>CM060426.1:41477181-46881547 GCA_030545235.1 Helianthus tuberosus | reverse complement strand
ACATTCGCGCTTGAAGTGTCCTTTCTCTTTACACTTGAAGTAAGTCACCTTCGATTTATCGAATCCAAGTTTAGGATCAGGACCTGCAAGACTACTTCTTCCGGTAATTTCCATGAATCTTTGAGCTCTTCTCACAATGCTCGCCATACCCCATTTGATGTCAATGAGTTCCATTTCCTTCGGATCAATTTGATCATAATCTTCTTTTGTCATGTCAGGGTTACCAATTCGTCCGGCTACTAGACTCTCGTAAGACTCAAGTACAGAAGCTAGAAGTGCTATATGCTGCTTTACAGCTGTCTCGGTAAAATCTTGACCATTTTTTATGTTAACAGCAATATTGCACAGTATCCCATAAGCATAACTCTGATTGGTCGAACCTGAAGAACTTTGAGGCGAAGCCTGCTCTTGAAAACTCTGAACCTTAGGATTCGGTTCGTAATTTGGAAACGGTGAGAAGTTGTTGTTAGGCGTGCTTTGAGGTACTCCCGATGAAGAATCTGCACTGAATGCTGTTTAAATCTTTGGACTCGGAGTAGATGTGGTAGATGAGCTTCCTTTGTAGTAAAGCTGAACATCTTGCTGTACGTTTACAGATTTCATTTTACTCATCTTCCGCATTTCAAGCTCTTGAGCTTTAATTCTCTCAATAAACGTACTCAAATTGAAACCAACGTATTCCAAGTTATTCTTCAAAACCATTAAGAATGTACCCCACACTTCTTGTGGTAATGTGTCAGCCAACTTATCAACCAACTCTTCGTCTGTTTTATCTATACCCAAACGCTTCATCTCCACTACCAAGTGACAGTACCTCTCAATCAACTCTTTCGTTGTTTCTCCACTGATAGAAGTAAAAATGTCGAATTCTTTTTTCAGTAGTTCCTTTTTGCTTTTGATCATTGCAGCACTTCCAAGAAATTTGACTTTAAGAGAGTTCCAAATAGATTGTGCGTCACCCTGATTTTGTAACAGTACCAAGATGTCTTCCTTAATTGCTTGTTGCAATATACTAACCATCTTTTTCTTGGCTTTAAAACTGTCTGCTTCAGCTGGAGTTAACGAGTTAAGTGTTTTCGAAATACCAGCATCATTTAAAGGAACTACATATTTTGTTTCAACTTTCAACCAACATTCGAGATGATTCGCCTGAACCCACGTGCAAAACCTATCTTGCCACCCTGAATAATCTTCAATGTTAAGCAATTTCGCTGGTTTTTGCATGGTTCCGAGTTCATTCTCCAAGTTCACATTCTGGCCTATACTTGCTGGAGTTTGAATACCTCCTCCGAAAACGCGTTGTAAAACTCTTGGTTATCCATTTTATACTTTGAAAAAAAATTTCAAAAAATTTCTAAGTTTTGAAAAATTTTAGTTTCAAATGTGACACCTGTGTCACTACGACCAGCAAACAAATACCAAGCCAATGAAATATTGTATTTCATACTTGGGATCTGTATAAATATGTGTATCCTTTTTGCACATATCAACTCTTGTTCGAATTAAAGCTCTAAATCGCTTTCTAGAAGGTTATACGCGCACTGACGCGTAAATATAACCAGTTTAATGCAACAAACACTCTGGAATAGTGAAATAGGCTTAACATATCTTAAATAACCTTTACATAACTTAGAAATAAGTTTTGAAGGTTTTGGTATGGCAAAATCAAGTTAAATCGCTTACAGGG
This sequence comes from Helianthus tuberosus, assembly GCA_030545235.1. Lineage (NCBI taxonomy): Eukaryota > Viridiplantae > Streptophyta > Magnoliopsida > Asterales > Asteraceae > Helianthus > Helianthus tuberosus. The sequence continues at coordinate 46,879,860 of CM060426.1, read as the reverse complement.
ACTAAACTTGACAAACTGCGAAAGTATGCCAATTTGAACTGTAACAGACATTCCGGAACATGACCATAAGTTAAACATACCATAAATATCCTTTACATAGCTTAGAAATAGGCTTTGAGGTGTTCGGTATGCTAAAATAAACTTTTGGGGTCATTCAGGGACTAAAAGTGTCAAAAAGTGCACAAGTTTGCATTTTCGCGCATAACTTACGTTCTGAATACATCCAGACATCCAAAAATTGAAGTAAGCACTAAAATATTTTAGTTTAGTGTTTGACATAAGAAAAATCCATTCGTCACGCCATTTGGATCGTTTTTCGCGCTTATGCGCATTCCGTCGTAATTAACCGAACAACGCAATCGTACGGCTAAACGAACCGACATCCGAGATATTTTTGAGCACATTTTAAGTTCCCTATACTTTAACTTCATTTTATAGCTTTGAAATGAGGTTAACGGGGCTTAAAAGTGTCAAATTTGCATCAAAATACAAGTTTCTGGGCTGCAGGGACTAAAATGGTAAATCTACCAAACTTGGCCCTTGCGCACCGTAAGGGTTATTTGTTACGGTGCGCAAGCATAGGCCAGATGCAGCAACTCGTTTTTCAGCTGCTGTTTCCTGCCCTTAACCCCTTCCAAAGGCCAATGCCATGTGTCCAACTCTTGTGGTGGGTTAATATCAGTTACCACAACCTTCCGACAAGTGTACGGGCGAGATCATTCCCTCTTTTCCAAGAAACGATCCTAACGGTGAACCGAAAACTATAAATACCCATCACATTCTCATTCATTTCTCACTAGAATCTGATCAATTGTGCTCTAAGTTGAAACCTTTGTTTCATACCTGAGCTATTTTGATCTAGATTAGCATTCGGGGACTCTTCGTAAGTGTTCCTTCGTTCTTTTATTGCTTTTCGAGTCCGAAAGTCAAACTTTGTTTGACTTTCTGCATTGACCAGTTTATGGTCGATGCGAAGTTCGTTTGAACTTCATAACGTGAGCGTGATCACGATGGTTATAGTCCCTAGTGACTATACCTACTGATTACCACGTTATCTAGGCTCAGTGACGAGCCGTAGTTTCGGTCAGAATGCGTATTCTTGCGTATTTTGTAACCAAAATACTATTGGGTATCAAAACCGTTTGTTTTGATACCAAACCTGTTTTCTAAACTTAGTTAAGCATGTTTTAGCATGCTTAGCTCGTCACTTTTAGTTTAGTGCTTATATAGGGTCGTAAGGTAAGCGATCTAAACAATCGCTTATACTTTCGAACCCGACCCAATTGGTCGATCATTAGGATCCGACCAAACACATTAGGTGACCATAGTATATAGGGAATAACCTTCCGAGGTTATACCTTATGGTCCCTTCGTTTAAGTAGTTGTATGATAGGTAGTTTATATGCCTTAGGTAAATTACCAGAATACCCTTTTCATGTATAATTGGTAATTAAGCATATATAACCTAAACTTTTGTCACATAACTGATTATGTAACTTGTTTAGGCATATAACACTTGTCATAGGACTAGTTAGACGTTCCGAACGCGTTTTACGCGAACGACGGGTTAAAGTAGCATAAGCTACCTAAACGGGTCGTAATGGGTCATAAACACTTAGGTTAAGTTTCGTTTTAGTATGAAGGCTTTGTTAAACCATATGACACAAGTCTCTATACTCGTTTGGTTTACGAACCCTCATTCTATCCAATCATCCGATTTAGGTCCGGTTATTAACATAGTGACCTATATTAGGTGCCGTTTGATATCCGCGATCTCTAGTATTGTTTGGTTGTTACTCAAGGACTACTAAGCAATCTCAAGTGAGTACATAGAACCCCTCTTTTACTATTTTCAAACTGTTTTGGGGTGGAACACATGTGCCTACTTGTTACTTTCATGCTTTCCTGTTTTCACATCATATACCGGCTATGTTTGTTAGTACATTATAGTACATGATTTCATTACATTTCACGCTATGTATGTCCATTGTGTGCATACTTAGTACATTGATTTACATTACATTAGTTGCATATGTTTACTCAACATATGGACACATTGTTTTACATGGCATTTTGTTGCATATGCTCATCCAGCATATGAACACATTATATTACATTTTGAACCGTTTATAACTATTTGACTATGTGAACCGTTGTAATCATTTGACTATGTGAACCGTTTGTATCTGTGAACCATTTGTATCTGTGAACCGTTTGTATCTGTGAACCGTTTGTACCTGTGAACCGTTTGTATCTGTGAACCGTTTGTATCTGTGAACCGTTTGTACCTGTGAACCGTTTGTATCTGTGAACCGTTTGTATCTGTGAACCGTTTGTATCTGTGAACCGTTTGTATCTGTGAACCGTGTGAACCGTATTTGATCATACATAAACATTTCTGCAATTGTTAAACATTACTTTGGTGGTTTGGTTTGATTAAGTAACAATGCGTGTGTAATATGATACAAGCATGGTGGATACGCCGCTGGTACTTCCTATATACAAGTGTTTGTATGGTATTACATATCGTAGCGTTATTTGAATCATTTCAGTTTGAGACATATAACATTTTATACAAATAACATACTTTTCACAAGACATTGATTTACAAACAACTTATCTTATACAAACTCATTTTACAGTGGTTATTCATTTAACCATACATTATTCTCTTATTTATACATATCATCTGATCTTATCGATTTTCAAATGATTTACAAAACAAATCAAATAACAAGGTTCATGACTAAACATTTTCTCAAACATAAGTCATGAAACCTATTTTCACAAAACCTATGTATCTCACAGGCATTTTTATGCTGACGTACCTATTTTCACATGTGTTTTCAGGAGCTGTTGCATAAGATGATCAAGATACACATAGGCAGACTTGGGCTTTAGTGACAATAAAAGATGCAAGACTAGTTAATTATGTTGTATTTCTTTGTTTGTTAAGACATTGTAACACTTTTAATCAATAAAACGAAACTTCAATTGCCATGGATTTGAAACAATTAATTCTGTTACAACACTCCCCGATGTTTCCGCCACGTTTTGTATGTTCCACGTGGTCGGGGTGTGACAGAAAAGATGGTATCAGAGCCAATGGTTATAGGGAATTAGGTTATTAGTAATGCTTTGACCTAGTCTATAACCTTCTTAGGACCCTAACGCGAGTTCACTTGCGTTTAGTCATAAAACAATACCGTCACCTATCCTTAGGCGACTACCACAACAAGAACATAAAATTCAAAACCACTTTGAAAACTAATCATCTGTTCTAGGATGATTGATTACTAGGTTTTGAACCCTCTATTGTAAGGTTTTGAACTCTCTATTATATGGTTTTGAACCCCTTTGAATTTTCAAAATCTCGTCAAGGTTTTGGGTTTTAAATAATGTGAACACGTGCAAACTGGAAGGGTGAATGCCTGTATTCTGGGTTTTCTGTCTAGGCAAGCACTTCGTATACATCTCATCAGACGCGAGACCAGTTGTGCTTACCTGGGAATTCTTGGGATGAGTGTTCACTTATAGGCGAGCATGTCTTCGCGATACATTATTTTTGACCCATTTACTTTGATTAGTCACTGTGTGTCGTTTGTTGCTTGGTAGTAACAAACAAATGACCACTATCCTTGCTTTCATCAGATTTGTTTCATCTCATTCTTTCGTCTAATTCTCTCACTCGTTTCCTTTCATGTTTTCCTCTTTTAGAATGCCTCCTCGACGCGAGAACCAGATAGCGACTGCCGAGCTGGCAGAAATCATTGCGCAGCAAATGGCTGCTCAATTCCCAAACCTCTTTGCTCAATGGAATCAAGCCAACAATAACAACAATGGTCCATGCAATTTCAAGAGTTTTAACTCGGCGAAACGACTCAAGTTTAGTGGTTCTGAGGGAGCGACTGGGCTTCTTCAATGGTTCGAGAGCATTGAGAATACTTTCCGCCACGTGCAGTGTCCTGACAATCGCAAGGTCGAGTTTGCTTCGAGTGTGTTCCAGAAGAGAGCCCTTACGTGGTGGAACGGGGTTATGAGAGATCGTGGTGCAGAAGTTGCTCTAGCACAGACATGGGCTGAACTTAGGGCCCTTATGATGAAGGAATTATGTCCTCATCATGAGATCAGGGCCTTGGAAAGGGAATTCGACAATCTTGAGCAAGACAGCGGTGAACATCGAGCCTACACGGACCGTTATGAGGAGTTGAGTCTGTTATGCCCAAACATGGTCACGCCTTTGGATAAGGCAATAGAAAAGTACATTGATGGCCTCCCTGACTCAATACAAGACATTGTGACTGGCAGCAACCCTACTACAGTTAGACAGGCCATTGAGCTATCTACAACCTTGACTGAATCAAAGATCAGGAAAGGTAAACTTTTCCGAAAAGGTGACAAGAAGCCGGTCGAGGAATCGAAACCAATCGAGGAATCAAAGACCATGGATGAACAGACTGGATCCCCTAAAAAGTCAAAGAAGCGAAAGGCTTCTCAGAACTTCGCCATGGTTACTCACAATGATCAAGCCGTCCCCAACCAACCAGCTCAACCCCTTGCTAGGAAGCCATACAATGGAACTGCACCCTTGTGCAACCAATGTAGCCTCCATCATCATGCCAATGTAAAGTGCCGCAAATGCCAAACTTGTGGGCTTATAGGCCATACAGCAAGAGTCTGCCCAGCTGCAACTGCACCAAACCAAGCTGGCAACAATCCTGCTCAAGGTCGTTTTCTACCAGCTTCTTGCTTCAATTGTGGCGAGATGGGTCATTTCCCAAGAAATTGCCCAAAACTTGCTAATGCAAATCCAGCACAGGGATGAGCATCTGACCGAATGGAAGACAACGTTGTTTAGAAATAATCAATCCTTATGTATTATTTTCTTTAGTTGTCAAGGTCCAAGAAACAGTTGTTATCGTTGTTTATAAATAAATCTTTTATATACATTGCAATGTATATATGTGGTTGCATGTATAAACAACATATCTCTTACAATACCGACAATCAAGGAACCGTATTCCTTGAAGAACAAACTACCCCCAAAATTTTTCCCATTCTATGATCTCTTGCGTTTCCACGAAATTCCTAAGTACCCGTTTATTCTTAGGAAACGAAGTAAAAGGCGCAAGGTACAACACTGGATGAATACCCAAAGTACCACTATAAATCCTTAATAGGGTACCTAAGGGTATTTCCGTGAATCCTAAAATTGTTGTGTTCCTTAATTCGAATATTACGTTTCTTTGAAAACAAAATCGAATTTTTGGGAGATCTTCCTATCTCTTCAGATAAATCCCAGAGGACCTTGAAGTCAATCGACTGGTTTCCATATCCGTTCTCAATCGATAACAAATTAATAACAAATTAATAACCAAGTTAAACAACTATATGATTATGTGCTTATGAACATTACAAGACAAACTGTGCGGACTGTGCAAGGAATTACGTAATTATGGATGCATACATAATTATGGAATTTAGTGCACAGAAACCAAAGCGAGCTTTGTCATGTGCCTAGAAGTTAACTCTATTCATTTCCGTTTCTGAGGAAGCACCCGTTGAAAATGACTCCGTTTGTTCATTTTCGTTTCTGAAGATTGTCCGTTGAGGAAATGAATATCCGTTTGCCTATCGTTATCATTTCCATTTCTGAGGAAGCACCCGTTGAAAATGACTCCGTTTGTTCATTTTCGTTTCTGAAGATTTGTCCGTTGAAGAAATGAATATCCGTTTGTTTCTCCTTTTCATTTCCATTTCTAATGAAGCACCCGTTGAAAATGACTCCGTTTGTTCATTTTCGTTTCTGAAGATTTGTCCGTTGAGGAAATGAATATCCGTTTGTTTCTCCTTTTCATTTCCATTTCTGAGGAAGCACCCGTTGAAAATGACTCCGTTTGTTCATTTTCGTTTCTGAAGATTTGTCCGTTGAGGAAATGAATATCCGTTTGTTTCTCCTTTTCATTAAGCACCCGTTGAAAATGACTCCGTTTTTTCATTTTCGTTTCTGAAGATTTATCCGTTGAGGAAATGAATATCCGTTTGTTTCTCCTTTTTCATTTCCATTTCTAATGAAGCACCCGTTGAAAATGACTCTGTAAGTTCATTTTACATTTCTGAAGATTGCCCGTTGAGGAAATGAATCCCCGTTTGTTTATTCCTTCATTTCCGCTTCTGAAGAATACTCATTGAGGAAAATGACTCCGTCTGTTCATTTTCGTTCTGAAGAATGTCCGTTAAGGAAATGACAGGATTATGCCTTACATATCTCTGGTGGTTATTTGACACAAAGTCATAAATAGACTCCTACGAATAAATTTCGGGACGAAATTTCCTAAAGTAGGGGAGACTGTGACACCTGTGTCACTGCGACCAGCAAACAAATGACAAGGCAATGAAATATTGTATTTCATACTTGGGATCTGTATAAATATGTGTATCCTTTTTGCACATATCAACTCTTGTTCGAATTAAAGCTCTAAATCGCTTTCTAGAAGGTTATACGCGCACTGACGCGTAAATATAACCAGTTTAATGCAACAAACACTCTGGAATAGTGAAATAGGCTTAACATACCTTAAATAACCTTTACATAACTTAGAAATAAGTTTTGAAGGTTTTGGTATGGCAAAATCAAGTTAAATCGCTTACAGGGACTAAACTTGACAAACTGCGAAAGTATGCCAATTTGAACTGTAACAGACATTCCGGAACATGACCATAAGTTAAACATACCATAAATATCCTTTACATAGCTTAGAAATAGGCTTTGAGGTGTTCGGTATGCTAAAATAAACTTTTGGGTCATTCAGGGACTAAAAGTGTCAAAAAGTGCACAAGTTTGCATTTTCGCGCATAACTTACGTTCTGAATACATCCGGACATCCAAAAATTTAAGTAAGCACTAAAATATTTTAGTTTAGTGTTTAACATAAGAAAAATCCATTCGTCACGCCATTTGGATCGTTTTTCGCGCTTATGCGCATTCCGTCGTAATTAACCGAACAACGCAATCGTACGGCTAAACGAACCGACATCCGAGATATTTTTGAGCACATTTTAAGTTCCCTATACTTTAACTTCATTTTATAGCTTTGAAATGCGGTTAACGGGGCTTAAAAGTGTCAAATTTGCATCAAAATACAAGTTTCTAGGCTGCAGGGACTAAAATGGTAAATCTGCCAAACTTGGCCCTTGCGCACCGTAAGGGTTATTTGTTACGGTGCGCAAGCATAGGCCAGATGCAGCAACTCATTTTTTAGCTGCTGTTTCCTGCCCTTAACCCCTTCCAAAGGCCAATGCCATGTGTCCAACTCTTGTGGTGGGTCAATATCAGTTACCACAACCTTCCGACAAGTGTACGGGCGAGATCATTCCCTCTTTTCCAAGAAACGATCCTAACGGTGAACCGAAAACTATAAATACCCATCACATTCTCATTCATTTCTCACTAGAATCTGATCAATTGTGCTCTAAGTTGAAACCTTTGTTTCATACCTGAGCTATTTTGATCTAGATTAGCATTCGGGGACCCTTCGTAAGTGTTCCTTCGTTCTTTTATTGCTTTTCGAGTCCGAAAGTCAAACTTTGTTTGACTTTCTGCATTGACCAGTTTATGGTCGATGCGAAGTTCGTTTGAACTTCATAACGTGAGCGTGATCACGATGGTTATAGTCCCTAGTGACTATACCTACTGATTACCACGTTATCTAGGCTCAGTGACGAGCCGTAGTTTCGGTCAGAATGCGTATTCTTGCGTATTTTGTAACCAAACTACTCTTGGGTATCAAAACCGTTTGTTTTGATACCAAACCTGTTTTCTAAACTTAGTTAAGCATGTTTTAGCATGCTTAGCTCGTCACTTTTAGTTTAGTGCTTATATACGGTCGTAAGGTAAGCGATCTAAACAATCGCTTATACTTTCGAACCCGACCCATTTGGTCGATCATTAGGATCCGACCAAACACATTAGGTGACCATAGTATATAGGGAATAACCTTCCGAGGTTATACCTTATGGTCGCTTCGTTTAAGTAGTTGTATGATAGGTAGTTTATATGCCTTAGGTAAATTACCAGAATACCCTTTTCATGTATAATTGGTAATTAAGCATATGTAACCTAAACTTTTGTCACATAACTGATTATGTAACATGTTTAGGCATATAACACTTGTCATAGGACTAGTTAGACGTTCCGAACGCGTTTTACGCGAACGACGCGTTAAAGTAACATAAGCTACCTAAACGGGTCGTAATGGGTCATAAACACTTAGGTTAAGTTTCGTTTTAGCATGAAGGCTTTGTTAAACCATATGACACGAGTCTCTATACTCGTTTGGTTTACGAACCCTCATTCTATCCAATCATCCGATTTAGGTCCGGTTATTAACATAGTGACCTATATTAGGTGCCGTTTGATATCCGCGATCTCTAGCATTGTTTGGTTGTTACTAAAGGACTACTAAGCAATCTCAAGTGAGTACATAGAACCCCTCTTTTACTGTTTTCAAACTGTTTTGGGGTGGAACACATGTGCCTACTTGTTACTTTCATGCTTTCCTGTTTTCACATCATATACCGGCTATGTTTGTTAGTACATTATAGTACATGATTTCATTACATTTCACGCTATGTATGTCCATTGTGTGCATACTTAGTACATTGATTTACATTACAATAGTTGCATATGTTTACTCAACATATGGACACATTGTTTTACATGGCATTTTGTTGCATATGCTCATCCAGCATATGAACACATTATATTACATTTTGAACCGTTTATAACTATTTGACTATGTGAACCGTTGTAATCATTTGACTATGTGAACCGTTTGTATCTGTGAACCGTTTGTATCTGTGAACCGTTTGTACCTGTGAACCGTTTGTATCTGTGAACCATTTGTATCTGTGAACCGTTTGTATCTGTGAACCGTGTGAACCGTATTTGATCATACATAAACATTTCTGCAATTGTTAAACATTACTTTGGTGGTTTGGTTTGATTAAGTGATTAAGTAACAATGCGTGTGTAATATGATACAAGCATGGTGGATACGCCGCTGGTACTTCCTATATATAAGTGTTTGTATGGTATTACATATCGTAGCGTTATTTGAATCATTTCAGTTTGAGACATATAACATTTTATACAAATAACATACTTTTCACAAGACATTGATTTACAAACAACTTATCTTATACAAACTCATTTTACAGTGGTTATTCATTTAACCATACATTATTCTCTTATTTATACATATCATCTGATCTTATCGATTTTCAAATGATTTACAAAACAAATCAAATAACAAGGTTCATGACTAAACATTTTCTCAAACATAAGTCATGAAACCTATTTTCACAAAACCTATGTACCTCACAGGCATTTTTATGCTGACGTACCTATTTTCACATGTGTTTTCAGGAGCTGTTGCATAAGATGATCAAGATACACATAGGCAGACTTGGGCTTTAGTGACAATAAAAGATGCAAGACTAGTTAATTATGTTGTATTTCTTTGTTTGTTAAGACATTGTAACACTTTGAATCAATAAAACGAAACTTCAATTGCCATGGATTTGAAACAATTAATTCTGTTACAACACTCCCCGATGTTTCCGCCACGTTTTGTATGTTCCACGTGGTCGGGGTGTGACAGAAAACGACCTAACTTCCACACAATCTGGAGTTTCAAACGAACTGGACTTCAAACGAACTGATGATTTCAAGCGAACTGTAGTGTTTCACACGATCTGGACAGTTTCAAGCGACCTGGATTGTCCAATCCGTGTGAAGTAACAATCAACTAGTTAAAAAATTTCAATTCGTGCGAAGTGTCACCCAAGTCGTGCGAACTGGTCAAACAATGTGAGATTTTCAAACGAATTGGTCCTCTTCGTGCGAATTGGACACTAATTTCACACGATCTGACACATTTTCACACGATCTGATGTTTTTGACACTTTTTGATCAGTTTTAGTTCGATTTATGGTCTGTAACTTTGTAGGATTGTTTAAAATGGTGTTTTACACGTTATATCCAAAATTCAGTCCATTTTGTCCGTGAATTCGTCCAAAAATCCAAGAAAGAGTAGAAGAATAGAGTTCTAAACCATTCAAAACACTGATTTCAGCAAATTTGACTCATCATGAGCTCTGATACCACTTGTAGGATCGAGATTCGATCAAAACGAGTCGGTCTGAGTCAAATCTAGGTAACTAGAAAGGCGGAAACAAACTAGCAACCTTGAATCAGTGTTAAAATAGGAGTAGAAGCAGAGAAATACACTTTAAACACGTTTTCCATTGATTATAAACGTTTTCGTACGGAGAGAATTTGTCAGCACTTCGTGGCAAGATTCTCTGAAAAGTTACAAATGAAAAACTACATCAGCCTATTTATAGGCAGCAGCAGTTCACACGAGATAAACTACCCACTTCGCACGAACTGACATTCCCCAATTCGTACGACCTGATTTGTATTCCATCAGTTCGTGCGAACTGGATATAAATCATACAAAACATAACATTTAACCCTATTACACGTATTTGACACGACCTAGACTGATGACGTAGGCGATAGACATTGTGCACCAACATTCATTAGTACGTATATAGTACATGATTTCATTATGTTTTGCTATGTATGTTCACTTAGCATGCTAGCACATTGATTTTTTTACATATTACATTTTGTTGCATATGCTCATCCAGCATATGGACACATTGTTTTACATTTTAAACTGTTTGAACCGTTTGAAGCTGTTTGATCTATGTGAATTATCTGGACTGTTGGAACCGTTTGGAATTGATTGATTTATGTGAACCGTTTGGAATTGATTGATTAATGTGAACCGTTTGAAACTGTTTGACCGTTGGGTTAGGGGAGTGATTAGGTAACGGGGATGGTGTAATGTGTTAAAAGCACGATGGATACGCCGCTGGTACTTCCTATATATAAGTGCTCTTAACACATTATATCTCGTTGCGTTATCTAGATCACTTGGGAAGAGGTTATCAAAACAAAGTTATAATACAAGGTTTTTCTAACAATATAAACCATTCGAGTTTTATTTCCAAAACGATTTACAATCTGGGTTTACTTAAACAAATGTTTTGGAGTTAAGATTCATGGTATTGAGGTTTTATAAATTATAACAAATCTGTTTTAACTTGGTTATTTCAATTCACAATATAAACATTTTTCAAAACTAAGTTTTCTAATTATCAATTAACAAAGTTGTTTGAGTTATATCAAAAGGTAAAATGAGCTATGAATCTGACGCTCACATAAAACCTATGTACTCACCGGCATTTTTATGCTGACGTATTTTCACATGTGTTTCAGGTACCATAGTTGATGATGTTTTATGATGATATTGGTGCATGCTCACATAGGAATGGACGAGGCTTTAGTGACTTAATAACAATGGAAGTTAATTTGTTCATGTTTTGTTTCTAGTTTCAATACAATGTAATAAACTTAATTCAATAAAACATAACTTTTATCCATGTGTTGTGAAACAATGATTCTGTTACGACACTCCCCGACGTTTCCACCGCGGTTTGTTGTTTTAACGCAGTCGGGGTGTGACAGAATTGATTGGGAACATATGTAAACATCGCATAACAATGGTAATACGAAATCAAGTGACATGATGAATTGTTGATGGTTTGATCGATTATGGTTCTTAGTGGTATGATTAGGGTTCATGTCTGATCTATGATTGTATGTTAATAAATTTCGGATTCCTGTTAATGATTCGTGGGAAGACGTTTCAAATGATTAGCGTAACTGATTGCTGTAATTTTGGTAAAACCTTGAAAACTGTTGTGTGTGGCGACGAAGGTCCCCCCCCCACGAAATACCCCGTCGACGAAACACGTTAGTATTTCGTCACATGACATGTCGACGAAACACCCTAGTAATTCGTCACCCATCATGTCGATGAAACACCATAGTGTTTCGTCGTTTGAAGTTTCGTCGCCCAGTGGTTGGTTCACAACAGACTGTGGTTATCATGTGTAGGAAACTTGAATGATTATTATCTGCCTGTTAAGGATGTTAACTATGATTGGGGAAACACGAAATTGCTTATGATGAATAGCTCACTTAACTGTTAAGTACTTTTACGAAACATGCATGTGAATTGTGGATTTGTATGAGTTGGAATAGCTGTTATGTGTTATTCAATGATCATTGCTTTGAATGCACACCACGATTACGATTTACACGAGAACAATGCGAATGTAAACTGATACGTGTACATGAATACCATAGGCTGTGACTGTTTAAGTGTGAACAAGTAACTAATCATACCGAGCAAACCAAGGTGAGTTCACTACTCTCAAAACAAGCATGCATCCGGTGGAAACAATCAAACTGACAAAACTTGTAAACATATTTTAGTAACCCATTGTGACACCCCGACCACGTAGGACAACAAAACGTGACGGAAACGTCGGGGAGTGTTGCAACAGAATTAATTGTTTCACAACCATGGAAATTAAAGTTACGTTTTATTTATCAACAAGAGGGTAACATTGTCTTTAACACGAAACAAAGAGTACATAACATAATTAAACTAAGTCTATCTTCATTTTAAGTCTCTAAGGCACAGGTCCGCCCTAGTTTCACGATCGTCATCCTATGCAAAAGCTCCTGAAAACACATGTGAAAATAGGTACGTCAGCATAAAAATGCCTGTGAGATACATAGGTTTTGTGAAAATAGGATTCATGACTTATAAGTGTAGAAAAAGTTGTTTAGCAAAAGTCAGTCATGAACCTTGTAAATTGTTTTGTTTTGTAAATCATTTGAAAAGCGATAAGATCAAATGATATGTATAAATAAAAGAATAATGTATGGTTAAATGTATAACCAAGTAAAATGAGTTGTATAAAGTAAATTGTTTGTAAACCAAAGTCTTGTGAGAATCGTGTTACTTGTGTAAAATGTATAAGTCCAAATTGAATGATTTAAATAACGCTATGATATGTAATATAATACAAACACTTATATATAGGAAGTACCAGCGGCGTATCCACCATGCTTGTATCATATTACTCACATCTCGTTACGTAAGTCACTTAAACAAACCACCAATGTATAAAGTCTATGTTTAAACCAATTGTCAAAAGTCCTTGTATAAATCATATCAAATGTTAATAGTCCAAATGTAGTCAAGTAATGTGTAGCAAATGTTATGTCTGGTAAGTAATGTGTTGTTACATAAACCAATTGTAAAAATGTACAAAACAAAGTATTTTGAATATATCAAAAAGTTATGTTTTGCAAAGTAATGCATGTTACTTTGATACAAACACTTATGTGGTAAGTTAACGCATACATTCAAGCCTTGAGACAGTCGGATAACCCTAAGTCAAGGTTATCAAAAGAAATGTTTTCGGATTCAGTCATTCCTTACATCCAAACAAACCCGGGATGTCAGGAATGGGATTTGTCAAGTCCTATTGTACCAGTACTTACTACCGAGCGGCGTAGCTAATGTTAATGAACGTATATAAGTCCAGTTTATGCAAACCAAATGTCATAGCAAATGTGAACATGTTATATGAAAATAATGTACTAAATATGCTAAGTTAACATACGAAGCAGAAAAGTCATGTAAATCAATGTGCTAGCATGCTATCAGTCAACATACATAGCAGAAATGTAAAGTAAAACCATGTACTAAGTATGCTATCAGTCAACATACATAGCAAAACAATGTAATGTAAATCATGTACTATAAGTGTACTAATGAACATAACAAGTATATGATGTGAAAACAGGAAAACATGAAAGTAACAAGTAGGCACTTGTGTTTCACCCCAAAACATTTTGGAAAACAGTAAAAGAGGGGTCTATGTACTCACTTGAGATTGCTTAGTAGTCCTTGAGTAACAACCAAACAATGCTAGAGATCACGGATATCAAACGGCACCTAATATAGGTAACTATGTTAATATACCGGACCTAAATCGGAGGATTGGATAGAATGAGGGTTCGTAAACCAAACGAGTGTGGAGACTCGTTTAATATGGTTTAACAAAGACTACATACTAAAATGAAACCTAACCTAAGTTCTTACGACCCATTACGACCCGTTTAGGTAGCTTATGCTACTTTAACACGTCGTTCGCGTGAAACGCGTTCGGAATGCCTAACTAGTCCTATGATAAGTAAAATATGCCTTAACATGTCTAATATTGTTACCAAATCAGTTTAGATACCAAAAGTTATCTTACATATGCTTAAAATGAATTTTGGCATCAAAGGGGTATTTTGGTAATTTACCTAAGGCATATAAACCACCTATCATACAACTAACTAAACGTCGTGACCATAAGGTATAACCTCGAAAGGTTATCCCCTATATACTATGGTCACCTAATGTGTTTGGTCGGATCCTAATGATCGACCAAACGGGTCGGGTTCGAAAGTATAAGCGATTGTTTAGATCGCTTACCTTACGACCCTATATAAGCACTAACTAAAAGTGACGAGCTAAGCATGTTAAAACATGCTTAACTAAGTTTAGAAAACAGGTTTGGTATCAAAACAAACGGTTTTGATACCTATGAGTAGTTTGGTTACAAAATACGCAAGAATGCGCATTTTGGCCGAAACTACGACTCGTCACTGAGCCTAGATAATGTGGTAATCAGTAAGTATAGTCACTAGGGACTATAACCATCGTGATTACGCTCACGTTATGAAGTTCAAACGAACTTCGCATTGATCATAAACTGGTCAATGCAGAAAGTCAAACAAAGTTTGACTTTTAACGTTAAAAGTATAAAAAGAACGAAGGAACACTTACAAAGGGTCCCCGCAAGTTTATCTTGATCCAAGTAGCTCAGGTATGAAGTAATGGCTTCAACTTAAAGCTTTTAGATCAGATTTTGTTGGTTTTGAGTTGTGATGGGTTGGGTATTTATAGTAAATGGACAACCGTTGGGATCGTTTATCGAATAACGTGCCTTGATCTTGTCCATACACTTGTTGAAACCTTATGGTAACTTAAAATGGCCCCTCAAGAGCAGGAAAGGGCAAGTGGAATTGAGTTTTGGGTGCTTAACAGCTGTAAACAGCTGTTAAAATAGATTAATCCGATCTGGGAAGCTGACACGGGCCGCGTAAGGGGACACCAAGAACTCACGCGGGCCGCCTGCCCCTTCTGGTTAGAAACAAGTTTTCAAAAATGACAGTTTTAGTCCCTGTTGTGTTTTAAAGCCATTTCCGACATGTTTAAGGCCCGTTAAGCCAACGTTAAGGCCCTAAAATGATGCCTAAACATTTTGGACATGAAACATGCTCAAAAATATGCCGGATGATGGTTCGTTTGGTCGTACGATCGCGATGTTCGCTTAATTACGACGGGATGCGCATAAGCGCGAAAAACGATCCAAATTGCGCGACGAATGGATTTTTCTTACGCCAAACACTAAAATAAAATATTTTAGTGCTTACATAAATTTTTGGATGTCCAGATGTATTCAGAACGTAAGTTATGCACGAAAGTGCAAACTTGTGCACTTTTTGACGCTTTTAGTCCCTGAATGACCCAAAAGTTTATTTTAGCACACCAAACCCCTCAAAGCCTATTTCTAAGCTATGTAAAGGATATTTATGGTATGTTTAACTTATGGCCATGTTCCGGAATGTCTGTTACAGTTCAAATTGGTATACTTTCGCAGTTTGTCAACTTTAGTCCCTGTAAGCGATTTAACTTGATTTTGCCATACCAAAGCCTTCGAAACTTATTTCTAAGTTATGTAAAGGTTATTTAAGGTATGTTAAGCCTATTTAACTATTCCGGAGTGTTAGTTGCATTAAAATGGTTATATTTACGCATCAGTGCGCGTATAACCTTCCAGAAAGTGATTTAAAGCTTGAAATCGAACAAAAATTGATATGTGCAAAAGATACACATATTTATACAGATCCCAAGTATGAAATACAATATTTCATTGGTTTGGTATTTGTTTGATGGTCGCAGTGACCCAGGTGTCACAGTCTCCCCTACTTTAGGAAATTTCATCCCGAAATTTATTTGTAGGAGTCTGTCTGTGACTTTGAGTTAAATAACCTTCAAGATATGTAAGGCATAATCTTGTCATTTTCCTCAACAGATATTTTCCAGAAGCGATAATGAACGAACGGAGTCATTTTCCTCAACGGGTTCTTTGGAAATGGAAAATGAAGGATTTAACTAAACGGATATTCATTTCCCTCAACGGATATTCTTCAGAAGTGAAAATGAACAAACGGAGTTATTTTCCTCAACGAGTATTCTTCAGAATTGGAAATGGTGGATTTAACAAACGGATATTCATTTCCCTCAACGGATATTCTTCAGAAGTGAAAATGAACAAACAGAGTTATTTTCCTCAACGGGTATTCTTCAGAATTGGAAATGACGGATTTAACAAACGGATATTCATTTCCTCGACGGATAATCTTCAGAAACGAAAGTGAACCAACGGAGTCATTTTCAACGGTTGTTTCATCAGAATTGGAAATGAAGGATTTAACAAACGGATATTCATTTCCTCAACGGATAATCTTTAGAAACGAAAATGAACAGACGGAGTCATTTTCAACGGTTGCTTCCTCAGAAACGGAAATGAAAAGGATAAACAAACGGATATTCATTTCCCTCAACGGATATTCTTCAGAAGCGAAAATGAATGGATGATTCATTTTCCTCAACGGGTTCTTCGTCAGAAACGGGAATGAAGGATTTTAACAAGCGGATATTCATTTCCCTCAACGGATATTCTTCAAAAGCGAAAATGAATGGATGATTCATTTTCCTCAACGGGTTCTTCGTCAGAAACGGGAATGAAGGATTTAACAAACGGATATTCATTTCCTCAACGGATATTCTTCAGAAGTGAAAAATGAATAGCTAGTTCATTTTTCCTCAACGGATGCTTCATCAGAAATGGAAATGAATCGGGTTAACTCTAGATACATGACAGAACTTGATGTGATTTCTGTGCACTAAATTCCATAATTATGTATGCATCCATAATTACGTAATTCCTTGCACAGTCCGCACAGTTTGTCTTGTAATGTTTAGGGGAGGAAAAATCAAACCTGTGATGAGGGTGACTAGACTACCATAGGGTCCTTTTAATTAGATCGACATATGATCTTTATAATTAGGCCACCAAGGAGTCCTTTCAGCTATATCATCACATGATATTCCTAACCAGATTTTCGGATCAATCCGTTTAACTAGACCACTCAAGGGTTCTAATTATGGAGTAGTACTTTATAATCCAAGGGACTTAACTACAACGTAGAAGTCCATTAAGGATTTTAGATAGTACCTTTGGGTATCCTACCATGAATCCCTTATACGAAGATATGGAAGATTTTACGAGGATTTGGATAACATAGTTTGGATCATACAAAACATAAAAGTGAACACATAAGCACTTAATCACATAATTGTTATTTTGTTATTGATTGTTATTAACTTGGCGTCTTGTACTTCGTTTTTCCTTGGAAGAAACGGGTACTTAGGAATTTCGTGGAAAACGCAAGAGATCAAACAATGGAAGAAATTTGGGGGTAGTCGGTTCTTCAAGGAATACGGTTCGTCGATTGTTGGTATCGTAGGGGATATGTTGTTTATTCATGCAACCATAATAAACATATTGCAATGTAAATAAAAGATTTATTTATAAACAACATCAACAACTGTTTCTTAGATCTTGACAACAAAAGAGAATAACACATAAAGATTGATTATTTCTAAACAACGTTGTCTTCCATTCGGTCCGATGCTTATCCCTGCGCTGGATTCGCATTAGCAAGCTTTGGGCAGTTTCTTCGGAAATGGCCCATCTCGCCACAGTTGAAACAAGAGCCTGGTGGAAAATGCCCTTGAGCAGGATTGTTGTTAACTTGATTCGGTGCAGCTGCTGTTAGGCAAACCCTCGCTGTGTGACCTACATGTCACACCCCGACCACGTGGAACATACAAAAAGTGGCGGAAACATCGGGGAGTGTTGTAACAGAATTAATGTTTCACAACCATGGAAATTTAAGTTTCGTTTTATTCATCAAACAAGCGAGTTACATTGTCTTTAAACAAGAAATAAAGAGTACATAACAAAATTTAACTAGTTCTTGTCTCGTTTTAAGTCACTAAGGCACAGATCCGCCTAAGTATGTCTTGATAAGTCTTATGCATCATCTCCTGAAAACACATGTGAAAATAGGTACGTCAGCATAAAAATGCCTGTGAGATACATAGGTTTTGAGAAAATAGGATTCATGACTTATGTGTGAGAAAATGTTTAGTCATGAACCTTGTAATTTGCTTTGTCTTGTAAATCATTTGACAATCGATAAGATCAGATGATATGTATAAATAAGAGAGTAATGTATGGTTAAATGAATAACCAAGTAAAATGAGTTGTATAAAATAAACCGTATTGTAAAACAACGTATTGTGAAAACATGTTACTTGTATAAAATGTATAAGTCCAAAATGAATGATTTAATTAACGCTATGATATGTAATATAATACAAACACTTATATATAGGAAGTACCAGCGGCTTATCCACCATGCTTGTATCATATTACTCACATTTCGTTACTTAAGTCACTTAACCAACCAACAATGTATAATGTCTATGTTTAAACCAATTGTCAAAAGTCCTTGTATAAACCATGTCAAATGTTGACAGTCCAAAAGTAGTCAAGTAATGTGTAACAAATGTTATGTCTTGTAAGTAAAGTATTGTCAAATAGTCCAAATGTAGAAATGTACAAAACAAAGTAATTTGAATATATCAAAAAGTTATGTTTTGTAAAGTAATGCATGTTGTCACACCCCGACCACGTAGAACATACAAAACGTGGTGGAAACATCGGGGAGTGTTGTAACAAAATTAATTGTTTCAAATCCATGGCAATTGAAATTTCGTTTTATTGATTAAAAGTGTTACAATGTCTTAACAAACAAGGAAACACGACATAATTAACTAGTCTTGCATCTTTTATTGTCACTAAAGCCCAAGTCTGCCTATGTGTATCTTGATCATCTCATGCAACAGCTCCTGAAAAACACATGTGAAAATAGGTACGTCAGCATAAAAATGCCTGTGAGATACATAGGTTTTGTGAAAATAGGTTTCATGACTTATGTTTGAGAAAATGTTTAGTCATGAACCTTGTAATTTGCTTTGTTTTGTAAATCATTTGAAAAACAATAAGTTCAGATGATAAGTATAAATAATAGAATAATGCATGGTTAAATGAGTAACCATGTAAAATGAGTTTGTATTAGTTAAGTTGTTTGTAAAACAATGTATTGTGAAAAGTATGTTATTTGTATAAAATGTTATATGTATCAAACTGAAATGATTCAAACAACGCTACGATATGTAATACCATACAAACACTTATATATAGGAAGTACCAGCGGCGTATCCACCATGCTTGTATCATATTACACACGCATCGTTACTTAATCACTTAATCAAACCAAACCAACAATGTAATAAGTCTATGTTTAAACCAATAGTCAAAAGTCCTTGTATAAACTATGTCAAATGTTTATAGTCCAAAAGTAGTCAAGTAATGTGTAACCAAAATGATATGTATGGTAAGTAAAAATAAGACTACTTAAACCATAAGTAAAAATGTACAAAACAAAGTATTGAAGTAAAGCTTGGTTTAAATCAAAGTTATGTTTTGTAAGATATATGCATGCTATACTGAATATGAACATTTATGCGGTGTTGTGAAAATTCATACATCCAAGCCTTGAGACAGACGGATAACTATGTAAAAGTGAGTTATCAAAAGAATATGTATTCGGATTCGGTCATTCCTTTCATCCCCTTTCCCTGGGATGTCCGGAACGGGATTTGTCAAGTCCTATGGTACCACTACCTACTACCGAGCGGCATGATCGGTGTTAATGAATGTATAGTATAGTTTAAACAAACCAAATGTCATACCAAAATGTAAGCATGTTTTATGAAGATAATGTACCTAGTATGCTAGAGTAAACATACAGGGTAGAGCTGTAAGACAATGTGTCCATATGTTACTGGAACATATGCAACAGAGATGCAATGTAAAATGATGTACTAAGTATGCTAAGTTAACATACAAAGTAGAAAAGTCATGTAAATCATTGTGCTAGCATGCTATCAGTCAACATACCTAGCAGAAATGTAATGTAAATCATGTACTAATAGTGTACTAATGAACATAACAAGTATATGATGTGAAAACAGGAAAGCACGAAAGTAACAAGTAGGCACATGTGTTTCACCCCAAAATAGTTTGGAAGACAGTAAAAGAGGGGTCTATGTACTCACTTGAGATTGCTCAGAAGTCCTTGAGTAACAACCAAACAATGCTAGAGATCGCGGATATCAAACGGCACCTAATATAGGTAACTATGTTAATTAACCGGACATAGATCGGAAGATCGGGTAGCATTAGGGTTTGTAAACCAAACGAGTGTAGAGACTCGTGTCATTAGGTTTAACAAAGCCTACATACTAAATGAAACTTAATCTAAGTGTCTACGACCCATTACGACCCGTTTAGGAAGCTTATGCTACTTTAACGCGTCGTTCGCGTGAAACGCGTTCGGACCGCCTAACTAGCCCTATGACAAGTGTTATATGCCTAAACATGTTACATAATCAGTTATGTGACAAAAGTTTAGGTTACATATGCTTAATTACCAATTATACATGAAAAGGGTATTCTGGTAATTTACCTAAGGCATATAAACTACCTATCATACAACTACTTAAACGATGTGACCATAGGGTATAACCTCGGAAGGTTATTCCCTACCTACTATGGTCACCTAATGTATTTGGTCGGATCCTAATGATCGACCAAACTGGGTCGGGTTCGAGGGTATAGGCGATTTATCAGATCGCCTACCCTACGACCCTAGACAACGTGGTAATCAGTGGGCATAGTCCCAAGGGACTATGACCAACGTGATTACACTCACGTTGCGAAGTTCAAACGAACTTCGCATTGACCATAACTGGTCAATGTAGAAAGTCAAACAAAGTTTGACTTTCAGACTCGAAAGACTCGAAAAGCAATAAAAGAACGAAAGAATACTTACGAAGGGTCCCCGAATGCTAATCTCGATCCAAGAACTCAGGTATGAAACAATGGTTTCAACTTAGAGCTCTCAAATCCAGATTCTTGTGAGAAATGAGGTTGGGGTGGATGGGTATTTATAGGAATACCCGAACCGTTAGGATCGTTTGTCGAATATCGTGCCTTAATCGTATCCGTACAAGTGTCGGAAAGTTATGGTGCCTAAAATCCATCCTTATCAGCTGACTAAGCATGTTAGAATGTGTGGGTGTGGATTAAACAGCTGGATCTGCTGTTAAATGCAGTTAATCTGGTCCAGAAGGCGGACGCGGCCCGCGTGAGGAATAACAGAAACTGAGGCGGGCCGCCTGGACTGCACAGATCAGCAATAGTTTCAGAATTTACAGTTTCAGTCCCTGCACGTGTTTAAGCTCATTTCCGGCACTTCCAAGGCCCGTAAAGCCAACTTTAAGGCCTTAAAATGTTGCCTAAACATTGTGGACATGAAACATGCTCAAAAATATGCCGGGTGTTGGTTCGTTTGGTCGTACGAACGCGATGTTCGCTTAATTACGACGGAATGCGCATAAGCGCGAAAAACGATCCAAATGACGCAACGAATGGATTTTTGGCAAGCCAAACACTAAAGCATAATATAGTCATGCTTACATAAATTTTTGGATGTCCGGATATATTCAGAACGTGAGTTATACGCGAAAATGCAAACTTGTGCACTTTTTGACACTTTTAGTCCCTGAATGACCCAAAAGTTTATTTTAGCAAACCGAACCCCTCAAGGCCTATTTCTAAGCTATATAAAGGATATTTAAGGTGCGTTTAACTTATGGTCATGTTCAGGAATGTCTGTTACAGTTCAAATTGGCATACTTTCGCAGTTTGTCAAGTTTAGTCCCTGTAAGCGAAATAACTTGTTTTAGCCATACCAAAGCCTTCAAAACTTATCTCTAAGTTATTTAAAGGTTATTTAAGGTATGTTAAGCCTATGTCACTATTCCGGAGTGTTTGTTGCATTAAACTTGTTATATTTACGCATCGGTGTGCGTATAACCTTCCAGAAAGCGATTCAGAGTTTGAAATTGAACAAGAATTGATATGTGCAAATGATACACATATTTTTACAAATCCCAAGTATGAAATATAATATTTCATTGGTTTGGCATTTGTTTGATGGCCGTGGAGGCACAGGTGTTACACACATTACATTGATACAAACATTTATGTGGTAAGTTAACGCATACATTCAAGCCTTGAGACAGTCGTATAACCCTTTCAGTCAAGGTTATCAAAATAAATGTTTTTGGATTCAGTCATTCCTTACATCCAAACAAAACCCGGGATGTCAGGAATGGGATTTGTCAAGTCCTATGGTACCAGTACTTACTACCGAGCGGCGTAGCTAATGTTAATGAACATATAATAGTCTCGTTTGTGCAAACCAAATGTCATAGCAAAAGTAAACATGTTATATGAAAACAATGTACTAAGTATGCTAAGTTAACATACAAAGCAGAAAAGTCTTGTAAATCAATGTGCTAGCATGCTATCAGTCAACATACATAGCAGAAATGTAATGTAAAACAATGTACTAAGTATGCACACAATGGACATACATAGCATGAAATGTAATGAAATCATGTACTATAATGTACTAACAAACATAGTCGGTATATGATGTGAAAACAGGAAAGCATGAAAGTAACAAGTAGGCACATGTGTTCCACCCCAGAACAGTTTGAAAACAGTAAAAGAGGGGTTCTATGTACTCACTTGAGATTACTCAGTAGTCCTGGAGTGACAACCAAACAATGATAGAGATCACGGAATCAAACGGCACCTAATATAGGTAACTATGTTAATAAACCGGACCTAAATCGGAGGATTTAGATAGAATGAGGGTTCGTAAACCAAACGAGTATGGAGACTCATGTAGTATGGTTTAACAAAGCCTACATGCTAAATGAAACCTAACCTAAGTGCTTACGACCCATTACGACCCGTTTAGGTAGCTTATGCTACTTTAACGCGTCGTTCGCGTAAAACGCGTTCGGACCGCCTAACTAGTCCTATGATAAGTAACATATGCCTTAACATGTCTAATATTGTTGTCAAATCAGTTTAGATGTCAAAAGTTATGTTACATATGTTTAAAATGAATTTTGGCATCAAAGGGGTATTTTGGTAATTTACCTAAGGCATATAAACTACCTATCATACAACTACTTAAACGAAGCGACCATAAGGTATAACCTCGTAAGGTTATTCCCTATAAACTATGGTCACCTAAAGTGCTTGGTCGGATCCTAGTGATCGACCAAACGGGTCGGGTTCGAAAGTATAAGCGATTGTTTAGATCGCTTACCTTACGACCCTAAATATGCACTAAACTAAAAGTGACGAGCTAAGCATGTTAAAACATGCTTAACTAAGTTTAGAAAACAGGTTTGATATCAAAACAAACGGTTTTGATACCTATGAGTAGTTTGGTTACAAAATACGCAAGAACGCGTATTCTGGCCGAAACTACGGCTCGTCACTGAGCCTAGATAATGTGGTAATCAGTAGGTATAGTCACTAGGGACTATAACCATCGTGATCACGCTCACGTTATGAAACAAAGTTCGACTTTTGGACTCGAAAAGAAATAAAAGAACGAAGGAACACTTACGAAGGGTCCCCGAATGCTAATCTAGATCAAAATAGCTCAGGTATGAAACAAAGGTTTCAACTTAGAGCACAATTGATCAGATTCTAGTGAGAAAAGAAGTGAAATGGGTTGGGTATTTATAGTTTTCGGTTCACCGTTAGGATCGTTTCTTGGAGAAGAGGGAATGATCTAGCCCGTACACTTGTCGGAATGTTGTGGTGACTGATTTTGGCCACCACAAGAGTTTAACAAGTGGCACTTGACCTTTGGAGAATGTTTAGGGGCAGATAACAGCAGCCAAAAATGATTTGCTGCATCTAGACACTGCTTGCGCACCGTAACAAATAACCCTTACGGTGCGCAAGGGCCAAGTTTGGCAGATTTACCATCTTAGTCCCTGCAGCCCAGAAACTTGTATTTTGATGCAAATTTGACACTTTTAAGCCCCGTTAACCTCATTTCAAAGCAATAAAATGAAGTTAAAGTATAGGGAACTTAAAATGTGCTAAAAAATATCTCGGATGTCGGTTCGTTTAGCCGTACGATTGCGTTGTTCGGTTAATTACGACGGAATGCGCATAAGCGCGAAAAACGATCCAAATGGCGTGACGAATGGATTTTTCTTATGCCGAACACTAAAATAAAATATTTTAGTGCTTACATAAATTTTTGGATGTCCGGATGTATTCAGAACATAAGTTATGCGCGAAAATGCAAAGTTGTGCACTTTTTGACACTTTTAGTCCCTGAATGACCCAAAAGTTTATTTTAGCATACCGAACACCTCAAAGCCTATTTCTAAGCTATGTAAAGGATATTTATGGTATTTTTAACTTATGGTCATGTTCCGGAATGTCTGTTACAGTTCAAATTGGCATACTTTCGCAGTTTGTCAAGTTTAGTCCCTGTAAGCGATTTAACTTGATTTTGCCATACCAAAACCTTCAAAACTTATTTCTAAGTTATGTAAAGGTTATTTAAGGTATGTTAAGGATATTTCACTATTCCAGGGTGTTCGTTGCATTAAACTGGTTATATCTACGCATCAGTGCACGTATAACCTTCCAGAAAGCGATTTAGAGCTTGAAATCGAACAAGAGTTGATATGTGCAAACGATACACATATTTTTACAAATCCCAAGTATGAAATACAATATTTCATTGGTTTGGAATTTGTTTGATGGTTGAAGTGACACAGGTGTCACAGTCTCCCCTACTTTAGGAAATTTCATCCCGAAATTTATTTGTAGGAGCATGTCTGTGACTTTGTGTTAAATAACCATCAAGGATAAGGCATATCCTGACATTCCTCTTTAACGAATATTTTCAAAAATGGAAAAGAAGGAAGAATCAGGAATATTCATTTTCCTTCGATGGAAAATTTTCAGAAACGAAAAATACACGGGATGAGTTATTTTCCTTAATGGGTATCCTTCAGAAACGAAAATGAATGGAACGAGTCATTTTCCACAATTCCTCTAGAAACAAAAATGAACGGATTGAGTCATTTTCCACAATTTCTTCAGGAACGAAAATGAACGGAATGAGTCATTTTCCATGATTTCTTCAGGAATGAAAATGAATGGAATGAGTCATTTTCCACGAATTCTTCAGGAATGAAAATGAACGGAATGAGTCATTTTCCACCATTTCTTCATAAACGAAAATGAACAGAATGAGTCATTTTCCATGATTTATTCAGGAACGAAAATGAACGGAATGAGTCATTTTTCACAACCTCTTCAGAAACAAAAATGAACGGAATGAGTCATTTTTCACAATTTCTTCGGAAACAAAAATGAACGAATCAACTCTAGACACATGACAAAACTCGCTGTGGTTTCTGTGCACTGAATTCCATAATTATGTATGCATCCATAATTACGTAATTCCTTGCATAGTCCGCACAGTTTGTCTTTTAATGTTTAAGGGAGGAAAATCAAACCTGTGATGAGTGTGACTAGACTACCATAGGGTCCTTTTAATTAGATCGACAAATGATCCTTTTAATTAGGCCACCAAGGAGTCCTTTCGGCTATATCATCGCATGATATTCCTAACCAGATTTTTTTTTGATCGATCTGTTTAACTAGACCACTCATGGGGTCTAAGTATTGAGTAGTACTTTATGATCCAAGGGACTTAACTACAACGTAGAAGTCTATTTAAGGATCTTAGGTAGTACCTTTGGGTATCCTACTACGAATCCCTCATATGAAGATACGAAAGGTTCTACGAGGATTTGGATAACAAAACTTGGATTACACCAAAAACATAAAAGGGAACACATAAGCACATAATCACATAGTTGTTTAACTTGGTTATTAATTTGTTATTAACTCGTTATTGATTAAATATGGATATGGAATCCAGTCGAGGAACTTCAATGTCCTCTGGGATCTATCTGAAAAGATAGGAAGATCTCCCAAAAATTCGATTTTGTTTTCAAAGAAACGTAATATTCGAATTAAGGAATATAAAAATTTTAGGATTTACGGAAATACCCTTAGGTACCCTATTAAGGATTTATAGTGGTACTTTGGGTATTCGTCCAGTGTTGTAACTTGCGCCTTGTACTTCGTTTTTCTTGGAAGAAACGGGTACTTAGGAATTTCGTGGAAAACGCAAGAAATCATAAAATAGAATAATTATTTGTGGGTAGTTTTCTTTCCAAGGAATACGATTCCTTGATTGTCGGTATTGTAGGGGATATGTTGTTTATACATATAACCACATAAATACATTGCAATGTAAATAAAAGATTTATTTATAAACAATGATAACAACTGTTTTATGGACCTTGACAACAAAAGAAAATAGTACATAAGACATGATTATTTCTAAAGGGTGTTGTCTTCTAGTCGGTCAGATGCTCATCCCTGCGCTGGATTAGCATTTGCAAGCTTTAGGCAATTTCTTCGGAAATGACCCATCTCGCCACAACTGTAGTAAGAACCTGGTGGAAAGCGAGCTTGAGCAGGGTTGTTGTCAGCTTGATTTGGTGCAACTGCTGCTCGACAAACTTTTGCTGTATGACCTTTAAGTCCACAAGTTTGGCATTCGCGGCACTTCACCCTAGCATGATGATGAAGGTTACATTGGTTGCACAAGGGTGAAGTTCCATTGTATGGCTTCCTAGCAGGGGGTTGAGCCGGTTGGTTGGGGACGGCTTGATCATGGTGAGTAACCATGGCGAAGTTCTGAGAAGCCTTTCGCTTCTTTGACCGCTCAGGGGATCCAGTCTGTTCATCCATGGTCTTTGATTCCTCGATTGGCTTCTTGTCACCCTTTCGAAAAAGTTTACGTTTCCTGATCTGAGATTCAGTCAAGGTTGCAGATAGCTTAATGGCCTGCCTAACCGTAGTGGGGTTACTACCAGTAACAATGTCTTGAACTGAGTCAGGGAGACCATCAATGTATTTTTCGATCGCCTTATCCAAAGGCGTAACCATGGTAGGACACAACAGGCTCAGCTCCTCATATCGATCAGTGTATGCTCGATGTTCACCGCTGTCTTGCTTAAGATCGTCGAATTCCCTTTCCAAGGCCCTGATCTCGTGACGAGGACATAATTCCTTCATCATGAGTGCTCTAAGTTCTTCCCACGTTTGAGCCAGTGCCACTTCGGCACCCCTATCTCTCACCACACCGTTCCACCACGTCAAAGCTCGTTTCTCAAAGACACTAGATGCAAAATCTACCTTTCGCTCGTTTGGACATTGAACATGCCTGAAGGTGCTCTCTAGACTCTCGAACCATTGCAGAAGTGCAGTCGCTCCTTGAGACCCAGAAAACTTTGATGGCTTAGCCGAGTTGAACGTCTTGAAGTTGCAGAGGGCATTATTGTTGTTGAGAGCTTGGTGACATTGGGCAACGATGTTCGGGATTGCAGCAGTTATTTGCTGTGTAATGAGAGCTGCCAGATCTTCAATAGATACCGGATTTTCGCGTCGTGGAGGCGTTCTAAAAGGGAAACATGAAATGAAACGAGTGAGAGAATTAGACGAAAAGAATGTGATGAACAAATCTGATGAAAGCAAGGATAGTGGTCATTTGTTTGTTACTACAAAGCAACAAACGACCCCGGTGATTAATCAAAGTAATTAGGTCAAAAATAATGTATCGCGAAGACATGCTCGCCTATAAGTGAACACTCATCCCAAGAATTCCCAGGTAAGCACAACTGGTCTCGCGTCTGATGAGATATATACGAAGTACTTGCCTAGACAGAAAACCCAGAATACAGGCATTCACCCTTCCAGTTTGCACGTGTTCACATTATTTAAAACCCAAAACCTAGACGAGATTTTTTTTGAAAACTCAAAGGGGTTCAAAACCTTATAATAGAGGGTTCAAAACCTAGTAATCAATCATCCTAGAACAGATGATTAGTTTTCAAAGCGGTTTTGAAATTTATGTTCTTGTTGTGGTCGTCGCCTAAGGATAGGTGACGGTATTGTTTTATGACTAAACGCAAGTAAACTCGCGTTAGGGTCCTAGGAAGGTTATAGACTAGGTCAAAGCATTACTAATAACCTAATTCCCTATAACCATTGGCTCTGATACCATCTTTTCTGTCACACCCCGACCACGTGGAACATACAAAAAGTGGCGGAAACATGGGGGAGTGTTGTAACAGAATTAATGTTTCACAACCATGGAAATTTAAGTTTCGTTTTATTCATCAAATAAGCGAGTTACATTGTCTTTAAACAAAAAATAAAGAGTACATAACAAAATTTAACTAGTTCTTGTCTCGTTTTAAGTCACTAAGGCACAGGTCCGCCTAAGTATGTCTTGATAAGTCTTATGCATCATCTCCTGAAAACACATGTGAAAATAGGTACGTCAGCATAAAAATGCCTGTGAGATACATAGGTTTTGAGAAAATAGGATTCATGACTTATGTGTGAGAAAATGTTTAGTCATGAACCTTGTAATTTGCTTTGTCTTGTAAATCATTTGACAATCGATAAGATCAGATGATATGTATAAATAAGAGAGTAATGTATGGTTAAATGAATAACCAAGTAAAATGAGTTGTATAAAATAAACCGTATTGTAAAACAACGTATTGTGAAAACATGTTACTTGTGTAAAATGTATAAGTCCAAAATGAATTATTTAAATAACGCTATGATATGTAATATAATACAAACACTTATATATAGGAAGTACCAGCGGCGTATCCACCATGCTTGTATCATATTACTCACATTTCGTTACTTAAGTCACTTAACCAACCAACAATGTATAATGTCTATGTTTAAACCAATTGTCAAAAGTCCTTGTATAAACCATGTCAAATGTTGACAGTCCAAAAGTAGTCAAGTAATGTGTAACAAATGTTATGTCTTGTAAGTAAAGTATTGTCAAATAGTCCAAATGTAGAAATGTACAAAACAAAGTAATTTGAATATATCAAAAAGTTATGTTTTGTAAAGTAATGCATGTTACATTGATACAAACATTTATATGGTAAGTTAACGCATACATTCAAGCCTTGAGACAATCGTATAACCCTTTCAATCAAGGTTATCAAAAGAAATGTTTTCGGATTCAGTCATTCCTTACATCCAAACAAAACCCGGGATGTCAGGATTGGGATTTGTCAAGTCCTATGGTACCAGTACTTACTACCGAGCGGCGTAGCTAATGTTAATGAACATATAATAGTCTCGTTTGTGCAAACCAAATGTCATAGCAAAAGTAAACATGCTATATGAAAACAATGTACTAAGTATGCTAAGTTAACATACAAAGCAGAAAAGTCTTGTAAATCAATGTGCTAGCATGCTATCAGTCAACATACATAGGAGAAATGTAATGTAAAACAATGTACTAAGTATGCACACAATGGACATACTTAGCATGAAATGTAATGAAATCATGTACTATAATGTACTAACAAACATAGTCGGTATATGATGTGAAAACAGGAAAGCATGAAAGTAACAAGTAGGCACATGTGTTCCACCCCAAAACAGTTTGAAAACAGTAAAAGAGGGGTTCTATGTACTCACTTGAGATTACTCAGTAGTCCTGGAGTGACAACCAAACAATGATAGAGATCACGGAATCAAACGGCACCGAATATAGGTAACTATGTTAATAAACCGGACCTAAATCGGAGGATTTAGATAGAATGAGGGTTCGTAAACCAAACGAGTATGGAGACTCATGTAGTATGGTTTAACAAAGCCTACATGCTAAATGAAACCTAACCTAAGTGCTTACGACCCATTACGACCCGTTTAGGTAGCTTATGCTACTTTAACGCGTCGTTCGCGTAAAACGCGTTCGGACCGCCTAACTAGTCCTATGATAAGTAACATATGCCTTAACATGTCTAATATTGTTGTCAAATCAGTTTAGATGTCAAAAGTTATGTTACATATGTTTAAAATGAATTTTGGCATCAAAGGGGTATTTTGGTAATTTACCTAAGGCATATAAACTACCTATCATACAACTACTTAAACGAAGCGACCATAAGGTATAACCTCGTAAGGTTATTCCCTATAAACTATGGTCACCTAAAGTGCTTGGTCGGATCCTAATGATCGACCAAACGGGTCGGGTTCGAAAGTATAAGCGATTGTTTAGATCGCTTACCTTACGACCCTAAATAAGCACTAAACTAAAAGTGACGAGCTAAGCATGTTAAAACATGCTTACCTAAGTTTAGAAAACAGGTTTGATATCAAAACAAACGGTTTTGATACCTAAGAGTAGTTTGGTTACAAAATACGCAAGAATGCGTATTCTGGCCGAAACTACGGCTCGTCACTTAGCCTAGATAACGTGGTAATCAGTAGGTATAGTCACTAGGGACTATAACCATCGTGATCACGCTCACGTTATGAAGTTCAAACGAACTTCGCATCGACCATAAACTGGTCAATGCAGAAAGTCAAACAAAGTTCGACTTTCGGACTCGAAAAGAAATAAAAGAACGAAGGAACACTTACGAAGGGTCCCCGAATGCTAATCTAGATCAAAATAGCTCAGGTATGAAACAAAGGTTTCAACTTAGAGCACAATTGATCAGATTCTAGTGAGAAAAGAAGTGAAATGGGTTGGGTATTTATAGTTTTCGGTTCACCGTTAGGATCGTTTCTTGGAGAAGAGGGAATGATCTAGCCCGTACACTTGTCGGAATGTTGTGGTGACTGATTTTGGCCACCACAAGAGTTTAACAAGTGGCACTTGACCTTTGGAGAATGTTTAGGGGCAGATAACAGCAGCCAAAAATGATTTGCTGCATCTGGACACTGCTTGCGCACCGTAACAAATAACCCTTACGGTGCGCAAGGGCCAAGTTTGGCAGATTTACCATCTTAGTCCCTGCAGCCCAGAAACTTGTATTTTGATGCAAATTTGACACTTTTAAGCCCCGTTAACCTCATTTCAAAGCTATAAAATGAAGTTAAAGTATAGGGAACTTAAAATGTGCTCAAAAATATCTCGTATGTGGGTTCGTTTAGCCGTACGATTGCGTTGTTCGGTTAATTACGACGGAATGCGCATAAGCGCGAAAAACGATCCAAATGGCGTGACGAATGGATTTTTCTTATGCCGAACACTAAAATAAAATGTTTTAGTGCTTACATAAATTTTTGGATGTCCGGATGTATTCAGAACATAAGTTATGCGCGAAAATGCAAACTTGTGCACTTTTTGACACTTTTAGTCCCTGAATGACCCAAAAGTTTATTTTAGCATACCGGACACCTCAAAGCCTATTTCTAAGCTATGTAAAGGATATTTATGGTATTTTTAACTTATGGTCATGTTCCGGAATGTCTGTTACAGTTCAAATTGGCATACTTTCGCAGTTTGTCAAGTTTAGTCCCTGTAAGCGATTTAACTTGATTTTGCCATACCAAAACCTTCAAAACTTATTTCTAAGTTATGTAAAGGTTATTTAAGGTATGTTAAGCCTATTTCACTATTCCAGGGTGTTCGTTGCATTAAACTGGTTATATCTACGCATCAGTGCACGTATAACCTTCTAGAAAGCGATTTAGAGCTTGAAATCGAACAAGAGTTGATATGTGCAAACGATACACATATTTTTACAAATCCCAAGTATGAAATACAATATTTCATTGGTTTGGCATTTTTTTGATGGTTGAAGTGACACAGGTGTCACACTACAAGTCCACAAACTTGGCATGTGCGGCACTTCACACCAGCATGATGATGAAGGTTACATTGATTGCACAAGGGTGCTGTTCCGTTGTATGGCTTTCTAGCAGGGGGTTGTGCTGGTTGGTTGGGGACGGCTTGAACATTGTGAGCGACCACGGCGAAGTTCTGAGAAGCCTTTCGCTTCTTTGACTTCTTAGGGGATCCAGTCTGTTCATCCATGGTCTTTGATTCCTCGATTGGTTTCGATTCCTCGACCGGTTTCTTGTCACCTTTTTGGAAAAGTTTACCTTTCCTGATCTTTGATTCAGTCAAGGTTGCAGATAGCTCAATGGCTTGTCTAACTGTAGTAGGGTTGCTACCAGTCACAATGTCTTGTATTGAGTCAGGGAGGCCATCAATATACTTTTCGATTGCCTTATCCAAAGGCGTGACCATGTTTGGGCATAACAGACTTAACTCCTCATAACGGTCCGTGTAGGCTCGATGCTCACCGCTATTTTGCTTAAGATCGTCAAATTCCCTTTCCAAAGCCCTCAGTTCATGACGTGGACAGAACTCCATCATAAGAGCCCTAAGCTCGGCCCAAGTCTGTGCTAACGCAACCTCAGCGCCACGGTCTCTCATCACTCCGTTCCACCATGTAAGAGCCCTCTTCTGAAACACACTGGAAGCAAACTCGACCTTGCGATTATCAGGACACTGAACGTGATGAAATGTACTCTCAGTGCTCTCGAACCATTGTAGGAGCCCAGTTGCTCCTTCAGAACCACTAAACTTGAGTGGCTTAGCCGAATTGAAACTCTTGAAATTGCATGGAGCATGATTGTTGTTGTTGGCTTGGTTCCATTGAGCAATGAGATTTGGGAAAGCAGCAGCCATTTGCTGCGCGATGATTTCTGCCAGTTCGGCATTCGCTATCTGATTGTCGCGTCGAGGAGGCATTCTAAAAAGGGTAAAATAAGAGAGAAAACAAATGAAATGGCATTGGGTAAGAATAGGATGTTATAACTACCAACCAAAATCATGGGTGATGGTCATTTGTTTAAACCACGAAGCAAACAAACAGCACACAAAGGCTGAATCAAAGCAAGTAGGTCCTCATAATCTATCGTGAAGACATGCTCGCCTATAAGTGGACACTCACCCCAAGAATTCCCAGGTAAGAGTGACTGGTCCGATTATGTGAATTTGTACGAACACTCTAGCCTTAGACAGAAAACCCATGGTACAGGCATTCACTCTTCCAGTTTGCACGTGTTCACACTATTTAGGACCCAAAACTTTTGACGAGATTTTAAAATCTCAAAGGGGTTCAAAACCTTGTAATAGAGGATTCAAAACCTTACAACAGGAGGTTCAAAACCTAGTAATCAATCATCCAAAAACAGATGATTAATTTTCAAAGCGGATTCGGAATTGATGTTCTCGTTGTGGTTGCTACCTAAAGATAGGCAACGGTATTGTTTTATGACTAAACGCAAGTAAACTCGCGTTAGGGTCCTAGGAAGGTTATAGTCTAGGTCAAAGCATTACTAATAACCTAATTCCCTATAACCAT
This sequence comes from Helianthus tuberosus, assembly GCA_030545235.1. NCBI lineage: Eukaryota > Viridiplantae > Streptophyta > Magnoliopsida > Asterales > Asteraceae > Helianthus > Helianthus tuberosus. The sequence goes on along the minus strand of CM060426.1, from coordinate 46,846,369 downwards.
TGGCTCTGATACCAACTTTTCTGTGACACCCCGACCACGTAGGACAACAAAACGTGACGGAAACGTCGGGGAGTGTTGCAACAGAATTAATTGTTTCACAACCATGGAAATTAAAGTTACGTTTTATTTATCAACAAGAGGGTAACATTGTCTTTAACACGAAACAAAGAGTACATAACATAATTAAACTAAGTCTATCTTCATTTTAAGTCTCTAAGGCACAGGTCCGCCCTAGTTTCACGATCGTCATCCTATGCAAAAGCTCCTGAAAACACATGTGAAAATAGGTACATCAGCATAAAAATGCCTGTGAGATACATAGGTTTTGTGAAAATAGGATTCATGACTTATAAGTGTAGAAAAAGTTGTTTAGCAAAAGTCAGTCATGAACCTTGTAAATTGTTGTGTTTTGTAAATCATTTAAAAAGCGATAAGATCAAATGATATGTATAAATAAAAGAATAATGTATGGTTAAATGTATAACCAAGTAAAATGAGTTGTATAAAGTAAATTGTTTGTAAACCAAAGTCTTGTGAGAATCGTGTTACTTGTGTAAAATGTATAAGTCCAAATTGAATGATTTAAATAACGCTATGATATGTAATATAATACAAACACTTATATATAGGAAGTACCAGCGGCGTATCCACCATGCTTGTATCATATTACTCACATCTCGTTACTTAAGTCACTTAAACAAACCACCAATGTATAAAGTCTATGTTTAAACCAATTGTCAAAAGTCCTTGTATAAATCATATCAAATGTTAATAGTCCAAATGTAGTCAAGTAATGTGTAGCAAATGTTATGTCTGGTAAGTAATGTGTTGTTACATAAACCAATTGTAAAAATGTACAAAACAAAGTATTTTGAATATATCAAAAAGTTATGTTTTGCAAAGTAATGCATGTTACATTGATACAAACACTTATGTGGTAAGTTAACGTATACATTCAAGCCTTGAGACAGTCGGATAACCCTAAGTCAAGGTTATCAAAAGAAATGTTTTCGGATTCCGTCATTCCTTACATCCAAACAAACCCGGGATGTCAGGAATGGGATTTGTCAAGTCCTATGGTACCAGTACTTACTACCGAGCGGCGAAGCTAATGTTAATGAACGTATATAAGTCCCGTTTGTGCAAACCAAATGTCATAGCAAATGTGAACATGTTATATGAAAACAATGTACTAAGTATGCTAAGTTAACATACAAAGCAGAAAAGTCATGTAAATCAATGTGCTAGCATGCTATCAGTCAACATACATAGCAGAAATGTAAAGTAAAACCATGTACTAAGTATGCTATCAGTCAACATACATAGCAAAACAATGTAATGTAAATCATGTACTATAAGTGTACTAATGAACATAACAAGTATATGATGTGAAAACAGGAAAACATGAAAGTAACAAGTAGGCACATGTGTTTCACCCCAAAACAGTTTGGAAAACAGTAAAAGAGGGGTCTATGTACTCACTTGAGATTGCTAAGTACTCCTTGAGTAACAATCAAACAATGCTAGAGATCACGGATATCAAACGGCACCTAATATAGGTAACTATGTTAATATACCGGACCTAAATCGGAGGATTGGATAGAATGAGCGTTCGTAAACCAAACGAGTGTGGAGACTCGTGTAATATGGTTTAACAAAGCCTACATACTAAAATGAAACCTAACCTAAGTGCTTACGACCCATTACGGCCCGTTTAGGTAGCTTATGCTACTTTAACACGTCGTTCGTGTGAAACGCGTTCGGAATGCCTAACTAGTCCTATGATAAGTAAAATATGCCTTAACATGTCTAATATTGTTACCAAATCAGTTTAGATACCAAAAGTTATGTTACATATGCTTAAAATGAATTTTGGCGTCAAAGGGGTATTTTGGTAATTTACCTAAGGCATATAAACCACCTATCATACAACTAACTAAACGTCGTGACCATAAGGTATAACCTCGAAAGGTTATTCCCTATATACTATGGTCACCTAATGTGTTTGGTCGGATCCTAATGATCGACCAAACGGGTCGGGTTCGAAAGTATAAGCGATTGTTTAGATCGCTTACTTTACGACCCTATATAAGCACTAAACTAAAAGTGACGAGCTAAGCATGCTAAAACATGCTTAACTAAGTTTAGAAAACAGGTTTGGTATCAAAACAAACGGTTTTGATACCTATGAGTAGTTTGGTTACAAAATACGCAAGAATGCGCATTTTGGCCGAAACTACGACTCGTCACTGAGCCTAGATAACGTGGTAATCAGTAGGTATAGTCACTAGGGACTATAACCATCGTGTTTACGCTCACGTTATGAAGTTCAAACGAACTTTGCATTAACCATAAACTAGTCAATGCAGAAAGTCAAACAAAGTTTGACTTTTAACGTTAAAAGTATAAAAAGAACGAAGGAACACTTACAAAGGGTCCCCGCAAGTTTATCTTGATCCAAGTAGCTCAGGTATGAAGTAATGGCTTCAACTTAGAGCTTTTAGATCAGATTTTGTTGGTTTTGAGTTGTGATGGGTTGGGTATTTATAGTAAATGGACAACCGTTGGGATCGTTTATCGAATAACGTGCCTTGATCTTGTCCATACACTTGTTGAAACCTTATGGTAACTCAAAATGGCCCCTCAAGAGCAGGAAAGGGCAAGTGGAATTGAGTTTTGGGTGCTTAACAGCTGTAAACAGTGTTAAAACAGATTAATCTGATCTGGGAAGCTGACACGGGCCGCGTAAGGGGTCACCAAGAACTCACGCGGGCCGCCTGCCCCTTCTGGTCAGAAACAAGTTTTCAAAAATGACAGTTTTAGTCCCTGTTGTGTTTTAAAGCCATTTTCGACATGTTTAAGACCCGTTAAGCCAACGTTAAGGCCCTAAAATGATGCCTAAACATTGTGGACATGAAACATGCTTAAAAATATGCCGGATGTTGGTTCGTTTGGTCGTACGATCGCGATGTTCGCTTAATTACGACGGGATGCGCATAAGCGCGAAAAACGATCCAAATTGCGCGACGAATGGATTTTTCTTATGCCAAACACTAAAATAAAATATTTTAGTGCTTACATAAATTTTTGGATGTTCGGATGTATTCAGAACGTAAGTTATGCGCGAAAGTGCAAACTTGTGCACTTTTTGACGCTTTTAGTCCCTGAATGACCCAAAAGTTTATTTTAGTACACCAAACCCCTCAAAGCCTATTTCTAAGCTATGTAAAGGATATTTATGGTATGTTTAACTTATGGCCATGTTCCGGAATGTCTGTTACAGTTCAAATTGGCATACTTTCGCAGTTTGTCAACTTTAGTCCCTGTAAGCGATTTAACTTGATTTTGCCATACCAAAGCCTTCGAAACTTATTTCTAAGTTATCTAAAGGTTATTTAAGGTATGTTAAGCCTATTTCACTATTCCGGAGTGTTCGTTGCATTAAACTGGTTATATTTACGCATAAGTGCGCGTATAACCTTCCATAAAGTGGTTTAAAGCTTGAAATCGAACAAAAATTGATATGTGCAAAAGATACACATATTTATACAGATCCCAAGTATGAAATACAATATTTCATTGGTTTGGTATTTGTTTGATGGTCGCAGTGACCCAGGTGTCACACCCATATACTTGTAGGGGATATGAGGCAGTTTTCAAATACCCACATCCTTGTAAGGGATGTGAGGTGGATTTCACAAACGCATATCCTTGCAGGGGATATGCAATGGTTTTCAGTAAACGTTAATGTTGGATAATACACTCACTCTCTATCACTTAAGTCCCATCATACTACCGGGTTAGTTGCTTGTAGGGCAACGGGGTTATTAGTTGATAGCGCTATTAGGTTTGGCACCCTCACGACGTACCTAGATAGGACGGGCGTGAACTAATAACTTTAAATCATGACCAATGTTTGAAAGAGCATTGGAGAAGGGCAAAAAGGGCCGTCTGAGGTATCGAGTTATTATCAGCATAGCATAACATAACATATCATAAGTCACTACTTTGTATTAAACGGTTAGAACAAACTGTGAACTCGACAGCGTTGTCTGATACACATTTTTCTGCATGCTTGCGGGTCCTTAGGTTCTTGGATTGGAACTTGCTATCTGGGAGTGTTGGAGTGGTCATGGGTCGCTGCTCTTGGATACAAGTTTACTGATTTTTGCACACTTGTTCGAAACACTTGAAATAACTATTTACATTATGCTTCCGCTGAACATATTTGTTTTAGATTCTGTTTGGATTTACTTTATGAAATAAATGGAAACTTTTATTTAATACTATGTTATGGTTCAATGTGATTGGTGGCTAGATCTTGGTACGTCACACGCGTCGCGGGGGTTCCCGCTTGTGGTATTTTTGGGGGTGTGACATATTTCGTGAAATATATATTAACAATTCAAGAACATATACATCTAAAACAAAACAAATACATAAGACAAGATGAATAACTTGTACATATTCAATTACAAGATTAGGTGATTAACATACGTAGAACATTTATAGGTTACGTCTCCAATCAAGGAGATTACCGGTGAAGTTTAAGACGCAAGGAGACACAAAACTGTGAGTTCATGTCTCCACTTTTAAACGTTTTCTAGTTTTCTAAACTTTGGGGAAAATACATGTACAAATGGTATGCTAAATTAAGGAATAATACAATACATCATGTGTGAATAGGGTACGTAAGCACCATTAATCTAAGTTTAGACCATGGAGCAAAAGGTTAGATCTAGCGGGTATTGGCAGCCTCACTCTTGGTCCTCGTTGACCCATACAGAAGAGTGCTTTTGGGTTACAGTCGAAGGGTAATCGATGTAAATCGCCTCGGTTTAGATGCTTCCTATGTCGTCACACATGTTAATGTCCTTCCAAAACATTAGCGATCTCGATTTCCTTACGTAATACATCTTATTTACATCTCAACTCATTTTTACAAGCTACATACCATATTTTTCATATAAATACATCTTATACATTTTATACAAATTAACAACATGAATTCACACCAACTTTGTTGACGATTTTTATGCTTACATGTGTTTCAGGTAATTAGTGGAATGCTTTGCGGTTATTTGCTCCAAGAAGTCAAGGGCCGTTACTCCATCCCACTTTTATAGCATTTATCATCATATCCCGCCTCTTTGCGACGACATGAGGAATAAATCCTTGATCCTTTGAATTTGAATGTGTTGTAACCTTTAAAACATATTGTCTTTTGAAGTGATGTAAACACTTAACTTAGTTTTGAAACTTGAATCTATGAATGGCATTTGGAGTTTATTTTAATCATATAGAATGTTCGCTAATTCGTATGCAATGAGAATCAATCACGACCACACCTCGCGCTTCCGCCTCTGAGCGGGTGTCATAGATTGGTATCAAAGCTTCGATTGTAGTGAACCAGGATTCTTTCTCAAGTCTAGTCTACAATCCTTAGGATCCTCTCATGAAAACAGTTTTTACAAAAACAAGAGATTATTATTGCATAAAACATTTCGCAAAGTCCACTACATCAAATCATTTTACAAAAATAAAGCAAGGACAACTACGTGACTTAGACTATAAAAAGTAGACATAAGGACTTAAGTTAATCGGCACGACACACATGGGAAAACAACCAAATAAAACAATATAGAAAAAAAAATACAAGAGAACAACTAATACTCTTCATCGGATGGGATAATGTCCGAGAAGTACCCATTACTCCCTTCGTCCTCTTCTTCTGATTCCATACCAAAATGCTCATCTTCATCTTCAGTTTTGACAGCACTCTCGTCCTCGAGTGCTTCACACCTCCATTGAAACATTCTCCCCAACGATGTCACTATTGGAGTCACCTTAGCGTTTAAACATGTTGCATTGCATAATTGTACTATAAACGAAAGTCCCTGTTCAGTCAGTATGTATCAATGGTGTGGTCTTCTTCTTGATCGTTCTTCCACACAACCGTCACCTACTTATATTTTTCATTATAAAGCCATGATGAAATTATTGGCTCTTCATCAAATTGTTTTGCATTGTTTTACAGGAAATTTTCTCCTCAATCTCCGTATGACAGTTTGTGTTTGTTCACACATGTTGTCCATGGGAATTCCAAGTTCTAGAATCCTCAACTACACTTCACCTTCCATAGTAAGTATGGCATTTACATTTTTCACCATAACCCTTCTTCTGGAGTTGTATTTATAATAAACCTGTTGATTGAAGTTTTGAACACCCAGGAGATTACAGTTTCCATTTTCCTTCTAGTGTAATTTTCTTGAAGGTATTATGCTTTTTGGCCTTTTTAAGAGATTGACGTTTTTTTGTTTTTTCGAGTATGCTCAATGAAAGGGATCTTAAGTTCATTTATATTATGAGTTTTAGGCACGTGATTTTGGGCGGGAGTTTGTTCCTCATTAAATGTAAAGCACGTGATTTAGGCACGCATTTTTTGGCATTTTGTTTTGTTATTTTCATTACTGCAATAATGTTTTTAGGCATTTCAGATGCTTTATAATTAATTTGTCATAAGTAGCGTTTTTGGCGTTTTCCTTGTGGCAATTTTACCTTTATACCTTAATGAAACCCGCGCACGTTCTAAACTTATACATATTTTGGCTGAAAATGTCACCGAATCAATCCCAGCCACAAATCAGAAACATCTTTTGGCTGAAAATCGTTCTCACCATTTTCACATTTATATGTTTTCCTCATATCCTGCCATATTTAAAGTAAGAGCGATATTAAGGTAAATATTTTAGAATAAACAATGTAGCTATTTTATGATATTAACAAAAGTTAAAAAAATAGTGAAAAGATCAATTTTGATTTTTTTCTTTTAAATAGTGATATCATTCCACACAAAAAAGGGCAATTACAAAGCAATGACAGGTAGTCGGGCAACAAGTTGCGCCGCCACCCACTTTTGAATCGAAAAACCAATTCTACTAAATATAAAGTTCGAAACCTTTAGCGACGAAGAATTACTATTAACGACTTTTTGAACCCGATTCAAAAGTCGCACAGCATCAGGAGCGAGACCACCAAAGGTATCAAACGCAAACGGGACAAACACATGTTGATTCTCCCGGCAGGCTTTCTCATGTTTTGCCACTTTGCTCGCCTCTGCCTTGAGCACCGCTTGCCCTACAACGAAGCCCTTGTCCTTGAGCCCGACAAGGGGGGAGACAATATGGTGTTAACACGTGATATTTTTTAAATTATCTATTAGAAGAGATGATGATAATATAATTATATATAGCAACGTTACATATGAAACCTAATAGAAGAGAATATGATAATATAATTATATATAGCAACGTTACATATGAAACCTAATTAAATTAAAAATAGGATAATCATAAAGACCAACATAATAAAAATAATATTAGTTAATTATGGTATAATGAATAATTACAAGAGAGATGATGTTACTTGTTCTCCGTACATTAAACTTTTATCACTATAAATAAAAATTGTTAAACAAATAAGTATATTTCACTAGTTTCACTTAATGCCTTTGTATTTTGAAATATTATTATACGAACGAAATTTTAAACGACAGGATATTAAGATAAGCTTTTGTGATTTGTCTTTAAGTAGAAGGAATATTCCTTTTTACGTTAATACTTCTACCGTGACCTATTTATTTTCTATTATTTTTAATAAATATTTTAAAGAGATAAAAAATAACACATAAAAATGTTAAACTTCCTTTAAAATGGAAGGTAATGTTGATTAAATAATAGCTAAGTGGATATCATATCGTAATTATGGAATTTAAAATTGAGTAATCATGTGTACTCCAAGCATTAGATATTCTACGTTGCACCTACACATGGTGATTTTTAATATTAAAAAAGAACCATTTTAATACGTAAAAGGAAAGCATTATGGTGATAGATGGACCACAACTTCATGAAAGATGAAAAGCAAATCAAAGGCTTAGCAACCATACATTTTATATAATTGGGTGATTGAAATTGTGTTTTGAGTAGAGGATTTAGTTTTATTTTTTCAAAAGCTAAGGTGCATCATTTTCTACGCCAAAATCATGATTTTAATTAAGTAGTTCTTTTCAAGTTTTTGGTTTCCAAAATCCAAACTAGTTAACCTTGTATCTTTATAATTAAACTTTTAATTGTTAATCCTAATACATATGTAATTATGACTATCAAGTGTTTAAACACCTCCAACTCATTATTTTTTTTCTAGATTAACTTTGAACTAAAAACTGAAAAATAGTTATCCTGGTAGTTGAAAACACCCTACCTTCGGTTTAGATTGATGGATGGATTGTGTGAATATCATCTTCATGAAATTTAAAAACAATGATTGTTGGTCCAGTTGATGTGCCATTTGACATTACCTAAAGAGTCACACGAGAATCATCTTTTTTCCTTTTTAGTATTATTTTTGGACAGCAGGAAAACAATTTCATTCAACACCAAAGTTAAACGTACAGTACAAAGGCTAGTACGTACTATAGACCAAACACCTCTTGCATGATCACAACAAGAAATAGAGAATTAAAACAAAACAATATAGTGCTTTAAGATGCCACCTCAAAACACCTCCATTTGCTCCACTCCATGGCTCTCTGATTTGCCATGCATTTTGTCACACCCTGACTTTTGCGGAAGCGTGTTACGTGTGACTTGCTTAATATCATTGCATTCAATCATAACAAACAACTATATGATAGAAACCATGATGTTCATCCATTAAAGAGTTTCAAAGTATTACAACCAACATTGTTTAACACGAAACCAAGACTTCAAGTTCATAATACAAACCAACCAAATTGTTTAAGTTCCATAAAGGACTCGACAAAATACATTAATAAAACAAGGCTTTGAAGAGTATGTCTTATCTAGGATAAGACATCCAATCCAAACCCTACAAAAGCGCGGATGACATCATTTATTGAAGACTCAACTTGTAAACCTTGAATGCCTGCCAGATCCACTCTTAATTTCCTGAAATACATGTAGTTTGAAAACATCAACAAAAGTTGAGTGAGTTCATGTGTTTTGTATGTGAGCTCGAAATAAACTTTGTAACCATAGTATGTATGTATTTGTAAACCGGTATGAAAGCGTCTATGAACAGATCAATTAATGTGTAGCTAATACATTAATATGTGTGCAACGGTGTAGGAAGGCTCAACCCTTTTATGCGTATTTCGTACGGGGCCATCCGGCGGGAACAGCATAGTCACCACATGGTCCAACCCGCGGGCTCATGGGTGGGGCTCGCAACACCCAATAGATCTATCAATCATGCCCCGTGGTCCTTATACAAGGATTAATGGTCTTAAGTTAACGCCTACCCATTCACATGATCTAACAGTTCATTCCTTAACTAACCATACCATTTGTAATCATCGAAACATTTGTAATATGTATTTCACCCCCGAAGTTGTAAAACTGAAAAAAGTTAAAAGAAAAGGGGGACATGAACTCACAATCTTGCGTCTCGTATCTCGGTATAACTCAAAGCTTTTCCTCGGTCGCACGACTACCTACACACGTGCTACGGTTTATTAGACGGATGGGTCGTGCCTTGACTTTTAGTCTTATTTGTTATGACTTAGTATCTTTGAGTTACATTTCGTGGTGTCATAACTATTATTCCAAAGTATATAATTATTTATTAAAATAATAATATTTTAATTAAATTATATTTATTAATTATTGGAATATTTGTTAAAATAATATATTTTAACTTACATTGTCTTGTAGTAATTCCTTATACATGTATTCTTAAACTTGTGTATTTTTGCCAAGTATTGGTGGCGTATTCCGGTGTGTATTTATACGTACGAGAATACGTATTTTTATTGTATTTATAAAGTATTCTTATACTTAATTTTGTATTTAATTTTCCGGAATAATATTTCTAATAAAAATTCACCAATATTTATTCTTAGAAAATATATATATTTTAAGAAATCTTTTATAGAAAATTATCTATAATCTTGTCTTGGCAAAAATATTTATATTTTCATATAAACCTCAAAAATATTTATATCTATAATCCTTGCTTGTGCAACCCGAGATCCTGATGTGGAAATGGGAAAGCATAGCCATGGACTTTATCACGAAACTCCCGCGTACAACTTCAGGCCACGATAGCATCTCGGTTATCGTTGACCGTTTGACTAAATCCGCTCATTTCCTGCCGATACGAGAAGACTTCAAGGTAGAAAAATTAGCCCAAATCTACACCGACGAGATCATCTGTCGACCCGGGACGCCTCGTAACATCATCTCTGACCGCGATGGTCGGTTTACCTCGCGTCTTTGGGAAACATTTCAATCTGCTCTCGGTACTACCCTTAATCTAAGTACCGCTTTCCATCCCCAAACCGACGATCAGACTGAAAGAACGATTCCTACTCTTGAATACATGCTTCGCTCGTGTGTCATAGATTTCGGTGGTAATTGGGACGCGCATTTACCTTTAGTCGAATTCTCGTACAATAACAGTTTTCCTTTTAGCATTTCGTACTCTTGAATACATGCTTCGCTCGTGTGTCATAGATTTCGGTGGTAATTGGGACGCGCATTTACCTTTAGTCGAATTCTCGTACAATAAGAGTTTTCATTCTAGCATACAAATGGCACCATTTGAGGCACTATACGGAAGAAAATGTCGATCGCCGATTGTGTGGCATGAGATCAGAGATGCGCAACTAACCGGTCCTGAGCTGCTGCAAGAAACGACTTACAAGATCCTCCAAATTCGAGACAATCTGCTGAAAGCTCGGAGTCGTCAAAAAAGTTACGACGATAGACGCCGCAAGCCCCTTGAATTTGACGTTGGCAATCACGTACTCCTAAAGGTATCACCTTGGAAGGGTGTGATCAGATTCGGCAAGAAAGGAAAGCTCGCGCCTCGATATGTTGGACCCTTTAAGATTCTGGAAAGGATCGGAAACGTGGCCTATAGACTCGAACTACCGGAGGAACTTAGCAACTTCCACCCGTCTTTCCATGTATCAAACCTCAAAAAGTGTCTAGCCGAGCAGGATTTACAAGTTCCACTTGAGGATCTACAAGTGGACGAAACATTACACTTCGTAAACTTCTGGGGTAGCCCAGTTGGCCAGCCTCACCCACCATCTCCCTAGAGGTCCCGGGTTCGAATCTTGGTGTCCGCATCCCACGGCCAAGCTCTTCGCTCTCGGTTGGGTATTCACCCCCAGGCAGCTATGGGGCTAAGCTAGCTTGTGGAGTGTGATCACTCCAGCGGTTGGGAACTATGACACCTGTGTCACTTCAACCATCAAACAAATGCCAAACCAATGAAATATAGTATTTCATACTTGGGATTTGTAAAAATATGTGTATCGTTTGCACATATCAACTCTTGTTCGATTTCAAGCTCTAAATCGCTTTCTGGAAGGTTATACGCGCACTAAGGCGTAAATATAACCAGTTTAATGCAACAAACACTCTGTAATAGTGAAATAGTCTTAACATACCTTAAATAACCTCTACATAACTTAGAAATAAGTTTTGGAAGGTTTGGTATGCCGAAATCAAGTTATATCGCTTACAGGGACTAAAGTTGACAAACTGCGAAAGTATGCCAATTTGAACTGTAACAGACATTCCGGAACATGACCATAAGTTAAAAATACCATAAATATCCTTTACATAGCTTAGAAATAGGCTTTGAGGTGTTCGGTGTGCTAAAATAAACTTTTGGGTCATTCAGGGACTAAAAGTGTCAAAAAGTGCACAAGTTTGCACTTTTGCGCATAACTTACGTTCTGAATACATCCGGACATCCAAAAATTTATGTAAGCACTAAAACATTTTGTTTTAGTGTTTGGCATAAGAAAAATCCATTCGTCACGCCATTTGGATCGTTTTTCGCGCTTATGCGCATTCCGTCGTAATTAACCGTACATCGCGATCGTACGGCTAAACGAACCGACATCCGAGATATTTTTGAGCACATTTTAAGTTCCCTATACTTTAACTTCATTTTAGAGCTTTGAAATGGGGTTAACGGGCCTTAAACGTGTCGAAAATAGCTTAAACGGGCTGCAAGGACCAAATCTGACATTTTGCCAAACTAGGTCCTTGCGCGCCGCAACAATTAATTGTTGCGGTGCGCAAGGGGTCTGCAGAATATCAGAAGCTTCTGTCCAGCTGTTTGCAGCTGTTGTGCACCCACAAACCCATTTCCACATGTTGATTTCTTATGGTGGTGAGCAAATTGAGGCACCATAACATTCCAACAAGTGTACGCCTTGGATTCGAGCACGGTTTCCATGAAACGATCCTAACGGTTCTCCGAAAACTATAAATACCCATCCACCCCCATTGCAAAACCCACAAGAATTCTGATTTGAGGAGCTCTAAGTTGAAACCTTTGTTTCATACCTGAGCTACTTGGATCGGGATTAGCATTCGGGGACCCTTCGTAAGTATTCTTTCATTCTTTTATTGCTTTTCGAGTCTTTTCGAGTCTGAAAGTCAAACTATGTTTGACTTTCTGCGTTGACCAGTTTATGGTCGATGCGAAGTTCGTTTGAACTTCGCAACGTGAGTGTAATCACGTTGGTCATAGTCCCTTGGGACTATGCCTACTGATTACCACGTTGTCTAGGGACGTAGGGTAAGCGATCTAATAAATCGCTTATACCTTCGAACCCGACCCATTTGGTCGATCATTAGGATCCGACCAAATACTTTAGGTGACCATAGTAGATAGGGAATAACCTTCCGAGGTTATACCCTATGGTCACATCGTTTGAGTAGTTGTATGATAGGTAGTTTATATGCCTTAGGTAAATTACCAAAATACCCTGTTCATGTATAATTGGTAATTAAGCATATGTAACCTAAACTTTTGTCACATAAATGATTATATAACATGTTTAGGCATATAGCACTTGTCATAGGACTAGTTAGGCGGTCCGAACGCGTTTCACGCGAATGATGCGTTAAAGTAGCATAAGCTACCTAAACGAGTCGTAATGGGTCGTAAGCACTTATGTAAGGTTTCACTTAGTATGTAGGCTTTATTAAACCATATTATACGAGTCTCCACACTCGTTTGGTTTACGAACCCTCATTCTATCCGATCTTCCGATTTAGGTCCGGTTTATTAACATAGTTACCTATATTAGGTGCCGTTTGATATCCGTGATCTCTAGCATTGTTTGGTTGTCACTCAAGGACTACTGAGCATTCTCAAGTGAGTACATAGACCCCTCTTTTACTGTTTTCCAAACGTTTTGGGGTGAAACACATGTGCCTACTTATTACTTTCATGCTTTCCTGTTTTCACATCATATACTTGCTATGTTCATTAGTACATTTATAGTACATGATTTCAATACATTTTATGCTATGTATGTCCATTTAGTGCATATTTAGTACATTGTTTTACATTACACTTATGCTATGTATGTCCATTGTGTGCATGCTTAGTACATTGTTTTACATTACAATTTGTTGCATATACTCATCCAGCATATGAACACATTATATTACATTTTGAACCGTTTATAACTATTTGACTATGTGAACCGTTGTAATCATTTGACTATGTGAACCGTTTGTATCTGTGAACCGTTTGTATCTGTGAACCGTTTGTATCTGTGAACCGTTTGTATCTGTGAACCGTTTGTATCAGTGAACCGTTTGTATCTGTGAACCGTTTGTATCTGTGAACCATTTGTATCTGTGAACCGTTTGTATCTGTGAACCGTTTGTATCTGTGAACCGTTTGTATCTGTGAACCGTGTGAAACGTATTTGACCATACATAAACATTTCTACAATTGTTAAACATTACATCTTGATGGTTTGGTTTGAGTAAGTGATTTAAGTAACGAGGCATGTGTAATATGATACAAGCATGGTGGATACGCCGCTGGTACTTCCTATATATAAGTGTTTGTATGGTATTACATATCGTAGCGTTATTTGAATCATTTCAGTTTGAGACATATAACATTTTATACAAATAACATACTTTTCACAAGACATTGTTTTACAAACAACTTATCTTATACAAACTCATTTTACTTGGTTATTCATTTAACCTTACATTTATCTATACATATCATCTGATGTTATCGTTTTTCAAATGATTTACAAAACAAAGCAAATTACAAGGTTCATGACTAAACATTTTCTCAAACATAAGTCATGAATTCTGTTTTCACAAAACCTATGTATCTCACAAGCATTTTTATGCTGACGTACCTATTTTCACATGTGTTTTTCAGGAGATGATGCATAGGACTTATCAAGACATACTTAGGCGGACCTGTGCCTTAGTGACTTAAAACGAGACAAGAACTAGTTACTTTATGTTATGTACTCTTTGGTTCTTGTTTAAAACAATGTAATCTTTCATATTTGATTAATAAAATGAAACTTCAATTGCCATGGATTTGAAACAATTAATTCTGTTACAACACTCCCCGATGTTTCCGCCACGTTTTGTATGTTCTACGTGGTCGGGGTGTGACAGAAAAGATGGTATCAGAGCCCATGGTTATAGGGAATTAGGTTATTAGTAATGCTTTGACCTAGTCTATAACCTTCTTAGGACCCTAACGCGAGTTTACTTGCGTTTAGTCATAAAACAATACTGTCACCTATCCTTAGGTGACGACCATAACAAGAACATAAATTTCAAAACCGTTTTGAAAACTATTCATCTGTTCTAGGATGATTGATTACTAGGTTTTGAACCCTCTATTGTAAGGTTTTGAACCCTTTGAGTTTTCAAAATCTCGTCAAGGTTTTGGGTTTTAAATAATGTGAACACGTGCAAACTGGAAGGGTGAATGCCTGTATTCTGGGTTTTCTGTCTAGGCAAGCACTTCGTATACATCTCATCAGACGCGAGACCAGTTGTGCTTACCTGGGAATTCTTGGGATGAGTGTTCACTTATAGGCGAGCATGTCTTCGCGATACATTATTTTTGACCCATTTACTTTGATTAGTCACTGTGTGTCGTTTGTTTACCTTGTGGTAACAAACAAATGACCACTATCCTTGCTTTCACAGATTTGTTTCATCTCATTCTTTTCGTCTAAACCTCTCACTCGTTTCCTTTCATGTTTCCTCTTTTAGAATGCCTCCTCGACGCGAAAGCTAGATAGCGACTGCCGAATTGGCAGAAATCATTGCGCAGCAAATGGCTGCTCAATTCCCAAACCTCTTTGCTCAATGGAATCAAGCCAACAACAACAACAATGGTCCATGCAATTTCAAGAGTTTTAACTCGGCGAAACCACTCAAGTTTAGTGGTTCTGAGGGAGCGACTGGGCTTCTGCAATGGTTCGAGAGCATGGAGAATACTTTCCGCCACGTGCAGTGTCCTGACAATCGCAAGGTCGATTTTGCTTCGAGTGTGTTCCAGAAGAGAGCCCTTACGTGGTGGAACGGGGTTATGAGAGATCGAGGTGCAGAAGTTGCTCTAGCACAGACATGGGCTGAACTTAGGGCCCTTATGATGAAGGAATTCTATCCTCGTCATGAGATCAGGGCCTTGGAAAGGGAATTCGACAATCTTGAGCAAGACAGCGGTGAGCATCGAGCCTACACGGACCGTTATGAGGAGTTGAGTCTGTTATGCCCAAGCATGGTCACGCCTTTGGATAAGGCAATAGAAAAGTACATTGATGGCCTCTCTGACTCAATACAAGACATTGTGACTGGCAGCAACCCTACTACAGTTAGACAGGCCATTGAGCTATCTGCAACCTTGACTGAATCAAAGATCAGGAAAGGTAAACTTTTCCGAAAAGGTGACAAGAAACCGGTCGAGGAATCGAACCCAATCAAGGAATCAAAGACCATGGATGAACAGACTGGATCCCCTAAGAGGTCAAAGAAGCGAAAGGCTTCTCAGAACTTCGCCATGGTTACCCACAATGATCAAGCCGTCCCCAACCAACCAGCGCCACCCCCTGCTAGGAAGCCATACAATGGAACTGCACCCTTGTGCAACCAACGTAGCCTCCATCATCATGCCAATGTAAAGTGCCGCAAATGCCAAACTTGTGGGCTTATAGGCCATACAGCAAGAGTCTGCCCAGCTACAGCTGCACCAAACCAAGCTGGCAACAATACCGCTCAAGGTCGTTTTCTACCAGGTTCTTGCTTCAACTATGGCGAGATGGGTCATTTCCGAAGAAATTGCCCAAAACTTGCTAATGCAAATCCAGCACAGGGATGAGCATCTGACCGAATGGAAGACAACGCTGTTTAGAAATAATCAATCCTTATGTATTATTTTCTCTAGTTGTCAAGGTCCAAGAAACAGTTGTTATCGTTGTTTATAAATAAATCTTTTATATACATTGCAATGTATTTATGTGGTTGCATGTATAAACAACATATCTCTTACAATACCGACAATCAAGGAACCGTATTCCTTAAAGGACAGACTACCCCCAAACTTTCTTCCACTTTATGATCTCTTGCGTTTACACGAAATTCCTAAGTACCCGTTTATTCTAAGGAAACGAAGTACAAGGCACAAGTTACAACACTGGACGAATACCCAAAGTACCACTATAAATCCTTAATAGGGTACCTAAGGGTATTTCCGTGAATCCTAAAATTTGTTGTGTTCCTTAATTCGACTATTACGTTTCTTTGAAAACAAAATCGAATTGTTGGGAGATCTTCCTATCTCTTCAGATAGATCCCAGAGGACATTGAAGTCCATCGACTGGTTTCCATATCTGTTCTCAATCGATAACAAAGTAATAACAAATTAATAACCAAGTTAAACAACTATGTGATTACGTGCTTATGAACATTACAAGACAAACTGTACGGACTGTGCAAGGAATTACGTAATTATGGATGCATACATAATTATGGAATTTAGTGCACAGAAACCACAGCGAGCCTTGTCATGTACCTAGAAGTTAACTCTATTCATTTCCATTTCTGAGGAAGCACCCGTTGAAAATGACTCCGTTTGTTCATTTTCGTTTCTGAAGATTTGTCCGTTGAGGAAATGAATATCCGTTTGTTTCTCCTTTTCATTTCCATTTTTGATGAAGCACCCGTTGAAAATGACTCCGTTTGTTCATTTTTCGTTTCTGAAGATTTGTCCGTTGAGGAAATGAATATCCGTTTGTTTCTCCTTTTCATTTCCATTTCTGATGAAGCACCCGTTGAAAATGACTCCGTTTGTTCATTTTCGTTTCGGAAGATTTGTCCGTTGAGGAAATGAATATCCGTTTGTTTCTCCTTTTCATTTCCATTTCTGATGAAGCACCCGTTGAAAATGACTCCGTTTGTTCATTTTCGTTTCTGAAGATTTGTCCGTTGAGGAAATGAATATCCGTTTGTTTCTCCTTTTCATTTCCATTTCTGATGAAGCACCTGTTGAAAATGACTCCGTTTATTCATTTTCGTTTCTGAAGATTTGTCCGTTAAGGAAATGAATATCCGTTTGTTTCTCCTTTTCATTTCCATTTCTGATGAAGCACCGTTGAAAATGACTCCGTAAGTTCATTTTAAGTTTCTGAAGATTTCCCGTTGAGGAAATGAATCCCCGTTTGTTTATTCCTTCATTTCCGCTTCTGAAGAATACTCATTGAGGAAAATGACTCCGTCTGTTCATTTTCGTTCTGAAGAATGTCCGTTAAGGAAATGACAGGATTATGCCTTACATATCTCTGGTGATTATTTGACACAAAGTCACAAATAGACTCCTACGAATAAATTTCGGGATGAAATTTCCTAAAGTAGGGGAGACTGTGACACCTGTGTCACTTCAACCATAAAACAAATGCCAAACCAATGAAATATAGTATTTCATACTTGGGATTTGTAAAAATATGTGTATCGTTTGCACATATCAACTCTTGTTCGATTTCAAGCTCTAAATCGCTTTCTGGAAGGTTATACGCGCACTAAGGCGTAAATATAACCAGTTTAATGCAACAAACACTCCGGAATAGTGAAATAGTCTTAACATACCTTAAATAACCTCTACATAACTTAGAAATAAGTTTTGGAAGGTTTGGTATGCCGAAATCAAGTTATATCGCTTACAGGGACTAAAGTTGACAAACTGCGAAAGTATGCCAATTTGAACTGTAACAGACATTCCAGAACATGACCATAAGTTAAAAATACCATAAATATCCTTTACATAGCTTAGAAATAGGCTTTGAGGTGTTCGGTGTGCTAAAATAAACTTTTGGGTCATTCAGGGACTAAAAGTGTCAAAAAGTGCACAAGTTTGCACTTTTGCGCATAACTTACGTTCTGAATACATCCGGACATCCAAAAATTTATGTAAGCACTAAAACATTTTGTTTTAGTGTTTGGCATAAGAAAAACCCATTCGTCACGCCATTTGGATCGTTTTTCGCGCTTATGCGCATTCCGTCGTAATTAACCGTACATCGCGATCGTACAGCTAAACGAACCGACATCCGAGATATTTTTTAGCACATTTTAAGTTCCCTATACTTTAACTTCATTTTAGAGCTTTGAAATGGGGTTAACGGGCCTTAAACGTGTCGAAAATAGCTTAAACGGACTGCAAGGACCAAATCTGACATTCTTCCAAACTAGGTCCTTGCGCACCGCAACAATTAATTGTTACGGTGTGCAAGGGGTCTGCAGAATATCAGAAGCTTCTGTCCAGCTGTTTGCAGCTGTTGTGCACCCACAAACCCATTTCCACATGTTGATTTCTTATGGTGGTGAGCAAATTGAGGCACCATAACATTCCAACAAGTGTACGTCTTGGATTCGAGCACGGTTTCCATGAAACGATCCTAACGGTTCTCCGAAAACTATAAATACCCATCCACCCCCATTGCAAAACCCACAAGAATTCTGATTTGAGGAGCTCTAAGTTGAAACCTTTGTTTCATACCTGAGCTACTTGGATCGGGATTAGCATTCGGGGACCCTTCGTAAGTATTCTTTCGTTCTTTTATTGCTTTTCGAGTCTTTTCGAGTCTGAAAGTCAAACTTTGTTTGACTTTCTGCGTTGACCAGTTTATGGTCGATGCGAAGTTCGTTTGAACTTCGCAACGTGAGTGTAATCACGTTGGTCATAGTCCCTTGGGACTATGCCTACTGATTACCACGTTGTCTAGGGACGTAGGGTAAGCGATCTAATAAATCGCTTATACCTTCGAACCCGACCCATTTGGTCGATCATTAGGATCCGACCAAATACTTTAGGTGACCATAGTAGATAGGGAATAACCTTCCGAGGTTATACCCTATGGTCACATCGTTTGAGTAGTTGTATGATATGTAGTTTATATGCCTTAGGTAAATTACCAGAATACCCTGTTCATGTATAATTGGTAATTAAGCATATGTAACCTAAACTTTTGTCACATAACAGATTATATAACATGTTTAGGCATATAACACTTGTCATAGGACTAGTTAGGCGGTCCGAACGCGTTTCACGCGAACGACGCGTTAAAGTAGCATAAGCTACCTAAACGAGTCGTAACGGGTTGTAAGCACTTATGTAAGGTTTCATTTAGTATCTAGGCTTTGTTAAACCATATTATACGAGTCTCCACACTCGTTTGGTTTACGAACCCTCATTCTATCCGATCTTCCGATTTAGGTCCGGTTTATTAACATAGTTACCTATATTAGGTGCCGTTTGATATCCGTGATCTCTAGCATTGTTTGGTTGTCACTCAAGGACTACTGAGCATTCTCAAGTGAGTACATAGACCCCTCTTTTACAATTTTCCAAACGTTTTGGGGTGAAACACATGTGCGTACTTATTACTTTCATGCTTTCCTGTTTTCACATCATATACTTGCTATGTTCATTAGTACATTTATAGTACATGATTTCAATACATTTTATGCTATGTATGTCCATTTATTGCATATTTAGTACATTGTTTTACATTACACTTATGCTATGTATGTCCATTGTGTGCATGCTTAGTACATTGTTTTACATTACAATTTGTTGCACATACTCATCCAGCATATGAACACATTATATTACATTTTGAACCGTTTATAACTATTTGACTATGTGAACCGTTGTAATCATTTGACTATGTGAACCGTTTGTATCTGTGAACCGTTTGTATCTGTGAACCGTTTGTATCTGTGAACCGCTTGTATCTGTGAACCGTTTGTATCAGTGAACCGTTTGTATCTGTGAACCGTTTGTATCTGTGAACCGTTTGTATCTGTGAACCGTGTGAACCGTATTTGACCATACATAAACATTTCTACAATTGTTAAACATTACATCTTGATGGTTTGGTTTGAGTAAGTGATTTAAGTAACGAGGCGTGTGTAATATGATACAAGCATGGTGGATACGCCGCTGGTACTTCCTATATATAAGTGTTTGTATGGTATTACATATCGTAGCGTTATTTGAATCATTTCAGTTTGAGACATATAACATTTTATACAAATAACATACTTTTCACAAGACATTGTTTTACAAACAACTTATCTTATACAAACTCGTTTTACTTGGTTATTCATTTAACCTTACATTTATCTATACATATCATCTGATCTTATCGTTTTTCAAATGATTTACAAAACAAAGCAAATTACAAGGTTCATGACTAAACATTTTCTCAAACATAAGTCATGAATTCTGTTTTCACAAAACCTATGTATCTCACATGCATTTTTAGGCTGACGTACCTATTTTCACATGTGTTTTTCAGGAGATGATGCATAGGACTTATCAAGACATACTTAGGCGGACCTGTGCCTTAGTGACTTAAAACGAGACAAGAACTAGTTACTTTATGTTATGTACTCTTTGGTTCTTGTTTAAAACAATGTAATCTTTCATATTTGATTAATAAAACGAAACTTCAATTGCCATGGATTTGAAACAATTAATTCTGTTACAACACTCCCCTATGTTTCCACCACGTTTTGTATGTTCTACGTGGTCGGGGTGTGGCAGGAGGACCATGGAATATCCCCCCCCCCCCCAACATTACACATCATGGAAAAGCCTGTCGAGATCATGGATCGAGAAACCAAGAAGCTCAGGCGCTCATGCATTCCCATTGTAAAGGTTCGCTGGGAAGGCAAACGCGGCGCAGAGTTCACCTGGGAACTCGAAAGTGACATGAAGGCAAAGTATCCTCAGCTCTTTGTTACTCCTATGCCTTAATTTCGGGACGAAGTTCCCTTAAGAAGGGGAGGCTGTAATACCCTGTGTTACGAAAGTTAAAGTTAAAGTACAAGTCAAAGTTGTAACACCTGTGCCTCCACGGCCATCAAACAAATACCGAACCAATGAAATACTATATTTCATACTTGGGATTTGTAAAAATATGTGTATCATTTGCACACATCAATTTTTGTTCAATTCCAAACTCTAAATCGCTTTCTGGAAGGTTATATGCGCACCAATGCATAAATATAACCAGTTTAATGCAACAATCACTCCGGAATAGTGACATAGGCTTAACATACCTTAAATAACCTTTACATAACTTAGAAATAAGTTTTGAAGGCTTTGGTATGGCAAAAACAAGTTAATTCGCTTACAGGGACTAAACTTGACAAACTGCGAAAGTATGCCAATTTGAACTGTAATAGACATTCCGGAAAATGACCATAAGTTAAACATACCATAAATATCCTTTACATAGCTTAGAAATAGGCTTTGAGGGGTTCGGTATGCTAAAATAAACTTTTGGGGTCATTCAGGGACAAAAAGCGTCAAAAAGTGCACAAGTTTGCATTTTCGCGCATAACTTACGTTCTGAATACATCCGGACATCCAAAAATTTATGTAAGCACTAAAATATTTTATTTTAGTGTTTGTCATAAGAAAAATCCATTCGTCACGCCATTTGGATCATTTTTCGCGCTTATGCGCATTCCGTCGTAATTAACCGAACAACGTAACCGTATGGCTAAAAGAACCGACACCCGAGATATTTTTGAACACATTTTAAGTTCCCTATACTTTAACTTCATTTTAGAGCTTTGAAATGGGGTTAACGGGGCTTAAACGTGTCAAAAAAACGCATCGAAAACCAAGTTTTGAGGTTGTAGGGACTGAAACTGTAAATCTGCCAAACTAGGTCCGTAAACAGGGGCCAGATGCAGCAAAACGTTTTTTTTTCAGCTTTTAACAGCCCTTAACACTCTCCAAAGGCCAAGTGCCAAGTGTCAAACTCTTATGGTGGATGGCAAATGAGTTACCACAACTTTCCAACAAGTGTACGGCTTAGATCGTGCCCCCTTTTCCAAGAAATGATCCTAACGGTTGTCCATTTACTATAAATACCCACATACCCCAACTTCATTTCTCACTAGAATCTGATCATTTGTGCTCTAAGTTGAAACCTTTTTTTCATACCTGAGCTATTTTGATCTAGATTAGCATTCGGGGACCCTTCGTAAGTGTTCCTTCGTTCTTTTATTGCTTTTCGAGTCCGAAAGTCGAACTTTGTTCGACTTTCTGCATTGACCAGTTTATGGTCGATGCGAAGTTCGTTTGAACTTCATAACGTGAGCGTGATCACGATGGTTATAGTCCCTAGTGACTATACCTATTGATTACCATGTTATCTAGGCTCAGTGACGAGCCGTAGTTTCGGTCAGAATACGTATTCTTGCGTATTTTGTAACCAAACTACTTGTGGGTATCAAGACCATTTGTTTTGATACCAAACCTATTTTCTAAACTTAGTTAAGGATGTTTTAACATGCTTAGCTCGTCACTTTTAGTTTAGTGCTTATTTAGGGTCGTAAGGTAAGTGATCTAAACAATCGCTTATACTTTCGAACCCGACCCGTTTGGTCGATCATTAGGATCCGACCAAGCACTTTAGGTGACCATAGTTTATAGGGAATAACCTTACGAGGTTATACCTTATGGTCGCTTCGTTTAAGTAGTTGTATGATAGGTAGTTTATATGCCTTAGGTAAATTACCAAAATACCCCTTTGATGCCAAAATTCATTTTAAACATATGTAACATAACTTTTGACATCTAAACTGATTTGACAACAATATTAGACATGTTAAGGCATATGTTACTTGTCATAGGACTAGTTAGGCGGTCCGAACGCGTTTCACGCGAGCGACGCGTTAAAGTAGCATAAGCTACCTAAATGTGTCGTAATGGGTCATAAGCACTTATGTTAGGATTCATTTAGTATGTAGGCGTTGTTAAACCATATTACACGAGTTCCCATACTCATTTGGTTTACGAACCCTCATTCTATCCGATCTTCCGATTTAGGTCCGGTTTATTAATGTAGTTACCTATATTAGGTGCCGTTTGATATCCGTGATCTCTAGCATTGCTTGGTGGTTATCTTAGGACTTCTGAGCAATCTCAAGTGAGTACATAGACCCCTCTTTTACTGTTTTTCAAACTGTTTTGGGGTGAAACACATGTGCCTACTTGTTACTTTCATGCTTTCACATCATATACATGCTATGTTCATTAGTACATTTATAGTACATGATTTCATTACATTTCATGCTATGTATGTCCATTTAGTTCATACTTAGTACATCGTTTCACATCACATCACATGCTATGTATGTTCATCTATTGCATACTTAGTACATTTGTTTTCATCACATGCTTACATTTTGATATGATATTTGGTTTGTATAAATGGAACAATACATTCATTAACACCGATCACGCCGTTCGTTAGTAGGTAGTGGTACCATAGGAATTGACAACTCCCGTTCCGGACATCCCGGGTAGGTGGGGATGAAAGGAATGACCGAATTCGATATACAGTTACAACAAGATAAACCTTTAATTTATTTAAGGGTTTATCGCCACAGTCTCAAGGCTTGGATGTATGCATTCTCACAATACCGCATAGATATTTGTATCAGTATAGCATGCATTTCCACAAAACATAGCTTTGATTTAAACCGTGTTTTACTTCAATACTTTGTTTTTATGCATATGGTTTAGTTGATATATTTCACTAGCCATACATATCATTTTGGTTACACATTACATGATTTACATTTGACACATAAACATTATTGACATTGGTTACACATTACATGATTTACATATTGACATAGACATTTTGACATATTATTCAATACGTTTGGCAATTGGTTTAAACATAGACATCTTACATTGGTGGTTTGTTTGGGTAAGTGATTCGAGTAACGAGGCGTGTGTAATATGATACAAGCATGGTGGATACGCCGCTGGTACTTCCTATATATAAGTGATTGTATGGTATTACATATCGTAGCGTTATATGAACCATTTCAAATTGAGACATATAACATTTTATACAAATAACCTATTTTTCACAATACATTGTTTTACAAACAACTTAAATTATACAAACTCATTTTTATATGGTTATTCATTTAACCATGCATTATTCTCGTATTTATACATATCATCTGATCTTATCATTTTTCAAATGATTTACAAGACAAATCAAATTACAAGGTTCATGACTAAACATTTTCTTAAACAATAAGTCATGAATCCTATTTTCATAAACCTATGTATCTCACAGGCATTTTTATGCTGACGTACCTATTTTTCACATGTGTTTCAGGATATGATGCATAGGATTTATCAAGATACACTTAGGCGGACTTGGGCCTTAGCGACAATAAAAGATGCAAGACTAGTTATTTATGTTATGTTTCTTTGATTGTCATGACATTGTAACTACTTTAATCAATAAAACAATATTTCAATTTCCATGTGTTATGAAACAATGATTCTGTTACAACACTCCCCGACGTTTTCCGCCACGTATTGTTGTTCTACGTGGTCGGGGTGTGACAAAAGTCAAAGTCAAAGGAAGAAAAGATTGCTAATTGCGATCTGTCACTCCTTGCTTAACTATTCATTGTACGTCAATGACTTGTAATCAAATCTTTTTATTTAATCATTTTAGTTGTATTATGTGGAGTATCTATTAATAATCAAGGTTTAATCGATGTTTATTGCTGTTTATCGCTTAATCGCTAATCGCATCGCAATCGCATCACAACTTGATTGACAGATTCTGAATATTGTTTTACGTGTGTGTGCTATTTATGTGTTACTTGTGCATGTTTACTTTATGTTTGTGGTGATTAATCAAAATGCAATCGCAACTCTATCGCAACGCAACTTAAATCGCAAACGCTAAACGCAAGTTATTTATAATGATTGTATGTTAGATATAGTATTTGTGTGACTTTTATTAATCTATCGCATCGGTTAATCGACACTCGTTTAAACGGATCGCAACGCCTGAAACGCAAAACGAAACGTCGAAATCCAACTCGCAAAGCCACTTCGATCGAATGACCATTCGATCGAATGGTCATCCGAACGGATGACCATCGAAGTGCCATCCTATCCGACACTTGTGCCACTTTCCTCTTTTGGCAACCTATAAATACCCCTGTCACATCACCAACAGTGATGTGACAGCTCTCTTGTTCGACCAGCATGCTCAAGCCCTCATTTCTCTCGATTTATAGAGATTCTTGTAAGTTTTCAACACAAATCTTGTACATCTATGATCTACACACACTTCTTCATCATTTTCACCTTTGAATCTTAACTTTTAACCGTGAAATCAGCGGATTTGAGGTATTCTAGGGTGTTGTCATCATGGAGTTCTTATGAACTTCAAGTTTTTACCTCATTCCACCAAGAATAACTCAGATATGAAGGATTTCCACATGATTAAACATTGTTTTCGCATAGATCTAAACATTTTCAAAGTTAAAAGGATAGAAAGAAGCTTTTCCAACCTTCTTTCAACTCTTTTACACTCAATGCACTCAAAACCGATAGAATCAGAGGTCGTTCAGGTCTTCTACTCATTTCTTAGTGAAGTGTCGGTCTGAGATCTGATCTCTATCAAAGAGACAACAGATTTCGGGTTGAACAGGAATAACCGTCATGAACAGTTAAATGATCGGATTGGGGTGATTCCCGTTCGATCGGGTAACCTGAGTCTGATGGAGTCCTCGTTGTTTAGCACGTTATCATACCATCTCGTTCAAACCGCAAACTTTTCAAAATAATCAAGTTTCAAGACGATCAGGTTCGTTGGGACGGATTGCCGTCCGATCGGATTCCCGTCTGATCGGATTGTACTGGAGCCTCCACACTTAAACATTTTTCAAACTTTCAAAGATCTGAACGTCGAACGGATTGTCGTCCGATCGGATTGCCATCCGATCGAACGACAATCCGATCGGTTGACATTTAGATCTCCAACACTTAGCAAATTTCATAATTTTCAAAGATCACCAGTTTCTACCGGATTGCCATCCGATCGGAAGACCATCTGATCGAATGACCATCCTGCTGTGAACGTGTTCTCAACTTAAATGTCTCGCCAATCGGATCGTTATCCGATCGAACGACCATTCGATCAATCGACCTGAAAGGTAGAGATACTTCTCTGTTTCTAAAATGCTACAACAAAAACTTCAAAGCCATCATACACAAACACATCCTTCCTAAACGAATGTCAATCCGACAGAATGGTCATCCACATCCGATCGAATGACCATCCGATCAGATTGCCATCCGATCGGATTACCATTCGTCACTTAGTCACTTTTTCATCGTTTAACACGCCGTTCTTCGCTTATGCTCTCGTTAACTGTTCAGGCTAATCTCTCAGCGCTCCCTTCAATCCAAGAGAGTGTTTAGTTACTTAAACACAATCTGTGAGTATACTCGAACCATTTTTGCTTTACGCACTTTTGGGTGTTACATACGTTACTTATTCAAATCACAATCGACACACAACGCAAACACTATTTATACGCTGACCGTTATTGCATGCTACGTGTTATTCAATGAATGTTTGTATGTTATGTTAACACAGTGATTGTTGCCTGACACCTTAGCAACGATAGTACTATAGTCTGGACTCAGAACCTGTCGTGGACAGGGGTTGTTAAGGGCTTTACTTCACGTGTCCCAGTGGGGATATGTGTTGCGCATTCTACAACTCGCAGTCACGTCTGTGCATATTTCTCTGTCGATAACCTACTAGCTTTCACTTCGCTAAATGTTACATGTTGGTTATGCGTAAATGATTTGAACTCTATTATACTATTAAACTTTTATGCTCACCTTTACACTATGTGTATTGACTTTATTTTAACGTACGCGACAGGTGCTTAGGACGCTTGCTTGTTATTTGCTGCAATCAAGCTAGAATGGAGTCTAGAAACAAATTAAATAAAATCTGAGTTGTCGGAACATTTGATCTGTCTTTGAGAAAACATTGTCTGTAATAACTGCTTTTATTTGATATATTATGGTATGGGACATAATGATAAATATCCGGTAATTTTAGTTGTTATGGATTTCTCCTGGACAATCTGTTTCGCTCGGTGCCGCGCCCCGATGTTTCCGTCATCTGTTGGGGTGTGACAGATTGCTATCAGAGCCATAACTATAGGGAATTAGGCAAGACTCGACCTAGTCCGGGTCGGTGTCTTAGAAACGACCTAGTCTATAGTCTAAGTACCAACAGACCGCCTTGTGCGAACCCGATAGTGGTTCCGCACGAGCTTATTGCTATTTCTCGATCGACTCGCAATCATGTTATACTATCACAACTGCCTTCCCTAAGGTAGTCGCACTGCACTATTTTCAAAAATGAACGAGTGATTAGATCGAGACTTGGTGTGAAAATCGCAAACTCTCAATTAAATCACTTGTTCGACCTACATTTTTACTACAAACAAGAGAAATTGAGTTGAATCAGGAGTGAAATCCGTACTTCGACGCAAATTCCCCACCCAATCTCATAAATCTATCACACAAACATGAATGTAGTCGCTAAGTTAAGGGTGAAACCCGAACCTTGATGACTTATTCCGCTCTCTATTTTTGATTTTACAAAACTCTCACCAAAGTCTCGATGGATTCCAATGACTCGAGTTGCGTAAATAACCGAAAGGATGCGTGCCATTCACCGTGTGTCGGTGATAGAGCACAGACCATTAGGCCAAAACGTATACTTGTAGTCCTTGAGAATAGTCGAATCACTTTGGGTAGTCAACGTCTATTAAGCCGAGACACTCTATTTTTTATTTCAAAGCTAGCTAACGCTGATTTTATGTGTTTCGATTCTGAGCCCGCAACTGCTGACTCTGATATTTGTCACTTTTATGTGGAATGTTATGTGTTTTATGTGATTTTCACCTATTTACGTGTTTCAATTTTTGGTGATTTATACGCTTTTCACTGTTCGCTTTGATCGACACACACAAAACGCATTGCACATCTACCTCAAAACGCTATCAAATCGCATGCTATGTTACCCGCTTATGCTACGCTACTCGCTGTGTACATGCTAATCGAAATCGCTATTCTCGAACTCGCAGACTTTGAATGATAGGTGAATACGTGCAATATATATATGTAGGTGAATACGTGCAAAATATAGTATGTCCTCGTGTGTTACGATGATCTACGTGCTATGTGCCCTATGTGTTTATATGCTTATGTGTTTCTGTGGTTTATGTGCCTACGTGGTTACGTGTTCAACGTATTCCTGAGCTTTAGTAGTATTAAGTATGTTATGAGGTGAGATTCGATTATATAGTGTTTGAGTCCTATGGCGATGTCTATTGCAGACGATGTCGTCATTTGGATCGTTTCACTCCCGCTCTGCTCGACGTAATCATGAGGACAAGCGCATCGCCGCACTGGTCGCTAAGCAAATGGCGAAAGTCATACCGCAAATCGTTAGTGAGCTGAATGAAAACACTAGCAAGTCCTCTAAAGAGTCCAGGACTGATTCACCACGGGCTACTTTTAGCTTCAAGCAGTTCAAAGCTTTCAGACCCAAAGTATTCACCAGAGAAGATGGACTGTCACACCCCGACCGCGTAAAACAACAAATCGCGGCGGAAACGTCAGGGAGTGTTGTAACAGAATCATTGTTTCATCACACACGGAAATTTGAAGTTTCGTTTTATTAAATATTAAACATTTACATTGTCTGAAAAACTTAAACAAACAAGTTAAACATAGTCTATCATTGTTATTAAGTCACTAAGGCCTCATCCAGTCCTATGTGAGCATGCATCCTAGCAATCAACATCATTCAACAACACATGAAACATATGTAAAAACAAAGTCAGCAAAGAAATGCTGGCGAGCACATAGGTTTATGAGAGTGTCGGATTCATGGCTAGTTTACATGTTGCAATACTTAATTAGAAACCTTGTTTTGAAAAGTACAGTATTGCGACATAATTAACCAACTCACATCTAGTTGGTTATAATTTATAAAATCTCGTAGCCATGATTCTTAACCCAAAATGTTTATTTAATTAAATCAAATTGTAAAACATCTCGTAAAAAGTCGTTAATAAAATTCGTATGGTTTATATTATTCAGAAAACATCATTTTGTGACATCGTTTCAGAATCATTTACCCAAGTGAACTAAAAAACGCCACGGTATGTAATATGATGAAATCACTTATATATAAGAAGCACCAGTGGCGTATCTACCATGTTTTCATCACATTACAGCCGTCCCGTTATCTAAACACTAACCAAAAACCAATCGTTTACCCAAATCATTTAACTTGTTAAAAATCGCTTCAGTCGTTTAAATCATTCTCGTTTTAAATTGTGAAAACTAATTTTGGTCGTCTCGCTAATAACATCCAAACCTTCGTAACTCGACTATCTTGAAACTCGCTTTAATAAACCACCAAAAGGTAAATTAACAATCACAGATTCAGTCGTTACCCACCTAACCCACACATAACCATGGGTGCAGTCTGATAACGGGATTTGTCAGATCCTATGGTACCATAACCTAATACTAGTCGGTTCGGCCAAAACTAATGAATGCTATTCGTTATGTAATTACAACCAACAAGTTTAATCACATTATCGAAATCGTTATTAATTTAATATAAACCATTTTAATCATTTTTGAAACCATCGTTAAAAACATCGAAATCATTTAACACATATGAATCACCCTAAAACAATTGAAAACAGTAAAATAGGGTAACTATGTACTCACTTGAGAATTCTTAGGAGTCTTGAATAACAACCAAGCAAAGCTAAAGGGATCACGAAAATCAATCGGCACCTAATATAAGTAACTATGTAAATAAACCGGACCTAAATCGGAAGATCGGATAGGATGAGGTTTCGTAAACCAAATGAGTATTGGAACTCATATGATATGGTTTAACAAAGCCTACATACTAAATCGAAACCTAACCTAAGTGCTTACGACCCGTTTAGGTTGCTTACACAACTTTAACGCGTCATTCGCGTAAAACGTGTTTGGACCGCCTAACTAGTCCTATGACAAGTATTATATGCCTTAACATGTCTAATATTGTTACCTAATCAGTTTAGATATAAAAATTTAGGTTACATATGCTTAAAATGAATTTACGCGTAAAAAGGGCATTTTGGTCATTTTCCTAAGGCATATAAACTACCTATCATACAACTAAGTAAACGAAGTGACCATAAGGTATAACCTCGGAAGGTTATTCCCTATACAACTATGGTCACAAAACATGTTTGGTCGGATCCTAATGATCGACCAAACGGGTCTAGTTTGAAAGTCTAAGCGGTTGTTTAGACCGCTTGACGTACGACTCTACATAAGCACTAAACTAAAAGTGACGAGCTAAACATGTTAAAACATGTTTAGTTAAGTTAGAAAACAGGTTTTGATATCAAAACAAAGTGTTTTGATACCCAAGAATAGTTTGGTTACAAAATACGCATAAATACGCATTTTGACCGAAACTACAACTCGTCACTACACCTAATCAACGTGGAAATCAGTAAGTATAGTCACACGGGACTATAACCATCGTGATTACGCTCACCTAGCAAAGTTCAAACGAACTTTGTGTTGACTAAAGATTGGTCAAAGCAGAAAGTCAAACATTGTTTGACTTTTACGCTTAAAAATGTATAAAAGCTGATCGGAGTGTCGCGCTCCGGTCAAAGATAATATTTATATACCCTAATTACCCTTAACAAATAGCTAGTGGTAGTAAAGGGGTCGAACCACGAAGAGTATGTGGTTTGTGTATGGATTCGAATGAATTAAGAACAATTGTCACAATTTATGAAGCTTGCCAGATATTTTTGTATTTTTGTTTAGGAGAAAGATGTGAATTTAAACTAAGTGAATTGATTAAACTGATTAACAACTAATGATTAACGATTGCAAGAAATTTGGATACTAGAACAATAATAATAAAAAGGAATCACACCCGGTTTCGGTAATTATTAACCTAGGATTTCTATAAGTTTTAGTTTCAACTCAAATGCATTTGATTAACGGATTTAGTGTACCGTGACTTAGGTGCTACTAACTATCAACGCCCCGAAGAACGGACAAAAAGACACTTTGTAATCAACACAAGTAAATCCTAACAACGACAACGTACAATTACATATCACCGTTTCGCAAAGTCATAACTTTTAACATCGCTCGACAATTCACGAATTCGTAACAAATGTAATACTATTGTCGAAAGTTTCAAAAATCAAATACAAATTGTCACTAAGATGAAACAAGAACAAATTGAAACCCTAAAATTAACAACTACCTACACCGGGGTGAAACCGAGATGATTAGCCGCTCATGGTTGATGCAACTTGATCACCGGATGTTTGGAATGCGGATGGAGTCATTTTGAAGCTTGTAGGATGAAGGAATGATGGAGAATTAGGGTTTATGGATGATGATGGTGAGAAGGATGATGGTTCGGTGAACTAGGGTTTGATGATTGATTGTGTGTTGGATGAAGATGATTCGGGTTGTAGAGATGAAGTAGATGGAATGGTTGGTGAATGATGGATGGATATGGCTCCAAGAACAAGTTCAAAACTCAAAAGTGAGTGTAACCCCCGAAAATTGATGTCCAACAACCCCTTTGACTCGTTATTTTACCCAAAACAAACAACAACCGCGCAGCAATATTGGAGAGCCGTCGCCGACGGCCTGATGACCCGTCGGCGACGGTACGTAGATCCTGACTTGATGCCGACGCTCAAACTCGCTGTCTACGGACGAACAGAAGACGGAGAGATACACCAACCGTCGGCGACGGCCCTATAGGGCGTCGGCGACGGTGCCCAGAAGTGTAACTTTCCTGTTTTCCTTATTTCTTGAGTCCGGTTAACCCGTTCCGCATCCCGGTGGTTCCGTTTTCGCTCCGGTGACCCGTAAAGCTTCCGAAAAGCTCCTTAAACTCTGCTAGATCTGCAAAATACATATCTAATCAAAAGTAGGCTATTCGAAATTAAAACTTATGCAATAACAACAAATTAAACAATTACAAGCACCGGTTTTCGACCACGTATCACATCCCCACACTTGTCTTTTGCTTGCCCTCAAGCAAATCTGTTTTTCACTTTCACGTGGGTCGAACAACGAATACACTCCCCATTCCCGAGACTAAGGTTAAGGTCCAATGTCATGCTAAAGTTCAAATTCTTTACAATTTTCAATATATTTAACGGTAATGTGATTTTACATACACAAATGGTTACCCAAGATTAACCCGCCCGTGAAACCAATCAATTCATGCACATCCCTCACAATGTTCTCTCCACTCGGCTTCTAAATTGGCTAATATTTATAATGTATTAGCACTACAAAGAATATTCACTCAAAACCGATTAGAACACATACCCGCATAAGCTTGCAACTCAATCATTCTCCACCATTGATCACAAACACTAAGCACAAGTCATAAGGTCTTTATGAGGGTTGTAACGGGGCTAGGCTAAGGGTAGGAATTAGGATATTTTAAGGTGGCTAAGGCGATGAAAATTCGATTTTTATTACAAAAGATTATTCTAACAAACTAACTATAAACACCAAATATGAGGCAACAACATTCGCCTATTATTCAACAACTAACACTTCTTTTTGTGTTTTTCTTCAACGATTTTCAATTCTTTTTCATGACATTTTCTGATTTTTTTTTTTTTACATATATGCAAACAAACAAGATCAACTATACAAAAAAAAAACAACTCCTAGAATCGAATTTCCATCACACGGGTTTAAAAGAAAAGGTTTAACGGTTATGGGCTATAGGGTGGTCAAACGAAAGGTTTAGGCTCAAAATGGGCGACTATGGGATTTGTTAGGGTAAGGATAGATAAATGGTTTTAAGAGAAAAGGTTTACCTAATGCCTTAATCATTCCTGTGCTTGTATTTGGTCTATAGTCTCAAACGTATCAAAAGATGCAAGTTCTACAATACATGACTAATGGTCCACTCAAACAAAGAAACATAGGTATGTAATCTATGATATAAAAGTGGCTCAAAACCTCACATATCTAAAAGGGTATGGTATGTGACATGCATAAAAGACTAGTTTCTTAGGCGGATTATTCCCAAATAATCACCCGTTAAATATCCGTCATGCTATTAATTTGAACTTGACCATGACAAAAGACCAAATGGGTTGTGCCATCCCTCGTTGACTTAGTTACTTGTGCTTTAAGACCGCTTTTGAAGCAAGACATTTTTGAAAATTTTTTGAAATTTTCCCCCATCCCCACACTTGAGGTGAACATTGTCCTCAATGTGTAGTATTTAAATGAACGGGTCAAAATCTAAAATTTTTACTACTCCCCCATCCCCACACTTGAGATACATATTGCCCTCAATGTCTAAGAACTAGAGTATTAAACGCACAAGGGATGTGACACGGCTAATTTCCCAAAAATTTCACCCCGGAAAAATAATATACAAAATACACTCCACTTATTTGCTAATCTAAAGATCAAAAGTAAAAAGAAACGTATGCACCTGGCTTGTGAGCTCATTCTTCGTATGCTCCTCTCCTCTTCATGAAAGCGGTTGTCCCACGAACCAATTGTACCTACAAATCTTAACCCTTGTGTAGAAGCATGCTTCTCACAACCACTAAAATTTGTTAGTTACCTAGTTCTACCACTTTTATGAAAATATTACCAAGCTATACATTATTTCACTTTGATTTATGTGGAAAATAAATTACAACAACAACAACCTAACTCACTTTCGTAGGAATCACGGTTGCATTTAGCTTATGCAACAAGCCCTTTTAAACCCCCCAATAGCTTGGGAGGACGAGAGGTCTCGTGAGGGTTATATAGGGAACACACCCACAAAGTTCATTTAACTAGGCGAGAATTTAAATAACAAAATGAAAATAACGAAAATAAAAAAATATACAACAACAACAACAAAAGACATACCATACCTCTACCGCTGATATCGCTCGTTTGGATCCACTGGCGGGTTGGGCTGGTATTGATAACCAGTGAGGGACTCGAACATCTCCCTATAGTTATCTAGCGGGCTTGACTCTTGTTGGGATCCTTGGGGTGGCGGTTGGTATGGCATCGGA
The DNA here is from genome assembly GCA_030545235.1 of Helianthus tuberosus. NCBI lineage: Eukaryota > Viridiplantae > Streptophyta > Magnoliopsida > Asterales > Asteraceae > Helianthus > Helianthus tuberosus. The sequence continues at coordinate 46,811,993 of CM060426.1, read as the reverse complement.
ACAAAACTCGAGCCAACGGCTTCGGGCCAATGAGGGGTTGGATCGGATGGCCCTTGCGGATGAGGAAGGTTGGAGTAATCAGTCCAACCCGAATGTTCAACAAATGGGAGACCGGCTTGATAATCTCTTTGATGGCGTTCTTGATCATGGAGCACCTTGAAGTTATTAATCGCCATTTGGTTAGAAAAAGCCATCGCTCCCCATCGGCGTTGGTCCAACTCTCTTTGTGCAGCTTGGTTCCTAGCCGCCTCTTCTTCCCATGCCTGTCTATGAGCCCTTTCTTCCTCTTGCAACTGTATCATGCGTTCCATTTGTGATTGTTGTAACGCATGTTGCAGCTGTTGTTCCTCCAACTGCTTTTCCACCCTCTCGCGGAAAGATGCTTGAAAACCCCATTGTTGCTGCGAATACGCCCCTTGCGCCTCTTCCCATTGGTTCCTATTAGCATGGTACTCTCTTGCTTCACCAATACCCGCCGACACATTATCGTAGATCGCTTGATCTCCACGGTTCCACAACCGATACGACGGTATTTGCCTTTGATTCACAAAATCTGCCACATTGGCAGAGATTTCCCTATGCTTCCTCCTATACCTTTGCCTCGGACCCCGCGGCCCGGAAGGATCAACTTCCTCCTCAACATCGGGCATCTCCTCATCGCCCTCTTCTTCATCACCTTCTTCATCACTCCCTTTGTCATTAACCCGATAACTATCCCCTTGATCATCTTCAACCGTATGCAAATGCCCAAAAGCTTTCACAGTTATTTTCCAATGTCGCCTTATGGAGGCGAAGTTAAATTGATCAATGGGCTTAGACACCCACAGTGAGTCTTGAGGTAATGCATTCTGTTGGAGAATCATGGCGCTAATCAACCTTGCATAAGGAATCATCTTTCGTTTATACGATTCCCGTGTATCCCATGTGTTGATCATAACAATTTGACGCCACGAGAGCTTGGGCGTCCCATATAACAATGCATGCAAAACCCGACAATCGGGTGCCTTCACCTTTCCACGGTCTCCGAACCGTACCATAACGTTCTCTAATGAGATACCTTGGAGTATCTTTCCCATCAAAGACAAATCACTTCTCGCCTCTCCCGCACCCCCAGAACCTAGTAGGGTATCCTCTAAAAGCCTCACTGGGTCCGCATCGTTTTTCTTGTTGTCCAAAAACTGATCATACCCATAATATCCATACGCGTCGACCCCAAGCGAGTCAAACCTCGCTATCGCGTTCATATGTTCGAAAGACATGACCATTTGATTTTTCCCAATGTTACCAATCAACTTCCACCTATGAGCCTGTCTATCAGAATGTTCAAAACGAAGGGTGGATAACCACTCACAAACTGCCCCCAAGTATACCCGAGTAGTGATATCCTCACACCAGTCAATCACCCGTTCCCAGCCAAGTTTCTCAAACCTTTTCACTATACCAATCTTCCTAAACTCTTCAACATCTACCGTACGTTCACAAACAGTCCTTTCGGGTACGGATTTTGAAACACCCGTAACCATTTTCATCTTCCACATTTTGGCTTCTAACCTCTTATTATTGTAACGAGAAAGAGCCTTTGTTTTCTCATCCTTCCATGCCAAAGCCGCTCTACTATTTTTTTCTTCTTCCCAATCCCAATCCTGTCGAATAAGCTGCCCATCACCCTCTACTACATTACTTAGTTGTTCCCATTGTTTTTGATATACCCCGGAGCCCGAACCGGCTCCCGAAGATGAACCTTGACCGGAGGTCTTTGCTTTCTTACTTCCTCGGAACATGGCTACAATCACAAGACAAAGACAACAACAATTAGTACACTCCAAACCTTCAACAATCTCAAACTTCGAACATAGTATGTAATGTTGAAACTCAATCAAATTTTAGATGTAAAATCGCCTTTTTAAACTTCCAAAGTTGCACATTTTATCATCTATATCGATTAAACATGTTTATTCCAAAAATTTCGCAAAATTTCATGTTTTCAACAATATTCAACATCACAACTATGTTCAATCATGCACAAATCTAGTGTAATCACATCACCAAGACTAAAGCATGCTCAAATCCCACCCAAATCAAGCAAACATTCTTAAGTTTATGCTAAAACATCCTACATTATGATAAACAACCTACTCTTAAACAATATGCTTAAAATTTCGGAAGAAATCAACAATGTATATGAAAATCATGCATAAATTAAGTGAAAGCACATACTTTTGGTGAAGATTGACAAGAAGAACTAAAGAAAAGTGTAAAATAAGAAGCTTGGGTGAACACTCTTCAAAACCCTAAAGATTTGCGGTCAGAAATCTTGCAAACAAGCAAGAATTGATGGAAACCGTTATGGGGGTTTTGTTTCTCTTGAAAAACTACACAAGTTAGGCTCAAGAATCACTGGATTTGGTGTAGAATTGAAGGAGTTATGAGAAGAAGAAGATTAGGGTTCTAGAGAGGAAGATTGAGGAAGATGAAGTGCAAGAGAGTGATTGGCAGGTGTTTTCCCGAAATTATTAGAGTTAGGATGATGCTGAATTGATTTCGGATCAAATATGTGGTGAATAATGGCCTTGGGTTGTGTTTGGATGTCCACAAATGAGTTTGGGTGCGAACTATAAGCCAAAAACAAAATCAGCGTCGGCTGATTATAGACACACCGTCGGCGACGGTGTACATGTGCGTCGGCGACGGTATCTGGATTTCAATATTTGGGCGACGGCTTAGTACGCTGTCTACGGAGAAAAGTGGGCGACGGACATTATGCAGGCACCGTAGGCGACGCATGTGTTGACCGTCGCCGACGGTCAACAGAATTTCACTTTTTTTTTTTTTTTTTTTTTTTTTTTTTTTTTTTTTGAAAAATAGGAGGATTTTTATGAACTTTTATTAAAGGAGCTATGTATATACAAAAATCCTAAAAATTATTAAAAATCTTTTTGTGAATTTTTTTTTTTTTTATAAGTTAAATTTTTAAAACGCAATAACCGTCAACGGCCCTACCACCCCCCAAAAATTCGTGTATTGTCCTCAATGCACAAAACAAAGCCTAAAAACATACCTTGTGTCTTCATGACCCGTTCGGAATGTCCGGACTTCGCACAATCAAGAGAGATTAGTATGGGACAAAAACGATTAACAAACAAAACACACAAACAAATAAATAATTGTACATAACTTTACACAAAATGTTACCGGTCCTTGTTAGTCGACCTCGTAAATCGGTGTGCTTACCACAAAGCTCACCAATTCCTTGTTTTCGTCTACCTTCTCGTTACCCTCAAGAAACGGTTTTAGCCGATGACCATTTACCGTTTGTCGTATCCCGTCCTTCGGGTCCTCGATGGTAACATCACCCAATTGTCCGACCCGGGTGATCACATAGGGTCCCATCCATTTACTCCGGAGCTTTCCGGGAAAGAACTTTAGTTTCGAATTGTAAAGCCACACCTTTTGGCCAACCTCGAACTCTTTCTTTCTCAACTTGGCATCATGCGCTTTCTTCATTCCATCCTTGTAGTTGGACGCGCATTCATATGCCATTTCCCGTAGCTCCTCCAACTCGCATAACTTAAGTTTCCTTTCCTTACCTGCATCGTCATATTGAACATTAACCTCTTTGATAGCCCATAATGATTTATGCGCAAGTTCAACCGGTAAATGACAATTTTTACCATAAACCAACCGGTAAGGTGTAGTGCCAATAGGTGTCTTATGTGCCGTACGGTAGGCCCATAAAGCATCGTTCAATTTAATTGACCAATCCTTACGGTCCGCCCGCACGGTCTTTTGCAAAATCTCTTTGATTTGCCTATTTGACACCTCAACTTGCCCGCTTGTTTGCGGGTGATAGGGGGTAGCAATCCTCCATCACTTATGATGACCCGAGGAATCCCAAACCTTGAGAAAATATCGGTTTGAACAAAATTATACACTACGGAGTGGTCGTTCGTCTTGGTGGCTATTGCTTCGACCCACTTTGACACATAGTCAACGGCCACCAAGATATACAAATTACCATAAGAATTAGGGAATGGGCCCATGAAATCAATTCCCCACACGTCAAAGATGTCGACTACAAGGATTGGTTGCATGGGCATCTCATCCCTTTTTGAAATACCCCCTAGTTTTTGACACTCTATGCAATTTTTGGCAAACTCATTTGCATCTTTGAAAATAGTAGGCCAAAAAAGACCACTATTTAACACTTTATGACCCGTTTTGTGACCACTAAAGTGACCACCACATGCAAATGAGTGTAGATGCTGCAACACGCTTGGAATCTCTTCGTCATCAATGCATCTCCGTATAACTTGATCCGCACACTCCTTCCACAAATGCGGTTCTTCCAACCGATAGTATTTGATTTGAGACATGAAGTGTTGCCTTTTCCGTCTATCCCAATGTGCCGGCATATCACCTGTAACAAGATAATTGACAATGTTAGCATACCATGGCAATTTATCTAATTTCATTATGTGCTCATCTGGGAAAGACTCATTGATCTCTACAGTTGTAGGATCCTCTTCAACCATCAACCGGGACAAATGGTCCGCCACAACATTTTCGGTACCCTTTTTGTCCCGTATCTCCAAATCGAATTCTTGGAGCAACAACACCCATCGGATTAACCTCGGTTTTGCATCTTTCTTCTCCATGAGGTACCTAACTGCAGTGTGATCAGAATAAATAATCACTTTACTACCCCATATATATGCCCGAAATTTATCCAATGCATATACCACCGCAAGTAACTCTTTTTCGGTAGTGGTGTAATTTAATTGTGCATCCGAAAGAGTCTTACTCGCGTAGTATATGGCAACGGGTTTCTTATCGACCCGTTGTCCCAACACGGCCCCCACCGCATAATCACTCGCATCGCACATAATTTCAAACGGAAAAGACCAATTTGGCGACTGCAAGATTGGAGCCTCAACCAACTTCTCTTTCAAATTGTTAAAAGCATTTTGGCAATTTTCATTAAAATCAAACGGTTGATCTTTTAACAAGTTACATAAAGGCTTAGTTATGTCACTAAAACCCTTAATAAACCGCCGGTAAAAACCCGCATGACCTAGAAATGACCTAACACCTTTAACGGTCGTGGGATACGGTAAAGTAGATATGACTTGCACCTTTGCACGATCAACCTCTATCCCACGACTTGACACCACGTGTCCCAACACTATTCCCTCTTGAACCATAAAATGGCTCTTTTCCCAACTTAGGACCAAACTAGTTTCGACACACCTTCTTAACACTTTGTCTAGTTGATCCAAACAAGCCTCAAAAGATGACCCAAAAATTGAGAAATCATCCATGAAGATTTCCAAAGACTTCCCCACCATATCTGAAAAGATACTCATCATACACCTTTGGAAGGTGGCGGGGGCGTTACATAATCCAAACGGCATTCGCCTAAATGCGAAAGTGCCATAGGGACAAGTAAACGTGGTCTTTGCTTGGTCTTCCGGATGGATGGCAATTTGGTTATAACCAGAATAGCCATCTAAGAAACAGTAAAATTTTTGTCCCGACAATTTCTCAACTATTTGATCAATGAACGGTAAAGGGAAATGATCTTTGGAAGTTGCGGTATTCAACTTCATATAGTCAATACAAATTCGCCACCCGGTTACCGGCCGAGTGGCTACCTCTTCACCTGCGTCATTTTTGACGACTTGTATGCCCGCTTTCTTGGGAACCGTCTGTGTCGGGCTCACCCATTGGCTATCCGAGATCGGGTAAATGATACCCGCATCTAACCATTTCAGCACTTCTTTCTTCACTACTTCCCGCATGTTCGGATTTAATCTCCGTTGTGCATCTCGAACGGGAGTCACATTCTCTTCCGTGATGATTTTGTGCATCACCACCGTGGGACTAATACCCTTCAAATCAGCAATGGTCCATCCAATCGCCGCCCGATTAGTGACCAAAACACCCATCAATTTCTCCTCTTGCTCCACGGTTAAATTTGATGCAATAATAACCGGGAGCGTGTTGCCTTCACCAACATAAGCATATTTGAGATGCTTAGGCAACACCTTCAATTCAACCTCCGGAGGCTCTACTAATGACGGCTTCAACTTAGTGTCAATGCTCTCCGGTAAACTCTCAACTTGGTGCGTCCATGTCGGTTTTCCCTCTCTAACCGCTAGCACCTCCAAACTTCTCACTTCCTCGTCTATGCTCTTATCCAACTCCACCTGTGACCTGTCAAACATATAACAATCCTCCATTGTGTTTTCCCCATCTACGACTGTGTCGCAAAGAGGTATACACGTGTCAACGACGTCCGCCATATAGCATTCATCATCAACTGGAGGGTTCATAAGTCCGGAAAAAACATGCAACCTCAACCTTCGGTTTCCAAATGTCATGTCAACCGTTCCCGTTTTGCAATCAATTTGATAATTCGCAGTTGCTAAGAACGGTCGACCCAAAATCACCGTAGGTTGTTTAGTTGGGTCCTTGGCCACATAATCAAGCACTAGAAAGTCCACCGGATAATAGAAATCCTCGATTTTCACTATCACATCCGAAACAATTCCACGGGGTAGTTTAGGTGTCAAATCGGCTAACACCACGGTGGTGTTAGACGACTGAAGTGGACCAAACTCGTATTGGTCATACAAACTACCCGGTAGAATGCTTACGCTAGCACCAAGATCTAGAAGTGCCCGGTTGATTTTAAAATCGCCTACTTGAATTGAAATGATAGGCGCACCAGGATCTTGGAGCTTAGGTGGAAGTGCACCCGAAAGAATCGAACTCACATTTTCGGTTAAATCTAATTTTTTCGGAAATTTGTGAGTGCGTTTTTGGGTACACAAATCTTTCAAGTACTTAGCATACGACGGTACTTGTTTGATTGCATCCAAAAGAGGTAAATTTATCTTTACTTGTCTAAATATTTCCAACAACTCTTCTTGTTGTGGACCTCTTTTGTTTACAACTTTTTTCACGGGTCCCTTCAATGCTTCGGGATAAGGGGCGGTATTAACCTCCACACCCTTTTCCTTAGCCTTGGGGACGTGGATGGTCACAACGGGGGTATCATTGTTCTTTTTCAAGTCATTTTTCTTTTGACCCGTTTGACCATTCTCATTCTCATCTTCACTAACATCCTCCACCACCCCTTCAACAAACTCGGGTGGTGATGGCTCAACACCATTATCTATGACTCGACCACTACGTAAAGAAATTTTATTTATTGGTACCTCACGTGTGTTTTTCGAGTTCGACCCTTGATGCTGAGGGTTCACTGTGGTGTCACTTGGAAGTCCTCCTCCTCTTCCCCGAACTTGAGCCATCTCTTGAGCAAGTTGCCCCACTTGCTTCTCTAATGCCTTTTGGGATTTGTCTCTCACCTCAAACTCTTTCCGCATTTCAATTTTAATTTCTTGGTTTGAATTCCGCATTTCAGCTCTAAGTTCTTGATGCGAGTTGGTGAGAGTGTTCATGAGAGCGTCTAGTTTCGAGCCAATCGAATCATCACCTTGGGAGTTAGACGCACCACCCCCATTACCAACTTGATTGTAACCCCGTTGATAGTTGCCTTCACGGTTTTGATACCCTTGGTTACCACCTTGGTTGTAATTCCTTTGGTAACCCCCTTGGTTACCACCTTGACGATTATTGTATGAAGACCCACCTTGACCTCCTTGGTTACCCGATTGAAAATTCGGGTTCATTTGATTCGAAGCATTACCATACCGGAAATTAGGGTGATTTCTCAAGCCCGGATGGTAAGTGTTGGAGTTCATGTCATATTGCTTTCGGTCCCCATACACTTGATTGACTTCCTCGGTGTAATCACCCGACCCCGTTGGACATTGTTCCGCTCTATGCCCAATATCACCGCAACCTTCACATACCTCAAATTGAACCGCATTTACCTCTTTCTTCTTCATACGAGCCATTTCCCGCTCTAGAGTGGAAATCCGATCTTTAGAGTCAAGGTCGGGAAGTGATCGGGAAACAGGGTGTTTTTTAGCTCTATCGGCCGATTCTTTCTCTTTTGACCGCTTACTCATCCGCTCTAAAAACTCCCAATCATCATCTTCGTGATTGCTCAAAAGAGTCCCGTTACTTGTCGACTCGAGACGATTCCATGTTGTGTCATCTAAACCCCGTACAAAACATTTAACCAACTCCCACTTCTCAATTTGATGATGAGGGCATCTTCGCATCATTTCTCTAAATCTTGTAAAGGCCTCATGTAACGGTTCGCCCGATAATTGGCGAAAAGACCTAATTTCGTCACGAGCGTCATCGGTCTTCGCCATTGAGTAGTATTCATCAAGGAACGTTTGTTGCATTTCTCCCCAAGTGCGAATACTATTTGCGGGAAGTGTGAGGAACCATTGTTTTGCCTTATCCTTCAGTGAAAATTGGAATAGTCGAAGTTTGACCTCATCTAAAGCAAAGTTGTGACCCCCGATAGTGCTGCAAACCGAAGAAAATTCCGTCAAATGTGTATACGGTTCGTCGTTAGATCTTCCATTAAAATGAGGAAGTATGTTGATGTAATGTGGTTTACAATCAAACATCCTCCTCTCACAAACAATTGGCGAGTCGTTCTCGGTGACAACCGGCCTAAAACGATCATTCACTCCCCGTGGAGGTCGTTGATGACGATGTGGACCGTTAACTTCTTGATCGACCGGTCTTCTATTATCCCGTCTTTCACCTCTTCGATCATCTCGTCTATCCTCTCTTCTATTATCCCTTGGGTTACCACCTCCCACGAAACGAGGAATCCGGTTAGGGTTTGCATTGTTGTTGTTATTATAAAACCCATCATTCCGGTTTCGTTGGTCATTGTTTCGTGGTTGACGATTGTTCCCATAACCATCATTTCTTCCACCTCCGTAACCGTATTCATCGTTCCCAACGTAATTGGCATTTTGATAGCCAAATTCCTCATCATCATATCTTCTTGCGTTGTAGACATTTCCCCTATTCACATAGCCCCAATCTTCGTCATCGTTAGCCCTATCATCATAATATCCCCCGTCATCCGAATTTTCCGTATGAACACTCACATGTTCCGGCGATTGATAACCGGGAACACTATAAGGCTCATCATCGGGGATTGCATTCCTCAAGTCGTCGATGTTAAAGAATGGGTCTTCATTTGCGGGATTGCCGCGATCACGATTTCCCCGACGGTCGGAATTGACATTCCGGTCATCTAGGTTAATAGGTAAGGAGTTGTGTCTATGAAGATTTTGTTGTTGAGGGGTTCTTTGATTGTTGTTGGGATTTTGGTTTTGGAAAGGTGGTGTAGGTGGTCCATTGTTGTTGTTACCACCCGGTTGCTCTTGAGGCATGGGTTGAACATTTTGAGCGGGATAAAAGGTTCCTCGGGATTGGAATTGGTTTTGGTTGAGGTTTGGGTGATTGGAGTTTTGGTTTGCCATTGAACTAGTTTCAATGGATGGTGTATGTTGTGGTGTTTGGTTGGTTTGATTATAAGCAAGTGTTGCTTCTAACCGGCTTGCTAGGTTTCTCCTTGCAACTCGTTCGATTTCCGGTTCGTAGACTAAAGGTGAAGTCCTCCCGGAGTTCCGCGTATGCATGCACTACCTGTAATCTGCACAAGTAACACACCCCGCGTAACAAGGAAAAAGACAAGTACAAAAAGAAAGCTAAACAAATTAAACAGATAATCACACAAATTCAAACAATATCCAAACACAAAGCGCACGCACTCCCCGGCAACGGCGCCAAAATTTGATCGGAGTGTCGCGCTCCGGTCAAAGATAATATTTATATACCCTAATTACCCTTAACAAATAGCTAGTGGTAGTAAAGGGGTCGAACCACGAAGAGTATGTGGTTTGTGTATGGATTCGAATGAATTAAGAACAATTGTCACAATTTATGAAGCTTGCCAGATATTTTTGTATTTTTGTTTAGGAGAAAGATGTGAATTTAAACTAAGTGAATTGATTAAACTGATTAACAACTAATGATTAACGATTGCAAGAAATTTGGATACTAGAACAATAATAATAAAAAGGAATCACACCCGGTTTCGGTAATTATTAACCTAGGATTTCTATAAGTTTTAGTTTCAACTCAAATGCATTTGATTAACGGATTTAGTGTACCGTGACTTAGGTGCTACTAACTATCAACGCCCCGAAGAACGGACAAAAAGACACTTTGTAATCAACACAAGTAAATCCTAACAACGACAACGTACAATTACATATCACCGTTTCGCAAAGTCATAACTTTTAACATCGCTCGACAATTCACGAATTCGTAACAAATGTAATACTATTGTCGAAAGTTTCAAAAATCAAATACAAATTGTCACTAAGATGAAACAAGAACAAATTGAAACCCTAAAATTAACAACTACCTACACCGGGGTGAAACCGAGATGATTAGCCGCTCATGGTTGATGCAACTTGATCACCGGATGTTTGGAATGCGGATGGAGTCATTTTGAAGCTTGTAGGATGAAGGAATGATGGAGAATTAGGGTTTATGGATGATGATGGTGAGAAGGATGATGGTTCGGTGAACTAGGGTTTGATGATTGATTGTGTGTTGGATGAAGATGATTCGGGTTGTAGAGATGAAGTAGATGGAATGGTTGGTGAATGATGGATGGATATGGCTCCAAGAACAAGTTCAAAACTCAAAAGTGAGTGTAACCCCCGAAAATTGATGTCCAACAACCCCTTTGACTCGTTATTTTACCCAAAACAAACAACAACCGCGCAGCAATATTGGAGAGCCGTCGCCGACGGCCTGATGACCCGTCGGCGACGGTACGTAGATCCTGACTTGATGCCGACGCTCAAACTCGCTGTCTACGGACGAACAGAAGACGGAGAGATACACCAACCGTCGGCGACGGCCCTATAGGGCGTCGGCGACGGTGCCCAGAAGTGTAACTTTCCTGTTTTCCTTATTTCTTGAGTCCGGTTAACCCGTTCCGCATCCCGGTGGTTCCGTTTTCGCTCCGGTGACCCGTAAAGCTTCCGAAAAGCTCCTTAAACTCTGCTAGATCTGCAAAATACATATCTAATCAAAAGTAGGCTATTCGAAATTAAAACTTATGCAATAACAACAAATTAAACAATTACAAGCACCGGTTTTCGACCACGTATCAAAAGCACGAAAGAATACTTACAAAGGGTCCAAGCTAGGAAGATCTTGATCAAATTACTCAGGTATGAAGTTCTTGAACTCCAACATAGAGTAATTCAATCAGATTTGTGAGGAATGAGGATGAAGGTTATGGGTATTTATAGAAAACCCACAACCGTTAGGATCATTCCTCGCAAAACGTGATTCGATCTTGACCCTCCATGTGGGCACATGGTATTGTAATACAAGGGGCATACTAAAAACCATCAAATCTAGCCCAAAGTATGCAAAACCTTGGGTTAAAACCATCAAAAACAGGTTGTAAGTCCAAATTCAATGTTTTTGTTTGATGGGCTCTCGCGGGCCGCGTAAGAATAGGCCTGGGCTTACACCCCAGGCCTACAAAGTTTGGCAGAATTACAATTTTAGCCCCTGCAGGCCCAAAACTTGGTTTTCGATGCATATTTGACACGTTTAAGCCCCGTTAACCCCATTTCAAAGCTCTAAAATGAAGTTAATGTATAGGGAACTTAAAATATGCTCAAAAACATCTCGGATGTCGGTTCGTTTGGTCGTACGGTTGCGTTATTCGGGTAATTACAACGGAAGTCGTAACGAACGCAAAAACGATCCAAATTAAGCGACGAATGGAATTTTATCATGCCAATCACTAAAATAAAATATTTTAATGATTACATAAATTTTTTGGATGTCCGGATATATTCAGGACGTAAGATATGCGCGAAAATGCAAACTTATGCACTTTTTGACGCTTTTAGTCTCTATTGATCAAGAAAGCTAATTTTTGCGCACCAAACACCTCAAAGCCTATTTCTAAGCTATGTAATGGATATTTAGGGCATTTTTAACTTATGATCATATTTCAAAAGGTTCGTTACAGTACGAATCGACATACTTTCACAGTTTGTCGAAATTAGTCCCTCTAAGCGAATAAACTTGATTTCGCCACACCAAACCCTCCAAAACTTATTTCTAAGTTATGTAAACGTTATTTAAGGTATGTTAAGACTATGTCACTATCATGGAGTGTTTATCACGTTAAACTGATTACGTTTACACATTGGTTCGCGTATAACTTTCAAGAAAGCGATTTAGAGCTCGAAATCGAACGAGAATTGATATGTGTAAAGGATACACATATTTATACAAATCCCAAGTATGAAATGCAAAATTTCATTGATTTGGTATTTGTTTGATGGCCGTGGAGGAATAGATGTTACAGTCTCCCCTACTTCAGGAAATTTCGTCCCGAAATTTATTTAGAGGAAACTTGTGAGAGCTCGAAACATAAAGTCGAAAAGATAAAACAACACTGGTTTGGGTTCTGAACTTCTTGTAACTTTAAATAACATCATGCTTGCAATGTAATAGGGGTACTTATATAAATATATGAAGCGCCATTGGTGCGTCCACCGTACCTCCATTACATTGTTCATGTTTCGTTATTGTTGCCACTATAGGTTCTTACACATGATAAATCTTACTGGGGTTCCTGTGCACTGAATTTCATAATTTTGTACGCGTCCATAATTAAGTAATTCCTTGCATAGTCTGCACAGTGCATTTTTAAAACGTGTAGGGGAAAACCAAATGAACAAACCTGTGGTGAGTGTGACTAGACCACCCTAGGGTCCCTTTAATTAAATCAATAAATGATTTCTTTAAATAGACCACCAAAGAGTCTTTTCAGTTATATCATCACATGCCATTCTTAACCAGATTCTGAATCAATCTTTTTAACTAGACCACTCAAAGGGTCTCTTTTGAATCATGGAATGGTACTATATAACCCAAGGGTCTTAACTACCACGTAGAAGCCCATTAAGGATTTAAGGTAGTACCTTTTGAATATCCTACTATGAATCCCTCATATGAAGATATGGAAGATTCTACGAGGATTTGGATAACGAAAATCGGATCACACAAAAACATAAAAGAGAACACATAAACACATAATCACATAATTGTTTAACTTGACCTTTAATTTGTTATCTTTAGACATGGGTATTTAAAGCACACCATGAATCCAATCCGTGGACTTCACTTGGTAATTTAAACATTTTCAAGAATCTAACTATGAAGATAGGAAGATCTTAATAGGAATTCGGCTTGTCCTTATTGAATTGTAATGTACGTATTAAGGCGTACAAGGAATCCAATCAAGGGCTCCGATTTGGGCGATAATCATCCACAAGGATCTAATTGTGTGGATAAGAAGATCCTATATGGATTTTAGAATTCGAAGGGCGGGAGACGCTTTGAAACCTTGCACTAGACGTGCTTAAGTCGATACATGAGGTAGAATGCTCATGAAGTTGAGGTGCTAGATATGCCAAGGTGACACATAAAGCAGAATTTGAAGGTTAAGTCAATGTATGAGAAAAATGTTTTTGAAAACTATGCATGGGGTTCTTTTAGAAATGTGTTTAATGTTTTTGAAACCTTACATAATACTTTTGAAATCATAAAGTAGGTGTATTAGGTAAGTATATCTATAAAATGTTTTAAAATCATGCGAGATAAACTTTGAAATTATGCATAAGGATTTTGAAAATATGGATAATGCTTTTGAAATCATGCACTTGATACATTAAATAAATATATTGTGTTAAAATCGTTTTCAAACTATATGAAATATTTTGAAATCATGAAGGTTGTTTTGAAAACCTATACTATGTATGTTGTTATGAAAACTAGAATGTAATGATATGAGATTGAAGAAAAGGATCCTTAGTTATCAAACCAGGGATTTAAAGTGATTACTCAAAATGTCAGTTATTTTCTGTACTTCATTTCTTAGAATGAAACGAGCACTTAGAATTTTCGAGGAAATCATGAGCGATCATATGAACGAGAGAATTACAAATATGGTTCTTTGGTGTAGGTATCGTAGGGGTATGCCATACACACATGTAACTATACTTGTATATCAGAATTGCAAACAACGATTTTATTTATAAACAAAACCGATTATTTCAGAGTTCAAAGAAAAACACAAGAAACATAAGCATAAGCATAAGATTCAAATTAATCAAAGCAGCAACTTCTTCTAATCAGCCAAATGCTCATCCATGGGTCAGATTTGCATTGACAATCTTTGGGCTTTTGTCCCTGACATAACCCGTCTCGCCATAGGTGTAGCAAGCACCAGAAGGAAAACGAGCTCGTGCTGGATCTGCTTGTGCAGTAGTAGGATCTGCAATAATTTTGCTTTGGATAACAAAACGGCACATATTAACCGGATGCCCCCATCATCCGCAGTGGGTACACTTGAAGCAGGGTATGTGATTCGGATGATGACTGTTGCACCGATTGCACCATGGAGCAGCTCAGCAAACCCTAGCTGTATGACCTATAAATCCACAAATTAGGCATTTGCAGCACTTCACACTGGCATGATGATGAAGGTTACATTGGTTGCACAAGGGTGCAGTTCTGTTGTAAGGCTTCTTGGCTGGTGGTGCTGCCACCTGGCTAGGTTCTACTTGATTTGGTGCAACGGCTACGGGATCCTTTAAAGCTTTACGCTTCTTTGACCTTTTCGAAGGCTCGGCTTTTGCTTCCTTTGATGCTTCTTGGGTGGCTTCATTATTGAGACGAGACATGGCAATAGCTAAATCAAAAGTCTTCAGGATTACTTCACCTATTCGATGGGCAAATTTGGTAGTCTGTTCAGACATTTGAGTGTCGTTGCGATGAAGAGACATTCTGGCGGAAATGAGAGACATAGGAGGAAACAAGTGAAATGTTATCGGATAATCAAAACAGAACGACAACGCATAGAAATCGCGATCATTTGTTTGTTACCTAAGGCAAACAAATGAGACGGTGACTAATAAAAGTAAGCGGGCCGTATTAATGTATCGCGAAGACATGCTTTATCCTATAAGTGGACACTCACCCGAAGAGTTCCCAGGTAAGAGTGACTGGTCCGATTATGTGGATTTGTACGAACACTCTAGCCTTAGAAAGAAAACTCAGAGTACAGGCATCCACCCTTCCGGATTGCACGTGTTCACATTATAAGACCCAAACTTTGACGAGATTTTGAAAACTTAGAGGGTTCAAAACCTAGTAATTAATCATCCTAGAACAGATGATTGGTTTTCGAAGCGGATTTAAAATTTGTGTTCTGGTTGTGGTTGTCACCTAAGGATAAGTGACGGTATTGTTTTAAGATCGAAACACAAGAATCTTGTGTTAGGGTCCTAGGAAGGTTATAGACTAGGTCAAAGCATTACTAATAACCTAATTCCCTATAACCATGAGCTCTGATACCAACTTTTCTGTCACACCCCGACCGCGTAAAACAACAAATCGCGACGAAAACGTCAGGGGGTGTTGTAACAGAATCATTGTTTCATAACACACGGAAATTTGAAGTTTCGTTTTATTAAATATTAAACATTTACATTGTCTGAGAAACTTAAACAAACAAGTTAAACATAGTCTATCATTGTTATTAAGTCACTAAGGCCTCGTCCAGTCCTATGTGAGCATGCATCCTAGCAATCAACATCATTCAACAACACCTGAAACATATGTAAAAACAAAGTCAGCAAAGAAATGCTGGCAAGCACATAGGTTTATGAGAGTGTCGGATTCATGGCTAGTTTACATGTTGCAATACTTAATTAAAAACCTTGTTTTGAAAAGTACAGTATTGCGACATAATTAACCAACTCAAATCTAGTTGGTTATAATTTATAAAATCTCGTAGCCATGATTCTTAACCCAAAGCATTTATTTAATTAAATCAAATTGTAAAACATCTCGTAAAAAATCATTAATAAAGCTCGTATGGTTTATATTATTCAGAAAACATCATTTTGTGACATCGTTTCAGAATCGTTTACCCAAGTGAACTAAATAACGCCACGGTATGTAATATGATGAAAACACTTATATATAAGAAGTACCAGCGGCGTATCTACCATGTTTTCATCACATTACACCCGTCCCATTATCTAAACACTAACCAAAAACCAATCGTTTACCCAAATCGTTTAACTCGTTAAAAATCGCTTTAGTCGTTTAAATCATTCTCGTTTTAAATTGTGAAAACTACTTTTGTTCCTCTCGCTAATAACATCCAAACCTTCGCAACTCGACTATCTTGAAACTCGCATTAATAAACCACCAAAGGGTAAATTAACAATCACAGATTCAGTCGTTACCCACCTAACCCACACATAACCATGGCTGCAGTCTGATAACGGGTTTTGTCAGATCCTGTGGTACCATAACCTAATACTGGTCGGTTCGGCCAAAACTAATGAATGTTATTCGTTATGTAACTACAACCAACAAGTTTATTCACATTATCGAAATCGTTATTAATTTAATATAAACCATTTTAATTATTTTCGAAACCATCGTTAAAAACATCGAAATCATTTAACACATATGAATCACCCGAAAACAATCAAAAACAGTAAAATAGGGGAACTATGTACTCACTTGAGAATGCTTAGGAGTCTTGAATAACAACCAAGCAAAGCTAAAGGGATCACGGAAATCAATCGGCACCTAATATAAGTAACTATGTAAATAAACCGGACCTAAATCGGAAGATCGGATAGGATGAAGTTTCGTAAACCAAATTAGTATTGGAACTCATATGATATGGTTTATCAAAGCCTACATACTAAATCGAAACCTAACCTAAGTGCTTACGACCCATTACGACCCGTTTAGGTAGCTTACGCTACTTTAACGCAACGTTCGCGTAAAACGCGTTCGGACTGCCTAACTAGTCCTATGACAAGTATTATATGCCTTAACATGTCTAATAATATTACCTAATCAGTTTAGATATAATAATTTAGGTTACATATGCTTAAAATGAATTTACGCGTAAAAAGGGCATTTTGGTCATTTTCCTAAGGCATATAAACTACCTATCATACAACTAACTAAATGAAGTGACCATAAGGTATAACCTCGGAAGGTTATTCCCTATACAACTATGGTCAGAAAACATGTTTGGTCGGATCCTAATGATCGACCAAACGGGTCTAGTTCGAAAGTCTAAGCGGTTGTTTAGACCGCTTGACTTACGACTCTACATAAGCACTAAACTAAAAGTGACGAGATAAACATGTTAAAACTTGTTTAGTTAAGTTAGAAAACAGGTTTTGATATCAAAACAAAGTGTTTTGAAACCCAAGAATAGTTTGGTTACAAAATACGCATAAATACACATTTTGACCAAAACTACGACTCGTCACTACACCTAATCAATGTGGAAATCAGTAGGTATAGTCACACGGGACTATAACCATCGTGATTATACTCACGTTGCAAAGTTCAAACGAACTTTGTGTTGACCAAAGACTGGTGAAAGCAGAAATTCAAACATTGTTTGACTTTTACACTTAAAAACACATAAAAGCACGAAAGAATAGTTACAAAGGGTCCAAGCTAGGAAGATCTTGATCAAATTACTCAGGTATGAAGTTCTTGAACTCCAACTTAGAGTAATTCAATCAGATTTGTGAGGAATGAGGATGAAGGTGATGGGTATTTATAGAAAACCCACAACCGTTAGGATCGTTCCTCGCAAAACGTGCTTCGATCTTGACCCTCCATGTGGGCCCATGGTATTGTAATACAAGGGGCATACTAAAAACCATCAAATCTAGCCCAAAGTATGCAAAACCTTGGGTTAAAACCATCAAAAACAGGCTGGAAGTCCAAATTCAATATTTCTGTCTGATGGGCTCTCGCGGGCCACGTAAGAATAGGCCTGGGCTTACGCCCCAGGCCTAGAAAGTTTGGCAGAATTACAATTTTAGCCCTTGCAGGCCCAAAACTTGGTTTTCGATGCATATTTGACACGTTTAAGCCCCGTTAACGCCATTTCAAAGCTCTAAAATGAAGTTAAAGTATAGGGAACTTAAAATATGCTCAAAAACATCTCGGATGTCGGTTCGTTTGGTCGTACGGTTGCGTTATTCGGGTATTTACGACGGAAGTCGTAACGAACGTAAAAACAATCCAAATTAAGCGACGAATGGAATTTTATCATGCCAATCAATAAAATAAAATATTTTAATGATTACATAAATTTTTTGGATGTCCAGATATATTCAGAACGTAAGATATGCAAGAAAAGGCAAATTTATGCACTTTTTGACGCTTTTAGTCCCAATTGATCAAGAAAGTTTATTTTTGCGCACCAAATACCTCAAATCCTATTTCTAAGCTATGTAATGGATATTTAGGGCATGTTTAACTTATGATCATATTCCAGAAGGTTCGTTACAGTACGAATCGGCATACTTTCGCAGTTTGTCGAAATTAGTCCCTATAAGCGAATAAACTTGATTTCGCCACACCAAACCCTCCAAAACTTATTTCTAAGTTATGTAAAGGTTATTTAAGGTATGTTAAGACTATGTCACTATCCCGGAGTGTTTATCGCATTAAACTGATTACGTTTACGCATTAGTTCGCGTATAACTTTCCCGAAAGCGATTTAGAGCTCGAAATCGAACGAGAATTGATATGTGTAAAGGATGCACATATTTATACAAATCCCAAGTATGAAACACAACATTTCAGTGATTTGGTATTTGTTTGATGGCCATGGAGGCACAGATGTTACATGGACCTACTGCCATGTTTCAATTGTTTGATTCTATCGAAATCACCCTGCGCTAAAGCGGCTGTCCTGATAATCTCCGCACTGTTAACGCCGCCGGCGTTTTCCAGTCAAGGGCTCTGGACTGGTGGACTGCCGAAAGAAACAAGCATGGAAATGATGCAGCTTACGGGCTTACGTGGGACGAGTTGAAGGACATCATGATGAAAGAGTTCTGCCCTCCCCACGAGCTTCAAAAGTTGGAGGATGAGTTTTGGCATATCTAACAAAAGGATGGCGACAACGCTGGTTTAACTTCTCGCTTCAAGTAGCTGAGCATAATCTGTCCAGGCCAAGTTACTACCCCTGAAATCACCATCAAGAAGTATATACGTGCTCTACCGGATCGCGTGGCTGATTTCGTTAAAGCAGCGAAGACGACAACTATTGAAGAAACCTTCTTACTCGCTGCAGAGATCAATGACAAGCGAGTCAAGGCTGGTTACTGGGATAAAGCCTCCAAGAATCTCCATAAAGTTACCGCTGCTCCCACCGCTGAAACCGCCTCCGCTTTGCAAGCTTCGAAGTCCTCCTGTCGCAAGAGGAAGAACAACAACAACAGTAGCAAGAATTGCGCTGTCACAGCTACCGCTCCGCTTCAAGCAGTACCCACCCAACCGCAGCCTCAACACCGCCAAGTAATGGCACCGGTCACCCATGCACCGCTGGCTAAGCATGCATACACTGGTCCTCACCCGGCCTGCCCTACATGTACTTATCA
The DNA here is from genome assembly GCA_030545235.1 of Helianthus tuberosus. Classification (NCBI taxonomy): domain Eukaryota; kingdom Viridiplantae; phylum Streptophyta; class Magnoliopsida; order Asterales; family Asteraceae; genus Helianthus; species Helianthus tuberosus. The sequence goes on along the minus strand of CM060426.1, from coordinate 46,792,494 downwards.
TCAACCTGTGGGGATTGCTTGCAGATACTATGTGCACTGCAATATTTACGGCCACTTCACCGCCAACTACTGTAATGGTCCACGTCAAGCTCCAGCTCCAGCTCAAGTTCAAGCTCCTCCTCAATAAGCTCTACTTCCTGCACCTCAAGGCCAAGAAGCGGCTCCTGCACCCGCGATCCATGCTAGAGCTTGCTTTGCGTGTGGTGATCCCAACCACTTCGTAAACATGTGCCCAAACCGAGTGGTGAAGCAAGAGCCACAACAGCAGTAGCAGCAGCCTTAGCAGCAACAGCAACCAGCAGCCTACAGACGTACTTTCAACATCAACGTCCGCCAAGCCCAAGCAGATAATAATGTGGTTGATGGTACGTTCCTCGTAAATGGTATATATGCTTCGTTTTTATTTGATACTAGAGCCGATAACTATTTTGTGTCGTTAGAATTCGAAAAGCTCCTTAATCGTAAGCGCGCCCATCTCCCCTCGACATTTGATGTTGAAGTTGCCACCGGAAGAACCATCGTTGTTGATTCTGTTCTTCGTGATTGTACTCTTGAACTCAACAATCCCATCTTTCTGATCGATCTTATTCCAATGCAGCTTAGTAGTTTCAATATCATAGTAGGCATGGATTTTCTTCGTGAGAATCGTACTGAATTTGTTTGCTTTGATAAGATGATTCGCTTCTCGCTCGCTAATGGTGATCAACTTTGTGTCTATGGTGAAGTCGCTTCGCAGAAACTCCAACTCATGTCGTGTGTCCAGGCTAGAAAGTATCTCCACAAGGAATACCAAGCTTTCTTGCCACACATTGTAGTAGCGGAGAAAAAGGAAGGAAAGACGTTAGTGAAAGATGTCCCTGTTGTTTGCGAGTTTCTTAATGTATTTCCTGATGATCTACCTGTTTTACCCCTGAGTCATGATATTGATTTTTGTATCGACCTCATTCCTGGAGCCAACCCTGTTGCTAAATCTCCTTATCGCCTCGCTTCGTCCGAAATGCACGAACTCTCAAGCCAACTCCAGGAATTACTTGACAAAGGCTTCGTTCGCCCTAGAACCTCTCCTTGGGGCGCGCTAGTTCTTTTCGTCAAAAAGAAGGACGGGTCATTTCGGATGTGTATAAACTATAGGGAGTTGAATAAGCTGACGATCAAGAACCGTTATCCCCTGCCTCGAATCGATGATTTGATTGATCAACTGCAAGGTGCTACATGTTTCTCTAAGATTGATTTACGCTCAGGTTACCACCAGTTGCGTATTCAGGAGGAAGATATACCGAAAACCGCTTTTCGCACCCGATACGGCCATTATGAATTCGTCGTGATGCCCTTTGGTTTAACTAATACACCCGCGGTATTCATGGATTTGATGAATCGCGTGTGTAAACCATTTCTTGACCGCTTCATCATCGTGTTCATCGATGATATCCTTATCTATTCGAAGTCGAAAACCGAACACGCGCAACATCTACGTTTGGTTCTCGAGCTACTCCAAGGGAATTGACTCTATGCCAAGTTCTCCAATGTAGGATTGGTTTTCGACTCCAGAATGATTGCGTATGACACGTGTGACGTGCGGAATCCGTATATGTGTGTGGACCGAACACGAGAACGTAATACAAACGTGTTCTATTCAATATTCGATAAGTACAAAGCACCACGAATCACCTTGAGCACTTTCTCTCTCTAGACTCTCTCTCTAGCTCCTAAGCTCCTCAAACGTGAAAATGGCAAAAGTCCTAAATCTAACACCTAAGTGTTCTATTTATAGGCCAAGGCAATAAAGAGTGTTTCCTTATTTACAATTATGCCACCTTGCCTTTACTAACTAGATATTACAATATAAGCTCTAGATTTCTTCAGTTTCTGCTACGATCTGTGTTGACAGAGGCGATAAACATTACTGCACTAACAGACTCCCCCTTGGATATTGCCGCAGTCAATCTCGTAGCTTCTTGTCTTTTCTCTGTCTGAGTCTTCTTTGAAGCTTTAACACATCTTTAGCATCCACAGACTCCCTATTTCTTGAACAGAATCCCCGTGGATCTGTCTTTAGCTTCAGCAGCTCCCCCTTTCGGTTAGACTCTTTCTCTAAAGGCTCCCCCTTCCGTCAAGCTCGTCTTCAGACTCCCCCTTAGACTCGGCTATTGGGATCAAAATTTGGAACTTCATCTGCAAATCTCAAACATTTATAAGTAAAAATGTTTTGAATATCCAGGATTGAAAAACCTGGCTTTCTCAGCATAATCTGAAATATTTCGACAGTGAAAGCATTTTTGGTTGTCCAGGAATGATGACCTGGCTCTCAAAAACTTTTAATCAAAATCCTGGCTCTAAAATATAATAATAAGAATATATCCAGGATTACTTGATTTTCTCCCCCTATCAACAATCTTTATAGATTTGGCAGTATCAAGTTTCCAGAATTGAAAACTTAGCTCTTTACAGCAGATTTTCACAATTTAAGAATCCAAATCCCTCACAGTTAATCATCCAAGTCCAAATTAATGACCTTGGAGACTTTCACAAACTGTTTTTGATTTTTTTGATTAAAAACATCAAGTTTCAACTTAATGAACTTGTTTTATTAGAAACACGATCAGCATACTTAGATTTTTGAAATTCAGCTTTCAGACATCGGTTGTCAAAAATAAAATGAAATCAAAATATTTTTGTATTTTTCTGAAATGAAATGCAGTAAAGAAATATTTACAAACATATTTACAGACAATATTTTTGTTTGAGTACGTGTCAGAGGATCATATCAGTTTTTGACAAATCACTAGCACCGTTGAGCTTTAAACACTTTAAGTTCTAAACGATTCACTTAGATTGTCAGTATACTGATCCACTTAAATTTTCACACAAAGTTCAATTGATTCGAGATTCGAGATACGAGATTAGTGTTTTAAGGACTTAAACTTATTCGCGTGTCCCACCTCAGAATATACTCCCGTATCAAAATTCCCTAGATTCAGTCTTACAGGTGAGTATACCAATTTGATATCTGTATTCTGGGTTAATGTGAGACCTTGAGAGCTCAGGTATGAACTTCCGTTCAGTCAAAGAGATGAAGGCTCGACTTTAGGTGTGTTCCCTTTAGGGAATCTTTTCTTCAACTGCAATTGATTCATATCTTTCGATATTTACTCAATTTTGTGCAGAGGGTAAGCTTTTAAAGCGCGAAAAGTATTATACGACGACTAGGCCATTGCTTACGCAATATCAAAAGTCCAGGTATAATATCCCATATATCAAACAGTATAAAGACCTAGTATCTCAGAATCAAGCAATCTCTCAAACAACATTTCGGGGGTTACCCATATATCCGAGAGATGTTACCCACGAGATAAGTAAGTATTTAATATTTAGGTTTATATCTCGAAAACAATCTACTAAGCGTGTAAAAGCCTACTGGCATATCATCAGTGAGACCGTTTATCACATTTAACATTCCATTTCTTTAGCGTACTATGATTGTCTACTGATATACTATCATTTCCTCTTTTTACACAAAACTCATTTTTGGATTTTATCATGTTTTTGGCTTTTTCAAATTTTCTAATGTTTTTGAATTTTTTGAAATTTTCTTACTCCCCCTAAAATTCAAAACATTTAAAGAAAATTTGACAACCTGATACTGATAGTTTTGTCTCGCCATCAACTTTCTGCTTCACATGCTTTGTTTTGCAGAAAATATACCCCCATGATTTACAACACATTGACATTTTACATTTTGAAAACCGTTTTTCAATCTTGTGAAATTAATCATGTTTGTTCCGTCGTGAGGGTTTCGGCGTATTCACTCAACATATTTTTTAATTTTTTTTTAATTTTTGACAAAATTAAAAAAAACATACTTTTAATTTTTCAAAATTTTGACAAAATAAAATCATATTTGTTGATGCACAAGAATGTCTGTTGACTGCATCTTCATCAAGTCTTAGATCAAGAAAGTCAAAATTGGAGCTTATATGTCAAATTAGGGTTTTAGTTTTGAGTTTAGAAAGTGTTTCAAAGGGTTCCGTTTGAAACTGTTTCAAACGATGTGGGTTCCGTTTGAAACATAGGGTTCCGTTTGAAAATGAAAGTTTGAACAAGGGTTCCGTTTGAGTTCATCGTTTGAAACATTATGTTTATGTTCAAACGGAAGGGTCATAGGTCTATAAATAGGAGTGTGAGTGTCACATTTCAAACGAAACCGTAGGTGATCATTGTGTATATCACGAAGTGCTGCCGGATTTTCATCAGAACAAGTTGTAAAAGCACGTTAATCAATCAGAAAAGAAGAGTTAAAGGATTAGAGCTGTTTTTGATATTATGTGCATTGATTCCGCCTTTACACATGATGTTGAACTACCTTAACTGACTTTCAGGGTCACGTACACGATCCAACAATATTTAGTTTTTTTTATTTTTCAGTTTTTTAGGGTTTTTGAAATATTGTTTATTTATGTACAGAAATTAAACAAACTCCCTGTTTAACAATCGAAGGGACCAGCAGCCTCCTCTTCTCGTGTCAGGCTGCTCTCATTTCCAACTTGATAAACATCAGTTTTCTTTTCTTGAGCACATGCACATTCACACTTACTCAATTACTTAAACAAGTTAGCCCAGGTCTGTTTGACCTTAGGCATTTCAACACAATAAGTTTCATTCAATTTTGGAAAATCTTTATCATTTTTCTCAAATGTATTTTCATTCCGATTATCACTCTCAGAAACCTTTTGTTTCTTTTCCACCCAACTTTGTCATTTTGAAGCACTTCTTTTGTAAAAATGAGATTCATTTTGAACATTTTGAATTTCAACAACTTTTGGTTTCCAAAATTCATTTGGTTTTGTTGCATCAACAGTTGTTTTCCAACTTTGTGTTGTTCTAAGTCTGGGTGTCACTAGTTTCCATGTTTGTTGTGAGTCAGCCTTTGAAATTTTCGGCTTCCAAGTTTGCTTTGAATCAAACTTGGTTGACTTCTGATGTGACAACGGGCACAAAACTGATAATTTCCGTACAATTTAATTAATACTTAATGACTGCAATTATGTGCTTAAATGTCAACATTATCTGATTATATGCTATACTTGTGAATTCATGCACGTTTTATACTACAAAAATTGCTTTATGCATTAATGATAGCGTTGCGTCAAAAATACTAGTAAACTCACCGATAAGACACATTGTGTCAACAATTCTGCAGAAAGCAGTCAGACAATAGAATTGGAACCTAGGTGTAGGTCCAACGTCAAGAATACATTAAAACCCAAGAGTATATACAAGGGTTAAAATATAGACTTCCCAGAAGCTAAAATTTGCACTAGAAAGCGCCCGAAACGCATTTTAAATGCAGAATTCTGCACAAATCAGCTATAATCAGCTTTTAACAACATAAATATTATGCATAATTCATGTTTTATTATCTAGAATACCCTCCTAAGTGTTGGGAATTAAAAGGGTTACAAAAGGATACTTAAAGGACACTAAACGGTGCAATTTAGCACTTTAACGAACCAGTATCTAACCGAACAACCAGACATTACCCGGAACATCAAAATATTACTAGAAGCATTATTTTAATGTTTCTGAACTAGTTATAGTCTCCGAACACCATAACATCCCTTATAACATAATAACACATCAAGTCCCTAGACTTTACATCCGAAAACTTACTTGTTTATGAAATTAGAAATTGAAATTACACATTACCCCCCCCCCCCCCTATATTGTTCACGGTCACATGGGGGTGACCCCACCAAGATTTTTCCCAATCTTCCATTATCTTGCTTAGATTTGGAAGGATATAATTAGATATGGTGAGATCTATAGAGATATGATATGATCTTGTGAAAGATTATAAGTATAACCATTTTCATTTCATCACTCAACACTACACCTCCCTCCTCCCTTCTCCCCCACCTACGGCCGTGAGCCACCCCCACAACCACCAACATCATTCCATTCCATTCATCCATTCCAAGCTTAACATAAGGTGCTAGAAGGTGATTAACGAAGTGTGGAGCTTGTGAATCTTGAAGAACCTTCTCCATTTGCTTTTAACCATCACATTTGTCATCTTCAACCTCTTGAGTTCTTCCCTAGCCCTTGTGCTAGTTGTAAGCTTCTTGTAACTTGTTGCTTCATATTTTGATGAATAAAAGATGATGAATGTTGTTAATCTTGAAGAACACAAAAGAACATGATCATGATACTTTAACATAAGCTTAAAAATATAAGAATACATGTTGAATATGTTGATTTGCTTCTTGTTGAATGATGATTTGTGTTAGTGATGTTAGACATCATATGGAAACTACTAGATTGTGATTTAACACATGATCTAGTAAAATAAAGTGGTGATCTTGTGAAAGACCAAGATCATCATGCTTCATATCTTCATGAACTTGGATAATGAAATGGGTTTCCATATGAAAAGATGATTTAAACAAAATACAAACCTTGTACATAGATGATTACAAGAATAATTTTCCCAAGAAACCAAGTTTATTTATGAGATTTACAAAGTTATGATTTCTAAATAAACTAGTCATATTTTTAGTGTTTAAACAAGACTAGGAACATATTTTAACAAGAAAAATACAAAAGAAATATTTTTAGAAAAACCATCTTACAAGTTGTAAATGACTAAATCTTTCAAGAATGTGATTTACAAACAAATAACCATGTTTTTAAGGGTAACTAAACCTACTAAATAACATGGTAAGTTACTACAAGTTTTTACAAAGCTTCAAGTTCATGATGTAGTATGATTTACTTGATTTTGACACTCGGTAAGTGTTAAATGAGTTGTTGATTGTTGTGATGTTTTTAAAAGAAAATAAACGCATGTTTTGAAAACATGGGAAATCTCCATTTTTAGGGGAAACCATGTCAAAATTTCTATAAATTTTGACACTTAGAAAAATATAAGTTTTGGTGAAACTTATTCCCTAAAAATATTTACCAAGGTTTCCCTAATTTTTATGTAAACTTCAAGTTAAGAAATGATGATTTCTTCTAGATAAAAATTGATATTAAGTATGTATATTTTTTTGAGGAAAATATATATATATTTATTGATCACCAAATTTTGTGCTAAGTGTATGTAGTATGTATTATATGTAACAGTGTGTTAAGACTTGAAAATACACTAAATACTCCTAAGGGGTAAAAATACAAATACACATACAACATGCTTAGACAAATACAAGAAAATATATTTATGAAAATATATTTCTTAATAGATTATGTAACTTAGACGAGTTACGAGCTTAGAATGAAGTTTTGGACAAAATACATAACTCGGGTGAAAAATACAAGATACTTATATTTATTTTTGAGAAAATAATATAAGTAGGATACATAGTTAAAAATATAAATTATTTTTAACACAAGAACACATACATAAAAGATGGTGACTTGTACTTGTGCGATACAAGTCTAGTGACTAACGTTAATAAAACACGTATAGGGCACGACGCTATATAAGCAAAACCCGGTGAAGTTTACGGCGCAAGAAACGCAAAGTGGTGAGTTCATGCTCCCCCTTTTCTTTTAACTGTTTTCAGTTTTATAACTTCGGGGGGTGAAGTACATGTTATTAAATGTTTACAGAAAAGTGAGATTATGTCCCCACTTTTAAACTTTTACATACTTTTAAACTTGGGGAAAATACATGAGTTATGGTATGATGGATACAAGAAATAACGAATGATACTTGAAATTGTGTCGCGAATAGGGTACCAGAAGCACCATTAATCGTGTGCATACTAAGACCGCAGAACAAAAGGTTAGATCTAATGGGTTTTCAGGCAGCCACACTCTTGGTGAAAACTAGTACCGAGTAGTGCTTTTGTGTCTCAGTCGTGAATCGACAACTAGAAAAATGCCTATGGTTTGGATGCTTCCTATGTCGTGTCACATGTTAATGGCCTTGCAACCCATTAACAACTTGATACATACAGAAATACTTGATTTATACAAGATACATACCATGTTTTCATACAAAGTATACAAACGTTCAATACATAAATTGCATGAATTCACACCAACATTATGTTGACGTTTTTCCAAAAACTCACATGTATTTCAGGTAACTAAAGTGGATGTGAGCGCGGTCATACTCTTGCTCTTGGATGTTGTTTATGTTGATCTTTGAATAAAGTTGTAATCTTTTCAGACAAAATGCTGTCTTGTGATGTAAACACATAAACTATGTTTTCAGTTATGAAATGTTAATGGTATTTGAAGTTATTTTTACGAGCATGTAGTATGTTTACCATTCGTATGCGATGAGAACCTTTCATGATCACACCTCGTGCTTCCGCCTTAGAAAGGGGTGTGACATCTGATTCACAACATCAGACTTCCTTTTCTTCTCAACATCAACAAGTTTTATATTTGGACACTTCCGAGCAAGATGTCCATTTTGATCACATTTAAAATATGTTCTCTTTGAAACATCTTTGACCTGTTGTTGTTGCTTTTTGTGAGCATAGAACTCTTCATTAGACTGTCGTCTAAATTGGAGTTCTTTCTCTTCTTCGGAACTTGTTCCGTGAACAAAATTCATTTTTGTTTGATAATTTGGTGTTTCATTTTGTTTCCAATTCTGTTTCTTTTTATAACCCAACCCAGTCTTCATGTTTTTCTTTTTGTAACCAGGTTTGTTATAAAAAGCTTTGTGACTCTTTCCAACAAATTTTGAAATCTCGGGCTTTTCAATTTCAATCATCTTGAAAACTTTGTCAATTTTTCCTGAGATCACATTCTGAATCGGGACTTCATGATCTGAGAATAATTTATCCGATCCAATCATGGTATACACCAATCCTTTTGAATCATCATTCGCCTTTTTATCAGATTTTGAGTTTTTCAGATAACCTTCATGAAAACTACCTTCATTTTCATCCTGTGATTCAGATTTACCTGTATCAACCGACTCTTCTTTCAAAACACTTTCAAGGACCTTACCTACCACCTCTAAATCACTAGAATCATCAGATTTAGAATAGGTTACGTCAATGTTATCTGGCAATTGATCAACCATGTTGAAAGCTTTTTTCACCTTCTCGTCATCATAGAATGTGAACTTTTCCTCAAACGGTGGTGGAACCTGATGATACTCTGAGCCAATTCCTTTCTTGTTTTGCTCAGAATCTTTACCATCCGGTTTTAGATTGAAAATGCGTTCAAGAACATATGACGAAGTGTGATAACTGTGTAACTTGTTGTTATCTTGTTCTAAATCAGCTATTTTATGCTTTAGCTTAGCAACATCTTCAATGTAAGAATTTACAACCTGTTGCTTAATTTCATATTGTCGCTTAAGCGTATCAGATGTTTCAAAACAATGTTTCAATCTCGATTGAACAAGTTTCATTTGACTCTTCACGTCTTCATATGATTCTTTTGTGATATGATATGCAAGTTTTATTGAATCATACTCTTTTTTTCATTTCTTGAAAAGAATTTTCTTTTTGCACACATTCTTCATTCATTTTTGAAACCTTTTCTTTCAAAATCTCATTTTCTTTTTCTAAATTCTTGCATTTTTGCGTGACCTTTCGTCATTATCTTTCAAAATATTTTCGCTTCCTAATATTTCTTTGAATTTTTCTTTGAAAACGTTTTCGATTTTATTGAATTCTAAATCTCTTGTTCTTAATTTTTCATCTTTTTCAGTACAAGCACTGCACGTTTCCATGCATTTCTTACACTGTTCAGAATCAGTTTTATTTGATACTTCAGAATTAGTTGAGATGTTTACCTTAGTGATTGGCACTTTGGTCTTCTCTTCCGTCTGTGTCTGATCAGCTTCACTCTTCTTCTGTTCCTCACCAACACCAGCACTATCCACTTCAACCGAACGTTCAAGCTTCTCCTTCTGTTGGACCGATGTTTGACCCGAAAAGTCAGTCAGAGTAGCTCATTCTCACATATAAAGGCGGAATCAGAATATGCAAAATTACAACAGCTTGTCCTATTAATTTCCTTTGCTTTTATTTCTTTTCTACTCAAAATTTGACAGCGCTTCGCTCCAGATCACACACACACCTCTCTGGACCACTCAGACGACTCCCCTATATATAGACATGTGGGTTCGCTCATATGACATGCCATATGAGCGGACCTACATCACTACACTATAAGCGGACCACATTAAGTACCTATGAGCGGACCACTATATACAATGACATAAAAGCGAACCTACTTCTATATTTCATAATATTTACATTTTGACCCCCTGTTGACTAATCTTGACTTCAGACTTCTTGTAGACGCAGTCAACAGACATTCCGTGTATTAACAGACTCCCCCTTGGATGTTGACGTAGTCTTTATCAGTCTTCAGTTCCATAGTCTTCAGTCTTAATCTTTTCCTCAACTCTGTCTATTCTCACAATCATTCTTCACAGGTTTCAAAATTAACACCTGACTCTAACTTCAACTTCCCAGTAGTTGTTGATCCAGATTCCCCCTTTCACAATCTTCTCTTCTTAGTATGCTGAGATCTTGAGATATCTGGTTCAAGCTTTGACAATTTGCCTCCATTGGGAAATAAAGTCCAAACCTGTTACTTAACCAATAACGTTACAATCTATCTTTTCAAACAATAAAAAACAAACTCAATTAGCTCTAGAAAGTCCAAACTTGTTTTGTCAAATGATCAACCAAGGTCATTAATTTGGACTTGGTCGATTAATCAAGTGATCAGGGTCATTAACTTGGACCTGAATACTTGAGTGGATTTCTAAAACTGTTTGAGTTTGTGTTTTTGTGAATTGAAAAGATAGAATTGTAATGTTTGTTGGTTGAGTAACAGATTTGGTCTTCATTATTCCCAATGGAAGCAAATTGTCAAAGCTTGAACCAGATATCTCAGATTCAGCATATTGAGAGGGGGAGTCTGTGAAAGGGGGAGTCTGGATCAACAGTATATGGGAGTGTGAAGATAAAGTGCTTATGATGAAAAGACAGAGTGAAAGAAAAGACTAAGACTGAAGACTCAGGAGCTGAAGACTACGTCAACATCCAAGGGGGAGTCTGTTGATGCACAAGAATGTCTGTTGACTGCATCTTCATCAAGTCTTAGATCAAGAAAGTCAAAATTGGAGCTTATATGTCAAATTAGGGTTTTAGTTTTGAGTTTAGAAAGTGTTTCAAAGGGTTCCGTTTGAAACTGTTTCAAACGATGTGGGTTCCGTTTGAAACATAGGGTTCCGTTTGAAAATGAAAGTTTGAACAAGGGTTCCGTTTGAGTTCATCGTTTGAAACATTATGTTTATGTTCAAACGGAAGGGTCATAGGTCTATAAATAGGAGTGTGAGTGTCACATTTCAAACGAAACCGTAGGTGATCATTGTGTATATCACGAAGTGCTACCGGATTTTCATCAGAACAAGTTGTAAAAGCACGTTAATCAATCAGAAAAGAAGAGTTAAAGGATTAGAGCTGTTTTTGATATTATGTGCATTGATTCCGCCTTTACACATGATGTTGAACTACCTTAACTAACTTTCAGGGTCACGTACACGATCCAACAAGTGGTATCAGAGCTCAGGACGAGGAGTTCATACCGAATACAGCTTGAAATCATCGGATTATCTCACTTCTACCTTTCTTTTCTGTTTTTAACCGCGAGAACTGGTTAAAATGACTTGAAACGATCACATAACAAACGAAATACACTATTAACTAATCCTTGATAGTTTGAAATCAAAATTCGACCTAAAACTGATCAAAATCATGTGTACCGTTTGAAATTGTTCGCGATTGGCTTACGTCATCGTTTGAAATTGACTCTATCGTTTGAAAACTGATCAATCGTTTGAAAATACAAGTCTGTCGTTTGAAAATGAATTCTATCGTTTGAACAGGTTGTCGTTTGAACTGATCGTTTGAAAGGTTGTCGTTTGAAAAATGTTTGTCGTTTGAACAACCATTGTTTGAGTTGGTCGTTTGAACAGTTCATCGTTTGAAATATTGATCGTTTGAAACCATTGTCGTTTGAAATTAGATGATCGTTTGAAATCCTTGTCGTTTGAAAACATATTGTTGTGTGAAATAGTTGTCGTTTGAAATAAATTTTTTTCAAACGAAACAGACCATTCCGTTTGAAGAAGTGTCATTTGAATCTAATAATTTCCAAATCAAAATTTGTCTAAGTGTTGTCTGATTTTACAGGTACGATCAAAATGGATGATATTTTCATGAATCCCTTCAGCGATATGTATGCTTTCACGGGTAGTTCAGGAAACAACGATACTTCTTCAAGCAATGCAAACAAAAGTCCACCGAAGGAAAGAAAGAAGGAAGCTTGGGAGTCCGAAAGCGCATTTGGAACATTTAACAAACCTCCTAAGCTGATGGCTATAGAAGATTACAGCAGGTGGGCAACAAAGTTCGAAGATTGGTTGATGGCATTTGCTTTTTCTAGCTGGAAGAGTATGAAGAATGGTTATGCCCAAGGAAAGAAGAATGGTGAAGCATTAAGATCAGCTGAAGAGATTGACTCATTTGTAGCTGAACAAAAATGTGTGGCATTATTGTTTCAATCGGTGCGTGAAGACATCATTTCGCTGATAGATTACTCCAATGCTAAAGACTTATGGGAAAAACTCGAAAAGAAGTGTCTTGGAAGCAAAGAGATTGTAAAAAATAAAAAGAAACTTCTTAGGAAAGAGTTTGATATGTTTGGTTGTCTTAAGAATGAGTCAGTGTGTAAAATGATTGAAAGGTTCGGTCATCTGAAGCTGGAATTAGCAAGACATGATATCAGATATTCTGATGATGAGCAAGTAGACAAGTTGTTCGATTCGTTGCCAGACGAGATGGAGTGGAGATATTATGCTCTCATGCTTAAGAACACTATTCCTTCTGAATTGTTGAAACCAGATTTGGTGATTGAGAAACTTGAGAGTCACGAGTTGGAGTTGAAAAAGACATACAAAGTTAATCATTCATCTTATCAACAGAATCTGGATTTATACTATCCAAAAAGCATGATGCCAAAAGCAACTTCACCAAAAACTGCTTTTTCTGCTGAAAATGTGTCGACAGCTGGCGAAGAAAGTCAAAGTGGTCAAAGCAGTGGAAGTCACAGTGGTTTTCACAGTGGATCTTCATCTTCTGGAAGTCATTCTGATGCAAAGAATCGTTTTCAATGCAACATCGCAATCGATTTAAAGAATGCTCAAAATTTTGATGAAGAATCGGCCAAGCAGCAGATGATCTTTCTAGCATCAGTGTTGGAATCGTATGAAGGATTGGTAGCTGGGAAGATTGGCAATACAAATCTGAGGAAAGAAGATTACGATCAGATTGATCTGGAGGAAATGGAACTGATCGATATTCGTTGGGCTATGGCAAGTGCTGTTCGTCGTGCACAAAGATTCATGGAAATTACTTGCAGAAAAACAATTGGTGGTGCTTCTACTAAGTTGGGGTTCGATAAATCCAAAGTGACATGCTTCAAATGTAAACAGAAGGGTCACTTCAAAAGAGAATGCCGAAACGCTTATGCTGATGAGTCGGAGAACCCTTTCAGAGATGATTACTACAAGAAGGCGATTTATCACCAGAATAAATCTGAACCGCCTAGATTGAAGCAGGTTGAAGACAACAGAGAGAAATCTAGAGCTCTTGCGGTGATTTACGATGATGAGGGTTATGACTGGAGTCAAGAGGTTCTACCAGAAGAAGATGCGGTTGGTTACGCATTCATGGCGAGAAATGACGATCCTATTCCATGGAAAGATGATCGAACTGAAGAGCAAAAATATCAATACAGGAAAATGATAGCTGAAAACAAAATCATTAGAGTATCTCGTATCTTTCTGGAAGCAAGAAAAACCAATAGATGGGATCCAGATAGAGAATGCTATCTTGATGATTATGGAAATATTGCAATTGATGATAGTACACTTGATATTGAAGCAATAATCCAGCAATACAAAGAAGATGATGAGTATTGGCAACACAAATGGTGGGGAACTCCAACTTCGAAAATGATTGAAGAAGAGAAAGAGAAAGAGAGAAAGGAGAAAGAAGAGATTGAGAAAGCAAAGAAGATTGATACTGGAGTTATTGACACAACGCAGGAGTTGACTGCTGAGAATCTTGGAAAAATGGCTGACAAAGTGCTAGCTGCTAAGGCACTTGAGGTAGACTCTAACTCCGTGTCTGAGTCAAAAAGCCAGGTCAGTTCAGATGTGTCAACAAATGTGTCAGGTAAGAAAATCGATGGAAATGCTGATTGCAAAAATTGCAACAAAGAGTGCAAATTTTGTAGCACAGTCACGTATCTCAACGGAAAGAAAGTTGATGATCTGACAACCAAGGTCAGAAGCGTTGAGAATCAGATTCTTGATCGTGACAAAACAGTTAAAGCTTCAACTGAAAGGATAAGAGAATTAACTAAACAAATTGAAAATGATAAAATTGATCATGACAAAATTAAACAAGAAAATGAAAAGTTGATTCTTGAAAACCGTCAGATTTCTGAAAAATTTGAAAAACTGAAAGGCACATTGAAAGATTGTGATGATCGAAATGGTAAAACTTTTATAGAAAATGAACACCTAAGAGCAGTGCTTAGAGTCAAAGAAGAATCAATCAATCAACAACTGGATGAAATCGCTAAATTGAAACTTAAAGTTCAAGAGGCTGTAATCGAAAATGAGCGAATCCAGTTGAAGCTTAACAGTTACAGCTCTGCAAGCTTTGTTTTGCAACATATCATTCTCAAACCCATTGGGAAATACAAAGCGGGCGAAGATGTGTATTGTGATGGAACTGGGGTGGGGTTTCATCAAGTTCCACCACCTGTTCTTGATAATTACACTAAGAAGCAATCTGGGTTGGTTGAAATTGAGGAGGAAAAAGAAGTTAAACTTCCGGAGAACATTGATGTCACTTTTACATCATCTGATGATAGTGTTCAGACAGAGATTGTTAAGAGCACAGCTGAAAGTGTTTTAATGTCTGATTCAACTGAAGATGATGGGTGTTTCTTGGACAAATACATTCAGAAATCAAAATCCAAAAACAACTTAAGTGATGAACCGGGTCTTGTGATGTACAAGATGGTTGGATCTGATAAGTTGTATTCGGATTCTGAGTTTCCAATTGAGAATGTTAATGTGAAAAAGTTGACAAATGTTTTCAAATTGGTTGAAGTTGAGTTGTCAGAAGTGAACAGTTTGAGTCAAACAAAAAGGCAAATGAATTTTGAGAAAGATAAAGCTTATTACAAAAAGCCTGTTGTTCCACCACGTTTTTATAATAAAAATCGAAACAGTTGGTCGGGTGGTTATCGAGGTAATAATAGTTATCAGAAGAAGAGTTTTCAAAACAAAAAGTTTGCTGAAAAGAAGGTGTTTGTGAACAGTTCGAGTTCATTGTCTGATGAGGAAACTGAAATCTTTTCAAAATCAAATAAAGAGTTCTTTGAGAAAAGAGCTTCACATTATCGGTCTGAAGGCACAAGTCGAGTTGTTGATACTCGAACATGTTTCAGATGTAATCAAGTTGGTCATATTGCACGAATGTGTACCAATGTGAAGCCTAAGACTGAAAATGTGAAGTTTCAACAGAAGAAAGTTGATGTGAAGGGTAAAACACAAATCGTTGTTGAGAAAAAGAGTGTGAAAAATAACAACATCAAAGTGAAAAATGAACCTGTAAAGAAAGTGGTAACTAAAAACGACAAGTTTTATAAACAGGTTGCATTATCTCAACAAGTTTGGAAACCAAAAACTGAGAAGAAAATTTCAACTTCTGAAGTGAAAAAGGCTGAAGAATCAATTACGGTTGATTATGATGCAAATTTTCCACCTTTAAAGGCTGAAAATTTCAAAATTCAAATTGCAAGAGTCAAGGTTACACCTAAGGCTGATGAGGCCTGGGTGGACACCATGTTCGAATAAGCAGTTTGAATTGCCGGAGCTTCCTGGATTGCGAAGCATGAATCGGCATCTTTATTAAAATGTTTTAAAATCAACTTGTGGTATATGCAGGATCTTCCAAGAGCCATTTCAAGATGGATCATGGATAGTGGAGCATCTCGACATATGACAGGAAAAACTGCATTACTGTATGATGTGAAGAATATCAATGGTGGTTATGTGGGATTTGCTGGTCATGAAGGTGGTAGAATTGTTGGTGAAGGAACATTATCCAATGGGATTGTGACGTTTGAGAGAGTTAACTACATCACTGAGCTGGAGAACAATCTGCTTAGTATCTCGCAGATTTGTGACAATCAGTATACTACTCATTTCACTGATAAAGAGTGTTTGATTTTGAAACCTGGTTTTGTTATTCCTGAAGATTGGATTATCATGAGGGCACCTAGAGTGAATGATTTATATGTGTTAGATATGTCTGTAGCAACTACAACTACTGGTCAAGCACATTGTTTCGTGTCTAGAGCAACTGAGAAAGAATCAAGATTGTGGCACCGAAAGATGGGGCATATTCACCTAAGGAAGATGAATCACTTGGTGCACAATGATTTGGTATTGGGAGTTAATATCAAAGGTTTTCATCTGGAAGGGGAGTGCATTAGCTGCATCAAAGGCAAGCAGAAGAAAAAGTCACACCCTACAAAGCAAGTCAATTCAGTTTCGAGACCTCTGGAAAGACTTCACATGGATTTATTTGGTCCTGTGAATGTCAAAAGTATTACAGGAGATTACTATTGTTTGGTCGTTACTGATGATTATTCCAGATTTTCGTGGGTTTCTTTCTTGAAGACGAAAGATGAAACATTTGACAGTTTGATGGGGCTGTTCAGAAAGATTGAGAATTTGTATCAAAGGCGTATCCAGAGAATTAGAAGTGATAATGGTACTGAATTCAAGAACAGCAAGATGGAAGAATTTTGTGATGAAAGAGGTATTTTGCATGAGTTTAGTGCTCCGTACACTCCGCAGCAGAATGGAGTCGCAGAACGCAAAAACCGGACACTAATCGAGATGGCTAGAACTATGCTCGCAGATTCAAAGTTACCGATTAATTTTTGGGCTGAAGCTGTTTCCGCCGCATGCTATACGCTCAACAGGGTTCTCACTGTCAAGAAGTTCAACAAAACATGCTTTGAGCTCATCAATAATCGCAAACCGAATTTGAAGTATCTAGAACCGTTCGGGTCACCTTGTACGGTTATAGAACCTTTTGGGAAGTTTGGTCCGAAGTGCATTGAGGGTATATTTGTTGGTTATGCAAATCCATTGCGACGTGTCTTCGTTCCAAGTGAGAAGCGGATTATTGAAGCTGCAAATGTTGAATGTCAAGGTTATACTATGCCGCCGCAGAATCCAGGTGATTCATGGCGTTATCATTATGACAAACTTTGGGATTCGTTTGACATGAGAGAAGAATCAGAGGATGATGAAGATTTCTTTGATGAGTTGGATATTTTGCGTTAATATGAGTCACAGTTAAGATTCCCAGCTGAATATTCGAGAAGACCACGGGAAACTTCAAATGATGATGAAGCAGGTCCAAGTAATGCTGGTGAACATGATGATGTCCAACAGAATGAAGTTGCTCAGGATAATCAGTCGGTTCAGAATGATAATCTAGAAGCTGAAAACATGCCAGTCTTTGATCATGGTGATTCGGATTCAAATTCTGAGGGGGAGCAAATTCAGATTTCAAGTCAAACAAACCAAGTTGGTGAACAAGATGCAGAGCAGAATGTTACTAATCTGGAGGGAAATGTAGATGTTCCAAGTGAAGTGATGCCGCGAACTTTTTCATATCATCCAGAGGAATTGATCATAGGAGATTTGCAGAAAGGCGTTCGCACTCGAAATCAGATTGATAAAGGGCTTACATGTTTTTATACAAAAGTTGCTCCTTTGCAAACTGAATTCTCATTGAGTTGTTTTATCTCGCAGGTTGAGCCAAGAACTTACAAAGAGGCGCTTACTGAAGACTCTTGGGTCAATGCTATGCAGGAGGAACTTAGTCAATTCGAGAAATTGGGAGTGTGGAAGTTAGTTGATTTGCCGGATGGTCAGAGAAAGATTAACACCAAGTGGGTGTTCAAGTGCAAGAGGGACGATAGAGGAGTTGTCGTAAGGAACAAAGCTCGACTCGTTGTTCAGGGATTTAGTCAACAGGAGGGAATTGATTTTACCGAAGTCTATGCTCCTGTAGCACGACTAGAGGCGATCAGAATTTTCCTAGCATTTGCGTCTTGGAAGAACTTCAAAGTTTATCAGTTGGATGTTAAATCGGCGTTTCTTTATGGGAAGGTCAAAGAGGAGGTTTATGTCGGTCAGCCACCGGGCTTTACCGATCCAATCCACAAAAACAAGGTCTACTTATTGGACAAAGCGCTGTATGGTTTACACCAGGCCCCGAGAGCCTGGTACGAGACTTTGTCTCAACACCTACTAGCCAACAAGTTCATTCGTGGAAAAGTGGATGCTACTCTCTTCACCAAAGAGGTCGATGGTCATCTTCTGATAGTTCAGATTTATGTGGACGATATAATCTTTGGGTCGACAAATGAAAATCTATGCAAAGATTTTGAATCAGTGATGAAGCAGAAGTTTGAAATGTCATCAATGGGGGAGATGAAATTCTTTCTGGGATTACAAGTTGAACAACTTCCTGAGGGAATTTTCATTCATCAGTCAAAGTATGTTCATGATATTCTAGAGAAATTTGGAATGTCAGGTTCTACTCCAGCTGCTACCCCACTTGCCACAAATCATGGGATTCACCCAGATCTCACCGGAGACAGGGCTGATGAAACATTTTACAGATCCATGATAGGTTCTTTAATGTACCTAACTGCTTCACGTCCTGATATTATGTACCCAACGTGCCTCGCAGCAAGATTTCAGTCTAACCCGAGAGCATCGCATATGATCATTGTGAAGAGGATATTGCGCTACCTGAAAGGAACTCCTTCATTGGGGTTGTGGTATCCTAGAAAAGGAGATTTTACGCTCGAAGGGTATTCCGATTCGGATTTCGGATGCTGCAAAGTCAATTCAAAATCAACAACTGCAGGATGCCAGTTCTTTGGTCCTAGATTGGTTACCTGGCAGTGTAAGAAACAAACGTCTGTGGCGTTATCTACTTGTGAAGCGGAGTATGTTTCTGCTAGCAGTTGCTGCTCTCAGATCTTGTGGATACAGCAACAGATGCGCGACTACGGTTTGCAGTTTCTTAACACACCTCTTTTTGTTGATAATGAGGCCGCAATAAATATAACTAAAAATCCAGTACATCACGCTAAAACTAAACACATAGAAATTCGTCATCACTTTATTCGTGATTGCTTTGAGAAAAAGTTGATACGAATTGAGAAAATCCACACTGACGAACAGAAAGCTGATTTGCATACCAAATCTTTTGATAAAAATCGGTTTAAATATTTGTTAAAACTGAATGGCGTTGATGAGAGTACTGTTGCGGATGAAGACGAGAAACAATCTGCAATGGTTTGTCGAATTTTTACTTGTTTTGGTATTTAGGGGGAGTAGATGTTTGTACATAGTTATTTTCAGAAAATACAAAAACAGTAAAAAATGCAAAAATACAAAAACATGATAAAATCTGAAAAAGAGCTTGTGTATATAGGGAAAATGATAGTACATCAGCTAGACGATTACAGTATGCTAAAGATTTGTATAGTATAAAAGAGTTAAACAATCTTACTGATGATGTGTCGATAGGTTTTCGCACATTTAGTAGATTTATTCGGGATATAAACCTAAAATTCAAACTTGTGAATTCGTGGGGAACACTACTTGGATATATAGGTAACCCCTGAAATCTCGTTTGAAAGGTCTCTTAATCTGATATACTAGGTCTTTATACTCAATGATGTCTGGGGTATTATTCCGGGACTTCTGCTGAACGGTAGTTCTGACCTAGTCCTTGGCTAATACTTGCTGCAATGCTTGAAACACAGCATTAAACCCTCAGCATGCTGAAACAATAAAATTGATATATGCTGCTGTTGTAAGCAAAAAGATCCTCTAAAGGGGACACACTGAAAAGTCGAAGCTGATATCTCTATGCGTATACGGAAGTATCGACCTGAGATCCCTCGGCCCTCGCATACCTAAATTATATACAGATATCATTGTAGTATTCTCACCTGTAAGACTGATTATTGAGATTCTGGATACGGGAGTATATTCAAGAGGTGGGACACATGAATGATCTAAGTTCTTAATTCATTTAAATCGTATCCTGAGTAAATTGAAATTTGTGTGGGAATTTAAGATGGATCAGTATATCGACAATCGAGGTAAATTGTTTAAATCTGAGTATGTAATGTAGCTTAACGGTACTTGTGATTTGTCTGAAAAGCTGATATGATTTCCTGACACGCTCGCCAAATATATGTTTGTAAATAGTTTACTTTGTTTAATTTCTGCAATTTAAGTTTTCTGTATTTCATTTCTTAGTTTAGAACACTTTGATAAAATCCAAAAAGATTTTATTTCTGCTTTATTTTTCTGACAAACCAAAGTGGAGAGTTGATTGTTGGATTCTCAGATGTTTGAAGCAGGTGCAGGAGATTCTAGACTGAAGAATGAGGAGAGCTTACTTTGAAGAAGTTTAAATTGTTTGAAAAGTCAAAAACAAGTTCATTAACTTGATACTTGTTATTTTCAGAAAATGTTTGAAATTGTTTTTTAAAATCAGTTTGTTTTGTCAAATGATCAACCAAGGTCATTAATTTGGACTTGGTCGATTAATCAAGTGATCAGGGTCATTAACTTGGACCTGAATACTTGAGTGGATTTCTAAAACTGTTTGAGCTTGTGTTTTTGTGAATTGAAAAGATAGAATTGTAATGTTTGTTGGTTGAGTAACAGATTTGGTCTTCATTATTCCCAATGGAAGCAAATTGTCAAAGCTTGAACCAGATATCTCAGATTCAGCATATTGAGAGGGGGAGTCTGTGAAAGGGGGAGTCTGGATCAACAGTATATGGGAGTGTGAAGATAAAGTGCTTATGATGAAAAGACAGAGTGAAAGAAAAGACTAAGACTGAAGACTCAGGAGCTGAAGACTACGTCAACATCCAAGGGGGAGTCTGTTGATGCACAAGAATGTTTGTTGACTGCATCTTCATCAAGTCTTAGATCAAGAAAGTCAAAATTGGAGCTTATATGTCAAATTAGGGTTTTAGTTTTGAGTTTAGAAAGTGTTTCAAAGGGTTCCATTTGAAACTGTTTCAAACGATGTGGGTTCCGTTTGAAACATAGGGTTCCGTTTGAAAATGAAAGTTTGAACAAGGGTTCCGTTTGAGTTCATCGTTTGAAACATTATGTTTATGTTCAAACGGAAGGGTCATAGGTCTATAAATAGGAGTGTGAGTGTCACATTTCAAACGAAACCGTAGGTGATCATTGTGTATATCACGAAGTGCTGCCGGATTTTCATCAGAACAAGTTGTAAAAGCACGTTAATCAATCAGAAAAGAAGAGTTAAAGGATTAGAGCTGTTTTTGATATTATGTGCATTGATTCCGCCTTTACACATGATGTTGAACTACCTTAACTGACTTTCAGGGTCACGTACACGATCCAACAATATTTAGTTTTTTTTTTTATTTTTCAGTTTTTTAGGGTTTTTGAAATATTGTTTATTTATGTACAGAAATTAAACAAACTCCCTGTTTAACAATCGCAGGGACCAGCAGCCTCCTCTTCTCGTGTCAGGCTGCTCTCATTTCCAACTTGATAAACATCAGTTTTCTTTTCTTGAGCACATGCACATTCACACTTACTCAATTACTTAAACAAGTTAGCCCAGGTCTGTTTGACCTTAGGCATTTCAACACAATAAGTTTCATTCAATTTTGGAAAATCTTTATCATTTTTCTCAAATGTATTTTCATTCCGATTATCACTCTCAGAAACCTTTTGTTTCTTTTCCACCCAACTTTGTCATTTTGAAGCACTTCTTTTGTAAAAATGAGATTCATTTTGAACATTTTGAATTTTAACAACTTTTGGTTTCCAAAATTCATTTGGTTTTGTTGCATCAACAGTTGTTTTCCAACTTTGTGTTGTTCTAAGTCTGGGTGTCACTAGTTTCCATGTTTGTTGTGAGTCAGCCTTTGAAATTTTCGGCTTCCAAGTTTGCTTTGAATCAAACTTGGTTGACTTCTGATGTGACAACGGGCACAAAACTGATAATTTCCGTACAATTTAATTAATACTTAATGACTGCAATTATGTGCTTAAATGTCAACATTATCTGATTATATGCTATACTTGTGAATTCATGCACGTTTTATACTACAAAAATTGCTTTATGCATTAATGATAGCGTTGCGTCAGAAATACTAGTAAACTCACCGATAAGACACATTGTGTCAACAATTCTGCAGAAAGCAGTCAGACAATAGAATTGGAACCTAGGTGTAGGTCCAACGTCAAGAATACATTAAAACCCAAGAGTATATACAAGGGTTAAAATATAGACTTCCCAGAAGCTAAAATTTGCACTAGAAAGCGCCCGAAACGCATTTTAAATGCAGAATTCTGCACAAATCAGCTATAATCAGCTTTTAACAACATAAATATTATGCATAATTCATGTTTTATTATCTAGAATACCCTCCTAAGTGTTGGGAATTAAAAAGGTTACAAAAGGATACTTAAAGGACACTAAACGGTGCAATTTAGCACTTTAACGAACCAGTATCTAACCGAACAACCAGACATTACCCGGAACATCAAAATATTACTAGAAGCATTATTTTAATGTTTCTGAACTAGTTATAGTCTCCGAACACCATAACATCCCTTATAACATAATAACACGTCAAGTCCCTAGACTTTACATCCGAAAACTTACTTGTTTATGAAATTAGAAATTGAAATTACACATTACCCCCCCCCCCCTATATTGTTCACGGTCACATGGGGGTGACCCCACCAAGATTCTTCCCAATCTTCCATTATCTTGCTTAGATTTGGAAGGATATAATTAGATATGGTGAGATCTATAGAGATATGATATGATCTTGTGAAAGATTATAAGTATAACCATTTTCATTTCATCACTCAACACTACACCTCCCTCCTCCCTTCTCCCCCACCTACGGCCGTGAGCCACCCCCACAACCACCAACATCATTCCATTCCATTCATCCATTCCAAGCTTAACATAAGGTGCTAGAAGGTGATTAACGAAGTGTGGAGCTTGTGAATCTTGAAGAACCTTCTCCATTTGCTTTTAACCATCACATTTGTCATCTTCAACCTCTTGAGTTCTTCCCTAGCCCTTGTGCTAGTTGTAAGCTTCTTGTAACTTGTTGCTTCATATTTTGATGAATAAAAGATGATGAATGTTGTTAATCTTGAAGAACACAAAAGAACATGATCATGATACTTTAACATAAGCTTAAAAATATAAGAATACATGTTGAATATGTTGATTTGCTTCTTGTTGAATGATGATTTGTGTTAGTGATGTTAGACATCATATGGAAACTACTAGATTGTGATTTAACACATGATCTAGTAAAATAAAGTGGTGATCTTGTGAAAGACCAAGATCATCATGCTTCATATCTTCATGAACTTGGATAATGAAATGGGTTTTCATATGAAAAGATGATTTAAACAAAATACAAACCTTGTACATAGATGATTACAATAATAATTTTCCCAAGAAACCAAGTTTATTTATGAGATTTACAAAGTTATGATTTCTAAATAAACTAGTCATATTTTTAGTGTTTAAACAAGACTAGGAACATAATTTAACAAGAAAAATACAAAAGAAATATTTTTAGAAAAACCATCTTACAAGTTGTAAATGACTAAATCTTTCAAGAATGTGATTTACAAACAAATAACCATGTTTTTAAGGGTAACTAAACCTACTAAATAACATGGTAAGTTACTACAAGTTTTTACAAAGCTTCAAGTTCATGATGTAGTATGATTTACTTGATTTTGACACTCGGTAAGTGTTAAATGAGTTGTTGATTGTTGTGATGTTTTTAAAAGAAAATAAACGCATGTTTTGAAAACATGGGAAATCTCCATTTTTAGGGGAAACCATGTCAAAATTTCTATAAATTTTGACACTTAGAAAAATATAAGTTTTGGTGAAACTTATTCCCTAAAAATATTTACCAAGGTTTCCCTAATTTTTATGTAAACTTCAAGTTAAGAAATGATGATTTCTTCCAGATAAAAATTGATATTAAGTATGTATATTTTTTTGAGGAAAATATATATATATTTATTGATCACCAAATTTTGTGCTAAGTGTATGTAGTATGTATTATATGTAACAGTGTGTTAAGACTTGAAAATACACTAAATACTCCTAAGGGGTAAAAATACAAATACACATACAACATGCTTAGACAAATACAAGAAAATATATTTATGAAAATATATTTCTTAATAGATTATGTAACTTAGACGAGTTACGAGCTTAGAATGAAGTTTTGGACAAAATACATAACTCGGGTGAAAAATACAAGATACTTATATTTATTTTTGAGAAAATAATATAAGTAAGATACATAGTTAAAAATATAAATTATTTTTAACACAAGAACACATACATAAAAGATGGTGACTTGTACTTGTGCGATACAAGTCTAGTGACTAACGTTAATAAAACACGTATAGGGCACGACGCTATATAAGCAAACCCGGTGAAGTTTACGGCGCAAGAAACGCAAAGTGGTGAGTTCATGCTCCCCCTTTTCTTTTAACTGTTTTCAGTTTTATAACTTCGGGGGGTGAAGTACATGTTATTAAATGTTTACAGAAAAGTGAGATTATGTCCCCACTTTTAAACTTTTACATACTTTTAAACTTGGGGAAAATACATGAGTTATGGTATGATGGATACAAGAAATAACGAATGATACTTGAAATTGTGTCGCGAATAGGGTACCAGAAGCACCATTAATCGTGTGCATACTAAGACCGCAGAACGAAAGGTTAGATCTAATGGGTTTTCAGGCAGCCACACTCTTGGTGAAAACTAGTACCGAGTAGTGCTTTTGTGTCTCAGTCGTGAATCGACAACTAGAAAAATGCCTATGGTTTGGATGCTTCCTATGTCGTGTCACATGTTAATGGCCTTGCAACCCATTAACAACTTGATACATACAGAAATACTTGATTTATACAAGATACATACCATGTTTTCATACAAAGTATACAAACGTTCAATACATAAATTGCATGAATTCACACCAACATTATGTTGACGTTTTTCCAAAAACTCACATGTATTTCAGGTAACTAAAGTGGATGTGAGCGCGGTCATACTCTTGCTCTTGGATGTTGTTTATGTTGATCTTTGAATAAAGTTGTAATCTTTTCAGACAAAATGCTGTCTTGTGATGTAAACACATAAACTATGTTTTCAGTTATGAAATGTTAATGGTATTTGAAGTTATTTTTACGAGCATGTAGTATGTTTACCATTCGTATGCGATGAGAACCTTTCATGATCACACCTCGTGCTTCCGCCTTAGAAAGGGGTGTGACATCTGATTCACAACATCAGACTTCCTTTTCTTCTCAACATCAACAAGTTTTATATTTGGACACTTCCGAGCAAGATGTCCATTTTAATCACATTTAAAATATGTTCTCTTTGAAACATCTTTGACCTGTTGTTGTTGCTTTTTGTGAGCATAGAACTCTTCATTAGACTGTCGTCTAAATTGGAGTTCTTTCTCTTCTTCGGAACTTGTTCCGTGAACAAAATTCATTTTTGTTTGATAATTTGGTGTTTCATTTTGTTTCCAATTCTGTTTCTTTTTATAACCCAACCCAGTCTTCATGTTTTTCTTTTTGTAACCAGGTTTGTTATAAAAAGCTTTGTGACTCTTTCCAACAAATTTTGAAATCTCGGGCTTTTCAATTTCAATCATCTTGAAAACTTTGTCAATTTTTCCTGAGATCACATTCTGAATCGGGACTTCATGATCTGAGAATAATTTATCCGATCCAATCATGGTATACACCAATCCTTTTGAATCATCATTCGCCTTTTTATCAGATTTTGAGTTTTTCAGATAACCTTCATGAAAACTACCTTCATTTTCATCCTGTGATTCAGATTTACCTGTATCAACCGACTCTTCTTTCAAAACACTTTCAAGGACCTTACCTACCACCTCTAAATCACTAGAATCATCAGATTTAGAATAGGTTACGTCAATGTTATCTGGCAATTGATCAACCATGTTGAAAGCTTTTTTCACCTTCTCGTCATCATAGAATGTGAACTTTTCCTCAAACGGTGGTGGAACCTGATGATACTCTGAGCCAATTCCTTTCTTGTTTTGCTCAGAATCTTTACCATCCGGTTTTAGATTGAAAATGCGTTCAAGAACATATGACGAAGTGTGATAACTGTGTAACTTGTTGTTATCTTGTTCTAAATCAGCTATTTTATGCTTTATCTTAGCAACATCTTCAATGTAAGAATTTACAACCTGTTGCTTAATTTCATATTGTCGCTTAAGCGTATCAGATGTTTCAAAACAATGTTTCAATCTCGATTGAACAAGTTTCATTTGACTCTTCACGTCTTCATATGATTCTTTTGTGATATGATATGCAAGTTTTATTGAATCATACTCTTTTTTTCATTTCTTGAAAAGAATTTTCTTTTTGCACACATTCTTCATTCATTTTTGAAACCTTTTCTTTCAAAATCTCATTTTCTTTTTCTAAATTCTTGCATTTTTGCGTGACCTTTCGTCATTATCTTTCAAAATATTTTCGCTTCCTAATATTTCTTTGAATTTTTCTTTGAAAACGTTTTCGATTTTATTGAATTCTAAATCTCTTGTTCTTAATTTTTCATCTTTTTCAGTACAAGCACTGCACGTTTCCATGCATTTCTTGCACTGTTCATAATCAGTTTTATTTGATACTTCAGAATTAGTTGAGATGCTTACCTTAGTGATTGGCACTTTGGTCTTCTCTTCCGTCTGTGTCTGATCAGCTTCACTCTTCTTCTGTTCCTCACCAACACCAGCACTATCCACTTCAACTGAACGTTCAAGCTTCTCCTTCTGTTGGACCGATGTTTGACCCGAAAAGTCAGTCAGAGTAGCTCATTCTCACATATAAAGGCGGAATCAGAATATGCAAAATTACAACAGCTTGTCCTATTAATTTCCTTTGCTTTTATTTCTTTTCTACTCAAAATTTGGCAGCGCTTCGCTCCAGATCACACACACACCTCTCTGGACCACTCAGACGACTCCCCTATATATAGACATGTGGGTTCGCTCATATGACATGCCATATGAGCGGACCTACATCACTGCACTATAAGCGGACCACATTAAGTACCTATGAGCGGACCACTATATACAATGACATAAAAGCGAACCTACTTCTATATTTCATAATATTTACATTTTGACCCCCTGTTGACTAATCTTGACTTCAGACTTCTTGTAGACGCAGTCAACAGACATTCCGTGTATTAACAGACTCCCCCTTGGATGTTGACGTAGTCTTTATCAGTCTTCAGTTCCATAGTCTTCAGTCTTAATCTTTTCCTCAACTCTGTCTATTCTCACAATCATTCTTCACAGGTTTCAAAATTAACACCTGACTCTAACTTCAACTTCCCAGTAGTTGTTGATCCAGATTCCCCCTTTCACAATCTTCTCTTCTTAGTATGCTGAGATCTTGAGATATCTGGTTCAAGCTTTGACAATTTGCCTCCATTTGGAAATAAAGTCCAAACCTGTTACTTAACCAATAACGTTACAATCTATCTTTTCAAACAATAAAAACAAACTCAATTAGCTCTAGAAATCCACTCAAGTTTTCAAGTTCAAATTAATGACCCTGAATACTTGATTAATCTACCAAGTTCAATTTAATGACCCTGGTTGATCATTTTGACGAATCAAACTGATTTAGTAAAAATATTTTCAACTTTTTCTGAAAATAACAAATATCAAGTTAATGATCTTGTTTTTGACTTTGAAAAACAAACAAATTTCCAACAATATAAGCTCTCCTCATTCTTCAGCTCAGAAACTCCTGCATCTGCTTCATCTTTCGAGAATCCAACAATCAACTTTCCACTCTGGTTTGTCTAAAAATAAAGCAGAAATGTAAAATCTTTTTGGATTTTTTAATGTGATCTAAACTAAGAAATGAAATAACAGAAAACTTAAATTGCAAAAAAAAAAAACTATTTACAAACATATTTTTGGTGAGCGTGTCAGGGAATCATATCAGCTTTTCAGACAAATTACAAGTACCGTTAAGCTACATTACATACTTAGATTTAAACAATTCACCTCGATTGTCGATATACTGATCCATCTTAAATTCTCACACAAATTTCAACTTATTCAGGATACGATTTAGATGAATTAAGAACTTAGATCATTCATGTGTCCCACCTCTTGAATATACTCCCGTATCTAGAATCCCAATAATCAGTCTTACAGGTGAGTATACTACAATGATATCTGTATATAATTTAGGTATGCGAGGGCCGAGGGATCTTAGGTCGATACTTCCGTATACGCAGAGAGATATCAGCTTCGACTTTTCGGTGTGTCCCCTTTAGAGGATCTTTTTGCTTTCAACAGCAGCATTTATCAATTTTATTGTTTCAGCATGCTGAGGGTTTAATGCTGTGTCTCAAGCATTACAGCAAGTATTAGCCAAGGACTAGGTCAGAACCACCGTTCAGCAGAAGTCCCGGAATAATACCCCAGACATCATTGAGTATAAAGACCTAGTATATCAGATTAAGAGACCTTTCAAACGAGATTTCAGGGGTTACCTATATATCCGTGTAGTGTTCCCCACGAATTCACAAGTTTGAATTTAGGTTTATATCCCGAATAAATCTACTAAATGTGCGAAAACCTATCGACACATCATCAGTGAGACTGTTTAACTCATTTAAACTTTACAAATCTTTAGCATACTGTAATCGTCTAGCTGATGTACTATCATTTTCCCTATATACACAAGCTCTTTTTCAGATTTTATCATGTTTTTGTATTTTTGCATTTTTTACTGTTTTTGTATTTTCTGAAAATAAGTATGTACAAACATCTACTCCCCCTAAATACCAAAACAAGTAAAAATTCGACAAACCATTGCAGATTGTTTCTCGTCTTCATCCGCAACAGTACTCTCATCAACGCCAATTATGCCATCCGACACCGACAGAAGCTTCATACCATTCAGTTTTAACAAATATTTAAACCGATTTTTATCAAAAGCTTTGGTATGTAAATCAGCTTTCTGTTCGTCTGTGTGGATTTTCTCAATTCGTATCAACTTTTTCTCAAAGCAATCACGAATAAAGTGATGACGAATTTCTATGTGTTTAGTTTTAGCGTGATGTACTGGATTTTTTGTAATATTTATAGCGGCCTCATTATCAACAAAAAGAGGTGTGTTAAGAAACTGCAAACCGTAGTCGCGCATCTGTTGCTGTATCCACAAGATCTGAGAGCAGCAACTGCTAGCAGAAACATACTCCGCTTCACATGTAGATAACGCCACAGACGTTTGTTTCTTACACTGCCAGGTAATCAATCTAGGACCAAAGAACTGGCATCCTGCAGTTGTTGATTTTGAATTGACTTTGCAGCATCCGAAATCCGAATCGGAATACCCTTCGAGCGTAAAATCACCTTTTCTAGGATACCACAACCCCAATGAAGGAGTTCCTTTCAGGTAGCGCAATATCCTCTTCACAATAATCATATGCGATGCTCTCGGGTTAGACTGAAATCTTGCTGCGAGGCACGTTGGGTACATTATATCAGGACGTGAAGCAGTTAGGTACATTATAGAACCTATCATGGATCGATAAAAAGTTTCATCAGCCCTGTCTCCGGTGAGATCTGGGTGAATCCCATGATTTGTTGCAAGTGGGGTAGCAGCTGGAGTAGAACTTGACATCCCAAATTTCTCTAAAATATCATGAACATACTTTGACTGATGAATTAAAATTCCCTCAGGAAGTTGTTCAACTTGTAAACCCAGAAAGAATTTCATCTCCCCCATTGATGACATTTCAAACTTCTGCTTCATCACTGATTCAAAATCTTTGCATAGATTTTCATTTGTCGACCCAAAGATTATATCGTCCACATAAATCTGAACTATCAGAAGATGACCATCGACCTTTTTAGTGAAGAGAGTGGCATCCACTTTTCCACGAATGAACTTGTTGGCTAGTAGGTGTTGAGACAAAGTCTCGTACCAAGCTCTCGGGGCCTGGTGTAAACCATACAGCGCTTTGTCCAATAAGTAGACCTTGTTTTTGTGGATTGGATCGGTGAAGCCCGGTGGCTGACCGACATAAACCTCCTCTTTAACCTTCCCATAGAGAAAAGCCGATTTAACATCTAACTGATAAACTTTGAAGTTCTTCCAAGACGCAAATGCTAGGAAAATTCTGATCGCCTCTAGTCATGCTACAGGAGCATAGACTTCAGTAAAATCAATTCCCTCCTGTTGACTAAATCCCTGAACAACGAGTCGAGCTTTGTTCCTTACAACAACTCCTCTATCGTCCCTCATACACTTGAACACCCACTTGGTGTTAATTTTCCTCTGGCCATCCGGCAAATCAACTAACTTCCACACTCCCAATTTCTCGAATTGACTAAGTTCCTCCTGCATTGCATTGACCCAAGAGTCTTCAGTAAGCGCCTCTTTGTAAGTTCTTGGCTCAACCTGCGAGATAAAACAACTCAAAGAAACCTCAGTTTGCAAAGGAGCAACTTTTGTATAAAAACATGTAAGCCCTTTATCAATCTGATTTCGAGTGCGAACGCCTTTCTGCAATTCTCCTATGATCAACTCCTCTGGATGATATGAAAAAGTTCGCGGCATCACTTCGCTTGGAACATCTACATTTCCCTCCAGATTAGTAACATTCTGCTCTGCATCTTGTTCACCAACTTGGTTTGTTTGACTTGAAATCTGAATTTTCTCCCCCTCAGAATCTGAATCTGAATCACCATGATCAAATACTGGTCTGTCTTCAGCTTCTAAATTATCATTTTGAGCCGACTGATTATCCTGAGCAACTTCATTCTGTTGGACATCATCATGTTCACCAGCATTACTCGGACCTGCTTCATCATCATTTGAAGTTTCCCGTGGTCTTCTTGAATACTCAGCTGGGAACCTTAACTGCGACTCATATTCACGCAAAATATCCAACTCATCAAAGAAATCTTCATCATCCTCTAATTCTTCTCTCATGTCAAACGAATCCCAAAGTTTGTCATAATGATAATGCCATGAATCTCCAGGATTCTGTGGCGGCATAGTATAACCTTGACATTCAACATTTGCAGCTTCAATAATCCGCTTTTCACTTGGAACGAAGACACGTCGCAATGGATTTGCATAACCAACAAATATTCCCTCAATGCACTTCGGACCAAACTTCCCAAAAGGCTCTATAACCGTACATGGTGACCCAAACGGTTCTAGATACTTCAAATTTGGTTTGCGGTTATTTATTAGCTCAAAGCATGTTTTGTTGAACTTCTTGACAGTGAGAACCCTGTTGAGCGTATAGCATGCGGCGGAAACAGCTTCAGCCCAAAAATTTATCGGTAACTTTGAATCTGCGAGCATAGTTCTAGCCGTCTCGATTAGTGTCCGGTTTTTGCGTTCTGCGACTCCATTTTGCTGTGGAGTGTACGGAGCACTAAACTCATGCAAAATACCTCTTTCATCACAAAATTCTTCCATCTTGCTGTTCTTGAATTCAGTACCATTATCACTTCGAATTCTCTTGATACGCCTTTGGTACAAATTCTCAATCTTCCTGAACAGACCCATCAAACTGTCAAATGTTTCATCTTTCGTCTTCAAGAAAGAAACCCATGAAAATCTGGAATAATCATCAGTAACTACCAAACAATAGTAATCTCCTGTAATACTTTTGACATTCACCGGACCAAACAAATCCATGTGAAGTCTTTCCAGTGGTCTTGAAACTGAATTGACTTTCTTTGTAGGGTGTGACTTTTTCTTCTGCTTGCCTTTGATGCAGCTAATGCACTCCCCTTCCAGATGAAAACCTTTGATATTAACTCCCAATACCAAATCATTGTGCACCAAGTGATTCATCTTCCTAAGATGTATATGCCCCATCTTTCGGTGCCACAATCTTGTCACAAATCTGCGAGATACTAAGCAGATTGTTCTCCAGCTCAGTGATGTAGTTAACTCTCTCAAACGTCACAATCCCATTGGATAAAGTTCCTTCACCAACAATTCTACCACCTTCATGACCTGCAAATCCCACATAACCACCATTGATATTCTTCACATCATACAGTAATGCAGTTTTTCCTGTCATATGTCGAGATGCGCCACTATCCATGATCCATCTTGAAATGGCTCTTGGAAGATCCTGCACATACCACAAGTTGATTTTAAAACATTTCAATAAAGATGCCGATTCATGCTTCGCGATCCAGGAAGCTCCGGCCATTCTAACTGCTTATTCGAACAAGGTGTCCACCCAGGCCTCATCAGCCTTAGGTGTAACCTTGACTCTCGCAATTTGAATTTTAAAATTTTCAGCTTTCAAAGGTGGAAAATTTACATCATAATCAACCGAAATTGATTCTTCAGCCTTTTTCACTTCAGAAGTTAAAATTTTCATTTCAGTTTTTGGTTTCCAAATTTGTTGAGATAATGCAACCTGTTTATAAAACTTGTCGTTTTTAGTTACCACTTTCTTTGCAGGTTCATTTTTAACTTTGATGTTGTTATTTTTCACACTCTTTTTCTCAACAAAGATTGGTGCTTTACCCTTCACATCAACTTTCTTCTGTTGAATCTTCACATTTTCAATCTTAGGCTTGGGGTTGGTGCAATTTCTTGCAATGTGACCAACTTTATTACATCTAAAACATGTACGAGTCTCAACAACTCGACTTGTGCCTTTAGACTGATAATGTGAAGCTCTTTTCTCAAAGAACTCTTTATTGGATTTTGAAAAAATTTCATTTTCTTCATCAGCTAGTGAACTTGAACCATTCACAAACACCTTCTTTTTAGTAAACCTCTTGTTTTGAAAACTCTTCTTCCGATAACTATTACCACTCCGATAATCACCCGACCAATTTTTTTGATTGTTATTGTAAAAACGTGATGAATAAACAGTTTTCTTGTTATAAACCCTGTCTTTCTTTCGACTCAGATTATTCACTGCTGACAACTCGACTTCAACAAGTTTGAAAACATTTGTCAATTTGCTCATGTTAACATTCTCTATTGGAAACTCTGAATCCGAAAACAACTTATCCGAACCCATCATCTTGTACATGACAAGATTCAATTCTTCATCTAAGTTGTTCTTGGACTTTTGTTTCGGAATGTATTTATCCAAGAAACACCCATCCTCCTCAGAAGTGTCACAATCCGGTTTAAGCACTTTGTCTACTACACTTTTTACCACATCATTTTGGACACCCTCGTCATTTGAAGACGTGAACGTTACATCAATGTTCTCAGGAAGTTTAACATCACTTTCTTCCTCAATTTCCACCAAACTAGACTGCTTTTTCGTGTAGTTGTCTAAAATTGGCGGTGGAACTTTGTGAAAACCTACACCCGTTCCATCAGAAAACACATCCTCGCCATCTTTGTTTTTCCCTATAGGTTTAGGAACAATATGCTGCAAAACAAAGCTTGCTGATTTATAGCTGTTAAGCTTCAACTGGATTCGTTCATTCTCAATTTCAGCTTCTTGAACTTTAAGTTTCAGTTTAGCAATTTGATCCAGTTGTTCATTAATCGATTCTTCTTTTAATTTCAAAACAGCTCTTAGATGTTCATTTTCTTTAAATGTTTTGCCATTACGATCATCACTATCTTTGACAATGTTTTTCAATTTCTCAAACTTTTCAGAAATCTGACGATTTTCAAGAATTAACTTTTCATTTTCAGATTTTATTTTCTCACGTTCAGTTTTATCATTTTCAATTTGAGCCGTTAATTCTTTGATCCATTCAGTTGAAGCTTTTACAGTTTTGTCACGATCGAGAATCTGATCTTCAACATTTCTAACCTTTGTTGTCAGATTCTGAATTTTCTCATTGTTAAGATACGTGACAGTGCTACAAAAATTGCATTGTTTGGTGCAATTTTTGCAGTCAGCATTCCCGTCAATCTTGTTACCTGACGCATTTGTTGACACACTTTGACTGACTGACCCCTTTGACTCAGTAACAGAATTAGGTTCTACTTCAAGTGCTTTTGCAGCTAGCACTTTGTCAGCCATCTTTCCCAGGTTCTCAGCTGTCAACTCTTGCGTAGTATCAATTAAGCCTGTATCAACCTGCTTTTCTTTCTTCTCTTTCTCCTCTTTCTCCTTTCTCTCTTTCTCTTTTGCTTCTTCAATCATCTTCTCAGTTGGTGTTCCCCACCACTTGTGCTGCTAGTATTCATCTTCTTCTTTGTACTCCTTGATGATGGCTTCGATATCTAGCGTTTTATCATCAATCGCAATGTTGCCATACCTATCAAGATAGCACTCTCTATCTGGATCCCATCTGTTTGCTCTTCTAGCTTCCAGAAAGATACCAGAAAGTCTGATAATCTTGTTTTCAGCAATCATCTTCCGGTATTTATACTTCTGTTCCTCAGTACGATCATCTTTCCACTTAATGGGTTCATCATTGCTTGCCATGAATGCGTAACCCACCGCATCTTCTTCCGGTAGAACTTCCTTACTCCAATCATACCCCTCATCATCATAAATCACAGCAAGAGCCCTTGATTTGTCTCTGTTATCTTCAGACTGCTTCAATCTAGGCGGCTCGGATTTATTCTGATGGTAGATTGCCTTTTTGTAATAATCATCTCGAAACGGATTCTCTGACTCATCAGCATACGCATTCCTGCATTCCCATTTGAAATGACCCTTCTGCTTACACTTAAAACATGTCACTTTTGACTTGTCGAACCCCAGTTTTGTAGACGAACCACCGATCGTTTTTCTCCCTGTAATCTCCATGAAGCGTTGTGCACGTCGAACTGCACTTGCCATTGCCCAACGAATGTCGATCAGCTCCATTTCTTCAGGGTCTATCTGATCGTAGTCTTCTTTCGTCAGATTTGTATTCCTGATTTTTCCAGCCACCAACCCTTCGTAGGATTCCAAAACAGACGCCAGAAAGACCATTTGTTGCTTGGCCGACTCCTCATCAAAATTCTGTGCGTTCTTCAGATCTATCGCGATATTGCAAGAAAAATTCGCATCAGAACAATTTGCAGAAGACGTAGATCCACTGTGATAACCACTATGGCTTCCGCTGCTTGAATTGCTTTGACTTTCTTTGCTTGCTGGAGAAACATTCTCAGCAGAAAATGCAGTTTTTGGAGAAGTAGCTTTTGGGATCAAACTTTTTGGATAGTACAGATCCAGATTTTGCTGATAAGATGAATTATTAACTTTAAACATTTTCTTCAGCTCTAGCTCATGACTTTCCAGTCTTTCAATCAACACATCTGGAGTCAAATCTTCTGGAGCAATAGTGTTTTTCAACATCAGTGCGTAATATCTCCAATCCACTTCGTCTGGTAATGAATCAAACAGTTTATCAACAAGTTCTTCATCAGTATACGTGATCTTGTGTCAAGCAAGCTCCAGTTTCAGATGACCGAACCTTTCAATCATTTTACACACCGATTCATTTTTAAGACAACCAAACATATCAAACTCTTTCCTAAGAAGTTTCTTTTTATTTTTTACAATCTCTTTGCTTCCAAGACACTTCTTTTCGAGTTTTTCCCATAAGTCTTTAGCATTGGAGTAATCTATCAGCGAAATTATGTCTTCACGCACCGATTGAAACAATAATGCCACACATTTTTGCTCGGCCACAAAACTCTCAATCTCTTCAGCTGATCTTAATGCTTCACCATTCTTCTTTCCTTCGGCATAACCATTTTTCATACCCTTCCAGCTAGGAAAAGCAAATGCCATCAACCAATCTTCGAACTTTGTTGCCCACCTGCTGTAATCTTCTATAGCCATCAGCTTAGGAGGTTTGTTAAATGTTCCAAATGCGCTTTCGGACTCCCAAGCTTCCTTCTTTCTTTCTTTCGGTGGACTTTTGTTTGCATTGCTTGAAGAAGTATCGTTGTTTCCTGAACTACCCGTGAATGCATACATATCGCTGAAGGGATTCATGAAAATATCATCCATTTTGATCGTACCTGCAAAATCAATCAACACTTAGAAAAATTTTCGAGATTTTTGAAAAACAGAACCACAAAAGCGAACCAATCTGTGCACGTGACAGATAAGCGGACCAAACAGGTTCAGATAAGCGAACCAATAAGCAAAAATCAGTTCGAGCGAACCAGAAAATGTACTAATGAGCGAACCCAACTATGTTCGTTCGAGCGAACCAATAAATGATCGTTCGAGCGGACCAGATAGTGTCCGTTTGAGCGGACCAGTCAAATGTCAGATAAGCGAACCAACTGTGTCCGTTCAAGCGAACCTGACAGTAAGATTGTCTGAAAGAGCGAACCAAAACAGATGTTTCAAGCGAACCTGTTCACTAATGTACAAAAAGCGGACCTGTTTGTTCGAAAACGCGAACCACTGTTTTTAGCCTGTTTTTACCATTTTTAGTCCGAATTTCACTCTAAAACTTTCTAGGGTTTGTTATTAGTGTGTTTTACACGATATACTCGAATTTCAGACAATTTCAACCGTAGGAACTACGGAAAACCGAAAAAGTGTGAGAGAAAGTGAGTAGAAAAGAGAGATTTCTGCAGATATAAGCTGTAGTAGTATGAACTCCTCGTCCTGAGCTCTGATACCACTTGTTGGACCGATGTTTGACCCGAAAAGTCAGTCAGAGTAGCTCATTCTCACATATAAAGACGGAATCAGAATATGCAAAATTACAACAGCTTGTCCTATTAATTTCCTTTGCTTTTATTTCTTTTCTACTCAAAATTTGACAGCGCTTCGCTCCAGATCACACACACACCTCTCTGGACCACTCAGACGACTCCCCTATATATAGACATGTGGGTTCGCTCATATGACATGCCATATGAGCGGACCTACATCACTGCACTATAAGCGGACCACATTAAGTACCTATGAGCGGACCACTATATACAATGACATAAAAGCGAACCTACTTCTATATTTCATAATATTTACATTTTGACCCCCTGTTGACTAATCTTGACTTCAGACTTCTTGTAGACGCAGTCAACAGACATTCCGTGTATTAACACCTTCTTCTTTCTTCTTCTGATCCTCTTCATTCTGTTGTTCTTCAGTAACAGCTTCTTTTTCCGGTTTCTGTTCTTCTTTTTCACCTTCTACTTCTTTGAGATCTTCCACTCTCTTTTCCTCAACAACCTTCTTCAGTTAATCCACCAAGCATTCAACATTCTTCTTCATTCTTTCTTCATCCCTCTTCTTTAGAGTTGCTGTCATGACATCTCAGATAATTTTATCCAGCTTTTTCTCATAATGTTTATCTTTCGCAACATTTGAATAGTACTCGCCGGATAGAGGGATTACTGCAAGAACGTCGTCAAACACCACTTCTTTTGGATGAACAACTGGTTCACCTTTGTTGTTGACATAACATTCTCGTTTCTTGTCATATCTTCTATAATTCTTTGCTTCTTCGTATTCTTTCTCCATTTCTTCAATCCGATATCCTGCAACACCTCTCTCTGTATGTTTTCTCCTTCAGAATTTCTTCTCTCATTTTCTCTTTTATCTCAGCAACAAATGCATGATGTTTGTTTGATGATATAGTTCTGCCATGAGCTGTGGACCGATTATCAACAAGATCATCTTCTGGAAGAAATTCGCTCCAGTCAAACCCTTCATCATCTTGAATCACAACACAAGCTCTTGATTTCTCCTTTTCAGGATTGTCTTCAATTTGTTTCAACCTTGGTGATTCCTCTCTGTTCTTGTGATAGATCTCCTTTTGATAGTAATCTTCTTTAAATGGATTAGCGATTTCTTCAACAACATAGTTTCTGCATTCTCTTTTGAAATGACCCTTTTGCTTGCATTTGAAGCAGGTCACTTTTGATTTGTCAAATCCTAGCTTTGTTGATGGTCCACAGATTGATTGTCTGCCAGTAATATCCATGAACCACTGAGATCTTCGAATGCAGCTTGCCAAACACCATCTTAGATCAATGAGTTCCATCTCTTCTGGATCGATCTGGTCGTAATCTTCCTTTGTCAGTTCAGAATTTCCAATTTTCCCAGCTACCAGATCTTCGTATGATTCCAGAATTGATCCTAGCAAACTCATTTGTTATTTAGCAGCGTTGATGTTCATTGTCGGATAAGCTTTTGAGTGGAATCTCTTCGTTTTTATCATCGACTGGTCTACTGTATCCGAATTCCATACAAAACCAGCTTTCATGCGCATAAGCTTTGGCCCAGTTAATGAATCGTTTTTTCCACCATGTATAATCTTCAATACTTTCGAGCTTTGGTGGTTTCGAATGGGTTCCGTAAAAGTTATCATGATTAATGTTCTCAGTTATTGCTTTTGTTATGCTTTTTGGTGTGGCAGTCGATGTTCCGGAAGATTCGGACGTGAAGGCCTTGTAAAACGTGTTGTAGAACTCTTCAGCCATGATGCTTCTCGTTTATTACCTTGCATCACCTCGAATCACTCTGAATCTGATGAAATCTCATGCAATTTTGTGTATTTGATCCGTGCAATCGAGCTCCTGCTCTGATACCACTTGTACGATCTGTTTTCGACTCCAGAACGATTGCATATGACACGTGTGACGCGCGGAATCCGTACACGTGTGTGGACCGAACACGAGAACGTAATACAAACGTGATTCTATTAAATATTCGACAAGTACAAAGCACCACGAATCACCTTGAGCACTTTCTCTCTCTAGACTCTCTCTCTAGCTCTTAAGCTCCTCAAATGTGAAAATGGCAAAAGTCCTAAATCTAACACCTAAGTGTTCTATTTATTGGCCAAGGCAATAAGGAGTGTTTCCTTATTTACAATTATGCCACCTTGCCTTTACTAACTAGATATTGCAATATAAGCTCTAGATTTCTTCAGTTTCTGCTACGATCTGTATTGACGGAGGCGATAGACATTACTGCACTAACATCCAAGTGTGAACGCGAAGATCGAAGCTGTTAAGAGTTGGGTTACTCCAAAATCACCATCCGATGTTCGTTCGTTCCTCAGATTGGCGGGCTATTACCGTCGATTCATCGCAGACTTTTCGAAAATTGTTGTCCCGCTTACTTCTCTGACGCATAAAGACAAGCCATTTGTTTGGGGAACCGAACAAGATATGACAACCCTCACAATTACAGGTACCGTACAATTAATTAACCTTGATTATGTGCTTAATGACTGTGATTGATTTCAACTGACAATTTAAACTGCTTTATGATTTTTGTGTCATACATACATATGCATCATACTTCATACAGTCACTCCATTTATTACACACAAACTTTAGTGACATACTTGATGCACAAAGCATAGTTAGCACACTGAACGGATAATTCAGAAATATGCTGACAATGCCAGCACATAGACAGACAATGTTTTGAGGCCAGTATGAGCCAGAGAATGGGTACTACACTAGTATGGAGTGTAGGGAAGTGAGGACCACAATACTGCGTTACTAGGTGATAGTTAAAGTGCCGGGAAGTGCCAAAAACACAGTTTAAGTGCATAATTCTGCATTTATTAATAAAATTCAGCATTGTAACATGCTAGTAGGATGCAAAAATATGGCAGAATGGTCCTGTATGCTTTCCTAAGTGACGGGAATTAAAAGTGTTACAAAAATATATATAAAAGACACTTTACGGAATAATTAGACACTTTAGCGGAACAGTATCAAACCGAACAATCGGACATTACCCGGGACACCAAAATTTTGCCAAACACATTGTTTTATTATTTCTTGGCTAGTCATGATCCCCGTACACCATAACACCCCCTAAATATCAACTAACTAACATATGTAAGTATATACTTGGATTTTAACTTATGTTTACCAATTACCATCAAATTTTTACATCTAACCCCCCCCCCCCATACCCGATTTCGGTCACCCAAGGTGACCCACAAAAATCCCCACCATACTTCACATCTTGCTCCTAGATTTAATTCTAATTTTATAATAGATTGTTGCTTGTTGTTGTTGCCAAGATATTAGAAGACATATTATAAGTATGGCCTCATAGATCATCACCATCTCTTCAAATCTTCACACCACTCCCTCACATCTCTCTCCCTCCCTCTCGGCCACACTATAACCACCACCACCATATCAACACCATCTTCATCCATTTTGAGCTTCATTCAAGTGCTAGAAGGAGGATCTAAGGAGCTTGAAGTTGGAGATCATCAAAGAGCTTCATACATTGCTTTTCACCATCATTTTCTTCATCTTTTTCACTAAAGATCATCCCTAGCCTTTGTGCTAGTAGTAAGTTCTTGTTTGACTCTTGTTCACCTTACTTTTATGGTTAAAAGTTGTAGTATGATAGGTATGTTTAAGACACTAAAAGAACAATAACTAAGAACATGAACATAAAGCTTCACATAAAAATGAAACATAAAGAAATGTTGTACTAGGATGTTGTTATGAATATGTTGTTGATTGCATGATGATTCTTGGTTATGTGGTGTTAATCACCATAAGAGTCTTGTTAAATGATGTTTAGAAATATGATTTAACAAGACTAGAAGGTGATTATATGTTACATAGAATAATCATCTTCTAGTTTAAACATGAACTTGAAAGAAAATGATTTTCTTGAAATATAAGTGAACAAAATAAGTTGATGATCATGTAGATCCGAGTTCTACAAAAGACTTTTCTAAATAAACCAAGTTAGAGAATCGATTTTTGGAAAATCACGACTTCACATACAGTTACACCATTTTGGAACCAAAACAAGTGTGAAAACATTTTATTTACAAGAAGAGTTCAAAAGGGTTAATTTTTGTAAAAATTGTTTACAAGTTGTAAACACTAAATTCTTTTAAGAAAATGATTTTTAAAGAAATAATTACACTTTGGAAGGTAACTAAGTCCACTAAAAGCTTTACCAAGTTACTACGCATTTTCGGAATATATCAAGTTCATGATTAATATGTAACGCACATAGTTTTCACTCTTGGTGATGTAAAATTGTTTAAGGATTGGTTGTTGATTGATTTTGAAAAGAAAATGATATGCTTAATAGCATGGACACCTCCGTTTTTAGGGGAAACTCTGGCGAAATTTTCTAAAAATCCCAAGACTTAGAAAATTATTTTCTAACAAGTGTTTACAAATGTGTTTAACTTTGTTTTTCGGAAGTAAACTTCGCCATAAGTTTTGTTACAAAATTACAAAGTGTCGGAGGTGGGTTTTCGTAAATAAAAGCGGATAAATATATATTTAAAATATATATTTTATACTAAAAAGCTTGTGTGAATATTCGTTTGATTTGTGAACTAGTTATATGGTTTAGGTCAAAAATAATGTAACTTAGCAAAATACCATCACATTTATAACTTCGGAATAATACCAAAAATTACAAGGGATAAATATTTAAGTTAGATACTTGGTATTGTGCGACCGAACGAGAAAACGTAACTTACGAAACATTCTAGAAAATACTCTTACACACATATTTTTGGTAAAATATTATTTCGGAAACTAAGAAGTGAAAATATAGTATTTTTGGGAAAAATGTATATATTTTGGAATATGTTATTTTGACAAGGAGTTATATTTAAATTTCTAAGTTAGACGTAAAAATATAGTATTTTCGGAAATACCAAAATACATGTATAAAATACCCCCCATCATTGGGAAGGAAATACGCACATAAAATACTTGAGAAGTATGAATACGAAATAGTTGTCTAACCATTATTTCAAGACCTAAAAATATAATGTAAGTTAAAATAATTATTATTATTTTAACAATAAGTTATAACTTGGAATAATATCAAAGTAACGTAACTCAAACCGTAA
This sequence comes from Helianthus tuberosus, assembly GCA_030545235.1. Taxonomy (NCBI): domain Eukaryota; kingdom Viridiplantae; phylum Streptophyta; class Magnoliopsida; order Asterales; family Asteraceae; genus Helianthus; species Helianthus tuberosus. The sequence goes on along the minus strand of CM060426.1, from coordinate 46,750,455 downwards.
ATACAAAAGCAAGGCACGGCCCGTTCGTCTAATAGACATTAGTACGGTGTAGGTTATCATGTAGCTGACAAGGTTTGAGTACGAGCACAGGAGACGCACTACAGTGAGTTCATGTCCCCCTTTTCTCTTAACTGTTTTCAGTTTTATAACTTGGGGGGTGAAATACATGTTACAATTATACAGACATTTTATACATGGTATGGTTAGCTTAAGGAGGGCATACTACTTAGATCATGTGAGTGGGTAGGCGGAAACTTAAGGCCATTAATCCTCGTCGTAGGACCGAGGGACATGAGTGATAGATCTATTTGGGTGTAGCGAGCCCACACCTATGAGGCCGGGGCGGCCCATAGTGGTGACTGTGTCTTACAGCCGGAAGCCCGGTGCAACTCCGCTAGGTTTAAGTCTTCCTGCATCACTTCACACATATCAATGGCCTTGCAAACCATTGGTGATCTCTTTTTCCTTATTGCTACATACCAGGGACTTTCATACATACATCGTGTACAAAGGTTTATACATACACTGTTTACAAAGGTTTATACAAACTCACATACACATGAACTCGCTCAACTTTTTGTTGATTTTTCAAACTACATGTATTTCAGGAAACTAAAGGGATCTGGCAAGTGTCTGCATATGTGTCAAGCTGCGAATAAAGGATGTTGTCCATGGTAGTTGGGAGTTTAGGGGATGTATTCCTTTCCTGGACTAAATACATGTTGCTAAACTTGGGGTTTTATTTTAAGTCTTTATGGAGTCTTATAAACTCAGTTAAACATTTTCATGGTTTGTAATTTATTTTGGTAACAACGTTTTCATGACAAGTATGTATGGTATTTTCTAAGACTTAATTTTTGGATGAACATCTTCTGTTTTATCATATAGCATTGTTATGATTGTTGCTATGGTATTAAGAAGTCATACCAAATAAACCCACGCTTCCACAAAAGCCAGGGTGTGACAGCTTGGTATCAGAGCCTCGATCATAGCGAACTAGGATTCTTTCTCGAGTCTAGACTATGATCATCAGGGCTCTCACAAAAACATTTTTACATTGCATACACAAAACGTCCAGATCCAGGGTACAAACATTTTACAAACAAAAGGCACAAATGCACATTTCAAAATTTATATTTCAGTCTTAGAGACTGAGGGAGTTCAGCCTTAGAGGCTGGTGAGGTTCAGTCTTAGAAACTGAGGGAGGATCAGTCTTAGAGACTGAGGGAGGTTTTAGTCTTAGAGACTGGGGGAAAATTTAGTCTTAGAGACTGGGAGGTTGGTCTTAGAGACCAGGGATTTAGTCTTAGAGACTGGGAAAGTTGGTCTTAGAGACCAGGGAGTTGGTCTTAGAGACCAGGGAGTTTAGTCTGAGAGGCTGGGTGGGATAGTCTGGGGAAGACTAGGACGATTACTTGCTTACGTTATTGTGACTTACATGCTTATTTGATTATATGTTGATATATGTGCAATTGTCGTGGTTGTTTTGTTGACGTCATGTCTTCTTCGAGTGGAGTTTCTGGCGCACTAGACCCTATAGCAGTAGATTCAGATGATCCGATGCCCACAGATCCTGAGATTTATACATTTGATACTGACAGCAGTGATGATGACGACTTCCAGCCTTTTGCTTTGCTGGATGTCGGAGACGATGTTCTGCTCGCTGATGGTATTCTAGTCGAGGATCTACCTCTTGCTTAGATCCCTGCTCCCGTTCCCCTTGCTGCAGTTCCTATTGAGGATCTACCACTTATTGATGATGTCGTTATTCCTGTCGTTGAGGTTCCGGATATGGAGGTTCCTTCTGATTCTCTGGTTCAGACTCTTTTGAGTCAGTAGCATCTTCTACTCTCCATGCGCTGGGGTTACAGCGATACCCCACTGACTCAGATTCCGATATGGCCAGGTCATCCGCATCCGATCAGGACCCTGATTTTGACCTTGCTGATGACCCTGATCATGATTTCGACCTTGTTGATGACGTCGAGCATGAGATGGACCATGCTCCTGATGAGCAACCATTCGAGGCTCCTGTTGCTCCTATTGCTCCTATCGATCAGCCCCATGTTGTACCCGCTGATCTAGATCTAGCCCCAGCTGACCCTGTCCCATTGCCAGACCATGACCTTATCTTTGTTAAGATACCTGATATGGCACCGATATTACCTGATCCAGTCCTTATGTTTGATGACCATGCTTCGTTTGCCACCCACATCGATCCGAGATATGCTGACATCCACAATGGGTGGGTCGATGATGATGATTATCCCCCATATGTTAGAACAGTCACTCCCTCTCATGCACCCATCTCTGCACCGATTGATGTTGCCCCTCATTTTCCCCATGTGTCTGATATCCATCGCACCGACCTTCCTATCACTTTTCTCCAGGACATTCCTCCACCTCGTCCTGAGGAGGGTTCGTCGAGACAGTAGCCTGCTTTTGTCCTGCCTGTGTCATCAGCTGTACCATTCATGTCTCAGTTTCCTCGCCCTACATCACCTTGTGCACCCTCAGGCGAGCCACTTATGTGGTCTTCGCCCACTGTCATGCCTCTATCAGACCCATATCACCCTTTCCATGTTGGATATACCACGGATGACATACTTATATCCCTGCAGTTACAGCAGGATGCGTTGAGCCGATGTGTCCAGGAGCTGGAGAGGATTCCACGTCCTCCCCCTTGTCATTGTCAGTCTCCTTTTGCTACACCACCAGCTCCTCTTCCACTACACCCGGATTCTGATGTCCGCTTCCTTATTCCGGAGCAGCAGATTGCTTACCTGCTCACGTTGTCCACGCACTTGAGGAAGATTGGGTGCTTATGCGCCGTTTGCTTTTCTCTCCTCCTCCTCCTCCTCCTCCGCCATCAGCGTAGCTATATTTTTGGTTTGGTGTAGGTAGACTGTTTTGGTGAGAGAGTCGCAATTGGGCCAACATATGAAGACTTTTGGAAGACCACGTTTTGTATATGATTTGTGTAGACTGACTTGTATTTTGGGGTGATGTAACCCTATGATCTTATTTTGATGTATGATGTACTGTGAAACATGTAAAACTATATTGTGGTCATGATTAAATGAAAGCTCAATGGCAACGTTCTCACTACATGCATTGTTGAATTATTTGTTTTATATTATAACATGGGATGTTATGTGTTATGAGGTTGATGGATGTTATTGCATACGCATATTACTTACTTACTACACTTACTATAACCTAATCAATATGATCTTCTTTTAGAAGATGCCTCCATGACGAGACACACGTTTGCCAACTACTGAGGCAGAATTACAGGAACGTATTTCAAAGGCGATAGCAGATTATGAGGCCTCCCGCGCCGAGACTAGCGGAGGTTCCTCAAGGAACAACAACCCACCAAATGGTAATGTCCAAGTCGCTTGAGACACATTGCGTTACATTTGGATATTTCTTACACATCCACTAATGTTTTCTGTAAATGATATTTCCTGTACAGGCTGTACTTACAAACAATTCCTGGATTGTAAACCCTTGAACTACAACAGCACTGGAGGTGCTGTTGCTTTCGTCAGGTGGATGGAAAAGACGGACTCGGTAATAAGGATGAGCAAGTGCGCTCCTGAAAACCAAGTTACTTACGTCTTAGGACTCTTTCTTGATGGTGCTTTATCTTGGTGGAACCTACAAGTTCAAACCTTGGGAGAGGCGGCGGCGTATGCACTAACATGGGCTGAACTGAAAGAGCTCATGAGGAAGAAGTATTGTTCACGGGCAGAGATACAGAAGCTGGAGACGGAATTTTGGAACCTAAAAATGGATGGCCCAAAAATTGCTGAATATGTCCAAAGGTTCCACGACTTGTCACGTGTTGTGCCATATATGGTTGATCCTGAATTTAAACGCATTGAGCGTTTCATCTGGGGATTGGCACCCCAGATCATGAGCATGGTAACAACGTCCAAGCCTCCAACGATTACCGAAGCCATTGACCTCAGCGTGGCACTTATTGAGGAAGCCATCCGGTTAAATAAGTTCTCAATTTCTGAACCAAAGAAGAAAGAAACTCATGTTGAATCGTCAGGGGAGAACAAGAGGAAATACTCCAACTTTAAAAAGAGTACCGACAGTGCCAACAAGAGGAAGGATATGAACCGACCAACTGAAAATAAGTGTGGTGCTGAAGTCAAAGGGAAAGGATACATGGGCACTCTGCCCAAATGCGAATTATGCCAGTATCATCATGCTGGCCGGTGCAGAATTAGCAAATGTGAATCCTGTGGGAGGATTGGTCACTTAAAAGACACTTTTTGGGTTGGAACTGGCCGTGGTGGCCAAAGGGGATTTGGTAACAACAACCGTGGAGGTAACGGGAATGGGAACCGCAACGGCGGAAATGGTAATCGCGGTAACTTCGGGAATCAAGCAGGAAATGGTAACCGCAATCAAAACAACAATCAAGGCGGTAATGGAGATGGTAACAGTCGAGGACTGGGATGTTTTAACTGCGGAGACATCGGGCACTTCAAGCGTGAATGCCCCAAACTCAATCAAGCTCGTGGAAGGGTATTCAACATTGGAGCAAGGGAAGCATGCCAGGACCCGAATGTTGTCACTGGAATGTTCCCTATAAATCAATGCTTTGCATCTGTTCTATTTGACACTGGTGCCGACTATAGCTTTGTATCGTTAGAATTTAAGAAAATGCTTGGGTTAACTGCTAGTAAGTTAAATATTCCTTACTCAATTGAACTGGCTGATGGAAAGCTAGTTGAAACGAATGAAGTCATCAGAGGATGCGTGATTGAATTGGGAGAACACGAGTTTGCACTGGATCTACTACCAGTCGAGTTGGGAAGCTTCGACGTGGTAGTAGGGATGGATTGGTTGTCAAGCAACAGGGCCGAAATTGTATATCACGAGAAGACCATTCGCATCCCAATAGCGAATGGAGAAACAATTGTGGTACACGGAGAGAAGCGTGATACGCCCTTAAGGATCATTAGCTGTCTAAAAGCTAGAAGGTGTTTGAAGAAGGGATGTGTTGCCTTCTTGGCACACATCATGGATAAAGAAGCCGCTGAGCCGAAACAAGAAGATATTCCAGTCGTTAAGGAGTATCCTGAAGTCTTTCCAGAAGACTTGCCAGGATTGCCGCCACAAAGACAAGTCGAGTTTCATATTGACTTAATGCCAGGCGCCACGCCTGTGGCTAAGGCACCTTATAGACTTGCACCTTCGAAAATGCAAGAGCTGTCAACGCAACTCCAGGAGCTGTTAGACAAAGGATTTATCAGACCAAGCTTCTCGCCTTGCGGAGCTCCACTTTTGTTTGTCAAGAAGAAGGATGCTAGTTTCCGCATGTGTGTTGACTACCGGGAGCTGAACAAGTTGACAATTAAGAACAGATATCCTTTGCCAAGGATTGACGACCTGTTCGATCAGTTACAAGGTTCAAGCTTCTACTCAAAGATCGACCTTCGATCGGGTTATCACCAATTGAGGATTCAAGAGGAAAATATTCCAAAGACGGCCTTTAGGACTCGATATGGGCATTACGAGTTCCTGGTTATGCCGTTCGGGTTGACAAACGCACCAGTGGTATTCATGGATTTAATGAACAGAGTCTGCAAGCCCTACCTTGATAAGTTTGTGATCGTGTTCATTGACGACATCCTGATCTACTCAAAAAAAAAAGAAGAACATGACCATCATCTAAGAGCCATCTTAGAGCTGCTTAAGAAGGAGAAGTTATACGCAAAGTTCTCGAAGTGCGAGTTCTGGTTACGGGAAGTTCAGTTTCTTGGTCATGTGGTTAATGGGAATGGAATTCATGTGGATCCCACAAGGATTGAAGTGATCAAGAACTGGGAAACCCCAAAGATGCCAACCGAGATTCGACAGTTTCTAGGTTTGGCCGGGTATTATCACAGATTCATTGAGGATTTCTCGAAAATCGCTCAACCTTTGACCTTTCTCACTAAAAAAGACAAGAAGTTTGATTGGGGAGACAAACAAGATGAAGCATTCCAGTTGTTGAAGAACAAACTTTGTGACGCACCGATCTTATCTCTACCCGAAGGCACGGACGACTTCGTGGTATATTACGACGCCTCGCGTCAAGGGTTGGGATGTGTATTAATGCAACGACAGAAGGTTATAGCATATGCCTCACGCCAGTTGAAGGTCCACGAGAAGAATTATACCACGCATGATTTGGAATTAGGCGCGGTGGTATTTGCTTTGAAAATCGGGCGACATTACTTGTATGGCACACGATGCACAATCTTCACTGATCACAAGAGCCTGCAACATATCTTCGACCAGAAAGAGCTTAACATGAGGCAAAGACGCTGGGTTGAACTATTGAACGATTATGACTGTGAAATCAAGTATCACCCAGGGAAGGCGAATATGGTCGCCGATGCCCTAAGTCGGAAGGAAAGGATTAAGCCCATAAGGGTTAGGGCCTTGGAAATGATTGTTCAAACAAACCTTGTGACAATTGGCACGAAACCGGTAATTTCCGTATACTTTAACTATTAGTTAATGACTGCAATTATGTGCTTAAATGTCAACATTGCCTGATTACATACTAAGCAAGTGAATTCATGCACATTGTATACTACAAAATATTGCTTTATGCATAAACGAGAGCGTTGCGTCAAAAATACTAAGTAAACTCACCGGTAAGACACTCTGTGTCAACAGAACTGCAGAAAGCAGTCAGACAACAAAATTGGAGCCTAGGTGTAGGTCCAACAACAGGAATACATTAAAACCCAAGAGTACATACAAGGGTTTAATATATATACTCTCCGGAAGCAAAAATAAGCACTAAAAATCACTGAAACGCACTTTAAGTGCAGAAATATTAGTAAATTCAGCTCTAAACAGCTTTTAAACATATGGATATTATGCAGAAATGTCGTTTTATTATCCAGAATACTTCCCCAAGTGTTGGGAATTGAAAGGGATACAAAATGGTACTTAATAGATACTAAAAAGTGTAATTTAGCACTTTAACGAACCGGTATCTAACCGAACAACCGGACTTTACCCGGAACACAAGAATTTTGTCAAATACATTGTTTTGACTTTTCTGAGCTAGTTAGGGTCCCCGAACACCCTAACACCCGTTATATTACTTTACACACTAATAACCTATTTAAATCCCTAACTAAACTAACTAGACACTTAACTATACATTTGAAAATCAACCATATACCCCCCCCCCCTAAATCCGATCGGTCCCCCATGTGGTGACACACCACCCATTTGTTGATTATTATATTAATCTTGTCCAATATCTAGATTACACTTTGCACAATGGACTTTAGTATGGGATGGGTTATAAGTAAGCATGAGGGGTAAGCACTTTCATTCATTAAACACTTCACCAAAAAATTGCTCTCTCTCCCTTTCTTTGAAACTCACGGCCGAGATCACAACCATAACCACCATCATCATCAAGTTTTGTTCTTGCTATTCTACATACACACGAAGGTGAAAGGTGACACCCAAGGAGACCCGGAGCTTTCGGAAACTCAAGAACCTCTCTATATTTCTTTTATCCACCTTGTTTACGTCTTGATTCTTCCCTAGCCTCGAGCTAGTAGTAAGTGCCTCTAAACATCCTCTTGTTCTTGTTTAAAGTGGTTAATAAGAGATTTAACGGATAAAACTCAAGAACACACAAGATCAAAACTAAAAGTCTTGAAAGAATGATGAACTAGATGGATAAAGAGTAGATATGTGTGTAAATCTTGTGAAACTTGTCTAGTTGTGGTTATGTGATGTTGTTTGTTACTAGAAGTGGGATGGATCATCATCTAACCATACTAGATTATGTACAAGAACATGAACTAGTAGTAAGTTAGTGTTAAAATTATAAAAGATGATGAACCCTTCCACTCATGAAACTTGAACCTGAGTAAATGTAATTTTTCTTGTAAAATAAGGTTCTAAACTAGTAGATCTAAAGATCTACAAGTGGTTTTTCGGAAGAACCAAGTGAAAGATGCAAATCTCGTTAAAACCCAGATATTTTATGAACTAGAAGTATTTTTGGCAAATACACAAGGGTATAAACACTTGTGTAACAAGAAAAATTTAACAAAGAAATGTTTTGTAAATCTTGACTAGAAGTTGTGAAACTTCATGTTCTTTAAAAATAAAGTTTTTAAGAAACTAATTTTATTTTTAAAGATAACAAAACCTACTAAATCCACTAGTGATTTACTACATATTTTTACAAACTTTCAAGTTCATAAGTTTGTGGTATATGCTTGTTTTGACAAGTTGGTAATTAAAGATTGTGTTGTTGATATTGTTGATGCTTTAAAAGAAAATAAAAACATGTTTAAAAAACATGGGAAACCTCCATTTTTAGGGGAAACTCTGTCAAAATTTTTATAAATTTTGACACTTAGAAAAATATAAGTTTTTGAGAAACTTATTCCATAAAAATGTACTTAAAAGTATTACCAAGGTTTCCCTAATTTTTGGTGATAAGAAACGATGATTTCTTCAAGATTAAAATTTATGTTAAGTATGTATATTTTTTAGAGAAAAAATATATACTATTTGATCACCAACTTTTGTGCTAAGTGTATATAGTATGTGTTACACGTGCTAGTGTATTAAGACTTAAAAATACACTAAATACTCATGAGAAGTATAAACACAAAAATACACATACAACATACAAGATACATAATTCGGGTGCAAAGTGCAAAACACGAGATACTTATATTAATTTTTGAGATAATAATATAAGTAAGATACTTAGTTAAAAATATAAATTATTTTTAACACAACACTACAAATACAAAAGAGAGTGACTGTACTTGTGTGACGCAAGTCTAGTGACTAACGTTAAGAAAACGCGTATAGGACACGACGTTAATTAAGCAAATCCGGTGAAGTTTACGACGCAAGGAACGCAAAGTTGTGAGTTCATGCTCCCCCTTTTCTTTTAACTGTTTTCAGTTTTATAACTTCGGGGGTGAAATACATGTTACAAATATTACTATGTTTACAAATGGTATGATAACAAGAAGCACACTTGGTGAGAACGAGTACCAAGTGTGATGAGATATAAGAATGTAAGAAGCGCACTTGGTGTGGACGAGTACCAAGTATGATGCGTTATGAGAAATGATACGAGAAATCGTGTCACGAATAGGGTACATAAACACCATTAATCAACAATATACCTAGACCGCAGAACAAAAGGGTTAGATCTAACGGGTGCCGGGCAGCCACACTCTCGGTGAGGGCGAGTATCGAGTAGTGCTTTTGTGTCTCAGAATATGCCAACTAGAAAAATGCCTTAGGTTTGGTGACTTCCTATGTCGTATCACATGTTAATGGCTTTGCAACCCATTAACAATCCTGATACTTACAGGAATACTTTATTTACATAAAATTCATACCATACTAAAACTTGATTAATACTTGAGTACGTTGGGTACTCAAGAAAAACTTGAATTATACTTGAGTACGTGGGGTACTCAAGAAAACAGGAATTATACTTGAGTACGTGGGGTACTCAAGAAAAAATTGAATTATACATGAGTACGTGGTGTACACATGAATACTTGATTTATATATGAAAACTTGATTTATACATGCCACAAACTATGTTTTCATACAAAGTATACAAACGTGAAATACAAAAACTGCATGAATTCACACCAACATTATGTTGACGTTTTTCCAAAACTCACATGTATTTCAGGTAACTAGGATGGATGTGCGCGTGGTCTTACTCATGCTCGTGGATGTCGCTTTGTTTATCGTTAAATAAAGTTGTGACTTTTAAGACAATATGCTATCTCGTGTTGTATACACTTGACATATGTTTTCAGTAATGTAATGTTTGAAGTTATTTTTGAGCATGTAGTATGTTTACCTTTCGTATGCAATAAGAACCTTTCATGATCACACCTCGTGCTTCCGCCGCAGAAAGGGGTGTGACAGATTGGTATCAGAGCTGCGATTGTAGTGAACCAGGATTCCTTCTCTAGTCTAGTCTACAATCTCTAGGATCCTTTCACGAAAACAATTTTCAAAGAGTTTTCATTGCATAAAACGTCCCGCGACATCCACTACCTGAAACTGTTTACATGAGTCTAGAAAAGACACTACGAGACTTAGGGTGCACGAGAGTAACACTCGTTTGTGATTGAGAGTTAATTGCAATTATGTGTGATAATTAGCATATACTAGAAGTAGAATGTCACAAGTATACGTGACTTTATCTGAAAGCGATGGCCCATCTGAAGGAAGAAATACGAGGATGAAACGAACTGTGCGGACTGTGCAAGGAGTTACGTAATTATGGATGCATACATAATAATGGAATTCAGTGCACAGAAACCACAACAAGTCTTGTCACGTATAGATTCCCTCGGTGCAAGCCTACTAAGTACTCTGCTAGAGTAATAATTGTTTGATGTCACTTATGTGGTATATACCTGTGAATATATATACTACTACTGTCTAGTATGACGATATCAAACAAGTGTTCTAACCCTGTTGTGTTATGTTCTGTTAGAACATGGCACCCAGGAAAGCTGTGAATGCTCGCAATGATGATCAACCTCCTCCTCCCCCACTGCCAAGAACTGCTGAAGAGCTGAACGCTCTAATGGAAGAAAGGATCTCCGCTGCTATCGCCCAGTACGAGGCGAACCGTACTCAAGATAATGGAGGACCAAGCAATGCTAGACGTAACGGGCATGGAGATTCGTCTGGAGGCAATGCAGCTCAAGGTAACCTTAAGACAATGTACTAAGCATGGAGAAATTTATGAACGGTCCCTGTTTCATTATTTCTTCGATTGCTCACATGTGAATTGGTTGAATCAATTCCAGGCTGCACTTTCAAGCAGTTTCTCGACTGCAAGCCGATGAACTATGACGGCACAGGAGGTGCAGTAGCATTTGTACGCTGGACGGAGAAAACTGAAGCTACTATCCGCATGAGCAAGTGTACCGCGGATCAACAAGTCACCTTTGCTACTGGGTTATTCGTCGATGAAGCTCTGACTTGGTGGAACTTGCAAGCCCAAACCTTGGGCGATGATGCCGCTTATGGCTTAACTTGGGATGAATTGAAGGAAAGAATGAGAGAGAAGTACTGCTCTCGTGCAGAACTCCAAAGGCTGGAAATGGAGTTCTGCACTTGACTATGGAAGGTGCTGACATTAATGGTTATACTCGAAGGTTCCACGACCTGTCTAGAGTGCTTCCCTAGATGGTGAGTCCCGAATTCAAGCGCGTTGAACGCTACATTTGGGGACTGGCCCCAGAGTTTCGTGGCATGGTAACTTCGGCCAAACCTCAAACGATCACCGAGGCTGTAACTCTGGCTGTCAGCCTGACTGAAGATTGTGTTTGTATGAAGAAGCTGTCACTGAACCCAATAGAAAAGACCGAGACGCATGCTGAGTCGTCCGGTGACAAAAAGAGAAAGCATACAAGTTTGAATCAAGCAACTCGCAAATACAAGGGTTTCAACAAGAAGCGTGACGCTAACCCACCTCAGGAGGCGAAAACCCTTGCAACCAAAGGTTACCAAGGCACCATGCCTAAATGCCAAAAATGTAAGTTTCATCATGAAGGAGCTTGTCGCATTCCAAGGTGCGACAAATGTGGTAGGTTGGGTCATCAAACAGAAGACTGTTGGGGAAAATGTAAGAACCAGAATGGAAATGGTGCTGGTAACAAGAATGGTAACGGGAAGGGGCGGAACCAAGGATGCTTCAGATGTGGGAGCAATGATCACTTCATGAAGGACTGCCCAGAGGGAAACAATGCTCAGGCCCGAGCATTTGTGATTGGAGCAAAGAACGCACACGAGGACCCTAACGTGGTCACCGGAATGTTTCTCATTAACAATCACTTTGCATCCATATTATTTGACACTGGTGCCGATTATAGCTTCTTGTCTGTGGAATTTAAACGCATGCTTGGAATAGAATCTAGTAGATTAGAAATTCCTTATTCCATAGAACTAGCCAAAGGTAAACTTGTTGAATCGGGCGAAGTTGTTAGAGGCTGCACACTAGAACTTGGTGAACGAAGATTTAGCATCGACCTCTTACCTATTCAATTGGGTAGCTTTGATGTAGTAGTCGGAATGGACTGGTTGTCCAAGAACAAAGCTAAGGTTATTTGTCACGAGAAAATCGTTCGCATCCCTTTGGCGAATGATGAAACTCTCATCGTGCATGGAGAAAAACGAGACGCACCTCTTCGAATCATCAGTTGTATGAAGGCACAGAAGTGCTTAAGGAAAGGATGTGTTGCCTTCCTAGCACACGTGGTAGATAAGAAGGCTGAGGAGCCGAAACTCGAAGACATTCCTATGGTGAAGGAATTCCCTGATGTTTTTCCCGAAGATCTGCCCGGACTACCTCCGCAACGACAAGTCGAATTTCATATAGACTTGGTTCCAGGAGCCGCTCCTGTGGCGAAGGCTCCCTATCGACTTGCACCATCCGAAATGCAAGAATTGTCTACACAACTTCAGGAGTTGTTGGATAAAGGATTTATAAGGCCATGTCACACCCCGACCACGTAAAACAACAAAACGTGGCGGAAACGTCGGGGAGTGTTGTAACAGAATTAATTGTTTCACAACCATGGAAATTAAAGTTACGCTTTATTTATAAATCAAGAGTGTTACATTGTCTTAAACAAGAAACAAAGAGTACATAACATAATTTAACTAGTTCTTGCTTCGTTTTAAGTCACTAAGGCAGAGGTCCGCCTAAGTGTGTCTCGATCAACTTATGCAACAGCTCCTGAAAACACATTTGAAAATAGGTACGTCAGCATAAAAATGCCTTTGAGATACATAGGTTTTATGAAAATAGGATTCATGACTTGTGTTTAAAGAAACTATTTAAAAAGTAGCCATGAATCTTGTTGAGTGATTCCTTTCATAAATCATTTGAAAAGTGATAAATAAATCAAATGATATATATATGTATAAAAGAATAATGCATGGTTAAATGTGTAACCATGTGAAATGAGTTTGTATAAGTTAAGTTATTTGTAAAACGATGTTTATGTGAAAATTGTATTGTAGATGTAATATGTCTAAACTGAAATGGTTTAAATAACGCTACGATGTGTAACACCATAAAAGCACTTATATATAGGAAGTACCAGCGGCGTATCCACCATGATTTTATCGTATTACACGTCGCCTCGTTACTTAAATCATTTACCCAAACAACCACCAAAATGTAAAGTTTAACAATTGTAGAGATGTTTATGTATGGTCAAATACGGTTCACACGGTTCAACAGTTACAAATGGTTCACATAATCAAATGGTTACAACGGTTCACATAGTCAAATGGTTACAATGGTTTACATAGTCAAATAGCTACAAACGGTTCAAAATGTAATATAATGTGTTCATATGCTGGATGAGCATATGCAACAGGATGTAATGTAAGACAATGTGTCCATATGCTGGATGAGCATATGCAACTAGAGGTAATGTAAAACAATGTACTAAGTATGCTCAGTAAACATACAAAGCAGGAAAAGTCATGTAAATCAATGTGCTAGCATGCTCAGTCAACATACATAGCAGAAATGTAAAGTAAAACAATGTACTAAGTATGCTAAGTATACATACATAGCAAAACAATGTAATGTAAATCATGTACTATAAATGTACTAATGAACATAGCAAGTATATGATGTGAAAACAGGAAAACACTAAAGTAATAAGTAGGCACATGTGTTTCACCCCAAAACAGTTTGAAAACAGTAAAAGAGGGGTCTATGTACTCACTTGAGATTTCCTAGAAGTCCTTGAGTAACAACCAAGCAATGCTAGAGATCACGGAAAATCAACGGCACCTTAATATAGGTAACTATGTTAATAAACGGGACCTAAATCGGAGGATCGGATAGAATGAGGGTTCGTAAACCAAACGAGTACGGGAACTCGTGTAATATGGTTTAACAAAGCCTACATACTACAATGAAACCTAACCTAAGTGCTTATGACCCATTACGACCCGTTTAGGTAGCTTATGCTATTTTAACGCGTCGTTCGCGTAAAACGCGTTCGGACCGCCTAACTAGTTCTATGATAAGTAAAATATGCCTTAACATGTTTAATATTGTTGCCAAATCAGTTTAGATATCAAAAGTTAGGTTACGTATGCTTAAAATGAATTTTGGCGTAGAAAAGGGCATTTTGGTAATTTACCTAAGGCATATAAACTACCTATCATACAACTACTTAAACGAAGCGACCATAAGGTATAACCTCGGAAGGTTATTCCCTATATACTATGGTCACCTAATAAGTTTGATCGGATCCTAATGATCGACCAAATGGGTCGGGTTCGAAAGTATAAGCGATTGTTTAGATCGCTTACCTTACGACCCTATATAAGCACTAAACTAAAAGTGATGAGCTAAGCATGTTAAAACATGCTTAACTAAGTTTAGAAAACAGGTTTGGTATCAAAACAAACGGTTTTGATACCTAAGAGTAGTTTGTGTCACACCCCGACCACGTGAGACAACGAAACGTGGCGGAAACGTCGGGGGGTGTTGTAACAGAATTAATTGTTTCTAATCCATGGCAATTAAAGTTTCGTTTTATTAATCAAACAAGAGAGTTTACATCGTTTTAAACAAGAAACAAAGAGTACATAACACAAATTAACGAGTTCTTGCTTTGTTTTAAGTCACTAAGGCACAAGTCTGCCGAGGTGTATCTTGATCAATCCTATGCATCAATTCCTGAAAACACATGTGAAAATAGGTACGTCAGCATAAAAATGCCTGTGAGATACATAGGTTCTGTGAAAATAAGATTCATGACTTAAGTTTAAGAAAATGTTTAATAAAATTTAGCCATGGGCCTTGTAAATCGATTTGTTTTTGTAAATCATTTGAAAAGCAATAAGACCAGATGATATGTATAAATAAGAGAATAATGTATGGTTAAATGAATAACCAAGTAAATGAGTTTGTATAAGATAAGTTGTTTGTAAAACAATGTCTTGTGAAAAGTATGTTATTTGTATAAAATGTTATATGTCTCAAATTGAAATGATTCAAATAACGCTACGATATGTAATACCATACAAACACTTATATATAGGAAGTACCAGCGGCGTATCCACCATGCTTGTATCATATTACACACGCCTCGTTACTTAAATCACTTACTCAAACCAAACCATCAAGATGTAATGTTTAACAATTGTAGAAATGTTTAGGTATAGTCAAATGTCTATTGTCAAATGGTTCACATGGTTCAATAGATAAAAATGGTTCACATAATGTAATATAATGTGTTCATATGCTGGATGAGCATATGCAACAAATTGTAATGTAAAACAATGTACTAAGTATGCACACAATGGACATACATAGCATGAAATGTAATGTAAAACAATGTACTAAGTATGCACACAATGGACATACATAGCATGAAATGTAATGTAAAACAATGTACTAAGTATGCACACAATGGACATACATAGCATGAAATGTAATGTAAAACAATGTACTAAGTATGCACACAATGGGCATACATAGCATGAAATGTAATGTAAAACGATGTACTAAGTATGCACACAATGGACATACATAGCATGAAATGCAATGTAAATCATGTACTATAAATGTACTAATGAACATAGCAAGTATATGATGTGAAAACATAGAAAGCATGAAAGTAACAAGTAGGCACATGTGTTTCACCCCAAAACAGTTTGAAAACGGTAAAAGAGGGGTCTATGTACTCACCTGAGATTGCTTAGTAGTCCTTGAGTAACAACCAAACAATCCTAGAGATCACGGAAAACAAACAGTACCTAGTATAGGTAACTATGTTAATAATCCGAACCTAAATCGGAGGATTGGATAGAATGAGGCTCGTAAACCAAATGAGTAGGGGAACTCATGTAATATGGTTTAACAAGGCCTACTGTCACACCCTGGCTTTTGCGGAAGCGTGGGTTTATTTGGTGTGACTTCTTAATACCATAGCAACAATCATAACAATGCTATATGAAAGTAAAACACATGATGTTCATCCATTCATTAAATTTAAAGACACCACAACGTCATTGTCTAAAAATATCGACACACAAAACAAGTTACAACCAAGACAAGATTAAAGCGTTTTCACATGACACAACAAAAGACTTAAGTAATACGTGATTTAAAGACATGTAACCGTCCAGGTAAGGGTTACACCTCCTAAACCTGGATGACATCGTTATTCATTACGCAGTTTGACACAATAGCATACTTCCCAGATCCATTAATTTCCTGAAATACATGTATTTTGAAAAAAATCAACAAAAGTTGAGCGAGTTCATGTAAAAGTGAGTATGTATGAACCTTCAAAGTATGAATAAACGTCCCTGGTATGTAGCAATAAGGAAAAAGAGATCACCGTTGGGTTGCAAAGCCAATGATATGTGTGAAGTGATGCAGGAAGACTCAAACCTAGCAAATTTGTGCGTCGGGCTCAAAGTCACCCCATGGTCCGTACTGTGGACTCAGGAGCTGGGCTCGCTACACCCAAATAGATCTACCGCTCATGACCCTCGGTCCTACAACGAGGATTAATGGCCTTAAGTTCCACCTACCCACTCACATGATCTAAGTAGTAAACCCTCCTTAAGCTAACCATACCATGTATAAAATGTCTGTAATAATTGTAACATGTATTCCACCCCCGAAGTATAAAACTGAAAACTGTTAAGAGAAAAGGGGGACATGAACTCACTGTAGTGCGTCTTGAACCGTATTTCAACTCTGTCAGCTACACGACAACCTACAACGTACTAATTTCTATTAGACGAACGGGCCGTGCCTTGGCTTAGAGTTAAATGTTTTGAGTTACGTTTCTTTTATTATTCGGAGTAATAATTATTTGTCAAAATAATTAATATTTCAACTTAAATCATGTGTCGTGTTGGAATATTTGTTCGTGCGATTTTCTTGTATTAATACTTCTAAAGTATTTTATATATAAGTGTTCCCTTCCCAAGGATGGGACATTTTACTCACGTATGTTCGTATCGAAAATATATTTTTAAGTCCCTTTTTGAGAATATATACTTAACCATTTTTTTTTGTATAAAACCATCCTCCGATACTTTATACTTTGTTATAAAATTTATGGCGAGGTTTATCTTTGAAAACATAATCTGAAATATACTAGTAAACACTTGTCCAGAAAATATTTACTAAGTGTTAGGATTTTCGGAAAATTTCGCCATAGTCTCCTTTGTAAATGGAGGTGTCCATGCTTAATAGCATATCATTTTATTTTACATATATCCCGTAGATCGTTCCCACATAGCCAACCCGACAATTAGACATGCAATAAACTACTTATGTCATTTCAGCATTATTAATCAAAACTGTACTGTTTTCGAGCATTTTAATAAAATAGTTAACCTTCTCCAAAAATTCTCAAATTTTTACAGAATGTCATATACCATCCAAATTTTATTGTGTAAAACTATCGGGGTCCAGTTCATTACCAATATTTTATAGAAATTCATTTACCGGACTGAAATCAGATTCGTCACTTTCTAACTGCAGTTCACGGAAAAATTCATTTAAAATTTATCGTAAGTCCGATTGATGAAATTCCAGTGGGACAATTATTTGGACATCAGTGGTCATCTACAGTACCAATTTCATGATCTGAATCTACACAGAATCCAATTTATGACGGAAACAAGACGTTTATTTTCAGCATTGAAAATACAGCTTGAGCTGCTGTTACAAAACGGGTCTTTAAAAATAGTAAACGAAGTCCAAAAATTATGATTCCAGTACCATTAGAACCGTATTTCATAATATCATGTTATAGAATTAAGAAAATCAAATTTTTGTTGAGTTATGACCTGTTTACAGCCAGTTAAAGTCGACTGAAAGTGCAAATCAGCAAACTGTTTGTAGGTTAAATGTTACTAAAACGCATATATACGATCACCGTACTAACTTTTTAACCATGGAACAAGATGAATAAGGGTGTACAAGTAACTTACTACTAGCACAAGGCTAGGTATGATCAAGAGGATTAAAAGAAAACGAGAGCGGTCCTTGAGCTTCCGAGTGCACCAAGCTTACTTGTTCGGTCTCTAGCACCCTTGGATATGTAGGAATTGATTGAAAAGAATTTGAAGGTGGATGTATGATAGAGATAAGATGGCTGCCGAAAATTTAGGGAAGGAGAAGGGTTCTTCTTTGTGGTTTTATTATGAAAATGTGATACAATGATTGATATAGTGCTTTTCCTTTAATCATGCAAGACCATTTGCCTTTGTCCTCATGATAGTAAACATGACCTAACTTAATATCATAGAAAATTTAAGTGGGGAGTCCCACATTCTCCATAATAATCGGTTTGGGGTATGATTAGTTTGTAATTATTGAAGATGGTGGTGTTTATTTATAATTCAAGTGCCTTTAACAAAAGCACAAACTCAATTATATCAAAATTCCACTAAGACCACTAAATATTGTTGGAGATATTAGAAGATTAGAAAATCTTAATGGGTGGGGTCATGAGGGCCGAAAATTAGGCAAGGGGGGAGGTTAAATGAAAATTAGATGGTAAGTAGGTAGTTAGTTAGGGGTTAAGTGGTAAAAGTCTAGTGTTATGTGAAACTTGCATTATGTAATAAGTTTAAGAGTTCGGGAACCAATACTAACTCAGAAAAATAAAATCATGTCTCTGATAATAATTTAGTGTTCCGGGTAATGTCCGGTTGTCCGGTTAGGCACCGTTCCGTTAAAGTGCTTAATTGTTCCGTAAAGTGTCCTTTATAATGCTTTTTGTGTCACAATTTATTCCCGGCACTTAGGAAAGTATACAGGACCATTCTGTCATGTTTTTGAACTTTACTAATAATTTAAAATGCTGAATTCTGCATTTAAAGTAGGTTTTTGGCACTTCCCGGCACTATAACTATCTCCTAGTGACGCAGTTTTATGGTCGTCACTCCCCTACACTCCATACTAGTGTAGTACCTTATCCCTGGCTCATACTGGCCATAATAACACTGTCCGTCTAAGTGCTGACATTATCAGCATGTTTCTCAATTATCCGCTCAGTGTGCTAACTGTGCTTTGTGCATCAAGTGTGTCACTAATGTTTGTGTGTAATGAGTGGAGTGACAGTATGAAATGTGATGCATATGTATGTAAGTTACAGGAATCAGAAAGCAGTTTACGTTATCAGTAGTAATCAAGCACAGTCATTAGGCACGTAATTAGTATTAATTAATTGTACAGTACCTGTAATTTTGAGGGTTGTCACATTCTCCCCCCGTTAAGAAAATTTCGTTCCGAAATTTTAGGATCTGCGTCTAGCTGCAGGGGTCTTGGGGAATAAATGTGGGTACTTAGCCTTCATACGATCCTCACGTTCCCACGTGAATTCTGGGCCGTGTCGTGCATTCCATCGAACTTTGACGAGTTTGACACTACTCCGGCGTGTTTTGTTAATCTTCCAATCAGTGACCTCAACAGGTTCTTCAACAAAATGGAGTGTGTCGTCGATATGAACCTCGTCAGCAGGAATGACAACTGTCTCTTGAGTTGGACTCTTTTTCAGATTAGATACGTGAAATGTATCGTGAACACCATTAAGTTCAGCAGGTAGGTCCAACTTGTATGCTACCAAACCAACCCTCTTCAGAATTTTGAATGGACCAATGTATCGCGGATTCAACTTCCCACGCTTCCCGAAGCGTGCCACACCCTTCCAGGGTGAAACTTTCAATAAAACCATATCTCCAACTTGGAATTCCAAATGTTTCCGGTTTGGATCTGCATAGGCTTTCTGTCTGTCGCGAGCCGCTTTGATGCGTTTTCGAATTTGCGCAATCTTGTCTGTCGTCTCTTGGACGATTTCGGGACCAACAAGCTGCCTATCACCTGCGTCAGCCCAGCATAGGGGTGATCGACACTTGCGTCCGTAAAGAGCTTCAAATGGCGCGGCTCCAATACTGGTGTGGTAGCTGTTGTTGTATGAGAATTCGGCCAACGGTAAATGCTTATCCCAGCTACCACCAAGATCCATTACACATGCTCTCAGCATATCCTCCAATGTCTGAATAGTTCTTTCACTTTGGCCATCCGTTTGCGGATGAAATGCAGTACTTAGGTTCAATTGCGAGCCAAAAGCTTCTTGGAAGGATTGCCAAATCCTTGACACGAAGCGTCCATCTCTATCAGAGATAATTGAGAGAGGCACTCCATGACGTGCAACTATCTCTCGCATGTATATTTCAGCTAGTTTACTTGTGTTGTCCTTTTCCTTGATTGGCAAAAAGTGCGCAGATTTTGTTAGACGGTCTACTATTACCGAAATTGTATCATGGCCTCTGGGCATCTTGGGCAATTTCGTTATGAAGTCCATAGAAATCTGTTCCCATTTCCATTGGGGTATTTCAGGTTGTTGCAAGAGACCTGAAGGCTTCTGGTATTCAACCTTTACCTTGGCGCAAGTTAAACACTTGCCAACGTATACCGCAACATCGCCTTTCATTCTTGGCCACCAATAAAAATCCTTAAGATCTTGGTACATCTTATCCGCCCCGGGATGAATAGAGTACCGTGATTTGTGTGCCTCATCAAAAATAACTTTTCTCAAACCACCAAATAGAGGAACCCAAATCCTTTTCATAAAACATAACGTTCCTTCCTCGTTTGGCACTAATTGCTTCTCCATCCCACGGAGATATTCTTCTTCAAGGTTTCTTTCCTTAAGTGCTTCTTTCTGCGCAGTACGAATTCGCAGAGAAAGATCTGTTTGGATAATCATTTCTAAAGCCCTAACCCTTATGGGCTTAATCCTTTCTTTACGACTCAGGGCATCAGCGAGCACATTCGCTTTCCCTGGGTGATACTTGATCTCGCAGTCGTAGTCGTTCAACAATTCAACCCAGCGTCTTTGCCTCATGTTAAGCTCCTTTTGGTTAAATATGTGCTGTAAGCTCTTGTGATCAGTGAAGATTGTACATCGCGTACCATACAAATAATGTCGCCAGATTTTTAGTGCAAACACCACAGCGCCCAATTCCAAATCATGCGTGGTGTAATTTTTCTCGTGGATCTTCAATTGGCGTGACGCGTATGCTATAACTTTATGTCGCTGCATCAAGACGCAGCCTAAACCCTGACGCGAGGCGTCGCAATATACCACGAAGTCATCCGTTCCTTCGGGTAGCGATAAGATCAGTGCATCACAAAGCTTGTTCTTCAACAACTGAAAGGCCTCTTCTTGCTTGTCTCCCCAATCAAACTTCTTATCTTTCTGAGTGAGAGAGGTCAAAGGTTGAGCGATTTTCGAGAAATCCTCAATGAACCTGCGATAATAACCAGCCAAACCTAGAAACTATCGAATCTCGGTTGGCGTCTTTGGAGTTTCCCAGTTCTTGATCGCCTCGATCTTTGTAGGATCCACATGGATTCCATTTCCATTAACCACATGACCAAGAAACTGAACTTCGCGTAACCAGAACTCGCACTTCGAGAAATTTGCGTACAACTTCTCCTTTTTAAGTAGCTCTAAGATAGCTCTTAAATGTTGCTCATGCTCTTCTTTCATCTTCGAGTAGATTAGAATGTCGTCAATGAACACAATCACAAACTTATCGAGGTATGGTTTACAGACTCTGTTCATCAAATCCATGAATACTGCTGGCGCGTTCGTTAAACCAAACGGCATAACCAGGAACTCGTAATGTCCATATCGAGTTCTAAAGGCCGTCTTTGGAATACTTTCCTCTTGTATCCTTAACTGGTGATAACCTGATCGTAGATCGATCTTTGAGTAAAAACTTGAACCTTGTAATTGATCGAATAGGTCATCGATCCTTGGTAAAGGATATCTGTTCTTGATTGTCAACTTATTCAGCTCCCGGTAGTCTATACACATGCGGAAACTACCATCCTTCTTTTTCACGAACAAAATTGGAGCTCCCCAAGGCGAGAAGCTTGGTCTGATAAATCCCTTGTCTAACAACTCTTGAAGTTGCGTTGACAGCTCTTGCATCTCTGATGGCGCAAGTCGATAAGGTGCCTTAGCTACAGGCGCGGCGCCTGGAACTAAGTCAATATGAAACTCGACTTGTCTTTGTGGCGACAATCCTGGCAGGTCTTCTGGAAAGACTTCAGGGTATTCATTCACGACTGGAATGTCTTCTATCCTCGGCTCAGTTGCTTCTTTATCCACGATGTGTGCCAAGAAGGCAACACATCCCTTCTTCAAACACTTTCTAGCCTTCAAGCAACTAATGATCCTCAGAGGCGTATCGCGCTTCTCTCCGTTTACTATGATCGCTTCTCCATCCGCCATTGGGATGCGAATGGTCTTTTCGTGACATACGATCTCGGCTCTGTTGCTTGACAACCAATCCATCCCTACTACCACATCGAAGCTTCCCAACTCGACTGGCAGTAGGTTTAATGTAAACTCGTGTTCTAATAGATAAGAAAATTTTGAATCTCAAGTAATAACTTAAGAATTTTGAACGAATAGTGATCGTTAGCTTGGCCCGCAGAGTCCACCAGAATTCCCATGCACTACAAGTTGTTATTACGTTGGCCACCGTAATAATAAATTGCCTTGCATGGTCGCCCTAGCGTTCTCTCGTACGAAGCAGTCAATCAGTAAGAGAGGAAACACTATTGTCAATATACCTTCAACATAGAAGGAAACTTAGTGATAGTTCATGTGTCAACGTTCGTTGTCATTACTCCGCAGAACGGCACGACATTAAATGAAATAGAAATAGAGAGAATTTGTAAAGATAACAACTGGAGGGGCACCTTCAAGATGAGTACTTCATGTTCCTTGTCTGGACAAGAGTGTCGTCAATTATGATTTGCATGAGCCACAGGGACCTCGTCCCACTAATGGAGTTATTGTTCAAGGCTACCACCTTCGCCTCATCGTCACTATTGAATTTAGGCATTTTAGCATCTGTGAGAAAGCAATCATTCTTCCACGGGATCAATGCTTTATGGTCTCACTCAGGAACCACGTTCGTTATAAGCTCCGCAATAGACGTGAGGTTGATATTCTCACGAAAGATGTTTTGTATAAAATATGTTATGTTTTGAAATAGAGTATTATGTCTTGTGTAAAGGATGTCGTGTCTTAACCATGTTATGTGAGTCAAGGATGACAATGGAATTCGAAGTCGAAGGCATTTTGTTTTTGCCAAATATTTCATGCAACATATATATGAACAACCTATATATATAATCATGTAAAATCCTATCAATCAAGGATTTCTATCTTGTATAAGCTGAACTTGCAAATTGTTTATAATGCGTAAACTGATAATGTAATGTATTGTAGGCACATAGTCTATTAATGTATTGTGTCTATTTCTCATAGTCTTCACCCATGGAAATGGGTATCAACATGTAGTCAGATAAGCATGTAAGTCACAATCAATGTAATCAAGTAATCATCCTAGTCTTCCCCAGACTATCCCTCCCAGTCTCTCAAACTGAACTCCCTAGCCTCTCAGACTAACTCCCTGGTCTCTAAGACCAAACCTTCCAGTCTCTAAGACTAAACATCCCCAATCTCTAAGATTGAGCCCCTCAGTCTCTAAGACTGAACCTCCCTCAGTCTCTAAGACTGAACCTTCCCAGCCTCTAAGGCTAAACTCCCTCAGTCTCTAAGACTGAAATATAAATTTTTGAACGATGTATTTGTGCCTTTTGTTTGTAAAAATGTTTGTACCCTGGATCTGGACGTTTCGTGTATGCAATTGTAAAAATGTTTTCGTGAGAGCCCTATTGATCATAGTCTAGACTCGAGAAAGAATCCTAGTTCGCTATGATCGAGGCTCTGATACCAAGCTGTCACACCCTGGCTTTTGCGGAAGCGTGGGTTTATTTGGTGTGACTTCTTAATACTATAGCAACAATCATAACAATGCTATATGAAAGTAAAACACATGATGTTCATCCATTCATTAAATTTAAAGACACCACAACGTCATTGTCTAAAAATATCGACACACAAAACAAGTTACAACCAAGACAAGATTAAAGCGTTTTCACGTGACACAACAAAAGACTTAAGTAATACGTGATTTAAAGACATGTAACCGTCCAGGTAAGGGTTACACCTCCTAAACCTGGATGACATCGTTATTCATTACGCAGTTTGACACAATAGCATACTTCCCAGATCCATTAATTTCCTGAAATACACGTATTTTGAAAAAAATCAACAAAAGTTGAGCGAGTTCATGTAAAAGTGAGTATGTATGAACCTTCAAAGTATGAATAAACGTCCCTGGTATGTAGCAATAAGGAAAAAGAGATCATCATTGGGTTGCAAAGCCAATGATATGTGTGAAGTGATGCAGGAAGACTCAAACCTAGCAAATTTGTGCGTCGGGCTCAAAGTCACCCCATGGTCCGTACTGTGGACTCAGGAGCTAGGCTCGCTACACCCAAATAGATCTACCGCTCATGACCCTCGGTCCTACAACGAGGATTAATGGCCTTAAGTTCCACCTACCCACTCACATGATCTAAGTAGTAAACCCTCCTTAAGCTAACCATACCATGTATAAAATGTCTGTAATAATTGTAACATGTATTCCACCCCCGAAGTATAAAACTGAAAACTGTTAAGAGAAAAGGGGGACATGAACTCACTGTAGTGCGTCTTGAACCGTATTTCAACTCTGTCAGCTACACGACAACCTACAACGTACTAATGTCTATTAGACGAACGGGCCGTGCCTTGGCTTAGAGTTAAATGTTTTGAGTTACGTTTCTTTTATTATTTGGAGTAATAATTATTTGTCAAAATAATTAATATTTCAACTTAAATCATGTGTCGTGTTGGAATATTTGTTCGTGCGATTTTCTTGTATTAATACTTCTAAAGTATTTTATATATAAGTGTTCCCTTCCCAAGGATGGGACATTTTACCCACGTATGTTCGTATCGAAAATATATTTTTAAGTCCCTTTTTGAGAATATATGCTTAACCATTTTTTTTTGTATAAAACCATCCTCTGATACTTTATACTTTGTTATAAAATTTATGGCGAGGTTTATCTTTGAAAACATAATCTGAAATATACTAGTAAACACTTGTCCAGAAAATATTTACTAAGTGTTAGGATTTTCGGAAAATTTCGCCATAGTCTCCTTTGTAAATGGAGGTGTCCATGCTTAATAGCATATCATTTTATTTTACATATATCCCGTAGATCGTTCCCACATAGCCAACCCGACAATTAGACATGCAATAAACTACTTATGTCATTTCAGCATTATTAATCAAAACTGTACTGTTTTCGAGCATTTTAATAAAATAGTTAACCTTCTCCAAAAATTCTCAAATTTTTACAGAATGTCATATACCATCCAAATTTTATTGTGTAAAACTATCGGTCCAGTTCATTACCAATATTTTATAGAAATTCATTTACCGGACTGAAATCAGATTCGTCACTTTCTGACTGCAGTTCACGGAAAAATTCATTTAAAATTTATCGTAAGTCCGATTGATGAAATTCCAGTGGGACAATTATTTGGACATCTGTGGTCATCTACAGTACCAATTTCATGATCTGAATCTACACAGAATCCAATTTATGACGGAAACAAGACGTTTATTTTCAGCATTGAAAATACAGCTTGAGCTGCTGTTACAAAACGGGTCTTTAAAAATAGTAAACGAAGTCCAAAAATTATGATTCCAGTTCCATTAGAACCGTATTTCATAATATCATGTTATAGAATTAAGAAAATCAAATTTTTGTTGAGTTATGACCTGTTTACAGCCAGTTAAAGTCGACTGAAAGTGCAAATCAGCAAACTGTTTGTAGGTTAAATGTTACTAAAACGCATATATACGATCACCGTACTAACGTTTTAACCATGGAACAAGATGAATAAGGGTGTACAAGTAACTTACTACTAGCACAAGGCTAGGTATGATCAAGAGTGTCACACCCCGACCACGTAGAACATACAAAACATGGCGGAAATGTCGGGGAGTGTTGTAACAGAATTAATCGTTTCAAATCCATAGCAATTAAAGTTTCGTTTTAATAATCAATTATGAGAGTTTACATTGTTTAAACAAGAACAAAGGGTACATAACATAAGTTAACTAGTTATTGTCTCGTTTTAAGTCGCTAAGGCACGAGTCCATCCTAAATGTAGCATGTATCAACAATCATTGCAAAGCAGTACCTGAAACATGTGTAAAAACGAGGTCAGCAAAGAAATGCTGGCGAATACATTGGTTTTGTAGGAGTGTCGAAATCATGGCTAGTTTAGACGTTGCAATACTTTATTTAAAAACCTTGTTTTGAAAAGAGTATAATATTGCAACTTAATTAACCAACTCAAATCAAGCTGTTTATAATTTGTAAAACCTCGTAGCCATGACTCTTAACCCATAAACATTTGTTTTAGTAAATTATTTGAAAAACAATGATAAGTTCTGATGATATGTATAAATAAGAGAATAATGCATGATTAAATGAATAACCATGTAACATGAGTTTGTATAAGATATGTTGTTTGTAAAACAATGTCTTGTGAAAAGTATGTTATTTGTATAAATGTTATATATTTCAAACTGAAATGATTCAAATAACGTTACAGTATGTAATACCATACAAGCACTTATATATAGGAAGTACCAGCGGCGTATCCACCATGCTTGTATCATATTACACACGCATCGTTACTTAATCACTTAATCAAACTAAACCAAATCGATAGATAGATAGTACATTAAATATACCTTCGTTGTTCAAAAGAATAGATTTAGATAGTATAGTACAAGTATACTTCGGATTTATAGATAACATATCAAAATATGCTTTGGGTGTGATAAATAACATATTAAACTATGTTTTTTGTTTAGTAAATAACATATTAAAATATGCTTTGGATGGTTAACAAAATATATGTTGGTTTGTACAATACCACACATGAGAGTATATTCAACTATACTTTAATAGTGTGATTTAAGAATTCATTCAGACCTAGTGCATCAAGATACACCTTTGAGACTATAGAAATACCACAAAGGCAATTCCTATTTGGATGGAGCAACAAATTGGTTTCAGACATTCCATGCCAACAGGAATGGGGTGTCAAATCCTATAGCGCTATATCATACTAACAATCGGTCTGGTGAACATAAAATAAGTACAATTCAACAATTTATTTTATGTTCTTTGAGAAAACAATGTTTAAATCATAGATAGTCATTCAATTGGTCAATAGATAAGTAATAACATGTATAATCAATTATACTTTTGGAAAACATGAAAGTAACAGATAGGTACACATGCTTCACCCCAAAACAGTTTGGAAAACAGTAAAATAGGGGAATAATGTACTCGCCTGAGATTGCTCAGATGTCTAAAGATAATCACCAAGTAATGCTAGAGATCTCGTGTCACACCCCGACCACGTGGAACATACAAAACGTGGCGGAAACATCGGGGCGTGTTGTAACAGAATTAATGTTTCACAACCATGGAAATTAAAGTTTCGTTTTATTCAATATAAGTGTTACAATGTCTAAACAAACATGGAAATACAACAATTAACTAGTCTGCATCTTTTATTGTCACTAAGGCCCATGTCCGCCTAAGTGTATCTTGATCAATCCTATGCTTTATTTCCTGAAAAACACATGTGAAAATATGGTACGTCAGCATAAAAATGCCGGTGAGATACATAGGTTTTGTGAAAATAGGTTTCATGACTTATGTTTGAGAAAATGTTTAGTCATGAACCTTGTTATTTGCTTTGTTTTGTAAATCATTTGAAAATCGATAAGATCAGATGATATGTATAAATAATGTATGGTTAAATGAATAACCATGTAAAATGAGTTTGTATTAGATAGGTTGCTTGTAAAACAATGTCTTGTGAAAAATATGTTATTTGTATAAAATGTTCTATGTCTCAAACTGAAATGATTCAAATAACGCTACGATATGTAATACCATACAAACACTTATATATAGGAAGTACCAGCGGCGTATCCACCATGTTGGTATCATATTACACACGCATCGTTACTTAATCACTTAATCAACCAAACCAACAATGTAAATTGTCCATGTATAAATGAATTTGTCAAATGTGTTGAATAATATGTCAAAATGCAATGATCAATGTAAATCATGTAATGTGTAACCTAAATGATATGTATGGCTAGTGAAAACGCATCAACTAAACCATAGGTGAAATGCACAAAAACAAAGTATTGAAGTAAAACTGTGTTTAAATCAACGTTATGTTTTGTGTAAATGCATGATCAATGTCAATCATGTTAAAATGTCTATGTCTAATGTCTATGTCAAAATGTCCTGTATGGCTAGCGAAATGTCTCAACTAAACCATATGCACAAGAACATAGTATTGAAGTAAAACGTAGTTTAAATCAACATTATGTCTTGTGAAAATGCATGATCAAGGTCAATCATGTTAAAATGTCTATATGCATGATCAAGGTCAATCATGTTAAAATGTCTAAATGCATGATCAAGGTCAATCATGTTAAAATGTCTATGTCTAATGTCTATGTCAAAATGTCCTGTATGGCTAGCGAAATGTGTCAACTAAACCATATGCACAAGAACATAGTATTGAAGTAAAATGTAGTTTAAATCAACATTATGTCTTGTGAAAATGCATGATCAAGGTCAATCATGTTAAAATGTCTATATGCATGCTATACTGAATATGTACATTTATGTGGTGTTGTTCCAATGCATACATCCAAGCCTTGCGACTGAGGTGATAAACCCTTTAAACAAATTAAAGGTTTATCTGTCTTAAATATCATCGAATTCGGTCATTCCTTTACTGTCCCCTTTCCCTGGGATGTCCGGAACGGGAGTTGTAAATTCCTATGGTACCACTACCTACTAACGAACGGCGTAGCTAATGTTAATGAATGTATTGTCCCATTTAACAAACCAAATGTCATACCAAAATGTAAGCATGTGATGAAATGAATCTGTACTAAGTATGCAACAAATGAACATACATAGCATGTGATGTGATGTGATGTAAAACAATGTACTAAGTATGAACTAAATGAACATACATAGCATAAAATGTCATGTAAAACGATGTACTAAGTATGCACGCTATATACATACATAGCATAAAATGTCAATGTAAAACGACGTACTATAATGTACTAATAAACATAGCAGGTATATGATATGAAAACAGGAAAGCATGAAAGTAACAAGTAGGCACATGTGTTCCACCCCAAAACAGTTTGGAAAACAGTAAAAGAGGGGTCTATGTACTCACTTGAGATTGCTCAGTAGTCCTTGAGTAACAACCAAACAATGCTAGAGATCACGGAAATCAAACGGCACCTAATATAGGTAACTATGTTAATTAACCGGACCTAAATCGGAAGATTGGGTAGCATTAGGGTTTGTAAACCAAATGAGTGTAGGAACTCATATGATATGGTTTAACAAAGCCTACATGCTAAATGAAACTTAACCTAAGTCTTATCGACCCATTACGACCCGTTTAGGAAGCTTATGCTACTTTAACGCGTCGTTCGCGTAAAACGCGTTCGGAACGCCTAACCAGCCCTATGACAAGTGTTATATGCCTAAACATGTTACATAATCAGTTATGTGGCAAAAGTTTGGGTTACATATGCTAAATTACCAATTATGCATGAAAAGGGTATTCTGGTAATTTACCTAAGGTATATAAACTACCTATCATACAACTACTTAAACGATGTGACCATAGGGTATAACCTCGGAAGGTTATTCCCTACCTACTATGGTCACCTAATGTATTTGGTCCGATCCTAATGATCGACCAAATGGGTCGAGTTCGAAGGTATAGGCGATTTATTAGATCGCCTACCCTACGACTCTAGACAACGTGGTAATCAGTGGGCATAGTCCCAAAGGACTATGACCAACGTGATTACACTCACGTTGCGAAGTTCAAACGAACTTCGCATTGACCATTACTGGTCAACGCTGAAAGTCAAACAAAGTTTGACTTTCGGACTCGAAAAGCAGTAAAATAAGGAAAAGAACGAAAGAATACTAACCCAGGGTCCCCGAATGCTAATCCCGACTTCAAGAACTCAGGTATGAAACAATGGTTTCAACTTAGAGCTCTCAAAATCAGAATTCTTGTGAGAAAATGCAATGGGGGTGTTGGGTTATTTATAGTTTTCGGTCCACCGTTGAGATCGTTTCTTGGAAAAGGGGAAACGATCAAGGCCGTACACTTGTCGGAACCTTATGGATGCTTAAAATGGTTCTTATCAACATGACTAAGCAAGTAGGAACATGTGGTGGGGGTTTAAACAGCTGAAAACAGGCTGTTTAAACATTGTATCTGGTCAGAAGACCCCCTGCGCATCGTAGCCAAAAAGGGCCTGCGCATCGTAGGGGTTATCTTTGGCAGATTTACACTTTTGGTCCCTGCAGTGCAATAAGGTCATTTTTGACACGTTTAAGGCCCGTTAACCCCATTTCAAAGCTCTAAAATGAAGTTAAAGTATAGGGAACTTAAAATGTGTTTAAAAATATCTCGGATGTTGGTTCGTTTGGCCGTACGAACGCGATGTTCGGTTAATTACGACGGAATGCGCATAAGCGCGAAAAACGAACCAAATGACGAAACGAATGGATTTTTCTTAAAGCGAACACTAAAATATAATATAGTCATGCTTATATAAATTTTTGGATGTCCAGATGTATTCAGAACGTAAGTTATGCTCGAAAATGCAAACTTGTGCACTTTTTGACACTTTTAGTCCCTGAATGACCCAAAAGTTTATTTTAGCACACCGAACCCCTCAAAGCCTATTTCTAAGCTATATAAAGGATATTTAAGGTGTGTTTAACTTATGGTCATGTTCCGGAATGTCTGTTACAGTTCAAATTGGCATACTTTCGCAGTTTGTCAACTTTAGTCCCTGTAAGCGATTTAACTTGATTTTGCCATACCAAAGCCTTCAAAACTTATTTCTAAGTTATGTAAAGGTTATTTAAGGTATGTTAAGCCAATGTCACTATTCCGGAGTGTTTGTTGCATTAAACTGGTTATATTTACGCATCGGTGCGCGTATAACCTTCCAGAAAGTGATTTAGAGTTTGAAATTGAACAAGAATTGATATGTGCAAATGATACACATATTTTTACAAATACCAAGTATGAAATACAATATTTCATTGCTTTGGTATTTGTTTGATGGCCGTGAAGGCACAGGTGTTACAGTCTCCCCTACTTTAGGAAATTTCGTCCCGAAATTTATTTAGAGGAAACTTGTGAGAGCTTGAAAGCATGAAGTTGAAAAGATCGAACAACATTGGTTAGGGTTCTTGAACTTTTAGTAACCTTAATAACATCATGACTGCAATGTAAGAGGGATACTTATATACAAGTATATGAAGCATCATTGGTGCGTCCACCGTACCTCCATTACATCGTTCTCATTTCGTTATTGTTGTCACTATCGGTTCTTACACATAATAAACCTTGCTGGTTTTCTATGCACTAAATTTCATAATTATGTAGGCCTCCATAATTAGACAATTCCTTGCACAGTTCACACAGTCTATTTTATAATGCGTAGGGTAAAACCAAATGAACAATCCTGTGATGAGTGTGACTAGACCGCCATAGAGTCCCGTAGACTAGATCAATAAATGATCTAAATAGACTATCAAGGAGTCTGTCCAGCTACATCACTAGATGCCATTCTTTAACCAAATTGTGAATCAATCCTTTAGACTAGACCACTAAAAAGGGTCTGGAGTGGTACTATATAAATCCAAGGGTCTTAACTATTACATAGAAGCCCATTAAGGAATTAAGATAGTACCTTTTGACTATCCTGCTACGAATCCCTCATATGAAGATATGAAAGATCCTGCGAGGATTTGGATAACGAATTATCCAGAGTATACCAAAAACACAAAAATGTATAAATGAAAAACACCAAATATGTAAACACATAATCACATAACCACAAAATTGTTTAACTAGAAGTTTGTTCTGCTAACAGAGTACATGTATTTAAAGCACACTAGGAATCCATCTTGTGGATTTCATTTGGTACTTTAAACATTTTCGAGAATCCAACTATAAAGATAGAAAGATTCAAAAAGAAAATTCGATTTCGATTACTAGAACTCGAAATGTTCGAATTAAGGTACATAAAGAATCCAATTAAGGACTCTGATTTGAATCATGATCATCCACAAGGGTCTAATTATGGAGATAAAAAGATCCCATATGGATTGTAGAAGTTGAAGATGCTTTGAATTCTTGCACGGGATGTGCTTAAGTTCAAACATGAAGTAAAATGCTTATGAGGTTGAGATGCTAGATATGTCAAGGCGACATATGAAGCAGAATTTGAAGGTTAAGTAAATATACGAGAAAGATATTTTTGAAAACTGTGCATGGGGTTCTTTTAAGAAAAGTATGTTTAGTGTTTTTGAAACCTTATATATAATATTTTGAAATCATAAAGTAGGTGTACTAGGTAAGTATATTTATAAAAAATGTTTTAAAATCATGCGAGATGAATTTTGAAATTATGTATAAGGTTTTTGAAAAAATTAAATGATGATTTTCGAAATCATGCACTTGATAAGAAAATGTATTGTGTTAATATTGTCTTCAGACTATATGAAATATTTTGAAATTTGAAAGGTTGGTTTTGATAACATGGCCAATGTTTTTGAAATAACATAGACAATGTAACTTGAAAAATTGTTTTCAAACTATATGAAATGTTTTGAGATCATGACGATTGTTTTGAAATACTGGTACTATGTATGTTGAAAAATCAAAATGTAATGGGTATGAGATTTGAAAATATCCTTAGTTATCCAACCAAGGATTCAAAGGTACTGATGTGCAAAAAGCATGATTACTCATAGTTTCACTTTATTTCATGTACTTCGTTTCTTAGAATGAAACGAGTACTTAGAACTTTCGAGGAAATTATGAGCGATTTCTTGTAAGAGAGAATCACAAGAGTAGTTCGTAAGGAACATAGTTCCTTAATGTAGGTAACATAGGAAAAGTCATACACACATGTAACTATACTTGTATATCAGAATTGCGAACAACAACTTTTATTTATGAACAAGACATATTGTTTCACAATATACGAGAACAAAAGAAACAAAGGCATAAGACAGTAACATCCTTTGTTCAGCCGAATGCTCATCCAAGGGTTGGATTTGCATTAGCAAGCTTTGGGCAGTTGTTCCTGAAATGGCTCGTATCTCCACAGTTGTAGCAAGTACCACGTGGGAAACGAGCTTGAGTAGGGTTGACTTGGGGTTGGGTAGCAGCAAGGTTTGTAGCAGCTTTGTGTTGGGCAACAAAGCGGCATGTGTTAATCAAATGTCCCCACCGTCCACAGTAGGTACATTGGGAGCAGGGTATGAGGTTTGAATGATGACGGTTGCATCGCTTGCACCATGGGGCAGTTCCCAAGTACGGCTTCCTAGCTGGTGGCATCGCTACCTGGCTAGGTCCCGCTTGATTAGATGTAACCGCTGCGAGTTTCCTTGAAGCCTTACGCTTCCTTGATGTTGGTGCAGGCTTGATTTCTGCTTCCATTGGTAGCTCTTGAGTGGCTTCATTGTCGAGACGAGAGGCTTCATTTTTGAGACGAGCCATGGCAATGCCTAGATCCACAGACTTCAGTATCACCTCGCCTATTTGCTGGGCAAATTTGGCTGTTTGCTCGGACATTTGACCAGTGCTGAGAGGAATAGACATTCTAGAAGAAAATGAAAAACAGAGAAAGAAACGAGTGAAAGGTTATTGGATAATCAATACAGAACGGCAACGAATGAAAATTGTGATCATTTGTTTGTTACCTAAGGCAAACAAATGAGATGGCGACAAAACAAAGTAAATGGGTACATTGAGATGATGACAAATCAAAGTAAATGGGTAAAAAAATAATGTATCGCGAAGACATGCTCGCCTATAAGTGAACACTCATCCCAAGAATTCCCAGGTAAGCACAACTGGTCTCGCGTCTGATGAGATGTATACGAAGTGCTTGCCTAGACAGAAAACCCAGAATACAGGCATTCACCCTTCCAGTTTGCACGTGTTCACATTACTTAAAACCCAAAACCTTGACGATGTTTTTGAAAACCCAAAAGGGTTCAAAACCATATAACAGAGAGTTCAAAACCTTATAACTGAGGGTTCAAAACCTAGTAATCAATCATCCTAGAACAGATGATTAGTTTTCAAAGCGGTTTTGAATTTTATGTTCTTGTTGTGATCGTCGCCTAAGGATAGGTGACGGTATTGTTTTATGACTAAATGCAAGTAAACTCGCGTTAGGGTCCTAAGAAGGTTATAGACTAGGTCAAAGCATTACTAATTACTAATAACCTAATTCCCTATAACCATTGGCTCTGATACCATCTTTTCTGTCACACCCCGACCACGTGGAACATACAAAACGTGGCGGAAACATCGGGGCGTGTTGTAACAGAATTAATGTTTCACAACCATGGAAATTAAAGTTTCGTTTTATTCAATATAAGTGTTACAATGTCTAAACAAACATGGAAATACAACAATTAACTAGTCTGCATCTTTTATTGTCACTAAGGCCCATGTCCGCCTAAGTGTATCTTGATCAATCCTATGCTTTATTTCCTGAAAAACACATGTGAAAATATGGTACGTCAGCATAAAAATGCCGGTGAGATACATAGGTTTTGTGAAAATAGGTTTCATGACTTATGTTTGAGAAAATGTTTAGTCATGAACCTTGTTATTTGCTTTGTTTTGTAAATCATTTGAAAATCGATAAGATCAGATGATATGTATAAATAATGTATGGTTAAATGAATAACCATGTAAAATGAGTTTGTATTAGATAGGTTGCTTGTAAAACAATGTCTTGTGAAAAATATGTTATTTGTATAAAATGTTCTATGTCTCAAACTGAAATGATTCAAATAACGCTACGATATGTAATACCATACAAACACTTATATATAGGAAGTACCAGCGGCGTATCCACCATGTTGGTATCATATTACACACGCATCGTTACTTAATCACTTAATCAACCAAACCAACAATGTAAATTGTCCATGTATAAATGAATTTGTCAAATGTGTTGAATAATATGTCAAAATGCAATGATCAATGTAAATCATGTAATGTGTAACCTAAATGATATGTATGGCTAGTGAAAACGCATCAACTAAACCATAGGTGAAATGCACAAAAACAAAGTATTGAAGTAAAACTGTGTTTAAATCAACGTTATGTTTTGTGTAAATGCATGATCAATGTCAATCATGTTAAAATGTCTATGTCTAATGTCTATGTCAAAATGTCCTGTATGGCTAGCGAAATGTCTCAACTAAACCATATGCACAAGAACATAGTATTGAAGTAAAACGTAGTTTAAATCAACATTATGTCTTGTGAAAATGCATGATCAAGGTCAATCATGTTAAAATGTCTATATGCATGATCAAGGTCAATCATGTTAAAATGTCTAAATGCATGATCAAGGTCAATCATGTTAAAATGTCTATGTCTAATGTCTATGTCAAAATGTCCTGTATGGCTAGCGAAATGTGTCAACTAAACCATATGCACAAGAACATAGTATTGAAGTAAAATGTAGTTTAAATCAACATTATGTCTTGTGAAAATGCATGATCAAGGTCAATCATGTTAAAATGTCTATATGCATGCTATACTGAATATGTACATTTATGTGGTGTTGTTCCAATGCATACATCCAAGCCTTGCGACTGAGGTGATAAACCCTTTAAACAAATTAAAGGTTTATCTGTCTTAAATATCATCGAATTCGGTCATTCCTTTACTGTCCCCTTTCCCTGGGATGTCCGGAACGGGAGTTGTCAATTCCTATGGTACCACTACCTACTAACGAACGGCGTAGCTAATGTTAATGAATGTATTGTCCCATTTAACAAACCAAATGTCATACCAAAATGTAAGCATGTGATGAAATGAATCTGTACTAAGTATGCAACAAATTAACATACATAGCATGTGATGTGATGTGATGTAAAACAATGTACTAAGTATGAACTAAATGAACATACATAGCATAAAATGTCATGTAAAACGATGTACTAAGTATGCACGCTATATACATACATAGCATAAAATGTCAATGTAAAACGACGTACTATAATGTACTAATAAACATAGCAGGTATATGATATGAAAACAGGAAAGCATGAAAGTAACAAGTAGGCACATGTGTTCCACCCCAAAACAGTTTGGAAAACAGTAAAAGAGGGGTCTATGTACTCACTTGAGATTGCTCAGTAGTCCTTGAGTAACAACCAAACAATGCTAGAGATCACGGAAATCAAACGGCACCTAATATAGGTAACTATGTTAATTAACCGGACCTAAATCGGAAGATTGGGTAGCATTAGGGTTTGTAAACCAAATGAGTGTAGGAACTCATATGATATGGTTTAACAAAGCCTACATGCTAAATGAAACTTAACCTAAGTCTTATCGACCCATTACGACCCGTTTAGGAAGCTTATGCTACTTTAACGCGTCGTTCGCGTAAAACGCGTTCGGAACGCCTAACCAGCCCTATGACAAGTGTTATATGCCTAAACATGTTACATAATCAGTTATGTGGCAAAAGTTTGGGTTACATATGCTAAATTACCAATTATGCATGAAAAGGGTATTCTGGTAATTTACCTAAGGCATATAAACTACCTATCATACAACTACTTAAACGATGTGACCATAGGGTATAACCTCGGAAGGTTATTCCCTACCTACTATGGTCACCTAATGTATTTGGTCCGATCCTAATGATCGACCAAATGGGTCGAGTTCGAAGGTATAGGCGATTTATTAGATCGCCTACCCTACGACTCTAGACAACGTGGTAATCAGTGGGCATAGTCCCAAAGGACTATGACCAACGTGATTACACTCACGTTGCGAAGTTCAAACGAACTTCGCATTGACCATTACTGGTCAACGCTGAAAGTCAAACAAAGTTTGACTTTCGGACTCGAAAAGCAGTAAAATAAGGAAAAGAACGAAAGAATACTAACCCAGGGTCCCCGAATGCTAATCCCGACTTCAAGAACTCAGGTATGAAACAATGGTTTCAACTTAGAGCTCTCAAAATCAGAATTCTTGTGAGAAAATGCAATGGGGGTGTTGGGTTATTTATAGTTTTCGGTCCACCGTTGAGATCGTTTCTTGGAAAAGGGGAAACGATCAAGGCCGTACACTTGTCGGAACCTTATGGATGCTTAAAATGGTTCTTATCAACATGACTAAGCAAGTAGGAACATGTGGTGGGGGTTTAAACAGCTGAAAACAGGCTGTTTAAACATTGTATCTGGTCAGAAGACCCCCTGCGCATCGTAGCCAAAAAGGGCCTGCGCATCGTAGGGGTTATCTTTGGCAGATTTACACTTTTGGTCCCTGCAGTGCAATAAGGTCATTTTTGACACGTTTAAGGCCCGTTAACCCCATTTCAAAGCTCTAAAATGAAGTTAAAGTATAGGGAACTTAAAATCTGTTCAAAAATATCTCGGATGTTGGTTCGTTTGGCCGTACGAACGCGATGTTCGGTTAATTACGACGGAATGCGCATAAGCGCGAAAAACGAACCAAATGACGAAACGAATGGATTTTTCTTAAAGCGAACACTAAAATATAATATAGTCATGCTTATATAAATTTTTGGATGTCCAGATGTATTCAGAACGTAAGTTATGCTCGAAAATGCAAACTTGTGCACTTTTTGACACTTTTAGTCCCTGAATGACCCAAAAGTTTATTTTAGCACACCGAACCCCTCAAAGCCTATTTCTAAGCTATATAAAGGATATTTAAGGTGTGTTTAACTTATGGTCATGTTCCGGAATGTCTGTTACAGTTCAAATTGGCATACTTTCGCAGTTTGTCAACTTTAGTCCCTGTAAGCGATTTAACTTGATTTTGCCATACCAAAGCCTTCAAAACTTATTTCTAAGTTATGTAAAGGTTATTTAAGGTATGTTAAGCCAATGTCACTATTCCGGAGTGTTTGTTGCATTAAACTGGTTATATTTACGCATCGGTGCGCGTATAACCTTCCAGAAAGTGATTTAGAGTTTGAAATTGAACAAGAATTGATATGTGCAAATGATACACATATTTTTACAAATACCAAGTATGAAATACAATATTTCATTGCTTTGGTATTTGTTTGATGGCCGTGAAGGCACAGGTGTTACATCTCGGAATATCAAACGGCACCTAATATAGGTAACTACATTAATAAACCGGACCTAAATCAGAGGATCGGATAGAGTGAGGGTTTGTAAACCAAACGAGTGTAGAGACTCGTGTCATTTGGTTTAACAAAGCCTACATACTAAATGAAACCTAACATAATTGTTTTCGACCCATTACGACCCGTTTAGGTAGCTTATGCTACTTTAACGCGTTGTGCGCGTGAAACGCGTTCGGACCGTCTGACTAGTCCTATGACAAGTGTTATATGCCTAAACATGTTACATAATCAATTATGTGACAAAGGTTTAGGTTACATATGCTTAATTACCAATTATACATGAAAAGGGTATTCTGGTAATTTACCTAAGGCGTATAAACTACCTATCATACAACTACTTAAACGATGTGACCATAAGGTATAACCTCGGAAGGTTATTCCCTACCTACTATGGTCACCTAATGTATTTGGTCGGATCCTAATGATCGACCAAACTGGGTCGGGTTCGAAGGTATAGGCGATTTATTAGATTGCCTACCCTACGACCCTAGACAACGTGGTAATCAGTGGGCATAGTCCCAAGGGACTATGACCAACGTGATTACACTCACGTTGCGAAGTTCAAACAAACTTCGCATTGACCATTACTGGTCAACGCTGAAAGTCAAACAAAGTTTGACTTTCTGACTCGAAAAGCAATAAAAGAACGAAAGAATACTTACGAAGGGTCCCCGAATGCTAATCCCGATCCAAGAACTCAGGTATGAAACAATGGTTTCAACTTAGAGCTCTCAAAATCAGAATTCTAGTGAGAAATGCAATGGGGGTGGATGGTTATATATAGTTTTCGGGTAACCGTTAGGATCGTTTCTTGAATAACGTGATCGAATCTCGTGCGTACACTTGTCGGAATGTTATGGTGCCACAAATGCTCCTTATCTTAGTGACACATCAACTTAAAACATGTGGTTAAGAATCAATTAGTTGCAACTTGTGTTTAGAACATGGAATCTGGTCCAGAATAGGCAGTCGCGTAGCGCGACTGGTAAGGCTTTAGGCGTCGCGCTACGCCACTGACCCATCTGATTCAGAAATGTTTCTAAATTGGCAGAAATGGTCCCTGTTGTGTTTAAGGCCTTTTTCGAAGCGTTTGAACCCCGTTAACCTCATTTCAAGGCTCTAAAATGAAGTTAAAGTATAGGGAACTCAAAACATGCTCAAAAATATGCCGGATGATGGTTCGTTTGGTCGTACGAACGCGATGTTCGCTTAATTACGACGGAATGCGCATAAGCGCGAAAAACGATCCAAATGACGCGACGAATGGATTTTTCTTAAGGCGAACACTAAAATATAATATAGTCATGCTCACATAAATTTTTGGATGTCCGGATGTATTCAGAACGTAAGTTATGCGCGAAAATGCAAACT
The DNA here is from genome assembly GCA_030545235.1 of Helianthus tuberosus. Taxonomy (NCBI): domain Eukaryota; kingdom Viridiplantae; phylum Streptophyta; class Magnoliopsida; order Asterales; family Asteraceae; genus Helianthus; species Helianthus tuberosus. The sequence continues at coordinate 46,710,690 of CM060426.1, read as the reverse complement.
TGTGCACTTTTTGACACTTGTAGTCCCTGAATGACCCAAAAGTTTATTTTAGCACACCGAACCCCTCAAAGCCTATTCCTAAGCTATATAAAGGATATTTAAGGTGTGTTTAACTTATGGTCATGTTCCGGAATGTTCGTTACAGTTCAAATTGACATACTTTCGCAGTTTGTCAAGTTTAGTCCCTGTAAGCGAATTAACTTTTTTTTTTTGCCATACCAAAGCCTTCAAAACTTATTTCCAAGTTATGTAAAGGTTATTTAAGGTATGTTAAGCCTATTTCACTATTCCAGAGTGTTCGTTGGATTAAACTGGTTATATTTACGCATCAGAGCGCGTATAACCTTCCAGAAAGCGATTTAGAGTTTGAAATTGAACAAGAATTGATATGTGCAAATGATACACATATTTTTACAAATCCCAAGTATGAAATACAACATTTCATTGGTTTGGCATTTGTTTGATGGTTGAAGTGACACAGGTGTTACAAAGAGGATTAAAAGAAAATGAGAGCGGTCCTTGAGCTTCCGAGTGCACCAAGCTTACTTGTTCGGTCTCTAGCACCCTTGGAGATGTAGGAATTGATTGAAAAGAATTTGAAGGTGGATGTATGATAGAGATAAGATGGCTGCCGAAAATTTAGGGAAGGAGAAGGGTTCTTCTTTGTGGTTTTATTATGAAAATGTGATAGAATGATTGATATAGTGCTTTTCCTTTAATCATGCAAGACCATTTGCCTTTGTCCTCATGATAGTAAACATGACCTAACTTAATATCATAGAAAATTTAAGTGGGGAGTCCCACATTCTCCATAATAATCGGTTTGGGGTATGATTAGTTTGTAATTATTGAAGATGGTGGTGTTTATTTATAATTCAAGTGCCTTTAACAAAAGCACAAACTCAATTATATCAAAATTCCACTAAGACCACTAAATATTGTTGGAGATATTAGAAGATTAGAAAATCTTAATGGTGGAGTCATGAGGGCCGAAAATTAGGCAAGGGGGGAGGTTAAATGAAAATTAGATGGTAAGTAGGTAGTTAGTTAGGGGTTAAGTGGTAAAAGTCTAGTGTTATGTGAAACTTGCATTATGTAATAAGTTTAAGAGTTCGGGAACCAATACTAACTCAGAAAAATAAAATCATGTCTCTGATAATAATTTAGTGTTCCGGGTAATGTCCGGTTGTCCGGTTAGGCACCGTTCCGTTAAAGTGCTTAATTGTTCCGTAAAGTGTCCTTTATAATGCTTTTTGTGTCACAATTTATTCCCGGCACTTAGGAAAGTATACAGGACCATTCTGTCATGTTTTTGAACTTTACTAATAATTTAAAATGCTGAATTCTGCATTTAAAGTAGGTTTTTGGCACTTCCCGGCACTATAACTATCTCCTAGTGACGCAGTTTTATGGTCGTCACTCCCCTACACTCCATACTAGTGTAGTACCTTATCCCTGGCTCATACTGGCCATAATAACACTGTCCGTCTAAGTGCTGACATTATCAGCATGTTTCTCAATTATCCGCTCAGTGTGCTAACTGTGCTTTGTGCATCAAGTGTGTCACTAATGTTTGTGTGTAATGAGTGGAGTGACAGTATGAAATGTGATGCATATGTATGTAAGTTACAGGAATCAGAAAGCAGTTTACGTTATCAGTAGTAATCAAGCACAGTCATTAGGCACGTAATTAAGATTAATTAATTGTACAGTACCTGTAATTTTGAGGGTTGTCACACCTACATACTAAAATGAAACCTAACCTAAGTGCTTACGACCCATTACGACCCGTTTAGGTAGCTTATGCTACTTTAACGCGTCGTTCGCGTAAAACGCGTTCGAAACGCCTAACTAGCCCTATGATAAGTAAAATATGCCTTAACATGTCTAATATTGTTTCCAAATCAGTTTAGATACCAAAAGTTATGTTACATATGCTTAAAATGAATTTTGGCGTAAAAAGGGTATTTTGGTAATTTACCTAAGGCATATATACTACCTATTATACAACTAACTAAACGTCGTGACCATAAGGTATAATCTCGGAAGGTTATTCCCTATACAACTATGGTCACCTAAAGTGTTTGGTCGGATCCTAATGATCGACCAAACGGGTCGGGTTCGAAAGTATAAGCGATTGTTTAGATCGCTTACCTTACGACCCTATATAAGCACTAAACTAAAAGTGACGAGCTAAGCATGTTAAAACATGCTTAACTAAGTTTGGAAAAACAGGTTTGGTATCAAAACAAACGTTTTTGATACCTAAAAGTAGTTTGGTTACAAAATACGTAATAACACGTATTTTGGCTGAAACTACGACTCGCCACTGAGCCTAGATAACGTGGTAATCAGTAGGTATAGTCACTAGGGACTATAACCATCGTGATTACGCTCACGTTATGAAGTTCAAACGAACTTCGCATTGACCATAAACTTGGTCAACGCAGAAAGTCAAACAAAGTTTGACTTTAACGCTAAAAGAATAAAAGAACGAAGGAACACTTACAAAGGGTCCAAGAATGGAAGGTTTGAATCCGAACACTCTCAGGTATGAAGTGTTAAACACAACAACTTAGAGAGCAAGTTCAGATTTCAAAGGTGTGGGGTTTGCAAATGAATGGGGTTGGGTATTTATAGGAATGTTGGAACTGTTAAGATCGTTTATCAAATACCGTGCTTCAATCTCAACCTTACACTTGTTGCAACCCTATGGTAACTCAAAATGGCCCCTCATGATCAGGAAAGGGCAAGTGGAATTGAGTTTTGGGTGCATAACAGCTGTTAACAGCTGTTTAAACAAGTTTATCTGATCTGGGAAGCTGACACGGGCCGCGTAAGGATCACACAAGGCTTACGCGGGCCGCCTGGCTCTTCTGGTCAGAAAACAACTTTGCCATATTGACAGTTTCAGTCCCTGTTGGTGTTTAAGCTCATTTCCGACACGTTTAAGGCCCGTTAAGCCAACGTTAAGGCCCTAAAATGATGCCTAAACATTGTGGACATGAAACATGCTCAAAAATATGCCGGATGTTGGTTCGTTTGGTCGTACGATCGCGATGTTCGCTTAATTACGACGGAATGCGCATAAGCGCGAAAAACGATCCAAATTGCGCGACGAATGGATTTTTCTTATGCCAAACACTAAAATAAAATATTTTAGTGATTACATAAATTTTTTGATGTCCGGATGTATTCAGAACGTAAGTTATGCGCGAAAATGCAAACTTATGCACTTTTTGACGCTTTTAGTCCCTGAATGACCCAAAAGTTTATTTTAGCACACCGAACCCCTCAAAGCCTATTTGTAAGCTATGTATAGGATATTTAGGGTATGTTTAACTTATGGTCATGTTCCGGAATGTCTGTTACATTTCAAATTGGCATACTTTCGCAGTTTGTCAAATTTAGTCCCTCTAAGCGAATTAACTTGATTTCGGCATACCAAACCATCCAAAACCTATTTCTAAGTTATGTAAAGGTTATTTAAGGTATGTTAAGCCTATTTCACTATTTTGGAGTGTTCGTTGCATTAAACTGGTTATATTTACGCATCAGTGCGCTTATAACCTTCCAGAAAGCGATTTAGAGCCCGAAATCGTACAAGAATTGATATGTGCAAATGATACACATATTTGTAAAAATCCCAAGTATGAAATACAATACTTCATTGGTTTGGTATTTGTTTGATGGTCACGGAGGCACAGTTGTCACAGTCTCCCCTACTTTAGGAAATTTCGTCCCGAAATTTATTTGTAGGAGTCTGTCTGTGACTTTGTGTTAAATAACCATCAAGGATATGGCAAAATCCTGATATTCCTCTTTAACGGACATTTTTCAGAAACGAAAAATGCACGGAATGAGTCATTTTCCTTAATGGGTATCCTTCAGAAACGAAAATGCACGGAATGAGTCATTTTCCTTAATGGGTATTCTTCAGAAATGAAAATGAACGGAATGAGTCATTTTCCACAATTTCTTCGGAAACGAAGATGAACGGAATGAGTCATTTTCCACAATTCCTTCAGAAACAAAAATGCACGGAATGAGTCATTTTCCACAATTTCCTTAGAAACGAAAATGCATGGAATGAGTCATTTTCCTTAATGGGTATTCTTCAGAAACGAAAATGAACGGAATGAGTCATTTTCCACAATTTCTTTAGAAACAAAAATGCACGGAATGAGTCATTTCCACAATTTCTTCAGAAACGAAAATGCACAGAATGAGTCATTTTCCACAATTTCTTCAGAAACGAAGATGAACGGAATGAGTCATTTTCCACAATTTCTTCAAAAACGAAAATGAACGGAATGAGTCATTTTCCACAATTTATTCAGAAACAAAAATGAACAGAATGAGTCATTTTCCACAATTTCTTCAGAAACGAAAATGAACGGAATGAGTCATTTTCCACAATTTCTTCAGAAACGAAAATGAACGGAATGAGTCATTTTCCACAATATCTTCAGAAACGAAAATGCACTGAGTCAACTCTAGACACACGACCAAACTTGCTATGGTTTCTGTGCACTAAATTCCATTATTATGTATGCATCCATAATTACGCAATTCCTTGCACAGTCCGCACAATTTGTTTTGTAATGTGAAGGGGAAAAATTAAACATGTGATGAGTGTGACTAGACTATCATAGGGTCCTTTTAATTAGATCGACAAATGATCTCTCTTAATTAGACCACCAAGGAGTCTTTTTAGCTATTTCATCACATGATATTCCTAACCAGATTTTTGGATCAATCTGTTTAACTAGACCACTCAAGGGGTCTAATTATGGAATAGTACATTATAATCCAAGGGTCTTTACTATTACGTAAAAGCTCATTGAGGATTTAATATAGTACCTTTGGATATCCTACTATGAATCCCTTATATGAAGATATGGAAGATTCTACGAGGATTTGGATAACAAAACTTGGATTACACAAAAACATAAAAGGAAACATATAAGCACATAATCACATTGTTGTTTAACTTGGTTATTAGTTTGTTATTAACTTGTTATCGATTGAATATGGATATTCAAGGTACACCAGGAATCCAGTAGATGGGCTTCAATGTCCTCTAGGATCTATCTGAAAAGATAGGATGATCTCCCAAAATTTTGATTTTGTTTTCAAAGAAACATAATATTCGAATTTAAGGAACACAACAATTTTAGGATTTTCGGAAATACCCTTAGGTACCCTATTAAGGATTTATAGTGGTACTTTGGGTATTCGTCCATTGTTGTAACTTGCGCCTTGTACTTCGTTTTTCCTTAGAAGAAACGGGTACTTAGGAATTTCGTGGAAACGCAAGATATCATAAAATGGAAAAAAAATTTGGTGGGTAGTTTGCTTTTCAAGGAATACGATTCCTTGATTGTCGGTATTGTAGGGGATATGTTGTTTATACATATAACCACATAAATACATTGCAATGTAAATAAAAAGATTTATTTATAAACAATGATAACAGCTGTTTCATGGACCTTGACAACAAAAGAAAATAATACATAAGACGTGATTATTTCTAAAGGGTGTCGTCTTCTAGTCGGTCAGATGCTCATCCCTGTGCTGGATTTGCATTAGCAAGCTTTGGGCAATTTCTTCGGAAATGACCCATCTCGCCACAATTGTAGCAAGAACCTGGTGGAAAGCGAGCTTGAGCAGGATTGTTGTCAGCTTGATTTGGTGCAACTGCTGCTCGACAAACTTTTGCTGTATGACCTTTAAGTCCACAAATTTGGCATTCGCGGCACTTTACACTAGCTGATGATGAAGGTTACATTGGTTGCACAAGGGTGAAGTTCCATTGTATGGCTTCCTAGCAGGGGGTTGAGCTGGTTGGTTGGGGACGGCTTGACCATTGTTAGTAACCATGGCGAAGTTCTGAGAAGCCTTTCGCTTCTTTGACTTCTTAGGGGATCCAGTCTGTTCATCCATGGTCTTTGATTCCTCAATTGGTTTCTTGTCACTTTTTCGAAAAAGTTTACCTTTCCTGATTTGAGATTTAGTCAAGGTTGCAGATAGATCAATGGCATGTCTAACTGTAGTGGGTTTACTACCAGTAACAATGTCCTGAACTGAGTCAGGGAGATCATCAATGTATTTTTCGATCGCCTTATCCAAAGGCGTAACCATGGTAGGACACAACAGGCTCAGCTCCTCATATCGATCAGTGTATGCTCGATGCTCACCGCTGTCTTGCTTAAGATCGTCGAATTCCCTTTCCAAGGCCCTGATCTCATGACGAGGACAGAATTCCTTCATCATCAGAGCTCGATGCTCTTGCCACGTTTGAGCCAGTGCCACATCGGCACCCCTATCTCTCATCACACCATTCCACCATGTCAAAGCTCGTTTCTCAAAGACACTAGATGCGAATTCTACCTTTCGCTCGATTGGACATTGAACATGCCTGAAGGTGCTCTCTAGACTCTTGAACCATTGCAGAAGTGCAGTCGCTCCTTGAGACCCAGAAAACTTTGATGGCTTAGCCGAGTTGAACGTCTTGAAGTTGCAGGGGGCATTATTGTTGTTGAGGGCTTGGTTACATTGAGCAACGATGTTCGGGATTGCAGCAGTCATTTGCTGTGTAATGACAGCTGCCAGCTCTTCAATAGATACCTAATTTTCGCGTCGTGGAGGCATTCTAAAAGGGGAAACAAGAGAGAAAACAAATGAAATGGCATTGGGTAAGAATAGGATGTTACAATTACCGACCAAAATCATGGGTGATGGTCATTTGTTTGAACCATGAAGCAAACAAACGACACACAAAGGCTGAATCAAAGCAATTAGATCCTCATAATGTATCGTGAAGACATGCTCGCCTATAAGTGGACACTCGCCCCAAGAGTTCCCAGGTAAGAGTGACTGGTCCGATTATGTGGATTTGTACGAACACTCTAGCCTTGGACAGAAAACTCAGGGTACAGGCATTCACTCTTCCAGTTTGCACGTGTTCACACTATTTAGGACCAAAAACTTTGACGAGAGTTTGAAAATTCAAAGGGGTTCAAAACCTTATAACAGAGGGTTCAAAACCTAGTAATCAATCATCCAAAAACAGATGATAAATTTTCAAAGCGGATTCGAACTTTGTACTGGTCCGATTATGTGGATTTGTACGAACACTCTAGCCTTGGACAGAAAACTCAGGGTACAGGCATTCACTCTTCCAGTTTGCACGTGTTCACACTATTTAGGACCAAAAACTTTGACGAGAGTTTGAAAATTCAAAGGGGTTCAAAACCTTATAACAGAGGGTTCAAAACCTAGTAATCAATCATCCAAAAACAGATGATAAAATTTCAAAGCGGATTCGAACTTTGTGTTCTCATTGTGTTTATCACCTAAGGATAGGTGAAGGTGTCGTTTTATGACTAAACGCAAGTAAACTCGCGTTAGGGTCCTAGGAAGGTTAAAGACTAGGTCAAAGCATTACTAATAACCTAATTCCCTATAACCATTGGCTCTGATACCAACTTTTCTGACACACCCCGACCACGTGAGACAACGAAACGTGGCGAAAACGTTGGGGAGTGTTGTGACAGAATTAATTGTTTCAAATCCATGGCAATTAAAGTTTCGTTTTATTAATCAAACAAGAGAGTTTACATCATTTTAAACAAGAAACAAAGAGTACATAACCCAAATTAACTAGTTCTTGCTTTGTTTTAAGTCACTAAGGCACAAGTCTGCCTAGGTGTATCTTGATCAATCCTATGCATGAATTCCCGAAAACACATGTGAAAATAGGTACGTCAGCATAAAAATGCCTGTGAGATACATAGGTTTTGTGAAAATAAGATTCATGACTTAAGTTTAAGAAAATGTTTAATAAAATTTAGCCATAGACCTTGTAAATCGATTTGTTTTTGTAAATCATTTGAAAAGCAATAAGACCAGATGATATGTATAAATAAGAGAATAATGTATGGTTAAATGAATAACCAAGTAAATGAGTTTGTATAAGATAAGTTGTTTGTAAAACAATGTCTTGTGAAAAGTATGTTATTTGTATAAAATGTTATATGTCTCAAATTGAAATGATTCAAATAACGCTACGATATGTAATACCATACAAACACTTATATATAGGAAGTACCAGCGGCGTATCCACCATGCTTGTATCATATTACACACGCCTCGTTACTTAAATCACTTACTCAAACCAAACCATCAAGATGTAATGTTTAACAATTGTAGAAATGTTTAGGTATAGTCAAATGTCTATTGTCAAATGGTTCACATGGTTCAATAGATACAAATGGTTCACATAATGTAATATAATGTGTTCATATGCTGGATGAGCATATGCAACAAATTGTAATGTAAAACAATGTACTAAGTATGCACACAATGGACATACATAGCATGAAATGTAATGTAAAACAATGTACTAAGTGTGCACACAATGGACATACATAGCATGAAATGTAATGTAAAACAATGTACTAAGTATGCACACAATGGACATACATAGCATGAAATGTAATGTAAAACAATGTACTAAGTATGCACACAATGGGCATACATAGCATGAAATGTAATGTAAAACGATGTACTAAGTATGCACACAATGGACATACATAGCATGAAATGTAATGTAAATCATGTACTATAAATGTACTAATGAACATAGCAAGTATATGATGTAAAAACATAGAAAGCATGAAAGTAACAAGTAGGCACATGTGTTTCACCCCAAAACAGTTTGAAAACGGTAAAAGAGGGGTCTATGTACTCACCTGAGATTGCTTAGTAGTCCTTGAGTAACAAGCAAACAATGCTAGAGATCACGGAAAACAAACGGTACCTAATATAGGTAACTATGTTAATAATCCGGACCTAAATCGGAGGATTGGATAGAATGAGGCTCGTAAACCAAATGAGCAGGGGAACTCATGTAATATGGTTTAACAAGGCCTACATACTAAAATGAAACCTAACCTAAGTGCTTACGACCCATTACGACCCGTTTAGGTAGCTTATGCTACTTTAACGCGTCGTTCGCGTAAAACGCGTTCGGAACGCCTAACTAGCCCTATGATAAGTAAAATATGCCTTAACATGTCTAATATTGTTTCCAAATTAGTTTAGATACCAAAAGTTATGTTACATATGCTTAAAATGAATTTTGGCGTAAAAAGGGTATTTTGGTAATTTACCTAAGGCATATATACTACCTATCATACAACTAACTAAACGTCGTGACCATAAGGTTTAACCTCGAAAGGTTATTCCCTATACAACTATGGTCACCTAAAGTGTTTGGTCGGATCCTAATGATCGACCAAACGGGTCGGGTTCGAAAGTATAAGCGATTGTTTAGATCGCTTACCTTACGACCCTATATAAGCACTAAACTAAAAGTGACGAGCTAAGCATGTTAAAACATGCTTAACTAAGTTTGGAAAAACAGGTTTGGTATCAAAACAAACGATTTTGATACCTAAAAGTAGTTTGGTTACAAAATACGCAATAACACGTATTTTAGCCGAAACTACGACTCGTCAATGAGCCTAGATAACGTGGTAATCAGTAGGTATAGTCACTAGGGACTATAACCATCGTGATTACGCTCACGTTATGAAGTTCAAACGAACTTCGCATTGACCATAAACTTGGTCAATGTAGAAAGTCAAACAAAGTTTGAATTTAACGCTAAAAGAATAAAAGACCGAAGGAACACATACAAAGGGTCCAAGAATGGAAGGTTTGAATCCGAATACTCTTAGGTATGAAGTGTTAAACACAACAACTTAGAGAGCAAGTTCAGATTTCAAAGGTGTGGGTTTTGAAAATGAATGGGGTTGGGTATTTATAGGAATGTTGGAACCGGTAAGATCGTTTATCGAATACCGTGCTTCAATCTCAACCTTACACTTGTTGCAACCCTATGGTAACTCAAAATGGCCCCTCATGATAAGGAAATGGCAAGTGGAATTGAGTTTTGGGTGCATAACAGCTGTTAACAGCTGTTTAAACAAGTTTATCTGATCTGGGAAGCTGACACGGGCCGCGTAAGGATCACACAAGGCTTACGCGGGCTGCCTGGCTCTTCTGGTCAGAAAACAACTTTGCCGTATTGACAGTTTCAGTCCCTGTTGGTGTTTAAGCTCATTTCCGACACGTTTAAGGCCCGTTAAGCCAATGTTAAGGCCCTAAAATGAAGCCTAAAAATTGTGGACATGAAACATGCTCAAAAATATGCCGGATGTTTGTTCGTTTGGTCGCACGATCGCGATGTTCGCTTAATTACGACGGAATGCGCATAAGCGCGAAAAACGATCCAAATTGCGCGACGAATGGATTTTTCTTATGCCAAACACTAAAATAAAATATTTTAGTGCTTACATAAATTTTTGGATGTCCGGATGTATTCAGAACGTAAGTTATGCGCGAAGATGCAAACTTATGCACTTTTTGACGCTTTTAGTCCCTGAATGACCAAAAAGTTTATTTTAGCACACCGAACCCCTCAAAGCCTATTTCTAAGCTATGTAAAGGATATTTAGGGTATGTTTAACTTATGGTCATGTTCCAGAATGTCTGTTAGAGTTCAAATTGGCATACTTTCGCAGTTTGTCAAATTTAGTCCCTGTAAGCGAATTAACTTGATTTCGGCATACCAAACCATCCAAAACTTATTTCTAAGTTATGTAAAGGTTATTTAAGGTATTTTAAGCCTATTTCACTATTCCGGAGTGTTCGTTGCATTAAACTGGTTATATTTACGCATCAGTGCACGTATAACCTTCCAGAAAGCGATTTAGAGCCCGAAATCGAACAAGAATTGATATGTGCAAATGATACAAATATTTGTAAAAATCCCAAGTATGAAATACAATACTTCATTGGTTTGGTATTTGTTTGATGGTCACGGAGGCACAGTTGTCACAGTTTGGTTACAAAATACGCAAGAATACGTATTTTGGCCGAAACTACGACTCGTCACTGAGCCTAGATAACGTGGTAATCAGTAGGTATAGCCACTAGGGACTATAACTGTCGTGATTACGCTCACGTTATGAAGTTCAAACGAACTTCGCGTTGACCATAAACTGGTCAATGCAGAAAGTCAAACATAGTTTGACTTTCGGACTCGAAAAGCGATAAAAACGCATAAAAGAACGAAGGAATACTTACAAAGGGTCCCCGCAAGCTAATCTTGATCCAAGTAGCTCATGTATGAAGCAATGGCTTCAACTTAGAGCATTCTTAGATCAGATTTGTGGGTTTTGTAAGTAAATGGGTTGGGTATTTATAGTAAATGGACAACCGTTATGATCGTTTCTCGTAATCCGTGATCTAATCTCATCCCTACACTTGTTGGTAACCCCATGTGTATCATATTGGCCCCCCCCCCATGAACAGGAACAAACAAGTGGAATTGAGTTTTGGGAGCTTGACAGCTGTTAACAGCTGTTAAACTGATTTAATCTGATCTGAAGGGGCCTCGCGGCCCCTGTAAGGGACACAAGAATGTTACGCGACCCGCCTGGGCTTCTCTGATCAGAAACAAGTTTCAATAAATGACAGTTTCAGTCCCTGTTGGTGTTTAAGCTCATTTCGACACGTTTAAGGCCCGTCATGTCACACCCCGAATATCAGAGCTTTGGCGTGACTGGACTGGTATCTTCATTGCACAGCGGAAGCAAATAAGCTAGACTTTTAGTATGTGAACGCCCACTAAGTACTCGACTCCAGATGGTTCTCCTATTCCAATCGTGTCTTGTCTTAGAAATGCAACCTGAGAAAGAAACATGCGAAAAAGTCAACATAAAGTTGAGCGAGTTCATAGTTTGCTTGTAAAAGATTTGAAATAAATCTTTTTGAATAACCGGTTTTTGAAGTATTGTTGAGAAAACAAATTTAAAATCATTTTCTTGTCATGTTATACAGAAACTTTGTATTTGTAACGCATTATGTATGTGACCTCTTGTATTTGTCAATCAAGTATTTATGTATGTATCATGTATAAATCAAGTATTTCTGTATGTATCTTGTATAAATCAAGTATTTCTGTATGTATCTTGTTGTTAATGGGTTGCAAGGCCATTAACATGTGACACGACATAGGAAGTCACCAAACCATAGGCATTTTTCTAGTAGTCGATTCACGACTGAGACACAAAAACACTACTCGGTACTAGTTGTCACCAAGAGTGGGGTTGCCCTAACACCCGTTAGATCTAACCTTTTGTTCTGCGGTCTAAGTATGTACACGATTAATGGTGCTTATGGTACCCTATTCGTGACACGATTTCTCGTATCATTCCTCAAAACGCATCATACTTGGTGCTAGTGATCACCAAGAGTGGTTCTTGTTTATGTATTCATCATATCAAGTATCAATTTTCAGTTCTTGTATTCATTATGTCAAGTATCAATTCTCATGTGTTTGTATACTCTTGTATTTGTATTTTCTCGTAGTTTTAGAAGACCAGAATTCGTGTGTAAACGCTTGTTTGAAAAACCGGTATAAAACATAAGCTTTTCGGAAACCATTTGTGTCAGTTAAAACTTGCTTGTAAAATGGTTTAGAAATATGTAATTCTTGTATGCTTTGCAAAAAGTGCATGTCTTTCCACCCCAAAAACATTTAGAAAAATGTAAAACTGTAAAAAGGTGGGGTTATGAACTCACCTGAATATTCTTGTGCAAAGCTAGTTATATACGACTTCGTGATGTCGTTTCCAAGACTTGACTCGCTAGCGTGCATTCTACAATATTCCTAACACGGAATATCTTATAAGTTTCTAATTAATGCGGTAACAAATCTACGTGTTACCGAGCTCTACCGAATCGTTGACGAACGATTTGACGGTAAATTGTCAACATAAAAGAAGCGAAGAAGTTATACTTATTAGCTCGTTTTTTGAGAGGTCGTATGTTGATATCTAGTACGCCGTTTAGGCGTTTGAGATAAATATAAAAAGTTATATTTATTTTTTATAGAAGTATCATCGAGTCGTTCGATGTTGACATAAATATATACTCTATTTTTGTAAACGAGTACGAGTCGCTTGAAGTTTAAAATAAATACAAAACTATATTTTATTTTTATAAAAGAATTCGTATTGTACGATATCTGAAATAAATATAAAAACTATATTTATTTTATAAGACGAAATCGTGTCTCGTGATATTTGAAATAAATATATATACTATATTTATTTATAAAAGGATTCGAGTTCGTTTGAAATAAATATAATAATAACTATATTTATCTATAAGAAGATTTGAGTTTAACGTTCGAAATAAGTATAAATAGTTTGATCTATTTTATAAAAGTTTCCGAGTTTCATTAACCTTTAATTCATACTTGTCGAAACGTTTAGAGTTTCCGTTTTGTGTTTCGTAAAACGTTGCCAAAGTAAAGAGATCTTTATATTTAATTTATAATAAAACTCAAATTCCATAAAGTGTCGTTTTAAAACTTTAAAAACTTGTCGTGTTTCGGATTTTTATGAAAATCGGACAGAGTCTCCTCTGTTTTTGGAATAACCCGACAAATAAAGTGGTCGTACACTTTCAAAATTCAACAATATAATCAACCATATATAGTTTTCGTCCAAGGTATCAAACGTAACTAAATTATAAATGAATCGGTTCGAGCTCGTTTTGACACGTAAGTATTAAAATTATAGAACGATATTAAATAATTGCGCCACTAACTTCTTTAATGAGTCTCTGCGTCGTGACACTGACCGAGTTGACTGGGTCGAAGCTGGAACCGGAACCCGAACCACAACTGACGTTGACTACGGTTGACCGAGTCGTTTACCTGTTGACTTGGTTGACCTGTTGTTTACCCGAAACCAATCTCAGACCCGAACATAATCTGACCCGAGACGAAACATAACCCGAATCACCACCAAATCTGACCCGAACTCGTGCTTGCCTGAATCGGAGCTCCGGAACTCACTCATCAGCCGATATATGACCCAACAAAAAAAAACGGGACAACATTATTCGGAAAAACAAAGAAAAAGATGAATGAACAAAATACTAGGAGGCTCACCGGAGCTCTCGGTCACCGGAGAACAATTTGCTCGGATCTGAAACACGTGCAGGTCTGATACAAGCTCATCACTTGCTTCCGTCGGACATCACTGCCGAAAACCATCACCACCGCCATTCTACTGCCGCCGCAAGCGGCGTTCATCGCCGGTGACGCCGGCTCTTTCTTCTCATCTCTCGATCTCCGATCACACTCTCTCTCTCTCTCTTGCCTCTCTCTCTCTCTCCTGTTTGTCTCCGCCGACGCACCACCACCGGTTCTCTCTCCTGTCTCTCTCTCGTTCTCCGTGTCACGCCAGTCATCGAGAAGGGGAAGGGAGTGGAGGCTGATTGACGGAGGGGGGGGGTCGTCGGACAAAACGAACCCCCGGCAGTCGCCGAAGTTCCCTGGGCTTCACCGGTTTTCCGGTCAACGATCATGGAGAGAGGAGATTAGTGAGATCGAGAGGTGTGGGTGAGGGAGGATAAGGTGTGTGGTTTGTCAATGTTATATTTAGAGTGTTTTAGGGTTCTTCAAAATAAAGAAGATGAAGGAGAAGAGGGGAAAGCAGACTTTAAAGTCTGTGTTTTCTTTAGTTTGTAAGAATATGGAATGAGGAGGTGAAGTTCAGGAAATGGGTTCTTTATAGATCTGTTAAGATCTTGTAGTGATCTTGTGTTTCTAATTTAGAGACCAAAAATATTTTGTATAGATTTGTTATAGATTTCATAAGATCTTTGGAAAGATTTACAAGCAAAATCTTGTAGTAAAGATTTAATATATTAGGTGTAGGCTTAGGCTTGTGGGTTTTGGGCTTGGGTCCAGGGCCCACAAGCCCATCTCGTGTGTAAGTGGTCCGTAATTCCTACGAGACCCGATATCGCAACCCAACTCCATAAGCATAAAATATTCGTGTAACATCCATATTTGTCGGCGTCGTCAGTATTTCGTACGGTTTCAGTGTATCACCATTTAATTTCCAATAGTATCTCCGCAGATCGTCACACGCGCACTGTAGAACCGCATAAGCGTTCCTAAGCTTACTGAGGCCCTAATTAAGTTAATTTTGTGTCGTAAACACTATTTAATGTCGCGTAAATCGCCTGTTAATCACGTAATTAAGGGCGTAAATTACCGGTTGTCACATTCTCCCCCTGTTAATAAAATTTCGTCCTCGAAATTTAGTTTACGTTAACTCGTTAGAGTTACATTATATGTAAGTAAATACGAATAATACCAAAGTGAACGATCATGAAATCGAATCAAGGCTTATTTGAATGATGTGAATTCAAGGACGTATCACAAGATGCAAATGAATTCTAGAAATGATCGCATCAAATAAATGAACTTAGATTTCAACAAGCTCATATGTACTAGTTTGCATGAATCGCTCGATCGTGATCAGCGCAAGCTGCAAGTTCTACCGACACCACAAGGTGTCGTAGTGAATGAAACAATTCAATAATAGCGGTGATTGAACAAGTATCACCTGTGTTTTGCATCGAATGCTCAATCGTAATTAGCCCAAGCTACAAGTTTATACTGGCACCACAAGGTGTCGAAATCAACAAACGACTTAATGGAGTCGTAGACCAAACAAATCTACTACGACTCAGAACAATGAAACGCTTGTTAAAACGAATTCGAATATGATGCTTCCAATACATCATATGGTGTCTTGAATTGAATATGTGTAATGAACAAGTTCAAACAATTGAATTTGATTTCGGCGCAAGCCGACAGTAAATACATGTATCGACAAGAAAGCTTTTGGCATGGTCACAACGAAAAACCATGTATGTAACTTGAAAAGAAAAGAATTTTCAAGAAAATGTGCTGACTTGATAACAAAGAAGCCAACAATTTCAATAATGCGGGTCATTCGAATCACAAGCGAAATAATATTTGAACTTTAATGAAACGCTTTATTCGAAACAAACCACATGCGTAACAAACGATGCATGCGTAACATATGAATTTTCAATAAATGAAGCAAATGAATATTCGCTATACTGAAAGAAATGGTCGTGACACAATGACCATTAAGAGGAGTAGAGATACGAAAATCTACTCAGTAAGTGTGAAAGTCGAAATTTCAATAAAAGAAATTTGAGGACTTTACCTGGGGTTGCATGTGATAACTGGTTGTTAGGTGACATTACCATAGAATGTCGAATATAGCGTACTCGTCGTTAGCTGAAATAGGGGGAATACGGTGACTTGCGTCTTTTCCTTAGCATGACTCGTGTCGTTTGCAGGACCGCGTGCCCACTGCCGCTTCCTGATCGATAGTCGCATGTGACGTACTTCAACCTCCGTTGATGTATAGCTTAAGTCTCACGTATGCCTGTGCGCTAGCGTTTCGTTATGCGTAGGCTGCCTGCTCGGGAAGTTAAAACATCATAGACAATATGTATAATTGTGTGTGCCCGAATTAATATTTGCAGTTCCTACGTGATGACCTTTAATGAACTTTAACATAAGTTTCCGAAGGTCTTAAATGCATGTTTCCTAAGCTCTCAGGGTTTTGTGTACTGTATGCGACTGTTTTGTGTACCGTGTATAAAACACCGCTATAGCGTATGTTTGAAATCAAAATTTCGACTGTTTGATTTTCGGCAACGGTTGGAGACCATATTCGAGTACTAAGCGTTCTGTATGTATTCAACATTTGAATAATCTAAGTCCCCAGAGAAATATGAGGTTAGAGCCTAGGTATTCTTTACAGAGAACCCTATTCGCTGTAACCTATAGCTCTGATACCAATCTGTCACACCCCGAATATCAGAGCTTTGGCGTGACTGGACTGGTATCTTCATTGCACAGCGGAAGCAAATAAGCTAAGACTTTTAGTATGTGAACGCCCACTAAGTACTCGACTCCAGATGGTTCTCCTATTCAAACCGTGCCTTGTCTTAAAAATGCAACCTGAGAAAGAAACATGCAAAAAAGTCAACATCAAGTTGAGCGAGTTCATAGTTTGCTTGTAAAAGATTTGAAATAAATCTTTTTGAATAACCGGTTTTTGAAGTATTGTTGAGAAAACGAATTTAAAATAATTTTCTTGTCATGTTATACATAAACTTTGTATTTGTAACGCATTATGTATGTGAACTCTTGTATTTGTCAATCAAGTATTTCTGTATCTATCATGTATAAATCAAGTATTTCTGTATGTATCTTGTATAAATCAAGTATTTCTGTATGTATCTTGTTGTTAATGGGTTGCAAGGCCATTAACATGTGACACGACATAGGAAGTCACCAAACCATAGGCATTTTTCTAGTAGTCGATTCACGACTGAGACACAAAAACACTACTCGGTACTAGTTGTCACCAAGAGTGGGGCTGCCCTGACACCCGTTAGATCTAACCTTTTGTTCTGCGGTCTAAGTATGTACACGATTAATGGTGCTTATGGTACCCTATTCGTGACACGATTTCTCGTATCATTCCTCAAAACGCATCATACTTGGTGCTAGTGATCACCAAGAGTGCTTCTTGTTTATGTATTCATCATATCAAGTATCAATTTTCAGTTCTTGTATTCATTATGTCAAGTATCAATTCTCATGTGTTTGTATACTCTTGTATTTGTATTTTCTCGTAGTTTTAGAAAACTAGAATTCGTGTGTAAACGATTGTTTGAAAAACCAGTATAAAACATAAGCTTTTCGTAAACCATTTGTGTCAGTTAAAACTTGCTTGTAAAATGGTTTAGAAATATGTAATTCTTGTATGCTTTGCAAAAAGTGCATGTCTTTCCACCCCAAAAACATTTAGAAAAATGTAAAACTGTAAAAAGGTGGGGTTATGAACTCACCTGAATATTCCTGTGTAAAGCTAGTTATATACGACTTCGTGATGTCGTTTGCAAGACTTGACTCGCTAGCGTGCATTCTACAATATTCCTAACACGGAATATCTTATAAGTTTCTAATTAATGCGGTAACAAATCTACGTGTTACCGAGCTCTACCGAATCGTTGACGAACGATTTGACGGTAAATTGTCAACTTAAAAGAAGCGAAGAAGTTATACTTATTAGCTCGTTTTTTTGAGAGGTCGTCTGTTGATATGTAGTACGCCGTTTAGGCGTTTGAGATAAATATAAAAAGTTATATTTATTTTTTATAGAAGTATCATCGAGTCGTTCGATGTTGACATAAATATATACTCTATTTTTGTAAACGAGTACGAGTCGCTTGAAGTTTAAAATAAATATAAAACTATATTTTATTTTTATAAAAGAATTCGTATTGTACGATATCTGAAATAAATATAAAAACTATATTTATTTTATAAGACGAAATCGTGTCTCGTGATATTTGAAATAAATATATATACTATATTTATTTATAAAAGGATTCGAGTTCGTTTGAAATAAATATAATAATAACTATATTTATCTATAAGAAGATTCGAGTTTAACGTTCGAAATAAGTATAAATAGTTTGACCTATTTTATAAAAGTTTCCGAGTTTCATTAACCTTTAATTCATACTTGTCGAAACGTTTAGAGTTTCCGTTTTGTGTTTCGTAAAACGTTGCCAAAGTAAAGAGATCTTTATATTTACTTTATAATAAAACTCAAATTCCATAAAGTGCCGTTTTAAAACTATAAAAGCTTGTCGTGTTTCAGATTTTTATGAAAATCGGACAGAGTCTCCTCTGTTTTTGGAATAACCCGACAAATAAAGTCGTCGTACACTTTCAAAATTCAACAATATAATCAACCATATATAGTTTTCGTCCAAGGTATCAAACGTAACTAAATTATAAATGAATCGGTTCGAGCTCGTTTTGACATGTAAGTATTAAAATTATAGAACGATATTAAATAATTGGGCCACTAACTTCTTTACCGAGGCTCCGCGTCGTGACACTGACCGAGTTGACTGGGTCGAAGCTGGAACCGGAACCCGAACCACAACTGACGTTGACTGCGGTTGACCGAGTCGTTGACCTGTTGACTTTCTTGACCTGCTGTTGACCCGAAACCAATCTCAGACCCGAACATAATCTGACCCGAGACGAAACATAACCCGAATCACCACCAAATCTGACCCGAACTCGTGCTTGCCTGAATTGGAGCTCCGGAACTCACTCATCAGCCGATATATGACCCAACCAAAAAAAACGGGACAACATTATTCGGAAAAACAAAGAAAAAGATGAATGAACAAAATACTAGGAGGCTCACCGGAGCTCTCGGTCACTGGAGAACAATTTTCTCGGATCTGAAACACGTGCAGGTCTGATACAAGCTCATCACTTGCTTCCGTCGGACATCATTGCCGAAAACCATCACCACCGCCATTCTACTGCCGCCGCAAGCGGCGTTCATCGCCGGTGACGCCGGCTCTTTCTTCTCTTCTCTCGATCTCCGATCACTCTCTCTCTCTCTCTCTTGCCTCTCTCTCTCTCTCTCCTGTTTGTCTCCGCCGACGCACCACCACTAGTTCTCTCTCCTGTCTCTCTCTCGTTCTCCGTGTCACGCCAGTCATTGAGAAGGGGAAGGGAGTGGAGGCTGATTGACGGAGGGGGGGGGGGGTTGTCTGACAAAACGAACCCCCGGCAGTCGCCGGAGTTCCCTGGGCTTCACCGGTTTTCCGGTCAACGATCATGGAGAGAGGAGATGAGTGAGATCGAGAGGTGTGGGTGAGGGAGGATAAGGTGTGTGGTTTGTCAATGTTATATTTAGAGTGTTTTAGGGTTCTTCAAAATAAAGAAGATGAAGGAGAAGAGGGGAAAGTAGACTTTAAAGTCTGTGTTTTCTTTAGTTTGTAAGAATATGGAATGAGGAGGTGAAGTTCAGGAAATGGGTTCTTTATAGATCTGTTAAGATCTTGTAGTGATCTTGTGTTTCTAATTTAGAGACCAAAAATATTTTGTATAGATTTGTTATAGATTTCATAAGATCTTTGGAAAGATTTACAAGCAAAATCTTGTAGTAAAGATTTAATATATTAGGTGTAGGCTTAGCCTTGTGGGTTTTGGGCTTGGGTCCAGCGCCCACAAGCCCATCTCATGTGTAAGTGGCCCGTAATTCCTACGAGACCCAATATCGCAACCCAACTCCATAAGCATAAAATATTCGTGTAACATCCATATTTGTCGGCGTCGTCAGTATTTCGTACGGTTTCAGTGTATCACCGTTTAATTTCCAATAGTATCTGCGCAGATCGTCACACGCGCACTGTAGAACCGCATAAGCGTTCCTAAGATTACTAAGGCCCTAATTAAGTTAATTTTGCGTCGTAAACACTATTTAATGTCGCGTAAATCGCCTGTTAATCACGTAATTAAGGGCGTAAATTACCGGTTGTCACTCGTCAAGCCAACTTTAAGGCCCTAAAATGATTCCTAAACATTGTGGACATGAAACATGCTCAAAAATATTCCGGATGTTGGTTCGTTTGGTCGTATGATCGCGATGTTCGCTTAATTACGACGGAATGCGCATAAGTGCGAAAAACGATCCAAATTGCGCGACGAATGGATTTTTCTTATGCCAAACACTAAAATATAATATTTTAATGCTTACATAATTTTTGGATGTCCGGATGTAATCAGAATGTAAGTTATGCGCGAAAATGCAAACTTGTGCACTTTTTGACGCTTTTAGTCCCTGAATGAACCAAAAGTTTATTTTAGCACACCGAACCCCTCAAAGCCTATTTCTAAGCTACGTAAAGGATATTTATGGTATGTTTAACTTATGGTCATGTTCCAGAATATCTGTTACAGTTCAAATTGGCATACTTTCGCAGTTTGTCAAGTTTAGTCCCTGTAAGCGAATTAACTTGATTTTGCCATACCAAAGTCTTCCAAACTTATTTCTAAGTTATGTAAGGGTTATTTAAGGTATGTTAAGCATATGTTGATGTTCTGGAGTGTTCGTTGCATTAAAATGGTTATATTTACGCATCAGTGCGCGTATAACCTTCCAGAAAGCGAGTTAAAGCTTGAAATCTTACAAGAATTGATATGTGCAAAAGATACACATATTTATACCAATCCTAAGTATGAAATACAACATTTCATTGGTTTGGTATTTGTTTTATGGTCGCAGTGACACAGATGTCACAGTCTCCCCTACTTTAGGAAATTTCGTCCCGAAATTTATTCGTAGGAGTCTGTCTGTGACTTTGTGTTAAATAACAATCAAAGATAAGGCATAATCTTGTCATTTTCCTCAACGGATATTTTTCAGAAGCGAAAATGAACGAACGGAGTCATTTTCCTCAACGGGTTCTTCAGAAATGGAAAATGAAGGATTTAACTAAACGGATATTCATTTCCCTCAACGGATATTCTTCAGAAGTGAAAGTGAATGGATGATTCATTTTCCTCAACGGGTTCTTCGTCAGAAACGGGATTGAAGGAATAATCAACGGATTTTCATTTCCTCGACGGATAATCTTCATAAACGAAAGTGAACAGACGGAGTCATTTTCAACGGTTGCTTCATCAGAGTTGGAAATGAAGGATTAAACAAACGGATATTCATTTCCTCAACGGGTAATCTTCATAAACGAAAATGAACAGACGGAGTCATTTTCAACGGTTGCTTCCTCAGAAACGGAAATGAAGGATTAAACAAACGGATATTCATTTCCCTCGACAGATACTCTTTAGAACGAAAATGAACAAACGGGGTCATTTTCCTCAACGGGTATTCTTCAGAATTGGAAATGAAGGATAAACGGATATTCATTTCCTCAACGGATATTCTTCAGAAGTGAAAAATGAATAGCTAGTTCATTTTTCCTCAACGGATGCTTCATCAGAAATGGAAATGAATTGGATTAACTCTTAGATACATGACAGAACTTGCTGTGATTTCTGTGCACTAAATTCCATAATTATGTATGCATTCATAATTACGTAATTCCTTGCACAGTCCGCACAGTTTGTCTTGTAATGTTTAGGGGAGGAAAAATCAAACCTGTGATGGGGGTGACTAGACTACCATAGGGTCCTTTTAATTAGATCGACAGATGATCTTTATAATTAGGCCACCAAGGAGTCCTTTCAGCTATATCATCACATGATATTCCTAACCAGATTTTCGGAACGGAGTCATTTTCAACGGTTGCTTCATCAGAGTTGGAAATGAAGGATTAAACAAACGGATATTCATTTCCTCAACGGGTAATCTTCAGAAACGAAAATGAACAGACGGAGTCATTTTCAACGGTTGCTTCCTCAGAAACGGAAATGAAGGATTAAACAAACGGATATTCATTTCCCTCGATGGATACTCTTTAGAACGAAAATGAACAAACGGGGTCATTTTCCTCAACGGGTATTCTTCAGAATTGGAAATGAAGGATAAACGGATATTCATTTCCTCAACGGATATTCTTCAGAAGTGAAAAATGAATAGCTAGTTCATTTTTCCTCAACGGATGCTTCATCAGAAATGGAAATGAATTGGGTTAACTCTTAGATACATGACAGAACTTGCTATGATTTCTGTGCACTAAATTCCATAATTATGTATGCATCCATAATTACGTAATTCCTTGCACAGTCCGCACAGTTTGTCTTGTAATGTTTAGGGGAGGAAAAATCAAACCTGTGATGAGGGTGACTAGACTACCATAGGGTCCTTTTAATTAGATCGACAGATGATATTTATAATTAGGCCACCAAGGAGTCCTTTCAGCTATATCATCACATGATATTCCTAACCAGATTTTCAGATCAATCTGTTTAACTAGACCACTCAAGGTGTCTAATTATGGAATAGTACTTTATAATCCAAGGGACTTAACTACAACGTAGAAGTCCATTAAGGATTTTAGATAGTACCTTTGGGTATCCTACTATGAATCCATTATACGTAGGTATGGAAGATTCTACGAGGATTTGGATAACATAATTTGGATCACACAAAAACATAAAAGGAAACACGTAAGCACTTAATCACATAATTGTTTTCTTGGTTATTAATTGTTATTATCTTGTTATTGATTGCTAATAACTTGACGCCTTGTACTTCGTTTTCCTTGGAAGAAACGGGTACTTAGGATTTTCGTGGAAAACGCAAGAGGTCATAAAGTGGAAGAATTTGGGGGTAGTTTGTTCTTCAAGGAATACGGTTCCTTGATTGTCGGTATCGTAGGGGATATGTTGTTAATTCATGCAACCATAATAAACATATTGCAATGTAAATAAAAGATTTATTTATAAACAACATCAACAACTGTTTCATAGATTATGGCAACAAAAGAAAATAATACACAAGGTTTGATTATTTTCTAAACAGCGTTGTCTTCTGTCGGTCAGATGCTCATCCCTGCGCTGGATTCGCATTAGCAAGCTTTGGGCAGTTTCTTCGGAAATGGCCCATCTCGTCACAGTTGAAACAAGAACCTGGTGGAAAATGACCTTGAGCAGGATTGTTGTTAACTTGATTTGGTGCAGCTGCTGTTGGGCAAACCCTCGCTGTGTGACCTACAAGTCCACAAACTTGGCATGTGCGGCACTTCACACCAGCACGATGATGTAGGCTACATTGGTTGCACAAGGGTGCAGTTCCGTTGTAGGGCTTCCTAGTAGGGGGTTGAGCTGGTTGGTTGGGGACGGCTTGACCATTGTGAGCGACCACGGCGAAGTTCTGAGAAGCCTTTCACTTCTTTGACTTCTTAGGGGATCCAGTCTGTTCATCCATGGTCTTTGATTCCTCGATTGGTTTCGATTCCTCGACCGGTTTCTTGTCACCTTTTTGGAAAAGTTTACCTTTCCTGATCTTTGATTCAGTCAAGGTTGCAGATAGCTCAATGGCCTGTCTAACTGTAGTAGGGTTGCTACCAGTCACAATGACTTGTATTGTGTCAGGGAGGCCATCAATGTACTTTTTGATTGCCTTATCCAAAGGCGTGACCATGTTTGGGCATAACAGACTTAACTCCTCATAACGGTCCATGTAGGCTCGATGCTCACCGCTATCTTGCTTCAAATCATCAAATTCCCTTTCTAGAGCCCTTAGCTCATGACGAGGACAGAATTCCTTCATCATAAGAGCCCTAAGCTCGGCCCAAGTCTGTGCTAAAGCAACCTCAGCACCACGGTCTCTCATCACCCCGTTCCACCATGTAAGAGCCCTCTTCTGAAACACACTGGAAGCAAACTTGACCTTGCGATTATCAGGACACTGAACGTGACGGAACGTCCTCTAGTGCTCTCGAACCATTGTAGGAGCCCAGTTGCTCCTTCAGAACCACTAAACTTGAGTGGCTTAGCCGAATTGAAACTCTTGAAATTGCATGGAGCATTATGGTTGTTGTTGGCTTGGTTCAGTTGAGCAATCAGATTTGGGAAAGCATCAGCCATTTGTTGCGCGATGATTTCCGCCAGTTCGGCATTTGCTATCTGATTGTCGCGTCGAGGAGGCATTCTAAGGGAGGGAAACATGAAAGGAAACGAACAAGACGATTTGATGAAAAGGATGAGGTGTTACAATATTTGACAAAAGAAAAGGTGGTTGCCATTTGTCTGTTACCACAAGGCAAACAAACGACACATTGTGACTAATCAAAGTAAATGGGTCAAAATGATGTATCGCGAAGACATGCTCGCCTATAAGTGAACACTCACCCCAAGAGTTCCCAAGTAAGAGTGACTGGTCCGATTATGTGGATTTGTACGAACACTCTAGCCTTAGACAGAAAACCCAGGGTACAGGCATTCACTCTTCCAGTTCGCACGTGTTCACATTATTTAGGACCCAAAACTTTGGCGAGATTTTGAAAACTCAAAGGGGTTCAAAACCTTATAACAGAGGATTCAAAACCTTACAACAGAAGGTTCAAAACCTAGTAATCAATCATCCAAAAACAGATGATTAATTTTCAAAGCGGATTCAGAATTGATGTTCTCATTGTGGTTGCTGCCTAAAGATAGGCAACGGTATTGTTTTATGACTAAACGCAAGTAAACTCGCGTTAGGGTCCTAGGAAGGTTATAGTCTAGGTCAAAGCATTACTAATAACCTAATTCCCTATAACCATTGGCTCTGATACCAACTTTTCTGTCACACCCCGACCACATAAAACAACAAAACGTGGTGGAAACGTCGGGGAGTGTTGTAACAGAATTAATTGTTTCACAACCATGGAAATTAAAGTTACGTTTTATTTATAAATCAAGAGTGTTACATTTTCTTAAACAAGAAACAAAGAGTACATAACATAATTTAACTAGTTCTTGCTTCGTTTTAAGTCACTAAGGCACAGGTCCGCCTAAGTGTGTCTCGATCAACTTATGCAACAGCTCCTGAAAACACATGTGAAAATAGGTACATCAGCATAAAAATGCCTGTGAGATACATAGGTTTTATGAAAATAGGATTCATGACTTGTGTTTAAAGAAACTGTTTAAAAAGTAGCCATGAATCTTGTTGAGTGATTCCTTTCATAAATCATTTGAAAAGTGATAAATAAATCAAATGATATATATATGTATAAAAGAATAATGCATGGTTAAATGAGTAACCATGTGAAATGAGTTTGTATAAGTTAAGTTATTTGTAAAACGATGTTTATGTGAAAATTGTATTATAAATGTAATATGTCTAAACTGAAATGGTTTAAATAACGCTACGATGTGTAACACCATAAAAGCACTTATATATAGGAAGTACCAGCGGCGTATCCACCATGATTTTATCGTATTACACGTCGCCTCGTTACTTAAATCATTTACCCAAACAACCACCAAAATGTAAAGTTTAACAATTGTAGAGATGTTTATGTATGGTCAAATACGGTTCACACGGTTCAACAGTTACAAATGGTTCACATAATCAAATGGTTACAGCGGTTCACATAGTCAAATGGTTACAATGGTTTACATAGTCAAATAGCTACAAACGGTTCAAAATGTAAATATGCTGGATGAGCATATGCAACAGGATGTAATGTAAGACAATGTGTCCATATGCTGGATGAGCATATGCAACTAGAGGTAATGTAAAACAGTGTACTAAGTATGCTCAGTAAACATACAAAGCAGGAAAAGTCATGTAAATCAATGTGCTAGCATGCTCAGTCAACATACATAGCAGAAATGTAAAGTAAAACAATGTACTAAGTATGCTAAGTAAACATACATAGCAAAACAATGTAATGTAAATCATGTACTATAAATGTACTAATGAACATAGCAAGTATATGATGTGAAAACAGGAAAACACTAAAGTAATAAGTAGGCACATGTGTTTCACCCCAAAACAATTTGAAAACAGTAAAAGAGGGGTCTATGTATTCACTTGAGATTTCCTAGAAGTCCTTGAGTAACAACCAAGCAATGCTAGAGATCACGGAAAATCAACGGCACCTTAATATAGGTAACTATGTTAATAAACCAGACCTAAATCGGAGGATCGGATAGAATGAGGGTTCGTACACCAAACGAGTATGGGAACTCGTGTAATATGGTTTAACAAAGCCTACATACTACAATGAAACCTAACCTAAGTGCTTACGACCCATTACGACCCGTTTAGGTAGCTTATGATATTTTAACGCGTCGTTCGCGTAAAACGCGTTCGGACCGCCTAACTAGTTCTATGATAAGTAAAATATGCCTTAACATGTTTAATATTGTTGCCAAATCAGTTTAGATATCAAAAGTTAGGTTACGTATGCTTAAAATGAATTTTGGCGTAGAAAAGGGCATTTTGGTAATTTACCTAAGGCATATAAACTACCTATCATACAACTACTTAAACGAAGCGACCATAAGGTATAACCTCGGAAGGTTATTCCCTACATACTATGGTCACCTAATATGTTTGATCGGATCCTAATGATCGACCAAATGGGTCGGGTTCGAAAGTATAAGCGATTGATTAGATCGCTTACCTTACGACCCTATATAAGCACTAAACTAAAAGTGACGAGATAAGCATGTTAAAACATGCTTAACTAAGTGTAGAAAACAGGTTTGGTATCAAAACAAACGGTTTTGATACCTAAGAGTAGTTTGGTTACAAAATACGCAAGAATAAGTATTTTGGCCGAAACTACGACTCGTCACTGAGCCTAGATAACGTGGTAATCAGTAGGTATAGCCACTAGGGACTATAACTGTCGTGATTACGCTCACGTTATGAAGTTCAAACGAACTTCGCGTTGACCATAAACTGGTCAATGCAGAAAGTCAAACATAGTTTGACTTTCGAACTCGAAAAGCGATAAAAACGCATAAAAGAACGAAGGAATACTTACAAAGGGTCCCCGCAAGCTAATCTTGATCCAAGTAGCTCAGGTATGAAGCAATGGTTTCAACTTAGAGCATTCTTAGATCAGATTTGTGGGTTTTGTAAGTAAATGGGTTGGGTATTTATAGTAAATGGACAACCGTTAGGATCGTTTCTCGTAATCCGTGATTTAATCTCATCCCTACACTTGTTGGTAACCCCATATGTATCATATTGACCCCCCATGATCAAGAACAAACAAGTGGAATTGAGTTTTGGGTGCTTGACAGCTGTTAACAGCTGTTAAACTGATTTAATCTGATCTGAAGGGGCCTCACGGCCCGCGTAAGGGACACCAGAATGTTACGCGGCCCACCTGGGCTTCTCTGATCAGAAACAAGTTTCAATAAATGACAGTTTCAGTCCCTGTTGGTGTTTAAGCTCATTTCAACACGTTTAAGGCTCATCAAGCCAATTTTAAGGCCCTAAAATGATGCCTAAACATTGTGGACATGAAACATGCTCAAAAATATTCCGGATGTTGGTTTGTTTGGTCGTATGATCGCGATGTTCGCTTAATTACGATGGAATGCGCATAAGTGCGAAAAACGATCCAAATTGCGTGACGAATGGATTTTTCTTATGCCAAACACTAAAATAAAATATTTTAATGCTTACATAAATTTTTGGATGTCCGGATGTAATCAGAATGTAAGTTATGCGCGAAAATGCAAACCGAACCCGTCAAAGCCTATTTCTAAGCGACGTAAAGGATATTTATGGTATGTTTAACCTATGGTCATGTTCCAGAATATCTGTTACAGTTCAAATTGGCATACTTTCGCAGTTTGTCAAGTTTAGTCCCTGTAAGCGAATTAACTTGATTTTGCCATACCAAAGCCTTCCAAACTTATTTCTAAGTTATGTAAGGGTTATTTAAGGTATGTTAAGCATATGTTGATGTTCTGTAGTGTTCGTTGCATTAAACTGGTTATATTTATGCATCAGTGCGCGTATAACCTTCCAGAAAGCGATTTAAAGCTTGAAACCGAACAAGAATTGATATGTACAAAATATACACATATTTATACCAATCCCAAGTACGAAATACAACATTTCATTGGTTTGGTATTTGTTTTATGGTCGCAGTGACACAGGTGTCACAGGCCAAGCTTCTCGTGTCACACCCCGACCACGTAAAACAACAAAACGTGGCGGAAACGTCGGGGAGTGTTGTAACAGAATCATTGTTTCATAACACATGGATATTTGAATATTGTTTTATTGATTAAAAGTGTTACAATGTCTTGACAATCAAAGAAACAAAACATAAATAACTAGTCTTGCATCTTTTATTGTCGCTAAGGCCCAAGTCCGCCTAAGTGTATCTTGATAAATCCTATGCATCATGTCCTGAAACACATGTGAAAATAG
Source organism: Helianthus tuberosus (assembly GCA_030545235.1). Lineage (NCBI taxonomy): Eukaryota > Viridiplantae > Streptophyta > Magnoliopsida > Asterales > Asteraceae > Helianthus > Helianthus tuberosus. Next base: position 46,682,029 of record CM060426.1, on the reverse strand, counting down.
GTACGTCAGCATAAAAATGCCTGTGAGATACATAGGTTTTGTGAAAATAGAATTCATGACTTATGTTTAAGAAAATGTTTAGTCATGAACCTTGTAATTTGCTTTGTCTTGTAAATCATTTGAAAAGTGATAAATAATCCAAATGATATATATGTATAAAAGAATAATACATGGTTAAATGAATAACCAAGTAAAATAAGTTTGTATCAGATAAGTTGTTTGTAAAACAATGTATTGTGAAAAGTATGTTATTTGTATAAAATGTTATATGTCTAAATTGAAATGGTTTAAATAACGCTACGATATGTAATACCATACAAGCACTTATATATAGGAAGTACCAGTGGCGTATCCACCATGCTTGTATCATATTACACACGCCTCGTTACTTAAATCACTTACTCAAACCAAACCACCAAAGTAAAATGTTTATGTATAATCGAATGTCAAAATGTTTGTGTGAAAACCATGTCTAATGTCTATGTCTGATGTAAATCATGAATTGTGTATATCAATGTCAAAATGTTTATGTCTAATGTAAATCATGAATTTTGTATATCAATGTCAAAATGTTTATGTCTAATGCAAATCATGTAATGTGTATCCAAAATATCGTGTATGGTAAGTGAAATATATCAACTAAACCATATGTAAAATGCACAAAAACAAGGTATTGAAGTAAAACATGGTTTAAATCAAAGTTATGTTTTGTGGAACAAATGCATGCTATACTGATATAAACATCTATGCGGTATTTGTGAAAATGCATACATCCAAGCCTTGTGACTCTAGAATAAACCATAGCACAAAGTCTAAGGTCCACCTAGAAATGTATTCGGATTCGGTCATTCCTTCCACCCAAACAAACCTAGGGTTCAGGAATGGGAGTTGTCAAGTCCTATGGTACCATTACCTACTAACGAGCGGCGTAGCTAATGTTAATGAATGTATATTGTCCCATTTAAACAACCCAAATGTCATACCAAAATGTAAGCATGTGATGAATAACAAATGTACTAAGTATGCACACAATGGACATACATAGCATAAAATGTAATGTAAAACAATGTACTAAGGATGCACACAATGGACATACATAGCATAAAATGTAATGTAAAACGATGTACTAAGTATGCACACAATGGTCATACATAGCATGAAATGTAGTGTAAAACAATGTACTAAGTATGCAACAAAGGACGTACATAGCAAAAACATAATGAAATCATGTACTATAAATGTACTAATGAACATAACAAGTATATGATATGAAAACATGAAAGGCACGAAAGTAACAAGTAGGCACATGTGTTTCACCCCAAAATGTATGGAAAAACAGTAAAAGAGGGGTCTATGTACTCACTTGAGATTGCTCAGTAGTCCTTGAGTAACAACCAAACAATGCTAGAGATCACGGAAATCAAACGACACCTAATATAGGTAACTATGTTAAAAATCCGGACCTAAATTGGAGGATTGGATAGAATGAGGCTCGTAAACCGAATGAGTAGGGGAACTCATGTAATATGGTTTAACAAGGCCTACATACTACAATGAAACCTAACCTAAGTGCTTACAACCCATTACGACCCGTTTAGGTAGCTTATGCTACTTTAACGCGTCGTTCGCGTGAAACGCGTTTGGAATGCCTAACTAGCCCTATGATAAGTAAAATATGCCTTAACATGTCTAATATTGTTGCCAAATCAGTTTAGATATCAAAAGTTATGTTACATATGTTTAAAATGAATTTTGGCGTCAAAGGGGTATTTTGGTAATTTACCTAAGGCATATAAACTACCTATCATACAACTAACTAAATGTCGTGACCATAAGGTATAACCTCAGTAGGTATAGTCACTAGGGACTATCACCATCGTGATTACGCTCACGTTATGAAGTTCAAACGAACTTCGCATTGACCATAAACTGGTCAATGCAGAAAGTCAAACAAAGTTTGACTTTAACGCTAAAAGAATAATAAGAACGAAGGAACACTTACAAAGGGTCTAAGAACGGAAGGTTTGAATCCGAATACTCTCAGGTATGAAGTGTTAAACACAACAACTTAGAGAGCAAGTTCAGATTTCAAAGGTGTGGGTTTTTGCAAGTGAAAGGGTTGGGTATTTATAGGAATGTTGGAACCGTTAAGATCGTTTATCGAATAACATGCTTCAATCTCATCCCTACATTTGTTGCAACACCTTGGTAACTCAAAATGGCCCCCCATGATCAGGTATCAACATGTGGAAGTGGGTTTTGAGTGCTTAACAGCTGTTAACAGCTGTTAAACTGATTTTTGCATATCTGACATGCTTAGGTGGGCCGCGTAAGGTTTTATGGGGGCTTATGCGGGCCGCCTGAGCCTTCTGATCAGCAAACAACTTTGATAAATGACAGTTTTGGTCCCTGTTGTGTTTTAAGGCCATTTCTGACATGTTTAAGGCTCGTTAAGCCAACGTTAAGGCCCTAAAATGATGCCTAAACATTGTGGACATGAAACATGCACAAAAATATGTCGGATGTTGGTTCGTTTGGTCGTACGATCGCGATGTTCGCTTAATTACGACGGAATGCGCATAAGCGCGAAAAACGATCCAAATTGCGCAACGAATGGATTTTTCTCATGCCAAACACTAAAATAAAATATTTTAGTGCTTACATAAATTTTTGGATGTCCGGATGTATTCAGAACGTAAGTTATGCGCGAAAATGCAAACTTGTGCACTTTTTGACGCTTTTAGTCCCTGGATGACCCAAAAGTTTATTTTAGCACACCGAACCCCTCAAGGCCTATTTCTAAGCTATGTAAAGGACATTTATGGTATGTTTAACTTATGGTCATGTTCCGGAATGTCTGTTACAGTTCAAATTGGCACACTTTCGCAGTTTGTCAAATTTAGTCCCTGTAAGCGAATATACTTGATTTCGGCATACCAAACCATCCAAAACATATTTCTAAGTTATGTAAAGGTTAGTTAAGGTATGTTAGGCCTATGTCACTGTTCCGGAGTGTTTGTTGCATTAAACTGGTTATATTTATGCATCAGTGCGCGTATAACCTTCAAGAAAGCGATTTAGAGCCCGAAATCGAACAAGAATTGATATGTGCAAATGATACACATATTTGTACAAATCCCAAGTATGAAATACAATATTTTATTGGTTTGGTATTTGTTTGACGGTCGCAGTGACCCAGGTGTCACATCTCGCCCTGGGGAGCTCCTGTATTGTTCGTAAAGAAGAAGGATGGAACTCTGCGGATGTGTATCGACTACAGGGAACTAAACAAGCTCACGATCAAGAATCGGTACCCGCTACCGAGGATTGATGATTTATTTGATCAATTGCAAGGATCAAGCTACTATTCCAAGATCGACCTTCGATCTGGATACCATCAGTTGAGAATCCAAGAGGAAAGCGTACCAAAAACTGCATTCAGAACACTCTATGGGCACTACGAATTTCTGGTGATGCCAATTGGGCTGACGAATGCGCCAGCGGCCTTTATGGATCTGACGAACCGTGTATGCAAACCATATCTCGATAAATTCGTGATTGTATTTATCGATGATATCCTGATTTACTCGCGAACGAAAGCAGAGCACGAGCAACATCTCAGAACCATCTTGGAACTACTGAAGAAAGTGAAGCTTTATGCAAAGTTCTCAAAATGCGAATTCTGGATTCGCGAAGTACAATTTCTTGGTCATGTTGTGAATGAGAAGGGCATTCATGTAGACCCGTCTAAGATAGAAGCAATAAAGAATTGGGAAGCTCCCAAGACCCCAACTGAAGTTCGTCAATTTTTGGGCTTAGCGGGCTATTATCGACGATTCATCGAGAATTTCTCAAAGATAGCTAAACCGCTAACGACCCTTACTCAAAAAGACAAGAAATACGACTGGGGTAACAAGCAGGAAGAAGCCTTTCAACTACTTAAAAACAAGCTATGCGATGCACCAATACTATCATTACCCGAAGGCACAGAAGACTTCGTGGTATACTGCGACGCCTCCCGACAAGGTTTGGGTTGCGTACTTATGCAGCGCCAAAAAGTCATCGCTTACGCTTCAAGACAATTGAAGGTACATGAAAGAAATTACACCACGCAAGACTTGGAACTAGGTGCGGTGGTATTCGCCTTGAAGATCTGGCGACACTATCTATATGGTACTCGATGTACAATCTTCACAGATCACAAAAGCCTACAGCACATATTTGATCAGAAGGAACTAAACATGCGACAGCGACGTTGGGTCGAGCTGCTAAACGATTATGACTGTGGGATTAAGTACCATCCCGGAAAGGCAAACGTCGTAGCGGACGCGTTGAGCCGAAAAGAAAAGGTTAAGACCCTAAGGGTTCGAGCATTGGAAATGACTATTCGAACGAACCTCACTGCACGCATTCGTGATGCACAACAAGAAGCTCTTAAAGGAGAGAACCGTAAAGCTGAATACCTCCGGGGTATGTTGAAATACATGATGCCAAATGAAGAGGGAGCCTTATACTTTAAGAAGCGTATTTGGGTTCCGCTCTATGGTGGCATACGAGAAGTCATTCTTGACGAAGCGCACAAATCAAGATACTCGATCCATCTAGGATCAGATAAAATGTATCAAGATTTGAAATAATACCATTGGTGGCCGAGACTTAAAAGCGACATTGCTGTTTATGTTGGAAAATGCCTAACCTGTGCCAAGGTTAAGGCTGAATATCAGACACCGTCCGGCCTACTACAACAACCAGAGATACCCATGTGGAAGTGGGAGCAAATCTCGATGGACTTCATAACAAAATTACCCAGAACCCCGAGAGGGCACGATATGATATGGGTAGTAGTTGATCGATTAACGAAGTCTGCGTACTTCCTACCGATCCGAGAAAAAGACAGCACTGGAAAGCTTGCTGAGATATACTTAAGGGAAATTGTGGCACGTCATGGAGTGCCTACCTCAATCATTTCAGACAGAGATGGACGCTATGTCTCAAGAATCTGGCAATCATTTCAGGAAGCCTTTGGATCTCAGTTAGATCTAAGCACGGCATTCCATCCACAAACAGACGGCCAGAGCGAACGGACTATACAAACCTTAGAAGATATGCTTCGCGCATGTGTCATGGATCTAGGCGGTAGCTGGGATACTCATCTACCTTTAGTTGAGTTTTCCTACAATAACAGTTATCATACGTGCATAAAAGCCGCACCGTTCGAAGCTCTGTATGGCCGCAAGTGCCGATCGCCCTTATGTTGGGCAGATGCTGGAGATAAACGTATGGTTGGTCCTGAACTTGTACAAGAGACAACCGAAAAGATTGCGCAGATCCGAGAGCGCATTAAGGCGGCTCGAGATCGACAAAAGAGCTACGCTGATCTGAAAAGAAAACCAGTAGAATTCGAGGTGGGAGACAAGGTGTTGTTAAAGGTCTCACCTTGGAGGGCCTTGTAAGATTTGGAAAACGTGGAAAGCTGAATCCACGATACATCGGACCATTCAGAATATTGGAAAGAATTGGTACCGTGGCATACAAGCTGGAATTACCGGAAGAACTTAATGGAGTACATGATACGTTCCATGTATCCAACCTTAAGAAGAGTCCAACACAAGAAAACGTGATCATCCCGGTGGATGAAGTGCATATTGATGACGCCCTCCAATTTACAGAACAACCCGTTGAGGTTACCGACTGGAAAGTCAACAAGACCAGGAGGAGCACTGTTAAACTTGTCAAAGTACGTTGGAACTCTAAGCACGGGCCCGAGTACACATGGGAACGCGAAGACCAGTTCAAAGAAAAGTATCCCCACCTGTTCAAGAAGACTCCTGCGAGAGTTAGCTCAGCCTGAATTTCGGGACGAAATTCTTTTAACGGGGGGAGACTGTGACAACTGGCATGAAACCGGTAATTTCCGTACACTTTAACTATTAGTTAATGACTGCAATTATGTGCTTAAATGTCAACATTGCCTGATTACATACTAAGCAAGTGAATTCATGCACGTTGTATACTACAAAATATTGCTTTATGCATAAACGAGAGCGTTGCGTAAAAAATACTAAGTAAACTCACCGGTAAGACACTCTGTGTCAACAGAACTGCAGAAAGCAGTCAGACAATAAAATTGGAGCCTAGGTGTAGGTCCAACAACAGGAATACATTAAAACCCAAGAGTACATACAAGGGTTTAATATATATACTTTCCGGAAGCAAAAATAAGCACTAAAAAGCACCGAAACGCACTTTAAGTGCAGAAATTTTAGTAAATTCAGCTCTAAACAGCTTTTAGACATATGAATATTATGCAGAAATGTCGTTTTATTATCCAGAATACTTCCCCAAGTGTTGGGAATTGAAAGGGATACAAAAAGGTACTTAATAGATACTAAAAAGTGTAATTTAGCACTTTAACGAACTGGTATCTAACCGAACAACCGGACTTTACCCGGAACACAAGAATTTTGTCAAATACATTGTTTTGACTTTTCTGAGCTAGTTAGGGTCCCCGAACACCCTAACACCCGTTATATTACTTTAGACACTAATAACCTATTTAAATCACTAACTAAACTAACTAGACACTTAACTATACATTTGAAAATCAACCATATAACCCCCCCCCTAAATCCGATCGGTCCCCCATGTGGTGACACACCACCCATTTGTTGATTATTATATTAATCTTGTCCAATATCTAGATTACACTTTGCACAATGGACTTTAGTATGGGATGGGTTATAAGTAAGCATGAGGGGTAAGCACTTTCATTCATTAAACAGTTCACCAAAAATTGCTCTCTCTCCCTCTCTTTGAAACTCACGACCGAGATCACAACCATAACCACCATCATCATCAAGTTTTGTTCTTGGTATTCTACATACACACGAAGGTGAAAGGTGACACACAAGGAGACTCGGTGCTTTCGGAAACTCAAGAACCTCTCTATATTTCTTTTATCCACCTTGTTTACGTCTTGATTCTTCCGTAGCCTCGAGCTAGTAGTAAGTGCCTCTAAACATCCTCTTGTTCTTGTTTAAAGTGGTTAATAAGAGATTTAACGGATAAAACTCAAGAACATACAAGACCAAAACTAAAAGTCTTGAAAGAATGATGAACTAGTTGGATAAAGAGTAGATATGTGTGTAAATCTTGTGAAACTTGTCTAGTTGTGGTTATGTGATGTTGTTTGTTACTAGAAGTGGGATGGATCATCATCTAACCATACTAGATTATGTACAAGAACATGAAATAGTAGTAAGTTAGTGTTAAAATTATAAAAGATGATGAACCCTTCCACTCATGAAACTTGAACTTGAGTAAATGTAATTTTTCTTGTAAAATAAGGTTCAAAAACTAGTAGATCTAAAGATCTACAAGTGGTTTTTCGGAAGAACCAAGTGAAAGATGCAAATCTCGTTAAAACCCGGATATTTTATGAACTAGAAGTATTTTTGGCAAATACACAAGGGTATAAACACTTGTGTAACAAGAAAAATTTAACAAAGAAATGTTTTGTAAATCTTGACTAGAAGTTGTGAAACTTCATGTTCTTTAAAAATAAAGTTTTTAAGAAACTAATTTTATTTTTAAAGATAACAAAACCTACTAAATCCACTAGTGATTTACTACATTTTTTTACAAACTTTCAAGTTCATAAGTTTGTGGTATATGCTTCTTTTGACAAGTTGGTAATTAAAGATTGTGTTGTTGATATTGTTGATGCTTTAAAAGAAAATAAACACATGTTTTGAAAACCTTGGAAACCTCCATTTTTAGGGGAAACTCTGTCAAAATTTTTATAAATTTTGACACTTAGAAAAATATAAGTTTTTGAGAAACTTATTCCCTAAAAATGTACTTAAAAGTATTACCAAGGTTTCCCTAATTTTTGGTGATAAGAAACGATGATTTCTTCAAGAATAAAATTTATGTTAAGTATGTATATTTTTGAGAGAAAAATATACACTATTTGATCACCAACTTTTGTGCTAAGTGTATATAGTATGTGTTATACGTGCTAGTGTATTAAGACTTAAAAATACACTAAATACTCATGAGAAGTATAAACACAAAAATACACATACAACATACAAGATACATAATTCGGATGCAAAGTGCAAAACACGAGATACTTATATTAATTTTTGAGAAAATAATATAAGTAAGATACTTAGTTAAAAATATAAATTATTTTTAACACAACACTACAAATACAAAAGAGAGTGACTGTACTTGTGCGACGCAAGTCTAGTGACTAACGTTAAGAAAACGCGTATAGGACACGACGTTAATTAAGCAAATCCGGTGAAGTTTACGACGCAAGGAACACAAAGTTGTGAGTTCATGCTCCCCCTTTTCTTTTAACTGTTTTCAGTTTTATAACTTCGGGGGTGAAATACATGTTACAAATATTACTATGTTTACAAATGGTATGATAACAAGAAGCACACTTGGTGAGAACGAGTACCAAGTGTGATGAGATATAAGAATGTAAGAAGCGCACTTGGTGAGGACGAGTACCAAGTATGATGCGTTATGAGAAATGATACGAGAAATCGTGTCACGAATAGGGTACATAAGCACCATTAATCAACAATATACCTAGACCGCAGAACAAAAGGGTTAGATCTAACGGGTGCCGGGCAGCCACACTCTTGGTGAGGGCGAGTATCGAGTAGTGCTTTTGTGTCTCAGAATATGCCAACTAGAAAAATGCCTAAGGTTTGGTGACTTCCTATGTCGTGTCACATGTTAATGGCTTTGCAACCCATTAACAATCCTGATACTTACAGGAATACTTTATTTACATAAAATTCATACCATACTAAAACTTGATTAATACTTGAGTACGTGGGGTACTCAAGAAAAACTTGAATTATACTTGAGTACGTGGGGTACTCAAGAAAACGGGAATTATACTTGAGTACGTGGGGTACTCAAGAAAAACTTGAATTATACATGAGTACGTGGTGTACACATGAATACTTGATTTATATATGAAAACTTGATTTATACATGACACAAACTATGTTTTCATACAAAGTATACAAACGTGAAATACAAAAACTGCATGAATTCACACCAACATTATGTTGACGTTTTTCCAAAACTCACATGTATTTCAGGTAACTAGGATGGATGTGCGCGTGGTCTTACTCATGCTCGTGGATGTCGCTTTGTTTATCGTTAAATAAAGTTTTGACTTTTAAGACAATATGCTATCTCATGTTGTAAACACTTGACATATGTTTTCAGTAATGTAATGTTTGAAGTTATTTTTGAGCATGTAGTATGTTTACCTTTCGTATGCAATGAGAACCTTTCATGATCACACCTCGTGCTTCCGCCGCAGAAAGGGGTGTGACAAACCTCACATTGCGCATTTTCGTGCTGCGCAAAGGGAAGCTCTTAAAAGGGAGAATCTTGAGAACGAGTATCTCCGGGGAATGGAGAAGCAATTGGTACCAAAGGAGGATGGAACATTGTGTTTCTTGGGAAGAATTTGGGTTCCCCTCTTTGGTGGTCTTAGAGAAGTTATTTTCGATGAAGCACACAAGTCACAGTACTCGATCCATCCAGGATCGGATAAAATGTACCAAGATGTAAAGGATTTTTATTGGTGGCCAAGGATGAAAGGCGACGTTGCATCATACTTCATACAGTCACTCCATTTATTACACACAAACTTTAGTGACATACTTGATGCACAAAGCACAGTTAGCACACTGAACGGATAATTCAGAAATATGCTGACAATGCCAGCACATAGACAGACAATGTTTTGAGGCCAGTATGAGCCAGAGACAGGGTACTACACTAGTATGGAGTGTAGGGAAGTGAGGACCATAATACTGCGTCACTAGGTGATAGTTAAAGTGCCGGGAAGTGCCAAAAACACACTTTAAGTGCAGAATTCTGCATTTATTAATAAAATTCAGCATTGTAACATGCTAGTAGGATGCAAAAATATGGCAGAATGGTCCTGTATGCTTTCCTAAGTGACGGGAATTAAAAGTGTTACAAAAATATATATAAAAGACACTTTACAGAATAATTAAACACTTTAACGGAACGGTATCCAACCGAACAACCGGACATTACCCGGGACACCAAAATTTTGCCAAACACATTGTTTTATTATTTCTTGGCTAGTCATGATCCCCGTACACCATAACACCCCCTAAATATCAACTAACTAACATATGTAAGTATATACTTGGATTTTAACTTATGTTTACCAATTACCATCAAATTTTTACATCTAACCCCCCCCCCCCATACCCGATTTCGGTCACCCAAGGGGACCCACAAAATCCCCACCATACTTCACATCTTGCTCCTAGATTTAATTCTAATTTTATAATAGATTGTTGCTTGTTGTTGTTGCCAAGATATTAGAAGACATATTATAAGTATGGCCTCATAGATCATCATCATCTCTTCAAATCTTCACACCACTCCCTCACATCTCTCTCCCTCCCTCTCGGCCACACTATAACCGCCACCACCACCATATCAACACCATCTTCATCCATTTTGAGCTTCATTCAAGTGCTAGAAGGAGGATCTAAGGAGCTTGAAGTTAGAGATCATCAAGGAGCTTCATACATTGCTTTTCACCATCATTTTCTTCATCTTTTGCACTAAAGATCATCCCTACCCTTTGTGCTAGTAGTAAGTTCTTGTTTGACTCTTGTTCACCTTACTTTTATGGTTAAAAGTTGTAGTATGATGGGTATGTTTAAGACACTAAAAGAACAAGAACTAAGAACATGAACATACAGCTTCACATAAAAATGAAATATAAAGAAATGTTGTAGTAGGATGTTGTTATGAATATGTTGTTGATTGCATGATGATTCTTGGTTATGTGGTGTTAATCACCATAAGAGTCTTGTTAAATGATGTTTAGAAATATGATTTAACAAGACTAGAAGGTGATTATATGTTACATAGAATAATCATCTTCTAGTTTAAACATGAACTTGAAAGAAAATGATTTTCTTGAAATATAAGTGAACAAAATAAGTTGATGATCATGTAGATCCGAGTTCTACAAAAGACTTTTCTAAATAAACCAAGTTAGAGAATCGATTTTTGGAAAATCACGACTTCACATACACTTACACCATTTTGGAACCAAAACAAGTGTGAAAACATATTATTTACAAGAAGAGTTCAAAAGGGTTAATTTTTGTAAAAATTGTTTACAAGTTGTAAACACTAAATTCTTTTAAGAAAATGATTTTTAAAGAAATAATTACACTTTGGAAGGTAACTAAGTCCACTAAAAGCTTTACCAAGTTACTACGCATTTTCGGAATATATCAAGTTCATGATTAATATGTAACGCACATAATTTTCACTCTTGGTGATGTAAAATTGTTTAAGGATTGGTTGTTGATTGATTTTGAAAAGAAAATGATATGCTTAATAGCATGGACACCTCCGTTTTTAGGGGAAACTCTGGCGAAATTTTCTAAAAATCCCAAGACTTAGAAAATTATTTTCTAACAAGTGTTTACAAATGTGTTTAACTTTGTTTTTCGGAAGTAAACTTCGCCATAAGTTTTGTTACAAAATTACAAAGTGTCGGAGGTGGGTTTTCGTAAATAAAAGTGGATAAATATATATTTAGAATATATATTTTATACTAAAACGCTTGTGTGAATATTCGTTTGATTTGTGAACTAGTTATATGGTTTAGGTCAAAAATAATGTAACTTAGCAAAATACCATCACATTTATAACTTCGGAATAATACCAAAAATTACAAGGGATAAATATTTAAGTTACATACTTGGTATTGTGAGACCGAACGAGAAAACGTAACTTACGAAACATTCTAGAAAATACTCTTACACATATTTTTGGTAAAATATTATTTCGGAAACTAAGAAGTGAAAATATAGTATTTTTGGGAAAAATGTATATATTTTGGAATATGTTATTTTGACAAGGAGTTATATTTAAATTTCTAAGTCAGACTTAAAAGTATAGTATTTTCGGAAATACCAAAATACATGTATAAAATACCCCCATCCTTGGGAAGGAAATACGCACATAAAATACATGAGAAGTATGAATACGAAATAGTTGTCTAACCATTATTTCAAGACCTAAAAATATAATGTAAGTTAAAATAATAATTATTATTTTAACAATAAGTTATAACTTGGAATAATATCAAAGTAACGTAACTCAAACCGTAAATACAAAAGAAAGGCACGACCCGTTCGTCTAATAGACATTAGTACGGTGTAGGTTATCGTGTAGCTGACAAGGTTTGAGTACGAGCACAGGAGACGCACTACAGTGAGTTCATGTCCCCCTTTTCTCTTAATTGTTTTCAGTTTTAATACTTCGGGGGTGAAATACATGTTACAATTATACAGACATTTTATACATGGTATGGTTAGCTTAAGGAGGGCATACTACTTAGATCATGTGAGTGGGTAGGCGGAAACTTAAGGCCATTAATCCTCGTCGTAGGACCGAGGGACATGAGTGATAGATCTATTTGGGTGTAGCGAGCCCACACCCATGAGGCCGGGGCGGCCCATAGTGGTGACTGTGTCTTACAGCCGGATGCCCGGTGCAACTCCGCTAGGTTTGAGTCTTCCTGCATCACTTCACACATATCAATGGCCTTGCAAACCATTGGTGATCTCTTTTTCCTTATTGCTACATACCAGGGACTTTCATACATACATCATGTACAAAGGTTTATACATACACCGTTTACAAAGGTTTATACAAACTCACATACACATGAACTCGCTCAACTTTTTGTTGATTTTTCAAACTACATGTATTTCAAGAAACTAAAGGGATCTGGCAAGTGTCTGCATATGTGTCAAGCTGCGAATAAAGGATGTTGTCCATGGTAGTTGGGAGTTTAGGGGATGTATTCCTTTCCTGGACGGAATACATGTTGCTAAACTCGGGGTTTTATTTTAAGTCTTTTTGGAGTCTTATGAACTCAGTTAAACATTTTCATGGTTTGTAATTTATTTTGGTAACAACGTTTTCATGACAAGTATGTATGGTATTTTCTAAGACTTAATTTTTGGATGAACATCTTATGTTTTATCATATAGCATTGTTATGATTGTTGCTATGGTATTAAGAAGTCACACCAAATAAACCCACGCTTCCGCAAAAGCCAGGGGGTGACACAAGAGACTGTCTTTCAAACTCTCAAGCATATGCTCTACAATGCTCCCATTCTCGCTTTACCCGACGGAAACGATGACTTCGTTATCTACTGTGATGCCTTGAACCTTGGTCTTGGTTGTATTCTCATGCAATGGGACAAGGTTATCGCCTACGCATCTCGTCAGCTCAAGATCCACGAGAAGAACTATACCACCCACGACCTCGAGCTAGGCGCAGTTGTTTTTGCATTGAAAATTTGGCGACACTACCTTTACGGTACCAAGTGTACGGTCTTCACCGACCATAAGAGCCTACAACACATCATCAGCCAAAAAGAACTGAATATGCACCAACACCGATGGGTAAAACTTCTCAATGATTACGACTGTGACATCCGTTATCATCCTGGCAAAGCAAATGTCATTGCCGATGCCCTCAGCAGATGAAGCTATTTGCATAGTGTTCGTAACGTTCACGCCCAGCACCATCTTGAAACTCTTATCTGTGACGCTCAGCATGCTTGTTTTACCGAACGCACCTTGAAGAAGGAAAGGATTCACCATAATGGCGAACAGTTAGTGAATAAATCGAATGGGATATTCCATTATTTAGACCGAATTTGGATTCCTAAATGCACTAACTTGCTACAAATCCTGTTGGATGAAGCCCACAAGTCTCGATATTCTATTCATCCTGGCGCCTACAAGATGTACCATGACCTTCGTCTACGGTACTGGTGGCCTGGGATGAAGAAGGATATCACTATCTATGTTTCGAAATGCCTAACTTGTTCGAAAGTCAAGGCCGAACAACAAAGACCCTCAGGCTTGTTTGTGCAACCCGAGATCCCGATGTGGAAATGTAAAGCATAGCCATGGACTTTATCATGAAACACCCGCATACAACTTCAGGCCACGATAGCATCTGGGTTATCGTTGACCGCTTAACTAAATCCGCTCATTTCCTGCCGATACGAGAAGACTTCAAGGTAGAAAAATTAGCCCGAATCTACACCGACGAGATCATATGTCGACACGGGACACCTCGTGACATCATCTCTGACCGCGATAGTCGGTTTACCTCGCGTCTTTGGGAAATGTTTCAATCTGCTCTCGGTACTACGCTTAATCTAAGTACTGCTTTCCATCTCCAAACCGACGTCAGACTAAAAGAACGATTCGTACTCTTGAAGACATGCTTCGCTCGTGTGTCATAGATTTCGGTGCTAACTGGGACGTGCATTTACCTTTAGTCGAATTCTCATACAATGACAGTTATCATTCTAGCATACAAATGGCATCATTTGAGGCACTATACGGAAGAAAATGTCGATCACCGATTGTGTGGCATGAGATCAGAGATGCGCAACTAACCGGTCCTGAGTTGCTGCAAGAAACGACTGATAAGATCCTCCAAATTTGAGACAATCTGCTGAAAGCTCAGATTCGTCAGAAAAGTTATGCCGATAGACGCTGCAAGCCCCTTGAATTTGATGTTTGCGATCACATACTCCTAAAGGTATCACCTTGGAAGGGTGTGATCAGATTCGGCAAGAAAGGAAAGCTCACGCCTCGATATGTTGGACCCTTTAAGATTCTAGAAAGGATCAGAAAAGTGGCCTACAGACTCGAACTACCGGAGGAACTTAGCAACATCCACCCGACTTTCCATGTATCGAACCTCAAAAAGTGCCTAGCCGAGAAGGATTTACAAGTTCTACTTGAGGATCTACAAGTGGACGAATCATTACACTTCGTGGAAAAGCCTATCAAGATCATGGATCAAGAAACCAAGAAGCTCAAGCGCTCACGCATTCCCATTGTGAAGGTTCGCTGGGAAGGCAAACACGGCGCAGAGTTCACCTAGGAACTCGAAAGTGACATGAAGGCGAAGTAGCCTCAGCTCTTTGTTACGCCTGCGCCTTAATTTCGGGACGAAATTCCCTTATGAAGGGGAGGCTGTAACACCCCGTGTTACGAAAGTCAAAGTACAAGTCAAAGTCAAAGTCAAAGGAAGAAAAGATTGCTAATTGCGATCTGTCACTCCTTGCTTAACTATTGATTGTACATCAATGACTTGTAATCGAATATTTTTATTTAATTGTTTTAGTTGTATTATGTGGAGTGTCTATTAAGAATCGAGGTTTAATCAATGTTTATCGTTGTTTATCGCTTAATCTCTAATCGTATCGCAACTTGATTGACAGATTCTGAATATTGTTTTACGTGTGTGTGCTATTTATGTGTTACTTGTGCATGTTTACTTTATGTTTGTGGTGATTAATCGAATTGCAATCACAACTCTATCGCAACGCAACTTAAATCGCAAATGCTAAACGCAAGTTATTTATAATGATTGTATGTTAGATATATTATTTATGTGACTATTATTAATCTATCGCATCGCTTAATCGACACTCGCTTAAACGCATCACAATGCCCGAAACGCAAAACGAAACGTCGAAATCCAACTCGCAAAGCCACTTCGATCGAATGACCATGCGATCGAATGGTCATCCGAATGGATGACCATCCGATCGGATGGCAATCCGATTGAAGTGCCATCCTATCCGACACTTGTGCCACTTTCCCCTTTTGGCAACCTATAAATACCCCTGTCACATCACTAACAGTGTTGTGACAGCTCTCTCGTTCGACCACCACGCTCACGCCCTCATTTCTCTTGATTTCTCACGATTCTTGTAAGTTTTCAACACAAGTCTTGTACATCTATGATCTACACACACTTCTTCATCATTTTCACCTTTGAATCTTAACTTTTAACTATGAAATCAGCGGATTTGAGGTATTCTAGGGTGATGTCATCATGGAGTTCGTATGAACTTTGAGTTTTGACCTCATTCCACCAAGAATAACTCAGATTTGAAGGATTTCCACATGATTAAACATTGTTTTCGCATAGATCTAAACATTTTCAAAGTCAAAAGGATTGAAAGAAGCTTTTCCAACCTTCTTTCAACTCTTTTACACTCAATGCACTCAAAACCGATAGAATTAGAGCTCGTTCAGGTCTTCTACTCATTTCTTAGTGAAGTGTCGGTCTGAGATCTGATCTCTATCAAAGAGACAACTGATTTCGGGTTGAACAGGAACAACCATCACGAACAGTTAACTGATCGGATTTGGGTGATTCCCGTTCGATCAGGTAACCTGGGTCTAATGGAGTCCCCGTTGTTTAGGACGTTATCATACCGTCTCGATCAAACCGCAAACTTTTCAAAATAATCAAGTTTCAAGACGATCAGGTTCGTTGGGATAGATTGCCGTCCGATCGGATTGTACTGGAGCCTCCTGTCACACCCCCAAAATCCACACGCGAGGTATCACCGCTTGGAGGCGTGACTGACCAGGATCAAGCCACCAATCATATTGAACATATTGGTAAATAGTAAAAGTCATTCATCAATACGAAAGGTGTTTTCAAAACCAAACATCAATAAGTGTGTAGCGGAAGCATAAGCATGTAAACCCAAGGTAAATCATAAATTCAAATGTTTAGATAGTTAACATGGCATCATCGATCCATGTCCCACAACGACCTGCTCCTCCCTGTGCAAGCTCCAATTGTACCTAAGGTCCTGCAAGGCATGCAGCAGAGAGTCAACAACTAGTTGAGCGAGTTCACAGTTAATAAGTTCGTTATAACAAATCGTATATGCATTAGTGGGGGCTTCCCATGTAGGTATGTGCTAATAGTGGGGGGTTTCCCCATGGTCGTATGTACTACTGGTGGGGGGTTTCCCACGTTTATCTTTACTAATGGGGGCTTCCCATGTTTGTACTTACTAGACTATTTGCAACCATGTGTTCTTCTTAATCCGAGAACAGGAATACGTACAAGGTCACGTAGGATTTACGTGAGTGCCCTTCCCCGAGGACAGTGGTACGTGTGGGGTTTACGTAGGTTTTACGTAAGTGTCCTTCCGACCCGGAAGACAATGGTAGGTATTAGTTTACGTAGGTTTTACGTAAGTGTCCTCCCGACCCGGGAAACAGTGGTAGATACTAGGTTACGTAGGTTTTACGTAAGTGTCCTGACTATCCTGAGGACGATGGTCTATAGTCTAGCAATAGCGTAAGTACGAGTAGTTATCCATTTCAAATAATCCAACCCGATTCCCAACCCGAGAATCCCATGCCTTGGCTGTGTGAACTCACCTTGGTTTGCTCGGCAGATACACAAAAGAAAGGGTTCTTGAACTAAAGTGGTCAACCACGTCCTAACAGGGTTACCACACGAGTCAGGTTTTGACTAAGGTAAAACACGTATGCGTCACATTAGTTAACACGTTACTATCACGTATAAATCATGGCAGCGTTTGACAGTTAAGCAATACATACAACTTGTATGGTTTAAACAAGTAAGCCCAAAACTATCTGGCCCAACATGTTGTGCGATCCACAACATGTTGTGCGATCCAACCAAACCCGGCCCATCAATAATATACAATCCAATAGCATATCGTCCCAATACACCAAACACATAACATTCTTGTGCGACTAAAGATCTAAGCCCAGCAAACAAGTAACAACTTGACCTATACGGCCCAATTAACATAACAGTCCACTTGTGCGTTTACAATTTACTTGTGCGACCAAGGCTGACTTGTGCGGTCAGCTTTGTTATCCAGCCCAGATGTCTACGGCCCAACAGTCAGACTAACCCAATAACCTTGTGCGATCAAGACATCTTGTGCGGCCGGATGTCTTGTGTGATTGGGTCAGCTTGTGCGAATGGGCCTCTTGTGCGACCAAGAGACCTTGTACGGTTGGGCTTGTGCACCCGAATCTATGCCAAACAGTTGGATAGTCTCCATATTTCAAGCAATATTGTTACAAGCATTTAACAGTTTCCAAGTTTACCAAATCAATCAACAACCAAACAGTTTCAATCATGGCCATATTTCGATCAAAACAAGCATCCATTCCATAATCCATAAGAATTCAAATCTAACATATGAACAATAATCACACTCATTATCCTATGCTTCAAGAACCTCGATTAACAACATTTATAACTATAACAATCTATCGATCACCCGAAACATATAACAACCGATTTAACAAGCATTCGGTTTCCAATCATCTTTAACAAATCCAAATCATCCTAACACCATCATCCAACCATTCGAAATCTAACATGTATACAGCCGATTACATACATTTATGTTTAATCACAACTTATTCAAATCAATCATAACATCATTCAATCATAAAACAATACATGATATCCGATTTATTATACACATCCGTTTAACAAGAATATTATCCTTCATACATCATTGTTCATCATACATGCAACCCTAATCGTTTAGTTGAACATAGATTCATAACAACATTAAACAAACACGTATCATGAAACACTAACCGAATTAGAGTGTGTAGCGAGGATGATCCGAACACAAGGATCTTCGAGAATTGAGAGGTGTTGCCGTCGGGTTCCAAGAGAAACGAGAAAGAGAGAGAGAGAGCTTCTAGGGTTTGTAAACTTGTGTGTGTTTTTGGTAAAGTGTAGAATGGTTACAACATCCTAATGTTATGCGTGTGAGGTGGGTGGGCCGAACCCTTCACATGGGCTCCCCTTTGGTTCGGGTTCAAGAGAAGTAAGCCGAGATTTGTAAAGCCCAAAGGCTTGTGCGGTTGAGCTAGTGTTGTGCGGTTCGGGTTTCGTGTAACTTATATACATACAACACATAACGTATCATGTACACAATCATTAAAACACATATCACATAACATTTAATAATCGTTCACTTAGTCAATCGAGTTCACATATGTTACACAATGATAGATCTAAAGTTCGAGTTGTCACATTATCCCCAACTAAAAAGAAATTTCGTCCCGAAATTTGGTACGCACTCACTGAGGAAGCTAGGTAAGTTCAATCGTTCACTGGTTTTTCCCGGGGTGTCACATCCTCCCCCCGTTGATCTGGAATTTCGTCCCGAAATTCCGCAGTAGTAGCTTCAGCCTCAGTAGTGGTTGCATTGGTTCCGAATAACTGGGGGTACTTTTCTGTCATCCTGTCTTCGCGTTCCCAGGTGTACTCTGGGCCACGTTTGGAGTTTCAACGTACTCGAACAAGAGGGATTCTCTTGTTTTTGAGGACCTTCACACCCCGGTCCGTGATTTCAACTGGTTCCTCGACGAACTGCAACCGCTCGTCGATAGTGAGTTCCTAAAAAGGAATGATGAGGGTTTCATCTGATAGGCACTTCTTTAGGTTCGACACATGAAAGACATTGTGAACTGCCCCGAGTTCAGCTGGTAGGTTTAGCTTGTATGCTACTTTGCCAATCTTTTCTATGGTTTCGAATGGTCCGACGTACCGCGGATTCAGTTTGCCCCGTTTGCCAAAACGAACCACACCCTTCCAGGGTGAGACTTTAAGTAATACCCGGTCCCCGACCTGAAATTCCAAAGGCTTTCTACGCTTGTCCGCGTAGGCTTTCTGACGGTCGCGTGCTGCCGCCATGCGTTGTCGTATCTGTGCTATCTTTTCTGTAGCGTCCACTACAATCTCTGGACCCGTGATCTGACTATCCCCCACCTCTGCCCAACAGAGAGGTGACCGGCATTTACGCCCGTACAATGCCTCGAATGGAGCGGCTTGAATGCTGGTGTGATAACTGTTATTATATGAGGACTCCACCAAAGGGAGGTGCTTTTCCCAGCCGTTGCCAAAGTCGATAACGCATGCTCGAAGCATGTCTTCAAGAGTTTGAATCGTTCGCTCAGACTGCCCATCCGTCTGAGGGTGATATGCTGTGCTCATGTCTAATCGTGAGCCAAAAGATTTTGTGCATTGCTTGCCATAGCTCTGACGTGAATCGAGCATCGCGATCCGAAATGATGGGTGTGGGCACTCCGTGCCTCGAAACAACTTCTTTAAGATAAACGTCTGCGAGAGTGGAGAACTTATCCGTTTCCTTTATAGCTAGGAAGTGTGCAGACTTGGTGAGTCGATCCACGATCACCCATATGGTATCATTCCCACGCTGGGATCTAGGTAGGCCTGTAACGAAATCCATGGAAATTTCTTCCCATTTCCATTGCGGTATCTTAGGCTGCTGAAGTAGGCCCGTTGGTTCTGGTATTCCACCTTGACTCTCGCACAGGTCAGGCATTTGCCGACGTAAGTAGCAATGTGGACCTTCATGCTAGGCCACCAGTTCTGATGTCGTGGTACATTTTTGTCCGACCCTGGGTGTACCGAGTAACGAGACTTGTGAGCTTCGTCCATTACAAGTTCGCGTAGACCGCCATAAAGTGGGACCCAAATACACCCCATTTCATGGTAGGCGCCGTCGGCCTTCTGTTCCATTTGCTGTCGTGAGCCGCGTAAGGCTTCAGCCTTGACGTTTTCGGGCTTCAATGCTTCTATTAGAGCATTTCGTATCTGTGTAGGAAGGCTAGACTGAATTGTAAGCTGTAGCGCTCGCACGCGCTGTGGTAGAGTGTCTTTCCGACTGAGGGCGTCAGCCACAACATTGGCCTTGCCTGGATGGTACTTGATGGCGCATTCGTAGTCGTTCAGCAATTCGACCCATCGCCGTTGACGCATGTTCAAATCCTTTTGTTTAAGGATAAGCTCGAGACTCCTGTGATCGGTGTAAATCGTGCACCCGGTACCGTACAGGTAGTGTCGCCATATCTTAAGCGCGAAAACAACAGCTCCCAGCTCTAAATCGTGCGTCGTGTAGTTCCGTTTATGAATCTTGAGTTGACGTGAAGCGTAAGCAATAACCTTGTCGCGCTGCATTAACACACATCCAAGTCCCCGAATGGATGCATCACAATAAACCACGAAGTCATCTGTGCCCTCTGGCAGAGAGAGGATAGGTGCACTGCAAAGTCTATCCCTTAGGTGCTGAAAAGCAGTCTCCTGGGGGTCTCCCCAACGGTAGGTGACACCCTTCTGTGTCAGTAGCATAAGCGGCTGAGCAATCTTCGAGAAATCCTTGGTAAACCGTCTGTAGTACGTGGTGCAGGCCAGTTTCTGGTCGAGTCTACCTTGGATGGATCGGCATGGATCCCATCCTTGTTCACTACGTGGCCTAAGAAGTGGGCTTCACGAATACTATGACGAACTTGTCCAGGTAGGGTTTGCACACCCTGTTCATAAGGTCCTTAAATACGGCAGGTGCGTTCAAATATATCAAACCATCCATCATATCAAACATAAGGTATAGCAGTTAAAATAATTCATAAAACCCAATACTTTTGATGTTCAACCAAACTTTGTTTGAGTAGCAGAAACATAATAATGAAAGCCTAAAATAAGTTATAAGTTCAAATATCGTTCATTGCGTCTCCTCGTCCTAACACGAAAACTCGACCTCTTGCCTCGTTGCCATTGTTGTTGTTGTTTCCCCCGTTGTTGTTGTTGTTCCCGTTGCCCTGGTTATTGTTGTGGTTCTGGTTCAATTGGGGACAATCGCGTTTGTAATGACCTTCTGCTCCACACTGGAAACATCCCCGGTTTCCACGCTGTGGCTGCTGCTGATGTGGGTTCTGTGGAGCTGGTTGTTGCGGTTGCTGGTCCTGATTTGCAGGCCGTGGGCTCCTACAGTCTTTGGCCTCGTGACCCATCCTTAGACATCTTTGACAACGACCCTTGTTGCACTGGCCACTATGGTGCCTGTTACAATTGTGACACTTGGGGTGGTTTCCTCGATAAACTCTCTGTCTGTGACTACCAGATGTCTGCTGACTCGGACCCTGATAATCATTGGTCTTGCGTTGCTGAGCTTGAGACTGAATGGTAGTTGAACCTTTGCTGGAATCCCCCTCCCATTTCCTCTTATTGTCACTGGGGGTAGCAGGAGTAACTGAAGTGGTAGCGGTAGTAGTAGCGTTGATGCGTTTAGGCAACCTGTTCTGCTCCACCGCCTGATCAGTGAGACGGTGAGCCAACTGAACAACCTGCTGGTAGGTAGCATGGTTTGCTGAAGTCACATGACTTTGGATCTCCGGTACCAGACCCTTAAGATAGAGTTCAATACGCTTGTCTGCCAGAGTAGGACACAATAATGCAAGCTCATTCGATCTCTTGGTGTACGCCTCAATCTCAGACCCCGTCATCTTGAGATTGAAGAACTCGACTTCCAGCTTATGAATATCATCTCGACTGCAGTACTCCTCCTTGATCATCTCTTTGAAATTGTTCCATGGGGTGGCGTTAGCAGCAACCAACCCCAGTATTTGGACCTGAGCTTTCCACCATGTGAGGGCTAAACCCTCGAGAGTGCCAGTAGCATATCTCACCCTGCGTGCCTCAGGGCATTCACACATCTCAAACACAGACTCTAACTTCTCGAACCAGTGGAGAAGACCTACGGCTCCTTCCGTGCCGCTAAATGTAGTAGGACGACAGTCCATGAATGTCTTGAAAGTGCAAACAGGTGGTTGACCTCCTGCTTGTGCGGCTGCAACTGCCGCAGTAACTCGTTCGTTAATGAGGGCCGTCAACTGGTCCTGAGTCATGTTGATACGTCCAGACATGATCTTCATAGTAAAGATAACGTAAGTGAGAGAGGTTCACGAATAGTGCGATGACAGAAGAGAGTAAGCACACGGGTGTTCTCATGCACTAACAAATAGTGAGCAATGTAATCTAAGCATACCACGAGCAAAGTTCTATGTAATTCTAGCATGTAGGCAATAAACGTAAACCTTATTACCTAGGATGTTGAGTCTTGCACGTGGAGCGAAGCGTCGTTGTGGATCGTTGAGCACTGTTCTGGTTATAGTCTGGTTTTAACAAAAATCGTTTTCCTTTTATTAAAACCGAGTTCTCTATAACCAATGGCTCTGATACCAATCTGTCACACCCCCAAAATCCACACGCGAGGTATCACCGCTTGGAGGCGTGACTGACCAGGATCAAGCCACCAATCATATTGAACATATTGGTAAATAGTAAAAGTCATTCATCAATACGAAAGGTGTTTTCAAAACCAAACATCAATAAGTGTGTAGCGGAAGCATAAGCATGTAAACCCAAGGTAAATCATAAATTCAAATGTTTAGATAGTTAACATGGCATCATCGATCCATGTCCCACAACGACCTGCTCCTCCCTGTGCAAGCTCCAATTGTACCTAAGGTCCTGCAAGGCATGCAGCAGAGAGTCAACAACTAGTTGAGCGAGTTCACAGTTAATAAGTTCGTTATAACAAATCGTATATGCATTAGTGGGGGCTTCCCATGTAGGTATGTGCTAATAGTGGGGGGTTTCCCCATGGTCGTATGTACTACTGGTGGGGGGTTTCCCACGTTTATCTTTACTAATGGGGGCTTCCCATGTTTGTACTTACTAGACTATTTGCAACCATGTGTTCTTCTTAATCCGAGAACAGGAATACGTACAAGGTCACGTAGGATTTACGTGAGTGCCCTTCCCCGAGGACAGTGGTACGTGTGGGGTTTACGTAGGTTTTACGTAAGTGTCCTTCCGACCCGGAAGACAATGGTAGGTATTAGTTTACGTAGGTTTTACGTAAGTGTCCTCCCGACCCGGGAAACAGTGGTAGATACTAGGTTACGTAGGTTTTACGTAAGTGTCCTGACTATCCTGAGGACGATGGTCTATAGTCTAGCAATAGCGTAAGTACGAGTAGTTATCCATTTCAAATAATCCAACCCGATTCCCAACCCGAGAATCCCATGCCTTGGCTGTGTGAACTCACCTTGGTTTGCTCGGCAGATACACAAAAGAAAGGGTTCTTGAACTAAAGTGGTCAACCACGTCCTAACAGGGTTACCACACGAGTCAGGTTTTGACTAAGGTAAAACACGTATGCGTCACATTAGTTAACACGTTACTATCACGTATAAATCATGGCAGCGTTTGACAGTTAAGCAATACATACAACTTGTATGGTTTAAACAAGTAAGCCCAAAACTATCTGGCCCAACATGTTGTGCGATCCACAACATGTTGTGCGATCCAACCAAACCCGGCCCATCAATAATATACAATCCAATAGCATATCGTCCCAATACACCAAACACATAACATTCTTGTGCGACTAAAGATCTAAGCCCAGCAAACAAGTAACAACTTGACCTATACGGCCCAATTAACATAACAGTCCACTTGTGCGTTTACAATTTACTTGTGCGACCAAGGCTGACTTGTGCGGTCAGCTTTGTTATCCAGCCCAGATGTCTACGGCCCAACAGTCAGACTAACCCAATAACCTTGTGCGATCAAGACATCTTGTGCGGCCGGATGTCTTGTGTGATTGGGTCAGCTTGTGCGAATGGGCCTCTTGTGCGACCAAGAGACCTTGTACGGTTGGGCTTGTGCACCCGAATCTATGCCAAACAGTTGGATAGTCTCCATATTTCAAGCAATATTGTTACAAGCATTTAACAGTTTCCAAGTTTACCAAATCAATCAACAACCAAACAGTTTCAATCATGGCCATATTTCGATCAAAACAAGCATCCATTCCATAATCCATAAGAATTCAAATCTAACATATGAACAATAATCACACTCATTATCCTATGCTTCAAGAACCTCGATTAACAACATTTATAACTATAACAATCTATCGATCACCCGAAACATATAACAACCGATTTAACAAGCATTCGGTTTCCAATCATCTTTAACAAATCCAAATCATCCTAACACCATCATCCAACCATTCGAAATCTAACATGTATACAGCCGATTACATACATTTATGTTTAATCACAACTTATTCAAATCAATCATAACATCATTCAATCATAAAACAATACATGATATCCGATTTATTATACACATCCGTTTAACAAGAATATTATCCTTCATACATCATTGTTCATCATACATGCAACCCTAATCGTTTAGTTGAACATAGATTCATAACAACATTAAACAAACACGTATCATGAAACACTAACCGAATTAGAGTGTGTAGCGAGGATGATCCGAACACAAGGATCTTCGAGAATTGAGAGGTGTTGCCGTCGGGTTCCAAGAGAAACGAGAAAGAGAGAGAGAGCTTCTAGGGTTTGTAAACTTGTGTGTGTTTTTGGTAAAGTGTAGAATGGTTACAACATCCTAATGTTATGCGTGTGAGGTGGGTGGGCCGAACCCTTCACATGGGCTCCCCTTTGGTTCGGGTTCAAGAGAAGTAAGCCGAGATTTGTAAAGCCCAAAGGCTTGTGCAGTTGAGCTAGTGTTGTGCGGTTCGGGTTTCGTGTAACTTATATACATACAACACATAACGTATCATGTACACAATCATTAAAACACATATCACATAACATTTAATAATCGTTCACTTAGTCAATCGAGTTCACATATGTTACACAATGATAGATCTAAAGTTCGAGTTGTCACACCTCCACACTTAAACATTTTTCAAACTTTTAAAGATCTGAACGTCGAACGGATTGTCGTCTCATCGGATTGTCATCCGATCGAACGACAATCCGATCGGTTGACATTTAGATCTCCAACACTTAGAAAATTTTATAATTTTCAAAGATTATAAGTTTCTAACGGATTGCCATCCGATCGAATGACCATCCGATCGAATGACCATCCTGCTGTGAACGTGTTCTCAACTGAAATGTCTCGCCAATCGGATCGTTATCCGATTGAACGACCGTTCGATCGATCGACCTGAAAGGTAGAGATACTTCTCTGTTTTTAAAATGCTACAACAAAAACTTCAAAGCCATCATATAGAAACACATCCTTCCCAAACGAATGTCAATCAGACCGAATGGCCATCCGATTGGATGACCATCCGAACGGATTGACATCCGATTGAATGACCATCTGATTGGATTACCATTCGTCACTTAGTCACTTTTTCACCGTTTAACGAGCCGTTCTTCGCTTACACTATCGTTAACTGTTCAGGCTAATCTCTCAACGCTCCCTTCAATCCAAGAGAGTGTTTATTTTCTTAAACACAATCTGTGAGTATACTCGAACCCTTTTTGCTTTACGCACTTTTGGGTGTTACGTACGTTACTTATTCAAATCACAATCGACACACAACCCAAACAGTATTTATACACTGACCGTTATTGCATGCTACGTGTTATTCACTGAATGCTTGTATGTTATGTTAACACAGTGATTGTTGCCTGACACCTTAGCAATGATAGTACTATAGTTTGGACTTAGCACCTGTCATGGACAGGGGTTGTTAAGGGCTTAACTTCACGTGTCCCAGTGGGGATATGTGTTGCGCATTCTACAACTCACAGTCACGTCTGTGCATATTTCTCTGTTGATAACCTACTAGCTTTCACTTCGCTACATGTTACATACTGGTTATGCGTAAATGATTTCGAACTCTATTATACTATTAAACTTGTATGCTCACCTCTACACTATGTGTATTGACTTTAGTTTAACGTATGTGACAGGTGCTTAGGACGCTTGCTTGTTATTTGCTGGAATCAAGCTAGGATGGAGTCTAGAAACAAATTAAATAAAATCTGAGTTGTCGGAACATTTGATCTGTCTTTGAGAAAACATTGTCTGTAATAACTTCTTTTATTTGATATATTATGGTATGGGACATAATGATAAATATCCGGTAATTTTAGTTGTTATGGATTTCTCCTGGACAATCTGTTTCGCTCAGTGCCGCGCCCCGATGTTTCCGTCATCGGTTGGGGTGTGACAGTAGTAACTTAGTATGTTGTTAAGTAAGCTTAGTTACCCTTTAAAGTGTGGTTATTTATTCATAAATCATATTCTTGAAGATTTTAGACTTTCACAACTTGTAAAATGATTTTTCTAAAAATCATTCTTTTGAATTTTTCTTGTTAACAACATATTTCTACACTTGATTTAACACTAAAAATGTGATTAGCTTCTTTAAAACTCATGTTCATGTAAATCTTGTAAGTAAACTTGGTTTCTTGAGAAAACCATCTTTAAAATCATCCATATTCAAGACTACTAACATGTATTCATCTTCATTTTACACAAAATCATCTTTGTTTACAAGTTCATGTTTCACATATTAGGATGTTCATCTTGGTTTTTCACAAGATCATCCATTCACTTGCTAGATCATGTGTTTAATCACAATCTAGCAAGTTTCATATGATGTTTAACATCACAAACACAAATAATCAACAATCAAGAAGCATACATACACTAAAACAACAATGATTCTTATGATTAAGCTTTATGTTAAGGGTTATGTTCTTGATCTTTGATGTTCTTCATGTTTAGTCTTTTACATATACTTTTAACCATCAAAATAAGAAGTAAAATGAGATTATGAGAGCCTTACTACTAGCACAAGGCTAGGGAAGAGATTCAAGGTGATGAAGATGATGAATTTGGTGGTTAAAAGCTCTTGAGAGAGGTCCTTCAATCTACAATGGCACCAAGCTTCTTATTCTAGCTCCTTACACCTTTGTATCACTAGAGAATGGATGAATGAGAAGTGAAAATGATGGTGATGGTGGTGGTGGCTCACGACCGTGACAAGGGAGGAGAGGGAGAGAGATGAAAGTGTTGGTTTGTTTGTGAAATGAAGTTATGAACTTACTAGTGGTTTATAACAAGATTTCTCCAACATGTTCTTAACTAATGGTCAATGTGTTTCTAAAGGTTATATCAAGATCAATTAAACAAATCAAATAAAATCAAGGGTGGGCCACACCATTGTGACCGTAAATATGAGGGGGGTATGGTTGAGTTGAAATGGTAAGTTAGGATAACTAGTTAGATTTCAAGTGTTTAGTTAATGTTATTAGTTGTTATGTTATTATAAGAGGTGTTATGATGCTCGGGGACCATAACTAGCTTGTAAATGATAAAACAATGCTTCTAGTGAAAATTTGGTGTTTCGAGTAGTGTCCGGTTGTTCGGTTGGTTACCGGTTCGTTAAGGTGCTAAATTACGCAGTTTAGTGTGCTTTATGTTCCCTTTTGTTACAGTTTTGATTTCCGACACTTAGGAAGGTATTATGGACCATTAAACCATAATTCTGCATAATATTAAGTTGTTTAAATGCTGATTTTTGCTGAAAATTGCAAAATTCTGCAGTTTATGTGAGTTTTAAGCACTTTCCGGCACTTAAACTATCACTAGGAAGGCAGTTTTATGATCCTTACTTTCCTACACACTATACTATTATAACTCTTGGTTTCTGTCTCATTCTGTGTCTTAATACCATGTCTGTCTGAGTATTGAAGTCCGTCAGTACTTCTAGTTTGTCTGACAACTGTGCTAACTTTGTTTCCTGCATCATTTGAATCATAAAGTGTTGCATGCAATAATGATATGACCTCATGTAATATGTGATGCTCTTGCATGTATGTGACAATAATCAGAAAGCATTCATGTCATTAATTTAAATCGACACAGTCATTAAGCCACAAATTACTGTTTAATTAATGTAGGATACATGGAAATTTGACA
Organism: Helianthus tuberosus; assembly: GCA_030545235.1. Taxonomy (NCBI): domain Eukaryota; kingdom Viridiplantae; phylum Streptophyta; class Magnoliopsida; order Asterales; family Asteraceae; genus Helianthus; species Helianthus tuberosus. The sequence continues at coordinate 46,653,445 of CM060426.1, read as the reverse complement.
GTTGTCACATTCTCCCCCCGTTAAGAAAATTTCGTCCCAAAATTTTAAGTTGCGCTATCAGTTGCATGGGAGTTAGGGAACAAATGCGGATACTTTGTTTTCATACGATCTTCACGCTCCAAAGTAAACTCAGGGCCGTGACGAGAGTTCCAGCGAACCTTGACAAGCTTAACACCACTCCTTCGATTCTTGTTAACTTTCCAATCTGTAACCTCAACGGGTTCCTCAGTAAAGTGGAGAGTGTCGTCAATATGCATTTCATCCGCAGGGATGATAATTGTCTCTTGAGTTGGACTTTTCTTCAGGTTATATACATGGAATCTATAATGAACACCGTTTACTTCTTCTGGCAATTCCAACTTGTATGCAACAGTACCAACTCCTTCCAATATCCTGAATGGCCCAATGTAACGTGGGTTTAACTTGCCACGTTTCCCAAATCGTGCTACACCTTTCCAAGGTGAGACTTTTAACAAAACCATGTCTCCTACTTCAAATTCCAAAGGTTTTCGTCTTTGATCTGCGTAACTCTTCTTTTGATCACGAGCCGCCTTGATACGCTCTCGGATCTGCATGATCTTATCAGTTTTTTCTTGGAAAAGTTCGGGGCCAACCATCTGTCTATCACCAGCATTTGCCCAACACAACGGTGAGCGGCATTTACGTCCATAGAGAGCTTCGAATGGTGTGGCTTGAATACTCGTGTGGTAGCTGTTATTATAGGAAAACTCAACTAGAGGTAGATGAGTATCGCAACTGCCACCCAAATCCATTACACAAGATCGAAGCATATCTTCCAGCGTTTAAATAGTTCTTTTGCTCTGACCGTCAGTCTGTGGGTGAAAAGCTATACTCCGATTCAACTGAGAACCAAAGGCTTCTTGAAAGGATTGCCAAATCCTTTACACAAACCGTCCATCTCTATCTGAAATTATCAAGATAGGCACTCCATGACGTGACACTATCTCCCTGAGGTAAAGCTCTGCTAGCTTCCCTTTGCTATCCTTTTCTCGAATCGGAAGGAAGTGCGTAGACTTGGTTAATCGGTCCATTATTACCCATATCATATCATGTCCTCTAGGGGTTCTAGGTAACTTTGTTATGAAGTCCGTAGAAATATGTTCCCACTTCCACATGGGTATTTCCGACTGTTGCAAGAGACCTGAAGGCTTCTGATACTCGGCCTTAACCTTAGCACAGGTTAGGGATTTTCCAACATAAATCGCAACGTCACTTTTGAGTCTTGGCCACCAATAGTAATCCTTTAGATCTTGGTACATCTTGTCCGATCCCGGATAGATCGAGTACCTTGACTTATGAGGCTCATAAAAAATAACATCTCTAATACCCCCATAAAGCGGAACCCAAATACGTCCCATGAAATACAAGGTTCCTTCCTCGTTAGGAACCAACTTCTTCTCCATTCCTCGGAGGTATTCAGCCTTAAGGTTTCCTTTCTTAAGAGCTTCTCGTTGTGCAGCATGTGACACCCGGCTTTTCAGGCCATACCGTACAATTGTAACACATGTTATGAATAGATAAAAGGCTGTATTTGACTGATTATGATGTTTATATGTGGAATTTAATGAGTTGGTAAATTTAAACCTTGGTAAAAATTATGTTGGCAACGATAAGATAAACGCTTATCGCGTAACGGTTAAAATTCGAAACGAACGTCGGTGACCACCCGATCAGTGTTAAAATCCTAAAAATAGTCTGTTATGATTAAAATAATAATTTTAATCATATTTGTGAGGAAAAATAAATTAAAACGCTAAGAAACTCCATTTTTCGAATTTAAGCGCATACCGCGCGATGCAACGCGTATACCAACAAAATACTGTCAACTCAGCCTGTCAAGGCAATTGAAAATCATTTTAGTAATAATTTGATGAGTTTATCACTATAGAATGATAAAAATAAATAAAAACGCTTAAATCCCTATTTTTGTGATTTTAAGCGCGTACCGCGCAACACAGCGCGCATACTGCCAAATACCGGCAACGTAGCCAGTCCAGGCAAACAAAATATTGTTCAGTAATATTTTGGCGGGTTTATTTTTATTGATTGTTAAAAATAATTTAAAACGCACTAAAACGGGATTAAAACGCTAGATAAAATACCCGGTAATCAGTAAAATACCAGTTTAAAGCCTATATTATGTATATATATGTATATATGCATAGGTGTGGGTGTGTGTATGAGAGAGGAGAACTTGTTGGCAGCCATGCATGGTATTTCACTTTCTCTCTCTTACATTTATTGGCTATCTTGAGAGGTGGTGATGATGATGCTTCACCTAAATACTCTACATACTTACATTGTCCAAGAAACTATTTTTTTTTTCAAATTACCAACTCTCTCTCTCTCTCTATCATAAGCTAGCCGAACACCCCATAGTCAGCCATTTCTCAACTTTCCAAACTTGTTCTAAGGGATTCAAACCCATTACAAAGTGTTTACAAGTCCATTTGGTAGTCTAGAAGTGATTTCAAGGTGTTTTAAGCAACAATCAAGCCCCAAATCATCACACTTTGTCAAGAAACCCATCAAAATCTTGTAGGTATAAAATTTACTTTAAAAACCTTTTTTTTGATTCTTGATGATGTTGATGATGATAGAAGTTTCTCAAAGTTTTTGGATAATTCACAAACTAGAAACTAATAAGAAATGGGTTTTTATGCAAAATAAAAATGGACATATATATATGTATGTATACATAACCGTATATGTGTATGTGTGTGTATACATGAGATTGAGTTTGATTTATGATGGATACTTGTTGGGCAATTCTTCTAAAATCACATGCATGTAGGCTTTGTCATACGTTCATTTATGAAAGATTGTGCTATGAAATTATGTCTAGATGATTAGATGATGAACATATCTTGGATTTTCATGATTTAACTTCAGGTTTGATGCATATAATTTCATATGAAATGATGATAAAATGATATATGTGCTTTAGATACTTGTACACGAGCATGCGTGATGATATGTGATCTTAAAAAGGTGATTTGAGTATGATTTAGTAAAAATCAGTTATGAGCAGATTATAAACACTAAAAAAAGTTATTTTAAAGTGTTTAGTGACTTAGAACTTTGTCATAATGTTTGCTAGCTTTGCATGTTGTACTTGGTGCATTAAAAGTTGTAAAATACGTGAAATCGCATAATTTATGTGACTTACACAAAAACTGCACTAATCTGATTATAAACACTATTTTAAGTAGTAAATAACATGTATTGTGTTAAAATATCAAGTCGTTTCGAGTTGGGATGATCATAGTAACGTTTAACGCAAAACTATGCGTTAAAACGGTCAAAAATCAGCTTTTCGAGTGATTTTTATAAAACTGATTTAGATCAGTAATTAAACTGATATTTTTAGTTTAAAAATGAGTATTTTAACTAATTTTGTTTGGTCATACGTGACTTCCGACGCTCGAAAACGTTACCGAATCGTTAAAATACGCATTTTCTAAGTACACTAGTATGGGTAAAATTTTGGGTAAACATTATGTGTTAAAATGTGTTATGTGATTTAAACATGAGAATCTGAAAATATGTTAAGTTTTAACATGATTTTAAAGATTGGATTATGCATGTACATATTTGTGCGTTTTGTGTGGTAGAAACGGTAAAAATCGCGTTAAATGTGTAACTTGTTTGTTGAGCATGAAATTTGATACATATTAGATATTTTATGTATATTTTCTATAAAAATGACAAAATGGATGAGTTAACAAGACTTCGCGTGTTTTGGCGTTAAATTATGTGAACGTTTATGTATATATATTACGACGCGCAAATCGTAGATATATTGCGTATAAACGGGAGTGTTAACGGATTTACACAATATTGGTCACCAATAAAATCGTTCAAGTCGCAAAATCATATATATATATATATATATATATATATATATATATATATATATGTGTGTATATATTAACGTGCAAACATAATAAAAAATGATAACTTTTCGAGAAAATCTCAAAGTTATGTGATAATTCTAAGAAACGGAGAAACTTAGGATTTTTGTGTTATGTGTACTGATTTAAAATCGTTCCTATATATATATAATAGGATGTGTAGAAATCAATCTCTGGGATTGCGCTATTTAAAATACGCACCCAAAGGTGAGTGTCACTAAACCCCTCTTTTACTGCTTTGTATATGTTTTGAGGGTAGAACACGTCAATAAAATGGTTTAATAATGTTTTTGGAATAAAACATACCTTTTAATACAAATTATATATTTTCGTTGAAAATATATGGATTTTGATAAATCATACGTTTTGAGGTAAAACGTTTTTGATGAATGTATGTTTGGGGGAGAAGCTAGGATGGTACGGTGTTTCTGAGGAAAAACCGACCGTGATGTTGGAACGAATATTGCTTGGTCTCAAGAGAGTAAGTAACAGCACAGGCTTACATTTCGGTGGGGATTTCAGGGGATTCGTACAATATCGTATATTAAATTTGTCATATTAGTAGGATATATATATATATATATATATATATATATATATATATATATATATATATATATATTGTACATGAGGTAGACATCATATATGGTCTCAATATGGACCCTGCGCCAATGAAGTCATTTAATCGATTAAGTATTGCACGCGATGAATTGTTGGTAGATCTATCGGGTTGACAACCCCGTCATGACCGGTCGCCCCGTGTCAAGTCAAGCGACGAATTTAAATTCTGGTTATTGTCTAGCATTGATTATCCCTGCATGGTAAATATATAGTTCGTATTGTCTAGCTAACATACGAGTCTGAAAGTTAACGCTATGAATTTAATATACAAAAGTTGGGAAAATGCCTTAATGTTGGGTTTTTGAACTTACGACGGATAACCCATGGATTTTATTAAGGAAGTAAAGATGGACTTTCTAAAATTTATATGGATGTTTTCAAATAAATACATAATCAGAAAGTTTTCCTTTGGAATGAATTGTTTGTATGTGAATATGTGAACTCACCTTCCTTTGTGTTGACACTTGATTTTAACATGTTCTACAGGTACTTGAGTTCGGCTTCGAGAATTATGGCGTATCTTGTGTTTGTTTATGCGTGTTTTGTCACTTAAAATGTTGGACTGACTTTTAAACTTTCTGGGACAAATGTAATAAGATCCGTGAGGATCAAAGACAACTTTATCTTGTCAGTGTTATGTCGTGTTTTGGGACATTAAGTTTAAATCTATGTTGTAAATAAGTAATATTGTCCAACACTATAATGCATCAAACATCAAGATAGAAATGGGCACCAGCTTCCGTCACCACTACGTTTTATATTCCGCTGCGACGTATTTTGGGGTATGACAGAAGTTTGTATCAGAGCCAATGGTTGTTAGCGAACTAGTTGTTTTCGGAGGAAAACACTAGACTTCAACCGAAGAATTTTGAGATTTAAAGTCAAAATTCTCGAAGCCAAGATTTTTAAATAAACATGGAAATTTTTTTTATCATGTATGAAAACCCTTATGTGTTAATGTGCATACGTGATTTTCTGTTTATTTGGGCCTTATGTGTTACTATTCATATTGATCACACACTTACCTTGTACGGTTACGATATGTCACGTCTCGGCCTATAGAGCCATTAGTAGTCCTGCTCACTGATACTGTCGAGCGTACACTTGAGATTGTTTCGCCCGTCGTTACATAATCGTTTGTTCTGCTATTCGAGTCGCGTGTTTTGCTACACCTCTTTTAGTCTACACTTGCCGTAGGATGAGGACTCGACCCATTAGAGAGATCGCATCAACTTTGAGAGCTGAGACAACGTCCACTTTGAAGAGGCAGAAAGGGGTTTGGGTCAATCGCTCTAACTGTGATCTTCAGTTCGCCACGTTACGCGGAGGCATGGAGACGATGAAGGACTTAGAGGGACAGATGGACTGTTATGATGAGCTAGAAGAGCTTGTTAGGAAGATGTTGGACTTCCAAGATTGAAGCGTTAGTTGTTGGTTGTTTCTGTTGTTTGTTTTGTATATCTCATTTGATGAACCCTATTTATGGCTTGCATGCCAAATTCTCAGATATTTAGGAGGAAATTTCATATAGGCTTATTGAGGGTGTTGATGTAGACATACCAAATTTTGTTTAATTTTCATACTAAAAACAAGCTTTGTGATTTCTAGTATAAATATCGAATGAGTTCCTTTTTGGTTTAAAAATTGTTCTCATTAATATGTGGATATTATACATGCGCAATGTTTGGTCCACTAGCGATTAATGATGGAATTATTTTTGGGATATCGTCTTATGTTGAAATTATGTTGTAATAATAGAAACGACGAAATGTCGCCAAAAGCGAGACAGGGTTCTGGACTATCTACAACCCCGAAAGAGTTGGCACAACTCATAGCCCAACACATTAATACTGCCATGGAACAGCGTGATGCTAACCAAAATAATGGCCAGGAACGTGGACGCAGTGCTCATGGGCATGGTCTTGGTGGGACATAGATCGGAAATCCTCCAAATAATATAATGATCGGAATGTTTAGTAGTTCATGTGTTATGATATAATCAGAGCATTTTCCTGATTTTCATTAACCTTGTGAACAGTACATAGATGTACACGCAAAACAATCCAAGGTTGTAACCCAAGATCATTTACTGGTACCCTATGCAATGACGCGGCAACGGTCTAGATCTGGGGATTCGCAAAAGCAAAAGTCTGAGAGTTCAAGGAAGGATACCGATGAGAAGCGTGGTGAGAAACGCAGTTTGAAGAAAACGTATGTGGCTAACTTCTGTGGATTGGGAAAGGATAATGCCAGGGATGGCAGGAGTAGTTTTGAGAAGAAGACTCATGAGGATGAGTGATGAAAGTGCGCCAGATGTGGTCGGACAAGACATATGACTCGCGAGTGCTATGCTAAGAGTACATTGGATGGAGTTACACTCAAGGGATGCTACGTGTGTGGTGAGCAAGGACACTACGGGAGACTGCCCGAAACTGAAAGGACAGGATGCTAAGGGCAAAGCCATTGAGGCGAGTGCTGGGAAGGCACGAGACGATCTTGCTATTGTTACTGGTATCTTTCGAATAAAAAACCAATCTATGTTCATACTTTTAATACCAAAGCTGACTTGAGTTTTGTTCAAAAAACTTTGAACCATTTTTGTGTTCACCTACAAGTAAGCTGAGTATAAAGTGCCCGATAGAACTAGCAATTGGTAAGTTGATGGAAACTAGTGTGGTCATTTGCGGTCGTAGTATTTAGTTAGGTGATCGTAGTTCTAGTGTTGGTTTATTTCCAATGGAGCAGGGGAGCTTTGACGTAGATGTGAGGATGGATTGATTATCTAGGAACGAAGTGGGGACTAACGCTTGAAGAAGCTAGCTAGGGTATCTCGTCCTGATGACGGTAGAGAGGTGATAGTTATTCGCGGAGACTGACCGAGTCGAGTGTCGAGTGTTAAGGGTTGAGAGTCGTCAGTGTAATGTGGATGCTCAAGCTGTTACGAACGGGGCTATCCTGCGTTCTTAGTTAACGTGGTGGATATGAAAGCCGAATGTAGGAATATCAGAGAGATTCCTATTGTTCGCAATTATCCAAAAGTTTTCCTAAAAAGACTTACCTGGATTTCCCCCTGCGAGACAGATTGAATTTCGGATCGATCTAGCACCCGGTGCTGCACCCGTTTGCAAAATCTCCTTATAGATTAAGCACCGTTAGAAATGAAGGAAATGTCAAATCAGCTTCTAGAGCTATTGGACAAGGGTTTTATTCGATCAAGGTTTTCGCTTTGAGGCGCATCTGTTTTGTTGAGAAAAAGAAGGTTGGATCCTTCAGGACATGTGATGATTCTAGAAAGATGAACAAGATGATTTTCAAAATTGGTACCCTTTTTACCGAGGATTGACGATTTGTTCAATCAAGCTACCGGGATCCAGCTGCTACGCGAAGATCGATTTACGATCAGGATATCATCTGTTGAAGGTGACTGACGATGATTTCCGAGGACTGCTTTTCAAATGTGATATGGCTATTACAAGATTATTAGTCATGCCTTTTTAACTAAATTAATGCGCCATTTATATTCATAAATCTCATGAACAGGGTATGGAAACCCTAATCGGATGAGTTCGTGATAATATTCATCGACGACATACTTGCCTATGTGCGAACCAAGGAGAATCATGAGTAATGTTTGAAGTTAACTATGGAGTTGGTGAATGATGAGGAGCGCCAAAGACCCCATCAGGAGTATGATGATCTATATGACTAGCTAGGTACTACCGGAGATTTATTAAGAATTTCCCTAAATTAGTGCAGCCTTCGACACTAATAACCCCAAAAGGAAAAGGGAAATTGATTGGACAGCAAGATAGTAGGTAGCTTTTTGGACCCTTGAAAGAAAAGTTGGGAGCGTGTATGATGGACTCCGAAAGAAGTTAAGATACTCACATGCCCTTGGCAGAGTTATCTTACAATAATAGTTAACACGCTAGTATTCATGTTGCTCCGTTTGAAGCCTTGCATGGATGGAAGTGTTGATCACCATTTTGTTGAGCTAACATGACAAAGGACAATTAACCAGACCTTAGTTTATTAGGAAACCAGCGACAGGATTTTCCTGGATCGAGGGAAGGTTAAAATGTGACAACTGTGCTCTGTAATCGATGTACAATATTAAAACAATGTTAATTATTAATAAAACAATGGGTTTTGGTGTTATTATGTGTCACACCCCGACCACGTAAAACAACAAACCGTGGCGGAAACGTCGGGGAGTGTTGTAACAGAATTATTGTTTCAAACCATGGATACAAAGAGTTTCGTTTTATTAAATATTAAACATTGTCTTAAAATTAAACAAGCAAGTCAAACATAGTCTATCATCGTTATTAAATCACTAAGGCCTCGTCCAGTCCTAAGTGAGCATGCATCCTATTCGCAATTAACGTTAGACAACATCACCTGAAACATATGTAAAAACAAAGTCAGCAAAGAAATGCTGGCGAGCACATAGTTTTTGTGTGAGAGTCAGATTCATGGCTCATTTACATGTTGAAATATCTCGTACAACTTCGTTAATTGATATTAGAAACCTTGTTTTGTAAAGTGTTTGTATTGTAAAATGAATAACCAAGTCAAAACATATTGGTTATAATTTATAAACCTCGATGCCATGAATCTTGACCCAAAACATTTGTTTATGTAAACCAAATCGTAAATCGTTTTCGTAATAAAACTCGTATGGTTTATATAGTTTCGTAAACATCGTCGTGTGACATCGTTTAACTCGTTCTTGTTATAGATCATCGTTCATTTGTTTAAATCGTTCGTAATCATTCAAAAATCGTACAATCGTTTAATATCGTTCTCGTTCCAATCGTTCTCGTTTTAATTGTGAAAACTACTTTTGGTCGTCTCGCTAATAACATTCAAACCTTTGTGACTCATTCATCGTTCAACTCGTTCCACTCGTATTAACAAACCACCAAAGGGTAAGTTAACAATCATCAGGTTCAGTCGTTACCCACTTAACCCACACATAATCATGGGTGCAGTTTGATAACGGGATTTGTCGGATCCTATGGTACCATAACCTAATACTGGTCGGTTCGGCCAAAATTAATGAATGTCATTCGTTATGTACCTACAACCAACAAGTTCGTTCACATTGTCGAAATCGTTATTAGTTTAGTATAAACCATCTTAATCGTTTTGAAACCATCGTTGAAATATTGAAATCGTTTTGATACATATGAATCACCCCAAAACAATTGAAAACAGTAAAAGAGGGGATCTATGTACTTACCTTTGGGTGCGTTTTTATATGATAACACAATCCCTCAAATTGTTTATTCGTCCTAAATTAAATAAGGATGATTTAATAATCAAAGACTCACAAAAATACATAGGTTTCTCCGATACTCAGAATTTTCACATAACTTTGAGATTTCTTGAAAAGTTATTATTTTTGATTATTTTAGTGTATTTGTATATATATATATATACTCAAGCGTAATACACATAATCTTGTCAACACTAGCACATGATCATACACATATTCTAATACACATAGCACATTGTAACACATAAAATAACCCATGAACAACCCATTCTAGTGTATGTTGAAAAACACTTATTTTAGCGTTTCGGTAACATTTTTGGGTGTCGGAAGTCACGTATGACTAACCAAACACCAAGTAAACTTAATATAAATTAAAATACTTATTTTTATATCAAAAATATCAGTTTGGTTGCTGATCTAAAACATTTTTTTATAAAAATCCTCCGAAAAGGCGATTTTTGACCGTTTTACCGCATAGTTTTGCATCAAACGTTACCCGAACCATCCCAAATCGAAATGACTTGAAATTTTAACACAACCCATGTTATTTACTAAATAAAATAATGGTTATACTCATGATACTGCAGGTCTTAAACAAGGCACATAAATCATGCAAATTTCACATAATTTACCCCTTTTTAAGCTATATGTACAACATGCAAAGCTATCAAACCTATGTCAAAGTTTTATGTCCTTATAATATACCAAATAATGTTATTTTTAGTGTTTGTAACCTGATCTAAAACATTTTTGTCATACAACCCTTTTTTTACCATTTCTTGAGCTTTACATCAACATGTATCTTCATGTACAAGTGCCTAAAGCATACTATCATAGCTACATCTTTTTTTTATGAGTTTAAAAGCATCAAATATGTGATATATTCAGATTTATTTGCTGATGTAATTTACATTTAACATATCATACATAAATCACCAAATACTTGCCTTTTTACCACCATTTAAGAACATGTAATAACATAAACAAGTACTTAGCAAGATATCAAACTGCAAAACTCATATACACACATGCATATGTACGGTTATACATACATATATGTACATCACCATTTTTACTTGTATCATGACCCATTTCATTTTAGATTTCAAGTTTTAGTGAAAATCCCAAGATTCAAGAGAAACTTCAAATCATCAAGAACAACCAAGAATCTAAAGTATGATTTAAACATAAATGTTATACCTTCAAGATTCAAGTAGGTTGTGGGATGAGATTTTGATGATAGGAAGCTTGAATCACTTGAATGCACATGTGAAACCCCTTTAGATCTTCACACCAACTTGAAGGTTGCTAGAAATGAGCTTGAATGTGATGAACAAGACTTGAAGGTGATGAAGATGGAGAGAGGGAGAGGGGACAATTATAGAAGATGTGAAAGGATATGGAGGATAGCATGCACATACAAGTGTCACACAAGATCAAATGAAATATCTTGCAAGATTTACTAAAAATTTGGTGGGCCACTCCATATATTGAAACCGTATGTGGATATGGGGGAGGGGGTAGAGTGTAACTTTGTTGGTAAATAAGATAAAAGTAGGTATTTAACTGGATACCGAGTATTTTATCTAGCGTTTAAATCCCGGTTTATGGCGTTCCAAATTATTTTTAATATTCTATAAAAATAATCTCGCCAAAATATTACTGAAATAAATTTCAGTTGCCAAGACTGGATGCGTTGTCTGCGTTTTGCAGTAGAAGCACTGTGACGCGCAGAAACACGCGGTACACGCTTAAACTTGAAAAATAACGTTTTTAAGCGTTTTAATTTATTTTTCAACATGAACCTGATTAAAAGAAAATTTTAATCATAACAGAATATTTTTGGGATTTAAAAATTATCCGGGCGGTCACCAACGTTCGTTTCGCAGTTTTGTCGTAAATAGTTCTTTAGTTCAAATAAACAAGTTTTCGCCATACCGAATCCTTCGGAACTTATTTCTAAGTTATGTAAAGGATATTTAGGGTATGTTTGGCTTACATCACAGTTCCGGAGTGTATGTCGCGTTAAACTGATTGCGTTTATGCACAGGTTTGCGTATAACCTTCCAGAAAGTGACTTAAAGCTTGAAATCGGAATCGAATCAAATTGTAAATTCATTAAACACAATAAAACATATAATAACACCAAAGCGCATTGTTTTATTGATAACCAACATTGTTTTACATTATACGATGATTACAGAACATGGTTGTCACATTATGTGTATTTGTGTTTGATGATTTTACGATTTGATTCGATTTCGAGTTCAAGCTTTAAATCGCTTTCTTGAAAGTTATATGCAAACTGATGCGCGAACGTAATAAGTTTAACGTGAAAAACACTCCGGAATAGTGACATAGGCTTAACATACCTTAAATAACCTTCACATAACTTAGAAATAAGTTCTGGATGGTTTGGTGTGTCAAAATCAAGTTTGTTTGATCGCAGGGACTATTTGTGTCAAACTGCGAAACTATACCGATTTGTATAATAATGAACATTCCGAAACTTGATCATTAGTTAAACATACCATAAATATCCTTTACATAGCTTAGAAATAGGCTTTAAGGGGTTCGGTATGCTAAAATAAACTTATTTGATCAATAGGGACTAAAAGCGTCAAAAGGTGCATAAGTTTGCATTTTCGCGCATATCTTACGTTTTGAATATATCCGGACACCCAAAAATTTATGTAATCATTAAAATATTTTATTTTAGTGATTGGCATGATAAAATTCCATTCGTCGCTTAATTTGGATCGTTTTTGCGTTGGTTACGACTTCCGTCGTAATTAACCAAATAACGCAACCGTATGACCAAACGAACCGACATCCGAGATGTTTTTTAGCATATTTTAAGTTCCCTATGCTTTAACATCATTTTAGAGCTTTGAAATGAGGTTAACGGGGATTAAACGTGTCAAATATGCATCAAAATGCAAGTTTCTCAAGTGCAGGGACCATTTCTACAATTCTGTCAAACAAGCTCTGGCGGGCCATGTAAGATAGGGTCTCATCTTACACGGGGCGCGACAGACTACCACACGGAAACAATGAATATGGCCCATTTTTGAGGTTTCGATGGTTTTCAACCCTTGTTTTGGCATACCATCTGCTGGGTTTTGATAGTTTTTCATGCTCCCATGGTTTCTAAAACCATTAGCCCACATGTATGGCCAAGATTGTTCCCTCTTTAGCAAGAAACAATTTTAACGGTTTACCAAAAACTATATATAGCCATGCCCTCATTCCATTTTCTGCACCCTTGATCATTTTAATGCTCTAAGTTGAAGCCTTTGCTTCATACCTGAGTGTTATAGATCAAGTTCTCCCTAGCTTGGACCCTTTGTAAGCTTCTTTCGTTCTTTTATTGCTTTTTGAGTATAAAAGTCAAACAGTGTTTGACTTTCTGCTTTGACCACGCATTGGTCAACACAAAGTTCTTTTGAACTTTGCAACGTGAGCGTAATCACGATGGTTATAGTCCCTTGTGACTATACCTACTGATTACCACGTTGACTAGGCGTAGTGACGAGTCGTAGTTTCGGTCAAAATGCGCATTTATGCGTATTTTGCAACCAAACTACTCTTGGGTATCAAAACACTTTGTTTTGATATCAAAACCTGTTTTCTAACTTAGTTAAACATGTTCCAACGTGTTTAGCTCGTCACTTTTAGTTTAGTGCTTGTTTAGAGTCGTAAGTCAAGCGGTCTAAACCACCGCTTAGACTTTCGAACTCGACCCATTTGGTCGATCATTAGGATATGACCAAGCATGATTAGTGACCATAGTTACATAGGGAATAACGTTCCGAGGTTATACCTTATGGTCACCTAGTTTAAGTAGTTGTATGATAGGTAGTTTATATGCCTTAGGTAAATGACCAAAATGCCCTTTTCATGCATAATTGGTATTTAAGAATATGTAACTTAAAATTTTGTCACCTAACTGATTATGCAACATATTTAAGCATGTTTAGGCATATAATACTTGTCATAGGACTAGTTAGACGTCTCGAACGCGCTTTGCGCGAACGACGCGTTAAAGTAGCGTAAGCTACCTTAATGGGTCGTAACGGGTCGAAAGCACTTAGGATAGGTTCGGATTTAGAATGTAGGCTTTGTTAAACCATATCACATGAGTTCCAATACTCATTTGGTTTACGAAACCTCATTCTATCCAATCTTCATATTTAGGTGTCGATTTATTTACTAGTGATTCAATTACTAGGTGTTGCTGGAGTTTCCTTGGTTTGCCTGAGCTTGTTGAGTTCTTTAGATCAAGGATATTTGCACTTCAATGTGAGTACATAGTTCCCCTATTTTACTGTTTTCAATTGTTTTGGGGTGATTCATATGTATTAAAATGATTTCGATATTTAAACGATGGTTTCAAAAACGATTAAAATGGTTTATATTAAACAAATAACGATTTTCATAATCTGAACAAACTTGTTGGACGTAGTTACATAACGAATGACATTCATTAGCATTGATCAAGCCGACCAGTATTAGGTTATGGTACCATAGGATCTGACAAATCCCGTTATCAGACTACACCCATGGTTATGTGTGGGGGTTATGTAGGTAACGACCGAATCTGTGATTGTTAACTTACCCTTTGGTGGTTTGTTAATACGAGTTTCGAGATAGTCGAGTCACGAAGGTTTGAATGTTATTTGCGAGACGACCAAAAGTAGTTTCACAATTAAAACGAGAATGATTTTGGGACGAGTTAAACGATTTTGAAACAAGTTAAACGCGATAAATGATTTGAACAAACGATTGGTTTTGGATTGTGATTAGGTAATGGGACGGGTGTAGCATGATAAAAGCATGGTAGATACGCCGCTGGTACATCTTATATATAAATGCTTATATCATATTACATTCTATGTCATTATTTAGTTCACTTGGGAAACGATGTCACACAACGAGATTTTCTAAATGATATAAACCATACGAGTTTTAAATACGAGTTTTATAACGAGAACAATTTACGAATTGGTGTACTTAAACAAATGTTTTTGGGTTAAGAATTAAGTTGCAAAACTATTCACTTTTCAAAACAAGGTTTTCTAGGTATTGCAGTATATAAATGAGCCATGAATCCGATACTCTCATAAAACATATGTGCTCGCCAGCATTTCTTTGCTGACTTTTTTTTACATATGTTTCAGGTGGTGTTGCTTGGTGTTGATTGCTAGGAATGCATGTTCATATAGGATCTGGACAAGGCCTTAGTGACTTAATAACGATGATAGACGATGTTTAACTTATTTGTTTTGTTTTAAGACAATGTAAATTATCTAATGAATCAATAAAATGAAACTTTTGTATCCATGGTTGTGAAACAATAATTCTGTTACAACACTCCCTGACGTTTCCGCCGCGGTTTCGTTGTTTTGACGCGGTCAGGGTGTGACAGAAGAGTTGGTATCAGAGCCAAGGGTTATAGGGAATTAGGTTATTAGTAATGCTTTGACCTAGACTATAACTTTCTGGGACCCTAACGCAAGAAGATTTGCGTTTAGATTTTAAAACAAAACCGTCACCTATCCTTAGGTGATAACCCCAATGAGAACACAAATTTCGAATCCGCTTTGAAAACTAATCATTGCTTCGTAAATGATTTGTTATAAGGTTTTGAACCCTCTAAGTTTTCAAAATCTCGTCAAAGTTTGGGTCTAAATAATGTGAACACGTGCAAACTGGAAGGGTGAATGCCTGTACCCTGAGTTTTCTGTCTAAGGCTAGAGTGTTCGTACAAATCCGCAGTATCGGACCAGTCACTCTTACCTGGGAACTCTTGGGGTGAGTGTTCACTTATAGGTGAGCATGTCTTCGGTGATACATTATTATGACCCATTTACTTTGATTAGTCACTGCGTGTCGTTTGTTTGTTCGAGGTAACGAACGAATGATCGCCTTCCTTGTGTTTTGTCGATGTTTTCAATACCTCTTTTGTTTATTCCAATTGTCAACCTCACTCATTCCTCATGTTTCATTGTTCTTTTAGACAATGCCTCCTCGACATGATGCACAACCATTAACCAACGAAGAAGTCGCAGCCCTTGTCGCTCAGCAAATGGCTGCGCTCCTGCAATGGTTCGAAAGTTTGGAAAGCACATTCAGACATGTGCAATGTCCGAATGAGCGAAAGGTTGAATTTGCATCTAGTGTGTTCGAGAAACGTGCTCTTACTTGGTGGAACGGTGTGATGCGTGATAGGGGTGCCGATGTGGAGATGGCACAAACTTGGGAAGAGCTTCGAGCTCTCATGATGAGAGAGTTATGTCCCCGTCACGAGATTCGAGCTTTGGAACGAGAATTCGATGATTTGAAACAAGATGGGGGAGAACACCGTGCGTATACGGATCGTTATGAGGAGCTCAGTTTCTTGTGTCCTACTATGGTTACCCCATTGGAGAAGGCAATAGAGAGGTATATCGATGGTTTGCCCGATTCCGTGCAAGATATTGTGAATGGCAGTAATCCTACTACTGTTCGTCAAGCGATCAAATTGGCTGCTACTCTGACCGAGTCTCAGGTCTGTAAAGGTAAACTGACCCGAAAGGGTGACAAAAAGAAGTCAGCCGATTCTGCACAAGAAAAGGGTAAGGGTAAGAAGAAGGGTGAATCTTCTAAGAAGTCAAGGAAGCGCAAGGCTTCCCAGAACTTTGCAGTTACTGCACAGAACCCTCAAAGCCTACCAGCCCAACCTCATGCGAAGAAGCAATATGCTGGTACTGCAACTCACTGTACTCGATGCAATGGTCATCATGTTGCCCAACAGGCCTGTAAGCAGTGCACTACGTGTGGTAAACTTGGGCATCTGGCCAACATTTGTCGTTTGGGCCAGAATCAGGCTGCTCAGATTCTAGCACAAGCTCAGGGGAATGCTGCTATATTCCCACCTGGTTTGTGTTATAATTGCGGAGAAATGGGTCATTTCCGCAACAACTGCCCAAGGTTGGTGAATGCGAATGCAAATCAGAACGCGAATGCCAATGCAAACGCGATTGTGTATCCCGCTCGAGGACGAGCATACAATCTAAATGCAAACGATGCTCGAGCTGACAATGAGGTTGTTAACGGTACGTTTCTTGTTAACAATCAACTTGCATCTGTTCTTTTCAATTCTGGTGCCGATAGGAGTTTTGTTTCGTTATCTTTTGAGCCTTTACTTGCGATACCTAGAACTAAACTGAGGAATCCCTTATTTGTCAAAGTTGCGACTGGTAAACCTCTCGTACTCGATTCTGTTCTTCGTGGTTGTCAATTGAACCTCGATAACCATCTTTTTCCAATTGTCCTCACACCGATGCAACTTGGGAGTTTCTACATTATCATTGGGATGGATTGGTTGACCAAACATCATGCCGAGGTAGTTTGTTTCGATAAGATCGTTCGTATTCCTCTTTCGTCTGGCGATGTTCTGGATGTTCTTCGCGAGAAACCGTCTGGTGGTTTGAAACTCATGTCGTGTACGAAAGCCCGAAATTATTTACGAAAAGGATATGTTGCTTTTCTGGTACATGTCACCGAGGAGAAGGGCAAGAGCAAGAGTATTCAGGATATTCCAATTTTTTGGGATTATCCAGAGGTGTTTCCTGATGAACTTCCTGGTTTGCCTCCAGTTCGTCAAGTCGAGTTTCATATTGATGTTGTACCCAATGCCAACCCGATTGCTAAAGCACCTTATCATCTTGCACCATCAGAGATGCAAGAGTTATCGAAACAGCTTCAAGAGTTATCTGATAAAGGATTCATCCGACCGAGCTTTTCGCCCTGGGGTGCTCCTGTCCTCTTTGTGAAAAAGAGAGATGGATCTTTTCGAATTTGTATCGATTATCGTGAGCTTAATAAGCTTACCATCAAGAATCGATATCCCCTACCTCGAATCGATGATCTCTTCGATCAGCTGCAAGGTGCTACCTGTTTTTCCAAGATCGAACTGCGTTCTGGGTATCATCAGCTTCGTGTACTCGAAGAGGATATTCCCAAAACTGCATTCCGCACAAGATATGGGCACTACGAGTTCACTGTCATGCCTTTTGGTTTGACAAATGGCCCAGCTATCTTCATGGACTTAATGAATAGGGTCTGTAAACCTTATTTAGACAAGTTCATCATTGTGTTCATCGACGATATTCTCATTTATTCGAAGTCTCGAGCCGATCACGAGCAACACCTTCGTTTGAAATTGGAACTCCTGAAGAAGGAACAACTTTTTGCTAAATTCTCCAAATGTGAATTTTGTCTTAAAGAAGTTCAATTCTTGGGTCATATAGTCAACGAGCAGGGTATTCATGTGGATCCTTGCAAAATTGCAACAATTAAGGATTGGAATACACCAACGACACCCATAGAGATTCATTCTTTTCTTGGCCTTTCTGGTTATTATCGTCGTTTCATTTCGAACTTCTCGAAGATTGCGGTTCCTCTCACTTCTTTGAATCAAAAGAATAAGCCTTTTGAGTGGGGACCCAAACAAGAAGAAGCGTTCCAAACACTGAAACAAAAACTCTGCGATGCTCCTGTGTTATCTTTGTCCGAGGGAAACGATGACTTCATTGTCTATTGTGATGCGTCAAATCTAGGCCTTGGTTATATTCTCATGCAACGAGGAAAAGTCATTGCATATGCATCTAGACAACTGAAGGTTCACGAGAAAAACTACACAACTCATGATCTTGAGTTAGGGGCTGTGGTTTTTGCTCTCAAAATCTTGAGACACTATCTTTATGGGACGAAGTGTGTGGTTTTCATAGACCACAAAAGTCTCCAGCATATTCTTAATCAGAAGGAGCTGAACATGAGGCAACAACGATGGGTTGAGCTCTTGAGCGACTACGATTGCGAGATTCACTACCATCCTTGTAAGACGAATGTCTTAGCCGATGCGCTTATTCGAAAGGAGAGAGTCAAGCTTCATTCTGTTCGCACTCTATCTGATCTTCAAACTCGTGTCCTTTAAGCTCAGCAATCTTGTGTTTCACAAAATTTGATGGGTAAGAAATTACCACTTCAACTTGAGCTTAAACTCGAAGCGAATGACGATGGGTTACTCTATTTCAAGGATCGTTTGTGGATTCTGAAACAAGACGATCTTCGCACTTTAGTAATGGACGAATCTCATAAGTCTCGATATTCTATCCATCCTGGTGCTGACAAAATGTACAAGGATCTTCGTACTCAGTTTTGGTGGCCTGGTATGAAGAAGTATATCGCCTTGTATGTATCGAAATGCCTAACTTTTCTCAAAGTCAAGGCTGAACATCAACGACCATCCGGTTTGCTTGTACAACCAGAGATGCCGGTTTGGAAGTGGGAGAACATTGCGATGGATCTCATCACTAAGTTATCGTGTACAACTAAAGGTCATAATGCTATTTGGGTTGTCATCGATCGATTAACGAAATCAGCTCATTTTATTCCGATTCGCGAGGATCTATCTGCTGATAAACTTGCAAAGATTTATGTTGATGAAATTGTATCTCGACATGGTGTCCCTTTGGATATCATATCCGATCGTGATGCTCGATTTTCATCTCATTTTTGGAAGACCATGCAATCTGTTATGGGAACCCAACTAAATCTAAGCACTGCTTATCATCCCCAAATAGATGGACAATCTGAGAGGACGATTCAAACTTTGGAGGATATGCTTAGAGCATGCGTGATAGACTTTGGTGGTAATTGGGATTCTCAACTACCATTGATCGAGTTCTCTTACAACAATAGTTATCATGCTAGCATTAATATGGCACCATTCAAAGCTCTTTACGGTCGAAAATGTCGTTCACCTGTCTGTTGGAATGAGATCGGTGAAGCTCAGCTTACTGGACCTGAGCTCATTCTAGAAACGACAGACAAAATCAAGAAAATTCGTGATAATCTTTTGACAACTAGAAGCCGTCAAAAGAGTTATGCGGATATGCGACGCAAGCCCTTACAATTTCAAGTCGGAGACCATGTCCTACTCAAGGTGTCACCTTGGAAGGGAGTGGTGAGATTTGGAAAGAAGGGAAAACTTGCACCTCGATATGTTGGACCATTTAAGATTGTTGAAAGAATTGAAAAGGTTGCCTATCGACTAGAGCTACCTCCAGAGCTTGGAAATATTCATCCGACTTTTCACGTGTCCAATTTGCTAAAGTGTTTAGCTGACGCTGATCTTCACATTCCACTCGATGAAATTCAAGTTGATGAAACAATGCTCTTTGTTGAGAAACAAGTGGAGATAATGGACCGTGTAGTCAAACAGTTGAAGAACAAATGGATTTGTTGGTCAAGGTTCGCTGGGAATCCAAACGTGGCCCAGAGTTTACTTGGGAACGTGAGTACCAATTGAAAGCAAAATATCCGCATTTGATTTCACAAGTTTCCTCTAGTTAAAATTTCGGGACGATATTTCCTAAAGTAGGGGAGACTGTGACAACTGTGCTCTGTAATCGATGTACAATATTAAAACAATGTTAATTATTAATAAAACAATGGATTTTGGTGTTATTATGTGTGTATTTGTGTTTGATGATTTTACGATTTGATTCGATTTCGATTTCAAGCTTTAAATCGCTTTCTGGAAAGTTATACGCAAACTGTTGCGTGAACGTAATCAGTTTAATGCGACAAACACTCAGGAATAGTGACATAGTCTTAACATACCTTAAATAACCTTCACATAACTTAGAAATAAGTTCTGGATGGTTTGGTGTGTCAAAATCTAGTTTGTTCGATCGCAGGGACTATTTGTGTCGAACTGCGAAACTATACCGATTTGTATAATAATGAACATTCCGGAACTTGATCATAAGTTAAACATACCCTAAATATCCTTTACATAGCTTAGAAATAGGCTTTGAGGGGTTCGGTATGCTAAAATAAACTTATTTGATCAATAGGGACTAAAAGCATCAAAAAGTGCATAAGTTTGCATTTTCGCGCATATCTTACGTTCTGAATATATCCGGACACCCAAAAATTTATGTAATCATTAAAATATTTTATTTTAGTGATTGGCATGATAAAATTCCATTTGTCGCTTAATTTGGATCGTTTTTTGCGTTCGTTACGACTTCCGTCGTAATTAACCGAATAACGCAACCGTACGACCAAACGAACTGACATCTGAGATGTTTTTGAGCATATTTTAAGTTCCCTATGCTTTAACATCATTTTAGAGCTTTGAAATGAGGTTAACGGGGCTTAAACGTGTCAAATATGCATCAAAATGCAAGTTTCTCAAGTGCAGGGACCATTTATGCAATTCTGTCAAACTAGCTCTGGCGGGCCGCGTAAGATAGGGTCTCATCTTACACGGGGTGTGACAGACTACCAGACAGAAACAATGAATCTGGCCCATTTTTGAGGTTTCGATGGTTTTCAACCCTTGTTTTGGCATACCATCTGCTGGGTTTTGATAGTTTTTCATGCTCCCATGGTTTCTAAAACCATTAGCCCACATGTATGGCCAAGATTGTTCCCTCTTTAGCAAGAAACGGTCTTAACGGTTTACCAAAAACTATATATAGCCATGCCCTCATTCCATTTTCTGCACCCTTGATCATTTTAATGCTCTAAGTTGAAGCCTTTGCTTCATACCTGAGTGTTATAGATCAAGTTCTCCCTAGCTTGGACCCTTTTTAAGCTTCTTTCGTTCTTTTATTGCTTTTCGAGCGTGAAAGTCAAACAGTGTCTGACTTTCTTCTTTGACCACGAGTTGGTTAACAAAAAGTTCTTTTGAACTTTGCAACGTGAGCGTAATCACGATGGTTATAGTCCCTTGTGACTATACCTACTGATTACCACGTTGACTAGGCGTAGTGATGAGTCGTAGTGTGACACCTGTGTTACTTCAACCATCAAACAAATGCCAAACCAATGAAATATTGTATTTCATACTTGGGATTTGTATAAATATGTGTATCATTTGCACATATCAATTCTTGTTCGATTTCACGCTTTAAATCGCTTTCTGGAAGGTTATACGCGCACTGATGCGTAAATATAACCAGTTCAATGCAACAAACATTCCAGAATAGTGAAATAGGCATAACATACCTTAAATAACCTTCACATAACTTAGAAATAAGTTTTGGATGGTTTGCTGTGTTGAAATCAAGTTTGTTCGATCACAGGGACTATTTGTGTCAAACTGTGAAACTATACCGATTTATATAGTAACGAACATTCCAGAACTTGATCATAAGTTAAACATACCCTAAATATCCTTTACCTAGCTTAGAAATAGGCTTTGAGGGGTTCGGTATGCTAAAATAAACTTTATTGATCAATAGGGACTAAAAGCGTCAAAAAGTGCACAAGTTTGCATTTTCGCGCATATCTTACGTTCTGAATACATCCGGACATCCAAAAATTTATGTAAGCATTAAAATATTTTATTTTAGTGTTTGGCATGATAAAATTCGATTCATCGCTTAATTTGGATCGTTTTTGCGTTCGTTACGACTTCCAGGTGTTCTACCTGATTTTACCTCTTGCAAATGGTATTTTGGACACCATGGGCTCATTCTAGGGGTACCCAAGGTATTACAAAACAAGGGGCACACATCGAGGGCTAGGATTGAAGTTCGTTTATCGAGGACGATCCTAACGGTTGTCATTTTCCTACAAATACCCAACACCTTCATTTTTGCAACTCACAATCTGATTCAAAAGGCTCTAAGTTGGGGTTTTAACACCTCATACCTGAGTTATTTGGATCAAGGTTACCTTGCGGGGAGCCTTTGTAAGTATTCATTCGTTCTTTTATCGCTTTTCGAGTCTGAAAGTCAAACTGCGTTTGACTTTCTGCATTTACCAGTTTATGGTCAATGCGAAGTTCGTTTGAACTTCATAACGTGAGCGTAATCACGATGGTGATAGTCCCTAGTGACTATACCTACTGATTACCACGTTATCTAGGTGTAGTGACGAGTCGTAGTTTAGGCCAAAATGCGCATTCTTGCGTATTTTGTAACCAAACTACTTTTAGGTATCAAAACCGTTTGTTTTGATACCAAACCTGTTTTCTAACTTAACTAAACATGTTTTAGCATGTTTAGCTCGTTACTTTAGGTTTAGTGCTTATGTAGAGTCGTAAGTCAAGCGGTCTAAACAACCGCTTAGACTTACAAACTAGACCCGTTTGGTCGATCTTTAGGATCCGACCAAACACATTAGGTGACCATAGTTGTATAGGGAATAACCTTCCGAGGTTATACCTTATGGTCACTTCGTTTAAGTAGTTGTATGATAGGTAAATATGCCTTAGGAAAATTACCAAAATACCCTTTTTATGCATAATTGATATTTAAGCATATGTAACTCAAACTTTTGTCATTTAACTGATTATGTAACATAATTAAGTATGTTAGGGCATATAATACTTGTCATAGGATTAGTTAGGCGGTCCGAACGCGTTATACGCGAACGACGCGTTAAAGTAGCATAAGCTACCTAAACGGGTCATGATGGGTCGTAAGCACTTAGGATAGGTTTCCTTTTAGGATGTAGGCTTTGTTAGACCATATTATATGAGCTCCTATACTCATTTGGTTTACGAAACCTCATCCTATCTAATCTTCTGATTTAGGTCCGGTTTATTTATGTAGTTACCTATATTAGGTACCGTTTGATTTCTGGGACTCCTCTAGCTTGCTTGGTAGTTGTTCAAGACTTCTAAGCACTCTCAAGTGAGTACATAGTCCCCTCTTTTACTGTTTTCAAATGTTTTGGGGTGAAGCATGTGTACCTATTTGTTATGTTCTTGTTTTCAAAAGTATAATTGATTATACATATTAGTACTTATCTTTTTACAAACTGAATGATTATTTATGGTTTAAACTCTAATTTTTCCAAAGATTATAAAATTAAATTGTTGGATAGTACTTATTTTTTTTTCACCAGACTGGTTGGTAGTATGATATAGCGCTATAGGATTTGACACCCCATTCCTGTTGTCATGGAATGCCTGAAACCAATTTGTTTCTCCATCCAAATAGGGATTGTCGTTGTGGTATTCCTATAGTCTCAAAGGTGTATTTTGATGCACTAGGTCTGAATGAATTCTTAAATCGCATTAGTTTTGTATATTTAATTATACTCCCAAAAGTATAGTTTGATATGCTCTCATATGTGATAATGTACAAAACCAACATATATTTTGTTAAATCATTAAAACATAGTTTGATATGTTATTTTCAAAACCAAAGCATAGTTTAATATGTTATTTATAAATCCAAAGTATACTTTTGATATACTACTGAAAATTTTTATTTTTAACAACTAAAGCATATTTAATATACTATTTGTTTTACAATTGGGTTTTGGTTAGTGTTTAGATGACGGGACGGGTGTAATATGATGAAAACATGGTAGATACGCCGCTGGTACTTCTTATATATAAGTGTTTTCTTCACATTACATACCGTAGCATTATTTAGTACACTTGGGTTAACGATTTTGGAACTGAAATATATTTTAATATATTACTTATTCAACTTTCTTAAAACCAAAGTATATTTTTATATATACTATAAATCTTTTATCAAAATATTGTTTTTCAAACAATATATTTTATACAAACTCATTTTACTTAATTATTTAATTTCCTATGTATTATTATTTTATATCATCTGATTTCTTATAAATTTTCGTATGATTTATAAAAGAAAACCTTTTACAAGGATCATGACTACTTTTATTAAAACATTTTCTTTAAACTTATAAGTCATGAATCCTAATTACAATAAAACATATGTATCTCACAGGCATTTTTATGCTGACGTACCTATTTTTACACATGTTTCAGGTGCTATTATGTGATGATTATTGGTGCATGCTATACATAGGATGGACTCGTGCCTTAGCGACTTTAAAATTTGAACGATAATAGTTGTACTTATTTGATTGTATTCAAAACGATGAATTTAATAATTCAATAAAACGAAATTATTTATTCCATGGTTGTGAAACAATGATTTTGTTACAACACTCCCCGACGTTTCCGCCACGATTTGTTGTTTTACGTGGTCGGGGTGTGACAGAAAAGTTGGTATCAGAGCCAATGGTTATAGGGAATTAGGTTATTAGTAATGCTTTGACCTAGACTATAACCTTCCTAGGACCCTAACACAAGTTTTCTTTTGTTTAGTTTTAAAACAATACCGTCACTTATTCTTAGGTGACAACCACAATAAGAACACAAATTTCAATCCCGCTTTGAAAACTAATCATCTGTTCTAGGATGATTGATTGTAAGGTTTTGAACCCTCTAAGTTTTCAAAATCCCGTCAAAGTTTGGTCTAAATAATGTGGACACGTGCAAACTGGAAGGGTGGGTGCCTGTACCCTGGGTCTTCTATCTAAGGCTAGAGTGTTCGTACAAATCCGCAATATCGGACCAGTCACTCTTACCTGGGAACTCTTGGGGTGAGTGTCCACTTATAGGCGAGCATGTCTTCGCGAAACATTATGTTGACCCATTTACTTTGATTAATCACTGTGTCGTTTGTTGCTTTGTAGTAACAAACAAATGACCACCATCTTTGCTTTCATCTCATTCTTTTCATCTAATCCTCTCACTTGTTTTCCTTCCTGTTTCCTCTTTTAGAATGCCTCCTCGACGCGAAAATCCGCTCCCAAATGCCAAAATGGCACATATCATGGCACAACATATGGCTGCTGCACTCCCAGATATTATTTCTCAAGTAAACCAAGCCAACAATAACCAGAATGCTCCATACAATTTCAAAAGCTTCAATTCAGCTAACCCACTCAAGTTTAGTGGTTCTGAAGGAGCAACTGGGCTCCTACAGTGGTTCGAGAGCATTGAAAGTACGATTCGTCACGTTCAGTGTCCAGAAAATCGGAAAGTCGAGTTTGCTTCCAGTGTGTTTCAAAAGAGGGCTCTTACATGGTGGAACGAAGTTATGAGGGACCATGGTGCTGAGGTCGCATTAGCATAGACTTGGGCTTTGTCACACCCCCAAAATCCACCTGCGGAGTATCACCACTTGGAGGCGTGACTGACCAGGATCCAGCCACCAATCATATTGAACAAGCAAGTAAGTAATTATAAAAGTTCAACCAATACAATTGGTATCCAAACAAAACATAGTTTAAGTTGTAAGCGGAAGCATAACGATTAAATCCAAAACCAAAATATAAGTTTAAATGTTTCAAAGTTTAACATGGCACACAGTTGTCCATGTCCCACAACGACTCTTCCCCATGCAAGCTCCAGCTAAGTACCTATAGACCTGCAAAGCATGTAGTAACGAGTCAAAAATAATGTTGAGCGAGTTCACAGTTGGGTGTTTGTTTTAAGTTGTTTCGAAAACAGTTTCCTTTAACTGGCATCCCTGCCGTGGGGGTTACCCCATAGTTGAAAACGTGATTTGTTTATCCCATTTACTCTGGAAATCCAGCCGTGGGGGCTACCCCATGTATACTACTAGACTCGTTACCATATCGACTGCTGACTGTAGTCATGTTTATGTGCCCTGAACTGTCAATGTCTATCATCATTGACGTGCCCAGATCCATTAGTTCATGCCCGTCCTCTGCGGCACGGTGTGAGGCTTGTCAGACCTAAATAGCGCTATCTAACTAATGACCCGCTCACCATTGGCCCGGCGATTAAGTCGATATAAAAAGGAGGGACTTCGTGATAGAGTTTTGGTCTAGTAAAAGTTAACTGTCCATGAGGACGAGGAATTATATTCCTGAACCAGTACTGTCCTACCCAAGAAAGGACGAGGAATCCATGTTCCTTAAACCCATTCCCAACCCCTGGGAATCCCATGCTTTGTAGAAAGTGTGAACTCACCTTAGGTTAGCTCGGCAGATAAATGAAAGGTCAATCGAGCTGCTAGAGGTCAACCACGTCCTAACATGGTTACCATATAAGTCAGGTTTTGGTTCAAGTAGTGCACATATGTTTACACATAACTAACAGATTACGAACACATATTGATCATGGCAACACATTAACAATCAAGCACATAACATACTCATACTTGTACGATTCAAAAGATTGGACTCGCACAATGTGACACCTGTGTCACTGCGACCATCAAACAAATACCAAACCAATGAAATATTGTATTTCATACTTGGGATCTGTATAAATATGTGTATCTTTTACACATATCAATTCTTGTTCGATTACAAGCTCTAAATCACTTTCTGGAAGGTTATACGCGCACTGATGCGTAAATATAACCAGTTTAATGCAACAAACACTCCGGAATAGTGAAATAGGCTTAACATACCTTAAATAACCTTTACATAACTTAGAAATAAGTTTTAAAGGCTTTGGTATGGCAAAAACAAGTTAAATCGCTTACAGGGACTAAACTTGACAAACTGCGAAAGTATGCCAATCTGAACTGTAACAGACATTCCGGAACATGACCATAAGTTAAACACACCTTAAATATCCTTTATATAGCTTAGAAATAGGCTTTGAGGGGTTCGGTGTGCTAAAATAAACTTTTGGGTCATTCAGGGACTAAAAGCGTCAAAAAGTGCACAAGTTTGCACTTTCGCGTATAACTTACATTCTCAATACACCCGGACATCCAAAAATTTATGTAAGCACTAAAACATTTTATTTTAGTGTTTGGCATAAGAAAAATCCATTCGTCGCATCATTTGGATCGTTTTTCGCGCTTATGCGCATTCCGTCGTAATTAGCCGAACAACGCAACCGTACGGCTAAACGAACCGACATCCGAGATATTTTTGAGAACATTTAAAGTTCCCTTTACTTTAACTTAATTTTAGAGCTTTGAAATGGGGTTAACGGGCCTTAAACGCGTCGGAAAAGGCCTTATTACACTACAGGGACCAAATCTGCCATTTTTGAAACTTTCTGTGCAGAAACATTGAATCTGGCCTATACCACCTTTGCACATGGTTTTGGGCAATACTATGGGCTGGTTTGATGTGCACATGGTATTACAATACCATGGGTGCAAGTGTATGGCCAAGATTGAAGCACGTTTTCCAAGAAACGATCCTAACGGTTCGGGAAATCCTATAAATACCCCATGCCTTCATTTGCAAAACCCACAAGAATTTTGATTTGAGAAACTCTAAGTTGAAACCATTGTTTCATACCTGAGTTACTTGGATCGAGATTAGCATTCGGGGACCCTTCGTAAGTATTCCTTCGTTCTTTTATTGCTTTTTGAGTCCGAAAGTCAAACTTTGTTTGACTTTCTGCGTTGACCAGTTTATGGTCAATGCGAAGTTCGTTTGAACTTCGCAACGTGATTGTAATCACGATGGTTATAGTCCCTTGGGACTATGCCTACTGATTACCATGTTGTCTAGGGTCGTAAGGGTAAGCGATCTCATAAATCGCTTATACCTTCGAACCCGACCCATTTGGTCGATCATTAGGATCCGACCAAACACATTAGGTGACCATAGTAGGTAGGGAATAACCTTCCGAGGTTATACCCTACGGTCACATCGTTTGAGTAGTTTTATGATAGGTAGTTTATATGCCTTAGGTAAATTACCAAAATGCCCTTTTTACGCCAAAATTCATTTTAAGCATATGTAACATAACTTTTGGTGTCTAAACTGATTTGGTAACAATATTAGATGTGTTAAGGCATATTTTACTTGTCATAGGACTAGTTAGGCGTTCCGAACGTGTTTCACGCGAACGACGCGTTAAAGTAGCATAAACTACCTAAACGGGTCGTAATGGGTAGTAAGCACTTATGTTAGGTTTCTTTTAGTATGTAGGCTTTGTTAAACCATATTACACGAGTCTCCATACTCATTTGGTTTACGAACCCTCATTCTATCTAAATCCTCCGATTTAGGTCCGGTTTATTAACATAGTTACCTATATTAGGTGCCGTTAGATCTCTAGCATTGTTTGGTTATTACCCAAGGACTACTAAGCAATCTCAAGTGAGTACATAGACCCCTCTTTTACTATTTTCCAAACTGTTTTGGGGTGAAACACATGTGCCTACTTGTTACTTTCATGCTTTCCTGTTTTCACATCATATACCTGCTATGTTCGTTAGTACATTATAGTACATGATTTCATTACATTACATGCTATGTATGCCCATTGTGTGCGTACTTAGTACATCGTTTTACATTACATGCTATGTATGCCCATTGTGTGCGTACTTAGTACATCGTTCTACATTACATTTCATGCTATGTATGTCCATTGTGTGCATACTTAGTACATTGTTTTACATTGCATTTCTGTTGCATATGCTCATCCAGCATATGAACACATTATACTACATTTTGAACCGTTGTAACTATTTGACTATGTGAACCGTCGTAACCATTTGATTATATGAACCGTTTGTAACTGTTGAACCATGTGAACCGTTTGTAACGGTTGAACCGTGTGAACCATTTGTATCTGTTGACCTGATTTACATTTGACAATAGACATTTGACTATACATAAACATTTCTACAATTGTTAAACATTACATCTTGGTGGTTTGGTTTGAGTAAGTGATTTAAGTAACGATGCGTGTGTAATATGATACAAGCATGGTGGATACGCCGCTGGTACTTCCTATATATAAGTGTCTGTATGGTATTACATATCGTAGCGTTATTTGAACCATTTCTATTTGAGACATATAACATTTTATACAAATAACATACTTTTCACAAGACATTGTTTTACAAACAACTTATCTTATACAAACCCATTTTACATGGTTATTCATTTAACCATACATTATTCTCTTATTTACACATGTCATCTGATCTTATCATTTTTCAAATGATTTACAAGACAAAGCAAATTACAAGGTTCATGACTAAACATCTTTCTCAAACATAAGTCATGAATTCTGTTTTCACAAAACCTATGTATCTCACAGGCATTTTTATGCTGACGTACCTATTTTCACATGTGTTTTCAGGAGATGATGCATAGGACTTATCAAGACATACTTAGGCGGACCTGTGCCTTAGTGACTTAAAACGAGACAAGAACTAGTTAATTTATGTTATGTACTCTTTGTTTCTTGTTTAAAAAAATGTAAACTCTCATGTTTGATTAATAAAACGAAACTTCAATTACCATGGATTTGAAACAATTAATTCTGTTACAACACTACCCGACGTTTCCGCCACGTTTTGTATGTTCTACGTGGTCGGGGTGTGACAGAAAAGATGGTATCAGAGCCAATGGTTATAGGGAATTAGGTTATTAGTAATTCTTTGACCTAGTCTATAACCTTTCTAGGACCCTAACGCAAGTTTACTTGCGTTTAGTCATAAAACAATACCGTCACCTATCCTTAGGCGACGACCACAACAAGAACATAAATTTCAAAACCGCTTTGAAAACTAATCATCTGTTCTAGGATGATTGATTACTAGGTTTTGAACCCTCTATTGTAAGGTTTTGAACCCTCTGTTATAAGGTTTTGAACCCCTTTGAGTTTTCAAAATCTCGTCAAGGTTTTGGGTTTTAAATAATGTGAACACGTGCAAACTGGAAGGGTGAATGCCTGTATTCTGGGTTTTCTGTCTAGGCAAGCAATTCGTATATATCTCATCAGACGCGAGACCAGTTGTGCTTACCTGGGAATTCTTGGGATGAGTGTTCACTTATAGGCGAGCATGTCTTCGCGATACATTATTTTTGATCCATTTACTTTGATTAGTCACCAGGGTCGTTTGTTGCTTTGTAGTAACAAACAAATGACCACTATCCTTGCTTCATCAGATTTGTTTCATCTCATTCTTTTCGTCTAATACTCTCACTCGTTTCCTTTCATGTTTCCTCTTTTAGAATGCCTCCTCGACGCGAAAACCAGATAGCGACTGCCGAGCTGGCAGAAATTATTGCGCAGCAAATGGCTGCTCAATTCCCAAACCTCTTTGCTCAATGGAACCAAGCCAACAACAACAACAATGGTCCATGCAATTTCAAGAGTTTTAACTCGGCTAAACCACTCAAGTTTAGTGGTTCTGAGGGAGCGAATGGGCTTCTTCAATGGTTCGAGAGCATTGAGAATACTTTCCGCCACGTGCAGTGTCCTGACAATCGCAAGGTCGAGTTTTCTTCGAGTGTGTTTCAGAAGAGGGCCCTTACATGGTGGAACGGGGTTATGAGAGACCGTGGTGCAGAAGTTGCTCTAGCACAGACATGGGCTGAACTTAGAGCTCTTATGATGAGGGAGTTTTGTCCTCGTCATGAACTGCGAGCATTGGAAAGAGAGTTTGATGGTTTGAAGCAAGATAGCGGTGAGCATCGAGCCTACACGGACCGTTATGAGGAGTTAAGTCTGTTATGCCCAAACATGATCACGCCGTTGGATAAGGCAATCGAAAAGTACATTGATGGCCTCCCTGACTCAATACAAGACATTGTGACTGGTAGCAACCCTACTACAGTTAGGCAGACCATTGAGCTAGCTGCAACCTTGACTGAATCTCAGATCAGGAAACGTAAGCTTTTCCGAAAGGGTGACAAGAAACCGGTTGAGGAATCGAACTCAAAAGAGGAATCGAACTCAAAAGAGGAATCAAAGACCATGGATGAACAGACTGGATCCCCTAAGAAGTCAAAGAAGCGAAAGGCTTCTCAGAACTTCGCCATGGTTACTCACACTGATCAAGCCGTCCCCAACCAACCAGCTCAACCCCCTGCCAGGAAACCCTACAACGGAACTGCACCCTTGTGCAACCAATGTGGCCTACATCATCATGCTGGTGTGAAGTGCCGCACATGCCAAGTTTGCGGACTTATAGGTCATACAGCGAGGGTTTGCCCAACCGCAGCTGCACCAAATCAAGCTGGCAACAATCCTGCTCAAGCTCGTTTCCCACCGGGGTCTTGCTACAACTGTGGCGAGATGGGCCATTTTCGTAGGAATTGCCCAAGGCTTGCTAATGCAAATCCAGCGCAGAGATGAGTATCAGACCGACAAGAGACAACGCTGTGTAGAAAATAATCGAGCCTTGTGTATTATTTTCTTTTGTTATCACGATCTATGAAACAGTTGTTGTTATTGTTGTTATAAATAAATCTTTCATTTACATTTTAATATGTTTATGTGGTTGCATGTATAAACATATCCTCTACAATACCAACAATCAAGGAACCATATTCCTTGAAGAACAGACTACCCCCAAATTTCTTCCATTGTATGATCTCTTGCGTTTTCCACGAAAATCCTAAGTACCCGTTTCTTCCAAGAGAAGCAAAGTACGAGGTGCCAAGTTAATAGCAATCAATAACAAGATAATAACAATTAAACAATTATGTGATTATGTGCTTATGTGTTCCCTTTTATATGTCATATGATTCAAATTATGTTATCCAAATCCTCGTAGAATCTTGCATATCCTTGTACAAGAGATTCATAGTAGGATACCCAAAGGTACTACCTAAAATCCTTAATGGACTTCTACGCTGTAGTTAAGTCCCTTGGATTATAAAGTACTACTTTATAATTAGACCCCTTTAGTGGTCTAGTTAAACTGATCGATCCAAAAATCTGGTTAGGAATATTATGTGATGATATAGATGAAAGGACTCCTTGGTGGCCTAATTAAGAAGCTCCTCTGTCGATCTAATTAAAAGGACCCTATGGTAGTCTAGTCACCCTCATCACAAGTTTGATATCCTTCCCCACAACATTACAAAACGAACTGTGCGGACTGTGCAAGGAATTACGTAATTATGGATGCATACATAATTATGGAATTTAGTGCACAGAATTCACAGCAAGTTCTATCATGTATCTAAGTTAACCCAATTCATTTCCAATTCTGATGAAGCATCCGTTGAGGAAAAATGAACTAGCTATTTATTTTTCACTTCTGAGGAATATCCGTTGAGGAAAAGAATATCCGTTTATCCTTCATTTCCAACTCTGAGGAAGCAACCGTTGAAAATGACTCCGTTAGTTCATTTTCGTTTCTGAAGATTATCCGTTGAGGAAATGAATATCCGTTGTTAAATCTTTCATTTCCGTACCTGAGGAAGCAACCGTTGAAAATGACTCCGTTAGTTCATTTTCGTTTTCGTTTCTGAAGATTATCCATTGAGGAAATGATTATCCGTTGTTAAATCTTTCATTTCCGTACCTGAGGAAGCAACCGTTGAAAATGACTCCGTTAGTTCATTTTCGTTTCTGAAGATTATCCGTTGAGGAAATGAATATCCGTTGATTATTTCTTCATTTCAAATTCAGAAGAATAACCGTCGAGGAAAATGACTCCGTTAGTTCATTTTCGTTTCTGAAGATTATCCGTTAAGGAAATGAATATCCGTTGATTATTTCTTCATTTCAAATTCTGAAGAATAACCGTCGAGGAAAATGACCCCGTTTGTTCATTTTCGTTCTGAAGAATATCCATTGAGAGAAATGAATATCCGTGGATTATTCCTTCATTCCCGTTTCTGACGAAGGACCCGTTGAGGAAGAATTAATCATCCATTCGTTTTCAATTCTGAAGAATATCCGTTGAGGGAAATGTATATCCGTTTAGTTAAAAATCCTTTATTTTCCATTTCCGAAGAACCCGTTGAAGAAAATGACCCCGTTCGTTCATTTTCGCTTCTAAAAAGTATCCGTTGAGGAAAATAACAAAATTATGCTTTACATATCTCTGGTGGTTATTTGACACAAAGTCACAAATAGACTCCTACGAATAAATTTCGGGACGAAATTTCCTTAAGTAGGGGAGACTGTGACACCTGTGTCACTGCGACCATCAAACAAATACCAAACCAATGAAATATTGTATTTCATACTTGGGATCTGTATAAATATGTGTATCTTTTACACATATCAATTCTTGTTCGATTACAAGCTCTAAATCACTTTCTGGAAGGTTATACGCGCACTGATGCGTAAATATAACCAGTTTAATGCAACAAACACTCCGGAATAGTGAAATAGGCTTAACATACCTTAAATAACCTTTACATAACTTAGAAATAAGTTTTAAAGGCTTTGGTATGGCAAAAACAAGTTAAATCGCTTACAGGGACTAAACTTGACAAACTGCGAAAGTATGCCAATCTGAACTGTAACAGACATTCCGGAACATGACCATAAGTTAAACACACCTTAAATATCCTTTATATAGCTTAGAAATAGGCTTTGAGGGGTTCGGTGTGCTAAAATAAACTTTTGGGTCATTCAGGGACTAAAAGCGTCAAAAAGTGCACAAGTTTGCACTTTCGCGTATAACTTACATTCTGAATACACCCGGACATCCAAAAATTTATGTAAGCACTAAAACATTTTATTTTAGTGTTTGGCATAAGAAAAATCCATTCGTCGCGTCATTTGGATCGTTTTTCGCGCTTATGCGCATTCCGTCGTAATTAGCCGAACAACGCAACCGTACGGCTAAACGAACCGACATCCGAGATATTTTTGAGAACATTTAAAGTTCCCTTTACTTTAACTTCATTTTAGAGCTTTGAAATGGGGTTAACGGGCCTTAAACGCGTCGGAAAAGGCCTTATTACACTACAGGGACCAAATCTGCCATTTTTGAAACTTTCTGTGCAGAAACATTGAATCTGGCCTATACTGTCACACCCGCTCGTAGCGGAAGCGCGAGGTGTGATCTGATCGGTTCTCATTGCATAACAATATAAGTGAACATACTAAATGAATAAAAACAAGCTCCAATGCCATTGTCATAATCGTTTCAAAAGAACGCAACATACGTTAAATGTATTTGTTACAAACCATCAAATGAAAATATGTTTTCATCGTTCTATACATCAAAATGTAAGTCTTAAAATGTCAAGGCTTTGACCACTATATCACCGCAAAGAGGCGGTATATAACGGGCAAACCCTTCAAATGGTGGCATGGAGTCTTGATACTTGCTTTCCTTGACTGAAATGTCTGCCAGGTCCACTAATTTCCTGAAATACATGTTAAGTTTGAAAACATCAACAAAAGTTGAGCGAGTTCATGCAGTTTAGCTGTATGAGATGTATCTGTAAAATGTGAGTTGTATAAAATGTATCTGTAAAATGCGAGTTGTATAAAATGTATCCATAAAATGTGAGTTGTATAAACTGTATCCATAACATGTGAGTTGTATAAAATGTATCTGTATGTATGATGTATAAACTGTATCCACAACATGTGAGTTGTATAAAATGTATCTGTATGTATGATGTAGTATGTAAAGCGTCAATGAAATCGTTGATCATTAATGTTTCGCGAGGACATTAATATGTGTGACGAATTAGGAAGCAATCCAACCCTAGACGATTTTATGTCGACTCCTATCGACTGGGACACAAACGCACTCTTCTGTATGGGTCCACGACCAAGAGTGGGGCTCGCCAAAACCCATTAGATCTAACCCCTTGTACCTAGGTCCAAACTGGATTAATGGTGCTTATATGTATAACCCTAATTCGCACATGATCTAAGGTGTTTCATTCCCTAACTTTAACATACGATTGAACATGTATCTTCCCCGATAGTTGTAAAGTTGTAAAACATTTAAATGAATAGGGGAACATGAACTCACTGTATCGCGTCCTGTGAAAAGATGTAAAAAAGATCTCACGTGCGGTCGTCCTGAATAGCGTTGCGACCTACAAATGTTCTTATTTTTGTTAGACACTTCGGTCTTTGTAAAGAACTTGAGTACAAGTCTTGTGTCTTCAATATGTGTAAGACTTGTATGTCTTTACTGTTCGTTAACTGTGTATTCGATGAATGGGTTGTTCAAATGTTCTATATATATTTTCCACCAAATATATATATATAAATGTCATCTTGTATCTTGTGAGTTGTATAGTCGGATCTAGTCCGCTGAATTTCGTGTCTTATATGTATCAATTGTATAGTTGTGTTTCCAAAAATGGTATCATTGGGCCAAGCCCATGTCTTCAAGTTATTGGGCTTAAATAGTGTTGGGCCTCAAATAGTGTTGGGCCTCAAATAGTGTTGGGCTTGAATAGTATTGGGCTTGAATAGTGTTGGGCTTGAATAGTGTTGGGCTTTGGCCCATATGTTTAGTATTTGGGCTTAGCCCATGAATTTATGTTAAGCCCATTATGAAGATAAGCCCATTAAGAAAAATAGCCCATTAAGTAATATAAGCCCATTTGTTATAAAAATAGCCCATTAAGTAATATAAGCCCATCTATTTTTATAAAAACCTTTTTATAAAAATTTTACTAAGTATACTTGTTAGTAAATAAAAACATACTAGTTTTTATAAGTTTGTAAATATCCGAAATTTGTTATCGATAGGATACTTATATTTCGTGTCGGAAAATCGTCTAAACGTCGTAGTAACTCTCCGGATTGGCAATTCACTTATGTAGTCGTCCGTCGTTCATTTTTGACCATAAATGGTGTCCGATTATTCGAATCGTCCGTAACTCGTTTTAAGGCGTAAATATGTGAAGTCTTGTAGGACTTTTGTTATAAGGTGTTTTGAGTTTAAATGTGACATTAGATACAAGTTCCTACATTGATATATATAACTAATACATCAAGTAATACATCACACAAAAATTGTTAAAGTAACCAAATATATATTTTTAAGAAAATATATATTTTTCTTGTCTTTTATTTTATACAAACTTTCTTTAACAACCTTTTTATTCTTGTAGAGATTTACCCAAAAATGTGGTTACTTTATAAAATAAAGTTTTTTATGAAAAATGGCTATATAACCTTTGTATTTTATCTTAACCATGTTTCATAAACATATCATTTTCTTCATCAAATCACCACCAATTTACTCAACATCTTAACTAAATATATGAGACTTTTATAACATGAAATTATCAAGATGATATCCAAATCATGTAGGGTTTTAACCATGATCATTTCATATGCTAACAAGTTCAAAAACCAAGTTTAATTTTAGTTTTAACAACTTTTATAAAAATC
Source organism: Helianthus tuberosus (assembly GCA_030545235.1). Taxonomy (NCBI): domain Eukaryota; kingdom Viridiplantae; phylum Streptophyta; class Magnoliopsida; order Asterales; family Asteraceae; genus Helianthus; species Helianthus tuberosus. The sequence goes on along the minus strand of CM060426.1, from coordinate 46,616,691 downwards.
TCTAGTTGTATGTTACTTTTTATAATCTTGTGAAAGTCTTGTTTTTAAATAAAAACCTTAAATACTTTCACAAGATCAATAGTTATGATCATCCATTTAATCCTTTATGTTAAAAACCCTTTAACATAAACATGCATAATTTTTAGATCGTAACTTAAAACATCTTCTAACAATTTATTTGTATCATTATCATCATAACAAGACTAAATATGCATATAACAAGTCTTAGATCACAATATAACCAAACATAAATATATCATGATTTTTATCTTTGCTTCTTTGTATTTTTCTCATGTTATTATGTATGATCTCTTGGTTATTATTAGCAATAATAACAATCATAAACTTAATATATTTGTATAAAAAAAATAGATATAGAAGCTTACTTCTAGCACTAGGCTAGGGATGATCTTAGAAGATTATTAAGACTAAGAAGATGATAATCTTGATGGTAGAACACTTTTGTATGGATGAAAACCCTTCCTTTTACTTCCAAAAGCTTTAGATCACCTTATGTTACTTGGAAACCCATGTTAATCATCTAATAAAAGACTAAAATTGAAGTGGGTTTTTAGTGTTCTTGGTAAAATGGATGAATATGGTGAGAGAGTTTACTTGGTTGGTGATAGATGAAAATGAGGTAGTAATGTGGTAGAAGACTTAGTGGTTAAGTGTTGAAATAAGTCATCCATCTAATCCACTTGCAAAGTAATTAAAATATCTAGATATTCACCAACTTAAACAAGGGGTGTGGGACCCCTTGTTCACGGTTATACATGGGGGGGGGGGGGGTCTTATGTGCTAAAATGTGTTAGTGAAATTTATGGTTTCTAAAGGAAATAAAAAGATTAAGTCTTTAGGTGTTTAAGTTTTGCAATTTTTTCGAGATGTTTCAAGACTTGAATTGATCATAAACTAGCTTTACAAGACCAAAAATAATGATCACTAGTTCGCTACATGTACCAAAATATAGTTCGGCTAGATGTTTAGCGCTCGTTTCGCAAGAAGATAGTCGAAAGGTTAACATATATAAGTTATAGGGAATTATTCGGTTATGTATAAATATGGTATTCCCAATGTATTTTCATATAAACTTTGTGTTTATACTACACTTTTTGCATCTTGTAATAAAATACAAATGCTGAATTTTTGCGGAAAATTAATGAAATGGTCACTTTTAGCGCTTTTCGGACAGTTTTTAGTGCTACCGGACATTGGTAAAATATTAACCAAACTCTTGTATTCCCGTATAGGGTTTAATATATAATTGATGTTGGACTATCGTCCGAGTCCTAAAGATGTAATTTAGATGATTTATGCGGATCCTGAGTTTCCGTCAGCACACTAGTTCACTAGGTACTACTCTAGTTGTTTCGATGCATTGTTTACATTGTTTCAAAGGTAACCAATAAAAATGAATCATGTGCATCATAATTGAATATTCCATAAGTATTCTAAGATGTATATCATGTAATACGCAGTTCGAGTGTTCGAAATGCATAAAAATGTAGCTAAAAATGAGTACTTTAAGTGTAAGAAAGTTACCGAAAAGTGGCAGTTGTCACATTCTCCCCCTGTTATTGAGAATTTCGTCCCGAAATTCAAGCTGAGTCATCCTATACAGGAGACTACTCGAATAGGTGAGAGTATTTGGCTTTGATTTAATTTTCACGTTCCGAAGTATATTCGGGTCCGTGTCGAGAGTTCCAATGAATTTTTGTTAATATGTTACGACTCCTTCATGTTTCCTGGACCTTCCGGTCCATGACCTCAACAGGTGTTTTGGCGAATTGGAGTTTGTTATCTATATGAACCTCATCCTCCGGGATGAAAACTGTTTCTTGCATTGGACTCTTCTTGAGATTCGACAAATGAAATATGTCGTGTACTCTACTTAGTTCTTCTAGTAACTTCATTTTGTAGGCAACAGTGCCAATCTTTTCTAAGATTTCTAATGGTCCAATGTAACGTGGGTTAAGCTTTCCACGTTTACCGAACCTCGCTACGCCTTTCCAAGGCGAGACTTTCCGACCTCGAAAGATAATGGTTTTCGTCTTTTATCTGCGTAGCTCTTTTGTCGATCGCGAGCCGCCTTGATACGGTCTCGGGTCTGAAAAATTTTATCCGTAGTCTCTTGGACTAGTTCCGGGCCAATTAATGGACTATCGCCTGTTTCCGCCCAACATAGCGGAGAGCGACACTTTCGACCATATAGAGCTTCAAACGGTGCAGCTTGTATACTAGTATGGTAGCTGTTATTGTAGGAAAACTCAACTAAAGGTAGATGAGTATCCCAATTGCCGTCTAAATCCATAACACATGCGCGACGCATATCTTCGAGTGTTTGGCTTGTCCGTTCGCTCTGGCCGTCAGTTTGTGGATAAAAGGACGTACTTAAATTCAAATGATATCCAAAGGCCTGTTGAAATGATTTCCAAATTCTTGAAACAAAACGACCATCTTGGTTAGAGATGATTGAAATAGGTACTCCATGACGAGCCACTATTTCCTTGAGATAGGGTTCCGCTAGTTTCTCTGTACTATCCTCCTCTCGAATCGGTAAGAAGTGTACGGACTTTGTTAGTCTATCGATGATTACCCAATCATGTCATGACCGCATGAGGTCCTGGATAACTTCGTAATGAAGTCCATGGATATTTGTTCCCATTACCAAACGGGAATCTCGGGTTGTTGTAACAAGTCCGAGGGATTTTGCTACTCGACTTTGACTTTCGCGCAAGTCAAGCATTCTCCGACATAAGTCGCGATATCACTTTTGAGGTTAGGCCACCAATAGTATTCTTTCAATACTTAGGCCTATGTGCTTCCTCAAAATATCATCTCGAAGGCCGCCAAAGAATGGAACCCAATTTCGACCCATAATGTATAAAGTTCCATCTTCTTTCGGCACTAATTGTTCCTTCATGCCTCGAAGTGTTTCTACTTGAATATGCTCTTCCTTGAGCGCTTGTGAATCCTCTTCTCTAATGCTTGAGTTCTCAATGTTCTAACTCGCTCCTTGCGGCTCATGGCGTCAGCTACAACGTTCGCCTTGCCCGGATGGTACTTTATTTCACAATCATAGTCGTTCAACAATTCAACCTAACATCGTTGACGCATATTTAATTCTTTTTGGTTGAATATGTGTTGAAGACTTTTATGATCCGTGAAAATAATGCATTGAGTACCATATAAATAATGTCGCCATATTTTTAAAGCGAATACCACCACGCCTAACTCTAGTTCGTGAGTGGTATAGTTTTTCTCGTGAACTTTTAGCTGGCGTGACGTGTACACGATAACTTTTTCACGTTGCATGGGTACGCAACCCAATCCATGATGCGAAGCATCACAGTATACAACAAAGTCTTCAGTACTGTCGGGTAATGATAAGATTGTAACATGCTATGCACCAATCTTAAGAATAAGTTGTAAGGCTATATCTTGTTTTTCGATTTGGGGCGAATTTATTGTCTTTAACAACTCTAAAATGGTTCTCAAATGTTGCTCATGTTCATCAGTCGATCGAGAGTATATCAAAATGTCGTCAATAAACACTATGACGAATTTGTCGAGATACGGCTTGCACACACGATTCATTAAATCCATGAAGACCGCTGGTGCATTTGTTAAACCAAAAGGCATAACGAGAAACTCGTAATAGCTATAACGAGTTTTAAAAGCCGTTTTCGGTATGCTTTCCTCTTGAATTCGTAACTGATGATACTCTGATCGTAAGTCTATCTTAGAGTACAAGCTAGAACCTTTCATAAACCATTTGAGTTAGTTGGAAATTCATTTGTAACATGGTTTAGAAATATGAATTTTCATTCATCAAAATGTTGTGCAGTTTTGCAAAACTTTCATGTCTTTCTACCCCCAAAACCTTTATAAAGACGTATAATGGTAAAGAGTGGGGGTTATGAACTCACAACATCCTTATTCGGTCAACTACAAGGTTCGGAAGGTGCTAATCGATATGAAGATCTGGCTATGGGTGTGGCTCCCGTTACCAAGTCGATGTGAAACTCGACTTGTCGATATGGTGGTAGTCCTGGCAAGTCTTCAGGAAAGACTTAAGGGAATTCTTTTACCACAGGAATATCTGTCATCTGAGGCCCATCGGCCTTCTTGTCAACAACAAGTGCTAGAAAGGTAATACAACCTTTCCGTAAGCAATTTTGTGCCTTCATACAATTTATAGTCCGCAATGGTGTGTCGTGCTTCTCTCCATGAATAACAAATGTCTCTTCGTTCGGTAGTTGTAGGCGAATGATCTTCTCATGACAGAAGACTTCGGTTCGGTTATCGGGTAGTCATTCCATGCTAAGCACTACGTCGAACCTACCCAACTGAACGGGTAACAGATCGATATTGAATTTCCGCTCCTGACTCGACTAGTTCACCATTTGCCAATTCTATAGGATGAGGAGACGTCTAGCTTACTTGACTCTTGGCCAAGTACATTTTAAATTCTGTGTGGCGAGGACTTCACTGTATAGTCTTAGGAACCCTATGTTTAAATGTAGGATAACCCAATCCATATGTTTAGATGTAGGATAACCCGATCCATATGTTTAGATGTTGGATATCCAAACCATATGTTTAGATGTAGGATAACCCAATCCCTAATTGTAGCTAGGACAATCCCGTCCCTAGCCATGAAACTCATGTATGTGAAATGTTGAGATGAAGCTAAAATTGCCAATTGTATAAAATAACATGGATGTGAAATGTTGACGAATAGGATACATACCGGTGGCCCTTAATGATTTGATATGTCTCAGCTAATTACCCATTAGCTAACTTGATATAGTAATGTGTGTCCAACATGACTCTAATTCTAGTATATGCTTAACATTTAAAAGCAATAGCTAAGCTCGGTGTTGGTATTAAAAGAATTGATACATGATGATCGTAGAGTGTACGTACTCATGACTTCATTGGGATTTTGTGGAGTATTCATAGTTCTAACCACACACACACTTATTTACATTTAGGATTTCGACAAGTTACCAGCATACATCCTGGTACCAAAATCGTTTATGGCAGCAGTTGCCTTCATTTCTCTCATGGCGAGAGTTATTGTTTGAGTGATTGAGGAAGGGAGGGATGATGCTGTCATGCTTCGGATCTCCGAGGCTAAACCCGAAATGTAACACTCGGTGTGTTTGAATTCGGGTGTTTCCCAGTATGGAACAACCCTTGAGAGACCGTGAAAGCATCAAGTGTAACCATCAACATTGGCTCCAGTTATGATCGAGTTCTTTTATAAAATCATATGAAAATAGATATGAAAATCAGATGATATAAAAGAATGATGTATGGTTAAATAAATAACCAATAAAAATGTAGTGTATAAATATGTCATGTCTTGAAATAGAATATTATGTCTTGTGTAGAGGATGTCGCGTCTTGTGCAAAAATGTCATGTCTTGTCTTTGTCGAAGAGATTTGAATAACACCACGATATGCAATATAACATAAGCACTTATATATAGGAAGTACCAGCGGCGTATCCACCATGCTTTTATCATATTACACACGTCTCATCACTTACAAATAACCACAAAAAATGTCTTGTGTAAACCAACATCAAATGATATGTATAACAATGTCTTGCGTAACAATGTCATGTATAAACCATGTCTTGTGTAAAAGCAATAGTTTTCAACACATAACTTTTAACTTAAACAATTGATTCTTTTGGCGCCATGATCTTTTTAATACACACTATTAAAAGAATCTAGACATTTATTTGAATAAATAAAGTCTATCATGTGCCCAAAAATGAAGAATACAATCAATCGGTCATGGAAACCTCAAGACCATATTGTTCATACATGTTTGAATAAATGATAATGTGGATAACCAAAACCAAAAGGTGTAATGCCTCTTGCGTGTATTGGTCATATGTTTAAATGGAAAAAGAAAAAAAATAATTCGTTGAGGAGGGGAAACCAACCAGTGGTCTTCGTCTATATAATATGTATTCCCTACTCTATGGACCTCGATCATCCTAAGTAGAGAAAATCCTTTGTCTTACTTGTCCATGTGACAATTATGGTAATAGTGCTTGAGTTTCACGAGCTCTAGCAAAATTATTTAGAATTTCCAAAGATGTCGAATAGAATGTAATGAGGGAGTTGCAGCATGGTTCATGCCATACCATCCCTTGGAAAAAAAAAAAAACAAATGTCAAACGACGGAATTTATTGTATCACTTCCAATAAATATGATAAGGTGGAATATGATAAAGTAAGGTAAGGTAAAGTAGGATAAAGTGTCATAGACACCCTGGAACCAACCCATGTTCAAGAATTTCGAGAATGTTGAGGAAAATCCTCCATGAGTAGCTAACACGTTTTGTTTGTTTAAATGACTAGTCTCAACTGAATCGTGATATAGATCGAATGTTAGGTGTGAACAAATATGTGTCGTCTTCCTGTATTGTATTGTATTGTATTGTATTGTATTGTATTGTATTGTATTGTATTGTATTGTATTGTATTGTATTGTATTGTATTGTATTGTATTGTATTGTATTGTATTGTATTGTATTGTATTGTATTGTATTGTATTGTATTGTATTGTATTGTATTGTATTGTATTGTATTGTATTGTATTGTATTGTATTGTATTGTAGGGTGTTATACTAACCACCCCCAGTTCGTGTTCTACTAAATAGGAAGAATTGAATCTCAAGTAATAACTTAAGAATTTTGAGTGAATAGTGATCATTAGCTCGACCCGCAGAGTCCACCAGAATTTCCATGCACTACAAGTTGTTATTACGTGGGCCCCCGTAATAATAAATTGTCTTGCATGGTCACCCTAGCATTCTCTCGTTCAGAGCAGGCGATCAGTCAGAGAGAGGACACTATTGTTTATATACCTTCAACATAGGAGGAAACTTCGTGATAGTTCACGTGTCAACGTCCGTTGTTGTTACTCGCAGGACGGTACGACGTTAGATGAAATAGAAATGGAAAGAATCTGTAACAATAACAATTGAAGGGGCACCTTCAAGATGAGTACTTCATCTTCCTTGTAAGGACAAGAGTATATCCACCTTGATTAGTATGAGTCACATGGATCTCGTCCCACTAATGGAGTTGTTGTCCAAGGTTACCACCTTCGCCTCGTCGTCATTATCATGGTCAGGCATCTCAGCATTCGCGAGAAAGCAACCATATTTTACGGAATTAAGTTTAAGATTTCACTTAGGAATCATGTTCGCCATAAGCTCCGCAATAGACATGAGGTCGATATTTTCATCGTGTGAGTAAAGAATAATAATAGAGTTTGAAGTCGAAGGTATTTTGTTCTTGGCAAAATATTTCATGCAACATATATATGAACCACCTATATATATAATCATGTAAAATCCTATCAATCAAGGATTTCTATCTTGTATAAGCTGAACTTGTAAACTGTTTATAATGCATAAACTGATAATGTAATGTATTGTAGGCACATAGTCTATTAATGTATTGTGTCTGTTTCTCATAGACTTCACCCATGGAAATGTCCTCGCTTGATTTATGTGAAATGAATTTTTGCTGTAGTGGACCTTGAAAAATGTTTATGCAATGAAAACCTTTTGACTTGTCCAATTTTATTTATAATCTGTTCAACATGAACAAGAGGTTTTCGTGAGAGATCCCTAGTGATTGTAGACTTAGACTCGAGAAAGAATCCTGGTTCACTACAATCGATGCTCTGATACCAATCTGTCACACCCGCTCGTAGCGGAAGCGCGAGGTGTGATCTGATCGGTTCTCATTGCATAACAATATAAGTGAACATACTAAATGAATAAAAACAAGCTCCAATGCCATTGTCATAATCGTTTCAAAAGAACGCAACATACGTTAAATGTATTTGTTACAAACCATCAAATGAAAATATGTTTTCATCGTTCTATACATCAAAATGTAAGTCTTAAAATGTCAAGGCTTTGACCACTATATCACCGCAAAGAGGCGGTATATAACGGGCAAACCCTTCAAATGGTGGCATGGAGTCTTGATACTTGCTTTCCTTGACTGAAATGTCTGCCAGGTCCACTAATTTCCTGAAATACATGTTAAGTTTGAAAACATCAACAAAAGTTGAGCGAGTTCATGCAGTTTAGCTGTATGAGATGTATCTGTAAATTGTGAGTTGTATAAAATGTATCTGTAAAATGTGAGTTGTATAAAATGTATCCATAAAATGTGAGTTGTATAAACTGTATCCATAACATGTGAGTTGTATAAAATGTATCTGTATGTATGATGTATAAACTGTATCCACAACATGTGAGTTGTATAAAATGTATCTGTATGTATGATGTAGTATGTAAAGCGTCAATGAAATCGTTGATCATTAATGTTTCGCGAGGACATTAATATGTGTGACGAATTAGGAAGCAATCCAACCCTAGACGATTTTATGTCGACTCCTATCGACTGGGACACAAACGCACTCTTCTGTATGGGTCCACGACCAAGAGTGGGGCTCGCCAAAACCCATTAGATCTAACCCCTTGTACCTAGGTCCAAACTGGATTAATGGTGCTTATATGTATAACCCTAATTCGCACATGATCTAAGGTGTTTCATTCCCTAACTTTAACATACGATTGAACATGTATCTTCCCCGATAGTTGTAAAGTTGTAAAACATTTAAATGAATAGGGGAACATGAACTCACTGTATCGCGTCCTGTGAATAGATGTAAATAAGATCTCACGTGCGGTCGTCCTGAATAGCGTTGCGACCTACAAATGTTCTTATTTTTGTTAGACACTTCGGTCTTTGTAAAGAACTTGAGTACAAGTCTTGTGTCTTCAATATGTGTAAGACTTGTATGTCTTTACTGTTCGTTAACTGTGTATTCGATGAATGGGTTGTTCAAATGTTCTATATATATTTTCCACCAAATATATATATATAAATGTCATCTTGTATCTTGTGAGTTGTATAGTCGGATCTAGTCCGCTGAATTTCGTGTCTTATATGTATCAATTGTATAGTTGTGTTTCCAAAAATGGTATCATTGGGCCAAGCCCATGTTTTCAAGTTATTTGGCTTAAATAGTGTTGGGCCTCAAATAGTGTTGGGCCTCAAATAGTGTTGGGCTTGAATAGTGTTGGGCTTGAATAGTGTTGGGCTTGAATAGTGTTGGGCTTGAATAGTGTTGGGCTTTGGCCCATATGTTTAGTATTTGGGCTTAGCCCATGAATTTATGTTAAGCCCATTATGAAGATAAGCCCATTAAGAAAAATAGCCCATTAAGTAATATAAGCCCATTTGTTATAAAAATAGCCCATTAAGTAATATAAGCCCATCTATTTTTATAAAAACCTTTTTATAAAAATTTTACTAAGTATACTTGTTAGTAAATAAAAACATACTAGTTTTTATAAGTTTGTAAATATCCGAAATTTGTTATCGATAGGATACTTATATTTCGTGTCGGAAAATCGTCTAAACGTCGTAGTAACTCTCCGGATTGGCAATTCACTTATGTAGTCGTCCGTCGTTCATTTTTGACCATAAATGGTGTCCGATTATTCGAATCGTCCGTAACTCGTTTTAAGGCGTAAATATGTGAAGTCTTGTAGGACTTTTGTTATAAGGTGTTTTGAGTTTAAATGTGACATTAGATACAAGTTCCTACATTGATATATATAACTAATACATCAAGTAATACATCACACAAAAATTGTTAAAGTAACCAAATATATATTTTTAAGAAAATATATATTTTTCTTGTCTTTTATTTTATACAAACTTTCTTTAACAACCTTTTTATTCTTGTAGAGATTTACCCAAAAATGTGGTTACTTTATAAAATAAAGTTTTTTATGAAAAATGGCTATATAACCTTTGTATTTTATCTTAACCATGTTTCATAAACATATCATTTTCTTCATCAAATCACCACCAATTTACTCAACATCTTAACTAAATATATGAGACTTTTATAACATGAAATTATCAAGATGATATCCAAATCATGTAGGGTTTTAACCATGATCATTTCATATGCTAACAAGTTCAAAAACCAAGTTTAATTTTAGTTTTAACAACTTTTATAAAAATCTCTAGTTGTATGTTACTTTTTATAATCTTGTGAAAGTCTTGTTTTTAAATAAAAACCTTAAATACTTTCACAAGATCAATAGTTATGATCATCCATTTAATCCTTTATGTTAAAAACCCTTTAACATAAACATGCATAATTTTTAGATCGTAACTTAAAACATCTTCTAACAATTTATTTGTATCATTATCATCATAACAAGACTAAATATGCATATAACAAGTCTTAGATCACAATATAACCAAACATAAATATATCATGATTTTTATCTTTGCTTCTTTGTATTTTTCTCATGTTATTATGTATGATCTCTTGGTTATTATTAGCAATAATAACAATCATAAACTTAATATATTTGTATAAAAAAAATAGATATAGAAGCTTACTTCTAGCACTAGGCTAGGGATGATCTTAGAAGATTATTAAGACTAAGAAGATGATAATCTTGATGGTAGAACACTTTTGTATGGATGAAAACCCTTCCTTTTACTTCCAAAAGCTTTAGATCACCTTATGTTACTTGGAAACCCATGTTAATCATCTAATAAAAGACTAAAATTGAAGTGGGTTTTTAGTGTTCTTGGTAAAATGGATGAATATGGTGAGAGAGTTTACTTGGTTGGTGATAGATGAAAATGAGGTAGTAATGTGGTAGAAGACTTAGTGGTTAAGTGTTGAAATAAGTCATCCATCTAATCCACTTGCAAAGTAATTAAAATATCTAGATATTCACCAACTTAAACAAGGGGTGTGGGACCCCTTGTTCACGGTTATACATGAGGGGGGGGGGGGTCTTATGTGCTAAAATGTGTTAGTGAAATTTATGGTTTCTAAAGGAAATAAAAAGATTAAGTCTTTAGGTGTTTAAGTTTTGCAATTTTTTCGAGATGTTTCAAGACTTGAATTGATCATAAACTAGCTTTACAAGACCAAAAATAATGATCACTAGTTCGCTACATGTACCAAAATATAGTTCGGCTAGATGTTTAGCGCTCGTTTCGCAAGAAGATAGTCGAAAGGTTAACATATATAAGTTATAGGGAATTATTCGGTTATGTATAAATATGGTATTCCCAATGTATTTTCATATAAACTTTGTGTTTATACTACACTTTTTGCATCTTGTAATAAAATACAAATGCTGAATTTTTGCGGAAAATTAATGAAATGGTCACTTTTAGCGCTTTTCGGACAGTTTTTAGTGCTACCGGACATTGGTAAAATATTAACCAAACTCTTGTATTCCCGTATAGGGTTTAATATATAATTGATGTTGGACTATCGTCCGAGTCCTAAAGATGTAATTTAGATGATTTATGCGGATCCTGAGTTTCCGTCAGCACACTAGTTCACTAGGTACTACTCTAGTTGTTTCGATGCATTGTTTACATTGTTTCAAAGGTAACCAATAAAAATGAATCATGTGCATCATAATTGAATATTCCATAAGTATTCTAAGATGTATATCATGTAATACGCAGTTCGAGTGTTCGAAATGCATAAAAATGTAGCTAAAAATGAGTACTTTAAGTGTAAGAAAGTTACCGAAAAGTGGCAGTTGTCACATATACCACCTTTGCACATGGTTTTGGGCAATACTATGGGCTGGTTTGATGTGCACATGGTATTACAATACCATGGGTGCAAGTGTATGGCCAAGATTGAAGCACTTTTTCCAAGAAACGATCCTAACGGTTCGGGAAATCCTATAAATACCCCATGCCTTCATTTGCAAAACCCACAAGAATTTTGATTTGAGAAACTCTAAGTTGAAACCATTGTTTCATACCTGAGTTACTTGGATCGAGATTAGCATTCGGGGACCCTTCGTAAGTATTCCTTCGTTCTTGTATTGCTTTTCGAGTCCGAAAGTCAAACTTTGTTTGACTTTCTGCGTTGACCAGTTTATGGTCAATGCGAAGTTCGTTTGAACTTCGCAACGTGATTGTAATCACGATGGTTATAGTCCCTTGGGACTATGCCTACTGATTACCATGTTGTCTAGGGTCGTAAGGGTAAGCGATCTCATAAATCGCTTATACCTTCGAACCCGACCCATTTGGTCGATCATTAGGATCCGACCAAACACATTAGGTGACCATAGTAGGTAGGGAATAACCTTCCGAGGTTATACCCTACGGTCACATCGATTGACTAGTTGTATGATAGGTAGTTTATATGCCTTAGGTAAATTACCAAAATGCCCTTTTTTACGCCAAAATTCATTTTAAGCATATGTAACATAACTTTTGGTATCTAAACTGATTTGGTAACAATATTAGATGTGTTAAGGCATATTTTACTTGTCATAGGACTAGTTAGGCGTTCCGAACGTGTTTCACGCGAACGACGCGTTAAAGTAGCATAAACTACCTAAACGGGTCGTAATGGGTAGTAAGCACTTATGTTAGGTTTCTTTTAGTATGTAGGCTTTGTTAAACCATATTACACGAGTCTCCATACTCATTTGGTTTACGAACCCTCATTCTATCTAAATCCTCCGATTTAGGTCCGGTTTATTAACATAGTTACCTATATTAGGTGCCGTTTGATTCCGAGATCTCTAGCATTGTTTAGTTGTTACCCAAGGACTACTAAGCAATCTCAAGTGAGTATATAGACCCCTCTTTTACTGTTTTCCAAACTGTTTTGGGGTGAAACACATGTGCCTACTTGTTACTTTCATGCTTTCCTGTTTTCACATCATATACCTGCTATGTTCGTTAGTACATTATAGTACATGATTTCATTACATTACATGCTATGTATGCCCATTGTGTGCGTACTTAGTACATCGTTTTACATTACATGCTATGTATGCCCATTGTGTGCGTACTTAGTACATCGTTCTACATTACATTTCATGCTATGTATATCCATTGTGTGCATACTTAGTACATTGTTTTACATTGCATTTCTATTGCATATGCTCATCCAGCATATGAACACATTATACTACATTTTGAACCGTTGTAACTATTTGACTATGTGAACCGTCGTAACCATTTGATTATATGAACCGTTTGTAACTGTTGAACCATGTGAATCATCTGTAACTGTTGAACCGTGTGAACCATTTGTATCTGTTGACCTGATTTACATTTGACAATAGACATTTGACTATACATAAACATTTCTACAATTGTTAAACATTACATCTTGGTGGTTTGGTTTGAGTAAGTGATTTAAGTAACGATGCGTGTGTAATATGATACAAGCATGGTGGATACGCCGCTGGTACTTCCTATATATAAGTGTCTGTATAGTATTACATATCGTAGCGTTATTTGAACCATTTCTATTTGAGACATATAACATTTTATACAAATAACATACTTTTCACAAGACATTGTTTTACAAACAACTTATCTTATACAAACCCATTTTACATGGTTATTCATTTAACCATACATTATTCTCTTATTTACACATGTCATCTGATCTTATCATTTTTCAAATGATTTACAAGACAAAGCAAATTACAAGGTTCATGACTAAACATCTTTCTCAAACATAAGTCATGAATTCTGTTTTCACAAAACCTATGTATCTCACAGGCATTTTTATGCTGACGTACCTATTTTCACATGTGTTTTCAGGAGATGATGCATAGGACTTATCAAGACATACTTAGGCGGACCTGTGCCTTAGTGACTTAAAACGAGACAAGAACTAGTTAATTTATGTTATGTACTCTTTGTTTCTTGTTTAAAACAATGTAAACTCTCATGTTTGATTAATAAAACGAAACTTCAATTACCATGGATTTGAAATAATTAATTCTGTTACAACACTCCCCGACGTTTCCGCCTCGTTTTGTATGTTCTACGTGGTCGGGGTGTGACACACAAGTCAAACAGCCTTGTGCGATTCACTCGTTGAAACCCAAAGATACCCGGCCCCAAATAAACATAAGTAGTCCAACATGTAAACGGTCCAAACATACAACCAAACAATCAACTTGTGCAATTCAAGCTATTCATATAATCTTGTGCGACTTGTGTCATTTGTGCGATTGGTCTTTGGGCTTTGAGGCCCAACAGTTATCAAGAAAACATAACTTGTGCGATCCAATAGTCTTGTGCGACTACTGGTATCTTGTGCAATCAGATCAGGTCTTGTGCGACCTGATCTTATGCGATTCACAACTTTGTACGAACAGAAAGCTTGTGTGATAATATTTGATCTTGTGCGATTTGTTACCAACTTTCCTAAACTCATGCAATTCGGTTACACCATTTAACAGTTTCCAAAATTCGATTCAGTTATAATCATTCAATGGTTTCCAAATTATGAATTTTATCAATATTAAATAACTTTAACCAAAATAAAAGTATAACATGTTAATTAATTTCAAGAACTGATATAGTAAGAAAAAGGGGAAAAGAAGCGGCCCAATTACACAAAAGTTTGGTGAATTAATCGGTTCAATAGGAATCAGCCGCATATAACATATTGACCAGATTTGTTCACGTGATCCTTCATACATACAAGTCAACAACAAAGTCATTCAACACAAAAATGATATGATTATCATATATTAAGTTGACATGCACTGAGATCTATCCAACTAAAAAGTAAATACATATAACAAGCACATGACATACTGACAATCACATGCAAGTATGATAACTATGGCCGAAAATCATGAAGGATCCTTAATATACAAATCATTTCAAATCACATGCTCATCATCATTATCCACTAACTGTTAATAATGCACTCTGATACAAACACATCACAAGATCAACTAGTAAAAGGTTTAGCATAAATACAATTCACTAACCAGAAATTCCTATCCAATGTGATGATGTCTCGAGGAGGGGAAAGGTGTCCTCTGCCATCACGAACTAAAGGGGGTGTAGGGTTTGTTACTTTTCCCATAATCGCGTACACCTCCCCATCCCTCATGTTATACGTATAACATGTTTGTTGGGCCTCGCCCTAGTCTAAAGTGTGGGCCGAGAGGCCGAGATGAATGTGTGTGTGTGCCAAGTAAATTTTCGGCCCATGTTTAAATAACTACCAACATTTCGGTCCAATTAGATTCTAAGTTTCAAAATTGTCGGTCACCTTAGCATGTGATCTGATCACCTTAGCATGTGATCTGATAAGATTCTTAGGCCACTATCACAAACATTTCGGTCCAATTACATGTTTGCATAAAGTCCCATTTAGATATGGATGAATTAATGGTTGTCAGTATGTATATCACCTACACATTTAGATATGGATGAATTAATGGTTGTCAATATATATATCACCTACACATTTATAATGCACACCATGCATATACGAAAGCACACTTTGCAAATAAGTACTAAGTTACATCAAATAGAGACCTTGAAAACTCGACTTGTCACATTATCCCCAAGTTGAAAGAAATTTCGTCCCGAAATTTCTCACGTACCCACTGAGGAAGCTAGTTAAGTTGCGTGGTTTTTCCTGGTTTTCCTGGGGTGTCACATCCTCCCCCCATTGATCTGGAATTTCGTCCCGAAATTCCGTAGCTTCGGCCTCAGTAGTGGTTGTACTGTTTGCGAATAGTTGGGGATACTTTTGTTCCATCTGATCTTCGCGTTCGCAGGTGAACTCTGGGCCATGTCGTGAGTTCCAACGAACTCGAACGAGAGGTATTCTAGTGCGCTTGAGGACCTTAATATCCCGGTCCGTGATTTCAACTGGTTCCTCGACAAATCGTAACTGTTCGTCGATGGTGAGCTCCTTCAAAGGAACTATGAGGGTCTCATCTGACAGACACTTCTTCAGATTCGACACGTGGAAAACGTTGTGAACTGCGCTGAGTTCTGCTGGTAGGTTCAGTTTGTAGGCCACCTTGCCTATTTTCTCTATGATTTCGAAAGGTCCGACGTATCGCGGGTTGAGTTTGCCTCGTTTACCAAAACGAACCACACCCTTCCAGGGTGAAACTTTGAGTAGCACTCGCTTCCCAACCTGGAGCTCGAGTGGTTTCCTGCCCTTATAGGCGTAGCTTTTCTGATGGTCACGAGCTGCCGCCATTCGTTGTCGTATTTGAGCAATTCGTTCTGTTGTGTCTACCACAAGTTCTGGACCATTGATCTGACTATCTCCCACCTCTGCCCAACGAAGAGGTGACCGGCATTTACGCCCGTACAATGCCTCAAACGGAGCAGCTTTAATGCTGGTGTGGTAGCTATTATTGTACGAAAATTCTACAAGTGGCAGATGTTTTTCCCATCCGTTACCAAAATCAATTACACATGCCCTAAGCATGTCTTTAAGGGTCTGGATGGTGCGTTCAGACTGCCCATCCGTTTGCTGGTGATAAGCTGTGCTCATATCTAAACGTGAGCCAAAGGACTTGTGCATTGCTTGCCACAGTTCTGAAGTAAAACGTGCATCACGATCCGAGATAATAGAGGTGGGCACCCCGTGCCTCGAGACAACTTCCTTAAGGTATAGGTCTGCTAAAGTGGAGAACTTATCCGTTTCCTTGATAGCCAAGAAGTGTGCAGACTTTGTGAGTCGATCCACGATCACCCAAATAGTATCGTTACCACTTTGAGATCTAGGCAGGCCAGTAACAAAATCCATGGAAATTTGTTCCCATTTCCATTGTGGTATCTCAGGTTGTTGGAGTAGGCCTGAAGGTTTCTGGTACTTGACTTTGACTCTCGCACAAGTCAAACACTTGCTAACGTAGGTTGCTATGTGAGCCTTCATGCTAGGCCACCAATACGTAGTTTTCAAGTCGTGGTACATCTTATCAGACCCAGGATGTACCGAGTAGCGAGACTTGTGTGCCTCATCCATCACAAGCTCTCGTAGGTTGCCATAGAGTGGGACCCAATGCGTCCTGTTACGTAGTAGGCACCATCTTCCTTTTGTTCTAATCGTTGTCTTGAGCCGCGTAGGGCTTCCGCCCTGACGTTTTCTGGTTTCATTGCTTCTAGCTGAGCATCTCGTATTTGGGAAGGAAGACTAGACTGTATAGTGAGTTGTAAAGCTCGTACGCGCTTTGTGACAACCCTCAAAACCCCATGTATTCCGTACAAATTATTAATGATAATTAAAGTGTCTGACGACTGCGTGGAATTACTTAACTGCTTTCTGATATCTGTGTTATGCTTACACGTATTTGTTAATATGCCAATAGTGTACAGAAAAGTTACTAAACAGTCCTGTGTAATTTCCTAAGTGTTAGAAATTAAAAACGTTACAAAAGTATACATATAGGACGCTTTGCGGATTAATGAAGCAGTTTAACGGAACAGTGTCGAACCGAACAACCGGACTTCACCCGGAACCCAAAAATATTGCAAGAAGCATTGTTTTTATTTTTCTGAGCTAGTCTTGGTTCCTGAACACTATAACACACTACATAATTCATGTTACACACTAGACGCAACACTTACACTTAAACACCCTACTAAATCACCTACTTACCACTCAAAGTTACATTTAACCCCCCCCCCCTAATACCATACGGCCACTAGCATGGCCCCACCTCCAAAATCTTATGAGATTTATTATGATCTTACTTGATCTTGTTTAAGATCCACCTAGATCCATTTAGATCATGTATGTACTAATGCCAACATATTACACCTTGGTTAATAGAAATGTATGGTTATAAGAGACACAAGGCTCATCATCTCACCCACACTTGATCACCCACTCACCTCCTTCCCCTTCTCCCCATTTGCAGCCGAGAACAAGCACACCCCACCCCACCGTCATCATTTCACTCCCAAGTAAACCATACATTCACAAAGGTGCAATAAGGTGATTAAGGAAGCTTGGTGTTCTCGGAACTTGAAAGACCACCTCCGTTTGCTATTATCCATCACATTTTCACTTCTTTCTCCCCTAGCCTTGTGCTAGTAGTAAGTTTCTTAAATCTTCATCTTGATCATGTATTTTACGGTTAATAGATGATTAATGGTTAAAAACTTATGAAACTCTAAAAGAACTTACATTAGTCTTGGATAAAAGATGAATAAGATGAATAAAGAGAAGATAGGTGTGTAAATCATGTAGATCTTGTGTGATTATGATGATTGGCTGATTATTTGATGATTTACTGAATGATATTAGTATATGATGTTGTTGTGGTCACTAAACTCGTTAACGGAATCGATCGAACATGATTTAGATGGTTAAACACTTGAAATCAGAATCTGTCTAACTTTTACAGCCCACTTCTGTTGGCTGTAAACAGGTCTTAACCTCAACGAAAAATCGATATTTTGAATCTAAAATATGTTATTATGAAATACGGTTCTAATGGCACCGGAATCGTAATTTTTGGACTCCGTTTACTATTTTTAAAGTGTTAATTTGTAACAGCTACTTAAGCTGAATTTTGACAGCAATAAATGGGTGTCGTACTTTCAGTCATAACCTGGGTTTTGTGATAAATCGGACCATGAAAATTTTACTGTAGATGATAACTGAAGTATTTGTAATTACCCCACTGGAATTTCGCAAATCGGACTTACGATGAATTTTTAATAAATTGTTTCGTGGACTGTGGTCAGAAATACATAAATCTGAGTTCAGTCCCGAATATGAATTTTTATAAAATATTGGTGATGAACCGGACCCCGATATTTTTACACAATAAAATATGGAACGTTTAAGACATTCTGTAAAAATTTGGGAATTTTTGGAACATGTTAACTATTTTATCAAAATCCCCGAAAACAGCCCAGTTTCGAGTATAAAAGCTGAAACGACATAAGTAGTGATTTGCGTGTCTAAATGTCGAGTACGCTATCTGTGAATGATCTAACATGTTATATGTGTTATATGCATTATTGTATGTTTGCTTATGAGTGGGGAATGGATGGGAAGTATATATGGGCGTAAATCGTTAAAGTGTGTGCCTGTTATGTGGTAGAAGTAATGTGCAAATAAACCGTACGTAGGATACGTGTTATGCATGAGAAACTGATTGTTATCCGTACCTTATTAGGACGCGATTGACCGACCTTGACTGTTAACTATATTGAGAATCTAACCGAGCAAACCGAGGTGAGTTCACACACTTTCTAAGGCATGGGATTCCCGGTGGTTTGGGAATGGGTTAAAGAATTAAAACTAAATCTACATATCCTCCTTGGGTAGGATATGTACGGCCATCCTCCATAGAGCGGATGCCATTATTAATCCTACGAATTCTCCTGGTGCAGAATACGTACGTTCGTCCTCCTGGTGCAGGACAACAACCTTAAAACTAGCTAGACAAAACTCTATCATGAAGTCCCTCAATTTATATCGACTTAATCGCCGAGGCCAATGGCGAGCGGGTCATTAGTTAATAGCGCTATTAGGTTTAACAAACCTCACACCGTGCCGGTAGGACGGGCGTGTACTAATGGACTATGGCAGATTGTCAGTGATGATAGACACTGATATAGGGCACAACTTATTTGCGTAGCAGTCGATATCATTCCGTCTAGTAGTTCAAACGGGGAAAACCCCCACTGATCATGGTTATGGATTGGGTAAAGAAAATGGAAATGGTTAAACATACTTTCAACTACGGGGTAACCCCCACGGCAAATAAGCCAACGAAAGTCAAACCACGTTTTTCGGAAACAACTTAAAACTAAACAACCAAACGTGAACTCACTCAACTTTGTTGTTGACTCGTTGTTACATGCCTTACAGGTCGTTAAATGCTTGGAGCTTGCACGAGGAAGGAGTCGTTGTGGTGTACGGACTGTTATGTTCCGTGCTTATTATTTAAATCCTCCTAAACTTATTAAACTTGCGTTTTGAACTTCAACTTATAAACTATGGACTTATGCTTTTGAACTCACGTTTATGCTTCCGCTGTTTAAGCCAAACAAGGTTAACTAGCTTTGGTCACCAATCGTATTATGTTTGGTTTTATTTACTTAATTGAGTTGTTCAATATGATTGGTGGCTCGATCCTGGTCATGTCACGCCTCCAAGCGGTGATACTCCGCGTGTGGATTTTGGGGGTGTGACAGATTGGTATCAGAGCCATTGGTTATAGAGAACTTGGTTTTAAATAAGGGAAAAGTTTTCATTAAAACCAGACTATAACCTGTACAGTGCTCAACGATCCACAACGACGCTTCGCTCCACGTGCAAGACTCGACACCATAAGTGGTATGATTTATGTTATATTATCGGTTAGATAGTTCTCACTGTGCATTAGATAATGTGGTAATTGCTATTTGAACCTTGTGTGCATACTCTCTAATGTCGTCCCACACTTACACACTTTCGCGACACTTTCCTCACTTACGTTGCTTCATTATGAAGATCATGAGCGGACGCGAAGGACGTATCAACCTCACTCAAGCCCAGTTGACGGCTTTGATCAACGAACGAGTTGCAGAGGCACTCGCGGCTAACCCTGCAGGAGGTATAACCGGCCATACCAACTCACCATAGGACATTTAGATCCTACCTTCGCAAACCAACCCTCGTGCTTAATCTTGTCTTTTATTCTCGCGCAACAGGTCAACATGCTCAACCTCCTGTGTGCACGTTCAAGACGTTCATGGACTGTCGACCTACCACTTTCAGTGGCACCGAAGGAGCAGTGGGCCTTCTTCACTGGTTTGAAAAGCTTGAGACAGTTTTCGAGATGTGCGAATGCCCCGAAGACCGTAGGGTGAAATATGCTACCGGAACACTTGAAGGAGCTGCGTTAACCTGGTGGAAGGCACATGTTCAACTACTAGGGCTGGCAGTTGCTAATGCCACGCCCTGGAATGGTTTCAAAGAGCTGATCAAAGAGGAGTACTGTAGTCGGGATGACATCCACAAGCTAGAAGTGGAATTTTACAATCTGAAGATGACCGGATCTGAGATTGAGGCGTATACCAAGAGGTCGAATGAACTGGCCATCCTGTGCCCAACTATGGTGGACCCTCCCATCAAACGTATTGAGCTTTACCTCAAGGGCCTTGCACCAGCGATTCAAAGTCACGTAACTTCAGCCAACCTGGGTACCATTAAGCAAATTATCAAGTTGGCTCATCGTCTCACCGACCAGGCGGTGGAGCAAAACAGGCTACCCAAACGTATCAGTGCCACAGCTACTTCTGATGCACCTACCGACAACAAGCGAAAATGGGATGGGAACTCCGGAAGGGGGTCTACTTCAGTTCAGTCTCAACAGCGAAAGAGTGATGACTACCAGAGTCCCGGTCAGCAATCTTCTGGTAATCCAGGACAGGGTGGATACCGAGGAAACCACCCCAAGTGCAACCGGTGCAACAAGCATCACAGCGGGCAGTGCAACAAAGGTCGATGTCAGAGATGTCACAGGCTGGGCCATGAAGCCAAAGATTGCAGGAGCCCACGTCATGCGAATCAGAATCGCCAACAACAACAACAAGCCCCACAGAACAACCAGCAACAGCATCAGCAGGGAAATAAAGGATGCTTTCAGTGTGGCGCTGAAGGCCACTTTAAGAGGAACTGCCCCCAGTTAAACCAAAACCATAACAATAACCAAGGAAATGGGAACCACAATGGGAACAACAATGGAGGCGGAAATGGGGGAGACAACAATGGCAACGGGGCAAGGGGTCGTGTGTTCGTGATTGGTCAGGGAGAAGCAAGGAACGATCCCAACGTTGTGATGGGTAAGTTTCTTCTTGACGACTTCTTCGTTACTGTTTTATTCGATTCGGGTGCCGATACTAGTTATGTGTCCGTGAAAGTTAGCCAAATTCTTAAGCGCACCCCAACACTCCTGAACACCAAACACACGGTAGAACTAGCTAACGGTAAAAGTCTTGAAGCCACACACGTAGTTAAAGGTTGTAACCTCGTCTTAGTTGGTCAGACTTTCCCTATCGATCTTGTTCCTATCACACTTGGTAGTTTCGACGTCGTTATTGGGATGGATTGGCTATCTCATCATCAAGCCGAGATTGTTTGCAAGGAGAAAATCATCCGCATTCCTCGTTCTGATAAAGAACCCCTCGTGATTCATGGCGACAAGAGTGGTGCTGTCGAAGGCATCATCTCTTTCCTTAAGGCCCAGAAGTGTTTGCGAAAGGGCCACACTGCCATTTTAGCACTCGTTATTGACACATCCACGGAAGAGAAGAGAATTGAAGACATCCCTATTGTGCGTGAATTTCCCGAGGTATTTCCTGAGGAATTACCTGGTCTTCCTCCTCATCGCCAAGTTGAGTTTCAAATCGAGCTAGCTCCTGGAGCAGCGCCAGTAGCTCGAGCACCATATCGTCTAGCCCCATCAGAACTCGAAGAACTGTCCACACAGCTACAAGAACTCTTGGAAAAGGGTTTTATACGTCCTAGCTCTTCACCCTGGGGAGCTCCAGTCTTGTTCGTAAAGAAGAAAGACGGTACCTTCAGGATGTGTATTGACTATCGCGAACTTAACAAGGTGACTGTGAAGAATCGTTATCCTCTTCCACGTATTGACGACTTGTTTGACCAGTTGCAAGGGTCGAGCTATTACTCCAAGATTGATTTGAGATCGGGATACCATCAGCTGAGAGTCCGAGATGAGGACGTCTCCAAAACAGCATTCAGAACTCGTTACGGCCATTACGAGTTTCTGGTTATGCCATTCGGGCTGACGAATGCACCGGCAGTCTTCATGGATCTCATGAACCGAGTGTGCAAGCCTTACCTGGATAAGTTCGTTATTGTGTTCATCGATGATATCCTGATCTATTCTAAGAGTCAGGAGGAACACGAGCAGCATCTACGACTTATGCTGGAACTTCTTCGAAAAGAACAGTTGTATGCCAAGTTTTCGAAATGTGATTTCTGGCTTCGCGAAGTCCACTTTCTAGGCCACGTGGTAAACAAGGATGGAATTCATGTGGATCCATCTAAGGTTGAATCGATCAAGAACTGGCCCGCACCCCGCACACCAACAGAAATCCGCCAATTCTTGGGTTTGGCCGGATATTACAGAAGGTTTATAAAAGATTTCTCCAAGATTGCGCAACCTCTCACTTCACTGACTCAGAAGGGTGTCATCTATCGTTGGGGTGATGCACAGGAGTCCGCGTTTCAACATCTAAAGGATAGACTTTGTAGCGCGCCTATCCTCTCATTGCCAGAAGGCACCGATGATTTCGTGGTTTATTGCGATGCTTCCATCCAAGGACTTGGTTGCGTATTGATGCAACGTGACAAGGTCATTGCCTACGCATCGCGCCAACTTAAAGTTCACGAAAGAAACTACACTACTCACGATCTGGAGCTGGGAGCAGTTGTATTCGCACTTAAGATATGGAGACATTACCTGTACGGTACAAAGTGCACCATTTACACCGACCACAGGAGTCTCGAGCATATCTTCAAGCAAAAAGAGTTAAACATGCGACAACGCCGATGGGTCGAACTCTTGAATGATTACGAATGCGCTATCAAGTATCATCCGGGCAAAGCCAATGTTGTGGCTGACGCCCTCAGTCGAAAGGATACTTTACCTAAGCGTGTGCGAGCATTACAGCTTACCATCCAGTCTAACCTTCCTGCTCAGATTCGAGATGCCCAGGTCGAAGCATTGAAAGCAGAGAACATCAGGGCTGAGTCCCTACGAGGATCGAGGCAGCGGCTAGAACAAAAGGGAGACGGTGCCTACTATGTTAACGGACGCATCTGGGTTCCATTTTATGGAAACTTACGCGAGCTTGTGATGGACGAAGCGCACAAGTCTCGTTATTCAGTACATCCTGGTTCGGATAAAATGTACCACGACCTCAAGACTACGTATTGGTGGCCTGGCATGAAAGCCCACATAGCAACCTACGTCAGTAAGTGCTTGACTTATGCGAGAGTCAAGTCTGAATATCAGAAACCATCAGGCCTACTTCAACAACCGGAGATCCCGAAATGGAAATGGGAGCAAATCTCCATGGATTTTGTTACTGGCCTGCCCAGATCTCAACGCGGAAACGATACCATTTGGGTGATCGTAGATCGACTAACCAAGTCTGCACATTTTCTGGCTATCAAAGAAACGGACAAGTTTTCTACTCTTGCAGACATTTATCTAAAGGAGGTAGTGTCAAGGCACGGGGTGCCAATCTCTATTATATCTGATCGTGACGCGCGTTTTACTTCTGAACTGTGGCAAGCAATGCACAAGTCCTTTGGCTCACGTTTAGATATGAGCACCGCTTATCACCCGCAGACGGATGGGCAATCTGAACGCACCATCCAAACCCTTGAAGACATGCTTAGGGCATGTGTAATCGATTTTGGTAACGGCTGGGAGAAGCACCTCCCGCTAGTGGAGTTCTCATATAACAACAGCTACCACACCAGCATCCAAGCCGCTCCGTTTGAGGCATTGTACGGACGCAAATGCCGATCGCCTCTCTGTTGGGCAGAAGTTGGTGACAGCCAAATCACTGGCCCAGAACATGTGGTAGATACCACCGAGAAAATTGCTCAGATACGACAGCGAATGGCGGCAGCTCTTGACCGTCAGAAACGCTATGCTGATGAGGGAAGAAAACCACTCGAGCTCCAGGTTGGGGATCGAGTGCTACTCAAAGTCTCACCTTGGAAAGGTGTAGTCCGCTTTGGCAAACGAGGCAAACTCAATCCGCGTTATGTCGGACCGTTCAAAGTCATTGAGAAAATTGGCCAAGTCGCCTACAGGTTGGATCTACCTGAAGAACTCAGCGGAGTTCACAACGTATTCCACGTATCAAATCTGAAGAAGTGTCTGTCAGATGAGCCCTTCATAGTTCCTCTCAAGGAACTCACAATCGACGACCAGCTGCAATTCGTCGAGGAACCAGTAGAGATTACTGATCGAGATGTTAAGATTCTCAAGCACACAAGAATACCTCTCGTTCGAGTTCGTTGGAATGCTCGTCGTGGCCCAGAGTATACCTGGGAACGCGAAGACCAAATGAAACTCAAGTACCCCCAGCTGTTTAAGAAAAACGCAACCACTACTGAGGCTGAAGCTACCGCAGAATTTCGGGACGAAATTCCAAATCAACGGGGGGATGATGTGACACCCCAGGAAAATCAGGAAAACGACGCAACTTAACTAGCTTCCTCAGTAACCACGCGCTAAATTTCGGGACGAAATTCTCTTAACAGGGGGAGAATGTGACAACCCTCAAAATCCCATGTATTCCGTACAAATTATTAATGATAATTAAAGTGTCTGACGACTGCGTGGAATTACTTAACTGCTTTCTGATATCTGTGTTATGCTTACACGTATTTGTTAATATGCCAATAGTGTACAGAAAAGTTACTAAACAGTCCTGTGTAATTTCCTAAGTGTTAGAAATTAAAAACGTTACAAAAATATACATATAGGACGCTTTGCGGATTAATGAAGCAGTTTAACGGAACAGTGTCGAACCGAACAACCGGACTTCACCCGGAACCCAAAAATATTGCAAGAAGCATTGATTTTATTTTTCTGAGCTAGTCTTGGTTCCTGAACACTATAACACACTACATAATTCATGTTACACACTAGACGCAACACTTACACTTAAACACCCTACTAAATCACCTACTTACCACTCAAAGTTACATTTAACCCCCCCCCCCCCTAATACCATACGGCCACTAGCATGGCCCCACCTCCAAAATCTTATGAGATTTATTATGATCTTACTTGATCTTGTTTAAGATCCACCTAGATCCATTTAGATCATGTATGTACTAATGCCAACATATTACACCTTGGTTAATAGAAATGTATGGTTATAAGAGACACAAGGCTCATCATCTCACCCACACTTGATCACCCACTCACCTCCTTCCCCTTCTCCCCATTTGCAGCCGAGAACAAGCACACCCCACCCCACCGTCATCATTTCACTCCCAAGTAAACCATACATTCACAAAGGTGCAATAAGGTGATTAAGGAAGCTTGGTGTTCTCGGAACTTGAAAGACCACCTCCGTTTGCTATTATCCATCACATTTTCACTTCTTTCTCCCCTAGCCTTGTGCTAGTAGTAAGTTTCTTAAATCTTCATCTTGATCATGTATTTTACGGTTAATAGATGATTAATGGTTAAAAACTTATGAAACTCTAAAAGAACTTACATTAGTCTTGGATAAAAGATGAATAAGATGAATAAAGAGAAGATAGGTGTGTAAATCATGTAGATCTTGTGTGATTATGATGATTGGCTGATTATTTGATGATTTACTGAATGATATTAGTATATGATGTTGTTGTGGTCACTAAACTCGTTAACGGAATCGATCGAACATGATTTAGATGGTTAAACACTTGAAATCAGAATCTGTCTAACTTTTACAGCCCACTTCTGTTGGCTGTAAACAGGTCTTAACCTCAACGAAAAATCGATATTTTGAATCTAAAATATGTTATTATGAAATACGGTTCTAATGGCACCGGAATCGTAATTTTTGGACTCCGTTTACTATTTTTAAAGTGTTAATTTGTAACAGCTACTTAAGCTGAATTTTGACAGCAATAAATGGGTGTCGTACTTTCAGTCATAACCTGGGTTTTGTGATAAATCGGACCATGAAAATTTTACTGTAGATGATAACTGAAGTATTTGTAATTACCCCACTGGAATTTCGCAAATCGGACTTACGATGAATTTTTAATAAATTGTTTCGTGGACTGTGGTCAGAAATACATAAATCTGAGTTCAGTCCCGAATATGAATTTTTATAAAATATTGGTGATGAACCGGACCCCGATATTTTTACACAATAAAATATGGAACGTTTAAGACATTCTGTAAAAATTTGGGAATTTTTGGAACATGTTAACTATTTTATCAAAATCCCCGAAAACAGCCCAGTTTCGAGTATAAAAGCTGAAACGACATAAGTAGTGATTTGCGTGTCTAAATGTCGAGTACGCTATCTGTGAATGATCTAACATGTTATATGTGTTATATGCATTATTGTATGTTTGCTTATGAGTGGGGAATGGATGGGAAGTATATATGGGCGTAAATCGTTAAAGTGTGTGCCTGTTATGTGGTAGAAGTAATGTGCAAATAAACCGTACGTAGGATACGTGTTATGCATGAGAAACTGATTGTTATCCGTACCTTATTAGGACGCGATTGACCGACCTTGACTGTTAACTATATTGAGAATCTAACCGAGCAAACCGAGGTGAGTTCACACACTTTCTAAGGCATGGGATTCCCGGTGGTTTGGGAATGGGTTAAAGAATTAAAACTAAATCTACATATCCTCCTTGGGTAGGATATGTACGGCCATCCTCCATAGAGCGGATGCCATTATTAATCCTACGAATTCTCCTGGTGCAGAATACGTACGTTCGTCCTCCTGGTGCAGGACAACAACCTTAAAACTAGCTAGACAAAACTCTATCATGAAGTCCCTCAATTTATATCGACTTAATCGCCGAGGCCAATGGCGAGCGGGTCATTAGTTAATAGCGCTATTAGGTTTAACAAACCTCACACCGTGCCGGTAGGACGGGCGTGTACTAATGGACTATGGCAGATTGTCAGTGATGATAGACACTGATATAGGGCACAACTTATTTGCGTAGCAGTCGATATCATTCCGTCTAGTAGTTCAAACGGGGAAAACCCCCACTGATCATGGTTATGGATTGGGTAAAGAAAATGGAAATGGTTAAACATACTTTCAACTACGGGGTAACCCCCACGGCAAATAAGCCAACGAAAGTCAAACCACGTTTTTCGGAAACAACTTAAAACTAAACAACCAAACGTGAACTCACTCAACTTTGTTGTTGACTCGTTGTTACATGCCTTACAGGTCGTTAAATGCTTGGAGCTTGCACGAGGAAGGAGTCGTTGTGGTGTACGGACTGTTATGTTCCGTGCTTATTATTTAAATCCTCCTAAACTTATTAAACTTGCGTTTTGAACTTCAACTTATAAACTATGGACTTATGCTTTTGAACTCACGTTTATGCTTCCGCTGTTTAAGCCAAACAAGGTTAACTAGCTTTGGTCACCAATCGTATTATGTTTGGTTTTATTTACTTAATTGAGTTGTTCAATATGATTGGTGGCTCGATCCTGGTCATGTCACGCCTCCAAGCGGTGATACTCCGCGTGTGGATTTTGGGGGTGTGACACGCTTAGGCGTAGTGTCCTTTCGACTGAGGGCGTCAGCCACAACATTGGCTTTGCCTGGGTAGTACCTGATCGAGCATTCGTAGTCATTCAGTAGTTCGACCCATCGTCGTTGTCGCATGTTCAGTTCCTTCTGTTTGAAGATATGCTCGAGGTTCCTGTGATCGGTGTAGATGGCGCACTTGGTACCGTACAGGTAGTGTCTCCATATCTTAAGTACAAAGACAACAGCTCCCAGCTCTAAATCGTGTGTAGTGTAGTTCCTTTCATGAACTTTAAGTTGGCATGAGGCGTAGGCTATAACTTTATCCCGTTGCATCAATACACAATCAAGACCCTGAATTGATGCGTCGCAGTAAACTACAAAGTCGTCTGTGCCCGCTGGCAATGAAAGAATAGGTGCACTGCAAAGTCTATCCTTTAAATGCTGAAATGCTAATTCCTGTGCATTTCCCCATCGATAAACAACGCCTTTCTGCGTTAGTGAGGTGAGAGGCTGTGCAATCTTGGAAAAATCCTTAATAAACCTTCTGTAGTATCCAGCCAAACCCAGGAATTGGCGAATTTCCGTTAGTGTGCGAGGTGCAGGCCAGTTCTTAATCAAGTCTACCTTGGATGGATCAACGTGAATCCCATCCTTGTTTACCACATGGCCTAAGAAATGGACTTCACGCAGCCAGAAGTCGCATTTTCAAAACTTGGCATACAGTTGCTCTGCTCGAAGGAGTTCCGGAATAAGTCATAAATGCTGCTCGTGTTCCTCCTGACTCTTAGAATAGATCAGGATGTCGTGATGAAAACTATAACGAACTTGTCCAGGTAAGGCTTGCACACTCGATTCATCAAGTCCATGAAGACCGCAGGTGCGTTTGTCAGCCCAAAAAGCATGACCAAAAACTCGTAGTGTCCATAACGAGTTCTAAAGGCTGTTTTGGAAACGTCCTCTTCTCGGACTCTCAGCTGGTGATATCCTGATCTCAAATCAATCTTCGAGTAAAAAAACTCGACCCTTGCAGCTGGTCGAATAGGTCGTCGATGCGTGGAAGAGGATAGCGATTCTTCACCGTCACCTTGTTGAGCTCGCGATAGTCGATACACATACGGAAGGTACCGTCCTTCTTTTTCACAAATAGTACTGGAGCTCCCCAGAGCGAAGAGCTAGGACGAATAAAACCCTTATCCAAGAGTTCTTGTAGTTGCGTAGAGAGTTATTCCAACTCTGATGGAGCTAGGCGATAAGGTGCACGAGCTATAGGTGCTGTTCCAGGAGCTAGCTCGATGTGAAACTCGACCTGTCGATATGGGGGAAGGCCAGGCAGTTCCTCAGGAAATACCTCAGGGAAGTCACGTACAATCGGAAAATCTTCTATCTTTTTCTCTTTCTTCGAGGTGTTAGTAACGAGAGCCAAAATAGCAGTGTGGCCCTTTCGCAAACACTTCTGGGCCTTAAGGAAAGAGATGATGCTCTCAACAGCACCCCTCTTGTCGCCACGAATCATGAGTGGTTCATCACCTGAACGAGGAATATGGACAATCTTCTCGTTGCAAAGAATCTCTGCTCGGTGTTGGGATAACCAATCCACACCAATAACGATGTCAAAACCATCATACGTTGGTGTCATTCCTAGCATCACCCTGACCAATCACGAACACTCGACCCCTGGCACCATTGCCGTCGTTATTACCCCCGTTGTTGCCTCCATTATTGTTCCCGTTTCCTTGGTTGTGGTTCTGATTCTGGTTCTGGTTCTGGTTCAACTGTGGACAGTGTCTCTTGAAGTGACCTTCAGCACCACACTGATAGCATCCCTTGTTACCCTGCTGTTGCTGCTGATTCTATGGAGCTTATGGCTGCTGTTGTCGGTTCTTGTTTGCAGGACGTGAGCTTCTACAATCTTTGGCTTCATGACCAAGCTTGCTGCATATCTGACAACGATCTTTGTTGCACGGCCCGCTGTGGTGCAAATTACATCGTTTCCACCCTGTCCTTGACTACCAGAAGATTGCTGGCCAGGACTCTGGTAGTCATCGATCTTTCGATGTTGTGCCTGTGACTGAACCGTAGTCGAACCCTTACTAGAGGTTCCATGCCACTTCCGTTTGTTGTCACAGGAAGTAGTAGAAGTAGTAGTAGTAGCACCAATACGCTTTGGCAGCTTGTTCTGTTCCACTGCCTGGTCTGTGAGACGATGAGTACAATGAGTAACATCCTGAATGGTTGCAAGGTTAGCAGCAGTCACATAGCTTTAATTCTCTGGTACTAAGCCTTTGAGGTACAGCTCAATGCGCTTGATGGGAGGATCCACTAGTTGGACACCACACTGCCAGTTCATTGGATCATTTCGTGTACGCTTCTATCTCTGACCTCGTCACCTTCAGGTTAAAGGACTCCACTTCCAGCTTGTGGATGTCATCACGACTACAGTATTCATGTTTGATCAGTTCCTTAAAAATCATTCCATGGGGTGGCATTAGCAGCCGCCAACCCCGGCATCTGAACTTGCGCGTTCCACCAAGTTAGCGCAGTGCCTTCGAGAGTACCAGTGGCGTACTTTCACCCTACGAGCCTCAGGGCATTCACACATCTCTAAGACAGACTTGAGCTTTTCAAACCAATGGAGGAGTCCAACAGCTCCTTCAGTGCCACTGAAAGTACTAGGACAACAGTCCATGAACATATTGAAGGTGTATACAGGTGGCTGAGCGTTCTAACCTTGTTGCGCGAGGAAGAAGAGACAGGGTTAAGCGCGAGAGTTGGGTCATGAGAGTAGGATCTAACATCCTAGGTTAGGTTCGGAATAGCAGGTTATACCTCCTGCCTGAGCGGCTGCGAGTGCTGCCGTAACTCGTTCGTTGATAAGAGCCGTCAGCTGGCTTTAGTTAGGTTCACACGTTCCCTCATGATCTCACATCGAAGGACACACAAATAGGAAAGGTGTCGCGAATGTGTGTAAGTGTGGAGTGACAGAAGGAAGCAAGCACACACGTGTTTTTCAAACTATCGTTGCTACGTTTATTTAAGCATACCATAAGCAAAGTTCTATGTAATCTAGCAAGTAGGCAATAAAACATAAACCATATCACCTAGAATGTCGAGTCTTGCACGTGGAGTGAAGCGTCGTTGTGGATCATAGAGCACTGTACAGGTTATAGTCTGGTTTTAACAAAAACTTTTCCCTTATTAAAACCAAGTTCTCTATAACCAATGGCTCTGATACCAATCTGTCACACCCCCAAAATCCACCTGCGGAGTATCACCACTTGGAGGCGTGACTGACCAGGATCCAGCCACCAATCATATTGAACAAGCAAGTAAGTAATTATAAAAGTTCAACCAATACAATTGGTGTCCAAACAAAACATAGTTTAAGTTGTAAGCGGAAGCATAACGATTAAATCCAAAACCAAAATATAAGTTTAAATGTTTCAAAGTTTAACATGGCACACAGTTGTCCATGTCCCACAACGACTCTTCCCCATGCAAGCTCCAGCTAAGTACCTATAGACCTGCAAAGCATGTAGTAACGAGTCAACAATAATGTTGAGCGAGTTCACAGTTGGGTGTTTGTTTTAAGTTGTTTCGAAAACAGTTTCCTTTAACTGGCATCCCTGCCGTGGGGGTTACCCCATAGTTGAAAACGTGATTTGTTTATCCCATTTACTCTGGCAATCCAGTCGTGGGGGCTACCCCATGTTTAGTTATCTGGCTTTTCGGCCGTGGGGGCTACCCCATGTATACTACTAGACTCGTTACCATATCGACTGCTGACTGTAGTCATGTTTATGTGCCCTGAACTATCAATGTCTATCATCATTGACGTGCCCAGATCCATTAGTTCACGCCCGTCCTCTACGGCATGGTGTGAGGCTTGTCAGACCTAAATAACGCTATCTAACTAATGCCCCGCTCGCCATTGGCCCGACGATTAAGTCGATATAAAAAAGGAGGGACTTCTTGATAGAGTTTTGGTCTAGTAAAAGTTAACTGTCCATGAGGACGAGGAATTATATTCCTGAACCAGTACTGTCCTACCCAAGAAAGGACGAGGAATCCATGTTCCTTAAACCCATTCCCAACCCCTGGGAATCCCACGCTTTGTAGAAAGTGTGAACTCACCTTAGGTTAGCTCGGCAGATAAACTAAAGGTCAATCGAGCTGCTAGAGGTCAACCATGTCCTAACATGGTTACCATATAAGTCAGGTTTTGGTTCAAGTAGTGCACGTATGTTTACACATAACTAACAGATTACGAACACGTATTGATCATGGCAACACATTAACAATCAAGCACATAACATACTCATACTTGTACGATTCAAAAGATTGGACTCGCACAAGTCAAACAGCCTTGTGCGATTCACTCGTTGAAACCCAAAGATACCCGGCCCCAAATAAACATAAGTAGTCCAACATGTAAACGGTCCAAACATACAACCAAACAATCAAATTGTGCAATTCAAGCTATTCATATAATCTTGTGCGACTGGTGTCATTTATGCGATTGGTCTTTGGGCTTTGAGGCCCAACAGTTATCAAGAAAACATAACTTGTGCGATCCAATAGTCTTGTGCGACTACTGGTATCTTGTGCGATCAGATCAGGTCTTGTGCGACCTGATCTTATGCGATTCACAACTTTGTACGATCAGAAAGGTTGTGTGATAATATTTGTTCTTGTGCGATTTGTTACCAACTTTCCTAAACTCATGCAATTCGGTTACACCATTTAACAGTTTCCAAAATTCGATTCAATTATAATCATTCAATGGTTTCCAAATTATGAATTTTATCAATATTAAATAACTTTAACCAAAATAAAAGTATAACATGTTAATTAATTTCGAGAACTGATATAGTAAGAAAAAGGGGAAAAGAAGCGGCCCAATTACACAAAAGTTTGGTGAATTAATCGGTTCAATAGGAATCAGTCGCATATAACATATTGACCAGATTTGTTCACGTGATCCTTCATACATACAAGTCAACAACAAAGTCATTCAACACAAAAATAATATGATTATCATATATTAAGTTGACATGCACTGAGATCTATCCAACTAAAAAGTAAATACATATAACAAGCACATGATATACTGACAATCACATGCAAGTATGATAACTATGGCCGAAAATCATGAAGGATCCTTAATATACAAATCAATTCAAATCACATGCTCATCATCATTATCCACTAACTGTTAATAATGCACTCTGATACAAACACATCACAAGATCAACTAGTAAAAGGTTTAGCATAAATACAATTCACTAACCAGAAATTCCGATCCAATGTGATGATGTCTCGAGGAGGGGAAAGGTGTCCTCTGCCATCACGAACTAAAGGGGGTGTAGGGTTTGTTACTTTTCCCATAATCGCGTACACCTCCCCATCCCTCATGTTATACGTATAGCATGTTTGTTGGGCCTCGCCCTAGTCTAAAGTGTGGGCCGAGAGGCCGAGATGAATGTGTGTGTGTGCCAAGTAAATTTTGCGGCCCATGTTTAAATAACTACCAACATTTCGGTCCAATTAGATTCTAAGTTTCAAAATTGTCGGTCACTTTAGCATGTGATCTGATCACCTTAGCATGTGATCTGATAAGATTCTTAGGCCACTATCACAAACATTTCGGTCCAATTACATGTTTGCCTAAAGTCCCATTTAGATATGGATGAATTAATGGTTGTCAATATGTATATCACCTACACATTTAGATATGGATGAATTAATGGTTGTCAATATATATATCACCTAGACATTTATAATGCATACCATGCATATACGAAAGCACACTTTGCAAATAAGTACTAAGTTACATCAAATAGAGACCTTGAAAACTCGAGTTGTCACAGGCTGAGCTTAGGGCTCTTATGATGAGGGAGTTTTGTCCTCATCATGAATTGAGAGGTTTAGAAAGGGAGTTCGACGACCTAAAGAAAGACAGTGGAGAACACCGAGCCTATACTGACCGTTATGAGGAATTAAGCCTGTTGTGTCCTGCTATGGTTACTCCTGTGGATAAGGTGATTGAGAAATATATTGATGGTCTTCCTGACTTAGTTCATGATATCGTTACTGGCAGCAACCCTACTACTGTCAGACAAGCCATTGAATTGTCTGCCGTCCTGACTGAATCCCATATCAGGAAGGGTAAGCTATTTCGGAAGGGCGACCCAAGACCATCCGACAAGATTGCTCAAGTTGAACCAAAGGAAAAACAGGCTGAGGTATCCAAGAAGAAGAAGCGCAAAACCTCTCAAAACTGCGCTATAACTGCTCAGAACAATCAGGTTGCACCAAACCAGCCAGCACAACCTCGCAAAAGGCAAAATTATGTTGGTACCGCACCTTTGTGCAATAAATGCAACCGTCATCATCTGGATCAAGAGCAATGTCACAAATGTACCCATTGTGGGCGGTTGGGACATTTTATCAATGTTTGTCGTTATGCAAATCAAGCTGCTGCAAACCCTGCTGTTGTTCAAGCATGGTTCCCACCGGGGTCATGTTATAACTGTGGTGACCTTACTCACTATAGAAACAATTGCCCAAGACTTGTTAACATACCTCCAGCGCATGGATGAGTGTTTAACATCAATGAGGCAAATGTGAACATTGATGCAGCAGTGAACAATTAGTGTTTTGTTATTTCCTCTGGTTATTATCTTTTGACGTTTAAAGACAATTCAGTTGTTTATAAATAAAATTGTTTGCTTCAATTTTTATTTTGCAAAACTGATACGATTGCGTGAATGTTCGATACAACCTTATGATGCCAACACCAAGACAAACTACTCGCGTGGTTTTCTCATTTTTATGATCACTTATGATCTCCCCAAGAATCTTAAATGCTCGTTTCTTTTAAGAAAAAAAGACAAATTCCTATTAAGATCTTTCTATCTCCATAGTTAGATTCTTATGTTTAAAGTGCCAAATGAAATCCACGGATTGGATTTCCTGGTATGCTTTAAATACCCGTGTCCAAAGATAACAAAGTAAAGATCAAGTTAAACAATTATGTGATTATGTGTTTTCTTATATGTTTTGTGTTTTATGTGATCCATCCAAATCCTCGTAGAATCTTCCATATCTCATATGAGGGATTCATAGTAGGATATCCGAAGGTACTATCTTAAATCCTTAATGGACTTTCACGTTGTAGTTAAGTCCCTTGGGTTATGAAGTACTATTCTATAATTGGACCCCTTGAGTGGTCTAGTTAAACAGATTGATTTGAAAATCTGGCTAGGAATATCATGTGATGATATAATTGAAAAGATCCCTTAAAGATGTATATTTAAAGAAATCATGCGACGGTCTAGTTAAGAAGATCATGTGTTGATCTAGTTAAAAAGATCGTTCGTTGATCTAATTAAAAAGATCCTTTGGTGGTCTAGTCAAATTGCTTCATGTTTATTCAATTGATTTTTCCCCCTACGCATTATGAAATGAACTGTGCGGACTATGCAAGGAATTACGTAATTATGGATGCATACATAATTATGGAATTCAGTGCACAGAAACCACAGCAAGATTTGGCATGCGTTAAGACCTATAGTGACAAGAATGATGATACGGGAGAAGTCCTGGACTTTGACCAATGTCATTATTTCTTACACTCCCCAATTCTGATTTCTAGCACACACAAGTTTCCTATGATAAGTCTTCATAAGAAACGTTCTTCTGTCCATAGTTCGAAACTCCATGTTTTGTTACTACAAGGACTTCACCTTGAGGGTTGAGAATTTCGCTAAGAATCCTAACATGGCCCAGAGTTTTACTTTGGGTTCAATGGATTTATTTGAAAGCGAAACCATCACAGCTGTCTTCACAAGTTTCCTCAAAAATTAAATTTCAGGACGAAATTTCCTAAAGTAGGGGAGATTGTGACACCTGTGTCACTTCAACCATCAAACAAATGCCAAACCAATGAAATATTGTATTTCATACTTGGGATTTTTATAAATATGTGTATCGTTTGCACATATCAATTCTTGTTCGATTTCAAGCTTTAAATCGCTTTCTGGAAGGTTATACGCGCACTGATGCGTAAATATAACCAGTTTAATGCAACAAACATTCTGGAATAGTGAAATAGGCATAACATACCTTAAATAACCTTCACATTACTTAGAAATAAGTTTTGGATGGTTTGGTGTGTTGAAATCAAGTTTGTTCGATCATAGAGACTATATGTGTCAAACTGCGAAACTATACCGATTTATATAGTAATGAACATTCCAAAACTTGATCATAACTTAAACATACCCTAAATATCCTTTACCTAGCTTAGAAATAGGCTTTGAGGGGTTCGTTATGCTAAAATAAACTTTATTGATCAATAGGGACTAAAAGCGTCAAAAAGTGCACAAGTTTGCATTTTCACGCATATCTTACGTTCTGAATACATCCGGACATCCAAAAATTTATCTAAGCATTAAAATATTATATTTTAGTGTTTGGCATGATAAAATTCC
Organism: Helianthus tuberosus; assembly: GCA_030545235.1. NCBI lineage: Eukaryota > Viridiplantae > Streptophyta > Magnoliopsida > Asterales > Asteraceae > Helianthus > Helianthus tuberosus. Next base: position 46,580,051 of record CM060426.1, on the reverse strand, counting down.
ATTCGTCGCTTAATTTAGATCGTTTTTGCGTTCGTTACGACTTCCGTCGTAATTAACCGAACAAGCAACCGTACGGACAAACGAACGGACATCCGAGATATTTTTGAGCATGTTTTGAGTTCCCTATACTTTAACATCATTTTAGAGCCTTGAAATGAGGTTAACGGGGCTTAAACGTGTCAAAAACACCTCAAAATGCATGTTTCTCAAGTTCAGGGACCATTCTGTCATTTCTGAATAGTAGGGCCAGGCGGGCCACGTGAGACCTTATGGTCTCCTTACGCGGGGCGCGTAGACAGCCCAGATCAGTAGAAAGTTGTTAACAGCCTGTTTCCAGCTGTTCTACCTGATTTTACCTCTTGCAAATGGTATTTTGGACACCATGGGCTCATTCTAGGGGTACCCAAGGTATTACAAAACAAGGGGCACACATGGAGGGCTAGGATTGAAGCTCGTTTATCAAGGAACAATCCTAACGGTTGTGATTCTCCTATAAATACCCAACACCTTCATTTGTTGCAACTCACAATCTGATTCAAAAGGCTCAACACCTCATACCTGAGCTATTTGGATCAAGGTTACCTTGCGGGGAGCCTTTGTAAGTATTCCTTCGTTCTTTTATCACTTTTCGAGTCTGAAAGTCAAACTGCGTTTGACTTTCTGCATTAACCAGTTTATGCTCAATGCGAAGTTCGTTTGAACTTCATAACGTGAGCGTAATCACGATGGTGATAGTCCCTAGTGACTATACCTACTGATTACCACGTTATCTAGGTGTAGTGATGAGTCGTAGTTTCGGCCAAAATGCGCATTCTTGCGTATTTTGTAACCAAACTACTTTTAGGTATCAAAACCATTTGTTTTGATACCAAACCTGTTTTCTAACTTAACTAAACATGTTTTAGCATGTTTAGCTCGTCACTTTAGGTTTAGTGCTTATGTAGAGTCGTAATTCAAGCGGTCTAAACAACCGCTTAGACTTACGAACTAGACCCGTTTGGTCGATCTTTAGGATCCGACCAAACACATTAGGTGACCATAGTTATATAGGGAATAACCTTCCGAGGTTATACCTTATGGTCACTTCGTTTAAGTAGTTGTATGATTGGTAGTTTATATCCCTTAGGAAAATTACCAAAATACCCTTTTTATGCATAATTGATATTTAAGCATATGTAACCCAAACTTTTGTCATTTAACTGATTATGTAACATAATTAAGTATGTTAGGGCATATAATACTTGTCATAGGACTAGATAGGCGGTCCGAACGCGTTATATGTGAACGATGCATTAAAGTAGCATAAGCTACGTAAACGGGTCGTGATGGGTCGTAGGCACTTAGGATAGGTTTCCTTTTAGGATGTTGGCTTTGTTAGACCATATTATATGAGTTCGTATACTCATTTGGTTTACGAAACCTCATCCTATCCGATCTTCCGATTTAGGTCCGGTTTATTTATGTAGTTACCTATATTAGGTACTGTTTGATTTCCGGGACTCCTCTAGCTCGCTTGGTAGTTGTTCAAGACTTCTAAGCACTCTCAAGTGAGTACATAGTCCCCTCTTTTACTGTTTTCAAATGTTTTGGGGTGAAGCATGTGTACCTGTTTGTTATGTTCTTGTTTTCAAAAGTATAATTGATTATACATATTAGTACTTATCTTTTTGCAAACTGAATAATTATTTATGGTTTAAACTCTAATTTTTCCAAAGATTATAAAATTAAATTGTTGGATAGTACTTATTTTACGTTCACCAGACCGGTTGGTAGTATGATATAGCGCTATAGGATTTGACACCCCATTCCTGTTGTCATGGAATGTCTGAAACCAATTTGTTTCTCCATCCAAATAGGGATTGCCTTTGTGGTATTCCTATAGTCTCAAAGGTGTATTTTGATGCAATAGGTCTGAATGAATTCTTAAATCGCATTAGTTTTGTATATTTAATTATACTCCTAAAAGTATAGTTTGATATGCTCTCATATGTGATAATGTACAAAACCAACATATATTTTGTTAAATCATTAAAACATAGTTTCATATGTTATTTTCAAAACCAAAGCATAGTTTAATATGTTATTTATAAATCCAAAGTATACTTTTGATATACTACTGAAAAATTTTATTTTTAACAACTAAAGCATATTTAATATACTATTTGTTTTACAATTGGGTTTTGGTTAGTGTTTAGATGACGGGACGGGTGTAATATGATGAAAACATGGTAGATACGCCGCTGGTACTTCTTATATATAAGTGTTTTCTTCACATTACATACCGTAGCGTTATTTAGTACACTTGGGTTAACGATTTTGGAACTGAAATATATTTTAATATATTACTTATTCAACTTTCTTAAACCAAAGTATATTTTTATATATACTATAAATCTTTTATCAAAATATTGTTTTTCAAACAATATATTTTATACAAACTCATTTTACTTAATTATTTAATTTCCTATGTATTATTATTTTATATCATCTGATTTCTTATAAATTTTCGTATGATTTATAAAAGAAAACCTTTTACAAGGATCATGACTACTTTTATTAAAACATTTTCTTTAAACTTATAAGTCATGAATCTTAATTACAATAAAACCTATGTATCTCACAGGCATTTTTATGCTAACGTACCTATTTTTACACATGTTTCAGGTGCTATTATGTGATGATTATTGGTGCATGCTATAAATAGGATGGACTCGTGCCTTAGCGACTTTAAAATTTGAACGATAATAGTTGTACTTATTTAATTGTATTCAAAACGATGAATTTAATAATTCAATAAAATGAAATTATTTATTCCATGGTTGTGAAACAATGATTCTCTTACAACACTCCCCGATGTTTCCGCCACGATTTGTTGTTTTACGTGGTCGGGGTGTGATACGTAGTTTCGGTCAAAATGCGCATTTATGCGTACTTTGCAACCAAACTACTATTGGGTATCAAAACACTTTGTTTTGATATCAAAACATGTTTTCTAACTTAGTTAAACATGTTCCAACATGTTTAGCTCATCACTTTTAGTTTAGTGCTTGTTTAGAGTCGTAAGTCAAGTGGTCTTGTGACAACTGCCAAATTTGCATGCATTCGTACAAATAATTAATCTTGATTGGTGCTTAATGACTGTGCTGAATTACAATTTATTACTTTCTGATTACTGCATCATACTTACATATGCATCACATATTGCATAATGACACGTCATTATTACGTGCAATCATATTGTCATAAACGATGAACAAAGTACAGTTGGCACAGTTAGCGGATAACTCAGAAAATGCTGACAGGACTCAGCACACAGACAGACAATGTTTTGAGACCCAGTATGAGTCAGAGACTTACACTAGTATGGTTTAAGTGCCGGAAAGTGCCTAAAACCCACATAAAGTGCTGAATTCACCATATTTCAGCAAAAATCAGCAATTTAACAAGCTAGTAACATGCAAAAATATGACTAAATGGTCCTGAATGTTTTCCTAAGTGTCGGGAATTAAAAATGTCACAAAAGGGTACATAAAGAACACTAAACGGTATAGTTTAGCACTTTAACGAACCGGTATCTAACCGAACAACCGGACACTACCCGAAACATCAAAATTATACTAGAAGCATTGTTTTAATGTTTCCGAACTAGTTATGATCCCCGAACACCCAAACACACTATATAATATCATATTAACTAAAACACCTAATCTTATACTTAGAATCTAACTTAATCTCCTAACTTACCATCACTACACAACCTATACCCCCTTCCATTTACGGTCACTAGAGGGTGACCCCACCTTGATTTTATTTGATTTGCTTTGATATCTTAATAGATATGTCTTGTACTTAAGGGAGCATATTAACCAAAGGATCATGGAGAAAGATGGTTATAAGTATGATATGTTAGATCACAAGTTCACCATCTCTCACACACTACTTCACACACATCTCCTCCCTTCTCCTTGCTTGTTCTCGGCCAAGAACCATCACCACCCTACCATCATCTTCAACTCATTTCCATCCATTTCCCAAGTGGTATTTGTGACAACTGGCACAAACCGATAATTTCCGTACACTATAATTATTGCTTAATGACTGCAATTATGAGTTTAATTGTCAGCAATGTCTGAACACATGATTAAACAAGTGAATTCATGCATGTTGTATACTACAAAATATTGCGTTATGCATAAACGAGAGCGTTGCGTCAGAATAATAGTAAACTCACCGGTAAGACACAATGTGTCGACTGAACTGCAGAAAGCAGTCAGACAATAAAATTGGAGCCTAGGTGTAGGTCCGACAACAAGAATGCATTAAAACCCTAGAGTATGTGTAAGGGTTTAATTTATGGACATTGCGAAAGCAAAAATACGCACTAAAAAGCACCCGAAACGCACTTTAAGTGCAGAATTTATAAAATTCAGCAATATTTCAGCATTTAGACACACAAATATTATGCAGAAATGTCGTTTTATTATCCAGAATATTTCCCTAAGTGTTGGGAATTGAAAGAGTACAGGAAAGGTACTTAAACGACACTAAAAAGTGTAATTTAGCACTTTAACGAATCGGTGTGTAACCAAACAACCGGACTTTACCCGGAACATGAAAATATTACTATTTTCACTATCTATAATTTTCTAAGCCAGTTAGGGTCCCTGATTACCCTAACACCCGTCATAACACGCCATACTTAACTAACTAAGTTAAACACTTAGTTAACCTATTTAACTTAAACTTTATCCTAACTATCTACTTGTAATCGAACTAGACCCCCCCCCCCCACATTACAATCGGCCCCAACCAAGGGAACAAGCAAGTACTAATGATGATTATTCTATTAAGTGGTGCTTAAGATCTAGAGAACACAAGACCCATTGGGTATTAGCACCTTTGATTGTCTATAAAATAACACTTAGACACATGATCATTTTCACTAAACACCACTCACCACAACATACTCTCTCCCTCCCTATCCACTCTCGGCCGAACACCCCACCACCCATACACCCACCTTCGGCTCTTGATCACTACATTCCATCATCATACAAGCTTCACAAGTCGCGTATTAGGAAGCTTGGTGCACTCGGAACGCGAAGGACCTCTACCGTTAGCTTTTATCCACGCGTTTTTCATCTAAGATCTTCCCTAGCCTTGAGCTAGAGGTATAATGTTTAAAACTTGTTCTTGAACGTATTTAAAGTGGTTAAAAGGAATATTGTCAGTTGAATCTCGTTAAAATGAAAGATGATGATCAAAAGTCTACTAAAAATACTTAAAATGGTGGTTAAAGACATATAACTTGTGTAAAAGTTGTAGGACTTGAAAATTGTTATTTTTGAGACCCGATCTATGATGTGGTAGCTCGGATCTCCGTTTAACCCGACCTTGTAAGATCATGTATCTTCACATAAGCTCGTTTTTGGTTACCGCAAGGGTTAAAAGGCGAAACTCTACCACACAAGATGCATGAACTTGTGTAGAAATATTTTACTTGTGTAAAAGTAATTTAACTTGTACAATGGAGTTTAAAACTAGCGGATCTACGTATCTGCAAGTGGTATTTTTGAAGAACCACACTTTAAAGAAATCACATGTTCTAAACCGGGTCTTACACAAACAAAAGTGGTTTTTGTGAATAAGCAAGTGTGTGGATACTTGTGTAACAAAAGTGTTAACGAAGAAATAGTTTTCGTAAAAACCGACTAGAAGTTGTAAAACTTCATATTCTTTAAAAATAAAGTTTTTAAGAAGTTAAACTTATTTTTAAAGATAACAAGACTTACTAAATGTGCTAGTAAGTTACTACACATTTTTGTAAATATTCAAGTTCATGAGATTAGTGATTATTGTTGACGGATATTGTTGATAAATTGTTGTTGATGATTATTGATGATTGATGATGATTTAAAAGAAAATAAACACACGTTTTGAAAACGTGGGAAACCTCCATTTTTAGGGGAAACTCTGTCAAAATTTTTATAAATTTTGACACTTAGAAAAATATGAGTTTTGAGAAACTTATCCCCTAAAAATATACCTCAAAACATTAACAAGGTTTCCCTAACTTTTGATGATAAGAAATGGTGATTTCTTGAAGAATAAAAATGGATAATAAGTATATATTTTTGAGAGAAAAATATATATTATTTTATCACCAAATTTTGTGCTAAGTGTATATAGTATGTGTTATACGTGCTAGTGTATTAAGACTTAAAAATACACTAAATACTCATGAGGAGTAGAAATATAGAAATACACATACAAAACACAAGATACATGATTCGGGTGCAAAGTGCAAAACACAAAAGACTTATATTTATTTTTGGAGAAAATAATATAAGTAAGATGCGTAGTTAAAAATATAAGAATATTTTTAACACAAGAAAATATACACAAAAGAGAGTGACTGTACTTGTGCGACGCAAGTCTAGTGACTAACGATAAGAAAACGCGTATAGGTTACGACGTTAAGTAAGCAAATCCGGTGGAGTTTACGACGCTAGGAACGCAAAGTTGTGAGTTCATGCTCCCCCTTTTCTCTTTAACTGTTTTCAGTTTTTATAACTTCGGGGGTGAAATACATGTACAAAAGTACAATATTTATAAATGGTATGATATAAATACAAGAAGTACACTTGGTGAGAACGAGAACCAAGTGTGACGAAATATATGAATATGAGAAGCGCATTTGGTGAGACGAGAACCAAGTATAAGGCGCTATGAGAAATGATAACAAGAAACGCGCTTGGTGAGAACGAGAACCAAGTAGGAGGCGTTATGAGAAATAGTGTCACGAATAGGGTACAGAAGCACCATTAATCAACGTATACATTCAGACCGCAGAACAAAAGGTTAGATCTAACAGGTGCCTGGCAGCCTCACACTCGGTCGGGGAGAGAATCGAGTGGTGCTTTTGTGTCTCAGAATATACCAATTAAATGCTTTAGGTTTGGTGACTTCCTATGACGTGTCACAGGTTAATGGCTTTGCAACCCATTAACAATCTGATAAGTACAGAAATACTGTATTTACATAAAATTCATACTATACAAAAAGTGATAAATAACTTGAAGTACGTGGGGTACTCAAGAGAAATGATAAATAACTTGAAGTACGTGGGGTACTCAAGAGAATTGATAAATAACTTGAAGTACGTGGGGTACTCAAGAGAATGAGAATTAAACTTGAGTACGTGGGGTACTCAAGAAGAAATTGAATTATACAGATGTACGTGGTGTACACATGAAACTGAATTTATGAAAACTTGATTTACTCACAAACTATGTTTTCATACAAAGTATACAAACATGAAATACAAAACTGCATGAATTCACACCAACTTTATGTTGACGTTTTTCCAAAAACTCACATGTATTTCAGGTAACTAGGATGGATGTGCGCGTGGTCTTGCTTATGCTCGTGGATGTCGCTTGTGTTTAACTTTAAATAAAGTTGTAAACTTTTAAGACAATGCTTTATGCGACTTAGCGATGTAAACGCTAACGAATGTTTTCAAATTATGGTATTTGAATGTTATTTTTACGAGCATGTAGCATGTTTACTCTTCGTATGCAATGAGAACCTTTCATGATCACACCTCGTGCTTCCGCCGTAGAAAGGGGTGTGACAGTATTAAGGTGTAGGAAGCTAAGTTAGGAAGCTTGGAGCTTTCGGAAGTTGAAGGACCTTCACCGTTTGCTTTTATCCACTTCATTTCTACACTTGATCATCCCTTGCCTTGAGCTAGTAGTAAGATCTTCTACTCTTCATTTTACATCTATTTTAAGTGGTTAAAAGGTGATACAAGATGATTGTCGTAAAGAACACTAAGAAACTTAAAGATGAAACATGAACATAAGCATAAAACTATAAGAAATTTTAGGGAAATCATGTTGTTTAGTGTTGTTATGATGCTTGATGATTGTTGGTTTGTGTAAATGATGTAGACCAATATATGATCTTGCTAGATTATGACTAAAAACATAATCTAGCAAGATGAGAGGATGAAAATGTTAAAGATTTATAAATCATCCCCATGCAACACATGAACTTGAATGAATATATTGTTTTCTTGAAAAATAATGATTAATGTGAGTAATAATACTTATAGATCTAAAGATGTATGGAGAATATCTAAAGAAACCAAGCTTAAAATATAAGTTTTTCTAAAAACTTGGTTCTTACATAAACAAATCTTATTTTTTAGTGGTTTACCAAGTGTAGAAACACTTGTGTAACAAGAAGAATACATGAAGAAATATTTTTGAAAAGTATGATTACAAGTTGTAAACATCTAAATCATTCAAGAATGATGTTTTTGTATAAACAACCACACTTTAAAAGGTAACTAAACTTACTAAACACACTACCAAGTTACTACAAATTTTTACAAAAATTCAAGTTCATGAAGTAGTGAAATATGCATGATTTTGGCAAGATTAGTAAGTAAGGGTTGTTTGTTGATAATTGTAAATTGATTGTGACGGTTTTTACAAAAGAAAATGATATCCTTGAAAGCATGGAAACCTCCATTTTTAGGGGAAACTATGGCAAAATTTTCTAAAAATATTAACACTTAGAAAAATATTTTAAACAAATATTTACAAGTGTATTTTAACCATGAGTTTTCCATATAAACATTGCCATAATTTTTGGTTACAAAAATATAAGTGTTGCATACATAATTATGGAATTCAGTGCACAGAAATCACAGCAAGAAATACGAGGATGAAACGAACTGTGCGGACTGTGCAAGGAGTTACGTAATTATGGATGCATACATAATTATGGAATTCAGTGCACAGAAATCACAGCAAGTCTTGTCACGAATAGATTCCCTCAGTGCAAGCCTACTAAATACTCTGCTAGAATAACAATTGTTTGACGTCACTTATGTGGTATATGCCTGTGTATATATATACTACTACGGCCTAGTATGACGATATCAAACAAATGCCTAACCCTGCTGTGTTATGTTCTGTCAGAACATGGCACCCAGGAAAGCTGTGAATGCTCGCAATGACGATCTACCTCCTCCTCCCCCACTGCCAAGAACTGCTGAAGAGCTGAACGCTTTGCTAGAGGAAAGGATCTCCGCTGCTATCGCCCAGTACGAGGCGAACCGAACCCAAGACAGTGGAGGACCAAGCAACGCTAGGCGTAATGGGAATGGAGATTCGTCTGGAGGCAATGCAGCTCAAGGCTGCACTTTCAAGCAGTTCCTCGACTGCAAGCCGATGAACTATGACGGCACAGGAGGTGCAGTAGCATTTGTGCGCTGGACGGAGAAGGCTGAAGCTACTTTCCGTATGAGCAAGTGTACCGCGGATCAACAAGTCACTTTTGCTACTGGGTTATTCGTCGATGAAGCTCTGACTTGGTGGAACCTGCAAGCCCAAACCTTGGGTGATGACGCCGCTTATGGCCTCACTTGGGAGGAACTGAAGGAAAGGATGAGAGAGAAGTACTGCTCTCGTGCAGAACTCCAAAGGCTGGAAACAGAGTTCTGGCACTTAACTATGGAAGGTGCTGACATCAATGGTTACACTCGAAGGTTCCACGACCTGTCCAGAGTGCTTCCCTACATGGTAACTCCCGAATTCAAGCGTGTTGAACGCTATATTTGGGGACTGGCCTCAGAGTTTCGTGGCATGGTGACGTCGGCTAAACCACAAACAATCACCGAGGCTGTAACTCTGGCTGTCAGCCTGACTGAAGATTGTGTTCGTATGAAGAAGCTCTCACTGAACCCAACAGAAAATGCCGAGACGCATGCTGAGTCGTCTGGCAACAAGAAAAGGAAACATGCAAACTTGAATCAAGCAACTCGTAACAACAAGGGTTTCAGCAAGAAGCGTGACGCTAACACGTCCCAGGAGATGAAAACCCATACAACCAAAGCATACCAAGGCTCCATGCCTAGATGCCAAAAATGTAAGTATCACCATGATGGAGCTTGTCGCATTCCAAGGTGCGACAAATGTGGTAAATTGGGTCATCAAACAGAAGACTGTTGGGGAAAAGGAAAGAATGGAAACGGGAATGGTGCTGGTAACAAGAATGGTAACGGGAAAGGGCAAGGATGCTTCAAGTGTGGAAGCAATGATCATTTCATGAAGAACTGCCCAGAGAGAAACAACGCTCCGGCTCGAGCATTTGTGATTGGAGCAAGAGACGCACGCGAGGACCCTAACGTGGTCACCGGTACGTTTCTCATTAACAATCACTTTGCATCCATATTATTCGACACTGGCGCCGATTATAGCTTCATGTCTGTGGAATTTAAACGCATACTCGGAATAGAATCTAGTAGAATAGAAATTCCTTATTCCATAGAACTAGCCAATGGTAAACTTGTTGAATCGGGCGAAGTTGTCAGAGGCTGCACACTAGAACTTGGTGAACGAAATTTTAGCATCGACCTCTTACCTATTCAATTGGGTAGCTTCGATGTAGTAGTCGGAATGGACTGGTTGTCCAAGAACAAAGCTGAAGTCATTTGTCATGAGAAAATCATTCGCATCCCTCTGGCGAATGATGAAACTCTCATAGTACATGGAGAAAGACAAAACGTGCCTCTACGAATCATCAGTTGTATGAAGGCACAGAAGTGCTTAAGGAAAGGATGTGTTGCTTTCCTAGCACACGTTATAGACAAGAAGGCTGAGGAGCCGAAACTCGAAGACATTCCTGTGGTGAAGGAATTTCCTGATGTGTTCCCTGAAGATCTGCCAGGACTACCTCCGCAACGACAAGTCGAATTCCGTATAGATTTGGTTCCAGGAGCTGCTCCTGTAGCCAAGGCATCCTATCGACTTGCTCCATCCGAAATGCAGGAATTATCTACACAACTCCAGGAGTTGTTGGATAAAGGATTTATAAGGCCAAGCTTCTCACCCTGGGGAGCTCCAGTATTGTTCGTGAAGAAAAAGGATGGAACACTGCGGATGTGTATCGATTACAGGGAACTGAACAAGCTCACTATCAAGAATCGGTATCCACTACCGAGGATTGATGACTTATTTGATCAACTGCAAGGATCAAGCTACTATTCCAAGATCGACCTTCGATCTGGATACCATCAGCTGAGAATCCAAGAAGAAAGCGTGCCAAAGACTGCATTCAGAACGCGATATGGGCACTACGAATTTCTTGTGATGCCATTTGGATTGACGAATGCACCAGCGGTCTTTATGGATCTAATGAACCGCGTATGCAAACCATATCTCGATAAATTCGTAATTGTATTTATCGATGATATCCTGATTTACTCGCGAACGAAAGAAGAGCATGAGCAACATCTCAGAACCATCTTGGAGCTACTGAAGAAAGAGAAACTTTATGCAAAGTTCTCAAAATGCGAATTCTGGATTCGCGAAGTACAATTTCTTGGTCACGTGGTGAATGAGAAGGGCATTCATGTAGACCCATCCAAGATTGAAGCAATAAAGAATTGGGAAGCTCCCAAGACCCCAACTGAAGTTCGACAATTTTTGGGCTTAGCGGGCTACTATCGGCGATTCATTGAGAATTTCTCGAAGATAGCCCAACCGCTAACGACCCTGACTCAGAAAGACAAGAAGTACGACTGGGGTCACAAACAAGAAGAAGCCTTTCAGCTACTTAAGAACAAGCTCTGCGATGCACCGATACTATCGTTACCCGAAGGCACTGAAGACTTCGTGGTATACTGTGACGCCTCACGACAAGGCTTGGGTTGCGTGCTCATGCAACGCCAAAAAGTCATCGCTTATGCTTCAAGACAACTGAAGGTTCATGAGAGAAATTATACCACTCACGACCTGGAGCTGGGTGCAGTGGTATTCGCCTTGAAGATTTGGCGACATTATTTATATGGTACTCGATGTACAATCTTCACAGATCACAAAAGCTTACAACACATATTTGATCAGAAAGAATTGAATATGCGCCAGCGACGTTGGGTCGAGCTGCTGAATGATTATGACTGTGAGATTAAGTACCATCCTGGAAAGGCGAACGTTGTAGCAGACGCGTTGAGCCGAAAAGAAAGGGTTAACACCCTAAGGGTTCGAGCATTGGAAATGACGATTCGAACGAACCTCACTGCACGCATTCGGGATGCACAACAAGAAGCTCTTAAAGAAGAGAACCGTAAAGCTGAATACCTCCGGGGTGCATTGAAATACATGGTGCCAAACGAAGAGGGAGCCTTATACTTCAAGAAGCGTATTTGGGTTCCACTCTATGGTGGCATACGAGAAGTCATCCTTAATGAAGCCCACAAATCGAGATATTCGATCCATCCAGGATCGGACAAAATGTATCAAGACTTGAAGGAATATTATTGGTGGCCGAGACTCAAAAGCGACGTTGCTGTCTATGTTGGAAAATGCCTAACCTGTGCTAAGGTTAAGGCGGAATATCAGAAACCGTCCGGCCTACTACAACAACCAGAGATTCCCGTATGGAAGTGGGAACAAATCTCGATGGACTTCATAACGAAATTACCCAGGACCCCAAGAGGGCACGATATGATATGGGTAATAGTTGATCGATTGACGAAGTCTGCGCACTTCCTACCGATCCGAGAAAAAGACAGCACTGGAAAGCTTGCTGAGATATACTTAAGAGAAATTGTGGCACGTCATGGAGTGCCAATCTCAATCATTTCAGACAGAGATGGACGCTTTGTCTCAAGAATCTGGCAATCATTTCAGGAAGCCTTTGGATCTCAGTTAGATCTGAGCACGGCATTCCATCCGCAAACAGACGGCCAGAGCGAACGGACTATACAAACATTAGAAGATATGCTTCGCGCATGTGTCATGGATCTAGGCGGCAGCTGGGATACTCATCTACCTTTAGTTGAGTTTTCCTACAATAACAGCTATCATACAAGCATAAAAGCCGCGCCGTTCGAAGCTCTGTATGGCCGCAAATGCCGATCGCCCCTATGTTGGGCAGACGCTGGAGATAAGCGTATGGTTGGTCCTGAACTTGTACAAGAGACAACCGACAAGATTGCGCAGATCCGAGAGTGCATTAAGGCGGCTCGAGAGCGACAAAAGAGCTACGCGGATCCAAATAGAAAATCGGTAGATTTCAAGGTGGGAGACAAAGTGTTGTTAAAAGTCTCACCATGGAAGGGCGTAGTCAGATTTGGAAAACGTGGAAAGCTGAATCCACGATACATCGGACCATTCAGAATTTTGAGGAGAATTGGTACCGTGGCATACAAGTTGGAGTTACCGGAAGAACTTAATGGAGTACATGATACGTTTCATGTATCCAACCTGAAGAAGAGTCCAACGCAAGAAAACGTGACCATCCCGATGGATGAAATACATATTGATGAAGCCCTCCGATTTACAGAACAACCCGTTGAGGTTACTGACTGGAAAGTCAACAAGACCAGGAGGAGCAGTGTGAAACTTGTCAAAGTACGTTGGAGCTCAAAACACGGACCCGAGTACACATGGGAACGTGAAGACCAGTTCAAGAAAAAGTATCCCCACCTATTCAAGAAGACTCCAGCGAGAGTTAGTTCAGTCTGAATTTCGGGACGAAATTCTTTTAACGGGGGGAGACTGTGACAACTGGCACAAACCGGTAATTTCCGTACACTATAATTATTGCTTAATGACTGCAATTATGAGTTTAATTGTCAGCAATGTCTGAACACATGATTAAACAAGTGAATTCATGCATGTTGTATACTACAAAATATTGCGTTATGCATAAACGAGAGCGTTGCGTCAGAATAATAGTAAACTCACCGGTAAGACACAATGTGTCGACTGAACTGCAGAAAGCAGTCAGACAATAAAATTGGAGCCTAGGTGTAGGTCCGACAACAAGAATGCATTAAAACCCTAGAGTATGTGTAAGGGTTTAATTTATGGACATTGCGAAAGCAAAAATACGAACTAAAAAGCACCCGAAACGCACTTTAAGTGCAGAATTTATAAAATTCAGCAATATTTCAGCATTTAGACACACAAATATTATGCAGAAATGTCGTTTTATTATCCAGAATATTTCCCTAAGTGTTGGGAATTGAAAGAGTACAGGAAAGGTACTTAAACGACACTAAAAAGTGTAATTTAGCACTTTAACGAATCGGTGTGTAACCAAACAACCGGACTTTACCCGGAACATGAAAATATTACTATTTTCACTATCTATAATTTTCTAAGCCAGTTAGGGTCCCTGATTACCCTAACACCTGTCATAACACGCCATACTTAACTAACTAAGTTAAACACTTAGTTAACCTATTTAACTTAAACTTTATCCTAACTATCTACTTGTAATCGAACTAGACCCCCCCCCCCCACATTACAATCGGCCCCAACCAAGGGAACAAGCAAGTACTAATGATGATTATTCTATTAAGTGGTGCTTAAGATCTAGAGAACACAAGACCCATTGGGTATTAGCACCTTTGATTGTCTATAAAATAACACTTAGACACATGATCATTTTCACTAAACACCACTCACCACAACATACTCTCTCCCTCCCTATCCACTCTCGGCCGAACACCCCACCACCCATACACCCACCTTCGGCTCTTGATCACTACATTCCATCATCATACAAGCTTCACAAGTCGCGTATTAGGAAGCTTGGTGCACTCGGAACGCGAAGGACCTCTACCGTTAGCTTTTATCCACGCGTTTTTCATCTAAGATCTTCCCTAGCCTTGAGCTAGAGGTATAATGTTTAAAACTTGTTCTTGAACGTATTTAAAGTGGTTAAAAGGAATATTGTCGGTTGAATCTCGTTAAAATGAAAGATGATGATCAAAAGTCTACTAAAAATACTTAAAATGGTGGTTAAAGACATATAACTTGTGTAAAAGTTGTAGGACTTGAAAATTGTTATTTTTGAGACCCGATCTATGATGTGGTAGCTCGGATCTCCGTTTAACCCGACCTTGTAAGATCATGTATCTTCACATAAGCTCGTTTTTGGTTACCGCAAGGGTTAAAAGGCGAAACTCTACCACACAAGATGCATGAACTTGTGTAGAAATATTTTACTTGTGTAAAAGTAATTTAACTTGTACAATGGAGTTTAAAACTAGCGGATCTACGTATCTGCAAGTGGTATTTTTGAAGAACCACACTTTAAAGAAATCACATGTTCTAAACCGGGTCTTACACAAACAAAAGTGGTTTTTGTGAATAAGCAAGTGTGTGGATACTTGTGTAACAAAAGTGTTAACGAAGAAATAGTTTTCGTAAAAACCGACTAGAAGTTGTAAAACTTCATATTCTTTAAAAATAAAGTTTTTAAGAAGTTAAACTTATTTTTAAAGATAACAAGACTTACTAAATGTGCTAGTAAGTTACTACACATTTTTGTAAATATTCAAGTTCATGAGATTAGTGATTATTGTTGACGGATATTGTTGATAAATTGTTGTTGATGATTATTGATGATTGATGATGATTTAAAAGAAAATAAACACACGTTTTGAAAACGTGGGAAACCTCCATTTTTAGGGGAAACTCTGTCAAAATTTTTATAAATTTTGACACTTAGAAAAATATGAGTTTTGAGAAACTTATCCCCTAAAAATATACCTCAAAACATTAACAAGGTTTCCCTAACTTTTGATGATAAGAAATGGTGATTTCTTGAAGAATAAAAATGGATAATAAGTATATATTTTTGAGAGAAAAATATATATTATTTTATCACCAAATTTTGTGCTAAGTGTATATAGTATGTGTTATACGTGCTAGTGTATTAAGACTTAAAAATACACTAAATACTCATGAGGAGTAGAAATATAGAAATACACATACAAAACACAAGATACATGATTCGGGTGCAAAGTGCAAAACACAAAAGACTTATATTTATTTTTGGAGAAAATAATATAAGTAAGATGCGTAGTTAAAAATATAAGAATATTTTTAACACAAGAAAATATACACAAAAGAGAGTGACTGTACTTGTGCGACGCAAGTCTAGTGACTAACGATAAGAAAACGCGTATAGGTTACGACGTTAAGTAAGCAAATCCGGTGGAGTTTACGACGCTAGGAACGCAAAGTTGTGAGTTCATGCTCCCCCTTTTCTCTTTAACTGTTTTCAGTTTTTATAACTTCGGGGGTGAAATACATGTACAAAAGTACAATATTTATAAATGGTATGATATAAATACAAGAATTACACTTGGTGAGAACGAGAACCAAGTGTGACGAAATATATGAATATGAGAAGCGCATTTGGTGAGACGAGAACCAAGTATAAGGCGCTATGAGAAATGATAACAAGAAACGCGCTTGGTGAGAACGAGAACCAAGTAGGAGGCGTTATGAGAAATAGTGTCACGAATAGGGTACAGAAGCACCATTAATCAACGTATACATTCAGACCGCAGAACAAAAGGTTAGATCTAACAGGTGCCTGGCAGCCTCACACTCGGTCGGGGCGAGAATCGAGTGGTGCTTTTGTGTCTCAGAATATACCAATTAAATGCCTTAGGTTTGGTGACTTCCTATGACGTGTCACAGGTTAATGGCTTTGCAACCCATTAACAATCTGATAAGTACAGAAATACTGTATTTACATAAAATTCATACTATACAAAAAGTGATAAATAACTTGAAGTACGTGGGGTACTCAAGAGAAATGATAAATAACTTGAAGTACGTGGGGTACTCAAGAGAATTGATAAATAACTTGAAGTACGTGGGGTACTCAAGAGAATGAGAATTAAACTTGAGTACGTGGGGTACTCAAGAAGAAATTGAATTATACAGATGTACGTGGTGTACACATGAAACTGAATTTATGAAAACTTGATTTACTCACAAACTATGTTTTCATACAAAGTATACAAACATGAAATACAAAACTGCATGAATTCACACCAACTTTATGTTGACGTTTTTCCAAAAACTCACATGTATTTCAGGTAACTAGGATGGATGTGCGCGTGGTCTTGCTTATGCTCGTGGATGTCGCTTGTGTTTAACTTTAAATAAAGTTGTAAACTTTTAAGACAATGCTTTATGCGACTTAGCGATGTAAACGCTAACGAATGTTTTCAAATTATGGTATTTGAATGTTATTTTTACGAGCATGTAGCATGTTTACTCTTCGTATGCAATGAGAACCTTTCATGATCACACCTCGTGCTTCCGCCGTAGAAAGGGGTGTGACAGTATTAAGGTGTAGGAAGCTAAGTTAGGAAGCTTGGAGCTTTCGGAAGTTGAAGGACCTTCACCGTTTGCTTTTATCCACTTCATTTCTACACTTGATCATCCCTTGCCTTGAGCTAGTAGTAAGATCTTCTACTCTTCATTTTACATCTATTTTAAGTGGTTAAAAGGTGATACAAGATGATTGTCGTAAAGAACACTAAGAAACTTAAAGATGAAACATGAACATAAGCATAAAACTATAAGAAATTTTAGGGAAATCATGTTGTTTAGTGTTGTTATGATGCTTGATGATTGTTGGTTTGTGTAAATGATGTAGACCAATATATGATCTTGCTAGATTATGACTAAAAACATAATCTAGCAAGATGAGAGGATGAAAATGTTAAAGATTTATAAATCATCCCCATGCAACACATGAACTTGAATGAATATATTGTTTTCTTGAAAAATAATGATTAATGTGAGTAATAATACTTATAGATCTAAAGATGTATGGAGAATATCTAAAGAAACCAAGCTTAAAATATAAGTTTTTCTAAAAACTTGGTTCTTACATAAACAAATCTTATTTTTTAGTGGTTTACCAAGTGTAGAAACACTTGTGTAACAAGAAGAATACATGAAGAAATATTTTTGAAAAGTATGATTACAAGTTGTAAACATCTAAATCATTCAAGAATGATGTTTTTGTATAAACAACCACACTTTAAAAGGTAACTAAACTTACTAAACACACTACCAAGTTACTACAAATTTTTACAAAAATTCAAGTTCATGAAGTAGTGAAATATGCATGATTTTGGCAAGATTAGTAAGTAAGGGTTGTTTGTTGATAATTGTAAATTGATTGTGACGGTTTTTACAAAAGAAAATGATATCCTTGAAAGCATGGAAACCTCCATTTTTAGGGGAAACTATGGCAAAATTTTCTAAAAATATTAACACTTAGAAAAATATTTTAAACAAATATTTACAAGTGTATTTTAACCATGAGTTTTCCATATAAACATTGCCATAATTTTTGGTTACAAAAATATAAGTGTTGGAGGTTGGTTTTTATAAATAAAAGTGGCTAAATATATATATTTAGAATATATATACATTGAAAACACACATGTGTGATTACTTGTATATTATGTGTATTAGTCATATTATTTTGGTGCTTGAAATAATATAACTCATCCAAATACCAAAAATTACAACCCAAAATATAACCACAACTTCCGAGGATATAATATATAAAGAATACCCAAAATACCGGTAGAACCAAACAAAGGAATATAACTCACAAAATATTCCAGAAAATTATTTACCAGTATATCCTGGTAATTGGTATTTTGAACACCAAGAGAATGAAAATGGGATTTTCGTGATTACTACAAAGTTATATCATATTTTTGACAAGGGAAAAATATATTATTTTTGGCATGTATGAATATGTATTTTTCTTTAAATTTTTTGAAGATATATTATTTTTAAGAAATATATATTTTCTTACACACCCGAAATACAATATTTTGAGGCAAAAGATATAATTTCCCGAATAAATACGAAATTAAGTATGAAGAACACTTAACGAATACAATAAAAATACGTATCCTCCTACCATGAACGCACACCGGAATACGACCCTAGCATATGGCAAGACTATACAAGTGAAAGATACCCCCATCCTTGGGAAGAAGATATAAGTATAAATACTTGGGAAGTATTAAGATAATATACATCGTTATAACTATTATTCCAAAAATTCAATAAATATAATTAAGTTAAAATAATTATTATTTTAACAAATAATTATATAACTTGGAATAATGATGAAGACACTTGGAAACGTAACTCAAAGGCACTAATTAATACTAAGTCAAGGCACGACCCGCTTGTCTAATAAGACCATAGTGCATTGTAGGTAGTCGTGTACACCAGAGGACACTTTGAGTTACAAGCGGATTCGAAGAACGCAAAACAGTGAGTTCATGTTCCCCTTTTCTTTAAATTGTTTTGTTTATTAACTTCGGGGGTGAAGTACATGTTTCAAATGATTACAAATGCTTACAGACAAATACAATTGGTATGGTTAGCTAAGGAAAGTACAGTAGATCATGTGAATGGGTAGGCGCATACTTAAGGCCATTAATCCTCGTAGTAGGACCGAGGGACAGGAGTGATAGATCTATTTGGGTGTAGCGAGCCCCATCCATGAGTCCGCCGAATGGGCCATGTGGTGAATCTGTTGTACAGCCGGAAGCCCGGTACAAAGTCTGCTAGGTTTGAGTTTTCCTGCACCATGTCACGTATATTAATGTATTAGCTACACATTAATCGATCTGTTTCCTTGTTGCTTTCATACCGGGATTTCAAGTACATACAAACATACTTACAAATGCTTCAAAGGTTTATTCACAAACACACACATGAACTCGCTCAACTTTTGTTGATGTTTTCAAACTACATGTATTTCAGGAAATTAAGTATGGATCTGGCGGGCGTTGGAGTTTCAAGGCATGTTGAGAATAAAAGATGTCATCCGTGTCGTAGAGTTTGGTTAGTGTGTCTTATCCTGGACGAGACACATCTTTTAAAACCTGGTTTTAACTAAAGTCTTTTGATCAGTCCTTATGAAACTCTAAACAATTCATATGGTTTGTAACTCGGATTTTAAGTCTATGTTTCAAAACGATGATGATGTAATGTTTTAAACTTGTTTAATGGATGACGAATCTATGATTTTATCATATAGTTGTTGTTATGATTGAATGCAATGGTATTAAGAAAGTCACACCATAATCACGCTTCCGCAAAAGTCAGGGTGTGACAGCTTGGTATCAGAGCTTCGATTGTAGCGAACTAGGATTCTTTCTCGAGTCTAGACTACAATCATTAGGGCTCTCACGAAAATGTTTTTACAAAGATGTTTTCATTGCATACACGAAACGCCTAGATCCGGGAAGACAAAAATTTTTACAAATAAAAGACACGAAACACATTTCAAAGTTAATGTTTATAATTCAGTCTGAGAGACTGGGTAGTTCAGTTTGAGAGACTAGGGAGTTCAGTCTGGGAGACCGGGTGTTTCAGTTTGAGAGACTGGGTGTTTCAGTCTGGGAGACTGGGTGGTTCAGTCTGAGAGGCTGGGTGTTTTAGTCTGAGAGACTAGGAGGTTCAGTCTGAGAGGCAGGGTGTTTCAGTCTGAGAGACTGGGTGGTTTGGTCTGGGAGACTGGTTAGTTTAGTCTGGGAGACTAGGTGGTTTAGTCTGGGAGACTGGTTAGTTTAGTCTAAGAGACTGGGTGGTTAGTCCGGGAGACTAGGAAGGATAGAAAATTTCATGAAAAATAATGTGAATACATGATTACATGATTAATTCTCTTTGCTTGTAATACACTAAGTGTTAGTGGTTACTATGGATATACATGCTATGATTATTATGTACCGACACACATGTCACCTTCTTCAGAAGGCGAGTGGTCAGACATTGACGACCCTATGGCCACCGCCACAAATAATGAGATTGCACCTACGCCGGAGATGTTTATGTCAGACACTGAGAGTGACCCTGGCATACTGACCAAGTACAAGGACGACTTCCAACCGTCCGCGCTACTAGACTTTGGCAATGATTTACCCTTGCTAATGGCTTCCCCGACAAGGATCTTTTTGTCATCCTTGTTATGGCCCATAACCACCCCATCACTGGTCATTCCAATGGTGAGCCTATCATGACTCCGATCCTCGACGCCGTACCTCTCGTGGACATCCCTCCCGAGGATCTGCCCTTTCGAAGATTTGTTTGACGATGACCTTGATTTGTTAGTTGATGACCCTCCTGTTGACGCCTAGGGTGATGGAGATATAGCTGAGGATGTCGTTGCTATGCTACCTCCTGAGATTCCTGCCATTGAAGTATCCGCTGCTTCCATTTTACACTCGATTTCAGATTCCTTTGGGTCTGTGACATCTGCAGCCTTACAGACGGCCGGGTTGCAGCTTTCTACTACTGACTCAGACGACAACACCGCTATAACTGCTGCACTATCACCTGCTAGAGATCCCACACCTTCACACGACCCAGAGCCTTCTCCTGAGCCAGCTCCAGTTCCTTTTAGGTTAGCTTGATGTTGCTCCTGCTGATCCTGAGCCCTTGCTCGTTCGTGACCCTATTTCTTTTGGCTAACCAGACATTGCACCCCTTATACCTAACCCAGTACCTACACCTGGTGATCTTCTCTTTTGATGAGACATTTGTTCCTGTACCTGCACCCGCTGATGTTGCCCCTTTTCCCCTATAGAGATCGACGTCCATTGCACCGACATACCTATCGCTTCTTTCAGGACATACCCGCACCCCGGGAAGGTACTCCAGGTAAGCACCCGCATGACGATCCTTTTGCTACAGCAGCTTTTCCACAGATCCTTCAGGCTGTACTGTTCGTTTCTTCACCGCTGGACGAGCTATTCTGATGATTCCTATCATGCCCTATGCCGATTTATGAGTTGGCCCTGTCACATCAGCTACAGCTTGAGGATATGAGTCGCAGAATTTTGGAGCTTGAGCTGACACCACGTCCTCCACCCTGTCTACGCCAGTATACTTTGATCCTCCACGTTCATCACTGTCTCCTTCTGCACTCTCACCTGCTGCTCTTACACCTTTGTTAGGTGTTGACGCTCGTTTCCTTACTATCAAGCAGCAGACCAGTTAATTACTTCGACATGTATACAAGCTCGAGGAGGAGCTCGCACATGTTAGCAGTTTGCTTTTCTTCCCTTCTCCAGCTCAAGTCACCAGTATAGTTGGTTTCTAGATTTATGCAGATTACATTACTCTTGGGTAAAGACACTACAAATGAGCTGAGATTGTGGAGAATTTTTAAAGACTACTTTTGACCACGTGATTTTGATACACTAAAAGACTTATTTGGCAAGGGTAGGGTGACCCTGTGTCCCATTTGATGTGATACACTTTGTAAACAATGTGATTATGGACGGAAAGTAATAGAAACTCAATCGTCATGTTCTTATTAAACATGTAAATCAACAACGTTATTGCCTATTATGTTCTGATTAAACATGTTCCTATCTACAAGTTGTGCTATAATTGTGATGTTATGTGATCGATTGTTATAACGATTGCTTATATAGATATATATATATATATATATACACACCCCTAGGTCTCGTTTGTTAAGTAGGTGTTTTGTGCTTATGTCTTTAATGAGACCTGACCTATCCAATCTTCCTTTTTGTCACACCCCGACCACGTGGAACATACAAAACGTGGCGGAAACATCGGGGCGTGTTGCAACAGAATTAATGTTTCACAACCATGGAAATTAAAGTTTCGTTTTATTGATTAAAAGTGTTACAATGTCTATAATTAACTAGTCTTGCATCTTTTATTGTCACTAAAGCCCAAGTCTGCCTATGTGTATCTTGATCAACTTATGCAATAGCTCCTGAAAAACACATGTGAAAATATGGTACGTCAGCATAAAAATGCCGGTGAGATACATAAGTTTTGTGAAAATAGGTGTCATGACTTATGTTTGAGAAAATGTTTAGTCATGAACCTTGTTATTTGCTTTGTTTTGTAAATCATTTGAAAAACAATGAGTTCAGATGATAGGTATAAATAAGTGAATAATGTATAGTTAAATGAATAACCAAGTTAAATGAGTTTGTAAAAGATAAGTTGTTTTGTAAAACAATGTCTTGTGATAAGTATGTTATTTGTATAAAATGTTATATGTATCAAACTGAAATGATTCAAATAACGCTACAATATGTAATACCATACAAACACTTATATATAGGAAGTACCAGCGGCGTATCCACCATGCTTGTATCATATTACACACGCATCGTTACTTAATCACATAATCAAACCAAACCATCAAGATGTAAAATGTTCATGTCTAATGTAAATCATGTAATGTAAAACCAATGTCAAATGTTGATAGTCCAAAAGTAGTCAAGT
This sequence comes from Helianthus tuberosus, assembly GCA_030545235.1. Taxonomy (NCBI): domain Eukaryota; kingdom Viridiplantae; phylum Streptophyta; class Magnoliopsida; order Asterales; family Asteraceae; genus Helianthus; species Helianthus tuberosus. The sequence goes on along the minus strand of CM060426.1, from coordinate 46,556,901 downwards.
AATGTATAACCAAAATGATATGTATGGTAAGTAAAATTAAGACTACTTAAACCATAAGTAAAATGTACAAAACAAAGTATTGAAGTAAAACTTGGTTTAAATCAAAGTTATGTTTTGTAAGATATATGCATGCTATACTGAATATGAACATTTATGCGGTATTGTGAAAATTCATACATCCAAGCCTTGAGACAGACGGATAACTATGTAAAAGTGAGTTATCAAGAGAATATGTATTCGGATTCGGTCATTCCTTACGTCCAAACAAACCCGAGATTTCAGGAATGGGATTTGTCAAGTCCTATGGTACCACTACCTACTACCGAGCGGCGTGATCGGTGTTAATGAATGTACATTGTCTCATTTAAACAAACCAAATGTCATACCAAAATGTAAGCATGTGATGAAGATAATGTACCTAGTATGCTAGAGTAAACATACAAGGTAGAGCTGTAAAACAATGTGTCCATATGTTACTGGAACATATGCAACAGAGATGCAATGTAAAATGATGTACTAAGTATGCTAAGTTAACATACAAAGTAGAAAAGTCATGTAAATCAATGCGCTAGCATGCTATCAGTCAACATACCTAGCAGAAATGTAATGTAAATCATGTACTAATAGTGTACTAATGAACATAACAAGTATATGATGTGAAAACAGGAAAGCACGAAAGTAACAAGTAGGCACATGTGTTTCACCCCAAAACAGTTTGGAAAACAGTAAAAGAGGGGTCTATGTACTCACTTGAGATTGCTCAGTAGTCCTTGAGTAACAACCAAACAATGCTAGAGATCACGGAAATCAAACGGCACCTAATATAGGTAACTATGTTAATTAACCGGACCTAAATCGGAAGATTGGGTAGCATTAGGGTTTGTAAACCAAATGAGTGTAGGAACTCATATGATATGGTTTAACAAAGCCTACATACTAAATGAAACTTAGCCTAAGTGTCTACGACCCATTACGACCCGTTTAGGTAGCTTATGCTACTTTAACGCGTCGTTTGCGTGAAACGCGTTCGGACCGCCTAACTAGTCCTATGACAAGCGTTATATGCCTAAACATGTTACATAATCAATTATGTGGCAAAAGTTTAGGTTACATATGCTAAATTACAAATTATGCATGAAAAGGGTATTCTGGTAATTTACCTAAGGCATATAAACTACCTATCATACAACTACTTAAACGATGTGACCATAGGGTATAACCTTGGAAGGTTATTCCCTACCTACTATGGTCACCTAATGTATTTGGTCGGATCCTAATGATCGACCAAATGGGTCGAGTTCGAAGGTATAGGCGATTTATTAGATCGCCTACCCTACGACCCTAGACAACGTGGTAATCAGTAGGCATAGTCCCAAGGGACTATGACCATCGTGATTACAATCACGTTGCGAAGTTCAACCGAACTTCGCATTGACCATTACTGGTCAACGCTGAAAGTCAAACAAAGTTTGACTTTCTGACTCGAAAAGCAGTAAAAATAAGGAAAAGAACGAAAGAATACTTACGAAGGGTCCCCGAATGCTAATCCCGATCCAAGAATCTCAGGTATGAAACAATGGTTTCAACTTAGAGTTTCTAAAATCAGAATTCTTGTAAGTTATGCAATGGGGGGCATGGGGTATATATAGTTTTCGGGTAACCGCTAGGATCGTTTCTTGAATATCGTGCCACGATCCAAGCCGAACACTTGTCACAATGTTGTGGTGGCTAAAATGTTGTTCTTATCCGCTGACTAGACGATAGGAAACGTGTGGACACGAATCAATTCAGTTGCAAGTTGCAAAACAAACATTGAATCTGGTCAGAAGGGCTAATGCGGCCCGCTTTAGATTTAGGCAAACACAATGCGGGCCGCTTGGGGCCTCTGATCTGCATATAAGTTTGAAAAATGACAGTTTCAGTCCCTGCACGTGTTTAAGGCCATTTCCGACACTTCTAAGGCCCGTAAAGCCAACTTTAAGGCCCTAAAATGTTGCCTAAACATTGTGGACATGAAACATGCTCAAAAATATGCCGGGTGTTGGTTCGTTTGGCCGTACGAACGCGATGTTCGCTTAATTACGACGGAATGCGCATAAGCGCGAAAAACGATCCAAATGACGAAACGAATACGAAACGAATGGATTTTTCTTAAGGCGAACACTAAAATATAATGTAGTCATGCTTACATAAACTTTTAGATGTCCAGATGTATTCAGAACGTAAATTATGCGCGAAAATGCAAACTTGTGCACTTTTTGACACTTTTAGTCCCTGAATGACACAAAAGTTTATTTTAGCATACCAAACACCTCAAAGCCTATTCCTAAGCTATGTGAAGGGTATTTATGGTATGTTTAACTTATGGTCATGCTCCGGAATGTCTGTTACAGTTCAAATTGGCATACTTTCGCAGTTTGTCAACTTTAGTCCCTGTAAGCGATTAAACTTGATTTCACCACACCAAACCTTCCAAAACTTATATATAAGTTATGTAAAGGTTATTTAAGGTATGTTAAGCCTATTTCACTATTCCGGAGTGTTCGTTGCATTAAACTGGTTATATTTACGCATCAGTGCGTGTATAACCTTCCAGAAAGCGATTTAGAGCTTGAAATCGAAACAAGAGTTGATATGTGCAATCGATACACATATTTTTACAAATCCCAAGTATGAAATACAATATTTCATTGGTTTGGCATTTGTTTGATGGCCGTGAAGGCACAGGTGTTACAGTCTCCCCTACTTTAGGAAATTTCGTCCCGAAATTTATTTAGAGGAAACTTGTAAGAGTTTAAAACATGAAGTTGAAAAGATCGAACAATATTGGCTAGATTTCTGAACTTCTAGTAACTTTAATAACATTATGCTTTCAATGTAAGAGGGACACTTATATACAAGTATATGAAGCGTCATTGGTGCGTCCACCATGCCTCCATTACATCGTTATCATTTTGTTATTGTTGTCGCTATCGGTTCTTTCACATAATAAATCTTACTGGATTTCTGTGCACTAAATTTCATAATTATGTGCGCATACATAATTAGAGAATTCCTTGCACAGTTCACACAGTCTATTTTATAATGTGTAGGGTAAAACCAAATGAAAAATCCTGTGATGAGCGTGACTTAGACCGCCATAGAGTCCTTTAGACTAAATCAATAAATGATTTAAATAGACTATCAAGGAGTCTGTTCAGCTACATCACCAGATGTCATTTTTTTAACCAAATTGTGAATCAATCTTTTTTGACTAGACCACTAAAGGGTCTCTTATGAATAATGGAGTGGTACTATATAATCCAAGGGTCTTAACTATTACATAGAAGCCCATTTAAGGATTAAAGGTAGTACCTTTTGAATATCCTGCTACGAATCCCTCATATGAAGATATGAAAGATCCTGCAAGGATTTGGATAAAAAATATCCAGAGTATTAAAAACACCAAAAATGCATAAAAGAAAACATAAGATGAGTAAACACATAGTCACATAATCACAAAATTGTTTGTTAATTTGTCTTGTAAATTGCGTACATGCATTTAAAGCACACTAGGAATCCATTCCGTGGATTTCATTTGGTACTTTAAACGTTTATCAAGAATCCAACTATAAAGATAGAAAGATTCAAAAAGAAAATTCGATTTCGATTATTAGGAACCGAAGTGTTCGAATTAAGGTACATAAGGAATCCAATTAAGGACTCTGATTTGAATGATGATCATCCACAAGGGTCTAAATATGAAGATAAAAAGATCCCATATAGGTTTTAGAAGTTGAAGATGTTTTGATACCTTGCACTGGACGTGCTTATGTCAAAACATGTAGTTGAAATGCTTATGAAGTTGAGATGCTAGATATGTCAAGGCGACATATGAAGCAGAATTTGAAGGTTAAGTCAATGTATGAGGAAAATATTTTTGAAAACTATGCATGGGGTCCTTTTAAGAAAAATGTGTTTACCGTTTTTGAAACCTTATATATAATACTTTTTGAAATCATAAAGTAGGTGTATTAGGTAGATATATTTACAAAAATGTTTTAAAATTATGCGAGATGAATTTTGAAATTATGTATAAGGTTTTTGAAAGACATGAATGATGCTTTTCGAAATCATGCACTTGATCAGAAAATGTATTGTGTTAATATTGTCTTCAGACTATATGAAATATTTTGAAATTAGAAAGGTTGGTTTTGATAACATGGCCAATGTTTTTGAAATAACATAGACAATGCATCTAGAAAAATTGTTTTCAAACTATATGAAATGTTTTGAGATAATGAAGATTGTTTTGAAATACTGGTACTGTGTATGTTGAAAAAAAAATCAAAACGTAATGGGTATGAGATTTGTAAATATCCTTAGTTATCCAACCAAGGATTCAAAAATACAGATGTGTAAAGAGCACGATTACTCATAATTTCACTTTATTTCCTGTACTTCGTTTCTTAGAATGAAACGAGTACTTAGAACTTTCGAGGAAATTACGAGCGATCACTTGAAAGAGAGAATCACAAGAATAGTTTGTAAGGAACATAGTTCCTTAATGCAGGTATCATAGAAAAATCATACACACATGTAACTATACTTGTATATCAGAATTTGTGAACAACGATTTATTTATAAACAAAATAGATTGTTTCACATTACACGAAAACAAAAGAAACAAAGGCATAAGACAGCAACATCCTTTGTTCAGCCAATTGCTCATCCGAGGGTTGGATTTGCACTGACTATCTTCGGGCAGTTGTTCCTGAAATGGCTCGTATCGCCACAGTTGTAGCAAGTACCACGCGGGAAACGAGCTTGAGTAGGGTTGACTTGGGGTTGGGTAGCAGCAAGATTTGCAACAGCTTTGTTCTGGATAGCAAAGCGGCATGTGTTGACCAAATGTCCCCGCCGTCCACAGTAGGTACATTTCCAGCAGGGTAGGAGGTTTGAATGATGACCGTTGCATCGCTTGCACCTAGGAGCAGTTCCTAAGTACTGCTTCCTAGCTGGTGGCCTTGCCACTTGGCTAGGTCCAGCTTGATTAGGTGTAACCGCTGCGGGTTTCCTTGAAGCCTTACGCTTCCTTGATGTTGTTGCAAGACTGACTACTGCTTCCTTTGGTGTCTCTTGAGTGGCTTCATTGTCGAGACGGGAGGCTTCATTGTTGAGACGAGCCATGGCAATACCTAAATCCACAGTCCTCTGAATCACTTCGCCAATTTGCTGGACAAATTTGGCTGTTCGCTCGGGCATTTGACCAGTGCCAAGAGGAATAGACATTCTAGAAGAAAATGAAAGACAGAGGAAGAAACGAGTGAAAGGTTATTGGATAATCAATACAGAATGGTAACGAATGAAAATTGTGATCATTTGTTTGTTACCTAAGGCAAACAAATGAGATGGTGACAAATCAAAGTAAATGGGTCAAAAATAATGTATCGCGAAGACATGCTCGCCTATAAGTGAACACTCATCCCAAGAATTTCCAGGTAAGCACAACTGGTCTCGCGTCTGATGAGATGTATACGAAGTGCTTGCCTAGACAGAAAACCCAGAATACAGGCATTCACCCTTCCAGTTTGCACGTGTTCACATTATTTAAAACCCAAAACCTTGACGAAGTTTTTGAAAATCCAAAGGGGTTCAAAACCGTATAATAGAGAGTTCAAAACCTTACAATAGAGGGTTCAAAACCTACTAATCAATCATCCTAGAACAGATGATTAGTTTTCAAAGCGGTTTTGAATTTTTATGTTCTTGTTGTGGTAGTCGCCTAAGGATAGGTGACGGTATTGTTTTATGACTAAACGCAAGTAAACTCGCGTTAGGGTCCTAAGAAGGTTATAGACTAGGTCAAAGCATTACTAATTACTAATAACCTAATTCCCTATAACCATTGGCTCTGATACCATCTTTTCTGTCACACCCCGACCACGTGGAACATACAAAACGTGGCGGAAACATCGGGGCGTGTTGCAACAGAATTAATGTTTCACAACCATGGAAATTAAAGTTTCGTTTTATTGATTAAAAGTGTTACAATGTCTATAATTAACTAGTCTTGCATCTTTTATTGTCACTAAAGCCCAAGTCTGCCTATGTGTATCTTGATCAACTTATGCAATAGCTCCTGAAAAACACATGTGAAAATATGGTACGTCAGCATAAAAATGCCGGTGAGATACATAAGTTTTGTGAAAATAGGTGTCATGACTTATGTTTGAGAAAATGTTTAGTCATGAACCTTGTTATTTGCTTTGTTTTGTAAATCATTTGAAAAACAATGAGTTCAGATGATAGGTATAAATAAGTGAATAATGTATAGTTAAATGAATAACCAAGTTAAATGAGTTTGTAAAAGATAAGTTGTTTTGTAAAACAATGTCTTGTGATAAGTATGTTATTTGTATAAAATGTTATATGTATCAAACTGAAATGATTCAAATAACGCTACAATATGTAATACCATACAAACACTTATATATAGGAAGTACCAGCGGCGTATCCACCATGCTTGTATCATATTACACACGCATCGTTACTTAATCACATAATCAAACCAAACCATCAAGATGTAAAATGTTCATGTCTAATGTAAATCATGTAATGTAAAACCAATGTCAAATGTTGATAGTCCAAAAGTAGTCAAGTAATGTATAACCAAAATGATATGTATGGTAAGTAAAATTAAGACTACTTAAACCATAAGTAAAATGTACAAAACAAAGTATTGAAGTAAAACTTGGTTTAAATCAAAGTTATGTTTTGTAAGATATATGCATGCTATACTGAATATGAACATTTATGCGGTATTGTGAAAATTCATACATCCAAGCCTTGAGACAGACGGATAACTATGTAAAAGTGAGTTATCAAGAGAATATGTATTCGGATTCGGTCATTCCTTACGTCCAAACAAACCCGAGATTTCAGGAATGGGATTTGTCAAGTCCTATGGTACCACTACCTACTACCGAGCGGCGTGATCGGTGTTAATGAATGTACATTGTCTCATTTAAACAAACCAAATGTCATACCAAAATGTAAGCATGTGATGAAGATAATGTACCTAGTATGCTAGAGTAAACATACAAGGTAGAGCTGTAAAACAATGTGTCCATATGTTACTGGAACATATGCAACAGAGATGCAATGTAAAATGATGTACTAAGTATGCTAAGTTAACATACAAAGTAGAAAAGTCATGTAAATCAATGCGCTAGCATGCTATCAGTCAACATACCTAGCAGAAATGTAATGTAAATCATGTACTAATAGTGTACTAATGAACATAACAAGTATATGATGTGAAAACAGGAAAGCACGAAAGTAACAAGTAGGCACATGTGTTTCACCCCAAAACAGTTTGGAAAACAGTAAAAGAGGGGTCTATGTACTCACTTGAGATTGCTCAGTAGTCCTTGAGTAACAACCAAACAATGCTAGAGATCACGGAAATCAAACGGCACCTAATATAGGTAACTATGTTAATTAACCGGACCTAAATCGGAAGATTGGGTAGCATTAGGGTTTGTAAACCAAATGAGTGTAGGAACTCATATGATATGGTTTAACAAAGCCTACATACTAAATGAAACTTAGCCTAAGTGTCTACGACCCATTACGACCCGTTTAGGTAGCTTATGCTACTTTAACGCGTCGTTTGCGTGAAACGCGTTCGGACCGCCTAACTAGTCCTATGACAAGCGTTATATGCCTAAACATGTTACATAATCAATTATGTGGCAAAAGTTTAGGTTACATATGCTAAATTACAAATTATGCATGAAAAGGGTATTCTGGTAATTTACCTAAGGCATATAAACTACCTATCATACAACTACTTAAACGATGTGACCATAGGGTATAACCTTGGAAGGTTATTCCCTACCTACTATGGTCACCTAATGTATTTGGTCGGATCCTAATGATCGACCAAATGGGTCGAGTTCGAAGGTATAGGCGATTTATTAGATCGCCTACCCTACGACCCTAGACAACGTGGTAATCAGTAGGCATAGTCCCAAGGGACTATGACCATCGTGATTACAATCACGTTGCGAAGTTCAACCGAACTTCGCATTGACCATTACTGGTCAACGCTGAAAGTCAAACAAAGTTTGACTTTCTGACTCGAAAAGCAGTAAAAATAAGGAAAAGAACGAAAGAATACTTACGAAGGGTCCCCGAATGCTAATCCCGATCCAAGAATCTCAGGTATGAAACAATGGTTTCAACTTAGAGTTTCTAAAATCAGAATTCTTGTAAGTTATGCAATGGGGGGCATGGGGTATATATAGTTTTCGGGTAACCGCTAGGATCGTTTCTTGAATATCGTGCCACGATCCAAGCCGAACACTTGTCACAATGTTGTGGTGGCTAAAATGTTGTTCTTATCCGCTGACTAGACGATAGGAAACGTGTGGACACGAATCAATTCAGTTGCAAGTTGCAAAACAAACATTGAATCTGGTCAGAAGGGCTAATGCGGCCCGCTTTAGATTTAGGCAAACACAATGCGGGCCGCTTGGGGCCTCTGATCTGCATATAAGTTTGAAAAATGACAGTTTCAGTCCCTGCACGTGTTTAAGGCCATTTCCGACACTTCTAAGGCCCGTAAAGCCAACTTTAAGGCCCTAAAATGTTGCCTAAACATTGTGGACATGAAACATGCTCAAAAATATGCCGGGTGTTGGTTCGTTTGGCCGTACGAACGCGATGTTCGCTTAATTACGACGGAATGCGCATAAGCACGAAAAACGATCCAAATGACGAAACGAATGGATTTTTCTTAAGGCGAACACTAAAATATAATGTAGTCATGCTTACATAAATTTTTAGATGTCCAGATGTATTCAGAACGTAAATTATGCGCGAAAATGCAAACTTGTGCACTTTTTGACACTTTTAGTCCCTGAATGACACAAAAGTTTATTTTAGCATACCAAACACCTCAAAGCCTATTCCTAAGCTATGTGAAGGGTATTTATGGTATGTTTAACTTATGGTCATGCTCCGGAATGTCTGTTACAGTTCAAATTGGCATACTTTCGCAGTTTGTCAACTTTAGTCCCTGTAAGCGATTAAACTTGATTTCACCACACCAAACCTTCCAAAACTTATATATAAGTTATGTAAAGGTTATTTAAGGTATGTTAAGCCTATTTCACTATTCCGGAGTGTTCGTTGCATTAAACTGGTTATATTTACGCATCAGTGCGTGTATAACCTTCCAGAAAGCGATTTAGAGCTTGAAATCGAAACAAGAGTTGATATGTGCAATCGATACACATATTTTTACAAATCCCAAGTATGAAATACAATATTTCATTGGTTTGGCATTTGTTTGATGGCCGTGAAGGCACAGGTGTTACACTTTTAGAAGATGTCGATTGTTACACCCCGACCACGTAAAACAACAAAACATGGCGGAAACGTCGGGGAGTGTTGTAACAGAATCATTGTTTCACAACCATGGAATAATTAATTTTGTTTTATTGAATTAAATGAACTCATTGTTTTAATACAATCAAATAAGTACAACTACTATCTTTCAAGTTTTAAAGTCGCTAAGGCACGAGTCCATCCTATGTGTAGCATAAATCATCAATCATCATAAAGCAGCACCTGAAACATGTGTAAAAATAGGAACGTCAGCATAAAAATGCCTGTGAGATACATAGGTTTTATTGTATTTAGGATACATGACTTATGAGTTTAAAGAAAAATGTTTTAAGAAAAGTAGTCATGATCCTTGAAAAAGGTTTTCTTTTATAAATCATTTATAAGAAATCGGATGATATAAAATAATAATACATAGGAAATTAAATAAGTTAGTAGAATAAGTTTGTATAAAGATATATTGTTTGAAAAACAATATTTTGATAAAAAGATTCAAAATATACTTTGGTTTTAAGAAAGTCGAATAAGCAATATATTAAAATATATTTCCTTTCCTAAACCGTTAACCCAAGTGTACTAAATAACGCCACGGTATGTAATGCGATGAAAACACTTATATATAAGAAGTACCAGCGGCGTATCTACCATGTTTTCATCACATTACCCCCGTCCCGTTATCTAAACACTAACCCAAAAACCAATCGTTAAGATTATAGTATATTAAATATACTTTAGTTGTTAAAATAAATAAATTTTCAATAGTATATCAAAAGTATACTTTGGATTTATAAATAACATATTAAACTATGCTTTGGTTATACAAATAACATATTAAACTATGCTTTGGTTATGAAAATAACATATTAAACTATGCTTTGGATTTTGAGAATAACATATCAAACTATGTTTTAATGATTAACAAAATATATGTTGGTTTTGTACAATATCACATATGAGAGCATATCAAACTATACTTTTGGGAGTATAACTTAATACACAAAAATAATGTGACTTAAGAATTCATTCAGACCTAGTGCATCAAAATACACCTTTGAGACTATAGAAATACCACAAAGGCAATCCCAATTTGGATGGAGAAAAATAAATTGGTTTCAGACATTCCATGACAACAGAAATGGGGTGTCAAATCCTATAGCGCTATATCATACTACCAACTGGTCCGGTGAACAAAATAAGTACTATTCCAAACATTTATTTTATAATCTTTGAAAAATTAGAGTTTAAATCATAGATAATCATTCAGTTTGCAAAAAGATAAGTACAAATATGTATAATTAATTATACTTTTGGAAACCATGAAAATAACAGATAGGTACACATGCTTCACCCCAAAACAGTTGAAAACAGTAAAAGAGGGGACTATGTACTCACTTGAGAGTGCTTAGAAGTCTTGAACAACTACCAAGCAAGCTAGAGGAGTCCCGGAAATCAAACGGTACCTAATATAGGTAACAACATAAATAAACCTGGCCTAATTCGGAAGATTGGATAGGATGAGGTCTCATAAACCAAATGAGTGTGGGAACTCATATGAAATGGTTTAACAAGGCCTACATACTAAAAGGGAACCTAACCTAAGTGCTTACAACCCATCACGACCCGTTTAGGTAGCTTGCGCTACTTTAACGCGTCGTTCGCGTAAAACGCGTTCGAGGCGTCTAACTAGTCCTATGACAAGTATTATATGCCTAAACATGCTTAATTATGTTGCATAATCAATTAAGTGACAAAAGTTTGGGTTACATATGCTTAAATAACAATTATGCATAAAAAGGGTATTTTGGTCATTTTCCTAAGGCATATAAACTACCTATCATACAACTACTTAAACTAGGTGACCATAAGGTATAACCTCGGAAGGTTATTCCCTATACAACTATGGTCACTAAACATGTTTGGTCGGATCCTAATGATCGACCAAACGGGTCGTGTTCGAAAGTCTAAGCGGGTGTTTAGTCCGCTTGACTTACGACTCTACACAAGCACTAAACTAAAAAGTGACGAGCTAAACATGCTAAAACATGTTTAGTTAAGTTAGAAAATAGGTTTGGTATCAAAACAAACGGTTTTGATACCTAAACGTAGTTTGGTTACAAAATACGCAAGAATGCGCATTTTGGCCGAAACTACGACTCATCACTACACCTAGATAACGTGGTAATCACTAGGTATAGTCACTAGGGACTATAACCATCGTGATTACGCTCACATTATGAAGTTCAAATGAACTTCGCTTTGACCATAAACTGGTCAATGCACTTTCAGACTCGAAAAGCGAAAAAAGAACGAAGGAATATTTACAAAGGGTCCCCGCAAGCAAATCTTGATCCAAATAGCTCAGGTATGAAGCAAAGGCTTCAACTTAGAGCACATTAGATCAGATTTGTGTGAGGAAGAAGTGAAATTGGTGGGGGTATATATAGGAATTCAAGAGCCGTTAGGATCGTTTCTCGAAGATTGAGCTTTGATCTCATCCGTACAAGTGGGCACATGGTATTTGAATACAAGGGGCACTCAAAAACCATCAAAATTGGCCCATAGATTGATCAAAAACCGTTTGCAAAAGCTGGAATGAGCTGGAAATGGCTGGAAACATATTCTGCTGATCTGGGGAAGCCTTACGGACCGTATGGTCCCTGGCTTACGGACCGTTTGTGGTCTGCAGACCAGCAACTTTCAAAAGTTGCTGTTTAGCCCCTGCACTTGAGAATCTCGCATTTTGATGCATTTTTGGCATGTTTAAGCCCCGTTAACCCCATTTAAAGGCTCTAAAATGAATTTAAAGTATAGGGAACTTAAAATGTGCTAAAAAATATCTCGGATGTCGGTTCGTTTGGCGGTACGGTTGCGTTGTTCGGTTAATTACGACAGAAGTCGTAACGAACGCAAAAATGATCCAAATTAAGCGACGAATGGAATTTTATCATACCAAACACTAAAATAAAATATTTTAATGCTTACAAAAATTTTTGGTTGTACGGATGTATTCAGAACGTAGGATATCCGCGAAAATGCAAACTTATGCACTTTTTGACGCTTTTAGTCCCTATTGATCATGGAAGTTTATTTAACGCACAAAACACCTTAAAGCCTATTTCTAAGCTATTTAAAGGATATTTAGGGCATATTTAACTTATGATCAAGTTCCAGAATGTTCGTTGCAGTTTGACACAATTAGTCCCTGCGATCGAACAAACTTGATTTCAACACACCAAACCATCCAAAACTTATTTCTAAGTTATGTGGAGGTTATTTAAGGTATGTTAATCCTTCACTATTCCGGAGTGTTCTGTCACACCCCGACCATGTAGAACATACAAAACGTGGCGGAAACGTCGGGGAGTGTTGTAACAGAATTAATTGTTTCAAATCCATGGCAATTGAAGTTTCGTTTTATTAATCAAACATGAGAGTTTACATTGTTTTAAACAAGAAACAAAGAGTACATAACATAAATTAACTAGTTCTTGTCTCGTTTTAAGTCACTAAGGCACAGGTCCGCCTAAGTATGTCTTGATAAGTCCTATGCATCATCTCCTGAAAACACATGTGAAAATAGGTACGTCAGCATAAAAATTCCTGTGAGATACATAGGTTTTGTGAAAACAGAATTCATGACTTATGTTTGAGAAAGATGTTTAGTCATGAACCTTGTAATTTGCTTTGTCTTGTAAATCATTTGAAAAATGATAAGATCAGAAGATATGTGTAAATAAGAGAATAATGTATGGTTAAATGAATAACCATGTAAAATGGGTTTGTATAAGATAAGTTGTTTGTAAAACAATGTCTTGTGAAAAGTATGTTATTTGTATAAAATGTTATATGTCTCAGATTGAAATGGTTCAAATAACGCTACGATATGTAATACCATACAGACACTTATATATAGGAAGTACCGGTGGCGTATCCACCATGCTTGTTTCATATTACACACGCATCGTTACTTAAATCACTTACTCAAACCAAACCACCAAGATGTAATGTTTAACAATCGTAGAAATGTTTATGTATAGTCAAATGTCTATTGTCAAATGTAAATCAGGTCAACAGATACAAATGGTTCACACGGTTCAACCGTTACAAACGGTTCACATGGTTCAACAGTTACAAACGATTCACACGGTTCAATAGTTACAAATGGTTCATGAAATCAAATGGTTACGAAGGTTCACATAGTCAAATAGCTACAACGGTTCAAAATGTAGTATAATGTGTTCAATTGCTGGATGAGCATATGCAACAGAAATGCAATGTAAAACAATGTACTAAGTATGCACACAATGGACATACATAGCATGAAATGTAATGTAGAACGATGTACTAAGTACGCACACAATGGGCATACATAGCATGTAATGTAAAACGATGTACTAAGTACGCACACAATGGGCATACATAGCATGTAATGTAATGAAATCATGTACTATTATGTACTAACGAACATAGCAGGTATATGATGTGAAAACAGGAAAGCATGAAAGTAACAAGTAGGCACATGTATTCCACCCTAAAACAGTTTGGAAAACAGTAAAAGAGGGGTCTATGTACTCACTTGAGATTGCTTAGTAGTCCTTGAGTAACAACCAAACAATGCTAGAGATCTCGGAATCAAACGGCACCTAATATAGGTAACTATGTTAATAAACCGGACCTAAATCGGAGGATTTAGATAGAATGAGGGTTTGTAAACCAAACGAGTATGGAGACTCGTGTAATATGGTTTAACAAAGCCTACATACTAAATGAAACCTAACATAAGTGCTTACTACCCATTACGACCCGTTTAGGTAGTTTATGCTACTTTAACGCGTCGTTCGCGTGAAACGCGTTCGGAACGCCTAACTAGTCCTATGACAAGTAAAATATGCCTTAACACATCTAATATTGTTACCAAATCAGTTTACATACCAAAAGTTATGTTACATATGCTTAAAATGAATTTTGGCGTAAAAAGGGCATTTTGGTAATTTACCTAAGGCATATAAACTACCTATCATACAACTACACAAACGATGTGACCGTAGGGTATAACCTCGGAAGGTTATTCCCTACCTACTATGGTCACCTAACGTGTTTGGTCGGATCCTAATGATCGACCAAATGGGTCGGGTTCAAAGGTATAAGCGATTTATGAGATCGCTTACCCTTACGACCCTAGACAACGTGGTAATCATTAGGCATAGTCCCAAGGGACTATAACCATCGTGATTACAATCACGTTGCGAAGTTCAAACGAACTTCGCATTGACCATAAACTGGTCAACGCAGAAAGTCAAACAAAGTTTGACTTTCGGACTCGAAAAGCAATAAAAGAACGAAGGAATACTTACGAAGGGTCCCCGAATGCTAATCTCGATCCAAGTAACTCAGGTATGAAACAATGGTTTCAACTTAGAGTTTCTCAAATCAAAATTCTTGTGGGTTTTGCAAATGAAGGCATGGGGTATTTATAGGATTTCCCGAACCGTTAGGATTGTAATACCATGTGCACATTAAACCAGCCCATAGTATTGCCCAAAACCATGTGCAAAGGTGGTATAGGTCAGATTCAATGTTTCTGCACAGAAAGTTTCAAAAATGTTAGGACCTGTTTTGACACTGTAACGATTGCGAATCGACCGTTCGACGTGCGGAATCCGTGAACAATCAAGACCGAAACACACAAGATGTAATATAAATGTGATTCTATTTATAAATCTGAAACATACAAAGAACCTTGAATCACTTGGAGTACTTTCTCTCTCTAGACTCTCTCTCTAGAATCTAAGCTCTCCAAATATCAAATGTGCAAAAGTCTAAAATGATTTAGCTTGAAATCTATATATAGTGTGTTGATTTAGCTTGAAATGACACATGCTACTTTCAAGCTAAATCATGATTTCCCTTGAAATGACATGTGACACTTTCAAGGTAAATCACCACATTCAAGCTAAATTACCTTATACACTGATAATCCTATTACATGATACAAGACGAAGTCAATAGACATAGTGCACTAACAGACTCCCCCTTGGATATTGACGAAGTCTTCAGTGACTATTCTTGCAATATGACACATCTTCTTCAGTCTTGATCATTCTGCATCCTCATTCAGATTATAACATTGTACGCATCCATCACTCTCTTCTTCTATCAGCTTCAGGCTCCCCCTTTCATCAAGCTTCCGTGCTTTGGGATCGACACCTAGCTTTCCATCTACAAGCTTTTCTTTGTTTCAAACTTGTCTTCAGACTCCCCCTTAGACTCTGCTTTCGGGATCGTAGTCTGGAATATCTGCAATCACTCAAACATTCATAAATACAATGTTTTCGTATTATCAATCAACTTCTCTAATCCACTCCCCCTATCAACAAACTGTATAGATTTGGCAATGTTAAAGAATCCAACTCCCTCATAGTTTATCATCCATGTTCAAGTTAATGACCTTGGAGATATCACAAACTGTTTTTGAATTTTTTTTTATTTTAATTTTCAAATTAATGAACTTGTTTTATTTTCAGAAACACGATCAGCATACTTAGATTTTGAAACTCAGCACTCAGACATCAGTTGTCGAAAATAAAGTAGAAATCAAAATCTTTTTGTATTTTCTGAAAATATAAAGCAGTAAAGAAATATGTACAAACATATTTACATATAATATTTTTGTTTGAGTATGCGTCAGAGGATCATATCAGTTTTTGACAAGTCACAAGTACCGTTGAGCTTAATTTCACTTTAAGAATTAAACAATTCACTTCGATTGTCGATATACTTGTCCACTTAAATTTTTATACAAATTTCAACTGATTCAGGATACGAATTAGGTATTTTAGGAACTTAAACCCATTCATGTGTCCCACCTCTTGAATATACTCCCGTATCCAGATCCCAATATTCAGTCTTACAGGCAATTATAACACAAATGATATCTGTAAGGGGTTAATAAATTATGAAGAATCATGAGAGCTCAGGTCAGAACCATCGTTCAGCAGAGAGATCATGACTCAACTTGTGGGTGTGTCCCCTTTAGAGGATCTTTTTTACAACAGCATTGCTAAGCAATTTTATTGACTTATCATATATGCTGAGGGTGATGCTGTGTTTCAAGCATATGCGAAAAGTATTATTCGAGGACTAGGTCAGAACTTCCATTCAGCAGAAGTCCCAGAATAATACCCCAGATATCATTGAGTATAAAAACCTGTATATCAGAATACGAAACCTTTCAAACGAGATTTCAGGGGTTACCTATATATCCAAGTAGTGTTCCCCACGAAATAAGCAAGTGTGAAATTTAGGTTTATATCCCGAAAAAGTTTACTAAATGTATAAAAACCTACCGACACATCATCAGTGAGATCATTTAACACATTTAAACTTTCCATTTCTTTAGCGTACCGTAACTGTCTACTGATGTACTATCATTTCCTCTTTTTACGCAAAAACTCAATTTTTGAATTTTATCATGTTTTTAACTTTTTCAAATTTTCAAATGTTTTTGTATTTTCTAACAACAATTTCTCCCCCTAAAATGCA
Source organism: Helianthus tuberosus (assembly GCA_030545235.1). Classification (NCBI taxonomy): domain Eukaryota; kingdom Viridiplantae; phylum Streptophyta; class Magnoliopsida; order Asterales; family Asteraceae; genus Helianthus; species Helianthus tuberosus. The sequence continues at coordinate 46,539,966 of CM060426.1, read as the reverse complement.
AAACCATTTAAAGAAAATTTGACAACCAACACTGATAGCTCTGTCTCGTCATCCATTTTCTGCTAAAAATGCTCTGATTTGCAGAAAATATACATACCCCCATGATTTACAACCCATTGATCTTAACAGTTTGAAAACCGTTTTTCAATCTGATGAAAGTAATCATGTTTGTTCAGCCGTGAGGGTTTCGGCGTATTCAATCAACACTCCCCCTTACAACAAACTATTTTCCCATAATGATTTCAAAACACTTAAGTTTGTTTTAATCAGAATGGTTTTTCCGGAAAAATTAGTTTGTTTACCCATCACATGTGGGTTCGGGGTCATCTCATCACCTTGTTCTCTTTTAAACATTTTGAAAAAAAATTTAACATTATTAGATCAAACACCAATATCACTTGTAGAAAATCAAGTACAACTTAATGTCCTTGATTAACCACTTTGTAAGACAAAATATCACAGTTACCATCCTGTGAATTTCTCAAGAATGATGCTGATACCTGCTTCACACTTACCAACCTGGAAGCTCCGGCAAGTCAGATATTCAACCAACAGATTTTGACACCCAAGCCTGACCAGCCTTAGGCGCATTTTGAGCTTTTCTCTTTTCTTCATAAAATTCTTTCACTCCTTTTTCCTTACCATCAGCCATCTTACTAAAAATATGTTCAACATTGCTATTAAACATTTTTCTAGTTTCAATACCTTTTGATTTTAGGTTTGCGGCTTGTAATGGTGGAAAATTCTCATCATTTATTAAAGGAACTGTTTCTTCCTTTTTTACCTCAACTTGTAACTCCTCTGATTTTGTGGAATCAGATTCATTGCCCGAACTTGGCTTGTCTGACTTGGATGAGCCAGATTCATCGCCAATAACTTTCTTTTTCCTTTTGTTTGTCCTCAGATTTGCATCTGAAGAATTCGATTTGCTTGGCTTTGCAGTCGAGTGAATCGATTCATCGGAACTTTTATTCGAAACAACCGGTGAACCCGAAGACAAAATCTTCTCCAAATACTCTCTTGCCTTCTTCCTCTTTTTCCTCAGTTTGTCTTTTTGCCCCTGCGAAAGTTTCACTTTCTGTTCTAGAACCTTCTGCTCTTTGGGTTTGACATTGACTGGTTTCTTCACCATTCTCTGAGATTCAACCCTCGATCTTCCCATCGATCTCCTTGGGCAATCTCTAGCAATGTGACCTTTTATATTGCATTCAAAACATCTTCTTGTTTCAAATCTCCAACTTTGGGAGTTAACAGCAATGTGTCCTCTCACACCACAGGTGTAGCACACTCTGTTATCGTACCATCTACCATCTTCAAACCACATATTCAGATCATAACATTGTTTAGATTTGTGGTAATCATTTCTCCTTTCATAAGCATGATTTGTCCTTTGAGCATTGTGGTCAAACCTGCACCACTTATTACCCAATTACTTGAACAATTTAGCCCAGGTCTGTTGAACCTTAGGCATTTCAACACAATAATTTTCATTCAATGCTGGAAATTCTTTGTCATTTTTCACAAAAACTTTCTCAATTTTAACTTCAACTTTGTCATCTTTTACCAAATCAACATGTTTCTTAACACTCCATGTTTGACCTTTTGGTGTTCCTCGTTTGTAAAAATGTGAAACTTTTTGAACATTTTGATTTTGAACTACAACTCTTGGTTTCCAAAGCTCTTGAGGTTTTGTCATATCAACTGTAGTTTTCCAACTCTGTGTTGTTCTGAATCTGGGTGTGTGAGAATTCCAGATCTGTCTAGAATCGAACTTATTCGGGTCTGATTTCCAGTTTTGATTCGAAGCAAACTTGTTTGTGTTATACTTCCAAGTTTGTTTTGAGCCAAATCTGGTTGACCTTTGTCTCACATTCTCAGATTTGTGTTTCTCAGCATCAATCTTCTTTTGATCAACATCCACAGGTATTAGATTAGGACACTTGCGTGCAAGATGTCCTTTTTTATCACATTTGAAACATGTTCTCATGGACACATCTTTGACCTGTGGTTGTTGCTTTTTCTTTTGAGCAAAGAATTCATCATTAGACTGTCTCATTTTGAGTTCTTTTTCTTTTTCTAAACTATCTCCTTGAACAAAACTCAATTTTGCCTGAAAATTTGGCGTCTCATTTTTGTTACGATTTTGTTTCTTCTTATAACCCAAACCAGCCTTCATGTTCTTCTTTTTGAAACCAGGTTTGTTATACGAACCTTTATGAATCTTATCAACAAACTTTGAAATCTCAGACTTCTTAATCTCAACCATTTTGAAAACTTTGTCAACCTTTTCTGAAATCACATTCTGAATCGGGAAAACAATATCTAAGAACAATTTGTCCGATCCAATCATGGTATAAACCAATCCTTTTGAATCATCATTCAAACTTTCCTTGGATTTTGTATTTTTCAGATAACCATCATGAAGATTTCCTTCATCTTCATCCTGTGATTCAGATTTACCTGTAACAACTGACTCTTCTTTCAACACACTTTCAACGACTTTACCTACCACCTCTGAATCATGAAAATCATCAGATTTGGAATAGGTTATGTCAATGTTGTCTGGCAATTGATCTACCATGTTGAAAGCTTTTTCGACCTTTTCCTCATCATAAAATGCAAATTTTCCCGGTGGTGGAACTTGATGAAACTCTGAACCAATACCTTTCTTGTTCTGCTCAGACTCACCCTCACCCGGTTTTATATTGAAAATTCGTTCAAGCACATATGACAACACGTGATAACTCTTTAATTTGTTGTTATCCTGTTCTAAATCAGCAATCTGTCGCTTCAACTTAGCAACATCCTCAATATAGGAATTAACAACATCTTGTTTTATCGCATACATTCGTTTAAGCTCTTTAGTTGTTTCAGACATACAATTCATTCTAGATTGAGCATATTTCATTTAATCTTTTATTTTATCATATGACTCTTTTGTAGTGTGATATGATAATTTCATTGAGTCATATTCCTTTTTCATTTCTTGACAAGCAATTTCTTTTTGTTTACATTCATTTGTCATTTTCAAAACATTTTCTTTCAAAACTTCATTATCTTTATCTAATTTGTTACATTTTTCTGAAAGTTTCTCATCATTTTCTTTAAAAACTTTTTCTTTTTCTAGCATTTCTTTGCATTTTTCTTTAAAAATCTTTTCAATTTTTGTGAACTCAAAATCTCTTGTTCTAAATTGCTCATCTTTTTCAATACAAGCTCTGCACAGTTCCATGCATTTCTTGCACTGATCAATCTGTTTCAAGTTTTCAGAATCAGAATTTACCTCAGTGATTGGCACTTCGGTGTTTTCAGCAACCTCTGTCTGCTCATCAACATCCTGCTTTTCTTCAACACCAACTTCATCATGTCACACCCCGACCACGTGGAACATACAAAACGTGGCGGAAACGTCGGGGAGTGTTGTAATAGAATTAATTGTTTCAAATCCATGGCAATTGAAGTTTCGTTTTATTGATTAAAAGTGTTACAATGTCTTAACAAACAAGAAATACAACATAATTAACTAGTCTTGCATCTTTTATTGTCACTAAAGCCCAAGTCTGCCTATATGTATCTTGATCATCTTATGCAACAGTTCCTGAAAAACACATGTGAAAATAGGTACGTCAGCATAAAAATGCCGGTGAGATACATAGGTTTTGTGAAAATAGGTTTCATGACTTTTGTTTGAGAAAATGTTTAGTCATGAACCTTGTTATTTGCTTTGTTTTGTAAATCATTTGAAAATCGATAAGATCAGATGATATGTATAAATAATGTATGGTTAAATGAATAACCATGTAAAATGAGTTTGTATTAGATAAGTTGTTTGTAAATCAATGTCTTGTGAAAAAATATGTTATTTGTATAAAATGTTCTATGTATCAAACTGAAATGATTCAGGTAACGCTACAATATGTAATACCATACAAACACTTATATATAGGAAGTACCAGCGGCGTATCCACCATGCTTGTATCATATTACACACGCATCGTTACTTAATCACTTAATCAAACCAAACCAAACAATGTAAGATGTCTAAGTTTAAACCAATTGCCTAATGTATTGAATAATATGTCAAATGTTTATGTCAAGATATAAACCATGTAATGTGTAACCAAAATGATATGTATGGCTAGTGAAATGCATCAACTAAACCATATGCACAAGAACATAGTATTGAAGTAAAACTTGGTTTAAATCAAAGTTATGTTTTGTGTAGTAAATGCATGATCAATGTAAATCATGTAATATGCGTCCAAAATGTAAGTATGTGATGAATAACAAATGTACTAAGTATGAAGAACAATGCAACGATTGAACATACATAGCATGTGAACTGTACTAAGTATGCAACAACAGACATACGTAGCATGCGACCTGTACTAAGTATGCAACAATAGACATACGTAGCATGTGATGTAATGTAAAACAATGTACTAAGTAATGCACACAATGGCACACCTAGTATGAAATGTAAATGAAATCATGTACTATAATGTACTAATGAACATAACAAGTATATGATGTGAAAACAGGAAAGCTTGAAAGTAACAAGTAGGCACATGTGTTTCACCCCAAAACAGTTTAGAAAACAGTAAAAGAGGGGTCTATGTACTCACTTGAGATTGCTCAGAAGTCCTAGGATAACCACCAAGCAATGCTAGAGATCGCGGAATATCAAACGGCACCTAATATAGGTAACTACATTAATAAACCGGACCTAAATCGGAAGACTGGGTAGCATGAGGGTTTGTAAACCAAATGAGTGTAGGAACTCATGTGATATGGTTTAACAAAGCCTACATACTAAATGAAACTTAACCTAAGTCTTATCGACCCATTACGACCCGTTTAGGTAGCTTATGCTACTTTAACGCGTCGTTCGCGTGAAACGCGGTTGGACCGCCTAACTAGCCCTATGACAAGTGTTATATGCCTAATCATGTTACATAATCAGTTATGTGACAAAGGTTTAGGTTACATATGCTTAATTACCAATTATACATGAAAAGGGTATTCTGGTAATTTACCTAAGGCATATAAACTACCTATCATACAACTACTTAAACGATGTGACCATAGGGTATAACCTCGGAAGGTTATTCCCTACCTACTATGGTCACCTAATGTATTTGGTCGGATCCTAATGATCGACCAAATGGGTCGAGTTCGAAGGTATAGGCGATTTATTAGATCGCCTACCCTACGACTCTAGACAACGTGGTAATCAGTGGGCATAGTCCCAAGGGACTATGACCAACGTGATTACACTCACGTTGCGAAGTTCAAACGAACTTCGCATTGACCATTACTGGTCAACGCTGAAAGTCAAACAAAGTTTGACTTTCTGACTCGAAAAGCAGTAAAATAAGGAAAAGAACGAAAGAATACTTACCCAGGGTCCCCGAATGCTAATCCCGACTTCAAGAACTCAGGTATGAAACAATGGTTTCAACTTAGAGCTCTCAAAATCAGAATTCTTGTAAGAAATAGCAATGGGGGTAATGGGGTATATATAGTTTTCGGGTAACCGTTAGGATCGTTTCTTGGAAAAGGGGAAAAGATCTAGTCCGTACACTTGTTGAAAGGTTATGGAAGCTAAATTCCATCCTTATCTAGTGACTAAGCAAGTTAGAACATGTGGTGGTGGATCAAACATGTGCAACTTGTGATTAAATACACTTAATCTGGTCAGAAGGTGGGAAGCGGCCCGCTTTAGGATCAGCCAAACACAATGCGGGCCGCCTGAGGCTTCTGATCTGCATATATGTTTCAGAAATGACAGTTTCAGCCCCTGCACGTGTTTAAGGCCATTCCCGACACTTCTAAGGCCCGTAAAGCCAACTTTAAGGCCCTAAAATGTTGCCTAAACATTGTGGACATGAAACATGTTCAAAAATATGCCGGGTGATGGTTCGTTTGGTCGTACGAACGCGATGTTCGCTTAATTACGACGGAATGCGCATAAGCGCGAAAAACGATCCAAATGACGTAACGAATGGATTTTTCTTATGGCGAACACTAAAATATAATGTAGTCATGCTTACATAAATTTTTGGGTGTCCGGATATATTCAGAACGTAAGTTATGCGCGAAAATGCAAACTTGTGCACTTTTTGACACTTTTAGTCCCTGAATGACCCAAAAGTTTATTTTAGCACACCGAACCCCTCAAAGCCTATTTCTAAGCTATATAAAGGATATTTAAGGTGTGTTTAACTTATGGTCATGTTCCGGAATGTCTGTTACAGTTCAAATTGGCATACTTTCGCAGTTTGACAACTTTAGTCCCTGTAAGCGATTAAACTTTGATTTCACCACACCAAACCTTCCAAAACTTATATCTAAGTTATGTATAGGTTATTTAAGGTATGTTAAGCCTATTTCACTATTCCGGAGTGTTCGTTGGATTAAACTGGTTATATCTACACATCAGAGCGCGTATAACCCTCCAGAAAGCGATTTAAAGCTTGAAATCGAACAAGAATTGATATGTGTAAACGATACACATATTTTTACAAATCCCAAGTATGAAATACTATATTTCATTGGTTTGGAATTTGTCTGATGGTTGGAGTGACACGGGTGTTACAGTCTCCCCTACTTTAGGAAATTTCGTCCCGAAATTAATTCGTAGGAGTCTAACTGTGGCTTTGTGTCAAATAACCACCAGAGATATGAAAGGCATAATCCTGTTATTTCTCTTTAACGGACATTCTTCAGAATTGAAAAATGAACGGAGTTGTTTTCAACAGGCATTCTTTAGAAACAAAAATGAACGGAATAGTCATTTTACATCTTCAGAAACAAAAATGAACCGAATGAGTCATTTTACATCTTCAGAAACAAAAATGAACCGAATGAGTCATTTTACATCTTCAGAAACAAAAATGAACCGAATGAGTCATTTTACATCTTCAGAAACAAAAATGAATGGAATAGTCATTTTACATCTTCAGAAACAAAAATGAACCGAATGAGTCATTTTACATCTTCAGAAACAAAAATGAATGGAATAGTCATTTTACATCTTCAGAAACAAAAATGAACCGAATGAGTCATTTTACATCTTCAGAAACAAAAATGAATGGAATAGTCATTTTACATCTTCAGAAACAAAAATGAACCGAATGAGTCATTTTACATCTTCAGAAACAAAAATGAATGGAATAGTCATTTTACATCTTCAGAAACAAAAATGAACCGAATGAGTCATTTTACATCTTCAGAAACAAAAATGAACGAAATAGTCATTTTACATCTTCAGAAACAAAAATGAACCGAATGAGTCATTTTACATCTTCAGAAACAAAAATGAACCGAATGAGTCATTTTACATCTTCAGAAACAAAAATGAACCGAATGAGTCATTTTACATCTTCAGAAACAAAAATGAATGGAATAGTCATTTTACATCTTCAGAAACAAAAATGAACCGAATGAGTCATTTTACATCTTCAGAAAAAAAAATGAATGGAATAGTCATTTTACATCTTCAGAAACAAAAATGAACCGAATGAGTCATTTTACATCTTCAGAAACAAAAATGAACGGAATAGTCATTTTACATCTTCAGAAACAAAAATGAACGGAATAGTCATTTTACATCTTCAGAAACAAAAATGAACGGAATAGTCATTTTACATCTTCAGAAACAAAAATGAACCGAATGAGTCATTTTACATCTTCAGAAACAAAAATGAACGGAATACATGACAAAATTCGCTGTGGTCTCTGTGCACTGAATTTCCATAATTATGTGCGCGTCCATAATTACGTAATTCCTTGCACAGTCCGCACAGTGCATTTCATGATGTGTAGGGGAAGAAAATATCAAACCTGTGATGAGTGTGACTAGACTACCATAGGGTCCTTTTAATCAGATCAACACATGATCTTTTTAATTAGACCTCCAAGGAGTCCTTTCAGCTATATCATCATTTGATATACTTAACCAGATTTTTGGATCAATCTGTTTAACTAGACCTCTCAAGGGGTCTAATTATAGAATAGTACAATAAAATCTAAGGGACTTAACTACAACGTAGAAGCCCATTGAGGATTTAATATAGTACCTTTGGATATCCTACTATGAATCCCTTATACGAAGATATGGAAGATTCTATGAGGATTTGGATGACAAAACTTGGATCGCACAAAAACATAAAAGGAAACACATAAGCCCATAATTACATAGTTGTTTGACTTGTTTATAAATTTGTTATCTTTGGACGCGGATACTTAAAGCACACCAGGAATCCAATTCGTGGATTTCATTTGGCACTTTAATCATTTCAAGAATCCATCCATGAAGATAGGATGATCTACCAAGAATTCGATTTTTCGTTTTCAGGAAAACGCAATATGCGAATTAAGGCACACAATAATTTAGAACATACGGAAATACCCTTAGGTACCCTATTAAGAATTTATAGTGGTACTTGGGGTATTCGTACAGAATTATAACTTGCACCTTGTACTTCATCTCTTTGCAAGAGACGGGTACTTAGGATCTTTGTGGAAAACGCAAGAGATTGTAAAATGGAAGAATTTTGGGGGTAGTCTGTCCTTTAAGGAATACGGTTCCTTGATTGTCGGTATTGAAAGAGATATGTTGTTATGCATACAACCACATAAATACATTGCAATGTAAATAAGAAGGTTTATTTATCAACAATGATAACAACTGTTCCATGGACCTTGACAACAAAAGAAAATAATACATAGGATGTGATTATTTCTAAAGAGTGTTGTCTTCTAGTCGATCAGATGCTCATCTCTGTGCTGGATTAGCATTAGCAAGCTTTGGGCAATTTCTTCGGAAATGTCCCATCTCACCACACTTGTTGCAAGAACCTGGTGGAAAGCGAGCTCGAGCAGGTTTGTTGTTAGCTTGATTCGGTGCAACTGCTGCAACGCAAACTTTTGCCACATGACCTTTAAGTCCACAAATTTGGCATTCGTGGCACTTCACATTAGCATGATGATGTATACCACATCGGTTGCACAAGGGTGAAGTTCCGTTGTATGGCTTCCTAGCACGGGGTTTAGCTGGTTGGTTGGGGGCGGCTTGATCATTGTGAGCGACCATGGCGAAGTTCTGAGGAGCCTTTTGCTTCTTTGACCACTCAAGGGATCTAGTCTGTTCATCCATGGTCTTTGATTCCTCGAGCGGTTTCTTGTCACCCTTTCGGAAAAGCTTACGTTTCCTGATCTGAGATTCAGTCAGGGTTGCAGATAGCTCAATGGCCTGCCTAACCGTAGTGGGGTTACTACCGGTAACAATGTCTTGAACCAAGTCAGGGAGACCATCAATGTATTTTTCGATCGCCTTATCCAAAGGTGTAACCATGGTAGGACACAACAGGCTCAACTCCTCATATCGATCAGTGTATGCTCGATGTTCGCCACTGTCTTGCTTAAGATCATCGAATTCCCTTTCCAATGCCCTGATCTCGTGACGAGGACAGAATTCCTTCATCATCAGTGCTCGAAGTTCTTCCCAAGTTTGGGCCAGTGCCACTTCGGCACCCCTATCTCTCACCACACCGTTCCACCATGTCAAAGCTCGTTTCTCAAAGACACTAGATGCAAAATCTACCTTTCGCTCGTTTGGACATTGAACATGCCTGAAGGTGCTTTCTAGACTCTCGAACCATTGCAGAAGTGCAGTCGCTCCTTGAGACCCAGAAAACTTTGATGGCTTAGCCGAGTTGAACGTCTTGAAGTTGCATGGGGCATTATTGTTGTTGATAGCTTGGTGACATTGGGCAACGATGATCGGGATTGCAGCAGTCATTTGCTGTGTAATGACAGCTGCCAGCTCGTCAACAGATACCGGATTTTCACGTCGTGGAGGCATTCTAAAAGAGGAGAACATGAAAGGAAACGAGTGAGAGAATTAGACGAAATGAATGAGCTGAAACAAATCTGATGAAAGCAAGGGTATTGGTCATTTGTTTGTTACTACAAAGCAACAAACGACCCTGGTGATAAATCAAAGTAAATAGGTCAAAAATAATGTATCGCGAAGACATGCTCGCCTATAAGTGAACACTCATCCCAAGAATTCCCAGGTAAGCACAACTGGTCACGCGTCTGGTTGAGATGTATACGAAGTGCTTGCCTAGACAGAAAACTCAGAATACAGGCATTCACCCTTCCAGTTTGCACGTGTTCACATTATTTAAAACCCAAAACCTTGACGAGATTTTTTTGAAAACTCAAAGGGGTTCAAAACCTTATAACAGAGGGTTCAAAACCTAGTAATTAATCATCCTAGAACAGATGATTAGTTTTCAAAGCGGTTTTGAAATTTATGTTCTTGTTGTGGTCGTCGCCTAAGGATAGGTGACGGTATTGTTTTATGACTAAACGCAAGTAAACTCGCGTTAGGGTCCTAAGAAGGTTATAGACTAGGTCAAAGCATTACTAATAACCTAATTCCCTATAACCATTGGCTCTGATACCATCTTTTCTGTCACACCCCGACCACGTGGAACATACAAAACGTGGCGGAAACGTCGGGGAGTGTTGTAACAGAATTAATTGTTTCAAATCCATGGCAATTGAAGTTTCGTTTTATTGATTAAAAGTGTTACAATGTCTTAACAAACAAGAAATACAACATAATTAACTAGTCTTGCATCTTTTATTGTCACTAAAGCCCAAGTCTGCCTATATGTATCTTGATCATCTTATGCAACAGTTCCTGAAAAACACATGTGAAAATAGGTACGTCAGCATAAAAATGCCGGTGAGATACATAGGTTTTGTGAAAATAGGTTTCATGACTTTTGTTTGAGAAAATGTTTAGTCATGAACCTTGTTATTTGCTTTGTTTTGTAAATCATTTGAAAATCGATAAGATCAGATGATATGTATAAATAATGTATGGTTAAATGAATAACCATGTAAAATGAGTTTGTATTAGATAAGTTGTTTGTAAATCAATGTCTTGTGAAAAAATATGTTATTTGTATAAAATGTTCTATGTATCAAACTGAAATGATTCAGGTAACGCTACAATATGTAATACCATACAAACACTTATATATAGGAAGTACCAGCGGCGTATCCACCATGCTTGTATCATATTACACACGCATCGTTACTTAATCACTTAATCAAACCAAACCAAACAATGTAAGATGTCTAAGTTTAAACCAATTGCCTAATGTATTGAATAATATGTCAAATGTTTATGTCAAGATATAAACCATGTAATGTGTAACCAAAATGATATGTATGGCTAGTGAAATGCATCAACTAAACCATATGCACAAGAACATAGTATTGAAGTAAAACTTGGTTTAAATCAAAGTTATGTTTTGTGTAGTAAATGCATGATCAATGTAAATCATGTAATATGCGTCCAAAATGTAAGTATGTGATGAATAACAAATGTACTAAGTATGAAGAACAATGCAACGATTGAACATACATAGCATGTGAACTGTACTAAGTATGCAACAACAGACATACGTAGCATGCGACCTGTACTAAGTATGCAACAATAGACATACGTAGCATGTGATGTAATGTAAAACAATGTACTAAGTAATGCACACAATGGCACACCTAGTATGAAATGTAAATGAAATCATGTACTATAATGTACTAATGAACATAACAAGTATATGATGTGAAAACAGGAAAGCTTGAAAGTAACAAGTAGGCACATGTGTTTCACCCCAAAACAGTTTGGAAAACAGTAAAAGAGGGGTCTATGTACTCACTTGAGATTGCTCAGAAGTCCTAGGATAACCACCAAGCAATGCTAGAGATCGCGGAATATCAAACGGCACCTAATATAGGTAACTACATTAATAAACCGGACCTAAATCGGAAGACTGGGTAGCATGAGGGTTTGTAAACCAAATGAGTGTAGGAACTCATGTGATATGGTTTAACAAAGCCTACATACTAAATGAAACTTAACCTAAGTCTTATCGACCCATTACGACCCGTTTAGGTAGCTTATGCTACTTTAACGCGTCGTTCGCGTGAAACGCGGTTGGACCGCCTAACTAGCCCTATGACAAGTGTTATATGCCTAATCATGTTACATAATCAGTTATGTGACAAAGGTTTAGGTTACATATGCTTAATTACCAATTATACATGAAAAGGGTATTCTGGTAATTTACCTAAGGCATATAAACTACCTATCATACAACTACTTAAACGATGTGACCATAGGGTATAACCTCGGAAGGTTATTCCCTACCTACTATGGTCACCTAATGTATTTGGTCGGATCCTAATGATCGACCAAATGGGTCGAGTTCGAAGGTATAGGCGATTTATTAGATCGCCTACCCTACGACTCTAGACAACGTGGTAATCAGTGGGCATAGTCCCAAGGGACTATGACCAACGTGATTACACTCACGTTGCGAAGTTCAAACGAACTTCGCATTGACCATTACTGGTCAACGCTGAAAGTCAAACAAAGTTTGACTTTCTGACTCGAAAAGCAGTAAAATAAGGAAAAGAACGAAAGAATACTTACCCAGGGTCCCCGAATGCTAATCCCGACTTCAAGAACTCAGGTATGAAACAATGGTTTCAACTTAGAGCTCTCAAAATCAGAATTCTTGTAAGAAATAGCAATGGGGGTAATGGGGTATATATAGTTTTCGGGTAACCGTTAGGATCGTTTCTTGGAAAAGGGGAAAAGATCTAGTCCGTACACTTGTTGAAAGGTTATGGAAGCTAAATTCCATCCTTATCTAGTGACTAAGCAAGTTAGAACATGTGGTGGTGGATCAAACATGTGCAACTTGTGATTAAATACACTTAATCTGGTCAGAAGGTGGGAAGCGGCCCGCTTTAGGATCAGCCAAACACAATGCGGGCCGCCTGAGGCTTCTGATCTGCATATATGTTTCAGAAATGACAGTTTCAGCCCCTGCACGTGTTTAAGGCCATTCCCGACACTTCTAAGGCCCGTAAAGCCAACTTTAAGGCCCTAAAATGTTGCCTAAACATTGTGGACATGAAACATGTTCAAAAATATGCCGGGTGATGGTTCGTTTGGTCGTACGAACGCGATGTTCGCTTAATTACGACGGAATGCGCATAAGCGCGAAAAACGATCCAAATGACGTAACGAATGGATTTTTCTTATGGTGAACACTAAAATATAATGTAGTCATGCTTACATAAATTTTTGGGTGTCCGGATATATTCAGAACGTAAGTTATGCGCGAAAATGCAAACTTGTGCACTTTTTGACACTTTTAGTCCCTGAATGACCCAAAAGTTTATTTTAGCACACCGAACCCCTCAAAGCCTATTTCTAAGCTATATAAAGGATATTTAAGGTGTGTTTAACTTATGGTCATGTTCCGGAATGTCTGTTACAGTTCAAATTGGCATACTTTCGCAGTTTGACAACTTTAGTCCCTGTAAGCGATTAAACTTTGATTTCACCACACCAAACCTTCCAAAACTTATATCTAAGTTATGTATAGGTTATTTAAGGTATGTTAAGCCTATTTCACTATTCCGGAGTGTTCGTTGGATTAAACTGGTTATATCTACACATCAGAGCGCGTATAACCCTCCAGAAAGCGATTTAAAGCTTGAAATCGAACAAGAATTGATATGTGTAAACGATACACATATTTTTACAAATCCCAAGTATGAAATACTATATTTCATTGGTTTGGCATTTGTCTGATGGTTGGAGTGACACGGGTGTTACACATCACCAACCTTATCAGCTTCCTCATTCTCATTCTTTTCTTCTATCTCTTCTTTCTTCACCTCTTCTTCAATCTGTTGTTCTTCAGTAACAGCTTTCCCAACCTCTTCATTCACTACAACATCTTCACTTTTGATTTCCTTCACAGCTTCAACTTCAAAAGTTTCTGTTTTAACCTCTTCAGCATCTTTCTTCAGATTTTTCACCATTTCTTCAACATTCTTCTTCATCCTCTCCTCATCCCTTTTTCTCAGACATGATAACATAGCATATCTGATCTCCTTTTCATATCTCTTAACGTATGTGTCATCTTTCAATACATTTCTATAGTATTCATCTCTCAACGGGACTTTGAGAAGAACATCATCGAAGATTATGTCTTTCTTGGGAACAACCGGTTCTCCTTCTCTGTTATAATAACATTCTCTCTTTTTATCCCATCTTTTGCTACCGACAGCCATCTCATACTCCTCCTGCATATCATCCATTCTGTTGTAGACCACGTTTCTTTCTCTGTAAGTTTTCTCACTCAAGATCTCTTCTCTTGTTTTCTCTTTAACCTCAGCACCAATATTTTCTTCTTTATTATCAGCCATGATGTAAACCTTGATATTCACACCTCGTAAATCACAATACAAGAAACAATCAAATAACAATGATTATTTTCAACAATGATATCAACCAACTGAAACGAACGAGTATCCGATCAAGTGAGTCAACACAAGTCAACAGTAAAAATAATCTCGTGACAACGCTATCCGTTCGGATGAGATTGTATCCGACTCTTTAATACAAACCACTCTACAAAACGACAAAACTTGAGTTGATCGGTTGGCACTTTGACTCTTTGACTTCAAATGAGTTGTCTAACCGTATTACACGTTAACCTTTTGACCACAATTAATGAAAACCAATATCACTTGCAACCTTGCAATAACCCTTCACATGAGAATCTGATTTTAATCAAGTAAAGTGGCAGACAACCTTATCAACTACATATGCAATCCTTGAATCAAATCACATGCACAACTTTCTTCAATTAAAGTAACCGTCAATTAACAAATCAACTTTAATCCTATTTGACCTACAACGATGGTGAACTTGATACCAATAACAAACAGCCGACAACTATTAATTTTCACTTAAATCTGATTGAACCAACCTATCCACTAATCAGATTGAGCCGCAAACTCCATCCAATCGACAACCAATATTAATAAAATGTTTAAATCTTGGTCAAATAATTCCACTAATGTGCGGCCTTGAATTCTAAAACCATCTGAATCACCTCATGTATTAATAAATTGTCAACAACTTTCAATACATCACGTGCAAACTCAATTGATGATTGGACCGATCAATCTGAACTCATATGGACTGCACATGCAACCTGACACGATAATAATCACTTTGATCAAACTGACACAAAAGCGAAATCTTCAGAATATTCAAGCGAAATCTTCAGAATATTCAAGCGAAATCTCTAATATTCAAGCGAAATCCAGCAGCTTTTTCAAGCAAAATCTGATTTTATGTACTATCTCAAGTGAAACCAACAGATATTCAAGCGAAATCTTCAATATTCAAGCGAAATCTTGCTGATTGTAACGAAGTCGGACAGAAAAACTTGAAATTCTCCTAAACGACTAGGAATTTTAATCTGAAACTTGGCAGGATTGTATATCAACTGTTTTCGCACAATATTCTAAAAAATCATCCAATTCGGACCGTAAAATCCCGTTCAATTTGACTAAAAACCGATCAAAACGTGAAAGAATGAGTAGATGATGAAGAAATGATGCAATTCAGATCTGAAAACGCCGTAATCTGGTATAAATCTTGTTGTTTGATCAACGCAATCGAGCTCCTGCTATGATACCACTTGTTAGGACCTGTTTTGACACTGTAACGATTGCGAATCGACCGTTCGACGTGCGGAATCCGTGAACAATCAAGACCGAAACACACAAGATGTAATATAAATGTGATTCTATTTATAAATCTGAAACATACAAAGAACCTTGAATCACTTGGAGTACTTTCTCTCTCTAGACACTCTCTCTAGAATCTAAGCTCTCCAAATATCAAATGTGCAAAAGTCTAAAATGATTTAGCTTGAAATCTATATATAGTGTGTTGATTTAGCTTGAAATGACACATGCTACTTTCAAGCTAAATCATGATTTCCCTTGAAATGACATGTGACACTTTCAAGGTAAATCACCACTTTCAAGCTAAATTACCTTATACACTGATAATCCTATTACATGATACAAGACGAAGTCAATAGACATAGTGCACTAACAAAAAATGGCAGATTTGGTTCCTGTAGTGTAATAAGGCCTTTTCCGACGCGTTTAAGGCCCATTAACCCCATTTCAAAGCTCTAAAATGAAGTTAAAGTAAAGGGAACTTAAAATGTTCTTAAAAATATCTCGGATGTTGGTTCGTTTAGCCGTACGGTTGCGTTGTTCGGCTAATTACGACGGAATGCGCATAAGCACGAAAAACGATCGAAATGACGCGACGAATGGATTTTTCTTATGCCAAACACTAAAATAAAATGTTTTAGTGCTTACATAAATTTTTTGGATGTCCGGGTGTATTCAGAATGTAAGTTATGCGCGAAAGTGCAAACTTGTGCACTTTTTGACGCTTTTAGTCCCTGAATGACCCAAAAGTTTATTTTAGCACACCGAACCCCTCAAAGCCTATTTCTAAGCTATATAAAGGATATTTAAGGTGTGTTTAACTTATGGTCATGTTCCGGAATGTCTGTTACAGTTCAGATTGGCATACTTTCGCAGTTTGTCAACTTTAGTCCCTGTAAGCGATTTAACGTGTTTTTGCCATACCAAAGCCTTTAAAACTTATTTCTAAGTTATGTAAAGGTTATTTAAGGTATGTTAAGCCTATTTCACTATTCCGGAGTGTTTGTTGCATTAAACTGGTTATATTTACGCATCAGTGCGCGTATAACCTTCCAGAAAGTGATTTAGAGCTTGTAATCGAACAAGAATTGATATGTGTAAAAGATACACATATTTATACAGATCCCAAGTATGAAATACAATATTTCATTGGTTTGGTATTTGTTTGATGGTCGCAGTGACACAGGTGTCACAGTCTCCCCTACTTAAGGAAATTTCGTCCCGAAATTTATTCGTAGGAGTCTGTTTGTGACTTTGTGTCAAATAACCACCAGAGATATGTAAAGCATAATTTTGTTATTTTCCTCAACGGATACTTTTCAGAAGCGAAAATGAACGAACGGGGTCATTTTCTTCAACGGGTTCTTCGGAAATGGAAAATAAAGGATTTTTAACTAAACGGATATACATTTCCCTCAACGGATATTCTTCAGAAGTGAAAACGAATGGATGATTCATTCTTCCTCAACGGTTCCTTCGTCAGAAATGGGAATGAAGGAATAATCCACGGATATTCATTTCTCTCAATGGATATTCTTCAGAACGAAAATGAACAAACGGGGTCATTTTCCTCGACGGTTATTCTTCAAAATTTGAAATGAAGAAATAATCAACGGATATTCATTTCCTCAACGGATAATCTTCAGAAACGAAAATGAACTAACGGAGTAATTTTCAACGGTTGCTTCCTCAGGTACGGAAATGAAAGATTTAACAACAGATAATCATTTCCTCAACGGATAATCTTCAAAAACGAAAATGAACTAACGGAGTCATTTTCAATGGTTGCTTCCTCAGGTACGGAAATGAAAGATTTAACAACGGATATTCATTTCCTCAACGGATAATCTTCAGAAACGAAAATTAACTAACGGAGTCATTTTCAACGGTTGCTTCCTCAGAGTTGGAAATGAAGGATAAACGGACATTCTTTTCCTCAACGGATATTCCTCAGAAGTGAAAAATAAATAGCTAGTTCATTTTTCCTCAACGGATGCTTCATCATAATTGGAAATGAATTGGGTTAACTTAGATACATGATAGAACTTGCTGTGATTTCTGTGCACTAAATTCCATAATTATATATGCATCCATAATTACGTAATTCCTTGCACAATCCGCACAGTTCATTTTGTAATGTTGTGGGGAAGGATATCAAACTTGTGATGAGGGTGACTAGACTACCATAGGGTCCTTTTAATTAGATCGACAGAGGATCTTCTTAATTAGGCCACCAAGGAGTCCTTTCATCTATATCATCACATAATATTTCTAACCAGATTTTTGGATCGATCTGTTTAACTAGACCACTAAAGGGGTCTAATTATGAAGTAGTACTTTATAATCCAAGGGACTTAACTACAGCGTAGAAGTCCATTAAGGATTTTAGGTAGTACCTTTGGGTATCCTACTATGAATCTCTTGTACAAGGATATGCAAGATTCTACGAGGATTTGGATAACATAATTTGAATCATATGACACATAAAAGGGAACACATAAGCACATAATCACATAATTGTTTAATTTTTATTATCTTGTTATTGATTGCTATTAACTTGGCACCTCGTACTTCGTTTCTCTTGGAAGAAACGGGTACTTAGGATTTTCGTGAAAAACGCAAGAGATCATACAATGGAAGAAATTTGGGGGTAGTCTGTTCTTCAAGGAATATGGTTCCTTGATTGTTGGTATTGTAGAGGATATGTTTATACATGCAACCACATAAACATATTAAAATGTAAATGAAAGATTTATTTATAACAACAATAACAACAACTGTTTCATAGATCATGATAACAAAAGAAAATAATACACAAGGCTCGATTATTTTCTACACAGCGTTGTTTCTTGTCTGTCTGATACTCACCTCTGCGCTGGATTTGCATTAGCAAGCCTTGGGTAATTCCTACGAAAATGGCAGATCTCGCCACAGTTGTAGCACGACCCCGGTGGGAAACGAGCTTGAGCAGGATTGTTGCCAGCTTGATTTGGTGCAGCTGCGGTTGGGCAAACCCTCGCTGTATGACCTATAAGTCCGCAAACTTGGCATGTGCGGCACTTCACACCAGCATGATGATGTAGGCCACATTGGTTGCACAAGGGTGCAGTTCCGTTGTAGGGTTTCCTGGCAGGGGGTTAAGCTGGTTGGTTGGGGACGGCTTGATCATTGTGAGTAACCATGGCGAAGTTCTGGGAAGCCTTTCGCTTCTTTGACTTCTTAGGGGATCCAGTCTGTTCATCCATGGTCTTTGATTCCTCTTTTGAGTTCGATTCCTCGACCGGTTTCTTGTCACCCTTTCGGAAAAGCTTACGTTTCCTGATCTGAGATTCAGTCAAGGTTGCAGCTAGCTCAATGGTCTGCCTAACTGTAGTAGGGTTGCTACCAGTCACAATGTCTTGTATTAAGTCAGGGAGGCCATCAATGTACTTTTCGATTGCCTTATCCAACGGCGTGACCATGTTTGGGCATAACAGACTTAACTCCTCATAACGGTCCGTGTAGGCTCGATGCTCACCGCTATCTTGCTTCAAACCATCAAACTCTCTTTCCAATGCTCGCAGTTCATGATGAGGACAAAACTCCCTCATCATAAGAGCTCTAAGTTCAGCCCATGTCTGTGCTAGAGCAACTTCTGCACCACGGTCTCTCATAACACTGTTCCACCATGTAAGGGCCCTCTTCTGAAACACACTCGAAGAAAACTCGACCTTGCGATTGTCAGGACACTGCACGTGGCGGAAAGTATTCTCAATGCTCTCGAACCATTGAAGAAGCCCAGTCGCTCCCTCAGAACCACTAAACTTGAGTGGTTTAGCTGAGTTAAAACTCTTGAAATTGCATGGACCATTGTTGTTGTTGTTGGCTTGGTTCCATTGAGCAAAGAGGCTTGGGAATTGAGCAGCCATTTGCTGCGCAATAATTTCTACCAGTTCGGCAGTCGCTATCTGGTTTTCGCGTCGAGGAGGCATTCTAAAAGAGGAAACATGAAAGGAAACGAGTGAGAGTATTAGACGAAAAGAATGAGATGAAACAAATCTGATGAAGCAAGGATAGTGGTCATTTGTTTGTTACTACAAAGTAACAAACGACCCTGGTGACTAATCAAAGTAAATGGATCAAAAATAATGTATCGCGAAGACATGCTCGCCTATAAGTGAACACTCATCCCAAGAATTCCCGGGTAAGCACAACTGGTCTCGCGTCTGATGAGATATATACGAAGTGCTTGCCTAGACAGAAAACCCAGAATACAGGCATTCACCCTTCCAGTTTGCACGTGTTCACATTATTTAAAACCCAAAACCTTGACGAGATTTTGAAAACTCAAAGGGGTTCAAAACCTTATAACAGAGGGTTCAAAACCTTACAATAGAGGGTTCAAAACCTAGTAATCAATCATCCTAGAACAGATGATTAGTTTTCAAAGCGGTTTTGAAATTTATGTTCTTGTTGTGGTCGTCGCCTAAGGATAGGTGACGGTATTGTTTTATGACTAAACGCAAGTAAACTCGCGTTAGGGTCCTAGAAAGGTTATGGACTAGGTCAAAGCATTACTAATAACCTAATTCCCTATAACCATTGGCTCTGATACCATCTTTTCTGTCACACCCCGACCACGTAGAACATACAAAACGTGGCGGAAACGTCGGGGAGTGTTGTAACAGAATTAATTGTTTCAAATCCATGGCAATTGAAGTTTCGTTTTATTAATCAAACATGAGAGTTTACATTGTTTTAAACAAGAAACAAAGAGTACATAACATAAATTAACTAGTTCTTGTCTCGTTTTAAGTCACTAAGGCACAGGTCCGCCTAAGTATGTCTTGATAAGTCCTATGCATCATCTCCTGAAAACACATGTGAAAATAGGTACGTCAGCATAAAAATGCCTGTGAGATACATAGGTTTTGTGAAAACAAAATTCATGACTTATGTTTGAGAAAGATGTTTAGTCATGAACCTTGTAATTTGCTTTGTCTTGTAAATCATTTGAAAAATGATAAGATCAGATGATATGTGTAAATAAGAGAATAATGTATGGTTAAATGAATAACCATGTAAAATGGGTTTGTATAAGATAAGTTGTTTGTAAAACAATGTCTTGTGAAAAGTATGTTATTTGTATAAAATGTTATATGTCTCAGATTGAAATGGTTCAAATAACGCAACGATATGTAATACCATACAGACACTTATATATAGGAAGTACCAGCGGCGTATCCACCATGCTTGTATCATATTACACACGCATCGTTACTTAAATCACTTACTCAAACCAAACCACCAAGATGTAATGTTTAACAATCGTAGAAATGTTTATGTATAGTCAAATGTCTATTGTCAAATGTAAATCAGGTCAACAGATACAAATGGTTCACACGCTTCAACCGTTACAAACGGTTCACATGGTTCAACAGTTACAAACGATTCACACGGTTCAACAGTTACAAATGGTTCATGAAATCAAATGGTTACGACGGTTCACATAGTCAAATAGCTACAACGGTTCAAAATGTAGTATAATGTGTTCATATGCTGGATGAGCATATGCAACAGAAATGCAATGTAAAACAATGTACTAAGTATGCACACAATGGACATACATAGCATGAAATGTAATGTAGAACGATGTACTAAGTACGCACACAATGGGCATACATAGCATGTAATGTAATGAAATCATGTACTATAATGTACTAACGAACATAGCAGGTATATGATGTGAAAACAGGAAAGCATGAAAGTAACAAGTAGGCACATGTGTTCCACCCCAAAACAGTTTGGAAAATAGTAAAAAAGGGGTCTATGTACTCACTTGAGATTGCTTAGTAGTCCTTGAGTAACAACCAAACAATGCTAGAGATCTCGGAATCAAACGGCACCTAATATAGGTAACTATGTTAATAAACCGGACCTAAATCGGAGGATTTAGATAGAATGAGGGTTCGTAAACCAAACGAGTATGGAGACTCGTGTAATATGGTTTAACAAAGCCTACATACTAAATGAAACCTAACATAAGTGCTTACTACCCATTACGACCCGTTTAGGTAGTTTATGCTACTTTAACGCGTCGTTCGCGTGAAACGCGTTCGGAACGCCTAACTAGTCCTATGACAAGTAAAATATGCCTTAACACATCTAATATTGTTACCAAATCAGTTTAGATACCAAAAGTTATGTTACATATGCTTAAAATGAATTTTGGCGTAAAAAGGGCATTTTGGTAATTTACCTAATGCATATAAACTACCTATCATACAACTACTCAAACGATGTGACCGTAGGGTATAACCTCGGAAGGTTATTCCCTACCTACTATGGTCACCTAACGTGTTTGGTCGGATCCTAATGATCGACCAAATGGGTCGGGTTCAAAGGTATAAGCGATTTATGAGATCGCTTACCCTTACGACCCTAGACAACGTGGTAATCAGTAGGCATAGTCCCAAGGGACTATAACCATCGTGATTACAATCACGTTGCGAAGTTCAAACGAACTTCGCATTGACCATAAACTGGTCAACGCAGAAAGTCAAACAAAGTTTGACTTTCGGACTCGAAAAGCAATAAAAGAACGAAGGAATACTTACGAAGGGTCCCCGAATGCTAATCTCGATCCAAGTAACTCAGGTATGAAACAATGGTTTCAACTTAGAGTTTCTCAAATCAAAATTCTTGTGGGTTTTGCAAATGAAGGCATGGGGTATTTATAGGATTTCCCGAACCGTTAGGATCGTTTCTTGGAAAAAGTGCTTCAATCTTGGCCATACACTTGCACCCATGGTATTGTAATACCATGTGCACATCAAACCAGCCCATAGTATTGCCCAAAACCATGTGCAAAGGTGGAATAGGTCAGATTCAATGTTTCTGCACAGAAAGTTCCAAAAATGGCAGATTTGGTCTCTGTGGTGTAATAAGGCCTTTTCCGACGCGTTTAAGGCCCGTTAACCCCATTTCAAAGCTCTAAAATAAAGTTAAAGTAAATGGAACTTAAAATGTTCTCAAAAATATCTCGGATGTCGGTTCGTTTAGCCGTACGGTTGCGTTGTTCGGCTAATTACGACGGAATGCGCATAAGCACGAAAAACGATCGAAATGACGCGACGAATGGATTTTTCTTATGCCAAACACTAAAATAAAATGTTTTAGTGCTTACATAAATGTTTTAGATGTCCGGGTGTATTCAGAATGTAAGTTATGCGCGAAAGTGCAAACTTGTGCACTTTTTGACGCTTTTAGTCCCTGAATGACCCAAAAGTTTATTTTAGCACACCGAACCCCTCAAAGCCTATTTCTAAGCTATATAAAGGATATTTAAGGTGTGTTTAACTTATGGTCATGTTCCGGAATGTCTGTTACAGTTCAGATTGGCATACTTTCGCAGTTTGTCAACTTTAGTCCCTGTAAGCGATTTAACTTGTTTCTTCCATACCAAAGCATTTAAAACTTATTTCTAAGTTATGTAAAGGTTATTTAAGGCATGTTAAGCCTATTTCACTATTCCGGAGTGTTTGTTGCATTAAACTGGTTATATTTACGCATCAGTGCGCGTATAACCTTCTAGAAAGTGATTTAGAGCTTGTAATCGAACAAGAATTGATATGTGTAAAAGATACACATATTTATACAGATCCCAAGTATGAAATACAATATTTCATTGGTTTGGTATTTGTTTGATGGTCGCATTGACACAGGTGTCACATGTTCGTTGCATTAAACTGGTTATATTTACGCATCAGAGCGCGTATAACCCTCCAGAAAGCGATTTAAAGCTTGAAATCGAACAAGAGTTGATATGTGCAAACGATACACATATTTTTACAAATCCCAAGTATGAAATACAATATTTAATTGGTTTGGAATTTGTTTGATGGTTGAAGTGACACAGGTGTCACAGTCTCCCCTACTTTAGGAAATTTCGTCCCGAAATTTAATTTTAGGAGAAACTTGTGAGGAACTGTGATGTTTTCACTTTCGAATGAATCCCTTGAACCCTAAGTATAACTCTGGGCGATGATAGGGTTCTTAGCAAAATTGTCAACCCTCAAAGTGAAGTCCTTGTAGTAGCAAAACATGGAGTTTCAAACTATAGACAAGAGAACGTTTCCCGTGATGACTTATCATTGGAAACTTGTGTGTGCTTGAAATCAGAATTGGGGAGTGTAAGAATAAATGACATTGGTCGAGGTCTAGGACTTCTCCCGTATCATTACTCTTGTCACTATAGGTCTTAACACACGACAAAACTTCATGTGGTTTCTGTGCACTGAATTCCATAATTATGTAGGCCTCCATAATTACGTAATTCCTTGCACAGTCCGCACAGTTCATTTCATAATGCGTAGGGGAAAAAATCAACATGAAGCGACTTGACTAGACCACCAAAAGGTCTTTTTAACTAGATCAACGAACAAGCTTTTTAACTAGATCAACACATGATCTTCTTAAGTAGACCGTTGTATAATCTTTTTAAATAGACCACTTGTCACACCCCGACCACGTAGAACATACAAAACGTGGGGGAAACATCGGGGAGTGTTGTAACAGAATTAATTGTTTCAAATCCATGGCAATTGAAGTTTCGTTTTATTAATCAAATATGAAAGATTACATTGTTTTAAACAAGAACCAAAGAGTACATAACATAAAGTAACTAGTTCTTGTCTCGTTTTAAGTCACTAAGGCACAGGTCCGCCTAAGTATGTCTTGATAAGTCCTATGCATCATCTCCTGAAAAAACACATGTGAAAATAGGTACGTCAGCATAAAAATGCATGTGAGATACATAGGTTTTGTGAAAACAGAATTCATGACTTATGTTTGAGAAAATCTTTAGTCATGAACCTTGTAATTTGCTTTGTTTTGTAAATCATTTGAAAAACGATAAGATCAGATGATATATATAGATAAATGTAAGGTTAAATGAATAACCAAGTAAAATGAGTTTGTATAAGATAAGTTGTTTGTAAAACAATGTCTTGTGAAAAGTATGTTATTTGTATAAAATGTTATATGTCTCAAACTGAAATGATTCAAATAACGCTACGATATGTAATACCATACAAACACTTATATATAGGAAGTACCAGCGGCGTATCCACCATGCTTGTATCATATTACACACGCCTCGTTACTTAAATCACTTACTCAAACCAAACCATCAAGATGTAATGTTTAACAATTGTAGAAATGTTTATGTATGGTCAAATACGGTTCACACGGTTCACAGATACAAACGGTTCACAGATACAAACGGTTCACAGATACAAACGGTTCACAGATACAAACGGTTCACATATACAAACGGTTCACTGATACAAACGGTTCACTGATACAAACGGTTCACAGATACAAACGGTTCACATAGTCAAATGATTACAACGGTTCACAGAGTCAAATAGTTATAAACGGTTCAAAATGTAATATAATGTGTTCATATGCTAGATGAGTATATGTAACAAATTGTAATGTAAAACAATGTACTAAGCATGCACACAATGGACATACATAGCATAAGTGTAATGTAAAACAATGTACTAAATATGCACTAAATGGACATACATAGCATAAAATGTATTGAAATCATGTACTATAAATGTACTAATGAACATAGCAAGTATATGATGTGAAAACAGGAAAGCATGAAAGTAATAAGTAGGCACATGTGTTTCACCCCAAAACGTTTGGAAAACAGTAAAAGAGGGGTCTATGTACTCACTTGAGAATGCTCAGTAGTGTAACACCTGTGCCTTCACGGCCATCAAACAAATGCCAAACCAATGAAATATTGTATTTCATACTTGGGATTTGTAAAAATATGTGTATCGATTGCACATATCAACTCTTGTTTCGATTTCAAGCTCTAAATCGCTTTCTGGAAGGTTATACACGCACTGATGCGTAAATATAACCAGTTTAATGCAACGAACACTCCGGAATAGTGAAATAGGCTTAACATACCTTAAATAACCTTTACATAACTTATATATAAGTTTTGGAAGGTTTGGTGTGGTGAAATCAAGTTTAATCGCTTACAGGGACTAAAGTTGACAAACTGCGAAAGTATGCCAATTTGAACTGTAACAGACATTCCGGAGCATGACCATAAGTTAAACATACCATAAATACCCTTCACATAGCTTAGGAATAGGCTTTGAGGTGTTTGGTATGCTAAAATAAACTTTTGTGTCATTCAGGGACTAAAAGTGTCAAAAAGTGCACAAGTTTGCATTTTCGCGCATAATTTACGTTCTGAATACATCTGGACATCTAAAAATTTATGTAAGCATGACTACATTATATTTTAGTGTTCGCCTTAAGAAAAATCCGTTCGTTTCGTCATTTGGATCGTTTTTCGCGCTTATGCGCATTCCGTCGTAATTAAGCGAACATCGCGTTCGTACGGCCAAACGAACCAACACCCGGCATATTTTTGAGCATGTTTCATGTCCACAATGTTTAGGCAACATTTTAGGGCCTTAAAGTTGGCTTTACGGGCCTTAGAAGTGTCGGAAATGGCCTTAAACACGTGCAGGGACTGAAACTGTCATTTTTCAAACTTATATGCAGATCAGAGGCCCCAAGCGGCCCGCATTGTGTTTGCCTAAATCTAAAGCGGGCCGCATTAGCCCTTCTGACCAGATTCAATGTTTGTTTTGCAACTTGCAACTGAATTGATTCGTGTCCACACGTTTCCTATCGTCTAGTCAGCGGATAAGAACAACATTTTAGCCACCACAACATTGTGACAAGTGTTCGGCTTGGATCGTGGCACGATATTCAAGAAACGATCCTAGCGGTTACCCGAAAACTATATATACCCCATGCCCCCCATTGCATAACTTACAAGAATTCTGATTTTAGAAACTCTAAGTTGAAACCATTGTTTCATACCTGAGATTCTTGGATCGGGATTAGCATTCGGGGACCCTTCGTAAGTATTCTTTCGTTCTTTTCCTTATTTTTACTGCTTTTCGAGTCAGAAAGTCAAACTTTGTTTGACTTTCAGCGTTGACCAGTAATGGTCAATGCGAAGTTCGGTTGAACTTCGCAACGTGATTGTAATCACGATGGTCATAGTCCCTTGGGACTATGCCTACTGATTACCACGTTGTCTAGGGTCGTAGGGTAGGCGATCTAATAAATCGCCTATACCTTCGAACTCGACCCATTTGGTCGATCATTAGGATCCGACCAAATACATTAGGTGACCATAGTAGGTAGGGAATAACCTTCCAAGGTTATACCCTATGGTCACATCGTTTAAGTAGTTGTATGATAGGTAGTTTATATGCCTTAGGTAAATTACCAGAATACCCTTTTCATGCATAATTTGTAATTTAGCATATGTAACCTAAACTTTTGCCACATAATTGATTATGTAACATGTTTAGGCATATAACGCTTGTCATAGGACTAGTTAGGCGGTCCGAACGCGTTTCACGCAAACGACGCGTTAAAGTAGCATAAGCTACCTAAACGGGTCGTAATGGGTCGTAGACACTTAGGCTAAGTTTCATTTAGTATGTAGGCTTTGTTAAACCATATCATATGAGTTCCTACACTCATTTGGTTTACAAACCCTAATGCTACCCAATCTTCCGATTTAGGTCCGGTTAATTAACATAGTTACCTATATTAGGTGCCGTTTGATTTCCGTGATCTCTAGCATTGTTTGGTTGTTACTCAAGGACTACTGAGCAATCTCAAGTGAGTACATAGACCCCTCTTTTACTGTTTTCCAAACTGTTTTGGGGTGAAACACATGTGCCTACTTGTTACTTTCGTGCTTTCCTGTTTTCACATCATATACTTGTTATGTTCATTAGTACACTATTAGTACATGATTTACATTACATTTCTGCTAGGTATGTTGACTGATAGCATGCTAGCGCATTGATTTACATGACTTTTCTACTTTGTATGTTAACTTAGCATACTTAGTACATCATTTTACATTGCATCTCTGTTGCATATGTTCCAGTAACATATGGACACATTGTTTTACAGCTCTACCTTGTATGTTTACTCTAGCATACTAGGTACATTATCTTCATCACATGCTTACATTTTGGTATGACATTTGGTTTGTTTAAATGAGACAATGTACATTCATTAACACCGATCACGCCGCTCGGTAGTAGGTAGTGGTACCATAGGACTTGACAAATCCCATTCCTGAAATCTCGGGTTTGTTTGGACGTAAGGAATGACCGAATCCGAATACATATTCTCTTGATAACTCACTTTTACATAGTTATCCGTCTGTCTCAAGGCTTGGATGTATGAATTTTCACAATACCGCATAAATGTTCATATTCAGTATAGCATGCATATATCTTACAAAACATAACTTTGATTTAAACCAAGTTTTACTTCAATACTTTGTTTTGTACATTTTACTTATGGTTTAAGTAGTCTTAATTTTACTTACCATACATATCATTTTGGTTATACATTACTTGACTACTTTTGGACTATCAACATTTGACATTGGTTTTACATTACATGATTTACATTAGACATGAACATTTTACATCTTGATGGTTTGGTTTGATTATGTGATTAAGTAACGATGCGTGTGTAATATGATACAAGCATGGTGGATACGCCGCTGGTACTTCCTATATATAAGTGTTTGTATGGTATTACATATTGTAGCGTTATTTGAATCATTTCAGTTTGATACATATAACATTTTATACAAATAACATACTTATCACAAGACATTGTTTTACAAAACAACTTATCTTTTACAAACTCATTTAACTTGGTTATTCATTTAACTATACATTATTCACTTATTTATACCTATCATCTGAACTCATTGTTTTTCAAATGATTTACAAAACAAAGCAAATAACAAGGTTCATGACTAAACATTTTCTCAAACATAAGTCATGACACCTATTTTCACAAAACTTATGTATCTCACCGGCATTTTTATGCTGACGTACCATATTTTCACATGTGTTTTTCAGGAGCTATTGCATAAGTTGATCAAGATACACATAGGCAGACTTGGGCTTTAGTGACAATAAAAGATGCAAGACTAGTTAATTATAGACATTGTAACACTTTTAATCAATAAAACGAAACTTTAATTTCCATGGTTGTGAAACATTAATTCTGTTGCAACACGCCCCGATGTTTCCGCCACGTTTTGTATGTTCCACGTGGTCGGGGTGTGACAAGTAGTCCTTGAGTGACAACCAAACAATGCTAGAGATCACGGATATCAAACGGCACCTAATATAAGTAACTATGTTAATAAACCGGACCTAAATCGGAAGATCGGATAGAATGAGGGTTCGTAAACCAAACGAGTGTGGAGACTCGTATAATATGGTTTAACAAAGCCTACATACTAAATGAAACCTTACATAAGTGCTTTCGACCCATCGCGACCCATTAAGGTAGCTTATGCCACTTTAACGCGTCGTGCGCGCAAAAGCGCATTCGAGACGTCTAACTAGCCCTATGACAAGTGTTATATGCCTAAACATGTTACATAATCAGTTATGTGACAAAAGTTTAGGTTACATATGCTTAATTACCAATTATACACGAAAAGGGTATTCTGGTAATTTACCTAAGGCATATAAACTACCTATCATACAACTACTTAACGAAGCGACCATAAGGTATAACCTCGGAAGGTTATTCCCTATATACTATGGTCACCTAATATATTTGGTCGGATCCTAATGATCGACCAAATGGGTCGGGTTCGAAGGTATAAGCGATTTATTAGATTGCTTACCCTACGGCCCTAGACAACGTGGAAATCAGTAGGCATAGTCCCAAGGGACTATAACCATCGTGATTACAATCACGTTGCGAAGTTCAACGAACTTCGCATTGACCATAAACTGGTCAACGCAGAAAGTCAAACAAAGTTTGACTTTCAGACTTGAAAAGACTCGAAAAGCAAAAAAAGAACGAAAGAATACTTACGAAGGGTCCCCGAATGCTAACCTCGATCCAAGTAGCTCAGGTATGAAACAATGGTTTCAACTTAGAGCTTCTCAAATCAAGATTCTAGTGGTTTTTGCAAGAAGTGGGGTGGGGTATTTATAGTGTTCGGAGAACCGTTAGGATCGTTTCATGGAAACCGTGCTCGAATCCAAGGCGTACACTTGTTGGAATGTTATGGTGCCTCAATTTGCTCACCACCATAAGAAATCAACATGTGGAAATGGGTTTGTGGGTGCACAACAGCTGCAAACAGCTGGACAGAAGCTTCTGATATTCTGCAGACCCCTTGCGCACCGTAACAATTAATTGTTGCGGTGCGCAAGGACCTAGTTTGGTAGAATGTCAGATTTGGTCCCTGCAGCCCGTTTAAGCTATTTTCGACACGTTTAAGGCCCGTTAACCCCATTTCAAAGCTCTAAAATGAAGTTAAAGTATAGGGAACTTAAAATGTGCTCAAAAAAATCTCGGATGTCGGTTCGTTTAGCCGTACGATCGCGATGTTCGGTTAATTACGACGGAATACGCATATGCGCGAAAAACGATCCAAATGACGCGACGAATGGATTTTTCTTATGCCAAACACTAAAATAAAATGTTTTAGTGCTTACATAAATTTTTGGATGTCCGGATGTATTCAGAACGTGAGTTATGCGCAAAAGTGCAAACTTGTGCACTTTTTGACACTTTTAGTCCCTGAATGACCCAAAAGTTTATTTTAGCACACCGAACACTTCAAAGCCTATTTCTAAGCTATGTAAAGGATATTTAAGGTGTGTTTAACTTATGGTCATGTTCCGGAATGTTCGTTACAGTTCAAATTGGCATACTTTCGCAGTTTGTCAAGTTTAGTCCCTGTACGCGAATAAACTAGATTTTGCCATACCAAAGCCTTCAAAACTTATTTCTAAGTTATGTAAAGGTTACTTAAGGTATGTTAAGCCTATTTCACTATTCCGGAGTGTTCGTTGCATTAAACTGGTTATATTTACGCATCAGTGCGCGTATAACCCTCCAGAAAGTGATTTAAAGCTTGAAATCGAACAAGAGTTGATATGTGTAAACGATACACATATTTTTACAAATCCCAAGTATGAAATACAATATTTCATTGGTTTGGCATTTGTTTGATGGTTGAAGTGACACAGGTGTCACAGTCTCCCCTACTTTAGGAAATTTCGTCCCGAAATTTATTCGTAGGAGTCTATTTGTGACTTTGTGTCAAATAATCACCAGAGATATGTAAGGCATAATCCTGTCATTTCCTTAACAGACATTCTTCAGAACGAAAATGAACAGACAGAGTCATTTTCCTCAATGAGTATTCTTCAGAAGCGGAAATGAAGGAATAAACAAACGGGGATTCCTTTCTTCAACGGGAAATCTTCAGAAACTTAAAATGAACTTACGGAGTCATTTTCATCGGTGCTTCATAAGAAATGGAAATGAAAAGGAGAAACAAACGGATATTCATTTCCTCAACGGACAAATCTTCAGAAACGAAAATGAACAAACGGAGTCATTTTCAACGGGTGCTTCATCAGAAATGGAAATGAAAAGGAGAAACAAACGGATATTCATTTCCTCAACGGACAAATCTTCAAAAACGAAAATGAACAAACGGATTCATTTTCAACGGGTGCTTCATCAGAAATGGAAATGAAAAGGAGAAACAAACGGATATTCATTTCCTCAACGGACAAATCTTCAGAAACGAAAATGAACAAACGGAGTCATTTTCAACGGGTGCTTCCTCGGAAATGGAAATGAAAAGGATAGACAAACGGATATTCATTTCCTCAACGGACAATCTTCAGAAACGAAAATGAACAAACGGAGTCATTTTCAACGGGTGCTTCCTCAGAAATGGAAATGAATAGAGTTAACTTCTAGGCATATGACAAGGCTCGCTGTGGTTTCTGTGCACTAAATTCCATAATTATGTATGCATCCATAATTACGTAATTCCTTGCACAGTCCGCACAATTTGTCTTGTAATGTTCGTAAGCACATAATCACATAGTTGTTTAAATTGGTTATTAATTTGTTATCGATTGAGAACGGATATGGAAACCAGTCGATGGACTTCAATGTCCTCTGGGATCTATCTGAAGAGATAGGAAGATCTCCCAAAAATTCGATTTTGTTTTCAAAGAAACGTAATAGTCGAATTAAGGAACACAACAAATTTTAGGATTCACGGAAATACCCTTAGGTACCCTATTAAGGATTTATAGTGGTACTTTGGGTATTCGTCTAGTGTTGTAACTTGCGCCTTGTACTTCGTTTCCTTAGAGGAAACGGGTACTTAGGAATTTCGTGGAAAATGCAAGAGATCATAAAGTGGAAGAAAGTTTGGGGGTAGTCTGTCCTTCAAGGAATACGGTTCCTTGATTGTCGGTATTGTAAGAGATATGTTGTTTATACATACAACCACATAAATACATTGTAATGTAAATAAAAGATTTATTTATAAACAATGATAACAACTGTTTCATGGACCTTGACAACAAAAGAAAATAATTCATAAGACGTGATTATTTCTAAACGATGTTGTCGGTCAGATGCTCATCCATGTGCCGGATTTGCATTAGCAAGCTTTGGGCAATTTCTTCGGAAATGACCCATCTCGCCACAGTTGAAGCAAGAACCTGGTAGAAAACGGCCTTGAGCAGTATTGTTGCCAGCTTGGTTTGGTGCAGCTGCAGCTGGGCAGACTCCTGCTGTATGGCCTATAAGCCCACAAGTTTGGCATTTGCGGCACTTTACATTGGCATGATGATGGAGGCTACATTGGTTGCACAAGGGTGCAGTTCCATTGTATGGCTTCCTAGCAGGGGGTTGCGCTGGTTGGTTGGGGACGGCTTGATCATTGTGAGTAACCATGGCGAAGTTCTGAGAAACCTTTTGCTTCTTTGACCTCTTAGGGGATCCAGTCTGTTCATCCATGGTCTTTGATTCCTCGATTGGGTTCGATTCCTCGACCGGTTTCTTGTCACCTTTTCGGAAAAGTTTACCTTTCCTGATCTTGGATTCAGTCAAGGTTGCAGATAGCTCAATGGCCTGTCTAACTGTAGTAGGGTTGCTGCCAGTCACAATGTCTTGTATTGAGTCAGGGAGGCCATCAATGTACTTTTCTATTGCCTTATCCAAAGGCGTGACCATGTTTGGGCATAACAGACTCAACTCCTCATAACGATCCGTGTAGGCTCGATGCTAACCGCTGTCTTGCTCAAGGTTGTCGAATTCCCTTTCCAAGGCCCTGATCTCATGACGAAGACAGAATTCCTTCATCATAAGGGCCCTAAGTTCAGCCCACGTCTGTGCTAGAGCAACTTCTGTACCACGATCTCTCATAACCCCGTTCCACCACGTAAGGGCTCTCTTCTGGAACACACTCGAAGCAAACTCGACCTTGCGATTGTCAGGACACTGCACGTGGCAGAAAGTATTCTCAATGCTCTCGAACCATTGCAGAAGCCCAGTCGCTCCCTCAGAACCACTAAACTTGAGTGGTTTCGCCGAGTTAAAACTCTTGAAATTGCATGGACCATTGTTGTTGTTGTTGGCTTGATTCCATTGAGAAAAGAGGTTTGGGAATTGAGCATCCATTTGCTGCGCAATGATTTCTGCCAATTCGGCAGTCGCTATCTGGCTTTCGCGTCGAGGAGGCATTCTAAAAGAGGAAACATGAAAGGAAACGAGTGAGAGGTTTAGACGAAAAGAATGAGATGAAACAAATCTGATGAAAGCAAGGATAGTGGTCATTTGTTTGTTACCACAAGGTAAACAAACGACACACAGTGACTAATCAAAGTAAATGGGTCAAAAATAATGTATCGCGAAGACATGCTCGCCTATAAGTGAACACTCATCCCAAGAATTCCCAGGTAAGCACAACTGGTCTCGCGTCTGATGAGATGTATACGAAGTGCTTGCCTAGACAGAAAACCCAGAATACAGGCATTCACCCTTCCAGTTTGCACGTGTTCACATTATTTAAAACCCAAAACCTTGACGAGATTTTGAAAACTCAAAGGGTTCAAAACCTTACAATAGAGGGTTCAAAACCTAGTAATCAATCATCCTAGAACAGATGATTAGTTTTCAAAACAGTTTTGAAATTTATTTTCTTGTTGTGGTCGTCACCTAAGGATAGGTGACAATATTGCTTTATGACTAAACGCAAGTAAACTCGCGTTAGGGTCCTAAGAAGGTTATAGACTAGGTCAAAGCATTACTAATAACCTAATTCCCTATAACCATGGGCTCTGATACCATCTTTTCTGTCACACCCCGACCACGTAGAACATACAAAACGTGGCGGAAACATCGAGGAGTGTTGTAACAGAATTAATTGTTTCAAATCCATGGAAATTGAAGTTTCGTTTTATTAATCAAATATGAAAGATTACATTGTTTTAAACAAGAACCAAAGAGTACATAACATAAAGTAACTAGTTCTTGTCTCGTTTTAAGTCACTAAGGCACAGGTCCGCCTAAGTATGTCTTGATAAATCCTATGCATCATCTCCTGAAAAAACACATGTGAAAATAGGTACGTCAGCATAAAAATGCCTGTGAGATACATAGGTTTTGTGAAAACAGAATGCATGACTTATGTTTGAGAAAATGTTTAGTCATGAACCTTGTAATTTGCTTTGTTTTGTAAATCATTTGAAAAACGATAAGATCAGATGATATGTATAGATAAATGTAAGGTTAAATGAATAACCAAGTAAAATGAGTTTGTATAAGATAAGTTGTTTGTAAAACAATGTCTTGTGAAAAGTATGTTATTTGTATAAAATGTTATATGTCTCAAACTGAAATGATTCAAATAACGCTACTATATGTAATACCATACAAACACTTATATATAGGAAGTACCAGCGGCGTATCCACCATGCTTGTATCATATTACACACGCCTCGTTACTTAAATCACTTACTCAAACCAAACCATCAAGATGTAATGTTTAACAATTGTAGAAATTTTTATGTATGGTCAAATACGGTTCACACGGTTCACAGATACAAACGGTTCACAGATACAAACGGTTCACAGATACAAATGGTTCACAGAAACAAACGGTTCACAGATACAAACGGTTCACTGATACAAACGGTTCACAGATACAAAGGGTTCACAGATACAAACGGTTCACAGATACAAACGGTTCACAGATACAAACGGTTCACAGATACAAACGGTTCACAGATACAAACGGTTCACATAGTCAAATGATTACAACGGTTCACATAGTCAAATAGTTATAAACGGTTCAAAATGTAATATAATGTGTTTATATGCTGGATGAGTATATGCAACAAATTGTAATGTAAAACAATGTACTAAGCATGCACACAATGGACATACATAGCATAAGTGTAATGTAAAACAATGTACTAAATATGCACTAAATGGACATACATAGCATAAAATGTATTGAAATCATGTACTATAAATGTACTAATGAACATAGCAAGTATATGATGTGAAAACAGGAAAGCATGAAAGTAATAAGTAGGCACATGTGTTTCACCCCAAAATGTTTGGAAAACAGTAAAAGAGGGGTCTATGTACTCACTTGAGAATGCTCAGTAGTCCTTGAGTGACAACCAAACAATGCTAGAGATCACGGATATCAAACGGCACCTACTATAGGTAACTATGTTAATAAACCGGACCTAAATCGGAAGATCGGATAGAATGAGGGTTCGTAAACCAAACGAGTGTGGAGACTCGTATAATATGGTTTAACAAAGCCTACATACTAAATGAAACCTTACATAAGTGCTTTCGACCCATCGCGACCCATTAAGGTAGCTTATGCAACTTTAACGCGTCGTGCGCGCAAAAGCGCATTCGAGACGTCTATCTAGCCCTATGACAAGTGTTATATGCCTAAACATGTTACATAATCAGTTATGTGACAAAAGTTTAGGTTACATATGCTTAATTACCAATTATACATGAAAAGGGTATTCTGGTAATTTACCTAAGGCATATAAACTACCTATCATACAACTACTTAACGAAGCGACCATAAGGTATAACCTCGGAAGGTTATTCCCTATATACTATGGTCACCTAATGTATTTGGTCGGATCCTAATGATCGACCAAATGGGTCGGGTTCAAAGGTATAAGCGATTTATTAGATCGCTTACCCTACGGCCCTAGACAACGTGGAAATCAGTAGGCATAGTCCCAAGGGACTATAACCATCGTGATTACAATCACGTTGCGAAGTTCAACGAACTTCGCATTGACCATAAACTGGTCAACGCAGAAAGTCAAACAAAGTTTGACTTTCAGACTCGAAAAGACTCGAAAAGCAATAAAAGAACGAAAGAATACTTACGAAGGGTCCCCGAATGCTAACCTCGATCCAAGTAGCTCAGGTATGAAACAATGGTTTCAAGTTAGAGCTTCCCAAATCAAGATTCTAGTGGTTTTTGCAAGAAGTGGGGTGGGGTATTTATAGTGTTCGGAGAACCGTTAGGATCGTTTCATGGAAATCGTGCTCGAATCCAAGGCGTACACTTGTTGGAATGTTATGGTGCCTCAATTTGCTCACCACCATAAGAAATCAACATGTGGAAATGGGTTTGTGGGTGCACAACAGCTGCAAACAGCTGGACAGAAGCTTCTAATATTCTGCAGACCCCTTGCGCACCGTAACAATTAATTGTTGCGGTGCGCAAGGGCCTAGTTTGGCAGAATGTCAGATTTGGTCCCTGCAGCCCGTTTAAGCTATTTTCGACACGTTTAAGGCCCGTTAACCCCATTTCAAAGCTCTAAAATGAAGTTAAAGTATAGGGAACTTAAAATGTGCTCAAAAATATCTCGGATGTCGGTTCGTTTAGCCGTACGATCGCGATGTTCGGTTAATTACGACGGAATGCGCATAAGCGTGAAAAACGATCCAAATGACGCGACGAATGGATTTTTCTTATGCCAAACACTAAAATAAAATGTTTTAGTGCTTACATAAATTTTTGGATGTCCGGATGTATTCAGAACGTGAGTTATGCGCAAAAGTGCAAACTTGTGCACTTTTTGACACTTTTAGTCCCTGAATGACCCAAAAGTTTATTTTAGCACACCGAACACTTCAAAGCCTATTTCTAAGCTATGTAAAGGATATTTAAGGTGTGTTTAACTTATGGTCATGTTCCGGAATCTTCGTTACAGTTCAAATTGGCATACTTTCGCAGTTTGTCAAGTTTAGTCACTGTAAGCGAATAAACTAGATTTTGCCATACCAAAGCCTTCAAAACTTATTTCTAAGTTATGTAAAGGTTAATTAAGGTATGTTAAGCCTATTTCACTATTCCGGAGTGTTCTTTGCATTAAACTGGTTTTATTTACGCATCAATGCATGTATAACCCTCCAGAAAGTGATTTAAAGCTTGAAATCGAACAAGAGTTGATATGTGTAAACGATACACATATTTTTACAAATCCCAAGTATGAAATACAATATTTCATTGGTTTGGCATTTTTTGATGGTTGAAGTGACACAGGTGTCACACCACTTTAAAGGGTTCTTTTCAATTATATCATCTCATGATATTCCTAACCAGATTTTCAAAATCAATCTGTTTAACCAGACCATTCAAGAGGTCCAATTTATAGAATAGTACTTTATAACCCAATGGACTTAACTATAACGTAAAAGTCCATTAAGGATTTATGATAGTACCTTTGGATATCCTACTATGAATCCCTCATATGAGATATGGAAGATTCTACAAGGATTTGGATGGATCACATATAAACACAAAACATATAAGAAAACACATAAGCACATAAGCACATAGTTAGTTAACTTGATCTTTGATTTGTTATCTTTGGGCACGGATAATTAAAGCACACCAAGAATCCAATCTGTGGATTTCATTTGGCACTTTAGTCATATTCAAGAATCTATCTATGGAGATAGAAGGATCTTAAGAGGAATTTGGCTTTGTTTCTTAAAAGAAACGAGTATTTAAGATTCTTGGGGAGATCACAAGTGATCATAAAAATGACAGAACCACACGAGTAGTTTGTCCTTGTGTTGGCATCATAAGGTTGTATCAAACATTCACACAATCGTATCAGTTTTGCAAAAAATAAAAACGACGAATTTTTATTTATATAACAACTGACTTGTCTTTAAATGTTAAAAGATAACAACCAGAGGAAATATCAAAACACTAATTGTTCACAGCTGCATCATTGTTCACGTTTGCCTCATTGATGTTAAACACCCGTCCACGAGCTGGAGGTATGTTAACAAGTCTTGGGCAATTATTTCTGTAGTGAGTAAGGTCACCACAGTTATAACATGACCCCGGTGGGAACCATGCTTGAACAGCAGCAGGGTTTGCAGCAGCTTGATTTGCATAACGGCAAACATTGATCAAATGTCCCAACCGCCCACAGTGGGTATATTTGTTACATTGCTCTTGCTCTAGATGATGACGGTTGCATTTATTGCACAAAGGTGCGGTACCAACATAGTTTTGCCTTTTGCGAGGTTGTGATGGCTGGTTTGGTGCAACCTGTTTATCTTGAGCAGTTATGGCGTAGTTTTGAGAGGCTTTGCGCTTCTTCTTCTTGGATACCTCAGCCTGTTTTTCCTTTGGCTCAGCTTGAGCAGTCTTGTCAGATGGTCTTGGGTCGCCTTTTCGAAAAAGCTTACCCTTCCTGATGTGGGATTCAGTTAGGGTGGCAGACAGTTCAATGGCTTGTCTGACAGTAGTTGGGTTACCGCCAGTAACTATATCCTGAACTAGGTCAGGAAGACCATCAATATATTTCTCGATCGCCTTATCCACAGGAGTAACCATAGCAGGACACAACAGGCTCAATTCTTCATTGCGATCAGTATAGGCTCGATGTTCACCACTGTCTTGCTTCAGGTCATCGAATTTCCTTTCTAAAGCTCTCAATTCATGACGAGGACAAAACTCCTTCATCATAAGAGCCCTAAGCTCAGCCCAAGTCTGTGCTAATGCAACCTCAGCACCACGGTCCCTCATAACTCCGTTCCACCACGTAAGAGCCCTTTTCTGAAATACACTGGAGGCAAACTCGACTTTCCGATTTTTAGGACATTGAACGTGAAGAAATGTACTCTCAATTCCCTCGAACCACTGTAGGATCCCAGTTGCTCCTTCAGAACCACTAAACTTCAGTTGGTTAGCTGAATTGAAGCTTTTGAAATTGCATGGAGCATTCTGGTTGTTGATGGCTTGATTCATTTGAGCAAAAATATCTGGGAGTACAGCAGCCATATGCTGCGCCATAATATGTGCCATTTCAGCATTTGGGAGCGGATTTTCGCGTCGGGGAGGCATTCTAAAAGGGAAAACAGGAAGGAAAACAAGTGAAAGGATTAGACGAAAAGAATGAAATGAGACAAAATTTATGAAAGCAAAGATGGTGGTTATTTGTTTGTTACTACGAAGCAACAAACGACACACAACGATTAATCAAAGTAAATGGGTCAAAAATAATGTATCGCGAAGACATGCTCGCCTATAAGTGGACACTCACCCCAAGAGTTCCCAGGTAAGAGTGACTGGTCCGATATTGCGGATTTGTATGAACACTCTAGCCTTAGACAGAAAGCTCAGGGTACAGGCACCCACCCTTCCAGTTTGCACGTGTTCACATTATTTAGACCAAACTTTGACGGGATTTCGTAAACTTAGAGGGTTCAAAACCTTACAATAAATCATCCTAGAACAGATGATTGGTTTTCAAAGCGGAAACGAAATTTGTGTTCTTATTGTGGTTGCCACCTAAAGATAGGCGACGGTATTGTTTTAAAACTAAACACAAGATAACTTGTGTTAGGGTCCTAGGAAGGTTATAGTCTAGGTCAAAGCATTAGTAATAACCTAATTCCCTATAACCATTGGCTCTGATACCAACTTTTCTGTCACACCCCGACCACGTAAAACAACAAAATATGGCGGAAACGTCGGGGAGTGTTGTAACAGAATCATTGTTTCACAACCATGGAATAATTAATTTTGTTTTATTGAATTAAATGAACTCATTGTTTTAATACAATCAAATAAGTACAACTATTATCTTTCAAGTTTTAAAGTCGCTAAGGCACGAGTCCATCCTATGTGTAGCATAAATCATCAATCATCATAAAGCAGCACCTGAAACATGTGTAAAAATAGGTACGTCAGCATAAAAATGCCTGTGAGATACATAGGTTTTATTGTATTTAGGATACATGACTTATGAGTTTAAAGAAAAATGTTTTAAGAAAAGTAGTCATGATCCTTGAAAAAGGTTTTCTTTTATAAACCATTTATAAGAAATCGGATGATATAAAATAATAATACATAGGAAATTAAATAAGTTAGTAGAATAAGTTTGTATAAAGATATATTGTTTGAAAAACAATATTTTGATAAAAAGATTCAAAATATACTTTGGTTTTAAGAAAGTCGAATAAGCAATATATTAAAATATATTTCCGTTCCCAAACCGTTAACCCAAGTGTACTAAATAACGCCACGGTATGTAATGCGATGAAAATACTTATATATAAGAAGTACCAGCGGCGTATCTACCATGTTTTCATCACATTACCCCCGTCCCGTTATCTAAACACTAACCCAAAAACCAGTCGTTAAGATTATAGTATATTAAATATACTTTAGTTGTTAAAATAAATAAATTTTCAATAGTATATCAAAAGTATACTTTGGATTTATAAATAACATATTAAACTATGCTTTGGTTATGAAAATAACATATTAAACTATGCTTTGGTTATGAAAATAACATATTAAATTATGCTTTGGATTTTGAGAATAACATATCAAACTATGTTTTAATGATTAACAAAATATATGTTGGTTTTGTACAATATCACATATGAGAGCATATCAAACTATACTTTTGGGAGTATAACTTAATATACAAAAATAATGTGACTTAAGAATTCATTCAGACCTAGTGCATCAAAATACACCTTTGAGACTATAGAAATACCATAAAGGCAATCCCTTTTTGGATGGAGAAAAATAAATTGGTTTCAGACATTCCATGACAACCGGAATGGGGTGTCAAATCCTATAGCGCTATATCATACTACCAACCGGTCCGGTGAACAAAATAAGTACTATTCCAAACATTTATTTTATAATCTTTGAAAATTAGAGTTTAAATCATAGATAATCATTCAGTTTGCAAAAAGATAAGTACAAATATGTATAATCAATTATACTTTTGGAAACCATGAAAATAACAGATAGGTACACATGCTTCACCCCAAAACAGTTGAAAACAGTAAAAGAGGGGATTATGTACTCACTTGAGAGTGCTTAGAAGTCTTGAACAACTACCAAGCAAGCTAGAGAAGTCCCGGAAATCAAACG
The DNA here is from genome assembly GCA_030545235.1 of Helianthus tuberosus. Taxonomy (NCBI): domain Eukaryota; kingdom Viridiplantae; phylum Streptophyta; class Magnoliopsida; order Asterales; family Asteraceae; genus Helianthus; species Helianthus tuberosus. Next base: position 46,498,934 of record CM060426.1, on the reverse strand, counting down.
GTACCTAATATAGGTAACTACATAAATAAACCGGGCCTAATTCGGAAGATTGGTGTAACACCTGTGCCTTCACGGCCATCAAACAAGTACCAAACCAATGAAATATTATATTTCATACTTGGGATTTGTAAAAATATGTGTATCATTTGCACATATCAATTCTTGTTCAATTTCAAACTCTAAATCGCTTTCTGGAAGGTTATACGCGCACCGATGCGTAAATATAACCAGTTTAATGCAACAAACACTCCGGAATAGTGACATTGGCTTAACATACCTTAAATAACCTTTACATAACTTAGAAATAAGTTTTGAAGGCATTGGTATGGCAAAAATCAAGTTAAATCGCTTACAGGGACTAAAGTTGACAAACTGCGAAAGTATGCCAATTTGAACTGTAACAGACCTTCCGGAGCATGACCATAAGTTAAACATACCATAAATATCCTTCACATAGCTTAGAAATAGGCTTTGAGGGGTTCGGTGTGCTAAAATAAACTTTTGGGTCATTCAGGGACTAAAAGTGTCAAAAAGTGCACAAGTTTGCATTTTCGCGCATAACTTACGTTCTGAATACATCTGGACATCCAAAAATTTATGTAAGCATGACTACTTTATATTTTAGTGTTCGCCTTAAGAAAAATCCATTCGTCACGTCATTTGGATCGTTTTTTCGCGCTTATGCGCATTCCGTCGTAATTAAGCGAACATCGCGTTCGTACGGCTAAACGAACCGACATCTGAGATATTTTTGAACACATTTTAAGTTCCCTATACTTTAACTTCATTTTAGAGCTTTGAAATGGGGTTAACGGGCCTTAAACGTGTCAAAAATGGCCTTAAACACGTACAGGGACCTAAACTGTCAATTCTGAAACATATGTGCAGATCAGAGGCCCCAAGCGGCCCGCATTGTGTTTGCCTAAATCTAAAGCGGGCCGCATTAGCCCTTCTGACCAGATTCAATGTTTGTTTTCACAAGTTGCAGCCCTTTAAACCCCATCCACATGTTTTAAACTTGCCTAATCATCAAGATAAGATCAAGATTTAGCCACCATAACATTTGGACAAGTGTACGGCCTTGATCGTTTCCCCTTTTCCAAGAAACGATCCTAACGGTTACCCGAAAACTATATATACCCCATACCCCCCATTGCTATTCTTACAAGAATTCTGATTTTGAGAGCTCTAAGTTGAAACCATTGTTTCATACCTGAGTTCTTGAAGTCGGGATTAGCATTCGGGGACCCTGGGTAAGTATTCTTTCGTTCTTTTCCTTATTTTACTGCTTTTCGAGTCAGAAAGTCAAACTTTGTTTGACTTTCAGCGTTGACCAGTAATGGTCAATGCGAAGTTCGTTTGAACTTCGCAACGTGAGTGTAATCACGTTGGTCATAGTCCCTTGGGACTATGCCCACTGATTACCACGTTGTCTAGAGTCGTAGGGTAGGCGATCTAATAAATCGCCTATACCTTCGAACTCGACCCATTTGGTCGATCATTAGGATCCGACCAAATACTTTAGGTGACCATAGTAGGTAGGGAATAACCTTCCGAGGTTATACCCTATGGTCACATCGTTTAAGTAGTTGTATGATAGGTAGTTTATATGCCTTAGGTAAATTACCAGAATACCCTTTTCATGTATAATTGGTAATTAAGCATATGTAACCTAAACCTTTGTCACATAACTGATTATGTAACATGATTAGGCATATAACACTTGTCATAGGGCTAGTTAGGCGGTCCAAACGCGTTTCACGCGCACGACGCGTTAAAGTAGCATAAGCTTCCTAAACGGGTCGTAATGGGTCGATAAGACTTAGGTTAAGTTTCATTTAGCATGTAGGCCTTGTTAAACCATATCACATGAGTTCCTACACTCATTTGGTTTACAAACCCTAATGCTACCCAATCTTCCGATTTAGGTCCGGTTAATTAACATAGTTACCTATATTAGGTGCCGTTTGATTTCCGTGATCTCTAGCATTGTTTGGTTGTTACTCAAGGACTACTGAGCATTCTCAAGTGAGTACATAGACCCCTCTTTTACTGTTTTCCAAACTGTTTTGGGGTGGAACACATGTGCCTACTTGTTACTTTCATGCTTTCCTGTTTTCACATCATATACTGCTATGTTCGTTAGTACATTATAGTACATGATTTCATTACATTTTATGCTATGTATGTCCATTGCGTTCATACTTAGTACATCGTTTTACATTTACATTTTATGCTATTTATGTCCATTGCGTGCATACTTAGTACATTGTTTTTCATCACATGCTTACATTTTGGTATGACATTTGGTTTGTTTACATGGGACAATACATTCATTAACACCGATCATGCCGTTCGTTAGTAGGTAGTGGTACCATAGGAATTGACAACTCCCGTTCCGGACGTCCCAGGGAAAGGGGATGAAAGGAATGACCGAATTCGTTGTTATTAAGACAGATAGACCTTTAATTTGTTTAAAGGGTTTATCACCACAGTCGCCAGGCTTGGATGTATGCATTTTCACAATACCGCATAAATGTTCATTATCAGTATAGCATGCATTTAGACATTTTAACATGATTGACCTTGATCATGCATTTTCACAAGACATAATGTTGATTTAAACTACGTTTTACTTCAATACTATGTTCTTGTGCATATGGTTTAGTTGACACATTTCGCTAGCCATACAGGACATTTTGACATAGACATTAGACATAGACATTTTAACATGATTGACCTTGATCATGCATTTAGACATTTTAACATGATTGACCTTGATCATGCATATAGACATTTTAACATGATTGACCTTGATCATGCATTTTCACAAGACATAATGTTGATTTAAACTACGTTTTACTTCAATACTATGTTCTTGTGCATATGGTTTAGTTGAGACATTTCGCTAGCCATACAGGACATTTTGACATAGACATTAGACATAGACATTTTAACATGATTGACATTGATCATGCATTTACACAAAACATAACGTTGATTTAAACACAGTTTTACTTCAATACTTTGTTTTTGTGCATTTCACCTATGGTTTAGTTGATGCGTTTTCACTAGCCATACATATCATTTAGGTTACACATTACATGATTTACATTGATCATTGCATTTTGACATATTATTCAATACATTTGACAAATTCATTTATACATGGACAATTTACATTGTTGGTTTGGTTTGATTAAGTGATTAAGTAACGATGTGTGTGTAATATGATACAAACATGGTGGATACGCCGCTGGTACTTCCTATATATAAGTGTTTGTATGGTATTACATATCGTAGCGTTATTTGAATCATTTCAGTTTGAGACATAGAACATTTTATACAAATAACATATTTTTCACAAGACATTGTTTTACAAGCAACCTATCTAATACAAACTCATTTTACATGGTTATTCATTTAACCATACATTATTTATACATATCATCTGATCTTATCGATTTTCAAATGATTTACAAAACAAAGCAAATAACAAGGTTCATGACTAAACATTTTCTCAAACATAAGTCATGAAACCTATTTTCACAAAACCTATGTATCTCACCGGCATTTTTATGCTGACGTACCATATTTTCACATGTGTTTTTCAGGAAATGAAGCATAGGATTGATCAAGATACACTTAGGCGGACATGGGCCTTAGTGACAATAAAAGATGCAGACTAGTTAATTGTTGTATTTCCATGTTTGTTTAGACATTGTAACACTTATATTGAATAAAACGAAACTTTAATTTCCATGGTTGTGAAACATTAATTCTGTTACAACACGCCCCGATGTTTCCGCCACGATTTGTATGTTCTACGTGGTCGGGGTGTGACAGAAAAGATGGTATCAGAGCCAATGGTTATAGGGAATTAGGTTATTAGTAATGCTTTGACCTAGTCTATAACTTTCTTAGGACCCTAACGCGAGTTTACTTGCGTTTAGTCATAAAACAATACCGTCACCTATCCTTAGGCGACGATCACAACAAGAACATAAAATTCAAAACCGCTTTGAAAACTAATCATCTGTTCTAGGATGATTGATTACTAGGTTTTGAACCCTCAGTTATAAGGTTTTGAACTCTCTGTTATATGGTTTTGAACCCCTTTGAATTTTCAAAATCTCGTCAAGGTATTGGGTTTTAAATAATGTGAACACGTGCAAACTGGAAGGGTGAATGCCTGTATTCTGGGTTTTCTGTCTAGGCAAGCACTTCGTATACATCTCATCAGACGCGAGACCAGTTGTGCTTACCTGGGAATTCTCGGGATGAGTGTTCACTTATAGGCGAGCATGTCTTCAATGATACATTAATAAGACCTGTTTACCTTGATTAGTCACCGTCTCATTTGTTTGCCTTAGGTAACAAACAAATGATCGCAATTTTCATGCGTTCTCATTCTGTTTTGATTGTCCAAAAATCTTTCACCTGTTTCCCCCTATGCCTTTCTTTTTCTTCAAGAATGTCTCTTCATCACGATGACGCCCAGATATCTGAGCAAGCAGTCAAATTAGCTCAGCGAATAGGCGAAGTAGTCCTGAAGACTGTTGAATTAGCTACTGCCATGTATCATCTCCAGGATGAAGCCACTCAAGAGTCACCAAGACAGGCAGGACCTAGTCAGGCGACAACACCATCAGCCAATAAACCAATCGAGGAATCAAAGACCATGGATGAACGATCGCCTAAGAAGTCAAAGAAGCGAAAGGCTCCTCAAAACTTCGCCGTGGTCGCTCACAATGGTCGAGCCGTTCCCAACCAACCAGCTCAGCCACCTGCAAAGAAAGCATATGCCGGTACTGCACCTCATTGTGCATGCTGCAACGGTCATCACTCGTTACAACAAGTTTGCTGGCAATGCACGACGTGTGGTAAACTTGGGCATTTGGCCAAGGTTTGTCGTTTGGGACAAAATCAGGCTGCTCAGGTTCAAGCTCCGGTTCAAGGGAACGCTGCGAAATTCCCACTGGGTTCATGTTTCAACTGCGGAGAGATTGGTCACTTCCGCCACAACTGCCCAAAGCTTGCTAATGCAAATCCAACCCTTGGATGAGCATTCGGCTGAACAAAGGATATTGCTGTCTTATACCTTTGTTTTTTTTTGTTCTCGTGTATTGTGAAACAATATGTCTTGTTCATAAATAAAAGTTGTTGTTCACAATTCTGATATACAAGTATAATTACATGCGTGTATGACTTTTCCTATGATACCTACATCAAGGAACTATGTTCCTTACAAACTACTCTTGTGATTCTCTCTTTCAAATGATCGCTCATGATTCCTGTGAAAATTTTAAGTACTCGTTTCACTCTAAGAAACAAAGTACAGAAAATTAAGTGACATTATGAGTAATCGTGCTTTTCGCACATCTGCGCCTTTAAATCCTTGGTTAGATAACTAAGGGTATTTTCAAATCTCATACCCATTACGTTTTGATTTTTCAACATACACAGTACCAGTATTTCAAAACAATCTTCATGATCTCAAAACATTTCATATAGTTTGAAAACAATTCTTCTAGATGCATTGTCTATGTTATTTCAAAAACATTGGCCATGTTATCAAAACCAACCTTTCAAATTTCAAAATATTTCATATAGTCTGAAGACAATATTAACACAATACATTTTCTGATCAAGTGCATGATTTCGAAAAGCATCATTCATGTCTTTCAAAAACCTTATACATAATTTCAAAATTCATCTCGCATGATTTTAAAACATTTTTGTAAATATATCTACCTAATACACCTACTTTATGATTTCAAAATATTATATATAAGGTTTCAAAAACATTTTTTTTCCCATGCATAGTCTTCCAAATATATTTTTCCTCACACATTTACTTAACCTTCAAATTCTGCTTCATATGTCACCTTGACATATCTAGCATCTTAACTTCATAAGCATTTTACTTCATGTTTTGACCTAAGCACATCCAGTGCAAGGTTTCAAAACATATTCAACTTCAAAAATTCATATGGGATCTTTTTATCTTTACATTTAGATCCTTGTGGATGATCATCATTCAAATCAGAGTCCTTAATTGGATTCTTTATGTACCTTAATTCGAACATTTCGGGTTCTCGTAATCGAAATCGAATTTTCTTTTTGAATCTTTCTATCTTTATAGTTAGATTCTCGATAATGTTTAAAGTGCCAAATGAAATCCACGAGATGGATTCCTAGTGTGCTTTAAATACATGTACTCTGTTAGCAGAACAAACTTCTAGTTAAACAATTTTGTGGTTATGTGATTATGTGTTTACATATTTGGTGTTTTTCATTTATACATTTTTGTGTTTTTGGTATACTCTGGATATTCGTTATCCAAATCCTCGCAGGATCTTTCATATCTTCATATGAGAGATTCGTAGTAGGATATTCAAAAGGTACTACCTTAAATCCCTAATGGGCTTCTATGTAATAGTTAAGACCCTTGGATTATATAGTACCACTCCAGACCCTTTTTAGTGGTCTAGTCAAAAGATTGATTCGCAATCTGGTTAAGGAATGACATCTAGTGATGTAGCTGGACAGACTCCTTGATAGTCTATTTAGATCATTTGATGATTTAAGTAAAAGGACTCTACGGCGGTCTAGTCACACTCATCACAGGATTGTTCATTTGGTTTTACCCTACGCATTATGAAATAGACTGTGTGAACTGTGCAAGGAATTGTCTAATTATGGAGGCCTACATAATTATGAAATTTAGTGCATAGAAACCCAGTAAGGTTTATTATGTGTAAGAACCAATAGTGACAACAATAACAAAATGAGAACGATGTAATGGAGGTACGGTGGACGCACCAATGACGCTTCATATACTTGTATATAAGTATCCCTCTTACATTGCAATCATGATGATTATTAAAGTTACTAGAAGTTCAGAAACCTAGCCAATGTTGTTCGATCTTTTCAACTTCATGTTTTAAACTCTTACAAGTTTCCTCTAAATAAATTTCGGGACGAAATTTCCTAAAGTAGGGGAGACTGTAACACCTGTGCCTTCACGGCCATCAAACAAGTACCAAACCAATGAAATATTATATTTCATACTTGGGATTTGTAAAAATATGTGTATCATTTGCACATATCAATTCTTGTTCAATTTCAAACTCTAAATCGCTTTCTGGAAGGTTATACGCGCACCGATGCGTAAATATAACCAGTTTAATGCAACAAACACTCCGGAATAGTGACATTGGCTTAACATACCTTAAATAACCTTTACATAACTTAGAAATAAGTTTTGAAGGCATTGGTATGGCAAAAATCAAGTTAAATCGCTTACAGGGACTAAAGTTGACAAACTGCGAAAGTATGCCAATTTGAACTGTAACAGACCTTCCGGAGCATGACCATAAGTTAAACATACCATAAATATCCTTCACATAGCTTAGAAATAGGCTTTGAGGGGTTCGGTGTGCTAAAATAAACTTTTGGGTCATTCAGGGACTAAAAGTGTCAAAAAGTGCACAAGTTTGCATTTTCGCGCATAACTTACGTTCTGAATACATCTGGACATCCAAAAATTTATGTAAGCATGACTACTTTATATTTTAGTGTTCGCCTTAAGAAAAATCCATTCGTCACGTCATTTGGATCGTTTTTTCGCGCTTATGCGCATTCCGTCGTAATTAAGCGAACATCGCGTTCGTACGGCTAAACGAACCGACATCTGAGATATTTTTGAACACATTTTAAGTTCCCTATACTTTAACTTCATTTTAGAGCTTTGAAATGGGGTTAACGGGCCTTAAACGTGTCAAAAATGGCCTTAAACACGTACAGGGACCTAAACTGTCAATTCTGAAACATATGTGCAGATCAGAGGCCCCAAGCGGCCCGCATTGTGTTTGCCTAAATCTAAAGCGGGCCGCATTAGCCCTTCTGACCAGATTCAATGTTTGTTTTCACAAGTTGCAGCCCTTTAAACCCCATCCACATGTTTTAAACTTGCCTAATCATCAAGATAAGATCAAGATTTAGCCACCATAACATTTGGACAAGTGTACGGCCTTGATCGTTTCCCCTTTTCCAAGAAACGATCCTAACGGTTACCCGAAAACTATATATACCCCATACCCCCCATTGCTATTCTTACAAGAATTCTGATTTTGAGAGCTCTAAGTTGAAACCATTGTTTCATACCTGAGTTCTTGAAGTCGGGATTAGCATTCGGGGACCCTGGGTAAGTATTCTTTCGTTCTTTTCCTTATTTTACTGCTTTTCGAGTCAGAAAGTCAAACTTTGTTTGACTTTCAGCGTTGACCAGTAATGGTCAATGCGAAGTTCGTTTGAACTTCGCAACGTGAGTGTAATCACGTTGGTCATAGTCCCTTGGGACTATGCCCACTGATTACCACGTTGTCTAGAGTCGTAGGGTAGGCGATCTAATAAATCGCCTATACCTTCGAACTCGACCCATTTGGTCGATCATTAGGATCCGACCAAATACTTTAGGTGACCATAGTAGGTAGGGAATAACCTTCCGAGGTTATACCCTATGGTCACATCGTTTAAGTAGTTGTATGATAGGTAGTTTATATGCCTTAGGTAAATTACCAGAATACCCTTTTCATGTATAATTGGTAATTAAGCATATGTAACCTAAACCTTTGTCACATAACTGATTATGTAACATGATTAGGCATATAACACTTGTCATAGGGCTAGTTAGGCGGTCCAAACGCGTTTCACGCGCACGACGCGTTAAAGTAGCATAAGCTTCCTAAACGGGTCGTAATGGGTCGATAAGACTTAGGTTAAGTTTCATTTAGCATGTAGGCCTTGTTAAACCATATCACATGAGTTCCTACACTCATTTGGTTTACAAACCCTAATGCTACCCAATCTTCCGATTTAGGTCCGGTTAATTAACATAGTTACCTATATTAGGTGCCGTTTGATTTCCGTGATCTCTAGCATTGTTTGGTTGTTACTCAAGGACTACTGAGCATTCTCAAGTGAGTACATAGACCCCTCTTTTACTGTTTTCCAAACTGTTTTGGGGTGGAACACATGTGCCTACTTGTTACTTTCATGCTTTCCTGTTTTCACATCATATACTGCTATGTTCGTTAGTACATTATAGTACATGATTTCATTACATTTTATGCTATGTATGTCCATTGCGTTCATACTTAGTACATCGTTTTACATTTACATTTTATGCTATTTATGTCCATTGCGTGCATACTTAGTACATTGTTTTTCATCACATGCTTACATTTTGGTATGACATTTGGTTTGTTTACATGGGACAATACATTCATTAACACCGATCATGCCGTTCGTTAGTAGGTAGTGGTACCATAGGAATTGACAACTCCCGTTCCGGACGTCCCAGGGAAAGGGGATGAAAGGAATGACCGAATTCGTTGTTATTAAGACAGATAGACCTTTAATTTGTTTAAAGGGTTTATCACCACAGTCGCCAGGCTTGGATGTATGCATTTTCACAATACCGCATAAATGTTCATTATCAGTATAGCATGCATTTAGACATTTTAACATGATTGACCTTGATCATGCATTTTCACAAGACATAATGTTGATTTAAACTACGTTTTACTTCAATACTATGTTCTTGTGCATATGGTTTAGTTGACACATTTCGCTAGCCATACAGGACATTTTGACATAGACATTAGACATAGACATTTTAACATGATTGACCTTGATCATGCATTTAGACATTTTAACATGATTGACCTTGATCATGCATATAGACATTTTAACATGATTGACCTTGATCATGCATTTTCACAAGACATAATGTTGATTTAAACTACGTTTTACTTCAATACTATGTTCTTGTGCATATGGTTTAGTTGAGACATTTCGCTAGCCATACAGGACATTTTGACATAGACATTAGACATAGACATTTTAACATGATTGACATTGATCATGCATTTACACAAAACATAACGTTGATTTAAACACAGTTTTACTTCAATACTTTGTTTTTGTGCATTTCACCTATGGTTTAGTTGATGCGTTTTCACTAGCCATACATATCATTTAGGTTACACATTACATGATTTACATTGATCATTGCATTTTGACATATTATTCAATACATTTGACAAATTCATTTATACATGGACAATTTACATTGTTGGTTTGGTTTGATTAAGTGATTAAGTAACGATGTGTGTGTAATATGATACAAACATGGTGGATACGCCGCTGGTACTTCCTATATATAAGTGTTTGTATGGTATTACATATCGTAGCGTTATTTGAATCATTTCAGTTTGAGACATAGAACATTTTATACAAATAACATATTTTTCACAAGACATTGTTTTACAAGCAACCTATCTAATACAAACTCATTTTACATGGTTATTCATTTAACCATACATTATTTATACATATCATCTGATCTTATCGATTTTCAAATGATTTACAAAACAAAGCAAATAACAAGGTTCATGACTAAACATTTTCTCAAACATAAGTCATGAAACCTATTTTCACAAAACCTATGTATCTCACCGGCATTTTTATGCTGACGTACCATATTTTCACATGTGTTTTTCAGGAAATGAAGCATAGGATTGATCAAGATACACTTAGGCGGACATGGGCCTTAGTGACAATAAAAGATGCAGACTAGTTAATTGTTGTATTTCCATGTTTGTTTAGACATTGTAACACTTATATTGAATAAAACGAAACTTTAATTTCCATGGTTGTGAAACATTAATTCTGTTACAACACGCCCCGATGTTTCCGCCACGATTTGTATGTTCTACGTGGTCGGGGTGTGACAATTGGATAGGATGAGGTCTCGTAAACCAAATGAGTGTGGGAACTCATATGATATGGTTTAACAAGGCCTACATACTAAAAGGGAACCTAACCTAAGTGCTTACGACCCATCACGGCCCGTTTAGGTAGCTTGCGCTACTTTAACGCGTCGTTCGCGTAAATCGCGTTCGAGACGTCTAACTAGTCCTATGACAAGTATTATATGCCTAAACATGCTTAATTATGTTTCATAATCAATTAAGTGACAAAAGTTTGGGTTACATATGCTTAAATATCAATTATGCATAAAAAGGGCATTTTGGTCATTTTCCTAAGGCATATAAACTACCTATCATACAACTACTTAAACTAGGTGACCATAAGGTATAACCTTGGAAGGTTATTCCCTATACAACTATGGTCACTAAACATGTTTGGTCGGATCCTAATGATCGACCAAACGGGTCGTGTTCGAAAGTCTAAGCGGGTGTTTAGTCCGCTTGACTTACGACTCTACACAAGCACTAAACTAAAAAGTGACGAGCTAAACATGCTAAAACATGTTTTGTTAAGTTAGAAAACAGGTTTGGTATCAAAACAAACGGTTTTGATACCTAAAAGTAGTTTGGTTACAAAATACGCAAGAATGCGCATTTTGGCCGAAACTACGACTTGTCACTACACCTAGATAACGTGGTAATCAGTAGGTATAGTCACTAGGGACTATAACCATCGTGATTACGCTCACGTTATGAAGTTCAAACGAACTTCGCATTGACCATAAACTGGTCAATGCAGAAAGTCAAATGCAGTTTGACTTTCAGACTCAAAAAGCGATAAAAGAACGAAGGAATACTTACAAAGGGTCCCCGCAAGAAAATCTTGGTCCAAATAGCTCAGGTATGAAGCAAAGGCTTCAACTTAGAGCACATTAGATCAGATTTGTGTGAGGAAGAAGTGAAATGGGTGGGGGTATATATAGGAATTCAAGAGCCGTTAGGATCATTTCTCGAAGATTGAGCTTTGATCTCATCCGTACAAGTGGGCACATGGTATTTGAATACAAGGGGCACTCAAAAACCATCAAAATTGGCCCATGGATTGATCAAAAACCGTTTGCAAGAGCTGCAATGAGCTGGAAATGGCTGGAAACACATTCTGCTAATCTGGGGCAGCCTTACGGACCGTATGGTCCCTGGCTTACAGACCGTATGTGGTCTGCAGACCAGCAACTTTCAAAAGTTGCTGTTTAGCCCCTACACTTGAGAATCTTGCATTTTGATGCATTTTTGGCACGTTTAAGCCCCGTTAACCCCATTTAAAGGCTCTAAAATGAAGTTAAAGTATAGGGAACTTAAAATGTGCTCAAAAATATCTCGGATGTCGGTTCGTTTGGCCGTGCGGTTGCGTTGTTCGGTTAATTACGACGGAAGTCGTAACGAACGCAAAAACGATCCAAATTAAGCGACGAATGGAATTTTATCATACCAAACACTAAAATAAAATATTTTAATGCTTACAAAAATTTTTGGATGTCCGGATGTATTCAGAACGTAGGATATGCGCGAAAATGCAAACTTATGCACTTTTTGACGCTTTTAGTCCCTATTGATCATGGAAGTTTATTTAACGCACAAAACACCTTAAAGCCTATTTCTAAGCTATGTAAAGGATATTTAGGGCATATTTTACTTATGATCAAGTTCCGGAATGTTCGTTACTATACAAATCGGTATAGTTTCGCAGTTTGACACAATTAGTCCCTACGATCGAACAAACTTGATTTCAACACACCAAACCTTCCAAAACTTATTTCTAAGTTATGTGGAGGTTATTTAAGGTATGTTAAGCCTATTTCACTATTCCGGAGTGTTCGTTGCATTAAACTGGTTATATTTACGCATCACAGCGCGTATAACCCTCCAGAAAGCGATTTAAAGCTTGAAATCGAACAAGAGTTGATATGTGCAAACGATACACATATTTTTACAAATCCCAAGTATGAAATACAATATTTCGTTGGTTTGGCATTTGTTTGATGGTTGAAGTGACACAGGTGTCACATCGATTCAAGGGAACACCGATACCAACAACCCTCTGCCGACGACAGAGGCAGAATTACAAAAGCGCATCTCACAGGCCATCGCATAGCACGAGGCCCTTCGCTCTGAACGCAGCAGAGGTACCTCAGGAAATAACCCACCCAACGGTAATCTTTAGTCACTTAAGACACATTACAAAACGTTTGGACATTCCAAGAGTGCTTTGCTAATGACCTATGTGAATGATGTTGCTTATGTCGCAGGCTGCACCTACAAGCAGTTCTTGAGCTGCAAGCCCCGAGAATTCGACGGCACTGGGGGTGCCATAGCTTTTGTGCGTTGGGTTGAGAAGATGGATTCTATTTTGAGTTTGAGCAAATGTACTCTGGAACAAAAAGTCATGTACATATCTGGATTGTTTCTAGATGGGGCTCTGTCATGGTGGAACTTTTAGGTTTGGACATTGGGTAAGACTACTGCGTATGCTTTGACATGGAATGAACTGAAAGAACTGATGCGTAAGAGATATTGCTCGAGGGTAGAAGTCCAGAAGTTGGAGACTGAACTATGGAATTTGTAAATGGAAGGTTCAAAGATAGCTGAGTATGTACAGAGATTTCACGATTTATCACAAGTTGCTTTGCGTCTGGTGGAACCAGAGGTTAAGAGGATCGAACGCTTCATCAGAGGATTGGCACTGCAGATTCTAAGCCTGGTGACAACATCAAAACCCTCAACAATCACCGATGCTATCAACTTTAGTGTGGCGCTCACTGAAGAAGCGGTTAGACTAGGAAAATTTTCCACTTCGGAAGAGAAAAAGGAGACTCCTGTAGAGTCACCTGGAGACAACAAGAGAAAGTTCACAAACTTCAAGAAAGGCACTTGGGTGAATAGCAAGAATAGGGCCAAAAAGGGAAAAGACTACATAAGTATCCTACCCAAGTGCGACAATTGTCTACGTTATCATGTCGGACGATGTAAATATGGAAAATGTGATAACTGTGGCAAGAGGGGGCATCCCAAGGATACTTGTAGGCAAGGTACTGAACCTAGAAACGGAGGCCAAGATGGTAGCGAGAATCACGGAGGAAACAACGAAAACGAAAACTATCAAGGCAGGACGAGTGACAAACAAAAAAGTGCTCAAGGTTGTTTTAACTGTGGGAGCAAAAAGCATTTCAGAAAATACTGCCCTAAGAAGAATCAGGCACAAGGATGAAAGCTCAATAGCGGAGCTAGAGAAGCACGCCATAATCCAAACATGGTTATCCATATGTTCCATATTAGTCAACATTATGCATCTGTGCTACTTGATATTATTACAAATTTTAGCTTCGCATCTCCAGAGTTTGAGAGTATACTTGGTTTAGTAGCAAGTAAGTTAGATAACCCGTACTAGCTAAAGGGAAACTTCGACGACGTATTTGGAATGGATTAGTTGTCAAGCAATCGAGCGGAGATTGTTATCCGCATCCCGATGACGAACGACGAAACGATCATGGTTCATGAAGCAGGATACGCCTCTACAAATTACTAGTTGCTTGAAGGCATGAAAGTTGTGGCGTAAATGATGTGTTGTTTTCTTGGCTCATGTCGTGGACAAGGGAACCGAAGAACCAAAACTCAAAGATACCCCTATGATAAGGGAATATCCTGAAGTCTTCCCCGAGGACTTGCCAGAAATTATCTCCTCAACGACAAGTCGAATTTCGCATCGATTTGATTCCAAGCACCACGCCAGCAGTCAATGCACCTTAGCGACTTACACCTTCGGAGATGCAAGGATTGTCAGTGTAGTTTCAGTAGTGGCTAGAGAAGGAAGATAACAGACCAAGTTTCCTGTTTTGGGTAACCCCAGTTCTGCTCATCAAGAGGAAGGACGATAGTTTCCGTACGAGCATCAACTACCAGGAGCCGAATGAGCTAACCAACAAGAGTCGGTAACTCTTGCCGAGGATTAACAAATTATTTATTTAACTAACTGTGAGGATCCAATTACTATCTCACAACTGATCGATGATCGAGTGTCATTAGCTGCGAATTTAGGAAGAAAGTATACCAGGGAAATTGTGGGACAATAACTTGTTTTAAACATACACAAAAATTGTGTTTCCTACACAATGCACAAAACAGTTTTATACGGGATACGAAACTTTGAGAATCAAGAAAACATGTACTTAGGACCTTTGGGAACCTATCTCCAAACTCATAAAGGTTGTTCCTTAGGAACCACACCTGTTAACTTAAGCAAACCCCACTATCCTGACAGATATGCTATTTCAGTTAACCAAACAGAAAGTACACAAATTTCTTTTATTTGAAATTTCCACTTTTGCTTCTAGCAAGTAGATGTTTGCATCTCTACTCCCCATAATGGTAGTTGCATCGCGTTAATTTTCTTCGCTGAGAGCGAACACACATTTGCTTCGATACTTGGTCATTTCTTCATTTTAGCAAATACTCATTGTTTCATTACTTGGAAACTTATATGTCACGCATGCACCATTTGCTACGCATGTGGTTTCGTTCCGAATAAACGCTTCATTGAAGTACAAATATTATTTTGCTAAAGCTAACTATTGGTTTATGATTCGAATAACCTACATTATTGTAATTGTTGGCTCCTTTGCTATCAAGTCAACACACTTTCTTGAAACTTCTTTTCTTTCAAGTTACATTCATGGTTTATCTTCGTGACCATGCTGAAATTCCCTTGTTGATACATACGTTTATTGATGGAATACGCTGAAACCAAGTTCAATTGCTTGAACTTATCCATTTCGCATATTCAATTTACGACGCCATATGATGTATTGAGAGCATCATATTCAAATATTTTTGCAAAGGTTCTTTTGTTTCGAATCATAATAGGCTTGTTTGGTCTACAATTTCGCTAAATCGTTTGTTGGTTTCGACACCTTGCGGTGATGCTTTCACAAAAACTGAAGCTTGCGCTGATTTCGTTACACACCTCATACACGGATTTAATTGTTTACTTATTGACTTGCTCTAAATCCGGTTGGTTTTTATCATGATTAAAATGGTCTCAACATAGTTGTGTGTTAAGACAATGGTACTTAGATTCATTTCATATCACGGTGTACCTCCTAATGATTCTTTCGTTATAAATTGAATACCTTATATTGTTTATTGCTTTCCATCTTCAATCAGAAACAGTAGTTCTTTGATCTTCCATATTCGATTGAAAACCCCATGACACAGTTTAAATCAAATTTTCAGAGTTGTTTCAGTACACTTTCCTTTGATTTCAAGCACGGTGAACTTGTTCGATCACCGCTATTGTTGAAGTATGTTAATTACGACACCTTGGGGTGTCATTACAAATTCATAGCTTGTGCTAATCATGGTCAACCGTTTCACACAAAACTACACATACTCTTGTTTGACTTATCATTTAAACATTCCTAATGCAACTACAAATTAAGACAATGATACACCAGATTCGCTTGTATTTCATTCGGTGTATTTTCGCAATTCAAGAATGTTGTAACAACTGTGTTCTTTAATCGTCGTATAATGTAAAACAATGTCAATTATCAATAAAACAATGTGCTTTGGTGTTATTATATGTGTTTTGGTGTTATTATGTGTGTAATTGTGTTTGATGATTTTACAATTTGATTCGATTCCGATTTCAAGCTTTAAATCGCTTTCTGGAAGGTTATATGCAAACTGGTGCGTAAACACAGTCAGTTTAACGCAACAAACACTCCGGAATAGTGACATAGGCTTAACATACCTTAAATAACCTCCACATAAATTAAAAATAAGTTTTGGATGGTTTGGTGTGTTGAAATCAAGTTTGTTCGATCGCAGGGACTAGTTGTGTCAAACTACGAAACTATACCGATTTGTATAGTAACGAACATTCCGGAACTTGATCATAAGTTAAACATACCCTAAATATCCTTTACATAGCTTAGAAATAGGCTTTGAGGGGTTCGGTATGCTAAAATAAACTTTATTGATCAATAGGGACTAAAAGCGTCAAAAAGTCCACAAGTTTGCATTTTCGCGCATATCTTACGTTCTGAATATATCCGGACATCCAAAAATTTATGTAATCATTAAAATATTTTATTTTAGTGATTGGCTTGACAAAAATCCATTCGTCGCTTAATTTGGATCGTTTTTGCGTTCGTTACGACTTCCGTCGTAATTAACCGAACAACGCAACCGTACGATCAAACGAGCCGACATCCGAGATATTTTTAAGCATGTTTTGAGTTCCCTATACTTTAACATCATTTTAGAGCCTTGAAATGGGGTTAACGGGGTTTAAACGCATCAAAATAGGCCTTAAACATGTGCAGGGACCATTTCTGCCAGTTTTTGAAAGTTCTGGCTAAAGTGAGTGGTGGCGTCACGCGACGGAGTACCCCCCCTTTGCCGTGGCGCGACGTCACAGCCCTATCTGGGCAGAAAAATTGATTTTCAGCATTTTTCAGCAATGGGATTGAACTTGGGGGTCTTTTTTGTAACTTTTGCAAAACCTGGAGCTGGTTTTCGACCCCCATTGTATTCTAATACCATGTACCCACATGTATGGCCAAGATTACACCCTCTAAACACATGGAATGATCCTATTGATCTCAACTTCCTATAAATAGCAAGCTTCCTCATTTTGGTTCTTCATACTTGATTATGAAATTTCTCTAAGTTGAGGTGTTTATCACTTCATACCTGAGAATATTTGGAATCAAAACACCTTCTTGGACCCTTTGTAAGTCCTCTTCTTGCTTGTTCTTGTATTTCAAGCGTGAAAGTCAAACGGTGTTTGACTTTTAGCTTTGACCAGTCAATGGTCAACACAAAGTTCATTTGAACTTTGCAACGTGAGCGTAATCACGATGGTTATAGTCCCTTGTGACTATACCTACTGATTACCACGTTGACTAGGCGTAGTGACGAGTCGTAGTTTCAGCCAAAATGCGTATTTATGCGTATTTTGTAACCAAACTACTCTTGGGTATCAAAACCGTTTGTTTTGATATCAAAACCTGTTTTCTAACTAAACTAAACATGTCTTAACATGTTTAGCTCATCACTTTTAGTTTAGTGCTTGTGTAGAGTCGTAAGTCAAGCGGACTAAACACCCGCTTAGACTTTCGAACTCGACCCGTTTGGTCGATCATTGGGATCCGACCAAACATGTTTAGTGACCATAGTTGCATAGGGAATATCCTTCCGAGGTTATACCTTATGGTCACTTAGGTTTAATTAGTTGTATGATAGGTAATTTATATGCCTTAGGTAAATGACCAAAATGCCCTTTTCATGCATAATTGGTAATTAAGCATATTTAACATAAACTTTTGTCACTTAATTGATTATGCAACATGTTTAGGCATATAATACTTGTCATAGGACTAGTTAGATGTCTCGAACGCGATTTGCGCAAACGACGCGTTAAAGTAGCGTAAGCTACCTTAATGAGTCATGACGGGTCGAAAGCACTTAGGTTAGGTTCCGATTTAGGATGTAGGCTTTGTTAAACCATATCACATGAGTTCCAACACTCATTTGGTTTACAAGACCTCATTCTGTCCGATCTTCCGATTTAGGTGTCGATTGTTTGACTAGTGATTCGATTACTAGGTGCTGCTTGATTTCTCTGGTTTACTTGAGTTTGTTGAAGTTCTATTGATTGAGGATACTTTGCACTTCATGTGAGTATATAGTTCCCCTATTTTATAGTTTTCAAATGTTTTTGGGTGATTCATATGTATCAAAACGATTTTGATATTTTAACAATGGTTTCAAAAATGATTGAGATGGTTTATACTAAACTAATAACGATTTCGATAATGTGAACGAACTTGTTGGTTGTAGATACATAACGAATGACGTTCATTAATTTTGGCCGAACCGACCAGTATTAGGTTATGGTACCATAGGATCTGACAAATCCCGTTATCAGACTGCACCCCTGGTTATGTGTGGGTTAGGTGGATAACGACTGAATCTGTGATTGTTAACTTACCCTTTGGTGGTTTGTTAATGCGGGAAGCGAGATAGTCGAGTCACGAAGGTTTGAATGTTATTAGCGAGACGACCAAAAATAGTTTTCACAATTAAAACGAGGATGACTTAAACGAGTTAAACGATTTGGAAATGATTTAAACGAGTTAACGATTTTGAAACGATTTGAACAAGTTAAACGAGTTGGATAAGCAATTGGTTTTTGGTTAAGTGTTTAGATAACGGGACGGGTGTAATATGATGAAAACATGGTAGATATGCCGCTGGTACTTCTTATATATAAGTGTTTTCAACATATTACATACCGTGACGTTATTTAGTTCACTTTGGTAAACGATTTTAAAACGATGTCACATAACGATGTTTTCGAAAGGATATAAACCATACGAGTTTTATTAACGATTTTTTACGAGATGTTTTACAATTTGGTTTACTAAAACAAATGTTTTTGGGTTAAGAATCATGGCTACGAGGTTTTATAAATTATAATCCACTTGATTTGAGTTGGTTAAATTATGCTGCAATACTATGTACTTTTCAAAACAAGGTTTTTAATAAGGTATTGCAACATGTAAACTAGCCATGAATCCGACACTCCTATAAAACCTATGTACTCGCCAGCATTTCTTTGCTGACTTTGTTTTTACATATGTTTTAGGTGTTGTTGCTTGATGTTGATTGCTAGGATGCATGAGTCACATAGGATCTGGACGAGGCCTTAGTGACATAATAACAGTGATAGTCGATATGTAACTTGTTTGTTTCGTGTTAAAACAATGTAAATCACTTGATGAATAAATAAAATGAAACTTTTTGTATTCCATGGTTGTGAAACAATAATTCTGTTACAACACTCCCCGACGTTTCCGCCACGATTTGTTGTTTTACGTGGTCGGGGTGTGACAGAGGAGTTGGTATCAGAGCCAATTGTTATAGGGAATTAGGTTTTTAATAATGCTTTGACCTAGACTATAACTTTCTAGGACCCCAACGCCAGTTTTCTGCGTTTAGATTTTTAAAACAAAACCATCACCTACCCTTAGGTGATAACCACAACGAGAACACAAATTGCGAATCTGCTTCGAAAATTAATCATCCATTCTAGGATGATTGATTACTAGGTTTTGAACCCTTCCAGTTTGACTCATTTTTGGCTTAGTGCCTTTTGAGTTTTCAAAATCTCGTCAAAGTTTGGGTCTAAATAATGTTAACACGTGCAAACTGGAAGAGTGAATGTCTGTACCCTGAGTTTTCTGTCTAAGGCTAGAGTGTTCGTACAAATCCACATAATCGGACCAGTCACTCTTACCTGGGAATTCTTGGGGTGAGTGTTCACTTATAGGCGAGCATGTCTTCGCGATACATTATTTTGATTCATTTACTTTGATTAGTCACTGCGTGTCATTTGTTTGTTCGAGGTAACGAACAAATGATCGCCTTCCTTGTGTTTTGTCGATGTTTTCAAGTACCTCTTTTGTTTTTCCTAATTGTCGGCCTCACTCGTTTCTCATATTTCCTTTTAGACAATGCCTCCTCGACGTGATGCTCAATTTTTTACTGCTGAAGAAGTCGCAGCCCTTGTCTCTCAGCAAATGGCTGCTGTGCTTCCAGGCGTTGTGACCCAAATCCACGAGTTATATAACAACAATAATAATAACAATGCATGTGTAATTTCAAGAATTTCAATTCTACTAAGCCGTTGAAGTTTTCTGGGTCGCAAGGAGCAACTGCGCTCCTTCAATGGTTCGAAAGTATCGAGAGCACATTCAGACATGTGCAATGTCCGAATGGGCGTAAGGTTGAATTTGCATCAAGTGTGTTTGAGAAGCGTGCTCTTACGTCGTGGAACGGAGTGATGCGTGATAGGGGTGCCGAAGTGGCATTGGCACAGACATGGGAAGAGCTTCGAGCTCTCATGATGAAAGAGTTTCATCCCCGTCACGAAATTCGAGCTTTGGAACGAGAGTTTGACGATCTAAAGCAAGATGGGGGAGAACACCGTGTGTATACGGATTGTTTTGAGGAACTCAGTCTTTTGTGTCCTACTATGGTTACCACATTAGAGAAAGCGATAGAGAGGTATATCGATGGTTTACCCGATTCCATACAGGATATTGTGACTGGCGTTAATCCTACTACTGTTCGTCACGCGATCGAGTTATCTGCTACCCTGACTAAGTCTCAAGTCAGGAAGGGTAAACTTACCCGCAAGGGTGATAAGAAGAAGTCGACCGATTCTATCAAGGAAAAGGGTAAGGGTAAGAAAGGTGAGTCGTCGAAAAAGCGAAAGGGTGCTCATAATTTTGCAATAACAGCTCAGAACCCTCAGAACCCACCGGCTCAACCTCCTGCGAAGAAAGTATATGCTGGTACCGCACCTCACTGTGCTTGCTGCAACGGTCATCATGTTGCACAACAAGCTTGTAAGCAATGCACAACGTGTGGTAAACTTGGGCATCTGGCCAACATTTGTCGTCTGGGTCAGAATCAGGTTGCTCAGGTTCCAGCACAGGTTCAAGGGAATGCTGCGAGATTCCCACTAGGTTCATGTTTCAATTGTGGAGAGTTTGGTCACTTCCGTAACAATTTCCCGAGGTTGGTGAATGAAAATGCGAATCCGAACGTGAATGTCAACGCGAATGTGAATCCCGCTCATGGGCGAGCGTACAATCTGAATGCAAACGAGGCGAGGGCTGACAACGAGGTTGTCAATGGTACGTTTCTTGTTAACAATCGACCTGCATCTATTCTTTTTTATTCTGGTGCCGATAGAAGTTTTGTTTCATTATCATTTGAGCCTTTGCTTGCGATACCTAGAACTAAACTGAGGAAACCCTTATCTGTCGAAGTTGCTACTGGTAAACCTCTTGTTCTCGATTCTATTATTCGTGATTGTCAGTTGAACCTTGATGACCATCTTTTTCCTATTGACCTCACACCGATGCAACTTGGGAGTTTTGATATTATCGTTGGGATGGATTGGTTAACCAAACATCATGCAGAGGTGATTTTTTTCGATAAGATCATTCGTATTCCTCTTTCTTCTAGCGATGTTCTGGAAGTTCGTGGCGAGAAACCATCTGGTGGATTGAAACTCATGTCGTGTACGAAAGCCCAAAGTTATTTACGAAAAGGATATGTTGCTTTTTCTGGCACATGTCACCGAGGAGAAAAGCAAGAGCAAGAATATTCAGGATATTCCGATTGTTCGGGATTATCCAGAGGTGTTTCCTGATGAACTGCCTGGTTTGCCCCCAGTTCGTCAAGTCAAGTTTCATATTGACCTTGTACCCAATGCCAACCCGATTGCCAAAGCACCTTATCGTCTTGCACCGTCTGAGATGCAAGAGTTATTAAAACAGCTTCAAGAGTTATCTGATAAAGGATTCATCCATCCGAGCTTTTCACCTTGGGGAGCTCCTGTCCTCTTTACGAAAAAGAAAGATGGATCTTTTCGAATGTGTATCGATTATCGTGGGCTTAATAAGCTTACCATCAAGAATCGATATCCCCTACCTCGAATTGATGATCTCTTCGACCAGCTGCAAGGTGCTTCATGCTTTTCCAAGATCGATCTGGGTTCTGGGTATCATCAACTTCATGTCCTCGAAGAAGATATTCCCAAAACTACCGTCCGCACAAGATATGGGCATTACGAGTTCACTGTCATGCCTTTTGGTTTGACGAATGCCCTAGCTATCTTTATGGACTTAATGAATAGGGTATGTACACCTTATTTAGACAAGTTCATCATTGTGTTCATCGATGATATTCTCATTTATTCAAAGTCTCGAGCCGATCATTAGCAACACCTTTGTTTGACTCTGGAACTCCTGAAGAAGGAACAACTTTTTGCTAAATTCTCTAAGTGTGAATTTTGGCTTAAAGAAGTTCAGTTTTTGGGTCATATAGTCAACAAGTAGGGTATTCATGTGGATCCATCCAAAATAACTGCTATTAAGGATTGGAATACACCGACGACACCTACAGAGATTCGATCATTTCTTGGTCTTGCTGGTTATTATCGTCGATTCATTTCTAATTTCTCAAAGATTGCGGTTCCACTCACTGCTTTGACTCAGAAGAATAAGCCTTTTGAGTGGGGACCCAAGCAAGAAGAAGCGTTTTAAACACTGAAACAGAAGCTATGTGATGCTCCTGTTTTATCTCTACCTAATGGAAATGATGATTTTGTTGTCTATTGTGATGCGTCCAACTTAGGCCTTGGTTACGTTCTTATGCAACGAGGTAAAGTGATAGCTTATGCGTCAAGACAGCTAAAAGTTCACGAGAAGAACTACACTACTCATGATCTTGAGTTGGGAGCTGTGGTTTTTGCTCTCAAAATCTGGAGACACTACCTCTATGGCACGAAGTGTGTGGTTTTCACTGACCACAAAAGTCTCTAGCATATTCTCAATCAGAATGAGCTGAACATGAGGCAACGACGTTGGGTTGAGCTCCTAAATGATTATGATTGCGAAATCCGCTACCATCCTGGTAAGGCGAATGTCGTGGCCGATGCGCTTAGTCGAAAACAGCGAGTCAAGCTTCATTCTGTTCACACTCTAACTGATATTCAATCTCATGTCCTTCAAGCTCAACGATCTTGTGTGATCAAAGACATATTGAAATATGAGCTACCGCTTCAACTCGAACTTAAACTCGAAACGAAGGACGATGGGTTGCTATATTTCAAGGATCGTTTGTGGATTCCGAAACAAGACGATCTTCGCACCTTGGTAATGGACGAATCTCACAAGTCTCGATATTCTATCCATCCTGGTGCTGATAAAATGTACAAGGATCTTTGTACTCAGTATTGGTGGTCTGGTATGAAGAAGGATATTGCCTTGTATGTATCGAAATGCCTAACTTGTCTCAAAGTCAAGGCCGAACATCAACGACCATCTGGTTTGCTTGTACAACCAGAGATACCGGTTTGGAAGTGGGAGAACATTGCGATGGATCTCATCACTAAATTACCGCGTACATCTAAAGGTCACGATGCAATTTGGGTTGTTATCGATCATTTAATGAAGTCAGCTCATTTTATTCCGATTCGCGAGGATCTATCTGCTGATAAACTTGCAAAGATTTATGTTGATGAGATTGTATCACGACATGGTGTTCCTTTGGATATCATTTCCGATCGTGATGCTCGATTTTCATCTCATTTTTAGAAGACCATGCAATCTGCTTTGGGGACCCAACTAAATCTAAGCACTGCTTATCATCCCCAAACAGATGGACAATCTGAGAGAAGGATTCAAACTTTGGAGAATATGCTTAGAGCATGCGTGATAGACTTTGGTGGTAATTGGGATTCTCATCTGCCATTGATCGAGTTCTCATACAATAATAGTTATCATGCTAGCATTAATATGGCACCATTCGAAGCTCTCTACGGTCGAAAATGTCGTTCACCTGTCTGTTGGAATGAGATCGGTGAAGCTCAGCTTACTGGACCTGAGCTCATTCTAGAAACAACAGACAAAATCAAGAAAATTCACGATAATCTTGTGACAGCTCGAAGCCGTCAAAAGAGTTACGCGGATATGCGATGCAAGCCCTTAGAATTTCAAGTCGGAGATCGTGTCCTACTCAAGGTGTCACCTTGGAAGGGAGTGGTGAGATTTGGAAAGAAAGGAAAACTTGCACCTCGATATGTGGGACCAATTAAGATTGTGGAAAGAATTGGAAAGGTTGCCTATCGACTAGAGCTACCTCCAGAGCTTGGAAATATTCATCCGACTTTTCACGTGTCCTATTTGCGAAAGTGTTTAGCTGATGCTGATCTTCACATCCCTCTCGACGAGTTCCGAATCGATGAAACGATGCACTTTGTCGAGAAACCTGTGGAGATAACGGACCGTGCATTCAAGTAGTTGAAGAACAAAAGGATTTGATTGGTCAAGGTTCACTGGGATTCCAAACGTGGCCCAGAGTTTACTTGGGAACGTGAGGACCAGATGAAGGCGAAACTTCCGCATTTTTTTTCACAAGCTTCCTCTAGTTAAAATTTCGGGGCGAAATTTCATAAAGTAGGGGAGACTGTGACAACTGTGTTCTGTAATCGTCGTATAATGTAAAACAATGTCAATTATCAATAAAACAATGTGCTTTGGTGTTATTATATGTGTTTTGGGGTTATTATGTGTGTAATTGTGTTTGATGATTTTACAATTTGATTCGATTCCGATTTCAAGCTTTAAATCGCTTTCTGGAAGGTTATACGCAAACTGGTGCGTAAACGCAGTCAGTTTAATGCAACAAACACTCCATAATAGTGACATAGGCTTAACATACCTTAAATAACCTCCAAATAACTTAGAAATAAGTTTTGGATGGTTTGGTGTGTTGAAATCAAGTTTGTTCGATCGCAGGGACTAGTTGTGTCAAACTACAAAACTATACCGATTTGTATAGTAACGAACATTCCGGAACTTGATCATAAGTTAAACATACCCTAAATATCCTTTACATAGCATAGAAATAGGTTTGAGGGGTTCGGTATGCTAAAATAAACTTTATTGATCAATAGGGACTAAAAGCGTCAAAAAGTGCATAAGTTTGCATTTTCGCGCATATCTTACGTTCTGAATATATCCGGACATCCAAAAATTTATGTAACCATTAAAATATTTTATTTTAGTGATTGGCTTGACAAAAATCTATTCGTCGCTTAATTTGGATCGTTTTTGCATTCGTTACGAATTACGTCGTAATTAACCGAACAACGCAACCGTACGACCAAACAAGCCGACATCCGAGATATTTTTAAGCATGTTTTGAGTTCCCTATACTTTAACATCATTTTAGAGCCTTGAAATGGGGTTAACGGGGTTTAAACGCATCAAAATAGGCCTTAAACATGTGCAGGGACCATTTCTGCCAGTTTTTGAAAGTTCTGGCTAAAGTGAGTGGTGGCGTCACGCGACGGGGTACCCCCCTTTGCCGTGGCACGACGCCACGGCCCTATCTGGGTAGAAAAATTGATTTTCAGCAATGGGATTGAACTTGGGGGTCTTTTTTGTAACTTTTGCAAAACCTGGAGCTGGTTTTCGACCCCATTGTATTCTAATACCATGTACCCACATGTATGGCCAAGATTACACCCTCAAAACACATGGAATGATCCTATTGATCTCAACTTCCTATAAATAGCAAGCTTCCTCATTTGGGTTCTTCACATTTGATTATGAAATTTCTCTAAGTTGAGGTGTTTATCACTTCATACCTGAGAATATTTGGAATCAAAACACCTTCTTGGACCCTTTGTAAGTCCTCTTCTTGCTTGTTCTTGTATTTCAAGCATGAAAGTCAAACGGTGTTTGACTTTCAGCTTTGACCAGTCAATGGTTAACACAAAGTTCATTTGAACTTTGCAACGTGAGCGTAATCACGATGGTTATAGTCCCTTGTGACTATACCTACTGATTACCACGTTGACTAGGCGTAGTGACGAGTCGTAGTTTCGGCCAAAATGCGTATTTATGCGTATTTTGTAACCAAACTACTCTTGGGTATCAAAACCGTTTGTTTTGATATCAAAACCTGTTTTCTAACTAAACTAAACATGTCTTAACATGTTTAGCTCGTCACTTTTAGTTTAGTGCTTGTGTAGAGTCGTAAGTCAAGCGGACTAAACACCCGCTTAGACTTTCGAACTCGACCCGTTTGGTCGATCATTGGGATCCGAACAAACATGTTTAGTGACCATAGTTGCATAGGGAATAACCTTCCGAGGTTATACCTTATGGTTACTTAGGTTTAATTAGTTGTATGATAGGTAATTTATATGCCTTAGGTAAATGACCAAAATGCCCTTTTCATGCATAATTGGTAATTAAGCATATGTAACATAAACTTTTATCACTTAATTGATTATGCAATATGTTTAGGCATATAATACTTGTCATAGGACTAGTTAGACGTCTCGAACGCGATTTGCGCAAACGACGTGTTAAAGTAGCGTAAGCTACCTTAATGAGTCATGACGGGTCGAAAGCACTTAGTTTAGGTTCCGATTGTGACACCTGTGTCACTTCAACCATCAAAAAATTACCAAACCAATGAAATATTGTATTTCATACTTGGGATTTGTATAAATATGTGTATCGTTTGCACATATCAATTCTTGTTTGATTTCAAGCTTTAGATCGCTTTCTGGAGGGTTATACGCGCTTTGATGCGTAGATATAACCAGTTTAATGCAACGAACACTCTAGAATAGTGAAATAGGCTTAACATACCTTAAATAACCTTTACATAACTTAGATGTAAGTTTTGGAAGGTTTGGTGTGGTGAAATCAAGTTTATTCGCTTACAGGGACTAAATTTGACAAACTGCGAAAGTATGCCAATTTGAACTGTAACAGACATTCCGGAACATGACCATAAGTTAAACACACCTTAAATATCCTTTATATAGCTTATAAATACGCTTTGAGGGGTTCGGTGTGATAAAATAAACTTTTGGGTCATTCAGGGACTAAAAGCGTCAAAAAGTGCACAAGTTTGCACTTTCGCGCATAACATACGTTCTGAATACATCCGGACATCCAAAAATTTATGTAAGCACTAAAATATTTTATTTTAGTGTTTGGCATAAGAAAAATCCATTCGTCGCGCAATTTGGATCGTTTTTCGCGCTTATGCGCATTCCGTCGTAATTAACCGAACATCGCGATCGTACGACCAAACGAACGTTGGTGACCGACCGGATAATATTTAAATCCCACAAATATTCTGTTATGATTAAAATCCTATTTTAATCAGGTCCGTGTTGAAAAATAAATTAAAACGCCTAAAAACGTTATTTTTCCAAGTTTAAGCGCGTATCGTGTGTTTCTGCGCAACACAGTGCTTCTACAGCAAAACGCAGACAACGCAGCCAGTCCTGGCAACTGAAATTATTTCAATAATATCTTGGCGAGTTAATTTTTTTAGAGTAATAAAAATAATTTAGAACGCCATAAAACGGGATTTAAACGATAGATAAAATACTCGGTACCCAGTTAAATACCCGTTTAACCATATGCCAGGAATATGCTAAGGTATATGCTAAGGAATATGCTTGGAATATGCTAGGAATATGCTTGGAATATGCTAAGGAATATGCTAGGAATATGCTAAGGAATATGCTAGGAATATGCTTGGAATATGCTAGGAATATGCTTGGAATATGCTAGGAATATTCTATATGGAATTTCCTATAAATACCCAACCCTTTCATTTGCAAAAACCCACCCCTTTGAAATCTGAATTTGCTCTCTAAGTTGTTGTGTTTAACACTTCATACCTGAGAGTATTCGGATTCAAACCTTCCATTCTTGGACCCTTTGTAAGTGTTCCTTCGTTCTTTTATTCTTTTAGCGTTAAAGTCAAACTTTGTTTGACTTTCTGCATTTGACCAGTTCATGGTCAATGCGAAGTTCATTTGAACTTCATAACGTGAGCGTAATCACGATGGTTATAGTCCCTAGTGACTATACCTACTGATTACCACGTTATCTAGGCTCAGTGACGAGTCGTAGTTTCGGCCAAAATACGTGTTATTGCGTATTTTGTAGCCAAACTACTCTTAGGTATCAAAACTGTTTGTTTTGATACCAAACCTGTTTTCTAAACTTAGTTAAGCATGTTCTAACATGCTTAGCTCGTCACTTTTAGTTTAGTGCTTATATAGGGTCGTAAAGGTAAGCGATCTAATCAATCGCTTATACTTTCGAACCCGACCCGTTTGATCGATCATTAGGATCCGACCAAACACATTAGGTGACCATAGTTGTATAGGGAATAACCTTCCGAGGTTATACCTTATGGTCACATCGTTTGAGTAGTTGTATGATAGGTAGTATATATGCCTTAGGTAAATTACCAAAATGCCCTTTTAACGCCAAAATTCATTTTTAGCATATGTAACATAACTTTTGGTATCTAAACTGATTTGGTAACAATATTAGACATGTTAAGGCATATTTTACTTATCATAGGACTAGTTAGGCATTCCGAACGCGTTTCACGCGAACGACGCGTTAAAGTAGCATAAGCTACCTAAACGGGTCGTAATGGGTCGTAAGCACTTAGGTTAGGTTTCATTGTAGTATGTGGGCTTTGTTAAACCATATTACATGAGTTCCCATACTCATTTGGTTTATGAACCCTCATTCTATCCAATCCTCCGAATTTAGGTCCGGTTTATTAATTTAGATACCTATATTAGGTGTCGTTTGATATTCGTGACCTTCTAGCTTTCCTTGGTGGATATCTAAAGTCTATTGAGCAATCTCAAGTGAGTACATAGACCCCCCTTTTACTGTTTTCCAAACGTTTTGGGGTGAAACACATGTGCCTACTTGTTACTTTCATGCTTTCCTATTTTCACATCATATACTTGCTATGTTCATTAGTACATTTATAGTACATGATTTCATTGTGTTTTATGCTATGTATGCCCATTGTGTGCGTACTTAGTACCTTGTTTTACATTACATTTCATGTTATGTATGTCCATTGCGTGCATACTTAGTACATTGTTTTACATTACACTTCATGCTATGTATGGCCATTGTGTGCATACTTAGTACATCGTTTTATATTACATTTCTTGCTATGTATGTCTATTGTGTGCATACTTAGTACATTGGTTTACATTACAATTTGTTGCATATACTCATCCAGCATATGAACACATTATATTACATTATGTGAACCATTTGTATCTATTGAACCATGTGAACCATTTGACAATAGACATTTGACTATACCTAAACATTTTTACAATTGTTAAACATTACATCTTGATGGTTTGGTTTGGGTAAGTGATTTAAGTAACGAGGCGTGTGTAATATGATACAAGCATGGTGGATACGCCGCTGGTACTTCCTATATATAAGTGTTTGTATGGTATTACATATCGTAGCGTTATTTGAATCATTTCAATTTGAGACATATAACATTTTATACAAATAACATACTTTTCACAAGACATTGATTTACAAACAACTTATCTTATACAAACTCATTTTACATGGTTATTCATTTAACCATACATTATTCTCTTATTTATACTTATCATCTGAACTTATTGTTTTTCAAACGATTTACAAAACAAATCAATTTACAAGGTTCATGACTAAACTTTATTAAACAACTCTTTCTAAACTTTCAAGTCATGAAACCTATTTTCACAAAACCTATGTATCTCACAGGCATTTTTATGCTGACGTACCTATTTTCACATGTGTTTTCAGGAGTTGATGCATAGGACTTATCGAGACATACTTAGGCGGGCATGTGCCTTAGTGACTTAAAACGAGATAAGAACTAGTTAATTTATGTTATGTACTCTTTATTTCTTGTTTAAAGACAATGTAACTCGCTTGTTTGATGAATAAAACGAAACTTTAATTTCCATGTGTCACACCCCGACCGCGTAAAACAACAAATCGCGGCGGAAACATCGGGGCGTGTTGCAACAGAATTAATGTTTCATAACCATGGATACCAAAAGTGTTTCGTTTTATTAAACATTGAGTAATTACATCGTCTGGAAATCTAAATACACTATTTGAACATAGTCTATCATAGTTATTGAGTCACTAAGGCCTTGTCCAGTCCTATGTGAGCATGCATCTTATCAATCGATATCATCCAACAATACCTGAAACATATGTGAAAACGAGGTCAGCAAAGAAATGCTGGCGAGTACATAGGTTTTGTGAAAATAAGATTCATGACTTCTGTTTAAGAAAATGTTTAGTCATGAACCTTGTAATTTGCTTTGTCTTTGTAAATCATTTGAAAAATAATAAGTTCGGATGATAAGTATAAATAAGAAAATAATGCATGATTAAATGAATAACCATGTAAATGAGTTTGCATAAGATAAGTTGTTTATAAATCAATGTCTTGTGAAAAGTATGTTATTTGTATAAAATGTTCTATGTCTCAAACTGAAATGATTCAAATAACGCTATAATATGTAATACCATACAAACACTTATATATAGGAAGTACCAGCGGCGTATCCACCATGTTTGTATCATATTACACACGCATCGTTACTTAATCACTTAACCAAACCAAACCAAACCAAACAATGTAAAATGTCTATGTCAAATATCCATGTCAAATGTCTATGTCAAATATCCATGTATGGCAAGTGAAATGTCTCAACTAAACCATATGCACAAAAAAAACAAAGTATTGAAGTAAAACTTGGTTTAAATCAAAGTTATGTTTTGTGGAAAATACATGATCAAATGTCAATCATGTTAAAATGTTTACCCAATCGTTAACCCATTTTGTAAAATCGTTCTAGTCGTTCTTGTTTTAATTGTGAAACTACTTTATGGTCGATTCTCTAATAACATTCAAACCTTCTTGACGCGTTCCTCGCTCCATCTCGCTCTCGCTCTCGTTCTTAACAAACCCTTACCAAAGGATAAGTTAATAATTACAGATTCAGTCGCTACCCACAACCCCCACACATAACAATGGGTGCAGTAAATAACGGGATTTGTCAGATCCTATGGTACCATAACCTAATACTGGTCGGCTTGATCATTGCTAATGAATGTCATCGGTCATGTAACTACAACCAACAAGTTTTGTTCACTTTTTGAAATTTGTTATTAGTTTTTGAAATAATTGTTAGCGTTCTTGAAATAATTGTTAGCGTTCTTGAAATAATTGTTATTGAAATTATTGTAAAGCATTTAGCACATATGAGTCACCCCAAAACAGTTGAAAACAGTAAAAGAGGGGAATAATGTACTCGCCTGAGAATGCTTGGAGGTCTTGAACAACAACCAAACAAAGCTTGAGGGAGCACGGAATCAGTCGGCAAGCTAAAACTATATAAATAAACCGGACTTAAATCGGGAGATCGGATAGGATGAGGCTTGGCAAACCAAATGAGTATTGGAACTCATATGATATGGTTTAACAAGGCCTACATACTACAATGAGACTAACCTAAGTGCTTTCGACCCATCGCGACCCATTAAGGTAACTTATGCTACTTTAACGCGTCGTGCGCGTGAAACGTGTTCGGACCGTCTAACTAGTCCTATGACAAGTGTTATATGCCTAAACATGTTACATAATCAGTTATGTGACAAAAGTTTAGGTTACATATGCTTAATTACCAATTATACATGAAAAGGGTATTCTGGTAATTTACCTAAGGCATATAAACCACCTATCATACAACTACTCAAACGATGTGACCATAGGGTATAACCTCGGAAGGTTATTCCCTACCTACTATGGTCACCTAATGTATTTGGTCGGATCCTAATGATCGACCAAACTGGGTCGGGTTCGAAGGTATAAGCGATTTATCAGATCGCTTACCCTACGACCCTAGACAACGTGGTAATCAGTAGGCATAGTCCCAAGGGACTATAACCAACGTGATTACAATCACGTTGCGAAGTTCAAAAGAACTTCGCATTGACCATTACTGGTCAACGCTGAAAGTCAAACAAAGTTTGACTTTCGGACTCGAAAAGCAATAAAATAAGGAAAAGAACGAAAGAATACTTACGAAGGGACCCCGAATGCTAATCCCGATTCAAGAATCTCAGGTATGAAACAATGGTTTCAACTTAGAGGTTCTCAAATCAGAATTCTAGTAATTTTAGCAATGGGGGGTATGGGGTATTTATAGGAATACCCGAACCGTTAAGATCGTTTCATGGAAAACGTGCCTTAATCCCATCCGTACATGTGTTGAAATGTCATGGTGTTTAGGTGTTTAAATTCCATCCATACATGTGTTGAAATGTCATGGTGTTTAGGTGTTTAAATTCCATCCATACATGTGTTGAAATGTCATGGTGTTTAGGTGTTTAAATTCCATCCATACATGTGTTGAAATGTCATGGTGTTTAGGTGTTTAAATTCCATCCATACATGTGTTGAAATGTCATGGTGTTTAGGTGTTTAAATTCCATCCATACATGTGTTGAAATGTCATGGTGTTTAGGTGTTTAAATTCCATCCTTATCCGCTGACTAAGCAAGTTAGAATGTGTGGTTGTGAATTAAACAACGGCTAATACATCGAATCTGGTCCCGAATGCGAAAAACGATCCAAATGACGTGACGAATGGATTTTTCTTATGGCGAACACTAAAATAAAATATTTTAGTGCTAACATAATTTTTTGGATGTCCGGATGTATTCAGAACGTAAGTTATGCGCGAAAATGCAAACTTGTGCACTTTTTGACACTTTTAGTCCCTGAATGACCCAAAAGTTTATTTTAGCACACCGAACCCCTCAAAGCCTATTTCTAAGCTATGTAAAGGATATTTATGGTATGTTTAACTTATGGTCATGTTCCGGAAGGTCTGTTACAATTCAAATTGGCATACTTTCGCAGTTTGTCAACTTTAGTCCCTGTAAGCGATTAAACTTGATTTCGGCATACCAAACCTTCCAAAACTTATTTCTAAGTTATGTAAAGGTTATTTAAGGTATGTTAATCCTTTGTCACTACTCCGGAGTGTTTGTTGCATTAAACTGGTTATATTTACGCATCAGTGCGCGTATAACCTTCCAGAAAGCGATTTAGAGTTTGAAATTGAACAAGAATTGATATGTGCAAATGATACACATATTTTTACAAATCCCAAGTATGAAATATAATATTTCATTGGTTTGGTATTTGTTTGATGGCCGTGGAGGCACAGGTGTTACAGTCTCCCCTACTTTAGGAAATTTCGTCCCGAAATTTATTTAGAGGAAACTTGTGAGAGTTTAAAACATGAAGTTGAAAAGATCGAACAACATTGGTTAGGGTTCTTGAACTTCTAGGAACCTTAATAACATTATGTTTGCAATGTAAGAGGGACACTTATATACAAGTATATGAAGTGTCATTGGTGCGTCCACCGTACCTCCATTACATCGTTGTCATTTTGTTATTGTTGTCGCTATCGGTTCTTACACATAATAAATCTTACTGGTTTTCTGTGCACTAAATTTCATAATCATGTACGCGTCCATAATTAGACAATTCCTTGCCCAGTTCACACAGTCTATTTTATAATGTGTAGTGTGAAACCAAATGAACAATCCTGTGATGAGTGTGACTAGACCGCCATAGAATCCTTTTAATTAAATCATTAAATGATCTAAATAGACTATCAAGGAGTCTGTTCAGCTACATCACTAGATGTCGTTCTTTAACCAAATTGTGAATCAATCTTTTTGACTAGACCACTAAAGGGTCTCTTATGAATCATGGAGTAGTACTATATAATCCAAGGGTCTTAACTCTTACATAGAAGCCCATTAAGGATTTAAGGTAGTACCTTTTTGGATATCCTACTACGAATCCATCATATGAAGATATGAAAGATTCTACGAGGATTTGGATAACGAATATCCAGAGTATACGAAAGCACAAAAATCATAGAGGAGAACACATAAACATATATCACATAACCACAAAATTGTTTGTTAATTTGTCTTGTAAATTGCGTACTTGCATTTAAAGCACACTTGGAATCCATTCCGTGGATTTCATTTGGTACTTTAAACGTTAACAAGAATCCAACTATAAAGATAGAAAGATTCAAAAAGAAAATTCGATTTCGATTACTAGGAACCGAAGTGTTCGAATTAAGGTACATAAGGAATCCAATTAAGGACTCTGATTTGAACGATAATCATCCACAAGGATCTAATTGTAAAGATAAAAAGATCCCATATGAATTTTAGAAGTTGAAGATGTTTTGAAACCTTGCACTGGATGTGCTTAGGTCAAAACATGATGTAAAATGCTTATGAAGTTGAGATGCTTGATATGTCAAGGCGACATATGAAGCAGAATTTTGAAGGTTAAGTCAATGTATGAGGAAAATATTTTTGAAAACTATGCATGGGGTTCTTTTAAGAAAAATGTGTTTAACGTTTTTGAAACCTTATATATAATACTTTTGAAATCATAAAGTAGGTGTATTAGGTAGATATATTTACAAAAATGTTTTAAAATCATGCGAGATGAATTTTGAAATTATGTATAAGGTTTTTGAAAGACATGAATGATGCTTTTCGAAATCATGCACTTGATCAGAAAATGTATTGTGTTAATATTGTCTTCAGACTATATGAAATATTTTGAAATTAGAAAGGTTGGTTTTGATAACATGGCCAATGTTTTTGAAATAACATAGACAATGCATCTAGAAAAATTGTTTTCAAACTATATGAAATGTTTTGAGATCATGAAGATTGTTTTGAAATACTGGTACTGTGTATGTTGAAAAATCAAAACGTAATGGGTATGAGATTTGAAAACACCCTTAGTTATCTAACCAAGGATTTAAAGGAACATATGTGCGAAAAGCACGATTACTCATAATGTCACTTAATTTTCTGTACTTTGTTTCTTAGAGTGAAACGAGTACTTAAAATTTTTGAGGGAATCATGAGCAATCATTTGAAAGAGAGAAATCACAAGAGTAGTTTGTAAGGTACATAGTTCCTTGATGTAGGTATCATAGGAAAAGCCATACACACCTAGTAGGGGGTTGAGCTGGTTGGTTGGGGACTGCTTTACCATTGTGAGCGACCATGGCGAAGTTCTGAGAAGCCTTTCGCTTCTTTGACTTCTTAGGGGATCGTTCATCCATGGTATTTGATTCCTCGATTGGTTTCTTGGCTGATAGTGTTGTCGCCTGACTAGGTCCTGCCTGTCTTGGTGACCCTTGAGTGGCTTCATCCTGGAGATGATACATGGCAGTAGCTAATTCAACAGTCTTCAGGACTACTTCGCCTATTCGCTGAGCGAATTTGGCTGCTTGCTCAGATATCTGGGCGTCATTGTGTTGAAGAGACATTCTTGAAGAAAAAGAAAGGCATAGGGATTGGACAATCAAAACAGAATGATAACGCATGAAGATTGCGATCATTTGTTTGTTACCTAAGGCAAACAAATGAGACGGTGGCTGATCAAAGTAAATGGGTCAAAAATAATGTATCGCGAAGACATGCTCGCCTATAAGTGAACACTCATCCCAAGAATTCCCAGGTAAGCACAACTGGTCTCGCGTCTGATGAGATGTATACGAAGTGCTTGCCTA
This sequence comes from Helianthus tuberosus, assembly GCA_030545235.1. Classification (NCBI taxonomy): domain Eukaryota; kingdom Viridiplantae; phylum Streptophyta; class Magnoliopsida; order Asterales; family Asteraceae; genus Helianthus; species Helianthus tuberosus. The sequence continues at coordinate 46,463,003 of CM060426.1, read as the reverse complement.
GACAGAAAACCCAGAATACAGGCATTCACCCTTCCAGTTTGCACGTGTTCACATCATTTAAAACCCAAAACCTTGACGAAGTTTTGAAAACTCAAAGGGGTTCAAAACCATATAATAGAGAGTTCAAAACCTAGTAATCAATCATCCTAGAACAGATGATTAGTTTTCAAAGCGGTTTTGAAATTTATGTTCTTGTTGTGGTCGTCACCTAAGGATAGGTGACGGTATTGTTTTATGACTAAACGCAAGTAAACTCGCGTTAGGGTCCTAAGAAGGTTATAGACTAGGTCAAAGCATTACTAATAACCTAATTCCCTATAACCATTGGCTCTGATACCATCTTTTCTGTCACACCCTGACCGCGTAAAACAACAAATCGCGGCGGAAACATCGGGGCGTGTTGCAACAGAATTAATGTTTCATAACCATGGATACCAAAAGTGTTTCGTTTTATTAAACATTGAGTAATTACATCGTCTGGAAATCTAAATACACTATTTAAACATAGTCTATCATAGTTATTGAGTCACTAAGGCCTTGTCCAGTCCTATGTGAGCATGCATCTTATCAATCGATATCATCCAACAATACCTGAAACATATGTGAAAACGAGGTCAGCAAAGAAATGCTGGCGACTACATAGGTTTTGTGAAAATAAGATTCATGACTTCTGTTTAAGAAAATGTTTAGTCATGAACCTTGTAATTTGCTTTGTCTTTGTAAATCATTTGAAAAATAATAAGTTCGGATGATAAGTATAAATAAGAAAATAATGCATGATTAAATGAATAACCATGTAAATGAGTTTGCATAAGATAAGTTGTTTATAAATCAATGTCTTGTGAAAAGTATGTTATTTGTATAAAATGTTCTATGTCTCAAACTGAAATGATTCAAATAACGCTATAATATGTAATACCATACAAACACTTATATATAGGAAGTACCAGCGGCGTATCCACCATGTTTGTATCATATTACACACGCATCGTTACTTAATCACTTAACCAAACCAAACCAAACAATGTAAAATGTCTATGTCAAATATCCATGTCAAATGTCTATGTCAAATATCCATGTATGGCAAGTGAAATGTCTCAACTAAACCATATGCACAAAAAAAACAAAGTATTGAAGTAAAACTTGGTTTAAATCAAAGTTATGTTTTGTGGAAAATACATGATCAAATGTCAATCATGTTAAAATGTTTACCCAATCGTTAACCCATTTTGTAAAATCGTTCTAGTCGTTCTTGTTTTAATTGTGAAACTACTTTATGGTCGATTCTCTAATAACATTCAAACCTTCTTGACGCGTTCCTCGCTCCATCTCGCTCTCGCTCTCGTTCTTAACAAACCCTTACCAAAGGATAAGTTAATAATTACAGATTCAGTCGCTACCCACAACCCCCACACATAACAATGGGTGCAGTAAATAACGGGATTTGTCAGATCCTATGGTACCATAACCTAATACTGGTCGGCTTGATCATTGCTAATGAATGTCATCGGTCATGTAACTACAACCAACAAGTTTTGTTCACTTTTTGAAATTTGTTATTAGTTTTTGAAATCATTGTATTCGTTCTTGAAATCATTGTTAGCGTTCTTGAAATAATTGTTAGCGTTCTTGAAATAATTGTTAGCGTTCTTGAAATAATTGTTAGCGTTCTTGAAATAATTGTTAGCGTTCTTGAAATAATTGTTATTGAAATTATTGTAAAGCATTTAGCACATATGAGTCACCCCAAAACAGTTGAAAACAGTAAAAGAGGGGAATAATGTACTCGCCTGAGAATGCTTGGAGGTCTTGAACAACAACCAAACAAAGCTTGAGGGAGCACGGAATCAGTCGGCAAGCTAAAACTATATAAATAAACCGGACTTAAATCGGGAGATCGGATAGGATGAGGCTTGGCAAACCAAATGAGTATTGGAACTCATATGATATGGTTTAACAAGGCCTACATACTACAATGAGACTAACCTAAGTGCTTTCGACCCATCGCGACCCATTAAGGTAACTTATGCTACTTTAACGCGTCGTGCGCGTGAAACGTGTTCGGACCGTCTAACTAGTCCTATGACAAGTGTTATATGCCTAAACATGTTACATAATCAGTTATGTGACAAAAGTTTAGGTTACATATGCTTAATTACCAATTATACATGAAAAGGGTATTCTGGTAATTTACCTAAGGCATATAAACCACCTATCATACAACTACTCAAACGATGTGACCATAGGGTATAACCTCGGAAGGTTATTCCCTACCTACTATGGTCACCTAATGTATTTGGTCGGATCCTAATGATCGACCAAACTGGGTCGGGTTCGAAGGTATAAGCGATTTATCAGATCGCTTACCCTACGACCCTAGACAACGTGGTAATCAGTAGGCATAGTCCCAAGGGACTATAACCAACGTGATTACAATCACGTTGCGAAGTTCAAAAGAACTTCGCATTGATCATTACTGGTCAACGCTGAAAGTCAAACAAAGTTTGACTTTCGGACTCGAAAAGCAATAAAATAAGGAAAAGAACGAAAGAATACTTACGAAGGGACCCCGAATGCTAATCCCGATTCAAGAATCTCAGGTATGAAACAATGGTTTCAACTTAGAGGTTCTCAAATCAGAATTCTAGTAATTTTAGCAATGGGGGGTATGGGGTATTTATAGGAATACCCGAACCGTTAAGATCGTTTCATGGAAAACGTGCCTTAATCCCATCCGTACATGTGTTGAAATGTCATGGTGTTTAGGTGTTTAAATTCCATCCATACATGTGTTGAAATGTCATGGTGTTTAGGTGTTTAAATTCCATCCATACATGTGTTGAAATGTCATGGTGTTTAGGTGTTTAAATTCCATCCTTATCCGCTGACTAAGCAAGTTAGAATGTGTGGTTGTGAATTAAACAACGGCTAATACATCGAATCTGGTCCCGAATGCGAAAAACGATCCAAATGACGTGACGAATGGATTTTTCTTATGGCGAACACTAAAATAAAATATTTTAGTGCTAACATAATTTTTTGGATGTCCGGATGTATTCAGAACGTAAGTTATGCGCGAAAATGCAAACTTGTGCACTTTTTGACACTTTTAGTCCCTGAATGACCCAAAAGTTTATTTTAGCACACCGAACCCCTCAAAGCCTATTTCTAAGCTATGTAAAGGATATTTATGGTATGTTTAACTTATGGTCATGTTCCGGAAGGTCTGTTACAGTTCAAATTGGCATACTTTCGCAGTTTGTCAACTTTAGTCCCCGTAAGCGATTAAACTTGATTTCGGCATACCAAACCTTCCAAAACTTATTTCTAAGTTATGTAAAGGTTATTTAAGGTATGTTAATCCTATGTCACTACTCCGGAGTGTTTGTTGCATTAAACTGGTTATATTTACGCATCAGTGCGCGTATAACCTTCCAGAAAGCGATTTAGAGTTTGAAATTGAACAAGAATTGATATGTGCAAATGATACACATATTTTTACAAATCCCAAGTATGAAATATAATATTTCATTGGTTTGGTATTTGTTTGATGGCCGTGGAGGCACAGGTGTTACACCATGGTTGTGAAACATTAATTCTGTTACAACACTCCCCGACGTTTCCGCCACGTTTCGTTGTTTTACGTGGTCGGGGTGTGACAGAAAAGATGGTATCAGAGCCAATGGTTATAGGGAATTAGGTTATTAGTAATACTTTGACCTAGTCTATAACCTTCCTAGGACCCTAACGCGAGTTTACTTGCGTTTAGTCGTAAAACAATACCGTCACCTATCCTTAGGCGACGACCACAATAAGAACATAAATTTCAAAACCGCTTTGAAAACGAATCATCTGTTCTAGGATGATTGATTACTAGGTTTTGAACCCTCTGTTATAAGGTTTTGAACCCCTTTGGGTTTTCAAAATCTCGTCAAAGTTTTGGGTCCTAAATAGTGTGAACACGTGCAAACTGGAAGAGTGAATGCCTGTACCCTGAGTTTTCTGTCTAAGGCTAGAGTGTTCGTACAAATCCACATAATCGGACAAGTCACTCTTACCTGGGAACTCTTGGGGTGAGTGTCCACTTATAGGCGAGCATGCCTTCACGATACATTATAAGGATCTATTTGATTTGATTCAGCCTTTGTGTGTCGTTTGTTTGCTTCGTGGTTCAAACAAATGACCATCACCCATGATTTGGTCGGTAATTGTAACATCCTATTCTTACCCAATGCCATTTCATTTGTTTTCTCTCTTGTTTCCCCTTTTAGAATGCCTCCACAATGCGAAAATCAGGTATCTATTATAGAGCTGGCAGCTGTCATTACACAGCAAATGACTGCTGCAATCCCGAACATCGTTGCTCAATGTAACCAAGCCCTCAACAACAATAATGCCCCCTGCAACTTCAAGACGTTCAACTCGGCTAAGCCATCAAAGTTTTCTGGGTCTCAAGGAGCGACTGCACTTCTGCAATGGTTCGAGAGTCTAGAGAGCACCTTCAGGCATGTTCAATGCCCAAATGAGCGAAAGGTAGATTTTGCATCTGGTGTCTTTGAGAAACGGGCTTTGACATGGTGGAATGGTGTGATGAGAGATAGGGGTGCCGATGTGGCGCTGGCTCAAACATGGGAAGAGCTTCGAGCTCTGATGATGAAGGAGTTCTGTCCTCGTCATGAACTTAGGGCTTTGGAAAGAGAATTCGACGATCTTAAGCAAGACAGCGGTGAACATCGAGCCTAGAATGATCGATATGAGGAGCTGAGCCTGTTGTGTCCTACCATGGTTACGCCTTTGGATAAGGCGATCGAAAAATACATTGATGGTCTCCCTGACTCAGTTCAGGACATTGTTACTGGGAGTAACCCCACTACGGTTAGGCAGGCCATCGAACTAGCTGCAACCTTGACTGAATCTCAGATCAGGAAAGGCAAACTTTTTTGGAAAGGCGACAAGAAACAAGCAGCTAATGTTCAGGAGGAAACCAAGGAAAGCAAAACCGAACCTTCTAAGAAGCGTAAGGCTTCGCAGAATTGTGCGATTGCTGCTCAACCCAACCAAAACACCCGCAACCAACCAACTCAACCTCCTGCAAGGAAACCTTATGCCGGTACTGCACCGATATGCAATAAATTTAATGCACGCCACTTAGCTCACCTACAGTGTCGTTTATGTGCATCATGTGGGCGACTCGGTCACCTGGCAAATGCTTGTCGATTTACCCCAAACCAAGGTGGTCCAAACCAAACTCAAGTAAATCATGCTCAAGCTCGTTGTCCACCGGGTCCTTGCTTCAACTGTGGCGAGATGGGCCATTTCCGAAGAAATTGCCCAAAGATTGCTAATGCGAATCCAGCGCAGGGATGAGCATCGGACCAACTAGAAGACAATGTTGTTTAGAAATAATCAAGCCTTATGTATTATTTTCTTTTGTTGTCAAGGTCCACGAAACAGTTGTTGTTGTTGTTTATAAATAAATCTTTTTATTTTACATTGCAATGTACAAATGTGATGGCATGTATAAACAACGTATCCCCTACAATACCGACAATCAAGGAGCCGTATTCCTTGAAGAACAGATTACCCCCCCCCCCAAATCTTTCCATTTTTTGATCTCTTGCGATTTCCCACAAAAATCCTAAGTACCCGTTTCTTCCAAGGAAACGAAGTACAAGGCGCAACTTACAACTCTGTACGAATACCCAAAGTACCACTATAAATTCTTAATAGGGTACCTGAATATTGCGTTTTCTTGAAAACGAAATCAAATTTTTGGTAGATCATTCTATCTTTATAGATAGATTCTTGAAAATGATTAAAGTGCCAAATGAAATCCACGGATTGGATTCCTGGCGTGCTTTAAGTATCCGCATCCAAATATAACAAATTAAAGGCTAAATTAAACAATTATGTGATTATGTGATTATGTGTTCCCTTTTTGTGTTTTTGTATGATCCAAATTTTTTTTTATCAAAATCCTTGTAGAATCTTCCATATCTTTGTATAAGGGATTCGTAGTAGGATATCCAATGGTACTATCTTAAATCCTTAATGGACTTCTACGTTGTAGTTAAGTCCCTTGGATTATAAAGTACTATTCCAAAGTTTAAAGACATCCTCCGTCGATGTAGTTAAATATTCCTCTTGGGTAGTTTAGTTAAAGAGATCCTTCGTCGATCTAAGTTAAAGAGATTGGTTCGACAATCTAGTTAAATATATCATGTGTTGATATAGTTAAAGAGGCCCTCTGGTGGTCTAGTTAAAGAGATCCTTTGTCGATCTAAGTTAAAGAGGCCCTCTGGTGGTCTAGTTAAAGAGATCCTTCGTTGACCTACTTAAATAAATTGGTTTGGCAATCTAGTTAAAGATATCATGTGTTTATGTAGTTAAATAGGCCCACGGGTGGTCTAGTTCAAGAGATTATTCGTTGATCTAATCCTTTGGTGACCTAGTTAAAGAGGCTCTATTGCAGTCAAGTTAAATCACCACAGGATTATTCGTTTGATTTTTTTCCCCATACGCATTATGAAATGAACTGTGCGGACTGTGCAAGGAATTACGTAATTATGGAGGCCTACATAATTATGGAATTCAGTGCACAGAAACCACAGGAAGTTTTGTCATGTGTTAAGACCTATAGTGACAAGAGTAATGATACGGGAGAAGTCTTGGACTTTGACCAATGTCATTTTATCTTACACTTCCCAATCATGAATTCAAGTTTCCTATGATAAGTCTTCATGGGAAACGTTCTCCTATCCATAGTTTGAAACTCCATGTTTTGCTGCTACAAGGACTTCACTTTGAGGGATTGACAATTTCGCTAAGAACCCTATCATGGCCCAGAGTTCTACTTAGGGATCAAGGGGTTCATTCAAAGCGAAAACATCACCGTCGTCCTCACAAGTTTCTCCTAAAATTAAATTTCGGGACGAAATTTCCTAAAGTAGGGGAGACTGTGACACCTGTGTCACTTCAACCATCAAACAAATACCAAACCAATGAAATATTGTATTTCATACTTGGGATTTGTATAAATATGTGTATCATTTACACATATCAATTCTTGTTCGATTTCAAGCTTTAGATCGCTTTCTGGAGGGTTATACGCGCTCTGATGCGTAGATATAACCAGTTTAATGCAACGAACACTCTGGAATAGTGAAATAGGCTTAACATACCTTAAATAACCTTTACATAACTTAGATGTAAGTTTTGGAAGGTTTGGTGTGGTGAAATCAAGTTTATTCGCTTACAGGGACTAAATTTGACAAACTGCGAAAGTATGCCAATTTGAACTGTAACAGACATTCCGGAACATGACCATAAGTTAAACACACCTTAAATATCCTTTATATAGCTTATAAATAGGCTTTGAGGGGTTCGGTGTGCTAAAATAAACTTTTGGGTCATTCAGGGACTAAAAGCGTCAAAAAGTGCACAAGTTTGCACTTTCGCGCATAACATACGTTCTGAATACATCCGGACATCCAAAAATTTATGTAAGCACTAAAATATTTTATTTTAGTGTTTGGCATAAGAAAAATCCATTCGTCGCGCAATTTGGATCGTTTTTCGCGCTTATGCGCATTCCGTCGTAATTAACCGAACATCGCGATCGTACGACCAAACGAACGTTGGTGACCGACCGGATAATATTTAAATCCCACAAATATTCTGTTATGATTAAAATCCTATTTTAATCAGGTCCGTGTTGAAAAATAAATTAAAACGCCTAAAAACGTTATTTTTCAAAGTTTAAGCGCGTATCGTGTGTTTCTGCGCAACACAGTGCTTCTACTGCAAAACGCAGACAACGCAGCCAGTCCTGGCAACTGAAATTATTTCAATAATATCTTAGCGAGATTATTTTTATAGAGTAATAAAAATAATTTAGAACGCCATAAACCGGGATTTAAACGATAGATAAAATACCCGGTACCCAGTTAAATACTCGTTTAACCATATGCCAGGAATATGCTAAGGTATATGCTAAGGAATATGCTTGGAATATGCTAGGAATATGCTTGGAATATGCTAAGGAACGCAGCCAGTCCTGGAAACTGAAATTATTTCAATAATATCTTGGCGAGTTTATTTTTATAGAGTAATAAAAATAATTTAGAATGCCATAAACCGGGATTTAAACGATAGATAAAATACCCGGTACCCAGTTAAATACCCGTTTAACCATATGCCAGGAATATGCTAAGGTATATGCTAGGAATATGCTAAGGAATATGCTAGGAATATGCTAAGGAATATGCTAGGAATATGCTTGGAATATGCTAGGAATATGCTTGGAATATGCTAGGAATATTCTATATGGAATTTCCTATAAATACCCAACCCTTTCAATTGCAAAAAACCCACACCTTTGAAATCTGAATTTGCTCTCTAAGTTGTTGTGTTTAACAGTTCATACCTGAGAGTATTCGGATTCAAACCTTCCATTCTTGGACCCTTTGTAAGTGTTCCTTCGTTCTTTTATTCTTTTAGCGTTAAAGTCAAACTTTGTTTGACTTTCTGCATTTGACCAGTTCATGGTCAATGCGAAGTTCATTTGAACTTCATAACGTGAGCGTAATCACGATGGTTATAGTCCCTAGTGACTATACGTACTGATTACCACGTTATCTAGGCCCAGTGACGAGTCGTAGTTTCGGCCAAAATACGTGTTATTGCGTATTTTGTAACCAAACTTCTCTTAGGTATCAAAACTGTTTGTTTTGATACCAAACCTGTTTTCTAAACTTAGTTAAGCATGTTCTAACATGCTTAGCTCGTCACTTTTAGTTTAGTGCTTATATAGGGTCGTAAAGGTAAGCGATCTAATCAATCGCTTATACTTTCGAACCCGACCCGTTTGATCGATCATTAGGATCCGACCAAACACATTAGGTGGCCATAGTTGTATAGGGAATAACCTTCCGAGGTTATACCTTATGGTCACATCATTTGAGTAGTTGTATGATAGGTAGTATATATGCCTTAGGTAAATTACCAAAATGCCCTTTTAACGCCAAAATTCATTTTTAGCATATGTAACATAACTTTTGGTATCTAAACTGATTTGGTAACAATATTAGACATGTTAAGGCATATTTTACTTATCATAGGACTAGTTAGGCATTTCGAACGCGTTTCACGCGAACGACGCGTTAAAGTAGCATAAGCTACCTAAACGGGTCGTAATGGGTCGTAACCACTTAGGTTAGGTTTCATTGTAGTATGTGGGCTTTGTTAAACCATATTACATGAGTTCCCATACTCATTTGGTTTATGAACCCTCATTCTATCCAATCCTCCGAATTTAGGTCCGGTTTATTAATGTAGATACCTATATTAGGTGCCGTTTGATATTCGTGACCTTCTAGCTTTCCTTGGTGGATATCTAAAGTCTATTGAGCAATCTCAAGTGAGTACATAGACCCCCCTTTTACTGTTTTCCAAACGTTTTGGGGTGAAACACATGTGCCTACTTGTTACTTTCATGCTTTCCTGTTTTCACATCATATACTTGCTATGTTCATTAGTACATTTATAGTACATGATTTCATTGTGTTTTATGCTATGTATGCCCATTGTGTGCGTACTTAGTACCTTGTTTTACATTACATTTCATGTTATGTATGTCCATTGCGTGCATACTTAGTACATTGTTTTACATTACACTTCATGCTATGTATGGCCATTGTGTGCATACTTAGTACATCGTTTTATATTACATTTCATGCTATGTATGTCTATTGTGTGCATACTTAGTACATTGGTTTACATTACAATTTGTTGCATATACTCATCCAGCATATGAACACATTATATTACATTATGTGAACCATTTGTATCTATTGAACCATGTGAACCATTTGACAATAGACATTTGACTATACCTAAACATTTTTACAATTGTTAAACATTACATCTTGATGGTTTGGTTTGGGTAAGTGATTTAAGTAACGAGGCGTGTGTAATATGATACAAGCATGGTGGATACGCCGCTGGTACTTCCTATATATAAGTGTTTGTATGGTATTACATATCGTAGCGTTATTTGAATCATTTCAATTTGAGACATATAACATTTTATACAAATAACATACTTTTCACAAGACATTGATTTACAAACAACTTATCTTATACAAACTCATTTTACATGGTTATTCATTTAACCATACATTATTCTCTTATTTATACTTATCATCTGAACTTATTGTTTTTCAAACGATTTACAAAACAAATCAATTTACAAGGTTCATGACTAAACTTTATTAAACAACTCTTTCTAAACTTTCAAGTCATGAAACCTATTTTCACAAAACCTATGTATCTCACAGGCATTTTTATGCTGACGTACCTATTTTCACATGTGTTTTTAGGAGTTGATGCATAGGACTTATCGAGACATACTTAGGCGGGCCTGTGCCTTAGTGACTTAAAACGAGATAAGAACTAGTTAATTTATGTTATGTACTCTTTATTTCTTGTTTAAAGACAATGTAACTCGCTTATTTGATGAATAAAACGAAACTTTAATTTCCATGGTTGTGAAACATTAATTCTGTTACAACACTCCCCGACGTTTCCGCCACGTTTCGTTGTTTTACGTGGTCGGGGTGTGACACCGATTTAGGATGTAGGATTTCTTAAACCATATCACATGAGTTCCAACACTCATTTGGTTTACAAGTCCTCATTCTGTCCAATCTTCCGATTTAGGTGTCGATTGTTTGACTAGTGATTCGATTACTAGGTGCTGCTTGATTTCTCTGGTTTACTTGAGTTTGTTGAAGTTCTATTGATTGAGGATACTTTTCACTTCATGTGAGTACATAGTTCCCCTATTTTACTGTTTTCAAATGTTTTGGGGTGATTCATATGTATCAAAACGATTTCGATATTTTAACAATGGTTTCAAAAACGATTGAGATGGTTTATATTAAACTAATAATGATTTCGATAATGTGAACGAACTTGTTGGTTGTAGATACATAACGAATGACGTTCATTAATTTTGGCCGAACCGACCAGTACTAGGTTATGGTACCATAGGATCTGACAAATCCCGTTATCAGACTACACCCATGGTAATGTGTGGGTTAGGTGGGTAACGACTGAATCTGTGATTGTTAACTTACCCTTTAGTGGTTTGTTATTGCGAGAAGCGAGATAGTCTAGTCACAAAGGTTTGAATGTTATTAGCGAGACGACCAAAAAAAGTTTTCACAATTAAAACGAGGATGATTTAAACGACTTAAACAATTTGGAAACGATTTAAACGAGTTAACGATTTTGAAACGATTTGAACAAGTTAAACGAGTTGGATAAACGATTGGTTTTTGGTTAAGTGTTTAGATAACGGGACAGGTGTAATATGGTGAAAACATGGTATATACGCCGCTGGTACTTCTTATATATAAGTGTTTTCAGCATATTACATACCGTGACGTTATTTAGTTCACTTTGGTAAACGATTTTAAAACGATGTCACATAACGATGTTTTCGAAAGGATATAACCATACGAGTTTTATTAACGAGTTTTTACGAGATGTTTTACAATTTGGTTTACTAAAACAAATGTTTTGGGGTTAAGAATCATGGCTACGAGGTTTTATAAATTATAATCCACTTGATTTGAGTTGGTTAAATTATGCTGCAATACTATGTACTTTTCAAAACAAGGTTTTTAATAAGGTATTGCAACATGTAAACTAGCCATGAATCCGACACTCCTATAAAACCTATGTACTCGCCAGCATTTCTTTGCTGACTTTGTTTTTACATATGTTTCAGGTGTTGTTGCTTGATGTTGATTGCTAGGATGCATGAGTCACAAAGGATCTTGACGAGGCCTTAGTGACATAATAACAGTGATAGTCGATATGTAACTTGTTTGTTTCGTGTTAAAACAATGTAAATCACTTGATGAATAAATAAAACGAAACTTTTTGTATTCCATGGTTGTGAAACAATAATTCTGTTACAACACTCCCTGACGTTTCCGCCACGATTTGTTGTTTTACGTGGTCGGGGTGTGACAAATGTCATCACACAAATCCTTACCATTTATTTATTCAAAAGTTGACAGATCATTTTCATGTTCAAGTTGTTGATTTTAAGTTCATATAGCGGATGCTATGGTTTGTAAAAACTCGTTTGCACATTGTGACCGATTGTTTAGGAATCCATTGGTCAAAACTCCTTTGTTACACCTCTGTTAACTAAGTTACACTAGATTATACATCTATACACATCATGTCCTTTGACATCAAATGCTAGAACACATACCTGTTAACCATTGGGTTCTTGTTGTTGAAATATATCCTTGGATTCGCCTAATGTGAATAAAGAAAGAAAAAAAATTGATTCGGTTTTGTGGTTATCTACCTCGGTGTTATTCATATACATACACGCATGATGAAACCCTAAGGAGTTAAGGTAGTATAAATTTCGAGGACGAAATTTTCTTAACAGGGGGAGAATGTGACAACTGCCAAATTTGCATGCATCCGTACAAATAATTAATCTTGATTAGTGCTTAATGACTGTGCTGAATTACAATTTATTGCTTTCTGATTACTGCATCATACTTACATGTGCATCACATATTGCATAATGACACGTCATTATTACGTGCAATCATATTGTCATAAACGATGCACAAAGTACAGTTGGCACAGTTAGCGGATAACTCAGAAAATGCTGACAGGACTCAGCACACAGACAGACAATGTTTTGAGACCCAGTATGAGTCAGAGACTAAGTACTACACTAGTATGGTGTGTAGGGAAGTAAGGACCACAAAACTGCATTCCTAAGTAATAGTGTAAGTGCCGGAAAGTGCCTAAAACCCACATAAAGTGCTAAATTTAGCATATTTCAGCAAAAATCAGCAATTTAACAAGCTAGTAACATGCAAAAATATGACTAAATGGTCTTGAATGCTTTCCTAAGTGTCGGGAATTAAAAATGTCACAAAAGGGTACATAAAGAACACTAAACGGTATAGTTTAGCACTTTAACGAACCGGTATCTAACCGAACAACCGGACACTACCCGAAACATCAAAATTATACTAGAAGCATTGTTTTAATGTTTCCAAACTAGTTATGATCCCCGAACACCCAAACACACTATATAATATCATACTAACTAAAACACCTAATCTTATACTTAGAATCTAACTTAATCTCCTAACTTACCATCACTACACAACCTATTACCCCCCCCCCCTTTCCATTTACGGTCACTAGAGGGAGACCCCACCTTGATTTTATTTGATTTGCTTTGATATCTTAATAGATATGTCTTCTACTTAAGGGAGCATATTAACCAAAGGATCAAGGAGAAAGATGGTTATAAGTATGATATGTTAGATCACAAGTTCACCATCTCTCACACACTACTTTACACACATCTCCTCCCTTCTCCTTGCTTGTTCTCGGCCAAGAACCATCACCACCCTACCATCATCTTCAACTCATTTCCATCCATTTCCCAAGTGGTATTAAGGTGTAAGAAGCAAAGTTAGGAAGCTTGGAGCTTTCGGAAGTTGAAGGACCTTCACCGTTTGCTTTTATCCACTTCATTTCTACACTTGATCATCCCTAGCCTTGAGCTAGTAGTAAGATCTTCTACTCTTCATTTTACATATATTTTAAGTGGTTAAAAGGTGATACAAGATGATTATCGTAAATAACACTAAGAAACTTAAAGATGAAACATGAACATAAGCATAAAACTATAAGAAATCTTAGGGAAATCATGTTGTTTAGTGTTGTTATGATGGTTGATGATTGTTGGTTTGTGTAAATGATGTAGATCATTATATGATCTTGCTAGATCATGATTAAAAACATAATCTAGCAAGATGAGAGGATGAAAATGTTAGAGATTTATAAATCATCCCCATACAAGACATGAACTTGAAAGAATATATTGTTTTCTTGAAAAATAATGATTAATGTGAGTAATAATACTTATAGATCTAATGATGTATGGAGAATTTCTAAAGAAACCAAGCTAAAAATATAAGTTTTTTCTAAAAACTTGGTTCTTACATAAACAAATCTTATTTTTAGTGGTTTACTAAGTGTAGAAACACTTGTGTAACAAGAAGAATACATGAAGAAATATTTTTGAAAAGTATGATTACAAGTTGTAAACATCTAAATCATTCAAGAATGATGTTTTTGTATAAACAACCACACTTTAAAAGGTAACTAAACTTACTAAACACACTACCAAGTTACTACAAATTTTTACAAATATTCAAGTTCATGAAGTAGTGAAATATGTATGATTTTGGCAAGATTAGTAAGTAAGGGTTGTTTGTTGATAATTTTAAATTGATTGTGATGGTTTTTACAAAAGAAAATGATATGCTTGAAAGCATGAAAACCTCCATTTTTAGGGGAAACTATGGCAAAATTTTCAAAAAATATTAACACTTAGAAAAATATTTTAAACAAATATTTACAAGTGTATTTTAACCATGAGTTTTCCATATAAACTTTGCCATAATTTTTTGTTACAAAAATATAAGTGTTGGAGGTTGGTTTTTATAAATAAAAGTGGCTAAATATATATATTTAGAATATATATACATTGAAAACACACATGTGTGTTTACTTGTATATTATGTGTATTAGTCATATTATTTTGGTGTTTGAAATAATATAACTCATCCAAATACCAAAAATTACAACCCAAAATATAACCAAAACTTCCGAGGATATAATATATAAAGAATACCCAAAATACATGTAGAACCAAACAAAGGAATATAACTCACAAAATATTCCGGAAAATTATTTACCAGTATATCCTGGTAATTGGTATTTTGAACACCAAGAGAATGAAAATGGGATTTTCGTAATTACTACAAAGTTATATCATATTTTTGACAAGGGAAAAATATATTATTTTTGGCATGTATGAATATGTATTTTTCTTTAAATTTTTAGAAGATATATTATTTTTAAGAAATATATATTTTCTTACACACCCGAAATACAATATTTTGAGGCAAAAGATATAATTTCCCGAATAAATACGAAATTAAGTATGAAGAACACTTAATGAATACAAAAAAAATACGTATCCTCCTACCATGAACGCACACCGGAACACGGCCCTAATACATGGCAAGACTATACAAGTGAAAGATACCCCCAACCTTGGGAAGAAGATACAAGTATAAATACTTGGGAAGTATTAAGACAATATACATCGTTATAACTATTATTCCAAAGATTCAATAAATATAATTAAGTTAAAATAATTATTATTTTAACAAATAATTATATAACTTGGAATAATGATGAAGACACTTGGAAACGTAACTCAAAGGCACAAATTAATACTAAGTCAAGGCACAACCCGCTCGTCTAATAAGACCATAGTGCATTGTAGGTAGTCGTGTACACCAGAGGACACTTTGAGTTACAGGCGGATTCGAAGAACGCAAAACAGTGAGTTCATGTTCCCCTTTTCTTTAAACTGTTTTGTTTATTAACTTCGAGGGTGAAGTACATGTTTCAAATGATTACAAATGCTTACAGACAAATACAATTGGTATGGTTAGCTAAGGAAAGTACAGTAGATCATGTTAATGGGTAGGCGCATACTTAAGGCCATTAATCTGTCACACCCGCTCGTAGCGGAAGCGCGAGGTGTGATCTGATCGGTTCTCATTGCATAACAATATAAGTGAACAATACTAAATGAATAAAAACAAGCTCCAATGCCATTGTCATAATTGTTTCGAAAGAACGCAACATATGTTAAATGTATTTGTTACAAACCATCAAATGAAAATGCGTTTTCATCGTTCTATACATCAAAATGTAAGTCTTAAAATGTCAAGGCTTTGACCACTATATCACCGCAAAGAGGCGGTATATAACGGGCAAACCCTTCAAATGGTGGCATGGAGTCTTGATACTTGCTTTCCTTAACTGAAATGTCTGCCAGGTCCACTAATTTCCTGAAATACATGTTAAGTTTGAAAACATCAACAAAAGTTGAGCGAGTTCATGCAGTTTAGCTGTATGAGATGTATCTGTAAAATGTGAGTTGTATAAAATGTATCTGTATGTATGATGTATAAACTGTATCCACAACATGTGAGTTGTATAAAATGTATCTGTATGTATGATGTATAAACTGTATCCACAACATGTGAGTTGTATAAAATGTATCTGTATGTATGATGTATAAACTGTATCCACAACATGTGAGTTGTATAAAATGTATCTGTATGTATGATGTAGTATGTAAAGCGTCAATGAAATCGTTGATCATTAATGTTTCGCGAGGACATTAATATGTGTGACGAATTAGGAAGCAATCCAACCCTAGACGATTTTATGTCGACTCCTATCGACTGGGACACAAACGCACTCTTCTGTATGGGTCCACGACCAAGAGTGGGGCTCGCCAAAACCCATTAGATCTAACCCCTTGTACCTAGGTCCAAACTGGATTAATGGTGCTTATATGTATAGACCCTAATTCGCACATGATCTAAGGTGTTTCATTCCCTAACTTTAACATACGATGAACATGTATTTTCCCCGATAGTTGTAAAGTTGTAAAACATTTAAATGAATAGGGGACATGAACTCACTGAATTGCGTCCGTGAATAGAAGTAAATAAGATCTCACGTGCGGTCGTCCTGAATAGCGTTGTGACCTATAAATGTTCTTATTTTTGTTAGACACTTCGGTCTTTGTAAAGAACTTGAGTACAAGTCTTGTGTCTTCAATATGTGTAAGACTTGTATGTCTTTACTGTTCGTTAACTGTGTATTCGATGAATGAGTTGTATAGTCGGATCTAGTCCGCTGAATTTCGTGTCTTATATGTATCCGTTGTATAGTTGTGTTCACAAAAATGGTATCATTGGGCCAAGCCCATGTTTTCAAGTTATTGGGCTTAAATAGTGCTGGGCCTTAAATAGTGTTGGGCCTCAAATAGTGTTGGGCCTCAAATAGTGTTGGGCCTCAAATAGTGTTGGGCCTCAAATAGGGTTGGGCCTCAAATAGTGTTGGGCCTCAAATAGTGTTGGGCCTCAAATAGTGTTGGGCCTCAAATAGTGTTGGGCCTCAAATAGTGTTGGGCCTCAAATAGTGTTGGGCCTCAAATAGTGTTGGGCTTGAATAGTGTTGGGCTTGAATAGTGTTGGGCTTGAATAGTGTTGGGCTTGAATAGTGTTGGGCTTGAATAGTGTTGGGCTTTGGCCCATATGTTTGGTATTGGGCTTAGCCCATGTGTTATGATAAGCCCATTATGAAATTAAGCCCATTTAGAAAAGGAAGCCCATTTGTATAAAATAGCCCATTTGTATAAAATAGCCCACTAGTAAATATAAGTCTTTCATTTTTATAAAAACATTTTTATAAAAATTCACTAAGTATACTTTTTAGTAAATAAAAACATAATAGTTTTTATAAGTCTCAAGATGTCCGAATTTTGTTAATGGTAACGTAAATTTTGTGTCCGCGTCGAAAGATCGTCTATACGTCGTAGAAATTCCTCGGAATGGCGATATGTTTATAGATTCGCCCGTCGTCCGTTTTGACCATAATTTGTATCCGATTATTTGGATCGTCCGTAACTCGTTTTAAGGCGTAATTATGTGAAGTCTTATAAGACTTTGATTATTATGTATCATGTGTTCATTATTACCATTGTAATAAAGTTCCTATCTTTGATATATATAACTAATACATCAAATACCACACATCACTTAAGTTGTTAAAATGATCAAATATATATTTTCTAAAAAAATATATATATATTTATCTTGTCTTTTCTTTTATAAAAGCCTTTCTAAAATGATAAAGATTTAACCAAAAATGATAGTTTTCTTAACATAATGTCTTAAAAAAAAATGGCCATACAACCTTTGTATTAATCATTTGGCCATGTTTATAAACATATCATTTTCTTTTCCAAATCACCCTCAATTTACTCAACATCTTAACTAAAAACATATGAGACTTTCATAACATGAAATTACCAAGATGATATCCAAATCATGTAGGGTTTTAACCATGATCATTTCATAAGCTAACAAGTTCAAAAACCAAGTTTAATTCTAGTTTTAACAACTTTTATAAAAATCTCTAGTTGTATGTTATTTTTTATAATCTTGTAAAAGTATTGTTTTTAAATAAAAACCCTTAATACTTTCACAAGATCAATAGTCATTATCATCCATTTAATCCTTTATGTTAAAAACCCTTTAACATAAACATGCATAATTTTTAGATCATATCTTAAAACATCTTCTAACAATTTATTTGCATCATAAACATCATAACAAGACTAAATAAGCATATATCAAGTCTTAGATCACAATATAAACAATCATAATTATATCATGATTTTTATTCTTTGCTTCTTTGTATTTTCTTCATGTTTATTATGTATGATTTCCTTGGTTATTATTAGTAATAATAACAATCATAATCATAATATATTTGTATATATAAAAAAAATAGTTATAGAAGCTTACTTCTAGCACTTGGCTAGGGATGATCTTAGAAGATTATTAAGAACTAAGAAGATGATAATCTTGATGGTAGAACACTTTTGTATGGATGAAAACCCTTCCTTTTACTTCCAATAGCTTTAGATCACCTTATGTTACTTGGAAATCCATGTTGATCATGAAGGAGGTAATAAAAATAAGTGGGTTTTTGAAGGTGTTCTTGTGAAAAAGATGAAGATGATGGGAGTGTTCTTGGTTGGTGATAGATGAAAATGTGTAGTAATGAGGTTGTAAGACTTAATGGCTAAGTGTTGAAAATAAATCACCATACTAATCCACTTGCAACACAAAGTAATATCTTAGATATTTTACCAACATAAACAAGGGGGTGGGACCCCTTGTTCACGGTCATAAGGTGGGGGGGGGGGGTCTTGTATGGTAAAAATGACTTAGTTATTTTTTTAGATTTCAAAAGAATATAAAGATGTAAGCCTTTAGGTGTTTAGGTTTTGAAATTTTCCGAGATGTTTCTTGACTTGCAAAGACCATAAACTAGCTTTACAAGACCAAAAATAATAACCACTAGTTCGCTACATGTGCCAAAATATAGTTCGGCTAGATGTTTAGCGCTCGTTTCGCAAGTAAATAGCCGAAAGGTACGCTTACGGAAGTTGTAGGAAAAATTCCAGTTATGTATGTAATGGATATTCCATAATTATTTTTATATGAAATTGGTGTCTAAACATCAATTTTTGCATCTTGTAATAAAATACAATTGCTGAATCTTGCGGAAAATTCATGAAATGGTCACTTTTAGCGCATTTCGGACAGTTTTTAGTGCTACCGGACATCGGTAAAATATTACCCGAACTCTTGTATTCCCATATCGGGTTTAATATATAATTGATATTGGACTCTCATCCAAGTCCTAAAGATGTCATTTTAGATGTTTTCTGCGGATCCGGAGTTTTCGTCAGCACTAAAGTTCACTAGGCACTACTCTAGTTGTTTCGGTGAATTGTTTGCACTATTTCAAATGTACCCAATAAAAGTGAATCATGTGTAATAATAAACGAATATTCCATGAGTTTTCTAAGATGTATAACATGTAATCATGCAGTCCGAATATTCAGAATACATACTTGTATAATGTAAATCATCGTTTTAAATGTAAGTAATTTACCCGAAAGTGGCAGTTGTCACATTCTCCCCCTGTTATTGAGAATTTCGTCCTGAAATTCAAGATGAGTCATCCTTTGCAGGATTGTTCTCAAACAGGTGAGAGTATTTGGCTTTGATTTAATGTTCTCGTTCCCAAGTATACTCGGGTCCGTGTCGAGAGTTCCAACGTATATTTTAATAATTTGATACGACTCCTCCATGATTTCTTGACTTTACAGTCCATGACTTCAACAGGTTCTTTAGTGAATTGGAGTTTGTCGTCAATGTGAATAGAATGATAACGGTTGCTTGTGTTGGACTCTTTTTAAGATTCGACACATGAAACGTGTCGTGCACACTGTTAAGTTCATCTGGTAACTTCAACTTGTAGGCAACAGTGCCAATCTTTTCTAAGATTTCAAATGGTCCAACGTAACGCGGGTTAAGCTTTCCACGTTTACTGAACCTCGCTACGCCTTTCCAGGGCGAGACTTTTAACAAGACTTTGTCTCCGACCTCGAAAGATAATTGTTTTCGCTTTTTGTCTGCGTAGCACTTTTGTCGATCGCGAGCCATCTTGATACGGTCTCGGGTCTGAAAAATTTTATCCGTAGTCTCTTGGACTAGTTTCGGACCAATTAATTAACTATCGCCTGTTTCCGCCCAACATAGCGGAGAGCGACACTTTCGACCATAAAGAGCTTCAAACGGTGCAGCTTGTATAGTAGTATTGTAGCTGTTATTGTAGGAAAACTCAACTAAAGGTAGATGAGTATCCCAATTGCCGTCTAAATCCATAACACATGCGCGAAACATATATTCGAGTGTTTGGATTGTCCGTTCGCTCTGGCCGTCAGTTTATGGATGAAAGGCCGTACTTGGATTCAAATGAGATACAAAGGCCTGTTGAAATAATTTCCAAATTCTAGAAATAAAACGATCGTCTCGGTCTGAATTGATTGAAATAGGCACTCCATGACGAGCCACTATTTCTTTGAGATAGAGTTCTGCTAGTTTCTCAGTATTATCCTTCTACCAAATCGGTAAGAAGTGCGTGGACTTTGTTAGTCTATCGATGATTACACATATCATGTAGTGACCTCTTGAGGTCCTGAGTAACTTCGTAATGAAGTACATCGATATTTGTTCCCATTACCAACCGGGAATCTCGGGTTGTTGTAACAAGTCCGAGGGATTTTGCTATTCGACTTTGACTTTCGCGCAAGTCAAGCATTCTCCGATATAAGTCGCGATATCACTTTTGAGGTTAGGCCACCAGTAGTATTCTTTTGCTACTTAGGCCTATGTGCTTCCTCAAAATATCATCTCGAAGGCCGCCAAAGAATAGAACCCAATTTCGACTCATAATGTATAAAGTTCCATCTTCTTTACACTAATTGTTCCTTCATGCCTCGAAGTGTTTCTGCTTGAATATGCTCTTCCTTGAGCGCTTGTGAATCATCTTCTCTAATGCTTGAACTCTCAGTGTTCTAACTCGCTCCTTGCGGCTCAAGGCATCTGCTACAACGTTTGCCTTGCCCGGATGGTACTTTATTTCACAATCATAGTCTTTCAACAATTCAACCAATATCGTTGACGCATATTTAATTCTCTTTGGTTGAATATGTGTTGAAGATTTTTATGATCCGTGAAAAATAATGCATTGAGTACCATATAAATAATGTCGCCATAATTTTTAAAGCGAATACCACCGCGCCTAACTCAAGGTCGAGAGTGGTATAGTTCTTCTCGTGAACTTTTTAATTGGCGCGACGTGTACACGATAACTTTTTCACGTTGTACGAGTATACAACCCAATCCTTGATGCGAAGCATCATAGTTTACAACAAAGTCATCGGTATCGTCGGATAATGATAAGATTGTAAAATGCTATGCATCAATCTTAAGAATAAGTTGTAATGCTATTTCTTGTTTTTCGATTGGGGCGAATTTATTGTCTTTAACAACTCTAAAATGGTTCTCAAATGTTGCTCATGTTCATCAGTCGATCGAGAGTATATCAAAATGTCGTCAATAAACACTATGACGAATTTGTCGAGATACGGCTTGCACACACGATTCATTAAATCCTTAAAGACCGCTAGTGCGCTCGTTAACCCAAAAAGGCATAACGAGAAACTTGTAATAACTATAACGAGTTTTAAAAGCCGTTTTCGATATGCTTTCCTCATGAATTCATAACTGATGATACTCCGATCGTAAGTCTATCTTGGAGTAGAAGCTAGAATCTTTCATAACCCATTTGAGTTAGTTAGAAATTCATTTGTAACATGGTTTAGAAATATGAATTTTCGTTCATCAAAATGTTGTGCATTTTTGCAAAACTTGCATGTCTTTCCACCCCCAAAACCTTTATAAAGATGTATAGTGGTAAAGAGTAGGGGTTATGAACTCACAACATCCTCATTCGGTCAACTACAAGGTTCAGAAGGTGCTAATCGACATGGAGATTTGGCTATGGGTGCGGCTCCAGGTACCAAGTCGATGTGAAACTCAACTTGTTGATATGGTGGTAGTCCTGGCAAGACTTCAGGAATTTCTTCAGGAAATTATTTTATCAAAAGAATATCTGTCAGCTGTGGCCCAACGGCCTTCTTGTCTACAACAAGTGCTAGATAGGCAATACAACCTTTCCGTAAGCACTTATGTGCTTTCATGCCATTGATGAACCGCAATGAGGTGTCGAGCTTCTCTCCATGTATCACAAGTGTCTCTTCGTTCAGTAGTGGTAGGCGAATGATCTTCTCGTGACATAAGACTTTGGCTAGGTTATCGGATAACCAATCCATGTCAACCACTACTTCGAAAATACTCAACTGAACAGGGAAGAGATCGATATTGAATTTCAGCTCTAGATTCGACTAGTTTACGTTTTGCCAATTCTATAGAATGAGGAGACGTCTAGCTTACTTGACTCTAGGCCAAGTACATTTTAAATTCTGTGTGGCGAGGACCTCACTGTATAGTCTTAGGAACCCTATGTTTAAATGTAGGATAACCCAATCCATATGTTTAGATGTTGGATATCCTAACCATATGTTTAGATGTAGGATAACCCAATCCCTAATTGTAGCTAGGACAATCCCGTCCCTAGCCAAGAAACTCATGTAGGTGAAATGTTGAGATGAAGCTAAAATTGCCAATTGTATAAAATAACATGGATGTGAAATGTTGACGAA
This sequence comes from Helianthus tuberosus, assembly GCA_030545235.1. Lineage (NCBI taxonomy): Eukaryota > Viridiplantae > Streptophyta > Magnoliopsida > Asterales > Asteraceae > Helianthus > Helianthus tuberosus. The sequence continues at coordinate 46,440,142 of CM060426.1, read as the reverse complement.
TATGATACATACCAGTGGCCCTTAATGATTTGATATGTCTCAGCTAATTACCCATTAGCTAACTTGATATAGTAATGTATGTCCAACATGACTCTAATTCTAGTATATGCTTAACATTTAAAAGCAATGGCTAAGCTCAGTGTTGGTATTAAAAGAATTGATACATGATGATCGTAGAGTGTACGTACTCATGACTTCATTTCTCTCATGGCGAGAGTTATTGTTTGAGTGATCGAGGTAAGGAGGGATGATGCGGTTATGCTTCGGATCTCCGAGGCTAAACCCGAAATGTAACACTCAGTGTGTTTGAATTCGGGTGTTTCCCAGTATGGAACAACCCTTGAGAGACCGTGAAAGCATCAAGTGTAACCATCAACATTGGCTCCAGTTATGATCGAGTTCTTTTATAAAATCATATGAAAATAGATATGAAAATCAGATGATATAAAAGAATGATGTATGGTTAAATAAATAACCAATAAAAATGTAGTGTATAAATATATCATGTCTTGAAATAGAATATTATGTCTTGTGTAGAGGATGTCGCGTCTTGTGCAAAAATGTCATGTCTTGTCTTTGTCGAAGAGATTTGAATAACACCACGATATGCAATATAATATAAGCACTTATATATAGGAAGTACCAGCGGCGTATCCACCATGCTTTTATCATATTACACACATCTCATCACTTACAAATAACCACCAAAAATGTCTTGTGTATACCAACGTCAAATGATATGTATAACAATGTCTTGCGTAACAATGTCATGTATAAACCATGTACTGTGTAAAAGCAATGGTTTTCAACACATAACTTTTAACTTAAACAATTGATTCTTTTGGCGCCATGATCTTTTTAATACACACTATTAAAAGAATCTAGACATGTATTTGGATAAATAAAGTCTATCATGTGCCCAAGAATGAAGAATGCAATCAATCGGTCATGGAAACCTCAAGACCATATTGTGCATACATGTTTGAATAATTGATAATGTGGATAACCAAAACCAAAAGGTGTAATACCTCTTGCGTGTATTGGTCATATGTTTAAATGGAAAAAGAAAAAAAAATAATTCGTTGAGGAGGGGAAACCAACCAGTGGTCTTCGTCTATATAATATGTATTCCCTACTCTATGGACCTCGACCATCCTAAGTAGAGAAAATCCTTTGTCTTACTTGTCCATGTGACAATTATGGTAATAGTGCTTGAGTTTCACGAGCTCTAGCAAGATTATTAGAATCTCCAAAAATGTAGAATAGAATGTAATGAGGGAGTTGCAGCATGGCGCATGCCATACTATCCCTTGGAAAAAGACAAATGTCAAACGACGGAATTTATTGTATCACTTCCAATAAATATGATAAGGTGGAATATGATAAGGTAAGGTAAGGTAAAGTAGGATAAAGTGTCATAGACACCCTGGAACCAACCCATGTTCAAGAATTTCGAGAATGTTGAGGAAAATCCTCCATGAGTAGCTAACACGTTTTGTTTGTTTAAATGACTAGTCTCAACTGAATCGTGATATAGATCGAATGTTAGGTGTGAACAAATACTTGTCGTCTTCCTGTATTGTATTGTATGGTATTGTATTGTATTGTATTGTATTGTATTGTATTGTATTGTATTGTATTGTATTGTATTGTATTGTATTGTATTGTATTGTATTGTATTGTATTGTATTGTATTGTATTGTATTGTATTGTATTGTATTGTATTGTATTGTATTGTATTGTATTGTATTGTATTGTATTGTATTGTATTGTATTGTAGGGTGTTATACTAACCACCACAGTTCGTGTTCTAATAGATAAGAAACATTGAATCTCAAATAATAATTTAAGACTTTGAACGAATAGTGATCATTAGCTTGGCCCGCAGAGTCCACCAGAATTCCCATGCACTACAAGTTGTTATTACGTTGGCCACCGTAATAATAAATTGCCTTGCATGGTCACCCTAGCATTCTCTCGTACGAAGCTGCCGATCAATAAGAGAGGAAACGTTATTGTCAATATACCTTCAACATAGGAGGGACCTTCGTGATAACTCACGTGTCAACGTTCGTTGTCATTACTCGCATAACAGTACGGCGTTAGGTGAAATAGAAATGAAAAGAATCTGTAATAATAACAACCGAAGGGGCACCTTCAAGATGAATACTTCATCTTCCTTGTAAGGACAAGAGTATATCCACCTTGATTAGTATGAGTCACATGGATCTCGTCCCACTAATGGAGTTGTTGTCCAAGGTTACCACCTTCGCCTCATCGTCATTATCATGGTCAGGCATCTCAGCATTCGCGAGAAAGCAACCATATTTTACGGAATTAAGTTTAAGATTTCACTTAGGAATCATTTTCGCCATAAGCTCCGCAATAGATATGAGGTCGATATTTTCACCGTGTGAGTAAAGAATAATAATAGAGTTTGAAGTCGAAGGTATTTTGTTCTCGGAAAAATATTTCATGCAACATATATATGAACCACCTATATATATAATCATGTAAATCCTATCAATAAAGGATTTCTATCTTGTATAAGCTGAACCAGTAAACTGTTTATAATGCATAAACTGATAATGTATTGTATTGTAGGCACATAGTCTATTAATGTATTGTGTCTGTTTCTCATAGACTTCACCCATGGAAATGTCCTCGCTTGATTTATGTGAAATGAATTTTTGTTGTAGTGGACCTTGAAAAATGTTTATGCAATGAAAACCTTTTGACTTGTCCAAGTTTTATTTATAATATGTTCAACATGAACAAGAGGTTTTCGTGAGAGATCCCTAGTGATTGTAGACTTAGACTCGAGAAAGAATCCTGGTTCACTACAATCGATGCTCTGATACCAATCTGTCACACCCGCTCGTAGCGGAAGCGCGAGGTGTGATCTGATCGGTTCTCATTGCATAACAATATAAGTGAACAATACTAAATGAATAAAAACAAGCTCCAATGCCATTGTCATAATTGTTTCGAAAGAACGCAACATAAGTTAAATGTATTTGTTACAAACCATCAAATGAAAATGCGTTTTCATCGTTCTATACATCAAAATGTAAGTCTTAAAATGTCAAGGCTTTGACCACTATATCACCGCAAAGAGGCGGTATATAACGGGCAAACCCTTCAAATGGTGGCATGGAGTCTTGATACTTGCTTTCCTTGACTGAAATGTCTGCCAGGTCCACTAATTTCCTGAAATACATGTTAAGTTTGAAAACATCAACAAAAGTTGAGCGAGTTCATGCAGTTTAGCTGTATGAGATGTATCTGTAAAATGTGAGTTGTATAAAATGTATCTGTATGTATGATGTATAAACTGTATCCACAACATGTGAGTTGTATAAAATGTATCTGTATGTATGATGTATAAACTGTATCCACAACATGTGAGTTGTATAAAATGTATCTGTATGTATGATGTATAAACTGTATCCACAACATGTGAGTTGTATAAAATGTATCTGTATGTATGATGTAGTATGTAAAGCGTCAATGAAATCGTTGATCATTAATGTTTCGCGAGGACATTAATATGTGTGACGAATTAGGAAGCAATCCAACCCTAGACGATTTTATGTCGACTCCTATCGACTGGGACACAAACGCACTCTTCTGTATGGGTCCACGACCAAGAGTGGGGCTCGCCAAAACCCATTAGATCTAACCCCTTGTACCTAGGTCCAAACTGGATTAATGGTGCTTATATGTATAGACCCTAATTCGCACATGATCTAAGGTGTTTCATTCCCTAACTTTAACATACGATGAACATGTATTTTCCCCGATAGTTGTAAAGTTGTAAAACATTTAAATGAATAGGGGACATGAACTCACTGAATTGCGTCCGTGAATAGAAGTAAATAAGATCTCACGTGCGGTCGTCCTGAATAGCGTTGCGACCTACAAATGTTCTTATTTTTGTTAGACACTTCGGTCTTTGTAAAGAACTTGAGTACAAGTCTTGTGTCTTCAATATGTGTAAGACTTGTATGTCTTTACTGTTCGTTAACTGTGTATTCGATGAATGAGTTGTATAGTCGGATCTAGTCCGCTGAATTTCGTGTCTTATATGTATCCGTTGTATAGTTGTGTTCACAAAAATGGTATCATTGGGCCAAGCCCATGTTTTCAAGTTATTGGGCTTAAATAGTGCTGGGCCTTAAATAGTGCTGGGCCTTAAATAGTGTTGGGCCTCAATAGTGTTGGGCCTCAAATAGTGTTGGGCCTCAAATAGTGTTGGGCCTCAAATAGTGTTGGGCCTCAAATAGTGTTGGGTCTCAAATAGTGTTGGGCCTCAAATAGTGTTGGGCCTCAAATAGTGTTGGGCCTCAAATAGTGTTGGGCTTGAATAGTATTGGGCTTGAATAGTGTTGGGCTTGAATAGTGTTGGGCTTTGGCCCATATGTTTGGTATTGGGCTTAGCCCATGTGTTATGATAAGCCCATTATGAAATTAAGCCCATTTAGAAAAGGAAGCCCATTTGTATAAAATAGTCCATTTGTATAAAATAGCCCATTTGTATAAAATAGCCCACTAGTAAATATAAGTCTTTCATTTTTATAAAAACATTTTTATAAAAATTCACTAAGTATACTTTTTAGTAAATAAAAACATAATAGTTTTTATAAGTCTCAAGATTTCCGAATTTTGTTAATGGTAACGTAAATTTTGTGTCCGCGTCGAAAGATCGTATATACGTCGTAGAAATTCCTCGGAATGGCGATATGTTTATAGATTCGCCCGTCGTCCGTTTTGACCATAATTTGTATCCGATTATTTGGATCGTCCGTAACTCGTTTTAAGGCATAATTATGTGAAGTCTTATAAGACTTTGATTATTATGTATCATGTGTTCATTATTACCATTGTAATAAAGTTCCTATCTTTGATATATATAACTAATACATCAAATACCACACATCACTTAAGTTGTTAAAATGATCAAATATATATTTTCTAAAAAAAATATATATATTTATCTTGTCTTTTCTTTTATAAAAGCCTTTCTAAAATGATAAAGATTTAACCAAAAATGATAGTTTTCTTAACATAATGTCTTAAAAAAAATGGACATACAACCTTTGTATTAATCATTTGGCCATGTTTATAAACATATCATTTTCTTTTCCAAATCACCCTCAATTTACTCAACATCTTAACTAAAAACATATGAGACTTTCATAACATGAAATTACCAAGATGATATCCAAATCATGTAGGGTTTTAACCATGATCATTTCATAAGCTAACAAGTTCAAAAACCAAGTTTAATTCTAGTTTTAACAACTTTTATAAAAATCTCTAGTTGTATGTTACTTTTTATAATCTTGTAAAAGTATTGTTTTTAAATAAAAACCCTTAATACTTTCACAAGATCAATAGTCATTATCATCCATTTAATCCTTTATGTTAAAAACCCTTTAACATAAACATGCATAATTTTTAGATCATATCTTAAAACATCTTCTAACAATTTATTTGCATCATAAACATCATAACAAGACTAAATAAGCATATATCAAGTCTTAGATCACAATATAAACAATCATAATTATATCATGATTTTTATTCTTTGCTTCTTTGTATTTTCTTCATGTTTATTATGTATGATTTCCTTGGTTATTATTAGTAATAATAACAATCATAATCATAATATATTTGTATATATAAAAAAAATAGTTATAGAAGCTTACTTCTGGCACTTGGCTAGGGATGATCTTAGAAGATTATTAAGAACTAAGAAGATGATAATCTTGATGGTAGAACACTTTTGTATGGATGAAAACCCTTCCTTTTACTTCCAATAGCTTTAGATCACCTTATGTTACTTGGAAATCCATGTTGATCATGAAGGAGGTAATAAAAATAAGTGGGTTTTTGAAGGTGTTCTTGTGAAAAAGATGAAGATGATGGGAGTGTTCTTGGTTGGTGATAGATGAAAATGTGTAGTAATGAGGTTGTAAGACTTAATGGCTAAGTGTTGAAAATAAATCACCATACTAATCCACTTGCAACACAAAGTAATATCTTAGATATTTTACCAACATAAACAAGGGGGTGGGACCCCTTGTTCACGGTCATAAGGTGGGGGGGGGGGTCTTGTATGGTAAAAATGACTTAGTTATTTTTTTAGATTTCAAAAGAATATAAAGATGTAAGCCTTTAGGTGTTTAGGTTTTGAAATTTTCCGAGATGTTTCTTGACTTGCAAAGACCATAAACTAGCTTTACAAGACCAAAAATAATAACCACTAGTTCGCTACATGTGCCAAGATATAGTTCGGCTAGATGTTTAGCGCTCGTTTCGCAAGTAAATAGCCGAAAGGTACGCTTACGGAAGTTGTAGGAAAAATTCCAGTTATGTATGTAATGGATATTCCATAATTATTTTTATATGAAATTGGTGTCTAAACATCAATTTTTGCATCTTGTAATAAAATACAATTGCTGAATCTTGCGGAAAATTCATGAAATGGTCACTTTTAGCGCATTTCGGACAGTTTTTAGTGCTACCGGACATCGGTAAAATATTACCCGAACTCTTGTATTCCCATACCGGGTTTAATATATAATTGATATTGGACTCTCATCCGAGTCCTAAAGATGTCATTTTAGATGTTTTCTGCGGATCCGGAGTTTTCGTCAGCACTAAAGTTCACTAGGCACTACTCTAGTTGTTTCGGTGAATTGTTTGCACTATTTCAAATGTACCCAATAAAAGTGAATCATGTGTAATAATAAACGAATATTCCATGAGTTTTCTAAGATGTATAACATGTAATCATGTAGTCCGAATATTCAGAATACATACTTGTATAATGTAAATCATCGTTTTAAATGTAAGTAATTTACCCGAAAGTGGCAGTTGTCACATAATCCTCGTAGTAGGACCGAGGGACAGGAGTGATAGATCTATTTGGGTGTAGCGAGCCCCATCCATGAGTCCGCCGAATGGGCCATGTGGTGACTATGTCTTACAGCCGAAAGCCCGGTACAAAGTCTGCTAGGTTTGAGTTTTCCTGCACCATGTCACGTATATTAATGTATTAGCTACACATTAATCGATCTGTTTCCTTGTTGCTTTCATACCAGGATTTCAAGTACATACAAACATACTTACAAATGCTTCAAAGGTTTATTCACAAACACACACATGAACTCGCTCAACTTTTGTTGATGTTTTCAAACTACATGTATTTCAGGAAATTAAGTATGGATCTGGCGGGCGTTGGAGTTTCAAGGCATGTTGAGAATAAAAGATGTCATCCGTGTCGTAGAGTTTGGTTAGTGTGTCTTATCCTGGGCGAGACACATCTTTTAAAACCTGGTTTTAACTAAAGTCTTTTGATGAGTCCTTATGAAACTCTAAACAATTCATATGGTTTGTAACTCGGATTTTAAGTCTATGTTTCAAAACGATGATGATGTAATGTTTTAAACTTGTTTAATGGATGACGAATCTATGATTTTATGATATAGTTGTTGTTATGATTGAATGCAATGATATTAAGAAAGTCACACCATAATCACGCTTCCGCAAAAGTCAGGGTGTGACAGGTCTAAACCACCGCTTAGACTTTCGAACTCGACCCATTTGGTCGATCATTAGAATCCGACCAAGCATGATTAGTGACCATAGTTTCATAGGGAATAACCTTCCGAGGTTATACCTTATGGTCACCTAGTTTAAGTACTTGTATAATTGGTAGTTTATATGCCTTAGGTAAATGACCAAAATGCCCTTTTCATGCATAATTGGTATTTAAGCATATGTAACTTAAACTTTTGTCACCTAACTGATTATGCAACATATTTAAGCATGTTTAGGCATATAATACTTATCATAGGACTAGTTAGACATCTCGAACGCGTTTTGCGCGAATGACGCGTTAAAGTAGCGTAAGCTACCTTAATGGGTCCTAACGGGTCGAAAGCAGTTAGGATAGGTTCCAATTTAGAATGTAGGCTTTATTAAACCATATCACATGAGTTCCAATACTCATTTGGTTTACGAAACCTCATTCTATCCGATATTCCGATTTAGGTGTCGATTTATTTACTAGTGATTCGATTACTAGGTGTTGCTTGAGTTTCCTTGGTTTGCCTGAGCTTGTTGAGTTCTTTAGATCAAGGATATTTGCACTTCAATGTGAGTACATAGTTCCCCTATTTTACTATTTTCAATTGTTTTGGGGTGATTCATATGTATTAAAACGATTTCGATATTTAAACGATGGTTTCAAAAACGATTAAGATGGTTTATATGAAACTAATAACGATTTCGATAATGTGAACAAACTTGTTGGACGTAGTTACATAACGAATGACATTCATTAGCATTGATCAAGCCAACCAGTATTAGGTTATGGTACCATAGGATCTGACAAATCCCGTTATCAGACTACACCCATGGTTATGTGTGGGGGTTATGTAGATGACGACCAAATCTGTGATTGTTAACTTACCCTTTGGTGGTTTGTTAATATGAGTTTCGAGATAGTCGAGTCACGAAGGTTTGAATGTTATTAGCGAGACGACCAAAAGTAGTTTCACAATTAAAACGAGAATGATTTTGGGACGAGTTAAACGATTTTGAAACAAGTTAAACGAGATAAACGATTTGAACAAACGATTGGTTTTGGGTTGTGATTAGGTAATGGGACGGGTGTAGCATGATAAAAGCATGGTAGATACGCCGCTGGTACATCTTATATATAAGTGCTTATATCATATTACATTTTGTGTCATTATTTAGTTCACTTGGGAAACGATTTTGAAACGATGTCATACAACAAGGTTTTCTAAATGATATAAACCATACGAGTTTTATAACGAGAACAATTTACGAACTGGTGTATGTGACACCTGTGTCACTGCGACCATCAAACAAATACCAAACCAATGAAATATTGTATTTCATACTTTGGACTTGTATAAATATGTGTATCTTTTGCACATATCAACTCTTGTTCGATTTCAAGCTCTAAATCGCTTTCTGGAAGGTTATACGCGCGCTGATGCGAAAATATAACCAGTTTAATCCAACGAACACTCCGGAATAGTGAAATAGGCTTAACATACCTTAAATAACCTTTACAGAACTTAGAAATAAGTTTTGAAGGCTTTGATATGGCAAAAACAAGTTAATTCGCTTACAGGGACTAAACTTGACAAACTGCGAAAGTATGCCAATTTGAACTGTAACGAACATTCCGGAACATGACCATAAGTTAAAAATACCATAAATATCCTTTACATAGCTTAGAAATAGGCTTTGAGGTGTTCGGTGTGCTAAAATAAACTTTTAGGTCATTCAGGGACTAAAAGTGTCAAAAAGTGCACAAGTTTGCACTTTCGCGCATAACTTACGTTCTGAATACATCCGGACATTCAAAAATTTAGGTAAGCACTAAAATATTTTATTTTAGTGTTTGGGTTAAGAAAAATCCATTCGTCGCGCGATTTGGATCGTTTTTCGTGCATATGCGCATTCCGTCGTAATTAAGCGAACATCGCGTTCGTACCACCAAACGAACTGACATCCGACATATTTTTGAGCATGTTTCATGTCCACAATGTTTAGGCATCATTTTAGGGCCTTGAAGTTGGCTTTACGGGCCTTAGAAGTGTCGGAAATGGGCTTAAACACGTACAGGGACTGAAACTGTCATTCAACAAACTTGGTTCTGATCAGACATGGCCATGCGGCCCGCGTAAGGTTTGTGTACATCTTTACGCGGCCCGCGTCAGGGTCCCAGAACAGATAAGATCGATTAGTCAGCTGATCACAACTGTTTAATTCACAACCACAAGCCCACACTTGACCTTTCAGCTCATTAAGGGTCATTTTTAGTCACCACAACTTTCCAACAAATGTACGCACGAGATTCGATCACATTTTCCAAGAAACGATCCTAACGGTTCGGGAAATCCTATAAATACCCCACCCCCATTTGCTTCTAAACCCACTAGAATCTGATTTGAGGAGCTCTAAGTTGAAACCTTTGTTTCATACCTGAGCTACTTGAATCACGATTAGCATTCGGGGACCCTTCGTAAGTATTCTTTCATTCTTTTATTGCTTTTCGAGTCCGAAAGTCAAACTTTGTTTGACTTTCTGTGTTGACCAGTTTATGGTCAATGTGAAGATCGTTTGAACTTCGCAACGTGATTGTAATCACGATGGTTATAGTCCCTTGGGACTATGCCTACTGATTACTACGTTGTCTAGGGTCGTAAGGGTAAGCGATCTAATAAATCGCTTATACCTTCGAACCCGACCCATTTGGTCGATCATTAGGATCCAACCAAACACATTAGGTGACCATAGTATATAGGGAATAACCCTTCGAGGTTATACCTTATGGTCGCTTCGTTTAAGTAGTTGTATGATAGGTAGTTTATATGCCTTAGGTAAATTACCAGAATACCCCTTTGATACCAAAATTCGGTTTAAACATATGTAACATAACTTTTGACATCTAAACTGATTTAACAACCATATTAGACATGTTAAGGCATATTTTACTTGTCATAGGACTAGTTAGGCGTTCCGAATGCGTTTTACGCAAACGACGCGTTAAAGTAGCATAAGCTACCTAAACGGGTCGTAATGGGTCACAAACACTTAGGTTAAGTTTCGTTTTAGTATGTGGGCTTTGTCAAACCATATTACACGAGTCTCCATACTCGTTTGGTTTACTGTAACACCTGTGTCATTTCGGCTATCAAACAAATACCAAACCAATGAAATATTGTATTTCATACTTGGAATTTGTAAATATATGTGTATCATTTACACATATCAATTTTTGTTCGATTTCAAGCTCTAAATCGCTTTCTGGAAGGTTATACGCGCTCTGATGTGTAGATATAACCAGTTTAATCCAACGAACACTCCGGAATAGTGAAATAGGCTTAACATACCTTAAATAACCTTTACATAACTTAGATATAAGTTTTGAAAGGTTTGGTGTGGTGAAATCAAAGTTAAATCGCTTACAGGGACTAAAGTTGACAAACTGCGAAAGTATGCCAATTTGAACTGTAACAGACATTCCGGAACATGAACATAAGTTAAACATACCATAAATATCCTTTACATAGCTTAGAAATAGGCTTTGAGGTGTTCGGTATGCTAAAATAAACTTTTGTGTCATTCAGGGACTAAAAGCGTCAAAAAGTGCACAAGTTTGCATTTTTACGCGTAACTTACGTTCTGAATACATCTGGACATCCAAAAATTTATGTGAGCATGGCTATATTATATTTTAGTGTTCGCCTTAAGAAAAATCCATTCGTCGCGTCATTTGGTTCGTTTTTCGCGCTTATGCGCATTCCGTCGTAATTAAGCAAACATCGCGTCCGTACGGCTAAACGAACCGACATCTGAGATATTTTTGAACACATTTTAAGTTCCCTATACTTTAACTTCATTTTAGAGCTTTGAAATGGGGTTAACGGGCCTTAAACGTGTCAAAAATGGCCAAAATACAGTTCAGGGACCAAAACTGTAATTTCTGCCAAAGTTACCCATACGATGCGTATGGTATATATACCATACGATGCGTATGGGGTCTGCAGACCAGGTGCAATGTTTAACAGCCTGTTTTCAGCAGGTTTAACCACAACCACATGTTTGCAACTTGCTTAATCACTAAGTTTAGGGGCATATGTGGCTCCATAACCTTTCAACAAGTGTACGGCCTTGATCGTTTCCCCTTTTCCAAGAAACGATCTCAACGGTGGACCGAAAACTATAAATACCCCACCCCCCATTACTTCAAATGCACTAGAATTCTGATTTTAGAAACTCTAAGTTGAAACCATTGTTTCATACCTGAGATTCTTGAATCGGGATTAGCATTCGGGGACCCTGGGTAAGTATTCTTTCGTTCTTTTCCTTATTTTACTGCTTTTCGAGTCAGAAAGTCAAACTTTGTTTGACTTTCAGCGTTGACCAGTAATGGTCAATGCGAAGTTCGTTTGAACTTCGCAACGTGAGTGTAATCACGTTGGTCGTAGTCCCTTGGGACTATGCCCACTGATTACCACGTTGTCCAGAGTCGTAGGGTAGGCGATCTAATAAATCGCCTATACCTTCGAACTCGACCCAGTTTGGTCGATCATTAGGATCCGACCAAATACATTAGGTGACCCTAGTATAGGGCATAACCTTCCGAGGTTATACCCTATGGTCACATCGTTTAAGTAGTTGTATGATAGGTAGTTTATATGCCTTAGGTAAATTACCAGAATACCCTTTTCATGTATAATTGGTAATTAAGCATATGTAACCTAAACTTTTGTCACATAACTGATTATGTAACATGTTTAGGCATATAACACTTGTCATAGGACTAGTTAGGCGGTCCGAACGCGTTTCACGCGAACGACACGTTAAAGTAGCATAAGCTTCCTAAACGGGTCGCGATGGGTCGTAGACACTTAGGTTAAGTTTCATTTAGTATGTAGGCTTTGTTAAACCATATCATATGAGTTCCTACACTCATTTGGTTTACAAACCCTAATGCTACCCAATCTTCCGATTTAGGTCCGGTTAATTAACATAGTTACCTATATTAGGTGCCGTTTGATTTCCGTGATCTCTAGCATTGTTTGGTTGTTACTCAAGGACTACTGAGCAATCTCAAGTGAGTACATAGACCCCTCTTTTACTGTTTTCCAAACTGTTTTGGGGTGGAACACATGTGCCTACTTGTTACTTTCATGTTTTCCGTTTTCACATCATATACTTCTATGTTCATTAGTACATTATAGTACATGATTTCATTACATTTCATACTAGGTGTGCCATTGTGTGCATTACTTAGTACATTGTTTTACATTACATCACATGCTACGTATGTCTAATGTTGCATACTTAGTACAGGTCGCATGCTACGTATGTATGTTGTTGCATACTTAGTACAGTTCACATGCTATGTATGTTCAATCGTTGCATTGTTCTTCATACTTAGTACATTTGTTATTCATCACATTCTTACAGTTTGGACGCATATTACATGATTTACATTGATCATGCATTTACTACACAAAACATAACTTTGATTTAAACCAAGATTTACTTCAATACTTTGTTTTTGTGCATATGGTTTAGTTGAGACATTTCGCTTGCCATACATGACATATTTGACATAGACATTTGACATGGATATTTGACATAGACATCTTACATTGATTGGTTTGGTTTGATTAAGTGATTAAGTAACGATGCGTGTGTAATATGATACAAGCATGGTGGATACACCGCTGGTACTTCCTATATATAAGTGTTTGTATAATATTACATAGCGTAACGTTATTTGAATCATTTCAGTTTGATACATATGACATTTTATACAAATAACATATTTTTCACAAGACATTGTTTTACAACAACTTATCTTATACAAACTCAGTTACATGGTTATTCAGTTAACCATACATTTTTCATTATTTATACATATCATCTGATCTTATCGATTTTCAAATGATTTACAAAACAAAGCAAATAACAAGGTTCATGACTAAACATTTTCTCAAATATAAGTCATGAAACCTATTTTCACAAAACCTATGTATCTCACCGGCATCTTTATGCTGACGTACCATATTTTCACATGTGTTTTTCAGGAGCTGTTGCATAAGATGATCAAGATACACTTAGGCGAACTTGGGCTTTAGTGACAATAAAAGATGCAAGACTAGTTAATTATGTTGTATTTCTTTGTTTGTTAAGACATTGTAACACCTTTAATCAATAAAACGAAACTTCAATTGCCATGGATTTGAAACAATTAATTCTGTTACAACACTCCCCGACATTTCCGCCACGTTTTGTATGTTCCACGTGGTCGGGGTGTGACAGAAAAGATGGTATCAGAGCCAATGGTTATAGGGAATTAGGTTATTAGTAATGCTTTGACCTAGTCTATAACTTTTCTAGGACCCTAACGCGAGTTTACTTGCGTTTAGTCATAAAACAATACCGTCACCTATCCTTAGGCGACGACCACAACAAGAACAAAGATTTCGAAACCGCTTTGAAAACTAATCATCTGTTCTAGGATGATTGATTACTAGGTTTTGAACCCTCTGTTATATGGTTTTGAACCCCTTTAAGTTTTCAAAAATCTCGTCAAGGTTTTGGGTTTTAAATAATGTGAACACGTGCAAACTGGAAGGGTGAATGCCTGTATTCTGGGTTTTCTGTCTAGGCAAGCACTTCGTATACATCTCATCAGACGCGAGACCAGTTGTGCTTACCTGGGAATTCTTGGGATGAGTGTTCACTTATAGGCGAGCATGTCTTCGCAATACATTATTTTTGACCCATTTACTTTGATTAGTCACTGTGTGTAGATTGTTTGCTTTGTAAAGCGAACAAATGACCACTATCCTTGCCTTCATCAGATTTGTTTCATCTCATTCTTTTCGTCTAAATCACTCACTCGTTTCCTTTCATGTTCCTCTTTTAGAATGCCTCCTCGACGCGAAAATCAGATGGCGCCTGCCGAGCTGGCGGAAATCATCGCGCAGCAAATGGCTGCTGCCTTCCCAAATCTTTGTGCTCAAGTAATACAAGCCATCAACAACAACAATGCTCCATGCAACTTCAAAAGTTTCAACTCGGCCAAACCGCTCAAGTTTAGTGGTTCCGAGGGAGCAACTGGGCTTCTACAGTGGTTCGAGAGCATTGAGAATACATTCCGTCACGTTCAGTGTCCTGAAAATCGCAAGGTCGGGTTTTCTTCGAGTGTGTTTCAGAAGAGGGCTCTTACGTGGTGGAACGGGATTATGAGAGACCGGGGTGCTGAAGTTGCACTAGCACAGACTTGGGCCGAGCTTAGAGCTCTTATGATGAGGGAGTTCTGTCCTCGTCATGAATTGCGAGCTTTGGAGAGGGAGTTTGATGATTTGAAGCAAGACAGTGGTGAACATCGAGCCTATACTGAACGTTTTGAAGAATTGAGCCTGTTGTGTCCCGCTATGGTTACTCCTGTGGATAAGGCGATCGAGAAATATACTGATGGTCTTCCTGACCTAGTTCAGGATATTATTACTGGCAGTAACCCTGCTACTGTCAGACAAGCCATTGAACTGTCTGCCACCCTAACAGAATCCCACATCAGGAAGAAGAAGCTTTTTCGAAAAGGCGACCCAAGACCATCCGACAAAACTGCTCAAGTAGAACCAAAGGAAGAACATGCTGAGGCGTCCAAGGAGAAGAAGCGTAAGGCTTCGCAGAATTTTGCGATTGCTGCTCAACCCAACCAAAACATCCGCCACCAACCAGCTCAGCCTCCTGCAAGGAAACCTTATGCCGGTACCGCACCGATATGCGACAAATGTAATGCACACCACTTAGCTCACCTACAGTGTCGTTTGTGTGCATCATGTGGGCGACTCGGTCACCTGGCAAATGCTTGTCGTTTTACCCCGAACCAAGCTGGTCCAAACCAACCTCAAGTAAATCTTGCTCAAGCTCGTCTTCCACGAGGTCCTTGCTTCAACTGTGGCGAGATGAGCCATTTCCGAAGAAATTGCCCAAAGAATGCTAATGCTAATCCAGCGCAGGGATGAGCATCGGACCAACTAGAAGACAATGTTATTTGGAAATAATCAAACCTTATGTATTATTTTCTTTTATTGTCAAGGTCCATGAAACAGTTGTTGTTGTTTATAAATAAATCTTTTATTTTGCATTTAATGTACAATTATTATGGCATGTATAAACAACGTATTCCCTACAATACCGACAATCAAGGAATCGTATTCCTTGAAGAACAGACTACCCCGTAATTTCTTTCATTTTATTATCTCTTGCGTTTTCCACGGAAATCCTTAGTACCCGTCTCTTGCAAAGAAACGAAGTACAAGGCGCAAGTTACAACCCTGTATGAATACCCAAAGTACCACTATAAATTCTTAATAGGGTACCTAAGGGTATTTCCGTATCTTCAAATTATTGTACCTTAATTCGAACATTGCGTTTTCTTGAAAACGAAATCGAATTTTTGGAATATCTTTCTATCTTCATAGTTAGATTCTTGTTAATGTTTAAAGTGCCGAATGAAATCCATGAAATGGATTCCTAGTGTGCTTTAAATGCATGTACGTAATTAACAAAACAAAACTTACAAATTAAAGATCTAGATAAACAATTTTGTGGTTGTGTGACATTGTGTTTATGCATTCTGTGTTTTTGTATACTCTGGGTATTCGTTATCCAAATCCTCATAGAATCTTTCTTATCTTCATATGAAGGATTCGTAGTAGGATATTCAAAAGGGTACTATTTAAATCCTTACTGGACTTCTACTTAGTAGTTAAGTTCCTTGGATTATAAAGTACTATTCCAAAGTTTAAGGGCAACATGTGTTGATAAAGTTAAATAGATCCTCCGTCGATCTAAAGTTAAATACATCCTACGTCGGTATAGTTAAATGTTTTTCTTAGGTAGTAAAGTTAAATAGATCCTCCGTCGATCTAAAGTTAAATACATCCTACGTCGGTGTAGTTAAATGTTTTTCTTAGGTAGTAAAGTTAAATAGATCCTCCGTCGATCTAAAGTTAAATACATCCTACGTCGGTGTAGTTAAATGTTTTTCTTAGGTAGTAAAGTTAAATAGATCCTCCGTCGATCTAAAGTTAAATACATCCTACGTCGGTGTAGTTAAATGTTTCTCTTAGGTAGTAAAGTTAAATAGATTGGTTCGACAATCTAGTTAAATGTATCATGTGTTTATGTAGTTAGATAGACCCTCGTGAGGTCTAGTTCAAGAGATTATTCGTTTAATTTTTCCCCATACGCATTATGAAATAAACTGTGCGGACTGTGCAAGGAACTACGTAATTATGGAGGCCTACATAATTATGGAGTTCAGTGCATAGGAACCACAGGGAGTTTTGTCATGTGTTAAGACCAACAGTGGCAAGAGTAATGATACGGGAGAAGTCTTGGACTTTGACCAATGTCATTTATTCTCACACTACCCAATTCTGATTTCAAGCACACACAAGTTTCCTTTGATAATTCCTCACGGGAACTGTTCTCCTGTCTATAGTTCAAAACTCCATGTTTTGTTACTACAATGACTTCACTTTGAGGGTTGACATCTTTGCTAAGAATCCTAACATGGCCTAGAGTTTTACTTAAGGGCTCAATGGATTTGTCTGAAGGCAAAACCGTCACAGCTGTCTCCACAAGTTTCCTCTAAAACTAAATTTCGGGACGAAATTTCCTAAAGTAGGGGAGACTGTAACACCTGTGTCATTTCGGCTATCAAACAAATACCAAACCAATGAAATATTGTATTTCATACTTGGAATTTGTAAATATATGTGTATCATTTACACATATCAATTTTTGTTCGATTTCAAGCTCTAAATCGCTTTCTGGAAGGTTATACGCGCTCTGATGTGTAGATATAACCAGTTTAATCCAACGAACACTCCGGAATAGTGAAATAGGCTTAACATACCTTAAATAACCTTTACATAACTTAGATATAAGTTTTGAAAGGTTTGGTGTGGTGAAATCAAAGTTAAATCGCTTACAGGGACTAAAGTTGACAAACTGCGAAAGTATGCCAATTTGAACTGTAACAGACATTCCGGAACATGAACATAAGTTAAACATACCATAAATATCCTTTACATAGCTTAGAAATAGGCTTTGAGGTGTTCGGTATGCTAAAATAAACTTTTGTGTCATTCAGGGACTAAAAGCGTCAAAAAGTGCACAAGTTTGCATTTTTACGCGTAACTTACGTTCTGAATACATCTGGACATCCAAAAATTTATGTGAGCATGACTATATTATATTTTAGTGTTCGCCTTAAGAAAAATCCATTCGTCGCGTCATTTGGTTCGTTTTTCGCGCTTATGCGCATTCCGTCGTAATTAAGCAAACATCGCGTCCGTACGGCTAAACGAACCGACATCTGAGATATTTTTGAACACATTTTAAGTTCCCTATACTTTAACTTCATTTTAGAGCTTTGAAATGGGGTTAACGGGCCTTAAACGTGTCAAAAATGGCCAAAATACAGTTCAGGGACCAAAACTGTAATTTCTGCCAAAGTTACCCATACGATGCGTATGGTATATATACCATACGATGCGTATGGGGTCTGCAGACCAGGTGAAATGTTTAACAGCCTGTTTTCAGCAGGTTTAACCACAACCACATGTTTGCAACTTGCTTAATCACTAAGTTTAGGGGCATATGTGGCTCCATAACCTTTCAACAAGTGTACGGCCTTGATCGTTTCCCCTTTTCCAAGAAACGATCTCAACGGTGGACCGAAAACTATAAATACCCCACCCCCCATTACTTCAAATGCACTAGAATTCTGATTTTAGAAACTCTAAGTTGAAACCATTGTTTCATACCTGAGATTCTTGAATCGGGATTAGCATTCGGGGACCCTGGGTAAGTATTCTTTCGTTCTTTTCCTTATTTTACTGCTTTTCGAGTCAGAAAGTCAAACTTTGTTTGACTTTCAGCGTTGACCAGTAATGGTCAATGCGAAGTTCGTTTGAACTTCGCAACGTGAGTGTAATCACGTTGGTCGTAGTCCCTTGGGACTATGCCCACTGATTACCACGTTGTCCAGAGTCGTAGGGTAGGCGATCTAATAAATCGCCTATACCTTCGAACTCGACCCAGTTTGGTCGATCATTAGGATCCGACCAAATACATTAGGTGACCCTAGTATAGGGCATAACCTTCCGAGGTTATACCCTATGGTCACATCGTTTAAGTAGTTGTATGATAGGTAGTTTATATGCCTTAGGTAAATTACCAGAATACCCTTTTCATGTATAATTGGTAATTAAGCATATGTAACCTAAACTTTTGTCACATAACTGATTATGTAACATGTTTAGGCATATAACACTTGTCATAGGACTAGTTAGGCGGTCCGAACGCGTTTCACGCGAACGACACGTTAAAGTAGCATAAGCTTCCTAAACGGGTCGCGATGGGTCGTAGACACTTAGGTTAAGTTTCATTTAGTATGTAGGCTTTGTTAAACCATATCATATGAGTTCCTACACTCATTTGGTTTACAAACCCTAATGCTACCCAATCTTCCGATTTAGGTCCGGTTAATTAACATAGTTACCTATATTAGGTGCCGTTTGATTTCCGTGATCTCTAGCATTGTTTGGTTGTTACTCAAGGACTACTGAGCAATCTCAAGTGAGTACATAGACCCCTCTTTTACTGTTTTCCAAACTGTTTTGGGGTGGAACACATGTGCCTACTTGTTACTTTCATGTTTTCCGTTTTCACATCATATACTTCTATGTTCATTAGTACATTATAGTACATGATTTCATTACATTTCATACTAGGTGTGCCATTGTGTGCATTACTTAGTACATTGTTTTACATTACATCACATGCTACGTATGTCTAATGTTGCATACTTAGTACAGGTCGCATGCTACGTATGTATGTTGTTGCATACTTAGTACAGTTCACATGCTATGTATGTTCAATCGTTGCATTGTTCTTCATACTTAGTACATTTGTTATTCATCACATTCTTACAGTTTGGACGCATATTACATGATTTACATTGATCATGCATTTACTACACAAAACATAACTTTGATTTAAACCAAGATTTACTTCAATACTTTGTTTTTGTGCATATGGTTTAGTTGAGACATTTCGCTTGCCATACATGACATATTTGACATAGACATTTGACATGGATATTTGACATAGACATCTTACATTGATTGGTTTGGTTTGATTAAGTGATTAAGTAACGATGCGTGTGTAATATGATACAAGCATGGTGGATACACCGCTGGTACTTCCTATATATAAGTGTTTGTATAATATTACATAGCGTAACGTTATTTGAATCATTTCAGTTTGATACATATGACATTTTATACAAATAACATATTTTTCACAAGACATTGTTTTACAACAACTTATCTTATACAAACTCAGTTACATGGTTATTCAGTTAACCATACATTTTTCATTATTTATACATATCATCTGATCTTATCGATTTTCAAATGATTTACAAAACAAAGCAAATAACAAGGTTCATGACTAAACATTTTCTCAAATATAAGTCATGAAACCTATTTTCACAAAACCTATGTATCTCACCGGCATCTTTATGCTGACGTACCATATTTTCACATGTGTTTTTCAGGAGCTGTTGCATAAGATGATCAAGATACACTTAGGCGAACTTGGGCTTTAGTGACAATAAAAGATGCAAGACTAGTTAATTATGTTGTATTTCTTTGTTTGTTAAGACATTGTAACACCTTTAATCAATAAAACGAAACTTCAATTGCCATGGATTTGAAACAATTAATTCTGTTACAACACTCCCCGACATTTCCGCCACGTTTTGTATGTTCCACGTGGTCGGGGTGTGACATTTACGAACCCTCATTCTATCCGGTCCTCCGATATTAGGTCTGGTTTATTAACATAGTTACCTATATTAGGTGCCGTTTGATTCCGTGATATCTAGCATTGCTTGGTGGTTATCTTAGGACTTCTGAGCAATCTCAAGTGAGTACATAGACCCCTCTTTTACTGTTTTCAAACTGTTCTGGGGTGGAACACATGTGCCTACTTGTTACTTTCATGCTTTCCAAGTTTTCACATCATATACCTGCTATGTTCGTTAGTACATTATAGTACATGATTTCATTACATTTTATGCTATGTATGCCCATTGTGTGCGTACTTAGTACATCGTTTTACATTACATGCTATGTATGCCCATTGTGTGCGTACTTAGTACATCGTTTTACATTACATGCTATGTATGCCCATTGTGTGCGTACTTAGTACATTGTTCTACATTACATTTCATGGTATGTATGTCCATTGTGTGCATACTTAGTACATTGTTTTACATTGCATTTCTGTTGCATATGCTCATCCAGCATATGAACACATTATACAACATTTTGAACCGTTGTAACTATTTGACTATGTGAACCGTTGTAACCATTTGACTATGTGAACTGTTGTAACCATTTGACAATGTGAACCGTTATAACCATTTGACTATGTGAGCCGTTGTAACCGTTCGATCATTTGAACCGTTTGTAGCTATTGAACCGTGTGACCCGTAATTGACTATACATAAACATTTCTACAATTGTTAAACCTTTTACTTTGGTGGTTTGGTTTGAGTAAGTGATTTAAGTAACGAGGCGTGTGTAATATGATACAAGCATGGTGGATACGCCGCTGGTACTTCCTATATATAAGTGTTTGTATGGTATCACATATTGTAGCGTTATTTGAATCATTTCAATTTGAGACATATAACATTTTATACAATTAACATACTTTTCACACGACATTGTTTTACAAACAACTTATCTTATACAAACCCAGTTTACATGATTATTCATTTAACCATACATTATTCTCTTATTTACACATATCATCTGATCTTATCGTTTTTCAAATGATTTACAAGACAAAGCAAATTACAAGGTTCATGACTAAACATCTTTCTCAAACATCAGTCATGAATTCTGTTTTCACAAAACCTATGTATCTCACAGGCATTTTTATGCTGACGTACCTATTTTCACATGTGTTTTCAGGAGATGATGCATAGGACTTATCAAGACATACTTAGGCGGACCTGTGCCTTAGTGACTTAAAACGAGACAAGAACTAGTTAATTTATGTTATGTACTCTTTGTTTCTTGTTTAAAACAATGTAAACTCTCATGTTTGATTAATAAAATGAAACTTCAATTGCCATGGATTTGAAACAATTAATTCTGTTACAACAATCCCCGACGTTTCCGCCACGTTTTGTATGTTCTACGTGGTCGGGGTGTGACAGAAAAGATGGTATCAGAGCCAATGGTTATAGGGAATTAGGTTATTAGTAATGCTTTGACCTAGTCTATAACCTTCTTAGGACCCTAACGCGAGTTTACTTGCGTTTAGTCATGAAACAATACTGTCACCTATCCTTAGGTGACGACCACAACAAGAACATAAATTTCAAAACCGCTTTGAAAACTAATCATCTATTCTAGGATGATTTATTACAAGGTTTTGAACCCTCTACTGTAAGGTTTTGAACCCTCTGTTATATGGTTTTAAACCCCTTTGAGTTTTCAAAATCTCGTCTAGGTTTTGGGTTTTAAATAATGTGAACACGTGCAAACTGGAAGGGTGAATGCCTGTATTCTGGGTTTTCTGTCTAGGCAAGCACTTCGTATATATCTCATCAGACGCGAGACCAGTTGTGCTTACCTGGGAATTCTTGGGATGAGTGTTCACTTATAGGCGAGCATGTCTTTGCGATACATTATTTTTGACCTATTTACTTTGATTAATCACCGGGGTCGTTTGTTGCTTTGTAGTAACAAACAAATGACCACTATCCTTGCTTTCATCAGATTTGTTCATCTCATTCTTTTCGTCTAATTCTCTCACTCGTTTCCTTTCATGTTTCCTCTTTTAGAATGCCTCCTCGACGCGAACACCAGATAGCGACTGTCGAACTGGCAGAAATCATTGCGCAGTAAATGGCTGCTCAATTCCCAAACCTCTTTGCTCAATGGAACCAAGCCAACAACAACAACAATGGTCCATGCAATTTCAAGAGTTTTAACTCGGCTAAACCACTCCAGTTTAGTGGTTCTGAGGGAGCGACTGGGCTTCTTCAATAGTTAGAGAGCATTGAGAATACTTTCCGCCACGTGCAGTGTCCTGACAATCGCAAGGTCGAGTTTTCTTCAAGTGTGTTCCAGAAGAGGGCCCTTACGTGGTGGAACGGGGTTATGAGAGATCGTGGTGCAGAAGTTGCTCTAGCAAAGACATGGGCTGAACTTAGGGCCCTTATGATGAAGGGATTCTATCCTCGTCACGAGATCAGGGCCTTGGAAAGAGAGTTTGATGGTTTGAAGCAAGATAGCGGTGAGCATCGAGCCTACACGGACCGTTATGAGGAGTTAAGTCTGTTATGCCCAAACATGGTCACGCCGTTGGATAAGGCAATCGAAAAGTACATTGATGGCCTCCCTGACTTAATACAAGACATTGTGACTGGTAGCAACCCTACTACAGTTAGGCAGACCATTGAGCTAGCTGCAACCTTGACTGAATCTCAGATCAGGAAACGTAAGCTTTTCCGAAAGGGTGACAAGAAACCGGTCGAAGAATCGAACCCAATCGGGGAATCAAAGACCATGGATGAACAGACTGGATCCTCTAAGAAGTCAAAGAAGCAAAAGGCTTCTCAGAACTTCGCCGTGGTCGCTCACAATGATCAAGCCGTCCCCAACCAACCAGCTCAACCCCCTGCCAGGAAACCCTACAACGGAACTGCACCCTTGTGCAACCAATGTGGCCTACATCATCATGCTGGTGTGAAGTGGCGCACATGCCAAGTTTGCGGACTTATAGGTCATACAGCGAGGGTTTGCCCAACAGCAGCTGCACCAAATCAAGTTAACAACAATCCCGCTCAAGCTCGTTTTCCACCGGGGTCTTGCTACAACTGTGGCGAGATGGGCCATTTTCGTAGGAATTGCCCAAGGCTTGCTAATGCAAATCCAGCGCAGGGATGAGCATCTGACCAACCAGAAGACAACATCGTTTAGAAATAATCACGTCTTATGTATTATTTTCTTTTGTTGTCAAGGTCCATGAAACAGTTGTTATCATTGTTTATAAATAAGTCTTTTATTTACATTGCAATGTAATTATGTGGTTGTATGTATAAACAAACATATCTCTTACAATACCGACAATCAAGGAACTGTATTCCTTGAAGAACAGACTACCCCCAAATTTCTTCCATTGTATGATCTCTTGCGTTTTCCACGAAAATCCTAAGTACTCGTTTCTTCCAAGAGAAACGAAGTACGAGGTGCCAAGTTAATAGCAATCAATAACAAGATAATAACAATTAAACAATTATGTGATTATGTGCTTATGTGTTCCCTTTTATGTGTCATGTGATCCAAATTATGTTATCTAGATCCTCGTAGAATCTTACATATCCTTGTACAAGAGATTCATAGTAGGATACCCAAAGGTACTACCTAAAATCCTTAATGGACTTCTACGTTGTAGTTAAGTCCCTTGGATTATAAAGTACTGCTTCATAATTAGACCCCTTGGGTGGTCTAGTTAAATTGGATGATATAGCTGAAAGGACTCCTTGGTGGCCTAATTAAGAAGATCCTCTGTTGATCTAATTAAAAGGACCCTATGGTTGTCTAGTCATCGTCATCACAAGTTTGATATCCTTCCCCACAACATTACAAAACGAACTGTGCGGACTGTGCAAGGAATTACGTAATTATGGATGCATACATAATTATGGAATTTAGTGCACAGAAATCACAGCAAGTTCTATCATGTATCTAAGTTAACCCAATTCATTTCCAATTCTGATGAAGCATCCGTTGAGGAAAAATGAACTAGCTATTCATTTTTCACTTCTGAGGAATATCCGTTGATGAAATGAATATCCGTTTATCCTTCATTTCTGTAACACCTGTGCCTCCACGGCCATCAAACAAATACCGAACCAATGAAATATTATATTTCATACTTGGGATTTGTAAAAATATGTGTATCATTTGCACATATCAATTTTTGTTCAATTCCAAACTCTAAATCGCTTTCTGGAAGGTTATACGCGCACCGATGCGTAAATATAACCAGTTTAATGCAACAAACACTCCGGAATAGTGACATAGGCTTAACATACCTTAAATAACCTTTACATAACTTAGAAATAAGTTTTGAAGGCTTTGGTATGGCAAAAACAAGTTAATTCGCTTACAGGGACTAAACTTGACAAACTGCGAAAGTATGCCAATTTGAACTGTAACAGACATTCCGGAACATGACCATAAGTTAAACACACCTTAAATATCCTTTATATAGCTTAGAAATAGGCTTTGAGGGGTTCGGTGTGCTAAAATAAACTTTTGGCTCATTCAGGTACTAAAAGCGTCAAAAAGTGCACAAGTTTGCATTTTCGTGCATAACTTACGTTCTGAATACATCCGGACATCCAAAAATTTATGTAAGCACTAAAATATTTTATTTTAGTGTTTGGCATAAGAAAAAATCCATTCGTCACGCCATTTGGATCATTTTTCGCGCTTATGCGCATTCCGTCGTAATTAACCGAACAACGTAACCGTACGGCTAAACGAACCGACACCCGAGATATTTTTGAACACATTTTAAGTTCCCTATACTTTAACTTCATTTTAGATCTTTGTCAACAGGGCTTAAACGTGTCAAAAAAACGCATCGAAAACCAAGTTTTGAGGTTGCAGGGACTGAAACTGTAAATCTGCCAAACTAGGTCCGTAAACAGGGGCCAGATGCAGCAAAACGTTTTTTTTTCATCTTTTAACAGCCCTTAACACTCTCCAAAGGTCAAGTGCCAAGTGTCAAACTCTTATGGTGAGTGGCCTTTTTGGGTACCATAAGGTTCCGACACATGTACGGATGAGATTAAGGCACGTATTTCGACAAACGATCCTAATGGTGGACCATTCACTATAAATACCCCTTGCCATCCAACCTCTAAACTCACTAGAATCTGATCTCAAATGCTCTAAGTTGAAACCTTTGTTTCATACCTGAGCTATTTTGATCTAGATTAGCATTCGGGGACCCTACGTGAGTATTCTTTCGTTCTTTTATTGCTTTTCGAGTCTGAAAGTCAAACTTTGTTTGACTTTCTGCATTGACCAGCTTATAGTCAATGCGAAGTTCGTTTGAACTTCGCAACGTGATTGTAATCACGATGGTTATAGTCCTTTGTGACTATACCTACTGATTACCACGTTATCTAGGCTCAGTGACGAGCCGTAGTTTCGGTCAGAATACGTATTCTTGCGTATTTTGTAACCAAACTACTTATGGGTATCAAAACCGTTTGTTTTGATACCAAACCTGTTTTCTAAACTTAGTTAAGCATGTTTTAACATGCTTAGCTCGTCACTTTTAGTTTAGTGCTTATATAGGGTCGTAAGGTAAGCGATTTAAACAATCGCTTATACTTTCGAACCCGACCCGTTTGGTCGATCATTAGGATCCGACCAAGCACATTAGGTGACCATAGTATATAGGGAATAACCTTCCGAGGTTATACCTTATGGTCGCTTCGTTTAAGTAGTTGTATGATAGGTAGCTTATATGCCTTAGGTAAATTACCAAAATGCCCTTTTGACGCCAAAATTCATTTTAAGCATATGTAACATAACTTTTGACATCTAAACTGATTTGACAACAATATTAGACATGTTAAGGCATATGTTACTTGTCATAGGACTAGTTAGGCGGTCCGAACGCGTTTTACGCGAACGACGCGTTAAAGTAGCATAAGCTACCTAAACGGGTCGTAATGGGTCGTAAGCACTTAGGTTAGGTTTCATTTAGTATGTAGGCTTTGTTAAACCATACTACATGAGTTCCCATACTCATTTGGTTTACGAGCCCTCATTCTATCCGATCTTCCGATTTAGGTCCGGTTTATTAATGTAGTTACCTATATTAGGTGCCGTTTGATATTCCGAGATCTCTAGCATTGCTTGGTGGTTATCTTAGGACTTCTGAGCAATCTCAAGTGAGTACATAGACCCCTCTTTTACTGTTTTCCAAACGTTTTGGGGTGGAACACATGTGCCTACTTGTTACTTTCATGCTTTCCATGTTTTCACATTATATACATGCTATGTTCATTAGTACACTATTAGTACATGATTTCATTACATTTTATGCTATGTATGTCCATTGTGTGCATACTTAGTACATTGTTTTACATCACATCACATCACATCACATGCTATGTATATCCATTTAGTACATGCTTAGTACATTATTTTACATTGCATCTCTGTTGCATATGTTCCAGTAACATATGGACACATTGTTTTACAGCTCTACCTTGTATGTTTACTCTAGCATACTAGGTACATTATCTTCATAAAACATGCTTACATTTTGGTATGACATTTGGTTTGTTTAAACTATTCTATATATTCATTAACACCGATCACGCCGCTCTGTAGTAGGTAGTGGTACCATAGGACTTGACAAATCCCATTCCTGAAATCTCGGGTTTGTTTGGACGTAAGGAATGACCGAATCCGAATACATATTCTTTTGATAACTCATTTTTACATAGTTATCCGACTGTCGCAAGGCTTGGATGTATGAATTTTTACAATACCGCATAAATGTTCATATTCAGTATAACATGCATATATTTTACAAAACATAACTTTGATTTAAACCAAGTTTTACTTCAATACTTTGTTTTGTGCATTTCATCTATGGTTTAGTTGATGCATTTCACTAGCCATACATAAACATTTGTTACACATTACTTGACTACTTTTGGACTATCAACATTTGACATGGTTTATACAAGGACTTTTGACAATTGGTTTAAACATAGACATCTTATATTGGTGGTTTGGTTTGAGTAAGTGATTTAAGTAACGAGGCGTGTGTAATATGATACAAGCATGGTGGATACGCCGCTGGTACTTCCTATATATAAGTGATTGTATGGTATTACATATCGTTGCGTTATTTGAAATCATTTCAATTTAGACATATAACATTTTATACAAATAACATACTTTTCACAATACATTGTTTTACAAACAACTTAACTTATACAAACTCATTTTTTACATGGTTATTCATTTAACCATGCATTATTCTCTTATTTATACGTATCATCTGAACTTATTGTTTTTCAAATGATTTACAAAGACAAAGCAAATTACAAGGTTCATGACTAAACATTTTCTTAAACAGATGTCATGAATCTTATTTTCACAAAACCTATGTACTCGCCGGCATTTTTATGCTGACGTACCTATTTTCACATGTGTTTCAGGAAATGAAGCATAGGATTGATCAAGATACACTTAGGCGGACATGGGCCTTAGTGACAATAAAAGATGCAAGACTAGTTATTTTGTTATGTTTCTTTGATTGTCAAGACATTGTAACTCTTTTAATCAATAAAACAATATTTCAAGTTCCATGTGTTATGAAACAATGATTCTGTTACAACACTCCCCGACGTTTTCCGCCACGTATTGTTGGTCTACGTGGTCGGGGTGTGACAGAAAAGTTGGTATCAGAGCTCATGGTTATAGGGAATTAGGTTATTAGTAATACTTTGACCTAGTCTATAACCTTCTTAGGACCCTAACGCGAGTTTACTTGCGTTTAGTCATAAAACAATACTGTCACCTATCCTTAGGCGACAACCACAACAAGAACATAAATTTCAAAATCGCTTTGAAAACTAATCATCTGTTCTAGGATGATTGATTACTAGGTTTTGAACCCTCTATTGTAAGGTTTTGAACCCCTTTGAGTTTTCAAAACCTCGTCAAGGTTTTGGGTTTTAAATAATGTGAACACATGCAAACTAGAAGGGTGAATGCATGTATTCTGGGTTTTCTGTCTAGGCAAGCACTTCGTATACATCTCATCAGACGCGAGACCAGTTGTGCTTACCTGGGAATTCTTGGGATGAGTGTTCACTTATAGGCGAGCATGTCTTCGCGATACATTATTTTTGACCCATTTACTTTGATTTGTCACTGTCTCATTTGTTTGCCTTAGATAACAAACAAATGATCGCAAATTCTTATGCATTACCATTCTGCATTATTTACCCGATGACGTTTCACTTGTTTCTTCCTATGTCTTTCATTTTCTTCTAGAATGTCTCTTCCTCTCAGCACCGGTCAAATGTCCGAGCAAACAGCCAAATTTGTCCAACAAATAGGCGAAGTGATACTGAAGTCTGTGGATCTAGGCATTGCCATGTCTCGTCTCAAAAATGGAGCCACTCAGGAGCCACCAAAGGAAGCAGAAGCCAAGCCTTCACCTAAACCAAAGAAACGTAAGGCTTCAAGGAAACCCGCAGCAGTGGCACCAAAACAGGCAAGACCTAGCCAAATGACAGCACCACCAGCCAAGAAACCAATCAAGGATTCAAAGACCATGGATGAACAGGCTGGATCCCCTAAGAAGTCA
Organism: Helianthus tuberosus; assembly: GCA_030545235.1. Lineage (NCBI taxonomy): Eukaryota > Viridiplantae > Streptophyta > Magnoliopsida > Asterales > Asteraceae > Helianthus > Helianthus tuberosus. The sequence goes on along the minus strand of CM060426.1, from coordinate 46,411,048 downwards.
AAGAAGCGAAAGGCTTCTCAGAATTTCGCCGTGGTCGCTCACAATGATCAAGCCGTCCCCAACCAACCAGCTCAACCCCCTACTAGGAAGCCATACAATGGAACTGCACCCTTGTGCAACCAATGTAGCCTCCATCATCATGCTAGTGTGAAGTGCCGCAAATGCAAGATTTGTGGACTTATAGGTCATACAGCAAGGGTTTGCCCAACTGCAGCTGTACCAAATCAAGCTAATGACAATCCTGCTCAAGCTCGTTTCTCGCCGGGGTCTTGCTACAACTGTGGCGAGATGGGCCATTTCCGGAGGGATTGCCCAAAGCTTGCTAATGCAAATCTGACCCTCGGATGAGCATTTGACTGAACAAAGGATGTTGCTGTCTTATGCTTTTGTTCTTTTATTTTCTTGTAATATGAAACAATCTGTTTTGTTTATAAATAAATTATTATTCACAAATTCTGATGTACAATTGTAGTTACATGTGTGTATGACTTTTCCTATGATACCTACATTAAGGAACTATATTCCTTACAAACTACTTTTGCGAATTTCCCATTCTTGCGTTTGTTCATGATTCCTTTGGAAAATTCTAAGTACTCGTTTCATTCTAGGAAACGAAGTACAAGAAATAAATCGAAATTATGAGTAATCGTGCTTTTCACACATCTGTGCCTTTGAATTCTTGGATAGATAACTAAGAGTATTTTCAAATCTCATACCCATTACGTTCTGATTTCTTCAACATGCATAACATAAGTTTTCAAAACAACCTACATGATTTCAAAACATCCTATACATAGTTCGAAAACATTTTTAATATAGTGTATTTACTTAAACATAACAAATGCACAAAGCTTTGTCTGTATTTTCAAAAACAACCTTCATGATTTCAAAATGTCTCATATAGCCTGAAAACAATATTAGTACAATATATTTTCTTATCAAGTGCATGATTTCAAAAGCATCATTCATGTTTTCCAAAAACCTTATACATAATTTCAAAATTCATTTCGCATGATTTTAAAACATTTTTATGAATATACCTACCTAATACAACTACTTTATGATTTCAAAGGTATTATATATAAGGTTTCAAAAACATTGAACACATTTTTAGAACCCCATGCATAGTATTGCAAAAAAAAATATTTTTCTCATGCATTGACTTAACCTTCAAATTTCGCTTCATATGTCGCCTTGGCATATCGAGCATCTCAACTTCATAAGCATTTCAACTTCATGTTTTGACTTAAGCACGTCCAGTGCAAGGTTTCAAAACATCTTCAACCTCTAAAATCCACATGGGATCTTTTTATCTTCACAATTAGATCCTTGTGGATAATTGTCATACAAATCAGAGTCCTTAATTGGATTCCTTATGTACCTAAATTCGAACATTTCGGTTCCTAATAATCGAAATCGAATTTTCTTTTTGAATCTTTCTATCTTTATAGTTAGATTATTGATAACGTTTAAAGTACCAAATGAAATCCACGGAATGGATTCCTAGTGTGCTTTAAATGCATGTACGCAATTAACAAGACAAATTAACAAACAATTTTGTGGTTATGTGACTATGTGTTTATTCATCTTATGTTTTCTTTTATGCATTTTGTGTTTTTATACTCTGGATATTTGTTATCCAAATCCTCGCAGGATCTTTCATATCTCCATATGAGGGATTCGTAGCAGGATAGTCAAAAGGTACTGCCTTAAATCCTTAATGGGCTTCTGTATAATAGTTAAGACCCTTGGATTATATAGTACCACTCCATGTTTCATAAGAGACCCTTTTAGAGGTCTAGTAAAAAAGATTGATTCACAATCTGGTTAAAGGACGACATCTAGTAATGTAGCTGAACAGACTCCTTGATAGTCTATTTAGATCATTTATTGACTTAATTAAAAGGACTCTATGGCGGTCTAGTCACACTCATCACAGGTTTGTTCATTTGGTTTTACACTACACATTATAAAATAGACTGTGTGAACTGTGCAAGGAATTGTCTAATTATGGACGCGTACATAATTATGAAATTTAGTGCACAGAAACCCAGTAAGATTTATTATGTGTAAGAACCGATAGCGACAACAATAACAAAATGAGAACGATGTAATGGAGGTACGGTGGACGCACCAATGCCGCTTCATATACTTGTATATAAGTGTCCCTCTTACATTGCAAGCATAATGTTATTAAGGTTACTAGAAGTTTAGAACCCTAACCAATATTGTTCGATCTTTTCAACTTCATGTTTTAAACTCTCACAAGTTTCCTCTAAATAAATTTCGGGACGAAATTTCCTAAAGTAGGGGAGACTGTAACACCTGTGCCTCCACGGCCATCAAACAAATACCGAACCAATGAAATATTATATTTCATACTTGGGATTTGTAAAAATATGTGTATCATTTGCACATATCATTTTTTGTTCAATTCCAAACTCTAAATCGCTTTCTGGAAGGTTATACGCGCACCGATGCGTAAATATAACCAGTTTAATGCAACAAATACTCCGGAATAGTGACATAGGCTTAACATACCTTAAATAACCTTTACATAACTTAGAAATAAGTTTTGAAGGCTTTGGTATGGCAAAAACAAGTTAATTCGCTTATAGGGACTAAACTTGACAAACTGCGAAAGTATGCCAATTTGAACTGTAACAGACATTCCGGAACATGACCATAAGTTAAACACACCTTAAATATCCTTTATATAGCTTAGAAATAGGCTTTGAGGGGTTCGGTGTGCTAAAATAAACTTTTGGCTCATTCAGGTACTAAAAGCGTCAAAAAGTGCACAAGTTTGCATTTTCGTGCATAACTTACGTTCTGAATACATCCGGACATCCAAAAATTTATGTAAGCACTAAAATATTTTATTTTAGTGTTTTGCATAAAAAAAAATCCATTCGTCACGCCATTTGGATCATTTTTCGCGCTTATGCGCATTCCGTCGTAATTAACCGAACAACGTAACCGTACGGCTAAACGAACCGACACCCGAGATATTTTTGAACACATTTTAAGTTCCCTATACTTTAACTTCATTTTATAGCTTTGAAATGGGGTTAACAGGGCTTAAACGTGTCAAAAAAAAAACGCATCGAAAACCAAGTTTTGAGGTTGCAGGGACTGAAACTGTAAATCTGCCAAACTAGGTCCGTAAACAGGGGCCAGATGCAGCAAAACGTTTTTTTTCATCTTTTAACAGCCCTTAACACTCTCCAAAGGTCAAGTGCCAAGTGTCAAACTCTTATGGTGAGTGGCCTTTTTGGGTACCATAAGGTTCCGACACATGTACGGATGAGATTAAGGCACGTATTTCGACAAACGATCCTAATGGTGGACCATTCACTATAAATACCCCTTGCCATCCAACCTCTAAACTCACTAGAATCTGATCTCAAATGCTCTAAGTTGAAACCTTTGTTTCATACCTGAGCTATTTTGATCTAGATTAGCATTCGGGGACCCTACGTGAGTATTCTTTCGTTCTTTTATTGCTTTTCGAGTCTGAAAGTCAAACTTTGTTTGACTTTCTGCATTGACCAGCTTATGGTCAATGCGAAGTTCATTTGAACTTCGCAACGTGATTGTAATCACGATGGTTATAGTCCTTTGTGACTATACCTACTGATTACCACGTTATCTAGGCTCAGTGACGAGCCGTAGTTTCGGTCAGAATACGTATTCTTGCGTATTTTGTAACCAAACTACTTATGGGTATCAAAACCGTTTGTTTTGATACCAAACCTGTTTTCTAAACTTAGTTAAGCATGTTTTAACATGCTTAGCTCGTCACTTTTAGTTTAGTGCTTATATAGGGTCGTAAGGTAAGCGATTTAAACAATCGCTTATACTTTCGAACCTGACCCATTTGGTCGATCATTAGGATCCGACCAAGCACATTAGGTGACCATAGTATATAGGGAATAACCTTCCGAGGTTATACCTTATGGTCGCTTCGTTGAAGTAGTTGTATGATAGGTAGCTTATATGCCTTAGGTAAATTACCAAAATGCCCTTTTGACGCCAAAATTCATTTTAAGCATATGTAACATAACTTTTGACATCTAAACTGATTTGACAACAATATTAGACATGTTAAGGCATATGTTACTTGTCATAGGACTAGTTAGGGGGTCCGAACGCGTTTTACGCGAACGACGCGTTAAAGTAGCACAAGCTACCTAAACGGGTCGTAATGGGTCGTAAGCACTTAGGTTAGGTTTCATTTAGTATGTAGGCTTTGTTAAACCATACTACATGAGTTCCCATACTCATTTGGTTTACGAGCCCTCATTCTATCCGATCTTCCGATTTAGGTCCGGTTTATTAATGTAGTTACCTATATTAGGTGCCGTTTGATATTCCGAGATCTCTAGCATTGCTTGGTGGTTATCTTAGGACTTCTGAGCAATCTCAAGTGAGTACATAGACCCCTCTTTTACTTTTTTCCAAACGTTTTGGGGTGGAATACATGTGCCTACTTGTTACTTTCATGCTTTCCATGTTTTCACATTATATACATGCTATGTTCATTAGTACACTATTAGTACATGATTTCATTACATTTTATGCTATGTATGTCCATTGTGTGCATACTTAGTACATTGTTTTACATCACATCACATCACATGCTATGTATGTCCATTTAGTACATGCTTAGTACATTATTTTACATTGCATCTCTGTTGCATATGTTCCAGTAACATATGGACACATTGTTTTACAGCTCTACCTTGTATGTTTACTCTAGCATACTAGGTACATTATCTTCATAAAACATGCTTACATTTTGGTATGATATTTGGTTTGTTTAAACTATACTATACATTCATTAACACCGATCACGCCGCTCGGTAGTAGGTTGTGGTACCATAGGACTTGACAAATCCCATTCCTGAAATCTCGAGTTTGTTTGGACGTAAGGAATGACCGAATCCGAATACATATTCTTTTGATAACTCATTTTTACATAGTTATCCGACTGTCGCAAGGCTTGGATGTATGAATTTTTACAATACCGCATAAATGTTCATATTCAGTATAGCATGCATATATTTTACAAAACATAACTTTGATTTAAACCAAGTTTTACTTCAATACTTTGTTTTGTGCATTTCATCTATGGTTTAGTTGATGCATTTCACTAGCCATACATAAACATTTGTTACACATTACTTGACTACTTTTGGACTATCAACATTTGACATGGTTTATACAAGGACTTTTGACAATTGGTTTAAACATAGACATCTTATATTGGTGGTTTGGTTTGAGTAAGTGATTTAAGTAACGAGGCGTGTGTAATATGATACAAGCATGGTGGATACGCCACTGGTACTTCCTATATATAAGTGATTGTATGGTATTACATATCGTTGCGTTATTTGAAATCATTTCAATTTAGACATATAACATTTTATACAAATAACATACTTTTCACAATACATTGTTTTACAAACAACTTAACTTATACAAACTCATTTTTTACATGGTTATTCATTTAACCATGCATTATTCTCTTATTTATACGTATCATCTGAACTTATTGTTTTTCAAATGATTTACAAAGACAAAGCAAATTACAAGGTTCATGACTAAACATTTTCTTAAACAGATGTCATGAATCTTAATTTCACAAAACCTATGTACTCGCCGGCATTTTTATGCTGACGTACCTATTTTCACATGTGTTTCAGGAAATGAAGCATAGGATTGATCAAGATACACTTAGGCAGACATGGGCCTTAGTGACAATAAAAGATGCAAGACTAGTTATTTTGTTATGTTTCTTTGATTGTCAAGACATTGTAACTCTTTTAATCAATAAAAAAATATTTCAAGTTCCATGTGTTATGAAACAATGATTCTGTTACAACACTCCCCGACGTTTTCCGCCACGTATTGTTGTTCTACGTGGTCGGGGTGTGACAATTTCCAACTCTGAGGAAGCAACCGTTGAAAATGACTCCGTTAGTTCATTTTCGTTTCTGAAGATTATCCGTTGAGGAAATGAATATCCGTTGTTAAATCCTTCATTTCCTGCTCTGAGGAAGCAACCGTTGAAACTGACTCCGTTAGTTCATTTTCGTTTCTGAAGATTATCCGTTGAGGAAATGAATATCCGTTGTTAAATCCTTCATTTCCAGCTCTGAGGAAGCAACCGTTGAAAATGACTCCGTTAGTTCATTTTCGTTTCTGAAGATTATCCGTTGAGGAAATGAATATCCGTTGTTAAATCCTTCATTTCCGTACCTGAGGAAGCAACCGTTGAAAATGACTCCGTTAGTTCATTTTCGTTTCTGAAGATTATCCGTTGAGGAAATGAATATCCGTTGATTATTCCTTCATTTCAAATTCTGAAGAATAACCGTTGAGGAAAATGACCCCGTTTGTTCATTTTCGTTCTGAAGAATATCCATTGAGAGAAATGAATAACCGTAGATTTTTCCTTCATTCCCGTTTCTGACGAAGGACCCGTTGAGGAAGAATGAATCATCCACTCGTTTTCACTTCTGAAGAATATCCGTTGAGGGAAATGTATATCCGTTTAGTTAAAAATCCTTTATTTTCCATTTCCGAAGAACCCGTTGAAGAAAATGACCCCGTCCGTTCATTTTCGCTTCTGAAAAATATCCGTTGAGGAAAATAACAAAATTATGCTTTACATATCTTTGATGGCTATTTAACACAAAGTCACAGACAGACTTCTACGAATAAATTTCGGGATGAAATTTCCTTAAGTAGAGGAGACTGTGACACCTGTGTCACTGCGACCATCAAAAAAATACCAAACCAATGAAATATTGTATTTCATACTTTGGACTTGTATAAATATGTGTATCTTTTGTACATATCAACTCTTGTTCGATTTCAAGCTCTAAATCGCTTTCTGGAAGGTTATACGCGCGCTGATGCGAAAATATAACCAGTTTAATCCAACGAACACTCCGGAATAGTGAAATAGGCTTAACATACCTTAAATAACCTTTACATAACTTAGAAATAAGTTTTGAAGGCTTTGGTATGGCAAAAACAAGTTAATTCGCTTACAGGGACTAAACTTGACAAACTGTGAAAGTATGCCAATTTGAACTGTAACGAACATTCCGAAACATGACCATAAGTTAAAAATACCATAAATATCCTTTACATAGCTTAGAAATAGGCTTTGAGGTGTTCGGTGTGCTAAAATAAACTTTTGGTGGGTCATTCAGGGACTAAAAGTGTCAAAAAGTGCACAAGTTTGCACTTTTGCGCATAACTTACGTTCTGAATACATCCGGACATTCAAAAATTTAGGTAAGCACTAAAATATTTTATTTTAGTGTTTGGCTTAAGAAAAATCCATTCGTCGCGCGATTTGGATCGTTTTTCGCGCATATGCGCATTCCGTCGTAATTAAGCGAACATCGCGTTCGTACGACCAAATGAACTGACATCCGACATATTTTTTAGCATGTTTCATATCCACAATGTTTAGGCATCATTTTAGGGCCTTGAAGTTGGCTTTACGGGACTTAGAAGTGTCGGAAATGGGCTTAAACACGTACAGGGACTGAAACTGTCATTTAACAAACTTGGTTCTGATCAGACATGGCCATGCGGCCCGCGTAAGGTTTGTGTACATCTTTACGCGGCCCGCGTCAGGGTCCCAAAACAGATAAGATCGATTAGTCAGCTGATCACAGCTGTTTAATTCACAACCACAAGCCCACACTTGACCTTTCAGCTCATTAAGGGTCATTTTTAGTCACCACAATTTTCCAACAAATGTACGCACGAGATTCGATCACATTTTCCAAGAAACGATCCTAACGGTTCGTGAAATCCTATAAATACCCCACCCCCATTTGCTTCTAAACCCACTAGAATCTGATTTGAGGAGCTCTAAGTTGAAACCTTTGTTTCATACCTGAGCTACTTGAATCACGATTAGCATTCGGGGACCCTTCGTAAGTATTCTTTCGTTCTTTTATAGCTTTTCGAGTCCGAAAGTCAAACTTTGTTTGACTTTCTGCGTTGACCAGTTTATGGTCAATGCGAAGTTCGTTTGAACTTCGCAACGTGATTGTAATCACGATGGTTATAGTCCCTTGGGACTATGCCTACTGATTACCACGTTGTCTAGGGTCGTAAGGATAAGCGATCTAATAAATCACTTATACCTTCGAACCCGACCCATTTGGTCGATCATTAGGATCCGACCAAACACATTAGGTGACCATAGTATATAGGGAATAACCCTTCGAGGTTATACCTTATGGTCGCTTCGTTTAAGTAGTTGTATGATAGGTAGTTTATATGCCTTAGGTAAATTACCAAAATACCCCTTTGATGCCAAAATTCGTTTTAAACATATGTAACATAACTTTTGACATCTAAACTGATTTAACAACCATATTAGACATGTTAAGGCATATTTTACTTGTCATAGGACTAGTTAGGCGTTCCGAATGCGTTTTACGCAAACGACGCGTTAAAGTAGCATAAGCTACCTAAACGGGTCGTAATGGGTCACAAACACTTAGGTTAAGTTTCGTTTTAGTATGTGGGCTTTGTCAAACCATATTACACGAGTCTCCATACTCGTTTGGTTTACGAACCCTCATTCTATCCGATCCTCCGATATTAGGTCCGGTTTATTAACATAGTTACCTATATTAGGTGCCGTTTGATTCCGTGATCTCTAGCATTGCTTGGTGGTTATCTTAGGACTTCTGAGCAATCTCAAGTGAGTACATAGACCCCTCTTTTACTGTTTTCAAACTGTTTTGGGGTGGAACACATGTGCCTACTTGTTACTTTCATGCTTTCCAAGTTTTCACATCATATACCTGCTATGTTCGTTAGTACATTATAGTACATGATTTCATTACATTTTATGCTATGTATGCCCATTGTGTGCGTACTTAGTACATCGTTTTACATTACATGCTTTGTATGCCCATTGTGTGCGTACTTAGTACATCGTTTTACATTACATGCTATGTATGCCCATTGTGTGCGTACTTAGTACATTATTCTACATTACATTTCATGCTATGTATGTCCATTGTGTGCATACTTAGTACATTGTTTTACATTGCATTTCTGTTGCATATGCTCATCCAGCATATGAACACATTATACTACATTTTGAACCGTTGTAACTATTTGACTATGTGAACCGTTGTAACCATTTGACTATGTGAACCGTTGTAACCATTTGACTATGTGAACCGTTATAACCATTTGACTATGTGAGCCGTTGTAACCATTCGATCATTTGAACCGTTTGTAGCTATTGAACCGTGTGACCCGTAATTGACTATACATAAACATTTCTACAATTGTTAAACCTTTTACTTTGGTGGTTTGGTTTGAGTAAGTGATTTAAGTAACGAGGCGTGTGTAATATGATACAAGCATGGTGGATACGCCGCTGGTACTTCCTATATATAAGTGTTTGTATGGTATCACATATTGTAGCGTTATTTGAATCATTTCAATTTGAGACATATAACATTTTATACAATTAACATACTTTTCACACGACATTGTTTTACAAACAACTTATCTTATACAAACCCATTTTACATGATTATTCATTTAACCATACATTATTCTCTTATTTACACATATCATCTGATCTTATCGTTTTTCAAATGATTTACAAGACAAAGCAAATTACAAGGTTCATGACTAAACAGCTTTCTCAAACATCAGTCATGAATTCTGTTTTCACAAAACCTATGTATCTCACAGGCATTTTTATGCTGACGTACCTATTTTCACATGTGTTTTCAGGAGATGATGCATAGGACTTATCAAGACATACTTAGGCGGACCTGTGCCTTAGTGACTTAAAACGAGACAAGAACTAGTTAATTTATGTTATGTACTCTTTGTTTCTTGTTTAAAACAATGTAAACTCTCATGTTTGATTAATAAAACGAAACTTCAATTGCCATGGATTTGAAACAATTAATTCTGTTACAACACTCCCCGACGTTTCAGCCACGTTTTGTATGTTCTACGTGGTCGGGGTGTGACAGAAAAGATGGTATCAGAGCCAATGGTTATAGGGAATTAGGTTATTAGTAATGCTTTGACCTAGTCTATAACCTTCTTAGGACCCTAACGCGAGTTTACTTGCGTTTAGTCAGGAAACAATACTGTCACCTATCCTTAGGTGACGACCACAACAAGAACATAAATTTCAAAACCGCTTTGAAAACTAATCATCTGTTCTAGGATGATTTATTACAAGGTTTTGAACCCTCTACTGTAAGGTTTTGAACCCTCTCTTATATGGTTTTAAACCCCTTTGAGTTTTCAAAATCTCGTCTAGGTTTTGGGTTTTAAATAATGTGAACACGTGCAAACTGGAAGGGTGAATGCCTGTATTCTGGGTTTTCTGTCTAAGCAAGCACTTCGTATATATCTCATCAGACGCGAGACCAGTTGTGCTTACCTGGGAATTCTTGGGATGAGTGTTCACTTATAGGCGAGCATGTCTTCGCGATACATTATTTTTGACCTATTTACTTTGATTAATCACCGGGGTCATTTGTTGCTTTGTAGTAACAAACAAATGACCACTATCCTTGCTTTCATCAGATTTGTTCATCTCATTCTTTTCGTCTAATTCTCTCACTCGTTTCCTTTCATGTTTCCTCTTTTAGAATGCCTCCTCGACGCGAAAACCAGATAGCGACTGTCGAACTGGCAGAAATCATTGCGCAGCAAATGGCTGATCAATTCCCAAACCTCTTTGCTCAATGGAACCAAGCCAACAACAACAACAATGGTCCATGCAATTTCAAGAGTTTTAACTCGGCTAAACCACTCAAGTTTAGTGGTTCTGAGGGAGCGACTGGGCTTCTTCAATGGTTCGAGGGCATTGAGAATACTTTCTGCCACGTGCAGTGTCCTGACAATCGCAAGGTCGAGTTTTCTTCAAGTGTGTTCCAGAGAGGGCCCTTACGTGGTGGAACGGGGTTATGAGAGATCGTGGTGCAGAAGTTGCTCTAGCACAGACATGGGCTGAACTTAGGGCCCTTATGATGAAGGAATTCTGTCCTCATCATGAGATCAGGGCCTTGGAAAGAGAGTTTGATGGTTTGAAGCAAGATAGCGGTGAGCATCGAGCCTACACGGACCGTTATGAGGAGTTAAGTCTGTTATGCCCAAACATGGTCACGCCGTTGGATAAGGCAATCGAAAAGTACATTGATGGCCTCCCTGACTCAATACAAGACATTGTGACTGGTAGCAACCCTACTACAGTTAGGCAGACCATTGAGCTAGCTGCAACCTTGACTGAATCTCAGATCAGGAAACGTAAGCTTTTCCGAAAGGGTGACAAGAAACCGGTCGAAGAATCGAACCCAATCGGGGAATCAAAGGCCATGGATGAACAGACTGGATCCTCTAAGAAGTCAAAGAAGCAAAAGGCTTCTCAGAACTTCGCCGTGGTCGCTCACAATGATCAAGCCGTCCCCAACCAACCAGCTCAACCCCCTGCCAGGAAACCCTACAACGGAACTGCACCCTTGTGCAACCAATGTGGCCTACATCATCATGCTGGTGTGAAGTGCCGCACATGCCAAGTTTGCGGACTTATAGGTCATACAGCGAGGGTTTGCCCAACAGTAGCTGCACCAAATCAAGTTAACAACAATCCCGCTCAAGCTCGTTTTCCACCGGGGTCTTGCTACAACTGTGGCGAGATGGGCCATTTTCGTAGGAATTGCCCAAGGCTTGCTAATGCAAATCCAGCGCAGGGATGAGCATCTGACCAACCAGAAGACAACATCGTTTAGAAATAATCACGTCTTATGTATTATTTTCTTTTGTTGTCAAGGTCCATGAAACAGTTGTTATCATTGTTTATAAATAAGTCTTTTATTTACATTGCAATGTAATTATGTGGTTGTATGTATAAACAAACATATCTCTTACAATACCGACAATCAAGGAACTTTATTCCTTGAAGAAAAGACTACCCCCAAATTTCTTACATTGTATGATCTCTTGCGTTTTCCACGAAAATCCTAAGTACCCGTTTCTTCCAAGAGAAACGAAGTACGAGGTGCCAAGTTAATAGCAATCAATAACAAGATAATAACAATTAAACAATTATGTGATTATGTGCTTATGTGTTCCCTTTTATGTGTCATGTGATCCAAATTATGTTATCCAAATCCTCGTAGAATCTTACATATCCTTGTACAAGAGATTCATAGTAGGATACCCAAAGGTATGTCACACCCGCTCGTAGCGGAAGCGCGAGGTGTGATCTGATCGGTTCTCATTGCATAACAATATAAGTGAACATACTAAATGAATAAAAACAAGCTCCAATGCCATTGTCATAATTGTTTCAAAAGAATGCAACATAAGTTGAATGTATTGGTTACAAACCGTCAAATGAAAATAAGTTGTCATCGTTTTATACATCAAAATGTAAGTCTTAAAATGTCAAGACTTTGACCACTATATCACCGCAAAGAGGCGGTATATAACAGGCAAACCCTTCAATAGTTGGCATGGAGTATTGATACTTGTTTTCCTTGAACTGAAATCGTTGCATTGGTCCACTAATTCCCTGAAATACATGTAAGTTTGAAAACATCAACAAAAGTTGAGCGAGTTCATGCAGTTTAGTTGTATGAGATGTATCTGTAAAATGTGAGTTGTATAAAATGTATCTGTAAAATGTGAGTTGTATAAACTGTATCCATAAAATGTGAGTTGTATAAACTGTATCCATAAAATGTGAGTTGTATAAAATGTATCTGTATGTAATGATGTAGTATGTAAAGCGTCAATGAAATCGTTGATCATTAATGTTTCGCGAGGACATTAATATGTGTGACGAATTAGGAAGCAATCCAAACCTAGACGATTTCATGTCGACTACTATCGACTGGGACACAAACGCACTCTTCTGTATGGGTCCACGACCAAGAGTGGGGCTCGCCAATACCCATTAGATCTAACCACTTGTACCTAGGTCCAAACTGGATTAATGGTGCTTAGATGTATAACCCTAATTCGCACATGATCTAAGGTGTTTCATTCCCTAACTTTAACATACGTTGAACATGTATTTTCCCCGATAGTTGCAAAGTTGTAAAACATTTAAATGAATAGGGGACATGAACTCACAGTATCGCGTCCTGTGAATAGATGTAAATAAGATCTCACGTGCGGTCGTCCTGAATAGCGTTGCGACCTACAAATGTTCTTATTTTTGTTAGACACTTCCGTCTTTGTAAAGAACTTGAGTACAAGTCTTGTGTCTTCAATATGTGTAAGACTTGTATGTCTTTACTGTTCGTTAACTGTGTATTCGATGAATGAGTTGTTCAAATGTTATATATATATTTTTCACCAAATATATATATATAACTGTTATCTTGTATCTTGTGAGTTGTATAGTCGGATCTAGTCCGCTGAATTTCGTGTCTTATATGTATCAATTGTATAGTTGTGTTTCCAATAATGGTAACATTGGGCCAAGCCCATGTTTTCAAGTTATTGGGCTTAAATAGTGCTGGGCCTTAAATAGTGTTGGGCCTCAATAGTGTTGGGCCTCAAATAGTGTTGGGCCTCAAATAGTGTTGGGCCTCAAATAGTGTTGGGCCTCAATAGTGTTGGGCCTCAAATAGTGTTGGGCCTCAAATAGTGTTGGGCCTCAAATAGTGTTGGGCCTCAAATAGTGTTGGGCCTCAATAGTGTTGGGCTTGAATAGTGTTGGGCTTGAATAGTATTGGGCTTGAATAGTGTTGGGCTTTGGCCCATATGTTTGGTGTTTGGGCTTAGCCCACGAATTTATGTTAAGCCCATTATGAAAAATAAGCCCATTTTGAAGTTAAGCCCATTTATAAATAATAGCCCATTTATATAAACTAGCCCATTAAGAAATGTATGCCCATTTGAAAGTATAAGTCTTTCATTTTTATAAAAAAAAAAAAGCATTTTTATAAAAAGATAACTAAATATACTTTTTAGTTAATAAAAACATAATAGTTTTTATAAGTTTCAAAATGTCCGAATTTTGTTAATGGAAACGAAATTCTTGCGTCCGCGTCGAAAGGTCGCCTAAGCATCGTAGTAACTTCTCCGAATGGCGATATGTTCATAGATTCGCCCGTCGTCCGTTTTGACCATAAGTTGTGTCCGACAGTTCGGAATGTCCGTAAGTTGTTTTCAAGTGTGTCTATATGTATCCTTGTAAGTCTTTAGTTGTAAGTATGTCTTGTATTTATTTGTGTCATTGTTATCAAGTCTCTAACTTTTATATATAACTAATACAAATAATAAGCACATAGCACATACTTGATATGTTCACTAAATATATATTTTACCAAAATATATATTTATGTCAATTTTTATGTTTAGAAAGACCAACTTTCTAATCTTGTAAAGACTTTTTAAAAAAAACGACAATTTTTCTAACACATGATTTCCAAGAAAATTTAGTCATAGTTCCTTCGAAATATGAACTTTGCCATGTTATCAAAACATATGATTTTCTTTTCCCAAATCACCATCAATCTACTCAACATCTTAACTAAAACACATGAGACTTTTATAACATAAAATTATCAAGATGATCTCTAAATCGTGTAGGGTTTTAAACATGATCATAACATATGCTAACTAGTTCAAAAACCAAGTTTACTTCTACTTTTAACAACTTTTATAAAAATCTCATGTTGTATGTTACTTTTCATAATTTTGTAGAAGTATTGTTTTTAGTGAAAAACATTAAATACTTTAACAAAATTAAAGGTTATGATCATCCAAGTAATCCTTTATGTTAAAAACCCTTTAACATAAACACGTATAATTGTTAGATCATATTTCTAAAACATTATCTAACAAGTTCTTCATATCATAATCATCATAACAAGATCAAATATGAAACTAACAAGTCTTAGATCACAACATAAACAAGCATAAATAAATCATAATTATTATTTTTGCTTCTTTGTATTTTTCATGTTTATTATGTATGATTATTTAGTTATTATTAGTTATAATAACAATCATAAACATAATATAAGTATGAAAAATAAATAAAACTAGAAGCTTACTTCTAGCACTAGGCTAGGGATGATCTTGGAGGATGATTAAGAAATAAAAAGATGGAGATCTTGATGGTAGAATACTCTTGAATGGATGAAAACCCTTTCTTTAACTTGTAAGTGATTTAGATCTTCTTATGTTCCATAGAAAATCATATTGATCATAAAAGAGGTGATAAAATAAAATGGGTTTATGGTGTTCTTGGTGGATGATGAAGATAATGAAAGAGTTTGTGTGTGAAGTAAATGTGTAAAAGTGAGTGGTAAAGTGTTAGATTACTTAGTGATTAAGTGTTAGAACAATTCACCAACATAGTCCACTTGCATGTAATTAAAATATCTAGATATTTTAACAAGGGATTAAGGGGTGTGGGACCCCTTATTTACGGCCCACATATGGGGGGGGGGTGTCTTGAATTGTTTAAATGTGTTGGTGAATTATAAGGTTTCAACATGAGGTAAAAAGATGCAAGCATTTAGGTGTTTAAGGTTTACAATTTTTTTCGAGATGATTCATGACTTGAAATGTTTATTAACTAGCTTTACAAGACCAAAAATAATGTTCACTAGTTCGCTACATGTGCCAAAATGTAGTTCGGCTAGATGCTTAGCGCTCGTTTCGCAAGAAGACAGTCGAAATGTTAACATATATAAGTTATAGGGAATTATTCGGTTATGTATAAATATGGTATTCCCAATGTATTTTCATATAAACTTTGTGTTTATACAACACTTTTTGCATCTTGTATTAAAATACAAATGCTGAATTTTTGCGGAAAATAAATGAAATTGTCACTTTTAGCGCTTTTCGGACAATTTTTAGTGCTACCGGACATTGGTAAAATATTAACCAAACTCTTGTATTCCTGTATAGGGTTTAATATATAATTGATGTTGGACTATCGTCCGAGTCCTAAAGATGTAATTTAAATGATTTCTGATATCCTGAGTTTTCGTCAGCACTCTAGTTTACTAGATACTACTCTAGTTGCTTCGACGCATTGTTTACATTGTTTCAAAGGTAACAAATAAAAATGAATCATGTGCTTCATAATTGAATATTCCATAAGTATTTTAAGATGTATATCATGTAATACGCAGTTCAAAGGTTCGAAATGCATAAAAATGTAGCTAAAAATGAGTACTTTAAGTGTAAGAAAGTTACCGAAAAGTGGCAGTTGTCACATTCTCCCCCTGTTATTGAGAATTTCGTCCCGAAATTCAAGCTGAGTAATCCTATACAGGAGACTACTCGAACAGGTGAGAGTATTTGGCTTTAATTTAATGTTCACGTTCCCAAGTATACTCGGGTCCGTGTCTAGAGTTCCAACGAATTTTTACTAATATGTGACGACTCCTTTGTATTTTCTGGACCTTCCGGTCCATGACCTTAATAGGTGCTTTGTGAATTGGAGTTTGTCATCAATGTGAATCTCATCCTCCGAGATGATAACCGTTTCTTGTGTTGGACTCTTCTCAAGATTCGACACATGAAATGTGTGGTGTACTCTACTTAGTTCTTCTGGTAACTTCAGCTTATAGGCAACGGTGCCAATCTTTTCTAAGGCGAGACTTTCAACAAGACTTTGTCTCCAACCTCGAAAGATAATGGTTTTCGTCTTTTATCTGCGTAGCTCTTTTGTCGATCGCGAGCCGCCTTGATACGGTCTCGGGTCTGAAAAAAAATTTATCCGTACTCTCTTGGACTAGTTCCGGGCCAATTAATTGACTATCGCCTGTTTCCGCCCAACATAGTGGAGAGCGACACTTTCGACCATATAGAGCTTCAAACGGTGCAGCTTGTATACTAGTATGGTAGCTGTTATTGTAGGAAAACTCAACTAAAGGTAGATGAGTATCCCAATTGCCGTCTAAATCCATAACACATGCGCGAAGCATATCTTCGAGTGTTTGGCTTGTCCGTTCGCTCTGGCCGTCAGTTTGTGGATAAAAGGACGTACTTAAATTCAAATGATATCCAAAGGCCTGTTGAAATGATTTCCAAATTCTTGAAACAAAACAACCGTCTCGGTCCAAAATGATTGAAATAGGCACTCCATGACGAGCCACTATTTCTTTGAGATAGAGTTCCGCTAGTTTCTCAGTACTATCCTTCTCCCGAGTCGGTTAGAAGTGTGCGGACTTTGTCAATCTATCGAGGATTACCCATATGTCATGACCGCATGAGGTCCTGGGTAACTTCGTAAATAAGTCCATCGATATTTGTTCCCATTTCCAAACGGGAATCTCGGGTTGTTGTAACAAGTCCGAGGGATTTTGCTACTCGACTTTGACTTTCGCGCAAGTCAAGCATTCTCCAACATAAGTCGTGATATTACTTTTGAGGTTAGGCCACCAATAGTATTCTTTCAATACTTAGGCCTATGTGCTTTCTCCAAATATCATCTCGAAGGCCGCCAAAGAATGGAACCTAATTTCAACCCATAAGGTATAAAGTTCCATCTTCTTTCGGCACTAACTGTTCCTTCATGCCTCGAAGTGTTTCTGGTAGAATATGCTCTTCCTTGAGCGCTTGTGAATCATCTTCTCTAATGCTTGAACTCTCAGTATTCTAACTCGCTCCTTGCGGCTCAAGGCATCTGCTACAACGTTTGCCTTGCCCGGATGGTACTTTATTTCACAATCATAGTCGTTCAACAATTCAACAAACATCGTTGACGTATATTTAATTCTTTTTGGTTGAATATGTGTTGAAGACTTTTATGATCCGTGAAAATAATGCATTGAGTACCATATAAATAATGTCGCCATAATTTTTTATTTTATTTTTTATTTTTTAAAGCGAATACCACCACGCCTAACTCAAGGTCGAGAGTGGTATAGTTCTTCTCGTGAACTTTTTAGTTGACGCGACGTGTACGTGATAACTTTTTCACGTGGCATGAGCACACAACCCAAACCTTGATGCGAAGCATCACAGTATATAACAAAGTCTTCGGTACCGTCGGGTAATGATAAGATTTTGAAATGCTATGCACTAATCTTAAGGACAAGTTGTAATGCTACTTCTTGTTTTTCGATTGGGGCAATTTCTTGTCTTTCTGTGTGGGGGAGGTTAGCAATTGAGTAATTTAAAAAAAAAATATCTCAATAGATCTCTGGTAATATCACGCTAATCTCAAAAATTGTCGGACTTCAGTTGGAATTTTGGGCGCTTCCCAACTCTTGATTGCTTCAATCTTAGCTGGGTCTACTTGAATGCCTTTCTCGTTCACTACATGCCTGAGGAATTGTACTTCGCGAATCCAAAATTCGCACTTGGAAAATTTCGCGTATAGTTTCTCCTTCTTGAGTAGTTCCGAAATGGTTTTCAAATGTTGTTCGTGCTCATCTGCCGATCGTGAGTACATCAAATGTCGTCAATGAATACCATGACGAATTTGTCAAGATACAGCTTGCACACGCGATTCATTAATTCCATGAGGATCGCTGGTGCGTTCGTTAAACCAAAAGGTATAACGAGAAACTCGTAATGACCGTAACTAGTCCGAAAAGCCGTTTTCGGTATGCTTTCCTCTTGAATTCATAATTGATGATGCTCCGATCGTAGGTCTATTTTGGAGTAGAAGCTAGAATCTTTCATAAACCATTTGAGTTAGTTGGAAATTCATTTGTAACATGGTTTAGAAATATGAATTTTCATTCATCGAAATGTTGTGCACTTTTGCAAAACTGACATGTCTTTCCACCCCCAAAACCTTTATAAAGATGTATAATGATAAAGAGTGGGGGTTATGAACTCACAACGTCCTTATTCGGTCAACTTCAAGGTTCAGAAGGTGCTAAACGATATGGAGATTTGGCTACGGGTGAAGCTCCCGTTACCAAGTCGATGTGAAACTCGACTTGTCGATATGGTGGTAGTCCTCGCAAGTCTTTAGGAAATTCTTCTGGAAATTATTTTATCACAAGAATATCTGTCAGCTGTGGCCCAACGCCCTTCTTGTCTACAACAATTGCTAGAAAGGCAATACAACCTTTCCGTAAGCACTTTTGTGCCTTCATGCAATTAATGATCCGCAATGGTGTGTCGTGCTTCTCTCCATGAATAACAAATGTCTCTTTGTTCGAAAGTGATAGATGAATGATCTTCTCATGACAGAAGACTTCGGCTAGGTTATCGGATAACCAAACCATGCCAACCACAACTTCGAAACTACCCAAGTGAACGGGTAAGAGATCGATATTGAATTTCAGCTCCAGACTCTACTAGTTTACCGTTTGCCAATTCTATAGGATGAGGAGACGTCTAGCTTACGTGACTCTAGGCCAAGTACATTTTTAATTCTATGTAGTAAGGACTCCACTGTAAAGATGTAGAGAACAATCCAATCCCTGTGTTTAGATGTAGAATAACCCAATCCCTATTTGTAGCTAGGACAATCCCGTCACTAGCCATGAAACTATGCATGTGAAATGTTGCGATAAAGCTAAAAATAGGCAATGGTATCAAATAATATGGATGTGAAATGTTGATTGATAGGATACGTAACGGTGACCCTTAATAATTTGACATGTCTCAGATAATTCCCCATTAGCTAACTTGATATAGTAATGTGTGTCCAACATGACTCTAATTCGAGTATATGCTTAACATTTAAAGACAATAGCTAAGCTCGGTGTTGGTATTAAAAGAATTAATACATGATGATCGTAGAGTGTACGTACTCATGACTTCATTGGGATTTTGTGGAGTATTCATAGTGCTAACTACACACACACTTATTCACTAGCTTGATCCCTTCTTAAGTATTATCATCTTACTAGTCTTTGTTTTGCGCCCGGTCTCAGCACATTGCTACTCTTGGCGCTTTTGCAATTGTCCTCATGATGAACGTCTCACTTGTCACATTTAGGATTTCGGCAAGTTACCAGCATACATCCTGGTGCCAAAATCGTTTATGGCAGCAATTGCCTTCATTTCTCTCATGGCGAGAGTTATTGTTTGAGTGATCGAGGTAGGGAGGGATGATGCGGTCATGCTTCGGATCTCCGAGGCTAAAACCGAAATGTAACACTCAGTGTGTTTGAATTCGGGTGTTACCCAGTATGGAACAACCCTTGAGAGACCGTGAAAGCATCAAGTGTAACCATCAACATTGGCTCCAGTTATGATCGAGTTCTTTTATAAAATCATATGAAAATAGTTATATGAAAATCAGATGATATAAAAGAATGATGTATGGTTAAATAAATAACCAATGAAAATGTAGTGTATAAATATATCATGTCTCGAAATAGAATATTATGTCTTGTGTAGAGGATGTCGTGTCTTGTGCAAAAATGTCGTGTCTTGTCTTTATCGAAGAGATTTAAATAACACCACGATATGCAATATAATATAAGCACTTATATATAGGAAGTACCAGCGGCGTATCCACCATGTTTTTATCATATTACACACGTCTCATCACTTACAAATAACCACCAAAAATGTCTTGTGTATACCAACGTCAAATGACATGTATAACAATGTCTTGCGTAACAATGTCATGTATAAAACATGTCTTGTGTAAAAGCAATGGTTTTCAACACATAACTTTTAACTTAAACAATTGATTCTTTTGGCGCCATGATCTTTTTAATACACACTATTAAAAGAATCTAGACATGTATTTGGATAAATAAAGTCTATCATGTGCCCAAGAATGAAGAATGCAATCAATCGGTCATGGAAACCTCAAGACCATATTGTGCATACATGTTTGAATAAATGATAATGTGGATAACCAAAACCAAAAGGTGTAATGCCTCTTGCGTGTATTGGTCATATGTTTAAATGGAAAAAGAAGAAGAGAAAGAAGAAAAAAAAATAATTCGTTGAGGAGGGGAAACCAACCAGTGGTCTCCGTCCATATAATATGTATTCCCTACTCTATGGACCTCGATCATCCTAAGTAGAGAAAATCCTTTGTCTTACTTGTCCATGTGACGATTATGGTAATAGTGTTTGAGTTTCACGAGCTCTAGCAAGATTATTAGAATCTCCAAAAATGTAGAATAGAATGTAATGAGGGAGTTGCAGCATGGCGCATGCCATACCATCCCTTGGAAAAAGACAAATGTCAAACGACGGAATTTATTGTATCACTTCCAATAAATATGATAAGGTGGAATATGATAAAGTAAGGTAAGGTAAAGTAAAGTAGGGTAAAGTGTCATAGACACCATGGAACCAACCCATGTTCAAGAATTTCGAGAATGTTGAGGAAAATCCTCCATGAGTAGCTAACAAGTTTTGTTTGTTTAAATGACTAGTCTCAACTGAATCGTGATATAGATCGAATGTTAGGTGTGAACAAATACGTGTCGTCTTCCTGTATTGTATTGTATTGTAGGGTGTTATACTAACCACCACAGTTCGTGTTCTAATAGAATCTCAAATAATAACTTAAGAATTTCGAACAAATAGTGATCATTAGCTTGGCCCGCAGAGTCCACCAGAATTCCCATGCACTACAAGTTGTTATTACGTTGGCCACCGTAATAATAAATTGCCTTGCATGGTCACCCTAGCATTCTCTCGTACGAAGCTGCCGATCAATAAGAGAGGAAACGTTATTGTCAATATACCTTCAACATAGGAGGGACCTTCGTGATAACTCACGTGTCAACGTTCGTTGTCATTACTCGCAGAACGGTACGGCGTTAGGTGAAATAGAAATGAAAAGAATCTGTAATAATAACAATCGAAGAGGCACCTTCAAGATGAATACTTCATCTTCCTTGTAAGGACAAGAGTATATCCACCTTGATTAGTATGAGTCACATGGATCTCGTCCCACTAATGGAGTTGTTGTCCAAGGTTACCACCTTCGCCTCATCGTCATTATCATGGTCAGGCATCTCAGCATTCGCGAGAAAGCAACCATATTTTACGGAATTAAGTTTAAGATTTCACTTAGGAATCATGTTCGCCATAAGCTCCGCATTAGACATTGGGGTCAATATTTTCATCGTGTGAGTAAAGAATAATAATAGAGTTTGAAGTCGAAGGTATTTTGTTCTTGGCAAAATATTTCATGCAACATATATATGAACAACCTATATATATAATCATGTAAATCCTATCAATCAAGGATTTCTATCTTGTATAAGCTGAACCAGTAAACTGTTTATAATGCATAAACTGATAATGTAATGTATTGTAGGCACATAGTCTATTAATGTATTGTGTTTGTCTCATAGACTTCACCCATGGAAATGTCCTCGCTTGATTTATGTGAAATGAATTTTTGTTGTAGTGGACCTTGAAAAATGTTTATGCAATGAAAACCTTTTGACCTGTCCAATTTTATTTATAATCTGTTCAACATGAACAAGAGGTTTTCGTGAGAGATCCCTAGTGATTGTAGACTTAGACTCGAGAAAGAATCCTGGTTCACTACAATCGATGCTCTGATACCAATCAGTCACACCCGCTCGTAGCGGAAGCGCGAGGTGTGATCTGATCGGTTCTCATTGCATAACAATATAAGTGAACATACTAAATGAATAAAAACAAGCTCCAATGCCATTGTCATAATTGTTTCAAAAGAATGCAACATAAGTTGAATGTATTGGTTACAAACCGTCAAATGAAAATAAGTTGTCATCGTTTTATACATCAAAATGTAAGTCTTAAAATGTCAAGACTTTGACCACTATATCACCGCAAAGAGGCGGTATATAACAGGCAAACCCTTCAATAGTTGGCATGGAGTATTGATACTTGTTTTCCTTGAACTGAAATCGTTGCATTGGTCCACTAATTCCCTGAAATACATGTAAGTTTGAAAACATCAACAAAAGTTGAGCGAGTTCATGCAGTTTAGTTGTATGAGATGTATCTGTAAAATGTGAGTTGTATAAAATGTATCTGTAAAATGTGAGTTGTATAAACTGTATCCATAAAATGTGAGTTGTATAAACTGTATCCATAAAATGTGAGTTGTATAAAATGTATCTGTATGTAATGATGTAGTATGTAAAGCGTCAATGAAATCGTTGATCATTAATGTTTCGCGAGGACATTAATATGTGTGACGAATTAGGAAGCAATCCAAACCTAGACGATTTCATGTCGACTACTATCGACTGGGACACAAACGCACTCTTCTGTATGGGTCCACGACCAAGAGTGGGGCTCGCCAATACCCATTAGATCTAACCACTTGTACCTAGGTCCAAACTGGATTAATGGTGCTTAGATGTATAACCCTAATTCGCACATGATCTAAGGTGTTTCATTCCCTAACTTTAACATACGTTGAACATGTATTTTCCCCGATAGTTGCAAAGTTGTAAAACATTTAAATGAATAGGGGACATGAACTCACAGTATCGCGTCCTGTGAATAGATGTAAATAAGATCTCAAGTGCGGTCGTCCTGAATAGCGTTGCGACCTACAAATGTTCTTATTTTTGTTAGACACTTCCGTCTTTGTAAAGAACTTGAGTACAAGTCTTGTGTCTTCAATATGTGTAAGACTTGTATGTCTTTACTGTTCGTTAACTGTGTATTCGATGAATGAGTTGTTCAAATGTTATATATATATTTTTCACCAAATATATATATATAACTGTTATCTTGTATCTTGTGAGTTGTATAGTCGGATCTAGTCCGCTGAATTTCGTGTCTTATATGTATCAATTGTATAGTTGTGTTTCCAATAATGGTAACATTGGGCCAAGCCCATGTTTTCAAGTTATTGGGCTTAAATAGTGCTGGGCCTTAAATAGTGTTGGGCCTCAATAGTGTTGGGCCTCAAATAGTGTTGGGCCTCAAATAGTGTTGGGCCTCAAATAGTGTTGGGCCTCAAATAGTGTTGGGCCTCAATAATGTTGGGCCTCAAATAGTATTGGGCCTCAAATAGTGTTGGGCCTCAAATAGTGTTGGGCCTCAAATAGTGTTGGGCCTCAAATAGTGTTGGGCCTCAATAGTGTTGGGCTTGAATAGTGTTGGGCTTGAATAGTATTGGGCTTGAATAGTGTTGGGCTTGAATAGTGTTGGGCTTTGGCCATATGTTTGGTGTTTGGGCTTAGCCCACGAATTTATGTTAAGCCCATTATGAAAAATAAGCCCATTTTGAAGTTAAGCCCATTTATAAATAATAGCCCATTTATATAAACTAGCCCATTAAGAAATGTATGCCCATTTGAAAGTATAAGTCTTTCATTTTTATAAAAAAAAGCATTTTTATAAAAAGATAACTAAATATACTTTTTAGTTAATAAAAACATAATAGTTTTTATAAGTTTCAAAATGTCCGAATTTTGTTAATGGTAACGAAATTCTTGCGTCCGCGTCGAAAGGTCGCCTAAGCATCGTAGTAACTTCTCCGAATGGCGATATGTTCATAGATTCGCCCGTCGTCCGTTTTGACCATAAGTTGTGTCCGACAGTTCGGAATGTCCGTAAGTTGTTTTCAAGTGTGTCTATATGTATCCTTGTAAGTCTTTAGTTGTAAGTATGTCTTGTATTTATTTGTGTCATTGTTATCAAGTCTCTAACTTTTATATATAACTAATACAAATAATAAGCACATAGCACATACTTGATATGTTCACTAAATATATATTTTACCAAAATATATATTTATGTCAATTTTTATGTTTAGAAAGACCAACTTTCTAATCTTGTAAAGACTTTGTAAAAAAAACGACAATTTTTCTAACACATGATTTCCAAGAAAATTTAGTCATAGTTCCTTCGAAATATGAACTTTGCCATGTTATCAAAACATATGATTTTCTTTTCCCAAATCACCATCAATCTACTCAACATCTTAACTAAAACACATGAGACTTTTATAACATAAAATTATCAAGATGATCTCTAAATCGTGTAGGGTTTTAAACATGATCATAACATATGCTAACTAGTTCAAAAACCAAGTTTACTTCTACTTTTAACAACTTTTATAAAAATCTCATGTTGTATGTTACTTTTCATAATTTTGTAGAAGTATTGTTTTTAGTGAAAAACATTAAATACTTTAACAAAATTAAAGGTTATGATCATCCAAGTAATCCTTTATGTTAAAAACCCTTTAACATAAACATGTATAATTGTTAGATCATATTTCTAAAACATTATCTAACAAGTTCTTCATATCATAATCATCATAACAAGATCAAATATGAAACTAACAAGTCTTAGATCACAACATAAACAAGCATAAATAAATCATAATTATTATTTTTGCTTCTTTGTATTTTTCATGTTTATTATGTATGATTATTTAGTTATTATTAGTTATAATAACAATCATAAACATAATATAAGTATGAAAAATAAATAAAACTAGAAGCTTACTTCTAGCACTAGGCTAGGGATGATCTTGGAGGATGATTAAGAAATAAAAAGATGAAGATCTTGATGGTAGAATACTCTTGAATGGATGAAAACCCTTTCTTTAACTTGTAAGTGATTTAGATCTTCTTATGTTCCATAGAAAATCATATTGATCATAAAAGAGGTGATAAAATAAAATGGGTTTATGGTGTTCTTGGTGGATGATGAAGATAATGAAAGAGTTTGTGTGTGAAGTAAATGTGTAAAAGTGAGTGGTAAAGTGTTAGATTACTTAGTGATTAAGTGTTAGAACAATTCACCAACATAGTCCACTTGCATGTAATTAAAATATCTAGATATTTTAACAAGGGATTAAGGGGTGTGGGACCCCTTATTTACGGCCCACATATGGGGGGGGGGGGTGTCTTGAATTGTTTAAATGTGTTGGTGAATTATAAGGTTTCAACATGAGGTAAAAAGATGCAAGCATTTAGGTGTTTAAGGTTTACAATTTTTTTCGAGATGATTCATGACTTGAAATGTTTATTAACTAGCTTTACAAGACCAAAAATAATGTTCACTAGTTCGCTACATGTGCCAAAATGTAGTTCGGCTAGATGCTTAGCGCTCGTTTCGCAAGAAGACAGTCGAAATGTTAACATATATAAGTTATAGGGAATTATTCGGTTATGTATAAATATGGTATTCCCAATGTATTTTCATATAAACTTTGTGTTTATACAACACTTTTTGCATCTTGTATTAAAATACAAATGCTGAATTTTTGCGGAAAATAAATGAAATGGTCACTTTTAGCGCTTTTCGGACAATTTTTAGTGCTACCGGACATTGGTAAAATATTAACCAAACTCTTGTATTCCTGTATAGGGTTTAATATATAATTGATGTTGGACTATCGTCCGAGTCCTAAAGATGTTATTTAAATGATTTCTGATATCCTGAGTTTTCGTCAGCACTCTAGTTTACTAGATACTACTCTAGTTGCTTCAACGCATTGTTTACATTGTTTCAAAGGTAACAAATAAAAATGAATCATGTGCATCATAATTGAATATTCCATAAGTATTTTAAGATGTATATCATGTAATACGCAGTTCAAAGGTTCGAAATGCATAAAAATGTAGCTAAAAATGAGTACTTTAAGTGTAAGAAAGTTACCGAAAAGTGGCAGTTGTCACAAGGTACTACCTAAAATCCTTAATGGACTTCTACGCTGTAGTTAAGTCCCTTGGATTATAAAGTACTGCTTCATAATTAGACCCCTTGGGTGGTCTAGTTAAATTGGATGATATAGCTGAAAGGACTCCTTGGTGGCCTAATTAAGAAGATCCTCTGTTGATCTAATTAAAAGGACCCTATGGTTGTCTAGTCATCGGCATCACAAGTTTGATATCCTTCCCCACAACATTACAAAACGAACTGTGCGGTTTCCGCCGCGGTTTCGTTGTTTTGACACAATAATTCTGTTACAACACTCCCCGACGTATCCATGGTTGTGAAACAATAATTCTGTTACAACACTCCCCGACGTTTCCGCCGCGGTTTTTTTGACTTACTCTTCTTGATTAAGTGCTTGTAAATGTTGAACCTTGGAAAGGGTGGAGAGCGTTGAGATGTGAGATTAGGAATTGAGAGTGTATGTAATATAGGTCTACGAAGATTCTTTGTAAGAATCAAAGTTTCTCGCAGAAACTATAAGACTATATTCATTAAACCTGTTTTTGCGGTTTCCACCCAGTGCGAAAACAAAACCTGTAGAGTAAAATTTCGGGGATGAAATTTCCTAAACAGGTGGAGACTGTGACACCCGGCTTTTCAGGCCTACCGTACAATTGTAACACGTGTTGTGAATCGATAAAAGGTTGTATTTGACTGATTATGATGTTTATATGTGGAATTTAATGAGTTGGTAAATTTAAACCTTGGTAAAAATTATGTTGGCAACGATAAGATAAACGATTATCGCGTAACGGTTAAAATGAGAAACGAACGTTGGTGACCACCCGATCAGTGTTAAAATCCTAAAAATAGTCTGTTATGATTAGAATAATAATTTTAATCATATTCGTGAGGAAAAATAAATTAAAACGCTAAGAAACTCTATTTTTCGAATTTAAGTGCATACCGCGCGATGCAGCGCGTATACCAACAAAATACTATCAACTCAGCCTGTCAAGGCAACTGAAAATCATTTTAGTAATAATTTGATGAGTTTATCACTATAGAATGATAAAAATAAATAAAAACGCTTAAATCCCTATTTTTGTGATTTTAAGCGCGTACCGCGCAACACAACGCGCATACTGCCAAATATCGGCAACGTAGCCAGTCCAGGCAAACAAAATATTATTCAGTAACATTTTGGCGGGTTTTTTTTTATAGAATGTTAAAAATAATTTAAAACGCACTAAAACGGGATTAAAACGCTAGATAAAATACTCGGTAATCAGTAAAATACCAGTTTAAAGCCTATATTATGAATATATATGTATATATGCGTAGGTGTGGGTGTGTGTATGAGAGAGGAGAACTTGTTGGCAGCCATGCATGGTATTTCACTTTCTCTCTTTTCCATTTATTGGCTATCTTGAGAGGTGGTGACGATGATGCTTCACCTAAATACTCTACATACTTACATTGTCCAAGAAACTATTTTTTTTTTCAAATTACCAACTCTCTCTCTATCTATCATAAGCTCGCCGAACACCCCATAATCAGCCATTTCTCAACTTTCCAAACTTGTTCTATGGGATTCAAACCCATTACAAAGTGTTTACAAGTCCATTTGGTAGTCTAGAAGTGATTTCAAGGTGTTTTAAGCAACAATCATGCCCCAAATCATCACACTTTGTCAAGAAACCCGTCAAAATCTTGTAGGTATAAAATTTACTTTACAAACCTTGTTTTTGATTCTTGATGATGTTGATGATGATAGAAGTTTCTCAAAGTTTTTGGATAATTCACAAACTTGAAACTAATAAGAAATGGGTTTTTATGCAAAATAAAAATGGACATATATATGTATGTATACATAACCGTATATGTGTATGTGTGTATACATGAGATTGAGTTTGATATATGATGGATACTTGTTGGTTAATTCTTCTAAAATGACATGCATGTAGGTTTTGTCATATGTTCATTTATGAAAGATTGTGGTATGAAATTATGTCTAGATGATTAGATGATGAACATGTCTTGGATTTGCATGAGTTAACTTTAGGTTTGATGCATATAATTTCATATGAAATGATGATAAAATGATATTTGTGCTTTAGATACTTGTACACGAGCATGCGTGATGATATGTGATCTTAAAAAGGTGATTTGAGTATGATTTAGTAAAAAATCAGTTATGAGCAGATTATAAAAACTAAAATAAAGTTATGTTAAAGTGTTTAGTGACTTATAACTTTGTCAAAATGTTTGCTAGCTTTGCATGTTGTACTTGGTGCATTAAAAGTTGTAAAATACGTGAAATCGCATGATTTATGTGACTTACACAAAAACTGAACTAATCTGATTATAACCACTATTTTAATCAGTAAATAACATGTATTGTATTAAAATATCAAGTCGTTTTGATTTGGGATGATCATAGTAACGTTTAACGCAAAACTATGCGTTAAAACGGTCAAAAATCGGCTTTTCTAGTGATTTTATAAAACTGATTTAGATCAGTAATGTGACACCCCAGGAAAATCAGGAAAACAACGCAACTTAACTAGCTTCCTCAGAAACCACGCGCTAAATTTCAGGACGAAATTCTCTTAACAGGGGGGAATGTGACAACCCTCAAAATTCCATGTATTCCGTACAGTATATTAATGATAATTAAAGTGCTTGACGACTGTGTGGAATTACTTAACTGCTCTCTGATTACTGTGTTATACTTACATGTGCTTGTTGATATACTAGTAATGTACAGAAAAGTTACTAAATAGTCCTGTCTGATTTCCTAAGTGTTAGAAATTAAAAACGTTACAAAAAATATATATATATAGGACGCTTTACGGATTAATTAAGCAGTTTAACGGAACAGTATCGAACCGAACAACCGGACATTACCCGGAACATGAAAATATTGTTAAACACATTATTCTTTTCCAGTAAGGGTCCCCGAACAACTTAACACACCTTATAAACAACAATGCATCATAACCATTAACTAAACACTTAACTTCCTAACTAAAGCACTAACTAACTTAGTTGAAATCCAACTAAACCAACCCCCCCCCCAACCGGTTATGAACATGGGAAATCCCCCATGACTTTCTCTAATTGTTTAATAGGAATGTATGGTACTTATGAGACATTGGATCTATTGGACATTAGCATGTTGGAAGATATTATAAGTAACCACAAGTTCCTCATTCTCATTCCACCATTCACCCACCAACACTATCACACCCTCTCCCTCCCTTCTTGATCTCGGCAGCCCTTAGTAGCACCACCACCACCATTTTTCACTTCCATACCATCCATTCTCTAGTGATACAAAGGTGCTACGGGTCATACAACGAAGCTTGGTGCTCTCGGAAGTGGAAGGACCCTCTCCATTCGCTATTAACCATCACTTTTCTACTCTCGAACTTCCCTAGCCTTGAGCTAGTGGTAAGAACTTAGATCCGTTCATTCTTCATGTTGTTTAAATGGTTAATAGGTGATTTAATGATTAAAATTATGAAACACTAAAGAACTTGCACTAAAGTCTTGAACATATGGAATAAAAGACGGATAAAGAGAAAATATGTGTGTAAAACTTGTAGATCTTGTGTTGTTATGATTCTTGGTTGATTATCTGATGTTTTGCTGGTTAATATTGATGTTTGTTGTTGTTGTGATCACTAAACATGCTAACGGAATTAATCGAACGCGCCTTAGAAGGTTAAAGATTGAAAATAGAAAGCTGTCTAGTGATTACAGCCAACTTCAGTTGGCTGTAACAGGACCGTAACTTAACGAAAAAATGTAATTTCTAAACTCTAGGTTTAGGTGTTATGAAATACGGTTCTAATGGCACTGGAATCATAATTTTTGGACTTCGTTTACTATTTTTAAAGCGTCATTTTGTAACAGCAGCTAGAGCTGCATTTTTCTGCTGAAAATATGCGTTTTGTTTTCTGTCATAACTTGAGTTTTGTGTAGAGTTAGATCATGAAAATTGTACTGTAGATGACCACCGATGTATTTGTAATTCTCTCACTGGAATTTCATAAATCGGACTCTTGATGAGTTTTAAATAAATTATTCTGTGGACTGTGGTCAGAAAAAGATAAATCTGAGTTCAGTCCGGAAAATGAATTTTTATAAAATATTAGTAATGAACTGCACCCCGATATTTTTACACAATAAAATTTGGAACGTTCAAGACATTCTGTAAAAATTTGGGAATTTTTGGAATAAGTTACCTATTTTATTAAAATGTCCGAAAACAGCCCGGTTTTGAATATTCATGCTGAAATGACATAAGTTGTAATTTGCGTGTCTAAATGTCGAGTATGCTATCTGTGAATGATCTAACATGTTATATGTGTTATGTCCAATATCGTATGTTTTTTGATGAGTGGGGAATGGATGGGGAACTTATATGGGCATAAACCGTTAAAGTGATGCATGTTATGTGATAGATACGTGTAGGAACTTTGTGCTCTATTTGAAACCACTAAATGACTAACTGGTAATCATATTAGGACGTGATTGACCGACCTTGACTGTTAGCTATTTTTGAGAGTCAAACCGAGCAACCGAGGTGAGTTCACACCCTTACTAAGGCATGGGATTCCCGGTGGTTGGGAATGGGATTGTATAGCTATTTATATTATCAACACTACTAGACTACCTACTACTGTCCTCGGATTGAGAAGGGCACGTACGTAAAACCTACGTATACTCACACTTACTACTGTCCTCGGATTGAGAAGGGCACGTACGTAAAACCTACGTACATTCATACTTACTACTGTCCTCGGATTGAGAAGGGCACGTACGTAAAACCTACGTACACTCATACTTACTACTGTCCTCGGATTGAGGAGGGCACGTACGTAAAACCTACGTACACTCATTCTTAACACCATCCTCGGATTGGGAAGGACACTTATGAATACGCCTAGTCTAGTAACATACATAATGGGAAGCCCCCACTAAATATCGTAAAGGTTTGGGAATCAAGGATAATGGGTAATACATGGTTATGAAACGAACTTACGATTTCTGATACGAACTCATTAACTGAACAACCAACTGTGAACTCACTCAACTATGTTGTTGACTCGTTGTTACATGCCTTGCAAGTCATTAGATGCTATGGAGCTTGCACATGGAGGTGGTCGTTGTGGAATGCGAACTAATATGTCCCGTACTTACTAAATAAACGTTATGAACTTATGAAACTTATGTTTGGGGTCTTTAAACTTATGAACTACAAACTTATGTTTTGGTTTAACGTCTTATGCTTCCGTTGTTTAAATTGAACTTGGTTAACTTCCTTTTGGTCACCAATTGTATTGTGATTGGTTTTATTTACTAAAATACGTTGTTCAATATGATTGGTGGCTCGATCCTGGTCATGTCACGCCTCCAAGCGGATGATACTCCGCGTGTGGATTTTGGGGGTGTGACAGATTGGTATCAGAGCCATTGGTTATAGAGAACTTGGTTTTAATAAGGGAAAAAGTTTTTATTAAAACCAGACTATAACCTGTACAGTGCTCAACGATCCACAACGACGCTTCGCTCCACGTGCAAGACTCGACACTATAGGTGATACGATTCATGTTTATATTACCTACTTTTTAGTTATATAGAACATTGCTTATGATATGCTTAGATAACATAGTATCTACTGCTTGAAAACTTTGTGTGATCACTCTCTTCTGTCATTCCACACTTGCGTAATGATACGACGCACTTCTCACTTGTGTTCTCCGTATGGTGAAGATCAAGAGTGGACGAATCAGCCTCACACAAGCCCAGCTGGCGGCTTTGATCAAAGAACAAGTTACTGCGGCACTTGCAGCCGCTCAAGAAGGAGGCCAGCTTACCCAGCCGCCTGTGTGCACGTTCAAGACTTTTATGGACTGTCGTCCTAGTACCTTCAGTGGCACTGAAGGGGCCGTCGGACTCCTCCACTGGTTCGAGAAGCTCGAGTCGGTCTTCGAAATGTGTGAATTCCTTGAGGATCGTAGGGTGAAGTATGCTACTGGTACTCTTGAAGGGGTAGCGCTCATGTGGTGGAACGCTAAGGTTCAGCTGCTGGGGTTGGTTGCTGCTAATGCCACCCCATGGAATGACTTCAAGGAACTGATCAAGGAAGAGTACTGCAGTCGTGATGACATCCACAAACTAGAGGTGGAATTTATCAATCTGAAGATGACGGGGTCTGAGATTGAGGCGTATACTAAGAGGTCGAATGAACTGGCCATCCTGTGCCCTACTATGGTGGACCCTCCCATCAAACGTATTGAGCTTTACCTCAAGGGCCTTGTACCCGAGATTCAGAGTCAGGTTACTTCGGCTAACCTGGGTACCATTCAACAAATCATCAAGTTGGCTCACCGTCTCACCGACCAGGCAGTGGAACAAAACAGATTACCCAAGCGTATTGGTACTGCTACTACTGATACCCCCAATGATCACAAGCGAAAATGGGATGGAAATTCGGGCAAAGGCTCTACCTCTGTTCAGTCTCAGTCTCAGCAACGAAGGACTGAGGACCATAGGAGCCCTGGTCAGCACTCTTCTGGTAGTCAAGGGCAGGGTGGATATCGAGGAAACCACCCAAAGTGCAACAAATGCAACAGACACCACAGTGGTCAGTGCAACAAGGGACGCTGTCAGAGGTGTCTCAAGATGGGTCATGAAGCCAAGGATTGCAGGAGTACACGGCCTATGAATCAGAATCGTCAGCAGCAACAGCAAGCACCGCAGAATCAGCAACAGCAACAGGGCAACAAGGGATGCTTTCAGTGTGGTGCTGAAGATCACTTCAAGAGACACTGCCCGCAGTTAAATCAGAATCAGAATCACAACCAAGGAAACGGGAACAATAATGGGGGCAACAATGGAGGAAACAATGATGGCAACGGTGCCAGGGGTCGTGTGTTCGTGATTGGTCAAGGTGATGCAAGGAACGATCCCAACGTTGTGATGGGTAAGTTTCTTCTGGACGACTTCTTTGTTACTCTTTTATTCGATTCGGGTGCCGATACTAGTTATGTGTCCTTAAAAGTTAGCCAAATGCTTAAGCGCACTCCAACACTTCTAAACACCAAACACACGATAGAGCTAGCAAATGGTAAAAGTCTTGAAGCCACACACGTAGTTAAAGGTTGTAACCTCGTCTTAGCTGGTCAGACTTTCTCTATCGATCTTATCCCTATCACACTGGGTAGTTTCGACGTCGTTATTGGGATGGATTGGCTATCTCATCATCAAGCGGAGATTGTTTGCAAGGAGAAAATCGTCCGCATTCCTCGTTCTGGCAAAGAACCTCTAGTGATTCAGGGTGATAAGAGTGGTGCTGTCGAAGGCATCATCTCTTTCCTTAAGGCCCAGAAGTGTTTGCGAAAGGGCCACACTTCCATTTTAGCACTCGTTACTGACACATCAATGGAAGAGAAGAGAATTGAAGACATCCCTATTGTACGTGATTTTCCTGAGGTATTCCCTGAGGAATTACCTGGTCTCCCGCCTCATCGTCAAGTTGAATTTCAAATCGAGCTAGCTCCTGGAGCAGCGCCCATAGCTCGAGTGCCATATCATCTAGCTCCATCAGAACTTGAAGAACTATCCACGCAATTACAAGAACTCTTGGAAAAGGGTTTCATACGTCCTAACTCTTCGCCCTGGGGAGCTCCAGTCTTGTTTGTGAAGAAGAAAGACGGTACTTTCAGAATGTGTATTGACTACCGCAAACTCAACAAGGTGACTGTGAAGAATCGTTATCCTCTTCCACGTATTGACGACTTGTTCGACCAGTTGCAAGGGTCGAGCTATTACTCTAAGATTGATTTGAGATTGGGATACCATCAGCTGAGAGTCTGAGGTGAGGACGTCTCCAAAACAGCATTCAGAACTCGCTACCGCCATTACGAGTTTCTGGTTATGCCTTTCGGATTGACGAATGCACCAGCGGTCTTCATGGATCTCATGAACCGAGTGTGCAAGCCTTACCTGGATAAGTTTGTCATTGTATTCATCGACGATATCCTGATCTATTCTAAGAGTCAGGAAGAACACGAGCAGCATCTACGACTTATGCTAGAACTTCTTCGAGCATAGCAACTGTATGCAAAATTTTCGAAATGTGACTTCTGGCTTCGCGAAGTTCACTTTCTAGGCCATGTGGTAAACAAGGATGGAATCCTTATGGATCCATCTAAGGTTGACTCGATCAAGAACTGGCCTGCACCCCGCACACCAACAGAAATCCGCCAATTCTTGGGTTTGGCAGGATATTACAGAAGGTTTATCAAGGATTTCTCCAAGATTGCGCAACCTCTCACTTCACTGACCCAGAAGGGTGTCACCTACCATTGGGGTGATGCACAGGAATCTGCTTTTCAGCACTTAAAGGAGAGACTTTGTAGCGCGCCTATTCTTTCATTGCCTGAAGGCACAGATGATTTTGTGGTTTACTGCGACGCTTCCATCCAAGGACTTGGTTGCGTATTGATGCAACGTGACAAGGTCATTGCCTACGCATCGTGCCAACTTAAAGTTCACGAAAGGAACTACACTACGCATGACTTGGAGCTGGGAGCAGTTATTTTCGCACTTAAGATATGGAGACATTACCTGTACGGTACCAAGTGTACCATTTACACCGATCACAGGAGTCTCGAGCATATCTTCAAGCAAAAGGAATTAAATATGCGACAACGCCGATGGGTTGAGCTCTTGAACGATTATGAATGCGCTATCAAGTATCATCCGGGCAAAGCCAATGTTGTGGCCGATGCCCTCAGTCGAAAGGATACTATACCTAAGCGTGTACGTGTTTTACAGCTTACCATCCAATCCAATCAAACCTTCCTGCTCATATTCGTGATGCTCAGGTCGAAGCATTGAAAGCAGAGAACAACAGGGCCGAGTCCTTGCGAGGATCGAGGCAGCGACTAGAGCAAAAGGAAGACGGCGCCTACTATGTAAACGGACGCATCTGGGTTCCACTGTATGGAGACCTACGCGAGCTTGTGATGGATTAAGCACACAAGTCTCGTTATTCGGTACATCCTGGTTCGGATAAAATGTACCACGACCTCAAGACTACATACTGGTGGCCCGGTATCAAAGCCAGCGTAGCAACCTACGTCAGTAAATGTTTGACTTGCGCTAGGGTCAAGGTCAAATACCAGAAACCATCAGGCCTACTCCAACAACCAGAGATCCCGAAATGGAAATGGGAGCAAATTTCCATGGATTTCGTTACTGGCCTGCCTAGATCTCAACGCAGAAACGATACCATTTGGGTGATTGTGGATCGACTGACCAAGTCTGCACATTTTCTGGCTATCAAGGAAACGGATAAGTTTTCTACCCTAGCAGACATCTATCTAAAGGAAGTAGTGTCAAGGCACGGAGTGCCAACCTCTATCATTTCTGATCGTGACGCGCGTTTTACTTCTGAACTGTGGCAAGCAACGCACAAGTCTTTTGGCTCACGTTTAGATATGAGCACCGCTTATCACCCACAGACGGATGGGCAATCTGAACGCACCATCCAGACCCTTGAAGACATGCTTAGGGCATGCGTAATCGACTTTGGTAATGGCTGGGAAAAGCACCTCCCGTTAGTGGAATTTTCATATAACAACAGCTACCACACCAGCATCCAAGCCGCTCCGTTCGAGGCATTGTACGGACACAAATACCGAGCACCTCTCTGTTGGGCAGAAGTTGGTGACAGCCAAATCACTGGCCCATAACTTATAGTAGATACCACCGAGATAATTGCTCAGATACGACAGTGAATGGCGGCAGCTCGTGACCGTCAGAAAAGCTATGCTGATAAAGGAAGAAAACCACTCGAGTTCCAGGTTGGGGATCGAGTGCTACTCAAAGTCTCACCTTGGAAAGGTGTAGTTCGATTTGGAAAACGAGGCAAGCTCAATCCGCGTTATGTCGGACCATTCGAAGTCACCGAGAAAATTGGCAAAGTCGCCTACAGGTTGAATCTACCTGAAGAACTCAGCGGAGTTCGCAATGTTTTCCATGTGTCGAATCTGAAGAAGTGTCTATCAGATGAGACCCTCATAGTTCCTCTCAAGGAACTCACAATCGACGACCAGCTGCGATTCTTCAAGGAACCAGTAGAGATTACGGTTTGAGATGTTAAGATCCTCAAGCGTACCAGGATACATCTGGTCCGAGTTCGTTGGAATGCTCGTCGTGGCCCAGAGTATACCTGGGAACGAAAAGACCAAATGAAACTCAAGTATCCCCAACTGTTTAAGAAAAACGCAACCACTACCGAGGCTGAAGCTACTGCAGAATTTCGGGATGAAATTCCAAATCAACGGGGGGATGATGTGACACCCCAGGAAAATCAGGAAAACAACGCAACTTAACTAGCTTCCTCAGTAACCACACGCTAAATTTCAGGACAAAATTCTCATAACAGGGGGGGAATGTGACAACCCTTAAAATTCCATGTATTCCGTACAGTATATTAATGATAATTAAAGTGCTTGACGACTGTGTGGAATTACTTAACTGCTCTCTGATTACTGTGTTATACTTACATGTGCTTGTTGATATACTAGTAATGTACAGAAAAGTTACTAAATAGTCCTGTCTGATTTCCTAAGTGTTAGAAATTAAAAACGTTACAAATATATATATATAGGACGCTTTACGGATTAATTAAGCAGTTTAACGAAACAGTATCGAACCGAACAACCGGACATTACCCGGAACATGAAAATATTATTAAACACATTATTCTTATTTTTTCTTGAGCTAGTAAGGGTCCCCGAACAACTTAACACACCTTATAAACAACAATGCATCATAACCATTAACTAAACACTTAACTTCCTAACTAAAGCACTAACTAGCTTAGTTGAAATCCAACTAAACCAACCCCCCCCCCCCCAATAGGTTATGAACATGGGAAATCCCCCATGACTTTCTCTAATTGTTTAGTAGGAATGTATGGTACTTATAAGACATTGGATCTATTGGACATTAGCATGTTGGAAGATATTATAAGTAACCACAAGTTCCTCATTCTCATTCCCCCATTCACCCACCAACACTATCACACCCTCTCCCTCCCTTCTTGATCTCGGCAGCCCTTAGTAGCACCACCGCCACCATTTTTCACTTCCATTCCATCCATTCTCTAGTGATACAAAGGTGCTATGGGTCATACAACGAAGCTTGGTGCTCTCGGAAGTGGAAGGACGCTCTCCATTCGCTATTAACCATCACTTTTCTACTCTCGAACTTCCCTAGCCTTGAGCTAGTGGTAAGAACTTAGATCCGTTCATTATTCATGTTGTTTAAATGGTTAATGTCACACCCCGGCCGCGTCAAAACAACAAACCGCGGCAGAAACGCCGGGGAGTGAGGTGACAGAATTATTGTTTCAACAACCATGGTAATAAAAATTATGTATTATTGAATTAAAG
Organism: Helianthus tuberosus; assembly: GCA_030545235.1. Classification (NCBI taxonomy): domain Eukaryota; kingdom Viridiplantae; phylum Streptophyta; class Magnoliopsida; order Asterales; family Asteraceae; genus Helianthus; species Helianthus tuberosus. The sequence continues at coordinate 46,373,003 of CM060426.1, read as the reverse complement.
TTTACATTGTCTTGGAATTTTAATAAAACATAACATAATAATTGTCTTTTAAGTCACTAAGGCCCGAGTCCGCCTAAGTGAAGCACAAACATCATCATGCATCAGCACCTGAAACACATGTAAAAATAGGTACGTCAGCATAAAAATGACTGTGAGATACATAGGTTTTGTTTATGCGGGATTCATGACTTGTAGTTTAAAAGAAGTGTTCAACCAAAAATAGTCATGAACCTTGTAAAATGTTTTCTTTTATAAAATCATTTGAAAATCAATATGAAAATCAAATGATATAAAAGAATTATGCATGGTTAAATAACCAAGTAAAAGTGAATTGTATAAAATATGTACTTTGTATAAAATGCCGTGTCTTTGTAAAAATGTTTCATGTCTTTTGTCAAGTGGCTTAGGAAACGCAACAATGTATAATACAATAAAATCACTTATATATAGGAAGTACCAGCGGCGTATCCACCATGCTTTTATCGTATAACACATAGCTCCGTTACATAAGTCACTTATCATTACCCAACAAAATGTCATGTTTAATGTCAAAATGTTTATGCATAAACCATGTTTAATGTCATGTGTAAATGTATTATGTATAACCAATGGTATGCATAGTAAGTAGGAAAACATCTACTTAAACTATGTAAAAATGCCAATGTGAAACATATGTCATGTACGGTGAATAAAAGAATTTACTCAACCCCGTAGGAAAAATGTACAAAACAATATTTTTGAGTAAACCTAAGTTTAATTCAAATGTCATGTTTTGCAGAAAACAATGCTTTATGATTACAAACATTTATGCAGTAATGTTAATCGCATACATTCAAGCCTTGCGACTGTGGCGACAAACATTTAAACAAATTAAAGGTTCATCTAAGTTATGTAGTCGGATTCTGTCATTTCCAACTTCCAAACAAACCTAGGAAGTCGGAAACGGGAGTTGTCAATTCCTATGGTACCATTACATACTACTGAGCGGCGTGATCAATGTTAATGAATGTATTATTGTCCCGATTAAACACACCAAATGTCATAACCAATGTAAGCATGCTATGAAAACCATGTACTAGGTATGCTAAGTAAACATGCCTAGTAGAAATGTCATGTAAAACAATGCGTACATATGCTAAGTAAACATATGTAACAAATGTGTAATAAATCAATGTGCTAGCATGCTTAACATACATAGCAAAACATAGTGAAAACATGTACTAAATATGTACTAAGTGAAACTAGCATTTTTATGTCACAAAAGCTTGTAAAACAAGAAAGTAACAAATATGTACATGTGAATCACCCCAAAGTATTTGAAAACGGTAAAAGAGGGGAACTATGTACTCACTTGGGATTGCTAATTAGTCTTGAGAATAAGACCAATTTAAGCTCCAAGTATCACGGAATCAACCGGCACCTAGTATAGGTAACTATGTTAATAATCGGCTCCTAAATCGGGAGATAGGATAGAATGAGGTTCTATAAATCAAATGAGTATTTAAACTCATATGGTATGATTTAATAGACCTTACATGTCACACCCTCAAAATCCACACCCGGAGTATTACCGCGAGGCATATGACGACTAGGATCTTAGCCACTAATTATCTTGAACGGATTAGTTATTGTTATAAACATTAGCATAATTAGTGACCTAATTTCAAATTTCATAAAACATTGTTCTAGTTTGCAGCGGAAGGGAAAGTAGAACATATCGTAATTTAAAACCACAAGTTTGTTATCATGAAACTTACAAACCACGCACTCCATCCGATTGCAACATCCGTCCTAAACTGTATCGAGCAACCTGCAAAGCATGAAGTAGAGTGTCAACATAACGTTGGAGAGTTCACGTGTTCGTAGTTTTTCAGTTTTAATTCCAAAAACTTGTTTTAACCAGTTAATTTATCCGTTTATACATGCCATGGGGAGCTACCCCATAAGTGAGCGACTAAACTATTTTTCCAATACCGAATACTTACTTAACCGTACGTTTCCGCAGTGCCCCGTTTGTCAATGTTCTATCATCATTGACGGTTTTCCTGAGTCTATTAGTTCACGCCCGTTCCCAGTAACAAGGGTCGGTGTGAGGCTGGTCGAACCTAAATAGCGCTATCAACTAATAACCCGTTCGCCTGGCCCCGGCGATTAATCGGTATTAAGTAGTAGGGACTTGAGTGATAGAGTTTCGTTTAGTGTTGCTCGTTGCATTTCCGTACAAACAGTAATTAACTAAGAGTCCCGCATAAGGGGAGAAAAGTAGTTTGTATCCCTCACAAGGGGATAGCGTTGTTACCCGTATCCCACACAAGGAGATAGAAATACCGTATCCCGCACAAGGAGATAGTAAGCAATCCCAAACCAGGAAAAGTGTTTCGTTCCGTTTCCCAACCACCGGGAACGCATGCTTTAAGTAAAAAGTAGTGAACTCACCTTTGCTTTGCTCGGTTGGCAATTTACTTGTGTTATGTTGGTCAACCATACCCTATTATGGTTTATAAATGTTTATTAGGTTCATACGCAAGTAACGTCACGTATAATCCTACACGTATCTAACACATAGCATGCATGTCTTACAAGCATATACAGTATTGGGCCTTTCCTAGCATGTGAACAATTTAAACAGTAACAGTTAAACAATATAAGGAACATGCGGCCCAAAACATATCATCACATAATGCGGCCCAATAACTAAGCAGAGTAGTCCAGTCGAAACCGGGTGGTCTCGACTCGAGAACAAGAGGTCTCGAGTCGCAACCATGAAGTTCAGAGTCGCAACCAGACGGTCTCGAGTTGTGCATAACCGAGTCGCAACCTTAGAGCTCTCGAGTCGAGATCAAGAGGTCTCGAGTCGCAACCGTGCTGGTCTCGACTCCTGAAGCGCCTTGTCTGATTTCGAGTTGATGATTGATGGCCTCGAGTCGCAACACCAAGGCCTCGACTCGTTCCATGCTGATGCTTCTAGAATATTCAGAATAGTACTATCCAATCAAAATTCATAAGTATGTACTATCCAATTATATTTCATTAACATGTTTTATCGTACCGTACACTTGTAAAAATAGATCAAACCAACATGTTTCAATATTCATAACGTATTCAACAAGTTCATCATTTCGGGTTTTCATTACAAGCAACATATTCATTCTAAAATAAATCTTACAGCTATATTCCTTCACAACTTTGAAAATCATTCGAACCCTTAAGCATACATAAAACGAACAGACAACAAACTCTCATATATGCATAACTTAGAGCCTTGAACCTTATACATCAAACAACTAACAAGTTTCATATGTCAATTATCATCAACAGTTTATCAACACTCCAACTATTACTGCCTAAACTCAAATCAATTTATCATACAATCTTCCATATTCTTAAACAATCAAAAGCACAGCCAAGATTCATAACACAATTCAAACATAACCAACCAAGAATGCAAAAAAAAATTGAATGGTCATACATTGTTCTAAGGACTCTGAACGGCTGCTGAACCCGAGCTGAGACCCGAACAGACCCGAAGCCAGTTGACCTCAGTTAACTTGAGTCGGACTGTTTACGACGACCAACTCGAAGTAACCTCCTCAGCTGCTGTCGCGCCGACGTGGCTCCGAAGACACCACAGTAACATCATCGTCACCAGAAAACTTGTCAAACAAACTCACCCCCGCAACCATGAGCGGCAGCGCTGCCGCCTGAGACAGTGCTGCCACCGCCAGCTCTTCCTCCGCCGCATCTTTCTTTCCTTCACTCCTGTTCTTCTTTCTTCATTCTCGTTGGTAACCCACTTCGGTTGTTCATCAGGTGCCAGAATTGAAGTCGGGGGAGAGATGAGACTCAGGTGTGGGTGTGTAGCTGTTTAACGGAGAGACCGGCGTCCGATTGGGCCTGAATCGTGGCCAAAGGTCACTCCGGTGACCTATTGTGATGAGGCAGACAGGAAATCAGGGTATTGGGGTCATCGGAGGTGGGATTGTGGGGGTTGGGGGTGTGCGTGTGAAGTTGTCGGGGAGGAGTGGCACCGGGGTAACCGGCCGGAGATCGCCTCCGGTGATCGGAGTTCAGCAGAGAGAGAGAGGGGTGCAGAGGATCTTGAATGTGCGGCTGATTTAGAGGATTAGGGTTTTTGGATTATCAAATTGAGAGGGTGAGGGTATGAGGTTATTTAAATAGCGTTGGGTTTAGGTTGGGCCTTAGCCCAAGAGCGTGAACCCGTTGGACGATTTGGCGTCTCGCTCAACGGACTGGCACGGTTTTGTTATTAAAATATATGTAACTAAAATAAATAATAATCCTTTCGTCTCGTGTGTCTATTATTATTTTATAAATAAAATAATAACGGTATTCAATAATAATAACAATAATAGCAATTAATAATAACCCGGTAACTAACCTGCTCTCGATGATCGGGATCGAGAGTACGGGGTGTTACATTCTCCCCATGTTACAGGAATTTCGTCCTCGAAATTTAAGCTAAGATATACGGTTAGATAATGACCTTATTGTTATACACAAATACATGTAGTTTCACGAAAGTTCACAAAACGAACATGTAAATCACATAGCACATAAAGTCACATAGCACGAAAAATCACGTAGCATATGATTCACAGGGTTTGCATGTATCTCACATAGTATAGAATTTCACAACTTTAATTATAACATCCAAGAAACGTACAGGGAAACCCGAAGTGTCACATTATCCCCAAGTTCAAGAAATTTTGTCCCGAAATTTAGCACGCAGCCACTGACAAGCTAGTGTGTTTAAACGTTTTCGTGGGGTGTCACATCATCCCCTTGTTGGCTTGAAATTTCTAGAGTTGTAGCTTCAGTGCTGGAAGTAATGTTTGCAGACAACTGGGGATACGTGCTCATCAGCTGGTTTTCCCGTTCCCAAGTAAACTCTAGGCCACAGCGTGAGTTTCAACGAACTCGGTCTGTTGGCATATTATACCACGCTTGAGGGTTTCGATTTCTTGATCCTTGATCTCAACCGGTACCTCAACGAAGCGTATTTTGTTGCTGATCAACGAATGTTTCATCTGACAGACACTTCTTCAGATTAGGCATGTGAAAGACGTTGTGTACCACACTCAGCTCTTCAGGCAGGTTTAGTCTGCCAAGCTACCTTACCGATCCCTTCGGCAACTTCGAACGGTCCAACATATCGCGGATTTAGTTCGTCTCGTTAGCCAAAACGTACCACACCCATCCAGGGTGAAACTTTAAGTAGAACCCAATCTCTGACTAGGAATTCTAGAGCTTTCCTACGCTTCTCCGCGTAGTCTTTTTGACGGTCTAGAGCTGCCGCCATGTGTTGTCTATGTGACACCCCAGGGAAACCAGGAAACAATACAACACAACTAGCTTCCTCAGTAACCGCATGCTAAATTTTGGGATGAAATTTCTTTCAAGATGGTGATAATGTGACAACCCGAGTTTCAAGGTCTCTATTCGACTTAATCTTGTACTTATGGTTAAGTGTGTTTTTATAATTTTCTTGATGTGCAATACATGCGTGGTTTGTAGATTGTAGTATACATGAGGTGTGTATAGATGTGATATTTATATTGTATGGATTATTAGATAGTATAATTGAAAACATAGCAGTGGAGCTTTGTCGAAAACACTCCATCCGAAAACACTCCTCCCCACGAAAACCATTTGGTGTTTTCGTCCATCTTCTTGCCAACAAAACAGAATGGGCTTTAGGCCCAGTAGTGGTTCAACTACATATTAAGTTCCAACCTTTACCTGAACGGTTATTTTGGCAAACCCTAATCACATCGCCTCCCACCCTCTCTCGATATCCTTTACACTCGACGGCAACTATCTGTCCTTTTTGAAGTTCTTGTTTGTTCCACCCTACATACGGTTAGTATTTGGATATTGATTGAGTGATTTACACGTTTTGTTCTTGACTTCGTATAATTGATTTTCGGTTACGTAACTGTATACGAAGCATGATATCGATCTAGGGTTCTAGGATTGATGATATGAATGTGATCAGGTTTCGAAAACAGATTAACATACCAATAGGGTCGATTATGTGATATGTTATGTTAGTCGGCTGGATGATATACGCATATATGTTTAATGATTGAACTGGATGATGATTCTGTTACATGGCACATAGATGATGACTCGGATTGTATTGATGATTGATAAATAATTAGATCTACATGAATTGAATGTTATGTTGAGATTAATTCCGATGGATATGTGATCTGTATTAACTGTTCTTGAGTAATGTTTAGATCATAACTAGGATTTGATGCTCAATGATATCAGATTGTTATGATGATTATTTGCATGTGATCATGGCAGTAGCCATGTGAGTCTGCATAGGATTGTGTAAATCAATAAAGTCTGTACAATTGAATGCCATCAGTAACTACCCATGAATTTATTTGATGCTCACATGATGGTGTCAGGTGATTGATTATTGTAATGTAATGATGATCTTTAGGGTTGGATGATGTGACTGTTGTTGATGTTGATGTCACCAACGAAAACACAAGGTGTTTTCGTCACCCTTATGCCCAACGAAAACCCATAGGGATTTCGGCCCAAAGGGGATTTCGGCCCATAGGTGTTTTCATCATTATGTGTTATCGCCATGCATGTTTTAGTTAATGTTCTAGCATATTAATTTTGTTAAGTATGTTACTCAGTTAAGCTGATTTGCTTTGTTAATTTATTAACCCTGTTAGTCAAATTAACTTTGTTAACTTTATTAACTCTGTTAAAGTATATAACTATATTGGTATGTAATGCTGTTAGTTAGTTAACTCTATTAGTTTGTTATTTCTGTATATCAATCCAGTTTAGTTGTTAACATGGGTTAAGGATTAACCATATTAGAACAATCTGTGAATGACCGTTATGTGAAACATGAATTGGATGCATGTGATTAGCTGTTGTGTAATGCATGATGTTAATTGCCTGACGCACCTTGAGGTATTAATTACATGGGAATCTTTACATACATGAACTAATCGAGTATTATGTGCATACTATAGGACGCGATTGATTACTTGTGAACATAGTTAAGCATACCGAGCAAACCAAGGTGAGTTCACACTAGCCAAGGCATGGGATTCCCAGGGGTTGGGAATGGGATTGGATAACTACTCGTACAACCATTACTATTAAAACTACTTATTACTGTCCTCGGATTAAAGGGCACATACGTAAACCCTACGTACAGTTATACTTACTACTGTCCTCGGATTGAAGGGCACGTACGTAAAGCCTACGTACACGATCTTAAGACCATCAACTCTATCAAAGGAAGTCCCTCAATTATCGACTTAATCGCCGAGGCCTAGGGCGAGCGGGTCATTAGTTAATAGCGCTATTAGGTTTAACAAACCTCACACCGTGCCAGTCGGACGGGCGTGTACTAATGGACTATGGGCAAAGGGTCAATGCTGATAGACATTGACTTAGGGCACCTCTTACATTTTCATAGCAGTCGATACGCGTGGCCTTGTAACACATGGGAAGCCCCCACTAATCATCACACATATGCCTGGACTGGCCGCGATAAGGATTAATACGATACATGGTTTACAAAACGAACATATGATTTACGAAATGAATACTTTAACCAAACAACCAACTGTGAACTCACTCAACTTTGTTGTTGATTCGTTGCTACATGCCTTGCAGGTCATTAGGTACCCATGGAGCTTGCACAGGGAGGAACGGTCGTTGTGGGACATGGTAGTGTGTGCCAAGCTATAAACATTATCTTATTTCATACTTAATACTTGCTATGGGTTTTACAATAATGCTTCCGCTAAACACTTAACTATGCTTTGGGTTTTGAACACCTTTCATATTGTTTGGTTGAATTATGTTTACGTATATGCTTGTTCAATATGATTGGTGGCTTGATCCTGGTCAGTCACGTCTCCAAGCGGTGATACTCCGCGTGTGGATTTTGGGGGTGTGACAGATTGGTATCAGAGCCATTGGTTATAGATGTGACAACCCTCACCAAACCAGGTATCCGTACGAATTAATTAATATTTAATTACTGCTTAATTACTGTGCTTGCTTACAACTGTGATTAAACTGCTTACTGATTTCTGATACATACATACTCATGCATCACATTTTATACTGTCACTCTGTTATTTTTACACGAACATCAGTGACAACCTTGATGCACAAAAAGCACAGTGAGCACACTATACGGGATACCCATTAAACATGCTGATATAACCAGCATCAGGCAGACACTGCCTCTAAGGCCAGCATGAGCCGGGAATAGTTTACTACACTAGTAGAGAGTGTAGGGAAGTAAGGATTGTAGAACTGCGTCACTAGGTGATATTTATAGTGACCGGATGTGCCTAAAACGTACTTTAAAGTACAAAATCCTGCACTTTATCACAAAAATTCAGCATTTATCTAAACTAGTAAAGTGCCAAAACATGAGAAAATATTACTAGACACTTTCCAAAGTGTCGGGAATAAATGGTGTCACTAAAAATAATATTAACGACACTTTAAATATTTATTTAGCACATTTACGGAGTAATATCCAACCGTACAACCAGACTTAACCCGGGACATAAAAATATTGTCGTAACACTATTTTTCTTTTTCTGAGCCAGTTAGGGTACCCGAATACCCTAACACCCGCTATAACTTACAACACACTAGTAACTAAACTAACCTCCTAAACTAACTAACTAACCCAACTACTTAACTAATTAGTTCAAATCCAACCCAAATTAGCCCCCCCCCCCTTGAACGAGTTCGGTCCTCATGTGGGAACATCCCACAAACTCTTTTGATTAAAATAAACCATGTGTTTGGAATCTAGACAACACAATTTCCATTGGATAATCTTATTGAATGGATTATAAATAAATCTCAAGGATCACTAACATTTCACAAACCACTTAACACAAAATTCACTTCCTCCCTCCTTTCTTTCTTGCTTACTGCCGAGAGCCCACCTACACCCACCATTATTTTTTTTAATTTCCATCTTGCAATTTAATATACAACCAAGGGTGAAGGATCGCATACGAGGAGACCCGGTGCTTGCGGATCGTCAAGGACCTCACCTCAACGCTTTTAACCACTCGTTTTTCGACTAGTTTCTTCCCTAGCCTCGAGCTAGTAGTAAGTGACTTTAAACGCCTTTTTGATCCATTCTAAAGTGGTTAATAAGAATTTTGACGGTTGAAATTTATGATCATGTAAGAACAAAATTTAAAGTCTACTAAAATAATATAAACAAAGTGGTTAATAGATGAATATTGGTGTAAAACTTATAAGACTTGTTTTGGTGGCGGCACACGGCGGCGAGACAAGAACAGAGAGAGACAGAGATCGGAGATCGATTGAAGAGGGAGACCGAGAGAGTTTGAGCAGAGAGATAGAGATGAGGGCGGAGCCGGCGTCGAGCTCCAGCGGCGGCAGTGGGTCACCGACACGGTTAGGTCTTTTTTTTATTCTTCGGTTTATTTTTGTTCTTCCGGTGAATCGACTCATCAAACGGAAATGCTTATATTTTTGTTCTTCCGGTTCGGTTTTCGGTGTTCAGTCAAAACTAGGCAACATCATATTCAACTCTGTTCGGTCAACAGCGGTCAACCCTGGTCAACCAGTCAACTCAGGTCAACTGTCGGTCAAATAAGTCAAAGATGGTCAACTCAGACCCGGTAACTTTTAAACGACGCGAAATAGTTATAGATTTTAGACTTCTAGTTAAACACGAAACCGAGCTCGACCCGAATAGTTTACGCTTATACATTAGTGAATTATTACATTCTTGGCGCACTTTGACGAAAATTATATACATATATTGTTTGATTGACAATGATTGAATTTTGACAAAATGACGACACTTTGATTGTCGGGTTATTCCAAAAACAAAGGAAACTCTGTCCAATTTTCGTTAAAAATCCGAAATACCAAACATATCTATATTGTATAAGCGACGCCTATCGAAGTATTTTCGCTAAATAAATATAAAGTATATCTATACTTTTGGCGACATTTTATGAGTTACCAAAACAAAGTTATAACATCTCGACAAAACACGAGCTACTAATTTACGAAATTCGCATACTTTTATAAAATAAATATAATTATTTATATTTATTTTAAACGTCTTTACTCGAAGTATGATACCTTGCCATAAGATACGTAACAAACGATATCATTAACCGTCTTGATACGATAACAACGAGCTATATATATATATTTATCTACGCTTTTTATTCGCGATGACTAACACGATTTCATAAGTATATTTGAATATATACATATAAAATATATATTCTAAGTCACTCGAAAACTAAGTCGATTTCGAAACTTAGTTTTATCCCGATTATAAACGGGATCAATTAACCATAGAATGGTTATTCTAAAATCAAGATAGCACCTTAATAGAATCGTTTAGTTAACGATTCGGTAGAGCTCGGACACGTAGTTTAACTACGTTGTTATACTAGAAACTGATAAGTTATTCCCTCTTAGGAATACCATAGTTGCACGCTAGCTAATGTACGTTTTTGGAATGACACTATGGAATAACGCTAAGCTAGCTTTGCACAGGAATGTCAAGGTGAGTTCATAACCCCCACTTTTTACTGTTTTACATTTTTATAAATGTTTTCGGGGGTGGAAAGACATGCAAGTTTTGCAAAAACACAATGTTTCGAGAAACAAAAATCATATGTTTCTAAACCATTCCACAACAGGATTTCAACGAACTCAAATGGTTTACGAAAAGGTTTAAGCTAAACTTACCGGTTCTTACAACAAATACGTATTTACGAAACGTGCATGATTTTCATGACTAGGGACGGGAATGTCCAAGTTACAACAATAGGACTGGGTTGGTCTGCGTACGAAAAACAAGACAACCCAGTGAGTTCATGTCCCTCCTTTCACTGTTTTCAATGTTTTGTTTTCAAAAAGATCGAGGGGAAATACATGCTAAAACTATTGGTATGTTAGTTACGGAGTAGATGGCATGATCAATGTGCATAAGTAGGGAAACTACATTAGTAACCATTAATCACTTAGTGACCAAGGTGCAAAAGGTGTAGATCTATTGGGCTTGAGGCACGCCCCACTCCTGGTTGGTATACCCTAGAGTGCTTTTGTGATCCCAATGATGACAAAGTGTTCTCGGTTTGGTTATTTGCTTATGGTACATTATGTCAGGGGGCTCGCTACCCACTGATAGATCCTTAACAGACTCCATGAATGAATCAGAGCATACCATGATTACAAGATAACAGAAAACATTTCAATACCGGTTTACAAAGATATCAGAAAACATTTCAATACCGGTTTACAAAGATAACAGAAATCATTTCAATACCAGTTTACAGATACGACAGAAAACATATCATTACTGGTTTACGAACTCAACAGTTACATATATCGGTTTATAAACATAGCATAAAACATTTCGTTACCGATATACAAAGACGACATTTCAAGTGCTTTGAGATATTAAGATCTCACAAACCGGTTTTTCAAATGCAAGATTACAAGTGTTTTAAAACGCATTTGATACAAAACAAACTATGAACTCGCTCAACTTTATGTTGACTTTTTCGCATGTTCTTTCTTAGGTTGCACTTTCAAAACTATGGAACGGTTGGAATAGGAGAACCCAAGGGAATTCGAGTACTTAGCGGCGTTCATTTTCTAGAAGTCTTAGCTCAAATACTTCCGCTGTGCAATGAGGATACCAGTCCAGTCACGCCAATGCTCTGATATTTCGGGGTGTGAGACCGCGGGTAGTAAACAGTGCTCATGTCTAACAGTGAGCTAATAGTTTTTGTGCAAAGCCTGCGACGAATCAGATGCAAAATATGGGTTTCGATCAAAAGTGATAGAAGTCAGCACTCTGTGCCCAGCATCTACTTCTATCAAGTAGATGGTTGCAAGTTCGAGAGCTTGTCAGTTTCTTCGGTCGTGTAAAGGCACCGGTAAATATTTCATCAATGCCCTAAGATAGGAGAGGATACGATCACCTCATTGCTTATCTTTCAACCATTGGAATGGCGAATTACTGACATCTCTCTGATGCTAGGTGATGCCCTTTCGAGTTTAAACCGTGAGGGGTTGCGTATACAGTCGAGACATACGGGCCTTGCGACGTTAAATTCGTGCACTGAAAACTTAGCGCAAGGCGGTTTGCGTCGTAGAAGTACAAGGGTAGAGCATAGGAGTCGTCCTGATTCCCACTGGTTTTCGGGATAGGTTCGGGCGTCGTCGAAAGAAACAAGTGTCGAATTTTGATAGGATGGAATAAATTCAAGTGTCATAACTAGGTGTTGATCGTATCGAGTTCGAAGAACAGTGCTTGCGATACCCGTTACCCCCGGGGTATCCTTGGCTCGTTGCTCGAACGAGTAACATCCGTAGGAAGTATTTCGTCCAACGGAGGTTTGTGCAGAATAGAGTAGGATAAGAATCAGGGAATTCATAACACGAGTAGCGAGGTAATGTTTGAAGGGTAGTCAACGTTGGTGCGTTCAATTTGAGACAAAACATAAAAGGCTTGGTGGTCGGCAATAAGGATTTATCTGGTGTCGATCAGGTAGCTGGTCGTACACAAGCCGTGGGCGATTAGGATAAAGAACGTCGTTTTGCCGATAAGAGGTGTTACGTCAGTATGAATGGCACAACAAGAACCAATGATAGAGAAGGACGGTCGTCGTATGGGTCGGGGGGGTTTAGGTTCACTAAAACGTCTAACAAGATGTTCTGAGCAGAGCCGTATGCGAAAAACGAGTTTGTGATCTCCCAAACCGGTAAGTAACCAAATTTGAATAGACTACCGAAGTCGTGAGGACGAGTCTGAAGTAGTGCTTGTGTCGTCGAAAGGCTTCTATGTAAGGTAATAAAAACATGTCTGAAAGGATACGTTTGGATCACACGTCACAATTTTTAAGATTCAAGAAGTTTATTGACTAGCAGTCGAGCTTGCTGAATTTCCCCAAACTAGAGGGAAATCTGGTCAAGGTCTCAGTATGAGGAGGGGGGTTTCGATGTGAAACTGTGAAAACAGGTTTTCAGGAAAGTACGATTGAAGTAACACATTGTTGAATTTCAAGGGATAAAAAGTTTGCTGACTAAAGGTCGAGTTTGTTGAATTCACCAAACTGAAGAGAGATCTGGTCAAGGTTTCTATACGAAGAAACGTGGATGTCGTGATAAAGAAACGATAGGAGCGGTGATACCATCTGAGCAATAAACGCGGATTCGTACGAAAGCTGGCGAAAGGATTCACAGAATCAGGAAAGTCGTCAAACAATAACAGTTCTGACAAATGAAGGATAGGGTAAGCATCAAGGTCGCCGTACTCGTCGGTGGGTTGACTGGCTCGTGTCTTCGTATAGCCACGCTTCCAAATACGCCGGTTTGTAAGAAAGTTATCAATTCGCTGGGTTTTGGGGCATGATAAGGTATAAGGTTGTACTTGAATAAGGGTTAACCATGTAACGAGAAATTAGGGGTAATAACTTCGTGGTCGATGTATAGGTGATACGGTTGCTGGTCATTACAATGAGAAGCATACACCACGCATGCTTTTCGTGTTCGAGATGTGCAAACAGAAGCCCGAAAAGTGTAGACTTACCAGAATGCTTCAAGAATCCAGGTGATCAGTCATGTGAGGGAACAAGTCTTACTACTTAAGTTGGGAAAAGAAATACGCAAGTAAAAAGGATGCGAATGACGTCGTTCCTCCTAATATCCCATGATATAGGGGTGGCTCCCTTTCGTTGATTCGTTCTCGTAACTTCTCTATGTGCTTCGTAGCAGGCCTTTCCTGGGCAGGTCTATCGAGTGGACGTCTCCCGCGTCGATTTGCAGTCCAGGGATGATATAAGTGGTTCCTGGCCCTTAGTGTATTGTGGTTTCGAACCGGTTTTAGGAGGACTCGCTCCTGTTTAACACGTAACACGCTAGCCTAGTCTTCGTATGATCCACTGTGTTAAATACTAAATATACGCATACATACTAACACATATATACTAATTATACACATACACACATGCGTGTTCACACACATAAGTTATGCACAAGTAAATGCCGTTAGCATACCATTACCAGGTGAGCATCTGAGGTTGACGAACCTTGCAATCCGGAGTGTGGTGTCGTTGTGGTTTTCACTAAAGAACGGTTATAGTCTGGTTTTCATATAAAAATATTTTATTTCCCAAACCAAAAATATTTTATATTTAAAACCTAGTTCGCTATAACCAATGGCTCTGATACCAATCTATCACACCCACAAAATCAACACGCGGAGTATTACCGCGAGGCATGTGACGACTAGGATCTTAGCCACTAATTATCTTGAACGGATTAGTTATTGTTATAAACATTAGCATAATTAGTGACCTAATTTCAAATTTCATAAAACATTGTTCTAGTTTGCAGCGGAAGGGAAAGTAGAACATATCGTAATTTAAAACCACAAGTTTGTTATCATGAAACTTACAAACCACGCACTCCATCCGATTGCAACGTCCGTCCTAAACTGTATCGAGCAACCTGCAAAGCATGCAGTAGAGTGTCAACATAACGTTGGCGAGTTCACGTGTTTGTAGTTTTTCAGTTTTAATTCCAAAAACTTGTTTTAACCAGTTAATTTATCCATTTATACATGCCATGAGGAGCTACCCCATAAGTGAGCGACTAAACTGTTTTTCCAATACCGAATACTTACTTAACCGTACGTTTCCGCAGTGCCCCGTTTGTCAATGTTCTATCATCATTGACGGTTTGCCTGAGTCTATTAGTTCATGCCCGTTCCCAGTAACAAGGGTCGGTGTGAGGCTGGTCGAACCTAAATAGCGCTATCAACTAATAACCCGTTCGCCTGGCCCCGGCGATTAATCGGTATTAAGTAGTAGGGACTTGAGTGATAGAGTTTCGTTTAGTGTTGCTCGTTGCATTTCCATACAAACAGTAATTAACTAAGAGTCCCGCATAAGGGGAGAAAAGTAGTTTGTATCCCTCACAAGGGGATAGCGTTGTTACCCGTATCCCACACAAGGAGATAGAAATATCGTATCCCGCACAAGGAGATAGTAAGCAATCCCAAACCAGGAAAAGTGTTTCGTTTCGTTTCCCAACCACCGGGAACGCATGCTTTAAGTAAAAAGTAGTGAACTCACCTTTGCTTTGCTCGGTTGACAATTTACTTGTGTTATGTTGGTCAACCATACCCTATTATGGTTTGTAAACGTTTATTAGGTTCGTACGCAAGTAACGTCACGTATAATCCTACACGTATCTAACACATAGCATGCATGTCTTACAAGCATATACGGTATTGGGCCTTTCCTAGCATGTGAACAATTTAAACAGTAACAGTTAAACAATATAAGGAACATGCGGCCCAAAACATATCATCACATAATGCGGCCCAATAACTAAGCAGAGTAGTCCAGTCGAAACCGGGTGGTCTCGACTCGAGAACAAGAGGTCTCGAGTCGCAACCATGAAGTTCCGAGTCGCAACCAGACGGTCTCGAGTTGTGCATAACCGAGTCGCAACCTTAGAGCTCTCGAGTCGAGATCAAGAGGTCTCGAGTCGCAACCGTGCTGGTCTCGACTCCTGAAGCGCCTTGTCTGATTTCGAGTTGATGATTGATGGCCTCGAGTCGCAACACCAAGGCCTCGACTCGTTCCATGCTGATGCTTCCAGAATATTCATAATAGTACTATCCAATCAAAATACATAAGTATGTACTATCCAATTATATTTCATTAACATGTTTTATCGTACCGTACACTTGTCAAAATAGATCAAACCAACATATTTCAATATTCATAACGTATTCAACAAGTTCATCATTTCGGGTTTTCATTACAAGCAACATATTCATTCTAAAATAAATCTTACAGCAATATTCCTTCACAACTTTGACAATCATTCGAACCCTTATGCATACATAAAACAAACAGACAACAAACTCTCATATATGCATAACTTAGAGCCTTGAACCTTATGCATCAAACAACTAACAAGTTTCATATGTCAATTATCATCAACAGTTTATCAACACTCCAACTATTACTGCCTAAACTCAAATCAATTTATCATACAATCTTCCATATTCTTAAACAATTAAATGCACAACCAAGATTCATAACACAATTCAAACATAACCAACCAAGAATGCAAAAAAAAAAACTGAATGGTCATACATTGTTCTAAGGACTCTGAACGGCTGCTGAACCTGAGCCGAGACCCGAACAGACCCGAAGCCAGTTGACCTCAGTTAACTTGAGTCGGACTGTTTACGAAGACCAACTCGAAGTAACCTCCTCAGCTGCTGTCGTGCCGACGTGGCTCCGAAGACACCACAGTAACATCATCGTCACTAGAAAACTTGTCAAACAAACTCACCACCGCAGCCATGAGCGGCGGCGCTGCCGCCTGAGACAGTGCCGCCACCGCCGGCTCTTCCTCCGCCGCATCTTTCTTTCCTTCACTCCTGTTCTTCTTTCTTCATTCTCGTTGGTAACCCACGTCGGTTGTTCATCAGGTGCCAGAATTGAAGTCGGGGGAGAGATGAGACTCAGGTGTGGGTGTGTAGCTGTTTAACGGAGAGACCGGCGTCTGATTGGGCCTGAATCGTGGCCAAAGGTCACTCCGGTGACCTATTGTGATGAGGCAAACAGGAGATCAGGGTATTGGGGTCATCGGAGGTGGGATTGTGGGGGTTGGGGGTGTGCGTGTGAAGTTGTCGGGGAGGAGTGGCACCGGGGTAACCGGCCGGAGATCGCCTCCGGTGATCGGAGTTCAGCAGAGAGAGAGAGGGGTGCAGAGGATCTTGAATGTGTGGCTGATTTAGAGGATTAGGGTTTTTGGATTATCAACATGAGAGGGTGAGGGTATGAGGTTATTTAAATAGCGTTGGGTTTAGGTTGGGCCTTAGCCCAAGAGCGTGAACCCGTTGGACGATTTGGCGTCTCGCTCAACGGACTGGCATGGTTTTGTTATTAAAATATCTGTAACTAAAATAAATAATAATCCTTTCGTCTCGTGTTTCTATTATTATTTTATAAATAAAATAATAACGGTATTCAATAATAATAACAATAATAGCAATTAATAATAACCCGGTAACTAACCTGCTCTCGATGATCGGGATCGAGAGTACAGGGTGTTACATTACATTCTGATTTAGAAGTCTACCTAAGTGCTTTTGACCCGTTTCGACCATTATGGTAGTATAAGCTACTATAATGCGTCGTTAGCATAAGACTATGTTCAGTTGGTTAACTATGTGCTATGCCAAGTCTTACATGCCCAATTATGCCTAAAAATGTTACTAATTCAGATTAGATGTCAAAAATATATTCACATTGTCAAAATACGGATTTATGCTTCAAAAGGGTGTTTTGGTCATTTACTATGGGCATACAAGGTAACTAGCAAAAGACTAACCAATCCTAGGTGATCATAAGGTATAACCTCAGGGGTTATTCCCTATGTAACTATGATCACTAAGTAAGCTTGGTCGGATCCTAATGATCGACCAATCGGGTCGGGTTCGAAAGTCTAAGCGGTTGTTTAGACCGCTTAACTAATGACCCTAAACAAGCACCAAACTATTAGTGACGAGTTAAACATGTCAAAACATGTTTAACCTACTGATTTGGTATCAAAACAATGGGTTTTGATACCCGAAAATAGTTCCTTTTCAAAATGTGTGCTAAAATGCATTTTGACCGAAACTTTAACTTGTCACTATGCCTAGTTAATGTGGTAATCAGTAGGTATAATCACTAAGGATTATAACCATTGTGATTACAATCACATTGCAAAGTTCAATTGAACTTTGACTTGACCAATTGACTGGTCAAACTGAAAGTCAAACTCTGTTTGACTTTTAAACTAGTAAGCAATAAAAAAATGAAAGAATGCTCACTAAAGTCCTTGCTATCTTTTCTACAAAGAAGACAAGTCCCAAAATCAGTTGAGAGAGCTCCCAAGCAGATAAGAGAGGAGAATGAGAGGAATGAGGAAGTGAATGTGTGAATTGGCTTGGCTATTTATAGTTGTAGCAAAGCTACAAGATCATGCCAAGTTTTGTGTGGCCAACAAGAATGAAATCATGGCCCTACATGTGTTAAAGACTGATTAGTAGCCTTGGTTAACACTTAAACTTGCTCATCACTCAAAAATTTGCATAAACAGCCCCTGCAGTTGCAACAGATTGCTGAAACTGAGTTTCTGGAACTGGGCACACTGACACGGCCTGCGTAAGATATGGGAGGGGGCTTACGCGGCCCACCTGGGCTCCCCAGTTCAGCAAAAGTTTTGTAAAATGGCAGTTTAGGTCCCTGCACTTGTTTTGAGCTCATTTCAGGCCCTTTTGACCCCCGTTAAGCCATTTTCAAGGCTCTACCAGGTCAATAAAGTTTAGAGGACTCAAAATGTGCTTGGAACACTCTCGGATGTCGGCTCGTTTGGTCGTACGGTCGCGTTGTTCGTTAAATTACGACGAAACTCAAACGGACGTGAAAACGAACCAAATTAAGCGACGAATGGTATTTTTGCATGGCGATCACTAAAATAAAAATATTTTAGTGTGTACAAAAATTTTGGATGTCCAGATGTGGCCAGAACGTAAGATATGCGCGAAAATGCAAACTTACGCCGTTTTTGACACTTTTAGTCCCTGTAAGTTCATATAAGCATGTTTTCGCACACCGAACCTATCAAAGCTTATTTCTAAGCCATGTTTAGGTTATTTATGGTATGTTTAGCTTATGATCAAGTTCCAGACTGTACGTTGCCTTACGGAACGGCAGACTTTTGTAGTTTGACGCAAATAGCCCCTGTGAGCGAATAAACTTGTTTTTGTCATACCAAAGCCTTCAAAACTTATTTCTAAGTCATGTAAAGGTTATTTAAGGTATGTTAAGCTTATGTTACTGTTCCGGAGTTTTTGTCGCGTTAAACTGATTACGTTTACGCATCAGTTTGCGTATAACTTCCCAGAAAGCGATATAGAGTTCAAAATCGATCAAAAATCAACATGTGCATAAAATCAAACATAAATACAAACATTGGGATCAAAACACACTGTTTTATTAATATTGTATTGTTCAGAGTCTGCAAAATGATAAAACAAGCACAGATGTCACAGTTAATAGGTGATTTAATGATTAAAATTGTGAAACACTAAAGAACTTGCACTAAAGTCTTGAACATATGGAATAAAAGATGGATAAAGAGAAAATATGTGTGTAAAACATGTAGATCTTGTGTTGTTATGATTCTTGGTTGATTATCTGATGTTTTTCTGGTTAATATTGATGTTTGATGTTGTTGTGATCACTAAACATGCTAACGGAATTAATCGAACGCGCCTTAGAAGGTTAAAGACTAAAAACAGAAAGCTGTCTAGTGATTACAGCCAACTTCAGTTGGCTGTAACAGGACCGTCACTTAACGAAAAATGTAATTTCTGAAGTCTAGGTTTAGGTGTTATGAAATACGGTTCTAATGGCACTGGAATCATCATTTTTGGACTTCGTTTACTATTTTTAAAGCGTCATTTTGTAACAGCAGCAAGAGCTGCATTTTTCTGCTGAAAATATGCGTTTTGTTTTCTATCATAACTTGAGTTCTGTGTAGAGTTGGATCATGAAAATTGTACTGTATATGACCACCGATGTATTTGTAATTCTCTCACTGGAATTTCGTAAATTGGACTCTTGATGAATTTTAAATAAATTATTCCGTGGACTGTGGTCAGAAAAAGATAAATCTGAGTTCCGTCCGGAAAATGAATTTTTATAAAATATTAGTAATGAACTGGACCCCGATATTTTTACACAATAAAATTTGGAACGTTCAAGAAATTCTATAAAAATTTGGGAATTTTTGGAATAAGTTACCTATTTTATTAAAATGTCCGAAAACAGCCCGGTTTTGAATATTAATGCTGAAATGACATAAGTTGTAATTTGCGTGTCTAAATGTCGAGTATGCTATATGTGAATGATCTAACATGTTATATGTGTTATGTGCAATATCGTATGTTTTTTGATGAGTGGGGAATGGATGGGGAACTTATATGGGCATAAACCGTTAAAGTGATGTATGTTATGTGATAGATACGTGTAGGAACTTTGTGCTCTATTTGAAACCACTAAATGACTAACTGGTAATCAAATTAGGACGTGATTGACCGACCTTGACTGTTAGCTATCTTTTAGAGTCAAACCGAGCAAACGAGGTGAGTTCACACCCTTACTAAGGCATGGGATTCCCGGTGGTTGGGAATGGGATTGTATAGCTATTTATATTATCAACACTACTAGACTACCTACTACTGTCCTCGGATTGAGAAGGGCACGTACGTAAAACCTACGTACACTCACACTTACTACTGTCCTTGGATTGAGAAGGGCACGTACGTAAAACCTACGTACATTCATACTTACTACTGTCCTCGGATTGAGAAGGGCACGTACGTAAAACCTACGTACACTCATACTTACTACTGTCCTCGGATTGAGAAGGGTACGTACGTAAAACCTATGTACACTCATACTTAACACCGTCCTCGGATTGGGAAGGAAACTTATGAATACGTCTAGTCTAGTAACATACATAATGGGAAGCCCCCACTAAATATCGTAAAGGTTTGGGAATCAAGGATAATGGGTAATACATGGTTATTAAACGAACTTACGATTTCTGATACGAACTCATTAACTGAACAACCAACTGTGAACTCGCTCAACTTTGTTGTTGACTCATTGTTACATGCCTTGCAGGTCGTTAGATGCTCTGGAGCTTGCACATGGAGGTGGTCGTTGTGGAATGCGAACTAATATGTCCCGTACTTACTAAATAAACGTTATGAACTTATGAAACTTATGTTTGGGGTCTTTAAACTTATGAACTACAAACTTATGTTTTGGTTTAACGTCTTATGCTTCCGCTGTTTAAATTGAACTTGGTTAACTTCCTTTTGGTCACCAATTGTATTGTGATTGGTTTTATTTACTAAAATACGTTGTTCAATATGATTGGTGGCTCGATCCTGGTCATGTCACGCCTCCAAGCGGATGATACTCCGCGTGTGGATTTTGGGGGTGTGATAAGTAAGTAAACTGATATTTCTAGTTTAAAAATGTGTATTTTAACTAATTTTAAGTTTACTTGGTGTTTGGTTGGTCATACGTGACTTCCGACGCCCGAAAACGTTACCGAATCGTTAAAATACGCATTTTCTAAGTACACTAGTATGGGTAAAATTTTGGGTAAACAGTATGTGTTAAAATGTGTTATGTGATTTAAACATGAGAATGTGAAAATATGTTAAGTTTTAACATGATTTTAAAGATTGGATTATGCATGTACATATTTGTGTGTTTTGTGCGGTAGAAACGGTAAAAATCGCGTTAAATGTGTAACTTATTTGTCGAGCATGAAATTTGATACATATTAGATATTTTATGTATATTTGCTATAAAAATGACAAAATGGATGAGTTAACAAGATTTCGCGTGTTTCGGTGTTAAATTATGTGAACGTTTATGTATATATATTACGACGCGCAAATCGTAGATATATTGCGTATAAACGGGAGTGTTAACGGATTTACACAATATTGGTCACCAATAAAATCGTTCAAGTCGCAAAATCATAAATATATATATATACATATATATATATATGGTCTCATATATATATATTAACGTGCCAACAAAATAAAAAATGATAACTTTTCGAGAAAATCTCAAAGTGTTGGGATTTGTACATGTTTATCAAAGTATTTTTATCCGTATAAAATAAAAACGCAGCGGAAATAATTATTTAAAACATGTTACTTACAAGATATAAAACCCATTTTATATGTAAAACCCAATCCCGGATCCATATACGAATATGCATGCTATCAAAATTAAAACACAACCATAGGGTGTTTAGAATACTACCTTCCAAGGAGTAGAGGATATGAAGAAGATGATGCTTCTTGAACGGTTGCCTACAAGTGTAGAAGACCTCAAGCTTGTATACCCCAAGCCTTCCAACAAACACCTTAGTTTTAGCTAGGATTTCTACACTTATGAACTCACTATTGAAACCCTCTTGAAGCCATCATATGGCCGAAAATATGAGAGGAGATGGTGGAGTTCTTGCACTTGATTTATGAACTTGAAAAAGCCTACTAGATCAACCATACATGACTCGATTGCTAGAGAGTCTTACACTTGATTTCTCAACTTGAAAAACTCTCTTGGATGGGCATGTTATGGCCGAAAATATTCAGCCATTTTTCTCCTACTTCTTCAAGTTCCTTCTATTCTTTCTTCATACAAAATGAATTATAAAAGACATGAGAGATTTGCCACCCACATTGCCCAATAGGAGATCATCTAACACATGCATTTGCATGCAATGTGATTGGCCAAAGAACTTAGGGAAGACCATCCAATCTAAATGCATGCAACTATGACAACATGCATGGAACCTCATTGGACAAGAATTTTTGGGAAGACCCCATGGGGGGGGGGGTGGCGGCCTAGATTTTTATAAAAAAAAATTCAAATTTCTTTTATAAAATAATTTAAGTCTTGATTAATTTTATAACTTTTATAAAATTATAACATCATATGTTATAAGACTTATATAACTTTTTATCATGTTATTTAACCCATTAAATAACAAGATAAAATATTCTCTCAAAATAAATTATCCATATAATTTATTGGTTTGTCAAGTGCAATTATTTAGAAAACCAATTTCTAAATATTATAAGTGTTAATATTTATTTGTTTGATCATATCACAAATAAATAATATAAGTGTTTGTCTAGGTTGTTATTGGGTATGACTCGACTTGGATCATTACGTACTAGCCACATCAATTTAATATGTGTCTTGGGCATACAGAGTCCAACAATCTCCCACTTGCACAAGATACATAGAAGATTGATGCAAGTAGTAAATAACGCCTAACTACGGTTTACTACCCCTAATACGTATGACTATATGTGCCATTCAATAACATCATCCCCTTCAAGTCCCTTACTTGAACATGATTTAGGTGAATCTATCATTTATTTGTTTCGTTACAGATGTCATGTTAAATCCAGAGACACAGAGTGATCACTCTCTGTTGATTTAACTTTAGCAGGCCTTAGACATCTTACTCTCAACGAATAAGAGGAACAAATCCCATCTTGACTACATACGTCTCTCACAATCACCTTGTACCACACCTGGGCTTAGCCTTATGTACTGTCATATTACTGACAGTGAAGAAATAAGTCAAGGCATAATATTTGGTGAATATCAAGACCCAATATGTATCTCAGGTCTGAGGATACTATGATATTCTCCTTTACTCAAATTTACTTATGATCAATCACAGATGATTCCATGCAGTAATATTTGAGAGCGAGTCAGTCCAATATTTGTATCCCACAAATATCTATGAACCTTGGTAGCAACACTTTGCTCTATATTCATATCTAATGAATATCCACCAATCCAAATTCATAATAGTCTTACATTCATATTTGTTCCCACAATTATGATCGACTATGGACATTTAGAATAAGTAACTTATTCACGGATTTAAACATGCTAATATGGAACATAACTCAACATACCATAAAGAGTTATAATAACAATTGTTCCAATATCCAAATACAAAATAGATCAAATCCAATCACTAGAATATCGAAGTCCTAAGGCACAAGTATGACCCTTTCATGCTTTGCCCATTATTTTGATCAGTGTGAACTTTGCGGATACATATCTTTCTCTTTTTCAACTTCATTCCTTATGTAGTTGAAACTCCGCTCAATGTGCCTAGTCTTTTGATGTACACGAGGTTCCGTGATTTAAGCAATCACACCATCGTTATCACAAAGATCACTAGGGTCCTGAATGGTAGGGACTACCCCTAGATTGGTAATAATTCAAATGGCAGATCCATATGAATTATCTCGATCAATGAAGCGGCGATGTATTATGATTCTGTAGTGGACAATGCTACCCTGATTGTGATCGAGAACCATCTCGATTAGTTTGGAAACTCGTATCCATGTAACCATTTACAACGAATTCCTAAACTCGCATCCTTGTAACCCTTTACAACGAGTTCTTCTTTACCAGATCCATATATTAGAAATATATCCTTAGTCCTTCTAAGGTATTTCAATATACTTTCTAACAGTCATCCAATGACCGTTATTTGGATTTTACTGGTATCTTCTCGTCATGCTTAAAGCGCATAACTTGTCCGGTCTAGTACATATCATCATCACATACATAATGAATCCTATAGCTGACGTATATGGGATTCCTTTCATTCTTTCTTGCTCATCCTTTGAGCTTGGACATTGAAACGCATTCAATATTGTCCACTCTTTGAATAGGTACCAAACCTTTCATAGAGTTCTCTATCTTGAACCCTTTCAAGACTATGTCAATGTATGCACTTTAGTTTAAACCTATCTAGCGCCTTGACCTATCCTTATAGATCTTTATTCCTAAATATAGGCGACTTCACCAAAATCCTTAATGGAAAAACAACTTTCAAGCCAGGCTTTTACACCCTCCATGGTTGGAATGTTATTTCCAAATAGTAGAATGTCATCGACATATAATACTAAGAAAGTAATAATGCTCCCACTAGCCTTCTTATTCACACAAGCTTTATCAACGTTCTTGATGAATCCATATTCCCTAATCTCTTCATCAAAACGGTGATTCCAACTTCTAGATGCTTGTTTAATCTATAGATTGATTTCTTTAACTTGCATACTTTGTCAGGATGTTTTGGATCGACAAAAACCTTCAGGCTTAACTATATAGACATCTTCCTCAAGATATCTATTAAGGAAAGTCGTTTTGAGATCCATTTGCCAAGTCTCATAATCATAATATGCAGCTATGGCAAATAATATCCTAATCGACTTTAGCATCGCCACGGGCGAGAAGGTCTCATCATAATCAACCCTTTGAGTTTGAGTGAAACCTTTTGCTAAGAGTTTCGTTGTACAAGTATCCAAGTTTCCATGCATATCCGTTTTCTTCTTGAAAACCCACTTACTTCCCACTACTTTGGAGTTAAGAGGTGGCACAACCAATTTCCAAACTTGGTTGTTATACATGGATTGCATCTCTACGTTCATAGCCTCAAGCCATTTGTCGCAATCGGATTTCGACATTGCATCATGGTATGTGGTTGGTTCATCTGAATCTACCACATAGCATCCATCCATAAAATTCATATCTTTCAGGTGGATTACTAATTCTACCAGATCTGTGAACGTTTTGTGTATGTTGATCAACCATTTGATCATCTTCAACAACCTCTTGTTGAGTGCTAGTATCAACCAAACGTGTATCGGCTTTTGGTTCCTGATCCTCATCAAGTTCCACTGTTCTACTAGTTCCTTCCATTAGGAACTTATCTTCCAAGAACTTTGCCTTTCGAGCAACAAATACTTTTTGCTCTGTTGGATCGTAGAAATAATATCCTATATCATCTTTAGGATATCCTACGAAGATACACTTAGTGGATCGTACTTCCAACTTGTTTGGGGTGTATTGCTTCACATAAGCTTCACAACCCATACCTTTTAAATATGATAATGATGGAGCCCTTCCATGTCATATTTCAAAAGACGTCGTATCCACTTTCTTGGTTGGGGCCATATGGGCCACGGAGAGCAGAGCGTAACCCCAAAGTGATAGAGATAATGCGCTCCTAGCCATCATAGATCGAACCATATCTAATAGAGTTCGATTCCTCCTCTATCAAAACGAAGAACTTTAAAAGAGTTGATTTTGTACTTCACTTTTTGAAGATTCTGAACGTTTCAAAACTTCTTCTTTGTGTCAAGTACACATAACCATAACTACTATAGTTGTCGGTAAACTTAATGAGGTATCTTTCACCATACCTAGTTATTGGCTTAAAAGGATCACATACATTCGAATGTATGATACCTAATAAATCTTTTGCCCTTTCCCACTAAGGGATTACTTGGTCATTTTACCTTGTAAATAAGATTCGTATGTATCAAATGAACCAATTTCATTTGTTTCCAAAAGACAAATCTTTCGAAGTGTTTACATGCGACATCTGTTTATATGACCAAGGCGATAATGCCAAAGATAAGTCTCACTCAAATCCATTTTGAGTTTGTTGGTGATTGCTTGGTACATTGAACTATCAAATGATGTATTATTATGAACCAATTCATAACTACCATTTGAAGGCATAGTTTTAAAGTAAACCATGTCATTCATCGAAATATAAATGTCATTGTTTACAAACTTTAAATCAAAACATATTGTCTCAAAAGGGAAACTTAAATAATGTTCCTAGTCAAACTAGGAGCATTGAAAACATTTTAAAACAATTTCCAAACTATTTGGAAGTTTCAAAATATAGTCTCCTTTCTTGTAATGTTTATTTCTTTTGAACCTTTTGCAACGAATTGCAAACATGAGTTCCACATCCGGTATCTAATACCCATGTGTTAGAAGAAATAACATTAAGGTCAATATGTATCATCAAGATTGTACCTGAGGTTTGCCTAGCATCCCTCTTGTTTTTCAACTCTTTGAGATAGGTTGAACAATTCCTTTTTAAATGCCCTATCTCACCACACTTAAAGCATGGATCGTTCGTGGCAACCTTTGCCTTCTTTTCTATTGGTTTCGGTGGTTCCGCTTTAGTCTTTCTTTTTCTTTCCCTTTGATGTGCCCCTTTCCTTTGGCAACATTTGCTTTGGTGTCGGGGTGATGCCCTTTCTTTGTTACCACCCTCATTGATCGTTAGAATGCATAAAAGCCCTTTTACCCATATTGAGCCTTTCGAAGCGATTAATGTGGCTTTTCTTCTTAAAGATATAAGATGAGACCGATTGGTTTTCCTCCATTCGACATGCATGAAGTGCTCGAACCGTTTCAAAGCGTTCAACCCTTAAGAACATTTCCTACAATTGGTTAATCATGTCGCATGCTCATGATGTTCAAAATCCTTTTGAATCTCGGGAATCATAATTCCTAACATGAGGCAAGAGGTTTGCATAGTATTCTCGATATACTTAATCCAATCGTTATAGGCATCCTTATCTTCCATAAGATGTTCATCGGGATTAGGATCGTTTTCTAGTGATAGGTTACGGACGGTTTGGGTAATATTGTTAGCGGCCATCTATAAATTTTAACAAGGTTCAAATTTAGTATTTTCGATATTATTATATTTTAATCATTAATACCCTTTGTGTCTCATAGACAATTAATAATTAAAATCTAGAATCCAACGTTACATTTAAATATTGGTTAGGTGACCTTTATCCCTCTATTTAAATTAACAAGGTAGTCAACGTTTGACAATTGCAACTCTTTGCAACTTCTAGCCATATGGGATCGGTTAAACATCTTTATGTTTAGTTGGCATGTTTAATCCCATCAACACCTTTGTTCCCCATGCTTCGGTGACCCTAAGTTCATGGTTTCCAAATCAAGTCGTCCAACTTACACACACGTGTGAGTTTATACACATAAGTGGTTAGGTGACCTTTATCCCACAAACATGGTAAACCCACCTCGAATATACAAGTTCCCTCAAATATGGTTAGGTGACCTTTATCCCACAAAAGAGTTCCCAAGTGATTCGAGTGTTGTATAAAAGGATGGTGTTTGACTTGTTTTATAAAAGGGATTTTGAGTTTTCAAAATTCTAGTTTAGAAAACTTTATGTACCATATATTTGCATGCATTCAAATCCTTGGTACTATAGTGAAAATCAATTTTCAAGGTTCTTTTTAATAAAACCCATTTTATTATAAAATCATTAATTTTTAATAACCTTTTATTAACCAATTTTAATGATCTTGTAAAGAACCAATTTTACGCTTGTTGTTGATTATTAGTTTGTTAAGCATGCATATCCAAATATCATCTAAACAACATAAATAAACAACCACACAAGCACAACATACACAACAATAGGTGCATAACCATAGCAAACTATTTTGACCACACTTGTTAGCCGAAACAAGTGTGCCAAAAGGTCCTTCCTAAAGGGTGAATATTGACACAAATAATGTGTCGTTGAACTCCCACTTGATCCCGCATCCGAATGCTTCAAGTCTCCATCTTGTGTTGTGATTTCTTCACATTCTTTGGTCTTCCAAAATGTACTTTAATTCAGCTCCAAACTCCTTTGGGCTCCGAAAATGTGTTTTGGTTTTCGGGCTAAAATCCCGTTAAGAACTATGAAGTCCTTTATGCCCGAAATTGGCAAAAACCAAAACCGCATTTTGTGTGCATCTTCTTTTACAAAATTATCCTAATACATTTTTTCTAGTAAAATAAAATGCACCTAATCTATTTACTTACATACCAAATGAAAATAAATAAATTACATATTTTCACAAATGGAAGAACAAAGATAATTAATTATTACAACCCATTGAAATAATCAAATATAAATCACAAACACAATTATTCAACATATTCACACAAGGTCATGGCTAGGTCATATGCACCAAAATATATATCCAAATATATACATGTATATTAATTTCAAGAAGCATAAAAAAATGGTTCCCTTTTAATAACCATTTTCGGCTATGTCCAAAAAAACCGAAAAGGTAAGTTTTATCCAAACAAACAAATCATCCATATGAAATAATTTTTCAAGATTCATTTATGCATGTAAGAATATAATCTTGAAAAACAAAGGGATAACCATACTTAAAATTTCGGCCATAGGGTTTTTACCAAACCCGAAACCCGAAAATTTTAAGTCTATTGAAGCATGCACTCATATAAGCGGCTCTGATGCCACTGTTGGGATTTGTACATGTTTATCAAAGTATTTTTATCCGTATAAAATAAAAACGCAGCGGAAATAATTATTTAAAACATGTTACTTACAAGATATAAAACCCATTTTATATGTAAAACCCAATCCCGGATCCATATACGAATATGCATGCTATCAAAATTAAAACACAACCATAGGGTGTTTAGAATACTACCTTCCAAGGAGTAGAGGATATGAAGAAGATGATGCTTCTTGAACGGTTGCCTTCAAGTGTAGAAGACCTCAAGCTTGTATACCCCAAGCCTTCCAACAAACACCTTAGTTTTAGCTAGGATTTCTACACTTATGAACTCACTATTGAAACCCTCTTGAAGCCATCATATGGCCGAAAATATGAGAGGAGATGGTGGAGTTCTTGCACTTGATTTATAAACTTGAAAAAGCCTACTAGATCAACCATACATGACCCGATTGCTAGAGAGTCTTACACTTGATTTCTCAACTTGAAAAACTCTCTTGGATGGGCATGTTATGGCCGAAAATATTCAGCCATTTTTCTCCTACTTCTTCAAGTTCCTTCTATTCTTTCTTCATACAAAATGAATTATAAAAGACATGAGAGATTTGCCACCCACATTGCCCAATAGGAGATCATCTAACACATGCATTTGCATGCAATGTGATTGGCCAAAGAACTTAGGGAAGACCATCCAATCTAAATGCATGCAACTATGACAACATGCATGGAACCTCATTGGACAAGAATTTTTGGGAAGACCCCATGGGGGGGGGGGGTGGCGGCCTAGATTTTTATAAAAAAAAATTCAAATTTCTTTTATAAAATAATTTAAGTCTTGATTAATTTTATAACTTTTATAAAATTATAACATCATATGTTATAAGACTTATATAACTTTTTATCATGTTATTTAACCCATTAAATAACAAGATAAAATATTCTCTCAAAATAAATTATCCATATAATTTATTGGTTTGTCAAGTGCAATTATTTAGAAAACCAATTTCTAAATATTATAAGTGTTAATATTTATTTGTTTGATCATATCACAAATAAATAATATAAGTGTTTGTCTAGCTTGTTATTGGGTATGACTCGACTTGGATCATTACGTACTAGCCACATCAATTTAATATGTGTCTTGGGCATACAGAGTCCAACACAAAGTTATGTGATAATTCTAAGAAACGGAGAAACTTAGGATTTTTGTGTTATGTGTACTGATTTAAAATCGTTCCTATATATATATAATAGGACATGTAGAAATCAATCTCTAGGATTGCACTATTTAAAATACGCACCCAAAGGTGAGTGTCACTAAATCCCTCTTTTACTGCTTTGTATATGTTTTGAGGGTAGAACACGTCAATAAAAGGGTTTAATAATGTTTTTGGATTAAAACATACCTTTTAATATAAATTATATATTTTCGTTGAAAATAAATGGATTTTGATAAATCATACGTTTTGAGGTAAAACGTTTTTGATGAATGTATGTTTGGGGGAGAAGCTGGGATGGTACGGTGTTTCTGAGGAAAAACCGACCGTGATGTTGGAACGAATATTGCTTGGTCTAAAGAGAGTAAGTAACAGCATAGGCTTACATTTCGGTGGGGATTTCAGGGGATTCGTACAATATCGTATATTAAATTTGTCATATTAGTAGGATATATATTGTACATAATGCAGACATCATATATGGTCTCAATATGGACCCTGCGCCAATGATGTCGTTTAATTGATTAAGTATTGCACGCGATGAATTGTTGGTAGATCTATCTGGTTGACAACCCCGTCGGGACCGGTCGCCCTGTGTCAAGTCAAGCGACGAATTTAAATTCTGGTTATTGTCTAGCATTGATTATCCCTGCATGGTAAATATATAGTTCGTATTATCTAGCTAACATACGAGTCTGAAAGTTGACGCTATGAATTTAATATACAAAACTTGGGAAAATGCCTTAATGTCGGGTTTTTGAACTTACGACGGATGACCCATGGATTTTATTAAGGAAGTAAAGATGGACTTTCCAAAAATTTATATGGATGTTTTCAAATAAACACATAATCAGAAAGCCCGAACCCTTATGGGCTTGATCCTTTCTTTTCGACTTAAGGCATCCGCTACCACATTCGCCTTTCCAGGGTGATACTTGATCTCGCAGTCGTAATCATTTAGCAACTCAACCCATCATCGCTGTGTGACAACCCGTGCTCGTGAGGTTAGCATTGTTCGCTTCATTTTTTTTAAATAATTTTATATTACGCTTTACTTTTCTATGAAACCAAACTCTACACACTTATTCAATCTATTGTGTTGAACCAACCCGAACCGTATGAGCCAAAGCATATGTCGTGTGTTAATTCAACCCATTTGCGTAGCTCGGAATTTATGAGTCCCGAACCATAACATGACCATTATATTTTTGTATTAGTTGATTAATGATA
Source organism: Helianthus tuberosus (assembly GCA_030545235.1). NCBI lineage: Eukaryota > Viridiplantae > Streptophyta > Magnoliopsida > Asterales > Asteraceae > Helianthus > Helianthus tuberosus. The sequence continues at coordinate 46,341,695 of CM060426.1, read as the reverse complement.
TATATCTATTAGTTCTTGTAGGTAGTAAAAAAATAATATATATATATATATATATATATAAATAGATTAGCAAAACAGCATATAGATTAACTGCCATTTATTTTCTCACTTACGGCCCACACCCCTAGCCCCACCTTGCTTTCTTGTTTTCGGCCCATGTTTGCAAACCAACCCCAAACCGCCCAAACACCCCCATCCTTTATTACGTACATGAAATCCCTCCTAAACCCATAACCCTAGTGCGACATCAGACCTATTCCCTTCTGCTTCTCTCTAGTTGACTCAGGCAAGGTGCAAGGAGTCCTTAAGGTCCTTCGGTTTTAGGCTTTTGATCGATCCACACCCTCTCTTTAACTAGGTAATACGTTTGATTGATGTTATAGTCTTGTTAACATCAAAAATCATGGCTGTGTTTTTGGTATGTCTGGATGATCATGCTAATCAATTGCGTTCATGGTTGTGTTTATAAATATCTCTGATGATCTTGATGATTATGATGTAAATTGGTAGTGTAGAATTCATGAAAAACAAATATGAGGGTTAGTCTTACGGTTTATGTATGTATGGGTATGTATAGCTGGGTTAGGGCTATCATGCTTGATGATTTTGTACAATGAATCTGATATATGTAACCAAAAACCTGCTGAGAACGACTTGTGTTAAGTGGTCACGGCTGCGTTGTATTTAGATAATGACCTTGGCGTCTTGCGATGATAACTTGTGGTCGAGTATTCATGTGAATGAAGTTATAATGCGTAGCTTCGTCAAATATGTCATATAGGCCTAGGAATGTGGATTAGGGATTAGGATCTTGATGCTCGAGCATGTTAAATTTGCTAAGAGTCTGCTGTAAATGACTTATTATCTGATGTTAGTCGTTATTAGAAGGTGTTGTGATCATATGTGCACGTTTTAGTAACGTGTAAGCGATAAACAGAATGCTGAGTAACATTTACAGCCAACTTCAGTTGGCTGTAAAGGGATCTTTATTAACCGAAAATTGATTTTCTGAAGGCTGAATTATATTTTTTCGAAAAACGAATCAAATGGCACTGGAATCGCATTTTTTTGTGGTCGTTTGCTATTTTTAAAGGTACGTTTTGTACAGCAGCAAAAGCTGCATTTTTTCTGCAGAAAATGTGTGTTAAGTTTTTTGTCATCACTTGAAATCTGTATAGGGTCAGGTCACGAAAATGATACTGTAGATGGCCACTGATGTCGTTGTAATTCTCCAACTGGAAGTTCATCAATCGGATTTACGATGAATTTTAAATGAATTTTTCCGTGGACTGCAGTCAGAAAGTGACGAATCTGATTGCAGCCCTGTAAATGAATTTTATTAAATATTTGGTAATGAATTGGATCTCGAGATTTTTACACAATAATATTCGTATTGTTTAAAACATTCTGTAAAAATTTGGGAATTTTTGGAATAAGGTAACTATTTTATTAAAATGCCCGAAAACAGCCCAGTTTTGGATGTTAAAGCTGAAACGACGTAAGTAGTAATTTGCGTGTCTAAATGTCGGGTAGGTTATCTGAGAATGATCTAACATGTTATATGTCAATGAAAGTGTTATGTGCAATATCGTATGCTTGCTTTTGAATGGTTATAGATGGGATGTTTATATGGGCGTGAACTGTTAAAGTGAGTGCATGTTATGTGATAGATGCGTGTAGGAAGTTTGTGTTTTATTTAAAACCATTAACAAACTAAATGGTAATCATATTAGGACGTGATTGACCGACCTTGAATTTTAGCTATTTTTAAGACTCAAACCGAGCAACCAAAGGTGAGTTCACACTTTCTACAAGGCATGGGATTCCCGGTGGTTGGGAATGGGTAAATGATTGAAAGGAAACCTGCGTATTCTCTTCAGTTAGAATACGTGAAAACCAGTGATTTACGGCCCTTAATTACGTGATTAACAAGTGATTAACACGATAATAAATAGTGTTTACAGCACAAATTAACTTAATTAGGCCTTTGGAGTGCCTAGGAACGCTTATCCGACTCTACAGTACGCGTATGAAGATTCGCGTGGAATATGCGGAACATCAAACGACAACGGACTGATACCGTACGAAATACTGACAACGCCACTATTATACACCTTTTAATTTTAAAAGATGTTTTTTTCGACACTTATGGAGTTTGGGTTACGATATCGGGTCTCGTAGGAATTACGGGCCACTTACACATGAGATGGGCTTGTGGGCCCTGGGCCCAAGCCCAAAACCCACAAGCCTAAACCTGCATATAATATATTAGATCTTTTCAAGATCTTATAAAATCTTTACAAATATATACATATCCTATAAAATCTCTACAAATCCTATAAAATCTATGCAATAGATTTTCTCTCAAAGATTTGAAACACAAGATCTCAACAAGATCTTACAAGATCCCTATAAAAACCTTTATCCACATAACCACAATTGAGAACACAGACATTCATCTTCTCAAATCTCTACTCCTTCCTCTCGGCTACATACAACAGACACACACCCTGTGCATCTACCTCACCTCTACACCCTCCCTCTTGAATCCCTTACCCCTCTCCCTCTCCCTTCTCGGTGAAGACCAATGGTCGATCAGCAAGACCGCCGGCGGAGCTCCGGCTGGTCAGGCGGTGCATGTGACACCCCCCCTCTGATGATCTCCAGCAACGGCAGGCGGAGCCGCCGCCTCTCACGGCGGCGGCAGTGGCGGCGTGGTGGTGGTTTTAACGACATCCGACGAGTTCTGAAGGTGTTGATGATGACTGTGGTGGTTGCCGACTTCATATGAGCCACTGGAAATAGCGGTGGTGGTCGAGCCACGCTGCCGTATAGCGGCGACAGCTTTACATTTTTATAAATGTTTTTGGTTAAGATATAACCCCACCTTTTTACGGTTTTACATTTTTATAAATGTTTTCGGGGTGGAAAGACATGCTCGTTTTGCAAAGCATACGATGTTTTCGATAAACGTAAATTACGTATTTCTAAACCATTTCACCAAACAAGCTTTAACTATCACAAATGATTGTGAATTTTTAATAAACACAAATGGTTTACGAAAAGCTTATGTTCTATACCGGTTTTTCAACCAAGAGTATTTTTCAAAATGTACATACACACGAATTCTAGTTTTCTAAACTACGGAAAAATACAAGTACAAAGAGGTACATCAAACTAAGGAATGATACATAGATAACGTGACGAATAGGGTACCATAAGCACCATTAGTCAACGTATACATTTAGACCGCGGAACAGAAGGGTTAGATCTAATGGGTTTCAGGCAACCCCACTCTTGGCCTACTTCTACCAATGAGTGCTTTTGTGTCTCAGTCGAACTCGACAAAAATGCCTAGGTTTGGTGGCTTCCTATGTCGTTACATATGTTAGTGGCCTCGCGAACCATTAGCGATCTCGTATTTCTTACATTCACAGAACTTAGTTTTAGATACGTCCTTACAAATTACATGTCATGTTTTATACACATTCGAAGCATAGGATTATGCAGGTTTGATGTCAACGTCAGGGAGAACATTGACAGTACACAAATTTTACAAACTCAAGAGTTTACAAATGCAAGGTTTTTGCAAATATAATGCATTACAAATACAAGGTTTCCATATAACATGCCAAAGAAAATGATTTTAAATTCGTTTTCTCAACATTATTTCAAAAACCGGCTATTCAAAAAGATTTATTTCAAATCTTTTACAAACAAACTATGAACTCGCTCAACTTTATATTGATTTTTCGCATGTTTCTTTCTCAGGTTACTTCTCAAATTTATGGCACGGTTGGAATAGGAGAACCATTGGGGATTCGAGTACTTAGCGGGCGTTCAATTTCTAAAAGACTTAGCTTATTTGCTTCCGCTGTGCAATGAAGATACCAGTCTAGTCACGCCAGCTCTGATAATTTCAGGGTGTGACAGATTGGTATCAGAGCTATTGGGTATAGCGAATTAGGTTTCTGTAGCGATACCTAGGCTCTAACCTCATCTTTTCTCTGGGAACTTAGACTATTATGACTTTGAATACATACAGAACGCCTAGTACTTGAATATGGTCTCCAACCGTTGCCGAAAAACAAACAGTCAAAAACTTTGTTTTCAAACATACGCTATAGTGGTGTTTTACACATGGTACATAAAACAGTCGCATACAATACATAAAACTCCGAGAGTTTAGGAAACATGTATTTAAGACCTTCGGAAACTCATGTTGAAGTTCATTAAAGGTCATCACGTAGGAACCACGTTTATTAGCTCGGGAAAATGCCATTATTGTGTCGTCTATGCTATTTTTAACCGAGCTGGTAACCTATGCAAAACAAAGCATGGGCGAGCAAGATTTCACGAAACTCAATCTACATGACGACAGAGGTTGAAGTACGTTACATACGACTTTCGAGGAAGCGGCGGTTTGGCACGTGGTCCTGCAAATGACAAGAGTCATGCTAAGGAGAAGACGTATGTCTCCGCATCCCCCCTAACTCAATAATGACGAATACGCTATGTTCGACATTCCGTGGTAATGTCCCTTAACAACCGGTTATCACATGCAACCCCAGGTAAAGTCCTTAAATTTCTTTTATTGAAATTTCAACTTTCACATTTACTGAGTAGATTCTCGTATCCCTACTCCTCTTGATGGTCATTATATCACGATTATTTCTTTCAGTATAGTGAATATTCAATTGCTTCATTTCTTGAGGAATTCATATGTTACGCATGCATCGTTTGTTACGCCTGTGGTTTTGTTTCGAATAAGCATTTCATTTGTCCCGAGTCGTAGTGGACTTCTTTGGTCTATGACTGCATTAAGTTGTTTGTTGATTTCAACACCTTGTGATGGTGTTTTCACTAATTGAAGCTTGCGCTAAACTCGTTTACGCATCTCATGCACGGATTTAATTATTTATTTATTGAATTGCTTTAAATCCGCTTCGATTTATCATATTTAAGCGGTCTTAACACAATTGTGTGTTATGACAATGGTACACAAATTCATTACATATTCCGGTGTACCTACTAACGGTTCTTTCAACATCGATCGAATGTTTTGCGATATTTATTGTTTCTTCATCTTCGATCGAAAACATTAATTCTTTCATGTTCCATCTTCAATTGAAAATCTTATGATGACGTTTGAATCAAATTTTCAAATTTGCTTCATTGTACTTTCACTTGACTTCAAACACGGTGAATTTGTTTGATCACCGCTATTATTAAATTGTTTTATTCACTACGACACCTTGTGGTGTCAGTATAAACTTGTAGCTTGGGCTAATCATGATTGAGCGATTTATGCAAAACACAGGTGATACTTGTTCGATCACCACTATATTTGAATTGTTTCATCAACTACGACACCTTGTGGCGTCGGTAGAACTTGCAGCTAGCGCTGATTATGATCGAGCTTTTCATGCAAAACTATTACATTAAACTTGTTAAATTCTAAGTTCCATTTAGTGGATGTTATCGTTTCTAGAATTCATTTGCATATTGTAAACGTCCATTTGGAATTCTTTTGGTCGAAATTCCTCTTTTATTGGACCCCTGTTAACTTGGTCACACTAGTGACTGTATCAGTATGTCTCGTTTCCTTTGACATTATTCGTATTTACTTACGCATAACCTAACTCTAAGGAGTTAACGTAGTCTAAATTTCGAGGACGAAATTTTATTAACAGGGGGAGAATGTGACAACCGGTGATTTACGGCCCTTAATTACGTGATTAACAAGTGATTAACGCGATAATAAATAGTGTTTACAGCACAAATTAACTTAATTAGGCCTTTGGAGTGCCTAGGAACGCTTATCCGACTCTACAGTACGCGTATGAAGATTCGCGTGGAATATGCGGAACATCAAACGACAAAGGACTGATACCGTACGAAATACTGACAACGCCACTATTATACGCCTTCTAATTTTAAAAGATTTTTTTTCGACACTTATGGAGTTTGGGTTACGATATCGGGTCTCGTAGGAATTACGGGCCACTTACACATGAGATGGGTTTGTGGGCCCTGGGCCCAAGCCCAAAACCCACAAGCCTAAACCTGCATATAATATATTAGATCTTTTCAAGATCTTATAAAATCTTTACAAATCTATACAGATCCTATAAAATCTCTACAAATCCTATAAAATCTATGCAATAGATTTTGTCTCAAAGATTTGAAACACAAGATCTTAACAAGATCTTACAAGATCCCTATAAAACCCTTTATCCACACAACCACAATTGAGAACACAGACATTCATCTTCTCAAATCTCTACTCCTTCCTCTCGGCTACATACAACAGACACACACCCACACCCTGTGCATCTACCTCACCTCTACACCCTCCCTCTAGAATCCCTTACCCCTCTCCTTCTCCCTTCTCGGTGAAGACCAATGGTCGATCAGCAAGACCGCCGGCGGAGCTCCGGCTGGTCAGGCGGTGCAGGTGACACCCCCCCCCTCAGATGAGCTCCAGCAACGGCAGGCGGAGCTGCCGCCTCTTACGGCGGCAGTGGCGGCGTGGTGGTGGTTCTAACGACATCTGACGAGTTCTAAAGGTGTTGATGATGACTGTGGTGGTTGCCAACTTCATATGAGCCACCGGAAATAGCGGCGGTGGTGGAGCCACGCTGCCGTACAGCGGCGACGGCGACAGGGGTTTGGTTATGGTTCGGGTTTGCTTGGTTCAGATTCGGGTGTAGCGATTCAGTGTAGATTACTGTTCGGATCTGTTCGGGTTTCGCGACACGGTCGGTTTGAGTCAAACTCGGTCAACATGGTTAACCCGGTCAGAGTTGAGGTTCGGTTCGATGTGCGGGTCAACGTCAGTCAACAGAAGATTGAGTTCGGTCAACTGGTCAACACGGGTCAACACCCGGTCAATGCAGCCAAGATCCGGTCAACTCAGGAATCCGGTAACATTTAAACGCGACAAGTTATTTCTTTTACGATGTTTTAGAATATTAGATTTTATACTTATACGCGAACCGAGCTCGAACCGTCACATTTAGTAATTTGTTTTCATTTTGCAACTCGATAAAACATTATGTATATATTGTTGAACTGTTGTGTTTTGATAAAAATATCGACACTTTGATTGTCGGGATCGTCCAAAAACAGAGGAAACTCTGCCCGTTTTTCAAGAAAATCCGAAAACAAAACATACTTTATTGCAAAACAACAATTATTAATATCGAGCGATTTTTATAAAACAAGAAACAAATGACTATTTATTTACAAGGACACTTTATAAATTACAAAAACGACGACGACGCAAACTATTATACAAAATAAATATAGATATTATTATATTTATTACGTAAACTCGAATCCTTTTATAAATAAATATAGTTTTTATATTTATTCCAAACATCGCATAACACGAATTCGTTTTATAAAAATAAATATACTTTTTATATTTATTTCAAATATCGTACCACACAAATTCCTTTATAAAAATAAATATAGTTTTATATTTATTTCAAACTTCAAACAACTCGATGATACTTTCGCAAAATAAATATAACTTTTTATATTTATTACAAATGCCAAAACGGCGTATACGAATATTATGGCAAATATATCCAAGACGCAATATATATAATACAAGTTAATTATATATTACTTTCATACGAATATTCTGTTGGGTTTTTCACATGTTTATCTAAGTATTTTATCCATATAAAATAAAAACGCAGCGGAAATAATTATTTAAAACATGTTACTTACAAGATATAAAACTCATTTTATATATAAAACCCAATCCCGGATCCATATACGAACATGCATGCTATCAAAATAAAACACAACCAGAGAGTGTTTAGAATACTACCTGCCAAGGAGTAAAGGACATGAAGATGATGATGCTTCTTGAACGGTTGCCTTCAAGTGTAGAAGACCTCAAGCTTGTATACCCCAAGCCTTCCAACAAGCACCTTGCGTTTAGCTAGGATTTCTACACTTATGAACTCACTTGAAAAACCCTTATGAAGACCAACTCTTGGCCGAAATCATCTAAGGAATTTTGAGAGTTCTTGCACTAGAAAATCACTTGAGAAAACCTCTAAGATGGCACCTATGTTGGCCGATTTTTAGAGAGCTTTTTCAAGTCTTGCAAGTTCTTCAAGTTCATCTAAGTATTTATAGAACCATGAGAGAGAATTGCCACCCACCTTGACCAATCATGTGCCAACTTACACATGCAAGTGCATGAAACCCCATTGGACCAAAATGGTCCTGGTTAGACCACCCAATCAAATCTTCTCTAGCTTATGACAATTGCATGTCATCCCATTGGACAAACCTTTTGTGAGTTCCCATGGGGGGGGGGGGCTAGCTTTATATAAAAAATTCTTTTATAAAGTTTAAGTCTTGGTTTATATATTTATAACTTTTATAAATATAATACTTCATAAATGCAAGACTTTATACAACTTTTTAAAATGTTATTTAACCCATTAAATAACAAAATAAAATATTCTCTAAAAATAAATTATCCATATAATTTATTGGTTTCTCAAGTGTAATTATTTAGAAAACCAATTTCTAATTATTGTAAGTGTTAATATTTATTTGTTTGATCATATCACAAATAAATAATATAAGTGTTTGTCTAGCTTGTTATTGGGTATGACTCGACTTGGATCATAACGTACTAGCCACATCAATTTAATATGTGTCTTGGGCATACAGAGTCCAACAATCTCCCACTTGCACAAGATACATAGAAGATTGATGCAAGTAGTAAATGACGCCTAACTACGGTTTACTACCCCTAATACGTATGACTATATATGCCGTTCAATAACATCATCCCCTTCAAGTCCCTTACTTGAAAATGATGTAGGTGAATCTATCATTTATCCTTTCGTTACAGATGTCATGTCAAATCCAGAGACACAGAGTGATCACTCTCTGTTGATTTAACTTTAGCAGGCCTTAGACATCTTACTCTCAACGAATAAGAGGAACAAATCCCATCTTGACTACATACGTCTCTCACAATCACCTTGTACCACACCTGAGCTTAGCCTTATGTACTGTCATATTACTGACAGCGAAGAAATAAGTCAAGGTATAATATTTGGTGAATATCAAGACTCAATATGCATCTCAGGTTAGAGGATACTATGATATTCTCCTTTACTCAAATTTACTTATGATCAATCACAAATGATTCCATGCAGTAATATTTGAGAGCGAGTCAGTCCAATATTTGTCTCCCACAAATATCTATGAACTTTGGCAGCAACACTTTGCTCTATATTCATACCTAATGAATATCCACCAATCCAAGTTCATAATAGTCTTACATTCATATTTGTTCCCACAAGTATGATCGACTACGGACATTTAGAATAAGTAACTTATTCACGGATTTAAACATGCTAAAATGGAACGTAACTCAACATACCATAAAGAGTTATAATAACAATTGTTCCAATATCCAAATATAAAGTAGATCAAATCCAATCACTAGGATATCGAAGTCCTAAGGCACAAGTATGACCCTCTCATGCTTTGCCCGTTCAACGAACTTCGTGAGTGGATCCGCAATATTTTGATCAGTGTGAACTTTACGAATACATGTCTTTCCCTTTTCAACTTCATCCCTTATGTAGTTGAAACTCCGCTTAATGTGTTTAGTCTCTTGATGTACACGAGGTTCCTTGATTTGATCAATCACACCATCGTTATCACAAAGATCTCTTGGGGCCCTAATGGCAGGGACTACCCCTAGATCGTCAATACTTCAAGTGGCAGATCCATGTGAATTATCTCAATCAATGAAGCGGCGATGTATTCTGATTATGTAGTGGACAATGCTACCCTGATTGTGATCGAGAACTATCTCGATTAGTTTGGAAACTCGTATCCATGTAACCCTTTACAACGAATTTCGAGACTCGCATCCCTGTAACCTTTTACAACGAGTTCTTTTCACCAGATCTATATATCCTTAGTCCTTCTGAGGTATTTCAATATATTTATAACAGTCACCCAATGACCGTTACTCACTGGTATCTTCTTGTCATGCTTAAAGCGCATAACTTGTCCGGTCTAGTGCATATCATTACATACATAATGAATCCTATAGCAGACGCATATGGGATTCCTTTCATTCTTTCTTGCTCATCCTTTGAGCTTGGACATTGAAACGCATTCAATATTGTCTCCTCTTTGAATAGGTACCAAACCTTTCATAGAGTTCTCTATCTTGAACCCTTTCAAGACTTTGTCAATGTATGCACTCTAGTTTAAACCTATCATTTGCCATGATCTATCCCTATAGATCTTTATTCCCAAAATATAGGCGACTTCACCAAGATCCTTAATTGGAAAACAACTTTCAAGCCAGGCTTTTACACCCTCCAAGGTTGGAATGTTATTTCCAAATAGTGATCGACATATCATACTAAGAAAGTAATGATGCTCCCACTAGCCATCTTATACACACAAGCTTCATCGATGTTCTTGATGAATCCATATTCCCTAATCTCTTCAGCAAAACGGTGATTCCAACTTCTAGATGCTTGTTTCAATCCATAGATTGATTTCTTTAACTTGCATACTTTGTCAGGATGTTTTGGATCGACAAAACCTTCAGGCTTAACTATATAGACATCTTCCTCAAGATATCTATTAAGGAAAGTCGTTTTGAGATCCATTTTCCAAATCTAATAATCATATTGTGCAATTATGGCAAATGATATCCTAGTTGACTTTAGCATCGCCACGGGCGAGAAGGTCTCATCATAATCAACCCTTTGAGTTTGAGTGAAACCTTTTACTACAAGTCTCGCTTTACAAGTATCCAAGTTACCATGCATATATGTTTTCTTCCTGAAAACCCACTTACTTCCAACTACTTTGGAGTTAGGAGGTGGCACAACCAATTCCCAAACTTGGTTGTCATACATGGATTGCATCTCTACGTTTACAACTTCAAGCCATTTGTCACAATCGGATTTTGACATTGCATCATGGTATGTGGTAGGTTCACCCGAATCTACCACGTAGCATCCATCTATGAAAAATCCATATCTTTCAGGTGGACTACTAATTCTACCAGATCTACGAACGTTTTGAGTGTGTTAATCAACCATTTGATTGTTTTCAACAACCTTCTTGTTGAATGCTAGTATCAACCAAACGTGTATCGGCTTATGGTTCTTGATCCTCATCAAGTTCCACTGTTCGACTAATTCCTTCCACAAGGAACTTTGCTTCCAAGAACTCAGCCTTTCGAGCAACAAATACCTTTTGCTTTGTTGGATCGTAGAAATAATATCCTATATCATCTTTAGGATATACTACAAAGATACACTTAGTGGATCGTACTTCCAATTTGTTTGGGGTGTATTGCTTCACATAAGCTTCACAACCCATATATTTAAATGTGATAATGATGGAGCCCTTCCATGTCATATTTCAAAAGGTTGTCTTATCCACTTTCTTGGCTTAGGCTATTCAGGCCGCGGAGAGCGAAGCGTAACCCCAAAATGATAGAGATAATGCGCTCCTAGCCATCATAGATCGAACCATATCTAAATAGAGTTCGATTCCTCCTCTATCGGAACGAAGAACTTTGATTGAGTTGATTTTGTACTTCACCTTTTGAAGGTTTTGAACATTTCAAAACTTCTTCTTTGTGTCAAGTACATATAACCACAACTACTATAGTCGTTGGTAAAAGGTAATGAAGTATCTATCACCATTCCTAATTATTGGCTTAAAAGGATCACATACATCCAAATGTATAATACATAATAAATCTTTTGCCCTTTCCCACTAAGGGATTACTTGGTCATTTTTCCTTGTAAATAAGATTCGCATGTATCAAATGAACCAATTTCATTTGTTTCCAAAAGATAATTCTTTCGAAGTGTTTACATGCGACATTTGTTTATATGACCAAGGCGATAATGCCAAGGATAGGTCTTACTCAAATCCATTTTGAGCTTCTTGGTGATTGATTGGTACATTAAACTATCAAATGATGTATTATTATGAACCGATTCATAAATACCATTTGAAGGCATAGGTTTAAAGTAAAAAATGTCATTCATCGATATAAATGTCAATGTTTGCAAACTTTAAGTCAAAACCATATTGTCTTATAAGGGAAACTTGAAAAATGTTCCTAGTCAAACTAGGAGCATTCAAGACATTTTAAAACAATTTCCAAACCATTTGGAAGTTTCAAAACATAGTCTCCTTTCTTGTAATGTTTATTTCTTTTGAACCTTTTACAACGAATTGCAAACATGAGTTCCACATCCGGTATCTAATACCCATGTGTTAGAAGAAATAACATTAAGGTCAATATGTATCATCAAGATTGTACCTGAGGTTTGCCTAGCATCCCTCTTGTTTTTCAACTCTTTGAGATAGGTTGGACAATTCCTATTTAAATGCCCTATCTCACCACACTCAAAGCATGGATCGTTCATGGCAACCTTTGCCTTCTTCTCTTTTGGTTTCGGTGGTTTCGCTTTAGTCTTCCTAATCATTTCCCTTTGAATTACCCGTTTCCATTTTCAACATTTGCTTTGGTGTCGGGGTGATGCCCTTTCTAGTTGCCACCCTCATTGATCGTTAGAATGGATAAAACCCTTTTATCCATATTGAGCCTTTCTAGGTGATCAATGTGGCTTTTCATCTTAAAGACATAAGATGAGACTGATTGGTTTTCCTCCATTCGACATGCATGAAGCGCCCAAAGCGTTCTACCCTTGCATATTGTAGGAACATTTCCTTCAATTGGGTAATCATGTCGTATGCCCATGATGTTCAAAACCCTTTTGAATTTTGGGAATCATAATTCCTAACATGAGACAACTTTCATAGTATCCTCAATATACTTAATCCAATCGTTATAGGCATCCTTATCTTCCATAAGATGTTCATTGGGATTAGGATCGTTCAACACATAGGATATCTTTTCTTACTTGAGAACGATTCTTAAGTTTCGATATTAATCCATAAAGTGTTTTGATTGAAACGATCCTTTTTAAGGATTGTTTTTAGTGATAGGTTACGGACGGTTTGGGTAATATTGTTAGCGGCCATCTACAAAATTTAACAAGGTTCAATTTTAGTATTTTCGATATTATTATATTTTAATCATTAATACCCTTTTTTGTCTCATAGACAATTAATAATTAAAATCTAGAATCCAACGTTACATTTAAATATTGGTTAGGTGACCTTTATCCCTCTATTTAAATTAACAAGGTAGTCAACGTTTGACAATTGCAACTCTTTGCAACTTCTAGCCATATGGGATCGGTTAAACATCTTTATGTTTAGTTGGCATGTTTAATCCCATCAACACCTTTGTTCCCCATGCTTCGGTGACCCTAAGTTCATGGTTTCCAAATCAAGTCGTCCAACTTACACACACGTGTGAGTTTATACACATAAGTGGTTAGGTGACCTTTATCCCACAAACATGGTAAACCCACCTCGAATATACAAGTTCCCTCAAATATGGTTAGGTGACCTTTATTCCACAAAAGAGTTCCCAAGTGATTCGAGTGTTGTACAAAAGGATGGTGTTTGACTTGTTTTATAAAAGGGATTTTGAGTTTTCAAAATTCTAGTTTAGAAAACTTTATGTACCATACATTTGCATGCATTCAAATCCTTGGTACTTTAGTGAAAATAAATTTTCAAGGTTCTTTTTAATAAAACCCATTTTATTATAAAATCATTAATTTTTAATAACCTTTTATTAACCAATTTTAATGATCTTTTAAAGAACCAATTTTAAGCTTGTTGTTGATTATTAGTTTGTTAAGCATGCATATCCAAATATCATCAAACAACAAAATAAACAACCACACAAGCACAACACACATATCATTAGGTGCATAACCATAGCCAACTATTTTGACAACACTTGTTAGCCGAAACAAGTGTGCCAAAAGGTCCTTCCTAAGGGGTGAATATTAACACAAATAATGTGCCGTTGAACTCCCACTTGATCCCGCATCCAAATGCTTCAAGTCTCCCTTTTGTGTTGTGATTTCTCCACTTTCTTTGAGCTTCCAAAATGTACTTTAATTCAGCTCCAAACTCCTTTGGGCTCCGAAAATGTGTTTTGGTTTTTGGGCTAAAATCCCGTTAAGAACTTTGAAGTCCTTTAGGCCCGAAATTGGCCAAAACCAAAACCGCATTTTGTGTGCATATTCTTTTACAAAAAATATATCCTAATACATTTTTCTAGTAAAATAAAATGCACCTAATCTATTTATTTTACATACCAAATGAAAATAAATAAATTACATAACTTTACAAATGGAATAAACAAAATAATAATTATTACAACCTTTGAAATAATTAAATATAAATCACAATCACAAATATTCAACATATTCACACTAGGTCATGGCTAGGTTATGAACACCAAAATATATATATATATCCAAATATATAAATTTCAAGAAGCAAAATGGTTCCCTTTTACAACCTACAATTTTTCGGTCAAGAATGAAAAACCGAAAAATGTGGGTTTTTGTCCAAACAAAATAATCATCCAAATGAAATAATTTTTCAAGATTCATTTATGCATGTAGGAATATAATCTTGAAAAACAAAGGGATAACCATGGTGAAAATTTCGGCCATAGGGTTTAACCAAACCCGAAACCCGAAAATTTCATATCCTATGAAGCATGCACTCATATAAGCGGCTCTGATACCACTGTTGGGTTTTTCACATGTTTATCTAAGTATTTTATCCATATAAAATAAAAACGCAGCGGAAATAATTATTTAAAACATGTTACTTACAAGATATAAAACTCATTTTATATATAAAACCCAATCCCGGATCCATATACGAACATGCATGCTATCAAAATAAAACACAACCATAGAGTGTTTAGAATACTACCTTCCAAGGAGTAAAGGACATGAAGATGATGATGCTTCTTGAACGGTTGCCTTCAAGTGTAGAAGACCTCAAGCTTGTATACCCCAAGCCTTCCAACAAACACCTTGCGTTTAGCTAGGATTTCTACACTTATGAACTCACTTGAAAAACCCTTATGAAGACCAACTCTTGGCCGAAATCATCTAGGGAATTTTGAGAGTTCTTGCACTAGAAAATCACTTGAGAAAACCTCTAATGTGACAACTCGAAATTTAGAACCTTTCGTTGTATACTTAAACGCGTGACTAGTCAAACTTATGTGATTAATGACAAATCAATACATGTGAACTTATACGATTTTTGTGTTATTCGTGTGTATGCTTATGTGTATGTATGCGATGTGTGTATATAGGAACCGAGATAACACGAACCCGGCTCGAGACCATGTGGTCTCGAGTAAACCGTAACACTTGGGCCGGATGAGCCATACACCTCACTTAACCCAACCGAGAGCCCATTAGGGTGCATTACTTGGTGCGGATATATAAACTTGATTGTTAGACATATTGCCATTCTTGATAACACTCATACTCTTCCACACACACTCCCCTCTCTCACACTAAAACCCTAAACACCCAACATCACCTCTCCTCCCTCATTCTCGGACTCAAACCGGTGGTGTTAGAGGCTCTCGGATCAACACACACACACTCGGAAGTTCATACTCGCCTTTGAAACTCAACCGGTTAGTGATTCATACTAGATGTGTGTTTCGGTTTATTGATAATGTATGATGAAGATTATGTAATAATGTGGTTACTTGTTAAGCTTATGCATGCTAAATACACCCTTTTTGAGTAATCGGTTCATAAGTGCTTCATGAAGTATGTCTATGTTCGACTAAAGATGATATGTTAATATATGGATTATGTTGGGATGAACAATGTAGGTTTGGCTATGAGTAAATGTTATCGGTTCTTGATAAGGATTATAGAATACATGTTTGTTGCAATATGAGCTTTGATATCTAGTTTAGATAATATAACCCTTGTCCGAAAATGCAAAATATGTTTAATAGGGGCTGTTTGTGTTTGATGAATATCTGAATAGATGTTGAATGTGTTTTGAATATTTGATGAACATGAAGAACATGGTTGAATATCATAAGAACATGGTTGAATATTTGAATCCTGATTGTTTGATCCATTTTTAGTAAACTGCTAGACAAGGAACATGTTTAAGGAATTTGGTTGGTTAGTACAAACTGTTACCAGAAATCAGAATAGTACACTGTTCCGAATCAGTAGATGTCCACTCGAAACCAGCAGTTGCGACTCGAAACCAGGCACAATGAGTCGTAATCTCCCGGTTGCGACACAGATTGCGAGTCGCAAACACCCGGTTGCGACTCGAAACCACACCGGATCAACACACCAAACCTTGTGACTCGAAACCACGGTTGCGAGTCCAGTTGCGACTCGTAACCAAAACAGCATGGACCGAAACCATAGTTGCGACTCCGGTTGCGAGTCGCAAACGCCTAGTTGCGACTCGGGATCATATACGGGTATACACTGTTGGACTTGTTTAATTATGGGCTTATTGGATTGGGCCGGACTCTTGGGCCCAATGTACAGACCTTGTATGTTACTGTTGAACGTGAACATTGTTGATCTGCTATGATTAAACGTGTAACCCATACGTGCACTACTTGAATGCGAACCTGATTGTATGATACAACTATGATAGGACGTGAGTAACCACAACATTGCTTGTTTGACTTTTCTGTGTTTCTGCCGAGCAAACCAAGGTGAGTTCACACCCTTTACAAAGCATGGGATTCCCAGGGGTCGGGAATTGGGGTTAAGGAACATGGGTTCCTCGTCCTCCTTGGGTAGGACAGCAATGGTTCAGGAATGTAATTCCTCGTCCTCATGGACAGATAACTCGTACTAGACCAAAACTCTATCACGAAGTCCCTCATCTTTGTATCGACTTAATCGCCGAGGCCAATGGCGAGCGGGTCATTAGTTAGATAGCGCTATTTAGGTTTGACAAACCTCACACCGTGCCGCAGAGGACGGGCGTGAACTAATGGACTACTGGCACGTCAATGATGATAGACATTGACAGTTCAGGGCACATAAACATGACTACAGTCAGCAGTCGATATGGTAACGAGTCTAGTAGATACATGGGGTAGCCCCCACGGCCGAAATGCCAGATAACTAACACGGGGTAGCCCCCACGGCAGGATTGCCAGAGTAACCGGGAATGAACAAGTCACGTTTTTAAACTATGGGGTAACCCCCACGGCAGGATGCCAGATAAAGGAAAACTGTTTTCAAAACAACCTAAAACGAACACCCAACCGTGAACTCACTCAACTTGTTGTTGACTCGTTACTACATGCTTTGCAGGTCCTTCGATTCTTAGCTGGAACTTGCATGGAGGAGGATCGTTGTGGGACATGGACGACTGTGTGCCATGTTAAACTTTGAAACAATTAAACTCATGTTATGATTTAAGACTTATGCTTCCGCTTGCAACTTAACTATGTTTTGTTTGAACACCAATTGTATTGGTTGGATTTTATAACTACTTATATGCTTGTTCAATATGATTGGTGGCTGGATCCTGGTCAGTCACGCCTCCAAGCGGTGGAACTCCGCGGGTGGATTTTTGGGGGTGTGACAGATTGGTATCAGAGCCATTGGTTATAGAGAACTTGGTTTTAATAAAGGGAAAAACGTTTTTGTTAAAACCAGACTATAACCTGTACAGTGCTCAACGGTCCACAACGATGCTTCACTCCACATGCAAGGCTCGACATTCTAGGTAATATGATCTGTGTATATATTGCCTACTTGTTAGTTACATGGTACATTGCTTATGGTATGCTTGGTTAGTATAACTACTGTTGCTTGAACACATGCGTGCTTACTCTATCCTATCGTCGTACTTTCGCAAACCCCTCTCACTCACGTTCTTCTTGATAAGAAGATCATGTCTGGACGCGTTAACCTGACACAAGCCCAGTTGATGGCTCTGATTAACGAACGAGTTGCCGCAGCACTTGCAGCTGCACACGCAGGAGGTCAGCACATTCAGCCACCCGTGTGCACTTTCAAAACCTTTATGGACTGTCGACCTAGTACCTTTAATGGCACCGAGGGAGCGATAGGTCTCCTACACTGGATTCGCAGGATCGAATCGGCATTCGAAGAAAGTGAAAGCCCTACCAGTAAGCGAGTAGAGTACGCTGCTGGTACCTTGCAAGGGAAAGCGTATTCTTGGTGGAACACACAAGTTCAGATGCTCGGGTTAGCAGATGCGAATGCCACCCCCTGGAGCGACTTCAAGGATTTGATCAAGGAAGAATTTTGTCATCCGGACGACATCCTCAAACTTGAAATAGAGTACTTTGGCTTGAAAATGGAAGGATCAGAGATCGAAGCGTACACGAAAAGGTCCAACGATTTGGCTGCCTTATGTCCTAACTTGTCACAACCCATTTCTAGACGAATCGAGCTATACCTCAGAGGCTTAGCCCCAGAAATCCGAGGGTCCGTTATTGCGGCCAACTTTTCCACAATCCAACAAGTCGTTCGTTTGGCGCACCAGCTCACTGATCAGGCAGTGGAAGAGGGCAAGTTACCCAAGCGCAACCCCTCCAATGCAAATGCTCTTATTAACACCAAGCATATTTGGGGTAATCACCAGAGTGAAGGTCGTGGCCCTATACAACAGGACCCGCACGGGAAACTCGTACAGCAGGGGCTGAACTACCAAAATCAAGGGGGATACCTTGGGAATAAGCCGAAATGCCGCAAATGCCATCAACACCACACCGGGTCATGTATGGAATCGTGCTGCCATCGGTGCAAGAAGACGGGACATGTGGCTAGAGATTGCAAGAGCCCATACCCTGCACACCGAAACCAGCAGCAGCAGGGTAGCAAAAAGGGGTGTTTCCGTTGTGGGGCTGAAGGCCATCTTAAGAGGAACTGTCCGCAGATGAGGCAGAAACGCGACAACAGCAACAATGGAGCCCGGGGGCGGGCGTTCGTGATCGGCCAAGGTGAAGCAAGGAATGACCCCAATGTTGTGGCGGGTAAGTTCCTTCTCGACGACTTTTATGTTTCAGTTTTATTTGATTCGGGTGCCGATACTAGCTACATGTCACTAGAAGTTAGTCGAATGCCTAAGCGTATTCCAACACCCTTGAACAACGAGCACATTGTAGAGCTAGCAAATGGTAAGAGTTTAGAGGCCACACACGTAGTCAAGGGTTGTAAACTTATTCTCGCTGACCAGACCTTCTCTATCGACCTCATTCCTATTGTCTTGGGTAGTTTCGACGTTGTCATTGGGATGGATTGGTTGTCCCAACACCGAGCAGAGATTCTTTGCAACGAGAAGGTTGTCCGTATTACAGGTCCCGATGGTGAACCTCTCATGATTCATGGCGACAAGAGGAGTGCTGTTGAGAACGTCATTTCTCTTCTTAAGGCCCAAAAGTGCTTGCGAAAGGGCCACACTGCCATTTTGGCCCAGTTGTACGCGATTATCCAGAGGTATTTCCTGAGGAATTACCTGGTCTTCCGCCTCATCGCCAAGTCGAGTCTCAGATCGAACTAGCTCCTGGAGCTGCGCCTATAGCTCGTGCACCTTATCGCTTAGCTCCATCAGAGTGTGCATCGACCATCGGGGACTCAACAAGGTAATGGTGAAGAATCGTTATCCTCTACCGCGTATTGACGACATGTTCGACCAGCTACAAAGGTCGAGTTACTATTCAAAGATTGATTTGAGATCAGGATATCACCAGCTGAGAGTCCGGGAGGAGGACGTCTCCAGAACAGCTTTTAGAACTCGCTATGGGCATTACGAGTTTTTGGTCATGCCTTTTGGGCTGACAAACGCACCTGCGATTTTCATGGACTTGATGAACCGAGTGTGCAAGCCTTACTTGGACAAGTTCGTTATAGTCTTCATCGACGACATCCTGATCTATTCCAAGAATCGGGAGGAACATGAGCAGCATCTGCGACTTATTCTGGAACTCCTTCGAACAGAGCAGCTTTATGCAAAGTTCTCGAAATGCGACTTCTGGCTTCGAGAAGTCCATTTCCTAGGCCACGTGGTAAACAAGGATGGGATTCACGTTGATCCATCCAAGGTAGACTCGATAAAGAACTGGCCTGCACCTCGTACACCAAAGGAAATTCGCCAATTCTTGGGTTTGGCGGGATACTACCGGAGATTCATAAAGGATTTTTCTAAGATTGCACAGCCCCTCACCTCACTAACGCAGAAGGGCGTTATCTATCGCTGGGGAAACGCACAGGAGTTGGCATTTCAGCATCTAAAGGATAGACTTTGTAGCGCCCCTATCCTTCCCTTGCCGGAAGGCACAGACGACTTTGTGGTTTACTGCGACGCATCGATTCAAGGTCTTGGTTGCGTGTTGATGCAACGAGATAAAGTTATAGCCTACGCTTCACGCCAACTCAAGGTTCATGAAAAGAACTACACGACGCACGACCTAGAGCTGGGAGCTGTCGTTTTTGCACTTAAGTTATGGCGGCATTACCTGTATGGTACCAAGTGCGCCATCTACACCGACCACAGGAGCCTCGAGCATATCTTCAAGCAGAAGGAACTGAATATGCGGCAACGACGATGGGTCGAACTTCTGAATGACTACGAGTGCGCAATCAGATATCACCCGGGCAAAGCCAATGTTGTGGCTGACGCTCTCAGTCGGAAGGACACTGCGCCTAAGCGCGTGCGAGCTTTACAACTCACGATCCATTCTAGTCTTCCCTCCCAGATACGAGCAGCTCAGATAGAAGCACTGAAACCGGAGAACGTCAGGGCCGAAGCCCTACGCGGATCGAGGCAACGCTTAGAACAGAAGGAAGACGGTGCTTACTACGTAACGGGACGAGTCTGGGTCCCACTTTATGGCAACCTACGAGAGCTTGTGATGGACGAAGCACACAAGTCTCGCTACTCGGTACATCCTGGATCGGATAAAATGTACCACGACATCAAGACTACGTACTGGTGGCCTAGCATGAAGGCCCACATAGCAACCTACGTCAGCAAGTGTTTGACTTGCGCTAGAGTCAAGTCGGAATACCAGAAACCATCAGGCCTGCTCCAACAGCCAGAGATACCTCAATGGAAATGGGAGCAAATTTCCATGGATTTTGTTACTGGCCTACCTAGATCCCAGCGCGGGGAACGATACTATTTGGGTGATCGTGGACCGACTCACAAAAATCTGCACACTTCCTGGCCATCAAGGAGACGGATAAGTTCTCCACTCTTGCAGAAATATACATCAAGGAAATTGTTTCGAGGCACGGGGTGCCCACCTCTATCATCTCGGATCGAGATGCTCGTTTTACTTCGGAGCTGTGGCAAGCAATGCACAAATCCTTTGGCTCACGACTAGATATGAGCACAGCGTACCATCCTCAGACGGACGGGCAGTCCGAGCGCACTATTCAAACCTTAGAAGACATGCTTCGTGCATGCGTAATCGACTTTGGCAATCGCTGGGAAAAGCATCTGCCACTTGTGGAATTCTCGTACAATAACAGCTACCACACCAGCATTGGAGCTGCTCCGTTTGAGGCATTGTACGGACGTAAATGCCGGTCTCCTCTTTGCTGGGCAGAGGTGGGAGATAGTCAGATCACTGGTCCAGAATATGTGGTAGATACAACCGAGCAGATCGCTCAGATACGAAAACGCATGACGGCCGCTCGTGAACGTCAGAAAGTTTACGCCGACATGGGCAGGAAACCACTTGAGCTCCAGGTTGGGGAGCGGGTACTACTCAAAGTTTCACCCTGGAAGGGTGTGGTTCGTTTTGGTAAACGCGGCAAACTTAACCCACGATACGTTGGACCCCTCGAGGTCATTGAGAAAATAGGCAAGGTGGCCTACAGACTTAACCTACCAGCGGAACTCGGTGCAGTTCACAACGTTTTCCACGTGTCGAATCTGAAGAAGTGTCCGTCAGATGAGACCCACGTAGTTCCTTTGAAGGAACTCACGATCGACGAACAGTTACGATTCGTCGAGGAACCAGTCGAGATCACGGACCGGGATGTTAAGGTCCTCAAGAGCACTAGAATACCTCTCGTTCGAGTTCGTTGGAACTCACGTCGCGGCCCAGAGTTCACCTGGGAGCGCGAAGATCAGATGAAACAAAAGTATCCCCAACTGTTCGCAAACAGTACACCCACTACTGAGGCCGAAGCTACGGAATTTCGGGACGAAATTCCAGATCAACGGGGGGTGGATGTGACACCCCAGGAAAACCGGGAAAACCACACAACTTAACTAGCTTCCTCAGTGAGTGCCTACCAAATTTCGGGACGAAATTTCTTTCAACTTGGGGATGATGTGACAACTCGAAATTTAGAACCTTTCGTTGTATACTTAAACGCGTGACTAGTCAAACTTATGTGATTAATGACAAATCAATACATGTGAACTTATACGATTTTTGTGTTATTCGTGTGTATGCTTATGTGTATGTATGCGATGTGTGTATATAGGAACCGAGATAACACGAACCTTGCTCGAGACCATGTGGTCTCGAGTAAACCGTAACACTTGGGCCGGATGAGCCATACACCTCACTTAACCCAACCGAGAGCCCATTAGGGTGCATTACTTGGTGCGGATATATAAACTTGATTGTTAGACATATTGCCATTCTTGATAACACTCATACTCTTCCACACACACTCCCCTCTCTCACACTAAAACCCTAAACACCCAACATCACCTCTCCTCCCTCATTCTCGGACTCAAACCGGTGGTGTTAGAGGCTCTCGGATCAACACACACACACTCGGAAGTTCATACTCGCCTTTGAAACTCAACCGGTTAGTGATTCATACTAGATGTGTGTTTCGGTTTATTGATAATGTATGATGAAGATTATGTAATAATGTGGTTACTTGTTAAGCTTATGCATGCTAAATACACCCTTTTTGAGTAATCGGTTCATAAGTGCTTCATGAAGTATGTCTATGTTCGACTAAAGATGATATGTTAATATATGGATTATGTTGGGATGAACAATGTAGGTTTGGCTATGAGTAAATGTTATCGGTTCTTGATAAGGATTATAGAATACATGTTTGTTGCAATATGAGCTTTGATATCTAGTTTAGATAATATAACCCTTGTCCGAAAATGCAAAATATGTTTAATAGGGGCTGTTTGTGTTTGATGAATATCTGAATAGATGTTGAATGTGTTTTGAATATTTGATGAACATGAAGAACATGGTTGAATATCATAAGAACATGGTTGAATATTTGAATCCTGATTGTTTGATCCATTTTTAGTAAACTGCTAGACAAGGAACATGTTTAAGGAATTTGGTTGGTTAGTACAAACTGTTACCAGAAATCAGAATAGTACACTGTTCCGAATCAGTAGATGTCCACTCGAAACCAGCAGTTGCGACTCGAAACCAGGCACAATGAGTCGTAATCTCCCGGTTGCGACACAGATTGCGAGTCGCAAACACCCGGTTGCGACTCGAAACCACACCGGATCAACACACCAAACCTTGTGACTCGAAACCACGGTTGCGAGTCCAGTTGCGACTCGTAACCAAAACAGCATGGACCGAAACCATAGTTGCGACTCCGGTTGCGAGTCGCAAACGCCTAGTTGCGACTCGGGATCATATACGGGTATACACTGTTGGACTTGTTTAATTATGGGCTTATTGGATTGGGCCGGACTCTTGGGCCCAATGTACAGACCTTGTATGTTACTGTTGAACGTGAACATTGTTTATCTGCTATGATTAAACGTGTAACCCATACGTGCACTACTTGAATGCGAACCTGATTGTATGATACAACTATGATAGGACGTGAGTAACCACAACATTGCTTGTTTGACTTTTCTGTGTTTCTGCCGAGCAAACCAAGGTGAGTTCACACCCTTTACAAAGCATGGGATTCCCAGGGGTCGGGAATTGGGGTTAAGGAACATGGGTTCCTCGTCCTCCTTGGGTAGGACAGCAATGGTTCAGGAATGTAATTCCTCGTCCTCATGGACAGATAACTCGTACTAGACCAAAACTCTATCACGAAGTCCCTCATCTTTGTATCGACTTAATCGCCGAGGCCAATGGCGAGCGGGTCATTAGTTAGATAGCGCTATTTAGGTTTGACAAACCTCACACCGTGCCGCAGAGGACGGGCGTGAACTAATGGACTACTGGCACGTCAATGATGATAGACATTGACAGTTCAGGGCACATAAACATGACTACAGTCAGCAGTCGATATGGTAACGAGTCTAGTAGATACATGGGGTAGCCCCCACGGCCGAAATGCCAGATAACTAACACGGGGTAGCCCCCACGGCAGGATTGCCAGAGTAACCGGGAATGAACAAGTCACGTTTTTAAACTATGGGGTAACCCCCACGGCAGGATGCCAGATAAAGGAAAACTGTTTTCAAAACAACCTAAAACGAACACCCAACCGTGAACTCACTCAACTTGTTGTTGACTCGTTACTACATGCTTTGCAGGTCCTTCGATTCTTAGCTGGAACTTGCATGGAGGAGGATCGTTGTGGGACATGGACGACTGTGTGCCATGTTAAACTTTGAAACAATTAAACTCATGTTATGATTTAAGACTTATGCTTCCGCTTGCAACTTAACTATGTTTTGTTTGAACACCAATTGTATTGGTTGGATTTTATAACTACTTATATGCTTGTTCAATATGATTGGTGGCTGGATCCTGGTCAGTCACGCCTCCAAGCGGTGGAACTCCGCGGGTGGATTTTTGGGGGTGTGACATCTAAGGTGGCACCCATGTTGGCCGATTTTTAGAGAGCTTTTTCAAGTCTTGCAAGTTCTTCAAGTTCATCTAAGTATTTATAGAACCATGAGAGAGAATTGCCACCCACCTTGACCAATCATGTGCCAACTTACACATGCAAGTGCATGAAACCCCATTGGACCAAAATGGTCTTGGTTAGACCACCCAATCAAATCTTCTCTAGCTTATGACAATTGCATGTCATCCCATTGGACAAACCTTTTGTGAGTTCCCATGGGGGGGGGGGGGGGCGGCCCTAGCTTTATATAAAAAATTCTTTTATAAAGTTTAAGTCTTGGTTTATATATTTATAACTTTTATAAATATAATACTTCATAAATGCAAGACTTTATACAACCTTTTAAAATGTTATTTAACCCATTAAATAACAAAATAAAATATTCTCTCAAAATAAATTATCCATATAATTTATTGGTTTCTCAAGTGTACTTATTTAGAAAACCAATTTCTAAATATTGTAAGTGTTAATATTTATTTGTTTGATCATATCACAAATAAATAATATAAGTGTTTGTCTAGCTTGTTATTGGGTATGACTCGACTTGGATCATAACGTACTAGCCACATCAATTTAATATGTGTCTTGGGCATACAGAGTCCAACATATTCCTGTATACACAAACCACTTCTCGGGGCGACAAAATATAACTTAGTCATTTTCGTTAAATTAACAACGTACCAACGAATCGGTAGAGCTCGGTAACACGTAGTTTAGTTACCGTTTTTGGTTAGAAACTTATAAGATATTCCGTGTTAGGAATATTGTAGAATGCACGCTAGCGAGTCTCGTCTTGGAAACGACATCACAAAGTCGTATATAGCTAGCTTTGCACAGGAATATTCAGGTGTGTTCATAACCCCACCTTTTTACGGTTTTACATTTTTATAAATGTTTTCGGGGTGGAAAGACATGCTCGTTTTGCAAAGCATACGATGTTTTCGATAAACATAAATTACATATTTCTAAACCATTTCACCAAACAAGCTTTAACTATCACAAATGATTGTGAATTTTTAATAAACACAAATGGTTTACGAAAATCTTATGTTCTATACCGGTTTTTCAAACAAGAGTATTTTTCTAAATGTACATACACACGAATTCTAGTTTTCTAAACTACGGAAAAATACAAGTACAAAGAGGTACATCAAACTAAGGAATGATACATAGATCACGTGACGAATAGGGTACCATAAGCACCATTAGTCAACGTATACATTTAGGCCGCGGAACAGAAGGGTTAGATCTAATGGGTTTCAGGCAACCCCACTCTTGGCCTTCTTCTACCAATGAGTGCTTTTGTGTCTCAGTCGAACTCGACAAAAATGCCTAGGTTTGGTGGCTTCCTATGTCGTTACATATGTTAGTGGCCTCGCGAACCATTAGCGATCTCGTATTCCTTACATTCACAGAACTTAGTTTTAGATACGTCCTTACAAGTTACATATCATGTTTTATAGACATTCAAAGCATCGGATTATGCAGGTTTGATGTCAACGTCAGGGAGAACATTGACAGTACACAAATTTTACAAACTAAAGAGTTTACAAATACAAGGTTTTTGCAAATATAATGCATTACAAATACAAAGTTTCCATATAACATGCCAAAGAAAATGATTTTAAATTCGTTTTCTCAACATTATTTCAAAAACCGGTTATTCAAAAAGATTTATTTCAAATCTTTTACAAACAAACTATGAACTCGCTCAACTTTATGTTGATTTTTCTCATGTTTCTTTCTCAGGTTACTTCTCAAATTTATGGCACGGTTGGAATAGGAGAACCATTGGGGATTCAAGTACTTAGCGGGCGTTCAATTTCTAAAAGACTTAGCTTATTTGCTTCCACTGTGCAATGAAGATACCCATCCAGTCACGCCAGCTCTGATAATTTCGGGGTGTGACACGTACCTCCACCCTCTTAACTGAAGGGTGACAACACTTGGAACCTGCGTGATCTCATTATATGGGACACGTACCTCCACCCTCTTAACTGAAGGGTGACAACATTGTTACTAGACCAAAAACTCTATCATAACTCCGTCATTTTTATATCGACTTAATCGTCGGGCCAATGGTGAACGGGTCATTAGTTAAATAGGGCTATTAGGTTTGACAAGCCTCACACCGTGCCATAGAGGACGGGAGTGGACTAATGTCACACCCCGACCACGTAAAACAACAAATCGTGGCAGAAACATCGGGGAGTGTTGTAACAGAATTATTGTTTCACAACCATGGAATACAAAAAGTTTCGTTTTATTTATTCATCAAGTAATTTACATTTGTTTTAACACGAAAAAAACAAGTTGCATATCAACTATCACTGTTATTATGTCACTAAGGCCTCGTCCAGATCCTATGTGACTCAAGCACCCTAGCAATCAACATCAAGCAACATCACCTGAAACATATGTAAAAACAAAGTCAGCAAAGAAATGCTGGCGAGCACATAGGTTTTATAAGAATGTCGGATTCATGGCTAGTTTACATGTTGCAATACCTTATTAAAAGCCTTGTTTTGAAAAGAGTATAATATTGCAACGAAATCAACCAACTCAAATCAAGCGGGTTATAATTTATAAAACCTCGTAGCCATGATTCTTAACCCAAAAACATTTGTTTTAGTAAACCAAATTGTAAAACATTTCGTATTAACTCGTTTAATAAATCTCGTATGGTTTATATCCTTTCGAAAACATCGTTATGTGACATCGTTTCAAAATCGTTTATCCAAGTGAACTAAATAACGCCACGGTATGTAATATGTTGAAAACACTTATATATAAGAAGTACCAGCGGCGTATCTACCATGTTTTCACCATATTACACCCGTCCCATTATCTAAACACTTAACCAAAAACCCATCGTTTATCCAATTCGTTTAACCTTGTTCAAATTGTTTCCAAATCCTTAACTCGTTTAAATCATTTCCAAATCGTTAACTCGTTTAAATCGTCTAAATCATCCTCGTTTTAATTGTGAAAACTATTTTTAGTTGTCTCGCTAATAACATTCAAACCTTCATGACTCGACTATCTCGCTTCTCACATTAACAAACCACCAAAAGGTAAGTTGACAATCAGATTTAGTCATTACCCACCTAACCCATACATAACCATGGGTACAGTACGATAACGGGATTTGTCAGATCCTTTGGTACCATAACCTAATACTGGTCGGCTTGATCAATGCTAATGAATGTAATTCGTTATGTTTTTAACTACAACCAACAAGTTCGTTCACATTATCGAAATCGTTATTAGTTTAGTACAAACCATCTTAATCGTTTTTGAAATCATCGTTATAATATCGAAAATCGTTTTGATACATATGAATCACCCCAAAATAATTGAAAACAGTAAAATAGGGGAACTATGTACTCACTTGAAGTGCAAAGTATCCTTAATCAATAGAACTTCAACAAACTCAAGTAAACCAGAGAAATCAAGCAGCACCTAGTAATCGAATCGCTAGTAAATAAATTGACACCTAAACCGGAAGATCGGATAGAATGAGGTCTTTTAAACCAAATAAGTGTTGGAACTCATGTGATATGGTTTAACAGAGTCTACATTCTAGATCGGAACCTAACCTAAGTGCTTTCGACCCATTACGATCCATTAAGGTAGTTTACGCTACCTTAACGCGTCGTGCGTGCATAAGCGCGTTCGAGACGTCTAACTAGTCCTATGACAAGTATTATATGCCTAAACATGTTTAAATATGTTGCATAATCAGTTATGTGACAAAATTTTATGTTACATATGCTTAATTACCAATTATGCATGAAAAGGGCATTTTGGTCATTTACCTAAGGCATATAAACTACCTATCATACAACTAATTAAACCTAAGTGACCATAAGGTATAACCTTGGAAGGTTATTCCCTATGCAACTATGGTCACTAAACATGTTTGGTCGGATCCTAATGATCGACCAAACGGGTCAAGTTCGAAAGTCTAAGCGGGTGTTTAGTCCGCTTGACTTACGACTCTACACAAGCACTAAACTAAAAGTGACGAGTTAAACATGTTAAAACATGTTTAACGAATTCAGAAAACAGGTTAGGTATCAAAACAAACGGTTTTGATACCTAAAAGTAGTTTGGTTACAAAATACGCAAGAATACGCATTTTGGCCGAAACTACGACTCGTCACTACACCTAGATAACGTGGTAATCAGTAGGTATAGTCACTAGGGACTATAACCATCGTGATTACGCTCACGTTATGAAGTTTAAATGAACTTTGTATTGACCATAAACTGGTCAATGCGGAAAGTCAAACGCAGTTTGACTAGCTAAAAGCGCATAAAAGAACGAAGGAATACTTACAAAGGGTCCACGCAAGTTTTGATCTGATTTACCCTCAGGTATGAAGTGTATACTCCAACTTAGAGGGCCAAAATCAGATCAAATATGGTTTGGGAGTAAAGTGGGGTGGGCTATTTATAGGAAAACTAGAACCGTTAGGATCGTTTATCGGGAAACGAGCTTCGATCTAGGACGTCCAAGTGTGCCCCTTGTTTTCTAATACCATTGGAGCCCCTAGTATGAGCCCATGGTATTGAAAAAACCATTTGCAAGTGGGTAAAACAGGTGCAACAGCTGGAAACAGCAAGAAAATCAAATCTGTGCAGATCTGGGGGATCTTCGTAGCCCGCGTAACAGACAAGCAGGGCTTACGTGGCCCGCCTGGGCTGCACAGTTTAGCAACAACTTTGCAGAATTATAGTTTCAGTCCCTGTTAGTGTTTTGGCTCATTTCCGACACTTCTAAGGCCCGTTAAGCCAACTTTAAGGCCCTAAAATGATTCCTAAACATTGTGGACATGAAACATGCTCAAAAATATGCCGGATGTCGGTTCGTTTGGTCGTACGATCGTAATATTCGCTTAATTACGACGGAAGTTGTAACGGACACAAAAACAATCCAAATTAAGCGACGAATGGAATTTTATCAATCCAATCACTAAAATAAACTATTTTAATGATTACATAATTTTTTGGATGTCCGGATGTATTCAGAACGAAAGATATGCGCAAAAATGCAAACTTATGCACTTTTTGATGCTTTTAGTCCCTATTGATCAATAAAGTTTATTTTAGCATACCGAACCCCTCAAAGCCTATTTCTAAGCTATGTAAAGGATATTTAGGGTATGTTTAACTTATGATCAAGTTCCAGAATATTCGTCACTATACAAATCGGTATAGTTTCGCAATTTGACACAAATAGTCCCTGCGATCGAACAAACTTGATTTCAACACACCAAACCATCCAAAGCTTATTTCTAAGTCATGTGGAGGTTATTTAAGGTATGTTAAGCTTATGTCACTATTCCAGAGTGTTTGTCGCGTTAAACCTTCTAGAAAGCGATTTAAAGCTTGAAATCGGTATCGAATCAAATTGTATAATCATCAAACACAAATGCACACATAATAACACCAAAACACATATAATAACAACAAAGCACATTGTTTTATTGATAACTGACATTGTTTTACATTGTATATCGATCACAGAACACAGTTGTCACAGTCTCCCCTAATTTAGGAAACTTCGTCCAGAAATTTTATTTAGAGGAAACTTGTGAAAACAAATGCGGATATTTCATCTTCATCTGGTCCTAACATTCCCAAGTAAACTCGGGGCCACGTTTGGATTCCCAGCGAACTTTGACCAATCGAATCCGTTTGTTCTTCAACTGTTTGAATGCACGGTCCACTATCTCCACAGGTTTCTCGACAAAGTGCATCATTTCATCGATTTGAATCTCGTTGAGAGGAATGTGAAGATCAGCATCAGCTAAACACTTTCACAAATTAGACACGTGAAAAGTCGGATGAATATTTCCAAGCTCTGGAGGTAGCTCTAGTCGATAGGCAACCTTCCCAATCCTTTCCACAATCTTAAATGGTCCAACATATCGTGGTGCAAGTTTTCATTTCTTTCCAAATCTCACCACTCCCTTCCAAGGTGACACCTTGAGTAGGACACGGTCTCCAACTTGAAATTCTAAGGGCTTGCGTCGCATATCCGCATAACTCTTTTGACGGCTTCGATCTGTCACAAGATTATCACGGATTTTCTTGATTTTTATCTGTTGTTTCTAGAATGAGCTCAGGTCCAGTAAGCTGAGCTTCACCAATCTCATTCCAATAGACAGGTGAACCACATTTTCGACCATAGAGAGCTTCGAATGGTGTCATATAAATGCTAGCATGATAACTGTTGTTGTAAGAGAACTCGATCAATGGAAGATGAGAATCCCAATTACCACCAAAGTCTATTACGCATGCTCTAAGCATATCCTCCAAAGTTTGAATCGTTCTCTCAGATTGTCCATCTGTTTGGGGATGATAAGCAGTGCTTAGATTTAGTTGGGTTCCCAAAGCAGATTGCATGGTCTTCCAGAAATGAGATGAAAATCGAGCATCACGGTCAGAAATGATATCCAAAGGAACACCATGTCGAGATACTATCTCATCAACATAAATCTTTGCAAGTTTATCAGCAGATAGATCCTCGCGAATCGGAATAAATTGAGCTGATTTCGTTAAACAATCAATAACAACCCATATAGCATCATGACCTTTAGACGTACGTGGTAACTTAGTGATGAGATCCATTGCAATGTTCTCCCATTTCCAAACCGGTGTCTCTAGTTGTATAAGCAAACCATAAGGTCGTTGATGTTCAGCCTTGACTTTGAGACAAGTTAGGCATTTTGATACATACAAGGCAACATCCTTCTTCATACCAGGCCACCAATACTGAGTAGTACATTTTATCAGCACCAGGATGGATAGAATATCGAGACTTGTGAGATTCGTCCATTACCAAGGTGCGAAGATCGTCTTGTTTCAGAATCCACAAACGATCCTTGAAATAAAGCAAACCATCGTCTTTCCTTTCGAGCTTAAGCTCAAGCTGATGTGGTAATTCCTTACCTATCAAATTTTGTGTAACACAAAATTGTTGAGCTTGATGGACACGAGTTTGAAGATCAGATAGAGTGCTAACAGAATGAAGCTTGACTTGCTCTTTTCGACTAAGCGCATCAGCTACGACATTCACCTTACCAGGATGGTAGCAAATCTCGCAATCGTAGTCGTTCAAGAGTTCAACCCAACGTCGTTGCCTCATGTTCAGTTCCTTCTGATTGAGAATATGCTGGAGACTTTTATGGTCTATGAAAACCACACACTTCGTGCCATAGAGGTAGTGTCTCCAGATTTTGAGAGCAAAAACCACAGCTCCCAACTCAAGATCATGAGTTGTGTAGTTCTTCTCATGAACTTTCAACTGTCTTGACGCATAAGCTATGACTTTACCTCGTTGCATAAGAACGCAACCAAGTCCTAGATTCGACGCGTCACAGTAGACAACAAAATCATCGTTTCCTTCGGGCAAAGATAGAACAGGAGCATCACAGAGCTTCCGTTTCAGCGTTTGGAACGCTTCTTCTTGCTTAGGTCCCCACTCAAAAGGCTTATTCTTCTGAGTTAAAGCAGTGAGTGGAACCGCAATCTTTGAGATATTTGAAATAAACCGTCGATAATATTCAGCGAGACCGAGAAAAGAACGAATTTCTGTAGATGTCATCGATGTATTCCAATCCTTAATAGCAGCTATCTTGGATGGATCTACATGAATACCCTGCTCGTTGACAATATGACCCAAAAACTGAACTTCTCTAAGCCAAAATTCACACTTGGAAAATTTAGCAAAAAGTTGTTCCTTCTTCAGAAGTTCTAAGGTCAAACGAAGGTGTTGCTCGTGATCGGGTCGAGACTTCGAATAAATGAGAATATCTTCGATGAGCACAATGATGAACTTATCTAAATAAAGTTTACAGTGTCACACCCCTTTCTGCGGCGGAAGCACGAGGTGTGATCATGAAAGGTTCTCATTGCATACGAAGAGTAAACATACTACATGCTCATGAAAATAACTTCAAATACCATAATTTGAAACATAAGATAGCGTTTAAATTGCTAGACAGCATAAAACATTGTCTTAAAAGTTTACAACTTTATTTAAAGATAAACACAAGCGACATCCACAAGCATGAGTAAGACCGCGCGCACATCCATCCCAGTTACCTGAAATACATGTGATTTTTTGGAAAAAACGTCAACATAATGTTGGTGTGAATTCATGCAGTTTTTGTATTTCACTTTTGTATATTTTGTATGAAAACATAGTTTATGTCATGTATAAATCGAGTTTTCATATATAAATCAAGTATTCATGTGTACCCCACGTACTCATGTATAATTCATGTTTTTCTTGAGTACCCCACGTACTCAAGTATAATTCCCGTTTTCTTGAGTACCCCACGTACTCAAATTTAATTCAAATTCTTCTTGAGTACCCCACGTACTTCAAGTATTAATCAATTTTTAGTATGGTATGAATTTTATGTAAATAAAGTATTCCTGTAAGTATCAGGATTGTTAATGGGTTGCAAAGCCATTAACATGTGACACGACATAGGAAGTCACCAAACCTTAGGCATTTAATTGGTATATTCTGAGACACAAAAGCACTACTCGATACTCGCCCTCACCGAGAGTGTGGCTGCCTGGCACCCGTTAGATCTAACCTTTTGTTCTGCGGTCTAGGTATATTGTTGATTAATGGTGCTTATGTACCCTATTCGTGACACGATTTCTCGTATCATTTCTCATAACGCATCATACTTGGTACTCGTCCTCACCAAGTGCGCTTCTCGTATTCTTATACCTCATCACACTTGGTACTCGTCCTCACCAAGTGTGCTTCTTGTATTCTTATATCTCGTCACACTTGGTACTCGTCCTCACCAAGTGTGCTTCTTATTATCATACCATTTGTAAACATAGTAATATTTATACATGTATTTCACCCTCGAAGTTATAAAAACTGAAAACAGTTAAAGAAAAGGGGGAGCATGAACTCACAACTTTGTGTTCCTTGCGTCGTAAACTTCACCGGATTTGCTTAATTAACGTCGTAACCTATACGCGTTTTCTTAACGTTAGTCACTAGACTTGTATCGCACAAGTACAGTCACTCTCTTTTGTATTTGTATTGATGTGTTAAAAATATTTTATATTTTTAACTAAGTATCTTACTTATATTATTTTCTCACAAATTAATATAAGTATCTCGTGTTTTGCACTTTGCACCCGAATTATGTATCATGTATGTTGCATGGGCATTTTTGTGTTTATACTTCTCATGAGTATTTAGTATATTTTAAGTCTTAATACACTAGCACGTATAACACATACTATATACACTTAGCACAAGGTTGGTGATCAAATAATATATTTTTCTCTCAAAAATATACATACTTATATCCATTTTTATTCTTGAAGAAATCCTCATTTTTTTATCACCAAAAATTAGGGAAACCTTGGTAATACTTTTAAATACATTTTTAGGGAATAAGTTTCACAAAAACTTATATTTTCCTATGTGTCAAAATTTATAAAAATTTTGACAGAGTTTCCCCTAAAAATGGAGGTTTCCCATGTTTTCAAAACATGTGTTTATTTTCTTTTAAATCAACAACAATCTCAACAATACAATCTTTATTTATCAAACTTGTCAAAACAAGCATAAACCACAAACTCATGAACTTGAAGGTTTGTAAAAATATGTAGTAAGTTATTAACATATTTTAGTGGGTCTCGTTATCTTGAAAAATAAGTTTAGTTTCTTAAAAACTTTATTTTTAAAGATCTCGAAGTTTCACAACTTCTAGTCATGATTTACCAACATATTTCTTGTTAAATTTTTCTTGTGACACAAGTGTTTACACACTTGTTTATTCACTAAAATGCTTCTAGTTTATGTAAGGTCCGGGTTTTAACAAAACTAGCATTTTCCGCTTGGTTCTTCCGAAAAACCACTTGTAGATCTTTAGATCTACAAGTTTACAACTTCACTTTACAAGAAAGCTCATGTTTATTCAAGTTCAAAGTTTCATGTATGGATGGTTTCATCATTCTTTAAGACTCTAATATTTACATCTCACTAGTTCATGTTCTTAAACATGAACTAGTATGTCTAGATGATGATCCATCCTACTTCTACCAACAAACATCATCAAATAATTATAACAACACAAGATCTACAAGATTTCCACACACATCTTTCCTTTATCCACCTTATTCATCTTATTTTCAAGACTTTAAGTTATGATCTTGTGTGTTCTTGATTTTTAACCGTTAAATCACTTATTAACCACTTTAAACAAGAACAAGATGGTGTTTTAGAGCACTTACTACTAGCACAAGGCTAGGGAAGTTCAAGAAGACAAATGAAGTGGATAAAAGCAAATGAAGAAGGTCCTTCAAGATCCGCTTGCACCGAGCTTCGTTAGTGACCTTCTTACACCTTTGTTTATGCTTAGAATGCTTGAATGATGATTGAAAATGGTGATGGTGTGGTGGTGGCTTGAAGCCGTAGCTAAGGGAGAGAGAGGAAGGAGAGATGGTGTTGGTTCTAAGTGATGATGAGAAGTGGTGAGGTCTTGTGGTTTATAAGAAGATTTTCCAACAAGTGTTTACCTTTAGGTTAATGTGTTCCTCTTTCATCCAACATGATCCAATAAATAAATGGAAGAAATCATGGTGTGGCCCCCATGTCTCTCAACCCTCCAACATGTGGGGGGGGGGGGGGGCTAAGTGAAAATTCTAAGTGTAAGTTGCATGATCTAGTTAGGTTCTAATGACATTTAGTTAGGATATTAGGTGTATTGTATAATATATAGTGTGTTAGGGTGTTCGGGGACCCTAACTAGCTTAGAAAAATAAAAACAATGCTTCTAGCATTATTTTGGTGTTCCGGGTAATATCCGGTTGTGCGGTTAGCTACCGGTTCGTTAAAGTGCTAAATTACACTATTTAGTGTCTTTTAAGTACCTTTTTGTACCCCTTTCAATTCCCAACACTTGGGCAAGTATTCTGGATTATAAAACGTAATTTCTGCACAATATTCATGTTGTTAAAAGCTGTTTAGAGCTGAATTATATAAAATTCTGCACTTAAAGTGCGTTTCGGGTGCTTTTTAGTGCTTATTTTTGCTTCTGGAGAGTATATATATTAAACCCTTGCATGTACTCTTGGGTTTTAATGTATTCTTGTTGGTGG
The DNA here is from genome assembly GCA_030545235.1 of Helianthus tuberosus. Lineage (NCBI taxonomy): Eukaryota > Viridiplantae > Streptophyta > Magnoliopsida > Asterales > Asteraceae > Helianthus > Helianthus tuberosus. Next base: position 46,305,747 of record CM060426.1, on the reverse strand, counting down.
ACCTACACCTAGGCTCCAATTTTATTAACTGACTGCTTTCTGCAGTTCTGTTGACACATAGTGTCTTACCGGTGAGTTTACTTAGTATTTTTGACGCAACGCTCTCGTTTATGCATAAAGCTATATTTTGTAGTATACAACGTGCATGAATTCACTTGTTTTATCATGTGTTCAGACATTGCTGACAATTAAGAACATAATTGCAGTCATTAAATAATAATTAAAGTGTACGGAAATTACCAGTTTTGTGCCAGTTGTCACAGTCTCCCCCCGTTAAAAGAATTTTGTCCCGAAATTCAGGCTGAACTAACTCTCGCTGGAGCCTTCTTGAATAGGTGGGGATACTTTTCCTTGAACTGGTCTTCACGTTCCCATGTGTACTCGGGTCCGTGCTTAGAGGTCCAACGTACTTTGACAAGTTTTACGCTGCTCCTCCAGGTCTTGTTGACTTTCCAGTCGGTAACCTCAACGGGTTGTTCTGTAAATCGGAGGGTGTTATCAATATGCACTTCATCCATCGGGATAATCACGTTTTCTTGTGTTGGACTCTTTTTCAGGTTGGATACATGAAACGTATCATGTACTCCATTAAGTTCTTCCGGTAACTCCAACTTGTATGCCACGGTACCAATTATTTCCAATATTCTGAATGGTCCGATGTATCGTGGATTCAGCTTTCCACGCTTTCCAAATCTGACTACGCCCTTCCAAGGTGAGACTTTTAACAACACTTTGTCTCCCACCTCGAATTCTACTGATTTTCTTTTCGGATCAGCGTAGCTCTTTTGTCGATCACAAGCCGTCTTAATACGCTCTCGGATCTGCGCAATCTTGTCGGTTGTCTCTTGCACAAGTTCAGGACCAACCATACGTTTATCTCCAGCGTCTGCCCAACATAAGGGCGATCGGCACTTGCGGCCATACAGAGCTTCGAACGGCGCGGCCTTTATGCTTGTATGATAACTGTTATTGTAGGAGAACTCAACTAAAGGTAGATGAGTATCCCATCTGCCACTTAGATCCATGACACATGCGCGAAGCATATCTTCTAACGTTTGTATAGTCCGTTCGCTATGGTCGTCTGTTTGCGGATGGAATGCCGTGCTTAGATCTAACTGAGATCCAAAGGCTTCCTGAAATGATTGCCAGATTCTTGAGACAAAGCGTCCATCTCTGTCTGAAATGATTGAGATTGGCACTCCATGACGTGCCACAATTTCCCTTAAGTATATCTCTGCAAGCTTTCCAGTGCTATCCTTCTCTCGGATCGGTAGGAAATGCGCAGATTTCGTTAATCGATCAACTATTACCCATATCATATCGTGCCCTCTCGGGGTCCTGGGTAATTTCGTTATGAAGTCCATCGAGATTTGTTCCCACTTCCACACGGGAATCTCTGATTGTTGTAGTAGGCTGGACGGTTTCTGGTATTCAGCCTTAACCTTGGCACAAGTTAGGCACTTTCCCACATAAACAGCAACATCGCTTTTAAGTCTCGGCCACCAGTAATATTCCTTTAAGTCTTGATACATTTTGTCCGATCCTGTATGGATCGAATATCTCGATTTGTGGGCTTCATCAAGGATGACTTCTCGTATGCCACCATAGAGTGGAACCCAAATACGCTTCTTGAAGTATAAGGCTCCCTCTTCGTTTGGCATCATGTATTTCAGCATACCCCGAAGGTATTCAGCTTTACGGTTCTCTTCTTTAAGAGCTTCTTGTTGTGCATCACGAATGCGTGCAGTGAGGTTCGTTCGAATAGTCATTTCCAATGCTCGAACCCTTAGGGTCTTAACCCTTTCTTTTCGGCTCAATGCGTCCGCTACAACGTTTGCCTTTCCAGGATGGTACTTGATCTCACAGTCGTAATCATTTAGCAGCTCGACCCACCGCCGCTGGCGCATATTAAATTCCTTCTGATCAAATATGTGTTGTAAGCTTTTGTGATCTGTGAAAATTGTACATCGAGTACCATATAAATAGTGTCGCCAGATCTTCAAGGCGAATACCACTGCGCCCAGCTCCAGGTCGTGAGTGGTATAGTTTCTTTCATGTACCTTCAGTTGTCTTGAAGCGTAAGCGATGACTTTTTGGCGTTGCATGAGCACGCAACCCAAGCCTTGTCGTGAGGCGTCGCAGTATACCACGAAGTCTTCAGTGCCTTCGGGTAATGATAGTATCGGTGCATCGCATAGCTTGTTTTTAAGTAACTGGAAGGCTTCTTCTTGTTTGTGACCCCAATCGTATTTCTTGTCTTTCTGCGTAAGGGTCGTTAGCGGTTGAGCTATCTTTGAGAAATTCTCAATGAATCACCCATAATAGCCCGCTAAGCCCAAAAATTGTCGAACTTCAGTTGGGGTCTTGGGAGCTTCCCAATTCTTTATTGCTTCGATCTTGGATGGGTCTACATGAATGCCCTTCTCATTCACAACGTGACCAAGAAATTGTACTTCGCGAATCCAGAATTCGCATTTCGAGAACTTTGCATAAAGCTTCTCTTTCTTCAGTAGTTCCAAGATGGTTCTGAGATGTTGCTCATGCTCTTCTTTCGTTCGCGAGTAAATCAGGATATCATCGATAAATACAATCACGAATTTATCGAGATATGGTTTGCATACGCGGTTCATCAGATCCATAAAGACCGCTGGTGCATTCGTCAGTCCTAATGGCATCACAAGAAATTCGTAGTGCCCATATCGCGTTCTGAACGCAGTCTTTGGCACGCTTTCTTCTTGGATTCTCAGCTGATGGTATCCAGATCGAAGGTCGATCTTGGAATAGTAGCTTGATCCTTGCAGTTGATCAAATAAGTCATCAATCCTCGGTAGCGGGTACCGATTCTTGATAGTGAGCTTGTTCAGTTCCCTGTAGTCGATACACATCCGCAAAGTTCCATCCTTCTTCTTTACGAACAAAACTGGAGCTCCCCAGGGCGAGAAGCTTGGCCTTATGAATCCTTTATCTAACAACTCCTGGAGTTGTGTAGATAATTCTTTCATTTCGGATGGTGCAAGTCGATAGGGAGCCTTGCCTACAGGAGCGGCTCCTGGAACCAAGTCTATACGGAATTCAACTTGTCGTTGCGGAGGTAGTCCTGGCAGATCTTCAGGGAACACATCAGGAAATTCCTTCACCACAGGAATGTCTTCGAGTTTTGGCTCCACAGCCTTCTTGTCTATAACGTGTGCTAGGAAAGCGACACATCCTTTCCTCAAGCACTTATGTGCCTTCATACAACTGATGATTCGAAGAGGCGTGTCTCGTTTTTCACCATGCACGATGAGAGTTTCACCATTCGCTAAAGGGATGCGAATGATTTTCTCATGACAAATAACTTCAGCTTTGTTCTTGGATAACCAGTCCATTCCGACTACTACATCGAAGGAGATAAGAGGTCGATGCTAAAATTTCGTTCGCCAAGTTCCAGTGTGCAGCCTCTAACAACTTCGCTCGATTCAACAAGTTTACCATTGGCTAGTTCTATGGAATAAGGAATTTCTAATCTACTAGATTCTATTTCGAGTATGCGTTTAAATTCCACAGACATGAAGCTATAATCGGCGCCAGTGTCAAATAATATGGATGCAAAGTGATTGTTAATGAGAAACGTACCGGTGACCACGTTAGGGTCCTCGCGTGCGTTCTTTGCTCCAATCACGAATGCTCGAGCCTGAGCATTGTTTCCCTCTGGGCAGTCCTTCATGAAATGATCATTTCTTCCACACTTGAAGCATCCTTGGTTTCGCCCTTTACCGCTACCATTCTTGTTACCAGCACCATTTCCATTTCGGTTCTTTCCTTTTCCCCAACAGTCTTCTGTTTGATGACCCAATTTACCACATTTGTCGCACCTTGGAATGCGACAAGCTCCATCATGATGATACTTACATTTTTGGCATCTAGGCATGGAGCCTTGGTATGCTTTGGTTGCATGGGTTTTCGCCTCCTGAGATGGGTTAGCGTCGCGCTTCTTGCTGAAACCCTTGTTGTTACGAGTTGCTTGGTTCAAACTTGTATGCTTTCTCTTTTTGTCACTGGATGACTCAGCATGTGTCTCGGTCTTCTCTGCTGGGTTTAGTGATAACTTCTTCATACGAACACAATCTTCAGTCATGCTGACAGCCAGAGTTACAGCCTCAGTGATTGTTTGTGGTTTGGCCGACGTCACCATGCCACGAAACTATGGGGCCAGTCCCCAAATGTAGCGTTCAACGCGCTTGAATTCGGGAGTCACCATGTAGGGAATCACTCTTGAAAGATCGTGGAACCTTCGAGTATAACCATTAATGTCAGCACCTTCCATAGTCAAGTGCCAGAACTCCGTTTCCAGCCTTTGGAGTTCAGCGCGAGAGCAATACTTCTCTCTCATTCTTTCCTTCAGTTCCTCCCAAGTTAGGCCATAAGCAGCATCATCACCCAGAGTTTGGGCCTGCAAGTTCCACCAAGTCAGAGCTTCATCGACAAACAACCTAGTAGAAAAAGTGACTTGTTGATCCGCGGTGCACTTGCTCATGCGAATAGTAGCTTCAGTCTTCTCCGTCCAGCGTACAAAGGCTACTGTACCTCCTGTGCCGTCATAGTTCATCGGCTTGCAGTCGAGGAACTGCTTGAAAGTGCAGCCTGGAATTGATTCAACCAATTCACATGTGAGCAATCGAAGAAATAATGAAACGAAGACCGTTCATAAATTTCTCCATGCTTAGCAAATTGTCTTAAGGTTACCTTGAGCTGCATTGCCTCCAGATGAATCTCCGTTCCCGTTACGTCTAGCGTTGCTTGGGCCACCACTGTCTTGAGTACGGTTCGCCTCGTACTGGGCGATAGCAGCGGAGATCCTTTCTTCTAGTAGAGCGTTCAGCTCTTCAGCAGTTCTTGGCAGTGGGGAAGGAGGAGGTTGATCATCATTGCGAGCATTCACAGCTTTCCTGGGTGCCATGTTCTGACAGAACATAACACAGCAGGGTTAAAACACTTGTTTGATATCGTCATACTAGACAGTAGTAGTATATATATTCACAGGTATATACCACATAAGTGACATCAAAAAATTATTACTCTAGCAGAGTACTTAGTAGGCTTGCACTGAGGGAATCTATACGTGACAAGACTTGCTGTGGTTTCTGTGCACTGAATCCCATAATTATGTATGCATCCATAATTACGTAACTCCTTGCACAGTCCGCACAGTTCGTTTCATCCTCGTATTTCTTCCTTCAGATGGGCCATTGCTTTCAGATAAAGTCACGTATACTTGTGACATTCTACTTCTAGTATATGCTAATTATCACACATAATTGCAATTAACTCTCAATCACAGACGAGTGCTATTCTCGTGCACCCTAAGTCTCGTGGTGTCTTTTCTAGACTCTTTGTAACCAGTTTCAGGTAGTGGATGTCGCGGGACGTTTTTTGCAATGAAAACTCTTTGAAAAATTGTTTTCGTGATAGGATCCTAGAGATTGTAGACTAGACTCGAGAAGCAATCCTGGTTCACTACAATCGCAGCTCTGATACCAATCTGTCACACCCCTTTCTGCGGCGGAAGCACGAGGTGTGATCATGAAAGGTTCTCGTTGCATACGAAGAGTAAACATACTACATGCTCATGAAAATAACTTCAAATACCATAATTTGAAACATAAGATAGCATTTACATTGCTAGACAGCATAAAACATTGTCTTAAAAGTTTACAGCTTTATTTAAAGATAAACACAAGCGACATCCACAAGCATGAGTAAGACCGCGCGCACATCCATCCTAGTTACCTGAAATACATGTGAGTTTTTGGAAAAAACGTCAACATAATGTTGGTGTGAATTCATGCAGTTTTTGTATTTCACGTTTGTATACTTTGTATTAAAACATAGTTTATGTCATGTATAAATCGAGTTTTCATATATAAATCAAGTATTCATGTGTACCCCACGTACTCATGTATAATTCATGTTTTTCTTGAGTACCCCACGTACTCAAGTATAATTCCCGTTTTCTTGAGTACCCCACGTACTCAAATTTAATTCAAATTCTTCTTGAGTACCCCACGTACTTCAAGTATTAATCAAGTTTTAGTATGGTTTGAATTTTATGTAAATAAAGTATTCCTGTAAGTATCAGGATTGTTAATGGGTTGCAAAGCCATTAACATGTGACACGACATAGGAAGTCACCAAACCTTAGGCATTTAATTGGTATATTCTGAGACACAAAAGCACTACTCGATACTCGCCCTCACCGAGAGTGTGGCTGCCCGGCACCCGTTAGATCTAACCTTTTGTTCTGCGGTCTAGGTATATTGTTGATTAATGGTGCTTATGTACCCTATTCGTGACACGATTTCTCGTATCATTTCTCATAACGCATCATACTTGGTACTCGTCCTCACCAAGTGCGCTTCTCGTATTCTTATACCTCATCACACTTGGTACTCGTCCTCACCAAGTGTGCTTCTTGTATTCTTATATCTCGTCACACTTGGTACTCGTCCTCACCAAGTGTGCTTCTTATTATCATACCATTTGTAAACATAGTAATATTTATACATGTATTTCACCCTCGAAGTTATAAAAACTGAAAACAGTTAAAGAAAAGGGGGAGCATGAACTCACAACTTTGCGTTCCTTGCGTCGTAAACTTCACTGGATTTGCTTAATTAACGTCGTAACCTATACGCGTTTTCTTAACGTTAGTCACTAGACTTGTATCGCACAAGTACCGTCACTCTCTTTTGTATTTGTATTGATGTGTTAAAAATATTTTATATTTTTAACTAAGTATCTTACTTATATTATTTTCTCACAAATTAATATAAGTATCTCGTGTTTTGCACTTTGTACCCGAATTATGTATCTTGTATGTTGCATGTGTATTTTTGTGTTTATACTTCTCATGAGTATTTAGTGTATTTTTAAGTCTTAATACACTAGCACGTATAACACATACTATATACACTTAGCACAAGGTTGGTGATCAAATAATATATTTTTCTCTCAAAAATATACATACTTATATCCATTTTTATTCTTGAAGAAATCCTCATTTTTTTATCACCAAAAATTAGGGAAACCTTGGTAATACTTTTAAATACATTTTTAGGGAATAAGTTTCTCAAAAACTTATATTTTCCTAAGTGTCAAAATTTATAAAAAATTTGACAGAGTTTCCCCTAAAAATGGAGGTTTCCCATGTTTTCAAAACATGTGATTATTTTCTTTTAAATCAACAACAATCTCAACAATACAATCTTTATTTATCAAACTTGTCAAAACAAGCATAAACCACAAACTCATGAACTTGAAGGTTTGTAAAAATATGTAGTAAGTTATTAACATATTTTAATGGGTCTCGTTATCTTTAAAAATAAGTTTAGTTTTTTAAAAACTTTATTTTTAAAGATCTCGAAGTTTCACAACTTCTAGTCATGATTTACCAACATATTTCTTGTTAAATTTTTCTTGTGACACAAGTGTTTACACACTTGTTTATTCACTAAAATGCTTCTAGTTTATGTAAGGTCCGGGTTTTAACAAAACTAGCATTTTCCGCTTGGTTCTTCCGAAAAACCACTTGTAGATCTTTAGATCTACAAGTTTACAACTTCACTTTACAAGAAAGCTCATGTTTATTCAAGTTCAAAGTTTCATGTATGGATGGTTTCATCATTCTTTAAGACTCTAATATTTACATCTCACTAGTTCATGTTCTTAAACATGAACTAGTATGTCTAGATGATGATCCATCCTACTTCTACTAACAAACATCATCAAATAATTATAACAACACAAGATCTACAAGATTTACACACACATCTTTCCTTTATCCACCTTATTCATCTTATTTTCAAGACTTTAAGTTATGATCTTGTGTGTTCTTGATTTTTAACCGTTAAATCACTTATTAACCACTTTAAACAAGAACAAGATGGTGTTTTAGAGCACTTACTACTAGCACAAGGCTAGGGAAGTTCAAGAAGACAAATGAAGTGGATAAAAGCAAATGAAGAAGGTCCTTCAAGATCCGCTTGCACCGAGTTTCGTTAGTGACCTTCTTACACCTTTGTTTATGCTTAGAATGCTTGAATGATGATTGAAAATGGTGATGGTGTGGTGGTGGCTTGAAGCCGTAGCCAAGGAAGAGAGAGGAAGGAGAGATGGTGTTGGTTCTAAGTGATGATGAGAAGTGGTGAGGTCTTGTGGTTTATAAGAAGATTTTCCAACAAGTGTTTACCTTTAGGTTAATGTGTTCCTCTTTCATCCAAGATGATCCAATAAATAAATTGAAGAAATCATGGTGTGGCCCCCATGTCTCTCAACCGTCCAACATGTGGGGGGGGGGCTAAGTGAAACATTCTAAGTGTAAGTTGCATGATCTAGTTAGGTTCTAATGACATTTAGTTAGGATATTAGGTGTATTGTATAATATATAGTGTGTTAGGGTGTTCGGGGACCCTAACTAGCTTAGAAAAATAAAAACAATGCTTCTAGCATTATTTTGGTGTTCCGGGTAATATCCGGTTGTGCGGTTAGCCACCGGTTCGTTAAAGTGCTAAATTACACTCTTTAGTGTCTTTTAAGTACCTTTTTGTACCCCTTTCAATTCCCAACACTTGGGGAAGTATTCTGGATTATAAAACGTAATTTCTGCACAATATTCATGTTGTTAAAAGCTGTTTAGAGCTGAATTATATAAAATTCTGCACTTAAAGTGCGTTTCGGGTGCTTTTTAGTGCTTATTTTTGCTTCCGGAGAGTATATATATTAAACCCTTGCATGTACTCTTGGGTTTTAATGTATTCTTGTTGTTGGACCTACACCTAGGCTCCAATTTTATTGACTGACTGCTTTCTGCAGTTCTGTTGACACATAGTGCCTTACCGGTGAGTTTACTTAGTATTTTTGACGCAACGCTCACGTTTATGCATAAAGCAATATTTTGTAGTATACAACGTGCATGAATTCACTTGTTTAATCATGTGTTCAAACATTACTGACAATTAAGCACATAATTGCAGTCATTAAATAATAATTAAAGTGTACGGAAATTACCGGTTTTGTGCCAGTTGTCACATACAGACCCTATTCATTAAGTCCATAAAGATAGTTGGGGCATTCGTCAAACCAAAAGGGGTGACAGTGAACTCGTAATGCCTATATCTTGTGCGGAAGGCAGTTTTTGGAATATCTTCTTCGAGAACACGAAGTTGATGTTACCCAGAACGCAGATCGATCTTGGAAAAGCATGAAGCACCTTGCAGCTGGTCGAAGAGATCCTCAATTCGAGGTAAGGGATATCGATTCTTGATGGTAAGCTAATTAAGCTCACGATAATCGATACACATTCGAAAAGACCCATCTTTCTTTTTCACAAAGAGGACAGGAGCTCCCCAAGGTGAAAAGCTCGGACGGATGAATCCTTTATCAGATAACTCTTGAAGCTGTTTAGATAACTCTTGCATCTCCGACGGTGCAAGACGATAAGGCGCTTTCGCAATCGGGTTGGCATTGGGTACAAGGTCAATATGAAACTCAAGTTAACGAACTGGAGGCAAACCAGGCAGTTCATCAGGAAACACCTCTGGATAATCCCGAACAATCAGAATATCTTGAATACTTTTGCTCTTGCCTTTCTCCTCAGTGACATGTGCCAGGAAAGCAATATATCCTTTTCGCAAATAACCTTGGGCTTTCGTACACGACATAAGCTTCAATCCACCAGAAGGTTTCTCACCACGAACTTCCAGAACATCGCCAGACGGAAGAGGAATACGAACAATCTTATCGAAACAAACCACCTCAGCATGGTGTTTGGTTAACCAATCCATCCCCACGATAATATCGAAACTCCCAAGTTGCATCGGCGTGAGGTCAATAGGAAAAAGATGCTTATCAAGATTTAACTGACAACCACGAATAACAGAATCGAGAACAAGAGGTTTACCAGTAGCAACTTCGACAGATAAGGGTTTCCTTAGTTTAGTTCTAGGTATCGTAAGTAAAGGCTCAAAAGATAACGAAACAAAACTTCTATCGGCACCTGAATCAAAAAGAATAGATGCAGGTCGATTGTTAACAAGAAACGTACCATTGACAACAAGGATGTCAGCTCGAGCCTCGTTAGCGTTCAGATTGAATGCTCGTCCATGAGCGGGATTCACATTCGCGTTTGCATTGGCATTTTCATTCGCGTTCACCAACCTCGGGCAGTTGTTGCGGAAATGACCCATTTCACCGCAATTATAACACGAACCAGGTGGGAATCTCGCAGCATTCCCCTGAACCTGTGCTGGATTCTTAGCGGCTTGATTCTGGCCCAAGCGACAGATGTTGGCCAGATGTCTAAGTTTACCACACGTTGCGCATTGCTTGCAAGCTTGTTGTGCAACATGATGACCGTTGCAACGTGCACAATGAGGTGTGGTACCAGCATATACCTTTTTCGCAGGCGGCTGAGCCGGTGGGTTCTGAGGGTTCTGAGCTGTTACTGCAAAATTCTGAGCACCCTTTCGCTTTTTCGACTTCTTCGACTACTCACCTTTCTTACCCTTACCCATTTCCTTGACAGAATCGGTCGACCTCTTCTTATCACCCTTGCGGGTAAGTTTACCCTTCCTGACTTGAGACTCACTCAGGGTAGCAGACAACTCGATCATGTGGCGAATAGTAGTTGGATTAATGCCAGTCACAATATCCCGTATGGAATTGGGTAAACCATCGATATACCTCTCTATCGCTTTCTCCAACGGGGTAACCATAGTAGGACACAAAAGACTGAGCTCCTCAAAACGATCCGTATACGCACGGTGTTCTCCCCCATCTTGCTTTAGATCGTCAAACTCTCGTTCCAATGCTCGAACCTCATGACGGGGACAAAACTCTTTCATCATGAGAGCTCGAAGCTCTTCCCATGTTTGTGCTAATGCCACTTCGGCACCCCTATCGCGCATTACTCTGTTCCACCATGTAAGACCACGCTTCTCAAACACACTTGATGCAAATTCAACCTTACGCCCATTCGAACATTGCACATGTCTGAATGTGCTCTCGATACTTTCAAACCATTGAAGGAGCGCAGTTGCTCCTTGCGATACAGAAAACTTTAGCGGCTTAACAGAATTGAAATTCTTAAAATTACACTGAGGATTATTGTTATTATTGTTGTTGTATAACTCGTGGATTTGGGTCACAACGCCTGGAAGCACAGCAGCCATTTGCTGAGAGACAAGGGCTGCGACTTCTTCAGCAGTAAAAGATTGTGTATCACGTCGAGGAGGCATTGTCTAAAAGGAAATAAGAGAAATGAGTAAGGTCGACAATTAGGAAAAGCAAAAGAGGTATTGAAAACATCGACAAAACACAAGGAAGACGATCATTTGTTCGTTACCTCGAACAAACAAACGACACGCATTGACTAATCAAAGTAAATGAGTCAAAATAACGTATCGCGGAGACATGCTCGCCTATAAGTGAACACTCACCCCAAGACTTCCCAGGTAAGAGTGACTTGTCCGATTATGTGGATTTGTACGAACACTCTAGCCTTAGATAGAAAACTCAGGGTACAGGCATTCACTCTTCCAGTTTGCACGTGTTCACATTATTTAGACCCAAACTTTGACGAGATTTTGAAAACTCAAAAGGCACTAAGCCAAAAATGAGTCAAACTGGAAGGGTTCAAAACCTAGTAATCAATCATCCTAGAACGGGTGATTAATTTTCGAAGCAGATTCGAAATTTGTGTTCTCGTTGTGGTTATCACCTAAGGGTAGGTGACGGTTTTGTTTTAAAAATCTAAACGCAAATTCACTTTCGTTAGGGTCCTAAAAGTTATAGTCTAGGTCAAAGCATTACTAATAACCTAATTCCCTATAACCATTGGCTCTGATACCAACTCTTCTGTCACACCCCGACCACGTAAAACAACAAATCGTGGCGGAAACGTCGGGGAGTGTTGTAACAGAATTATTGTTTCACAACCATGGAATACAAAAAGTTTCGTTTTATTTATTCATCAAGTAATTTACATTTGTTTTAACACGAAACAAATAAGTTGCATATCGACTATCACTGTTATTATGTCACTAAGGCCTCGTCCAGATCCTATGTGACTCAAGCATCCTAGCAATCAACATCAAGCAACATCACCTGAAACATATGTAAAAACAAAGTCAGCAAAGAAATGCTGGCGAGCACATAGGTTTTATAAGAGTGTCGGATTCATGGCTAGTTTACATGTTGCAATACCTTATTAAAAGCCTTGTTTTGAAAAGAGTATAATATTGCAACGAAATCAACCAACTCAAATCAAGCGGGTTATAATTTATAAAACCTCGTAGCCATGATTCTTAACCCAAAAACATTTGTTTTAGTAAACCAAATTGTAAAACATTTCATATTAACTCGTTTAATAAATCTCGTATGGTTTATATCCTTTCGAAAACATCGTTATGTGACATCGTTTCAAAATCGTTTATCCAAGTGAACTAAATAACGCCACGGTATGTAATATGTTGAAAACACTTATATATAAGAAGTACCAACAGCGTATCTACCATGTTTTCACCATATTACACCCGTCCCATTATCTAAACACTTAACCAAAAACCCATCGTTTATCCAATTCGTTTAACAATGTTCAAATCGTTTCCAAATCGTTAACTCGTTAAAATCGTTTCCAAATCGTTAACTCGTTTAAATCGTCTAAATCATCCTCGTTTTAATTGTGAAAACTATTTTTGGTCGTGTCGCTAATAACATTCAAACCTTCGTGACTCGACTATCTCGCTTCTCGCATTAACAAACCACCAAAGGGTAAGTTAACAATCAGATTCAGTCATTACCCACCTAACCCACACATAACCATGGGTACAGTACGATAACGAGATTTGTTAGATCCTATGGTACCATAACCTATACTGGTCGGCTTGATCAATGCTAATGAATGTAATTCGTTATGTAACTACAACCAACAAGTTCGTTCACATTATCGAAATCGTTGTTAGTTTAGTATAAACCATCTTAATCGTTTTTAAAATCATCGTTATAATATCGAAAATCATTTTGATACATATGAATCACCTCAAAACAATTGAAAACAGTAAAATAGGGGAACTATGTACTCACTTGAAGTGCAAAGTATCCTTAATCAATAGAACTTCAACAAACTCAAGTAAACCAGAGAAATCAAGCAGCACTTAGTAATCAAATCGCTAGTAAATAAATTGACACCTCAATCGGAAGATCGGAGAGAATGAGGTCTTTTAAACCAAATGAGTGTTGGAACTCATGTGATATGGTTTAACAGAGTCTACATTCTAGATCGGAACCTAACCTAAGTGCTTTCGACCCATTACGATCCATTAAGGTAGTTTACGCTACTTTAACGCGTCGTGCGTGCATAAGCGCGTTCGAGACGTCTAACTAGTCCTATGACAAGTATTATATGACTAAACATGTTTAAATATGTTGCATAATCAGTTATGTGACAAAATTTTATGTTACATATGCTTAATTACCAATTATGCATGAAAATGGCATTTTGGTCATTTACCTAAGGCATATAAACTACCTATCATAGAACTAATTAAACCTAAGTGACCATAAGGTATAACCTCGGAAGGTTATTCCCTATGAAACTATGGTCAATAAACATGTTTGGTCGGATCCTAATGATCGACCAAACGGGTCGAGTTCGAAAGTCTAAGCGGGTGTTTAGTCCGCTTGACTTACGACTCTACACAAGCACTAAACTAATAGTGACGAGTTAAACATGTTAAAACATGTTTAACGAATTTAGAAAACAGGTTTGCTATCAAAACAAACGGTTTTGATACCTAAAAGTAGTTTGGTTACAAAATACGCAAGAATACGCATTTGGCCGAAACTACGACTCGTCACTACACCTAGATAACGTGGTAATCAGTAGGTATAGTCACTAGGGACTATAACCATCGTGATTACGCTCACGTTATGAAGTTCAAACGAACTTCGTATTGTCCATAAACTGGTCAATGCGGAAAGTCAAACCCAGTTTGACTTTTAAGCTAAAAACGCATAAAAGAACGAAGGAATACTTACAAAGGGTCCACGCAAGTTTTGATCCGATTTACCCTCAGGTATGAAGTGGATACTCCAACTTAGAGGGCCAAAATCAGATCAAATGTGGTTTAGGTGTGAAGTGGGGTGGGCTATTTATAGGAAAACTAGAACCGTTAGGATCGTTTATCGGGAAACGAGCTTCGATCTAGGCCGTCCAAGTGTGCCCCTTGTTTTCTAATACCATTGGAGCCCCTAGTATGAGCCCATGGTATTGCAAAAACCATTTACAAGTGGGTAAAACAGGTGCAACAGCTGGAAACAGCAAGAAAATCAAATCTGTGCAGATCTGGGGGATCTTCGCGGCCCGCGTAACAGACAAGCAGGGCTTACGCGGCCCGCCTGGGCTGCACAGTTCAGCAACAACTTTGCAGAATTATAGTTTCAGTCCCTGTTAGTGTTTTAGCTCATTTCCGACACTTCTAAGGCCCGTTAAGCCAACTTTAAGGCTCTAAAATGATCCCTAAACATTGTGGACATGAAACGTTCTCAAAAATATGCCGGATGTCGGTTCGTTTGGTCGTACGATCGCGATATTCGCTTAAATACGACGGAAGTCGTAACGGACGCAAAAACGATCCAAATTAAGCGACGAATGGAAATTTATCAATCCAATCACTAAAATAAACTATTTTAATGATTACATAAATTTTTGGATGTCCGGATGTATTCAGAACGAAAGATATGCGCAAAAATGCAAACTTATGCACTTTTTGACGCTTTTAGTCCCTATTGATCAATAAAGTTTATTTTAGCATACCGAACCCCTCAAAACCTATTTGTAAGCTATGTAAAGGATATTTATGGTATGTTTAACTTATGATCAAGTTCCGGAATGTTCATCACTATAAAAATCGGTATAGTTTCGCAATTTGACATAAATAGTCCCTGCGATCGAACAAACTTGATTTCAACACACCAAGCCATCCAAAGCTTATTTCTAAATCATGTGGAGGTTATTTAAGGTATGTTAAGCCTATGTCACTATTCTGGAGTGTTTTTCGCGTTAAACTGACTGCGTTTACGCACCAGTTTACGTATAACCTTCCAGAAAGCGATTTAAAGCTTGAAATCGGAATCGAATCAAATTGTAAAATCATTAAACACAAATACACACATAATAACACCAAAACACATTTAATAACACCAAAGCACATAGTTTTGTTGATAACTAACATTGTTTTACATTGTATATCGATTACAGAACACAGTTGTCACAACTAATGGATCTGGGCACGTCAATGATGATAGACATTGACTTAGGGCACCCAACTTTCTCAGTCAGTGGTCGATATGGTAACGGGTCTAGTGGGATATTCATGGGGTAGCCCCCATGGCTGGGAGCCAGAGTAAAAGGAAAGGATTAATCATGTTTTTAAACTATGGGGTAATCCCCACGGCAAGTTAACCAGCTAAAGGAAAATTATGTTTTTGAAACAACTTAAAATGAACACCCAACTGTGAACTCGCTCAACTTTGTTGTTGATTCATTACTATATGCCTTGCAGGTCGTTAGGTGCTTAGATGGAGCTTGCACAGGAGGACGAGGTCGTTGTGGGACATGGACTGTTGAGTTCCATGTTAAACATTTGAACTTTTAAACTTATGATTTGGTTTTAAACTTTATGCTTCCGCTGATAACTTGAACTTGGTTAATTTGTTTTGGACACCAGTTATATTGTTGGTTGGTTTTATATTTACTTTAATAAATTGTTCAATATGATTGGTGGCTTGATCCTAGTCATGTCACGCCTCTTGCGGTGATACTCCGCTTGTGGAATTTGGGGGTGTGACAGATTGGTATCAGAGCCATTGGTTATAGTGAACTTGGTTTAAAAAAAAGGGAAAGCTTTTTGACAAAACCAGACTATAACCTGTACTGTGCTCAACGATCCACAACGACGCTTCGCTCCACGTGCAAGGCTCAATACTAGGTGGTATGATTTAAGTTTATATTGCCTACTTGATAGATTACTTTTGTGTAATGTGATGTTTATGGTATGCTTATTTAGAGTAGTAGCATGCTGCATGTTAGCCCTATTGCGTCCCTTATGACACACAATTGTTTAACTATTTGACAAGTGGTGGTCAAACCCTTTTCTGATTTCTCATCACCCTATTATGACAATCGTATATGCGTTCTATCTATTCATACGCTTACCTCGACAGGACGTCGCCATTTGACCCTCCGTACATTCGGTTTGCACTTCAACATTCATGAAAACCAGACCTGGCTCAAACGAACTCGGGGTTAGGAGAACCATACCCATTCATCCCTGTTGACAAACCTCATTATCTCCACCGGTCGTCGTTACCAGAAACGAAGCAGCCACAGTTACGCGCGTTCTCCGTTTAACAACTCGCAACCCTACCAACCAAATTCTGTTTTGGACAAGTGATATACTTCCGTGACCGTGATGCAACGAACTTTTTTTCTGTCATGCCGCCATACCTCACTACTAAATTTGCTTCTAAGCAACAGATTACTTGGTTGACTTCTTCGGTTATTGTTGGACCCCTGTTTTCACTCGATTCTTCGTATGAACCTTATTAATTCCCCGTTTCTTCGGTTGACAATTGATTTAATGAAATGCCAACAACCATACCACGATTTTCACTGATCATCAGACTACCTTATTACCCTGTTGGATGGTTTATTCTTATACTACTTGATTAGCTCTCTCGTATATCCAACTTAGCGAATGAATGCCATTACTGGTGAAATAGTCTTTAGGACATTTGGGGACGGAGATATGGATCACTCAACCCACCGGCGAACACGATAATTTATATGTTTACCTGACCCACCTTACACTACAAGAGTCATATTTTAACTCCATGATAGTTTTCCATATATATATGTCACACCCTGGCTTTGCGGAAGCGTGGTTATTTTGGTGTGACTTCTTAATACCATAGCTTAACCATAACAAAGCTATATGAAATAAAATCATGCAAGATCATCCATTCGATTAAGTTTTAAAAACCAGAGTAACACAACATTGTCTTAGAGACTTACAACCTCATAACATAAAACATTGTCTTGAATAACATAAACACCGACATGAAATAAACGCAGTTTAAGATTTGTGACTTGTCCAGGAAAGAGTCACATTTCCTAAACTGGGATGACCTTGGAACCCTTATGCAGCGGGAAAACATAACATACCGCGCCAGATCTTTAATTTCCTGAAATACATGTAAGTTGAAAAATCAACAATAATGTTGAGCGAGTTCATGTGTAAGTGAGTAAGTAAACCTTTGTATGTATAAAAATCCTGGTATGTAGCAAATAAGGAAAAAGAGATCACCAACGGTTTGCAAGGCCATTGATATGTGTGAAGTGCAAGTAGGAAGACTCAAACCTAGCAGATTTAGCGTTGGGTACAAAGTCACTCCAAGGTCCATTCTGTTGGGCCTCTCAGAGGTCCGTTCTGTTGGGCCTAGAGTTGGGCTCGCTACACCCAGATAGATCTACCGCTTACGTCCCTCGGTCCTACAATGAGGATTAATGGCCTCCAGTTTCTGCCTACCCACTCACATGATCTAAGTAATAAACCTCCTTACGCTAACCATACCATGTATAAAGTACTTGTAATCAAAGTAACATGTATTTCACCCCCGCAGTTAAGAAAACTGAAAACAGTTAGAGAAAAGGGGGACATGAACTCACAGTGGTGCGTCTCTACCAAATATGCCTCCAAATCAACAGCTGTGTGACGACCTACACGTACTAATTCTATTAGATGGACGGCCGTGCCTTAGCTTTATGGTTTAAGTTTCTGGGAAATAGTTAGGCAACTATTTCGTGTTTACATTCTGTATATACTTGGTAGTTATTTTCTTCCCAAGGATGGGGGATTTACACAACCATTCTTGTTAGTGTAAGATCCATTTTTAGAAAGCATGATTTCTTTAACGCTTGGTCCTTTGAAAATACCACTTGCAGATACGTAGATCTGCTAGTTTTAAACACTATTCCACAAGTAAAACATTTTTACACAAGTTCATGATTCGTGTATGGTAGAGTTTCACCCTTTAACCCTTGTTCTATTCAAAACAACCTTATGTCATGATTCGTGATCATGACCAAACCGGGTTAAGTGATGATCCGAGCTACCACAACATAGATTGGGTCTAAATAATCACAAATTTCAATTACTACAACATTTACACAACATATGAGCTTTTATCCAACACTTATAGCATTTTTAGTAGACTTTAAAGTATCATCTTGTAAGATTTCGAGTTTTAACCGTTACAAATCGTATTAACCACTTTAGAATAGTTCAAGAAGGTGATTTAAGTAACATACCACTAGCTCGAGGCTAGGGAAGAATCAAGACGAAAAACGCGTGGATAAAAGCAAGATAAAGAGGTCCTTCAAACTCCGAGTGCACCAAGCCTCCTAATACGTGATCCTTGAAGCTTGTATGATGTTGGAATGGAATGATGGAAATCGAAAGGTGGTGGTGGTGTTGCTTGTGTCTTCGGCCGAGAACCAAAGGGAGAGGGAGAGAGTGTGTGTGACGTTTGGTGTTGAGTGTGTGTAATGTTGTGTTAAGTGATGATCTTATAGATAATTTTCAACATGTTTAACCAATGGTTCATATGCCTCCTAGATATTAAACACTAGGATTAAACTAATCAAAATTGTACCAATTGTGTCCCCCCTTAGTTGGGGACGGTTAGAGAGGGGGGGGGTCTTGGTCCGATTCTAACTAGATAGTTAGGATAATATAGTTAAGTTTAGGGACTTAACCTGGTTAGTTGCGTGTAGTGTTTTATAGCGGGTGTTAGGGTACTCAGGGACCCTAACTGGCTCAGAAAAAGATAAATAATGATAATAACAATATTTTCATGTTCCGGGTATAGTCCGGTTGTTCAGTTGGATAGTAATCCGTTAAAGTGCTTAACAAAGCTTTAAAGTGTCGTTATTACCCCTTTTAGTGACACAACTCATTTCTGACACTTTGGAAAGTGTCTAGTAATATTTTTCTCATGTTTTGGCACTTTATTAGTTAGCTAAAAGCTGAATTATTATGTAAAGTGCTGAGTTTTGTACTTAGAGTACGTTTTAGGCACATCCAGTCATTGTGACTTATTCCTAGAGACGCAGTTCTACAACCCTTATATCTCTACACTCACCACTAGTGTAGCAAAATATTTCAGGCTCTTACAGGCCTTAGAGGCAGTGTTTGCCTGATGCTGGCTTTATCAGCATGTTCAATAGGTTATCCGTTATAGTGCTACTGTGCTTTTTGTGCATCATGTTTGTCACTAAGGTTCAGCATGTAAATAATGTAGTGACAGCAAGTAAAGTATGATGCAAGTAAGTACATGTATCAGTATTCAAGTAGCAGTTCATCAGTAATTTCAAACAAGCACAGTAATTAATTATTAATTAAGTCGTACGGATACCTGGTTTAGTGAGGGTTGTCACATTCTCCCCCCGTTAAATAAATTTCGTCCCGAAATTTTAAGTTTTGCTTGTAGATGCAGGGTTCTTGGGAAATAAGTGGGGGTACTTCTCTTTCATCCGGTCCTCACGCTCCCATGTGTATTCAGGACCGTGTCTGGCATTCCAACGAACTTTGACGAGCTTGACACTGCTCCGGCGGGTCTTGTTTACTTTCCAATCCGTAACCTCAACCGGTTCTTCAACGAAATGGAGCGTGTCGTCAACATGAATCTCGTCGATGGGAATGGCAATATTATCTTGAGTTGGACTTTTCTTCAGGTTGGATACATGAAATGTATCGTGGACTGAATGGAGTTCAGCAGGTAGGTCCAACTTGTATGCTACTAGTCCTATTCTTTCTAGAATTCTGAAAGGACCAATGTAGCGCGGATTTAACTTCCCACGCTTTCCGAAGCGTGCCACACCCTTCCAGGGTGAAACTTTCAATAACACTATTTCTCCAACTTGGAATTCCACATGTTTCCGGTTTGGATCCGCATAGGCCTTCTGCCTGTGGCGAGCTGCTTCGATGCGTTTTAGAATCTGCGCAATCTTGTCCGTCGTTTCTTGGACGATTTCGGGACCAGCAAGCTGCCTATCACCTGCGTCAGCCCAGCATAGGGGTGATCGGCACTTGCGTCCGTAAAGGGCTTCGAATGGCGCGACACCAATACTGGTGTGGTAGCTGTTGTTGTATGAAAATTCGACCAAAGGCAAATGCTTATCCCAGCTACCGCCCAAATCCATAACACACGCTCTCAGCATGTCTTCCAAAGTTTGTATCGTTCGCTCGCTCTGACCGTCAGTTTGCGGATGAAACGTAGTGCTCAGATTCAATTGTGAGCCAAAGGCTTCTTGGAAGGATTGCCATATCCTTGACATAAACCTTCCGTCTCTATCGGAGATGATTGAGAGAGGTACTCCATGGCGCGCGACGATCTCTCTCATGTAAATTTCAGCCAATTTGCTCGTATTATCCTTCTCTCTGATAGGTAAGAAGTGTGCTGACTTCGTTAATCGATCCACTATTACCCAAATAGTGTCATGGCCTCTCGGCATTCTTGGCAACTTTGTAATAAAATCCATTGAGATTTGTTCCCATTTTCACTTGGGAATCTCGGGTTGTTGCAGAAGTCCTGAAGGCTTCTGGTATTCGGCTTTAACCTTAGCGCATGTTAAACATTTGCTCACATAAACAGCAACATCGCCTTTCATCCTAGGCCACCAATAATAATCTTTGAGATCCTGGTACATCTTATCCGCTCCTGGGTGGATAGAGTACCGCGACTTGTGAGCTTCATCGAAAATAACCTTCCTTAAACCTCCAAACAAAGGAACCCAAATCCTTTTCTCAAAACATAATGTTCCTTCCTCGTTTGGTACCAATAGCTTCTCCATCCCACGGAGATATTCTTCTTCAAGGTTTCCTTCCTTGAGAGCTTCTTTCTGCGCGGCACGAATGCGCAAGGAAAGATCGGTTCGGATAATCATTTCTAAAGCCCTAACCCTTATGGGCTTGATCCTCTCCTTTCGACTTAGGGCATCGGCGACTACATTCGCCTTCCCTGGATGGTACTTTATCTCGCAGTCGTAATCGTTCAGCAACTCAACCCATCGTCTCTGCCTCATATTCAGCTCCTTCTGGTTGAATATGTGTTGTAGGCTCTTGTGATCTGTAAAAATTGTACACTTTGTACCATAAAGGTAGTGTCTCCAGATCTTTAATGCGAATACCACGGCGCCAAGTTCCAAATCATGTGTGGTATAGTTCTTTTCGTGCACTTTCAATTGACGTGATGCGTAAGCAATAACCTTTTGGCGTTGCATCAACACGCAACCCAATCCTTGACACGAGGCGTCACAGTATACCACAAAATCATCTGTACCTTCCGGTAGTGCTAAGATTGGCGCATTGCAGAGCTTATCCTTCAGTATCTGAAATGCTTCCTCCTGTTTGATTTCCCAATCAAACTTCTTATCTTTCTGCGTGAGGAGCGTCAATGGTTGAGCGATTTTTGAAAAATCCTCAATGAACCTTCGATAGTAGCCGGCCAAACCCAAGAATTGTCGAATCTCGGTTGGCGTCTTTGGCGTTTCCCAATTCTTGATCGCTTCGACCTTGCTTGGATCCACATGGATTCCATCTCCATTTACCACGTGTCCAAGGAATTGGACTTCACGTAGCCAAAACTCGCACTTAGAGAATTTGGCGTACAGCTGTTCTTTCTTCAGCAGCTCCAAAATAGCTCTTAGATGTTGTTCGTGCTCAGCCTTGGTTCTTGAATAAATCAAGATGTCGTCGATAAACACTATCACGAACTTGTCCAAGTACGGCTTGCAAACTCTATTCATCAAGTCCATAAAGACTGCAGGCGCGTTTGTCAAACCAAACGGCATAACAAGGAACTCGTAGTGTCCATAACGAGTTCTGAAGGCTGTCTTCGGGATACTCTCCTCTTGTATCCTTAACTGATGGTATCCAGATCGAAGGTCGATCTTTGAATAAAAGCTTGAACCTTGCAGTTGGTCAAACAGATCATCAATTCTTGGCAGAGGATATCTATTCTTGATCGTCAGCTTGTTCAACTCCCGGTAGTCAATGCACATACGAAAACTACCGTCCTTTTTCTTGACAAACAGGACCGGAGCTCCCCAAGGCGAGAAGCTTGGTCGGATAAATCCCTTGTCTAACAACTCTTGAAGTTGTGTCGACAGTTCCTGCATCTCAGACGGCGCTAGTCTGTAAGGTGCCTTAGCCACAGGTGCGGCGCCTGGAACTAAGTCAATGCGGAACTCTACTTGTCTCTGAGGTGGCAGTCCAGGTAAGTCCTCTGGGAAGACTTCTGGATATTCCCTCACGACAGGGATGTCTTCGATCTTCGGTTCTGCAGCTTTCTTGTCTACAATGTGTGCCAGGAAGGCAGCACATCCTTTCTGCAAACTCTTTCGTGCTTTCAGGCAGCTGATAATTCTTAACGGCGTATCACGCTTCTCCCCGTGAACCACAATTGTTTCGCCATCTTCGGTTGGGATACGAACAACCTTTTCGTGGCAAACTATCTCCGCCTATTTGCCTGATAACCAATCCATTCCTACCACCACGTCGAAGCTTCCCAACTGAACTGGTAGTAGATCCAAAGCAAACTCACGCTCTCCTAATTCGATCACACAACCTCTGATAACTTCGTTGGCTTCTACTAACTTCCCATTGGCCAATTCGATCGAGTAGGGAATATCTAACTTATTAGCGGCTAACCCAAGCATATTCTTAAATTCTAACGACACGAAGCTATAATCGGCACCAGTATCAAATAAAACGGATGCATAGCGTTGATTTACAGGGAACGTACCAGTAACGACATTGGGGTCCTGGCGCGCTTCCCTTGCTTCGATTTGGAACACTCTTCCACGGGCTTGGTTTAATTCTGGGCAGTTCTTCTTAAAATGCCCAATATCGCCACAGTTAAAGCATCCAAGTCTTTGCCCGTTTCCACCAGCTTGATCATTCCTCTGATTACGATTCACGGCGCCCGCTTGGTTAGCATTGTTGCCTCGATTCTCGTTACCTCCATAGTTTCCTTGTGTGCGATTTCCATTCCCACTCCGGTTGTTATTTCTATTCCCAAATCCTCCTTGGCCTCCCTGACCAGCAGTGGCCCAACAAGTGTCCTTCAAGTGGCCACGTTTCCCACATGCTTCGCATACTTTTGGCCCGCATCGACCAGAGTGGTGGCGTTGGCAGTCGTTGCACTTGGGTTAGGTGCCCATGTATCCCTTTCCTTTCTTCCCTCTACCAGCTGTAACCTGAGCTGGCGTGTCTGATCCTCCTTTCTTAACCGCCACACTGGCGCCCTGCTTGAAGTTCGAGAACTTCCATTTGTTACCTCCTGACGACTCGACGTGAGTCTCTTTCTTCTTTGGCTCAGCATCACCAAACTTGTTTAGGCGGATAGCCTCCTCTGTGAGAGCCACGCTCAAATCAATCGCCTCAGTAATGGTCGCAGGCTTGGATGAGGTCACCATGTTTATGATTTGAGGAGCTAATCCCCAAATGAAACGTTCAATCCGCTTGAACTCCGGAGTGACCATGTAGGGTACCACATGTGATAAGTCATGGAACCTTTGAACGTATTCTGCGATCTTTGGACCGTCCATTTTCAAATGCCAGAACTCGGTTTCCAACCTTTGGATTTCTGCGCGAGAGCAGTACTTTTTGTGCATAAGTTCCTTTAGTTCGGTCCAGGTTAGCGCGTAGGCAGCAGCTTCACCAAGTGTCTGTACTTGCAAATTCCACCAAGAGAGGGCTCCATCCAAGAATAGCCCTGAGATATAGGTGACTTGCTGATCCAGTGCGCATTTGCTCATGCGTAGAACAGATTCAGTTTTCTCCGCCCAACGAACAAAGGCGACAGTACCTCCAGTGCCATCAAAGTTGACCGGTTTGCAGTCTAGAAACTGCTTGTAGGTGCATCCTGCACATACGTTATAACATACGATTGGCATTAGCATCATTGCTAAAGATATCCAATTAGGTCATGGTATGTCTAAATGACTTAGTATTACCATGAGGTGGATTATTGTTGTTGCCAGTGTTGCCAGAGTTGCTTCCACTAGTCCCTCCTTGAGAGGCGGCGTATTGTGCAATGGCAGCAGCGATAATTTACTGGAGTTCCGCCTCATTGGTAGGCATGCGTGTCTCACGTCTCGGCGGCATCTTCTAAAAGATGTGTTTACGTCGGTCAGGCCATAGTTATAATACATAAGTCAGGTCATCATATAGGGTATGTATATAACGATAGTAATAGTACATAACATCTCATGTTATAATCATATCAATCACACAACATCCCATGTCCTAACATACAAATAACCAAATCAAGCATCAAATATGATGAGAATACTGCGATTGCCATATATCGAGACCACATAGTAAGTGTACAAGTACATCACAGTGTCATACAACGTCAGTCGACCAAGGGCTACATCACCCTAGTCCAAAAACCATATCAAATCTGTGTCAATACATCAAATACATGTCAACAAAAGTCAGAATTAAAATGTAGTCTCCAAAAATGCTATGCAGTCAAAAGCATTCGCCGTCTTCTCACCAATGTCTACCTATACGGTACTGAAGAGCTCTACACGGATGGCGGTGGAGGAGGGGGAAAGTGAGTGTAAAACAAGCGGCGCAAATGGAGCCAGTCCTCCTCCATGGCTCTCTGGGTGCGTAAGAATGAAGCAACCTGCTGCTCCAGGGCAAAAAGGCGTGCAGCATAGTCTGGTGGAACAGGTCGAGAGGGCTGCAACGGAGAGTGGGTCTGACCCTGGCACGGACACGGCGGCGTCTGAGCTCTCTCAAGCTCCTGAATGCGCTGCGTGTGTGCCTCGTGCTGGGCGACAAAAGACATCAAAACGTCCTCAATAGTATACCCCATGTGGAAAGAATGGTAGGGGTCAGTAGGTGGCATAGCAGAGTGTGGTGCCCAAAGGAACGGCTCACTGGTGGGATCAAAAGGTGCCACATGAAATGGAGAAACAGGGGGAAAAGTAGCAAACGGTGGTATAGCAGGGATAGATACTGGTATGTGTCCAAAAGGGTGAGCCGAAGAACCTTCTCCAGGTCGTGCTGGAGGTGTAAACCGAGGAAATGAAAAAGGAAGTATCAATGTGACGGGTATCAGTGATCTGAGGGGGAAAAGGTGGGACCTCGTCATCAGCCGGAATCCACCCACACTGGGCGTGCTCGTCTCGGGGGTCGATCCGTGCCTCAAAAAGCGCACGATCAAACTGGGCTGGTATAGGATCATGGTGAGGTACAATAAGAGGGTCAACTGGTGCATCAACAATAAGTGGGGGATCAACATGATCAGCAGCAATGACATGATCACCCTCCAACAACGGAGCATCTACAGGGTGATCATCAATAGGTGGGTCAGCAATGACAGGCTCAATAATAGGTGCGTCAGCATGAACTGGGTCATGCTCAAGTACTGGGTCAGGAGCAGGGTCTAGTGGCTGCTCGGGCTCATCAAAGGCCATCTCAAAATCAAACTCATGGTCGATGGGATCAACTGGGTCGACTGGATCCTCCATAGGCTGATCCATGGGTATAAACTCTATATCCTCATCTGGGTCGAATCCTGGGGGAAAGACAGGATCGGAATCCTCCACATCCTCGTGGTCGAAAGTAAAACTAGGAATAGGGGCAACAGAGGATGCCTGGTCGGGATCTGATCCATGTGAGAAGTGTTGCGCACTCTGGGTGTGTGAAGGTGCGGAGGCCACAGACTCGAAAGAGTCTGGGACCGGAGAGTGAGCAGGTGACTCCTCAGCGGGAGCATCTGCGATCAACAAGAGATCACCAGCAGCAAGAAGGGCCTCGCCCTAAACCTCATCCTCCAAGGGCTCGTCGTCAAAAAGATCGACGTCGTCGTCAACGTCGGCGTCGAGGAGTAAATCGTAAGCAGGATACGAAGCAAGCGGTATGGGAGCAGGGATCTCCACTAACGGTAGGTCCCCGGCCAAAGGGCCATCAGCGAGCTCATCAGCACCATCAGGTAAAGCGAAGGGCTGGAAATCATCCTCGTCCGTGCTCGTAACGTCGGATGTGTGAACCTCGCGCTCAGAAGACTCTAGGTCGTCCGATACTATAGGTCTAGGTCCTGTGGTGTCTGAATCACCAGTGCCAGAGGTGTCCATAGTGTCTGTAACATAAACACAAACATGCACAAACAGTCAATCATATAATCAAATAATCACATAAGTCACCAAGTAAGCAATCAAATAATTCTCCTAGTCTCACTAGCCTCCCAGTCTCTCAGACTGCTCTTCCTAGTCCCACTAGCCAATTCTCCTAGTCTCACTAGCCATTTCTCCTAGTCCCACTAGCCAATCCTCCTAGTCTCACTAGCCAACTACCTCGATCTCTCAGACCGAGCCTCGGCCTCTCAGACCAAGCCTCAGCCTTTCTAGACTAAGCCTATAAATAATAAAATGTGCTCAACATTTGTTTGCAAAAAGTTTTGGATCTGGACTTAAGTGGTATGCAGAAAAATGTTTTCGTGAGAGCCCTAGTGATCATAGTCTAGACTCGAGAAAGAATCCTAGTTCGCTATGATCAGAGCTCTGATACCAAGCTGTCACACCCTGGCTTTGCGGAAGCGTGGTTATTTTGGTGTGACTTCTTAATACCATAGCTTAACCATAACAAAGCTATATGAAATAAAATCATGCAAGATCATCCATTCGATTAAGTTTTAAAAACCAGAGTAACACAACATTGTCTTAGAGACTTACAACCTCATAACATAAAACATTGTCTTGAATAACATAAACACCGACATGAAATAAACGCAGTTTAAGATTTGTGACTTGTCCAGGAAAGAGTCACATTTCCTAAACTGGGATGACCTTGGAACCCTTATGCAGCGGGAAAACATAACTTACCGCGCCAGATCTTTAATTTCCTGAAATACATGTAAGTTGAAAAATCAACAATAATGTTGAGCGAGTTCATGTGTAAGTGAGTAAGTAAACCTTTGTATGTATAAAAATCCTGGTATGTAGCAAATAAGGAAAAAGAGATCACCAACGGTTTGCAAGGCCATTGATATGTGTGAAGTGCAAGTAGGAAGACTCAAACCTAGCAGATTTAGCGTTGGGTACAAAGTCACTCCAAGGTCCGTTCTGTTGGGCCTCTCAGAGGTCCGTTCTGTTGGGCCTAGAGTTGGGCTCGCTACACCCAGATAGATCTACCGCTTACGTCCCTCGGTCCTACAATGAGGATTAATGGCCTCCAGTTTCTGCCTACCCACTCACATGATCTAAGTAATAAACCTCCTTACGCTAACCATACCATGTATAAAGTACTTGTAATCAAAGTAACATGTATTTCACCCCCGCAGTTAAGAAAACTGAAAACAGTTAGAGAAAAGGGGGACATGAACTCACAGTGGTGCGTCTCTACCAAGTATGCCTCCAAATCAACAGCTGTGTGACGACCTACACGTACTAATTCTATTAGACGGACGGCCGTGCCTTAGCTTTATGGTTTAAGTTTCTGGGAAATAGTTAGGCAACTATTTCGTGTTTACATTCTGTATATACTTGGTAGTTATTTTCTTCCCAAGGATGGGGGATTTAATACATGTGCGTTCGTAACATTCAGATTTCACTATTAAGTCTCACTTAATATACTTTATTTCTAACTCCCAAAATATAAATATTCTTCCCAAAAATATTATACTTTAATACATGTGATTTTCCAAAATAACACTTAGTAATATTATTTTTACTCTAAAAATAATATTTACGTAGTTCACAAAATAATCATAAACACTTATACAAGTGATGTTGTGAAAAATATATACTAAATATATATATATATATGTATCACGTTTTATTTTGTGAAAATCCCACCTCCGATGTTTTGTAAATATAGTCGTGGCGAAACTTATATTTTGAAAACAAGTCAAAATGTATTTCTAACACTTATAGTGGAAATATTTCTAAGTGTTAGGTTTCAGAAAAATTTCGCCAGAGTCCCCTCTGTAACTGGAGGTGGCCACGCTTTCAAGCGTATCATTTTCTTTTATAAATCAAACCAACAATTTTCTCAATCAACCAAAACAATGTTCAAATCACAAACTAGTCAAAATATGTATATAAATCGCATAAAATTTCATGAACTTGTGATTTATTCAAACTATGAAGTAAATCTCATTACTTTTAGTGGATCTTTATATAAAACAATCCGATTTTGTAAAAACCTCGTTTTTATGGAAGTTCCGTCTTTACAACTTCTCGTCAACTTTTACAAAAATAGTTATTTTGTCGAAACTTTGTGTTACACAAGTGTTTACACACTTGTGTGTTCTCAAAACCATTCTTGTTAGTGTAAGATCCATTTTTAGAAAGCATGATTTCTTTAACGCTTGGTCCTTTGAAAATACCACTTGCAGATACGTAGATCTGCTAGTTTTAAACACTATTCCACAAGTAAAACATTTTTACACAAGTTCATGATTCGTGTGTGGTAGAGTTTCACCCTTTAACCCTTGTTCTATTCAAAACAACCTTATGTCATGATTCGTGATCATGACCAAACCGGGTTAAGTGATGATCCGAGCTACCACAACATAGATCTGGTCTAAATAATCACAAATTTCAATTACTACAACATTTACACAACATATGAGCTTTTATCCAACACTTATAGCATTTTTAGTAGACTTTAAAGTATCATCTTGTAAGATTTCGAGTTTTAACCGTTACAAATCGTATTAACCACTTTAGAATAGTTCAAGAAGGTGATTTAAGTAACATACTACTAGCTCGAGGCTAGGTAAGAATCTAGACGAAAAACGCGTGGATAAAAGCAAGATAAAGAGGTCCTTCAAACTCCGAGTGCACCAAGCCTCCTAATACGTGATCCTTGAAGCTTGTATGATGTTGGAATGGAATGATGGAAATCGAAAGGTGGTGGTGGTGTTGCTTGTGTCTTCGGCCGAGAACCAAAGGGAGAGGGAGAGAGTGTGTGTGAAGTTTGGTGTTTAGTGTGTGTAATGTTGTGTTAAGTGATGATCTTATAGATAATTTTCAACATGTTTAACCAATGGTTCATATGCCTCCTAGATATTAAACACTAGGATTAAACTAATCAAAATTGTACCAATTGTGTCCCCCCTTAGTTGGGGACGGTTAGAGAGGGGGGGGGTCTTGGTCCGATTCTAACTAGATAGTTAGGATAATATAGTTAAGTTTAGGGACTTAACCTGGTTAGTTGCGTGTAGTGTTTTATAGCGGGTGTTAGGGTACTCAGGGACCCTAACTGGCTTAGAAAAAGATAAATAATGATAATAACAATATTTTCATGTTCCGGGTATAGTCCGGTTGTTCGGTTGGATAGTAATCCGTTAAAGTGCTTAACAAAGCTTTAAAGTGTCGTTATTACCCCTTTTAGTGACACAACTCATTTCTGACACTTTGGAAAGTGTCTAGTAATATTTTTCTCATGTTTTGGCACTTTATTAGTTAGCTAAAAGCTGAATTATTATGTAAAGTGCTGAGTTTTGTACTTAGAGTACGTTTTAGGCACATCCAGTCATTGTGACTTATTCCTAGAGACGCAGTTCTACAACCCTTATATCCCTACACTCACCACTAGTGTAGCAAAATATTTCAGGCTCTTACAGGCCTTAGAGGCAGTGTTTGCCTGATGCTGGCTTTATCAGCATGTTCAATAGGTTATCCGTTATAGTGCTACTGTGCTTTTTGTGCATCATGTTTGTCACTAAGGTTCAGCATGTAAATAATGTAGTGACAGCAAGTAAAGTATGATGCAAGTAAGTACATGTATCAGTATTCAAGTAGCAGTTCATCAGTAATTTCAAACAAGCACAGTAATTAATTATTAATTAAGTCGTACGGATACCTGGTTTAGTGAGGGTTGTCACAATATATATATATATATATATATATATATATATATATATATGCGGAATATTTTCACTAGCCTTTGTACCAACACCTGATTGTCGATTAATGCTTTGTTTAATTTCTATCATTGGCTTAGATCAAACCATCACTCCCTTACCACAATGACATCACGTTCTCACTTCTCCATGCTGAGATACTGTAACAAACACGCTCTAGCTTAGAGAATTTGGAAGGCTCGACATTTGATCATTTGTTATCACTCCTTGAAACCTTGAGGGTAGTGATGTATTGTTGATACGATCATACCCTCTTGAGCTGTTTTCATGTCTTTCTTTGGAACCTCATGACTACGCAGACGTATTTTGGATTCATTTGCACAACCTAAGGAAAACTCCCCCTGACTTGGTTGCTTCACAAACATACCTAAGTTCATGGATTCAGGTGAATTGTTCCTCCTTCGCATGTGGACGAGTTCAACGACTTTTGATGGAAGTCTCAGTGAATCTTAACACTACACACTTGTACAACAATCATGCTGCTATGTTGAATTTTTGTTCTGATTGATTTCACCCCGTGACAGCTATATTTGATCAACGACATACTTTAACTTAACTATACCAAACTTGCGTATGACAAGCTATACCTTCGACCTTATGTAAACCCCTATTGTGGATTCTTAAACGCTTACTCATCCATTGCGACTACTCTTTCTAATGTTTTCACATCCATACACGATATACTTTTGCGATTCTGTGATCCTAACAGCAATAGCCGCGGACACTCGCTTGGACAAGTTACACTCTATGAACATTACTCGATGAGCATTGGGCCATGAATATGATGATACCAAAGGTACTGTTCTTTGAACTTGATACGACCGATATGGATTCTCTAACGCGACATTCGAATCTAGTCTAACCTGATGAATATGTCACTTGTTTTCATCGATGACACACTGATCCACTCCAAGAGTCATTTTGGAACATCTTCGAGCAAAACAGCTTTATGCTAAGTTTTTGAAATGCGACTTTTGGCTTCGTGAAGTCCATTTCTTAGGCCATGTGGTTAATGAGGATGGGATTCACGTTGATCCACCCAAGGTTAACTCGACCAAGAACTGGCCTGCACCTAGAACACCAACTGAAATCCATCAATTCTTGGGATTGGAAGGTTACTACAGAAGGTTTATCAAAGATTTTTCAAAGATTGTGCAGCCTCTTACCGTTCTTACTCAGATGGGTGTCACCTACCGTTGGGGTGATGCTCAGGAATCCGCATTTCAACAGCTGAAGTTGAAACTTTGTAGTGCACCTATCCTCTCGTTACCTGAAGGCACAGACGACCTTGTGACACGTCAAACCACGGACTTGGTTGTGATCTGATGCAACGTAAGGAAGTCATTTCTTACGCATCACGCCAGCTTAAAGTTCACAAAAGAACTACATTACCTACGACTGGGAGTTAGGAGCAGTAGTGTTTGTACACAATATATGGAGACATTCCTTGGACGGTACCAAGTACACCATTTATACCGATCACAAGAGTCTCCAGCATATCTTCTACCAGAAGGAATGGATCATGCAACAACGACAATGAGTCGAACTCTTTAACGACCATGAATGCGCAATCAAGTACCATCCAGGCAGAGCCAATGTTGTGGCTGACGCCCTCAGTCGAAAGGAAACCAAACCTAAGCGTGTACATGCGTTACAACTTGCTATTCACTCCAGCCTTCCTGCCCAAACTCGTGATGCTCAGGTTGAAGCATTGGAAGAAGGGAATCTTTCAGCTAAGTCTGTGCGGGGCATGGGAAAAAGTGACTTGAACCTAGGGAAGGCGGTACTCACTACTTCATCGAACGTGACTGGGTTTCATCCTTTGGAAATCTACGAGAACTTGTGATGAGCGAAGCACACAAGTCTCGCTACTCACTGCATCTTGGCTCTGATAAGATGTACCAAGACCTCAAAAACTCTTTACGGGTGGCCCCACATGAAAGCTAACATAGCGACCTATGTTAGTAAGTGTTTACCTGTGCGAGGGTCAAGGTTGAATACCAGAAACCATCAGGCCTACTTCAAAAACCAGAGATCCTGGCATGGAAATGGGAGCAGATTTCCATGGACTTTGTTACTGGCTTGCCTAGATCTCAGCCGGGAAATGACACCATCTGGGTGATCGTGGATCGACTAACTAAGTCTGCACACTTTCTAGCAATCAAGGAAACTGACAAGTTTTCTACGCTAGTAGACATCTATCTAAAGGAAGTAGTCTCTAGGCACGGAGTGCCAACTTCTATGATCTCTGATCGAGACTCACGCTTTACATCTGAGTTGTGGCAAGCAATGCACAAATCCTTCGGCTCACGTCTAGACATGAGCACAGCGTATCATCCACAGACGGATGGGCAGACTGAACGCACCATCCAGACTCTTGAAGACATGCTTCGGGCATGTGTAATCGACTTTGGTAACGGCTGGGAAAGGCACCTACCTTTGGTGGAGTTTTCGTATAACAACAGTTACCACACCAGCATCCAGGCTGTTCCGTTCGAGGCTTTGTATGGACGGAAATGCCGATCACCTCAATGCTGGGCAGAAGTTGGCGACAGCCAAATCACTGGCCCAGAACTCGTCGTCGACACAACGGAAAAGATTGCCCAGATACGACAAAAAATGACGGTAGCTCGTGACCGTCAGAATAGCTACGCTGGTAAGCGCAGGAAACCACTCGAGTTCCAGGTTGGGGATCGAGTGCTACTTAAAGTCTCACCTTGGAAAGGTGTGGTTCGCTTTGGCAAACGGGGCAAGCTTAATCCGCGTTATGTCGGACCTTTCGAAATCACTGAGAAAATCGGCAAGGTGGCGTACAGACTGAATTTGCCCGAAGAGCTTAGTGGTGTTCACGACGTATTCCACGTGTCGAATCTGTAGAAGTGTCTGTCAGATGAGACCCCCATCGTTCCTTTCAAGGAACTCACTATCGACGACCAGTTACGTTTCGTCGAGGAACCGGTGGAAATTATGGACCGGGAAATCAAGACCCTCAAACGTACCAGGATACCCCTTGTTCGAGTTTGTTGGAACTCCCATCGTGGCCCAGAGTTCACCTGGGAACGAGAAGACCAAATGAAACGCAAGTATCCTCAGTTGTTTAAGAAAGATGATTCCAACAATGAAGCTACTACGAAATTTCGGGACGAAATTCCAAACCAACGGGGGGAGGATGTGACATCCTAGGAAAACACTCAACACAACTAGCTTCCTCAGTGACTGGGTGCTAAATTTCGGGACGAAATTTCTTTCAACTTGGGGATGATGTGACAACCCGTGTTCGTGAGGTTAGCATTGTTCGCTACATTTTTTTTAAATAATTTTATATTACGCTTTACTTTTCTATGAAACCAAACTCTACACACTTATTCAATCTATTATGTTGAACCAACCCGAACCATATGAGCCAAAGCATATGTCGCGTGTTAATTCAACCCATTCGCGTAGCTCGGAATTTATGAGTCCCGAACCATAACATGACCATTATATTTTTGTATTAGTTGATTAATGATATATATCTATTAGTTCTTGTAGGTAGTAAAAAAATTATATATATATATAATAAATAGATTAGCAAAACAGCATATCGATTAACTGCCATTTATTTTCTCACTTACGGCCCACGCCCCTAGCCCCACCTTGCTTTCTTGTTTTTGGCCCATGTTTGCAAACCAACCCCAAACCGCCCAAACACCCCCATCCTTTATTACGTACATGAAATCCCTCCTAAACCCATAACCCTAGTGCGACATCAGACCTATTCCCCTCTGCTTCTCTCTAGTAGATTCAAGCAAGGTGCAAGGAGTCCTTAAAGTCCTTCGGTTTCAGGCTTTTTGTGACAACTCGAGTTTCCAAGATTCCATCTTCGCATTAATCGCACGTTAATTGTTTAAGTTGTTTATTTACACGACTTGTTTGTTTCACAACTGTACACGTTTGTAATACGTTAAATTGTATTGTGATTTACATGTTATACTTGATGTGCAATGCAAGTGTTGTTTTTGTGTTTATGTATGGTGTGCATTATATGTGTATAGGTTAACAATACATTTTGGTATTTATGTTATGATGGTACAATTAAAACATGGAACAAACATGGAACCTTGGGCCGATTACCCTACCCCACTCGAAAACACTCTAGCCGAAACCCCCCCCCCCCCCCCTGTGAAATCACCCATCACGAAAACACAAGTGTTTTCGTCAACCGGTGGGCCGGCGAAATCAACACAAGGGCCTCGGGCCCAGTAGCAATGTTTTAATATCTTGTTCCCCACTATTACGAAAAGTTTAATCGCCAAACCCTAGAACTCCCTATTGCTTCTCCCTGGTGCATAAACGGCAGTTAACAAACTCTAGTGCTTTACCCTCTACCTCTCTCTAAACCTGCGGCCGTTTTGTGAAGACCCATCTCTTGTTTGTTTTAGCATACTTTCGTGGATACCCGACTATTCGGTTAGTTTGTTCGCTCTTATTTTTGCAACGCATATGATCTATTTGTGATTCTTGGTAGTTTCGGTATAAACTGGGTTTGGTAATAAACAAGTACTGGGCATGGATCGATATGTTTGGTGATGGCTAGATTGTTATGATTGTTATAGGTCAAGAATTATCGGTTGGTTAGAATGATGCTTGTAACTGGTGGGTACGATAAATTGTTATAGGATAGTCAAACGATGGATTGGCTAATAGATCTGATGTTGTGTTGAAATTTGATTATGTCCTCTGTACATGTTTGGTTTGATGTTGTTAATGGTATTATCACTGCTTATGAATATTAAAATGAATACGTGATACATTAATGCGCATGCCAATGATCTGGTTGTATGTTT
Source organism: Helianthus tuberosus (assembly GCA_030545235.1). Taxonomy (NCBI): domain Eukaryota; kingdom Viridiplantae; phylum Streptophyta; class Magnoliopsida; order Asterales; family Asteraceae; genus Helianthus; species Helianthus tuberosus. Next base: position 46,270,876 of record CM060426.1, on the reverse strand, counting down.
ATGCTGATGATTGATTCGTAACTGTTAGATAGACGATTAAGGTCCTGTATTACGTATTTGTGTTGATGATGTTGATGTACCAGCGAAAACACAAGGGTCAGACGAAAACACTAGGTGTTTTCGTCACACCTTATGCTCGACAAAAACCAAGTGTTTTCGTCCCAAAATGAGTTTTCGTCGCATGTGTTTTAGTTTGTAATTCTGGACAGTAACTCTGTTAAGCTTCGTATGCAACACTGTTAGTTTGTAACTCTGTTAGTTTGATAAACCTGTTAAGTGGTTAACTCAGTTAAGTATGTTAACTAGGTGATGTTAACTATGTTAAATTGTTAACTACGTTAAGTATGTTGAGTGGGTTAACTCGGTCAAGCATGTTAACTCTATTAACTCAGTTAAGCTTATCATGTCTGTTAATTGATAATTCATGTTAGATTAGATTGAGAATCCAATTACGTGAAGCATGAGTTGTATGAAATTGAATAACTGTTTACGTGTTACTTGATGTTAACTATCCAGTACACTTAGTGACTTGGATTGAATGTTAAACTTCACCAACATGAACTGACTGTGTATACATGCATACTCTAGGCTTTGATTGATTGTTTGCAAGCACATAGTTAAGCATACCAAGCAAACCAAGGTGAGTTCACACTCTTTCCAAGGCATGGGATTCCCAAGGGTTGGGAATGGGATTGGATAACTACTCGTACTATCATTACTATTAAACTACTTTTTACTGTCCTCGGATTGAAGGGCACGTACGTAAAACCTACGTACACAACGGTAACTACAAACTTGCATATTCCCCATACCACAGGATACGTACGATCATAAGACCATCACTCTATCATTTTAAGTCCCTCATTTATCGACTTAATCGCCGAGGCCTATGGCGAGCGGGTCATTAGTAGATAGCGCTATTAGGGTTTAACAAACCTCACACCGTGCCAGTCGGACGTGCGTGTGCTAATGGACTATGGGCAAAGGGTCAATGCTGATAGACATTGACTTAGGGCACCTCTTACATTTTCGTAGCAGTCGATACGCGTGGTCTAGTAACACATGGGAAGCCCCCACCAATCTTCGCAAACATGTCTGGGAGATCGCGATATGAATTAATACGATACATGGTTTACAAAACGAACATACGCTTTACGAAATGAATGCTATAACTAAACAACCAACTGTGAACTCGCTCAACTTTGTTGTTGATTCGTTGCTACATGCCTTGCAGGTCGTTAGGTACTCATGGAGCTTGCACAGGGAGGCGCAGTCGTTGTGGGACATGGCAGTGTGTGCCATGCTAAAAACATTACTTTATTTCATACTTAATACTTACCTTGGGTTTTACAATTATGCTTCCGCTAAACACTTAACTACGTTTTGGTTTGAAACACATTTCATATTGGGTGGTTGAATTTTACGTGTTACTTGTTATGTTCAATATGATTGGTGGCTTGATCCTGGTCAGTCATGCCTCCAAGCGGTGATACTCCGCAGGTGGATTTTGGGGGTGTGACACTTTTGATCGATCCACACCATCTCTTTAACTAGGTAATACGTTTGATTGATGTTATAGTCTTGTTAACTTCAAAAACATGCCTGCGTTTTTGGTATGTCTGGATGATCATGCTAATCAATTGTGTTCATGGCTGTGTTTATAAATGTCTCTGATGATCTTGATGATTATGATGTAAATTGGTAGTGTAGAATTCATGAAAAACAAATATGAGGGTTAGTATTACGGTTTATGTATGTATGGGTATGTACAGCTGGGTTAGGGCTGTCATGCTTGATGATTTTGTATAATGAATCTGATATATGTAACCAAAAACCTACTAAGAATGATTTGTGTTAAGTGGTCACGGCTGTGTTGTATTTAGATAATGACCTTGGCGTCTTGCGATGATAACTTGTGGTCGAGTATTCATGTGAATGAAGTTATAATGCGTAGCTTTGTCAAATATGGCATATAGGCCTAGGAATGTGGATTAGGGATTAGGATCTTGATGCCCGAGCATGTTAAATTTGCTAAGCGTCTGCTGTAAATGACTTATTATCTGATGTTAGTCGTTATTAGAAGGTGTTGTGATCATATGTGCGCGTTTTAGTAACGTGTAAGCGATAAACAACATGCTGAGTAACATTTACAGCCAACTTCAGTTGGCTGTAAACGGACCGTTATTAATCAAAAAATTGATTTTCTGAAGTCTTTTCGAAAAGCGAATCAAATGGCACTAGAATCGCATTTTTTTGAGGTCGTTTGGTATTTTTAAAGGTCCTTTTTGTACAACAGCAAAAGCTGCGTTTTTTCTGCAGAAAATGTGTGTTAATTTTTCATCATAACTTGAAATATGGATTGGGTCAGGTCATGAAACTGATACTGTAGATGGCCACTGATGTCTTTGTAATTCTCCAACTGGAAGTTCGTCAATCGTATTTACGATGAATTTTAAATGAATTTTTCCGTGGACTGCAGTCAGAAAGTGACGAATCTGATTGAAGCCCTGTAAATGATTTTTATAAAATAATTGGTAATGAATTGGATCCCGAGATTTTTACACAAAATATTCGTATTGTTTAAAACATTCTGTAAATATTTAGGAATTTTTGGAATAAGGTAACTATTTTATTAAAATGCCCAAAAACAGCCCAGTTTTGGATGTTAAAGCTGAAACGACGTAAGTAGTAATTTGCGTGTCTAAATGTCGGGTAGGTTATCTGAGAATGATCTACCGTGTTATATGTCAATGAAAGTGTTATGTGAAATATCGTATGCTTGCTTTTGAATAGTTATAGATGGGATGTTTATATGGGCGTGAACTGTTAAAGTGAGTGCATGTTATGTGATAGATGCGTGTAGGAAGTTTGTGTTTTATTTAAAACCATTAACAAACTAAATGGTAATCATATTAGGACGTGATTAACCGACCTTGACTTTTACCTATTTTTAAGAGTTAAACCGAACAACCAAAGGTGAGTTCACACTTTCTACAAGGCATGGGATTCCCGGTGGTTGGGAATGGGTAAATGATTGAAAGGAAACCTGCATATTCTCTTCAGTTAGAATACGTACCTCCACCCTCTTAACTGAAGGGTGACAACAGTTGGAACCTGCGTGATCTCATTATATGGGACACGTACCTCCACCCTCTTAACAGAAGGGTGACAACATTGTTACTAGACCAATAACTCTATCATAAGTCCCTCATTTTTATATCGACTTAATCGCCGGGCCAATGGCGAACGGGTCATTAGTTAAATAGCGCTATTAGGTTTGACAAGCCTCACATCGTGCCACAGAGGACGGGAGTGGACTAATGGATCTGGTCACGTCAATGATGATCGACATTGACTTAGGGCACCCAACTTTCTCAGTCAGTAGTCGATATGGTAACGGGTCTAGTGGGATATTCATGGGGTAGCCCCCACGGCTGGGAGCCAGAGTAAAAGGAAAGGATTAATCATGTTTTTAAACTATGGGGTAACCCCCACGACAAGTAAGCCAGCTAAAGGAAACTTATGTTTTTGAAACAACTTAAAACGAACACCCAACTGTGAACTCGCTCAACTTTGTTGTTGATTCATTAATATATGCCTTGCAGGTCGTTAGGTGCTTAGATGGAACTTGCACAGGAGGACGAGGTCGTTGTGGGACACGGACTGTTGAGTTACATGTTAAACATTTGAACTTTTAAACTTATGATTTGGTTTTAAACTTTATGCTTCCGCTGATAACTTGAACTTGGTTAATTTGTTTTGGACACCAATTATATTGTTGGTTGGTTTATATTTACTTTAATAAATTGTTCAATATGATTGGTGGCTTGATCCTTGTCATGTCACGCCTCCTGCGGTGATACTCCGCTTGTGGAATTTGGGGGTGTGACACACTGTCTCATATTAAGCTCTTTCTGATCAAATATGTGCTGAAGGCTCTTGTGATCCGTGAAAATAGTACATCGAGTACCATACAGATAGTGTCGCCAGATCTTCAAAGCAAATACCACTGCACCTAACTCTAGATCGTGAGTGGTATAGTTCTTCTCATGGACCTTCAGTTGGCGTGAAGCATAAGAGATAACCTTTTGGCGTTGCATGAGCACGCAACCCAATCCCTGAAGCGAAGCATCGCAGTATATCACGAAGTCTTCCATGCCTTCGGGTAGGGATAATATCGGTGCATCGCATAGCTTATTCTTGAGCAGCTAAAAGTCTTCTTCCTGCTTGTCTCCCCATTCATACTTCTTGTCCTTTTGAGTAAGGGAGGTCAGCGGTTGAGCTATCTTGGAGAAATTCTCAATGAACCTGCAGTATTAGCATGCTAAACCTAAAAACTTTCGGATCTCGGTCAGCGTCTTCGGAGTTTCCCAGTTCTTGATTGCCTCAATCTTTGTGGGATCCACATGAATGCCATTTTCGTAATGTCCAAGAAACTGTACTTCGCGAATCCAAAATTCGCACTTCGAAAACTTAGCATAGAGCTTTTCCTTCTTTGACAGCTCTAGAATGGCTCTGAGGTGTTGTTCATGCTCTTCCTTTGTCTTTGAATAAATCAAAATATCGTCGATAAATACGATCACAAATTTATCGAGATATGGCTTGCACACCCAGTTCATCAAATCCATAAACACTGCCGGCTCATTAGTCAATCCGAACGGCATTACCAGAAACTCGTAATGTCCATAACGAGTTCTGAAGGCAGTCTTTGGTATACTTTGTTCTTGAAATCGCACCTGATGATAACCCGATTGAAGAACAATCTTGGAGTAGTAGCTTAATCCTTTCAATTGGTCGAATAAATCATCAATCCTTGGTAATGGATACCGGTTCTTGATAGTTAACTTGTTCAGCTCCCGGTAGTCGATGCACATTCGAAAGCCACCATCCTTCTTCTTTACGAACAGCACTGGAGCTCCCCAAGGTGAGAAGCACGGCCTTATAAATCCCTTGTCCAATAACTCCTGAAGCTGCATGGATAACTCTTGCATCTCTGATGGCGCAAGTCGATAAGGTGCCTTGGCCACAGGCGCGGCGCCTGGAACCAACTCAATGTGGAATTCGACTTGTCATTGAGGAGGTAATCCTGGCAAGTCTTCGGGGAAGACATCAGGATATTCCCTTACAACAAGGATATCTTCAATCTTCGGCTCTTCCACTTCCTTATCCACGACATGAGCTAAGAAGGCAACGCATCCTTTGTGTAGACACTTCTGTGTTTTCATACAACTGATAATTCGAAGGAGCGTATCCTGCTTCTCTCCGTGAATCACGATCGTTTCCTCATTCGCCATAGGAATGCGAATGATCTTCTCATGGCACACAATCTCTGCATGGTTGCTAGACAACCAATCCATCCCAACTACGACATGAAAACTCCCCAAATCGACTGGCAGAAGATCTATCGAGAACTCACACTCTCCAAGCTCTATAACACAACCTCTAATCACCTCATTAGCTTCTACTAGCTTTCCATTAGCCAGTTCTATCGAGTACGGGACATCTAACTTACTTGCAACTAAACCAAGTATATTTTTAAAGTCTAGGGTTACGAAGCTAAAATCGGCACTAGTATCAAACAGCACAGATGCGTAATGTTGATTAATAGGGAACGTACTAGTAACCACATTCGAATCCTGGCCTGCTTCCCTAGCTCCAATGTTGAAGACCCTTCCACGTGCTTGATTATTTTTAGGGCAATCCTTCCTGAAATACCCCACATCACCGCAGTTAAAACAACCTTGAGCATGTCCCTAATCATTACCATTTCCGCCCTGATAGTTGTTGTTGTTGTTGTTTCCTCCACGATTTCCGTTACCAGCTTGGTTCCCAAATCCACCACTGTTGGATTTTGTATGCCCAAGACACATATTAAATTGATGTGGCTAGTACGTTATAATCCAAGTCGAGTCATACCCAAACACAAGCTAGACAAACACTTATAATACTTATTTGTGATATGATCAAACAAGTAAATATTAACACTTTGAATATTTAGAAATTGGTTTTCTAAATAATTGCACTTGAAAAAAACTAATAAATTATATGGATAATTTATTTTGAGAGAATATTTTATTTTGTTATTTAATGGGTTAAATAACATTATAAAAGTTATGATTTGTTGCATAAAGTCTTATAAAAATGTTATGTTATGTTTTATAAAAGTTATAAAACTAAATACAAGACATAAAAATAAGCTAGGAAAATTTTGATTGGGTGAGAATATGGTGGCACATGGGCCGCCCCCTTTTGTTCTTCCCTAAGTGCCACACCCCGACTGCGTTAAAACAACAAACCGTGGCGGAAACGTCAGGGAGTGTCGTAACAGAATCATTGTTTCACAACACATGGATTGAAGTTTCGTTTTATTGAATTAAGTTTATTACAATGTCTCGAAAATTAAATACAAAGCATGAACATATTGTCCTTCATTGTTATTAAGTCACTAAGGCCTCGTCCATTCCTATGTGAGCATGCATCGTAATCATCATCAAACACCATCAACTATGGTACCTGAAACATATGTGAAAATACGTCAGCATAAAAATGCCAGCGAGTACATAGGTTTTGTGAGTGTGTCAGATTCATGGCCTTGAGTTCATATTGCAATAACTCATCCAACTACGAGAGTTGTCAAGTGTATACCTTGAAAACAAAAGAGTTTGATATTGCAGTATGTTTCTATCAACTTTTACATGTTGATATATGTATAAACCAAAACCATAGTAGCTACAAATCTTAACTGAAAACATTTTTCTTTGTAAACCAAGTTGTAAATCGTTCTTGAAAGTAAACATTGTATGGTTTATATCGTTAAGAAAACCTTGTAGTGTAACTTCGTTTTGAAAACAACTCGCCCAAGTGATCTAGATAACGCAACGACATGTAATGTGTTAAAAGCACTTATATATAGGAAGTACCAGCGGCGTATCCACCATGCTTTTATCACATTACACCTGCCTCGTTACCTAATCACTTACCATAACCCAATTCGTTCAATAGTTCAAATAGTTCCAATCGTTCAAATAGTTCAATAGATCAAATAGTTCCAATGGTTCAATAGTTCAAATCATTCAAATAGTTCAGATAGTTCCAGTGGTTCAAATAGTTCACAAAGATCAGATAGTTCCAATGGTTCAACTAGTTCACATCGTTCAATAGTTCCAGTGGTTCGTGTTTAAATTGGGAAAACTAACTTTTGGTCGTTTTATTGAATACATTCAAACCTGTGTGACTCGTCCTACTCGTTTAACTCGTATTAACAAACCACCAAAGGGTAATTTAACAATCATCAGGTTCTTTCGTTGCCCACAATACCCCATAACCATGGTGAAAGTCCGATAACGGGATTTGTTAGATCCTATGGTATCATAATATCCTATGTGTGACACCTGGGTCACTGCGACCATCAAACAAATACCAAACCAATGAAATATTGTATTTCATACTTGGGATTTGTACAAATATGTGTATCATTTGCACATATCAATTCTTGTTCGATTTCGGGCTCTAAATTTCTTTCTGGAAGGTTATACGCGCACTGATGCGTAAATATAACCAGTTTAATGCAACGGACACTCCAGAATAGTGAAAAAGGCTTAACATACCTTAAATAACCTTTACATAACTTAGAAATAAGTTTTGAAGGCTTTGGTATGTCAAAAACAAGTTAATTCGCCTACAGGGACTAAATTTGACAAACTGCGAAAGTATGCCAATTTGAACTGTAACAGACATTCCGTAACATGACCATAAGTTAAACATACCATATATATCCTTTACATAGCTTAGAAATATGCTTTGTGTCACACCCCGACCACGTAGAACATCAAATCGTGGCGGGAACGTCGGGGAGTGTTGTAACAGAATCATTGTTTCATAACACATGGAAATTGAAATATTGTTTTATTGATTAAAAGAGTTACAATGTCTTGACAATAAAAGAAATATAACATAAATAACTAGTCTTGCATCTTTTATTGTCACTAAGGTCCAAGTCCGCCTAAGTGTATCTTGATAAATCCTATGCATCATATCCTGAAACACATGTGAAAATAGGTACGTCAGCATAAAAATGCCTGTGAGATACATAGGTTTTGTGAAAATAGGATTCATGACTTGTAAGTTTAGAAAAAAAGTTGTTTAGGAAAAGTCAGTCATGAACCTTGAAAATTGATTTGTTTTGTAAATCGTTTGAAAAACAATAAGTTCAGATGATATGTATAAATAAGAGAATAATGTATGGTTAAATGAATAACCAAGTAAAATGAGTTTGTATAAGATAAGTTGTTTGTAAAACAATGTCTTGTGAAAAGTATGTTATTTGTATAAAATGTTATATGTCTCAAATTGAAATGATTCAAATAACGCTACGATATGTAATACCATACAAGCACTTATATATAGGAAGTACCAGCGGCGTATCCACCACACTTGTATCGTATTACACACGTCTCGTTACTTAAATCACTTACCCAAACCAAACCACCAAAGTAAAATGTTTATGTATAATCAAATGTCAAAATGTTTATGTGAAAACCATGTCTAATGTCTATGTTTAATGTAAATCATAAATTGTGTATCTAAATGTCAAAATGTATATGTATGGTAAGTGAAATATATCAACTAAACCATATGTAAAATGCACAAAAACAAGGTATTGAAGTAAAACAAGGTTTAAATCAAAGTTATGTTTTGTGTAATAAATGCATGCTTTACTGATATAAACATCTATGCGGTATTGTGAAAATTCATACATCCAAGCCTTGCGACAGTCGGATAACCCTTTTAGTAAAGGTTATCAAAAAAAATGTATTCGGATTCGGTCATTCCTTCCATCCAAACAAACCCAAGATTACAGGAATGGGATTTGTCAAGTCCTATGGTACCACAACCTACTACCGAGCGGCATGATCGGTGTTAATGAATGTACATTGTCTCATTTAAACAAACCAAATGTCATACCAAAATGTAAGCATGTGATGAATAATAAATGTACTAAGTATGCACGCAATGGGCATACATAGCATAGAATGTAATGTAAAATAATGTACTAAGTACGCACACAATGGGCATACATAGCATAAAATGTAATGTAAAATAATGTACTAAGTACGCACACAATGGGCATACATAGCATAAAATGTAATGTAAAATAATGTACTAAGTACGCACACAATGGGCATACAAAGCATAGAATGTAATGTAAAATAATGTACTAAGTACGCACACAATGGGCATACATAGCATAAAACACAATGAAATCATGTACTATAAATGTACTAATGAACATAGCAAGTATATGATGTGAAAACAGGAAAGCATGAAAGTAACAAGTAAGCACATGTGTTCCACCCCAAAACAGTTTGGAAAACAGTAAAAGAGGGGTCTATGTACTCACCTGAGATTGCTTAGTAGTCCTAGAGTAACAACCAAACAATGCTAGAGATCACGAATATCAAACGGCACCTAATATAGGTAACTACCTTAATAAACCGGACCTATAATCGGAAGATCGGATAGAATGAGGGCTCGTAAACCAAATGAGTATAGGAACTCATGTAGTATGGTATAACAAAGCCTACATACTAAATGAAACCTAACCTAAGTGCTTACGACCCATTACCACCCGTTTAGGTAGCTTATGCTACTTTAACGCGTCGTTCGCGTAAAACGCGTTCGGAACGCCTAACTAGCCCTATGATAAGTAAAATATGCCTTAACATGTCTAATATTGTTACTAAATCAGTTTAGATACCAAAAGTTATGTTACATATGCTTAAAATGAAATTTGGCGTAAAAAGGGCATTTTGGTCTTTTATCTAAGGCTTATAAACTACCTATCATACAACTAACTAAACATCGTGACCATAAGGTATAACCTCGGAAGGTTATTCCCTATATACTATGGTCACCTAATGTGTTTGGTCGGATCCTAATGATCGACCAAACGGGTCGGGTTGGAAAGCATAAGCGATTGTTTAGATCGCTTACCTTACGACCCTATATAAGCACTAAACTAAAAGTGACGAGCTAAGCATGTTAAAACATGCTTAACTAAGTTTAGAAAGCAGGTTTGGTATCAAAACAAACGGTTTTGATACCTAAAAGTAGTTTGGTTACAAAATACGCAATAACACGCATTTTGGCCGAAACTACGACTCGTCACTGAGCCTAGATAACGTGGTAATCAGTAGGTATAGTCTCTAGGGACTATAACCATCGTGATCACGCTCACGTTATGAAGTTCAAATGAACTTCGCATTGACCATAAACTGGTCAATGCAGAAAGTCAAACGCAGTTTGACTTTGAAGGTAAAAACGCATAAAAGCATGAAAGAGGACTTACAAGAGGTCCAAGAATGGAAGTTTGATCTGAAATTCCCAGGTATGAAGTGTTGCAACTCCAACTTAGGGAAATGATTAGATCAAGGGTGAGTTTGAAGCAAAAGGGGGTGGGGTATTTATAGGATTAGGACCACCGTTAGGATCGTTTCTTGAATATCGTGCCTTGATCTCACCCGTACACTTGTCGGAATGTTATGGTAGCTCATTTTGCCCCCACCACCAGTTATTGACAAGTGGCATTGGCCTTTGGGGTGTTTAAGGGCTGTTAACAGATGAAAAATGACTTTTGCTGATCAGAAGGGGCCTCGCGTGACGCCAAGGGGGCTAGGTGTCACGCTAAGGTCCCCCTGATCAGCAAACACTTTCCAATGTTTCCATTTCAGTCCCCGTTGTGTATTAAGGCCATTTCCGACATGTTTAAGGCTCGTTAAGCCATTTTCAAGGCCCTAAAATGATGCCTAAACATTGTGGACATGAAACATGCTCAAAAATATCCCGGATGTCGGTTTGTTTGGCCGTACGATCGCGATGTTCGCTTAATTACGACGGGATGCGCATAAGCGCGAAAAACGATCCAAATGGCGTGACGAATGGATTTTTCTTATGCCAAACAGACTAAAATAAAATATTTTAGTGCTTACATAAATTTTTGGATGTCCGGATGTATTCAGAACGCAAAATATGCGCGAAAGTGCAAACTTATGCACTTTTTGACGCTTTTAGTCCCTGAATGACCCAAAGTTTATTTTAGCACACCGAACCCCTCAAAGCCTATTTCTAAGCTATGTAAAGGATATTTATGGTATGTTTAACTTATGGTCATGTTCCGGAATGTCTGTTATAGTTCAAATTGGCATACTTTCGCAGTTTGTCAACTTTAGTCCCTGTAAGCGATTTAACTCGATTTTGCCATACCAAAGCCTTCAAAACTTATTTCTAAGTTATGTAAAGGTTGTTTAAGGTATGTTAAGTATATTTCACTATTCCGGAGTGTTTGTTGCATTAAACTGGTTATATTTACGCATCAGCGCGCGTATAACCTTCCAGAAAGCGATTTAGAGCCCGAAATCGAACAAGAATTGATATGTGCAAATGATACACATATTTGTACAAAATCCAAGTATGAAATACAATATTTCATTGGTTTGGTATTTGTTTGATGGTCGCAGTGACCCAGGTGTCACAGTCTCCCCTACTTTAGGAAATTTCGTCCCGAAATTTTATTTAGAGGAAACTTGTGACAGTTTAAAACATGAAGTTGAAAAGATCGAACAACATTGATAAATCCTATGCATCATATCCTGAAACACATGTGAAAATAGATACGTCAGCATAAAAATGCCTGTGAGATACATAGGTTTTGTGAAAATAGGATTCATGACTTGTAAGTTTAGAAAAAAAGTTGTTTAGCAAAAGTCATTCATGAACCTTGAAAATTGATTTGTTTTGTAAATCGTTTGAAAAACAATAAGTTCAGATGATATGTATAAATAAGAGAATAACGTATGGTTAAATGAATAACCAAGTAAAATGAGTTTGTATAAGATAAGTTGTTTGTAAAACAATGTCTTGTGAAAAGTATGTTATTTGTATAAAATGTTATATGTCTCAAATTGAAATAATTCAAATAACGCTACGATATGTAATACCATACAAGCACTTATATATAGGAAGTACCAGCGGCGTATCCACCATACTTGTATCATATTACACACGCCTCGTTACTTAAATCACTTACCCAAACCAAACCACCAAAGTAAAATGTTTATGTATAATCAAATGTCAAAATGTTTATGTGAAAACCATGTCTAATGTTTATGTTTGATGTAAATCATAAACTGTGTATGTAAATGTCAAAATGTATATGTATGGTAAGTGAAATATATCAACTAAACCATATGTAAAATGCACAAAAACAAGGTATTGAAGTAAAACATGGTTTAAATCAAAGTTATGTTTTGTGTAATAAATGCATGCTTTACTGATATAAACATCTACGCGGTATTGTGAAAATTCATACATCCAAGCTTTGCGACAGTCGGATAACCCTTTTAGTAAAGGTTATCAAACAAATGTATTCGGATTCGGTCATTCCTTCCATCCAAACAAACCCGAGATTACAGGAATGGGATTTGTCAAGTCCTATGGTACCACTACCTACTACCGAGCGGCATGATCAGTGTTAATGAATGTACATTGTCTCATTTAAACAAACCAAATGTCATACCAAAATGTAAGCATGTGATGAATAATAAATGTACTAAGTATGCACGCAATGGGCATACATAGCATAGAATGTAATGTAAAATAATCTACTAAGTACGCACATAATGGGCATACATAGCATAAAATGTAGTGTAAAATAATGTACTAAGTACGCACACAATGGGCATACATAGCATAAAATGTAATGTAAAATAATGTACTAAGTACGCACACAATGGGCATACATAGCATAGAATGTAATGTAAAATAATGTACTAAGTACGCACACAATGGGCATACATAGCATAAAACACAATGAAATCATGTACTATAAATGTACTAATGAACATAGCAAGTATATGATGTGAAAACAGGAAAGCATGAAAGTAACAAGTAGGCACATGTGTTCCACCCCAAAACAGTTTGGAAAACAGTAAAAGAGGGGTCTATGTACTCACCTGAGATTGCTTAGTAGTCCTTGAGTAACAACCAAACAATGCTAGAGATCACGAATATCAAACGGCACCTAATATAGGTAACTACCTTAATAAACCGAACCTATAATCGGAAGATCGGATAGAATGAGGGCTCGTAAACCAAATGAGTATAGGAACTCATGTAGTATGGTTTAACAAATCCTACATACTAAATGAAACCTAACCTAAGTGCTTACGACCCATTACGACCCGTTTAGGTAGCTTATGCTACTTTAACGCGTCGTTCGCGTAAAACGCGTTCGGAACGCCTAACTAGCCCTATGATAAGTAAAATATGCCTTAACATGTCTAATATTGTTACCAAATCAGTTTAGATACCAAAAGTTATGTTACATATGCTTAAAATGAATTTTGGCGTAAAAAGGGCATTTTGGTCATTTACCTAAGGCATATAAACTACCTATCATACAACTAACTAAACATCGTGACCATAAGGTATAACCTCGGAAGGTTATTCCCTATATACTATGGTAACCTAATGTGTTTGGTCGGATCCTAATGATCGACCAAACGGGTCGGGTTGGAAAGCATAAGCGATTGTTTAGATCGCTTACCTTACGACCCTATATAAGCACTAAACTAAAAGTGACGAGCTAAGCATGTTAAAACATGCTTAACTATGTTTGGAAAGCAGGTTTGGTATCAAAACAAACGGTTTTGATACCTAAAAGTAGTTTGGTTACAAAATACGCAATAACACGCATTTTGGCCGAAACTACGACTCGTCACTGAGCCTAGATAACGTGGTAATCAGTAGGTATAGTCTCTAGGGACTATAACCATCGTGATCACGCTCACGTTATAAAGTTCAAACGAACTTCGCATTGACCATAAACTGGTCAATGCATAAAGTCAAACGCAGTTTGACTTTGAAGCTAAAAACGCATAAAAGCATGAAAGAGGACTTATAAGAGGTCCAAGAATGGAAGTTTGATCTGAAATTCCCAGGTATGAAGTGTTGCAACTCCAACTTAGGGAAATGATCAGATCAAGGGTGAGTTTGAAGCAAAAGGGGGTGGGGTATTTATAGGATTAGGACCACCGTTAGGATCGTTTCTTGAATATCGTGGCTTGATCTCACCCGTACACTTGTCGGAATGTTATGGTAGCTCATTTTGCCCCCACCACCAGTTATTGACAAGTGGCATTGGCCTTTGGGGTGTTTAAGGGCTGTTAACAGATGAAAAATGACTTTTGCTGATCAGAAGGGGCCTCGCGTGACACCAAGGGGGCTAGGTGTCACGCTAAGGTCCCCCTGATCAGCAAACACTTTCCAATGTTTCCATTTCAGTCCCCGTTGTGTATTAAGGCCATTTCCGACATGTTTAAGGCTCGTTAAGCCATTTTCAAGGCCCTAAAATGATGCCTAAACATTGTGGACATGAAACATGCTCAAAAATATCCCGGATTTCGGTTCGTTTGGCCGTACGATCGCGATGTTCGCTTTATTACGACGGGATGCGCAAAAGCGCGAAAAACGATCCAAATGGCGTGACGAATGGATTTTTCTTATGCCAAACACTAAAATAAAATATTTTAGTGCTTACATAAATTTTTGGATGTCCGGATGTATTCAGAACGCAAGATATGCTCGAAAGTGCAAACTTATGCACCTTTTGACGCTTTTAGTCCCTGAATGACCCAAAGTTTATTTTAGCACACCGAACCCCTCAAAGCCTATTTCTAAGCTATGTAAAGGATATTTATGGTATGTTTAACTTATGGTTATGTTCCGGAATGTCTGTTACAGTTCAAATTGGCATACTTTCGCAGTTTGTCAACTTTAGTCCCTGTAAGCGATTTAACTCGATTTTGCCATACCAAAGCCTTCAAAACTTATTTCTAAGTTATGTAAAGATTGTTTAAGGTATGTTAAGTATATTTCACTATTCCGGAATGTTCATTGCATTAAACTGGTTATATTTATGCATCAGTGCGCGTATAACCTTCCAGAAAGCGATTTAGAGCCCGAAATCGAACAAGAATTGATATGTGCAAATGATACACATATTTGTACAAAATCCAAGTATGAAATACAATATTTCATTGGTTTGGTATTTGTTTGATGGTCGCAGTGACCCAGGTGTCACACTTTGAGGGGTTCGGTGTGCTAAAATAAACTTTTGGGTCATTCAAGGACTAAAAGCGTCAAAAAGTGCACAAGTTTGCACTTTCGCGCATAACTTACGTTCTGAATACATCCGGACATCCAAAAATTTATGTAAGCACTAAAATATTTTATTTTAGTGTTTGGCATAAGAAAAATCCATTCGTCACGCCATTTGGATCGTTTTTCGCGCTTATGCGCATTCCGTCGTAATTAACCGAACATCGCGATCGTACGGCAAACGAAGCGACATCCGAGATGTTTTCAAGCATATTTCATGTTCCCTATGTCTTAACATCATTGTGGAGCTTGAAATTGGGTTTGACGGGTGTTAGAAGTGCCGTTACGCAACGAAACAAGGTGCAGGGACTGAAACTGTAATTCTGCCAAAGTTAATGGCTTACGGACCGTAAGCCATTACCCTTACGGTTGGTAAGGGGTCCCCAGAACAGCAGATCTGTTTAAACAGTTGTTGCCTCTTCAGGATAATGAGGGGCCAATTTGCACTTGCCTCTTAAGGATAATGAGGGGCCAATTTGCACTTGCCTCTTCAGGATAATGAGGGGCCAATTTACACTTGCCCTTTCATGCTCATGAGGAGCCATTTTGATGTTACCATAAGGTTTCAACAAGTGTATGGACCAGATCAAAGCACGTTATTTGATAAACGATCCCAACGGTTCCAAGAATCCTATAAATACCCAACCCTTTCACAACTCAAAACCCACAAATCTGATCTAAAAGCTCTAAGTTGAAGTCAATGCTTCATACCTGAGCTATTCGATCAAGTTTTACTAGCGGGGACCCTTAGTAAGTGTTCCTTCGTTCTTTTATCGCTTTCTAGTCCGAAAGTCAAACTATGTTTGACTTTCTGCATTGACCAGTTTATGGTCAATGTGAAGTTCGTTTGAACTTCATAACGTGAGCGTAATCACGATGGTTATAGTCTCTTGTGACTATACCTACTGATTACCACGTTATCTAGGCTCAGTGACGAGTCGTAGTTTAGGCCAAAATGCGTGTTATTGCGTATTTTGTAACCAAACTACTCTTAGGTATCAAAACTGTTTGTTTTGATACCAAACCTGTTTTCTAAACTTAGTTAAGCATGTTTTAACATGCTTAGCTCGTCACTTTTAGTTTAGTGCTTATATAGGGTCGTAAGGTAAGCGATCTAAACAATCGCTTATACTTTCAAACCCGACCCGTTTGGTCGATCATTAGGATCCGACCAAACACATTAGGTGACCATAGTATGTAGGGAATAACCTTCCGAGGTTATACCTTATGGTCACGATGTTTGAGTAGTTGTATGATAGGTAGTATATATGTGACAACCGGTACTTAACGGCTTCTAATTACGTGATTAACAAACGTTTAGACGATAATAACTAGTGTTTAAGACACGTATTAACTTAATTAGGCTCGTGGAATGCCTAGGAACGCTTCTCAGGCGTTACAGAGCGCGTATGGTGATTTTGGGAAATTCTGCTGAACGATAAGCGATAACGAACTAATACTGCACAAAATACTGGCAACGCCGACAAATACTAAGTTTATACGTATAACTTATACATGTGAATGTGATTTTGCGGAAATAACACGCTTTCAAATGCCACAAAACGCAAGCGCGAACGAAAAACACAATAGTAAGAATGCACCGACAACGAAACGGAGACCCCAGACACGCTTATTACCTACAAAACCGAAGTTTTGTGATTATTTAGCTTCTTTTTCAAAATTTATTATTCGTAGTTGACAACGAATTGCAAAACGGACAAGAAACGACGAACGGCCCGTTTTTACGCATTATGATGCAATCTACGAAATACGTGTCATGATATCGATTTTCGAAGTGATCTTTGAGTGTTTCGACTTAATATCGTAATTTACGACATTTTATAATTTTTGGGTTCGTGAAACGGGCTTCAAAAGTTTTACTGGGCCACTCAAAAGACACTAATGGGCCTAGGGCCCAACCCACATTTAAAAACTTAAGTATAAAAGCCCCTTATAAGTTGTCAAAACCCTAGAACTTCATTTTGATCAAACACGCACACAACTACAGAGCTCTCATTCTCACATGCTCAAACCCTAACTCAAACACCAGACCTTCCCATCTTCTTTCTTGTCTGGTCGTCGGTGACCGGATATTCCGGCGGCTGGTTATGCTCCGGCAACCACACCCTTCATCTCTCTATCCCATATGTCTCTCTCGGTGAGCCAGTGAAGCCAACCCCCCCCCCCCCCCTTTTCCTTCGATATGCGTAACAGCCGCCGCCACCACCGTCTGGTGGTGGCACTACGACGAAGCAGGAGAGAGAGAGAGAGAGAGACAGATGGAGAGAAGAGATCGAGTTGAGAGAGAGAGCGACTGGTGGAGAGACGAGACAGAATCTCGGTGGTCGGAGCTCCGCTGACCAGTTCCGGCAACGAGCCTGATTGGGCGATCAGTGAACCCCGGCGAAGCACCAGTGAGCAGCTTTATTTCTGTATGTTTTTTTTTTACTAAACCAATGGATCCCAAAATTAATCTTCAGAACATAGATACATCTGGTTCATTAATTTTGTTTCAGATCGTTGATTTCAATTCCATCACTGACGTTGGAATTTTTAGTTAAAATGGAAGTTGGTGGTGGTGGCGTTACCGTTATGGTTCGAGTCCAGACATCGAGTTTGAGTCACGGTCAACAAGTCAAACCCGGTTGACTCGGTCAACACCCGAGTCAACTCGGGTCAACTCAGTGCAGATTGGTCCGGTTCACATCAGTTATGTTTCGAGTTCACCTTCGGGTTCCGGTTCAGTTTCGACATGTTTGGTTCAAAATAGTCAATGCGACGACTCGGGTCAACTTGGGTAGTCAACGATAATCAACTGTCGGGTCAACTAGTCAAAAACAAGACGCGGTAAAGTTTAAACGACGCAAAAATCTAGTTAGTTTGTTATAGAGTTTTAGATTTTAGTTAGTTTACGCGACCGAGCTCAACCCGATTCGACTAAATATTAGTTTACTTTTGATACTTTGACTAAAATTATATATTGTGATTACTTTGCGTTAAATTATCGTTGAATTTTGAAAAGATACGACAACTTTTATTGTCGGGTTATTCCAAAAACAGAGGAAACTCTGTCCAATTTTCGTTAAAAATCCGAAATACCAAACATATCTATATTGTATAAGCGACGCCTATCGAAGTATTTTCGCTAAATGAATATAAAGTATATCTATACTTTTGGCGACGTTTTAGGAGGTACCAAAACAAAGTTATAACATCTCGACAAAACACGAGCTACTAGTTTACGAAATTCGCATACTTTTATAAAATAAATATAATTATTTATATTTATTTTAAACGTCTTTACTCGAAGTATGACACCTTGCCGTAAGATTCATAACAAACGATATCATTAACCGACTCGATACGATAACAACGAGCTATATATATAATTATCTACGCTTTTTATTCGCAATGACTAACCCGATTTCATAAGTATATTTGAATATATACACATAAAATATATATTCTAAGTCACTCGAAAACTAAGTCGATCTCGAAACTTAGTTTTATCCCGATTATAAACTGGATCAATTAACCATAGAATGGTTATTCTAAAATCAAGATAGCACCTTAATAGAATCGTTTAGTTAACGATTCGGTAGAGCTCGGACACGTAGTTTAACTACGTTGTTTTATTAGAAAACATATACGTATTCCTTCGTAGGAATGTCGTAGTTGTACGCTAGCTAAATACACGTTCTTGGAACGGCACTACGGAAACACACTAAGCTAGCTTTGCACAGGAATATCAAGGTGAGTTCATAACCCCCACTTTTTACTGTTTTACATTTTTTTATAAATGTTTTCGGGGGTGGAAAGACATGCAAGTTTTGAAAAAACACAATGTTTCGAGAAACAAAATCATATGTTTCTAAACCATTTCGCAACATGATTTCAACGAACTCAAATCGTTTACGAAAAGGTTTAAGCTAAACTTACCGGTTCTTACAACAAGTACGTATTTACGAAACGTGCATGATTTTCATGACTAGAGACGGGAATGTCCAAGTTACAACAATAGGACTGGGTTGTTCTGTGTATGAAAAACGAGACAACCCAGTGAGTTCATGTCCCTCCTTTCACTGTTTTCAATGTTTTGTTTTCAAAAACATCGAGGGGAAATACATGCTAAAACTATTGGTATGTTAGTTACGGAGCAGTGTTGTAGAAGGCGCTAGGCGCTAGTCGGGCGGTGAGGTACCGCCTAGGGATTAATCGGGATTAATCGGGATTAATCGGATTGGGATTTTTATATGTATTTTTTCAAAATTATATATATATACCCAATAATATAAAAATAATACTTCAAAATTCACATAAATACTTCAAGTTTCAGATAGTATGGTTCGATTTTGACCGATTTTGACTGATTCTGACCAATTTTGACCGCCTAGGACCGCCTGGGACCGATTTTGACCGATTTTAACCGATTAATATAGGCCGATTAATCCGATTTTTGACCGCCTAGGACTGATTTTGACCGACTTTGACCGACTCCGATTAATTGGCCGACTAGCTCAAAATTAGTCAGTAACTAGCCGCCTAGCGCCTAGGCGCCGATTAATCGGCCGCCTAGGCCGATTTTTGCAACACTGTTACGGAGTAGATGACATGATCAATGTGCATAAGTAGGGAAACTACATTAGTAACCATTAATCACTTAGTGACCAAGGTGCAAAAGGTGTAGATCTATTGGGCTTGAGGCACGCCCCACTCCTGGTTGGTATACCCTGGAGTGCCTTTGTGATCCCACTGATGACAAAGTGTTCTCGGTTTGGTTATTTGCTTATGGTACATTATGTCAGGGGGCTCGCTACCCACTGATAGATCCTTAACAGACTCCATGAATGAATCAGAACATACCAGGATTACAAGATAACAGAAAACATTTCAATACCGGTTTACAAAGATATCAGAAAACATTTCAATACACGTTTACAAAGATAACAGAAATCATTTCAATACCAGTTTACAGATACGACAGATAACATTTCATTACTGGTTTACATACTCAACAGTTACATATATCGGTTTATAAACATAATAGGAAACATTTCGTTACCGATATACAAAGATGACATTTCAAATGCTATGAGATATTAAGATCTCACAAACCGGTTTTTCAAATGCAAGATTACAAGTGTTTTAAAACGCATTTGATACAAAACAAACTATGAACTCGCTCAACTTTATGTTGATTTTTCTCGCATGTTCTTTCTCAGGTTGCACTTTCAAAACTATGGAACGGTTGGAATAGGAGAACCCAAGGGAATTCGAGTACTTAGTGGCGTTCATTTTCTAGAAGTCTTAGCTCAAACACTTCCGCTGTGCAATGAAGATACCAGTCCAGTCACGCCAGCTCTGATAATTTCGGGGTGTGACAGATTGGTATCAGAGCTATAGGTTTCAGCGAATTAGGTTTCTGTAGAGATACCTAGGCTTTAACCTCACTATCCTCTGGGGACTTAGATATCAAGAATTGAACGTATACAGAACGCCTAAGACTCGAATATGGGTTCCAACTGTTGCCAAGAACAATGAGTCAACTGTTTTGATTTTAAACATGCACAAGTGTTGTGTTGATACACGGTTCACGAAACAGATTCATACATTAAGCAAAACTTTGAGAGTTTTGGATAACATGCATTTAGGACATTTGTAAAGCTTATGTCGAAACTCATTAAAGGTCCTCACTTAGAAACCGTGACTAACAACTCGGGCAAATGCCATTATATTATGTCGTCTATGCTATCTTACTTACCCGAGCAGGTAACCTACGCGGAACGAAACGTTAGCGCACAAGAATACATGAAACTCAAATTATATGTCAACGGATGTCAGAGCACATCACATTCTACGCAGAACGAAATGCTAGTGCACAAGTATACATGAAACTTAAACTATACGTCAGCGGACGTCAAAGTATATCACACACGACTTTTGAGACACGGCCTTGGGAAAACATGGTTGGGCACGATAACAACGATGCTAATCCTGGCAGCGGGAGAACTACAGACCGCAATGTGGCACTTTGCCATGTGAACCTGCAGACGACACGAATCTCGCTGAGGTACGTTAAAACAAGATTTCACAACAGTTGATACTTAGTCTGAAGAGACTCACAATGGTTGGCGCTGTAAAAGAAGTCACACGTCTTCGCATTCCCCTATTTCATTGATGAAAAATACACAATGTTCGACATTCCATGGTAATGTCACCTAACAACCGGTTGTCACACAAAATTCCAGGTAAAGTCCTTAAATTTCTTTTGTTGAAAATTCGACTTTTTGCATATAGTGAGTGGATTCTCACAGTTCTACTCCTCCTAATGGTCATCGTACCACAATTATTTCTTTTATGATAGCGAATACTCATTTGCTTGTTTCTTGACAAGTTCGCATGTTACACATGCGTTGTTTGTTACGCATGTGGTTTCACTTCGGATGTTTGTTTTATCAACGTTTCATATATTATTTCGCTATACTCAATCTTTGCATTGTGATCTAGATGACCCACATTGTTGCAAAGTGTTGACTCTTTGATATCGAGTCAATGAACTAGTTGAAACTCGTTTCTTTTGAGTACATACATGGTTTTTCGTTGTGGCCATGTCGAAACCTTCGTATTGATACATGAATTCATTGTTGGATTACGTTTCAACCAAGTTCAATTGATTGAACTTGCTCGTAATATATATTCGATTCAAGATTCCATATGATGGATTGAGGCCATCATATTCCAAATAATTCCAACAAGCACTTCATTTTCTTTGAACCATAACATGCTTGTTTGGTATTTGACTTCATTGAATCATTTCTTTGATCACGATCACCTTGTGGTGACGTTTTTCACAAGTTTGAAGCTTGCGCTAATCTCGTTGCTCACCCCATGTACGGATTTAATTATTTATTTATTCTTTATTGATATTAAATCCGCTTTGTTGATTTATCATATTAAAGCAATCTTAACACAATCGTGTGTTAAGATAATGGTACACAAATTTATGTCATATTCCGGTGTACCTCTTAACGATTCTTTCAACATCGATCGAACATTTTGTGATATTCATTGCTTTTCATCTTCGATCGAGAACGTTATTGGATTGTTGTTTCAATATCGATTGAAAACGTTGAACCTTGCATCTGATTTCAAAACACGGTGATACTTGTTCGGTCACCACTATTATTGAATTATTTCGATCACTGCGATACCTTGTGGCGTCGGGATAAAATTGTAGCTTGGGCTAATCACGATCAGTAGTTCATGCGAAACTATATATACTTTTCGTTTAACTCATCATTCAAGTAGTCTTAATGCAACTATGTATTAAGACGATGATACACCAGGTTCGGTTGTATTTCATTTCGGTGTATCCTTGCAACACGTTGATTTTATTCATTTAATGGTTCGAGAGTTGATAAATCATTTTTATGATTCTATTTATTTAAGTTTGTTGAATTCGAGATTCATTTATACAACGGCCAACGCAAGATTCCGTTGGTAGTAAATTCTATTGTTTCAAAAATTGATTTGCAGTTTGTGAACGTTCATTTGGAATTCCATTGGTTGAAATTCCTCTTTTGTTGAAGCTAGTAAACCTAGTCACATTGGTGATAGTATCACAACATCTCGTTCACTTGACATCGATTTCTAGAACAAACTCAGTTAAACTGTTGGGTTCCTATTGATGCAAAATGTTCTTGCAATCACGTAATCTGAACAAGTTTTGGTTCGATTACATGGTCATTCACTTTGGTATTATTCGGACTTACCTAGGAATGTCATAACTCTAAGGAGATAACATAGTCTAAATTTCGAGGACGAAATTTCTGTAACAGGGGGAGAATGTGACAACCGGTACTTAACGGCTTCTAATTACGTGATTAACAAACGTTTAGACGATAATAACTAGTGTTTAAGACACGTATTAACTTAATTAGGCTCGTGGAATGCCTAGGAACGCTTATCAGGCGTTACAGAGCGCGTATGGTGATTTTGGGAAATTCTGCTGAACGATAAGCAATAACGAACTAATACCGCACAAAATACTGGCAACGCCGACAAATACTAAGTTTATACGTATAACTTATACATGTGAATGTGATTTTGCGGAAATAACACGCTTTCAAATGCCACAAAACGCAAGCGCGAACGGAAAACACAATAGTAAGAATGCACCGACAACGAAACGGAGACCCCAGACACGCTTATTACCTACAAAACCGAAGTTTTGTGATTATTTAGCTTCTTTTTCAAAATTTATTATTCGTAGTTGACAACGGATTGCAAAACGGACAGGAAACGACGAACGACCCGTTTTTACGCATTATGATGCAATCTACGAAATACGTGTCATGATATCGATTTTCGAAGTGATCTTTGAGTGTTTCGACTTAATATCGTAATTTACGACATTTTATAATTTTCGGGTTGGTAAAACGGGCTTCAAAAGTTTTACTGGGCCACTCAAAAGACACTAATGGGCCTAGGGCCCAACCCACATTTAAAAACTTAAGTATAAAAGCCCCTTATAAGTTGTCAAAACCCTAGAACTTCATTTTGATCAAACACGCACACAACTACAGAGCTCTCATTCTCACATGCTCAAACCCTAACTCAAACACCAGACCTTCCCATCTTCTTTCTTGTCTGGTCGTCGGTAACCGGAGATTCCGGCGGCTGGTTACGCTCCGGCAACCACACCCTTCATCTCTCTATCCCATATGTCTCTCTCGGTGAGCCAGTGAAGCCACCCCCCCCCCTTTTCCTTCGATATGCGTAACAGCCGCCACCACCACCGTCTGGTGGTGGCACTACGACGAAGCAGGAGAGAGACAGAAGGAGAGAAGAGATCGAGATGAGAGAGAGAGCGACCGGTGGAGAGACGAGACAGAATCTCGGTGGTCGGAGATCCGCTGACCAGTTCCGGCAACGAGCCTGATTGGGCGATCACTGAACCCCGGCGAAGCACCAGTGAGCAGCTTTATTTCTGTATGTTTTTTTTTACTAAACCAATGGATCCCAAAATTAATCTTCAGAACATAGATACATCTGGTTCATTTAATTTTGTTTCAGATCGTTGATTTCAATTCCATCACTGACGTTGGAATTTTTAGTTAAAATGGAAGTTGGTGGTGGTGGCGTTACCGTTATGGTTCGGGTCCAGACATCGAGTTTGAGTCACGGTCAACAAGTCAAACCCGGTTGACTCGGTCAACACCCGAGTCAACTCGGGTCAACTCAGTGCAGATTGGTCCGGTTCACATCAGTTATGTTTCGAGTTCACGTACGGGTTCCGGTTCAGTTTCGACATGTTTGGTTCAAAATAGTCAACGCGACGGCTCGGGTCAACTTGGGTAGTCAACGATAGTCAACTGTCGGGTCAACTAGTCAAAAACAAGACGCGGTAAAGTTTAAACGACGCAAAAATCTAGTTAGTTTGATATAGAGTTTTAGATTTTAGTTAGTTTACGCGACCGAGCTCGACCCGATTCGACTAAATATTAGTTTACTTTTGATACTTTGACGAAAATTATATATTGTGATTACGGGCATGTTTGGCTTTCCTTATTTTCAAGAGTTGAAAAGTCCTTTTGGAGAAAAAAAGTCAGGAATTCCTGACTTTTGAACTTCTGCCCTCACATAAGAAGAAACCCCAAACACTTTCAAAAGTCCTTTTCACTCAAAATAAGTCATAAGTCATAAAAATAAGGAACCCCAAACACCTCCTACTTTGCGTTAAATTATCGTTGAATTTTGAAAAGATACGACAACTTTTATTGTCAGGATATTCCAAAAACAGAGGAAACTCTGTCCAATTTTCGTTAAAAATCCGAAATACCAAACATATCTATATTGTATAAGCGACGCCTATCGAAGTATTTTCGCTAAATGAATATAAAGTATATCTATACTTTTGGCGACGTTTTACGAGGTACCAAAACAAAGTTATAACATCTCGACAAAACACGAGCTACTAGTTTACGAAATTCGCATACTTTTATAAAATAAATATAATTATATATATTTATTTTAAACGTCTTTACTCGAAGTATGACACCTTGCCGTAAGATTCATAACAAACGATATCATTAACCGACTCGATACGATAACAACGAGCTATATATATAATTATCTACGCTTTTTATTCGCGATGACTAACACGATTTCATAAGTATATTTGAATATATACATATAAAATATATATTCTAAGTCACTCGAAAACTAAGTCGATCTCGAAACTTAGTTTTATCCCGATTATAAACGGGATCAATTAACCATAGAATGGTTATTCTAAAATCAAGATAGCACCTTAATAGAATCGTTTAGTTAACGATTCGGTAGAGCTCGGACACGTAGTTTAACTACGTTGTTTTATGTCACACCCCGACCACGTAGAACATACAAAACATGGCGGAAACATCGGGGAGTGTTGTAACAGAATTAATTGTTTCAAATCCATGGCAATTGAAGTTTCGTTTTATTAATCAAACATGAAAGTTTACATTGTTTTAAACAAGAACCAAAGAGTACATAACATAAATTAACTAGTTCTTGTCTCGTTTTAAGTCACTAAGGCACAGGTCCGCCTAAGTATGTCTTGATAAGTCCTATGCATCATCTCCTGAAAACACATGTGAAAATAAGTACGTCAGCATAAAAATGCCTGTGAGATACATAGGTTTTGTGAAAACAGAATTCATGACTTATGTTTGAGAAAATGTTTAGTCATGAACCTTGTAATTTGCTTTGTCTTGTAAATCATTTGAAAAACGATAAGATCAGATGATATGTATGAATAAGAGAATAATGTATGGTTAAATGAATAACCATGTAAAATGAGTTTGTATAAGATAAGTTGTTTGTAAATCAATGTCTTGTGAAAAGTATGTTATTTGTATAAAATGTTATATGTCTCAAATTAAAATGATTCAAATAACGCTACAATATGTGATATCATACAAACACTTATATATAGGAAGTACCAGCGGCGTATCCACCATGCTTGTATCATATCACACACGCCTCGTTACTTAAATCACTTACTCCAACCAAACCACCAAGATGTAATGTTTAACGATTGTAGAAATGTTTATGTATAGTCAAATGTCTATTGTCAAATGTAAATCATGTCAACAGATACAAATGGTTCACACGGTTCAACAGTTACAAACGGTTCATATAATCAAAGGGTTACGACGGTTCACATAGTCAAATAGTTACAACGGTTCAAAATGTAGTATAATGTGTTCATATGCTGGATGAGCATATGCAACAGAAATGCAATGTAAAACAATGTACTAAGTATGCACACAATGGACATACATAGCATGAAATGTAATGTAGAACGATGTACTAAGTATGCACACAATGGGCATATATAGCATGAAATGTAATGAAATCATGTACTATAATGTACTAACGAAACATAGCAGGTATATGATGTGAAAACAGGAAAGCATGAAAGTAACAAGTAGGCACATGTGTTTCACCCCAAAACAGTTTGGAAATCAGTAAAAGAGGGGTCTATGTACTCACTTGAAATTGCTCAGAAGTCCTTGAGTAACAACCAAACAATGCTAGAGATCACGGATATCAAACGGCACCTAATATAGGTAACTATGTTAATAAACCGGACCTAAATCGGAGGATCGGATAAAATGAGGGTTCGTAAACCAAACGAGTATGGAGACTCGTGTAATATGGTTTAACAAAGCCTACATACTAAATGAAACCTAACATAAGTGCTTACGACCCGTTTAGGTAGCTTATGCTACTTTAACGCGTCGTTCGCGTGAAACGCGTTCGGACCGCCTAACTAGTCCTATGACAAGTAGAATATGCCTTAACATGTTACATAACCAGTTATGTGACAAAAGTTTAGGTTACATATGCTTAATTACCAATTATACATGAAAAGGGTATTCTGGTAATTTACCTATGGCATATAAACTACCTATCATACAACTACTCAAACGATGTGACCATAGGGTATAACCTCGGAAGGTTATTCCCTACCTACTATGGTCACCTAATGTATTTGGTTCGATCCTAATGATTGACCAAATGGGTCGGGTTCGAAGGTATAAGCGGTTTATTAACTCGCTTACCCTTGCGACCCTAGACAACGTGGTAATCAGTAGGCATAGTCACAAGGGACTATAACCATCGTGATTACAATCACGTTGCGAAGTTCAAACGAACTTCGCATTGACCATAAATGGGTCAACGCAGAAAGTCAAACAAAGTTTGACTTTCAGACTCGAAAAGCAATAAAAGAACGAAGGAATACTTACGAAGGGTCCCCGAATGCTAATCTTGATCCAAGTAGCTCATGTATGAAACAAAGGTTTCAACTTAGAGCTTCTCAAATCAGGATTCTAGTGGGTTTTGCAATGGCATGGGGGGGGGGGGGGTATTTATAGTTTTACTAGCACCGTTAGGATCGTTTATCGGGAAATGTGCTTTGATCTTGGCCATACACTTGCACCCATGGTATTGTAATACCATGTGCACATCCAAAACCAGCCCCTAGTATCAGAATTACCATGTGCAAGTGGGTTTTGTGGGTAATGCAGCTGTTAACAACCTGTTTAAACATCGAATCTGGTCTGAGAGGCTGATGCGGGCCGCGTAAAGGATAGCCCTGGTTTTACGCGGGCCGCCAGAAGGTCCTGATCAGACAACAACTTTGCAAAATGACAGTTTCAGTCCCTGTTGGTGTTTAAGGCCATTTCCGGCACTTCTAAGGCCCGTAAAGTCAACTTTAAGGCCCTAAAATGATGCCTAAACATTGTGGACATGAAACATGCTAAAAAATATGTCGGATGTTGGTTCGTTTGGTCGTACGAACGCGATGTTCGCTTAATTACGACGGAATGCGCACAAGCGCGAAAAACGATCCAAAAGACGCAACGAATGGATTTTTCTTATGCCAAACACTAAAATAAAATATTTTAGTGATTACATAAATTTTTGGTTGTCCGGATGTATTCAGAACGTGAGTTATGCGCAAAAGTGCAAACTTGTGCACTTTTTGACGCTTTTAGTCCCTGAATGACCCAAAAGTTTATTTTAGCATACCGAACACCTCAAAGCCTATTTCTAAGCTATGTAAAGGATATTTATGGTATGTTTAACTTATGGTCATGTTCCGGAATGTTCGTTACAGTTCAAATTGGCATAGTTTCGCAGTTTGTCAAGTTTAGTCCCTGTAAGCGAATTAACTTGTTTTTGCCATACCAAAGCCTTCAAAACTTATTTCTAAGTTATGTAAAGGTTATTTAAGGTATGTTAAGTATATGTCACTATTCCGGAGTGTTTGTTGCATTAAACTGGTTATATTTACGCATCAGCGCGCGTATAACCTTCCAGAAAGCGATTTAGAGCTTGAAATCGAACGAGAGTTGATATGTGCAAAAGATACACATATTTATACAAGTCCAAAGTATGAAATACAATATTTCATTGGTTTGGTATTTGTTTGATGGTCGCAGTGACACATGTGTCACAGTCTCCCCTACTTAAGGAAATTTCGTCCCGAAATTTATTCGTAGAAGTCTGTCTGGGACTTTGTGTTAAATAGCCATCAAAGATATGTAAAGCATAATTTTGTTATTTTCCTCAATGGATATTTTTCTTCAACGGGTTCTTCGGAAATGGAAAATAAAGGATTTTTAACTAAACGGATATACATTTCCCTCAACGGATATTCTTCAGAAGTGAAAACGAATGGATGATTCATTCTTCCACAATGGGTCCTTCGTCAGAAACAGGAATGAAGGAATAATCCACGGATATTCATTTCTCTCAATGGATATTCTTCAGAACGAAAATGAACAAACGGGGTCATTTTCCTCAACGGTTATTCTTCAGAATCGGAAATGAAAGATTTAACAACGGATATTCATTTCCTCAACGGATAATCTTCAGAAACGAAAATGAACTAACGGGGTCATTTTCAACGGTTGTTTCCTCAGAGTTGGAAATGAAGGATAAACGGATATTCATTTCCTCAACGGATAATCTTCAGAAACAAAATTGAACTAACGGAGTCATTTTCAACGGTTGTTTCCTCAGAAACGGAAATGAAGGATTTAACAACGGATATTCATTTCCTCAACGGATAATCTTCAGAAACGAAAATGAACTAACGGAGTCATTTTCCTCAACGGGTATTCTTCAGAATTGGAAATGAAGGATAAACGGATATTCTTTTCCTCAACGGATATTCTTTAGAAGTGAAAAATGAATAGCTAGTTCATTTTTCCTCAACGGATGCTTCATCAGAATTGGAAATGAATAGGGTTAACTCTAGATACATGATAGAACTTGCTGTGATTTCTGTGCACTAAATTCCATAATTATGTATGCATCCATAATTACGTAATTCCTTGCACAGTCCGCACAGTTCGTTTTGTAATGTTGTGGGGAAGGATATCAAACTTGTGATGAGGGTGACTAGACTACCATAGGGTCCTTTTAATTAGATCGATAGAGGATCTTCTTAATTAGGCCACCAAGGAGTCCTTTCATCTATATCATCACATAATATTCCTAACCAGATTTTTGGATCGATCAGTTTAACTAGACCACTAAAGGGGTCTAATTATGAAGTAGTACTCTATAATCCAAGGGACTTAGCTATAGCGTAGAAGTCCATTAAGGATTTTAGGTAGTACCTTTGGGTATCCTACTATGAATCTCTTGTACAAGGATATGTAAGATTCTACGAGGATTTGGATAACATAATTTGGATCACATGACACATAAAAGGGAACATATAAGCACATAATCACATAATTGTTTAATTGTTATTATCTTGTTATTGATTGCTATTAACTTGGCACCTCGTACTTCGTTTCTCTTGGAAGAAACGGGTACTTAGGATTTTCGTGGAAAACGCAAGAGATAATACAATGGAAGAAATTTGGGGGTAGTCTGTTCTTCAAGGAATATGGTTCCTTGATTGTTGGTATTGTAGAGGATATGTTTATACATGCAACCACATAAACATATTAAAATGTAAATGAAAGATTTATTCATAACAACAATAACAACAACTGTTTCATAGATCGTGATAACAAAAGAAAATAATACACAAGGCTCGATTATTTTCTAAACAGCGTTATCTTCTGTCGGTCAGATACTCATCCCTGCGCTGGATTTGCATTAGCAAGCTTTGGGCAATTCCTACGAAAATGGCCCATCTCGCCACAGTTGTAGCAAGACCCCGGTGGAAAACGAGCTTGAGCAGGATTGTTGTTAACTTGATTTGGTGCAGCTGCTGTTGGGCAAACCCTCGCTGTATGACCTATAAGTCCGCAAACTTGGCATGTGCGGCACTTCACACCAGCATGATGATGTAGGCCACATTGGTTGCACAAGGGTGCAGTTCCGTTGTAGGGTTTCCTGGCAGGGGGTTGAGCTGGTTGGTTGGGGACGGCTTGATCATTGTGAGTAACCATGGCGAAGTTCTGAGAAGCCTTTCGCTTCTTTGACCTCTTAGGGGATCCAGTCTGTTCATCCATGGTCTTTGATTCCTCGATTGGGTTCGATTCCTCTACCGGTTTCTTGTCACCTTTTCGGAAAAGTTTACCTTTCCTGATCTTTGATTCAGTCAAGGTTGCAGATAGCTCAATGGCCTGTCTAACTGTAGTAGGGTTGCTACCAGTCACAATGTCTTGTATTGAGTCAGGGAGGCCATCAATGTACTTTTCGATTGCCTTATCCAAAGGCGTGACCATGTTTGGGCATAACAGACTTAACTCCTCATAACGGTCCGTGTAGGCTCGATGCTCACCGCTATCTTGCGTAAGATTGTCGAATTCCCTTTCCAAGGCCCTGATCTCATGACTAGGACAAAATTCCTTCATCATAAGGGCCCTAAGTTCAGCCCATGTCTGTGCTAGAGCAACTTCTGCACCACGATCTCTCATAACCCCGTTCCACCACGTAAGGCCCCTCTTCTGGAATACACTCGAAGAAAACTCAACCTTGCGATTGTCAGGACACTGCACGTGGCGGAAAGTATTTTTAATGCTCTCGAACCATTGAAGAAGCCCAGTCGCTCCCTCAGAACCACTAAACTTGAGTGGTTTAGCCGAGTTAAAACTCTTGAAATTGCATGGACCATTGTTGTTGTTGTTGGCTTGGTTCCATTGAGCAAAAGGTTTGGGAATTGAGCAGCCATTTGCTGCGCAATGATTTCTGCCAGTTCGGCAGTCGCTATCTGGTTTTCGCATCGAGGAGGCATTCTAAAAGAGGAAACATGAAAGGAAATGAGTGAGAGACTTAGATGAAAAGAATGAGATGAAACAAATCTGATGAAAGCAAGGATAGTGGTCATTTGTTTGTTACTACAAAGCAATAAACGACCCCGGTGATTAATCAAAGTAAATAGGTAAAAAATAATGTATCGCGAAGACATGCTCGCCTATAAGTGGATACTCACCCCAAGAGTTCCCAGGTAAGAGTGACTGGTCCGATTATGTGGATTTGTACGAACACTCTAGCCTTAGACAGAAAACTCAGGGTACAGGCACCCACCCTTCCAGTTTGCACGTGTTCACATTATTTAGATCAACTTTGACGAGATTTTAAAAACTCAAAGGGGTTCAAAACCTTACAAAAGAGGGTTCAAAACCTAGTAATCAATCATCCTAGAACAGATGATTAGTTTTCAAAGCGGTTTTAAAATTTATGTTCTCGTTGTGGTCGTCTCCTAAGGATAGGTGACGGTATTGTTTGATGACTAAACGCAAGTAAACTCGCGTTAGGGTCCTAGGAAGGTTATAGACTAGGTCAAAGCATTACTAATAACCTAATTCCCTATAACCATTGGCTCTGATACCAACTTTTCTGTCACAACCCGACCACGTAGAACATACAAAACGTGGCGGAAACGTCGGGGAGTGTTGTAACAGAATTAATTGTTTCAAATCCATGGCAATCGAAGTTTCGTTTTATTAATCAAACATGAAAGTTTACATTGTTTTAAACAAGAACCAAAGAGTACATAACATAAATTAACTAGTTCTTGTCTCGTTTTAAGTCACTAAGGCACAGGTCCGCCTAAGTATGTCTTGATAAGTCCTATGCATCATCTCCTGAAAACACATGTGAAAATAAGTACGTCAGCATAAAAATGCCTGTGAGATACATAGGTTTTGTGAAAACAGAATTCATGACTTATGTTTGAGAAAATGTTTAGTCATGAACCTTGTAATTTGCTTTGTCTTGTAAATCATTTGAAAAACGATAAGATCAGATGATATGTATGAATAAGAGAATAATGTATGGTTAAATGAATAACCATGTAAAATGAGTTTGTATAAGATAAGTTGTTTGTAAATCAATGTCTTGTGAAAAGTATGTTATTTGTATAAAATGTTATATGTCTCAAATTAAAATGATTCAAATAACGCTACAATATGTGATATCATACAAACACTTATATATAGGAAGTACCAGCGGCGTATCCACCATGCTTGTATCATATCACACACGCCTCGTTACTTAAATCACTTACTCCAACCAAACCACCAAGATGTAATGTTTAACGATTGTAGAAATGTTTATGTATAGTCAAATGTCTATTGTCAAATGTAAATCATGTCAACAGATACAAATGGTTCACACGGTTCAACAGTTACAAACGGTTCATATAATCAAAGGGTTACGACGGTTCACATAGTCAAATAGTTACAACGGTTCAAAATGTAGTATAATGTGTTCATATGCTGGATGAGCATATGCAACAGAAATGCAATGTAAAACAATGTACTAAGTATGCACACAATGGACATACATAGCATGAAATGTAATGTAGAACGATGTACTAAGTATGCACACAATGGGCATACATAGCATGAAATGTAATGAAATCATGTACTATAATGTACTAACGAAACATAGCAGGTATATGATGTGAAAACAGGAAAGCATGAAAGTAACAAGTAGGCACATGTGTTTCACCCCAAAACAGTTTGGAAAACAGTAAAAGAGGGGTCTATGTACTCACTTGAAATTGCTCAGAAGTCCTTGAGTAACAACCAAACAATGCTAGAGATCACGGATATCAAACGGCACCTAATATAATTAACTATGTTAATAAACCGGACCTAAATCGGAGGATCGGATAGAATGAGGGTTCGTAAACCAAACGAGTATGGAGATTCGTGTAATATGGTTTAACAAAGCCTACATACTAAATGGAACCTAACATAAGTGCTTACGACCCATTACGACCCGTTTAGGTAGCTTATGCTACTTTAACGCGTCGTTCGCGTGAAACGCGTTCGGACCGCCTAACTAGTCCTATGACAAGTAGAATATGCCTTAACATGTTACATAACCAGTTATGTGACAAAAGTTTAGGTTACATATGCTTAATTACCAATTATACATGAAAAGGGTATTCTGGTAATTTACCTAAGGCATATAAACTCCCTATCATACAACTACTCAAACGATGTGACCATAGGGTATAACCTCGGAAGGTTATTCCCTACCTACTATGGTCACCTAATGTATTTGGTTCGATCCTAATGATCGACCAAATGGGTCGGGTTCGAAGGTATAAGCGATTTATTAGCTCGCTTACCCTTGCGACCCTAGACAACGTGGTAATCAGTAGGCATAGTCACAAGGGACTATAACCATCGTGATTACAATCACGTTGCGAAGTTCAAACGAACTTCGCATTGACCATAAACTGGTCAATGCATAAAGTCAAACAAAGTTTGACTTTCAGACTCGAAAAGCAATAAAAGAACGAAGGAATACTTACGAAGGGTCCCCGAATGCTAATCTTGATCCAAGTATCTCAGGTATGAAACAAAGGTTTCAACTTAGAGCTTCTCAAATCAGGATTCTAGTGGGTTTTGCAATGGCATGGGGGGGGGGTATTTATAGTTTTACTATCACCGTTAGGATCGTTTATCAGGAAACGTGCTTTGAACTTGGCCATACACTTGCACCCATGGTATTGTAATACCATGTGCACATCCAAAGCCAGCCCCTAGTATCAGAATTACCATGAGCAAATGGGTTTTGTGGGTAATGCAGCTGTTAACAGCCTGTTTAAATATCGAATCTGGTCTAAGAGGCTGACGCGGGCCGCATAAAGGATAGCCCTGGTTTTACGCGGGCCGCCTGAAGGTCCTGATCAGACAACACCTTTGCAAAATGACAGTTTCAGTCCCTGTTGGTGTTTAAGGCCATTTTCGGCACTTCTAAGGCCCGTAAAGTCAACTTTAAGGCCCTAAAATGATGCCTAAACATTGTGGACATGAAACATGCTCAAAAATATGTCGGATGTTGGTTCGTTTGGTCGTACGAACGCGATGTTCGCTTAATTACGACGGAATGCGCACAAGCGCGAAAAACGATCCAAAATACGCAATGAATGGATTTTTCTTATGCCAAACACAAAAATAAAATATTTTAGTGCTTACATAAATTTTTGAATGTCCGGATGTATTCAAAACGTGAGTTATGCGCAAAAGTGCAAACTTGTGCACTTTTTGACGCTTTTAGTCCGTGAATGACCCAAAAGTTTATTTTAGCATACCGAGCACCTCAAAGCCTATTTCTAAGCTATGTAAAGGATATTTATGGTATGTTTAACTTATGGTCATGTTCCAGAATGTTCGTTACAGTTCAAATTGGCATACTTTCGCAGTTTGTCAAGTTTAGTCCCTATAAGCGAATTAACTTGTTTTTGCCATACCAGAGCCTTCAAAACTTATTTCTAAGTTATGTAAAGGTTATTTAAGGTATGTTAAGTATATGTCACTATTCCAGAGTGTTTGTTGCATTAAACTTGTTATATTTACGCATCAGCGCGCGTATAACCTTCCAGAAAGCGATTTAGAGCTTGAAATGGAACGAGAGTTGATATGTGCAAAAGATACACATATTTATACAAGTCTAAAGTATGAAATACAATATTTCATTGGTTTGGTATTTGTTTGATGGTCGCAGTGACACTGGTGTCACATTTTATTAGAAAACTTATACGTATTCCTTCGTAGGAATGTCGTAGTTGTACGCTAGCTAAATACACGTTCTTGGAACGGCACTACGGAAACACACTAAGCTAGCTTTGCACAGGAATATCAAGGTGAGTTCATAACCCCCACTTTTTACTGTTTTACATTTTTTTATAAATGTTTTCGGGGGTGGAAAGACATGCAAGTTTTGCAAAAACACAATGTTTCGAGAAACAAAATCATATGTTTCTAAACCATTTCGCAACATGATTTCAACGAACTCAAATGGTTTACGAAAAGGTTTAAGCTAAACTTACCGGTTCTTACAACAAGTACGTATTTACGAAACGTGCATGATTTTCATGATTAGAGACGGGAATGTCCAAGTTACAACAATAGGACTGGGTTGTTCTGTGTATGAAAAACGAGACAACCCAGTGAGTTCATGTCCCTCCTTTCACTGTTTTCAATGTTTTGTTTTCAAAAACATCGAGGGGAAATACATGCTAAAACTATTGGTATGTTAGTTACGGAGTAGATGACATGATCAATGTGCATAAGTAGGGAAACTACATTAGTAACCATTAATCACTTAGTGACCAAGGTGCAAAAGGTGTAGATCTATTGGGCTTGAGGCACGCCCCACTCCTGGTTGGTATACCCTGGAGTGCTTTTGTGATCCCAATGATGACAAAGTGTTCTCGGTTTGGTTATTTGCTTATGGTACATTATGTCAGGGGGCTCGCTACCCACTGATAGATCCTTAACAGACTCCATGAATGAATCAGAACATACCAGGATTACAAGATAACAGAAAACATTTCAATACCGGTTTACAAAGATATCAGAAAACATTTCAATACACGTTTACAAAGATAACAGAAATCATTTCAATACCAGTTTACAGATATGACAGATAACATTTCATTACTGGTTTACATACTCAACAGTTACATATATCGGTTTATAAACATAACAGGAAACATTTCGTTACCGATATACAAAGATGACATTTCAAATGCTATGAGATATTAAGATCTCACAAACCGGTTTTTCAAATGCAAGATTACAAGTGTTTTAAAACGCATTTGATACAAAACAAACTATGAACTCGCTCAACTTTATGTTGATTTTTCTCGCATGTTCTTTCTCAGGTTGCACTTTCAAAACTATGGAACGATTGGAATAGGAGAACCCAAGGGAATTCGAGTACTTAGTGGCGTTCATTTTCTAGAAGTCTTAGCTCAAACACTTCCGCTGTGCAATGAAGATACCAGTCCAGTCACGCCAGCTCTGATAATTTCGGGGTGTGACAATATATGCCTTAGGTAAATTACCAAAATGCCCTTTTGACGACAAAATTCATTTTAAGCATACGTAACATAACTTTTAACATCTAAACTGATTTGGTAACAATATTAGACATGTTAAGGCATATTTTACTTGTCATAGGACTAGTTAGGCAAGACCGAACGCGTTTTACGCGAACGACGCGTTAAAGTAGCATAAGCTACCTAAACGGGTCGTAATGGGTCATAAGCGCTTAGGTTAGGTTTCATTTTAGTATGTAGGCTTTGTTAAACCATATTACACAAGTCTCCATACTCGTTTGGTTTACGAACCCTCATTCTATCCAATCATCCAATTTAGGTCCGGTATATTAACATAGTTACCTATATTAGGTGCCGTTTGATATCCGTGATCTCTAGCATTGTTTGGTTGTTACTCAAGGACTACTAAGCAATCTCAAGTGAGTACATAGACCCTTCTTTTACTGTTTTCCAAACATTTTGGGGTGAAACACATGTGCGTACTTGTTACTTTCATGCTTTCATATCATATGCTTGTTATGTTCAATAGTACACTTATAGTACATGATTTCATTGTGTTTATGCTATGTATGCCCATTGTGTGCATACTTAGTACATCATTTTACATTACATTTTATGCTATGTATGCCCATTGTGTGCATACTTAGTACGTCATTTTACATTACATTTTATGCT
This sequence comes from Helianthus tuberosus, assembly GCA_030545235.1. Classification (NCBI taxonomy): domain Eukaryota; kingdom Viridiplantae; phylum Streptophyta; class Magnoliopsida; order Asterales; family Asteraceae; genus Helianthus; species Helianthus tuberosus. The sequence continues at coordinate 46,233,660 of CM060426.1, read as the reverse complement.
ATGTATGCCCATTGTGTGCATACTTAGTACATCATTTTACATTACATTTTATGCTATGTATGCCCATTGTGTGCATACTTAGTACATCGTTTTACATTACATTTTGTGCTATGTATGTCCTTTGTTGCATACTTAGTACATTTGTTATTCATCACATGCTTACATTTTGGTATGACATTTGGTTTGTTCAAATGAGACAATGTACATTCATTAACATTAGCTACGTCGCTCGTTAGTAGGTAATGGTACCATAGGACTTGACAACTCCCATTCCTGAACCCTAGGTTTGTTTGGGTGGAAGGAATGACCGAATTTGATAAACATAACAACAAGATAGACCTTTAAATTCGTTTAGGGGTTTATCGCCACAGTCACAAGGCTTGGATGTATGCATTTTCACAATACCGCATAGATGTTTATATCAGTATAGCATGCATTTTTTTCCTCAAAACATAACTTTGATTTAAACCATGTTTTACTTCAATACCTTGTTTTTGTGCATTTTACATATGGTTTAGTTGATATATTTCACTTACCATACATAATCATTTTGACATTGATATACACAATTCATGATTTACTGTAATGACCATAAATTTAAAATCATTATTCTAAAAATAAAAAGAGTAATAATAATTTATAAATTAACCACTAGAAAACCCTAATTAAGACACCCAAGTAATTTCGTACAAACCCTAAATTTTTCAGAATTTTCAGAATCAGGATTAGGGCCCCTAAAACTCAGGGGGGGGTATTCCCTACTTGATAATTATCTTCATAACTTGCGGACGAAGTTGAATTTAATGATTTCATCGATTCAGCTAGGCTAGTCCCACACGTGGCAACCCTATGGCCAAAATAAGTTGCCACGCGGCCCGCGTAAGAATAGGTTATATGTCACGCGGGCCACGTCAAGGTCAAAAATTCAGTATAAATAGAGGATGTTGGGACTTGAATCTGGGCACAAAAACGACGAAGAAACTCAGAATACTCACTGAGATATCGTCAAATTACTCTCAAAACACACACGAAACACAAATTAAGTATAGCAGGGTGCTGCAGAACAGGGTAATAACTCGATCGCTATTACGATTCATTGTCCGATCAATCAATATATCCAATGGATGTTTAAGTGCTGCCCACATTAGGGTTATACTTTGTCGTTCGTCATTAATTTGACGGATAATCGTTAATTCGATGGATAAAGTATTGTACTTTGTCGTTCGTCATTAATTTGACGGATCATCGTTAATTCGATGGATGAAGTATCGCACTTTGTCGTTCGTTGTGAGAATTTGATCTCGTGAGTTATCGTAAAGGCTGTATTAAGTTACTAACCAAGTTTGTGTGCATGTTATTTAAATTAGGTTAAAAGACTAATCAGTAGTCTAAACTCTGTCCGTATAAATCTGAAATATTATCACAAGGTAGCATCAATTTGGAATTATTAAGGTACGGATCCTTACCCCACTTCTTGTTGTTGATATTCAATTGTTATAAACCCATCAAGTTCATATAGCTTTTCAACCTCATCACGTCTTTGATTATCGATTCATTTGACAGTCCGTTCAAATTCTTTTCTAATCATTTGATTTAAGCTTTCATGTCATGCGATAGTATTATGTTAGTTGTACTCATTATCGCATGTTCCAATATATGTTCCGTTTTGTTATGAAAATAAGTTTTATAAGTTATGTGAATAAGACCATTTGTACTCTGATACCTTGAGTATCGATTCTCGTGGAGTGTCCCACGAGCATGTTGTTGCGGCATCAACATCATGTGCTCCATCCGTGACGGAGAGATTAGTTCACGGCGTCTCTTAAGTACAAGTGTGGTACATATAAGCTATTAGGAGGCGTATGGATCGATCCTAGAATTTAAGTATAAGGAGGTGGATAACGGGTATGCCAATTCGCCATCTCATGTGATAATTATGCAGGAGTAGCTACCTGTGTATTGTCACGTTTTAAGTTTGCTCATGGGTACATCCGTAAGATATAATTATGAAATTATGTTTTTGCATCATATCATTTTCACAATAAGTTCCCTTCGGATAACATTTCTATAAAGTGTTAATTGTTATTTGAGCCTATTATTCCGTACTGAGCATTCGGCTCATTCCGTAAATTTTTGTATATACAGGTCTGCATGTTACTTTGGGCGGGGAAAAGAGAGAAGAATAAAGTCTAGGAATAAATCTGAAGATATTAGTTAATGAAGTCGAATGTTTCCGCTTGTATATTAACTTTAAGTTTCATGGTTGTATCCTTGTCAAATAAATAAATGGAATTATGACTTTTGTTTATGATACTATTGTTATTGTGACACGTCAGCCCTTCCGGGTTGGGGTGTTACAGCTATGGTATCAGAGCAAAGGCTCTTTCCTGTAGAAAACTTGAAGATAGTAATAAAAACCTGTGAGGAATGGGTAGATATCTATGATAGGATTCAACTTGATCTCTTATTTGGTTTAACTCCTATGTCTATTCGTATAGATATGCCTCCTTGTCGTCCGCTACGTAGGAATACTCGTACTAACCCTGTACGTAACAACACTTCTTCGAATGAGACTCCAGTTGATCCAAGCGTAATTAATGCTATCAACCAGGCTGTTGCCGGGTTGCTTCCAAACCTTGTTGCTCAAACCGCTGAGGCCGTTATTCAACAAACTCGTCATCCAGAAGGCACTAACACTAATCCAACCTCTGGTGGAGAAACTCGTGAGAATACCATGAACAATACTAATTATAGTATAGACATATGGATTAGTAAATTCCAAAAACAAAAGCCGAAATCCTTTAGTCACGCTAATAATCCAGTCGAAGCAAGGAACTGGATAGCTCATGTTGAAAAGATCTTCGGAGTTCTTGGAGTTCCGGAGCAATACAAAGTTAGATTGGCTACCTACAAATTTGAAGATGACGCACAAACTTGGTGGGAAGGATATAAGCAAGTCAAAGGAGGGGATGATTTTGACGCTAATCTTTCATGGGTCGACTTTCGTACCATCTTTTACGACAAGTATTTTTCGACCGCTGATAAAGAAGCTTATATCAGGGAGTATGCAGTGATTCGACAAGGGAGTGATGAACCAGCCTTTGAGTTCATTACTAGATTTGCAAGGTTGGCTAGTATTGTAGGAGACGTTGCAGGATCAGCAGAAGTCCAGGCAGAAAAATGCAAATGGGCAGTCAATGATCGAATTCGGAAGTCGATCATGTACATGAAATTTAAAGATATCACCGAAGTTGCTGATGCAATCAAAACTTTTGAATTCGAAAGGAAAGAATTCTTATCTCGAACTGGGGATAATAAGAAGAGAAATAGGGAAGGACAATTTAAGCAGGAAAACGGCCAATCATCCCCTACGCCACAACATCAAGATCGCAAAGTGCAAGGAAATCAAAACTCTGGAAATCAGGCACGTCCATGGCAACCTAGACTGCAAAACCCGAGGCCTGCTCAAAACCAGATTCAGTTGTATGCAGAACCTATTAGAGCTCAACCACTGAATCAACATGTAAACCCGAATCAGATTACATATCCTATATGTAATACTTGTGGTAAGAGACATCAGGGCGTATGTCACCGAAGTACAGGAGCATGCTTTAGATGTGGCCAAACTGGACACATGATCAAGGAGTGTACAAAGAAAGACATTAAGAAGAATAACCAACCCAACGTTGCACCACCCAATGTTGGAGGAAGAGTTTTCGCACTTTCTGCTACTGATGCTGCTAATGTTCCAGGTACTGTATCTGGAACCCTTCAGCTTGGTAAACATAGTATCTATGTGTTATTCGACACAGGAGCGACTCATTCTTTAGTATCCCACTCGTTTACTAAGTACCTTCCGATAAGACCAACTCTCTTAAATCATACTTTAACCATTTCTACTCCCATGGAAAATTCATCCGTAATCACTTACGTATATAAGGATTGTCCGATCAATATTGAATCTATGGTGTGTAAGGCAGACCTATTCCCGATACATATGTGTGACTTTGATGTTATTCTAGGAATAGATTGGTTATCTAGACACCGCGTAACTATAGATTGTCATTCTCACCGTGTTATTTTCGGAGATCTTCATCATCCTGATATTATATATCAGGGAACTCAAGCTCATAAATCTCTTAAAATTATCTCTGCGCTCAAGGCTCGAAAATTCATATCAAACGGTTGTGCTGGATTCCTAGCATCGATTAGGGATACTTCTGCTAGTGTTAAGAGTATCGATAGCCACTCCGTTGTTCGTGAATATCCTGATGTATTTCCGGATGAACTACCGGGATTACCACCTGACCGGCAGGTAGAATTCACCATCGACTTGATCCCTGGTGCCGAACCTGTTTCTAAAGCTCCATACCGTATGGCACCAATGGAACTGAAGGAGTTGAAGGAACAATTGCAAGAATTGTTAGATCTAGGATTTATAAGACCCAGTGTTTCACCTTGGGGTGCTCCGGTCTTATTTGTGAAGAAGAAAGACGGTAGTATGCGTTTATGTATTGACTACCGAGAGCTAAACAAGATTACTATTCGTAATCAGTATCCTCTGCCTCGCATTGATGATCTCTTTGATCAACTTCAGGGGGCTCAGTTCTTTTCAAAAATCGACCTGAGGTCCGGGTATCATCAGCTAAAGATCAAGAATGATGATGTTCCCAAGACCGCCTTTCGTACTCGATATGGTCATTACGAATTTTTGGTTATGCCCTTTGGGCTAACTAATGCACCTGCAGTCTTCATGGATTTGATGAATCGCGTATTTCACCAATTCCTAGACAAATTCGTTATTGTCTTTATCGATGACATTCTAGTGTATTCTAAGAGTCACGAAGAGCATAAAGCACATCTACATGAAGTACTTAGAACCTTGAGGCATGAGAAGTTGTACGCGAAGTTTTCCAAATGTGACTTTTGGCTTAGCCAAGTGGCATTTCTAGGTCATGTCATATCAGCAGAGGGAATTATGGTAGACCCAACAAAGGTTGAAGCTATTACAAAATGGCCAAGACCTACTTCTGTTACCGAAATACGAAGTTTTCTGGGTCTTGCTGGCTATTACCGAAGATTTGTTGAAAGATTCTCGGTAATTGCTTTACCACTCACAAAACTCCTAAGGAAAGGGGTGAAGTACTCATGGAATGAAGAACAAGAGAAAAGCTTTGAAGAATTAAAGAAACGACTCGTATCCTCTCCGATACTCACTCTACCTTCTGGATCAGGAGGTTATCAAGTCTATAGTGATGCCTCAAAGAAAGGATTAGGTTGTGTGCTAATGCAACATGGGAAGGTTATCGCTTATGCCTCCCGTCAGTTGAAGCCTTATGAAGTTAACTACCCTACACATGATTTAGAACTAGCAGCAGTCGTTTTTGCACTTAAGATTTGGCGACACTATCTGTATGGTGAGAGTTGTGACATCTTTACCGACCACAAGAGCCTCAAGTACATATTTACGCAGAAGGAGCTAAATATGAGGCAAAGAAGGTGGTTAGAACTTTTAAAAGATTACGACGCAAATATTCAATACCATCCAGGCAAAGCCAATGTTGTAGCTGACGCGTTGAGCCGAAAGAATTTTGGGACTATATCTTGCTTACAAATTCAGCCTCATATTATGAGGGATCTCGAAAGGATGAACATTTGGCTTCAGGTTAGTAAATCTGATGGATATCTAGCTAGAATGCAGATTGAACCCGACCTCATATCACGGATCAAAGATGCACAAAAGCAAGATGGAGAACTTTGGGCAATTGTGCAAAATCTTGAGGTGGGTAAGCAATTTGAATTTCGTATAGACCATCATGGGGTGATTTGGTGCGGTAAAAGACTTTGTGTACCCGATGACTCCACCCTTCGTGAGTCATTGTTAGCCGAAGCTCACAGCTCACCATTTTCAATTCACCCAGGATCTACTAAGATGTATCGAGATTTAAGACAGAACTTCTGGTGGAATGGCATGAAGGAAGACGTTGCTCGCTATGTAAGTAAATGCCTCACTTGCCAACAAGTGAAAATTGAACACAAACGAGCAAGCGGTCTGTTGCAGCCATTAGATATTCCCATATGGAAGTGGGATGAGATCACAATGGATTTTGTTACTGGTTTGCCTAAGACATTCAAGAAGAATGATGTTGTATGGGTTGTTGTCGATAGATTGTCAAAGTCAGCACATTTTCTACCGATTCAGCAAGGATTTTCGGTTAATAAGTTATCCGAAATATTTCTTCAAGAAATTATTCGACTCCATGGCACACCATCTTCCATTGTTTCCGATAGAGACCCACGTTTCACCTCACGATTTTGGAAAGGTTTTCAGGCAGCTTGGGGTACACGACTGAAGTTTAGTACGGCTTTCCATCCACAAACAGATGGGCAGTCGGAACGCACGATTCAGACCTTGGAAGACATGCTCCGAGCATGTGCACTTGAATGGTCTGGAAACTGGGATGAATATCTATGCCTTGTTGAGTTCGCTTACAACAATAGTTGGCAAGCAAGTATTGGCATGGCACCTTTTGAGCTTTTGTACGGTCGGAAATGTCGAGCACCGATATGCTGGGATGAAGTTGGAGAAAAGATTATTGAAGGGCCAGAACTAGTTCAGATTACAAATGAAAAAGTCACTATGGCCCTAGAAAAACTGAAAGAAGCTCAGAGCAGACAAAAGAGCTATGCAGATCAAGATAGACGACCACTCGAATTTAAAATTGGTGATCACGTTTTCTTAAAGGTATCACCTTGGCATGGCGTTCGTAGATTTGGAATTAAAGGGAAGCTTAGTCCCCGTTTCATCGGTCCGTTTGAAATCCTTGAAAAAATTGGAGAAGTGTCATATCGACTGGCGTTACCGCCTCAACTCTCTCACGTTCATAACGTTTTTCATGTCTCCTCGTTAAGAGGATATAATTATCATCCACTCCATGTCATTAGTTATCCGTTACTTACAATTCACGAAGATTTATCATACGAAGAGAAACCAGAAGCCATCTTAGATCGACAAGAAAGGGTTTTGCGTAGGAAAGTAATTCCGTTTGTTAAAGTCCTTTGGAAAAATCACTCTGAACACGAAGCAACATGGGAATCTGAAGAATCAATTCGCTCTCTATACCCTAATCTATTCTCGTAATAGAATTTTAGTCAAGTAACGGTAAATTTTGCTCTTTGATATATGTTTATTGTTTCTGTTTATGGTCATTCATGCTTTGCTTTATGTGAATATATTTTAGCTCTGATTAAGCATATCTATGTAGGAGATATCAGTACCAATAGTCACTCTAGTATCTGTAAGTCTCCATTGACTTTTCGTACGGTAAGATATTTATTAAGATGCGTTATAGGAGGACCATTAGGGCACATATATAAGGTAATTGACAATTATAGTCATGATCATAGTTATGAATTTCAGATACACATGTGTGTTTAGGAGATTGTGATTATATAAGTTAGTAACTCTGCTATGAAAGTTCCGTTTCTGTTACTTATGCGATAGGTTATATGCTTATTTGAAAAAAATTTCGAGGACGAAATTTCTTTTAAGGGGGTAATAGTTGTAATGACCATAAATTTAAAATCATTATTCTAAAAATAAAAAGAGTAATAATAATTTATAAATTAACCACTAGAAAACCCTAATTAAGACACCCAAGTAATTTCGTACAAACCCTAAATTTTTCAGAATTTTCAGAATCAGGATTAGGGCCCCTAAAACTCAGGGGGGGTATTCCCTACTTGATAATTATCTTCATAACTTGCGGACGAAGTCGAATTTAATGATTTCGTCGATTCAGCTAGGCTAGTCCCACACGTGGCAACCCTATGGCCAAAATAAGTTGCCACGCGGCCCGCGTAAGAATAGGTTATATGTCACGCGGGCCGCGTCAAGGTCAAAAATTCAGTATAAATAGAGGATGTTAGGACTTGAATCTGGGCACAAAAACGACTAAGAAACTCAGAATACTCACTGAGATATCGTCAAATTACTCTCAAAACACACACGAAACACAAATTAAGTATAGCAGGGTGCTGCAGAACAGGGTAATAACTCGATCGCTATTACGATTCATTGTCCGATCAATCAATATATCCAATGGATGTTTAAGTGCTGCCCACATTAGAGTTATACTTTGTCGTTCGTCATTAATTTGACGGATCATCGTTAATTCGATGGATAAAGTATTGTACTTTGTCGTTCGTCATTAATTTGACGGATCATCGTTAATTCGATGGATGAAGTATCGCACTTTGTCGTTCGTTGTGAGAATTTGATCTCGTGAGTTATCGTAAAGGCTGTATTAAGTTACTAACCTAGTTTGTGTGCATGTTATTTAAATTAGGTTAAAAGACTAATAAGTAGTCTAAACTCTGTCCGTATAAATCTGAAATATTATCACAAGGTAGCATCAATTTGGAATTATTAAGGTACGGATCCTTACCCCACTTCTTGTTGTTGATATTCAATTGTTATAAACCCATCAAGTTCATATAGCTTTTCAACCTCATCACGTCTTTGATTATCGATTCATTTGACAGTCCGTTCAAATTCTTTTCTAATCATTTGATTTAAGCTTTCATGTCATGCGATAGTATTATGTTAGTTGTACTCATTATCGCATGTTCCAATATATGTTCCGTTTTGTTATGAAAATAAGTTTTATAAGTTATGTGAATAAGACCATTTGTACTCTGATACCTTGAGTATCGCTTCTCGTGGAGTGTCCCACGAGCATGTTGTTGCGGCATCAACATCATGTGCTCCATCCGTGACGGAGAGATTAGTTCACGGCGTCTCTTAAGTACAAGTGTGGTACATATAAGCTATTAGGAGGCGTATGGATAGATCCTAGAATTTAAGTATAAGGAGGTGGATAACGGGTATGCCAATTCGCCATCTCATGTGATAATTATGCAGGAGTAGCTACCTGTGTATTGTCACGTTTTAAGTTTGCTCATGGGTACATCCGTAAGATATAATTATGAAATTATGTTTTTGCATCATATCATTTTCACAATAAGTTCCCTTCGGATAACATTTCTATAAAGTGTTAATTGTTATTTGAGCCTATTATTCCGTATTGAGCATTCGGCTCATTCCGTAAATTTTTGTATATACAGGTCTGCATGTTACTTTGGGCGGGGAAAAGAGAGAAGAATAAAGTCTAGGAATAAATCTGAAGATATTAGTTAATGAAGTCGAATGTTTCCGCTTGTATATTAACTTTAAGTTTCATGGTTGTATCCTTGTCAAATAAATAAATGGAATTATGACTTTTGTTTATGATACTATTGTTATTGTGACACGTCAGCCCTTCCGGGTTGGGGTGTTACATTTACATTAGATATAAACATTTTGACATTGATATACACATTACATGACTTGCATTAGACATAAACATTAGACATAGACATTAGACATGGTTTTCACATAAACATTTTGACATTTGATTATACATAAACATTTTACTTTGGTGGTTTGGTTTGAGTAATTGATTTAAGTAACGAGGCGTGTGTAATACGATACAAGCATGGTGGATACGCCGCAGGTACTTCCTATATATAAGTGCTTGTATGGTATTACATATCGTAGCGTTATTTGAATCATTTCAATTTAGACATATAACATTTTATACAAATAACATACTTTTCACAATACATTGTTTTACAAACAACTTATCTAAAACAAACTCATTTTACTTGGTTATTTACTTAACCATGTATTATTCTTTTATACATATATATCATTTGGTTTATTTATCACTTTTCAAATGATTTACAAGACAAAGCAAATTACAAGGTTCATGACTAAACATTTTCTTAAACATAAGTCATGAATCTTATTTTCACAAAACCTATGTATCTCACAGGCATTTTTATGCTGACGTACCTATTTTCACATGTGTTTCAGGATATGACGCATAGGATTTGTTAAGATACACTTAGGCGGAATTGGGCCTTAGTGACAATAAAAGATGCAAGACTAGTTATTTATGTTATATTTCTTTGATTGTCAAGATATTGTAACTCTTTTAATCAATAAAACAATATTTCGATTTCCATGTGTTATGAAACAATGATTCTGTTACAACACTCCCCGACGTTTCCGCCACATTTTGTTGTTTTACATGGTCGGGGTGTGACAGAAAAGTTGGTATCAGAGCTCATGGTTATAGGGAATTAGGTTATTAGTAATGCTTTGACCTAGACTATAACCTTCCTAGGACCCTAACGCGAGTTTACTTGCGTTTAAACATAAAACAACACCGTCACCTATCCTTAAGTGACAACCGCAACAAGAACATAAATTTCAAAACCGCTTTGAAAACTAATCATCTGTTCTAGGATGATTGATTACTAGGTTTTGAACCCTCTGTTATATGGTTTTGAACCCCTTTGAATTTTCAAAACCTCGTCAAAGTTTGGGTCTTATAGTGTGAACACGTGCAACCTAGAAGAGTGGATGCCTGTACTCTGAGTTTTCTATCTAAGGCTAGAGTGTTCGTACAAATCCACATAATCGGACCAGTCACTCTTACCTGGGAACTCTTGGGGTGAGTGTCCACTTATAGGCTAAAGCATGTCTTCGCGATACATTAATATGACCCGCTTACTTTGATTAGTCACCGTCTCATTTGTTTGCCTTAGGTAACAAACAAATTATCGCAATTTCTATGCGTTGTCATTTTGTTTTATTTACCGATAACATTTCATTTGTTTCCTCCTATATCCTTCATTTCCTCCAGAATGTCTCTTCATCGCAACGATGCGCAGATATCCGAGCAGACTGCCAAATTTGCCCAGCGGATAGGCGAAGTAATTCTGAACACTGTTGAATTAGGCATTGCCATGTCTCGTCTCAACAATGAAGCCACTCAAGGGCCACCAAAGGAAGCAGAAGTCAAGCCTGCACCACCAGCCAAGAAACCAATCAAGGAATAAAAGACCATGGATGAACAAACTGGATCCCCTAAGAGGTCAAAGAAGCGAAAGGCTTCTCAGAACTTCGCCGTGGTCGCTCACAATGGTCAAGCCATCCCCAACCAACCAGCTCAACCCCCTGCTAGGAAGCCATACAAAGGAACTGCTCCTTTGTGCAAACGATGCAACCGTCATCATTCAAACCTCTTACCCTGCTTCAAATGTACCTACTGTGGACGGTGGGGACATCTGATTAACATATTCCGCTTTGCTATCCAAAACAAAGCTGCTATAAACATTGCTGCTACCCAACCACAAGCGAATCCTGCTCAAGCTCGCTTCCCGCCTGGATCGTGCTACAACTGTGGCAAGATGGGTCATTTCGTGAATAAATGCCCGAAGCTTGCTAAGGCAAATCCAACCCACGGATGAGCAGTTGGCTGTTTAGAAGATGGTGTTGTCTTATGATTTTGTTTCTTCTATTTACTTGTAATGTGAAACAATCTGTCCCGTTCATAAATAAAAGTTGTTGTTCGCAATTTTGATATACAACTATAGTTACATATATGTATGGCATTCCCCTATGATGCCTACATTAAGGAACTATGTTCCTTGCAAACTACTTTTGTGAATTTTTTTCCCATTTTTGCGTTTACTCATGATTTCGTTGGTAAATTCTAAGTACTCGTTTTATTCTAAGAAACGAAGTACAGGAAATAAAGTGACATTATGAGTAATCGTGCTTCGATGCCTTTGAATCCTTGGTTAGATAACCAAGGATATTTTCAAATCTCATACCCATTACGTTCTGATTTCTTCAACATGCATAACATAAGTTTTCAAAACAACCTACATGATTTCAAAACATTCTATATATAGTTCGAATACATTTTTAATATAGTGTATTTACTTAACATGACAAATGCACAAAGCTTTGTCTATGTTTTCAAAAACAACCCTCATGATTTCAAAATATTTCATATAGTTTGAAAACAATTTTAAGTAATATATCAAGCGCACAATTTCAAAAGCATCATTCATGTTTTCAAAAACCTTATACATAATTTCAAAATTCATCTCGCATGATTTTAAAACATTTTTATAAATATACTTACCTAGTACACCTACTTTATGATTTCAAAAGTATTATGCATAAGGTTTCAAAAACATTGAACACATTTTTTTTAAGAACCCCATGCATAGTTTTCAAAAATATTTATCCTCATACATTGACTTAACTTTCAAATTCCGCTTCATATGTTGCCTTGGCATATTGAGCATCTCAACCTCATAAGCATTTTACTTCATGTTTTGACTTAAACACGTCCAGTGCAAGGTTTCGAAACATCTTCAACTTCTAAAATCCATATGGGATCTTTTTATCTCCACAATTAGACCCTTGTGGATGATTATCATACAAATCAGAGTCCTTAATTGGATTCCTTGTGTACCTTAATTCGAACATTTCGGTTCCTTAGAATCGAAATCGAATTTTCTCTTTAAGATCTTTCTATCTTTATAGTTAGATTCTTAGAAATATTTAAAGCACCAATCAAAATCCACTGATTTGATACCTGGTGTGCTTTGAATACATGTGCACAGTTAGCAGAACAAATTAACAAAATGATAACAAATCAAGTTAAACAATTTTGTGGTTATGTGACTATGTGTTTATGCATTTTGTGTTTTCTTTTATGCATTTTTTTGTGTTTTTGTATACTCTGGATATTCGTTATCCAAATCCTCATAGAACCTTTCGTATCTTCATATGAGGGATTCGTAGAAGGATATTCAAAAAGGTACTACCTTAAATCCTTATTGAGCTTCTACATGATAGTTAAGACCCTTGGATTGTATAGTACCACTCCACGATTCATAAGAGACCCTTTTATTGGTCTAGTAAAAAAGACAGATTCAAAAATCTGGTTAAGAATGACATGTGATGGTATAAGCTGAAAAGACTCCTTGGTTGTCTATTAAAATCATTTATTGATTTAATAAAAAGGGACCCTATGGTGGTCTAGTCACAATCATCACAGGCTCGTTCATTGTTTTCTTCCCCTACACATTTTAAGATGCACTATGTGACCATGCAAGGAATTACATAATTATGGATGCATACATAATTACGAAGTTCAGTGCACGGAAACCACAGTAAGACTTATTATGTGTAAGAACCGATAGTGACAACCATAACGAAATGTGAACAATGTAATAGAGGTATGGTGGACGCACCAATGACGCTTTATATACTTGTATATAAGTGTCCCTCTCACATTACAAGCATGATGTTATTGAAAAGTTACTAGAAGTTCAGGACGCTAACCAGTGTTGTTTGATCTTTTCAACTTCATGTTTCAAGCTCTCACAAGTTTCCTCTGAATAAATTTCGGAACGAAATTTCCTAAAGTAGGGGAGACTGTGACACCTGGGTCACTGCGACCATCAAACAAATACCAAACCAATGAAATATTGTATTTCATACTTGGGATTTGTACAAATATGTGTATCATTTGCACATATAAATTCTTGTTCGATTTCGGGCTCTAAATCGCTTTCTGGAAGGTTATACGCGCACTGATGCGTAAATATAACCAGTTTAATGCAACGGACACTCCAGAATAGTGAAAAAGTCTTAACATACCTTAAATAACCTTTACATAACTTAGAAATAAGTTTTGAAGGCTTTGGTATGTCAAAAACAAGTTAATTCGCCTACAAGGACTAAATTTGACAAACTGCGAAAGTATGCCAATTTGAACTGTAACACACATTTCGTAACATGACCATAAGTTAAACATACCATATATATCCTTTACATACATTAGAAATAGGCTTTGAGGGGTTCGGTGTGCTAAAATAAACTTTTGGGTCATTCAGGGACTAAAAGCGTCAAAAAGTGCACAAGTTTGCACTTTCGCGCATAACTTACGTTCTGAATACATCCGGACATCCAAAAATTTATCTAAGCACTAAAAAATTTTATTTTAGTGTTTGGCATAAGAAAAATCCATTCGTCACGCCATTTGGATTGTTTTTCGCGCTTATGCGCATTCCGTCGTAGTTAACCGAACATCGCGATCGTACGGCCAAACGAACCGACATCCGAGATGTTTTCAAGCATATTTCATGTTCCCTATGTCTTAACATCATTGTGGAGCTTGAAATTGGGTTTGACGGGTGTTAGAAGTGCCGTTACGCAACGAAACAAGGTGCAGGGACTGAAACTGTAATTCTGCCAAAGTTAATGGCTTACGGACCGTAAGCCATTACCCTTACGGTCCGTAAGGGGTCCCCAGAACAGCAGATCAGTTTAAACAGCTGTTGCCTCTTCAGGATAAAGAGGGGCCAATTTGCACTTGCCTCTTCAGGATAATGAGGGGCCAATTTGCACTTGCCTCTTCAGGATAATGAGGGGCCAATTTGCACTTGCCTCTTCAGGATAATGAGGGGCCAATTTACACTTTCCCTTTCATGCTCATGAGGAGCCATTTTGATGTTACCATAAGGTTTCAACAAGTGTATGGACCAGATCAAAGCACGTTATTCGATAAACGATCCTAACGGTTCCAAGAATCCTATAAATACCCAACCCTTTCACAACTCAAAACCCAGAAATCTGATCTAAAAGCTCTAAGTTGAAGTCATTGCTTCATACCTGAGCTATTCGATCGAGTTTTACTAGCGGGGACCCTTAGTAAGTGTTCCTTCGTTCTTTTATCGCTTTTCTAGTCCGAAAGTCAAACTATGTTTGACTTTCTGCATTGACCTGTTTATGGTCAATGCGAAGTTCGTTTGAACTTCATAACATGAGCGTAATCACGATGGTTATAGTCTCTTGTGACTATACCTACTGATTACCACGTTATCTAGGCTCAGTGACAAGTCGTAGTTTAGGCCAAAATGCGTGTTATTGCGTATTTTGTAACCAAACTACTCTTAGGTATCAAAACTGTTTGTTTTGATACCAAACCTGTTTTCTAAACTTATTTAAGCATGTTTTAACATGCTTAGCTCGTCACTTTTAGTTTAGTGCTTATATAGGGTCGTAAGGTAAGCGATCTAAACAATCGCTTATACTTTCGAACCCGACCCGTTTGGTCGATCATTAGGATCCGACCAAACACATTAGGTGACCATAGAATGTAGGGAAGAACCTTCCGAGGTTATACCTTATGGTCACGATGTTTGAGTAGTTGTATGATAGGTAGTATATATGCCTTAGGTAAATTACCAAAATGCCCTTTTGACGCCAAAATTCATTTTAAGCATACGTAACATAACTTTTAACATTTAAACTGATTTGTTAACAATATTAGACATGTTAAGGCATATTTTACTTGTCATAGTACTAGTTAGGCAAGACCGAACGCGTTTTACGCGAACGACGCGTTAAAGTAGCATAAGCTACCTAAACGGGTCGTAATGGGTCATAAGCACTTAGGTTAGGTTTCATTTTTGTATGTAGGCTTTGTTAAACCATATTACACGAGTCTCCATACTCGTTTGGTTTACGAACCCTCATTCTATCCAATCATCCGATTTAGGTCCGGTATATTAACATAGTTACCTATATTAGGTGTCGTTTGATATCCGTGATCTCTAGCATTGTTTGGTTGTTACTCAAGGACTACTAAGCAATCTCAAGTGAGTACATAGACCCCTCTTTTACTGTTTTCCAAACATTTTGGGGTGAAACACATGTGCCTACTTGTTACTTTCATGCTTTCATATCATATGCTTGTTATGTTCAATAGTACACTTATAGTACATGATTTCATTGTGTTTATGCTATGTATGCCCATTGTGTGCATACTTAGTACATCATTTTACATTACATTTTATGCTATGTATGTCCATTGTGTGCATACTTAGTACATCATTTTACATTACATTTTATGCTATGTATGCCCATTATGTGCATACTTAGTACATCATTTTACATTACATTTTATGCTATGTATGCCCATTGTGTGCATACTTAGTACATCATTTTACATTACATTTTATGCTATGTATGCTCATTGTGTGCATACTTAGTACATCGTTTTACATTACATTTTGTGCTATGTATGTCCTTTGTTGCATACTTAGTACATTTGTTACTCATCACATGCTTACATTTTGGTATGACATTTGGTTTGTTCAAATGAGATAATGTACATTCATTAACATTAGCTACGCCGCTCGTTAGTAGGTAATGGTACCATAGGACTTGACAACTCCCATTCCTGAACCCTAGGTTTGTTTGGGTGGAAGGAATGACCGAATTCGATAAACATAACAACAAGATAGACCTTTAAATTCGTTTAGGGGTTTATCGCCACAGTCCCAAGGCTTGGATGTATGCATTTTCACAATACCGTATAGATGTTTATATCAGTATAGCATGCATTTTTTTCCACAAAACATAACTTTGATTTAAACCATGTTTTACTTCAATACCTTGTTTTTGTGCATTTTACATATGGTTTAGTTGATATATTTCACTTACCATACATAAACATTTTGACATTGATATACACAATTCATGATTTACATTAGACATAAACATTTTGACATTGATTTATGTGACACCTGTGTCACTGCGACCATCAAACAAATACCAAACCAATGAAATATTGTATTTCATACTTTGGACTTGTATAAATATGTGTATCTTTTGAACATATCAACTCTTGTTCGATTTCAAGCTCTAAATCGCTTTCTGGAATGTTATACGCGCGCTGATACGTAAATATAACCAGTTTAATGAAACAAACACTCCGGAATAGTGACATATACTTAACATACCTTAAATAACCTTTACATAACTTATAAATAAGTTTTGAAGGCTTTGGTATGGCAAAAACAAGTTAATTCGCTTACAGGGACTAAACTTGACAAACTGCGAAAGTATGCCAATTTGAACTGTAACGAACATTCCGGAACATGACCATAAGTTAAACATACCATAAATATCCTTTACATAGCTTAGAAATAGGCTTTGAGGTGTTCGGTATGCTAAAATAAACTTTTGGGTCATTCAGGGACTAAAAGCGTCAAAAAGTGCACAAGTTTGCACTTTCGCGCATAACTTACGTTCTGAATACCTCCGGACATCCAAAAATTTATGTAAGCACTAAAATATTTTATTTTAGTGTTTGGCATAAGAAAAATCCATTCGTCGCGCAATTTGGATCGTTTTTCGCGCTTATGCGCATTCCGTCGTAATTAACCGAACATCGCGTTCGTACGACCAAACGAACCGACATCCGAGATATTTTTGAGCATATTTTGAGTTCCCTATACTTTAACTTCATTTTAGAGCCTTGAAATGAGGTTAACGGGGTTCAAACGCATCGAAAATAGCTTAAACGGACTGCATGGACCATTTCTGCCACTTTTGAAACATTTCTGAAACTGGTGTATGGTAGCGTAGCGCGAGCCCTAAGGGCCTTACTGTAACACCTGTGTCATTTCAACCATCAAACAAATGCCCAACCAGTGAAATATTGTATTTCATACTTGGGATTTGTAAAAATATGTGTATCGTTTACACATATCAATTCTTGTTCGATTTCAAACACTATATCGCTTTCTGGAAGGTTATACGCGCACTGATGCGTAAATATAACCAGTTTAATCCAACGAACACTCCGGAATAGTGAAATAGGCTTAACATACCTTAAATAACCCTTACATAACTTAGAAATAAGTTTTGAAGGCTTTGGTATGGCAAAAACATGTTAATTCGCTTACAGGGACTAAAGTTGACAAACTGCGAAAGTATGCCAATTTGAACTGTAACAGACATTCCGGAACATGACCATAAGTTAAACACACCTTAAATATCCTTGACATAGCTTAGAAATAGGCTTTGAGGGGTTCGGTGTGCTAAAATAAACTTTTGGGGCATTCAGGGACTAAAAGTGTCAAAAAGTGCACAAGTTTGCATTTTCGCACATAACTTACGTTCTGAATACATCTGGACATCCAAAAATTTATGTAAGCATGACTATATTATATTTTAGTGTTCGCCATAAGAAAAATCCATTCGTCGCGTCATTTGGATCGTTTTTCGCGCTTATGCGCATTCCGTCGTAATTAAGCGAACATCGCGATCGTACGACCAAACGAACCGACATCCGAGATATTTTTGAGCACATTTTAAGTTCCCTATACTTTAACTTCATTTTAGAGCTTTGAAATGGGGTTAACGGGCCTTAAACGTGTCGAAAATGGGCTGATTGCACTGCAGGGACCAAAACTGTAAATCTGCCAAAGTTTTACCTTACGGACCTCAACATTGGCAGCTTTGAGGTCCGTAAGCTTATGTCTGCACATCAGAAACTTCTAATCCAGCTGTTAACAGCTGTTACCCACTCCTAATCACTTTGCCACATGTTGATCTCTTATGGTGAGTGACCAAATGAGCCACCATAAGGTTCCGACAAGTGTACGCATGAGATTAAGGCACGATATTCGACAAACGATCCTAACGGTTACCCGAAAACTATAAATACCCCATCACCCCCAACCTCATTACTTACAAGAATCTGATCTATTTGACTCTAAGTTGGAACCGTTGTTTCATACCTGAGTTATTGTGATCACGATTAGCATTCGGGGACCCTTCGTAAGTATTCTTTCGTTCTTTTCCTTATTTTACTGCTTTTCGAGTCAGAAAGTCAAACTTTGTTTGACTTTCAGCGTTGACCAGTAATGGTCAATGCGAAGTTCGTAGGGACTTCGCAACGTGATTGTAATCACGATGGTCATAGTCCCTTGGGACTATGCCTACTGATTACCACGTTGTCTAGGGTCGTAGGGTAAGCGATCTAATAAATCGCTTATACCTCGAACCCGACCCATTTGGTCGATCATTAGGATCCGACCAAACACATTAGGTGACCATAGTAGGTAGGGAATAACCTTCCGAGGTTATACCCTATGGTCACATCGTTTAAGTAGTTGTATGATAGGTAGTTTATATGCCTTAGGTAAATTACCAGAATACCCTTTTCATGTATAATTGGTAATTAAGCATATGTAACCTAAACCGTTGTCACATAACTGATTATGTAATATGTTTAGGCATATAACACTTGTCATAGGGCTAGTTAGGCGGTCCGAAAGCGTTTCACGCGAACGACGCGTTAAAGTAGCATAAGCTACCTAAACGGGTCGTAATGGGTCGAAATCACTCAGGTTAAGTTTCATTTAGTATGTAGGCTTTGTTAAACCAAATGACACGAGTCTCTACACTCGTTTGGTTTACAAACCCTAATACTACCCGATCTTCCGATCTAGGTCCGGTTAATTAACATAGTTACCTATATTAGGTGCCGTTTGATATCCGCGATCTCTAGCATTGTTTAGTTGTCACTCCAGAACTACTGAGCAATCTCAGGTGAGTACATAGACCCCTCTTTTACTGTTTTCCAAACTGTTTTGGGGTGGAACACATGTGCCTACTTGTTATATTCATGCTTTCCCGTTTTCACATCATATACATGCTATGTTCATTAGTACATTATAGTACATGATTTCATTACATTTCATGCTATGTATGCCCATTGTGTGCGTACTTAGTACATTGTTTTACATTACATTTTATGCTATGTATGCCCATTGTGTGCGTACTTAGTACATCGTTCTACATTACATTTCATGCTATGTATGCCCATTGTGTGCGTACTTAGTACATTGTTTTACGTTGCTTTTCTGTTGCATATGCTTATCCAGCATATGAACACATTATACTACATATTGAACCGTTGTAATCATTTGACTGTGATCCGTTGATATCTGTGAACCGTTTGTATCTGTGAACCGTGTGAACCGTATTTGACATAGACATTTCGGCATAGACATTTTAACATGATTGACATTTGATCATGCATTTCCCACAAAACATAACTTTGATTTAAACCAAGTTTTACTTCAATACTTTGTTTTTGTGTATATGGTTTAGTTGAGACATTTCACTTGCCATACATGATATTTTGACATAGACATTTGACATGGATATTTGACATAGACATTTGACATGGATATTTGACATAGACATTTTGACATTGGTTTGGTTTGATTAAGTGATTAAGTAACGATGCGTGTGTAATATGATACAAGCATGGTGGATACGCCGCTGGTACTTCCTATATATAAGTGTTTGTATGGTATTACACATTGTAGCGTTATTTGAATCATTTCAGTTTGAGACATAGAACATTTTATACAAACAACATACTTTTCACAAGACATTGTTTTACAAACAACTTATCTTATACATACCCATTTTTCTATGGTTATTCATTTAACCATACATTATTCACTTATTTTATACGTATCATCTGATCTTATCGAATTTCAAATGATTTACAAAGCAAAGCAAATTACAAGGTTCATGACTAAACATTTTCTCAAACATAAGTCATGGAACCTATTTTCACAAAACCTATGTATCTCACAGGCATTTTTATGCTGACGTACCTATTTTCACATGTGTTTTTCAGGAACTGTTGCATAAGATGATCAAGATACATATAGGCAGACTTGGGCTTTAGTGACAATAAAAGATGCAAGACTAGTTAATTTTGTTGTATTTCCTTGATTGATTAGACATTGTAACACTTTTAATCAATAAAACGAAACTTCAATTACCATGGATTTGACACAATTAATTCTGTTACAACACTCCCCGATGTTTCCGCCACGTTTCGTATGTTCCACGTGGTCGGGGTGTGACAGAAAAGATGGTATCAGAGCCAATGGTTATAGGGAATTAGGTTATTAGTAATTAGTAATGCTTTGACCTAGTCTATAACCTTCTTAGGACCCTAACGCGAGTTTACTTGCGTTTAGTCATAAAACAATACTGTCACCTACCCTTAGGCGACGACCACAACAAGAACATAAATTTCAAAACCGCTTTGAAAACTAATCATCTGTTCTAGGATGATTTATTACAAGGTTTTGAACCCTCTGTTATATGGTTTTGAACCCCTTTGAATTTTCAAAAATCTCGTCAAGGTTTTGGGTTTTAAATAATGTGAACACGTGCAAACTGGAAGGGTGAATGCCTGTATTCTGGGTTTTCTGTCTAGGCAAGCACTTCGTATACATCTCATCAGACGCGAGACCAGTTGTGCTTACCTGGGAATTCTTGGGATGAGTGTTCACTTATAGGCGAGCATGTCTTCGCGATACATTATTTTTGACCTATTTACTTTGATTATTCACCGAGGTCGTTTGTTGCTTTGTAGTAACAAACAAATGACCACTATCCTTGCTTTCATCAGATTTGTTTCATCTCATTCTTTTCGTCTAATCCTCTCACTCGTTTCATTTCATGTTTCCTCTTTTAGAATGCCTCCTCGACGCGAAAGCCAGATAGCGACTGCCGAATTGGCAGAAATCATTGCGCAGCAAATGGCTGCTCAATTCCCAAACCTCTTTGCTCAATGGAATCAAGCCAACAACAACAACAATGGTCCATGCAATTTCAAGAGTTTTAACTCGGCGAAACCACTCAAGTTTAGTGGTTCTGAGGGAGCGACTGGGCTTCTTCAATGGTTCGAGAGCATTGAGAATACTTTCCGCCATGTGCAGTGTCCTGACAATCGCAAGGTCGAGTTTGCTTCGAGTGTGTTCCAGAAGAGAGCCCTTACGTGGTGGAATGGGGTTATGAGAGATCGTGGTGCAGAAGTTCCTCTAGCACAGACATGGGCCGAACTTAGGGCTCTCATGATGAAGGAGTTTTGTCCTCGTCACGAGATCAGGGCTTTGGAAAGGGAATTTGATGATCTTAAGCAAGACAGCGGTGAGCATCGAGCCTACACGGACCGTTATGAGGAGTTAAGTCTGTTATGCCCAAACATGGTCACGCCTTTGGATAAGGCGATCGAAAAGTACATTGATGGCCTTCCCGACTCAATACAAGACATTTTGACTGGTAGCAACCCTACTACTGTTAGGCAGGCCATTGAGTTATCTGCAACCTTGACTGAATCACAGATCAGGAAACGTAAGCTTTTCCGAAAGGGTGACAAGAAACTGGTCGAGGAATCGAAACCAATCGAGGAATCAAAGACCATGGATGAACAGACTGAATCCTCTAAGAAGTCAAAGAAGCGAAAGGCTTCTCAGAACTTCGCCGTGGTCGCTCACAATGATCAAGCCGTCCCCAACCAACCAGCTCAACCCCCTGCCAGGAAACCCTACAAAGGAACTGCACCCATGTGCAACCAATGTGGCCTACATCATCATGCTGGTGTGAAGTGCCGCACATGCCAAGTTTGCGGACTTATAGGTCATACAGCGAGGGTTTGCCCAACAGCAGCAGCACCAAATCAGATTAACGACAATCCTGCTCAAGCTCGTTTCCCACTGGGATCTTGCTACAACTGTGGCGAGATGGGCCATTTTAGTAGAAATTGCCCAAGACTTGCTGATGCAAATCCAGCGCAGGGATGAGTATCTGACCGACAGAAGATAACGCTGTTTAGAAAATAATCGAGCCTTGTGTATTATTTTCTTTTATCACAATCTATGAAACAGTTGTTGTTATTGTTGTTTATAAATAAATCTTTCATTTACATTTCAATATGTTTATGTGGTTGCATGTATAAACATATCCCATACAATACCGACAATCAAGGAACCGCATTCCTTGAAGAACAGACTACTTCCAAATTTCTTCCCTTGTATAATCTCTTGCGTTTCCACGAAAATCCTAAGTACCCGTTTCTTCCAAGAGAAACGATGTACGAGGCGCCAAGTTAATAGCAATCAATAACAAGAAGATAACAATTAAACAAATATGTGGTTATGTGCTTATGTGTTATCCTTTATGTGTCATGTGATCCAATTTATGTTATTCAAATCCTCGTAAAATCTTACATATCTTTGTGCAAGAGATTCATAGTAGGATACCCAAAGGTACTACTTAAATCCTTAATGGACTTCTACGTTGTAGTTAAAGTCCCTTGGATTATAATGTACTACTTCATAATTAGACCCCTTTTGTGGTCTAGTTAAACAGATTGATCCAAAAATCTGGTTAGGGATATCATGTGATGATATAGCTGAAAGGACTCCTTAGTGGCCTAATTAAGAAGATCCTCTGTTGATCTAATTAAAAGGACCCTATGGTAGTCTAGTCACTTTCATCTCAGGTTTGATATCTTTCCCCACAACATTTCAAAACAAACTGTGCGGACTGTGCAAGGAATTACGTAATTATGGATGCATACATAATTATGGAATTTAGTGCACAGAAATCACAGCAAGTTCTATCATGTATCAAGAGTTAACCCAATTCATTTCCAATTCTGATGAAGCATCCGTTGAGGAAAAATGAACTAGCTATTCATTTTTCACTTCTGAAGAATATCCGTTGAGGAAATGAATATCCGTTGTTTATCTTTTCATTTCCATTCTGAAGAATAACCGTTGAGGAAAATGAATTATCCATTCATTTTCGTTCTAAAGAATATCCGTTGAAGAAATGAATATCCGTTGTGTAATTCTTCATTTCCAACTCTGAGGAAATAACCGTTGAAAATGACTCCGTTAGTTCATTTTCGTTTCTGAAGATTTATCCGTTGAGGAAATGAATATCCGTTGTGTAATTCTTCATTTCCAACTCTGAGGAAATAACCGTTGAAAATGACTCCGTTAGTTCATTTTCGTTTCTGAAGATTTATCCGTTGAGGAAATGAATATCCGTTGTGTAAATTCTTCATTTCCAACTCTGAAGAACAAACCGTTGAGGAAAATGACCCCGTTTGTTCATTTTCGTTCTGAAGAATATCCGTTGAGAGAAATGAATATCCGCTGATTTTTCTTTCATTTCAAATTCTGAAGAACAAACCGTTGAGGAAAATGACCCCGTTTGTTCATTTTCGTTCTGAAGAATATCCGTTGAGAGAAATGAATATCCGTGGATTATTCCTTCATTCCCATTTCTGACAAAGAATCCGTGAGAAAGAATGAATCATCCATTCATTTTCACTTCTGAAGAATATCCGTTGAGGGAAATGTATATCCGTTTAGGTTATTCCTTTATTTTCCATTTCCGAAGAACCCGTTGAAGAAAATGACTCTGTTCGTTCATTTTCGCTTCTGAAAAATATCCGTTGAGGAAAATAATCAGATTATGCTTTACATATCTTTGATGACTATTTGAAACAAAGTCATAGACAGACTCCTACGAATTAATTTCGGGACGAAATTTCCTAAAGTAGGGGAGACTGTAACACCTGTGTCATTTCAACCATCAAACAAATGCCCAACCAGTGAAATATTGTATTTCATACTTGGGATTTGTAAAAATATGTGTATCGTTTACACATATCAATTCTTGTTCGATTTCAAACACTATATCGCTTTCTGGAAGGTTATACGCGCACTGATGCGTAAATATAACCAGTTTAATCCAACGAACACTCCGGAATAGTGAAATAGGCTTAACATACCTTAAATAACCCTTACATAACTTAGAAATAAGTTTTGAAGGCTTTGGTATGGCAAAAACATGTTAATTCGCTTACAGGGACTAAAGTTGACAAACTGCGAAAGTATGCCAATTTGAACTGTAACAGACATTCCGGAACATGACCATAAGTTAAACACACCTTAAATATCCTTGACATAGCTTAGAAATAGGCTTTGAGGGGTTCGGTGTGCTAAAATAAACTTTTGGGGCATTCAGGGACTAAAAGTGTCAAAAAGTGCACAAGTTTGCATTTTCGCACATAACTTACGTTCTGAATACATCTGGACATCCAAAAATTTATGTAAGCATGACTATATTATATTTTAGTGTTCGCCATAAGAAAAATCCATTCGTCGCGTCATTTGGATCGTTTTTCGCGCTTATGCGCATTCCGTCGTAATTAAGCGAACATCGCGATCGTACGACCAAACGAACCGACATCCGAGATATTTTTGAGCACATTTTAAGTTCCCTATACTTTAACTTCATTTTAGAGCTTTGAAATGGGGTTAACGGGCCTTAAACGTGTCGAAAATGGGCTGATTGCACTGCAGGGACCAAAACTGTAAATCTGCCAAAGTTTTACCTTACGGACCTCAACATTGGCAGCTTTGAGGTCCGTAAGCTTATGTCTGCACATCAGAAACTTCTAATCCAGCTGTTAACAGCTGTTACCCACTCCTAATCACTTTGCCACATGTTGATCTCTTATGGTGAGTGACCAAATGAGCCACCATAAGGTTCCGACAAGTGTACGCATGAGATTAAGGCACGATATTCGACAAACGATCCTAACGGTTACCCGAAAACTATAAATACCCCATCACCCCCAACCTCATTACTTACAAGAATCTGATCTATTTGACTCTAAGTTGGAACCGTTGTTTCATACCTGAGTTATTGTGATCACGATTAGCATTCGGGGACCCTTCGTAAGTATTCTTTCGTTCTTTTCCTTATTTTACTGCTTTTCGAGTCAGAAAGTCAAACTTTGTTTGACTTTCAGCGTTGACCAGTAATGGTCAATGCGAAGTTCGTAGGGACTTCGCAACGTGATTGTAATCACGATGGTCATAGTCCCTTGGGACTATGCCTACTGATTACCACGTTGTCTAGGGTCGTAGGGTAAGCGATCTAATAAATCGCTTATACCTCGAACCCGACCCATTTGGTCGATCATTAGGATCCGACCAAACACATTAGGTGACCATAGTAGGTAGGGAATAACCTTCCGAGGTTATACCCTATGGTCACATCGTTTAAGTAGTTGTATGATAGGTAGTTTATATGCCTTAGGTAAATTACCAGAATACCCTTTTCATGTATAATTGGTAATTAAGCATATGTAACCTAAACCGTTGTCACATAACTGATTATGTAATATGTTTAGGCATATAACACTTGTCATAGGGCTAGTTAGGCGGTCCGAAAGCGTTTCACGCGAACGACGCGTTAAAGTAGCATAAGCTACCTAAACGGGTCGTAATGGGTCGAAATCACTCAGGTTAAGTTTCATTTAGTATGTAGGCTTTGTTAAACCAAATGACACGAGTCTCTACACTCGTTTGGTTTACAAACCCTAATACTACCCGATCTTCCGATCTAGGTCCGGTTAATTAACATAGTTACCTATATTAGGTGCCGTTTGATATCCGCGATCTCTAGCATTGTTTAGTTGTCACTCCAGAACTACTGAGCAATCTCAGGTGAGTACATAGACCCCTCTTTTACTGTTTTCCAAACTGTTTTGGGGTGGAACACATGTGCCTACTTGTTATATTCATGCTTTCCCGTTTTCACATCATATACATGCTATGTTCATTAGTACATTATAGTACATGATTTCATTACATTTCATGCTATGTATGCCCATTGTGTGCGTACTTAGTACATTGTTTTACATTACATTTTATGCTATGTATGCCCATTGTGTGCGTACTTAGTACATCGTTCTACATTACATTTCATGCTATGTATGCCCATTGTGTGCGTACTTAGTACATTGTTTTACGTTGCTTTTCTGTTGCATATGCTTATCCAGCATATGAACACATTATACTACATATTGAACCGTTGTAATCATTTGACTGTGATCCGTTGATATCTGTGAACCGTTTGTATCTGTGAACCGTGTGAACCGTATTTGACATAGACATTTCGGCATAGACATTTTAACATGATTGACATTTGATCATGCATTTCCCACAAAACATAACTTTGATTTAAACCAAGTTTTACTTCAATACTTTGTTTTTGTGTATATGGTTTAGTTGAGACATTTCACTTGCCATACATGATATTTTGACATAGACATTTGACATGGATATTTGACATAGACATTTGACATGGATATTTGACATAGACATTTTGACATTGGTTTGGTTTGATTAAGTGATTAAGTAACGATGCGTGTGTAATATGATACAAGCATGGTGGATACGCCGCTGGTACTTCCTATATATAAGTGTTTGTATGGTATTACACATTGTAGCGTTATTTGAATCATTTCAGTTTGAGACATAGAACATTTTATACAAACAACATACTTTTCACAAGACATTGTTTTACAAACAACTTATCTTATACATACCCATTTTTCTATGGTTATTCATTTAACCATACATTATTCACTTATTTTATACGTATCATCTGATCTTATCGAATTTCAAATGATTTACAAAGCAAAGCAAATTACAAGGTTCATGACTAAACATTTTCTCAAACATAAGTCATGGAACCTATTTTCACAAAACCTATGTATCTCACAGGCATTTTTATGCTGACGTACCTATTTTCACATGTGTTTTTCAGGAACTGTTGCATAAGATGATCAAGATACATATAGGCAGACTTGGGCTTTAGTGACAATAAAAGATGCAAGACTAGTTAATTTTGTTGTATTTCCTTGATTGATTAGACATTGTAACACTTTTAATCAATAAAACGAAACTTCAATTACCATGGATTTGACACAATTAATTCTGTTACAACACTCCCCGATGTTTCCGCCACGTTTCGTATGTTCCACGTGGTCGGGGTGTGACAGAAAAGATGGTATCAGAGCCAATGGTTATAGGGAATTAGGTTATTAGTAATTAGTAATGCTTTGACCTAGTCTATAACCTTCTTAGGACCCTAACGCGAGTTTACTTGCGTTTAGTCATAAAACAATACTGTCACCTACCCTTAGGCGACGACCACAACAAGAACATAAATTTCAAAACCGCTTTGAAAACTAATCATCTGTTCTAGGATGATTTATTACAAGGTTTTGAACCCTCTGTTATATGGTTTTGAACCCCTTTGAATTTTCAAAAATCTCGTCAAGGTTTTGGGTTTTAAATAATGTGAACACGTGCAAACTGGAAGGGTGAATGCCTGTATTCTGGGTTTTCTGTCTAGGCAAGCACTTCGTATACATCTCATCAGACGCGAGACCAGTTGTGCTTACCTGGGAATTCTTGGGATGAGTGTTCACTTATAGGCGAGCATGTCTTCGCGATACATTATTTTTGACCTATTTACTTTGATTATTCACCGAGGTCGTTTGTTGCTTTGTAGTAACAAACAAATGACCACTATCCTTGCTTTCATCAGATTTGTTTCATCTCATTCTTTTCGTCTAATCCTCTCACTCGTTTCATTTCATGTTTCCTCTTTTAGAATGCCTCCTCGACGCGAAAGCCAGATAGCGACTGCCGAATTGGCAGAAATCATTGCGCAGCAAATGGCTGCTCAATTCCCAAACCTCTTTGCTCAATGGAATCAAGCCAACAACAACAACAATGGTCCATGCAATTTCAAGAGTTTTAACTCGGCGAAACCACTCAAGTTTAGTGGTTCTGAGGGAGCGACTGGGCTTCTTCAATGGTTCGAGAGCATTGAGAATACTTTCCGCCATGTGCAGTGTCCTGACAATCGCAAGGTCGAGTTTGCTTCGAGTGTGTTCCAGAAGAGAGCCCTTACGTGGTGGAATGGGGTTATGAGAGATCGTGGTGCAGAAGTTCCTCTAGCACAGACATGGGCCGAACTTAGGGCTCTCATGATGAAGGAGTTTTGTCCTCGTCACGAGATCAGGGCTTTGGAAAGGGAATTTGATGATCTTAAGCAAGACAGCGGTGAGCATCGAGCCTACACGGACCGTTATGAGGAGTTAAGTCTGTTATGCCCAAACATGGTCACGCCTTTGGATAAGGCGATCGAAAAGTACATTGATGGCCTTCCCGACTCAATACAAGACATTTTGACTGGTAGCAACCCTACTACTGTTAGGCAGGCCATTGAGTTATCTGCAACCTTGACTGAATCACAGATCAGGAAACGTAATCTTTTCCGAAAGGGTGACAAGAAACTGGTCGAGGAATCGAAACCAATCGAGGAATCAAAGACCATGGATGAACAGACTGAATCCTCTAAGAAGTCAAAGAAGCGAAAGGCTTCTCAGAACTTCGCCGTGGTCGCTCACAATGATCAAGCCGTCCCCAACCAACCAGCTCAACCCCCTGCCAGGAAACCCTACAAAGGAACTGCACCCATGTGCAACCAATGTGGCCTACATCATCATGCTGGTGTGAAGTGCCGCACATGCCAAGTTTGCGGACTTATAGGTCATACAGCGAGGGTTTGCCCAACAGCAGCAGCACCAAATCAGATTAACGACAATCCTGCTCAAGCTCGTTTCCCACTGGGATCTTGCTACAACTGTGGCGAGATGGGCCATTTTAGTAGAAATTGCCCAAGACTTGCTGATGCAAATCCAGCGCAGGGATGAGTATCTGACCGACAGAAGATAACGCTGTTTAGAAAATAATCGAGCCTTGTGTATTATTTTCTTTTATCACAATCTATGAAACAGTTGTTGTTATTGTTGTTTATAAATAAATCTTTCATTTACATTTCAATATGTTTATGTGGTTGCATGTATAAACATATCCCATACAATACCGACAATCAAGGAACCGCATTCCTTGAAGAACAGACTACTTCCAAATTTCTTCCCTTGTATAATCTCTTGCGTTTCCACGAAAATCCTAAGTACCCGTTTCTTCCAAGAGAAACGATGTACGAGGCGCCAAGTTAATAGCAATCAATAACAAGAAGATAACAATTAAACAAATATGTGGTTATGTGCTTATGTGTTATCCTTTATGTGTCATGTGATCCAATTTATGTTATTCAAATCCTCGTAAAATCTTACATATCTTTGTGCAAGAGATTCATAGTAGGATACCCAAAGGTACTACTTAAATCCTTAATGGACTTCTACGTTGTAGTTAAAGTCCCTTGGATTATAATGTACTACTTCATAATTAGACCCCTTTTGTGGTCTAGTTAAACAGATTGATCCAAAAATCTGGTTAGGGATATCATGTGATGATATAGCTGAAAGGACTCCTTAGTGGCCTAATTAAGAAGATCCTCTGTTGATCTAATTAAAAGGACCCTATGGTAGTCTAGTCACTTTCATCTCAGGTTTGATATCTTTCCCCACAACATTTCAAAACAAACTGTGCGGACTGTGCAAGGAATTACGTAATTATGGATGCATACATAATTATGGAATTTAGTGCACAGAAATCACAGCAAGTTCTATCATGTATCAAGAGTTAACCCAATTCATTTCCAATTCTGATGAAGCATCCGTTGAGGAAAAATGAACTAGCTATTCATTTTTCACTTCTGAAGAATATCCGTTGAGGAAATGAATATCCGTTGTTTATCTTTTCATTTCCATTCTGAAGAATAACCGTTGAGGAAAATGAATTATCCATTCATTTTCGTTCTAAAGAATATCCGTTGAAGAAATGAATATCCGTTGTGTAATTCTTCATTTCCAACTCTGAGGAAATAACCGTTGAAAATGACTCCGTTAGTTCATTTTCGTTTCTGAAGATTTATCCGTTGAGGAAATGAATATCCGTTGTGTAATTCTTCATTTCCAACTCTGAGGAAATAACCGTTGAAAATGACTCCGTTAGTTCATTTTCGTTTCTGAAGATTTATCCGTTGAGGAAATGAATATCCGTTGTGTAAATTCTTCATTTCCAACTCTGAAGAACAAACCGTTGAGGAAAATGACCCCGTTTGTTCATTTTCGTTCTGAAGAATATCCGTTGAGAGAAATGAATATCCGCTGATTTTTCTTTCATTTCAAATTCTGAAGAACAAACCGTTGAGGAAAATGACCCCGTTTGTTCATTTTCGTTCTGAAGAATATCCGTTGAGAGAAATGAATATCCGTGGATTATTCCTTCATTCCCATTTCTGACAAAGAATCCGTGAGAAAGAATGAATCATCCATTCATTTTCACTTCTGAAGAATATCCGTTGAGGGAAATGTATATCCGTTTAGGTTATTCCTTTATTTTCCATTTCCGAAGAACCCGTTGAAGAAAATGACTCTGTTCGTTCATTTTCGCTTCTGAAAAATATCCGTTGAGGAAAATAATCAGATTATGCTTTACATATCTTTGATGACTATTTGAAACAAAGTCATAGACAGACTCCTACGAATTAATTTCGGGACGAAATTTCCTAAAGTAGGGGAGACTGTAACACCTGTGTCATTTCAACCATCAAACAAATGCCCAACCAGTGAAATATTGTATTTCATACTTGGGATTTGTAAAAATATGTGTATCGTTTACACATATCAATTCTTGTTCGATTTCAAACACTATATCGCTTTCTGGAAGGTTATACGCGCACTGATGCGTAAATATAACCAGTTTAATCCAACGAACACTCCGGAATAGTGAAATAGGCTTAACATACCTTAAATAACCCTTACATAACTTAGAAATAAGTTTTGAAGGCTTTGGTATGGCAAAAACATGTTAATTCGCTTACAGGGACTAAAGTTGACAAACTGCGAAAGTATGCCAATTTGAACTGTAACAGACATTCCGGAACATGACCATAAGTTAAACACACCTTAAATATCCTTGACATAGCTTAGAAATAGGCTTTGAGGGGTTCGGTGTGCTAAAATAAACTTTTGGGGCATTCAGGGACTAAAAGTGTCAAAAAGTGCACAAGTTTGCATTTTCGCACATAACTTACGTTCTGAATACATCTGGACATCCAAAAATTTATGTAAGCATGACTATATTATATTTTAGTGTTCGCCATAAGAAAAATCCATTCGTCGCGTCATTTGGATCGTTTTTCGCGCTTATGCGCATTCCGTCGTAATTAAGCGAACATCGCGATCGTACGACCAAACGAACCGACATCCGAGATATTTTTGAGCACATTTTAAGTTCCCTATACTTTAACTTCATTTTAGAGCTTTGAAATGGGGTTAACGGGCCTTAAACGTGTCGAAAATGGGCTGATTGCACTGCAGGGACCAAAACTGTAAATCTGCCAAAGTTTTACCTTACGGACCTCAACATTGGCAGCTTTGAGGTCCGTAAGCTTATGTCTGCACATCAGAAACTTCTAATCCAGCTGTTAACAGCTGTTACCCACTCCTAATCACTTTGCCACATGTTGATCTCTTATGGTGAGTGACCAAATGAGCCACCATAAGGTTCCGACAAGTGTACGCATGAGATTAAGGCACGATATTCGACAAACGATCCTAACGGTTACCCGGAAACTATAAATACCCCATCACCCCCAACCTCATTACTTACAAGAATCTGATCTATTTGACTCTAAGTTGGAACCGTTGTTTCATACCTGAGTTATTGTGATCACGATTAGCATTCGGGGACCCTTCGTAAGTATTCTTTCGTTCTTTTCCTTATTTTACTGCTTTTCGAGTCAGAAAGTCAAACTTTGTTTGACTTTCAGCGTTGACCAGTAATGGTCAATGCGAAGTTCGTAGGGACTTCGCAACGTGATTGTAATCACGATGGTCATAGTCCCTTGGGACTATGCCTACTGATTACCACGTTGTCTAGGGTAGTAGGGTAAGCGATCTAATAAATCGCTTATACCTCGAACCCGACCCATTTGGTCGATCATTAGGATCCGACCAAACACATTAGGTGACCATAGTAGGTAGGGAATAACCTTCCGAGGTTATACCCTATGGTCACATCGTTTAAGTAGTTGTATGATAGGTAGTTTATATGCCTTAGGTAAATTACCAGAATACCCTTTTCATGTATAATTGGTAATTAAGCATATGTAACCTAAACCGTTGTCACATAACTGATTATGTAATATGTTTAGGCATATAACACTTGTCATAGGGCTAGTTAGGCGGTCCGAAAGCGTTTCACGCGAACGACGCGTTAAAGTAGCATAAGCTACCTAAACGGGTCGTAATGGGTCGAAATCACTCAGGTTAAGTTTCATTTAGTATGTAGGCTTTGTTAAACCAAATGACACGAGTCTCTACACTCGTTTGGTTTACAAACCCTAATACTACCCGATCTTCCGATCTAGGTCCGGTTAATTAACATAGTTACCTATATTAGGTGCCGTTTGATATCCGCGATCTCTAGCATTGTTTAGTTGTCACTCCAGAACTACTGAGCAATCTCAGGTGAGTACATAGACCCCTCTTTTACTGTTTTCCAAACTGTTTTGGGGTGGAACACATGTGCCTACTTGTTATATTCATGCTTTCCCGTTTTCACATCATATACATGCTATGTTCATTAGTACATTATAGTACATGATTTCATTACATTTCATGCTATGTATGCCCATTGTGTGCGTACTTAGTACATTGTTTTACATTACATTTTATGCTATGTATGCCCATTGTGTGCGTACTTAGTACATCGTTCTACATTACATTTCATGCTATGTATGCCCATTGTGTGCGTACTTAGTACATTGTTTTACGTTGCTTTTCTGTTGCATATGCTTATCCAGCATATGAACACATTATACTACATATTGAACCGTTGTAATCATTTGACTGTGATCCGTTGATATCTGTGAACCGTTTGTATCTGTGAACCGTGTGAACCGTATTTGACATAGACATTTCGGCATAGACATTTTAACATGATTGACATTTGATCATGCATTTCCCACAAAACATAACTTTGATTTAAACCAAGTTTTACTTCAATACTTTGTTTTTGTGTATATGGTTTAGTTGAGACATTTCACTTGCCATACATGATATTTTGACATAGACATTTGACATGGATATTTGACATAGACATTTGACATGGATATTTGACATAGACATTTTGACATTGGTTTGGTTTGATTAAGTGATTAAGTAACGATGCGTGTGTAATATGATACAAGCATGGTGGATACGCCGCTGGTACTTCCTATATATAAGTGTTTGTATGGTATTACACATTGTAGTGTTATTTGAATCATTTCAGTTTGAGACATAGAACATTTTATACAAACAACATACTTTTCACAAGACATTGTTTTACAAACAACTTATCTTATACATACCCATTTTTCTATGGTTATTCATTTAACCATACATTATTCACTTATTTTATACGTATCATCTGATCTTATCGAATTTCAAATGATTTACAAAGCAAAGCAAATTACAAGGTTCATGACTAAACATTTTCTCAAACATAAGTCATGGAACCTATTTTCACAAAACCTATGTATCTCACAGGCATTTTTATGCTGACGTACCTATTTTCACATGTGTTTTTCAGGAACTGTTGCATAAGATGATCAAGATACATATAGGCAGACTTGGGCTTTAGTGACAATAAAAGATGCAAGACTAGTTAATTTTGTTGTATTTCCTTGATTGATTAGACATTGTAACACTTTTAATCAATAAAACGAAACTTCAATTACCATGGATTTGACACAATTAATTCTGTTACAACACTCCCCGATGTTTCCGCCACGTTTCGTATGTTCCACGTGGTCGGGGTGTGACACTTACCAGTCGCGCTACGCGACTGCCTAACCTGAACAGAAAAATCAGATTAACAGCTGTTAACAGCTGTTAACCACTTCTAATCCACTTGCAAATGGTATTGGGCAATACTAGGGGCTCACATGGTTTTGTAAAACCATTGTCTTGAAGTGTATGACCAAGATCAAAGCACGGTTTCCAAGAAACGAGCTTAACGGCTCTACGAATCCTATAAATACCCCTTGCCTTCACTTGCAAAAACCCACTAGAATCCTGATTTGAGAAGCTCTAAGTTGAAACCATTGTTTCATACCTGAGCTACTTGGATCGAGATTAGCATTCGGGGACCCTTTGTAAGTGTTCCTTCGTTCTTTTATTGCTTTTCGAGTCCGAAAGTCAAACTTTGTTTGACTTTCTGCATTGACCAGTTTATGGTCAATGCGAAGTTCGTTTGAACTTCGCAACGTGATTGTAATCACGATGGTTATAGTCCTTTGTGACTATGCCTACTGATTACCACGTTGTCTAGGGTCGTAAGGGTAAGCGATCTAATAAATCGCTTATACCTTCGAACCTGACCCATTTGGTCGATCATTAGGATCCGACCAAATACCTTAGGTGACCATAGTGGATAGGCAATAACCTTCCGAGGTTATACCTTATGGTCGCTTCGTTTAAGTAGTTGTATGATAGGTAGTTTATATGCCTTAGGTAAATTACCAGAATACCCTTTTCATGTATAATTGGTAATTAAGAATATGTAACCTAAACTTTTGTCACATAACTGATTATGTAACATGTTTAGGCATATAACACTTGTCATAGGGCTAGTTAGACGTCTCGAGTGCGCTTTTGCGCGCACGACGCGTTAAAGTAGCCTAAGCTACCTTAATGGGTCGCGGTGGGTCGAAAGCACTTATGTTAGGTTTCATTTAGTATGTAGGATTTGTTAAACCATATTACACGAGTCTCCATACTCGTTTGGTTTACGAACCCTCATTATATCCGATCCTCCGATTTAGGTCCGGTTTATTAACATAGTTACCTATACTAGGTGCCGTTTGATATCCGTGATCTCTAGCATTGTTTGGTTGTTACTCAAGGACTTCTGAGCAATCTCAAGTGAGTACATAGACCCCTCTTTTACTGTTTTCCAAACATTTTGGGGTGGAACACATGTGCCTACTTGTTACTTTCGTGCTTTCCTGTTTTCACATCATATACCTGCTATGTTTCGTTAGTACATTATAGTACATGATTTCATTACATTTCATGCTATGTATGCCCATTGTGTGCATACTTAGTACATCACTTTACAATACATTTCATGCTATGTACGCCCATTGTGTGCATACTTAGTACATCGTTCTACATTACATTTCATGCTATGTATGTCCATTGTGTGCATACTTAGTACATTGTTTTACATTACACTTATGCTATGTATGTCCATTACGTGCATACTTAATACATTGTTTTACATTGCATTTTTGTTGCATATGCTCATCCAGCATATGAACACATTATACTACTTTTTGAACCGTTGTAACCATTTGACTATGTGAACCGTCGTAACCCTTTGATTATATGAACTGTTTGTAACTATTGAACCGTGTGAACCAGTTGTATCTGTTGACATGATTTACATTTGACAATAGACATTTGACTATACATAAACATTTCTATAATTGTTAAACATTTTACTTTGGTGGTTTGGTTTGAGTAAGTGATTTAAGTAACGAGGCGTATGTAATATGATACAAGCACGGTGGATACGCCGCTGGTACTTCCTATATATATGTGTTTGTATGGTATCACATATTGTAGCGTTATTTGAATCATTTCAATTTGAGACATATAACATTTTATACAAATAACATACTTTTCACAAGACATTGATTTACAAACAACTTATCTTATACAAACTCATTTTACATGGTTATTCATTTAACCATACATTATTCTCTTATTTATACATATCATCTGATCTTATCGTTTTTCAAATGATTTACAAGACAAAGCAAATTACAAGGTTCATGACTAAACATTTTCTCAAACATAAGTCATGAATTCTGTTTTCACAAAACCTATGTATCTCACAGGCATTTTTATGCTGACGTACCTATTTTCACATGTGTTTTCAGGAGATGATGCATAGGACTTATCAAGACATACTTAGGCGGACCTGTGCCTTAGTGACTTAAAACGAGACAAGAACTAGTTAATTTATGTTATGTACTCTTTGTTTCTTCTTTAAAACAATGTAAACTCTCATGTTTGATTAGTAAAACAAAACTTCAATTGCCATGGATTTGAAACAATTAATTATGTTACAACACTCCCCGACGTTTCCGCCACGTTTGGTTGTTCCACGTGGTCGGGGTGTGACAGAAAAGTTGGTATCAGAGCCAATTAATTCTGTTATAACCTTCTTAGGACCCTAACGCGAGTTTACTTGCGTTTAGTCATAAAACAATACCGTTGCCTATCTTTAGGCAGCTACCACAACGAGAACATAAATTTCAAAACCGCTTTGAAAACTAATCATCTGTTCTTGGATGATTGATTACTAGGTTTTGAACCCTCTTTTGTAAGGTTTTGAACCCCTTTGAGTTTTTAAAATCTCGTCAAAGTTGATCTAAATAATGTGAACACGTGCAAACTGGAAGGGTGGGTGCCTGTACCCTGAGTTTTCTGTCTAAGGCAAGAGTGTTCGTACAAATCCACATAATCGGACCAGTCACTCTTACCTGGGAACTCTTGGGGTGAGTGTCCACTTATAGGCGAGCATGTCTTCGCGATACATTGTTTTTGACCTATTTACTTTGATTAATCACCGGGGTCGTTTGTTGCTTTGTAGTAACAAACAAATGACCACTATCCTTGCTTTCATCAGATTTGTTTCAGGATATGACGCATAGGATTTATCAAGATACACTTAGGCGGAATTGGGCCTTAGTGACAATAAAAGATGCAAGACTAGTTATTTATGTTATATTTCTTTGATTGTCAAGACATTGTAACTCTTTTAATCAATAAAACAATATTTCGATTTCCATGTGTTATGAAACAATGATTCTGTTACAACACTCCCCGATGTTTCC
The DNA here is from genome assembly GCA_030545235.1 of Helianthus tuberosus. Classification (NCBI taxonomy): domain Eukaryota; kingdom Viridiplantae; phylum Streptophyta; class Magnoliopsida; order Asterales; family Asteraceae; genus Helianthus; species Helianthus tuberosus. The sequence continues at coordinate 46,196,333 of CM060426.1, read as the reverse complement.
GCCACGTTTTGTTGTTTTACGTGGTCGGGGTGTGACACTGTGGTACCATAACGTACTACTGGTCGGCTTAAAATAGTTAATGAATGTCATTCAATTGTCTTTCGACTAACGCCCCAACAAGTTTGTTCAAATAATTGAAATCGTTGTTTTTAACATAAACCATAGCATTCGTTTAGAAATCTCAAAATCGTTTAGCACATATGAATCACCCCAAAATGTTTGAAAGTGGTAAAAGAGGGGAACTATGTACTCACATCGAAGTGCAAAGTATCCACGATTAAATGAACTTAGCAAAGCTCGGCGAACCAAGGAAATCAAATAGCACCTAGTAATCGGATCGCTAGTTAATAAATCGACACCTAAATCGGAAGATCATGTAAAATGAGGTCTTGTAAACCAAATGAGTATTGGAACTCATGTGATATGGTTTAACAAAGCCTACATCCTAAATTAAAACCTATCCTAAGTGCTTACGACCCGTTATGACCCATTAAGGTAGCTTACGCTACTTTAACGCGTCATTCGCACGAATGCGCGTTCGAGACGCCTAACTAGTCCTATGACAAGTATTATGTGCCCTAACATGTTTAAATATGTTGCATAATCAGTTTAAGTGACAAAAATTAAGTTACATATGCTTAAATACAAATTATGCATGAAAAGGGCATTTTGGTCATTTTCCTAAGGCATATAAACTACCTATCATACAGCTAATCAAACTAAGTGACCATAAGGTATAACCTCAGAAGGTTATTCCCTATACAACTATGGTCACAAAACATGCTTGGTCGGATCCTAACAATCGACCAAACGGGTCGGGTTCGAAAGTCTAAGCGGTTGTCAAGACCGCTTGAGTTACGACCATATACAAGCACTAGACTAAAAGTGACGTGTTAAACATGTTAAAACATGTTTAACTAAGTTAGAAAACAGGTTTGATATCAAATCAAAGTGTTTTGATACCCAAAAATAGCTTCGTTGCAAAATACGCATAAATACGTATTTTGACCGAAACTATGACTCGTCACTACGCCTAATCAACGTGGTAATCATTAGGCATAGTCACAAGGGACTATAACCATCGTGATTACGCTCACGTTGCAAAGTTCCAATGAACTTTGTGTTGACCAAACAAGGTCAAAGTAGAAAGTCAAACATTGTTTGACTTTCTTGCTTGAAATAAATAAACAAGCATGAAAGAAGCTTACAAAGGGTCCAAGCTAGGAAGAAATGAACTAAAAATACTCAGGTAGGTGGCCTTCAACTAGTGAAAACCTCCACTTAGAGCAGATTAGATCAAATGAGCAAGGAATGAGTGAAAAACCCCTTGCTATTTATAGGAATATTGGATCAATTGGATCATTCCACGTGTTTTGAAACTAAATCTTGGACATACACTTGTTGGAGACTGATTTGGGAGCTTGATAAACCATCAAACCAGCCCACAAGATGCAAAAACAATGATCAAAACAGGTTGCAACATCTGGTTTTGAAGATTCATTGAATCTGCTAATCTAGGGGGTCCTTACGGTCCTTATGGGTTTGTGCTTACGGTTCGTAAGCCTTGTGCAGGGGCCAAAGTTTGAAAAATGACAGCTTTGGTCCCTGAACTTGTTTTTGTCGCGTTTTGGCACTTCTAATACCCTTTAAGCCCATTTTCAAGCTCCATGATGAAGATAAAGTATAGGGAACATGAAATATGCTTGAAAACATATCGGATGTCGGTTCGTTTGGCCGTACGGTTGCGGTTTTCGGTTAATTACGACGGAATCGTAATGGACGAGAAAATGACGCAAATTGCGCGATGAATGGCATTTTTGCATTCCTATCACTAAAATATAATATTCTAGTGATTAAAAATTTTTTTGGATGTCCGGATATGGTCAAAATGCAAGATATGCACGTAAATGCATACTTTGGTAGTTTTGACGCTTTTAGCCCCTGTGATCAAATAAGCGTATTTTCGCATACCGAACCCCTCAAAGCCTATTTCTAAGCTATGTAAAGGATATTAAAGGTATGTTGAGCTTATGATCATGTTCCGGAATGTTCGTTGCAGTACGAATCGGCATAGTTTCGCAGTTTGTCACAAATAGTCCCTACGATCGAATAAACTTGTTTTCGACACACCAAACCTTCCAAAACTTATTTCTAAGTTATGTAAAGGTTATTTAAGGTATGCTAAGCCTATGTCACTGTTCCAGAGTGGTTTTCGCATTAAACTGATTATGTTTACGCATCGGTTCACGTGTAACTTTCCAGAAAGCGATTTAAAGCTTGAAATTGAACAAGAATTGATATGAGCAAATGATACACATATTTATACAAATACAAAGTATGAAACACAAGATTTCTTTGGATTCGTATTCGTATGATGGTCGTAGAGGCACAGATATCACAGTCTCCCCTACATTAGGAAATTTCGTCCCGAAATTTATTTCGTAGGAGTTTGTCTGTAACGTTGTGTTAAACCATTGTCTTGCAGGGGATCTAGGTTGTTATCTATTTTCATAGAGTAACCCATCAAGGATCTCCATGTAAGGCACAACTTTATCGTTCCCTAGTGGATGCTTCCTTAGATAAAGCAGAAAGTGGGAATGGGAGATTTGATTAGATGGTAAAACTAATCTAATTAATAGTATCGATAGTATCCTTTAAGAATCTAACTCATTAAAATAGACAGATCTTGTAAGGATTTGTATTTCATCTCTCCAATGGTATTCTTCAAAAGCGAAAATGAATGGATGATTTACTTTCTCCAATGGGTTCTTCGTCAGATGTGGAAATTAAATATGAATAGGTTATTCATTTCTAATGGATATTTCTTCAAAAGCGGAAATGAATGGATAATTCAATTTCTCCAATGGATACTTTTATAAGAAACGAAAATGAAGGAATGTATAAACTGTTCATTTCTCAATGGTTATTTCTTTAGAAGCGAAAATGAATGGATGATTCATTCTGTCACACCCTGGCTTTTGCGGAAGCGTGGGTTATTGGGTGTGACTTCTTAATACCATAGCAACAATCACAAAAATGCTATATGATGAAATACGGGATGTTCATCCATTTAAATGGTTTAGAAAATGCGCAACATATTGTTTTAAAACATCAATCCCAAAACATATTACAAACCATGACTTGTTTAAAATGAGTTCATAAGACTCAACGAAAAACTACTAACAAAACAAGGATTTAAGACATGCAACCCGTCCAGGAATGAGTTGCTCTTCCCAAACCCTATGACCCTGGATGACATCCTTATTTAGTACGCAGCTAACATGCATCACTTGCAAGATCCTATTCATTTCCTGAAATACATGTAATTTGAAAAGTCAACAAAAAGTTGAGCGAGTTCATGTGTAAGTGAGTATGTATAAGCCTTTAAAATGTCTGTATAAGTAAAAGTCACTGGTATGTAGCAATTAAGGAAAAACCTATCACCAATGGGTTGCAAAGCCAATGGTATGTGTGAAATGATGCAGGAAGACTCAAACCTAGCAAATTTGTCTCCGGTATGAAGACATAGTCACCACTATGGGCCGCCCCGGCCTCATGGGTGTGGGCTCGCTACACCCAAATAGATCTATCACTCATGTCCCTTGGTCCTACGATGAGGATTAATAGCCTTAAGTGTCATGCCCACCACTCACATGATCGCGGAATAAAAACCCTCCTTAAGCTAACCATACCATGTAAATAAATGTCTGTAAATGTCTGTAATAATTGTAACATGTATTTCACCCCCGAAGTATAAAACTGAAAATAGTTAAGAGAAAAGGGGACATGAACTCACTGTATTGCGTCTTCGGAACTCGTAACCCAAATCTCCTCAGCAAGCACGACTACCTACAATGGTCTAACGTGTATTAGACGAACGGGTTGTGCCTTGTCTTAGTATTGATTAGTGCCTTTGAGTTACATTTTAAAGTGTCTTCAATATTTTAGTAATAATACTTCTCATACTTGTGTATTCGTATTTCCTTCCCAAGGATGGGATATTTTACATATGTCTGTTCGTATTGGAATTATGTTTTTAAGTCCCATTTTAGAGAATACATATTTAACCATATTCCTGTATAAAACCAACCTCCGATACTCCGTATTTCGTTATAAAAGTTATGGCGAGTTTTATGCTTGAAAAACATAGTCTAGAATATACTAGTAAACACTTGTCCAGAAAATATTTACTAAGTGTTAGGATTTTTGGAAAATTTCGCCATAGTCTCCTTTGTAAATGTAGGTGTCCATGCTTAATAGCATATCATTTTCTTTTACATATATCCCGTAGATTGTTCTCACATAACCAACCCGACAATTAGACATGCAATATACTACTTATGTCATTTCAGCTTTATTAATTAAAACTGGATTGTTTTCGAGCATTTTAATAAAATAGTTAACCTTCTCCAAAAATTCTCAAATTTTTACAGAGTATCATAAACCTTCCAAATTTTATTTTGTAAAAATATCGGGGCCCAGTTCATTACCAATATTATATAAAAATTCATTTACCCGACTGCAATCAGATTTGTTGCTTTCTGATTGCAGTCTAAGGAAAAATTCACTAAAAATTAATCGTAAGTCCGATCGACGAAATTCCAGTTGGAGGATCACGGCAACAACAGTGACCATCTACAGTAAAAATCCCATGAGCTGATTCTACTCAGGGTTCAAGTTATGACTCCGAATACAACACACTTTTTCAGCAGAAAAATCGCAGCTTGAGCTGCTGTCTAAAAACAGTTCCTTAAAAATAGTAAAAGACCTCAAAAAATTACGATTCCAGTGCCATTTGATCGGTTGTTCAAAAATACATAATTTAGGCTTCAGAAAATCCGTTTTTCGATTTATAAAGACCCAGTTACAGCCTGTTAAATTGGCTGAAAATACCAATCAGCATGCTGATTTATAGTTTAATCCCTTCAATGTTCTTGTGAATAGCATCATGCTACAACTTTTAACTACAAAACAAGATGATCAAGGGTTTAGCAAGGACTTACTACTAGCTTAAAGCTAGGGATGAATCTAGTGAGAAAAATGTTGAGAAAAGATGATGAAACGACTAGAACAAGCTCCTTTGAATGCTCTTCAAGATGCAACCTTCATGGATCCTTCAAAGCTTTGAATGGAACTTGAATAAGAGGAAGATGGTGATGTCAAAATGGTGGTGAAGGTGGCTGCTATAGGTGAGCCGAAAATGAGAGAGAGAGAGAGAGTGAGGTTGGAGTGTGGTTTTTGAAGTAATGATGAGAAATCTTGGAACTCCACACTTATAAGGATCTCTTGCATATTTTGGTGAGATTGTTAAGCAACATATCACCTTGGAAACATTCAACAAATCATCAGTCATGATTGTGAAGATGTGGTGGGTCCACCTAGGGCTGAAAATTCGGTTTGGGGGGGGGGGGGGGGGTAAATTGTAAAAATTTGATAATTAGTAGGTTGCTTGTAGTCCAAAGAGAATCTAGGCAAATCTAGGAAATCCAAGAAAATCTTATAAAATCAAGAAAGTAATCATGGTGTATCAAGAAAGATCATGGGTGGGGGCCATCTCTTTATAACCGTGAATATGAGGGAGGGGGGGGGGGGTTATGTGTAACTTTTGATATTAAGTAGGTAAATATCTAGGAGGTAAAGTGTATTTTCTAATGTATTATGTGTATGACATATTTCTATAGTGTGTTGGGATTTTTGGAACCATTATTAGTTAAAAATAATAAAATAATATTTCTGACAAAATTTTGGTGTCCCGGGTAATGTTCGGTTGTTCGGTTAAGTATCGTCCCGTTAAAGTGTTAAATTGTACCGCATAGTGTCTTTTATGCATCTTTTTGTAACGAAATTAATTCCAAAACTTAGGAAAGCGTTCAGGACCATTTAGTCAATTTTCTGAATAATACGAGTATGTTAAAAGCTGAATCGTTGCTAAAATTTCAGAATTCCGTACTTAAAATGAGTTTTAGGCACTTCCCGGTACTATAACTATCACCTAGTGACGAAACTTTATGGTCCTCACTTCCCTACACTCCATACTAGTGTAGTACCTTATCCCTGGCTCATACTGGCCATAATAACACTGTTTGTCTAAGTGCTGGTATTGTCAGCATAAATTCTGAATCAACTGTTCCGTGTGTTAACTGTGCTGTGTGCATCAAGTATGTCACTAAGGTTTGTGTGTAATGAATGGAGTGACTGTATAAAATATGATGCATGTGTATGTATGATATAAAAATCATAGAGCAGTTTAAATTGTCAGTTGTCATCAAGCACAGTCATTAAGCACGTAATTAAGGTTAATTAATTGTACAGTACCTGAAATTTTGAGGGTTGTCACATTCTCCCCCCGTTAAGAAAATTTCGTCCTCGAAATTTGTACTACCTTAACTCCTTATGGTTACGTTACACATGTGTATATATATATATGCATAATACCAAGGCAGATAATCACCAACTGAAGCAACCTTACCTGACGTATAGTCTAGTGTAATCCAGCTAGCAGGGGGGGTTCCACAGAAGAGGAGTTTTGACTAATAAGATTCACAAATGATTGGTCATAGTATGCAGTTTTTCACAAACCATAGCATCCGCTATAAGAACTCAAAATCAACAACTTGGAGATAAAAATGACCTGTCAGCTTTTGAATAAGTAAATGGTAAGGATTAGTGTGCTGACATTCTCGAATTGCGAAAATACACCGAATGAAGTACGGGCGAATCTGGTGTATCATTGTCTTAATTTGTAGTTTTGTGTGAGACAGTTGACCATAATTAGCACGAGCTAGTGACACCACAAGGTGTCGTAATGACGAGATTCAATCATAATGGTGACTGAACAAGTTCACCGTGTCTGAAAATGGAAGTGTACTGAGACAATCTGAAGATTTGATTTACACAATGTCACAAAGTTTTTAGTTAAATACAGAACATCAAAGAGCCACTGTTTTGAGGGAAGGTGAAAAGTATTAAGTATGGCAAGGCATTCAGTTTATAACGAAAGAATCGTTAGGAGGTATACCGTGATATAAAATGAATCTATGTACCGTTGTCTTAGCACGCAACTGTGTTGAGACTGCTTTAATTGTGATGAACGAGACAGATTTAGAGCAAATAAATAATTTGGACCCGTGCATGAAGTGAGTAACCCAATTAGCACAAGCTTCAATTCTGTGAAAATATCACCACAAGGTATCGAAACAAATCAAACGATTTAGTGGAGTCGTAGATCAACCGAATCTACTACGACTCGTAACGAAAGGGCCTTTGCAAAATGTTTGAATATGATGCTCTCAACACATCATATGGCGTTATAAATTGACTATGTGAAATGAATAAGTTCAAGCAGTTGAACTTAGTTTCAGCGTAACCCGATAATAAACGTATGTACCAACAAGGGAAATCTCAGCATGGTTACGAAAATGGACCATGAATGTATCTTGAAACAAAAGAAGTTTTCGAGAAAGTGTGTTGACTTGATAGCAAAAGAGTCAACCATTACAATAATGTAGGCCATTCGAATCACAAACCAGTAATTAGATTTAGCAACATAATAATCGAATTTCAATGAAGCGTTTGAAATGAAACCGTATGCGTAGCAGGTGGTGCACGCGTAACATGTGAGTTTTCAAGTAATGAAACAGTAAGTGTTTGCTAAAATGGAGAAACGACCAAGTATTCGACGCAAATGAGTGTTCGCTCTCAGCGAAGAAAATCAACGTGATGCAACTACCAATCGGGGAAGCAGAGATGCAAACATCTACTTGCTAGAAGCAAAAGTGAAGATTTCAACAAGAGAAATTTAACTACTTCCTATCTTGTTATGGCATATATGTCGGAATAATGGAGTTCGATTGAGTTAACATATATGGTGTCTAAGTAACAACCTTTACAAGTTTGGACCTGGGTTCCCAAGGGTCCTAAGCATATGTTTTCTAGATCCTCAAGGTTTCGTATTCTGTGTAACTCTGTTTTGTGCATTGTGTAGGAAACACCATCTTTGTGTACGTTTAAAAAACAAGTTATTGTCCCACAATTTCCCCCGGTATGCTTTCTTCCTGAATTTATAGTTAATGACACTCGACCGCCGATCAATTGTGAAATAGTAGTTCGACCCACATAGTTAGTTTAGTAAGAAATTTGTTGATCCTTAACAAGAGTTATCGGCTCTCGTGGGTTAGCTCGTTCGGATCCTGGTTGTTTGATGTTCGTATGAAAGCTACCGTCCTTCTTATTGACAAGCAAAAGTGGGGTTACCCAAAAGGGAATTTTGGTCTGTTATCTTCCTTCTCTATCAACTTCTAAAGCTTTATTGTCAATCTTTGCATCTCCGAAGGTGTAAGTCGTTAAGGTGCATTGACTACAGGCGTGACGCCTGGAATCAAATTGATGCGAAATTCGACTAGTCGTTGAGGAGATAATTCTGGTAAGTCTTCGGGAAGAATTCAGGATATTTCCTTACCACAGGAATATCTCCAAGTTTTGGTTCTTCGGCTCCCTTGTCCCAGACACGAGCCAAGAAAACAACATATCCTTTACGCACAATTTCATGTGCCTTCAAGCAATTTGGTAGATTGTAGGGGCGTATCCTGCTACATGAGTCAAGATCGTTCCCTCATTCGCCGTCGGGATGCGGATATCAATCTTCGCTTGATCGCTTGGCAACTAATCCATCCCAATTACCTCGTCGAAGCTTCCCAACTCAACTGGTAGTAGAGCAACCGTAAACTTACGCTCTCCGGGTTCTATCTTGCCGTTTTTAGTTACTGCGTTAGCTTCCACTAGCTTTACCTAGCTAGTTCCATCGAGTGCGAGTTATCTAACTTACTTGCTACTAACCCAAGTACATTCTCAATCTCTAAAGATGCTAGGCTTAAAATTTGCAATAGTATCTGGCAATACAGATGCATAATGTTGAGTAATATGGAACGTACCAATACTTGAATTCCTGGCGTGGCTCCCTAGCTCCGGTGTTGAGCTTTCATTCTTATGTCTGGTCGTTTTTAGGGCAATATCTTCTGAAATGCTTTTTGCTTCCACAGTTAAAACAACCTTGTGCATGTTTCTGTTTGTCGCCCGTTCTGCCTTGATATTCGTCATTGTTGTTGTTTCCTCCGTGATTCTCACTACCATCTTGGCCTCCATTTCTAGCTTCAGTACCTTGCCTACAAGTTTCCTTGGGATGCCCCCTCTTGCCACAGTTATCACATTTTCCATATTTACATCGCCCTACATGATAACGTAAACAATTGTCGCACTTAGGTAGGATACCCTTGTAATCCTTCCCCTTTTTGGCCTTCTTTTTGTTATTTGCCCGAGTAACCTTCTTGAAATTTGCAAGCTTTCTCTTGTTATCTCCAGATGGCTCTACAGAAGTCTCCTTTTTCTCTTCCGAAGTGGAGAATTTGTTCGTCCTGGCTGCTTCCTCAGCTAAGGCCACACTTAGATTGATGGCCTCAGCGATCGTTGCAGGCTTTGATGTCGCCACCATGCTCATGATTTGGGGTGCCAATCCCCAAATGAAACACTCAATCTTCTTAATCTCTGAATCTACCATGTAGGGAACAATATGCGACAGAACTTGGAACTTCTCCATGTACTCAGCTATTTTTGAACCTTCCATCTTCAAGTTCCAGAACTCAGTTTCCACCTCCTGGGTTCCTGTTCTTGAACAGTACTTTTTATGCATTAGCTCTTTCAGCTCGTCCCATGATAAAGCATAAGCGGCAGCCTCGCCCATCATTTGAACCTGGAGTTTCCACCATGACAGAGCCCCATCTTGGAATAGTCTGGAAATGTACGTGACCTGATGCTCTGTGGCACATTTGCTTGCGCGCAAAACAGAATCCGTCTTCTCAACCCAGCGCACGAAGGCTACGGCACCCCCAGTGCCGTCGAAATGTAGGGGCTGGCAGCTCAAGAACTGCTTGTAGGTGCAGCCGTTGGGGGAGTTATTTCCTGAGGTACCTCCGCTGCAATCGGAGCGAAGGGCCTCGTACCGTGCGATGGCCTGTAAGAGGCGCTCTTGCATTTCCGCCTCTGTTGTCGATAGAGGGTTGTTGATGTTGGTGTTCCCTTGAGTCGACATCTTCCTAGAAGGAGGGTATTTAGGTAAGGTCTTGTTAAAGACACGAGCACACAAGTCTCTATTTAACAAATAAGACCTCAAAGGTGTGTTACATATATGTATATATGCATTCGTTATAACAATTAATCACATATCACCACAATTATAACACAACTTGTAAATAGAACGTATCAAGTAAGCATGTAGCATTATAGTTATAGCACAAATATGCAGATCATCAACGTGCTTAGTGAGAACATAGCGACTGAGTTTTTCATTAGTTATTAGTCATAAGTATGGTCGCATGTTTTAAAGATGATTGGCTTCTCATTATTCCTGGCTACCATTGTGTTGTCTTCCAAAATGTATCACATTAACAGGAATACAGGGTCACCCTACCCTTGTCCATTAAATATGTTAGTGTATCAAAATTTCGTAGTCAGATGTGGTCTTCAAAAGTCTCCACAATCTCGGCTTATCATTGGTGTTGTTACCAAAGTGTATTGCAATCCGCATGAATCCAGAAACCAACTATACTGGTGACTGAGGTAGAGGAGGAAAAGAAAGTAAACCGTTAACACGTGTGGACTTCCTCCTCGGGCTTGTGTATACGTCGAAGTAATTATCTGCTCTGCCGTTTGATAGTAAAGAAATGAGCATCAGAAACATAAACTCTTCAGACAATATGCTGTCTTGTGATGTAAACATGCATTTGGAGTTGCCAAATGTGGTGTCAGCTCGAGCTCCAACATTCCGCGACGCATAACTTCAAACTGTAACTGATGTTACAGGGGCAACTCCTCTTGTGTGTGGCCTCCATAATGTGAGGGATGGTAAGGGTCAAAATTTTGCATAGTGTATTATAGGAATCATCAAATTGGCTCGTCCAGCGATGTAGAGGCGAATGTAGCAAACGATGCGGCCTGTGAGGTTGGAGAAAATACTGCAGTAGCGAATGGGATCGTTACACGGGTGCTGACCTGGAGTACCTTCCTGGGGTGCGGGTATGTCTTAAAAGCAAGCAATAGGCATGTTGGCGCAACGGACGTCGGTTTTCACAAGAGCAACATCAGCGGGTGAAGGTGCAGGAACAAACGTCTCAACTGATAGGAAGAGCATTGGGCGCAGGTACTGGGTCGGGTATAAGGGATGCAATACCTGGTAAATCAAAAGAAATAGGGTCATGATCAAGTAAAGGTGCAGGTTCAGCAGGTGCAACATCAAGCGGACCCAAAAGGTGTAGAAGCTAGCTCAGGAGCAGGCTCTGGGTCGTGTAACGGTGTGGTGCCTTGAGCAGGTGAAAGTGCGGCCGTCATGTCATCGTTATCTGCGTCAGTAGTAGAAAGCTGTAATCCGGCTATCTGTAAGACTGCAGATGTCACAGACTCTAAGGAGTCTGAAATCGAATGTATGCTAGAATCAGAGGGTAGCTTGACAACAAGGGTCTCAAAAGTGAAATTTGTAACGACGTTCTCGTCTAACTCTCCATCATCATGGGCATTATCGGAAGGACCATCAATATCACGTCAATATCGTTATCAATTGTTCGTCGAGTAACCAACCTTCTGAAGGAATGTCCACAAGAGGCGCATTGTCGAGGATCGGAGCCATGGTGTGCTTACGAACGGGATGACCAGTAATGGAGTGGTCATGGGCCGAAACATGAATGACAGGGGGATCTTCGTCAGGCAAGCCATCAACGAGGGTAATTCATCGCCAAAGTCTGGCAGCGCGGACGGTTGGAAGTCATCCTCGTCCTTGGTCAGCATGTCAGGGTCACTCTCAGTGTCTGACAGAAACATCTCTGGCGTAGGTACAGTCTCATCATCTGTGGCGGTGGTCGTAGGGTCGTTATCATCTGACAATTTGTTCCCTGAGGAAGGTGACGTGTGTGCCGGTATATTGCAGTCATAACATGCATATTTACAGTACTCTTTAACACCTTGTGTATTGCAAATAAAGACAATTCATAATGTAATCATGTATCCACATATTCGTCCTAGTCTTCCTAGACTATCCCACCCAGTCTCTCAGACTAAACTCCCTAGTCTCTCAGACTAATTCCCTGATCTCTAAGACCAACTCCCTGGTCTCTAAGACCAACCTTCCCAGCCTCTAAGACTAAATCCCTGGTCTCTAAGACCAACCTCCCAGTCTCTAGGACTAAATCCCTGGTCTCTAAGACCAACCTCCCAGTCTCTAAGACTAAATCCCTGGTCTCTAAGACCAACCTCCCAGTCTCTAAGACCAACCTCCCAGTCTCTAAGACTAAATCCCTGGTCTCTAAGACCAACCTCCCAGTGTCTAAGACTAACTCTTTGGTCTCTAAGACCAACTCCCAGCCTCTAAGACTAATTATCCCCAGCCTCTAAGGCTGATCCTCCCTCAGCCTCTAAGGCTGAACCTCCCTCAGCCTCTAAGGCTGAACCTCCCTCAGTCTCTAAGACTGAATTATAAACATACTCTTGTGAAATGTGTATTTGTGCCTTTTATTTGTAAAAATATTTGTTCCCTGGATCTGGACGTTTTTAGTGTATGCAATGTAAAAATGTTTGAAAATGTTTTCGTGAGAGCCCTGATGATCATAGTCTAGACTCGAGAAGGAATCGTAGTTCGCTATGATCGAGGCTCTGATACCAAGCTGTCACACCTTGGCTTTTACGGAAGCATGGGTTATTGGGTGTGACTTCTTAATACCATAGCAACAATCACAACAATGCTATATGATGAAATACGGGATGTTCATCCATTAAAATGGTTTAGAAAATGCGCAACATATTGTTTTAAAACATCAATCCCAAAACATATTACAAACCATGACTTGTTTAAAATGAGTTCATAAGACTAAACGAAAAACTACTAACAAAACGAGGATTTAAGACATGCAACCCGTCCAGGAATGAGTTACACTTCCCAAACCCTACGACCCTGGATGACATCCTTATTTAGTACGCAGCTAACATGCATCACTTGCCAGATCCTATTCATTTCCTGAAATACATGTAATTTGAAAAGTCAACAAAAAGTTGAGTGAGTTCATGTGTAAGTGAGTATGTATAAGCCTTTAAAATGTCTGTATAAGTAAAAGTCCCTGGTATGTAGCAATTAAGGAAAAACTGATCACCAATGGGTTGCAAAGCCAATGGTATATGTGAAATGATGCAGGAAGACTCAAACCTAGCAAATTTGTCTCTGGTATGAAGACATAGTCACCACTATGGGCCGCCCCGGCCTCATGGGTGTGGGCTCGCTACACCCAAATAGATCTATCACTCATGTCCCTTGGTCCTACGATGAGGATTAATGGCCTTAAGTGTCATGCCCACCACTCACATGATCGCGTAATAAAAACCCTCCTTAAGCTAACCATACCATGTAAATAAATGTCTGTAAATGTCTGTAATAATTGTAACATGTATTTCACCCTCGAAGTATAAAACTGAAAATAGTTAAGAGAAAAGGGGGACATGAACTCACTGTATTGCGTCTTCGGTACTCGTAACCCAAATCTCCTCAGCAAGCACGACTACCTACAATGGTCTAACGTCTATTAGACGAATGGGTCGTGCCTTGTCTTAGTATTGATTAGTGCCTTTGAGTTACGTTTTAAAGTGTCTTCAATATTTTAGTAATAATACTTCTCATACTTGTGTATTCGTATTTCCTTCCCAAGGATGGGATATTTTACATATGTCTGTTTGTATTGGAATTATATTTTTAAGTCCCATTTTAGAGAATACATATTTAACCATATTCCTGTATAAAACCAACCTCCGATACTCCGTATTTCGTTATAAAAATTATGGCGAGTTTTATGCTTGAAAAACATAGTCTAGAATATACTAGTAAACACTTGTCCAGAAAATATTTACTAAGTCTTAGGATTTTTGGAAAATTTCGCCATAGTCTCCTTTGTAAATGTAGGTGTCCATGCTTAATAGCATATCATTTTCTTTTACATATATTGTCACACCCCCAAAATCCACATGCGGAGTATCACCGCTTGGAGGCGTGACTGACCAGGATCAAACCACTAATCATATTGAACAAGTGAGTAATTAATTGTAAAAGTCCAACCAACACGATTAGTGTCCAAAACACACATAGTTTAAGTTATGAGCGGAAGCATGATGTTTAAAACCAAAACTTAAGTTTAAATATCCAAAGGTCTCACATGGCACACAACTGTCCATGTCCCACAACGACTCTTTCTTGTGCAAGCTCCAGCTAAGTACCTATTGACCTGCAAAGCATGTAGTAACGAGTCAACAACAAGTTGAGTGAGTTCACGGTTGGGTGTTAGTTTTAAGTTGTTCCAAAAACAGTTTCCTTTAACTGGCATCCTGCTGTGGGGGTTACCCCATAGTTGAAAACGTGATTTGTTTAACCCTTTGTTTAACCCATTTACTCTGGCAATCCGCCGTGGGGGCTACCCCATGATAGTTATCTGGCATTTCGGCCGTGGGGGCTACCCCATGTATTACAAGACCACGCGTATCGACTCCTACGAAAATGTAATAAGTGCCCTAAGTCAATGTCTATCAGCATTGACCCTTTGCCCATAGTCCATTAGTACACGCCCGTCCGACTGGCACGGTGTGAGGTTTGTTAAACCTAATAGCGCTATTAACTAATGACCCGCTCACCCTAGGCCTCGGCGATTAAGTCGATAATTGAGGGACTTCCTTTGATAGAGGTGATGGCCTTAAGATCGTGTACGTAGGCTTTACGTACGTGCCCTTCAATCCGAGGACAGTAGTAAGTATAACTGTACGTAGGTTTTACGTACGTGCCCTTCAACCGAGGACAGTAATAATTTGTTTAGTAGTAATAGTAGTACGAGTAGTTATTCAATCCCATTCCCAACCCCTGGGAATCCCATGCCTTGGCTAGTGTGAACTCACCTTAGAATGCTCGGTAGGTAACGAAAGGTCAATACTAGCAGCTAGTGGTCAACCATGTCCTAACACAGTTACCATACAAGTCAGGTTTTGGTTTTCAAGTATCGCACGCATGTTTACACATAAGCTAACAGTTACGAACACGAATAGATCATGGCAACCACGTAAATCAATTAAACAGTCAAGTCCATAAAACGCCCAACTTGTGCGGCCCCAAGAGATTGGGCTCGCACAAGTTCATTAGCCCTGTTATCTTGTGCGATCTCCCCAAATGAAATACAATAGAGTAACCCGGCCCAACATACATGTACAGCCCAATAACAAATCAACACTTAATTTATGCAATCCATATAACCATGTGCGATTAGCTTTGCTACCTAGCCCAACTATCTACGGCCCATCAAATATACATACGGCCAAATCAAATAAACAGATAACGATCTTGTGCGACTCAAATTATTTGTGCGACTGAATCGTCCTTGTGCGACTACATGCCTCTTGTGCGACCGAAGACTTGTGTGCTTGGTCTTGTGCGCTTACGGATCTTGTGTGATTAGTTGTTTAATATCCGAAAGTTATGCCAAACAGTTACATTGTTTCCAAAATTCGATCATGTTACAATCATTGCAATGGTTTCCAATTTCATTTAATTGATTAACACAAACAGTTTCTAAATCCAACCACAATTGATCAAACAAAGGCTTTTAATATCAATCTCTATGAACCCTAATCATGTTTCAAGCATAACAATCATCTTATCATTATTTCAGTAAAGGACACCATCAAATCGAATCTTCTTAACAATTATGGCCGACCACTATTAGTCACCTCAAGAGGTTATTGGACCAAACTATGACATGTAACATTTACTAATTTCTTAACTTGATAATTGAACTTAAAACAGAGATCACATGGGTCGATTACATGCATACTAGCCGACAACTATCTTCACCTCTCTATCCCATTGGACCAATTACAACACATGGACTAATCATGGCATTTCAGATGCAATTGAGAACACATGGCTACACATTCATATATATATACAACTCACATATAAAATCGGAAGTTCAAGAAGTGGCCGACAATCATACTTTATCACATATCTCAATTTTGGCCAATTTAAGAATCATGTGCAATGTCAGAAATAAATTAGTATATAATAAATTATCCATTATCTATGTATGATATCGATATCATGCATCCACATTCTCACCAAGTTATTAATTAGATCATATTCCAAATCATTCTAGCACAACATCAAACCATTCGGATCTAAACCTGTATATGGCCGATTTCATATATTCATGATCTAACACATATTATTCATACCAATATAACAGCACATCATTATATCAACATCAATCGAACAAAACACATACATGAAGCACTAACCGATTGAAGAAGGAGTAGAGGATTGATCCGAACACAAAGATCTTTGATGGAGAGAATGTTTGGCTGCCGTCGGGTTCTAGAGAGAAGGAAGAGAGCTAGGGTTTTTGTGTGTAAGGTGATTTGCAAAATATGAGGAGTATACTCTATCTCCTAATTGTTATGCGACATATGGGAGTTGTGGGCCGAACCCAAAGTATGGCCCGGATGGGCTTGTGTTGTGCGATCGGTTCGTTCGATACATACATACACAGATATCATTCCATTAATTATCAAGTTCACATAATTACAAAGTGTTCACGTACGTTACACTAAGCACATAAATAAGTTCGGAAATACGAGTTGTCACATTATCCCCAAGTTGAAAGAAATTTCGTCCCGAAATTTGGTACGTACTCACTGAGGAAGCTAGTTAAGTTGCATAGTTTTCCCGGTTTTCCTGGGGTGTCACATCCTCCCCCCGTTGATCTGGAATTTCGTCCCGAAATTCCGTAGCTTCAGCCTCAGTAGTGGTTGTATCGTGTGCAAATAGCTGGGGATACTTTTGTTTCATCTGATCTTCGAGTTCCCAGGTGAACTCTGGGCCGCGACGTGAGTTCCATCAAACTCGAACGAGAGGTATTCTAGTATGTTTGAGGACCTTAACATCCCGGTCCGTGATTTCGACTGGTTCCTCGACGGATCGCAACTGCTCGTCGATAGTGAGCTCCTTCAAAGGAACTATGTTGGTCTCATCTGACAGACACTTCTTCAGATTTGACACATGGAAAACATTGTGAACTGTACTGAGTTCTGCTGGTAAGTTCAGTCTGTAAGCCACCTTGCCTATTTTCTCAATGACTTCGAAAGGTCCAACGTATCGTGGGTTAAGTTTTCCCCGTTTACCAAAACGAACCACACCCTTCCAGGGTGAAACCTTGAGTAGTACACGCTCCCCAACCTGGAGCTCTAGGGGTTTTCTGCCCTTATCGGCGTAGACTTTCTGACGGTCACGAGCTGCCGCCATTCGTTGTCGTATCTGAGCAATTTTCTCTGTTGTGTCCACCACATGTTCTGGACCAGTAATCTGACTATCCCCCACCTCTGCCCAACAAAGAGGTGACCGGCATTTACGCCCGTACAATGCCTCAAACGGAGCAGCTTTAATGCTGGTGTGGTGGCTGTTATTGTATGAGAATTCCACGAGTGGCAGATGCTTTTCCCAGCCATTGCCAAAATCAATTACACATGCCCTGAACATGTCTTCGAGAGTCTGGATGGTACGTTCCGACTGCCCATCCGTTTGCGGGTGATAAGCTGTGCTCATATCTAGCCTTGAGCCAAAGGACTTGTGCATTGCTTGCCACAGTTCTGATGTAAAACGTGCATCTCGATCCGAGATGATAGAGATGGGCACCCCATGCCTCGAGACAACTTCCTTGAGATATACCTCTGCTAGAGTGGAGAACTTATCCGTTTCTTTGATAGCCAGGAAGTGAGCAGACTTTGTGAGTCGATCCACGATCACCCAAATAGTATCATTACCACGCTGAGATCTAGGCAGACCAGTAACAAAATCCATGGAAATTTGCTCCCATTTCCATTGTGGTATCTCTAGTTGTTGAAGTGGGCCTGAAGGTTTCTGGTATTCAGCCTTGACTCTCGCACAAGTCAAGCACTTGCTAACGTAAGTTGCTATGTGTGCCTTCATACTAGGCCACCAATATGTAGTTTTGATATCGTGGTACATCTTATCCGAACCAGGATGTACCGAGTAACGAGACTTGTGTGCCACATCCATCACAAGCTCTCGTAGGCTGCCATAAAGTGGGACCCAAATGCGTCCTGTGACGTAGTAAGCACCGTCTTCCTTCTGTTCTAAGCGTTGCCTTGAGCCGCGTAGGGCTTCAGCCCTGACGTTTTCTGGTTTCAATGCTTCTACCTGAGCATCTCGTATTTGTGAAGGAAGACTAGACTGTATAGTAAGTTGTAAAGCTCGTACGCGCTTAGGTGCAGTGTCCTTCCGACTGAGGGCGTCAGCCACAACATTGGCTTTGCCCGGGTGGTACCTGATCGAGCATTCGTAGTCATTCAGCAGTTCGACCCATCGGCTTTGTCTCATATTGAGTTCCTTCTGTTTAAAGATATGCTCTAGGCTCCTGTGATCAGTGTAGATAGCGCATTTGGTACCATACAGGTAGTGTCTCCATATCTTAAGCGCACAAATAACAGCTCCCAGCTCTAAGTCGTGCATAGTGTAGTTCTTTTCATGAACTTTGAGTTGGCGTGAGGCGTAGGCTATAACTTTATCCCGCTGCATCAATACGCAACCAAGACCCTGAATGGATGCGTCGCAATAAACCACGAAGTCATCTGTGCCCTCTGGCAATGAAAGGATAGGTGCACTGCAAAGTCTATCCTTTAAGTGTTGAAACGCTAACTTATGTGCGTCTCCCCAGCGATAAACAACGCCCTTCTACGTTAGTGAGGTGGGAGGCTGCGCGATCTTGGAACAATCCTTAATAAACCTCCTGTAGTAACCTGCCAATCCCAAGAATTGGCGAATTTCTATTGGCGTACGAGGTGCCGGCCAGCTCTTGATTGACTCTACCTTGGATGGATCGACGTGAATCCCATCCTTGTTCACTACATGGCCTAAGAAATGGACTTCACGAAGCCAGAAGTCACATTTGGAAAACTTGGCGTACAGCTGTTCTTTTCGAAGGAGTTCCAAAATAAGTCGTAAATGTTGTTCGTGTTCCTCCTGACTCTTCGAATAGATCAGGATGTCGTCAATGAAAACTATAACGAACTTGTCTAAGTAAGGCTTTCGCACTCGATTCATCAAGTCCATGAAGACCGCCGGTGCGTTTGTCATCCCAAAGGGCATGACCAAAAACTCATAGTGTCCATAACGGGTTCTAAAGGCTGTTTTAGAGACGTCCTCTTCTCGGACTCTCAGCTGGTGATATCCTGATCTCAAATCGATCTTTGAATAGTAGCTCGACCCTTGCAGCTGGTCGAACAGGTCGTCAATGCGTGGAAGAGGATAGCGATTCTTCACAGTTACCTGGTTGAGTTCTCGTTAGTCAATTACACATTCGGAAGGTAACATCCTTCTTTTTCACAAATAACACTGGAGCTCCCCGGGGCAAAGAGCTAGGATGAATAAAACCCTTATCCAAGAGTTCTTGTAGTTGCGTAGATAGCTCTTTCAACTCTGATGGAGCTAAGCGACAAGGTGCTCGAGCTATGGGCGCTGCTCCAGAAGCTTGTCACCATGAATTACCAAAGGTTCTTAACCAGCACAAGGAATGCGGATGATCTTTTCTTTGCAAAGGATCTCTGCTCGATTGTTGAGGTAGCCAATCCATACCAATAACGATGTCGAAATCATCAAAATGTTGGGGTCATTCCTAGCATCACCCTGACCAATCACGAACACTCGACCCCTGGCACCATTGCCGTCATTATTACCCCCTTGTTGCCTCCATTATAGTTCCCGTTTCCTTGGTTATGGTTCTGATTCGGGTTCTGGTTCAACTGTGGACAGTGTCTCTTGAAGTGACCTTCAGCACCACACTGATAACATCCCTTGTTACCCTTGCTATTGCTGCTAATCCTATGAAGCTTATGGCTGTTGTTGTCGGTTTTGGTTTGCAGGATGTGAGCTTCTACAATCTTTGACTTCATGACCAAGCTTGTTGCTTCTCTGACAACGATCTTTGCTGCACGACCACTGTGGTGCAAATTACATCGATTCCATTCTGCCCTTGACTACTAGAAGGTTGCTGACCAGGACTCTGGTAGTCATCGATCTTTCGCTGTTGTGCCTGGGACTGAGCCGTAGTCGAACCCTTGCTGGAGGTTCCATCCCACTTCCGTTTGTTGTCACTGGGTGTAGCAGTAGTAATAGTAGTAGCAGTAGCACTTACATGCTTAGGCAGTCTGTTCTGTTCCACTTACATCCTGGATGGTAGCAAGGTTGGCAGAAGTCACATGACTTGGTATCTCTGGTATTAACCCTTTTAGGTACAGCTCAATGTGCTTGATGGGAGGATCCACCATAGTTGGACATAACACTGCCAGTTCGTTGGATCGTTTCATGTACGCTTCTATCTCTGACCCCGTCATCTTCAGGTTAAAGAACTTCCACTTCCAGCTTGTGGATGTCATCACGACTACAGTATTCACGTTTGATCAGTTCCTAACAATCATTCCATGGGGTGGCATTAGCAGCCGCCAGCCCCAGCATCTGAACTTGCGCGCTCCACCAAGTTAGCGTAGTGCCTTCGAGAGTACCAATGGCATATTTCACCCCAAGAGTCTCGGGGCATTCACATATCTCTAGGATAGACTTGAGCTTTTCAAACCAATGGAGGAGTCCAACAGCTCCTTTAGTGCCACAGAAAGTATTAGGACGACAGTCCATGAACGTCCTGAATGTGCATACAGGCGGCTGAGCGTTCTGACCTTGTTGTGCGAGGAAGAAACGACAGGGTTAAGCGCGAGAGTTGGGTCATGAGAGTAGGATCTATCATCCTAGGTTAAGTTCGGAATAGCAGGTTATACCTCCTGCCTGAGCGGCTGCGAGTGCTGCCGTAACTTGTTCGTTGATAAGAGCCGTCAGCTGGCTTGAGTTAGGTTCACACGTTCCCTCATGATCTCTCATCGAAGGAAACACAAATAAGAAAGGTGTCGCGAATGTGTGTAAGTGTGTAGTGACAGTAGGGGCAAGCACAAACATGTTTTCAAACTATAGTTGCTACGTTTATCTAAGCATACCATGAGCAAAGTTCTATGCAATCTAGCAAGTAGGCAATATAAACATAAACCGTATCACCTAGAATGTCGAGCCTTGCACGTGGGGTGAAGCGTCGTTGTGGATCGTAGAGCACTGTACAGGTTATAGTCTGGTTTTAATAAAAATCATTTTCCCTTATTAAAACCAAGTTCTCTATAACCAATGGCTCTGATACCAATCTGTCACACCCCCAAAATCCACATGCGGAGTATCACCGCTTGGAGGCGTGACTGACCAGGATCAAACCACTAATCATATTGAACAAGTGAGTAATTAATTGTAAAAGTCCAACCAACACGATTAGTGTCCAAAACAAACATAGTTTAAGTTATGAGCGGAAGCATGATGTTTAAAACCAAAACTTAAGTTTAAATATCCAAAGGTCTCACATGGCACACAGCTGTCCATGTCCCACAACGACTCTTTCTTGTGCAAGCTCCAGCTAAGTACCTATTGACCTGCAAAGCATGTAGTAACGAGTCAACAACAAGTTGAGTGAGTTCACGGTTGGGTGTTCGTTTTAAGTTGTTCCAAAAACAGTTTCCTTTAACTGGCATCCTGCCGTGGGGGTTACCCCATAGTTGAAAACGTGATTTGTTTAACCCTTTGTTTAACCCATTTACTCTGGCAATCCGCCGTGGGGGCTACCCCATGATAGTTATCTGGCATTTCGGCCGTGGGGGCTACCCCATGTATTACAAGACCACGCGTATCGACTGCTACGAAAATGTAATAAGTTCCCTAAGTCAATGTCTATCAGCATTGACCCTTTGCCCATAGTCCATTAGTACACGCCCGTCCGACTGGCACGGTGTGACGTTTGTTAAACCTAATAGCGCTATTAACTAATGACCCGCTCGCCCTAGGCCTCGGCGATTAAGTCGATAATTGAGGGACTTCCTTTGATAGAGGTGATGGTCTTAAGATCGTGTACGTAGGCTTTACGTACGTTCCCTTCAATCCGAGGACAGTAGTAAGTATAACTGTACGTAGGTTTTACGTACGTGCCCTTCAACCGAGGAAAGTAATAATTTGTTTAGTAGTAATAGTAGTACGAGTAGTTATTCAATCCCATTCCCAACCCCTGGGAATCCCATGCCTTGGCTAGTGTGAACTCACCTTAGATTGCTCGGTAGGTAACGAAAGGTCAATACTAGCAGCTAGTGGTCAACCATGTCCTAACACAGTTACCATACAAGTCAGGTTTTGGTTTTCAAGTATCGCACATATGTTTACACATAAGCTAACAGTTACGAACACGAATAGATCATGGAAACCACGTAAATCAATTAAACAGTCAAGTCCATAAAACGCCCAACTTGTGCGGCCCCAAGAGATTGGGCTCGCACAAGTTCATTAGCCCTCTTATCTTGTGCGATCTCCCCAAATGAAATACAATAGAGTAACCCGGCCCAACATACATGTACAGCCCAATAACAAATCAACACTTAATTTATGCAATCCATATATCCGTGTGCGATTAGCTTTGCTACCTAGCCCAACTATCTACGGCCCATCAAATATACATACGGCCAAATCAATTAAACAGATAACGATCTTGTGCGACTCAAATTATTTGTGCGACTGAATCGTCCTTGTGCGACTACAGGCCTCTTGTGCGACCGAAGACTTGTGTGCTTGGTCTTGTGCGCTTACGGATCTTGTGTGATTAGTTGTTTAATATCCGAAAGTTATGCCAAACAGTTACATTGTTTCCAAAATTCGATCATGTTACAATCATTGCAATGGTTTCCAATTTCATTTAATTGATTAACACAAACAGTTTCTAAATCCAACCACAATCGATCAAACAAAGGCTTTTAATATCAATCTCTATGAACCCTAATCATGTTTCAAGCATAACAATCATCTTATCATTATTTCAGTAAAGGACATCATCAAATCGAATCTTCTTATCAATTATGGCCGACCACTATTAGTCACCTCAAGAGGTTATTGGACCAAACTATGACATGTAACATTTACTAATTTCTTAACTTGATAATTGAACTTAAAACAGAGATCACATGGGTCGATTACATGCATACTAGCCGACAACTATCTTCACCTCTCTATCACATTGGACCAATTACAACATATGGACTAATCATGGCATTTCAGATGCAATTGAGAACACATGGCTACACATTCATATATATATACAACTCACATATAAAATCGGAAGTTCAAGAAGTGGCCGACAATCATACTTTATCACATATCTCAATTTTGGCCAATTTAAGAATCATGTGCAATGTCAGAAATAAATTAGTATATAATAAATTATCCATTATCTATGTATGATATCGATATCATGCATCAACATTCTCACCAAGTTATTAATTAGATCATATTCCAAATCATACTAGCACAACATCAAACCATTCGGATCTAAACCTGTATATGGCCGATTTCATATATTCATGATCTAACACATATTATTCATACCAATATAACAGCACATCATTATATCAACATCAATCGAACAAAACACATACATGAAGCACTAACCGATTGAAGAAGGAGTAGAGGATTGATCCGAACACAAAGATCTTTGATGGAGAGAATGTTTGGCTGCCGTCGGGTTCTAGAGAGAAGGAAGAGAGCTAGGGTTTTTGTGTGTAAGGTGATTTGCAAAATATGAGGAGTATACTCTATCTCCTAATTGTTATGCGACATATGGGAGTTGTGGGCCGAACCTAAAGTATGGCCTGAATGGGCTTGTGTTGTGCGATCGGTTCATTCGATACATACATACACAGATATCATTCCATTAATTATCAAGTTCACATAATCACAAAGTGTTCACGTACGTTACACTAAGCACATAAATAAGTTCGGAAATACGAGTTGTCACATATATCCCGTAGATTGTTCTCACATAACCAACCCGACAATTAGACATGCAATATACTACTTATGTCATTTCAGCTTTATTAATTAAAACTGGACTGTTTCGAGCATTTTAATAAAATAGTTAACCTTCTCCAAAAATTCTCAAATTTTTACAGAGTGTCATAAACCTTCCAAATTTTATTGTGTAAAAATATCAGGGCCCAGTTCAATACCAATATTATATAAAAATTCATTTACCCGACTGCAATCAGATTTGTTGCTTTCTGATTGCAGTCTACGGAAAAATTCACTAAAAATTAATCGTAAGTCCGATCGACGAAATTCCAGTTGGAGGATCACGGAAGCAACAGTGACCATCTACAGTAAAAATCCCATGAGCTGATTCTACTCAGGGTTCAAGTTATGACTCCGAATACAACACACTTTTTCAGCAGAAAAATCGCAGCTTGAGCTGCTGTCTAAAAACAGTTCCTTAAAAATAGTAAACCACGTCAAAAAATTACGATTCCAGTGCCATTTGATCGGTTGTTCAAAAATACATAATTTAGGCTTCAGAAAATCCATTTTTCGATTTATAAAGACCCAGTTACAGCCTGTTTAAGTTGGCTGAAAATACCAATCAGCATGCTGATTTATAGTTTAATCCCTTCAATGTTCTTGTGAATAGCATCATGCTACAACTTTTAACTACAAAACAAGATGATCAAGGGTTTAGCAAGGACTTACTACTAGCTTAAAGCTAGGGATGAATCTAGTGAGAAAAATGTTGAGAAAAGATGATGAAAAGACTAGAACAAGCTCCTTAGAATGCTCTTCAAGATGCAACCTTCATGGATCCTTCAAAGCTTTGAATGGAACTTGAATAAGAGAAAGATGGTGATGTCAAAATGGTGGTGATGGTGGCTGCTATAGGTGAGCCGAAAATGAGAGAGAGAATGAGGTTAGAGTGTGGTTTTTGAAGTAATGATGAGAAATCTTGGAACTCCACACTTATAAGGATCTCTTGCATATTTTGGTGAGATTGTTAAGCAACATATCACCTTGGAAACATTCAAAAAATCATAAGTCATGATTGTGAAGATGTGGTGGGTCCACCTAGGGCTGAAAATTCGGTTGGGGGGGGGGGGGTAAATTGTAAAAATTTGATAATTTGTAGGTTGCTTGTAGTCCAAAGAGAATCTAGGCAAATCTAGGAAATCCAAGAAAATCTTATAAAATCAAGAAAGTAATCATGGTGTATCAAGAAAGATCATGGGTGGGGGCCATCTCTTTATAACCGTGAATATGAGGGAGGGGGGGGGGGGTTATGGGTAACTTTTGATATTAAGTAGGTAAATATCTAGGAGGTAAAGTGTATTTTCTAATGTATTATGTGTATGACATATTTCTATAGTGTGTTGGGATTTTTGGAACCATTATTAGTTAAAAATAATAAAATAATGTTTCTGACAAAATTTTGGTGTCCCGGGTAATGTCCGGTTGTTCGGTTAAGTATCGTCCCGTTAAAGTGTTAAATTGTACCGCATAGTGTCTTTTATGCATCTTTTTGTAACGAAATTAATTCCAACACTTAGGAAAGCGTTCAGGACCATTTAGTCAATTTTTTGAATAATACGAGTATAAGCTGAATCGTTGCTGAAATTTCAGAATTCCATACTTAAAATGAGTTTTAGGCACTTCCCGGCACTATAACTATCACCTAGTGACGAAACTTTATGGTCCTCACTTCCCTACACTCCATACTAGTGTAGTACCTTATCCCTGGCTCATACTGGCCATAATAACACTGTTTGTCTAAGTGCTAGTATTGTCAGCATAAATTCTGAATCAACTGTTCCGTGTGTTAACTGTGCTGTGTGCATCAAGTATGTCACTAAGGTTTGTGTGTAATGAATGGAGTGACTGTATAAAATATGATGCATGTGTATGTATGATATAAAAATCATAGAGCAGTTTAAATTGTTAGTTGTCATCAAGCACAGTCATTAAGCACGTAATTAAGGTTAATTAATTGTACAGTACCTGAAATTTTGATGGTTGTCACACATTCTCCTCAGTGGATACTTCGTCAGAAGTAGAAATGAAGGATTGTTGTTAAGAATATTCATTTCCCTGATGGATATTTCTTCAGAAGCATAAATGAATGGATGATTCATTTTCCTCAGTGGGTACTTCGTCAGAAGTGGAAATGAAGGATTATTGTTAAGAATATTCATTTCCCCGGTGGATATTTCTTCAGAAGCGGAAATGAATGGATGATTCATTTTCCTCAGTGGGTACTTTGTCAGAAGTGGAAATGAAAGAATCGATACAGGATTATTCATTCCCTCAGTGGATATTTCTTTAGAAGCAAAAAGGAATGATCAATTCATTTTCCTCAGTGGATACTTCACCAAAAACGGAATGATTTTATTCATTTTCCTCAGTGGATATTTCTTCAGAAGCGAAAATGGACGGATAGTTCATTTTCCTCAGTGGATACTTCGTTGGAAACGAAAATGAATTTGTTCATTTTTCTCAGTGGATATTTCTCAGAAGCAAAAATGAATGGATGATTCATTTTCAGCAGTGGATACTTCATAAGAAACAAAAACGAACACGGTTCATGAATAGATTATTCATTTCCCTTAGTGGATATCTCTTTCAGAAGCGAAAAATGAATAGCTAGTCCATTTCTCCTCAGTGGGTACTTCATCAGAAATGGAAATGAATATAGTTAACTTTTTTTTCTTGTTTAAGTTAATACATGACAAAACATGCTGTGGTTTCTGTGCACTGAATTCCATAATTATGTATGCATCCATAATTACATAATTTCTTGCACAGTCCGCACAGTTTATTTTATAATGTGTAGGGGATAGAAGCGGTCGAACACATAACACGTAAGCACATAATAGTCACACAACTGTTTACTTGGTTATCAATTCGTTATCAGTTTGTTATTAAACTGTTATTAAGTTGTTGTTAATTTCTACGGGTGCATTCAAAGTATGTCACACCCCAACCACGTTAAACAACAAAACGTGGTGGAAACGTCAGGGAGTGTTGTAACAGAATTATTGTTTCACAACCATGGATTTAATAATTTCGTTTTATTGAATTATTGAACTCATTGTTTTATTACAAATCAGATAAATACAACTATTATCTTTCAAGTTTTAAAGTTGCTAAGGCACGAGTCCATCCTATGTGTAGCATGTATCAACAATCATCACAAAGCAGCACCTGAAACATGTGTAAAAATAGGTACGTCAACATAAAAATGGCTGTGAGTTACATAGGTTTTATTTTAATAGGATTCATGACTTGTAAGTTTAAGGAAAATATGTTTAATCAAAAATAGTCATGAACCATAAAAACATTTTTCTTTTATAAATCGTTTTAAAATTTATAAGAAATCGGATAATATAACAGAATAATGCATAAATAAGGAATTAAGTAAAATGTGTTTGAATAAAATATATTGTTTGTAAAACAATATTTTGATAAAAGGGTTTATATTATATATATAAAATATATTTTGGTTTTAAGAAAAGTCGCATAAGTAATATATTAAAATATATTTTAGTTCCAAAATAATTAAACAGATAGTATATTAAATATACTTTAGTCGTCACAATAGTTTTCAGTAGTATATCAAAAATATACTTTGGTTTTATACATAGCATATTAAACTATGCTTTGGTTTTGAAGATAACATATTAAACTATGTTTTGGTTTTGAAAATAACATATTAAACTATGTTTTGGTTTTGAAAATAACATATTAAACTATGTTTTGGTGATTAACAAAATATACATGTTGTTTTGTACAATATCACATATGAGAGTATATCATAATATACTTTTGGGAGTATAACCAAATATACAATAATAATGTGATTTAAGAATTCAATCAGACCTTAGTGCATCAAACTACACCAATTGAGACTATAGAAATACCACAAAGGCAATCTCTAGCGCTATATCATACTACCAATCGGTCTGGTTAACAATAAATAAGTACAATTCAACAATTAATTTTATAATCTTTAAAAAAATCAGTGTTTAGACCATAAATAATCATTCAGTTTGTCAAAAGATAGGTACTAATATGTATAATCAATTATACTTTGAAATCATGAACATAACAAATAGGTACACATGCTTCACCCCAAAACATTGAAAATAGTAAAAGAGGGGACTATATACTCACTTGAGATTGCTTATTAGTCTTGGGAATAAGACCAATTTAAGCTCCAAGGATCACGGAAACAACAAGGCACCTAGTATAAGTAACTATGTTAATAATCGGATCCTAAACCGGGAGATAGGATAGAATGATGTTCTATAAATCAAATGAGTATTTGAACTCATATGGTATGATTTAATAGAGCTATCATTCTGATTTGGAAGTCTACCTAAGTGCTCTTGACCCGTTTCGACCCGTTATGGTAGTTTAAGCTACTATAACGCGTTGGTTGCGCAAAACTATGGTCGGACGGTTATCTATGAGCTATGTCAAGTCTTACATGCCCAATTATATCCTACCATGTTACTAAATCAGATTAGAAGTCAAAAATATGTTCACATATGCACAATATGGTTTTATATTTCAAAAGGGCATTTTGGTCATTTCCTACGGGCATGTACACTACTTAACAAATAGCTAACCAATTCGATGTGATCATAAGGTATAACCTCAGAGGTTATTCCCTATGCAACTATGATCACTAATCATGCTTGGTCAGATCCTAATGAATGACCAAACGGGTCGGGTTCGAAAGTCTAAGCGGTTGTTTAGACCGCTTAGCTTACGACCCTAAACAAGCACCAAACTAGTAGTGACGAGTTAAACATGTCAAAACATGTTTAACTAACTTAGAAAACTGATTTGGTATCAAAACAAGGTGTTTTGATACCTAAAAGTAGTTCCGTTGTAAAATGCGTGCTAAAACGCATTTTGGCCGAAACTTTGACTCGTCACTACACCTAGTTAACGTGGTAATCAGTAGGTACAATCGCTAAGGATTATAACCATCGTGATTACAATCACGTTACAAAGTTCAACCGAACTTTGCGTTGACCATTGACTGGTCAAACTGAAAGTCAAACACTGTTTGACTTTTTAAGCTAGAAAAGCAATAAAAGAATGAAGGAATGCTTACAAAGGGTCCTTTCTTGAACTTGATCTTATAATTCTCAGGTATGAAGTTATGAAAACATCAACTTAGAGAATTTAGATCAAGTGTGAGTTGCAACAATGAAAAAGCTTGGCTATTTATAGTTGTTGCAAACTCACAAGATCAAGAAACATGTTTGTGTAGCCTCCAAGCAAGAAATCATGGCCATACAAGTGTTAATGGACAGCTAGCAATGCTTGGAGAAGTGTTAACTTGGTGATCACACAAAGGAATTGCAAGAAAGCCCCTTAGAAATCAAACAGCAGCTGAAAAACTAATTTTTTGTCACTGGGCCGTCTTACACGGCCCGCATAAGCTGAGGAACAGGATTACGCGGCCCGCCTGGTCCCTGCCGCTCAGCAATAGTTTCAGCTTTTGCAGTTTTGGTCCCTGTGCTTGTATATGCTCATTTTAGGACCTTTTGACCCCCGTTAAGCCATTTTAAGGGTTCTACAAGGTCAATAAAGTTTATAGGACTCAAAATATGCTCGGAAAACTCTCGGATGTCGGCTCATTTGGTCGTACGGTCGCGTTATTCGTTAAATTACGACGAAACTCAAACGGATGCGAAAACGAACCAAATTAAGCGTCGAGCGGTATTTTTGCATGCCGATCACTAAAATAAAAATATTTTAGTGTGTACAAAAATTTTGGATGTCCAGATGTGGTCAGAACGTAAGATATGCGTGAAAATGCAAACTTACGCAGTTTTTAACACTTTTAGTCCCTATAAGATCATATAAGCATGTTTTCGCACACCAAACCTATCAAAGCTTATTTCTAAGCTATGTTTAGGTTATATATGGTATGTTTAACTTATGATCATGTTCTGGACTGTACGTTGCCTTACGAAACGGTAGACTTTTGCAGTTTGACGCAAATAGTCCCTGCGAGCGAATAAACTTGTTTTTGCCATACCAAACCCTTCGAAACTTATTTCTAAGTTATGTAAAGGTTATTTAAGGTATGTTAAGCTTATGTTGCTGTTCGGTAGTGTTTGTCATGTTAAACTGATTACGTTTACGTATCAGTTCGCGTATAACTTTCCAGAAGGCGATTTAAAAGCTCGAAATCGAACAAGAATTGATATGTGTAAACGATACACATATTTATACAAACTCCAAGTATGAAATACAATATCTCATTGGTTTGGTATTTGTATGATGGTTGAAGTGACACAGGTGTTACAGTCTCCCCTATTTTAGGTAATTTCGTCCCGAAATTTAATTTTAGAGGAAACTTGTGAGGACAACTGTGATTGTTTCGATTTCGAATGAATCCCTCAAACCCTAAGTAAAACTCTGAGTCATGTTTGGATTCTTAGCGAAATTGTCAACTGTCAAAGTGGAGTCCTTGTAGTAACAAAACATGGAGTTTCGAACTACGGATAGAAGAACGTTTCTTATGAAGACTATCATAGGAAACTTGTGTGTGCTCGAAATCAGAATCGGAGAGTGTAAGATAAAATGACATTGGTCAAGGTCCAGGACTTCTAGTAACTTAAATAGCGCTACGTTCGTAATGTAATAAGGAACACTTATATATAGGAAGTACCAGCGGCGTATCCACCATGCCCCTTTTTACATTGTTCCCGTTTCGTTATTCTCATCACTATAGGTCTTAACACATGAAAAAACCTGTTGTGGTTTCTGTGCACTGAATTCCATAATTATGTATGCATCCATAATTACGTAATTCCTTGCACAGTCCGCACAGTTCATTTCATAATGTGTAGGGGAAAAATCAATCGAATAAACATGAAGCGACTCGACTAGACCACCAAAGGATCTTTTTAACTAGATCAACGAACGCTCTTTTTAACTAGATCAACACATGATCTTCTTAACTAGATCGTCGTACGATCTCCTTAAATAGACCACTTAAGGGATCTTTTTAATTATATCATCACATGATATTCCTAACCATATTTTTGAATCAATCTGTTTGACCAGACCACTCAAGGGGTCCAATTATAAAATAGTACTTCATAACCCAAGGGACTTAACTACAACGTAGAAGTCTTTTAAGGATTTAAGATAGTACCTTTGGATATCCCACTATGAATCCCTCATATTGAAATATGGAGGATTCTATGAGGATTTGGATAGTGAGTATTCGGATCAAAACATATAAGCACACAGTCACATAATTAATTAACTTGATCTTCATTTTGTTAATTTTCTTGTTAACTGAGCACGCGAGTATTTAAAGTATATCAGGAATTCAATCCGTGAATTCCATTTAGTACCTTAAATATCTTCAAGAATCTAACTATGATGATAGGAAGATCTTAATAGGAATTCATCTTTGTTTCTTAAAAAGAAACGAGTATTTAAGATTTTCGGGGAGATCACAAGTGATCATAAAAATGACAGAACCACACGAGTAGTTTGTCTTATAAGGAACACCGTTCTTTGGTGTCGACATCGTAGGGTTGTACAAACATAATAGTTTCGTAAAATAAAATTGAAACAACAATTTTATAACTGAATTGTTCCAACATCAAAAGGTAACAAACGAGGAAATACAAAATACTAATTGTTCACTGCTGCACAATTGTTCGCGTTTGCCTCATTTATGTTAATCACTCGTCCACACGCTGGATTTCCATTAACAAGTCTTGGGCAATTGTTTATATAGTGAGTAAGGTTACCACAGTTATAACACGACCCAGGTGGGAACCGTGCTTGAACAACAGTAGGATTTGCAGCAGCTTGGTTTTGGTTGGCATAACGGCAGGTATTGATCAAATGTCCCAACCGTCCACAGTGGGCACATTTTTGACACTGCTCTTGCTCCAGATGATGACGATTGCATTTGTTGCACAAAGGTGCGGCACCAACATAATTTTTCCTCTTACGAGGTTGTGCTGGTTGGTTTAGTGCAACCTGATTGTTCTGAGCAGTTATGGCGCAGTTTTGATAAGCCTTGCGCTTCTTCTTCTTGGGTGTCTCTGACTGTTTTTCCTTTGGTTCAACCTGTGCAGTCTTGTCAGATGGTCTTGGGTCGCCCTTTCGAAAAAGCTTACCCTTCCTGATATGGGATTCAGTCAGGGTGGCAGACAATTCAATGGCCTGTCTGACAGTAGTAGGGTTGCTGCCAGTAACGATATCCTGAACTAAGTCAGGAAGACCATCAATGTACTTTTCAATCGCCTTATCCACAGGCGTGACCATGGTAGGACATAACAGGCTCAATTCCTCATAACGGTCAGTATAGGCTCGATGTTCACCGTTGTCTTGTTTAAGATCGTCAAACTCCCGTTCCAAAGCCCTGAGCTCATGACGAGGACATAATTCCTTCATCATTAGAGCCCGAAGATCTTCCCAGGTTTGTGCCATTGCCACATCAGCACCTCTATCACGCATCACACCGTTCCACCATGTAAGAGCATGCTTCTCGAACGCACTGGATGCAAACTCAACCTTGCGCTCATTCAGACATTGCATATGTCTGAATGTGCTTTCCAAACTTTCGAACCATTGTAGGAGCGCGGTTGCTCCTTGAGATCCAGAAAACTTCAAAGGTTTAGCAGAGTTGAAGGTCTTGAAATTACACTGGGTGTTATTGTTGTTATATAACTCATGAATCTGAGTTACTATGCCTGGAAGTACTGCAGCCATTTGTTGAGCAACAAGGGCTGCGACTTCCTCAGCAGTAAAAGGTTGAGCATCGCGTCGAGGAGGCATTGTCTAAAAGGAACAAGGGAACATGAGAAACGAGTGAGGTCGATGATTGGAAAAACAAAAGAGGTATTGAAAACATCGACCAAAACATAAGGAAGGCGATCATTCGTTCGTTACCTCGAACAAACAAACGTCACGCAGTGACTAATCAAAGTAAATGGATCAATATAATGTATCACCGAAGACATGCTCGCCTATAAGTGAACACTCACCCCAATAGTTCCCAGGTAAGAGTGACTGGTCCGATACTGCGGATTTATACGAACACTCTAGCCTTAGACAGAAAACTCAGGGTACAGGTATTCACTCTTCCAGTTTGCACGTGTTCACATTATTCAGACCCAAACATTGACGAGATTTTGAAAACTTTGAAGGTTCAAAACCTTACAATAAATCATCCTAGAACGGATGATTGATTTTCAAAGTAGATTCAAATTTTGTATTCTTGTTGTGGTTGTCACCTAAGGATAAGTGACGGTATTGTTTTAAAACTAAACACAAGATAACTTGTGTTAGGGTCCTAGGAAGGTTATAGACTAGGTCAAAGCATTACTAATAACCTAATTCCCTATAAACATTGGCTCTGATACCAACTTTTCTGTCACACCCCGACCACGTTAAACAACAAAACGTGGCGGAAACGTCGGGGAGTGTTGTAACAGAATTATTGTTTCACAATCATGGATTTAATAATTTCGTTTTATTGAATTACTGAACTCATTGTTTTATTACAAATCAGATAAACACAACTATTATCTTTCAAGTTTTAAAGTTGCTAAGGCACGAGTCCATCCTATGTGTAGCATGTATCAACAATCATCACAAAGCAACACCTGAAACATGTGTAAAAATAGGTACGTCAGCATAAAAATGCCTGTGAGTTACATAGGTTTTATTTTAATAGGATTCATGACTTGTAAGTTTAAGGAAAATATGTTTAATCAAAAATAGTCATGAACCTTAAAAACATTTTTCTTTTATAAATTGTTTTAAAATTTATAAGAAATTAGATAATATAACAAAATAATGCATAAATAAGGAATTAAGTAAAATGTGTTTGAATAAAATATATTGTTTGTAAAACAATATTTTGATAAAAGGGTTTATAGTATATATATAAAATATACTTTGGTTTTAAGAAAGTCGCATAAGTAATATATTAAAATATATTTTAGTTCCAAAATAATTAAACAGATAGTATATTAAATATACTTTAGTCGTCACAATAGTTTTCAGTAGTATATTAAAAATATACTTTGGTTTTATACATAGCATATTAAACTATGCTTTGGTTTTGAAGATAACATATTAAACTATGTTTTGGTTTTGAAAATAACATATTAAACTATGTTTTGGTTTTGAAAATAACATATGAAACTATGTTTTGGTGATTAACAAAATATACATGTTGTTTTATACAATATCACATATGAGAGTATATCAGAATATACTTTTGGGAGTATAACCAAATATACAATAATAAGGTGATTTAAGAATTCAATCAGACCTTAGTGCATCAAACTACACCAATTGAGACTATAGAAATACCACAAAGGCAATCTCTATTTGGATAAAAATATTGGTTTCTGACATTCCATGACAACAGGAATGGGGTGTCTAGTCCTATAGCGCTATATCATACCACCAATCGGTCTGGTGAACAATAAATAAGTACAATTCAACAATTAATTTTATAATCTTTAAAAAATCAGTGTTTAAACCATAAATAATCATTCAGTTTGTCAAAAAAATAGGTACTAATATGTATAATCAATTATACGTTGAAATCGTGAACATAACAAATAGGTACACATGCTTCACCCCAAAACATTGAAAACAGTAAAAGAGGGGACTATGTACTCACTTGAGATTGCTTATTAGTCTTGGGAATAAGACCAATTTAAGCTCCAAGGATCACGGAAACAACAAGGCACCTAGTATAGGTAACTATGTTAATAATCGGATCCTAAAGCGGGAGATAGGATGTCACACCCTGTCTTTTGAGGAAGCGTATGATGTGTGACTAGCTTGTTATCATTGCATTCAATCGTAATAAACAACTACATGATCAAAACGATGTTCATCCATTCATGAAAATTTGAGTATTACAATACGTGTTATTTAAGTTTTCAAAACACGACCTTTGACAAGGTTACAATTCAACAAAAGTGGACGACATCTAAACTTGTAGTCTACTTTTAGTTACGACACTTGCGCCCAAGATCCATCCTGTCACCTGAAATACATGTAATTTTGGAAAACATCAACATAAAGTTGAGCGAGTTCATGCATTTTGCATATCTTGTATGAAAACATTGTATGTATCTTGTATAAATAAAGTGTTCATGTATAAATCAAGTTTTCTTGTGTACACCACGTACTAATTAAATGTTTGTACAAGGACGTTAAGGCATGTGAGGACATATGGAGCATTAGTGTTGGCTCCTTTAAGGCATGTGAGCATATGGAGCATTAGTGTTGGCTCCTTTACTGTGTCGATTACCCTCGACTGTGTCAATTTCCCTTGACTGTGGCAATTTCCCTTGACTGTGTCGATTACCCTCAACTGTGTCGATTAACCTCGACTGCGTCGATTTCCCTCGACTGGGACACCGAAGCACTCAAGTGGTCACATAAGGACCCTGAGTGGGGCTCGGCCGTACCCGTAAGATCTAACCCTCGTCCCTAATTAAGTATTAATGGCATCTCAATATCTAGTTTAAGCTCACATGATCTAGTATTTTCTAGGCTTTTCTTAAAGCTCATCATATTGCACTCACCACGAGTGCTTCTCGTATTCTTTTGTATTCTCAAATCATATTGCACTCGGTACTCGTTCTCACCAAGAGTGCTTCTCGTATTTTTACCATTTGTAAAAATTATAATATTTGTAACATGTATTTCACCCCCGAGAGTTATAAAACCAAAAACAGTTAAAGAAAAGGGGGAGCATGAACTCACAACTTTGCGTTCCTGTGCGTCGTAAACTTCACCGGATTTGCTTAATTTACGTCGTAACCTATACGCGTTTTCTTAACGTTAGTCACTAGACTTGTATCGCACAAGTACAGTCACTATCTCTTGTGTACGTATTCTTGTGTTAAAAATATTCTATATTTTTAACTACGTATCTTACTTATATTATTTTCTCTAAAATTAATATAAGTATCTCGTGTTTTGCACTTTGCACCCGAATTATGTATCTTGTATGTGTATTTTTATGTTTATACTTCTCATGAGTATTTAGTGTATTTTTAAGTCTTAATACACTAGCACGTATAACACATACTATAGACACTTAGCACAAAAGTTGGTGATAAAATAATATATATTTTTCTCTCAAAAATATACATACTTATATCCATTTTTATTGTTGAAGAAATCCTCATTTCTTATCACCAAAAATTAGGGAAACCTTGGTAATACTTTAAATACATTTTTAGGGAATAAGTTCCCCAAAAACTTATATTTTTCTAAGTGTCAAAATTTATAAAAATTTTGACAGAGTTTCCCCTAAAAATGGAGGTTTCCCATGTTTTCAAAACATGTGTTTATTTTCTTTTAAATCGTCAACAATCATCAACAACAATTATCAACAATAATCATCAACAACAATTACTAATTTCTCCAATTCATGAACTTGAATATTTACAAAAATGTGTGGTAATTTACTAGCACATTTAGTAAGCCTTGTTATCTTTAAAAATAAGTTTAATTTCTTAAAAACTTTATTTTTAAAGAATATGAAGTTTCACAACTTCTAGTCGGTTTTTACGAAAATTATTTCTTTGTTAAAACTTTTGTTACACAAGTGTCCACACACTTGTTTGTTCATAAAAACACCTCTACTTCATGAAAGATCCGGTTTTAAAACATGGTTTTGTCTTACAGTTGGTCTTTCGAAAATACCACTTGTAGATCTTTAGATCTACTAGTTTAGAACTCCATTTCATAAGATAAATTGTTTTTACACAAGTTCATGTTTAATAGTAGTAGTGTTCATCATCTAGTCCTTTTTATACTTTAACATACACTAGCTCATGTTCTAAGAACATAACCTAGCCGGGTTAGATGACGATCCGAACTACTACTAGCATTAATCAACACAAAATAATCATCACAAAACAAGTTTAACAAGTTTTACACAATTATCCATCTATTAACCATTATATTCATCACTTTAATAGACTTTTAGTTGGTGATCTTTAGTGTTTATGATTTTTAGCCATTAAATCATCTATTAACCATCATAAACGAGAACAAGAAGATGTTTAGAAGCACTTACTACTAGCACAAGGCTAGGGGAGTTCAACAGGACAAAAGAGGTGGATAAAAGCAAATGAAGAAGGTCCTTCAAGATCCTCTTGCACCGAGCTTCGTTAGTGGCCTTCTTACTCCTCAATATCACCTTGGAATGGATGGATGAGTTGGAAAATGAGGGTGGCGGTGGTGCTTGGATGGGCCGAGAACAAGGGAGGGAGAGAGGGAAGTGAAGGTGGAGTGATGAAATGGTGGTATTTATAGACCTTCCATATAGCATATTCCTAGCATATTCCTGGCATATTCCTGGCATATTCCTGGTATATTCCTGGTATATTTCTGGCATATTCCTGGTATATTCCTGGCATATTCCTGGCATATTCCTGGGTTTGCTGCGTTGTCTGCGTTTTGCAGTGTAAGCATTGTGTCGCGTAGGAACACACGGTACGCGCTTAAACTTGAAAAATAACGTTTTTAAGCGTTTTAATTTATTTTTCAACACGAACCTGATTAAAATAAAATTTTAATCATAACAGAATATTTGTGGGATTAAATATTATCCGGGCGGTATATAAGTAACCCTTGTATGTATCCTTGGGTTTTAATGTATTTTTGACGTTGGACCTACACCTAGGCCCTAATTCTAATGTCTGACTGCCTTCTGCAGTTCTGTTGACACGATGTGTCTTACCGGTGAGTTTACTAATTTTTGACGCAACGCTATCATAACGTAATTCTTGTAGCATATATCATGCATGAATTCACTTGCATGGAATCCAGGAATTTATTTGTCTGGTAAACTAGATCATGTACAGTCATTAAAGCACAAATTACTATTCATCTAGTGTACGGAATGTACGGAAAAGTGACGGTTGTCATAGTCTCCCCCCGTTAAAAGAATTTCGTCCCGAAATTCAAGCGATGCCATCGGTCGCAGGGAAGTTGTGAAGCCAATATGGTCACTTAGATTCATGATTTGTCTTTATGTTCCCATGAAATCTCTGGGTCAGGTCATGAATTCTATCGTACTCCAGTAGGTCGATCATGACTTCTCTGTATCTTGTGGACTCTTGGTCCATAACCTCAACAGGTTTCTATAGTATCACGGACTCTTGGTCCAAAACCTCAACAGGTTTCTATAGTAATTCTTGTCGTTTGTCATTGACGTGAATCTTATTTATGGGAACAATGACCGTTCCTTAAGTCAGACTCCTCTACAGACTAGACACATGAATGTGTCGCGATCACTACTGATCTTTTTCTGGGAGCTTCATCTTGTGAGCAATGGTTCTGATCCCTACACCGGGGATTCAACCCTTTCGTTTTCCAAAACATACTACGCCTCCTCTAGGCGAGGCTCTCATTTTAGTCATACTTCTTGTCTCAAATTCATACGATTTCTGCCGCTCATCGGCGTAATCTTTCTGTATTCTGCGGGCTGTCCTGATATGATCACA
Organism: Helianthus tuberosus; assembly: GCA_030545235.1. Lineage (NCBI taxonomy): Eukaryota > Viridiplantae > Streptophyta > Magnoliopsida > Asterales > Asteraceae > Helianthus > Helianthus tuberosus. The sequence goes on along the minus strand of CM060426.1, from coordinate 46,157,774 downwards.
TATCTGAGCGATCTTGCCTCTAGTTTTCCTAGGCCATCTCGGGCTAGTTGATTGTTTATTTCTGTATCCGTTCAATCATGACGGGAATTGACTCGTTATGTTCCGTCTAAAGCTTTACACGAAGCGGTTTAGACGGCGGTGTGATAGATGCCGTTGTAGGAAAACTACACTAAGGGCAAGTGAATGTTCCGACTTTTCATTAAAGTTTATCACACAAGCACGTATTGTGTTCATACAGTCTGCATCGTTCAGCAGCTCAGTTCATATTCGAGTTCTTACGATCATCGGTGTGCTGCAACCCTTGTGATCATTAAAGATCATGCAGCGTTTCCTCTCAGGTAATGACGTCCAGTTTGCGGCGCGCAATTACTGTATCTATCTCAAGGTCTCTTCTCATGATTCCTTAATCAATGTGCCGCGTATGCAATGTCGTGGTCTCGTTGCATCGACGTACAATCGAGACTTTGTCGAGAGACGTCACATAATTGCAACTATAGCTCCTTAGCTCTTGGTTGCAGGGTTGGCATGAATTTCGTTCTTATCCACCATGTATTCTTCAGTTTTCCCTTCGCGAACTCGAAATCCGCTTTCCGTCATCATTGCACATAACTGTGCTTCCTCTAAGAGTTGCAAGGTAAATTGCAGCTGTTGCTCACGACCTTCCTTGGTCGTTGGCCATATAAGAATGTAGTCAATAAGTATGATCGTAATCCATCCGGGCATGGCTTACACGTTCGATTCATGAGGTCCATGAATATTGTCGATGCATGTGTTAAGCCAAATGGTACGACAAGGATCTTGTAATGCTCGAAGCAAGTCCTATAGGTCGTTTTAGGGATATTTCCACTTGTATTCACAGTGGAGGACCTCTTGTCCTCAAGTTGATCCTTGGCAAAGGATTCTGATTCTCAATTTTCCGAAGTTTATGTAAAGTGGAGACTACCAACTTTCTCCTTGTCTCCTTAATTAAGGATGTTATGTCCTTAATTTCCTCTGTCTAGCAGCTCTTGCAGTTATATCAGAGGTTCATGCTTCGCTGGTGAAGTTAGTCGGTATGGCGTCATTCGTCACTGGTGCTGCTCCTGGCACGCGATTTATTCTGAACTCCTCTCGTCGCTATAGAGAGGCGTTCCTGGCAAGTCTTCTGAAAAGGCTACTGGGACTTCTTTCATCACGGGGATGTTCTCAGGCTCTGCAGTCTACTCGGAGGCGTTTCCATGCCTCTTCGACCAATGAGGGATGTCGTAGATCTGCCGCCTTGTGGGGTCTAGCATCCTTACACCTATTGCAGGAAAGTTGGGTTTCATCATCCGCAAGAGGGTTGCGTCTGATTTTCTCATGTCGAACGACTTCAGCTGTACTTGGATTTCTGCTCCATGCTGACTATCATTTTATGACTTCGCGAGTCAATGGTAACAGAAGGTTCCGGCCTTCTGAGTCCCTAAATACAATCCTTAATCGCTTCGACTGTTTAAACTAGCCTCCTATATGCCAATTTCTAAAGAATACGGGGCGTCTATTATACTTGAAACTAGGCCAAGCAGTTTCTTAAGTTCCAAGCATGTAAGGTTAAAGTTGATGCCAGTATTAATTAAAAGTAGATGCGTTAGGTTGGTTAATAGGGAACGTACCCGTAACCGCATCTGGATCCTGGCGTGCTTCACGAGTTTCAATCGTGAAAACCCTTCCTTGTTTGTTTCTTCCTAGGGCAATCTTTCCTAAAGTGCCCTGCTTCACCACATTTGTAGCAACCTGGTATTCTCTTATTTCTTCCATCTGGGTCCTTCGCCCAACAGGCATCCTTACTGTGCCCTTCTTTTCCACACTTTCCGCACGTAGGCTTCAGACATCGACCTTCATGGTGAAAATTGCATTCTCCGCACTTCGGCTTAGTCCCCGAGTATATTTTACCACCAGCCTTATTAGTGGCTCTATCAGTTTTCCTGTCATGTGGCGGATTCACTTTCTTTCTTTTGTTTGCTTTAGAGCTTCCATAGTTGACTTGGGTGCTCATCTTTAGGTTTGAGGACTTCCTCTTCTTGTTGCTTGACGACTCCACATGAGTCTCTTTCTTGTTATCCTCAGATTCCGAAAATTTTCCCGCACGAAGAGCTTCTTCAGTAAGAGTGACACTCATATCGATAGCCTCTGCAATGGTTGAGGGCTTTGAGGTAGTAACCATGCTCCTGATCTGAGGTGCAAGTCCCCAAATGAATCGTTCAACCCTTTTGAATTCCGCTTTGACTAAGTAGGGGATGACCCTAGACAAGTCGTGAAATCGTTGGACGTATTCAGGAATCTTCGGTCCGTCCATTTTCAAGTTCCAGAACTCCACTTCAAGCTTCTGGATTTCAGCCCTAGAACAGTATTTCTTTTCCATCATTTCCTTGAGCTCGTCCCAGCTCAGTGCATAAGCAGCATCTGCACCAAGGGTTTGAACCTGAAGGTTCCACCAGGAGAGTGCGCCATCTACGAATAACCCTGAAATATAAGTAACACTCTGTCGGGGCGAACAGTTACTCATTCTTAGAATGGAGTCAGTCTTTTCTGCCCAACGAACAAATGCAACGGCACCTCCTGTGCCATCAAAATTCAATGGCTTGCAGTCCAGGAATTGTTTATAGGTGCAGCCAGTTGGAGGGTTATTTTCAGTAGTGCCATCGCTGTGCTTAGAGCGGAGGGCTTCACGTCGCGCAATTGCCTGTGAGATGCGTTCTTGCAGCTAGGCTTCTGTCCTTGGCAACTTACTGGTGTTTGTGTCTCGCCTGGGCGGCATTCTCTTCTGCCAAAATGGTATGAAGTAGGTTAGACAACATTTCAATTGTCTATGATATACATAGCACCATAAGCCACCCAATTTCACACGTATATATGATCAGTGTATAAGCGAGGAAACAGTTATTGAGCCTTCACATAGGCTTGCCAACTTGGCTTATTGTTTGAAATGAACTCGAGGCTACATCGCCTTGGTCATTCAAGTTTCAGTTATTTCCTGCTATATTAGCTTTACTGGTGCGTATATTTCCCCTTTGATGCGGTTGTTTGTGTAGAGGTGATAGGGGGTGTATCATCGCTGATTCTTTCTGAATGTCATTCCACCTCTCTTGCTCAAATATCGTCTCGTATGCAGGTAGAAGTGTCAGTCACGAAGTAGGCTAAGACAGGCTTCCTACTTTCTAACATGCTAAAGCATTGATCTATGTGTTGTTCTACCAGATGAAGGTGAGGACACCTACAGATAAATTTTGTATGGTTTTCATTAGCTTAACCCGCAGAGTCCACCAGGATTTCTGTGCACTACAAGTCGTTATTACGTGGGCCCCCGTAATAATAAATTGTCTTGCACAGTTACCCCCAATTTTCTCTCGTCCAAGCAGATGATCAATCATGGAGGGGACACCACTGTCCTTATACCTCTTGTCATGGAAAGGACCTTTGCGATGGTCCACGCGCTAACATTCATTATCGTTACGCGCGTATAGGCACGATGATTAGATGGAATAGGAATAGAGAGAATTCCTAGTAGTTGGAGGGCCACCTTCGAGATGCATACTTCATCTTCCTTTTCTGGTCAAGTATGTCGTCAATCTTGCTTCACATAAGCCGTAGGGATCTCGTCCCGTTGATTGAGAATTCATTAAAGGTTGCCGCCTCTGCCTCGTCATCATCACCGTAGTTAGGCATCTTCACGATTGAGAGGGAAGAACAGCCATTTCCTACGGAAGTAAGCTCAGCATCTTGTTTGGTAATCACTCCCAGCCATGAGCTTTACAAAGGATGCGAGGTCGGTAGCTTCATCGTGCAAGTCACGTTCAGTAATAGGAGTCAGAGTCGAAAGTATCCTATTCACGTCAATAATCATCCCGTACACTTATTTGTATGTATATATATCAATAACATATATGCTACTTAGCATAGTCAAGCAATTTAATGCATTATATCACGTATAACTCTCGTTTTTGGGGGGTCATTTTGTTTTTGGCAAGTCTAACTCGTGTAGACTACGCTTTGGTTGGCACCTTATTTTAAAGGTATTCCTCACTAATGTCCTTGCCTTGTCACTTTTTGAAAAGTGTCTGACTTGTGGATCTTGGCGCTTTCGTGAATGCAATGAAAACCATTTTGTAAAATGTTTTCGTGAGAGAACTCTAGTGATTGTAGTCTAGACTCGAGAAAGAATCCTAGTTCACTACAATCGAAGCTCTGATACCAAACTGTCACACCCTGTCTTTTGAGGAAGCGTATGATGTGTGACTAGCTTGTTATCATTGCATTCAATCGTAATAAACAACTACATGATCAAAACGATGTTCATCCATTCATGAAAATTTGAGTATTACAATACGTGTTATTTAAGTTTTCAAAACACGACCTTTGACAAGGTTACAATTCAACAAAAGTGGATGACATCTAAACTTGTAGTCTACTTTTAGTTACGACACTTGCGCCCAAGATCCATCCTGTCACCTAAAATACATGTAATTTTGGAAAACATCAACATAAAGTTGAGCGAGTTCATGCATTTTGCATATCTTGTATGAAAACATTGTATGTATCTTGTATAAATAAAGTGTTCATGTATAAATCAAGTTTTCTTGTGTACACCACGTACTAATTAAATGTTTGTACAAGGACGTTAAGGCATGTGAGGACATATGGAGCATTAGTGTTGGCTCCTTTAAGGCATGTGAGCATATGGAGCATTAGTGTTGGCTCCTTTACTGTGTCGATTACCCTCGACTGTGTCAATTTCCCTTGACTGTGTCAATTTCCCTTGACTGTGTCGATTACCCTCGACTGTGTCGATTAACCTCGACTGCGTCGATTTCCCTCGACTGGGACACCGAAGCACTCAAGTGGTCACATAAGGACCCTGAGTGGGGCTCGGCCGTACCCGTTAGATCTAACCCTCGTCCGTAATTAAGTATTAATGGCATCTCAATATCTAGTTTAAGCTCACATGATCTAGTATTTTCTAGGCTTTTCTTAAAGCTCATCATATTGCACTCACCACGAGTGCTTCTCGTATTCTTTTGTATTCTCAAATCATATTGCACTCGGTACTCGTTCTCACCAAGAGTGCTTCTCGTATTTTTACCATTTGTAAAAATTATAATATTTGTAACATGTATTTCACCCCCGAGAGTTATAAAACCAAAAACAGTTAAAGAAAAGGGGGAGCATGAACTCACAACTTTGCGTTCCTGTGCGTCGTAAACTTCACCGGATTTGCTTAATTTATGTCGTAACCTATACGCGTTTTCTTAACGTTAGTCACTAGACTTGTATCGCACAAGTACAGTCACTATCTCTTGTGTACGTATTCTTGTGTTAAAAATATTCTATATTTTTAACTACGTATCTTACTTATATTATTTTCTCTAAAATTAATATAAGTATCTCGTGTTTTGCACTTTGCACCCGAATTATGTATCTTGTATGTTGTATGTGTATTTTTATGTTTATACTTCTCATGAGTATTTAGTGTATTTTTAAGTCTTAATACACTAGCACGTATAACACATACTATAGACACTTAGCACAAAAGTTGGTGATAAAATAATATATATTTTTCTCTCAAAAATATACATACTTATATCCATTTTTATTGTTGAAGAAATCCTCATTTCTTATCACCAAAAATTAGGGAAACCTTGGTAATACTTTAAATACATTTTTAGGGAATAAGTTCCCCAAAAACTTATATTTTTCTAAGTGTCAAAATTTATAAAAATTTTGACAGAGTTTCCCCTAAAAATGGAGGTTTCCCATGTTTTCAAAACATGTGTTTATTTTCTTTTAAATCGTCAACAATCATCAACAACAATTATCAACAATAATCATCAACAACAATTACTAATTTCTCCATTTCATGAACTTGAATATTTACAAAAATGTGTAGTAATTTACTAGCACATTTAGTAAGCCTTGTTATCTTTAAAAATAAGTTTAATTTCTTAAAAAACTTTATTTTTAAAGATATGAAGTTTCACAACTTCTAGTCGGTTTTTACGAAAATTATTTCTTTGTTAAAACTTTTGTTACACAAGTGTCCACACACTTGTTTGTTCATAAAAACACCTCTACTTCATGAAAGATCCGGTTTTAAAACATGGTTTTGTCTTACAGTTGGTCTTTCGAAAATACCACTTGTAGATCTTTAGATCTACTAGTTTAGAACTCCATTTCATAAGATAAATTGTTTTTACACAAGTTCATGTTTAATAGTAGTAGTGTTCATCATCTAGTCCTTTTTATACTTTAACATACACTAGCTCATGTTCTAAGAACATAACCTAGCCGGGTTAGATGACGATCCGAACTACTACTAGCATTAATCAACACAAAATAATCATCACAAAACAAGTTTAACAAGTTTTACACAATTATCCATCTATTAACCATTATATTCATCACTTTAATAGACTTTTAGTTGGTGATCTTTAGTGTTTATGATTTTTAGCCATTAAATCATCTATTAACCATCATAAACGAGAACAAGAAGATGTTTAGAAGCACTTACTACTAGCACAAGGCTAGGGGAGTTCAAGAGGACAAAAGAGGTGGATAAAAGCAAATGAAGAAGGTCCTTCAAGATCCGCTTGCACCGAGCTTCGTTAGTGGCCTTCTTACTCCTCAATATCACCTTGGAATGGATGGATGAGTTGGAAAATGAGGGTGGCGGTGGTGCTTGGTTGGGCCGAGAACAAGGGAGGGAGAGAGGGAAGTGAAGGTGGAGTGATGAAATGGTGGTATTTATAGACCTTCCATATAGCATATTCCTAGCATATTCCTGGCATATTCCTGGCATATTCCTGGTATATTCCTGGTATATTCCTGGCATATTCCTGGTATATTCCTGGTATATTCCTGGCATATTCCTGGCATATTCCTGGCATATTCCTGGGTTTGCTGCGTTGTCTGCGTTTTGCAGTGTAAGCATTGTGTCGCGTAGGAACACACGGTACGCGCTTAAACTTGAAAAATAACGTTTTTAAGTGTTTTAATTTATTTTTCAACACGAACCTGATTAAAATAAAATTTTAATCATAACAGAATATTTGTGGGATTAAATATTATCCGGGCGGTATATAAGTAACCCTTGTATGTATCCTTGGGTTTTAATGTATTTTTGACGTTGGACCTACACCTAGGCCCTAATTCTAATGTCTGACTGCCTTCTGCAGTTCTGTTGACACGATGTGTCTTACCGGTGAGTTTACTAATTTTTGACGCAACGCTATCATAACTTAATTCTTGTAGCATATATCATGCATGAATTCACTTGCATGGAATCCAGGAATTTATTTGTCTGGTAAACTAGATCATGTACAATCATTAAAGCACAAATTACTGTTCATCTAGTGTACGGAATGTACGGAAAAGTGACGGTTGTTACATAGGATAGAATGATGTTGTACAAATCAAATGAGTATTTAAACTCATATGGTATGATTTAATCGAGCTATCATTCTGATTTGGAAGTCTACCTAAGTGCTCTTGACCCGTTTCGACCCGTTATGGTAGTTTAAGCTACTATAACGCGTTGGTTGCGCAAAACTATGGTCGGACGGTTATCTATGAGCTATGTCAAGTCTTACATGCCCAATTATATCCTACCATGTTACTAAATCAGATTTGATGTCAAAAATATGTTCATATATGCACAATATGGTTTTATATTTCAAAAGGGCATTTTGGTCATTTCCTATAGGCATGTACACTACTTAACAAATAGCTAACCAATCCTATGTGATAATAAGGTATTACCTCAGAGGTTATTCCCTATGCAACTATGATCACTAATTATGCTTGGTCGGATCCTAATGATCGACCAAACGGGTCGGGTTTGAAAGTCTAAGTGGTTGTTTAGACCGCTTAGCTTACGACCCTAAACAAGCACCAAACTAGTAGTGAGGAGTTATACATGTCAAAACATGTTTAACTAACTTAGAAAACTGATTTGGTATCAAAACAAGGTGTTTTGATACCTAAAAGTAGTTCCGTTGTAAAATGCGTGCTAAAACGCATTTTGACCGAAACTTTGACTCGTCACTACACCTAGTTAACGTGGTAATCAGTAGGTATAATCGCTAAGGATTATAACCATTGTGATTACAATCACGTTATAAAGTTCAACCGAACTTTGCGTTGACCATTGACTGGTCAAACTAAAAGTCAAACACTGTTTGACTTTTTAAGCTAGAAAAGCAATAAAAGAATGAAGGAATGCTTACAAAGGGTCCTTGCTTGAACTTGATCTTATAATTCTCAAGTATGAAGTTATGAAAACATCAACTTAGAGAATTTAGATCAAGTGTGAGTTGCAACAATGAAAAAGCTTGGCTATTTATAGTTGTTGCAAACTCACAAGATCAAGACACATGTTTGTGTAGCCTCCAAGCAAGAAATCATGGCCGTACAAGTGTTAATGGCCAGCTAGCAATGCTTGGAGAAGTGTTAACTTGGTGATCACACAAAGGAATTGCAAGAAAGCCCCTTAGAAATCAAACAACAGCTGAAAAACTGATTTTCTGTCACTGGGCAGTCTTACACGGCCCGCGTAAGCTGAGGGACAGGCTTACGCGGCCCGCCTGGTCCCTGCAGCACAGCAATAGTTTCAGCTTTTGCAGTTTTGGTCCCTGTGCTTGTATAAGCTCATTTCAGGCCCTTTTGACCCCCGTTAAGCCATTTTCAAGGCTCTACAAGTTCAATAAATTTTAGAGGACTCAAAATATGGTCGGAAAACTCTCGTATGTCGGCTCGTTTGGTCGTACGGTCGCGTTATTCGTTAAATTACGACGAAACTCAAACGGACGCGAAAAGGAACCAAATTAAGAACGAGCAGTATTTTTGCATGCCGATCACTAAAATAAAAATATTTTAGTGTGTACAAAAATTTTGGATGTCCAGATGTGGTCAGAACGTAAGATATGCGTGAAAATGCAAACTTACGCCATTTTTGACACTTTTTGTCCCTGTAAGATCATATAAGCATGTTTTCGCACCCCAAACCTATCAAAGCTTATTTCTAAGCTATGTTTAGGTTATATATGGTATGTTTAACTTATGATCATGTTCTGGATTGTACGTTGCCTTACTAAATGGTAGACTTTTGCAGTTTGACGCAAATAGTCCCTGCGAGCGAATAAACTTGTTTTTGTCATACCAAACCCTTCAAAACTTATTTCTAAGTTATGTAAAGGTTATTTAAGGTATGTTAAGCTTATGTTTCTGTTCCGGAGTGTTTGTCGCGTTAAACTGATTACGTTTACGTATCAGTTCGCGTGTAACTTTCCAGAAAGCGATTTAAAAGCTTGAAATCGAACACGAATTGATATGTGTAAATGATACACATATTTATACAAAATCCAAGTATGAAATACTATATCTCATTGGTTTGGTATTTGTATGATGGTTGAAGTGACACAGGTGTTACAAAGTACACTAGGAATCCAATCAACGGACTTCAACTAGCACTTTAAACATCCTTAAGAATCTATCTGTGAAGATAGAATGATCTTATAAGGATTTGATTTCATTCACAAAGAATCGTAACATTCGTATTAAAGCACACAAAGAATCCAACTAAGGACTTTGATTTTGTGCTTTAAACATCCACAAGGATCTAACTATGAAGAAGATCCTATAAGGATTTGGAATTCATGTAGCGGGAAAAGTTTAGGAACTTTGTACTAGTATGCTAAGATCACATACAAAGTATACTGTTTATGGAATCAAGGTGCTAGATATGCTAAAACAACATATGAAGCAAATGGATCCTTGAAATTATCGTGCTAAGCATGCTGAGTCAGCATACGAAGCAGAGTGTTCTCGAAAATTGCATACTACGTATGTTAAGACTGTCACACCCCGACCACGTAAAACAACAAATCGTGGCGGAAACGTCGGGGAGTGTCGTAACAGAATCATTGTTTCACAACCGTGGATTAAATTGTTTCGTTTTATTGAATTATTGAACTCATTGTTTTATTACAATTCAGATAAATACAAATATTGTCTTTCGAGTTTTAAAGTCACTAAGGCACAAGTCCATCCTATGTATAGCATGCATCAACAATCATCACATAGCAGCACATGAAACATGTATGAAAATAGGTACGTCAGCATAAAAATGCCTGTGAGTAACATAGGTTTTGTGAATTAGGTTCATGGCTTTGGTTAACACAAGAAAAAGGTTTTATGTTTTACAAAAAAAAAAGTAGCCATGAATCCTTGTAAAAGTTTTATTTTAAAAAAAATGCATTGTTTGATAAAAGGTTTGTAGTATATACAAAAATATACTTTAGTTTGGAAATAGTTAAACAGATAGTATATCAGAATATACTTTTGTTACTGAAATAATAGATTTGGTAGTATATCACAAATATACTTTGGTTTTGTAAATAGCATCTCAAACTATGCTTTGGTTTTGAAAATAACATATCAACTATGTTTTGGTTTGATAATAGCATATCAACTATGCTTTGGTTTTGAAAATAACATATCAACTATGTTTTGGTTTGATAATAGCATATCAACTATGCTTTGGTAAATAACAAAATCAGTAGTATATTGAAATATATGTTGGATTTTGTACATAGTATATCAAAATTATACTTTGGTAAATATCACATTTGGGAGTATATCAATCTATACTTTGGTAGTATATCAAAATATACAAAAGAAACTATGATTTAGTATTCATGCAAACCTTAGTGTATCAAACTACACCTTGGAGACTATAGAAATACTATAAAGGCAATTTCTATTTGGTTAAAATTTGGTTTCTGACATTCCATACAACAGGAATGGGGTGTCTAGTCCTATAGCGCTATATCATACTACCAATCGGCTTGGTGAATGTATAAAGAAAGTAAAATCCAACAATTTGTTTTAAAATCTTTGAAAATTTGTGTTTAAACCATAGATAATTGTTCAATTCATCAAAAGATAAGTACTAGCATGTATAATCATATAGTTGAAATCATGAAATTAACAAATATGCACATATGTTTCACCCCAAAACATTTGAAAGCAGTAAAAGAGGGGACTATTTACTCACTTGAGATTGCAAGTATCCTTGATTAAGTGTCCTAAGAAGCTAGGAAATCAAGGGATCAAGTGGTACCTAGTAACCGGATCGCTAATTAAACAATCGGCTCCTAAGTCGGAAGATTTGGGTAGAATGAGGTCTCGTAAACCAAATGAGCATTGAAACTCATGTGATATGGTTTAACGAAGTCTACATTCTAAAACAGAACCTATCCTAAGTGCTTACGACCCATTAAGGTAGCTTACGCTACTTTAACGCGTCGTTCTCGCAGACGCGCGTTCGAGACGTCTAACTAGTCCTATGACAAGTATTATATGCCTAAACATGTTTAAATATGTTGCATAATCAGTTAAGTGACAAAAGTTTAAGTTACATATGCTTAAAATCCAATTATGCATGAAAAGGGCATTTTGATCATTTATCTAAGGCATATAAACTACCTATCATACAACTACTTAAACTAGGTGACCATAAGGTATAACCTCGGAAGGTTATTCCCTATGCAACTATGGTCACTAAACATGCTTGGTCGGATCCTAATGATCGACCAAACGGGTCGAGTTCGAAAGTCTAAGCGGTGGTTTAGACCGCTTGACTTACGACTCTAAACAAGCACTAAACTAAAAGTGACGAGCTAAACATGTTGAAACATGTTTAACTAAGTTAGAAAATAGATTTTGATATCAAAACAAAGTGTTTTGATACCCAAGAGTAGTTTGGTTGCAAAATACGCATAAATACGCATTTTGAGCTAAACTACGACTCGTCACTACGCCTAGTCAACATGGTAATCAGTAGGTATAGTCACAAGGGACTATAACCACCGTGATTACGCTCACGTTGCAAAGTTCAAAAGAACTTTGTGTTGACCAAAGACTGGTCAAAGCAGAAATTCAAACACTGTTTAACTTTCACGCTCGAAAAGCATTAAAAGAATGAAAGAAGCTTACAAAGGGTCCAAGCTAGGGATAACTTGATCTATAACACTCAGGTATGAAGCAAAGGCTTCAACTTAGAGCATTAAAATGATCAAGGGTGCAGAAAATGGAATGAGGGCATGGGTATATATAGTTTTTGGTAAACCGTTATGATCGTTTCTTGCTAAAGAGGGATCAATCTTGGCCATACATGTGGGCAAATGGTTTTAGAAACCATGGGGACATGATAAACAAGCTAAAACAAGCAGATGGTATCCAATACAATGGTTAAAAACCATCAAAAACAAGTCCCAAGTCCAGATTCAATGTTTTTGACCTAACAGGCTGTCGCGCCCCGCGTAATATGCAGCCTCAACTTACGCGGCCCGCCTAAGCAGATTGACAGTTTTGGTCCCTGCAGCCCAAAACTTGGTTTTCGATGCATTTTTGACACGTTTAAGCCCCGTTAACCCCATTTCAAAGCTCTAAAATGAAGTTAAAGTATAGGGAACTTAAAATATGCTCAAAAACATCTCGGATGTCGGTTTGTTTGGTCGTACGGTTGCGTTATTCGGTTAATTACGACGGAAATCGTAACGAACGCAAAAACGATCCAAATTGCGGGACGAATGGAATTTTTGCCTTCCAATCACTAAAATTAAATATTTTAATGATTACAAAAATTTTTGGATGTCCAAATATGTTCAGAACGTAAGATATGTACGTAAATGCAAACTTATGCACTTTTTGACGCTTTTAGTCCCTATTGATCAAATAAGTTTATTTTAGCATACCGAACCCCTCAAAGCCTATTTCTAAACTATGTAAAGGATATTTAGGGTATGTTTAACTTATGATAAAATTCCGGTGTGTTCGTTACTATACAAATCGGCATAGTTTCGCAGTTTGACGCAAATAGTCCATGCGATCGAATAGACTTGTTTTTGACACACCAAACCCTTCAAAACTTATATCTAAGTTATGTAAAGGTTATTTAGGGTATGTTGAGCCTATGTCACTGTTCTGGAGTGTTTGTTGCATTAAACTGATCGCGTTTACGCATCAGTTCGCGTATAACTTTCCAGAAAGCGATTTAAAGCTCGAAATCAAACAAGAATTGATATGTGCAAATGATACACATATTTATACAAATACCAAGTATGAAACACAATATTTCATTGGTTTGGTATTTGTTTGATGGTCGTAGTGACATAGGTGTCACAAAGACAACATACGAGAAAATTTGTTTTTGAAAGTTGTGCAAGGAGTCTTTAAAGATATGTTTTTGAAAACCTTATATAATGTTTTGAAATCATGTATTAGGTATCATAGGAAAATATGTTTATAAAATGATTTAAAAATGATTTTGAAATTATGTATGAGGTTTTTGAAAACATGCATAATCTTTTCGAAATCACGTGCTGTGTAAAATATCGTGAAATCAGGAAGATAAGATATGTATATCGCTTAAGACCAATTAAGGACTTACGGAAGTACCCTTGAGTATCCAATTAAGGATTTAAAGTGGTACTTTGGGTATTCGTGCATAGTTGTCACCTGTACCTTGTACTTTGTTTCGTAGAAGAAATGAGTACTTAGGATTTTCGTTGGAGATCGCGAACGATCATAAAAATGGAAGAACTACGAGAGTAGTTTGTCTCGCAAGGAACACGGTTCCTTGGTATCGGTATTGTAGGAATATATCGTTCATGCATGTAACCACACTTGTTTTCGTACATCGTAACGCAAATAAATGTTTATTTATAAACCAAAATATTTGTTTCATCGTTCTAGGATTATAAAAGGAAAATAATACATAAAGTCCGATTGTTTCAAAACAGCGTCATCTTCTAGTCAGTCGAATGCTCATCCACGTGCTGGATTTGCATTAGCAAGCTTTGGCCAATTATTTCGGAAATGACCCATCTCGCCACAGTTGTAGCAAGAACCTGGTGGAAAACGAGCTTGAGCAGGATTGTTGCCAGCTTGATTTGGTGCAGCTGCAGCTCGGCAAACCCTAGCTGTATGACCAGCAAGTCCACAGTTTAGGCATTTGTGGCATTTCACACTAGCATGATGATGAAGGTTACATTGGTTACACAAAGGTGCAGTCCTGTTGTATGGATTCTTAGCAGGGGGTTGAGCTGGTTGGTTAGGGACAACTTGATCGTTTTGAGCAACCACGGCGAAGTTCTGAGAAGCCTTACGCTTCTTTGACTTTTTGGAGGATTCAGTCTGCTTATCCTTTGGTTTCGTTTCATCAGTTGGTTTCTTTTCGCCTTTTCGGAAAAGTTTACCCTTCCTGATCTGAGATTCAGTCAGGGTAGTGGATAGATCAATGGCCTGTCTAACTATAGTAGGGTTTCTACCAGTAACAATGTCTTGAACGGAGTCAGGGAGGCCATCGATGTACTTTTCTATTGCCTTATCCAAAGGCGTAACCATGGTCGGGCATAACAGACTTAGTTCCTCATATCGGTCCGTGTAGGCTCGATGCTCACCACTATCTTACTTAAGATCGTCGAATTCCCTTTCCAATGCCCTGATTTCATGACGACGACAAAATTCCTTCATCATTAGAGCTCGAAGTTCTTCCCAGGTTTGTGCCAGTGCCACATCGGCACCCCTATCTCTCATCACACCATTCCACCATGTTAAAGCTCGTTTCTCAAGAACACTAGATGCGAATTCAACCTTTCGCTCATTTGGACACTGAACATGCCTGAAGGTGCTTTCCAGACTCTCCAACCATTGTAGGAGCGCAGTTGCTCCTTGAGACCCAGAAAATTTCGATGGCTTAGCTGAATTGATTGTTTTGAAATCACATGGAGCATTGTTATTGTTGTTATTGTTATTCGCTTGGTTTATCTGGGTAATGAGGTTCGGAATCACAGCAGCCATCTGTTGAACGATTGTGGCTGCGAGGGCAGCATTCTCAGTTTGATCGCGTCTAGGAGGCATTTTCTAAAAAGAACAAGAAAAGATGAGAAATGAGTGAGATTGACAATTGGATAAACAAAAGAGGTATCAAAGATATCGATGAAACATAAAGAAGGCGATCATTCATTTGTTACCTCGAACAAACAAACGATGCACAAGGGCTGAACAAAGTAAATAGGTCCTTATAACGTATCGTGAAGACATACTTTAGTGTGACATCTGTGTCACTTCAACCATCAAACAAATATCAAATCAATCAAATATTGTGTTTCATACTTGGGATTTGTATAAATATGTGTATCATATGCACATATAAATTCTTGTTCGATTTCGATCTTTAAATCGCTTTCTGGAAGGTTATACGTGATCTGATGCGTAAATATAACCAGTTTAATGCAACAAAAACTCTGGAACAGTGACATAGGCTTAACATACCTTAAATAACCTTTACATAACTTAGAAATAAGTTTTGGAGGGTTTGGTATGCCGAAATCAAGTTTATTCGATCACGGGGACTAATTTTGACAAACTGTGAAAGTGTGCCGATTCGTACTGTAACGAACATTCTGGAACTTGATCATAAGTTAAACATGCCCTAAATATCCTTTTCATAGCTTAGAAATAGTCTTTGTGGTGTTTGGTGCGCAAAAATAAACTTTCTTGATCAATAGCGACTAAAAGCGTCAAAAAGTGCATAAGTTTGCATTTTCGCGCATATCTTACGTTCAGAATATATCCGGACATCCAAAAATTTATGTAATCATTAAAATATTTTATTTTAGTGATTGGCATGATGAAATTCCATTCGTCGTGTAATTTGGATCGTTATTTGCATTCGTTCGTGTTTCGTCGTAATTAACCGAACAACGCAACCGTACAACCAAACGAACCGAGATACGAGATGTTTTTGAGCATATTATAAGTTCCCTATACTTTGACTTCATTTTAGAGCCTTGAAATGGGGTTAACGAGGCTTAAACGTGTAAAAAATGCATCAAAATCAAGTTTCTAGGCTGCAAGGACTGTTTTTGCCAAATCTGCCAAAGTTTGCTAGGCCTGGGGCGTAAGCTGAGGGGCAAACTTACGTGGGGGGCGACAGACTTACAGACAGATTCATTGCATTTGGTCCAATTTTGAGATTTTGATGGTTTTTAACCATTGATTATGGATGCTATGGGCTGGTATTTGATAGTTTTTAGTGTTCCCATGGTTTTGAAAACCATGTGCCCAAGTGGAGGGCCAAGATCGAAGCATGAAATGCAAGAAACGATCCTAACGGTTCTCTGAAATCTATAAATACCCAACACCCTCATTCTCATTCCTCACAATCTGATTCAAATAGCTCTAAGTTGGGGTTTAACACTTCATACCTGAGCAATTTGAATCATGATTTCCTTGCTTGGACCCTTTGTAAGTATTCTTTCATGCTTTTGTGCGTTTTTAAGCATTAAAGTCAAACTGTGTTTGACCTTCTGCTTTAACCAGGTTATGTTCAACACGAAGTTCGTTTGAACTTCGCAACGTGAGCGTAATCACGATGGTTATAGTCCCTTGTGACTATACCTACTGATTACCACGTTGATTAGGTGTAGTGACGAGTCATAGTTTCGGACAAAATGCGTATTTTGCAACCAAACTATTCTTGGGTATCAAAACCGTTTGTTTTGATATCAAACTTGTTTTCAAATTTCGTTAAACATGTTTCAACATGTTTAACTCGTCACTTTTAGATTAGTGCTTATGTAGGGTTGTAAGATAAGCGGTCTAAACAACCGCTTAGACTTTCGAACCCGACCCGTTTGGTTGATCATTAGGATCGGACCAAGCATTTATTGTGACCATAGTTGTATAGGGAGTAACCTTCCGAGGTTATACCTTATGGTCACTTCGTTTAAGTAGTTGTATGATAGGTGGTTTATATGCCTTAGGAAAATGACCAAAATGCCCTTTTTACGCATAAATTCATTTTAATCATATGTAACCTAAATTTTTATATCTAAACTGATTAGGTAACATTATTTAGACATGTTAAGGCATATAATACTTGTCATAGGACTAGTTAGGCGGTCCGAACGCGTTTTACGCGAACGACGCGTTAAAGTAGCGTAAGCTACCTAAACGAGTCGTAATGGGTCGTAATGTAGGCTTTGTTAAACCATGTCATATGAGTTCCAACACTCATTTGGTTTACAAAGCCTCATCCTATCCAATCTTCCGATTTAGGTCCGGTTATTAATGTAGTTACCTATATTAGGTGTCGTTTGATTTCCGTGATCCCTCTAGCTTTGCTTGGTTGTTATTCAAGACTTCTAAGCACCCTCAAGTGAGTACATATCCCCCTCTTTTACTGTTTTCAACTGTTTTGGGGTGGAACACATGTGCCTACTTGTTACTTTCATGATATGTACTTGCTATGTTCATTAGTACACTTATAGTACATGATTTCATTATGTTTTGCTATGTATGTTCTCTTAGCATGCTAGCATATTGATTTTCATAAATACTTTTGTCGCATATGTTCATCCAGCATATGGACACATTGTTTTACATTTTGAACTATTTGAACCATTTGAAGCTGTTTGATCTATGTGAATTATTCGTACTGTTGGAACCGTTTGAAACTGTTTGATTTATGTGAGCCGTTTGAATCTGTTTGAACCGTTGATGTGAACCGTTTGGATCTGTTTGAACCGTTGGGTTAGGGAAGTGATTAGGTAACGGGGCGAGTGTAATGTGATAAAAGCATGGTGGATATGCCGCTGGTAGTTCCTATATATAAGTGCTTTTAACACATTATATCTCATTACGTTATCTAGATCACTTGGGCAAAGGTTATCAAAACAAAGTTATATTACAAGGTTTTTCTAACAATATAAACCATTTGAGTTTTATTACAAAAACAATTTACGATTTGAGTTTACAAAACAAATGTTTTGAGTTATGATTCATGGCATTGAGATTTTATAAATTATAACTACACTGCTTTGACTTGGTTATTTCAATTTACATTACAAACATTTTACAAAACTTTGTTTTCTAATTTTCAATTAACAAAGGTGTTCAAGTTATTTTCAAAATATAAACGAGCCATGAATCTGACACTCACATAAAACCTATGTACTCGCCGACATTTTTATGCTGAGGTATTTTCACATGTGTTTCAGGTATCATAGTTGGTGATGATTGATGATAATATTGATGCATGCTCACATAGGAATGGACGACGCCTTAGTGACTTAATAACAATGAAAGTCTATTTGTTCATGTTTTGTTTCTAATTTTAATGCAATGTAATACACTTAATTTAAGAAAACAGAACTTTTATCCATGTGTTGTGAAACAATGATTCTGTTACGACACTCCCCGACGTTTTCGCCGCGGTTTGTTGTTTTAACGCGGTCGGGGTGTGACATTTAGCCTATAAGTAGACACTCATCCCAAGAGTTCCCATGTAAGAGTGACTGGTTCGATTATGTGGATTTGTACGAACACTCTAGCTTTAGACAGAAAACTCGGGATACAGGCACCCACCCTTCCAGATTGCACGTGTTCACATTAATAAGACCCAGACTTTGACGAGATTTTAAAAACTTTGAAGGTTCAAAACCTTATAATAAATCATCTAATAAGAGATGATTAGTTTTCAAGTTGGATTCGTAATTCGTGTTCTTGTTGTGGTTATCACCTAAAGATATGCAACAGTATTGTTTTAAGACTAAACACAAGATAACTTGTGTTAGCGTCCTAGGAAGGTTATAGTCTAGGTCAAAGCATTACTAATAACCTAATTCCCTATAACCATGAGCTCTGATACCAACTCTTTTGTCACACCCCGACTGCGTTAAAACAACAAACCGCGGCGGAAACGTCGGGGAGTGTCGTAACAGAATCATTGTTTCACAACACATGGATTGAAGTTTCGTTTTATTGAATTAAGTTTATTACAATGTCTCGAAAATTAAATACAAAACATGAACATATTGTCCTTCAATATTATTAAGTCACTAAGGCCTCGTCCATTCCTATGTGAGCATGCATCGTAATCATCATCAAACATCATCAACTATGGTACCTGAAACATAGGTGAAAATACGTCAGCATAAAAATGTCAGCGAGTACATAGGTTTTGTGAGTGTGTCAGATTCATGGCCTTGAGATCATATTGCAATACCTCATCCAACTACGAGAGTTGTCGAGTGTATACCTTGAAAACAAAAGAGTTTGATATTGCAGTATGTTTCTATCAACTTTTACAAGTTGATATATGTATAAACCAAAACCATAGAAGCCACGAATCTTAACTGAAAACATTTGTCTTTGTAAACCAAGTTGTAAATCGTTCTTGAAAGTAAACATTGTATGGTTTATATCGTTAAGAAAACCTTGTTGTGTAACTTCGTTTTGAAAACAACTCGCCCAAGTGATCAAGATAACGCAACGGCATGTAATGTGTTAAAAGCACTTATATATAGGAAGTACCAACGGCGTATCCACCATTATTTTATCACATTACACCCGCCCCATTACCTAATCACTTACCATAACCCAATTCGTTCAATAGTTCAAATAGTTCCAATCGTTCAAATAGTTCAATAGATCAAATTGTTCCAATGGTTCAATAGTTCAAATCATTCACATAGTTCAGATAGTTCCAGTGGTTCAAATAGTTCACATAGATCAGATAGTTCCAGTGGTTCAAATAGTTCACATGATTCAATAGTTCCAGTGGTTCGTGTTTAAATTGTGAAAACCAACTTTTGGTCATTTTATTAAATACATTCAAACCTGTGTGACTCGTCCTACTCATTCAACTCGTATTAACAAACCACCGAAGGGTAAGTTAACAATCATCAGGTTCTGTCGTTACCCACAATACCCCATAACCATGGTGAAAGTCCGATAACGGGATTTGTCAGATCCTATGGTATCATAATACCCTATGTTACCATAACGTGCTACTGGTCGGCTTAAAATAGTTAATGAATGTCATTCAATTGTCTTTCGACTAATGCCCCAACAAGTTTGTTCAAATAATTGAAATCGTTGTGTTTAACATAAACCATAGCATTCGTTTAGAAATCTCGAAATCGTTTAGCACATATGAATCACCCCAAAACGTTTGAAAGCGGTAAAAGAAGGGAACTATGTACTCACATCGAAGTGCAAAGTATCCACGATTAAATGAACTTAGCAAAGCTCGGCGAACCAAGGAAATCAAATAGCACCTAGTAATTGGATCGCTAGTTAATAAATCGACACCTAAATCGGAAGATCGGGTAGAATGAGGTCTTGTAAACCAAATGAGTATTGGAACTCATGTGATATGTTTTAACAAAGCCTACATCCTAAATCAAAACCTATCCTAAGTGCTTACGACCCGTTACGACCCATTAAGGTAGCTTACGCTACTTTAACGCGTCGTTCGCGCGAATGCACGTTCGAGGCGCCTAACTAGTCCTATGACAAGTATTATATGCCCTAACATGTTTAAATATGTTGCATAATCAGTTTAAGTGACAAAAATTAAGTTACATATGCTTAAATACAAATTATGCATGAAAAGGGCAATTTGGTCATTTTCCTAAGGCATATAAATTACATATCATACAACTAATCAAACTAAGTAACCATAAGGTATAACCTCGGAATGTTATTCCCTATACAACTGTGGTCACAAAACATGCTTGGTCGGATCCTAACGATCGACCAAACGGGTCGGGTTCGAAAGTCTAAGCGGTTGTCAAGACCGCTTGACTTACGACCCTATACAAGCACTAGACTAAAAGTGACGAGTTAAACATGTTAAAACATGTTTAACTAAATTAGAAAACAGGTTTGATATCAAATCAAAGTGTTTTGATACCCAAAAATAGCTTTGTTGCAAAATACGCATAAATACGTATTTTGACCGAAACTATGACTCGTCACTACGCCTAATCAACGTGGTAATCAGTAGGCATAGTCACAAGGGACTATAACCATCGTGATTACGCTCACGTTGCAAAGTTCCAACGACCTTTGTGTTGACCAAACAAGGTCAAAGCGGAAAGTCAAACATTGTTTGACTTTCTTGCTTGAAATAAATAAACAAGCATGAAAGAAGCTTACAAAGGGTCCAAGCTAGGAAGAATTGAACTAAAAATACTCAGGTAGGTGGCCTTCAACTAGTGAAAACCTCCACTTAGAGCAGATTAGATCAAATGAGCAAGGAATGAGTGAAAAACCCCTTGCTATTTATAGGAATCTTGGATCAATTGGATCATTCCATGTGTTTTGAAACAAAATCTTGGCCATACACTTGTTGGAGACTGATTTGGGAGCTTGATAAACCATCAAACCAGCCCACAAGATGCAAAAACAATGATCGAAACAGGTTGCAACAGCTGGTTTTGAAGATTCATTGAGTCTGCTGATCTGGGGGGTCCTTATGGACCGTATGGGTTTGTGCTTACGGTCTGTAAGCCTTGTGCAGGGGCCAAAGTTTGAAAAATGACAGCTTTGGTCCATGAACTTGTTTTGTCGCGTTTTGGCACTTCTAACACCCGTTAAGCCCATATTCAAGATCCATGATGAAGATAAAGTATAGGGAACATGAAATATGCTTGAAAACATCTCGGATGTCGGTTCGTTTGGCCGTACGGTTCGGTTTTCGGTTAATTACGACGGAATCGTAACGGACGAGAAAATGACCCAAATTGCACGACGAATGGCATTTTTTGCATTCCTATCACTAAAATATAATATTCTAGTGATTTCAAAAATTTTTGGATCTCCGGATATGGTCAAAACGCAAGATATGCACGTAAATGCATACTTTGGCAGTTTTGACGCTTTTAGCCCCTGTGATCAAATAAGCGTATTTTCTCATACCGACCCCCTCAAAGCCTGTTTCTAAGCTATGTAAAGGATATTTAAGGTATGTGGAGCTTATGATCATGTTTTGGAATGTTTGTTACAGTACGAATCGGCATAGTTTCACACTTTTTCGCAAATAGTCCCTGCGATCGAATAAACTTGTTTTCGACACACCAAACCTTCCAAAACTTATTTCTAAGTTACGTAAAGGTTATTTAAGGTATGTTAAGCCTATGTCACTATTCCGGAGTGGTTGTCGCATTAAACTGATTTTTCAGTGTTGGTTCCAAGAGGGGATTTTTCAAGTGAGTTCATGAGTGTAAAATCCTAGCTAAAAATCAAAGTGTTTGTTGGAAGGCTTGGGGTATACAAGCTTGAGGTCTTCTACACTTGAAGGCATCAGTTCAAGAAGCATCATCATCTTCATGTCTTTTACTCCTTGGAAGGTAGTATTCTTGAAACACCCTATGGTTGTGTTTTATTTTGATAGCATGCATGTTCATATATGGATCCGGGTTTTGGGATTTTGCTTATAAATGAAAGAGTTAATTACATAGTTAGTCCCTATGGTTTGCACAAATTAACATACTTAGGTACGAATAGTTTAAAATCACATTCTAGGGTATTAACTTTTCATTTTGTAACTTTTGGAGGTATTAACGTTATTTGTAGGTTTAAAATCACATTCTATTAGTACCTAAGTATGTTATTTTGTACAAACCACAAGGACTAACTATGTTAATACCCTAGAAGTTAATACCTCCAAACGTTACAAAATGAAAAATTAATACCCTAGAAGGTGATTTTAAACTATTAGTACCTAAGTATGTTATTTTGTGCAAAACACAGGGACTAAGTATGTAATTAACTCTAAATGAAATTTATATCTTAAAAGTAACATGTTTTAAATAATATTTCCGCTGCATTTTTATTTTATATGGATAAAATAACTTTGATAAACATGTGAAAATCCCAACAATGGTATCAGAGCCGCTTATATGAGTGCATGCTTTATTGGATATGAAATTTTCGGGTTTTGGGTTTGGGTAAAACCCTATGGCCGAAATTTTTCATCATGGTTCTCTTTTTGTTTTTCAAGATTTATTACTTACATGCATAAAGGAATCTTGAAAAATTATGTCATATGGATGATTGTTTTGTTTGGACAAAAAAAAACCCACTTTTTCGGTTTTTTCATTCTTGGCCAAAAAGTAGGTTGTAAAAAGGAAACCTTTTTTTGCTTCTTGAATTTTATATATATGTGGATATATATTTTGGTTTTCATAACCTAGCCATGACCTTGTGTGAATATGTTGAATGTTTGTGTTTGTGATTTGTATTTAATTATTTCAATGGGTTGTAATAATTATTTATTTTTGTTTTTCCATTTGTAATGTTATGTAATTTATTTAGTTTCATTTGGTATGTAAAATAAATAGATTAGGTGCATTTAATTTTACTAGAAAAATGTATTAGGATACTTTTTGTAAAAGAAGATGCACAGAAAAATGTATTAGGACTTCATAGTTCTTAACGGGATTTTAGCCCGATAACCAAAACACATTTTTGAAGTCCAAAGGAGTTTGGAGCTGAATATAAAAGACATTTGGAAGCCCAACGAATGTGAAAAAAATCACAACACAAGAAGAAGACTTGAAGCATTTGGATGCAGGATCAAGTGGGAGTTCAACGACACATTTTTTGTGTCAATATTCACCCCTTAGGAAGGACATTTTGGCACACTTGTTTCGGCTAACAAGTGTTGTCAAAAATAGTTGGCTATGGTTATGCACCTATTGATATGTGTGTTGTGCGTGTGTGGTTGCTTATTTATATTATTTTGATGATATTTGGATATGCATGCTTAACAAACTAATAATCAACAACAAGCTTAAAATTGGTTCTTTAAAAAATCATTAAAAATGGTTAATAAAAGATTATTAAAAATTAATGATTTTATAATAAAATGGGTTTTGTTAAAAAGAACCTTGAAAATTTGTTTTCACAAAAGTGTTGGGTTTTTCACATGTTTATCAAAGTATTTTATCCATATAAAATAAAAACGTAGCGGAATAATTATTTAAAACATGTTACTTACAAGATATAAAACTCATTTTATATGTAAAACCCAATACCCGGATCCATATATGAACATGCATGCTATCAAAATAAAACACAACCATAGAGTGTTTAGAATACTACCTTCCAACAAACACCTTGAGATTAGCTAGGATTTAACACACTTGTGATAAAAAACCGAACACTTGAAAACCCCTATGATGGCCGATTTTTAGAGAGCAAGAACAACTCTCTTCCAAGTTCATCTTTTGCCATCTTAATCCTTTTAAACCCATGAGAGATGTGCACCTCCCTTTTGGCCAATAACTTTGCTTCTTCCACATGCAAGTGCATGAGAGCTTATTGGACCAAAATGGTCTTAAGAAGACCACCCAATCAAGACCCTTCTAACCATGCAAATTGCATGTATTGTGATTGGACAAAAAATTTAGGGAAGAACACCAAGGGGGGGGGGGGCCACCCTTTATTTTTTTAAAAAAAAAAATTAATTTCTTTTATGAAATTAATTTAAGTCTTGACTAATTTTATAACTTTTATAAAATTATAACATCATATGTTATAAGACTTTATACAACTTTTATTAAGTTATTTAACCCATTAAATAACAAAATAAAATTCTCTCTCAAAATAAATTATCCATATAATTTATTAGTTTGTCAAGTGTAATTATTTAGAAAACAAATTTCTAAATATTGTAAGTGTTAATATTTATTTGTTTGATCATATCACAAATAAATAATATAAGTGTTTGTCTAGCTTGTATTTGGGTATGACTCGACTTGGATCATAACGTACTAGCCACATCAATTTAATATGTGTCTTGGGCATACAAAGTCCAACAATCTCCCACTTGCACAAGATACATAGAAGATTGATGCAAGCAGTAAATGACGCCTAACTACGGTTTACTACCCCTAATAGGTATGACTATATTTCCCATTCAATAACATCATCCTCTTCAAGTCCCTTCCTTGAAAATGATTTAGGTGAATCTATCATTTATCCTTTCGTTACAGATGTCATGTCAAATCCAGAGACATAGAGTGATCACTCTCTGTTGATTTAACTTTAGCAGGCCTTAGACATCTTACTCTCAATGAATAAGAGGAACAAATCCCGTCTTGACTACATACGTCTCTCACAAATCACCTTGTACCACACCTGAGCTTAGCCTTATGTACTGTCATATTACTAACAGCGAAGAAAAAGTCAAGGTATAATATTTGGTGAATATCAAGACCCAATATGCATCTCAGGTCTGAGGATACTATGATATTCTCCTTTACTCAAATTTACTTATGATCAATCACAAATGATTCCATGCAGTAATATTCGAGAGCGAGTCAGTCCAATATTTGTATCCCACAAATATCTATGAACTTTGGCAGCAACATCTTGCTCTATATTCATACCTAATGAATATCCACCAATCCAAGTTCATAATAGTCTTACATTCATATTTGTTCCCATAAGTATGATTGACTACGGACATTTAGAATAATTAACTTATTCACGGATTTAAACATGTTAAAATGGAACATAACTCAACATACCATAAAGAGTTATAATAACAATTGTTCCAATATCCAAGTACAAAATAGATCAAATCCAATCACTAGAATATCGAAGTCCTAAGGCACATGTATGACCCTCTCATGCTTTGCCTGTTCAAGGAGCTTCGTGAGTGGATCCGCAATATTTTGATCAGTGTGAACTTTGTGAATACATATGTTTCCCTTTTTCAATTTCATCCCTTATGTAGTTGAAACTCCGCTCAATGTGCCTAGTCTTTTGATATGCACGAGGTTCCTTGATTTGAGCAATCGCACCATCGTTATCACAAAGATCTCTAGGGTCCTGAATGGTAGGGACTACCCCTAGATCGGCAATAATTCAAGTGGTAGATCCATATGAATTATCTCAATTAAAGAAGCGGCGATGTATTCTGATTCTGTAGTGGTCAATGCTACCCTGATTGTGATCGAGAACCATCTCGATTAGTTTGGAAACTCGTATCCATGTAACCTTTTACAATGAATTCCGAAACTCGCATCCCTGTAACCTTTTACAACGAGTTTTTCTTCACCAGATCCATATATTAGAAATATATCCTTATGTGACACCTGTGTCACTGCGACCATCAAACAAATGCCAAACCAATGAAATATTGTATTTCATACTTGGTATTTGTAAAAATATGTGTATCGTTTGCACATATCAACTCTTGTTCGATTTCAAGCTCTAAATCGCCTTCTGGAAGGTTATACGCGCACTGATGCGTAAATATAACCAGTTTAATGAAACGAACACTCCGGAATAGTGAAATAGGCTTAACATACCTTAAATAACCTTTACATAACTTAGAAATAAGTTTTGAAGGCTTTGGTATGGCAAAATCAAGTTAAATCGCTTACAGGGACTAAAGTTGACAAACTGCGAAAGTATGCCAATTTGAACTATAACAGACATTCCAGAACATGACCATAAGTTAAACATACCACAAATATCCTTTACATAGCTTAGAAATAGGCTTTGACGGGTTCGGTATGCTAAAATATACTTTTGGGACATTCAGGGACTAAAAGCGTCAAAAAGTGCACAAGTTTGCACTTTCGCGCATAACTTACGTTCTGAATACTTCCGGACATCCAAAAATTTATGTAAGCACTAAAATATTTTATTTTAGTGTTTGGCATAAGAAAAATCCATTCGTTGCGTCTTTTGGATCGTTTTTCGCGCTTATGCGCATTCCGTCGTAATTAAGCGAACATCGCGATCGTACGACCAAACGAACCGACATCCGACATATTTTTGAGCATGTTTCATGTCCACAATGTTTAGTCATCATTTTAAGGCCTTAAAGTTGGCTTAACGGGCCTTAAACATGCCGGGAATGGCTTAAACACACAACAGGGACCAAAACTGTCATTTCTGAAGGATGTTTGCTGATACATCGAATCTGGTCCATCCACTTGTTGCAAATGGTTTTGGGGAATCTATGGGCTGGTTTTGATGTGCACATGGTTTTGGGCAATACCATGGGCTCACATAGTTTTGTAAAACCATTATCTTGAGGTGTATGGCCAAGATCAAAGCACGGTTTCCAAGAAACAATCTTAACGGTTCGGGAAATCCTATAAATACCCCACCCCCATTTGCTTCTAAACTCACTAGAATCTGATTTGAGAAGCTCTAAGTTGAAACCATTGTTTCATACCTGAGCTACTTGAATCACAATTAGCATTCGGGGACCCTTCGTAAGTATTCTTTCGTTCTTTTATTGCTTTTCGAGTCCGAAAGTCAAACTTTGTTTGACTTTCTGCGTTGACCAGTTTAAGGTCAATGCGAAGTTCGTTTGAACTTCGCAACGTGATTGTAATCACGATGGTTATAGTCCTTTGGGACTATGCCTACTGATTACCACGTTGTCTAGGGTCGTAAGGGTAAGCGATCTAATAAATCGCTTATACCTTCGAACCCGACCAATTTGGTCGATCATTAGGATCCGACCAAACGAATTAGGTGACCATAGTATATAGGGAATAACCCTCCGAGGTTATACCTTATGGTCGCTTCGTTTAAGTAGTTGTATGATAGGTAGTTTATATGCCTTAGGTAAATAACTAAAATGCCCTTTTTACGCCAAAATTCATTTTAAGCATATGTAACATAACTTTTGGTATCTAAACTGATTTGGCAACAATATTTGACATGTTAAGGCATATTTTACTTGTCATAGGACTAGTTAGGCGGTCCGAACGCGTTTTACGCGAACGACGCGTTAAAGTAGCATAAGCTGCCTAAACGGGTCGTAATGGGTCGTAAACACTTATGTTAGGTTTCATTTAGTATGTAGGCTTTGTTAAACCATATTACACGAGTTCCCATACTCGTTTGGTTTACGAACCCTCATTCTATCCGATCCTCCGATATAGGTCCGGTTTATTAACATAGTTACCTATACTAGGTGCCGTTTGATTCCGTGATCTCTAGCATTGCTTGGTGGTTATCTTAGGACTTCTGAGCAATCTCAAGTGAGTACATAGACCCCTCTTTTACTGTTTTCCAAACTGTTTTGGGGTGAAACACATGTGCCTACTTGTTACTTTCATGCTTTACATGTTTTCACATCATATACCTGCTATGTTCGTTAGTACATTATAGTACATGATTTCATTACATTTCATGCTATGTATGCCCATTGTGTGCGTACTTAGTACATCGTTCTACATTCCCATTATGTGCGTACTTAGTACATCGTCCTACATTACATTTCATGCTATGTATGTCCATTGTGTGCATACTTAGTACATCGTCCTACATTACATTTCATGCTATGTATGTCCATTGTGTGCATACTTAGTACATTGTTTTACATTACACTTATGCTATGTATGTCCTTTGTTGCATACTTAGTACATTGTTATTCATCATATGCTTACATTTTGGATACACATTACATGATTTACATTAGACATGAACCTTTTACATCTTGGTGGTTTGGTTTGAGTAAGTGATTTAAGTAACGAGGCGTGTGTAATATGATACAAGCATGGTGGATACGCCGCTGGTACTTCCTATATATAAGTGTTTGTATGGTATCACATATTGTAGCGTTATTTGAATCATTTCAATTTGAGACATATAACATTTTATACAAATAACATACTTTTTCACAAGACATTGATTTACAAACAACTTATCTTATACAAACTCATTGTACATGGTTATTCATTTAACCATACATTATTTTCTTATTTATACATATCATCTGATCTTATCGTTTTTCAAATGATTTACAAGACAAAGCAAATTACAAGGTTCATGACTAAACATTTTCTCAAACATAAGTCATGAATTCTATTTTCACAAAACCTATGTATCTCACAGGCATTTTTATGCTGACGTACCTATTTTCACATGTGTTTTCAGGAGATGATGCATAGGACTTATCAAGACATACTTAGGCGGACCTGTGCCTTAGTGACTTAAAACGAGACAAGAACTAGTTAATTTATGTTATGTACTCTTTGTTTCTTGTTTAAAACAATGTAAACTCTCATGTTTGATTAATAAAATGAAACTTCAATTGCCATTGATTTGAAACAATTAATTCTGTTACAACACTCCCCGACGTTTCCGCCACGTTTTGTATGTTCTACGTGGTCGGGGTGTGACAGAAAAGATGGTATCAGAGCCAATGGTTATAGGGAATTAGGTTATTAGTAATGCTTTGACCTAGTCTATAACCTTCTTAGGACCCTAACGCGAGTTTACTTGCGTTTAGTCATAAAACAATACCGTCACCTATCCTTAGGCGACGACCACAACAAGAACATAAATTTCAAAACCGCTTTGAAAACTAATCATCTGTTCTAGGATGATTGATTACTAGGTTTTGAACCCTCTATTGTAAGGTTTTGAACCCCTTTGAGTTTTCAAAATCTCGTCAAGGTTTTGGGTTTTAAATAATGTGAACACGTGCAAACTGGAAGGGTGAATGCCTGTATTATGGGTTTTCTGTCTAGGCAAGCACTTCGTATATATCTCATCAGACGCGAGACCAGTTGTGCTTACCTGGGTATTCTTGGGATGAGTGTTCACTTATAGGCGAGCATGTCTTCGCGATACATTATTTTTGACCTATTTACTTTGATTAATCACCGGGGTCGTTTGTTGCTTTGTAGTAACAAACAAATGACCATTATCCTTGCTTTCATCAGATTTGTTCATCTCATTCTTTTCGTCAAATTCTCTCACTCGTTTCATTTCATGTTTCCCTTTTTAGAATGCCTCCACGACGCGAAAATCCGGTATCTATTGAAGAGCTGGCAGCTGTCATTACATAGCAAATGACTGCTGCAATCCCGAACATCGTTGCTCAATGTCACCAAGCTCTCAATAACAATAATGCCCTCTGCAACTTCAAGACGTTCAACTCGGCTAAGCCATCAAAGTTTTCTAGGTCTCTAGGAGCGACTGCACTTCTGCAATGGTTCGAGAGTTTAGAGAGAACCTTCAGACATGTTCAATGTCTAAACGAGCGAAAGGTAGATTTCGCATCTAGTGTCTTTGAGAAACGAGCTTTAACGTGGTGGAACGGTGTAGTGAGAGATAGGGGTGCCGAAGTGGCACTGGCGCAAACGTGGGAAGAACTTCGAGCACTTATGATGAAGGAATTCTGTCCTCGTCACGAGATCAGGGCCTTGGAAAGGGAATTCGACGATCTTAAGCAAGACAGCGGCGAACATCGAGCATACACTGATCGATATGAGGAGCTGAGCCTGTTGTGTCCTACCATGGTTACGCCTTTGGATAAGGCGATCGAAAAATACATTGATGGTCTCCCTGACTCAGTTCAGGACATTCTTACTGGTAGTAACCCCACTACGGTTAGGCAGGCCATTGAGCTATCTGCAACCTTGACTGAATCTCAGATCAGGAAACGTAAGCTTTTCCGAAAGGGTGACAAGAAACCGGTCGAGGAATCGAAACCAATCGAGGAATCAAAGACCATGGATGAGTAGACTGGATCCCTTAAGAGGTCAAAGAAGCGAAAGGCTTCTCAGAACTTCGCCATGGTCGCTCACAATGGTCAAGCCGTC
Organism: Helianthus tuberosus; assembly: GCA_030545235.1. Classification (NCBI taxonomy): domain Eukaryota; kingdom Viridiplantae; phylum Streptophyta; class Magnoliopsida; order Asterales; family Asteraceae; genus Helianthus; species Helianthus tuberosus. The sequence goes on along the minus strand of CM060426.1, from coordinate 46,127,322 downwards.
CCCAAACAACCAGCTCAACCCCCTGCTAGGAAGCCATACAATGGGACTTCACCCTTGTGCAACCAATGTAACCTTCATCATCATGCTAATGTGATGTGCCGTGAATGCCAAATTTGTGGACGTAAAGGTCATACAGCAAAAGTTTGCGTTGCAGCAGTTGCACCAAATCAAGCTGGCAACAATCCTACTCAAGCTCGCTTTCCACCAGGTTCTTGCTACAATTGTGGCGAGATGGGTCATTTCCGAAGAAATTGCCCAAAGCTTGCTAATGCAAATCTAGCACAGGGATGAGCATCTGACCGACTAGAAGACAACACCCTTTAGAAATAATCACGTCTTATGTATTATTTTCTTTTGTTGTCAAGGTCCATGAAACAATTGTTATCATTGTTTATAAATAAATCTTTCATTTACATTTTAATATGTTTATGTGGGTGCATGTATAAACATATCCTCTACAATACCAACAACCAAGGAACCATATTCTTTGAAGAACAGACTACCCCCAAATTTCTTCCATTGTATGATCTTTTGCGTTTTCCACGAAAATCCTAAGTACCCGTTTCTTCCAAGAGAAACGAAGTACGAGGTGCCAAGTTAATGGCAATCAATAACAAGATAATAACAATTAAACAATTATGTGATTATGTGCTTATGTGTTTCCTTTTATGTTTTTGTGTAATCCAAGCTTTGTTATCCAAATCCTCATAGAAGAATCTTCCATATCTTCGTATAAGGGATTCATAGTAGGATATCCAAAGGTACTATATTAAATCCTCAATGGGCTTTTATGTAATAGTAAAGACCCTTGGATTATATTGTACTATTCCATAATTAGACCCCTAGAGAGGTCTAGTTAAACAGATTGATCCAAAAATCTGGTTAGGAATATCATGTGATGAGATAACTGAAAGGACTCCTTGGTGGCCTAATTAAAAGGATCATTTGTCGATCTAATTAAAAGGACCTTATGGTAGTCTAGTCACACTCATCACAGGTTTGATTTTTCCTCCCCTTCACATTACAAACAAATTGTGCGGACTGTGCAAGGAATTGCGTAATTATGGATGCATACATAATTATGAAATTCAGTGCACAGAAACCACAGCAAGTTTGGTCGTGTGTTTAGAAATGACTCGTTTCGTTCATTTTCGTTTCTGAAGAAATTGTGGAAAATGACTCGTTCCGTTCATTTTCGTTTCTGAAGAAGTTGTGGAAAATGACTCGTTCCGTTCATTTTCGCTTCTGAAGAAGTTGTGGAAAATGACTCGTTCCGTTCATTTTCGTTTCTGAAGAAATTGTGGAAAATGACTCGTTCTGTTCATTTTCGTTTCTGAAGATATTGTGGAAAATGACTCGTTCCGTTCATTTTCGTTCCTGAAGAAATCGTGGAAAATGACTCATTCTATTCATTTTCGTTCCTGAAGAAATCGTTTGTGGAAAATGACTCGTTCCGTTCATTTTCGTTTCTGAAGAAATTGTGGAAAATGACTCGTTCTGTTCATTTTCGTTTCCGAAGAAATCGTGGAAAATGACTCATTCTGTTCATTTTCGTTCCTGAAGAAATCGTGGAAAATAACTCATTCTGTTCATTTTCGTTCCTGAAGAAATTGTGGAAAATGACTCATTCTGTTCATTTTCGTTCTCGAAGAAATCATTTGTGGAAAATGACTCGTTCTGTTCATTTTCGTTTCTGAAGAGGTTGTGGAAAATGACTCGTTCTGTTCATTTTCGTTTCTGAAGAGGTTGTGGAAAATGACTCATTCCGTTCTTTTTCGTTTCTGAAGAATGCCTGTTGAAAATAACTCCGTTCATTTTTCATTTCTGAAAAATGTCCGTTAAAGAGAAATAACAGGATTATGCCTTGCTTATCTTTGATTGTTACTTAACACTAAGCCACAAATAGACTCCTACGAATTAATTTCGGGACGAAATTTCCTAAAGTAGGGGAGACTGTGACACCTGTGTCACTGCGACCATCAAACAAATGCCAAACCAATGAAATATTGTATTTCATACTTGGGATTTGTAAAAATATGTGTATCGTTTGCACATATCAACTCTTGTTTGATTTCAAGCTCTAAATCGCCTTCTGGAAGGTTATACGCGCACTGATGCGTAAATATAACCAGTTTAATGAAACGAACACTCCAGAATAGTGAAATAGGCTTAACATACCTTAAATAACCTTTACATAACTTAGAAATAAGTTTTGAAGGCTTTGGTATGGCAAAATCAAGTTAAATCGCTTACAGGGACTAAAGTTGACAAACTGCGAAAGTATGCCAATTTGAACTATAACAGACATTCCGGAACATGACCATAAGTTAAACATACCACAAATATCCTTTACATATCTTAGAAATAGGCTTTGACGGGTTCGGTATGCTAAAATATACTTTTGGGACATTCAGGGACTAAAAGCGTCAAAAAGTGCACAAGTTTGCACTTTCGCGCATAACTTACGTTCTGAATACTTCCGGACATCCAAAAATTTATGTAAGCACTAAAATATTTTATTTTAGTGTTTGGCATAAGAAAAATCCATTCGTTGCGTCTTTTGGATCGTTTTTCGCGCTTATGCGCATTCCGTCGTAATTAAGCGAACATCGCGATCGTACGACCAAACGAACCGACATCCGACATATTTTTGAGCATGTTTCATGTCCACAATGTTTAGTCATCATTTTAGGGCCTTAAAGTTGGCTTAACGGGCCTTAAACATGCCGGGAATGGCTTAAACACACAACAGGGACCAAAACTGTCATTTCTGAAGGATGTTTGCTGATACATCGAATCTGGTCCATCCACTTGTTGCAAATGCTTTTGGGGAATCTATGGGCTGGTTTTGATGTGCACATGGTTTTGGGCAATACCATGGGCTCACATGGTTTTGTAAAACCATTATCTTGAGGTGTATGGCCAAGATCAAAGCACGGTTTCCAAGAAACGATCTTAACGGTTCGGGAAATCCTATAAATACCCCACCCCCATTTGCTTCTAAACTCACTAGAATCTGATTTGAGAAGCTCTAAGTTGAAACCATTGTTTCATACCTGAGCTACTTGAATCACAATTAGCATTCGGGGACCCTTCGTAAGTATTCTTTCGTTCTTTTATTGCTTTTCGAGTCCGAAAGTCAAACTTTGTTTGACTTTCTGCGTTGACCAGTTTATGGTCAATGCGAAGTTCGTTTGAACTTCGCAACGTGATTGTAATCACGATGGTTATAGTCCTTTCGGACTATGCCTACTGATTACCACGTTGTCTAGGGTCGTAAGGGTAAGCGATCTAATAAATCGCTTATACCTTCGAACCCGACCAATTTGGTCGATCATTAGGATCCGACCAAACGAATTAGGTGACCATAGTATATAGGGAATAACCCTCCGAGGTTATACCTTATGGTCGCTTCGTTTAAGTAGTTGTATGATAGGTAGTTTATATGCCTTAGGTAAATTACCAAAATGCCCTTTTTACGCCAAAATTCATTTTAAGCATATGTAACATAACTTTTGGTATCTAAACTGATTTGGAAACAATATTAGACATGTTAAGGCATATTTTACTTGTCATAGGACTAGTTAGGCGGTCCGAACGCGTTTTACGCGAACGGCGCGTTAAAGTAGCATAAGCTGCCTAAACGGGTCGTAATGGGTCGTAAACACTTATGTTAGGTTTCATTTAGTATGTAGGCTTTGTTAAACCATATTACACGAGTTCCCATACTCGTTTGGTTTACGAACCCTCATTCTATCCGATCCTCCGATATAGGTTCGGTTTATTAACATAGTTACCTATACTAGGTGTCGTTTGATTCCGTGATCTCTAGCATTGCTTGGTGGTTATCTTAGGACTTCTGAGCAATCTCAAGTGAGTACATAGACCCCTCTTTTACTGTTTTCCAAACTGTTTTGGGGTGAAACACATGTGCCTACTTGTTACTTTCATGCTTTACATGTTTTCACATCATATACCTGCTATGTTCGTTAGTACATTATAGTACATGATTTCATTACATTTCATGCTATGTATGCCCATTGTGTGCGTACTTAGTACATCGTTCTACATTACATTTCATGCTATGTATTCCTATTATGTGCGTACTTAGTACATCGTCCTACATTACATTTCATGCTATGTATGTCCATTGTGTGCATACTTAGTACATTGTTTTACATTACACTTATGCTATGTATGTCCTTTGTTGCATACTTAGTACATTGTTATTCATCATATGCTTACATTTTGGATACACATTACATGATTTACATTAGACATGAACATTTTACATCTTGGTGGTTTGGTTTGAGTAAGTGATTTAAGTAACGAGGCGTGTGTAATATGATACAAGCATGGTGGATACGCCGCTGGTACTTCCTATATATAAGTGTTTGTATGGTATCACATATTGTAGCGTTATTTGAATCATTTCAATTTGAGACATATAACATTTTATACAAATAACATACTTTTTCACAAGACATTGATTTACAAACAACTTATCTTATACAAACTCATTGTACATGGTTATTCATTTAACCATACATTATTTTCTTATTTATACATATCATCTGATCTTATCGTTTTTCAAATGATTTACAAGACAAAGCAAATTACAAGGTTCATGACTAAACATTTTCTCAAACATAAGTCATGAATTCTATTTTCACAAAACCTATGTATCTCACAGGCATTTTTATGCTGACGTACCTATTTTCACATGTGTTTTCAGGAGATGATGCATAGGACTTATCAAGACATACTTAGGCGGACCTGTGCCTTAGTGACTTAAAACGAGACAAGAACTAGTTAATTTATGTTATGTACTCTTTGTTTCTTGTTTAAAACAATGTAAACTCTCATGTTTGATTAATAAAACGAAACTTCAATTGCCATTGATTTGAAACAATTAATTCTGTTACAACACTCCCCGACGTTTCCGCCACGTTTTGTATGTTCTACGTGGTCGAGGTGTGACACCTTAGTCCTTTTTAAGTATTTCAATATATTTATAACAGTCACCCAATGACCGTTACTCGCTGGTATCTTCTTGTCATGCTTAAAGCGCATAACTTGTCCGGTCTAGTGCATATCATTACATATATAATGAATCCTATAGCTGATGTATATGGGATTCCTTTCATTCTTTCTTGCTCATCCTTTGAGCTTGGACATTGAAACGCATTCAATATTGTCCTCTCTTGAATAGGTACCAAACCTTTCATAGAGTTCTCAATCTTGAACCTTTTCAAGACTTTGTCAATGTATGCACTTTGGTTTAAACCTATCAAGCGCCTTGATCTATCCATATAGATCTTTATTCCCAAAATATAGGCGACGTCACCATGATCCTTAATGGAAAAACTACTTCCAAGCTAGGTTTTTACACCTTCCATGGTTGGAATGTTATTTCCAAATAGTAGAATGTCATCGACATACAATATTAAGAAAGTGATGATGCTCCCACTAGCCTTCTTAAAACACAAGCTTTATCAACGTTCTTGATGAATCCATATGAATTGTCTTTTCATCAAAACGGTGATTGCAACTTCTCGATGCTTGTTTCAATCCATAGATTGAATTCTTTAACTTGTATACTTTGTCAGGATGTTTTGGATCGGCAAAACCTTCAGGCTGAACCATATAGACATCTTCCTCAAGATATCCATTTAGGAAAGCCGTTTTGACATCCATTTGCCAAATCTCATATTCATAATATGCAGGTATGGCAAATAATATCCTTATTGACTTTAGCATCGCTATAGGCGAGAAGGTCTCATTATAATCAACCCCTTGAGTTTGATTGAAACCTTTTGCTATAAGTCTCGCTTTACAAGTATCCAAGTTACCATGCATTACGGTTTTCTTCCTGAAAACCCACTTACTTCCAACTACTTTGGAGTTAAGAGTTGTTACAACCAATTCCCATAGTTGGTTGTTATACATGGACTGCATCTTTACGTTCATGGCTTCAAGCCATTTGTCATAATCAGATTTTGACATTGGATCATGGTATGTGGTAGGTTCACCCGAATCTACCACGTAGCATCCATCTACGAAAAATCCATATCTTTCAGGTGGACTACTAATTCCACCAGATCTGCGAACGTTTTGTGTGTATTGATCAACCACTTGATCGTTTTTCAACAACCTCTTGTTGAATGCTAGTATCAACCAAACGTGTATCGGCTTGTGGTTCTTGATTCTCATCAAGTTCCACTGTTCTACTAATTCCTTCCATAAGGAACTTAGTTTCCAAGAACTCAGCCTTTCGAGCAACGAATACCTTTTGCTCTTGTTGGATCATATAATTAATATCCTATACTATCTTTAGGATATCCTACAAAGATACACTTAGTGGATCGTACTTCTAATTTGTTTGGGGTGCTTAGCTTAACATAAGCTTTACAACCCCATACTTTTAAATATGATAATGATGGAGCCCTTCCATGCCATATTTCAAAAGGTATCGTATCCACTTTCTTGGCTGGGGCCATACGGGCCGCGGAGAGCAAAGCGTAACCCCAAAGTGATAGAGATAATGCGCTCCTAGCCATCATAGATCGAACCATATCTAATAGAGTTCGACTCCTCCTCTATCGAAACGAAGAACTTTAAAAGAGTTGATTTTGTACTTCACTCTTTTTGAAGATTCTGAACGTTTCAAAACTTCTTCTTTGTGTCAAGTACACATAACCATAACTACTATAGTTGTCGGTAAAAGTAATGAAGTATCTTTCACCATTCCTAGTCATTGGCTTAAAAGGATCACATACATTCGAATGTATGATACCTAATAAATCTTTTGCCCTTTCCCACTAAGGGATTACTTGGTCATTTTACCTTGTAAATAAGATTCGCATGTATCAAATGAACCATTTTCATTTGTTTCCAAAAGACAATTCTTTCGAAGTGTTTACATGCGACATGTCACACCCCGACCATGTGGAACATACAAAACGTGGCGGAAACGTCGGGGAGTGTTGTAACAGAATTAATGTTTCAAATCCATGGCAATTGAAGTTTCGTTTTATTGATTAAAAGTGTTACAATGTATTAACAAACGAAGAAATACAACATAATTAACTAGTCTTGCATCTTTTATTGTCACTAAAGCCCATGTTCGCCTAAGTGTATCTTGATCATCTTATGCAACAGCTCCTGAAAAACACATGTGAAAATATGGTACGTCAGCATAAAGATGCCGGTGAGATACATAGGTTTTGTGAAAATAGGTTTCATGACTTATATTTGAGAAAATGTTTAGTCATGAACCTTGTTATTTGCTTTGTTTTGTAAATCATTTGAAAATCGATAAGATCAGATGATATGTATAAATAATGAAAAATGTATGGTTAACTGAATAACCATGTAACTGAGTTTGTATAAGATAAGTTGTTGTAAAACAATGTCTTGTGAAAAATATGTTATTTGTATAAAATGTCATATGTATCAAACTGAAATGATTCAAATAACGTTACGCTATGTAATATTATACAAACACTTATATATAGGAAGTACCAGCGGCGTATCCACCATGCTTGTATCATATTACACACGCATCGTTACTTAATCACTTAATCAAACCAAACCAATCAATGTAAGATGTCTATGTCAAATATCCATGTCAAATGTCTATGTCAAATATGTCATGTATGGCAAGCGAAATGTCTCAACTAAACCATATGCACAAAAACAAAGTATTGAAGTAAATCTTGGTTTAAATCAAAGTTATGTTTTGTGTAGTAAATGCATGATCAATGTAAATCATGTAATATGCGTCCAAACTGTAAGAATGTGATGAATAACTGTAACACCTGTGTCATTTCGGCTATCAAACAAATACCAAACCAATGAAATATTGTATTTCATACTTGGAATTTGTAAATATATGTGTATCATTTACACATATCAATTTTTGTTCGATTTCAAGCTCTAAATCGCTTTCTGGAAGGTTATACGCGCTCTGATGTGTAGATATAACCAGTTTAATCCAACGAACACTCCGGAATAGTGAAATAGGCTTAACATACCTTAAATAACCTTTACATAACTTAGATATAAGTTTTGAAAGGTTTGGTGTGGTGAAATCAAAGTTAAATCGCTTACAGGGACTAAAGTTGACAAACTGCGAAAGTATGCCAATTTGAACTGTAACAGACATTCCGGAACATGAACATAAGTTAAACATACCATAAATATCCTTTACATAGCTTAGAAATAGGCTTTGAGGTGTTCGGTATGCTAAAATAAACTTTTGTGTCATTCAGGGACTAAAAGCGTCAAAAAGTGCACAAGTTTGCATTTTTACGCGTAACTTACGTTCTGAATACATCTGGACATCCAAAAATTTATGTGATCATGACTATATTATATTTTAGTGTTCGCCTTAAGAAAAATCCATTCGTCGCGTCATTTGGTTCGTTTTTCGCGCTTATGCGCATTCCGTCGTAATTAAGCAAACATCGCGTCCGTACGGCTAAACGAACCGACATCTGAGATATTTTTGAACACATTTTAAGTTCCCTATACTTTAACTTCATTTTAGAGCTTTGAAATGGGGTTAACGGGCCTTAAACGTGTCAAAAATGGCCAAAATACAGTTCAGGGACCAAAACTGTAATTTCTGCCAAAGTTACCCATACGATGCGTATGGTATATATACCATACGATGCGTATGGGGTCTGCAGACCAGGTGCAATGTTTAACAGCCTGTTTTCAGCAGGTTTAACCACAACCACATGTTTGCAACTTGCTTAATCACTAAGTTTAGGGGCATATGTGGCTCCATAACCTTTCAACATGTGTACGGCCTTGATCGTTTCCCCTTTTCCAAGAAACGATCTCAACGGTGGACCGAAAACTATAAATACCCCACCCCCCATTACTTCAAATGCACTAGAATTCTGATTTTAGAAACTCTAAGTTGAAACCATTGTTTCATACCTGAGATTCTTGAATCGGGATTAGCATTCGGGGACCCTGGGTAAGTATTCTTTCGTTCTTTTCCTTATTTTACTGCTTTTCGAGTCAGAAAGTCAAACTTTGTTTGACTTTCAGCGTTGACCAGTAATGGTCAATGCGAAGTTCGTTTGAACTTCGCAACGTGAGTGTAATCACGTTGGTCGTAGTCCCTTGGGACTATGCCCACTGATTACCACGTTGTCCAGAGTCGTAGGGTAGGCGATCTAATAAATCGCCTATACCTTCGAACTCGACCCAGTTTGGTCGATCATTAGGATCCGACCAAATACATTAGGTGACCCTAGTATAGGGCATAACCTTCCGAGGTTATACCCTATGGTCACATCGTTTAAGTAGTTGTATGATAGGTAGTTTATATGCCTTAGGTAAATTACCAGAATACCCTTTTCATGTATAATTGGTAATTAAGCATATGTAACCTAAACTTTTGTCATATAACTGATTATGTAACATGTTTAGGCATATAACACTTGTCATAGGACTAGTTAGGCGGTCCGAACGCGTTTCACGCGAACGACACGTTAAAGTAGCATAAGCTTCCTAAACGGGTCGCGATGGGTCGTAGACACTTAGGTTAAGTTTCATTTAGTATGTAGGCTTTGTTAAACCATATCATATGAGTTCCTACACTCATTTGGTTTACAAACCCTAATGCTACCCAATCTTCCGATTTAGGTCCGGTTAATTAACATAGTTACCTATATTAGGTGCCGTTTGATTTCCGTGATCTCTAGCATTGTTTGGTTGTTACTCAAGGACTACTGAGCAATCTCAAGTGAGTACATAGACCCCTCTTTTACTGTTTTCCAAACTGTTTTGGGGTGGAACACATGTGCCTACTTGTTACTTTCATGTTTTCCGTTTTCACATCATATACTTCTATGTTCATTAGTACATTATAGTACATGATTTCATTACATTTCATACTAGGTGTGCCATTGTGTGCATTACTTAGTACATTGTTTTACATTACATCACATGCTACGTATGTCTAATGTTGCATACTTAGTACAGGTCGCATGCTACGTATGTATGTTGTTGCATACTTAGTACAGTTCACATGCTATGTATGTTCAATCGTTGCATTGTTCTTCATACTTAGTACATTTGTTATTCATCACATTCTTACAGTTTGGACGCATATTACATGATTTACATTGATCATGCATTTACTACACAAAACATAACTTTGATTTAAACCAAGATTTACTTCAATACTTTGTTTTTGTGCATATGGTTTAGTTGAGACATTTCGCTTGCCATACATGACATATTTGACATAGACATTTGACATGGATATTTGACATAGACATCTTACATTGATTGGTTTGGTTTGATTAAGTGATTAAGTAACGATGCGTGTGTAATATGATACAAGCATGGTGGATACGCCGCTGGTACTTCCTATATATAAGTGTTTGTATAATATTACATAGCGTAACGTTATTTGAATCATTTCAGTTTGATACATATGACATTTTATACAAATAACATATTTTTCACAAGACATTGTTTTACAACAACTTATCTTATACAAACTCAGTTACATGGTTATTCAGTTAACCATACATTTTTCATTATTTATACATATCATCTGATCTTATCGATTTTCAAATGATTTACAAAACAAAGCAAATAACAAGGTTCATGACTAAACATTTTCTCAAATATAAGTCATGAAACCTATTTTCACAAAACCTATGTATCTCACCGGCATCTTTATGCTGACGTACCATATTTTCACATGTGTTTTTCAGGAGCTGTTGCATAAGATGATCAAGATACACTTAGGCGAACATGGGCTTTAGTGACAATAAAAGATGCAAGACTAGTTAATTATGTTGTATTTCTTCGTTTGTTAATACATTGTAACACTTTTAATCAATAAAACGAAACTTCAATTGCCATGGATTTGAAACATTAATTCTGTTACAACACTCCCCGACGTTTCCGCCACGTTTTGTATGTTCCACGTGGTCGGGGTGTGACAGAAAAGATGGTATCAGAGCCAATGGTTATAGGGAATTAGGTTATTAGTAATGCTTTGACCTAGTCTATAACTTTTCTAGGACCCTAACGCGAGTTTACTTGCGTTTAGTCATAAAACAATACCGTCACCTATCCTTAGGCGACGACCACAACAAGAACATAAATTTCAAAACCGCTTTGAAAACTAATCATCTGTTCTAGGATGATTTATTACAAGGTTTTGAACCCTCTATTGTAAGGTTTTGAACCCTCTGTTATACGGTTTTGAACCCCTTTGAATTTTCAAAAATCTCGTCAAGGTTTTGGGTTTCTAATAATGTGAACACGTGCAAACTGGAAGGGTGAATGCCTGTATTCTGGGTTTTCTGTCTAGGCAAGCACTTCGTATACATCTCATCAGACGCGAGACCAGTTGTGCTTACCTGGGAATTCTTGGGATGAGTGTTCACTTATAGGCGAGCATGTCTTCGCGATACATTATATTGACCCGCTTACTTTGATTAGTCAATGTCTCATTTGTTTGCCTTTGGTAACAAACAAATGGTCACAATCTACATGCCTTGTCATTTTCTTTTGACTATCTTTCGCTTGTTTCCTCCCATGTCTTCCATTTTCTACATGGTGCCTCTACGTTGCAACAACAATGTCTGAACTAGGTGCTGCAATTGTCCATCAATTAGGCGTCGTACTACCAGAAGGCCGTTGATTTAGCTATCACCGTGACTCGCCTCAGGGATGAAGCCGTAAGGGAACTGCTCCTTGGTGCAATCAATGCAACTGTCATCATCCAAACCAAATACCCTGTTTCAAATGTACCCACGGTGGACGATGGAGACATTTGGTTAACATGTGCCGCTTTGCAATCCAGAGCAAAGCTGTTGCAAATCCTGCTGCTGCTCAACCTTCAAACTCTGCTTCATATGTCGCTTGACATATTTGGCGCCTCAACCTCATGAACTTTCTACCTTGTGTATCGAATTAAGCACGCCTAGTGCAAGGTGTCGGAACACCTCTCGTTACACAAATTCCAAAATCCATTTAGGATCTTTCTATCCTCATAATTAGATCCTTGTGGATGGGTATCATTCATCGGAATCCTTAATTGAATTCTTTGTATGATTCAATACGTACATCACAATTCAATAAGGACAAAGCTGAATTCCTTTTAAGATTATCCTATCTTCATAGATAGATTCTTGAAATGATTAAAGTGCCAAATGAAATCCACGAATTGGATTCCTGGTGTGCTTTAAGTATCCGCGTCCAAAGATAACAAATTAATGGTCAAGTTAAACAACTATGTGATTATGTGCTTATGTGTTTCCTTTTATGTTGTGTGATCCAAGTTTCGTTATCCAAATCCTCATAGAATCTTTCTTATCTTCATATGAAGGATTCGTAGTAGGATATTCAAAAGGGTACTATTTAAATCCTTACTGGACTTCTACTTAGTAGTTAAGTTCCTTGGATTATAAAGTACTATTCCAAAGTTTAAGGGCAACATGTGTTGATAAAGTTAAATAGATCCTCCGTCGATCTAAAGTTAAATACATCCTACGTCGGTATAGTTAAATGTTTTTCTTAGGTAGTAAAGTTAAATAGATCCTCCGTCGATCTAAAGTTAAATACATCCTACGTCGGTGTAGTTAAATGTTTTTCTTAGGTAGTAAAGTTAAATAGATCCTCCGTCGATCTAAAGTTAAATACATCCTACGTCGGTGTAGTTAAATGTTTTTCTTAGGTAGTAAAGTTAAATAGATCCTCCGTCGATCTAAAGTTAAATACATCCTACGTCGGTGTAGTTAAATGTTTTTCTTAGGTAGTAAAGTTAAATAGATCCTCCGTCGATCTAAAGTTAAATACATCCTACGTCGGTGTAGTTAAATGTTTTTCTTAGGTAGTAAAGTTAAATAGATCCTCCGTCGATCTAAAGTTAAATACATCCTACGTCGGTGTAGTTAAATGTTTCTCTTAGGTAGTAAAGTTAAATAGATTGGTTCGACAATCTAGTTAAATGTATCATGTGTTTATGTAGTTAGATAGACCCTCGTGAGGTCTAGTTCAAGAGATTATTCGTTTAATTTTTCCCCATACGCATTATGAAATAAACTGTGCGGACTGTGCAAGGAACTACGTAATTATGGAGGCCTACATAATTATGGAGTTCAGTGCATAGGAACCACAGGGAGTTTTGTCATGTGTTAAGACCAACAGTGGCAAGAGTAATGATACGGGAGAAGTCTTGGACTTTGACCAATGTCATTTATTCTCACACTACCCAATTCTGATTTCAAGCACACACAAGTTTCCTTTGATAATTCCTCACGGGAACTGTTCTCCTGTCTATAGTTCAAAACTCCATGTTTTGTTACTACAATGACTTCACTTTGAGGGTTGACATCTTTGCTAAGAATCCTAACATGGCCTAGAGTTTTACTTAAGGGCTCAATGGATTTGTCTGAAGGCAAAACCGTCACAGCTGTCTCCACAAGTTTCCTCTAAAACTAAATTTCGGGACGAAATTTCCTAAAGTAGGGGAGACTGTAACACCTGTTTCATTTCGGCTATCAAACAAATACCAAACCAATGAAATATTGTATTTCATACTTGGAATTTGTAAATATATGTGTATCATTTACACATATCAATTTTTGTTCGATTTCAAGCTCTAAATCGCTTTCTGGAAGGTTATACGCGCTCTGATGTGTAGATATAACCAGTTTAATCCAACGAACACTCCGGAATAGTGAAATAGGCTTAACATACCTTAAATAACCTTTACATAACTTAGATATAAGTTTTGAAAGGTTTGGTGTGGTGAAATCAAAGTTAAATCGCTTACAGGGACTAAAGTTGACAAACTGCGAAAGTATGCCAATTTGAACTGTAACAGACATTCCGGAACATGAACATAAGTTAAACATACCATAAATATCCTTTACATAGCTTAGAAATAGGCTTTGAGGTGTTCGGTATGCTAAAATAAACTTTTGTGTCATTCAGGGACTAAAAGCGTCAAAAAGTGCACAAGTTTGCATTTTTACGCGTAACTTACGTTCTGAATACATCTGGACATCCAAAAATTTATGTGAGCATGACTATATTATATTTTAGTGTTCGCCTTAAGAAAAATCCATTCGTCGCGTCATTTGGTTCGTTTTTCGCGCTTATGCGCATTCCGTCGTAATTAAGCAAACATCGCGTCCGTACGGCTAAACGAACCGACATCTGAGATATTTTTGAACACATTTTAAGTTCCCTATACTTTAACTTCATTTTAGAGCTTTGAAATGGGGTTAACGGGCCTTAAACGTGTCAAAAATGGCCAAAATACAGTTCAGGGACCAAAACTGTAATTTCTGCCAAAGTTACCCATACGATGCGTATGGTATATATACCATACGATGCGTATGGGGTCTGCAGACCAGGTGCAATGTTTAACAGCCTGTTTTCAGCAGGTTTAACCACAACCACATGTTTGCAACTTGCTTAATCACTAAGTTTAGGGGCATATGTGGCTCCATAACCTTTCAACATGTGTACGGCCTTGATCGTTTCCCCTTTTCCAAGAAACGATCTCAACGGTGGACCGAAAACTATAAATACCCCACCCCCCATTACTTCAAATGCACTAGAATTCTGATTTTAGAAACTCTAAGTTGAAACCATTGTTTCATACCTGAGATTCTTGAATCGGGATTAGCATTCGGGGACCCTGGGTAAGTATTCTTTCGTTCTTTTCCTTATTTTACTGCTTTTCGAGTCAGAAAGTCAAACTTTGTTTGACTTTCAGCGTTGACCAGTAATGGTCAATGCGAAGTTCGTTTGAACTTCGCAACGTGAGTGTAATCACGTTGGTCGTAGTCCCTTGGGACTATGCCCACTGATTACCACGTTGTCCAGAGTCGTAGGGTAGGCGATCTAATAAATCGCCTATACCTTCGAACTCGACCCAGTTTGGTCGATCATTAGGATCCGACCAAATACATTAGGTGACCCTAGTATAGGGCATAACCTTCCGAGGTTATACCCTATGGTCACATCGTTTAAGTAGTTGTATGATAGGTAGTTTATATGCCTTAGGTAAATTACCAGAATACCCTTTTCATGTATAATTGGTAATTAAACATATGTAACCTAAACTTTTGTCACATAACTGATTATGTAACATGTTTAGGCATATAACACTTGTCATAGGACTAGTTAGGCGGTCCGAACGCGTTTCACGCGAACGACACGTTAAAGTAGCATAAGCTTCCTAAACGGGTCGCGATGGGTCGTAGACACTTAGGTTAAGTTTCATTTAGTATGTAGGCTTTGTTAAACCATATCATATGAGTTCCTACACTCATTTGGTTTACAAACCCTAATGCTACCCAATCTTCCGATTTAGGTCCGGTTAATTAACATAGTTACCTATATTAGGTGCCGTTTGATTTCCGTGATCTCTAGCATTGTTTGGTTGTTACTCAAGGACTACTGAGCAATCTCAAGTGAGTACATAGACCCCTCTTTTACTGTTTTCCAAACTGTTTTGGGGTGGAACACATGTGCCTACTTGTTACTTTCATGTTTTCCGTTTTCACATCATATACTTCTATGTTCATTAGTACATTATAGTACATGATTTCATTACATTTCATACTAGGTGTGCCATTGTGTGCATTACTTAGTACATTGTTTTACATTACATCACATGCTACGTATGTCTAATGTTGCATACTTAGTACAGGTCGCATGCTACGTATGTATGTTGTTGCATACTTAGTACAGTTCACATGCTATGTATGTTCAATCGTTGCATTGTTCTTCATACTTAGTACAGTTCACAACAACTTATCATAGCATGTGAACTGTACTAAGTATGCAACAACATACATACGTAGCATGCGACCTGTACTAAGTATGCAACATTAGACATACGTAGCATGTGATGTAATGTAAAACAATGTACTAAGTAATGCACACAATGGCACACCTAGTATGAAATGTAATGAAATCATGTACTATAATGTACTAATGAACATAGAAGTATATGATGTGAAAACGGAAAACATGAAAGTAACAAGTAGGCACATGTGTTCCACCCCAAAACAGTTTGGAAAACAGTAAAAGAGGGGTCTATGTACTCACTTGAGATTGCTCAGTAGTCCTTGAGTAACAACCAAACAATGCTAGAGATCACGGAAATCAAACGGCACCTAATATAGGTAACTATGTTAATTAACCGGACCTAAATCGGAAGATTGGGTAGCATTAGGGTTTGTAAACCAAATGAGTGTAGGAACTCATATGATATGGTTTAACAAAGCCTACATACTAAATGAAACTTAACCTAAGTGTCTACGACCCATCGCGACCCGTTTAGGAAGCTTATGCTACTTTAACGTGTCGTTCGCGTGAAACGCGTTCGGACCGCCTAACTAGTCCTATGACAAGTGTTATATGCCTAAACATGTTACATAATCAGTTATGTGACAAAAGTTTAGGTTACATATGCTTAATTACCAATTATACATGAAAAGGGTATTCTGGTAATTTACCTAAGGCATATAAACTACCTATCATACAACTACTTAAACGATGTGACCATAGGGTATAACCTCGGAAGGTTATGCCCTATACTAGGGTCACCTAATGTATTTGGTCGGATCCTAATGATCGACCAAACTGGGTCGAGTTCGAAGGTATAGGCGATTTATTAGATCGCCTACCCTACGACTCTGGACAACGTGGTAATCAGTGGGCATAGTCCCAAGGGACTACGACCAACGTGATTACACTCACGTTGCGAAGTTCAAACGAACTTCGCATTGACCATTACTGGTCAACGCTGAAAGTCAAACAAAGTTTGACTTTCTGACTCGAAAAGCAGTAAAATAAGGAAAAGAACGAAAGAATACTTACCCAGGGTCCCCGAATGCTAATCCCGATTCAAGAATCTCAGGTATGAAACAATGGTTTCAACTTAGAGTTTCTAAAATCAGAATTCTAGTGCATTTGAAGTAATGGGGGGTGGGGTATTTATAGTTTTCGGTCCACCGTTGAGATCGTTTCTTGGAAAAGGGGAAACGATCAAGGCCGTACACATGTTGAAAGGTTATGGAGCCACATATGCCCCTAAACTTAGTGATTAAGCAAGTTGCAAACATGTGGTTGTGGTTAAACCTGCTGAAAACAGGCTGTTAAACATTGCACCTGGTCTGCAGACCCCATACGCATCGTATGGTATATATACCATACGCATCGTATGGGTAACTTTGGCAGAAATTACAGTTTTGGTCCCTGAACTGTATTTTGGCCATTTTTGACACGTTTAAGGCCCGTTAACCCCATTTCAAAGCTCTAAAATGAAGTTAAAGTATAGGGAACTTAAAATGTGTTCAAAAATATCTCAGATGTCGGTTCGTTTAGCCGTACGGACGCGATGTTTGCTTAATTACGACGGAATGCGCATAAGCGCGAAAAACGAACCAAATGACGCGACGAATGGATTTTTCTTAAGGCGAACACTAAAATATAATATAGTCATGCTCACATAAATTTTTGGATGTCCAGATGTATTCAGAACGTAAGTTACGCGTAAAAATGCAAACTTGTGCACTTTTTGACGCTTTTAGTCCCTGAATGACACAAAAGTTTATTTTAGCATACCGAACACCTCAAAGCCTATTTCTAAGCTATGTAAAGGATATTTATGGTATGTTTAACTTATGTTCATGTTCCGGAATGTCTGTTACAGTTCAAATTGGCATACTTTCGCAGTTTGTCAACTTTAGTCCCTGTAAGCGATTTAACTTTGATTTCACCACACCAAACCTTTCAAAACTTATATCTAAGTTATGTAAAGGTTATTTAAGGTATGTTAAGCCTATTTCACTATTCCGGAGTGTTCGTTGGATTAAACTGGTTATATCTACACATCAGAGCGCGTATAACCTTCCAGAAAGCGATTTAGAGCTTGAAATCGAACAAAAATTGATATGTGTAAATGATACACATATATTTACAAATTCCAAGTATGAAATACAATATTTCATTGGTTTGGTATTTGTTTGATAGCCGAAATGACACAGGTGTTACAGTCTCCCCTACTTTAGGAAATTTCGTCCCGAAATTTAGTTTTAGAGGAAACTTGTGGAGACAGCTGTGACGGTTTTGCCTTCAGACAAATCCATTGAGCCCTTAAGTAAAACTCTAGGCCATGTTAGGATTCTTAGCAAAGATGTCAACCCTCAAAGTGAAGTCATTGTAGTAACAAAACATGGAGTTTTGAACTATAGACAGGAGAACAGTTCCCGTGAGGAATTATCAAAGGAAACTTGTGTGTGCTTGAAATCAGAATTGGGTAGTGTGAGAATAAATGACATTGGTCAAAGTCCAAGACTTCTCCCGTATCATTACTCTTGCCACTGTTGGTCTTAACACATGACAAAACTCCCTGTGGTTCCTATGCACTGAACTCCATAATTATGTAGGCCTCCATAATTACGTAGTTCCTTGCACAGTCCGCACAGTTTATTTCATAATGCGTATGGGGAAAAATTAAACGAATAATCTCTTGAACTAGACCTCACGAGGGTCTATCTAACTACATAAACACATGATACATTTAACTAGATTGTCGAACCAATCTATTTAACTTTACTACCTAAGAGAAACATTTAACTACACCGACGTAGGATGTATTTAACTTTAGATCGACGGAGGATCTATTTAACTTTACTACCTAAGAAAAACATTTAACTACACCGACGTAGGATGTATTTAACTTTAGATCGACGGAGGATCTATTTAACTTTACTACCTAAGAAAAACATTTAACTACACCGACGTAGGATGTATTTAACTTTAGATCGACGGAGGATCTATTTAACTTTACTACCTAAGAAAAACATTTAACTACACCGACGTAGGATGTATTTAACTTTAGATCGACGGAGGATCTATTTAACTTTACTACCTAAGAAAAACATTTAACTATACCGACGTAGGATGTATTTAACTTTAGATCGACGGAGGATCTATTTAACTTTATCAACACATGTTGCCCTTAAACTTTGGAATAGTACTTTATAATCCAAGGAACTTAACTACTAAGTAGAAGTCCAGTAAGGATTTAAATAGTACCCTTTTGAATATCCTACTACGAATCCTTCATATGAAGATAAGAAAGATTCTATGAGGATTTGGATAACGAATACCCAGAGTATACAAAAACACAGAATGCATAAACACAATGTCACACAACCACAAAATTGTTTATCTAGATCTTTAATTTGTAAGTTTTGTTTTGTTAATTACGTACATGCATTTAAAGCACACTAGGAATCCATTTCATGGATTTCATTCGGCACTTTAAACATTAACAAGAATCTAACTATGAAGATAGAAAGATATTCCAAAAATTCGATTTCGTTTTCAAGAAAACGCAATGTTCGAATTAAGGTACAATAATTTGAAGATACGGAAATACCCTTAGGTACCCTATTAAGAATTTATAGTGGTACTTTGGGTATTCATACAGGGTTGTAACTTGCGCCTTGTACTTCGTTTCTTTGCAAGAGACGGGTACTAAGGATTTCCGTGGAAAACGCAAGAGATAATAAAATGAAAGAAATTACGGGGTAGTCTGTTCTTCAAGGAATACGATTCCTTGATTGTCGGTATTGTAGGGAATACGTTGTTTATACATGCCATAATAATTGTACATTAAATGCAAAATAAAAGATTTATTTATAAACAACAACAACTGTTTCATGGACCTTGACAATAAAAGAAAATAATACATAAGGTTTGATTATTTCCAAATAACATTGTCTTCTAGTTGGTCCGATGCTCATCCCTGCGCTGGATTAGCATTAGCATTCTTTGGGCAATTTCTTCGGAAATGGCTCATCTCGCCACAGTTGAAGCAAGGACCTCGTGGAAGACGAGCTTGAGCATGATTTACTTGAGGTTGGTTTGGACCAGCTTGGTTCGGGGTAAAACGACAAGCATTTGCCAGGTGACCGAGTCGCCCACATGATGCACACAAACGACACTGTAGGTGAGCTAAGTGGTGTGCATTACATTTGTCGCATATCGGTGCGGTACCGGCATAAGGTTTCCTTGCAGGAGGCTGAGCTGGTTGGTGGCGGATGTTTTGGTTGGGTTGAGCAGCAATCGCAAAATTCTGCGAAGCCTTACGCTTCTTCTCCTTGGACGCCTCAGCATGTTCTTCCTTTGGTTCCACTTGAGCAGTTTTGTCGGATGGTCTTGGGTCGCCTTTTCGAAAAAGCTTCTTCTTCCTGATGTGGGATTCTGTTAGGGTGGCAGACAGTTCAATGGCTTGTCTGACAGTAGCAGGGTTACTGCCAGTAACAATATCCTGAACTAGGTCAGGAAGACCATCAGTATATTTCTCGATCGCCTTATCCACAGGAGTAACCATAGCGGGACACAACAGGCTCAATTCTTCAAAACGGTCAGTATAGGCTCGATGTTCACCACTGTCTTGCTTCAAATCATCAAACTCCCTCTCCAAAGCTCGCAATTCATGACGAGGACAGAACTCCCTCATCATAAGAGCTCTAAGCTCGGCCCAAGTCTGTGCTAGTGCAACTTCAGCACCCCGGTCTCTCATAATCCCGTTCCACCACGTAAGAGCCCTCTTCTGAAACACACTCGAAGAAAACTCGACCTTGCGATTTTCAGGACACTGAACGTGACGGAATGTATTCTCAATGCTCTCGAACCACTGTAGAAGCCCAGTTGCTCCCTCGGAACCACTAAACTTGAGCGGTTTGGCCGAGTTGAAACTTTTGAAGTTGCATGGAGCATTGTTGTTGTTGATGGCTTGTATTACTTGAGCACAAAGATTTGGGAAGGCAGCAGCCATTTGCTGCGCGATGATTTCCGCCAGCTCGGCAGGCGCCATCTGATTTTCGCGTCGAGGAGGCATTCTAAAAGAGGAACATGAAAGGAAACGAGTGAGTGATTTAGACGAAAAGAATGAGATGAAACAAATCTGATGAAGGCAAGGATAGTGGTCATTTGTTCGCTTTACAAAGCAAACAATCTACACACAGTGACTAATCAAAGTAAATGGGTCAAAAATAATGTATTGCGAAGACATGCTCGCCTATAAGTGAACACTCATCCCAAGAATTCCCAGGTAAGCACAACTGGTCTCGCGTCTGATGAGATGTATACGAAGTGCTTGCCTAGACAGAAAACCCAGAATACAGGCATTCACCCTTCCAGTTTGCACGTGTTCACATTATTTAAAACCCAAAACCTTGACGAGATTTTTGAAAACTTAAAGGGGTTCAAAACCATATAACAGAGGGTTCAAAACCTAGTAATCAATCATCCTAGAACAGATGATTAGTTTTCAAAGCGGTTTCGAAATTTTTGTTCTTGTTGTGGTCGTCGCCTAAGGATAGGTGACGGTATTGTTTTATGACTAAACGCAAGTAAACTCGCGTTAGGGTCCTAGAAAAGTTATAGACTAGGTCAAAGCATTACTAATAACCTAATTCCCTATAACCATTGGCTCTGATACCATCTTTTCTGTCACACCCCGACCACGTGGAACATACAAAACGTGGCGGAAACGTCGGGGAGTGTTGTAACAGAATTAATGTTTCAAATCCATGGCAATTGAAGTTTCGTTTTATTGATTAAAAGTGTTACAATGTATTAACAAACGAAGAAATACAACATAATTAACTAGTCTTGCATCTTTTATTGTCACTAAAGCCCATGTTCGCCTAAGTGTATCTTGATCATCTTATGCAACAGCTCCTGAAAAACACATGTGAAAATATGGTACGTCAGCATAAAGATGCCGGTGAGATACATAGGTTTTGTGAAAATAGGTTTCATGACTTATATTTGAGAAAATGTTTAGTCATGAACCTTGTTATTTGCTTTGTTTTGTAAATCATTTGAAAATCGATAAGATCAGATGATATGTATAAATAATGAAAAATGTATGGTTAACTGAATAACCATGTAACTGAGTTTGTATAAGATAAGTTGTTGTAAAACAATGTCTTGTGAAAAATATGTTATTTGTATAAAATGTCATATGTATCAAACTGAAATGATTCAAATAACGTTACGCTATGTAATATTATACAAACACTTATATATAGGAAGTACCAGCGGCGTATCCACCATGCTTGTATCATATTACACACGCATCGTTACTTAATCACTTAATCAAACCAAACCAATCAATGTAAGATGTCTATGTCAAATATCCATGTCAAATGTCTATGTCAAATATGTCATGTATGGCAAGCGAAATGTCTCAACTAAACCATATGCACAAAAACAAAGTATTGAAGTAAATCTTGGTTTAAATCAAAGTTATGTTTTGTGTAGTAAATGCATGATCAATGTAAATCATGTAATATGCGTCCAAACTGTAAGAATGTGATGAATAACAAATGTACTAAGTATGAAGAACAATGCAACGATTGAACATACATAGCATGTGAACTGTACTAAGTATGCAACAACATACATACGTAGCATGCGACCTGTACTAAGTATGCAACATTAGACATACGTAGCATGTGATGTAATGTAAAACAATGTACTAAGTAATGCACACAATGGCACACCTAGTATGAAATGTAATGAAATCATGTACTATAATGTACTAATGAACATAGAAGTATATGATGTGAAAACGGAAAACATGAAAGTAACAAGTAGGCACATGTGTTCCACCCCAAAACAGTTTGGAAAACAGTAAAAGAGGGGTCTATGTACTCACTTGAGATTGCTCAGTAGTCCTTGAGTAACAACCAAACAATGCTAGAGATCACGGAAATCAAACGGCACCTAATATAGGTAACTATGTTAATTAACCGGACCTAAATCGGAAGATTGGGTAGCATTAGGGTTTGTAAACCAAATGAGTGTAGGAACTCATATGATATGGTTTAACAAAGCCTACATACTAAATGAAACTTAACCTAAGTGTCTACGACCCATCGCGACCCGTTTAGGAAGCTTATGCTACTTTAACGTGTCGTTCGCGTGAAACGCGTTCGGACCGCCTAACTAGTCCTATGACAAGTGTTATATGCCTAAACATGTTACATAATCAGTTATGTGACAAAAGTTTAGGTTACATATGCTTAATTACCAATTATACATGAAAAGGGTATTCTGGTAATTTACCTAAGGCATATAAACTACCTATCATACAACTACTTAAACGATGTGACCATAGGGTATAACCTCGGAAGGTTATGCCCTATACTAGGGTCACCTAATGTATTTGGTCGGATCCTAATGATCGACCAAACTGGGTCGAGTTCGAAGGTATAGGCGATTTATTAGATCGCCTACCCTACGACTCTGGACAACGTGGTAATCAGTGGGCATAGTCCCAAGGGACTACGACCAACGTGATTACACTCACGTTGCGAAGTTCAAACGAACTTCGCATTGACCATTACTGGTCAACGCTGAAAGTCAAACAAAGTTTGACTTTCTGACTCGAAAAGCAGTAAAATAAGGAAAAGAACGAAAGAATACTTACCCAGGGTCCCCGAATGCTAATCCCGATTCAAGAATCTCAGGTATGAAACAATGGTTTCAACTTAGAGTTTCTAAAATCAGAATTCTAGTGCATTTGAAGTAATGGGGGGTGGGGTATTTATAGTTTTCGGTCCACCGTTGAGATCGTTTCTTGGAAAAGGGGAAACGATCAAGGCCGTACACATGTTGAAAGGTTATGGAGCCACATATGCCCCTAAACTTAGTGATTAAGCAAGTTGCAAACATGTGGTTGTGGTTAAACCTGCTGAAAACAGGCTGTTAAACATTGCACCTGGTCTGCAGACCCCATACGCATCGTATGGTATATATACCATACGCATCGTATGGGTAACTTTGGCAGAAATTACAGTTTTGGTCCCTGAACTGTATTTTGGCCATTTTTGACACGTTTAAGGCCCGTTAACCCCATTTCAAAGCTCTAAAATGAAGTTAAAGTATAGGGAACTTAAAATGTGTTCAAAAATATCTCAGATGTCGGTTCGTTTAGCCGTACGGACGCGATGTTTGCTTAATTACGACGGAATGCGCATAAGCGCGAAAAACGAACCAAATGACGCGACGAATGGATTTTTCTTAAGGCGAACACTAAAATATAATATAGTCATGCTCACATAAATTTTTGGATGTCCAGATGTATTCAGAACGTAAGTTACGCGTAAAAATGCAAACTTGTGCACTTTTTGACGCTTTTAGTCCCTGAATGACACAAAAGTTTATTTTAGCATACCGAACACCTCAAAGCCTATTTCTAAGCTATGTAAAGGATATTTATGGTATGTTTAACTTATGTTCATGTTCCGGAATGTCTGTTACAGTTCAAATTGGCATACTTTCGCAGTTTGTCAACTTTAGTCCCTGTAAGCGATTAAACTTTGATTTCACCACACCAAACCTTTCAAAACTTATATCTAAGTTATGTAAAGGTTATTTAAGGTATGTTAAGCCTATTTCACTATTCCGGAGTGTTCGTTGGATTAAACTGGTTATATCTACACATCAGAGCGCGTATAACCTTCCAGAAAGCGATTTAGAGCTTGAAATCGAACAAAAATTGATATGTGTAAATGATACACATATATTTACAAATTCCAAGTATGAAATACAATATTTCATTGGTTTGGTATTTGTTTGATAGCCGAAATGACACAGGTGTTACACGACATCTGTTTATATGACCAAGGCGATAATGCCAAGGATAGGTCTTACTCAAATCCATTTTGAGTTTCTTGGTGATTGCTTGGTACATTTAACTATCAAATGGTATATTATCATGAACCAATTCATCAATTCCATTTGAAGGCATAGCTTTAAAGTAAAACATGTCATTCATCGATATAAATGTCATTGTTTACAAAAAAATTAAATCAAAACCATATTGTCTTATAAGGGAAACTTGAATAATGTTCCTAGTCAAACATGGAGCATATATAACATGTTTAAAACAATTTCCAAACCATTTGGAAGTTTCAAAAACATAGTCTCCTTGGGCTTTAATCTTGAACTTTCTCTCCATTGCCCAAGAGCAGACTAGTGTCTCCCTTCTTGTAATGTCTATTTCTTTTGAACCCTTTTGCAACAAATTGCAAACATGAGTTCCACATCCGGTATCTAATACCCATGTGTTAGAAGAAATAACATTAAGGTCAATATGTATCATTAAGATTGTACCTGAGGTTTGCCTAGTATCCCTCTTGTTTGTCAACTCTTTGAGATAGGTTGGACAATTTCTATTTAAATGCCCTATCTCACCACACTCAAAGCATGGATCGTTCGTGGCAACCTTTGCCTTCTTTTCTATTGGTTTCGGTGGTTCCCCTTTAGTCTTTCTTT
This sequence comes from Helianthus tuberosus, assembly GCA_030545235.1. Taxonomy (NCBI): domain Eukaryota; kingdom Viridiplantae; phylum Streptophyta; class Magnoliopsida; order Asterales; family Asteraceae; genus Helianthus; species Helianthus tuberosus. The sequence continues at coordinate 46,101,951 of CM060426.1, read as the reverse complement.
TTCTTTCCCTTTGATGTGCCCCTTTCCTTTGGCAACATTTGCTTTGGTGTCGGGGTGATGCCCTTTCTTTGTTGCCACCCTCATTGATCGTTAGAATGGATAAAAGCCCTCTTACCCATATTGAGCCTTTCGAAGCGATCAATGTGGCTTTTCATCTTAAAGATATAAGATGAGATCGATTGGGTTTCCTCCATTCGACATGCATGAAGCGCTTGAACCGTTCTACCCATGCATATTGTAGGAACATTTCCTTCAATTGGGTAATCATGTCGTATGCTCATGATGTTCAAAATCCTTTTGAATCTCGGGAATCATAATTCCTATTATGAGGCAAGAGGCTTGCATAGTACCCTCGGTATACTTAATCCAATCGTCATAGGCAATCTTATCTTCCATAAGATGTTCATCGGGAATAGGATCGTTCAACACATAGGATATGTTTTCTTACTTGAGAACGATTCTTAAGTTTCGATATTAATCCATAAAGTGTCTTGATTGATACGATCCTTTTAAGGATTGTTTTTAGTGATAGGTTACGGATGGTTTGGGTAATATTGTTAGCGGCCATCTACAAAATTTTAACAAGGTTCAATTTTAGTATTTTCGATATTATTATATTTTAATTATTAATACCCTTTTATGTTTCATAGACAATTAAAAATTAAAATCTAGAATCCAACGTTACATTTAAATATTGGTTAGGTGACCTTTATCCCTCTATTTAAATTAACAAGGTAGTCAACGTTTGACAATTGCAACCCTTTGCAACTTCTAGCCATATGGGATCGGTTAAACATCTTTATGTTTAGTTGGCATGTTTAATCCCATCAACACCTTTTGTTCGCCATGCTTCGGTGACCCTAAGTTCATGGTTTCCAAATCAAGTCGTCCAACTTACACACACGTGTGAGTTTATACACATAAGTGGTTAGGTGACCTTTATCCCATAAACATGGTAAACCCACCTCGAATATACAAGTTCCTTCAAATATGGTTAGGTGACCTTTATCCCACAAAAGAGTTCCCAAGTGTTTCGAGTGTTGTATAAAAGGATGGTGTTTGACTTGTTTTATAAAAGGGATTTTGAGTTTTCAAAAATTCTAGTTTAGAAAACTTTATGTACCATATATTTGCATGCATTCAAATCTTTGGTACTTTTGTGAAAACAAATTTTCAAGGTTCTTTTTAATAAAACCCATTTTATTATAAAATCATTAATTTTTAATAACCTTTTATTAACCATTTTTAATGATCTTTTAAAGAACCAATTTTAAGCTTGTTGTTGATTATTAGTTTGTTAAACATGCATATCAACATATCATCCAAACAACATAAATAAACAACCACACAAGCACAACACACATATCAATAGGTGCATAACCATAGCCAACTATTTTGACAACACTTGTTAGCCGAAACAAGTGTGCCAAAAGGTCCTTCCTAAGGGGTGAATATTGACACAAATAATGTGTCGTTGAACTCCCATTTGATCCCGCATCCAAATGCTTCAAGTCTTCCTTTTGTGTTGTGATTTCTTCACTTTCTTTGAGCTTCCAAAATGTCTTTTAATTCAGCTCCAAACTCCTTTGGACTTCAAAAATGTGTTTTGGTTACCGGGCTAAAATCCCGTTAAGAACCGTGAAGTCCTTTAGGCCCGAAAATAGCCAAAACCAAAAACGCATTTTTGTGTGCATCTTCTTTTACAAAAAAATATCCTAATATATTTTTTCTAGTAAAATAAAATGCACCTAATCTATTTACTTACATACCAAATGAAAATAAATAAATTACATATTTTTACAAATGGAAGAACAAAATAATAATTATTACAACCCATTGAAATAATCAATAAATCACAACACAATCATTCAACACAAGGTCATGACTAGGTTATATGCACCAAAATATATATCCAAATATATATATATATATATATATATATATATATATATTTCAAAAAGCATAAAAAATGGTTCCCTTTTACAACCTACAATTTTTTCGGTCAAGAATGAAAAACAGAAAAATGTGGGTTTTTATCCAAACAAAATAATCATCCAAATGAAATAATTTTTCAAGATTCATTTATGCATGTAAGAATATAATCTTGAAAAACAAAGGGATAACCATGGTGAAAATTTCGGCCACAGGGTTTTACCCAAACCCGAAACCCGAAAATTTCATATCCTATGAAGCATGCACTCATATAAGCGGCTCTGATGCCATTGTTGGGTTTTTCACATGTTTATCAAAGAATTTTATCCATATAAAATAAAAACGCAGCGGAATAATTATTTAAAACATGTTACTTACAAGATATAAAACTCATTTTATATGTAAAACCCAATACCAGGATCCATATATGAACATGCATGCTATCAAAATAAAACACAACCATAGAGTGTTTAGAATACTACCTTCCAACAAACACCTTGAGATTAGCTAGGATTTAACACACTTGTGATAAAAAACCGAACACTTGAAAACCCCTATGATGGCCGATTTTTAGAGAGCAAGAACAACTCTCTTCCAAGTTCATCTTTTGCCATCTTAATCCTTTTAAACCCATGAGAGATGTGCACCTCCCTTTTGGCCAATAACTTTGCTTCTTCCACATGCAAGTGCATGAGAGCTTATTGGACCAAAATGGTCTTGAGAAGACCACCCAATCAAGACCCTTCTAACCATGCAAATTGCATGTAATGTGATTGGACAAAAAATTTAGGGAAGAACACCAAGGGGGGGGGGGCGGCCCACCCTTTATTTTTTTTTTAAAAAATTTAATTTCTTTTATGAAATTAATTCAAGTCTTGACTAATTTTATAACTTTTATAAAATTATAACATCATATGTTATAAGACTTTATACAACTTTTATTAAGTTATTTAACCCATTAAATAACAAAATAAAATTCTCTCTCAAAATAAATTATCCATATAATTTATTAGTTTGTCAAGTGTAATTATTTAGAAAACAAATTTCTAAATATTGTAAGTGTTAATATTTATTTGTTTGATCATATCACAAATAAATAATATAAGTGTTTGTCTAGCTTGTATTTGGGTATGACTCGACTTGGATCATAACGTACTAGCCACATCAATTTAATATGTGTCTTGGGCATACAAAGTCCAACAATCTCCCACTTGCACAAGATACATAGAAGATTGATGCAAGCAGTAAATGACGCCTAACTACGGTTTACTACCCCTAATACGTATGACTATATTTCCCATTCAATAACATCATCCTCTTCAAGTCCCTTACTTGAAAATGATTTAGGTGAATCTATCATTTATCCTTTCGTTACAGATGTCATGTCAAATCCAAAGACATAGAGTGATCACTCTCTGTTGATTTAACTGAGAATGGCTGCCTTCAAGAAGATGATGATGCTTCTTGAATGGTTGCCTTCAAGTGTAGAAGACCTCAAGCTTGTATACCCCAAGCCTTCCAACAAACACCTTGAGATTAGCTAGGATTTAACACACTTGTGATAAAAAACCGAACACTTGAAAACCCCTATGATTGCCGATTTTTAGAGAGCAAGAACAACTCTCTTCCATGTTCATCTTTTGCTATCTTAATGTCACACCCCGACCACGTGTAACACACAAAACGTGGTGGAAACGTCGGGGAGTGTTGTAACAGAATTAGTGTTTCATAACCATGGATACCAAAAAGTGTTTCGTTTTATTAAACATTGAATAATTACATCGTCTGGAAATCTAAATACACAAATTAAACATAGTCTATCATTGTTATTGAGTCACTAAGGCCTTGTCCAGTCCTATGTGAGCATGCATCCTATCAATTGATATCTTTCAACAATACCTGAAACACATGTGAAAACGAGGTCAGCAAAGAAATGCTGGCGAGTACATAGGTTTTGTAAAAATAAGATTCATGACTTCTGTTTAAGAAAATGTTTAGTCATGAACCTTGTAATTTGCTTTGTCTTTGTAAATCATTTGAAAAATAATAAATTCAGATGATATGTATAAATAAGAGAATAATGCATGATTAAATGAATAACCATGTAAAATGAGTTTGTATAAGTTAAGTTGTTTGTACAACAATGTATTGTGAAAAGTATGTTATTTGTATAAAATGTTATATGTTTAAATTGAAATGATTTAAACAACGCTGCGATATGTAATACCATATAAACACTTATATATAGGAAGTACCAGCGGCGTATCCACCATTCTTATATCATATTACACATGCCTCGTTACTTAAATCACTTACTTAAACCAAACCAACAATGTAAGATGTCTATGTGTAAACCAACTGCCAAATGTATTGGAATAATATGTCAAAATGTTCATGTCTAGATGTAAATCATGTTATGTATAACCAATGTCAAAAGTGTTTGTGTCAAATGTAAACCATGTAATGTGTAACCAAAATGATATGTATGGCTAGTGAAATGCATCAACTAAACCATAGGTGAAACGCACAAAACAAAGTATTGAAGTAAAACTTGGTTTAAATCAATACTATGTTTCGTGGAAATGCATGATCAAATGTAAATCATGTCCAAATGTTTACCCAATCGTTAAAACATTTTGTGAAATCGTTCAAATCGTTCTTGTTGTTTTTATCGTTCAAATCGTTCTTGTTTTAATTGTGAAAATACTTTATTGTCGATTTTCTAATAACATTCAAACCTTCTTGACTCGTTCATCGTTCCAACTCGTTCTCGTTCTTAACAAACCCTTACCAAAGGGTAAATTAATAATTACAGATTCAGTCGTTACCCAAAATACCCACACATAACCATGGGTATAGAAAATAACGGGATTTGCCAGATCCTATGGTACCATAACCTAATACTGGTCGGCTTGATCATTGCTAATGAATGTCATTGGTTATGTAACTACAACCAACAAGTTTGTTCACTTTATTGAAATCGTTCTTGAAACCATTGTAATTGTTTTTGAAACTATTGTTATCGTTCTTGAAACCACATTGTAATTGTTTTTGAAACCATTGTAATTGTCACACCCCCAAAATCCACACGCGGAGTACCACCGCTTGGAGGCGTGACATGACCAGGATCAAGCCACCAATCATATTGAACATAATTATATCAAAAGTCATTCATCAATACGATAGGTGTTTACAAAAACCAAATATATACAAGTGTATAGCGGAAGCATTAATGTAAAACCCAACATAAGTTTAAGTACAAAATGTTATAATGTTTAACAAAACATCACGTCCGTGCCCACAACGACTGCGCCTCCCGTGCAAGCTCCAAGAGTACCTATGGTCCTGCAAGGCATGTAACAGAAAGTCAACAACTAGTTGAGCGAGTTCACTGTTAGTTATTTAGTTATAATGTTCGTTTCGTAAATCGTATGTAATAGCATCGCGGCCCTCTAGGCATGTTTGCGAAGTTTAGAAATTGTATCGCGTTAGTACTTGCTGCCAGTCCAGGCATGCGTGCGATGAATAGTGTTGACTAGTCGTATGTGTACGTGCCCTTCTTAATCCAAGGACCGTAGCGAGTGTGATTGTCCTACCCAAGGAGGACGAGCATGCGTTAAGGTTTGTTGTCCTACCCAAGGAGGACGAGCATGCGTTAAGGTTGTTGTCCTACCGGACGAACGTATGTATTCTACCCAAGGAGAATACACAGGATTTATATTGGCATCCTACCCATGGAGGATGGCGGTACATATCCTACCCAAGGAGAATATGTAGGTTCCATTTTAGTTTCTTAACCCATTCCCAAACCACCGGGAATCCCATGCCTTAGAAAGAGTGTGAACTCACCTTGTTTCGCTCGGTATGCTAAGTATGTGCTCACGGTTAATCAATCACGTCCTAAGGTATGCACGTATACATAATCAGTTTGTATTAAAGTTGTTTGTGCGTAAACATAATCATCATGAACATCGCATCAATCACATTACACGTATTTGCAATCATACAAGTAATACTTTATACATAACAGCAGTTAACTAACCCAGTTAACACTTAACAGAATTAACTCAAGTTACTGCACAGATCAGCTATTCGGCGAAACACGCATGTTGGCGAAACACAGATAGTGGCGAAACACATATAGTGACGAAACACATTCTGTTTCGTCGAGGTGTCCCCTGGCGAAACAGAACTTCTGATTCGTCGACTACTCTTGGCGAAACACATCCTGTTTCGCCGAGAGTTCTGTTTCGTCGATCAGTCAGTTTCGCAGACATCAGTTACAGCAGATGCGAAAAACACATAAACCCTAACAGCCGTAAAACAGCAATTCCTCAATCATACAGTAATCATTCAACGCAGAATCATCGTAACATCATCATAACATAAGTATCACAGTTCTTAACGTCTAGCACGAACCCTAGGTTATGTGTATAACATATAGATTAACATACAACATCATATCATCGATTCCTATCAAGATACTAATGTGTATTCAGAATCAGGCCATATAAACAACATTCAGAACCGAATATCATCAACATACCCTCCTATAATCCAGAAATCAAGCATAAACACAACATGCATAAAGAAATCAAGGGACAAAGAAACCGATTTAGACGAGCACGCACTAACCGAGATATTCGAGATGAACAAGGGAGGATTCGAGAGAGAAAGATGATGGTTGCTGATGGGTATCGCCTTCACAGAGTGGAGAGTTCTAGGGTTTCTATTTTTGTTAAAAGTGTGAAGCAGGGAGTCGGTTCACGTTAATATGAACGAATTACCGTTCTGGGCCCTTAATGGGCTTGGCGAAACTGGGCTTGGCGAAACAGACTTCTGTTTCGTCGGGATGCTTATGACGAAACAGTCTGTTTCGTCGGGTCCTGTCTGTTTCGTCGAGTCCTGTCTGTTTCGTCGAGTCCTGTCTGTTTCGTCGAGTCCTGTTATGTGCTAACAGTTTTAACTTTTCAACAGGTTTCATGTTAATACAGCCAAACACAAAATCATGCAACCACAATGCGTTCATAAAATATATAAAAATAACGTGTACAGTTACAAGTTGAACAAGTTAAACAACTACACAATCAAAGTCAACGTGCACTAAATGCGAAAATGAAAGTCGGAAACTCGGGTTGTCACATTATCCCCAACTTGAAAGAAATTTCGTCCCGAAATTTAGCATGCGGTTACTGAGGAAGCTAGGTAAGTTATCGTTTTCTGGTTTTCCTGGGGTGTCACATCTTTCCCCCGTTGAGTTGGAATTTCATTCCGAAATTCCGTAGTAGCTTCAGCCTCAGTAGTAGTTGCATTGTTTTCGAACAACTGGGGATATTTGAGTTCCATTTGATCTTCGCGCTCCCAGGTGAACTCTGGGCCGCGACGGGAGTTCCAACGAACTCGTACAAGAGGTATTCTAGTGTTCTTGAGGACCTTAACATCCCGGTCCGTGATTTCAACTGGTTCTTCGACGAAATGCAACCGTTCGTCGATAGTGAGCTCCTTCAAAGGAACTATAAAGGTCTCATCTGACTGCCACTTCTTCAGATTCGACACATGAAAGACGTTGTGAACTGCACTGAGTTCAGCTGGTAAGTTCAGTCTGTAGGCCACTTTGCCTATTTTCTCTATGACTTCAAATGGTCCAACATATCGTGGATTGAGTTTGCCTCGTTTGCCAAAACGAACAACACCCTTCCAGGGTGAAACTTTGAGTAGTGCTCGATCCCCAACTTGGAATTCGAGTATTTTCCTGTCTTTATCAGCGTATACTTTCTGACGGTCACGTGCTGCCGCCATGCGTTGTCGTATTTGAGCAATCTTTTCAGTAGTATCAACTACCATTTCCGGACCTGTGATCTGACTGTCACCCACCTCTGCCCAACAAAGAGGTGATCGGCATTTACGCCCGTACAATGCCTCAAATGGAGCAGCTTTAATGCTGGTGTGGTAACTGTTGTTGTACGAAAATTCCACAAGTGGCAGATGTTTTTCCCAGCCTTTGCCAAAGTCAATTACGCACGCCCGAAGCATGTCTTCTAGAGTTTGAATAGTGCGCTCAGACTGCCCATCTGTCTGAGGATGATAAGCTGTGCTCATGTCCAATCGAGAGCCAAAAGATTTGTGCATTGCTTGCCACAGTTCTGAAGTAAAACGTGCATCACGATCAGAGATAATAGATGTGGGCACCCCGTGCCTCGAGACAACTTCCTTAAGGTATACGTCTGCTAAAGTGGAGAACTTATCCGTTTCCTTGATAGCCAAGAAGTGAGCAGACTTTGTGAGTCGATCCACGATCACCCAAATAGTGTCATTCCCACGTTGAGACCTAGGTAGGCCAGTAACAAAATCCATGGAAATTTGCTCCCATTTCCATTGTGGTATCTCAGGTTGTTGGAGTGGGCCTGATGGTTTCTGATATTCTGCTTTGACTCTCGCACAAGTCAAACACTTGCTAACGTAAGTTGCTATGTGGGCCTTCATGCTAGGCCACCAATATGTAGTTCTGAGGTCGTGGTACATCTTATCTGAACCAGGATGTACTGAGTAGCGAGACTTATGAGCTTCATCCATTACAAGTTCGCGTAAACTACCATAGAGTGGGACCCAGATGCGTCCGGTTACATAGTAGGCTCCGTCTGCCTTTTGTTCTAACCGTTGCCTTGAGCCGCTTAGGGCTTCAGCCCTGACGTTTCCTGGTTTCAATGCTTCTACCTGAGCATCTCGTATCTGTGAAGGAAGACTAGACTGAATAGTGAGTTGCAACGCTCGTACACGCCTAGGTGTAGTATCTTTTCGACTGAGGGCGTCGGCCACCACATTGGCCTTGCCTGGATGGTACTTTATAGCACATTCGTAATCGTTCAGTAACTCGACCCATCGACGTTGTCGCATGTTCAAATCTTTCTGCTTGAAAATATATTCGAGGCTCCTGTGATCGGTGTAGATGGTGCACTTGGTGCCATACAGGTAATGTCGCCATATCTTGAGCGCAAAAACAACAGCACCAAGTTCTAAATCGTGCGTAGTGTAATTCCGTTCGTGAATCTTAAGTTGGCGCGAAGCATAAGCAATGACTTTATCTCGCTGCATCAACACACATCCAAGACCTTGGATAGATGCATCACAGTAGACTACAAAATCGTCCGTGCCTTCAGGCAATGAGAGGATAGGTGCGCTACAGAGTCTATCCTTTAAGTGCTGAAACGCTGTTTCCTGTGTATCACTCCAACGGTAAGCAACACCTTTCTGTGTCAGTAATGTAAGTGGCTGTGCAATCTTTGAGAAGTCTTTGATAAATCGTCTGTAATAACCCGCCAATCCCACGAATTGGCGTATTTCAGTCGGTGTGCGAGGTGCAGGCCAGTTCTTGATCGAATATACCTTGGATGGATCAACATGTATCCCATCCTTGTTTACCACGTGGCCTAGAAAGTGGACTTCACGAAGCCAGAAGTCGCATTTTGAAAACTTAGCGTACAGTTGTTCCGTTCGAAGGAGTTCCAAAATAAGTCGTAAATGCTGTTCGTGTTCCTCCCGATTCTTCGAATAAATTAGGATGTCATCAATAAAAACAATAACAAACTTGTCAAGATAAGGTTTGCACACCCTGTTCATAAGATCCATGAAAACCGCAGGCGCGTTCGTTAGCCCGAATGGCATGACCAAAAACTCGTAATGACCGTAGCGAGTTCTGAATGCTGTTTTGGAGACGTCCTCATCCCGGACTCTCAGTTGATGGTAACCTGACCTTAGATCAATCTTTGAGTAATAGCTCGACCCTTGCAACTGGTCGAATAAGTCGTCGATGCGTGGGAGTGGATAGCGATTCTTCACGGTCACCTTGTTTAGTTCGCGGTAATCTATGCACATACGAAAGGTACCGTCTTTCTTCTTCACAAATAATACTGGAGCTCCCCATGGCGAAGAGCTAGGACGTATGAAACCCTTTTCCAAAAGTTCTTGCAATTGTTTAGACAGTTCTTCCAGTTCAGTTGGAGCTAAGCGATAAGGTGCTCGAGCTATAGGTGCTGCTCCTGGAGCTAGCTCGATCTGAAATTCGACCTGGCGATGGGGTGGTAACCCAGGTAACTCTTCAGGAAACACCTGAGGAAAGTCGCGTACTACAGGAATATCCCAAATCTTTTTCTCTGTCGTCGATGTATCAGTAACGAGTGCTAAAATAGCTACGTGGCCTTTTCGCAGACACTTCTGAGCCTTCAAGAAAGAGATGATGCCACTCACGACACCACTCTTGTCACCTTGAACTTCGAGAGGTTCTTTCCCAGAACGAGGAATACGAACGATCTTCTCCTTGCATAGGATCTCTGCTTGTTGTTGGGATAACCAATCCATACCAATGACGATATCAAAGCTACTCAGAGTTATAGGAATGAGATCGATAGAGAAAGTCTGATCGGCGAGGATAAGATTACAACCCTGAACTATGTGTGTGGCTTCTAAACTTTTACCGTTAGCTAACTCTACGACATGTTTGGTGTTCAACAGGGTTGGTGCTCGTTTAAGCATTTGACTAACATTCAAAGACATATAACTGGTATCCGCACCCGAATCAAATAATACGGTAACATAAAAGTCGCCGAGAAGAAACTTACCCGTAACCACATTAGGATCGTTCCTTGCGTCACTCTGGCCAATCACAAACATACGACCTTTTGCACCATTGTTGTTGTTGTTTCCCCCATTGTTGTTCCCACTGCCCTGATTATTGTTATTGTTGCTTTGATTCTGGTTTAATTGGGGACAGTTCCGCTTGAAATGACCTTCAGCCCCACACTGAAAGCATGTCTTATTTCCTTGCTGTTGTTGCTGTGACTGGTTTCGTGGAACGGGTGACTGTTGTTGCTGGTTCTGATTCGCAGGCCTTAAGCTCCTGCAATCTTTAGCCTCATGACCTACTCTTAGACATCTCTGACAGCGGCCTCTACGACACTGACCACTGTGGTGTTTGTTGCACCTGTTACACAGTGGATGAATTCCCCGATATCCACTCTGCCCCTGACCACCAGACGATTGCTGACTCGAACTCTGATAATCACTAGTCTTGCGCTGCTGCTGTGCTTGAGACTGTACAATAGCTGAACCCCTGCTGGAATCCCCTTCCCATTTCCGCTTGTTGTCACTGGGAATAGCAGGAGTAATTGGAGTGGTAGCGGTAGTAGTAGCGTTGATACGTTTAGGCAGCCTGTTCTGTTCCACCGCCTGATCAGTGAGGCGATGAGCTAGCTTAACGATCTGTTGAATAGTGCCCAGATTCGCTGAAGTTACGTGGCTTTGAATCTCCGGCACCAGACCATTGAGATACAGTTCGATACGCTTAATGGGAGGGTCCACCATAGTAGGACACAGAATAGCCAATTCATTCGATCTTCTGGTGTACGCTTCAATTTCTGACCCCGTCATTTTCAAATGGTAAAATTCTACCTCCAGTTTATGAATATCATCACGGCTACAGTATTCCTCTTTAATCAAATCCTTGAAATCATTCCAGGGTGTGGCGTTAGCAACAACCAACCCTAACATCTGCACTTGCGCATTCCACCAAGTCAGCGCAATGCCTTCTAGTGTACCAGTGGCGTACTTCACCCTGCGAGCCCCAGGGCATTCGCACATTTCAAATACCGACTCGAGCTTTTCAAACCAATGGAGGAGTCCAACCGCTCCTTCCGTGCCACTAAAAGTAGTAGGACGACAGTCCATGAACGTTTTGAAGGTGCAAACAGGTGGCTGAGCGTGCTGACCTCCTGCTTGTGCGGCTGCAAGTGCCGCAGCAATTTGCTCGTTAATGAGAGCCGTCAGTTGGGCTTGCGTCATGTTAATACGTCCAGACATGATCTTCATAGCAAATATGACATAAGTGAGAGATGTTCGAGAGTAGTGCGATAACAAAAGGGAATAATCACACAAGTGTTCTCATGCAATAGTGTTAAGTTAACCTAAGCATACCCGGAGCAAAGTTCTATGCAATTCTAGCAAGTAGGCAATAAAACATGTACCATATTACCTAGAGTGATGAGTCTTGCACGTGGAGCGAGGCGTCGTTGTGGATCGTTGAGCACTGTTCTGGTTATAGTCTGGTTTTAAATAAAAACGTTTTCCCCTTATTAAAACCGAGTTCTCTATAACCAATGGCTCTGATACCAATCTGTCACACCCCCAAAATCCACACGCGGAGTACCACCGCTTGGAGGCGTGACATGACCAGGATCAAGCCACCAATCATATTGAACATAATTATATCAAAAGTCATTCATCAATACGATAGGTGTTTACAAAAACCAAATATATACAAGTGTATAGCGGAAGCATTAATGTAAAACCCAACATAAGTTTAAGTACAAAATGTTATAATGTTTAACAAAACATCACGTCCGTGCCCACAACGACTGCGCCTCCCGTGCAAGCTCCAAGAGTACCTATGGTCCTGCAAGGCATGTAACAGAAAGTCAACAACTAGTTGAGCGAGTTCACTGTTAGTTATTTAGTTATAATGTTCGTTTCGTAAATCGTATGTAATAGCATCGCGGCCCTCTAGGCATGTTTGCGAAGTTTAGAAATTGTATCGCGTTAGTACTTGCTGCCAGTCCAGGCATGCGTGCGATGAATAGTGTTGACTAGTCGTATGTGTACGTGCCCTTCTTAATCCAAGGACCGTAGCGAGTGTGATTGTCCTACCCAAGGAGGACGAGCATGCGTTAAGGTTTGTTGTCCTACCCAAGGAGGACGAGCATGCGTTAAGGTTGTTGTCCTACCGGACGAACGTATGTATTCTACCCAAGGAGAATACACAGGATTTATATTGGCATCCTACCCATGGAGGATGGCGGTACATATCCTACCCAAGGAGAATATGTAGGTTCCATTTTAGTTTCTTAACCCATTCCCAAACCACCGGGAATCCCATGCCTTAGAAAGAGTGTGAACTCACCTTGTTTCGCTCGGTATGCTAAGTATGTGCTCACGGTTAATCAATCACGTCCTAAGGTATGCACGTATACATAATCAGTTTGTATTAAAGTTGTTTGTGCGTAAACATAATCATCATGAACATCGCATCAATCACATTACACGTATTTGCAATCATACAAGTAATACTTTATACATAACAGCAGTTAACTAACCCAGTTAACACTTAACAGAATTAACTCAAGTTACTGCACAGATCAGCTATTCGGCGAAACACGCATGTTGGCGAAACACAGATAGTGGCGAAACACATATAGTGACGAAACACATTCTGTTTCGTCGAGGTGTCCCCTGGCGAAACAGAACTTCTGATTCGTCGACTACTCTTGGCGAAACACATCCTGTTTCGCCGAGAGTTCTGTTTCGTCGATCAGTCAGTTTCGCAGACATCAGTTACAGCAGATGCGAAAAACACATAAACCCTAACAGCCGTAAAACAGCAATTCCTCAATCATACAGTAATCATTCAACGCAGAATCATCGTAACATCATCATAACATAAGTATCACAGTTCTTAACGTCTAGCACGAACCCTAGGTTATGTGTATAACATATAGATTAACATACAACATCATATCATCGATTCCTATCAAGATACTAATGTGTATTCAGAATCAGGCCATATAAACAACATTCAGAACCGAATATCATCAACATACCCTCCTATAATCCAGAAATCAAGCATAAACACAACATGCATAAAGAAATCAAGGGACAAAGAAACCGATTTAGACGAGCACGCACTAACCGAGATATTCGAGATGAACAAGGGAGGATTCGAGAGAGAAAGATGATGGTTGCTGATGGGTATCGCCTTCACAGAGTGGAGAGTTCTAGGGTTTCTATTTTTGTTAAAAGTGTGAAGCAGGGAGTCGGTTCACGTTAATATGAACGAATTACCGTTCTGGGCCCTTAATGGGCTTGGCGAAACTGGGCTTGGCGAAACAGACTTCTGTTTCGTCGGGATGCTTATGACGAAACAGTCTGTTTCGTCGGGTCCTGTCTGTTTCGTCGAGTCCTGTCTGTTTCGTCGAGTCCTGTCTGTTTCGTCGAGTCCTGTTATGTGCTAACAGTTTTAACTTTTCAACAGGTTTCATGTTAATACAGCCAAACACAAAATCATGCAACCACAATGCGTTCATAAAATATATAAAAATAACGTGTACAGTTACAAGTTGAACAAGTTAAACAACTACACAATCAAAGTCAACGTGCACTAAATGCGAAAATGAAAGTCGGAAACTCGGGTTGTCACAGTAATCGTTCTTGAAATCATTGTTAAGACATTTAGCACATATGAGTCACCCCAAAACAGTTGAAAACAGTAAAAGAGGGGAATAATGTACTCGCCTGAGAATGCTTAGAGGTCTTGAACAACAACCAAACAAAGCTAGAGGGAGCACGGAATCAGTCGGCAATCTAAAACTATATAAATAAACCGGACTTAAATCGAGAGATCGGATAGGATGAGGCTTGGTAAACCAAATGAGTATTGGAACTCATATGATATGGTTTAACAAAGCCCACATACTACTATGAAACCAAACCTAAGTGCTTTCGACCCATCGCGACCCATTAAGGTAGCTTATGCTACTTTAACGCGTCGTTCGCGTGAAACGCGTTAGGACCGCCTAACTAGTCATATGACAAGTGTTATATGCCTAAACATGTTACATAATCAGTTATGTGACAAAATTTTAGGTTACATATGCTTAATTACCAATTATACATGAAAAGGGTATTCTGGTAATTTACCTAAGGCATATAAACTACCTATCATACAACTACTCAAACGATGTGACCATAGGGTATAACCTCGGAAGGTTATTCCCTACCTACTATGGTCACCTAATGTGTTTGGTCGGATCCTAATGATCGACCAAATGGGTCGGGTTCGAAGGTATAAGCGATTTATTAGATCGCTTACCCTACGACCCTAGACAACGTGGTAATCAGTAGGCATAGTCCCAAGGGACTATAACCAACGTGATTACACTCACGTTGCGAAGTTCAAACGAACTTCGCATTGACCATAAACTGGTCAACGCAGAAAGTCAAACAAAGTTTGACTTTCAGACTCGAAAAGACTCGAAAAGCAATAAAAGAACGAAAGAATACTTACGAAGGGTCCCCGAATGCTAATCTAGATCAAAATAACTCAGGTATGAAACAATGGTTCCAACTTAGAGTCTTTAAGATCAGATTCTTGTGATTTTGAAGCAATGGGGGGTGGGGTATTTATAGTGTTCGGATAACCGTTAAGATCGTTTCATGGAAACCGTGCTCGAATCTCATGCGTACACTTGTTGGAATGTTATGGTAGGTAAATTTGCCACCCACCATAAGGAATTGACACTTGGAATTGGGATTGGGGGTGCAAAACAGCTACAAACAGGCTGTTAAACAATGAATCTGGTCTGCAGAGGCTGACGCGGCCCGCTTCAGGATCAGACAAAGCTCAGGCGGGCCGCCTGGCCTTGTCTGATCAGAATTATGTTGCATTTTGACAGTTTCAGTCCCTGCACGTGTTTAAGGCCATTCCCGACACTTCTAAGGCCCGTAAAGCCAACTTTAAGGCCCTAAAATGATGCCTAAACATTGTGGACATGAAACATGCTCAAAAATATGTCGGATGTTGGTTCGTTTGGCCGTACGATCGCGATGTTCGCTTAATTACGACGGAATGCGCATAAGCGCGAAAAACGATCCAAATGACGCGACGAATGGATTTTTCTCATTCCAAACACTAAAATAAAATGTTTTAGTGCTTACATAAATTTTTGGATGTCCGGATGTATTCAGAACGTAAGTTATGCGCGAAAGTGCAAACTTGTGCGCTTTTTGACACTTTTAGTCCCTGAATGAGCCAAAAGTTTATTTTAGCACACCGAACCCCTCAAAGCCTATTTCTAAGTAATATGAAGAATATTTATGGTATGTTTAACTTATGTTCATGTCCCGGAATGTCTGTTACAGTTCAGATTGGCATACTTTCGCAGTTTGTCAAAATTAGTCCCTGTAGACGAATTAACTTGTTTTTGCCATACCAAAGCCTTCGAAACTTATTTTGTAAGACCCTAATTCGTACATGGCAAAAGTCGCAGCGGAAACACGAACCATAAAATTTCTTTCTTTATAAATACCTCAACTTTTTTAAACTTTAACTTTAACATAACTCTTATTCATAAATCCGTCATCCTCTTATTTACTAATTAAAAACATAGCTTATGTTTTCTACATTTTACATTCAACGTCCCCGCACAATCTCTCTAGTGACTCGATCTTCGACCTCTATTCCTTGTGATAATCGCCTGTGATCCGTACAACCTGCACTCACCACACACATTCAAAACATTAGCACACATTATATAACCAAGATCATTCGCGTACACTTCACATTTCGATCTTTAAGAAACTTTAAGCATCTCATCTGCGTATCCATTTCCTGGTGAGGCTTCAATAACGTACCTGCATTACTTTTCATTCTCAAGGTACACCATTAATAACGTTAACGCTCAACGTGTCAAATTCATGCCTACATATGTACTTACATACATACATACATACATACATACATACATACATACATACATACATACATACATACATACATACATACATACATACATACATACATACATACATACATACATACATACATACATATACATACATACATACATACATACATACACATCTACATACGTACCTACCATCCCTACAACTTTACATATGTGCATACAATCATTCATGACTCTATACATACCTACATACACAACTACATACATACATACCTTTCCTACATCTTTACATACATGTATACACTCATACACATCTTTATACATACATACATACACATCTACATACGTACATACCTCTCCTACATCTTTACATACATGCGTACACTCATAAATATTCTTATACATACGTACATACACATCTACATACGTACATACCCTTCCTACATCGTTACAAACATGCATACACTCGTACATATCTTTATACATACATACATACACATCTACATACGTACATACCTCTCCTACATCTTTACATACATGCGTACACTCATACATATTCTTATACATACGTACATACACATCTACATACGTACATACCCTTCCTACATCGTTACAAACATGCATACACTCGTACATATCTTTATACATACATACATACATATCTACATACGTACATACCTTAACAAACACGTATTAGATCACGTGTACCTCCTACATAATCATTCTTTATTTACATGGGTCTTAGACTTAGCTTTATAACCCATAAACATCTAAGGAACCATCAAAATCATGTTTGGAAGGTCCGCCGTAGTCCACGGATAACAAACCGAAGCCTACGATACATAAATCAACTTAGAAACAAGATTTCAGCTTTTTAGACTTGGGGAGGTCGTCGGCGACGGCCCTAGGGCCCGTCGGCGACGGCCCGTAGTTTTTCCCGTCGCCAAAAACCCCGTAGACAGGAAGATAACCCGTCGGAGAAAAACTGACTTTCCCTTGCTCGTCGGCGACGGCCTCTCTAAATTGCATTTTCCTGCAGATTCGTTTCGTCGTCCGTACGCACTAAAACGCGCGTAACTTTTGAACCGTTTACCCGTTTAACCTCCCGTTTCTTCCTACATGCTTGTAAATTCACATTCTATCATATAAACTTAAAATCCCACATCCGGATTAACGAAATTCTTATCTTACGCCTTATCGACTTATTATCACATTCCAATTATTTGACCCATTATGGGTATTTGCGCATTAATTGGTTTATGACATACCAAGACCATACTCTTCACTTCCATACTTGCTCAAAACATTATACTCATCAAATAACTTGTTCCTAAACTACTTGTTAAGATCGTTTGCCCAAAATACCCATCAAGGGCATTTTGGTCAACTTTAAATTCCATCCTTTACAACATAAGATTACGTCATATATTTGACCTCAACCATCATGTTTAGTAAAGTAAAACACCATATCACCTATCCAACATAAGAAGTGATTATAGAAATCACTTACCTTATGCGTCCGCGCTCGTATCCGATTCCTTGCCTCATCTTGACCCGTTAACACCTCCTACTTGAGTCCGTCACGACGTGATTCCTATACTTTCATTTCATCGAAACCACGCTCTTATTAGCATACTCATTTGTACATGTAACATTCATATCATTCGCATAATTCACACTTAACTTGCCTTAGTCATTTCTAACAAGCATTAAAATACATAATCAACTTCATATAATCATATCCGTATACGTTAAACTCATATAACTCATAATGTCATTACATTTAACACGGATTGCTATAACATGTACCATACAACTTCCCATCAACCTACATTTACGACAATGAGTCAAATCATGTTTCTTATACTTAGTTGACTTTCAAAAGTCAACTATTAACCATACTCAACTATCGACTTATCATCGAATACCCGTAACATCATAATCGACTATACGTACGACACTATATACATTTCATCATACACTTGATGTGAGTACTACCTTTTAAGCATAACGTACAACTATTTCATGCACAATTCTTCTAAACTCATACATAACCCATCAAAACCAACTACTAATCATCATGTATCATTCCAAATGAACATTAAACATAACATCATCATATTCCTATACTTTCATCTAACAATAATTCATCATACCCACATAATACATCAATCTTTCAACAAGACTTGAACATAGGAGGTGATTCTAGTCATCATCTTCACCCTAACTAACGGGTGTCACCTCTAAACATCAAATTAACGCAAACCATTCATAACCCATGTTCTATATGATGATTATAACACATACCAATGCTCAATTTCACTTAAACTCATGAATTAAAACATAACCCACTTTACACATGATCACCAATCTTAGATTTTCGACATACCTTATGATCCCCTCGTGTTGGAGATCATTAATCCATGCTCGGTTATGGATTTGAGCTTCATCTTGCCTTCCGATTTGAGCATAAAGATGGAACTAGGGTTTGAGGCTCCATGGGAGCCTCCTGCTCTCTTTCTCGAACACACGTATGTGTGTGTTTGTGTGTGTTAGATATTTTATAACTTAACTTTCATTTGTTCCATTTTAGCCCCTCGGGTTTACTTTTTAAAACATAACTGACACTACCTTAATCATTTAAGACTTTTGACCATACCCTTAACTAGGTTAAATAGCCTAGTTATTTATTTCCTGACGTGTCACATAATAACATACAACAAACATTAACATTCAGATTTTGGGGCGTTACAAGTCTACCCCCCTTAAATGAGGTTTCGTCCCCGAAACCTTTCTTATTTCCTCTTACGCACACACATCAATGTTTGACTTCATAGTCACATCATAATTATAATTAATCATCCTATCTCACTTCGTAATTATTCATACAATTGGCTTTTTCCCCTTAACGAGTCTATACTTTCCATGGCATACTTTCACATAACATTCTCATTTCCTTTGACCCGTTATTACAGGTTTATATACATACTTATTCAAACTTATAATAAGGCTTACACTCATATGATCCTTTTATAACGGGTTTAGTACTTCCATCTCATCCTTTAAGATTCCATTCTATAGACACATTGTATAACATTTAACTCTTGTTTTGTTATCACAACAAAACTGTTATGTCATCGTCATACCTACGTGCTTAACTCCGTAGCTAACATCATTCTACATTTCTATAATCTTTTGTACCATACATATCCTCACGTTACTTGCACATTCGGATATTTTCATTCCTATCATAATTCTGTTCATTTGCCTTACATTTACTTATATGACTTGTTTGACGCATACAAGGTCAAGCTATTGATTTCTTCTTACGTAGACTAGTTTCGTCTTTTATATCTTAAATATGTTTCGCGAATTCGAACACATTCAGCATAAGTTGAACATTTCACTGACCTCGGTTTCATTTCATAACTCAACGATCCGTAAGCCAGATCGATCCGCCTCTTAACGAGTACTAATCATACCCGGCCATGGTTCATTCATCCTTATAATGAGCTTCCGCTCGTGCACATTTCATTCCAACATTTATTTTACTAGATGATTACGCACCCATAATTCTTCTACAACTTCCTACGTACATGCTATAACACATTCCATACTTCATTCCTTACATACAATTCTTTTACTCTAGTTACTTATTTCGTCACCCTTGCGGTTTGGCCTTTCAAGTCCAACTGACATTTCTTACTTAACAGAGATGCATCGAGGTACACGTTCGTGCTTCTTTCCATTCAAGCTTACTTGCAAAGACATTCATTACATTATTCCGGTACTCATGACCAAACTTACCCTTCCTATTCATACTTAACTTATTGCCCGGGTCGTAGCCCGCCCTACATTATGACTCCCATGAGTCGATTACTAACACATCTAACACCTCGCGGGTTCAAACATTCCATTCATGCCTTTCATACCTTGAATCCATCTCACGGATTCAAACATACCATTCATGCCTTTCATCCTTCTTGAATCCGTCTCGCGGATTCAATCATTTCATTCATACATTTCATCCCTTGAATCCGTCTCGCGGGTTCAAGCATTGCATTCATATCTTTCATTCTTTGAATCCGTCTCGCGGATTCAAACATTGCCTTTACGCTTTTCATCCCTTGAATCCGTCTCGCGGATTCAAGCATTGCATTCATACTTTAACTTCTTTCATGTTTCGAATCCGTCTCGCGGATTCTAACATAGCATTCATACTTTCATTCCTGAGAGTCTTACATTTCTCTTCACCCTCACGTCCACCTACTACTTAATTCTAACGGACATACCTGTATCAATTATCACGGTCCCACGAACGTCATATGCTTCACGTGTACTGGCCAGGTACACCATCCACATACTAGTTTCGTGTCTTCGTGTAATTGTCACCTTATGTCCAAAGAATTAGGTTTCGGCACGTGTATCATTTTCAAAACATGTTTACTATACCATTATGGTCCTTCATTTAGCATTTTTCTTCCCTTAATGCATTTTACCATTTCATATACCCACATATTGAATTTACATACCTGGGTTCAACTTTATCTTATTTCATGCCTTGGTGTCGGTACTTGACCGCATTCGCGGATCATCCTCTTCAAACACTTATACTTACCTTGCATATACAAAACCGTCAGTTTCTTTATACGTATACATAAGTACATACTTACATTCTCTTTTACCTTTGGATCTTGACCGAGTCTTGGATTGTACGGGTTTCTTATCACAAGAGCACACAGGTTTGAGTTCAAGCACTTACCTTCTTACACTTGATTCTCTCAAACCAGGGCTCTGATACCAACTTGTAAGACCCTAATTCGTACATGGCAAAAGTCGCAGCGGAAACACGAACCATAAAATTTCTTTCTTTATAAATACCTCAACTTATTTAAACTTTAACTTTAACATAACTCTTATTCATAAATCCGTCATCCTCTTATTTACTAATTAAAAACATAGTTTATGTTTTCTACATTTTACATTCAACGTCCCCGCACAATCTCTCTAGTGACTCGATCTTCGACCTCTATTCCTTGTGATAATCGCCTGTGATCCGTACAACCTGCACTCACCACACACATTCAAAACATTAGCACACATTATATAACCAAGATCATTCGCGTACACTTCACATTTCGATCTTTAAGAAACTTTAAGCATCTCATCTGCGTATCCATTTCCTGGTGAGGCTTCAATAACGTACCTTCATTACTTTTCATTCTCAAGGTACACCATTAATAACGTTAACGCTCAACGTGTCAAATTCATGCCTACATATGTACTTACATACATACATACATACATACATACATACATACATACATACATACATACATACATACATACATACATACATACATACATACACATCTACATACGTACCTACCATCCCTACAACTTTACATATGTGCATACAATCATTCATGACTCTATACATACCTACATACACAACTACATACATACATACCTTTCCTACATCTTTACATACATGTATACACTCATACACATCTTTATACATACATACATACACATCTACATACGTACATACCTCTCCTACATCTTTACATACATGCGTACACTCATAAATATTCTTATACATACGTACATACACATCTACATACGTACATACCCTTCCTACATCGTTACAAACATGCATACACTCGTACATATCTTTATACATACATACATACACATCTACATACGTACATACCTCTCCTACATCTTTACATACATGCGTACACTCATACATATTCTTATACATACGTACATACACATCTACATACGTACATACCCTTCCTACATCGTTACAAACATGCATACACTCGTACATATCTTTATACATACATACATACATGCATATCTACATACGTACATACCTTAACAAACACGTATTAGATCACGTGTACCTCCTACATAATCATTCTTTATTTACATGGGTCTTAGACTTAGCTTTATAACCCATAAACATCTAAGGAACCATCAAAATCATGTTTGGAAGGTCCGCCGTAGTCCACGGATAACAAACCGAAGCCTACGATACATAAATCAACTTAGAAACAAGATTTCAGCTTTTTAGACTTGGGGAGGTCGTCGGCGACGGCCCTAGGGCCCGTCGGCGACGGCCCGTAGTTTTTCCCGTCGCCAAAAACCCCATAGACAGGAAGATAACCCGTCGGAGAAAAACTGACTTTCCCTTGCCCGTCGGCGACGGCCTCTCTAAATTGCATTTTCCTGCAGATTCGTTTCGTCGTCCGTACGCACTAAAACGCGCGTAACTTTTGAACCGTTTACCCGTTTAACCTCCCGTTTCTTCCTACATGCTTGTAAATTCACATTCTATCATATAAACTTAAAATCCCACATCCGGATTAACGAAATTCTTATCTTACGCCTTATCGACTTATTATCACATTCCAATTATTTGACCCATTATGGGTATTTGCGCATTAATTGGTTTATGACATACCAAGACCATACTCTTCACTTCCATACTTGCTCAAAACATTATACTCATCAAATAACTTGTTCCTAAACTACTTGTTAAGATCGTTTGCCCAAAATACCCATCAAGGGCATTTTGGTCAACTTTAAATTTCATCCTTTACAACATAAGATTACGTCATATATTTGACCTCAACCATCATGTTTAGTAAAGTAAAACACCATATCACCTATCCAACATAAGAAGTGATTATAGAAATCACTTACCTTATGCGTCCGCGCTCGTATCCGATTCCTTGCCTCATCTTGACCCGTTAACACCTCCTACTTGAGTCCGTCACGACGTGATTCCTATACTTTCATTTCATCGAAACCACGCTCTTATTAGCATACTCATTTGTACATGTAACATTCATATCATTCGCATAATTCACACTTAACTTGCCTTAGTCATTTCTAACAAGCATTAAAATACATAATCAACTTCATATAATCATATCCGTATACGTTAAACTCATATAACTCATCATGTCATTACATTTAACACGGATTGCTATAGCATGTACCATACAACTTCCCATCAACCTACATTTACGACAATGAGTCAAATCATGTTTCTTATACTTAGTTGACTTTCAAAAGTCAACTATTAACCATACTCAACTATCGACTTATCATCGAATACCCGTAACATCATAATCGACTATACGTACGACACTATATACATTTCATCATACACTTGATGTGAGTACTACCTTTTAAGCATAACGTACAACTATTTCATGCACAATTCTTCTAAACTCATACATAACCCATCAAAACCAACTACTAATCATCATGTATCATTCCAAATGAACATTAAACATAACATCATCATATTCCTATACTTTCATCTAACAATAATTCATCATACCCACATAATACATCAATCTTTCAACAAGACTTGAACATAGGAGGTGATTCTAGTCATCATCTTCACCCTAACTAACGGGTGTCACCTCTAAACATCAAATTAACGCAAACCATTCATAACCCATGTTCTATATGATGATTATAACACATACCAATGCTCAATTTCACTTAAACTCATGAATTAAAACATAACCCACTTTACACATGATCACCAATCTTAGATTTTCGACATACCTTATGATCCCCTCGTGTTGGAGATCATTAATCCATGCTCGGTTATGGATTTGAGCTTCATCTTGCCTTCCGATTTGAGCATAAAGATGGAACTAGGGTTTGAGGCTCCATGGGAGCCTCCTGCTCTCTTTCTCGAACACACGTATGTGTGTGTTTGTGTGTGTTAGATATTTTATAACTTAACTTTCATTTGTTCCATTTTAGCCCCTCGGGTTTACTTTTTAAAACATAACTGACACTACCTTAATCATTTAAGACTTTTGACCATACCCTTAACTAGGTTAAATAGCCTAGTTATTTATTTCCTGACGTGTCACATAATAACATACAACAAACATTAACATTCAGATTTTGGGGCGTTACATATTTCTAAGTTATGTAAGGGTTATTTAAGGTATGTTAAGCCAATGTCACTATTCCGGAGTGTTTGTTGCATTAAACTGGTTATATTTACTCATTGGTGCGCGTATAACCTTCCAGAAAGCGATTTAGAGTTTGAAATTGAACAAAAATTGATATGTGCAAATGATACACATATTTTTACAAATCCCAAGTATGAAATACAATATTTCATTGGTTTGGTATTTGTTTGATGGCCGTGGAGGCACAGGTGTTACACTTAATCCTTTTAAACCCATGAGAGATGTGCACCTCCCTTTTGGCCAATAACTTTGCTTCTTCCACATGCAAGTGCATGAGAGCTTATTGGACCAAAATGGTCTTGAGAAGACCACCCAATCAAGACCCTTCTAACCATGCAAATTCCATGTAATGTGATTGGACAAAAAATTTAGGGAAGAACACCAAGGGGGGGGGGGGGGGCGGCCCACCCTTTATTTAAAAAAAAAATTTAATTTCTTTTATGAAATTAATTTAAGTCTTGACTAATTTTATAAATTTTATAAAATTATAACATCATATGTTATAAGACTTTATACAACTTTTATTAAGTTATTTAACCCATTAAATAACAAAATAAAATTCTCTCTCAAAATAAATTATCCATATAATTTATTAGTTTGTCAAGTGTAATTATTTAGAAAACCAATTTCTAAATATTGTAAGTGTTAATATTTATTTGTTTGATCATATCACAAATAAATAATATAAGTGTTTTTCTAGCTTGTATTTGGGTATGACTCGACTTGGATCATAACGTACTAGCCACATCAATTTAATATGTGTCTTGGGCGTACAAAGTCCAACAAAAAGTACCAAGGATTTGAATGCATGCAAATATATGGTACATAAAGTTTTCTAAACTAGAATTTTGAAAACTCAAAATCTCTTTTATAAAACAAGTCAAACACCATCCTTTTATACAACACTCGAATCACTTGGGAACTCTTTTGTGGGATAAAGGTCACCTAAGACATTTGAGGGAACTTGTATGCTCGAGGTTGGGTTACAATGTTTGTGGGATAAAGGTCACCTAACCACTTATATGTGTAAACTTACACGTATGTGTAAGTTGGACGACTTGATTTGGAAACCATGAACTTAGGGTCACCTAAGCATGGGGAACAAAGGTGTTGATGGGATTATACATGCCAACTAAACATAAAGATGTTTAACTGATCCCATATGGCTAGAAGTTGCAAAGGGTTGCAATCGTCAAACGTTGACTACCTTGTTAATTTAAATAGAGTCATAAAGGTCACCTAACCAATATTTAAATGTAACGTTGGATTCTAGATTTTAATTATTAATTGTCTATGAGACACAAAAGGGTATTAATGATTAAAATATAATAATATCAAAAATACTAAAATTGAACCTTGTTAAATTTTGTAGATGGCCGCTAACAATATTACCCAAACCGTCCGTAACCTATCACTAAAAACAATCCTTGAAAAAGGATCGTCTCAATCAAAACACTTTATGGATTAATATCGAAACTTAAGAATCGTTCTCAAGTAAGAAAAGATATCCTATGTGTTGAACGATCCTAATCCCGATGAACATCTTATGGAAGATGAGGATGCCTATAACGATTGGATTAAGTATACCGAGGATACTATGCAAGCCTCTTGCCTCATGTTAGGAACTATGATTCCCGAGATTTAAAATGATTTTGAACATCATAGGCATACGACATGTTTAACCAATTGTAGGAAATGTTCCTAATGGTAGAACGCTTCGAAACGGTTCGAGCGCTTCATGCATGTCGAATGGAGGAAACCCAATCGATATCATCTTATCTCTTTAAGATGAAAAGCCACATTGATCACCTCGAAAGGCTCAATATGGATAAAAGGGCTTTATCCATTCTAACGATCAATGAGGATGGCAACAAGAAAGGGCATCACCCTGACACCAAAGCAAATGTTGCAAATGGAAACGAGCACATCAAAGGGAAAGGAAAAAGAAAGACTAAAGCAGAACCACCGAAACCAAAAGAAGAGAAGGCAAAGGGTGCCACGAACGATCCATACTTTGAGTGTGGTGAGATAGGGCATTTGAAAAAGGAATTGTCCAACCTATCTCAAAGAGTTGAAAACTAAGAGGGATGCAGGGCAAACCTCAGGTACAATCTTAATGATACATATTGACCTTAATGTTATTTCTTCTAACACATGGGTATTAGATACCGGATGTGGAACTCATGTTTGCAATTTGTTGCAAGAGTTCAAAAGAAATAAGCATTAGAAGAAGGGAGACATTAGTCTCTTCATGGACAATGGAACGAAAGTTCAAGTTGAAGCCCACGGAGACTATGTTTTGAAACTTCCAAATGTTTTGAATGCTCCTAGTTGGACTAGGACCATTATTCAAGTTTCCCTTATAAAACAATATGCTTTTAATTTAAAGTTTGTAAACAATTACATTTATATTTCGATAAATGACATGTTTTACTTTAAAGCTATGCCTTCAAATGGTATTTATGAATTGGTTCATGCTAATACATCATTTGATGGCTAACTGTACCAAGCAATCACCATGAAACTCAAAAATGGATTTGAGTGAGACCTATCTTTAGCATTATCGCATTGGTCATATAAACAGATGTCGCATACAAACACTTCAATAGAATGGTCTTTTGGAAACAAATGAAATTGGTTCATTTGATATATGCGAATCTTGTTTAAAAGGTAAAATGACTAAGAATCCCTTTAGTGGGAAAGGGCAAAGGATTTATTAGGTATCATACATTCGGATGTATGTGATCCTTTTAAACCAATGACTAGGAATGGTGACAGATACTTCATTACTTTTACCGACAACTATAGTAGTTATGGTTATGTGTACTTGCTGAGACACAAAGTTGAAGTTTTAAAATGTTCAAAGCCTTCAAAAGGTGAAGTACAAAATTAACTCAATCAAAGTTCTTCGTTCCGATAGAGGAGGAACCGAACTCTATTTGGATATGGTTCGATCTATGATGGTAAGGAGCGCATTATCTCTATCATTTTTGGGTTACCCTTTGCTCTCCGCGGCCCGTATGGCCCCAGCCAAGAAAGTAGATACGACACCTTTTGAAATATGGCATGGAAGGGCTCCATCATTATCATATTTGAAAGTATGAGGTTGTAAAGCTTATGTGAAGCAATACACCCCAAATAAATTGGAAATACGATCCACTAAGTGTATCTTTGTAGGATATCCTAAAGATGGTAGAGGATATTAATTCTATGATCCAACAAAGCAAAACATATTTGTTGCTCGAAAGACTGAGTTCTTGGAAGCTAAGTTCCTTGTGGAAGGAATTAGTAGAACAATGGAACTTGATGAGGATCAAGAACCACAAGCCGATACACGTTTGGTTGATACTAGCACTCAACAAGAGGTTGTTGAAAACGATCAAGTGGTTGATCAATACAAACAAAACGTTCACAGATCTGGTAGAATTAGTGGTCCACCTGAAAGATATGGATTTTTAATGGATGGATGCTATGTGGTAGATTCAGGTGAACCAACCACATACCATGATGCAATGTCAAAATCCGATTATGACAAATGGCTTGAAGCCATGAACCTAGAGATGCAATCCATGTATGACAACCAAGTATGGGAATTGTGTGACATCTGTGTCACTTCAACCGTCAAACAAATACCAAATCAATGAAATATTATGTTTCATACTTGGGATTTGTATAAATATGTTTATCATTTGCACATATCAATTCTTGTTCGATTTCGAGCTTTAAATCGCTTTTTGGTAGATTATACGTGAACTGATGCGTAAATATAACCAGTTTAATGCAACAAACACCCCAGAATAGTGAAATAGGCTTAATATACCTTATATAACCTTTACATAACTTAGAAATAAGTTTTGGAAGGTTTGGTATGGCGAAATCAAGTTTATTCGATCACAGGGACTATTTGCGTTAAACTGCAAAAGTATACTGAATCGAATGATAACGAACATTCCGAAACTTGATCATAAGTTAAATATGCCCTAAATATCCTTTGCATAGCTTAGAAATAGGCTTTGAGGTGTTTGGTGCGCAAAAAATAAACTTTTTAATCAATACGGACTAAAAGCGTCAAAAAGTGCATAAGTTTGCATTTTCGCGCATATCTTACGTTCTGAATATATCCGGACATCCAAAAATTTATTTAATCATTTAAATATTTTATTTTAGTGATTGGCATGATTAAATACCATTCGTCGCGTAATTTGGATCGTTTTGCGTTCGTTACTATTTCCGTCGTAATTAACCGAATAACGCAACCGTACGACCAAACGAACCAACATCCGAGATGTTTTTAAGCATATTTTAAGTTCCCTATACTTTAACTTCATTTTAGAGCCTTGAAATGAGGTTAACGGGGCTTAAACGTGTCAAAAATGCATTGAAAACCAAGTTTTAGGCTTGCAGGGACTAAAATTGTAATTCTGTCAAACTTTCCCACGCGGGGCGCGTAAGCCTAGGCTGAATATTACGCAGGGCGCGACAGACTCACAGCATAGAAACATTGAATCTGGACTTTGAGCTAGTTTTGATGGTTTTTAACCATTGATTTGGGATACCATCTGCTGGATTTTGATGGTTTATCATGTCCCCTTGAATTTGAATACCATGTGCCCACATGGAGGGCCAAGATCGAAGCCCCTTTTGCAAGAAATGATCCTAACGGTTTACCAAAAACTATATATACCCATGCCCTCATTCCATTTTCTGCACCCTTGATCTGATTAATGCTCTAAGTTGAAGCCTTTGCTTCATACCTGAGTGTTATAGATCAAGTTCTCCCTAGCTTGGACCCTTTATAAGCTTCTTTCGTTCTTTCATTGCTTTTCAAGCGTGAAAGTGAAACAGTGTTTGACTTTCTGCTTTAACCAGTCTTTCGTCAACACAAAGTTCGTTTGAACTTTGCAACGTGAGCGTAATCACGATGGTTATAGTCCCGTGTGACTATACCTACCGATTACCACATTGATTAGGCGTAGTGACGAGTCATAGTTTTGGTCAAAATGCGTATTTATGCGTATTTTGCAACCAAACTACTCTTGGGTATAAAAACCCTTTGTTTTGATATCAAAACCTGTTTTCTAACTTAGTTAAACATGTTTTAATATGTTTAGCTCGTCACTTTTAGTGTAGTGCTTGTGTAGAGTCGTAAGTCAAGCGGTCTAAACCACCGCTTAGACTTTCGAACTCGGCCCGTTTGGTCGATCATTAGGATCCGACCAAGCATGTTTAGTGACCATAGTTGTATAGGGAATAACCCTCCGAGGTTATACCTTATGGTCACTTAGTTTAAGTAGTTGTATGATAGGTAGTTTATATGCCTTAGGTAAATGACCAAAATGCCCTTTCTACTCATAATTGGATTTTAAGCATACGTAACTTAAACTTTTTTCACTTAACTGATTATGCAACATATTTAAACATGTTTAGGCATATAATATTTGTCATAGGACTAGTTAGACGTCTCGAACGCGCTTTTGCGCGAACGACTCGTTAAAGTAGTGTAAGCTACCTTAATGGGTCGTAACGGGTCGAAAGCACTTAGGATAGGTTTCGATTTAGTATGCAGGCTTTGTTAAACCATATCACATGAGTTCCAATACTCATTTCGTTTACGAAACCTCATCCTATCCAATCTTCCGATTTAGGTCCGGTTTATTAACGTAGTTACCTATATTAGGTGCCGTTTGATTCTGTGATCCCTCTAGCTTTGCTTGATTGTTATTAAAGACTTCTAAGCATCCTCAAGTGAGTACATAGTTCCCCTCTTTTATTGTTTTTGACTGTTTTGGGGTGATTCATATGTGCTAAATGATTTCGAGTCTTTTAAACAAATGCTATGGTTTATATTACTATGTGAAATATTTGAACTGTTTGAACCATTTGGAACTGTTTGATCCATGTGAACCATTTGGAACTGTTTGATTTATGTGAACTATATGAACTGTTTGAACCATTGGGTTAGGGAAGTGATTAGGTAACTGGGTGGGTGTAATGTGATAAAAGCATGGTGGATACGCCGCTGGTATTTCCTATATATAAGTGATTTTAACAAATTATATATATCGTTGCCTTATCTAGATCACTTGGGCAAAGGTTATCAAAACGAGGTTATATTACAAGGTTTTTCTAACAATTTAAACCATTCGAGTTTTATTACAAAAACAATTTACGATATGGGTTTACTTAAACAAATGTTTTGGGTTAAGAATCATGGCTGTGAGATTTTATAAACTATAACCAACTTGATTTGAGCTGGTTAATTATGTTGCAACACTATACACTTTTCAAAACAAGGTTTTTAATAAAGTATTGCAACATGTAAACGAGCCATGAATCTGACACTCACACAAAACCTATGTACTCGCCGGCATTTTTATGCTGACGTATTTTCACATATGTTTCAGGTACCATAGTTGATGA
Organism: Helianthus tuberosus; assembly: GCA_030545235.1. Taxonomy (NCBI): domain Eukaryota; kingdom Viridiplantae; phylum Streptophyta; class Magnoliopsida; order Asterales; family Asteraceae; genus Helianthus; species Helianthus tuberosus. Next base: position 46,071,080 of record CM060426.1, on the reverse strand, counting down.
TGTTTGTTGATGATATTGGTGCATGCTCACATAGGAATGGACGAGGCCTTAGTGACTTAATAACAATGGAAGTTAATTTGTTCATGTTTTGTTTCTAGTTTCAATACAATGTAATAAACTTAATTCAATAAAACAGAACTTTTATCCATGTGTTGTGAAACAATGATTCTGTTACGACACTCCCTGACGTTTCCGTCGTGATTTGTTGTTTTAACGCGGTCGGGGTATGACAGAAAAGTTGGTATCAGAGCTCATGGTTATAAGGAATTAGGTTATTAGTAATTCTTTGACCTAGACTATAACCTTCCTAGGACCCTAACACAAGATTCTTGTGTTTAGATCTTAAAACAATACCGTCACTTATCCTTAGGTGACAACCACAACAAGAAAACAAATTTCGAATCTGCTTTGAAAACTAATCATCTGTTCTAGGATGATTTATTATAAGGTTTTGAACCTTCAAAGTTTTCAAAATCTCGTCAAAGTTTGGGTCTTATTAATGTGAACACGTGCAATCCGGAAGGGTGGATGCCTGTATCCTGAGTTTTCTGTCTAAGGCTAGAGTGTTCGTACAAATCCACATAATCAGACCAGTCACTCTTACTTGGGAACTCTTGGGGTGAGTGTCCATTTATAGGCTAAAGCATGTCTTTGCGATACATTATAAGGACCTATTTACTTTGTTCAGCCTTTCTATGTCGTTTGTTTGTTTCGTGGTACGAACAAATGACCATCATCCATGCCTTTTGGTCGGTAATTGTAACATCCTATTCTTACCCAATACCATTTCACTTGTTTTCTCCCATGCTTCCTCTTTTAGAATGCCTCCACGACGCGACAATCAGATACCTAATGAAGAACTGGCAGCTATCATTACGTAGCAAATGGCTGCTGTACTCCCAAACCTCATTGCTCAATGTAACCAATCCTACAATAACAACAATAATGCTCCTTGTAACTTCAAGACATTCAACTCAGCTAAGCCATCAAAGTTTTTGTTGGTGCATACGTCTGTCGACTTCGTCTTGTATCGAGTCTAGTACTAGAATTGTTAGATCAGGGTGTGTAGTACGAGAAAATAGGAGGTTTGGGTGGTGTTTGAGCTAATTCCGCTTGAAAGTGTCAAGTGCACTTTCAAACGAAATTAACATTGTTAATTCCGTTTGAAAGTGTAACTGTCACATTCAAACGGAATTACATCTCCTATAAATACCTCCCAAACGAAATCATTTGTAACCCTTCATATTTCTGGTACCGAACTGCTGCCGACGCGTTGTTTGATCTGTATTGCTGTTAAATCAATAAAACAAGACGTTTAATAGTGAATCAAGCTGTTTTCCAAGTCTGTTTCTTAGTTTCCGCCTCTGAAACAGACAAGAACTCTTCTGATTGACTCGTTTGAGTCACGGATCGATCCTACAAGTGGTATCAGAGCTCAGGAAGAAGAGTTCTTACCAAAACAGCCATAATTTCTGACTTCTACACCTTCTTTTACAAAATTCACAAGTTTTTACGGTCAAAATGATCTGAATTTCACACATTGTAAGCGAAACAGTGTTTTAATGAATCCTTGAGAAAATTGGATCTTAATTCGATCTAAAACTGGTAAAAATAGTAATTTCGTTTGAAAATCAGTTCACAAAAGATGACGTCAGCAGCATTTCAAACGAGATTAGCACCTTATTCCGCTTGAACCTGCTATTCCGTTTGAAAATTCACCTTATTCCGCTTGAAAATACCTAATTCCGTTTCTGAGTGTAATTCCGTTTGAGTAGGTTCAAACGAAATTAGGTGATTCCGTTTCAGTGTGGTATTCCGTTTGAAAGAGTGTTTGTTCAAACGAAATCAGGTTATTCCGTTTGAAGGGTTATTCTGTTTGAAAGGTGTTTTAGTTTGAAAGTAATACTGTTTGAAAAGGGATCTCGTTTGAATTTTGATTCCGTTTGAGTTTGCTGTATTCCGTTTGAAACTTGTGACTTTGTGAAAAATTTGCCGAAATATGGACGAGGAATTCTACAATGCGTTTGCTACACCGATTGCACCTGTTACAGCTGCTGAAACTGTGTACAATGAGAATGAGACAGGAACTTATTAGAAACCGCCAAAGCTCATGTACATTGAAGATTTTCAAGGATGGAAAAATCGTTTTGAAAACTGGGTGCAAGCTTATAAATTTGACACATGGTGTTCATTGTTGAAAGATTATGAGAAACCAAAGAATGAACGTGGGATTGAAAAAGCTATTTGTGACTATTCAGAAAGTGACAAATTGAAATTTACAAGTGAGAAAATGATGATCAGTATTCTTCAACAAGAGATTAAAGAAGATATCTTTGTTTTGCTCTAACATAATGGTATAGCTAGGTCAATTTGGGAAGCATTGATTCAAAAATTCAAAGGAAGCGCATATATGATCAAAAACAAAAAGGCGTTATTGAAGAAATCGTTTGATATGTTTTCAGCTTTTGACCATGAAACAACAAAGCAGACCATTGATAGATATTGTCATCTGGTATTGGAAATGGGAAGATTGAATATTACGAAAGATGATGATGAATGGGTTGATAAACTAGCTGAAGCGCTACCACAGCATAAGTGGGGAACTTATTTGATGATTGTGAAACACATGAGGAAGTCTGAGAGTATGAATTTGGCACAGTTCATTCAGAAAATTGAAGAGCATGAATTGGATATTCAGAAAACTGCTATCATGACAAATCCAAATGCTCAACAAGATGTCAGTTTATATTACAGAGGGAACAAGTTTGAGGCTACCCCTAGCCCTAGCCCAAAGATCCAAACTGGTTTTAGTGCTGACAGTTCGTCTGGAACAAAAGGTAGTAATGTGACACAGAGTGGTGGATCTTCATCTTCATATTCAAGCTTTGATCCGAATCATACAACATCAAGTCCTCAACGACAGAATTCAACAAATCTTCAATGCACCGTCACTTTGAACATTCAAAATGGTCAGAACTTGTCTCCAGAAATAGCCAAGCAACACATGGCATCACTCGTTGCTATGTTGGAATCTTATGAAAGTTTGATTGCTGGGAAGATTGGAAATCCGATGCTTACAAAAGAAGATTATGACCAAATTGATGCTGAGGAACTTGAGTTGATGGATGTGAAGTGGTGTTTGGCTAGTGCTTGGAGGAGGGCAGAAAAGTTTCAACAAATTACTGGTAGAGATGAGTTTCGGGGAATGGCTACTTCTCCTTTGGGATTTGATAAATCAAAAGTTACATGTTTCCGGTGTAAAGGAAAGGGTCATTTTAAGAGAGAATGTACAAATAAAGAAGCAACCGGGAATCAAGAAAAGAACAATTATTATCAGAAATCAATTTTTCATCAGATTGATCAACAACCTCGAAAAAGGGAACCACAAACTACTCATGCACGGGACATTGAAGTAAGAGAGAAAAGAGCTTTGTTTGGTATTATTGATCAAGATGATGAATTTGTTGCAGAGGGATTTAGCTGGGACAAATACATACCAGCTGGTTCAGGCCTTGTTGCTAGAATTCTGGGTGAATATGAGGCTAGTCAGAAAAGAATCCCGATTTTTCCAGATCTTGGAAGTGATATTGATACTGATGATGAAGAAGAATATCTTAACAAAGCTAGAAAAGGCATAGATCCTGACAACTTTAATTTGTTTTTTGCAGATAAAATGGAGATGCTGAATCAGAAAAAGATTGCCAGATTGAGGAGAGAGCTGGAAGCAGCAATAATGCTAGCTGATGAAAAGGCAAAGACAGAAGCTGGAGAAGCAAATGTTGAAGCAGTAACTGAGAAATTTGTAGATAAAATTGTTGAAGTGGAGAAAGTGGTGGAGAAAATAGTTGAAGTCGAAAAAATAGTCGAAGTTGTGAAACTTGTCGAAGTAGAGAAAATTGTTGTGGTAGAAAAAATTGTTGAAGTTGAGAAACTCGTTGAAGTTGAGATTGAAAAGATAGTTGAAAAAGTGGTTGAAGTTGAAAAACCATGTTTGAAGTGTTTAGAATCTTGCAAAGCTTGTGAGGAGAAAGATGAGAAGGTTGCTGAATTAGAGAAGATTAAAGAAGATTTACTGTCTGATGTGAAGTATGTGAAGGAATTATATGATGTGCTGAACAAAACAGTTGATAGTCTGAAAAGAACGAATTCAGAAATTGAAAATGCAATGACAAAAATGAGCTCTACATTAATGATGAAACAGAAGATCATCAATGAGTATATTGAAGATTGTGCTAAGCTGAAGCAGGATTTGGAACTTGAAAAGATTGAGAGTGAAAGGATTAAACATTTGTTGTTGAGTTATACAACATGTGATTATTTGATTGATCGTGTTTATCCTACTGTTGTAGGTCTTGAAGTGTTTAAAGATAAAGAAACGGAAGACACAGATGCTGGTAAGACACAAAGTGTCAAGTATAACAAGTGTCCGCCTCCAATCTATGAGAGTTATTCCCCCAGGAATCCTAACGAGGAGCGTCTAAAAAAGGCAGTCAACATCAAGTTAAAGTCTGAAATTATTGATGAATTACCAGACAATATTGATGTCACATTCACAGCGTCTGACACTGATCATGAGTCTGAGTTGTTAAAGAAAGTGGTCGATCAGGTGTTAGATATGGATGAAGAGTCAAAACCGGAGTCTAAATCTGAAAGTTCGAGTTCGTCAGAAAAGAGTCTGAGTTCACCGGTTAAAAGGGTTTACAATAAAGAATTCCTGTTATCAAAATCTAATTTGAATGATGGATCAATCAAAGTGGCTTATACTTTGAGTGATTCAGACAAATTATATTCTGATGAGGAATTTCCAATAAGAAGTGTCAAAACTGAAATGATCAAACAGGTTTTCAAATTAACAGAAATTAATATTTCTGAAATAAAAGATTTAGATCTTAATGAAAAACCTAAAAAGTACACTTCAAGAGTTCAACAGAGATTAAACAAGAAAAAGGGTTACAGTTCTGGTTCAGGTTATCGAAAGAAACCAAACCATAACAGTAATTTCAAAAAGAAAGGTCTTGGTTTTAATTCTTCAGAAAATTATAAAAATGAGAAAAATTATAAACCAAAAACAACATTTGTTGCAGGAGGAAGTTCTGAAGATGAGCAGAAGAAACCATTCTGGAAACAGTCAAATCAAGAGTTTCTTGCTGAAGTAAAGAGAAATGTGAAGAAGTTTGCTCCAAGAGTTGACAGAAGAACCTGTTTCAAGTGTCAAAAAGCTGGACACATTGCTTGGAACTGCCACGAGTCCAATTATACAAAACAGTAAGTTTCTTCTAACTCTGAAAAGAGTAGGAAATGTGTTGATAAATCGACTTTGAAAGTTGGTGAAACTTCAAAACGTTTTTACAAAAGAAATGTCGATTTAAACAAACAAAAATGGGTTGTCAAAAGTTCAGAGAGTAGTTCTGACAATGAATCTGATTCCATAAAATCAGAGGAGTCACTTGTTGAGAAAAAGATTGAGAATTCCGTTCCAGATGTGAACGATGAAAACTTTCCTAAATTGTCAAAGGAAAATTTGAAATTAAAAGTGGGTAAAACTGAGATTTCAGGTCAATTCTTTGCTGGTAACAAAGAATTTGATGCTGAAAAGGCGTTTAACGGAAAAGTTAAACATATTTTCGGGAAGATGGTTGATGGGAAGGTTAAAAGTGCAAAAGAATTTTATAAATCAAAATGTTGGTGGGATAGATGTGTACCAGAATCTCCCAATGTTGGTCAGGCTTGGGGGAAAGTTTTTCCTAACTGAAAATCCGGACTTGCCGGAGCTCCCAGGTTGGTAAGAGTGGAGCAGGAATCGGCATCATTCTTGAATTGTTTGGTTGGTAAATTTGCAGGTGATATCTTTATATTGTTATATTTTGATTTGCAAATGGTATGGATGATAAGTGAACCTGCAAGAGGTTGAAGAAGGTTTTCACTTACAAGTGGTAAATCAAGGACATTAAGTTGTACTTGTTTTTCCTACAAATTATTGAGAAACGATATGATGATCCCCGATTTTACAAGTAATAAAATCAACAAAACTAATTTTCCGGAAAAATCATTTGATTAAAACAAACTTAAGTGTTTTGAAATCACAATGGGAAAATGTTTTGTTGTGAGGGGGAGTTCTGATTGTTTATGCCAAGTGGATGGCGATTTGATGTGATTCGATATCAGTTGTTGCTTTACTTTGTACAGTTTATTTTCAAATTTCCTTTAAATGATTTTAAATTTTAGGGGGAGTAAGAAATTTCAGAAAATCCAAAAACATTTGAAAATTTGAAAAGGCAAAAACATGATAAAATCTAAAATGAGTTTTGTTGTGAAAAAGAGGAAATGATAGTACATCAGTGGACGATCACAGCATGCTAAAGAATTGGAAAGTAAAAATGTGATAAACGGTCTCACTGATGATGTGCCAGTAGGTTTTTGCACATTTAGTAGATTGTGACGAGATATAAACCTAAATTTCAAACTTGCTTATATCGTGGGTAACATCTCTCGGATATATGGGTAACCCCCGAAATCTTGTTTGAAGGACCCCTCTTTCTGAGATACTAGGTCTTTATGCTTAGTGATATATGGGGTATTATCCTGGGACTTCTGATTTTGCAGAAGCAATGGCCTAGTCCCCGGAGAATACTTTACGCTTGCTTGAAATAAAAGCCTGCCCTCAGCATAAAAAAATGATAAAACATTGCAAAATGCAAATCATGTACTGTTGTAAAAAAGATCCTCTAAAGGGGACCCACCAAAAGTCGAGGCCGTCATCTCTCTGCTGAACGGAAGTTCTGACCTGAGCTCTCACGGTTCTTCGCAATTTAACCCCTTATAGATATCATCTAGGTATACTCACCTGTAAGACTGAATATTGGGATCTGGATACAGGAGTATATTCTAAGGTGGGACACGCGAGTAAGTTTAAGTCTCTAAAACATTAATCTCGTATCTCGAAACAGTTGAACTTTGTGTGAGAATTTAAGTGGATCAATATAGTGACAATCTAAGTGAATCGTTTAGATCTTAAAATGTTTAAAGCTTAACGGTGTTGGTGATTTGTCTCAAAAACTGTAATGATCCTCTTACACAAACTCACAAAAATAGTGTCTGTATATATTTCTTTACTGCATTTCTTTTATATCAAAAATCCAAAAAGATTTTCGGTGTGTTTTAGCATAAATTTTGAAAAACTCAAAAATATTTTAGACAACTGATGTTGAAAAGCTGATTTTAAAAATTCCGAGTGCTGAACATGACGAACAACAGGTTGGGACAGAGCGTGTGTGGTGTTAAAAATGATATTCATACAAGTGGTTTATCAGAGATTAACATGTTAAATCATTTTGTACGATACTTGAAAAAGATGTGTTCAGTTTGTGTCTACGAGTGGTAAGCAGAGTTTAAATTTGTCAAAATTTTTAAAAAATTTGGGAAAATTACTTTTGGGTAGAGATCTTGCAGGTGAGCCAGGAATCAATCCTGATTCTGAGAAGGAATGTGAGCCAGGTTGCGATTCTAGAACCTGTGAAAGCCAGACTACGATCCCAGCACAATTCAAGAGGGAGTCTGCTGGTAGAGTATCATCCGAGAGGGAGATTACTTGAAGAAGGAATTGGAGTGAGGCAAGAGCCAGGTCGTGATCCTGGAAGCCCGAAGACTGATAAAGACTGAAGACGTTGAAGACTCGACACTTAAGACTCGTCAATATCCGAGGGGGAGTCTGTTGGTGCATACGTCTGTCGACTTCATCTTGTATCAAGTCTAGTACTAGAATTGTTAGATCAGGGCGCGTAGTACGAGAAAATTGGAGGTTTGGGTGGTGTTTGAGCTAATTCCGCTTGAAAGTGTCAAGTGCACTTTCAAACGAAATTAACATTGTTAATTCTGTTTGAAAGTGTCACTGTCACATTCAAACGAAATTACATCACCTATAAATACCTCCCAAACGAAATCATTTGTGACCCTTCATATTTCCGGTACCGAACTGCTTCCGACGCGTCGTTTGATCTGTATTGCTGTCAAATCAATAAAACAAGACGTTTAATAGTGAATCAAGCTGTTTTCCAAGTCTGTTTCTTAGTTTCCGCCTCTAAAACAGACAAGAACTCTTCTGATTGACTCGTTTGGGTCACGGATCGATCCTACAGTTTTCTGGGTCTCAAGGAGTAACTGCACTTCTTCAAATGTTCGAGAGTCTAGAGAGCACCTTCAGACATGTTCAGTGTCCAAACGAGCGAAAGGTTGAATTCGCATCTAGTGTCTTTGAGAAACGAGCTTTAACATGGTGGAATGGTGTGATGAGAGATAGGGGTGCCGATGTGGCACTGGCTCAAACATGGGAAGAGCTTCGAGCTCTAATGATGAGGGAATTCTCTCCTCGTCATGAGATTAGGGCATTGGAAAGGGAATTCAACGATCTTAAGCAAGATAGTGGTGAGCATCAAGCTTACACGGACCATCATGAGGAGTTAAGTTTGTTATGCCCAAACATGGTTACGCCTTTGGATAAGGCAATCGAAAAGTACATTAATGGCCTCCCTAACTCAGTACAAGACATTCTTACCGGTAGCAACCCCACTACAGTTAGACAGGCCACTGAGCTATCCGCTACCTTGACTGAATCTCAGATCAGGAAAGGTAAACTTTTCCGAAAGGGTGATAAGAAACCGATCGAGGAATCGAAACCAAAGGATGGGCAGACTGAATCCTCCAAGAAGTCCAAGAAGTGAAAGGTTTCTCAGAACTTCGCTGTGGTTGCTCACAATGATCGAGCTGTCCCCAACCAACCAGCTCAACCCCCTGCTAGGAAGCTATACAACGGAACTGCACCCTTGTGCAACCAATGTAACCTTCATCATCATGCCAGTGTGAAGTGCCGCAAATGCCTAATTTGTGGACTTATAGGGCATACAGCTAGGGTTTGCCGAGCTGCAGCTGCACCAAATCAAGCTGACAACAACCCTGCTCAAGCTCGTTTTCCACCAGGGTCTTGCTACAACTGTGGCGAGATGGGCCATTTCCGAAAGAATTGCCCAAAGCTTGCTAATGCAAATCCAACGCAGGGATGAGCATTTGACCGACTGGAAGACAACGTTGTTTAGAAATAATCAAGCCTTATGTATTATTTTCTTTTGTTGTCATCGTCTATGAAACAGTTGTTGTTGTTGTTGTTGTTTATAAATAAATCTTTTATTTACATTGCAATGTACAAATGTGGTTGCAAGTATAAACAACAAATCCCCTACAATACCGACAATCAAGGAACCGTATTCCTTGAAGAACAGACTACTCCCAAAATTCTTCCATTTTATGATCTCTTGCGTTTTCCACGAAAATCCTAAGTACCCGTTTCTTCCAAGGAAACGAAGTACAAGGCGCAAGTTACAACTCTAGACGAATACCCCAAAGTACCACAATAAATCCTTAATAGGGTACCTAAGGGTATTTCCGTAAGTCCTTAATTGTTGTGTACCTTAATTAGAATGTTACGATTCCTTGTAATCAAAAATCGAATTTTCTTTTTAAGATCATTCTATCTTTTCAAATAGATTCTTGAGGACGTTGAAGTCCATCGACTGGGTTCCTGGTGTACCTTGTATAACCATGTTCAAATCGACAGCAAGTTAATAACAATTAATAACAAACTGATAACAAATTAATAACCAAGAAAACAATTATGTGCTTATGTGTTTATGTGCTGACCTAATCAAAGTTACCTCGAGCTTGTTCAAATTATTTCCCCTTCACATTATAAAACAAACTGTGATTACTATATAAGGAATTACGTAATTATAGATGCATACATAATTATGGAATTTAGTGCACAGAAACCACAGCAAGTTTTGTCATGTGTCTAGAATTAACTTTTTTCATTTCCATTTCTGATGAAGCACCCGTTGAGGAAAAATGAACTAGCTATTCATTTTTCACTTCTGAAAGAATATCCGTTGAGGGAAATGAATATCCTTTTGTTTATCCCTTCATTTCCATTTCTGACGAAGAACCCGTTGAGGAAAATGACTCAATCTATTCATTTTCGCTTCTGAAGAATATCCATTGAGGGAAATGAATATCCTTTTGTCTACCCCTTCATTTCCATTTCTGACGAAGAACCCGTTGAGGAAAATGACTCAATCTGTTCATTTTCGCTTCTGAAGAATATCCGTTGAGGGAAATGAATATCCTTTTGTTTACCCCTTCATTTCCATTTCTGACCAAGAACCCGTTGAGGAAAATGACTCAATCTGTTCATTTTCGCTTCTGAAGAATATCCGTTGAGGGAAATGAATATCCTTTTGTTTACCCCTTCATTTCCATTTCTGACGAAGAACCCGTTGAGGAAAATGACTCAATCTGTTCATTTTCGCTTCTTGAGAATATCCGTTGAGGGAAATGAATATCCTTTCGATTATTCCGTCATTTCCACTTCTGATGATATACCTGTTAAGGAAAAATGAATCATCCACTCGTTTTTTTCGCTTTAAAGTATATCCACTGGAAAATTACAAGATTATGCCTTGCATATCTTTGATGGTTATTTAACACAGCGTCACAAACAGACTCCTACGAATAAATTTCGGGACGAAATTTCCTAAAGTAGGGGAGACTGTGACATCTGTGTCACTTCAACCATCAAACAAATACCAAATCAATGAAATATTATGTTTCATACTTGGTATTTGTATAAATATGTGTATCATTTGCACATATCAATTCTTGTTCGATTTCGAGCTTTAAATCGCTTTTTGGTAGGTTATACGTGAACTGATGCGTAAATATAACCAGTTTAATGCAACAAACACTCCAGAATAGTGAAATAGGCTTAATATACCTTAAATAACCTTTACATAACTTAGAAATAAGTTTTGGAAGGTTTGGTATGGCGAAATCAAGTTTATTCGATCATAGGGACTATTTGCGTTAAACTGCAAAAGTATACTGAATCGAAAGATAACGAACATTTCGAAACTTGATCATAAGTTAAATATGCCCTAAATATCCTTTTCATAGCTTAGAAATAAGCTTTGAGGTGTTTAGTGCGCAAAAAATAAACTTTTTGATCAATAGGGACTAAAAGCGTCAAAAAGTGCATAAGTTTGCATTTTCGCGCATATCTTACGTTCTGAATATATCCGGACATCCAAAAATTTATGTAATCATTAAAATATTTTATTTTAGTGATTGGCATGATTAAATACCATTCGTCGCGTAATTTGGATCGTTTTTGCGTTCGTTACGATTTCCGTCGTAATTAACCGAATAACGCAACCGTACGACCAAACGAACCAACGTCTGAGATGTTTTTGAGCATATTTTAAGTTCCCTATACTTTAACTTCATTTTAGTGCCTTGAAATGAGGTTAACGGGGCTTAAACGTGTCAAAAATGCATTGAAAACCAAGTTTTGGGCTTGTAGGGACTAAAATTGTAATTCTGTCAAACTTTCCCACGCGGGGCGCATAAGCCTAGGCTGAATATTATGCGGGGCATGACAGACTTACAGCACAGAAACATTGAATCTGGACTTTGAGCTAGTTTTGATGGTTTTTAACCATTGATTTGGGATACCATCTGCTGGATTTTGATGGTTTATCATGTCCCCTTGTATTTGAATACCATGTGCCCACATGGAGGGCCAAGATCGAAGCCCCTTTTGCAAGAAATGATCCTAACGGTTTACCGAAAACTATATATACCCATGCCCTAATTCCATTTTCTGCACCCTTGATTTGATTAATGCTCTAAGTTGAAGCCTTTGCTTCATACCTGAGTGTTATAGATCAAGTTCTCCCTAGCTTGGACCCTTTGTAAGCTTCTTTCGTTCTTTTATTGCTTTTCAAGCGTGAAAGTCAAACAGTGTTTGACTTTCTTCTTTGACCAATCTTTGGTCAACACAAAGTTCGTTTGAACTTTGCAACGTGAGCGTAATCACGATGGTTATAGTCCTGTGTGACTATACCTACTGATTACCACGTTGATTAGGCGTAGTGACGAGTCATAGTTTCGGTCAGAATGCGTATTTATGCGTATTTTGCAACCAAACTACTCTTGGGTATCAAAACCCTTTGTTTTGATATAAAAACATGTTTTCTAACTTAGTTAAACATGTTTTAACATGTTTAGCTCGTCACTTTTAGTGTAGTGCTTGTGTAGAGTCGTAAGTCAAGCGGTCTAAACCACAACTTAGACTTTCGAACTCGACCCGTTTGGTCGATCATTAGGATCCGACCAACCATGTTTAGTGACCATAGTTGTATAGGGAATAACCCTCCGACGTTATACCTTATGGTCACTTAGTTTAAGTAGTTGTATGATAGGTAGTTTATATGCCTTAGGTGATTCATATGTGCTAAATGATTTCGAGTCTTTTAAACAAATGCTATGGTTTATATTACTATGTGAAATATTTGAACTGTTTGAACCATTTGGAACTGTTTGATCCTTGTGAACCATTTGGAACTGTTTGATCCATGTGAACCATTTGGAACTGTTTGATCCATGTGAACCGTTTGGAACTGTTTGATCTATGTGAACCATTTGGAACTGTTTGATTTCTGTGAACTATTTGAACTGTTTGAACCATTGGGTTAGGGAAGTGATTAGGTAACGGGGCGGGTGTAATGTGATAAAAGCATGGTGGATACGCCGCTGGTACTTCCTATATATAAGTGCTTTTAACACATTATATATATCATTGCGTTATCTAGATCACTTGGGTGAAGGTTATCAAAACGAGGTTATATTACAAGGTTTTTCTAACAATATAAACCATTCGAGTTTTATTACAAAAACAATTTACGATCTGGGTTTACTTAAACAAATGTTTTGGGTTAAGAATCATGGCTGTGAGATTTTATAAACTATAACCAACTTGATTTGAGCTGGTTAATTATGTTGCAACACCATACACTTTTCAAAACAAGGTTTTTAATAAAGTATTGCAACATGTAAACGAGCCATGAATTTGACGCTCACACAAAACCTATGTACTCGCCGACATTTTTATGCTGACGTATTTTCACATATGTTTCAGGTACCATAGCCGGAAACGCACCGAAACGAAATCGGAAAAATCTTAAAATTTTGGAAATGTTTTTGGAAACATAAGGGATGTCCAAGAATTTTTTGGGAATTTTTGGATCAATGATGGTAATTAATGTTAATTATGTGGTTAAATATGGTTTTATAAATAATTTATTTAGCCAAGTAAAATTCCAAAATAAATTCCCAGAAATTTTTCCCAAATTCTACTGATTTTTACTGAGTTATATAAAAATTTTCAGAATTTTATTCAAAGTATGGATAAAATGGGAATTTTTGGATTAAAAAAGGGTTATTTTAAATCAATTTCGACTGTTTACCGTGTAACGAACCTGCCGGAACTTGGAACTGACCCAACCTAAAAAAACTATAATTGGAACACAGGGAATATTCTGGAAGATTCCAGGGCGGAGTAGGCACTTGGGGTGTGTCCAATACCAGTTCGGGAAAATCCCCGACGGTGGAAACGGACACTAAAAATTGGGCAACCTGGACTCCCCAAACACCCAAACTCCCTGAATGAAAAACTAATCATTCTTAAATAACAACGTGTTGGCACTATTGGTATTCCCGTACCATTATCCGAACACGTTAAACTACTGACATTGACTGGCACGCGAACCGGTGCCTGGAAGCCAAACTGAAAACTAATACTACCCTGACCTCCATCACCATACCCGTGTCCTATAGACTCAATCCTGGGTAAAAAATCCTGACCAAATCCAAGTTATAACCATTACCGACTTAGATACGGATTTGAGTCCTTACTTGCATGTGTGCTATTAAAGATGATTTCGTTGATTAAACACTCTTTAGCCAAGACTATTCTTTGCATTGTGAGTTCCTGTCCCCCACTTTGAAACTGTTTTCCTGTTTTCTGGGGTGATTTGCATGTTACAAACTGTGTTAATTACACCAACTTTCTATGATGAGAATTATCTAACACACGATATTAGCCCAGATACAAGTGATTAACGTAAGCCGTGGGCAGTGGATAGTACTATTGGTCTGACAAACCCAGTTGCCGCCGGACAGGTGCGGCCGACAGCCAGGCAACTGCACGCGTCCTAACCAGGTTATGTTGTTAGACATAACTATCCGAGGGCATTAAGCTACATGTGATGCAGGTGGTGCGATTAAGTGTCTGTGTGACACAGTACCATTAAGACAGTCTAGGTTTCACTTGTGACACTCGTGTAATTCAATCTATGAACCGTAATATGTGCAATTAAACATGTTGATGCATTTTGAAACGAAACAACCAAACCAGTGGAACTCACCAGCAGCGTTTAGCTGACCTTTTTTTAAAACTAACATGCATTTCAGGTAACTTGAGACTGATGTGATCCGTGTATGTTGTTTAGGACATGTTTATTGGCAAATATTGAGATAGACGCATGCGACTTAGAATACTTATGTGGTTCATGGGAACACGCAGTTGTAACATACATGTAGTATGTAATCAACATTTTGTAATTAATAAAATGTAGTGTCTTTATAAACAATGTGCTTGTACCAGAGGTGTCTGTTGCATCCCACGTTTTTTTTCTTCCGCTGCAAATCGGGGTGTGACAGAAGATGTTGTCAGAGCCATTGGTTATAGAGAATTAGGTGCCTTTAAGGAAACCTAGACTATAACTCCAGGCTCGGACCTTAGTGGACATCACTGGAAAATTAACCACTACTAAAAGAAGTTAATGAACACTGTAAAGTATCCTATTGGCGAGTACCAGGAAGGCCTTGTGGGGCAAGTAGGTTATTATGGTCCAGAACGTAATAACAAACTTGCTCATACGAGACGGTGTTGGGAAATTCATGGTAATAAACACGCTTAAATATGTGGAGTGATACATGCGTGTACCAAGGTTGTGTGGATTGATGCATGAATTGGGATTGGTGGATTATACGTTACTGCATATGCCTTAGTGATAGGCAGAAAACTAGTATTACAGTCCATTCCACATTCCTACTGATCACATATTTAATATACACTAGAGTTTGATTCCTATCACTCACACAGTTGTTACTTATACTTTATGATGTGAGAACTCAAGACTTTATTATGATACGATCTCACCAACTCTACTCTTATAGCTACTATAACGATGGTTATATACT
Source organism: Helianthus tuberosus (assembly GCA_030545235.1). Lineage (NCBI taxonomy): Eukaryota > Viridiplantae > Streptophyta > Magnoliopsida > Asterales > Asteraceae > Helianthus > Helianthus tuberosus. The sequence goes on along the minus strand of CM060426.1, from coordinate 46,055,933 downwards.
AGAGTGATACTTCAAAAAGAACATAGATACCCAAAGAACGCTCAGGTCGTTCTGATAGACTGGGAGGACGTGTACGGATCCTTACTCCACTTCTCATTGCATCACATTCGATTGTTATACAGTCGTAGAGTTTAAACATCTTACGAAATTTTTTCGTCCGTGAATCAATGATCCATTTGATTGTCCGCTGGATTCCTCTTCTGTTTACAATATTAGCTTTAGCCTTCACATCGTGTGATACTAGAATGCTTCGTGGTATTCCTTAGCACATGTTTCGATATATGCTATATCTGAATATGACGATCTCCGGGTTATGGAGATGGCATGGAGCGCGTGAATAAGTCACCCTTCCCGTTGTCATTCGGTTCCATTGGGTATAAATGTTGTGATGATACAGATTCCTTGGAACGCTTTGGGTTGTGAAATCTGGTTCGTGTGACCGTCGGTTACATTGTGTTTTTTTTCTTCGATTAATGAGTGTTTCGGATTTCAGTTGGTTATTCACGGAAGGTGTTGGATCTGAGTTTGTTTCTGATTGTATTTTGTGTTTGTAATTAAAATGAAAATGGATGAGTGTGCAGCGGAATTATGATGAAAACAAACTTTGCATACAATCAAACGAGAGTAATACTTTGATCAAACATTTTTTCACAATGAATCGGAAGATTGAATTTATTTCAATAACGATTACAATGATTGATGAATGAATGCAAACTCCCCCTCAGCCAGAGCTCAGTTGTTTGTTCGTGCAAAGAAGACGATGATGCAAAAGAGCTGATAGAACAGTACAAAGTACTGAACTATTTATAGGCACTAGCAAACCACTGAGCATCTTAGCTGACGTCACCATGAAAGTGACATCTAACCTCCTAACAAACTCTAACCTCTGATCTATACAAACACTGCTATGTTAACTACTGCTATTACATTACATTACAAAACAGACTATAGATCAGCTGCTCCAACCTTCTACTGCTGTGAACCCAGCAGTACTTGTCCGGATCAGCAGTGCTTGACTCAAGGCAGTAGATTGAATCAGCAGGGCTTTAGTCTTTCATCAGTTCTTTACTTGAGCAGCAGTTGTAGGTCAGCAGTTTGCAAGATCAGCAGATAGGAGGTCAGCAGATGTTGAAATCACTTTCAAGGGGAGAGACTTGTATGTAAACATCTGCTTATTCTGGATCCACTGCTCTGATCCAGTTTTGGCTTTAATTATCTGTTCCTCTGATAGGGTTCAATCCCAACAATCTCCCCCTGGAACAGATAATGCCAAAACTCTTCATTATTGTGGACATTTATTGCCTCATCAACAGTTCCCTTATCTGACCTTTAAATTGTAGTTCAAAGTCTAGGGCATCTGTGTCTTCATCATCCCTGCTAAGTGGAAGATCAAGGAGATCCTGCAAATCTTCAAGACTCAGGCCAAGAGCTTGTTCCCTTGATATTTTCTCCACTTCTCCACCAGACCTGAGCAAAGTCAATACGCATGTCTGTTTGTCAGTTTCCCACTTTTGTATTTTTGAGCTTGGTGGGTTTCTTGGGAGATGTTTATTTGCAGAGGTATTTGGTGAGGCTGGCCTATTCATGACTGGCTGAGCAGCACTTGCTGATTGTTCCAATTCAAGATCTTCTTTTATCATTAATTTCGTGCCTGCTTTTACAATGGCATCACCAGCTATTAGATCTTGAATTGTTTCAGTACTCGACTGGTTTTGGCTCCTTCTTTTGTAGATGGCAGCACCAGCTGGAGCAGTGCTTCTTTTTGCTTGCAGCTTTGGTGGTCTTTTTGAAACCTCTGCTTTAGAGTAGTCAGGCTTTTGTGGAACTTTTGGATCTTTCTTTCTAAGTTCCTCTAACTTCTTGTAGGTAGCCCTGACCCTATCTTCTCCCCACTTTGACACAAAATTCTTCGACCCATAATCAGCTGCTATCAGCTCCTCTTTCATTCTTTTCAACATTAATGCCTTCTCAGCTTCAAATTTTTTTGAATTTTTCAGGGGGAGTCTGCTTGACCTTATTTTTGATCATTTCTTGAATCTTGGTTGCTTCCTTTTCAAGCTCAGGAATGGTTCAATTTTTTGTACATGTATTTCTCCCCATTGTATTTCTTGTAGGTCATGATATTCTCAATGTAGTCTTTTCTCAAGGACTCATCTGCCCTTTCTGAAATTTGCTGACATACATTTTTAGCAAATCGCTCCATAGCATTGACCTGTGAGAGTAAGAACTGATAGTTTTGCTGAAATTCTCTATTAGATTTCCCTTTTCTGTTTTTGATTGCAATATCCTCTGCTTGCTTGGCCTTGAGTCTCAAGTATTCTTCAATATTGTTAGGCCTGGGATATCCTGCAACTGATGGCAAACTCCTTTTAACTAGGTCATCCTCATAGTAGAAAGATTTGATTTCTTCCCTGACTGCAATGAGTTCCAGAGGAAATGAGACACCAGCAGGAGGTAATGGCTTTAAGATTTGAGCTGAAGAGAGAGGTATGGGTTTAGGAATTGTGACAAGTGACAGAGATTTTGATGATGCTGGTGGTGGTGAAGGTGAATCATCATCTGATATGTAAATCCTTCTCCTTTTTGTTTTAGAAGAGGCAGATGATGTTTTGGGTGGATCAGTGGTGGTAGATTGTATGGCAGTGGTTTATGTTTGACTAACAGCTGTTGAAACAACTGGTGTCTCAACCACTGTTGTCTTTACAACAGATGTTATAACACCTGTTGTCTTCTGCTTTTTGTCAGCAGGTGAAAGTGGTGGTGAGATTGTTTTTGGTGGTGACAGTGGTGGTGGTAAAGTAGTGGTTGTGGTAAAGTAGTGGTTGTGGTGTGTGTTGAAGTGGTGTGTGTTGAAGTGAGAACAGATGTTGAAACCACTGAAGTACCAGCAGTAGTTGATACAGCAGGAGTTACAACAGCTGTTTGGGTGGAGGTTTGATGCAGATGGCTTTTGGATGGTGGTTTTGGAGGCTTTGGAAATCTGGATGGGATGGACTTAGCTTTCCTTTTTGTCTTAGGATTTTTAGTATCCTTTGATCCAGAACAACCTTGCTCATACAGTTCCATGAAAGCTCTTCTCTCCTCATTCCATCTTGAGATATCCTTTGCCATTCAATCTCTTTTAACACTTGCTACTCCTTCATCAAGTGCTTCTTGAGTAGCATCAACCTTTTTACTTCCATATGGCAATGGAATTTTTCTGGTCATAGCATCCTTCTCAGGTTCATTGTATAGACCATCATCTATTCCTTTCTTCTTCCACTCCTGAATTTTCTCCCCCTTTTTGGCATTATCTTCTGGGAGTTGATCAATGAAAAGTACTGTTGGAGGAGCAGTGCCAGTGGTTTTCAATAAATGGGTCTTGATTGCCTTAATATCTGCTTGAGTGTTCTTGTACCTAGACTCCATAATGTTTCTCAGCTGTTGGACATGAAACTCATGTTACTGATCAGCCATTTCTTGTTGTTGTTGGAGAAAAGGTTGGAAAAGGTTCCAGAGCTCATTTGTAGCAAAAGCTTGTGGTGGAGTAGGTGCTTGAGGTGGAACAACAGTGGATTGCATCTTTTGTATTGTCAACACCTGCTGTAGCATGTTTTTAAGATCTGCAACAGATGTATCCAATTTTTCAACACGTTCTGTCAAATCCTTATATTTTAAATCATCACCCAATTTAATGGGATCATCTGATTTCCCACTAGTAGTGGTTTTATCAGTGGTTGAGGTAGGGAGTGTACTCCAAACACTAACCACTGATGCCCCTTTTTCTTGGTACTGGGGTCTTCTTCCTTCAACACTTGACAAGCTTTTGATGTTGCCAGTAGGATAGATAAATCCACTGGTGGTTGGCAGAGGTGCTATGTAAGGAATTGCCTCCAAGGAAGTCTTATTGATGTAACCAATGTCCAACTGTAAACCAATGGGTTCAACAGTTGTAGTGGCTGCTTCACTTGGACTACCACCAAGAGTTACTTGTAACTCAAGGGGTCTAACCTCCTCAGGTTGTGTTGGTGGGTTAGCAAAGATTGCTACATCAGACCCAGTCAGTTGTTGAGGTATATTCTCATTGATAGGTAATTGAGAAGGACTGGTTAGTGCCTGGTTCAAATCAATTGCATCCAACAGCAGTTTAGTTGGTGGGGGAATTGTGGATGTGATGTTTGGTGAAGAAAGAGGATTTGCTCCGGAAATTGAGCTGTGGATGATGGAAATGAGTGTTTCCAGAGCATCATGATGTGGTGTCCCAATGTATACAACCTGATCTTTTTGTGAAGAAGCAGGAGGAGTTTCGGTTATGGGTTGAGATATTTGTACCAACTGCTGTGAGGAAGTAGCAGCAGTGGTTTCTTGTGACATTTGTGTTGTCACAGGCAGTAGCTCTGGTATCTCATCCTCCATAGTTTCCTTTTTGATGGGTTTTGGGGGTTTTTGAGTTTTTCTTTTTGGCTATTTGGTGAGTGTAGGTGTGGGTTTCAAAGCAGTTGTGCTGCCACTTTGATCACCTTGAGCAGTGGGCTTAGCAGCAGATACCTGAGGAGCAGTTGTAACTGCTAAAATCTGCTCAGGCACCTCTGCTTGTGTTTTGCAAGGTGTTAACATTCTTGAAAAAGTTTCAGTTGTTAAACTGTTTATTTGAGTAGAATCACCTTGGTTTATTGCAGCTAAATCATCCTTACTGAATTTCTTTTCAAAATAGTAACTTAAAAACCTTGGAAACAGTAAGAATGACTTTGTTTCAACATTATTAACCAAATCTTTAAAAATTTCTCGAGAATAGTTAAAATTTTCTTCTTGAAGAATTGCATATCCCAGATTTTGAATCTTTAAAGGGATTTCATTGAAAGAAGTGGTTTTATTTGAAACACATAGTAGGAGGGTATGAAATAAAAATCTGGTTGCGGAAGGAAAATAACCTTTTTGTAAGGTAAGTTTCTTCATCATTGTGGCTTCATACCCTCTTTCAATGAAGTCAGTTTGTAACTCGTTTTTAGTGAAAGAAATTTTACCTTCCTGATCACCGAGTTGAAAGACCTCTGAGATGGATTGTGGCGTGATTTGGACAGCTTTACCCTTTATAGAAGAGTGTATGGTGGTTGCAGTGTCTCCTTGTTTTTCAAGGGTTGCATTCTTCCAGAACTCTCTTTGGGTCGCCAAATAGATTGGTGCATCGGCGGTGAACAAAGTTTTGTACTTTGATTTTGCCATAGTGTCAATGATGGAATCGAAAACTTTGGTGGTTCCTGGTTTTGTGAGAAGACCCAGGAGATTGTGAGATGGTTTATATGGGAGTTCAGTGGAGATTGTCTTTTGAGAGGCTGTGTTTGATGATGATTTGGATGTGGGTTTTGCAGATGGCTTCGATTTTGTCATTTTTGAATAGAATGATCGAAGAAATTTGTGAAAGATGAGATGAAAAACTGCTTTGAGAAGAGAATTTTTAAGAATTCAATTCGACAGTAAAACCCTGTTTTGGTGGTGAGTGGGGGATTTTATAGGGAAGAAAGTGAATGCTGACGTGGCAGCCGTTACAAAAGGTCTGACCACTATGTACTGCCCACGTGACAACCCCTGGTGAAGGTGAAGGACAGTACTTTGATGAAAGTGACTGATGAAGGCAGTGGTATGAAAGCAGTGGATGAATTTCACTATCAGTGGATAAGACACTGCTTTTGAACAACAGAGTTTATCAAAGGAATGCCAGAACAGGGGTTGACTTTCAGCAGTGGACAGACTTTTGAAGTAGAGCAGACTTTTGAATAATCAGTGGTTATGGCAGACTTTTAAGGATTTTAATGAAAATTTCATTTTTAGCTATTTTTAAGGATGAATTTTTGATTTTCTGAAAACATTTTGTTGCTTTTATTCATAGAAAAACAAGATGTTGCTTGTTATTCCATGTTCAGCATCCCAATCCTAGAGACCAAGCTTTCAAAAGTGGCTGTATCAAGTGCTTTTGTTAGCACATCTGCCAGCTGGTCTTTAGTTGGGACATGATGCAGAGAAATCAAACCTTTTTCATAGCAATCCCTCACAAAGTGATGTCTGATGTCGATGTGTTTGGTGGTAGAGTGAGAAACTGGATTTTTGATGATATTTTCTGCTGCCTGGCTGTCCAACATGAGTGGTGTCTTTAAGGCAGTGATACCAAAATCCAGTAACTGATTTTGAAGCCACAGGAGTTGGGCTGTACAGCTTGCAGCAGCAATGTATTCAGCTTCAGCAGTGGATGTTGAAACTGCTGCTTGCTTTTTGCTTTGCCAAGAAACCAAGCAATCACCTAGAAACTGGCACCCTCCTGATGTGGACTTCCTTGTGGTGTGACATCCAGCAAAGTCACTGTCTGAAAAACCTGAAAGCTTGATGTTCCCATTAGCTGGATACCAGATACCAAGTGTGGGAGCACCTTTTATGTATCTGAAGATCCTTTTTACAGCAATGAGATTTGATTTTCTGGGAGCTGATTGACTTCTTGCACAGACACATGTTGCAAACATGATGTCTGGTCTAGATGCAGTTAGGTACAATAAAGACCCAATCATGCTTCTATAAAGTGTTTGGTCAATCAGCTCATCTTTTTCATCAGACATGACCAGCTTATTTGTTGCCATGGGTGTGCTGCATGGTTTACAATCATTCATATCAAATTTGGTCAAAAGTTCTTTAGCATATTTACTTTGATGAATGAAAGTTCCATTATGCATTTGCTGTACTTGGAGACCAAGAAAGCATTACAACTCACCCATTGCACTCATTTCAAACTCAGCTGTCATGAGTTCCCTAAACTCTTCACACATTTTGTTACATGTGCTTCCAAAAATAATGTCATCCACATAAATTTGGACAATCATTAAATCCTTCCCTCTCCATTTTAGAAACATTGTTTTATCAATGGTACCTCTTTTGAAACCATTTGAGAGTAGGAAGTTGGAAAGAGTTTCATACCAGGCCCTTGGTGCTTGTTTCAGGCCATACAAGGCTTTTTTTAGCCTGTAGACATGATCTGGATAAAATGGATCCTCAAAACCTGGAGGTTGACAAACATACACCTCTTCTTGAATTGTACCATAGAGGAAAGCACTTTTGATATCCATTTGAAACACCTTCATGTTGTGGTTGACAGCAAAGGCCAGGAACAGTCTAATGGCTTCCAATCTTGGAACAGGGGCAAATGTTTCATCATAATCAATCCCCTCTTCCTGTCTGTAACCTTGAACCACAAGCCTGGCTTTATTCTTGACAACAATGCCCCTTTCATCTGTTTTGTTCTTGAAGACCCACTTTGTGCCAATGGGACTAACCTCTTCTGGCAGTGGTACAAGTTCCCATACTTGTTGTCTTTTAAACTGTTGGAGCTCTTCTTGCATGGCTTCTACCCAGCTGTTGTCTTTCAGTGCCTCTTGGTACTTAACTGGCTGATGGAGTGATAGAAAACCAGCAAAAAGACAAATGTTTTGGGTTTGGCTTCTTGTGAGCACCCCTTCATTGATGTTGCCAATAATTTGATCAGGTGGATGAGATCTCAAGAAGATTAAATCTCCTTGGTATGGTATGATGGCATTTGTTGGTGAAGGCTGCAAATGTGTATCATCTGAGCTATCCACTGCTGGGGACTTTGATGATCCAGCAGTGGCTTCAAAAGGTGGTGGAATGGGAGGTAATGGTGTGGACACATGCTGACTTTTATCCACTGTTTGGGGACTTTTGTCAGCAGTGTTTGAGGATGTGGAAGCAGTGGTGGATGGGCTACTTTGGTCAACAACTGTTGAGGTAGAAGTGGTTGAGCTTTGACAACTGTTTTGAACAGCTGGTGCTTTTCCCTTTGTGGCAGACCTTTGAGGGATGATGATTTCATACCCATAGTCTGGTGTTGTATCCTCTGATGGACCTGCACTGTTAGTCTTGACAGCAGTATTTTCAAAAGTAAATTTTTCAAGATCAAACAGATCTGCAGGATTTGCTGGGATTTTCATTGATGAAAGTTCATTGAACTTTACATTCAAAGTCTCCTCCACTGCCTTGGTGCATGTATTGAACACTTTGTAGGCCTTGGCAGTGGTTGAGTATCCCAGATGATAACCACAATCAATTTTGGCTGCAAATTTTGAAATGGAATCTTTTAGGTTCAAAATAAAGCATGGGCAACCAAACACCTTGAAATATGAGATCAGTGGTTTAATTTTATACAGAATTTCATAAGCAGTCTTTTTGTGCCTGGGGTTTATTAAAACTCTGTTCTGGACATAGCAAGCAGTGTTTACTGCCTCTGCCCAGAAAGTTAATGGCAAACCTGAATCTGCAAGCATAGTTCTGGCAGCCTCAATCAAAGTTCTGTTCTTTCTTTCAACAACCCCATTTTGCTCTGGTGTTCTAGGAATGCTGTACTGCCTTACAATCCCTTTCTTCACACAGAAGGCATCCAACTCCTTATTTTTAAATTATGTGCCATTGTCACTCCTGAAGCTTTTCACTGGAAGGTCAAATTGCTTTTCAACCTGTGTCACAAAGTCTTGCAAAATGCCTGCAGTCTCATCTTTTGAGTGTAAAAAGAAAAGTCATCAACAATAACCAAACAATATCTTTTCTTCTTGAGGCTCATGACTTGAACTGGGCCAAACAAATCCATGTGTAGCATCTGCAAACACTGGGTTGTTTTGGACTCTTCAATGGACTTATAAGAACTTTTATGCTGTTTTCCTTTTAAACAGGAAATGCAATGTTCAGGACATGAAAACAATTTTTGTGGTAGGCCTCTCACCAAACCATTTTTTGAAATTTCAGTGATTGTCTTAAGATTTGTGTGCCCCAGCCTTCTGTGCCAAAGTTCTGTCTCTTTGTTAGAGGCAGCTGAGAACAGACAGGCATCAGCTCTGGGACACTCTTTTGACATGTCAACAACATAAACATTGCCACTTCTTTGAGCAACAAGTTTAGTTTGACCAGTTTTGATTATTGCTTCAATCTTTTTGACCATTTCTGGTCCAACAATCCTACAACAATCTTTTGTGAAGAATGACCCAAACCCCTTGTCACTCATTTGAGACACACTCAGAAGGTTGAATTTTAGATTGTCTATCAGATTGACATTTTCAAATTTTACTTTTCCAGACTGCACTGTACCAGACCCCAGAACTTTCCCTTTACTATTATTCCCAAAGGATATATCACCCCCTCCATGGATTTTAAAGTCTTTGAGGAGGGCTTTACATCCTGTCATGTGCCTGGAGCCTCCACTATCTACATACCAAAGACTATCAAAGCATGCAGAAGCTCCCTGCACATGAAGTAAAAGGATTAGTTCATTAAGGTCTCCAAAGCCAACAGGGCTTTGGATGGGGTCTCAACAGTGTCTGGGATGGATGCAGAATGATGGACAGTGGTTAGGTCAGGGGTTTGAACTGTTTTAGGACAGTTCTTCTCTAACCACTGTTGTGGGTCCTGACCTATCACCTGCTGGTAACCAAAAGGATGCCTGTTCACTCTGGGTTTAGAGGGCCTTTTGTAGACCTCATAAACGTGTGGAATCCTTTGGTAAGACTGTTTTTCCTTGCCTTTTCTGAACTGATTGGCAGGGGGGTTCATCAGTAACCTGAACATCTCTTTTGACAGATGTTTGGTTCAGCTGTTTTGTGACAGCTGTTTGAACTGGCACAAACAGTGGTTGTTTCTTGGTGAATTTGACAGATGATGATGATGATGATGGACTCAAGGATGTTTTAGCAATGTACTCATTCTTTTTCACATCAAGGTTTTTGAGATACACACATGCTTGAGTTTTGTGGTTTGTTTTACCACAAACAATGCAACTTTCAGCTGAAACAATGACACTTGTTTTGTTTAAATCATAAGCTTTTAAGTGGAAACAGTCTTTTGTTAGATGATTCCTTTTCTCACAAAATTCACAAAACAAGTTATCAATTTTTTCTTTCTTCTTTCTCTTTTCAGACTCCTTTGCAGCAGAGGTTTTAACCACTGCTGGGATGTCCTTGAGAGGTATGACTTTAGCTTTTGGAGCTTTAACACCATCAGTTGATGCAAAGTCCATTGGCTTGAAATTTTCAAGAATATCACACTCATCAGACCATTTTGGTTTAAACTGATAATCTTCAAGTTCCTCAAAAGTAGAGGACCCCATTGGTCTGTCAAGTGTGACTTTGTTACCAAGTTTGTCAGTGATTTTCACTTCTTGGCCATTCTTGTTTGTGGGTATGAACTCAGTGGTTACGTCAGTGGTTTGAACAGATTTTCCAAAAGTAGTGTTTTCATCATCATGTTTTCTATAACCAACCCCAAATTTCACATTGCTTTTTATCTGTTTTTCAAGCATAACCTCCTACCCTTTGCATGATTCCACCCATCTCTCACATGTGATCTGGGTGGACTCTAACTCCTTTTTGCAAACTTGATATTTTTCTACCATAGTTTGGAGTTGAGTTTTGGTTATGCTTTGCTCTTCTTTCAAACTGCTGATCTCTTTTTCCTTTTCAGTCAATTTGTTTTTAAGTTCTTTTAAAGATCTTTGAAATTTGACTTCATCAGTTAAGATTTTATCCCGAAGGTTTTCATTCACCTCTTTTATGTTAGCAAAAGCAATAATGCAATTGTCAGAACACAGTTTTTCTAGAACTTGAGGAGATACCTTGGCAGCAGCCATCATTGCACAATCACATTGATGATATTCTTCATCATCAGCTCTTTCTTCTTTCTCACCTGCTTTTTCTTCTTTCTTTTCTTCCTTGTTCTCTTCGGACCATGGGTCTGTCAGTGGTTCAATCAGGGTACCTGAACTTTCTCCCAACAGTAGTTCACCAGCCACAGCAGTAACCACTGCTTCACTCACCTCATCCACTGTTTCAATACTCAGCTGTTCCTCTTCAGTTTCAACCCCCTCCTGTATTGACTCGAATGCCATCAAACAAAACTCATTATGAGAAGAATCATTAGAAGCATAGAGTGCAAAATTTTCATCACTAAGGTCTTCAGGCATACTGCTCCAGTCAACAAACCCTTGAGTGAAAAAACTTTGTTGATCTGGTTGTACTGCTGCTGGAGCAGTGGTTTGAGGTGCAGACTGCACTTGTGCCTGGGGGACAGGGCTTTGAACATATTGGATCTGTGGAACAGTAGTTTGGACAAAGTGCACTGGCACAGGGGCAGCAGCATAGTGAGCAGTGTTCACTTGAGCTGCTGGGGCATACTGGGCATAGTGCACAGTGTTTTGATTTTGAGGTCTAGGATTTGAGCTAGGGTGAGTGATTATGGGTCTAGTAGTTTGACTCCTGCATTCCCTAGCGAAATGCCCCAACCTATTACACTTATAGCACTTGATTTTCGATTTATCCAACCCAACCCTTAGATTCCCATGCAAACCCGGGAATTTTCGCCCTGTTCTTTTGTAAAATTTGCTAGTTCTAACACTTAGCAAAGCCAGTTGGTGCAGGATGTCCATTTCCTCTAAGTCAGTGGGATCAAAATGCTGTAAGTCATTGAGTTCAAAGCTTAGATTGTCTGACATCTGGTTTTCGTTTGCAGTGAATGCATAACTTGCAGAGTGAGGATCAGGGTTGTTAAAATTTGCACCAGCAGTTATGTCAATGAAGTGATCAAAACCCTGATCCTTACCACTGCTCCCAGATTCTTCTTGACCCAGAAGAGCAGTGTTACCGAATGTATAATCATCAACGGCTTTTCCTAACTCTTGTAACTTCCTTTTTTGGTTCAACTCCCTTTCGTAGGTCAGGAGTCGACCGTGGAGTTGGGTCAAGGTCAGATCCTTGAACTCAGGTGAGTTTCGGGTGACAAAAGCTATGGTGTCCCATTTTTCTGGCAGTGATCTGAGGAACCTGCTATTCTGAGTTGAGTTTGTAAAAGTGGTGTTAACAAGCCTCAGTTCACTGATGAGACAACTGAAACGCTCAAATTGTTGCGTCAGTGATTCACCTCTAACATGACAAAATGTTTCGTACTGTTGATTCAGGATTTCCCTATTGTTTTCTATGACTTCTTCGGTTCCCCCAAACTGTTCCTTAAGCGCGTCCCATAACTCTTTGGCACTGTTACAGTGTAACAGTCCAGCATATATCTCATTGGGCAGCGCGGATGCTATGATGCTAAACGCTTTAGCATCTAGTTCGAACTTTTGATAGTCGGTTTCGGTATAATTTTCAACTGGTTTTGGAATGAACTTTATAGCATCTTCAGCGCTTGGCACTGTGGGAACATGGGGACCAAAGACGACAGACCTCCAACAACCTGTGCTTTGTTGAGCGAGGATGTGACCCATCCTCCTCTGCCAGATGTTGTACTCATTTCTTTGTAGCATAGGTGGTTTAAAAAGTGAGCCGATGTTGTTTTTATCATCCTGAGATTGTGACGTCATTCTTGTTGTTTTACAGACACTGAGAAATCAACTTTAATGGTGATTAATCCTTGCTCTGTTTTTCAACGAACGAACAAACGATCAGTATCAACTGTTATGAGCTGAACTATTTACGTCAAAATGATTGTTAAATCAAATTTGACTGTCCAAGCTCTGATACCAATTGTTGGATCTGAGTTTGTTTCTGATTGTATTTTGTGTTTGTAATTAAAATGAAAATGGATGAGTGTGCAGCGGAATTATGATGAAAACAAACTTTGCATACAATCAAACGAGAGTAATACTTTGATCAAACATCTTTTCACAATGAATCGGAAGATTGAATTTATTTCAATAACGATTACAATGATTGATGAATGAATGCAAACTCCCCCTCAGCCAGAGCTCAGTTGTTTGTTCGTGCAAAGAAGAAGATGATGCAAAAGAGCTGATAGAACAGTACAAAGTACTGAACTATTTATAGGCACTAGCAAACCACTGAGCATCTTAGCTGACGTCACCATGAAAGTGACATCTAACCTCCTAACAAACTCTAACCTCTGATCTATACAAATACTGCTATGTTAACTACTGCTATTACATTACATTACAAAACAGACTATAGATCAGCTGCTCCAACCTTCTACTGCTGTGAACCCAGCAGTACTTGTCCGGATCAGCAGTGCTTGACTCAAGGCAGTAGATTGAATCAGCAGGGCTTTAGTCTTTCATCAGTTCTTTACTTGAGCAGCAGTTGTAGGTCAGCAGTTTGCAAGATCAGCAGATAGGAGGTCAGCAGATGTTGAAATCACTTTCAAGGGGAGAGACTTGTATGTAAACATCTGCTTATTCTGGATCCACTGCTCTGATCCAGTTTTGGCTTTAATTATCTGTTCCTCTGATAGGGTTCAATCCCAACAGAAGGTAATATTAGGCCTGAATATTTTGGTGAACGGAACATTGATCATGTATATGGGAGTGGTGGATATGCTGCAGTACTTCCTATATATAAACACCCGGCTACATTATCAAGGTACCGTTACTCATGGCAGACGGGCTTCATGTTGCGATCCGTTCGGTTATGTTTTGGGCAATGCAATGTTGAGACTTCGACCCTTGTTGGTGCGAAAGATGAGGCCACAGTTGTTGTAACCACGATATCTATACACGTTTGCGGTAATTATAAATGAAAGGTGGTGATGCAGTCGTAGTACTTCCATATTTTCGTAGTTTGTGCTGTCGTGGTATGATGCACGTACGTCACTTTGGTGACCAGTTTTGATAATGCATTTAGGCACTAGCCCTTATGGGTTAAGTCTATGTGCAAAATTTGATAGATGTTATTATATATGTGATGATGATTTTGGATATACGTGTTGTGAACCTATGTGTGCGATGAAATTATGTGATGTGCGATGGAATTGTGTGGTTTGTGATAACTGAAAATGTGATAAGTGATGATTAACTATGTGAAATTGATACATAGATATCTATTGTTTATAATATAATGGCCCCGAAACGTGTACCTCAAATGACAGAGACAGAAATTGCCCAACTGATAGCACAACAACTCCAAACGGTTATCCCAACAATTGTAGGGCAGGTTAGCACCGGTATTAACGCTAACCCCCAACCGAACCCACAGCCGGGACCGATAAGTCAAAACAATAACCAAAACAATGGTAGGCCGGGTTGCACATATAAGCATTTCATGGAGTGCAAACCGATGGAGTTTAACGGAACTGAAGGACCGAATGGGTTTGTGAAATGGATCGAGAAGTCGGAATCGGTCCTTAACATAAGTAATTGTCTGGTTGACTGTGCGATAAAGGATACAACTTGCACTTTTACCGATCACGCTTTAAACTGGTGGAATACTATTGTGCAATCTCGCGGGCAGGATGCGATTAATGCTATGACTTGGGATGATCTTAAGATACTAATGAGAGAAAGGTTCTGCCCAATCCACGAAATTCAGAAACTCGAGCATGAGTTTTGGAACCTGCAGATGCAAGGTGCGGATCATGCAGGGTACACAAATCGCTTCAATGAACTGGCACGCATCTTGCCAGATATGGTTCGACCGGAGTCCAAGAGGATCGAGAGGTATATCTGGGGACTGGCCCTGGAAGTAAGGAGTATCATTAATTCGGTGGAGCACCTGACCATGCACGGAGTGGTAGCTAGGTCAGGCACGATTACGTATGACATGGTTAGACGCAAGATTTTGACAATGCCGGGAGAGCCGGCAGGAAATAAGAGAGAGGCCCCGGAAAGTAGTCGAGCGGGGGCAGCCATACCGAAGAGGGGGAGAGCCACTAGTCAAAGCTACGCCATGACTACACCAACGGGAAACTCTGGTGGCTATAAAGGAACAGCCCCAAAATGCAACAAGTGCACTTTGCACTACTATGGTGCATGTCGAGCAGGGATCTGCCCGAGGTGCCATAAGAGTGGACATTATACCCGAAACTGTAAGACACCATTGGAACCCAACCATTTTCAAACCCCAAGGCCTCAGCCTCTTCAGCAACGATCCCAACCACCAACGCAACAGACTACCTACCCCCGTACTTGCTACGGATGTGGCAGTACGGAGCACTTCCGAAGAAGCTGCCCAAAGTTTGCTCAACAGCCAGCAGGAAGGGATACGCAGGGCCAAGCTTCTACCTCAAATGCAGCTCGAGGTCGTGCCTTTATACTTGGTTCTAGTGACGCACGGCAGGATCCAAAGGTGGTGACAGGTACCTTTCTCATTTCCGATTAGTATGCTTCAGTATTGTTTGATACGGGCGCAGATAGGAGCTATGTTTCCATTAATTTCTTACCCTATTAAATATGCCGGCTACACCAAATCATTCATGATTGTCCTTTAATTCATAACGACCACCAATTCCTTATCGACCTACTACCGGTAGAGCTCGGAAGTTTCGATATAGTAGTGGGAATTGACTGGTTGTCCAAGTACAAGGCGGAGATTATATGTGAGCAAAAGATTGTTAGGATCCCTTTTTCTAATGATGAAGTTATTATGGTACAGGGAGAGAAGTCTAGTACCATATTAAACCTGATATCCCACCTTAAAGTGTTGAAATGTATGCGTCAAGGATGTGATGTGTTCTTAGCAAGTGTAATGACGACCGAACCAGAAGAACAACGTATTAAGGATATCCCAATAATGTATGATTACCCAGACGTGTTTCCCGATGAATTGCCCGGATTGCCACCCAATCGGCAAGTCGAGTTCCGTATCGACTTAATACCGGGAGCAACTCCAATTGCAAAAGCACCTTACCGTTTAGCACCTTCATAGATGCAAGAACTATCATCTCAGTTACAAGAACTGCTAGACCGAGGTTTTATCCGTCCCAGTTATTCACCTTGGGGAGCACCAGTTTTATTTGTGAAGAAAAAGGATGGAAGCGTTCGGATGTGTATTGACTACCGGGAGCTGAACAAGGTTACCATGAAGAATCGATATCCACTTCCGCGAATTGATGATTTATTTGATCAGTTGCAAGGAGCCTGTTACTTTTCCAAAAATCGATCTTAGATCTGGTTATCATCAAGTGAAAGTTCAAGAGGAAGATATCCCTAAAACAGCCTTTCGAACTCGGTACGGTCACTATGAGTTCCTGGTTATGCCCTTTGGGTTAACCAACGCACCCGCGGTATTTATGGACCTCATGAACCGAGTTTGTAAACCATATCTAGATAAATTCGTCATAGTCTTTATTGACAATATTTTGATCTATTCCAAGAGTAAAAAGGAACACGAGCACCATCTACGAGCCATACTAGAGATATTGAGGAAAGAGAAGTTGTACGCCAAGCTTTCAAAGTGTGACTTCTGGTTACCAGCGGTGAAATTTTTAGGACATGTCATAGATCAACAAGGGATTCATGTTGACCCTAGTAAGATCGAAGCTATTAAGAATTGGCAAGCGCCTAAGTCTCCGAAAGAGATACGCCAATTCTTGGGATTGGCTGGATATTACCGTCGCTTTATTGAAAACTTTTCCTGCATTGCTCAATCCTTAACTGCCTTGACACCGAAAGATCGAAAGTACGAATGGGGCGAAGAACAAGAAACAGCTTTTCAGCTGTTAAAACAAAAGTTATGTGAAGCTCCAATCCTGTCGTTACCCGAAGGCAACATTGATTTCGTCGTATATTGTGACGCATCTCGACAAGGGCTCGGATGTGTCCTAATGCAAAGAAACAAGGTCATTTCTTACGCGTCTAGACAGCTAAACGTACATGAAAAGAATCACACGACGCATGATTTAGAGCTGGGCGCAGTGATTTTTGCACTTAAGATCTGGAGGCATTACTTGTACGGCATGAAATGTACAATTTATACAGATCACAAAAGCCTCCAACATATATTCGATCAAAAGGAGCTAAATATGAGACAGCGCAGATGGGTGGAGCTATTGAACGATTACGACTATGAAATAAAATACCATCTAGGTAAGGCTAACGTAGTAGCCGATGCCTTGAGTAGAAAAGACCGAGTAAAGCCACTCAGAGTGCGAGCTCTTGGGATGATTGTTCAAACCAGTCTTAAAGAGCAGACTCGTAATGCTCAAATGGAAGCTTTGGAGGAAGGCCAATTAAATAGCGAAAACTTACACGGAAACGAAGGGAATTTTGTGAGGAAACCGGATGAAGTGTTGTATTTCAAAAATAGGGTATGGATTCCTACTCTCCATGACCTACGTCAACTGGTTATGGATGAGGCTCATAAATCTAAGTACTATATTCACCCCGTACAAACAAGATGTACCACGACCTTAAGGAATTTTATTGGTGGCCATATATGAAAAAGGACGTAGCAGAGTACGTGATCAAATGCTTGACTTGTGCCCGGGTTAAGGCAGAATACCAGAAACCCTCGGGAATGTTACAGCAAACCAAAATACCTCAATGGAAATGGGAGCAAATCACGATGGATTTCGTGACCCACCTTCCAAAAACATCCCGAGGTCATGATGCGATTTGGGTAGTAGTAGATAGACTAACCAAATCGGCGCACTTTATTCTGATTCGTACTACCTACAACACCGTGAAATTGGCCGAGATCTACACGAATGAAATTGTGGCTAGACACGGGGTACCAGTTGCAATCATTTCATACCATGATAGTCATTTCACTTCACACTATTGGGAAAAGTTACAAGAAGCTTTGGGGTCTAGAATAGAACTGAGTACGACTTACCATCCCTAAACCGACGGCCAATCAGAACGAACTATCCAGACATTAGAGGATCTGCTTCGTGCTTGCACCCTAGACTTTGGAGGAAGTTGGGATAAGCACCTTCCCTTCATTGAATTCTCTTACAATAACAGCTATCTTAGTAGCATACAAGCTGCACCGTACGAAGCACTCTATGGCCAGAAGTGCAGATCGCCACTTTGTTGGGTTGAAGTGGGCGATACTCAACTCACGGGGTCTGAACTAATTCATGAGACGACATACAAGGTGCATAAGATCCAAAGTAGACTGAAAGCGGCCCGAGATCGGCAGAAAAGTTACGCCGATGTTCGCAGGAAACCGTTGTCGTTTGAAGTAGGTGACCAAGTACTGTTAAAAGTGTCACTGTGGAAAGGAGTGATTAGGTTTGGCAAGGCAGGAAAGTTGGCTCCGAGATACATTGGGCCGTATGAAATTATTGCTAAGGTTGGATTTGCAGCGTACCGACTGAATTTACCAGATGAACTGAGCACAATTCACGATGTCTTCCACGTATCCAACTTAAAGAAATGTCTCACGGATGCAGCAGCTATTATACTGTTAGAAGATGTGCACATTGATGACAAACTCCACTTTGTGGAGGAACCGGTAGAAATAGTAGACGGGAAGACCAAACAACTACGTTATAACAAAATCTCGTTGGTGAAAGTCCGGTGGAACTCGAAGCAAGGACCTGAGTATACCTGGGAACGAAAGGATGAGTTCCGTAGAAAATACCCACATCTCTTCCCTAACTAGATGAATTGAATTTCGGGGAAGAAATTTCTAAACCAGGGGAGACTGTGACACCCACGACGAAACCAGGTACACCCTAAACAGTCCAAAACTGTAAAGCACACTTAACACTTTAATTGTGCGAAAACCCTAAAAACATGTGTGACTTATATGCTTGATTAAATGATATCTGTTATGTCTCGGAGGAATCCGAGAACACGTTATGACTAACATGACACTAATAAGGGTCAACAGTGCGAAGTTGGTGTCCTTAGCCTTGAAACACGTGTTAAACGGGAGTGTTCCGTTTAACAGCGCTTTAAACCTTTGACATTGATTATTAGGTTATCGGTAGCATCTTTTAAGATTTCGTGTTCCAGGAACAACTTAGTTTTGTGCCTTAGACTGTGACATAAGGTTTGAAACCAATCAGAGATCGGGCACGCAAAACGGAGCAGCTTCCCGGTTAGGGAAACGCTTTTGTTTCAAGAATAACATAAGGCAATCAAAAGTGCAAGGAACGATCGATCAAGCTTAAAAACACTTAAACCACTCTAATACGAGTCTTTTATGATTAAAACAAAACTGGGTTCGGATTTCAAGACGGTTATGAATGATTTTTTAAACCGAGTCTTTTGACACTAATTACGCACGAAACGGAGTCCGTCACGCAAATCGAGAACGCGTCCAGGACCCGTAAACGAACCTAAACACTCAATGGAAGATAAACATCATCTTTTAGCTCACGTAACAAGGCACGAGGTGTCCCTTGTGGGACCCACACCCAACCCGCCCCCACCCCCATTATTTAATCAAAAAAATCATTTTGTTTCTTTTTCTTATTTCATTTTCACACAAAATCCTTTCCAAAATCTGATTTCTCTCAAGAAAAACCAGCTAAATTCACAAGAAACTTCAACAAATCAAAGGTATTAACTCAAATCCATAAGGTTTTAAGCATGGTTTCTTGATTAAACATGATTTAGGTTATAAAAACCCATTTTAGTCCATGAATTTTTGAGTTCTAAAAAAGTTTAGGGGCTGAATATGAACACCATATGAATACCATGGTGTTATATGGCAGCCATGGTTATAAATCTTTGGGTTTTGATACCCTAATCAACACCTATTCGACAGAAATCGCTTAACTAGTCGATTAACCGAAAAAACAGTGAAATAAAACTTGATTGATCTAAGTTCTAGCATATTTGGATTGTACTTGATGTGTAGGTACTAAATATAGCCCACACATACTTCTGGACTCACAAGGAACGCTCGGAATCGAAGGAATCGCTAGGTATATGACCCGAAACTTGAATCTAGACTAGGCAGAATATTGTTCGGACTATAACTTGGTCCGTAATACTTGGATTGAGCTGAAATTTGATGTGGTTATGAAGGGTAGTGTCAGGAAGGTCCACGTAAATATTTTCGAATTTTTGGAATTTTCTACGATTTTTGGTGAAATTTTGACTGTTTTACCAAAAGAATTCTGGAAAAAATACCAACGGATTCAATAAATCACCAAATTTTACAGAGACACTAAGGAACATATGAGGAATGTTATGGGAAAATTAGAAGTCCATTGGTTGAGTTTTGAATTGGGTTAAAAATCTGCGTTTTTGCGAATTTTTGGTAGCCGGAAACGCACCGAAACAAAATCAGAAAAATCTTAAAATTTTTGGAGATGTTTCTAGAAACATAAGGGATGTCCAGGAATTTTTTGGGAATTTTTAGATCAATGATGGTAATTAATGTTAATTATGTGGTTAAATATGGTTTTATAAATAATTTATTTAGACAAGTAAAATGCCAAAATAAATTCCAAGAATTTTTTCCCATATTCTACAGATTTTTACTGAGTTATATTAAAACTTTCAGAATTTTATTCAAAGTATGGATAAAATGGGAATTTTTGGGACTAAAAATGGGTTATTTTAAATCAATTTCGGCAGTTTACCGTGTAACGAACCTGCCGGAACTGGGAACTGACCCAACCTGAAAAATACTATAATTGGAACACAGGGAATATTCTGGAAGATTCCAGGGCGGAGTGGAGACTTGGGGTGTGTCCAATACCAGTTCGGGAAAATCCCCGACGGTGGAAACGGAAACTCAAAATTGGGCAACCTGGACTCCCCAAACACCCAAACTCCCTTAAAGAAAAATTAATCATTCTTAAATAACAACGTGTTGGCACTATTGGTATTCCCGTACCATTATCCGAACACGTTAAACTACTGACATTGACTGGCACGGGAACTAGTGCCCGGAAGCCAAACTGAAAACTAATACTACCCTGACCTCCATCACCATACCCGTGTCCTATAGACTCAATCCGGGGTGAAAACTCCTGACCAAATCCAAGTTATAACCATTACCGACTTAGATACTGATTTGAGTCCTTACTTGCATGTGTGCTATTAAAGATGATTTTGTTGATTAAACACTCTTTAGCCAAGACTACTCTTTGCACTATGAGTTCCTTTCCCCCACTTTTAAACTGTTTTCCTATTTTCTGGGGTGATTTGCATGTTACAAACTGTGTTAATTACACCAACTTTCTATGATGTGAATTATCTAACACACGATATTAGCCCCGATACAAGTGATTAACGTAAGTCGTGGGTAGTGGATAGTACTATTGGTCTGACAAACCCAGTTGCCGCCGGACAGGTGCGGCCGGCAGCCAGGCAACTGCACGCGTCCTAACCAGGTTATGTTGTTAGACATAACTACCCGAGGGCATTAAGCTACATGTGATGCAGGTGGTGCGATTAAGTGTCTGTGTGACACAGTACGATTAAGACAGTCTAGGATTCACTTTGTGACACTCGTGTAATTCCATCTATGAACCGTAATATGTGCAATTAAACATGTTGATGCATTTTGAAACGAAACAACCAAACCAGTGGAACTCACCAGCAGCGTTTAGCTGACCTTTTTTTAAAACTAACATGCATTTCAGGTAACTTGAGACTGATGTGATCCGTGTATGTTGTTCAAGACATGTTTATTGGCAAATATTGAGATAGACGCATGCGACTTAGAATACTTATGTGGTTCATGGGAACACGCAGTTGTAACATACATGTAGTATGTAATCAACATTTTGTAATTAATAAAATGTAGTGTCTTTATAAACAATGTGCTTGTACCAGAGGTGTCTGTTGCATCCCACGTTTTTTTCTTCCGCTGCAAATCGGGGTATGACAGAAGTTGAAATCACTGTTTTGATGAAGAGATTAGGGAATATTGATTCATCAAGAACGTCGATAAAGCTTGTGTATAAGAAGGCTAGGGGGAGCAGTCTACTATTTAGAAATGGTATTCCAACCATGGAAGGTGCAAAAACCTGCTTGGAAGTTGTTTTTCCATTAAGGATTTTGGTGAAACCGCCTATATTTTGGGAATAAAGATCTATAGGGATAGATCAAGGAGCTTGATAGGTTTAAACCAAAGTGCATACATTGACAAAGTCTTGAAAAGGTTCAACATAGAGAACTCTATGAAACGTTTGGTACCTATTCAAGAGGGGACAATATTGAGTGTGTCTCAATGTCAAAGCTCAAAGGATGAGCAAGAAAGAATGAAAGCAATCCCATATGCTTCTGCTATAGGATCCATTATGTATGTAATGATATGCACTAGACCGGACATGTCATGCGCTTTAAGCATGACGAGAAGATACCAGCGAAATCCAAGTAACGGTCATTGGATGACTGTTAAAAGTATATTGAAATACCTTAGAAGGACTAAGGATATATTTCTAATATATGGATCTTGTGAAGAAGAACTCGTTGTAAAGGGTTAAAGGGATGCGAGTTTCGGAATTCGTTGTAAAGGGTTACATGGATACGAGTTTCCAAACTGATCAAGATGATTCTCGATCACAAACAAGGTAGCATTGTCCACTACAGAATCAGAATACATCGCCGCTTCATTGATCGAAATGATTCATGTGGATCTGCCACTTGAATTATTGTCGATCTAGGGTTAGTCCTTACCATTCACGACCCCTAGAGATCTTTGTGATAACGATGGTGCGATTGCTCAAATCAAGGAACCTCGTGCACATCAAAAGACTAGGCACATTGAGCGGAGTTTCAACTACATAAGGGATGAAGTTGAAAAGGGAAAGATATGTGTTCACAAATTTCACACTGATCAAAATATTGCGGATCCACTCATGAAGCTCCTTAAACGGGAAAAGCATGAAGGGTCATACTTGTGCCTTAGGACTTCGATATTCTAGTGATTGGATTTGATCAATTTTGTATTTGGATATTGGAACAACTGTTATTATAACTCTTTATGGTATTTTGAGTTATGTTCCGTTTTAGCATGTTTAAATCCGTGAATAAGTTACTTATTCTAAATGTCCGTAGTCGATCATACTTGTGGGAACAAATATGAATGTAAGACTATTATGAATTTGGAACGGTGGATATTCATTAATTATGAATATAGAGAAAAGTGTTGCTGTGACACCTGTGCCTCTGCGACCATCAAAAAAATACCAAATCAGTGAAATATTGTGTTTCATACTTGGGATTTGTATAAATATGTGTATCATGTGCACATATCAATTCATGTTTGATTTCGAGCTCTAAATCGCTTTCTGGAAGTTTATACGCAAACTGATGCTTAAACGTAATCAGTTTAATGCGACAAACACTCCGGGATAGTGACATAGGCTCAACATACCTTAAATAACCTTTACATAACTTAGAAATAAGTTTTGGATGGTTTGGTGTGTCGAAATCAAGTTTGTTCGATCGCAGGGACTATTTACGTCAAACTGCGAAACTATACCGATTTGTATAGTAACGAACGTTCCGGAACTTGATCATAAGTTAAACATGCCCTAAATATACTTTACATAGCTTAAAAATAGGCTTTGAGGTGTTTTGGTGCGCAAAAATAAACTTATTGATCAACATGGACTAAAAGCGTCAAAAAGTGCCCAAATGACCAGATTCATTGTATCTAGTCCAATTTTGATGTTTTGATGGTTTTTAACCCCAAGTTTTGCATTCTATGGGCTAAAATTTGATGGTATTTCATGTCACACCCCGACCACGTAAAACATCAAATCGTGGCGGAAACGTCGGGGAGTGTTGTAACAGAATTATTGTTCCACAACCATGGTAATTAAAATTTATTTTATTCAACAACCAAAAGTGGAATACATTGTTTCAAAACAAGAACCAAAGAGTACATCATATAATTAAACTAAGTCTATCTTTATTTTTAAGTCTCTAAGGCACAGGTCCGCCCTAGTGTCACGATCATCCTAAGCATCAGCTCCTGAAACACATGTGAAAATAGGTACGTCAGCATAAAAATGCCTGTGAGATACATAGGTTTTGTAAAAATATGATTCATGACGTAAGTTTTAAGGAAAGGTTGTTTGACAAAATCAGTCATGATCCTTGTAAAATGTTTTGTTTTATAAATCTTTTGAAAAGCGACGATAATGTAGATATTATGTAAAAGAATAATGTGAGGTTAAATGAATAACCAAGTAAAATGAGTTTGTCTAAAATAAGTTGTTTATACAACAATGTCTTGTGAAAAATATGTTATTTGTATAAAATGTTATATGTCTAAATTGAAATGATTCAAATAACGCTACAATATATAATACCATACAAATACTTATATATAGGAAGTACCAGCGGCGTATCCACCATGCTTGTATCATATTACATATGCCTCGTTACTTAAATCACTTACCCAAACAAACCACTAATGTAAATTTGCCCATATCAAATCATTTGTCAAATGTCTTTGTGTAAACCATGTCAAAATATCTATGTCAAAATACAGTCTAGGAAATGTGTATATCAATATCAAAATGTCTATGTCAAATGTCAATGTGTGAACAAAATGTCATGTATGGCAAATGAAATATATAAATATATATATATATATATATATATATATATCCACCGAGCCATAGGTAAAAATGCACAAAACAATGTATTGAAGTAAAACGTGGTTTAATCAACGTTATGTTTTGTGGAAATGCATGCTATACTGAATACAAACATTTATGCGGTATTGTAAAAATGCATACATTCAAGCCTTGTGACTGTGGTGATGAGCCTTTAAACAAATTAAAGGTCTATCTGTATTATGTTTTATCGAATTCGGTCATTCCTTTCATCCAAACATACCTAGGATGTTAGGAACGGGAGTTGTCAATTCCTATGGTACCATTACCTACTAACGAGCGGCGTGATCAAAGTTAATGAATGTATATGGTCCCATTTAAACAAGCCAAATGTCTTATCAAAATGTAAGCATGTGATGAAATGAAAATGTACTAAGCATGATGAACATACATAGCATAAAAAGGTAATGCAAAAAAATGCACTAACTATGCACACAATGGACATACGTAGCATAAAATGTCATGTAAAACGATGTACTAATAATGTACTAATGAACATAGCATGTATATGATGAGAAAACATAAAAAGCACGAAAGTAACAAGTAGGCACATGTGTTTCACCCCAAAATGTTTGGAAAACAGTAAAAGATGGGTCTATGTACTCACTTGAGATTGCTCAATAGACTTTATAAATCCACCAAGCAAGGTTAGAAGATTCACGGATTCAAACGTCACCTAATATAGGAAACTACATTAATAAACGGACCTAATCGGAGGATCGGGTAGCATGAGGGTTTGTAAACTAAATGAGTGTAGGAACTTGTGTAATATGGTTTAACAAAGCCTACATACAAAAACGAAACTTATCCTAAGTGCTTTTGACCCGTTATGACCCGTTTAGGTAGCTTATGCTACTTTAACGCGTTACTCGCGTAAAACGCGTTTGGATCGCCTAACTAGCCCTATGACAAGTAAGATATGCCTTAACATGTTTAATATCGTTATTAAATCAGTTTAGATGGCAAAAGTTATGTTACATAGGCTTAAAATGAATTTTGGCGCAAAAAGGGCATTTTGGTAATTTACCTAAGGCATAGGAATTACTTATCATACAACTACTTAAACGACGTGACCATAAGGTATAACCTCGGAAGGTTATTCCCTATACTACTATGGTCACCTAAAGTATTTGGTCGGATCCTAATGATCGACCAAATGGGTCGGGTTCGAAAGTATAAGCGATTGATTAGATCGCTTACCTTTACGACCCTAGACAAGCACAAATCTAAAAGTGACGAGCTAAACATGTTAGAACATGTTTAACAAGGTTTAAAAACAGGTTTGGTATCAAAATAAACAGTTTTGATACCCACAAGTAGTTTGGTTACAAAATACGCGAGAACACGCATTTTGCCCGAAACTACGACTCGTCACTGAGCCTAGATAACGTGGTAATCAGTAGGTATAGTCACTAGGGACTATAACCATCGTGATTACGCTCACGTTATGAAGTTCAAACGAACTTCGCATTGACCATAAACTGGTCAATGCAGAAAGTCAAACACAGTTTGACTTTAACGCTAAAACGAACGATAAACGCGAAAGGATACTTACAGAAGGTCCCCGCAAGTATTTGACCCGATTCACTCTCAGGTAGGAAGCATATAAACTTCCACTTAGAGAGCTTTGAATCAGATTCAAATGTGAGGGAAATGAGCAAGACATGGGGGGGGGGGGGTATTTATAGGAAATGTAGAGCCGTTAAGATCATTTCTTGTTTCCCAAGCGTTAAATATCAGCCGTACAACACATACCCACTGATTTAAAAACCCATGGGAGCCCATAGGATTGCTAGAAACCAGTTGCAAGTGAGAAAGGAGTGTATAACAGCTGAAAACAGGCTATTTGCAACATTCTGCTGTTCTGGGGACTGCTTGCGCACCGTAACACTCAGAGTGTTGAGGTGCGCAAGGACCTAGTTTGGCAGAATGGAAGATTTGGTCCCTGCAGTGTAATAAGCTCATTTCTGACACGTTTAAGGCCCGTTAACCCCTTTTCAAAGCTCTAAAATGAAGTTAAAGTATAGGGAACTTAAAATGTGCTCAAAAATATGCCGGATGTCGGTTCGTTTGACCGTACGGTTGCATTGTTCGGTTAATTACGACGAAAGTCGTAACGGACGCGTGTACGATCCAAATTGCGCGACGAATGGATTTTTGACAAGCCAATCACAATATTTTAATGATTACATAAATTTTTGGATGTCCGGATGTATTCAGAACGTAAGTTATGCGCGGAAATGCAAACTTATGCACTTTTTGACGCTTTTAGTCCCTGAATGAGCATAAAGTTTATTTTAGCACACCGAACCCCTCAAAGCCTATTTCTAAGCTATGTAAAGGATATTTAGGGTGTGTTTAACTTATGGCCATGTCCCGGAATGTTCGTTACAGTTCAAATTGGCATACTTTCGCAGTTTGTCAATTTTAGTCCCTGTAAGCGAATTAACTTGATTTTGCCATACCAAAGGAATGCGCTTGCGTTTAAGCCATTTGATTATACGGTCCATGATTTCCACAGGTTTCTCAACAAAATGTAGTGTCTTATCAACACGAATTTCGTCAAGTGGTATGTGGAGGTTCTCGTCAGCTAAACACTTCCTGAGATTGGACACATGGAAGATTGGATGAACATTTCCAAGTTCAGGAGGTAACTCAAGTCTGTAGGCTACCTTACCGATTCTTTCGACGATCTTGAATGGTCCAACATATCTAGGTGCAAGTTTTCCAGTCTTTCCAAATCTGATCACACCTTTCCAAGGTGAGACCTTAAGTAATACTCGATCACCGACTTGAAATTCCATGGGCTTGCGTTTTGGGTCCGCGTAACTCTTTTGACGGCTTCTAGCTGTCTGAAGGTTATCACGAACTTTCTTAATCTTATCAGTTGTCTCTAAAATGAGGGTAGGTCCAGTAAGCTGAGCCTCCCCGATCTCATTCCAGCAGACTGGTGAACGACATTTTCGACCATAGAGAGCCTCGAAAGGAGCCATGTTGATGCTGGAATGATAACTGTTGTTGTAGGAGAACCCAATCAATGGAAGATGTGAATCCCAACTACCACCAAAATCAATCACACGAGCTCTAAGCATATCCTCCAGAGTCTGGATTGTTCTTTCAGATTGACCATCCGTTTGCGGATGATAAGCTTTGCTCAGATTAAGTTGGGTCCCCATAGCAGATTGCATGGTTCTCCAAAAATGAGAAGTGAAACGAGCATCTCTGTCAGAAATGATGTTCAAGGGAACACCATGTCGAGATACGATTTCATCCACATGGATTTTAGCCAGTTTGTCAGCAGAAAAATCCTCACGGATTGGCAAGAAATGCGCTGACTTTGTAAGACGATCAACAACTACCCAAATGGCATCATGACCTTTCTTAGTGCGCGGAAGTTTGGTAATGAGATCCATAGCGATGTTTTCCCATTTCCAAACTGGGATCTCTGGTTGCTCCAAAAGACCAGAAGGATGTTGGTGTTCAGCCTTGACTTTAAGACAAGTAAGGCGTTTTGAAACGTACAAGGCAATATCTTTCTTCATACCAGGCCACCAATATTGGGTACGTAGATCCTTATACATTTTGTCTGAGCCATGATGGACAGAATAACGAGACTTATGAGCTTCATCCAAAAGCAGAGTGCGAAAACCATCTTGGCTTGGGACCCACAAACGGTCCATGAAATAGTATGATCCATTGTCCTTCAAAACAAGATCAGGCTTAATGTGATAGGGTAAGTCCTTACCCATCAAGTCTTGTGAAACACAAGCATGTTGAGCCTGAGAAATGCGGGCTTGAATATCAGCTCGAGCCTAAATATCAGATTGAACACGAACACAATGAAGCTTGACATGTTCCTTACGACTCAAAGCGTCAGCTACGACATTCGCCTTACCAGGATGGTAGCGAATTTCGCAGTCATAGTCGTTCAGAAGCTCTACCCAACGTCTTTGCCTCATGTTGAGTTCTTTCTGATTGAAGATATGCTGAAGACTTTTGTGGTCAGTGAAAACCACACATTTTGTACCGTACAAATAGTGTCTCCAGATCTTAAGAGCGAACACAACTGCACCTAACTCAAGATCATGAGTGGTGTAGTTTTTCTCATGCACCTTCAACTGCCTCGATGCATATGCTATGACTTTGTTCCTTTGCATCAGAACACAGCCCAGACCTAATTTGGATGCATCGCAGTACACGACCAAATCATCATTGCCTTCAGGCAAAGTCAGAATAGGTACGTCACAAAGCTTCTGCTTCAAGGTCTGAAATGCTACTTCTTGTTTAGAACCCCATTCAAAGGGCTTGTTCTTCTGAGTTAGAGCAGTTGGAGGAACTGCAATCTTCGAGAAGTTCTCTATGAAGCGGCGGTAATAACCCGCAAGACCAAGAAAAGAACGAACCTCAGTAGGAGTAGTAGGCGTATCCCAATCCTTAATGGCACTGATCTTGGAGGGATCTACATGAATACCTTGTTTGTTGACAATATGTCCCAAGAATTGAACTTCTTTAAGCCAAAATTCACACTTGGAGAATTTGGCGAAAAGTTGCTCTTTCTTTAGGAGTTCCAGAGTAAGACGAATATGTTGCTTGTGATCAGCTTTCGTCTTAGAGTATATCAAAATATCATCAACAAAAACGATGATGAACTTATCTAAATAAGGCTTGCAGACCCTATTCATCAAGTCCATAAAAACAGCAGGAGCATTAGTCAAACCGAATGGCATAACTGTGAACTCATAATGCCCATAACGAGTGCGAAACGCTGTCTTGGGAATATCTTCTTCATGCACACGAAGTTGATGATACCCTGAACGAAGATCAATCTTCGAGAAATAAGAAGCGCCCTGTAACTGATCAAAAGGTCATCGATGCGAGGTAGGGGATATCGATTCTTGATGGTGAGCTTATTAAGCTCACGGTAATCGATGCACATCCTGAAAGATCCATCCTTCTTCTTGACAAAAAGAACGGGAGCACCCCAAGGTGAAAAGCTAGGACGGATAAAACCTTTGTTAGAGAGTTCCCGAAGTTGTTTAGACAACTCTTGCATCTCAGATGGTGCAAGACGATGTGGAGCTCTGGCAATGGGATTTGCACCAGGTACGAGATCAATACGGAACTCGACTTGGCATGCTGGGGGTTGACCAGGTAAATCTTCGGGGAATACTTCAGAGTAATCCCAAACAACAGGAATATCTTCGATAGACTTACCTTTGCCTTTATCTGCTGTGACATGTGCCAAGAAGGCCACATAATTCTTTCGCAGATACTTCCGAGCTTTAAAACAAGACATGAGTTTGAGACCACCAGTAGGTTTCTCACCATGAACCTGTAGGATCTCACCTGTCGGAAGTGGCACACGAACGATCTTCTCAAAACAAACTACCTCTGCGCGATGCTTGGCTAACCAATCCATACCCACTATAATGTCGAAGCTTACAAGTTGCATTGGCGTGAGGTCAATGGGAAAAAGATGGTTATTAAGGTTCAACTGGCAGTTGTGAAGGACAGAATTAAGAACAATGGGTTCACCACTGGAAACCTCTACTGTCAAGGGTTTACCTAGTTTTGTTCTAGACACTCGAAGCAATGGCTCAAAAGATAAAGACACAAAAATCTTATCGGCACCAGAATAAAAAAGAACAGATGCAGGTTGATTATTAACAGAGAACGTACCGTTCACCACTTCATTGTCTGCTTGCGCTTCTTGTGCATTCATGTTAAAAACTCGACCTCGAGCTGGAGCCTGATTCGGATTAGCATTAACCAGCCTTGGACACTGGTTTCGATAATGGGTCAGGTCTCCACAATTATAACACGAGCCAGGAGGATACTGAGGTCATGCAGCTTGACCCTATTGCTGAGCAGGAGGCTGAGCAACTTGTTGAGCCGGGTTCTGAGCTGCCTGATTACGAGCAGAACGACAAACTTCTGCAAGGTGTCCAGACTTCCCGCAGTTGGTACAGAAACGGCACGGAAGTTGCTGTTGATGATGACTATTGCACCTATTGCACAAAGGTGCATTCCCTTCATACCGCTTCTTTGCTGGAGGTTGCGCTGGCTGATTTGGTGCAGCTTGGTTTGCCTGTGCAGTAACGGCGAAATTTTGGGAAGCCTTACGCTTCCTTGAATTCCTTGAGGATCCAGAATCCTTACCCTTTCTGTTCTTACCCTTCTTGCTATCTTCTTTGTCAGACGACTGCTTCTTACCCTTGTCACCTTTTCTATGCAGCTTAGCCCTTCGAATCTGCGACTCGGTCAATGTTGCAGATAGCTCGATTGCCTGACGGAGTGTGGTAGGGTTACTACCAGTAACGGTGTCTTGTATGGAGTCAGGTAGACCATCGATGTACCTTTCGATAGCCTTGTCGAGTGGGGTAACCATTGTTGGGCATAACAAACTCAGCTCCTCAAATCTATCAGTATACGCCCGGTGCTCGCCACTATCCTGTTTTAGATCATTAAACTCCCTTTCTAGAGCTCGCAGCTCATGACGAGGACAAAACTCCCTCATCATAAGAGTCCTAAGTTCAGCCCATGATTGTGACAAGGCAACCTCAGCACCACGATCTCTCATAACCCCGTTCCACCATGTCAAAGCCCTCTTCTGAAATACGCTTGAAGCAAACTCGACTTTGCGATTATCAGGACACTGAATGTGACGGAAAGTATTCTCAATGCTCTCGAACCATTGGAGAAGCCCAGTTGCTCCCTCAGTACCACTAAACTTGAGTGGTTTAGCCGAGTTAAAACTCTTGAAATTGCATGGAGCATTGTTGTTGTTGTTGGCTTGGTTCCATTGAGCAAAGAGGTTTGGGAATTGAGCAGCCATTTGCTGCGCAATAATTTCTGCCAGTTCGGCAACTGGTAGCGGATTTTTGCGTCGAGGAGGCATTCTAAAAGAGGAAACATGAAAGGAAACGAGTGAGATGATTTGATGAAAAGAGCGAGATGAAACAAAATCAACAAAAGCAAAGATGGTGGTCATTCGTCCGTATTACAAAGCAAACAAACGTCACACAGTGACTAATCAAAGTAAATGGGTTCAAAAATAATGCTTAGTGAAGACATGCTCGCCTATAAGTGAACACTCACCCCAAGAGTTCCCAGGTAAGAGTGACTGGTCCGATTATGTGGATTTGTACGAACACTCTAGCCTTAGACAGAAAACCCAGGGTACAGGCATTCACCCTTCCAGTTTGCACGTGTTCACACTATTTAGAACCCAAAACTTTGACGAGATTTTGAAAACTTGGAAGGCACAAGGCCAAAAGAATCATTCGAAAACAAATGATAAATTTTCAAAATCAATTTAAAGAATCAAAAGGGTTCAAAACCATATAACAATTTATTTAAAAAAAACAGATGATTGAATTTTTCAAAAATCGTTTTAGGAAATTGGGTTCTCGTTTTGATGATCACCTAAGGATAGGTGAAATGCATGTTTTAAGATCTAAACACAAGACAACTTGTGTTGGGGTCCTAGAATGTTATAGTCTAGGTCCAAGCATTACTAATAACCTAATTCCCTATAACCATTGGCTCTGATACCAACTCTTCTGTCACACCCCGACCACGTAAAACATCAAATCGTGGCGGAAACGTCGGGGAGTGTTGTAACAGAATTATTGTTCCACAACCATAGTAATTAAAACTTATTTTATTCAACAACCAAAAGTGGAATACATTGTTTCAAAACAAGAACCAAAGAGTACATCATATAATTAAACTAAGTCTATCTTTATTTTTAAGTCTCTAAGGCACAGGTCCGCCCTAGTGTCACGATCATCCTAAGCATCAGCTCCTGAAACACATGTGAAAATAGGTACGTCAGCATAAAAATGCCTGTGAGATACATAGGTTTTGTAAAAATATGATTCATGACGTAAGTTTTAAGGAAAGGTTGTTTGACAAAATCAGTCATGATCCTTGTAAAATGTTTTGTTTTATAAATCTTTTGAAAAGCGATGATAATGTAGATATTATGTAAAAGAATAATGTGAGGTTAAATGAATAACCAAGTAAAATGAGTTTGTCTAAAATAAGTTGTTTATAAAACAATGTCTTGTGAAAAATATGTTATTTGTATAAAATGTTATATGTCTAAATTGAAATGATTCAAATAAAGCTACAATATATAATACCATACAAACACTTATATATAGGAAGTACCAACGGCGTATCCACCATGCTTGTATCATATTACATATGCCTCGTTACTTAAATCACTTACCCAAACAAACCACTAATGTAAATTTGCCCATATCAAATCATTTGTCAAATGTCTTTGTGTAAACCATGTCAAAATATCTATGTCAAAATACAGTCCAGGAAATGTGTATATCAATATCAAAATGTCTATGTCAAATGTCAATGTGTGAACAAAATGTCATGTATGGCAAATGAAATATATAAATATATATATATATATATATACTAGCCATTTACCCGCGCGATGCGACGGGAGTGACGATTTACAATAGGATTCTCATTTACCGTTAGTTTATCAGTCGTCTCATGATATATTGTATAGTACTTAAGTTAGTTTTCTTATTCATGATATGTTGGCACTCGTTTTTCTTACAAGGCGGAAATCCGCGCGATACGGCGATGTCAACAATTAAGACTGCCCATTTTTTCTTTCAAATAAGAGTAAGTTACTACCTACCACATCACTCCATTCGTCAGCGTTTCTTAAGGTTGTCAGACTTATGGGTTGGATGTGAATGATTTTGATGCATCAAAGGATTGAACAGTTAAAAAAATAGATGAGATTGATAATAATTTAATTTTAGGTTTAAAAAGATAAATTAGAATAATACTTTGTTGATAACTCAAAAGTAAAAAAGACAACAATGTAATAGTTTGTTGATAACACAAAAGTAAAAGACAACAATGTAATTGAAGTTTAAAAAGGTACATATATTATTTGTTTTGGTTATGTATTGTTATGTAATTATTTTTCTCATAACTTAGCTTAAAAAAAGTCAACCTAATTTAACCCGAGTTGTAAATACCCTTGTTAAGTATTTAAGGTTATACTTGATAAAACTTTTTATTTGATATACAAATTTAGTTATTTTAGTTTGACTTTTATATACTTGCAAATCAAACATTTCAAGACCATTGTACTTGGCAAAACTTGAGTCTGGGAGTTCAGTGTGTGTATATAGGAAGATTCCAAATACAAAGGGTAAAAAGGTAATTTACTCTAAAAAAGAAAGATGCTTACTTGAGCACCCATGTTCAAAACAGAAACTACCATTTTGACCATTTTGATTTGTTGACAAACCCAGCTAACCAACCAGCCCCATGTACCCACATTCCTATTGAGCACCACAATTTAACATTCATGTACATGTCAGTCCTGAAAAGAAAAAAATAACCCACCAATAATATGATTTAAAACTATTAAAATAGCAAACTCTGCTTTAAACTTTGTACATGGCCAAAACACTGCAAAAGAGACCATAATACCCCAACTAATAGGCACTTAATTCTCAATTTCAAGCTTAGAAACAATCTTTTTCTTATTTGCCATTGAACCATTCTTCCTTTTCTCCAGGATTTCCCGCACATACTCCGTCACGATCACATGAAACTTTGGACCCGATTTATTCATAGAGGTTATGTTTAAACCTGCCTTCCTCAAAGCCCAAACCACATGTTGCGCATTCAGATAGTGTTTGCTGCAGAGTGAGGGTACAAGTCCTGCATGCACACCATAAATACAAAAATAACATAAAAAAAGCCTTTGTTAGTATAGTAACTATTCCAGTTTGTTGGAAAAGGTTAATATATTTCTATGCCTTTTTAAATTTTATCAAGTAAACTATTCATAATCATGGGCGAAGCTTTTAAGGGGCGGGAGGGGGCGGCCGACCTCCCGAACTTTTCGCTGAGTAGGGGAAAGCATGTAGTTTTCCGATAGAAAATTTTGGGTATATACGTTTTCGACCCCCGGTTTTATAGAAATTTTTAGGTCCGGTGACTTCCGCCCCCCGGTCGGAAATCTCAAGCGTCGCCACTGTTCATAACCCCTTAATCTCGTTGGTTGTTTTGTAGAAACAATGAAAATACACAAAGAATATAATGTTATTCACTCGATCTATGTGATCAGACTACGTCTTACAACAACAGACCTAAAGAGACCTCTTATTGGTTTCAATTAAACACATCGTACGCAATTTAACAAAGTCGAATTTTAACATAAGCAATAAGAATTGTTCAATTCAAAGTAAAAAACTATTTTGATCTTTATTAAATAGAAAGACACCTATATTCTATACACAAACAAAAGCAATAACAAAGTCAAACATGCATATATCCAAGCATCCATACAAAATTCAACACTTCAGAGTTCATAAACAGAAGATCAACAGCCCTGCACATATATTACAGATACATCATACATTTACTGTCACTTTGAAGCAAATTGAGAATTATTATATCCTTCTTCTACGCGATTTCTAACATATCAAACGATTACGCGAAATTCACATATAACATGTGAGCAAGAATCAATAAACCTACATAATTGACTATCAAGAAACAAATCAAGCCAAATCAAGCCATAATTGATGATTTTAGAATACTGAATTTTGAGAGCTACGTATTAACTTTTATTTTTTAAATCGAGCCAAATCAAGCCGAGCCATCTCGGTTTAAAACCAAGCCGAACCCAAGCTTAGATTTTCAGCTCGGTTTCAAATCTGAGCCGAGCCGAGCCAGAATCGACCGTTTCATGATCCCTGGAGCTCACCTAACTGCGGGATTTACAAGCTTGACCAGATTAGGGTTCGTGGAGAGTAGAATTAAAGAAAAACAGAATGTAGATGAAGTATTTGAACCACAGAACCCCTAATATCTAACCATTAGAATAATCTGAAAATGTAGATGAGGTACTCTCAAACCTTCTCAACAGATTGTTGATCACACCCTTCACATGCGGTTTATCTTCCAAGAAAACTACCTGTTGACAACAAAGGGTAATGTAGTGTGTATATTAATGATCAAGAGTAATAAACATACCCTTTGTCCTGGATTTGCCACATATTTACAAAACCATCCAAAGCACTGCAAAAGGCAAAGTCCAATACAGTAACAGAAGCAAAGT
Source organism: Helianthus tuberosus (assembly GCA_030545235.1). Taxonomy (NCBI): domain Eukaryota; kingdom Viridiplantae; phylum Streptophyta; class Magnoliopsida; order Asterales; family Asteraceae; genus Helianthus; species Helianthus tuberosus. Next base: position 46,020,532 of record CM060426.1, on the reverse strand, counting down.
CCAATACAGTATGTTATTATCTTGCTGCCCCCTTCTATATCCTCACATACCTAAATGCACAACCTAAAAAAATAAAAAGACCATACATGTTAAAAGCATGATACTGGTGCATAAATGGCAATATATAGTGATTATAAGTTTATAACTAATCTGATATGGAAAAATGTAAATATTAGTGTGGTGGCAATGTGAATGTCACACCCCGACCACGTGTAACATACAAAACGTGGCGGAAACGTCGGGGAGTGTTGTAACAGAATTAATGTTTCATAACCATGGATACCAAAAAGTGTTTCGTTTTATTAAACATTGAATAATTACATCGTCTGGAAATCTAAATACACAATTTAAACATAGTCTATCATTGTTATTGGGTCACTAAGGCCTTGTCCAGTCCTATGTGAGCATACATCCTATCAATCGATATCTTTCAACAATACCTGAAACATATGTGAAAACGCGGTCAGCAAAGAAATGCTGGCGAGTACATAGGTTTTGTGAAAATAAGATTCATGACTTCTGTTTAAGAAAATGTTTAGTCATGAACCTTGTAATTTGCTTTGTCTTTGTAAATCATTTGAAAAATAATAAGTTCAGATGATATGTATAAATAAGAGAATAATGCATGATTAAATGAATAACCATGTAAAATGAGTTTGTATAAGTTAAGTTGTTTGTACAACAATGTATTGTGAAAAGTATGTTATTTGTATAAAATGTTATATGTTTAATTTGAAATGATTTAAACAACGCTACGATATGTAATACCATATAAGCACTTATTTATAGGAAGTACCAGCGGCGTATCCACCATGCTTATATCATATTACACACGCCTCGTTACTTAAATCTCTTACTCAAACCAAACCAACAATGTAAGATGTCTATGTGTAAACCAACTCCTAAATGTATTGGAATAATAAGTCAAAATGTTCATGTCAAGATGTAAATCATGTTATGTATAACCAATGTCAAAAGTGTTTGTGTCAAATGTAAACCATGTAATGTGTAACCAAAATGATATGTATGGCTAGTGAAATGCATCAACTAAACCATAGGTGAAACGCACAAAACAAAGTATTGAAGTAAAACTTGGTTTAAATCAATACTATGTTTCGTGGAAATGCATGATCAAATGTAAATCATGTCCAAATGTTTACCCAATCGTTAAAACATTTTGTGAAATCGTTCAAATCATTCTTGTTGTTTTAATCGTTCAAATCGTTCTTGTTTTAATTGTGAAACTACTTTATGATCGATTTTCTAATAACATTCAAACCTTTTTGACTCGTTCATCGTTCCAACTCGTTCTCGTTCTTAACAAACCCTTACCAAAGGGTAAATTAATAATTACAGATTCAGTCGTTACCCAAAATACCCACACATAACCATGGGTATAGAGAACAACGGGATTTGTCAGATCCTATGGTACCATAACCTAATACTGGTCGGCTTGATCATTGCTAATGAATGTCATTGGTTATGTAACTACAACCAACAAGTTTGTTCACTTTATTGAAATCGTTCTTGAACCCATTGTAATTGTTTTTGAAACCATTGTTATCGTTCTTGAAACCACATTGTAATTGTTTTTGAAACCATTGTAATTGTTTTTGAAACCATTGTTATCGTTCTTGAAACCACATTGTAATTGTTTTTTGAAACCATTGTAATCGTTCTTGAAATCATTGTTAAGACATTTAGCACATATGAGTCACCTCAAAACAGTTGAAAACAGTAAAAGAGGGGAATAATGTACTCGCCTGAGAATGCTTAGAGGTCTTGAACAACAACCAAACAAAGCTTGAGGGAGCACTGAATCAGTCGGCAATCTAAAACTATATAAATAAACCGGACTTAAATCGGGAGATCGGATAGGATGAGGCTTGGTAAACCAAATGAGTATTGGAACTCATATGATATGGTTTAACAAGGCCTACATACTACATGAAACCTAACCTAAGTGCTTTCGACCCATCGCGACCCATTAAGGTAGCTTATGCTACTTTAACGCGTCGTGCGCGTGAAACGCGTTCGGACCGTCTAACTAGTCCTATGACAAGTTTTATATGCCTAAACATGTTACATAATCAGTTATGTGACAAAAGTTTAGGTTACATATGCTTAATTACCAATTATACATGAAAAGGGTATTCTGGTAATTTACCTATGGCATATAAACTACATATCATACAACTACTTAAACGAAGCGACCATAGGGTATAACCTCGGAAGGTTATTCCCTACCTACTATGGTCACCTAATGTATTTGGTCGGATCCTAATGATCGACCAAATGGGTCGGGTTCCAAGGTATAAGCGATTTATCAGATCGCTTACCCTACGACCCTAGACAACGTGGTAATCAGTAGGCATAGTCCCAAGGGACTATAACCAACGTGATTACACTCACGTTGCGAAGTTCAAACGAACTTCGCATTGACTATAAACTGGTCAACGTAGAAAGTCAAACAAAGTTTGACTTTCAGACTCAAAAAGACTCGAAAAGCAATAAAAGAACGAAAGAATACTTACGAAGGGTCCCCGAATGCTAATCTAGATCCAAATAACTCAGGTATGAAACAATGGTTCCAACTTAGAGTCTTTTGGATCAGATTCTTGTGAGTTTAGAAGTGAAGTGGGTTGGGTATTTATAGTATTTGGAGAACCGTTAAGATCGTTTCTTGGAAAAGGGGGCACGATCAAAGCCGTACACTTGTCGGAACCTTATGGTAGCTCATTTGCCACTCACCATAGGAAATTGACACTTGGAATTGGGATTGGGGGTGCAAAACAGCTGCAAACAGGCTGTTAAACATTGAATCTGGTCTGCAGAGGCTGAGGCGGCCCGCTTCAGGATACACCAAAACTAATGCGGGCCGCATGGGGGTTCTGATCAGAAAATAAGTTTCAAAAATGACAGTTTTGGTCCCTGTTGTGTATTTAAGGCATTTCCGACACTTCTAAGGCCCGTAAAGCAAACTTTAAGGCCCTAAAATGATGCCTAAACATTGTGGACATGAGACATGCTCAAAAATATGCCGGGTGTTGGTTCGTTTGGTCGTACGAACGCGATGTTCGCTTAATTACGACGGAATGCGCATAAGAGCGAAAAACGATCCAAATGACGTGACGAATGGATTTTTCTTATGCCGAACACTAAAATAAAATATTTTAGTGCTTACATAAATTTTTGGATGTCCGGATGTATTCAGAACGTAAGTTATGCGCGAAAATGCAAACTTGTGCACTTTTTGACGCTTTTAGTCCCTGAATGACCCTAAAGTTTATTTTAGCACACCGAACCCCTCAAAGCCTATTTCTAAGCTATGTAAAGGATATTTATGGTATGTTTAACTTATGGCCATGTTCCGGAATGTCTGTTACAGTTCAGATTGTCATACTTTCGCAGTTTGTCAAATTTAGTCCCTGTAGACGAATTAACTTGTTTTTGCCATACCAAAGCCTTCAAAACTTATTTCTAAGTTATGTAAGGGTTATTTAAGGTATGTTAAGCCAAAGTCACTATTCCGGAGTGTTTGTTGCATTAAACTGGTTATATTTACGCATTGGTGCGCGTATAACCTTCCAGAAAGCGATTTAGAGTTTGGAATCGAATAAGAATTTGATATGTGCAAATGATACACATATTTATACAAATCCCAAGTATGAAATACAATATTTCATTGGTTTGGTATTTGTTTGATGGTCGCAGTGACCCAGGTGTCACAGTCTCCCCTACTTTAGGAAATTTTGTCCCGAAATTTAATCAGAGGAAACTTGTGAGAGCTTGAAAACATGAAGTTGAAAAGACAAAACAACACTGGTTAGGGTTCTGAACTTCTAGTAACTTTAAATAACATTATGCTTTCAATGCAAGAGGGACACTTATATACAAGTATATGAAGCGTCATTGGTGCGTCCACCGTACCTCCATTACATCGTTCTCATTTTGTTATTGTTGTCACTATCGGTTCTTACACATAATAAATCCTACTGGGTTTCTGTGCACTAAATTTCATAATTATGTACGCGTCCATAATTAGACAATTCCTTGCACAGTTCACACAGTCTATTTTATAACGTGTAGGGTAAAACCAAATGAGCAATCCTGTGATGAGTGTGACTGGACCACCATAGGGTCCTTTCAGCTGTATCATCACATGCCATTCTTAACCAGATCTTGAATCAATCTTTAACTAGACCACTCAAGGGTCTCTCATCGAATCATGGAATGGTACTATATAACCAAAGGGTCTTAACTACCACGTAGAAGCCCATAAGGATTAAAGGTAGTACCTTTTGAATATCCTACTATGAATCCCTCATATGAAGATATGAAAGATTCTATGAGGATTTGAAAATCGTATCACACAAAAACATAGAGGATAACACATAAACACATATCACATAATCGCATAATTGTTTAATTTGACCTTTAAATTTGTTATCTTTGGACACGGGTATTTAAAGCATACTAGGAATCAAATCCTTAATTGCAGCAATTTGGATGGATCCACAAGAATACCCTGCTTGTTGACTACATGACCCAAAAACTGAACTTCTTTAAGCCAACATTTCCTCTTGGAGGATTTAGCGAAAAGTTTGTTCCTTCTTTAGGGGTTCCAATGTCAACGAAGGTGTTGATCGTGATCGGCTCGGGATATGAATAGATCAAGGTGTCATTAACAACAATGACGAACTGATCCAAATAAGGCTTGCAGACTCTATTTATTAAGTCTTTGAAGATGGCTGGAGCATTTGTCAACCCAAAAGGCATGACTGTAAACTCGTAATGGCCATACTTCGTGCAGAAAACCGTTTTGGGAATATCTTCTTCGAGAATACAAAGTTGATGATACCCAAAACGCAAATCGATCTTGGAAAAGCATGAAACGCTATGCAGTTGATCGGAGAAATCGTTGATTTAAGGTAGGGGATTTCGATTCTTGATGGTAAGCTTACTAGGCTTACGTTAATCGATATACATTCGAAAAGATCCATTTTTCTTTTCACAAGGAGAACAGGAGTTTCTCCAAGGTGAAAAGTTCGGACGGATGAATCCTTTATCAGACAACTCTTGAAGCTGTTTTGATAATTCTTGCATCTCGAACGGTGTAAAACGATAAGATACTTTAGATTTAAAAGAAACAAGTGTTTGAGGTTCTTAGGGAGATCACAAGTGATCATAAAAATGACAGAACCACACGAGTAGTTTTGTCTTTGTGTTGACATCATAAGGTTGGATCAAACATTCATACAATTGCATTAGTTAAAAAATTAAACCACAAATTTTTATTTATATAACAACCGCATTGTCTTTAAATGTTACAAGATAACAACCAGAGGAAATACAAAATGCTAATTGTTCACTCCTTCATCATTGAGTGCCTCATTGATGTTAAACACTCGACCACGTGCTGGATTCACATTGACGTTCGCATTCGGGTTTGCGTTAGCATTTGCGTTCACCAGTCTTGGGCAGTTGTGGCGGAAGTGACCAATCTCTCCGCAGTTGAAACATGAACCCAGTGGGAATCTCGCAGCATTCCCTTAAACCGGTGCTTGAACCTGAGCAGCCTGATTTTGTCCCAAACGACAAACATTGGCCAAATGCCCAAGTTTACCACACGTCGTGCATTGCCAGCAAGCTTGTTGTACCGCGTGATGACCGTTGCAGCGTGCACAATGAGGTGCGGTACCGGCATATGCTTTCTTTGCAGGTGGCTGAGCTGGTGGGTTCCGCGGGTTCTGAGCAATCTGTGCTGTAACAGCAAAGTTCTGACCACCCTTTCGCTTTCTTGATTTCTTTGACGTCTCACCTTCCTTACCCTTCTTGTTTTGACCTTTCTTGCTATCCTCCTTGTCAGACCCCTGCTTCTTACCATTGTCACCCTTTCTGTGCAACTTATTCTTCCGAATCTGCGACTCAGTCAATGTCGCAGCTAACTCGATCGCCTGACGGAGTGTGGTAGGGCTACTACCAGTAAGGATGTCTTGTACCGAGTCAGGTAGGCCGTCGATGTACCTTTCGATAGCCTTGTCGAGTGGGGTAACCATTGTCGGGCAAAGCAGACTCAACTCCTCAAACCTATCAGTATACGCCCTGTGCTCACCACTATCTTGCTTCAACTCATCAAATTCCTTCTCTAAAGCTCGCTGCTCATGACGAGGACATAATTCCCTCATCATAAGAGCCCTAAGTTTAGCCCATGTCTGTGCTAGAGCAACTTATGCACCACGATCCCTCATAACCCCGTTCCACCATGTGAGAGCCCTCTTCTGAAACACACTCGAAGAAAACTCGACCTTGCGATTGTCAGGACACTGCACGTGGCGGAAAGTATTCTCAATGCTCTCGAACCATTGAAGAAGCCCAGTCGCTCCTTCAGAACCACTAAACTTGAGTGGTTTAGCCTGGTTAAAATCCTTGTATTTGCATGGAACATTGTTGTTGTTGTTGGCTTGGTTCCATTGAGCAAAGAGGTTTGGGAATTGAGCAGCCATTTGCTGCGCAATGATTTCTGCCAATTCAGCAGTCGCTATCTGGATTTCACGTCGAGGAGGCATTCTAAAAGAGGAAACATGAAAGGAAACGAGAGAGAGAGTTAGACGAAAAGAATGAGATGAAACAAATCTGATGAAAGCAAGGATAGTGGTCATTTGTTTGTTACTACAAAGCAACAAACGACACACAGTGACTAATCAAAGTAAATGGGTCAAAAATAATGTATCGCGAAGACATGCTCGCCTATAAGTGAACACTCATCCCAAGAATTCCCAGGTAAGCACAACTGGTCTCGCGTCTGATGAGATGTATACGAAGTGCTTGCCTAGACAGAAAACCCAGAATACAGGCATTCACCCTTCCAGTTTGCACGTGTTCACATTATTTAAAACCCAAAATCTTGACGAGATTTTGAAAACTCAAAGGGGTTCAAAACCATATAACAGAGGGTTCAAAACCTTACAATAGAGGGTTCAAAACCTAGTAATCAATCATCCTAGAACAGATGATTAGTTTTCAAAGTGGTTTTGAAATTTATGTTCTTGTTGTGGTCGTCGCCTAAGGATAGGTGACGGTATTGTTTTATGACTAACCGCAAGTAAACTCGCGTTAGGGTCCTAAGAAGGTTATAGACTAGGTCAAAGCATTACTAATAACCTAATTCCCTATAACCATTGGCTCTGATACCATCTTTTCTGTCACACCCCGACCACGTGTAACATACAAAACGTGGCGGAAACGTCGGGGAGTGTTGTAACAGAATTAATGTTTCATAACCATGGATACCAAAAAGTGTTTCGTTTTATTAAACATTGAATAATTACATCGTCTGGAAATCTAAATACACAATTTAAACATAGTCTATCATTGTTATTGGGTCACTAAGGCCTTGTCCAGTCCTATGTGAGCATGCATCCTATCAATCGATATCTTTCAACAATACCTGAAACATATGTGAAAACGAGGTCAGCAAAGAAATGCTGGCGAGTACATAGGTTTTGTGAAAATAAGATTCATGACTTCTGTTTAAGAAAATGTTTAGTCATGAACCTTGTAATTTGCTTTGTCTTTGTAAATCATTTGAAAAATAATAAGTTCAGATGATATGTATAAATAAGAGAATAATGCATGATTAAATGAATAACCATGTAAAATGAGTTTGTATAAGTTAAGTTGTTTGTACAACAATGTATTGTGAAAAGTATGTTATTTGTATAAAATGTTATATGTTTAATTTGAAATGATTTAAACAACGCTACGATATGTAATACCATATAAGCACTTATTTATAGGAAGTACCAGCGGCGTATCCACCATGCTTATATCATATTACACACGCCTCGTTACTTAAATCTCTTACTCAAACCAAACCAACAATGTAAGATGTCTATGTGTAAACCAACTCCCAAATGTATTGGAATAATAAGTCAAAATGTTCATGTCAAGATGTAAATCATGTTATGTATAACCAATGTCAAAAGTGTTTGTGTCAAATGTAAACCATGTAATGTGTAACCAAAATGATATGTATGGCTAGTGAAATGCATCAACTAAACCATAGGTGAAACGCACAAAACAAAGTATTGAAGTAAAACTTGGTTTAAATCAATACTATGTTTCGTGGAAATGCATGATCAAATGTAAATCATGTCCAAATGTTTACCCAATCGTTAAAACATTTTGTGAAATCGTTCAAATCATTCTTGTTGTTTTAATCGTTCAAATCGTTCTTGTTTTAATTGTGAAACTACTTTATGATCGATTTTCTAATAACATTCAAACCTTCTTGACTCGTTCATCGTTCCAACTCGTTCTCGTTCTTAACAAACCCTTACCAAAGGGTAAATTAATAATTACAGATTCAGTCGTTACCCAAAATACCCACACATAACCATGGGTATAGAGAACAACGGGATTTGTCAGATCCTATGGTACCGTAACCTAATACTGGTCGGCTTGATCATTGCTAATGAATGTCATTGGTTATGTAACTACAAGCAACAAGTTTGTTCACTTTATTGAAATCGTTCTTGAAACCATTGTAATTGTTTTTGAAACCATTGTTATCGTTCTTGAAACCACATTGTAATTGTTTTTGAAACCATTGTAATCGTTCTTGAAATCATTGTTAAGACATTTAGCACATATGAGTCACCCCAAAACAGTTGAAAAAAGTAAAAGAGGGGAATAATGTACTCGCCTGAGAATGCTTAGAGGTCTTGAACAACAACCAAACAAAGCTTGAGGGAGCACGGAATCAGTCGGCAATCTAAAACTATATAAATAAACCGGACTTAAATCGGGAGATCGGATAGGATGAGGCTTGGTAAACCAAATGAGTATTGGAACTCATATGATATGGTTTAACAAGGCCTACATACTACATGAAACCTAACCTAAGTTATTTCGACCCATCGCGACCCATTAAGGTAGCTTATGCTACTTTAACGCGTCGTGCGCGTGAAACGCGTTCGGACCGTCTAACTAGTCCTATGACAAGTTTTATATGCCTAAACATGTTACATAATCAGTTATGTGACAAAAGTTTAGGTTACATATGCTTAATTACCAATTATACATGAAAAGGGTACTCTGGTAATTTACCTAAGGCATATAAACTACCTATCATACAACTACTTAAACGAAGCGACCATAGGGTATAACCTCGGAAGGTTATTCCCTACCTACTATGGTCACCTAATGTATTTGGTCAGATCCTAATGATCGACCAAATGGGTCGGGTTCGAAGGTATAAGAGATTTATCAGATCGCTTACCCTACGACCCTAGACAACGTGGTAATCAGTAGGCATAGTCCCAAGGGACTATAACTAACGTGATTACACTCACGTTGCGAAGTTCAAACGAACTTCGCATTGACCATAAACTGGTCAACGCAGAAAGTCAAACAAAGTTTGACTTTCAGACTCGAAAAGATTCGAAAAGCAATAAAAGAACGAAAGAATACTTACGAAGGGTCCCCGAATGCTAATCTAGATCCAAATAACTCAGGTATGAAACAATGGTTCCAACTTAGAGTCTTTTGGATCAGATTCTTGTGAGTTTAGAAGTGAAGTGGGTTGGGTATTTATAGTATTCGGAGAACCGTTAAGATCGTTTCTTGGAAAAGGGGGCACGATCAAAGCCGTACACTTGTCGGAACCTTATGGTAGCTCATTTGCCACTCACCATAGGAAATTGACACTTGGAATTGGGATTGGGGGTGCAAAACAGCTGCAAACAGGCTGTTAAACATTGAATCTGGTCTGCAGAGGCTGAGGCGGCCCGCTTCAGGATACACCAAAACTAATGCGGGCCGTATGGGGGTTCTGATCAGAAAATAAGTTTAAAAAATGACAGTTTTGGTCCCTGTTGTGTATTTAAGCCATTTCCGACACTTCTAAGGCCCGTAAAGCAAACTTTAAGGCCCTAAAATGATGCCTAAACATGGTGGACATGAGACATGCTCAAAAATATGCCGGGTGTTGGTTCGTTTGGTCGTACGAACGCGATGCTCGCTTAATTACGACGGAATGCGCATAAGAGCGAAAAACGATCCAAATGACGTGACGAATGGATTTTTCTTATGCCGAACACTAAAATAAAATATTTTAGTGCTTACATAAATTTTTGGATGTCCGGATGTATTCAAAACGTAAGTTATGCGCGAAAATGCAAACTTGTGCACTTTTTGACGCTTTTAGTCCCTGAATGACCCTAAAGTTTATTTTAGCACACCGAACCCCTCAAAGCCTATTTCTAAGCTATGTAAAGGATATTTATGGTATGTTTAACTTATGGCCATGTTCCGGAATGTCTGTTACAGTTCAGATTGGCATACTTTCGCAGTTTGTCAAATTTAGTCCCTGTAGACGAATTAACTTGTTTTTGCCATACCAAAGCCTTCAAAACTTATTTCTAAGTTATGTAAGGGTTATTTAAGGTATGTTAAGCCAAAGTCACTATTCCGAAGTGTTTGTTGCATTAAACTGGTTATATTTACGCATTGGTGCGCGTATAACCTTCCAGAAAGCGATTTAGAGTTTGGAATCGAATAAGAATTTGATATGTGCAAATGATACACATATTTATACAAATCCCAAGTATGAAATACAATATTTCATTGGTTTGGTATTTGTTTGATGGTCGCAGTGACCCAGGTGTCACAGTGAACAAACTTATGGGCATATGAAAACCCAAAACGTGTTGCCAAAGCTACGAAGACATGTAAAGGTACTTCGGGTCACTTTTATCAACCTGACTCGTTTCAATTTTAACTAAGATTTTAAAGTTAACCCGTTTGACCCATTAGTAATCATAATGTTAACCATTAAATGACCTTAGAATTCAAACCAAATCTTTTGGTGCATATGATGGAATTTTAAAGCATGTCACTCAGGACTTACTCGATTAGAATCCATTTCCGAAGCAAAACCTTTTCCAACCACTTCGTTATATATTTGCAGCCTACTTTCTTCCATTCTTAAAGCACTCTCAGCACCATTGAGGACATTTCCTGCCATCAACTCAACCACTCGTAAAGTGAGAAGAAAGATTAACATATTGTACGGTGATTCATTATCAAACAATATTGGCTAATAGATATAGATTCACCTTCGGGTGCTTTATTGAGTCTACCAGAACCGGATTCCGTAGAAACCGCTCCTTGTGAAGCAGTCAAAGCCTCAGCAGCGTTTCTTTGACTTTCCGCAGCCGCCATTTCAGCTTCTTCTTTTGCAGCTTTTTCGGCTTCCAATGCTATCGCTTTTGCTTCTTCCTCTTTCTTCTTTTCCGCTTGATGCCTGGCCTGCACACATCAAGACTGTTTACTCAGCCAACATCAAGACTGTTTTCAATTGAAAGTTCCATTTAATACACAACTTACCATTTAATCAGCAACTTACCATTTAATACACAACTTACCATTTAATCAGCCAACATCAAGACTGTTTTCAATTGAAAGTTCCTCCCACAATACACAAACAGGTCCTCAAGACTCGGTCCTAGCAAATCAATAATTAAAACATTATCCTCTGCATCTACACCGGACCATTTTATGGAAGGTATACCACCTACAAGTGAAAATAAAACATTACAAATCATATCATTATGAGTGAAATAAAAGATAAACATATAAATCTGCATTGTTATATTACTATCAAACCACACATACTTCCTACCTGAAGAAGATTGTACAACTTAGCTTCATACAAAAGTTGTGGATGTTTAGTCTTATTATACTCCTGCAAAATCAAAAAACCAACATTAGCTCTAAACTCAGATACCGTTTTACTAATTATTGAACTATCTTCTCCTCCAATTGGAGCATCTGGATGCGTCATGTTTGGGATGCATTGTGCATCTCGTTAAAGTGGATCAGTAAATTTAATAAGATCTTTTTCCATTGTAACCACTTTTTCATTAAAGATCTTGACTCTAAATAATTCTAATAATATGAAGGGAAGTCAAGAAACCAAAAAAAAGAAAAAAAATAACACATATTAATTATCCATACATACCTTCTTCTAATATTACATACCTTCATAGTAAGCATGCACAATGAATGGATGACAACCACCAAATACCAAAGTTAACATAACTGTCACCCACCATCAGTTTACATTATAAGTGTACATTAGAAGAGCTGGAAATCAAATGACACAAACTATAAAAAATAGAAACTGGACAGAACAAAATTACTTGCTCGTATTCCCATAAACTATAACATTATTGTCTCAGCTGCACCTCTTCTCCATCGTTCTGTGGTGAACACATGTTTTAATCTTCATCAAATCTTCAAAGGAAATAACCATAATCAACAAAAAAAAATTACCTTAGGGATGTCGAGTAGTCGGAATGGCTAACCTAACCAGACAACCACCATCTATAGCCGCCGATGATAGCAGAATCAGAACGGATCTGGTGAAATCTTCATCAATCGCTTGTTGTTTTTGAGTCGCCGCTAGAGAGAGGGTGAGGGGGAAAGAGAGAGAGAGAGAGGCGGAGGCGGATAAGAAGTGAGATATGTGAAACCCTAATCGCATCTTCCGTTCATGCTTTTTTTTATCAGTGTTTTGCTTAATCTTTGTTTCTGTTTTGGTGCTTTTAGGGTTCATGTTTATAGAAAAATGAGAGATGCAGATGGTTTTGAGAGGGGGAGAGATCAAAAGGAAGAAGAGACTGTGAAATGAAAAGACAAGACAGATGTATGGGGAAGTGGGGCTGAGCGGGATTTCAAAAGTTAAATGAAAAACTTTGGCCGCCCAAATGAGATGAGCGGGGTATCAGCATGTGTTGAAAACAATTTTTCAACACTTTGTGCTTTAAAGTTTGTACAATGGGCTTTAAAGACTTGTAAAGTGGCAAATGACCATTTCTATCCTTCCTATATGCTTTATAAAGTAGTATAGATATCCACCGAGCCATAGGTAAAAATGCACAAAACAATGTATTGAAGTAAAACGTGGTTTAATCAACGTTATGTTTTGTGGAAATGCATGCTATACTGAATACAAACATTTATGCGGTATTGTAAAAATGCATACATTCAAGCCTTGTGACTGTGGTGATGAGCCTTTAAACAAATTAAAGGTCTATCTGTATTATGTTTTATCGAATTCGGTCATTCCTTTCATCCAAACATACCTAGGATGTTAGGAACGGGAGTTGTCAATTCCTATGGTACCATTACCTACTAACGAGCGGCGTGATCAAAGTTAATGAATGTATATGGTCCCATTTAAACAAGCCAAATGTCTTATCAAAATGTAAGCATGTGATGAAATGAAAATGTACTAAGCATGATGAACATACATAGCATAAAAAGGTAATGCAAAACAATGCACTAAGTATGCACACAATGGACATACGTAGCACAAAATGTCATGTAAAACGATGTACTAATAATGTTCTAATGAACATAGCATGTATATGATGAGAAAACATGAAAAGCACGAAAGTAACAAGAAGGCACATGTGTTTCACCCCAAAATGTTTGGAAAACAGTAAAAGAGGGGTCTATGTACTCACTTGAGATTGCTCAATAGAATTTATAAATCCACCAAGCAAGGTTAGAAGATTCACGGATTCAAACGTCACCTAATATAGGAAACTACATTAATAAACGGACCTAATTGGAGGATCGGGTAGCATGAGGGTTTTAAACTAAATGAGTGTAGGAACTTGTGTAATATGGTTTAACAAAGCCTACATACTAAAACGAAACTTATCCTACGTGCTTTTGACCCGTTATGACCCGTTTTGGTAGCTTATGCTACTTTAATGTGTCGCTCGCGTAAAACGCGTTTGGATCGCCTAACTAGCCCTATGACAAGTAAGATATGACTTAACATGTTTAATATCGTTGTTAAATCAGCTTAGATGGCAAAAGTTATGTTACATAGGCTTAAAATGAATTTTGGCGCAAAAAGGGCATTTTGGTAATTTACCTAAGGCATAGGAATTACTTATCATACAACTACTTAAACGACGTGACCATAAGGTATAACCTCGGAAGGTTATTCCCTATACTACTATGGTCACCTAAAGTATTTGGTCAGATCCTAATGATCGACCAAATGGGTCGGGTTCGAAAGTATAAGCGATTGATTAGATCGCTTACCTTTACGACCCTAGACAAGCACAAATCTAAAAGTGACGAGCTAAACATGTTAGAACATGTTTAACAAGGTTTAAAAACAGGTTTGGTATCAAAACAAACGGTTTTGATACCCACAAGTAGTTTGGTTACAAAATACGCGAGAACACGCATTTTGCCCGAAACTACGACTCGTCACTGAGCCTAGATAACGTGGTAATCAGTAGGTATAGTCACTAGGGACTATAACCATCGTGATTACGCTCACGTTATGAAGTTCAAACGAACTTCGCGTTGACCATAAACTGGTCAATGCAGAAAGTCAAACACAGTTTGACTTTAACGCTAAAACGAACGATAAACGCGAAAGGATACTTACAGAAGGTCCCCGCAAGTATTTGACCCGATTCACTCTCAGGTAGGAAGCATATAAACTTCCACTTAGAGAGCTTTGAATCAGATTCAAATGTGAGGGAAATGAGCAAGACATGGGGGGGTATTTATAGGAAATGTAGAGCCGTTAAGATCATTTCTTGTTTCCCAAGCGTTAAATCTTAGCCGTACAACACATACCCACTGATTTAAAAACCCATGGGAGCCCATACGATTGCTAGAAACCAGTTGCAAGTGAGAAAGGAGTGTATAACAGCTGAAAACAGGTTGTTTGCAACATTCTGCTGTTCTGGGGACTGCTTGCGTACCGTAACACTCAGAGTGTTGAGGTGCGCAAGGACCTAGTTTGGCAGAATGGCAGATTTGGTCCCTGCAGTGTAATAAGCTCATTTCCGACATGTTTAAGGCCCGTTAACCTCATTTCAAAGCTCTAAAATGAAGTTAAAGTGTGCTAAAAAATATGCCGGATGTCGGTTCGTTTGGCCGTACGGTTGCGTTGTTCGGTTAATTACGACGGAAGTCGTAACGGACGCGTGTACGATCTAAATTGCGCGACGAATGGATTTTTGACAAGCCAATCACTAAAACATAATATTTTAATGATTACATAAATTTTTGGATGTCCAGATGTATTCAGAACGTAAGTTATGCGCGAAAATGCAAACTTATGCACTTTTTGACGCTTTTAGTCCCTGAATGAGCATAAAGTTTATTTTAGCACACCGAACCCCTCAAAGCCTATTTCTAAGCTATGTAAAGGATATTTAAGGTGTTTTTAACTTATGGCCATGTCCCGGAATGTTCGTTACAGTTCAAATTGGCATACTTTCGCAGTTTGTCAATTTTAGTCCCTGTAAGCGAATTAACTTGATTTTACCATACCAACGCCTTCAAAACTTATTTCTAAGTTATGTGAAGGTTATTTAAGGTATGTCAAGCATAAATTGATGTTCCGGAGTATTTTTCGCGTTAAACTGATTACGTTTACGCACCAGTTTGCGTATAATTCTCCAGGAAGCGATACAGAGTTTGAAATTGAATAAAAGTCAAAACATGAAAAATGTAAAACATAAACAAACAAACATTGGGATCAAATAACTTTATTTCATTGATAACTGAACTATTTACAATGATTACAAGCACAGATGTCACATTTCATGTCCCCTTGTATTGCAATACCATGTGCCCACATGGATGGTCAAGATCAAGGCACGAAATGCAAGAAACGATCCTAACGGTTCTCCGAAATCTATAAATACCCAAGCTCTCATTCCATTTTCCTCACACCTTGATCTGATTTTATGCTCTAAGTTGAAGCTTTATGCTTCATACCTGAGTATTTAGATCAACTTCTTCCTAGCTTGGACCCTTTGTAACTTTCTTTCATGCTTTTATGCGTTTTTAAGCACGAATGTCAAACTGTGTTTGACTTTCTGCTTTGACCAGGTTATGGTCAACACAAAGTTCGTTTGAACTTTGCAACGTGAGCGTAATCATGATGGTTATAGTCCCTTGTGACTATACCTACTGATTACCACGTTGAATAGGTGTAGTGACGAGTCATAGTTTCGGTCAAAATGCGTATTCATGCGTATTTTGCAACCAAACTATTCTTAGGTATCAAAACATTTTGTTTTGATATCAAACTTGTTTTCTAACTTCGTTAAACATATTTTAATATGTTTAACTCGTCACTTTTAGTTTAGTGCTTATATAGGAACGTAAGATAAGCGGTCTAAACAACCGCTTAGACTTTCGAACCCGACCCGTTTGGTGGTTCATTAGGATCCGACCAAACATATTTTGTGATCATAGATGTATAGGGAATAACCTTCCGAGGTTATACCTTATGGTTACTTCGTTTAGTTAGTTAGTTGTATGATAGGTAATTTATATGCCTTAGGAAAATGACCAAAATGCCCTTTTCACGCATAAATTCATTTTAAGCATATGTAACCTAAATTTTTATATCTAAACTGATTAGGTAACATTATTAGACATGTCAAGGCATATAATACTTGTCATAGGACTAGTTAGGCGGTCCGAACGCGTTTTACGCGCACGACGCGTTGAAGTAGCGTAAGCTACCTAAACGAGTCGTAATGGGTCATAAGCACTTAGGTTAGGTTTCGATTTAGTATGTAGGCTTTGTTAAACCATGTCATATGAGTTCTAATACTCATTTGGTTTACGAAACCTCATCCTATCTGATCTTCCGATTTAGGTCCGGTTTATTTACGTAGTTACTTATATTTGGTGCTGATTGATTTCCGTGATTCCTCTAGCTTTTCTTGGTTGTTATTCAAGACTTCTAAGCATTCTTAGGTGAGTACATAGTCCCCTCTTTTACTGTTTTTCAAACTGTTTTGGGGTGATACACATGTGCCTACTTGTTACTTTCGTGTTTTTCGTGATTTTATATCATATGCTTGTTATGTTCATTAGTACATATATAATACATGATTTCATTATGTTTTGCTATGTATGTTCACTTAACATGCTAGCACATTGATTTTTGTATATTATACTTTTTTGCATATGTTCACTCAGCATATGGACACATTGTTTTACATTTTGAACCGTTTGTAACTGTTTGATTTATATGAACCGTTTGTAACTGTTTGATTATGTGAACCATTTGGTATTGTTTGAACCATTGGGTTAGGGAAGTGATTAGGTAATGGGGCGGGTGTAATGTGTTAAAAGCATGGTGGATACGCCGCTGGTACTTCCTACATATAAGTGCTTTTAATACATTATATATCGTTGCATTATTCAGATCACTTGGGCAAGTTTATCAAAACAAAGTTATATTACAAGGTTTTTCTAACAATATAAAACATTCGAGTTTTATTTCAAAAACGATTTACAATTTGGGTTTATATGAACAAATGTTTTGGAGTTAAGATTCATGGTATCGAGGTTTTATAAAACAAATCTGTTTTGACTTAGTTATTTTAGTTTACACTACAAACATTTTACAAAACTTGGTTTTCTAATTATCTATTTACAAAGGTGTTTAAGTTATATTTTCAAAACATAAACGAGCCATGAATCTGACACTCCAATAAAATCCTATGTACTCGCCGGCATTTTTATGCTGACGTATTTTCACATGTGTTTCAGGTACCATAGTCGGTGATATTTGATGATGATATTGATGCATGCTCACATAGGAACGGACGAGGCCTTAGTGACTTAATAACAATGAAAGTCTATTTGTTCGTGTTTTGTTTCTAATTTCAATGTAATGTAATACATTTAATTTAATAAAACAGAACTTTAATCCATGTGTTATGAAACAATTATTCTGTTACAACACTCCCCGACGTTTCCGCTAGATTTGTTGTTTTTCGTGGTCGGGGTGTGACAGAAAAGTTGGTATCAGAGTTCATGGTTATAGGGAATTAGGTTATTAGTAATGCTTTGACCTAGTCTATAACCTTCCTAGGACCCTAACGCGAGATTACTTGCGTTTAGTCATAAAACAATACCGTCACCTATCTTTAGGTGACAACCACAATAAGAACATAAATTTCGAATCCGCTTTGAAAACTAGTCATCTGTTCTAGGATGATTTATTATAAGGTTTTGAACCTTCAAAGTTTTCAAAATCTCGTCAAAGTTTGGGTCTAAATAATGTGAACACGTGCAAACTGGAAGGGTGGGTGCCTGTACCCTGAGTCTTTTGTCTAAGGCTAGAGTGTTCGTACAAATCCGCAGTATCGGACCAGTTACTCTTACCTGGGAACTCTTGGGGTGAGTGTCCACTTATAGGCGAGCATGTCTTCGCGATACATTATGAAGACCTATTTACTTTGATTCAGCTTTTGTGTGTCGTTTGTTTGCTTCGTGGTTCGAATAAATGACCATCACCCATGCCTTTTGGTCGGAAATTATAACATCCTTACCCAATGCCATTTCATTTGTTTTCTCTATTGTTGCCCCTTTTAGAATCCCTCCACGACACGACAATCAGGTACCTAATGAAGAACTGGCAGCTATCATTACGCAGCAAATGGCTGCTGCAATCCCAAACATCAATGCCCCATGCAACTTCAAGACGTTCAACTCAGCTAAGCCATCAAAGTTTTCTGGGTCTCAAGGAGCGACTGCACTTCTGCAATGGTTCGAGAGTCTAGAGAGCACCTTCAGACATGTTCAATGCCCAAATGAGCGAAAGGTAGAGTTCGCATCTAGTGTTTTTGAGAAACGAGCTCTAACATGGTGGAATGGTGTAATGAGAGATAGGGGTGCCGAGGTAGCACTGGCTCAAACCTGGGATGAGCTTCGAGCACTAATGATGAGGGAACTTTTTCCTCGTCATTATATTAGGGAATTGGAAAGGGAATTCGATGATCTTAAGCAATATAGCAGTGAGCATCGAGCCTACACTAACCGTTATGAGGAGTTAAGTCTGTTATGCCCGAACATGGTTACGCCTTTGGATAAGGAAATCGAAAAGTACATTGATGGCCTCCCTGACTCAGTTCAAGATATTGTTACTGGTAGTAATCCCTCTACAGTTAGACAGGACATTGAGCTATCCGCTACCTTGACTGAATCTCAGATCAGGAAAGGCAAACTTTTCCGAAAGGGTGACAAGAAACCAATCGAGGAATCGAAACCGAAGGACGAGCAGACTGAATCCACCAAGAAGTCAAAGAAGCGAAAGGCTTCTCGAAACTTCACCATGGTCGCTCACAATGATCAAGCTGTCCCCAACCAACCAGCTCAACCCCCTGCTAGGAAGCCATACAACGGAACTGCACCCTTGTGCAACCAATGTAGCCTTCATCATCATGCTAGTGTGAAGTGCCGCAAATGCCAAATTTGTGGACTTATTGGTCATACAACAAGAGTTTGCCCAACTGTAGCTGCACCAAATCAAGCTGGCAACAATCCGGATCAAGCTCGTTTTCTACCAGGTTCCTGCTTCAACTGTGGCGAGATGGGCCATTTTCTAAGGGATTGCCCAAAGCTTGCTAATGCAAATCCAGCGTAGGGATGAGCATCTGACTGATTGGAAGACAACGCTGTTTAGAAATAATCAAGCTTTATGTATTATTTTCTTTTGTTGTCAAGGTATAAGAAACAGTTGTTGATGTTGTTTATAATTTTTTTTATTTACATTACAAGGTATTTATGTGGTTGCATGTATAAACAACATATCCCCTACAATACCGACAATCAAGGAACCGTATTCCTTGAAAAACAGACTACTCCCAAAATTCTTCCATTTTATGATCTCTTGCGTTTTCCATGAAAATCCTAAGTACCCGTTTCTTCCAAGGAAACGAAGTACAAGGCGCAAGTTACAACTCTGGACGAATACCCAATCCTTGATAGGGTACCGAAGGGTATTTCCGTAAGTCCTTAATTGTTGTGTACCTTAATTCGAATGTTACGATTCCTTGTAATAAAAAATCGAATTTTTGGAAGATCATCCTATCTTCATAGATAGATTCTTGAAAATGATTAAAGTGCCAAATGAAATCCACGAATTGGATTCCTGGTGTGCTTTAAATATCCATGTCCAAAGATAACAAATTAAAGGTCAAGTTAAACAATTATGTGATTATGTGCTTATGTGTTCTCTTTTATGTTTTTGCGTGATCCGAATTTTTTCGTTATCCAAATCCTCGTAGAATCTTCTATATCTTCGTATAAAGGATTCATAGTAGGATATCCAAAGGTACTACCTCAAATCCTTAATGGGCTTCTACGTAATAGTTAAGACCCTTGGATTATAAGGTACTATTCCATAATTAGACCCCTTGAGTGGTCTAGTTAAACAGATTGATCCAAAAATCTAGTTAGGAATGTCATGTGATGATATAGCTGAAAAGACTCCTTGGTGGTCTATTTAAAGAGATCATTTCTCGATCTAATTAAAAGGACCCTATGGTAGTCTAGTCACACTCATCACAGCTTTGATTTTTCTTCCCCTACACATTATGAAATGCACTGTGCGGACTGTGCAAGGAATTACGTAATTATGGACGCATACATAATTATGGAATTTAGTGCACTGAAACCACAGCAAGTTTTGTCATGTGTCTAGAGTTAACTCTATTCATTTCCATTTCTAATGAAGAACCTGTTGAAAATGACTCCGTCCGTTCATTTTTGTTTCTAAAGAATGTCCGTTGAGGGAAATGAATATCCTTTTGAGTTAATTCTATTCATTTCCATTTCTGATGAAGCACCTGTTGAAAATGACTCCGTCCGTTCATTTTCGTTTCTAAAGAATGTCCGTTGAGGGAAATGAATATCCTTTTGAGTTAATTCTATTCATTTCCATTTCTGATGAAGCACCTGTTGAAAATGACTTCGTCCATTCATTTTCGTTTCTGAAGAATGTCCGTTGAGGAAATGAATATCCTTTTGATAATTCCTTCATTTCCATTTCTGATGAAGCACCTGTTGAAAATGACTCCGTCCGTTCATTTTCGTTTCTTAAGAATGTCCGTTGAGGAAATGAATATCCTTTTGATTATTCCTTCATTTCCATTTCCGAGGAAGCAACTGTTAAAAAATGACTCCGTCCGTTCATTTTCGTTTCTGAAGAATGTCCATTGAGGAAATGAATATCCTTTTGATTATTCCTTCATTTCCATTTCTGATGAAGCACCTGTTGAAAATGACTTCGTCCGTTCATTTTTGTTTCTGAAGAATGTCCGTTGAGGAAATGAATATCCTTTTGATTATTCCTTCATTTCCATTTCTGATGAAGCGCCTGTTGAAAATGACTCCGTCCGTTCATTTTCGTTTCTTAAGAATGTCCGTTGAGGAAATGAACATCCTTTTGATTATTCCTTCATTTCCATTTCTGAGGAAGCACCCGTTAAAAAATGACTCTGTCCGTTCATTTTCGTTTCTGAAGAATGTTCGTTGAGGAAATGAATATCCTTTTGATTATTCCTTCATTTCCATTTCTGATGAAGCACCTGTTGAAAATGACTTCGTCCGTTCATTTTCGTTTATGAAGAATGTCCGTTGAGGAAATGAATATCCTTTTGATTATTCCTTCATTTCCATTTCTGAGGAAGCACCCGTTAAAAAAATGATTTCGTCCGTTCATTTTTGTTTCTGAAGAATGTCCGTTGAGGAAATGACAGGATTATGCCTTGCATATCTTTGGTGGTTATTTAACACAAAGTCACAGACAGGCTCCTACGAATAAATTTCGGGACGAAATTTCCAAAAGTAGGGGAGACTTTGACACCTGTGCCTCTGCGACCATCAAAAAAATACCAAATCAATGAAATATTGTGTTTCATACTTGGGATTTGTATAAATATGTGTGTCATGTGCACATATCAATTCATGTTTGATTTCGAGCTCTAAATCGCTTTCTGGAAGTTTATACGCAAACTGATGCGTAAACGTAATCAGTTTAACGCGACAAATAGTCCGGGATAGTGACATAGGCTCAACATACCTTAATTAACCTTTACATAACTTAGAAATAAGTTTTGGATGGTTTGGTGTGTCAAAATCAAGTTTGTTCGATCGTAGGGACTATTTGCGTCAAACTGTGAAACTATACCGATTTGTATATTAACGAATGTTTCGGAACTTGATCATAAGTTAAACATGCCCTAAATATACTTTACATAGCTTAGAAATAGGCTTTGAGGTGTTTTGGTGCGCAAAAATAAACTTATTGATCAACAGGGACTAAAAGCGTCAAAAAGTGCCCAAATGACCAGATTCATTGTATCTAGTCCAATTTTGATGTTTTGATGGTTTTTAACCCCAAGTTTTGCATTCTATGGGCTAAAATTTGATGGAATTTCATGTCCCCTTGTATTGCAATACCATGTGCCCACATGGAGGGTCAAGATCAAGGCACGAAATGCGAGAAACGATCCTAATGGTTCTCCGAAATCTATAAATACCCAAGCTCTCATTCCATTTTCCTCACACCTTGATCTGATTTTATGCTCTAAGTTGAAGTTTTATGCTTTATACCTGAGTATTTAGATCAACTTCTTCCTAGCTTGGACCCTTTGTAACTTTCTTTCATGCTTTTATGCGTTTTTAAGCACGAAAGTCAAACTGTGTTTGACTTTCTGCTTTGACCAGGTTATGGTCAACACAAAGTTCGTTTGAACTTTGCAACATGAGCGTAATCACGATGGTTATAGTACCTTGTGACTATACCTACTGATTACCACGTTGATTAGGTGTAGTGACGAGTCATAGTATCGGTCAAAATGCGTATTCATGCGTATTTTGCAACCAAACTATTCTTAGGTATCAAAACCTTTTGATTTGATATAAAACTTGTTTTCTAACTTCTTTAAACATATTTTAAAATGTTTAACTCGTCACTTTTAGTTTAGTGCTTATATAGGGACGTAAGATAAGCGGTCTAAACAACCGCTTAGACTTTCGAACCCGACCCGTTTGGTGGTTCATTAGGATCCGACCAAACATATTTTGTGATCATAGTTGTATAGGGAATAACCTTCCGAGGTTATACCTTATGGTCACTTCGTTTAGTTAGTTGTATGATAGGTAATTTATATGCATTGGGAAAATGACCAAAATGCCCTTTTTACGCATAAATTCATTTTAAGCATATGTGTGACAACCCTCAAATTTACATGTAACCGTACAGTTTATTAATAATAATTAAAGTGCTTGACGACTGTGTGGAATTACTTAACTGCTCTCTGATTACTGTGTTGTACTTACATGTGCGTGTTAACATACTAGTAGTATACAGAAAAATTACTAAATAGTCCGGTATGCTTTCCTGAGTGTTAGGAATTAATTGTGTTACAAAAATATACATATAAGACACTCTACGGAACAATTAAACACTTTAACGAAACAGTATCCGACCAAACAACCGGACATTACCCGGGACACCAACTAATTGTCAAAACCATTATTTAATTATTCTTGACTAGTCGTGATCCCCAAATACCATAACACCCACCAAAAATCATCACACAAACATATACTATCAAGTTACTTGCACTCTAACTATCAATTACCATTTAGTTAGAAAAATTGCAACAAGACCCCCCCCCCCCAACCGATTTTTGGTCCTATGGACCCCACCCAAAGATTTACAAATCTTTCCTAATATCTACCTAAATCTCTAGTGATCTTCCATGAGATCTTGATTGGATATGCTAAGATCTTGGAAATATTTTGCTTAGATTTCTTATTGATTAAAGTTTACACATAGACCCCTCCCAATATCTTCACAAAATCGGCCCACATGCCTAAATACAAGATTTATGTAATCTTCTCACAATCCTAGAAGATTCATTTTGATTTGGTGAAAGATATTGTCATGTACTAACTAGACATAATACCCTATGAACAAAAGAGTTTAGAAAATATATATTGGTTCATAAGTACCCATCTTCTTCACATCACCACAACTCTTCTCTCTCCCTCCCAACAAGCTCACGGCCAACACCCCCTAACCTCACTTCCATCTTTCTTTGATCCTCCAACACAATCTAAACACTCCTTAAGGTGTAAGAAGCTTATCTAAGGAAGCTTGAAGCATTGAAACATGAAGGACCTCCATCATTAGCTTTTAACCACCAACTTTGTCATCTTCAATACATAGTGTTCATCCCTAGCCCTTGTGCTAGTAGTAAGTTCCTTATGTCACCTTTGTTCATCTTCTTTCATGATTTAAAAAGATGTAATATGTTAAATCTACAAGAACACTAAAAAGGGTTTAAACAAGAAGATGAAACATGATGTCATAATGTTAGATGAAACATGATGTCATAATGTTAGTATGAAATTGTTTTTATATGTACTGGAATTTCGTAAATCGGACACTCGATGAATTTTTAATAAATTGTTCCGTGGACTGTGGTCAGAAATACACAAATCTGAGTTCAGTCCGAAATATGAATTTTTATAAAATATTGGTAATTAACCGGACCCCGATATTTTTACACAATAAAATATGGAACGTTTAAGACATCCTGTAAAAAATTGGGAATTTTTGGAATAATTTAACCATTTTATTAAAATGTCCGAAAACAGCCGGTTTTGAATATAAATGCTGAAATGACATAAGTTGTGACTCGAGTGTCTAAATGTCGAGTATGCTATCTGTGAATGATCTAACATGTTATATATGTTATGTGCATTATCGTATGTTTGATTTTGAGTGGGGAATGAATGGGAAACTTAGATGGGCATAAACCGTTAAAATGATGCATGTTGTGTGATAGATACGTGTAGGAACTTTGTGTTCTATTTGAAAGCCACTAAATGACTAATTGGTAAATCATACTAGGACGTGATTGACCGACCTTGACTGTTAGCTATATTTGAGAATCTAACCGAGCAAACCGAGGTGAGTTCACACTTTTCTACAAAGCATGGTAAATTCCTGGTGGGAATGGGAATGGGTACAGGAATAGGGATTCCTCGTCCTTTGGGACGTGTTCAGGAATGTGGATTCCTCGTCCTTGTGACGTGTTCAGGAATGTAAATTCCTCGTCCTATTGGGACGTATTAGACTTACTGGACTATAACTCTATCAGCGAAGTCCCTCCCTTTTTGTATCGACTTAATCGTCGAGGCTATGGCGAACGGGTCATTAGTTAATAGCGCTATTAGGTTTAACAAACCGCACACCGTGCCAGTTGGACGGGTGTGTACTAATGGACTATGGCACGTCGGTGGTGATAGAACACCGACGCTAGGGCACAATTAATTCTTGTTAGTAGTCGATATGATAAACGAGTCTGGTAGTTTAAAATACTGGGGCAGCTCCCCACGGCCAAAGTGCCGGGCTGGATAGCCAGGGAAGGTGGACATGGGATGGTTAACTAATAAACGTTTTCGAACTATGGGGTAACCCCCACGGCTGGACGGCCGAATGAGATTAAACTATGTTTTTGGAAACAACACTAAAATGGACAACCAACCGTGAACTCACTCAACTTTGTTGTTGACTCGTTATTACATGCTTTGCAGGTCGTTAGGTGCTATGGAGCTTGCATATGGAGGTGGTCGTTGTGGGATGCGAACTGATATGTCCCGTACTTAATGAATAAACTTCATGAACTTATTAAACCTACGTTTTGGACTTTAAACTTATGAACTTTGGACTTACGTTTTGAACTTATATTTTATGCCTCCGCTGTTAACCTAAAATCGGTTTACTTAATTATGTTGTTCAATATGATTGGTGGCTCGATCCTGGTCACGTCACGCCTCCAAGCAGTGGTACTCTGCATGGTGGATTTTGGGGGTGTGACAGATTGGTATCAGAGCCATTGGTTATAGTGAACTTGGTTTTTAAAAGGGAAAAGTTTTTGATAAAACCAGACTATAACCAGTACAGTGCTCAACGATCCACAACGACGCTACGCTCCACGTGCAAGACTCGACACCATAAGTGGTATGATTTATGTTATATTGTTGGTTAGATAGTTCTCACTGTGCATTAGACAATGTGGTAGTTGCTATTTGAACCTTGTGTGCTTACTCTCTATTGTCGTCCCACACTTACGCACTTTCGCGACACTTTTCTCACTTACGTTGCTTCGTTATGAAGATCATGAGCGGACGCGAAGGACGTATCAACCTCACTCAAGCCCAGTTGACGGCTTTGATCAACGAACGAGTTGCTGAGGCACTCGCAGCTATTCCTGCAGGAGGTATAACCTGCCATATCAACCCACCTTAGGACGTTTAGATCCTACCTTCACAAACCAACCCTCATGCTTAATCTTGTCCTTTATTCTCGCGCAACAGGTCAACATGCTCAACCTCCTGTGTGCACGTTCAAGACGTTCATGGACTGCCGACCTACCACTTTCAGTGGCACCGAAGGAGCAGTGGGCCTTCTTCACTGGTTTGAAAAGCTCGAGTCGGTTTTCGAGATGTGCGAATGCCCCGAAGACCGTAGGGTGAAATATGCTACCGGAACACTTGAAGGGGTAGCGCTCACATGGTGGAACGCTCAAGTTCAGCTACTGGGGTTGGTTGCTGCTAATGCCACCCCATGGAACGGTTTCAAGGAACTGATCAAAGAGGAATACTGTAGTCGGGATGACATCCACAAACTGGAGGTGGAATTTTTCAATCTAAAGATGACGGGGTCTGAGATTGAGGCGTATACCAAGAGGTCGAATGAACTGGCCATCCTGTGCCCTACGATGGTGGACCCTCCCATCAAATGTGTTGAGCTTTACCTCAAGGGCCTTGTACCCGAGATTCAGAGTCACGTGACTTCGGCCAACCTGGGTACCATTCAGCAGATCATTAAGTTAGCCCATCGTCTCACCGATCAAGCTGTGGAACAAAACAAACTGCCTAAGCGTATTGGTGCTGCTACTGCTGACACACCCAATGATAACAAGCGAAAATGGGATGGGAATTCAGGTAAAGGTTCTACTTCAGCTCAGTTCTAGCAGCGAAAGACAGATGAGTACAGGAGCCCCAGTCAGCAGTCTTCTGGGAATCGAGGTCAGGGTGGATACAAGGGAAATCACCCCAAATGTAATCGCTGTAACTTGCACCACAGTGGGCCATGTGGTAAAGGCAATTGTCATCGATGCAACAAGCCTGGTCACATGGCAAGGGATTGCAGGAGTCAGCATCCGGCGAATCAGAACCGGCAACAACAGCAAGCTCCACCCAATCAACGCCAGCAACGGCAACAACAAGGTAACAACAAAGGGTGCTTTCAATGTGGTGCTGAGGGCCATTTCAAGAAAGACTGCCCCCAGCTAAATCAAAACCAGAACAACAACAATCAGGGGAATGGAAACGACAATGGGGGAAACAACAATGGTAATGGGGCAAGAGGTCGTGCTTTCGTGATTGGTCAGGGTGACGCAAGGAACGATCCCAACGTTGTGATGGGTAAGTTTCTTCTGGATGACTTCTTTGTTACTGTTTTATTCAATTCAGGTGCCGATACTAGTTATGTGTCCGTAAAAGTTAGCCAAATGCTTAAGCGCAATCCAACACTCCTGAACACCAAACACACGGTAGAACTAGCTAACGGTAAAAGTCTTGAAGCCACACACATAGTTAAAGGTTGTAACCTCGTCTTAGCTGGTCAGACCTTCTCTATCGATCTTATTCCTATCATACTGGGTAGTTTCGACGTCGTTATTGGGATGGATTGGCTATCTCATCATCAAGCGGAGATTGTTTGCAAGGAGAAAATCGTCCGAATTCCTCGTTCTGGTGAAGAACCTCTCATGATTCGTGGCGACAAGAGTGGTGCTGTCGAAGGCATCATCGCTTTCCTTAAGGCCCATAAGTGTTTGCGAAAGGGCCACACTGCCATTTTAGCACTCGTTACTGACACATCAACGGAAGAGAAGAGAATTGAAGACATCCCAATTGTGCGCGATTTTCCTGAGGTATTTCTTGAGGAATTACCTGGTCTTCCGCCTCACCGCCAAGTTGAGTTTCAAATCGAGCTAGCTCCTGGAGCAGCGCCAGTAGCTCGAGCACCATATCGTCTAGCTCCATCAGAACTCGAAGAACTGTCTACGCAACTACAAGAACTCTTGGAAAAAGGTTTCATACGTCCTAGCTCTTCGCCCTGGGGAGCTCCAGTCTTGTTCGTGAAGAAGAAAGACAATACCTTCAGGATGTGTATTGACTATCGTGAACTTAACAAGGTGACGGTGAAGAATCGTTATCCTCTTCCACGTATTGACGACCTATTCGACCAGCTGCAAGGGTCGAGCTATTACTCCAAGATTGATTTAAGATCGGGATACCATCAGCTGAGAGTCCGAGATGAGGACATCTCCAAAACAGCATTCAGAACTCGTTACGGCCATTACGAGTTTCTGGTTATGCCATTCGGGCTGACGAATGCACCAGCGGTCTTCATGGATCTCATGAACCGAGTGTGCAAGCCTTACCTGGATAAGTTCGTTATTGTGTTCATCGACGATATCCTGATCTATTCTAAGAGTCAGGAGGAACACGAGCAGCATCTACGAATTATGCTGGAACTTCTTCGAAAAGAGCAGTTGTATGCCAAGTTTTCGAAATGTGACTTCTGGCTTCGCGAAGTCCACTTTCTAGGCCATGTGGTAAACAAGGATGGAATTCATGTGGATCCATCTAAGGTTGAATCGATCAAGAACTGGCCTGCACCCCGCACACCAACAGAAATCCGCCAATTCTTGGGTTTGGCCGGATATTACAGATGGTTTATAAAAGATTTCACCAAGATTGCGCAACCTCTCACTTCACTGACTCAGAAGGGTGTCATCTATCGTTGGGGTGATGCACAGGAGTCTGCATTTCAACACCTAAAGGATAGACTTTGCAGCGCGCCTATCCTCTCATTGCCTGAAGGCACCGATGATTTCGTGGTTTATTGCGACGCTTCCATCCAAGGACTTGGTTGCGTGTTGATGCAACGTGACAAGGTCATTGCCTACGCATCACGCCAACTCAAGGTTCATGAAATAAATTACACTACTCACGATCTGGAGCTGGGAGCAGTTGTTTTCGTGCTTAACATATGGAGACATTACCTGTACGGTACCAAGTGCACCATTTACACCGATCACAGGAGTCTCAAGCATATCTTCAAGCAAAAGGAGTTAAACATGCGTCAACGCCGATGGGATGAGCTCTTGAACGATTATGAATGCGCAATCAAGTATCATCCGGGTAAAGCCAATGTTGTGGCCGACGCCCTCAGTCGAAAGGATACCATACCTAGGCGTGTACGTGCTTTACAGCTTACCATCCAATCCAACCTTCCCGCTCAAATTCGAGATGCCCAGGTCGAAGCATTGAAAGCAGGGAATATCAGGGCTGAATCCCTACGAGGATCGAGGCAGCGGCTAGAACAAAAGGAAGACGGTGCCTACTATGTTATCGGACGCATCTGGGTTTCACTTTATGGGGGATTACACGAGCTTGTGATGGATGAAGCACACAAGTCTCGTTATTCAGTACATCCTGATTCGGATAAGATGTACCACGACCTCAAGACTACGTATTGGTGGCCTGGCATGAAAGCCCACATAGCAACCTACGTCAGCAAGTGCTTGACTTGTGCGAGAGTCAAGTCTGAATATCAGAAACCATCAGGCCTACTTCAACAACCGGAGATCCCGAAATGGAAATGGGAGCAAATTTCCATGGATTTCGTTACTGGTCTGCCCAGATCTCAACGCGGAAATGATACCATTTGGGTGATCGTAGATCGACTGACCAAGTCTGCACATTTTCTGGCCATCAAAGAAACGGATAAGTTTTCTACTCTTGCAGACATTTATCTAAAGGAAGTAGTATCAAGGCACGGAGTGCCAACCTCTATTATATCTGATCGTGACGCGCGTTTTACTTCAGAACTGTGGCAAGCAATGCACAAGTCTTTTGGCTCACGTTTAGATATGAGCACCGCTTATCACCCGCAGACGGATGGACAATCTGAACGCACCATCCAAACCCTCGAAGACATGCTTAGGGCATGCGTAATCGACTTCGGCAATGGCTGGGAAAAGCACCTCCCGTTAGTGGAGTTTTCATATAACAACAGCTACCACACCAGCATTCAGGCCGCTCCATTCGAGGCATTGTACGGACGTAAATGCCGATCACCTCTCTGTTGGGCAGAAGTTGGTGACAGCCAAATCACTGGCCCAGAACTTGTGGTAGATACCACCGAGAGAATTGCTCAGATACGACAGCGAATGGCGGCAGCTCGTGACCGTCAGAAAAGCTATGCTGATAAGGGAAGAAAACCACTCGAGCTCCAGGTCGGGGATCGAGTGCTACTCAAAGTCTCACCTTGGAAAGGTGTAGTCCGCTTTGGAAAATGAGGCAAACTCAATCCGCGTTATGTCGGACCATTCGAAGTCACCGAGAAAATTGGCAAAGTCGCCTACAGGTTGAATCTACCTGAAGAACTCAGCGGAGTTCACAATGTTTTCCATGTATCGAATCTGAAGAAGTGTCTGTCAGATGAGACCCTCATAGTTCCTCTTAAGGAACTCACAATCGACGACCAGCTGCGATTCGTCGAGGAACCAGTAGAGATTACGGATCGAGATGTTAAGATCCTCAAGCATACCAGGATACCTCTGGTCCGAGTTCGTTGGAATGCTCGTCGTGGCCCAGAGTATACCTGGGAACGAGAAGACCAAATGAAACTCAAGTATCCCCAACTGTTTAAGAAAAACGCAACCACTACTGAGGCTGAAGCTACTGCAGAATTTCGGGATGAAATTCCAAATCAACGGGGGGATGATGTGGCACCCCAGGAAAATCAGGAAAACAACGCAACTTAACTAGCTTCCTCAGTAACCACGCGTGAAATTTCGGGACGAAATTCTCTTAACAGGGGGAGAATGTGACAACCCTCAAATTTACATGTAACCGTACAGTTTATTAATAATAATTAAAGTGCTTGACGACTGTGTGGAATTACTTAACTGCTCTTTGATTACTGTGTTGTACTTACATGTGCGTGTTAACATACTAGTAGTATACAGAAAATTACTAAATAGTCCGGTATGCTTTCCTGAGTGTTAGGAATTAATTGTGTTACAAAAATATACATATAAGACACTCTACGGAACAATTAAACACTTTAACGAAACAGTATCCGACCGAACAACCGGACATTACCCGGGACAACAAATAATTGTCAAAACCATTATTTAATTATTCTTGACTAGTCGTGATCCCCAAATACCATAACACCCACCAAAAATCATCACACAAACATATACTATCAAGTTACTTGCACTCTAACTATCAATTACCATTTAGTTAGAAAAATTGCAACAAGACCCCCCCCCCCAACCGATTTTTGGTCCTATGGACCCCACCCAAAGATTTACAAATCTTTCCTAATATCTTCCTAAATCTCTAGTGATCTTCCATGAGATCTTGATTGGATATGATAAGATCTTGGAAATATTTTGCTTAGATTTCTTATTGATTAAAGTTTACACATAGACCCCTCCCCATATCTTCACAAAATCGGCCCACATGCCTAAATACAAGATTTATGTAATCTTCTCACAATCCTAGTAGATTCATTTTGATTTGGTGAAAGATATTGTCATGTACTAACTAGACATAATACCCTATGAACAAAAGAGTTTAGAAAATATATATTGGATCATAAGTACCCATCTTCTTCACATCACCACAACTCTTCTCTCTCCCTCCCAACAAGCTCACGGCCAACACCCCCTAACCTCACTTCCATCTTTCTTTGATCCTCCAACACAATCTAAACACTCCTTAAGGTGTAAGAAGCTTATCTAAGGAAGCTTGAAGCATTGAAACATGAAGGACCTCCATCATTAGCTTTTAACCACCAAATTTGTCATCTTCAATACATAGTGTTCATCCCTAGCCCTTGTGCTAGTAGTAAGTTCCTTATGTCACCTTTGTTCATCTTGTTTCATGATTTAAAAAGATGTAATATGTTAAATCTACAAGAACACTAAAAAAGGTTTAAACAAGAAGATGAAACATGATGTCATAATGTTAGTATGAAATTGTTTGGATATGTACTGATTATTTGCTGATTTACCTGTTAATATTGATGTTTGATGTTGTTGTGATCACTAAACATGTTAACGGAATCAATCGAACACACTTTAGAATGTTAAAAGCAGAAAACAGTTTGCTGTTTGGTGATTACAGCCAACTTCAGTTGGCTGTAACCGGACCCTAATAGAGCGAAAAATGCATTTTCTGAACTCTAAAATATTTTATTATGAAATACGGTTCTAATGGCACCGGAATCGTAATTTTTGGACTTCGTTTACTATTTTTAAAGTGTTAATTTGTAACAGCAAATTAAGCTGAATTTTGACAGCAATAAATGGGTGTCATACTTTCAGTCATACCCTGAGTTTTGTGATGAATCGGACCATGAAATTTGTACAGTAGATGAAAACCGATGCATTTGTAATTACCCCACTGGAATTTCGTAAATCGGACACTCGATGAATTTTTAATAAATTGTTCCGTGGACTGTGGTCAGAAATACACAAATCTGAGTTCAGTCCGAAATATGAATTTTTATAAAATATTGGTAATGAACCGGACCCCGATATTTTTACACAATAAAATATGGAACGTTTAAGACATCCTGTAAAAATTTGGGAATTTTTGGAATAATTTAACCATTTTATTAAAATGTCCGAAAACAGCCGGTTTTGAATATAAATGCTGAAATGACATAAGTTGTGACTCGAGTGTCTAAATGTCGAGTATGCTATCTGTGAATGATCTAACATGTTATATATGTTATGTGCATTATCGTATGTTTGATTTTGAGTGGGGAATGGATGGGAAACTTAGATGGGCATAAACCGTTAAAATGATGCTTGTTGTGTGATAGATACGTGTAGGAACTTTGTGTTCTATTTGAAAGCCACTAAATGACTAACTGGTAAATCATACTAGGACGTGATTGACCGACCTTGACTGTTAGCTATATTTGAGAATCTAACCGAGCAAACCGAGGTGAGTTCACACTTTTCTACAAAGCATGGTAAATTCCTGGTGGGAATGGGAATGGGTACAGGAATAGGGATTCCTCGTCCTTTGGGACGTGTTCAGGAATGTGGATTCCTCGTCCTTGTGACGTGTTCAGGAATGTAAATTCCTCATCCTATTGGGACGTATTAGACTTACTGGACTAGAACTCTATCAGCGAAGTCCCTCCCTTTTTGTATCGACTTAATCGCCGAGGCTATGGCGAGCGGGTCATTAGTTAATAGCGCTATTAGGTTTAACAAACCGCACACCGTGCCAGTTGGACGGGTGTGTACTAATGGACTATGGCACGTCGGTGGTGATAGAACACCGACGCTAGGGCACAATTAATTCTTGTTAGTAGTCGATATGATAAACGAGTCTGGTAGTTTAAAATACTGGGGCAGCTCCCCACGGCCAAAGTGCCGGGCTGGATAGCCAGGGAAGGTGGACATGGGATGGTTAACTAATAAACGTTTTCGAACTATGGGGTAACCCCCACGGCTGGACGGCCGAATGAGATTAAACTATGTTTTTGGAAACAACACTAAAATGGACAACCAACCGTGAACTCACTCAACTTTGTTGTTGACTCGTTATTACATGCTTTGCAGGTCGTTAGGTGCTATGGAGCTTGCATATGGAGGTGGTCGTTGTGGGATGCGAACTGATATGTCCCGTACTTAATGAATAAACTTCATGAACTTATTAAACCTACGTTTTGGACTTTAAACTTATGAACTTTGGACTTACGTTTTGAACTTATATTTTATGCCTCCGCTGTTAACCTAAAATCGGTTTACTTCCTTTTGGTCACCAATCGTATTGTGTTTGGTTTTATTTACTTAATTATGTTGTTCAATATGATTGGTGGCTCGATCCTGGTCACGTCACGCCTCCAAGCGGTGGTACTCCGCATGGTGGATTTTGGGGGTGTGACAATATGTAACCTAAATTTTTATATCTAAACTGATTAGGTAACATTATTAGACATGTCAAGGCATACATTACTTGTCATAGGACTAGTTAGGCGGTCCGAACGCGTTTTACGCGAACG
The DNA here is from genome assembly GCA_030545235.1 of Helianthus tuberosus. Taxonomy (NCBI): domain Eukaryota; kingdom Viridiplantae; phylum Streptophyta; class Magnoliopsida; order Asterales; family Asteraceae; genus Helianthus; species Helianthus tuberosus. The sequence continues at coordinate 45,986,484 of CM060426.1, read as the reverse complement.
ACGCGTTGAAGTAGCGTAAGCTACCTAAACGAGTTGTAATGGGTCGTAAGCACTTAGGTTATGTTTCGATTTAGTATGTAGGCTTTGTTAAACCATGTCATATGAGTTCTACTACTCATTTGGTTTACGAAACCTCATCCTATCTGATCTTCCGATTTAGGTCCCGTTTATTTACGTAGTTACTTATATTACGATTGATTTCCGTGATTCCTCTAGCTTTGCTTGGTTGTTATTCAAGACTTCTAAGCATTCTCAGGTGAGTACATAGTCCCCTCTTTTACTGTTTTTCAAACTGTTTTGGGGTGATACACATGTGCACACTTGTTACTTTCGTGTTTTTCATGATTTTATATCATATGCTTGTTATGTTCATTAGTACATATATAGTAAATGATTTCATTATGTTTTTCTATGTATGTTCACTTAACATGCTAGCACATTGATTTTTGTATATTATACTTTGTTGCATATGTTCACTCAGCATATGGACACATTGATTTACATTTTGAACCATTTGTAATTGTTTGATTTATATGAACCGTTTGTAACTGTTTGATTATGTGAACCATTTGGTATTGTTTGAACCGTTGGGTTAGGGAAGTGATTAGGTAACGGGGTGGGTGTAATGTGTTAAAAGCATGGTGGATACGCCGCTGGTACTTCCTATATATAAGTGCTTTTAATACATTATTTATCATTGTGTTATTTAGATCACTTGGGCAAGTTTATCAAAACAAAGTTATATTACAAGGTTTTTTTAACAATATAAAACATTCGAGTTTTATTTCAAAAACGATTTACAATTTGGGTTTATATGAACAAATGTTTTGGAGTTAAGATTCATGGTATCGAGGTTTTATAAAACAATTCTGTTTTGACTTAGTTATTTTAATTTACATTACAAACATTTTACAAAACTTGGTTTTCTAATTATCAATTTACAAAGGTGTTTAAGTTATATTTTCAAAACATAAACGAGCCATGAATCTGACACTCTCATAAAATCCTATGTACTCGCCGGCATTTTTATGCTGACGTATTTTCACATGTGTTTCAGGTACCATAGTTGGTGATATTTGATGATGATATTGATGCATGCTCACATAGGAACGGACGAGGCCTTAGTGACTTAATAACAATGAAAGTCTATTTGTTCGTGTTTTGTTTCTAATTTCAATGTAATGTAATACATTTAATTTAATAAAACAGAACTTCAATCCATGTGTTATGAAACAATGATTCTGTTACAACACTCCCCGACGTTTCCGCCACGATTTGTTGTTTTTCGTGGTCGGGGTGTGACAGTTGCTGCCAAAGTTCATAGATATTTGTGGGATACAAATATTGGACTGACTCGCTCTCAAATGTTACTGCATGGAATCATTTGTGATTGATCATAAGTAAATTTGAGTAAAGGAGAATGTCATGGTATCCTATGACCTGAAATACATATTGGGTCTTGATATTCACCAAGTATTATACCTTGACCTAGTTCTTCGCTATCTGTAATAAGGTAGTACATAAGGCTAAAATCAGGTGTGGTACAAGGTGATTGTGAGAGACGTACGTAGTCAAGAAGGGATTTGTTCCTCTTATTCATTGAGAGTAAGATGTCTAAGGCCTGCTAAAGTTAAATCAACAGAGAGTGATCACTCTATGTCTCTGGATTTAACATGTCATCTGTAACGAAAGGATAAATGATAGATTCACCTAAATTATATTTAAGTGAGGGACTTGAAGGGGGTGATGTTATTGAATGGGACATTAGTCATACATATTAGGGGTAGTAAACTATAGTTAGGTGGTCTTTACTACTTGCATCAATCTTCTATGTATCTTGTGCAAGTGGGAGATTGTTGGATTCTGTATGCCCAAGACACATATTAAATTGATGTGGCTAGTACGTTATGATCCAAGTCGAGTAATACCCAAATACAAGCTAGACAAACACTTATAATATTTATTTGTGATATAATCAAACAAATAAATATTAACAGTGTGACAACTGCCACTTTCGGGTAATTTACGTACATTTAAAACAATGATTTACATTATACAAGTATGTGTTTTGAATATTCGAACTGCATGATTACATGATATACATCTTAGAACACTCATGGAATATTCATTTATGATGCACATTATTCATTTTTATTGGTTACATTTGAAAAAGTGTAAACAATGCATCGAAACAACTAGAGTAGTACCTAGTAAACTAGTGTGCTGACGAAAACTCAGGATCCGCATAAACCATCTAAATTACATCTTTAGGACTCAGACGAAAGTCCAACATCAAATATACATTAAACCCTATATGGGAATACAAGGGTTTGGTTTAATATATTACCAATGTCCGGTAGCACCAAAAACTGCCGAAAAGCGCTAAAAGTTACCATTTCAATAATTTTTCCGCAAAAATTCAGCATTGGTATTTTATTACAAGGTGCAAAAGTGTTGTTTAAACACAAAATTCATATAAAAATACATAGGGAATATCATATAAATAAATAACCGAATATTTCCCTATAACTTATATATGATAACTTTTCGACTATCTTCTTGCGAAACGAGCGCTAAACATCTAGCCGAACTATATTTTGGCACATGTAGCGAACTAGTGAACATTATTTTTGGTCTTGTAAAGCTAGTTTATGGTCATTCAATGTCATGAAACATCTTGAAACATTAAATCCCTAAAACACCTAAACATTTAAACATTTTATTACATTTATGAAGCATTGAATTTTACTAACACATTTACCACATAAGACCCCCCCCCCCCCACATGACGAAGCCGTGAATAAGGGCCCACAGCCCCCCTTAATTACTTGCTAATAATATCTAGATATTTTAGTGGTTACAAGTGGATGAAGTTGGTGATTATTATAACAATTACACATTTAAAGATTACTAGCACCTTATCACCATTTTTCATATTTTATTACCTATTCAAACTCTATCATCATCTTCATATTTCACCAAGAACACCAAAAACCCACTTCACTTTAATCTTTTACTTATTGATCAAGATGGATTTCCAAGTAACATAAGAAGGTCTAAAGCACTTACAAGTTAAAGCAATGGTTTTCATCCATTCAAAAGCATTCTACCATCAAGATCTTCATCTTCTTAACTCTTATTCATTCTCTAAGATCATCCATAGCCTAGTGCTAGAAGTAAGCTTCTAGATCTATTTTTTTTTCATACTTATATTATGTTTATGATTGTTATTATAACTAATAATAACTAAGTAAGCATACATAATAAACATGAAAAATACAAAGAAGCAAAGATAATAATCATGATATATTTATGTTTGTTTATATTGTGATCTAAGACTTGTTATATGCATATTTGATCTTCTTATGATGATTATGATATAAATAAATTGTTAGATGATGTTTTCAAAATATGATCTAACAATTATACATGTTTATATTAAAGGGTTTTTGTTAAACTTAAAGTGTGACAACTGGCCCAAACCGGTAATTTCCGTACACATTAATTATTGCTTAATGACTGCAATTATGTGCTTAATTGTCAGCAATATCTGATTACATACTAAACAAGTGAATTCATGCACGTTGTATACTACAAAATATTGCTTTATGCATAAACGAGAGCGTTGCGTCAAAAATAATAGTAAACTCACCGGTAAGACACACTGTGTCAACAGAACTGCAGAAAGCAGTCAGACATTAGAATTGAGGCCTAGGTGTAGGTCCAACGACAAAAGTGCATTAAAACCCAAGAGTACATACAAGGGTTTAATATATATGCAATAGGAGAGCGAAAACAAGCACTAAAAAGCACCCGAAACGCACTTTAAGTGCAGAATTTATATAATTCAGCAATAATTCAGCATTTAAGCATACGAATATTTTGCAAAAATGTCGTTTTATCATCCAGAATATTTTCCTAAGTGTTGGGAATTAAAAGGGATACAAAAAGGTACTTAAAAGACACTAAAAAGTGTAATTTAGCACTTTAACGAATCAGTGTCTAACCGAACAACCGGACTATACCCGGAACACCAAAATAATGCTAGAAGCATTGTTTTTATTTTTCTACGCTAGTTATGGACCCCGAGTATCATAACACCTCCTAAAATATCATGTAACTAAACCTTCCAACTAATACTTGAATTCTAACCTTAATGAAACTAGTTAGTCACTACCTAGCCTACTACCCCCCCCCCCCCAACCTATGATCGGCCAACATGGCCCTTACACATAAGATTTCTTTTATTTATTTATTGGATCTTGTTGGAAATATGGGGAACACTATAACCTAAGGATAATAAAGTGTTGGTGGATTTCTTTATAAACCACAAGACTTGTCTTAACCATCATTTATCACCTTCAACACACACAAACACCTCCTCTTTCTCTCCCTTGGCTACGGCCTCAAGCCACCACCACACCATCACCATTATCAATCATCATACAAACATTCCAAGCATATACAAGGGTGTAAGAAGGTCACTAACGAAGCTCGGTGCAAGCGGATCTTGAAGGACCTTCACCATTTGCTTTTATCCACTTCATTTACCCTCTTGAACTTCCCTAGCCTTGTGCTAGTAGTAAGTGCTCTAAAACACATTCTTGATCTTGTCTAGAGTGGTTAATATGAACCTTGTCGGGTGAAAATCATGAACATACTAAATCACATACTAAAAGTTTACAAGAATGAGAAATAAGTTGGATAAAAACTATAATGTTGTGTAAAACTTGTAAGACTCGTTTTGTGGTGATTATTTAGTGCCGATCTATGTTGTGGTAGCTCGGATTATCATCTAACCCGGATTTGTCATGTTCAAGAATCATGGCATAGAGTTTGTTAAGGTATGAAAAGGGGTTAAATGATGAAACACTACTACACACTAAACATGAACTTGTGTAAAAACAATTTTTCTTATGAAATGAAGTTCTAAACTAGTAGATCTAAAGATCTACAAGTGGTTTTTCGGAAGAACCAAGCAAAAATATTAGTATTGTTTAAAACCCGGATCTTATCCGAACTAAAAGCATTTTTAGTAAATAAACAAGTGTGTAGACACTTGTGTCACAAGAAGAATTTAACAAAGAAATGTTTTTGCGAATCCTGACTAGAAGTTGAGAAACTTCATATTCTTTAAAAATAAAGTTTTTAAGAAACTAAACTTATTTTTAAGGATAACAAGACTTACTAAATATGCTAGTAAGTTACTACACATTTTGTAAATATTCAAGTTCATGAAATAGAGAAATTAGTGATTGTTGTTGATGATTATTGTTGAAAATTGTTGTTGATGATTGTTGACGATTTAAAAGAAAATAAACACATGTTTTGAAAACATGGGAAACCTCCATTTTTAGGGGAGACTCTGTCAAAATTTTTATAAACTTTGACACTTAGAAAAAAAAAATATAAGTTTTTGGGAAACTTATTCCCTAAAAATGTATTTAAAGTGTTACCAAGGTTTCCCTAATTTTTGGAGATAAGAAATGGTGATTTCTTCGAAAATAAAAATGGATATTATGTATATATATTTTTTTGAGAGAAAAATATATATTATTTTATCACCAACTTTTGTGCTAAGTGTATATAGTATGTGTTATACGTGCTAGTGTATTAAGACTTAAAAATACACTAAATACTCATGAGGAGTATAAACATAAAAATACACATACAACATACAAGATACTTAATTCGGGTGCAAAGTGCAAAACACAAAAGACTTATATTTATTTCTGAGAAAATAATATAAGTAAGATACGTAGTTAAAAATATAGAATATTTTTAACACAAGAATATATACAAAAGAGAGTGACTGTACTTGTGCGACGCAAGTCTAGTGACTAACGTTAAGAAAACGCGTATAGGTTACGACGTTAATTAAGCAAATCCGGTGGAGTTTACGACGCTAGGAACGCAAAGTTGTGAGTTCATGCTCCCCCTTTTCTTTAACTGTTTTCAGTTTTTATAACTTCGGGGGTGAAATACATGTACAAAAGTACAATATTTGTAATTGGTATGATATAAATACAAGAAGTACACTTGGTGAGAACGAGAACCAAGTGTGACAAAATATAAGATAATAAGAAACGCACTTGGTGAGGACGAGAACCAAGTTGGATGCGTTATGAGAAATGATAAAAAGAAACGCGCTTGGTGAGGACGAGAACCAAGTAGGATGCGTTATGAGAAATAGTGTCACGAATAGGGTACAGAAGCACCATTAATCGTGTACATACTTAGACCGCAGAACAAAAGGTTAGATCTAACGGGTGCCTGGCAGCCACACTCTCGGTGAGGGCGAGAATCGAGTAGTGCTTTTGTGTCTCAGAATATACCAATTAAATGCCTTAGGTTTGGTGACTTCCTATGTCGTGTCACATGTTAATGGCTTTGCAACCCATTAACAATCCTGATATTTACAGAAATACTGTATTTATATAAAATTCATACCATACTGAAAATTGATATATAACTTGAAGTACGTGGGGTACTCAAGAAAATTGATATATAACTTGAAGTACGTGGGGTACTCAAGAAGATTGATATATAACTTGAAGTACGTGGAGTACTCAAGAAAAACTTGATTTATTCACAACTATGTTTTTATACAAAGTATACAAACGTGAAATACAAAACTGCATGAATTCACACCAACTTTATGTTGACGTTTTTCCAAAACTCACATGTATTTCAGGTAACTAGGATGGATGTGCGCGTGGTCTTACTCATGCTCGTGGATGTCGCTTGTGTTTAACTTTAAATAAAGTTGTAAACTTTTAAGACAATGTCTTAAGCTGTCTAGCGATGTAAACGCTATCTTATGTTTTCAAATTATGGTATTTGAAGTATTTTTACGAGCATGTAGCATGTTTACCTTTCGTATGCAATGAGAACCTTTCATGATCACACCTCGTGCTTCCGCCGCAGAAAGGGGTGTGACAGATTGGTATCAGAGCTGCGATTGTAGTGAACCAGGATTCCTTCTCGAGTCTAGTCTACAATCTCTAGGATCCATTCACGAAAACAATTTTCAAAGAGTTTTCATTGCATAAAACGTCCCGCGACATCCACTGCCTGAAACTGTCTACATGAGTCTAGAAAAGACACTACGAGACTTAGAGTGCACTTGAGTAGCACTTGTCATTGACTAAGAAATTACTTGCAATTATGTGTGATAATTAGCATGTGCTAGAAGTAGAATGTCACAAGTATACGTGACTTTATCTGAAAGCGATGGCCCATCTGAAGGAAGAAATATGAGGATGAAATGAACTGTGCGGACTGTGCAAGGAGTTACGTAATTATGGATGCATACATAATTATGGAATTCAGTGCACAGAAACCACAGCAAGTCTTGTCACGCATAGATTCCCTCAGTGCAAGCCTACTAAGTACTCTGCTAGAGTAATAATTGTTTGATGTCACTTATGTGGTATATATACCTGCGAATATATATGATACTACTGTCTAGTGTGACGATATCAAACATATGATTAACCCTGTTGTGTTATGTTCTGTCAGAACATGGCACCCAGGAAAGCTGTGAATGCTCGCAATGATGATCAACCTCCTCCTCCCCCACTGCCAAGAACTGCTGAAGAGCTGAATGCTCTACTGGAGGAAAGGATCTCCGCTGCTATCGCCCAGTACGAGGCGAACCGAACTCAAGACAGTGGTGGCCCAAGCAACGCTAGACGTAATGGGAACGGAGATTCATCTGGAGGCAATGCAGCTCAAGGTAATCTTAAGACAATTTGCTAAGCATGGAGAAATTTATGAACGGTCCTTGTTTCATTATTTCTTCGATTGCTCACATGTGAATTGGTGAATCAATTCCAGGCTGCACTTTCAAGCAGTTCCTCGACTGCAAGCCGATGAACTATGACGGCACAGGAGGTGCAGTAGCATTTGTACGCTGGACGGAGAAGACGGAAGCTACTATCCGCATGAGCAAGTGTACCGCGGATCAACAAGTCACCTTTGCTACTGGGTTGTTTGTCGATGAAGCTCTGACTTGGTGGAACCTGTAAGCCCAAACCTTGGGTGATGATGCCGCTTATGGCCTAACTTGGGAGGAACTGAAGGAAAGAATGAGAGAGAAGTACTGCTCTCGTGCGGAACTCCAAAGGCTGGAAACGGAGTTCTGGCACTTGACTATGGAAGGTGCTGACATCAATGGCTACACTCGAAGGTTCCACGATCTGTCAAGAGTGCTTCCCTACATGGTGACTCCTGAATTTAAGCGTGTGGAACGCTACATTTGGGGACTGGCCTCAGAGTTTCGTGGCATGGTGACGTCGGCCAAACCACAAACAATCACCGAGGCTGTAACTCTGGCTGTCAGCCTTACTGAAGATTGTGTTCGTATGAAGAAGCTATCATTGAACCCAACAGAGAAGACCGAGACGCATGCTGAGTCGTCCGGCGACAAGAAGATAAAGCATACCAGTTTGAACCAAGCAACTCGTAACAACAAGGGTTTCAGCAAGAAGCGTGACGCTAACCCGTCCCCGGAGGCGAAAACCCATGCAACCAAAGCATACCAAGGCTCCATACCTAGATGCCAAAAATGTAAGTATCATCATGAAGGAGCTTGTCGCATTCCAAGGTGCGACAAATGTGGTAAATTGGGTCATCAAACAGAAGACTGTTGGGGAAAAGGAAAGAACCGAAATGGAAACGGTGCTGGTAGCAAGAATGGTAACGGGAAAGGGTAGAACCAAGGATGCTTCAAGTGTGGAAGCAATGATCATTTTATGAAGGACTGCCCAGAGAGAAACAACGCTCAGGCTAGGGCATTTGTGATTGGAGCAAGGGACGCACGCGAGGACCCTAATGTGGTCAACGGTACGTTCCTCATTAACAATCACTTTGCATCCATATTATTCGACACTGGCGCCGATTATAGTTTCATGTCTGTGGAATTTAAACGCATACTTGGAATAGAATCTAGTAGATTAGAAATTCCTTATTCCATAGAACTAGCCAATGGTAAACTTGTTGAATCGGGCGAAGTTGTTAGAGGCTGCACACTAGAACTTGGTGAACGAAGATTTAGCATCGACCTCCTACCTATTCAATTGGGTAGCTTCGATGTAGTAGTCGGGATGGACTGGTTGTCTAAGAACAAAGCTGAAGTTATTTGTCATGAGAAAATCATTCGCATCCCTTTAGCGAATGATGAAACTCTTATCGTGCATGGAGAAAAACGAGACGCGCCTCTCCGAATCATCAGTTGCATGAAGGCACGGAAATGCTTAAGGAAAGGATGTGTCGCTTTCCTAGCACACGTTATAGACAAGAAGGCTGAGGAGCCGAAACTCGAAGACATTCCTGTGGTGAAGGAATTTCCTGATGTGTTCCCTAAAGATCTGCCAGGACTACCTCCGCAACGACAAGTCGAATTCCATATAGACTTGGTTCCAGGAGCTGCTCCTGTAGCCAAGGCACCCTATCGACTTGCGCCATCCGAAATGCAAGAATTATCTACACAGTTCCAGGAGTTGTTGGATAAAGGATTTATAAGGCCAAGCTTCTCACCCTGGGGAGCTCCGGTATTATTCGTGAAGAAGAAGGATGGAACACTACGGATGTGTATCGATTACAGGGAACTGAACAAACTCACGATCAAGAATCGGTATCCGCTACCAAGGATTGATGACTTATTTGATCAATTGCAAGGATCAAGCTACTATTCCAAGATCGACCTTCGATCTGGATACCATCAGCTGAGAATCCAAGAGGAAAGCGTACCAAAGACTGCATTCAGAATGCGATATGGGCACTACGAATTTCTTGTGATGCCGTTCGGGCTGACAAATGCACCAGCGGTCTTTATGGATCTGATGAACCGCGTATGTAAACCATATCTTGATAAATTCATGATTGTATTTATCGATGATATCCTAATTTACTCGCGAACAAAAGAAGAGCACGAGCAACATCTCAGAACCATCTTGGAATTACTGAAGAAATAGAAGCTTTATGCAAAATTCTCGAAGTGCGAATTCTGGATTCGCGAAGTACAATTTCTTGGTCACGTGGTGAATGAGAAGGGCATTCATGTAGACCCGTCCAAGATAGAAGCAATAAAGAATTGGGAAGCTCCCAAGACCCCAACCGAAGTTCGTCAATTTTTGGGCTTAGCGGGCTATTATCGGCGATTCATCGAGAATTTCTCAAAAATAGCTCAACCGCTAACGACCCTTACTCAGAAAGACAAGAAGTACGACTGGGGTCACAAACAAGAAGAAGCCTTCCAGTTACTTAAGAGCAAGCTATGCGATGCACCGATACTATCATTACCCGAAGGCACTGAAGACTTCGTGGTATACTGCGACGCCTCACGACAAGGCTTGGGTTGCGTGCTCATGCAACGCCAAAAAGTCATCGCTTACGCTTCAAGACAACTGAAGGTTCATGAAAGAAATTATACCACTCACGACCTGGAGCTGGGCGCAGTGGTATTCGCCTTGAAGATTTGGCGACATTATTTATATGGTACTCGATGTACAATCTTCACAGATCACAAAAGCTTGCAACACATATTTGATCAGAAGGAATTGAATATGCGCCAGCGACGTTGGGTCGAGTTGCTGAATGATTATGACTGTGAGATTAAGTACCATCCTGGAAAGGCGAACGTTGTAGCGGACGCGTTGAGTCGAAAAGAAAGGGTTAAGACCCTAAGGGTTCGAGCATTGGAAATGACGATTCGAACGAACCTCACTGCACGCATTCGGGATGCACAACAAGAAGCTCTTAAAGAAGAGAACCGTAAAGCTGAATACCTACAGGGTATGCTGAAATACATGGTGCCAAACGAAGAGGGAGCCTTATACTTTAAGAAGCGTATTTGGGTTCCACTCTATGGTGGCATTCGAGAAGTCATCCTTAATGAAGCCCACAAATCGAGATATTCGATCCACCCAGGATCGGGCAAAATGTATCAAGACTTGAAAGAGTACTATTGGTGGCCGAGACTCAAAAGCGACGTTGCTGTTTATGTTGGAAAATGCCTAACCTGTGCCAAGGTTAAGGCAGAATATCAGAAACCGTCCGGCCTACTACAACAACCAGAGATTCCCGTGTGGAAGTGGGAACAAATCTCGATGGACTTCATAACGAAATTACCCAGGACCCCGAGAGGGCACGATATGATATGGGTAATTGTTGATCGATTGACGAAGTCTGCGCATTTCCTACCAATCCGAGAAAAGGATAGCACTGGAAAGCTTGCAGAGACATACTTAAGAGAAATTGTGGCACGTCATGGAGTGCCAATCTCAATCATTTCAGACTGAGATGGACGCTTTGTCTCAAGAATCTGGCAATCATTTCAGGAAGCCTTTGGGTCTCAGTTAGATCTAAGCACGGCATTCCATCCGCAAACAGACGGCCAGAGTGAACGGACTATACAAACGTTAGAAGATATGCTTCGCGCATGTGTCATGGATCTAGGCGGCAGCTGGGATACTCATCTACCTTTAGTTGAGTTTTCCTACAATAACAGTTATCATACGAGCATAAAAGCCACGCCGTTCGAAGCTCTGTATGGCCGCAAATGCCGATCGCCCTTATGTTGGGCAGATGCCGGAGATAAGCGTATGGTTGGTCCTGAACTTGTACAAGAGACAACCGACAAGATTGCGCAGATCCGAGAGCGCATTAAGGCGGCTCGAGAACGACAAAAGATCTACGCCGATCCGAAAAGGAAATCAGTAGAATTCAAGGTGGGAGACAAAGTGTTGTTAAAAGTCTCACCTTGGAAGGGCGTAGTTAGATTTGGAAAGCGTGGAAAGCTGAATCCACGATACATCGGACCATTCAGAATATTGAAAAGAATTGGTACCGTGGCATACAAGTTGGAATTACCGGAAGAACTTAATGGAGTACATGATACGTTTCATGTATCCAACCTGAAGAAGAGTCCAACACAAGAAAACGTGATCATCCCGATGGATGAAGTGCATATTGATGAAGCCCTTCGATTTACAGAGCAACCCGTTGAGGTTACCGACTGGAAAGTCAACAAGACCAGGAGGAGCAGTGTGAAGCTTGTCAAAGTACGTTGGAGCTCTAAGCACGGACCCGAGTACACATGGGAACGTGAAGACCAGTTCAAGAAAAAGTATCCCCACCTATTCAAAGAGACTCCAGCGAGAGTGAGTTCAGCCTGAATTTCGGGACGAAATTCTTTTAACGGGGGGAGACTGTGACAACTGGCCCAAACCGGTAATTTCCGTACACATTAATTATTGCTTAATGACTGCAATTATGTGCTTAATTATCAGCAATATCTGATTACATACTAAACAAGTGAATTCATGCACGTTGTATACTACAAAATATTGCTTTATGCATAAACGAGAGCGTTGCGTCAAAAATAATAGTAAACTCACCGGTAAGACACACTGTGTCAACAGAACTGCAGAAAGCAGTCAGACATTAGAATTGAGGCCTAGGTGTAGGTCCAACGACAAAAGTGCATTAAAACCCAAGAGTACATACAAGGGTTTAATATATATGCAATAGGAGAGCGAAAACAAGCACTAAAAAGCACCCGAAACGCACTTTAAGTGCAGAATTTATATAATTCAGCAATAATTCAGCATTTAAGCATACGAATATTTTGCAAAAATGTTGTTTTATCATCCAGAATATTTTCCTAAGTGTTGGGAATTAAAAGGGATACAAAAAGGTACTTAAAAGACACTAAAAAGTGTAATTTAGCACTTTAACGAATCAGTGTCTAACCGAACAACCGGACTATACCCGGAACACCAAAATAATGCTAGAAGCATTGTTTTTATTTTTCTACGCTAGTTATGGACCCCGAGTATCATAACACCTCCTAAAATATCATGTAACTAAACCTTCCAACTAATACTTGAATTCTAACCTTAATGAAACTAGTTAGTCACTACCTAGCCTACTACCCCCCCCCCCCCAACCTATGATCGGCCAACATGGCCCTTACACATAAGATTTCTTTTATTTATTTATTGGATCTTGTTGGAAATATGGGGAACACTATAGTGTTGGTGGATTTCTTTTATTTACACATAAAGTGTTGGTGGATTTCTTTATAAACCACAAGACTTGTCTTAACCATCATTTATCACCTTCAACACACACAAACACCTCCTCTTTCTCTCCCTTGGCTACGGCCTCAAGCCACCACCACACCATCACCATTATCAATCATCATACAAACATTCCAAGCATATACAAGGGTGTAAGAAGGTCACTAACGAAGCTCGGTGCAAGCGGATCTTGAAGGACCTTCACCATTTGCTTTTATCCACTTCATTTACCCTCTTGAACTTCCCTAGCCTTGTGCTAGTAGTAAGTGCTCTAAAACACCTTCTTGATCTTGTCTAGAGTGGTTAATATGAACCTTGTCGGGTGAAAATCATGAACATACTAAATCACATACTAAAAGTTTACAAGAATGAGAAATAAGTTGGATAAAAACTATAATGTTGTGTAAAACTTGTAAGACTCGTTTTGTGGTGATTATTTAGTGCCGATCTATGTTGTGGTAGCTCGGATCATCATCTAACCCGGATTTGTCATGTTCAAGAATCATGGCATAGAGTTTGTAAAGGTATGAAAAGGGGTTAAATGATGAAACACTACTACACACTAAACATGAACTTGTGTAAAAACAATTTTTCTTATGAAATGAAGTTCTAAACTAGTAGATCTAAAGATCTACAAGTGGTTTTTCGGAAGAACCAAGCAAAAATATTAGTCTTGTTTAAAACCCGGATCTTATCCGAACTAAAAGCATTTTTAGTAAATAAACAAGTGTGTAGACACTTGTGTCACAAGAAGAATTTAACAAAGAAATATTTTTGCGAATCCTGACTAGAAGTTGAGAAACTTCATATTCTTTAAAAATAAAGTTTTTAAGAAACTAAACTTATTTTTAAGGATAACAAGACTTACTAAATATGCTAGTAAGTTACTACACATTTTGTAAATATTCAAATTCATGAAATAGAGAAATTAGTGATTGTTGTTGATGATTATTGTTGAAAATTGTTGTTGATGATTGTTGACGATTTAAAAGAAAATAAACACATGTTTTGAAAACATGGGAAACCTCCATTTTTAGGGGAGACTCTGTCAAAATTTTTATAAACTTTGACACTTAGAAAAAAAAAATATAAGTTTTTGGGAAACTTATTCCCTAAAAATGTATTTAAAGTGTTACCAAGGTTTCCCTAATTTTTGGAGATAAGAAATGGTGATTTCTTCGAAAATAAAAATGGATATTATGTATATATATTTTTTTGAGAGAAAAATATATATTATTTTATCACCAACTTTTGTGCTAAGTGTATATAGTATGTGTTATACGTGCTAGTGTATTAAGACTTAAAAATACACTAAATACTCATGAGGAGTATAAACATAAAAATACACATACAACATACAAGATACTTAATTCGGGTGCAAAGTGCAAAACACAAAAGACTTATATTTATTTCTGAGAAAATAATATAAGTAAGATACGTAGTTAAAAATATAGAATATTTTTAACACAAGAATATATACAAAAGAGAGTGACTGTACTTGTGCGACGCAAGTCTAGTGACTAACGTTAAGAAAACGCGTATAGGTTACGACGTTAATTAAGCAAATCCGGTGGAGTTTACGACGCTTGGAACGCAAAGTTGTGAGTTCATGCTCCCCCTTTTCTTTAACTGTTTTCAGTTTTTATAACTTCGGGGGTGAAATACATGTACAAAAGTACAATATTTGTAATTGGTATGATATAAATACAAGAAGTACACTTGGTGAGAACGAGAACCAAGTGTGACAAAATATAAGATAATAAGAAACGCACTTGGTGAGGACGAGAACCAAGTTGGATGCGTTATGAGAAATGATAAAAAGAAACGCGCTTGGTGAGGACGAGAACCAAGTAGGATGCGTTATGAGAAATAGTGTCACGAATAGGGTACAGAAGCACCATTAATCGTGTACATACTTAGACTGCAGAACAAAAGGTTAGATCTAACGGGTGCCTGGCAGCCACACTCTCGGTGAGGGCGAGAATCGAGTAGTGCTTTTGTGTCTCAGAATATACCAATTAAATGCCTTAGGTTTGGTGACTTCCTATGTCGTGTCACATGTTAATGGCTTTGCAACCCATTAACAATCCTGATATTTACAGAAATACTGTATTTATATAAAATTCATACCATACTGAAAATTGATATATAACTTGAAGTACGTGGGGTACTGTTAGGCCCAGAGTTTTACGCTTATCTTTATTACGTTTATTTTATGTTTATTTGGTTTTAATTATGTCTTGGGCTTGGGCTTAGGCCATGTGGGCCAATGGGGTAGTGGCTTCTATAAATAGTCTTGTCTAGATTATTAGGTTAGAGCTCTCCTTCACACTTGTAATCATGTAGCCCCAATAGAGAACCTTGTACCCGACAATCCTAGGGATTGTGTGCAAGGTTCTCGGAGATCGTACCAGACAGTCTTTGAGACTGTGTGCGATCTAAGCAGCGACACTGAGTTCTTTAATAAAATATTTCTTTTTGTTCTTGTCGGTTTGATCTTATTTTCCGCGTTCGATCGAACCGTTGAGTGATATCGCGGGATATTTGGGACTTACAAGTGGTATCAGAGCCATTGAAGTCTTTCAAAGGCTCGGTTTTGATATCACTCGAAGAACAAGAAGTTGTTTTTCACAGTGTCTGGGAGTATGTGCGTAAACGGAAAGTTCTCCGGTTCGTAAGATCTAGTATTTCATTCACAGATCTGAAAAAAAAAAACAAAAAAAAAAAACCGTTAAGGTCCGGA
This sequence comes from Helianthus tuberosus, assembly GCA_030545235.1. Classification (NCBI taxonomy): domain Eukaryota; kingdom Viridiplantae; phylum Streptophyta; class Magnoliopsida; order Asterales; family Asteraceae; genus Helianthus; species Helianthus tuberosus. Next base: position 45,970,656 of record CM060426.1, on the reverse strand, counting down.
GATGTTTTGGCAGCTGAAGTCAGTGGTCCGTTGGATTTTTGTGTTAATCACGAGCCGGTTTACAGCCGGCTGATGGTGGTTCGCGTGAAAAACGGAGGTGATGATGGTGACTGACGGCTACGATGCAGTCGTCGGAGATGTTGGATCTAAAAACAGAAAAACCACGGAGAAGATGAAGATTGTCTTTGTCCGAAGAAGATGAATCGTGATGGGTGTTTGTACGGAAGAAGGTCACAGTTGAAGATAATGATGCGTAACAGTGGTGATCGGGGATAGAAGGGATGACTGGAGAGGTATGTGATAAACACCGGTGGAAAATAGTGAAGAGTTTGCAGGTTGTCGTGATGTTTGGTGTTGAGGATGAACGGAGAAGACGACCGGTGGATGTGATGTAGCAGGTTTCGGTCGTTGGAGAAGATGATGAATTGTGAAGGTGAACGATGAAGAACGATGACCGAACAGTCTATGATGATGATTGACGATGGTGATAACAACGATGATTACGGATGAAGTTCCAGCGACGAAGATGAAGGAGAGGGTGTCGACGGTTTGCAGGTGACCGGAGATGAAGATGAACGTTGCATTTCTGCTGCTGACGTCAGGGGAATGTTCCTTGACGGCTGTCACTTCATGAATTAAAAAACCCTACTAATTGTCAGCCGTCAGATGAAGAATCTAAGGGTCACGAATAGATGAAAGGCGTGTGGTGGGACCTGCAGTGAAGATGGACATTTTCTGCTGGACTGAACAATGTGAGCCGAACAGTTTTAGCCCAGGTATGAATAATGAGGAGTCCAACAATGCTGGTGGATGAAATGAATAAAAGCTCAATTTGGATAACAGTCTTGCCTACGGAAACTGTTGATGAACCAAAATGTGGGCCTCTTAGAAATGAATTTGTTGGACTTGAGGGTAATATTAAGTCAAATGTTGAATATGTTCTTGGGCCAGCTGATATAGCTAAGGCCCAAAATAGGAGCCCATCTACTACAACAATTTTGTTTATGGCAGCTGTCATTGGATCGGATATGAGCGGGTTTCAAAAAGATGGAAATCCAATGAAGAATTATATGGATCAGAATGTTTCTTGTGATGCTAATGAATCGTACGACTTGAATACCAGACGGATCACTTTGAATCCGTGTGTTCTCGTCAGTGAATCAATACATTTACATCCGAGATAACACGTCTGATCCGACATCGTCCAAGATCAAGTTTTTCGTTCTATCAATCATTCGCAACCATCCGAGATTCTTACACATTTCATTCGAGATCGGCATCCGAGATACGCAGCTGAACCGTAATAAAGAGAGCATAAAACTAGGGGGAGATTGTTAGGCCCAGAGTTTTACGCTTATCTTTATTACGTTTATTTTATGTTTATTTGGTTTTAATTATGTCTTGGGCTTGGGCTTAGGCCATGTGGGCCAATGGGGTAGTGGCTTCTATAAATAGTCTTGTCTAGATTATTAGGTTAGAGCTCTCCTTCACACTTGTAATCATGTAGCCCCAATAGAGAACCTTGTACCCGACAATCCTAGGGATTGTGTGCAAGGTTCTTGGAGATCGTACCAGACAGTCTTTGAGACTGTGTGCGATCTAAGCAGCGACACTGAGTTCTTTAATAAAATATTTCTTTTTGTTGTTGTCGGTTTGATCTTATTTTCCGCGTTCGATCGAACCGTTGAGTGATATCGCGGGATATTTGGGACTTACAGGTACTCAAGAAAATTGATATATAACTTGAAGTACGTGGGGTACTCAAGAAGATTGATATATAACTTGAAGTACGTGGAGTACTCAAGAAAAACTTGATTTATTCACAACTATGTTTTTATACAAAGTATACAAACGTGAAATACAAAACTGCATGAATTCACACCAACTTTATGTTGACGTTTTTCCAAAACTCACATGTATTTCAGGTAACTAGGATGGATGTGCGCGTGGTCTTACTCATGCTCGTGGATGTCGCTTGTGTTTAACTTTAAATAAAGTTGTAAACTTTTAAGACAATGTTTTAAGCTGTCTAGCGATGTAAACGCTATCTTATGTTTTCAAATTATGGTATTTGAAGTATTTTTACGAGCATGTAGCATGTTTACCTTTCGTATGCAATGAGAACCTTTCATGATCACACCTCGTGCTTCCGCCGCAGAAAGGGGTGTGACATAAAGGATGAATGGATGATCATAATTTTGGTGTTGTTAATTTACTTAATGTTTTTTTTTTTAAAACAAGACTTTTACAAGATTATAAAAAGTAACATACAACATGAGATTTTTATAAAAGTTGTTAAAACTAGAAGTAAACTTGGTTTTTGAACTAGTTAACATATATTATGATCATGTTTAAAACCCTACATGATTTGGAGATCATTTTGATAAGCTTATGTTATAAAAATCTCATATGTTTTAGTTAAGATGTTATGAGTAAATTGATGGTGATATTGAAAAGAAAATGATATGTTTGATTAAACATGGCCAAATGATTAATACAAAGGTTATATGGCCAATTTTTCTTAAAAACTTTATGTTATAAGAACCAACATTTTTGGTTAAATCTTTATTAGATTAAAAAGTTTTTAAAGAAAGGTTTTTATAAAAGAAAAGACAAGATAAATATATATTTTTTTTAGAAAATATATATTTGATCATTTTAACAATTTTTGTGATATATAATACTTGGTGTATTAGTTATATGTAACAAAAATTAGGAACTTGAATCAAAGGTTATAATTAAACCCAATACACATTATAACAAAAGTCTTACAAGACTTCACATAATTACGCCTTAAAACGAGTTACGGACGATCCAAATAATCGGATACAAATTATGGTCAAATCGGACGATGGACGAACCTATGAACATATCGCCAATCCGAGGACTTACTACGACGTTAAGGCGATCCTTCGACACGGACACAAATTACGTTACCATTAACAAAATTCGGACATTATGAAACTTATAAAAACTATTATGTTTTTATTTACTAAAAAGTATACTTGGTTAATTCTATAAAAATGTTTTTTTTATAGAAATGAAAGACTTATACTTTCTTAATGGGCTTACTTTAATAATGGGCTTAACTTAAATACATGGGCTAAGCCCAATATCAAAAACTTATGGGCTAAGCCCAATACAAAACATATGGGCCAAGGCCCAATACTATTGAGGCCCAACACTATCGAGGCCCAATACTATTTAGGCCCAACACTATTTAGGCCCAACACTATTTAGGCCCAACACTATTGAGGCCCAACACTATTTAAGCCCATTAACATGAATTCTTGGGCTAAGCCCCATGACACACATTTAGTAAAAATACAAGTATACAATGGATTCATACAAGACACGAAATCATGAGGATAAGACCCGATGATACAACACACGAGATACAATATTACATATATATATATATATATATATATATTTATTTGGTGAAATATATATATAACAGCTTAACAATTCATACATCTAATACACAATTCAACGAACAATAAAGACATACAAGTCTTACACATATTTAAGACACAAGACTTGTACTCAAGTTAATTACAAAGACCGGAGTGTCTAACATATATAAGAACATTTGTAGGTCGCAACACTATTCAGGACGACCGCACGTGAGATCATAGTTACTTCTATTCACAGGGCGCGATACTGTGAGTTCATGTCCCCTATTCATTTAAATGTTTTACAACTTTACAACTTTACAACTATCGGGGAAAATACATGTTCAACGTATGTTAAAGTTAGGGAATGAAACACCTTAGATCATGTGCAAATTAGGGTTATACATCTAAGCACCATTAATCCAGTTTGGACCTAGGTACAAGTGGTTAGATCTAATGGGTATTGGCGAACCCCACTCTTGGTCGTGGACCCATACAGAAGAGTGCGTTTGTGTCCCAATCGACAGTAGTCGACACGAAATCTTCTAGGTTTGGATTGCTTCCTAATTCGTCACATATATTAATGTCCTCGCGAAACATTAATGATCAACGATTTTATTGACGCTTTACATACTACATCATTACATACAGATACATTTTATACAACTCACATTTTATGGATACATTTTATACAACTCACATTTTACAGATACATTTTATACAACTCACATTTTACATATACATATCATATAACTAAACTGCATGAACTCGCCAACTTTTGTTGATGTTTTCAAACTTAACATGTATTTCAGGGAATTAGTGGACCATGCAGACATTTCAGTCAAGGAAAGAAAGTATCAAGACTCCATGCCACCATTTGAAGGGTTTGCTCGTTATATACCGCCTCTTTGCGGTGATATAGTGGTCAAAGCCTTGACATTTTAAGACTTACATTTTGATGTATAAAACGATGACAACTTATTTTCATTTAATGGTTTGTAACCAATACATTTAACTTATGTTGCGTTCTTTTGAAACAATTATGACAATGGCATTGGAGCTTGTTTTTATTCATTTAGTATGTTCACTTATATTTTTATGCAATGAGAACTGATCAGATCATACCTCGCGCTTCCGCTACGAGCGGGTGTGACAGATTGGTATCAGAGCATCGATTGTAGTGAACCAGGATTCTTTCTCGAGTCTAAGTCTACAATCACTAGGGACCTCTCACGAAAACCTCTTGTTCATGTTGAACAGATTATAAATAAAATTGGACAGGTCAAAAGGTTTTCATTGCATAAACATTTTTCAAGGTCCACTACAACAAAAATTCACTTCACATAAATCAAGCGAGGACATTTCCATGGGTGAAGTCTATGAGAAATAGACACATTACATTAACAGACTATGTGCCTACAACACATTACATTATCAGTTTACGCATTATAAACAGTTTACAAGTTCAGCTTATACAAGATAGAAATCCTTGATTGATAGGGTTTTACATGATTATATATATAGGTTGTTCATATATAAGTTGCATGAAATATTTGGCAAAAACAAAATGCCTTCGACTTCGAATTCCATTGCCATCCTTGACACACATAACATGGTTAAGACACGACATCTTTTACACAAGATATGATACTCTATTTTCAAACATGACATATTTTATACAATACATCTTCCATGAGAATATCGACCTCATGTCTATTGTGGAGCTTATGACGAACGTGGTTCTTAAGTGAGACCATAAAGTATTGATCCCGTGGAAGATGGTTGCTTTCTCGCGGATGCTGAGATGCCTGACTTCAATAGTGACAATGAGGCGGAGGTGGCAGCCTTGGACAACAACTCCATTAGTGGGACGAGGTCCCTGTGACTCATACAAATCATGATTGACGACACTCTTATCCAGACAAAGAAGATGAAGTACTCATCTTGAAGGCGTCCTTTCAGATGTTGTTTTTACAAATTCTCTCTGTTTTTATTTCATCTAACGCCGTGCCATTCCGCGAGTAATGACAATGGACGTTGACACATGAACTATCATGAGGTTCCCTCTTGTGTTAAACATAGATACTAGTGTCCTCTCTCTAACGGATCGTCTGCTTTGAACGAGAGAATGCTAGGGTGACCATACAAGACAAATTATTATTACGGGGGCCCACGTAATAACAACTTGTAGTGCATGGAAATTCTGGTGGACTCTGCGGGTCAAGCTAATGATCACTATCCATTCAAAATTCTTAAGTGTTCAAGTTTCTATCCAGTAGAACACTAACCGAGATGGTTACTATAACACCCTACAATACAATACAGGAAGACGACACGTATTTATTCACACCTAACATTTGATCTACATCACGATACAGTTGAGACTAGTCAATTAAACAAACAAAATTTGATAGCCACTCATGAAGTATTTTCCTCAACATTCAAAAAAAAAATTTTTTTTTTGTACATGGGCTATTTCCATGGTGTCTATGACACTTTACCCTACTTTACCTTACCTTACCTTATCATATTCCACCTTATTATATTTATTGGATATAGATACAATAAATTCCGTCGCTTGACATTTGTCTTTTCCCAAGGGATGGTATGGCATGAGCCATGCTGCAACTCCCTCATTGCATTCTATTCAACATCTTTGGAGATTCTAATGACCTTGTTAGAGCTCGTGAAGCTCAAGCACTATCACCATACTCGTCACATGGACAAGTACGACAAAGAAATTTCTTTACTTGGGACGACCGAGGTCCATAGAGTAGGGAATACATATTATATGGACGAAGCCCACAGGTTGGTTTCCCCTCCTCAACGAATTATTTTTCTTTTTTTTCCATTTAGACATATGACCAATACACGCAAGAGGTATTACACCTTTTGGTTTTGGTTATCCACAATATCATTCATTCAAACATGTATGAACAATGAGGTCTTGAGGTTTCCATGACCGATTGCATTTTTCATTCTTGGGCGCACGATAGACTGTATTTATCCAAATATACGTCTAAATTCTTTTAGCAGTGTGTATTAATAAGATCATGACGCCAAAAGAAACAAATGCTTTTACACAAGACATGGTTTATACATGACATTGTTACGTAAGACGTTGCTATACATGACATTTGACGTTGGTTTACACAACACATTTTTGGTAGTTATTGATAAGTGATGAGACGTGTGTAATATGATAAAAGCATGGTGGATACGCCGCTGGTACTTCCTATACATAAGTGCTTATATTATATTGCATATCGTGGCATATCTGAACCATTTTGACAAAGACAATACATGACATCTTTTACCAAAGACAGGATTTTCTATTTTAAGGCACGATATATTTTATGCACTACATTTCATTTGGTTATTTATTTAACCATACATCATTCTTTTATATCATCTGATTTTCATATGATTTTATAAAAGAACTCGATCACGACTAGAGCCAATGTTGTCGGTTACATTCGATGCTTTCACGGTTTCTCAGGGGTTGTTCCATACTTGGTAACGCCCGAATTCAAACGCATTGAGCGTTACAATTTAAGTTTAGCCCCTGAAATTCAAAGTATGGTCACATCTTCTCACCCTACCTTGAACACTTAAACAATAACTCTCGCAGTTAGTCTCACCAAGGATTCTACGGGAGGCGAAAGTTCTCACATCTTAGGAAAGGTTCAAGAACGAGTAACAAATGGAAGGAAACTCTCGCGACGAGAAAAACAAAGGCATTTGCGGCCATAGATGATTTTGACACCAGGAGGTATGCAGGTAACTTGCTGAAAGCCTTAATGCGACAAGTGAGACGTTCATCAGGAGAACACTTGCAAAAGTACCAAGAGTAGCAGTGTGCTGAGATCGGGCGCAAAACGAAGACTAGTAAGACGGTAATACTTAAGAATGAATCAAGCTAGTGTATAAGTGTGTGTATGGTAAGAACTATGAATATTCCACAAAATCCCAATGATATTATGAGTACATTGTACTCTACAATCATTATGTATCAATTCTTTTGATACCAGCACCGAGCTTAACTAGTGTCTTTAGGTGTTATACATATACTCGAACTAGATTCATGTTAGTTAGATACACATTGCTATATCAACTTAGCTAATGGGGAATTAGCTGACTCTTGTCAAATCATTAAGAGTCACCGACACGTTTTCTATAAACCAAATTCATGCATGTGAAATGAGTTTCATGGCTAATGACGGGATTGTCCTAGCTACAAATAGGGATTGGGTTATCCTACATCTAAACATAGGGATTGGGTTGTCCTCTACATCTGTACAGGGAAGTCCTTACTACAAAGAATTCAAAATGTATTTGGCATGGAGTCAAGTAAGCTAGATGTCTCCTCATTCTATAGAATTGGCAAATGGTAAACTAGCCGAGTCAGGAGTAGAAATTTCATATCGACCTCTTACCCATTGAGTTGGGTATTTTCAACGTAGTGGTTGGCATGGATTGGCTATCCAATAATCGAGCTGAAGTCTTCTGTCATGAGAAGATCATTCGCTTACCACTACCGAACGAATATACACTTGTTATCCATGGAGAGAAGCGCAACACATCATTGCGGATCATCAATTGCATGAAGGCATAGAAGTGCTTACGAAAAGGTTGTACTGCCTTCCTAGCACAAGTTGTCGACAAGAAGGCCGTTGGGCCGCAGCTGACAGATATTCCTGTGGTAAAAGAATTTCCTGAAGACTTGCCAGGACTACCACCATATCAACAAGTCGAGTTTCACATCGACTTGGTACCGGGAGCCGCACCCGTAGCCAAATCTTCATGTCGATTAGCACCTTCTGAACCTTGTAGTTGACCGAATAAGGATGTTATGAGTTCATATCCCCCACTCTTTACCATTATACATCTTTATAAAGGTTTTGGGGGTGAAAAGACATGCAAGGTTTGCAAAAATGCACAACATTTCGATGAATGAAAATTCATATTTCTAAACCATGTTACAAATGAATTTCCAATCAACTCAAATGGTTTATGAAAGGTTCTAGCTTCTACTCTAAGTTAGACTTACAATCTGGGTATCACCAATTACGAATTCAAGAGGAAAGCATACCGAAAACGGCTTTTAAAACTCGTTATAGTTATTACAAGTTTCTCGTTATGCCTTTTTGGTTTAACGAACGCACTAGCGGTCTTTATGGATTTAATGAATCGCGTGCGCAAGCCATATCTCGACAAATTCGTTATAATATTCATTGACCACATTTTTTATACTCACGATTGACAGATGAGCACGAACAACATTTGAGAACCATTTTCGAGCTACTAAAGATGGAGAAACTATACACGAAATTTTCCAAGTGCGAATTTTGGATTCGCAAAGTACAATTTCTCGGGCATGTAGTGAACTAGAAAGGCATTCAAGTAGACCCAGCTAAGATTGAAGCAAATGAGGATTGGGAAGTGCCCAAGACTCCAACTGGAGTCCGACAATTTTTTTTTGATTAACGGGATATCATCGGAGATCTATTGAGATTTAAAAAAAAAATTACTCAATTGCTAACCTCCCTCACCCATAAAGACAATAAATTCGCCCCAATCGAAAAACAAGAAATAGCATTAAAACTTATTCTTAAGATTGGTGCATAGCATTTTACAATCTTATCATTATCCGACGATACCGATGACTTTGTTGTAAACTATGATGCTTCGCATCAAGGATTGGGTTGCATACTCGTGCAACGTGAAAAAGTTATCATGCACACGTCGTGCCAATTAAAAAGTTCACGAGAAGAACTATACCACTCTCGACCTTGAGTTAGGCGCGGTGGTATTCGCTTTAAAAATTATGGTGACATTATTTATATGGTACTCAATGCATTATTTTCACGGATCATAAAAGTCTTCAACACATATTCAACCAAAAAGAATTAAATATGCATCAACGATGTTAGGTTGAATTGTTGAACGACTATGATGGTGAAATAAAGTACCATCCGGGCAAGGCGAACGTTGTAGCTGACGCCTTGAGCCGCAAGGAGCGAGTTAGAACACTGAGAGTTCAAGCACTAGAGAAGATGATTCACAAGCGCTCAAGGAAGAGCATATTCAAGCAGAAACACTTCGAGGCATGAAGGAACAATTAGTGCCGAAAGAAGATGGAACTTTATACCTTATGGGTTGAAATTAGGTTCCATTCTTTGGCAGCCTTCGAGATGATATTTTGAGGAAGCACATAGGCCTAAATATTAAAAGAATACTGTTGGTGGCCTAACCTCAAAAGTGATATCACAACTTATGTCGAAGAATGCTTGACTTGCGCAAAAGTCAAAGCTGAATATCAGAAACCCTCGGACTTGTTACAACAACCCTAGATTCTCGTTTGGAAATGGGAACAAATATCGATGGACTTCATTACGAAGTTACCCAAGACCTCAATAGGTCACGACATGATTTGGGTAATCGTCGATAGACTAACAAAATCCGCACACTTCTTGTAAATTCGGGAAAAGGATGGTACAGAGAAACTAGCGAAACCTTATCTCAAGGAAATAGTGGCTCGTCATAGAGTGCCTATTTCAATCATCTCAAATCGAGACGGTCGCTTTGTGTCAAGAATTTGGAAGTCATTCCAACAGGCCTTTAGATCTCGTTTAAATCTAAGTACGGCCTTTCATCCACAAACTGACGGCCAGAGCGAAAAGACAATCCAAACACTCGAAGATATGCTTCGTGCATGTGTTATGGATTTAGGCGGCAATTGGGATACTCATCTACCTTTAGTTGAGTTTTCCTACAATAACAGCTACCATACTAGTATACAAGCTGCACCGTTTGAAGCTCTTTATGGTCGAAAGTGTCGCTCTCCGCTATGTTGGGCGGAAACAAGCGATAGACAATTAATTGGTCTGGAACTAGTCCAAGAGACTACAGATAAAATTTTTCTGATCCTAGACCATAGCAAGGCGGCTCGCGATCGACAAAAGAGCTACACAAACAAAAGACGAAAACCATCATCTTTCGATGTCGGAGACAAAGTCTTGTTGAAGGTCTCGCCTTGGAAAGGCGTAGCAAGGTTCGGTAAACGTGGAAAGCTTAACCCACGTTACATTGGACCATTTGAAATCTTAGAAAAGATTGGCACTGTTGCCTACAAGTTGAAGTTACCAGATGAACTTAGCAGTGTGCACGACACGTTTCATGTGTCGAATCTTAAAAAGGGTCCAACACAAGCAACAATTATCATTCCTGCGGATGAAATTCACATTGATGACAAGCTCCAATTCACTGAAGAACCTGTTGAGGTCACGGACTGGAAGGTCCAGAAAACACGGAGAAGTCGTATCAAGTTAGTAAAAGTTCGTTGGAACTCTCGTCATGGACCCGAATATACTTGGGAACGTGAAGACCAAATTAAAGCCAAATATCCTCACCTGTTCCCGAAGACTCCTGCAAGGAATAACAAAGCTAGAATTTTGGGACGAAATTCTCAATAACAAGGGGAGAATGTGACAACTGCCACTTTCGGGTAATTTACGTACATTTAAAACAATGATTTACATTATACAAGTATGTGTTTTGAATATTCGAACTGCATGATTACATGATATACATCTTAGAACACTCATGGAATATTCATTTATGATGCACATTATTCATTTTTATTGGTTAGATTTGAAAAAGTGTAAACAATGCATCGAAACAACTAGAGTAGTACCTAGTAAACTAGTGTGCTGACGAAAACTCAGGATCCGCATAAACCATCTAAATTACATCTTTAGGACTCAGACGAAAGTCCAACATCAAATATACATTAAACCCTATATGGGAATACAAGGGTTTGGTTTAATATATTACCAATGTCCGGTAGCACCAAAAACTGCCCGAAAACTGCCGAAAAGCGCTAAAAGTTACCATTTCAATAATTTTTCCGCAAAAATTCAGCATTGGTATTTTATTACAAGGTGCAAAAGTGTTGTTTAAACACAAAATTCATATAAAAATACACAGGGAATATCATATAAATAAATAACCGAATATTTCCCTATAACTTATATATGATAACTTTTCGACTATCTTCTTGCGAAACGAGCGCTAAACATCTAGCCGAACTATATTTTGGCACATGTAGGGAACTAGTGAACATTATTTTTGGTCTTGTAAAGCTAGTTTATGGTCATTCAATGTCATGAAACATCTTGAAACATTAAATCCCTAAAACACCTAAACATTTAAACATTTTATTACATTTATGAAGCATTGAATTTTACTAACACATTTACCACATAAGACCCCCCCCCCCCCACATGATGAAGCCGTGAATAAGGGCCCACAGCCCCCCTTAATTACTTGCTAATAATATCTAGATATTTTAGTGGTTACAAGTGGATGAAGTTGGTGATTATTATAACAATTACACATTTAAAGATTACTAGCACCTTATCACCATTTTTCATCTTTTATTAAAATTAGTGGTTATATGATCTAACAATTATACATGTTTATGTTAAAGGGTTTTTGTTAAACTTAAAGGATGAATGGATGATCATAATTTTGGTGTTGTTAATTTACTTAATGTTTTTATTTAAAAACAAGACTTTTACAAGATTATAAAAAGTAACATACAACATGAGATTTTTATAAAAGTTGTTAAAACTAGAAGTAAACTTGGTTTTTGAACTAGTTAACATATATTATGATCATGTTTAAAACCCTACATGATTTGGAGATCATTTTGATAAGCTTATGTTATAAAAATCTCATATGTTTTAGTTAAGATGTTATGAGTAAATTGATGGTGATATTGAAAAGAAAATGATATGTTTGATTAAACATGGCCAAATGATTAATACAAAGGTTATATGGCCAATTTTTCTTAAACACTTTATGTTATAAGAACCAACATTTTTGGTTAAATCTTTATTAGATTAAAAAGTTTTTAAAGAAAGGTTTTTTATAAAAGAAAAGACAAGATAAATATATATTTTTTTAGAAAATATATATTTGATCATTTTAACAATTTGTGTGATATATAATACTTGGTGTATTAGTTATATGTAACCAAAATTAGGAACTTGAATCAAAGGTTATAATTAAACCCAATACACATTATAACAAAAGTCTTACAAGACTTCACATAATTACGCCTTAAAACGAGTTACGGACGATCCGAATAATCGGATACAAATTATGGTCAAATCGGACGATGGACGAACCTATGAACATATCGCCAATCCGAGGACTTACTACGACGTTTAGGCGATCCTTCGACGCGGACACAAATTACGTTACCATTAAAAAAATTCGGACATTATGAAACTTATAAAAACTATTATGTTTTTATTTACTATAAAGTATACTTGGTTAATTCTATAAAAATGTTTTTTTTTATAGAAATGAAAGACTTATACTTTCTTAATGGGCTTACTTTCATAATGGGCTTAACTTAAATACATGGGCTAAGCCCAATATAAAAAACTTATGGGCTAAGCCCAATACCAAACATATGGGCCAAGGCCCAATACTATTGAGGCCCAACACTATCGAGGCCCAACACTATTGAGGCCCAACACTATTGAGGCCCAACACTATCGAGGCCCAACACTAGCCCAACACTATTTAGGCCCAACACTATCGAGGCCCAACACTATTTAGGCCCAACACTATTGAGGCCCAATACTATTTAGGCCCAACACTATTGAGGCCCAACACTATTTAAGCCCATTAACATGAATTCTTGGGCTAAGCCCAATGACACACATTTAGTAAAAATACAAGTATACAATGGATTCATACAAGACACGAAATCATGAGGATAAGACCGGATGATACAACACACGAGATACAAAATTACATATATATATATATATATATATTTGGTGAAATATATATATAACAGCTTAACAATTCATACATCTAATACACAATTCAATGAACAATAAAGACATACAAGTCTTACACATAATTAAGACACAAGACTTGTACTCAAGTTAATTACAAAGACCGAAGTGTCTAACATATATAAGAACATTTGTAGGTCGCAACATTATTCAGGACGACCGCACGTGAGATCATAGTTACTTCTATTCACAGGGCGCGATACTGTGAGTTCATATCCCCTATTCATTTAAATGTTTTACAACTTTACAACTATCGGGGAAAATACATGTTCAACGTATGTTAAAGTTAGGGAATGAAACACCTTAGATCATGTGCAAATTAGGGTTATACATCTAAGCACCATTAATCCAGTTTGGACCTAGGTACAAGTGGTTAGATCTAATGGGTATTGGCGAGCCCCACTCTTGGTCGTGGACCCATACAGAAGAGTGCGTTTGTGTCCCAGTCGATAGTAGTCGACACGAAATCGTCTAGGTTTGGATTGCTTCCTAATTCGTCACACATATTAATGTCCTCGCGAAACATTAATGATCAACGATTTCATTGACGCTTTACATACTACATCATTACATACAGATACATTTTATACAACTCACATTTTATGGATACATTTTATACAACTCACATTTTACAGATACATTTTATACAACTCACATTTTACATATACATATCATATAACTAAACTGCATGAACTCGCCAACTTTTGTTGATGTTTTCAAACTTAACATGTATTTCAGGGAATTAGTGGACCATGCAGACATTTCAGTCAAGGAAAGCAAGTATCAAGACTCCATGCCACCATTTGAAGGGTTTGCCCGTTATATACCGCCTCTTTGCGGTGATATAGTGGTCAAAGACTTGACATTTTAAGACTTACATTTTGATGTATAAAACGATGACAACTTATTTTCATTTAATGGTTTGTAACCAATACATTTAACTTATGTTGCGTTCTTTTGAAACAATTATGACAATGGCATTGGAGCTTGTTTTTATTCATTTAGTATGTTCACTTATATTGTTATGCAATGAGAACCGATCAGATCACACCTCGCGCTTCCGCTACGAGCGGGTGTGACAAACACTTTGAATATTTAGACATTGATTTTCTAAATAATTGCACTTGAAAAAAACTAATAAATTATATGGATAATTTATTTTGAGAGAATATTTTATTTTGTTATTTAGTGGGTTAAATAACATTATAAAAGTTATGATTTGTTGCATAAAGTCTTATAAAAATGTTACGTTATGTTTTATAAAAGTTATAAAACTAAATACAAGACATAAAAATAAGCTAGGAAAAATTTGATTGGGTGAGAATATGGTGGCACATGGGCCGCCCCCTTTTGTTCTTCCCTAAGGGACTTCCACCAATCAAGTAACATGCAAATTCCATACTTAGATGACCCATGATTGGGTGTTTGAGGTGGCTACTTCTCTCATCCCTTTTAATCATTTTATATGACAAAAATCTTTGTTGGAAGAGAAGAAAAAAACCTCTCACAAAAATCGGCCAAGGTATGGTTGTACAAGATGGCTTTCAAGTTGGTAATTTCAAGTGCAAGAACTCTCTAAAAATGTCCCATAATTTCGGCCAAGGGTTGGTTCCAAGAGGGGATTTTTCAAGTGAGTTCATGAGTGTAAAATCTTAGCTAAAAATCAAAGTGTTTGTTGGAAGGCATGGGGTATACAAGCTTGAGGTCTTCTACACTTGAAGGCAACCATTCAAGAAGCATCATCTTCTTCATGTCTTTTACTCCTTGGAAGGTAGTATTCTTGAAACACCCTATGGTTGTGTTTTATTTTGATAGCATGCATGTTCATATATGGATCCGGGTTTTGGGATTTTGCATATAAATGAAATTTATATCTTAAAAGTAACATGTTTTAAATAATACTTCCGTTGTGTTTTTATTTTATATGGATAAAATAACTTTGATAAACATGTGAAAATCTCAACAACCACGATTCCCGTTTCCACCATAATTACCATTTCCTCCTGGGTTTCGATTTCCCATCTGATTTCCATACCCACCGCAGTTTCCATTACCACCTTGACCTCCATTTCCACGTCCAGCACCATGCCAACACGTCTCCTTGGCATGCCCCACTTTGCCACATTTATCACATTTTCCATACCTACATCATCCGGTATGGTGGTGTTGGCAATTATCGCACTTAGGTAGAGTACCCATATACCCTCTTCCCTTATTCTCAGCATTTCCAGCGCCAGTCTGTGCCTCAGCTGGCTGATTAGTGTCTCTTCGCTTATTGGCATTGCTCTTGTTATTCGCCCAAATACCCTTCTTGAAATTTGTAAACTTTCTTTTGTCTCCCCAGATGACTCCACATGAGTCTCTTTCTTCTTCGTTTCAGAAATCGAAAACATTCCCAACCTAATCGCTTCTTCATTAAGAGCGACACTCAAGTCAATGGCCTCGGTAATGGTTGGACGCTTGGATGCTGTCACCATGCTCAGAATCTGAGGTGCCAATCCCCAGATGAAACGTTCAATCCTCTTAAACTCCGGCTCCACCAAATAGGGAACAACTCTAGACAAATCATGAAATATCTGCTCATACTCAGCCACCTTTGGACCTTCCATTTTCAAGTTCTAGAATTCAGTTTCCAACTTCTGGATCTCCGCTCGAGAATAATACTTTTTACGCATCAACTCTTTCAGTTCATTCCATGTCAATGCATACGCAGCAGCCTCACCCAACGTCTGAACCTGAAGGTTCCACCACGGCAATGCTCCGTCTAGAAATAGTCCAGAAATGTACGTGACTTGTTGCTCTGGAACACATTTGCTCATCCTTAAAACATAATCCATCTTCTCAACCCAGCTGTGACAACTCGTGTTTTAGAACTTCTTTGTGTGCTTTGATGTAACATGTTTTGAACGTTATGTGATTATGTGATACGTTCATTTAATGGAATGTTATGACTTTGTTATGTTATGTGTTTGTGTTATAAGTAGGTGTGTGTAACAAACGTTGATCGCACAACACTCTTCCAATCGCACAAGCCCTTTTAGGCCAAACTCCTTGTATTCGAGCCCCAAGGGCAGCCCAAGTTGGGATCTGCCCACTCCCTTATATGCATAATAACATGAGGATTTAGTATAATCCTCATAATCTACAAAACACAACACCCACAAAACCCTACTCTCTTTTTCTCTCCTTCGAAGACCGACGACAACATCTCCCTCCTCTCAAAGCTTTCTTGTTCGGAATAACCTTACTCTACCTTCCAACCGGTTAGTGTCTTGTATCACCCAATTGTATAATGATCGATATGTGTAGGTGTGTGATTGTATTGATATATGATGTTGTATTTAATCGTGTTCTTATATGATGGTTCATGTTTATAACCGTATGCTAAAAGAGTGTTGATAAGTGTTTTGTAATAAACAAACCAGTAGATAGATCCGGAACTGTATGAGACATGATCGAATTGATGGCCTAGGGTTGTTTGGTTTTTTCAAAGAATCGAATCAGATGATTGGCTTCGGTTGATGTAGGATTGGTGCTAAAATATTCATATGGTTGTTTGTGTTTATGATCTAAGCTAAGTCTAGGGTTCATAGAAGTTCATGAAATAAAACTGCTTGATCCGAAAATGATGAGGATGATAATTTTTCATGATTTGAATGAGTTAGGGTTCATAAGAATTAATTAGTAAATGTTTGGTGTGATCGATGATTTGCATAATTGGAAACTGTTTAATTGTTTTGATCGATGGATGCAAGTTAGGGAAACTGTTAGAATTGATTTGAAAATAAATTGTGTAACCGATTTCCATAAATTACGGATAATAAACATGATCGCACATGACTCCCTTGATTGCACAAGATCAGATCACACAAGATCTGATCTGATCGCACAAGTGCAATCGCACAAGCTAGGTACAACTGATTAAAGCACATAGTACAATTTAGACATGCATGACCGCACAATATATTGTGGATCGCACAAGATGGTGTTGATCGTACAATATATTGGGCCGAACAATGTATTAAACCTTGTTATTTTAGTGGGCTGTACAACCCAAATCCGACCGCACAAGTTAACTTGAATCGCACAAGACTAAGTGGACCGCACAAGAATAGTTAATTGATTAATGTTATGGGTCGCACAAGTCTTGGCCTGCATATGTTCTATTGGGCCGGGTTTATGTTGGATCGCACAACCCATTGTGGATCGCACAAGTTGTGCTGATCGCACAATAGGTTGGGCCGAGTATTCATATTGGGCTTTTACATGAACTTGTCTGATGTGTTCTATGTGTTTTCCATGATCGTTATGTGTTCGTAACTTGTTAGTCTGTGTGTAAACTTACGTGCACTATTGAACCTAGACCTGACCTGTACGGTGACCATGTTAGGACGTGGTTGACCACTAGCAGCTCGATTGACCTTTTGTTTATCTGCCGAGCTAACCTATGGTGAGTTCACACTTTCTACAAGGCATGGGATTCCCGGTGGTTGGGAATGGGTAAATGATTGAAAGGGAACCTGCGTATTCTCCTTGGTTAGAATACGTACCTCCACCCTCTTAATTGAAGGGTGACAACATTTGGAACCTGCGTGATCTCATTATATGGGACACGTACCTCCACCCTCTTTACTGAAGGGTGACAACATTGATACTAGACCAAGAACTCTATCATTAAGTCCCTTACTTTCATATCGACTTAATCGTCCGGCCAAGGGCGAACGGGTCATTAGTTAAATAGCGCTATTAGGTTTGACAAGCCTCACACCATGCCGCAGAGGACGGGAGTGGACTAATGGATTTGGGCACGTCAATGATGATAGACATTGACTTAGGGCACCCAACTTTCTCAGTCAGTAGTCGATATGGTAACAGGTCTAGTGGGATATTCATGGGGTAGCCCCCACGGCTGGGAGCCAGAGTAAAAGGAAAGGATTAATCATGTTTTTAAACTATGGGGTAAACCCCACGGCAAGTAAGCCTGCTAAAGGAAACCTATGTTTTTGAAACAACTTAAAACGAACACCCAACTGTGAACTCGCTCAACTTTGTTGTTGATTTGTTACTATATTCCTTGCAGGTCATTAGGTGCTTAGATGGAGGTTGCACAGGAGGACGAGGTCGTTGTGGGACATGGACCGTTGTATTCCATGTTAAACATTTGAACTATTAAACTTATGTTTTGGTTTTAAACTTTATGCTTCCGCTAGTAACTTGAACTTGGTTAAATTGTTTTGGAAACCAATTATATTGTTGGTTGGTTTTATATTACTTTAATACATTGTTCAATATGATTGGTGGCTTGATCCTGGTCATGTCATGCCTCTTGCGATGATACTCCGCATGTGGAATTTGGGGGTGTGACAGATTGGTATCAGAGCCATTGGTTATAGTGAACTTGGTTTTAAAAAGGGAAAATCTTTTTGACAAAACCAGGCTATAACCTGTACAGTGCTCAACGATCCACAACGACGGTTCGCTCCTGTTGGATCGTTGTGTTACCCTAACGAGTCAATCAGAAGAGTTTACAATCTATTTCAAAGGCGGAATCAGAGAAATAGACATGTAACAACTTGATATTCCCTAATTATCTTCTTTTTATTGATTCCGAAGCTTTTACAGATCGTTTGACAAACTGGCAGCACCTCGGCTCTGAATCGGAAAAGTTACAAATGAAACCACAACTCAGCTATATATAGTGTTGGTAATTCCGCTTGAAAGTGACATGGCCATTTCAAACGAAATCACAAATGTTAATTTCGTTTGAAACTGCCAATGGCTCTTTCAAGCAAAATTACATACAAACACACATAAATCCTAGTTTTGTAACCTGCTGAGCACTGGTTTATCCTATCTAGACATAAGACTTGATAAAGACGAAGTTAACAGACATTTGTGCACCAACAGACTCCCCCTTGGATGTTGATGAAGTCTTTAGCATCAAATCTTCAGTCTTTAGCCTTTGTCTATCTTCTTACTCTGTCCAATTTGTCTGACACTGTAAGCATCCTTCAATTCTTCTCTTCTTCTATCAACAGCTAACATGAATCACAGAAACTGAATCTTTAACAACCTTCAAACTCCTTCTTGAATGTAGATCCAGGATCTGTATCTGACTTTTAAGTCTTCAGACTCCCCCTATCACTTAGCTGGGATTTTGCTATGCTGTTTTCAATAACAAACCTGTTACCTGCACAATCTCTACCTTAACATAAGATTTATGATTATGACAATTACAATCCAAACTTACCATTTGACTTCATTTGTTGATTTTGTCAGAATTTAGAAATCCACTTAAGTATCTAGATCCAAATTAATGACCCTGAGTACTTAATTTGTCTACCAAGTCCAACTTATTGACCTTGGTTGACCTGAGACAAATCACACTGACATTTTGTACAAACTATTTCAAACAATTTTCTGAAAATTTACAAGTTTCAAATTAATGAACTTTGACTTATCATTTTTCAGGTTTAACATGTTAAGTGTCACACCCCGACCGCGTATAACATGCAACCGCGACGGAAACGTCGGGGAGTGTTGTAACAGAATTAATTGTTTCACAACCATGGCAATTAAAGTTATGTTTTATTCAAAAACAAAAGGAGTATATTGTCTTAAAACAACTGAACAAAGAGTACATAACGTTATTTAGACTAGTTCTATCTTCATTTTAAGTCTCTAAGGCACAGGTCCGCCCTAGTATGTCCTGCTCAAACCTATGCACCATTACCAGAAACACATATGAAAATAGGTACGTCAGCATAAAAATGCCTGTGAGATACATAGGTTTTATGACAATAGGATTCATGACTTGAGTTTAAAGAAATGTTTAATAAAAGTTAGTCATGAACCTTGTTAATTGTTTTGTTGATAAATCTTTTGAAAAACGATGATAAAGTAGATGATATGTAAAGGAAAAATGTAAGGTTAAGTGGATAGCCAAGTAAAATGAGTTTTGTATAAAATAAGTTGTTTGTAAAATAATGTCTTATGAAAAACATATTATTTGTGTAAAATGTTATATGTCTAAACTGAAATGATTCAAATAACGCTGCGATGTGTAATACCATACAAGCACTTATATATAGGAAGTACCAGCGGCGTATCCACAATACTTGTATCATATTATACACGCCTCGTTACTTAAATCACTTTACCCAAACAAATCATCAATGTAAAAACTTTTGTGTATAGTCAAATGTCAAATGTTTATGTAAAAACCATCAAATGTAATGTTTAAACCAATTGTCAAATGTCATAGTATAAACCAAGTCTATTGTCAATATAAACCATGTAATGAGTAATCAAAAGTCATGTATGGCAAGTGAAATATATCAAATACCATAGGTAAAATGTACAAAACAAGGTATTGAAGTAAATCAAAGTTATGTTTTGTAGAAAACTGCATGCTATACTGATACGAACATCTATGCGGTATTGTAAAAATGCATACATTCAAGCCTTGAGACTGTGGTGATAAACCTTTAAACAAATTAAAGGTTCATCTGAGTTATGTATTCCAATTCGGTCATTCCTTCCATCCAAACATACCTAGGATGTCAGGAACGGGAGTTGTCAATTCCTATGGTACCACTACCTACTAACAAGCGGCGTAGCTAATGTTAATGAATGTATTTTTGTCCCATTGAAACAAGCCAAATGTCATACCAACATGTAAGCATGTGAAAAACAATGCACTAAGTATGTAATCAAATGTACACACATAGCGTGAAATGTCATGTAAAATAATGTACTAAGTATGCAGACAATGGACATACATAGCATAAAATGTAATGTAAAATGATGTACTAAGTATGCACACAATGGACATACATAGCATAAACACAATGAAATCATGTACTATAAGTGTAGTAATGAACATAATAAGCATGTGATATGAAATCATGGAAAGCATGAAAGTAACAAGTAGGCACATGTGTTTCACCCCAAAATGTTTGAAAAACAGAAAAAAAGGGGCCTATGTACTCACTTGGGATTGCTCAATAGACTTTAGATATCCACCAAGCAAAGCTAGAAGATTACGGAATCAAACGGCACCTAATATAGGTAACTACATTAATAAACGGACCTAAACGGAGGATCGGGTAGTATGAGGGTTTGTAAACCAAATGGGTGTAGGAACTCATGTAATATGGTTTAACAAAGCCTACATACTAAAACGAAACTTATCCTAAGTGCTTCTGACCCGTCATGACCCGTTTAGGTAGCTTATGCTACTTTAACGTGTCGTTCGCGTAAAACGTGTCTGGATCGCCTAACTAGCCCTATGACAAGTAAGATATGCCTTAACATGTTTAATATTGTTATTAAATCAGTTTAGATGGCAACAGTTATGTTACATAGGCTTAAAATGAATTTTAGTTCAAAAAGGGTATTTTGGTAATTTACCTAAGGCATAAGAACTACTTATCATACAACTACTCGAACGATGTGACCATAAGGTATAACCTCGGAAGGTTATTCCCTATACTACTATGGTCACCTAATGTATTTGGTCGGATCCTAATGATCGACCAAATGGGTCGGGTTCGAAAGCATAAGCGATTGATTAGATCGCTTACCCTTACGACCCTAAACAAGCACAAATCTAAAAGTGACGAGCTAAACATGCTAGGACATGTTTAGTTAAGTTAGAAAACAGGTTTGGTATCAAAACAAACGGTTTTGATACCCTAGAGTAGTTTGGTTACAAAATACGCGAGTACACGCATTTTGCCCGAAACTACGACTCGTCACTGAGCCTAGATAACGTGGTAATCAGTAGGTATAGTCACTAGGGACTATAACCATCGTGATTACGCTCACGTTATGAAGTTCAAACGAACTTCGCATTGACCATAAACTGGTCAATGCAGAAAGTCAAACACAGTTTGACTTTAAAGCATAAAAACGAAAGAAAAGAACTAAGGAATACTTACAGAAGGTCCCCGCAAGTATTAAACCCGATTCACTCTCAGGTAGGAAGCACAAACACTTCCACTTATAGAGCTAGAATCAGATTTAGGTGTGAGGGAAATGAGCAAACATGGGGGGGTATTTATAGGAAATGTAGAACCGTTAGGATCGTTTGTCGAAAAACGTGCCTCGATGTCAACCGTCCAAGTGTGCCCGTAGTTTTACTAAACCATTAGAACCCATAGAAATGGCCCATGGTATTGTAAAAACCGTTTGCAAGTGGTTTTGAGGTGCTTAACAGCTGTAAACAGCTGTTTGCAACAATTCTGCACATCAGAGAGGCTGACGCGGGCCGTGTAAGAGGCAACAGAAACTTACGCGGGCCGCCTGAGTGTTACAGTTCAGAAAAAAGTTTGCAGAATTACGGTTTCAGTCCCTGTATGTGTTTTAAGCTCATTTCAACACTTCTAAGGCCCGTTAAGCCAACTTTAAGGCCCTAAAATGATGCCTAAACATTGTGGACATGAAACATGCTCAAAAATATGCCGGATGTTGGTTCGTTTGGTCGTACGATTGCGATGTTTGCTTAATTACGACGGAATGCGCATAAGCGCGAAAAACGATCCAAGTGACGCGACGAATGGATTTTTCTCATGCCAAACACTAAAATAAAATATTTTAGTGCTTACATAAATTTTTGGATGTCCGGATGTATTCAGAACGTAAGTTATGCACGAAAATGCAAACTTGTGCACTTTTTGACGCTTTTAGTCCCTGAATGAGCATAAAGTTTATTTTAGCACACCGAACCCCTCAAAGCCTATTTCTAAGCCATGTAAAGGATATTTAGGGTGTGTTTAACTTATGGCCATGTTCCGGAATGTTTGTCACAGTTCAAATTGGCATACTTTCACAGTTTATCAATTTTAGTCCCTGTAAGCGAATTAACTTGATTATGCCATACCAATGCCTTCAAAACTTATTTCTAAGTTATGTAAAGGCTATTTAAGGTATGTAAAGCATAAATTGATGTTCCGGAGTATTTTTCGCATTAAACTGATTACGTTTACACACCAGTTTGCGTATAATTCTCCAGAAAGCGATATAGAGTTTGAAATTGAATAAAAGTCAAAACATGAAAAATGTAAAACATAAACAAACAAACATTGGGATCAAATAACTATATTTTATTGATAAATGAACTGTTTACAATGATTTCAGACACAGATGTTACATTAAGCTCACAACTCATCTTCCAGCTCAGAAACTTCCTGCATCTGCTTCAAATTGAGAATCTGAAGATCAGCTTTCCACTTCGGTTTGTCGGAAAATAAAGCAGAAATGTAAAATCTTTTTGGATTTTTAATAAAGTTTCTAGACTAGAAATGAATTACAGAAATAAAATGCAGAAAATGTAAACTCTTTACAAACATATTTTTGGCGATCGTGTTAGGGAATCATATCAGCTATTCAACAATTCACAAGTACCGTTAAGCTTTAATTTCATACTCAGAATTAAACAATTCACTTAGATTGTCGATATACTGATCCACTTAAATTCTCACACAATTTTCAGTCTGTCCAGGATACGAATTAGATGTATTATGAACTTAAACTCATTCATGTGTCCCACCTCTTGAATATACTGCCGTATCCAGATCCCAATATTCAGTCTTACAGGTGAGTATACCACAGACGATATCTGTAAGGGGTTATTTACGAGGACCGTGAGAGCTCAGGTCAGAAATTTTGTTCAGCAGAGAGATGACGGCTTCGACTTTAAGTGGGTCCCCTTTAGAGGATCTTTTTTACAACAACAATGATTAACATTTTTAATGTTTCATCATTTTTGTGCTGAGGGCGATGCTATGTTTCAAGCAAGCAGTAAAGTATTATACGGGGACTAGGCCATTGCTTCCGCAAAATCAGAAGTCCCGGGATAATACCCCAGATATCACTGAGTATAAAGACCTAGTATCTCAGAAAGAGGGATCCAT
This sequence comes from Helianthus tuberosus, assembly GCA_030545235.1. Lineage (NCBI taxonomy): Eukaryota > Viridiplantae > Streptophyta > Magnoliopsida > Asterales > Asteraceae > Helianthus > Helianthus tuberosus. Next base: position 45,946,467 of record CM060426.1, on the reverse strand, counting down.
CAAACAAGATTTCAGGGGTTACCTATATATCCAAGTAGTGTTCCCCACAAAATAAGCAAGTTTGAATTTAGGTTTATATCCCGAACAAACCTACTAAATGTGCAAAAACCTATCGGCATATCATCAGCGAGACTGTTTAACTCTTTTAAACTTTACATATCTTTAGCATACCGTAACTGTCAAGCCAATGTACTATCATTTTCCCTTTTTACACAAACTCTTTTCGGTTTTCTATTGTTTTTGTATTTTGAAAATATCTCATCTTTTTTTATTTTTGAAATTTTTTACTGTTTTTGTATTTTCTAAAAAAAATATTACCCTATACTCCCCCTAAATACCAAAACAAGTAAAAAATCGACAAACCATTGCAGATTGCTTCTCAAGATCATCTACAATGTCTCCTTCATCAACGCCAAGAATCTCCTCCAACACCGATAAAAGCTTCATACCGTTCAATTTTAACAAATATTGAAAACGAGTTTTATCAAACGCTTTGGTATGTAAATCAGCTTTTTGTTCGTCAGTGTGGATTTTCTCAATTCGTATCAACTTCTTCTTGAAGCAGTCTCGGATGAAGTGATGACGAATTTCAATGTGTTAAGAAATTGCAAACCGTAGTCGCGCATCTGTTGCTGGATCCACAAGATCTGAGAGCAGCAACTGCTAGCAGATACAAACCCAGCTTCACATGTGGACAAAGCTACAGAGGTCTGCTTCTTGCATTGCCAGGTGACCAATCGTGGTCCGAAAAACTGGCACCCCGCTATTGTTGATTTAGCATTAACTTTGCAGCATCCGAAATCAGAATCGGAATATCCTTCGAGCGTGAAATCGCCTTCTTTTGGATGCCACAACCCAAATGATGGAGTTCCTTTCAGATAGCGTAATATCCTTTTGACAATCACCATATGCGAAGCTCTTGGGTTAGACTGAAATCTTGCTGCGAGGCAGGTTGGATACATGATATCGGGTCTAGAAGTTGTCAAATACATCAGCGATCCGATCATGGAACGATACAACATTTCATCTACCTTCTCTCTGGTGAGATCAGGGTTTATCCCATGATTCGTTGCTAATGGGGTGGAAGCTGGAGTAGATCCTGACATCCTAAATTTCTCTAAGATATCATGAACATACTTCGTTTGATGTATGAAAATTCCCTTAGGCAGTTGATCAACCTGAAGTCCCAAGAAGAATTTCATCTCACCCATCGATGACATTTCAAATTTCTGCTTCATAACTCTTTCAAAATCTTTGCACAAATTTTCATTTGTAGACCCAAATATGATGTCGTCCACGTATATCTGAACTATCAGAAGATGTCCGTCGACCTCTTTGGTGAAGAGAGTGGCATCCACTTTTCCACGGATGAAGCTGTTGGCTAGCAGGTGTTGAGACAATGTCTCGTGCCAAGCTCTCGGGGCCTGGTTTAAACCATACAGCGCTTTATCCAGCAAATAAACCTTGTCTTTGTGGATAGGATTGGTGAAGCCCGGTGGTTGTCCGACATAAACCTCCTCTTTTACCTTCCCATAGAGAAACGCCGATTTAACATCTAGCTGATAAACTTTAAAATTTTTCCATGATGCAAATGCTAGGAAGATTCTGATCGCTTCAAGTCTAGAAACCGGAGCATACACTTCAGTGAAATCTATCCCCTCCTGCTGACTGAAACCCTAAACTACGAGTCGATCTTTGTTACGAATAATAACCCCTCTATCGTCTCTCTTACACTTGAACACCCACTTGGTGTGACACCTGTGTCACTTCAACCATCAAAAAAATGCCAAACCAATGAAATATTGTATTTCATACTTGGGATTTGTAAAAAAAAAAAATTGTGTATCGTTTACACATATCAACTCTTGTTCGATTTCAAGCTTTAAATCGCTTTCTGGAGGGTTATACGCGCACTGATGCGTAAATATAACCAGTTTAATGCAACAAACACTCCGGAATAGTCAAATATACTTAACATACCTTAAATAACCTTTACATAACTTAGAAATAGGCTTTGAAGGCTTTGGTATGGCAAAAACAAGTTAAATCGCTTACAGGGACTAAACTTGACAAACTGCGAAAGTATGCCAATTTGAACTGTACCAGACATTCCGGAACATGACCATAAGTTAAACACACCTTAAATATCCTTTATATAGCTTAGAAATAGGCTTTGAGGGGTTCGGTGTGCTAAAATAAACTTTTGGGTCATTCAGGGACTAAAAGCGTAAAAAAGTGCACAAGTTTGCATTCTCGTGCATAACTCACGTTCTGAATACATCCGGACATCCAAAAATTTATGTAAGCACTATAATATTTTATTTTAGTGTTTGGCATAAGAAAAATCCATTCGTCACGCATTTTAGATCGTTTTTCGCGCTTGTGCGCATTCCGTCGTAATTAAGCGAACATCGCATTCGTACGACCAAACGAACCAACATCCGACATAGTTTTGAGCATGTTTCATGTCCACAATGTTTAGGAATCATTTTAGGGCCTTAAAGTTGGCTTTACGGGCCTTAGAAGTGTCGGAAATGGCCTTAAACACGTGCAGGGGCTGAAACTGTAATTTCTGGAAGTTAATTCTGATCAGACAAGGCCAGCCGGCCCGCCTGAGCTTTGTGTGTATCCTGAAGCGGGCCGCGTCAGGCTTCCTGACCAGATTAAGTGAATTTAACAGCTGTGTGCAGCTGTTTTGCACTCCCAATCCCAATTCCAGGTGTCAATTCCTTATGGTGGGTGGCAAATTTACCTACCATAACATTCCAACACATGTACGGGTGGGATTCGAGCATGGTTTCCATGAAACGATCTTAACGGTTACCCGAAAACTATAAATACCCATCCACCCCCATTGCAAAACCCACAAGAATCTGATCCTAGAAGCTCTAAGTTGAAACCATTGTTTCATACCTGAGCTACTTGGATCACGATTAGCATACGGGGACCCTTCGTAAGTATTCTTTCGTTCTTTTATTGCTTTTCGAGTCCGAAAGTCAAACTTTGTTTGACTTTCTGCGTTGACCAGTTTATGGTCAATGCGAAGTTCATTTGAACTTCGCAACGTGATTGTAATCACGATGGTCATAGTCCCTTGGGACTATGCCTACTGATTACCACGTTGTCTAGGGTCGTAGGGTAAGCGATCTGATAAATCGCTTATACCTTCGAACCCGACCCATTTGGTCGATCATTAGGATCCGACCAAATACATTAGGTGACCATAGGATATAGGGAATAACCTTCCGAGGTTATACCTTATGGTCGATTCGTTTAAGTAGTTGTATGATAGGTAGTTTATATGCCTTAGGTAAATTACCAGAATACCCTTTTCATGTATAATAGGTAATTAAGCATATATAACCTAAACTTTTGTCACATAACTGATTATGTAACATGTTTAGGCATATAACACTTGTCATAGGGCTAGTTAGGCGGTCCGAACGCGTTTCACGCGAACGACGCGTTATAGTAGCATAAGCTACCTTAATGGGTCGCGATGGGTCGAAAGCACTTAGGTTAGGTTTCATTGTAGTATGTAGGCTTTGTTAAAACATATTATACGAGTCTCCACACTCGTTTGGTTTACGAACCCTCATTCTATCAGATCTTCCGATTTAGGTCCGGTTATTAACATAGTTACCTATATTAGGTGCCGTTTGATATCCGCGATCTCTAGCATTGTTTGGTTGTTACTCAAGGACTACTAAGCAATCTCAAGTGAGTACATAGACCCCTCTTTTACTGTTTTCCAAACGTTTTGGGGTGAAACACATGTGCCTACTTGTTACTTTCATGCTTTCCTGTTTTCACATTATATACTTGCTATGTTCATTAGTTCATTTATAGTACATGATTTCAATACATTTTATGCTATATATGTCCATTAAGTGCATATTTAGTACATTGTTTTACATTACAATTTGTTGCATATGCTCATCCAGCATATGAACACATTATATTACATTTTGAACCGTTTATAACTATTTGACTATGTGAACCATTGTAATCATTTGACTATGTGAACCGTTGTAATCATTTGACTATGTGAACCGTTTGTATCTGTGAACCATTTGTATCTATGAACCGTTTGTATCTGTGAACCGTTTGTATCTGTGAACCGTTTGTATCTGTGAACCGTTTGTAGCTGTGAACCGTCAGTATCTGTGAACCGTTTGTATCTGTGAACCTTTGTATCTGTGAACCGTTTGTATCTGTGAACCGTGTGAACCGTATTTGATCATACATAAACATTTTCTACAATTGTTAAACATTACATCTTGATGGTTTGGTTTGAGTAAGTGATTTAAGTAACGAGGCGTGTGTAATATGATACAAGCATGGTGGATACGCCGCTGGTACTTCCTATATATAAGTGTTTGTATGGTATTACATATCGTAGCGTTATTTGAATCATTTCAGTTTGAGACATATAACATTTTATACAAATAACATACTTTTCACAAGACATTGTTTTACAAACAACTTATCTTATACAAACTCATTTTTACATGGTTATTCATTTAACCATACATCATTCTCTTATTTATACATATCATCTGATCTTATCGTTTTTCAAATGATTTACAAGACAAAGCAAATTACAAGGTTCATGACTAAACATTTTCTCAAACATAAGTCATGAATTCTGTTTTCACAAAACCTATGTATCTCACATGCATTTTTATGCTGACGTACCTATTTTCACATGTGTTTTCAGGAGATGATGCATAGGACTTATCAAGACATACTTAGGCGGACTTGTGCCTTAGTGACTTAAAACGAGACAAGAACTAGTTAATTTATGTTATGTACTCTTTGTTTCTTGTTTAAAACAATGTAAACTCTCTTGTTTGTTTAATAAAACGAAACTTCAATTGCCATGGATTTGAAACAATTAATTCTGTTACAACACTCCCCGACGTTTCCGCCACGTTTTGTATGTTCTACGTGGTCGGGGTGTGACAGAAAAGATGGTATCAGAGCCAATGGTTATAGGGAATTAGGTTATTAGTAATGCTTTGACCTAGTCTATAACCTTCTTAGGACCCTAACGCGAGTTTACTTGCGTTTAGTCATAAAACAATACCGTCACCTATCCTTAGGCGACTACCACAACAAGAACATAAAATTCAAAACCGCTTTGAAAACTAATCATCTGTTCTAGGATGATTGATTACTAGGTTTTGAACCCTCTATTGTAAGGTTTTGAACTCTCTATTATATGGTTTTGAACCCCTTTGAGTTTTTCAAAACCTCGTCAAGATTTTGGGTTTTAAATAATGTGAACACGTGCAAACTGGAAGGGTGAATGCCTGTATTCTAGGTTTTCTGTCTAGGCAAGCACTTCGTATACATCTCATCAGACGCGAGACCAGTTGTGCTTACCTGGGAATTCTTGGGATGAGTGTTCACTTATAGGCGAGCATGTCTTCGCGATACATTATTTTTGACCCATTTACTTTGATTAGTCACTGTGTGTCGTTTGTTTACCTTGTGGTAACAAACAAATGACCACTACCCTTGCTTTCATCAAATTTGTTTCATCTCATTCTTTTCGTCTAATTCTCTCACTCATTTCCTTTCATGTTTCCTCTTTTAGAATACCTCCTCGACGCGAAAGCCAGATAGCGACTGCCGAATTGGCAGAAATCATTGCGCAGCAAATGGCTGCTCAATTCCCAAACCTCTTTGCTCAATGGAATCAAGCCAACAACAACAACAATTGTCCATGCAATTTCAAGAGTTTTAACTCGGCGAAACCACTCAAGTTTAGTGGTTCTGAGGGAGCGACTGGGCTTCTGCAATGGTTTGAGAGCATTGAGAATACTTTCTGCCACGTGCAGTGTCCTGACAATCGCAAGGTCGAGTTTGCTTCGAGTGTGTTCCAGAAGAGAGCCCTTACGTGGTGGAACGGGGTTATGAGAGATCGTGGTGCAGAAGTTGCTCTAGCACAGACATGGGCTGAACTTAGGGCCCTTATGATGAAGGAATTCTGTCCTCGTCATGAGATCAGGGCCTTGGAAAGGGAATTCGACAATCTTGAGCAAGACAGCGGTGAGCATCGAGCCTACACGGGCCGTTATGAGGAGTTGAGTCTGTTATGCCCAAACATGGTCACGCCTTTGGATAAGGCAATAGAAAAGTACATTGATGGCCTCCCTGACTCAATACAAGACATTGTGACTGGCAGCAACCCTACTACAGTTAGACAGGCCATTGAGCTATCTGCAACCTTGACTGAATCAAAGATCAGGAAAGGTAAACTTTTCCGAAAAGGTGACAAGAAACCGGTCGAGGAATCGAACCCAATCGAGGAATCAAAGACCATGGATGAACAGACTGGATCCCCTAAAAAGTCAAAGAAGCGAAAGGCTTCTCAGAACTTCGCCATGGTTACTCACAATGATCAAGCCGTCCCCAACCAACCAGCTCAACCCCCTGCTAGGAAGCCATACAATGGAACTGCACCCTTGTGCAACCAATGTAGCCTCCATCATCATGCCAATGTAAAGTGCCGCAAATGCCAAACTTGTGGACTTATAGGCTATACAGCAAGAGTTTGCCTAGCTGCAGCTGCACCAAATCAAGCTGGCAACAATCCTGCTCAAGGTCGTTTTCTACCTGGTTCTTGCTTCAACTGTGGTGATATGGGTCATTTCCGAAGAAATTGCCCAAAACTTGCTAATGCAAATCCAGCACAGGGATGAGCATCTGACCGAATGGAAGACAACGCTGTTTAGAAATAATCAATCCTTATGTATTATTTTCTTTAGTTGTCAAGGTCCAAGAAACAGTTGTTATCGTTGTTTATAAATAAATCTTTTATATACATTGCAATGTATTTATGTGGTTGCATGTATAAACAACATATCTCTTACAATACCGACAATCAAGGAACCGTATTCCTTGAAGAACAAACTACCCCCAAAATTTTCCCATTCTATGATCTCTTGCGTTTCCACGAAATTCCTAAGTACCCGTTTCTTCTAAGGAAACGAAGTACAAGGATAAATCCTTAATAGGGTACCTAAGGGTATTTCCGTGAATCCTAAAATTGTTGTGTTCCTTAATTCAACTATTACGTTTCTTTGAAAACAAAATCAAATTTTTGGGAGATCTTCCTATCTCTTCAGATAGATCCCAGAGGACATTGAAGTCCATTAACTAGTTTCCATATCCGTTCTCAATCGATAACAAATTAATAACAAATTAATAACCAATTTAAACAACTATGTGATTATGTGCTTATGAACATTACAAGACAAACTGTGCGGACTGTGCAAGGAATTACGTAATTATGGATGCATACATAATTATGGAATTTAGTGCACATAAACCACAGCGAGCTTTGTCATGTGCCTAGAAGTTAACTCTATTCATTTCCATTTCTGATGAAGCACCCGTTAAAAATGACTCCGTTTGTTCATTTTCGTTTCTGAAGATTGTCCGTTGAGGAAATGAATATCCGTTTGTCTATCCTTTTCATTTCCATTTCTGAGGAAGCACCCGTTGAAAATGACTCCGTTTGTTCATTTTCGTTTCTGAAGATTGTCCATTGAGGAAATGAATATCCGTTTGTTTCTCCTTTTCATTTCCATTTCTGATGAAGCACCCGTTGAAAATGACTCCGTTTGTTCATTTTCGTTTCTGAAGATTTTTCCGTTAAGGAAATGAATATCCGTTTGTTTCTCCTTTTCATTTCCATTTCTGATGAAGCACCCGTTGAAAATGACCCCGTTTGTTCATTTTCGTTTCTGAAGATTTGTTCGTTGAGGAAATGAATATCCGTTTGTTTCTCCTTTTCATTTCCATTTCTGATGACGCACCCGTTGAAAATGACTCCGTAAGTTCATTTTACGTTTCTGAAGATTGCCCATTGAGGAAATGAATCCCCGTTTGTTTATTCCTTCATTTCCACTTCTGAAGAATACTCATTGAGGAAAATGACTCCGTCTGTTCATTTTTGTTCTGAAGAATGTCCGTTAAGGAAATGACAGGATTATGCCTTACATATCTCTGGTGGTTATTTGACACAAAGTCACAAATAGACTCCTACGAATAAATTTCGGGACGAATTTTCCTAAAGTAGGGGAGACTGTGACACCTGTGTCACTTCAACCATCAAACAAATGCCAAACCAATGAAATATTGTATTTCATACTTGGGATTTGTAAAAAAAAATGTGTATCGTTTACACATATCAACTCTTGTTCGATTTCAAGCTTTAAATCGCTTTCTGGAGGGTTATACGCGCACTGATGCGTAAATATAACCAGTTTAATGCAACAAACACTCCGGAATAGTCAAATATACTTAACATACCTTAAATAACCTTTACATAACTTAGAAATAGGTTTTGAAGGCTTTGGTATGGCAAAAACAAGTTAAATCGCTTACAGGGACTAAACTTGACAAACTGCGAAAGTATGCCAATTTGAACTGTAACAGACATTCCGTAACATGAACATAAGTTAAACACACCTTAAATATCCTTTATATAGCTTAGAAATAGGCTTTGAGAGGTTCGGTGTGCTAAAATAAACTTTTGGGTCATTCAGGGACTAAAAGCGTAAAAAAGTGCACAAGTTTGCATTCTCGCGTATAACTCACGTTCTGAATACATCCGGAGATCCAAAAATTTATGTAAGCACTATAATATTTTATTTTAGTGTTTGGCATAAGAAAAATCCATTCGTCACGCATTTTGGATCGTTTTTCGCGCTTGTGCGCATTCCGTCGTAATTATGCGAACATCGCGTTCGTACGACCAAACGAACCAACATCCGACATATTTTTGAGCATGTTTCATGTCCACAATGTTTAGGCATCATTTTAGGGCCTTAAAGTTGGCTTTACAGGCCTTAGAAGTGTCGGAAATGGCCTTAAACACGTGCTGGGGCTGAAACTGTAATTTCTGGAAGTTAATTCTGATCAGACAAGGCCAGGCGGACCGCCTGAGCTTTGTGTGTATCCTGAAGCGGGCCGCGTCAGGCTTCCTGACCAGATTAAGTGAATTTAACAGCTGTTTGCAGCTGTTTTGCACTCCCAATCCCAATTCCAAGTGTCAATTCCTTATGGTGGGTGGCAAATTTACCTACCATAACATTCCAACACATGTACGGGTGGGATTCGAGCACGGTTTCCGTGAAACGATCTTAACGGTTACCCGAAAACTATAAATACCCATCCACCCCCATTGAAAAACCCATAAGAATCTGATCCTAGAAGCTCTAAGTTGAAACCATTGTTTCATACCTGAGCTACTTGGATCACGATTAGCATTCGGGGACCCTTCGTAAGTATTCTTTCGTTCTTTTATTGCTTTTCGAGTCCGAAAGTCAAACTTTGTTTGACTTTCTGCGTTGACCAGTTTATGGTCAATGCGAAGTTCATTTGAACTTCGCAACGTGATTGTAATCACGATGGTCATAGTCCCTTGGGACTATGCCTACTGATTACCACGTTGTCTAGGGTCGTAGGGTAAGCGATCTGATAAATCGCTTATACCTTCGAACCGACCCATTTGGTCGATCATTAGGATCCGACCAAATACATTAGGTGACCATAGTATATAGGGAATAACCTTCCGAGGTTATACCTTATGGTCGCTTCGTTTAAGTAGTTGTATGATAGGTAGTTTATATGCCTTAGGTAAATTACCAGAATACGCTTTTCATGTATAATTGGTAATTAAGCATATGTAACCTAAACTTTTGTCACATAACTGATTATGTAACATGTTTAGGCATATAACACTTGTCATAGGGCTAGTTAGGCGGTCCGAACGCGTTTCACGCGAACGACGCGTTATAGTAGCATAAGCTACCTTAATGGGTCGCGATGGGTCGAAAGCACTTAGGTTAGGTTTCATTGTAGTATGTAGGCTTTGTTAAAACATATTATACGAGTCTCCACACTCGTTTGGTTTACGAACCCTCATTCTATCAGATCTTCCGATTTAGGTCCGGTTATTAACATAGTTACCTATATTAGGTGTCGTTTGATATCCACGATCTCTAGCATTGTTTGGTTGTTACTCAAGGACTACTAAGCAATCTCAAGTGAGTACATAGACCCCTCTTTTACTGTTTTCCAAATGTTTTGGGGTGAAACACATGTGCCTACTTGTTACTTTCATGCTTTCCTATTTTCACATCATATACTTGCTATGTTCATTAGTACATTTATAGTACATGATTTCAATACATTTTATGCTATATATGTCCATTTAGTGCATATTTAGTACATTGTTTTACGTTACAATTTGTTGCGTATGCTCATCCAGCATATGAACACATTATATTACATTTTGAACCGTTTATAACTATTTGACTATGTGAACCATTGTAATCATTTGACTATGTGAACCGTTGTAATCATTTGACTATGTGAACCGTTTGTATCTGTGAACCATTTGTATCTGTGAACCGTTTGTATCTGTGAACCGTTTGTATCTGTGAACCGTTTGTATCTGTGAACCGTGTGTATCTGTGAACCGTTTGTATCTGTGAACCGTCAGTATCTGTGAACCGTTTGTATCTGTGAACCGTCAGTATCTGTGAACCGTTTGTATCTGTGAACCGTGTGAACCGTATTTGATCATACATAAACATTTTCTACAATTGTTAAACATTACATCTTGATGGTTTGGTTTGAGTAAGTGATTTAAGTAACGAGGCGTGTGTAATATGATACAAGCATGGTGGATACGCCGCTGGTACTTCCTATATATAAGTGTTTGTATGGTATTACATATCGTAGCATTATTTGAATCATTTCAGTTTGAGACATATAACATTTTATACAAATAAAATACTTTTCACAAGACATTGTTTTACAAACAACTTATCTTATACAAACTCATTTTTACATGGTTATTCATTTAACCATACATCATTCTCTTATTTATACATATCATCTGATCTTATCGTTTTTCAAATGATTTACAAGACAAAGCAAATTACAAGGTTCATGACTAAACATTTTCTCAAACATAAGTCATGAATTCTGTTTTCACAAAACCTATGTATCTCACAGGCATTTTTATGCTGACGTACCTATTTTCACATGTGTTTTCAGGAGATGATGCATAGGACTTATCAAGACATACTTAGGTGGACTTGTGCCTTAGTGACTTAAAACGAGACAAGAACTAGTTAATTTATGTTATGTACTCTTTGTTTCTTGTTTAAAACAATGTAAACTCTCTTGTTTGTTTAATAAAACGAAACTTCAATTGCCATGGATTTGAAACAATTAATTCTGTAACAACACTCCCCGACGTTTCCGCCACGTTTTGTATGTTCTACGTGGTCGGGGTGTAACACTTCGTGTTGATCTTCCTATGACCATCAGGCAAGTCTACCAATTTCCACACTCCTAACTTCTCAAACTGACTCAGCTCCTCTTGCATCACATTGACCCAAGAATCTTCAGTTAGTGCCTCCTTATATGTTCACGGTTCAATCTGCGAAATAAAACAACTAAGTGAAAACTCAGTTTGTAATGGAGAAACTATAGAATAAAAACAAGTAAGGCCTTGGTCAATTTGACGTCTAGTGCGAACGCCTGATTGTAATTCTCCAATAATCAACTCTTCTGGATGGTACTAAAGAGTTCTCGGCATCACCTCGCCTGGAACATCTACCTCGCCTTCCAAATTTGTGACATTCTGATTTGCACCTTGTTCACTGACTGGAATTGTTTGACTTGAAATCTGGATCTGCTCCCCCTCAGAATCTGAATCACCATGATCAAATACAGGCATATTATCAGATTCTTGATTATCATTGACTGTCATCTGATTGTCAAGAGTTTGCTGAAAATCATCATGCTGTCCAGCATTACTAGGACCGGCTTCATCGTCATTAGAAGTTTGCTGTTGACGTCTAGAATACTCAACTGGAAACCTTTCTTGTGATTCTTCATAATCTCTCAGAATATCTAACTCGTCAAAGAAATCTGTTTCTTCTTCAATGTCAAACGAATCCCATAAAGTATCGTAATTAAAACGCCATGAGTCGCCTGGATTCTGCGGTGGCATAGTATAAACTTGGCATTCAACATTGTGTGCTTCAATAATCCGCTTCAAACTTGGAACAAAAACTCGCTTTAATGGACTTGAGTAACCCACAAATATTCCTTCAATGCTCTTTGCACCAAATTTACCAAAAGGCTCTAGAACAGTGCAGGGAGACCCAAACGGTTCTAAATACTTCAGGTTTGGTTTGCGGTTGTTGATTAGATCGAAACATGTCTTGTTGAATTTCTTCACTGTAAGAACCCGGTTGAGTGTATAGCATGCGGCTGACACTGCTTCTGCCCAAAAGTTGACAGGTAGTTTAGAATCAGCAAGCATCGTCCTAGCCATTTCAATTAGCGTCCTGTTCTTTCTTTTAGCTACTCCATTCTGCTGTGGAGTGTAAGGCGCGCTAAATTCATGCAATATACCTCTTTCATCAAAATATTCTTCCATTTTGAAATTCTTGAATTCAGTACCATTGTCACTACGTAATCTTCTGATGCGGGTTTGGTACAAGTTTTCTATCTTCTTGAAAAGCATCATCAAACGCTCAAACGTCTCATCTTTTGAGTTCAAAAATAATGTCACACCCCGACCACGTAGAACATACAAAACGTGGCGGAAACGTCGGGGAGTGTTGTAACAGAATTAATTGTTTCAAATCCATGGCAATTGATGTTTCGTTTTATTGATTAAAAGTGTTACAATGTCTAATCAAACAAGGAAAATATAACCATTCTAAAAGAGGAAACATGAAAGGAAACGAGTGAGAGAATTAGACGAAAAGAATGAGATGAAACAAATTTGATGAAAGCAATGGATAGTGGTCATTTGTTTGTTACTACAAAGCAACAAACGACCTCGGTGAATAATCAAAGTAAATAGGTCAAAAATAATGTATCGCGAAGACATGCTCGCCTATAAGTGAACACTCATCCCAAGAATTCCCAGGTAAGCACAACTGGTCTCGCGTCTGGTTGAGATGTATACGAAGTGCTTGCCTAGACAGAAAACCCAGAATACAGGCGTTCACCCTTCCAGTTTGCACGTGTTCACATTATTTAAAACCCAAAACCTTGACGAGATTTTGAAAATTCAAAGGGGTTCAAAACCATATAATAGAGGGTTCAAAACCTAGTAATCAATCATCCTAGAACGGATGATTAGTTTTCAAAGCGGTTTTGAAATTTATGTTCCTGTTGTGGTCGTCGCCTAAGGATAGGTGACGGTATTGTTTTATGACTAAACGCAAGTAAACTCGCGTTAGGGTCCTAAGAAAGTTATAGACTAGGTCAAAGCATTACTAATAACCTAATTCCCTATAACCATTGGCTCTGATACCATCTTTTCTGTCACACCCCGACCACGTAGAACATACAAAATGTGGCGGAAACGTCGGGGAGTGTTGTAACAGAATTAATTGTTTCAAATCCATGGCAATTGAATTTTCGTTTTATTGATTAAAAGTGTTACAATGTCTAATCAAACAAGGAAAATACAACATAATTAACTAGTCTTGCATCTTTTATTGTCACTAAAGCCCAAATCTGCCTATGTGTGTCTTGATCATCTTATGCAACAGCTCCTGAAAAAACACATGTGAAAATAGGTACGTCAGCATAAAAATGCCTGTGAGATACATAGGTTTTGTGAAAATAGGTTCCATGACTTATGTTTGAGAAAATGTTTAGTCACGAACCTTGTAATTTGCTTTGTTTTGTAAATCATTTGAAAAACAATGAGTTCGGATGATTTGTATAAATAAGTGAATAATGTATGGTTAAATGAATAACCATGTAAGATGAGTTTGTATAAGATAAGTTGTTTGTAAAACAATGTCTTGTGAAAAGTATGTTATTTGTATAAAATGTTCTATGTCTCAAACTGAAATGATTCAAATAACGCTACAGTATGTAATACCATACAAACACTTATATATAGGAAGTACCAGCGGCGTATCCACCATGCTTGTATCATATTACACACGCATCGTTACTTAATCATTTAATCAAACCAAACCACCAAAGTAATGTTTAACAATAGTAGAAATGTTCATGTATGGTCAAATACGGTTCACACGGTTCGCAGATACAAACGGTTCACAGATACAAATGGTTCACAGATACAAACGGTTCACAGATATAAACGGTTCACATATACAAACGGTTCACAGATATAAACGGTTCACAGATATAAACGGTTCACAGATACAAACGGTTCACAGATACTAACGGTTCACAGATATCAACGGATCACAGATACAAACGGTTCACAGATATCAACGGATCACATAGTCAAATGATTACAACGGTTCAATATGTAGTATAATGTGTTCATATGCTGGATAAGCATATGCAACAGAAAAGCAATGTAAAACAATGTACTAAGTAATGCACACAATGGGCACACCTAGCATAAGATGTAATGAAATCGTGTACTATAATGTACTAACGAACATAGCATGTCTATGATGTGAAAACAGGAAAGCATGAAAGTAACAAGTAGGCACATGTGTTCCACCCCAAAACAGTTTGGAAAACAGTAAAAGAGGGGTCTGTGTACTCACCTGAGATTGCTCAGTAGTTCTGGAGTGACAACTAAACAATGCTAGAGATCGCGGATATCAAACGGCACCTAGTATAGGTAACTATGTTAATAAACCGGACCTAGATCGGAAGATTGGGTAGCATTAGGGTTTGTAAACCAAACGAGTGTAGAGACTCGTGTCATTTGGTTTAACAAAGCCTACATACTAAATGAAACTTAACCTGAGTGATTTCGACCCATTACGACCCGTTTAGGTAGCTTATGCTACTTTAACGCGTCGTTCGCGTGAAACGCGTTCGGACCGCCTAACTAGCCCTATGACAAGTGTTATATGCCTAAACATATTACATAATCAGTTATGTGACAAAGGTTTAGGTTACATATGCTTAATTACCAATTATACATGAAAAGGGTATTCTGGTAATTTACCTAAGGCATATAAACTACCTATCATACAACTACTTAAACGATGCGACCATAGGGTATAACCTCGGAAGGTTATTCCCTACCTACTATGGTCACCTAATGTGTTTGGTCGGATCCTAATGATCGACCAAATGGGTCGGGTTCGAGGTATAAGCGATTCATCAGATCGCTTACCCTACGACCCTAGACAACGTGGTAATCAGTGGGCATAGTCCCAAGGGACTATGACCAACGTGATTACACTCACGTTGCGAAGTTCAAAAGAACTTCGCATTGACCATTACTGGTCAACGCTGAAAGTCAAACAAAGTTTGACTTTCTGACTCGAAAAGCAGTAAAATAAGGAAAAGAACGAAAGAATACTTACGAAGGGTCCCCGAATGCTAATCCCGATTCAAGAATCTCAGGTATGAAACAATGGTTTCAACTTAGAGGTTCTCAAATCAGAATTCTAGTGATTTTAGCAATGGGGGGTATGGGGTATTTATAGGAATACCCGAACCGTTAAGATCGTTTCATGGAAAACGTGCCTTAATCCCATCCGTACATGTGTTGCAAAGTTATGGTGCTTAAATTCCATCCATACATGTGTTGCAAAGTTATGGTGCTTAGGTGCTTAAATTCCATCCATACATGTGTTGCAAAGTTATGGTGCCTAAATTCCATCCTTATCCGCTGACTAAGCATGTTAGAATGTGTGGTTATGAATTAAACAGCTGTTTATACATCGAATCTGGTCCCGAAAGTGCAAAACTGATATTTCTGCATGTTTTCTGTCCAGAATAGGCAGTCGCGTAGCGCGACGGGTAAGCCCATAGGGCTCGCGCTACGCTAGCACCCCTCTGATTCAGAAATGTTTCAAAGTTGGCAGAAATGGTCCCTGCACGTGTTTAAGGCCTTTTTCGATGCGTTTGAACCCCGTTAACCTCATTTCAAGGCTCTAAAATGAAGTTAAAGTATAGGGGACTCAAAACATGCTCAAAAATATCTCGGATGTTGGTTCGTTTGGTCGTACGAACGCGATGTTCGCTTAATTACGACGGAATGCGCACAAGCGCGAAAAACGATCCAAATGACGTGACGAATGGATTTTTCTTATGGAGAACACTAAAATATAATATAGTCATGCTCACATAAATTTTTGGATGTCCGGATGTATTCAGAACGTAAGTTATGCGCGAAAATGCAAACTTGTGCACTTTTTGACACTTTTAGTCCCTGAATGACCCAAAAGTTTATTATAGCATACCGAACCCCTCAAAGCCTATTTCTAAGCTATGTAAAGGATATTTATGGTATGTTTAACTTATGGTCATGTTCCGGAAGGTCTGTTACAGTTCAAATTGGCATACTTTCGCAGTTTGTCAAATTTAGTCCCTGTAAGCGATTAAACTTTGATTTCACCACACCAAACCTTCCAAAACTTATATCTAAGTTATGTAAAGGTTATTTAAGGTATGTTAAGCCTATTTCACTATTCTGGAGTGTTCGTTGCATTAAACTGGTTATATTTACGCATCAGTGCGTGTATAACCTTCCAGAAAGCGATTTAGAGCTTGAAATCGAACATGAGTTGATATGTGCAAAAGATACACATATTTATACAAGTCCAAAGTATGAAATACAATATTTCATTGGTTTGGCATTTGTTTGATGGTTGAAATGACACAGGTGTTACAAATAATATCCATGAAAATCTTGAGTAATCGTCTGTAACTACTAGACAATAGAGATCCCCAGTTATGCTTTTGACGTTCACTGGACCAAACAGATCCATATGGAGTCTCTCTAAAGGTCTCGAGATTGAGTTTTCCTTCTTTCCAGGGTGAGATTTCTTCTTTTGCTTGCCTTTGACACAGCTAATGCATTCCCCCTCAAGATGAAAACCTTTCACATGAACACCAATTACTAAGTCGTTATGCACCAGGTGATTCATTTTTCTCAAGTGAATATGAACCATCTTTCGATGCCATAACTGTGATTCTTTTTCCGTTGCTCTTGACATAAAACAGTGAGCCTGACCTGTGGTAGTAGTTACTACACTCATGTCCAACACGTACAGATCATTGACTCTGGGTGCTCTCATGATAACCCACTCTTCGGGAACAACAAATCCTGGTTTCAAGATCAAACATTCTTTGTCTGTAAAGTGCGTTGTATACATACGATCACAAATCTGAGAGATGCTCAGAAGATTATTTTCAAGCTCGGCGATGTAGTTTACTCTTTCAAACGTAACAATTCCATTCGATAAACTTCCTTCACCAACTATTCGACCACCTTGATTTCCTGCAAATCCCACATATCCTCCATTAAACCCACGAACATCGTACAGTAGGGTTTTCTTCCCCGTCATGTGCCTAGAAGCTCCACTATCCATAATCCAACGTGAAACGGATCTTGGAAGCTCCTGCACATTTCACAAACACTTAGTTAGAAGTTGATGCCACCCAAGCCTCTTTTGACTCGGGTAACTTGACATTTAAGTGAGTTTTTGCAATGTAAAGTGGCGGAAAATTCTTGTCATTCATCTTTAAGCTCTCCTCAGATCCAATCTCAACCTTTTTATATAAAAAGAAATCATTTTGAGAAGGTTGATCAGATGATTGGTCTTTCTTTAGAACTTTCTTCTTTTCAGAAGTAGTAGCCTCTTGTGGTTCAAGTTTCTCATAATAATCCAAAGGTACACGCATCTTCTTAGTTGAAGATGATGATTTTGCAGTCTCAGAAACCTTTGTTTTTGGAGAACTTAATTCCTTTACCACTGATTTTGGCTTCCATGCTTGTTGAGGCGAAGCAACCCGTTTGTAAAACTTGTCAGTTTTAGTTACCACATTCTTTACAGGTTCAGTTTTGATCTTGGTGTTTTCATTTTTCAAAACTTTCTTCTCAACAACCATCGGAGCTTTACCTTTTTCATCATCTTTCTTTCTCGAATTCTCAACAACCACAGTCTTAGACTTCAAGTTGGTACACTTCCGTGCAATATGTCCAACTTGATTGCATTTAAAGCATGTTCGGGTGTCAACTGTGACACCTGTGTCACTTCAACCATCAAACAAATGCCAAACCAGTGAAATATTGTATTTCATAATTGGGATTTGTAAAAATATGTGTATCGTTTGCACATATCAACTTTTGTTCGATTTTAAGCTTTAAATCGCTTTCTGGAGGGTTATACGCGCTCTGATGCGTAAATATAACCAGTTTAATCCAACGAACACTCTGGAATAGTGAAATAGGCTTAACATACCATAAATATCCTTTACATAACTTAGAAATAAGTTTTGAAGGCTTTGGTATGGCAAAAACAAGTTAACTCGCTTACAGGGACTAAACTTGACAAACTGCGAAAGTATGCCAATTTGAACTGTAACAAACATTCCGGAACATGACCATAAGTTAAACATACCATAAATATCCTTTACATAGCTTAGAAATAGGCTTTGATGGGTTAGGTATGCTAAAATAAACTTTTGGGTCATTCAGGGACTAAAAGCGTCAAAAAGTGCACAAGTTTGCATTTTCGCGCATAACTTACGTTCTGAATACATCCGGACATCCAAAAATTTATGTAAGCATGACTATATTATGCTTTAGTGTTTGGCTTAAGAAAAATCCATTCGTCGCGTCATTTGGATCGTTTTTCGCGCTTATGCGCATTCCGTCGTAATTAAGCGAACATCGCGTTCGTACGACCAAACGAACCAACACCCGGCATATTTTTGAGCATGTTTCATGTCCACAATGTTTAGGCATCATTTTAGGGCCTTAAAGTTGGCTTTACGGGCCTTAGAAGTGTCGGAAATGGCCTTAAACACGTGCAGGGACCAAAAGTGTAATTTCAGCAAATTTGTGCTGATCAGACAAGGCCAGGCGGCCGGCCTGAGTTTTGTCTAATCCTGGTGCGGGCCGCGTCAGCCTCTGCAGACCAGATTCATTGTTTTACAGCCTGTTTGCAGCTGTTTTGCACCCCCAATCCCAATTCCAAGTGTCAATTCCTTATGGTGGGTGGCAAATTTACCTACCATAACATTCCAACAAGTGTACGCATGAGATTCGAGCACGGTTTCCATGAAACGATCTTAACGGTTACCCGAATACTATAAATACCCAACCCCACCCATTGCTAAACTCACTAGAATCTTGATTTGAGAAACTCTAAGTTGAAACCATTGTTTCATACCTGAGATTCTTGGATCGAGATTAGCATTCGGGGACCCTTCGTAAGTATTCTTTCGTTCTTTTATTGCTTTTCGAGTCTTTTCGAGTCTGAAAGTCAAACTTTGTTTGACTTTCTGCGTTGACCAGTTCATGGTCAATGCGAAGTTCGTTTGAACTTCGCAACGTGAGTGTAATCACGTTGGTTATAGTCCCTTGGGACTATGCCTACTGATTACCACGTTGTCTAGGGTCGTAGGGTAAGCGATCTAATAAATCGCTTATACCTCGAACCCGACCCATTTGGTCGATCATTAGGATCCGACCAAACACATTAGGTGACCATAGTAGGTAGGGAATAACCTTCCAAGGTTATACCCTATGGTCACATCGTTTGAGTAGTTGTATGATAGGTAGTTTATATGCCTTAGGTAAATTACCAGAATACCCTTTTCATGTATAATCGGTAATTAAGCATATGTAACCTAAACCTTTGTTACATAACTGATTATGTAACATGTTTAGGCATATTCTACTTATCATAGGACTAGTTAGGCGGTCCAAACGCGTTTCACGCGAACGACGCGTTAAAGTAGCGTAAGCTATCTAAACGGGTCGTAATGGGTCGTAAGCAATTATGTTAGGTTTCATTTAGTATGTAGGCGTTGTTAAACCATATTACCCGAGTCTCCATACTCGTTTGGTTTACGAACCCTCATTCTATCCGATCCTCCGATTTAGGCCCGGTTTATTAACATTGTTACCTATAATTGGTGCCGTTTGATATCCGTGATCTCTAGCATTGTTTGGTTGTTACACAAGGACTCCTAAGCACTCTCAATGTGAGTACATAGTTCCCCTCTTTTACCGTTTTCAAACTGTTTTGGGGTGAAGCATGTGTACCTATCTATTATTTTCATGATTTCAAAGTATAATTGATTATACATGTTATTACTTATCATTTGACAAACTAAATGACTATCTATGGTTTAAACACTGATTTCTCAAAGAACATAAAATAAAATGTTGAATTGTACTTATTTTATGTTCACCAGACCGATTGTTAGTATGATATAGCGCTATAGGATTAGACACCCCATTCCTTTTGTCATGGAATGTCTGAAACCAATTTGTTTCTCCATCCAAATAGGGATTTCCTTTGTGGTATCCTTATAGTCTCAAAGGTGTATTTTGATGCACTAGGTCTGAATGAATTCTTAAATCACACCTTTAAAGTATATTTTGATATACTCCCAAAAGTATAATTTGATATACTCTCATGTGTGGTATTGTACAAAACCAACATATATTTTGTTAATCATCCAAAGCATATTTTGGTATGTTATTTACAAAACCAAAACATAGTTTAATATGTTACCTACAAATCCAAAGTATACTTTTAATATGCTAAATAAGGTTATTCGTTTAACCTTACATTTATTTATACATATCATTTTGGTTACATATTACATGATTTACATTGGACACATAAACAGTATTGACATTGGTTATACATTACATGACTTACATCTTGACATAAACATTTTGACATATTATTCAATACGTTTGGCAATTGGTTTAAACATAGACATATTACATTGATTGGTTGGTTTGAGTAAGTGATTAAGTAACGAGGCGTGTGTAATATGATACAAGCATGGTGGATACGCCGCTGGTACTTCCTATATATAAGTGTTTGTATGGTATTACATATTGTATCGTTATCTAAATCATTTCAATTTGAGACATATAACATTTTATACAAATAACATACTTTTCACAAGACATTAATTTACAAACAACTTATCTTATACAAACTCATTTTTACATGGTTATTCATTTAACTATACATTATTCTCTTATTTATACATATCATCCGATCTTATCGTTTTTCAAAAGATTTACAAGACAAAGCAAATTACAAGGTTCATGACTAAATATTTTCTTAAACATAAGTCATGAATTATGTTTTCACAAAACCTATGTATCTCACAGGCATTTTTATGCTGACGTACCTATTTTTACACATGTTTCAGGTACTGCTTTGAAATGATTGTCGATACATGCTACATTTAGGATGGACTCATGCCTTAGCAACTTTAAAACTTGGAAGATCATAGTTGTACTTATTTTATTGTATTAAAACAATGTAAACTTTCATGTATGATTAATAAAACGAAACTTCAATTGCCATGGATTTGAAACAATTAATTATGTTACAACACTCCCCGACATTTCCGCCACGTTTTGTATGTTCTACGTGGTCGGGGTGTGACAGAAAAGTTGGTATCAGAGCCAATGGTTTTAGGGAATTAGGTTATTAGTAATACTTTGACCTAGTCTATAACCTTCTTAGGACCCTAACGCGAGTTTACTTGCGTTTAGTCATAAAACAATATCGTCACCTATCCTTAGGCGACGACCACAACAAGAACATAAATTTCAAAACCGCTTTGAAAACTTATCATCTGTTCTAGGATGATTGATTACTAGGTTTTGAACCCTCTATTGTAAGGTTTTGAACACTCTGTTATAAGGTTTTGAACCCCTTTAAGTTTTCAAAATCTCGTCAAGGTTTTGGGTTTTAAATAATGTGAACACGTGCAAACTGGAAGGGTGAATGCCTGTATTCTGGGTTTTCTGTCTAGGCAAGCACTTCGTATATATCTCATCAGACGCGAGACCAGTTGTGCTTACCTGGGAATTCTTGGAATGAGTGTTCACTTATAGGCGAGCATGTCTTCGCGATACATTATTTGTGACCTATTTACTTTGATTAATCACCGGGGTCGTTTGTTGCTTTGTAGTAACAAACAAATGACCACTATCCTTGCTTTCATCAGATTTGTTTCATCTCATTCTTTTCATCTAATTCACTCACTCGTTTCCTTTCATGTTTCCTCTTTTAGAATGCCTCCTCGACGTGACAATCAGATGGCGAATGCCGAACTGGCGGAAATCATCGCACAGCAAATGGCTGCTGCCTTCCCAAATCTTTATGCTCAAATGATGCAAGCCATCAACAACAACAATGCTCCATGCAATTTCAAGAATTTTAACTCGGCTAAACCGCTCAAGTTTAGTGGTTCTGAGGGAGCAACTGGGCTTCTTCAATGGTTCGAGAGCATTGAGAATACTTTCCGTCACGTTCAGTGTCCTGAAAATCGCAAGGTCGAATTTTCTTCCAGTGTATTTCAGAAGAGGGCTCTTACATGGTGGAACGGGGTGATGAGAGACCATGGTGCTGAGGTTGCTTTAGCCCAAACTTGGGCTGAACTAAGGACTCTTATGATGAAGGAGTTTTGCCCTCGTCATGAACTGCGAGCTTTGGAGAGGGAGTTTGATGAGTTGAAGCAAGACAGTGGCGAGCATCGAGCCTATACTGACCGTTATGAAGAATTGAGCCTTTTGTGCCCTGCTATGGTTACTCCTGTGGATAAAGCGATCGAGAAATATACTGATGGTCTTCCTGACCTAGTTCAGGATATTGTTACTGGTAGTAACCCTACTACTGTCAGACAAGCTATTGAACTGTCTGCCACCCTAACTGAATCCCACATCAGGAAGCGTAAGCTGTTTCGGAAGGGCGACTAAAGACCATCTGACAAGACTGCTCAAGTTGAACCAAAGGAAGAACATACTGAGGTATCCAAGAAGAAGAAGCGCAAAACCTCTCAAAACTTCGCTGTAACTGCGCAAGACAAACAGGTTGCACCAAACCAGCCAGCACAACCTCACAAAAGGAAAAACTATGTTGGTACCGCACCTTTGTGCAACAAGTGCAACCGTCATCATCTAGAGCAAGAGCAGTGTCACAAATGTACCCACTGTGGGCGGTTGGGACATTTGATCAATGTTTGTCGTTATGCAAATCAAGCTGCTGCAAACCCTGCTGCTGTTCAAGCACGGTTCCCTCCGGAGTCATGTTATAACTGTGGTGACCTTACCCACTACAGGAACAATTGCCCAAGACTTGTTAACATACCTCCAGCGCGTGGACGAGTGTTCAACATCAATGAGGCAAACATGAACAATGATGCAGCAGTGAACAATTAGTGTTTTGTATTTCCTTGGTTGTTATCTTTTGACACTTCAAGACAATTCGGTTGTTGCATAAATAAAGATTTGTTGTTTTTATTTCTGCAAAATTTATGCGATTGTGTGAATGTTTGATACAACCTTATGATGTCAACCCAAAGACAAACTACTCGTGTGGTTCTGTCATTTTATGATCACTCGTGATCTCCCCAAGAACCTTAAACACTCGTTTCTTTTAAGAAACAAAGCCAAACTCTTACTGAAAATCCTTCTATCTTTATAGATGGATCCTTGAAAATCATTAAAGTGCCAAATGAAATCCATGGATTGGATTCCTGGTGTGCTTTAAATGTCCATGCCCAAAGATAACGAATTAAAGAATCAAGTTAACTAAATTGTGCTTATGTGTTTTTCTTACATGTTTTGTGGTTGTATGTGATCCATCCAAATCCTCATAGAATCTTCCATATCTCATACGAGAGATTCTTAGTAGGATATCCAAAGTTACTATCTTAAATCCTTAATGGACTTCTACGTTGTAGTCAAGTCCCTTGGGTTTTAAAGTACTATTAAAAAACTGGACCTCTTGAATGGCCTGGTTAAACAAATTGATTTTTGAAAATCTGATTAGAAATATCATGTGATGATATAATTAAAAAGATCCCTTAAGTGGTCTATTTAAGGAGATCGTACGACGGTCTAGTTAAGAAGATCATGTGTTGATCTAGTTAAAAAGATTGTTCGTTGATCTAGTTGAAAAGATCCTTTGGTGGACTAGTCAGGACGCTTCATGTTTATTCAATTGATTTTCTTCTCTACACATTATGAAATGAACTGTGCGGACTGTGCAAGGAATTACGTAATTATGGAGGCCTACATAATTATGGAAATTCAGTGCACAGAAACCACAAGAAGTTTTGTTATGTGTTAAGACCTATAGTGACAAGAATAATGATACTGGAGAAGTCTTGGATCTTGACCGATGTCATTTTATCTTACACTCCCCAATTCTGATTTCAAGCACACATAAGTTTCCTATGATAAGTCTTCATAAGAAACGTTCTTCTGTCCGTAGTTCAAAAGTTCCATGATTTACTACTACAAGGAGTTCACTTTGAGGGTTAAAAAATTCGCTAAGAATCCTAACATGGCCCAGATTTTTACTTAATGATTCAATGGATCTATTAGAAGGCGAAACCGTCACAGTTCTCTTCACAAGTTTCCTCTAGAATTAAATTTCAGGGACGAAATTTCCTAAAGTAGGGGAGACTGTGACACCTGTGTCACTTCAACCATCAAACAAATGCCAAACCAGTGAAATATTGTATTTCATACTTGGGATTTGTAAAAATATGTGTATCGTTTGCACATATCAACTTTTGTTCGATTTTAAGCTTTAAATCGCTTTCTTGAGGGTTATACGCGCTCTGATGCGTAAATATAACCAGTTTAATCCAACGAACACTCTGGAATAGTGAAATAGGCTTAACATACCATAAATATCCTTTACATAACTTAGAAATAAGTTTTGAAGGCTTTGGTATGGCAAAAACAAGTTAATTCGCTTACAGGGACTAAACTTGACAAACTGCGAAAGTATGCCAATTTGAACTGTAACAAACATTCCGGAACATGACCATAAGTTAAACATACCATAAATATCCTTTACATAGCTTAGAAATAGGCTTTGATGGGTTAGGTATGCTAAAATAAACTTTTGGGTCATTCAGGGACTAAAAGCGTCAAAAAGTGCACAAGTTTGCATTTTCGCGCATAACTTACGTTCTGAATACATCCGGACATCCAAAAATTTATGTAAGCATGACTATATTATGCTTTAGTGTTTGGCTTAAGAAAAATCCATTCGTCGCGTCATTTGGATCGTTTTTCGCGCTTATGCGCATTCCGTCGTAATTAAGCGAACATCGCGTTCGTACGACCAAACGAACCAACACCCGGCATATTTTTGAGCATGTTTCATGTCCACAATGTTTAGGCATCATTTTAGGGCCTTAATGTTGGCTTTACGGGCCTTAGAAGTGTCGGAAATGGCCTTAAACACGTGCAGGGACCAAAACTGTAATTTCAGCAAATTTGTGCTGATCAGACAAGGCCAGGCGGCCCGCCTGAGTTTTGTCTAATCCTGAAGCGGGCCGCGTCAGCCTCTGCAGACCAGATTCATTGTTTTACAGCCTGTTTGCAGCTGTTTTGCACCCCCAATCCCAATTCCAAGTGTCAATTCCTTATGGTGGGTGGCAAATTTACCTACCATAACATTCCAACAAGTGTACGCATGAGATTCGAGCACGGTTTCCATGAAACGATCTTAACGGTTACCCGAATACTATAAATACCCAACCCCACCCATTGCTAAACTCACTAGAATCTTGATTTGAGAAACTCTAAGTTGAAACCATTGATTCATACCTGAGATTCTTGGATCGAGATTAGCATTCGGGGACCCTTCGTAAGTATTCTTTCGTTCTTTTATTTCTTTTCGAGTCTTTTCGAGTCTGAAAGTCAAACTTTGTTTGACTTTCTGCGTTGACCAGTTCATGGTCAATGCGAAGTTCATTTGAACTTCGCAACGTGAGTGTAATCACGTTGGTTATAGTCCCTTGGGACTATGCCTACTGATTACCACGTTGTCTAGGGTCGTAGGGTAAGCGATCTAATAAATCGCTTATACCTCGAACCCGACCCATTTGGTCGATCATTAGGATCCGACCAAACACATTAGGTGACCATAGTAGGTAGGGAATAACCTTCCGAGGTTATACCCTATGGTCACATCGTTTGAGTAGTTGTATGATAGGTAGTTTATATGCCTTAGGTAAATTACCAGAATACCCTTTTCATGTATAATTGGTAATTAAGCATATGTAACCTAAACCTTTGTCACATAACTGATTATGTAACATGTTTAGGCATATTCTACTTGTCATAGGACTAGTTAGGCGGTCCAAACGCGTTTCACGCGAACGACGCGTTAAAGTAGCGTAAGCTATCTAAACGGGTCGTAATGGGTCGTAAGCAATTATGTTAGGTTTCATTTAGTATGTAGGCTTTGTTAAACCATATTACCCGAGTCTCCATACTCGTTTGGTTTACGAACCCTCATTCTATCCGATCCTCCGATTTAGGCCCGGTTTATTAACATAGTTACCTATAATAGGTGCCGTTTGATATCCGTGATCTCTAGCATTGTTTGGTTGTTACACAAGGACTCCTAAGCACTCTCAATGTGAGTACATAGTTCCCCTCTTTTACCGTTTTCAAACTGTTTTGGGGTGAAGCATGTGTACCTATCTGTTATTTTCATGATTTCAAAGTATAATTGATTATACATGTTATTACTTATCATTTGACAAACTAAATGACTATCTATGGTTTAAACACTGATTTCTCAAAGAACATAAAATAAAATGTTGAATTGTACTTATTTTATGTTCACCAGACCGATTGTTAGTATGATATAGCGCTATAGGATTAGACACCCCATTCCTTTTGTCATGGAATGTCTGAAACCAATTTGTTTCTCCATCCAAATAGGGATTTCCTTTGTGGTATCCTTATAGTCTCAAAGGTGTATTTTGATGCACTAGGTCTGAATGAATTCTTAAATCACACCTTTAAAGTATATTTTGATATACTCCCAAAAGTATAATTTGATATACTCTCATGTGTGGTATTGTACAAAACCAACATATATTTTGTTAATCATCCAAAGCATATTTTGGTATGTTATTTACAAAACCAAAACATAGTTTAATATGTTACCTACAAATCCAAAGTATACTTTTAATATGCTAAATAAGGTTATTCGTTTAACCTTACATTTATTTATACATATCATTTTGGTTACATATTACATGATTTACATTGGACACATAAACAGTATTGACATTGGTTATACATTACATGACTTACATCTTGACATAAACATTTTGACATATTATTCAATACGTTTGGCAATTGGTTTAAACATAGACATATTACATTGATTGGTTGGTTTGAGTAAGTGATTAAGTAACGAGGCGTGTGTAATATGATACAAGCATGGTGGATACGCCGCTGGTACTTCCTATATATAAGTGTTTGTATGGTATTACATATTGTATCATTATCTAAATCATTTCAATTTGAGACATATAACATTTTATACAAATAACATACTTTTCACAAGACATTAATTTACAAACAACTTATCTTATACAAACTCATTTTTACATGGTTATTCATTTAACTATACATTATTCTCTTATTTATACATATCATCCGATCTTATCGTTTTTCAAAAGATTTACAAGACAAAGCAAATTACAAGGTTCATGACTAAATATTTTCTTAAACATAAGTCATGAATTATGTTTTCACAAAACCTATGTATCTCACAGGCATTTTTATGCTGACGTACCTATTTTTACACATGTTTCAGGTACTGCTTTGAAATGATTGTCGATACATGCTACATTTAGGATGGACTCATGCCTTAGCAACTTTAAAACTTGGAAGATCATAGTTGTACTTATTTTATTGTATTAAAACAATGTAAACTTTCATGTATGATTAATAAAACGAAACTTCAATTGCCATGGATTTGAAACAATTAATTCTGTTACAACACTCCCCGACATTTCCGCCACGTTTTGTATGTTCTACGTGGTCGGGGTGTGACATCAACTACCCGACTTGTGTCTTTGGACTGAGGTTGTGAGTCCTTCTTCTCAAAGAATTCTTCATTTGTTTTTGAAAAAATCTTAAATTCTTCATCAGAAAGTGAACTTGAACTCGAACTTCTTACAAACACTTTCTTCTCTACAAACTTCTTGCTTTGAACATTCCTTCTTTGATAATTCTTCCCTGATATCCACCCGACCATCCGTTTTGGTTTTTGTTATAAAACGTGGTGGAACAACTGGTTTCTTGTAGTAAGCTTTATCTTTTTCGAAATTCATTTGCCTCTTTGTCTGTTTCAAACCTTCTATCTTAGATAGATCAATTTCAACCAATTTAAACACGTTTTTCAATTTGTTCACATTTACATTCTCCAATGGAAATTCAAGATCCGAATACAACTTATCAGATCCCGACATCTTGTACATCACAAGATTAGGTTCTTCACTTAAGTTGTTTTTGGACTTTGATTTCGGAATGTATTTGTCCAAAACGCATTCATCATCCTCAGTAGTGTCACTTTCAGATTTTAAAACATTTTCAACCACATTTTTCACAACTTGAGATTGGACACTATCTTCATCAGATGATATGGTGAATGTGACATCAATTGATTCAGGAAGTTTAACTTCAGTTTCAACTTCATCATTAACCAACCCTGATTTTTTCTTTGAAAAATTATTTAGAACTGGCGGTGGAACCTGATGAAACCCAACCCCGGTTCCATCAAAGTATACATCTTCGCCTGCTTTGTTCTTCCCAATTGGTTTAGGAACGATATGTTGAAGAACAAAACTTGCGGAGTTGTAACTTTTCAGTTTCAACTGGATGCGTTCATTTTCAATTTTAGCTTCTTGAAACTGAAGCTTCAACTTAGCAATTTCATCCAGTTGCTGGTTGATTAGTTCTTCTTTTACTCTAAGAACACCAGTCAGTTGAAGATTTTCTTTGGTTGTTTTACCATTTCTTTCATCAAAATTTTCTGAAATTTGACGATTTTCAAGAAGCAACTTTTCGTTTTCTTTTCTAATTCTTTCTACGTCACTTTTATCATTTTCAATTTTTTCAGTTAATTCTTTTACTCGTTCATTCGAATCTTTTAACAGTTTATCAATGTTTAAGATCTGATCTTCAACACCTCTGACTTTACATGTCAGTTCTTCAACCTTCTTACCGTTAAGGTAATTAAGCGTACTACAAACCTTGCATTCTTTCATGCAATTTTTGCAGTCGTTCTCAGATTTGACTTTCTTACCTGACTCATGTGTATCATTTGAACTGACCTTGTTTTTGGACTCAGTTCCAGAACCAGAAACTACCTCTAGCTCTTTTGCAGCAAGCACTTTGTCAGCCATCTTCTTCAAATTTTCAGCAGTGAATTCTTGTGATGTATCAATAATCCCGTCATCAACTTTCTTTGGATGTGGCTCTTTTTCTTTCTCTTTCTCTTTCTCATCAGCTTCTCCTCCTCCCCACCACATTCTTTGCCTGGCTTCTTCTTCTTCAGCAATTTGTTTGGTGAGAGTTTCTACATCTATAGTATCTGGATCAACAGCTATGTTTCCATTAGGATCGAGATAACATTCTCTATCAGGATCCCATCGATTTGCTTTCTTTGCTTCCATCCATGTGCGATAGATTTTGCTTTTCATGAATTGAGCTGTTGCCTTCCTGTTGACGTACTTCATTTCTTCAGATTTGGTATCTTTAAAAGGAACAATCTTTGCTGCTGTAAAGGCATATCCAACTGCATCTTCCTCTGGCAAAATATCACTCCAATCATAACCTTCATCATCATGAAAAACAGCAAGTGCCTTGGATTTTTCTTTGGGTGCCTCCTCTATCTGCTTCATCCTTGGAGGTTCTGCTTTATTTTGATGATAAATTGCTCTTTTGTAATAATCCTCTCGAAAAGGATTTGCAGTATCATCAGTGTAAGCATTTCGGCACTCACGCTTAAAATGACCTTTTTTGTTTACATTTAAAGCATGTGACTTTTGACTTGTCAAAGCCTAACTTGGTAGAAGGTCCACCAATAGACTGTCTTCCGGTAATCTCCATGAATCGCTGCGCTCTTCTCACTGCACTCGCCATACACCACCTTATATCGATCAACTCCATCTCCTCAGGATCGATCTGATCGTAGTCTTCTTTTGTTAGGTTGGTGTTTCCAATCTTTCCTGCAACGAGGCTTTCGTACGATTCTAACACATACACTAAAAACACCATCTGTTGTTTGGCAGACTCTTCACTAAAATTCTGACCATTCTTTAAATCCACAACAATGTTGCATTGAAATAAATTTTTCGGAATAGATTGACTTTGAGCAGTTGATGAGGATCCACTATGATATCCACTGCTAGGAGTTTCTTGATTTATTGTATTTGAACTTTCTGCAGAAAATGTTGTTTTCGGTGATGCAGATTTCGGGATCATACTTCCTCTGTAATATAGCTCCACATTCTGCTGGTGTGATGTGTTGTTGACTTTATTGAATTTTCTGATTTCCAATTCATGGCTTTCCAGTATTTCGATAAGCAGATCCACTGTCAAATCTTCTGACTTGATTGTGTTTTTCAGCATCAAGGCAAAGTATTGCCAGTCTTGCTCATTTGGTAGTGAATCAAATAATTTGTCAACCAACTGCTCTCGAGTATATATGATTCCGTGTCTTGCAAGTTCCATCTTCAAATGCCCAAATCTTTCAATCATTTTAGACACCGATTCGTATTTCAAACATCCAAACAAATCAAATTCCTTTCGTAACAACTTCTTTTTGTTCTTAACTATCTCAGCACTACCCACACATTTCACTCTCAGTTTCTCCCATAGATCTTTTGAATCTTTGTACTCAATCAATAAAATAATGTCGTCTCTCACAGACTGATGAAGCAAAGCAATGCACTTTTGTTCAGCAACATATCTTTCTATTTGATTTTCTTCTAAATTTTCATAATCCGTTCTCCCCAAATCAAAACCATTCTTCAAGCTTTTCCAACTGGGATATGCAAACGCTTTAAGCCATTCTTCAAATCTTGTAGCCCACCTGTTGTAATCTTCAATTACCATCAACTTGGGTGGTTTATTGTATGTTCCATATGCACTATCTACACTCATAGCATCAGAAAGAATTTTCTTTGCGCTCGGTGTTGGTGTAGTTTCATTCGTGTTATTCGATGTGCTATCACCCGAACCACTGGTAAATGCAAACACGTCACTAAATGGATTCATAAAATCATACATCTTTCAAATACCTGAAACAATCGATAAACACTTAGAAAAATTTTTTATTTTTAACAAAAACAGTTTCAAGCGGAATCACTTCAAGCGAAATCAGGTTTCACACGGAATAGAGTTTTCAAATGAAATCACCAAACGGAATTTAATTTCTTGCGGAATTAGCTTGATTCAAATGGAATCAAGTCACTTTGAAACGAAATAGCTAATTTCTTGTGAAACTCAAAGAAACTCTCAAACGGAATTAGTGATTCCGTGTGAAACAAACGCACTTTTAAACGGAATTAGTGATTCCGTGTGAACTTTCAAACGGAATTAACCACAATATGTAATTCTGTGTGAAATCACAAGTGCACTTTCGAGCGGAATTAGGATGACATCATCCTGTCGGCCACCAATTTGTCAAATTGACCCGGATTTTGATCGAATTTTGGTCCAATTCTTTCAAGGATTCAATAAAATGGTGTTACGCGTGATATATGTGAAATTTAGTCCATTTTAACCGTAAAATCTTGTTTAATTTTGAAAAGAAAGAGTGGAAGTGATGAAAACAAGCTGAATTGGTATAAACTCTTCTTCCTGAGCTCTGATACCACTTGTTGGATCGTTGTGTGACCCTAACGAGTCAATCAGAAGAGTTTACAATCTATTTCAAAGGCGGAATCCGAGAAATAGACATGTAACAGCTTGACATTCCCTAATTATCTTCTTTTTAATGATTCCAAAGCTTTTACAGATCGTTTGACAAACTGGCAGCACCTCGGCTCTGAATCGGAAAAGTTACAAATGAAACCACAACTCAGCTATATATAGTGTTGGTAATTCCGCTTGAAAGTGACATGGCCATTTCAAACGAAATCACAAATGTTAATTTCGTTTGAAACTGCCAATGGCTCTTTCAAGCGAAATTACATACAAACACACATAAATCCTAGTTTTGTAACCTGCTGAGCACTGGTTTATCCTATCTAGACATAAGACTCGATAAAGACGAAGTTAACAGACGTTTGTGCACCAACAGATCCACGTGCAAGACTCAACACTATAGGTGATATGGTTTATGTTTTGTATTGCCTGCCTGTTAGTTTACATAGTGCATTGTTCATAGCATGCTTAGTTGACATAACAACTGATTGAAAACTCTGTGTGCTTGCTCTCTTCTGCCATCCCATACTTACGCACTTTCACGACACCTTTCTCACTTGTGTTTACTTCGATGTGAAGATCTTGAGTGGACGTCTCAACTTGACCCAGGCCCAGCTGACGGCTCTAATCAATGAACGAGTTGCTGAGGCTCTAGCAGCAGCTCAAGCAGGAGGTCAAAATGCTCAGCCTCGAGTGTGTACATTCAAGACCTTCATGGATTGTCGACCTAGCACCTTTAGTGGTACGGATGGAGCTGTAGGTCTTCTCCACTGGTTCGAGAAGACCGAATCTGTTTTTGAGATGTGTGAATGCCCTATAGCCAGTAGGGTGAAGTTTGCTACTGGAACTCTTGAGGGTGGTGCGTTAACTTGGTGGAACGCACAGGTGCAAATGTTGGCAGTTGCTAATGCCACCCCATGGAACGACTCTAAGGATCTGATCAAAGAAGAGTACTGTCATCGCGATGACATTCACAAGCTAGAATTGGAGTTCTACAATTTGAAGATGACAGGGTCGGAAATCGAAGCGTATATGAAGAGATCAAATGAACTAGCAACTTTGTGTCCTACCATGGTGGATCCTCCCTGCAAACCTATCGAGCTATACATCAAGGGCTTAGTTCCAGAGATTCAGAGCCTGGTAACCTCAGCCAACCTCCCTACCATTCAGCGAGTTATACGACTATCCCACCGTCTCACCGACCAGGCAGTTGAGCAGAACAAACTGCCAAAGCGTATTAGTGCTACCACTACTCTTGATGCTCCTAGCGACAACAAACGCAAATGGGATGGAAATTCAAGCAAGGGTTCAACTCTGCTCAGACTCAGTCTCAGCAGCGAAGGAATGACAAATACAAGAGCCCTAGTCAACAATCCTCTGGAAATCAAGGTCAGGGTGGGTACAGGGGAAGCCACCCTAAGTGCAATCGATGTAATTTGCACCATAGCGGGCCGTGTAGGAAGGGCAACTGTCAGAGATGTAACAAACCAGGTCATGCAGCCAAGGATTGTAGGAGTCCTTATCCTGCTAACCAGAGACGCCAGCAGCTATAGACTCCACAGAACCAGCATCAGCAGCAGCAACAACAGCAGGGTAACAACAAGGGATGCTTTCAGTGTGGTGCTGAGGGCCATTTCAAAAGAGATTGCCCCCAGCTGAACCAGAATCAGAACAACAACAACCAGGGGAATGGAAACAACAGGGATAACAATGATGGCAATGGTGCCAGGGGACGTGCATTTGTGATTGGTCAGGATGATGCTAGGAATGATCCCAATGTCGTGACGGGTAAGTTCCTACTGGATGATTTCTTTGTTTATGTTTTATTCGATTCGGGTGCCGATACTAGTTATGTTTCCTTGAAAGTTAGTTAGATGCTTAAGCGTACCCCAATTCCCTTAAACACCAAGCATGTTGTATAACTAGCAAACGGTAAAAGTCTTGAAGCTACACACATAGTTAAGGGTTGTAATCTCGCTTTGGCTGGTCAGACCTTCTCTATCGATCTTATCCCTATCGTTCTTGGTAGCTTCGACGTCATCATTGGGATGGATTGGTTATCCCAACATCGAGCAGAGATCCTTTGCAAGGAGAAAATCGTCCGCATTCCTCGTACTGGTGAGGAACCCCTCGTAATTTGTGGCTCAAGAGTGATACTGTTGTGAGCATCATCTCTTTTCTTAAGGACCAGAAGTGTTTGCGAAAGGGCCACACCGCTATTCTAGCCCTCGTTACTGACACCTTAACGAAAGAAAAGAAGATAGAATACATTCCGATCATACGTGACTTTCCTGAGGTATTCCTTGAGGAATTAACGATCATACGTGACTTTCAAATCGAGTTATCTCCTTGAGCAGCACCTATAGCCCATGCACTTTATCGCTTAGCCCCATTAGAACTAGAAGAACTGTCCGCACAATTACAAGAGCTCTTTGACAAGGGTTTCATTCATCCTAGCTCTTCGCCCTGGGGAGCACCAGTTTTGTTTGTGAAGAAGAAAGACAGTACCTTTCGAATGTGCATTGACTATCGCGAACTCAACAAGGTGACTGTGAAGAATCGTTATCCTCTCCCGCATATTGATGACCTGTTCGACCAGCTGCAGGGGTCGAGCTTTTACTCTAAGATTGACCTGAGATCGGGCTATCATCGGCTGAGAGTTCGAGACGAGGACATCTCCAAGACAGCATTCAGGACTCGTTACGGGCACTACGAGTTCCCGATCATGCCTTTTGGGCTAACAAACGCACCAACGGTTTTCATGGATCTTATGAACTGAGTGTGCAAACCTTATTTGGATAAGTTCGTTATTGTGTTCATCGACGACATTCTGATCTACTCCAAGACTTAGGAGGATCACGAGCGACATCTGTGACTCATTTTGGAACTTCTTTGAACTGTGACACCTGGGTCACTGCGACCATCAAACAAATACCAAACCAATTAAATATTGTATTTCATACTTGGGATTTGTACAAATATGTGTATCATTTGCACATATGAATTCTTGTTCGATTTCGGGCTCTAAATCGCTTTCTGTAAGGTTATACGCGCACTGATGCATAAATATAACCAGTTTAATGCAACGGACACTCCGGAATAGTGAGAAAGGCTTAACATACCTTAAATAACCTTTACATAACTTAGAAATAAGCTTTTAGGGGTTCGGTGTGCTAAAATAAACTTTTGGGTCATTCAGGGACTAAAAGCGTCAAAAAGTGCACAAGTTTGCACTTTCGCGCATAACTTACGTTCTGAATACATCCGGACATCCAAAAACTTATGTAAGCACTAAAATATTTTGTTTTAGTGTTTTTCATAAGAAAAATCCATTCGTCACGCCATTTGGATCGTTTTTCGCGCTTATGCGCATTCCGTCGTAATTAACCGAACATCGCGATCGTACGGCCAAACGAACCGACATCTGATATGTTTTCAAGCATATTTCATGTTCCCTATGTCTTAATATCATTGTGGAGCTTGAAATTGGGTTTGACGGGTGTTAGAAGTGCCGTTACGCAACGAAACAAGGTGCAGGGACTGAAACTGTAATTCTGCCAAAGTTAATGGCTTACAGACCGTAAGCCATGACCCTTACGGTCCGTAAGGGGTCCCCAGAACAGCAGATTAGTTTAAACAGCTGTTGCCTCTTCAGGATAATGAGGGGCCAATTTGCACTTGCCTCTTCAGGATAATGAGTGGCCAATTTGCACTTGCCTCTTCAGGATAATGAGGGGCCAATTTACACTTGCCCTTTCATGCTCATGAGGGGCCATTTTGATGTTACCATAAGGTTTCAACAAGTGTATGGACAAGATCAAAGCACGATATTCAAGAAACGATCCTAACGGTGGTCCATTTCCTATAAATACCCACCATCCATTTCATTCTTCCTCACAAAATCTAATCTAAAGAGCTCTAAGTTGATGCCCTTGCTTCATACCTGAGCTATTTGGATCGAGATTGGCTTGCGGGGACCCGTTGTAAGTGTTCCTTCGTTCTTTATCGCTTTTCGTGTCTGAAAGTCAAACTATGTTTGACTTTCTGTATTGACCAGTTTATGGTCAACGCGAAGTTCGTTCGAACTTCATAACGTGAGCGTGATCACGATGGTTATAGTCCCTAGTGACTATACCTACTGATTACCACGTTATCTAGGCTCAGTGACGAGCCGTAGTTTCGGCCAAAATACGTATTCTTGCGTATTTTGTAACCAAACTACTATTGGGTGTCAAAACCGTTTGTTTTGATACCAAACCTGTTTTCTAAACTTAGGTAAGCATCTTTTAACATGCTTAGCTCGTCACTTTTAGTTTAGTGCTTATATAGGGTCGTAAGATAAGCGATCTAAACAATCGCTTATACTTTCGAACCCGACCCGTTTGGTCGATCATTAGGATCCGACCAAACACATTAGGTGACCATAGTTGTATAGGGAATAACCTTCCGAGGTTATACCTTATGGTCACATCGTTTAAGTAGTTGTATGATAGGTAGTTTATATGCCTTAGGTAAATTACCAAAATGCCCTTTTTACGCCAAAATTCATATTAAGCATATGTAACATAACTTTTGACATCTAAACTGATTTGGTAACAATATTAGACATGTTAAGGCATATTTTACATATCATAGGACTAGTTAGGCGTTCCGAACGCGTTTTACGCGAACGACACGTTAAAGTAGCATAAGATACCTAAACGGGTCGTAATGGGTCGTAAGCACTTAGGTTAGGTTTCATTTTAGTATGTGGGCTTTGCTAAACCATATTACATGAGTTCCTGTACTCGTTTGGTTTACGAACCCTCATTCTATCCAATCCTCCGATTTAGGTCCGGTATATTAACATAGTTACCTATATTAGGTGCCGTTTGATATCCGTGATCTCTAGCACTGTTTGGTTGTTACTCAAGGACTACTAAGAAATCTCAAGTGAGTACATAGAACCCCCTCTTTTAAATGTTTTCAACGTGTTTATGTGAGTACATAGACCCCTATTTTAATGTTTTTCAAACTGTTTTGGGGTGAAACACATGTGCCTACTTGTTACTTTCATGCTTTCATATCATATGCTTGTTATGTTCAATAGTACACTTATAGTACATGATTTCATTGTTTTTATGCTATGTATGCCCATTGTGTGCATACTTAGTACATCATTTTACATTACATTTTATGCTATGTATGCCCATTGTGTGCATACTTAGTACATCATTTTACATTACATTTTATGCTATGTATGCCCATTGTGTGCATATTTAGTACATCATTTTACATTACATTTTATGCTATGTATGCCCATTGTATGCATACTTAGTACATCATTTTACATTACATTTTATGCTATGTATGCCCATTGTGTGCATACTTAGTACATTTATTCATCACATGCTTACATTTTGGTATGACATTTGGTTTGTTTAAATAAGACAATGTACATTCATTAACACCGATCATGCCGCTCGTTAGTAGGTAATGGTACCATAGGACTTGACAACTCCCGTTCCTGAACCCTAGGTTTGTTTGGGTGGAAGGAATAACCGGATTCGATATACATTTACACAAGATAGACCTTTAAATTCGTTTAGGGGTTTATCGCCACAGTCACAAGGCTTGGATGTATGCATTTTCACAATACCGCATAGATGTTTATATCAGTATAGCATGCATTTGTTCCACAAAACATAACTTTGATTTAAACCATGTTTTACTTCAATACCTTGTTTTTGTGCATTTTACATATGGTTTAGTTGATATATTTCACTTACCATACATGATATTTTGGATACACAATTACATGATTTGCATTAGACATAAACATTTTGACATTGATATACACAATTCATGATTTACATTAGACATAGACATTTGACATGGTTTTCACACAAACATTTTGACATTTGATTTTACATAAACATTCTACTTTGATGGTTTGGTTTGAGTAAGTGATTTAAGGAACGAGGCGTGTGTAATATGATACAAGCATGGTGGATACGCCGCTGGTACTTCCTATATATAAGTGCTTGTATGGTATTACATATCGTAGCGTTATTTGAATCATTTCAATTTAGACATATAACATTTTATACAAATAACATACTTTTCACAATACATTGTTTTACAAACAACTTATCTAATACAAACTCATTTTACTTGGTTATTTACTTAACCATGTATTACTCTTTTATACATATATATCATTTGGTTTATTTATCACTTTTCAAATGATTTACAAGACAAAGCAAATTACAAGGTTCATGACTAAACATTTTCTTAAAAATAAGTCATGAATCTTATTTTCACAAAACCTATGTATCTCACAGGCATTTTTATGCTGACGTACCTATTTTCACATGTGTTTCAGGATATGATGCATAGGATTTATCAAGATACACTTAGGCGGACTTGGGCCTTAGTGACAATAAAAGATGCAAGACTAGTTATTTATGTTATATTTCTTTGATTGTCAAGAAATTGTAACTCTTTTATTCAATAAAACAATATTTCAATTTCCATGTGTTATGAAAGAATGATTCTGTTACAACACTCCCCGACGTTTCCGCCACGGTTTGTTGTTCCACGTGGTCGGGGTGTGACAGAAAAATTGGTATCAGAGCTCATGGTTATAGGGAATTAGGTTATTAGTAATGCTTTGACCTAGTCTATAACCTTCCTAGGACCCTAACGCGAGTTTACTTGCGTTTAGACATAAAACAACACCGTCACCTATCCTTAAGTGACAACCGCAACAAGAACATAAATTTCAAAACCGCTTTGAAAACTAATCATATGTTCTAGGATGATTGATTACTAGGTTTTGAACCCTCTATTATATGGTTTTGAACCCCTTTGAATTTTCAAAACCTCGTCAAAGTTTGGGTCTTATAGTGTGAACACGTGCAATCTGGAAGAGTGGATGCCTGTACTCTAAGTTTTTTGTCTAAGGCTAGAGTGTTCGTACAAATCCACATAATCGGACCAGTCACTCTTAACTGGGAACTCTTGGGGTGAGTGTCCACTTATAGGCTAATGCATGTCTTCGCGATACATTAATATGACCTGCTTACTTTGATTAGTCACCGTCTCATTTGTTTGCCTTAGGTAACAAACAAATGATCGCAATTTCTATGCGATGTCATTTTGTTTTATTTACCGATAACATTTCATTTGTTTCCTCCTATATCCTTCATTTCCTCCAGAATGTCTCTTCATCGCAACGATGCGCAGATATCCGAGCAGACTGCCAAATTTGCCCATGTTGGTGCATGTTATGTGACAACAGCGTTGGATTGGTCTTTGGATATTAAACGTCTTTGGGCCGCGAAGAATTATGAGAGAAATAGAATTCTAGTTTGTTGAAGCCCAATCTAGTCCAAGTTTGTATCAAGTTAAAGTCCATCTAGTTTAGCCCGAATTGTATCTAGAATTCGTATGGGCTGAGCCCAGTTCGATTTGTATGGTTGTGTGTATATAAACAACCTTTATCTAGAGTTTTAGGGTTAGACATTTGGAGACTTTTAGGCAATTGAGAGAGAGTTCGAATACACAGAATATTGGCTGTGAGTTCGTGAAGATCTTGAGTGATTGTAAACGTTTTCGTTGGATAATCATAGAAGATCGGTTGGTAAATCGTCTGGTGTTCTTGTTTCTGTTTATTTGGTTTATCAAGGGGATTCCGCACCCTTGGTAGATTGTCAGTTTTGTTACGATCCATACGGGATAGGGACCTACAATTGGTATCAGAGCGTTTGCTCTTGTGTACGGTTCAAAACTGATATTACAGATTCAAGGATTGTGTTCGTGTTTGAAGATTTTCGAATTCTGTGTGTAGAACATCGAAGAACAGTCAAAAATTGTGAGTGTTTGATTCGTTTTGGTTATTGATCTGATTTGTTTGCTTGTTTTTAGGAGTTTCAGTTGGAAAGTTATCAATCAGAGGATTCGTTGGTGTAAAAGGTGCTGATTTTTCGGGATTTTGATTGGAAAATAGCTGGTCTCGACTCGAAACTGTAGTCTCGACTTGTGCTGATTTTACTCGCAACAGTGGTCTCGACTCGCAACCGTGGTCTCGGTTTGTGCTGATTTGACTCGCAACAGTGGTTTCGACTCGCAACAGTGGTTTCGACTCGTAACTAGTGGTCTCGGTTGGTGCTGATTTGACTCGCAACAGTGGTTTCGACTCGCAACAGTGGTTTCGACTCGTAACTAGTGGTCTCGGTTTGTGCTGATTTGACTAGCAACAGTGGTTTCGACTCGCAACAGTGGTTTCGACTGGACTGTGTGGTCTCGATTGGACTGAGCAGTTACAAGTTAGAAAGTGGTGGAATTTTTCTAGGCAATCGTAGGAAAAATTTCACAGTTTCGTGTTTAGATAATTATCCGTAACTCAACTGGACAAACCGTTTGCACCGTTGGACTCCTTGGATTTTTAGGACAAAAAAAAAAAATGTCGAACATGTCTAAATTGAACGATGCAAACTTGTAACTCTTTGATTGTCAAGAAATTGTAACTCTTTTATTCAATAAAACAATATTTCAATTTCCATGTGTTATGAAACAATGATTCTGTTACAACACTCCCCGACGTTTCCGCCACGGTTTGTTGTTCCACGTGGTCGGGGTGTGACAGAAAAGTTGGTATCAGAGCTCATGGTTATAGGGAATTAGGTTATTAGTAATGCTTTAACCTAGTCTATAACCTTCCTAGGACCCTAACGCGAGTTTACTTGCGTTTAGACATAAAAAAAATGTCGAACATGTCTAAATTGACTCTGGAAAATCCCGAAATAGGTTTTAGACATTATATATCATTGGAATCGAAATCTCGAGATGAATCTAACGGTATAAGTTGGTAAAAACAGGTTTCGGACTAAAATTGTACGGTTTAACCAGTCTGCTTAAGTTAAAATGTCGAACATGTCTAAATTGAACGAGCTTTTAAGGATGGAACACGAGGTAGGCACAACGAACAAACCACCTAAGATGATGAAGGTGGAGAATTACTTGACATGGAAGGATAGGTTTCAATCCTTTATTGAATATCAGGACACACGCATGTGGATTTGTATTGAAGATGGGTACACAAACCCTACACATGACTTTGAAGGCAGACCGCGTGTCACAGCCTATGTGAACATGCAAGAAAATGATAAAAGGATGTATGAGGCTGAAAAGAAAGCCTTGGCAGCTATCAAGATGTCCCTACCTGATAGCATCAAACACACCTTTAAGAAGTACACTACTTCAAAAGAAATGTGGGATGCGCTGGAGAAGAGATATGAAGGGAATTCTGATGTCAAGAAGAACAAAATTGATCTACTGAAGAAGCAGTTTGCTGTGTTCAAGCACATGAAAAATGAGTCACTTGAGGACGTTATTACTCGATACTACCATCTGATGTCAGAATTGGATAATTATGATATAGATTGCTATTCTGACATAGAGAAAAATGACAAGCTGCTTGATACTCTGCCTGCTAAATGGGATATTTACACTCTCATGATAAAGGGAGAAGCTGATTATGAAACAAAGGAACTGGAAGAAGTCGTTGGAAAGCTAAGAGCTTATGAGCTCAGCATGAAGAAGAAGGACACTGGATATGATCAGGTTCAAGATCCAGGGATTTACAATGGGCTTACATCTTCTTCATCTCACGATGCTTCTAGCGACTCTGCCACTGCTTTTCTCTCGCGTGAAACTGAGCAGGTCACAGTAAATGAGGATGGTGATGTATGTTTTGTAGCTGCTTCAGGAGGATCAACTGGAGCTAAGAGAACATCAACTGCTAAGCAAAGTAGTAGTTCAAAGTCAATGCCAATGAGTGTGAAGTCTGCTGAAGAACATCTTGCTCTACTTGCTTCTTTTGTTGCTTCTTATGAAAACTACATTCAGGGGAAGATATCTGATCCTGCCGTTTTAGATGAAGATTACGATCAGATTGACCCTGATGATCTTGAAGATATGGATTTGCAATGGCAAATGGCCATGATTACTAGAAGGGTGAAGAGGTTCATGAACAGAACTGGAAGGAAATTTGTAGGGAAAACTGTTGGGTTTGACAAGACCAAAGTGAGGTGCTTTAACTGTCAAAGTTATGGTCATTTTGCTAGGGAATGTCAGAAACAAAAGCATGAAATCTCAAGTCAGAGTTCAAACAATAGAAATTCATCAAACAACTCTAACTCAAGAGCGCTGATCTCTACTGCACGAGAAGGTTCATATGACTGGAGTATTCACTTGGAAAATGATGAGAATGTCACTCAAGCATTTATGGCAGAGATTGTTCCCGTTGATGAAGCTGATGCTAACATGAATGCTGAAGTTGAGAAGAAAAGTGAAGCTGAGGTAGATAAGGCTGATCAGACAACAGATGCTGAAAAAGGAAAGCCAAAGTCTGAGCATGAAATGGATGATGAAAAGGAAGCAGATGAGAAAGATGAAATCATCAAAAGAATGGAAGCTCAACTTGCTGCTCTTATGGCCAACTCAGACAAATCGACTAGAGAGGTAAGTAACTCTGCTACTTCCGTTTGCTTAAAGTGTCGTGAATTACAGGGTGAAGTTGACAGGTTGTCAACTCAAAACAAAAGTCTGGTGAGCGAAATATCTAACGTAAAAGAATCAAATTTCTTTGCAAAAAGAAATGAGTCATCATATTTGAAAAAGATAAAAGGCTATGAAGCTGAAATTGAAGTTTTAACCTGTAAACTAAACGAAAAACTTCAAGTCATAGACTTAGCTCATGACAGGATGGCCGAGAAAACAAAAGAAATTTCTGAAAAATGCAAAGAGTTGTCAGATGCACAACTCAAAATTGTTGAACTCGAAAAGAAATTAGGTCAATTCAGGGATTCTACTTTTGTTATGAAACACATGATGGGTGGGTTAAAGAAGAGTAATGACAAGACAAGTGTGGGATTCAAGGGCTTCAATGAAGTTCCACCTCCTCTTAGTCATGACTATTCTTTCTTACCTGATGAAGATGAGTTCACAGACTTTCTGTCAACATCACCAAGTAGTTTCACATCTAGTCAAGGTGATGTGTTTGAAGATAATGATGCTAAGAAGGTCAATAACAGCAAACCTGTTTTGAAAAAAAAAATTCAAATCCTACGAATAAAAATCAAACTTTTGTTAAAAAGGTTAATTTTGTTCAAGGAAGTGATATGAAAAACGAAACAGCTGTTATAGAAAATGAATCAAATGTAGAGTTTGCTAAAAACAAAAATATAGAAAATCTTGAAACTAAGCAAACTGAACCAAATCCTTCTAAGGCATCATCATCTAAACCAGAATCTAGTTCAAAGGCTTCAGCTGAGAAGTCTTCGAAACAGAGATCGTGCTTCAAGTGTCACATCAAAGGACATGTAGCTAGCTGCTGTCCTAACAAAAAGAGTGAAGCACAACTTAGTGAAAAACAGAGAGGGAAATTACCAGTGAGGGAAGGTGATAGTGAGGAGAAAGGCTCAAATTCTCCAAAGAAATCTGCTCCTAAGCAACCAGAAAATGTTGCTGTTGGTGTAGATAAGGCTGAAAAAGGAACTCCACAAGTTCTTCGTTTTCAAAGAAATCAACAAAGATTTCAGCCTAGATCTCCACCAGGCAGATATGACAGACCTAGAAGCAGTTCACCTAGAATGAACAATTTTAATGGAAATACAAATAATTTCAGAAGTCAAGGTCAATATCAAAATCGATACCAAAATAATGGTTGTCGAAATTTTTATAACAATGGCTTTCGAAATTACAACAA
The DNA here is from genome assembly GCA_030545235.1 of Helianthus tuberosus. Classification (NCBI taxonomy): domain Eukaryota; kingdom Viridiplantae; phylum Streptophyta; class Magnoliopsida; order Asterales; family Asteraceae; genus Helianthus; species Helianthus tuberosus. Next base: position 45,902,959 of record CM060426.1, on the reverse strand, counting down.
TCAAGGTTCTTGGAATCAAAATCAAAGTTTTCAAAGGTCACATAGTCCAAACACAAATAGGTACCCTCAGGACCAGAGACCTTATGGAAATCAAAACCAATTTCCATCGACAGGTCCAAGATCCAAGACTCAAGTTAGGAGTGATGGATGTTGGATGGACGTTCAAATAGTTGGTGAATTTGGACGACCCAAGACCATTAAGGCTTGGGTCCCCCAAGCTAACTAATCCTTTGGTTGGTGTGTGCAGGAGCTGCTAAGGAGGATTATCAACTTATGGTATGTTGATAGTGGCTGCTCCAGGCACATGACGGGGGATGCGAGGTTGTTTTCTGAATTTGAAGAATATGATGGTGGACATGTAAATTTTGCTGGTGCTAAAGGTGGAAGGATAACTGGACGAGGAAAAGTGACAAATGGGAAGATCACTTTGGACAAAGTGAACTATGTTGAGCAGCTTAAGCATAATCTGATGAGCGTGTCACAAGTTTGCGACAAGGGTCACTCGGTCCATTTTACAAATACTGAGGCATTGGTGTTGAAACCGGGTTTGGTTATTCCGGACGATTGGATAGTGATGCGTGCACCGAGGAAAAATGATACTTATGTCATGGACATGGGTGCCAAGGATCCAACTGCTGCGGTGGCGTGTTTACTGTCAAAAGCATCTGAAGCTGAATCTATGTTGTGGCACATACGCATGGCCCACATTCACTATCGCAAAATGAATTATATCATAAAAAATGAGCTAGTGAAAGGGGTTCCATTGCTGAGGTTTCAAGTGGAAGATAAATGTCTTCCATGTCAAAAGGGAAAACAACACAAGAAACCTCATAAGTCTAAAACAGTAAATTCCATTAATGCCCCTTATGAATTACTTCACATGGATTTATTCGGTCCAGTGAATGTGAGGAGCATAGGTGGAAAGTACTGTTGTCTTGTTGTCACTGATGATTATTCACGTTATTCATGGGTTTTCTTTTTAGGTACAAAAGATGAGACGGCGGAGATACTGATAGATCTTTTTACGAAATTGGAAAACGTCCATGATGCAAGGATCAAGAGGATAAGGAGTGATAATGGCACGGAGTTCAAGAATCGGATTCTGGATCTCTACTGTCTTCGAAAAGGAATTGAACATCAATATTCTGCTCCTTATACACCTCAACAGAATGGAGTCGCTGAGAGGAAAAACAGGACGTTGATTGAAGCTGCTAGGACGATGCTTTCAGATTCAAAGCTACCAGTTCTTTTCTGGGGAGAAGATGTGAATACAGCTTGCTATGTCCTAAACAAAGTTTTAACTGTTAAACGTTTTAACAAAACTTGTCATGAGTTGATGTTTAACGAAAAACCAAACTTTACAGGCTTTGAACCATTTGGATTACCCTGCACCATTGTGCGAAACAAAGATAAACAAAAATTCGGTGAGGTGGCTGACGAAGGCTACTTTCTGGGTTACGTGCCTGGCACACCGAATAAAAGGGTTTTTAATCTAAAAAATGGTAAAATTGAGGTTGTTTTTAATGTGGAAATTACTTCCTACAAACCTCAACAATCAACGAGTGGTCCTGCTATATTATATGATTATGAAAGTGTTTTTAAGTCATTTAATATTCCTGAGGTTTCTGATGCAGATGATTCTCAGCTGATTCAAACAGTGGTATGTGAAGATGATGAAGGCGAGTTCATGCCTAGATCGAATGTTGATATGTCAGATGCTCCGGAAACTTCCCAAGGTGCTGCTAATCCTGATTCAAGCGATAGTGACTCTGAACCCATTCAGGGGGAGGAGTTTGTAAATCCGTTTGCAAATCAGAATATTCAGGGGGAGGTTGGCTCAAACCTGGGTGATAATCTTGAAGTTGATGCAGTTGCTTCTACACGAGCAAATAGAGATCATCCAGTTGACATGATACTTGGAGATCCTACTGCAGGTGTTCAGACGAGAAGAAGCATAGCAGCGAATTCAGGGTTATTTGTTTCGATTGAGAAGACTGGGATAGTGAACGAGTGCTTGTATAGTTGCTTTATTTCCCAAGAGGAGCCGAAGAACATTCACATGGCTCTTAAAGACAATTCATGGGTTGAAGCTATGCAAGAAGAATTGGCCCAGTTTGCGAAGTTGAAGGTTTGGGAGTTAGTGGACCTTCCTAAAGGTGAAAGAGAGATTGGCACTAAGTGGGTGTTTAAGTGCAAGAAGGATGATAGAGGTATTGTCACGCGCAACAAGGCTCGGTTAGTGGTAAAAGGGTTCAATCAGCAAGAAGGGATAGATTATAATGAAGTGTTTGCACCAGTGGCAAGGTTGGAGGCAATTCGTTTGTTTCTAGCTTTTGCTTCATTCAAGGGCTTCAAAGTTTTCCAACTAGACGTGAAGAGTGCATTTCTTTACGGGAAAGTCCAAGAAGTGGTGTATGTCTCACAACCAGATGGGTTCGTTGATCCAGACTATCCAGATCGAGTGTACAAACTTGATAAGGCTTTGTATGGGTTACATCAAGCTCCTAGGGCGTGGTACGAGACACTGTCTACACATCTGCTCAAGAATGGTTTTGAAAGAGGTCAGATTGACAGTACACTGTTCATAAAGAGGAAGAAAGAAGATTTTCTGCTGGTACAGGTGTACGTGGATGACATCATTTTTGGGTCATCAGATGAGAACATGTGTAAGGAGTTTGAACAGGTGATGAAGAGTAAGTTTGAAATGAGTGCTATGGGTGAGCTGTCTTACTTTCTGGGATTACAAGTTGAACAGAAGGAAGATGGGATGTTTATTCATCAAACAAAGTATGTGTATGACATTTTGGATCGGTTCAAAATGAATGATTGCTCTACTTTCAACACACCCATTTGCGAAAATCACAATCTCGGCCCAGATCATGAAAGTACTGAAGATGTTGATCCTACTCAATACAAGGCGATGATTGGTTCTCTAATGTACTTGACTGCTTCAAGACCTGACATCATGTTTTCCGTATGCTTGTGTGCCAGATATCAGGCGAATCCGAAAGAGTCACACATGAAAGCAGTGAAGCGTATTCTTCGTTACTTGAAGGGGAAACCTAAACTTGGGTTGTGGTATCCAGCTGATAGTGATTTGAGGTTCATTGCTTACACTGATTCAGACTTTGGAGGATGCAAATCAAACAGGAAGTCTACAACAGGTGGTTGTCAGTTCTTAGGAGGCAGGATCGTGTCTTGGCAATGCAAGAAGCAATCCTGTGTGTCTACCTCTACGTGTGAAGCTGAATATATTGTTGCGGGTAGCTGTTGCTCTCAGGTTCTCTGGATTCAACAGCAGATGCGCGATTACGGTTTGGATTTCACTCGTACTCCTATTATGATAGATAATAATGCCACTATATCAATCACAAACAATCCCGTAAAGCACAGTAGAACTAAACATATTGACATACGTCATCACTTTATACGGGATTGTGCTGAAAAGCGACTAATTGAATTGCACCGAGTCGACACAGAAGATAACCTTGCTGATCTTTACACAAAAGCTTTTGATCGAGCTCGCTTTGAACACTTAGTCGAACTCAACGGGATGAGGAATCCTGAATAACTGGTTTTTCATAAGAATTTTGTAAATAGTTTACTGTTTTCTTAAAAATCCAAAAAATACAAAAACATTGAAAAATCAAAAACATAAAAAAAATAGAAAATAAAAAATGAGATATCACTGTGTGAAAAAGAAGAAATGATAGTACATCAGCAAGTTAGACTGTCACACTGAAAATGAAATTAAAATGCTTAAGTGTGATAGTAGCTTCATCATATGATATACCAGTAGGCAAAAGCATGAAATAATCAACTTACCAAAGTGATATAAACATAAAAGCACTGAGTATGAGTGGGGAACACATCAGTGGTGTATGGTTTAATGACCTTAAATCTTGCGTTGATAGATTGCCAAAATCTGAAGTTTTGGGTCTTTATACTGTTATTTCATCTGGGGATATCTTGGCTGTATATTGTTCAGAACTAAAATTGTACATGACCCCAGGAAAGAAAGTCACTTGGAATTAGCTCATTTCTATTTGAATGTCTATATGTTGTCCCGATACACACAATTTTGATCTGATTCTGAAATCTTCTCTGAAACAAGTCGTGTACCTCCTCTGATGCATCCAGATATATGCTGACCTGGAGGTGCTAGGCAACGACAGCTTCTGCTGCATCCAGATACATGCTGACCTAGCTGTACGTTGTCGCACTATAGATCTAATACACCCGAAAGAGGCCCTCTAGTGCCCAAAAGAAATCCAAGAAACCTATATCAAACTGAGAAAAACTCATTTGATCTGTATATTATACCATCTCTCCTAAAGATCTATTCTGTTCTTTTCTCAACCTATTCCCAGTTAAGATTTCAGAAATCTGGATTGGACTTGTGAAATATGTGGTAGGGAAGATACTTGCATGATAGAGTGTGCTGTTTATATTTCCAGGATTTGATTGGTATTTATTTGGGTGTTCATTGTTAAACAATCAAAACATGATAAAACAGATTATATGCAGACCTAGCCATTGTCAGGATATCTTAAAGGATGACATCAGTATACTCACCTACTACGATGAATCTTTGTGCATACCTTGATCGTGGGGGTATATCCTGAAGTGGGACACACTAGTATTTCAGAAATAAAATTACCTTAACGTATCATACGGTAATGGTACTTGAAATGTTCACGCATTTTGTTTAAGTGGACAAACATACTGGTAATCATCTTGGACTGCTTTTCACGAAAAATTAAATAAAGAATTATCTAATTGTGTGAAACAGTTTGATTATGCTGATATGATCTTCTTACCAGTGATTCTCGCAAAAATAGAGTGTTTATTGCTTTTAGTATTTATTTGCTTTCAGAAAATACAAAAATACAAAAATAGTGTCTTTTTCTGTTCAAATTCCTAATGTACGGAAAACTGTTATTCTTGGAGGAGTTGTTACTGATAGGGGGAGACGGTGTTAGTAAGTGGGTTCAAAATTTTGAAATGATGCAGGTTATAAGGTGTTTGATTAAACATTGTTGCGTGTTGGTACTTAATTTGAAAATGCTTAATCTGATACAGTTTAACTATCTCTTGAATAATAATAATTCTTTAACTATGTTGAAAAATTCTTATGGTTTCTCGAGATGTTTGTTTTATAGTATACAGATTGAAGCAGTTTGTTGATGAGAAGTTGCTTTGAAGAGATGAGGAGTTTGTTGCTGCTTGGTAGAGTCCTCCTTCTACAATGCAGAATGGATGCTGTGAAGACTTATTGAGAATGTTGAATACAACTTGGAAGGTTTGGTGATTGGATACATCAGCTTAGGGGGAGTCTGTTGCTGACAGAATTCATGTTGAAGCTGACGCTATCCAAAGACCAAAGACTGTGAGATTCTGAAGACTAAAGTTTCCTTTGCAAGCTATTGTCAAGGGGGAGTTAACTGTCTGTTGCTGACAGAATTCATGTTGAAGCTGACGCTATCCAAAGACCAAAGACTGTGAGATTCTGAAGACTAAAGTTTCCTTTGCAAGCTATTGTCAAGGGGGAGTTTGTTGGTGCATGTTATGTGACAACAGCGTTGGATTGGTCTTTGGATATTAAACGTCTTTGGGCCGCGAAGAATTATGAGAGAAATAGAATTCTAGTTTGTTGAAGCCCAATCTAGTCCAAGTTTGTATCAAGTTAAAGTCCATCTAGTTTAGCCCGAATTGTATCTAGAATTCGTATGGGCTGAGCCCAGTTCGATTTGTATGGTTGTGTGTATATAAACAACCTTTATCTAGAGTTTTAGGGTTAGACATTTGGAGACTTTTAGGCAATTGAGAGAGAGTTCGAATACACAGAATATTGGCTGTGAGTTCGTGAAGATCTTGAGTGATTGTAAACGTTTTCGTTGGATAATCATAGAAGATCGGTTGGTAAATCGTCTGGTGTTCTTGTTTCTGTTTATTTGGTTTATCAAGGGGATTCCGCACCCTTGGTAGATTGTCAGTTTTGTTACGATCCATACGGGATAGGGACCTACAGCCCAGCGGATAGGCGAAGTAATTCTGAAGACTGTTGAATTAGGCATTGCCATGTCTCGTCTCAACAATGAAGCCACTCAAGGGCCACCAAAGGAAGCAGAAGTCAAGCCTGCACCACCAGCCAAGAAACCAATCAAGGAATCAAAGACCATGGATGAACAGACTGGATCCCCTAAGAGGTCAAAGAAGCGAAAGGCTTCTCAGAACTTCGCCGTGGTCGCTCACAATGGTCAAGCCATCCCCAACCAACCAGCTCAACCCCCTGCTAGGAAGCCATACAAAGGAACTGCTCCTTTGTGCAAACGATGCAACCGTCATCATTTAAACCTCTTACCCTGCTTCAAATGTACCTACTGTGGACGGTGGGGACATCTGATAAACATATGCCGCTTTGCTATCCAAAACAAAGCTGCTATAAACATTGCTGCTACCCAACCACAAGCGAATCCTGCTCAAGCTCGCTTCCCGCCTGGATCATGCTACAACTGTGGCAAGATGGGTCATTTCGTGAATAAATGCCCGAAGCTTGCTAAGGCAAATCCAACCCACGGATGAGCAGTTGGCTGTTTAGAAGATGTTGTTGTCTTATGCTTTTGTTTCTTCTATTTACTTGTAATGTGAAACAATCTGTCCCGTTCATAAATAAAAGTTGTTGTTCGCAATTCTGATATACAAGTATAGTTACATGTATGTATGGCATTCCCCTATGATGCCTACATTAAGGAACTATGTTCCTTGCAAACTACTTTTGTGAATTTTTCCCATTTTTGTGTTTACTCATGATTTCCTTGGTAAATTCTAAGTACTCGTTTTATTCTAAGAAACGAAGTACAGGAAATAAAGTGACATTATGAGTAATCGTGCTTCTATGCCATTGAATCCTTGGTTAGATAACCAAGGATATTTTCAAATCTCATACCCATTACGTTCTGATTTCTTCAACATGCATAACATAAGTTTTCAAAACAACCTACATGATTTCAAAACATTCTATATATAGTTCGAAAACATTTTTAATATAGTGTATTTACTTAACATGACAAATGCACAAAGCTTTGTCTATGTTTTCAAAAACAACCGTCATGATTTCAAAATATTTCATATAGTTTGAAAACAATTTTAAGTAATATATCAAGTGCACGATTTCAAAAGCATCATTCATGTTTTCAAAAACCTTATACATAATTTCAAAATTCATCTCGCATGATTTTAAAACTTTTTTATAAATATACTTACCTAGTACACCTACTTTATGATTTCAAAAGTATTATGCATAAGGTTTCAAAAACATTGAACACATTTTTTTAAGAACCCCATGCATAGTTTTCAAAAATATTTATCCTCATACATTGACTTATGTTGGTGCACGAGATGTTTGTTGACTACGTCTACATTGTGTCTTTGGTCAAGATAGGAGCTTGAAAGTCAAAATAGGGTTTAATGATGTAATTTCGCTTATATGTACATGTTTAGAGTGGGATTTCGCTTAGAGGTACATTAGGGTTTCGCTTATGTGTCACTAGGTGGTTTCTCTTGTATGGTCACATGGGGGTTTCGCTTATATGGACATGCCATATAAGCGAAATCAGCCACATCTATAAATACCCGGTCATGTGACTTCATATGGGACATTGGAGTGGAACCTGATCATGCTTTGTGTAACTAAACTCTGTCAAATTGTAATCTGAAAGAATCAATAGAGAAGGATTTGAAAGATAAAAGCTGTGTAACTTCATTTACGTTGATTCCGCCTACGTATGTGAAGATGAACGTTCTCAACTGACTGTTTAGGGTCGGAACACGGTCCAACAACTTAACTTTCAAATTCCGCTTCATATGTTGCCTTGGCATATTGAGCATCTCAACCTCAAAAGCATTTTACTTCATGTTTTGACTTAAACACGTCTAGTGCAAGGTTTTGAAACATCTTCAACTTCTAAAATCCATATGGGATCTTTTTATCTCCACAATTAGACCCTTGTGGATGATTATCATACAAATCAGAGTCCTTAGTTGGATTCCTTGTGTACCTTAATTCGAACATTTCAGTTCCTTAGAATCGAAATCGAATTTTCTCTTTAAGATCTTTCTATCTTTATAGTTAGATTCTTAGAAATATTTAAAGCACCAATCAAAATCCACTGATTGGATACCTGGTGTGCTTTGAATACATGTGCACAGTTAGCAGAACAAATTAACAAAATGATAACAAATCAAGTTAAACAATTTTGTGGTTATGTGACTATGTGTTTATGCATTTTGTGTTTTCTTTTATGCATTTTTTGTGTTTTTGTATACTCCGGATATTCGTTATCCAAATCCTCGTAGAACCTTTCGTATCTTCATATGAGGGATTCGTAGAAGGATATTAAAAAAGGTACTACCTTAAATCCTTATTGGGCTTCTACATGATAGTTAAGACCCTTGGATTGTATAGTACCACTCCACGATTCATAAGAGACCCTTTTAGTGATCTAGTCAAAAAGATTGATTAAAAAATCTGGTTAAGAATGACATGTGATGGTATAAGCTGAAAAGACTCCTTGGTTGTCTATTAAAATCATTTATTGATTTAATAAAAAGGGACCCTATGGTGGTCTAGTCACAATCATCACAGGCTCGTTCATTGTTTTCTTCCCCTACACATTTTAAGATGCACTACGTGACCATGCAAGGAATTACGTAATTATGGATGCATACATAATTACGAAGTTCAATGCACGGAAACCACAGTAAGACTTATTATGTGTAAGAACCGATGGTGACAACCATAACGAAATGTGAACAATGTAATAGAGGTACGGTGGACGCACCAATGACGCTTTATATACTAGTATATAAGTGTCCCTCTCACATTACAAGCATGATGTTATTGTAAAGTTACTAGAAGTTCAGGACGCTAACCAGTGTTGTTTGATCTTTTCAACTTCATGTTTCAAGCTCTCACAAGTTTCCTCTGAATAAATTTCGGGACGAAATTTCCTAAAGTAGGGGAGACTGTGACACCTGGGTCACTGCGACCATCAAACAAATACCAAACCAATGAAATATTGTATTTCATACTTGGGATTTGTACAAATATGTGTATCATTTGCACATATCAATTCGTGTTCAAATTTCAGACTCTAAATCGCTTTCTGGAAGGTTATACGCGCACTGATCCGTAAATATAACAAGTTTAATGCAACGGACACTCTGGAATAGTGAGAAAGGCTTAACATACCTTAAATAACCTTTACATAACTTAGAAATAAGCTTTGAGGGGTTCAGTGTGCTAAAATAAACTTTTGGGTCATTCAGGGACTAAAAGCGTCAAAAAGTGCACAAGTTTGCACTTTCGCGCAAAACTTACGTTCTGAATACATCCGGACATCCAAAAATTTATATAAGCACTAAAATATTTTATTTTAGTGTTTGTCATAAGAAAAATCCATTCGTCACGCCATTTGGATCGTTTTTCGCGCTTATGCGCATTCTGTCGTAATTAACCGAACATCGCGATCGTACGGCCAAACGAACCGACATCCGAGATGTCTTCAAGCATATTTCATGTTCCCTATGTCTTAACATCATTTTGGAGCTTGAAATTGGGTTTGACGGGTGTTAGAAGTGCCGTTACGCAACGAAACAAGGTGCAGGGACTGAAACTGTAATTCTGCCAAAGTTAATGGCTTACGGACCGTAAGCCATGACCCTTACGGTCCGTAAGGGGTCCCCAGAACAGCAGATCAGTTTAAACAGCTATTGCCTCTTCAGGATAATGAGGGGCCAATTTGCACTTGCCTCTTCAGGATAATGAGGGGCCAATTTGCACTTGCCTCTTCAGGATAATGAGGGGCCAATTTACACTTGCCCTTTCATGCTCATGAGGGGCCATTTTGATGTTACCATAAGGTTTCAACAAGTGTATGGACAAGATCAAAGCACGATGTTCAAGAAACAATCCTAACGGTGGTCCATTTCCTATAAATACCCACCATCCATTTCATTCTTCCTCACAAAATTTGATCTAAAGAGCTCTAAGTTGATGCCCTTGCTTCATACCTGAGCTATTTGGATCGAGATTAGCTTTCGGGGACCCGTTGTAAGTGTTCCTTCGTTCTTTTATCGCTTTTCGTGTCCGAAAGTCAAACTATGTTTGACTTTCTGCATTGACCAGTTTATGGTCAATGCGAAGTTCGTTCAAACTTCATAACGTGAGCGTGATCAAGATGGTTATAGTCCCTAGTGACTATATCTACTGATTACCACGTTATCTAGGCTCAGTGACGAGCCGTATGTTTTGATACCAAACCTGTTTTCTAAACTTAGTTAAGCATGTTTTAACATGCTTAGCTCGTCACTTTTAGTTTAGTGCTTATATAGGGTCGTAAGATAAGCGATCTAAACAATCGCTTATACTTTCGAACCCGACCCTTTTGGTCGATCATTAGGATCCGACCAAACACATTAGGTGACCATAGTTGTATAGGGAATAACCTTCCGAGGTTTTGCCTTATGGTCACATCGTTTAAGTAGTTGTATGATAGGTAGTTTATATGCCTTAGGTAAATTACCAAAATGCCCTTTTTACGCCAAAATTCATATTAAGCATATGTAACATAACTTTTGACATCTAAACTGATTTGGTAACAATATTAGACATGTTAAGGTATATTTTACTAATCATAGGACTAGTTAGGCGTTCCGAACGCGTTTTACGCGAACGACACGTTAAAGTAGCATAAGCTACCTAAACGGGTCGTAATGGGTCGTAAGCACTTAGGTTAGGTTTCATTTTAGTAAGTCGGCTTTGTTAAACCATATTACATGAGTTCCCATACTCGTTTGGTTTACGAACCCTCATTCTATCCAATCCTCCGATTTAGGTCCGGTATATTAACATAGTTACCTATATTAGGTGCCGTTTGATATCCGTGATCTCTAGCACTGTTTGGTTGTTACTCAAGGACTACTAAGCAATCTCAAGTGAGTACATAGAACCCCCTCTTTTAAATGTTTTCAAGGTGTTTATGTGAGTACATAGACCCCTCTTTTAATGTTTTTCAAACTGTTTTGGGGTGAAACACATGTGCCTACTTGTTACTTTCATGCTTTCATATCATATGCCTGTTATGTTCAATAGTACACTTATAGTACATGATTTCATTGTTTTTATGCTATGTATGCCCATTGTGTGCATACTTAGTACATCATTTTACATTACATTTTATGCTATGTATGCCCATTGTGTCACACCCCGAAATTATCAGAGCTGGCGTGACTGGACTGGTATCTTCATTGCACAGCGGAAGCAAAAATAAGCTAAGTCTTTTAGTGAATTGAACGCCACTAAGTACTCGAATCCCCAATGGTTCTCCTATTCCAACCGTGCCTTGTTTTAGAACTGTAACCTGAGAAAGAAACATGCGAAAAATCAACATAAAGTTGAGCGAGTTCATAGTTTGTTTGTAAAAGATTTGAAATAAATCTTTTGAGTTGTGAAAGATTTGAAATAAATCTTTAGAATAACTGTATTTTTGAAATATTATTGAGAGAACGAATCAAAAGTCATTTTCTTGCCAAGTTATATGAAAACGTTGTGTTTGTAACACGTTATGTTCATAAAAACCATGTATTTGCAAAGTCTTGTATTTGTAATGTTCGTATAACCGTCAATGCCCACCCTGACTTTGACTCCATACCCGCATAATCCTATGCTTTGAATTTTGTATAAAACATGGTATTTAATTCGTATGAACAAGTATTTTTTTTGTAAGTATAAAATCCCTGGTATGTAGCAAATAAGGAAAAAGAGATCAATTAATGTGTAGCTAATACATTAATAAGTGACATGGCCTAGGAAGCACTCAAACCTGTAACGCAGATTTCATACCGGTCCTTCTGGCGGAACGACATAGTCACCACATGCAGCCACACGCTGGCTCATGTGTGGGGCTCGCAACACCCGATAGATCTATCACTCATGCCTCTCGGTCCTTATACAAGGATTAATGGTCTTACGATAATAGCCTATCCATTCACGTGATCTAGTCTAGTAGTAAACCCTCCTTAGGCTAACCATACCAAAAAAAAAGTCTGTAAATGTCTGTAAATGTCTGTAAATGTTTGTAAATGTCTTTAAATGTCTGTAAAAATTGTAACATGTATTTTACCCCAGCCTCTAAGGCTGAACCTCCCCAGCCTCTAAGGCTAACTTCCCCTAGTCATAAAAAAATCAATCACTTTTCGATAATACGCATTTGTTTTGTAAAAACCAGTATATTTAGTGTAAAGTTCATTCGTAAACCGTTTGAGTTCCTTGAAATCCGTTCGAAACATGATTTAGAAATGTGAGTTTTCATTCATTTGAAAACTTTGTATGTTTCTGAAAATCGTGCATGTCTTTCCACCCCGAAAACATTTACAAAAATGTAAAACTGTAAAAGGTGGGGTTATGAACTCACCTGAATTGTCTTGTGCGAAGCTAGCTAATTACGACTTTGTGATGTCGTTTCCAAGACTTGACTTGCTAGCGTGCTTTCTACAATATTCCTAACACGGAATATCTAATAATTTTCTAAGTAATCGTAGTAACTAAACTACGTGTCATCGAGCTCTACCGAATCGTTAACCGAACGATTCAACGGTAAATTGATAACTTAATAGTAACGATTAAGTTATACTTGTTAAGTCTCGCTTATTGTCGGTAAAACTAGTAAGTCTTGGGAAGTCTTATTCCTTGAGAGATTTAAAAATAAATAAATATTTATATAAAAATATATAAATATATCGTTATCATTGCGTTAGACGTCTTGAGTAGTCGTACGTGTATAAAAAGAATATTTATATGAAAATATCATATAACAAACTCGCACCACATATTACGTCTCGTATGATATTTATCAAAGTATACGTATATGCCGTTTAGGCATTTGAAGTGAATATAAAAATTTATATTCATTTTATAAAAGAATCGTCGGGTTGTTGGATGTTTAAAAATAAATATAGACTATATTTATTTTAAAAACGTGTACAAGTCGTTTGATAAATATGTAAACTATATTTATTTTATAAAAGAGTTGGTGTTGTTTGATATTTAAAATAAATATATAAACTATATTTATTTTAATAAAAGAATCGTCGTGTTGTTTGATATCCGAAATAAATATATAAACTATATTTATTTTTATAAAAGAAGTCGTATTGTTTGTTATTCAGAATAAATATATAAACTATATTTATTTTTATAAAAGAATCGTTGAAATTTCGATGTTTAGAATAAATATAATAACCATATTTATTGTCGTAAATAATATCCGAATTCGTCGTTTTCTTATGTTGGTAAAGTGTCGTTGAAAGTAATAATGTATTTGTATTTGTCTTTCTAAAAGTTTAGTTGAATGCGATAGTTTGTTTGATAATAAAACGCGTATGTTTTACAGATTTTCTCGAAAAACGGGCAGAGTTTCCTCTGTTTTTGGATGCCCCGACAACTAAAGTGTCGTTATTTTTATCAAGATTCAACAATCCGACACATATTATATATAAAGTTTACGCGAAATATATCAAAATGCCAAATATGAAAACCAATTCACTAAATGTAAAACCGTTAGTCGGGTCGGGCTCGTTTGTCACGTTAGATAAAAATTATAAAGATAACATAACGAAATCACGACTTTAACTATTACCCAAAACTCTCGTGTCGTTTGCTGAAAGGGTTGACTGAGTCAACTGGGTTGTCTCGGTTTGACTGAGTCGATCCGACCCAAAATCTTGAACCGATAATCTGACCGTAAGAACCCGAAACCGAGCCGCTCCAAAACAACTCGAACCACGTCTGCCCCGAATAGGACCCGAACCGAACCGTTCTGCAGAGTAGTACCCGAACCACAGCCGACCCGAACCGAGCTTTTGACCGGCTGTCTTCGTCGAGCTCCGGTCGGCCAGAGCTGGTTTCCGCCGTCAACATCCATCATCATCACAGCAGCAATACTCAGTTCTTAAAGAAACAATAAAAAGAAAAGAATATAAACAGAGGGTAAGGTTTTACCGTGAAACCCGTCGAAGCCAACCACCATCACCGCCCCTGCCGCCGCCGTGAGCGGCGGCGCTGCTCCGCCTCCGTCTCTCTCTCCTGAGTCTCTCTCTCTCTCTCTCTTCCCGAATCCCTCTCTCTCCTCCCTGCTAGCAGCCGCCGCACCACCACCGGACAATGGTGGTGGTGCTCCGATTGTGAATCGAAGAAGAAAGGGGAGGGGGTGGGTGTTAGGGTTTACCAGTGTGGGTATGGCTGGCAGAAAAGCTCGTCGGAGTTACGAGCGGACCGGCAGCCGGCCGGTTGTTCTGGTCGCCGATTCAACAAGAGAGGAGACAGGGTGTGGGGGGTGTCGTGTGATCATCGGAGAAGATGAAAGGCACCGGAGCTCGGTCATCAACTCCGGCTCCGGTCGCCGGTGCATGGTCACGAGAGAGGGAGAGAAACAGACTTAAAGTCTGTGTGTTTGTTTATGATATGTCTGTGTTTTTAATTTTGTAGGTAAGGTTCTTGTGTGTGTATAGAAAGAAGTAAGGGTCTTTATAGGGGTGTTGAGATCCTAGATCTTGTGGAGATTTTCAGACATAATCTTAAGGTAAGATTTAGTATAGATTTATTAGGATTGTGTAGAGATTTTGGTGATATTGTGAAGATATTATAGGGAAAAGATATATAAAAGATCTTGGGTGTACCAAAAATCTTGTGTTCTAATTAACAATCTTTACAAAAGATTTTGAGAATATTTTGTAGAGATTCCCTAGATTTAGTGAGATCTTGTCCAGATCTTCAAGAAATAGATCTAGTATAATATGCGTAGGTTTAGGCTTGTGGGTTTTGGGCTTGGGCGCAGGGCCCACAAGCCCATCTCGTGTGTAAGTGGCCCGTAATTCCTACGAGACCTGAAATCGCAATCCAAACTCCATTGAGCATCAAAAATTAAAATACACAAAAAATATGGTCGGTAGTCGTTGTTTGCACGCCCGTTCGTCGATTACGGTAATAATCGCGAAAAATTGTATTGTTGCCGTCTTTAATCCGTTTTCCGATCCGGTTTCGACTATAGTCACTAAAATTTAATTACGAAGCTAATATATCGTAAAATTTAATATTTGCCGACGTTGTCAGCATTTTGTTCGGTTTCAATCCGTCGCCGTTTTAACGTTTCGCAGGTTTCTCTGTAAACCACCGTTCGCGTACTGTAAAGTCAGATAGGCGTTCCTAGGCATTCCAAAGGCCTAATTAAGTTAATTTGCGTTGTAAATACTATTTTATTATCGCATTAATTACCCGTTAATCACGTAATTAAGAGCCATAAATCACGGGTTGTCACATTCTCCCCCTGTTACAGAAATTTCGTCCTCGAAATTTAGACTATGTTATCTCCTCGGAATTGTGTTGTTCGCAGGTAAGTCCGAATAATAACAAAATGAATGACCGTGTAATCGAAACAAGACTTATTCGAATCATGTGAATTTAATGACATTCCTCAATGATAAGAACCCAATGGTTTACAATAAATGTGTTTCAGCAAATCAGTGTCAAAGGAAACAAGACGTATAGGTACAATCACTGATGTGACTAAGTTAACAAGGATTCAATAATGAATAGGAACTTCGACCAATCGAATTCCATATGAACGTTTATAACATGTAAATGAGTTCTAGAAGCAATAACATCCACTGGATGAACTTAGAATTAACAATCTCAAATGTACTAGTTTGCATGGAACGCTCGATCGTGATCAGCGCAAGCTGCAAGTTATACCGACGCCACAAGGTGTCGCAATGAATGAAACAATTCAATAATAGGGGTGATCGAACAAGTATTACCTGTCTTTTGCATGAAACGCTCAATCATGATTAGCCCAAGCTACAAGTTTGTGCTGACACCACAAGGTGTCGTAGTGATTCAAATGATTCAATAATAGCGGTGATCAAACAAATTCACCGTGTTTGAAGTCAAATGAAAGCGCAATAAAGTGAATCTTGCAAGTTCGTTTTAAATGACATCATAGGATTTTCAATTGAAAATGGAACATCAATGAAACAATGTTTTCGATCGAAGGTGAAGAAGTAATGAATGTCGCAAAGCATTCGATCGATGTTGAAAGAACCGTTATGAGGTACACCGGAATATGAAATGAATTTGTGTACCTTTGTCTTAACACACAATTGTGTTAAGACTGTTGTAAAGTGATAAATCAAAGCGGATTTAATCTAAATCAATAAATAAATAATTAAATCCAGGCATAAGACATGTAAACGAGTTTAGCGCTAGGTTCAAATAAGTGAAAATACCACCACAAGGTGTCGAAGTCAATAATTTAATGGAGTCGAATACCAAACAAGTTTACCACGACTCGGAACAAATGAAGTGCTCATTAAAATTGATTTGAATATGATGCTCCCAATACATCATATGGTGTCTCGAACCGAATATGTGTAATGAACAAGTTCAAACAAACGAACTTGGTTTCGACGCAATTCGACAATAAATACACGTATCGACAAGAAAACGTTCGGCATGATCACAACGAAAAACCATGTATGTAACTTGAAAAGAAATGATCGTGATACAATGACCCTTAAGAGGAGTAGAGATGTGAAAATCTACTCAGTAAATGTGAATTTCGAAATTTCAATAAAAGAAATTTGAGGACTTTACCTGGGGTTGCATGTGATGACCGGTTGTTAGTTGACATTACCATGGAATGTCGAACATAGCGTATTCGTCGTTAATAAGATAGGGGGATTATGAAGGCATGCGTCTTCACCTTAGCATGACTCGTGTCGTTGCAGGATCGCGTTCCAAGCCGCCGCTTCCTGATCGATAGTTCTCCTGCTGACAGGAATCTAGCGTCGTCGTTGAATTGCGCCCTCGTGTCTCCTCAAAGGCCTCGCCTTGATAGTCGTATGTGTCGTACTTCAACCTCCGTTGATGTATAGCTTAAGTTTCACGTATACATGTGCACTAGCGTTGTGTGCCGCGTAGAATGTGATGTACCCCGACATCCGTTGACGTAAAAATTGAGTTCCATGTATTCTCGTGCACTAGCGTTTTGTTATGCGTAGGCTGCCTGCTCGGGAAGTTAAAATATCATAGATAATATGGATAATAGTGTGTGCCCGAGTTAATATTCGCGGTTCCTACGTGATTACCTTTAATGAACTTCAACATAAGTTTCTGAAGGTCTTAAATGCATGTTTCCTAAACTCTCAGAGTGTTGTGTACTGTATGTAATTGTTTTATGCAGCGTGTGTAAAACACCACTTTAGCGCATGTTTGAAAGCAAAATTTTGACTGTTTGTTTTTCGGCAACGGTTGGAGACCATATTTGAGTACTAGGCGTTCTGTATGTATTCAACGTCTTAATAGTCTAAGTCCCAGAGAAAAGTGAGGTTAGAGCCTAGGTATCACAACAGAAACCTAATTCGCTGTAACCTATAGCTCTGATACCAAGTTGTCACACCCCGAAATTATCAGAGTTGGCGTGACTGGACTGGTATCTTCATTGCACAGCGGAAGCAAAAATAAGCTAAGCCTTTTAGTAAATTGAACGCCACTAAGTACTCGAATCCACAATGGTTCTCCTATTCCAACCGTGCCTTGTCTTAGAACTATAACCTGAGAAAGAAACATGCGAAAAATCAACATAAAGTTGAGCGAGTTCTGTGACAACCCTCACCAAACCAGGTATCCGTACGAATTAATTAATATTTAATTACTGCTTAATTACTGTGCTTGCTTACAACTGCGATTAAACTGCTTACTGATTTCTGATACATACATGCTCATGCATCACATTTTATACTGTCACTCTATTATTTATACATAAACATCAGTGACAACCTTGATGCACAACAAGCACAGTGAGCACACTACGGGATACCCATTAAACATGCTGATATAACCAGCATCAGGCAGACATTGCCTCTAAGGCCAGTATGAGCCGGGAATAGTTTACTACGCTAGTAGCGAGTGTAGGGAGGTGAGGATTGTAGAACTGCGTCACTAGGTGAAGTTTATAGTGACCGGATGTGCCTAAAACGTACTTTAAGTACAAAATCCTGCACTTTAATACAAAACTCCGCATTTTAAATTACTAACATTTTGCAAAAACATCGCAGAACTGTCCCGTATATTTTCCTAAGTACCGGGAATAATTTACGTTACAAAAATATACATAAAGAACCTTTTTCGGCATAATTAAACATTTTAACGGAACGGTATTTAATCGTATAACCGGACACTACCCGGGACACTAAATTTTTGGCAGACACTTTGTTTTATTATTTATGGCTTGTCGTGATCCCCGTATGCCAGAACACCCGCTAAAAATAAACAATCTAACTTACACCATCCAACACTTGGGTTCTAACTTGTAGTTAGACTTTAGTGGAAATTTTGCAATTATACCCCCCCCCCCCCAACCGAAATCAGCCTCAAGGGGACCCACCCCCATACTCCAAATCCCCTAACATGATTTAATCTTATTATTTTAAGTTGATGCTGCTTGTTGAAGTTGCTAAGATATGTGGAGGTGATGTTATAAGTATGGCTTTGGATTAGCTTATCACTTCACTAGATTTCACACTCCATCTTCACTCTCTCTCCCTCTTGATCGGCTGCCCAAAACCGAACACCCCATCACCACCTTAAACATCATCATCTTCTTCATTACATTGTCCATTCAAAGCTTAGTTTCCATCCATGGAAGGTGCAACTTGAAGGAACTTCATAGGAGCTTGTTCTAGTCCTTCTCATCATCATTTTCTCATCACTTTCTTCATTTGATTCTTCCCTAGCTAGAGGCTAGTAGTAAGTTTCCTTACACTTAATTTCATCTTGTTCGAAAATTATGATATATAGCATGATGTATTGTTGTTTAAATTACTAGATTACAAGAATACTAGAATATATGAAACATGTGTTATGAACATAAAAGATACATAAAAGTTTACTTGTGACTGAATTTTGAAGCGGAATCTTGTTGGTTTGAGGGTTGGTTAAATCATACTCGATGTTTAAAGGATGTTTTCTTGTTAAACCCGTTAATCGGACACTTGTAACACGATTTGATAACAAGTAAAACTTCAAAACCGCATGCTGATGTACTTTTCCAGCCGCCTTCAACAGGCTGTAAACGGACTTTAAAAACTCGAAAAACGGAATTTCAAAAGCCTAAATCGTGTCTTTTCGAAAAACGAAGAAAATGGCACTGGAATCGTATTTTTCTGATGTCGGTTACTATTTTAAAAATCTGTTTTCGTGACAGCAGCTATGGCTGATTTTAACTGCAGTAAATTGGGCTGTGCGTTTTCGATCACAACTTAAAACCTGAACCGAACCAGTCCCTGAAACTTTTATCAAAGATGGTCACGGATGTATTTGTGACCCTCGAACTGGAATTTCGATACACGGACTTACGAGGAATTTTTGACGAATTTTTCCGTAAACTGTGATCAGAATGTAACAAATCTGATCACAGTTCGGTAAACGATTTTCTATAAATTATTGATAATGAACTAGACCCCGAAATTTATACACAATTATTTGTGGGTCGATTAGACGTTCCGCAAAAATTTGAGAATTTTTGGAATAAGTTAGGTATTTTATTTACACGTCCGAAAACAGTCCAGTTTTTCACATATTGAAACTGAAACGAAAAGGGTAGTATTTTGCGTGTTAAAACGTAAGGGTTGATTGTTGATGATCATGGGTTGATTTCCAAAAAGAAAAAGATGTGCGTATTAGCACGGACACTCCCGTTTTTAGGGGAAATTCTGGCGAATTTTTCTAAAAATGCCAAGACTTAGAAAAATTATTTTTCTAACATGTATGTTTAACTTTAGTTCTCGGAATTAAACCTCGCCATGAGTTTTGACATAAAACTTTAAAGTGTTGGATATGAGACTTGTAAATATATTTTGTCAATACTTTAAGTCACCAAATACATAATACATGTACGAATACCCCATCCTTGGGAAGGAATCTATTTATACGATAACCAAGAAATATAAACACGAAATAGTTGTCTAACTATTTCCCCAAGAACGTTAAAACTCTAAGCTAAGGCACAGCCGTTCGTCTAATAGATATTGGCACGTTGTAGGTTGTCGTGCTTCAGATCGAGTTTGAGTTGCTGTATTCGAGGACGCATTACTGTGAGTTCATGTCCCCCTTTTCTCTTAACTGTTTTCAGTTTTCTAAACTGCGGGGGTGAAATACATGTTACTATGATTACGAGTACTTTTTACATGGTATGGTTAGCATAAGGAGGGTTAGAACGTACAGATCATGTGAGTGGGTAGGCGGGAACTGGAGGCCATTAATCCTCAATGTAGGACCGAGGGACGTAAGCGGTAGATCTATCTGGGTGTAGCGAGCCCAACCCCAGGCCCAGCAGAACGGACCTTGGGGTGACTTTGTGCCCAACGCAAAATCCGCTAGGGTTGAGTCTTCCTACTTGCACTTTGTTGGGTTTTTAACATGTTTATCAAAGCTAATTTTATCCGAATAAAATTAAAACGCAGCGGAATAAGGATTTAAAACATGTTACTTTACAAGATTTAAAACTCTTTTAAATGCAAAAACCCAAAATCGGATCCATATATGACATACATGCTATCAAAATACAACCATAGGGTGTTTTAGAATACTACCATTCCAAGAGCAAGGTGATATGAAGAAGATGATATTCTTGAATGGAAATCTTCAAAGGAGAAGACCTCAAGCTTGCATACCCCAAGCTTCCAACGAACACCTTATGTTGCTAGGATTTCTACAATTGAAAACTCACTTGAAATTTCTCCAAAACAACCATATGTTGGCCGAAATTTTTGAAGAAAAATGGGAGTACTTGCACTTGAATTCTTGAAAGAAAAATGATGGATTTCATACAAGTCTTGCAACACCTTTTCTTAAAAGGATGAGAGAGAAGTTGCCACACAAAATGGCCAATCAAGCATCACCTAGACATGCAAAATTGCATGCTTTATGATTGGACAAAAAAACTTTTGTGTATTCCCATGAGGGGGGGCGGCCCTAGCTTTTATTTTAAAAAAAAATTCAATAATTTTTCTTATAATAACAATTTAAATCTTATATAATTTTATAACTTTTATAAAATTATAACATCACATGTTTTAAGACTGATACAACTTTTATTAAGTCATTTAACCCATTAAATATCAAAATAAAATACTCTCTCAAAATAAATTATCCATATAATTTATTAGTTAGTCAAGTGCAATTATTTAGAAAACCGATTTCTAAATATTGTAAGTGTTAATATTCATTTGTTTGATCATATCATAAACAAATATTATAGGTGTTTGTCTAGCTTGTTATTGGGTATGACCCGACTTGGATCATAACGTACTAGCCACATCAAATTAATATGTGTCTTGGGCATACAGAGTCCAACAATCTCCCACTTGCACAAGATACATAGAAGATTGATGCAAGCAGTAAATGACGCCTAACAACGGTTTACTACCCCTAATACGTATGACGAAGTGCCATTCAATAACATCATCCCCTTCAAGTCCCTTACTTGAAAATGATTTAGGTGAATTTATCACTTATCCTTTCGGTACATATGTCATGTCAAATCCAGAGACACAGTGTGATCATTCTCTGTTGATTTAACTTAAGCAGGCCTTAGACATCTTACTCTCAACGAATAAGAGGAACAAATCCCTTCTTGACTACATACGTCTCTCACAATCACCTCGTACCATACCTGAACTTAGTCTTATGTACTATCTTATTACAGACAGCGAAGAACTAAGTCAAGGCATAATATTTGGTGAATATCAAGACCCAATATGTATCTCAGGTCAGAGGATACTATGATATTCGCCTTTGCCCAAATTTACTTATGATCAATCATAAATGATTCCATGCAGTAACATTTGAGAGCGGGTCTGTCCAATATTTGTATTCCACAAACATCTATGAACTTTGGCAGCAACACTTTGCTCTATATTCATACCTAATGAATATCCACCAATCCAAGTTCATAATAGTCTTACATTCATATTTGTTCCCACAAGTATGATCGACTACGGACATTTAGAATAATTAATTTATTCACGGATTTAAACATGCTAAAAATGGAACATAACTCAAAATACCATAAAAGAGTTAAAATAACAATTGTTCCAATATCCAAATACAAAATAGATCAAATCCAATCACTAGAATACCGAAGTCCTAAGGCACAAGTATGACCCTCATGTTTTGGCCGTTCAAGGAGCTTCGTGAGTGGATCCGCAATGTTTTGATCGGTGTGAACTTTGCGAATACATATCTTTCCTTTTTCAACTTCATCCCCTATGTAGTTGAATCTCCGCTCAATGTGCCTAGTCTTTTGATGTGCACGAGGTTCCTTGATTTGAGCAATCGCACCCTCGTTATCACAAAAGATCTCTAGGGGGTCTTGAATGGTAGGGACTACCCCTAGGTCAGCAATGAACTTCTTTAACCACGCAGCTTCTTGTGCTGCCAATGAGGCGGCGATGTATTCTGATTCTGTAGTGGACAATGCTACAACATCCTGCTTCGAGCTCTTCCAAGAGACTGCAGCTCCATTCCAAATGAAGACATACCCAGATTGTGATCGAGAACCATCTCGATCAGTTTGGAAACTCGCATCCGTGTAACCTTTTACAACGAGTTCCTCTTCACCAGATCCATATATTAGAAACATATCCTTAGTCCTCCTAAGGTATTTCAATATGCTCTTAACAGCCATCCAATGACTGTTACCTGGATTTTGCTGGTATCTACTTGTCATGCTTAAAGCGCATGACACGTCCGGTCTAGTGCATATCATTGCGTACATTATGGATCCTATAGCAGACGCATATGGGATTCCTTTCATTCTTTCTTGCTCATCCTTTGAGCTTGGACATTGAGTCACATTCAATATTGTCCCCTTTTGAATAGGTACCAAACCTTTCTTAGAGTTCTCCATCTTGAACCTTTTCAAGACCTTGTCAATGTATGCACTTTGGTTTAAACCTATCAAGCGCCTTGATCTATCCCTATAGATCTTTATTCCCAAAATATAGGCAGCTTCTCCAAGATCTTTAATGGAAAAACATCTTCCAAGCCATGCTTTTACACCTTCCATGGTTGGAATGTCATTTCCAAATAGTAGAATGTCATCGACATACAATACTAAGAAAGTGACGGTGCTCCCACTAGCTTTCTTATACACACAAGCTTCATCGCCGTTCTTAATGAACCCAAAATTCCTAATCTCTTCATCAAAACGGTGATTCCAACTTCTCGATGCTTGTTTCAATCCATAGATTGATTTCTTTAACTTGCACACTTTGTTAGGATGTTTTGGATCGACAAAACCTTCAGGCTGAACCATATAGACATCTTCATCAAGATATCCATTGAGGAAAGCTGTTTTGACATCCATTTGCCAAATCTCATAGTCATAATATGCAGCTATGGCAAATAATATCCTAATCGACTTTAGCATTGCCACTGGCGAGAAGGTCTCATCATAATCAACCCCTTGAGTTTGAGTGAAACCTTTTGCTACAAGTCTCGCTATATAAGTATCCAAGTTACCATGCATATCTGTTTTCTTCTTGAAAACCCACTTACTTCCAACTACTTTGGAGTTAAGAGGTGGCACAACCAATTCCCAAACTTGGTTGTCATACATGGATTGCATCTCTACGTTCATAGCCTTAAGCCATTTGTCGCAATCAGATTTTGACATTGCATCATGGTATGTGGTTGGTTCATCTGAATCTACCACATAGCATCCATCCATGAAAAATCCATATCTTTCAGGTGGATTACTAATTCTACCTGATCTGCGAACGTTTTGTGTATGTTGATCAACCATTTGATCATTTTCAACAACCTCTTGTTGAGTGCTAGTATCAACCAAACGTGTATCGGCTTGTGGTTCTTGATCCTCATCAAGTTCCACTGTTCTACTAGTTCCTTCCATAAGGAACTTATCCTCCAAGAACTTACCCTTTCGAGCAACAAATACCTTTTGCTCTGTTGGATCGTAGAAATAATATCCTATATCATCTTTAGGATATCCTACGAAGATACACTTAATGGATCGTACTTCTAACTTGTTTGGGGTGTATTGCTTTACATAAGCATCACAACCCCACACCTTCAAATATGATAATGATGGAACCGTTCCATGCCATATTTCAAAAGGTGTCTTATCCACTTTCTTGGTTGGGGCCATATTTAATATACGAGCCGCGGAGAGCAAAGCGTAACCCCAAAATGATAGAGGCAATGTGCTTCTAGCCATCATAGATCGAACCATATCCAATAGAGTTCGATTCCTCCTCTCAGACACACCATTATGTTGTGGTGTTCCAGGTGGAGTAAGTTGTGAGATGATCCCACAACTCCTAAGATGATATTGAAAGGCATCACTAAGGTATTCACCTCCTCTATCGGAACGAAGAACTTTGATTGTCTTGGTGAGTTGATTCTCTACTTCGTTTTGGAAGATTTTGAACGTTTCAAAAACTTCATCTTTGTGTCTTAGCAAGTACACATAACCATAACGACTGAAGTCGTCGGTAAAAGTTACGAAGTATCTTTCACCATTCCTAGTCATTGGCTTAAAAGGACCACATACATCCGAATGTATGATGCCTAATAAATCTTTTGCCCTTTGGTTTGTGCCACTAAAGGGTTTCTTGGTCATTTTACCTTGTAAACAAGATTCGCATGTATCAAATGAACCAATTTCATTTGTTTCCAAAAGACCATTCTTTTGAAGTGTTTGCATGCGATTTCTGTTTATATGACCAAGACGACAATGCCAAAGATAGGTCTCACTCAAATCCATTTTGAGTTTCTTGGTGTTTGCTTGGTACATCGAATTATCAAATGATGTATTATCATGAACCAATTCATAAATACCATTTGAAGGCGTAGCTTTAAAGTAGAACATGTCATTCATCAAAGCATAAATTTCATTGTTCATAAACTTCAAATCAAATCCATATTGTCTTAAAAGGGAAACAGAAATAATGTTCCTAGTCAAACCAGGAGCATACAAAACATTTTTCAAACATATTTCCAAACCACTTGGAAGTTTTAAAACATAGTCTCCTTGGGCTTCAACTTGAACCTTCGCTCCATTGCCCATGAAGAGACTAGTGTCTCCCTTCTTGTAATGCTTATTTCTTTTGAACCCCTGCAACGAATTGCAAATATGAGTTCCACATCCGGTATCTAATACCCATGTGTTAGAAGAAATAACATTTAGATCAATATGTATCATAAAGATTGTACCTGAGGTTTGCCCTGCATCCCTCTTGTTTTTCAACTCTTTGAGATAGGTTGGACAATTCCTTTTCCAATGCCCTATCTCTCCACACTCAAAGCATGGATCGCTCGTGGCAACCTTTGCCTTCTTCTCTTTTGGTTTTGGTGGTTCTGCTTTAGCCTTTCTTTTTCCCTTCCCTTTGACGTGCCCCTTTCCTTTGGCAACATTTGCCTTGGAGTCGGGGTGATGCCCTTTCTTGCCTCCCTCATTGATCGTTAGAACGGGTAAAGCCTTTTTACCCATTCCCGCTTCGGCCATTTTGAGCATTGCATGAAGCTCACCAATGCTCTTGTCCCATCCATTCATGTTATAGTTCATAACAAAGCTCTCAAATTTCTTTGTTAAAGAGTTGAGGATCAAATCCGTAGCCAACTCTTTAGAGACGGGACAATTGAGCCTTTCGAGGCGATCAATGTGGCTTTTCATTTTAAGGACGTAAGATGAGACCGATTGGGTTTCCTCCATCCGACATGCATGAAGCGCTCGAACCGTTTCGAAGCGTTCTACCCTTGCTTGTTGTAGGAACATTTCCTTCAATTGGGTAATCATGTCGTATGCCCCATGATGTTCAAAGTCCTTTTGAATCTCGGGAATCATAGTTCCCAGCATGAGGCAAGAGGCTTGCATGGAGTCCTCGGTATACTTAACCCAATTATTGTAGGCTTCTACATCTTCCTCGTCAGGTTGATCGGGAATAGGATCGTTCAACACATAGGATATCTTCTCTTGCTTGAGAACAATTCTCAAGTTTCGAAACCAATCCATGAAGTTGTTATGGTTGAGACGATCCTTTTCAAGGATGGTTCTTAGTGATAGGTTACGGACGGTTTGGGTAATCGAGTTTGCATTGTTAGCGGCCATCTACAAAATTTAACAAGGTTCAATTTTAGTATTTTCGATATTATTAAAATTTTAATCATTAATACCCTTTTAACGTCTTATAGACAATTAATAATTAAAATCTAGAATCCAACGTTACATTTAAATATTGGTTAGGTGACCTTTATCCCATTATTTAAATTAACAAGGTAGTCAACGTTTGACAATTGCAACCCTTTGCAATTTCTAGCCATATGGGATCGGTTAAACATCTTTATGTTTAGATGGCATGTTTAATCCCATCAACACCATTTGTTCGCCATGCTTCGGTGACCCTAAGTTCATGGTTTCCAAATCAAGTCGTCCAACTTACACACACGTGTGAGTTTATACACATAAGTGGTTAGGTGACCTTTATCCCACAAACATGGTAAACCCACCTCAAATATACAAGTTTCCTCAAATGTGGTTTGGTGACCTTTATCCCACAAAGAGTTCCCAAGTAATTTGAGTGTTGTATAAAAGGATGGTGTTTGACTTGTTTTATAAAAGGGATTTTTATTTTTCAAAATTCTAGTTTAGAAAAATTTTATGTACCATATATTTGCATGCATTCAAATCAATGGTACTTTAGTGAAAACCAATTTTCAAGGTTCTTTTAATAAAACCCATTTTATTATAAAATCATTAATTTTTAATAAAACCTTTTATTAATCGTTTTAATGATTTTGAAGAACCAATTTTAAGCTTGTTACGGGTTATTAGTTGTTAAGTATGCATATCCAAATATCATCCAAACAACCATAAATAAAATATAACCATACAAGCACACAACACATATGTTAAAAGGTGCATAACCATAGCCAACTATTTTGACCACACTTGTTAGCCGAAACAAGTGTGTCAAAAGGTCCTTCCTAAAGGGTGAATATGGACACAAAAAAGGTGTCGGTGAACTCCCACTTGATCCCGCATCCAAATGCTTCAAGTCTTCATCTTGTGTTGTGATTTCTTCACTTCTTTGAGCTTCCAAATGTCTTTTAAATTCAGCTCCAAACTCCTTTGGACTTCAAAAATGTGTTTTGGTTATCGGGCTAAAATCCCGTTAAGAACTATGAAGTCCTTTATGCCCGAAATTGGCAAAAACCAAAACCGCATTTTTGTGTGCATCTTCTTTTACATAAAAGTATCCTAATACATTTTTCGAGTAAAATAAATGCATCTAATCTATTTACTTACATACCAAATGAAAATAAATAAATTACATATTTTTACAAATGGAAGACAAAATAATAATTATTACAACCATTGAATAATTAACTAAAATCACAAACACAAACATATTCACACAAGGTCATGGCTAGGTTATGAACACCAAAATATATATCCAAATATATATATATTTCAAGAGCAAAATGGTTTCCTTTTATAACCTACATTTTCGGCCAAGAATGAAAAACCGAAAAATGTGGGTTTTTGTCCAAACAAAACAAATCATCAATATGACATAATTTTTTCAAGATTCCTTTATGCATGTAGGAGTTAAATCTTGAAAAATAAAAGGAGAACCACGGTCAAAACTTTCGGCCATAGGGTTTAACCAAACCCAAAACCCAAAAATTTTAAATCCAATGAAGCATGCACTCATATAAGCGGCTCTAGATGCCATTGTTGGGTTTTTAACATGTTTATCAAAGCTAATTTTATCCGAATAAAATTAAAACGCAGCGGAATAAGGATTTAAAACATGTTACTTTACAAGATTTAAAACTCTTTTAAATGCAAAAACCCAAAATCGAATCCATATATGACATACATGCTATCAAAATACAACCATAGGGTGTTTTAGAATACTACCATTCCAAGAGCAAGGTGATATGAAGAAGATGATATTCTTGAATGGAAATCTTCAAAGGAGAAGACCTCAAGCTTGCATACTCCAAGCTTCCAACGAACTCCTTATGTTGCTAGGATTTCTACACTTGAAAACTCACTTGAAATTTCTCCAAAACAACCATATGTTGGCCGAAATTTTTGAAGAAAAATGGGAGTTCTTGCACTTGAATTCTTGAAAGAAAAATGATGGATTTCATACAAGTCTTGCAACACCTTTTCTTAAAAGGATGAGAGAGAAGTTGCCACACAAAATGGCCAATCAAGCATCACCTAGACATGCAAAATTGCATGCTTTATGATTGGACAAAAAAACTTTTGTGTATTCCCATGAGGGGGGGGCGGCCCTAGCTTTTATTTTTTAAAAAAATTCAATAATTTTTCTTATAATAACAATTTAAGTCTTATATAATTTTATAACTTTTATAAAATTATAACATCACATGTTTTAAGACTTATACAACTTTTATTAAGTCATTTAACCCATTAAATATCAAAATAAAATACTCTCTCAAAATAAATTATCCATATAATTTATTAGTTAGTCAAGTGCAATTATTTAGAAAACCGATTTCTAAATATTGTAAGTGTTAATATTCATTTGTTTGATCATATCATAAAGAAATATTATAGGTGTTTGTCTAGCTTGTTATTGGGTATGACCCGACTTGGATCATAACGTACTAGCCACATCAAATTAATATGTGTCTTGGGCATACATAGTCCAACACACTTCACACATATCAATGGCCTTGCAAACCATTGGTGATCTCTTTTTCCTTATCTGCTACATACCAGGTATTTTTATACTTACAAGTGTTTTACATACTCACTTACACATGAATTCGCTCAACATTATGTTGATTTTTCCAACTTACATGTATTTTAGGGAACTAAGGATCTGGCACGGTATGCTACGTTTTCCCGCTGTGTTATAGTTACGGGATCAACCACGTTTAGGGGTTGCGACTTTTACTTGGACGAGTCGCAAGTCTTAAACAGTGTTTATGTTATATTTGTGGTTGCGTTTTAAGAACAAAGTTTTCATATTATCAGGTTGTATTTTCCGTTGCATGCGTCAACGCCTTAAGACAATGTTGTGGTATTTTACTTTTCAAACTTAAATCAATGGATGATCTGCTTGTTTTATTTTCATATAGCTTTGTTGTGATTAAGCTATGGTATTAAGAAGTCACACCAAATAAACCCACGCTTCCGCAAAGCCAGGGTGTGACAAGTTCATAGTTTGTTTGTAAAAGATTTGAAATAAATCTTTTGAGTTGTGAAAGATTTGAAATAAATCTTTGGAATAACCGTTTTTTTTAAATAGTATTGAGAGAACGAATCAAAAGTCATTTTCTTGCCAAGTTATATGAAAACGTTGTGTTTGTAACACGTTATGTTTATAAAAACCATGTATTTGCAAAGTCTTGTATTTGTAATGTTCGTATAACCGTCAATGCCCACCCTGACTTTGACTCCATACCCGCATAATCCTATGCTTTGAATTTTGTATAAAACATGGTATTTAATTCGTATGAACAAGTATTTTTTTTTTTGTAAGTATAAAATCCCTGGTATGTAGCAAATAAGGAAAAAGAGATCAATTAATGTGTAGCTAATACATTAATAAGTGACATGGCCTAGGAAGCACTCAAACCTGTAACGCGGATTTCATACCGGTCCTTCCGGCGGAACGACATAGTCACCACATGCAGCCACACGCTGGCTCATGTGTGGGGCTCGCAACACCCGATATATCTATCACTCATGCCTCTCGGTCCTTATACAAGGATTAATGGTCTTACGATAATAGCCTACCCACTCACGTGATCTAGTCTAGTAGTAAACCCTCCTTAGGCTAACCATACCAAAAAAAAAGTCTGTAAATGTCTGTAAATGTCTGTAAATGTTTGTAAATGTCTTTAAATGTCTGTAAAAATTGTAACATGTATTTTACCCCAGCCTCTAAGGCTGAACCTCCCCAGCCTCTAAGGCTAACTTCCCCTAGTCATAAAAAAATCAATCACTTTTCGATAATACGCATTTGTTTTGTAAAAACCGGTATATTTAGTGTAAAGTTCATTCGTAAACCGTTTGAGTTCCTTGAAATCCGTTCGTAACATGATTTAGAAATGTGAGTTTTCATTCATTTGAAAACTTTGTATGTTTCTGAAAAATCGTGCATGTCTTTCCACCCCGAAAACATTTACAAAAATGTAAAACTGTAAAAGGTGGGGTTATGAACTCACCTGAATTGTCTTGTGCGAAGCTAGCTAATTATGCCTTTGTGATGTCGTTTCCAAGACTTGACTTGCTAGCGTGCTTTCTACAATATTCCTAACACGGAATATCTAATAAGTTTCTAAGTAATCGTAGTAACTAAACTATGTGTCATCGAGCTCTACCGAATCGTTAACCGAACGATTCAACGGTAAATTGATAACTTAATAGTAACGATTAAGTTATACTTGTTAAGTCTCGCTTATTGTCGGTAAAACTAGTAAGTCTTGGGAAGTCTTATTCCTTGAGAGATTTAAAAATAAATTAATATTTATATAAAAATATATAAATATATCGTTATCATTGCGTTAGACGTCTTGAGTAGTCGTACGTGTATAAAAAGAATATTTATATGAAAATATCATATAACAAACTCGCACCACATATTACGTCTCGTATGATATTTATCAAAGTATACGTATATGCCGTTTAGGCATTTGAAGTGAATATAAAAATTTATATTCATTTTATAAAAGAATCGTCGGGTTGTTGGATGTTTAAAAATAAATATATACTATATTTATTTTAAAAACGAGTACAAGTCATTTGATAAATATGTACACTATATTTATTTTATAAAAGCGTTGGTGTTGTTTGATATTTAAAATAAATATATAAACTATATTTATTTTAATAAAAGAATCGTCGTGTTGTTTGATATCCGAAATAAATATATAAACTATATTTATTTTTATAAAAGAAGTCGTATTGTTTGTTATTCAGAATAAATATATAAACTATATTTATTTTTATAAAAGAATCGTTGAAATTTCGATGTTTAGAATAAATATAATAACCATATTTATTGTCATAAATAATATCCGAATTCGTCGTTTTCTTATGTTGGTAAAGTGTCGTTGAAAGTAATCATGTATTTGTATTTGTCTTTCTAAAAGTTTAGTTGAATGCGATAGTTTGTTTGATAATAAAACGCGTATGTTTTACGGATTTTCTCGAAAAACGGGCAAAGTTTCCTCTGTTTTTGGATGCCCCGACAACTAAAGTGTCGTTATTTTTATCAAGATTCAATAATCCAACACATATTATATATAAAGTTTACGCGAAATATATCAAAGTGCCAAATATGAAAACCAATTCACTAAATCTAAAACCGTTAGTCGGGTCGGGCTCGTTTGTCACGTTAGATAAAAATTATAAAGATAACATAACGAAATCACGACTTTAACTATTACCCAAAACTCTTGTGTCGTTTGATGAAAGGGTTGACTGAGTCAACTGGGTTGTCTCGGTTTGACCGAGTCGATCCGACCCAAAATCTTGAACCGATAATCTGACCGTAAGAACCCGAAACCGAGCCGCTCCAAAACAACTCGAACCACGTCTGCCCCGAATAGGACCCGAACCGAACCGTTCTGCAGAGTAGTACCCGAACCACAGCATACCCGATCCGAGCTGTTGACCGGCTGTCTTCGTCGAGCTCCGGTCGGCCGGAGCTGGTTTCCGCCGTCAACATCCATTATCATCACAGCAGCAATACTCAGTTCTTAAAGAAACAATAAAAAGAAAAGAATATAAACAGAGGGTAAGGTTTTACCGTGAAACCCGTCGAAGCCAACCACCATCACCGCCCCTGCCGCCGCCGTGAGCGGCGGCGCTGCTCCGCCTCCGTCTCTCTCTCCTGAGTCTCTCTCTCTCTCTTCCCGAATCTCTCTCTCTCCTCCCTGCTAGCAGCCGCCGCACCACCACCGGACAGTGGTGGTGGTGCTCCGATTGTGAATCGAAGAAGAAAGGGGAAGGGGTGGGTGTTAGGGTTTACCAGTGTGGGTATGGCTGGCAGAAAAGCTCGTCGGAGTTACGAGCGGACCGGCAGCCGGCCGGTTGTTCTGGTCGCCGATTCAACAAGAGAGGAGACAGGGTATGGGGGTGTCGTGTGATCATCGGAGAAGATGAAAGGCACCGGAGCTCGGTCATCAACTCCGGCTCCGGTCGCCGGTGCATGGTCACGAGAGAGGGAGAGAGACAGACTTAAAGTCTGTGTGTTTGTTTATGATATGTCTGTGTTTTTAATTTTGTAGGTAAGGTTCTTGTGTGTGTATAGAAACAAGTAAGGGTCTTTATAGGGGTGTTGAGATCCTAGATCTTGTGGAGATTTTCAGACATAATCTTAAGGTAAGATTTAGTATAGATTTATTAGGATTGTGTAGAGATTTTGGTGATATTGTGAAGATATTATAGGGAAAAGATATATAAAAGATCTTGTGTGTACCAAAAATCTTGTGTTCTAATTAACAATCTTTACGAAAGATTTTGAGAATATTTTGTAGAGATTCCCTAGATTTAGTGAGATCTTGTCCAGATCTTCAAGAAATAGATCTAGTATAATATGCGTAGGTTTAGGCTTGTGGGTTTTGGGCTTGGGCCCAGGGCCCACAAGCCCATCTCGTGTGTAAGTGGCCCGTAATTCCTACGAGACCTGAAATCGCAATCCAAACTCCATTTAGCGTCAAAAATTAAAATACACAAAAAATATGGTCGGTAGTCGTTGTTTGCACGCCCGTTCGTCGATTACGGTAATAATCGCGAAAAATTGTATTGTTGCCGTCTTTAATCCGTTTTCCGATCCGGTTTCGACTATAGTCACTAAAATTTAATTAAAAAGCTAATATATCGTAAAAATTTAATATTTGCCGACGTTGTCAGTATTTTGTTCGGTTTCAATCCGTCGCCGTTTTAACGTTTCGCAGGTTTCTCTGTAAACCACCGTTCGCGTACTGTAAAGTCAGATAGGCGTTCCTAGGCATTCCAAAGGCCTAATTAAGTTAATTTGCGTTGTAAACACTATTTTAGTATCGCATTAATTACCCGTTAATCACGTAATTAAGAGCCGTAAATCACGGGTTGTCACACATTGTGTGTATACTTAGTACATCATTTTACATTACATTTTATGCTATGTATGCCCATTGTGTGCATATTTAGTACATCATTTTACATTACATTTTATGCTATGTATGCCCATTGTGTGCATACTTAGTACATCATTTTACATTACATTTTATGCTATGTATGCCCATTGTGTGCATACTTAGTACATTTATTCATCAGATGCTTACATTTTGGTATGACATTTGGTTTGTTTAAATAAGACAATGTACATTCATTAACACCGATCATGCCGCTCGTTAGTAGGTAATGGTACCATAGGACTTGACAACTCCCGTTCCTGAACCCTAGGTTTGTTTGGGTGGAAGGAATGACCGAATTCGATATACATTTACACAAGATAGACCTTTAAATTCGTTTAGGGGTTTATCGCCACAGTCACAAGGCTTGGATGTATGCATTTTCACAATACCGCATAGATGTTTATATCAGTATAGCATGCATTTGTTCCACAAAACATAACTTTGATTTAAACCATGTTTTACTTCAATACCTTGTTTTTGTGCATTTTACATATGGTTTAGTTGATATATTTCACTTACCATACATGATATTTTGGATACACAATTACATGATTTGCATTAGACATAAACATTTTGACATTGATATACACAATTCATGATTTACATTAGACATAGACATTTGACATGGTTTTCACACAAACATTTTGACATTTGATTTTACATAAACATTTTACTTTGATGGTTTGGTTTGAGTAAGTGATTTAAGTAACGAGGCGTGTGTAATATGATACAAGCATGGTGGATACGCCGCTGGTACTTCCTATATATAAGTGCTTGTATGGTATTACATATCGTAGCGTTATTTGAATCATTTCAATTTAGACATATAACATTTTATACAAATAACATACTTTTCACAATACATTGTTTTGCAAACAACTTATCTAATACAAACTCATTTTACTTGGTTATTTACTTAACCATGTATTACTCTTTTATACATATATATCATTTGGTTTATTTATCACTTTTCAAATGATTTACAAGACAAAGCAAATTACAAGGTTCATGACTAAACATTTTCTTAAACATAAGTCATGAATCTTATTTTCACAAAACCTATGTATCTCACAGGCATTTTTATGCTGACGTACCTATTTTCACATGTGTTTCAGGATATGATGCATAGGATTTATCAAGATACACTTAGGCGGACTTAGGCCTTAGTGACAATAAAAGATGCAAGACTAGTTATTTATGTTATATTTCTTTGATTGTCAAGACATTGTAACTATTTTATTCAATAAAACAATATTTCAATTTCCATGTGTTATGAAACATCGATTCTGTTACAACACTCCCCGACGTTTCCGCCACGTTTTGTTGTTCCACGTGGTCGGGTGTGACAGAAGGATCACGAGCGACATCTGTGACTCATTTTGGAACTTCTTTGAACAGAATAGCTTTACGCTAAGTTTTCAAAATGCGAATTCTGGCATCGTGAAGTCCATTTTCTAGGCCACGTGGTTAATAAGGATGGGATTCACGTTGATCCATCCAAGGTTGACTCAATCAGGAATTGGCCTGCATATAGAACACCAACTGAAATCCGTCAATTCTTGGGTTTGGCGGGTTACTACAGAAGGTTTATCAAGGACTTCTCAAAGATTGCGCAACCTCTTACTGTTCTTACTCATAACGGTGTCACCTACCGTTGGGGTGATGCTCAGGAATCCGCATTTCAGCAGCCGAAGTTGAAGCTTTGTAGCGCACCTATTCTCTCGTTGCCTGAGGGCACAGACGATTTTGTGGTTTATTGTGACGCGTTAATCCAAGGACTTGGTTGTGTGCTGATGCAACGTGAGAAAGTTATTGCTTACGCATCACGCCAACTTAAAGTTCACGAAAAGAACCACACTACTCACGACTTGGAGTTGGGAGCAGTGGTGTTTGCTCTTAAGATATGGAGACATTACTTGTACGGTACCAAGTGCACTATTTACACCGATCACAGGAGTCTCTAGCACATCTTTGATCAGAAGGAGTTAAACATGCGACAGCGTCGGTGGGTTGAACTTCTGAATGATTATGAGTGCGCGATCAAGTATCATCCTGGCAAGGCCAACGTTGTTGCCGATGCCCTCAGTCGTAAGGAAACTAAACCTAAGTGTGTACGTGCGTTACAGCTTACTATCCACTCTAATCTTCCTACTCAGATTCGAGATGCTCAGATTGAAGCGTTGAAAGAAGGAAACCTTGAAGCAGAGTCTCTACGGGGATTGGAGAAACGATTGGAACTAAAGGAAGACGGTGCTTACTACTTAGCGGGGCGCATCTGGGTTCCCTTTCATGGTAATCTACGTGAGCTTGTGATGGATGAAGCACACAAGTCTCGTTACTCAGTACATCCTGGTTCTGATAAGATGTACCACGATCTCAAAGCTATGTACTGGTGGCCCCACATGAAGGCTGACATAGAGACCTATATTGGTAAATGTTTGACCTGTGCTAGGGTCAAGGTTGAATACCAGAAACCATTAGGCCTACTCCAACAACCAGAGATCCCGACCTGGAAATGGGAGCAAATTTCCATGGACTTCGTTACTGGCTTACCTAGATCTCAATGAGGAAACGACACCATTTGAGTGATAGTGGATCGGCTGAAAAAGTCTGCACACTTCTTGGCTATCAAATAGATGGATAAGTTCTCTACGCTTGCAGACATCTATCAAAAGGAAGTAGTCTCTAGGCACAGAGTGCCAACTTCTGTAATCTCTGATCGAGACTCACGCTTTACATCTGAGTTGTGGCAAGCAATGCACAAATCCTTTAGCTCACGTCTAGACATGAGCACAGCGTATCATCCGCAGACGGATGGGCAGTCTGAACGCACCATCCAAACTCTCGAAGACATGCTTCAAGCCCGTGTAATCGACTTTGGTAACGGCTGGGAAAGGCACCTACCTTTGGTGGAGTTTTTGTATAACAACAGTTACCACAACAGCTTCCAGGCTGCTCCATTCGAGGCGTTGTATGGACGGAAATGCATATCACCCTTATGCTGGGCAGAAGTTGGTGACAGCCAAATCACTGGCCCAGAACTCGTTGTCGACAAGACGGAGAAGATTGCCCAAATACGACAACGAATGGTGGCAGCTCGTTACCGTCAGAAAAGCCATGTCGATAAGCGCAGGAAACCACTCGAGTTCCAGGTTGGGGATCGACTGCTACTTAAAGTTTCACCTTGGAAAGGTGTGGTTCGTTTTGGTAAACGAGGCAAGCTAAATCCACGTTATGTTGGACCTTTTGAAATCACTGAGAAAGTCGGCAAAGTGGCGTATAAACTGAATCTACGCGAAGAACTCAGTGGAGTTCACAATGTATTCCATGTGTCAAATTTGAAGAAGTGTCTGTCAGATGAGACCCTCATAGTTCCTCTCAAGGAACTCACTATCGATGATCAGCTGCGATTTGTCAAGGAACCAGTAGAAATTACGGACCGAGATGTTAAGGTCCCCAAACGTACCAGGATACCCATTGTTCGAGTTCGTTGGAACTCCCGTCGTGGCCCAGAGTTCACCTGGGAATGAGAAGACCAAATGAAACACAAGTATCCCCAGTTGTTTGAGAAAAGTGAATCTACCACTAAGGCTGAAGCTACTACGAAATTTCGGGATGAAATTCCAAACCAACGGGGGAAGGATGTGACACCCTAGGAAAAACCAGGAAACGACGCAACCTAACTAGCTTCCTCAGTGACTACGTTCTAAATTTCGGGACGAAATTTCTTTCAACTTGGGGATGATGTGACAACTCATGTTTTAGAACTTCTTTGTGTGCTTTGATGTAACATGTTTTGAATGTTATGTGATTATGTGATACGTTGATTTAATGGAATGTTATGAATTTGTTATGTTATGTGTTTGTGTTATAAGTAAGTGTATGTAACAAACGTTGATCGCACAACACTCTTCCAATCGCACAAGCCCTTTTGGGCCACACTCCTTGTATTCGAGCCCCAAGGGCAGCCCAAGTTGGGATCAGCCCACTCCCTTATATGCATAACAACATGAGGATTTAGTATAATCCTCATAATCTACAAAACACAACACACATAAAACCCTACTCTCTTTTTCTCCCCTTCAAAGACTGACGGCAACATCTCCCTCCTCTTGAAGCTTTCTTGTTCGGAACAACCTTACTCTACCTTCCAACCGGTTAGTGTCTTATACCACCCAATTGTATAATGATCAATATGTGTAGGTGTGTGATTGTATTGATATATGATGTTATATTTAATCGTGTTCTTATATGATGGTTTATGTTTATAACCGTATGCTAAAGGAGTGTTAATAAGTGTTTTGTAATAAACAAACCAGTAGATATGTGACAATTGTGCTCTGTAATCGATGAACAATGCAAAACAATGTTAATTATTAATAAAACAATGTGTTTTGGTGTTATTATGTGTATTTTTATGGTTGATGATTTTACAATTTGATTTGATTCGATTCCGATTTCAAGCTTTAAATCGCTTTGTAGAAAGTTATACGCAAACTGGTGCGTAAACGCAGTCAGTTTAATGCGAAAAACACTCCGGAATAGTGAAATAGGCTTAACATACCTTAAATAACCTCCACATAACTTAGAAATAAGTTTTGGATGGTTTGGTGTGTTGAAAACAAGTCTATTCGATCGTAGGGACTATTTGTGTCAAACTGTGAAACTATACCGATTTGTATGGTATCGAAGAGTCCAGAACTTGATCATAAGCTAAACATACCATAAATAACCTAAACATAGCTTAGAAATAAGCTTTGAATGGTTTGGTGTGCAAAAATATGCTTATTTGATCTTACAGGGACTAAAAGTGTCAAAAACGACGTAAGTTTGCATTTTCGCGCATATCTTACTTCTGACCACATCTAGACATCCAAAATTTTTATAGACACTAAAATATTTTTATTTTAGTGATCTGCATGCAAAAATACCGTTCGTCGCTTAATTTGGTTCGTTTTCGCGTTCGTTTGAGTTTCGTCGTAATTTAACGAACAACGCAACCGTACAACCAAATGAGCCGACATCCGAGATTGTTCCAAGCACATTTTGAGTCCTCTAAACTTTATTGACCTTGTAGAGCCTTGAAAATGGCTTAACGGGGGGTCAAAAGGGGCTGAAATGGGCTTAAAACACATACAGGGACCTAAACTACCAATTTTCAAACTTATGCTGATCTGGGGAGGCCAGGCGAGGCGCCTAAGCTCCCTCCCTCAGCTTACGCGGGCCGTATGAGTTGCCCAGAGACAGAAAATTGATTTCAGCAAACTCTTTGATAGTTTAGGGGCTGTTAATGCAATTTCCTTGTATGGTAGCCAAGTTATCTCTTCCCCAAGGCTTCTAAGCTGCTCATTACATTTGTATGGATGAGATTTAATGCTTGGAAGCAACACAAACATGTGTAATGATCTTGTGAAGTTGCAACAACTATAAATAGCCAAGCAATTTCACTTGTCCATTGCTCATTTCCTCATTCTCTTCTCTACAATCTGATTTGGGAGCTCTCCCAAGTGTTTGGATCTTTCTAATCTGATTATTCTTTGTAGAAAAGATAGCTAGGACCCTTTGTAAGTCTTCTTTCATGCTTATTCTTTATGTTTAAGCAGAAAGTCAAACAGTTTGGCCAACAGTTTGACTTTCGGTTTTGACATCAATTGTTCAAGTCAAAGTTCAATTGAACTTTGTAACGTGATTGTAATCACGATGGTTATAATCCTTAGCGATTATACCTACTGATTACCACGTTAACTAGGCGTAGTGACGAGTCAAAGTTTCGGTCAAAATGCGTTCTAGCACGCATTTTGCAACGGAACTATTTTCGGGGATCGAAACGAATTGTTTTGATACCAAATCAGTTTTATAAGCTAGTTAAACATTTTTTGACATGTTTAACTCGTCACTATTAGTTTAGTGCTTGTTTAAGGTCGTAAGTTAAGCGGTCTAAACAACCGCTTAGAGTTTCGAACCAGACCCGTTTGATCGATCATTAGGATCCGACCAAGCTTGATTAGTGATCATAGTTGCATAGGGAATAACCACTGAGGTTATACCTTATGATCACATAAAGTTGGTTAGTCATTTGCTAGTTAGCTTGTATGCCCATAGAAAATGACCAAAACGCCCTTTTGAAGCATAAATTCATAATATGCATATGTGAACATATTTTTGACATCTAAACTGATATGGTAACATAATTAGGCATAATTAGGCATATAAGACTTGACATAGCACATAGTTAACCATCCGAACATAATTTCGCACGAACAACGCGTTAAAGTAGCATAAGCTACCTTAATGGGTCGTAACGGGTCGAAAGCACTTAGGCTAAGTTCCGATTTAGAATGTAGGCTTTGTTAAACCATATCACATGAGTTCCAACACTCATTTGGTTTACAAGACCTCATTCTATCCGATCTTCCGATTTAGGTGTCGATTTATTTACTAGTGATCCGATTACTAGGTACTACTTGAATTTCCTTGTTTTGTCTGAGCTTCGCTAAGTTCTTTAGATCAAGGATACCCTTTCATTCAATGTGAGTACATAGTTCCCCTATTTTACTGTTTTCAATTGTTTTGGGGTGATTCATATGTATCAAAACGATTTCGATATTTTAACGATGTTTTCAAAAACGATTAAGATGGTTTATATTAAACTAATAACGATTTCGATAATGTGAATGAAACTTGTTGGTTGTAACTACATAACGAATGACATTCATTAGCATTGATCAAGTCGACCAGTATTAGGTTATGGTACCATAGGATCTGACAAACCCCGTTATCAGACTACACCCATAGTTATGTGTGGGGGTTATGTAGGTAACGACCGAATCTGATGATTGTTAACTTACCCTTTGGTGGTTTGTTTATGCGAGAAACGAGGTAGTCGAGTCACGAAGGTTTGAATGTTATTAGTGAGACGACCATAAGTAGTTTCACAATTTAAAACGAATACGATTTTGGGACGAATTAAACGATTTGGGAGGACTTAAACGAGATAAAACGATTTGAATGAACGATTGGTTTGGGTTGTGATTAGGTAATGGGATGGGTGTAACATGATAAAAGCATGGTAGATACGCCGCTGGTACATCTTATATATAAGTGCTTTTATCATATTACATTTCATGTCATTATTTAGTTCACTTGGAAAACGATTTGAAACGATGTAACACAACGAGGTGTTTGAAATGATATAAACCATACGAGTTTTATTAACGAGTTTTAACGAGAGGTTTTACGAAGTGGTTTACTAAAACAAAAGTTTTTGAGTTAACAATCATGGCTACGAGATTTTATAAATTATAACCATCTTGATTTGAGTTGGTTAATCATGTTGCAATATTATATACTTTTCAAAAACGAGGTTTTCGAGGTATTGCAATATATATAAACGAGCCATGATTCCGATACTCTTATAAAACCTATGTGCTCGCCAGCATTTCTTTGCTGACTTTATTTTTACATCTGTTTCAGGTGATGTTGCGTGATGATTGCTAGGGAGCATGTTCACTTAGGATCTGGACGTGGCCTTAGTGACATAAAAACGATAGTAGACGATGTTTAATTTGCTTGTTTGGTTTTAGGACAATGTAAATTACTCAATGAATCAATAAAACAAAACTTTTAATTACCATGGTTGTTGAAACGATGATTCTGTTACAACACTCCCCGACGTTTCCGCCACGGTTTGTTGTTTTATCGTGGTCGGGGTGTGACAGAAGAGTTGGTATCAGAGCCAATGGTTATAGGGAATTAGGTTATTAGTAATGCTTTGACCTAGACTATAACTTTCTAGGACCCTAACGCGAGTTATCTTGCGTTTAGATTTTAAAACAATACCGTCACCTATCCTTAGGTGATAACCACAACGAGAATACAATAACAAATCCGCTTCGACAATTAATCATCTATCCTTGGATGATTGATTGTAAGGTTTTGAACCCTTTCAGTTTGATTCATTTTCGGCTTTATGCCCTTCGAATTTTCAAAAATCTCGTCAAAGTTGGGTCTAAATAATGTGAACACGTGCAAACTGGAAGAGTGAATGCCTGTACCCTGAGTTTTCTGTCTAAGGCTAGAGTGTTCATATAAATCCGCAGTATCGGACCAGTCACTCTTACCTGGGAACTCTTGGGGTGAGTGTTCACTTATAGACGAGCAAGTCTTCAGCGATACATTATTATGACCTATTTACTTTGATTAGTCACTGCGTGTCGTTTGTTTGTTCGA
The DNA here is from genome assembly GCA_030545235.1 of Helianthus tuberosus. Lineage (NCBI taxonomy): Eukaryota > Viridiplantae > Streptophyta > Magnoliopsida > Asterales > Asteraceae > Helianthus > Helianthus tuberosus. Next base: position 45,861,420 of record CM060426.1, on the reverse strand, counting down.
AGTAATGAACAAATAATCGCACTCCTTGTGCTTTGTCGATGTTTTTAATACCTCCTTTGTTTCTCCAATTGTCGACCTCACTCGTTTCTAATGTTTCCTTGTTAGACAATTCCTCCTCGACGCGATGCTCAAACTTTTACTGCTGAAGAAACGCAGCCCTTGTCTCTCAGCAAATGGCTGCTGTACTTCCAGGCGTTGTGACCCAAATCCACGAGCTATACAACAACAACAATAATAATAACAACAATAACGCACAGTGTAATTTCAAGAATTTCAATTCTGCGAAGCCGCTTAAGTTTTCTGGGTCACAAGGAGCAACTGCGCTCCTGTAGTGGTTTGAGAGTATCGAGAGCACATTCAGACATGTGCAGTGTCCGAATGCGCGTAAGGTTAAATTTGCTTCAAGCGTGTTCGAGAAGCGTGCACTTACATGGTGGAACGGTATTATGCGCGATAGGGTGCCGAAGTGGCATGAACACAAACTTGGGAAGAGCTCCGAGCTCTCATGATGAGAGAGTTCTGTCCCCGTCACGAGATTCGAGCTTTAGAACGAGAATTCGATGATTTGAAACAAGACGGGGAGAACACCGTGCTTATACGGATTGATTCGAGGAGCTCAGTTTGTTGTGTCCCACTATGGTTACGCCACTGGAGAAAGCTATCGAGAGGTATATCGATGGGTTACCCGATTCCATTCAGGATATTGTGACCGATGTTAATCCTACCACCGTTCGTCATGCGATCGAGTTGTCGGCTACCCTGAATGAGTCCCAAGTCAGGAAGGGTAAACTAACCCGCAAGGGTGATAAAAAGAAGTCGACCGATTCTGTCAAGGAAAAGGGTAAGGGTAAGAAGCAGGGTGAGTCTTCTAAAAAGTCGAGGAAGCGCAAGGCTTCCCAGAACTTTGCTGTCACCAACCAGAACCCTCAGAACCCACCGACTCAACCTCATGCGAAGAAAGCGTATGCTGGTACTACACCACACTGTGCTCGATGCAATGATCACCATGTTGCCCAACAGGCCTGTAAACAGTGTGCTATGTGTGGTAGACTTAGGCATTTGGCCAACATTTATCATTTTAGTCAAAATCAAGCTGCTCAAGTTCCAGCACAAGCTCAAGGGAAAGCTCTGAGATTCCCACCTGGTTCGTGTTTCAATTGCGGAGAAATGGGTCATTTCCGCAACAACTGCCCGAGGTTGGTTAATGCAAATGCGAATCCGAACGCAATTGCGAATGTAAATCCCGCTCGTGGACGAGCATTCAATCTGAACGCTAACGAGGCTCGAGCTGACAACGAAGTTGTTAACGGTACGTTCCTTGTTAACAATCAACTTGCATCTGTTCTTTTCGATTCTGGTGCCGATAGGAGTTTTGTTTCGTTATCCTTTGAGCCTTTACTTGCGATACCTAGAACTAAATTGAGGAAACCCTTATCTGTTGAAGTTACTACTGGTAAACCTCATATTCTCGATTCTGTTATTCGTGGTTATCAATTGAACCTCGATAACCATCTTTTCCCCATTGACCTCGTACCAATGCAACTTGGGAGTTTCGACATTATCGTGGGGATGGATTGGTTAACCAAACACCATGCTGAGGTGGTTTGTTTCGATAAGATCATTCGTATTCCTCTTTCGTCTGGTGATGTTCTGGAAGTTCATGGTGAGAAACCATCTGGTGGATTGAAATTCATGTCGTGTACGAAAGCCCAGAGTTATTTACGAAAAGGATATGTTGCCTTCCTAGCACATGTCACAGAGGAGAAAGGCAAAAACAAGAGTATTCAGGATATTCCGATTGTTCGGGATTATCCAAAGGTGTTTCCTGATGAACTGCCTGGTTTGCCTCCAGTTCATCAAGTCGAATTTCATATTGACCTTGTACCCAATGCCAACCCTATTGCGAAAGCACCTTATCGTCTTGCACCGTCTGAGATGCAAGAGTTATCGAAACAGCTTCAAGAATTATCGGATAAAGGATTCATCCGTCCGAGTTATTCACCTTGGGGCGCTCCTATCCTCTTTGTGAAAAAGAAAGATGGATCTTTTCGTATGTGTATCGATTATCGTGAGCTTAACAAGCTTACCATCAAGAATCGATATCCCCTACCCCGAATCGATGATCTCTTTGATCAGCTGCAAGGTGCTACCTGTTTTCCAAGATCGATCTGCGTTCTGGGTATCATCAGCTTCGTGTATTCGAAGAAGATATTCCCAAAACTGCTTTTCGCACGAGATATGGGCATTACGAGTTTTCTGTTCGACGAATGCTCCAGCTATTTTCATGGACTTAATGAATAGGGTCTGTAAACCTTATTTAGACAAGTTCATCATTGTGTTTATCGATGATATTCTCATTTATTCGAAGTCTCGAGCCGATCACGAGAAACACCTTCGTTTGACTTTGTAACTCCTGAAGTAGGAACAACTTTTTGCCAAATTCTCCAAGTGTGAATTTTGGCTTAAAGAAATTCAGTTTTTGGGACATATTGTCAACGAGCAAGGTATTCATGTGGATCCATCCAAGATTATTGCAATTAACGATTGGAACACACCGACGACGCCTACGGAAATTCGTTCTTTCCTTGGTCTCACTGGTTATTATCGTCGTTTCATTTCGAACTTCTCGAAGATTGCGGTTCCACTCACTGCTTTGACTCAAAAGAATAAGCCTTTTGAGTGGGGACCCAAACAAGAAGAAGCGTTCCAAACGCTGAAACGGAAGCTCTGTGATGCTCCTGTTTTATCTTTGCCTGAGGGAAACGATGATTTCGTTGTCTACTGTGATGCGTCCAACTTAGGCCTTGGTTGTGTTCTTATGCAACGAGGTAAAGTTATAGCATATGCGTCTAGACAATTGAAAGTTCACGAGAAGAACTACACGACTCATGATCTTGAGTTAGGAACTGTAGTTTTCGCGCTTAAAATCTGGAGACACTACCTCTATGGAACGAACTGTTTGGTTTTCACAGACCACAAAAGTCTCCAGCATATTCTCAATCAGAAGGAGTTGAACATGAGGCAACGACGTTGGGTTGAACTCTTAAGTGACTACGATTGCGAAATTCGCTACCATCCTGGTAAGGCGAATGTCGTAGCCGATGCGTGACGTGATTGTCGTGGGTCACGCAAATTTAATCCCAAATACAACTATAGATAGCGGTAGTAGGGTATCGAACTCAGGGAGTATGTGGAAAATATGTCAATTATATAGCCTTGCAATTATACTACAATTATCCTAATTTGCAGAAATTAAAGATCAATACTTTGGATTGTTGTTTTAGAAAACTAAATTAAACTAATGGCAAATCAAATGTAGGTTTTAAAACAGATTAGGAGAGAACAATGATCACCTTAGGGTTCAGTTTCTTTAAACAATTGTGTGCAATTCCAACTAGAAAGAGTTACATAGACATAACTCGTGTATGAATAATCGAAGTGATAAAAGGGAACAAAGTACTCGGATTATATAAACGCGAGGTTGTTTCCCGATGACCAATTAATCAATAACCAACCCTAACCCTTCCCGTGATATCTCGATTGCCAACGGCACCAAGAACGTACGATTAAGACTAGAAATTGCAATATCGATTAACAAGTTACAAGCAATTAAACATACACCATGATATTCAAGCAACGCAAGTTATCATTCTAGAAATTCAGAAATAAACACACAAAAGTTCAAGAGAAACCTTCACCTAAGATGATCACCGAAAGGTTTAGCCGGACATAGCTTGGTGAATCATCATCACAATCGATCCAATGTTCATACGAATCAAATACATAAACCGAATGATAGAAATTGTCTCCAACCAAGCAAGAACACCAAAATTCGCCCCTAGTGAGTTCCAAAACCGACGAATGATCCGATTCCTCGAAAAGACACAATAAATCCGTTTTTAATGAGCAGTTACAAAATTTCGCGTCGCCTCCACCGTAAATTACGCTGTCACCGTAATTTACGGTGGACATAATAATGTTACGGTGGAGACAGTCTGATTTACGGTGATGTAATTGTCTGCCCAAGATGTGCCGCCCAACAACATGAGAAGTCCACGCGTGATGGCCCTTCAAAGAAGTCACGTGAAGTCTGATATTGTTTGTAGCTCCCAAGAAAAAACCTCTGACGGCAGCGTAGCTGATTGATGATATTGGCGGCCCAATCGATAAATTCCACAAGACCCCTTAGATCGGCCCAAGTGCACCAAGACTTGTATCCACAAGTGTCAATGTTAAAACCCATCCAAATGTCGGCCCACATGTGATGATACTTGCCGCCCACTATTGAGATGATGATGATTGTAAACCCAAAGCCACGTGATGTTATGATTTTATTATATATTTGACTGTTTGTGCCGCCCAGAACAAACAACTTCAATGATGTGCTTGTTGACTTGTGTCACGGCTCCCAAAAGAATTAATTCGATGGATGTTATGTGCCTCCTCTAAGCCAAGCCATGTGCATCTCACAGAAGCCCATGTGTTAGCGGCCCATAATTCGATATAGGGCTGCCAAAGCCCATGTGAATCCTTGTACCTCCAAAACAACTCCCCAAGGTCTGCATTTTAAGGATGATGATCGAAGATGTCTGATGATGTCGGCTCCTTTTCAATCACGTGAATCCGGCTCACTTTTCAATAGGGATTCAATTAAAAATACCTATTAACACCCTCAATAACTCCCGCCAATCCTTTGTGCCGTAGCCTACGCGTTCCAATTTAACCGAATTAAGCGATTTACCTGTAAAACACACGAACACTCGTAGTTACTAAGTTCAAGTAAATAACCAAGTAAAGCATGGAATTTTAATCTTTTTAAACCATTTAAAGGTTGTCCAACGGACCACCGTCACATCCCCACACTTACCCGTTGCTTGTCCCAAGCAACCCATTTAACAACTATTCAAAACCACAAGCGATCAACATGCAAACCAAGCTAAAATGTATCGTCCTTTTACTAACTTTCAATCATACCATAAGACACACCCCTCACAAAAAAAAAAAAAAATCTCTCGGCGACAAGAATTATTAGCATAATGCTAAACCACTCAATGCGTGTGTGTATTTGTGCGACAATAAGCTTGTATACAAATCAAGTTTCCTCCTAACAAATATCTAACATGCTTTAGAATCAAAGGGACTTACGGGTTGCAACTGGGCTAGGTGTAAAGGTAGGAAAATGGTGGAATGCATATGAAAGAGCTAATTGATTTGACCCGGTTTTTTATATGTCTACTACTACTACTACGAAACAAACACCAAAAATATATACAAAGCTTCTTGACATTCTCACTCTATTGCAATTAAATACTTTTTTTTTCTTTCTTTTTTTTTTTTCATTTTTTTTTTCATAACACATCAAACTCAACAATATATACAAGAACATCAATACTACATACTAAATCTCCTAAACCGGGTCATCTCAAAAGGTAAATTTTTTTTTTGTAGGAAGTAGGCTCGGGTCACAATCGAATGGTCTAAGGCTCAACATGGCTTTCTAAGGACCAAACCCCCACCCCTCACAATACCAAGCTCATATATGTAACGTATGAGGTCCAACCCACCAATCCCGCACTCTCACACATCTAGACGAGGCTTCCTAAAAGTCCCCCTATCATTTTCAAAAGCATGCTAATTCTAGGATTTAACAAGTATTCACACACAAGTTCTATTAACACAACAACACACACCGCCACTCAAACAATGAAATATCAATAACAATCATGTGTGTGTAGGTCCCTGAATCCCGTTGGATCTTAACAAGACAGATAATCTATCAAGGGTGCGGAATCCCCTTGATTGATCTTCGAACCCAGAAACAAGAATATGTAGAAGAACAAGAACTCGAATACACAAACACACAAACTTCCAAACTGATCTTCTGTGATTATCAAACCCTTAGAAGTGTTTTACAATCACTAAGATCTACAAGAACCTAAACAGCCGATTTTTGTTTTGTTCTTAACCTCTCACACTTGAATGCTCTCTCAAGTTGTCTAAAGTGTCTCTTGTGTCTAACCCTACAACTCAAGACTAAGGCTGTTTATATACACACAGCCAAGATCTCGAATTGGGCTTTGCCCATATTACATTTGTCACATAAACTTGGGCCTAATAGACTTGTTACAAACTTGGACTGATTGGGCTTCATAGAACTCGTTTTTCTTTAAGTCTTCATGATCCAATCTTCTGTTTAATATCCAAAGACCAATCCAAAGCTGTTGTCATATAACATGCACCAACAAACTCCCCCTTGACAATAGCTTGCAAAGGAAACTTTAGTCTTCAGAATCTCACAGTCTTTGGTCTTTGGATAGCGTCAGCTTCAACATGAATTCTGTCTTTGTCAGCAACATCTTTGTCAGCAACAGACTCCCCCTAAGCTGATGCATCCAATCACCAAATCTTCCAAGTTTTGAGTCAGCATTCCAAGTAAGTCTTCACAGCATCCACTCTGCATTGTAGAAGGAGGATTCTACCAAGCAGCAACAAACTCCTCCTCTCTTCACAGCAACCTCTCAACAACAAACTGCTTCAATCTGTATACTATAAAACAAACATCTCGAGAAACCATAAGAATTTTTCAACATAGTTAAAGAAATTATTATTATGCAAGAGATAGTTAAACTGTATCAGATTAAGCATTTTCAAATAAAGCACCAACACGCACAATTGTAACAAACACCTTATAACCTGCATGATTTTAAAAAATTTTGAACCCACTTTCTAACACAGTCTCCCCCTTTCGGTAACAACTCCTCCAAGAATAACAGTTTTCCGTACATTAAGAATTTTAACAGAAAAAGACACTATTTTTGGATTTTTATATTTTTCAAAAGTAAAGACTGAAAGCAGTAAATAAATATTTACAGACATTCTTTTTGCGAGTTTCGAGGGTAAGAGAATCATATCAGTGTACGGTCATGTCAAAACGCTCTTGTTGTTCTTTTAGTTAACATTTAGATAAGCATCCTATAACGATTATCGGTATTGTTGTCCACATAAGCTCAACTTATCATATGTAATCATGGCGAGGGGATACGTTAAGGTATGATTTATACTTACCGACCGGTGTTTATCCACATCACGACACATTCCCGTATCAAGGTATGCACGAGGGTTCATCTTACCGGTGAGCATACCGATTATCATCTGTTTGACCGTATATGATGTGAGAAACTCACTTATTTTGATTGAAAACAAGCCCTATGTGATAGAATCACTTATTGATGAGGAACTTGATTTTCAGATGCATGAGGGCACAGGAGCAAGTCCGTGACCAGGTCAGTACTTTCGTACAGCAGAGAGACGAACTTGACTCCCGGATAAATGTGATATAATATCACTTATTTTGGGGACATGTGATTGTTGATCACTTATTGAGGTCGAATGCAATATTTACACGTATGTATGATATCATGGAAGATCTAGACTTGCGTCCCCGTTATATTTCGATAAAAGATACAACCATGATACCCAGATGATAAGCAGCATAAAGACCGAATATCTCAGAACCTCGGCAATCTCTCAGACGAAATTTCGGTACTAAGACCATATGCCAATGAATGGTTCCCACCTGGTCTTCAGTCGATTTAAGTTTATATCACCCTACACACTTTAAAATGATTGTGAGCCTACCGATACATCTTATATAGAGCTGCTTAGCATATTTCATTTAAGGTTTAAAGAGGTTTAGACAGACCACTGATGTACTATCATTTTCTCTTTTGCTCGCCAGGAAACTCATTTTTGCTTTTCTATTGTTTTTGTGTTTTTGAAATTTTTCGATGTTTTTGTATTTTTGATTTTTAAGAAAAACAGTAAACTATTTACAAAAATTCTTATGAAAAACCAGTTATTCAGGATTCCTCATCCCATTGAGTTCGACTAAGTGTTCAAAGCGAGCTCGATCAAAAGCTTTAGTATAAAGATCTGCCAGGTTATCTTCTGTGTCGACTCGGTGCAATTCAATTAGTCGTTTTTCAGCACAATCCCGTATAAAGTGATGACGTATGTCAATGTGTTTAGTTCTACTGTGCTTTACGGGATTGTTTGTGATTGATATAGTGGCATTATTATCTATCATAATAGGAGTACGAGTGAAATCCAAACCGTAATCGCGCATCTGCTGTTGGATCCAGAGAACCTGAGAGCAACAGCTACCCGCAACAATATATTCAGCTTCACACGTAGAGGTAGACACACAGGATTGCTTCTTGCATTGCCAAGACACGATCCTGCCTCCTAAGAACTGACAACCACCTGTTGTAGACTTCCTGTTTGATTTGCATCCTCCAAAGTCTGAATCAGTGTAAGCAACGAACCTCAAATCACTATCAGCTGGATACCACAACCCAAGTTTAGGTTTCCCCTTCAAGTAACGAAGAATCCGCTTCACTGCTTTCATATGTGACTCCTTTGGATTTGCCTAATATCTGGCACACAAGCATACGGCAAACATGGTGTCGGGTCTTGAAGCAGTCAAGTACATTAGAGAACCAATCATCGCCCTGTATTGAGTTGGATCAACATCTTCAGTGCTTTCATGATCTGGGCCGAGATTGTGGTTTTCACAAATGGGTGTGTTGAAAGTAGAGCAATCATTCATTTTGAATCGAGTCAAAATGTCATACACATACTTTGTTTGATGTATAAACATCCCATCCTCCTTCTGTTCAACTTGTAATCCCAGAAAGTAAGACAGCTCACCCATAGCACTCATTTCAAACTTGCTCTTCATCACCTGTTCAAATTCCTTACACATGTTTTCGTCAGATGACCCAAAGATGATGTCATCCACGTATACCTGTACCAGCAGAAAATCTTCCTTCTTTCTCTTAATGAATAGTGTACCGTCAATCTGACCTCTTTCAAAACCATTTTTGACCAGATGTGTAGACAGTGTCTCGTACCACGCCCTGGGAGCTTGATGTAACCCATACAAATCCTTATCAAGTTTGTACACTCGATCTGGATAGTCTGGATCAACGAACCCATCTGGTTGTGAGACATACACCACTTCTTGGACTTTCCCGTAAAGAAATGCACTCTTCACATCTAGTTGGTAAACTTTGAAGCCCTTGAATGAGGCAAAAGCCAGAAACAAACGAATTGCCTCCAACCTCGCCACTGGTGCAAACACCTCATTGTAATCAATCCCTTCTTGCTGATTAAAGCCTTTGACAACCAACCGAGCTTTGTTGCGTGTGACAATACCTCTTTCATCTTTCTTGCACCTAAATACCCATTTAGTGCCAATCTCTCTCTCACCTTTTGGAAGGTCCACCAGTTCCCAAACCTTCAACTTAGCAAACTGGGCCAATTCCTCTTGCATAGCTTCAACCCATGAATTGTATTTAAGAGCCATATGAATGTTCTTCGGCTCCTCTTGGGAAATAAAGCAACTATACAAGCACTCGTTCACTATCCCAGTCTTCTCAATCGAAACAAATAACCCAGAATTCGCTTCTATGCTTCTTCTAGTCTGAACACCTGCAGTAGGATCTCCCAGTATCATATCAACCGGATGATCTCTATTTGCTCGTGTAGTAGCAACAGCATCGACTTCTAGATTATCACCCAGGTTTGATCCAACCTCCCCCTGAATATTCTGATTTGCAAACGGATTAATGAAATCCTCCCCCTGAATGGGTTCAGAGTCACTATCGCTTGAATCAGGATTAGCAGCACCTTGGGAAGTTTCCGGAGCATCTGACATATCAACATTAGATCTAGGCATGAACTCGCCTTCATCGTCTTCACATACAACTGTTTGAATCAGCTGAGAACCATCTGCATCAGAAACCTCAGGAATATTAAATGATTTAAACACACTTTCATAATCATACAATATAGCAGGACCACTCGTTGACTGTTGAGGTTTGTAGGAAGTAATTTCCACATTAAAAACAACCTCAATTTTACCAGTTTTTAGATTAAAAACCCTTTTATTCGGTGTGCCAGGCACGTAGCCTAGAAAGTAGCCTTCATCTGCCACCTCACCGAATTTTTGTTTATCTTTGTTTCGCACAATCGTGCAGGGTAATCCAAATGGTTCAAAGCCTGTTAAGTTTGGTTTTTCATTAAACATTAACTCATGACAAGTTTTGTTAAAACGTTTAACGGTCAAAACTTTTTTTAGGACGTAGCAAGCTGTATTCACAGCTTCTCCCCAGAAAAGAACTGGTAGCTTTGAATCTGAAAGCATCGTCCTAGCGGCTTCAATCAACGTCCTGTTTTTCCTCTCAGCGACTCCATTTTGCTGAGGAGTGTAAGGAGCGGAATATTGATGTTCAATTCCCTTTCGAAGACAGTAGAGATCCAGAACTCGATTCTTGAACTCCGTGCCATTATCACTCCTTATCCTCTTAATCCTTGCATCATGGACGTTTTCCAATTTCGTAAAAAGATCTATCAGCATCTCCGCTGTCTCATCTTTTGTACCTAAAAAGAAAACCCATGAATAACGTGAGTAATCATCAGTGACAACAAGACAATAGTACTTTCCACCTATGCTCCTCACGTTCACTGGACCGAATAAATCCATGTGAAGTAAATCATAAGGGGCATTAATGGAATTTACTGTTTTAGACTTATGAGGTTTCTTGTGTTGTTTTCCCTTTTGACATGGAAGACATTTATCTTCCACTTGAAACCTCAGCAATGGAACCCCTTTCACTAGCTCATTCTTTATGATATAATTCATTTTGCGGTAGTGAATGTGGGCCATGCGTCTGTGCCACAACATAGATTCAGCTTCAGATGCTTTTGACAGTAAGCACGCCACCGCAGCAGTTGGATCCTTGGCACCCATGTCCATGACATAAGTATCATTTTTCCTTGGTGCACGCATAACTATCCAATCGTCCGGAATGACCAAACCCGGTTTCAACACCAATGCCTCAGTATTTGTAAAATGGACCGAGTGACCCTTATCGCAGACTTGTGACACGCTCATCAGATTGTGTTTAAGCTGCTCAACATAGTTCACTTTGTCCAATGTGATCTTCCCATTCGTCACTTTTCCTCGTCCAGTAATTTTTCCACCTTTAGCACCAGCAAAATTGACATGTCCACCATCAAATTCTTCAAATTCAGAAAACAACCTCGCATCCCCCGTCATGTGCCTGGAGCAGCCACTATCAACATACCATAAGTTGATAATCCTCCTTAGCAGCTCCTGCACACACCAACCAAAAGATTAGTTAGATTAGGGGACCCAAGCCTTAATGGTCTTGGGTCTTCCAGATTCATCAACTATAGGAACATCCATCCAGTATCCATCACTCCTAGCTGGAGTCTTGGATCTTGGGCCTGTTGATGGAAATGGGGCATGATTTCCATAAGGTCTCTGGTCCTGAGGGTACCTATTTCTGTTAGGACTATGTGACCTTTGAAAATTTTGATTTTGATTCCAAGAACCTTGATTGTAATTTCTAAAGCCATTGTTATAAAAAGTTCGACCACCATTATTTTGGTATCGATTTTGATATTGACCTTGACTTCTGAAATTATTTGAATTTTGATTATTCATTCTTGGTGAGTTACTTCTAGGTCTTTCATATCTGCCTGATGTAGATTCAGGCTGAAATCTTGGTTGATTTCTTTGGAAACGAGGAACTTGTGGAGTTCCTTTTTCAGCCTTATCTACACCACTAGCAACACCCAGTTGTTGCTTTGGAGCAGATTTCTTTGGAGAATTTGAGACTTTCTCCTCATTATCACCTTGCTTCTCAGGTGATTTCCCTCTTTGTTTCTCACTAACTTGTGCTTCAATCTTTTTGTTAGGACAGCAGCTAGCTACATGTCCCTTTGTGTGACATTTGAAGCACGATCTCTTTTTCGAAGACTTCTTAGTTGAAGCCTTTGAACTAGATTCTGATTTTGATGATGATGCCTTGGAAGGATTTTGCTCAGTTTGCTTAATTTCAGATTTTTCTATGTTTTTGTTTTTAGCAAACTCTACATTTGATTCCTTTTCGATAACAGCTGTTTCGGTTTTCATATCACTTCCTTGAACAAAATTAACCTTTTTAACAAAAATTTGATTATTGTTTTTAGAAGGTGTATTTTTCTTTTTCAAAACAGATTTGCTGTTATTTTCCTTCTTAGCATCATTATCTTCAAACACATCACCATGACTGGATGTGGAACTACTTGGTGATGTTGACAGACAGTCTGTAAGCTCATCCTCATCAGGTAGGAAAGAATAGTCATGACTAAGAGGAGGTGGGACTTCATTAAAGCCCTGGAATCCCACACTTGTCTTGTCATTACTCTTCTTTAACCCACCCATCATGTGTTTCATAACAAAAGTAGAATCCCTGAATTGACCTAATTTCTTTTCAAGTTTAACAATTTTGAGTTGTGCATCTGACAACTCTTTGCATTTTTCAGAAATCTCTTTTGTTTTCTCAGCCATCATGTCATGAGCTAAGTCTATGACTTGAAGTTTTTCGTTTAGTTTGCTGGTTAAAACTTCAATTTCAGCTTCATAGCCTTTTATCTTTTTCAAATATGATGACTCGTTTCTTTTAGCAAAGAAATTTGATTCTTTTACGTTCGACATTTCGCTCACAAGACTTTTGTTTTGAGTTGACAACTTGTCAACTTCACCCTGTAGTTCACGACACTTTAAACACACAGAAGTGGCAGAGTTACTTACCTCTCCTGTCGATTTGTCTGAGTTGGCCATGAGAGCAGCAAGTTGAGCTTCCATTCTTTTGATGATTTCATCTTTCTCATCAGCTTCCATTTCATGCTCAGACTCAGGCTTATCCTCTTCAGCATCTGTTGTCTGATCAGCCTTATCTTCCTCAACTTCACTCTTCTTCTCAACTTTAGCCTCATCTACTGTAGCTTCACCATCATTAACTGGAGTGATCTCTGCCATGAATGCTTGAGAGACATTCTCATCATTTTCTAAGTGAATGCTCCAGTCATATGAGCCTTCTCTTGCAGTAGATATCAACGCCCTTGAGTTAGAGTTGTTTGATGCATTCCGATTGTTTGAACTTTGACTCGTATTCTCATGCTTTTGTTTTTGACATTCCCTAGCGAAATGACCATAACTCTGACAGTTAAAGCACCTGACTTTGGTCTTGTCAAAACCTACGCTCTTTCCTACAAACTTCCTTCCAGTTCTGTTCATGAACCTCTTCACACGTCTCGAAATCATGGCCATCTGCCATTGTAGATCCATCTCTTCTAGATCATCAGGGTCAATCTGATCATAATCTTCATCTAAAGTGGCAGGATCAGATATTTTCCCTTGAATGTAGTTCTCATAAGACGCAACAAAAGAAGCAAGTAGAGCAAGATGTCCTTCAGCAGACTTCACACTCATAGGCATTGACTTTGCACTACTACTTTGTTTTGAAGTTGATGTTCTCTTGACTCCTGTTGATCCTCCTGCAGCAGCTACAAAACACACATCACCATCCTCATTCACTGTGACTTGCTCCTTATCACACGAAAGAAATGCAGTTGCAGAGTCGCTAGAAGCATCATGAGGTGAAGAAGATGTAAGCCCATTGTATATCCCTGGATCTTGAACCTGATCATAACCAGTGTCCTTTTTCTTCATACTAAGCTCATAAGCTCTAAGTTTTCCAACTACTTCTTCCAATTCCTTCGTGTCATAATCTGCTTCTCCCTTAATCATGAGAGTGTAGATATCCCATTTAGCTGGTAAAGCATCAAGCAGCTTGTTGTTTTTCTCAATGTCAGTATAACAATCTATATCATAATTATCCAGTTCTGACATCAGATGGTAGTATCGAGTGATGACGTCTTCAAGTGACTCATTCTTCATGTACTTGAACACAGCAAACTGCTTCTTCAGTAGATCAACCTTGTTCTTCTTGACATCAGGATTTCCCTCATATCTCTTCTCTAGTGCATCCCACATTTCCTTTGAAGTAGTGTACTTCTTAAAGGTATGTTTGATGCCATCAGGTAAAGACATTTTAATGGCTGCCAAGGCTCTCTTTTCAGCCTCATACATTTTCTTTTGTTCGGCATCCATATCAACGTAAGCAGTTATACGTTGTCTTCCCTCAAACTCATGAGTTGGGTTCACATACCCATCGTCTATGCATATCCACATACACGTGTCCTGGTACTCAACAAAAGATTGAAACCTATCCTTCCACGTCAAGTAGTTCTCCACCTTCATCATCTTAGGTGGTTTGTTCGTCGTGCCTACCTCATGTTCCATCCTTAAGAGTTCGTTCAATTTTGACATGTTCGACATTTCAACGTAACAGACTGATAAAACCGTACAAAATTTTTCCGAAAACAGTGGTTACCAAATTACACCGTTAGAATCGCCTCGAAAAGACGAATCCAATGATATCTAATGTCGAAAACCGAAATCGGGATTTTCCAGAGTTTACAATCACTAAGATCTACAAGAACCTAAACAGCCGATTTCTGTTTTGTTCTTAACCTCTCACACTTGAATGCTCTCTCAAGTTGTCTAAAGTGTCTCTTGTGTCTAACCCTACAACTCAAGACTAAGGCTGTTTATATACACACAGCCAAGATCTCGAATTGGGCTTTGCCCATATTACATTTGTCACATAAACTTGGGCCTAATAGACTTGTTACAAACTTGGACTGATTGGGCTTCATAGAACTCGTTTTTCTTTAAGTCTTCATGATCCAATCTTCTGTTTAATATCCAAAGACCAATCCAAAGCTGTTGTCATATAACATGCACCAACAGTGTGGCTCAAATCCTCACCAAGAAAAGACTAGGAACAGGATGTCGGTGTGTCAAATGGCACAATATCAAGTTTTCAAATTTTAACAATTTTCGCTCGGATTTACAAAATTTTTAAAACTATCAAAAATTTCCCCCATCCCCACACTTGGGATACATTGTCCCAATGTATGGCTTTGAGGGAAGGATCGCTTTTAACCCACAACATCAGCCTTTGCTTAAATTCTCAAACCCCAAATTTCTTTTTTTAATTTTTTTTTAATTATTAAAAACACCACCAATTCCTTCACAACCCATAAACTAAACACATCAAAACACCACCCAACCGCCCAACCAAAAACTTAAACATGAATATATACAAAGGGGCACAAGATGAGAATAAGACACGACCTGATTAGTAAATCAGCAGTGTTGGTAGTGATGCGGCTGCGGTGATCGAACCGGTTCAAAAACATCTCTTAGATTTGCCGATATCTCAACAGGGATGTTGCCAAACATCCCCACACTTGAATCATTGCATCCGCGAGGGTTGAAACGTAATAACCTGCCAACACACAAACACAACACCAAAACAAAACCAAACAAAGCAAAACAAAACAAAACACAAATACAATACTCTACATCCTCGGGCTGCCTCCCGAGAGCGCTAAGTTTAAAGGTCTTCAGCCAGACCGTACCTGATATGTCTCAAGGTGGTCTCAATGCACATTTACCTTTTTCGTTGCTGATGTAAGCACGGTGTTTGATTCTTCTATTGTGTGGGTGCTTTGTCACGTCCCATCTTTCTTTGCAAAATTCTTTAATTCCACATTTTCCTACCGAATTTCCAACAAATGCTCGGTAGTTTACTCTCCACTTCACTACTTCGTTTTCTGTGCCCAACAAATCCAAACTCTCCCATAAACATAAATTATGAATGAAATCTCCCACATCATGAAGTGCCACCTTCCTAGTTTCTAAACATGCATCCTTAACACTCTTGGTTTCCATAACCACCACAGCCGGAGAGTTGTAATCAACTTTGATTGCTTCATCAAGTAAAAGGCCCTCAACTTTGCTCTCCATAGGTGGTTCCTCCACAATAATTTCAATTGTATATTCCTCATTTGGCCCTAATAATTCAGTTTCAAGTTCGGGAGGACTCACAACCTTTTCTTCTACATCACCCATAGGTGTCATTTGTTCAATCTGCACATGTATCCAGTGTTGTTTTGCTTGACGTTTTTCCACCATCGACGTCCCTGGCCTCATCTCTTTCACCTCTTTTGGTAACAAATCATATTTCCATTCCAAAAGTTCTACTCGTTCTTCCATTGACAAATGAGGTTTTGTTAATTCTTTTTCAACATGAACCATGTGTCTCTTTCTCATCATCTCTCCAAGACTTTCAGATTTATGTGACTGATAGTGCAAAGTAGGTTGTTGAGTTACACATTCATAACCATACTGATCAAATGTATACTGAGCATGATAATAGTCTTGATCGTACATCTGAGGGCCTTCATATGAAAGTTGGGAATATTCATCATAATAATCCATGTTCGACTTGTAAGGTGAATCATAGTATGAATCATGTGGGTGAAACTCATCATAATGGACATTCCGCTCCTCCATTCTCATCTGTTCTTCTCTACGCTTATGTTGGGCCTCCCCACAACATATACTCGGATGAAGTGGGCCTTTGCACAATCTACACGTAAATAAGCTGAAATTTGTGTAATGCCCTGTCATCCTGCACAACACAACTCAACTACCAAGTGTAAATCATGAACATAAAAGAAATCTTTTTGGTTTTTTTTTTTTAATTTTTTTTTTCAAACTAATACACAAGATAACACAAGTTGTGCACTACTCCCCGGCAACGGCGCCAAAATTTGACGTGATTGTCGTGGGTCACGCAAATTTAATCCCAAATACAACTATAGATAGCGGTAGTAGGGTATCGAACTCAGGGAGTATGTGGAAAATATGTCAATTATATAGCCTTGCAATTATACTACAATTATCCTAATTTGCAGAAATTAAAGATCAATACTTTGGATTGTTGTTTTAGAAAACTAAATTAAACTAATGGCAAATCAAATGTAGGTTTTAAAACAGATTAGGAGAGAACAATGATCACCTTAGGGTTCAGTTTCTTTAAACAATTGTGTGCAATTCCAACTAGAAAGAGTTACATAGACATAACTCGTGTATGAATAATCGAAGTGATAAAAGGGAACAAAGTACTCGGATTATATAAACGCGAGGTTGTTTCCCGATGACCAATTAATCAATAACCAACCCTAACCCTTCCCGTGATATCTCGATTGCCAACGGCACCAAGAACGTACGATTAAGACTAGAAATTGCAATATCGATTAACAAGTTACAAGCAATTAAACATACACCATGATATTCAAGCAACGCAAGTTATCATTCTAGAAATTCAGAAATAAACACACAAAAGTTCAAGAGAAACCTTCACCTAAGATGATCACCGAAAGGTTTAGCCGGACATAGCTTGGTGAATCATCATCACAATCGATCCAATGTTCATACGAATCAAATACATAAACCGAATGATAGAAATTGTCTCCAACCAAGCAAGAACACCAAATGTCACACCCCGACCACGTGGAACATACAAAACGTGGCGGAAATATCGGGGAGTGTTGTAACAGAATTAATTGTTTCAAATCCATGGCAATTGAAGTTTCGTTTTATTGATTAAAAGTGTTACAATGTCTTAACAAACAAGGAATTACAACATAATTAACTAGTCTTGCATCTTTTATTTTCACTAAAGCCCAAGTCTGCCTATGTGTATCTTGATCATCTTATGCAACAGTTCCTGAAAAACACATGTGAAAATAGGTACGTCAGCATAAAAATGCATGTGAGATACATAGGTTTTGTGAAAATAAGATTCATGACTTATGTTTGAGAAAATGTTTAGTCATGAACCTTGTTATTTGCTTTGTCTTTTAAATCATTTGAAAAACGATAAGATCAGATGATAAGTATAAATAAATGTAAGGTTAAATGAATAACCAAGTAAAATATGTTTGCATAAGATAAGTTGTTTATAAATTAATGTCTTGTGAAAAGTATGTTATTTGTATGAAATGTTCTATGTCTCAAACTGAAATGATTCAAATAACGTTACGACATGTAATACCATACAAACACTTATATATAGGAAGTACCAGCGGCGTATCCACCATGCTTGTATCATATTACACACGCATCGTTACTTAATCACTTAATCAAACCAAACCAAACAATGTAAAATGTTCATGTCAAGATGTAAATCATGTCAAAATGTCTATGTCAAATATCTATGTCAAATGTCTATGTCAAATATCCATGTCAAATGTCTATGTCAAATATCCATGTCAAATGTCTATGTCAAATATCCATGTCAAATGTCTATGTCAAATATCCATGTCAAATGTCTATGTCAAATATCCATGTCAAATGTCTATGTCAAATATCCATGTCAAATGTCTATGTCAAAATGTCATGTATGGCAAGTGAAAGGTCTCAACTAAACCATATGCACAAAAACAAAGTATTGAAGTAAAACTTGGTTTAAATCAAAGCTATGTTTTGTGTAAATGCATGCAACTATTTAATATGAACATTTATGCGGTATTGTGAATATGCATACATCCAAGCCTGGCGACTGTGGTGATAAACCCTTTAAACAAATTAAAGGTCTATCTGTCTTATATCAACGAATTCGGTCATTCCTTTCATCCCCTTTCCCTGGGACGTCCGGAACGGGAGTTGTCAATTCCTATGGTACCACTACCTACTAACGAACGGCATGATCGGTGTTAATGAATGTATTGTCCCATGTAAACAAACCAAATGTCATACCAAAATCTAAGCATGTGATGAAAAACAATGTACTAAGTATGCACGCAATGGACATAAATAGCATAAAATGTAAATGTAAAACGATGTACTAAGTATGAACGCAATGGACATACATAGCATAAAATGTAATGAAATCATGTACTATAATGTACTAACGAACATAGCAGTATATGATGTGAAAACAGGAAAGCATGAAAGTAACAAGTAGGCACATGTGTTCCACCCCAAAACAGTTTGGAAAACAGTAAAAGAGGGGGGTCTATGTACTCACCTGAGATTGCTCAGTAGTCCTTGAGTAACAACTAAACAATGCTAGAGATCGCGGATATCAAACGGCACCTAGTATAGGTAGCTACATTAATAAACCGGACCTAAATCGGAAGATCGGGTAGCATTAGGGTTTGTAAACCAAACGAGTGTAGAGACTCGTGTCATTTGGTTTAACAAAGCCTACATGCTAAATGAAACTTAACCTAAGTGTCTACGACCCATTACGACCCGTTTAGGTAGCTTATGCTACTTTAACGCGTCGTTCGCGTGAAACGCGTTTGGACCGCCTAACTAGTCCTATGACAAGTGTTATATGCCTAAACATGTTAAATAATCAGTTATGTGACAAAGGTTTAGGTTACATATGCTTAATTACCAATTATACATGAAAAGGGTATTCTGGTAATTTACTTAAGGCATATAAACTACCTATCATACAACTACTTAAACGATGTGACCATAGGGTATAACCTCGGAAGGTTATTCCCTACCTACTATGGTCACCTAATGTGTTTGGTCGGATCCTAATGATCGACCAAATGGGTCGGGTTCGAGGTATAAGCGATTTATTAGATCGCTTACCCTACGACCCTAGACAACGTGGTAATCAGTAGGCATAGTCCCAAGGGACTATAACCAACGTGATTACACTCACGTTGCGAAGTTCAAACGAACTTCGCATTGACCATTACTGGTCAACGCTGAAAGTCAAACAAAGTTTGACTTTCTGACTCGAAAAGCAGTAAAATAAGGAAAAGAACGAAAGAATACTTACCCAGGGTCCCCGAATGCTAATCCCGATCCAAGAATCTCAGGTATGAAACAATGGTTTCAACTTAGAGTTTCTAAAATCAGAATTCTTGTAAGTTATGCAATGGGGGCATGGGGTATATATAGTTTTCGGTGCACCGTTGAGATCGTTTCTTGGAAAAGGGGAAATGATCTCGTCCGAACACTTGTTGCAAGGTTATGGTAGCTAGAAACTTGTTCTTATCTGCTGACTAGACCCGTTTAAAATGTGTGGACACGAATCGATCAGCTGCAACTTGCTAAAAAGACATTGACTCTGGTCAGATCAGTCACTCGCGTAGCGCTACGGGTAGAGCCTTAGGGCTCGCGCTACGCTAGTGCCTATCTGATTCAGAATTGTTTCAAAAGTGACAGGTTTAGTCCCTGCAGCCCTTTTAAGCGATTTTCGATGCGTTTGAACCCCGTTAACCTCATTTCAAGGCTCTAAAATGAAGTTAAAGTATAGGGAACTCAAAACATGTTCAAAAATATCTCGGATGTCGGTTCGTTTGGCCGTACGAACGCGATGTTCGCTTAATTACGACGGAATGCGCATAAGCGCGAAAAACGATCCAAATGACGAAACGAATGGATTTTTCTTAAGGCGAACACTAAAATAAAATGTAGTCATGCTTTCATAAATTTTTGGATGTCCAGATGTATTCAGAACGTAAGTTATGCGCGAAAATGCAAACTTGTGCACTTTTTGACACTTTTAGTCCCTGAATGTCCCAAAAGTTTATTTTAGCACACCGAACCCCTCAAAGCCTATTTCTAAGCTATGTCAAGGATATTTAAGGTGTTTTTAACTTATGGTCATGTTCCGGAATGTCTGTTACAGTTCAAATTGGCATACTTTCGCAGTTTGTCAACTTTAGTCCCTGTAAGCGATTAAACTTTGATTTCACCACACCAAACCTTCCAAAACTTATATCTAAGTTATGTAAAGGTTATTTAAGGTATGTTAAGCCTATGTCACTATTCCGGAGTGTTTGTTGCATTAAACTGGTTATATTTACGCATCAGTGCGCGTATAACCTTCCAGAAAGCGATTTAGAGTTTGAAATCGAACAAGAATTGATATGTGCAAAATGATACACATATTTTTACAATTCCCAAGTATGAAATATAATATTTCATTGGTTCGGTATTTGTTTGATGGCTGTGAAGGCACAGGTGTTACAGTCTCCCATACTTTAGGAAATTTCGTCCCGAAATTTATTTAGAGGAAACTTGTGAGAGTTTAAAACATGAAGTCGAAAAGATCAAACAACATTGGTTAGGGTTCTTGAACTTCTAGTAACCTTAATAACATTATGTTTGCAATGTAAGAGGGACACTTATATATACAAGTATATGAAGCGTCATTGGTGCGTCCACCATGCCTCCATTACATTGTTCTCATTTTGTTATTGTTGTCACTATCGGTTCTTTCACACAATAAACCTTACTGGATTTCTGTGCACTAAATTTCATAATTATGTGCGCATACATAATTAGAGAATTCCTTGCACAGTTCACACAGTCTATTTTATAATGTGTAGGGTAAAACCAAATGAACAATCCTGTGATGAGCGTGACTTAGACCGCCATAGAGTCCTTTAGACTAAATCAATAAATGATTTAAATAGACTATCAAGGAGTCTGTCCAGCTTCATCACTAGATGTCGTTCTTTAACCAAATTGTGAATCAATCTTTTTGATTAGACCACTAAAGGGTCTCTAATGAATCATGGAGCAGTACTATATAATCCAAGGGTCTTAACTATTACATAGAAGCCCATTAAGGATTTAAGGTAGTACCTTTTGAATATCCTGCTACGAATCTCTCATATGAAGATATGAAAGATCCTGCGAGGATTTGGATAACGAATATCCAGAGTATTAAAAACACAAAAATGCATAAAAGAAAACATAAGATGAATTAACACATAGTCACATAACCACAAAATTGTTTAACTAGAAGTTTGTTCTGCTAACAGAGTACATGTATTTAAAGCACACTAGGAATCCATCTCGTGGATTTCATTTGGTACTTTAAACATTATCAAGAATCTAACTATAAAGATAGAAAGATCTTTAAAAGAAAAATTTGATTTCGATTATAAGGAACCGAAATGTTCGAATTCAGGTACATAAGGAATCCAATTAAGGACTCTGATTTGAATGATGATCATCCACAAGGATCTAATTGTGAAGATAAAAAGATCCCTTATGGATTTTAGAAGTTGAAGATGTTTTGATACCTTGCACTGGACGTGCTTATGTCAAAACACGAAGTAAAAAAAATGCTTATGAAATTGAGATGCTAGATATGCCAAGGCGACATATGAAGCAGAATTTTGAAGGTTAAGTCAATGTATGAGGAAAATATTTTTGAAAACTATGCATGGGGTTCTTTTAAGAAAAAGGTGTTTAACGTTTTTGAAACCTTATATATAATACTTTTTGAAATCATAAAGTAGGTGTATTAGATAGATATATTTAAAAATGTTTTAAAATCATGCGAGATGAATTTTGAAATTATGTATAAGGTTTTTGAAAGACATGAATGATGCTTTTCGAAATCATGCACTTGATAAGAAAATGTATTGTGTTAATATTGTCTTTAGACTATATGAAATAGTTTGAAATTAGAAAGGTTGGTTTTGATAACATGGCCAATGTTTTTGAAATAACATAGATAATGCATCTAGAAAATTGTTTTCAAACTATATGAAATGTTTTGAGATCATGAAGATTGTTTTGAAATACTTGTACTGTGACTGTTGAAAAAAATCAAAACGTAATGGGTATGAGATTTGAAAAAAAATATCCTTAGTTACCCAACCAAGGATTTAAAGGTACTGATGTGTAAAAAGCACGATTACTCATAATTTCACTTTATTTCCTGTACTTCGTTTCTTAGAATGAAACGAGTACTTAGAACTTTCGAGGAAATTATGAGCGATCACGTGAAAGTGAATCACAAGAGTAGTTTGTAAGGAACATAGTTCCTTAATGCAGGTATCATAGGAAAAATCATACACACATGTAATTACATTCGTATATCAGAACTGTGAACAACAACTTTTATTTATGAACGAGACATATTGTTTCACATTACAAGGAAACAAAAGAACAAAAGCATAAGACAGCAACATCTTCTACTCAGTCAACTGCTCATCCGTTGGTCAAATTTGCATTAGCAAGCTTTGGGCAGTTGTTCCTGAAATGGCTCGTATCGCCACAGTTGTAGCAAGTACCACGCGGGAAACGAGCTTGAGTAGGGTTGACTTGGAGTTGGGTAGCAGCAAGATTTGCAACAGCTTTGTTCTGGATAGCAAAGCGGCATGTGTTGACCAAATGTCCCCGCCGTCCACAGTAGGTACATTTCCAGCAGGGTAGGAGGTTTGAATGATGACCGTTGCATCGCTTGCACCTAGGAGCAGTTCCTAAGTACGGCTTCCTAGCTGGTGGCCTTGCCACTTGGCTAGGTCCAGCTTGATTAGGTGTAACCGCTGCGGGTTTCCTTGAAGCCTTACGCTTCCTTGATGTTGGTGCAAGCCTGACTTCTGCTTCCTTCAGTGGCTCTTGAGTGGCTTCATTGTCGAGACGAGAGGCTTCATTGTTAAGACGAGCCATGGCAATACCTAAATCCACAGTCCTCTGAATCACTTCGCCAATTTGCTGGACAAATTTGGCTGTTCGCTCGGGCGTTTGACCAGTGCCAAGAGGAATAGACATTCTAGAAGAAAATGAAAGACAGAGGAAGAAACGAGTGAAAGGTTATTGGATAATCAATACAGAATGGTAACGAATGAAAATTGTGATCATTTGTTTGTTACTTAAGGCAAACAAATGAGATGGTGACAAATCAAAGTAAATAGGTCAAAAATAATGTATCGCGAAGACATGCTCGCCTATAAGTGAACACTCATCCCAAGAATTCCCAGGTAAGCACAACTGGTCTCGCGTCTGATGAGATGTATACGAAGTGCTTGCCTAGACAGAAAACCCAGAATACAGGCATTCACCCTTCCAGTTTGCACGTGTTCACATTATTTAAAACCCAAAACCTTGACGAAGTTTTGAAAACTCAAAGGGTTTCAAAACCATATAATAGAGAGTTCAAAACCTTACAATAGAGGGTTCAAAACCTAGTAATCAATCATCCTAGAACAGATGATTAGTTTTCAAAGCGGTTTTGAAATTTATGTTTTTGTTGCGGTTGTCGCCTAAGGATAGGCGACAGTATTGTTTTATGACTAAACGCAAGTAAACTCGCGTTAGGGTCCTAAGAAAGTTATAGACTAGGTCAAAGCATTACTAATAACCTAATTCCCTATAACCATTAGCTCTGATACCATCTTTTCTGTCACACCCCGACCACGTGGAACATACAAAACGTGGCGGAAATATCGGGGAGTGTTGTAACAGAATTAATTGTTTCAAATCCATGGCAATTGAAGTTTCGTTTTATTGATTAAAAGTGTTACAATGTCTTAACAAACAAGGAATTACAACATAATTAACTAGTCTTGCATCTTTTATTTTCACTAAAGCCCAAGTCTGCCTATGTGTATCTTGATCATCTTATGCAACAGTTCCTGAAAAACACATGTGAAAATAGGTATGTCAGCATAAAAATGCCTGTGAGATACATAGGTTTTGTGAAAATAAGATTCATGACTTATGTTTGAGAAAATGTTTAGTCATGAACCTTGTTATTTGCTTTGTCTTTTAAATCATTTGAAAAACGATAAGATCAGATGATAAGTATAAATAAATGTAAGGTTAAATGAATAACCAAGTAAAATATGTTTGCATAAGATAAGTTGTTTATAAATTAATGTCTTGTGAAAAGTATGTTATTTGTATGAAATGTTCTATGTCTCAAACTGAAATGATTCAAATAACGTTACGACATGTAATACCATACAAACACTTATATATAGGAAGTACCAGCGGCGTATCCACCATGCTTGTATCATATTACACACGCATCGTTACTTAATCACTTAATCAAACCAAACCAAACAATGTAAAATGTTCATGTCAAGATGTAAATCATGTCAAAATGTCTATGTCAAATATCTATGTCAAATGTCTATGTCAAATATCCATGTCAAATGTCTATGTCAAATATCCATGTCAAATGTCTATGTCAAATATCCATGTCAAATGTCTATGTCAAATATCCATGTCAAATGTCTATGTCAAAATGTCATGTATGGCAAGTGAAAGGTCTCAACTAAACCATATGCACAAAAACAAAGTATTGAAGTAAAACTTGGTTTAAATCAAAGCTATGTTTTGTGTAAATGCATGCAACTATTTAATATGAACATTTATGCGGTATTGTGAATATGCATACATCCAAGCCTGGCGACTGTGGTGATAAACCCTTTAAACAAATTAAAGGTCTATCTGTCTTATATCAACGAATTCGGTCATTCCTTTCATCCCCTTTCCCTGGGACGTCCGGAACGGGAGTTGTCAATTCCTATGGTACCACTACCTACTAACGAACGGCATGATCGGTGTTAATGAATGTATTGTCCCATGTAAACAAACCAAATGTCATACCAAAATCTAAGCATGTGATGAAAAACAATGTACTAAGTATGCACGCAATGGACATAAATAGCATAAAATGTAAATGTAAAACGATGTACTAAGTATGAACGCAATGGACATACATAGCATAAAATGTAATGAAATCATGTACTATAATGTACTAACGAACATAGCAGTATATGATGTGAAAACAGGAAAGCATGAAAGTAACAAGTAGGCACATGTGTTCCACCCCAAAACAGTTTGGAAAACAGTAAAAGAGGGGGGTCTATGTACTCACCTGAGATTGCTCAGTAGTCCTTGAGTAACAACTAAACAATGCTAGAGATCGCGGATATCAAACGGCACCTAGTATAGGTAGCTACATTAATAAACCGGACCTAAATCGGAAGATCGGGTAGCATTAGGGTTTGTAAACCAAACGAGTGTAGAGACTCGTGTCATTTGGTTTAACAAAGCCTACATGCTAAATGAAACTTAACCTAAGTGTCTACGACCCATTACGACCCGTTTAGGTAGCTTATGCTACTTTAACGCGTCGTTCGCGTGAAACGCGTTTGGACCGCCTAACTAGTCCTATGACAAGTGTTATATGCCTAAACATGTTAAATAATCAGTTATGTGACAAAGGTTTAGGTTACATATGCTTAATTACCAATTATACATGAAAAGGGTATTCTGGTAATTTACTTAAGGCATATAAACTACCTATCATACAACTACTTAAACGATGTGACCATAGGGTATAACCTCGGAAGGTTATTCCCTACCTACTATGGTCACCTAATGTGTTTGGTCGGATCCTAATGATCGACCAAATGGGTCGGGTTCGAGGTATAAGCGATTTATTAGATCGCTTACCCTACGACCCTAGACAACGTGGTAATCAGTAGGCATAGTCCCAAGGGACTATAACCAACGTGATTACACTCACGTTGCGAAGTTCAAACGAACTTCGCATTGACCATTACTGGTCAACGCTGAAAGTCAAACAAAGTTTGACTTTCTGACTCGAAAAGCAGTAAAATAAGGAAAAGAACGAAAGAATACTTACACAGGGTCCCCGAATGCTAATCCCGATCCAAGAATCTCAGGTATGAAACAATGGTTTCAACTTAGAGTTTCTAAAATCAGAATTCTTGTAAGTTATGCAATGGGGGCATGGGGTATATATAGTTTTCGGTGCACCGTTGAGATCGTTTCTTGGAAAAGGGGAAATGATCTCGTCCGAACACTTGTTGCAAGGTTATGGTAGCTAGAAACTTGTTCTTATCTGCTGACTAGACCCGTTTAAAATGTGTGGACACGAATCGATCAGCTGCAACTTGCTAAAAAGACATTGAATCTGGTCAGATCAGTCACTCGCGTAGCGCTACGGGTAGAGCCTTAGGGCTCGCGCTACGCTAGTGCCTATCTGATTCAGAATTGTTTCAAAAGTGACAGGTTTAGTCCCTGCAGCCCTTTTAAGCGATTTTCGATGCGTTTGAACCCCGTTAACCTCATTTCAAGGCTCTAAAATGAAGTTAAAGTATAGGGAACTCAAAACATGTTCAAAAATATCTCGGATGTCGGTTCGTTTGGCCGTACGAACGCGATGTTCGCTTAATTACGACGGAATGCGCATAAGCGCGAAAAACGATCCAAATGACGAAACGAATGGATTTTTCTTAAGGCGAACACTAAAATAAAATGTAGTCATGCTTTCATAAATTTTTGGATGTCCAGATGTATTCAGAACGTAAGTTATGCGCGAAAATGCAAACTTGTGCACTTTTTGACACTTTTAGTCCCTGAATGTCCCAAAAGTTTATTTTAGCACACCGAACCCCTCAAAGCCTATTTCTAAGCTATGTCAAGGATATTTAAGGTGTGTTTAACTTATGGTCATGTTCCAGAATTCCTGTTACAGTTCAAATTGGCATACTTTCGCAGTTTGTCAACTTTAGTCCCTGTAAGCGATTAAACTTTGATTTCACCACACCAAACCTTCCAAAACTTATATCTAAGTTATGTAAAGGTTATTTAAGGTATGTTAAGCCTATGTCACTATTCCGGAGTGTTTGTTGCATTAAACTGGTTATATTTACGCATCAGTGCGCGTATAACCTTCC
Source organism: Helianthus tuberosus (assembly GCA_030545235.1). Classification (NCBI taxonomy): domain Eukaryota; kingdom Viridiplantae; phylum Streptophyta; class Magnoliopsida; order Asterales; family Asteraceae; genus Helianthus; species Helianthus tuberosus. Next base: position 45,834,102 of record CM060426.1, on the reverse strand, counting down.
AGAAAGCGATTTAGAGTTTGAAATCGAACAAGAATTGATATGTGCAAAATGATACACATATTTTTACAATTACCAAGTATGAAATATAATATTTCATTGGTTCGGTATTTGTTTGATGGCTGTGAAGGCACAGGTGTTACACCAAAATTCGCCCCTAGTGAGTTCCAAAACCGACGAATGATCCGATTCCTCGAAAAGACACAATAAATCCGTTTTTAATGAGCAGTTACAAAATTTCGCGTCGCCTCCACCGTAAATTACGCTGTCACCGTAATTTACGGTGGACATAATAATGTTACGGTGGAGACAGTCTGATTTACGGTGATGTAATTGTCTGCCCAAGATGTGCCGCCCAACAACATGAGAAGTCCACGCGTGATGGCCCTTCAAAGAAGTCACGTGAAGTCTGATATTGTTTGTAGCTCCCAAGAAAAAACCTCTGACGGCAGCGTAGCTGATTGATGATATTGGCGGCCCAATCGATAAATTCCACAAGACCCCTTAGATCGGCCCAAGTGCACCAAGACTTGTATCCACAAGTGTCAATGTTAAAACCCATCCAAATGTCGGCCCACATGTGATGATACTTGCCGCCCACTATTGAGATGATGATGATTGTAAACCCAAAGCCACGTGATGTTATGATTTTATTATATATTTGACTGTTTGTGCCGCCCAGAACAAACAACTTCAATGATGTGCTTGTTGACTTGTGTCACGGCTCCCAAAAGAATTAATTCGATGGATGTTATGTGCCTCCTCTAAGCCAAGCCATGTGCATCTCACAGAAGCCCATGTGTTAGCGGCCCATAATTCGATATAGGGCTGCCAAAGCCCATGTGAATCCTTGTACCTCCAAAACAACTCCCCAAGGTCTGCATTTTAAGGATGATGATCGAAGATGTCTGATGATGTCGGCTCCTTTTCAATCACGTGAATCCGGCTCACTTTTCAATAGGGATTCAATTAAAAATACCTATTAACACCCTCAATAACTCCCGCCAATCCTTTGTGCCGTAGCCTACGCGTTCCAATTTAACCGAATTAAGCGATTTACCTGTAAAACACACGAACACTCGTAGTTACTAAGTTCAAGCAAATAACCAAGTAAAGCATGGAATTTTAATCTTTTTAAACCATTTAAAGGTTGTCCAACGGACCACCGTCAATGCGCTTAGTCGAAAGGAGCGAGTCAAACTTCATTCTGTTTGAGCTCTATCTGATCTTCAAACTCGTGTTCTTCAAGCTCAGCAATCTTGTGTTTCATAAGATTTGATAGGTAAGGAATTACCACATCAGCTTGTGCTTAAGCTCGAAGCGAAGAACGATGGTTTACTCTATTTCAAGGATCGTCTGTGGATTCCGAAACAAGACGATCTTCGCACGTTAGTGATGGACGAGTCTCATAAGTCTCGATATTCTATCCATCCTGGTGCTGAAAAAATGTACAAGGATCTTCGTACTAAGTTCTGGTGGCCTGGTATGAAGAAAGATGTTGCCTTGTATGTGTCGAAATGCCTAACTTTTCTTAAAGTCAAGGCAGAACATCAACGACCTTCTGGCTTGCTTGTACAACCAGAGATACCGGTATGGAAGTGGGAGAACATTGCGATGGATCTCATCACTAAGTTACCGCGTACATCCAAAGGTCATGATGTTATTTGGGTTGTTATCGATCGATTAACGAAGTCAGCTCATTTTATTGCGATTCGCGAGGATCTATCTGCTGATAAACTTGCAAAGATTTATGTTGATGAGATTGTATCTCGACATGGTGTTCCTTTGGACATCATATCCAATCGTGATGCTCGATTTTCATCTCATTTTTGGATGACCATGCAATCTGCTATGGGAACCCAACTAAATCTAAGCACTGCTTATCATCCCCAAACAGATGGCCAATCTGAGAGAACGATTCAAACTTTGGAGGATATGCTTAGAGCATGCGTGATAGACTTTGGTGGTAATTGGGATTCTCATCTGCTATTGATCGAGTTCTCTTACAACAATAGTTATCATGCTAGTATTAAAATGGCACCATTCGAAGCTCTCTATGGTCGAAAATGTCGTTCACCTGTTTGTTAGAACGAGACCGGTGAAGCTCAGCTTACTGGGCCGGAGCTTATTCTGGAAACAACAGACAAAATCAAGAAAATTCGCGATAATCTTGTGACAGCTAGATACCGTCAAAAGAGTTATGCGGATTTATGACGCAAGCCCTTAGAATTTCAAGTCGGAGACCATGTCCTACTCAAGGTGTCACCTTGGAAGGGAGTGGTGATGTGCGATAAAGTGTTGTATATTTTAGGTGTATATTTTAAGCCCTTTTTAACACTTATTTTAGCCAAGTTTTAAATTTATAAAACACGATATTTCACTAACACTAAACACACATATGGGCAAGTGCACCCATCGTTGAGTGTAGTATAGCGTTGGTAAGATACCGAGGTCGTCCAAGGACACAAGAGCTTTTAGTACCGGTTTATCCTCGACGTCTAACCAAAATAAAAGTTTAGAAAAATATTTTAAACTAAGAAAAATAAAAACTAACTAAAATGCTGAAAATAAAAATAAAAACAGATAGACAAGATGAATCACTTGGTTCCGACTCGTATCTAGTATAACCTTTGATTATTTCCGCACTTTTGCACATAATTAAGAGATTATCTTAGTTATTGTAGTAGGCCCCTCTTTTGAAGGTGACGTTACCCTCACCCCAGTAGTTTGAGTCAGCAGGGATACAATCCTAAAGGGGTGGATTATTGGAAGATAATGAATTAAGTTATTAATGCAGTATTGTGGTAGGCCCCGCTTTTGGCGGTGACGTTACCCTCGACTAAGTAGTCTGAGTCAGCAGGGATACAGTCCTAAATAGCCGGGTTATAGTATTAATAGTAGTTAACTTATGAGGGGATCAAAGAGTTTGGACCCCCGCCATCCAATACCGTGAAGTATTGAAGGAGGTCCTACTAAATTTGACCCAGGTCCATTGCAGGACCTCTAAACGCTGAACAATGGCAAGACCTTTACCAAACCGTTCCCTTAACCCCCGACCAGGTAGCCAACATACCTCCATATAGACCGTGGAGATATGAATGGTGAAAATCCTTTATTTTATATAGACAGTAAAATAATGCCAAGACACCACGGACAAACGATAAGGAAAGATCACCTTCAACATAAGTAACTAGTTATTAAAGTCATTAATACAAAACCAAATAAAAAGTGCAAAAGATTAGAAATAAAAAGTATTATACTAGACACTTTGTCTTCACCAAGTGATGTAAGAGACTTAGGCAAACATGGCCTTGATTGTCAAGAACTCTTACGATCAATCTTGGATCCCGAGACGACTCACACACTCTATGATGGACAATGGATGATGGTGGTGGATGATGGTGTTGTGATGGTGGTGGGTGGTGGATGAAGTGTGAGAGAGGTGGTGTGCCAAGGGATGAGTTGCAATGAAACCAAGCACTCCTATTTATAGGCTGAACAGAAGCCTGGGCACGGCCCCGTGTTCGCTGGGCACGGCCCCGTGCCCGTCTGACACTCTCTCTCTTCATTAATTGTAATTCGCAATTACAATTAATGCGCCTGCAGTACTTTCGGCACGCCCCCGTGTCCGCTGAGCACGGCCCGTGGTGGGCAATAGAAGCTTCTATAGGTTTGTCTTTTCTGCTGCTTCTTGGGCACGACCCCGTGCTGGCTGAGCACGGGGCGTGTTCAGCCTTCTGTTTTCTCTATTTTGCTTTGGAAGGTGCCGTTGAGGGTTCGGGCAATCCACTAATGTTCCTTTTCTTGTATTTATGTTGGATTTAGCTGTCTTTTTGCTTCTTTTGCGTTTTTGAGCTCATTTAATCCTGAAAATACAAAAGGAAGACAAAAACACTCTTTTTCCAATATTAGTACTAAAAAAGGGTTAGTTTTATGCCTCATTTGATGTAATTTATATGTTGCATTTTACACACATCAAATACCCCCACACTTGAACTTTTGCTTGTCCTCAAGCAAAACTCTTTAATATTTGGCTTACACTCCCAAATGGAATAGGTAGAAGAGAAGGTTTTGGGCTTGTCATAGAGTGTCGGGATTTCCAAGATCTTTTTAGGGTTTTATTTTTATTTATTTACACTCCTATTCGTAATGATTTATTTAGAACTGTTCATAAAAGAAATTACTTATTTGGGCATAACATGCCTTTTTTTTTAAATTCTATTTATATACAAGTTCACATACCTCGCGGGGAAATCACTCACACTCGGCCGAAGGTGTATTTTTAGTGAATCACTCGAGAGCGGCATGGAACTTATTCCTACCATAGGCTTGCCAAGAAATCAATCCTCCTCCTTTTTAACTTTTATACCTTTGTAGATATCAAGAGGACTTTGTGGGTTAAGGGTTGGCTAGGGTTAAAGGTAGGTGGTTGAGTTAGTGGTTAGTAGAAAAAGGGCTAAAAAGCGTAACAAGTGTCGGTTTTCGTATTTTAGGTGTATATCTATTTATTTTTGATGAAGCTTTTATTCAAACAAAGTTATTTTTGATTACTTTGTTTGTTTATTTTCTTTTTGCTTCATTTTTCTCCCTATTTTTTTTTTTTTTTCGAAGAACCGAACTTGTTACTAAAATAAAGGGTTAAAAATGAAAAAGGTTTTGGTGGGTGAAAGGGTTTTTGTTTTGGGTGATGAAACGAAAAGGTTTAGGCTCAAAGGGGCTAACTAGGGGGATTTTTTGGGTAGGTGGTGAAAAAGAAAAAGAAAAATAATGGTGTAGAAATGAAAAAGGGTTAGTCCTAATGCCTCCATCATGTACTTACTCGGGTATAAGTTGATAAGGACCGGGAATGTATTGTCATGGCAAGTTCTAGAGTCGTAAGAACCAAGCGGCTATTCACACAAGAAACGAAAAATGAGCATTTAGTCAAATGGTATAAAATTGAGTGCTCAATAAAGGCTCAAAACTCACTTTTGTGGGAATGGGTTTTTATGTGATCAAGTATATATAATCAAATTTTAAATAAGTTTGTCATGCCTTTTCATAATTTTCTTATGTTGGTTCTTTTTATCACTACGCTATCGGTTGTAAATTTGTAAAAATATAACCTTTTTGAGAGCTTGAATTTCCCGAGTTAAACCTAGACAAGTAAAAAAAAAATGTAATTTTTGAAAAAATTTGGGGTGATTAGCGGTTCCAATAGAGTTTTGTGTAAGGCTTGTATTTAGGACTTGCAAAATTCAAGGCTTTAGCATCCCCCCCACACTTAAATTACACATTGTCCTCAATGTGTCCCAAAAATAAATTTTTAGGTTGATTAGATGTGTAAAATAGTGTTTAAAAAGCAAAAATTTGTGTTACTGGGGACTGAACACGGCCCCGTGTTGAGTGGGCACGACCACGTGTTCAGGTGCCAGTAACAAGAACTTACAGAAGGTGGACACGGCCCCGTGTCCACTGGACACGGCCACGTGTCTGTCAAAATTCTGCCGAACAGAAGCCAAACAGCAGGTCAGGGAGGTGAGCACGGGGGCGTGTTGGCTGGACACGTCCCCGTGTGGACAGTCTAGAAGCCTGAAAACAGGTTTCGTCCTCCGGTTTTTCCATCCTAGCCTTATAGGTGCTGAGGCTTAACACCTTAAGCCTTGGTTTGTACCTGTTTGAACACTTAATACCACACCAAGCAATACCAACATCCTACGTTACCAAAGTTAATTGTTCCACGCATAAAGTAAGAAAAATAAAATGCAGAAAATAGTTAGGAAAAGTAAATTGTCTAACACTTGGCACGCAGGCCATCAATTGTTCAAGATTGCAAAGGGTTAACCTGGGGAGCCACCAATCAACCGCTTCCTCCTATGCTCCTCCCGCCTATTCCATGGCATCATCATCATCATCATCATCGTCGCCCCCTCCATGGCGTGCAATGTGGTCTCGTATGTATCCGACGTCTTCTTGTATCTCGGATAGGTTTCTCTCGATAGCTCCGACCCGGTGGTAGGTGTTGCTCGCCATGTTATAGGTGTTCCGAGTACACATGAGGTTTTCCTGCAACAAATCATGCAAACTTTGAAAATTAGGAAAACTGCCTCCCGAGGAGGATGATTGGCCCGGATCACCGTGGGGTGGGTATTGGTACTGATGATGTTGCGGTGCTGGGAGGACAAGTGCTTCTTGCGGGTTCCATGCATGACCTTGCATCCTTTGAAAGGTTACCGTCCCATCTTCTGCCTCATAAACCAGGTTCATCGAGCGGCATATGTGAATATCCACCGTACCCGACCATGGGCTTCTCTCAAATGCCCTCGGAATGTGGGCGAAGTGCCTGAAGAGACGGTGCACCCACCCCCCGAAGAAAAGAGGAGTTGGTGCACTAGCAAGGCGGTTGTGATGCATGTTTCGGAGCATAAGGTACGGAACATCGAGCGGCCTACGGTTGTGAATGCAATGGAGGACAAGCAAATCTCTTAACCCAACGACGCCACCACTGTCATGCCTTTGGCTAAGAGAGTAGCCGAGGAGCCTATGAATGTATCTGTAAAGCGGATCCCTCAGCTTGGTACTCTTAGTGCTGCTCGGATTGTAGAACCCTTCCCCAATCTGAGCCCACATGGCTTGGCGCTCGTTGTCTTCGATCTCTCTCAACCCCCCTGTATTTCCTTCGTCTCCCGCATCCTCCTCCGCATACAACCCGATAATCGACCCGAATTGTGCCATGGAAATCGAATACCTCGTTCCGCCACACCTGAATGACACCCCTTCTTCATCGAACGGCTCGCACCTTGACTTGAATGCAAAGGTGCTGTAGAATTCCAAGGTGCATTCATGAACAGAACGGAGTCGGGTTGTTAGTGCGACTCTGAGTGGTCCCGTGACAATGTTGTTGAAACGGTCAATTTGATTCACCAAGGTTAGTAGTTCTGTGCATGCCTGCCTCGGGTATTCCTCCGGCCTTGTTTGGAGAAGCTCGTATCGAGCTCTTGCATCTAGCTCATTGGCGTTGAATCTAGTAAACTTCCTGGCCATCTGCAAGAATACACCAAAAGTTAGCATGAAACAGAAATATTTTTAGACAAAACTGCAAACAGCGGGCTGGACACGACCCCGTGCCCAGCGGACACGGCCCCGTGTTCAGGGTCTGTTACTCAAAAATCCCATTTTTCGACCCGGTTTCGAAAACTTGAAAATTTTTGAACCAATAGGTGCGGTTTCCCCCGAAAATGAAACCCTAAGTTCCGTTTTTCCCAAAATAACCCGTTTACCCTATCAATTTTATCTTTTTCGGTTCAAGAACAAGGGTTTGGGGTCTTTGCAAGAAATCGGGTGAATCTATGAACAATACAAGTGTATTTACTTCCCTTAACACTAATCTAACTAAATGCAAACAGATTTAGGCAAAAATTTTAGGCTCGATCCGAATGAACATCAAGAACCCTAGATTTTTCCCCAAATTTGTGGTGTATTAACTACATGCAAGTGACTAATCTAACTACAACGAGTGACAGAATCATACCTTGACGTTGTTAGATTGGTAAGAGACGTTGGAATCTCGCGGAAAATCGCCTGGAACCAGAGCTTTTGTGGAGAAACGGGGCGTGTGGAATGAAGAAACTGTTTTGAAAAAGGGGTTTTATCCCGTCTGCAGCGCGAACACGGCCCCGTGTCCAGCGGACACGGCCTCGTGTCGAGCCTCTCTTTTTTTTTTTTTTTTTTTTTTTTTGTGCGCGTGTGAGTGCCCCTTTCTCCTATAAGCTATGGTTTTAGAAAACTTACCGCTTTATTTTGCCGCCTCAATCGTTCATAACTTACCAGGCATGATGTTTTTATTCTTCCACGGTTTGAAGCGAGATCTCTTCTTCCTCATCCTCAATAAATCCTTGATAGAGTTTCAGCCGTTGGCCATTGACTTTAAATGGTGACCCATTTCGAGGTTTAATTTCTACTGCACCGTGTGGAAAAATATGGGTGACGGAAAAAGGTCCTGACCACCTAGACTTTAATTTACCAGGAAACAATCGAAGTCGTGAATTAAACAAAAGAACTAAATCTCCTACCCGAAATTCATTAGGTTTAATATGTTTGTCATGCCAATCTTTCATTCTTTCCTTATAAATTTCAGAGTTTGAGTATGCATAATTCCTAAGTTCGTCTAATTCATTTATTTGACAAAATCGATTTTTACCAGCAAATTCTAGATCTAAGTTTACATTTTTGATTGCCCAGTAGGCTTTGTGTGCAATTTCCACTGGCAAGTGGCAACTTTTTCCATAGACTAGCTTATATGGGGTTGTACCTATCGTTGTTTTATAAGCAGTTCGAAAAGCCCATAAAGCATCATCTAATTTATCAGCCCATTCCTTTCTATTTAACCCTACGGTTTTTTCAAGTATTCGTTTTAACCCTCTATTGGTCACTTCGGCTTGTCCGTTTGTTTGAGGGTGATAAGCTGTCGAAACCCGGTGATAGACCCCATATCTTGTTAAAATTTTTTCAAGTTGATGATTACAAAAATGGGTACCTCTATCACTTATTAAAGCTTTGGGTGTGCCAAAACGAGAGAATAATTTTTTCAGAAATCTTACCACTACTCTTCCATCATTTGTTGGAAGTGCTTCGGCCTCGGCCCATTTAGACAGGTAATCTACTGCCACAAGTATGTATTTGTTTCCTTTCGATGGTGGAAAAGGTCCCATAAAGTCGAGTCCCCACACATCAAAAATTTCACAAACAAGAATGCCATTTTGTGGCATTTCGTTTTTGGAAGAAATATTACCTGTTCTTTGGCAAGCATCACATGTCTTTACAAGATTTTGGGCATCTTTGTAAATGGTTGGCCAATAAAATCCTGAATCAAATACCTTTCGTGCGGTACTGGCAGCACCATGATGTCCTCCGTATGGACCTTCGTGACAATGGCGAAGAATTCTTCGGGCCTCACTGCCATGTACGCATCGTCTGACGAGTTGGTCGGCACACATTTTGAAAAGATATGGATCTTCCCAAAAATAGTGTTTCACATTGGCAATGAATTTTTTTCTTTGATGATGTGGCCATCCTTTTGCGACTATTCCACTAGCTAAGTAGTTGGCAAAGTCGGCGTACCATGGTTCTTCCTTAAATTCCACCCTTTCCAGGGATTCAGTTGGGAATTTTTCGTTGATTTGCTCGCCCCTGGTCGCCTCCAAAGCTGGGTCTTCTAAGCGCGAAAGATGATCTGCTGCGGTATTTTCTGCTCCTCTTTTGTCTTTGATTTCAATGTCGAATTCTTGGAGGAGTAGAATCCACCTAATCAAACGTGGTTTTGCGTCTTGCTTCTTAAAGAGATATCGAATGGCTGCATGGTCTGTGTAGACTATAGTTTTAGAAAGAACAAGATAAGAGCGAAATTTATCAAAAGCAAATACCACAGCTAGTAACTCTTTTTCAGTTGTTGTGTAATTTTCTTGTGCATCGTTAAGTGTTTTACTAGCATAATATATTGGGTGGAAATGCTTTTCTTTTCTCTGTCCCAAGACAGCTCCAACTGCAAAGTCACTAGCATCGCACATGATTTCAAAAGGAAATTTCCAATCAGGTGCTATCATGATAGGTGCATTGACTAGCATTTCCTTCAGGGTTAGAAATGCTTGATTGCAATCCTTGTCAAAGATGAAAGGAGCATCTTTTTCAAGTAACTTTGTTAGAGGTCTTGAGATTTTTGAAAAGTCTTTGATAAACCTCCTATAAAATCCGGCATGCCCTAGGAAACTTCTAATCGCTCTTACGGAGGATGGAGGAGGTAACCTAGAAATGGTATCTATTTTGGCTCGATCCACCTCCATTCCTTCGCTTGAGATCTTGTGACCGAGTACTATTCCCTCTGTTACCATGAAATGGCATTTTTCCCAATTAAGGGCGAGGTTAGTTTCCTCACATCGGGATAGCATTCGTTCAAGGTTATCGAGGCATTGGTCGTATGAATCCCCAAAGATAGAAAAGTCGTCCATGAAGACTTCCATTGTCTTTTCTATCATGTCATGGAAAATGGCTACCATGCAACGTTGGAATGTTGCGGGGGCATTACATAGACCAAACGGCATGCGTCGATATGCAAAAGTTCCATAGGGGCATGTGAATGTTGTCTTTTCTTGGTCTTCGGGTGCTATCGGGATTTGAAAGTAACCTGAAAAACCATCCAAGAAACAGTAAAATTTATGACCGGATAATCTTTCTAACATCTGATCAATGAAGGGTAAAGGAAAATGATCCTTTCTTGTTGCTTCATTTAATCGTCTATAATCTATACATACTCTCCATCCTGTGACGGTTCTTGTCGGTATTAATTCATTTTTTTCGTTAGTAATTACCGTCATACCTCCTTTCTTTGGAACTACTTGGACGGGACTTACCCAAGGACTATCGGAAATAGGATAGATAAGTCCTGCGTCAAGTAATTTGATGACTTCATTTTTAACCACTTCTTGAACATTTGGATTTACTCGACGTTGTGGTTGTATGACAGATTTGTAGTCATCGTTCATCAAAATTTTGTGTGTGCACATAGAAGGACTAATTCCTTTTATGCCAACAAGTTTCCAAGCTATTGCATTTTTGTGTTTTTTCAAAAGACTAACTAGTTTTTCTTTTTCTAGGTTATCTAATTTAGACGAAATAATTACAGGTAATTTACCATCTTTGTCTAGAAAAGCATATTCCAAACCTTTTGGAAGTTCTTTGAGCTCAAGTGGTGGGTCTTTAGGAGACTCCTTATTTGGTTGCTCGTTTCGATCAAGAACTTTAAAAGTTTGTTCTATGGCGACCTCTTCTTCAACAAAGTGGTCCGTCTCTTCACTTGTATCGGGTGGCTCATCTTCATCTTCAATTAGGGGGTCATTATTGCCGAATGGATATTTCATTGATCGTTCGAGATCGACACTTCTTTTAAATGCCCCTAATTGAAGAGGTAGATTGTTGAACTTCCGGTTTTTCAAAGCTTCGTATGTCTTTACAAATGGTCGCCCCAACACTAGAGGAGCGTCATCGAGGATGACAAAGTCGGTTGGAACTACCATTTGATTTGTTTGAACCAAGACATCTTCAACTATACCGATTGATTTTATTACTTTCCGATTGGATAGAAAAATGGGTATTTGAAGTGGAGAAAAATCACTAATACTTAATTTTTCGAAAAGGTAGTTAGGCATTATGTTAACACAAAGATCTTTACCGATTGTGACATTACTAATAAATGAATTTTGAAAGAAACATGGAACCGGTGTGATGTTAATTTCAAATGGGTCTTCTTTTATTAGTGAAGTTTGATCATTAGTTAACTTAACACTTACCGTTTCTTCAATTTTAGTGTTAGTGTTTAACTCTTTTAGAAACTTAGCATGAGTGGGTACTAAACAATGATTTTCGAAAGAAGGTGACAAGAGATGAATTTCTTCAAAATTAGACTCTTCTTGGATTTTAACGTTGTCGGACTCACCTTTTTCGTTGTTTAACTCATGTGTCGGTTTTTCACTTATTTGTTCTTCCATTTTTTCATTTTTAGTTATCTCTTCCTTTTTTAATTCTTCTCTCGCGCGGGACTCCTCTTCCCTTGCGCGAGCTTCTTTTATACATCGATCGATAACTCTAATGTGCTCTAATATCCTATCGGTCACTTCGGTTATAGAAAAAGAATCATTATTTTCTAAGCTTGAATCCGGTTGTTCGACCCTTTGTTCCTCATAATACCCATATGAAGTTGATGGTTCGCACCATTGTTCTTCATTGTAAGCATATGATGGATAAGGTTCGTAATTTTGTTCTTCATAATACTCATATGAGGTGGGTTGTTCATGCCAAGGTTCCTCATAATAAGCATATGAAGGTGGTGGCTCATACCTTGGTTCCTCAAAGTATGAGTAAGAAGGCTCATACCTTGGTTCATCAAAATATGAGTATGAGGGAGGAGGTTCATACCTTTGGTCTTCATAGGATGTGTATGAAGTTGATGGTTCGTACCTGGGTTCCTCATAGTAAGTGTATGAATTGGATGGTTGGTACGAGTGATTATCTTGAATTGAACGTGTATTACGACAATTTGTGCAATAATTACCCCTATAATCATCCTCATCACAGGTGTAGTTGTAACCTCCTGAGTATTGATCCATAAGAATCACTCAGCAGACCACAACCGAGTCTCGAGATTAGAAAACAAAAATAAAAACGGAAACAGAGGCTGGACACAGCCCCGTGTTGAGTGGACACGGCCCCGTGTTCAGAATCTGTATCTGGGCGTTTTAATTAAATTAACTGATCTAGTTGAGCACGGGGCGTGTTCAGTGAGCACGGCCCGTGTTCAAGCTACTGTTACTGGGTGTTTATGAAAAATCTGCAGCACGGCCCCGTGTTCAGTGAACACGGCCCCGTGTACAGGATACTGTAAATGCAAAACTAAACTAAATGCAGAAAAATGTGCGCGCGTTTAAAAAGGTTTTGAAAAAAAAAACTGATTAGGCCGTCGATTTTAAGCTTTCTTAAAATCCTTGTGTCCCCGGCAGCGGCGCCAAAAACTTGATGTGCGATAAAGTGTTGTATATTTTAGGTGTATATTTTAAGCCCTTTTTAACACTTATTTTAGCCAAGTTTTAAATTTATAAAACACGATATTTCACTAACACTAAACACACATATGGGCAAGTGCACCCATCGTTGAGTGTAGTATAGCGTTGGTAAGATACCGAGGTCGTCCAAGGACACAAGAGCTTTTAGTACCGGTTTATCCTCAACGTCTAACCAAAATAAAAGTTTAGAAAAATGTTTTAAACTAAGAAAAATAAAAACTAACTAAAATGCTGAAAATAAAAATAAAATAAAAACAGATAGACAAGATGAATCACTTGGTTCCGACTCGTATCTAGTATAACCTTTGATTATTTCCGCACTTTTGCACATAATTAAGAGATTATCTTAGTTATTGTAGTAGGCCCCTCTTTTGAAGGTGACGTTACCCTCACCCCAGTAGTTTGAGTCAGCAGGGATACAATCCTAAAGGGGTGGATTATTGGAAGATAATGAATTAAGTTATTAATGCAGTATTGTGGTAGGCCCCGCTTTTGGCGGTGACGTTACCCTCGACTAAGTAGTCTGAGTCAGCAGGGATACAGTCCTAAATAGCCGGGTTATAGTATTAATAGTAGTTAACTTATGAGGGGATCAAAGAATTTGGACCCCCGCCATCCAATACCGTGAAGTATTGAAGGAGGTCCTACTAAATTTGACCCAGGTCCATTGCAGGACCTCTAAACGCTGAACAATGGCAAGACCTTTACCAAACCGTTCCCTTAACCCCCGACCAGGTAGCCAACATACCTCCATATAGACCGTGGAGATATGAATGGTGAAAATCCTTTATTTTATATAGACAGTAAAATAATGCCAAGACACCACGGACAAACGATAAGGAAAGATCACCTTCAACATAAGTAACTAGTTATTAAAGTCATTAATACAAAACCAAATAAAAAGTGCAAAAGATTAGAAATAAAAAGTATTATACTAGACACTTTGTCTTCACCAAGTGATGTAAGAGACTTAGGCAAACATGGCCTTGATTGTCAAGAACTCTTACGATCAATCTTGGATCCCGAGACGACTCACACACTCTATGATGGACAATGGATGATGGTGGTGGATGATGGTGTTGTGATGGTGGTGGGTGGTGGATGAAGTGTGAGAGAGGTGGTGTGCCAAGGGATGAGTTGCAATGAAACCAAGCACTCCTATTTATAGGCTGAACAGAAGCCTGGGCACGGCCCCGTGTTCGCTGGGCACGGCCCCGTGCCCGTCTGATACTCTCTCTCTTCATTAATTGTAATTCGCAATTACAATTAATGCGCCTGCAGTACTTTCGGCACGCCCCCGTGTCCGCTGAGCACGGCCCGTGGTGGGCAATAGAAGCTTCTATAGGTTTGTCTTTTCTGCTGCTTCTTGGGCACGACCCCATGCTGGCTGAGCACGGGGCGTGTTCAGCCTTCTGTTTTCTCTATTTTGCTTTGGAAGGTGCCGTTGAGGGTTCGGGCAATCCACTAATGTTCCTTTTCTTGTATTTATGTTGGATTTAGCTGTCTTTTTGCTTCTTTTGCGTTTTTGAGCTCATTTAATCCTGAAAATACAAAAGGAAGACAAAAACACTCTTTTTCCAATATTAGTACTAAAAAAGGGTTAGTTTTATGCCTCATTTGATGTAATTTATATGTTGCATTTTACACACATCAAGTGGTGAGATTTGGAAAGAAAGGAAAACTTGCACCACGATATGTTGGACCATTTAAGATTGTTGAAAGAGTTGGAAAGGTTGCCTATCGACTAGAGCTACCTCCAGAGCTTGGAAATATTCATCCGACTTTTCGCGTGTCCAATTTGCGAAAGTGTTTAGCTAACGCTGATCTTCACATTCCACTCGACGAAATTCAAATCGATGAAACGATGCACTTTGTCGAGAAACCTGTGGAGATAGTGGACCGTACTTACAAACAGTTGAAGAACAAACGAATTCATTTGGTCAAGATTCGCTGGGAATCTAAACGTGGCCCAGAGTTTACTTGGGAACGTGAGGACCAAATGAAGGAGAAATATCCGCAATTGTTCTCACAAGTTTCCTCTAGTTAAAATTTCGGGACGAAATTTCCTAAAGTAGGGGAGACTGTGACAACTGTGCTCTGTAATCGATGAATAATGCAAAACAATGTTAATTATTAATATAAATGTGTTTTGGTGTTATTATGTGTATTTTTATGGTTGATGATTTTACAATTTGATTCGATTCCGATTTCAAGCTTTAAATCGCTTTCTGGAAAGTTATACGCAAACTGGTGCGTAAACGCAGTCAGTTTAATGCGACAAACACTCCAGAATAGTGAAATAGGCTTAACATACCTTAAATAACCTCCACATAACTTAGAAATAAGTTTTGGATGGTTTGGTGTGTTGAAAACAAGTCTATTCGATCGCAGGGACTATTTGTGTCAAACTGCGAAACTATACCGATTTGTATGGTATCGAAGAGTCCAGAACTTGATCATAAGCTAAACATACCATAAATAACCTAAAAATAGCTTAGAAATAAGCTTTGAACGGTTCGGTGTGCAAAAATATGCTTATTTGATCTTACAAGGACTAAAAGTGTCAAAAACGACGTAAGTTTGCATTTTCGCGCATATCTTACGTTTTGACCACATCTGGACATCCAAAATTTTTGTAGACACTAAAATATTTTTATTTTAGTGATCGGCATGCAAAAATACCGTTCGTCGCTTAATTTGGTTCGTTTTCGCGTCCGTTTGAGTTTCGTCGTAATTTAACGAACAACGCGACCGTACTGTTGGGTTTTTCACATGTTTATCTAAGTATTTTATCCATATAAAATAAAAACGCAGCGGAAATAATTATTTAAAACATGTTACTTACAAGATATAAAACTCATTTTATATATAAAACCCAATCCCGGATCCATATACGAACATGCATGCTATCAAAATAAAACACAACCATAGAGTGTTTAGAATACTACCTTCCAAGGAGTAAAGGACATGAAGATGATGATGCTTCTTGAATGGTTGCCTTTAAGTGTAGAAGACCTCAAGCTTGTATACCCCAAGCCTTCCAACAAACACCTTAGTTTTAGCTAGGATTTTACACTTGCAACTCACTTGAAAGATCCCCTCTTGGAACCATCATATGGCCGAAAATTAGAGGGCCTTTTCTAGAGTTCTTGCACTTGAAATGTAAACTTGAAAAACCCTCTAGTATGGCATACCATGGCTGAAAATTTGAGAGTGTTTTCTCAAGTCTTGCAAGTTCTTCAAGTTCATCTAAGTATTTATAGAACCATGAGAGAGAATTGCCACCCACCTTGACCAATCATGTGCCAACTTACACATGCAAGTGCATGAAACCCCATTGGACCAAAATGGTCTTGGTTAGACCACCCAATCAAATCTTCTCTAGCTTATGACAATTGCATGTCATGTGATTGGATCAAAATGTTTGGGAAGAACACCAAGGGGGGGGGGGGGGGCGGCCCACTTTATTTTTTATAAAAAAAATTCAATTTCTTTTATAAAATAATTTAAGTCTTGATTAATTTTATAACTTTTATAAAATTATAAAATCTCATGTTATAAGACTTATATAACTTTTATTATGTTATTTAACCCATTAAATAACAAGATAAAATATTCTCTCAAAATAAATTATCCATATAATTTATTGGTTTGTCAAGTGCAATTATTTAGAAAACCAATTTCTAAATATTGTAAGTGTTAATATTTATTTGTTTGATCATATCATAAATAAATATTCTAAGTGTTTGTCTAGCTTGTATTTGGGTATGACTCGACTTGGATCATAACGTACTAGCCACATCAATTTAATATGTGTCTTGGGCATACAGAGTCCAACAATCTCCCACTTGCACAAGATACATAGAAGATTGATGCAAGTAGTAAATGACGCCTAACTAAGGTTTACTACCCCCAATACGTATGACTATATTTGCCATTCAATAAAATCATCTCTTTCAAGTCCCTTACTTGAACATGATTTAGGTGAATCTATCATTTATCCTTTCGTTACAGATGTCATGTTAAATCCAGAGACACAGAGTGATCACTCTCTGTTGATTTAACTTTAGCAGGCCTTAGACATCTTACGCTCAACGAATAAGAGGAACAAATCCCATCTTGACTACATACGTCTCTCACAATCACCTTGTACCACACCTGAGCTTAGCCTTATGTTCTGTCATATTACTGACAGCGAAGAAATAAGTCAAGGTATAATATTTGGTGAATATCAAGACTCAATATGCATCTCAGGTCAGAGGATACTATGATATTCTCCTTTACTCAAATTTACTTATGATCAATCACAAATGATTCCATGCAGTAATATTTGAGAGTGAGTCAGTCCAATATTTGTCTCCCACAAATATCTATGAACTTTGGCAGCAACACTTTGCTCTATATTCATACCTAATGAATATCCACCAATCTAAGTTCATAATAGTCTTACATTTATATTTGTTCCCACAAGTATGATCGACTACGGACATTTAGAATAAGTAACTTATTCACGGATTTAAACATGCTAAAATGGAACTTAACTCAACATACCATAAAGAGTTATAATAACAATTGTTCCAATATCCAAATATAAAGTAGATCAAATCCAATCACTAGAATATCGAAGTCCTAAGGCACAAGTATGACCCTCTCATGCTTTGCCCGTTCAAGGAACTTCGTGAGTGGATCCGCAATATTTTGATCAGTGTGAACTTTGCGAATACATGTCTTTCCCTTTTCAACTTCATCCCTTATGTAGTTGAAACTCCGCTTATTGTGTTTAGTCTCTTGATGTACACGAGGTTCCTTGATTTGATCAATCACACCATCGTTATCACAAAGATCTCTTGGGGCCCTAATGGCAGGGACTACCCTAGAACGTCAATAATTCAAGTGGCAGATCCATGTGAATTATCTTAATCAATGAAGCGGCGATGTATTCTGATTCTGTAGTGGACAATGCTACCCTGATTGTGATCGAGAACTATCTCGATTAGGTTGGAAACTCGTATCCATGTAACCCTTTACAACGAATTCCGAGACTCGCATCCCTGTAACCTTTTACAACGAGTTCTTTTCACCAGATCTATATATCCTTAGTCCTTCTGAGGTATTTCAATATATTTATAACATAACAGTCACCCAATGACCGTTACTCGCTGGTATCTTCTTGTCATGCTTAAAGCGCATAACTTGTCCGGTCTAGTGCATATCATTACATACATAATGAATCCTATAGCAGACGCATATGGGATTCCTTTCATTCTTTCTTGCTCATCCTTTGAACTTGGACATTGAAACGCATTCAATATTGTCCCCTCTTTGAATAGGTACCAAACCTTTCATAGAGTTCTCTATCTTGAACCCTTTCAAAACTTTGTCAATGTATGCACTCTAGTTTAAACCTATCATTTGCCATGATCTATCCCTATAGATCTTTATTCCCAAAATATGGGCGACTTCACCAAGATCCTTAATTGGAAAACAACTTTCAAGCAAGGCTTTTACACCCTCCAAGGTTGGAATGTTATTTCCAAATAGTGATCGACATATCATACTAAGAAAGTAATGATGCTCCCACTAGCCATCTTATACACACAAGCTTCATCGACGTTCTTGATGAATCCATATTCCCTAATCTCTTCATCAAAACGGTGATTCCAACTTCTAGATGCTTATTTCAATCCATAGATTGATTTCTTTAACTTGCATACTTTGTCAGGATGTTTTGGATCGACAAAACCTTCAGGCTTAACTATATAGACATCTTCCTCAAGATATCTATTAAGGAAAGTCGTTTTGAGATCCATTTGCCAAATCTAATAATCATATTGTGCAATTATGGCAAATGATATCCTAGTTGACTTTAGCATCGCCACGGGCGAGAAGGTCTCATCATAATCAACTCTTTGAGTTTGAGTGAAACCTTTTGCTACAAGTCTCGCTTTACAAGTATCCAAGTTACCATGCATATAAGTTTTCTTCCTGAAAACCCACTTACTTCCAACTACTTTGGAGTTAGGAGGTGGCACAACCAATTCCCAAACTTGGTTGTCATACATGGATTGCATCTCTACGTTTACAACTTCAAGCCATTTGTCACAATCGGATTTTGACATTGCATCATGGTATGTGGTAGGTTCACCCGAATCTACCACGTAGCATCCATCTATGAAAAATCTTTATCTTTCAGGTGGACTACTAATTCTACCAGATCTACGAACGTTTTGAGTGTGTTAATCCACCATTTGATTGTTTTCAACAACCTTCTTGTTGAATGCTAGTATCAACCAAACGTGTATCGGCTTATGGTTCTTGATCCTCATCAAGTTCCATTGTTCGACTAATTCCTTCCACAAGGAACTTTGCTTCCAAGAACTCAGCCTTTCGAGCAACAAATACCTTTTGCTTTGTTGGATTGTAGAAATAATATCCTATATCATCTTTAGGATATACTACAAAGATACACTTAGTGGATCGTACTTCCAATTTGTTTGGGGTGTATTGCTTCACATAAGCTTCACAACCCATATATTTAAATGTGATACTGATGGAGCCCTTCCATGTCATATTTCAAAAGGTTGTCTTATCCACTTTCTTGGCTTAGGCTATTCGGGCCGCGGAGAGCGAAGCGTAACCCCAAAATGATAGAGATAATGCGCTCCTAGCCATCATAGATCGAACCATATCTAAATAGAGTTCGATTCCTCCTCTATCGGAATGAAGAACTTTGATTGAGTTGATTTTGTACTTCACCTTTTGAAGGCTTTGAACATTTCAAAACTTCAACTTTGTGTCTCAACAAGTACACATAACCATAACTACTATAGTTGTTTGTAAAATTAATGAAGTATCTTTCACCATACCTAGTCATTGGCTTAAAAGGATCACATACATCTGAATGTATGATACCTAATAAATCTTTTGCCTTTTCCCACTTAAGGGATTACTTGGTCATTTTACCTTGTAAATAAGATTCGTATGTTTCAAATGAACCAATTTCATTTGCTTCCAAAAGACCATTCTTTTGAAGTGTTTGTATGCGATTCTATTTATATGACCAAGGCGATAATGCCAAAGATAGGTCTTACTCAAATCCATTTTGAGTTTCTTGGTGATTGCTTGGTATATGGAACTATCAAATGATGTATTATTATGAACCAATTCATAAATATCATTTGAAGGCATAGGTTTAAAGTATAACATGTCATTCATCGATATAAATGTCAATGTTTGCAAACTTTAAGTCAAAACCATATTGTCTTATAAGGGAAACTTGAATAATGTTCCTAGTCAAACTAGGAGCATTCAAGACATTTTAAAACAATTTCCAAACCATTTGGAAGTTTCAAAACATAGTCTCCTTTCTTGTAATGTTTATTTCTTTTGAACCTTTTGCAACGAATTGCAAACATGAGTTACACATCCGGTATCTAATACCCATGTGTTAGAAGAAATAACATTAAGGTCAATATGTTTCATAAAGATTATACCTGAGGTTTGCCTAGCATCCCTCTTGTTTTTCAACTCTTTGAGATAGGTTGGACAATTCCTTTTCAAATGTCCTATCTCATCATACTCAAAGTATGGATCGTTCGTGGCAACCTTTGCCTTTTGTTCTTTTGGTTTCGGTGGTTCTGCTTTAGTCTTTCTTTTCTTTTCCCTTTGAATTACAACTCTTTCCTTTGCAATACTTGCCTTAGAGTCGGGGTGATGCCCTTTCTTTTTGCCACCTTCATTGATCGTTAGAACGGATAAAGCCCTTTTATCCATATTGAGCTTTTCGAGGCGATCAATGTGGCTTTTCATCTTAAAGACATAAGATGAGACCGATTGGGTTTCCTCCATTCGACATGCATGAAGCTCTCGAACCGTTTCGAAGCGTTCTACCCTTAGGAACATTTCCTACAATTGGTTAATCATGATGTTCAAAATCCTTTTGAATCTCCGGAAACATAATTCCTAACATGAGGCAAGAGGCTTGCATAGTATCCTTGATATACTTAATCCAATCGTTATAGGCATCCTTATCTTCCATAAGATGTTCATCGGGATTAGGATCGTTCAACACATAGGATATCTTTTCTTACTTGAGAACGATTCTTAAGTTTCGATATAAATCCATAAGGTGTTATGATTGAGACGATCCTTTTCAAGGATTGTTTTTAGTGATAGGTTACGGACGGTTTGGGTAATATTGTTAGCGGCCATCTACAAAATTTAACAAGGTTCAATTTTAGTATTTTCGATATTATTATATTTTAATCATTAATACCCTTTTGTGTCTCATAGACAATTAATAATTAAAATCTAGAATCCAACATTACATTTAAATATTGGTTAGATGACCTTTATCCCTCTATTTAAATTAACAAGGTAGTCAACGTTTGACAATTGCAACTCTTTGCAACTTCTAGCCATATGGGATCGGTTAAACATCTTTATGTTTAGTTGGCATGTTTAATCCCATCAACACCTTTGTTCCCCATGCTTCGGTGACCCTAAGTTCATGGTTTCCAAACCAAGTCGTCCAACTTACACACACGTGTGAGTTTATTCACATAAGTGGTTAGGTGACCTTTATCCCACAAACATGGTAAACCCACCTCGAATATACAAGTTCCCTCAAATGTGGTTAGGTGACCTTTATCCCACAAAAGAGTTCCCAAGTGATTTGAGTGTTGTATAAAAGGATGGTGTTTGACTTGTTTTATAAAAGGGATTTTGAGTTTTCAAAATTCTAGTTTAGAAAACTTTATGTACCATACATTTGCATGCACTCAAATCCTTGGTACTTTAGTGAAAATAAATTTTCAAGGTTCTTTTTAATAAAATCCATTTTATTATAAAATCATTAATTTTTAATAACCTTTTATTAACCAATTTTAATGATCTTTTAAAGAACCAATTTTAAGCTTGTTGTTGATTATTAGTTTGTTAAGCATGCATATCCAAATATCATCAAACAACAAAATAAACAACCACACAAGCACAACACACATATCATTAGGTGCATAACCATAGCCAACTATTTTGACAACACTTGTTAGCCGAAACAAGTGTGCCAAAAGGTCCTTCCTAAGGGGTGAAAAATGACACAAGTAATGTGTCGATGAACTCCCACTTGATCCCGCATCCAAATGCTTCAAGTCTCCATCTTGTGTTGTGATTTCTCCACCTTATTTGAGCTTCCAAAAGTCTTTTATTTTCAGCTCCAAACTCCTTTGGACTTCAATAAAAAATGTGTTTTGGTTATCGGGCTAAAATCCCGTTAAGAACTATGAAGTCCTTTTGGCCCGAAATTAGCCAAAACCAAAATCGCATTTTATGTGCATCTTCTTTTACAAAAAATATCCTAATACATTTTTCTAGTAAAATAAAATGCACCTAATCTATTTACTTACATACCAAATGAAAATAAATAAATTACATATTTCACAAATGGAAGAACAAAGATAATTAATTATTACAACCCATTGAAATAATCAAATATAAATCACAAACACAAATATTCAACATATTCACACAAGGTCATGGCTAGGTTATGAACACCAAAATATATATATCCATATATATAAAATTCAAGAAGCAAAAATGGTTTCCTTTTTACAACCTACTTTTCGGTCAAGAATGAAAAAACCGAAAAAGTGGGTTTTTGTCCAAACAAACAAATCATCCAAATGACATAATTTTCAAGATACTTTTATGCATGTATTAAAATAATCTTGAAAAACAAAAGGATAACCATATATAAAATTTCGTCCATAGGGTTTTAACCAAACCCGAAACCCGAAAATTTCATATCCTATGAAGCATGCATTCATATAAGCGGCTCTGATACCACTGTTGGGTTTTTCACATGTTTATCTAAGTATTTTATCCATATAAAATAAAAACGCAGCGGAAATAATTATTTAAAACATGTTACTTACAAGATATAAAACTCATTTTATATATAAAGCCCAATCCCGGATCCATATACGAACATGCATGCTATCATAATAAAACACAACCATCGAGTGTTTAGAATACTACCTTCCAAGGAGTAAAGGACATGAAGATGATGATGCTTCTTGAACGGTTGCCTTCAAGTGTAGAAGACCTCAAGCTTGTATACCCCAAGCCTTCCAACAAACACCTTAGTTTTAGCTAGGATTTTACACTTGCAACGCACTTGAAAGATCCCCTCTTAGAACCATCATATGGCCGAAAAATAGAGGGCCTTTTCTAGAGTTCTTGCACTTGAAAAACCCTCTAGTATGGCATACCATGGCTGAAAATTTGAGAGTGTTTTCTCAAGTCTTGCAAGTTCTTCAAGTTCATCTAAGTATTTATAGAACCATGAGAGAGAATTGCCACCCACCTTGACCAATCATGTGCCAACTTACACATGCAAGTGCATGAAACCCCATTGGACCAAAATGGTCTTGGTTAGACCACCCAATCAAATCTTCTCTAGCTTATGACAATTGCATGTCATGTGATTGGATCAAAATGTTTGGGAAGAACACCAAGGGGGGGGGGGGGGGGGGGCGGCCCACTTTATTTTTTATAAAAAAAATTCAATTTCTTTTATAAAATAATTTAAGTCTTGATTAATTTTATAACTTTTATAAAATTATAAAATCTCATGTTATAAGACTTATATAACTTTTATTATGTTATTTAACCCATTAAATAACAAGATAAAATATTCTCTCAAAATAAATTATCCATATAATTTATTGGTTTGTCAAGTGCAATTATTTAGAAAACCAATTTCTAAATATTGTAAGTGTTAATATTTATTTGTTTGATCATATCATAAATAAATATTCTAAGTGTTTGTCTAGCTTGTATTTGGGTATGACTCGACTTGGATCATAACGTACTAGCCACATCAATTTAATATGTGTCTTGGGCATACAGAGTCCAACACGTACGACCAAACGAGCCGACATCCGAGAGTGTTCCAAGCACATTTTGAGTCCTCTAAACTTTATTGACCTTGTAGAGCCTTGAAAATGGCTTAACGGGGGGTCAAAAGGGGCTGAAATGGGCTTAAAACACATGCAGGGACCTAAACTGCCAATTTTCAAACTTATGCTGATATGGGGAGGCCAGGCGGGGCGCGTAAGCTCCCTCCCTCAGCTTACGTGGGCCGTATGAGTTACCCAGCGACATAAACTTGATTTCAACAAACTGTTTGATAGTTTAGGGGCTGTTACTGCAATTTCCTTGAGTGGTAGCCAAGTTATCTCTTCCCCAAGGCTTCTAAGCTGCTCATTACATTTGTTAGGATCGGAGGCTCACATGATTGTGTTTGTTTGTATGTTTTGAACAAATCAAATAGATATGAACAATTTAAGTGCAGCGGAAATGAAAACAAACTTTGTAAACACAATCAAAGGAGAAAATAGTTTGATAAACAATTGCTTCTCATAGAGTCAAAAGATTTACAAATCAAAGCAAAAGATTATAGATATGCTTACAAACTAAGCTCCCCCTCAGCCTGATGCCCCAAGGTTGGTTGCACACAAGATGAAAGGATTAGACATGAGGAGAAGAGCTCGCTCAGTCAATCAAATGTAACAGTACAGGGTAGTGTTACATTTATAGGCAAACCAAACCACTGAGGTATCTCAGCTGACGTCACCATGAAAGCGACGTCTAACAGCCTAACAACCTGTATCTACTGTCCTTATACAAACACTGCTAACCTAACCACTGACTATACATAAAACAAACAATTCACTAAACAACTGCTCTCCCTTTATGTCAGTGCTTTACTCAAGGTTGATCAGTCCTTGACTGGGCAGTGCTTTATCATCAGTAGATAAGACCAGCAGTGTTGGATACTTCAGGGTTTTGATCAGCAGTTGAAAGACCAGCAGTAGTTGTATCTGAACAGCGGATAAAGACCATCAGTTGTTATAAATCACTTTCAAGGGGAAAGCTTAATGTAAACTGCTGCTTATTATGAATCCACTGTTGTGACCAGGTTTTGGCTTTACATTATCTGTTCCTCTGATAGGGTTCAATCCCAACAATCTCCCCCTGGAACAGATAATGCCAAAACCTGTCATTATTCTGGATCTTTATTCCTCATCAAAAGTTCCTTTGCTTCTCTTTTGAAATCTGCTTCAAAGTCTCTGGAACTTATATCCTCTTCATCCCTGCACAGTGTAAGTTCAAGGAGATCCTGCAAATCTTGAACACTAAGGCCTAGTGCTTCTTTCCTTGATATATACTTCACCTCTTCATTGGATCTGACCAGAGTCAATACGTGGGTCTTTTGATCAGAGAGCCACTTTAGTACTTTTAAACCCAATGGATTTCTTGGGAGAGATTTATTTGAAGATGAGCTGAGGGATGATGGCCTTGAAAACACCTGCAGACTTTCAGACATTCTTTTGAAAGCTTCTTCAATGACTTTGTCTGCTGCAGCTATATCTTCTGCAGTTTCTTGTTCAATAAGTTCTTGTCTTTCAACTTCTGTCTTGTCTTTTGCAGTGTTTGGAGACGCAGGTTTGTTTAATACCTTCTTAAAAAGGTTTTGAAGCTTTGATGAGCTGTCTTCATTCAGACCCATTTTTAAGATGGCGCCCTTGAGATACTCTGCTTTTTTTTCTATTACCTCTTCTTCAGTCAGTTGTTTGCCTTCAACTTGGTTTAACACAAGAGTAGAACTGTCTGCTGATTTTAACATTGTCATGAGGTTTTCAATTTTCTGTTCAAGCTTCATCATGTGTTCTCGCTTCTTTGAGGTGCTTGAAACAGTTATCTTTCTTTTCTTTAGCCTTTCATAGGCTTCATCGGTCTGCTGTTTTGACCATTTTGATATGGCTTCAGCAGTATCCATTTTCGCATCCACCAGCACCTTTTTCTTTCTTTTATACTCAGCAGTTAGGTCAGCAATGAGCTTGTTGTATTTTCTCCAGTTTGGAGCATTCTTCTTCTTTGTAGGATCATTCTTGATTTTCTCAATCCTTTCTGCTTCATGCTTTAGAGCGACTATTGGCCATTCTTCGAACTGTTGTTCTTCAGCAGGATAGAATTTCTCTTTCATGATGTAGGCTAGATATTGTTTTCTTAACTTTTTCCTTTGTTCAGCCTTTTCTTTGTTTAGGTCTTGTGCAAATTCTTCTATCTGCTTTACTTTTGTGAAGTAGAACTCAAGTCTTTTAGCAATGCCATCTTCGCTTAAACGGTCTCGTTCACTTTCAAATTTAGCTCTTAGTTTAGCTTGCCTTGCCTTGATTTTGAGGTAGTCATCCATATCATCTGGTGGCATGTAGCCTATGAGTGAGGAGAATCTTCTTTTTGAAGGATCTTCTTCTGTATAGAATTGCCTCATCTCATTTTTGATAGCTTCAAGTTCCAGTGGATGTTGTGCAGCATTAGGATCATGTATACCCTCATCGGCAGGGATTGGCTTTCTTTTTCTGTTGAAGAGCTTTGGTTGTGATGTAGAAGAGGTGAGAGCAGTGGTGGATGACTGACTAACAGTTGTTGAAACAACTGGTGTCTCAATATCTGTTGTCATTACAACTGCTGATATGTCAGCAGTTGTCTTCTGCTTTTGAGCAGGGGATGGAAGTGGTGAGGTAGTTTTTGATGGTGGTGATGGTGGTGGTGAATCATCATCTGATATGAGATTCCTTCTCCTTTTTAATGAAGAAGGGGCAGATGATGTTTTGGGAAGATCAGTGGTTTGAGATTGGATAGCAGTGGTTTTTGACAGTGATTGACTGACAGTGGTTGAAACAACTGGTGTTTCAATCACTGTTGTCATTACAGCAGATGTTGTAACATCTGCTGTCTTCTGCTTTATGGTAGGAGGCAGTAGTGATGGTGTGATTGTAGATGATGGTGGTAGAGCAGTAGTTGTGGTGGTGTGTGGTAGAGTGGTGTGTGTTGAAAGTGTGTGTGTTGATGACATGGCAGCTGTTTGGCTACTGACAGCAGTTTTTGTAACTGCTGCTGTATCAGCTGTTTGGCTAACAGGTTTTGAGACCTGTTTTTCTTTTTCTTTTTCTTTTTCAGGCTCAATATGAAGGCCATGTTCTATTCCCTTCTTCTTCATTTGCTTCATTATCTCCCCCTTTTTGGCATTATCTGCAAGGGGGTCATCAAAGAATAGTAAAGTTGAAGGAGCCTTGCCAGTGGTAGTTTGGATACTGGCCTTAATAGCCTTGATATCTGCTTGAGCGTCCTTGAACCTTGATTCCACCATGTTGGTCAGCATTTGTATTTGAATAGCATGCTTTTGATTAGCCATTTGTTGTTGTTTTTCAAGCATGGGTTGGAAAATATTCCAAAGCTCATTTGCAGCAGGTGCTTGTTGTGGAGCAGGTGCTTGAGCAGGAACAGCAATGGATTGTGCTTTCTGAGCTTTTAAAATCTCTTGCACCATCTCCTTTATTTCAGAAACTGATTCTTCAAGTTTTTCCACTCTGCCCGTCAATTCCTGATATCTTGAATCATCACCCATTTTACTGGGATCATCTGAATCCCCACCAGCAGTGGTTATATCAATGTGTGACTTAGGAACAGAGTCCCAAAAATCACCCATTGATGCCCCTTGTTCTTGGTACTGGGGACTTCTTTCTTCAGCACTTGATAAACCTTTGATGGTACCATTGGTTAGATCCAACTCACTGGTGGTTATCGAAGTTGCCATGGAAGAAATTGCCTTCAAGGGAGTCTGATTTATGAAACAACTGGCCAACTGGAGACCTGTTGATCCACCAGTTGTAGTTTCTGCTCCACTTGAACTACCACCGAGAGTTACTTGTAACTCAGGGGGCGTAACCTCCTCAATTGTTGCTGGGATAGCAGGAGTAGTAGCATCAGACCAAGTCACCTGTGGGGGTATACTCTCAGTGACAGGTGATAGAGAGGAACTGGTTTGTGTCTGAGCTATAGCAGCTGCATGCAACAAGGGTAGCATGGATTGTGGCATTATTATTGGTGAGGGGATGGGAGTTGAAAGAGACATGTCCTTGGGATCAGGACTGAGGAAGATGGATCCGAGTGGATTCAGAGCTTCATATTGTGGTGTCCCTGTGCTTACAACCTGATCATTTTGTGAGGATGCAGAAGGAGTTTTAGGCATGGGTTGAGATCTTTCTTCCAACTGCTGTGAGGAAGTAACAGCAGTGGTTTGTGGTGACTTTTGTGTTGTCACAGGCAGTTGCTCTGGGATCTCATCTTCCAGAGTTGCCTTTGTTTTGGGTTTGGTGGGTTTTCTGGATGTTTTTCTTTTGGTCTTTTTGGTTATGTCAGGTGTGGGTTTCAAAGAAGTGGTTGTGCTACTTTGATCACCTGGAGCAGTGGGCTCAGCAGCTGATACCTGAGGAGCAGTTGTAACCGCTAAAATCTGCTCAGGTACCCCTGCTTTTGTTTTTATTGGTGCCAACATTCTAGTGAATGTTTCAGGTGTCAAGCTATTTATTTGAAAATAGACACCTTGTTTAAGCAAATTTTCATTTTTCTTATCAAATTTTTGTAAAAAATAATAACTCAAAAATCTTGGAAACAACAAAAATGCTTTACTTTCAACGTTTTTCACCATGTCATTGAAAATCTCCTGGGAGTAGTTGTAGTCCTTATTATTCAAAATAGCGTAACCCAGGCATTGAATTTTCAATGGTATTTCGTTAAAAGATGTTGTTTTATTCGAAACACACATCAGAAGTGTGTGAAATAAAAATTTGGGTGCAGATGGAAAATAACCCTTTTGTAGGGTATCTACCTTTGACTGTTCTGCATAGCCCCTTTTCAGAAAATCAGCTTTTAACTCCTTTTTGTCAAAGGAAGCTTTACCTTTCTGATCATCGAGTTTGAAGATTTCTGATAGTGATTGCGGAGTGATTTGAATCGCCGTACCCTGTATCGAGGAGTTAATGGCTACTACTTTATCATCTTGTTTTTCAAGCGTAGCATTTTTCCAGAACTCTCTCTGGGTTTGCAGATATATGGGAGCGTCTACTGTCAACAAAGTTTTGTACTTTGATGTAGATATGGTGTCGAGAATGGAATCGAAGGTATGGTTGTTTGTGGGTTTTGTGAGTAAACCCAAATAGTTGTGAGATTGTTTGTATGGTATTTCGATTGATTCTTCGGTCGTTTGAGCGACCTCATTGGAGGGTGGTGGTGATTTAGGTTTTGATTTTGATTTCGACTTTGATTTTGTCATTTTTGCAGAGAAGAACGAAGAATGATATTGAAGATTTTGAGAAGAAGGGTTGGAAACTGCTTTGAGAAGAGAATTTTGGAATTCAATTCGACAGTGTAAAACCCTGTTTGGGGTTTAGGGCAGGGTTTTATTTAGGAAAAAAATGATCGCTGATGTGGCAGCGGTTATTACGATCTAAGGGCTAAAAACTGACCACGTGTCAAACACTGATGAAACGGATGAAGTATGGAGAATAGTTGTTTTAAGAGCCACTGACGTATCAAGCATCAGTGGTTACAACGGTAAAAATTGTGGGCAGTGGATGATTTTTACTATCAGTGGATAGCATATCAGTGGACAAGACACTGATTTTGAACATCAGTGCTTTTCAAGAAAATGAGGGATCAGTGGTTAACTTTCAGCAGTGGACAGTGTTTAGAGATCAGACGTTGGAACAAAACAGTGGTTAGGGTAAATGGTACAGATCTTGAAGGACAGGTGTTTCAGCAACAGTTTTGAAGATTTTCATTCAAGGTTTTACCACATGTCAATTTTGAAAGACAGTGGTTTAGTACCCCAGATGATGAAAACTTTTTGCTAAGGCAACTCATTTTCGTTTAATATTCAATTAAAACATGACTACCCTAGTAATTCAAGCATAGTTTGCAATCAACCTTTGATTAAAAAAAATTTGGGGCAAAACTGAGTATGACATAATCTTGGCATATGTACCATTTCCTTTTGACCCATTTATGAGGACAATAATACCACCAAAAATAAGGTATTACATCCTGACAGGAGCTGAAACTGTTGCCAACAAAAACAAGCAATAGTTCCAAATATATTATTCCAAAAAAAATGAATAATATATCCTGGTTATTCGAGAGAATCCTTTGAACACAAAAAAAATGGTTAAAGGATTTTCTGAGAATAGTATCAAAAAGGATCTGGTATAATTTCAATAGAGTATATAATCACATCATTCACAAGTTTTTGAAAATGGTCAGTGGTTTGACAACAGTGGTAGGAAACTTTTGGATACATTTTGACCACTGTTTGGTACCATTTTCTTTGTCAGTTGATTGCAAACATGAGGACACATGGATAAATTTTTGAACATTTGTCTAGTCCTCTTTGGAGTTCATTCATTGGAATCAAAACCTTTTCCTGAACAGATGAATGCACATAATTGCTTAATGACCATTATTTCCCTAAACTTTGACTCATAAGTGTTTTATGTTTATACTCTTTTCTTTTGACTTCAAAAGTTTTGAGATAGACACACTTCTGAGTTTTTGTGAATTTCCTCAATGTATTGTAACATAGTTGATTTTGTCCTTTTGAGGAACTCAACCTGTTTTCAACACATAAGATTTGAATGACTAAGGTTTTAATTCCTCTCTTTTTAAGTTAACAAGAACGCTAATGTTTTATGAACATAGGTTTTTGTTAATCTGAGGTTCATACTTTAGCATTTTAATAAGGTGACATCACAATTTTCATAACAGCAATTGAAATCAATTTTGAAAACATGAAATAATCCCATAGTTTAACAGATATGTTTTCAGATCTGAAAACTATGAGTGACTTGTGCATGAATTCACTTGTTGTGTGAAATTTGTGTGTCATATGACATCTTGGTTGATTTACATAGTTTTTTGAATAACCATTTTGAACATGATTTACTCGATACTCTGTTTTTCAACTAACTACAACCAACCGTAGTATCAACGAATTTTGAGCCGAACTGTTATGTCAATTTGACTGTTAAGTCGAAATTGACTGTCCAGGCTCTGATACCAATTGTTAGGATCGGAGGCTCACATGATTGTGTTTGTTTGTATGTTTTGAACAAATCAAATAGATATGAACAGTTTAAGTGCAGCGGAAATGAAAACAAACTTTGTAAACACAATCAAAGGAGAAAATAGTTTGATAAACAATTGCTTCTCATAGAGTCAAAAGATTTACAAATCAAAGCAAAAGATTATAGATATGCTTACAAACTAAGCTCCCCCTCAGCCTGATGCCCCAAGGTTGGTTGCACACAAGATGAAAGGATTAGACATGAGGAGAAGAGCTCGCTCAGTCAATCAAATGTAACAGTACAGGGTAGTGTTACATTTATAGGCAAACCAAACCACTGAGGTATCTCAGCTGACGTCACCATGAAAGCGACGTCTAACAGCCTAACAACCTGTATCTACTGTCCTTATACAAACACTGCTAACCTAACCACTGACTATACATAAAACAAACAATTCACTAAACAGCTGCTCTCCCTTTATGTCAGTGCTTTACTCAAGGTTGATCAGTCCTTGACTGGGCAGTGCTTTATCATCAGTAGATAAGACCAGCAGTGTTGGATACTTCAGGGTTTTGATCAGCAGTTGAAAGACCAGCAGTAGTTGTATCTGAACAGCGGATAAAGACCATCAGTTGTTATAAATCACTTTCAAGGGGAAAGCTTAATGTAAACTGCTGCTTATTATGAATCCACTGTTGTGACCAGGTTTTGGCTTTACATTATCCGTTCCTCTGATAGGGTTCAATCCCAACATTATCTCTTCCCCAAGGCTTCTAAGCTGCTCATTAGATTTGTATGGATGAGATTTAATGCTTGGAAGCTACACAAACATGTGTAATGATCTTGTGAAGTTGCAACAACTATAAATAGCCAAGCAATTTCACTTGTCCATTGCTCATTTCCTCATTCTCTTCTCTACAATCTGATTTGGGAGCTCTCCCAAGTGTTTGGAGCTTTCTAATCTGATTATTCTTTGCAGAAAAGATAGCTAGGACCCTTTGTAAGTCTTCTTTCATGCTTATTCTTTATGTTTAAGGAGAAAGTCTAACAGTTTGGCCAACAGTTTGACTTTCGGTTTTGACCATCAATTGGTCAAGTCAAAGTTCAATTGAACTTTGTAACGTGATTGTAATCACGATGGTTATAATCCTTAGCGATTATACCTACTGATTACCACGTTAACTAGGCGTAGTGACGAGTCAAAGTTTCGGTCAAAATGCGTTCTAGCACGCATTTTGCAACAGAACTATTTTCGGGTATCAAAACCCATTGTTTTGATACCAAATCAGTTTTATAAGCTAGTTAAACATGTTTTGACATGTTTAACTCGTCACTATTAGTTTAGTGCTTGTTTAAGGTCGTAAGTTAAGCGGTCTAAACAACCGCTTAGACTTTCGAACCCGACCCGTTTGGTCGATCATTAGGATCCGACCAAGCTTGATTAGTTATCATAGTTGCATAGGGAATAATCACTAAGGTTATACCTTATGATCACATAAGGTTGGTTAGTCATTTGCTAGTTAGCTTGTATGCCCATAGAAAATGACCAAAACGCCCTTTTGAAGCATAAATCCATAATATGCATATGTGAACATATTTTTGACATCTAAACTGATGTGGTAACATAATTAGGCATAATTGGGCATATAAGACTTGACATAGCACATAGTTAACCATCCGAACATAGTTTCGCACGAATGACGCGTTAAAGTAGCATAAGCTACCTTAATGGGTCGTAACAGGTCGAAAGCACTTAGGCTAAGTTCCGATTTAGAATGTAGGCTTTGTTAAACCATATCACATGAGTTCCAACACTCATTTGGTTTACAAGACCTCATTCTATCCGATCTTCCGATTTAGGTGTCGATTTATTTACTAGTGATCCGATTACTAGGTACTACTTGAATTTCCTTGGTTTGTCTGAGCTTCGCTAAGTTCTTTAGATCAAGGATACCCTTTCATTCAATGTGAGTACATAGTTCCCCTATTTTACTGTTTTCAATTGTTTTGGGGTGATTCATATGTATGAAAATGATTTCGATAATTTAACGATGTTTTCAAAAACGATTAAGATGGTTTATATTAAACTAATAACGATTTCGATAATGTGAACGAAACTTGTTGGTTGTAACAACATAATGAATGACATTCATTAGCATTGATCAAGCCGACTAGTATTAGGTTATGGTACCATAGGATCTGACAAATCCCGTTATCAGACTACACCCATAGTTATGTGTGGGGGTTATGTAGGTAACAACCGAATCTGATGATTGTTAACTTACCCTTTGGTGGTTTGTTAATGCGAGAAACGAGGTAGTCGAGTCACGAAGGTTCGAATGTTATTAGCGAGACGACCATAAGTAGTTTCACAATTTAAAACGAATACGATTTTGGGACGAATTAAACGATTTGGGACGACTTAAACGAGATAAAACGATTTGAACGAACGATTGGTTTGGGTTGTGATTAGGTAATGGGATGGGTGTAACATGATAAAAGCATGGTAGATACGCCGCTGGTACATCTTATATATAAGTGCTTTTATTATATTACATTTCATGTCATTATTTAGTTCACTTGGGAAACGATTTGAAACGATGTAACACAACGAGGTTTTTGAAATGATATAAACCATACGAGTTTTATTAACGAGTTTTAACGAGATGTTTTACGAAGTGGTTTACTAAAACAAAAGTTTTTGAGTTAAGAATCATGGCTACGAGATTTTATAAATGATAACCATCTTGATTTGAGTTGGTTAATCATGTTGCAATATTATATACTTTTCAAAAACGAGGTTTTCGAGGTATTGCAATATATATAAACGAGCCATGATTCCGATACTCTTATAAAACCTATGTGCTCGCCAAAATTTCTTTGCTGACTTTATTTTTACATATGTTTCAGGTGATGTTGCGTGATGATTGCTAGGGAGCATGTTCACTTAGGATCTGGACGTGGCCTTATTGATATAAAAACGATAGTAGACGATGTTTAATTTTCTTGTTTGGTTTTAAGACAATGTAAATTACTCAATGGATCAATAAAACGAAACTTTTAATTACAAGGGTTGTTGAAACGATGATTCTGTTACAACACTCCCCGACGTTTCCGTCACGGTTTGTTGTTTTATCGTTGTCGGGGTGTGACAAGATAGATCCAGAACTGTATGAGACATGATCGAATCGATGGCCTAGGGTTCTTTGGTTTGTTCAAACAACCGAAGACATGATTGGCTTCGGTTGATGTAGGATTTTGGTGCTAAAATATTCATATGGTTGTTTGTGTGTATGATCTAAGCTAAGTCTAGGGTTCATAGAAGTTCATGAAATAAAACTGCTTGATCCGAAAATGATGAGGATAATAATTTTTCGTGATTTGAATGAGTTAGGGTTCATAAGAATTAATTAGTAAATGTTTGGTGTGATCGATGATTTGCATGATTGGAAATTGTTTAATTGTTTTGATCGATGGATGCAAGTTAGGGAAACTGTTAGAATTGATTTGCAAATAAATTGTGTAACTGATTTCCATAAATTACGGATAATAAACTGGATCACACAAGATCAGATCACACAAGATCTGATCTGATCGCACAAGTGCAATCGCACAAATTCAATCGCACAAGCTAGGTACAACTGATTAAAGCACACAGTACAATTTAGATATGTATGACCGCACAATATATTGTGGATCGCACAAGAAGGTGCTGATCGTACAATATATTGGGCCGCACAATATATTAAACCTTGTTATGTTAGTGGGCCGTACAGCACAAATCCGACCGCACAAGTTAACTTGAATCGCGCAAGACTATGTGGACCGCACAAGAATAGTTAATTGATTAATGTTATGGGTCGCACAAGTCTTGGCCTGCATATGTTCTATTGGGTCGGGTTTATGTTGGATCGCACAATAGGTTGGGCCGAGTATTCGTATTAGGCTTTTACATGAACTTGTCTGATGTATTCTACGTGTTTGCCATGATCGTTATGTGTTCGTAACTTGTTAGTCTATGTGTAAACTTACGTGCACTATTGAACCTCGACCTGACCTGTACAGTGACCATGTTAGGACGTGGTTGACCACTAGCAGCTCGATTGACCTTTTGTTTATATGCTGAGCTAACCTAAGGTGAGTTCACACTTTCTACAAGGCATGGGATTCCCGGTGGTTGGGAATGGGTAAATGATTGAAAGGGAACATGCGTATTCTCCTTGGTTAGAATACGTACCTCCATCCTCTTAATTGAAGGGTGACAACATTTGGAATCTGCATGATCTCATTATATGGGACACGTACCTCCACCCTCTTAACTGAAGGGTGACAACATTGATACTAGACCAAAAACTCTATCATTAAGTCCCTCATTTTTATATCGACTTAATCGCCGGCCAATGGCGAACGGGTCATTAGTTAAATAGCGCTATTAGGTTTGACAAGCCTCACACCGTGCCGCAGAGGACGGGAGTGGACTAATGGACCTGGGCATGCCAATAATGATAGACATTGACTTAGGGCACCCAACTTTCTCAGTCAGTAGTCGATATGGTAACGGGTCTAGTGGGATATTCATGGGGTAGCCCCCATGGTTGGGAGCCAGAGTAAAAGGAAAGGATTAATCATGTTTTTAAACTCTGCGGTAACCCCCACGGCAAGTAAGCCAGCTAAAGGAAACCTATGTTTTTGAAACAACTTAAAACGAACACCAAACTGTGAACCCGCTCAACTTTGTTGTGGAATCGTTACTATATGCCTTGCAGGTCATTAGGTGCTTAGATGGAGCTTGCACAGATGGACGAGGTCTTTGTGGGACATGGACCGTTGTGTTCCATGTTAAACCTTTGAACTATTAAACATATGTTTTGGTTTTAAACTTTATGCTTCCGCTGGTAACTTGAACTTGGTTAAATTGTTTTGGACACCAATTATATTGTTGGTTGGTTTTATATTTACTTTAATACATTGTTCAATATGATTGGTGGCTTGATCCTGGTCATGTCACGCCTCCTGCAGTGATACTCCGCGTGTCAATAGCCTCGGTAATGGTTGGAGGCTTGGATGCTGTCACCATGCTCAGAATCTGAGGTGCCAATCCCCAGATGAAACGTTCAATCCTCTTAAACTCCGGCTCCACCAAATAGGGAACCACTCTAGACAAATCATGAAATCTCTGCACATACTCAGCCACCTTTGGACCTTCCATCAACTCTTTCAGTTCATTCCATTTCAATGCATACGCATCAGCCTCACCCAACGTCTGAACCTGAAGGTTCCACCACGACAATGCTATGTCTAGAAACAGTCCAGAAATGTACATGACTTGTTGCTCTGGAACAGATTTGCTCATCCTTAAAACATAATCCGTCTTCTCAACCCAGCGCACAAAGGCGACGGCACCCCCGGTGCCATCGAAATTCAGGGGCTTGCAGTCCAAAAACTGCTTGTAGGTGCAGCCTGTACACAAGCAACATCATTCACAGAAAGCATTAGCAAAGCACAATTGGAAATATCCAAACGATTTGTAATGTGTCTTAGGTGACTTAACATTACCATTTGGTGGGTTATTCCCTGAGGTACCCCCGCTATGTTCGAAGGGAAGGGCCTCGTGCTGTGCGATGGCCTGTGAGATGCGCTCTTGTAATTGCCCATTTGTAGTCGGCAGGGGATTGTTGGTATCGGTATTCCTTCACGGCGGCATTCTTCTTCTTAGAAGAAGGTCGGATAGGTCAGGTCTTATTCGTTAAATAAATAAATAGTTGTCTAGAGGTCGTATGTACTTATAACATGTAAGCAATCATCATAGCAAACAATCATAGCACAAGTATGTAAATCTACAATGTATTTAATGAGAACATGACTATTGAGATTTTCATTAAAGACCAACCATAAGTTACATTGTTGGCACACTGTATCGTATTAAAAGAGACATAGGGTCACACCACCCTTGTCAAATAAGTCTGTCAATGTACAAAAGTAATGATCAAAATATGGTCTTCGTATCTTCACTATCTTGGCTCAATTGTAATGCTCTCACCAAAAGTAATGCATCTGCATAGAACCAAAAACCTATTGTACTGATGGCGGGGGAGGAGGAGGGAAGAAAAGCAAACTGCGGACATGTGTGAGCTCCTCCTCGAGCTCGTACACACGGCGAAGCAAATAACTAATCTGCTGCTCGACAGTTAGAAAACGGGCATCAAAACCCAGAAAAGGTGCGGGAGCAGCATGTGGATGTGCAAAAGGAGACGACGATGAATGTGGAGGGACAGAAGCAGAAGGTGGGGGTACTAACAAAGCTGATGGTGATGAGTGTGGAGGGACAAAAGTAGAATGACAGGGACAAGGCGGAGGACATGAAGGAGTCAGCTCGAGCTCCAGAACTCTGCGACTCAAGATCTCAAACTGTAACTGGAGTGACAAAAGCAACTCATCCCGAGTGTATCCAACGAAATGCGAGGGATGGTATGGGTCGGAAATGGGCATAGTGTATGGCGGGAACCACCGAAATGGCTCATCAAGCGATGCAGGTGTAAAGGGAGTGAAAGATGTAGTCTGTGCAATCAGAGGGAAAGATACTGAAGCAAATGGGTCATAACTCGGGGGCTGGCCCCAGGTACCCTCCCCTGGGCGGGGTGCAGGGATCTCCTGTAAGAAAACAATTGGTAGGTCAGTACGGTGAACATCAGACTCTACAGGAGGTGGGGGAGCAACATCAGCGGGTGGAGGTGGTGGAATGAATGGCTCAACATGTGGGAGATCAATAGGTGCAGGTATCGGCTCTGGAACAAGGGGTGCAATATCTTGCTGGCCAAAAGGGATAGGGTCTGGCTCAGGACCAGGCTCTGGGTCGTGTGGAGGCGCAGGGACTCGTGCAGGGGATAGTGGTGCAGCTGACATCGCGGTTTCATCGTCAGAATCAGAGGCATATAGCTGCAATCATGCCGCCTGCAGGGCTGAGGAAGTAACAGACTCAAAGGAGTCTGAAACCGAATGCAAACTGGAGTTAGAAGATAACTAGATAACTGGAATAGTGGGAGGAGGTACTACAACAACAACATCATCAATCTCCCTGTCGCCCTGAGCGTCAGCTGGGGGACCGTCCAAAAATAAATTGACATCATCGCCAAACAAGTCATCGAAGGGCCAATCCTCAGGAGGAATGACCACAAGGGGAACAGCGTCGAGGATTGGTGCCATAATGTGCTCACCATCGGGGTGACCGAGGATGAGATGGTCACGGACAGGAGCTGGAATATCAAAAGGATCCTCGACAGGAATGCCATCAGCGAGAGGTACATCGTCTCCAAAATCCGGGAGAGCAAAAGGCTGAAAGTCATCGTCATCACTGGACAGCATCTCTGGATCGCTATCAGTATCTGAAGTCAAAACCTCCGGTACGGGCGCCACCTCGTCGTCGGAGACGATCGCCATCGGATCGTGCTCCTCCAATAAACCTCTCTAAGAAGAGGACATGTATACCTGTAGCATAACAATCATAACATGTGCACATATGTTAACTACTAACACTCAGTGTATGCAAACAAGACAATTATCACTTAATCATGTATTCACATTATCCTTCATGAAACTTTTCTATCTTAACTAGTCTATCCCATGCAAACTAAACCACCACTGTGACCTTGCATTGTGTTTCTTGTCTTTCCTTTTGTAAAACGTTTGTTCCATGGATCTTGGCGTTTTGAAAATGCAATGAAAATTTATTTTGTGAAAATGTTTTCGTGAGAGAGCCCTAATGATTGTAGTCTAGACTCGAGAAGGAATCCTAGTTCGCTACAATCGAAGCTCTGATACCAAACTGTCACACCCTGACTTTTGCGGAAGCGTGTTACGTGTGACTTTCTTAATATGATTGCATTCAACCATAATAAACACCTATATGATAGAAACCATGATGTTCATCCATTAAAGAGTTTCAAAGTGTCACACCCTGACTTTTGTGGAAGCGTGGTTATTGGTGTGACTTCTTAATACCATAGCATTCAATCATAACATTTCTATATGATAAAACCAAAAGATATTCATCCATAAAAGTTAAGTTTGAAAGTACCACAACATACTTGTTTGAAAAGTTGACACCAAACTTAAGTTACAAACCACCACATGTTCAAATGAGTTCATCAAGACTCCACAAAAGACATTAAATAAAACCTGAGTTTAGAAACATGTATCCCGTCCAGGAATAGGATACACCCCCTAAACTCAACAACCATGGATAACATCTTTTATTCACGACGCAGCTTGAAGACACATGCATACACCTGCCAGATCCCTTAGTTCCCTGAAATACATGTATTTTAAAAATATCAACAAAAGTTGAGCGAGTTCATGTGTTCGTGAGTATGTATAAACCTTTGTAAATAGTGTAAGTATGAATGTCCCGGTATGATAGCAAACAAGGAAAAGATCACCAATGGTTTGCAAGGCCACTGATATGTGTGACGGTGTAGGAAGACTCAAACCTAGCAAAGTTGCACCGGGCTTCCGGCTGGAAGACATAGTCACCACTATGGGCCACCCTGGCCTCATGGGTGTGGGCTCGCTACACCCAAATAGATCTATCACTCATGCCCCTCAGTCCTACAAGAGGATTGATGGCCTCAAGTATACGCCTACCCAATCACATGATCTATGGTTTTTTCCTAGGCTAACCATACCAATTGTATTGTAAGTAATCTCTTGTAACATGTATTTCACCCCCGAAGTAAATAAACAAAACAGTTTAAAGAAAAGGGGGACATGAACTCACGGTATTGCGTCTTCAGTACTGGCACTCAAATCTCCTCAGCGAACACGACTACCTACAGGGTATTAACGTCTATTAGACGAACGGGTCATGCCTTTGCTTAGTATTTTCGTTTTGAGTTACGTTTCTGATATTATTCCAAGTTATAATTTTTTGTCAAAATAATGTATATTTCAACTTAAATTATATTTGGCTTTGGAATAATTGTTTAAGTAATATTTCTATATTAATACTTCTCAAGTATTTAACTTCGTATTTCCTTCCGAAGGATGGGGTATCTTGTACATGTATATTTGTATTATTGTATTTGTAATTTCCAAAATAATATATTTCCAAGTCTCACTTTAGGAAATATATTTAAACTTATTTTGTCCAAATAATGTATTCCAAGGAAATATGTATTTTTCCCAAAAATTACATATCTTATAAATATCTAAGAAAATATATTTTTACTTCCAAAAATAATATATTTTCACCTTGTCTAAAAATATGATACAACTTTGTAATATTTACAAGAATCATATTTTCCTTTCTTGTATCCAAAATAATATTTACCAAAGATATATTTGTAACGGTATTGTTTTGGATAGTAAATTTCACGATACTTTGTTAAGTTATATTATTTTACCCTAAAATAATATAACCGTTTCACCAAGTATACAAATAATCACACAAGTCTCTTAATATGTATATATATTCTAAATATATATATTTACCCATTTTTATTTATAAAAAACCAACCTCCAGTATTTGTATTTTTTTTTTGTTACAAAAATTATGGAAAAAGTTTACATTGAAAACTCATGATCAAAATACACTTGTAAATACTTGTTAGAAAATATTTTTGTAAGTGTTTATATTTTTAGAAAATTTTGCCATAGTTTCCTCTAAAAATGGAGATGTCCATGCTATTTAAGCATATCATTTTCTTTTCAAAAATCATCACAACAATCAATAATCAATCTACACTTACCAAGTGCAAGAACTACTCAATTTACATAACATCATGAACTTGATCTTTCACAAAAACTTGTAGTAACTTGGTAGGGTGTTTAGTAGTTTTAGTTACCCTTTAAAGTGCGTTTATTACTTTACAAATTTCATTCTTAAAGAATTTAGGTGTTTACAACTTGTAAACACATTTTACAAAAACGTTTCTTTGTGAGATCTTTTTGTTTCATAAGTGTTTATACACTTGTCTTATCTCTAAAAATAGTGTTTGTTTAAGTATGAACCACTATCTTCTAAAAATCTTATTTTGAACCCGGTTCTTTCGAAATACCATTCATAAATCTTAGATTCATAAGATTACTAGCTTACTTTATTTATTGTTTTTCAAGAAATCATCTTTTTGTTCAAGTTCATGCTCATGCATGAGGATGATCTTCTTGTGTTACACATAATCATCCTCTAACTTGCTAGATCATGTGTTTAATCACAATCTAGCAAGCTCCTTATGTCACACCCCGACCACGTGTAACATACAAAACGTGGCGGAAACGTCGGGGAGTGTTGTAACAGAATTAATGTTTCATAACCATGGATACCAAAAAGTGTTTCGTTTTATTAAACATTGAATAATTACATCGTCTGGAAATCTAAATACACAATTTAAACATAGTCTATCATTGTTATTGAGTCACTAAGGCCTTGTCCAGTCCTATGTGAGCATGCATCCTATCAATCGATATCTTTCAACAATACCTGAAACATATGTGAAAACGAGGTCAGCAAAGAAATGCTGGCGAGTACATAGGTTTTGTGAAAATAAGATTCATGACTTCTGTTTAAGAAAATGTTTAGTCATGAACCTTGTAATTTGCTTTGTCTTTGTAAATCATTTGAAAAATAATAAGTTCAGATGATATGTATAAATAAGAGAATAATGTATGGTTAAATGAATAACCATTGTAAAATGAGTTTGTATAAGATAAGTTGTTTGTAAATCAATGTCTTGTGAAAAGTATGTTATTTGTATAAAATGTTATATATCTCAAACTGAAATGATTCAAATAACGCTACGACATGTAATACCATACAAACACTTATATATAGGAAGTACCAGCGGCGTATCCACCATGCTTGTATCATATTACACACGCATCGTTACTTAATCACTTAATCAAACCAAACCACCAATGTAAGATGTCTATGTTTAAACCAATTGTCAAAAGTATTGAATAATATACCAAAATGTTTATGTCAAGATGTAAATCATGTTATGTATAACCAATGTCAAAAGTGTTTGTGTCAAATGTAAACCATGTAATGTGTAACCAAAATGATATGTATGGCTAGTGAAATGCATCAACTAAACCATAGGTGAAACGCACAAAACAAAGTATTGATGTAAAACTTGGTTTAAATCAATACTATGTTTCGTGGAAATGCATAATCAAAT
Organism: Helianthus tuberosus; assembly: GCA_030545235.1. Lineage (NCBI taxonomy): Eukaryota > Viridiplantae > Streptophyta > Magnoliopsida > Asterales > Asteraceae > Helianthus > Helianthus tuberosus. The sequence continues at coordinate 45,792,378 of CM060426.1, read as the reverse complement.
GTAAATCATGTCCAAATGTTTACCCAATCGTTAAAACATTTTGTGAAATCGTTCAAATCGTTCTTGTTGTTTTAATCGTTCAAATCGTTCTTGTTTTAATTGTGAAACTACTTTATGGTCGTTTTTCTAATAACATTCAAACCTTCCTGACTCGTTCATCGTTCCAACTCGTTCTCGTTCTCGTTCTTAACAAACCCTTACCAAAGGGTAAATTAATAATTACAGATTCAGTCGTTACCCAAAATACCCACACATAACCATGGGTATAGAGAATAACGGGATTTGTCAGATCCTTTGGTACCATAACCTAATACTGGTCGGCTTGATCATTGCTAATGAATGTCATTGGTTATGTAACTACAACCAACAAGTTTGTTCACTTTATTGAAATCATTCTTGAAACCATTGTAATTGTTTTTGAAACCATTGTAATCGTTCTTGAAACCATTGTTATCGTTCTTGAAACCACATTGTAATTGTTTTTGAAACCATTGTAATCGTTCTTGAAATCATTGTTATCGTTCTTGAAACCATTGTTATCGTTCTTGAAACCACATTGTAATTGTTTTTGAAACCATTGTAATCGTTCTTGAAATCATTGTTAAGATATTTAGCACATATGAGTCACCCCAAAACAGTTGAAAACAGTAAAAGAGGGGAATAATGTACTCGCCTGAGAATGCTTAGAGGTCTTGAACAACAACCAAACAAAGCTAGAGGGAGCACGGAATCATTCGGCAATCTAAAACTATATAAATAAACCGGACTTAAATCGGGAGATCGGATAGGATGAGGGCTTGTAGACCAAATGAGTATGGGAACTCATGTAATATGGTTTAACAAAGCCTACATACTAAATGAAACCTAACCTAAGTGCTTACGACCCATTACGACCCGTGTAGGTAGCTTATGCTACTTTAACGCGTCGTTTGCGTAAAACGCGTTCGGACCGCCTAACTAGTCCTATGACAAGTAATATATGCCTTAACATGTCTAATATGGTTGTCAAATCAGTTTAGATGTCAAAAGTTATGTTACATATGATTAAAACGAATTTTGGCATCAAAGGGGTATTTTGGTAATTTACCTAAGGCATATAAACTACCTATCATACAACTACTTAAACGAAGCGACCATAAGGCATAACCTCGGAAGGTTATTCCCTATATACTATGGTCACCTAATGTGCTTGGTCGGATCCTAATGATCGACCAAACGGGTCGGGTTCGAAAGTATAAGCGATTGTTTAGATCGCTTACCTTACGACCCTATATAAGCACTAAACTAAAAGTGACGAGCTAAGCATGCTAAAACATGCTTAACTAAGTTTAGAAAACAGGTTTGGTATCAAAACAAATGGTTTTGATACCCTTAAGTAGTTTGGTTGCAAAATACGCAAGAATACGTATTCTGACCGAAACTACGGCTCGTCACTAAGCCTAGATAACGTGGTAATCAGTAGGTATAGTCACTAGGGACTATAACCATCGTGATCACGCTCACGTTATGAAGTTCAAACGAACTTCGCATCGACCATAAACTAGTCAATGCAGAAAGTCAAACAAAGTTTGACTTTCGGACTCGAAAAGCAATAAAAGAACGAAGGAACACTTACGAAGGGTCCCCGAATGCTAATCTAGATCAAAATAGCTCAGGTATGAAACAAAGGTTTCAACTTCGAGCACAAATGATCAGATTCTTGTGAGAAATGAAGTGAAATGGGTTGGGTATTTATAGTTTTCGGTCCACCGTTAGGGTCGTTTCTTGGAAAAGAGGGAATGATCTAGCCCGTACACTTGTTGCAATGTTGTGGTGACTGATTTTTGGCCACCATAAGAGTTTAACAAGTGGCACTTGACCTTTGGAGAATGTTTAGGGGCAGATAACAGCAGCCAAAAACAATTTGCTGCATCTGGACACTGCTTGCGCACCGTAACAAAATATTTGTTACGGTGCGCAAGGGCCTTGCAGGTCTGAAGTTTTCAAAAGTGGCAGAACAGGCCCCTGCACCTTGTTTCGTTGCGTAACGACACTTCTAACACCCGTCAATCCCAATTTCAAGCTTCACAATGATGTTAAGGCATAGGGAACATGAAATATGCTTGGAAACATCACGGATGTCGGTTCGTTTAGCCGTACGATCGCGTTGTTCGGTTAATTACGACGGAATGCGCATAAGCGCGAAAAACGATCCAAATGGCGTGACGAATGGATTTTTCTTATGCCAAACACTAAAATAAAATATTTTAGTGCTTACATAAATTTTTGGATGTCCGGATGTATTCAGAACGTGAGTTATGCGTGAAAGTGCAAACTTGTGCACTTTTTGACACTTTTAGTCCCTGAATGAGCCAAAAGTTTATTTTAGCACACCGAACCCCTCAAAGCCTATTTCTAAGCTATGTAAAGGATATTTATGGTATGTTTAACTTATGTTCATGTTCCGGAATGTCTGTTACAGTTCAAATTGGCATACTTTCGCAGTTTGTCAAGTTTAGTCCCTGTAAGCGAATTAACTTATTTTTGCCATACCAAAGCCTTCGAAACTTATTTCTAAGTTATGTAAAGGTTATTTAAGGTATGTTAAGCCTATTTCACTATTCCGGAGTGTTCGTTGCATTAAACTGGTTATATTTACGCATCAGTGCGCGTATAACCTTCCAGAAAGCGATTTAGAGCTTGAAATCGAACAAGAGCTGATATGTGCAAAAGATACACCTATTTATACAAGTCCAAAGTATGAAATACAATATTTCATTGGTTTGGAATTTGTTGGATGGTTGAAGTGACACAGGTGTCACACCTTATGTTGATCAACATCATAATCTCAAGTAAACATCAACAAGTATCATACACATACTCTAAACAACATTATTTCATCAAGGTTTCATCATGTGTAAGCTTCATGTTCATGATTCAAGTTCATGTCTTTTAGGGTTCTTGTGATTTATAACATAATACATCTTTTTTTTTAACAAATCAAAATTAGAAGTATCAAAGGGTTGTGAGAGCCTTACTACTAGCTCTAAGCTAGGGAAGAACACTTGATGAAGAAGATGATGAAAATGGTGGATAAAAGCAAGCAATGGAGGTTCTTCAAGATTCAAGAGCACCAAGTTTCATAAAACACCTTCTTACAACCTTAAGAGTGTATGGAATGAGTGGATGATGGATGTAAGGTGGTGGTGGTGGCGGCACTATCTAGGCCGAGGGGAGAGGGAGAGAGAGTAAGAGGGTGGTGTGAAGTTGTGAAGTTGTGAAGTGTGATGATTTCTTGTATCTTCCTACCATACTTATAATCTTACTTCTAAATATTATGTCCACAAGATCAAGCAAGGATCTAATAAAATAAGAATAAAATATTTGAGGTATAGTGGTGGGGTCCTTGTGACTGTAAATACCAAGGGGGGGGGGGGGTAAATGTAAGTTTGAATGGTAAATTAGATAATAGTTGGAGGTTAAGTGTAATGTCTAGTGTTTTAAGTGTATGACACATTATATAGTGTGTTAGGGTGTTCGGGGATCATAACTAGTTCAAAAATAATAAAAAAATGCTTCTAGCAATATTTTGGTGTTCCGGGTAATGTTCGGTTGTTCGGTTAGATACCGGTTCGTTAAAGTGTCAAGCTATTCCGTTTAATGATCTTTATGTTACTTTTTGTGGCACTTTTAATTCCCGACACTTAGGAAAGCATTCAGGACCATTTAGTCAAATTTTTGCATTTAACTAGCTTGTTAAAAAGCGGAATTTTGCTGAAAAATGCAGAATTCTGCACTTTGTGTGAGTTTTAGGCACTTTCCGGCACTTAAACTATCACCTAGTGACGCAGTTTTATGGTCCTTACTTCCCTACACACCATACTAGTGTAGTACCTTGTCCCTGGCTCGTACGGGGTCTCAAAACACTGTCTGTCTATGTACTGAACCCCGTCAGCATATTCCCGTTCTATCTGTTAACTGTGCTAACCGTGCTTTGTGCATCATGTATGTCAATAAAGTTTGTATGTGATAATGATATGACATTATGTAATATGTGATGCACATGTTATGTCACACCCCGACCACGTGAGACAACGAAACGTGGCAGAAACGTCGGGGAGTGTTGTAACAGAATTAATTATTTCAAATCCATGGCAATTGAAGTTTCGTTTTATTAATCAAACAAGAGAGTTTACATCGTTTTAAACAAGAAACAAAGAGTACATAACACAAATTAACTAGTTCTTGCTTCGTTTTAAGTCACTAAGGCACAAGCCTGCTTAGGTATATCTTGATCAATCATATGCATCAATTCCTGAAAACACATGTGAAAATAGGTACGTCAGCATAAAAATGCCTGTGAGATACATAGGTTTTGTGAAAATAAGATTCATGACTTAAGTTTAAGAAAATGTTTAATAAAATTTAGCCATGGACCTTGTAAAATTTAGCCATGGACCATCAAGATGTAACGTTTAACAATTGTAGAAATGCTTAGGTATAGTCAAATGTCTATTGTCAAATGGCTCACATGGTTCAATAGATACAAATGGTTCACATAATGTAATATAATGTGTTCATATGCTGGATGAGTATATGCAACAAATTGTAATGTAAAACAATGTGCTAAGTATGCACACAATGGACATACATAGCATGAAATGTAATGTAAAACGATGTACTAAGTATGCACACAATGGACATACATAACATGAAATGTAATGTAAAACAATGTACTAAGTATGCACACAATGGACATACATAGCATGAAATGTAATGTAAAACGATGTACTAAGTATGCACACAATGGACATACATAACATGAAATGTAATGTAAAACAATGTACTAAGTATGCACACAATGGTCATACATAGCGTGAAATGTAATGTAAATCATGTACTATAAATGTACTAATGAACATAGCAAGTATATGATGTGAAAACATGGAAAGCATGAAAGTAACAAGTAGGCACATGTGTTTCACCCCAAAACAGTTTGAAAACGGTAAAAGAGGGGTCTATGTACTCACTTGAGATTGCTCAATAGACTTTAGATATCCACCAAGCAAAGCTAGAAGATCACGAATATCAAATGGCACCTAATATAGGTATCTACATTAATAAACGGACCTATATCGGAGGATCGGATAGAATGAAGGTTCATAAACCAAATGAGCATAGAAACTCATGTAATATGGTTTAACAAAGTCTACATACTAAAATGAAACCTAACCTAAGTGCTTACGACCCATCACGGCCCGTTTAGGTAGCTTATGCTACTTTAAGGCGTCGTTCGCGTGAAACGCGTTCGGACCGCCTAACTAGTCCTATGACAAGTAAAATATGCCTTAACATGTCTAATATTGTTGCTAAATCAGTTTAGATACCATAAGTTATGTTACATATGCTAAAAATGAACTTTGGCGTAAAAAGGGCGTTTTGGTAATTTACCTAAGGCATATAAACTACCTATCATACAACTACTCAAACGAAGCGACCATAAGGTATAACCTCGGAAGGTTATTCCCTATATACTATGGTCACCTAATGTGCTTGGTCGGATCCTAATGATTGACCAAACGGGTCTGGTTCGAAAGTATAAGCGATTGTTTAGATCGCTTACCTTTATGACCCTAGACAAGCACAAAACTAAAAGTGACGAGCTAAACATGTCAAAACATGTTTAACAAGTTTAGGAAAAATTTTGGTATCAAAACAAACGGTTTTGATACCTAAGAGTAGTTTGGTTACAAAATACGCAAGAATGCGCATTTTGGCCGAAACTACGACTCGTCACTGAGCCTAGATAACGTGGTAATCAGTAGGTATAGTCACTAGGGGCTATAACCATCATGATTACGCTCACGTTATGAAGCTCAAATGAACTTCGCGTTGACCATAAACTGGTCAATGCAGAAAGTCAAACGCAGTTTGACTTAAATGCTAAAACGAATGAAAAGAACGAAAGAACACTTACAACGGGTCCCTGCAAGTTTGATTTCCAAGTAATCTCAGGTAGGAAGTGTATAAACACAACCACTTAGAGAAAAAATCAGATTTCCAGTGGGTTTGCAAGTGAAGGGTGGGGGTATTTATTGTAAATGGACAACCGCTAGGATCGTTTCTCGTAATCCGGGCTTCAATCTCATCCCTACACTTGTTGAAATTTCCATGGAACACCAAAATGGCCCCTCATTATCACGAAGAGGCAAGTGCAAAAGGGTTAGGGAGTGCTTAACAGCTGTTTTAGAAGCTTCTGATCAGCTGGGAGTCCCTTACGGACCGTAAGGTTGTGGGCTTACGGTCCGTATGCCATCAACTATGCTGAAATGACAGTTTTGGTCCCTTCAGCCCCAAAACTTGGTTTTCGATGCATTTTTGACACGTTTAAGCCCCGTTAACCCCATTTCAAAGCTCTAAAATGAAGTTAAAGTATAGGGAACTTAAGATGTGCTCAAAAATATCTCGGATGTCGGTTCGTTTGGTCGTACGGTTGCGTTGTTCGGTTAATTACGACGGAAGTCGTAACAGACGCAAAAACGATCCAAATTGCGCGATGAATGGATTTCTCTCATTCCAAACACTAAAATAAAATATTTTAGTGCTTACATAAATTTTTGGATGTCCGGATGTATTCAGAACGTAAGTTATGCGCGAAAGTGCAAACTTGTGCACTTTTTGACGCTTTTAGTCCCTGAATGAGCCAAAAGTTTATTTTAGCACGCTGAACCCCTCAAAGCCTATTTCTAAGCTATGTAAAGGATATTTATGGTATTTTTAACTTACGTTCATGTTCCGGAATGTCTGTTACAGTTTAAATTGGCATACTTTCGCAGTTTGTCAAATTTAGTCCCTGTAAGCGAGTTAACTTGATTTCGGCATACCAAACCATCCAAAACTTATTTCTAAGTTATGTAAAGGTTATTTAATGTATGTTAAGCCTATTTCACTATTCCAGAGTGTTCGTTGCCTTAAACTGATTATATTTATGGATCAGATCGCGTATAACCTTCCAGAAAGCGATTTAAAGCCCGAAATCGAACAAGAAATGATATGTGCAAACGATACACATATGTTTAAAAATCCTACGTATGAAACACAATATCTCATTGATTTGGTATTTGTTTGATGGTCATGGAGGCACAGTTGTCACAGTCTCCCCTACTTTAGGAAATTTCGTCCCGAAATTTATTTGTAGGAGTCTGTCTGTGACTTTGTGTTATATAACCATCAAGGATAAGGCATAATCCTGATATTCCTCTTTAACGGACATTTTTCAGAAATGGAAACGAAGGAAGAATCAGGGACATTCATTTCCCTTCGATGGATAATTTTTAGAAACGAAAAATGCACGGAATGAGTCTTTTTCCTTACTGGGTATCTTTCAGAAACGAAAATGCACGGAATGAGTCATTTTCCTTAATGGGTATTCTTCAGAAACAAAAATGAACGGAATGAGTCATTTTCCACAATTTCTTCATAAACGAAAATGAACGGAATGAGTCATTTTCCACAATTTCTTCAGAAACGAAAATGCACGGAATGAGTCATTTTCCACAATTTCCTTAGAAACGAAAATGCACGGAATGAGTCATTTTCCTTAATGGGTATTCTTCAGAAACAAAAATGAACGGAAAGAGTCATTTTCCACAATTTCTTTAGAAACGAAAATGCACGGAATGAGTCATTTTCCACAATTTCTTCAGAAACGAAAATGCACGGAATGAGTCATTTTCCACAATTTCTTCAGAAACGAAGATGAACGGAATGAGAGTCATTTTCCACAATTTCTTCAGAAACGAAGATGAACGGAATGAGTCATTTTCCACAATTTCTTCAGAAACGAAAATGAACGGAATGAGTCATTTTCTATAATTTCTTCAGAAATGAAAATGAACGGAATGAGTCATTTTCCACAATTTCTTCAGAAACGAAAATGAACGGAATGAGTGATTTTCCACAATTTCTTTAGAAACGAAAATGCACTGAGTCAACTCTAGACACACGACCAAACTTGCTGTGGTTTCTGTGCATTAAATTCCATAATTATGTATGCATCCATAATTACGCAATTCCTTACACAGTCCGCACAATTTGTTTTGTAATGTGAAGGGGAAGAAAAAAAATTAAACCTGTGATGAGTGTGACTAGACTATCATAGGGTCCTTTTAATTAGATCGACAAATGATCTCTTTTAATTAGACCACCCAGGAGTCTTTTCAGCTATTTCATCACATGATATTCCTAACCAGATTTTTGGATCAATCTGTTTAACTAGACCACTCAAGAGGTCTAATTATGGAATAGTACAATATAATCCAAGGGTCTTTACTATTACGTAAAAGCTCATTGAGGATTTAATATAGTACCTTTGGATATCCTACTATGAATCCCTTATACGAAGATATGGAAGATTCTACGAGGATTTGGATAACAAAACTTGGATTACACAAAAACATAAAAGGAAACACATAAGCACATAATCACATAGTTGTTTAACTTGGTTATTAATTTGTTATTAACTTGTTATCGATTGAATATGGATATTCAAGGTTCACTAGGAAACCAGTAGATGGGCTTCAATGTCCTCTAGGATCTATCTGAAAAGATAGGATGATCTCCCAAAATTTCGATTTTGTTTTCAAAGAAATGTAATATTCGAATTTAAGGAACACAACAATTTTAGGATTTACGGAAATACCCTTAGGTACCCTATTAAGGATTTATAGTGGTACTTTGGGTATTCGTCCATTGTTGTAACTTGCGCCTTGTACTTCGTTTTTCCTTAGAAGAAACGGGTACTTAGGAATTTCGTGGAAACGCAAGATATCATAAAATGGAAAAAAATTTGGGGGGGGGTAGTTTGCTTTTCAAGGAATACGATTCCTTGATTGTCGGTATTGCAGGGGATATGTTGTTTATACATATAACCACATAAATACATTGCAATGTAAAAAAAAGATTTATTAATAAACAATGATAACAACTGTTTTATGGACCTTGACAACAAAAGAAAATAATACATAAGACGTGATTATTTCTAAAGGGTGTTGTCTTCTAGTCGGTCAGATGCTCATCCCTGTGCTGGATTTGCATTAGCAAGCTTTGGGCAATTTCTTCAGAAATGACCCATCTCGCCACAATTGTAGCAAGAACCTGGTGGAAACCGAGCTTGAGCAGGATTGTTGTCAGCTTGATTTGGTGCAACTGCTGCTCGACAAACTTTTGCTGTATGACCTTTAAGTCCACAAATTTGGCATTCGCGGCACTTCACAGTAGCATGATGATGAAGGTTACATTGGTTGCACAAGGGTGAAGTTCCATTGTACGGCTTCTTAGCAGGGGGTTGAGCTGGTTGGTTGGGGATGGCTTGACCTTTGTGAGCGACCACAGCGAAGTTCTGAGAAGCCTTTCACTTCTTTGACCTCTTAGGGGATCCAGTCTGTTCATCCATGGTCTTTGATTCCTCGATTGGTTTCTTATCATCTTTTCAGAAAAGTTTACCTTTCCTGATTTGAGATTCAGTCAAGGTAGCAGATAGCTCAATGGCCTGCCTAACCGTAGTGGGGTTACTACCAGTAACAATGTCCTGAACTGAGTCAGGGAGACCATCAATGTATTTTTCGATCGCCTTATCTAAAGGCGTAACCATGGTAGGACACAACAGGCTCAGCTCCTCATATCGATCGGTGTATGCTCGATGTTCACCGCTGTCTTGCTTAAGATCGTCGAATTCCCTTTCTAAGGCCCTGATCTCGTGACGAGGACAGAATTCCTTCATCATCAGAGCTCGAAGCTCTTCCCACGTTTGGGCCAGTGCCACATCGGCACCCCTATCTCTCATCACACCATTCCACCACGTCAAAGCTCGTTTCTCAAAGACACTAGATGCGAAATCTACCTTTCGCTCGTTTGGACATTGAACATGTCTGAAGGTGCTCTCTAGACTCTCGAACCATTGCAGAAGTGCAGTCGCTCCTTGAGACCCAGAAAACTTTGATGGCTTAGCCCAGTTGAACGTCTTGAAGTTGCAGGGGGCATTATTGTTGTTGAGGGCTTGGTTACATTGAGCAACGATGTTCGGGATGGCAGCAGTCATTTGCTGTGTAATGACAGCTGCCAGCTCTTCAATAGATACCTGATTTTCGCGTCGTGGAGGCATTCTAAAAGGGGAAACAAGAGAGAAAACAAATGAAATGGCATTGGATAAGAATAGGATGTTACAATTACCGACCAAAATCATGGGTGACGGTCATTTGTTTGAACCACGAAGCAAACAAATGACACACAAAGGCTGAATCAAAGCAAATAGATCCTTATAATGTATCGCGAAGACATGCTTGCCTATAAGTGGACACTCACACCAAGAGTTCCCAGGTAAGAGTGACTGGTCCGATTATGTGGATTTGTACGAACATTCTAGCCTTAGACAGAAAACCCAGGGTACAGGCATTCACTCTTCCAGTTTGCACGTGTTCACACTATTTAGGACCCAAAGCTTTGACGAGATTTTAAAAATTCAAAGGGGTTCAAAACCTTATAACAGAGGTTTCAAAACCTTATAACAGAGGGTTCAAAACCTTACAATAGAGGGTTCAAAACCTAGTAATCAATCATCCAAAAACAGATGATTCATTTTCAAAGCGGATTCGGAATTGATGTTCTCGTCGTGGTTATCACCTAAGGATAGGTAACGTGCACGTTTTAAGATCTAAACACAAGATAACTTGTGTTGGGGTCCTAGAAAGGTTATAGTCTAGGTCAAAGCATTACTAATAACCTAATTCCCTATAACCATTGGCTCTGATACCAACTTTTCTGTCACACCCCGACCACGTGAGACAACGAAACGTGGCGGAAACGTCGGGGAGTGTTGTAACAGAATTAATTGTTTCAAATCCATGGCATTTGAAGTTTCGTTTTATTAATCAAACAAGAGAGTTTACATCGTTTTAAACAAGAAACAAAGAGTACATAACACAAATTAACTAGTTCTTGCTTCGTTTTAAGTCACTAAGGCACAAGCCTGCCTAGGTGTATCTTGATCAATCCTATGCATCAATTCCTGAAAACACATGTGAAAATAGGTACGTCAGCATAAAAATGCATGTGAGATACATAGGTTTTGTGAAAATAAGATTCATGACTTAAGTTTAAGAAAATGTTTAATAAAATTTAGCCATGGACCTTGTAAATTGATTTGTTTTTGTAAATCATTTGAAAAGCAATAAGACCAGATGATATGTATAAATAAGAGAATAATGTATGGTTAAATGAATAACCAAGTAAAATGAGTTTGTATAAGATAAGTTGTTTGTAAAACAATATCTTGTGAAAAGTATGTTATTTGTATAAAATGTTATATGTCTCAAACTGAAATGATTCAAATAACGCTACGATATGTAATACCATACAAACACTTATATATAGGAAGTACCAGCGGCCTATCCACCATGCTTGTATCATATTACACACGCCTCGTTACTTAAATCACTTACCCAAACCAAACCATCATGATGTAACGTTTAACAATTGTAGAAATGCTTAGGTATAGTCAAATGTCTATTGTCAAATGGCTCACATGGTTCAATAGATACAAATGGTTCACATAATGTAATATAATGTGTTCATATGCTGGATGAGTATATGCAACAAATTGTAATGTAAAACAATGTGCCTAGTATGCACACAATGGACATACATAGCATGAAATGTAATGTAAAACGATGTACTAAGTATGCACACAATGGACATACATAGCATGAAATGTAATGAAAAACAATGTACTAAGTATGCACACAATGGACATACATGGCATGAAATGTAATGTAAAACGATGTACTAAGTATGCACACAATGGACATACATAGCATGAAATGTAATGTAAATCATGTACTATAAATGTACTAATGAACATAGCAAGTATATGATGTGAAAACATGGAAAGCATGAAAGTAACAAGTAGGCACATGTGTTTCACCCCAAAACAGTTTGAAAACGGTAAAAGAGGGGTCTATGTACTCACTTGAGATTGCTCAATAGACTTTAGATATCCACCAAGCAAAGCTAGAAGATCACGAATATCAAACGGCACCTAATATAGGTATCTACATTAATAAACGGACCTATATCGGAGGATCGGATAGAATGAAGGTTCGTAAACCAAATGAGCATGGAAACTCATCTAATATGGTTTAACAAAGTCTACATACTAAAATGAAACCTAACCTAAGTGCTTACGACCCATCACGACCCGTTTAGGTAGCTTATGCTACTTTAACGCGTCGTTCGCGTGAAACACGTTCGGACCGCCTAACTAGTCCTATGATAAGTAAAATATGCCTTAACATGTCTAATATTGTTGCTAAATCAGTTTAGATACCAAAAGTTATGTTACATATGCTTAAAATGAACTTTGGCGTAAAAAGGGCATTTTGGTAATTTACCTAAGGCATATAAACTACCTATCATACAACTACTCAAACGAAGCGACCATAAGGTATAACCTCGGAAGGTTATTCCCTATATACTATGGTCACCTAATGTGCTTGGTCGGATCCTAATGATCGACCAAACGGATCGGGTTCGAAAGTATAAGCGATTATTTAGATCGCTTACCTTTATGACCCTAGACAAGCACAAAACTAAAAGTGACGAGCTAAACATGTCAAAACATGTTTAACAAGTTTAGAAAAAAGTTTGGTATCAAAACAAACGGTTTTGATACTTAAGAGTAGTTTGGTTACAAAATACGCAAGAATGCGCATTTTGGCCGAAACTACGACTCGTCACTGAGCCTAGATAACGTGGTAATCAGTAGGTATAGTCACTAGGGGCTATAACCATCGTGATTACGCTCACATTATGAAGTTCAAACGAACTTCGCGTTGACCATAAACTGGTCAATGCAGAAAGTCAAACGCAGTTTGACTTAAATGCTAAAACGAATGAAAAGAACGAAAGAACACTTACAACGGGTCCCCGCAAGTTTGATTTCCAAGTAATCTCAGGTAGGAAGTGTATAAACACAACCACTTAGAGAAAAAAATAGATTTCAAGTGGGTTTGCAAGTGAAGGGTGGGGGTATTTATAGTAAATGGACAACCGTTAGGATCGTTTCTCGTAATCCGGGCTTCAATCTCATCCCTACACTTGTTGAAATTTCCATGGAACACTAAAATGGCCCCTCATTATCAGGAAGAGGCAAGTGCAAAAGGGTTAGGGAGTGCTTAACAGCTGTTAACAACTGTTTTAGAAGCTTCTGATCAGCTGGGAGTCCCTTACGAACCGTAAGGTTGAGGGCTTACGGTCCGTAAGCCATCAACTATGCTGAAATGACAGTTTTGGTCCCTGCAGCCCCAAAACTTGGTTTTCGATGCATTTTTGACACGTTTAAGCCCCGTTAACCCCATTTCAAAGCTCTAAAATGAAGTTAAAGTATAGGGAACTTAAGATGTGGTCAAAAATATCTCGGATGTCGGTTCGTTTGGTCGTACGGTTGCGTTGTTCGGTTAATTACGACGGAAGTCGTAACGGACGCAAAAACGATCCAAATTGCGCGACGAATGGATTTCTCTCATGCCAAACACTAAAATAAAATATTTTAGTGCTTACATAAATTTTTGGATGTCCGGATGTATTCAGAACGTAAGTTATGCGCGAAAGTGCAAACTTGTGCACTTTTTGACGCTTTTAGTCCCTGAATGAGACAAAAGTTTTTTTTAGCACACTGAACCCCTCAAAGCCTATTTCTAAGCTATGTAAAGGATATTTATGGTATGTTTAACTTACGGTCATGTTCTGGAATGTCTGTTACAGTTTAAATTGGCATACTTTCATAGTTTGTCAAATTTAGTCCCTGTAAGCGAGTTAACTTGATTTCGGCATACCAAACCATCCAAAACTTATTTCTAAGTTATGTAAAGGTTATTTAAGGTATGTTAAGCCTATTTCACTATTCCGGAGTGTTCGTTGCCTTAAACTGGTTATATTTACGCATCAGATCATGTATAACTTTCCAGAAAGCGATTTAAAGCCCGAAATCGAACAAGAAATGATATGTGCAAGCGATACACATATTTTTACAAATCCTACGTATGAAATACAATATCTCATTGATTTGGTATTTGTTTGATGGTCACGGAGGCACAGTTGTCACATGTTAGTATGTTGCAGTAATCAGAAAGCAGTTAAGTAATTCAGCACAATCATTAAGCACTTAATTAATATTTAATTAATTGTACGGATACTTGGATTTATGAGGGTTGTCACATTCTCCCCCCGTTAAGAAAATTCCGTCCCGAAATTTTAGTTCTGCTACTAGCTGCAGGAGTCTTGGGGAACAAATGTGGGTACTTCGCTTTCATACGATCCTCACGCTCCCAAGTGAACTCTGGGCCGTGTCGCGCGTTCCAACGAACCTTGACGAGTTTAACACTACTCCGTCGCGTCTTGTTAACCTTCCAATCAGTAACCTCAATAGGTTTTTCAGTAAACTGGAGTGTGTCATCAATATGGACTTCGTCGGTAGGTATGACAACTATTTCTTGAGTTGGACTCTTTTTCAGGTTAGATACATGAAATGTATCATGAACTCCATTCAGTTCTGCGGGTAGATCCAACTTGTAAGCTACAAGGCCAATCCTCTCCAGGATTTTGAATGGTCCAATGTATCGCGGGTTCAACTTCCCATGCTTCCCAAAGCGTGCTACACCCTTCCAGGGTGAAACCTTTAACAATACCATGTCTCCTACTACAAACTCCAACGGTTTCCTTCTTCGGTCCGCGTAACTCTTTTGTTGATCGCGAGCCGCCTTTATGCGCTCTCGGATATGTGTAATCTTATCAGTCGTCTCTTGAACCAATTCAGGACCAACAAGCTGTCTATCCCCCGCGTCTGCCCAGCATAACGGTGATCGACACTTGCGTCCATAGAGAGCTTCAAACGGTGCGGCTTGGATGCTCGCATGGTAACTGTTGTTGTATGAGAATTCTACCAAGGGTAAGTGAGTGTCCCAACTACCACCCAAATCCATTACGCACGCTCGCAACATATCTTCCAATGTTTGAATCGTTCGTTCGCTCTGGCCATCTGTCTGCGGATGGAATGCAGTACTCAGATTCAACTGAGAACCAAAGGCTTCTTGGAAGGATTGCCAAATCCTTGATACAAACCTTCCGTCTCTATCAGAGATAATCGAGAGAGGCACTCCATGTCGTGCAACAATCTCTCTGAGGTACAGCTCAGCAAGCTTGCTAGTGTTGTCTTTCTCCATGATCGGAAAAAAGTGTGCAGATTTGGTCAGACGGTCCATGATTACCCAAATCGTATCGTGACCTCTGGGTGTCCTTGGCAACTTCGTTATAAAGTCCATTGAAATCTGCTCCCATTTCTACATAGGTATTTCAGGTTGTTGCAGAAGACCTGAAGGCTTCTGATATTCGGCCTTTACTTTGGCACAAGTCAAACATTTGCCAACATACGTTGCAACATCACCTTTTAATTTTAGCCACCAATAGAAATCCTTTAAATCCTGTTACATTTTATCCGATCCCGGATGGATCGAGTATCGTGACTTGTGAGCTTCATCGAAAATAACGTCTCTCAGACCACCAAAGAGAGGAACCAAATATGTTTCATGAAGCACAACGTTCCATCATCATTGGGTACTAACTGTTTCTCCATCCCACAGAGATATTCATTCTCAAGATTCACTTCCTTAAGAGTTTCTCTCTGTGCGGCATGAATGCGCAATGAGAGGTCCGTTTGAACAATCATTTCCAAAGCCCTAACCCTTATGGGCTTAATCCTTTCCTTCCGACTCAAGGCATCGGCGACCACATTCGCCTTCCCTGGGTGATACTTGATTTCACAATCATAATCGTTCAACAGCTCTACCCATCGGCGCTGTCTCATATTAAGCTCTTTTTGATCAAATATATGCTGCAGGCTCTTGTGATCGGTGAAGATTGTGCATCGCATACCGTACAAATAATGTCGACAGATTTTTAATGCAAACACCACTACGCCTAATTCCAAATCATGTGTAGTGTAGTTCTTCTCATGAACCTTCAACTGGCGCGAAGCATAGGCTATAACTTTCTGCCGCTACATCAGCACGCAGCCTAAACCTTGACGCGAGGCGTCGCAATATACCACGAAGTCGTCAGTGCCTTCGGGTAGGGATAAGATCGGTGCATCGCAAAGCTTGTTTTTCAACAACTGAAATGCTTCTTCTTGCTTGTCTCCCCATTCGTACTTCTTGTCTTTCTGTGTAAGGGAGGTCAAGGGTTGAGAGATTTTCAAGGAATCCTCAATAAATCTGCGATAATACCCAGCCAAACCTAAGAATTGACGGATCTCAGTTGGCGTCTTCGGAGTCTCCCAATTCTTGATTGCCTCGATCTTTGTGGGATCCACATGAATTCCATTTCTATTAACCACGTGACCAAGGAACTGAACCTCACATAGCCAGAACTCGCACTTTGAGAACTTAGCGTATAACTTCTCGTTCTTAAGCAGCTCTAAAATAGCTCTTAGGTGTTGCTCATGCTCTTCCTTCGTCTTTGAGTAAATCATAATATCATCAATGAACACGATCACAAACTTATCGAGATATGGCTTACAAACTCTATTCATCAAGTCCATGAAAACTGCTGGTGCGTTCATCAGACCAAACGGCATAACCAGGAACTCGTAATGTCCATAGCGAGTCCTAAAGGCAGTCTTTCGAATGCTCTCCTCTTGAATCCTCAACTGGTGATATCCTGATCGTAGATCGATCTTTGATTAAAAACTCGAACCTTGCAGTTGATCGAACAGGTCATCTATCCTTGGAAAAGGATACCGATTCTTAATGGTCAATTTGTTCAGCTCGCGGTAGTCGATACACATGCGGAAACTACCGTCCTTCTTCTTAACAAACAATACTGGAGCTCCCCAAGGCGAGAAGCTTGGTCTGATAAATCCCTTATCCAATAGCTCCTGAAGTTGCGTTGACAGCTCTTGCATCTCAGAGGGCGCAAGTCGATAAGGTGCCTTAGCCACAGGCGCAGCGCCTGGAACTAAGTCAATGTGGAACTCGACTTGTCACTGCGGCGGCAATCCTGGCAAGTCTTCGGGAAAGACTTCAGGATATTCGTTCACGACTGGGATGTCTTCTAGCTTTGGTTCAACGGTTTCTTTATCCACAATGTGTGCCAAGAAGGCAACACATCCTTTCTGCAAACACTTTCGAGCCTTTAAATAACTAATGATCCTTAGGGGCGTATCGTGCTTCTCTCCATGTACCACAACTGTTTCTCCATTCGCCATCGGAATGCGAATGATCTTCTCATGACATACAATCTCTGCTCTGTTGCTTGACAACCAATCCATCCCCACTACCACGTCGAAGCTTCCCAACTTGACTGACAACAGATTAAACGTAAACTCATGCTCTCCCAGCTCTATCACGCACCCTCTAATGACTTCGTTTGCTTCAACTAGCTTTCCATTTGCTAGTTCTATCGAATACGGAATGTCTAGCTTACTAGCTACCAACCCAAGTATATTCTTAAATTCTAGCGACACAAAACTATAATCGGCACCAGTATCAAACAGTACAGATGCAAAGCATTGATTGATAAGGAACGTACCAGTGACCACATTTGGATCTTGGCGTGCTTCCCTCGCACCGATGTTGAAGACTCTTCCATGTGCTTGATTGAGCTTTGGGCACTCTCTCTTGAAATGCCCCACGTCTCCACAATTAAAACAACCTGGTCCTCGACCATTACCATTCCCATTACCACCTTGATTGTTGTTTTGGTTGCGGTTTCCACTCCCACCTTGATTCGCAAAATTACCACGATTTCCGTTACCGCCATTTTCCTCCTTGAGGGTGGTTTCCGTATCCATTACCTCCACGGTTGTTGTTTCCATATTCACATTTTCCAGCTCGACATCGTCCATTGTGATGCAACTGACACGCATCACATTTTGGAAAAGTGCCCATATACCCCTTTCCTTTGGCCTTGGCCGGTGCGTTTGTCTCATCCTTCTTGTTTTGTACTGCTGGTACCTTTCTTAAATTTGGAGAACTTCCGTTTGTTCTCACCGGATGACTCAACGTGAGTCTCCTTCTTCTTCTGGTCAGAGATCGAAAACTTGTTTAATCTGATAGCTTCTTCCGTTAACGCTACACTCATATCGATAGCCTTGGTGATCGTAGCAGGTTTCGATGTTGTTACCATACTCATAATCTGAGGTGCCAACCCCCAAATGAAACGCTCAACGCGCTTGAATTCCGGACTAACCATGTATGGTACCACATGAGATAGATCGTGTAATCTCTGCACATATTCGGCGATCTTCGGGCCGTCCATCTTGAGGTTCCAAAACTCTGTTTCCAATTTTTGAATTTCAGCCCTAGAGCAATACTTTTTACGCATGAGTTCCTTCATTTCATTCCAAGTCAAAGTGTATACTGCTGCCTCTCCCAGAGTTTGGACTTGGAGATTCCACCACGAAAGCGCTCCATCTATGAACAATCCGGAGATGTAGGTGACTTGTTGTTCTGGTGCGCATTTGCTCATTCTTATCACTGAATCGGTCTTCTCCGTCCATCGAACAAAAGCCACAGCACCCCCGGTGCCGTCGAAATTCAGCGGTTTACAGTGTAAAAACTGTTTATAGGTACAGCCTGTATGAGTAATGTCATTAACAGAAAACATTAGCAAGCGCACATGGAATAACCAAAGGTAATGTAATGTGTCCCAAGCGACTTAAACATTACCATGTGATGGGTTGTTCCTCGAGGTACCCCCGCTAGTTTCGGCACGTGAGGCCTCGTAATCTGCTATTGCTCGGGAGATCCTTTTTTGTAATACGGCCTCAGTAGTGGGCAATCGAGTTTCTCTTCGTGGAGGCATCTTCTATAAGAAGATTGTATAGGTCAGGTCTTATGCATATAAGTATGTAGTACGCGTATGTAATAACATTCATCAACACAAGTAAACACTTAATAATATCTTTTATCATTTGTAACCTCATGGATGTTATGTGTTTACTTACTAACAGTCACAACGTAAACAAGTAATTCAACAATGCATGTAATGAGAATGTTGCGATTGAGCTTTCATATATCAAGACCACAACTACAGTTTTACATGTTCCACAATATATCATACATCAAAAGGGACTAAAGGGTCACATCACCCCTGTCCAAATCGTTTACCAACTACAATAATCAAAAGTCAAAAGTCAAAGTGTGGTCTTCAAAAGGCTGTGCAATCTGGCTCAATAGCTGCACTCTCATCAACGGTATGCTATCTACATAAAACCAAAAACCTCTAAGCTGATGGTGGAGGAGGAGGAGGTGGAGGAACGAAAAGCAACCTGAGCAAATGCGCTAAATCCTCCTCGAGGGCATGAACGATACGCAACAGGTAGCTAACCTGCTGCTCCAAGGTAAAAAAACGGAAGTCAGAATCTGGGTATGGCAGGAGAGGAGCAGGGGGAGTCGCGAACGGTGACTGACAATAACAGGGCGGAGGACGCGGGATCCTCTCTAACTCCATGACTCTCCTACACAGCATCTCCTGCTGGAGCTACAGTGACAAAAGCAAATCATCCCTTGTATATCCAGTGTGGAAGGGATGGTATGGATCAGAAATAGGCATCGAGTTAGGCGGAAACCAGATAAATGGCTCGCCCGATGGTGCAGTAGAGAAAGGTGAAGTATGTGTAGCAGATGCAAACGGTGGCATGAAAGGAAAGGCTGCTGACACAGGTGGTACATGACCAGACGGCTGACTCGATGGACCTTCCCCAGGACGGGGATGAGGAATATCCTGTAGAAACGTGACTGGTAAATCAGTGCGATGAATGTCAGATACGTGTGGTGAAACGGGTCGATATCAGCTGGTGCATGTGTAGGTGCAGAAGGGGGAGTAACGGGTCTAACAAAAGGAGGTAGGTCATCCTCGTCCTCGATCCACCCATTGTGGGTGAACGCATATCTAGGGTAAATCTGGGCTGCAAAAGGAGCGTGGTATGCGGGTGCAGGTAGAGGGTCATGCAAAGGTGGTGCAACAACTGGTATGTCAACGTGATCGTGCTCTGGTAGAGGATCATGAGCAGGTATGGGCTCTGGTGCAATCAAAGGCTCAAGGTCAGCTGGAGCAAGCTCAAGATCAGCGGGTATATCAAAGAGCTGATTGTCAGGAATGACAGGTGCCTCAAAAGGCTGCTCATTAGGGACAAACTTAATCTCATGATCAGGGTCAAAATCGTGAGGAAAGACAGGATCAAACTCATCGTCGAACTCGAAGTAATGTGGAGGGACAGGTGAAGCAGACATAGCGGTGTCAGAATCAGTGTCAGTGGGGTAATGCTGCACGCCCCGTGCATGTATGGTAGTAGATGACACAGACTCAAATGAGTCAGGACCAGAATGGTCAGAAGGAGCCTCGAGAACAGGAATCTCATCCTGTGGAATAGCAATCACATCATCGACTGGGATCTCAACAAGTGGAATAACAACATCATCATCAACTGGAATCTCGACAAGTGGAACGACAACGGCATCATCGACTGGAGCTCCATCATCCTGGGCACCCTTAGGGGGACCCTCAATAAAAAGATCGATGTCGTCATCAGGCATAGCATCAAGAGGCATATCCTCAAGAAGAAATGCATCAAGAGGAAAAGGAGCAGGGATCTGAACAAGAGGTAGATCCCCATCAGGAAGACCATCAGCTAGTGGTATATCATCTCCAAAATCTGGTAAAGCAAACGGCTGGAAGTCATCATCTTCGTCACTCGTAGTGTCAGATGTGAAAACCTCAGGGTCTGTGGCCATCTCGTCATCTGAAACTATTGCCATCGGGTCTATGGTATCTGATACTCCGCTATCAGAAGAGGACATGGTGTCCGTAACAAAACAATCACACATATGCACACATATCAACAATCATCAAATAAGCATGTAAGTAATAACAATGAAAGCATGTATCTATCCTAGTCTTCCCAAGACTATCCCACCCATCCTCTCAGAATGAACTACTTAGTCTCTCAGACTAAACCTCCCACTTTCTCAAACTGAACTACCCAGCCTCTCAGGCTAAACCTCCCAGTCTCTCAGACTGCCCCAACTAGTCCCTCAGACTACCCAGTCTCTCAGACTGAACTACCCAGTTAGTCTCTCAGACCAACTCCCTAGTCTCTCGGACTGAATTACCCAGCTAGTCTCTAAGACTAACTCCCCAGTCTCTCAGACTGAAAAATAAACGAATTCTTTGAAATGTATTTTGTGTCTTTTATTTGTAAAAATGTTTGTTTCCTGGAACTGGACATTTTGTGTATGCAATGAAAACATGTTTGTGAAAACATTTTCATGAGAGCCCTAATGATTGTAGTCTAGACTCGAGAAATAATCCTAGTTCGCTACGATCGAAGCTCTGATACCAAGCTGTCACACCCTGACTTTTACGGAAGCGTGGTTATTGGTGTGACTTCTTAATACCATAGCATTCAATCATAACATTGCTATATCATAAAACCAAAAGATATTCATCCATAAAAGTTAAGTTTGAAAGTACCACAACATAGTTGTTTGAAAAGTTGACACCAAACTTAAGTTACAAACCACCACATGTTCAAATGAGTTCATCAAGACTCCACAAAAGACTTTAAATAAAACCTGAGTTTAGAAACATCTATCCCGTCTAGGAATAGGATAACCCCCTAAACTCAACAACCATGGATAACATCTTTTATTCACGACGCAGCTTGAAGACACATGCATACACCTGCCAGGTCCCTTAGTTCCCTGAAATACATGTAGTTTAAAAATATCAAGAAAAGTTGAGCGAGTTCATGTGTTCGTGAGTATGTTTAAACCTTTGTAAATAGTGTAAGTATGAATGTCCCGGTATGATAGCAAACAAGGAAAAGATCACCAATGGTTTGCAAGGCCACTGATATGTGTGACGGTGTAGGATGACTCAAACCTAGCAAAGTTGCACCGGGCTTCCGGCTGGAAGACAAAGTCACCACTACGGGCCACCCTGGCCTCATGGGTGTGGGCTCGCTACACCCAAATAGATCTATCACTCATGCCCCTCGGTCCTACAAGAGGATTGATGGCCTCAAGTATACGCCAACCCAATCACATGATCTATGGTTCTATCCTATGCTAACCATACCAATTGTATTGTAAGTAATCTCTTGTAACATGTATTTCACCCCCGAAGTAAATAAACAAAACAGTTTAAAGAAAAGGGGGACATGAACTCACGGTATTGCGTCTTCAGTACTGGCACTCAAATCTCCTTAGCGAACACGACTACCTACAGGGTACTAACGTCTATTAGACGAACGGGTCGTGCTTTTTCTTAGTATTTTCGTTTTGAGTTACGTTTCTGACATTATTCCAAGTTATAATAATTTGTCAAAATAATTAATATTTCAACTTAAATTATATTTGGCTTTGGAATAATTGTTTAAGTAATATTTCTGTATTAATACTTCTCAAGTATTTAACTTCGTATTTCCTTCCCAATGATGGGGTATCTTATACATGTATATTTGTATTATTGTGTTTGTAATTTCCAAAATAATATATTTCCAAGTCTCACTTTAGGAAATATATTTAAACTTATTTTGTCCAAATAATGTATTCCAAGGAAATATGTATTTTTCCAAAAAATTACATATCCTATAAATATCTAAGAAAATATATTTGTACTTCCAAAAATAATATATTTTCACCTTGTCTAAAAATATGATACAACTTTGTAATATTTACAAGAATCATATTTTCCTTTCTTGTATCCAAAATAATATTTACCAAAGATATATTTGTAACGGTATTGTTTTGGATAGTAAATTTCACGGTACTTTGTTAAGTTATATTATTTTACCCTAAAATAATATAACCATTTCACCAAGTATACAAATAATCACACAAGTCTCTTAATATGTATATATATTCTAAATATATATATTTACCCATTTTTATTTATAAAAAACCAACCTCCAGTATTTGTATTTTATTTTTGTTACAAAAATTATGGCAAAAGTTTACATTGAAAACTCATGATCAAAATACACTTGTAAATACTTGTTAGAAAATATTTTTCTAAGTGTTTATATTTTTAGAAAATTTTGCCATAGTTTCCCCTAAAAATGGAGATGTCCATGCTATTTAAGCATATCATTTTCTTTTCAACAATCATCACAATAATCAATAATCAATCTACACTTACCAAGTGCAAGAACTACTCAATTTACATAAAATCATGAACTTGATCTTTCACAAAAACTTGTAGTAACTTGGTAGGGTGTTTAGTAGGTTTAGTTACCCTTTAAAGTGCGTTTATTACTTTACAAATCTCATTCTTAAAAAATTTAGGTGTTTACAACTTGTAAACACATTTTACAAAAAACGTTTCTTTGTGAGATCTTTTTGTTTCATAAGTGTTTATACACTTGTCTTATCTCTAAAAATAGTGTTTGTTTAAGTATGAACCACTATCTTCTAAAAATCATATTTTGAACCCGGTTCTTTCGAAATACCATTCATAAATCTTAGATTCATAAGATTACTAGCTTACTTTATTTATTGTTTTTCAAAAAATCTTCTTTTTGTTCAAGTTCATGCTCATGCATGAGGATGATCTTCTTGTGTTACACATAATCATCCTCTAACTTGCTAGATCATGTGTTTAATCACAATCTAGCAAGCTCCTTATGATGATCACCATCATAATCTCAAGTAAACATCAACAAGTATCATACACATACTCTAAACAACATTATTTCATCAAGGTTTCATCATGTGTAAGCTTCATGTTCATGATTCAAGTTCATGTCTTTTAGGGTTCTTGTGATTTATAACATAATACATCTTTTTTTTTTTAACAAATCAAAATTAGAAGTATCAAAGGGTTGTGAGAGCCTTACTACTAGCTCTAAGCTAGGGAAGAACACTTGATGAAGAAGATGATGAAAATGGTGGATAAAAGCAAGCAATGGAGGTTCTTCAAGATTCAAGAGCAAAAAGTTACATAAAAC
The DNA here is from genome assembly GCA_030545235.1 of Helianthus tuberosus. NCBI lineage: Eukaryota > Viridiplantae > Streptophyta > Magnoliopsida > Asterales > Asteraceae > Helianthus > Helianthus tuberosus. Next base: position 45,768,341 of record CM060426.1, on the reverse strand, counting down.
ACCTTCTTACAACCTTGAGAGTGTATGGAATGAGTGGATGATGGATGTAAGGTGGTGGTGGTGGTGGCACTATCTAGGCAGAGAGGAGAGGGAGAGAGAGTAAGAGGGTGGTGTGAAGTTGTGAAGTGTGATGATTTCTTGTATCTTCCTACCATACTTATAATCTTACTTCTAAATATTATGTCCACAAGATCAAGCAAGGATCTAATAAAATAAGAATAAAATCTTTGAGGTAGGGTGGTGGGGTCCTTATGACCGTAAATACCAAGGGGGGGGGGGGGTAAATGTAAGTTTGAATGGTAAATTAGATAATAGTTGGATGTTAAGTGTAATGTCTAGTGTTTTAAGTGTATGACGCATTATATAGTGCGTTAGGGTGTTCGGGTATCATAACTAGTTCAAAAATAAAAAACAATGCTTCTAGCAATATTTTGGTGTTCCGGGTAATGTCCGGTTGTTCGGTTAGATACCGGTTCGTTAAAGTGTCAAGCTATTCCGTTTAATGATCTTTATGTTACTTTTTGGGACACTTTTAATTCCCGACACTTAGAAAAGCATTCAGGACCATTTAGTCAAATTTTTGCATGTAACTAGCTTGTTAAAAAGCTAAATTTTGCTGAAAAATGCAGAATTCTGCACTTTGTGTGGGTTTTAGGCACTTTCCGGCACTTAAACTATCACCTAGTGACGCAGTTTTATGGTCCTTACTTCCCTACACACCATACTAGTGTAGTACCTTGTCCCTGGCCCATACGGGGTCTCAAAACACTGTCTGTCTATGTACAGAACCTCGTCAGCATATTCCCGTTCTATCCGTTAACTGTGCTAACCGTTCTTTGTGCATCATGTATGTCAATAAAGTTTGTATGTGATAATGATGTGACATTATGTAATATGTGATGCACATGTAAGTATGATGTAGTAATCAGAAAGCAGTTAAGTAATTTAGCACAGTCATTAAGCACTTAATTAATATTTAACTAATTGTACGGATACCTGGATTTATGAGGGTTGTCACACAAAGTATTACAACCAACATTGTTTAACACGAAACCAAGACTTCAAGTTCATAATTCAATCCAACCAAATTGTTTAAGTTCCATAAATGACTCGACAAAATACATTAATAAAACAAGGCTTTCAAGAGTATGTCTTATCTAGGATAAGACATCCAATCCAAACCTTACACAAGCGCGAATGACATCATTTATTGAAGACTCAACTTGTAAACCTTGAATGCCTGCCAGATCCACTCTTAATTTCCTGAAATACATGTAGTTTGAAAACATCAACAAAAGTTGAGCGAGTTCATGTGTTTTGTATGTGAGCTCGAAAAAAACTTTGTAACCATAGGATGTATGTATTTGTAAACCGGTATGAAAGCGTCTATGAACAGATCAATTATTGTGTAGCTAATACATTAATATGTGTGCAACGGTGTAGGAAGGCTCAACCCTTTTATGCGTATTTCGTACCGGGCCATCCGACGGGAACGACATTGTCACCACATGGTCCATCCCGCGGGCTCATGGGTGGGGCTCGCAACACCCAATAGATCTATCACTCATGTCCCTCGGTCCTTATACAAGGATTAATGGTCTTAAGTTAATGCCTACCCATTCACATGATCTAACAGTTCATTCCTTAGCTAACCATACCATTTGTAATCATCAAAACATTTGTAACATGTATTTCACCCCCAAAGTTGTAAAACTGAAACCAGTTAAAAGAAAAGGGGGACATGAACTCACAATCTTGCGTCTCGTATCTTGGTATAACTCAAAGCTTTTCCTCGGTCGCACGACTACCTACACACGTGCTACGATTTATTAGACGGATGGGTCGTGCCTTGACTTTTAGTCTTATTTGTTATGACTTAGTATCTTTGAGTTACATTTCTTGGTGTCATAAATATTATTTCAAAATATATAATTATTTGTTAAAATAATAATATTTTAACTTAAATTGTATTTATTAATTATTGGAATACTTGTTAAAATAATATATTTTAACCTACATTGTATTGTAGTAATTCCTTATACATGTATTCTTAAACCTGTGTATTTTTACTAAGTATTGGTGGCGTATTCCGGTATGTATTTATACGTACGAGAATACGTATTTTTATTGTATTTACGAAGTATTCTTATACTTAATTTTGTATTTAATTTTCCGGAATAATATTTCTAATAAAAATTCACAAATATTTATTTTTAAAATATATATATTTTAAGAAATCTTTTATAGAAAATTATCTATGATCCATTCTTGGCAAAAAATATTTATATTTTCATATAAACCTCAAAAATAATATAACTTAGAAAATATTTATAAATCCATTTTTCACCCCAAAAATAATATATTCTAAATTTATTTAAGAAAATTTATATTTTCTCCAAAGATATTATATTTTCTAATTGTTCAAGAAGACATATATGTTTTTCTTTACTAAAAAATAATATATTTTCTTTTTGACAAAAATATGATATATTTTTGTAATAATTATAAAAATCATATTTTTTGTTTACTTGGTTTCCAAAATACCATTTAACTTATTTGTTAAAATATACATGTGAATTTAATTCCGGAATATTTTTGTGGTTCTTGTTCGGTTTGTCCAAGTTTTTGGTATAAATTATATATTTATTTTCTTGGAATTTTGGTAATCTTTTGTGTTATAATTCTTGGAATTTTGGTAAGTTATATTATTTCAAGTCCTAAAATAATATAACTAATACACATAATATACAAGTAATCACACAAATTGTGACATCTAAATATATATTTTCCTGAATACATATTTAGTCACTTTTATTTATCAAAAACAACCTCCAACATTTATAATTTTTGTAACAAAAATTTATGGCAAATTTTATATGAAAGATCATGGTAAAAATTTACTTATAATCACTTGTTTAAAAATATTTTTCAAAGTGTTTAAATTCTAGAAAAAATTTGCCATAGTTTCCCCTTAAAAATGGAGGTTTCCATGCTTTCAAAGCATATCATTTTCTTTTAAAATCATCACAAATCAACAACAATTCATTCAATACTTACCAAGTGCCAAAATAATGCATTTTACACTACAACATGAACTTGAAATTGTTGTAAAAACTTGTAGTAACTTAGTATGTTGTTAAGTAAGCTTAGTTACCCTTTAAAGTGTGATTATTTATTCATAAATCACATTCTTGAAGATTTTACACTTTTACAACTTGTAAAATGATTTTTGTAAAAATCTTTCTTTTGAATTTTTCTTGTTAACAACATATTTCTACACTTGATTTAACACTAAAAATGTGATTAGCTTCTTAAAAATCATGTTCATGTAAATCTTGTAAGTAAACTTGGTTTCTTGAGAAAACCATCTTTAAAATCATCCATGTTCAAGACTACTTACATGTATTCATCTTCATTTTACACAAAATCATCTTTGTTTACAAGTTCATGTTTCACATATTAGGATGTTCATCTTGGTTTTTCACAAGATCATCCATTCACTTGCTAGATCAGGTGTTTAATCACAATCAAGCAAGTTTCATATGATGTTTAACATCATAAACACAAATAATAAACAATCAAGAAGCATACATACACTAAAACAACAATGATTCTTATGATTTTAAGCTTTTTGTTAAGGGTTTTGTTCTTGATCTTTGATGTTCTTCATGTTTAGTCTTTTACATATACTTTTAACCATCAAAATAAGAAGTAAAATGAGATTATGAGAGCCTTACTACTAGCACAAGGCTAGGGAAGAGATTCAAGGTGATGAAGATGATGAATTTGGTGGTTAAAAGCTCTTGAGAGAGGTCCTTCAATCTACAATGGCACCAAGCTTCTTATTCTAGCTCCTTACACCTTTGTATCACAAGAGAATGGATGAATGGGAGGTGAAAATGATGATGATGGTGGTGGTGGCTCACGGCCATGATAAGGGAAGAGAGGGAGAGAGATGAAAGTGTTGGTTTGTCTGTGAAATGAAGTTATGAACTTACTAGTGGTTTATAACAAGATTTCTCCGACATGTTCTTAACTAATGGTCAATGTGTTTCTCAAGGTTATATCAAGATCAATTAAACAAATCAAATAAAATCAAGGGTGGGCCACACCCTTGTGACCGTAAATATGAAGGGGGGGGGGTATGGTTGAGTTGAAATGGTAAGTTAGGATAACTATTTAGATTTCAAGTGTTTAGTTAATGTTATTAGTTGTTATGTTATTATAAGTGGTGTTATGATGTTCGGAGACCATAACTAGCTTGGAAATGATAAAACAATGCTTCTAGTGAAAATTTGGTGTTTCGGGTAGTGTCCGATTGTTCGGTTGGTTACCGGTTCGTTAAGGTGCTAAATTACGCAGTTTAGTGTGCTTTATGTTCCCTTTGTGATAGTTTTGATTTCCGACACTTAGGAAGGTATTCTAGACCATTAAACCATAATTCTGCATAATATTAAGTTGTTTAAATGCTGCTTTTTGCTGAAAATTGCAAAATTCTGCAGTTTATGTGAGTTTTAGGCACTTTCAAGCACTTAAACTATCACTAGGAAGGCAGTCTTATGATCCTTACTGTAACATCTGTGCTTGTAATCATTATGAACAGTTCAATTATCAATAAAACAAAGTTATTTGATCCCAATGTTCGTTTGGTTATGTTTTACATTTTTCATGTTTTGACTTTTGTTCAATTTCAAACTCTATGTCACTTTCTGGAGAGTTATACGCAAACTGGTGCGTAAACGCAATCAGTTTAACGTGACAAATACTCCGGAACATCAACATATACTTAACATACCTTAAATAACCTTTACATAACTTAGAAATAAGTTTTGAAGGCTTTGGTATGGCAAAAACAAGTTAATTCGCCTACAGGGACTAAATTTGACAAACTGGGAAAGTATGCCAATTTGAACTGTAACAGACATCCCGGAACATGATCATAAGTTAAACATACCATAAATATCCTTTATATAGCTTAGAAATAGGCTTTGAGGGGTTCGGTGTGCTAAAATAAACTTTTGGGTCATTTAGGGACTAAAAGCGTCAAAACGTGCATAAGTTTGCATTTTCGCGCATAACTTACGTCCTGAATACATTCGGACATCCAAAAATTAATGTAAGCACTAAAATATTTTATTTTAGTGTTTGGCATGAGAAAAATCCATTCGTCACGCAATTTGTATCGTTTTTCGCGCTTATGCGCATTCCGTCGTAATTAAACGAACATCGCGATCGTACGACCAAACGAACCAACATCCGGCATATTTTTGAGCATGTTTCATGTCCACAATGTTTAGGCATCATTTTAGGGCCTTAAAGTTGGCTTAACGGGCCTTAAACATGTCTGAAATAGCCTTAAACACCAACAGGGACCAAAACTGTCATTTTGCAAAGTTGTTGCTGATCAGACAGGCCAGGCGGCCTGCGTAAACTCCTGGTGCCTCCTTACGCGGCCCGCATCAGGCTCCCAGATGCAGAAACCCGTTTTGACTGCTGTTATCAGCCATTCAACCCCCCAAAGGCCAATGCCACATGTCAATCTCTGGTGGTGGGGGCAAAATGAGTTACCATAACATTCCAACACATGTACGGATGAGATTCGATCACGTTATTCGATAAGCGATCCTAACGGTGGTCCATTTCCTATAATTACCCACCAACGTCACTTGCAAAACCCACACAAATCTGATCTCAAAGCTCTAAGTTGAAGCAATCACTTCATACCTGAGCTATTCGATCAAGATTTACTAGCGGGGACCCTTTGTAAGTGTTCTTTCGTTCCTTTCATTCGTTTTAACGTTAAAGTCAAACTTTGTTTGACTTTCTGCGTTGACCAGTTTATGGTCAATGCGAAGTTCGTTTGAACTTCATAACGTGAACGTGATCACGATGGTTATAGTCCCTAGTGACTATACCTACTGATTACCACGTTATCTAGGCTCAGTGACGAGTCGTAGTTTCGGCCAAAATGCGCATTCTTGCGTATTTTGTAACCAAACTACTCTTAGGTATCAAAACCGTTTGTTTTGATACCAAACCTGTTTTCTAAACTTAGTTAAGCATGTTTTAACATGCTTAGCTCGTCACTTTTAGTTTAGTGCTTATATAGGGTCGTAAGGTAAGCGATCTAAACAATCGCTTATACTTTCGAACCCGACCCGTTTGGTCGATCATTAGGATCCGACCAAACACATTAGGTGACCATAGTATATAGGTAATAACCTTCCGAGGTTATACCTTATGGTCACGATATTTGAGTAGTTGTATGATAGGTAGTATATATGCCTTAGGTAAATTACCAAAATGCCCTTTTAACGCCAAAATTCATTTTAAGCATATGTAACATAACTTTTGGTATCTAAACTGATTTGGCAACATTATTAGACATGTTAAGGCATATTTTACTTATCATAGGACTAGTTAGGCGTTCCGAACGCGTTTTACGCGAACGACGCGTTAAAGTAGCATAAGCTACCTAAACGGGTCATAATGGGTCGTAAGCACTTAGGTTAGGTTTCATATTGGTATGTAGGCTTTGTTAAACCATATTACACGAGTCTACATACTCGTTTGGTTTACGAACCCTCATTCTATCCGATCTTCCGAATTGGGTCCGGTATATTAAAATAGTTACCTATATTAGGTGCTGTTTGATATCCGTGATCTCTAGCATTGTTTGGTTGTTACTCAAGGACTACTAAGCAATATCAAGTGAGTACATAGACCCCTCTTTTACTGTTTTCAAACTGTTTTGGGGTGAAACACATGTGCCTACTTGTTACTTTCATGTTTTCCTGCTTTCACATCATATACTTGTTATGTTCATTAGTACACTTATAGTACATGATTTACATTACATTGTTTTGATATGTATGTTGACTGATAGCATACTTAGTACATGGATTTACTTTAAATTTCTGCTATGTATGCTGACTGATAGCATGCTAGCACATCGATTTACATGACTTTTCTGCTTCGTATGTTAACTTAGCATACTTAGTATATTGTTTTCATATAACATGTTCACATTTGCTATGACATTTGGTTTGCCCAAACGGGACTTATATACGTTCATTAACATTAGCTACGCCGCTCGGTAGTAAGTACTGGTACCATAGGACTTGACAAATCACATTCTTGACATCCCGGGTTTGTTTGGATGTAAGGAATGACTGAATCCAAAAACATTTCTTTTGATAACCTTGACTTAGGGTTATCCGACTGTCTCAAGGCTTGAATGTACGCGTTAACTTACCACATAAGTGTTTGTATCAATGTAACATGTATTACTTTGCAAAACATAACCTTTTGATATATTCAAAATACTTTGTTTTATACATTTTTACAATTGGTTTATGTAACAACACATTACTTACCAGAAATAACAATTGCTACACATTACTTGACTACATTTGGACTATTAACATTAGATATGATTTATACAATGACTTTTGACAATTGGTTTAAACATAGACTTTATACATTGGTGGTTTGTTTAAGTGACTTAAGTAACGAGATGTGAGTAATATGATACAAGCATGGTGGATACGCCGCTGGTACTTCTTATATATAAGTGTTTGTATTATATTACATATCATAGCATTATTTAAATCATTCAATTTGGACTTATACATTTTACACAAGTAATACGATTCTCACAAGACTTTGGTTTACAAACAATTTACTTTATACAACTCATTTTACTTGGTTATACATTTAACCATACATTATTCTTTTATTTATACATATCATTTGATCTTATCGCTTTTTAAATGATTTACAAAACAAAACAATTTACAAGGTTCATGACTGACTTTTGCTAAACAACTTTTTCTAAAACTTATAAGTCATGAATCCTATTTTCACAAAACCTATGTATCTCACAGGCATTCTTATGCTGACGTACCTATTTTCACATGTGTTTTCAGGAGCTTTTGCGTAGGATGATGATCGTGACACTAGGGCGGACCTGTGCCTTAGAGACTTAAAATGAAGATAGACTTAGTTTAATTATGTTCTGAACTCTTTATTTCCTGTTTTAAGATAATGTAGCACTCATGTTTGATAAATAAAACGTAACTTTAATTTCCATGGTTGTGAAACAATTAATTCTGTTACAACACTCCCCGACGTTTCCGCCACGATTTGATGTTCTACGTGGTCGGGGTGTGACAGAAGAGTTGGTACCAGAGCCAATGGTTATAGGGAATTAGGTTATTAGTAATGCTTTGACCTAGACTATAACCTTTCTAGGACCCTAACAGAAGTTATCTTGTGTTTAGAATTTAAAACAAGCACTGCACCTATCCTTAGGTGATAACCGCAACGGGAACATCAAGTTCGAATCCGCTTTGAAAATTAATCATCTGTTTTTGGATGATTGATTACTAGGTTTTGAACCCTCTGTTGTAAGGTATTGAACCCCTTTGAATTTTCAAAATCTCGTCAAAGTTTTGGGTTCTAAATAGTGAGAACACGTGCAAACTGGAAGAGTGAATGCCTGTACCCTGGGTTTTCTGTCTAAGGCTAGAGTGTTCGTACAAATCCACATAATCGGACCAGTCACTCTTACCTGGGAACTCTTGGGGTGAGTGTTCACTTATAGGCGAGCATGTCTTCGCGATACATTATTTTTGACCCATTTACTTTGATTAGTCACTGTGTGTCGTTTGTTTGCTTTGTGATGCGGACGAATGACCACCATCTTTGCTTTTGTTGATTTTTGTATCATCTCCTCCTTTTCATTCAATCATCTCACTCGTTTCCTTCCATGTGTCCTCTTTTAGAATGCCTCCTCGACGCGAGAATCAGATAGCGACTGCCGAACTGGCAGAAATTATTGCGCAGCAGATGGCTGCTCAATTCCCAAACCTCTTTGCTCAATGGAACCAAGCCAACAACAACAACAATGCTCCATGCAATTTTAAGAATTTTAACTCGGCTAAACCACTCAAGTTTAGTGGTTATGAGGGAGCGACTGGGCTTCTTCAATGGTTCGAGAGCATTGAGAATACTTTCCGTCACGTGCAGTGTCCTGACAATCGCAAGGTCGAGTTTTCTTCGACTGTGTTTTAGAAGAGGGCTCTTACGTGGTGGAACGGGGTTATGAGAGATCGTGGTGCAGAAGTTGCTCTAGCACAGACATGGGCTGAACTTAGGGCCCTTATGATGAGGGAGTTCTGTCCTCGTCATGAACAACGAGCATTGGAGAGAGAGTTTGATGACTTGAAACAAGATAGTGGTGAGCACAGGGCATATACTGATAGATTTGAGGAGTTGAGTCTGCTTTGCCCGACTATGGTTACCCCACTCGACAAGTCTATCGAAAGGTACATCGACGGCCTACCTGACTCAGTGCAAGACATCATTACTGGTAGTAACCCTACCACACTTCGTCAGGCGATCGAGTTAGCAGCGACATTGACTGAGTCGCAGGTTCGAAAGGGAAAACTGCATAAAAAGGGTGACAAGGGTAAGAAGCAGGCGTCTGACAAGGAGGATGGCAAGAAAGGTGAAAACAAGAAGGGAAAGAATTATGGTTCCTCAAGAGGGTCTAGGAAGCGAAAGGCTTCCCAAAACTATGTCGTTACTGCACAGGCTCAAGCTGCACCAAATCAGCCTGCGCAACCACCCGCCAAGAAGCCTTATCTTGGCAATGCACCTTTGTGCAACAGGTGTAACGGCCATCACCTACCACATCTCCAGTGTCGTCAATGCACCAACTGTGGAAGAAGTGGTCATCTTGCTGCCACTTGTCGCATTCCTGTTAACCAAAATCAGGCAGTTCAGAACCAAGCCCAACAAGTTGCTCAGCCTCTTACTCAGCAACAAGGTCAAGCTACACGACCTCATTTTCCTCGTAGTTCGTGCTACAATTGTGGGGATCTGACCCACTACAGAAACCGGTGCCCAAGACTAGCTAACGCAAATCCAAATCAGAATCAGGCTCAGGCTCGAGGCCGAGTCTTCAACATGAATGCACAAGAGGCACAAGCAGACAATGAAGTGGTGAACGATACGTTCTTTATTAATAATCAGCCTGCATCTGTTCTTTTTGATTCGGGTGCCGATAAGAGTTTTGTGTCATTATCTTTTGAGCCATTGCTTCGCGTGTCTAGAACGAAACTAGGAAAACCCTTGACAGTAGAAGTTGCTAATGGTGAACCCATTGTTCTTGATTCTGTTCTTCACAACTGCCAGTTGAACCTTAACGACCATCTTTTTCCTATTGACCTCACGCCTATGCAACTTGGAAGCTTCGACGTTATTGTGGGTATGGATTGGTTAGCCAAGCATCGCGCGGAGGTAGTTTGTTTCGAGAAGATTGTTCGTGTGCCGCTTTCGACAGGCGAGATCCTACAGGTTCGTGGTGAGAAACCTGCTGGTGGTCTCAAACTCATGTCTTGTTTTAAAGCTCGGAAGTATCTGCGAAAGAATTATGTGGCCTTCTTGGCACATGTCACAACAGATAAAGGCAAAGGTAAGTCTATTCAAGATATTCATGTTGTTCGGGATTATTCTGAAGTATTCCCTGAAGAGTTACCTGGTCTACCTCCAGCACGCCAAGTCGAGTTCCGTATTGATCTCGTACCTGGTGCAAATCCCATTGCCAGATCTCCGTATCGTCTTGCACCGTCTGAGATGCAAGAGTTGTCTAAGCAGCATCAGGAGCTCTCTGACAAAGGTTTTATCCGTCCTAGCTTTTCACCTTGGGGTGCTCCCGTTCTTTTTGTCAAGAAGAAGGATGGATCTTTTAGGATGTGTATCGATTATCGTGAGCTTAACAACCTTACCATCAAGAATCGATATCCCCTACCTCGCATCGATGATCTCTTTGATCAGTTACAAGGCGCTTCTTATTTTTCGAAGATTGATCTGCGTTCAGGATACCATCAACTTCGTGTGCATGAAGAAGACATTCCCAAGACAGCATTCCGCACTCGTTGTAGGCATTATGAGTTCACAGTCATGCCATTCGGTTTGACTAATGCTCCTGCTGTTTTCATGGACTTAATGAATAGGGTCTGCAAGCCTTATTTGGATCAGTTCGTCATTGTTTTTATTGATGACATCTTGATATACTCTAAGACGCGAGCTGATCACGAGCAACATCTTCGTCTTACTCTGGAACTCCTAAAGAAAGAGCAACTCTTCGCCAAATTTTCCAAGTGTGAATTTTGGCTTAAAGAAGTTCAATTCTTAGGACATATTGTCAACGAACAAGGTATTCATGTAGATCCCTCCAAAATCAGTGCGATCAAGGATTGGGATACGCCTACTACTCCTACTGAAGTTCGTTCTTTTCTTGGTCTTGCGGGTTATTACCGCCGCTTCATTGAGAACTTCTCAAAGATTGCAGTTCCTCTAACTGCTCTAACTCAGAAGAACAAGCCCTTTGATTGGGGATTTAAACAAGAGAAAGCTTTTCAAAACTTGAAGCAGAAGCTTTGTGATGCGCCTGTTCTGACTTTGCCTGAGGGCAATGATGATTTCGTCGTTTATTGCGATGCATCTAAATTGGGTCTTGGCTGCGTTCTGATGCAAAGGAACAAAGTCATAGCATATGCATCGAGGCAGTTGAAGATACATGAGAAAAACTACACCACTCATGATCTTGAGTTAGGTGCAGTTGTCTTCGCTCTTAAGATTTGGAGACACTATTTGTACGAAACAAAATGTGTGGTTTTCATGGACCACAAGAGTCTTCAGCATATCTTCAATCAGAAAGAACTCAACATGAGGCAACGACGTTGGGTAGAGCTTCTAAACGACTATCACTGCGAAATTCGCTACCATCCTGGTAAGGCGAATGTCGTAGCCAATGGATTGAGTCGTAAGGAACGTACTAAGCTTCATTATGTTCGTGTTCAATCTGTTATTCAAGCTCGATCCGATATCCAAGCCCGCATTTCTCAGGCTCAACACACTTGTGTTTCACAAGGTTTGATGGATAAGGAATTTCCTTATCACATAACACCTAATCTGGAACTAAAGGACAATGGATCGTATTACTTCATGGACCGTTTGTGGGTCCCAAGCCAAGATAACCTTCGCACCTTGCTTATGGATGAAGCCCATAAGTCTCGTTATTCTGTCCATCCTGGCTCAGATAAGATGTATAAGGATCTTCGTATTCAGTATTGGTGGCCTGGTATGAAGAAAGACATTGCCATATATGTATCCAAATGCCTTACTTGTCTTAAGGTTAAGGCTGAACATCAACGTCCTTCGGGTTTATTGGTGCAACCAGAGATCCCAGTTTGGAAATGGGAAAACATTACTATGGATCTCATTACCAAACTTCCGCGCACAAAGAAAGGTCATGATGCCATCTGGGTAGTTGTTGATCGTCTTACTAAGTCCGCGCATTTCTTGCCAATCCGCGAGGATTTTTCTGCTGACAAGCTTGCTAAAATCTATGTGGATGAAATTGTAGCTCGACATGGTGTTCCTTTGAATATCATTTCCGACAGAGATGCTCGTTTCACTTCTCATTTTTGGAGAACCATGCAATCTGCTATGGGGACCCAACTTAATCTGAGCACAGCTTATCATCCGCAAACGGATGGTCAATCTGAAAGAGCAATCCAGACTCTGGAGGATATGCTTAGAGCTTGTGTGATCGATTTTGGTGGTAGTTGGGATTCACATCTCCCGTTAATTGAATTCTCCTACAACACCAGTTATCACTCCAGCATCAACATGGCTCCTTTCGAGGCTCTCTATGGTCGAAAATATCGTTCACCAGTCTGTTGGAATGAAATCGGTGAGGCTCAGCTTACTGGACCTTCCCTCATTTTAGAAACAACTGATAAGATTAAGAAAGTTCGTGATAACCTTCAGACAGCTAGAAGCCGTCAAAAGAGTTACGCGGACCCAAAACGCAAGCCCTTGGATTTTCAAGTCGGTGATCGTGTATTACTTAAGGTCTCACCTTGGAAAGGTGTGATCAGATTTGGAAAGAAAGGAAAACTTGCACCTAGATACGTTGGACCATTCAAGATCGTCGAAAGAATCGGTAAGGTAGCCTACAGACTTGAGTTACCTCCTGAACTTGGAAATGTTCATCCAACCTTTCACGTATCCAATCTCAAGAGGTGTTTAGCTGATGAGAACCTCCACATACCACTTGACGAAATTCGTGTTGATAAAACACTGAAATTTGTCGAGAAACCTGTGGAAATCATGGAACGTGAAGTCAAGTGGCTCAAACGCAAGTGCATTCCGTTGGTCAAAGTTCGCTGGGAATCTAATGAAGGCGAAGTATCCACATCTATTCCCACGAGTTTCCTCTAAATAAATTTCGGGACGAAATTTCCACAAGTAGGGGAGACTGTAACATCTGTGCTTGTAATCATTATGAACAGTTCAATTATCAATAAAACAAAGTTATTTGATCCCAATGTTTGTTTGGTTATGTTTTACATTTTTCATGTCTTGACTTTTGTTCAATTTCAAACTCTATGTCACTTTCTGGAGAGTTATACGCAAACTGGTGCGTAAACGCAATCAGTTTAATGCGAAAAATACTCCGGAACATCAACATATACTTAACATACCTTAAATAACCTTTACATAACTTAGAAATAAGTTTTGAAGGCTTTGGTATGGCAAAAACAAGTTAATTCGCCTACAGGGACTAAATTTGACAAACTGCGAAAGTATGCCAATTTGAACTGTAACAGACATTCCGGAACATGACCATAAGTTAAACATACCATAAATATCCTTTAAATAGCTTAGAAATAGGCTTTGAGGGGTTCGGTGTGCTAAAATAAACTTTTGAGTCATTCAGGGACTAAAAGCGTCAAAAAGTGCATAAGTTTGCATTTTCGCGCATATCTTACGTCCTGAATACATCCGGACATCCAAAAATTTAGGTAAGCACTAAAATATTTTATTTTAGTGTTTGGCATGAGAAAAATCCATTCGTCACGCAATTTGGATCGTTTTTCGTGCTTATGCCCATTCCGTCGTAATTAAACGAACATCGCGATCGTACGACCAAACGAACCAACATTCGGCATATTTTTGAGCATGTTTCATGTCCACAATGTTTAGGCATCATTTTAGGGCCATAAAGTTGGCTTAACAGGCCTTAAACATGTCGGAAATAGCCTTAAACACCAACAGGGACCAAAACTGTCATTTTGCAAAGTTGTTTGCTGATCAGACAGGCCAGGCGGCCCGCGTAAACTCCTGGTGCCTCCTTACGCGGCCCTCATCAGGCTCCCAGATGCAGAAACTCATTTTGACTGCTGTTATCAGCCTTTCAACCCCCCAAAGGCCAATGCCACATGTCAATCTCTGGTGGTGGGGGTAAAATGAGTTACCATAACATTCCAACACATGTACGGATGAGATTCGATCACGTTATTCGATAAACGATCCTAACGGTGGTCCATTTCCTATAAAGACCCACCAACATCACTTGCAAAACCCACACAAATCTGATCTCAAAGCTCTAAGTTGAAGCAATCACTTCATACCTGAGCTATTCGATCAAGATTTACTAGCGGGGACCCTTTGTAAGTGTTCTTTCGTTCCTTTCATTCGTTTTAACGTTAAAGTCAAACTTTTTTTGACTTTCTACGTTGACCAGTTTATGGTCAATGCGAAGTTCGTTTGAACTTCATAACGTGAGCGTGATCACGATGGTTATAGTCCCTAGTGACTATACCTACTGATTACCACGTTATCTAGGCTCAGTGACGAGTCGTAGTTTCGGCCAAAATGCGCATTCTTGCGTATTTTGTAACCAAACTACTCTTAGGTATCAAAAACGTTTGTTTTGATACCAAACCTGTTTTCTAAACTTAGTTAAGCATGTTTTAACATGCTTAGCTCGTCACTTTTAGTTTAGTGCTTATATAGGGTCTTAAGGTAAGCGATCTAAACAATCGCTTATACTTTCGAACCCGACCCGTTTGGTCGATCATTAGGATCCGACCAAATACATTAGGTGACCATAGTATATAGGTAATAACCTTCCGAGGTTATACCTTATGGTCACGATGTTTGAGTAGTTGTATGATAGGTAGTATATATGCCTTAGGTAAATTACCAAAATGCCCTTTTAACGCCAAAATTCATTTTAAGCATATGTAACATAACTTTTGGTATCTAAACTGATTTGGCAACAATATTAGATATGTTAAGGCATATTTTACTTATCATAGGGCTAGTTAGGCGTTCCGAACGTGTTTTATGTGAACGACGCGTTAAAGTAGCATAAGCTACCTAAACGGGTCATAATGGGCTGTAAGCACTTAGATTAGGTTTCATATTGGTATGTAGGCTTTGTTAAACCGTATTACACGAGTCTACATACTTGTTTGGTTTACGAACCCTCATTCTATCTGATCTTCCGAATTGGGTCCGGTATATTAACATAGTTACCTATATTAGGTGCCGCTTGATATCCGTGATCTCTAGCATTGTTTGGTTGTTACTCAAGGACTACTAAGAAATCTCAAGTGAGTACATAGACCCCTATTTTACTGTTTTCAAACTGTTTTGGGGTGAAACACATGTGCCTACTTGTTACTTTCATGCTTTCCTGCTTTCACATCATATACTTGTTATGTTCATTAGTACACTTATAGTACATGATTTACATTACATTGTTTTGCTATGTATGTTGACTGATAGCATACTTAGTACATGGATTTACTTTACATTTCTGCTATGTATGCTGACTGATAGCATGCTAGCACATTGATTTACATGACTTTTCTGCTTCGTATGTTAACTTAGCATACTTAGTACATTGTTTTCATATAACATGTTCACATTTGCTATGACATTTGGTTTGCACAAATGGGACTTATATACGTTCATTAACATTAGCTACGCCGCTCGGTAGTAAGTACTGGTACCATAGGACTTGACAAATCCCATTCCTGACATCCCGGGTTTGTTTTGATGTAAGGAATGACTGAATCCGAAAACATTTCTTTTGATAACCTTGACTTAGGGTTATCCGACTGTCTCAAGGCTTGAATGTATGCGTTAACTTACCACATAAGTGTTTGTATCAATGTAACATGCATTACTTTGCAAAACATAACCTGTTGATATATTCAAAATACTTTGTTTTGTACATTTTTACAATTGGTTTATGTAACCACACATTACTTACCAGACATAACAATTGCTACACATTACTTGACTACATTTGGACTATTAACATTGGATATGATTTATACAAGGACTTTTGACAATTGGTTTAAACATAGACTTTATACATTGGTGGTTTGTTTAAGTGACTTAAGTAACGAGATGTGAGTAATATGATACAAGCATGGTGGATACGCCGCTGGTACTTCTTATATATAAGTGTTTGTATTATATTACATATCATAGCGTTATTTAAATCATTCAATTTGGACTTATACATTTTACACAAGTAATACGATTCTCACAAGACTTTGGTTTACAAACAATTTACTTTATACAAATCATTTTTCTTGGTTATACATTTAACCATACATTATTCTTTTATATATACATATCATTTGATCTTATCGCTTTTTAAATGATTTACAAAACAAAACAATTTACAAGGTTCATGACTGACTTTTGCTAAACAACTTTTTCTAAAACTTATAAGTCATGAATCCTATTTTCACAAAACCTATGTATCTCACAGGCATTCTTATGCTGACGTACCTATTTTCACATGTGTTTTCAGGAGCTTTTGCGTAGGATGATGATCGTGACACTAGGGCGGACCTGTGCCTTAGAGACTTAAAATGAAGATAGACTTAGTTTAATTATGTTCTGAACTCTTTATTTCCTGTTTTGAGACAATGTAGCACTCTTGTTTGATAAATAAAACGTAACTTTAATTTCCATGGTTGTGAAACAATTAATTCTGTTACAACACTCCCCGACGTTTCCGCCACGATTTGATGTTCTACGTGGTCGGGGTGTGACACTTAATTGCCTACACACTATACTAGTGTAACTCTTGGTTTCAGGCTCATTCTGTGTCTTAATACCATGTCTGTCTGAGTACTGAACTCCGTCAGTACTTCTAGTTTGTCTGACAACTGTGCTAACTTTGTTTCCTGCATCATTTGAATCATAAAGTGTTGCATGCAATAATGATATGACATCATGTAATATGTGATGCTCTTGCATGTATGTGACAATAATCAGAAAGCATTCATGTCATTAATTTAAATCAGCACAGTCATTAAGCCACAAATTACTGTTTAATTAATGTACGGATACATGGAAATTTGACAGTTGTCACACATTTTATCGAAAGGAAGGTTGTTTCTTGCATCTCCCCGAAGATGGCGTCTATGTTAACCCTTTTTCCGCAGAAAATAGTTTTGTTTCCCGCTTTCCATATCCCCCAGCACATCGCTAAACTAATAGTTTGAATGTATCATTTTTCTACGCTTCGACCAGGAGTTTTATGAAATTCCAGTGAATCCTTAACGGAAAAAGGGAACACCTGCTGGATTTTACACCAAGCGTTCACTTTTTGCCATAGAGTTGACGCCATGTAGCATGCCTTAAAAAGGTGGTCTGCATCCTCATCCTGCTCCCCACATAGTTTACACATAGCTGAGCCTTTTAGCATGCCCCGTTTCCTTAACCCGAGCAGTGTCGATAGTCTATTTTGGACCCCACGCCACCCGAAAATGTTGACCTTCTTAGGAACCCATTTGGCCCATTCAAAAGGATAGTAATGGACTGTGAATCTGGATAGTAAAGCTCGACTCGAGGCAATCGAAAACTGTCTGCCACTTACTGGTACCCACACCCATTTATCGGGTCCAGTAGACAATGTCAAACCTTGTACCAGATCTGTAATAGTCTGCAGTTGGTCACGTTCCACGCTTGAGTTAGGTATGTATCTTGATTACCAACATCCCGACCTTGCTGCAACCTTTGCATGTTTTTTTTCTAAACCAAGCTGATCTGGAAACCGAGCCTTTAACGGGCCCTCCCCAAGTCAGCAATCCAACCAAAAACGAACCTCCATTCTGTCCCCCACCTCTCCTTTTAACAACTGCCCAATATTTAGACTTACATTTTCAAGTTCCTTTCCCATTTCACAAATTCCACTCCATGTTCCTGAAATCCCTTCCTTAACCGAAATATATGAATACGAGTGCATATGTGACGTGTGTTGGAGTGTGAATGATTTTTATTATAATTTTTAAGTACTTTTTACTCTTTTATCAAGTTTTAAATTTATAAAACACAATATAACACTATCACTCTCTACAACACGCTAAGGCAAGTGCACCCATCATTGGCGTAGTATAGTGATGGTAAGATACTAAGGTCGTCCAAGGAAACAAGGGCTTTTAATACCGGATTATCGTCAACGTCTAATCGACCCAAATTTTGAGAAAAAGGTTTTTAACAAGTAAAAAATAAAGAGAAAAACTAAAGTAATAAAAGAAACAAATAAGCAAGAGAGAATCACTTGGTTCAAACTCATCTTTTATGCATCCTTTGATGATTTCCGCACTTTGGGGTTTTTAAGAGATTATGTTAGTTATAGTGGCATGTCCCTCTTTTGGAGGCAACACTACCCTCATCCATATTGGTCTGAGTCAGCAGGGATACAGTCCCGCAAAGCCGGAATATTGAAAGATAATTAAGTAAGTTATTAATGCAAAATGTGGCATGTCCCTCTTTTGGAGGCAACGCTACCTCGGCCATATTGGTCTGAGTCAGCAAGGATACAGTCCTGCAAAGCCGGTTTAAAGTTTTAATAGTAATTTATTTATAGGGGATTCAAGCGGTTCTTACTTTCCCGGATTTGATGCGATCTGCCTCAAAGGAAGTCCTAATAAGCTTGAATCAAGTCTTCGTAGGATCTATACACTGAACAAGGTAAGAACTTTACCCAAACCACCCTTCTAACCCCCTTCTAGGCAGTTAACGTGCTTTATATAGACCGTAAAGACACGAATGAGTGAATCAACGAAACATGAAGGGATGATAGGATAAAATTCACTTTCAATAAAAAAATTAGTTATTAAAGTCATTAACACATACCCAATTAAAAAGTTGGCCAAAGATTGGAAATCAAAAGTAATACATAAAAGATTTTGTCTTTACCAAGTGATGTAAGAGATTAGCCAAGCATGGCTATAGTTTGACAAAAGCTCTTACTATCAGTCTTGGATCCCGAGACTATTACTCAATCTAACTCTAATGACTGTGGTGGATGATGGTGGTGTTGTGGTGGTGGATGTGAGAGAAATAGTTTGCCAAGGGATGAGTTGCAATTGAACCAAGAACCCATATTTATAGTTGGAAACAGACAGTTTACATGGCCCCGTGCCTGGTAGGCACAACCCAATACCCTTCTTCTTCTCTGTCTTCATTAAATGAGCTTGTTAGTCAAGATGCTCACACGGCCCCGTGTGTCAACAGCACGGCCCCGTTGCCATTGTACTTGCTGTACTATCCAAGATTTGCATATATGGGAGTTGACAACGACCCATGTCCATGGGACATGGCCCCTTGTTTCTTGTCTGCTTTTGTTTGACTTTTTCTTCATGGAATCTTGGGTGGGGCCCGACTGTCACACCCCCAAAATCCACCATGCGGAGTATCACCGCTTGGAGGCGTGACGTGACCAGGATCGAGCCACCAATCATATTGAACAACACAATTAAGTAAATGAAACCAACTACAATACGATTGGTGACCTAAAGAAGGTAACCGATTTTAAGATAACAGCGGAAGCATAAAACGTAGGTTCAAAACATAAGTTCACAGTTCATAAGTTTAAAGTCTCAAACATAAGTTCCATAGGTTTATAAAGTTCAATTATTAAGTATGGGATATAACAACCCATATTCCACAACAACCTTCTCCTCATGCAAGCTCCAAAAGCACCTAGCGACCTGTAAGGCATGTAACAACTAGTCAACAACAAAGTTGAGTGAGTTCACGTTTGGTTGTTTAGTTTTAAGTTGTTTCCGAAAAACGTGGTTTGACTTTCGTTGGCTTAAATGCCGTGGGGGTTACCCCGTAGTTGAAAGTATGTTTAACCAGTTCCTTTTTTTTCTTTACCCAAACCATAACCATAAACAGTGGGGGCTTTCCCCATGTGAACTACTAGACCATACATATCGACAACTGACGAACAATAGTTGTGCCCTACATTAGTGTCTATCATCACTGACAGTTTGCCATAGTCCATTAGTACACGCCCGTCCGAACGGCACGGTGTGAGGTTTGTTAAACCTAATAGCGCTATTAACTAATGACCCGCTCGCCATTGGCCTCGGCGATTAGGTCGATATAAATTGAGGGACTTCATGATAGAGTTTTGTCTAGCTAGTTTTAAGGTTGTTGTCCTGCACCAGGAGGACGAACGTACGTATTCTGCACCAGGAGAATTCGTAGGATTAATAATGGCATCCACTCTATGGAGGATGGCCGTACATATCCTACCCAAGGAGGATATGTAGATTTAGTTTTAATTCTTTAACCCATTCCAAAACCACCGGGAATCCCATGCCTTAGAAGTGTGTGAACTCACCTCGGTTTGCTCGGTTAGATTCTCAATGTAGCTAACAGTCAGGGTCGGTCAATCACGTCCTAGTATGATTTATCAGTTAGTCATTTAGTGGCTTTCAATTAGAGCACAAAGTTCCTACACGTATCTATCACACAACATGCATCACTTTGACGGTTTATGCCCATATAAGTTTCTCATCCATTCCCCACTCATAAACGAACGTACGATAATGCACATACACGCATAGCACATAACAAGTTATATCATTCACGGATAACCTACCCGACACTTAGACATGCAATTTACAACTTATGTCTTTTCAGCATTAATATTTGAAACTGGGCTGTTTTCGGATATTTTAATAAAATAGTTAACTTATTCCAAAAATTCCCAAATTGTTATAGAATGTCACAAACATTCCATATTTTATTGTGTAAAAATATCTGGGTCCAGTTCATTACCAATATTTTATAAAAATTCATTTTCCGGACTGAACTCAGATTTATCTTTTTCTGACCACAGTCCACGGAACAATTTATTAAAAATTCATCGACAGTCCGATTTACAAAATTCCAGTGGGGTAATTACAAATGCATTGGTTTTCATCTACTGTACGAATTTCGTGGTCCGATTCATCACAAAACTCAGGTTATGACTGAAAGTATAACACCCATTTATTGCTGTCAAAATTAAGCTTAAGTTGTTGTTACAAATCGACACTTTAAAAATAGTAAACGAAGTCCAAAAATTACGATTCCGGTGCCATTAGAACCGTATTTCATAATAACATATTTTAGATTGAAAATACCGGTTTTTCGTTGAGTTTATGACCTGTTTACAGCCAACTGAAGTTGGCTGTAAAACCGGGACAGATTCTGTTTTTACTCTTTAACTTACTAACTTGTGTTCGATTGATTCCGTTAATCATGTTTAGTGACCACAACAACATAAAACATTAATATTAATCAGCAAAACATCAGATAATCAGCCAATAATCATAACCACACAAGATCTACATGATTTACACACATAACTTTTCTTTATCCATCTTATTCATCTTATGTTCAAGAGTTTATGTTTTGTTATTTAGTGTTCTTCATATTTCATCATACAAACATCTATTAACCACTAAAAATCAAGAACAAGATAGTGATTTAGAACACTTACTACTAGCACAAGGCTAGGGGAGTTCGAGTGAAGAAATGTGGTGGTTAAAAGAAGATGAGAGTGGCCCTTCAACTTCCGAACACACCGAGCTTCGTTGATGGTCTTGCTACACCTTGAAGTACACTTGGATTGGAAGATGGATGCTTGAAACTTGTGCTGGTGTAAGGGGGTGTTTGGGCCGAGAGTTTAGAGGGGAGACGGATAGTGTGGTGATGTTGAAGATGGTGTTGAATCCTTGGTCTTATAATCCCCCTAAGTGTTATTAACCAAAGGTTATAATGTCCCATGAAGTACACTACACATCTCATCAAATCCCAAGGAAGAGCTTATGGGTAATTAGGAAGAGTTGAAGAAATCTTGAGGTGTGGGGTCCATGGGACGGTTACATCACAAAAGGGGGGGGGTGGTTTGTAAATTAGATGGTAAGTAACTTGTTAGTGGGAGGTTATGTGTTATATGTATTGTGTAGTGTGTTATAGTGCTCGGGGACCATAACTAGCTCAGAAAAGGAAAAACAATGTCGTTGACAATATTTTTATGTTCCGGTTAAAGTCCGGTTGTTCGTTTTGACACTGTTCCGTTAAAGTGCTTAATTAATTCGTAAAGCGTCCTATATATATATTTTTGTAACGTTTTTAATTTTCAACACTTAGGAAAATATAACAGACTATTTAGTGACCTTTCTGTACACTATTAGTATATTAACAAGTACATGTAAGTATAACACAGATATCAGAAGCAGTTAAATGATTCAGCACAGTCATCAATCACTTTAATTTTTATTAATAAATTGTACGAAATACATGGGATTTTGAGGGTTGTCACATTCTCCCCCTGTTAAGAGAATTTCGTCCCGAAATTTTGCGTGTGGTTACTGAGGAAGCTAGCTAAGTTGCGTTGTTTTCCTGATTTTCCTGGGGTGTCACATCATCCCCCCGTTGATTTGGAATTTCGTCCCGAAATTCTGCAGTAGCTTCAGCCTCAGTAGTGGTTGCGTTTTTCTTAAACAGCTGGGGATACTTGAGTTTCATTTGGTCTTCTCATTCCCAGGTATATTCTGGGCCACGACGAGCATTCCAATGAACTCGGACCAGAGGTATCCTGGTATGCTTGAGGATCTTAACATCTCGATCCGTAATCTCTACTGGTTCCTCGACGAATCACAGCTGGTCATCGATTGTGAGTTCCTTGAGAGGAACTATGAGGGTCTCATCTGACAGACACTTCTTCAGATTCGACACATGGAAAACATTGTGAACTCCGCTGAGTTCTTCAGGTTGGTTCAACCTATAGGCGACTTTGCCAATTTTCTCGGTGACTTCGAATGGTCCAACATAACGCGGATTGAGTTTTCCTCGTTTTCCAAAGCGGACTACACCTTTCCAAGGTGAGACTTTGAGTAGCACTCGATCCCCAACCTGGAGCTCGAGTGGTTTTCTTCCCTTATCAGCATAGCTTTTCTGACGGTCACGAGCTGCCGCCATTCGCTGTCGTATTTGAGCAATTCTCTCGGTGGTATCTACCACAAGTTCTGGGCCAGTGATTTGGCTGTCACCAACTTCTGCCCAACAGAGAGGTGATCGGCATTTCCGTCCGTACAATGCCTCAAACGGAGCGGCTTGGATGCTGGTGTGGTAGCTGTTGTTATACGAAAACTCCACTAGCGGGAGGTGCTTTTCCCAGCCGTTACCAAAGTCGATTACACATGCCCTAAGCATGTCTTCAAGGGGTTGGATGGTGCGTTCAGATTGCCCATCCGTCTGTGGGTGATAAGCGGTGCTCATATCTAAACGTGAGCCAAAAGACTTGTGCATTGCTTGCCACAGTTCAGAAGTAAAACGCGCGTCACGATCAGATATAATAGAGGTTGGCACTCCGTGCCTTGATACCACTTCCTTTAGGTAAATGTCTGCAAGAGTAGAAAACTTATCCGTTTCTTTGATAGCTAGAAAATGTGCAGACTTGGTCAGTCGATCTACGATCACCCAAATGCTATCGTTTCCGCGTTGAGATCTGGGCAGGCCGGTAACGAAATCCATGGAAATTTGCTCCCATTTCCATTTCGGGATCTCCGGTTGTTGAAGTAGGCCTGATGGTTTCTGATATTCAGTCTTGACTCTCGCACAAGTCAAGCACTTACTAACGTAGGTTGCTATGTGGGCTTTCATGCCAGGCCACCAATATGTAGTCTTGAGGTCGTGGTACATCTTGTCCGAACCAGGGTGTACCGAATAACGAGACTTATGTGCTTCATCCATCACAAGCTCACGTAAGTTGCCATAAAGTGGGACCCAGATGCGTCCATTTACATAGTAGGCACCGTCTTCCTTTTGTTCTAGCCGCTGCCTCGATCCTCGTAGGGATTCAGCCCTGATATTCTCTGCTTTCAATGCTTCAACCTGAGCATCGCGAATCTGAGCGGGAAGGTTAGATTGGATGGTAAGCTGTAAAGCACGTTCACGCTTAGGTATAGTATCCTTTCGACTGAGGGCGTCGGCCACAACATTGGCCTTGCCCGGATGATACTTGATAGCGCATTCATAATCGTTCAAAAGCTCAACCCATCGGCGTTGACGCATGTTTAACTCCTTTTGCCTGAAGATATGCTCGAGACTCCTGTGATCGGTGTAAATGGTGCACTTGGTACCGTACAGGTAATGTCTCCATATCTTAAGCGCGAAAACAACTGCTCCCAGTTCCAAGTCATGCGTAGTGTAGTTCCTTTCATGAACTTTAAGTTGGCGTGATGCGTAGGCAATGACCTTGTCATGTTGCATCATTACGCAACCAAGTCCTTGGATGGAAGCGTCGCAGTAAACCACAAAATCATCTGTGCCTTCATGCAATGAGAGGATAGGCGCGCTACAAAGTCTATCCTTCAAGTGCTGAAACGCAAATTCCTGTGCATCACCCCAGCGATAGGTGACACCCTTCTGAGTCAGTGAAGTGAGGGGTTGCGCAATCTTGGAGAAATCCTTTATAAACCTTCTGTAATATCCCGCCAAACCCAAAAATTGGCGGATTTTTGTTGGTGTACGGGGTGCAGGCCAGTTCTTGATCGATTCAACCTTAGATGGATCCACATGAATCCCATCCTTGTTTACCACATGGCCTAGAAAGTGGACTTCGCGAAGCCAGAAGTCACATTTTGAAAACTTGGCATACAACTGCTCTTTTCGAAGAAGTTCCAGCATAAGTCGTAGATGTTGCTCGTGTTCCTCCTGACTCTTCGAATAGATCAGGATATCGTCGATGAATACAATGACAAACTTATCCAGGTAAGGCTTGCACACTCGATTCATGAGATCCATGAAGACCGCTGGTGCATTCGTCAGCCCAAATGGCATAACCAGAAACTCGTAATGGCCGTAACGAGTTCTAAATGCTGTTTTGGAGACGTCCTCCTCTCGGACTCTCAGCTGATGGTACCCCAATCTCAAATCAATCTTAGAGTAATAGCTCGATCCTTGCAGCTGGTCGAATAAGTCGTCAATACGTGGAAGAGGATAACGATTCTTCACAGTCACCTTGTTAAGCTCGCGATAGTCAATACACATCCTGAAGGTACCGTCTTTCTTCTTCACGAATAGTACTGGAGCTCCCCAGGGCGAAGAGCTAGGATGTATGAAACCCTTTTCCAAGAGTTCTTGTAATTGCGTGGACAGTTCTTCGAGTTCTGATGGAGCTAGACGATATGGTGCTCGAGCTACTGGCGCTGCTCCAGGAACTAGCTCGATTTGAAATTCAACTTGGCGGTGAGGCGGAAGACCAGGTAATTCCTCAGGAAATACCTCAGGAAAGTCGCGCACTATAGGAATGTCTTCAATTCTCTTCTCTTCCGTGGATGTGTCAGTAACGAGTTCCAAAATGGCAGTGTGGCCCTTTCGCAAACACTTCTGGGCCTTAAGGAAAGAGATGATGCCTTCAACAGCACCACTCTTGTCGCCACGAATCATGAGAGGTTCTTCACCAGAACGAGGAATGCGGACGATTTTCTCCTTGCAAACAATCTCTGCTTGATGATGAGATAGCCAATCCATCCCAATAACGACGTCGAAACTACCCAGTGTGATAGGAACAAGATCGATAGAGAAAGTCTGACCAGCTAAGACGAGGTTACAACCTTTAACTATGTGTGTGGCTTCAAGACTTTTACCGTTAGCTAGTTCTACCGTGTGTTTGGTGTTCAGGAGTGTTGGAGTGCGCTTAAGCATTTGGCTAACTTTTAAGGACACATAACTAGTATCGGCACCTGAATCGAATAAAACAGTAACAAAGAAGTCATCCAGAAGAAACTTACCCATCACAATGTTGGGATCGTTCCTTGCTTCTCCCTGACCAATCACGAACACACGACCCCTTGCCCCATTGCCATTGTTGTTTCCCCTATTGTCGCCTCCATTGTTGCCTCCATTGTTATTCCCATTATGGTTCCCATTTCCTTGGTTATTGTTCTGGTTTTGGTTCAGCTGGGGGCAGTTCCTTTTAAAGTGGCCTTCAGCGCCACACTGAAAGCATCCTTTATTTCCATGCTGATGCTACTGCTGGTGGTTCTGTGGGGCTTGTTGTTGTTGTTGGCGATTCTGATTTGCTGGTCGGGCGCTCCTGCAATCCTTTGCTTCATGACCAAACTTGTTACACCTCAGGCAACGACCTTTGTTGCACTGCCCGCTGTGATGTTTGTTGCACCGGTTGCACTTGGGGTGGTTCCCTCGGTATCCACCCTGTCCTTGGTTACCAGAAGATTGCTGACCAGGACTCTGGTAGTCATCAGTCTTTCGCTGCTGAGACTGAACTGAAGTAGAACCCTTTCCGGAGTTCCCATCCCATTTTCGCTTATTGTCGGTAGGTGCATCAGAAGTAGCTGTGGCACTGATACGTTTGGGTAACCTGTTTTGCTCCACCGCCTGGTCGGTGAGACGATGAGCCAACTTGATAATTTGCTGAATGGTACCCAGGTTGGCTGAAGTTACGTGACTTTGAATC
Source organism: Helianthus tuberosus (assembly GCA_030545235.1). Classification (NCBI taxonomy): domain Eukaryota; kingdom Viridiplantae; phylum Streptophyta; class Magnoliopsida; order Asterales; family Asteraceae; genus Helianthus; species Helianthus tuberosus. The sequence continues at coordinate 45,741,682 of CM060426.1, read as the reverse complement.
TCTGGTACAAGGCCCTTGAGGTACAGCTCAATACGTTTGATGGGAGGGTCCACCATAGTTGGACACAGGATGGCCAGCTCGTTTGACCTCTTAGTATACGCCTCAATCTCAGACCCCGTCATCTTCAGATTGTAAAATTCCACTTCTAGCTTGTGGATGTCATCCCGACTACAGTACTCCTCCTTGATCAGCTCTTTGAAACCATTCCAGGGTGTGGCATTAGCAACTGCCAGTCCTAGTAGTTGAACCTGTGCCTTCCACCAGGTTAACGCAGCTCCTTCAAGTGTTCCGGTAGCATATTTCACCCTACGGTCTTCGGGGCATTCGCACATCTCGAAAACTGACTCAAGCTTTTCAAACCAGTGAAGAAGGCCCACTGCTCCTTCGGTGCCACTGAAAGTGGTAGGTCGGCAGTCCATGAACGTCTTGAACGTGCACACAGGAGGTTGAGCATGTTGACCTCCTGCAGGATTAGCTGCGAGTGCCTCGGCGACTCGTTCATTGATCAAAGCCGTCAACTGGGCTTGAGTGAGGTTGATACGTCCCCCGCGTCCGCTCATGATCTTCATAATGAAGCAACGTAAGTGAGAAAAGTGTCGTGAAAGTGCGTAAGTGTGGGACGACGTTAGAGAGTAAGCACACAAGGTTCAATTAGCAATTATCACATTATCTAATGCACAGTGAGAACTATCTAACCGACAATATAACATAAATCATACCACTTATGGTGTCGAGTCTTGCACGTGGAGCGAAGCGTCGTTGTGGATCGTTGAGCATTGTACAGGTTATAGTCTGGTTTTATCAAAAAGCTTTTCCCTTTTAAAACCAAGTTCACTATAACCAATGGCTCTGATACCAATCTGTCACACCCCCAAAATCCACCATGCGGAGTATCACCACTTGGAGGCGTGACGTGACCAGGATCGAGCCACCAATCATATTGAACAACACAATTAAGTAAATGAAACCAACTACAATACGATTGGTGACCTAAAGAAGGTAACCGATTTTAAGATAACAGCGGAAGCATAAAACGTGGGTTCAAAACATAAGTTCACAGTTCATAAGTTTAAAGTCTCAAACATAAGTTCCATAGGTTTATAAAGTTCAATTATTAAGTATGGGATATAACAACCCATATTCCACAACAACCTTCTCCTCATGTAAGCTCCAACAGCACCTAGCGACCTGTAAGGCATGTAACAACTAGTCAACAACAAAGTTGAGTGAGTTCACGTTTGGTTGTTTAGTTTTAAGTTGTTTCTGAAAAACGTGGTTTGACTTTCGTTGGCTTAAATGCCGTGGGGGTTACCCCATAGTTGAAAGTATGTTTAACCAGTTCCTTTTTTTTCTTTACCCAAACCATAACCATAATCAGTGTGGGCTTTCCCTGTGTGAACTACTAGACCATACATATCGACAACTGACGAACAATAGTTGTGCCCTACATCAGTGTCTATCATCACTGACAGTTTGCCATAGTCCATTAGTACACGCCCGTCCGAACGGCACGGTGTGAGGTTTGTTAAACCTAATAGCACTATTAACTAATGACCCGCTCGCCATTGGCCTCGGCGATTAAGTCGATATAAATTGAGGGACTTCATGATAGAGTTTTGTCTAGCTAGTTTTAAGGTTGTTGTCCTGCACCAGGAGGACGAACGTACGTATTCTGCACCAGGAGAATTCGTAGGATTAATAATGGCATCCACTCTATGGAGGATGGCCGTACATATCCTACCCAAGGAGGATATGTAGATTTAGTTTTAATTCTTTAACCCATTCCCAAACCACCGGGAATCCCATGCCTTAGAAGTGTGTGAACTCACCTCGGTTAGATTCTCAATGTAGCTAACAGTCAGGGTCGGTCAATCACGTCCTAGTATGATTTATCAGTTAGTCATTTAGTGGCTTTCAATTAGAGCACAAAGTTCCTACACGTATCTATCACACAACATGCATCACTTTGATGATTTATGCCCATATAAGTTTCCCATCCATTCCCCACTCATAAAACGAACGTACGATAATGCACATACACGCATAGCACATAACACGTTATATCATTCACGGATAACCTACCCGACACTTAGACATGCAATTTACAACTTATGTCTTTTCAGCATTAATATTCGAAACTGGGCTGTTTTCGGACATTTTAATAAAATAGTTAACTTATTCCAAAAATTCCCAAATTTTTACAGAATGTCATAAACATTCCATATTTTATTGTGTAAAAATATCGGGGCCCAGTTCATTACCAATATTTTATAAAAATTCATTTTCCGGACTGAACTCAGATTTATCTTTTTCTGACCACAGTCCACGGAACAATTTATTAAAAATTCATCGAGAGTCCGATTTACAAAATTCCAGTGGGTTAATTACAAATGCATCGGTTGTCATTTACTGTACAAATTTCGTGGTCCGATTCATCACAAAACTCAAGTTATGACTGAAACTATAACACCCATTTATTGCTGTCAAAATTCAGCTTAAGTTGTTGTTACAAATCGACACTTTAAAAATAGTAAACGAAGTCCAAAAATTACGATTCCGGTGCCATTAGAACCGTATTTCATAATAACATATTTTAGATTCAAAATATCGGTTTTTCGTTGAGTTTATGACCTGTTTACAGCCAACTGAAGTTGGCTGTAAAACCGGGACAGATTCTGTTTTTACTCTTTAACTTACTAACTTGTGTTCGATTGATTCCGTTAATCATGTTTAGTGACCACAACAACATCAAACATTAATATTAATCAGCAAAACATCAGATAATCAGCCAATAATCATAACCACACAAGATCTACATGATTTACACACATAACTTTTCTTTATCCATCTTATTCATCTTATGTTCAAGAGTTTATGTTATGTTATTTAGTGTTCTTCATATTTCATCATACAAACATCTATTAACCACTAAAAATCAAGAACAAGATAGTGATTTAGAACACTTACTACTAGCACAAGGCTAGGGGAGTTCGAGTGAAGAAATGTGGTGGTTAAAAGAAGATGAGAGTGGTCCTTCAACTTCCGAACACACCGAGCTTCGTTGATGGTCTTGCTACACCTTGAAGTACACTTGGATTGGAAGATGGATGCTTGAAACTTGTGGTGGTGTAAGGGGGTGTTTGGGCCGAGAGTTTAGAGGGGAGAAGGATAGTGTGGTGATGTTGAATATGGTGTTGAATCCTTGGTCTTATAATCCCCCTAAGTGTTATTAACCAAAGGTTATAATGTCCCATGAAGTACACTACACATCTCATCAAATCCCAAGGAAGAGCTTATGGGGAATTAGGAAGATTTGAAGAAATCTTGAGGTGTGGGGTCCATGGGACGGTTACATCACAAAAGGGGGGGGGGTAGTTTGTAAATTAGATGGTAAGTAACTTGTTAGTGGGAGGTTATGTGTTGTTATGTGTTATATGTATTGTGTAGTGTGTTATAGTGCTCGGGGACCATAACTAGCTCAGAAAAGGAAAAACAATGTCGTTGACAATATTTTTATGTTCCGGTTTGTCACACCCCCAAAAATCCACACGCGGAGTATCACCGCTTGGAGGCGTGACTGACCAGGATCAAGCCACCAATCATATTGAACATAATTGTAAATAATAAAAGTCATCCATCAATACGAAAGGTGTTTTCAAACTAAACATCAACAAGTGTGTAGCGGAAGCATAAGTATGTAAACCCAATGTAAATCGTAAATTCAAATGTTAGATAATTAACATGGCATCATCGATCCATGTCCCACAACGACCTGCTCCTCCCTGTGCAAGCTCCATATGTACCTAAGGTCCTGCAAGGCATGCAACAGAGAGTCAACAACTAGTTGAGCGAGTTCACAGTTAATAGTTCAGTAATAGTAATAGTATGAGTAGCATTATGTTCGTTCGTTAAGCCATGTATCGTATCATTTTCCATCGCGGGCCTCCCGGCATGTATGCGAAGATTTGGGGTAATACTCCCAAATATCCTAGACTTTGTATATGTGTATCGCGGCCACCCTGGCATTACTTGCGAAGTTTTAGTATCTATAGTTCGCGGGCCTTCCCAAGGCATGTGTGCGAATGATTAGTCATAATATCGCAGCCAATCCCTGGCGTGTGTGCGAAGATCAGTTCAAATGGGTATACAAGTCTAGCCGTATCTTATCTTTACTCTTCCTCTCCCGAGGACCATATCATTAGGTTCGATTAACTAAGTATGTACGAATAAATCATTCAATCCCATTCCCACCCTGGGAACCCCATGCCTTGGCTGTGTGAACTCACCTTGGTTTGCTCGGTATGCTAGGTTATGTGCTCGCAAATAAATCAATCACGTCCTAGAGTATGCTCGTACACAAAATCAGTTTGTGTTCAAGTTGTTCACGTATAAGCAGGTAACACGTAATCACAATCATATACAAGATGGTTACACTTAACAGCAGTTAACTAACCCGGTTAACTTCTAAACAGAATTAAAGTAAGTTACTGTGCTGATTACACATTTGGCGAAACACATATATTGGCGAAACACTTAGGTTGGCGAAACACATATCCTGTTTCGTCGAGTCTCGCTTGGCGAAACAAGATTTTTATCTCGTCGACTTTCCTTGGCGAAACACATTCTGTTTCGCCGAGAGTTCTGTTTCGTCAACCATCAATTACGTCATATCAGTTACGAAATCATACAGAAAACCCTAGTTGCCGTCATCATCTAAACAGTAATCATGCAGAAAATCATTTAACGTATCATCATTATCCAATCATTGATACAATACAGTAATCATTCAGAAATCGCAACATTCATTGATTATTAATCCTAACATAATCATGAATTATTTTAGACCATTCTAGCATATGATTTAACCCTTCATGAGAGCATACTCCTGGATTCAATGGCATCCACATTCAAATCTGATCATCAACAACAACATATCTAACCTCGACACACGTAATCTTAACCGATAATATAGAACATCACATAACCAATTTCATCAATCAACATGAATACCAACATTATCTAACATCGATCCCTAATGCATTCAAGCAAAACAGTTTATGATGATAGAATCAAACAATCACATAAAGGTTGAACACTAACCGCGAAGAACGGAATAACAACTAGCTCGATTCGGGCTTCGGGGACACTAGGTTGCCGTCAACAGAGAAGAAGGGACTCTAGGGTTTCGGTTGTGGTGATAAGTTTCACAAATGAAACAGTTGTGTGATAAATAACTCACGTAACAAGGTTGGGCCCGTAACTGGGCTTCGGCGAATTACTGGGCCGGCGAAACAGTTTGTTTCATCGAGTTCGGTTTGGCGAAACAGGCTTGTTTCGTCGAGTATGTTCATGGCGAATCACAACTCTGTTTCGTCGAGTTGTTTGATGGTAAATCATTCTAAGTGTTCTTATAATAATCCATACTATATTTTACAACAACGATAAATCACATATATGCACAAACGTAGCACGTTTCATTAAAACATAACATGTATGGTTACAAATCAAACAAGTCAAACAACTAAACAGTCAAGGTCAACGTGCATTGAATGCGAATAAAGAATGTCGGAAATTCGAGTTGTCACATTATCCCCAACTTGAAAGAAATTTCGTCCCGAAATTTAGCATGCGGTTACTGAGGAGGCTAGTGGTGTGACGTTGTTTACCTGTATCGTATCGCGGCTCCCCGAGCAGGTTTGCGAAGATTACTGGTTTTCCTGGGGTGTCACATTATCCCCCCGTTGATTTGGAATTTCGTCCCGAAATTCTGTGGTAGCTTCAGCCTCAGTAGTAGTTGCATTGGTTCCGAATAACTGGGGATATTTGAGTTCCATTTGATCTTCACGCTCCCAGGTGAACTCTGGGCCGCGGCAGGAGTTCCAACGAACTCGTACAAGAGGTATTCTCGTGTTCTTGAGGACCTTAACATCCCGGTCCGTGATTTCAACAGGTTCCTCGACGAAGTGCAACCGCTCGTCGATAGTGAGTTCTTTCAAGGGAACTATGTGGGTCTCATCTGACCTACACTTCTTCAGATTCGACACGTGAAAGACGTTGTGAACTGCACTGAGTTCAGCTGGTAAGTTAAATCTGTAGGCTACCCTGCCTATCTTCTCAATAACTTCGAAAGGTCCGACGTATCGTGGATTGAGTTTGCCGCGTTTTCCAAAACGAACCACACCCTTCCAGGGCGAAACTTTGAGTAGCGCTCGATCCCCAACCTGGAATTCGAGTAGTTTTCTATCTTTATCGGCGTATGCTTTCTGACGGTCACGAGCTGCCGCCATGCGTTGTCGTATTTGAGCAATCTTTTCAGTAGTATCAACTACCATTTCTGGACCTGTGATTTGACTATCTCCCACCTCTGCCCAACAGAGAGGTGACCGGCAGTTATGCCCGTACAATGCCTCGAATGGTGCAGCTTTAATGCTTGTGTGGTAGCTATTGTTGTACGAAAATTCTACAAGTGGCAGATGTTTTTCCCAACCATTGCCAAAATCGATTACGCACGCCCTAAGCATATCTTCTAGAGTTTGAATAGTGCGCTCAGACTGCCCTTCCGTCTGAGGGTGATAAGCTGTGCTCATGTCTAAACGAGAGCCAAAAGATTTGTGCATTGCTTGCCACAGTTCTGAAGTAAAACGTGCATCGCGATCAGAGATAATAGAGGTTGGCACCCCGTGCCTCGAAACCACTTCTGTTAAGTAAATGTCTGCTGAGGTAGAGAACTTGTCTGTTTCCTTAATAGCCAGGAAGTGAGCAAACTTTGTGAGTCGATCCACGATCACCCAAATAGTATCATTTCCACGCTGAGATCTAGGTAAGCCTGTAACAAAATCCATGGAAATCTGTTCCCATTTCCATTGTGGTATCTCAGGTTGTTGAAGTGGACCTGATGGTTTCTGGTATTCGGCTTTGACTCTTGCACAAGTCAGGCACTTGCTAACGTATGTTGCTATGTGGGCCTTCATGCTAGGCCACCAATATGTAGTTTTCAAGTCGTGGTACATCTTATCTGAACCAGGATGTACTGAATAGCAAGACTTACGAGCTTCATCCATTACAAGCTCGCGTAAGTTACCATAGAGTGGGACCCAAATGCGTCCTGTGACGTAGTAAGCACCATCTTACTTCTGTTCTAAACGTTGCCTTGAGCCGCGTAGGGCTTCAGCCCTGACGTTTTCTGGTTTCAATGCTTCTACCTGAGCATCTCGTATCTGAGAAGGAAGGTTAGACTTGTACAGTGAGTTGTAAAGCTCGCACGCGCTTAGGCGCGGTGTCCTTTCGACTAAGGGCGTCAGCCACAACATTGGCTTTGCCTGGATGGTACCTGATTGAGCATTCGTAGTCGTTTAGCAGTTCGACCCATCGTCGTTGTCGCATATTCAGTTCCTTCTGTTTGAATATATGTTCGAGGCTTCTGTGGTCAGTGTAGATAGCACATTTGGTACCGTACAAGTAGTGTCGCCATATCTTAAGTGCAAAAACAACCGCTCCCAGCTCTAGGTCGTGTGTAGTGTAATTTCGTTCGTGAACCTTAAGTTGGCGCGAAGCATAAGCAATAACTTTATCCCGTTGCATCAATACACATCCAAGACCCTGGATAGATGCATCGCAATAGACTACAAAATCGTCCGTGCCTTCAGGCAAAGCGAGGATAGGTGCGCTACAGAGTCTATCCTTTAAGTGCTGGAACGCTGTTTCCTGTGCATTACCCCAACGATAAACAACACCCTTCTGCGTCAGTAGTGTAAGCGGCTGAGCAATCTTTGAGAAGTCTTTGATGAACCGTCTGTAATAACCCGCCAAACCCAAGAATTGGCGTATTTCTGTTGGTGTGCGAGGTGCAGGCCAGTTTCTGATCGAATCCACCTTGGATGGATCAACATGAATCCCATCCTTGTTTACCACGTGGCCTAGGAAGTGGACTTCACGAAGCCAGAAGTCACATTTTGAAAACTTAGCGTATAGCTGTTCCGTTCGAAGAAGTTCCAAATTAAGTCGTAAATGATGCTCGTGTTCCTCCTGACTCTTCGAGTAGATCAGGATGTCATCGATGAAAACAATAACAGACTTGTCAAGATAAGGTTTGCACACCCTGTTCATAAGATCTATGAAAACCGCAGGCGCATTTGTTAGCCCGAATGGCATGACTAAAAACTCGTAATGGCCGTAGCGAGTTCTGAATGCTGTTTTGGAGACGTCCTCATCCCGGACTCTCAGTTGATGATAACCTGACCTCAGGTCAATCTTCGAGTAATAGCTCGACCCTTGCAACTGGTCGAGTAAGTCGTCGATGCGTGGAAGAGGATAGCGATTCTTCACGGTCACCTTGTTCAGTTCGCGGTAATCAATACACATGCGGAAGGTACCGTCTTTCTTCTTTACAAATAGTACTGGAGCTCCCCAGGGCGAAGAGCTAGGACGTATGAAACCCTTTTCCAAGAGTTCTTGCAGTTGCTTAGACAGTTCTTCCAGTTCAGTTGGAGCTAAACGATACGGTGCGTGAGATATAGGTGCTGTCCAGAACTATAGGAATGAGGTCGATAGGGAACGTCTGACCAGCGAGGATAAGATTACAACCTTGAACTATGTGTGTGGCCTCTAAACTTTTACCGTTAGCTAACTCTACGACATGTTTGGTGTTCAAAAGTGTTTGTGTACGTTTAAGCATTTGACTAGCTTTCAGAGACATATAATTGGTATTCACACCCGAATCAAACAAGACAGTAGCATAAAAAGTCGTCAAGAAGAAAATTTTACCCATTGTTATGTTCCTGTTTCCATGGTCGTGGTTCTGACTCTGGTCCTGGTTTATTTGTGGACAATGTCTCTTGTAGTGATCTTTAGCATCGCCCTGAAAGCATCCTTTCAAACTCTGTTGTTGCTGCTGATTCTGTGGAAGTTGAGGCGGTCGTTGTTGTTCTTGAGTTACAGGACGTGAGTTTCGACAATCCTTAGCTTCATGACCAATCTTGAGGCATCGATGGCAACGACCCTTGTTGCACTGACCGCTGTGGTGTCTATTGCATCTGTTACACCTTGGATGATTACCTCGATATCCACTCTGCCCATGACTACTAGAAAACTGCTGTCTTGAGCTCTGGTAGTCATCTATCTTTTGCTGCTGTGCCAGAGGCTGGATCAAAATTAATTCCTGGCTCAGGCTTTCATCCCACTTGCGTTTGTTATCACTAGAAGCACATGTAGTATCAGCTTTAACACGTTTCAGTAGTTTGTTTTGTTCTACTGCCTGGTCTGTGAGACGATGAGCAAGCCGAGTGACTTGCTGGATAGTGCCAAGATTAGCTGCGGTCACATGACTCTAAATTTCGGGCACCAGACCCTTGAAATACAGTTCGATGCGTTTGGTGGGAGAGTCTACCATAGTGGGACAAAATGTGGCTAATTCATTCGATCTCTTCGTATAAACTTCAATTTCAGACCCCACCATCTGTAGGTTGAGGAACTTTACCTCTAGTTTGTGGATGTCTTCTCGACTGCAAAACTCTTCTTTAACTAGGTCCTTGAACTCGTTCCAGGGAGTGGCATTAGCAGCTGCCAGCCCTAACATCTGAACCTGTGCTTCCCACCAGTTTAATGCAGCACCTTCGAGTGTTCCAGTAGCAAACTTTACTCTTCGATACTCAGGGCAATCGTGCACCTCAAAGTCAGTTTCGAGCCTTTCGAACCAGTGGAGGAGGCCTACAACTCCCTCAGTTCCACTGAAGGTACTAGGTCGACAATCCTTAAGATTTTTGAAGGTGTAAACAGGTGACGGAGCGTGTTGACCTCCTGCTTGTATGGCTGCAAGTGCCGCAGCAATTCGTTCGTTAATGAGAGCCGTCAACTGGGTTTGTGTCATGTTGATATATCCGGCCATGATCTTCATAGCAAATGTAACGTAAGTAAGAGAGGTTCGCAAACAGTGCGATGACAGAAGAGAGTGAGCACACAAGTATTCTCAAGCAATAACGTATAGTAGGTTCTGTAATATAAGCATACCACGAGCAAAGTTCTATGTAATTCTAGCAAGTAGGTAAAGTAACATGAATAGTAGTACCTATGATGTTGAGCCTTGCACGTGGAGCGAAGCGTCGTTGTGGATCGTTGAGAGCACTGTTCTGGTTATAGTCTGGTTTTAACAAAAATCGTTTTCCCCTTATTAAAACCGAGTTCTCTATAACCAATGGCTCTGATACCAATCTGTCACACCCCCAAAAATCCACACGCGGAGTATCACCGCTTGGAGGCGTGACTGACCAGGATCAAGCCACCAATCATATTGAACATAATTGTAAATAATAAAAGTCATCCATCAATACGAAAGGTATTTTCAAACTAAACATCAACAAGTGTGTAGCGGAAGCATAAGTATGTAAACCCAATGTAAATCGTAAATTCAAATGTTAGATAATTAACATGGCATCATCGATCCATGTCCCACAACGACCTGCTCCTCCCTGTGCAAGCTCCATATGTACCTAAGGTCCTGCAAGGCATGCAGTAGAGAGTCTACAACTAGTTGAGCGAGTTCACAGTTAATAGTTCAGTAATAGTAATAGTATGAGTAGCATTATGTTCGTTCGTTAAGCCATGTATCGTATCATTTTCCATCGCGGGCCACCCGGCATGTATGCGAAGATTTGGGGTAATACTCCCAAATATCCTAGACTTTGTATATGTGTATCGCGGCCACCCTGGCATTACTTGCGAAGTTTTAGTATCTATAGTTCGCAGGCCTTCCCAAGGCATGTGTGCGAATGATTAGTCATAATATCGCAGCCAATCCCTGGCGTGTGTGCGAAGATTAGTTCAAATGGGTATACAAGTCTAGTCGTATCTTATCTTTACTCTTCCTCTCCCGAGGACCATATCATTAGGCTCGATTAACTAAGTATGTACGAATAAATCATTCAATCCCATTCCCACCCTGGGAACCCCATGCCTTGGCTGTGTGAACTCACCTTTGTTTGCTCGGTATGCTAGGTTATGTGCTCGCAAATAAATCAATCACGTCCTAGAGTATGCACGTACACAAAATCAGTTTGTGTTCAAGTTGTTCACGTATAAGCAGGTAACACGTAATCACAATCATATACAAGATGGTTACACTTAACAGCAGTTAACTAACCCGGTTAACTTCTAAACAGAATTAAAGTAAGTTACTGTGCTGATTACACATTTGGCGAAACACATATATTGGCGAAACACATATCCTGTTTCGTCGAGTCTCGCTTGGCGAAACAAGATTTTTATCTTGTCGACTTTCCTTGGCGAAACACATTCTGTTTCGCCGAGAGTTCTGTTTCGTCAACCATCAATTACGTCATATCAGTTACGAAATCATACAGAAAACCCTAGTTGCCGTCATCATCTAAACAGTAATCATGCAGAAAATCATTTAACGTATCATCATTATCCAATCATTGATACAATACAGTAATCATTCAGAAATCGCAACATTCATTGATTATTAATCCTAACATAATCATGAATTATTTTAGACCATTCTAGCATATGATTTAACCCTTCATGAGAGCATACTCCTGGATTCAATGGCATCCACATTCAAATCTGATCATCAACAACAACATATCTAACCTCGACACACGTAATCTTAACCGATAATATAGAACATCACATAACCAATTTCATCAATCAACATGAATACCAACATTATCTAACATCGATCCCTAATGCATTCAAGCAAAACAGTTTATGATGATAGAATCAAACAATCACATAAAGGTTGAACACTAACCGCGAAGAACGGAATAACAACTAGCTCGATTCGGGCTTCGGGGACACTAGGTTGCCGTCAACAGAGAAGAAGGGACTCTAGGGTTTCGGTTGTGGTGATAAGTTTCACAAATGAAACAGTTGTGTGATAAATAACTCACGTAACAAGGTTGGGCCCGTAACTGGGCTTCGGCGAATTACTGGGCCGGCGAAACAGTTTGTTTCATCGAGTTCGGTTTGGCGAAACAGGCTTGTTTCGTCGAGTATGTTCATGGCGAATCACAACTCTGTTTCGTCGAGTTGTTTGATGGTAAATCATTCTAAGTGTTCTTATAATAATCCATACTATATTTTACAACAACAATAAATCACATATGCACAAACGTAGCACGTTTCATTAAAACATAACATGTATGGTTACAAATCAAACAAGTCAAACAACTAAACAGTCAAGGTCAACGTGCATTGAATGCGAATAAAGAATGTCGGAAATTCGAGTTGTCACACGGTTAAAGTCCGGTTGTTCGGTTTGACACTGTTTCGTTAAAGTGCTTAATTAATTCGTAAAGCGTCCTATATATATATTTTTGTAACGTTTTTTTATTTTCAACACTCAGGAAAATATAACGGACTATTTAGTGACCTTTCTGTACACTATTAGTATATTAACAAGTACATGTAAGTATAACACAGATATCAGAAGCAGTTAAATGATTCAGCACAGTCATCAAGCACTTTAATTTTTATTAATAAATTGTACGGAATACATGGGATTTTGAGGGTTGTCACACCGACCCCATGCCCGGCAGACCCGACCCGTGCTGGCCTTCTAATTTGTTGTTTTTAGTCTTGGTCTTGGGATGTAGCTCGGAGGGTTGGTATATTGTATCAACTTCCCTTCTTTTGTATTTATGCTGGTTTTTGCCGTTAATTTGTTCCTTTTGTACATTTAAGCTCTTTTAATCTTGAATATCAAAAGTATACAAAGAAACGCACTATTTCCAACATTAGTACTAAAAAGAGTTGTTTTTATACCTTATTTTAATATAATTTATATGTTGCATTTGGCGCATATTAAATACCCCCACACTTGAATCTTTGCTTGTCCTCAAGCAAAACTCCTTAATATTGCTTACATACCCAAATGGAATTATTAGAGAAGAAGTTTTCGGGTCTTGTTTGTTGAGTGTCGGGAATCAAAGTTCTTTTTTTTCTTGGTTTTATTTTATTTACAATCCTATTCGGCATGATTTATTTAGAACTTTTTATGAAAAATAAATATTTTTGGGCATATCATGCCTTTTTAAAATTTCATTTAGCTATATACAAATTCGCACACCTCACAAGTGATCACTCAACACTCGGCCGGAGAGGTATAAGTGAAAAGCTCGATCCCGGTATGGAACCTACTCCTACCATATTCTTGACAAGTAATCAAACATCATTCTTTTTAACATAATTGTAAGTCCCAAAACTACCAATCTGTAACACCCCAATTGCGTAATACAACAACATGCGGCGGAAATATCGGGGAGTCACGTTACAAATTGCTCACAACTACTGGTACTAAATTGTTTCAATATTATTAACATCGTTTTACAAACAAATAATACATGTAATTGTCTTTTGATTTAGAAGTCTAAGGCCCGAATACAGTCCTATGCGTTGCATGCTTGAATTGTTGAAAACCTGAAACATATGTGAAATTTTGTCAGCATAAATATACCGGCGAGTACATAGGTTTTGTTAGCCAAATAAATGGAAAAACATTTGATATTGCAATACTTTGACAACTACAAGAGCTGTCAATTGAAAATAAATCTTGAAGCCAAAGAATGGCAAAAGTTTAGTATTGCAATACATAATCTTGATTGTGAAAACTCGTGGCAAATAGTTTTGTATATGGCAATATGATTATTACTAAGTCATTTTTATGCCATTTGAAATTGTACATCGTACTCTCGTTTAAATCATCGTAAACTCGTTAATGTGTTATTAGAAATTCAATCAATGATTAATAATAACTGTTTTGAAATAAATCAAAACTTGTGTGAGTATTATATAAATCAAGTCAATGATTCATAAAAATACTTTAGATATCCTTCTAAGAATCTAACATATAAAGATATGGGAGATTCTACAAGGATTTGGATAATCGAACATTGAATCAATCGTACACAAAATCCTAAAGTGATTCGGATAACGCTACATGAGTAATAAAATAAGAACACTTATATATAGGAAGTACCAGCGGCGTATCCACCATGTTCTTATTTTATTACACCCGTTTCGTTATCTAAGTCACAACTACCACATAAACACATAATTGTCAACTTGTCAATAACTTGTAAACATGCATTAAAGTACACAATGAATCCAAATAAGGGCTTCAATATTAGCACTTTAAACATCCCATATATGTTTAGCTATGAAGATAGATAAATATTACAGGGATACGGTTCTCAACACATTGTTTAGTCAAACATGCATTAAAGTACACAATGAATCCAAACAAGGACTCCAATATTAGCACTTTAAACATCCAACAAGTATCAATCTATAAAGATAAATTGATGCTAAAAGGATTTGGTCTCGATCACATTGAATCATTGTATCACAACATTCTAAATCCTAATGGTGATTCGGGATAACGCCACGAAGGGTAATACAATAAGCACACTTATATATAGGAAGTACCAGCGGCTTATCCACCATGTGCTTATTGTATTATCTAGTTTCGTTATCTAAATAACCAACAATCTACACATAAACCATAACCATCGTGTCTTAAAGTACTTCTTAAAAATCTCACTATGAAGATAGGAAGATCTAAGACTGTACTTCAAATATCCTATAAGAATCTAACTATGAAGATAGGTAGATCTTTTAAGGATTTGGATAAACATCGTATTTGCATAATCGGAATAATACACATAAAAGCACTTAGTAAACACATATATGCCATACATTTAGAAAACATATCGGTTACGCATATGAATCACCCCAAAACATTTGAAAATGGTAAAAGAGGGGAACTATGTAATCACATTGAATGCAAAGTATCCTCGATTAAATGAACTTAACAAAGCTTGGGCAAACCAAGGAAATCAAGTAGTACCTAGTAATCGGATCGCTAGTTAATAAATCGACACCTAAATCGGAAGATCGGGTAGAATGAGGTCTTGTAAACCAAATGAGTATTGGAACTCATGTGATATGGTTTAACAAAGCCAACATTCTAAATCAGAACCTATTCTAAGTGCTTACGATCTGTTACGACCTATTAAGGTAGCTTATGCTACTTTAACGCGTCGTTCGTGCAAATGCGGGTTCGAGACGCCTAACTAGTCCTATGACAAGTATTATATGCCCTAACATGTTTAAATATGTTGCATAATTAGTTTAAGTGGCAAAAGTTAGGTTACATATGCTTAAAATACAATTATGCATGAAAAGGGCATTTTGGTCATTTTCCTAAGGCATATAAACTACCTATCATAACAACTAATTAAACTAAGTGACCATAAGGTATAACCTTGGAAGGTTATTCCCTATACAACTATGGTCACAATATATGCTAGGTCGGATCCTAACGATCGACCAAACGGGTCGGGTTCAAAAGTCTAAGCGGTTGTCAAGACCGCTTGACTTACGACCCTATACAAGCACTAGACTAAAAGTGACGAGTTAAACATGTTAAAACGTGTTTAACTAAGTTAGAAAACAGGTTTGATATCAAAAAAAAGTGTTTTGATACCTGAAAATAGCTTCATCGCAAAATACGCATAAACACGTATTTTGACCGAAACTTTGACTCGTTACTTCGACTAATCAACGTGGTAATCAGTAGGTATAGTGACAAGGGAGTATAACCATCGTGATTATGCTCACGTTGCAAAGTTCGAATGAACTTTGTGTTGACCAATTCATGGTCAAAGCAGAAAGTCAAACACTGTTTGACTTTCACGCTTGAAAAGCTTAAACAAGCATGACAGAAGCTTACAAAGGGTCTAAGCTAGGAAGAATTGAACCAAAATACTCAAGTATGAAGCCTTAGCTTCAACTTAGAGGAGAATTGATTCAATTTGTTCGGAATGAAGTGAAAAACCCAAGTCTATTTATAGTAAGTTTGGATTAACAAGATCATTCCAATTGTTAGGGAGATCAATCTTGGTCATACACTTGTGGAACATGGTTTCTAATACAATGGGAATCGAAAAACCAGCCTAAGGTATTGAGAAAATTGCATCAAAGACCCTGAATTTCAAGCTGGTTGCTGAAACTGTTTTGCTGAAAAAGTTCATCTCAGGCGACACGCGGAAGGTGACAGTGTTTCTGTCGCGACACTCCTGGCAGGTCAGGCTGAAAGTTTTCAGTTTTTGGCAGTTTTGGTCCCTTCATGCTAGAAACTTGGTTTTTGACATGTTTAAGCCCCGTTAACCCAATTTCAAGGCTCTAAAATGAGGTTAAAGTATACGGGGACATGAAATATGCTTGAAAACATCTCGGATGTCAGTTCGTTTGGTCGTACGGTCACGTTATTCGGTTAATTACGACGAAACACGAACAGACGCGAAAAACGATCCAAATTGAGCGACGAATGGTATTTTTGCATTCCAGTCACTAAAATAAAATATGTTAATGATTACAAAAATTTTTGGATGTCCGAATATGTTCAGAATGTAAGATATGCGCGTAAATGCAAACTTATGCATTTTTTGACGCTTTTAGTCCCTATTGATCAAAGAAGCATATTTTCGCATACCGAACCCCTCAAAGCCTATTTCTAAGTTATGTAAAGGATATTGAGGGTATGTTTAACTTATGATCAAGTTCCAGAATGTTCGTTACAGTACGAATCAGAAGACTTTCGCAGTTTGACGCAAATAGTCCCTGTGATCGAATAAACTTGTTTTTGACACACCAAAGCCTTCAAAACTTATTTCTAAGTTATATAAAAGTTATTTAAGGTATGTTAAGCCTATGTCACTGCTCCAGTGTGTTTGCCGCATTAAACTGATTACGTTTACACATCAGTTTGCGTATAACTTTCCAGAAAGCGATTTAAAGCTTGAAATTGAACTAGAATCAAAACGTGAAATTTTCAAACGCAAATAAACAAATTTTGAGACCAAAACATATTGTTTCTTTGATAAATGATATTGTTCTACCTCGTACTATGTTTACGGAGCACAAGTGTCACAGTCTCCCCTACTTTAGGAAATTTCGTCCCGAAATTTATTCGAAGGAGACCGTAGAATGTAATTGAAACAACTGAAGGTTAAGCAAATTGCTAGATCCCAAAGATGCGGAGCATCATTTGGTGTTGGAAATTTTAGGGGATTTCGAAATGTGATTTGGTATATTTAAAGTATCTCAAGGTATTCAACCCTTTGAAACTAGTGAATTTAAAGAAAAAGTCGACCAGTGTTCAAAAATCGTTTGAGTGTGGCACTATGTTATACTAACCTCTTAGTGTAATTCCTAGCAAACAAAGGGGTGTACGTTCAATCCCTACACGTACACGGTTTCTAACGTCCCACGAGGTACATCCCATGTACCATGAGCATCTCACGCATAGGAGACGGGTGAACATACCTATGGCATCAAGATCGTCATCTTTAACACCATAATGTACTCCCGGTCGGCTCGATTTGAGTTAATGAATGTACTCATCGTCGTCCATTGTAAATAACCACAACAATACCAAATAAGCACATAATCACATAAAGGTCCAAGATAACATAAAATCACCAAGTGATTCTCAGCAACGTTCTAAAGAATAACACAATAAGAATACTTATATATAGGAAGTACCATCAGCGTATCCACCATGTTCTTATCGCATCATACTCCTCCCGTTACCTTAATCACTCTAGATCTTATGCCACCATACTTAACAAGGCTTACTATGATTCTCATGCGTCGAATCTCATAATTAAGTATGCACCCATAATTACTCGTTTCGTCACATGGTCCACGTAGCTTCTCTTGTTAAGTGAGGGTAAAAAAATAATAAGGTCGAACTATCGTCTAAATCAAATAAACATCGTCACAACATAATATCTGTCAAATCGAATCGTGTTTCATACTAGAAATGATAGCACTACTTGTTTTGCATACAACAAATTTAGTAGTATGTATTTTATTCTAGTACAAATGTTTATATATGTTTCATACTAACCAAACAGGTAGAATGCAACATATACTAATCATGCATTGTCATCATAATGAGAAAATATTTTCAAATCATGTGCTAGGTATGCTAAGTTAACACACTAAGCAAAATGTATTTGAAAATTAGTGTACTAAGTACGTTAAGTCAACATACGAAGCAAATTGTATTTATAATCATGTACTATACATATTAAATAAACAAATCATGTATGTAATGCCATGATCATAAAATAGTATTAACTTGTTCATAGTATTCGTATCGATCGTGTTTCCTTGTTCGTGTGAATGCACTAGAGTGCAATCATGGTATGCTAATTTACAAGATTTAGTTCCAAAAGAATGGAATCCTCAAAGTCAGCATGAAGTTGTAATCACACATAGTTTAATCATATTAGAGTTTGTAATTGGAAATGAATAACAAGGATAAAGATAAACTTCTTGAGATTTATGTTGTCATTACAAACATAGTTGAAATATGTACATTGTTTTAGAAAATAAACAGACAATATAGAGGTTCAAATGATCATAAGTGCTTGATCATTAGCTTGAGCCTCGTTGACGTTGAACACTCATCCATTAGCATTGGCAAGCTTGGGGAAATTTCGCTTGAAATGATTTAGATCACCACAATTAAACATGCTCGGGGGCGAGTTTGATTAGGGGCTGCTCGGTTCTGGATACGACAGGTCACAGCTAGATGTCCAAATAGACCACAGGTTGTACACTGGCGACAAGGAGAATTTGACGCGTGATGATAGTTGTAATGATTGCATCGAGGTTGCTTTCCATGATAAAATCCTTTAAAGGGTACTGAGTTTAGTGGAACTGGTGCAGGAATTGCAAAATTCTTTGAAGTCTTGTGCTTCCTAGAACTTTTAGAAGATTCGGCCTTTGTTCGTTTTGAATTCTCATTAGTAGTTTCGGTGTTTTGTTTCTTGTCTCCCTTTCGAAATAGTTTCCCTTTTCTAACCTGGGAGTCGGTTAAGATAGCGGCTAATTCCTTAGCCTCCCTAAGCGTTACAGGTTAGCTGCCAGTGACAATGTCTTGGACAAGATCAGGTAGGCCATCAATGTATTTCTCAATGGACTGATCCAAAGGTGTGACCATAGTGGGGCAAAGTAGGCTTAGCTGTTCAAATCGGTCAGTGTATGCACAGTTTTTCCCACTATCTTATTTTAGATGATAGAATTCGTTTTAAAGTGCCCTTATTTCGCTTCGTGGGCAGAATTCTTTCTTCATAAGATCCTTAAATTCTTCCCACGTTAGTGCCATTTCCATATCGGCACCTCGATCTCTCGTAATACCGTTCCACCAAGTGAGTGCTCTCCTTTGAAAGACACTCGAGGCGAACTCCACCTTGCGCCCATTGGGACACTGAACGTGACGGAATGTGCTCTCTCTCAAACCATTGTAGGAGCGCAGTTGCTCCTTGAGACCTAGAAAATTTCGATGGCTTAGTTGAATTGAGCGTTTTGAAGTGACACTGAGCATTGTTATTATTGTTATTGTTATTTGCTTGGTTTATCTGAGTAATGAGGTTCGGAATCACAGCGGTCATCTGCTGAACGATTGTGGCTGCGAGAGCAGCATTCTCCGTTTGATCGCGTCTAGGAGGCATCTTGAAAGTATAGCTATAGTGAAAATCAAATAATTTAGATCCATCAAATTGTTATGAGTTTGTAACATCATTGTTAGTGAAAATTGTGGACTAGTAAAAATCTCGTTCATAGGTATCGCTCATGTACTTAGAATATATAGTGTAAATTCTGACTTTAGTAAAATCTTGTTCATAAGTCTCGTTCTTGTATCAAGAAAATACAGTGTTGTGGATTTTGTTTTGAGACAAGAGTTGTTTGAAAAATAAACTTTCGTAATATTTTTGGATGAGAGAATACAAACCAAGTTAATGGTTTGTGTTAAAAATTCCTTTATTGTTTAAAAATTTATTGTTTTTAAGATAAAGTGTTTTAAATTTAATTTTTAAAATAAATAAACTTTGTGTTTGAAATTTTGAAAATTCTCATCCAAATGGTAAAAATTTGAAATTTTGAAAGACAACGGTAGTGTTTCGAAAATGAAATAGGATCTCATAGTGTCGTGAAATGAAGTGAAATTCATTTCAACTGTCTCGAGTCAAACATATCACTGAAGGTAATATGATGAATTGGTATTGTGAAAGGAAATTTGTTTCGATTGTCGTGAATAGCAAACATATTACCGAGGGTAATATGAATGAGTAGCGTCACAAAGGTCGTTTAGAAATCGTTCGACATGGTCTAGATGGGTAGGCTTTTAAAATGTTTCACGAAGACATGCTTTAACCTATAAGTGGACACTCACCCTAAGAGTTCCCAGGTAAGAGTGACTGGTCCGAATATGCGGATTTGTACGAACACTCTAGCCTTTGACAGAAAACTCGGGGTACAGGCATCCACCCTTCCAGATTGCATGTGTTCACATTATTAAAAAGATTTCGATGAAAAACGTTTGAGGAAAACATTTGAGAAATCTTTTGATAAAAATTGTTTAAGATAAACATGCTTGCGAAATATTTTGACGAAAACGTTTGAGAAAACATTTTGAGAAATATTTCAATGAAAATGTTTTGAGAAAACATTTTGAGAAATACCCTAAGGCATAAAGCCTAAGGTTTAGGATAAATCATCTAGGGCTAGATGATTTGTAAATCATAGAGTAGTTGTGGCACGAATAAGGATGAGGATTTAGGAAGGAGTTCCTAAGTCTAGTCATGTTTGGGTTCTAGGAAGGTTATAGACTAGGTTTAAGGCATGCTAATAACCTAATTCCCTATAACCAGTGCTCTGATACCAATCTGTAACACGTCAATCGCGTAATATAACAACATGCGGTGGAAATATCGGGGAGTCACGTTACAAATTGCTCACAACTACTGGTACTAAATTGCTTCAATATTATTAACATCTTTTTACAAACAAATAGTACATGTAATTGTCTTTTGATTTAGAAGTCTAAGGCCCGAATGCAGTCCTATGCGTTGCATGCTTGAATAGTTGAAAACCTGAAACATATGTCAAAAATAGTCAGCATAAAAATGCCGGCGAGTACATAGGTTTTGTTAGCCAAATAAATGGCAAAACATTTGATATTGCAATACTTTGACAACTACGAGAGCTGTCAATTGAAAATAATTCTTGCAGCCAAAGAATGGCAAAAGTTTAGTATTGCAATACATAATCTCGATTGTGAAAACTCGTGGCAAATAGTTTTGTATAAGGCAATATGATTATTACTAAGTCATGTTTATGCCATTTGAAATTGTACATCGTACTCTCGTTTAAATCGTCGTAAAACTCGTTAATGTGTTATTAGAAATTCAATCAATGATTAATAATAACTGTTTTGAAATAAATCAAAACTTGTGTGAGTATTATATAAATCAAGTCAATGATTCATAATAATACTTTAGATATCCTTCTAAGAATCTAACATATAAAGATATGGGAGATTCTACAAGGATTTGGATAATCGAACATTGAATCAATCGTACACAAAATCCTAAAGTGATTCGGATAACGCTACATGAGTAATAAAAGAAGAACACTTATATATAGGCAGTACCGGCAGCGTATCCACCATGTTCTTATTTTATAACACCCGTTTCGTTGTCTAAATCACAACTACCACATAAACACATAATCGTCAACTTGTCAATAACTTGTAAACACGCATTAAAGTACACAATGAATCCAAATAAGGGCTTCAATATTAGCACTATAAACGTCCCATATATGTTTAGCTATGAAGATAGATAAATATTACAGGGATACGGTTCTCATCACATTGTTTAGTCAAACACGCACTAAAGTACACAATGAATCCAAACAAGGGCTCCAATATTAGCACTTTAAACATCCTACAAGTATCAATCTATAAAGATAAATTGATGCTAAAAGGATTTGGTCTCGATCACATTGAATCGTTGTATTACAACATTCTAAATCCTAATGGTGATTCGGGATAACGCCACCAAGGGTAATAAAATAAGCACACTTATATATAGAAAGTACCAGCGGCGTATCCACCATGTGCTTATTGTATTATCTAGTTTCGTTATCTAAATCACCAACAATCTACACATTAACCATAACCATCGTGTCGTAAAGTACTTCTTAAAAATCTCACTATGAAGATAGGAAGATCTAAGACTGTACTTCAAATATCCTATAAGAATCTAACTATGAAGATAGGTAGATCTTTTAAGGATTTGGATAAACATCGTATTTGCATAATCGGAATAATACACATAAAAGCACTTAGTAAACACATATATACCATACATTTGGAAAACATATCGGTTACACATATGAATCACCCCAAAACATTTGAAAACGGTAAAAGAGGGGAACTATGTACTCACATTGAATGCAAAGTATCCTCGATTAAATGAACTTAACAAAGCTCGGGCAAACTAAGGAAATCAAGTAGTACCTAGTAATCAGATCGCTAGTTAATAAATCGACACCTAAATCAGAAGATCAGGTAGAATGAGGTCTCATAATCCAAATGAGTATTGGAACTCATGTGATATGGTTTAACAAAGCCTACATTCTAAATCGGAACCTATTCTAAGTGATTACAACCCGTTACGAACCATTAAGGTAGCTTATGCTACTTTAACGCGTCGTTCATGCAAATGCCCGTTCGAGATGCCTAACTAGTCCTATGATAAGTATTATATGCCCTATTATGTTTAAATATGTTGCATCATTAGTTTAAGTGGCAAAAGTTAGGTTACATATGCTTAAAATCCAATTATGCATGAAAAGGGCATTTTGGTCATTTTCCTAAGGCATATAAACTACATATCATAACAACTAATTAAACTAAGTGACCATAAGGTATAACCTCGGAAGGTTATTCCCTATACAACTATGGTCACAATATATGCTTGGTCGGATACTAACGATCGACCAAACGCGTCGGGTTCAAAATGAGACATCTGTGCCTCTGCGACCATCAAACATATACCAAATCAATGAAATATTGTGTTTCATACTTAGGATTTGTATAAATATGTGTATTATTTGCACATATCAATTCTCGTTCGATTTCGAGCTCTAAATCGCTTTCTGGAGAGTTATACGCGAACTGATGCGTAAACGTAATCAGTTTAATGCAAAAAACACTCCAAAATAGTGACATAGGCTTAACATACCTTAAATAACCTTTACATAACTTAGAAATAAGTTTTGGAGGGTTTGGTGTGTCGAAATCAAGTTTATTTGATCGTAGGGACTATTTACGTCAAACTGCAAAAGTATACCGAATCGAATAGAAACGAACATTCCGGAATTTGATCATCACTTAAATATGCCCTAAATATCCTTTACATAGCTTAGAAATAGGCTTTGAGGTGTTTGGTGTGCAAAAATAAACTTTTTGATCAATAGGGACTAAAAGCATCAAAAAGTGCATAAGTTTGCGTTTTCGCGCATATCTTACGTTCTGAACATATCCGGACATCCAAAAATTGATGTAATCATTAAAATATTTTATTTTAGTGATTGTCATGATAAAAATCCCATTCGTCGCGTAATTTGGATCGTTTTTCGCGTCCGTTCGTGTTTCGTCGTAATTAACCGAACAACGCAACCGTCCGACCAAACGAACCAACATCCAAGATGTTTTTGAGCATATTTTAAGTTCCCTATACTTTAAATTCATTTTAGAGCCTTGAAATGGGGTTAACAGGGCTTAAACGTGTTAAAAATGCATCGAAAAGCAAGTTTTGGACATGCAGGGACTTGAAATGACAATCTGCCAAAGTAGTCCCTCGCGGGGCGCATCAGCTAAGTTCTCTGCCTACGCGGGGTGTGACAGAAGCCCATATCAGCAAACTGTTTTCTTTGATTTAGCAGCTGGTTTCTTGTTTTGGACATGGTTTTCTTCATCCAATGTGCTTGTTATGGGCACCCATTGTATTACAAAACAGTGGGCACACTTGGACGGTCCAGATTGAAGCTCGTTTATCGAGGAACGATCTTAACGGTGGTCCAAACTCTATAAATACCCAACCCCAATTTCATTTCAATTGACACTTTGATCTGATTTTTGCTCTAAGTTGGAGTGTATGCTTCATACCTGAGTAATCTTTAGATCAAATCTTCATTGTTTGGACCCGTTGTAAGTTTCTTTCGTTCTTTTATGCATTTTTAAACACGAAAGTCAAACACTGTTTGACTTTCTGCTTTGACCGGTCAATGGTCAACACGAAGTTCGTTTGAACTTCGCAACGTGAGCGTAATCACGATGGTTATAGTCCCTTGTGACTATACCTACTTGTCACACCCCCAAAATCCACATGTGGAGTATCACCGCTTGGAGGCGTGACTGACCAGGATCAAGCCACCAATCATATTGAACAATATAGTAAAGTAATTATGAGTTCAACCACACAATATAATTGGTGTCCAAAATAAATGGTTTAACAAGTCAAAGTTATCAGCGGAAGCAAATAGTTCAAAACCCAAATCATAAATTAAAAAGTATTTAAGTTTATCATGAACACTCAATGTCCATGCTCCACAACGACTCTTCCCCATGCAAGCTCCTGCTAAACCTAGTGACCTGCAAAGCATGTAGTAACGAGTCAACAACAAAGTTGAGCGAGTTCACAGTTGGTTGTCCATTTTAGAGTTGTTCCAAAAACATAACTTGTTCTTAACCGGCTATCCAGCCGTGGGGGTTACCCCATAGTTCGAAAAACGTTTATTAGTTAACCCATTCTTACGTCGGCTATTCCAGCCCGGCTCTCCGGCCGTGGGGGCTACCCCATGTTTAAACTACCAGACTCGTTACCATATCGACTACTAACGTTTGTCATGTTTATGTGCCCTCGTCAATGTCTATCATCATTGACATGCCTAGTCCATTAGTCCACGCCCGTCCTCTGCGGCAGGGTGTGAGGTTTGTTAAACCTAATAGCGCTCTTTAACTAATGACTCGTTCGCCATTGGCCTCGGCGATTAAGTCGATATAAAAGGAGGGACTTCGTAGATAGAGTTCTAGTCTAATAAATCTAAATCCATCTCAACCGAATGAGGAATCTACATTCCTGAACACGTCTCAACAGGGCGAGGAATCTACATTCCTGAACACGTCTCAACGTGACGAGGAATCCCTATTCCTTAACCCATTCCCAACCCCTGGGAACTTCCATGCTTTGTAGAAAGTGTGAACTCACCTTAGGTTAGCTCGGCAGATAAGTAAAGTTCGATTGAGCTCCTAGTGGCCAACCATGTCCTAACATGGTTACCATACAAGTCAGGTCTAGGTTCAAGTAGTGCACATAGATTTTACACATAAACTATCAGGTTACAACACACAATAATCATAGCAAAAACGTAAATCACCTAAACAGTCAAGTCCACATAATGCCCAACTTGTGCGACTCTGACGGTTGGGCTCTCACAAGTTCATTAGCCCAATAGTCTTGTGCGATTCACATATACCCGGCCCAAATAACGTAAGCAATCCAGCATGTATACGGCCCAACCAAATAAACATGATTCAAATTGTGCGATCCATTAGACCTTGTGCGACTCGGAACATCCTGTGCGACTGGGTTCTGGGCTTTAAGGACCAACAGCATGGAAATGTTCAACAGATGTGTGTGGCCCAAGCCATGTGCGATCGACACTGTCTTGTTCGATCCACAAGTCTTGTGCGATCATGCAATCCTAGGTTGTACAATGTGCTTTGAACAGTTGTACCCTATCTTGTGAGATGTACCTTGTGCGATCAGATCAGGTCAGGTCTTGTGTGACCTGACCTTGTGCGACCGACAAACTTATGCGATTCGTTTTATTATCGGAATATTATGCTAATCAGTTACATTGTTTCCATTATTCGATTCAGTTACAATCATTCAATGGTTTCCAATTAACATTAACAGTTTCCAAACATGCAATAATCGATCAAACAATCCATTTTCTCATGAATTCATATGAACCCTAATTATTATCCAAATCATGAACAATCAATCCTCATGCAAAGCTTATAATCAGATTATAGAATTCGAGTACCAATATGCAACCTAATTCATCGTACAATTTCTCATGCCAAAATCAAGTTGATAAATTAACACCCAATCAAGATCAAATCCCTTTAACATGCAATCGACTCTAGGTTAACATATATCATCATTCGATCCATCAACCAAAAATAGTTCCCATCATCACATTTATATATAAATTGAACACATATTTCAAATTCATGATCCCAGTAAATATCAATATTACTACTAACATGAATCCTAGTTATCATCTAAAAATCATAGCAATCGAAATCATGATAACTAATTAAAGGTGTAACACTAACCAGAAAATCAAAAGGGCTATCTTGACCGAGATGGAAGAACTTCGAATGATGGGACAGCCGTCGAACAAAAGAGAGAAGTTGAGAGCTAGGGTTTTACGTGTGTTGTGTGATTTGCAAATAATGAGAAGTGTATAACCTCCTCATGAGGTTATGCGTATGAAAGGTGGGCCGAACCCATCATGGGCTGCCCTTGAGATTCAAATGCATGAGAAGTGTATAACCTCCTCATGAGGTTATACGAGTTGTCACATTATCCCCAAGTTGAAAGAAATTTCGTCCCGAAATTTAGCACATACTCACTGAGGAAGCTAGTTAAGTTGCATGGTTTTCCCGGTTTTCCAGGGGTGTCACATCCTTCCCCCGTTGGTTTAGAATTTCATCCCGAAATTCCACAGTAGCTTCAGCCTCAGTAGTTGTTTCACTGTTCACGAACAACTGGGGATACTTGTGTTTCATCTGGTCTTCTCGTTCCCAGGTGAACTCTGGGCCACGACGGGAGTTCCAACGAACTCGAACAAGAGGTATTCTGGTACGTTTGAGAACCTTAACATCTCGGTCAGTAATCTCTACTGGTTCTTCGACGAATCGCATCTGGTCATCGATAGTGAGCTCCTTGAGAGGAACTATGAGGGTCTCATCTGACAGACACTTCTTCAGATTCGACACGTGGAATACGTTGTGAACTCCGCTGAGTTCTTCGGGTAGGTTCAGTTTGTAGGCCACTTTGCCTTCTCTATGATTTCAAAAGGTCCAACGTATCGCGGGTTGAGTTTACCACGTTTACCAAAACGAACAACACCTTTCCAAGGTGAGACTTTGAGTAGCACTCGATCCCCAACCTGAAACTCGAGTGGTTTCCTGCGCTTATCAGCGTAGCTTTTCTGACGGTCGCGAGCTGCCGCCATTCGTTGTCGTATTTAAGCAATCCTTTCTGTTGTGTCTACCACAAGTTCTGGGCCAGTGATCTGGCTATCACCAACCTCTGCCCAGCAAAGAGGTGATCGGCATTTACGTCCGTACAATACCTCAAACGGAGCGGCCTGGATACTGGTGTGGTAACTGTTATTATACGAGAACTCCACTAACGGGAGATGCTTTTCCCAGCCATTTCCAAAATCGATTACACATGCTCTAAGCATGTCTTCAAGGGTTTGGATGGTGCGTTCAGACTGCCCATCCGTTTGCGGGTGATATGCTGTGCTCATGTCTAATCGAGAGCCAAAAAACTTGTGCATTGCTTGCCACAGTTCAAAAGTAAAACGCGCATCATGATCAGATATGATAGAAGTTGGCACCCCGTGCCTCAAAACCACTTCCTTCAAGTAAACGTCTGCTAAAGTAGAGAACTTGTCAGTTTCTTTGATAGCCAAGAAGTGTGCGGACTTAGTTAATCGATCCACCATCACCCAAATAGTGTCATTTCCGCGTTGAGACCTAGGCAGACCAGTAACGAAATCCATGGAAATTTGCTCCCATTTCCATTTCGGGATCTCTGGTTGTTGGAGTAGGCCTGATGGTTTCTGATATTCTGTCTTGACTCTCGCACAAGTTAAACACTTGCTAACGTAGGTTGCTATGTGGGCTTTCATGCTAGGCCACCAGTATGTAGTTTTGAGATCGTGGTACATCTTATCCGAACCAGGATGTACTGAGTAACGAGACTTGTGTGCTTCATCCATCACGAGTTCGCGTAAGTTTCCATAAAGTGGGACCCAAATGCGCCCTGTTACGTAGTATGCGCCGTCCTCCTTTTGTTCTAGGAAGACTAGATTGGATGGTGAGTTGTAACGCGTGCACACACTTAGGTTTTGTCTCCTTTCTACTGAGGGCATCAGCCACAACATTGGCCTTGCCTGGGTGGTACTTGATCACGCATTCGTAATCATTCAAGAGCTCGACCTATCGATGTTGTCGCATGTTTAACTCCTTTTTCTTGAAGATATGCTCGAGACTCCTGTGATCGATGTAAATGGTGCACTTGGTACCGTACAGGTAATGTCTCCATATCATAAGTGTGAATACAACTGCTCCCAACTCCAGATCATGTGTGGTGTAGTTCCTTTCGTGAACTTTAAGTTGGCGTGATGCGTAGGCAATGACCTTGTTACGTTGCATCAATATGCAACCAAGTCCCTGAATTGACGCGTCACAATAAACCACAAGTCATCTGTGCCCTCTGGCAACAAGAGGATAGGTGCGCTGCATAGCCTTTCCTTTAAGTGCTGAAATGCAAACTCCTGGGTGTCGCCCCAACGATAGGTGACACCCTTCTGAGTTAGAGAAGTGAGAGGTTGCGCAATCTTGGAGAAATCTTTGATGAACCTTCTGTAGTAGCCCGCCAAACCCAAGAATTGGCGGATTTCTGTTGGAGTACGAGGCGCAGACTAGTTCTTGATCGAGTCTAACTTGGATGGATCAACATGAATCCCATCCTCATTCACCACATGGCCTAGAAAATGGACTTCACGAAGCCAGAAGTCGCATTTCGAGAACTTTGCATACAGTTGTTCTGTTTGAAGGAGTTCCAAAATGAGTTGCAAATGATGCTCGTGTTCCTCCTGACTCTTGGAATAGATCAGGATGTCGTCGATAAACACAATAACAAACTTATCCAGATAAGGCTTGCACACTATATTCATAAGATCCATGAAGACCGCAGGTGCGTTTGTCAACCCGAATGGCATGACCAAGAACTCATAATGTCCATAATGAGTTCTAAATGCTGTTTTGGAGACGTCCTCATCTCGGACTCTCAGCTGGTGATATCCCGATCTCAGATCAATCTTCGAGTAGAAGCTCGACCCTTGCAGCTGGTCGAACAGGTCATCAATACGCGGAAGAGGATAGTGATTCTTCACAGTCATCTTGTTGAGCTTGCGATAGTCGATACACATACGGAAGGTACCGTCCTTCTTCTTCACAAACAAGACTGGAGCTCCCCAGGGCGAAGAGCTAGGACGAATGAAACCCTTGTCCAAGAGTTCTTGTAACTGCGCAGATAGTTCTTCCAATTCTGATGGAGCTAAGCGATAAGGTGCACGAGCTATTGGCGCTGCTCCAGGAGCTAGCTCGATTTGAAACTCGACCTGGCGATGAGGCGGAAGACCAGGTAGTTCCTCAAGAAATACCTCAGGATAGTCGCGTACAATAGGAATATCTTCTATCTTCTTCTCCTTCGTCGAGGTATCAGTAACGAGAGCCAGAATAGCAGTGTGGCCCTTTCGCAAACACTTTTGAGCCTTAAGAAAGGAGATGATGCCCACGACAGCACCACTCTTGTCACCACGAATAATGAGAGTTTCCTCACCAGAACGAGGAATACGGACGATTTTCTCCTTGCAAAGAATCTCCGCTTGATGTTGAGATAACCAATCCATCCCAATAACAATGTCAAAGCTACCAAGAACGATGGGGACAAGATCAATAGAGAAAGTCTGACCAGCAAGAACAATATTACAACCCTTAACTATGTGTGTGGCCTCAAGGCTTTTACCATTCGCTAGTTCTACAATGTGCTTGGTATTTAATAGTGTTGGGGTACGCTTAAGCATCTGACTAACTTTTAAGGACACGTAACTAGTATCGGCACCCGAATCGAATAAAACAGAAACATAGAAGTCATCCAGTAGAAACTTACCCGTTACGACGTTGGGATCGTTCCTTGCATCTCCTTGACCAATCACGAAGACACGACCCCTGGCACCGTTACCACCGTTGTTACCCCCGTTGTTTCCATTCCCCTGATTGTTATTATTATTGTTGTTCTGGTTCTGGTTCAGCTGGGGACAGTCTTTCTTGAAGTGGCCTTTAGCACCACATTGAAAGCACCCTTTGTTGTTACATTGTTGTTGCTGCTGTTGCTGACGTTGGTTTGGTGGGGCTCGCTGTTGTTGCCGATTCTGATTCGCGGGAAGCTGACTCCTACATTCTCTTGCAATGTGACCAGGCTTGTTGCACCGATGACAGCTGCCTCTACTACATGGTCCGCTATGGTGCAAGTTACATCGATTACATTTGGGGTGATTACCCTTGTATCCACCCTGCCCTTGACTTCTAGAAGACTGCTGACTGGGACTCCTATAGTCCTCAGTCCTTCGCTGCTGTGACTGAGATTGAACAGAAGTTGAACCCTTGTTTAAATTTCCATCCCACTTGCGTTTGTTGTCGCTAGGGTCCTCTGAAGTAGCTGTAGCACTGATACGCTTGGGCAGCTTGTTTTGCTCAACTGCCTGATCCGTGAGACGATGAGCTAGCTTGATGATCTGCTGAATGGTGCCAAGATTAGCTGCAGTCGCATGGCTTTGAATTTCTGGCACTAAACCCTTGAGATACAATTCAATACGCTTGATGGGAGGATCCACCATAGTAGGGCACAAGATAGCTAATTCATTTGATCTCTTTATGTATGCCTCGATTTCAGAGCCCGTCATCTTCAAATTGAAAGTCTGACTACCTCCGACTACAGTGCTCCTATTTCATCAGCTCCTTGAAGTCGTTCCATGGGGTGGCATTAGCAACCGCCAGCCCTAAACTCAAAAACGTGGGGGTTACCCCATAGTTCGAAAAACGTTTATTAGTTAACCCATTCTTACGTCGGCTATTCCAGCCCGGCTCTCCGGCCGTGGGGGCTACCCTATGTTTAAACTACCAGACTCGTTACCATATCGACTACTAACGTTCGTCATGTTTATGTGCCCTCGTCAATGTCTATCATCATTGACGTGCCTAGTCCATTAGTCCACGCTCGTCCTCTGTGGCACGGTGTGAGGTTTGTTAAACCTAATAGCGCTATTTAACTAATGACCCGTTCACCATTGGCCTCGGCGATTAAGTCGATATAAAAGGAGGGACTTCGTTGATAGAGTTCTAGTCTAGCAAATCTAAATCCGTCTCAACAGGATGAGGAATCTACATTCCTGAACACGTCTCAACAGGACGAGGAATCCCTATTCCTTAACCCATTCCCAACCCTTGGGAATTTCCATGCTTTGTAGAAAGTGTGAACTCACCTTAGGTTAGCTCGGCAGATAAGTAAAGGTCGATTGAGCTCCTAGTGGTCAACCACGTCCTAACATGGTTACCATACAAGTCAGGTCTAGGTTCAAGTAGTGCACATAGATTTTACACATAAACTATCAGGTTACAACACACAATAATCATAGCAAACACGTAAATCACCTAAACAGTCAAGTCCACATAATGCCCAACTTGTTCGACTCTGACGGTTGGGCTCTCACAAGTTCATTAGCCCAATAGTCTTGTGCGATTCACATATACCCGGCCCAAATAAGGTAAGCAATCCAGCATGTATACGGCCCAACCAAATAAACATGATTCAAATTATGCGATCCATTAGACCTTGTGCGACTCGGAACATCCTGTGCGACTGGGTTCTGGGCTTTAAGGCCCAACAGCATGGAAATGTTCAACAGATGTGTGTGGCCCAAGCCTTGTGCGATCGACACTGTCTTGTGCGATCCACAAGTCTTGTGCGATCATGCAATCCTAGGTTGTACAATGTGCTTTGAACAGTTGTACCCTATCTTGTGCGATGTACCTTGTGCGACCGACAAACTTGTGCGATTCGTTTTATTATCCGAATATTATGCTATTCAGTTATATTGTTTCCATTATTCGATTCAGTTACAATCATTCAATGGTTTCCAATTAACATTAACAGTTTCCAAACATGCAATAATCGATCAAACAATCCATTTTCTCATGAATTCATATGAACCCTAATTATTATCCAAATCATGAACAATCAATCCTCATGAAAAGCTTATAATCAGATTATCAGAATATAGAATTCGAGTACCAATATGCAACCTAATTCATCGTACAATTTCTCATGCCAAAATCAAGTTGATAAATTAACACCCAATCAAGATCAAATCCCTTTAACATGTAATCGACTCTAGGTTAACATATATCATCATTCGATCCATCAACCAAAAACAATTCCCATCATCACATTTATATATAAATTGAACACATATTTCAAATTCATGATCCCAGTAAATATCAATATTACTACTAACATGAATCCTAGTTATCATCTAAAAATCATAGCAATCGAAATCATGATAACTAATTAAAGGTGTAACACTAACCAGAAATCAAAAGGGCTATCTTGATCGAGATGGAAGAACTTCGAATGATGGGACAGCCGTCGAACAAAAGAGAGAAGAGGAGAGCTAGGGTTTTACGTGTGTTGTGTGATTTGCAAATAATGATAAGTGTATAACCTCCTCATGAGGTTATGCGTATGAAAGGTGGGCCGAACCCATCATGGGCTGCCCTTGGGATTCAAATGCAGGTGTGGGCCGAGGGAGATGTGACGAGAAGAGGTGTATGGCCCATCTTGGGCTTGTGCGATTGGGTTAGGTTGTGTGACCAAGTTTGCATATTCACATTTTTATATAACAAAACATAAACACATAACATAACATTCAATTAAATCAATGCATCACAAAATCACGTAGCATTCAAACATGTTACACTAAGCACAAAGATAGGTTCTGAAATACGAGTTGTCACACTACTGATTACCACCTTTATTAGGTATAGTGACGAGTCATAGTTTCGGTTAAAATGCGTATTCATGCGTATTTTGCAACCAAACTATTCTTGGGTATTAAAACCCTTTGTTTTGATTTCAAACTTGTTTTCTAACTTCGTTTAACATGTTTAACTCGTCACTTCTAGTTTAGTGCTTATATAGGGTCATAAGATAAGCGGTCTAAACAACAGCTTAGACTTTCGAACCCGACCCGTCTGGTCGATCATTAGGATCCGATCAAGCATATTTTGTGACCATAGTTGTATAGGGAATAACCTTCCGAGGTTATACCTTATGGTCACTTTGTTTAAGTAGTTGTATGATTGGTAGTTTATATGCCTTAGGAAAATGACCAAAATGCCCTTTTTACGCATAAATTCATTTTAAGCATATGTAACCTAAATTTTTACATCTAAACTGATTAGGTAACATTATTAGACATGTTAAGGCATATAATACTTTTCATAGGACTAGTTAGGCGGTTCGAACGTGTTTTACGCGAACAACGCGTTAAAGTAGCGTAAGCTACCTAAACGAGTCGTAATGGGTCGTAAGCACTTAGGTTAGGTTTCGATTTAGTATGTAGGCTTTGTTAAACCATATCACATGAGTTCCAATACTCATTTGGTTTACAAAACCTCATCCTATCCGATCTTCCGATTTAGGTCCGGTTATTAACATAGTTACCTATATTAGGTGCCGTTTGATTTCGTGATCCCTCTAGCTTTGCTTAGTTGTTATTCAACACCTCTAAGTATCCTCAAGTGAGTACATAGTCCCCTCTTTTACTATTTTCAAACTTTTTGGGGTGAAGCACATGTGCCTACTTGTTACTTTCGTGCTTTTCATGCTTTTATATCATATACTTGCTATGTTCATTAGTACGCATACAGTACATGATTTCATTATGTTTTGCTATGTATGTTCACTTAGCATGCTAGCACATTGATTTTCATATATTACATTTTGTTGCATATGTTCATCCAGCATATGGACACATTGTTTTACATTTTGAACTGTTTGAGCCATTTGGAACTGTTTGGTCTCTGTGAATTATTTGAACTGTTTGAACCATTTGGAACTGTTTGATCTATGTGAATTATTTGAACTGTTGAACCATGTGGAACTCTTTGGTCTATGTTTGAACCTTTGGGTCAGGGAAGTGATTAGGTAACGGGGCGGGTGTAATGTGATAAAAGCATGATGGATACGCCGCTGGTACTTCCTATATATAAGTGCTTTTAACACCTTATATGTGTGACAACCCGCACTAAACCAGGTATCCGTACAACTTGATTAATAATTAATTATTGCTTAATTACTGTGCTTGCTTGAACTTGTGAATAAACTGCTACTTGAACACTGATACATGTACTTACTTGCATCATACTTTACTTGCTGTCACTACATTATTTACATGACTGAACCTTAGTGACAAACAAGATGCACAAAAAGCACAGTAGCACTATAACGGATAACCTATTGAACATGCTGATAAAGCCAGCATCAGGCAAACACTGCCTCTAAGGCCTGTATGAGCCAGAAATATTTTGCTACACTAGTGGTGAGTGTAGGGATATAAGGGTTGTAGAACTGCGTCTCTAGGAATAAGTCACAATGACTGGA
The DNA here is from genome assembly GCA_030545235.1 of Helianthus tuberosus. Classification (NCBI taxonomy): domain Eukaryota; kingdom Viridiplantae; phylum Streptophyta; class Magnoliopsida; order Asterales; family Asteraceae; genus Helianthus; species Helianthus tuberosus. The sequence continues at coordinate 45,707,213 of CM060426.1, read as the reverse complement.
TGTGCCTAAAACGTACTCTAAGTACAAAACTCAGCACTTTACATAATAATTCAGCTTTTAGCTAACTAATAAAGTGCCAAAACATGAGAAAAATATTACTAGACACTTTCCAAAGTGTCAGAAATAAGTTGTCTCACTAAAAAGGGTATTAACGACACTTTAAAGCTTTGTTAAGCACTTTAACGAATTACTATCCAACCGAACAACCGGACTATACCCGAAACATGAAAATATTGTTATTTTCATTATTTATCTTTTTCTGAGCCAGTTAGGGTCCCTGAATACCCTAACACCCGCTGTAAAGCATAACACACTAGTAACCGGGTAAAACACTTAACTTAACTAACTAGTTCCTAACCATCTAGTTAGAAGCCAATCGAATACCCCCCCCCCCTTTAACCGAAACCGTCCCCAAGGGGACATACCTTGTACCATTTTGATTATTATAATCCTTGTTGTCTAATATCTAAACAACACACTAACCATTGGTTAATGAACTAGAGAATTGTCTATAAGATCCACATTTAGTCCACCATAATCTAAACATCACAACAACAAAAATCAAAACTCTCCTCTCTTGCTCTCTAAGTCTCGGCCGAACACCCCCCTCCCCATACATCCATTTTCGGTTTTCATCAAGCCATTCCAAGATCATTCAAGCTTCAAGGATCACGTATTAGGAGGCTTGGTGCACTCGGAGTTTGAAGGACCTCTCTCTCTAGCTTTTATTCACCTCATTTGCGCGTAGATTCTTCCCTAGCCTCGAGCTAGTGGTATGTTACTTAAATCACCTTCTTGAACTATTCTAAAGTGGTTAATACGATTTGTAACGGTTAAAACTCGAAATCTTACAAGATGATACTTTAAAGTCTACTAAAAATGCTATAAGTGTTGGATAAAAGCTCATATGTTGTGTAAATGTTGTAGTAATTGAAATTTGTGATTATTTAGACCCGATCTATGTTGTGGTAGCTCGGATCATCACTTAACCCGGTTTGGTCATGATCACGAATCATGACATAAGGTTGTTTTGAATAGAACAAGGGTTAAAGGGTGAAACTCTACCACACGCGAATCATGAACTTGTGTAAAAATGTTTTACTTGTGGAATAGTGTTTAAAACTAGCAGATCTACGTATCTGCAAGTGGTATTTTCAAAGGACCAAGTGTTAAAGAAATCATGCTTTCTAAAAATAGATCTTACACTAACAAGAATGGTTTTTAGAACACACAAGTGTGTAAACACTTGTGTAACACAAAGTTTCGACAAAAAAAAAACTATTTTTGTAAAAGTTGACGAGAAGTTGTAAAGACGGAAATTCCATAAAAACGAGGTTTTCACAGAATCGGATTACTTTATATAAAGATCCACTAAAAGTAATGAGATTTACTTCACAGTTTGGATAAATCACGAGTTCATGAAATTTATGCGATTTATATACATATTTTGACTAGTTTGTGATTTGAACATGGTTTTGATTGAATAAGAAGATTGTTGGTTTGATTTATAAAAGAAAATGATACGCTTGAAAGCGTGGCCACCTCCAGTTACAGAGGAAACTATGGCGAAATTTTTCCAAAAACCTAACACTTAGAAATATTTTCACTATAAGTGTTAGAAATACATTTTGACTTGTTTTCAAAATATAAGTTTCGCCACGACTATATTTACAAAACATCGGAGGTGGGATTTTCACAAAATAAAACGTGATACATAAATATATTTAGTATATATTTTTCACAACATCACTTGTATAAGTGTTTATGATTATTTTGTGAACTACGTAAATATTATTTTCAGAGTAAAAAATAATATTACTAAGTATTATTTTGGGGAAAATCACATGTATTAAAATATAATATTTTTGGGAAGAATATTCATATTTTGGAGTTGGAAATAAAATATATTAAGTGAGACTTAATAGTGAAATCAGAATGTTACGAACACACATGTATTAAATCCCCCATCCTTGGGAAGGAAAATAACTACCAAGTATACAGAATGTAAACACGAAATAGTTGCCTAACTATTTCCCAAAAACTTAAACCATAAAGCTAAGGCACGGCTGTCCGTCTAATAGAGTTAGCACGTGTAGGTCGTCATACAGCTGATTGATTTGGAGGCATACTTGGTAGAGACGCACCACTGTGAGTTCATGTCCCCCTTTTCTCTAACTGTTTTCAGTTTTCTTAACTGCGGGGGTGAAATACATGTTACTTTGATTACAAGTACTTTATACATGGTATGGTTAGCGTAAGGAGGTTTACTACTTAGATCATGTGAGTGGGTAGGCAGAAACTGGAGGCCATTAATCCTCATTGTAGGACCGAGGGACGTAAGCGGTAGATCTATCTGGGTGTAGCGAGCCCAACTCTAGGCCCAACAGAACGGACCTCTGAGAGGCCCAACAGAACGGACCTTGGAGTGACTTTGTACCCAACGCTAAATCTGCTAGGTTTGAGTCTTCCTACTTGCACTTCACACATATCAATGGCCTTGCAAACCGTTGGTGATCTCTTTTTCCTTATTTGCTACATACCAAGACTATTTTTATACTTACAAAGGTTTACTTACTCACTTACACATGAACTCGCTCAACATTATTGTTGATTTTTCAACTTACATGTATTTCAGGAAATTAAAGATCTGGCGCGGTATGTTATGTTTTCCCGCTGCATAAGGGTTCCAAGGTCATCCCAGTTTAGGAAATGTGACTCTTTCCTGGACAAGTCACAAATCTTAAACTGCGTTTATTTCATGTTGATGTTTATGTTTTTCAAGACAATGTTTTATGTTATGAGGTTGTAAGTCTCTAAGACAATGTTGTGTTACTCTGGTTTTAAAACTTAATCGAATGGATGATCTTGCATGATTTTATTTCATATAGCATTGTTATGGTTAAGCTATGGTATTAAGAAGTCACACCAAAATAACCACGCTTCCGCAAAGCCAGGGTGTGACAGCTTGGTATCAGAGCTCTGATCATAGCGAACTAGGATTCTTTCTCGAGTCTAGACTATGATCACTAGGGCTCTCACGAAAACATTTTTCTGCATACCACTTAAGTCCAGATCCAAAAACTTTTTACAAACAAATGTTGAGCACATTTTATTATTTATAGGCTCAGTCTAGAAGGGCTGAGGCTCGGTCTGAGAGGCCGAGGCTCGGTCTGAGAGATCGAGGTAGTTGGCTAGTTGGACTAGGAAGAGTAGGCTCAGTCTTGGAAGGTGAGGCTCGGTATTGGAGACCGAGGCTCGATCTGAGAGGTCGAGGTAGATGATAGAGCAGTCTTAGAGACTGGGAGAAATTGGCTAGTGAGACTAGGAGAATGATTTGAATGCTTACTTGGTGACTTATGTGATTATTTGATTGTATGATTGACTGTTTGTGCATGTTGTGTTTATGTTACAGACATTATGGACACCTCTGGCACTGGTGATTCAGACACCACAGGACCTAGACCTATAGTATCGGACGACCTAGAGTCTTCTGATCCCTGCTCCCATACCCTTAGCTGTTTATCCTGCCTATGATTTGCTTCTCGACGCCGACGATGATGACGACGTCGATCTTTTTGATGACGAGCCTTTGGAGGATGAGGTTCAGGGCGAGGCCCTTCTTGCTGCTGGTGATCTTTTGATGATCGCAGATGCTCCCGCTGAGGAGTCTCCTGCTCACTCTCCGGTCCCAGACTCTTTCGAGTCTGTGGCCTCCGCACCTTCACATACTTAGAGTGCGCAGCACTTTTCTCATGGATCAGATCCCGACCAGGCATCCTCTGTTGCCCCTATTCCTAGCTTTGCTTTCGACCATGATGATATGGAGGATTCCGATCCTGTCTTTCCCCCAGGATTCGACCCAGATGAGGATATAGAGTTTATACCCATGGATCAGCCTATGGAGGATCCAGTCGACCCAGTTGATCCCATCGACCCTGAGTTTGATTTTGAGATGGCCTTTGATGAGCCCGAGCAGCCACTAGACCCTGCTCCTGACCCAGTACTTGAGCATGACCCAGTTCATGCTGACGCACCTATTATTGAGCCTGTCGTTGCTGACCCACCTATTGATGATCACCCTATAGATGCTCCATTATTGGAGGGCGATCATGTCATTGCTGCTGATCATGTTGATCCCCCACTTATTGTTGATGCACCAGTTGACCCTCTTGTTGCACCTCACCATGATCCTATGCCAGTTCAGTTTGATCGTACACTTTTTGAGGCACGGATCGACCCCCGAGACGAGCACGCCCAGTGTGGGTGGATTCCTGCTGATGACGAGGTCCCCCCTTTTCCCCCACAGATCCCTGATACACGTCACATTGATACTTCGTTTTCATTTCCTCAGTTTACACCTCCAGCACGAGCTGGAGAAGGTTCTTCGGCTCACCCTTTTGGACATGTACCGGTATCTATCTCTGCTATACCACCATCTGCTACTTTTCCCACTGTTTCTCCATTTCAGGTGGCACCTTTTGATCCCACCAGTGAGCCGTTCCTTTGGGCACCACACTCTGCTATGCCACCTACTGACCCCTACCATTCTTTCCACATGGGGTATACCATTGAGGACGTTTTGATATCGATTGTTGTCCAGCAGGAGGCACTCACACAGCGCATCCAGGAGCTCAAGAGAGCTCAGCCACCGCCGTGTCAGTGTCAGGGTCAGACCCACCCTGTTTCTTCGCAGCACCCTCGACCTTTGTTATCTGACTATGCTGCACGCCTTTTGACACTTGAGCAGTAGGTTGCTTCTTGGTTGCGTACCCAGAGAGCCATGGAGGAGGACTGGCTCCAGTTGCGTTGTTTGTTTTACACTCACTTTCCCCCTCCTCCACCGCCATCCGTGTAGAGCTCTTCAGTACCGTATAGGTAGACATTGGTGAGAAGACGGCGAATGCTTTTGACTGCACAGCATTTTTGGAGACTACATTTTGATTCTGGCTTTTGTTGACATGTATTTGATGTACTGACACTGATTCGATATGATTTTTGGACTAGGGTGATGTAGCCCTTAGTCAACTGATGTTGTATGACACTGTGATGTACTTGTACGCTTACTATGTGGTCTCGATATATGGCAATCGCAGTATTCTCATCATATTTGATGCTTGATTTGGTTATTTGTATTTTAGGACATGGGATGTTGTGTGATTGATGTTTGTGACATGGGATGTTGTGTGATTGATATGATTATAACATGAGATGTTATGTACTATTACTATCATACGCTAAATTATGACTTGACTTATGTATTATAACTATGGCCTGACCGACGTAAATCATCTTTTAGAAGATGCCGCCGAGACGTGAGACACGCATGCCTACCAATGAGGCAGAACTCCAGCAAATTATCGCTGCTGCCATTGCACAATACGCCGCCTCTCAAGGAGGGACTAGTGGAAGCAACTCTGGCAACACTGGCAACAACAATAATCCACCTCATGGTAATACTAAGACATTTAGACATACCATGACCTAAATGGATATCTTTAGCAATGATGCTAATGCCAATCGTATGTTATAACGTATGTGCAGGATGCACCTACAAGCAGTTTCTAGACTGCAAACCGGTCAACTTTGATGGCACAGGAGGTGCTGTCACCTTTGTTCGTTGGGCCGAGAAAACTGAATCTGTTCTTCGCATGAGCAAATGCGCGCTGGATCAGCAAGTCACCTATATCTCAGGGCTATTCTTGGATGGAGCCCTCTCTTGGTGGAATCTGCAAGTACAGACACTTGGTGAAGCTGCTGCCTACGCGCTAACCTGGATCGAACTGAAGGAACTTATGCGCAAAAAGTACTGCTCTCGCGCGGAAATCCAAAGATTGGAAACTGAGTTCTGGCATTTGAAAATGGACGGTCCAAAGATCGCAGAATACGTTCAAAGGTTCCATGACTTATCACATGTGGTACCCTACATGGTCACTCCGGAGTTCAAGCGGATTGAACGTTTCATTTGGGGATTAGCTCCTCAAATCATAAGCATGGTGACCTCATCCAAGCCTGCGACCATTACTGAGGCGATCGATTTTAGCGTAGCTCTCACTGAGGAGGCCATTCGCCTGAACAAGTTTGATGATGCTGAGCCTAAGAAGAAAGAGACTCACGTCGAGTCATCAGGAGGTAACAAACGGAAGTTCTCAAACTTCAAGCAGAGCGCCAGTGTGGCGGTTAAGAAAGGAGGATCAGACACGCCAGCTCAGGTTGTGACACCCTAGGAAAATCTGGACAACAACGCAACTTAACTAGCTTCCTCAGTAACCACGCGCTAAATTTCGGGACGAAATTCTCTTAACAGGGGGAGAATGTGACAACCCTCAAAATCCCATGTATTCCGTACAAATTATTAATGATAATTAAAGTGTCTGACGACTGTGTGGAATTACTTAACTGCTTTCTGATATCTGTGTTATGCTTACACGTATTTGTTAATATGCTAAGGAATATGCTAAGGAATATGCTAAGGAATATGCTAAGGAATATGCTAGGAATATGCTAGGAATATGCTAGGAATATGCTAAGAATATGCTAGGAATATGCTTGGAATATGCTAGGAATATGCTATATGGAAGATCTTATAAATACCACCATTCCACCAAGCTCTCTCTTCTCTCCCTCTCCTTTCCCTTGTTCGGCAGCCACCTTCCACCATACTACCACCATCATCAAGCTCTTTTTCAATCATTCCTCATACATACAAAGGTGTAAGAGGTCCAACAACGAATCTCGGTGCTCTCGGAAGTGGAAGGACCTCCTCCATTCGCTATTAACCACCACATTTCTTCACTCGAACTTCCCTAGCCTTGAGCTAGTGGTAAGAACTTAGATCCGTTCATTCTTTATGTTATTTTAGTGGTTAATAGATGTTAGAATGATAAAAAGTTAAGAAACTTTAAAGCTCATGAACAAGTCTTGAACATAATGTGTTAAGGTGTGGATAAAGAGAAGTTATGTGTGTAAATCGTGTAGATCTTGTGTTGTTATGATTATTGGTTGATTATCTGATGTTTTGCTGATTGATATTGATGTTTAATGTTGTTGTGATTAATAAACTTGTTAACGGAATCGATCGAACATGATTTAGAAGGTTAAACACTGAAAGACAGAATCTGTCCCGGTTTTACAGCCAACTTCAGTTGGCTGTAAACAGGGCATAAATTCAACGAAAAACCGATATTTTGAATCTAAAATATGTTATTAAGAAATACGGTTCTAATGGCACCGGAATCGTAATTTTTGGACTTCGTTTACTATTTTTAAAGTGTTAATTTGCAACAGCAACTTAAGCTGAATTTTGACAGCAATAAATGGGTGTCATAGTTTCAGTCATAACCTGAGTTTTGTGATCAATCGGACCATGAAAATTTTACTGTAGATGAAAACTGAAGTATTTGTAATTACCCCACTGGAATTTCGCAAATCGGACTTACGATGAATTTTTAATAAATTGTTTCGTGGACTGTGGTCAGAAATACATAAATCTGAGTTCAGTCCCGAATATGAATTTTTATAAAATATTGGTAATGAACCGGACCCCGATATTTTTACATAATAAAATATGGAATGTTTATGAGATTCTATAAAAATTTGGGAATTTTTGGAATAATCTAACTATTTTATTTAAATGCCCGAAAACTGCCGGTTTTGGGTATTAATGCTGAGTTAACATAAGTTGTGACTCGCGTGTCTAAATGCCGAGTATGCTATCTGTGAATGATCTAACGTGTTATACATGTTATGTGCATTATCGTATGTTTGATCTTGAGTGGGGAACGGATGGGAAACTTGGATGGGCGTAAACCGTTAAAGTGATGCATGATGTGTGATAGATACGTGTAGGAACTTTGTGTTCTATTTGAAAGCCACTAAATGACTAACTGGTAAATCATACTAGGACGTGATTGACCGACCTTGACTGTTAGCTATATTGAGAATCTAACCGAACAAACCGAGGTGAGTTCACACACTTTCTAAGGCATGGGATTCCCGGTGGTTTGGGAATGGGTTAAAGAATTAAAACTAAATCTACATATCCTCCTTGGGTAGGATATGTACGGCCATACTCCATAGATTGGATGCCATTATTAATCCTATGAATTCTCCTAGTGCAGAATACGTACGTTGTGGTCCTCCTGGTGCAGGACAACAACCTTAAAACTGGCTAGACAAAACTCTATCATGAAGTCCCTCAATTTATATCGACTTAATCGCCGAGGCCAATGGCGAGCGGGTCATTAGTTAATAGCGCTATTAGGTTTAACAAACCTCACACCGTGCCGGTAGGACGGGCGTGTACTAATGGACTATGGCAGATTATCAGTGATGATAGACACTGATATAGGGCACAACTTATTTGCGTAGCAGTCGATATCATACCGTCTAGTAGTTCAAACGGGGAAAGCCCCCACTGATTATGGATATGGTTTGGGTAAAGAAAAGGAATTGGTTAAACATACTTTCAACTATGGGGTGACCCCCACGGCAAATAAGCCAACGAAAGTCAAACCACGTTTTCAGAAACAACTTAAAACTAAACAACCAAACGTGAACTCACTCAACTTTGTTGTTGACTCGTTGTTACATGCCTTACAGGTCGCTAAATGCTTGGAGCTTGCACGGGGAAGGAGTCGTTGTGGTGTACGGACTGTTATGTTCCGTACTTAATGTTTAAATCCTTATGAACTTACTAAACTTGCGTTTTGAAACCTTAACTTATGAACTATGGACTTATGCTTTTGAACTCACGTTTATGCTTCCGCTGTTTAAACCAAACAAGGTTAACTAGCTTTGGTCACCAATCGTATTATGTTTGGTTTTAATTACCTAATTGAGTTGTTCAATATGATTGGTGGCTCGATCCTGGTCATGTCACGCCTCCAAGCGGTGATACTCCGCATGGTGGATTTTGGGGGTGTGACAGATTGGTATCAGAGCCATTGGTTATAGTGAACTTGGTTTTAAAAAGGGAAAAGTTTTTGATAAAACCAGACTATAGCCAGTACAGTGCTCAACGATCCACAACGACGCTTCGCTCCACGTGCAAGACTCGACACCATAAGTGGTATGATTTATGTTATATTGTCGGTTAGATAGTTCTCACTGTGCATTAGATAATGTGATATTTGCTATTTGAACCTTGTGTGCTTACTCCCTTCTGTCACTCCACACTTACGCACTTTCGCGACACTTCTCCCACTTACGAATTGCTTCATTATGAAGATCATGAGCGGACGCAGAGGACGTATCAACCTCACTCAAGACCAGTTGACGGCCTTGATCAACGAACGAGTCGCTGAGGCACTCGCAGCCAACCCTGCAGGAGGTATAACCTGCCATACCAACTCACCTTAGGACGTTTAGATCCTACCTTCGCAAACCAACCCTCGTGCTTAACCTTATCTATTATTCTCGCACTACAGGTCAAGATGCTCAACCTCCGGTGTGCACGTTCAAGACATTCATGGACTGCCGACCTACCACTTTCAGTGGCACCAAAGGAGCAGTGGGCCTTCTTCACTGGTTTGAAAAGCTTGAGACAGTTTTCGAGATGTGCGAATGCCCCGAAGACCGTAGGGTGAAATATGCTACCGGAACACTTGAAGGAGCTGCGTTAACCTGGTGGAAGGCACAAGTCCAACTACTAGGACTGGCAGTTGCTAATGCCACACCCTGGAATGGTTTCAAAGAGCTGATCAAAGGGGAGTACTGTAGTCGGGATGACATCCACAAGCTAGAAGTGGAATTTTACAACCTGAAGATGACAGGATCTGAGATCGAGGCGTATACTAAGAGGTCAAACGAGCTGGCCATCTTGTGTCCAACCATGGTGAACCCTCCCTTCAAACGAATTGAGCTCTATCTCAAGGGCCTTGTACCAGAGATTCAAAGTCACGTGACTTCAGCCAACTTGGGTACCATCCAGCAAGTCGTCAAACTGGCTCATCGTCTCACCGACCAGGCGGTGGAGCAAAACAGGCTACCCGAACGTATCAGTGCCACAGCTACTCCTGATGCACCTACCGATAACAAGCGAAAATGGGATGGGAACTCCGGAAAGGGTTCTACTTCAGTTCAGTCTCAGCAGCGAAAGACTGACGACTACCAGAGTCCTGGTCAGCAATCCTCTGGTAACCAAGGACAGGGTGGATACCGAGGGAACCACCCCAAGTGCAACCGGTGCAACAAACATCACAGCGGGCAGTGCAACAAAGGTCGCTGTCAGAGATGTCAAAAGCTGGGTCATGAAGCTAAGGATTGCAGGAGCCCACGTCCTTCAAATCAGAATCGCCAACAACAACAACAAGCTCCACAGAATCACCAGCAGCAGCATCAGCAGGGCAACAAAGGATGCTTTCAGTGTGGCGCTGAAGGCCACTTTAAGAGGAAATGTCCCCAGCTGAACCAAACCAGAACAATAACCAAGGAAATGGGAACCACAATGGGAATAACAATGGAGGCAACAATGGAGGCGGCAATGGGGGAAACAACAATGGCAATGGGGCAAGAGGTCGTGCTTTCGTGATTGGTCAGGGTGCTGCGAGGAACGATCCCAACGTTGTGATGGGTAAGTTTCTTCTGGACGACTTCTTTGTTACTGTTTTATTTTATTCGAGTGCCGATACTAGTTACGTGTCCTTAAAAGTTAGTCAGATGCTTAAGCGTACCCAACACTTTTGAACACCAAGCACATCGTAGAGTTAGCAAACGGTAAAAGTCTTGAAGCCACACGCGTAGTAAAAGGTTGTAACCTCGTCTTAGCTGGTCAGACTTTCTCCATCGATCTTATTCCTATCACACTGGGTAGTTTCGACGTCGTTATTGGGATGGATTGGCTATCTCATCACCAAGCGGAGATTGTTTGCAAGGAGAAAATCGCCTGCGTTCCTCATTCTGATAAAGAACCCCTCGTGATTCGTGGTGACAAGAGTGGTGCTGTCGAAGGCATCATCTCTTTCCTTAAGGCCCAGAAGTGTCTGCGAAAGGGCCACACTGCCATTTTAGCACTCGTTACTGACACATCCACAGAAGAGAAGAGAATTGAAGACATTCCTATAGTGCGCGACCTTCCTGAGGTATTTCCTGAGGAATTACCTGGTCTTTCGCCTCACCGCCAAGTTGAATTTCAAATCGAGCTAGCTCCTGGAGCAGCGCCAGTAGCTCGAGCACCATATCGTCTAGCTCCATCAGAACTCGAAGAACTGTCCACACAACTACAAGAACTCTTGGAAAAGGGTTTTATACGTCCTAGCTCTTCGCCCTGGGGAGCTCCAGTCTTGTTCGTGAAGAAGAAAGACGGTACCTTTAGGATGTGTATAGACTATCGCGAACTTAACAAGGTGACTGTGAAAAATCGTTATCCTCTTCCACGTATTGACGACTTGTTCGACCAGTTGCAAGGGTCGAGCTATTTCTCCAAGATTGATTTGAAATCGGGATACCATCAGCTGAGAGTCCGAGATGAGGACGTCTCCAAAACAGCATTCAGAACTCGCTATGGCCATTACGAGTTTCTGGTTATGCCATTCGGGCTGACGAATGCACCAGCGGTCTTCATGGATCTCATGAACCGAGTGTGCAAGCCTTACCTGGATAAGTTCGTTATTGTGTTCATCGACGATATCCTGATCTATTCTAAGAGTCAGGAGGAACACGAGCAGCATCTACGACTTATGCTGGAACTTCTTCGAAAAGAGCAGTTGTATGCCAAGTTTTCGAAATGTGACTTCTAGCTTCGTGAAGTCCACTTTCTAGGCCATGTGGTAAACAAGGATGGGATTCACGTGGATCCATCTAAGGTTGAATCGATCAAGAATTGGCCTGCACCCCGTACACCAACAGAAATCCGCCAATTCTTGGGTTTGGCAGGATATTACAGAAGGTTTATAAAAGATTTCTCCAAGATTGCGCAACCTCTCACTTCACTGACTCAGAAGGGTGTCATCTATCATTGGGGTGATACACAGGAGTCCACATTTCAACACCTAAAAGATAGACTTTGTAGCGCGCCTATCCTCTCATTGCCTGAGGGCACAGACGATTTTGTAGTCTACTGCGACGCTTCCATCCAAGGACTTGGTTGCGTGTTGATGCAACGTGACAAGGTCATTGCCTACGCATCACGCCAACTCAAGGTTCATGAAAGAAACTACACTACGCACGACTTGGAATTGGGAGCAGTTGTTTTCGCGCTTAAGATATGGAGACATTACCTGTACGGTACTAAGTGCACCATTTACACCGATCACAGGAGTCTCGAGCATATCTTCAAGCAAAAGGAGTTAAACATGCGTCAACGCCGATGGGTTGAGCTCTTGAACGATTATGAATGCGTAATCAAGTATCATCCGGGCAAAGCCAATGTTGTGGCCGACGCCCTCAGTCGAAAGGATACTATACCTAAGCGTGTACGTGCGTTACAGCTTACCATCCAATCTAACCTTCCCGCTCAGATTCGCGATGCTCAGGTTGAAGCATTGAAAGCAGAGAACATCAGGGCTGAATCCCTACGAGGATCGAGGCAGCGACTAGAACAAAAGGAAGACGGCGCTTACTATGTAAACGGACGCATCTGGGTTCCATTTTATAGCAACTTACGCGAGCTTGTGATGGATGAAGCACATAAGTCTCGTTATTCGGTACATCCTGGTTCGGATAAAATGTACCACGACCTCAAGACTACGTATTGGTGGCCTGGCATGAAAGCCCACATAGCAACCTACGTCAGTAAGTGCTTGACTTGTGCGAGAGTCAAGACTGAATATCAGAAACCATCAGGCCTACTTCAACAACCGGAGATCCCGAAATGGAAATGGGAGCAAATTTCCATGGATTTTTTTTTACTGGCCTGCCCAGATCTCAACGCGGAAACGATACCATTTGGGTGATCGTAGATCGACTGACCAAGTCTGCACATTTTCTAGCAATCAAAGAAACGGATAAGTTCTCTACTCTTGCAGACATTTACCTAAAGAAACGGATGTGACACCCCAGGAAAATCTGGAAAACAACGCAACTTAACTAGCTTCCTCAGTAACCACGCGCTAAATTTCGGGACGAAATTCTCTTAACAGGGGGAGAATGTGACAACCCTCAAAATCCCATGTATTCCGTACAAATTATTAATGATAATTAAAGTGTCTGACGACTGTGTGGAATTACTTAACTGCTTTCTGATATCTGTGTTATGCTTACACGTATTTGTTAATATGCTAAGGAATATGCTAAGGAATATGCTAAGGAATATGCTAGGAATATGCTAGGAATATGCTAGGAATATGCTAGGAATATGCTTGGAATATGCTAGGAATATGCTATATGGAAGATCTTATAAATACCACCATTCCACCAAGCTCTCTCTTCTCTCCCTCTCCTTTCCCTTGTTCGGCATCCACCTTCCACCATACTACCACCATCATCAAGCTCTTTTTCAATCATTCCTCATACATACAAAGGTGTAAGAGGTCCAACAACGAATCTCGGTGCTCTCGGAAGTGGAAGGACCTCCTCCATTCGCTATTAACCACCACATTTCTTCACTCGAACTTCCCTAGCCTTGAGCTAGTGGTAAGAACTTAGATCCGTTCATTCTTTATGTTATTTTAGTGGTTAATAGATGTTAGAATGATAAAAAGTTAAGAAACTTTAAAGCTCATGAACAAGTCTTGAACATAATGTGTTAAGTTGTGGATAAAGAGAAGTTATGTGTGTAAATCGTGTAGATCTTGTGTTGTTATGATTATTGGTTGATTATCTGATGTTTTGCTGATTGATATTGATGTTTAATGTTGTTGTGATTAATAAACTTGTTAACGGAATCGATCGAACATGATTTAGAAGGTTAAACACTGAAAGACAGAATCTGTCCCGGTTTTACAGCCAACTTCAGTTGGCTGTAAACAGGGCATAAATTCAACGAAAAACCGATATTTTGAATCTAAAATATGTTATTAAGAAATACGGTTCTAATGGCACCGGAATCGTAATTTTTGGACTTCGTTTACTATTTTTAAAGTGTTAATTTGCAACAGCAACTTAAGCTGAATTTTGACAGCAATAAATGGGTGTCATACTTTCAGTCATAACCTGAGTTTTGTGATCAATCGGACCATGAAAATTTTACTGTAGATGAAAACTGAAGTATTTGTAATTACCCAACTGGAATTTCGCAAATCGGACTTACGATGAATTTTTAATAAATTGTTTCGTGGACTGTGGTCAGAAATACATAAATCTGAGTTCAGTCCCGAATATGAATTTTTATAAAATATTGGTAATGAACCGGACCCCGATATTTTTATATAATAAAATATGGAATGTTTATGACATTCTATAAAAATTTGGGAATTTTTGGAATAATCTAACTATTTTATTTAAATGCCCGAAAACTGCCTGTTTTGGGTATTAATGCTGAGTTAACATAAGTTGTGACTCGCGTGTCTAAATGCCGAGTATGCTATCTGTGAATGATCTAACGTGTTATACATGTTATGTGCATTATCGTATGTTTGATCTTGAGTGGGGAATGGATGAGAAACTTGGATGGGCGTAAACCGTTAAAGTGATGCATGATGTGTGATAGATACGTGTAGGAACTTTGTGTTCTATTTGAAAGCCACTAAATGACTAACTGGTAAATCATACTAGGACGTGATTGACCGACCTTGACTGTTAGCTATATTGAGAATCTAACCGAGCAAACCGAGGTGAGTTCACACACTTTCTAAGGCATGGGATTCCCGGTGGTTTGGGAATGGGTTAAAGAATTAAAACTAAATCTACATATCCTCCTTGGGTAGGATATGTACGGCCATCCTCCATAGATTGGATGCCATTATTAATCCTACGAATTCTCCTAGTGCAGAATACGTACGTTGTGGTCCTCCTGGTGCAGGACAACAACCTTAAAACTGGCTAGACAAAACTCTATCATGAAGTCCCTCAATTTATATCGACTTAATCGCCGAGGCCAATGGCGAGCGGGTCATTAGTTAATAGCGCTATTAGGTTTAACAAACCTCACACCGTGCCGGTAGGACGGGCGTGTACTAATGGACTATGGCAGATTGTCAGTGATGATAGACACTGATATAGGGCACAACTTATTTGCGTAGCAGTCGATATCATACCGTCTAGTAGTTCAAACGGGGAAAGCCCCCACTGATTATGGATATGGTTTGGGTAAAGAAAAGGAATTGGTTAAACATACTTTCAACTATGGGGTGACCCCCACGGCAAATAAGCCAACGAAAGTCAAACCACGTTTTCAGAAACAACTTAAAACTAAACAACCAAACGTGAACTCACTCAACTTTGTTGTTGACTCGTTGTTACATGCCTTACAGGTCGCTAAATGCTTGGAGCTTGCACGGGGAAGGAGTCGTTGTGGTGTACGGACTGTTATGTTCCGTACTTAATGTTTAAATCCTTATGAACTTACTAAACTTGCGTTTTGAAACCTTAACTTATGAACTATGGACTTATGCTTTTGAACTCACGTTTATGCTTCCGCTGTTTAAACCAAACAAGGTTAACTAGCTTTGGTCACCAATCGTATTATGTTTGGTTTTAATTACCTAATTGAGTTGTTCAATATGATTGGTGGCTCGATCCTGGTCATGTCACGCCTCCAAGCGGTGATACTCCGCATGGTGGATTTTGGGGGTGTGACACAGGTTACAGCTGGTAGAGGGAAGAAAGGAAAGGGATACATGGGCACCCAACCCAAGTGCAACGACTACCAACGCCACCATTCTGGTCGTTGCGGGCCAAAAGTATGCGAAGCATGTGGGAAACGTGGCCACTTGAAGGACACTTGTTGGGCCACTGCTGGTCAGGGAGGCCAGGGAGGATTCGGAAACAGAAATTACAACCGAGGTGGGAATGGAAATTGCCCACAAGGAAACTATGGAGGTAACGAGAATCGAGGCAACAATGCTAACCAAGCGGGCGCCGTGAATCGTAATCAGAGGAATGATCAAGCTGGTGGAAACGGGCAAAGACTTGGATGCTTTAACTGCGGTGATATCGGGCATTTTAAGAAGAACTGCCCAGAGTTAAACCAAGCCCGTAGAAGAGTGTTCCAAATCGAAGCAAGGGAAGCGCGCCAGGACCCCAATGTCGTTACTGGTACGTTCCCTGTAAATCAACGCTATGCATCCGTTTTATTTGATACTGGTGCCGATTATAGCTTCGTGTCGCTAGAATTTAAGAATATGCTTGGGTTAGCCGCTAATAAGTTAGATATTCCCTACTCAATCGAATTGGCCAATGGGAAGTTAGTAGAAGCCAATGAAGTTATCAGAGGCTGTGTGATTGAATTGGGAGAGCGCGAGTTTGCTTTGGATCTACTACCTGTCCAGTTGGGAAGCTTCGACGTGGTGGTAGGAATGGATTGGTTATTAGGCAACAAAGCTGAGATAGTTTGTCACGAAAAGGTTGTTCGTATCCCAACTGAAGATGGCGAAACGATTGTGGTTCACGGGGAGAAGCGTGATACGCCGTTGAGGATTATCAGCTGCCTGAAAGCGCGAAAGAGTTTGCAGAAAGGATGTGCTGCCTTCCTGGCACACATTGTAGACAAAAAAGCTGCAGAACCAAAGATCGAAGACATCCCTGTCATGAGGGAATATCCAGAAGTCTTCCCAGAGGACTTGCCTGGACTGCCACCTCAGAGACAAGTAGAGTTCCGCATCGATTTAGTTCCAGGCGCCGCGCCTGTGGCTAAGGCACCTAATAGACTTGCTCCGTCTGAGATGCAGTAACTGTCGACACAGCTTCAAGAGCTGTTAGACAAGGGTTTTATCCGACCAAGCTTCTCGCCTTGGGGAGCTCCGGTTCTGTTTGTCAAGAAGAAGGACGGTAGTTTTCGTATGTGCATTGACTACCGAGAGTTGAACAAGCTGACGATCAAGAATAGATATCCTCTACCAAGGATTGATGATCTGTTTGATCAACTGCAAGGCTCAAGCTTTTATTCAAAGATCGATCTTCGATCTGGATACCATCAGTTAAGGATATAAGAGGAGAGTATCCCAAAGACAGCCTTCAGAACTCGTTATGGACACTACGAGTTCCTTGTTATGCCGTTTGGTTTGACAAACGCACCTGCAGTCTTTATGGATTTGATGAATAGAGTTTGCAAGCCGTACTTGGACAAGTTCGTGATTGTGTTTATCGACGACATCTTGATCTATTCAAGAACAAAGGCCGAGCACGAACAGCATCTAAGAGCTATTTTGGAGCTGCTGAAGAAGGAACAGTTGTATGCCAAATTCTCCAAGTGCGAATTTTGGCTACGTGAAGTCCAATTCCTTGGACACGTGGTAAATGGAGATGGAATCCATGTGGATCCAACAAAGATCGAAACGATCAAGAATTGGGAAACGCCAAAGACGCCAACCGAGATTCGACAATTCTTGGGTTTGGCTGGCTACTATCGAAGGTTCATTGAGGATTTTTCAAAAATCGCTCAACCATTGACGCTCCTCACGCAGAAAGATAAGAAGTTTGATTGGGGAATCAAACAGGAAGAAGCGTTCCAGATATTGAAGGATAAGCTCTGCAATGCGCCAATCTTAGCACTACCGGAAGGTACAGATGATTTTGTGGTATACTGTGACGCCTCACGTCAAGGATTGGGTTGTGTGTTGATGCAACGCCAAAAGGTTATTGCTTACGCATCGCGTCAACTGAAAGTGCACGAGAAGAACTATACCACACATGATTTGGAACTTGGCGCAGTGGTATTTGCATTAAAGATCTGGAGACACTACCTTTATGGTACAAAGTGTACAATTTTTACAGATCACAAGAGCCTACAGCACATATTCAACCAGAAGGAGTTGAATATGAGGCAAAGACGATGGGTTGAGTTGCTGAACGATTACGACTGCGAGATAAAGTATCATCCAGGGAAGGCGAATGTGGTCGCCGATGCCCTAAGTCGAAAAGAGAGGATCAAGCCCATAAGGGTTAGAGCTTTAGAAATGGTTATCCAAACCGATCTTTCCTTGTGCATTCGTGCCGCGCAGAAAGAAGCTCTCAAGGAAGGAAACCTTGAAGAAGAATATCTCCGTGGGATGGAGAAGCTACTGGTACCAAACGAGGAAGGAACATTATGTTTTGAGAAAAGGATTTGGGTTCCTTTGTTTGGAGGTTTAAGGAAGGTTATTTTTGATGAAGCTCACAAGTCGCGGTACTCTATCCACCCAGGAGCGGATAAGATGTACCAGGATCTCAAAGATTATTATTGGTGGCCTAGGATGAAAGGCGATGTTGCTGTTTATGTGAGCAAGTGTTTAACATGCGCTAAGGTTAAAGCCGAATACCAGAAGCCTTCAGGACTTCTGCAACAACCAGAGATTCCCAAGTGGAAATGGGAACAAATCTCCATGGATTTTATTACGAAATTGCCAAGAACGCCAAGAGGCCATGACACTATTTGGGTAATAGTGGATCGATTAACAAAGTCAGCACACTTCTTACCTATCAGAGAGAAGGATAATACGAGCAAATTGGCTGAAATTTACATGAGAGAGATCGTCGCGCGCCATGGAGTACCTCTTTCAATCATCTCTGATAGAGACGGAAGGTTTGTGTCAAGGATATGGCAATCCTTCCAAGAAGCCTTTGGCTCACAATTGAATCTGAGCACTGCGTTTCATCCGCAAACTGACGGTCAAAGCGAGCGAACGATACAGACTTTGGAAGACATGCTGAGAGCGTGTGTTATGGATTTGGGCGGTAGCTGGGATAAGCATTTGCCTTTGGTCGAATTTTCATACAACAACAGCTACCACACCAGTATTGGCGTCGTGCCATTCGAAGCCCTTTACGGACGCAAGTGCCGATCACCCCTATGCTGGGCTGACGCAGGTGATAGGCAGCTTGCTGGTCCCGAAATCGTCCAAGAAACGACAGACAAGATTGCGCAAATTCTAAAACGCATCGAAGCAGCTCGCCACAGGCAGAAGGCCTATGCGGATCCAAACCGGAAACATGTGGAATTCCAAGTTGGGGAAATGGTGTTATTGAAAGTTTCACCCTGGAAGGGTGTGGCACGCTTCGGAAAGCGTGGGAAGTTAAATCCGCGCTACATTGGTCCTTTCAGAGTTTTGGAAAGAATAGGACTAGTAGCATACAAGTTGGACCTACCTGCTGAACTCCATTCAGTCCACGATACATTTCATGCATCCAACCTGAAGAAAAGTCCAACTCAAGATGACATTGCCATTCCCATCGACGAGATCCATGTTGACGACACGCTCCATTTCGTTGAAGAACCGGTGGAGGTTACGGATTGGAAAGTAAACAAGACCCGCCGGAGCAGTGTCAAGCTCGTCAAAGTTCGATGGAATGCCAGACACGGTCCTGAATACACATGGGAGCGTGAGGACCGGATGAAAGAGAAGTACCCCCACCTTTTTCCTAAGAACCCTGCATCTACAAGCAGAACTTAAATTTCGGGACGAAATTTATTTAACGGGGGGAGAATGTGACAACCCGCACTAAACCAGGTATCCGTACAACTTGATTAATAATTAATTATTGCTTAATTACTGTGATTGCTTGAACTTGTGAATAAACTGCTACTTGAACACTGATACATGTACTTACTTGCATCATACTTTACTTGCTGTCACTACATTATTTACATGACTGAACCTTAGTGACAAACATGATGCACAAAAAGCACAGTAGCACTATAACGGATAACCTATTGAACATGATGATAAAGCCAGCATCAGGCAAACACTGCCTCTAAGGCCTGTATGAGCCATAAATATTTTGCTACACTAGTGGTGAGTGTAGGGATATAAGGGTTGTAGAACTGCGTCTCTAGGAATAAGTCACAATGACTGGATGTGCCTAAAACGTACTCTAAGTACAAAACTCAGCACTTTACATAATAATTCAGCTTTTAGCTAACTAATAAAGTGCCAAAACATGAGAAAAATATTACTAGACACTTTCCAAAATGTCAGAAATAAGTTGTGTCACTAAAAAGGGTATTAACGACACTTTAAAGCTTTGTTAAGCACTTTAACGAATTACTATCCAACCGAACAACCGGACTATACCCGAAACATGAAAATATTGTTATTTTCATTATTTATCTTTTTCTGAGCCAGTTAGGGTCCCTGAATACCCTAACACCCGCTGTAAAGCATAACACACTAGTAACCGGGTAAAACACTTAACTTAACTAACTAGTTCCTAACCATCTAGTTAGAAGCCAATCGAATACCCCCCCCCCCTTTAACCGAAACCGTCCCCAAGGGGACATACCTTGTACCATTTTGATTATTATAATCCTTGTTGTCTAATATCTAAACAACACACTAACCATTGGTTAATGAACTAGAGAATTGTCTATAAGATCCACATTTAGTCCACCATAATCTAAACATCACAACAACAAAAATCAAAACTCTCCTCTCTTGCTCTCTAAGTCTCGGCCAAACACCCCCCTCCCCATACATCCATTTTTGGTTTTCATCAAGCCATTCCAAGATCATTCAAGCTTCAAGGATCACGTATTAGGAGGCTTGGTGCACTCGGAGTTTGAAGGACCTCTCTCTCTAGCTTTTATTCACCTCATTTGCGCGTAGATTCTTCCCTAGCCTCGAGCTAGTGGTATGTTACTTAAATCACCTTCTTGAACTATTCTAAAGTGGTTAATACGATCTGTAACGGTTAAAACTCGAAATCTTACAAGATGATACTTTAAAGTCTACTAAAAATGCTATAAGTGTTGGATAAAAGCTCATATGTTGTGTAAATGTTGTAGTAATTGAAATTTGTGATTATTTAGACCCGATCTATGTTGTGGTAGCTCGGATCATCACTTAACCCGGTTTGGTCATGATCACGAATCATGACATAAGGTTGTTTTGAATAGAACAAGGGTTAAAGGGTGAAACTCTACCACACACGAATCATGAACTTGTGTAAAAATGTTTTACTTGTGGAATAGTGTTTAAAACTAGCAGATCTACGTATCTGCAAGTGGTATTTTCAAAGGACCAAGCGTTAAAGAAATCATGCTTTCTAAAAATAGATCTTACACTAACAAGAATGGTTTTTAGAACACACAAGTGTGTAAACACTTGTGTAACACAAAGTTTCGACAAAAAAAAAACTATTTTTGTAAAAGTTGACGAGAAGTTTTAAAGACGGAACTTCCATAAAAACGAGGTTTTCACAGAATCGGATTACTTTATATAAAGATCCACTAAAAGTAATGAGATTTACTTCACAGTTTGGATAAATCACGAGTTCATGAAATTTATGCGATTTATATACATATTTTGACTAGTTTGTGATTTGAACATGGTTTTGATTGAATAAGAAGATTGTTGGTTTGATTTATAAAAGAAAATGATACGCTTGAAAGCGTGGCCACCTCCAGTTACAGAGGAAACTCTGGCGAAATTTTTCCAAAAACCTAACACTTAGAAATATTTTCACTATAAGTGTTAGAAATACATTTTGACTTGTTTTCAAAATATAAGTTTCGCCACGACTATATTTACAAAACATCGGAGGTGGGATTTTCACAAAATAAAACGTGATACATAAATATATTTAGTATATATTTTTCACAACATCACTTGTATAAGTGTTTATGATTATTTTGGGGAAAATCACATGTATTAAAATATAATATTTTTGGGAAGAATATTCATATTTTGGAGTTGGAAATAAAATATATTAAGTGAGACTTAATAGGGAAATCTGAATGTTACGAACACACATGTATTAAATCCCCCATCCTTGGGAAGGAAAATAACTACTAAGTATACAGAATGTAAACACGAAATAGTTGCCTAACTATTTCCCAAAAACTTAAACCATAAAGCTAAGGCACGGCCGTCCGTCTAATAGAGTTAGCACGTGCAGGTCGTCATACAGCTGATTGATTTGGAGGCATACTTGGTAGAGACGCACCACTGTGAGTTCATGTCCCCCTTTTCTCTAACTGTTTTCAGTTTTCTTAACTGCGGGGGTGAAATACATGTTACTTTGATTACAAGTACTTTATACATGGTATGGTTAGCGTAAGGAGGTTTACTACTTAGATCATGTGAGTGGGTAGGCAGAAACTGGAGGCCATTAATCCTCATTGTAGGACCGAGGGACGTAAGCGGTAGATCTATCTGGGTGTAGCGAGCCCAACTCTAGGCCCAACAGAACGGACCTCTAAGAGGCCCAACAGAACGGACCTTGGAGTGACTTTGTACCCAACGCTAAATCTGCTAGGTTTGAGTCTTCCTACTTGCACTTCACACATATCAATGGCCTTGCAAACCGTTGGTGATCTCTTTTTCCTTATTTGCTACATACCAAGAATATTTTTATACTTACAAAGGTTTACTTACTCACTTACACATGAACTCGCTCAACATTAATGTTGATTTTTCAACTTACATGTATTTCAGGAAATTAAAGATCTGGCGCGGTATGTTATGTTTTCCCGCTGCATAAGGGTTCCAAGGTCATCCCAGTTTAGGAAATGTGACTCTTTCCTGGACAAGTCACAAATCTTAAACTGCGTTTATTTCATGTTGATGTTTATGTTTTTCAAGACAATGTTTTATGTTATGAGGTTGTAAGTCTCTAAGACAATGTTGTGTTACTCTGGTTTTAAAACTTAATCGAATGGATGATCTTGCATGATTTTATTTCATATAGCTTTGTTATGGTTAAGCTATGGTATTAAGAAGTCACACCAAAATAACCACGCTTCCGCAAAGCCAGGGTGTGACAATATGTCGTTGCGTTATCTAGATCACTTGGGCAAGTGTTTTCAAAACAAAGTTACATTACAAGGTTTTTCTAACAATATAAATCATTTGAGTTTATTTCAGAAACGATTTACAATCTGGGTTTACATAAACAAATGTTTTTGAGTTAAGATTCATGGCGTCGAGGTTTTATAAAATATAACTAATCTGTTTTGACTTGGTTATTTCAATTTACAATATAAACATTTTACAAAACTTGGTTTTTCTAAATATCAATTAACAAAGTTGTCCGAATTATTTTCAATATGTAAACGAGCCATGAATCCGACACTCACATAAAACCTATGTACTCGCCGACATTTTTATGCTGACGTATTTTCACATATGTTTCAGGTACCAGAGTTGATGATGTTTGATGATGATATTGGTGCATGCTCACATAGTAATGGACGAGGCCTTAGTGACTTAATAACAATGAAAGTCAATTTGTTCATGTTTTGTTTCTAATTTCAACACAATGTAATACATTTAATTCAATAAAACAGAACCTCAATCCATGTGTTATGAAACAATGATTCTGTTACGACACTCCCCGACGTTTCCGCCGCGGTTTGTTGTTTTAACGCGGTCGGGGTGTGGCAGAAAAGTTGGTATTAGAGCTCACGGTTATAAGGAATTAGGTTATTAGTAATTCTTTGACCTAGTCTATAACCTTCCTAGGACCCGAACACAAGATTCTTGTGTTTAGATCTTAAAACAATACAGTCACTTATCCTTAGGTGACAACCACAACAAGAACACAAATTTCGAATCTGCTTTGAAAACTAATCATCTGTTCTAGGATGATTTATTATAAGGTTTTGAACCTTCAAAGTTTTCAAAATCTCGTCAAGGTTGGGTCTTATAATGTGAACACGTGCAATCTGGAAGGGTGGATGCCTGTACTCTGAGTTTTCTGTCAAAGGCTAGAGTGTTCGTACAAATCCACATAATTGGACTAGTCACTCTTACCTGGGAACTCTTGGGGTGAGTGTTCACTTATATGCTAAAGCATGTCTTCGCGATACATTAATATGACCCACATACTTTGATTAGTCACCATCTCATTTGTTTGCCTTAGGTAACAAACGAATGATCACAATTTTATGCGCTATCATCGTGTTATGATTATCCGATAACCTCTCGCTTGCTTCCTCCCATGCCTTCCATTATCTTTAGGATGCCTCTTCATCGCAACAACACTCAAGTGTCTGAACCAGGTGCTAAAATTGCCCAACAAATAGGCGTCGTACTCAAGAGGACCGTTGATTTAGTTATCACCATGACTCGCCTCAGGGATGAAGCTGTACAAGGGAATCGCTTTTTGGTGCAATCAATGTAACCGTCATCATCCAAATCAAATACCCTGTTTCAAATGTACCCACTGTGGACGATGCGGACATTTGGTTAACATGTGCCACTTTGCTATCCAATGCAAAGCTGTTGCAAATCCTGCTACTGCACAACCTCCAAATTCGGCTTCATATGTCGCCTTGGCATATCTAGCACCTCAACTTCATAAACATTCTATCTCGTGTACCGACTTAAGCACGTCTAGTGCAAGGTTTCGAAACACCTCTTGTTACACAAATTCCAAAATCCATATAGGATCTTTCTATCCTCATAATTAGATCCTTGTGGATGATTATCGCTCATCGGAGCCCTTAATTGAATTCTTTGTATGCTTTAATACGTACATTACGATTCAATAACGACAAAAGCCGAATTCCTATTAAGATCTTCCTATCTTCATAGATAGATTCTTGAAAATGCTTAAAGTGCCAAATGAAATCCACGGATTGGATTCCTGGTGTGCTTTAAATACCCGTGTCCAAAGATAACAAATAAAAGGTCAAGTTAAACAATTATGTGATTATGTGCTTATGTGTTTTCTTTTATGTTTTTATGTGATCCGAATTTTCGTTATCCAAATCCTCGTAGAATCTTCCATATCTTCGTATAAGGGATTCATAGTAGGATATCCAAAGGTACTACCTCAAATCCTTAATAGGCTTCTACGTAATAGTTAAGACCCTTGGATTATATAGTACCATTCCATAGTTCAAAAGAGACCCCTCGAGTGGTTTAGTCAAAAAGATTGATTCAAATCTGGCTGGGAATGTCATGTGATGATATAGCTGAAAAGACTCCTTGGTGGTCTATTTAGAAAGATCATTTGTTGATTTAATTAAAAGGACCCTATGGTGGTCTAGTCACACTCATCACAGGTTTGTTCATTTGATTTTTCTTCCCCTACACATTATGAAATGCACTGTGCGGACTGTGCAAGGAAATACATAATTATGGATGCATACATGATTATCGAATTTAGTGCATAGAAACCACAGCAAGTTTTGTCATGTATCTGGAGTTAACTCTATTCATTTCCATTTCTGATGAAGCACCTGTTGAGGAAAAATGAACTAGCTATTCATTTTCACTTCTGAAAGAATATCCGTTGAGGGAAATGAATATCCTTTTGATTATTCCTTCATTTCCATTTCTGAAGAATACCCGTTAAGGAAAACGACTCAATCTGTTCATTTTTGTTTCTGAAGAATATCCGTTGAGGGAAATGAATATCCTTTTGATTATTCCTTCATTTCCATTTCTGAAGAATACCCGTTGAGGAAAATGACTTAATCTGTTCATTTTCGTTTCTGAAGAATATCCGTTGAGGGAAATGAATATCCTTCTGATTATTCCTTCATTTTCATTTCTGAAGAATATCCGTTGAGGGAAATGAATATCCTTTTGATTATTTCCTTCATTTCCATTTCTGAAGAATACCCGTTGAGGAAAATGACTCAATCTGTTCATTTTCGTTTCTGAAGAATATCTGTTGAGGGAAATGAATATCATTTTGATTATTCCTTCATTTCCATTTCTGAAGAATACCCGTTGAGGAAAATGACTCAATCTGTTCATTTTCGTTTCTGAAGAATATCCGTTGAGGGAAATGAATATCCTTTTGATTATTCCTTCATTTCCATTTCTGAAGAATACCCGTTGAGGAAAATGACTTAATCCGTTCATTTTCGTTTCTGAAGAATATCCGTTGAGGGAAATGAATATCCTTTTGATTATTCCTTCATTTCCATTTCTGATGAAGAACCCGTTGAGGAAAATGAATCGTCCATTCATTTTCGCTTCTGAAGAATATCCGTCAAGGGAAATGAATATCCTTTCGACACCTGACAAAGAACCTATTGGAGAAAGTGAATCGTCCATTCATTTTCACTTCGAAGTATATCCACTAGGGAATGACAGGATTATGCCTTGCATAAAAAAAAATATTTGATGGGTTACTCTACGCAAATAGATGACACCCTAGATTCCGTGCAAGACGATTATTTAACACAGCGTCACAGACAGACTCGTACGAATAAATTTCGGGACGAAATTTCTTAAAGTAGGGGAGACTGTGACATCTGTGCCTCTGCGACCATAAAACAAATACCAAATCAATGAAATATTGTATTTCATACTTGGGATTTGTATAAATATGTGTATTATTTGCACATATCAATTCTTGTTCGATTTCGAGCTCTAAATCGCTTTCTGGAGAGTTATACGTGAACTGATGCGTAAACGTAATCAGTTTAATACAACAAACACTCTAGACCAGTGACATAGTATTAACATACCTTAAATAATCTTTACATAACCTAAAAATAAGTTTTGGAGGGTTTGGTGTGTCGAAATCAAGTTTATTCGATCGCAGGGACTATTTGCGTCAAACGTCAAAAGTATACCGAATCGAATAGTAATGAACATTCTGGAATTTGATCATAAGTTAAATATTCCCTAAATATCCTTTACATAGCTTAGAAATAGGCTTTGAGGTGTTTGGTGCGCAAAAATAAACTTTTTGATCAACAGGGACTAAAAGCGTCAAAAAGTGCATAAGTTTGCATTTTGCCGCATATCTTACGTTCTGAACATATCCGGGCATCCAAAAATAGATGTAATCATTAAAATATTTTATTTTAGTGATTGGCATGATAAAATCCCATTCGTCGCGTAATTTGAAACTTTTTCACGTCCGTTCGTGTTTCGTCGTAATTAACCGAACAACGCAACCGTACGACCAAATGAACCGACATCCGAGATGTTTTTGAGCATATTTTAAGTTCCCTATACTTTAACTTCATTTTAGAGCCTTTAAATGGGGTTAACAGGGCTTAAACGTTTCAAAAATGCATCGAAAAGCAAGTTTTGGACATGCAGGGACCTGAAATGACAATCTGCCAAAGTAGTCCCTCGCGGGGCGCGTAAGCTGAGTTCTTTGTTTACGCGGGGTGCGATAGAAGGCCAGATCAGCAAACTGTTTTCTCTGATTCAGCAGCCGGTTTCTTGTTTTGGACATGGTTTTCTTCATCCAATGTGCTTGTTTTGGGCACCCATTGTATTACAAAACAGTGGGCACACTTGGACGGTCCAGATTGAAGCTTGTTTATCGAGGAACGATCTTAACGGTGGTCCAAACTCTATAAGTACCCAACCCCAATTTCATTTCAATTCACACTTTGATCTGATTTTTGCTCTAAGTTGGAGTGTATGCTTCATACCTGAGTAATCTTTAGATCAAATCTTCATTGCTTGGACCCGTTGTAAGTTTCTTTCGTTCTTTTATGCGTTTTTAAGCACGAAAGTCAAACAGTGTTTGACTTTCTTCTTTGACCGGTCAATGGTCAACACAAAGTTTGTTTGAACTTCGCAACGTGAGCGTAATCACGATGGTTATAGTCCATTGTGACTATACCTACTGATTACCTCGTTGATTAGGTATAGTGACGAGTCATAGTTTCGGTCAAAATGCGTATTCATGCGTATTTTGAAACCAAACTATTCTTGGGTATCAAAACCCTTTGTTTTGATATTAAACTTGTTTTCTAACTTCGTTTAACATGTTTTAACATGTTTAACTCGTCACTTTTAGTTTAGTGCTTATATAGGGTCGTAAGATAAGCGGTCTAAACAACCGCTTAGACTTTCGAACCCGACCCGTTTTGTCGATCATTAGGATCCGATCAAGCATATTTTGTGACCCTAGTTGTATAGGGAATAACCTTTCGAGGTTATACCTTATGGTCACTTCGTTTAAGTAGTTGTATGATAGGTAGTTTATATGCCTTAGGAAAATGACCAAAATGCCCTTTTTACGCATAAATTCATTTTAAGCATATGTAACCTAAATTTTTACATCTAAACTGATTAGGTAACATTATTAGACATGTTAAGGCATATAATACTTGTCATAGGACTAGTTAGGCGGTCCGAACGCGTTTTACGCGAACAACGCGTTAAAGTAGCGTAAGCTACCTAAACGAGTCGTAATGGGTCGTAAGCACTTAGGTTGGGTTTCAATTTAGTATGTAGGCTTTGTTAAACCATATCACATGAGTTCGAATACTCATTTGGTTTACGAAACCTCATCCTATCCGATCTTCCGATTTAGGTCCGGTTATTAACATAGTTACCTATATTAGGTGCCGTTTGATTTCGTGATCCCTCTAGCTTTGCTTGGTTGTTATTCAAGACCTCTAAGCATCCTCAAGTGAGTACATAGTCCCCTCTTTTACTGTTTTCAAACATTTTGAGGTGAAACACATGTGCCTACTTGTTACTTTCGTGCTTTTCATGCTTTTATATCATATACTTGCTATGTTCATTAGTACGCATATAGTACATGATTTCATCATGTTTTGCTATGTATGTTCACTTAGCATGCTAGCACATTGATTTTCATATATTACATTTTGTTGCATATGTTCATCCAGCATATGGACACATTGTTTTACATTTTGAACTGTTTGAACCATTTGGAATTGTTTGGTCTCTGTGAAATATTTGAATTGTTTGAACCATTTGGAACTGTTTGATCTATGTGAATTATTTGAACTGTTGAACCATTTGGAACTGTTTGGTCTATGTTTGAACCATTGGGTTAGGGAAGTGATTAGGTAACTGGGCTGGTGTAATGTGATAAAAGCATGGTGGATACGCCGCTGGTACTTCCTATATATAAGTGCTTTTAACACATTATATGACGTTGCGTTATCTAGATCACTTGGGCAAGTGTTTTCAAAACAAAGTTACATTACAAGTGTTTTCTAACAATATAAATCATTTGAGTTTATTTCAAAAACGATTTACAATCTAGGTTTACATAAACAAATGTTTTTGAGTTAATATTCATGGCATCGAGATTTTATAAAATATAACTAATCTGTTTTGACTTGGTTATTTCAATTTACAATATAAACATTTTACAAAACTTGGTTTTTCTAAATATCAATTAACAAAGTTGTCCGAATTATTTTCAATATGTAAACGAGCCATGAATCCGACACTCACATAAAACCTATGTACTAGCCGGCATTTTTATGCTGACGTATTTTCACATATGTTTCAGCTACCATAGTTGATGATGTTTGATGATAATATTGGTGCATGCTCACATAGGAATGGACGAGGCCTTAGTGACTTAATAACAATGAAAGTCAATTTGTTCATGTCTTGTTTCTAATTTCAACATAATGTAATACATTTAATTCAATAAAACAGAACCTCAATCCATGTGTTATGAAACAATGATTCTGTTACGACACTCCCCGACGTTTCCGCCGCGGTTTGTTGTTTTAACGCGGTCGGGGTGTGACACGAAAGTCTAAGCGGTTGTCAAGACCGCTTGACTTACAACCCTATATAAGCACTAGACTAAAAGTGATGAGTTAAACATGTTAAAACATGTTTAACTAAGTTAGAAAACAAGTTTGATATCAAAACAAAGTGTTTTGATACCCGAAAATAGCTTCGTCGCAAAATACGCATAAACATGTATTTTTGACCGAAACTTTGACTCGTCACTTCGACTAATCAACGTAGTAATCAGTAGGTATAGTCACAAGGGCCTATAACCACCGTGATTACGCTCACGTTGCAAAGTTCGAATGAACTTTGTGTTGACCAATTCATGGTCAAAGCAGAAAGTCAAACTTTGTTTGACTTTCACGCTTGAAAAGCTTAAACAAGCATGAAAGAAGCTTACAAAGTGTCCAAGCTAGGAAGAATTGAACCAAAATACTCAGGTATGAAGCCTTAGCTTGAACTTAGAGCAGAATTGATTCAATTTGTGAGGAATGAAGTGAAAAACCCAAGTCTATTTATAGTAAGTTTGGATTAACAAGATCATTCCAAGTGTTCGGAGGATCAATCTTAGCCATACACTTGTGGAACATGGTTTCTAATACAGTGGG
Source organism: Helianthus tuberosus (assembly GCA_030545235.1). Classification (NCBI taxonomy): domain Eukaryota; kingdom Viridiplantae; phylum Streptophyta; class Magnoliopsida; order Asterales; family Asteraceae; genus Helianthus; species Helianthus tuberosus. The sequence goes on along the minus strand of CM060426.1, from coordinate 45,677,161 downwards.
AATCCAAAAACCAGCCTAAGCTATTGAGAAAATTGCATAAAAGATCCTGAATTTCAAGCTGTTTGCTGAAACTGTTTTGCTGAAAAAGTGCATCTCAAGCGACACGCGGAAGGTGACAGTGTTTCTGTCGCGACACTACTGGCAGGTCAGGCTGAAAGTTTTCAGTTTTTGGCAGTTTTGGTCCCTACATGCTAGAAACTTGGTTTTTGACATGTTTATGCCCCGTTAACACAATTTCAAGACTCTAAAATGAAGTTAAAGTATAGGGGATATGAAATATGCTTGAAAACATCTCGGATGTCGGCTCGTTTGGTCGTACGGTCACGTTATTCGGTTAATTACGACGAAACACGAACGGACGCGAAAAACGATCCAAATTGCGCGACGAATGGTATTTTTGCATTCCAATCACTAAAATAAAATATTTTAATGATTACAAAGTTTTTTGGATGTCCGGATATGTTCAGAACGTAAGATAATGCGCGTAAATGCAAACTTATGCACTTTTTGACGCTTTTAGTCCCTATTGATCAAATAAGCATATTTTCGCATACCGAACCCCTCAAAGCCTATTTCTAAGCTATGTAAAGGATATTTAGGGTATGTTTAGCTTATGATCAAGTTCCGGAATGTTCGTTACAGTACGAATCAGAAGACTGTCGTAGTTTGATGCAAATAGTCCCTGTGATCGAATAAACTTGTTTTTGACACACCAAAGCCTTCAAAACTTATTTCTAAGTTATATAAAAGTTATTTAAGGTATGTTAAGCCTATGCCACTGTTCCAGAGTGTTTGCCGCATTAAAATGATTACGTTTACGCATCAGTTTGCGTATAACTTTCCAGAAGGCGATTTAAAGCTTGAAATTGAACTAGAATCAAAACGTCAAATTTTCAAACGCAAATATACAAATTTTGAGACCAAAACACATTGTTTCTTTGATAAATGATATTATCGTATTGTGTTTACGAAGCACAAGTGTCACACAATCGGATATCAAAAACACCAATCAAAGTGCGGAATACTGAGAAAAGTGTAGAAGAACAAGAACAATCAATCGATTCAATATCCAAAGTGCACACGGTTTCTAGAGAACCGTCTGGTACACAAAACCAAGAATTCGAAAACTGATAAGAAGAACAATAATCTGAACAGCAACCCTAAAATGACTTAGGTTCACCCTATTTATAGCTACATAGGGTGACCTAGTTAGAAATTGGGCAAGGCCCATATGCACAATATTTCTAATCAAACAAGCCCAAATCACTTAATTAGCCCACATGGGTTATCCCAAAACAATCTAACCCACTAGAAACTAAGCCCAATAGCTTGTAAATGTGTTGGATAAAGATAAGCATAAACCTACTCATTATATGGCCTTACACTATCCCCCTAGGTTTATGCTGTCTTTATCAAACTGTTGTCTTTCTCATGTCTCTGTGGGAAGATACTTCGTCTTTTAATCTTCAAACTTGGGCCTTTTGTTCTTCTTAATCACGATCAGCTTTGCTTGAAAATCTTGTTGAAAAGAATGCAAGAGGTGGATTCTAAGCAACTCTTTTCTTTGTCAGTGTCTTCTCTTTCAAGCAAGTTCACATATACTTCTTTAAATGTACTATCACTGTCAGATGATAGATGATAAATCGTATTTGGTTCTTCTGACTCAGGCATGTCTTGCTATTGTGATGCTTCATGCTTTGTCAGCAACCAACAACATCTCAACCTTCAACAACCCCTGTTTCTTGAATTAAATCAAATTCTGCACATGCTCAGAAATTCATAAGCAACAATTCTGTGCAACAAAGGGAAATACCACATGAACACTTGGTACATCCAAGTATCTGTACTCAGATTTCACAATTCAAATTTCTTTCAACTTATAATGATCAATCAAATCTTCAAGAACGGTTAAATTTTTAATAAAACAAATAAGCACTCTGTTTTTGGATTTTTGATTTTATAAAAACTAACAATATAAACTAATACACAAATAGACAAAGAAACTAATATACAATTACAATTGCAATGGGATCAAATCATAGTGTTTTGGGCCAGACTACACTTATCAACACTAATTTACTTTGGATGATCCGAGCGATTGCCAGTATGTTTGTCCACTTAAACTTATCTCCCTAGGCCTTTTTCATGTAACGGTCTGTAACTGATTTATCATGTTTTTAGTTCAGTTAATATGAACACTCAATTCATTCACAATCAAATCCCGGAATTTTAATTTGAACACGCTATCATACATGCAGTTTCCCTACCACATATTTCAAAAGCCCGTTCTAGGATTCTGAAACCTTGACTGGGACTGGATTGAGAAAAGAACAGAATAGATCGGCAACAGAGAAGGATATAATATACAGATCAAATGAGATTTTCTCAGTTTGATATAGGTTTTTCGGGTTTCTTTTGGGCACTAGAGGGCCTCTTTCGGGGGTAATTGATCTATAGAGCGACAACGTACAGCTAGGTTAGCATGTATCTGGATGCAGCAGAAGCTGACGTTGCCTAGCACCTCCAGGTCTTTGCTCACGTAAAACAGAGGAGATATACGAGTTGGTCAGAAAAGATTTCAGAACTAAAACAAAATTGTGTGTATCGGGACGTCACACACGTATTCAAATAGTCATGTCCTAATTCCAAGTGACATTCTTTCCTGAGGCCATAATATAATTTAATGTTCTTCACAGAACCTGTCAAAGAATCTAGCCATCAGGATAAAGCCTACCAACATATCGCTCTAGAGTCAGAGCATTTCAATATTGGTCTTACATGAGTCAGACTTAATCCACATAATGAATTTATTTCATTTCCATTTATGCAACAAAATATTATTATTTTTTATTTTTTTTGTTTTTCGAATGTTTTTGTATTTTCTCTATTTACAGATATCTGGATATCCCCCTAAATTTGTGCGTAAATCTTATACACAAATTTACCTAACAACAAAAACCTATGTAGAAAGAGAAATACGAAGGAAAATAAAAATATTTTTGTTATTTTTGCCTAACCGTTCCATCATAAGATTCAAGACGAATCAATATTGAAATTAGAATACAAAATTCAAATTTGTACCTTTTCGCTGATCTTGTCTTACCTCTCTTATCTCCTTCAAATGAAACATATCAACTGTAAAGAACTAAAACTTTTTGCAACAGTGAAATGTTACCTGTTATGTATCTGGAACAACTGCTATCAACATCCAAGGATTGTCAACAGCTCCTCCTTGGTTGTCCCTGAAAAGTAAGGAGATTAGTAAGACATTGGTACCCAGGCCATCGTAGTCCTGGGTATACCTGAAGCATCAACATATGACACTTCTCGAAAGCACATGCCCCCTTTTGATTCAGGGATTGGTGATGTCGTTGCATTATGTTTTGCCTTCCAAACTTGTTTAGGCTTTTCTAATTTCTTAGGTGCCTTGGGCAAAACAGTTTGCTTTTCAACCTTTTTGTTTTTCAAAATTTGTTTAGGTTTCAAAGCTTGTTTTCTTTTTGCTTTTGTAGCATTCCAATCCCCATCAGATGGCTTAACCTAGGGACGCTTATTCATCATTGCCTTAGGCTTTTTAACCTTCATTGGCTTAGAATAAGATCTATCCCTAGGTGTAACCTTCTGATGCTGTGTATAGTATGGCACATAGGGATGATGTGTGTAATTTCTTGCAATGTGACCGGGTATGCCACCGTTGTAGCATGTTTGCTTTTTCACGTAAGGAGAATATCCCGATCCATTTGATCCAACTGATGCTGAGTATGAGTTATAACACTTGTTGAATGATTTGTTTGCAGTCTGTTCAACCTTTCTTCCTTGCTTCATATGTCTCTGTTTACAACAGTTAGCACATTCATTGGATTTAGCATTTTCATTTCTAACTGTTGGCTTTGGAGGCACATATTTGTTTGAAGGGCCTCTCAAAGTTGGCTCAGAAACAGCCTTTCTCACATATGGAGAAGAATCAACAGATAAATTCGATTTCTTAGAACAAACATCGTCAGCCTTTCGGCAAACAATATCATCCCCCTCAACCCAATCCTCAATTATTACCTCATATGCCCATGAAGTAGAAGCATCAGTAACGTTCACTTTTTCAAAAACGGTGTCAGGCGATGCCGTAGTAGTGCTTGTAGTTTCGAGTGACACCGTTGGTTTAGAAGTTCCAGAATCATTATCATTCGAAAGTGCAGCAGGAGCTTTTGTAGTCGTTTTACCATTAGACTCAACATAAGCTCCTGAAGTCGATTCTGATTCTTTGTTGGTCAAATCTGATTCAACTGTTTTAGATGATTTGTTGGTGGATTCTACTTAATTAACTGACTCTGAATTTTCTCAGTCAGCCTTTTCTTAGGAATCACATGGCGAATCAGATGAAACGGATGATTCAGTAAGTTCATTAGACTCGATTATAATCTGAGGTGATTCATCTTCTTCAGGTGATCCATCGTTGACCTCGACCGATTCAACCATTTCTGATTTCTAACAAGTGGTTGTCTCAGAGGCGTCACATGTTGAATCACATGAGGAGGCTGAGTCACTCTGTTTGCCATTTCTAAACTCTTTCATAAAATTAGCAAACCCTTCTATCATGGTAAACTCAATATTATCTAACTTCACTTTAGAGTATTTTACTTCAGGCTCTTGTGTTTGAGATTGCACCTCATGTCACACCCTGACCGTGTTAAAACAACGAAACCGCGGCGGAAACATCAGGGAGTGTCGTGGCAGAATTATTGTTTCACAACCATGGATTCAAAAAGTTTCATTTTATTAAATATTAAACATTAACATTGTCTTGAAATTTAAACAAACAAGTTAAACATAGTCTATTATTGTTATTAAGTCACTAAGGCCTCGTCTAGTCCTAAGTGAGCATGCATCCTAGCAATCAACATCATTCAACAAAACTGAAACATATGTAAAAACAAAGTCAGCAAAGAAATACTGGCGAGCACATAGGTTTTATGAGAGTGTCGGATTCATGGCTCGTTTACATGTTGCAATACCTCATTAGACTACAAGAGTCAAAAGTTAAAAACCTTGTTTTGAAAAGTGTATAGTATTGCAACATAATTAACCAATCTCAAATCAAGTTGGTTATAATTTATAAAAATCTCGTAGCCATGATTCTTAACCCAAAACATTTGTTTAAATAAACCAAATTTCAAATCATCTCGTTAGTAAAACTTGTATGGTTTATATCATTTAGAAAAACCTCGTTGTGTGACATCGTTTTAAAATCGTTTGCCCAAGTGAACTAAATAATGCCACGGAATGTAATATGATAAAAACACTTATATATAAGAAGTACCAACAGCGTATCTACCATGCTTTTATCATGTTACACCCGTCCCATTATCTAATCACAACCCAAAACCAATCGTTTGTTCAATTCGTTTAACTCGTTTAAATATCGTTTCAATCGTTTAAATCATCCTTGTTTTAATTGTGAAAACTATTTTTGGTCGTCTCGCTAATAACATCCAAACCTTCACAACTCGTCTATCGCTAATCTCGCATTAACTGTCACACCCCGACCACGTAAAGCAACAAACCGTGGCGGAAACGTCGGGGAGTGTTGTAACAAAATTCTTGTTTCAAACCATGGATACAAAGAGTTTCGTTTTATTAAATATTAAACATTGTCTTAGAGTTAAACAAACAAATCAAACATAGACTATTATCATTATTAAATCACTAAGGCCTCGTCCGGTCCTAAGTGAGCATGCATCCTATTCGCAATCAACATTAAGCAACTTCACCTGAAACATATGTAAAAACAAAGTCAGCAAGAAATGCTGGCGAGTACATAGGTTTTGTGAGAGTGTCAGATTCATGGCTCGTTTGCATATCGAAATAACTCGTACAACTTCGTTAATCGACATTAGAAAACCTTGTTTTGTAAAATGTTTGTATCGTAAAATGAATAACCAAATCAAAACAGTTTGGTTATAATTTATAAACCTTGATGCCATGAATCTTAACCCAAAACATTTGTTTTCGTAAACCAAATCGTAAATCATTCTCGTAATAAAACTCGTATGGTTTATATAGTTTCGTAAACATCGTTGTGTGACATCGTTTAACTCATTTTTGTTATAGATCATCGTTCATTTGTTTAAATCGTTCATAATAGTTCAAAACTCGTACAATCGTTTAATATCGTTCTCGTTCCCAATCGTTCTCGTTTTAATTGTGAAAACTACTTTTGGTCGTCTCGCTAATAACATTCAAACCTTTGTGACTCGTTCATCGTTCAACTCGTTCTCGTATTAACAAACCACCAAAGGGTAAGTTAACAATCATCAGATTCAGTCGTTACCCACCTAACCCACACATAACCATGGGTCGGTCTGATAACGGGATTTGTCGGATCCTATGGTACCATAACCTAATACTGGTCGGTTTGGCCGAAATTAATGAATGTCATTCGTTATGTAACTACAACCACAAGTTCGTTCACTTCATTGAAATCGTTCTTAGTTTTGTATAAACCATCTTACTCGTTTTGAAACCATCGTTAAAACATCGAAATCGATTAGATGCATATGAATCACCCCAAAACAATTGAAAATAGTAAAATAGGGGACTATGTACTCACCTTCGGGTGCGTTTTTAAATGTTAACACAATCCCTCAATTGTTTATCCGCCCTAAATTAAATAAGAATGAATTTAATAATCAAAACCCACACTTCGACATGCAAGATACTACTTATGTTATTTCTGTTTTAATATACATGAAACTGGACTGTTTTCGGACATTTAAATAATATGGTTAACTTATTCAAAAAATTCCCAAATTTTTATAGAACGTCTCACATGAACCAAATATTATTGTGTAAAAATATCGGGGTCCAGTTCATTATCAGTATTTTATAGAAAATCGTTTACCAGACTGTGATCAGATTTGTTATTTTCTGACTGCAGCCTACGGAATAATTCGTTTAAAATTCATCGTAAGCCCGATTTACGAAATTCCAATTGGAGGGTCACAAATACATCAGTGATCATCTATGGTATAAATTTAAGGGGCTGGTTCTACACAGGTTTCAGGTGATGACTGAAAATGTATCACCCAGTTACTGAAGTGAAAACTCAGCTTTAGCTGCTGTTACAAAATGTGTCTTTAAAAATAGTAAACGACCTCGAAAAATTACGATTCCAGTGCCATTTGATCAGTTTTTCGAAAATACACAATTTAGACTTTAGAAAATCAGTTTTTCGATCTGTTATGGTCCGGTTACAGCCAGTTGAAGTCGGCTGGAAATGTAAATCAGCAGGCTGTTTCCAGCTTAAATGTTACTAAAATGCATACATACGATCACCATAACTTTCGAACAACGATTAACAACAGGTCATAAGTTATTTACAGCAGGTTTTAACTCAGATTCATCATGTATCATCATCTTTCATCTCATGATCTTGATGTAAAGCTTTTAGGTTTAAACTTTAAGTTCTTGTTCTTTGGTGTTTAACATAAGCATCATACTACAAATTTTAGCCATAAATGAGATGATCAAAGGTTAAACAAGAGCTTACTACTAGCTTATAGCTAGGGATGATTCTCTAGTGCAAAGATGAAGAAAAGATGATGAAGAAGACTAGAATAAAGCTCCTTTGAAAGCCCTTCAACTTGCAACTTCCATGGATGAACTTCAAAGCTTTGTATGGACTTGAGATTGAAGAAGATGATGGTTGTTAGAGGGTGGTGGTGGGTTTCGGTTTTGGGGGTGGACCGAAATGAGAGAGAGAGTGAGTGAGGTGAGGGTGTTGAGTGAGGATGGTGTACTTATAGAAGAAAAGTCCCATAAAATCTAAACATAATCTAAACAAAATCTAAAGAAATCAAAAGAAATCCAAGAAACATCAATTTAAATCTTGGCAAATCTTGACAAAATATATTGGTGGGGGCCACTGACATGTGACCGAAATTTGAAAGGGGGGAGGGGGTGAAGTGTAATTTTGTTGATAAATAAGATAGAAGTAGGTGTTTAACTGGGTACTGGGTATTTTATCTAGCGTTTAAATCCCTGTTTATGGCGTTCTAAATTATTTTTATTATTCTATAAAAATATACTCGCCAAAATATTACTGAAATAAATTTCAGTTGCCGAGACTTGCTGCGTTGTCTGCGTTTTGCGGTAGAAGCACTGTGTCGCGCAGAAACACTCGGTACGCGCTTAAACTTGAAAAATAACGTTTTTAAGCGTTTTAATTTATTTTTCAACACGGACTTGATTAAAAATAAATTTTTATTCATAACAGAATATTTTCGGGATTTAAATATTATCCGGGCAGTCACCAACGTTCGTTTCGCAGTTTTGTCGTAAACAGTCTTTTAGTTCAAATAAACATGTTTTTGCCATACCGAATCCTTCGAAACTTATTTCTAAGTTATGCAAAGGATATTTAGGGTACGTTTGGCTTACGTCACAGTTCCGGAGTGTACGTTGCATTAAACTGATTGCGTTTAAGCACCAGTTTGCGTATAACCTTCCAGAAAGTGATTTAAAGCTTGAAATCGAAATCGAATCAAATTGTAAAATAAATAAACACAATTGCACACATAATAGCACCAAAACACATATAATAACACCAAAGCACATTGTTTTATTGATAACTGACATTGTTTTACAGTTTGCGATGATTACAGAACACAGTTGTCACAGTCTCCCCTACTTTAGGAAATTTCGTCCCGAAATTTTATTTAGAGGATTCTTGTGAAAACAAATGTGGATATTTCTCCTTCATCTGGTCCTTACGTTCCCAAGTAAACTCGGGGCCACGTTTGGATTCCCAGCAAACTTTGACTAAATGAATCCGTTTGTTCTTCAACTGTTTGTATGTACGTTCCACTATCTCCATAGGTTTCTCGACAAAGTGCATCGTTTCATCAATTTGAATTTCATCGAGAGGGATGTGAAGATCAGCATCAGCTAAACACTTTCGCAGATTGGACACGTGAAAAGTCGGATGAACATTTCCTAGCTCTGGAGGTAGCTCTAGTCGATAGGCAACCTTTCCAATTCTTTCAACAATCTTAAATGGTCCAACATATCGTGGTGCAAGTTTTCCTTTCTTTCCAAATCTTACCATTCCCTTCCAAGGCGACACCTTGAGTAGGACATGGTCTCCGATTTGAAATTCCATGGGCTTGCGTCCCAAATTTGCATAACTCTTTTGACGGCTTCTAGCGATCACAAGATTATCGCGGATTTTCTTGATTTTGTCCGTCGTTTCCAGAATGAGCTCAGGTCCAGTAAGCTGGGCTTCACCGATCTCACTCCAACAGATGGGTGAACGACATTTTCGACCGTAGAGAGCTTCGAATGGTGCCATCTTAATGCTAGCATGATAACTATTATTGTATGAGAACTCGATCAATGGCAAATGAGAATCCCAATTACCACCAAAGTCTATCACGCATGCTCTAAACATATCCTCCAAAGTTTGAATCGTCCTCTCAGATTGACCATCTGTTTGGGGATGATAAGCAGTGCTTAGATTCAGTTGAGTTCCCAAAGCAGATTGCATGGTCTTCCAGAAATGAGATGAAAATCGAGCATCACGATCGGAAATGATATCTAAAGGAACACCATGTCGTGATACAATCTCGTCTACATAGATCTTGGCAAGCTTTTCAACAGAGAAATCCTCACGGATTGGTAAGAAGTGAGCAGATTTTGTAAACGATCAACTACAACCCAAATAGCATCGTGACCTTTAGACGTGTGCGGTAATTTAGTGATGAGATCCATTGCAATGTTCTCCCACTTCCATACTGGTATCTCTGGTTGTACAAGCAAACCAGAAGGTCGTTGATGTTCAGCTTTGACTTTGAGACAAGTTAGGCATTTTGATACATACAAGGCAACATCCTTCTTCATACCAGGCCACCAATACTGAGTACGAAGATCCTTGTACATTTTATCTGCACCAGGATGGATAGAATATCGAGACTTATGAGATTCGTCCATTACTAAGGTGCGAAGATCGTCCTGATTCGGAATCCATAAATGATTCTCAAAATAGAGTAAACCATCGTCTTTCCTTTCGAGTTTAAGCTCAAGTTGAAGCGGTAGCTCATATTTCAATAAGTCATTAATCACACAAGATCGTTGAGTTTGAAGAACACGAGATTGAATATCAGATAGAGTTTGAACAGAATGAAGCTTAACTCGTTCCTTTCGACTAAGCGCATCAGCCATGACATTCACTTTTCCAGGATGGTAGCGGATCTTGCAATCATAATCATTCAAGAGTTCAACCCAACGTGGTTGCCTCATGTTCAGCTCCTTCTGATTGAGAATATGCTGGAGACTTTTGTGGTCTGTGAAAACCACACACTTCGTTCCATAGAGGTAGTGTCTCAAGATTTTAAGCGCAAAAACCACAGCTCCTAACTCAAGATCATGAGTCGTACAGTTCTTCTCGTGAATTTTCAACTGTCTAGACGCATAAGCTATGACTTTACCACGTTGCATAAGAACGCAACCAAGTCCTAGATTCGACGCGTCACAATAGACAACAAAATCATCGTTTCCCTCAGGTAGGGATAAAACAGGAGCATCACAGAGCTTTCATTTCAGCGTTTGGAACGCTTCTTCTTGCTTAGGTCCCCACTCAAAAGGCTTATTCTTCTGAGTCAAAGCAGTGAGTGGAACCGTGATCTTCGAGAAATTAGAAATAAACTGTCGATAATAACCAGCAAGACCAAGAAAAGAACGAACTTCTGTAGGTGTCGTCGGTGTATTCCAATCCTTAATTGCAACAATCTTGGATGGATCTACATGAATACCCTGCTCATTGACAATATGACCCAAGAACTGAACTTCTTTAAGCCAGAATTCACACTTGGAGAATTTAGCAAAAAGTTGTTCCTTCTTTAGAAGTTCCAAAGTCAAACGAAGGTGTTGTTCGTGATCGACTCGAGACTTTGAATAAATGAGCATATCGTCGATAAACACAATGATGAACTTATCTAAATAAGGTTTACAAACCCTATTCATTAAGTCCATGAAGATAGCTGGAGCATTCATCAAACCAAAAGGCATGACAGTGAACTCGTAATGCCCATATCTTGTTCAGAAAGCAGTTTTGGGAATATCTTCTTCGAACACACGAAGTTGATGATACCCAGAACGCAGATCGATCTTGGAAAAGCATGAAGCACCTTGCAGCTGGTCGAAGAGATCATCAATTCTAGGTAGGGGATATCGATTCTTGATGGTAGGCTTATTAAGCTCACGATAATCGATACACATTCAAAAAGATCCATCTTTCTTTTTCACAAAGAGCACAGGAGCTCCCCAAGGCGAAAAGCTCGGACGGATGAATCCTTTATCAGACAACTCTTGAAGCTGTTTTGTCACACCCTATCTTTTACGGAAGCGTACGATGTGTGACAAGTTTGTTATCATTGCATTTAATCATAATAAACAACTACATGATTAAAACGATGTTCATCCATTCAGAAAATTTTGAGTATTACAAACACTTAATTACTTAAGTTTTAAGACTCAACCTTCATCTAGGTTACAATTTGACAAAAGTGGGTGACATCTATGCTTGTAGTCTACTTCTAGTTACGACACTTGCGCCCAAGATCCATCCTGTCACCTAAAATACATGTAATTTTGGAAAAACATCAACATAAAGTTGAGCGAGTTCATGCGTTTTGTATATCTTGTATGAAAATATAGTTCGTAACTTTTACAAGTCAAGTATTCTTGTATAAATCAGGTTTTCTTGTGTACACCGCGTACTAAATGAATGTTTGTGCAAGGACATTAAGGCATGTGAGGACATAGGGAGCATTAGTATTTTCTCCTTTAACTGTGTCGATTACCCTCGACTGTGTCGATTAACCTCGACTGTGTCACACCCCCAAAATCCACACGCGGAGTACCACCGCTTGGAGGCGCGACATGACCAGGATCAAGCCACCAATCATATTGAACATATAAGTAATCAGTAAAAGTAAACGTAATCCATCCCAATACAATTGGTGCTAAATCAAAAAGCATAGCAAAGGTAGCGGAAGCATAGTTATGAACATCCAACATAAGTGTTTAGTTTAAAGAGTCATAAAGTTTTCATCAAAACATCCACAATCCGTGCCCACAACGACCGCGCCTCCCGTGCAAGCTCCAAGAGTACCTATGGTCCTGCAAGGCATGTAACAGAGAGTCAACAACTAGTTGAGCGAGTTCACAGTTGGTTGTTCAATTATAGTGTTCGTATCGTAAATCATAAGTTCGTTTAGTAATCATGTATCGTATGTAATGGTATCGCGGCCCTCTAGGCATGTTTTCGAAGTTTAGTGGGGGTTTCCCATGTTTTCTAGACTAGTTATATTTGTATCGCGGCCCTCCAGGCATGTTTGCGAAGTTTAGTAATTGTATCGCGGCTAACCCAGGCATGTTTGCGAAGATTAGGGTTTGTATCGCGGCCATTCCAGGCATGTGTGCGAAGAGTAGTGGGGGCTTCCCATGTTTTCTAGTCTAGCTGTATCTATAGGTGTCCTTCCCAACCCGAGGACAGTGGTGCGTATTCTAGTAGCGAAGTAAGTTCATGAAATCATTCAATCCCATTCCCAACCCCGGGAATCCCATGCCTTGGTAAGAGTGTGAACTCACCTTGTTTTGCTCGGTATGCTAAGTATGTCCTCACAGTTAATCAATCACGTCCTAAAGTATGCACGTATACTTAATCAGTTTGTATTTAAGTTGTTTGCACGTAAACATAATCATCATGAACATCGCATCAATAACACTGAGTATCACATTGCACGTATTTGTGATCATACAAGTATTGCTTTTATACACAACAACAGTTAACTAACCCAGTTAAGTTTAACCGAATTAACCTAAGTTATTGAACAGTTTAACCATTCGACGAAACACCCCTGTTTCGTCGTTAAGCCCCTTCGACGAATCAACTTTGATTCGTCATGATATCCCTCGGCGAAACACATTTGTTTCGTCGTCATGTGTTTCATTGAATCAGTTTCGCCGAGATTAGTGTTTCGCCAAAAGTCAGTTACGTCGAGCAGTTACATCAGTTACGCAATATCACAGAAACCCCAAATTTGCCGACATCAACAATAAGAAATCATACGGAAATCATAACACAGAAATCATCATCTAACTACCTCGGAATCGTAAAGCATTCAAGAACAACATCTCATATACATGACACCATAAAATCTGAATTCATGCCGTTCACTAACCCTAACTAAGCACATAAGAATAGATATTCATGCAATAAGATTTACACTAACCGATTCGAGATGAACAAACAAGGATTCGAGAGATAGGGATGATGGTGAACGATGGTTGTTGCCGTCGCACAGAAGAGAGAGTTCTAGGGTTTCTTATTTTTGTTAAAAGTGTGAAACAAGAAGTCGGTTAACGTAATATACGCGAGTTACCGTGCTGGGCCCTTAATGGGCTTCGGCGAATCTGGGCTCGGCGAAACACATTTGTTTCGTCAAGATGGGGTTGACGAAACGGATCCTGTTTCGTCGGGATGTTCTTGGCGAATCAACTTCTGTTTCTTCGGGTCCTTTCAGGTGTTAAACAGTTCAAGTGTTTTTCTAAAATACTAAGTCTCATGTTTTAATATCAATCACATACATGCAGAATTCACAATACCATACGTTTCATGTTATAATCTAAATCACATAAACATGTAACAATCATAGTGCCTTTCATTATAACATAACGTGTATAGTTACAAGTCAAACAACTAAACAGTCAAAGTCAACGTGCATTTAATGCGAAAGTGAAAGTCGGAAACTCGAGTTGTCACATTATCCCCAACTTGAAAGAAATTTCGTCCCGAAATTTAGCATGCGGTTACTGAGGAAGCTAGGTAAGTTGTATCGTTTACTGGTTTTCCTAGGGTGTCACATCATCCCCCCGTTGAGTTGGAATTTCGTCCCGAAATTTTGTAGTAGCTTCAGCCTCAGTAGTAGTTGCATTGTTTTCGAACAACTGGGGATATTTAAGTTTCATCTGATCTTCACGCTCCCAGGTGAACTCTGGGCCGCGACGAGAGTTCCAACGAACTCGTACAAGAGGTATTCTAGTGTTCTTGAGGACCTTAACATCCCGGTCCGTGATTTCAACTGGTTCTTCGACGAAATGCAATCGTTCGTCGATAGTGAGCTCCTTCAAAGGAACTATGAGGGTCTCATCTGACAGACACTTCTTCAGATTCGACACGTAAAAGAAGTTGTGAACTGCACTGAGTTCAGCTGGTAAGTTCAGTCTGTAAGCCACTTTGCCTATTTTCTCTATGACTTCGAAAGGTCCGACGTATCGTGGATTGAGCTTACCTCTTTTGCCAAAACGAACAACACCCTTCCAGGGTGAAACCTTGGGTAGCACTCGATCCCCAACCTGGAACTCGAGTAGTTTCCTGTCTTTATCGGCGTATGCTTTCTGACGGTCATGAGCTGCCGCCATGCGTTGTCGTATTTGAGCAATCTTTTCAATAGTATCAACTACCATTTCTGGACCTGTGATCTGACTGTCACCCACCTCTTCCCAACAAAGAGGTGATCGGAATTTACGCCCGTACAATGCCTCAAACGGAGCAGCTTTTATGCTGGTGTGGTAGCTGTTGTTGTACGAAAATTCCACAAGTGGCAGATGTTTTTCCCAGCCATTGCCAAAGTCAATTACGCACGCCCGAAGCATGTCTTCTAGAGTTTGAATAGTGCGCTCAGACTGCCCATCTGTCTGAGGGTGATAAGCTGTGCTCATGTCTAATCGAGAGCCAAAAGATTTATGCATTGCTTGCCACAGTTCTGAAGTAAAACGTGCATCACGATCGGAGATAATAGAGGTGGGCACCCCGTGCCTCGAGACAACTTCCTTAAGGTATACGTCTGCTAGAGTGGAGAACTTATCCGTTTCCTTGATAGCCAAGAAGTGAGCAGACTTTGTGAGTCGATCCACGATCACCCAAATAGTATCATTTCCGCGCTGAGATCTAGGTAGGCCAGTAACAAAATCCATGGAAATTTGTTCCCATTTCCATTGTGGTATCTCAGGCTGTTGGAGTGGGCCTGATGGTTTCTGATATTCCGCTTTGACTCTCGCACAAGTCAAACACTTGCTAACGTAAGTGGCTATGTGAGCTTTCATGCTAGGCCACCAATATGTAGTTCTGAGGTCGTAGTACATCTTATCCGAACCAGGATGTACTGAGTAGCGAGACTTATGAGCTTCATCCATTACAAGCTCGCGTAAGTTACCATAGAGTGGGACCCAGATGCGTCCTGTCACATAGTAGGAGCCGTCTGCCTTTTGTTCTAACCGTTGTCTTGAGCCGCGTAGAGCTTCAGCCCTGACGTTTTCTGGTTTCAATGCTTCTACCTGAGCATCTCGTATCTGAGAAGGAAGACTAGACTGAATAGTGAGTTGCAATGCTCGTACACGCCTAGGTGTAGTATCCTTTCGACTGAGGGCGTCGGCCACCACATTGGCTTTACCCGGATGGTACTTTATAGCACATTCGTAATCGTTCAGTAGTTCAACCCATCTACGTTGTCGCATGTTCAATTCTTTCTGCTTGAATATATACTCAAGACTCCTGTGATCGGTGTAGATGGTGCACTTAGTGCCATACAAGTAATGTCGCCATATCTTGAGCGCAAAAACAACAGCTCCCAGCTCTAGATCATGTGTAGTGTAATTCCGTTCGTGAATCTTAAGTTGGCGCGAAGCATAAGCAATAACTTTATCCCGTTGCATCAACACACATCCAAGACCTTGGATGGATGCGTCACAGTAAACTACAAAATCGTCCGTGCCTTCAGGCAATGAGAGGATAGGTGCGCTACAAAGTCTATCCTTTAAGTGTTGAAATGCTGTCTCCTGTGTATTACCCCAACGATAAACAACACCTTTCTGTGTCAGTAATGTGAGCGGCTGTGCAATCTTTGAGAAGTCTTTGATGAACCGTCTGTAATATCCCGCCAAACCCAAGAATTGGCGTATTTCTGTTGGTGTGCGAGGTGCATGCCAGTTCTTGATCGAATCTACCTTGGATGGATCGACATGAATCCCATCCTTGTTTACCACGTGGCCTAAGAAGTGGACTTCACGAAGCCAGAAGTCGCATTTTGAAAACTTAGCATACAGCTGTTCCGTTCGAAGTAGTTCCAAAATAAGTCGTAAGTGCTGCTCGTGTTCCTCCCGATTCTTCGATTAAATCAGGATGTTGTCGATGAAAACAATAACAAACTTGTCAAGATAAGGTTTGCACACCCTGTTCATAAGATCCATGAAAACTGCAGGCGCGTTCGTTAGCCCGAATGGCATGACCAAAAACTCGAAATGACCGTAGCGTGTTCTGAACGCTGTTTTGGAGACGTCCTCATCCCGGACTCTCAATTGATGATAGCCTGACCTCAGGTCAATCTTCGAGTAATAGCTCGACCCTTGCAACTGGTCGAATAAGTCGTCGATGCGTGGAAGAGGATAGCGATTCTTCACGGTCACCTTGTTCAGTTCGCGGTAATCTAGGCACATGCGGAAAGTGCCGTCTTTCTTCTTCACAAATAATACTGGAGCTCCCCAGGGCGAAGAGCTAGGACGTATGAAACCCTTTTCCAAAAGTTCTTGCAATTGCTTAGACAGTTCTTCCAATTCATTTGGAGCTAAGCGATAAGGTGCTCGAGCTATAGGTGCTGCTCCTGGAGCTAGCTCGATCTGAAATTCGACCTGACGATGAGGCGGTAGCCCAGGTAACTCTTCAGGAAACACTTGAGGAAAATCGCGTACTACAGGAATATCCTCAATCTTTTTATCTTTCTCCGATGTATCAGTAACGAGTGCTAAAATAGCGGTGTGGCCCTTTCGTAAACACTTCTGAGCCTTCAAGAAGGAGATGATGCCACTCACGACACCGCTCTTGTCGCCTTGAACTTCGAGAGGTTCTTTTCCAGTACGGGAAATGCGAATGATCTTTTCCTTGCATAGGATCTCTGCTTGTTGTTGGGATAACCAATCCATACCAATGACGATATCAAAACTACTCAGAGTTATAGGAATGAGATCGATAGAGAAAGTCTGACCAGCGAGGATAAGATTACAACCCTGAACTATGTGTGTGGCCTCTAGACTTTTTCCGTTAGCTAACTCTATGACATGTTTGGTGTTCAAAAGTGTTGGTGCGCGTTTAAGCATTTGACTAACTTTCAGAGACATATAACTGGTATCCGCACCCGAATCAAATAATACAGTAACATAAAAGTCGTCGAGAAGAAACTTACCCATAACCACATTAGGATCATTCCTTGCATCACCCTGACCAATCACAAATGCACGACCCCTAGCACCATTGTCGTTGTTGTTTCCCCCATTGTTGTTCCCATTGCCCTGATTATTGTTGTTGTTATTCTGATTCTGGTTTAACTGGGGGCAGTTTCGCTTGAAGTGACCTTCAGCCCCACACTGAAAGCATGCCCTATTTCCTTGTTGTTGTTGCTGTGGCTGGTTTCGTGGAGCTGGTGGCTGTTGTTGCTGGTTCTGATTCGCAGGCCTTGAGCTCCTGCAATCTTTAGCTTCATGACCTACCCTTAGACATATCTGACAGCGGCCTTTACGACACTGACCACTGTGGTGTCTGTTGCACCTGTTACACAGTGGGTGAATTCCCCGATATCCACTCTGTCCCTGACCACCAGACGATTGCTGACTCGGACTCTGGTAATCACTAGTCTTGCGCTGTTGCTGTGCTTGAGACTGTATGGTAGCTGAACCCTTGCTGGAATCCCCTTCCCATTTCTGCTTGTTGTCACTGGGAGTAGCAGGAGTAGCTGGAGTAGTAGCGGTAGTAGTAGCGCTGATACGTTTAGGCAGCTTGTTCTGTTCCACTGCCTGATCGGTGAGGCGATGAGCTAACTTGACGATCTGTTGAATGGTGCCAAGATTCGCTGAGGTTACGTGACTTTGAATTTCTGGTACCAGACCCTTGAGATACAGTTCGATGCGCTTAATGGGAGGGTCTACCATAGTAGGACACAGAATAGCCAACTCATTCGATCTTCTGGTGTACGCTTCAATTTCTGACCCCGTCATTTTCAAGTGGTAAAACTCTACCTCCAGCTTATGAATGTCATCACGGCTACAGTATTCCTCTCTGATCAATTCCTTAAAATCATTCCAGGGTGTGGCGTTAGCAACAGCCAACCCTAATATCTGAACTTGCGCATTCCACTAAGTCAGCGCAATGCCTTCTAGAGTACCAGTGGCGTACTTCACCCTGCGAGACTCAGGGCATTCACACATTTCAAATACTGACTCAAGCTTTTCAAACCAATGGAGGAGTCCAACTGCTCCTTCCGTGCCACTAAAAGTATTAGGACGACAGTCCATGAAAGTTTTGAAGGTGCAAACAGGTGGTTGACCTATTGTGTACAAGAATCAGGACAAAGTTAAACACAAGAGTTGGTTTAGGAGTGTAGGATCTAAAGATCCTAGTGTGAGTTACAACCGCAGGGTATACCTCCTGCTTGTGCGGCTGCAAGTGCCGCAGCAACTCGCTCGTTAATGAGAGCCCTCAATTGGGCTTGTGTCATGTTGATACGTCCAGACATGATCTTCATAGCAAAGATAACATAAGTGAGAGAGGTTCGCGAATAGTGCGATGACAAAAGAGAGTGAGCAAACAAGTGCTCTCATGCAATAGTGTTACGTTAATCTAAGCATACCCTGAGCAAAGTTCTATGCAATTCTATCAAGTAGGAAATAAAACATATACCATATTACCTAGGATGTTGAGTCTTGCACGTGGAGCGAAGCGTCGTTGTGGATCGTTGAGCACTGTTCTGGTTATAGTCTGGTTTTAATAAAAACGTTTTCCCCTTATTAAAACCGGGTTCTCTATAACCAATGGCTCTGATACCAATCTGTCACACCCCCAAAATCCACATGCGGAGTACCACCGCTTGGAGGCGCGACATGACCAGGATCAAGCCACCAATCATATTGAACATATAAGTAATCAGTAAAAGTAAACGTAATCCATCCCAATACAATTGGTGCTACATCAAAAAGCATAGCAAAGGTAGCGGAAGCATAGTTATGAACATCCAACATAAGTGTTTAGTTTAAAGAGTCATAAAGTTTTCATCAAAACATCCACAATCCATGCCCACAACGACCGCGCCTCCCGTGCAAGCTCCAAGAGTACCTATGGTCCTGTAAGGCATGTAACAAAGAGTCAACAACTAGTTGAGCGAGTTCACAGTTGGTTGTTCAATTATAGTGTTCGTATCGTAAATCATAAGTTCGTTTAGTAATCATGTATCGTATGTAATGGTATCGCGGCCCTCTAGGCATGTTTGCGAAGTTTAGTGGGGGTTTCCCATGTTTTCTAGACTAGTTATATTTGTATCGCGGCCCTCCAGGCATGTTTGCGAAGTTTAGTAATTGTATCGCGGCCAACCCAGGCATGTTTGCGAAGATTAGTGTTTGTATCGCGGCCATTCCAGGCATGTGTGCGAAGAGTAGTGGGGGCTTCCCATGTTTTCTAGTCTAGCTGTATCTATAGGTGTCCTTCCCAACCCGAGGACAGTGGTGCGTATTCTAGTAGCGAAGTAAGTTCATGAAATCATTCAATCCCATTCCCAACCCCGGGAATCCCATGCCTTGGTAAGAGTGTGAACTCACCTTGTTTTGCTCGGTATGCTAAGTATGTCCTCACAGTTAATCAATCACGTCCTAAAGTATGCACGTATACTTAATCAATTTGTATTCAAGTTGTTTGCACGTAAACATAATCATCATGAACATCGCATCAATAACACTGAGTATCACATTGCACGTATTTGTGATCATACAGGTATTGCTTTTATACACAACAGTAGTTAACTAACCCAGTTAAGTTTAACAGAATTAACCTAAGTTATTGAACAGTTTAACCATTCGACGAAACACCCCTGTTTCGTCGTTAAGCCCCTTCGACGAATCAACTTTGATTCGTCGTGATATCCCTCGGCGAAACACATTTGTTTCGTCGTCATGTGTTTCATTGAATCAGTTTCGCCGAGATTAGTGTTTTGCCAAAAGTCAGTTACGTCGAGCAGTTACATCAGTTACGCAATATCACAGAAACCCCAAATTTGCCGACATCAACAATAAGAAATCATACGGAAATCATAACACAGAAATCATCATCTAACTACCTCGGAATCGTAAAGCATTCAAGAACAACATCTCATATACATGACACCATAAAATCTGAATTCATGCCGTTCACTAACCCTAACTAAGCACATAAGAACAGATATTCATGCAATAAGATTTACACTAACCGATTCGAGATGAACAAACAAGGATTCGAGAGATAGGGATGATGGTGAACGATGGTTGTTGCCGTCGCACAGAAGAGAGAGTTCTAGGGTTTCTTATTTTTGTTAAAAGTGTGAAACAGGAAGTCGGTTAACGTAATATACGCGAGTTACCGTGCTGGGCCCTTAATGGGCTTCGGCGAATCTGGGCTCGGCGAAACACATTTGTTTCGTCGAGATGGGGTTGACGAAACGGATCCTGTTTTGTCGGGATGTTCTTGGAGAATCAACTTCTGCTTCGTCGGGTCCTTTCAGGTGTTAAACAGTTCAAGTGTTTTTCTAAAATACTAAGTCTCATGTTTTAATATCAATCACATACATGCAGAATTCACAATACCATACGTTTCATGTTATAATCTAAATCACATAAACATGTAACAATCATAGTGCCTTTCATTATAACATAACGTGTATAGTTACAAGTCAAACAACTAAACAGTCAAAGTCAACGTGCATTTAATGCGAAAGTGAAAGTCGGAAACTCGAGTTGTCACAGACTGTGTCGATTTCCCTCGACTGTGTCGATTACCCTCGACTGTGTCCATTAACCTCGACTGTGTCGATTTCCCTCGACTGGGACACCGAAGCACTCAAGAGGCCACATAAGGACCATGAGTGGGGCTCGGCCGTACTCGTTAGATCTAACCCTCGTCCCTAATTAAGTTTTATTGGCATCTCAATATCTAGTCTATGCTCACATGATCTAGTATTTTCTAGGCATTTCTTAAAGCACATCATACTCGGTTCTCGTTCTCACCAAGTGTGCTTCTCGTATTTTTGTGTTCTCAAATCGTATTGCACTCGGTACTCGTTCTCACCAAGAGTGCTTCTTGTATTTTTACCATTTGTAAAAATTGTAATATTTGTAACATGTATTTCACCCCTGAGAGTTAGAAACCAAAAACAGTTAAAGAAAAGGGGGAGCATGAACTCACAGCTTTGCGTTCCTGGATCGTAAACTTCACCGGATTTGCTACTTCGTGACCTATACGCGTTTTCTTAACGTTAGTCACTAGACTTGCGTCGCACAAGTACAGTCAATCTCTTTTGTATAGTTGTTTTAAAAATATTTTATATTTTTAACTAAGTATCTTACTTATATTATTTTCTCAAAAACTAATATAAGTATCTCGTGTTTTGCACTTTGCACCCGAATTATGTATCTTGTATGCTGTATGTGTATTTTTTTTTTTTTTGTGTTTATACTTCTTATGAGTATTTAGTGTATTTTTAAGTCTTAATACACTAGCACATATAACACATACTATATACACTTAGCACAAAAGTTGGCGATCAAATAATATATATTTTTCTCTCAAAAATATACATACTTAACATAAATTTTAATCTTGAAGAAATCATCCTTTCTTATCACCAAAAATTAGGGAAACCTTGGTAATATTTTTAGATACATTTATAGGGAATAAGTTTCTCAAAAAAAAGACTTATATTTTTCTAAGTGTCAAAATTTATAGAAATTTTGACAGAGTTTCCCCTAAAAATGGAGGTTTCCCGTGTTTTCAAAACATGTGTTTATTTTCTTTTAATTCATCAACAACCAATTTTTCAACAACAACCTACAACAATCAACAATAGTATATACTAATTTCTCTATTCCATGAACTTGAGAATTTACAAAAATGTGTAGTAATTTACTAGCACATTTAGTAAGTCTCGTAATCTTTAAAAACATGATTGGTTTCTTGTAAACTTCATTTTTAAAGAACTTGAAGTTTCACAACTTCTAGTCAAGATTTTCAAAAATACCTCTTTGTTAAATTTCTTATTACACAAGTGTTTACACACTTGTTTAGTTACTATAAATGTGCTTCTTTCATAAAAATACCCGGGTTATGACAAAGCTAGTATCTCCCGCTTGGTTCTTCCGAAAAACCACTTGTAGATCTTTAGATCCACAAGTTTACAACTTCATTTTACAAGAAAAATTATGTTTATCCAAGTTTCAAGTTCATGGTGGATGGTTTCATCATTTTTTTTCTTATTTCTATCACTAACATATTACTAGTTCATGTTCTTGAACATGATCTAGCATGCCTTGATGATGATCCATCCAACTTTTACTAACAAACAACATCAAATAAGCACAACTACACAAGATTTACACAAATATCTTCTCTTTATCCACCTTATTCATCTTATGTTCAAGACTTTAAATTATGTTCTTTAGAGTTTCTTATCATTTCATCATAAGTCATCTATTAACCACCAAAAATAAGAACAAGATGATGATTTAAGGCACTCACCACTAGCACAAGGCTAGGGAAGAAACAAGGCGTAAATGTGGTGGATAAAAGAAAACGAGAGAGGTCCTTCCACTTCCGAACACACTGAGCTTCGTTGTGTGGACTTTACCTTCGGTTCACTAGAGATTGCTTGATGGAGTCTTGAAGGTGATTGTGAGGGTGGTGGTGGCTCTCGGCCGAACCAAAGAAGAGAGGGAGAGAGAAGTTTGAAGGTGAAATGTTGATGGTGAATGATGTGTTAGAACCCTTGTGCCTTTTTATAATCCAACTTCACCTTAAACCTTTGTGTAATGTGTTCTTTTATCCAACAACATCAACTAATATAAAAATCAAAGAAATCCTATGTGGGGAACATGTCCCCTAACCGGCCTTCAAGTGGGGGGGGGGGGGGTATTAGTTGAGTTGTAATGGTAAAGTTGCTAACTAGTTAGATTTCTAATGTTTAGTTAGTGTGTTATAAGGGGTAATATAATATAAAGTGTGTTAGGGTGTTCGGGGACCCTAACTAGCTCAGAAAAGTAAAAACAATGCTTCTAGCATTTTTTTGGTGCTCCGGGTAATATCCGGTTGTTCGGTTAGTCACCGGTTCGTTAAAGTGCTAAATTACACTTTTTAGTGTCTTTTAAGTACCTTTTTGTATCCTTCTCAATTCCCAACACTTGGGGAAGTATTCTGGATAATAAAACGTAATTTCTGCATAAAATTCATATGTTTAAATGCTGATTAGAGCTGAATTATATAAAATTCTGCACTTAAAGTGCGTTTCGGGTGCTTTTTAGTGAGCATTTTTGCTTCCGGAGAGTATATATATTAAACCCTTGTATGTACTCTTGGGTTTTAATGCATTCTTGTCGTTGGACCTACACCTAGGCTCCAATTTTAATGTCTGACTGCTTTCTGCAGCTCTGTTGACACAGTGTGTCTTACCGGTGAGTTTACTAATATTTTTGACGCAACGCTATCATGAATTAATTCTTGTAGTATAAAAAGTTCATGAATTCACTTGTATGGAATTCAGAAATTTATTTGTCTGGTAAACTAGATCATGTACAGTCATTAAAGCGCAAATTACTGTTCATCTAGTGTTTGGAATGTACGGAAAAGTGACGGTTGTCACATGTTTCGATAACTCTTGCATTTCCGACGGTGCAAGACGATAAGGTGCTATCGCAATCGGGTTGGCATTGGGTACAAGGTCAATATGAAACTCGACTTGACGAGCTGGTGGCAAACCAGGCAGTTCATCGGGAAACACCTCTGGATAATCCTAAACAATCGGAATATCCTGAATACTCTTGCTCTTGCCTTTCTCCTCGGTGACATGTGCCAGGAAAGCAACATATCCTTTTCGTAAATAACTTTGGGCCTTTGTACACGACATAAGCTTCAAACCACCAGATGGTTTCTCGCCGCGAACTTCCAGAATATCGCCAGACGGAAGAGGAATACGAACAATCTTATCAAAACAAACCACTTCAGCATGATGTTTGGTTAACCAATCCCGGCACCAGAATCAAAAAGAATGGATGCAGGTCGATTGTTAACAAGAAACGTATCATTGATGACGAGGTTGTCAGCTCACGCCTCGTTTGCATTTAGATTGAATACTCGTCCACGAGCGGGGTTCGCATTTGCATTGACATTGACATTCACGTTTGGATTTGCATTAGTATTTGCCAACCTAGGACAGTTGTTGCGGAAGTGACCATACTCTCCACAATTGAAGCATGAACCCAGTGGGAATCTAGCAGCATTTCCCTGAACTGGGCTTGAACCTGAGCTGCTTGATTCTGAACAATCTGATTCTGACCCGAACGACAGACGTTGGCCAGATGCCCAAGCTTACCACACGTTGTGCATTGTCTACAAGCTTGTTGTGCAACATGATGACCGTTGCAGCGAGCATAATGAGGTGCGGTACCAGCATACACTTTCTTCGCAGGAGGCTGAGCTGGTGGGTTCTGAGGGTTCTGAGCACCCTTTCGCTTTCTCGACTTCTTCGAAGACTCACCCTTCTTACCCTTACCCTTTCCTTGTCTTTAGCAGAATCAGTTGACTTCTTCTTACCACCCTTACAGGTAAATTTACCCTTCCTGACTTGCGACTCAGTCAGGGTAGCAGATAACTCGATCGCTTGACGAACAGTAGCAGGATTGACGCCAGTCACAATATCTTGTATGGAATCGGGTAGACCATCGATATACCTCTCTATCGCTTTCTCCAACGGGGTAACCATAGTAGGACACAAAAGACTGAGCTCCTCAAATCGATCCGTATACGCACGGTGTTCTCCCCCGTCTTGTTTCAGATCGTCAAACTCTCGTTCCAAAGCTCGAATTTCGTGACGGGGACAGAACTCTCGCATCATGGGAGCTCAAAGCTCTTCCCATGTTTGTGCCAACGCCACTTCGGCACCCCGGTCGCGCATCACTCCGTTCCACCAAGTAAGAGCATGCTTCTCGAACACACTTGATGCAAATTCCACCTTACGCCCATTCGGACATTGCACATGTCTGAATGTGTTCTCGATACTTTCAAACCATTGAAGGAGTGCAGTCGCTCCTTGTGACCCAGAAAACTTTAACGGCTTAGCAGAATTGAAACCCTTGAAATTACATTGTGCATTGTTATTGTTGTTTTTGTTGTACAGCTCGTGGATTTGGGTTACAATGCCTGGAAGCACAGCAGCCATTTGTTGAGAGACAAGGGCTGCGAGTTCTTCAGCAGTAAAAGATTGTGCATCACGTCGAGGAGGCTTTGTCTAACAAGGAAATATGAGAAACGAGTAAGGTTAACAATTAGGAAAAACAAAAGAGGTATTGAAAATATCGACGAATCATAAGGAAGGCGATCATTTGTTCGTTACCTCGAACAAACAAACGACACGCAGTGACGGATCAAAGTAATGAATCAAAATAATGTATCGCGAAGACATGCTCGCCTATAAGTGAACACTCACCCCAAGAGTTCCCAGGTAAGAGTGACTGGTCCGATTATGTGGATTTGTACGAACACTCTAGCCTTAGACAGAAAACTCAGGGTACAGGCATTCACTCTTCCAGTTTGCACGTGTTCACATTATTTAGACCCAAACTTTGACGAGATTTTGAAAACTCAAAAGGCACTAAGCCAAAAAACGAGTCAAACTGGAAGGGTTCAAAACCTTACAACAGAGGGTTCAAAACCTATTAATCAATCATCCTAGAACGGATGATTAATTTTCGAAGCAGATTCGTATTCTGTTTTTAAAAAAAATCTAAACGCAAATCAACTTGCGTTGGGGTCCTAGAAAGTTATAGTCTAGGTCAAAATTTTACTAATAACCAAATTCCCTATAACCATTGGCTCTGATACCAACTCTTCTGTCACACCCCGACCACGTAAAGCAACAAACCGTGGCGGAAACGTCGGGGAGTGTTGTAACATAATTATTGTTTCAAACCATGGATACAAAGAGTTTCGTTTTATTTAATATTAAACATTGTCTTAGAGTTAAACAAACAAATCAAACATAGAATATTATCATTATTAAATCACTAAGGCCTCGTCCGGTCCTAAGTGAGCATGCATCCTATTCGCAATCAACATTAAGCAACTTCACCTGAAACATATGTAAAAACAAAGTCAACAAGAAATGCTGGCGAGTACATAGGTTTTGTGAGAGTGTCAGATTCATGGCTCGTTTGCATATCGAAATAACTCGTACAACTTCGTTAATCGACATTAGAAAACCTTGTTTTGTAAAATGTTTGTATCGTAAAATGAATAACCAAATCAAAACAGTTTGGTTATAATTTATAAACCTTAATGCCATGAATCTTAACCCAAAACATTTGTTTTCGTAAACCAAATCGTAAATCGTTCTCGTAATAAAACTCGTATGGTTTAAATAGTTTCGTAAACATCGTTGTGTGACATCGTTTAACTCATTTTCGTTATAGATCATCGTTCATTTGTTTAAATCGTTCATAATAGTTCAAAAATCATACAATCGTTTAATATCATTCTCGTTCCCAATCGTTCTCGTTTTAATTGTGAAAACTACTTTTGGTCGTCTCGCTAATAACATTCAAACCTTTGTGACTCGTTCATCGTTCAACTCGTTCTCATATTAACAAACCACCAAAGGGTAAGTTAACAATCATCAGATTCAGTCGTTACCCACCTAACCCACACATAACCATGGGTCCGGTCTGATAACGGGATTTGTCGGATCCTATGGCACCATAACCTGATACTGGTCGGTTTGGCCAAAATTAATGAATGTCATTCGTTATGTAACTACAACCACAAGTTCGTTCACTTCATTGAAATCGTTCTTAGTTTTGTATAAACCATCTTACTCGTTTTGAAACCATCGTTAAAACATCGAAATCGATTAGATACATATGAATCACCCCAAAACAATTGAAAATAGTAAAATAGGGGACTATGTACTCACCTTCGGGTGCGTTTTTAAATGTCAACACAATCCCTCAATTTTTTATCCGCCCTAAATTAAATAAGAATGATTTTCATAATCAAAACCCACACTTCGACATGCAAGATACTACTTATGTTATTTCTGTTTTAATATACTTGAAACTGGACTGTTTTCGGACATTTAAATAAAATGGTTAACTTATTCCAAAAATTCCCAAATTTTTACAGAACGTCTCATATGAACCAAATATTATTGTGTAAAAATATCGGGGTCCAGTTCATTATCAGTATTTTATAGAAAATCGTTTACCGGACTGTGATCAGATTTGTTATTTTCTGACCGCAGCCTACGGAATAATTCGTTTAAAATTCATCGTAAGCCCGATTTACGAAATTCCAATTGTAGGGTCACAAATACATCAGTGATCATCTATGGTATAAATTTAAGGGGCTGGTTCTACTCAGGTTTCAAGTGATGACTAAAAACGTATCACCCAATTACTGCAGTGAAAACTCAGCTTTAGCTGCTGTTACAAAATGGGTCTTTAAAAATAGTAAACGACCTCGAAAAATTACCATTCTAGTTCCATTTGATCAGTTTTTCGAAAATACACAATTTAGACTTCAGAAAATCAGTTTTTCGATCTGTTATGGTCCGGTTACAGCCAGTTGAAGTCGACTGGAAATGTAAATCAGCAGGCTGTTTCCAGCTTAAATGTTACTAAAACGCATACATACGATCACCATAACTTTCGAACAACGATTAACAACAGGTCATAAGTTATTTATAGCAGGTTTTAACTCAGATTCATCATGTATCATCATCTTTCATCTCATGATCTTGATGTAAAGCTTTTAGGTTTAAACTTTAAGTTCTTGTTCTTTGGTGTTTAACATAAGCATCATACTACAAATTTTAGCCATAAATGAGATGATCAAAGGTTAAACAAGAGCTTACTACTAGCTTATAGCTAGGGATGATTCTCTAGTGCAAAGATGAAGAAAAGATGATGAAGAAGACTAGAATAAAGCTCCCTTGAAAGCTGTGACAACTCGAAATTTAGAACCTTTCGTTGTGTCTCGATGTAACGTGTTTGAACATATATGACTAATGGAATGGTTAGATTATATGATCTATGTATGTACATTCTATGTGACTATGTGCTATGTGTATACGTATGCGTGTATGTATGTGAACTAAAACAACAAGGACCCGACTCGAGACCATGTGGTCTCGAGTGAACAGTAACCATTAGGCCGGTTTGGGCCTTTGGCCGGTTGGGCCATTTGGGCCGTAAACCCTCATCCGAAACCCTTTAGGGTGCACCACTTGAACTAGTATATATATATCACACTAGCTAACCTTGTCATTTTTGATCAACACACACCCACACTCTCACTCTTCCCTCTCTAAAAACCCTTGAAACCAAACATCACCTTCACTCCCTCATTCTCGGATTTTTGGACTCTTGGATCGGCTCACACACGAAATCGGTTGGAAGCTCACACACATCCTCAAAACCCATCAACCGGTTAGTGTTCTTGATGTTTATTGTTGAATGTTAGTGATTCATGTTGTGTTTTGGTGTTTGGATTGATGGTCATGACATTATGTTTGCTTGCTAAGAGGTTTGCTTGATAGAAAATAGCTATTTGTTGTCAAGTGATGATATCATATGCATGATTGTGATAAATCGGTTAACATGCCTTGATTTCGGATATATTGCATGATGGGTTATGATATCTTGTGTTCAAGTGAAGTTTAAACTACTAGTTGTTGATGTTCATGAAACCGGTTTACATATGTCATGTAATCGGCTTAATATAGGACCGAATTGTGGTATTAAGTTCAAGTGTTTTGATAGTTGTTCATGTTGTAATTAGGATAATGCATAATGTGCTTGAACAAGGGTTGAATGTGTTATGAATATGTTTTTGAATATATGAAGAACATGATGAATAAGTGAAGAACAACTTGAATATGCAATGAAAGTGTGTTGAATATTTGAAATCTGCACTGTTTGATCCATTTTGGGTAAATATTAGACAACAAAACATGTTTAGTGGATAGTACATAATTCTGCATGATTTTCATTGGATAGTACAAACTGTGAAGGATCAGCAGGTGCTGGGGAGTCGGAACCCCTGGTTGCGACTCGCAACCACAGCCTTACAAGCCGAGACCACCAGTTGCGACACAGGTTGCGAGTCCCGTTGCGACTCGAAACCTTAGCATGATCAGCCGAAACCATGGTTGCGACATAGGTTGCGACTCGCAACCATCCATGATCAACACAAACAGCATAACCCGCAACCATGCTTGCGAGTCCAGTTGCGACTCGTAACCAAAACAGCGCGAACCGAAACCACGATTGCGACTCAGGTTGCGAGTCGCAAACGCCTAGTTGCGACTCGAAACCAACATATATGTGCTGATTTGGACTTGATAAATTATGGGCTTAGTGTTTGGGCCGGACCTTGGACTTTGTTTAATTCTGAGCATGTTACTGTTCGTTCAGCCCGTATGCATTACTTGCAAACTGCCATGCCTATATGTGAAAACTATGAACGATACTTGAATACAACGTGCTAGCATACGTGTAGAAATATACGTGTACTATTTGAATACGAACCTGATTGGTATGATACAACTATGATAGGACGTGAGTAACCACAACATTGCTTGTTTGACTTTTCTGTGTTTCTACCGAGCAAACCAAGGTGAGTTCACACCCTCTACAAAGCATGGGATTCCCAGGGGTCGGGAATTGGGGATTAAGGAACAAGGGTTCCTCGTCCTCCTTGGGTAGGACAGCAAAGGTTCAGGAATGTAATTCCTCGTCCTCACGGACAGATAACTCGTACTAGACCAAAACTCTATCACGAAGTCCCTCATTTTTATATCGACTTAATCGCCGGGCCAATGGCGAGCGGGTCATTAGTTAGATAGCGCTATTTAGGTCTGACAAACCTCACACCGTGCCGCAGAGGACGGGCGTGAACTAATGGATCTGGGGCACGTCAATGATGATAGACATTGACAGTTTCAGGGCACTTAAACATGACTACAGTCAGCAGTCGATATGGTAACGAGTCTAGTGTATACATGGGGTAGCCCCCACGGCCGAAATGCCAGATAACTAACACGGGGTAGCCCCCACGGCTGGATAGCCAGAGTAACCGGGAATAAACAAGTC
The DNA here is from genome assembly GCA_030545235.1 of Helianthus tuberosus. Taxonomy (NCBI): domain Eukaryota; kingdom Viridiplantae; phylum Streptophyta; class Magnoliopsida; order Asterales; family Asteraceae; genus Helianthus; species Helianthus tuberosus. The sequence continues at coordinate 45,646,906 of CM060426.1, read as the reverse complement.
ACGTTTTTAACTATGGGGTAACCCCCACGGCAGGATGCCAGATAAAGGAAACAGTTTTCGAAACAACTTAAAACGAACACCCAACCGTGAACTCACTCAACTTGTTGTTGACTCGTTACTACATGCTTTGCAGGTCCTTAGGTTCTTAGCTGGAGCTTGCATGGAGGAGGATCGTTGTGGGACATGGACGGCTGTGTGCCATGTTAAACTTTGAAACTATTAAACTTATGTTTTGGCTTTAAGGCTTATGCTTCCGCTTGCAACTAAATTATGTTTTGTTTGAACACCAATTGTATTGGGTGGATTTTTATAACTACTTATATGCTTGTTCAATATGATTGGTGGCTGGATCCTGGTCAGTCACGCCTCCAAGCGGTAGTACTCCGCAGGTGGATTTTGGGGGTGTGGCAGATTGGTATCAGAGCCATTGGTTATAGAGAACTTGGTTTTAATAAAGGGGAAAACGTTTTTGTTAAAACCAGACTATAACCTGTACAGTGCTCAACGGTCCACAACGATGCTTCACTCCACATGCAAGGCTCGACACTCTAGGTAATATGATCTGTGTATGTATTGCCTACTTGTTAGTTGCATGGTACATTGCTTATGGTATGCTTGGTTAGTATAACTACTGTTGCTTGAACACGTGCGTGCTTACTCTATCCTATCATCGCACTTTCGCGAACCCCACTCACTCACGTTCTTCTTGGTGTGAAGATCATGTCTGGACGCGTTAACATGACACAAGCCCAGTTGACGGCTCTGATTAACGAACGAGTTGCCGCAGCACTTGCAGCTGCACACGCAGGAGGTATATCCTGCAGTCCGAACTCATTCTAGGATCTTTAGGATCCTACTCTCGTGAACCAACCTTTGTGTTAAACTCTGTCTTTTCTTTCATCTACGATAGGTCAGCACGTTCAGCCACCCGTGTGCACTTTTAAGACCTTCATGGACTGCCGACCAACTACCTTTAGCGGCACTGAAGGAGCAGTAGGTCTCCTACATTGGTTTGAGAAACTAGAGTCTGTCTTCGAAATGTGTGAATGCCCTGAGGCGCGCAGGGTGAAGTACGCTACTGGTACTCTGGAGGGTTTAGCCCTCACATGGTGGAACGCTCAGGTCCAAATGCTAGGGTTGGTTGCTGCCAACGCCACCCCATGGGAAACTTTTAAGGAAATGATCAAGGAAGAATACTGCAGCCGTGATGAGATTCACAAACTCGAGGTGGAGTTCTTCAACCTCAAGATGACTGGGTCCGAAATTGAAGCTTATGTGAAAAGGTCGAACGAACTGGCAATTCTGTGCCCTACTATGGTGGATCCTCCCATCAAACGCATAGAGCTGTTTCTTCAGGGCTTAGTGCCGGAAATCCAAAGTCATGTGACTTCAGCGAACCTCGCCACCTACCAGCAAACCGTTCAGTTGGCTCACCGTCTCACGGATCAAGCGGTGGAGCAGAACAAGTTACCAAAACGCATTGGCGCTGCGACTACTACTGGTACCTCTAGTGACAACAAACGGAAGTGGGATGGAACTTCAAGTAAGGGTTCGACTTCTGTTCAGTCCCAGTCTCAGCAGAGAAAGACTGAGGACTACAAGAGCCCTAATCAGCAATCGTCTGGTGGTGGATACAAAGGAAATCATCCCAAATGCAATCGCTGCAGCCTGCACCACAGCGGACCATGCACCAGGGGCAACTGCCATCGGTGCAACAAGCCTGGTCACGCTGCAAAGGATTGCAGGAGCTTATACCCCGCCAATCAAAATCGTCATCAAGCTCAACAGAATCAACGACAGCAACAGCAGCAAGGTGATAACAAAGGGTGCTTTCAGTGTGGAGCTGAAGGCCACTTCAAGAGAGATTGTCCCCAACTGAACAGGAACCAGAACAACAACAACAACAATAACAACAATCAGGGGAATGGTAACAATGGGAACAACAACAACAATGGCGCCAGGGGGCGGGTGTTTGTGATCGGCCAAGGTGAAGCAAGGAATGATCCCAATGTCGTGGCGGGTAAGTTCCTTCTCGACGACTTTTATGTTTCAGTTTTATTTGATTCGGGTGCCGATACTAGCTACGTGTCACTAGAAGTTAGTCGAATGCTTAAGCGTATTCCAACCCCCTTGAACAACAAGCACACCGTAGAGCTAGCAAATGGTAAGAGTTTAGAAGCCACACACGTAGTCAAGGGTTGTAAACTCATTCTCGCTGACCAGACCTTCTCTATCGACCTCATTCCTATTGTCTTGGGTAGTTTCGACGTTGTCATTGGAATGGATTGGTTATCCCAACACCGAGCAGAGATTCTTTGCAACGAAAAGGTTGTCCGTATTCCAGGTCCCGGTGGTGAACCTCTCATGATTCATGGCGACAAGAGGAGTGCTGTTGAGAACGTCATTTCTCTCCTTAAGGCCCAAAAGTGCTTGCGAAAGGGGCACACTGCTATTTTGGCTCTCGTTACGGACACCTCAGAAAAAGAGAAGAAGATAGAAGATTTTCCAGTTGTACGCGATTACCCAGAAGTATTTCCTGAGGAATTACCTGGCCTTCCGCCTCATCGCCAAGTCGAGTTTCAGATTGAACTAGCTCCTGGAGCTGCGCCTATAGCTCGTGCACCATATCGTTTAGCCCCATCAGAGTTGAAAGAACTCTCCACGCAACTACAAGAACTCCTGGATAAGGGTTTTATTCGTCCTAGCTCATCGCCATGGGGAGCTCCAGTACTATTTGTAAAGAAGAAAGACGGTACTTTCAGAATGTGCATCGACTACCGAGAACTCAACAAGGTGACTGTGAAGAATCGTTATCCTCTACCGCGTATCGACGACTTGTTCGACCAGTTGCAAGGATCGAGCTACTATTCGAAGATCGATTTGAGATCGGGTTATCACCAGCTGAGGGTCCGGGAAGAGGACGTCTCTAAAACCGCTTTCAGAACTCGATACGGGCACTATGAGTTTTTGGTCATGCCTTTCGGGATGACAAACGCACCTGCGGTCTTCATGGACTTGATGAACCGGGTGTGCAAGCCTTACCTAGACAAGTTCGTCATAGTCTTCATCGACGACATCCTGATCTATTCCAAGAGTCGGGAAGAACACGAGCAACATCTGCGACTTATTTTGGAACTCCTTCGAACAGAACAGCTTTATGCAAAGTTCTCGAAATGCGACTTCTGGCTTCGAGAAGTCCATTTCCTAGGCCACGTGGTGAACAAGGATGGGATTCATGTTGATCCATCCAAGGTAGACTCGATTAAGAACTGGCCTGCGCCTCGTACACCAAAGGAAATTCGCCAATTCTTGGGCTTGGCAGGATACTACCGGAGATTCATAAAGGATTTTTCTAAGATTGCACAGCCTCTCACCTCACTAACGCAGAAGGGCGTTGTTTATCGCTGGGGAAACGCACAGGAGTTGGCATTTCAGCATCTAAAGGATAGACTTTGTAGCGCACCTATCCTTTCCTTGCCGGAGGGCACAGACGATTTTGTGGTTTATTGTGACGCATCAATTCAAGGTCTTGGTTGCGTGTTGATGCAACGAGACAAAGTTATAGCCTACGCCTCACGCCAACTCAAGGTTCACGAAAAGAACTACACTACGCACGACTTAGAGCTGGGAGCTGTTGTTTTTGCACTTAAGTTATGGCGGCATTACCTGTATGGTACGAAGTGCGCGATCTACACTGATCACAGGAGTCTCGAGCATATCTTCAAGCAGAAGGAACTGAATATGCGGCAACGACGATGGGTCGAGCTGCTGAATGACTACGAGTGCTCGATCAGGTATCACCCGGGCAAAGCCAATGTTGTGGCTGACGCCCTCAGTCGGAAGGACACTGCGCCTAAGCGCGTGCGAGCTTTACAACTCACGATCCACTCTAGTCTCCCTTCCCAGATACGAGCAGCTCAGATAGAAGCACTGAAACCAGAAAACGTCAGGGCTGAAGCCCTACGCGGGTCAAGGCAGCGATTAGAACAGAAGGAAGACGGTGCTTACTACGTAACGGGACGCGTTTGGGTCCCACTTTATGGCAACCTACGAGAGCTTGTGATGGACGAAGCACACAAATCTCGCTACTCGGTACACCCCGGATCGGATAAAATGTACCACGACATCAAAACTACGTACTGGTGGCCTAGCATGAAGGCCCACATAGCGACCTACGTTAGCAAGTGTTTGACTTGTGCGAGAGTCAAGTCGGAATACCAGAAACCGTCAGGCCTGCTCCAACAACCCGAGATACCTCAATGGAAATGGGAGCAAATTTCCATGGATTTTGTTACTGGCCTACCTAGATCCCAGCACGGGAACGATACTATTTGGGTGATCGTGGATCGACTCACAAAATCTGCACACTTCCTGGCCATCAAGGAGACGGATAAGTTCTCCACTCTTGCAGAAATATACCTTAAAGAAGTCGTTTCGAGGCACGGGGTGCCCACCTCCATTATCTCAGATCGAGATGCACGATTTACTTCAGAGCTGTGGCAGGCAATGCACAAATCCTTCGGCTCACGACTAGACATGAGCACAGCGTACCATCCTCAGACGGACGGGCAGTCCGAGCGCACCATTCAAACCTTAGAAGATATGCTTCGCGCATGTGTAATCGACTTTGGCAACCGCTGGGAAAAGCATCTGCCACTTGTGGAATTCTCGTACAATAACAGCTACCACACCAGCATTGGAGCTGCTCCGTTTGAGGCATTGTACGGACGTAAATGCCGGTCTCCTCTTTGCTGGGCAGAGGTGGGAGAAAGTCAGATCACTGGTCCAGAATATGTGGTAGATACAACCGAGCAGATCGCTCAGATACGAAAACGCATGACAGCCGCGCGTGAACGTCAGAAAGTTTACGCCGACATGGGCAGGAAACCACTCGAGCTCCAGGTTGGGGAGCGGGTACTACTCAAAGTTTCACCCTGGAAGGGTGTGGTTCGTTTTGGTAAACGCGGTAAACTTAACCCACGATACGTTGGACCTTTCGAGGTTATTGAGAAAATAGGCAGGGTGGCCTACAGACTAAACTTACCAGCGGAACTCGGTGCAGTTCACAACGTCTTTCACGTGTCGAATCTGAAGAAGTGTCCGTCAGAAGAGACCCACGTAGTTCCTTTGAAGGAACTCACGATCGACGAGCAGTTACGATTCGTCGAGGAACCAGTCGAGATCACGGACCGGGATGTTAAGGTCCTCAAGAGCACTAGAATACCTCTCGTTCGAGTTCGTTGGAACTCACGTCGCGGCCCAGAGTTCACCTGGGAGCGCGAAGATCAGATGGAACAAAAGTATCCCCAACTGTTCGCAAACAGTACACCCACTACTGAGGCCGAAGCTACGGAATTTCGGGACGAAATTCCAGATCAACGGGGGGTGGATGTGACACCCCAGGAAAACCGGGAAAACCATACAACTTAACTAGCTTCCTCAGTGAGTGCCATCAAATTTCGGGAGGAAATTTCTTTCAACTTGGGGATGATGTGACAACTCGAAATTTAGAACCTTTCGTTGTGTCTCGATGTAACGTGTTTGAACATATATGACTAATGGAATGGTTAGATTATATGATCTATGTATGTACATTCTATGTGACTATGTGCTATGTGTATACGTATGCGTGTATGTATGTGAACTAAAACAACAAGGACCCGACTCGAGACCATGTGGTCTCGAGTGAACAGTAACCATTAGGCCGGTTTGGGCCTTTGGCCGGTTGGGCCATTTGGGCCGTAAACCCTCATCCGAAACCCTTTAGGGTGCACCACTTGAACTAGTATATATATATCACACTAGCTAACCTTGTCATTTTTGATCAACACACACCCACACTCTCACTCTTCCCTCTCTAAAAACCCTTGAAACCAAACATCACCTTCACTCCCTCATTCTCGGATTTTTGGACTCTTGGATCGGCTCACACACGAAATCGGTTGGAAGCTCACACACATCCTCAAAACCCATCAACCGGTTAGTGTTCTTGATGTTTATTGTTGAATGTTAGTGATTCATGTTGTGTTTTGGTGTTTGGATTGATGGTCATGACATTATGTTTGCTTGCTAAGAGGTTTGCTTGATAGAAAATAGCTATTTGTTGTCAAGTGATGATATCATATGCATGATTGTGATAAATCGGTTAACATGCCTTGATTTCGGATATATTGCATGATGGGTTATGATATCTTGTGTTCAAGTGAAGTTTAAACTACTAGTTGTTGATGTTCATGAAACCGGTTTACATATGTCATGTAATCGGCTTAATATAGGACCGAATTGTGGTATTAAGTTCAAGTGTTTTGATAGTTGTTCATGTTGTAATTAGGATAATGCATAATGTGCTTGAACAAGGGTTGAATGTGTTATGAATATGTTTTTGAATATATGAAGAACATGATGAATAAGTGAAGAACAACTTGAATATGCAATGAAAGTGTGTTGAATATTTGAAATCTGCACTGTTTGATCCATTTTGGGTAAATATTAGACAACAAAACATGTTTAGTGGATAGTACATAATTCTGCATGATTTTCATTGGATAGTACAAACTGTGAAGGATCAGCAGGTGCTGGGGAGTCGGAACCCCTGGTTGCGACTCGCAACCACAGCCTTACAAGCCGAGACCACCAGTTGCGACACAGGTTGCGAGTCCCGTTGCGACTCGAAACCTTAGCATGATCAGCCGAAACCATGGTTGCGACATAGGTTGCGACTCGCAACCATCCATGATCAACACAAACAGCATAACCCGCAACCATGCTTGCGAGTCCAGTTGCGACTCGTAACCAAAACAGCGCGAACCGAAACCACGATTGCGACTCAGGTTGCGAGTCGCAAACGCCTAGTTGCGACTCGAAACCAACATATATGTGCTGATTTGGACTTGATAAATTATGGGCTTAGTGTTTGGGCCGGACCTTGGACTTTGTTTAATTCTGAGCATGTTACTGTTCGTTCAGCCCGTATGCATTACTTGCAAACTGCCATGCCTATATGTGAAAACTATGAACGATACTTGAATACAACGTGCTAGCATACGTGTAGAAATATACGTGTACTATTTGAATACGAACCTGATTGGTATGATACAACTATGATAGGACGTGAGTAACCACAACATTGCTTGTTTGACTTTTCTGTGTTTCTACCGAGCAAACCAAGGTGAGTTCACACCCTCTACAAAGCATGGGATTCCCAGGGGTCGGGAATTGGGGATTAAGGAACAAGGGTTCCTCGTCCTCCTTGGGTAGGACAGCAAAGGTTCAGGAATGTAATTCCTCGTCCTCACGGACAGATAACTCGTACTAGACCAAAACTCTATCACGAAGTCCCTCATTTTTATATCGACTTAATCGCCGGGCCAATGGCGAGCGGGTCATTAGTTAGATAGCGCTATTTAGGTCTGACAAACCTCACACCGTGCCGCAGAGGACGGGCGTGAACTAATGGATCTGGGGCACGTCAATGATGATAGACATTGACAGTTTCAGGGCACTTAAACATGACTACAGTCAGCAGTCGATATGGTAACGAGTCTAGTGTATACATGGGGTAGCCCCCACGGCCGAAATGCCAGATAACTAACACGGGGTAGCCCCCACGGCTGGATAGCCAGAGTAACCGGGAATAAACAAGTCACGTTTTTAACTATGGGGTAACCCCCACGGCAGGATGCCAGATAAAGGAAACAGTTTTCGAAACAACTTAAAACGAACACCCAACCGTGAACTCACTCAACTTGTTGTTGACTCGTTACTACATGCTTTGCAGGTCCTTAGGTTCTTAGCTGGAGCTTGCATGGAGGAGGATCGTTGTGGGACATGGACGGCTGTGTGCCATGTTAAACTTTGAAACTATTAAACTTATGTTTTGGCTTTAAGGCTTATGCTTCCGCTTGCAACTAAATTATGTTTTGTTTGAACACCAATTGTATTGGGTGGATTTTTATAACTACTTATATGCTTGTTCAATATGATTGGTGGCTGGATCCTGGTCAGTCACGCCTCCAAGCGGTAGTACTCCGCAGGTGGATTTTGGGGGTGTGACAAAAGCCCTTCAACTTGCAACTTCCATGGATGAACTTCAAAGCTTTGTATGGACTTGAGATTGAAGAAGATGATGGTTGTTAGAGGGTGGTGGTGGGTTTCGGTTTTGGGGGTGGACCGAAATGAGAGAGAGAGTGAGTGAGGTGAGGGTGTTGAGTGAGGATGGTGTACTTATAGAAGAAAAGTCCCATAAAATCTAAACATAATCTAAACAAAATCTAAAGAAATCAAAAGAAATCCAAGAAACATCAATTTAAATCTTGGCAAATCTTGACAAAATATATTGGTGGGGGCCACTTACATGTGACCGAAATTTGAAAGGGGGAGGGGGTGAAGTGTAATTTTGTTGATAAATAAGATAGAAGTAGGTGTTTAACTGGGTACCGGGTATTTTATCTAGCGTTTAAATCCCGGTTTATGGCGTTCTAAATTATTTTTATTATTCTATAAAAATATACTCGCCAAAATATTACTGAAATAAATTTCAGTTGCCGAGACTTGCTGCGTTGTCTGCGTTTTGCGGTAGAAGCACTGTGTCGTGCAGAAACACTCGGTACGCGCTTAAACTTGAAAAATAACGTTTTTAAGCGTTTTAATTTATTTTTCAACACGGACTTGATTAAAAATAATTTTTTTTTCATAACAGAATATTTTCGGGATTTAAATATTATCCGAGCGGTCACCAACGTTCGTTTCGCAGTTTTGTCGTAAACAGTCTTTTAGTTCAAATAAACATGTTTTTGCCATACCGAATCCTTCGAAACTTATTTCTAAGTTATGTAAAGGATATTTAGGGTACGTTTGGCTTACGTCACACTTCCGGAGTGTACGTTGTGTTAAACTGATTGCGTTTAAGCACCAGTTTGCGTATAACCTTCCAGAAAGTGATTTAAAGCTTGAAATCGAAATCGAATCAAATTGTAAAATAAATAAACACAATTGCACACATAATAGCACCAAAACACATATAATAACACCAAAGCACATTGTTTTATTGATAACTGACATTGTTTTACAGTTTGCGATGATTACAGAACACAGTTGTCACATTAACAAACCACCAAAGGGTAAGTTAACATTCACAGATTCAGTCGTTACCCACATAACCCCCACACATAACCATGGGCGCAGTCTGATAATGTGATTTGTCAGATCCTATGGTACCATAACCTAATACTGGTCGGTTCGACCAAAACTAATGAATGTTATTCGTTATGTAACTACGTCCAACAAGTTTATTCACATTATCGAAATCGTTATTAGTTGTATATAAACCATATTAATCATTTTTGAAACAATCGTTAAAAACATCGAAAACATTTAACACATATGAATCACCCCAAAACAATCGAAAACAGTAAAAAGAGGGGATCTATGTAGTCACTTGAGAATGCTTAGAAGTCTTGAATAACAACCAAGCAAAGCTAGAGGGATCACGGAAATCAATCGGCACCTAATATAAGTAACTACGTTAATAAACCGGACCTAAATCGGAAGATCGGATACAATGAGGTCTCGTAAACCAAATGAGTATTGGAACTCATATGATATGGTTTAAAAAAGGCTACATACTATATCAAAACCTATCCTAAGTGCTTACGACCCATTACGACTCGTTTAGGTAGCTTACGCTACTTTAACGCGTCGTTCGCGTGAAACGCATTCAGACCGCCTAACTAGTCCTATGATAAGTATTATATGCCTTAGCATGTCTAATAATGTTACCTAATCAATTTAGATATAAAATTTTAGGTTACATATGCTTAAAATGAAATTATGCGTAAAAGGGGCATTCTGGTCATTTTCCTAAGGCATATAAATTACCTATCATACAACTAACAAAACGAAGTGACCATAAGTTATAACCTCGGAAGGTTATTCCCTATACAACTATGGTCACAAAATATGTTTGGTCGGATCCTAATGATCGACCAAACGGGTCGGGTTCGAAAGTCTAAGCGGTTGTTTAGACCGCTTATCTTACGACCCTATATAAGCACTAAACTAAAAGTGACGAGTTAAAAATGTTAAAACATGTTTAACAAAGTTAGAAAACAAGTTTGATATCAAAACAAAGGGTTTTGATACCCAAGAATAGTTTGGTTGCAAAATACGCATAAACGCGCATTTTGACCGAAACTATAACTCGTCACTATGCCTAATCAACGTGGTAATCAGTAGGTATAGTCACAAGGGACTATAACCATCATGATTACGCTCATGTTGCGAAGTTCAAACGAACTTCGTGTTGACCATTGACTGGTCAAAGCAGAAAGTCAAACATTGTTTGACTTTCACGCTTAAAAACGCATAAAAGCATGAAAGAAACTTACAAAAGGTCCAAGCGATGAAGAATTTGATCTAAGATACTCAGGTATGAAGCGAAGGCTTCAACTTAGAGTATAAAATCAGATCAAATGTGAGGATTGAATGAATCATGATGGGTTTATATAGGATTTGGACAACCGTTAAGATCGTTTCTCGAACTTTGAGCTTCAATCATGGCCCTCCATGTGTGCCCACTGATTTTACAAAGCTATGGGTGCCCAAAACCAGTCCATAGAGTTGAGAAACCAAGTACAAAAGCCAGAAACCAGCTGCTGTTTGTAGAAAACTGGGTTTTGCAGGTCTGGGGGGGCTCTCGAGCCCCGCGTAGACTCAGTCGGAGTCTTACGCGCCCCTCCACAACTGACATGTTCAGCAAAAGTTTGACAAAATTACAAAAACAACCACTGCACATGTTTAATACCATTTTTGACATGTTTAAGGCCCGATAAGCCATTTTCAAGGCTCTACAATGTTGCCATAGTGTAGGGAACACTAAATATGCTTGAAAACATCTCGGATGTTGGTTCGTTTGGTCGTACGGTTGCGTTGTTCGGTTAATTATGACGAAACACGAACGGACGCGAAAAACGATCCAAATTACACGACGAATGGAATTTGAGCATTCCAATCACTAAAATAAAATATTTTAATGATTACATAAATTTTTGGATGTTCAGATATATTCAGAACGTAAGATATGCGCGAAAATGCAAACTTATGCACTTTTTAACGCTTTTAGTCCCTGTTTGACCAAAAAGTTTATTTTTGCACACCGAACCCCTCAAAGCCTATTTCTAAGCTATGTAAAGGATATTTTTGGTATGTTTAACTTATGGTCAAGTTCCTGAATGTTCGATACCATACAAATCAGCAGACTTTTGCAGTTTGACGCAAATAGTCCCTGCGATCGAATAAACTTGATTTTGACACACCAAACCCTCCAAAACTTATTTCTAAGTTATGTAAAGGTTATTTAAGGTATATTAAGCCCATGTCACTGTTCCGGGGTGTTTTTCGTATTAAACTGATTACGTTTACGCATCAGTTCGCGTATAACTTTCCAGAAAGCGATTTAGAGCTCGAAATCGAACAAGAATAGATATGTGCAAATGATACACATATTTATACAAATCCCAAGTATGAAACACAATATTTCATTGATTTGGTATTTGTTTGATGGTCGTAGAGACACAGATGTCACAGTCTCCCCTATTTCAGGAAATTTTGTCCCGAAATTTATTTAGAGGAAACTTGTGAGAGCTCGAAACATGAAGTCGAAAAGATAAAACAACATTGGTTAGGGTTCTGAACTTCTAGTAACTTTAAATAACATAATGCTTGCAATGTAAGAGGGACACTTATATACAAGTTTATGAAGCGCCATTGGTGCGTCCACCGTACCTCCATTACATTGTTCCCGTTTCGTTATTGTAGCCACTATCGGTTTTTACACATGATAAATCTTATTGTGGTTTTCGTGCACTGAATTTCATAATTATGTATGCATCCATAATTACATAATTCCTTGCATAGTCCGCATAGTGCATTTTATAATGTGTAGGGGAAGAAAATCAAACCTGTGATGAGTGTGACTAGACCACCATAGGGTCCGTTTAATTAAATCAACAAATGATCTCTTTAAATAGACCACCAAGGAGTCTTTTCAGCTATATCATCACATGACATGTCCCAACCAGATTTTTGAATCAATCTTTTTAACTAGACCACTCAAGGGGTTTCTTTTGAATTATGGAATGGTACAATGTGACAACCCTCAAAATTTCAGGTACTGTACAAATTAATTAATATTAATTACATGCTTAATGACTGTGCTTGGTTACAACTGATAATTTAAACTGCTCTATGATTCTATATCATATATACATGCATCACATTTTATACAGTCACTCCATTCATTACACACCTACATTAGTGACATTCTTGATGCACTCAGCACAGTTGACACACTGAACGGTTGATTCAGAAATAATGCTGACAATGCCAGCACTTAGACAGACAATATTATTATGGCCAGTATGAGCCAGGGATAGAGTACTACACTGGTTTGTAGCGTAGGGAAGTGAGGACCATAAGACTGCGTCATTAGGGGATAGATATAATGCCGGGAAAGTGCCTAAAACACACTTTAAATACAGAATTCTGCTTTCTTTTATTAAATTCAGCATTTTATTATACCCGTAGAATATACAAATATAGCAGAGTGGTCCTGTATACTTTCCTAAGTGCCAGGAATGTTTTCGTTACAAAAAGATGCACAAAAGACACTATACGGTACAATTAAACGCTTTAACGGAACGATACGTAACCGAACAACCAGACATTACCCGAGACACGAAAATATTGTCAGAAATATTATTTTATCATTCTTAATTATTTACGGTCACCAAAAATCCCCATACACTATAGAAATATGGCATACACCCACTATACTTGAAAATACCCTTAACCTTCTAATTATATACCCACTAATTACCAAAATTTTCATTTTACCCCCCCCCCAACCGAAAATCTGCCCATGATTACATATATATTTTGTTTAGATTTTTGTAAAGGTAATCTTAGCTTTTATTGGCCAAAAATATTATGCATGATGACACTAGATTCTAGGTTGCTCATATTTCCAAGGAAACTCATCATCACCATCAAACCTACACTCAACCTCACCCCCCCTCCTCTTATTTTCGGCTCCCCCCTCCCCCATAACCGAAAATCACCATCACCCTCTCTCATACTCTCATCTTCTTCACTAACAAGTCCTCTCCAAGCTTGAAGAACATTCAAAGTAGTTACAAGTTGAAGGGCTCACGAAGAAGCTTTGTTCAAGTCTCTAGCACCACCATTCCTTCATCAACCTTGCATTAAGATTTCTAACCCTAGCCTTGTGCTAGTAGTAAGTCCCTTCACACCATTGTTACAACTTGTTCTTTGTTATGATACTTAGTAGGAGGATGATAATCATGTAACACAAGAAATTGAACACTAAAAAGATGAACATGAAATTCTGCATGAAAACCCTACATAAAAAGTTTGTATGAGGTTAAAATCAGGTTGGTTTGAGTTTGGATAATACATGCACAATGTTTGATCATTAAGTTGTTAACAAATCAAGGTTAGGACACTCGTTAATATGTTTTTAGAATCATTAAACCTGAAATAAACATGCTGATTGAAATTTCCAGCCAACTTCAACAGGATGTAACAGGGTCATTTTTAATCGAAAAACTGAATTTCTGGAGTCTAAATTGTGTAATTTTGAACAACCGAACAAATGGCACTGGAATCGAAATTTTTCGAGATCGTTTGCTATTTTTAAAGAATTATTTTTAGACAGCAGCTCAAGCTGAAATATTTCTGCTGAAAAAGCGTGTTGTGAACAGAGTCAAAACTTGAAACCTGAGCAGAATCAGCTCATGGAATTTTTACTGTAGATGGTCACGGTTGTTTCCGTGACCCTCCAACTGGAATTTCGTCGATCGGACTTGCGATTGATTTTTAGTGAATTTTTCCGTAAAACTGCAATCAGAAAGTAACAAATCTGATTGCAGTCGGGTAAAAGAATTTTTATATAAAATTGGTAATGAACTGGTCTCCGAAATTTTTACACAATAAATTCTGGACTATATATGACATTCTGTAAAAATTTTAGAATTTTTGGAAAAGGTTAACTATTTTATTTAAATGCTCGAAAACAGTCCAGTTTGGTTTAATAAAGCTGAAAAGACGTAATTAGGGCATTGCATGTATGATTGTCGGGTTGGCTATGTGGGAACACTCTACGAGATATTTGTAAAAGAAAATAATATGCTTTTAAGCATGGACACCTCTATTTACAGAGGAGGCTATGGCGAAATTTTCCGAAAATTATAACACTTAGTAAATATTTGCTTTCTAAGACTAAAATTTGCTAGAACTTTGAACGAACAAATATTTATCACGCGAAACAATATAAGAAACGTGACTCAAAATACTAAACCCTAAGCCAAGGCACGGCCCGTTCGTCTAATAGACATTAGTACGTGTAGGTTGTCGTGTAGCAGTCAGAGTTTGAGATTCGGTACAAGACGCACTACTGTGAGTTCATGTCCCCCTTTTCTCTTAACTATTTTTAGTTTTACATTTCGGGGGTGAAATACATGTTACAGACATTTACAGACTTATACAGACATTTACAGACATTTATTATGGTATGGTTAGCTTAAGGAGGGTTTTTACTACGCGATCATGTGAGTGGTGGGTACAACGCTTAAGGCCATTAATCCTCATTGTAGGACCACGGGACATGAGTGATAGATCTATTTGGGTGTAGCGAGCCCACACCCATGAGGCCGGGGCGGCCCATAGTGGTGACTATGTCTTCATACCGGAGACAAATTTGCTAGGTTTGAGTCTTCCTGCATCATTTCACACATACTATTGGTTTTGCAACCCAATGGTGATCAGGTTTTCCTTAATTGCTGCATACCAGGGACTTTTACTTATACAGATATTTTAAAGGCTTTTATATACTCACTTACACATGAACTCGCTCAACTTTTTGTTGACTTTTTCAAATTACATGTATTTCAGGGAATGAATAGGATCTGGCAAGTGGTGCATGTTAGCTGCGTACTAGATAAGGATGTCATCCAGGGTCATAGGGTTTTGGAAGTGCGACTCATTCCTGGACGGGTTGCATGTTTTAAATCCTCGTTTTGTTGGTAGTTTTTCATCGAGTCTTATGAACTCATTTTAAACAAAGTCATGGTTTGTAACGTATTCAGTGGTTGATGTTTTTAAAGACAACATGCTTTTCTAAACTATTTTAATGGATGAACATCCCGTATTTTATCATATAGCATTGTTGTGATTGTTGCTGTGGTATTAAGAAGTCACACCAAGTAAACCCACGCTTCCGCAAAAGCCAGGGTGTGACAGCTTGGTATCAGAGCCTCGATCATAGCGAACTAGGATTCATTCTCGAGTCTAGACTATGATCACTAGGGCTCTCACGAAAATGTTTTCAAACCTTTTACATTGCATGCACTAAACGTCCAGATCCAGGGCATAAACATTTTTACAAACAAAAAGGCACAAATACACTTTTCAAAAATTATATTTCGGTCTTAGAGACTGAGGGAGTTCGGTCTTAGAGACTGAGGGAGTTCAAGCTTAGAGATTGGGAAAGAATTAGTCTTAGAGACTGGGAGGTTGGTCTTAGAGACCAGGGTAGTCTAAGAGACTAGGGAGTTCAGTCTTAGAAATGGGGAGGGATAGCCTGGGAAGACTAGGATACATACATGATTACATTGTTATTTGTTTACATGCTTACCAGATTTATGTGCATATGTTGTGGATGTGTTACAGACACCATGGCATCTTCTGGCAGTGGAGTATCCAACACGAGCGACCCGATGGCCTTTACCTCCGATGATGAGATGGCCACAGACTCGGGAGTCTACACTTCAGACTACACGAGCACCGATGAAGACGATTTTCAGCCTTTCGCCCTACCGGACTTCGGAGACGACATGCCCTTAGCTGATGGCCCGCCAGGAGAGGATCTACCCCTTGTTCCGATCCCTGCTCCTCTCCCATTTGCTGCAGTTCCCTTTGAGGAACAGCCTCTCGACGCGTTACCCGATGGTGACATCGATCTATTCATCGAGGGTCCCCCGGAGTGAGACCAGGATGGTGGGACCCCGATGGAAGACGATGCTCCGCATGGTGATATCCCAGTTGTTGACCCCGTTGTGCCCATGGTTGAGCTTCCTGACATGGAGGTTCATTCCGATTCGTCAGCCTCAGATTCCGTTGAGTCAGTAGCTTCCTCTTACCCACCCTTGGGATTCGGTAACTTTCCTCGTATTAACTACGATGAGGAGACAGATATGGAGGATGAGCTGGATCCCGAGGAGCAGCCTGCTGAGGCTCCTGTTCTTCCGGATGATCAGGATCCTGCTATGCCTGTTGATCGTCAGCTAGCTCCCGTCATTCCCGAGCCTGTTCTTGCCCTTGACCCCATTCCTGAGGATGCACCAGTCATTGCACCACCTGCCACTGATGCACCTGTCATTGCCCCACCAGCTGCTGAGATCCCAGATATAGCACCCATACCTGACCCCATTTTTGATGACCTGGCACCGTTTGCCACCCATATCGACCCGAGATACGTTGACACCCAGAATGGGTGGATCGAGGAGGATGACTACCCTCCGTATGTGACCCCAGTTACTCCCCCTACTGCACCCGTTACTGCACCCCTTGATATCCCATCTACCCACCCACAGACATCTGGTACCCCACTTTTTCCCCCTTACGCCACAGACGCTCATCACACAGGCCCTCCTGTTTCGTTCCTACAGTTTGTTCCGCCCTCACGTCCGGGGGAGGGTTCTTCAGCACATCCCGTTGGTCATGTACCGACATTTGTTCCAGTCTTACCCCAGTTTTCTTCTGTTGCATCCACTGTCGCACCAGTTGTCGTGCCATCTTTTGCTCCATCTGGTGAGCCTTTTCTCTGGACCACGCCACCTACTATGCCCCCCACAGATCCGTACCACCCCTATCATGTCGGGCCTTCTACCGAGGATGTTTTTGTTTCATTTATGATGCAGCAGGAGGCGCTGATCCAGCGCGTGCTAGAGCTGGAGAGAGCACACCGCGCCATGGAGGAGGATTGGCTGCATATGCGCCGTTTACTCTTCTCTCATTTTCCTCCACCTCCTCCACCGCCGCCAGCTTAGCTACCTTAGTCTTTTGCCGGTAGTGGGTACTTTTGAAGAGAAGACATCATTTGGGCCAGACTATGCGGTATTCAGAAGACCACATTTTGACAAGATGACTTTGGTTATGTGATTTTTTTGTTGTTGTATTGGTCTAAACAGTTCAGACAAGGGCATTTTGACCCTTAGTCTTTTTGGATGTATGTACATTTGGAAAATTTGTAAACAATGTATGGTGGTCTTGATTTTATAAAAGCCCAATTGCGGTATTCTCATTTCATGCTTTGTTAAAGTTGTTTGTTTATGTTCTATAACATGAGATGTTATGTAGTTGATTTATTTATAACATGAGATGTTGAGTACTGTCACACCCCGACCGCGTATAACATGCAACCGCGGCGGAAACGTCGAGGAGTGTTGTAACAGAATTAATTGTTTCACAACCATGGCAATTAAAGTTATGTTTTATTCAGAAACAAAAGGAGTATACTGTCTTAAAACAACGGAACAAAGAGTACATAACGTTATTTAAACTAGTTCTATCTTCATTTTAAGTCTCTAAGGAACAGGTCCGCCCTAGTATGTCCAGCTCAAACCTATGCACCATTACCTGAAACACATGTGAAAATAGGTACGTCGGCATAAAAATGCCTGTGAGATACATAGGTTTTATGAAAATAGGATTCATGACTTGAGTTTAAAGAATTGTTTAATAAAAGTTTGTCATGAACCTTGTTAATTGTTTTGTTTTATAAATCTGTTGAAAAATGATAATAAAGTAGATGATATGTAAAGGAAAAATGTAAGGTTAAGTGAATAACCAAGTAAAATGAGTTTTGTATAAAATAAGTTGTTTGTAAAATAATGTCTTGTGAAAAACATGTTATTTGTGTAAAATGTTATATGTCTAAACTGAAATGATTCAAATAAACCACCAATGTAAATTGCCCATGTCTAAACCATTTGTTAAATGTCTTTGTGTAACTATGTCGAAATGTTTATGTCAAATGTAGTTTATGAAATAAGTATATCAATATCAAAATGTCTATGTCAGATGTCAATCATGTAATGTGTAAACAAAATGTCATGTATGGCAAGTGAAATATATCAAATACCATAGGTAAAATGTACAAAACAAGGTATTGAAGTAAATCAAAGTTATGTTTTGTAGAAAACTGCATGCTATACTGATACGAACATCTATGCGGTATTGTAAAAATGCATACATTCAATCCTTGAGACTGTAGTGATAAACCTTTAAACAAATTAATGGTTCATCTGAGTTATGTATTCGAATTCGGTCATTCCTTTCATCCAAACATACCTAGGATGTCAGGAACGGGAGTTGTCAATTCCTATGGTACCACTACCTACTAACGAGCGGCGTAGCTAATGTTAATGAAATGTATTTTTGTCCCATTGAAACAAACCAAATGTCATACCAACATGTAAGCATGTGAAAAACAATGCACTAAGTATGTAATCAAATGTACACACATAGCGTGAAATGTCATGTAAAATAATGTACTAAGTATGATGAACATACATAGCATAAAATGTAACGTAAAACGATGTACTAAGTATGCACACAATGGACATACATAGCATAAGACACAATGAAGTCATGTACTATAAGTGTACTATTGAACATAACAAGCATATGATATGAAAAACATGGAAAGCATGAAAGTAACAAGTAGGCACATGTGTTTCACCCCAAAATGTTTGGAAAACAGTAAAAGAGGGGTCTATGTACTCACTTGAGATTGCTCAATAGACTTTAGATATCCACCAAGCAAAGCTAGAAGATTATGGAATCAAACGGCACCTAATATAGGTAACTATATTAATAAACGGACCTGAACGGAGGATCGGGTAGTATGAGGGTTTGTAAACCAAATGGGTGTAGGAACTCATGTAATATGGTTTAACAAAGCCTACATACTAAAATGAAACTTATCCTAAGTGCTTTTGACCCGTTTAGGTAGCTTATGCTACTTTAACGCGTCGTTCGCGTAAAACGCGTCTGGATCGCCTAACTAGCCCTATGACAAGTAAGATATGCCTTAACATGTTTAATATTGTTGTTAAATCAGTTTAGATGGCAAAAGTTATGTTACATAGGCTTAAAATGAATTTTAGTTCAAAAAGGGTATTTTGGTAATTTACCTAAGGCATAAGAACTACTTATCATACAACTACTCAAACGATGTGACCATAAGGTATAACCTCGGAAGGTTATTCCCTATACAACTATGGTCACCTAAAGTGTTTGGTCGGATCCTAATGATCGACCAAATGGGTCGGGTTTGAAAGCATAAGCGATTGATTAGATCGCTTACCCTTACAAACCTAAACAAGCACAAATCTAAAAGTGACGAGCTAAACATGCTAGGACATGTTTAGTTAAGTTAGAAAACAGGTTTGGTATCAAAACAAACGGTTTTGATACCCTGGAGTAGTTTGGTTACAAAATACGCGAGTACACACATTTTGCCCGAAACTACGACTCGTCACTGAGCCTAGATAACGTGGTAATCAGTAGGTATAGTCACTAGGGACTATAACCATCGTGATTACGCTCACGTTATGAAGTTCAAACGAACTTCGCATTGACCATAAACTGGTCAATGCAGAAAGTCAAACACAGTTTGACTTTAAAGCATAAAAACGAAAGAAAAGAATGAAGGAGTACTTACAGAAGGTCCCCGTAAGTATTAAACCCGACTCACTCTCAGGTAGGAAGCACAAACACTTCCACTTAGAGAGTTATTCAGATTTAGGTGTGAGGGAAATGAGCAAACATGGGGGGTATTTATAGGAAACATGGAACCGTTAGGATCATTTATCGGGAAACGTGCCTCGATCTCAACCGTCCAAGTGTGCCCCTAGTTTTACTAAACCATTAGAACCCATAGAAATGGCCCATGGTATTGTAAAAACCGTTTGCAAGTGGTTTTGGAGTGTATGACAGCTGAAAACAGGCTGTTCGCAACATTCTGCTGTTCTGGGCACTGCTTGCGCACCGTAACAATTATATTGTTGCGGTGCGCAAGGACCTAGTTTGGCAGAATGTCAAATTTGGTCCCTGCAGCCCGTTTAAGCTATTTCCGACACGTTTAAGGCCCTTTAACCCCATTTCAAAGCTCTAAAATGAAGTTAAAGTATAGGGAACTTAAAATGTGCCCAAAAATATCTCGGATGTCGGTTCGTTTGGCCGTACGATTGCGATGTTCGGTAAATTACGACGGAAGTCGTAATGAACGCAAAAACGATCCAAATTGCGCGACGAATGGATTTTTCTCATGCCAAACACTAAAATAAAATATTTTAGTGCTTACATAAATTTTTGGATGTCCGGATGTATTCAGAACGTAGGTTATGCGCGAAAATGCAAACTTGTGCACTTTTTGACGCTTTTAGTCCCTGAATGAGCATAAAGTTTATTTTAGCATACCGAACCCCTCAAAGCCTATTTCTAAGCTATGTAAAGGATACTTAAGGTGTGTTTAACTTATGGCCATGTTACGGAATGTCCGTTACAGTTCAAATCGGCATACTTTCGTAGTTTGTCAATTTTAGTCCCTGTAAGCGAATTAACTTGATTATGCCATACCAATACCTTCAAAACTTATTTCTAAGTTATGTAAAGGCTATTTAAGGTATGTTAAGCATAAATTGATGTTCCGGAGTATTTTTCGCATTAAACTGATTACGTTTACGCACCAGTTTGCGTATAACTCTCAAGAAAGCGATGTAGAGTTTAAAATTGAACAAAAGTCAAAACATGAAAAATGTAAAACATAACCAAACAAACATTGGGATCAAATAACTTTGTTTTATTGATAGCTGAATTGTTTACAATGATTTCAGACACAGATGTTACAGTCTCCCCTACTTGTGGAAATTTCGTCCCGAAATTTGTTTAGAGGAAACTCGTGGGAAAAGATGCGGATACTTCGCCTTCATTTGATCTTCGCGTTCCCAAGTAAACTCGGGTCCACGTTTAGCTTCCCAGCGAACTTTGACCAAAGGAATGCGCTTGCGTTTAAGCCACTTGACTTAACGTTCCATGATTTCCACTGGCTTCTCAACAAATTTCAGTGTTTTGTCAACACGAATTTCGTCAAGCGGTATGTGGAGGTTCTCATCAGCTAAACACCTCTTGAGATTGGACACGTGAAAAGTTGGATGAACATTTCCAAGTTCAGGAGGTAACTCAAGTCTGTAGGCTACCTTACCGATTCTTTCGACGATCTTGAATGGTCCAACGTATCTAGGTGCAAGTTTTCCTTTCTTTCCAAATCTGATCACACCTTTCCAAGGTGAGACCTTAAGTAATACTCGATCACCGACTTGAAATTCCAAGGACTTGCGGTTTGGGTCCGCGTAACTCTTTTGACGGCTTCTAGCTGTCTGACGGTTATCACGAACCTTCTTAATCTTGTCAATTGTCTCTAAAATGAGGGCAGGTCCAGTAAGCTGAGCCTCACCGATCTCATTCCAGCAGACTGGTGAATGACATTTTCTACCATAGAGAGCCTCGAAAGGAGCCATTTTGATGCTAGAGTGATAACTGTTGTTGTAGGAGAATTCAATCAATGGAAGATGCGAATCCCAACTACCACCAAAGTCGATCACGCAAGCTCTAAGCATATCCTCCAGAGTCTGGATTGTTCTTTCAGATTAACCATCCGTTTGCGGATGATAAGCTGTGCTCAGGTTAAGTTGGGTCCCCATAGCAGATTGCATGGTTCTCCAAAAATGAGAAGTGAAACGAGCATCTCTGTCAGAAATGATGTTCAAAGGAACACCATGTCGAGCTACAATTTCATCCACATAGATTTTAGCAAGTTTGTCAGCAGGAAAATCCTCACGGATTGGCAAGAAATACGCTGACTTAGTAAGACGATCAACGACTACCCAGATGGCATCATGACCTTTCTTCGTGCGCGGAAGTTTGGTAATGAGATCCATAGTAATGTTCTCCCATTTCCAAACTGGGATCTCTGGTTGCTCCAAAAGACCAGAAGGATGTTGGTGTTCAGCCTTAACCTTGAGACAAGTAAGGCATTTTGAAACATACAAGGCAATGTCTTTCTTCATACCAGGCCACCAATACTGAGTACGAAGATCCTTATACATTTTGTCTGAGCCAGGATGAACAGAATAGCGAGACTTATGAGCTTCATCCATAAGCAGAGTGCGAAGATTTTCTTGGCTTGGGACCCACAAACGGTCCATGAAATAATATGATCCATTGTCCTTCAAAACAAGATCAGGCTTAATGTGATAGGGTAATTCCTCACCCATCAAGTCTTGTGAAACACAAGCATGCTGAGCCTGAGAAATGCGGGCTTGAATATCAGCTCGAGCCTGAATATCAGATTGAACACAAACACAATGAAGCTTGACATGTTCCTTAAGACTCAAAGCATCGGCTACGACATTCGCCTCACCAGGATGGTAGCGAATTTCGCAGTCATAGTCGTTCAGAAGCTCAACCCAACGTCGTTGCCTCATATTGAGTTCTTTCTGATTAAAGATATGCTGAAGACTTCTGTGGTTAGTGAAAACCATGCATTTTGTGCCATATAAATAGTGTCTCCAGATTTTAAGAGCGAAGACAACTGCACCCAACTCAAGATCATGAGTGGTGTAGTTTTTCTCATGCACCTTCAACTGCCTTGATGCATAGGCTATGACTTTGTTCCTTTGCATCAGAACACAGCCAAGACCCAATTTCGATGCATCACAATAAACGACGAAATCATCATTGCCTTCGGGCAAGGATAGGATAGGTGCATCACAAAGCTTCTGCTTCAAGGTCTGAAATGCTACTTCTTGTTTAGAACCCCATTCAAAGGGTTTGTTCTTCTGAGTTAAAGCAGTTAGAGGAACTGCAATCTTTGAGAAGTTTTCTATGAAGCGGCGGTAATAACCCGCAAGACCAAGAAAAGAACGAACCTCGGTAGGAGTAGTAGGCGTATCCCAATCCTTAATTGCACTGATCTTGGAGGGATCTACATGAATACCTTGTTCGTTGATAATGTGCCCCAAAAATTGAACTTCTTTAAGCCAAAATTCACATTTAGAGAATTTGGCAAAAAGTCGTTCTTTCTTTAGGAGTTCCAAAGTAAGACGAAGATGTTGCTCATGATCAGCTCGCGTCTTAGAGTATATCAAGATGTCATCAATAAAAACGATGATGAACTTATCTAAATAAGGCCTGCAGACCCTATTCATCAAGTCCATAAAAACAGCAGGAGCATTTGTCAAGCCGAATGGCATAACTATGAACTCATAATGCCCATAACGAGTGCGGAAGGCTGTCTTTGGAATATCTTCTTCATGAACGCGAAGTTGATGATATCCAGAACGAAGATCAATCTTCGAGAAATAAGAAGCGCCCTGTAGCTGATCAAAGAGATCATCAATGCGAGGTAGGTGATATCGATTCTTGATGGTGAGCTTGTTAAGCTCACGGTAATCGATGCACATCCGGAAGGATCCATCCTTCTTCTTGACAAAAAGAACGGGAGCGCCCCAAGGTGAAAAGCTAGGACGGATAAAACCTTTATCCGAAAGTTCCTGCAGCTGCTTAGATAGTTCTTGCATCTCAGATGGTGCAAGGCGATATGGGGCTCTGGCAATAGGATTTGCACCAGGTACGAGATCAATGCGGAACTCGACTTGGCGTGCTGGGGATAATCTAGGTAACTCTTCAGGGAACAGCTCCGGATAATCCCGAACAACAGGAATATCTTGAATAGACTTACCTTTGCCTTTATCTGCTGTAACATGTGCCAAGAAGGCCACATAGTTCTTTTGCAGATATTTCCGAGCTTTAAAACAAGACATGAGTTTGAGACCACCAGCAGGTTTCTCACCACGAACCTGTATGATCTCACCTGACGAAAGTGGCACACGAATGATCTTCTCAAAACAAACTACTTCTGCGTGATGCTTGGATAACCAATCCATGCCCACTATAACGTCGAAGCTTCCAAGTTGCATAGGCGTGAGGTCGATAGGAAAAAGATGGTCGTTATGGTTCAACTGGCAGTTGCGAAGAACAGAATCAAGAACAATGGGTTCACCACTAGCAACCTCTACTGTCAAAGGCTTTCCTAATTTCGTTCTAGACACGTGAAGCAATGGTTCAAAAGATAATGACACAAAACTCTTATCGGCCCCTGAATCAAAAAGAACAGACGCAGGTTGGTTATTAACAGAGAACGTACCGTTCACCACTTCATTGTCTGCTTGCGCTTCTTGTGCATTCATATTAAAAACTCGACCTCGAGCTGGAGCCTGATTCTGATTCTGGTTTGCGTTGACCAATCTTGGACACTGGTTACGGTAATGAGTCAGGTCCCCACAATTATAGCACGAACCAGGAGGAAAATGAGGTCGTGCAGCTTGTGCTTGCTGCTGAACAAGTGGTTGTGCAGCCTGCTGAGCTGGGTTGTGGGCTGCTAGATTGGGAGCAAAGCGACAAACATCAGAAAGATGACCTGACTTCCCACAGTTAGTGCAGAAACGACATTGCAATTGCGGTTGATGGTGGCTATTGCATCTGTTGCATAAAGGTGCATTCCCGTTATACTGCTTCTTAGCTGCAGGCTGATTGGGAGCAGCCTGGTTTTGTTGTGCGATGATGGCAAAATTTTGGGAAGCCTTACGCTTCCTTGAACCAGAATCCTTACCCTTCTTGTTCTTACCCTTCTTGCTCTCATTCTGATCAGATGCCTGCTTCTTACCCTTGTCCCCCTTTCTATGCAGCTTACCCCTTCGAATCTGTGACTCGGTCAATGTCGCAGATAGCTCGATTGCCTGACGCAGTGTGGTAGGGTTACTACCAGTAACGGTGTCTAGTATGGAGTCAGGCAGACCATCGATATACCTTTCGATAGCCTTGTCGAGTGGGGTAACCGTTGCTGGGCATAACAAACTCAACTCCTCAAATCTATCAGTGTATGCCCGGTGCTCACCACTATCCTATTTCAGATCTTCAAATTCCCTCTCCAAAGCTCGTAGTTCATGACAAGGACAAAACTCCCTCATCATAAGTGTCCTCAATTCAGCCCATGTTTGTGCTAGAGCAACCTCAGCACCACGGTCTCTCATAACCCTGTTCCACCATGTCAAAGCCCTCTTCTGAAATACGCTTGAAGCAAACTCAACCTTCCGATTCTCAGGACACAGAACGTGACGGAAAGTATTCTCAATGCTCTCGAACCATTGAAAAAGCCTAGTTGCTCCCTCAGTACCACTGAACTTGAGTGGTTTAGCCGAATTAAAACTCTTAAAATTGCATGGAGCATTGTTGTTGTTGTTGGCTTGGTTCCATTGAGCAAAGAGGTTTGGGAATTGAGCAGCCATCTGCTGCGCAATGATTTCTGCCAGTTCAGCAGTCTCTATCTGGTGTTCGCGTCGAGGAGGCATTCTAAAAGTGGAAAACATGTAAGGAAACGAGTGAGATGTTTGGATGAAGAGAATGAGATGAAACAAAATCAACAAAAGCAAAGATGGTGGTCATTCGTCCGCATCACAAAGCAAATAAAGACACACAGTGACTAATCAAAGTAAATGGATCAAAAATAATGTATCGCGAAGACATGCTCGCCTATAAGTGAACACTCATCCCAAGAATTCCCAAGTAAGCACAACTGGTCTCGCGTCTGATGAGATATATACGAAGTGCTTTCCTAGACAGAAAACCCAGAATACAGGCATTCACCCTTCCAGTTTGCACGTGTTCACATTATTTAAAACCCAAGACCTTGACGAGATTTTGAAAACTCAAAAGGGTTCAAAACCTTACAATAGAGGGTTCAAAACCTTGTAATAAATCATCCAAAAACAGATGATTGTTTTTCAAAAATCGTTTCGGAAAATTTGGTTCTTGTTTTGATAATCACCTAAGGATAGGTGATGCGCATGTTTTAAGATCTAAACACAAGATAACTTGTGTTAGGATCCTAGAAAAGTTATAGTCTAGGTCAAAGAATTACTAATAACCTAATTCCCTATAACCATTGGCTCTGATACCAACTCTTCTGTCACACCCCGACCGCGTATAACATGCAACCGCGGCGGAAACATCGGGGAGTGTTGTAACAGAATTAATTGTTTCACAACCATGGCAATTAAAGTTATGTTTTATTCAGAAACAAAAGGAGTATACTGTCATAAAACAACGGAACAAAGAGTACATAACGTTATTTAAACTAGTTCTATCTTCATTTTAAGTCTCCAAGGCACAGGTCCGCCCTAGTATGTCCAGCTCAAACCTATGCACCATTACCTGAAACACATGTGAAAATAGGTACGTCAGCATAAAAATGCCTGTGAGATACATAGGTTTTATGAAAATAGGATTCATGACTTGAGTTTAAAGAATTGTTTAATAAAAGTTTGTCATGAACCTTGTTAATTGTTTTGTTTTATAAATCTGTTGAAAAACGATAATAAAGTAGATGATATGTAAAGGAAAAATGTAAGGTTAAGTGAATAACCAAGTAAAATGAGTTTTGTATAAAATAAGTTGTTTGTAAAATAATGTCTTGTGAAAAACATGTTATTTATGTAAAATGTTATATGTCTAAACTGAAATGATTCAAATAAACCACCAATGTAAATTGCCCATGTCTAAACCATTTGTTAAATGTCTTTGTGTAACTATGTCGAAATGTTTATGTCAAATGTAGTTTATGAAATAAGTATATCAATATCAAAATGTCTATGTCAGATGTCAATCATGTAATGTGTAAACAAAATGTCATGTATGGCAAGTGAAATATATCAAATACCATAGGTAAAATGTACAAAACAAGGTATTGAAGTAAATCAAAGTTATGTTTTGTAGAAAACTGCATGCTATACTGATACGAACATCTATGCGGTATTGTAAAAATGCATACATTCAAGCCTTGAGACTGTGGTGATAAACCATTAAACAAATTAATGGTTCATCTGAGTTATGTATTCGAATTCGGTCATTCCTTTCATCCAAACATACCTAGGATGTCAGGAACGGGAGTTGTCAATTCCTATGGTACCACTACCTACTAACGAGCAGCGTAGCTAATGTTAATGAAATGTATTTTTGTCCCATTGAAACAAACCAAATGTCATACCAACATGTAAGCATGTGAAAAACAATGCACTAAGTATGTAATCAAATGTACACACATAGCGTGAAATGTCATGTAAAATAATGTACTAAGTATGATGAACATACATAGCATAAAATGTAATGTAAAACGATGTACTAAGTATGCACACAATGGACATACATAGCATAAGACACAATGAAGTCATGTACTATAAGTGTACTATTGAACATAACAAGCATATGATATGAAAAACATGGAAAGCATGAAAGTAACAAGTAGGCACATGTGTTTCACCCCAAAATGTTTGGAAAACAGTAAAAGAGGGGTCTATGTACTCACTTGAGATTGCTCAATAGACTTTAGATATCCACCAAGCAAAGCTAGAAGATTACGGAATCAAACGGCACCTAATATAGGTAACTATATTAATAAACGGACCTGAACGGAGGATCGGGTAGTATGAGGGTTTGTAAACCAAATGGGTGTAGGAACTCATGTAATATGGTTTAACAAAGCCTACATACTAAAATGAAACTTATCCTAAGTGCTTTTGACCCGTTATGACCGGTTTAGGTAGCTTATGCTACTTTAACGCGTCGTTCGCGTAAAACGCGTCTGGATCGCCTAACTAGCCCTATGACAAGTAAGATATGCCTTAACATGTTTAATATTGTTGTTAAATCAGTTTAGATGGCAAAAGTTATGTTACATAGGCTTAAAATGAATTTTAGTTCAAAAAGGGTATTTTGGTAATTTACCTAAGGCATAAGAACTACTTATCATACAACTACTCAAACAATGTGACCATAAGGTATAACCTCGGAAGGTTATTCCCTATACTACTATGGTCACCTAAAGTGTTTGGTCGGATCCTAATGATCGACCAAATGGGTCGGGTTTGAAAGCATAAGCGATTGATTAGATCGCTTACCCTTACAAACCTAAACAAGCACAAATCTAAAAGTGACGAGCTAAACATGCTAGGACATGTTTAGTTAAGTTAGAAAACAGGTTTGGTATCAAAACAAATGGTTTTGATATCCTAGAGTAGTTTGGTTACAAAATACGCGAGTACACGCATTTTGCCCGAAACTACGACTCGTCACTGAGCCTAGATAACGTGGTAATCAGTAGGTATAGTCACTAGGGACTATAACCATCGTGATTACGCTCACGTTATGAAGTTCAAACGAACTTCGCATTGACCATAAACTGGTCAATGCAGAAAGTCAAACACAGTTTGACTTTAAAGCATAAAAACGAAAGAAAAGAACGAAGGAGTACTTACAGAAGGTCCCCGTAAGTATTAAACCCGACTCACTCTCAGGTAGGAAGCACAAACACTTCCACTTAGAGAGTTATTCAGATTTAGGTGTGAGGGAAATGAGCAAACATGGGGGGGTATTTATAGGAAACATGGAACCGTTAGGATCGTTTATCGGGAAACGTGCCTCGATCTCAACCGTCCAAGTGTGCCCCTAGTTTTACTAAACCATTAGAACCCATAGAAATGGCCCATGGTATTGTAAAAACCGTTTGCAAGTGGTTTTGGAGTGTATGACAGCTGAAAATAGGCTGTTTGCAACATTCTGCTGTTCTGGGCACTGCTTGCGCACCGTAACAATTATATTGTTGCGGTGCGCAAGGACCTAGTTTGGCAGAATGTCAAATTTGGTCCCTGCAGCCCGTTTAAGCTATTTCCGACACGTTTAAGGCCCGTTAACCCCATTTCAAAGCTCTAAAATGAATTTAAAGTATAGGGAACTTAAAATGTGCCCAAAAATATCTCGGATGTCGGTTCGTTTGGCCGTACGATTGCGATGTTCGGTAAATTACGACGGAAGTCGTAATGAACGCAAAAACGATCCAAATTGCGCGACGAATGGATTTTTCTCATGCCAAACACTAAAATAAAATATTTTAGTGCTTACATAAATTTTTGGATGTCCGGATGTATTCAGAACGTAGGTTATGCGCGAAAATGCAAACTTGTGCACTTTTTGACGCTTTTAGTCCCTGAATGAGCATAAAGTTTATTTTAGCATACCGAACCCCTCAAAGCCTATTTCTAAACTATGTAAAGGATATTTAAGGTGTGTTTAACTTATGGCCATGTTCCGGAATGTCCGTTACAGTTCAAATCGGCATACTTTCGCAGTTTGTCAATTTTAGTCCCTGTAAGCGAGTTAACTTGATTATGCTATACCAATACCTTCAAAACTTATTTCTAAGTTATGTAAAGGCTATTTAAGGTATGTTAAGCATAAATTGATGTTCCAGAGTATTTTTCGCATTAAACTGATTATGTTTACGCACCAGTTTGCGTATAACTCTCCAGAAAGCGATGTAGAGTTTAAAATTGAACAAAAGTCAAAACATGAAAAATGTAAAACATAACCAAACAAACATTGGGATCAAATAACTTTGTTTTATTGATAGCTGAATTATTTACAATGATTTCAGACATAGATGTTACAAGTACATACGTATTTTTACCTATTATGACCTGACCAACGTGAAACATCCTATAGAAAATGCCTCCACGACGCGAAGCACGCATGCCGACTACCCAGGCAGAATTACAAGGGATCATCGCGGCTGCTATTGCACAATATGCTGCTTCTCAAGGATAATCAAGTGGAAACATTTCGAACAACAACAACAACAACCCTCCTAATGGTAATGATCAGTCATAGGAGACACATTACACTATATTTGGATGATTCATGTGCGACTACTAATAATGACATTGCTTGTACAGGGTGTACTTTCAAGCAATTCTTAGATTGCAAGCCACTAAACTTTGATGGCACTGGAGGTGCCGTGGCTTTTACCCGCTGGACTGAGAAGACTGAAACAACAATAAGGATCAGCAAATGTGCGCCGGGACAACAAGTTACATACATCTCTGGGCTCTTCACTGACGGTGCCCTCTCATGGTGGAATCTCCAAGTTCAAACCCTAGGAGAGGCTGCAGCGTACGCCATGACTTGGGCTGAACTGAAAGAGCTGATGCGCAGGAAGTATTGCTCCAGAGCTGAGATCCAGAAATTGGAAACAGAGTTTTGGCATTTAAAGATGGACGGTCCCAAAATTGCGGAATATGTTCAGAGATTCCACGACTTGTCACATGTGGTACCTTATATGGTCACACCAGAATTCAAACGGATTGAGCGCTTTATCTGGGGATTGGCACCCCAAATCCTGAGCATGGTTACCACATCCAAACCGGAAACATTTACGGAAGCGATCGACGTTAGTGTGGCACTTACGGAGGAGGCCGTAAGGTTAGGCAAGTTCTCAATCTCTGAACCCAAGAAGAAGGAGACTTATGTGGAGTCGGCTGGTGATAACAAACGAAAGTTTTCCAACTTCAAGCAGGGTACAAGCAATGTGAGCAAGAGGGGCGAGTCGAGCACAGCGGCTAGAGCCAAAACCGGTGATGAAAGCAGAGGAAAGGGTTACATGGGCACTCTGTCCAAGTGTGGTATTTTCCAGTTCCATCACCTCGGTCCATGCCGACTTAGAAAATGTGAATCTTGCGGGAAGACGGGCCATTCAAAGGAAACATGTTGGGTTGGATCAGGCTAAGGTGGCCAAAGGAGCTTCAATAACAACAATCGTGGCAATGGAAACCGGCCACAAGGAAATAATGGGGGAAATGGTAACCGTGGGAATGTCGCAAATCAAGCAGGAAATCGAGGAACCAATGGAAATCGAGGCGGGAATGGTAATGGAAATGGCCGAGGGCCAGGATGCTTCAACTGTGGTGACGTTGGGCACTTCAAAAGAGAATGCCCAAAGCTAAATCAGGCGCAAGGCCGAATCTTTAACATTGGTGCGAGGGAGGCGCGCCAAGATCCAAACGTTGTCACCGGTACGTTCCCTATAAACCAACGCTTTGCATCTGTTCTTTTTGATACTGGTGCCGATTATAGTTTCATATCGTTAGAGTTTAAGAATATACTTGGGTTGGCCACTAGTAAATTAGACGTTCCATACTCGATCGAATTAGCGAATGGGAAACTAATTGAAACGGGAGAAGTCATCAGAGGATGCATGATAGAACTGGGAGGACACGAATTTACGCTAGATCTACTACCAGTCGAGTTGGGAAGCTTCGACATGGTAGTTGGAATGGATTGGTTATCGAGCAACAAGGCCGAGATCGTTTGTCACGAGAAGACCATCCGCATCCCAATGACGGATGACGAGACAATCGTAGTACACGGAGAGAAGCGTGATACGCCACTGAGAATTATTAGCTGCCTGAAGGCTAGAAAGTGTTTACGGAAGGGGTGTGTTGCCTTTTTGGCACACATCGTGGATAAAGAAGCTGTTGAGCCAAGGATTGAAGACATTCTGGTCGTAAGAGAATATCCTGAAGTCTTTCCAGAAGACTTGCCAGGATTTCCGCTACAGCGACAAGTCGAGTTCCACATTGACTTGGTTCCAGGCGCCGCACCTGTAGCCAAGGCACCCTATAGACTTGCACCGTCGGAGATGCAGGAGTTGTCGACACAACTCCAGGAGCTATTGGATAAAGGATTCATCAAACCAAGCTTCTCACCTTGGGGAGCTCCGGTTCTGTTCGTTAAAAAGAAGGATGGTAGCTTTCGTATGTGTATAGACTACCGAGAGCTCAACAAGTTGACTGTCAAGAACCGTTATCCTTTGCCGAGGATTGATGACTTATTTGATCAGCTGCAAGGTTCAAGCTTCTATTCGAAGATCGATCTTCGCTCAGGATACCATCAACTCAGGATACAAGTGGAAAGTATCCCGAAGACGGCCTTTAGGACTCGTTATGGACATTACGAGTTCTTGGTTATGCCATTTGGATTGACAAACGCACCGACAGTTTTCATGGACCTGATGATCCGAGTCTGGAAGCCATACCTGGATAAGTTTGTGATCGTGTTTATTGATGACATTCTAATCTACTCGAAGACAAAGGACGAGCACGAACAGCACTTAAGAGCTATTCTAGAGCTACTTAAGAAGGAGAAGTTATACGCTAAGTTTTCAAAGTGTGAGTTTTGGCTACGCGAAGTCCAGTTTCTTGGTCACGTGGTAAATGGAAATGGAATCCATGTTGATCCCACAAAGATCGAGGCAATCAAAGATTGGGAGACTCCAAAGACGCCAACTGAGATTCGACAGTTCCTAGGTTTGGCTGGCTATTATCGAAGGTTTATTGAGGATTTCTCAAGGATAGCTCAACCCCTGACCGCACTCACACAGAAAGACAAGAAGTTTGATTGGGGTGACAAGCAAGAAGAAGTGTTTCAGTTGTTGAAGAACAAGCTTTGTGACGCACCGATTTTAGCTCTACCCGAAGGCACGGACGACTTCGTGTTATATTGTGACGCCTCGCGTCAGGGTTTAGGCTGCGTGTTGATGCAACGCCAGAAAGTTATAGCCTATGCCTCACGCCAACTGAAGATACACGGGAAAAATTACACCACCCATGATTTGGAACTGGGCGCGGTGGTGTTTGCATTAAAGATCTGGCGACACTATTTATACGGCACACGATGTACGATCTTCACTGATCATAAGAGCCTGCAGCACATATTCAATCAAAAGGAGCTTAACATGAGGCAAAGACGCTGGGTTGAACTGTTGAACGACTACGATTGTGAAATCAAGTATCATCCAGGGAAGGCGAATGTGGTAGCCGATGCCCTAAGTCGAAAGGAGAGGATCAAGCCCATAAGGGTTAGGGCTTTGGAAATGATCATCCAGACAGACCTCTCTTTGCGCATTCGTGCCGCGCAGAGAGAAGCTCTCAAAGAAAGGAATATCGCGGATGAATACCTCCGTGGGATGGAGAAGCAGTTGGTACCAAATGAGGAAGGAACTCTGTGCTTCATGAAACGGATTTGGGTTCCCCTGTTGGGTGGATTGAGAAAGGTCATTTTTAATGAAGCCCACAAGTCACGGTACTCAATCCATCCAGGAGCGGATAAAATGTACCAAGATCTTAAGGATTTCTATTGGTGGCCAAGGATGAAAGGCGACTTTGCAGTATATGTTAGCAAGTGCTTAACATGCGCCAAGGTAAAGGCCGAATACCAAAAGCGTTCAGGTCTCCTGCAGCAACCTGAAATACCCAAATGGAAATGGGAACAAATTTCCATGGACTTCATAACGAAACTGCCAAAGACACCCAAGGGCCATGACACGATCTGGGTAATAGTAGACCGTCTAACAAAGTCTGCACACTTCTTGCCGATCAAAGAGAAAGACAACACGAGTAAACTTGCGGAGATTTACATGCGAGAGATTGTGGCACGTCATGGAGTGCCTCTCTCAATTATCTCAGATAGAGATGGGAGATTTGTATCAAGGGTTTGGCAATCCTTCCAAGAAGCTTTTGGATCGCAGTTGAATCTGAGCACTGCTTTTCATCCGCAAACTGATGGCCAAAGTGAAAGAACTATTCAGACATTGGAGGACATGCTGAGAGCATGTGTAATGGATCTAGGTGGTAGCTGGGATAATCATTTACCATTGGTCGAATTTTCGTACAACAACAGCTAACACACAAGTATTGGAGCCGCGCCATTTGAAGCACTTTACGGACGCAAGTGTCGATCACCACTATGCTGGGGTGATGCAGGTGATAGGCAGCTCGCTGGTCCCGAAATCGTCCAAGAGACGACAGACAAGATTGCGCAAATTCGAAAACGCATCGAGGCGGCTCGCGACAGACAAAAAGCCTATGCAAATCCAAACAGGAAGCCCGTGGAGTATCAAGTTGGGGATATGGTTTTGTTAAAGGTTTCACCCTGGAAGGGTGTGACACGCTTTGGGAAGCGTGGGAAATTGAATCCGCGTTACATTGGCCCTTTCAAAATCCTTCAAAGGATTGGGCTTGTAGCATACAAGTTGGACCTTCCTGCTGAACTCAATGGTGTTCATGATACATTCCATGTATCGAACCTGAAAAAGAGTCCAACTCAACACACCGTTGTCATTCCTGCTGACGAAGTTCACATCGACGACACACTCCACTTTGTTGAAGAACCTGTCAAGGTCACTGATTGGAAGATTAACAAGACACGCAGGAGCAGTGTCAAGCTCGTCAAGGTCCGATGGAACGCTAGACATGGGCCAGAATTCACGTGGGAACGTGAGGATCGTATGAAGGCCAAGTACCCACATTTATTTCCTAAGACACCTGCAACTAGGCGTAGGACCAAAAATTTCGGGACGAAATTTTCTTAACGGGGGGAGAATGTGACAACCCTCAAAATTTCAGGTACTGTACAAATTAATTAATCTTAATTACATGCTTAATGACTGTGCTTGATTACAACTGATAATTTAAACTGCTCTATGATTCTATATCATATATACATGCATCACATTTTATATAGGCACTCCATTCATTACACACCTACATTAGTGACATTCTTGATGCTCTCAGCACAGTTGACACACTGAACGGTTGATTCAGAAATAATGCTGACAATGCCAGCACTTAGACAGACAATATTATTATGGCCAGTATGAGCCAGGGATAGAGTACTACACTGGTTTGTAGCGTAGGGAAGTGAGGACCATAAGACTGCGTCATTAGGGGATAGATATAATGTCGGGAAGTGCCTAAAACACACATTAAATACAGAATTCTGCTTTCTTTTATTAAATTCAGCATTTTATTATACCAGTAGAATATACAAATATAGCAGAGTGGTCCTGTATACTTTCCTAAGTGCCAGGAATGTTTTCGTTACAAAAAGATGCACAAAAGACATTATACGGTACAATTAAACGCTTTAACGGAACGATACGTAACTGAACAACCAGACATTACCCGAGACACGAAAATATTGTCAGAAATATTATTTTATCATTCTTAATTATTTACGGTCACCAAAAATCCCCATACACTATAGAAATATGGCATACACCCACTATACTTGAAAATACCCTTAACCTTCTAATTATATACCCACTAATTACCAAAATTTTCATTTTACCCCCCCAACCGAAACTCTGCCCATGATTACATATATATTTTGTTTAGATTTTTGTAAAGGTAATCTTAGCTTTTATTGGCCAAAAATATTATGCATGATGACACTAGATTCTAGGTTGCTCATATTTCCAAGGAAACTCATCATCACCATCAAACCTACACTCAACCTCACCCCCTCCTCTTATTTTCGGCTCCCCCCTCCCCCATAACCGAAAATCACCATCACCCTCTCTCATACTCTCATCTTCTTCACTAACAAGTCCTCTCCAAGCTTGAAGAACATTCAAAGTAGTTACAAGTTGAAGGGCTGACGAAGAAGCTTTCTTCAAGTCTCTAGCACCACCATTCCTTCATCAACCTTGCATTAAGATTTCTAACCCTAGCCTTATGCTAGTAGTAAGTCCCTTCACACCATTGTTACAACTTGTTCTTTGTTATGATACTTAGTAGGAGGATGATAATCATGTAACACAAGAAATTGAACACTAAAAAGATGAACATGAAATTCTGCATGAAAACCCTACATAAAAAGTTTGTATGAGGTTAAAATCAGGTTGGTTTGAGTTTGGATAATACATGCACAATGTTTGATCATTAAGTTGTTAACAAATCAAGGTTAGGACACTCGTTAATATGTTTTAAGAATCATTAAACCTGAAATAAACATGCTGATTGAAATTTCCAGCCAACTTCAACAGGCTGTAACAGGGTCATTTTTAATCGAAAAACTGAATTTCTGGAGTCTAAATTGTGTAATTTTGAACAACCGAACAAATGGCACTGGGATCGTAATTTTTCGAGATCGTTTTCTATTTTTAAAGAATTATTTTTAGACAGCAGCTCAAGCTGAAATATTTCTGCTGAAAAAGCGTGTTGTGATCAGAGTCAAAACATGAAACCTGAGCAGAATCAGCTCATGGAATTTTTACTGTAGATGGTCACGGTTGTTTCCGTGACCCTCCAACTGGAATTTCGTCGATCGGACTTGCGATTGATTTTTAGTGAATTTTTCCGTAAAACTGCAATCAGAAAGTAACAAATCTGATTGCAGTCAGGTAAAAGAATTTTTATATAAAATTGGTAATGAACTGGTCTCCGAATTTTTTACACAATAAATTTTGGATTATATATGATATTCTGTAAAACTTTGAGAATTTTATTTAAATGCTCGAAAACAGTCCAGTTTGGTTTAATAAAGCTGAAAAGACGTAATTAGGGCATTGCATGTATGATTGTCGGGTTGGCTATGTGGGAACACTCTACGAGATATTTGTAAAAGAAAATAATATGCTTTTAAGCATGGACACCTCTATTTACAGAGGAGGCTATGTCGAAATTTTCCGAAAATTATAACACTTAGTAAATATTTGCTTTCTAAGACTAAAATTTGCTAGAACTTTGAACGAACAAATATTTATCACGCGAAACAAT
The DNA here is from genome assembly GCA_030545235.1 of Helianthus tuberosus. Lineage (NCBI taxonomy): Eukaryota > Viridiplantae > Streptophyta > Magnoliopsida > Asterales > Asteraceae > Helianthus > Helianthus tuberosus. The sequence continues at coordinate 45,610,262 of CM060426.1, read as the reverse complement.
ATAAGAAACGTGACTCAAAATACTAAACCCTAAGCCAAGGCACGGCCCGTTCGTCTAATAGAAATTAGTACGTGTAGGTTGTCGTGTAGCAGTCAGAGTTTGAGATTCGGTACAAGACGCACTACTGTGAGTTCATGTCCCCCTTTTCTCTTAACTATATTCAGTTTTACATTTCGGGGGTGAAATACATGTTACAGACATTTACAGACATTTACAGACTTATACAAACATTTACAGACATTTATTATGGTATGGTTAGCTTAAGTAGGGTTTTTACTACGCGATCATGTGAGTGGTGGGTACAACGCTTAAGGCCATTAATCCTCATTGTAGGACCACGGGACATGAGTGATAGATCTATTTGGGTGTAGCGAGCCCACACCCATGAGGCCGGGGTGGCCCATAGTGGTGACTATGTCTTCATACCGGAGACAAATTTGCTAGGTTTGAGTCTTCCTGCATCATTTCACACATACTATTGGTTTTGCAACCCAATGGTGATCAGGTTTTCCTTAATTGCTGCATACCAGTGACTTTTACTTATACAGATATTTTAAAGGCTTTTATATACTCACTTACACATGAACTCGCTCAACTTTTTGTTGACTTTTTCAAATTACATGTATTTCAGGGAATGAATAGGATCTGGCAAGTGGTGCATGTTAGCTGCGTACTAGATAAGGATGTCATCCAGGGTCATAGGGTTTTGGAAGTGCGACTCATTCCTGGACGGGTTGCATGTCTTAAATCCTCGTTTTGTTGGTAGTTTTTCGTCGAGTCTTATGAACTCATTTTAAACAAAGTCATGGTTTGTAACGTATTCAGTGGTTGATGTTTTTAAAGACAACATGTTATGCCTTTTCTAAACTATTTTAATGGATGAACATCCCGTATTTTATCATATAGCATTGTTGTGATTGTTGATGTGGTATTAAGAAGTCACACCAAATAAACCCACGCTTCCGCAAAAGCCAGGGTGTGACAACTATGTAATCCAAGGGTCTTAACTATTACGTAGAAGCCCATTAAGGATTTAAGGTAGTACCTTTGGATATCCTACTATGAATCCCTCATATGAAGATATGGAAGATTCTACGAGGATTTGGATGACGAAAAAAAATCAGATTAGACAAAAATACAACACACAAAACATAATCACGCAATCACATAATTGTTTATCTTGGTTTTCAGTTTGTTATCATTTTGTTAATTTGTTTGTTAATTTGAGCACAAGTATTTAAAGCACACCGGGAATCCAATCCGTGGATTTCATTTGGTACTTTAAACATTATCAAGAATTTAACTATGAAGATAGGAAGATCTTATAGGAATTCGGCTTTGTTTTTATTGAATCGTAATGTACGTATTAAGGCATACAAATAATTCAATTAAGGGCTCCGATTTGAGCGATAATCATCCACAAAGATCTAATTGTGAAGATAAGAAGATCCTATATGGATTTTGGAATTTGAATAGCAGGAGACGTTTCGAAATCTTGCACTAGACGTGTCACACCCCGACCACGTGGAACATACAAAACGTGGCGGAAATGTCGGGGAGTGTTGTAACAGAATTAATTGTTTCAAATCCATGGCAATTGAAGTTTCGTTTTATTGATTAAAGTGTTACAATGTCTTATCAAACTAGGAAATACAACATAATTAACTAGTCTTGCATCTTTTATTGTCACTAAAGCCCAAGTCTGCCTATATGTATCTTGATCATCTTATGCAACAGTTCCTGAAAAACACATGTGAAAATAGGTACGTCAGCATAAAAATGCCTGTGAGATACATAGGTTTTGTGAAAATAGGTTCCATGACTTATGTTTGAGAAAATGTTTAGTCATGAACCTTTTAGTTTGCTTTGTTTTGTAAATCATTTGAAAAACAATGAGTTCAGATGATATGTATAAATAAATGAATAATGTATGGTTAAATGAATAACCATAGTAAAATGGATTTGTATAAGATAAGTTGTTTGTAAAACAATGTCTTGGGAAAAGTATGTTATTTGTATAAAATGTTATATGTATCAAACTGAAATGATCCAAATAACGCTGCGATATGTAATACCATACAAACACTTATATATAGGAAGTACCAGCGGCGTATCCACCATGCTTGTATCATATTACACACGCCTCGTTACTTAATCACTTACTCAAACCAAACTATCAAGATGAAATGTTTAACAAGTATAGAAATGTTCATGTATAGTCAAATACGGTTCACACGGTTCACAGATACAAACGGTTCACAGATACAAACGGTTCACAGATACAAACGGTTCACAGATACAAACGGTTCACAGATATCAACGGATCACAGATACAAACGGTTCCCAGATATCAACGGATCACATAGTCAAATGATTACAACGGTTCCATATGTGGTATAATGTGTTCATATGCTGGATAAGCATATGCAACAGAAATGTAATGTAAAACAATGTGTCCATATGTTGAGTAAACATATGCAACAAATGTAATGTAAATCAATGTACTAAGTATGCACACAATGGACATACATAGCGTGAAATGTAATGAAATCATGTACTATAATGTACTAACAAACATAGCCGGTATATGATGTGAAAACAGGAAAGCATGAAAGTAACAAGTAGGCACATGTGTTCCACCCCAAAACAGTTTGGAAAACAGTAAAAGAGGGGTCTATGTACTCACTTGAGATTGCTCAGATGTCTAAAGATAACCACCAAGTAATGCTAGAGATCTCGGAATATCAAACGGCACCTAATATAGGTAACTACATTAATAAACCGGACCTAAATCGGAGGATTTAGATGGAATGAGGGTTCGTAAACCAAACGAGTATAGAGACTCGTGTCATATGGTTTAACAAAGCCTACATACTAAATGAAACCTAACCTAATTGTTTTCGACCCATTACGACCCGTTTAGGTAGCTTATGCTACTTTAACGCGTCGTGCGCGTGAAACGCGTTCGGACCGTCTAACTAGTCCTATGACAAGTATTATATGCCTAAACATGTTACATAATCAGTTATGTGACAAAAGTTTAGGTTACATATGCTTAATTACCAATTATACATGAAAAGGGTATTCTGGTAATTTACCTAAGGCATATAAACTACCTATCATACAACTACTTAAACGATGTGACCATAGGGTATAACCTCGGAAGGTTATTCCCTACCTACTATGGTCACCTAATGTGTTTGGTCGGATCCTAATGATCAACCAAATGGGTCGGGTTCGAGGTATAAGCGATTCATTAGATCGCTTACCCTACGACCCTAGACAACGTGGTAATCAGTGGGCATAGTCCCAAGGGACTATGACCAACGTGATTACACTCACGTTGCGAAGTTCAAACGAACTTCGCATTGACCATAACTGGTCAACACTGAAAGTCAAACAAAGTTTGACTTTCGGACTCGAAAAGCAGTAAAATAAGGAAAAGAACGAAAGAATACTTACGAAGGGTCCCCGACTGCTAATCTAGATCTTAATAACTCAGGTATGAAACGATGGTTTCAACTTAGAGTCACTTAGATCAGATTCTAGTGGTTTTGGAGTAATGGGGGGTGGGGTATTTATAGTTTTCGGGTAACCGTTAAGATCGTTTGTCGAATATCGTGCCTTAATCGTATCCGTACAAGTGTCGGAAAGTTGTGGTGGCTAAAAATGATGCTTATCAGCTGAATATGCAAGTTGTAAGTGTGTGGTTGTGGTTAAAACAACTGGTACACGCTGACTGTTCGTTCTGATCTGTTCTGGGAGTCTGACGCGGGCCGCCTAAGAATGTTAGGAAACTGAGGCGGGCCGCCTGGCTGTCTGATCAGCAAACTTCTTGCAGAATTGACAGTTTTGGTCCCTGCACGTGTTTAAGGCCATTTCCGACACTTCTAAGGCCCGTAAAGCCAACTTTAAGGCCCTAAAATGATGCCTAAACATTGTGGACATGAAACATGCTCAAAAATATGCCGGGTGTTGGTTCGTTTGGTCGTACGAACGCGATGTTCGCTTAATTACGACGGAATGCGCATAAGCGCGAAAAACGATCCAAAAGACGAAACGAATGGATTTTTCTTATGCCAAACACTAAAATAAAATATTTTAGTGCTTACATAAATTTTTGGATGTCCGGATGTATTTAGAACGTAAGTTATGCGCGAAAATGCAAACTTGTGCACTTTTTGACACTTTTAGTCCCTGAATGACACAAAAGTTTATTTTAGCATACCGAACACCTCAAAGCCTATTTCTAAGCTATGTGAAGGGTATTTATGGTATGTTTAACTTATGGTCATGCTCCGGAATGTCTGTTACAGTTCAAATTGGCATACTTTCGCAGTTTGTCAAATTTAGTCCCTGTAAGCGAATAAACTTTGATTTCACTACTCCAAACCTTCCAAAACTTATATCTAAGTTATGTAAAGGTTATTTAAGGTATGTTAAGCCTATTTCACTATTCTGGAGTGTTTGTTGCATTAAACTGGTTATATCTACACATTAGAGCGTGTATAACCTTCCAGAAAGCGATTTAGAGTTTGAAATTGAACAAGAATTGATATGTGCAAAAGATACACATATTTATACAAGTCCAAAGTATGAAATACAATATTTCATTGGTTTGGCATTTGTTTGATGGTTGAAATGACACAGGTGTTACAGTCTCCCCTACTTTAGGAAATTTCGTCCCCAAATTAATTCGTAGGAGTCTATTTGTGAATTTGTGTCAGATAACCACCAGAGATATGTAAAGCATAGTCCTGTCATTTCCTTAACGGACATTCTTCAGAATGAAAATGAACAAACGGAGTCATTTTCCTCAACGAGTATTCTTCAGAGGCGGAAATGAAGGAATAAACAAACGGGGATTCATTTCCTTAACGGACAATTCTGAGAAACGAAAATGAACAAACGGAGTCATTTTCAATGGTTGCTTTCTCAGAAACGGAAATGAAAATGATAGACAAACGGATATTCATTTCCTCAATGGATAATCTTCAGAAACGAAAATGAACAAACAGAGTCATTTTCAACGGTTGCTTCCTCAGAAACGGAAATGAAAATGATAGACAAACGGATATTCATTTCCTCAATGGATAATCTTCAGAAACGAAAATGAACAAACAGAGTCATTTTCAACGGTTGTTTCCTCAGGTTCGGAAATGAAGGATTAAATAAACAGATATTCATTTCCTCAACGGATAATCTTCAGAAACGAAAGTGAACTAACGGAGTCATTTTCAACGGTTGTTTCCTCAGGTTCGGAAATGAAGGATTAAATAAACGGATATTCATTTCCCTCGATGGATACTCTTCAGAACGAAAATGCACAAACGGAGTCATTTTCCTCAACGGGTATTCTTCAGAATTGGAAATGAAGGATAAACGGAGTCATATTCTTCAGAAGTGAAAAATGAATAGCTAGTTCATTTTTCCTCAACGGATACTTCATCAGAATTGGAAATGAATAGGGTTAACTTCTAGGTACATGACAAAGCTCGCTGTGGTTTCTGTGCACTAAATTCCATAATTATGTATGCATCCATAATTACGTAATTCCTTGCATAGTCCGCACAGTTTGTCTTGTAATGTTCATAAGCACATAATCACATAGTTGTTTAATTGTTATTATCTTGTTATTGATTGCAATTAACTTGGCACCTCGTACCTCGTTTTTCTTGGAAGAAACGGGTACTTAGGATTTTCGTGAAAAACGCAAGAGATCATACAATGGAAGAAATTTGGGAGTAGTCTGTTCTTCAAGGAATGCGGTTCCTTGATTGTCGGTATTGTAGGGGATATGTTGTTTATACATACAATCACATAAATACATTGCAATGTAAAACAAAAGATTTATTTATAAACAACGATAACAACTGTTTCTTGGATCGTGACAACAAAAGAAAATAATACATAAGACGTAATTATTTCTAAACGATGTTGTCTTCTGGTTGATCATATGCTCATCCCTGCGCTGGATTTGCATTAGCAAGCCTTGGGCAATTCCTACGAAAATGGCCCATCTCGCCACAGTTGTAGCAAGATCCCGGTGGAAAACGAGCTTGAGCAGAATTGTTGCCAGCTTGATTTGGTGCAGCTGCGGTTGGGCAAACCCTAGCTGTATGACCTATAAGTCCGCAAACTTGGCATGTGCGGCACTTCACCCCAGCATGATGATGTAGGCCACATTGGTTGCACAAGGGTGCAGTTCCGTTGTAGGGTTTCCGGGCAGGGGGTTGAGCTGGTTGGTTGAGAACGGCTTGATCATTGTGAGCGACCACAGCGTAGTTCTGAGAAGCCTTTCGCTTCTTTGACCTCTTAGGGGATCCAGTCTGTTCATCCATGATCTGTGATCCCTCGATTGGTTTCGATTCTTCGACCGGCTTCTTGTCACCTTTTCGGAAAAGTTTACCTTTCCTGATCTTTGATTCAGTCAAGGTTGCAGATAGCTCAATGGCCTGTCTAACTGTAGTAGGGTTGCTACCAGTCAAAATGTCTTGTATTGAATCAGGGAGGCCATCAATGTACTTTTCTGTCACACCCCCAAAATCCACCTGCGGAATACCACCGCTTGGAGGCGTGACTGACCAGGATCCAGCCACCAATCATATTGAACAAGCATATAAGTGGTTATAAAAGTTCAACCAATACAATTGGTGTTCAAACAAAACATAGTTCAAGTTGCAAGCGGAAGCATAAGTCTTAAATCAAAACATAAGTTTAATTGTTTCAAAGTTTAACATGGCACACAGTCGTCCATGTCCCATAACGATCCTCCTCCATGCAAGCTCCAGTTAAGAACCTAAGGACCTGCAAAGCATGTAGTAACGAGTCAACAACAAGTTGAGTGAGTTCACGATTGGGTGTTCGTTTTAAGTTGTTTCGAAAACAGTTTCCTTTACCTGGCATCCTGCCGTAGGGGTTACCCCAAAGTTAAAAAGTGTGACTTGTTTATTCCCGGTTACTCTGGCAATCCAGCCGTGGGGGCTACCCCGTGTAGTTATCTGGCATTTCGGCCATGGGGGGCTACCCCATGTATACACTAGACTCGTTACCATATCGACTGCTGACTGTAGTCATGTTTAAGTGCCCTGAAACTGTCAATGTCTATCATCATTGACGTGCCCCAGATCCATTAGTTCACGCCCGTCCTCTGCGGCACGGTGTGAGGTTTGTCAGACCTAAATAGCGCTATCTAACTAATGACCCGCTCGCCATTGGCCCGGCGATTAAGTCGATATAAAAAGGAGGGACTTCGTGATAGAGTTTTGGTCTAGTACGAGTTATCTGCCCGTGAGGGCGAGGAATTACATTCCTGAACCTTTGTTGTCCTACCCAAGGAGGACGAGGAGCCCAGTTCCTTAACCCCAATTCCCGACCCCTGGGAATCCCATGCTTTGTAGAGGGTGTGAACTCACCTTGGTTTGCTCGGTAGAAACACAGAAAAGTCAAACAAGCAATGTTGTAGCTACTCACGTCCTATCATAGTTGTATCATACAAGTCAGGTTCGTAATCAAGTAGCACACGGATGTTTCTAGCATAATGCATTCAAGTACTGTTCATGGCATACACGTTTGATCATTGCAGTTCAACAATATTCACGTTCAACAGTTAACATATACGGTCTGTGCATTAGGCCCAAGAGTGCGGCCCAAACAATAAGTCCGAAATGAGGTGTAAGCCCAAACAGCGAGTATCCGTGTATAGTCTCGAGTCGCAACTAGGCGCTTGTGACTCGCAACCTGAGTCGCAATCAAGGTTTCGGTTCATGCTGTTTTGGTTACGAGTCGCAACTGGACTCGCAACCGGGGTTTCGAGTCAAACGGCGAGTCGCAACTGGACTCGCAACCGGGGTTTCGAGTCAAACGGTTTATGTGCTGATCACTTGTGGTTTCGAGTCGCAACCAGGTGTTTGCGACTCGCAACCGATGTCGCAACCGGGAGATTTCGACTCATCATGCATGGTTTCGAGTCGCAACTGGAGGTCTCTAGTGGACAACTGCTGATTCGGAACAGTGTACTATCCAATGAGAATTTGATTTCATGAAACAGTTTGTACTACCCACTTAAACATGTTTGTTTGTCTAGCAATTTACTAAATTGGATCAAACATATCAGATTTCAAATATTCAAGCATGTTCTTATGATATTCAAGTTGTTCTTCATACATTCATCATGTTCATCAATATCCAAGTAGTTCATCATATCATAACTTGACACAACAACAACCAAAATATTCAAACAACTAATCCGATTTCCACATAAGTGCAGCCATTTAACAAGCATTTCGATTTGTAACCTAAGAGCATGCAATCCGATTTCATAACATGAATAACAATCGAGCATTCCAACAACAAATCCGAATAATATGAGCATTATACAAACCGATTTCATGAACACCAACCATTTATGGTTTAAATCACATTAAATCACAAACATCATTAACTCATCATGCAATCAATCCGGAATCTAAGTATGATAGTTTATTAACATCATCATGTATAAATCTAACAAACCAACATATTATCAAGTCGCACAAGATACATCATCATCAACAAAATATCACATCATCATCATCAACAACAACCGAAATCTAAACACACAATGGGAATCACTAACCGGTTAGAGGAGTAGTGGTGAAGGATGAAGCTTTGTTTGGTGTGAACAAGCAAATCCGAGAGCCCTTTTGTGGTCGGTTGGTTTGATCCGAGAAGAAGTATGATGTTTGGTGTCTAGGGTTTAGTGAGAGGGAGTAGGAGAGTGTGTGTGTGGATTGTCCAAAAAATGGCAAGGCTTGCTAGGAGCATGATATATATACTAGTCCAAGTAGGTTTCGGGTGGGTTAAATGAGGTGCGGCCCAACCGGCCCGTAAGTCATTGTTCACTCGAGACCACATGGTCTCGAGTCGGGTTCGTCTTGTCTCGGTTCATATACATACTCGCATACATACACATAAGCATACATGTATAATAACACCTAATCACATAAAGGTTCATTTGTCATTAATCACATAAGTTTAACTAGTCACACGTTTAAGCATACAACGAAAGGTTCTAAATTTCGAGTTGTCACATCATCCCCAAGTTGAAAGAAATTTCGTCCCGAAATTTGGTAGGCACTCACTGAGGAAGCTAGTTAAGTTGTATGGTTTTCCCGGTTTTCCTGGGGTGTCACATCCACCCCCCGTTGATCTGGAATTTCGTCCCGAAATTCCGTAGCTTCAGCCTCAGTAGTGGGTGTACTGTTTGCGAACAGTTGGGGATACTTTTGTTTCATCTGATCTTCGCGCTCCCAGGTGAACTCTGGGCCGCGACGTGAGTTCCAACGAACTCGAACGAGAGGTATTCTGGTGCTCTTGAGGACCTTAACATCCCGGTCCGTGATCTCGACTGGTTCCTCGACGAATCGTAACTGCTCGTCGATAGTGAGTTCCTTCAGAGGAACTACGTGGGTCTCATCTGACGGACACTTCTTCAGATTTGACACGTGAAAAACGTTGTGAACTGCACCGAGTTCCGCTGGTAAGTTTAATCTGTAGGCCACCCTGCCTATTTTCTCAATGACCTCGAAAGGTCCAACGTATCGTGGGTTGAGTTTACCGCGTTTACCAAAACGAACCACACCCTTCCAGGGTGAAACTTTGAGTAGTACCCGCTCCCCAACCTGGAGCTCAAGTGGTTTCCTGCCCATGTCGGCGTAAACTTTCTGACGTTCGCGAGCGGCCGTCATGCGTTTTCGTATCTGAGCGATTTGCTCGGTTGTATCTACCACATGTTCTGGACCAGTGATCTGACTATCTCCCACCTCTGCCCAGCAAAGAGGAGACCGGCATTTACGTCCGTACAATGCCTCAAACGGAGCAGCTCCTATGCTGGTGTGGTAGCTGTTATTGTACGAGAATTCCACAAGTGGCAGATGCTTTTCCCAGCGGTTGCCAAAGTCGATTACACATGCACGAAGCATGTCCTCTAAGGTTTGAATAGTGCGCTCGGACTGCCCGTCCGTCTGAGGATGGTACACTGTGCTCATGTCTAATCGTGAGCCAAAGGATTTGTGCATTGCTTGCCACAGCTCTGACGTGAAGCGTGCATCTCGGTCCGAGATGATAGAGGTGGGCACCCCGTGCCTCGAAACAATTTCCTTGATGTATATTTCTGCAAGAGTGGAGAACTTATCCGTCTCCTTGATAGCCAAGAAGTGTGCAGATTTTGTGAGTCGATCCACGATCACCCAAATAGTATCATTCCCGCGCTGGGATCTAGGTAGGCCAGTAACAAAATCCATGGAAATTTGCTCCCATTTCCATTGAGGTATCTCTGGTTGTTGGAGTAGGCCTGAGGGTTTCTGGTATTCCGACTTGACTCTCGCACAAGTCAAACACTTGCTAACGTAAGTTGCTATGTGGGCCTTCATGCTAGGCCACCAGTACGTAGTCTTGATGTCGTGGTACATTTTATCCGATCCAGGATGTACCGAGTAGCGAGACTTGTGTGCTTCGTCCATCACAAGTTCTCGTAGGTTGCCATAGAGTGGGATCTAAACGCGTCCCGTCACGTAGTAAGCACCGTCTTCCTTCTGTTCTAAGCGTTGCCTCGATCCGCGTAGGGCTTCAGCCCTGACGTTTTCCGGTTTCAGTGCTTCTATCTGAGCTGCTCGTATCTGGGAGGGAAGACTAGAATGGATCGTGAGTTGTAAAGCTCGTACGCGCTTAGGCGCAGTGTCCTTCCTACTGAGGGCGTCAGCCACAACATTGGCCTTGCCCGGGTGATACCTGATTGAGCACTCGTAGTCATTCAGCAGCTCGACCCATCGTCGTTGTCGCATATTCAGTTCTTTCTGCTTGAGGATATGCTCGAGGCTCCTGTGGTCAGTGTAGATTGCGCACTGGGTACCATACAGGTAATGCCGCCACAACTTAAGTGCAAAAACAACGGCTCCCAGCTCTAAATCATGCGTCGTGTAGTTCTTTTCATGAACTTTAAGTTGGCGTGAGGCGTAGGCTATAACCTTTTCTCGTTGCATCAACACACAACCAAGACCCTGAGTTGATGCGTCGCAATAAACCACAAAGTCGTCTGTGCCTTCTGGCAAGGAAAGGATGGGTGCGCTACAAAGTCTATCCTTTAGGTGCTGAAATGCCAACTCCTGTGCGTTTCCCCAGCGATAAACAACGCCCTTCTGCGTTAGTGAGGTGAGAGGCTGTGCAATCTTAGAAAAATCCTTTATGAATCTCCGGTAGTATCCCGCCAAACCCAAGAATTGGCGAATTTCCTTTGGTGTACGAGGTGCAGGCCAGTTCTTAATCGAGTCTATCTTGGATGGATCAACATGAATCCCATCCTTGTTTCGAGAACTTTGCATAAAGCTGTTCTGTTCGAAGGAGTTCCAGAATAAGTCGAAGATGCTGCTCGTGTTCTTCCCGACTTTTAGAGTAGATCAGGATGTCGTCGATGAAGACTATAACAAACTTGTCCAGGTAAGGCTTGCACACTCGGTTCATCAAGTCCATGAAAACCGCAGGTGCGTTTGTCATCCCAAAAGGCATGACCAAAAACTCATAGTGCCCGTATCGAGTTCGGAAAGCTGTTTTGGAGACGTCCTCTTCCCGGACTCTCAGCTGGTGATAACCCGATCTCAAATCGATCTTCGAATAGTAGCTCGATCCCTGCAGCTGGTCGAACAAGTCGTCAATACGCGGTAGAGGATAACGGTTCTTCACCGTCACCTTGTTGAGTTCCCGGTAGTCGATGCACATTCTGAAAGTACCATCTTTCTTCTTCACAAATAGCACTGGAGCTCCCCAGGGCGATGAGCTAGGACGAATAAAACCCTTATCCAAGAGCTCTTGTAGTTGCGTAGAGAGTTCTTTCAACTCTAATGGGGCTAAACGATAAGGTGCACGAGCGATAGGTGCAGCTCCAGGAGCTAATTCAATCTGAAACTCGACTTGGCGATGAGGCGGAAGACCAGGTAATTCCTCAGGAAATACCTCTGGATAGTCGCGTACAACTGGGAAATCTTCTATCTTCTTCTCTTTTTCTGAGGTGTCAGTAACGAGAGCCAAAATGGCAGTGTGGCCCTTTCGCAAGCACTTTTGGGCCTTAAGGAGAGAAATGACGTTCTCAACAGCACTCCTCTTGTCGCCATGGATCATGAGAGGTTCGCCACCGGAACCTGGAATACGGACAACCTTCTCGTTGCAAAGAATCTCTGCTCGGTGCTGGGATAACCAATCCATCCTAATGACAACGTCGAAACTACCCAAGACAATAGGAATGAGGTCGATAGAGAAGGTCTGGTCAGCGAGAATAAGTTTACAACCCTTGACTAGGTGTGTGGCTTCTAAACTCTTACCATTTGCTAGCTCTACTGTGTGCTTGTTGTTCAAAGGGGTTGGAATACGCTTAAGCATTCGACTAACTTCTAGTGACACGTAGCTAGTATCGGCACCCGAATCAAATAAAACTGAAACATAAAAGTCGTCGAGAAGGAACTTACCCGCCACAACATTGGGGTCATTCCTTGCTTCTCCTTGGCCAATCACAAACATCCGCCCCCTGGCGCCATTGTTGTTGTTGTTCCCATTGTTAACATTCCCCTGATTGTTGTTATTGTTGTTGTTGTTGTTGTTCTGGTTCCTGTTCAGTTGGGGACAATCTCTCTTGAAGTGGCCCTCAGCTCCACACTGAAAGCACCCTTTGTTATCACCTTGCTGTTGCTGCTGGCGTTGATTCTGTTGAGCTTGCTGACGATTCTGATTGGCGGGGTATAAGCTCCTGCAATCCTTTGCAGCGTGACCAGGCTTGTTGCACCGATGACAGTTGCCCCTGGTGCATGGCCCGCTGTGGTGCAGGCTGCAGCGATTGCATTTGGGGTGATTTCCTTTGTACCCGCCATGACTTTGACCACCAGATGATTGCTGACTAGGGCTCTTGTAGTCATCAGTCTTCCTCTGCTGAGACTGGGACTGAACAGAAGTCGAACCCTTACTTGAAGTTCCATCCCATTTCCGTTTGTTGTCACTTGAGGTACCAGTAGTAGTTGCAGCGCCTATGCGTTTTGGTAATTTGTTCTGCTCCACCGCCTGATCCGTGAGACGGTGAGCCAACTGTACAGTTTGCTGGTAGGTAGCGAGGTTCGTAGAAGTCACATGACTTTGGATTTCTGGCACTAAGCCCTGAAGAAATAGTTCGATGCGTTTGATGGGAGGATCCACCATAGTAGGGCACAGAATTGCCAGTTCGTTCGACCTCTTCACATAAGCCTCGATTTCGGACCCCGTCATCTTGAGATTGAAGAACTCCACCTCGAGTTTGTGAATCTCATCACGACTGCAGTACTCTTCCTTGATCATTTCCTTAAAAGTTTCCCATGGGGTGGCGTTGGCAGCAACCAACCCTAGCATCTGAACCTGAGCGTTCCACCATGTGAGGGCTAAACCCTCGAGAGTACCAGTAGCATACTTCACCCTGCGCGCCTCAGGGCATTCGCATATTTCGAACACAGATTCTAGCTTCTCGAACCAGTGTAGGAGACCTACTGCTCCTTCAGTGCCGCTAAAAGTAGTTGGTCGGCAGTCCATGAAAGTCTTAAAAGTGCACACGGGTGGCTGAACGTGCTGACCTATCGTAGGTGAAAGAAAAGACAGAGTTTAACACAAAGGTTGGTTCACGAGAGTAGGATCCTAAAGATCCTAGAATGAGTTCGGACTGCAGGATATACCTCCTGCGTGTGCAGCTGCCAGTGCTGCGGCAACTCGTTCATTGATCAGAGCCGTCAACTGGGCTTGTGTCATGTTAACGCGTCCAGACATGATTCTTCATATCAAGAGTAACACGAGTGAGAGAGGTTCGCGAAGGTACAACGATAGGATAGAGTAAGCACGCATGTGTTCAAGCAACAGTAGTTATACTAACCAAGCATACCATAAGCAATGTACTACGTAACTAACGAGTAGGCAATATATACACAGATCATATCACCTAGAATGTCGAGCCTTGCATGTGGAGTGAAGCATCGTTGTGGACCGTTGAGCACTGTACAGGTTATAGTCTGGTTTTAACAAAAAACGTTTTTTTTCCCTTCATTAAAACCAAGTTCTCTATAACCAATGGCTCTGGTACCAATCTGTCACACCCCCAAAATCCACCTGCGGAATACCACCGCTTGGAGGCGTGACTGACCAGGATCCAGCCACCAATCATATTGAACAAGCATATAAGTGGTTATAAAAGTTCAACCAATACAATTGGTGTTCAAACAAAACATAGTTCAAGTTGCAAGCGGAAGCATAAGTCTTAAATCAAAACATAAGTTTAATTGTTTCAAAGTTTAACATGGCACACAGTCGTCCATGTCCCACAACGATCCTCCTCCATGCAAGCTCCAGTTAAGAACCTAAGGACCTGCAAAGCATGTAGTAACGAGTCAACAACAAGTTGAGTGAGTTCACGATTGGGTGTTCGTTTTAAGTTGTTTCGAAAACAGTTTCCTTTATCTGGCATCCTGCCGTGGGGGTTACCCCAAAGTTAAAAAGTGTGACTTGTTTATTCCCGGTTACTCTGGCAATCCAGCCGTGGGGGCTACCCCGTGTAGTTATCTGGCATTTCGGCCGTGGGGGGCTACCCCATGTATACACTAGACTCGTTACCATATCGACTGCTGACTGTAGTCATGTTTAAGTGCCCTGAAACTGTCAATGTCTATCATCATTGACGTGCCCCAGATCCATTAGTTCACGCCCGTCCTCTGCGGCACGGTGTGAGGTTTGTCAGACCTAAATAGCGCTATCTAACTAATGACCCGCTCGCCATTGGCCCGGCGATTAAGTCGATATAAAAAGGAGGGACTTCGTGATAGAGTTTTGGTCTAGTACGAGTTATCTGCCCGTGAGGGCGAGGAATTACATTCCTGAACCTTTGTTGTCCTACCCAAGGAGGACGAGGAGCCCAGTTCCTTAACCCCAATTCCCGACCCCTGGGAATCCCATGCTTTGTAGAGGGTGTGAACTCACCTTGGTTTGCTCGGTAGAAACACAGAAAAGTCAAACAAGCAATGTTGTAGCTACTCACGTCCTATCATAGTTGTATCATACAAGTCAGGTTCGTAATCAAGTAGCACACGGATGTTTCTAGCATAATGCATTCAAGTACTGTTCATGGCATACACGTTTGATCATTGCAGTTCAACAATATTCACGTTCAACAGTTAACATATACGGTCTGTGCATTAGGCCCAAGAGTCCAGCCCAAACAATAAGTCCGAAATGAGGTGTAAGCCCAAACAGCGAGTATCCGTGTATAGTATCGAGTCGCAACTAGGCGCTTGCGACTCGCAACCTGAGTCGCAATCAAGGTTTCGGTTCATGCTGTTTTGGTTACGAGTCGCAACTGGACTCGCAACCGGGGTTTCGAGTCAAACGGCGAGTCGCAACTGGACTCGCAACCGGGGTTTCGAGTCAAACGGTTTATGTGCTGATCACTTGTGGTTTCGAGTCGCAACCAGGTGTTTGCGACTCGCAACCGATGTCGCAACCGGGAGATTTCGACTCATCATGCATGGTTTCGAGTCGCAACTGGAGGTCTCGAGTGGACAACTGCTGATTCGGAACAGTGTACTATCCAATGAGAATTTGATTTCATGAAACAGTTTGTACTACCCACTTAAACATGTTTGTTTGTCTAGCAATTTACTAAATTGGATCAAACATATCAGATTTCAAATATTCAAGCATGTTCTTATGATATTCAAGTTGTTCTTCATACATTCATCATGTTCATCAATATCCAAGTAGTTCATCATATCATAACTTGACACAACAACAACCAAAATATTCAAACAACTAATCCGATTTCCACATAAGTGCAGCCATTTAACAAGCATTTCGATTTGTAACCTAAGAGCATGCAATCCGATTTCATAACATGAATAACAATCGAGCATTCCAACAACAAATCCGAATAATATAAGCATTATACAAACCGATTTCATGAACACCAACCATTTATGGTTTAAATCACATTAAATCACAAACATCATTAACTCATCATGCAATCAATCCGGAATCTAAGTATGATAGTTTATTAACATCATCATGTATAAATCTAACAAACCAACATATTATCAAGTCGCACAAGATACATCATCATCAACAAAATATCACATCATCATCATCAACAACAACCGAAATCTAAACACGCAATGGGAATCACTAACCGGTTAGAGGAGTAGTGGTGAAGGATGAAGCTTTGTTTGGTGTGAACAAGCAAATCCGAGAGCCCTTTTGTGGTCGGTTGGTTTGATCCGAGAAGAAGGAGAAGAAGTATGATGTTTGGTGTCTAGGGTTTAGTGAGAGGGAGTAGGAGAGTGTGTGTGTGGATTGTCCAAAAAATGGCAAGGCTTGCTAGGAGCATAATATATATACTAGTCCAAGTAGGTTTCGGGTGGGTTAAATGAGGTGCGGCCCAACCGGCCCGTAAGTCATTGTTCACTCGAGACCACATGGTCTCGAGTCGGGTTCGTCTTGTCTCGGTTCATATACATACTCGCATACATACACATAAGCATACATGTATAATAACACCTAATCACATAAAGGTTCATTTGTCATTAATCACATAAGTTTAACTAGTCACACGTTTAAGCATACAACGAAAGGTTCTAAATTTCGAGTTGTCACATTTTCGATTGCCTTATCCAAAGGCGTGACCATGTTTGGGCATAACAGACTTAACTCTTCATAACGGTCCGTGTAGGCTCGATGCTCACCGCTGTCTTGCTCAAGATTGTCGAATTCCCTTTCCAAAGCCCTGATCTCGTGTCGAGGACAGAATTCCTTCATCATGAGAGCCCTGAGTTCAGCCCATGTCTGTGCTAGAGCAACCTCTGCACCACGATCTCTCATCACCCCATTCCACCACGTAAGGGCTCTCTTCTGGAACACACTCGAAGCAAACTCGACCTTGCGATTGTCAGGACACTGCACGTGGCGGAAAGTATTCTCAATGCTCTCGAACCATTGAAGAAGCCCAGTCGCTCCCTCAGAACCACTAAACTTGAGTGGTTTCGCCGAGTTAAAACTCTTGAAATTGCATGGACCATTGTTGTTGTTGTTGGCTTGATTCCATTGAGCAAAGAGGTTTGGGAATTGAGCAGCCATTTGTTGCGCAATAATTTCTGCCAGTTCGGCAGTCTCTATCTGGTTTTCGCGTCGAGGAGGCATTCTAAAAGAGGAAACATGAAAGGAAACGAGTGAGAGAATTAGACGAAAAGAATGAGATGAAACAAATTTGATGAAAGCAATGGATAGTGGTCATTTGTTTGTTACTACAAAGCAACAAACGACCTCGGTGAATAATCAAAGTAAATAGGTCAAAATAATGTATCGCGAAGACATGCTCGCCTATAAGTGAACACTCATCCCAAGAATTCCCAGGTAAGCACAACTGGTCTCGCGTCTGGTTGAGATGTATACGAAGTGCTTGCCTAGACAGAAAACTCAGAATACAGGCATTCACCCTTCCAGTTTGCACGTGTTCACATTATTTAAAACCCAAAACCTTGACGAGATTTTTGAAAACTCAAAGGGGTTCAAAACCTTATAACAGAGGGTTCAAAACCTAGTAATTAATCATCCTAGAACAGATGATTAGTTTTCAAAGCGGTTTCGAAAATTATGTTCTTGTTGTGGTAGTCGCCTAAGGATAGGCGACGGTATTGTTTTATGACTAAACGCAAGTAAACTCGCGTTAGGGTCCTAAGAAACTTATAGACTAGGTCAAAGCATTACTAATAACCTAATTCCCTATAACCATTGGCTCTGATACCATCTTTTCTGTCACACCCCGACCACGTGGAACATACAAAACGTGGCGGAAATGTCGGGGAGTGTTGTAACAGAATTAATTGTTTCAAATCCATGGCAATTGAAGTTTTGTTTTATTGATTAAAGTGTTACAATGTCTTATCAAACTAGGAAATACAACACAATTAACTAGTCTTGCATCTTTTATTGTCACTAAAGCCCAAGTCTGCCTATATGTATCTTGATCATCTTATGCAACAGTTCCTGAAAAACACATGTGAAAATAGGTACGTCAGCATAAAAATGCCTGTGAGATACATAGGTTTTGTGAAAATAGGTTCCATGACTTATGTTTGAGAAAATGTTTAGTCATGAACCTTTTAGTTTGCTTTGTTTTGTAAATCATTTGAAAAACAATGAGTTCAGATGATATGTATAAATAAATGAATAATGTATGGTTAAATGAATAACCATAGTAAAATGGATTTGTATAAGATAAGTTGTTTGTAAAACAATGTCTTGTGAAAAGTATGTTATTTGTATAAAATGTTATATGTATCAAACTGAAATGATCCAAATAACGTTGCGATATGTAATACCATACAAACACTTATATATAGGAAGTACCAGCGGCGTATCCACCATGCTTGTATCATATTACACACGCCTCGTTACTTAATCACTTACTCAAACCAAACTATCAAGATGAAATGTTTAACAAGTATAGAAATGTTCATGTATAGTCAAATACGGTTCACACGGTTCACAGATACAAACGGTTCACAGATACAAACGGTTCACAGATATCAACGGATCACAGATACAAACGGTTCCCAGATATCAACGGATCACATAGTCAAATGATTACAACGTTTCCATATGTGGTATAATGTGTTCATATGCTGGATAAGCATATGCAACAGAAATGTAATGTAAAACAATGTGTCCATATGTTGAGTAAACATATGCAACAAATGTAATGTAAATCAATGTACTAAGTATGCACACAATGGACATACATAGCGTGAAATGTAATGAAATAATGTACTATAATGTACTAACAAACATAGCCGGTATATGATGTGAAAACAGGAAAGCATGAAAGTAACAAGTAGGCACATGTGTTCCACCCCAAAACAGTTTGGAAAACAGTAAAAGAGGGGTCTATGTACTCACTTGAGATTGCTCAGATGTCTAAAGATAACCACCAAGTAATGCTAGAGATCTCGGAATATCAAACGGCACCTAATATAGGTAACTACATTAATAAACCGGACCTAAATCGGAGGATTTAGATAGAATGAGGGTTCGTAAACCAAACGAGTATAGAGACTCGTGTCATATGGTTTAACAAAGCCTACATACTAAATGAAACCTAACCTAATTGTTTTCGACCCATTACGACCCGTTTAGGTAGCTTATGCTACTTTAACGCGTCGTGCGCGTGAAACGCGTTCGGACCGTCTAACTAGTCCTATGACAAGTATTATATGCCTAAACATGTTACATAATCAGTTATGTGACAAAAGTTTAGGTTACATATGCTTAATTACCAATTATACATGAAAAGGGTATTCTGGTAATTTACCTAAGGCATATAAACTACCTATCATACAACTACTTAAACGATGTGACCATAGGGTATAACCTCGGAAGGTTATTCCCTACCTACTATGGTCACCTAATGTGTTTGGTCGGATCCTAATGATCGACCAAATGGGTCGGGTTCGAGGTATAAGCGATTCATTAGATCGCTTACCCTACGACCCTAGACAACGTGGTAATCAGTGGGCATAGTCCCAAGGGACTATGACCAACGTGATTACACTCACGTTGCGAAGTTCAAACGAACTTCGCATTGACCATAACTGGTCAACGCTGAAAGTCAAACAAAGTTTGACTTTCGGACTCGAAAAGCAGTAAAATAAGGAAAAGAACGAAAGAATACTTACGAAGGGTCCCCGAATGCTAATCTAGATCTTAATAACTCAGGTATGAAACAATGGTTTCAACTTAGAGTCACTTAGATCAGATTCTAGTGGTTTTGGAGTAATGGGGGGTGGGGTATTTATAGTTTTCGGGTAACCGTTAAGATCGTTTGTCGAATATCGTGCCTTAATCGTATCCGTACAAGTGTCGGAAAGTTGTGGTGGCTAAAAATGATGCTTATCAGCTGAATATGCAAGTTGTAAGTGTGTGGTTGTGGTTAAAACAGCTGGTACACGCTGACTGTTCGTTCTGATCTGTTCTGGGAGTCTGACGCGGGCCGCCTAAGAATGTTAGGAAACTGAGGCGGGCCGCCTGGCTGTCTGATCAGCAAACTTCTTGCAGAATTGACAGTTTTGGTCCCTGCACGTGTTTAAGGCCATTTCCGACACTTCTAAGGCCCGTAAAGCCAACTTTAAGGCCCTAAAATGATGCCTAAACATTGTGGACATGAAACATGCTCAAAAATATGCCGGGTGTTGGTTCGTTTGGTCGTACGAACGCGATGTTCGCTTAATTACGACGGAATGCGCATAAGCGCGAAAAACGATCCAAAAGACGAAACGAATGGATTTTTCTTATGCCAAACACTAAAATAAAATATTTTAGTGCTTACATAAATTTTTGGATGTCCGGATGTATTTAGAACGTAAGTTATGCGCGAAAATGCAAACTTGTGCACTTTTTGACACTTTTAGTCCCTGAATGACACAAAAGTTTATTTTAGCATACCGAACACCTCAAAGCCTATTTCTAAGCTATGTGAAGGGTATTTATGGTATGTTTAACTTATGGTCATGCTCCGGAATGTCTGTTACAGTTCAAATTGGCATACTTTCGCAGTTTGTCAAATTTAGTCCCTGTAAGCGAATAAACTTTGATTTCACTACTCCAAACCTTCCAAAACTTATATCTAAGTTATGTAAAGGTTATTTAAGGTATGTTAAGCCTATTTCACTATTCTGGAGTGTTTGTTGCATTAAACTGGTTATATCTACACATTAGAGCGCGTATAACCTTCCAGAAAGCGATTTAGAGTTTGAAATTGAACAAGAATTGATATGTGCAAAAGATACACATATTTATACAAGTCCAAAGTATGAAATACAATATTTCATTGGTTTGGCATTTGTTTGATGGTTGAAATGACACAGGTGTTACAAGACGTGCTTAAGTCGATACACGAGGTAGAATGTTCATGAAGTTGAGGCGCTAGATATGCCAAGGCGACATATGAAGCAGAATTCGGAGGTTGGGTATTACGTATGTTAAGTCAATCATACAAGCAGAATGTTTTTCGAAAATTATGCATGAGGTTCTTTAGAAATGTGTTTAATGTTTATGAAACCTTACGTAATACTTTTGAAATCATACGGTAGATGTATTAGGTAAATATGTTTATAAATTGTTTTTTTTAAATCATGTGAGTTGAATTTTGTAATCATGTATAAGGTTTTTGAAAACATGGATAATGTTTTTGAAATCATGCACTTGATATATTAAGTAAATATATTGTGTTAAAATTGTTTTCAAACTATATGAAATATTTTGAAATCATGAAGGTTGCTTTTGAAAAAAAAACATATACTATATATGTTGTTATGGAAACTAGAATGAAATGATATGGGTATGAGATCGAAGAATACCCTTAGTTATCTAACCAGGGATTTAAAGTGACATTTTGAGTAATCGTCTAAAATTGTCACTTATATTATGTACTTCGTTTTTTTAAATGAAACGAGTACTTAGAATTTTCGAGGAAATCATGAGCGATCACATGAATGAGAGAACTACAAATATAGTTCTTTGGTGTAGGTATCGTAGGGGTATGCCATACACACATGCAAATACATTTGTGCATCAGAAATGTGAACAATGATTTATTTATAAACCAAACAGATTGTTTCAGATTTTAAGAAAAACAAAAGAAGCAAAAGCATAAGATTCAAATTATTCAAAGCAGCAGCATCTTCTAATCAGCCAAATGCTCATCCGTGGGTCAGATTGACAAACTTTGGGTATTTGTTCCTGAAATGACTTGTCTCGCCATAGTTGAAGCAAGCACCAGGCGGAAAACGAGCTTGAGCAAGGTTGACTTGGGGTTGGTTTGGACCACCTTGACTTGGGTTGAAAAGACATGCATTTGCCAGGTGACCGAGTCGCCCACATGATGCACACAGAAGACACTGAAGGTAAGCTAGGTGGTGTGCATTACATTTATTGCATATCGGTGCAGCACCGACATAAGGCTTCCTTGCAGGAGGTTGAGCAGCGAAAGGATTTACAACAGCTTTGTTTTGGATAGCAAAGCGGCACACATTAACCAAATGTCCCCATCGTCCACAGTGGGTACATTTGCGACAGGGTATCTAATTCGGATGATGAAGGTTGCATTGATTGCACCAAGGAGCAGTTCCCAAGTACGGTTTCTTAGCTGGTGGTGTTGCCACCTTGCTAGGTCCTGGTTGATTTGGTGTAACCGCTGTGGGATTCTTTAAAGCTTTACGCTTCTTTGATTTTTGTGAAGGCTTGGCTTCTATTTCCTTTGGTGATTCTTGGGTGGTTTCATCCTTGAGACGAGACATGGCGACAGCCAACTCAGCAGTCTTCTGGATTACTACGCCTATTCGTTGGGCAATTTTGGTAGCCTGCTCGTACATTTGAGTGTCGTTGCGATGAAGAGACATCCTAAAGGAAATGGAAGACATATGAGGAAACAAGTGAAATGTTACCGGATAATCAAAACAGAATGACAACGCATAAAAATAGTGATCATTTGTTTGTTACCTAAGGCAAGCAAATGAGACGGTGATTAATCAAAGTAAATGAGTTATATTAATGTATCGCGAAGACATGCTTTAGCCTATAAGTGGACACTCACCCCAAGAGTTCCCAGGTAAGAGTGACTGGTCCGATATGTGGATTTGTACGAACACTCTAGCCTTAGACAGAAAACTCAGGATACAGGCATCCACTCTTCCAGATTGCACGTGTTCACACTATAAGACCTAAACTTTGACGAGATTTTGAAAACTTTGAAGGTTCACAACCTTATAATAAATCATCCTAGAACAGACGATTGGTTTTCAAAGCGGATTTGAAATTTGTGTTCTTGTTGTGGTTGTCACCTAAGGATAAGTGACGGTATTGTTTTAAGATCTAAACACAAGAATCTTGTGTTAGGGTCCTAGGAAGGTTATAGACTAGGTCAAAGCATTACTAATAACCTAATTCCTTATAACCATGAGCTCTAATACCAACTCTTCTGTCACACCCCGACCGCGTTAAAACAACGAAACCGCGGCGGAAACGTCGGGGAGTGTCATGGCAGAATTATTGTTTCACAACCATGGATTCAAAAAGTTTCGTTTTATTAATATTAAACATTAACATTGTCTTGAAATTTAAATAAACAAGTTAAACATAGTCTATTATTGTTATTAAGTCACTAAGGCCTCGTCCAGTCCTAAGTGAGCATGCATCCAAGCAATCAACATCATTCAACAACACCTGAAACATATGTAAAAACAAAGTCAGCAAAGAAATGCTGGCGAGCACATAGGTTTTATGAGAGTGTCGGATTCATGGCTCTTTACATGTTGCAATACCTCATTAGACTACAAGAGTCAAAAGTTAAAAACCTTCTTTTGAAAAGTGTATAGTATTGCAACATAATTAACCAATCTTAAATCAAGTTGGTTATAATTTATAAAAATCTCGTAGCCATGATTCTTAACCTAAAACATTTGTTTAAATAAACCAAATTTTAAATTATCTCGTTAGTAAAGCTTGTATGGTTTATATCATTTAGAAAAACCTCGTTGTGTGACATCGTTTTAAAATCGTTTGCCCAAGTGAACTAAATAATGCCACAGAACGTAATATGATAAAAACACTTATATATAAGAAGTACCAGCGGCGTATCTACCATGCTTTTATCATGTTACACCCGTCCCATTATCTAATCACAACCCAAAACCAATCGTTTGTTCAATTCGTTTAACTCGTTTAAAAATCGTTTAAATCATTCTTGTTTTAATTGTGAAAACTACTTTTGGTCGTCTCGCTAATAACATCCAAACCTTTGCAACCTGTCTATCGCTAATCTCGCATTAACAAACCACCAAAGGGTAAGTTAACATTCACAGATTCAGTCGTTACCCACATAACCCACACATAACCATGGGTGCAGTCTGATAACGGGATTTGTCAGATCCTATGGTACCATAACCTAATACTGGTCTGTCACACCCCCAAAATCCACACGCGGAGTATCACCGCTTGGAGGCGTGACTGACCAGGATCGAGCCACCAATCATATTGAACATTGTAAGTGATAAATAAAATTCAACCACACAATATGAAAGGTGTTCAAACAAAAGCATAGTTAAATGTTTAGCAGAAGCATAAATGTAAAAACCCAACATAAGTATTAAGTTCGAAATGATATAATGTTTTTAACATGACACCCACTGTCCATGTCCCACAACGACCGCGCCTCCCTGTGCAAGCTCCATGAGTATCTAACGACCTACAAGGCATGTAACAACGAGTCAACAATAAAGTTGAGCGAGTTCACAGTTGATTGTTCAGTTATTGAGTTCGTTTCAAAAATCGTAAGTTTGTTTCATAATCATGTGTTAACCGGTATCCATGTTTCCCAAACCTTCTCACGATATTTAGTGGGGGCTTCCATTGTTGTAATTCACTAGACTAGTTGTATCTAAAGGTGTCCTTCCCAATCCGAGGACAGAGGTACGTAAGAGAATACGTAGGTTTTGCGTAGGTGCCCTTCCCAATCCGAGGACAGAGGTACGTATGAGAATACGTAGGTTTTACGCAGGCGTCCTTCCCAATCCGAGGACGGTGGTTCGTAGCGAGTACGTAGGTTTAGCGCTGGCGTCCTTCCCAATCCGAGGACGGTGGTAAGTAGTCTAGTAGTGGTGAATGTACGAGTTCTGCCGTAGTTATTCAATCCCATTCCCAACCCACCGGGAATCCCATGCCTTAGAAGTGTGAACTCACCTTGGTTTGCTCGGTTGATTAATTACTTGATTCCAATTAATCAGTCATAGCCTATGGTATGCACGTATTCACCATCAGTTTGTATTCACATAGTTCGCGTATAAATCATGATCATAAAGTATAGCTCAAGTAACAAACGCCTCATAACATTTAGCAGTTCATCGCATACTCAAATGAGTTACATTTTACGACACATAACTAACTTAGTTAACTCCTAACAGAATTAAACTTAGTTACTGTGCAGTTTTCTAATTCGACGAAACCCCCTAGTTTCGTCGTGATCACCCTTTGACGTAACCCCTGGTTTCGTCGTGCATCCCTTCGGCGAAACCCACCTGTTTCGTCATGATTACCCTCGGCGAAACCCCCTGGTTTCGTCGATATCGACGTTTCTTCAGGATGCATCAGTTACGTCGTGTAACTGATGATTACTAAGAACCCTAACCGCCGATCATCATCATACAGCAATCATACAATCATACATCAATCATCGATACCACTTTATCATACCAATTCATCATGGCACATAACATCTAGCATGTACCCTAATTCACAAAACAACCTTATACAATCTAGATCGCAACCCGTATGTATTTCAATGATAAGATCTATTCAACACAAGTGTCATATCAACAGCCATATCGGCAGAAACGTGAACGAATGCAATCTCATGAGATACTATCACCTAGTTCTTTCTTAAACAACCGATTTGCACAGGAATAGTAAAAACCCTAATCACATGATTCTCAATCTAAACATTAAGCATAGTCAAAACCATTCAGGAGTCAAACTTTCTCATTACGATATCTATTTACACATAAAGCAACAAGTAGATCGAATCGATAAACGTGACTAACCGGTTAAGATGAAACACAAGAATTTCCTAAAGAGATGATGGTGAGAGGTGATGGCTGTCGCAGGAAGGTGGAGAGGATTCTAGCCTTCTAGGGTTTCAATTTGATTAATTGATTCACGAATGCAAAAGTCAGCGTAATATATGCACATGTAACTGAACTGGGCCCTTAATGGGCTTCGGTGTAACACTGGGCCGGCGAAACTCTGGGTTTCGTCAAGATGAAGATGGCGAAACCCCCTGTTTCGTCGAAATGGTTTTATGGCGAAACCCTAGGTTTCGTCAAGCTTATACAAGGTGAATTAGTTTAAGGTTTTAACTTATTCATATATGTTACATATCATATCACCAAACATATCGACACAAAAGTCACATAACGTCTCCACATATGTTCAACATGTACGGTTACAAGGCAACAAGTCATATAAGCAAACAACTAAACAATTAACGTACAATTAGTGTGAAGATGGAATCTTGGAAACTCGAGTTGTCACATTATCCCCAAATTGAAAGAAATTTTGTCCCGAAATTTAGCATGCGGTTACTGAAGGAGCAGGTTAAGTTTGCGTGGTTTACTGGTTTTCCTGGGGTGTCACATCATCCCCCCGTTGATTTGGAATTTCGTCCCGAAATTCTGCAGTAGCTTCAGCCTCAGTAGTAGTTGCATTGTTCCCGAACAACTGGGGATACTTGAGTTTCATTTGATCATCTCGTTCCCAGGTGAACTCTGGGCCACGGCGGGAGTTCCAACGAACTCGAACAAGAGGTATTCCGGTTTGCTTGAGAACCTTCACGTCTCGGTCTGTAATCTCTACCGGTTCTTCGACGAATCGCAACTGGTCGTCTATAGTGAGCTCCTTAAAAGGAACTATGAGGGTCTCATCTGACAGACATTTCTTCAGATTTGACACGTGAAATACGTTGTGAACTCCACTGAGTTCTGCGGGTAGGTTTAGTTTGTAGGCCACTTTGCCTATTTTCTTGATGATTTCGAACGGTCCGACATAACGCGGATTGAGTTTGCCTCGTTTGCCAAAACGAACTACACCTTTCCACGGTGAGTACTTGAGTAGCACTCGATCCCCAACCTGGAACTCGAGTGGTTTCCTGCGCTTATCAGCGTAGCTTTTCTGACGCTCATGAGCCACCGCCATTCGTTGTCGTATTTGTGCAATCCTTTCCGTTGTGTCTACTACAAGTTCTGGACCCGTGATCTGGCTGTCACCAACTTCTGCCCAGCAAAGAGGTGATCGGCATTTACGTCCGTACAATGCCTCAAACGGAGCGGCTTGGATGCTGGTGTGGTAACTGTTATTATACGAGAATTCCCCTAACGGTAGATGTTTTTCCCAGCCGTTACCAAAGTCGATTACACATGCCCTAAGCATGTCTTCGAGGGTTTGGATGGTGCGCTCAGACTGCCCATCCGTTTGTGGATGGTATGCTGTGCTCATGTCTAAACGTGAGCCAAAGGACTTGTGCATAGCCTGCCACAATTCAGAAGTAAAACGTGCATCACGATCGAAAATAATAGAGGTTGGCACCCCGTGCCTCGAGACAACTTCCTTAAGGTAAACATCTGCTAAGGTGGAGAACTTATCCGTTTCTTTGATAGCCAAAAAGTGTGCAGACTTTGTGAGTCGATCCACGATCACCCAAATAGTATCATTTCCACGTTGAGATCTAGGCAGGCCAGTAACGAAATCCATGGAAATTTGCTCCCATTTCCATTGTGGTATTATTGGTTGTTGGAGTAGGCCCGATGGTTTCTGATATTCAGTCTTGACTCTCACACAAGTCAAACACTTGCTAACGTAAGTTGCTATGTGAGCTTTCATGGTAGGCCACCAATACGTAGTTCTGAGATCGTGGTACATCTTATCCGAACCAGGATGTACCGAGTAACGAGACTTATGTGTTTCATCCAATACAAGTTCTTGTAAATTTCCATAGAGTGGTACCCAGATGCATCCTATTACGTAGTAGGCGCCGTCTTCCTTTTGTTCTAACCGTTGCCTTGAGCCGCGTAGGGCTTCGGTGTGACACCTGGGTCACTGCGACCATCAAACAAATATCAAACCAATGAAATATTTTATTTCATACTTGGGATTTGTACAAATATATGTATCATTTGCACATATAAATTCTTGTTCGATTTCGGACTCTAAATCGCTTTCTGGAAGGTTATACGCGCACTGATGCGTAAATATAACCAGTTTAATGCAAAAAACACTCCGGAATAGTGAAATAGGCTTCACATACCTTAAATAACCTTTACATAACTTAGAAATAATTTTTGAAGGCTTTGGTATGACAAAATCAAGTTTAATCGCTTACAGGGACTAAATTCGACAAACTGCGAAAGTATGCCGATTTGAAGTGTAACAGACATTCCGGAACATGACCATGAGTTAAACATACCATAAATATCCTTTACATAGCTTAGAAATAGGCTTTGAGGGGTTCGGTGTGCTAAAATAAACTTTTGGGTCATTCAGGGACTAAAAGCGTCAAAAAGTGCACAAGTTTGCATTTTCACGCATAACTTACGTTCTGAATACATTCGGACAGCCAAAAATTTATGTAAGCATTATAATATTATGCTTTAGTGTT
Organism: Helianthus tuberosus; assembly: GCA_030545235.1. NCBI lineage: Eukaryota > Viridiplantae > Streptophyta > Magnoliopsida > Asterales > Asteraceae > Helianthus > Helianthus tuberosus. The sequence goes on along the minus strand of CM060426.1, from coordinate 45,581,983 downwards.
TGGCTTGTCAAAATTTCATTCGTCGCACATTTTGGACCGTTTTTGCGTTCGTTACGACTTCCGTCGTAATTAACCGAACAACGCAACCGTACGGCCAAACAAACCGGAATCCGAGATATTTTTGAGCACATTTTAAGTTCCCTATACTTTAACTTCATTTTAGAGCTTTGAAATGAGGTTAACGGGGCTTAAACGTGTCAAAAATGCATCGAAAACCAAGTTTGGAGCTGCAGGGACCAAATCTGTCATTTCAGCAAAGATGATGGCTTACGGACCGTAAGCCATCACCCTTATGGTCCGTAAGGACCTCCCAGTTGCTCAGAAACTTCTAAATAGCCTGTTTCCAGCTGTCACACCCTCCAAACCCAATTGCACTTGCCTCTTCATGTTAATGAGGGGCCATTTTGGTGTTCCATGGGAATTCCAACAAGTGTAGGGGTGAGATTAAAGCCCGGATTACGAGAAACGATCCTAACGGTTGTCCATTTACTATAAATACCCAACCCCATTCATTTGCTAAACCCACAAAATCTGATCTAAAAGCTCTAAGTTGAAGCCATTGCTTCATACCTGAGCTACTTGGATCAAGATTAGCTTTCGGGGACCCTTTGTAAGTGTTCCTTTGTTCTTTTTATACTTTTAGCGTTAAAAGTCAAACTTTGTTTAACTTTCTGCGTTGACCAGTTTATGGTCAATGCGAAGTTCGTTTAAACTTCATAAAGTGAGCGTAATCACGATGGTTATAGTCCCTAGTGACTATACCTACTGATTACCACGTTATCTAGGCTCAGTGACGAGTCGTAGTTTCGGCCAAAATGCGTGTTATTGCGTATTTTGTAACCAAACTACTCTTAGATATCAAAACCGTTTGTTTTGATACCAAACCTGTTTTCTAAACTTAGTTAAGCATGTTTTAACATGCTTAGCTCGTCACTCTTAGTTTAGTGCTTATATAGGGTCGTAAGGTAAGAGATCTAAACAATCGCTTATACTTTCGAACCCGACCCGTTTGGTCAATCATTAGGATCTGACCAAACACATTAGGTGACCATAGTATATAGGGAATAACCTTCCGAGGTTATACCTTATGGTCGCTTCGTTTAAGTAGTTGTATGATAGGTAGTTTATATGCCTTAGGTAAATTACCAAAATGCCCTTTGAACGCCAAAATTCATTTTAAGCATATGTAACATAACTTTTGGTATCTAAACTGATTTGGTAACAATATTAGACATGTTAAGGCATATTTTACTGAACGCGTTTCACGCGAACGACGCGTTAAAGTAGCATAAGCTACCTAAACGGGTCGTAATGGGTCGTAAGCACTTAGGTTAGGTTTCATTGTAGTATCTAGGCTTTGTTAAAACCATATTAGATGAGTTCCCATACTCATTTGGTTTACGAGCCCTCGTTCTATCCGATCCTCCGGTATAGGTCTGGTATATTAACATAGTTACCTATATTAGGTACCGTTTGATATCCGTGATCTCTAGCATTGTTTGGTTGTTACGCAAGGACTTCTAGGCAATCTCAAGTGAGTACATAGACCCCTCTTTTACCGTTTTCAAACTGTTTTGGGGTGAAACACATGTGCCTACTTGTTACTTTCATGCTTTCCATGTTTTCATATCATATGCCTGTCATGTTCAATAGTACACTTATAGTACATGATTTCATTGTGTTTTTGCTATGTATGTCCATTGTGTGCATACTTAGTACATCGTTTTACATTATATTTTATGCAATGTATATCCATTGTGTGCATACTTAGTACATTGTTTTACAATATATTTCACATCACATGCTATGTATGTTCATTTGTTGCATACTTAGTACATTTGTTATTTATCACATGCGTACATTTTGGTATGACATTTGGTTTGTTTAAATGGGACAATATACATTCATTAACATTGATCACGCCATTCGTTAGTAGGTAGTGGTACCATAGGAATTGACAACTCCCGTTCCTGACATCCTAGGTATGTTTGGATGGAAGGAATGACCGAATTCGATAAACATAACACAGATAGACCTTTAAATTCGTTTAGGGGTTTATCACCACAGTCACAAGGCTTGGATGTATGCATTATAACAATACCACATAGATGTTTATATCAGTATAGCATGCATTTGTTCCACAAAACATAACTTTGATTTAAACCATGTTTTACTTCAATACCTTGTTTTTGTGCATTTTACATATGGTTTAGTTGATATATTTCACTTACCATACATGATATTTTGGATACACATTACATGATTTGCATTAGACATAAACATTTTGACATTGATATACACAATTCATGATTTACATTAGACATAAACATTTTGACATTGATATAAACAATTCATGATTTACACTAGACATAAACATTTTGACATTGATATACACACTTCATGATTTACATTAGACATAGACATTTGACATGGTTTTCACACAAACATTTTGACATTTGATTATACATAAACATTTTACTTTGGTGGTTTGATTTGAGTAAGTGATTTAAGTAACGAGGCGTGTGTAATATGATACAAGCATGGTGGATACGCCGCTGGTACTTTCTATATATAAGTGCTTGTATGGTATTACATATCGTAGCGTTATTTGAATCATTTCAATTTAGAGATATAACATTTTATACAAATAACATACTTTTCACAATACATTGTTTTACAAACAACTTATCTGATATAAACTCAGTTTACTTGGTTATTTACTTAACCATGTATTATTCTTTTATACATATATATCATTTGGTTTATTTATCACTTTTCAAATGATTTACAAGACAAAGCAAATTACAAGGTTCATGACTAAACATTTTCTTAAACATAAGTCATGAATTCTATTTTCACAAAACCTATGTATCTCACAGGCATTTTTATGATGACGTACCTATTTTCACATGTGTTTCAGGACATGATGCATAGGATTTATCAAGATACACTTAGGCGGACTTGGGCCTTAGCGACAATAAAAGATGCAAGACTAGTTATTTATGTTATGTTTCTTTGATTGCCAATACATTGTAACACTTTTAATCAATAAAACAATATTCAAATTTCCATGTGTTATGAAACAATGATTCTGTTACAACACTCCCCGACGTTTCCGCCACGTTTTGTTGTTTTACGTGGTCGGGGTGTGACAGAAAAGTTGGTATCAGAGCTCATGGTTATAGGGAATTAGGTTATTAGTAATGCTTTGACCTAGTCTATAACCTTCCTAGGACCCTAACGCGAGTTTACTTGCGTTTAGACATAAAACAATACCGTCACCTATTCTTAGGTGATAACCACAACAAGAACATAAATTTCAAAACCGCTTTGAAAATCAATCATCTGTTCTAGGATGATTTATTTTAAGGTTTTGAACCTTCAAAGTTTTCAAAATCTCGTCAAAGTTTGGGTCTTTTAATGTGAACACGTGCAAACTGGAAGGGTGAATGCCTGTACTCTGAGTTTTCTGTCTAAGGCTAGAGTGTTCGTACAAATCCGCAGTATCGGACCAGTCACTCTTACCTGGGAACTCTTGGGGTGAGTGTTCACTTATAGGCAAGCATGTCTTCAGTGATACATTAATATGATCCGCTTACTTTGATTTGTCACCGTCTCATTTGTTTGCCTTAGGTAACAAACAAATGATCACAAATTCTTATGCATTGCCATTCTGTTTTGTTTTATTTTTCGATAACATTTCATTGTTTCCTCCTATATCCTTCATTTCTCTTCATCGCAACGATGCGCAGATATTCGAGCAGACTGCCAAATTTGCCCAGCGAATAGGCGAAGTAATCCTGAAGACTGTTGAATTAGGCATTGTCATGTCTCGTCTCAACAATGAAGCCACTCAAGAGCCACCAAAGGAAGCAGAAGTCAAGCCAGCACCACCAGCCAAGAAACCAATCAAGGAATCAAAGACCAGGGATGAACAGACTGGATCCCCTAAGAAGTTAAAGAAGCGAAAGGCTTCTCAGAACTTCGCCGTGGTCGCTCACAATGGTCAAGCCATCCCCAACCAACCAGCTCAACCCCGTGCTAGGAAGCCAAACAATGGAACTGCACCCTTGTGCAACCAATGTAACCTTCCTTCATCATCATGCTAGTGTGAAGTGCCGCAAATGCCAAATTTGTGGACTTATAGGTCATACAGCAAGGGTTTGCTCAACTGCAGCTGTACCAAATCAAGCAAGACCCATCCGGGTGGCAACACCACCTGCTAAGAAGCAATACAAGGGAACGACACCAATATGCGACAAATGTAAAGGGTATCACCAAGCTCACTTACAATGTCGTCTGTGTGTATCATGTGGGCGAGTTGGTCACCTGGCAAGTGCTTGTCGATGTAACACGAACCAAGGTGGTCCAAATCAACCATAAGCCAATCCTGCTCAAGCTCGCTTCCCGCCTGGATCGTGCTACAACTGTGGCAAGATGGGTCATTTCGTGAATAAATGCCCGAAGCTTGCTAAGGCAAATCCAACCCATGGATGAGCAGTTGGCTGATTAGAAGAAGTTGTTGTCTTATGCTTTTGTTTCTTCTATTTTCTTGTAATGTGAAACAATCTGTTTTGTTTATAAATAAATCGTTGATCACAAATTCTGATATACAAGTGTAGTTACATGTGTGTATGGCATTTCCCTCTAATACCTACATTAAGGAACTATGTTCCTTACAAACTACTCTTGTGAATATTTCCCATTCTTGTGTTTACTCATGATTCCCATAGAAAATTCTAAGTACTCGTTTCATTCTAAGATACGAAGTACATAAAATAAAGTGACATTATGAGTAATCATGCTTCTGCACATCTATGCCTTTGAATCCTTGGTTAGATAACTAAGGGTATTTTCAAATCTCATACCCATTACGTTTTGATTTTTCAACATACACGGTACAAGTATTTCAAAAAAAAATCTTCATGATTTCAAAACATTTCATATAGTTTGAAAACAATTTTTTTTTTCAAATGCATTGTCTATGTTATTTCAAAAACATTGGCTATGTTTTCAAAAAAAACAACCTTCATAATTTCAAAATGTTTCATATAGTCTGAAAACAATATTAACACAGTACATTTTCTTATCAAGTGCATGATTTCGAAAAGCATCATTCATGTTTTCAAAAACCTTATACATAATTTCAAAATTCATCTCACATGATTTTAAAACAATTTTTACCTAATACACCTACTTTATGATTTCAAAAGTATTATATATAAGGTTTCAAAAACATTAAACACATTTTTAAAAGAAACCCCATGCATAGTTTTCAAAGTATTTTTCTCATACATTGACTTAACCTTCAAATTTCGCTTCATATGTCACCTTGGCATATCGAGCATCTCAACTTCATAAGCATTTTACCTCATGTTTTGACTTAAGCACATCCAGTGCAAGGTTTCAAAACATCCTCAACTTCTAAAATCAATATGGGATCTTTTTATCTTCACAATTAGACCCTTGTGGATGATTATCATTCAAATCAGAGTCCTTAATTGGAATTCCTTGTGTACCTTAATTCGAACATTTCGGTTCCTTATAATCGAAATCGAATTTTCCCTTTAAAAGATCTTTCTATCTTTATAGTTATATTCTTAGAAATATTTAAAGCACCAATCAAAATCCACTGATTGGATACCTGGTGTGCTTTGAATACATGTGCACAGTTAGCAGAACAAATTAACAAAATGATAACATGTGACACCTGGGTCACTGCGACCATCAAACAAATACCAAACCAATGAAATATTGTATTTCATACTTTGGATTTGTACAAATATGTGTATCATTTGCACATATCAATTCTTGTTCGATTTCGGGCTCTAAATCGCTTTCTGGAAGGTTATACACGCACTGATGCGTAAATATAACCAGTTTAATGCAACGAACACTGCGGAATAGTGAAATAGGCTTCACATACCTTAAATAACCTTTACATAACTTAGAAATAAGTTTTGAAGGCTTTGGTATGAAAAAATCAAGTTTAATCGCTTACAGGGACTAAATTCGACAAACTGCGAAAGTATGCCGATTTGAACTGTAACAGACATTCCGGAACATGACCATGAGTTAAACATACCATAAATATCCTTTACATAGCTTAGAAATAGGCTTTGAGGGGTTCGGTGTGCTAAAATAAACTTTTGGGTCATTCAGGGACTAAAAGCGTCAAAAAGTGCAGAAGTTTGCACTTTCACGCATATCTTACGTTCTGAATACATCCGGACATCCAAAAATTTATGTAAGCATTATAATATTATTCTTTGGTGTTTGGCTTGTCAAAATTCCATTCGTCGCGCATTTTGGACCGTTTTTGCGTTCATTACGACTTCCGTCGTAATTAACCGAACATCGCGATCGTACGGCCAAACGAACCGACACCCGAGATATTTTTTAGCACATTTTAAGTTCCCTATACTTTAACTTCATTTTAGAGCTTTGAAATGGGGTTAACGGGCGTTAAACGTGTCGGAAATGAGCTTATTACACAACAGGGACCAAATCTGCCATTCTGCCAAACTTGATGGCTTACGGACCGTAAGCCATCACCCTTACGGTCCGTAAGCAGGGGCCAGATGCAGCAAATCGTTTTAACTGCTGATTAACAGCCTTTCAACCCCCCAAAGGCCAATGCCACATGTCAATCTCTGGTGGTGGGGGCAAAATGAGTTACCATAACATTCCAACACATGTACGGATGAGATTCGATCACGTTATTCGATAAACGATCCTAACGGTTGTCCATTTACTATAAATACCCAACCCATCTCAACCCCAAAACCCACAAATCTGATCAAAAGTGCTCTAAGTTGAAGCCCTTGCTTCATACCTGAGTTATTTGGATCGAGATTACCTTTCGGGGACCCTTTGTAAGTGTTCCTTCGTTCTTTTATCGCTTTTCTTGTCCGAAAGTCAAACTATGTTTGACTTTCTGCGTTGACCAGTTTATGGTCAACATGAAGTTCGGTTGAACTTCATAACGTGAGCGTGATCACGATGGTTATAGTCCCTAGTGACTATACCTACTGATTACCACGTTATCTAGGCTCAGTGACGAGCCGTAGTTTCGGCCAGAATACGTATTCTTGCGTATTTTGTAACCAAACTACTTGTTGGTATCAAAACCATTTTTTTTATACCAAACATGTTTTCTAAACTTAGGTAAGCATGTTTTAACATGCTTAGCTCGTCACTTTTAGTTTAGTGCTTATATAGGGTCGTAAGGTAAGCGATCTAAACAATCGCTTATACTTTCGAACCTCACCCGTTTGGTCGATCATTAGGATCCGACCAAACACATTAGGTGACCATAGTATGTAGGGAATAACCTTCCGAGGTTATACCTTATGGTCACGATGTTTAGTTAGTTGTATGATAGGTATTATATATGCCTTAGGTAAATTACCAAAATGCCCTTTTTACGCCAAAATTCATTTTAAGCATATGTAACATAACTTTTAGAGTTAATTACACAAATGGGTCCTGTGGTTTATAGCTTTTTTCGCCTTTGGGTACTAACTTTTTTTTTTAACATGTTTAGGTCTCATGGTTTCAATTTTGTAACACCTTTGGGTACTAACACCAAAATTAGTTAATTAATGACCAAAATGCCCTTGCTTTTTTTTTTAAGATTATCAATGTAACACATTTGGGTACTAACACCTAATTTTATTTAAGATTACAAAATCTATTTTTTTTATTTTCATCTTTTTATTATATCTCTTAATTAACATAAAGTCTATTTATTTTTTTATTTTCATATTTTTATTAAATTTCTTATTTAACATAAAATCTACTAGTTACACCAGTAAAATCTACTAGCAATATAGTTTTATGTAAATTAAATATTTTACTCGTTTTAAATAATGTAAACCTTACTCGTTTTCAATTTTGGATAGATAGGAAAGATAATAATAAATATATAAACTGTATAAGTTCTAAAATAGTAAAATGTAAATGAATAAAAAAACGAGTTAAAAAAAGGCTTAATTTTTTTTCATGAAAGATATTTATTTTTATCAATCATATCTATCCAAAATTGAAAACGAGTAAGGTTTACATTATTTAATAAAAATATGAAAATCTACTAACTATATAGTTTTATGTAAATTAATTTTCTTAGTCGTTTTAAATAATGTAAACCTTACTCGTTTTCAATTTTGGATAGATATGATTGATAATAATAAATATCTTTCATGAAAAAAAAATTAAGCCTTTTTTAACTCGTTTTTTTGTTCATTTACATTTTACTATTTTAGAACTTATACAGTTTATATATTTATTATTATCTATCCTATCTATCCAAAATTGAAAACGAGTAAGGTTTACATTATTTAAAACGAGTAAAATATTTAATTTACATAAAACTATATTGCTAGTAGATTTTACTGGTATAACTAGTAGATTTTATGTTAAATAAGAAATTTAATAAAAATATGAAAATAAAAAAATAAATAGACTTTATGTTAATTAAGAGATATAATAAAAAGATGAAAAAAAAAATAGATTTTGTAATCTTAAATAAAATTAGGTGTTAGTACCCAAATGTGTTACATTGATAATCTTAAAAAAAAAACAAGGGCATTTTGGTCATTAATTAACTAATTTTGGTGTTAGTACCCAAAGGTGTTACAAAATTGAAACCATGAGACCTAAACATGTTAAAAAAAAAGTTAGTACCCAAAGGCGAAAAAAGCTATAAACCACAGGACCCATTTGTGTAATTAACTCTAACTTTTAACATCTAAACTGATTTGGCAACAATATTAGACATGTTAAGGCATATTTTACTTATCATAGGGCTAGTTAGGCTTTCTGAACGCGTTTTACGCGAACGACGTGTTAAAGTAGCATAAGCTACCTAAACGGGTCGTAATGGGTCGTAAGCACTTAGGTTAGGTTTCATTTTAGTATGTGGGCTTTGTTAAACCCTATTACATGAGTTCCCATACTCATTTGGTTTACGAACCCTCATTCTATGAAATCCTCCGATTTAGGTCCGGTATATTAACATAGTTACCTATATTAGGTGTCGTTTGATATCCGTGATCTCTAGCATTGTTTGGTTGTTACTCAAGGACTACTAAGCAATCTCAAGTGAGTACATAGACCCCTCTTTTACTGTTTTCAAACTATTTTGGGGTGAAACACATGTGCCTACTTGTTACTTTCATGCTTTCCTGCTTTCACATCATATACTTGCTATGTTCATTAGTACATTTATAGTACATGATTTCATTGTGTTTTGCTATGTATGCCCATTGTGTGCATACTTAGTGCATCGTTTTACATTACATTTTATGCTATGTATGCCCATTGTGTGCATACTTAGTACATTGTTTTACATTACATTTCATGCTATGTATGCCCATTGTGTGCATACTTAGTACATCGTTTTACATTACATTTCATGCTATGTATGCCCATTGTGTGCATACTTAGTACATTGTTTTACATTACATTTCATGCTATGTATGCCCATTGTGTGCGTACTTAGTACATTGTTTTACATTACATTTCATGCTATGTACGCCCATTGTGTGCATACATAGTACATTGTCTTACATTACATTTCATGCTATGTACGCCCATTGTGTGCATACTTAGTACATTATTTTACATTACATTCTATGCTATGTATGTCCATTGTGTGCATACTTAGTACATTTATTATTCATCACATGCTTACATTTTGGTATGACATTTGGCTTGTTTAAATGGGACAATGTACATTCATTAACACCGATCATGCCGCTCGGTAGTTGGTAGTGGTACCATAGGACTTGACAACTCCCAATCCTGAAATCCCAGGTTTGTTTGGATTGGAAGGAATGACCGAATCCGAATACATTTCTAGGTGGACCTTATACTTTGTGCTAGGGTTTACTCTACAGTCGCAAGGCTTGGATGTATGAATTTTTACAATACCGCATAGATGTTTATATCAGTATAGCATGCATTTGTTCCACAAAACATAACTTTGATTTAAACCATGTTTTACTTCAATACCTTGTTTTTGTGCATTTTTTTACATATGGATGAGTTGATATATTTCACTTACCATACGTGATATTTTGGATACACATTTCATGATTTACATTAGACATAAACATTAGACATGGTTTTCACACAAAAATTTTGACATTTGATTATACATAAACATTTTACTTTGGTGGATTGGTTTGAGTAAGTGATTTAAGTAACGAGGCGTGTGTAATATGATACAAGCATGGTGGATACGCCGCTGGTACTTCCTATATATAAGTGCTTGTATGTTATTACATATCGTAGCGTTATTCGAATCATTTCAATTTAAGACATATAACATTTTATACAAATAACATACTTTTCACAAGACATTGTTTTACAAAACAACTTTTCTTATACAAACTCATTTTACTTGGTTATTCATTTAATCATACATTATTCTCTTATTTATACATATCATCTGATCTTATTGCTTTTCAAATGATTTACAAGACAAAGCAAATTACAAGGTTCATGACTAAACATTTTCTTAAACATAAGTCATGAATTCTATTTTTACAAAACCTATGTATCTCACAGGCATTTTTATGCTGACGTACCTATTTTCACATGTGTTTCAGGATATGATGCATATGATTTATCAAGATAGACTTAGGCGGACTTGGGCCTTAGTGACAATAAAAGATGCAAGACTAGTTATTTACGTTATATTTCTTTGATTGTCAAGACATTTTAACTCTTTTATTCAATAAAACAATATTTCAATTTCCATGTGTTATGAAACAATGAGTCTGTTACAACACTCCCCGATGTTTCCGCCACATTTTGTTGTTTTACGTGGTCGGGGTGTGACATAACAAATCTAGAATCAAGTTAAACAATTATGTTATTATGTGTTTATGCATTTTGTGTTTTCTTTTATGCTTTTTTGTGTTTTTGTATACTTTGGATATTCGTTATCCAAATCCTCGTAGAACCTTTCGTATCTTCATATGAGGGATTCGTAGAGGGATATTCAAAAAGGTACTACCCTAAATCCTTATTGGGCTTCTACGTGTTAGTTAAGACCCTTGGATTATATAGTACCACTCCATGATTCATAAGAGACCCTCCTAGTGGTCTAGTAAAAAGATTGAATCAGAATCTGGTTAAAAATGACATGCGCTGATGTAGCTAAACAGACTCCTTGGTAGTCTATTTAAATCATTTATTGATTTAATTAAAAGGACCCTATGGTGGTCTAGTCACAATCATCACAAGCTCGTTCATTGCTTTCTTCCCCTACACATTATAAGATGCACTACGTGACTATGCAAGGAATTACGTAATTATGGATGCATACATAATTGTGAAGTTCAGTGCATGGAAACCTCGGTAAGACTTATTATGTGTAAGAACCGATAGTGACAACCATAACGAAATGTGAACAATGTAATAGAGGTACGGTGGATGCACCAATGACGCTTTATATACTTGTATATAACTGTCCCTCTCACATTGCAAGCATGATGTTATTGTAAAGTTACTAGAAGTTCAGGACTCTAACCAGTGTTGTTTGATCTTTTCAACTTCATGTTTCAAGCTCTCACAAGTTTCCTCTGAATAAATTTCGGAACGACATTTCCTAAAGTAGGGGAGACTGTGACACCTGGGTCACTGCGACCATCAAACAAATATCAAACCAATGAAATATTTTATTTCATACTTGGGATTTGTACAAATATGTGTATCATTTGCACATATAAATTCTTGTTCGATTTCGGACTCTAAATCGCTTTCTGGAAGGTTATACGCGCACTGATGCGTAAATATAACCAATTTAATGCAACGAACACTCCGGAATAGTGAAATAGGCTTCACATACCTTAAATAACCTTTACCTAACTTAGAAATAAGTTTTGAAGGCTTTGGTATGACAAAATCAAGTTTAATCGCTTACAGGGACTAAATTCGACAAACTGCGAAAGTATGCCGATTTGAACTGTAACAGACATTCCGGAACATGACCATGAGTTAAACATACCATAAATATCCTTTACATAGCTTAGAAATAGGCTTTGAGGGGTTCAGTATGCTAAAATAAACTTTTGGGTCATTCAGGGACTAAAAGCGTCAAAAAGTGCACAAGTTTGCACTTTCACGCATATCTTACGTTCTGAATACATCCGGACATCCAAAAAATTATGTAGAAATTATAATATTATGCTTTGGTGTTTGGCTTGTCAAAATTTCATTCGTCGCGCATTTTGGACCGTTTTTGCGTTCGTTACGACTTCCGTCGTAATTAACCGAACAACGCAACCGTACGACCAAACGAACCGACATCTGAGATATTTTTTAGCACATTTTAAGTTCCCTATACTTTAACTTCATTTTAGAGCTTTGAAATGAGGTTAACGGGGCTTAAACATGTCAAAAATGCATCGAAAACCAAGTTTGGAGCTGCAGGGACCAAATCTGTCATTTCAGCAAAGATGATGGCTTACGGACCGTAAGCCATCACCCTTACGGTCCGTAAGGACCTCCCAGTTTCTCAGAAACTTCTAAACAGCCTGTTTCCAGCTGTCACACCCTCCAAACCCAATTGCACTTGCCTCTTCATGTTAATGAGGGGCCATTTTGGTGTTCCTTGGGAATTCCAACAAGTGTAGGGGTGAGATTAAAGCCCGGATTACGAGAAACGATCCTAACGGTTGTCCATTTACTATAAATACCCAACCCTATTCATTTGCTAAACCCACAAAATCTGATCTAAAAGCTCTAAGTTGAAGCCATTGCTTCATACCTGAGCTACTTGGATCAAGATTAGCTTTCGGGGACCCTTTGTAAGTGTTCCTTCGTTCTTTTTATACTTTTAGCGTTAAAAGTCAAACTTTGTTTGACTTTCTGCGTTGACCAGTTTATGGTCAATGCGAAGTTCGTTTGAACTTCATAACGTGAGCGTAATCACGATGGTTATAGTCCCTAGTGACTATACCTACTGATTACCACGTTATCTAGGCTCAGTGACGAGTCGTAGTTTCGGCCAAAATGCGTGTTATTACGTATTTTGTAACCAAACTACTCTTAGGTATCAAAACCATTTGTTTTGATACCAAACCTGTTTTCTAAACTTAGTTAAGCATGTTTTAACATGCTTAGCTCGTCACTCTTAGTTTAGTGCTTATATAGGGTCGTAAGGTAAGCAATCTAAACAATCGCTTATACTTTCGAACCCGACCCGTTTGCTCAATCATTAGGATCTGACCAAACACATTAGGTAACCATAGTATATAGGGAATAACCTTCCGAGGTTATACCTTATGGTCGCTTCGTTTAAGTAGTTGTATGATAGGTAGTTTATATGCCTTAGGTAGTTTATATGCCTTTGGTGTCTAAACTGATTTGGTAACAATATTAGACATGTTAAGGCATATTTTACTTATCATAGGACTAGCTAGGCATTCCAAACGCTTTTCACGTGAACGACGCGTTAAAGTAGCAAAAGCTACCTAAACGGGTCGTAATGGGTCGTAAGCACTTAGGTTAGGTTTCATTGTAGTATGTAGGCTTTGTTAAAACCATATTACATGAGTTCCCATACTCATTTGGTTTACGACCCCTCATTCTATCCGATCCTCCGGTATATTAACACAGTTACCTATATTAGGTACCGTTTGATATCCGTGATCTCTAGCATTGTTTGGTTGTTACGCAAGGACTTCTAGGCAATCTCAAGTGAGTACATAGACCCCTCTTTTACCGTTTTCAAACTGTTTTGGGGTGAAAGACATGTGCCTACTTGTTACTTTCATGCTTTCCATGTTTTCATATCATATGCCTGTCATGTTCAATAGTACACTTATAGTACATGATTTCATTGTGTTTTTGCTATGTATGTCCATTGTGTGCATACTTAGTACATCGTTTTACATTATACTTTTTGATATGTATGTTCATTGTGTGCATACTTAGTACATTGTTTTACAATACATTTCACATCACATGCTATGTATGTTCATTTGTTGCATACTTAGTACATTTGTTATTTATCACATGCGTACATTTTGGTATGACATTTGGTTTGTTTAAATGGGACAATATACATTCATTAACATTGATCACGCCATTCGTTAGTAGGTAGTGGTACCATAGGAATTTACAACTCCCGTTCCTGACATCCTAGGTATGTTTGGATGGAAGGAATGACCAAATTCGATAAACATAACACAGATAGACCTTTAAATTCGTTTAGGGGTTTATCACCACAGTCACAAGGCTTGGATGTATGCATTATAACAATACCGCATAGATGTTTATATCAGTATAGCATGCATTTGTTCCACAAAACATAACTTTGATTTAAACCATGTTTTACTTCAATACCTTGTTTTTGTGCATTTTACATATGGTTTAGTTGATATATTTCACTTACCATACATGATATTTTGGATACACATTACATGATTTGCATTAGACATAAACATTTTGACATTGATATACACAATTCATGATTTACATTAGACATAAACATTTTGACATTGATATACACAATTCATGATTTACACTAGACATAAACATTTTGACATTGATACACACACTTCATGATTTACATTAGACATAGACATTTGACATGGTTTTCACACAAACATTTTGACATTTGATTATACATAAACATTTTACTTTGGTGGTTTGATTTGAGTAAGTGATTAAAGTAACGAGGCGTGTGTAATATGATACAAGCATGGTGGATACGCCGCTGGTACTTCCTATATATAAGTGCTTATATGGTATTACATATCGTAGCGTTATTTGAATCATTTCAATTTAGAGATATAACATTTTATACAAATAACATACTTTTCACAATACATTGTTTTACAAACAACTTATCTGATATAAACTCAGTTTACTTGGTTATTTACTTAACCATGTATTATTCTTTTATACATATATATCATTTGGTTTATTTATCACTTTTCAAATGATTTACAAGACAAAGCAAATTACAAGGTTCATGACTAAACATTTTCTTAAACATAAGTCATGAATTCTATTTTCACAAAACCTATGTATCTCACAGGCATTTTTATGCTGACGTACCTATTTTCACATGTGTTTCAGGACATGATGCATAGGATTTATCAAGATACACTTAGGCAGACTTGACTAGTTATTTATGTTATGTTTCTTTGATTGTCAAGACATTGTAACACTTTTAATCAATAAAACAATATTCAAATTTCAATGTGTTATGAAACAATGATTCTGTTACAACACTCCCCGACGTTTCCGCCATGTTTTGTTGTTTTACGTGGTCGGGGTGTGACATTCAGCCCTGACGTTTTCTGGTTTCAATGCTTCTGCCTGAGAATCTCGTATCTGGGAAGGAAGACTAGATTGAATGGTGAGTTGTAATGCTCGCACATGCTTAGGTGTAGTGTCTTTTCGACTGAGGGCGTCGGCCACAACATTGGCTTTGCCCGGATGGTACTTGATGGCACCTTCGTAATCATTCAATAGCTCGACCCAGCGACATTGTCGCATGTTCAACTCCTTTTGCTTGAAGATATGCTCGAGACTCCTGTGATCGGTGTAGATGGTGCACTTGGTACCGTACAAGTAATGTCTCCATATCTTAAGTGCGAAAATAACAGCTTCCAGCTCCAAGTCGTATGTGGTGTAATTTCTTTCATGAATTTTAAGTTGGCGTGATGCATAGGATATTACCTTGTCACGTTGCATCAACACATAACCAAGTCCCTGGATGGACGCGTCGCAATAAACCACAAAATCGTCTGTGCCCTCAGGCAATGAGAGAATAGGTGCGCTACAAAGTATACTCTTCAAATGTTGGAACGCTGATTCTTGAGCATCACCCCAACGATAGGTGACACCCTTCTGAGTCAATAGAGTAAGCGGCTGTGCAATCTTCGAGAAGTCTTTGATGAACCTTCTGTAGTAGTCCGCCAAACCCAAGAATTGGCGGATTTCTGTTGGTGTATGCGGTGCAGGCCAGTTCTTGATCGAGTCGACTTTTGATGGATCAACGTGAATCCCATTCGCGTTTACCACGTGGCCTAAGAAATGGACTTCCTGAAGCCAGAAGTCGCATCTGGAAAATTTAGCATAAAGTTGCTCTGTTCGAAGAAGTTCCAAGATAAGCCGCAAATGTTGCTCGTGTTCCTCCTGACTCTTAGAGTAGATCAGGATGTCATCAATAAATACGATACCGAACTTATCCAGGTAGGGCTTGCACACCCTGTTCATATGATCCATGAAAACCGCAGGTGCGTTTGTTAACCCGAATGGCATGACCAGAAACTCGTAGTGGCCGTAGCGAGTTCTGAATGCTGTTTTGGAGATGTCCTCATCCCGGAGTCTCAGTTGATGGTAGCCTGATCTCAGATCAATCTTTGAATAGAAGCTCGACCCTTGCAACTGGTCGAATAAGTCATCAATGCGTGGAAGACGATAGCGATTCTTCACGGTCACCTTGTTGAGTTCACGGTAATCTATGCACATACGGAAGGTACCGTCTTTCTTCTTCACAAACAACACTGGAGCTCCCCAGGGTGAAGAGCTAGGACGAATGAAACCCTTATTCAAGAGTTCTTGCAATTGTTTGGACAATTCTTCTAGTTCGGTTGGAGCTAAGCGATAAGGTGCTCGAGCTATGGGCGCTGCTCCAGGAGCCAGCTCAATTTGGAATTCGACCTGGCGATGAGGCGGTAGGCCAGGTAATTCCTCGGGAAACACTTGAGGAAAGTCACGTACTACTGGAATATCCTCTATTTTCTTCTCTTTCGATGATGCGTCAGTAACAAGTGCTAAAATCGCAGTGTGGCCCTTTCGCAAACACTTCTGGGCCTTGAGAAAGGAGATGATGCCCACCACAGCACCACTCTTGTCGCCTTGAATTTTGAGAGGGTCTTTACCAGAATGGGGAATACGAACAATCTTTTCCTTGCACAGGATCTCTGCTTGCTGCTGGGATAACGAATCCATCCCAATGACGATGTTGAAACTACCCAGAACTATAGGAATAAGATTGATGGAGAAGACCTGACCCGCTAAAACGAGATTACAACCCTTAATTATATGCGTGGCCTCTAGGATTTTACCATTTGCTAACTCTACTATGTGCTTGGTGTTCATAAGTGTTGGTGTGCGCTTGAGCATTTGACTAACTTTTAGAGACACATAACTGGTATCGGCACCCGAATC
This sequence comes from Helianthus tuberosus, assembly GCA_030545235.1. NCBI lineage: Eukaryota > Viridiplantae > Streptophyta > Magnoliopsida > Asterales > Asteraceae > Helianthus > Helianthus tuberosus. Next base: position 45,564,784 of record CM060426.1, on the reverse strand, counting down.
AAATAAAACAGTAACATAAAAGTCGTCAAGAAGGAACTTACCCATCACTACGTTAGGATCATTCCTTGCGTCACCCTGACCCAGCACGAACACTCGACCCTTGGCACCGTTGCCATCATTGTTTCCCCCATTGGTGCCCCCATTATTGTTCCCGTTTCCTTGGTTGTGGTTCTGATTCTGATCCTGATTTAACTGCGGGCAGTGTCTCTTGAAGTGACCTTCAGCGCCACACTGAAAGCATCCCCTGTTGCCCTGTTGCTGTTGCTGATTCTGCGGTGCTTGCTGTTGCTGCTGACGATTCTGATTTGTAGGTCGTGAGCTCCTGCAATCCTTGGCTTCATGACCCATCTTGAGACACCTCTGACAACGTCCCTTGTTGCACTGACCACTGTGATGCCTGTTGCATTTGTTGCACTTTGGGTGGTTTCCTCGATATCCACCCTGCCCTTGACTACCAGAAGATTGCTGACCAGGACTCTGGTAGTCATCAATCTTTCGCTGCTGCGCCTGGGACTGAACTGTAGTCGAACCCTTGCTGGAGGCTCCATCCCATTTTCGTTTGTTGTCACTGGGAATAGCAGAAGTAGTAGTAGCAGTAGCACCTATACGCTTAGGCAGCTTGTTCTGTTCCACTGCCTAGTCTGTGAGACGATGAGCAAGACGAGTAACATCCTGGATGGTAGCAAGGTTAGCAGAAGTCACATGGCTTTGAATCTCTGGTACTAAGCCTTTGAGGTACAGCTCGATACGCTTGATGGGAGGATCCCCCATAGTTGGACATAACACTGCCAGTTCGTTGGATCGCTTCGTATACACCTCTATCTCAGACCCCGTCATCTTCAGGTTAAAGAACTCCACTTCCAGCTTGTGGATGTCATCACGATTACAGTATCTCGCTTGATCAGTTCCTTGAAGTCGTTCCATGGGGTGGCATTAGCAGCTGCCAGCCCTAACATTTGAACTTGTGCTTTCCACCAAGTCAGCGCAGTGCCTTCGAGGGTACCAGTGGCATACTTCACCCTACGCGCCTCAGGGTATTCACACATTTCGAAGACCGATTCGAGCTTCTCGAACCAGTGGAGGAGTCCAACGGCCCCTTCAGTGCCACTGAAAGTACTAGGACGACATTCATAAAATTCTTGAACGTGCACACAGGCGGCTGGGCATGCTGGCCTGTTGTGTATACAAGAACAGGACAAAGTTAAACACAAGAGTTGGTTTATGTCACACCCCCAAAATCCACCTGGGGAATACCACTGCTTGGAGGCGTGACTGACCAGGATCCAGCCACCAATCATATTGAACAAGCATATAAGTAGTTATAAAATCCAACCAATACAATTGGTGTCCAAACAAAACATAGTTTAAGTTGCAAAGCGGAAGCATATAGTTTAAAACCAAGACATAAGTTTAATTGTTTCAAAGTTTAACATGGCACACAACTGTCCATGTCCCACAACGACTCTCTTCCATGCAAGCTCCAGCTAAGTACCTATTGACCTGCAAAGCATGTAGTAACGAGTCAACAACAAGTTGAGTGAGTTCACGGTTGGGTGTTCGTTTTAAGTTGTTTCGAAAACAGTTTCCTTTATCTGGCATTCTGCCGTGGGGGTTACCCCATAGTTAAAAACGTGACTTGTTTATTCCCGGTTACTCTGGCACTCCGGCCGTGGGGGCTACCCCATGTTAGTTATCTGGCATTTCGGCCGTGGGGGCTACCCCATGTATACACTAGACTCGTTACCATATCGACTACTGATGTTAGTCATGTTTATGTGCCCTTAGCGTCGGTGTCTATCATCACCGACGTGCCATAGTCCATTAGTTCACGCCCGTCCTCTGCGGCACGGTGTGAGGTTTGTCAAACCTAAATAGCGCTATCTAACTAATGACCCGCTCGCCATTGGCCCGGCGATTAAGTCGATATAAAAAGGAGGGACTTCGTGATAGAGTTTTGGTCTAGTACGAGTTATCTGTCCATGAGGACGAGGAATTACATTCCTGAACCAATGCTGTCCTACCCAAGGAGGACGAGGAACCCACGTTCCTTAACCCCATTCCCAAGCCCCTGAGAATCCCATGCTTTGTAGAGGGTGTGAACTCACCTTGGTTTGCTCGGTAGATACACAGAAAGGGCAATCAAGTTGTAAGTAGTCAACTACGTCCTAACATAGATACCATTCAAGTCAGGTTCATGTCCAAGTAGTGCCCGTATGTTCTACACGTATACTAGCAAGTTGCAGACAGGTATTATTCAGGGCATACACGTATAAACATGGCGGTTTACAATAATACCTATGAGTTGAACAGTAGCATGTATACACGTAAACAAAGCCCAAAAGTCCGGCCCAACTACTAGGGCCCATGGCAGTGTGTAAGTCCAAACAGCGTGCACATGTATATGGTCTCGAGTCGAGACTGTGCGGTCTCGAGTTGTAGCCTACAAGTTCTCGAGTCGCAAACTGTGGAGGTCTCTAGTCATGCACGTTCTGGTCTCGAGTCGCAACCAGACTCATAACCGTGGTCTCGAGTCATGCTGTTTTGGGTTGATGTTATGTGGTCTCGAGTCGAGACTAGGGGTTCTCGACTCGCAACCTGTGTCGTAATCTACGGTCTCGAGTTGTCATGTGGTGATCTCGAGTCGAAACCAATGGTCTAGACTCCCAGCACCTGCTGATTCTGCATAGTGTACTTAACCAATGGAAATCCGATTTCATGCCCCCTTATGTACTATCCATATAAACATGTTTTCTTGTCTAAAAATTTACTAAAATGGATCAAACAAGTATTTTTCAAATGTTCATAGCATGTTCATATCATATTCAAACACATTCAACACATATTCAAATATTCATATCCTCATTCAACACCTTTTCATCATATGTTCATCCTATATAAACTCTTGCATTTTACGGACAAGAATCATAATACCTAAACTAGATATCAAGATTATCTTGCAAACAAAACATTTGTTCCGTAACTTCATAAATCGGATGATCATAACGAATCCTCTTACTATCATTCTTTTATCACTCAAGCTTATCTTAGCAAGGCATTTATCATACAACATTCATACTTTCCACAAAAGAGAATATTTGTTCATTTTATGTATTTGGAACCAAGCATGTATCAATAGCAAACAAGAACTCATCAAACCGATCAAACACTTTAATCATGCATAAAACTTTAACAAGCAAACACATTATCAAGTATCTTCATCACACATCATCATCACCTGAAATATTACACATCATCATCAACCGAATACGATACATAGCATGAATCACTAACCGGTTAGGTTCTCTAAGTGTGAGGGTATGAAGAGTCGGTGAGTGAACTTCCGTATGATGATTCCAAGCTCGATCGGAGTAGTCCTAGTGTTGCCGGTTTTGAATCCGAGAATGAGGGAAGAAGGTTTGTGCTTCTAGGGTTTTAGAGAGAGAGAAAGTAGGAGTGTGTGTGTAGGAGAGTGTGTGTTGTCCAAGGAAATGGCAAGGTTGGTCATCATCAAGGATTATATACTTGTTCCAAGTTGATGCACCCTAATGGGCTTCCGGATGGATTAAATGGCCCAACCGGCCCATTGTTACAATGTTCACTCGAGACCGCATGGTCTCGAGTCGGGTTCTTGTGTCTCGGTTCGCATACATACAAGCATACATATAAACATAACACATAATCACATAGGATGTTCACTTATATCATTAAACCAACAAGTTAACTAGTCACATAACGTTTCAAGCATGCTACATCAAAATACAACGAAAGGTTCTAAATTTCGAGTTGTCACATCATCCCCAAGTTGAAAGAAATTTCGTCCCGAAATTTGGTAAGCACTCACTGAGGAAGCTAGTTAAGTTGTATGGTTTTCCTGGGGTGTCACATCCACCCCCCGTTGATCTGGAATTTCGTCCCGAAATTCCGTAGCTTCAGCCTCAGTAGTGGTTGTACTGTTTCCGAACAGTTGGGGATACTTTTGTTTCATCTGATCTTCGCGCTCCCAGGTGAACTCTGGGCCGCGACGTGAGTTCCAACGAACTCGAACGAGAGGTATTCTAGTGTTCTTGAGGACCTTAACATCCTGGTCCGTGATTTCAACTGGTTCCTCGACGAATCGTAACTGCTCGTCGATAGTGAGTTCCTTCAGAGGAACTATGTGGGTCTCATCGGACAGACACTTCTTCAGATTCGACACGTGGAAAACGTTGTGAACTGCACCGAGTTCTGCTGGTAAGTTCAGTCTGTAGGCCACCCTGCCTATTTTCTCGATGATTTCGAAAGGTCCGACGTATCGTGGGTTAAGTTTGCCTCGTTTACCAAAACGAACCACACCCTTCCAGGGTGAAACTTTGAGTAGTACCCGCTCCCCAACCTGGAGCTCAAGTGGTTTCCTGCCCTTATCGGCGTAGACTTTCTGACGGTCACGAGCTGCCGCCATGCGTTGTCGAATTTGAGCAATTCGTTCGGTTGTGTCTACCACATGTTCTGGACCAGTGATCTGACTATCCCCCACCTCTGCCCAGCAAAGAGGTGACCGGCATTTACGTCCGTACAATGCCTCAAATGGAGCAGCTTTAATGCTGGTGTGGTAGCTGTTATTGTACAAGAATTCCACAAGTGGCAGATGCTTTTCCCAGCTGTTGCCAAAGTCGATTACACATGCACAAAGCATGTCTTCTAAGGTCTGAATAGTGCGCTCGGACTGCCCGTCCGTCTGAGGGTGATACGCTGTGCTCATATCTAAACGTGAGCCAAAGGATTTGTGCATTGCTTGCCACAGTTCTGAGGTAAAACGTGCATCTCGATCCGAGATAATAGAGGTGGGCACCCCGTGCCTCGAAACAACTTCCTTGAGGTATACGTCTGCTAGAGTGGAGAACTTATCCGTTTCCTTGATAGCCAAGAAGTGAGCAGACTTTGTGAGTCGATCCACGATCACCCAAATAGTGTCATTTCCACGCTGGGATCTAGGCAGGCCAGTAACGAAATCCATGGAAATTTGCTCCCATTTCCATTGTGGTATCTCTGGTTGTTGGAGTAGGCCTGAGGGTTTCTGGTATTCAGACTTGACTCTCGCACAAGTCAAACACTTGCTAACGTAAGTTGCTATGTGGGCCTTCATGCTAGGTCACCAATACGTAGTTTTGATATCGTGGTACATCTTATCCGAACCAGGATGTACCGAGTAGCGAGACTTGTGTGCTTCATCCATCACAAGCTCTCATAAGTTGCCATAGAGTGGGACCCAAATGCGTCCCGTTACGTAGTAAGCACCGTCCTCCTTTCGTTCTAAGCGTTGTCTTGAGCCGCGTAGGGCTTCAGCCCTGACGTTTTCTGATTTCATTGCTTCTATCTGAGCAGCTCGTATTTGGGAGGGAAGACTAGAATGTATAGTGAGCTGCAATGCTCGCACTCGCCTAGGCGCAGCGTCCTTTCGACTAAGGGCATCAGCCACAACATTGGCTTTGCCAGGATGGTACTTGATCGCACATTCGTAATCGTTTAATAGCTCGACCCATCGTCGTTGCCGCATATTCAGTTCCTTCTGCTTGAAGATATGCTCGAGGCTTTTGTGGTCGGTATAAATGGTGCACTTGGTACCGTATAGGTAATGTCTCTATATCTTAAGTGCAAAAACAACAGCTCCCAGCTCTAAATCGTGTGTAGTGTAGTTTTTCTCGTGAACTTTGAGTTGGCGTGAGGCGTAGGCTATAACTTTATCTCGTTGCATCAATACACAACCAAGACCCTGGATTGATGCGTCGCAGTAAACCACAAAGTCATCTGTGCCCTCTGGCAAGGAAAGGATAGGTGCACTGCAAAGTCTATCCTTTAAGTGCTGAAATGCTACCTCCTGTGCATTCCCCAATCGATAAACAACGCCTTTCTGCGTTAGTGAGGTGAGAGGCTGTGCGATCTTAGAGAAATCCTTAATGAATCTCCTGTAGTAACCTGCCAAACCCAAGAATTGGCGAATTTCCTTTGGTGTACGAGGTGCAGGCCAGTTCTTAATCGAGTCCACCTTGGATGGATCAACGTGAATCCCATCCTTGTTTACCACATGGCCTAGGAAATGGACTTCACCAAGCCAAAATTCGTATTTCGAGAGCTTTGCGTAAAGCTGTTCTGTTCGGAGGAGTTCCAGAATAAGTCGTAGATGCTGCTCGTGTTCCTCCTGACTCTTAGAATAGATCAGGATGTCGTCGATGAAGACTATAACGAACTTGTCCAGGTAAGGCTTGCACACTCGATTCATCAAGTCCATGAAAATCGCAGGTGCGTTTGTCAGCCCAAAAGGCATGACCAAAAACTCATAGTGTCCATAACGGGTTCTAAAAGCTGTCTTGGAGACGTCCTCCCCTCGGACTCTCAGCTGGTGATATCCCGATCTCAAATCTATATTTGAATAGTAGCTCGACCCTTGTAGCTGGTCGAACAAGTCGTCAATACGTGGTAGAGGATAACGATTCTTCACCGTCACCTTGTTGAGTTCCCGGTAGTCGATGAACATCCTGAAGGTACCGTCTTTCTTCTTCACGAATAATGCTGGAGCTCCCCAAGGCGATGAGCTAGGATGAATAATACCCTTATCCAAGAGTTCTTGTAGTTGCGTAGAGAGTTCTTCCAACTCTGATGGAGCTAAACGATACGGTGCACGAGCTATAGGTGCAGCTCCAGGAGCTAGTTCGATCTGGAACTCGACTTGGCGATAGGGCGGGAGACCAGGTAATTCCTCAGGAAATACCTCAGGATAGTCGCGTACAATTGGAAAATCTTCTAGCTTCTTCTCTTCCTCCGAGGTGTCTGTAACGAGAGCCAAAATGGCAGTGTGGCCCTTTCGCAAGCACTTCTGGGCCTTAAGGAAAGAGATGACGTTCTCAACAGCACCCCTTTTGTCGCCACGAATCATGAGAGGTTCACTACCGGAACCTGGAATACGAATAACCTTCTCGTTGCAAAGAATCTCTGCTCGGTGTTGGGATAACCAATCCATCCCAATGACAACGTCGAAACTACCCAAGACGATAGGAATAAGGTCGATAGAGAAGGTCTGGTCTGCAAGAATAAGTTTACAACCCTTGACTACGTGTGTGGCCTCTAGACTCTTACCATTTGCTAGTTCTACCGTGTGCTTGTTGTTCAAAGGTGTTGGAATACGCTTAAGCATTTGGCTAACTTCTAGTGACACGTAGCTAGTATCGGCACCCGAATCAAATAAGGCTGTAACATAAAAGTCGTCGAGAAGGAACTTACCCGCCACAACATTGGGATCATTCCTTGCTTCACCTTGGCCAATCACGAACGCCCGCCCCCTGGCACCATTGTTACCATTCCCCTGATTGTTGTTATTGTTGTTGTTGTTGTTCTGGTTCCTGTTCAGCTGGGGGCAATCCCTCTTGAAATGGCCTTCAGCTCCACACTGAAAGTACCCTTTGTTATCACCTTGCTGCTGCTGCTGGCGCTGGTTCTGCGGGGCCTGTTGTTGACGATTCTGGTTTGCAGGGTATAAGCTCCTGCAATCCTTGGCAGCGTGGCCCGACTTGTTGCACCGATGACAGTTGCCCCTGGTGCATGGCCCGCTGTGGTGCAGGCTGCAGCGATTGCACTTGGGGCGATTCCCTTTGTACCCACCATGACTTTGACCACCAGATGATTGCTGACTAGGGCTCTTATAGTCATCAGTCTTTCTCTGCTGAGACTGGGACTGAACAGAAGTCGAACCCTTACTTGAAGCTCCATCCCATTTCCGTTTGTTGTCACTAAGGACACTAGAAGTAGTTGCAGCACCTATGCGCTTTGGTAACCTGTTCTGCTCCACCGCTTGGTCAGTAAGACGGTGAGCCAACTGAACAACCTGCTGGATAGTAGCGAGGTTTGCTGAAGTCACATGGCTTTGGATCTCTGGCACCAAGCCCTTGAGAAATAGTTTGATTCGCTTAATTGGAGGGTCCACCATAGTAGGACACAGTAAGGCAAGCTCATTCGGTCTCTTAGTGTACGCCTCAATTTCTGACCCTGTCATCTTGAGGTTGAAGAACTCGACTTCCAGCTTGTGAATGTCATCACGACTGCAGTATTCCTCCTTGATCATCTCCTTAAAAGTTTCCCATGGGGTGGCGTTAGCAGCAACCAACCCCAGCATTTGGACCTGAGCGTTCCACCATGTGTGGGCCAAACCCTCGAGAGTACCGGTAGCATACTTCACCCTGCGCGCCTCAGGGCATTCACACATTTCGAACACAGATTCTAGTTTCTCAAACCAGTGGAGGAGACCTACTGCTCCTTCAGTGCCGCTAAAAGTAGTTGGTCTGCAGTCCATGAAAGTTTTAAAAGTGCACACGGGTGGTTGAGCATGCTGACCTATTGTGGGCGAAAGAAAGACAGAGTTTAACGCAAAGGTTGGTTCACGAGAGTAGGATTCTAAAGATCCTAGAATGAGTTTGGACTGCAGGATATACCTCCTGCGTGTGCAGCTGCAAGTGCCGCAGCAACTTGTTCGTTAATCAGAGCCGTCAACTGGGCTTGTGTCATGTTAATGCGTCCAGACATGATCTTCATATCAAGAGGAACGTGAGTGAGAGAGGTTCGTGAAAGTGTGATGACAGATGGGAGTAAGCACACACGTGTTCAAGCAACAGTAGTTATACTAGCGAAGCATACCATGAGCAATGTACTACGTAACTAACAAGTAGGCAATATATACACAGATCATATCACCTAGAATGTTGAGCCTTGCATGTGAAGCGTCGTTGTGGATCGTAGAGCACTGTACAGGTTATAGTTTGATTTTAATAAAACTCTTTCCCCTTATTAAAACCAAGTTCACTATAACCAATGGCTCTGATACCAATCTGTCACACCCCCAAAATCCACTTGCGGAATACCACCGCTTAGAGGCGTGACTGACCAGGATCCAGCCACCAATCATATTGAACAAGCATATAAGTAGTTATAAAATCCAACCAATACAATTGGTGTCCAAACAAAACATAGTTTAAGTTGCAAAGCGGAAGCATAACGTTTAAAACCAAGACATAAGTTTAATTTTTTCAAAGTTTAACATGGCACACAACTGTCCATGTCCCACAACGACTCTCTTCCATGCAAGCTCCAGCTAAGTACCTATTGACCTGCAAAGCATGTAGTAACGAGTCAACAACAAGTTGAGTGAGTTCACGGTTGGGTGTTCGTTTTAAGTTGTTTCGAAAACAGTTTCCTTTATCTGGCATTCTGCCGTGGGGGTTACCCCATAGTTAAAAACGTGACTTGTTTATTCCCGGTTACTCTGGCACTCCGGCCGTGGGGGCTACCCCATGTTAGTTATCTGGCATTTCGGCCGTGGGGGCTACCCCATGTATACACTAGACTCGTTACCATATCGACTACTGACGTTAGTCATGTTTATGTGCCCTTAGCGTCGGTGTCTATCATCACCGACGTGCCATAGTCCATTAGTTCACGCCCGTCCTCTGCGGCACGGTGTGAGGTTTGTCAAACCTAAATAGCGCTATCTAACTAATGACCCGCTCGCCATTGGCCCGGCGATTAAGTCGATATAAAAAGGAGGGACTTCGTGATAGAGTTTTGGTCTAGTACGAGTTATCTGTCCATGAGGACGAGGAATTACATTCCTGAACCAATGCTGTCCTACCCAAGGAGGACGAGGAACCCACGTTCCTTAACCCCATTCCCAAACCCCTGAGAATCCCATGCTTTGTAGAGGGTGTGAACTCACCTTGGTTTGCTCGGTAGATACACAGAAAGGTCAATCAAGTTGTAAGTAGTCAACTACGTCCTAACATAGATACCATTCAAGTCAGGTTCATGTCCAAGTAGTGCCCGTATGTTCTACACGTATACTAGCAAGTTGCATACAGGTATTATTCAGGGCATACACGTATAAACATGGCGGTTTACAATAATACCTATGAGTTGAACAGTAGCATGTATACACGTAAACAAAGCCCAAAAGTCCGGCCCAACTACTAGGGCCCATGGCAGTGTGTAAGTCCAAACAGCGTGCACATGTATATGGTCTCGAGTCGAGACTGTGCGGTCTCGAGTTGTAGCCTACAAGTTCTCGAGTCGCAAACTGTGGAGGTCTCTAGTCATGCACATTCTGGTCTCGAGTCGCAACCAGACTCATAACCGTGGTCTCGAGTCATGCTGTTTTGGGTTGATGTTGTGTGGTCTCGAGTCGAGACTAGGGGTTCTCGACTTGCAACCTGTGTCGTAATCTACGGTCTCGAGTTGTAATGTGGTGATCTCGAGTCGAAACCAATGGTCTCGACTCCCAGCACCTGCTGATTCTGCATAGTGTACTTAACCAATGGAAATCCGATTTCATGCCCCCTTATGTACTATCCATATAAACATGTTTTCTTGTCTAAAAATTTACTAAAATGGATCAAACAAGTATTTTTCAAATGTTCATAGCATGTTCATATCATATTCAAACACATTCAACACATATTCAAATATTCATATCCACATTCAACACCTTTTCATCATATGTTCATCCTATATAAACTCTTGCATTTTACGGACAAGAATCATAATACCTAAACTAGATATCAAGATTATCTTGCAAACAAAACATTTGTTCCGTAACTTCATAAATCGGATGATCATAACGAATCCTCTAACTATCATTCTTTTATTACTCAAGCTTATGTTAGCAAGGCATTTATCATACAACATTCATACTATCCACAAAAGAGAATATTTGTTCATTTTATGTATTTGGAACCAAGCATGTATCAATAGCAAACAAGTACTCATCAAACCGATCAACCACTTTAATCATGCATAAAACTTTAACAAGCAAACACATTATCAAGTATTTTCATCACACATCATCATCACCCGAAATATTACACATCATCATCAACCGAATACAATACATAGCATGAATCACTAACCGGTTAGGTTCTCTAAGTGTGAGGGTATGAAGAGTCGGTGAGTGAACTTCCTTATGATGATTCCAAGCTCGATCCGAGTAGTCCTAGTGTTGCCGGTTTTGAATCCGAGAATGAGGGAAGAAGGTTTGTGCTTCTAGGGTTTTAGAGAGAGAGAAAGTAGGAGTGTGTGTGTAGGAGAGTGTGTGTTGTCCAAGGAAATGGCAAGGTTGGTCATCATCAAGGATTATATACTTGTTCCAAGTTGATGCACCCTAATGGGCTTCCGGATGGATTAAATGGCCCAACCGGCCCACTGTTACACTGTTCACTCGAGACCGCATGGTCTCGAGTCGGGTTCTTGTGTCTCGGTTCGCATACATACAAGCATACATATAAACATAACACATAATCACATAGGATGTTCACTTATATCATTAAACCAACAAGTTAACTAGTCATATAACGTTTCAAGCATGTTACATCAAAATACAACGAAAGGTTCTAAATTTCGAGTTGTCACAGTTTATGAGGGTAGGATCTAAAGATCCTAGAGTGAGTTGCGACTGCAGGGTATACCTCCTGCTTGAGCGGCTGCAAGTGCCGCAGTAACTTGTTCATTGATCAAAGCCGTCAGCTGGGCTTGTGTGAGGTTTATTCGTCCACTCATGATCTTCACAATACAGAGAACACAAGTGAGAAGTGCATCGTATCAATACGCAAGTGTGGAATGACAGAAGAGAGTGAACACACAAAGTTTTCAAGCAGTAGATGCTTTGTTATCTAAGCATACCATAAGCAATGTTCTATGTAACTAACAAGTAGGTAATATAAACATGAATCGTATCACCTATAGTGTCGAGTCTTGCAAGTGGAGCGAAGCGTCGTTGTGGATAGTTGAGCACTGTTCAGGTTATAGTCTGGTTTTATCCAAAAGTTTTCTCCTTTTTAAAACCAAGTTCACTATAACCAATGGCTCTGATACCAATCTGTCACACCCCCAAAATCCACACGCGGAGTATCACCGCTTGGAGGCGTGACTGACCAGGATCGAGCCACCAATCATATTGAATATTGTAAGTGATAAATAAAATTCAACCACACAATATGAAAGGTGTTCAAACAAAAGCATAGTTAAATGTTTAGCGAAAGCATAAATGTAAAAACCCAACATAAGTATTAAGTTCGAAATGATATAATGTTTTTAACATGACACCCACTGTCCATGTCCCACAACGACCGCGCCTCCATGTGCAAGCTCCATGAGTATCTAACGACCTGCAAGGCATGTAACAACGAGTCAACAATAAAGTTGAGCGAGTTCACAGTTGATTGTTCAGTTACTGAGTTCGTTTCAGAAATCGTAAGTTTGTTTCATAATCATGTGTTAACCGGTATCCTTGTTTCCCAAACCTTCTCGCGATATTTAGTGGGGGCTTCCCATGTTGTAATTCACTAGACTAGTTGTATCTAAAGGTGTCCTTCCCAATCCGAGGACAGAGGTACGTAAGAGAATACATAGGTTTTGCATAGGTGCCCTTCCCAATCCGAGGACAGAGGTACGTATGAGAATACGTAGGTTTTACGCAGGCGTCCTTCCCAATCCGAGGACGGTGGTACGTAGCGAGTACGTAGGTTTAGCGCTGGCGTGCTTCCCAATCCGAGGACGGTGTTAAGTAGTCTAGTAGTGGTGAATGTACGAGTTCTGCCATAGTTATTCAATCCCATTCCCAACCCACCGGGAATCCCATGCCTTAGAAGTGTGAACTCACCTTGGTTTGCTCGGTTGATTAATTACTTGATTCCAATTAATCAGTCAAAGCCTATGGTATGCACGTATTCACCATCAGTTTGTATTCACATAGTTCGCGTATAAATCATGATCATAAAGTATAGCTCAAGTAACAAACGCCTCATAACATTTAGCAGTTAATCGCATACTCACATGAGTTACATTTTACGACACATAACTAACTCAGTTAACTCCTAACAGAATTAAACTTAGTTACTGTGCAGTTTTCTAATTCGATGAAACCCCCTAGTTTCGTCGTGATCACCCTTCGACGTAACCCCTGGTTTCGTCGTGCATCCCTTCGGCGAAACCCACCCGTTTCGTCATGATTACCCTCGGCGAAACCCCCTGGTTTCGTCGATGTCGACGTTTCTTCAGGATGCATCAGTTACGGCGTGTAACTGATGATTACACAGAACCCTAACCGCCGATCATCATCATACAGCAATCATACAATCATACATCAATCATCGATACCACTTTATCATACCAATTCATCATGGCACATAACATCTAGCATGTACCCTAATTCACAAAACAACCTTATATAATCTAGATCGCAACTCGTATATATTTCAATTATAAGATCTATTCAACACAAGTGTCATATCAACAGCCATATCGGCAGAAGCGTGAACGAATGCAATCTCATGAGATACTATCACCTAGTTCTTAAACAACCGATTTGCACAGGAATAGTAAAAACCCTAATCACATGATTCTCAATCTAAACATTAATCATAGTCAAAACCATTCAGGAGTCAAAATTTCTCATTACGATATCTATTTACACATAAAGCAACAAGTAGATCAAATCGATAAACGTGACTAACCGGTTAAGATGAAACACAAGAATTTCCTAAAGAGATGATGGTGAGAGGTGATGGCTGCCGCAGGAAGGTGGAGAGGATTCTAGCCTTCTAGGGTTTCAATTTGATTAATTTATTCACGAATGCAAAAGTCAGCGTAATATATGCACATGTAACTGAACTGGGCCCTTAATGGGCTTCGGCGTAACACTGGGCCGGTGAAACTTTGGGTTTCATCGAGATGAAGATGGCGAAACCCCCTGTTTCGTCGAAATGGTTTTATGGCGAAACCCCCTGTTTCGTCGAGCTTATACAAGGTGAATTAGTTTAAGGTTTTAACTTATTCATATATGTTACATATCATATCACCAAACATATCGACACAAAAGTCACATAACGTCTCCACATATATTCAACATGTACGGTTACAAGGCAACAAGTCATATAAGCAAACAACTAAACAATTAACGTACAATTAGTGTGAAGATGGAATCTTGGAAACTCGAGTTGTCACATGGTCGGTTCGGCCAAAACTATTGAATGTTATTCGTTATGTAACTACGTCCAACAAGTTTATTCACATTATCGAAATCGTTATTAGTTTTATATAAACCATATTAATCATTTTTGAAACCATCGTTAAAAACATCGAAAACATTTAACCCATATGAATCACCCCAAAACAATCAAAAATAGTAAAAAGAGGGGATCTATGTACTCACTTGAATAACAACCAAGCAAAGCTAGAGGGATCGCGGAAATCAATCAACACCTAATATAAGTAACTACGTTAATAAACCGGACCTAAATCTGAAGATCAGATAGAATGAGGTCTCGTAAACCAAATGAGTATTAGAACTCATATGATATGGTTTAACAAAGCCTACATACTAAATCGAAACCTATCCTAAGTGCTTACGACCCATTACGACTCGTTTAGGTAGCTTACGCTACTTTGACACAAATAGTCCCTGCTATCGAACAAGCTTGATTTCAACACACCAAACCATCCAAAACTTATTTCTAAGTTATGTGGAGGTTTTTTAAGGTATGTTAAGCCTATTTCACTATTTCAGAGTGTTCGTTGCATTAAACTAGTTATATTTACACATCAGCGCGCGTATAACCTTCCAGAAAGCGATTTAGAGCTTGAAATCGGAATCGAATCGAATTGAAAAATCACCAAACACAAATACACACATAAAAACACCAAAACACATATAATAACACCAAAGCACATTGTTTTATTAATAATCATCATTCTTTTACATTGTACATCGATTATAGAACACAGTTGTCACACACACGGGCTTCTAGGGTTTCAATTTGATTAATTGATTCACGAATGCAAAAGTCAGCGTAATATATGCACATGTAACTGAACTGGGCCCTTAATGGGCTTCGGCGTAACACTGGGCCGGCGAAACTCTGGGTTTCGTCAAGATGAAGATGGCGAAACCCCCTGTTTCGTCGAAATGGTTTTATGGCGAAACCCTAGGTTTCGTCAAGCTTATACAAGGTGAATTAGTTTAAGGTTTTAACTTATTCATATATGTTACATATCATATCACCAAACATATCGACACAAAAGTCACATAACGTCTCCACATATGTTCAACATGTACGGTTACAAGGCAACAAGTCATATAAGCAAACAACTAAACAATTAACGTACAATTAGTGTGAAGATGGAATCTTGGAAACTCGAGTTGTCACATTATCCCCAACTTGAAAGAAATTTTGTCCCGAAATTTAGCATGTGGTTACTGAAGGAGCAGGTTAAGTTTGCGTGGTTTACTGGTTTTCCTGGGGTGTCACATCATCCCCCCGTTGATTTGGAATTTCGTCCTGAAATTCTGCAGTAGCTTCAGCCTCAGTAGTAGTTGCATTGT
Organism: Helianthus tuberosus; assembly: GCA_030545235.1. Taxonomy (NCBI): domain Eukaryota; kingdom Viridiplantae; phylum Streptophyta; class Magnoliopsida; order Asterales; family Asteraceae; genus Helianthus; species Helianthus tuberosus. Next base: position 45,549,393 of record CM060426.1, on the reverse strand, counting down.
TCCCGAACAACTGGGGATACTTGAGTTTCATTTGATCATCTCGTTCCCAGGTGAACTCTGGGCCACGGCGGGAGTTCCAACGAACTCGAACAAGAGGTATTCCGGTTTGCTTGAGAACCTTCACGTCTCGGTCTGTAATCTCTACCGGTTCTTCGACGAATCGCAACTGGTCGTCTATAGTGAGCTCCTTAAAAGGAACTATGAGGGTCTCATCTGACAGACATTTCTTCAGATTTGACACGTGAAATACGTTGTGAACTCCACTGAGTTCTGCGGGTAGGTTTAGTTTGTAGGCCACTTTGCCTATTTTCTTGATGATTTCGAACGGTCCGACATAACGCGGATTGAGTTTGCCTCGTTTGCCAAAACGAACTACACCTTTCCACGGTGAGTACTTGAGTAGCACTCGATCCCCAACCTGGAACTCGAGTGGTTTCCTGCGCTTATCAGCGTAGCTTTTCTGACGCTCACGAGCCACCGCCATTCGTTGTCGTATTTGTGCAATCCTTTCCGTTGTGTCTACTACAAGTTCTGGACCCGTGATCTGGCTGTCACCAACTTCTGCCCAGCAAAGAGGTGATCGGCATTTACGTCCGTACAATGCCTCAAACGGAGCGGCTTGGATGCTGGTGTGGTAACTGTTATTATACGAGAATTCCCCTAACGGTAGATGTTTTTCCCAGCCGTTACCAAAGTCGATTACACATGCCCTAAGCATGTCTTCGAGGGTTTGGATGGTGCGCTCAGACTGCCCATCCGTTTGCGGATGGTATGCTGTGCTCATGTCTAAACGTGAGCCAAAGGACTTGTCCATAGCTTGCCACAATTCAGAAGTAAAACGTGCATCACGATCGAAAATAATAGAGGTTGGCACCCCGTGCCTCGAGACAACTTCCTTAAGGTAAACATCTGCTAAGGTGGAGAACTTATCCGTTTCTTTGATAGCCAAAAAGTGCGCAGACTTTGTGAGTCGATCCACGATAACCCAAATAGTATCATTTCCACGTTGAGATCTAGGCAGGCCAGTAACGAAATCCATGGAAATTTGCTCCCATTTCCATTGTGGTATTATTGGTTGTTGGAGTAGGCCCGATGGTTTCTGATATTCAGTCTTGACTCTCGCACAAGTCAAACACTTGCTAACGTAAGTTGCTATGTGAGCTTTCATGCTAGGCCACCAATACGTAGTTCTGAGATCGTGGTACATCTTATCCGAACCAGGATGTACCGAGTAACGAGACTTATGTGTTTCATCCAATACAAGTTCTTGTAAATTGCCATAGAGTGGTACCCAGATGCATCCTATTACGTAGTAGGCGCCGTCTTCCTTTTGTTCTAACCGTTGCCTTGAGCCGCGTAGGGCTTCAGTGTGACACCTGGGTCACTGCGACCATCAAAAAAATATCAAACCAATGAAATATTTTATTTCATACTTGGGATTTGTACAAATATGTGTATCATTTGCACATATAAATTCTTGTTCGATTTCGGACTCTAAATCGCTTTCTGGAAGGTTATACGCGCACTGATGCGTAAATATAACCAGTTTAATGCAACGAACACTCCGGAATAGTGAAATAGGCTTCACATACCTTAAATAACCTTTACATAACTTAGAAATAATTTTTGAAGGCTTTGGTATGACAAAATCACGTTTAATCGCTTACAGGGACTAAATTCGACAAACTGCGAAAGTATGCCGATTTGAAGTGTAACAGACATTCTGGAACATGACCATGAGTTAAACATACCATAAATATCCTTTACATAGCTTAGAAATAGGCTTTGAGGGGTTCGGTGTGCTAAAATAAACTTTTGGGTCATTCAGGGACTAAAAGCGTCAAAAAGTGCACAAGTTTGCATTTTCGCGCATAACTTACGTTCTGAATACATTCGGACAGACAAAAATTTATGTAAGCATTATAATATTATGCTTTAGTGTTTGGCTTGTCAAAATTTCATTCGTCGCACATTTTGGACCGTTTTTGCGTTCGTTACGACTTCCGTCGTAATTAACCGAACAACGCAACCGTACGGCCAAACGAACCGGAATCCGAGATATTTTTGAGCACATTTTAAGTTCCCTATACTTTAACTTCATTTTAGAGCTTTGAAATGAGGTTAACGGGGCTTAAACGTGTCAAAAATGCATCGAAAACCAAGTTTGGAGTTGCAGGGACCAAATCTGTCATTTCAGCAAAGATGATGGCTTACGGACCGTAAGCCATCACCCTTATGGTCCGTAAGGACCTCCCAGTTGCTCAGAAACTTCTAAACAGCCTGTTTCCAGCTGTCACACCCTCCAAACCCAATTGCACTTGCCTCTTCATGTTAATGAGGGGCCATTTTGGTGTTCCATGGGAATTCCAACAAGTGTAGGGGTGAGATTAAAGCCCGGATTACGAGAAACAATCCTAACGGTTGTCCATTTACTATAAATACCCAACCCCATTCATTTGCTAAACCCACAAAATCTGATCTAAAAGCTCTAAGTTGAAGCCATTGCTTCATACCTGAGCTACTTGGATCAAGATTAGCTTTCGGGGACCCTTTGTAAGTGTTCCTTTGTTCTTTTTATACTTTTAGCGTTAAAAGTCAAAGTTTGTTTAACTTTCTGCGTTGACCAGTTTATGGTCAATGCGAAGTTCGTTTGAACTTCATAAAGTGAGCGTAATCACGATGGTTATAGTCCCTAATGACTATACCCACTGATTACCACGTTATCTAGGCTCAGTGACGAGTCGTAGTTTCGGCCAAAATGCGTGTTATTGCGTATTTTGTAACCAAACTACTCTTAGATATCAAAACTGTTTGTTTTGATACCAAACCTGTTTTCTAAACTTAGTTAAGCATGTTTTAACATGCTTAGCTCGTCACTCTTAGTTTAGTGCTTATATAGGGTCGTAAGGTAAGCGATCTAAACAATCGCTTATACTTTCGAACCCGACCCGTTTGGTCAATCATTAGGATCTGACCAAGCACATTAGGTGACCATAGTATATAGGGAATAACCTTCCGAGGTTATACCTTATGGTCGCTTCGTTTAAGTAGTTGTATGATAGGTAGTTTATATGCCTTAGGTAAATTACCAAAATGCCCTTTGAACGCCAAAATTCATTTTAAGCATATGTAACATAACTTTTGGTATCTAAACTGATTTGGTACCAATATTAGACATGTTAAGGCATATTTTACTGAACGCGTTTCACGCGAACGACGCGTTAAAGTAGCATAAGCTACCTAAACGGGTCGTAATGGGTCATAAGCACTTAGGTTAGGTTTCATTGTAGTATCTAGGCTTTGTTAAAACCATATTTCATGAGTTCCCATACTCATTTGGTTTACGAGCCCTCGTTCTATCCGATTCTCTGGTATAGGTCTGGTATATTAACATAGTTACCTATATTAGGTACCGTTTGATATCCGTGATCTCTAGCATTGTTTGGTTGTTACACAAGGACTTCTAGGCAATCTCAAGTGAGCACATAGACCCCTCTTTTACCGTTTTCAAACTGTTTTGGGGTGAAACACATGTGCCTACTTGTTACTTTCATGCTTTCCATGTTTTCATATCATATGCCTGTCATGTTCAATAGTACACTTATAGTATATGATTTCATTGTGTTTTTGCTATGTATGTCCATTGTGTGCATACTTAGTACATCGTTTTACATTATATTTTATGCAATGTATGTCCATTGTGTGCATACTTAGTACATTGTTTTACAATACATTTCACATCACATGCTATGTATGTTCATTTGTTGCATACTTAGTACATTTGTTATTTATCACATGCGTACATTTTGGTATGACATTTGGTTTGTTTAAATGGGACAATATACATTCATTAACATTGATCACGCCATTCGTTAGTAGGTAGTGGTACCATAGGAATTGATAACTCCCGTTCCTGACATCCTAGGTATGTTTGGATGGAAGGAATGACCGAATTCGATAAACATAACACAGATAGACCTTTAAATTCGTTTAGGGGTTTATCACCACAGTCACAAGGCTTGGATGTATGCATTATAACAATACCACATAGATGTTTATATCAGTATAGCATGCATTTGTTCCACAAAACATAACTTTGATTTAAACCATGTTTTACTTCAATACCTTGTTTTTGTGCATTTTACATATGGTTTTAGTTGATATATTTCACTTACCATACATGATATTTTGGATACACATTACATGATTTGCATTAGACATTAACATTTTGACAGTGATATACACAATTCATGATTTACATTAGACATAAACATTTTGACATTGATATACACAATTCATGATTTACACTAGACATAAACATTTTGACATTGATACACACACTTCATGATTTACATTAGACATAGACATTTGACATGGTTTTCACACAAACATTTTGACATTTGATTATACATAAACATTTTACTTTGGTGGTTTGATTTGAGTAAGTGATTTAAGTAACGAGGCGTGTGTAATATGATACAAGCATGGTGGATACGCCGCTGGTACTTTCTATATATAAGTGCTTGTATGGTATTACATATCGTAGCGTTATTTGAATCATTTCAATTTAGAGATATAACATTTTATACAAATAACATACTTTTCACAATACATTGTTTTACAAACAACTTATCTGATATAAACTCAGTTTACTTGGTTATTTACTTAACCATGTATTATTCTTTTATACATATATATCATTTGGTTTATTTATCACTTTTCAAATGATTTACAAGACAAAGCAAATTACAAGGTTCATGACTAAACATTTTCTTAAACATAAGTCATGAATTCTATTTTCACAAAACCTATGTATCTCACAGGCATTTTTATGATGACGTACCTATTTTCACATGTGTTTCAGGACATGATGCATAGGATTTATCAAGATACACTTAGGCGGACTTGGGCCTTAGCGACAATAAAAGATGCAAGACTAGTTATTTATGTTATGTTTCTTTGATTGCCAATACATTGTAACACTTTTAATCAATAAAACAATATTCAAATTTCCATGTGTTATGAAACAATGATTCTGTTACAACACTCCCCGACGTTTCCGCCACGTTTTGTTGTTTTACGTGGTCGGGGTGTGACAGAAAAGTTGGTATCAGAGCTCATGGTTATAGGGAATTAGGTTATTAGTAATGCTTTGACCTAGTCTATAACCTTCCTAGGACCCTAACGCGAGTTTACTTGCGTTTAGACATAAAACAATACCGTCACCTATTCTTAGGTGATAACCACAACAAGAACATAAATTTCAAAACCGCTTTGAAAATCAATCATCTGTTCTAGGATGATTTATTTTAAGGTTTTGAACCTTCAAAGTTTTCAAAATCTCGTCAAAGTTTGGGTCTTTTAATGTGAACACGTGCAAACTGGAAGGGTGAATGCCTGTACTCTGAGTTTTCTGTCTAAGGCTAGAGTGTTCGTACAAATCCGCAGTATCGGACCAGTCACTCTTACCTGGGAACTCTTGGGGTGAGTGTTCACTTATAGGCAAGCATGTCTTCAGTGATACATTAATATGATCCGCTTACTTTGATTTGTCACCGTCTCATTTGTTTGCCTTAGGTAACAAACAAATGATCACAAATTCTTATGCATTGCCATTCTGTTTTGTTTTATTTTCCGATAACATTTCATTGTTTCCTCCTATATCCTTCATTTCTCTTCATCGCAACGATGCGCAGATATTCGAGCAGACTGCCAAATTTGCCCAGCGAATAGGCGAAGTAATCCTGAAGACTGTTGAATTAGGCATTGTCAAGTCTCGTCTCAACAATGAAGCCACTCAAGAGCCACCAAAGGAAGCAGAAGTCAAGCCAGCACCACCAGCCAAGAAACCAGTCAAGGAATCAAAGACCAGGGATGAACAGACTGGATCCCCTAAGAAGTCAAAGAAGCGAAAGGCTTCTCAGAACTTCGCCGTGGTCACTCACAATGGTCAAGCCATCCCCAACCAACCAGCTCAACCCCGTGCTAGGAAGCCAAACAATGGAACTGCACCCTTGTGCAACCAATGTAACCTTCCTTCATCATCATGCTAGTGTGAAGTGCCGCAAATGCCAAATTTGTGGACTTATAGGTAATACAGCAAGGGTTTGCTCAACTGCAGCTGTACCAAATCAAGCAAGACCCATCCGGGTGGCAACACCACCTGCTAAGAAGCAATACAAGGGAACGACACCAATATGCGACAAATGTAAAGGGCATCACCAAGCTCACTTACAATGTCGTCTGTGTGTATCATGTGGGCGAGTTGGTCACCTGGCAAGTGCTTGTCGATGTAACCCGAACCAAGGTGGTCCAAATCAACCATAAGCCAATCCTGCTCAAGCTCGCTTCCTGCCTGGATCGTGCTACAACTGTGGCAAGATGGGTCATTTCGTGAATAAATGCCCGAAGCTTGCTAAGGCAAATCCAACCCACGGATGAGCAGTTGGCTGATTAGAAGAAGTTGTTGTCTTATGCTTTTGTTTCTTCTATTTTCTTGTAATGTGAAACAATCTGTTTTGTTTATAAATAAATCGTTGATCACAAATTCTGATATACAAGTGTAGTTACATGTGTGTATGGCATTTCCCTCTAATACCTACATTAAGGAACTATGTTCCTTACAAACTACTCTTGTGAATATTTCCCATTCTTGTGTTTACTCATGATTCCCATAGAAAATTCTAAGTACTCGTTTCATTCTAAGATACGAAGTACATAAAATAAAGTGACATTATGAGTAATCATGCTTCTGCACATCTATGCCTTTGAATCCTTGGTTAGATAACTAAGGATATTTTCAAATCTCATACCCATTACGTTTTGATTTTTCAACATACACGGTACAAGTATTTCAAAAAAAAATCTTCATGATTTCAAAACATTTCATATAGTTTGAAAACAATTTTTTTTTTCAAATGCATTGTCTATGTTATTTCAAAAACATTGGCTATGTTTTAAAAAAAAAAAACAACCTTCATAATTTCAAAATGTTTCATATGGTCTGAAAACAATATTAACACAGTACATTTTCTTATCAAGTGCATGATTTCGAAAAGCATCATTCATGTTTTCAAAAACCTTATACATAATTTCAAAATTCATCTCGCATGATTTTAAAACAATTTTTACCTAATACACCTACTTTATGATTTCAAAAGTATTATATATAAGGTTTCAAAAACATTAAACACATTTTTAAAAGAAACCCCATGCATAGTTTTCAAAGTATTTTTCTCATACATTGACTTAACCTTCAAATTTCGCTTCATATGTCACCTTGGCATATCGAGCATCTCAACTTCATAAGCATTTTACCTCATGTTTTGACTTAAGCACATCCAGTGCAAGGTTTCAAAACATCCTCAACTTCTAAAATCAATATGGGATCTTTTTATCTTAACAATTAGACCCTTGTGGATGATTATCATTCAAATCAGAGTCCTTAATTGGAATTCCTTGTGTACCTTAATTCGAACATTTCGGTTCCTTATAATCGAAATCGAATTTTCCCTTTAAAAGATCTTTCTATCTTTATAGTTAGATTCTTAGAAATATTTAAAGCACCAATCAAAATCCACTGATTGGATACCTGGTGTGCTTTGAATACATGTGCACAGTTAGCAGAACAAATTAACAAAATGATAACATGTGACACCTGGGTCACTGCGACCATCAAACAAATACCAAACCAATGAAATATTGTATTTCATACTTGGGATTTGTACAAATATGTGTATCATTTGCACATATCAATTCTTGTTCGATTTCGGGCTCTAAATCGCTTTCTGGAAGGTTATACGCGCACTGATGCGTAAATATAACCAGTTTAATGCAACGAACACTCCGGAATAGTGAAATAGGCTTCACATACCTTAAATAACCTTTACAAAACCTATGTATCTCACAGGCATTTTTATGCTGACGTACCTATTTTCACATGTGTTTCAGGACATGATGCATAGGATTTATCAAGATACAGTTAGGCAGAATTGACTAGTTATTTATGTTATGTTTCTTTGATTGTCAAGACATTGTAACACTTTTAATCAATAAAACAATATTCAAATTTCCATGTGTTATGAAACAATGATTCTGTTACAACACTCCCCGACGTTTCCGCCACGTTTTGTTGTTTTACGTGGTCGGGGTGTGACATTCAGCCCTGACGTTTTCTGGTTTCAATGCTTCTGCCTGAGCATCTCGTATCTGGGAAGGAAGACTAGATTGAATGGTGAGTTGTAATGCTCGCACATGCTTAGGTGTAGTATCTTTTCGACTGAGGGCGTCGGCCACAACATTGGCTTTGCCCGGATGGTACTTGATGGCACATTCGTAATCATTCAATAGCTCGACCCAGCGACATTGTCGCATGTTCAACTCCTTTTGCTTGAAGATATGCTCGAGACTCCTGTGATCGGTGTAGATGGTGCACTTGGTACCGTACAAGTAATGTCTCCATATCTTAAGTGCGGAAATAACAGCTTCCAGCTCCAAGTCGTATGTGGTGTAATTTCTTTCATGAATTTTAAGTTGGCGTGATGCATAGGATATTACCTTGTCACGTTGCATCAACACACAACCAAGTCCCTGGATGGACGCGTCGCAATAAACCACAAAATCGTCTGTGCCCTCAGGCAATGAGAGAATAGGTGCGCTACAAAGTATACTCTTCAAATGTTGGAACGCTGATTCTTGAGCATCACCCCAACGATAGGTGACACCCTTCTGAGTCAATAGAGTAAGCGGCTGTGCAATCTTCGAGAAGTCTTTGATGAACCTTCTGTAGTAGTCCGCCAAACCCAAGAATTGGCGGATTTCTGTTGGTGTACGCGGTGCAGGCCAGTTCTTGATCGAGTCGACTTTTGATGGATCAACGTGAATCCCATTCGCGTTTACCACGTGCCCTAAGAAATGGACTTCCTGAAGCCAGAAGTCGCATCTAGAAAATTTAGCATAAAGTTGCTCTGTTCGAAGAAGTTCCAAGATAAGCCGCAAATGTTGCTCGTGTTCCTCCTGACTCTTAGAGTAGATCAGGATGTCATCAATAAATACGATACCGAACTTATCCAGGTAGGGCTTGCACACCCTGTTCATAAGATCCATGAAAACCGCAGGTGCGTTTGTTAACCCGAATGGCATGACCAGAAACTCGTAGTGGCCGTAGCGAGTTCTGAATGCTGTTTTGGAGATGTCCTCATCCCGGAGTCTCAGTTGATGGTAGCCTGATCTCAGATCAATCTTTGAATAGAAGCTCGACCCTTGCAACTGGTCGAATAAGTCATCAATGCGTGGAAGACGATAGCGATTCTTCACGGTCACCTTGTTGAGTTCACGGTAATCTATGCACATACGGAAGGTACCGTCTTTCTTCTTCACAAACAACACTGGAGCTCCCCAGGGTGAAGAGCTAGGACGAATGAAACCCTTATTCAAGAGTTCTTGCAATTGTTTGGACAATTCTTCTAGTTCGGTTGGAGCTAAGCGATAAGGTGCTCGAGCTATGGTCGCTGCTCCAGGAGCCAGCTCAATTTGGAATTCGACCTGGCGATGAGGCGGTAGGCCAGGTAATTCCTCGGGAAACACTTGAGGAAAGTCACGTACTACTGGAATATCCTCTATTTTCTTCTCTTTCGATGATGCGTCAGTAACAAGTGCTAAAATAGCAGTGTGGCCCTTTCGCAAACACTTCTGGGCCTTGAGAAAGGAGATGATGCCCACCACAGCACCACTCTTGTCGCGTTGAATTTTGAGAGGGTCTTTACTAGAATGGGGAATACGAACAATCTTTTCCTTGCACAGGATCTCTGCTTGCTGCTGGGATAACGAATCCATCCCAATGACGATGTCGAAACTACCCAGAACTATAGGAATAAGATTGATGGAGATGATCTGACCCGCTAAAACGAGATTACAACCCTTAATTATATGCGTGGCCTCTAGGATTTTACCATTTGCTAACTCTACTATGTGCTTGGTGTTCATAAGTGTTGGTGTGCGCTTGAGCATTTGACTAACTTTTAGAGACACATAACTGGTATCGGCACCCGAATCAAATAAAACAGTAACATAAAAGTCGTCAAGAAGGAACTTACCCATCACTACGTTAGGATCATTCCTTGCGTCACCCTGACCCAGCACGAACACTCGACCCTTGGCACCGTTGCCATCACTGTTTCCCCCATTGGTGCCCCCATTATTGTTCCCGTTTCCTTGGTTGTGGTTCTGATTCTGATCCTGATTTAACTGCGGGCAGTGTCTCTTGAAGTGACCTTCAGCGCCACACTGAAAGCATCCCCTGTTGCCCTGTTGCTGTTGCTGATTCTGCGGTGCTTGCTGTTGCTGCTGACGATTCTGATTTGCAGGTCGTAAGCTCCTGCAATCCTTGGCTTCATGACCCATCTTGAGACACCTCTGACAACGTCCCTTGTTGCCTCTGACACCACTGTGATGCCTGTTGCATTTGTTGCACTTTGGGTGGTTTCCTCGATATCCACCCTGCCCTTGACTACCAGAAGATTGCTGACCAGGACTCTGGTAGTCATCAATCTTTCGCTGCTGCGCCTGGGACTGAACTGTAGTCGAACCCTTGCTGGAGGCTCCATCCCATTTTCGTTTGTTGTCACTGGGAATAGCAGAAGTAGTAGTAGCAGTAGCACCTATACGCTTAGGCAGCTTGTTCTGTTCCACTGCCTGGTCTGTGAGACGATGAGCAAGACGAGTAACATCCTGGATGGTAGCAAGGTTAGCAGAAGTCACATGGCTTTGAATCTCTGGTACTAAGCCTTTGAGGTACAGCTCGATACGCTTGATGGGAGGATCCCCCATAGTTGGACATAACACTGCCAGTTCGTTGGATCGCTTCGTATACGCCTCTATCTCAGACCCCGTCATCTTCAGGTTAAAGAACTCCACTTCCAGCTTGTGGATGTCATCACGATTACAGTATCTCGCTTGATCAGTTCCTTGAAGTCGTTCCATGGGGAGGCATTAGCAGCTGCCAGCCCTAACATTTGAACTTGTGCTTTCCACCAAGTCAGCGCAGTGCCTTCGAGGGTACCAGTGGCATACTTCACCCTACGCGCCTCAGGGTATTCACACATTTCGAAGACCGATTCGAGCTTCTCGAACCAGTGGAGGAGTCCAACGGCCCCTTCAGTGCCACTGAAAGTACTAGGACGACATTCATAAAAGTCTTGAACGTGCACACAGGCGGGTGGGCATGCTGGCCTGTTGTGTATACAAGAACAGGACAAATTTAAACACAAGAGTTGGTTTATGTCACACCCCCAAAATCCACCTGGGGAATACCACTGCTTGGAGGCGTGACTGACCAGGATCCAGCCACCAATCATATTGAACAAGCATATAAGTAGTTATAAAATCCAACCAATACAATTGGTGTCCAAACAAAACATAGTTTAAGTTGCAAAGCGGAAGCATATCGTTTAAAACCAAGACATAAGTTTAATTGTTTCAAAGTTTAACATGGCACACAACTGTCCATGTCCCACAACGACTCTCTTCCATGCAAGCTCCAGCTAAGTACCTATTGACCTGCAAAGCATGTAGTAACGAGTGAACAACAAGTTGAGTGAGTTCACGGTTGGGTGTTCGTTTTAAGTTGTTTCGAAAACAGTTTCCTTTATCTGGCATTCTTCCGTGGGGGTTACCCCATAGTTAAAAACGTGACTTGTTTATTCCCGGTTACTCTGGCACTCCGGCCGTGGGGGCTACCCCATGTTAGTTATCTGGCATTTCGGCCGTGGTGGCTACCCCATGTATACACTAGACTCGTTACCATATCGACTACTGACGTTAGTCATGTTTATGTGCCTTTAGCGTCGGTGTCTATCATCACCGACGTGCCATAGTCCATTAGTTCATGCCCGTCCTCTGCGGCACGGTGTGAGGTTTGTCAAACCTATATAGCGCTATCTAACTAATGACCCGCTCGCCATTGGCCCGGCGATTAAGTCGATATAAAAAGGAGGGACTTCGTGATAGAGTTTGTTCTAGTACGAGTTATCTGTCCATGAGGATGAGGAATTACATTCCTGAACCAATGCTGTCCTACCCAAGGAGGACAAGGAACCCACGTTCCTTAACCCCATTCCCAAACCCCTGGGAATCCCATGCTTTGTAGAGGGTGTGAACTCACCTTGGTTTGCTCGGTAGATACACAGAAAGGTCAATCAAGTTGTAAGTGGTCAACTACGTCCTAACATAGATACCATTCAAGTCAGGTTCATGTCCAAGTAGTGCACGTATGTTCTACACGTATACTAGCAAGTTGCATACAGGTATTATTCAGGGCATACACGTATAAACATGGCGGTTTACAATAATACCTATGAGTTGAACAGTAGCATGTATACACGTAAACAAAGCCCAAAAGTCTGGCCCAACTACTAGGGCCTATGGCAGTGTGTAAGTCCAAACAGCGTGCACATGTATATGGTCTCGAGTCGAGACTGTGCGGTCTCTAGTCGAGACTGTGCGGTCTCGAGTTGTAGCCTACAAGTTCTCGAGTCGCAAACTGTGGAGGTCTCTAGTCATGCACGTTCTGGTCTTGAGTCGCAACCGGACTCGTAACCGTGGTCTCGAGTCATGCTGTTTTGGGTTGATGTTGTGTGGTCTCAAGTCGAGACTACGGGTTCTCGACTCGCAACCTGTGTCGTAATCTACGGTCTCGAGTTGTCATGTGGTGATCTCGAGTCGAAACCAATGGTCTCGACTCCCAGCACCTGCTGATTCTGCATAGTGTACTTAACCAATGGAAATCCGATTTCATGCCCCCTTATGTACTATCCATATAAACATGTTTTCTTGTCTAACAATTTACTAAAATGGATCAAACAAGTATTTTTCAAATGTTCATAGCATGTTCATATCATATTCAAACACATTCAACACATATTCAAATATTCATATCCTCATTCAACACCTTTTCATCATATGTTCATCCTATATAAACTCTTGCATTTTACGGACAAGAATCATAATACCTAAACTAGATATCAAGATTATCTTGCAAACAAAACATTTGTTCCGTAACTTCATAAATCGGATGATCATAACGAATCATCTAACTATCATTCTTTTATCACTCAAGCTTATCTTAGCAAGGCATTTATCATACAACATTCATACTTTCCACAAAAGAGAATATTTGTTCATTTTATGTATTTGGAACCAAGCATGTATCAATAGCAAACAAGAACTCATCAAACCGATCAAACACTTTAATCATGCATAAAACTTTAATAAGCAAACACATTATCAAGTATCTTCATCACACATCATCATCACCCGAAATATTACACATCATCATCAACCGAATACAATACATAGCATGAATCACTAACCGGTTAGGTTCTCTAAGTGTGAGGGTATGAAGAGTCGGTGAGTGAACTTCCGTATGATGATTCCATGCTCGATCGGAGTAGTCCTAGTGTTGCCGGTTTTGAATCCAAGAATGAGGGAAGAAGGTTTGTGCTTCTAGGGTTTTAGAGAGAGAGAAAGTAGGAGTGTGTGTGTAGGAGAGTGTGTGTTGTCCAAGGAAATGGCAAGGTTGGTCATCATCAAGGATTATATACTTGTTCCAAGTTGATGCACCCTAATGGGATTCCGGATGGATTAAATGGCCCAACCGGCCCACTGTTACACTGTTCACTCGAGACCGCATGGTCTCGAGTCGGGTTCTTGTGTCTCGGTTCGCATACATACAAGCATACATATAAACATAACACATAATCACATAGGATGTTCACTTATATCATTAAACCAACAAGTTAACTAGTCACATAACGTTTCAAGCATGTTACATCAAAATACAACGAAAGGTTCTAAATTTCGAGTTGTCACATCATCCCCAAGTTGAAAGAAATTCGTCCCGAAATTTTGTAAGCACTCACTGAGGAAGCTAGTTAAGTTGTATGGTTTTCCCGGTTTTCCTGGGGTGTCACATCCACCCCCCGTTGATCTGGAATTTCGTCCCGAAATTCCGTAGCTTCAGCCTCAGTAGTGGTTGTACTGTTTCTGAACAGTTGGGGATACTTTTGTTTCATCTGATCTTCGCGCTCCCAGGTGAACTCTGGGCCGCGACGTGAGTTCCAATGAACTCGAACGAGAGGTATTCTAGTGTTCTTGAGGACCTTAACATCCTGGTCCGTGATTTCAACTGGTTCCTCGACGAATCGTAACTGCTCGTCGATAGTGAGTTCCTTCAGAGGAACTATGTGGGTCTCATCTGACAGACACTTCTTCAGATTCGACACGTGGAAAACGTTGTGAACTGCACCGAGTTCTGCTGGTAAGTTCAGTCTGTAGGCCACCCTGCCTATTTTCTCGATGATTTCGAAAGGTCCAACGTATCGTGGGTTAAGTTTGCCTCGTTTACCAAAACGAACCACACCCTTCCAGGGTGAAACTTTGAGTAGTACCCGCTCCCCAACCTGGAGCTCAAGTGGTTTCCTGCCCTTATCGGCGTAGACTTTCTGACGGTCACGAGCTGCCGCCATGCGTTGTCGAATTTGAGCAATTCGTTCGGTTGTGTCTACCACATGTTCTGGACCAGTGATCTGACTATCCCCCACCTCTGCCCAGCAAAGAGGTAACCACGTCCGTACAATGCCTCAAACGGAGCAGCTTTAATGCTGGTGTGGTAGCTGTTATTGTACGAGAATTCCACAAGTGGCAGATGCTTTTCCCAGCTGTTGCCAAAGTCGATTACACATGCACAAAGCATGTCTTCTAAGGTCTGAATAGTGCGCTCGGACTGCCCGTCCGTCTGAGGGTGATACGCTGTGCTCATATCTAAACGTGAGCCAAAGGATTTGTGCATTGCTTGCCACAGTTCTGAGGTAAAACGTGCATCTCGATCCGAGATAATAGAGGTGGGCACCCCGTGCCTCGAAACAACTTCCTTGAGGTATACGTCTGCTAGAGTGGAGAACTTATCCGTTTCCTTGATAGCCAAGAAGTGAGCAGACTTTGTGAGTCGATCCACGATCACCCAAATAGTGTCATTTTCGCGCTGGGATCTAGGCAGGCCACTAACGAAATCCATGGAAATTTGCTCCCATTTCCATTGTGGTATCTCTGGTTGTTGGAGTAGGCCTGAGGGTTTCTGGTATGCAGAATTGACTCTCGCACAAGTCAAACACTTGCTAACGTAAGTTGCTATGTGGGCCTTCATGCTAGGCCACCAATACGAAGTTTTGATATCGTGGTACATCTTATCCGAACCAGGATGTACCGAGTAGCGAGACTTGTGTGCTTCATCCATCACAAGCTCTCATAAGTTGCCATAGAGTGGGACCCAAATGCGTCTCGTTACGTGGTAAGCACCGTCCTCCTTTCGTTCTAAGCGTTGTCTTGAGCCGCGTAGGGCTTCAGCCCTGACGTTTTCTGATTTCATTGCTTCTATCTGAGCAGCTCGTATTTGGGAAATGTATAGTGAGCTGCAATGCTCACACTCGCCTAGGCGCAGCGTCCTTTCGACTAAGGGCATCAGCCACAACATTGGCTTTGCCAGGATGGTACTTGATCGCACATTCGTAATCGTTTAATAGCTCGACCCATCGTCGTTGCCGCATATTCAGTTCCTTCTGCTTGAAGATATGCTCGAGGCTTCTGTGGTCGGTATAAATGGTGCACTTGGTACCGTATAGGTAATGTCTCTATATCTTAAGTGCAAAAACAACAGCTCCCAGCTCTAAATCGTGTGTAGTGTAGTTTTTCTCGTGAACTTTGAGTTGGCGTGAGGCGTAGGCTATAACTTTATCTCGTTGCATCAATACACAACCAAGACCCTGGATTGATGCGTCGCAGTAAACCACAAAGTCGTCTGTGCCCTCTGGCAAGGAAAGGATAGGTGCACTGCAAAGTCTATCCTTTAAGTGCTGAAATGCTACCTCATGTGCATTCCCCCATCGATAAACAACGCCTTTCTGCGTTAGTGAGGTGAGAGGCTGTGCGATCTTAGAGAAATCCTTAATGAATCTCCTGTAGTAACCTGCCAAACCCAAGAATTGGCGAATTTCCTTTGGTGTACGAGGTGCAGGCCAGTTCTTAATCGAGTCCACCTTGGATGGATCAACGTGAATCCCATCCTTGTTTACCACATGGCCTAGGAAATGGACTTCACGAAGCCAGAAGTCGCATTTCGAGAACTTTGCGTAAAGCTGTTCTGTTCGGAGGAGTTCCAGAATAAGTCATAGATGCTGCTCGTGTTCCTCCTGACTCTTAGAATAGATCAGGATGTCGTCGATGAAGACTATAACGAACTTGTCCAGGTAAGGCTTGCACACTCGATTCATCAAGTCCATGAAAATCGCAGGTGCGTTTGTCAGCCCAAAAGGCATGACCAAAAACTCATAGTGTCCATAACGGGTTCTAAAAGCTGTCTTGGAGACGTCCTCCCCTCGGACTCTCAGCTGGTGATATCCCGATCTCAAATCTATCTTTGAATAGTAGCTCGACCCTTGTAGCTGGTCGAACAAGTCGTCAATACGTGGTAGAGGATAACGATTCTTCACCGTCACCTTGTTGAGTTCCCGGTAGTCGATGCACATTCTGAAGATACCGTCTTTCTTCTTCACGAATAATACTGGAGCTCCCCAAGGCGATGAGCTAGGACGAATAATACCCTTATCCAAGAGTTCTTGAAGTTGCGTAGAGAGTTCTTCCAACTCTGATGGAGCTAAACGATACGGTGCACGAGCTATAGGTGCAGCTCCAGGAGCTAGTTCGATCTGGAACTCGACTTGGCGATAGGGCGGGAGACCAGGTAATTCCTCAGGAAATACCTCAGGATAGTCGCGTACAATTGGAAAATCTTCTAGCTTCTTCTCTTCCTCCGAGGTGTCACACCCCCAAAATCCACACGCGGAGTACCACCGCTTGGAGGCGTGACATGACCAGGATCAAGCCACCAATCATATTGAACATAAGTATATAGTAAAAGTCATTCATCAATACGATAGGTGTTTTCAAACCAAACATAAAACAAGTGTGTAGCAGAAGCAATAATGTAAAACCCAACATAAGTATAAGTACAAAATGTCATAATGATTAATGACACATTCACGATCCATGTCCACAACGACCGTGCCTCCCGTGCAAGCTCCAAAAGTACCTATGGTCCTGCAAGGCATGTAACAGAGAGTCAACAACTAGTTGAGCGAGTTCACAGTTGGTTATTTAGTTATAATGTTCGTATCGTAAACCGTAAGTTCGTTTAGTAATCATGTATCGTATGTAATGGTATCGCGGCCCTCTAGGCATGTTTGCGAAGTTTAGCGGGGGTTTCCCATATG
Source organism: Helianthus tuberosus (assembly GCA_030545235.1). Lineage (NCBI taxonomy): Eukaryota > Viridiplantae > Streptophyta > Magnoliopsida > Asterales > Asteraceae > Helianthus > Helianthus tuberosus. Next base: position 45,532,072 of record CM060426.1, on the reverse strand, counting down.
TTCTCTAGACTAGGTATATTTGTATCGCGGCCCTCCAGGCATGTTTGCGAAGATTAAAGTATAGTTCGCGGCCATTCCAGGCATGTTTGCGAAGATTGTTCTAGTATCGCGGCCAATCCCGGCGTGTGTGCGAAGAGGAGTAATGTATCACTAGTCTAGCAGTATCTACCATTAACCTTCCTCTCCCGAGGTCTATGGTATGAAATTCCGATAATTCTTAAGCGTAATTAATCCATCAACCCATTCCCAACCCCGGGAATCCCATGCCTTGGTAAGAGTGTGAACTCACCTTGTTTTGCTCGGTATGCTAAACTATGTGCTCGCAAGTAATCAATCAAATCCTATAGTGCACGTATGTTCAGTCAGTACATGTTTGTAAGATTTTGCATGCAATCACTATCACAGAAATATCACAGAGTGTGTCTAGCAATTTGCATTCTTGTATCATGTAAACAGTTACTCCAATTCATGCAAATTCATCTTCCTCGTAATAGCCTTCTCAATTAATTCTAACATAGTTAACCAACATCACAGTTAATAAAGCTAGTATGCTTAACTGAATTAACATATATAAACAGGGGTATACGGTTAACAGAATTAACATTTAACAGAACTGGTAACTAACTGTGTCACATGTTTTACTTAACTAAGTTACATATTTAACAGAATGTCATCCATGAATCTTACATAGTGAGTAAAGTTAACTGAGTTAATGAACTTAACTCAGTTAGTAGGCTAAACATAGTTACATAACTAACAGAGTTATTATATGTAATTTAATAAGTTAACAACTTAATAAATTTAACCAGTTAACAAGATAACAGTTGGGCCGAAATCACTAGCTAGCCGAAAACCCTTATGTGCCGAAAACCCCTTTAGCCGAAATCACCTTATGGCCGAAATCCCTTATGGGTCGAAATCCAACTTGGGCCGAAATCTTATCTGGGCCGAAATCACACACATGGGCCGAAATCACCTTTAGTGATTTCGTCCAGTTTCAATTGTGGGGGGTGTTTTCGTCCAGAACATCATCTTCACCAACACTCACTGTAACTTAAACCCAGCAACTATAAACTCATCTAATCGTTACATGATTAATCATTTACAAGTCATTAATCAACCATTGATATGTAGTATATAATTTGCCAACATCATGCGATACCAGGATCCCCATTTAATCAGTTTATCATTCATTAACATAGACCCACTGTTGATCAAAACATCAAATATACAGACAGTTCATAGATAATAATTATCTAGCAAGCACACAATGATAGATCACATAATCACATATATAAATATATACATACATCATGATTAAACCTCCAATAATCATATGATATGCATCTAAAACAACTGAATCATGAAAATCACTAACCGAGAATTAAACAGAGGTTTGGCTTCAAATGAGGAATTCTGTTTGTTGGGTTTCAGAGGTAGAGAGAGAAACAATGGGATAAGGTTTGCCAAGTGAGAAACTTCTCCGAGAAGATTGTGATAAAATAAATATATAATATCTCAATACTGGGCCAAGGCCCATCTCTGTTTTCGTTGGTCCACTAGTGGACGAAAACACACAAGGTGTTTTCACCACTAGGGTGATTTCATTGATGTGTGGGTGAGGGTGTTTGGCCTAACAGATGCCTTGTGTAAATTATACAACACATAAATTAAATTTAAGACATAAATCAATACACACTTATAAGGCATACCGTATACAACATATCAATCACATTACGATTAACATACTACAAACGTGCACAGTTGTGAAACAAACAAGTCGTATTAACAAACAACTTAAACATTTAACGCGCAATAAATGCGAAGATAGAAATCTTGGAAACTCGAGTTGTCACATTATCCCCAACTTGGAAGAAATTTCGTCCTGAAATTTAGCATGCGGTTACTGAGGAAGCTAGGTAAGTTATCGTTTACTGGTTCTCCTGGGGTGTCACATTATCCCCCCCGTTGATTTGGAATTTCTTCCTGAAATTCTGTAGTAGCTTCAGCCTCAGTAGTAGTTGTATTGTTTTCGAACAACTGGGGATATTTGAGTTCCATTTGGTCTTCTCGTTCCCAGGTAAACTTTGGGCCACGACGGGAGTTCCAACGAACTCGAACAAGAGGTATTCTGGTGTTCTTGAGGACCTTAACATCCCGGTCCGTGATTTCAACTGGTTCTTCGACGAAATGCAACCGTTCGTCGATAGTGAGCTCCTTCAAAGGAACTATGAGGGTCTCATCTGACAGACACTTCTTCAGATTCGACACATGAAACACGTTGTGAACTGCACTGAGTTCAGCTGGTAAGTTCAGTCTGTAGGCCACTTTGCCTATTTTCTCAATGACTTCAAATGGTCCAACGTATCGTGGATTGAGTTTGCCCCTTTGGCCAAAACGAACAAAACCCTTCCAGGGTGAACCTTTGAGTAACGCTCGATCCCCAACCTGGAACTCGAGTAGTTTCCTGTCTTTATCGGCGTATGCTTTCTGACGGTCACGAGCTGCCGCCATGCGTTTTCGTATTTGAGCAATCTTCTCAGTAGTATCAACTACCATTTCTGGACCAGTGATCTGACTGTCACCCACCTCTGCCCAACAAAGAGGTGATCGGCATTTACGCCCGTACAATGCCTCAAATGGAGCAGCTTTAATGCTGGTGTGGTAACTGTTATTGTATGAAAATTCCACAAGTGGCAGATGTTTTTCCCAGCCATTGCCAAAGTCAATTACGCACGCCCGAAGCATGTCTTCTAGAGTTTGAATAGTGCGCTCAGACTGCCCATCTGTCTGAGGATGATAAGCTGTGCTCATGTCTAAACGAGAGCCAAAAGATTTGTGCATTGCTTGCCACAGTTCTGAAGTAAAACGTTCGTCACGATCAGAAATAATAGATATGGGCACCCCGTGTCTCGAGACAACTTCCTTAAGGTATACGTCTGCTAGAGTGGAGAACTTATCCGTTTCCTTGATAGCCAAGAAGTGAGCAGACTTTGTGAGTCGATCCACGATCACCCAAATAGTATCATTCCCACGTTGAGATCTAGGTAGGCCAGTAACAAAATCCATGGAAATTTGTTCCCATTTCCATTGTGGTATCTCAGGTTGTTGGAGTGGGCCTGATGGTTTTTGATATTCCGCTTTGACTCTCGCACAAGTCAAACACTTGCTAACGTAAGTTGCTATGTGGGCCTTCATGCTAGGCCACCAATATGTAGTTCTGAGGTCATGGTACATCTTATCCGAACCAGGATGTACTGAGTAGCGAGACTTACGAGCTTCTTCCATTACAAGCTCGCGTAAGTTTCCATAGAGTGGGACCCAGATGCGTCCGGTTACATAATAGGCGCCGTCTGCCCTTTGTTCTAACCGTTGCCTTGAGCCGCGTAGGGCTTCAGCCCTGACGTTTTCTGGTTTCAATGCTTCTACCTGAGCATCTCGTATCTGTGAAGGAAGACTAGACTGAATAGTGAGTTGCAATGCTCGTACACGCCTAGGTGTAGTATCCTTTCGACTGAGAGCGTCGGCCACCACATTGGCTTTGCCCGGATGGTACTTTATGGCACACTCGTAATCGTTCAGTAGTTCAACCCATCTACGTTGTCGCATGTTCAATTCTTTCTGCTTGAATATATACTCAAGACTCCTGTGATCGGTGTAGATGGTGCACTTGGTGCCGTACAGGTAATGTTGCCATATCTTGAGCGCAAAAACAACAGCTCCCAGCTCTAGATCATGTGTAGTGTAATTCCGTTCGTGAATCTTAAGTTGGCGCGAAGCATAAGCAATAACTTTATCCCATTGCATCAACACACATCCAAGACCTTGGATGGATGCGTCGCAATAGACTACAAAATCATCCGTGCCTTCAGGCAATGAGAGGATAGGTGCGCTACAGAGTCTATCCTTTAAGTGCTGAAACGCTGTTTCCTGTGTATTACTCCAACGGTAAGCAACACCTTTCTGTGTCAGTAATGTAAGCGGCTGTGCAATCTTTGAGAAATCTTTGATAAACCGTCTGTAGTAACCCGCCAAACCCAAGAATTAGCGTATTTCTGTCGGTGTGCGAGGTGCAGGCCAGTTCTTGATCGAATCTACCTTGGATGGATCAACATGAATCCCATCCTTATTTACCACGTGGCCTAGAAAGTGGACTTCACGAAGCCAGAAGTCGCATTTTGAAAACTTAGCATATAACTGTTCCATTCGTAAGAGTTCCAAAATGAGTCGTAAATGCTGCTCGTGTTCCTCCCGACTCTTCGAGTAGATCAGGATGTCATCAATGAAGACAATAACAAACTTGTCAAGATAAGGTTTGCACACCCTGTTCATAAGATCCATGAAAACCGCAGGCGCGTTCGTTAGCCCGAATGGCATGACTAGAAACTCGTAGTGGCCGTAGCGAGTTCTGAATGCTGTTTTGGAGATGTCCTCATCCCAGACTCTCAATTGATGATAGCCTGACCTCAGGTCAATCTTTGAGTAATAGCTCGACCCTTGCAACTGGTCGAATAAGTCTTCGATGCGTGGAAGAGGATAACGATTCTTCACCGTCACCTTGTTCAGTTCGCGGTAGTCTATACACATACGGAAGGTACCGTCTTTCTTCTTCACAAATAATACTGGAGCTCCCCAGGGCGAAGAGCTAGGACGTATGAAACCCTTTTCCAAGAGTTCTTGCAATTGCTTAGACAGTTCTTCCAGTTCAGTTGGAGCTAAGCGGTAAGGCGCTCGAGCTATGGGTGCTGCTCCTGGAGCTAGCTCGATCTGAAATTCGACCTGGCGATGGGGCGGTAACCCAGGTAACTCTTCAGGAAACACTTGAGGAAAGTCGCGTACAACAGGAATATCCCCAATCTTTTTCTCTGTCGTCGATGTATCAGTAACGAGTGCTAAAATAGCTATGTGGCCCTTTCGCAGACACTTCTGAGCCTTCAAGAAGGAGATGATGCCACTCACGACACCACTCTTATCGCCTTGAACTTCGAGAGGTTCTTTGCCAGTACGGGGAATACGAATGATCTTCTCCTTGCACAGGATCTCTGCTTGTTGTTGGGATAACCAATCCATACCAATGACGATATCAAAACAACTCAGAGTTATAGGAATGAGATCGATAGAGAAAGTCTGACCAGCGAGGATAAGATTACAACCCTGAACTATGTGTGTGGCTTCTAGACTTTTACCGTTAGCTAGCTCTACGACATGTTTGGTGTTCAAAAGTGTTGGTGCGTGTTTAAGCATTTGACTAACTTTCAGAGACATATAACTGGTATCCGCACCCGAATCAAATAATACAGTAACATAAAAGTCGTCGAGAAGAAACTTACCCATAACCACATGAGGATCGTTCCTTGCATCACCCTGACTAATCACAAAAGCACGACCCTTAGCACCATTGTTGTTGTTGTTTCCCCCATTGTTGTTCCCGTTGCCCTGATTATTGTTGTTGTTATTCTGATTCTGGTTTAACTGGGGACAGTTCCGCTTGAAGTGACCTTCAGCCCCACACTGAAAGCATGCCCTATTTCCTTGTTGTTGTTGCTGTGGCTGATTTCGTGGAGCTGGTGGCTGTTGTTGCTGGTTCTGATTCGCAGGCCTTGAGCTCCTGCAATCTTTAGCTTCATGACCTACCCTTAGACATCTCTGACAGCGACCTTTACGACACTGACCACTGTGGTGTCTGTTGCACCTGTTACACAGTGGATGAATTCCCCGATATCCACTCTGCCCCTGACCACCAGACGATTGCTGACTCAGACTCTGGTAATCACTAGTCTTGCGCTGCTGCTGTGCTTGAGACTGTACGGTAGCTGAACCCCTGCTGGAATCCCCTTCCCATTTCCGCTTGTTGTCACTGGGAGTAGCAGGAGTAGCTGAAGTGGTAGCGGTAGTAGTAGCGCTGATACGTTTAGGCAGCTTGTTATGTTCCACTGCCTGATCGGTGAGGCGATGAGCTAGCTTGACGATCTGTTGAATGGTGCCAAGATTTGCTGAAGTTACGTGACTTTGAATCTCCGGCACCAGACCATTGAGATACAGTTCGATACGCTTAATGGGAGGGTCTACCATAGTAGGACACAGAATAGCCAACTCATTCGATCTTCTGGTGTACCCTTCAATTTCTGACCCCGTCATTTTCAAGTGGTAAAACTCTACCTCCAGCTTATGAATGTCATCACGGCTACAGTATTCCTCTTTGATCAATTCCTTAAAATCATTCCAGGGTGTGGCGTTAGCAACAACCAACCCTAGCATCTGAACTTGCGCATTCCACCAAGTCAGCGCAATGCCTTCTAGAGTACCAGTGGCGTACTTCACCCTGCAAGCCTTAGGGCATTCACACATCTCAAAAACGGACTCAAGTTTTTCAAACCAATGGAGGAGTCCAACCGCTCCTTCCGTGTCACTAAAAGTAGTAGGACGACAGTCCATGAAAGTTTTGAAGGTGCAAACAGGTGGCTGAGCGTGCTGACCTGTTGTGTATAAGAACCAGGACAAGATTAAGCACAAGGGTTGTTTTAGGAGTGTAGGATCTAAAGATCCTAGTGTGAGTTACAACCGCAGGGTATACCTCCTTCTTGTGCGGCTGCAAGTGCCGCAGCAACTCGTTCGTTAATAAGAGCCGTCAACTGGGCTTGTGTCATGTTAATGCGTCCAGCCATGATCTTCATAGCAAATGTAACATAGGTGAGAGAGGTTCGCGAGTAGTGCGATGACAGTAGAGAGTAAGCACACAAGTGCTCTCATGCAATAGTGTTACGTTTATCTAAGCATACCCTGAGCAAAGTTCTATGCAATTCTAGCAAGTAGGTAATAAAACATGTACCATATTATCTAGGATGTTGAGTATTGCACGTGGAGCGAGGCGTCGTTGTGGATCGTTGAGCACTGTTTCAGTTATAGTCTGGTTTTAATAAAAACGTTTTCCCCTTATTAAAACCGAGTTCTCTATAACCAATGGCTCTGATACCAATCTGTCACACCCCCAAAATCCACACGCGGAGTACCACCGCTTGGAGGCGTGACATGACCAGGATCAAGCCACCAATCATATTGAACATAAGTATATAGTAAAAGTCATTCATCAATACGATAGGTGTTTTCAAACCAAACATAAAACAAGTGTGTAGCGGAAGCAATAATGTAAAACCCAACATAAGTATAAGTACAAAATGTCATAATAATTAACGACACATTCACGATCCATGTCCACAACGACCGTGCCTCCCGTGCAAGCTCCAAAAGAACCTATGGTCCTGCAAGGCATGTAACAGAGAGTCAACAACTAGTTGAGCGAGTTCACAGTTGGTTATTTAGTTATAATGTTCGTATCGTAAACCGTAAGTTCGTTTAGTAATCATGTATCGTATGTAATGGCATCGCGGCCCTCTAGGCATGTTTGCGAAGTTTAGTGGGGGTTTCCCATATGTTCTCTAAACTAGGTATATTTGTATCGCGGCCCTCCAGGCATGTTTGCGAAGATTAAAGTATAGTTCGCGGCCATTCCAGGCATGTTTGCGAAGATTGTTCTAGTATCGCGGCCAATCCCGGCGTGTGTGCGAAGAGGAGTAATGTATCACTAGTCTAGCAGTATCTACCATTAACCTTCCTCTCCCGAGGTCTATGGTATGAAATTCCGATAATTCTTAAGCGTAATTAATCCATCATCCCATTCCCAACCCCGGGAATCCCATGCCTTGGTAAGAGTGTGAACTCACCTTGTTTTGCTCGGTATGCTAAACTATGTGCTCGCAAGTAATCAATCAAATCCTATAGTGCACGTATGTTCAGTCAGTACATGTTTGTAAGATTTTGCATGCAATCACTATCACAGAAATATCACAGAGTGTGTCTAGCAATTTGCATTCTTGTATCATGTAAACAGTTACTCCAATTCATGCAAATTCATCTTCCTCATAATAGCCTTCTCAATTAATTCTAACATAGTTAACCAACATCACAGTTAATAAAGCTAGTATGCTTAACTGAATTAACATATATAAACAGGGGTATACGGTTAACAGAATTAACATTTAACAGAACTGGTAACTAACTGTGTCACATGTTTTACTTAACTAAGTTACATATTTAACAGAATGTCATCCATGAATCTTACATAGTGAGTAAAGTTAACTGAGTTAATGAACTTAACTCAGTTAGTAGGCTAAACATAGTTACATAACTAACAGAGTTATTATATGTAATTTAATAAGTTAACAACTTAATAAATTTAACCAGTTAACAAGATAACAGTTGGGCCGAAATCACTAGCTAGCCGAAAACCCTTATGTGCCGAAAACCCCTTTAACCGAAATCACCTTATGGCCGAAATCCCTTATGGGTCGAAATCCAACTTGGGCCGAAATCTTATCTGGGCCGAAATCACACACATGGGCCGAAATCACCTTTAGTGATTTCGTCCAGTTTCAATTGTGGGGGGTGTTTTCGTCCAGAACATCATCTTCACCAACACTCACTGTAACTTAAACCCAGCAACTATAAACTCATCTAATCGTTACATGATTAATCATTTACAAGTCATTAATCAACCATTGATATGTAGTATATAATTTGCCAACATCATGCGATACCAGGATCCCCATTTAATCAGTTTATCATTCATTAACATAGACCCACTGTTGATCAAAACATCAAATATACAGACAGTTCATAGATAATAATTATCTAGCAAGCACACAATGATAGATCACATAATCACATATATAAATATATACATACATCATGATTAAACCTCCAATAATCATACGATATGCATCTAAAACAACTGAATCATGAAAATCACTAACCGAGAATTAAACAGAGGTTTGGCTTCAAATGAGGAATTCTGTTTGTTGGGTTTCAGAGGTAGAGAGAGAAACAATGGGATAAGGTTTGCCAAGTGAGAAACTTCTCCGAGAAGATTGTGATAAAATAAATATATAATATCTCAATACTGGGCCAAGGCCCATCTCTGTTTTCCTTGGTCCACTAGTGGACGAAAACGCACAAGGTGTTTTCACCACTAGGGTGATTTCATTGATGTGTGGGTGAGGGTGTTTGGCCTAACAGATGCCTTGTGTAAATTATACAACACATAAATTAAATTTAAGACATACATCAATACACACTTATAAGGCATACCGTATACAACATATCAATCACATTACGATTAACATACTACAAACGTGCACAGTTGTGAAACAAACAAGTCGTATTAACAAACAACTTAAACATTTAACGCGCAATAAATGCGAAGATAGAAATCTTGGAAACTCGAGTTGTCACACGAGGTGTCTGTAACGAGAGCCAAAATGGCAGTGTGGCCCTTTCGCAAGCACTTCTGGGCCTTAAGGAAAGAGATGACGTTCTCAACAGCACCCCTTTTGTCGCCACGAATCATGAGAGGTTCACTACCGGAACCTGGAATACGAACAACCTTCTCGTTGCAAAGAATCTCTGCTCGGTGTTGGGATAGCCAATCCATCCCAATGACAACGTCGAAACTACCCAAGACGATAGGAATAAGGTCGATAGAGAAGGTCTGGTCTGCAAGAATAAGTTTACAACCCTTGACTACGTGTGTGGCCTCTAGACTCTTACCATTTGCTAGTTCTACCGTGTGCTTGTTGTTCAAAGGTGTTGGAATACGCTTAAGCATTTGGCTAACTTCTAGTGACACGTAGCTAGTATCGGCACCCGAATCAAATAAGGCTGTAACATAAAAGTCGTCGAGAAGGAACTTACCCGCCACAACATTGGGATCATTCCTTGCTTCACCTTGGCCAATCACGAACGCCCGCCCCCTGGCACCATTGTTACCATTCCCCTGATTGTTGTTATTGTTGTTGTTGTTGTTCTGGTTCCTGTTCAGCTGGGGGCAATCCCTCTTGAAATGGCCTTCAGCTCCACACTGAAAGTACCCTTTGTTATCACCTTGCTGCTGCTGCTGGCGCTGGTTCTGCGGGGCCTGTTGTTGATGATTCTGGTTTGCAGGGTATAAGCTCCTGCAATCCTTGGCAGCGTGGCCCGACTTGTTGCACCGATGACAGTTGCCCCTGGTGCATGGCCCGCTGTGGTGCAGGCTGCAGCGATTGCACTTGGGGCGATTCCCTTTGTACCCACCATGACTTTGACCACCAGATGATTGCTGACTAGGGCTCTTGTAGTCATCAGTCTTTCTCTGCTGAGACTGGGACTGAACAGAAGTCGAACCCTTACTTGAAGCTCCATCCCATTTCCGTTTGTTGTCAGTAAGGACACCAGAAGTAGTTGCAGCCCCTATGCGCTTTGGTAACCTGTTCTGCTCCACCGCTTGGTCAGTAAGACGGTGAGCCAACTGAACAACCTGCTGGATAGTAGCGAGGTTTGCTGAAGTCACATGGCTTTGGATCTCTGGCACCAAGCCCTTGAGAAATAGTTCGATTCGCTTAATTGGAGGGTCCACCATAGTAGGACACAGTAAGGCAAGCTCATTCGGTCTCTTACTGTACGCCTCAATTTTTGGCCCCGACATCTTGAGGTTGAAGAACTCGACTTCCAGCTTGTGAATGTCATCACGACTGCAGTATTCCTCCTTGATCATCTCCTTAAAAGTTTCCCATGGGGTGGCGTTAGCAGCAACCAACCCCAGTATTTGGACCTGAGCGTTCCACCATGTGAGGGCCAAACCCTCGAGAGTACCGGTAGCATACTTCACCCTGCGCGCCTCAGGGCATTCACACATTTCGAACACAGATTCTAGTTTGTCAAACCAGTGGAGGAGACCTACTGCTCCTTCAGTGCCGCTAAAAGTAGTTGGTCGGCAGTCCATGAAAGTTTTAAAAGTGCACACGGGTGGCTGAGCATGCTGACCTATTGTGGGAGAAAGAAAGACAGAGTTTAACGCAAAGGTTGGTTCACGAGAGTAGGATTCTAAAGATCCTAGAATGAGTTTGGACTGCAGGATATACCTCCTGCGTGTGCAGCTGCAAGTGCCGCAGCAACTTGTTCGTTAATCAGAGCCGTCAACTGGGCTTGTGTCATGTTAATGCATCCAGACATGATCTTCATATCAAGAGGAACGTGAGTGAGAGAGGTTCGTGAAAGTGTGATGACAGATGGGAGTAAGCACACACGTGTTCAAGCAACAGTAGTTATACTAGCCAAGCATACCATGAGCAATGTACTACGTAACTAACAAGTAGGCAATATATACACAGATCATATCACCTAGAATGTTGGCCTTGCATGTGAAGCGTCATTGTGGATCGTATAGCACTGTACAGGTTATAGTCTGATTTTAATAAAACTCTTTCCCCTTATTAAAACCAAGTTCACTATAACCAATGGCTCTGATACCAATCTGTCACACCCCCAAAATCCACCTGCGGAATACCACCGCTTGGAGGCGTGACTGACCAGGATCCAGCCACCAATCATATTGAACAAGCATATAAGTAGTTATAAAATCCAACCAATACAATTGGTGTCCAAACAAAACATAGTTTAAGTTGCAAAGCGGAAGCATAACGTTTAAAACCAAGACATAAGTTTAATTGTTTCAAAGTTTAACATGGCACACAACTGTCCATGTCCCACAACGACTCTCTTCCATGCAAGCTCCAGCTAAGTACCTATTGACCTGCAAAGCATGTAGTAACGAGTCAACAACAAGTTGAGTGAGTTCACGGTTGGGTGTTCGTTTTAAGTTGTTTCGAAAACAGTTTCCTTTATCTGGCATTCTGCCGTAGGGGTTACCCCATAGTTAAAAACGTGACTTGTTTATTCCCGGTTACTCTGGCACTCCGGCCGTGGGGGCTACCCCATGTTAGTTATCTGGCATTTCGGCCGTGGGGGCTACCCCATGTATACACTAGACTCGTTACCATATCAACTACTGACGTTAGTCATGTTTATGTGCCCTTAGCGTCGGTGTCTATCATCACCGACGTGCCATAGTCCATTAGTTCACGCCCGTCCTCTGCGGCACGGTGTGAGGTTTGTCAAACCTAAATAGCGCTATCTAACTAATGACCCGCTCGCCATTGGCCCGGCGATTAAGTCGATATAAAAAGGAGGGACTTCGTGATAGGGTTTTGGTCTAGTACGAGTTATCTGTCCATGAGGACGAGGAATTACATTCCTGAACCAATGCTGTCCTACCCAAGGAGGACGAGGAACCCACGTTCCTTAACCCCATTCCCAAACCACTGGGAATCCCATGCTTTGTAAAGGGTGTGAACTCACCTTGGTTTGCTCGGCAGATACACAGAAAGGTCAATCAAGTTGTGAGTGGTCAACTACGTAATAACATAGATACCATTCAAGTCAGGTTCATGTCCAAGTAGTGCACGTATGTTCTACACGTATACTAGCAAGTTGCATACAGGTATTATTCAGGGCATACACGTATAAACATGGCGGTTTACAATAATACCTATGAGTTGAACAGTAGCATGTATACACGTAAACAAAGCCCAAAAGTCCGGCCCAACTACTAGGGCCCATGGCAGTGTGTAAGTCCAAACAGCGTGCACATGTATATGGTCTCGAGTCGAGACTGTGCGGTCTCTAGTCGAGACTGTGCGGTCTCTAGTCGAGACTGTGCGGTCTCGAGTTGTAGCCTACAAGTTCTCGAGTCGCAAACTGTGGAGGTCTCTAGTCATGCACGTTCTGGTCTCGAGTCGCAACCAGACTCGTAACCGTGGTCTCGAGTCATGCTGTTTTGGGTTGATGTTGTGTGGTCTCGAGTCGAGACTAGGGGTTCTCGACTCGCAACCTGTGTCGTAATCTACGGTCTCGAGTTGTCATGTGGTGATATCGAGTCGAAACCAATGGTCTCGACTCCCAGCACCTGCTGATTCTGCATAGTGTACTTAACCAATGGAAATCCGATTTCATGCCCCCTTATGTACTATCCATATAAACATGTTTTCTTGTCTAACAATTTACTAAAATGGATCAAACAAGTATTTTTCAAATGTTCATAGCATGTTCATATCATATTCAAACACATTCAACACATATTCAAATATTCATATCCTCATTCAACACCTTTTCATCATATGTTCATCCTATATAAACTCTTTCATTTTATGGACAAGAATCATAATACCTAAACTAGATATCAAGATTATCTTGCAAACAAAACATTTGTTCCGTAACTTCATAAATCGGATGATCATAACGAATCCTCTAACTATCATTCTTTTATTACTCAAGCTTATCTTAGCAAGGCATTTATCATACAACATTCATACTATCCACAAAAGAGAATATTTGTTCATTTTATGTATTTGGAACCAAGCATGTATCAATAGCAAACAAGAACTCATCAAACCGATCAAACACTTTAATCATGCATAAAACTTTAACAAGCAAACACATTATCAAGTATCTTCATCACACATCATCATCACCCGAAATATTACACATCATCATCAACCGAATACAATACATAGCATGAATCACTAACCGGTTAGGTTCTCTAAGTGTGAGGGTATGAAGAGTCGGTGAGTGAACTTCCGTATGATGATTCCAAGCTCGATCCGAGTAGTCCTAGTGTTGCCGGTTTTGAATCCGAGAATGAGGGAAGAAGGTTTGTGCTTCTAGGGTTTTAGAGAGATAGAAAGTAGGAGTGTGTGTGTAGGAGAGTGTGTGTTGTCCAAGGAAATGGCAAGGTTGGTCATCATCAAGGATTATATACTTGTTCCAAGTTTATGCACCCTAATGGGCTTCCGGATGGATTAAATGGCCCAACCGGCCCACTGTTACACTGTTCACTCGAGACCGCATGGTCTCGAGTCGGGTTCTTGTGTCTCGGTTCGCATACATACAAGCATACATATAAACATAACACATAATCACATAGGATGTTCACTTATATCATTAAACCAACAAGTTAACTAGTCATATAACGTTTCAAGCATGTTACATCAAAATACAATGAAAGGTTCTAAATTTCGAGTTGTCACAGTTTATGAGGGTAGGATCTAAAGATCCTAGAGTGAGTTGCGACTGCAGGGTATACCTCCTGCTTGAGCGGCTGTAAGTGCCGCAGTAACTTGTTCATTGATCAAAGCCGTCAGCTGGGCTTGTGTGAGGTTTATTCGTCCACTCATGATCTTCACAATACAGAGAACACAAGTGAGAAGTGCATCGTATCAATACGCAAGTGTGGAATGACAGAAGAGAGTGAACACACAAAGTTTTCAAGCAGTAGATGCTTTGTTATCTAAGCATACCATAAGCAATGTTCTATGTAACTAACAAGTAGGTAATATAAACATGAATCGTATCACCTATAGTGTCGAGTCTTGCACGTGGAGCGAAGCGTCGTTGTGGATAGTTGAGCACTGTTCAGGTTATAGTCTTGTGTTATCCAAAAGTTTTCTCCTTTTTAAAACCAACTTCACTATAACCAATGGCTCTGATACCAATCTGTCACACCCCCAAAATCCACACGCGGAGTATCACCGCTTGGAGGCGTGACTGACCAGGATCGAGCCACCAATCATATTGAATATTGTAAGTGATAAATAAAATTCAACCACACAATATGAAAGGTGTTCAAACAAAAGCATAGTTAAATGTTTAGCGAAAGCATAAATGTAAAAACCCAACATAAGTATTAAGTTCGAAATGATATAATGTTTTTAACATGACACCCACTGTCCATGTCCCACAACGACCGCGCCTCCATGTGCAAGCTCCATGAGTATCTAACGACCTGCAAGGCATGTAACAACGAGTCAACAATAAAGTTGAGCGAGTTCACAGTTGATTGTTCAGTTACTGAGTTCGTTTCAGAAATCGTAAGTTGTTTCATAATCATGTGTTAACCGGTATCCTTGTTTCCCAAACCTTCTCACGATATTTAGTGGGGGCTTCCCATGTTGTAATTCACTAGACTAGTTGTATCTAAAGGTGTCCTTCCCAATCCGAGGACAGAGGTACGTAAGAGAATACATAGGTTTTGCATAGGTGCCCTTCCCAATCCGAGGACAGAGGTACGTATGAGAATACGTAGGTTTTACACAGGCGTCCTTCCCAATCCGAGGACGGTGGTACGTAGCGAGTACCTAGGTTTAGCGCTGGCGTGCTTCCCAATCCGAGGACGGTGTTAAGTAGTCTAGTAGTGGTGAATGTACGAGTTCTGCCGTAGTTATTCAATCCCATTCCCAACCCACCGGGAATCCCATGCCTTAGAAGTGTGAACTCACCTTGGTTTGCTCGGTTGATTAATTACTTGATTCCAATTAATCAGTCAAAGCCTATGGTATGCACGTATTCACCATCAGTTTGTATTCACATAGTTCGCGTATAAATCATGATCATAAAGTATAGCTCAAGTAACAAACGCCTCATAACATTTAGCAGTTAATCGCATACTCACATGAGTTACATTTTACGACACATATCTAACTCAGTTAACTCCTAACAGAATTAAACTTAGTTACTGTGCAGTTTTCTAATTCGACGAAACCCCCTAGTTTCGTCGTGATCACCCTTCGACGTAACCCCTGGTTTCGTCGTGCATCCCTTCGGCGAAACCCACCCGTTTCGTCATGATTACCCTCGGCGAAACCCCCTGGTTTCGTCGATGTCGACGTTTCTTCAGGATGCATCAGTTACGGCGTGTAACTGATGATTACACAGAACCCTAACCGCCGATCATCATCATACAGCAATCATACAATCATACATCAATCATCGATACCACTTTATCATACCAATTCATCATGGCACATAACATCTAGCATGTACCCTAATTCACAAAACAACCTTATATAATCTAGATCGCAACTCGTATATATTTCAATTATAAGATCTATTCAACACAAGTGTCATATCAACAGCCATATCGGCAGAAACGTGAACGAATGCAATCTCATGAGATACTATCACCTAGTTCTTAAACAACCGATTTGCATAGGAATAGTAAAAACCCTAATCACATGATTCTCAATCTAAACATTAATCATAGTCAAAACCATTCAGGAGTCAAAATTTCTCATTACGATAACTATTTACACATAAAGCAAGAAGTAGATTAAATCGATAAACGTGACTAACCGGTTAAGATGAAACACAAGAATTTCCTAAAGAGATGATGGTGAGAGGTGATGGCTGCCGCAGGAAGGTGGAGAGGATTCTAGCCTTCTAGGGTTTCAATTTGATTAATTTATTCACGAATGCAAAAGTCAGCGTAATATATGCACATGTAACTGAACTGGGCCCTTAATGGGCTTCGGCGTAACACTGGGCCGGCGAAACTCTGGGTTTCATCGAGATGAAGATGGCGAAACCCCCTGTTTCGTCGAAATGGTTTTATGGCGAAACCCCCTGTTTCGTCGAGCTTATACAAGGTGAATTAGTTTAAGGTTTTAATTTATTCATATATGTTACATATCATATCACCAAACATATCGACACAAAAGTCACATAACGTCTCCACATATATTCAACATGTACGGTTACAAGGCAACAAGTCATATAAGCAAACAACTAAACAATTAACGTACAATTAGTGTGAAGATGGAATCTTGGAAACTCGAGTTGTCACATGGTCGGTTCGGCCAAAACTATTGAATGTTATTCGTTATGTAACTACGTCCAACAAGTTTATTCACATTATCGAAATCGTTATTAGTTTTATATAAACCATATTAATCATTTTTGAAACCATCGTTAAAAACATCGAAAACATTTAACCCATATGAATCACCCCAAAACAATCAAAAATAGTAAAAAGAGGGGATCTATGTACTCACTTGAGAATGCTTAGAAGTCTTGAATAACAACCAAGCAAAGCTAGAGGGATCGCGGAAATCAATCAGCACCTAATATAAGTAACTACGTTAATAAACCGGACCTAAATCTGAAGATCAGATAGAATGAGGTCTCGTAAACCAAATGAGTATTGGAACTCATATGATATGGTTTAACAAAGCCTACATACTAAATCGAAACCTATCCTAAGTGCTTCCGACCAATTACGACTCGTTTAGGTAGCTTACGCTACTTTAACACGTCGTTCGCGTGAAACGCGTTCGGACCGCCTAACTAGTCGTATGATAAGTATTATATGCCTTAACATGTCTAATAATGTTACCTAATCAGTTTAGATATAAAAATTTTGGTTACATATGCTTAAAATGAAATTATGCGTAAAGAGGGCATTTTGGTCATTTTCCTAAGGCATATAAATTACCTATCATACAACTAACTAAACGAAGTGACCATAAGGTATAACCTCAGAAGGTTATTCCCTATACAACTATGGTCACAAAATATGTTTGGTCGGATCCTAATGATCGACCAAACGGGTCGGGTTCGAAAGTCTAAGCAGTTGTTTAGACCGCTTATCTTACGACCCTATATAAGACTAAACTAAAAGTGACGAGTTAAACATGTTAAAACATGTTTAACAAAGTTAGAAAACAAGTTTGATATCAAAACAAAGGGTTTTGATACCCAAGAATAGTTTGGTTGCAAAATACGCATACACGCGCATTTTGAGCGAAACTATAACTCGTCACTATGCCTAATCAACGTGGTAATCAGTAGGTATAGTCACAAGGGACTATAACCATCGTGATTACGCTCATGTTGCGAAGTTCAAACGAACTTCGTGTTGACCATTGACTGGTCAAAGCAGAAAGTCAAACATTGCTTGACTTTCACGCTTAAAAATGCATAAAAGCATGAAAGAAACTTACAAAAGGTCCAAGCAATGAAGAATTTGATCTAAGATACTCAGGTATGAAGCAAAGGCTTCAACTTAGAGTATAAACTCATATAATATGTGAGGATTGAATGAATCATGATGGGTTTATATAGGATTTGGACAACCGTTAAGATCATTTCTCGAACTTTGAACATCAATCTTGGCCCTCCATGTGTGCCCACTGATTTTACAAAGCCATGGGTGCCCAAAACCAGTCCATAGAGTTGAGAAACCAAGTACAAAAGCCAGAAACCATCTGCTGTTTGCAGAAAACTGGGTTTTACAGGTCTGGGGGGCTCTCGCGCCCCGCGTAGACTCAGCAGGAGTCTTACGCGCCCCGCCACAACTGACCTGTTCAGCAAAAGTTTGACAAAATTACAGAAACAACCCCTGCACATGTTTAATGCCATTTTTGACACGTTTAAGGCCCGATAAGCCATTTTCAAGGCTCTACAATGATGCAGTAGTGTAGGGAACATGAAATATGCTTGAAAACATCTCGGATGTCGGTTCGTTTGGTCGTATGGTTGCGTTGTTCGGTTAATTACGACGAAACAGAACGGACGCGAACAACGATCCAAATTACACGACGAATGGAATCTGAGCATTCCAATCACTAAAATAAATACTTTAATGATTACATAAATTTTTGGTTGTCCGCATATATTCAGAACGTAAGATATGCGCGAAAATGCAAACTTATGCACTTTTTGACGCTTTTAGTCCCTGTTTGACCAAAAAGTTTATTTTTGCACACCGAACCCCTCAAAGCCTATTTCTAAGCTATGTAAAGGATATTTATGGTATGTTTAACTTATGGTCAAGTTCCAGAATGTTCGATACCATATGAATCAGCAGACTTTTGCAGTTTGACGCAAATAGTCCCTGCGATCGAATAAACTTGATTTCGACACACCAAACCCTCCAAAAGTTATTTCTAAGTTATGTAAAGGTTATTTAAGGTATGTTAAGCCCATGTCACTGTTCCGGGGTGTTTTTTGCGTTAAACTGATTACGTTTACGCATCAGTTCGCGTATAACTTTCCAGAAAGCGATTTAGAGCTCGAAATCGAACAAGAATAGATATGTGCAAATGATACACATATTTATACAAATCCCAAGTATGAAACACAATATTTCATTGATTTGGTATTTTTTTTGATGGTCGTAGAGACACAGATGTCAGAGTCTCCCCTATTTCAGAAAATTTTTTCCCGAAATTTATTTAGAGGAAACTTGTGAGAGCTCGAAACATGAAGTCAAAAAGATAAAACAACATTGGTTAGGGTTCTGAACTTCTAGTAACTTTAAATAACATAATGCTTACAATGTAAGAGGGACACTTATATAAAAGTATATGAAGCGCCATTGGTGAGTCCACCGTACCTCCATTACATTGTTCACGTTTCGTTATTGTTGCCACTATCGGTTCTTACACATGATAAATCTTATTGTGGTTTTCATGCACTGAATTTCATAATTATGTATGCATCCATAATTACATAATTCCTTGCATAGTCCGCATAGTGCATTTTATAATATGAAGGGGAAGAAAATCAAACCTGTGATGAGTGTGACTAGACCACCATAGGGTCCTTTTAATTAAATCAACAAATGATCCCTTTAAATAGACCACCAAGGAGTCTTTTCAGCTATATCATCACATGACATTCCCAACCAGATTTTTGAATCAATCTTTTTAAGTAGACCACTCAAGGGGTTTCTTTTGAATTATGGAATGGTACTATATAATCCAAGGGTCTTAACTATTACGTAGAAGCCCATTAAGGATTTAAGGTAGTACCTTTGGATATCCTACTATGAATCCCTCATATGAAGATATGGAAGATTCTACGAGGATTTGGATGACGAAAAAAAATCAGATTAGACAAAAATACAACACATAAAACATAATCACGCAATCACATAATTGTTTATCTTGGTTTTCAATTTGTTATCATTTTGTTAATTTGTTTGTTAATTTGAGCACAAGTATTTAAAGCACACCAGGAATCCAATCCATGGATTTCATTTGGTAATTTAAACATTATCAAGAATTTAACTATGAAGATAGGAAGATCTTAATAGGAATTCGGCTTTGTCTTTATTGAATCGTAATGTACATATTAAGGCATACAAATAATTCAATTAAGGGCTCCGATTTGAGAGATAATCATCCACAAAGATCTAATTGTGAAGATAAGAAGATCCTATATGGATTTTGGAATTTGAATAGCAGGAGACTTTTCGAAATCTTGCACTAGACGTGCTTAAGTCGATACACGAGGTAGAATGTTCATGAAGTTGAGGTGCAAGATATGCTAAGGCGATATATGAAGCAGAATTCGGAGGTTGGGTATTACGTATGTTAAGTCAATCATACAAGCAGAATGTTTTTCGAAAATTATTCATGAGGTTCTTTAGAAATGTGTTTAATGTTTATGAAACCTTACGTAATACTTTTGAAATCATACGGTAGATGTATTAGGTAAATATGTTTATAAATTGTTTTTTTTTAAATCATGTGAGATGAATTTTGTAATCATGTATAAGGTTTTTGAAAACATGGATAATGTTTTTGAAATCATGCACTTGATATATTAGGTAAATATACTGTGTTAAAATTGTTTTCAAACTATATGAAATATTTTGAAATCATGAAGGTTGTTTTTGAAAAAAAAACATATACTATGTATGTTGCTATGGAAACTAGAATGAAATGATATGGGTACGAGATCGAAGAATACCCTTAGTTATTTAACCAAGGATTTAAAGTGACATTTTGAGTAATCGTCTAAAATTGTCACTTATATTATGTACTTCGTTTTTTTAAAATGAAACGAGTACTTAGAATTTTCGAGGAAATCATGAGCGATCACATGAATGAGAGAACTACAAATATAGTTCTTTGGTGTAGGTATCGTAGGGGTATGCCATACACACATGCAACTACATTTGTACATCAGAAATGTAAACAATGATTTATTTATATACCAAATAGATTGTTTCAGAGTTCAAGAAAAACAAAAGAAGCAAAAGTATAAGATTCAAATTATTCAAAGCAACAGCATCTTCTAATCAGCTAAATGCTCATCCGCGGGTCAGATTAACAAACTTTGGGTATTTGTTCCTGAAATGACTTGTCTCGCCATAGTTGAAGCAAGCACCAGGCTGAAAACGAGCTTGAGCAAGGTTGACTTGGGGTTGGTTTGGACCACCTTGACTTGGGTTGAAAAGACATGCATTTTCCAGGTGACCAAGTCGCCCACATGATGCACACAGACGACACTGAAGGTAAGATAGGTGGTGTGCATTACATTTGTTACATATCGGTGCAGCACCGGCATAAGGTTTCCTTGCAGGAGGTTAAGCAGCGGCAGGATTTGCAACGGCTTTGTTTTGGATAGCAAAGCGGCACACATTAAACAAATGTCCACATCATCCACAGTGGGTACATTTGCGACAGGGTATCTAATTCGGATGATGAAGGTTGCATTGATTGCACCAAGGAGCAGTTCCCAAGTGTCACACCCCGACCACGTAAAACAACAAAATGTGGCGGAAACATCGGGGAGTGTTGTAACAGAATCATTGTTTCATAACCATGGATTAAATAGTTTCGTTTTATTGAATTGAATGTCTTACATTACATTGGAATTAGAAACAAAACAGGAACAAATAAACTTTCATTGTTATTAAGTCACTAAGGCCTCGTCCATTCCTATGTGAGCGTACACAAGTATCATCATCAAACATCATCAACTATGGTACCTGAAACACATGTTAAAATACGTCAGCATAAAAATGCCGGCGAGTACATAGGTTTTATAGGAGTGTCAGATTCATGGCTCGTTTTACATGTTGCAATACTTATTTAAAAACCTTGTTTTGAAAAGTATAGCATTGCATCATAACTAACCAACTCAAATCAAGTTGGTTATACTTTATAAAATCTCATAGCCATGATTCTTAACCCAAAACGTTTGTTTAAGAAAAACCAAAATTTGTAAAACATCTCGTAAAAACTCGTTAAATAAAACTCGTATGGTTTATATTGTTAGAAAAACCTTGTAATATAACTTTGTTTTGATAACCTTGCCCAAGTGATCTAGATAACACAATGATATATAATGTGTTAAAAGCACTTATATATAGGAAGTACCAGCGGCGTATCCACCATGCTTTTAACACATTACACCCGCCCCGTTACCTAATCACTTCCCTAATCCCAATGGTTCAAACAGTTACAAATGGTTCACATAAATCAAAGGTTACAAATGGTTCACATAAATCAACAGGTTACAAATGGTTCACATAAATCAATCAGCTTCAAATGGTTTAAAAAGATATAAAACAATGTGTCCATATACTGGATAAGTATATGCAATGAATGAATATACATAGCATGAAATGTAATGTAAAACGATGTACTAAGTATGCACTAAAAGGACATACTTAGCAAAAACATAACGAAATCATGTACTAATAGCGTACTAATGAACATAGCAAGTATATGATATGAAAACATGGAAAGCATGAAAGCAACAAGTAGGCAGATGTGTTTCACCCCAAAATGTTTGAAAAACAGTAAAAGAGGGGACTATGTACTCACCTGAGGATGTTTAGAAGTCTTGAATAACAACCAAGCAAAGCTAGAGTGATCACGGAATCAAACGGCACCTAATATAGGTAATTATGTAAATAAACGGACCTAAATCGGAAGATCGGATAGAATGAGGTTTTGTAAACCAAATGAGTATAGGAACTCATGTAATATGGTTTAACAAAGCCTACATACTAAAATGAAACCTAACCTAAGTGCTTACGACCCATTATGACCGGTTTAGGTAGCTTACGCCACTTTAACGCGTCGTTCGCGTAAAACGCGTTCGGACCGCCTAACTAGTCCTATGACAAGTATTATATACCTTAACATGTCTAATAATGTTGCCTAATCAGTTTAGATGTCAAAATTTAGGTTACATATGCTAAAAATAAATTTATGCATAAAAAGGGCATTTTGGTCATTTACCTAAGGCATATAAACTACCTATCATACAACTACTTAAACGACGTGACCATAAGGTATAACCTCAGAAGGTTATTCCCTATACAACTATGGTCACCTAATGTGTTTGGTCGGATCCTAATGATCGACCAAACGGGTCGGGCCCGAAAGTATAAGCGGTTGTTTAGACCGCTTACCTTACGACCCTACATAAGCACTAAACCTAAAGTGACGAGCTAAACATGTTAAAACATGCTTAACGATGTTTGAAAACAGGTTTGGTATCAAAACAAACGGTTTTGATACCTAAAAGTAGTTTGGTTACAAAATACGCAAGAATACGCATTTTGGCCGAAACTACGACTCGCCACTATGCCTTGATAATGTGGTAATCAGTAGGTATAGTCACAAGAGACTAAAACCATCGTGATTACGCTCATGTTATGAAGTTCAAACGAACTTCATGTTGACTATAAACTGGTCAAAGCAGGAAGTCAAACTGTGTTTGACTTTCACGCGAAAAAAAGAACGAAAGAGGACTTACAACGGGTCCAGGAATGGAAATCTAGATCCAACTTGCTCAGGTATGAGGTGCTAAGCCCCAACTTAGATCAAATAGATCAGATTGTGTGAGTTGCAATAATGAGGAGCATGGGTATTTATAGTTTTTTCACAACCGTTAAGATCGTTCATCGTAAAACGAGCTTCAATCTCATCCGTACACATGTGCCCATGGTTTTGTGAAACCATAGGAGCCCCTAGTTTCATTAAAACCATGTGCAAATGAGGGGAATAGCTGGAACAAGCTGGAATTTAGATTTTTCATTTTGGTCCCTTCCTAAGATAACTATGGCAGATTGTCAATTTTGGTCCCTAAATGTGCAAAACATGGTTTTTGATGCATTTTTGACACGTTTAAGCCCCGTTAATCCCATTTCAAGGCTCTAAAATGAACTTAAAGTATAGGGAACATGAAATATGCTAAAAAATATCTCAGATGTCGGTTCGTTTGGTCGTACGGTTGCGTTGTTCGGTTAATTACGACGAAACACGAACGAATGCGAAAAACGATCCAAATTACGCGACGAATGGAATTTTATCATGCCAATCACTAAACTAAAATATTTTAATGATTACATAAAGTTTTTGGATGTCTGGATGTATTCAGAACGTAAGATATGCGCGAAAATGCAAACTTATGCACTTTTTGATGCTTTTGGTCCCTGAATGACCAAAAAGTTTATTTTAGCACACCGAACCCCTCAAAGCCTATTTATAAGCTATGTAACGGATATTTAGGGTATGTTTAACTTATGGTCATGTTCCGGAATGTTCTTTACATTACAAATCGGTATATTTTCACAGTTTGTCGAAATTAGTCCCTGTAAGTGAATAAGCTTGATTTCGCCACACCAAACCCTCCAAAACTTATTTCTAAGTTATGTAAAGGTTATTTAAGGTATGTTAAGCCTATTTCACTATTCTGGAGTGTTCATTGCATTAAACTGGTTATATTTACTCATCAGTGCGCGTGTAACCTTCCAGAAAGCGATTTAAAGCTTGAAATCGAACAAGAATTGATTTGTGGAAAATATACACATATTTATACGAATCCCAAGTATGAAATACAATATTTCATTGGTTTGGTATTTGTTTGATGGTCGCTGAGGCACAGGTGTCACAGTCTCCCCTACTTTAGGAAATTTCGTCCCGAAATTTATTCGTAGGAGTCTGTCTGTGACGCTGTGTTAAATAATTGCTTTTCATGGAATCTAGGGTGTTTATCTATTTGCGTAGAATAACCCATCAAAGATTATGCGAGGCATAATCCTGTAATTTCTCTCAACGGACAATCTTTAAAAATGAAAATGAAGGAAAAATAAAGGATATTCATTTCCCTCGATGGATATTCTTCAGAAACGAAAATGAACGGAATGAGTCATTTTCCACAAAGGGTATTCTTCAGAAATGAAAATGAACGAATAATCAAGAATATTCATTTCCCTCGATGGATATTCTTCAGAAACGAAAATGAACGGAATGAGTCATTTTCCTCAATGGGTATTCTTCAGAAACGAAAATGAACGAATAATCAAGAATATTCATTTCTCTCGATGGATATTCTTCAGAAACGAAAATGAACGGAATGAGTCATTTTCCTCAATGGGTATTCTTCAGAAACGGAAAGGAAGGAAAAATCAAGAATATTCATTTCCCTCGATGGATAATCTTCAGAAACGAAAATGAACGGAATGAGTCATATTCCTCAATGCGTATTCTTCAAAAACGAAAATGAAGGAAAAATCAAGAATATTCATTTCCCTCGATGGATATTCTGCAGAAACAAAAATGAACGGAATGAGTCATTCTCCTCAATGGGTATTCTTCAGAAACGGAAATGAAGGAAAAAGAAAAATCAGGGATATTCATTTCCCTCGATGGATATTCTTCAGAAATGAAAATGAACGGAATGAGTCATTTTCCTCAATGGGTATTCTTCAGAAACGGAAATGAACTGAGTCAACTCTAGACACATGACAAAACTTGCTGTGGTTTCTGTGCACTAAATTCCATAGTTATGTAAGCATCCATAATTACCTAATTCCCTGCACAGTCCGCACAGTTTGTTTTGTAATGTGAAGGGGAAGAAAATCAAACCTATGATGAGTGTGACTAGACTATCAGAGGGTCCTTTTAATTAGATTGACAAATGATCTCTTTAGTTAGACCACCAAGGAGTCTTTTCAGCTATATCATCACATTATATTCCTAACCAGATTTTTGGATCAATCTGTTTAACTAGATCACTCAAGGGGTCTAATTATGGAATAGTATTTTATAATCCAAGGGTCTTTACTATTACGTAGAAGCCCATTAAGGATTTAAGGTAGTACCTTTGGATATCCTACTATGAATCCCTTATACAAAGATATGGAAGATTCTACGAGGATTTGGATAACAAAAACTTGGATCACACAAAAACATAAAAGGGAACACATAAGCACATAATCACATATTTGTTTAATTTGACCTTTAATTTGTTATCTTTGGACACGGATATTTAAAGCACACCAGGAATCCAATCCATGGATTTCATTTGGCACTTTAATCATTTTCAAGAATCTATCTATGAAGATAGGATGATCTTCCGAAAATTCGATTTTGTTTTCAAAGAAATGTAATATTCGAATTAAGGCACACAAAAAATTTTAGGATTTACGGAAATACCCTTAGGTACCCTATTAAGGATTTATAGTGGTACTTTGGGTATTCGTCCAGAGTTGTAACTTGCGCCTTGTACTTCATTTCTTTGGAAGAAACGGGTACTTTGGATTTTCGTGGAAAACGCAAGAGATCATAAAATGGAAGAATTTTGGGGGTAGTCTGTTCTTCAAGGAATACGATTCCCTGATTGTCGGTATTGTAGGGGATATGTTGTTTATACATGCAACCACATAAATACATTGCACTGTAAATAAAAGATTGATTTATAAACAACGATAACAACTGTTTTCATGGACCTTGACAACAAAAGAAAATAATACATAAGACGTGATTATTTCTAAATGGTGTTGTCTTCTAGTCAGTCAGATGCTCATCCTTGGGCTGGATTTGCATTAGCAAGCTTTGGGCAATTTCTTCGGAAATGACCCATCTCGCCACAGTTGTAGCAAGAGCCTGGTGGAAAACGAGCTTGAGCAGGATTGTTGTCAGCTTGATTTGGTGTAACTTCAGCTCGGCAAACTCTTGCTGTGTGACCTATAAGTCCACAAATTTGGCATTTGCGGCACTTCACACTAGCATGATGATGAAGGTTACATTGGTTGCACAAGGGTGCAGTTCCGTTATGTGGCTTCCTTGCAGGGGGTTGAGCTGGTTGGTTGGGGGTAGCTTGATCATTGTGAGCAACCACGGCGAAGTTCTGGGAAGCTTTTCGCTTCCTTGACTTCTTGGAGGATTCAGTCTGCTCATCTTTGGGTTTCGATTCCTCGATTGGCTTCTTATCACCTTTTCGGAAAAGTTTACCTTTCCTGATTTGAGATTCAGTCAATGTAGCAGATAGCTCAATGGCCTGCCTAACCGTAGTGGGGTTACTACCAGTCACAATGTCTTGTACTGGGTCAGGGAGGCCATCAATGTACTTTTCGATTGCCTTATCCAAAGGCGTAACCATATTCGGGCATAACAGACTTAACTCCTTATAACGATCCGTGTAGGCTCGATGCTCACCGCTATCTTGCTTAAGATCGTCGAATTCCCTTTCCAAGGCCCTGATCTCGTGACAAGGACATAATTCCTTCATCATCAGAGCTCGAAGCTCTTCCCACGTTTGAGCCAGTGCCACATAGGCACCCCTATCTCTCATCACACCATTCCACCATGTCAAAGCTCGTTTCTCAAAGACACTAGATGTGAATTCTACCTTTCGCTCATTTGGGCATTGAACATGTCTGAAGGTGCTCTATAGACTCTCGAACCATTGCAGAAGTGCAGTCGCTCCTTGAGACCCAGAAAACTTTGATGGCTTAGCCGAGTTGAACGTCTCGAAGTTGCAGGGGCCATTATTGTTGTTGAGAGCTTGGTTACATTGAGCAACGATGTTCGGGATTGCAGTAGTCATTTGCTGTGTAATGACAGCTGCCAGTTCTTCAATAGGTACCTGATTTTCGTGTCGTGGATGCATTCTAAAAAGGGGAAACAAGAGAGAAAGCAAATGAAATGGCATTGGGTAAGAATATGATGTTACAATTACCGACCAAAATCATGGGTGATGGTCATTTGTTTGAACCACGAAGCAAACAAACGACACACAAAGGCTGAATCAATGCAAATAGGTCCTCATAATGTATCGCGAAGACATGCTTGCCTATAAGTGGACACTCACCCTGTCACACCCCGACCACGTAGAACATACAAAACGTGGCGGAAACATCGGGGAGTGTTGTAACAGAATTAATGTTTCACAACCATGGAAATTTAAGTTTCGTTTTATTGATAAAAAGTGTTACAATGTCTTAATCAAACAAGGATATACAACATAATTAACTAGTCTTGCATCTTTTATTGTCACTAAAGCCCAAGTCTGTCTATATGTATCTTGATCATCTTATGCAACAGCTCCTGAAAAACACATGTGAAAATAGGTACGTCAGCATAAAAATGCCTGTGAGATACATAGGTTTTGTGAAAATGAGATTCATGACTTATGTTTAAGAAAATGTTTAGTCATGAACCTTTTTCGTTTGTTTTGTTTTGTAAATCGTTTAAAATGCAATAAGATCAGATGATATGTATAAATAAGAGAATATGGTATGGTTAAATGAATAACCATTTTAAAATGAGTTTGTAAAAGATAAGTTGTTTGTAAATCAATGTCTTGTGAAAAGTATGTTATTTGTATAAAATGTTATATGTATCAAACTGAAATGATTCAAATAACGCTACGATATGTAATACCATACAAACACTTATATATAGGAAGTACCAGCGGCGTATCCACCATGCTTGTATCATATTACACACGCATCGTTACTTAATCACTTAATCAAACCAAACCAACAATGTAATATGTCTATGTTTAAACCAATAGTCAAAAGTCCTTGTATAAACCATGTCAAATGTTTATAGTCCAAAAGTAGTCAAGTAATGTATAACCAAAATGATATGTATGGTAAGTAAAATTTAGACTACTTAAACCATAAGTAAAAATGTACAAAACAAAGTATTGAAGTAAAACTTGGTTTAAATCAAAGTTATGTTTTGTAAGATATATGCATGCTATACTGAATATGAACATTTATGCGGTATTGTGAAAATTCAAACATCCAAGCCTTGAGACAGACGGATAACTATGTAAAAGTGAGTTATCAAGAGAATATGTATTCGGATTCGGTCATTCCTTACGTCCAAACAAACCCGAGATTTCAGGAATGGGATTTGTCAAGTCCTATGGTACCACTACCTACTACCGAGCGGCGTGATCGGTGTTAATGAATGTACATTGTCTCATTTAAACAAACCAAATGTCATCCCAAAATGTAAGCATGTGATGAAGATAATGTACCTAGTATGCTAGAGTAAACATACAAGGTAGAGCTGTAAAACAATGTGTCCATATGTTACTAGAACATATGCAACAGAGATGCAATGTAAAATGATGTACTAAGTATGCTAAGTTAACATACAAAGTAGAAAAGTCATGTAAATCAATGTGCTAGCATGCTATCAGTCAACATACCTAGCAGAAATGTAATGTAAATCATGTACTAATAGTGTACTAATGAACATAACAAGTATATGATGTGAAAACAGGAAAGCACGAAAGTAACAAGTAGGCACATGTGTTTCACCCCAAAACAGTTTGGAAAACAGTAAAAGAGGGGTCTATGTACTCACTTGAGATTGCTCAGATGTCTAAAGATAATCACCAAGCAACGCTAGAGATCTCGGAATCAAACGGCATCTAATATAGGTAACTATGTTAATAAACCGGACCTATCTCGGAAGACTGGGTAGCATTAGGGTTTGTAAACCAAATGAGTGTAGGAACTCACGTGATATGGTTTAACAAAGCCTACATACTAAATGAAACTTAACATAATTGTTTACGACCCATTACGACCCGTTTAGGAAGCTTATGCTACTTTAACGCGTCGTTCGCGTGAAACGCGTTCGGACCGCCTAACTAGCCCTATGACAAGTGTTATATGCCTAAACATGTTACATAATCAGTTATGTGACAAAGTTTAGGTTACATATGCTTAATTACCAATTATACATGAAAAGGGTATTCTGGTAATTTACCTAAGGCATATAAACTACCTATCATACAACTACTTAAACGATGTGACCATAGGGTATAACCTCGAAAGGTTATTCCCTACCTACTATGGTCACCTAATGTGTTTGGTCGGATCCTAATGATCGACCAAATGGGTCGGGTTCGAAGGTATAGGCGATTTATTAGATCGCCTACCCTACGACCCTAGACAACGTGGTAATCAGTGGGCATAGTCCCAAGGGACTATAACCAATGTGATTACACTCACGTTGCGAAGTTCAAACGAACTTCGCATTGACCATTACTGGTCAACGCTGAAAGTCAAACAAAGTTTGACTTTCTGACTCGAAAAGCAGTAAAATAAGGAAAAGAACGAAAGAATACTTACGAAGGGTCCCCGAATGCTAATCCCGATTCAAGAATCTCAGGTATGAAACAATGGTTTCAACTTAGAGGTTCTCAAATCAGAATTCTAGTGATTTTAGCAATGGGGGGTATGGGGTATTTATAGGAATACCCGAACCGTTAAGATCGTTTCATGGAAAACGTGCCTTAATCCCATCCGTACATGTGTTGCAAAGTTATGGTGCTTAGGTGCTTAAATTCCATCCATACATGTGTTGCAAAGTTATGGTGCCTAAATTCCATCCTTATCCGCTGACTAAGCATGTTAGAATGTGTGGTTGTGAATTAAACAACGGCTAATACATCGAATCTGGTCCCGAATGCGAAAAACGATCCAAATGACGTGACGAATGGATTTTTCTTATGGCGAACACTAAAATAAAATATTTTAGTGCTTACATAAATTTTTGGATGTCCGGATGTATTCAGAACGTAAGTTATGCGCGAAAGTGCAAACTTGTGCACTTTTTGACACTTTTAGTCCCTGAATGACCCAAAAGTTTATTTTAGCACACCGAACCCCTCAAAGCCTATTTCTAAGCTATGTAAAGGATATTTATGGTATGTTTAACTTATGGTCATGTTCCGGAAGGTCTGTTACAGTTCAAATTGGCATACTTTCGCAGTTTGTCAACTTTAGTCCCTGTAAGCGAATTAACTTGATTTCGGCATACCAAACCTTCCAAAACTTATTTCTAAGTTATGTAAAGGTTATTTAAGGTATGTTAAGCCTATTTCACTATTCCGGAGTGTTCGTTGCATTAAACTGGTTATATTTACGCATCGGTGCGCGTATAACCTTCCAGAAAGCGATTTAGAGTTTGAAATTGAACGAGAAATGATATGTGCAAATGATACACATATCTTTACAAATCCCAAGTATGAATTTTAATATTTCATTGATTTGGTATTTGTTTGATGGCCGTGAAGGCACAGGTGTTACAGTCTCCCCTACTTTAGGAAATTTCGTCCCGAAATTTATTTAGAGGAAACTTGTGAGAGCTTGAAAGCATGAAGTTGAAAAGATCGAACAACATTGGTTTGGGTTCTGAACTTCTAGTAACTTTAATAACATCATGATTGCAATGTAAGAGGGATACTTATATACAAGTATATAAAGCGTCATTGGTGCGTCCACCGTACCTCCATTACATCGTTCTCATTTCGTTATTGTTGTCACTATCGGTTCTTACACATAACAAATCTTACTGGGTTTCTGTGCACTAAATTTTATGATTATGTACGCGTCCATAATCAGACAATTCCTTGCACAGTTCACACAGTCTATTTTATAATGTGTAGGGTGAAACCAAATGAATGAACCTGTGATGAGTGTGACTAGACCGCCATAGAGTCCTTTGAATTAAATCAATAAATGATCTAAATAGACTATCAAGGAGTCTGCTTAGCTACATCACTAGATGTCGTTCTTTAACCAAATTGTGAATCAATCTTTTTGACTAGACCACTAAGAGGGTCTCTTATGGAACATGGAATGGTACTATATAACCCAAGGGTCTTAACTATTACATAGAAGCCCATTTAAGGATTAAAGGTAGTACCTTTTGAATATCCTGCTACGAATCCCTCATATGAAGATATGAAAGATCCTACGAGGATTTGGATAACGAATATCCAGAGTATTAAAAACACAAAAATGCATAAAAGAAAACATAAGATGAATAAACACATAGTCACATAACCACAAAATCGTTTTGTTAATTTGTCTTGTAAATTGCGTATATGCATTTAAAGCACACTAGAAATCCATTCCGTGGATTTCATTTGGTTCTTTAAACGTTATCAAGAATCCAACTATAAAGATAGAAAGATTCAAAAAGAAAATTCGATTTCGATTATAAAGAATCGAAATGTTCGAATTAAGGTACATAAGGAATCCAATTAAGGACTCTGATTTGAATGATGATTATCCACAAGGGTCTAATTGTGGAGATAAAAAGATCCCATATGGATTTTAGAAGTTGGAGATGTTTTGAAATCTTGCACGGGATGTGCTTAAGTCAAAACATGAAGTAAAATGCTTATGAAGTTGAGATGCCAGATATGCCAAGGCGACATATGAAGCGAAATTTGAAAGTTAAGTCAATGTACGAGGAAAATATTTTTGAAAAATTGTGCATGGGGTTCTTTTAAGAAAAAATGTGTTTACCGTTTTTGAAACCTTATATATAATACTTTTGAAATAAAGTAGGTGTATTAGATAGATATATTTACAAAAATGTTTTAAAATCATGAGAGATGAATTTTGAAATTATGTATAAGGTTTTTGAAAGACATGAATGATGCTTTTCGAAATCATGCACTTGATAAGGAAATGTATTGTGTTAATATTGTCTTCAGACTATATGAAATATTTTGAAATTAGAAAGGTTGGTTTTGATAACATGGCCAATGTTTTTGAAATAACATAGACAATGCATCTAGAAAAAATTGTTTTCAAACTATATGAAATGTTTTGAGATCATGAAGATTGTTTTGAAATACTTGTACTGTATATGTTGAAAAAAAAATCAAAACGGAATGGGTATGAGATTTGAAAATACCCTTAGTTATCTAACCAAGGATTTAAAGGTACAGATGTGCGAAAAGCACGATTACTCATAATGTCACTTAATTTTTTTGTACTTTGTTTCTTAGAGTGAAACGAGTACTTAAAAATTTCGAGGGAATCATGAGCGATCATGGCGAAGTTCTGAGAAGCCTTTCGCTTCTTTGACTTCTTAGGGGATCGTTCATCCATGGTCTTTGATTCCTCGATTGGTTTCTTGGCTGACGGTGTTGTCGCCTGACTAGGTCCTGCCTGTCTTGGTGACTCTTGAGTGGCTTCATCCTGGAGATGATACTTGGCAGTAGCTAATTCAACAGTCTTTAGGACTACTTCGCCTATTCGCTTAGCGAATTTGGCTGCTTGCTCAGATATCTGGGCGTCATCGTGATGAAGAGACATTCTTGAAGAAAAAGAAAGGCATAGGGAGAAACAGGTGAAAGATTATTGGACATTCAAAACAGAATGATAACGCATGAAAATTGCGATCATTTGTTTGTTACCTAAGGCAAACAAATGAGACGGTGACTAATCAAAGTAAATGGGTCAAAAATAATGTATCGCGAAGACATGCTCGCCTATAAGTGAACACTCATCCCAAGAATTCCCAGGTAAGCACAACTGGTCTCACGTCTGATGAGATGTATACGAAGTGCTTGCCTAGACAGAAAACCCAGAATACAGGCATTCACCCTTCCAGTTTGCACGTGTTCACATCATTTAAAACCCAAAACCTTGACGAAGTTTTGAAAACTCAAAGGGGTTCAAAACCATATAATAGAGAGTTCAAAACCTTACACTAGAGGGTTCAAAACCTAGTAATCAATCATCCTAGAACAGATGATTAGTTTTCAAAGCGGTTTTGAAATTTATGTTCTTGTTGTGGTTGTCACCTAAGGATAGGTGACGATATTGTTTTATGACTAAACGCAAGTAAACTCGCGTTAGGGTCCTAAGAAGGTTATAGACTAGGTCAAAGCATTACTAATAACCTAATTCCCTATAACCATTGGCTCTGATACCATCTTTTCTGTCACACCCCGACCACGTAGAACATACAAAACGTGGCGGAAACATCGGGGAGTGTTGTAACAGAATTAATGTTTCACAACCATGGAAATTTAAGTTTCGTTTTATTGATAAAAAGTGTTACAATGTCTTAATCAAACAAGGATATACAACATAATTAACTAGTCTTGCATCTTTTATTGTCACTAAAGCCCAAGTCTGTCTATATGTATCTTGATCATCTTATGCAACAGCTCCTGAAAAACACATGTGAAAATAGGTACGTCAGCATAAAAATGCCTGTGAGATACATAGGTTTTGTGAAAATGAGATTCATGACTTATGTTTAAGAAAATGTTTAGTCATGAACCTTTTTCGTTTGTTTTGTTTTGTAAATCGTTTAAAATGCAATAAGATCAGATGATATGTATAAATAAGAGAATATGGTATGGTTAAATGAATAACCATTTTAAAATGAGTTTGTAAAAGATAAGTTGTTTGTAAATCAATGTCTTGTGAAAAGTATGTTATTTGTATAAAATGTTATATGTATCAAACTGAAATGATTCAAATAACGCTACGATATGTAATACCATACAAACACTTATATATAGGAAGTACCAGCGGCGTATCCACCATGCTTGTATCATATTACACACGCATCGTTACTTAATCACTTAATCAAACCAAACCAACAATGTAATATGTCTATGTTTAAACCAATAGTCAAAAGTCCTTGTATAAACCATGTCAAATGTTTATAGTCCAAAAGTAGTCAAGTAATGTATAACCAAAATGATATGTATGGTAAGTAAAATTTAGACTACTTAAACCATAAGTAAAAATGTACAAAACAAAGTATTGAAGTAAAACTTGGTTTAAATCAAAGTTATGTTTTGTAAGATATATGCATGCTATACTGAATATGAACATTTATGCGGTATTGTGAAAATTCAAACATCCAAGCCTTGAGACAGACGGATAACTATGTAAAAGTGAGTTATCAAGAGAATATGTATTCGGATTCGGTCATTCCTTACGTCCAAACAAACCCTAGATTTCAGGAATGGGATTTGTCAAGTCCTATGGTACCACTACCTACTACCGAGCGGCGTGATCGGTGTTAATGAATGTACATTGTCTCATTTAAACAAACCAAATGTCATCCCAAAATGTAAGCATGTGATGAAGATAATGTACCTAGTATGCTAGAGTAAACATACAAGGTAGAGCTGTAAAACAATGTGTCCATATGTTACTAGAACATATGCAACAGAGATGCAATGTAAAATGATGTACTAAGTATGCTAAGTTAACATACAAAGTAGAAAAGTCATGTAAATCAATGTGCTAGCATGCTATCAGTCAACATACCTAGCAGAAATGTAATGTAAATCATGTACTAATAGTGTACTAATGAACATAACAAGTATATGATGTGAAAACAGGAAAGCACGAAAGTAACAAGTAGGCACATGTGTTTCACCCCAAAACAGTTTGGAAAACAGTAAAAGAGGGGTCTATGTACTCACTTGAGATTGCTCAGATGTCTAAAGATAATCACCAAGCAACGCTAGAGATCTCGGAATCAAACGGCATCTAATATAGGTAACTATGTTAATAAACCGGACATATCTCGGAAGACTGGGTAGCATTAGGGTTTGTAAACCAAATGAGTGTAGGAACTCACGTGATATGGTTTAACAAAGCCTACATACTAAATGAAACTTAACATAATTGTTTACGACCCATTACGACCCGTTTAGGAAGCTTATGCTACTTTAACGCGTCGTTCGCGTGAAACGCGTTCGGACCGCCTAACTAGCCCTATGACAAGTGTTATATGCCTAAACATGTTACATAATCAGTTATGTGACAAAGTTTAGGTTACATATGCTTAATTACCAATTATACATGAAAAGGGTATTCTGGTAATTTACCTAAGGCATATAAACTACCTATCATACAACTACTTAAACGATGTGACCATAGGGTATAACCTCGAAAGGTTATTCCCTACCTACTATGGTCACCTAATGTGTTTGGTCGGATCCTAATGATCGACCAAATGGGTCGGGTTCGAAGGTATAGGCGATTTATTAGATCGCCTACCCTACGACCCTAGACAACGTGGTAATCAGTGGGCATAGTCCCAAGGGACTATAACCAACGTGATTACACTCACGTTGCGAAGTTCAAACGAACTTCGCATTGACCATTACTGGTCAACGCTGAAAGTCAAACAAAGTTTGACTTTCTGACTCGAAAAGCAGTAAAATAAGGAAAAGAACGAAAGAATACTTACGAAGGGTCCCCGAATGCTAATCCCGATTCAAGAATCTCAGGTATGAAACAATGGTTTCAACTTAGAGGTTCTCAAATCAGAATTCTAGTGATTTTAGCAATGGGGGGTATGGGGTATTTATAGGAATACCCGAACCGTTAAGATCGTTTCATGGAAAACGTGCCTTAATCCCATCCGTACATGTGTTGCAAAGTTATGGTGCTTAGGTTCGAAACCTTCCAGTTTGCACGTGTTCACATTATGTAGCCCTAAACTTTGATGAGAATTTGAGAACTTTGAAGGTTCGAAACCTTATAATAAATCATCCTGGAACAGATGATTAGTTTTCAAAGCAGATTCGAATTTTGTGTTCTTATTGTGGTTGTTTCCTAAAGATAGGCAACGGAATTGTTTTATGACTAAACGCAAGTAAACTCGCGTTAGGGTCATAGGAAGGTTATAGTCTAAGTCAAAGCATTACTAATAACCTAATTCCCTATAACCATTGGCTCTGATACCAACTTTTCTGTCACACCCCGACCACGTAAAACAACAAAACGTGGCGGAAATGCCGGGGAGTGTTGTAACAGAATCATTGTTTCACAACCATGGATTAAACAGTTTCGTTTTATTGAATTGAATGTCTTACATTACATTGGAATTAGAAACAAAACAGGAACAAATAAACTTTCATTGTTATTAAGTCACTAAGGCCTCGTCCATTCCTACGTGAGCGTACACAAGTATCATCATCAAACATCATCAACTATGGTACCTGAAACACATGTGAAAATACGTCAGCATAAAAATGCCGGCGAGTACATAGGTTTTATAGGAGTGTCAGATTAATGGCTCGTTTTACATGTTGCAATACTTATTTAAAAACCTTGTTTTGAAAAGTATAGCATTGCATCATAACTAACCAACTCAAATCAAGTTGGTTATAATTTATAAAATCTCATAGCCATGATTCTTAACCCAAAACGTTTGTTTAAGAAAAACCAAAATTTGTAAAACATCTCGTAAAAACTCGTTAAATAAAACTCCTATGGTTTATATTGTTAGAAAAACCTTGTAATATAACTTTGTTTTGATAACCTTGCCCAAGTGATCTAGATAACGCAACGATATATAATGTGTTAAAAGCACTTATATATAGGAAGTACCAGCGGCGTATCCACCATGCTTTTAACACATTACACCCCCCCCCCCCGGTTACCTAATCACTTCCATAATCCCAATGGTTCAAACAGTTACCAATGGTACACATAAATCAAAGGTTACAAAGGGTTCACATAAATCAACAGGTTACAAATGGTTCACATAAATCAATCAGCTTTAAATGGTTTAAAAAGATATAAAACAATGTGTCCATATACTGGATAAGTATATGCAATGAATGAACATACATAGCAAGAAATGTAATGTAAAACGATGTACTAAGTATGCACTAAAAGGACATACATAGCAAAAACATAATGAAATCATGTACTAATAGCGTACTAATGAACATAGCAAGTATATGATATGAAAACATGGAAAACATGAAAGTAACAAGTAGGCACATGTGTTTCACCCCAAAATGTTTGAAAAACAGTAAAAGAGTGGACTGTGTACTCACCTGAGGATTCTTAGAAGTCTTGAATAACAACCAAGCAAAGCTAGAGGGATCACGGAATCAAACGGCACCTAATATAGGTAATTATGTAAATAAACGGACCTAAATCGGAAGATCGGATAGAATGAGGTTTCGTAAACCAAATGAGTATAGGAACTCATGTAATATGGTTTAACAAAGCCTACATACTAAAATGAAACCTAACCTAAGTGCTTACGACCCATTATGACCCGTTTAGGTAGCTTACGCCACTTTAACGCGTCGTTCGCGTAAAATGCGTTCGGACCGCCTAACTAGTCCTATGACAAGTATTATATACCTTAACATGTCTAATAATGTTGCCTAATCAGTTTAGATCTCAAAATTTAGGTTACATATGCTTAAAATGAATTTATGCATAAAAAGGGCATTTTGGTCATTTACCTAAGGCATATATAAACTACCTATCATACAACTACTTAAACGACGTGACCATAAGGTATAACCTCATAAGGTAATTCCCTATACAACTATGGTCACCTAATGTGTTTGGTCGGATCCTAATGATCGACCAAACGGGTCGGGTTCGAAAGTATAAGCGGTTGTTTAGACCGCTTACCTTACGACCCTGCATAAGCACTAAACCTAAAGTGACGAGCTAAACATGTTAAAACATGCTTAACGATGTTTGAAAACTGGTTTGGTATCAAAACAAACGGTATAGTCACAAAAGACTAAAACCATCTTGATTACGCTCACGTTATGAAGTTCAAACGAACTTCATGTTGACCAAACTGGTCAAAGTAGAAAGTCAAACTGTGTTTGACTTTCACTCGAAAAAAAGAACGAAAGAGGACTTACAACGGGTCCAGGAATGGAAATCTAGATCCAACTTGCTCAGGTATGAGGTGCTAAGCCCCAAATTAGAGCAAATAGATCAGATTGTGTGAGTTGCAACAATGAGGAGCATGGGTATTTATAGTTTTTGCACAACCGTTAAGATCGTTCATCGTAAAACGAGCTTCGATCTCATCCGTACACATGTGCCCATGGTTTTGTGAAACCATGGGAGCCCCTAGTTTCATTAAAACCATGTGAAAATGAGGGGAACAGCTGGAACAAGCTGGAATTTAGATTTTTCATTTTGGTCCCTTCCTAAGATAACTATGGCAGATTGTCAATTTTGGTCCCTGAATGTGCAAAACATGGTTTTTGATGCATTTTTTGACACGTTTAAGCCCCGTTAATCCCATTTCAAGGCTCTAAAATGAAGTCAAAGTATAGGGAACATGAAACATGCTAAAAAAATATCTCGGATGTCGGTTCGTTTGGTCGTACGGTTGCGTTGTTCGGTTAATTACGACGAAACACGAACGAATGCGAAAAACGATCCAAATTACGCGACGAATGGAATTTTATCATGCCAATCACTAAAATAAAATATTTTAATGATTACATAAAGTTTTTGGATGTACAGATGTATTTAGAACGTAAGATATGCGCGAAAATGCAAACTTATGCACTTTTTTACGCTTTTAGTCCCTGAATGACCAAAAAGTTTATTTTAGCACACCGAACCCATCAAAGCCTATTTATAAGCTATGTAAAGGATATTTAGGGTATGTTTAACTTATGGTTATGTTCCGGAATGTTCGTTACAGTACAAATTGGTATACTTTCGCAGTTTGTCGAAATTAGTCCCTGTAAGTGAATAAACTTGATTTCGCCACACCAAACCCTCCAAAACTTATTTCTAAGTTATGTAAAGGTTATTTAAGGTATGTTAAGCCTATTTCACTATTCCGGAGTGTTCGTTGCATTAAACTGGTTATATTTACGCATCAGTGCGCGTGTAACCTTCTAGAAAGCGATTTAAAGCTTGAAATCGAACAAGAATTTATATGTGCAAAATATACACATATTTATACAAATCCCAAGTATGAAATACAATATTTCATTGGTTTGGTATTTTTTTGAAGGTCGCAGAGGCACAGGTGTCACATTCTCCCCTACTTTAAGAAATTTCGTCCCGAAATTTATTCGTAGGAGTCTGTCTGTGACGCTGTGTTAAATAATTGCCTTTCTTAGAATCTAGGGTGTTTATCTATTTGCGTAGAATAAACCATCAAAGATTATGCAAGGCATAATCCTGTAATTTCTCTCAACGGACAATCTTTAAAAATGAAAATGAAGGAAAAATCAAGGATATTCATTTCCCTCGATGGATATTCTTCAGAAACGAAAATGAACGGAATGAGTCATTTTCCTCAATGGGTATTCTTCAGAAATGAAAATGAACGAATAATCAAGAATATTCATTTCCCTCGATGGATATTCTTCAGAAACAAAAATGAACGGAATTAGTCATTTTCCTCAATGGGTATTCTTCAGAAACGAAAATGAACGAATAATCAAGAATATTCATTTCTCTCGATGGATATTCCTCAGAAACGAAAATGAATGGAATGAGTCATTTTCCTCAATGGGTATTCTTTAGAAACGGAAAGTGTTGGAGTCTGTATGCCCAAGACACATATTAGATTGACGTGGCTAGTACGTTATGATCCAAGTCGAGTCATACCCAATTACAAGCTAGACAAACACTTATATTATTTATTTGTGATATGATCAAACAAATAAAAATTAACACTTACAATATTTAGAAATTGGTTTTCTAAATAATTACACTTGATAAACCAATAAATTATATGGATAATTTATTATGAGAGAATATTTTATTTTGTTATTTAATAGGTTAAACAACATTTTAAAAGATTGTATAAAGTCTTGTAAATATGTAATGTTATATTTATAAATGTTATAAATATAAACCAAGACAAAAAATTTTATAAAAAGAAATTTGTATTTTTTTTTATAAAAACACCAAGTGGGCCGCCCCCCCCCCCCATGTGCCTTTCCAAGAAATATTTTTGTCCAATAGGATGACATGCAATTGTCATATCCTAGAGACCATTTGATTGGGTGGTCTTCTCAAGATTTTTTGGTCCAATTAGCTTACATGCATTTGCATGTGTTAGAAGCTTGGTGATTGGCCCAAAAAGGGGTGCACATATTTTATGACAAAAATTGAGTAGAAGACTTGTGTTCTTGCTCTCTAAAAATCGGTCATAAGGGGTGTTTTTCAAGTGTTCGGTTTTTTATCTTTGGTGTTAAAAATCCTAGCTAATCTAGTGGTGTTTGTTGGAAGCTTGGGGTATACAAGCTTGAGGCCTTCTACTCTTGAAGGCAACCGTTCAAGAAACATCATCCTTTTCATCATCCTACTACTCCAAGAAGGTAGTTTTCTAAACACCCTATGGTTGTGTTTGATAGTATGCATTTTCATATATGGATCCGGGTTTTGGGATTTTGCATATAAATGATTTTATATCTTATAAAAGTAACATGTTTTAAACATTATTTCCGCTGCGTTTTTATTTCATATGGATGAAATTGTTTTGATAAACATGTTAAAATCCCATCAATGGCATCTAGAGCCGCTTATATGTGTGCATGCTTCAATAGATTAAAAATTTCGGGTTTCGGGTTTGAATAAAACCCTATGGCCGAAAATTTTAATATGGTTATCCCTTGGTTTTTCAAGATTATTTTCTTACATGCATAAGAGAATCTTGAAAAATTATTTCATATGGATGATTTGTTTGTTTGGACAAAACTTACCTTTTCGGTTTTTTGGACATAGCCGAAAATGGTTAGTAAAAGGGAACCATTTTATGCTTCTTGAAATTAATATACATATATATATTTGGATATATATTTTTGTTCATATGACCTAGCCATGACCTTGTGTTGAATGATTGTGTTGTGATTTATTTTATTTATTATTTCAATGGGTTGTAATAATTATTATTTTGTTCTTCCATTTGCAAGATATGTAATTTATTTATTTTCATTTGGCATGTAAAATAAATAGATTAGGTGCATTTTATTTTACTAGAAAAATGTATGAGGATATATTCTGTAAAAGAAGATGCACAGAAAAATGCGATTTTGGTTTGGACCATAATATTCGGTCCAAAGAACTTCATCGTTCTCAACGGGATTTTAACCCGATAACCAAAACACATTTTTGAAGTCCAAAGGAGTTTGGAGCTGAAAATAAAAGACTTTTGGAAGCCCAAAGAAGGTAGAGAAATCACAACACAAGAAGGAGACTTGAAGCATTTGGATGCGGGATCAAGTGGGAGTTCATCGACACATTACTTGTGTCATTTTTCACCCTTTAGGAAGGACCTTTTGGCACACTTGTTTCGGCTCACAAGTGTTGTAAAAAATAGTTGGCTATGGTTATGCACCTATTGTTATGTATGATATGCTTGTTTGGTTGCTTATTTTATTGTTTTAGATGATATGTCAATATTCATGACTTAACAAACTAATAATCAACAACAAGCATAAAATTGGTTCTTAACAAAATAATTAAAATGGTTAATAATGGTTTTATTAAAAATTAATTATTTTATAATAAAATGGGTTTTATTAAAAGGAACCTTGAAAATTAGTTTTCACTAAAGTACCATTGATTTGAATGCATGCAAATGTATGGTACATAATATTTTCTAAACTAGAATTTTGAAATATTAAAAACCCTTTTATAAAACAAGTCAAACACCATCCTTTTATACAACACTCGAAACACTTGGGAACCCTTATTGTGGGATAAAGGTCACCTAACCACATTTGACGGAACTCATATGTTCGAGGTGGGTTTACCATGTGGGATAAAGGTCACCTAACCACTTATGTGAATAAACTCACACATGTGTGTAAGTTGGACGACTTGATTTGGAAACCATGAACTTAGTGTCACCAAAGCATGGGGAACAAAGGTGTTGATGGGATTAAACATGCCAACTAAACATAAAGATGCTTAACCGATCTCATATGGCTAGAAATTGCAAAGAGTTGCAATTGTCAAATGTTGACTACCTTGTTAATTTAAATAGAGGGATAAAGGTCACCTAACCAATATTTAAATGTAACGTTGTATTCTAGATTTTAATTATTAATTGTCTTTAAGACACAAAAGGGTATTAATGATTAAAATATAATAATATCGAAAAATACTAAAATTGAACTTGTTAAATTTTGTAGATGGCCGCTAACAATGCAAACCCGACTAACCAAATCGTCCGAAACCTATCACTAAGAACCATCCTTGAAAAGGATCGTCTCAACCATAACAACTTCATGGATTGGTTTCGAAACTTGAGAATCGTTCTCAAGCAAGAGAAGATATCCTATGTGTTGGACGATCCTATTCCCGATGAACATAACGTGGAAGATGTGGAAGCCTACAACGATTGGGTTAAGTATACCGAGGACTCCATGCAAGCCTC
The DNA here is from genome assembly GCA_030545235.1 of Helianthus tuberosus. Lineage (NCBI taxonomy): Eukaryota > Viridiplantae > Streptophyta > Magnoliopsida > Asterales > Asteraceae > Helianthus > Helianthus tuberosus. Next base: position 45,489,353 of record CM060426.1, on the reverse strand, counting down.
ATGCCTCATGTTGGGAACTATGATTCCCGAAATTCAAAAGGATTTTGAAAATCACGGGGCATACGACATGATTACCCAGTTAAAGGAAATTTTCCTACAACAAGCAAGGGTAGAACGCTTCGAAACTGTTTGAGCGCTTCATGCATGTCGAATGGAGGAAACCCAATCGGTATCATCTTATGTCCTTAAGATGAAAAGCCACATTGATCGCCTCGAAAGGCTAAATTGTCCCGTCTCTAAAGAGTTGGCTACGGATTTGATCCTCAACTCTTTAACAAAGAAATTTGAAAGCTTTGTAATGAATTACAACATGAATGGATGGGACAAGAGCATTGGTGAACTTCATGCAATGCTCAAGACGGCCGAAGCAAGTATGGGCAAAAAGGCTTTACCCGTCCTAGCGATCAATGAAGGAGGCAACAAGAAGAGGCCCCACCCCGACTCTAAAGCAAACTATGCTAAAAGAAAGGGACACGTCAAGGGAAAGGGAAAAGGAAAAGCAAAAGCAGAACCCGCCAAACCAAAAGAGAAGAAGCAAAAGGTTGCTACGAATGACCCGTGTTTTGAATGTGGTGAGATAGGACATTGGAGGAGAAATTGTCCGACCTATCTCAAAGAGTTGAAAAACAAGAGGGATGCAGGGCAAACCTCAGGTACTATCTTTATGATACATGTTGAGCTTAATGTTATTTCTTCTAACACATGGGTACTAGATACCGGATGTGGAACTCATATTTGCAATTCGTTGCAGGGGTTCAAAAGAAATAGACATTACAAGAAGGGAGACGCTAGTCTCTTCATGGGCAACGGATCAAAGGTTAATGTCGAAGCTCAAGGAGACTACGTTTTAGAGCTTCCAAGTGGGTTGGAAGTTATTTTGAAAAATGTTTTGTATGCTCCTAGTTTAACTAGGAACGTAATTTCAGTTTCCCTTTTAAGACAATCTGGTTTTAATTTCGAATTTGTTAACCAAGACATTTATGTTTCTATGAATGATGTGTTTTATTTTAAAGCTATGTCTTTAAATGGTATTATGAATTAGATCATGATAACGCATCATATGATAGCTCAATGTACCAAGTAACCAACAAGAAACTCAAAATGGATTTGAGTGATTCCTACCTTTGGCATTATCGCCTTGGACATATAAGCAAGAATCGCATGCATACACTTCCAAAAAATGGTCTTTTGAATACAAATGAAGATAAGTCATTTGATGTATGCGAATCTTGTTTACAAGGCAAAATGACCAAGACACCCTTTAGTGGAACTTTTGAAAGGGCTAAGGATTTACTAGGTATCATACATTCAGATGTATGTGGTCCTTTTAAGCCGATGACTAGGAATGGTGAAAGATACTTCATTACCTTTACCGACGACTATAGTCGTTATGGTTATGTGTATTTACTAAGACACAAGGATGAAGCATTTGAAATGTTCAAAGACTTCAAAAGTGAAGTAGAAAATCAACTCAAGAAAACAATCAAAGTCCTTCGTACTGATAGAGGAGGTGAATACCTTAGTGGTGCCTTTCAAGATCATCTTAGAAGTTGTGGGATTATCTCACAACTTACTCCACCTGGAACACCACAACACAATGGTGTGTCCGAAAGGAGAAATCGAACTCTATTAGATATGGTTCGATCTATGATGGCTAGAAGCACATTACCTCTATCGTTTTGGGGTTACGCTTTGCTCTCCGCAGTCCGTATATTAAATATGGCCCCAACCAAGAAAGTGGAAAAGACACCTTTTGAAATATGGCATGGAAACCATCCATCATTATCATTCTTAAGGGTTTGGGGTTGTGAAGATTATGTTAAGCAATACACTCCAAATAAATTGGAAGTCCGATCTACTAAGTGTATCTTTATAGGATATCCTAAAGATGATATAAGATATTATTTCTACGACCCAACCGAGCAAAAGGTATTTGTTTCTCAAAAGGGTAAGTTCTTAGAAGCTAAGTTCCTTATGGAAGGAACTAGTGGTAGAACAATGGAACTCGAGGAGGATCCAGAACCACAAGACGATACACGTTTGGTTGATACTAGCACTCAACAAGAGGTCGTTGAAAACGATCAAGAGGTTGATCAGAACACACAAAATGTTCGCAGATCTGGTAGAATTAGTAATCCACCTGAAAGATATGGATTTTTCATGGATGGATGCTACGTGGTAGATTCAGACGAACCAACCACATACCATGATGCAATGTCAAAATCCGATTGTGAAAAATGGCTTGAAGCCATGAACATAGAGATGAAATCCTTGTATGACAACAAAGTTTGGGAATTGGTTGTGCCACCACTTAACTCTAAAGTAGTTGGAAGTAAGTGGATTTTCAAGAAGAAAACAGATATGCATGGTAACTTGGATACTTATAAAGCAAGACTTGTAGCAAAAGGTTTCACTCAAACTCAAGGGATTGATTATGATGAGACCTTCTCGCCTGTGGCGATGCTAAAGTCGATCAGGATATTATTCGCCTTAGCTGCATATTATGACTACGAGATCTGGCAATTGGATGTAAAAACGGATTTTCTTAATGGATATCTTGATGAAGATGTCTATATGGTTCAGCCTGAAGGTTTTGTCGATCCAAAACATCCTGACAAAGTATGCAAGTTAAAGAAATCAATCTATGGATTGAAACAAGCATCTAGAAGTTGGAATCACCGTTTTGATGAAGAAATTAAGAATTTTGGATTCATCAAGAACGGCGATGAAGCTTGTGTGTATAAGAAAGCTAGTGGGAGCATCATCACTTTCTTAGTACTGTATGTCAATGACATTCTACTATTTGGGAATGACATTCCAACCATGGAAGGTGTAAAAGCTTGGCTTGGAAGTTGTTTTTCCATTAAGGATCTTGGTGAAGTAGCCTACATTCTGGGAATAAAGGTCTATAGGGATAGATCAAGGCGCTTGATAGGTTTAAACCAAAGTGCATACATTGACAAAGTCCTGAATAGGTTCCAAATGGAGAACTCTAAGAGAGGTTTTGTACCTATTCAAAAGGGGACAATATTGAATACATCTCAATGTCCAAGCTCAAAGGATGAGCAAGAGAAAATGAAAAGAATCCCATATGCGTCAGCTATAGGATCCATCATGTATGCAATGATATGCACCAGACCGGACGTCTCATGCGCCTTGAGGAGGCTGTTAAAAGCATATTGAAATATCTTAGGAGGACTAAGGATATGTTCTTAATATATGGATCTGGTGAGGAGGAACTCGTTGTATAGGGTTACACGGACGCGAGTTTCCAAAACGATCGAAGTGATTCTCGACCACAATCGGGGTATGTCTTCATTTTAAATGGAGGAGCAGTCTCATGGAAGAGCTCAAAACAAGACGTGGTAGCATTGTCCACTACAGAATCAGAATACATCGCCGCTTCATTAGCAGCCCAGGAAGCTGCATGGTTGAAGAAATTCATTGCCGACCTAGGGGTAGTCCCTACCATTCAAGACCCCTAGAGATCTTTTGTGATAACGAGGGTGCGATTGCTCAAATCAAGGAACCTCGTGCACACCAAAAGACTAGACATATTGAGCGGAGATTCAACTATATAAGGGATGAAGTTGAAAAAGGAAAGATATGTATCCGCCAAGTTCACACCGATCAAAACATTGCGGATCCACTCACGAAGCTCCTTGACAGGGCAAAACATGAGGGTCATACATGTGCCTTAGGACTTCGATATTCTAGTGATTGGATTTGATCAATTTTGTATTTGGATATTGAAACAATTGTTATTTTAACTCTTTTATGGTATTTTGAGTTATGTTTCATATTAGCATGTTTAAATCCGTGAATAAGTTAATTATTCTAAATGTCCATAGTCGATCATATTTGTGGGAACAAATATGAATGTAAGACTATTATGAATTTGGATTGGTGGATATTCATTAGATATGAATATAGAGCAAAGTGTTGCTACCAAAGTTCATAGATATTTGTGGGATACAAATATTGGACTGACTCGCTCTCAAATATTACTGCATGGAATCATTTGTGATTGATCATAAGTAAATTTTGAGTAAAGGCGAATATCATAGTATCCTCTGACCTGAGATACATATTGGGTCTTGATATTCACCAAGTATCATACCTTGACCTAGTTCTTAGCTGTCTGTAGCAAGGCAGTACACAAGGCTAAACTCAGGTGTGGTGCAAGGTGATTGTGAGAGACGTATGTAGTCAAGAAGGGATTTGTTCCTCTTATTCGTTGAGAGTAAGATGTCTAAGGCCTGATAAAGTGAAATCAACAGAGAGTGATCACTCTATGTCTCTGGATTTAACATGACATCTGTAACAAAAGGATAAATGAAGGATTCACCTAAATCATGTTCGAGTAAGGGACTTGAAAGGGATGATGTTATTGAATGGCAAATATAGTCATACGTATTAGGGGTAGTGAACCGTAGTTAGGCGTCATTTACTGCTTGCATCAATCTTCTATGTTCTTGTGCTAGTGGGAGATTGTTGGAGTCTGTATGCCCAAGACACATATTAGATTAACGTGGCTAGTACGTTATGATCCAACTCGAGTTATACCCAATAACAAGCTTGACAAACACTTATATTATTTATTTGTGATATGATCAAACAAATAAAAATTAACACTTACAATATTTAGAAATTGGTTTTCTAAATAATTACACTTGATAAACCAATAAATTATATGGATAATTTATTATGGACTAAATTACAAGTTTTGTCCTTTATGTATGTCCGAAATTGCAGGCGCTGTCCTTTAAACCAAAACTTGACAGGCGGTGTCCTTTGTGTTTTCAAAATCTTGCACGTTTTGTCCTTTAGGCCAAACTTAGTTAGATTTTTTAGTTAAATCTGGTATCAAGGGGCTATTTTGTAAAAAAAATTTATTCAGGGACTAAATTGTACAAAACTTAATATTATTATTATTATTATTATTATTATTATTATTAATATTATTCAGGGACTAAAAAAACCATCACCACCACCCTTCATCACCATCACCACCACCCTCCACCGCCGCCACCACCACCACCGCCACCACCACCACTACCGCCACCATCACAATCACCCTAATTCAACTCCATCTCTGTCCGATCTCTCACTCTTCTTCTTCAATTCACTTCCATTTCCACCTTGGTGGTTCGTCGTATAACTCGTTGAAGGACTTGGTAGCTTTCATTTTGTCATTTTAAAATTTCAATGACCACATTGTAATTCAGATGATAAGGGGCTTTTTAATCACAAGCATTATATCATATTTTCATTATCAAAGAAAGTACCAAAACACAAACAAGAAAATCTAGAAGCAAGTAAAAACAAACACATTTTTGTTATGCATTTGGTCGAACACCTTGTGGGCATTCCAAACACAAAAGGATATTAGTCATATTACACAGGCACTTCAAACACTAAACACAAATACACAACATATACAACCTAAATTGTGCAAAATACGTACAATTCGCTAACCAGAGATTTCAACACAGGCACTTTCAACCCGATGCCACTTATCATTCTTATCTTCTTTCTCGACGTTCCTCTCACCGGTGATTTGTAAGATGTTTCCGTCTTCAACCTCCACCTTCACCTCTTCTTTCTTGATCCCTGGAAGATCGGCCTTGAACACATGAGCTTCCGGTGTTTCCTTCCAATCCACACAGGCGTTTACCAACTCAGAGGTTTCCCTTGAAACATCAGATGAAGATGAAATGGGGAAGTCTCTGAATGCTTCTCGATCCCTCAATGGTGGTGGTGAAGTTTACAGAGGAAGCGAGAGATGGAGTAGAGAGAGAGAGAGAGAATAGATACAGGAGAGAGAGAGAGAGAGAGGCAGTGGTGGTTGAGGGCAGAGTGGTGTGGCGTCGGAAATGGTGGTCGTAATGGTTGAGCGGCGGGTGTGGCGGTAATGGCGGTGGTGGTTGCAGACCTAATTTGGGGGCGGTGGTGAATGGGGATAAATGGGGAAGAAGACCTAATTTGGGGGTTTTATATTTTTAAGTTTTGTACAATTTAGTCCCTGAATAATTTTTTTTACAAAATAGCCCCTTGATGCCAGATTTAACTAAAAAATCTAACTAAGTTTGGCCTAAAGGACAAAACGTGCAAGATTTTGAAAACACAAAGGACACCGCCTGTCAAGTTTTGGTTTAAAGGACAGCGCCTGTAATTTGGGACATACATAAAGGACAAAACTTGTAATTTAGTCTTTATTATGAGAGAATATTTTATTTTGTTATTTAATGGGTTAAATAACATTTTAAAAGATTGTATAAAGTCTTGTAAATATGTAATGTTATATTTATAAATGTTATAAATATAAACCAAGACATAAAATTTTATAAAAAGAAATTTGTATTTTTTTTATGAAAACCCCAAGTGCCCCCCCCCCCCCATGTGCCTTTCCAAGAAATATTTTTGTCCAATAGGATGACATGCAATTGTCATAACCTAGAGACCATTTGATTGGGTGGTCTTCTCAAGATTTTTTGGTCCAATTAGCTTACATGCATTTGCATGTGTTAGAAGCTTGGTGATTGGCCCAAAAAGGGGTGCACATCTCTCATGACTATATAAAGAATTTTATGACAAAAATTGAGTAGAAGATTTGTGTTCTTGCTCTCTAAAAATCGGTTATAAGGGGTGTTTTTCAAGTGTTCGGTTTTTTATCTTTGGTGTTAAAAATCCTAGCTAATCTCGTGGTGTTTGTTGGAAGCTTAGGGTATACAAGCTTGAGGCCTTCTACTCTTGAAGGCAACCGTTCAAGAAACATCATCCGTTTCATCATCCTACTACTCCAAGAAGGTAGTTTTCTAAACACCCTATGGTTGTGTTTGATAGTATGCATTTTCATATATGGATCCGGGTTTTGGGATTTTGCATATAAATGATTTTATATCTTATAAAAGTAACATGTTTTAAACATTATTTCCGCTACGTTTTTATTTCATATGGATGAAATTGCTTTGATAAACATGTTAAAATCCCATCAGAAAGGAAGGAAAAATCAAGAATATTCATTTCCCTCGATGGATATTCTTCAGAAACGAAAATGAACGGAATGAGTCATATTCCTCAATGGGTATTCTTCAGAAACGGAAATGAAGGAAAAATCAAGAATATTCATTTCCCTCGATGGATGTTCTTCAGAAGCGAAAATGAACGGAATGAGTCATTTTCCTCAATGGGTATTCTTCATCAACGGAAATGAAGGAAAAAGAAAAATCAGGGATATTCATTTCCCTCGATGGATATTCTTCAGAAATGAAAATGAACGGAATGAGTCATTTTCCTCTATGGGTATTCTTCAGAAATGGAAATGAACTGAGTCAACTCTAGACACATGACAAAACTTGTTGTGGTTTATGTGCACTAAATTCCATAATTATGTATGCATCCATAATTACCTAATTCCTTGCACAGTCCGCACAGTTTGTTTTGTAATGTGAAGGGGAAGAAAATCAAACCTATGATGAGTGTGACTAGACTATCATAGGGTCCTTTTAATTAGATTGACAAATGATCTCTTTAATTAGACCACCAAGGAGTCTTTTCAGCTATATCATCACATTATATTCCTAACCAGATTTTTGGATCAATCTGTTTAACTAGACCACTCAAGGGGTCTAATTATGGAATAGTATATTGTAATCCAAGGGTCTTTACTATTACGTAGAAGCCCATTAAGGATTTAAGGTAGTACCTTTGGATATCCTACTATGAATCCCTTATACGAAGATATGGAAGATTCTACGAGGATTTGGATAACAAAAACTTGGATCACACAAAAACATAAAAGGGAACACATAAGCACATAATCACATATTTATTTAATTTGACCTTTAATTTGTTATCTTTGGACACGGATATTTAAAGCACACCAGGAATCCAATCCGTGGATTTCATTTGGCACTTTAATCATTTTCAAGAATCTATCTATGAAGATAGGATGATCTTCCGAAAATTCGATTTTGTTTTCAAAGAAACGTAATATTCGAATTAAGGCACACAACAAATTTTAGGATTTACGGAAATACCCTTAGGTACCCTATTAAGGATTTATAGTGGTACTTTTGGTATTCGTCCAGAGTTGTAACTTGCGCCTTGTACTTCATTTCTTTGGAAGAAACGGGTACTTTGGATTTTCGTGGAAAACGCAAGAGATCATAAAATGGAAGAATTTTGGGGTAGTCTGTTCTTCAAGGAATACGATTCCCTGATTGTCGGTATTGTAGGGGATATGTTGTTTATACATGCAACCACATAAATACATTGCACTGTAAATAAAAGATTTATTTATAAACAACGATAACAACTGTTTTCATGGACCTTGACAACAATAGAAAATAATACATAAGACGTGATTATTTCTAAACGGTGCTGTCTTCTAGTTAGTTAGATGCTCATCCCTGGGCTGGATTTGCATTAGCAAGCTTTGGGCAATTTCTTCGGAAATGGCCCATCTCGCCACAGTTGTAGCAAGAGCCTGGTGGAAAACGAGCTTGAGCAGGATTGGTGTCAGCTTGATTTGGTGCAACTTCAGCTCGGCAAACTCTTGCTGTGTGACCTATAAGTCCACAAATTTGGCATTTGCGGCACTTCACACTAGCATGGTGATGAAGGTTACATTGGTTGCACAAGGGTGCAGTTCCGTTGTATGGCTTCCTTGCAGGGGGTTGAGCTGGTTGGGGGCAGCTTGATCATTGTGAGCAACCACGGCGAAGTTCTGGGAAGCTTTTCGCTTCCAAAGGCGTAACCATATTCGGGCATAACAGACTTAACTCCTCATAACGATCCGTGTAGGCTCGATGCTCACCGCTATCTTGCTTAAGATCGTCGAATTCCCTTTCCAAGGCCCTGATCTCGTGACGAGGACAGAATTCCTTCATCATCAGAGCTCGAAGCTCTTCCCACGTTTGAGCCAGTGCCACATCGGCACCCCTATCTCTCATCACACCATTCCACCATGTCAAAGCTCGTTTCTCAAAGGCACTAGATGCGAATTCTACCTTTCGCTCATTTGGGCATTGAACATGTCTGAAGGTGCTCTCTAGACTCTCGAACCATTGCAGAAGTGCAGTCGCTCCTTGAGACCCAGAAAACTTTGATGGCTTAGCCGAGTTGAACGTCTTGAAGTTGCAGGGGGCATTATTGTTGTTGAGCGCTTGGTTACATTGAGCATCGATGTTCGGGATTGCAGTAGTCATTTGCTGCGTAATGACAGCTGCCAGTTCTTCAATAGGTACCTGATTTTTGTACACATGTGCCCATGGTTTTGTGAAACCATGGGAGCCCCTAATTTCATTAAAACCATGTGCAAATGAGGGGAACAGCTGGAACAAGCTGGAATTTAGATTTTACATTTTGGTCCCTTCCTAAGATAACTATGGCAGATTGTCAATTTTGGTCCCTGAATGTGTAAAACATGGTTTTTGATGCATTTTTTACACGTTTAAGCCCCATTAATCCCATTTCAAGGCTCTAAAATGAAGTTAAAGTATAGGGAACATGAAACATGCTAACAAATATCTCGGATGTCGGTTCATTTGGTCGTACGGTTGCGTTGTTCGGTTAATTACGACGAAACACGAACGAATGCGAAAAACGATCCAAATTACGCGACGAATGGAATTTTATCATGCCAATCACTAAAATAAAATATTTTAATGATAACACAAATTTTTTGGATGTCCGGATGTATTAAGAACGTAAGATATGCGCGAAAATACAAACTTATGCACTTTTTGACGCTTTTAGTCCCTAAATGACCAAAAAGTTTATTTTAGCACACCGAACCCCTCAATGCCTATTTATAAGCTATGTAAAGGATATTTAGGGTATGTTTAACTTATGGTCATGTTCCGGAATGTTCGTTACAGTACAAATCGGTATACTTTCGCAGTTTGTCGAAATTAGTCCCTGTAAGCGAATAAACTTGATTTCGCCACACCAAACCCTCCAAAACTTATTTCTAAGTTATGTAAAGGTTATTTAAGGTATGTTAAGCCTATTTCACTATTCCGGAGTGTTTGTTGCATTAAACTGGTTATATTTACGCATCAGTGCGCGTCTGACCTTCCAGAAAGCGATTTAAAGCTTGAAATCGAACAAGAATTGATATGTGAAAAAGATACACATATTTATACAAATCCCAAGTATGAAATACAATATTTCATTGGTTTGGTATTTGTTTGATGGTCGCAGAGGCACAGGTGTCACACCAAGTACGGCTTCTTGGCTGGTGGTGTTGCCACCTGGCTAGGTCCTACTTGATTTTCTGTAACCGCTGTGGGATTCTTTGAAGATTTATGCTTCTTTGATTTTTTGTGAAGGCTTGGGATTCTTTGAAGATTTATGCTTCTTTCATCCTTGAGACGAGACATGGCGACCGCCAATTCAGCAGTCTTCTGGATTACTATGCCTATTCGTTGGGTAATTTTGGTAGTCTGGTCGTACACTTGAGTGTCGCTGCGATGAAGAGACATCCTAAAGGAAATGGAAGATATAGGAGGAAACAATTGAAATGTTACCGGATAATCAAAACAGAATGACAACGCATAAAAATTGTGATCATTTGTTTGTTACCTAAGGCAAGCAAATGAGACGGTGATTAATCAAAGTAAATGAGTCATATTAATGTATCGCGAATACATCCTTTAGCCTATAAGTGGACACTCACCCCAAGAGTTCCCAGGTAAGAGTGACTGGTCCGATATGTGGATTTGTACGAACACTCTAGCCTTAGACAGAAAACTCAGGATACAGGCATCAACTCTTCCAGATTGCACGTGTTCACACTATAAGACCCAAACTTTGACGAGATTTTGAAAACTTTGAAGGTTCAAAACCTTATAATAAATAACCTAATTCCCTTTAACCATGAGCTCTGATACCAACTCTTCTGTCACACCCCGACCGTGTTAAAACAACGAAACTGCGGCGGAAACGTCGGGGAGTGTCGTGGCAGAATTATTGTTTCACAACCATGGATTCAAAAAGTTTCATTTTATTAAATATTAAACATTAACATTGTCTTGAAATTCAAACAAACAAGTTAAACATAGTCTATTATTGTTATTAAGTCACTAAGGCCTCGTCCAGTATCAACATCATTCAACAACACCTGAAACATATGTAAAAACAAAGTCAGCAAAGAAATGATGGCGAGCACATAGGTTTTATGAGAGTGTCGGATTCATGGACTGTTTACATGTTGCAATACCTCATTAGACTACAAGAGTCAAAAGTTAAAAACCTTGTTTTGAAAAGTGTATAGTATTGCAACATAATTAACCAATCTCAAATCAAGTTGGTTATAATTTATAAAAATCTCGTAGCCATGCTTCTTAACCCTAAACATTTGTTTAAATAAACCAAATTTTAAATCATCTCGTTAGTAAAACTTGTATGGTTTATATCATTTAGAAAAACCTCGTTGTGTGACATCGTTTTAAAATCGTTTGCCCAAGTGAACTAAATAATGCCACGGAATGTAATATGATAAAAACACTTATATATAAGAAGTACCAGCGGCGTATCTACCATGATTTTATCATGTTACACCCGTCCCATTATCTAATCACAACCCAAAACCAATCGTTTGTTCAATTCGTTTAACTCATTCTTGTTTTAATTGTGAAAACTACTTTTGGTCGTCTCGCTAATAACATCCAAACCTTCGCAGCCCGTCTATCACTAATCTCGCATTAACAAACCACCAAAGGGTAAGTTAACATTCACAGATTCTGTCGTTACCCACATAACCCACACATAACCATGGGTGCAGTCTGATAACGGGATTTGTCAGATCCTACGGTACCATAACCTAATACTGGTCGGTTCGGCCAAAACTAATGAATGTTATTCGTTATGTAACTACATCCAATAAGTTTATTCACATTATCGAAATCGTTATTAGTTTTATATAAACCATATTAATCATTTTTGAAACCATCGTTAAAAAAATCGAAAACATTTAACACATATGAATCACCCCAAAACAATCGAAAACAGTAAAAAGAGGGGATCTATGTACTCACTTGAGAATGCTTAGAAGTCTTGAATAACAACCAAGCAAAGCTAGAGGGATCACGGAAATCAATCAGCACCTAATATAAGTAACTACGTTAATAAACCGGACCTAAATCTGAAGATCAGATAGAATGAGGTCTCGTAAACCAAATGAGTATTGGAACTCATATGATATGGTTTAACAAAGCCTACATACTAAATCGAAAACTATCCTAAGTGCTTCCGACCAATTACGACTCGTTTAGGTAGCTTACGCTACTTTAACACGTCGTTCGCGTGAAACGCGTTCGGACCGCCTAACTAGTCGTATGATAAGTATTATATGCCTTAACATGTCTAATAATGTTACCTAATCAGTTTAGATATAAAAATTTTGGTTACATATGCTTAAAATGAAATTATGCGTAAAGAGGGCATTTTGGTCATTTTCCTAAGGCATATAAATTACCTATCATACAACTAACTAAACGAAGTGACCATAAGGTATAACCTCGGAAGGTTAGTCCCTGTACAACTATGGTCACAAAATATGTTTGGTCGGATCCTAATGATCGACCAAACGGGTCGGGTTCGAAAGTCTAAGCAGTTGTTTAGACCGCTTATCTTACGACCCTATATAAGCACTAAACTAAAAGTGACGAGTTAAACATGTTTAACGAAGTTAGAAAACAAGTTTGATATCAAAACAAAGGGTTTTGATACCCAAGAATAGTTTGGTTGCAAAATACGCATAAACGCGCATTTTGAGCGAAACTATAACTCGTCACTATGCCTAATCAACGTGGTAATCAGTAGGTATACTCACAAGGGACTATAACCATCGTGATTACGCTCACGTTGCGAAGTTCAAACGAACTTCGTGTTGACCATTGACTGGTCAAAGCAGAAAGTCAAACATTGTTTGACTTTCACGCTTAAAAACGCATAAAAGCATGAAAGAAACTTACAAAAGGTCCAAGCAATGAAGAATTTGATCTAAGATACTCAGGTATGAAGCAAAGGCTTCAACTTAGAGTATAAACTCAGATCAAATGTGAGGATTGAATGAATCATGATGGGTTTATATAGGAGTTGGACAACCGTTAAGATCATTTCTCAAACTTTGAGCTTCAATCTTGGCCCTCCATGTGTGCCCACTGATTTTACAAAGCTATGGGTGCCCAAAACCAGTCCATAGAGTTGAGAAACCAAGTATAAAAGCCAGAAACCAGCTGTTGTTTGTAGAAAACTGGGTTTTGCAGGTCTAGGGGGCTCTCGCGCCCCGCGTAGACTCAGTAGGAGTCTTACGCGCCCCACCACAACTGACCTGTTCAGCAAAAGTTTGACAAAATTATAGAAACAGTCCCTGCACATGTTTAATGCCATTTTTTGACACGTTTAAGGCCCGATAAGCCATTTTCAAGGCTATACAATGATTCCATAGTGTAGGGAACATAAAATATGCTTGAAAACATCTCGGATGTCGGTTCGTTTGGTCGTATGGTTGCGTTGTTTGGTTAATTACGACGAAACACGAACGGACGCGAAAAACGATCCAAATCACGCGACGAATGGAATCTGAGCATTCCAATCACTAAAATAAAGTATTTTAATGATTACATAAATTTTTGGATATCCTTATATATTCAGAACGTAAGATATGCGCGAAAATGCAAACTTATGCACTTTTTGATGCTTTTAGTCCCTGTTTGACCAAAAAGTTTATTTTTGCACACCGAACCCCTCAAAGCCTATTTCTAAGCTATGTAAAGGCTATTTATGGTTTGTTTAACTTATGGCCAAGTTCCAGAATGCTCGAAACCATACGAATTAGTAGACTTTTGCAGTTTGACGTAAATAGTCCCTTCAATCAAATAAACTTGATTTCGACACACCAAACCCTCCAAAACTTATTTCTAAGTTATGTAAAGGTTATTTAAGGTATGTTAAGCACATGTCACTGTTCCGGGGTGTTTGTCGCATTAAACTGATTACGTTTACGCATCAGTTCTCGTATAACTTTCAAGAAAGCGATTTAGAGCTCGAAATCGAACAAGAATAGATATGTGCAAATGATACACATATTTATACAAATCCCAAGTATGAAACACAATATTTCATTGATTTGGTATTTGTTTGATGGTCGTAGAGACACAGATGTCACACCTCAGGTGAATTTTGTGAAACACATGATTCTACATTTTCCAATACTTGAAAATGTTTATCGATATTTACGTTATTCTCAAAATTCAAGGTTTCGGTGTGATTTGAAACATTTTCAGGTTTAATAAATGTTTTTTGATATGCATGTTTCTCCAAAATAATTTTAGTTTTATCAGGCCTTGGGATTTTAACTTTCTTTGGCTTAACGGGCTCAACCTTCCTATTCCCGGGCTTCCCATATTCCATTTCAGGCAGATTATCTATCTCCTCTTTAGTCATGGGAAGTGAGGTGTAATTGTGATTGTATGGTGGTGGTATGAATACAAATCCTAATCCTTTGTTCCTCAATTCCTTTTTGCTATATTTTAACTGTTGATCAATGTTGCAGAAGGCGTTCTAGGCGGCCGATTAATCGGCGCCTAGGCGCTAATCGGTTACCTGTCGCCTAAAAATGAGCAAATCGGCCAAAAAAATCGGTCCTGGTCAAAGCCGGTCAAAATCAGACCAAGCCGGGCCTAGGCGTTAATCGGGTGAAATCAGACTAATCGGACCTAGAAATTTTACCAATTTAAGCCGATTTTAAGATCCGATCAATGGTTTTAAAGGGTTATATGCTATAATTTATAACCCTAATTTATTCAGTAGTCAAGATTCTAAAGAAACTTACCTAAATCAATGACCGACACTTACAAATCCGACCGCCGTCCATCGCCAACGTCGGAATGACGGACCTTGAGTTGTCTTCTCTGACGGGACTGCAACATTCATCAGAGGTCTGATGAATAATGGACAGGGGCGACGGCGTATGAAGAAAAATGGAGGGATTAGGTTTAATAATGTTTGGGTGTTTTAACATTTAACCCCTCTCTATTTTTACTAGTTTACACTTGGTCCCTAAACTTTCAATTTTGTAGATAAAAAGTATAAAACTAATGTTTTTTATATATAAAATAATAAAATTATACATAAAACCCCAATCCGATTAATCCCTAAGAGGTACCCCACCGCCCGACTAAGGCTTAGCGCCTTCTATAACATTGCTGTTGATTAATCATTTTCTCAACTTTCTCACTAGACACGTCACATTTTTTAAAATTAAATTCCGTGTTTTCAAAAGTTGATTTTAAATTTTCAATTTCAATAGTTAATTTTTCAAACAATTCCTTGAAGTGGAGATATCTACAATTTTGCCTCACTCAGATCGTTATGCAACTTACGGATATCAAGCTTTTGCGCCACCACTGTGACAACTGGCACAAACCGGTAATTTCCGTACACTTTAATTATTGCTTAATAACTGCAATTATGTGCTTAAATGTCAACATTGACTGATTACATGCTAAACGAGTGAATTCATGCACGTTGTATACTACACAATATTGCTTTATGCAAAAACGAGAGCGTTGCGTCAGTAATACTAAGTAAACTCACCGGTAAGACACACTGTGCCAACAGAACTGCAGAAAGCAGTCAGACAATAAAATTGGAGCCTAGGTGTAGGTCCAACAAAAAGAATACATTAAAACCCAAGAGTATATACAAGGGTTTGCATATATACCTTACGGAAGCAAAAATAAGCACTAAAAAGCACCCGAAACGCACTTTGAGTGCAGAATTTTATATAATTCAGCTATAATCAACATTTTGGCACTGAAATATTATGCAGAAACTACGTTTTATTATCCAAAATATTTCCCCAAGTGTTGGGAATTGAAAGGATACAAGAAAGATACTTAAAAGACACTAAAAAGTGTAATTTAGCACTTTAACGAATCGGTATATAACCGAACAACCGGATATTACCCGGAACACCAAAATAATGCTAGAAGCATTGTTTTTATTTTTCTAAGCTAGTTAGGGTCCCCGAATACCCTAACACACTATATATGATACAATACACCTAATATCCTAACTAAATGTCATTAAAACCTAACTAGATCATGCAACTTACACTTAGAATGTTTCACTTAACCCCCCCCCACATGTTGGACGGTTGAGAGACATGGGGGCCACACCATGATTTTAATTGATTATTTTAATGGATCTTGTTTCCCCATGATAAGCATAAGACCCAATGGTATTTGTGAGGTAGGCATATTATAAGTATATCCACTAGAACATAACTTCATCATCATCAACATCACCTACACACCAAAACCTCTCCTCATTCCCTTCAAGCTACGGCCCAAGCATCCCCTCCCCACACATCCATTTTCAATCCACACTCATCCATTCTAAGGCGATATTAAGGTGTAAGAAGGTCACTAACGAAGCTCGGTGCAAGCGGATCTTGAAGGACCTTCTTCATTTGCCTTTATCCACTTCATTTGCCCTCTTGAACTTCCCTAGCCTTGTGCTAGTAGTAAGTGCTTCAAATCTTCATCTTGTTCTTGTTTATGATGGTTAATAGATGATTTAATGGCTAAAAATCATGAAACACTAAAGAACTTACATTAAAGTATTGAACATAAGATGAATAAGGTGGAAAAAGAGAAGATATGTGTATAAATCTTGTGAAACTTGTCTAGTTATGATTATTTGATGTTGTTAGTTACTAAAAGTGGGATGGATCATCACCTAACCATGCTAGATCATGTACAAGAACATGAACTAATAGTGTGTTAGTGTAAAAATTATAAAAGATGGTGAACCCTTCCACTCATGAAACATGAACTTGTGTAAATATAATTTTTCTTGTAAAATAAGATTCTAAACTAGTAGATCTAAAGATCTACAAGTGGTTTTTCGGAAGAACCAAGTGGAAAATATTAGTTTTGTTAAAACCCGGACCTTATCCGAACTAAAAGCATTTTTAGTAAATAAACAAGGGTGTAAACACTTGTGTATCAAGGAAGTTCAACAAAGAAATATTTTTGTGAATCTTGACTAGAAGTTGTGAAACTTCATATTCTTTAAAAATAAAGTTTTTAAGGAACAAAACTTATTTTTAAAGATAACAAGACTTACTAAATGTGCTAGTAAGTTACTACATATTTTTACAAACTTTCAAATTCATAAGTTGTGATATATGCTTGTGTTGACAAGTTTGATAAATAAAGATTGTATTGATGTTGATTGTTGTTGAGAAATTGGTTGTTGATGATTAAAAGAAAATAAACACATGTTTGAAAACATGGGAAACCTCCATTTTTAGGGGAAACTCTGTCAAAATTTTTATAAATTTTGACACTTAGAAAAATATAAGTTTTTGAGAAACTTATTCCCTAAAAATGTATTTAAAAATATTACCAAGGTTTCCCTAATTTTTGGTGATAAGAAATGATGATTTCTTCAAGATTAAAATGGATATTAAGTATGTATATATTTTTGAGAAAAATATATATATTATTTGATCACCAACTTTTATGCTAAGTGTATATAGTATGTGTTATACGTGCTAGTGTATTAAGACTTTAAAATACACTGAATACTCATGAGAAGTATAAACACAAAAACACATATACAACATACAAGATACATAATTCGGGTGCAAAGTGCAAAATACAAAAAGCTTATATTTATTTTTGAGAAAATAATATAAGTAAGACACTTTGTTAAAAATATAAAATATTTTTAACACAAGAAAATATACACAAAAGAGAGTGACTGTGCTTGTGCGACGCAAGTTTAGTGACTAACGTTAAGAAAACGCGTATAGGTTACGACGTTAATTAAGCAAATCCGGTGAAGTTTATGACGCACGGGAATGCAAAGTTGTGAGTTCATGCTCCCCCTTTTCTTTAACTGTTTTCAGTTTTTATAACTTCGGGGGTGAAATACATGTACAAATAGTACTATGTTTACAAATGGTATGATAACAAGAAGCACACTTGGTGAGAACGAGTACCAAGTGTGACGAGATATGAGAATATAAGAAGCACACTTGGTGAGGACGAGTACCAAGTGTGATGAGATATAAGAATACGAGAAGCGCACTTGGTGAGGACGAGTACCAAGTATGATGCGTTATGAGAAATGATACGAGAAATCGTGTCACGAATAGGGTACATAAGCACCATTAATCAACAATATACCTGGACCGCAGAACAAAAGGTTAGATCTAACAGGTGCCGGGCAGCCACACTCTTGGTGAGGGCGAGTATCGAGTAGTGCTTTTGTGTCTCAGAATATGCAAACTAAATGCCTAAGGTTTGGTGACTTCCTATGTCGTGTCACATGTTAATGGCTTTGCAACCCATTAACAATCCCGATACTTAAAGGAATACTTTATTTACATAAAATTCATACTGTAATAAAACTTGATTAATACTTGAGTACGTGGGGTACTCAAGAAAAACTTGAATTATACTTGAAGTACGTGGGGTACTCAAGAAGACGGGAATTATACTTGAGTACGTGGGGTACTCAAGAAAAACTTGAATTATACATGAGTACGTGGTGTACACATGAATACTTGATTTATATATGAAAACTTGATTTATACATGACACAAACTATGTTTTCATACAAAGTATACAAACGTGAAACACAAAAACTGCATGAATTCACACCAACATTATGTTGACGTTTTTCCAAAACTCACATGTATTTCAGGTAACTAGGATGGATGTGCGCGCGGTCTTGCTTATGCTCGTGGATGTCGCTTATGTTTATCTTTAAATAAAGTTGTAAACTTTTTAAGACAATGTTTTATGCGACTTAGCGATGTAACGCTAAACTTATGTTTTCAAATTATGGTATTTGATGATATTTTTACGAGCATGTAGCATGTTTACCTTTCGTATGCAATGAGAACCTTTCATGATCACACCTCGTGCTTCCGCCGCAGAAAGGGGTGTGACAGATTGGTATCAGAGCTGCGATTGTAGTGAACCAGGATTCCTTCTCGAGTCTAGTCTACAATCTCTAGGATCCTTTCAGGAAAACAATTTTCAAAGAGTTTTCATTGCATAAAACGTCCCGCGACATCCACTTCCTGAAACTGTTTTCATGAGTCTAGAAAAGACACTACGAGACTTAGGGTGCACAAGAGTAGCACTTGTCTTTAACTGAGAAATTACTTGCAATTATGTGTGATAATTAGCATATATTAGAAGTAGAATGTCACAAGTATACGTGACTTTATCTGAAAGCGATGGCCCATCTGAAGGAAGAAATACGAGGATGAAACGAACTGTGTGGACTATGCAAGGAGTTACGTAATTATGGATGCATACATAATTATGGGATTCAGTGCACAGAAAACCACAGCAAGTCTTGTCACGTATAGATTCCCTCAGTTCTAGCCTACTAAGTACTCTGCTAGAGTAATAATTGTTTGATGTCACATATGTGTTATATACCTGTGAATATGTATACTACTACTGTCTAGTATGACGATATCAAACAAATGTTTAACCCTGTTGTGTTATGTTCTGTCAGAACATGGCACCCAGGAAAACTGTGAATGCTCGCAATGATGATCAACCTCCTCCTCCCCCACTGCCAAGAACTGCTGAAGAGCTGAATGCCCTATTGGAAGAAAGGATCTCCACTGCTATCGTCCAGTACGAGACAAACCGTACACAAGACAGTGGAGGACCAAGCAATGCTAGATGTAACGGGCATGGAGATTCGTCTGGAGGCAACGCAGTTCAAGGTAACCTTAAGACAATGCACTAAGCATGAAGAAATTTATGAACGGTCCTTGTTTCATTATTTCTTTGATTGCTCACATGTGAATTGGTTGAATCAATTCCAGGCTGCACTTTCAAGCAGTTCCTCGACTGCAAGCCGATGAACTATGAAGGCACAGGAGGTGCAGTAGCCTTTGTACGCTGGACAGAGAAGACTGAAGCTACTATCCGCATGAGCAAGTGCACCGCGGATCAACAAGTCACTTTTGCTACTGGGTTGTTTGTCGATGAAGCTCTGACTTGGTGGAACTTGCAAGCCCAAACTTTGGGTGATGATGCCGCTTATGGCCTAACTTGGGATGAACTGAAGGAAAGAAGGAGAGAGAAGTACTGCTCTCGTGCTGAACTCCAAAGGCTGGAAACGGAGTTCTGGCACTTGACTATGGAAGGTGCTGACATTAATGGTTATACTCGAAGGTTCCACGATCTGTCTAGAGTGCTTCCCTACATGGTGACTCCCGAATTCAAGCACGTTGAACGCTACATTTGGGGACTGGCCCCAGAGTTTCGTGGCATGGTAACTTCGGCCAAACCACAAACAATCACCGAGGCTGTAACTCTGGCTGTCAGCCTAACTGAAGATTGTGTTCGTATGAAGAAGCTGTCACTGAACCCAACAGAAAAGACCGAGACGCATGCTGAGTCGTCCGGTGACAAGAAGAGAAAGCATACAAGTTTGAATCAAGCAACTCGTAACAACAAAGGTTTCAACAACAAGAAGCGTGACGCTAACCCGTCTCAGGAGGCGAAGACCCTTGCAACCAAAGCATACCAAGGCTCCATGCCTAAATGCCAAAAATGTAAGTATCATCATGAAGGAGCTTGTCGCATTCCAAGGTGCAACAAATGTGGTAAATTGGGTCATCAAACAGAAGACTGTTGGGGAAAAGGAAAGAACCGGAATGGTAATGGTGCTGGTAACAAGAATGGTAACGGGAAAGGGCGAAACCAAGGATGCTTCAGATGTGGAAGCAATGATCATTTCATGAAGGACTGCCCAGAGGGAAACAATGCTCAGGCTCGAGCATTTGTGATTGGAGCAAAGAACGCACGCGAGGACCCTAACGTGGTCACCGGTACGTTTCTCATTAACAATCACTTTGCATCCATATTATTTGACACCGGCGCCGATTATAGCTTCATGTCTGTGGAATTTAAACGCATGCTTGGAATAGAATCTAGTAGATTAGAAATTCCTTATTCCATAGAACTAGCCAATGGTAAAGTTGTTGAATCAGGCGAAGTCGTTAGAGGCTGCTCACTAGAACTTGGTGAACGAAGATTTAACATCGACCTCTTACCTATTCAATTGGGTAGCTTCGATGTAGTGGTCGGAATGGACTGGCTGTCCAAGAACAAAGCTGAAATTGTATGTCATGAGAAAATCATTCGCATCCCTCTGGCGAATGATGAAACTCTCATCGTGCATGGAGAAAAACGAGATGCGCCTCTTCGAATAATCAGTTGTATGAAGGCACAGAAGTGCTTAAGGAAAGTATGTGTTGCCTTCCTAGCACACGTTGTAGATAAGAAGGCTGAGGAGCCGAAACTCGAAGACATTCCTGTGGTGAAGGAATTCCCTGATGTTTTTCCCGAAGATCTGCCAGGACTACCTCCGCAACGACAAATCGAATTCTGTATAGACTTGGTTCCAGGAGCTGCTCCTGTAACCAAGGCACCCTATCGACTTGCGCCATCCGAAATGCAAGAATTATCTACACAACTTCAGGAGTTGTTGGATAAAGGATTTATAAGGCCATGCTTCTCACCCTGGGGAGCTCCAGTATTATTCGTGAAGAAGAAGGATGGAACACTGCGGATATGTATCGATTACAGGGAACTGAACAAGCTCACTATCAAGAATCGGTACCCGCTACCGAGGATTGATGACTTATTTGATCAACTGCAAGGATCAAGCTACTATTCCAAGATCGACCTTCGATCTGGATACCATCAGTTAAGAATCCAAGAAGAAAGCGTGCCAAAGACTGCATTCAGAACGCGATATGGGCACTACGAATTTCTTGTGATGCCATTTGGGCTGACGAATGCACCAGCGGTCTTTATGGATCTGATGAACCGCGTATGCAAACCATAAATTCGTGATTGTATTTATCGATGATATCCTGATTTACTCGCGAACGAAAGAAGAGCACGAGAAACATCTCAGAACCATCTTGGAACTACTGAAGAAAGAGAAGCTTTATGCAAAGTTCTCGAAATGCGAATTCTGGATTCACGAAGTACAATTTCTTGGTCACGTTGTGAATGAGAAGGGCATTCATGTAGACCCGTCCAAGATAGAAGCAATAAAGAATTGGGAAGCTCCCAAGACCCCAACTGAAGTTCGACAATTTTTGGGCTTAGCGGGCTATTATCGGCGATTCATCGAGAATTTCTCAAAGATAGCTCAACCGCTAACGACCCTTACTCAGAAAGACAAGAAATACGACTGGGGTTACAAACAGGAAGAAGCCTTCCAGTTACTTAAAAACAAGCTATGCGATGCACCAATACTATCATTACCCGAAGGCACTGAAGACTTCGTGGTATACTGCGACGCCTCACGACAAGGTTTGGGTAGCGTGCTCATGCAACGCCAGAAAGTCATCGCATACGCTTCAAGACAATTGAAAGTACATGAAAGAGACTACACCACTCACGACCTGGAGCTGGGAGCAGTGGTATTCGCCTTGAAGATCTGGCGACACTATCTATATGGTACTCGATGTACAATTTTCACAGATCACAAAAGCTTACAACACATATTTGATCAGAAGGAATTGAATATGCGCCAGCGGCGATGGGTCGAGCTGCTATGATTACGACTGTGAGATTAAGTACCATCCTGGAAAGGCAAACGTTGTAGCGGACGCACTAAGTCGAAAAGAAAGGGTTAAGACCCTAAGGGTTCGAGCATTGAAACTGACTATTCGAACGAACCTCACTGCACGCATTCGTGATGCACAACAAGAAGCTCTTAAAGGAGAGAACCGTAAAGCTGAATACCTCCGGGGTATGCTGAAATACATGGTGCCAAACGAAGAGGGAGCCCTATACTTCAAGAAACGTATTTGGGTTCCACTCTATGGTGGCATACGAGAAGTCATTCTTGACGAAGCGCACAAATCAAGATACTCGATCCATCCAGGATCAGATAAAATGTATCAAGATTTGAAAGAATATTATTGGTGGCCGAGACTCAAGAGTGACGTTGCTGTTTATGTTGGAAAATGCCTAACATGTGCTAAGGTTAAGGCTGAATAACAGAAACCGTCCTGCCTACTACAATAACCAGAGATACCCATGTGGAAGTGGGAGCAAATCTCGATGGATTTCATAACGAAATTACCCAGGACCCCGAGAGGGCACGATATGATATGGGTAATAGTTGATCGATTAACGAAATCTACGCATTTGCTACCGATCCGAGAGAAGGATAGCACTGGAAAGCTTGCAGAGATATACTTAAGGGAGATTGTGACACGTCATGGAGTGCCAATCTCAATTATTTCAGACAGAGATGGACGCTTTGTCTCAAGAATCTGGCAATCATTTCAGGAAGCCTTTGGATCTCAGTTATATCTAAGCACGGCATTCCATCCACAAACAGACGGCCAGAGCGAACGGACTATACAAACGTTAGAAGATATGCTTCGCGCATGTGTCATGGACTTAGGCGGCAGCTGGGATACTCATCTACCTTTAGTTGAGTTTTCCTACAATAACGGTTATCATACGAGCATAAAAGCCGCACCGTTCGAAGCTCTGTATGGCCGCAAGTGTCGATCGCCCTTATGTTGGGCAGATGCTGGAGATAAACATATGGTTGGTCTTGAACTTGTGCAAGAGACAACCGACAAGATTGCGCAGATCCGAGAGCGCATTAAGGCGGCTCGAGATCGACAAAAGAGCTACGATGATCTAAAGAGAAAATCAATAGAATTCGAGGTGGGAGACAAAGTGTTGTTAAAAGTCTCACCTTGGAAGGGCGTAGTCAGATTCGGAAAGCGTGGAAAGCTGAATCCACCATACATCGGACCATTCAGAATACTGGAAAGAATTGGTACCGTGGCATACAAGTTGGAATTACCGGAAGAACTTAATGGAGTACATGATACATTTCATGTATCCAACCTGAAGAAGAGTCCAACACAAGAAAACGTGATCATCCCGATGGATGAAGTGCATATTGATGACGCCCTCCGATTTACAGAACAACCCGTAGAGGTTACCGACTGGAAAGTCAACAAGACCAGGAGGAGCAGCGTAAAACTTATCAAAGTATGTTGGAGCTCTAAGCACGGACCCGAGTACACATGGGAACGTGAAGACCAGTTCAAGGAAAAGTATCCCCACCTATTCAAGAAGACTCCAGCGAGAGTTAGTTCAGCCTGAATTTCGGGACGAAATTCTTTTAACGGGGGGAGACTGTGACAACTGGCACAAACCGGTAATTTCCGTACACTTTAATTATTGCTTAATAACTGCAATTATGTGCTTAAATGTCAACATTGACTGATTACATGCTAAACGAGTGAATTCATTCACGTTGTATACTACACAATATTGCTTTATGCATAAACGAGAGCGTTGCGTCAGTAATACTAAGTAAACTCACCGGTAAGACACACTGTGTCAACAGAACTGCAGAAAGCAGTCAGACAATAAAATTGGAGCCTAGGTGTAGGTCCAACAACAAGAATACATTAAAACCCAAGAATATATACAAGGGTTTACATATATACCTTACGGAAGCAAAAATAAGCACTAAAAAGCACCCGAAACGCACTTTGAGTGCAGAATTTTATATAATTCAGCTATAATCAACATTTTGCACTGAAATATTATGCAGAAATTACGTTTTATTATCCAAAATATTTCCCCAAGTGTTGGGAATTGAAAGGATACAAGAAAGATACTTAAAAGACACTAAAAAGTGTAATTTAGCACTTTAACGAATCGGTATATAACCGAACAACTGGATATTACCCGGAACACCAAAATAATGCTAGAAGCATTGTTTTTATTTTTCTAAGCTAGTTAGGGTCCCCGAATACCCTAACACACTATATATGATACAATACACCTAATATCCTAACTAAATGTCATTAAAACCTAACTAGATCATGCAACTTACACTTAGAATGTTTCACTTAACCCCCCCCCCCCCCACATATTGGACGGTTGAGAGACATGGGGGCCACACCATGATTTTAATTGATTATTTTAATGGATCTTGTTTCCCCATGATAAGCATAAGACCCAATGGTATTTGTGAGGTAGGCATATTATAAGTATATCCACTAGAACATAACTTCATCATCATCAACATCACCTACACACCAAAACCTCTCCTCATTCCCTTCAAGCTACGACCCAAGCATCCCCTCCCCACACATCCATTTTCAATCCACACTCATCCATTCTAAGGCGATATTAAGGTGTAAGAAGGTCACTAACGAAGCTCGGTGCAAGCGGATCTTGAAGGACCTTCTTCATTTGCTTTTATCCACTTCATTTGCCCTCTTGAACTTCCCTAGCCTTGTGCTAGTAGTAAGTGCTTCAAATCTTCATCTTGTTCTTGTTTATGATGGTTAATAGATGATTTAATGGCTAAAAATCATGAAACACTAAAGAACTTACATTAAAGTATTGAACATAAGATGAATAAGGTGGATAAAGAGAAGATATGTGTGTAAATCTTGTGAAACTTGTTTAGTTATGATTATTTGATGTTGTTAGTTACTAAAAGTGGATGGATCATCACCTAACCATGCTAGATCATGTACAAGAACATGAACTAATAGTGTGTTAGTGTAAAAATTATAAAAGATGGTGAACCCTTCCACTCATGAAACATGAACTTGTGTAAATATAATTTTTCTTGTAAAATAAGATTCTAAACTAGTAGATCTAAAGATCTACAAGTGGTTTTTCGGAAGAACCAAGTGGAAAATATTAGTTTTGTTAAAACCCGGACCTTATCCGAACTAAAAGCATTTTTAGTAAATAAACAAGGGTGTAAACACTTGTGTATCAAGGAAGTTCAACAAAGAAATATTTTTGTGAATCTTGACTAGAAGTTGTGAAACTTCATATTCTTTAAAAATAAAGTTTTTAAGGAAGAAAACTTATTTTTAAAGATAACAAGACTTACTAAATGTGCTAGTAAGTTACTACATATTTTTACAAACTTTCAAATTCATAAGTTGTGATATATGCTTGTGTTGACAAGTTTGATAAATAAAGATTGTATTGCTGTTGATTGTTGTTGAGAAATTGGTTGTTGATGATTTAAAAGAAAATAAACACATGTTTGAAAACATGGGAAACCTCCATTTTTAGGGAAACTCTGTCAAAATTTTTATAAATTTTGACAATTAGAAAAATATAAGTTTTTGAGAAACTTATTCCCTAAAAATGTATTTAAAAATATTACCAAGGTTTCCCTAATTTTTGGTGATAAAAAATGATGATTTCTTCAAGATTAAAATGGATATTAAGAATGTATATATTTTTGAGAAAAATATATATATTATTTGATCACCAACTTTTGTGCTAAGTGTATATAGTATGTGTTATACGTGCTAGTGTATTAAGACTTAAAAATACACTGAATACTCATGGGAAGTATAAACACAAAAATACATATACAACATACAAGATACATAATTCGGGAGCAAAGTGCAAAATACAAAAAGCTTATATTTATTTTTTAGAAAATAATATAAGTAAGACACTTTGTTAAAAATATAAAATATTTTTAACACAAGAAAATATACACAAAAGAGAGTGACTGTGCTTGTGCGACGCAAGTTTAGTGACTAACGTTAAGAAAACGCTTATAGGTTATGACGTTAATTAAGCAAATCCGGTGAAGTTTACGACGCACAGGAACGCAAAGTTGTGAGTTCATGCTCCCCCTTTTCTTTAACTGTTTTCAGTTTTTATAACTTCAGGGGTGAAATACATGTACAAATATTACTATGTTTACAAATGGTATGATAATAAGAAGCACACTTGGTGAGAACGAGTACCAAGTGTGACGAGATATGAGAATATAAGAAGCACACTTGGTGAGGACGAGTACCAAGTGTGATGAGATATAAGAATACGAGAAGCGCACTTGGTGAGGACGAGTACCAAGTATGATGCGTTATGAGAAATGATACGAGAAATCGTGTCACGAATAGGGTACATAAGCACCATTAATCAACAATATACCTAGACCGCAGAACAAAAGGTTAGATCTAACGGGTGCCGGGCAGCCACACTCTTGGTGAGGGCGAGTATCGAGTAGTGCTTTTGTGTCTCAGAATATGCCAACTAAATGCCTAAGGTTTGGTGACTTCCTATGTCGTGTCACATGTTAATGGCTTTGCAACCCATTAACAATCCCGATACTTACAGGAATACTTTATTTACATAAAATTCATACCATACTAAAACTTGATTAATACTTGAGTACGTGGGGTACTCAAGAAAAACTTGAATTATACTTGAAGTACGTGGGGTACTCAAGAAGACGGGAATTATACTTGAGTACGTGGGGTACTCAAGAAAAACTTGAATTATACATGAGTACGTGGTGTACACATGAATACTTGATTTATATATGAAAACTTGATTTATACATGACACAAACTATGTTTTCATACAAAGTATACAAACGTGAAACACAAAAACTGCATGAATTCACACCAACATTATGTTGACGTTTTTCCAAAACTCACTTGTATTTCAGGTAACTAGGATGGATGTGCGCGCGGTCTTGCTTATGCTCGTGGATGTCGCTTATGTTTATCTTTAAATAAAGTTGTAAACTTTTTAAGACAATGTTTTATGCGACATAGCGATGTAACGCTAAACTTATGTTTTCAAATTATGGTATTTGATGATATTTTTACGAGCATGTAGCATGTTTACCTTTCGTATGCAATGAGAACCTTTCATGATTACACCTCGTGCTTCCGCCGCAGAAAGGGGTGTGACATCCACCATATCCTTGTACCCGTTCAGTTTCTTTTTAATTTCATAATTATTAGATCTTGTATATTGAAGTTGCATAACGAGCGAGTCTGCCTGCTCTTTGAACCCTTTAACCTTTTCCCTACATTTAGGAGTATAGAAAATATTTTCTACACATACCTCTTTGATTGTGGGAGTGAAGTCATGAATTTGAATACCTGTACAGTAACCTGATTCTGAATTTTGTGATGAATCAACAGAAGTGGATGAGCAAACTACAGCAGGCATTGGAGCAGTAGGAGTAGGAGTGGGTGAGCAAACTTCATCAGATGTGTTGCCTTGAGTAGACTGCTTGTCAGCATTGTCATTTGATTTGATGAGTGAGATTAGCTCATCCGGCTTCATTTTAAGATAGCTGGTTGTCAAAATGATCTGATTCACATTCCAAAACTAGCTACTATTGGGCTGATCTAGAATCTTTTTCAAAACATCTAGAAGCCTTTTGTTGCTCATATGACTTGGCACCATAATTTCAGCCTTCTTCATATTAGTGAGCAGTTCAGCAAATCTGTCAAATAATGCTTCTACAGATTCACCCGGAAAGTAGCAAAAACCTTCAAGATATTGCTTAATCACATCATCCTGAGAAGACATTTCTAAGTTGCTATACTTTGATCCCCCGGAAATGTGATCCCCTGAAAATGTGCGTTTTGCCGAACTGGAGTGTTAAAACCGAGGCCGCACACTAGTATAGGTCGCATACGTAGGATCACGTATACTATTTCCTCAATACAAGTCCACAGCAAGAACCCGTGTACTCACTTAACTCAAACCCTTTACCACATGCACGAACCAGCTTTTCTGTACCGTGCCTCCAAACCTATCAAAACTTATTACCAAATAATAACCAAACCCTTTTTTATTTTATTTTTTTATTATTAATTACCTAAACAAAAATAAACCCTGAGGTTTTAAATCGTCGTCTTCTTCATTTCGATTAAACAACCCAAACCAAAACCCTAATTCTTTAAACCACAGCCGCCCACAACAAAAACGACGGTGATGATGGAGACGGAGAGAAACAATGAAGATGAAGATCGATGACGATGATGAACGAGGTGATGAAAGTTTTGCCAGTTGTGACATTTGTGCTTGTAGTCATTGTATAAACCTTAAACAGTTCAGTTATCAATTAAGCAATGTGATTTGATCCCAATATTTGTTAATTATGTTTGACATTTTGCATGTTTTGATTTTTGTTCAATTTCTAACTCTATATCGCTTTCTGGAGAGTTATACGCAAACCGATGCGTAAACGTAATCAGTTAACGCGAAAAACACTCCAGAACATCAAATTATTCTTAAGATACCTTATATATCCTTTACATAACTTAGAAATAAGTTTTGGAGGGTTTGGTATGGCAAAAGCAAGTTTATTCGATCGCAGGGACTATTTACGTCAAACTGCGAAAGTATGCCGATTCATATCGTAACGAACATTCTGGAACATGAGCATAAGTTAAACATACCATAAATATCCTTTACATAGCTTAAAAATAGGCTTTGAGGGGTTCGGTATGCTAAAATAAACTTTTTGGTCAATCAGGGACTAAAAGCGTCAAAAAGTGCAAAGTTTGCATTTATGCGCATATCTTACGTTCTGAACATCTCCGGACATCCAAAAATTTTTGTAATCATTAGAATATTTTATTTTAGTGATTGGAATGCTAAAACTTCATTTGTTTCGCAATTTGGATCGTTTTCGCGTCCGTTACGATTTCCATCGTAATTAACCGAACAACGTAACCATAGAGCCAAACAAACCGACATCCATGACATTTCTGAGCATACTCCAAGTTCCCTATGTTTTAACATCCTTATGGATCTTAAAAATGGGCTTGACGGGTGTTAGAAGTGCCAAAACGCACCAAAAATCAAGTTTGGAGTCACATGGGCCTGTTCTATCAACCTGTGAAACTTACTGCCAGCAACCAGGTGCCATACGGACCGTATAGGTCTGCTTACGGTCCGTAAGCCCTCACTGTGACATATGTTCTTGTGTAATCATTGTGCAAACTCTGAACAATCCAATATTAATAAAACAGTGTGTTTTGATCCCAATGTTTGACATTTTGTGCGTTTTGGTTTTTGATAGATTTTAAACTCTATATCGCTTTCTGGGAAGTTATACGCAAACTGATATGTAAACGTAATCAGTTTAACACGACAAACACTCCAGAACAGCAACATAAGCTTAACATACCTTAAATAACCTTTACATAACTTAGAAATATGTTTTGAAGGCTTTGGTATGGCAAAAACAAGTTTATTCGCTCACAGGGACTATTTGCGTCAAACTGCAAAAGTCTGCCGTTTCGTAAGGCAACGTATAGTCCGGAACTTGATCATAAGCTAAACATACCATATATAACCTAAACATGGCTTAGAAATAAGCCTTAATAGGTTCGGTGTGCGAAAACATGCTTATATGATCTTATAGGGACTAAAAGTGTCAAAAACGGCGTAAGTTTGCATTTTCGCGCATATCTTACGTTCTGACCACATATGGACATCCAAAATTTTTGTACACACTAAAATATTTTTGTTTTAGTGATCGTCATGCAAAAATACCATTTGTCGCTTAATTTGGTTCGTTTTCGCATCCGTTTGAGTTTCGTCGTAATTTAACGAATAACGCGACCGTACGACCAAACGAGCCGACATCCAAGAGTTTTCCGAGCATATTTTGAGTCCTCTAAACTTTATTGACCTTGTAGAGCCTTGAAAATGGCTTAACGGGGGTCAAAAGGGGCTGAAATGAGCTTAATACATGTGTAGGGACCATTTGTGCAAATGTGCCAAAGATGGCCACACTGTCACACCCCGACCACGAAAAAAAACAAAACGTGGTGGAAACGTCGGGGAGTGTTGCAACAGAATTATCGTTTCCTAACCATGGATACAAAAAGAGTTTCGTTTTATTGATATTATTAAACTTTAACATTGTCTTAACATAAAACAAACAAGTACATATCGTCTATCATTGTTATTAATGTCACTAAGGCCTCGTCCAGATCCTATGTGACGCATGCATCCTAGAAATCAATCAAGCAACAACACCTGAAACATATGTAAAAACAAATTCAGCAAAGAAATGTTGGCGAGTACATAGGTTTTATAAGAGTATCGGAATCATGGCTTCGTTTACATGTTGTAGTACTTTATTAGACTACAAGAGTCAAAATACAAACCTCGTTTTGAAAAGTGTATTGCAACATAGCTAACAAACTCAATTCAAGTTGGTTATAGTTTATAAAATCTCGTAGCCATGATTCTTAACCCAAAAAATTTTGTTTTAGAAAACCAATTTGTAAAACATCTCATAAAAACTCGTTAATAAAACTCGTATGGATCATATCTTTTAGAAAACATCGTTGTGTGACATCATTTCAAAATTGTTTACCCAAGTGAACTAAATAACGCCACGGTATGTAATATGTTGAAAACACTTATATATAAGAAGTACCAGTGGCGTATCTACCATGCTTTCACCACATTGCACCCGTCCCGTTATCTAAACACTTAACCAAAAACCAATCGTTTATCCAATTCGTTTATCTTATTCAAATCGTTTCCAAATCGTTCCCAAATCGTTTCCAAATCGTTAACCCGTTTAAATCGTTTAAATCAACCTCATTTTAATTGTGAAAACTATTTATGGTCGTCTCGCTAATAACATTCAAACCTTCGTGACTCGACTACCTCACTTCTCGCTTCTCGCGTCTCGCATTAACAAACCACCAAAGGGTAAGTTAACTAACATCAGATTCAGTCGTTACCCAAAACCCCCACACATAACCATGGGTGCAGTGCAATAACGGGATTTGTCAGATCCTATGGTACCATAACCTAATACTGGTCGGCTTGATCAGTGCTAATGAATGTCATTCGTTATGTAACTACAACCAACAAGTTTGTTCACTTTATTGAAATCGTTATTAGTTTAGTATAAACCATCTTAATCGTTTTCGAAAACATCGTTTAAACCTTGAAATCATTTTGTACATATGAATCACCCCAAAACAATTGAAAACAGTAAAATAGGGGAACTATGTACTCACATGAAGTGCAAATTATCTTTAATCAATAGGACTTCAACAACTCAAGTAAACCAGAGAAATCAAGCAGCACCTAGTAATCGAATCACTAGTAAATAAATTGACACCTCAATCGGAAGATCGTATAGAATGAGGTCTTGTAAACCAAATGAGTGTTGGAACTCATGTGATATGGTTTAACAAAGTCTACATTCTAGATCGGAACCTAACCTAAGTGCTTTCGACCCATCGCGACCCATTAAGGTAGCTTACGCTACTTTAACGCGTCGTGTGCGCAAATGTGCGTTCGAGACGTCTAACTAGTCCTATGACAAGTATTATATGCCAAAACATGTTTAAATATGTTACATAATCAGTTATGTGACAAAAGTTTATGTTACAAATGCTTTATTACCAATTATGTATGAAAAGGGCATTTTGGTCATTTACCTAAGGCATATAAACTACCTATCATACAACTAATTAAACCTAAGTGACCATAAGGTATAACCTCGGAAGGTTATTTCCTATACCACTATGGTCACTAAACATGTTTGGTCGGATCCTAATGATTGACCAAACGGGTCGTATTCGAAAGTCTAAGCGGGTGTTTAGTCCGCTTGACTTACGACTCTACACAAGCACTAAACTAAAAGTGACGAGCTAAACATGCTAGAACATGTTTAGTTAAGTTAGAAAACAGGTTTGGTATCAAAACAAATGGTTTTGATACCTAAAAGTAGTTTGGTTACAAAATACGTGAGAAAACGCATTTTGGCCGAAACTACGACTCGTCACTAAGACTAGATAACGTGGTAATCAGAAGGTATAGTCACTAGGGACTATAACCATCGTGATTACGCTCACGTTATGAAGTTCAAACGAACTTCGCATTGACCATAAACTGGTCAAAGCAGAAAGTCAAACGCAGCTTGACCTTAACGATAAAAACGAATAAATAGAACGAAAGAATACTTACAAAGGGTCCCCGCAAGCTTTGATCCGATTTACTCTCAGGTATGAAGCATAAACTTCAACTTTGAGAGCCAAAATCAGATCATTGTGGGTTTGCCAGTGAACTGAGGGTGGGTATTTATAGTTTTCTTGGAACCGTTAAGATCGTTCGTCGAATAACATGCTTTGATCTTGTCCATACAAGTGGGCACATGGTATTTGGATACCATGGGCACTTAAAAACCATCAAATTTGGCCCCTAGATTGATCAAAACCAGGTGCAAAGGGTGTGGAACAGCTGTTAATAGCTGGAAATCAGTTTTGCAGAACTGGGTAACTCACATGGCCAGCATAAGCCACACACATACACTCACGCGGCCCGCCTGGGCATAGTTTCCAGAAATGACAGAAATGGCCCCTACACTTCAGAAACTTGGTTTTGACGCATTTTTCGCACGTTAAAGCCCCGTTAACCTCATTTCAAGGCTCTAAAATGAAGTTAAAGTATAGGGAACTCAAAAAATGCTCAAAAATATCTCGGATGTCGGTTCGTTTGGTCGTACGGTTGCGTTGTTCGGTTAATTATGACGGGAGTCGTAACAAACGCAAATACGATCCAAATTAAGCGACGAATGGAATTTTATCATGCCAATCACTAAAATAAAATATTTTAATGATTACAATAAGTTTTGGATGTTCGGATGTATTCAGAACATAAGATGTGCGCGAAAATGCAAACTTGTGCAATTTTTGACGCTTTTGGTCCCTATTGATCAATAAAGTTTATTTTAGCATACAGAACCCTTCAAAGCCTATTTCTAAGCTATGTAAAGGTTATTCAGGGTATGTTTAACTTATGATCAAGTTCCGGAATGTTCGTTACTATACCAATCGGTATAGTTTCGCAGTTTGACACAAATAGTCCCTGCTATCGAACAAGCTTGATTTCAACACACCAAACCATCCAAAACTTATTTCTAAGTTATGTAGAGGTTATTTAAGGTATGTTAAGCCTATTTCACTATTCCAGAGTGTTCGTTGCATTAACTTGGTTATATTTACACATCAGCGCGCGTATAACCTTCTAGAAAGCGATTTAGAGCTTGAAATCGGAATCGAATCGAATTGAAAAATCACCAAACACAAATACACACATAAAAACACCAAAACACATATAATAACACCAAAGCACATTGTTTTATTAATAATCATCATTGTTTTACATTGTACATCGATTATAGAACACAGTTGTCACAGCCTCCCCTACTTCAGGAAATTTCGTCCCGAAATTTTATTTAGAGGAAACATGTGAAAACAAATACGAATATTTCGCCTTCATCTGGTCCTCACGTTCCCAAGTAAACTCTGGGCCACGTTTGGAATCCCAGCGAACTTTCCAATCGAATCCGTTTGTTCTTCAACTGTTTGAAAGCACGGTCCACTATCTCCACGGGTTTCTCGACAAAGTGCATCGTTTCGTCGATTCGGATCTCGTCGAGAGGAATGTGAAGATCAGCGTCAGCTAAACACTTTCGCAAATTGGACACGTGAAAATTCGGATGAATATTTCCAAGCTCTGGAGGTAGCTCTAGTCGATAGGCAACCTTCCCAATTCTTTCCACAATCTTGAATGGTCCCACATATTGTGGTGCAAGTTTTCCTTTCTTTCCAAATCTCACCACTCCCTTCCAAGGTGAAACCTTGAGTAGGACACGGTCGCCGACTTGAAATTCTAAGGGCTTGCGTCGCATATCCGCATAACTCTTTTGACGGCTTCGAGCTGTCACAAGATTATCGCGGATTTTCTTGATTTTGTCTGTTGTTTCCAGAATGAGCTCAGGTCCAGTAAGCTTAGCTTCACCGATCTCATTCCAATAGACAGGTGAACGACATTTTTGACCGTAGAGAGCTTCGAATGGTGCCATATTAATACTAGCATGATAACTATTGTTGTAAGAAAACTCGATCAGTGGCAGATGAGAATCCCAATTACCACCAAAGTCTATCACGCATGCTCTAAGCATATCCTCTAAAGTTTGAATCGTTCTCTCAGATTATCCATCTGTTTGGGTATGATAAGCGGTGCTTAGATTCAGTTGGGTTCCCATAGCAGATTGCATGGTCTTCCAAAAATGAGATGAAAATCGAGCATCACGATCAGAAATGATATCCAAGGGAACACCATGTCGTGATACAATCTCATCAACATAAATCTTTGCAAGTTTATCAGCAGATAGATCCTCGCAAATCAGAATGAAATGAGCTGATTTCGTTAATCGATCGATAACAACCCAAATCGCATCGTGACCTTTAGATGTACGCGGTAATTTAGTGATAAGATCCATCGCAATGTTCTCCCACTTCCAAACCGGTATCTCTGGTTGTACAAGCAAACCAGAAGGTCGTTGATGTTCAGCCTTGACTTTAAGATAAGTCAGGCATTTTGATACATACAAGGCAACATCCTTCTTCATACCAGGCCACCAATACTGAGTACGGAGATCCTTGTACATTTTATCAGCACCAGGATGGATAGAATATCGAGACTTATGAGATTCGTCCATCACTAGGGTGCGAAGATCGTCTTGTTTGGGAATCCACAAACGATCCATGAAATAGAGCAAACCATCGTCCTTCGCTTCGAGTTTAAGCTCAAGTTGACGTGGTAATTCCGTACCCATCAAATTTTGTGAAACACAAAACTGCTGAGCTTGAAGAACACGAGTTTGAAGATCAGATAGCGCTTGAACAGAATGAAGCTTGACTCGCTCTTTGCGACTAAGCGCATTGGCTACGACATTCGCCTTCCAGGATGGTAGCGAATCTCGCAATCGTAATCACTTAAGAGTTCAACACAGAATGAAGCTTGACTCGCTCTTTGCGACTAAGCGCATCGGCTACGACATTCTCCTTCCAGGATGGTAGCGAATCTCGCAATCGTAATCACTTAAGAGTTCAACCCAACGACGTTGCCTCATGTTGAGCTCCTTCTGATTAAGAAAATGATGGAGACTTTTGTGTTCTGTGAAAACCACACACTTCGTTCCATAGAGGTAGTGTCTCCAGATTTTAAGCGCGAAAACCACAGCTCCTAACTCAAGATCATGAGTCGTGTAGTTCTTCTCGTGAATTTTTAGCTGTCTAGATGCATATTCAATAACTTTACCTCGTTGCATGAGAACGCAACCAAGGCCTAAGTTGGACGCATCGCAATAGACAACGAAATCATCGTTTCCATCGGGTAGAGATAGAACAGGAGCATTACATAGCTTCTGTTTCAGCGTTTGGAACGCTTCTTCTTGCTTAGGTCCCCACTCAAAGGCTTATTCTTCTGAGTCAAAGCAGTGAGTGGAACCACAACCTTCGAGAAATTTGAAATGAAACGTCGATAATATCCAGCAAGACCAAGAAAAGATCAAACCTCTGTAGGCGTCGTCAGTGTATTCCAGTCTTTAATAGCAGCAATCTTGGATGGATCCACGTGAATACCCTGCTCATTGACTATATGACCTAAGAATTGATCTTCTTTAAGCCAGAATTCACACTTGGAGAATTTAGCAAAAAGTTGTTCCTTCTTCAGGAGTTCCAATGTTAAGCGAAGGTGTTGCTCGTGTTCGGCTTGAGACTTCGAGTAGACAAGAATATCGTCGATGAACACAATGATGAATTTTTCTAAATAAGGTTTACAGACCCTATTCATTAAGTCCATAAAGATAGCTGGAGCATTCGTCAAACCAAAAGGCATGACAGTGAACTCATAATGCCCATATCTTGTGCGGAAAGCGGTTTTGGGAATATCTTCTTCGAGAACACGAAGTTGATGATACCCAGAACGCAGGTCGATCTTAGAAAAACAGGTAGCACCTTGCAGCTGGTCAAAGAGATCATCAATTCGAGGTAGGGGATATCGATTCTTGATGGTAAGCTTATTAAGCTCATGATAATCGATACACATTCAAAAAGATCCATCTTTCTTTTTCACAAAGAGGACAGGAGCTCCCCAAGGTGAAAAGCTCGGACGGATGAATCCTTTATCAGACGGTGCAAGACGATAAGGTGCTTTCGCAATCGGGTTGGCATTGGGTACAAGGTCAATATGAAACTCGACTTGACGAACTAGAGGCAAACTAGGCAGTTCATCAGGAAACACCTCTGGATAATCCCGAACAATCGGAATATCCTGAATACTCTTGCTCTTACCTTTCTCCTCAGTGACATTTGCCAGAAAAGCAACATATCATTTTCATAAATAACTTTGGGCCTTTGTACACGACATAAGCTTCAATCCACCTGAAGGTTTCTCGCCACGAACTTCTAAAACTTCACCAGAAGACAAAGGAATACGAACAATCTTATCGAAACAAATCACCTTAGCATGGTGTTTGGTCAACCAATCCATTCCAACGATAATATCGAAGCTCCCAAGTTGCATCGGTGTGAGGTCAATAGGAAAAAGATGGTTATCAAAGTTTAACTGACAATCACGAATAACAGAATCGAGAACAAGAGGTTTACCAGTGGCAACTTCGACAGATAAGGGTTTCCTCAGTTTAGTTCTAGGTATCGCAAGTAAAGGTTCAAAAGATAACGAAACAAAACTTCTATCGGCACCAGAATCAAAAAGAATAGACGCAGGTCGATTGTTAACAAGAAACGTACCATTAACCACCTCGTTGTCGGCCCTTGCTTCGTTTGCATTCAAATTGTACGCTCGTCCACGAGCGGGATTCACGTTTGCGTTGACATTCGCATTCGCATTCGGGTTCGCATTAGCATTCGCGTTCACCAACCTCGGACAATTGTTGCGGAAGTTACCAAACTCTCCACAATTAAAACATGAACCCAGTGGGAATCTCGCAGCATTCCCCTGAACCGGAGCTTGAACCTAGGCAACCTGATTTTGTCCCAGACGACAAATATTGGCCAAATGCCCAAGTTTACCACACGTTGTGCATTGCTTGCAAGCTTGTTGTGCAACATGATGACCGTTGCAGCGTGCACAAAGAGGTGCTGTACCAGCATATACCTTCTTCGCAGGCGGCTGAGCCGGTGGGTTCTGTGCAATCTGAGCAGTCTGTGCTGTAACAGCAAAATTTTGAGCCCCCTTTTGCTTTCTCGACTTCTTCGATGACTCACCTTTCTTACTCTTACCCTTTTCCTTGTCTTTCGCAAAATCGGTTGTCTTCTTCTTATCCCCCTTGCGGGTAAGTTTACCCTTCCAGACTTGAGACTCAGTCAGGGTTGCAGACAACTCGATCGTGTGACGAACAGTAGTAGGATTAATACCAGTCACAATATCCTGAATGGAATCGGGTAAACCATCGATATATCTCTTGATTGCTTTCTCCAGAGGGGTAACCATAGTGGGACACAACAGACTGAGTTCCTCAAAACGATCTGTATACGCACGGTGTTCACCCCCATCTTGCTTTAAATCATCAAACTCTCATTCCAAAGCCCGAATTTCGTGACGGGGACAAAACTCTTTCATCATGAGACCTCGAAGCTCTTCCCATGTTTGTGCTAATGCCACTTCGGCACCCCTATCGCGCATAATACCATTCCACCAGGTAAGAGCTTGCTTCTCAAACACGCTTGATGCAAATTCAACCTTACGCGCATTCGGACACTGCACATGTCTGAATGTGCTCTCGATACTCTCGAACCACTGCAGGAGCGCAGTTGCTCCTTGTTACCCAGAAAACTTAAGCGGCTTCGCAGAATTGAAATTCTTGAAATTACACGGTGCGTTATTGTTGTTATTATTGTTTTTGTGGTATAGCTCGTGGACTTGGGTCACAACGCCTGGAAGCACAGCAGCCACTTGCTGAGAGACCAAGGCTGCAATTTCTTTAATAGTGAAAGATTGTGCTTCACGTCGAGGAGGAATTGTCTAACAAGGAAACAAGAGAAACGAGTGAGGTTGAGAAGCAAAAGAGGTATTGAAAATACCGTCAAAACACCAGGAAGGCGATCATTTGTACGTTACCTCGAACAAACAAACGACACGCAGTGACTAATCAAAGTAAATGGGTCGAAACTAATGTATCGCTGAAGACATGCTCGCCTATAAGTGAACACTCACCCCAAGAGTTCCCAGGTAAGACTGACTGGTCCGATTATGTGGATTTGTATGAACACTCTATCCTTAGACAGAAAACTCATAGTACAGGCACTCACTCTTCCAGTTTGCACGTGTTCACACTATTTTGACCCAAACTTTGACGAGATTTTGAAAACTTAAAGGGTTCAAAACCTTACAACAGAGGGTTCAAAACCTAGTAATCAATCATCCTAGAACGGATGATTAGTTTTTTTTTCAAAGCGGTTTCGAAAATTGTGTTCTCATTGTGGTTATCACCGAAGGATAGGTGACGGTTTTGTTTTAAAAATCTAAACGCATGAAACTTTGCGTTAGGGTCCTAAAAGTTATAGTCTAGGTCAAAGCATTACTAATAACCTAATTCCCTATAACCATTGGCTCTGATACCAACTCTTCTGTCACACCCCGACAACGTAAAACAACAAAACGTGGCGGAAACGTCGGGGAGTGTTGCAACAGAATTATCGTTTCATAACCATGGATACAAAAAGAGTTTCGTTTTATTGATATTATTAAACTTTAACATTGTCTTAACATAAAACAAACAAGTATATATCGACTATCATTGTTATTAATGTCACTAAGGCCTCGTCCAGATCCTATGTGACGCATGCATCCAAGAAATCAATCAAGCAACAACACCTGAAACATATGTAAAAACAAAGTCAGCAAAGAAATGCTGGCGAGTACATAGGTTTTATAAGAGTATCGGAATCATGGCTCCGTTCACATGTTGCAGTACTTTATTAGACTACAAGAGTCAAAATACAAACCTCGTTTTGAAAAGTGTATTGCAACATAGCTAACCAACTCAAATCAAGTTGGTTATAGTTTATAAAATCTCGTAGCCATGATTCTTAACTCAAAAACATTTGTTTTAGAAAACCAATTTGTAAAACATCTCGTAAAAACTCGTTAATAAAACACGTATGGTTCATATCTTTTAGAAAACATCGTTGTGTGACATCATTTCAAAATTGTTTACCCAAGTGAACTAAATAACGCCACGGTATGTAATATGTTGAAAACACTTATATATAAGAAGTACCAGCGACGTATCTACCATGCTTTCACCACATTGCACCCGTCCCGTTATCTAAACACTTAACCAAAAACCAATCGTTTATCCAATTCGTTTATCTTATTCAAATCGTTTCCAAATCGATCCCAAATCATTTCCAAATCGTTAACTCGTTTAAATCGTTTAAATCAACCTCGTTTTAATTGTGAAAACTATTTATGGTCGTCTCGCTAATAACATTCAAACCTTCGTGACTCGACTACCTCGCTTCTCGCATCTCGCATTAACAAACCACCAAAGCGTAAGTTAACTAACATCAGATTCAGTCGTTACCCACAACCCCCACACATAACCATGGGTGCAGTGCAATAACGGGATTTGTCAGATCCTATGGTACCATAACCTAATACTGGTCGGCTTGATCAGTGCTAATGAATGTCATTCGTTATGTAACTACAACCAACAAGTTTGTTCACTTTATTGAAATCTTTATTAGTTTAGTATAAACCATCTTAATCGTTTTCGAAAACGTCGTTTAAACCTTGAAATCATTTTGTACATATGAATCACCCCAAAACAATTGAAAACAGTAAAATAGGGGAACTATGTACTCACATGAAGTGCAAATTATCTTCAATCAATAGGACTTCAACAACTCAAGTAAACCAGAGAAATCAAGCAGCACCTAGAAATCGAATCACTAGTAAATAAATTGACACCTCAATCGGAAG
This sequence comes from Helianthus tuberosus, assembly GCA_030545235.1. Classification (NCBI taxonomy): domain Eukaryota; kingdom Viridiplantae; phylum Streptophyta; class Magnoliopsida; order Asterales; family Asteraceae; genus Helianthus; species Helianthus tuberosus. The sequence continues at coordinate 45,448,662 of CM060426.1, read as the reverse complement.
ATCGGATAGAATGAGGTATTGTAAACCAAATGAGTGTTGGAACTCATGTGATATGGTTTAACAAAGTCTACATTCTAGATCGGAACCTAACCTAAGTGCTTTCGACCCATCGCGACCCATTAAGGTAGCTTACGCTACTTTAACGCGTCGTGAGCGCAAATGCGCGTTCAAGACGTCTAACTAGTCCTATGACAAGTATTATATGCCAAAACATGTTTAAATATGTTACATAATCAGCTATGTGACAAAATTTTATGTTACATATGCTTTATTACCACTTATGTATGAAAAGGGCATTTTGGTCATTTACCTAAGGCTTATAAACTACCTATCATACAACTAATTAAACCTAAGTGACCATAAGGTATAACCTCAGAAGGTTATTCCCTATACCACTATGGTCACTAAACATGTTTGGTCGGATCCTAATGATCGACCATGTAACATCTGTGTCTGAAATCATTGTAAACAGTTCAGTTATCAATAAAATATAGTTATTTGATCCCAATGTTTGTTTGTTTATGTTTTACATTTTTCATGTTTTGACTTTTATTCAAGTTCAAACTCTATATCGCTTTCTGGAGAATTATACGCAAACTGGTGCGTAAACGTAATCAGTTTAATGCGATAAATACTCCAGAACAACAATTTATGCTTTACATACCTTAAATAGCCTTTACATAACTTAGAAATAAGTTCTGAAGGCATTGGTTTGGCATAATCAAGTTAATTCGCTTACAGGGACTAAAATTGACAAACTGTGAAAGTATGCCAATTTGAACTGTGACAAACATTCCGGAACATGGCCATAAGTTAAACACACCCTAAATATCCTTTACATGGCTTAGAAATAGGCTTTGAGGGGTTCGGTGTGCTAAAATAAACTTTATGCTCATTCAGGGACTAAAAGCATCAAAAAGTGCACAAGTTTGCATTTTCGCGCATAACTTACATTCTGAATACATCCGGACATCCAAAAATTTATGTAAGCACTAAAATATTTTATTTTAGTGTTTGGCATGAGAAAAATCCATTCGTCGCGTCATTTGGATCGATTTTCGCGCTTATGCGCATTCCGTCGTAATTAAGCAAACATCGCGATCGTACGACCAAACGAACCAACATCCGGCATATTTTTGAGCATGTTTCATGTCCACAATGTTTAGGCATCATTTTAGGGCCTTAAAGTTGGTTTAACGGGCCTTAGAAGTGTTGAAATGAGCTTAAAACACATACAGGGACTGAAACCGTAATTCTGCAAACTTGTTTCTGAACTGTAACACTCAGGCGGCCCGCTTAAGTTTCTGTTGCCTCTTACGCGGCCCGCGTCAGCCTCTCTGATGTGCAGAATTGTTGCAAATAGCTGTTTACGGCTGTTAAGCACCTCAAAACCACTTGCAAACGGTTTTTACAATACCATGGGCCATTTCTATGGGTTCTAATGGTTTAGTAAAACTAGGGGCACACTTGGATGGTTGAGATCGAGGCACGTTTTTCGACAAACGATCCTAACGGTTCTACATTTCCTATAAATACCCCCCATGTTTCCTCATTTCCCTCACACCTAAATCTGATTCTAGCTCTCTAAGTGGAAGTGTTTGTGCTTCCTACCTGAGAGTGAATCGGGTTTAATACTTGCGGGGACCTTCTGTAAGTATTCCTTCGTTCTTTTCTTTCGTTTTTATGCTTTAAAGTCAAACTGTGTTTGTGTCACACCCCGACCACGTGTAACATACAAAACGTGGCAGAAACGTCGGGGAGTGTTGTAACAGAATTAATTGTTTCATAACCATGGCATACAAAGTTATATTTTATTTATCAACATAAGAGTACATTGTCTTAAACAGGAAATAAAGAGTTTATAACATAATTAAGCTAGTCTATCTCCATTTTTAGTCTCTAAGGCACAGGTCCGCCCTAGTGTCATGATCAACATCCTACGCAAAAGCTCCTGAAAACACATGTGAAAATAGGTACGTCAGCATAAAAATGCCTGTGAGATACATAGGATTTGTGAAAAGAGGATTCATGACTTATAAGTTTATGAAAAATTGTTTAATAACAGTCAGTCATGAACCTTGTATGTTGTTTTGTTTTGTAAATCATTCAAAAGCCATGATATGTATAAATAAGAGAATAATGCAAGTTGTTTTGTAATTCAGTGTCTTGTGAAAATGAGTTGTTTATGTAATATGTCAAATATTGAAATGATTTAAGTTACGCTACGACATGTAATATCATACAAACACTTATATATAGGAAGTACCAGCGGCGTATCCACCATGCTTGTATCATATTACACACGCCTCGTTACTCCATTCACTTACTCAAACCAACCGTCAATGTAAATTGTTCATGTATAAATGAATTGTCATGTGATAATGTGTAAACCATATCGAAATGTCTATGTTCAATGTAAACCACCAGATGTGTTTATCACTGTCAAAATGTTTATGTTTAATGTAGATCATGTAATGTGTAACCAGAAATGTCATGTATGGTAAGTGAAATGTATCAACTAAACCATATGAAAAATACACAACAACAAGGTATTGAAGTAAAACACAGTTTAAATCAAAGTTATGTTTTGTCTAACAAATGCATGCTATACTGATATAAACATCTTTGCGGTATTGTGAAAATGCATACATCCAAGCCTTGAGACTGTGGCGATAAACCCTTAAACAAATTAAAAGTTTATCTAAGTTATGTATATCGAATTCGGTCATTCCTTCCAATCCAAACAAACCCAGGATTTCAGGAACGGGAGTTGTCAATTCCTATGGTACCACTACCTACTAACGAACGGCGTGATCAATGTTAATGAATGTATTGTTCCATGTTAAACAAACCAAATGTCATACCCAAAATGTAAGCATGTGAAAACGATGCACTAAGTATGTAATCAAATGAACATACATAGCGTGAAATGTAATGTAAAACGATGTACTAAGTAATGCACACAATGGGCATACATAGCATGAAATGTAATGTAAAACGATGTACTAAGTAATGCACACAATGGGCACACATAGCATAAAATGTAATGAAATTATGTACTATGAATGTACTAATAAATATAGCAAGTATATGATGTGAAAACAGGAAAGCATGAAAGTAACAAGTAGGCACATGTGTTCCACCCCAGAATGTTTGGAAAACAGTAAAAGAGGGGTCTATGTACTCACTTGAGATTGTTCAGTAGTCCTAAGATAACCACCAAGCAATGCTAGAGATCACGGAATCAAACGACACCTAATATAGGTAACTATGTTAATAAACCGGACCTATATCGGAAGATCGGGCAGCATGAGGGTTCGTAAACCAAATGAGTATGGAGACTCGTGTAATATGGTTTAACAAAGCCTACATACTAATTGAAACCTAACATAATTGTTTACGACCCATTACGACCCGTTTAGGTAGCTTATGCTACTTTAACGCGTCGTGCGCGCAAAAGCGCACTTGAGACGTCTAACCAGCCCTATGACAAGTGTTATATGCCTAAACATGTTACATAATCAGTTATGTGACAAAAGTTTAGGTTACATATGCTTAATTACCAATTTTACATGAAAAGGGTATTCTGGTAATTTACCTAAGGCATATAAACTACCTATCATACAACTATTCAAACGAAGCGACCATAGGGTATAACCTCGGAAGGTTATTCCCTATCTACTATGGTCACCTAATGTATTTGGTCGGATCCTAATGATCGACCAAATGGGTCGGGTTCGAAGGTATAAGCGATTTATTAGATTGCTTACCCTACGACCCTAGACAACGTGGTAATCAGTAGGCATAGTCCCAAGGGACTATAACCATCGTGATTACAATCACGTTGCGAAGTTCAAATGAACTTCGCATTGACCATAAACTGGTCAACGCATAAAGTCAAACAAAGTTTGACTTTCAGACTCGAAAAGACTCGAAAAGCAATAAAAGAACGAAAGAATACTTACGAAGGGTCCCCGAATGCTAATTTCGATCCAAGAATCCAGGTATGAAACAATGGTTTCAACTTAGAGTTTCTAAGATCAAAATTCTAGTGGGTTTAGCAATGGATGGCATGGGGTATTTATAGTGTTTCCCGAACCGTTAGGATCGTTTCTTGGAAAACGTGATTCGATCTTGGCCATACACTTGCACCCATGGTATTGTAATACCATGTGCATCAAAAACCAGCCCATAGTATTGAGAAAAACCATGTGCAAGGGTGAAATGGACCAGATTCGATGTTTCTGTATGTTTTCTGCTGTCCGGAGGCCCATGCGGCCCGCTTCAGGATTACCAGAAGTGTAGGCGGGCCGCCTGGCCATGTTTTACAGAATTGCAGTTTTGGTCCCTGTTGTGTATTCGGCCCATTTCCGGCACTTCTAAGGCCCGTCAAGCCAACTTTAAGGCCCTAAAATGATGCCTAAACATTGTGGACATGAAACATGCTCAAAAATATGTCGGATGTTGGTTCGTTTGGCCGTACGATCGCGATGTTCGCTTAATTACGACGGAATGCGCATAAGCGCGAAAAACGATCCAAATGACGCAACGAATGGATTTTTCTTAAGCCAAACACTAAAATAAAATATTTTAGTGCTTACATAAATTTTTGGATGTCCGGGTGTATTCAGAACGTAAGTTATGCGCAAAAGTTCAAACTTGTGCACTTTTTGACACTTTTAGTCCCTGAATGACCCAAAAGTTTGTTTTAGCATACCGAACCCCTCAAATCCTATTTCTAAGCTATTTAAAGGATATTTATGGTATGTTTAACTTATGGTCATGTTCCGGAATGTTCGTTACAGTTCAAATTGGCATACTTTCGCAGTTTGTCAAGTTTAGTCCCTGTAAGCGAATTAACTTTGTTTTTGCCATACCAAAGCCTTTAAAACTTATTTCTAAATTATGTAAAGGTTATTTAAGGTATGTTAAGTATATGTTGAAGTTCTGGAGTATTTGTCGCATTAAACTGAGTACGTTTACGCACCAGTTTGCATATAACTCTCTAGAAAGTGACGTAGAGTTTGAAATTGAATAAAAGTCAAAACATGAAAAATGTAAAACACAACCAAACAAACATTGGGATCAAATAACATTGTTTTATTGATAACTGAACTGTTCACAATGATTACAAGCACAGATGTTACAGTCTCCCCTACTTGTGGAAATTTCGTCTCGAAATTTATTTAGAGGAAACTCGTGGGAAAAGATGCGGATATTTCGCCTTCATTTGATCTTCGCATTCCCAAGTAAACTCGGGTCCATGTTTAGCTTCCCAGCGAACTTTGACCAAAGGAATGCGCTTGCGTTTGAGCCACTTGACTTCACGTTCCATGATTTCCACTGGCTTCTCAACAAATTTCAGTGTTTTGCCAACACGAATTTCGTCAAGCGGTATGTGGAGGTTCTCATCAGCTAAACACCTCTTGAGATTGGATACGTGAAAAGTTGGATGAACATTTCCAAGTTCAGGAGATAACTCAAGTCTGTAGGCTACCTTACTGATTCTTTCGACGATCTTGAATGGTCCAACGTATCTAGGTGCAAGTTTTCCTTTCTTTCCAAATCTGATCAAACCTTTCCAAGGTGAGACCTTAACTAATACTCGATCACCGACTTGAAATTCCAAGGGTTTGCGTTTAGGGTCCGCGTAACTCTTTTGACGGCTTCTAGCTGTCTGAAGGTTATCACGAACTTTCTTGATCTTGTCAGTTGTCTCTAAAATGAGGTCAGGTCCAGTAAGTTGAGCCTCGCCGATCTCATTCCAGCAGACTGGTGAACGACATTTTCGACCATAGAGAGCCTCGAAAGGAGCCATTTTGATGCTGGTGTGATAACTGTTGTTGTAGGAGAATTCAATCAGCTGAAGATGTGAATCCCAACTACCACCAAAATCGATCACACAAGCTCTAAGCATATCCTCCAGAGTCTGGATTGTTCTCTCAGATTGACCATCCGTTTGCGGATGATAAGCTGTGCTCAGATTAAGTTGGGTCCCCATAGCAGATTGCATGGTTCTCCAAAAAATGAGAAGTGAAACGAGCATCTCTGTCAGAAATGATGTTCAAAGGAACACCATGTCGAGCTACAATTTCATCCACATAGATTTTTGCAAGTCTATCAGCAGGAAAGTCCTCACGGATTGGCAAGAAATGCGCTGACTTTGTGAGACGATCAACGACTACCCAGATGGCATCATGACCTTTCTTGGTGCGTGGAAGTTTGGTAACAAGATCCATAGTAATGTTTTCCCATTTCCAAACTGGGATCTCTGGTTGCACCAATAGACCCGAAGGACGTTGATGTTCAGCCTTAACCTTAAGACACGTAAGGCATTTTGATACGTATAAGGCAATGTCTTTCTTCATACCAGGCCACCAGTAGTGAATATGAAGATCCTTATACATCTTGTCTGAGCCCGGATGAATAGAATAACGAGACTTATGGGTTTCATCCATAAGCAAGGTACGAAGATCATCCTGGCTTGGGACCCACAAACGGTCCATGAAGTAATACGATCCATTGTCCTTCAGCTCCAGATCAGGTGTTATGTGATAGGGAAATTCCTTATCCATCAAACCTTGTGAAACACAAGATTGTTGAGCCTGAGAAATGCATGCTTGGATATCTGATCGAGCTTGAATAACAGATTGAACACGTACACAATGAAGCTTAGTACGTTCCTTACGACTCAATGCATCGGCTACGACATTCGCCTTACCAGGATGGTAGCAAATCTCGCAGTCATAGTCGTTTAAAAGCTCAACCCAACGTCGTTGCCTCATGTTGAGTTCTTTCTGGTTGAAGATATGCTGAAGACTTTTGTGGTCCATGAAAACCACACATTTTGTACCATACAAATAATGTCTCCAGATCTTTAGAGCGAAAACAACTGCACCCAACTCAAGATCATGAGTGGTGTAGTTCTTCTCATGTATCTTCAACTGCCTCGATGCATAAGCTATGACTTTGTTCCTTTGAATCAGGACACAGCCAAGACCCAATTTAGATGCATCGCAAAAAACGACGAAATCATCATTGCCCTCAGGCAAAGTCAGAACAGGCGCTTCGCAAAGCTTCTGCTTCAATTTTTGAAAAGCTTCCTCTTGTTTGAATCCCCAATCAAAGGGCTTGTTCTTTTGAGTTAGAGCAGTTAGAGGAACTGCAATCTTCGAGAAGTTTTCAATGAAGCGGCGATAATAACCCGCTAGACCAAGAAAAGAACGAACTTCAGTAAAAGTAGTAGGCGTATCCCAATCCTTAATCGCACTGATCTTGGAGGGATCTACATGAATACCTTGTTCGTTGATAATATGCCCCAAAAATTGAACTTCTTTAAGCCAAAATTCGCACTTGGAGAATTTGGCGAAAAGTTGCTCTTTCTTTAGGAGTTCCAGAGTAAGATGAAGATGTTGCTCGTGATCAGCTTGCGTCTTTGAATATATCAAGATGTCATCAATAAAAACAATGACGAACTGATCCAAATATGGTTTGCAGACCCTATTCATTAAGTCCATGAAAACAGCAGGAGCATTAGTCAAACCGAATGGCATGACTGTGAATTCATAATGCCCATAACGAGTACGGAACGCTGTCTTGGGAATGTCTTCTTCATGCACACGAAGTTGATGATATCCAGATCGCAGATCAATCTTCGAAAAATAAGAAGCGCCCTGTAACTGATCAAAGAGATCATCGATGCGAGGTAGGGGATATCGATTCTTGATGGTAAGCTTGTTAAGCTCACGATAATCGATACACATCCTAAAGGATCCATCCTTCTTCTTGACAAAAAGAACGGGAGCACCCCAGGGTGAAAAGCTAGGACGGATAAAGCCTTTGTCAGAGAGCTCCTGAAGCTGCTTAGACAACTCTTGCATCTCAAATGGTGCAAGACGATATGGAGCTCTGGCAATGGGATTTGCACCAGGTACGAGATCAATGCGGAACTCGACTTGGCGTGCTGGAGGTAGACCAGGTAAGTCTTCAGGGAATACTTCAGAATAATCCCGAACGACAGGAATATCTGAAATAGACTTACCCTTGTCTTTATCTGCTGTAACATGTGCTAAGAAAGCCACATAGTTCTTCCGCAGATACTTCCGAGCTTTAAAACAAGACATGAGTTTGAGACCACCGGCAGGCTTCTCACCACGAACCTGTAGGATCTCGCCTGTCGACAGCGGCACACGAACAATCTTCTCAGAACAAACTATCTCTGCGCGATGCTTGGCTAACCAATCCATTCCCACAATGACGTCTAAGCTTCCAAGTTGCATAGGCGTGAGGTTGATAGGAAAAAGATGATCGTTAAGGTTCAACTGGCAGTTGCGAAGAACAGAATCAAGAATAATGGGTTCACCACTAGCAACCTCTACTGTCAAAGGTTTTCCTAGTTTCGTTCTAGACACGCGAAGTAATGGCTCAAAAGACAATGACACAAAACTCTTGTCGGCACCCGAATAAAAAAGAACAGATGCAGGCTGATTATTAATAAAGAACGTACCGTTCACCACATTATCGTCCGCCTGCGCCTCTTGGGCATTCATGTTAAAAGCTCGTCCACGAGCCTGAGCCTGATTCTGATTTTGATTCTGGTTCTGGTTGGCTAGCCTTGGGCACCGGTTCCTGTAGTGGGTCAGATCCCCACAGTTATAACAAGCACCTGGTGGGTTGTGTGGTCGTGCAGCTTGACCCTGTTGTTGAGCAGGAGGCTGAGCAACTTGTTGAGCCGGGTTCTGAACTGCCCGATTCTGAGCAAACCGACAAACATCGGCAAGATGACCTGACTTCCCACAGTTAGTACAGAAACGGCACTGATGTTGTGGCTGATGGTGACTGTTGCAACTATTGCACAAAGGTGCATTCCCTGAATAGGGCTTCTTCGCTAGAGGTGGTGCGGGTTGGTTGGGAGCTGCCTGGTTAGCTTGGGCAGTGACAGCATAGTTTTGGGAAGCCTTACGCTTCCTTGACCCTCTCGAAGAACCAGAATTCTTTCCATTCTTGTTTTGACCTTTCTTGCTATCTTCATTGTCAGCCGACTGCTTCTTGCCCTTGTCACCCTTCCTGTGTAGCTTATTCTTCCGAATCTGCGACTCAGTCAATGTCGCTGATAACTCGATCGCCTGACGGAGTGTGGTAGGGTTACTACCAGTAATGATGTCTTGTACGGAGTCAGGTAGGCCATCGATGTACCTTTCGATAGCCTTGTCGAGTGGGGTAACCATAGTTGGGCAAAGCAGACTCAACTCCTCAAACCTATCAGTATACGCCCGATGCTCACCACTATCTTGCTTCAAAACATCAAACTCTTTCTCCAACGCTCGCTGTTCATGACGAGGACAAAACTCCCTCATTATAAGAGCTCTAAGTTCAGTCCATGTCTGTGCTAGAGCAATTTCTGCACCACGGTCTCTCATTACCCCATTCCACCATGTAAGAGCCCTCTTCTGAAACACACTTGAAGAAAACTCGACCTTGCGATTGTCAGCACACTGCACGTGGCGAAAAGTATTCTCAATGCTCTCGAACCATTGAAGAAGCCCAGTTGCTCCTTCAGAACCACTAAACTTGAGTGGTTTAGACGAGTTAAAATCCTTGAATTTGCATGGAGCATTGTTGTTGTTGTTGGCTTGGTGCCATTGAGCAAAGAGATTTGGGAATTGAGCAGCCATCTGCTGCGCAATAATTTCTGCTAGTTCGGCAGTCGCTATCTGGTTTTCGCGTCGAGGAGGCATTCTAAAAGAGGAAAACATGAAAGGAAACGAGTGAGATGATTGGATGAAGAGAATGAGATGAAACAAAATCAACAAAAGCAAAGATGGTGGTCATTTGTCTGCATTACCAAGCAAACAAACGACACACAGTGACTAATCAAAGTAAATGGATCAAAAATAATGTATCGCGAAGACATGCTCGCCTATAAGTGAACACTCATCCCAAGAATTCCCAGGTAAGCACAACTGGTCTCGCGTCTGATAAGATATATACGAAGTGCTTGCCTAGACAGAAAACCCAGAATACAGGCATTCACTCTTCCAGTTTGCACATGTTCACATTATTTAAAACCCAAAACCTTGACGAGATTTTGAAAATTCAAAGGCATAAAGCCAAAAATTTTAGTTAAACTGGAAGGGTTCAAAACCTTACAAAAGAGGGTTCAAAACCATGTAATAAATCATCCAAAAACAGATGATTGTTTTTCAAAAATCGTTTCGGAAAATTTGGTTCTTGTTTTGATAATCACCTAAGGATAGGTGATGTACATGTTTTAAGATCTAAACACAAGATAACTTGTGTTAGGGTCCTAGAAAGGTTATAGTCTAGGTCTAAGCATTACTAATAACCTAATTCCCTATAACCATTGGCTCTGATACCAACTCTTCTGTCACACCCCGACCACGTGTAACATATAAAACGTGGCGGAAACGTCGGGGAGTGTTGTAACAGAATTAATTGTTTCATAACCATGGCATACAAAGTTATATTTTATTTATCAACATAAGAGTACATTGTCTTAAACAGGAAATAAAGAGTTTATAACATAATTAAGCTAGTCTATCTCCATTTTTAGTCTCTAAGGCACAGGTCCGCCCTAGTGTCATGATCAACATCCTACGCAAAAGCTCCTGAAAACACATGTGAAAATAGGTACGTCAGCATAAAAATGCCTGTGAGATACATAGGATTTGTGAAAAGAGGATTCATGACTTATAAGTTTATGAAAAATTGTTTAATAACAGTCAGTCATGAACCTTGTATGTTGTTTTGTTTTGTAAATCATTCAAAAGCCATGATATGTATAAATAAGAGAATAATGGAAGTTGTTTTGTAATTCAGTGTCTTGTGAAAATGAGTTGTTTATGTAAAATGTAATATGTCAAATATTGAAATGATTTAAGTTACGCTACGACATGTAATATCATACAAACACTTATATATAGGAATTACCAGCGGCGTATCCACCATGCTTGTATCATATTACACACGCCTCGTTACTCCATTCACTTACTCAAACCAACCGTCAATGTAAATTGTTCATGTATAAATGAATTGTCATGTGATAATGTGTAAACCATATCGAAATGTCTATGTTCAATGTAAACCACCAAATGTGTATATCACTGTCAAAATGTTTATGTTTAATGTAGATCATGTAATGTGTAACCAGAAATGTCATGTATGGTAAGTGAAATGTATCAACTAAACCATATGAAAAATACACAACAACAAGGTATTGAAGTAAAACACAGTTTAAATCAAAGTTATGTTTTGTGTAACAAATGCATGCTATACTGATATAAACATCTATGCGATATTGTGAAAATGCATACATCCAAGCCTTGAGACTGTGGCGATAAACCCTTAAACAAATTAAAAGTTTATCTAAGTTATGTATATCGAATTCGGTCATTCCTTCCAATCCAAACAAACCCAGGATTTCAGGAACGGGAGTTGTCAATTCCTATGGTACCACTACCTACTAACGAACGGCGTGATCAATGTTAATGAATGTATTGTTCCATGTTAAACAAACCAAATGTCATACCCAAAATGTAAGCATGTGAAAACGATGCACTAAGTATGTAATCAAATGAACATACATAGCGTGAAATGTAATGTAAAACGATGTACTAAGTAATGCACACAATGGGCATACATAGCATGAAATGTAATGTAAAACGATGTACTAAGTAATGCACACAATGGGCACACATAGCATAAAATGTAATGAAATCATGTACTATGAATGTACTAATAAACATAGCAAGTATATGATGTGAAAACAGGAAAGCATGAAAGTAACAAGTAGGCACATGTGTTCCACCCCAAAATGTTTGGAAAACAGTAAAATAGGGGTCTATGTACTCACTTGAGATTGTTCAGTAGTCCTAAGATAACCACCAAGCAATCCTAGTGATCACGGAATCAAACAGCACCTAATATAGGTAACTATGTTAATAAACCGGACCTATATCGGAAGATCGGGTAGTATGAGGGTTCGTAAACCAAACGAGTATGGAGACTCGGGTAATATGGTTTAACAAAGCCTACATACTAATTGAAACCTAACATAATTGTTTACGACCCATTACGACCCGTTTAGGTAGCTTATGCTACTTTAACGCGTCGTGCGCGCAAAAGCGCACTTGAGACGTCTAACCAGCCCTATGACAAGTGTTATATGCCTAAACATGTTACATAATCAGTTATGTGACAAAAGTTTAGGTTACATATGCTTAATTACCAATTATACATGAAAAGGGTATTCTGGTAATTTACCTAAGGCATATAAACTACCTATCATACAACTATTCAAACGAAGCGACCATAGGGTATAACCTCGGAAGGTTATTCCCTATCTACTATGGTCACCTAATGTATTTGGTCGGATCCTAATGATCGACCAAATGGGTCGGGTTCGAAGGTATAAGCGATTTATCAGATTGCTTACCCTACGACCCTAGACAACGTGGTAATCAGTAGGCATAGTCCCAAGGGACTATAACCATCGTGATTACAATCACATTGCGAAGTTCAAATGAACTTCGCATTGACCATAAACTGGTCAACGCAGAAAGTCAAACAAAGTTTGACTTTCAGACTCGAAAAGCAATAAAAGAACGAAAGAATACTTACGAAGGGTCCCCGAATGCTAATTTCGATCCAAGAATCTCAGGTATGAAACAATGGTTTCAACTTAGAGTTTCTAAGATCAAAATTCTAGTGGGTTTAGCAATGGATGGCATGGGGTATTTATAGTGTTTCCCGAACCGTTAGGATCGTTTCTTGGAAAACGTGATTCGATCTTGGCCATACACTTGCACCCATGGTATTGTAATACCATGTGCATCAAAAACCAGCCCATAGTATTGAGAAAAACCATGTGCATGGGTGAAACGGACCAGATTCGATGTTTCTGCATGTTTTCTGCTGTCAGGAGGCCCATGCTGTGACAACTCGAGTTTCCGACTTTCTTTTTTTCGCATTTAGTGCACGTTGACTTTGACTGTGTAGTTGTTTGACTTGTTTAACTTGTAACTGTATACGTTAATTTATAATGAACAATTGTGGTTGCATGATTTTGTGTTTGGCTGTATATCATGAAACACCTGTTGAAAACTTAAACTGTTTAAAACATGGAAGGACCTGACGAAACAGACTGTTTCGCCATATACATTCCGACGAAACTGGTGTGTTTCGCCATCAAGCAACTCGACGAAACAGTGTGTTTCGCCATATCACCTCACGACGAAACTGATGTGTTTCGTCGGCCCATTGATTCGCAAAGCCCATTAAGGGCCCAGAACGGTAATTCGTGGATATTAAGTGAAACCGACTTCCTGTTTCACACTTTTATCAAAAATAGAAACCCTAGAATTCTCTCTTTTGAAAAGGCGATACCCATCATCAACCATCATCTTTCTCTCTCGAATCCTCCCTTTTTCATCCCGAATATCTCGGTTAGTGCGTGCTTGTCTAAATCGGTTTCTTTGTCCCTTGATTTCTTTATACATGTTGTGTTTATGCTTGATTTCTGGATTATAGGAGTGTATGTGTATGATGAATACTTAGGGTTTCATGAACCTCTCAATGATTATGCATGTTAGCGGGTATGCATAGAGTATGGATTTTATGAGTGTTGTTTTGTGATGATTACATGATTTTATTGATGAAGATGATGATATGATCCCTGGTTCATTGATGTTTCGGTTGTGATGCATAGATTAATGGTTGGTAACATAAGACTCATTATATTGAGCGAGGATTGAATGATTTCTGTGTTGAACGATTTCTGTATGATGAGGAATTGCTGTTTTACGGCTGTTAGGGTTTATGTGTTTTTCGCTCTGCTGTAACTGATGTCTGCGAAACTGAACTGTTCGACGAAACAGAACTCTCGGCGAAACAGAATGTGTTTCGCCAAGAGTAGTCGACGAATCAGAAGTTCTGTTTCGCCAGGGGACACCTCGACGAAACAGAATGTGTTTCGCCATTATATGTGTTTCGTCATTATCTGTGTTTCGCCAACATGCGTGTTTCGCCGAATAGCTGATCTGTGCAGGAACTTGGGTTAATTCTGTTAAGCATTAACTGGAATATTTAACTGCTGTTAAGTGTAACCATCTTGTATATGATTGTGATTACGTGCTACATGTTTATACGTGAACAAATTGAACACAAACTGATTTCACATACGTGCCTACTTTAGGACGCGATTGATTACTTGTGAGCATACACTTAGCATACCGAGCAAACCAAGGTGAGTTCACACCCTTACTAAGGCATGGGATTCCCAGGGTTTGGGGAATGGGATGGAAGGAATAAGGTTGAATAGATTCGTACATACACTGATACTAGACTACCATACCACTGTCCTCGGTTGTGAAGGACACATACGTAAAACCTACGTATACATATGCTACTCGCTATCCTCGGTTGTGAAGGATACTCACGTAAAACCTACGTGAACTTATACTCAATACTATCCTCGGTTGTGAAGGATACTCACGTAAAACCTACGTGAACTTATACTCAATACTATCCTCGGTTGTGAAGGATACTCACGTAAAACCTACGTGAACTTATACTCAATACTATCCTCGGTTGTGAAGGATACTCACGTAAAACCTACGTGAACTTATACTCAATACTATCCTCGGTTGTGAAGGATACTCACGTAAAACCTACGTGAACTTATACTCAATACTGTCCTCGGTTGTGAAGGATACTCACGTAAAACCTACGTGAACTTATACTCAATACTGTCCTCGGTTGTGAAGGACACTTACGTAAAGCCTACGTAAACTATGTACGTACTACTGTTCTCGGTTGTGAAGAACACTTATGGTTACAAATAGTCTAGTGTATATGCAATATGGGAAGCCCCCACTAATAGAACATACGATCGGCCTAGTAGCGCCACATGTTACGAAACAAACTTACTATTACGAACTTATTTACTGTGAACTCGCTCAACTAGTTGTTGATTCTCTGTTACATGCCTTGCAGGACCTTAGGTACATATGGAGCTTGCACAGGAAGGAGCAGGTCGTTGTGGGATACGGATCGTAGACGATATTTGAACTTATAACTTATTTTGGGTTTTCATTATTATGCTTCCGCTACTTAAACAATGTTTGGTTATGAACATCAGTCATGTCAAGATGAATTACCTTTTCCTACTTTTACACTTAATTACTATGTTTGATATGATTGGTGGCTTGATCCTGGTCATGTCACGCCTCCAAGCGGTGGTACTCCGCGGGTGGATTTTGGGGGTGTGACAGATTGGTATCAGAGCCATTGGTTATAGAGAACTCGGTTTTAATAAAGGAAAAACGATTTTGTTAAAACCAGACTATAACCAGAACTGTGCTCTCAACGATCCACAACGACGCTTCGCTCCACGTGCAAGGCTCAACATCATAGGTACTACTATTCATGTTACTTTACCTACTTGCTAGAATTACATAGAACTTTGCTCGTGGTATGCTCAGATTTCAGAACCTACTATAAGTTATTGCTTGAGAATACTGTGTGCTCACTCTCTTCGCACTATTCGCGAACCTCTCACCCACATGTTCTCCTTGATGTCAAGATCATGGGTGGACGCGTTAACCTAACTCAAGCCCAGTTGGCGGCTTCGATCACTGAACAAGTTACCGCAGCACTCGCAGCTGCCCAAGCAGGAGGTGTAACCTGCCATCACCACTTACTCTAGGATCTTTAGATCCTACTCTCGTAACTCAACACTTGTGCTTAATTTTGATTACTCTTACGCACACGACAAGTCAACACGCTCAGCCACCTGTGTGCACATACAAGACTTTTATGGACTGACGTCCTACTACTTTCAGCGACACTGAAGGAGCTGTTGGACTCCTCCATTAGTTCGAGGAACTCGAATCGGTCTTCGAGTGTGTGAATGACCCGAGGCTTGTAAGGTGGAATATGCCACTGATACTCTCGAAGGCACTGCGTTAACTTGGTGGAA
This sequence comes from Helianthus tuberosus, assembly GCA_030545235.1. NCBI lineage: Eukaryota > Viridiplantae > Streptophyta > Magnoliopsida > Asterales > Asteraceae > Helianthus > Helianthus tuberosus. The sequence goes on along the minus strand of CM060426.1, from coordinate 45,432,665 downwards.
CGCGCAAGTTCGGATGCTGGGGCTGGCGGCTGCTAATGCCACCCCTTGGGACGAATTCAAGGAACTAATCAAACTAGAATACTGTAACTATGATGACATCCACAAACTGGAAGTGGAGTTCTTTAACCTGAAGATGACAGGATCAGAAATAGAGGCGTATACGAAGCGATCTAACGAACTGGAAACTTTGTGCCCTACTATGGTGGAACCTCCCATCAAGCGCACCGAGAGCTGTACCTCAAAGGCTTAGTACCAGAAATTCAAAGCCATGTGATGACTGCTAACCTTGCTGCTATTTAAGATGTTACTCATCTTGCTCATCGTCTCACAGACCAGGCAGTGGAACAGAACAAGCTGCCTAGACGTATTGGTGCTACTACTACTACTTCTGCTATTCCCAGTGACAACAAATGAAAGTGGGATGGAATCTCTAGCAAGGGTTCGACTACGATTCTGTCCCAGGCACAGCAGTCAAAGATCGATGACAACCAAAGTCCTGGTCAGCAACCTTTAGAAGTCAAGGGCAGGGTGGATACAGGGGAAACCACCCTAAGTGCAAACGATGTAACTGGCACCACAGCGGGCCGTGCAACCGAAATCATTGTCAATGATGCAACAAGCTTGGTCATGGAGCCAAAGACTGTAGAAGCTCACGTCCTGCAAACCAGAACCAACAACAGCAACCACAAGCTCCACAGAATCAGCAGCAACAGCAGGGTAACAAGGGATGTCATTAGTGTGGTGCTGAAGGTTAATTCAAGAGACACGGCCCACGGTTGAACCAGAACCAGAATTAGAACCACAACCAAGGAAACGGGAACTAGGGAAGACAGCAACGGGGGGTAATAACGACGGCAATGGTGCCAGGGGTCGAGTGTTCGTGTTTAGTCAGGGTGATACTAGGAATGACCCCAAAGTTGTGATGGTTTCGACATCGACATTGGTATGGATTGGTTACCTCAACACCGAGCAGAGACTCTTTGCAAAGGAAAGATCATTCGTATTCCCCGTTCTGGTAAAGAACCTCTCGAAGTTCAAGGCGACAAGAGTGGTGTCGTGAGTGGCATCATTTCCTTCTTGAAGGCTCAGAAGTGTTTACGAAAGGGCCACGCAGCTGTTTTAGCACTCGTTACGAATACATCGAAGAAAGAGAAAAAGATTGAGGATATTCCTGTAGTACGCGATTTTTTCCTCAAGTGTTTCCTGAAGAGTTACCTGGGTTACCGCCTCATCGTCAGGTCGGATTTCAGATCGAGCTCGCTCCAGGAGCAGCACCCATAGCTCGAGCACCTTATCGTTTAGCTCCAACTGAATTGGAAGAACTGTCAAAGCAGCTACAAGAACTCTTGGAAAAGGGTTTTATACGTCCTAGCTCTTCGCCTTGGGGAGCTCCAGTGTTATTCGTAAGGAAGAAAGACGGTACGTTCAGGATGTGTATAGACTACCGTGAACTCAACAAGGTGACGATCAAGAATCGTTATCCTCTTCCGCGCATAGATGATTTATTCGACCAGCTGCAAGGGTCGAGCTACTACTCCAAGATAGACTTAAGGTCAGGGTACCATCAGCTGAGAGTCCGGGATGAGGACGTCTCCAAAACAGCATTTAGAACTCGCTACGGCCACTACGAGTTTATGGTCATGCCATTCGGGCTAACGAACGCGCCTACGGTTTTCATGGATCTTATGAACAGGGTGTGCAAACCCTATCTTGACAAGTTTGTCATTGTCTTCATCGACGACATCCTGATTTACTCAAAGAGTCAGGAGGAACACGAGCAGCACTTACGACTTATTTTGGAACTTCTTCGAACGGAACAGCTATACGCTAAGTTTTCAAAATGCGACTTCTGGCTTCGTGAAGTCCACTTTCTAGGCCACGTGGTAAACAAGGATGGGATACATGTTGATCCATCCAAGGTAGATTCGATCAAGAATTGGCCTGCGCCTCGTACACCAACAGAAATACGCCAATTCTTGGGTTTGGCGGGTTATTACAGACGGTTTATCAAAGACTTCTCAAAGATTGCACAGCCGCTTACATTACTGACACAGAAAGGTATTGCTTACCGTTGGAGTGATACACAGGATACAGCGTTTCAGCACTTAAAGGATAGACTTTGTAGCGCACCTATCCTCTCATTGCCTGAAGGCACGGACGACTTTGTAGTCTACTGCGATGCATCTATCCAAGGTCTTGGATGTGTGTTGATGCAGCGGGATAAAGTTATTGCTTATGCTTCACGCCAACTTAAGATTCACGAACGGAATTACACTACACACGATTTAGAGCTTGGAGCTGTTGTTTTTGCGCTCAAGATATGGCGACATTATCTGTATGGCACCAAGTGCACCATTTACACCGATCACAGGAGTCTTGAGTATATTTTCAAGCAGAAAGACCTGAACATGCGACAGCGTCGATGGGTCGAGCTACTGAACGATTACGAATGTGCTATAAAGTACCATCCAGGCAAGGCCAATGTGGTGGCCGACGCCCTCAGTCGAAAGGATACTATACCTAGACGTGTACGAGCGTTGCAACTCACTATTCAGTCTAGTCTTCCTTCACAGATACGAGATGCTCAGGTAGAAGCATTGAAACCGGAAAATGTCAGGGCTGAAGCTCTACGCGGCTCAAGACAACGGTTAGAACAAAGGGCAGACGGCGCCTATTATGTAACCGGACGCATCTGGGTCCCACTCTATGGCAACCTACGCGAGCTTGTAATGGATGAAGCTCATAAGTCTCGCTACTCAGTACATCCTGGTTCAGATAAGATGTACCACGACCTCAGAACTACATATTGGTGGCCTAGCATGAAGGCCCACATAGCAACTTACGTTAGAAAGTGTTTGACTTGTGCGAGAGTCAAGGCAGAATATCAGAAACCATCAGGCCCACTCCAGCAACCTGAGATACCACAATGGAAATGGGAGCAAATTTCCATGGATTTTGTTACTGGTCTACCCAGATCTCAACGTGGGAATGATACTATTTGGGTGATCGTGGATCGACTCACAAAGTCTGCTCACTTCTTGGCTATCAAGGAAACGGATAAGTTCTCCACTCTAGCAGACATATACCTTAAGGAAGTTGTTTCGAGGCACGGGGTGCCCACATCTATTATCTCTGATCGTGATGCACGTTTTACTTCAGAACTGTGGCAAGCAATGCACAAATCTTTTGGCTCTCGTTTAGACATGAGCACAGCTTATCATCCTCAGACCGATGGGCAATCTGAGCGCACTATTCAAACTCTAGAAGACATGCTTCGGGCGTGCGTAATTGACTTTGGCAAGGGCTGGGAAAAGCATCTGCCACTTGTGGAATTTTCATACAACAACAGTTACCACACCAGCATTAAAGCTGCTCCATTTGAGGCATTGTACGGGCGTAAATGCCGATCACCTCTTTGTTGGGCAGATGTGGGTGACAGTCAGATCACAGGTCCAGAAATGGTAGTTGATACTACTGAAAAGATTGCTCAAATACGACAACGCATGGCGGCAGCACGTGACCGTCAGAAAGTATACGCCGATAAAGACAGGAAAATACTCGAATTCCAAGTTGGGGATCGAGCACTACTCAAAGTTTCGCCCTGGAGGGGTGTGGTTCGTTTTGGCAAACGAGGCAAGCTCAATCCGCGTTATGTCGGACCTTTCGAAGTTATAGAGAAAATAGGCAAAGTGGCCTACAGACTGAACTTACCTGCTGAACTCAGTGCAGTTCACAACGTCTTTCACGTGTCGAATCTGAAGAAGTTTCAGTCAGATGAGACCCACATAGTTCCTCTGAAGGAGCTCACTATCGACGAACGATTGCATTTCGTCGAGGAACCAGTTGAAATCACGGACCGGGATGTTAAGGTCCTCAAGAACACTAGAATACCTCTTGTACGAGTTCGTTGGAACTCCCGTCGCGGCCCAGAGTTCACCTGGGAGCGCGAAGATCAAATGGAACTCAAATATCCCCAGTTGTTCGAAAACAATGCAACTACTACTGAGGCTGAAGCTACTACAGAAGTTCGGGATGAAATCCCAACTCAACGGGGGGATGATGTGACACCCCAGGAAAACCAGTAAACGATAACTTACCTAGCTTCCTCAGTAACCGCATGCTAAATTTCGGGACGAAATTTCTTTCAAGTTGGGGATAATGTGACAACTCGAGTTTCCGACTTTCTTTTTTTCGCATTTAGTGCACGTTGACTTTGACTGTGTAGTTGTTTGACTTGTTTAACTTGTAACTGTATACGTTAATTTATAATGAACAATTGTGGTTGCATGATTTTGTGTTTGGCTGTATATCATGAAACACCTGTTGAAAACTTAAACTGTTTAAAACATGGAAGGACCTGACGAAACAGACTGTTTCGCCATATACATTCCGACGAAACTGGTGTGTTTCGCCATCAAGCAACTCGACGAAACAGTGTGTTTCGCCATATCACCTCACGACGAAACTGATGTGTTTCGTCGGCCCATTGATTCGCAAAGCCCATTAAGGGCCCAGAACGGTAATTCGTGGATATTAAGTGAAACCGACTTCCTGTTTCACACTTTTATCAAAAATAGAAACCCTAGAATTCTCTCTTTTGAAAAGGCGATACCCATCATCAACCATCATCTTTCTCTCTCGAATCCTCCCTTGTTCATCCCGAATATCTCGGTTAGTGCGTGCTTGTCTAAATCGGTTTCTTTGTCCCTTGATTTCTTTATACATGTTGTGTTTATGCTTGATTTCTGGATTATAGGAGTGTATGTGTATGATGAATACTTAGGGTTTCATGAACCTCTCAATGATTATGCATGTTAGCGGGTATGCATAGAGTATGGATTTTATGAGTGTTGTTTTGTGATGATTACATGATTTTATTGATGAAGATGATGATATGATCCCTGGTTCATTGATGTTTCGGTTGTGATGCATAGATTAATGGTTGGTAACATAAGACTCATTATATTGAGCGAGGATTGAATGATTTCTGTGTTGAACGATTTCTGTATGATGAGGAATTGCTGTTTTACGGCTGTTAGGGTTTATGTGTTTTTCGCTCTGCTGTAACTGATGTCTGCGAAACTGAACTGTTCGACGAAACAGAACTCTCGGCGAAACAGAATGTGTTTCGCCAAGAGTAGTCGACGAATCAGAAGTTCTGTTTCGCCAGGGGACACCTCGACGAAACAGAATGTGTTTCGCCATTATATGTGTTTCGTCATTATCTGTGTTTCGCCAACATGCGTGTTTCGCCGAATAGCTGATCTGTGCAGGAACTTGGGTTAATTCTGTTAAGCATTAACTGGAATATTTAACTGCTGTTAAGTGTAACCATCTTGTATATGATTGTGATTACGTGCTACATGTTTATACGTGAACAAATTGAACACAAACTGATTTCACATACGTGCCTACTTTAGGACGCGATTGATTACTTGTGAGCATACACTTAGCATACCGAGCAAACCAAGGTGAGTTCACACCCTTACTAAGGCATGGGATTCCCAGGGTTTAGGGAATGGGATGGAAGGAATAAGGTTGAATAGATTCGTACATACACTGATACTAGACTACCATACCACTGTCCTCGGTTGTGAAGGACACATACGTAAAACCTACGTATACATATGCTACTCGCTATCCTCGGTTGTGAAGGATACTCACGTAAAACCTACGTGAACTTATACTCAATACTATCCTCGGTTGTGAAGGATACTCACGTAAAACCTACGTGAACTTATACTCAATACTATCCTCGGTTGTGAAGGATACTCACGTAAAACCTACGTGAACTTATACTCAATACTATCCTCGGTTGTGAAGGATACTCACGTAAAACCTACGTGAACTTATACTCAATACTGTCCTCGGTTGTGAAGGATACTCACGTAAAACCTACGTGAACTTATACTCAATACTGTCCTCGGTTGTGAAGGACACTTACGTAAAGCCTACGTAAACTATGTACGTACTACTGTTCTCGGTTGTGAAGAACACTTATGGTTACAAATAGTCTAGTGTATATGCAATATGGGAAGCCCCCACTAATAGAACATACGATCGGCCTAGTAGCGCCACATGTTACGAAACAAACTTACTATTACGAACTTATTTACTGTGAACTCGCTCAACTAGTTGTTGATTCTCTGTTACATGCCTTGCAGGACCTTAGGTACATATGGAGCTTGCACAGGAAGGAGCAGGTCGTTGTGGGATACGGATCGTAGACGATATTTGAACTTATAACTTATTTTGGGTTTTCATTATTATGCTTCCGCTACTTAAACAATGTTTGGTTATGAACATCAGTCATGTCAAGATGAATTACCTTTTCCTACTTTTACACTTAATTACTATGTTTGATATGATTGGTGGCTTGATCCTGGTCATGTCACGCCTCCAAGCGGTGGTACTCCGCGGGTGGAATTTGGGGGTGTGACACATGCGGCCCGCTTCAGGATTACCAGAAGTGTAGGCGGGCCGCCTGGCCATGTTTTACAGAATTGCAGTTTTGGTCCCTGTTGTGTATTCAGCCCATTTCCGGCACTTCTAAGGCCCGTCAAGCCAACTTTAAGGCCCTAAAATGATGCCTAAACATTGTGGACATGAAACATGCTCAAAAATATGTCGGATGTTGGTTCGTTTGGCCGTACGATCACGATGTTCGCTTAATTAAGACGGAATGCGCATAAGCGCGAAAAACGATCCAAATGACGCAACGAATGGATTTTTCTTAAGCCAAACACTAAAATAAAATATTTTAGTGCTTACATAAATTTTTGGATGTCCGGGTGTATTCAGAACGTAAGTTATGCGCAAAAGTGCAAACTTGTGCACTTTTTGACACTTTTAGTCCCTGAATGACCCAAAAGTTTGTTTTAGCATACCGAACCCCTCAAAGCCTATTTCTAAGCTATGTAAAGGATATTTATGGTATGTTTAAATTATGGTCATGTTCCGGAATGTTCGTTACAGTTCAAATTGGCATACTTTCACAGTTTGTCAAGTTTAGTCCCTGTAAGCGAATTAACTTTGTTTTTGCCATACCAAAGCCTTTAAAACTTATTTCTAAATTATGTAAAGGTTATTTAAGGTATGTTAAGTATATGTTGAAGTTCCAGAGTATTTGTCGCATTAAACTGAGTACGTTTACGCACCAGTTTGCGTATAACTCTCCAGAAAGTGACGTAGAGTTTGAAATTGAATAAAAGTCAAAACATGAAAAATGTAAAACACAACCAAACAAACATTGGGATCAAATAACATTGTTTTATTGATAACTGAACTGTTCACAATGATTACAAGCACAGATGTTACAGTTTGACTTTCTGCATTGACCAGTTTATAGTCAATGCGAAGTTCGTTTGAACTTCATAACGTGAGCGTAATCACGATGGTTATAGTCCCTAGTGACTATACCTACTGATTACCACGGTATCTAGGCTCAGTGATGAGTCGTAGTTTCGGGCAAAATGCGTGTTCTCGCGTATTTTGTAACCAAACTACTCTAGGGTATCAAAACCGTTTGTTTTGATACCAAACCTGTTTTCTAACTTAACTAAACATGTCCTAGCATGTTTAGCTCGTCACTTTTAGATTTGTGCTTGTTTAGGGTCGTAAGGGTAAGCGATCTAATCAATCGCTTATGCTTTCGAACCCGACCCATTTGGTCGATCATTAGGATCCGACCAAATACTTTAGGTGACCATAGTAGTATAGGGAATAACCTTCCGAGGTTATACCTTATGGTCACGTCGTTTAAATAGTTGTATGATAAGTAATTCTTATGCCTTAGGTAAATTACCAAAATGCCCTTTTTACGCCAAAATTCATTTTAAGCCTATGTAACATAACTTTTGCCATCTAAACTGATTTAAAAACAATATTAAACATGTTAAGGCATATCTTACTTGTCATAGGGCTAGTTAGGCGATCCAGACGCGTTTTACGCGAACGACACGTTAAAGTAGCATAAGCTACCTAAACGGGTCATAACAGGTCAGAAGCACTTAGGACAAGTTTCGTTTTAGTATGTAGGCTTTGTTAAACCATATTACATGAGTTCCTACACCCATTTGGTTTACAAACCCTCATACTACCCAATCCTCCGTTCAGGTCCGTTTATTAATGTAGTTACCTATATTAGGTGCCGTTTGATTCCGTAATCTTCTAGCTTTGCTTGGTGGATATCTAAAGTCTATTGAGCAATCTCAAGTGAGTACATAGACCCCTCTTTTTCTGTTTTTCAAACATTTTGGGGTGAAACACATGTGCCTACTTGTTACTTTCATGCTTTCCATGATTTCATATCACATGCTTATTATGTTCATTAGTACACTTATAGTACATGATTTCATTGTGTTTATGCTATGTATGTCCATTGTGTGCATACTTAGTACATCATTTTACATTACATTTTATGCTATGTATGTCCATTGTGTGCATACTTAGTACATTATTTTACATGACATTTCACGCTATGTGTGTACATTTGATTACATACTTAGTGCATTGTTTTTCACATGCTTACATGTTGGTATGACATTTGGTTTGTTTCAATGGGACAAAAATACATTCATTAACATTAGCTACGCCGCTCGTTAGTAGGTAGTGGTACCATAGGAATTGACAACTCCCGTTCCTGACATCCTAGGTATGTTTGGATGGAAGGAATGACCGAATTCGAATACATAACTCAGATGAACCTTTAATTTGTTTAAAGGTTTATCACCACAGTCTCAAGGCTTGAATGTATGCATTTTTACAATACCGCATAGATGTTCGTATCAGTATAGCATGCAGTTTTCTACAAAACATAACTTTGATTTACTTCAATACCTTGTTTTGTACATTTTACCTATGGTATTTGATATATTTCACTTGCCATACATGACTTTTGATTACTCATTACATGGTTTATATTGACAATAGACTTGGTTTATACTATGACATTTGACAATTGGTTTAAACATTACATTTGATGGTTTTTACATAAACATTTGACATTTGACTATACACAAACGTTTTTACATTGATGGTTTGTTTGGGTAAAGTGATTTAAGTAACAAGGCGTGTATAATATGATACAAGTATGGTGGATACGCCGCTGGTACTTCGTATATATAAGTGCTTGTATGGTATTACACATCGCAGCGTTATTTGAATCATTTCAAGTTAGACATATAACATTTTACACAAATAATATGTTTTTTCACAAGACATTATTTTACAAACAACTTATTTTATACAAAACTCATTTTACTTGGCTATTCACTTAACCTTACATTTTTCCTTTACATATCATCTACTTTATCATCGTTTTTCAAAAGATTTATCAACAAAACAATTAACAAGGTTCATGACTAACTTTTATTAAACATTTCTTTAAACTCAAGTCATGAATCCTATTGTCATAAAACCTATGTATCTCACAGGCATTTTTATGCTGACGTACCTATTTTCACATGTGTTTCAGGTAATGGTGCATAGGTTTGAGCAGGACATATTAGGGCGGACCTGTGCCTTAGAGACTTAAAATGAAGATAGAACTAGTCTAAATAACGTTATGTACTCTTTGTTCAGTTGTTTTAAGACAATATACTCCTTTTGTTTTTGAATAAAACATAACTTTAATTGCCATGGTTGTGAAACAATTAATTCTGTTACAACACTCCCCGACGTTTCCGCCGCGGTTGCATGTTATACGCGGTCGGGGTGTGACAGAAGAGTTGGTATCAGAGCCAATGGTTTTAGGGAATTAGGTTATTAGTAATTCTTTGACCTAGACTATAACTTTTCTAGGACCCTAACACAAGTTATCTTGTGTTTAGATCTTAAAACATGCACATCACCTATCCTTAGGTGATTATCAAAACAAGAACCAAATTTTCCGAAATGATTTTTGAAAAACAATCATCTGTTTTTGGATAATTTATTACAAGGTTTTGAACCCTCTATTGTAAGGTTTTGAACCCTCTGTTATATGGTTTTGAACCCTTTTGAGTTTTCAAAATCTGGTCAAGGTCTTGGGTTTTAAATAATGTGAACACGTGCAAACTGGAAGGGTGAATGCCTGTATTCTGGGTTTTCTGTCTAGGCAAGCACTTCGTATATATCTCATCAGACGCGAGACCAGTTGTGCTTACCTGGGAATTCTTGGGATGAGTGTTCACTTATAGGCGAGCATGTCTTCGCGATACATTATTTTTGACCCATTTACTTTGATTAGTCACTGTGTGTCGTTTGTTTGCTTTGTGATACGGACGAATGACCACCATCTTTACTTTTGTTGATTTTTGTTTCATCTCATTCTTTTCATCTAAACATCTCACTCGTTCCTCTCATGTTTCCTCTTTTAGAATGCCTCCTCGACGTGAAAATCCGATGCCTAATGCCGCCAAACTGGCAGAAATCATTGCGCAGCAAATGGCTGCTCAATTGCCAAACCTCTTTGCTCAATGGAACCAAGCCAACAACAACAACAATGCTCCATGCAAATACAAGGATTTTAACTCGGCTAAACCACTCAAGTTCAGTGGTACTGAGGGAGCAACCGGGCTCCTTCAATGGTTCGAGAGCATTGAGAATACTTTCCGCCACGTTCTGTGTCCTGAGAATCGGAAGGTTGAGTTTGCTTCAAGCGTATTTCAGAAGAGGGCTTTGACATGGTGGAACGGGGTTATGAGAGACCGTGGTGCTGAGGTTGCTCTAGCACAAACATGGGATGAATTAAGGACGCTTATGATGAGGGAGTTTTGTCCTTGTCATGAACTACGAGCTTTGGAGAGGGAGTTTGAAAATCTGAAACAGGATAGTGGTGAGCACCGGGCATACACTGATAGATTTGAGGAGCTGAGTTTGTTATGCCCAGCAATGGTTACCCCACTCGACAAGGCCATCGAAAGGTATATCGATGGTCTGTCTGACTCTATACAAGACACCGTTACTGGTAGTAACCCTACCACAATGCATCAGGCAATCGAGCTATCTGCGACATTAACCGAGTCACAGATGTGACAACCCGCACTAAACCAGGTATCCGTACGATTTAATTAATGATTAATTACTGCTTAATTACTGTGCTTGCTTGAACTAGCTGATAAACTGCTACTTGAATACTGATACATGTACTTACTTGCATCATACTTGCTTGCTGTCACTACAATACTTACATACTGAACCATAGTGACAAACATGATGCACAAAAAGCACAGTAGCACGATAACGGATAACCTATTGAACATGCTGATAAAGCCAGCATCAGGCAGACACTGCCTCTAAGGCCTGTAAGAGCCTGAGATATTTTGCTACACCAATAGTGAGTGTAGGATACAAGGGTTGTAGAACTGCGTCTCTAGGAATAAGATACACTGATTGGATGTGCCTAAAACGTACTTTAAGTACAAAACACAGCACTTTAATAAATAACCCAGCTTCTAGCTGACTAGTAAAGTGCCAAAACATGGGAAAATATTACTAGACACTTTCCAAAGTGTCGGAAACAAGATGTGTCACTAAAAATGTTAATAACGACACTTTAAAGCTTTTGTAACGCTTTAACGGATTAATATCCAACCGAACAACCGGACTTTACCCGGAACATGAAAATATTATTATTTTCACTATTTATATTTTTCTGAGCCAGTTAGGGTCCCTGATTACCCTAACACCCGTCATAACACATAACATACAACTAACTAAGTTAAACACTTAACTTAACTTGGTTTAACATAACTAATTACCTAACTATCTACTTGAGATCGAACCAAACCCCCCCCCCCCTCTTGACCGAATTCGGTCCCCTAGGGGACATACCATGTACTTGGATGATTAAATTAATCATCTTGCTTAATATCTTTGTGACATTGTATCCATTGGTTATTCACACTAAGTTTTATCTATAAGTATCATCCTAAACACATAAGATCTTACCACTTAACAACTTCACAAAAATCATTCTCTCCCTCCCTTACTCACTCTCGGCCGAACCCCACTCTCACACCCATCCATCTTTCGAGTTTGGTTCTTGCATTTCCATCATCATACAAGAGATAAAGGTCACGTATTAGGAGTCTTGGAGCTAACGGAACACGAAGGACCTCGTTGCTTAGCTTTTATCCACGCGTTTTTCATCAAGAATCTTCCCTAGCCTTGAGCTAGAGGTATAACACTTAAAACTCATATTTAAGCTTATCTAAAGTGGTTAAAAGGAATTATGACGGTTAAATCTCGTTAAAATGAAAGTTGATGAACTAAAGTCTACTAAAATCATGTAAAATGATGGTTAATAGTATATAAGTGGTGTAAAAGTTGTAGTATTTGAAATATGTGGTTATCTAGACCCGATCTATGATGTGGTAGCTCGGATCACCATTTAACCCGGTTTGGTAAGATCATGGATCTTAACATAAGCTCGTTTTTGAATAATACAAAGGTTAAAAGGTGAAACTCTACCACACATGAAACATGAACTTGTGTAAACATGTTTTATTTGTGTAAAAGTGTTTTAACTTGTACAACGGTGTTTAAAACTAGCGGATCTACGCATCTGCAAGTGGTATTTTCAAAGAACCACATATCAAAGAAATCATGTATTTTAAAGAAGGATTTTATACTAATAAGCATGATTTTATAAACCACAAGTGTGTAAACACTTGTGAAATGAAAAGATCCGACAAAGAACTAGTTTTGTCAAGAGTTACTAGAAGTTGTAAAGATGGATTTTCTCTAAAAACGAGGTTTTTACGAAATCGGATTATTTAGACAAAAGATCCAGTAAAAGTAAAGAGATTTACTACATATTTTAGACAAACCACAAGTTCGTATATTTTTGCGATTATATCTATCTTTGACTAGTTAAAATGTTGCAAAGTTGTTTGATAATGTTGAGAACATTGATTGATTTGATTTGTTAAAAGAAAATGATACGCTTGAAAGCGTGGCCATCTCCAGTTACAGAGGAAACTCTGGCGAAATTTTTCTAAAAACCTAACACTTAGAATTACTCACACAACAAGTGTTAGAATTATTTTTGACATATTTTCGAAATATAAATTTCGCCACGACTTTATTTACTAAATATTCGGAGGTGGGATTTTCACAAAAATTAACGTGATAAATGTATATTTTTCACACACTGTTTATGATTATTTTGTGAAAATACATAAATATTATTTTTAGAGTAAAAATAATATTTACAAGCGTTAACGATTCCAAAATAATACGAACGCTTTCACCATGAATATATGAGTTACACCGGTAATTATATTACCACTCGATTATTAAAACGTAACTTACGCACATGTATCGTATCCCCCATCCTTGGGAAGGAAATTAACTACCAAGTATATACAAAATGTAAACACGAAATAGTTGTCTAACTATTTCCCAAAAACTTAAACTATAAAGCTAAGGCACGGCCGTCTGTCTAATAGAATTAGCACTTATAGGTCGTCGCACAGCTTTCAGATTTGGAGACACTTGGTAGAGACGCTTCACTGTGAGTTCATGTCCCCCTTTTCTCTAACTGTTTTCAGTTTTCTTAACTGCGGGGGTGAAATACATGTTACTTTGTTTACAAGTACTATTATACACGGTATGTTAACGTAAGGAGGTTTACTACTTAGATCATGTGAAAGGGTAGGCAGAACACCGAGGGACTTAAGCGGTAGATCTATCTGGGTGTAGCGAGCCCAACTCTAGGCCCAACAGAACGGACCTCTGTGAGGACCAACAGAACGGACCTTGAGTGACTTGGTTGCCCGACGCAAAAATCGGCTAGGGTTGAGTCTTCCTACTTGCATTTCACACATGCTAATGGCCTTGCAAACCATTGGTGATCTCTTTTCCTTACACTGCTACATACCAGGAAACTTTTATACTTACAAGTGTTTTACTTACTCACTTGCACATGAACTCGCTCAACATTATTGTTGATTTTTCAACTTACATGTATTTCAGGAAATTAACGAGATCTGGCACGGTATGGCATGTTTTCCGCTGCACTAGTTTCCGAGGTCATCCGGGGTTTAGGGGATGTGTCTCTTTCCTGGACAAGACACAAACCTTAAACCATGTTTAAGTTTGTAATGTTTGTTGAACAAGGTTATGGTTGTTAGGGTATGTTCCCGTTAAAACAATGGTACTGTATTTGGTTTTCAAAACTTAATGGATGATCTTGCATGTTTTTAACTCATATAGCTTTGTTATGATTAAGCTATGGTATTAAGAAGTCACACCAAATTAACCACGCTTCCGCAAAGCCAGGGTGTGACAGCTTGGTATCAGAGCTCTGATCATAGCGAACTAGGATTCTTTCTCGAGTCTAGACTATGATCACTAGGGCTCTCACGAAAACATTTTTCTGCATACCACTTAAGTCCAGATCCAAACTTTTCACAAACAGATGTTGAGCACATTTTATTCTTTATTATAGGCTTAGTCTGAGAGGCTGAGGCTCGGTCTGAGAGGCTGAGGCTCGGTCTGAGAGATCGAGGAAGTTGGCTAGTGAGACTATGAGAGTTGGCTAGTGAGACTAGGAGAATTGGCTAGTGAGACTAGGAGAATGATTTGAATGTTTACGTGGTGACTACATGTTTATATGACTATATGACGGATTATTATACGTATATGTGTGTTTGTGTTACAAACGTCATGCTTTCATCAAGTACTAGAAAGATGGACACTACGAATCCCATGGCCATAGTATCAGACGACATAGTTTCATCGAAGCATGAGGTGTACATTTCCGATACTACCGGCACAGACAATGACGACTTTCAGCCCTTTTGCGCTGCCTGAAGTCATAGCAGAGCCTACTGATGGCCATCTTGTTGGGAACTTGCCACTCGCGGTGATCCCTGCTCCTGTGCCCCTTGCCGCTTATCTCGTTGTTGATATGCCCCCGACGTTGTCTCTGAAGACGATGTCGAACTATTAAGAGGAGGACCCACTTGAGGGCAAGGCCCTATTGCTGCTGGCATTAGACTACTGCATGCGGACGCTCCTGTAGGGGAAACTCATGTCCATTCCCCTATCCCAGACTCATTTGAGTTTCTGACATCCGCATCTTCGCACATACAGGGAATGCAGCACCACTCACACGACGCCGACCCTGATATGGCATCCTCAGCTGCACCGGATCCCGCCCACAGCTTTGAGTTTGATCACGATGATGAGGACAATTCTGTTTTTCCGCCTGGTGTTGATCCAGACCATGACATTGAGTTCATGCACTTAGACCAGCCCTTGGGGGGATCCTGTAGCCCTGTCGACCCCTGTGTTTGTTGATCCAGCTGATTTTGAGATGGAGTTTTTGATTCGGAGCTAGCCGTGGCCCCTGAGCCAGGCGTTGCTCCTGACCCCGCATTGGAGCATGACCCTGTTCATGCCGATGCACCTGCTGTTGCTCCTTGGTTGATCATCTGCTTGGATGAGAGAAAATTTGGGGTAACTGTGCAAGACAATTTATTATTACGGGGGCCCACGTAATAACGATTTGTAGTGCACAGGAATCCTGGTGGACTCTGCAGGTCAAGCTAATGATAACCAATGCAGCAGGAAATAACTTAAACACGAATGACCAAGGCGATGTAGCCTTAAGTTCATTCTATTACCAGCAACAAGCCAAATTGACAAGCCTATGTGAAGGCTCAGAAATTTATTTCCCCACTCATACATTGAGTATATTTGCGTATGAAATCGGGTGATTACATGATGGCTTATGTTACTATATACCTCATAGACAATTGGAACGTTGTCCAACCCGCTTCACACTTTTTCGACAAAAGGGAATGTCACCCAGACGTGACACAAACACCAGTACGTTGCCAAGGACAGAAGCCGAGCTACAAGAACGCATCTCACAGGTAAATGCACGACATGAAGCCCTCCGCTCTAAGTACAACGATGGCATTACTGGAAATAACCCTCCAACTGGCTGCACCTATAAACAGTTCCTGAACTGCAAGCCTTTGAACTTTGATAAAACAGGAGGCACCGTTGCATTTGTTCGTTGGTCCGAAAGGACCGACTCCATTCTAAGAATGAGTAACTGATCGCCCCAACAGAGTGTTACCTACATCTCGGGGATATTTCTAGATGGCACACTCTCTTAATGGAACCTCCAGGTTCAGACCCTTGGCACAGACGCTGCTTATACACTGAGCTGGGACGAGCTCAAGGAAACGATTGAGAAGAAATGTTGTTTTAGGACTGAAATTCAGAAGCTTGACGTGGAGTCCTGGAATTTGAGAATGGACGAACCAGAGACTCCTGAACATGTCCAGCGATCGCACGACTTGTCTAGGGTCGTCCCCTACTAAGTCATTGATGTCGTATGATATAGTGGTGTACTTGTAAGCTTTACATTGTGGTCTCGAATTGTGGCAATACAATCGCAGTATTCTCATCACTTGTGATGATTCAATCTATTGTTTATGTCCTATAACATAAGATGTTATGTGATTGATCTGTTGATAGCATGAGATGTTATGTGTTGGTATTATTGAATGCATACGTACACTTCACTTGCTATGACCTAACCTATGGGAAACATCTTTTAGAAGATGCCGCCAAGACGCGAAATGCGCATGCCCACCTCTGAGGCAGAACTTAAAGAGATAATTGCTACAGCTATAGCACAGCACGAGGCCCTACGCTCCGAACCTAGCAAAGGCACCTCAGAAAATAACGGTTGTTCCTACTGGCACTTCCTCAACTACAAGCCTCCGAAGTTCGACGGCACTGTGGGTGCCATAACTTTTGTAAAATGGATTGAAAGTATGGAATCCATCTTTCGAATGAGTGGCTGTACGCCAGAACAACAAGTCCCATACGTTTCTGAGTTGTTTCAAGATGGAGCTCGATTATGGTGGAACCTTCAGGTTCGAATAATGGGCCTAACTACAGCATACGCGTTAACTTGGGATGAGTTGAAAGGAATGATGCATAAGAAGTATTGCCCCCAAACGGAAACCAAGAAGTGGGAAGATGAATTTCGGAGCCTAATGATGGAAGGTCCGAAGGCGTTGGAGTACGTGCAACGACTTCATGATCTGTCATGAATTGTTCCGTACCTGGTAAAACCAGAACTGAAGAAATTGGAACAATTCATTTGGGAACTGGCACCTCAAGTCTTGAGCTTGATGACAGCATCTACGCCACCAACAACTATTGTTGCAAGTAAGATGGGTTTGGCACTCGTTACGGAAGCAATTAGACTAGAGAAACTTGCAAACCCTGACAAGGAAACTCAGGTAGAGTCGTCTGGAAAGAACAAAAGGAAGCTTACCGAAGATACCCAAACGAATAATGATGAACAAAGATCTATTCGAGGTTGTTTTGACTGCGGGGACAAAGGGCATTTCAAGAAAGATTGCCCTAACAACAAACAGGCCAATGATAAGATTTACTTAGAAACTAAACCAAGATGTGCTGGGTGCAAGTATCACCATGATTGTGAATGTCAGAAGCCTAGGAACGGGAGGAGAGGACACGACAAAGGAGGTTGTGGGATGAAGAGTCCCATACAAGGAGAAAACAGTAACAACGCTCTAGGTGGAAATGGGAAAGGAAATGGCCGAATGCTAGGATGCTTCCATTGTAGGGACGTTGGACATTTTAAGAGGGAATGCCCGAAGTTGAAACAAGACCGTGAAAGAAGATCCAACATCGGAGCTTGTGAGGCATGCCAGGATCAAGGTGTGATTTCTGGTACGTTCTCTAACAACCGAAACTTTTGCATCTATTTTGTTTGATGCTGGTGCCGATTATAGCTTCGTGTCATTAGAATTTAAGAATATACTTGGTCTAGCCACTAATAAGTTAGACATTCCCTACTCGATCGAATTGGCCAATGGAAAGTTAGTAGAAGCCAATGAAGTTATCAGAGGTTGTGTGATTGAATTGGGAGAACGTGAGTTCACTCTGGATCTACTACCAGTCCAGTTGGGAAGCTTCGACGTGGTGGTAGGAATGGATTGGTTATCAGGAAACAAGGCTGAGATAGTATGTCACGAGAAGGTTGTTCGTATCCCAACCGATGATGGTGAGACGATTGTTGTTCACGGAGAGAAGCGTGAGACGCCGTTGAGGATTATCAGCTGCTTGAAAGCAAGGAAGTGTTTGCAAAAAGGATGTGTTGCTTTTCTGGCACACATTGTGGATAAGAAGGCTGCTGAGCCGAAAATCGAAGACATCCCTGTCGTGAGGGAGTATCCAGAAGTCTTCCCGGAAGACTTACCCGGACTGCCACCTCAGAGACAAGTAGAGTTTCATATCGACTTAGTTCCAGGCGCCGCACCTGTGGCTAAGGCACCTTACAGACTTGCTCCGTCTGAGATGCAGGAACTGTCGACACAACTTCAAGAGTTGTTAGACAAGGGTTTTATCCGACCAAGCTTCTCGCCTTGGGGAGCTCCGGTCCTGTTTGTCAAGAAGAAGGATGGTAGTTCCCGAATGTGCATTGACTACAGAGAATTGAACAAGCTAACGATCAAGAATAGGTATCCACTGCCAAGAATCGACGATCTGTTTAACCAACTGCAAGGCTCAAGCTTTTACTCTAAGATCGATCTTCGATCTGGATACCACCAGTTGAGGATTCAAGAGGAAAGTATCCCGAAAACAGCCTTCAGAACTCGTTATGGACACTACGAGTTCCTGGTTATGCCGTTTGGTTTGACAAACGCACCTGCAGTATTCATGGATCTAATGAATAGAGTTTGCAAGCCGTATTTGGATAAGTTCGTGATTGTATTCATCGATGACATTTTAATTTATTCAAAGACGAAGGCTGAACACGAGCAGCATCTTAGAGCCATTCTAGAGCTGCTGAAGAAGGAACAACTGTATGCCAAATTCTCTAAGTGCGAATTTTGGCTACGAGAAGTCCAATTCCTTGGGCACGTGGTAAATGGAGATGGAATCCACGTGGATCCAACCAAGATCGAGGCGATCAAGGATTGGGAAACGCCAAAGACGCCAACCGAGATTCGGCAATTCTTGGGTTTGGCTGGCTATTATCGAAGATTCATTGAGGACTTTTCAAAGATCGCTCAACCTTTGACGCTCCTCACCCAGAAGGATAAGACGTTTGATTGGGGAATCAAACAGGATGAAGCATTCCAGATACTGAAGGATAAGCTCTGCAATGCGCCTATCTTAGCTCTACCAGAAGGTACTGATGATTTTGTGGTATACTGCGACACATCGCGCCAAGGATTGGGTTGCGTGTTGATGCAACGCCAAAAGGTTATTGCTTACGCATCGCGTCAACTGAAAGTGCACGAAAAGAACTATACCACACATGATTGGAACTTGGCGCAGTGGTTTTTGCACTAAAGATCTGGAGACACTACCTTTATGGTACGAAGTGCACAATCTTCACAGATCACAAGAGCCTACAGCACATATTCAACCAGAAGGAGTTGAATATGAGGCAAAGACGATGGATTGAGTTGCTAAACGACTACGACTGCGAGATAAAGTATCATCCAGGGAAGGCGAATGTGGTCGCCGATGCCCTAAGTCGTAAAGAAAGAATCAAGCCCATAAGGGTTAGGGCTTTGGAAATGATTATTCGAACCGATCTTTCCATGCGCATTCGGGCCGCGCAGAAGGAAGCTCTCAAGGAAAGGAATCTTGAAGAAGAATATCTCTGTGGGATGGAGAAGCTTTTGGTACCAAACGAGGAAGGAACGTTATGTTTTGAGAAAAGGATTTGGGTTCCTTTGTTTGGAGATTTAAGGAAAGTTATTTTTGACGAAGCTCACAAATCACGGTACTCTATCCATCCTGGAGCGGATAAGATGTACCAGGATCTCAAGGATTATTATTGGTGGCCTAGAATGAAAGGCGACGTTGCTGTCTACGTGAGCAAATGTTTAACGTGCGCTAAGGTAAAGGCGGAATACCAGAAGCCTTCAGGGCTGCTGCAACAACCTGAGATTCCCAAGTGGAAATAGGAACAAATCTCAATGGATTTTGTTACGAAATTGCCAAGAACGCCAAGAGGCCATGATATGATTTGGGTAATAGTCGACCGTCTAACAAAGTCCGCACACTTTCTGCCAATCAAAGAGAAAGACAGCACTAGTAAACTTGCGGAAATTTACATGAGAGAGATCGTCGCACGGCATGGAGTGCCTCTCTCAATCATCTCTGATAGAGACGGAAGGTTTGTGTCAAGGATATGGCAATCCTTCCAAGAAGCCTTTGGCTCACAGTTGAATCTGAGCATGGCGTTCCATCCGCAAACTGACGGCCAGAGCGAGCGAACAATACAGACTTTGGAAGACATGCTGAGAGCGTGTGTTATGGATTTGGGCGGTAGCTGGGATAAACATTTACCTTTGGTTGAATTCTCATACAACAACAGCTACCACACCAGTATTGGTGTCGCGCCATTTGAAGCCCTATACGGACGCAAGTGCCGATCACCCCTCTGTTGGTCTGACGCAGGTGATAGGCAGCTTGCTGGTCCCGAGATCGTCCAAGAGACGACAGACAAGATCGCGCAAATTCTTAAACGCATCGAAGCAGCTCGCCACAGACAAAAGGCCTACGCGGATCCAAACCGAAAACATGTGGATTTCCAAGTTGGAGAGATGGTGTTATTGAAAGTTTCACCCTGGAAGGGGGTGGCACGCTTTGGAAAGCGTGGGAAGCTAAATCCGCGCTACATTGGTCCCTTCAGAATTTTGGACAAAATAGGACAAGTAGCATACAAGTTGGACCTACCTGCTGAACTAAATGGCGTTCACGATACATTTCATGTATCCAATCTAAAGAAAAGTCCAACCCAAGTTGACGTTGCCATTCCCATCGACGAGATTCATATTGACGACACGCTCCACTTCGTTGAAGAACCTGTCGAGGTCACGGATTGGAAAGTTAACAAGACCCGCCGAAGCAGTGTCAAGCTCGTCAAGGTTCGTTGGAATGCCAGACATGGTCCTGAGTTCACCTGGGAGCGTGAGGACCGGATGAAAGAGAAATACCCCCACCTTTTTCCTAAGAACCCTGCTTCTACAAGCAGAACTTAAATTTCGGGACGAAATTTATTTAACGGGGGGAGAATGTGACAACCCGCACTAAACCAGGTATCCGTACGATTTAATTAATGATTAATTACTGCTTAATTACTGTGCTTGCTTGAACTAGCTGATAAACTGCTACTTGAATACTGATACATGTACTTACTTGCATCATACTTGCTTGCTGTCACTACAATACTTACATACTGAACCATAGTGACAAACATGATGCACAAAAAGCACAGTAGCACGATAACGGATAACCTATTGAACATGCTGATAAAGCCAGCATCAGGCAGACACTGCCTCTAAGGCCTGTAAGAGCCTGAGATATTTTGCTACACCAATAGTGAGTGTAGGATACAAGGGTTGTAGAACTGCGTCTCTAGGAATAAGATACACTGATTGGATGTGCCTAAAACGTACTTTAAGTACAAAACACAGCACTTTAATAAATAACCCAGCTTCTAGCTGACTAGTAAAGTGCCAAAACATGGGAAAATATTACTAGACACTTTCCAAAGTGTCGGAAACAAGATGTGTCACTAAAAATGTTAATAACGACACTTTAAAGCTTTTGTAACGCTTTAACGGATTAATATCCAACCGAACAACCGGACTTTACCCGGAACATGAAAATATTATTATTTTCACTATTTATATTTTTCTGAGCCAGTTAGGGTCCCTGATTACCCTAACACCCGTCATAACACATAACATACAACTAACTAAGTTAAACACTTAACTTAACTTGGTTTAACATAACTAATTACCTAACTATCTACTTGAGATCGAACCAAACCCCCCCCCCCCTCTTGACCGAATTCGGTCCCCTAGGGGACATACCATGTACTTGGATGATTAAATTAATCATCTTGCTTAATATCTTTGTGACATTGTATCCATTGGTTATTCACACTAAGTTTTATCTATAAGTATCATCCTAAACACATAAGATCTTACCACTTAACAACTTCACAAAAATCATTCTCTCCCTCCCTTACTCACTCTCGGCCGAACCCCACTCTCACACCCATCCATCTTTCGAGTTTGGTTCTTGCATTTCCATCATCATACAAGAGATAAAGGTCACGTATTAGGAGTCTTGGAGCTAACGGAACACGAAGGACCTCGTTGCTTAGCTTTTATCCACGCGTTTTTCATCAAGAATCTTCCCTAGCCTTGAGCTAGAGGTATAACACTTAAAACTCATATTTAAGCTTATCTAAAGTGGTTAAAAGGAATTATGACGGTTAAATCTCGTTAAAATGAAAGTTGATGAACTAAAGTCTACTAAAATCATGTAAAATGATGGTTAATAGTATATAAGTGGTGTAAAAGTTGTAGTATTTGAAATATGTGGTTATCTAGACCCGATCTATGATGTGGTAGCTCGGATCACCATTTAACCCGGTTTGGTAAGATCATGGATCTTAACATAAGCTCGTTTTTGAATAATACAAAGGTTAAAAGGTGAAACTCTACCACACATGAAACATGAACTTGTGTAAACATGTTTTATTTGTGTAAAAGTGTTTTAACTTGTACAACGGTGTTTAAAACTAGCGGATCTACGCATCTGCAAGTGGTATTTTCAAAGAACCACATATCAAAGAAATCATGTATTTTAAAGAAGGATTTTATACTAATAAGCATGATTTTATAAACCACAAGTGTGTAAACACTTGTGAAATGAAAAGATCCGACAAAGAACTAGTTTTGTCAAGAGTTACTAGAAGTTGTAAAGATGGATTTTCTCTAAAAACGAGGTTTTTACGAAATCGGATTATTTAGACAAAAGATCCAGTAAAAGTAAAGAGATTTACTACATATTTTAGACAAACCACAAGTTCGTATATTTTTGCGATTATATCTATCTTTGACTAGTTAAAATGTTGCAAAGTTGTTTGATAATGTTGAGAACATTGATTGATTTGATTTGTTAAAAGAAAATGATACGCTTGAAAGCGTGGCCATCTCCAGTTACAGAGGAAACTCTGGCGAAATTTTTCTAAAAACCTAACACTTAGAATTACTCACACAACAAGTGTTAGAATTATTTTTGACATATTTTCGAAATATAAATTTCGCCACGACTTTATTTACTAAATATTCGGAGGTGGGATTTTCACAAAAATTAACGTGATAAATGTATATTTTTCACACACTGTTTATGATTATTTTGTGAAAATACATAAATATTATTTTTAGAGTAAAAATAATATTTACAAGCGTTAACGATTCCAAAATAATACGAACGCTTTCACCATGAATATATGAGTTACACCGGTAATTATATTACCACTCGATTATTAAAACGTAACTTACGCACATGTATCGTATCCCCCATCCTTGGGAAGGAAATTAACTACCAAGTATATACAAAATGTAAACACGAAATAGTTGTCTAACTATTTCCCAAAAACTTAAACTATAAAGCTAAGGCACGGCCGTCCGTCTAATAGAATTAGCACTTGTAGGTCGTCGCACAGCTTTCAGATTTGGAGACACTTGGTAGAGACGCTTCACTGTGAGTTCATGTCCCCCTTTTCTCTAACTGTTTTCAGTTTTCTTAACTGCGGGGGTGAAATACATGTTACTTTGTTTACAAGTACTATTATACACGGTATGTTAACGTAAGGAGGTTTACTACTTAGATCATGTGAAAGGGTAGGCAGAACACCGAGGGACTTAAGCGGTAGATCTATCTGGGTGTAGCGAGCCCAACTCTAGGCCCAACAGAACGGACCTCTGTGAGGACCAACAGAACGGACCTTGAGTGACTTGGTTGCCCGACGCAAAAATCGGCTAGGGTTGAGTCTTCCTACTTGCATTTCACACATGCTAATGGCCTTGCAAACCATTGGTGATCTCTTTTCCTTACACTGCTACATACCAGGAAACTTTTATACTTACAAGTGTTTTACTTACTCACTTGCACATGAACTCGCTCAACATTATTGTTGATTTTTCAACTTACATGTATTTCAGGAAATTAACGAGATCTGCCACGGTATGGCATGTTTTCCGCTGCACTAGTTTCCGAGGTCATCCGGGGTTTAGGGGATGTGTCTCTTTCCTGGACAAGACACAAACCTTAAACCATGTTTATATTATGTTTAAGTTTGTAATGTTTGTTGAACAAGGTTATGGTTGTTAGGGTATGTTCCCGTTAAAACAATGGTACTGTATTTGGTTTTCAAAACTTAATGGATGATCTTGCATGTTTTTAACTCATATAGCTTTGTTATGATTAAGCTATGGTATTAAGAAGTCACACCAAATTAACCACGCTTCCGCAAAGCCAGGGTGTGACAACAGATTCGAAGGGGTAAGCTGCATAGAAAGGGGGACAAGGGTAAGAAGCAGGCATCTGATCAGAATGAGAGCAAGAAGGGTAAGAACAAGAAGGGTAAGGATTCTGGTTCAAGGAAGCGTAAGGCTTCCCAAAATTTTGCCATCACCGCACAACAAAACCAGGCTGCTCCCAATCAGCCTGCAGCTAAGAAGCAGTATAACGGGAATGCACCTTTATGCAACAGATGCAATAGCCACCATCAACCGCAATTGCAATGTCGTTTCTGCACTAACTGTGGGAAGTCGGGTCATCTTTCTGATGTTTGTCGCTTTGCTCCCAATGAAGCAGCCCGCAACCCAGCTCAGCAGGCTGCACAACCACTTGTTCAGCAGCAAGCACAAGCTGCACGACCTCATTTTCCTCCTGGATCATGCTATAATTGTGGGGACCTGACTCATTACCGTAACCAGTGTCCAAGAATGGTCAACGCAAACCAGAATCAGAATCAGGCTCCAGCTCGAGGTCGAGTTTTTAATATGAATGCACAAGAGGCGCAAGCAGACAATGAAGTGGTGAACGGTACGTTCTCTGTTAATAACCAACCTGCGTCTGTTCTTTTTGATTCAGGGGCCGATAAAAGTTTTGTGTCGTTATCTTTTGAGCCTTTGCTTCGCGTGTCTAGAACGAAACTAGGAAAACCCTTGACAGTAGAAGTTGCTAGTGGTGAACCCATTGTTCTTGATTCTGTTCTACGCAACTGCCAGTTGAACCTTAACGACCATCTTTTTCCTATTGACCTCACGCCTATGCAACTGGGAAGCTTCGACATTATTGTGGGTATGGATTGGTTAGCCAAGCATCGCACAGAAGTAGTTTGTTTCGAGAAGATCGTTCGTGTGCCGCTTCCGACAGGCGAGATCCTACAGGTTCAAGGTGAGAAACCGTCTGGTGGCCTCAAGCTCATGTCTTGTTTTAAAGCTCGGAAATATCTGCGAAAGAACTATGTGGCCTTCTTGGCACATGTTACAGCAGATAAAGGCAAAGGTAAGTCTATTCAAGATATTCTTGTTGTTCGGGATTATCCGGAGCTGTTCCCGGAAGAGTTACCTGGATTACCCCCAACACGCCAAGTCGAGTTCCGTATTGATCTCGTACCTGGTGCAAATCCTATTGCCAGAGCTCCATATCGCCTTGCACCATCTGAGATGCAAGAACTATCTAAGCAGCTGCAGGAGCTTTCGGATAAAGGTTTTATCCGTCCTAGCTTTTCACCTTGGGGCGCTCCCGTTCTTTTTGTCAAGAAGAAGGATGGATCTTTCAGAATGCGCATCGATTATCGTGAGCTGAACAAGCTTACCATCAAGAATCGTTATCCCCTACCTCGCATTGATGATCTCTTTGATCAGCTACAGGGCGCTTCTTATTTCTCGAAGATTGATCTTCATTCTGGATATCATCAACTTCGCGTTCATGAAGAAGATATTCCAAAGACAGCTTTCCGCACTCGTTATGGGCATTATGAGTTCACAGTTATGCCATTCGGCTTGACAAATGCTCCTGCTGTTTTTATGGACTTGATGAATAGGGTTTGCAAGCCTTATTTAGATAAGTTCATCATTGTGTTTATTGATGACATCTTGATTTACTCTAAGACGCGAGCTGATCATGAGCAACATCTTCGTCTTACTTTGGAACTCCTAAAGAAAGAGCGACTTTTTGCCAAATTCTCTAAATGTGAATTTTGGCTTAAAGAAGTTCAATTTTTGGGGCACATTATCAACGAACAAGGTATTCATGTAGATCCCTCCAAGATCAGTGCAATTAAGGATTGGGATACGCCTACTACTCCTACCGAGGTTCGTTCTTTTCTTGGTCTTGCGGGTTATTACCGCCGCTTCATAGAAAACTTCTCAAAGATTGCAGTTCCTCTAACTGCTTTAACTCAGAAGAACAAACCCTTTGAATGGGGTTCTAAACAAGAAGTAGCATTTCAGACCTTGAAGCAGAAGCTTTGTGATGCACCTATCCTATCTTTGCCCGAAGGCAATGATGATTTCTTCGTTTATTGTGATGCATCGAAATTGGGTCTTGATTGTGTTCTGATGCAAAGGAACAAAGTCATAGCCTATGCATCAAGGCAGTTGAAGGTGCATGAGAAAAACTACACCACTCATGATCTTGAGTTGGGTGCAGTCGTTTTCGCTCTAAAAATCTGGAGACACTATTTGTATGGTACAAAATGTGTGGTTTTCACTGACCACAGAAGTCTTCAGCATATCTTTAATCAGAAAGAACTCAATATGAGGCAACGACGTTGGGTTGAGCTTCTGAACGACTATGACTGCGAAATTCGCTACCATCCTGGTAAGGCGAATGTCGTAGCCGATGCTTTGAGTCGTAAGGAACATGTCAAGCTTCATTGTGTTCGTGTTGAATCTGATATTCAAGCTCGAGCTGATATTCAAGCCCGCATTTCTCAGGCTCAGCATGTTTGTGTTTCACAAGACTTGATGGGTGAGGAATTACCCTATCACATTAAGCCTGATCTTGTTTTGAAAGACAATGGATCGTATTATTTCATGGACCGTTTGTGGGTCCTAAGCCAAGATAATCTTCGCACTCTGCTTTTGAATGAAGCTCATAAGTCTCGCTATTCTGTCCATCCTGGCTCAGACAAAATGTATAAGGATCTTCGTACTCAGTATTGGTGGCCTGGTATGAAGAAAGACATTGCCTTGTATGTTTCAAAATGCCTTACTTGTCTCAAGGTTAAGGCTGAACACCAACATCCTTCTGGTCTTTTGGAGCAACCAGAGATCCCAGTTTGGAAATGGGAGAACATTACTATGGATCTCATTACCAAACTCCCGCGCACGAAGAAAGGTCATGATGCCATCTGGGTAGTCGTTGATCGTCTTACTAAGTCAGCGCATTTCTTGCCAATCCGTGAGGATTTTCCTGCTGACAAACTTGCAAAAATCTATGTGGATGAAATTGTAGCTCGACATGGTGTTCCTTTGAACATCATTTCTGACAGAGATGCTCGCTTCACTTCTCATTTTTGGAGAACCATGCAATCTGCTATGGGGACCCAACTTAACCTGAGCACAGCTTATCATCCGCAAACGGATGGTCAATCTGAAAGAACAATCCAGACTCTGGAGGATATGCTTAGAGCTTGCGTGATCGACTTTGGTGGTAGTTGGGATTCGCATCTTCCATTGATTGAATTCTCCTACAACAATAGTTATCACTCTAGCATCAAAATGGCTCCTTTCGAGGCTCTCTATGGTCGAAAATGTCGTTCACCAGTCTGCTGGAATGAGATCGGTGAGGCTCAGCTTACTGGACCTGCCCTCATTTTAGAGACAACTAACAAGATTAAGAAAGTTCGTGATAACCTTTAGACAGCTAGAAGCCGTTAAAAGAGTTACGCGGACCCAAAATGCAAGTCCTTGGAATTTCAAGTCGGTGATCGAGTATTACTTAAGGTCTCACCTTGTAAAAGTGGGGTCAGATTTGGAAAGAAAGGAAAACTTGCACCTAGATACGTTGGACCATTCAAGATCGTCGAAAGAATCGGTAAGGTAGCCTACAGACTTAAGTTACCTCCTGAACTTGGAAATGTTCATCCAACTTTCAACGTGTCCAATCTCAAGAGGTTTTTAGCTGATGAGAACCTCCACATACCGCTTGACGAAATTCGTGTTGACAAAACACTGAAATTTGTTGAGAAGCCAGTGGAAATCATGGAACGTGAAGTCAAGTGGCTTAAACGCAAGCGCATTCGTTTGGTAAAAGTTCACTGGGAAGCTAAACGTGGACCCGAGTTTACTTGGGAACGCGAAGATCAAATGAAGGCGAAGTATCCGCATCTTTTCCCGCGAGTTTCCTCTAAACAAATTTCGGGACGAAATTTCCACAAGTAGGGGAGACTGTAAGATCTGTGTCTGAAATCATTGTAAACAGTTCAGTTATCAATAAAATATAGTTATTTGATCCCAATGTTTGTTTGTTTATGTTTTACATTTTTCATGTTTTGACTTTTATTCAATTTCAAACTCTATATCGCTTTCTGGAGAATTATACACAAACTGGTGCGTAAACGTAATCAGTTTAATGCGACAAATACTCCGGAACATCAATTTATGCTTTACATACCTTAAATAGCCTTTACATAACTTAGAAATAAGTTTTGAAGGCATTGGTATGGCATAATCAAGTTAATTCGCTTACAGGGACTAAAATTGACAAACTGTGAAAGTATGCCAATTTGAACTGTGACAAACATTCCGGAACATGGCCATAGGTTAAAAACACCCTAAATATCCTTTACATGGCTTAGAAATAGGGTTTGAGGGGTTCGGTGTGCTAAAATAAACTTTATGCTCATTCAGGGACTAAAAGCGTCAAAAAGTGCACAAGTTTGCATTTTCGCGCATAACTTACGTTCTGAATACATCCGGACATCCAAAAATTTATGTAAGCACTAAAATATTTTATTTTAGTGTTTGGCATGAGAAAAATCCATTCGTCGCGTCATTTGGATCGTTTTTCGCGCTTATGCGCATTCCGTCGTAATTAAGCAAACATCGCGATCGTACGACCAAACAAACCAACATCCGGCATATTTTTGAGCATGTTTCATGTCCACAATGTTTAGGCATCATTTTAGGGCCTTAAAGTTGGCTTAACGGGCCTTAGAAGTGTTGAAATGAGCTTAAAACACATACAGGGACTGAAACCGTAATTCTTCAAACTTGTTTCTGAACTGTAACACTCAGGCGGCCGGCGTAAGTTTATGTTGCCTCTTATGCGGCCCGCGTCAGCCTCTCTGATGTGCAGAATTGTTGCAAACAGCTATTTACGGCTGTTAAGCACCTCAAAACCACTTGCAAACGGTTTTTACAATACCATGGGCCATTTCTATGGGTTCTAATGGTTTAGTAAAACTAGGGGCACACTTGGACGGTTGAGATCGAGGCACGTTTTTCGACAAACGATCCTAACGGTTCTACATTTCCTATAAATACCCCCCCATGTTTGCTCATTTCCCTCACACCTAAATCTGATTCTAGCTCTCTAAGTGGAAGTGTTTGTGCTTCCTACCTGAGAGTGAATCGGGTTTAATACTTGCGGGGACCTTCTGTAAGTATTCATTCGTTCTTTTCTTTCGTTTTTATGCTTTAAAGTCAAACTGTGTTTGACTTTCTGCATTGACCAGTTTATGGTCAATGCGAAGTTCGTTTGAACTTCATAACGTGAGCGTAATCACGATGGGTATAGTCCCTAGTGACTATACCTACTGATTACCACGTTATCTAGGCTCAGAGACGAGTCGTAGTTTCGGTCAAAATGCGTGTTCTCGCGTATTTTGTAACCAAACTACTCTAGGGTATCAAAACTGTTTGTTTTGATACCAAACCTGTTTTCTAACTTAACTAAACATGTTCGAACACGACCCGTTTGGTCTGTCACACCCCGACCGCGTATAACATGCAACCGCGGCGGAAACGTCGGGGAGTGTTGTAACAGAATTAATTGTTTCACAACCATGGCAATTAAAGTTATGTTTTATTCAAAAACAAAAGGAGTATATTGTCTTAAAACAACTGAACAAAGAGTACATAACGTTATTTAGACTAGTTCTATCTTCATTTTAAGTCTCTAAGGCACAGGTCCGCCCTAGTATGTCCTGCTCAAACCTATGCACCATTACCTGAAACATATGTGAAAATAGGTACTAAACTAAAAGTGACGAGCTAAACATGCTAGAACATGTTTAGTTAAGTTAGAAAATAGGTTTGGTATCAAAACAAACGGTTTTGATACCTAGAAGTAGTTTGGTTACAAAATACGCGAGAAAACGCATTTTGGCCGAAACTATGACTCGTCACTGAGCCTAGATAACGTGGTAATCAGTAGGTATAGTCACTAGGGACTATAACCATCGTGATTACGCTCACGTTATGAAGTTCAAACGAACTTCGCATTGATCATAAACTGGTCAAAGTAGAAAGTCAAACGCAGCTTGACTTTAACGATAAAAACGAATAAATAGAACAAAAGAATACTTACAAAGGGTCCCTGCAAGCTTTGATCCGATTTACTCTCAGGTATGAAGCATAAACTTCAACTTAGAGAGCCAAAATCAGATCATTGTGGGTTTGCAAGTGAAGTGAGGGTGGGTATTTATAGTTTTCTTGGAACCGTTAAGACCGTTCATCGAATAACGTGCTTCGATCTTGTCCGTACAAGTGGGCACATGGTATTTGGATACCATGGGCACTTAAAAATCATCAAATTTGGCCCCTAGATTGATCAAAACCAGGTGCAAAGGGTGTGGAACAGCTGTTAATAGCTGGAAATCAGTTTTGTAGAACTGGGTAACTCACACGGCCCGCGTAAGCCACACACATACACTCACGCGGCCCGCCTGGGCATAGTGTCCAGAAATGACAGAAATGGCCCCTGCACTTCAGAAACTTGGTTTTGATGCATTTAGGGCACGTTTAAGCCCCGTTAACCTCATTTCAAGGATCTAAAATGAATTTAAAGTATAGGGAACTCAAAACATGCTAAAAAATATCTCGGATGTCGGTTCGTTTGGTCGTACGGTTGCGTTGTTCGGTTAATTACGACGGGAGTCGTAACAAACGCAAAAACGATCCAAATTAAGCGACGAATGGAATTTTATCATGCCAATCACTAAAATAAAATATTTTAATGATTACATAAAGTTTTGGATGTCCGGATATATTCAGAACGTAAGTTATGCGCGAAAATGCAAACTTGTGCACTTTCTGACGCTTTTAGTCCCTATTGATCAATAAAGTTTATTTTAGCATACCGAACCCTTCAAAGCCTATTTCTAAGCTATGTAAAGGTTATTCAGGGTATGTTTAACTTATGATCAAGTTTTGGATTGTTCGTTACTATACCAATCGGTATAGTTTCGCAGTTTGACACAAATAGTCCCTGCTATCGAACAAGCTTGATTTCAACACACCAAACCATCCAAAACTTATTTCTAAGTTATGTGGAGGTTTTTTAAGGTATGTTAAGCCTATTTCACTATTTCGGAGTGTTCGTTGCATTAAACTAGTTATATTTACACATCAGCGCGCGTATAACCTTCCAGAAAGCGATTTAGAGCTTGAAATCGGAATCGAATCGAATTGAAAAATCACCAAACACAAATACACACATAAAAACACCAAAACACATATAATAACACCAAAGCACATTGTTTTATTAATAATCATCATTCTTTTACATTGTACATCGATTATAGAACACAGTTGTCACACACACGGGCCACGTAAGCCCATCCCTTAGCTTACGCGGGCCGCCTGAAAACCCCCAGCGACAGAAAATCAGTTTCAGCTGCTGTTTTGCAAGACCAGGCCCTTGTATGAAATATTTCTTCTTTGGGGACCAAGTTAACACCTTCCCAAGCATAAGTACCTTTCACTAAACACTTGTTTGGCCATGATTTCTTGCTTGGGGGCTACACAAACATGTGTCTTGATCTTGTGAGTTTGCAACAACTATAAATAGCCTACCATTTCATTGTTGCAACTCACACTTGATCTAAAATTCTCTAAGTTGGGGTTCTAAAACTTTATACCTGAGAATTTATAAGATCAAGTTCAAGCAAGGACCTCTTGTAAGCATTCCTTCATTCTTTTATTCCTTTCTAGCTTAAAAAGTCAAACAGTGTTTGACTTTCAGTTTGACCAGTCAATGGTCAACGCATAGTTCGTTTGAACTTTGTAACGTGATTGTAATCACGATGGTTATAATCCTTAGAGATTATACCTACTGATTACCACGTTAACTAGGCGTAGTGACGAGTCAAAGTTTCGGTCAAAATGCGTTTTAGCACGCATTTTGCAACGGAACTACTTTTAGGTATCAAAACACGTTGTTTTGATACCAAATCAGTTTTATAAGTTAGTTAAACATGTTTTGACATGTTTAACTCATCACTATTAGTTTAGTGCTTGTTTAGGGTCGTAAGTCAAGCGGTCTAAACAACCGCTTAGACTTTCGAACCCGACCCGTTTGGTCGATCTTTAGGATCCGACCAAGCTTGTTTAGTGATCATAGTTGCATAGGGAATAACCTCTGAGGTTATACCTTATGATCACATAGGGTTGGTTAGTCATTTGCTAGTTAGCTTGTATGCCCATAGGAAATGACCAAAATGCCCTTTTGAAGCATAAATCCGTATTTTGCATATGCGATCAACTTTTTAACATATAATCTGATTTAGTAACATGTTTAGGCATAATTGGGCATGTAAGACTTGACATAGCACATAGTTAACCATCCGAACATAGTTTTACGCAAACGACGCATTATAGTGGCTTATACTACCATAATGGGTCGAAACGGGTCAAAAGCACTTAGGTAGACTTCCAAATCAGAATGTTAGCTCTATTAAATCATACCATATGAGTTCAAATACTCATTTGATTTATAGAACATCATTCTATCCTATCTCCCGATTAGGATCCGATTACTAACATAGTTACCTATATTCGGTGCCGGTTGATTCGTGATCCTTGGAGCCTTATTTGGTCTTATTCTCAAGACTAATGAGCAATCCCAAGTGAGTACATAGTTCCCCCTTTACCGCTTTCAAATATTTTGGGGTGAAACACTTGTGCATACATGTTACTTTCATGCTTTCATCGCTTTTATGACATAATCATGCTAGTTTCATCTAGTACACATATAGTGCATGTTTTAAATCATGTTTTGCTATGTATGTTAAGCATGCTAGCACATTGTTTTACATGAACATTTCTACTATGTATGTTTACTTAGCATACTTAGTACATGGTTTTCACATGCTTACATTGGTTATGACATTTGGTGTGTTTAATCGAAACAATAATACATTCATTAACATTAGCTACACCGCTCGGTAGTATGTAATGGTACCATAGGAATTGACAACTCCCGTTTCCGACTTCCTAGGTTTGTTTGGAAGTTGGAAATGACAGAATCCGATATACATAACTTAGATGAACCTTTAATTTGTTTAAAGGTTTGTCGCCACAGTCGCAAGGCTTGAATGTATGCGAATAAACAATACTGCATAAATGTTTTTAATCATAAAGCATTGTTTTCTGCAAAACATAATATTTGATTTAAACTTGGGTTTATTCAAAAGCATTGTTTTGTACATTTTCCTATGGGGTTGAATAACTACTAGTTATTCACCGTACATAACATTGATTATCACATTAACATTTTCACGTAGTTAAGTAGATACTTTCTACTTGCTATGCATTACATTTGTTTATACATGATACATTTCACACATGACATTATACATGGTTTATACATAAACATTTTAACATTAAACAAGACATTTTGGTTGGTTATTGATAAGTGACTTATGTAACGGGGCTATGTGTTATATGATAAAAGCATGGTGGATACGCCGTTGGTACTTCCTATATATAAGTGCTTTTATTGTATTATACATTGTTGCTTTATCTAAGCCACTTGAAAAAGACAAGAAACATTTTTCACTAGGACACAACATTTTTATACAAAGTAAACACTTTATACAAATTCACTTTTACTTGGTTATTCATTCAACCATGCATATTTCTTTCATATCATTTGATTTTCATATCGATTTTCACATGATTTCATAAAAGAAAACATTTTACAAGGTTCATGACTACTTTTTGTTAAACCTTTTTTTAAACTACAAGTCATGAATCTTGCATAAACAAAACCTATGTATCTCACAAGCATTTTTATGCTGACGTACCTATTTTCACATGTGTTTCAGGTGCTAA
Organism: Helianthus tuberosus; assembly: GCA_030545235.1. Lineage (NCBI taxonomy): Eukaryota > Viridiplantae > Streptophyta > Magnoliopsida > Asterales > Asteraceae > Helianthus > Helianthus tuberosus. Next base: position 45,398,508 of record CM060426.1, on the reverse strand, counting down.
TGCGTGATGATGCTTGTGCTACACTTAGGCGGACTTGGGCCTTAGTGACTTAAAAGACGGTTATTATGTTATGTTATGTTTTGTTTAAATTCATAAGACAATGTAAACTCTTTAATCAATAATACAAAACTTTAATTACCATGGTTGTTGAAACAATAATTTTGTCGCATCACTCCCCGACGTTTCCGCCGCGGTTTGTTGTTTTATGCGGTCGGGGTGTGACAGAAGTGTTGGTATCAGAGCCAATGGTTATAGGGAATTAGGTTATTAGCAATGCTTTGACCTAGACTATAACTTTCTAGGACCCTAACACAAGTTATCTTGTGTTTAGAGCTTAAAACAATACACGTCACCTATCCTTAGGTGATTACCAAAACATGAACACAAATTCTAAAATGATTTTGAAATCAATGATCTATCCTTAGATGATTTCTTTTGGCTTTGTGCCTTCCAAATTTTCAAAATCTTGTCAAAGTTTGGGTCTAAGTAATGTGAACACGTGTAAACTGGAAGAGTGAATGCCTGTACCCTGAGTTTTCTGTCTAAGGCTAGAGTGTTCGTACAAATCCGCAGTATCGGACCAGTCACTCTTACCTGGGAACTCTTGGGGTGAGTGTTCACTTATAGGCGAGCATGTCTTCAGCGATACATTATTATGACCTATTTACTTTGATTTGTCACTGTGTGTCGTTTGCTTGCTTTGTGGTAACAAACAAATGACCACCATCCTCATATTTTGTCGATTTTATTTGCTATCCCTTTTCTTTCATCACATCATCTCACTCGTTTTCTCTCATATTTCCTCTTTTAGAATGCCTCCTTGACGTAACGTTCAACAAACTGATGCCGAACTGGCAGCTATTATAGCACAGCAGATGGCTGCTATGCTACCTGATCTCATAACTCAAATAAACCAAGCCAAAAATAACAATAATGCACCTGCTCCGTGCAATTTCAAAAGTTTTAACTCGGCTAAACCACTCAAGTTTAGTGGTTCTGAAGGAGCAACTGGGCTCCTACAGTGGTTTGAGAGTCTTGAGAGCACCTTTCGCCATGTTCAGTGTCCTAACAACCGTAAGGTCGAGTTTGCTTCGAGTGTATTCCAAAAGAGGGCTCTTACCTGGTGGAATGGGGTTTTGAGAGACCGAGGTGCTGATGTTGCTTTGGGTCAGACTTGGGAGGAACTTAGAGCTCTCATGATGAGAGAATTTTGTCCTCGTCATGAGCAGAGGGAACTTGAAAATGAGTTCCATGACCTGAAACAAGACAGTGGTGAACACTGGGCATACACTGACAGATATGAGGAGTTAAGCTTGCTCTGTCCTACAATGGTCACCCCTCTGGACAAGGCTATTGAGAAGTACATAGACGGTTTGCCAGATCCTGTTCAGGATATTGTCACTGGCAGTAACCCTACAACCGTCCATCAGGCCATTGAGCTAGCTGCAACCCTTACTGAATCGCAAGTTAAAAAGGGTAAACTCCACAGAAAATGTGACAAGAAACAGAAACCGTCTGATAGCACAAAGGAGCAGAAGGGTAAGAAGGTTGCTGAGACTTCTAAGAAATCTAGGAAGCGTAAGGCTTCCAAGAATTTCGCGGTCACTGCTCAGACCAACCAGGCTGCTCCTGTTTAGGCTGCACAACCTGCTGCCAAGAGGCAGTATGCTGGTAATGCACCTCTGTGCAACAGATGTAATAGCCACCATCAGCACAAGTGCAATGCCGTATCTGCACAAACTGTGGTAAATCTGGTCACCTTGCAAACACCTGACGTTTTGCCCCGAACTATAATCAGGCAGCTCAAAACCAAGCAGCACAAAACCCTGCCCAGAATCTTGCACGACCTCATTATCCTCCTGGTTCATGTTTCAACTGTGGGGATCTGACCCACTATAGGAACAATTTCCCGAGGTTGGCAAATGTGAATCAAGAACCGGCTCGTGGTAGAGCTTTCAATCTGAATGCTAATGAGGCGCGTGCAGATAACGAAGTGGTGAACGGTACGTTCCTTGTTAACAACCATCATGCTTCTGTTTTATTTGATTCGGGTGCCGATAAGAGTTTTGTGTCATTAGCATTCGAGCCTTTGCTTTCGATGACTAGAACAAAACTAGGAAATCCCTTGACAGTAGAAGCAGCTAGTGGTGAACCCGTTGTACTCGATTCTATTCTTCGAAATTGCCAGTTGAACCTTAATAACCATCTTTTCCCTATTGACCTCACACCGATGCAACTCGGGAGCTTTGATGTTATAGTAGGAATGGATTGGTTATCCAATTACCATGTTGAGGTGGTATGTTTTGAGAAGTTGGTCCGTATACCGCTTTCGACTGGTGAGATCTTAGAAGTTCGTGGGGAGAAACCCGTTAGTAACCTTAAACTCATGTCTTGTACCCAAGCCCAAAAATACCTACGGAAGAAATATGTCGCCTTCTTGGCACATGTCGTAGAGGAGAAAGGGAAGGGTAAGACTATCCAACATATCCCTATTGTTCGGGATTATCCGGAGGTATTTCCTGAAGAATTACCTTGTTTACCCCCTGTGCGCCAAGTTGAGTTCCGAATTGATCTTGTACCTGGTGCAAATCCTATTGCTAAATCCCCTTACCGTCTTGCACCGTCTGAGATGCAAGAGTTGTCTAAGCAGCTTCAAAAGCTTTCTGACAAAGGATTCATCCGTTCGAGCTTTTCCCCTTGGGGCGCTCCTGTCCTATTTGTGAAAAAGAAAGATGGATCTTTTAGGATGTGTATCGAATATCGTGAGCTTAACAAGCTTACCATCAAGAATCGATATCCCCTACCTCGCATTGATGATCTCTTTATCAGCTACAAGGTGCTACTTGCTTTTCAAAGATTGATCTACGTTCTGGGTATCATCAACTTCAAGTTCTCGAAGAAGATATTCCCAAGACAGCTTTTCGTACGAGATACGGTCATTATGAGTTCACTGTTATGCCCTTCGGTTTAACAAATGCTCCTGTTGTTTTCATGGACTTGATGAATAGGGTTTGTAAGCCTTATTTGGACAAGTTCATCATTGTTTTCATCGATGACATTCTGATCTATTCTAAGACTCGAGCTGATCATGAGCAACATCTCCGTCTTACAATGGAGCTCCTAAAGAAAGAACAGCTTTTCGCCAAATTCTCCAAGTGCGAATTCTGGCTTAAGGAAGTTCAATTTTGGGGCACATCGTCAACGAACAAGGTATTCATGTAGATCCCGCCAAAATCAGTGCGATTAAGGATTGGGATACACCTACTACTCCTACCGAGGTTCGTTCATTTCTTGGTCTAACGGGTTATTACCGCCGATTCATTGAAAACTTCTCCAAGATTGCGGTTCCTCTCACTGCTTTAACTCAGAAGAGCAAACCTTTTGAGTGGGGACCCAAACAGGAAGGTGCTTTCCAGACCTTGAAACAGAAACTTTGTGATGCACCTATTCTATCTTTGCCCGAGGGTAACGACGATTTTGTTGTGTACTGTGATTCATCTAACTTAGGCCTTGGCTGCGTTCTTATGCAAAGAAACAAAGTCATAGCTTATGCATCAAGATAGCTGAAGGTACACGAGAAAAACTACACGACTCATGATCTTGAGTTAGGTGCAGTAGTTTTTGCTCTCAAAATCTGGAGACACTACCTTTATGGTACAAAGTATGTAGTGTTTACTGACCACAAGAGTCTCCAGCATATCTTCAATCAGAAATAACTTAACATGAGGCAACGACGTTGGGTTGAACTCCTAAACGACTACGATTGCGAAATTCGCTACCATCCTGGTAAGGCGAATGTCGTAGCTGACGCATTGAGTCGTAAGGAACGTGTCAAGCTTCACTGTGTTCAGGTTCGATCTGACATTCAAACCCGCATCTCTCAGGCTCAACATACTTGTGGTACACAAGACTTGATGGGTAAAGAATTACCGTGTCATACTAAGCCTGAGCTTGAACTAAGAGACTTTGGAATATTCTATTTCATGGGCCGTTTGTGGGTCCCAAGTATAGATAATCTTCGCACTTTGCTAATGGATGAAGCTCATAAGTCTCGTTATTCTATTCATCCTGGTGCGGACAAAATGTATAAGGATCTTCGAACCCAGTATTGGTGGCCGGGTATGAAGAAAGACATTGCCTTATATGTTTCCAAATGCCTTACTTGTCTTAAGGTTAAGGCAGAACACCAATATCCCTCTGGATTATTGGAGCAACCAGAGATTCCGGTTTGGAAATGGGAAAACATTGCTATGGATCTCATTACCAAGTTGTCGCACACTAAAAGAGGTCATGACGTCATTTGGGTTGTTGTTGATCGTCTTACAAAGCCAGCACATTTCTTACCGATCCGTGAGGATCTACCTGCTAACAAGCTTGCTAAAATCTATGTTGATGAGATTGTATCTCGACATGGTGTTCCTTTGAACATTATATCCGACAGAGATGCTCGATTCTCGTCTCGCTTTTGGAGAACCATGCAATATGCCATGGGTACCCAACTAAATTTGAGCACAGCATATCATCCGCAAACGGATGGTCAATCTGAGAGAACAATCCAGACACTGGAGGATATGCTTAGAGCTTGTGTGATTGATTTTGGTGGTAGTTGGGATTCACATCTACCGTTGATCGAATTCTTCTACAACAATAGTTATCACTCTAGCATCAACATGGCTCCTTTCGAAGCTTTATATGGTCGAAAATGTCGTTCACCGGCCTGCTGGAATGAGATAGGTGAAGCTCAGCTTACTGGACCTGAACTCATTCTAGAGACTACAGATAAGGTTAAGAAGATTCGTGATAACCTTCAGACAGCTCGAAGCCGTCAAAAGAGTTACGCGGATCGACGACGCAAGCCCTTAGAATTTCAAGTCGGTGATCACGTCCTACTCAAGGTATCCCCTTGGAAAGGTGTGATCCGATTTGGAAAGAAAGGAAAACTTGCACCATGCTATGTTGGACCATTCAAGATCGTTGAAAGAATCGGAAAAGTAGCCTACAGACTAGAGCTACCTCCTGAACTTTGAAATGTTCATCCAACTTCCCACGTGTCCAATCTCAAAAAGTGTTTAGCTAATGAGAACCTCCACATACCACTTGATGAAATTCGTGTTGATAACACGATGCACTTCGTTGAGAAACCTGTGGAAATCATGGACCGTAAAGTCAAAAAGCTCAAACGCAAGTGCATACCTATTGTTAAAGTTCACTGGGAATCTAAACATGGCCCATAGTTTACTTGGGAACATGAAGATCAGATGAAAGCGAAATATCCGCATCTATTCTCACAAGTTTCCTCTAAATAAATTTCGGGACGAAATTTCCTAAAGTAGGGGAGACTGTGACATCTGTGCTTGTGTAATCATTGTGCAAACTCTGAACAATCCAATATTAATAAAACAGTGTGTTTTCATCCCAATGTTTGTTATTTATGTTTGACATTTTGTGCGTTTTGGTTTTTGATTGATTTTAAACTCTATATCGCTTTCTGGGAAGTTATACGCAAACTGATACGTAAACGTAATCAGTTTAACGTGAAAAACACTCCGTAACAGCAACATAATCTTAACATACTTTAAATAACCTTTACATAACTTAGAAATAAGTTTTGAAGGCTTTGGTATGGCAAAAACAAGTTTATTCGCTCACAGGGACTATTTGCGTCAAACTGCAAAAGTCTGCCGTTTCGTAAGGCAACGTATACTCCGGAACTTGATCATAAGCTAAACATACCATATATAACCTAAACATGGCTTAGAAATAAGCCTTAATAGGTTCGGTGTGCGAAAACATGCTTATATGATCTTACAGGGACTAAAAGTGTCAAAAACGGCGTAAGTTTGCATTTTCACGCATATCTTACGTTCTGACCACATCTGGACATCCAAAATTTTTGTACACACTAAAATATTTTCGTTTTAGTGATCGTCATGCAAAAATACCATTCGTCGCTTAATTTGGTTCGTTTTCGCGTCCGTTTGAGTTTCGTCGTAATTTAACGAATAACGCGACCGTACGACCAAACGAGCCGACATCCGAGAGTTTTCCGAGCATATTTTGAGTCCTCTAAACTTTATTGACCTTGTAGAGCCTTGAAAATGGCTTAACGGGGGTCAAAAGGGGCTGAAATGAGCTTAATACATGTGTAGGGACCATTTGTGCAAATATGCCAAAGATGGCCACACGGGCCGCGTAAGCCCATCCCTTAGCTTACGCGGGCCGCCTGAAAACCCCCAGCGACAGAAAATTAGTTTCAGCTGCTGTTTTACAAGACCAAGCCCTTGTATGCAATATTTCTTGTTTGGGGACCAAGTTAACACCTTCCCAAGCATAAGTACCTGTCACTAAACACTTGTTTGGCCATGATTTCTTGCTTGGGGGCTACACAAACATGTGTCTTGATCTTGTGAGTTTGCAACAACTATAAATAGCCTACCATTTCATTGTTGCAACTCACACTTGATCTAAAATTCTCTAAGTTGGGGTTCTTTAACTTCATACCTGAGAATTTATAAGATCAAAAAGTTTGGGTTACATATGCTTAAATACCCTAATTCTCTCTCCTAGTATGGCGATTCTGGTTCCATGTGTAATCCTTACTTTCTCTTCGTAATCTAGAGTATAACAATCTGTGATCAGAGGTTGGATTTTATAACATCTGTAACGAACTCGTTAGCTCCAGTGATCGATTAAAAGGAGGGGTTTTTCTTCTTTATTCGCCGTCCTTAATTTGTGGTTCGGATAGATTGTATAGATCTTTTGGTTTGTCGGCTTTCTTCCTTGATTTACAGAATTATCTATATAGTTTTGCAAGAATCATGGGTTAGGGTTTACTAGATTGGGGTTTTTCTGTTTTTGTTCCTATCCGCTGCTGGTCGTTTTTTTTCTGGGTTTCTTGTTTGCATGGTTCTTTCGTTTACGTGGTGATTGAGAGAGGTGGTTCCAGGATGGATTCTCGGAAGAAGTCTGATGTGCAGGTTGATCGCGGTAAGCCTCCTCTTGCCTCTAAGGGTGGTGGTAGCCGTGGTCAGAATATGGATAGCAATCCGAAATTAGCTCGTAGTGTTGGACTCTGTATGCCCAAGACACATATTAAATTGATGTGGCTAGTACGTTATGATCCAAGTCGAGTCATACCCAATAACAAGCTAGACAAACACTTACAATATTTATTTATGATATGATCAAATAAATAAATATCAACACTTAGAATATTTAGAAATTGGTTTTCTAAATAATTGCACTTGACAAACTAATAAATTATATGGATAATTTATTTTGAGAGAATATTTTATTTTGTTATTTAATTGGTTAAATAACATAATAAAAATAGCATAAGTCTTATAACATATGATGTTATATTTTATAAAAGTTATAAAATATATATATATATGTGTAAGACTTATATTTTATAAAAGAAATTGTATTTTTTTTTATAAAAATAAAGCTAGGCCGCCACCCCCCATGTGTTCTTCCCAAAAATTGTTGGTCCAATAATGTTTCATGCATTTGCATGAGTCTTCATTGGGTGGTCTTCCCAAACACATTTGGCCAATCACATAGCATGCAAGTTGCATGGTTAGAGACTCTCTTATTGGGCAAGAATGGGTGGCAACTCTCTCACATGTTTTATAAACTTTTGAAGACAAAATTTTGAAAAAAAAAAACTTGAAGAAACTAGAGAAAATGGCTGAATAATTTTCGGCCATAACATGATCATTCAAGAGGGGTTTTTGATTCAAAAAAATCAAGTGTAAGACTCTCTAAAGATCGGGTCATGTATGGTTGATCTAGTAGGCTTTTTCAAGTTCACATTTCAAGTGCAAGAACTCAACAAAAGACTCTCTAATTTTCGGCCATATGATGGTTCCAAGAGGGGATCTTTCATGTGAGTTGCGAGTGTTCAAATCCTAGCTAAACGCAAGGTGTTTGTTGGAAGGCTTGGGGTATACAAGCTTGAGGTTTTCTACACTTGAAGGCAACCGTTCAAGAAGCATCATCTTCTTCATATCCATTACTCCATGGAAGGTAGTATTCTAAACATGCTATGGTTGTGTTTGATAGTATACTTCTCATATATGGATCCGGGTTTTGGGATTTTGCATATAAATGGTTTTATATCTTATAAAAGTAACATGTTTTAAACTTATTTTCCGCTGCGTTTTTATTTCATATGGATGAAATTGCTTTGATAAACATGTTAAAATCCCATCAATGGCATCTAGAGCCGCTTATATGAGTGCATGCTTCAATAGATTAAAAATTTTGGGTTTCGGGTTTGAAGAAAACCCTATGGCCGAAATTCTAAGTATGGTTATCCCTTTGTTTTTTCAAGATTATATTCTTACATATAAATGAATCTTGAAAAATTATTTCATATGGATGATTTGTTTGTTTGGACAAAACTAACCTTTTCGGTTTTTTGGACATAGCCGAAAATGGTTATTAAAAGGGAACCATTTTTTTATGCTTCTTGAAATTAATATAAATATATATGTGGATATATATTTTGGTGCATATGACCTAGCCATGACCTTGTGTTGAATGATTGTGTTGTGATTTATTTATTAAATTATTTCAAAGGTTGTAATAATTATTATTTTGTTCTTCCACTTGTAAAGTTATGTAATTTATTTATTTTCATTTGGTATGTAAAATAAATAGATTAGGTGCATTTTATTTTACTAGAAAAATGTATTAGGATATATTTTGTAAAAGAAGATGCACACAAAATGCGGTTTTGGTTTTGGCCAATTTCGGGCATAAAGGACTTCATAGTTCTAAACGGGATTTTAGCCCGATAACCAAAACACATTTTTGAAGTCTAAAGGAGTTTGAAGCTGAATATAAAAGACATTTGGAAGATCAAAGAAAGTGGAGAAATCACAACACAAAAGGAAGACTTGAAGCATTTGGATGCGGGATCAAGTGGGAGTTCAACGACACAATACTTGTGTCACTTTTCACCCTTTAGGAAGGACCTTTTGGCACACTTGTTTCGGCTAACAAGTGTTGTCAAAATAGTTGGCTATGGTTATGCACCTATTGTTATATATGTTGTGCTTGTGTGGTTGTTTATTTATGTTGTTTAGATGATATTTGGATATGCATGCTTAACAAACTAATAATCAACAACAAGCGTAAAATTGGTTCTTTACAAGATCATTAAAATTGGTTAATAAAAGGTTATTAAAAATTAATGATTTTATAATAAAATGGGTTTTATTAAAAAGAACCTTGAAAATTGATTTTCACTAAAGTACCAAGGATTTGAATGCATGCAAATATATGGTACATAAAGTTTTCTAAACTAGAATTTTGAAAACTCAAAATCCCTTTTATAAAACAAGTCAAACACCATCCTTTTATATAACACTCGAATCACTTGGGAACTCTTTTGTGGGATAAAGGTCACCTAACCATATTTGAGGGAACTTGTATATTCGAGGTGGGTTTACCATGTTTGTGGGATAAAGGTCACCTAACCACTTATGTGTATAAACTCACACGTGTGTGTAAGTTGGACGACTTGATTTGGAAACCATGAACTTAGGGTCACCGAAGCATGGGGAACAAAGGTGTTGATGGGATTAAACATGCCAACTAAACATAAAGATGTTTAACCGATCCCATATGGCTAGAAGTTGCAAAGAGTTGCAATTGTCAAACGTTGACTACCTTGTTAATTTAAATAATGGGATAAAGGTCACCTAACCAAAATTTAAATGTAACGTTGGATTCTAGATTTTAATTATTAATTGTCTATGAGACACAAAGGGTATTAATGATTAAAATATAATAATATCGAAAATACTAAAATTGAACCTTGTTAAATTTTGTAGATGGCCGCTAACAATATTACCCAAACCGTCCGTAACCTATCATAGAAAACGATCCTAATCCCGATGAACATCTTATGGAAGATAAAGATGCCTATAACAATTGGATTAAGTATATCGAGGATACTACGCAAGCCTCTTGCCTCATGTTAGGAATTATGATTCCCGAGATTCAAAAGGTTTTGAACATCATGAGCATACGACATGATTAACCAATTGTAGGAAATGTTCCTATGGGTAGAACGCTTCGAAACGGTTCGGGCACTTCATGTATGTCGAATGGAGGAAACCCAATCGGACTCATCTTATGTCTTTAAGATGAAAACCCACATTGATCACCTCGAAAGGCTCAATATGGATAAAAGGGTTTTATCCACTCTAATGATCAATGAGGGTGGTAACAAAGAAAGGGCATCACCCCGACACCAAAGCAAATGTTGCCAAAGGAAAGGGGCACATCAAAGGGAAAGAATTAGAAAGACTAAAGCGAAACCACCGAAACCAAAAGAGAAGAAGGCAAAGGTTGCCACGAACGATCCATGCTTTAAGTGTGGTGAGATAGGGCATTTAAATAGGAATTGTCCAATCTATCTCAAAGAGTTAAAAAACAAGAGGGATGCTAGGCAAACCTCAGGTACAATCTTAATGATACATATTGACCTTAATGTTATTTCTTCTAACACATGGGTATTAGATACTGGATTTGGAACTCATGTTTGCAATTCATTGCAAAAGTTTCAAAAGAAATAAACATTACAAGAAAGGAGACTATGTTTTGAAACTTCCAAATGGTTTGGAAATTGTTTTAAAATGTTTTGATTGCTCCTAGTTTGACTAGGAACATTATTTAAGTTTCCCTTTTGAGACAATATGTTTTGATTTAAAGTTTGTAAACAATGACATTTATATTTCGATGAATGACATGTTTTACTTTAAAACTATGCCTTCAAATGGTAGTTATGAATGGGTTCATAATAATACATCATTTTAGTTCAATGTACCAAGCAATCACCAACAAACTCAAAATGGATTTGAGTGAGACTTACCTTTGGCATTATCGCCTTGGTCATATAAACAGATGTCGCATGTAAACACTTCGAAAGAATGGTCTTTTGGAAACAAATGAAATTGGTTCATTTGATACATGTGAATCTTGTTTACAAGGTAAAATGACTAAGAAACCCTTTAGTGGGAAAGGGCAATAGATTTCTTAGGTATCATACATTCGAATGTATGTGATCCTTTTAAGCCAATGACTAGGAATGGTGAAAGATACTTCATTAAGTTTACCAACAACTATAGTAGTTGTGGTTATGTGTACTTGACACAAAGAAGAAGTTTTGAAACGTTTAGAATCTTCAAAAGGTGAAGTACAAAATCAACTCTTTTAAAGTTCTTCGTTTTGATAGAGGAGGAAACGAACTCTATTAGATATGGTTCGATCTATGATGGCTAGGAGCGTATTATCTCTATCACTTTGGGGTTACGCTTTGCTCTCCGTGGCTCGTATATTAAATATGGCCCAAACCAAGAAAGTGGATAAGACACCTTTTAAATATGGCATGGAAGGGCTCCATCATTATCATATTTAAAAGTATGGGTTGTGAAGCTTATGTGAAGCAATACACCCCAAACAAGTTGGAAGTACGATCCACTAAGTGTATCTTCGTAGGATATCCTAAAGATGATATAGGATATTATCTCTACGATCCAACAGAGCAAAAGTATTTGTTGCTCGAAAGGCAAAGTTCTTGGAAGATAAGTTCCTAATGGAAGGAACTAGTAGAACAGTGGAACTTGATGAGGATCAGGAACCAAAAGCCGATACACGTTTGGTTGATACTAGCACTCAACAAGAGGTTGTTGAAGATGATCAAATGGTTGATCAACATACACAAAAACGTTCGCAGATCTGGTAGAATTAGTAATCCACCTGAAAGATATGGATTTTTTATGGATGGATGCTATGTGGTAGATTCAGATGAACCAACCAATGTCGAAATCCGATTGCGACAAATGGCTTGAGACTATGAACGTAGAGATGCGATCCATGTATAACAACCAAGTATAGGAATTGGTTATGCAACCTCTTAACTCCAAAATGGTTGGAAGTAAGTGGGTTTTCATGAAGAAAACATATATGCATGGAAACTTGGATACTTGTACAGCGAGACTTGTAGCAAAAGGTTTCAATCAAACTCAAAGGTTGATTGTGATGAGACCTTACCGCCTGTGGCGATGCTAGAGTCAACTAGGATATCATTTGCCAAGCTTGCACAATATGATTGTGAGATTTGGCAAATGGATCTCAAAACGACTTTCCTTAATAGATATCTTGAGGAAGATGCCTATATAGTTAAGCCTTAAGGTCTTGTTGATCCAAAACATCCTGACAAAAGTATGCAAGTTAAAGAAATCAATCTATAGATTGAAACAAGCATCTAGAAGTTGGAATCACCGTTTTGATGAAGAAATTAGGGAATATGGATTCATCAAGAACGTCGATGAAGCTTGTGTGTATAAGAAGGCTAGTGGGAGCATCATCACTTTATTAGTATTATATGTTGATAACATTCTACTATTTGGAAATAACATTCCAACCATGGAAGGTGTAAAAGCCTGGCTTGGAAGTTGTTCTTCCATTAAGGATCTTGGTGAAGTCGCCTATATTTTGGGAATAAAGATCTATAGGGATAGATCAAGGCGATTGATAGGTTTAAACCAAAGTGCATACATTGACAAAGTCTTGAAAAGGTTCAAGATTGAGAACTCTATGAAAGGTTTGGTACCTATTCAAGAGAGGACAATATTGAGTGCATCTCAATGTCCAAGCTCAAAGGATGAGCAAGAAAGAATCAAAGGAATCCCATATGCGTCAGCTATAGGATTCATTATGTACGAAATGATATGCACTAGACTGGACAAGTTATGCGCTTTAAGCATAACGAGAAGAAACCAGCAAGAAACGGTCATTGGGTGACTGTTATATATATATATATTGAAATACCTTAGAAGGACTAAGGATATATTTCTAATATATGGATCTGGTAAAGAAGAACTCGTTGTAAAGGGTTACAAGGATGCGAGTTTAGGAATTCGTTGTAAAGGGTTACATGGATACGAGTTTCCAAACTGATCAAGATGGTTCTCGATCACAAACAGGGTAGCATTGTCCATTACAGAATCAGAATACATCGCCGCTTCATTGATCGAGATAATTCATATGGATCTGCCACTTGAATTATTACCAATCTAGGGGTAGTCCCTACCATTCAGGACCCCTAGAGTGTGACAACCGGCGATTTACGACTCTTAATTATGTGATTAACAGGTGATTAACGCGACAATAAATAGTGTTTAAGATGCAAATTAACCTAATTAGGCCTTTGGAGTGCCTAGAAACGGCTAACTGGCATTACAGGGCGTGAACGGTGATTTACGGAAAGATCCGGTGAATATTAAACAACAACGAACTGATGCCATACAAAATACCGACAACGCCGACGAATACAAACTTTGTACATATAATTTATATTTAAAGATTTGGTTTTGTGAATATATTGTATTTTCGAACGTCACAAAACGCGCAAATGTGAACGAAAACGCGACTGCAGGAACGCACCGGCAACGAAACGAAAGCATCAGACACATGTATTAACTCAAAAACTGAAATATTTTGATATATTTATCTTCTCTTTCGAATTCTAATGCTCACAGTTAAAACCGGATCGAAAAACGAATCAGAAACGACAAACGGAACGTTTTACGCGATTTAACGCACCGGCGAACATACGTCTCTAATAACGATATACGACATAATTTTAGGTGTTTGACTCTAAAATTTTAAGTTACGACACTTTATGGAGTTCGGGAAACGAAAACGGGCTGTGAAAACGTATCGGGCCGCGTGAAACGGGCTTGTGGGCCTGGGCCCAAGCCTATTAGGGAACCCTAATATAAAAGCATCTCAAACATCAGACATCTCATTTCAAACCCTAATATCTACACGCACACAACTACAGGATCCTTGTTCTCTCTCTCTTGATCAAAGATCCGGTCAATTTACCGGTGGCCACATCGGCGCCGTTTCTCCAGCGAACCACACTCAAGACACCCCCATCTCCCTCTCGACTGAACTCTAGTAACCGGAGTGATTCTAGTCGGAAAACTTAACCCCCAGCAGCTGTTGTGCTCCGACCACACGCACCCACACCTCTCTCTTCTTCTCCAACCTCCGACTACACCCAAACACCCACCTGCAACCCCCCCCCCCTCGTTCATTCTAGGGATTTTTGGTTGGACCGGCTCCGGCCGTGTTTTTGTTGATGATGATGATGAAGTTTTGCTGTGAAGATAATCGAGGATGATTATGTTGCTGTTGTTGATGGTGATTACGACGACGAGCTCCGGTAGTCGGGTAGCGAGAAGACGGACTGATGATGTTGATGCCGACGGATGATGTCGATGATGATCGACAGATGGTGTTAAACTGCAGTAGTGATGGTGGTTATCTCGGGTCGCGGTTTAGAAGTTCGGGTGATTCGGTTCGACTCGATTCAGTTTTTGACAAGGTCAAACCACCGTCAACGAGTAGTTCGGTTCGGTCAACAACTGGTCAGCGGCTCGGTTCGGGTCAGCTGTGGTTCGGGTCGAGTTGCGGGTGCCGTCAACAGTTCTGGTTAACTCGGTCATGGTTTTGGAGCGGTGTGTTCGGGTCAGATCTAGTCAACAGACTCGGGTCAACTTCAGGGCTCTTCGGGTGAGTTTGGTTTGAGATGAGTCACGGTCAAAATGTTCCGGTCAGGTTCACGCTCAGACTCGATTCTATTCTAGTTCGGGTTTTGTTTGAACTGGAGTCGGGTTAAACTCATCGGTTCAAGTGTGATGTTGGTTTCAGCTTCAATCAGGGGTCGAGATGCGGGGTCGAGTTAGCGAGTCAGACCCCGGTCAACATCAGGTCAAACCGAGTTGACTCAGTCAACGCCCGAGTCAACTCAGGTCAACAGACGGTCAACAGAAGTCAAATATGGTCAACTTAGACCCGGTAAAGTGTTAAGTGTAGCAGGTTATTCTTAGTTTATATTTAGTTAGTTTACGCGACCGAGCTCGACCCTATTCGACTACGTTTTGATATATTTAAACGTGAGATTTTATAGATTGATAATGTTAATGAGTTGTTGAAAATTGTTGAATCTGGATAAAAATTATCGACACTTTGATTGTCGGGTTATTCGAAAAACAGAGGAAACTCTGTCCGATTTTCTTAAATATCCGAAATACCAAACATGTCTATATTGTATAAGCGACGTCTATCGAAGTATTTTTGCTAAATAAATATAAAGTATATCTATACTTTTGGCGACGTTTTATGAGTCACTAAAGCAAAGTTATAACATCTCGACAAAACACGAGCTACTAGTTACGAAATTAGTATACTTTTATAAAATAAATATAATTATTTATATTTATTTTAAACGTCTTTACTCGAAGTATGACACCTTGCCATAAGATACATAACAAACGATGTCATTAACCGACTCGATACAATAACGAGCTATATATATAATTATCTACGCTTTTTATTCGCGATGACTAACACGATTTCATAAGTATATTTGAATATATACATATAAAATATATATTCTAAGTCACTCGAAAACTAAGTCGATCTCGAAACTTAGTTTTATCCTGATTATAAACGGGATTAATTAACCATTGAATGGTTATTCTAAAATAAAGATAGCACCGTAATAGAATCGTTTAGTTAACGATTCGGTAGAGCTCGGACACGTAGTTTAACTACGTCGTTAAACTAGAAACTGATAAGTTATTCCCTGTTAGGAATACTATAGATGCACGCTAGCTACTTCACATTCTTGGAGTGGCACTATGGAATACACACTTAGCTAGCTTTGCACAAGGATATCAAGGTGAGTTCATAACCCCCACTTTTTACTGTTTTACATTTTTATAAATGTTTTCGGGGGTGGAAAGACATGCAAGTTTTGCAAAAACACAATGTTTCGAGAAACAAAAATCATATGTTTACAAACCATTTCGCAACAGGATTTCAACGAACTCAAATGGTTTTCGAAAAGGTTTAAGCTAAACTTACCGGTTCTTACAACAATACAAGGTTTTCGAAACATGCATGAGTTTAATGACGTGGGCAAAGTCCCAATGTCACTAGGGCTGGATAGTCCACTAGCGTACGAAAAACAAGACAACCCAGTGAGTTCATGTCCCTCCTTTCACTGTTTTCAATGTTTTGTTTTCAAAAACATCGAGGGGAAATACATGTTAAACTATTGGTATGTTAATTACGGAGTAGGAGGCATGATCAATGTGCATAAGTAGGGAATTCACATTAATAACCATTAATCATGTAGTGACCAAGGTGCAAAAGGTGTAGATCTATTGGGCTTGAGGCACGCCCCACTCCTAGTTGTTAACCGTGGAGTGCTTTTGTTGATCCCAATGCGAACTAAGTGTCCTCGGTTTGGTTATTCTGCTTATGGCGCATTATGTCAGGGGGCTAGCTACCCACTGATAGATCTTTAAACAGACTCCATGATTTTAAATCAGAACATACCAGGATTACAAGATACCAGAAAACATTTCAATACCGGTTTACAAGGATAACAAGAATCATTTCAATACCAGTTTACAGATACGACAGAAAACATATCATTACTGGTTTACGAACTCAACAGTTACATATATCGGTTTATAAACATAGCATAAAACATTCCGTTACCGATATACAAAGACGACTTTTCAAATGCTTTGAGATATTAAGATCTCACAAACCGGTTTTTCAAATGCAAGATTTTAAGTGTTTTAAAACGCATTTGATACAAAACAAACTATGAACTCGCTCAACATTATGTTGACGTTTTCGCATGTTCTTTCTCAGGTTGCATTTTCAAAGCTATGGAACGGTTGGAATAGGAGAACCCACGGGATTTCGAGTACTTAGCGGGCGTTCAATTTCTTAAAGTCTTAGCTCAAATACTTCCGCTGTGCAATGAAGATACCAGTCCAGTCACGCCAGCTCTGATATTTTCGGGGTGTGACATAGAGATCTTTGTGATAACGATGGTGCGATTGCTTAAATCACGGAACCTCGTGTACATCAAAAGACTAGGCACATTGAGCGGAGTTTCAACTACATAAGGGATGAAGTTGAAAAAGAGAAAGATATGTATTCGCAAAGTTCACACTGATCAAAATATTGCGGATCCACTCACGAAGCTCCTTGAATGGGCAAAGCATGAAAGGGTCATACTTGTGCCTTAGGACTTCGATATTCTAGTGATTGGATTTGATCTATTTTATATTTGGATATTGGAACAATTGTTATTATAACTCTTTATGGTATGTTGAGTTATGTTCCATTTTAGCATGTTTAAATCCGTGAATAAGTTACTTATTCTAAATGTCCGTAGTCGATCATACTTGTGGGAACAAATATGAATGTAAGACTATTATGAACTTGGATTGGTAGATATTCATAAAGTATGAATATAGAGCAAGGCGTTGCTGCCAAGGTTCATAGATATTTGTGGGATACAAATATTGGACTGACTCGCTCTCAAATATTACTGCATGGAATCATTTGTGATTGATCATAAGTAAATTTGAGTAAAGGAGAATATCATAGTATCCTCAGACCTGAGATACATATTGGGTCTTGATATTCACCAAATATTATGCCTTGACTTATTTATTCGCTGTCAGTAATATGACAGTACATAAGACTAAGCTCAGGTGTGGTACAAGGTGATTGTGAGAGACGTATGTAGTCAAAAATGGGATTTGTTCCTCTTATTCGTTGAGAGTAAGATGTCTAAGGCCTGCTAAAGTTAAATCAACAGAGAGTGATCACTCTGTGTCTCTGGATTTGACATGACATCTATAACGAAAGGATAAATGATAGATTCACCTAAATCATTTTCAAGTAAGGGACTTGAAGAGGATGATGTTATTGAATGGCACATATAGTCATACGTATTAGGGGTAGTAAACCGTAGTTAGGCGTCATTTACTACTTGCATCAATCTTCTATGTATCTTGTGCAAGTGGGAGATTGTTGGACTCTGTATGCCCAAGACACATATTAAATTGATGTGGCTAGTACGTTATGATCCAAGTCGAGTCATACCCAATAACAAGCTAGACAAACACTTACAATATTTATTTATGATATGATCAAATAAATAAATATCAACACTTAGAATATTTAGAAATTGGTTTTCTAAATAACTGCACTTGACAAACTAATAAATTATATGGATAATTTATTTTGAGAGAATATTTTATTTTGTTATTTAATTGGTTAAATAACATAATAAAAATAGCATAAGTCTTATAACATATGATGTTATATTTTATAAAAGTTATAAAATATATATATATGTGTAAGACTTATATTTTATAAAAGAAATTGTATTTTTTTTTAAAAATAAAGCTAGGCCGCCACCCCCCATGTGTTCTTCCCAAAAATTGTTGGTCCAATAATGTTTCATGCATTTGCATGAGTCTTCATTGGGTGGTCTTCCCAAACACATTTGGCCAATCACATAGCATGCAAGTTGCATGGTTAGAGACTCTCTTATTGGGCAAGAATGGGTGGCAACTCTCTCACATGTTTTATAAACTTTTGAAGACAAAATTTTGAAAAAAAAAAACTTGAAGAAACTAGAGAAAATGGCTGAATAATTTTCGGCCATAACATGATCATTCAAGAGGGGTTTTTGATTCAAAAAAATCAAGTGTAAGACTCTCAAAAGATCGGGTCATGTATGGTTGATCTAGTAGGCTTTTTCAAGTTCACATTTCAAGTGCAAGAACTCAACAAAAGACTCTCTAATTTTCGGCCATATGATGGTTCCAAGAGGGGATCTTTCATGTGAGTTGCGAGTGTTCAAATCCTAGCTAAACGCAAGGTGTTTGTTGGAAGGCTTGGGGTATACAAGCTTGAGGTTTTCTACACTTGAAGGCAACCGTTCAAGAAGCATCATCTTCTTCATATCCATTACTCCATGGAAGGTAGTATTCTAAACATCCTATGGTTGTGTTTGATAGTATACTTCTCATATATGGATCCGGGTTTTGGGATTTTGCATATAAATGGTTTTATATCTTATAAAAGTAACATGTTTTAAACTTATTTTCCGCTGTGTTTTTATTTCATATGGATGAAATTGCTTTGATAAACATGTTAAAATCCCATCAATGGCATCTAGAGCCGCTTATATGAGTGCATGCTTCAATAGATTAAAAATTTTGGGTTTCGGGTTTGAAGAAAACCCTATGGCCGAAATTCTAAGTATGGTTATCCCTTTGTTTTTTCAAGATTATATTCTTACATGCATAAATGAATCTTGAAAAATTATTTCATATGGATGATTTGTTTGTTTGGACAAAACTAACCTTTTCGGTTTTTTGGACATAGCCGAAAATGGTTATTAAAAGGGAACCATTTTTTTATGCTTATTGAAATTAATATAAATATATATGTGGATATATATTTTGGTGCATATGACCTAGCCATGACCTTGTGTTGAATGATTGTGTTGTGATTTATTTATTAAATTATTTCAAAGGTTGTAATAATTATTATTTTGTTCTTCCACTTGTAAAGTTATGTAATTTATTTATTTTCATTTGGTATGTAAAATAAATAGATTAGGTGCATTTTATTTTACTAGAAAAATGTATTAGGATATATTTTGTAAAAGAAGATGCACACAAAATGCGGTTTTGGTTTTGGCCAATTTCGGGCATAAAGGACTTCATAGTTCTAAACGGGATTTTAGCCCGATAACCAAAACACATTTTTGAAGTCTAAAGGAGTTTGAAGCTGAATATAAAAGACATTTGGAAGATCAAAGAAAGTGGAGAAATCACAACACAAAAGGAAGACTTGAAGCATTTGGATGCGGGATCAAGTGGGAGTTCAACGACACAATACTTGTGTCACTTTTCACCCTTTAGGAAGGACCTTTTGGCACACTTGTTTCGGCTAACAAGTGTTGTCAAAATAGTTGGCTATGGTTATGCACCTATTGTTATATATGTTGTGCTTGTGTGGTTGTTTATTTATGTTGTTTAGATGATATTTGGATATGCATGCTTAACAAACTAATAATCAACAACAAGCGTAAAATTGGTTCTTTACAAGATCATTAAAATTGGTTAATAAAAGGTTATTAAAAATTAATGATTTTATAATAAAATGGGTTTTATTAAAAAGAACCTTGAAAATTGATTTTCACTAAAGTACCAAGGATTTGAATGCATGCAAATATATGGTACATAAAGTTTTCTAAACTAGAATTTTGAAAACTCAAAATCCCTTTTATAAAACAAGTCAAACACCATCCTTTTATATAACACTCGAATCACTTGGGAACTCTTTTGTGGGATAAAGGTCACCTAACCATATTTGAGGGAACTTGTATATTCGAGGTGGGTTTACCATGTTTGTGGGATAAAGGTCACCTAACCACTTATGTGTATAAACTCACACGTGTGTGTAAGTTGGACGACTTGATTTGGAAACCATGAACTTAGGGTCACCGAAGCATGGTGAACAAAGGTGTTGATGGGATTAAACATGCCAACTAAACATAAAGATGTTTAACCGATCCCATATGGCTAGAAGTTGCAAAGAGTTGCAATTGTCAAACGTTGACTACCTTGTTAATTTAAATAATGGGATAAAGGTCACCTAACCAAAATTTAAATGTAACGTTGGATTCTAGATTTTAATTATTAATTGTCTATGAGACACAAAGGGTATTAATGATTAAAATATAATAATATCGAAAATACTAAAATTGAACCTTGTTAAATTTTGTAGATGGCCGCTAACAATATTACCCAAACCGTCCGTAACCTATCATAGAAAACGATCCTAATCCCGATGAACATCTTATGGAAGATAAAGATGCCTATAACAATTGGATTAAGTATATCGAGGATACTACGCAAGCCTCTTGCCTCATGTTAGGAATTATGATTCCCGAGATTCAAAAGGTTTTGAACATCATGAGCATACGACATGATTAACCAATTGTAGGAAATGTTCCTATGGGTAGAACGCTTCGAAACGGTTCGAGCACTTCATGTATGTCGAATGGAGGAAACCCAATCGGACTCATCTTATGTCTTTAAGATGAAAACCCACATTGATCACCTCGAAAGGCTCAATATGGATAAAAGGGTTTTATCCATTCTAACGATCAATGAGGGTGGTAACAAAGAAAGGGCATCACCCCGACACCAAAGCAAATGTTGCCAAAGGAAAGGGGCACATCAAAGGGAAAGAATTAGAAAGACTAAAGCGAAACCACCGAAACCAAAAGAGAAGAAGGCAAAGGTTGCCACGAACGATCCATGCTTTAAGTGTGGTGAGATAGGGCATTTAAATAGGAATTGTCCAATCTATCTCAAAGAGTTAAAAAACAAGAGGGATGCTAGGCAAACCTCAGGTACAATCTTAATGATACATATTGACCTTAATGTTATTTCTTCTAACACATGGGTATTAGATACTGGATTTGGAACTCATGTTTGCAATTCATTGCAAAAGTTTCAAAAGAAATAAACATTACAAGAAAGGAGACTATGTTTTGAAACTTCCAAATGGTTTGGAAATTGTTTTAAAATGTTTTGATTGCTCCTAGTTTGACTAGGAACATTATTTAAGTTTCCCTTTTGAGACAATATGTTTTGATTTAAAGTTTGTAAACAATGACATTTATATTTCGATGAATGACATGTTTTACTTTAAAACTATGCCTTCAAATGGTAGTTATGAATGGGTTCATAATAATACATCATTTTAGTTCAATGTACCAAGCAATCACCAACAAACTCAAAATGGATTTGAGTGAGACTTACCTTTGGCATTATCGCCTTGGTCATATAAACAGATGTCGCATGTAAACACTTCGAAAGAATGGTCTTTTGGAAATAAATGAAATTGGTTCATTTGATACATGTGAATCTTGTTTACAAGGTAAAATGACTAAGAAACCCTTTAGTGGGAAAGGGCAATAGATTTCTTAGGTATCATACATTCGAATGTATGTGATCCTTTTAAGCCAATGACTAGGAATGGTGAAAGATACTTCATTAAGTTTACCAACAACTATAGTAGTTGTGGTTATGTGTACTTGACACAAAGAAGAAGTTTTGAAACGTTTAGAATCTTCAAAAGGTGAAGTACAAAATCAACTCTTTTAAAGTTCTTCGTTTTGATAGAGGAGGAAACGAACTCTATTAGATATGGTTCGATCTATGATGGCTAGGAGCGTATTATCTCTATCACTTTGGGGTTACGCTTTGCTCTCCGTGGCTCGTATATTAAATATGGCCCAAACCAAGAAAGTGGATAAGACACCTTTTAAATATGGCATGGAAGGGCTCCATCATTATCATATTTAAAAGTATGGGTTGTGAAGCTTATGTGAAGCAATACACCCCAAACAAGTTGGAAGTACGATCCACTAAGTGTATCTTCGTAGGATATCCTAAAGATGATATAGGATATTATCTCTACGATCCAACAGAGCAAAAGTATTTGTTGCTCGAAAGGCAAAGTTCTTGGAAGATAAGTTCCTAATGGAAGGAACTAGTAGAACAGTGGAACTTGATGAGGATCAGGAACCAAAAGCCGATACACGTTTGGTTGATACTAGCACTCAACAAGAGGTTGTTGAAGATGATCAAATGGTTGATCAACATACACAAAAACGTTCGCAGATCTGGTAGAATTAGTAATCCACCTGAAAGATATGGATTTTTTATGGATGGATGCTATGTGGTAGATTCAGATGAACCAACCAATGTCGAAATCCGATTGCGACAAATGGCTTGAGACTATGAACGTAGAGATGCGATCCATGTATAACAACCAAGTATAGGAATTGGTTATGCAACCTCTTAACTCCAAAATGGTTGGAAGTAAGTGGGTTTTCATGAAGAAAACATATATGAATGGAAACTTGGATACTTGTACAGCGAGACTTGTAGCAAAAGGTTTCAATCAAACTCAAAGGTTGATTGTGATGAGACCTTACCGCCTGTGGCGATGCTAGAGTCAACTAGGATATCATTTGCCAAGCTTGCACAATATGATTGTGAGATTTGGCAAATGGATCTCAAAATGACTTTCCTTAATAGATATCTTGAGGAAGATGCTTATATAGTTAAGCCTGAAGGTCTTGTTGATCCAAAACATCCTGACAAAAGTATGCAAGTTAAAGAAATCAATCTATAGATTGAAACAAGCATCTAGAAGTTGGAATCACCGTTTTGATGAAGAAATTAGGGAATATGGATTCATCAAGAACGTCGATGAAGCTTGTGTGTATAAGAAGGCTAGTGGGAGCATCATCACTTTATTAGTATTATATGTTGATAACATTCTACTATTTGGAAATAACATTCCAACCATGGAAGGTGTAAAAGCCTGGCTTGGAAGTTGTTCTTCCATTAAGGATCTTGGTGAAGTCGCCTATATTTTGGGAATAAAGATCTATAGGGATAGATCAAGGCGATTGATAGGTTTAAACCAAAGTGCATACATTGACAAAGTCTTGAAAAGGTTCAAGATTGAGAACTCTATGAAAGGTTTGGTACCTATTCAAGAGAGGACAATATTGAGTGCATCTCAATGTCCAAGCTCAAAGGATGAGCAAGAAAGAATCAAAGGAATCCCATATGCGTCAGCTATAGGATTCATTATGTACGAAATGATATGCACTAGACTGGACAAGTTATGCGCTTTAAGCATAACGAGAAGAAACCAGCAAGAAACGGTCATTGGGTGACTGTTATATATATATATATATATATTGAAATACCTTAGAAGGACTAAGGATATATTTCTAATATATGGATCTGGTAAAGAAGAACTCGTTGTAAAGGGTTACATGGATACGAGTTTCCAAACTGATCAAGATGGTTCTCGATCACAAACAGGGTAGCATTGTCCACTACAGAATCAGAATACATCGCCGCTTCATTGATCGAGATAATTCATATGGATCTGCCACTTGAATTATTACCAATCTAGGGGTAGTCCCTACCATTCAGGACCCCTAGAGTGTGACAACCGGCGATTTACGACTCTTAATTACGTGATTAACAGGTGATTAACGCGACAATAAATAGTGTTTAAGATGCAAATTAACCTAATTAGGCCTTTGGAGTGCCTAGAAACGGCTAACTGGCTTTACAGGGCGTGAACGGTGATTTACGGAAAGATCCGGTGAATATTAAACAACAACGAACTGATGCCATACAAAATACCGACAACGCCGACGAATACAAACTTTGTACATATAATTTATATTTAAAGATTTGGTTTTGTGAATATATTGTATTTTCGAACGTCACAAAACGCGCAAACGTGAACGAAAACGCGACTGCAGGAACGCACCGACAACGAAACGAAAGCATCAGACACATGTATTAACTCAAAAACTGAAATATTTTGATATATTTATCTTCTCTTTCGAATTCTAATGCTCACAGTTAAAACCGGATCGAAAAACGAATCAGAAACGACAAACGGAACGTTTTACGCGATTTAACGCACCGGCGAACATACGTCTCTAATAACGATATACGACATAATTTTAGGTGTTTGACTCTAAAATTTTAAGTTACGACACTTTATGGAGTTCGGGAAACGAAAACGGGCTGTGAAAACGTATCGGGCCGCGTGAAACGGGCTTGTGGGCCTGGGCCCAAGCCTATTAGGGAACCCTAATATAAAAGCATCTCAAACATCAGACATCTCATTTCAAACCCTAATATCTACACGCACACAACTACAGGATCCTTGTTCTCTCTCTCTTGATCAAAGATCCGGTCAATTTACCGGTGGCCACATCGGCGCCGTTTCTCCAGCGAACCACACTCAAGACACCCCCATCTCCCTCTCGACTGAACTCTAGTAACCGGAGTGATTCTGGTCGGAAAACTTAACCCCCAGCAGCTGTTGTGCTCCGACCACACGCACCCACACCTCTCTCTTCTTCTCCAACCTCCGACTACACCCAAACACCCACCTGCAACCCCCCCCCCCCCCCTCGTTCATTCTAGGGATTTTTGGTTGGACCGGCTCCGGCCGTGTTTTTGTTGATGATGATGATGAAGTTTTGCTGTGAAGATAATCGAGGATGATTATGTTGCTGTTGTTGATGGTGATTACGACGACGAGCTCCGGTAGTCGGGTAGCGAGAAGACGGACTGATGATGTTGATGCCGACGGATGATGTCGATGATGATCGACAGATGGTGTTAAACTGCAGTAGTGATGGTGGTTATCTCGGGTCGCGGTTTAGAAGTTCGGGTGATTCGGTTCGACTCGATTCAGTTTTTGACAAGGTCAAACCACCGTCAACGAGTAGTTCGGTTCGGTCAACAACTGGTCAGCGGCTCGGTTCGGGTCAGCTGTGGTTCGGGTCGAGTTGCGGGTGCCGTCAACAGTTCTGGTTAACTCGGTCATGGTTTTGGAGCGGTGTGTTCGGGTCAGATCTAGTCAACAGACTCGGGTCAACTTCAGGGCTCTTCGGGTGAGTTTGGTTTGAGATGAGTCACGGTCAAAATGTTCCGGTCAGGTTCACGCTCAGACTCGATTCTATTCTAGTTCGGGTTTTGTTTGAACTGGAGTCGGGTTAAACTCATCGGTTCAAGTGTGATGTTGGTTTCAGCTTCAATCAGGGGTCGAGATGCGGGGTCCAGTTAGCGAGTCAGACCCCGGTCAACATCAGGTCAAACCGAGTTGACTCAGTCAACGCCCGAGTCAACTCAGGTCAACAGACGGTCAACAGAAGTCAAATATGGTCAACTTAGACCCGGTAAAGTGTTAAGTGTAGCAGGTTATTCTTAGTTTATATTTAGTTAGTTTACGCGACCGAGCTCGACCCTATTCGACTACGTTTTGATATATTTAAACGTGAGATTTTATAGATTGATAATGTTAATGAGTTGTTGAAAATTGTTGAATCTGGATAAAAATTATCGACACTTTGATTGTCGGGTTATTCGAAAAACAGAGGAAACTCTGTCCGATTTTCTTAAATATCCGAAATACCAAACATATCTATATTGTATAAGCGACGTCTATCGAAGTATTTTTGCTAAATAAATATAAAGTATATCTATACTTTTGGCGACGTTTTATGAGTCACTAAAGCAAAGTTATAACATCTCGACAAAACACGAGCTACTAGTTACGAAATTAGTATACTTTTATAAAATAAATATAATTATTTATATTTATTTTAAACGTCTTTACTCGAAGTATGACACCTTGCCATAAGATACATAACAAACGATGTCATTAACCGACTCGATACAATAACGAGCTATATATATAATTATCTACGCTTTTTATTCGCGATGACTAACACGATTTCATAAGTATATTTGAATATATACATATAAAATATATATTCTAAGTCACTCGAAAACTAAGTCGATCTCGAAACTTAGTTTTATCCTGATTATAAACGGGATTAATTAACCATTGAATGGTTATTCTAAAATAAAGATAGCACCGTAATAGAATCGTTTAGTTAACGATTCGGTAGAGCTCGGACACGTAGTTTAACTACGTCGTTAAACTAGAAACTGATAAGTTATTCCCTGTTAGGAATACTATAGATGCACGCTAGCTACTTCACATTCTTGGAGTGGCACTATTGAATACACACTTAGCTAGCTTTGCACAAGGATATCAAGGTGAGTTCATAACCCCCACTTTTTACTGTTTTACATTTTTATAAATGTTTTCGGGGGTGGAAAGACATGCAAGTTTTGCAAAAACACAATGTTTCGAGAAACAAAAATCATATGTTTACAAACCATTTCGCAACAGGATTTCAACGAACTCAAATGGTTTTCGAAAAGGTTTAAGCTAAACTTACCGGTTCTTACAACAATACAAGGTTTTCGAAACATGCATGAGTTTAATGACGTGGGCAAAGTCCCAATGTCACTAGGGCTGGATAGTCCACTAGCGTACGAAAAACAAGACAACCCAGTGAGTTCATGTCCCTCCTTTCACTATTTTCAATGTTTTGTTTTCAAAAACATCGAGGGGAAATACATGTTAAACTATTGGTATGTTAATTACGGAGTAGGAGGCATGATCAATGTGCATAAGTAGGGAATTCACATTAATAACCATTAATCATGTAGTGACCAAGGTGCAAAAGGTGTAGATCTATTGGGCTTGAGGCACGCCCCACTCCTAGTTGTTAACCGTGGAGTGCTTTTGTTGATCCCAATGCGAACTAAGTGTCCTCGGTTTGGTTATTCTGCTTATGGCGCATTATGTCAGGGGGCTAGCTACCCACTGATAGATCTTTAAACAGACTCCATGATTTTAAATCAGAACATACCAGGATTACAAGATACCAGAAAACATTTCAATACCGGTTTACAAGGATAACAAGAATCATTTCAATACCAGTTTACAGATACGACAGAAAACATATCATTACTGGTTTACGAACTCAACAGTTACATATATCGGTTTATAAACATAGCATAAAACATTCCGTTACCGATATACAAAGACGACTTTTCAAATGCTTTGAGATATTAAGATCTCACAAACCGGTTTTTCAAATGCAAGATTTTAAGTGTTTTAAAACGCATTTGATACAAAACAAACTATGAACTCGCTCAACATTATGTTGACGTTTTCGCATGTTCTTTCTCAGGTTGCATTTTCAAAGCTATGGAACGGTTGGAATAGGAGAACCCACGGGATTTCGAGTACTTAGCGGGCGTTCAATTTCTTAAAGTCTTAGCTCAAATACTTCCGCTGTGCAATGAAGATACCAGTCCAGTCACGCCAGCTCTGATATTTTCGGGGTGTGACATAGAGATCTTTGTGATAACGATGGTGCGATTGCTTAAATCACGGAACCTCGTGTACATCAAAAGACTAGGCACATTGAGCGGAGTTTCAACTACATAAGGGATGAAGTTGAAAAAGAGAAAGATATGTATTCGCAAAGTTCACACTGATCAAAATATTGCGGATCCACTCACGAAGCTCCTTGAATGGGCAAAGCATGAAATGGTCATACTTGTGCCTTAGGACTTCGATATTCTAGTGATTGGATTTGATCTATTTTATATTTGGATATTGGAACAATTGTTATTATAACTCTTTATGGTATGTTGAGTTATGTTCCATTTTAGCATGTTTAAATCCGTGAATAAGTTACTTATTCTAAATGTCCGTAGTCGATCATACTTGTGGGAACAAATATGAATGTAAGACTATTATGAACTTGGATTGGTAGATATTCATAAAGTATGAATATAGAGCAAGGCGTTGCTGCCAAGGTTCATAGATATTTGTGGGATACAAATATTGGACTGACTCGCTCTCAAATATTACTGCATGGAATCATTTGTGATTGATCATAAGTAAATTTGAGTAAAGGAGAATATCATAGTATCCTCAGACCTGAGATACATATTGGGTCTTGATATTCACCAAATATTATGCCTTGACTTATTTCTTCGCTGTCAGTAATATGACAGTACATAAGACTAAGCTCAGGTGTGGTACAAGGTGATTGTGAGAGACGTATGTAGTCAAAAATGGGATTTGTTCCTCTTATTCGTTGAGAGTAAGATGTCTAAGGCCTGCTAAAGTTAAATCAACAGAGAGTGATCACTTTGTGTCTCTGGATTTGACATGACATCTGTAACGAAAGGATAAATGATAGATTCACCTAAATCATTTTCAAGTAAGGGACTTGAAGAGGATGATGTTATTGAATGGCACATATAGTCATACGTATTAGGGGTAGTAAACCGTAGTTAGGCGTCATTTACTACTTGCATCAATCTTCTATGTATCTTGTGCAAGTGGGAGATTGTTGGACTCTGTATGCCCAAGACACATATTAAATTGATGTGGCTAGTACGTTATGATCCAAGTCGAGTCATACCCAATAACAAGCTAGACAAACACTTACAATATTTATTTATGATATGATCAAATAAATAAATATCAACACTTAGAATATTTAGAAATTGGTTTTCTAAATAATTGCACTTGACAAACTAATAAATTATATGGATAATTTATTTTGAGAGAATATTTTATTTTGTTATTTAATTGGTTAAATAACATAATAAAAATAGCATAAGTCTTATAACATATGATGTTATATTTTATAAAAGTTATAAAATATATATATATGTGTAAGACTTATATTTTATAAAAGAAATTGTATTTTTTTTATAAAAATAAAGCTAGGCCGCCACCCCCCATGTGTTCTTCCCAAAAATTGTTGGTCCAATAATGTTTCATGCATTTGCATGAGTCTTCATTGGGTGGTCTTCCCAAACACATTTGGCCAATCACATAGCATGCAAGTTGCATGGTTAGAGACTCTCTTATTGGGCAAGAATGGGTGGCAACTCTCTCACATGTTTTATAAACTTTTGAAGACAAAATTTTGAAAAAAAAAACTTGAAGAAACTAGAGAAAATGGCTGAATAATTTTCGGCCATAACATGATCATTCAAGAGGGGTTTTTGATTCAAAAAAATCAAGTGTAAGACTCTCAAAAGATCGGGTCATGTATGGTTGATCTAGTAGGCTTTTTCAAGTTCACATTTCAAGTGCAAGAACTCAACAAAAGACTCTCTAATTTTCGGCCATATGATGGTTCCAAGAGGGGATCTTTCATGTGAGTTGCGAGTGTTCAAATCCTAGCTAAACGCAAGGTGTTTGTTGGAAGGCTTGGGGTATACAAGCTTGAGGTTTTCTACACTTGAAGGCAACCGTTCAAGAAGCATCATCTTCTTCATATCCATTACTCCATGGAAGGTAGTATTCTAAACATCCTATGGTTGTGTTTGATAGTATACTTCTCATATATGGATCCGGGTTTTGGGATTTTGCATATAAATGGTTTTATATCTTATAAAAGTAACATGTTTTAAACTTATTTTCCGCTGCGTTTTTATTTCATATGGATGAAATTGCTTTGATAAACATGTTAAAATCCCATCAATGGCATCTAGAGCCGCTTATATGAGTGCATGCTTCAATAGATTAAAAATTTTGGGTTTCGGGTTTGAAGAAAACCCTATGGCCGAAATTCTAAGTATGGTTATCCCTTTGTTTTTTCAAGATTATATTCTTACATGCATAAATGAATCTTGAAAAATTATTTCATATGGATGATTTGTTTGTTTGGACAAAACTAACCTTTTCGGTTTTTTGGACATAGCCGAAAATGGTTATTAAAAGGGAACCATTTTTTTATGCTTATTGAAATTAATATAAATATATATGTGGATATATATTTTGGTGCATATGACCTAGCCATGACCTTGTGTTGAATGATTGTGTTGTGATTTATTTATTAAATTATTTCAAAGGTTGTAATAATTATTATTTTGTTCTTCCACTTGTAAAGTTATGTAATTTATTTATTTTCATTTGGTATGTAAAATAAATAGATTAGGTGCATTTTATTTTACTAGAAAAATGTATTAGGATATATTTTGTAAAAGAAGATGCACACAAAATGCGGTTTTGGTTTTGGCCAATTTCGGGCATAAAGGACTTCATAGTTCTAAACGGGATTTTAGCCCGATAACCAAAACACATTTTTGAAGTCTAAAGGAGTTTGAAGCTGAATATAAAAGACATTTGGAAGATCAAAGAAAGTGGAGAAATCACAACACAAAAGGAAGACTTGAAGCATTTGGATGCGGGATCAAGTGGGAGTTCAACGACACAATACTTGTGTCACTTTTCACCCTTTAGGAAGGACCTTTTGGCACACTTGTTTCGGCTAACAAGTGTTGTCAAAATAGTTGGCTATGGTTATGCACCTATTGTTATATATGTTGTGCTTGTGTGGTTGTTTATTTATGTTGTTTAGATGATATTTGGATATGCATGCTTAACAAACTAATAATCAACAACAAGCGTAAAATTGGTTCTTTACAAGATCATTAAAATTGGTTAATAAAAGGTTATTAAAAATTAATGATTTTATAATAAAATGGGTTTTATTAAAAAGAACCTTGAAAATTGATTTTCACTAAAGTACCAAGGATTTGAATGCATGCAAATATATGGTACATAAAGTTTTCTAAACTAGAATTTTGAAAACTCAAAATCCCTTTTATAAAACAAGTCAAACACCATCCTTTTATATAACACTCGAATCACTTGGGAACTCTTTTGTGGGATAAAGGTCACCTAACCATATTTGAGGGAACTTGTATATTCGAGGTGGGTTTACCATGTTTGTGGGATAAAGGTCACCTAACCACTTATGTGTATAAACTCACACGTGTGTGTAAGTTGGACGACTTGATTTGGAAACCATGAACTTAGGGTCACCGAAGCATGGGGAACAAAGGTGTTGATGGGATTAAACATGCCAACTAAACATAAAGATGTTTAACCGATCCCATATGGCTAGAAGTTGCAAAGAGTTGCAATTGTCAAACGTTGACTACCTTGTTAATTTAAATAATGGGATAAAGGTCACCTAACCAAAATTTAAATGTAACGTTGGATTCTAGATTTTAATTATTAATTGTCTATGAGACACAAAGGGTATTAATGATTAAAATATAATAATATCGAAAATACTAAAATTGAACCTTGTTAAATTTTGTAGATGGCCGCTAACAATATTACCCAAACCGTCCGTAACCTATCATAGAAAACGATCCTAATCCCGATGAACATCTTATGGAAGATAAAGATGCCTATAACAATTGGATTAAGTATATCGAGGATACTACGCAAGCCTCTTGCCTCATGTTAGGAATTATGATTCCCGAGATTCAAAAGGTTTTGAACATCATGAGCATACGACATGATTAACCAATTGTAGG
The DNA here is from genome assembly GCA_030545235.1 of Helianthus tuberosus. Lineage (NCBI taxonomy): Eukaryota > Viridiplantae > Streptophyta > Magnoliopsida > Asterales > Asteraceae > Helianthus > Helianthus tuberosus. Next base: position 45,366,745 of record CM060426.1, on the reverse strand, counting down.
AAATGTTCCTATGGGTAGAACGCTTCGAAACGGTTCGAGCACTTCATGTATGTCGAATGGAGGAAACCCAATCGGACTCATCTTATGTCTTTAAGATGAAAACCCACATTGATCACCTCGAAAGGCTCAATATGGATAAAAGGGTTTTATCCATTCTAACGATCAATGAGGGTGGTAACAAAGAAAGGGCATCACCCCGACACCAAAGCAAATGTTGCCAAAGGAAAGGGGCACATCAAAGGGAAAGAATTAGAAAGACTAAAGCGAAACCACCGAAACCAAAAGAGAAGAAGGCAAAGGTTGCCACGAACGATCCATGCTTTAAGTGTGGTGAGATAGGGCATTTAAATAGGAATTGTCCAATCTATCTCAAAGAGTTAAAAAACAAGAGGGATGCTAGGCAAACCTCAGGTACAATCTTAATGATACATATTGACCTTAATGTTATTTCTTCTAACACATGGGTATTAGATACTGGATTTGGAACTCATGTTTGCAATTCATTGCAAAAGTTTCAAAAGAAATAAACATTACAAGAAAGGAGACTATGTTTTGAAACTTCCAAATGGTTTGGAAATTGTTTTAAAATGTTTTGATTGCTCCTAGTTTGACTAGGAACATTATTTAAGTTTCCCTTTTGAGACAATATGTTTTGATTTAAAGTTTGTAAACAATGACATTTATATTTCGATGAATGACATGTTTTACTTTAAAACTATGCCTTCAAATGGTAGTTATGAATTGGTTCATAATAATACATCATTTTAGTTCAATGTACCAAGCAATCACCAACAAACTCAAAATGGATTTGAGTGAGACTTACCTTTGGCATTATCACCTTGGTCATATAAACAGATGTCGCATGTAAACACTTCGAAAGAATGGTCTTTTGGAAACAAATGAAATTGGTTCATTTGATACATGTGAATCTTGTTTACAAGGTAAAATGACTAAGAAACCCTTTAGTGGGAAAGGGCAATAGATTTCTTAGGTATCACACATTCGAATGTATGTGATCCTTTTAAGCCAATGACTAGGAATGGTGAAAGATACTTCATTAAGTTTACCAACAACTATAGTAGTTGTGGTTATGTGTACTTGACACAAAGAAGAAGTTTTGAAACGTTCAGAATCTTCAAAAGGTGAAGTACAAAATCAACTCTTTTAAAGTTCTTCGTTTTGATAGAGGAGGAATCGAACTCTATTAAATATGGTTCGATCTATGATGGCTAGGAGCGCATTATCTCTATCACTTTGGGGTTACGCTTTGCTCTCCGTGGCTCGTATATTAAATATGGCCCAAACCAAGAAAGTGGATAAGACACCTTTTAAATATGGCATGGAAGGGCTCCATCATTATCATATTTAAAAGTATGGGTTGTGAAGCTTATGTGAAGCAATACACCCCAAACAAGTTGGAAGTATGATCCACTAAGTGTATCTTCGTAGGATATCCTAAAGATGATATAGGATATTATCTCTACGATCCAACAGAGCAAAAGTATTTGTTGCTCGAAAGGCAAAGTTCTTGGAAGATAAGTTCCTAATGGAAGGAACTAGTAGAACAGTGGAACTTGATGAGGATCAGGAACCAAAAGCCGATACACGTTTGGTTGATACTAGCACTCAACAAGAGGTTGTTGAAGATGATCAAATGGTTGATCAACATACACAAAAACGTTCGCAGATCTGGTAGAATTAGTAATCCACCTGAAAGATATGGATTTTTTATGGATGGATGCTATGTGGTAGATTCAGATGAACCAACCAATGTCGAAATCCGATTGCGACAAATGGCTTGAGGCTATGAACGTAGAGATGCGATCCATGTATAACAACCAAGTATAGGAATTGGTTATGCAACCTCTTAACTCCAAAATGGTTGGAAGTAAGTGGGTTTTCATGAAGAAAACATATATGCATGGAAACTTGGATACTTGTACAGCGAGACTTGTAGCAAAAGGTTTCAATCAAACTCAAAGGTTGATTGTGATGAGACCTTACCTCCTGTGGCGATGCTAGAGTCAACTAGGTTATCATTTGCCAAGCTTGCACAATATGATTGTGAGATTTGGCAAATGGATCTCAAAACGACTTTCCTTAATAGATATCTTGAGGAAGATGTCTATATAGTTAAGCCTGAAGGTCTTGTTGATCCAAAACATCCTGACAAAAGTATGCAAGTTAAAGAAATCCATCTATAGATTGAAACAAGCATCTAGAAGTTGGAATCACCGTTTTGATGAAGAAATTAGGGAATATGGATTCATCAAGAACGTCGATGAAGCTTGTGTGTATAAGAAGGCTAGTGGGAGCATCATCACTTTATTAGTATTATATGTTGATAACATTCTACTATTTGGAAATAACATTCCAACCATGGAAGGTGTAAAAGCCTGGCTTGGAAGTTGTTCTTCCATTAAGGATCTTGGTGAAGTCGCCTATATTTTGGGAATAAAGATCTATAAGGATAGATCAAGGCGATTGATAGGTTTAAACCAAAGTGCATACATTGACAAAGTCTTGAAAAGGTTCAAGATTGAGAACTCTATGAAAGGTTTGGTACCTATTCAAGAGAGGACAATATTGAGTGCATCTTAATGTCCAAGCTCAAAGGATGAGCAAGAAAGAATCAAAGGAATCCCATATGCGTCAGCTATAGGATTCATTATGTACGAAATGATATGCACTAGACTGGACAAGTTATGCGCTTTAAGCATAACGAGAAGAAACCAGCAAGAAACGGTCATTGGGTGACTGTTATATATATATATATATTGAAATACCTTAGAAGGACTAAGGATATATTTCTAATATATGGATCTGGTAAAGAAGAACTCGTTGTAAAGGGTTACAAGGATGCGAGTTTAGGAATTCGTTGTAAAGGGTTACATGGATACGAGTTTCCAAACTGATCAAGATGGTTCTCGATCACAAACAGGGTAGCATTGTCCACTACAGAATCAGAATACATCGCCGCTTCATTGATCGAGATAATTCATATGGATCTGCCACTTGAATTATTACCAATCTAGGGGTAGTCCCTACCATTCAGGACCCCTAGAGATCTTTGTGATAACGATGGTGCGATTGCTTAAATCACGGAACCTCGTGTACATCAAAAGACTAGGCACATTGAGCGGAGTTTCAACTATATAAGGGATGAAGTTGAAAAAGAGAAAGATATGTATTCGCAAAGTTCACACTGATCAAAATATTGCGGATCCACTCACGAAGCTCCTTGAATGGGCAAAGCATGAAAGGGTCATACTTGTGCCTTAGGACTTCGATATTCTAGTGATTGGATTTGATCTATTTTATATTTGGATATTGGAACAATTGTTATTATAACTCTTTATGGTATGTTGAGTTATGTTCCATTTTAGCATGTTTAAATCCGTGAATAAGTTACTTATTCTAAATGTCCGTAGTCGATCATACTTGTGGGAACAAATATGAATGTAAGACTATTATGAACTTGGATTGGTAGATATTCATGAAGTATGAATATAGAGCAAGGCGTTGCTGCCAAGGTTCATAGATATTTGTGGGATACAAATATTGGACTGACTCGCTCTCAAATATTACTGCATGGAATCATTTGTGATTGATCATAAGTAAATTTGAGTAAAGGAGAATATCATAGTATCCTCAGACCTGAGATACATATTGGGTCTTGATATTCACCAAATATTATGCCTTGACTTATTTCTTCGCTGTCAGTAATATGACAGTACATAAGACTAAGCTCAGGTGTGGTACAAGGTGATTGTGAGAGACGTATGTAGTCAAAAATGGGATTTGTTCCTCTTATTCGTTGAGAGTAAGATGTCTAAGGCCTGCTAAAGTTAAATCAACAGAGAGTGATCACTCTGTGTCTCTGGATTTGACATGACATCTGTAACGAAAGGATAAATGATAGATTCACCTAAATCATTTTCAAGTAAGGGACTTGAAGAGGATGATGTTATTGAATGGCACATATAGTCATACGTATTAGGGGTAGTAAACCGTAGTTAGGCGTCATTTACTACTTGCATCAATCTTCTATGTATCTTGTGCAAGTGGGAGATTGTTGGACTCTGTATGCCCAAGACACATATTAAATTGATGTGGCTAGTACGTTATGATCCAAGTCGAGTCATACCCAATAACAAGCTAGACAAACACTTACAATATTTATTTATGATATGATCAAATAAATAAATATCAACACTTAGAATATTTAGAAATTGGTTTTCTAAATAATTGCACTTGACAAACTAATAAATTATATGGATAATTTATTTTGAGAGAATATTTTATTTTGTTATTTAATTGGTTAAATAACATAATAAAAATAGCATAAGTCTTATAACATATGATGTTATATTTTATAAAAGTTATAAAATATATATATATGTGTAAGACTTATATTTTATAAAAGAAATTGTATTTTTTTTTATAAAAATAAAGCTAGGCCGCCACCCCCCATGTGTTCTTCCCAAAAATTGTTGGTCCAATAATGTTTCATGCATTTGCATGAGTCTTCATTGGGTGGTCTTCCCAAACACATTTGGCCAATCACATAGCATGCAAGTTGCATGGTTAGAGACTCTCTTATTGGGCAAGAATGGGTGGCAACTCTCTCACATGTTTTATAAACTTTTGAAGACAAAATTTTGAAAAAAAAAACTTGAAGAAACTAGAGAAAATGGCTGAATAATTTTCGGCCATAACATGATCATTCAAGAGGGGTTTTTGATTCAAAAAAATCAAGTGTAAGACTCTCTAAAGATCGGGTCATGTATGGTTGATCTAGTAGGCTTTTTCAAGTTCACATTTCAAGTGCAAGAACTCAACAAAAGACTCTCTAATTTTCGGCCATATGATGGTTCCAAGAGGGGATCTTTCATGTGAGTTGCGAGTGTTCAAATCCTAGCTAAACGCAAGGTGTTTGTTGGAAGGCTTGGGGTATACAAGCTTGAGGTTTTCTACACTTGAAGGCAACCGTTCAAGAAGCATCATCTTCTTCATATCCATTACTCCATGGAAGGTAGTATTCTAAACATCCTATGGTTGTGTTTGATAGTATACATCTCATATATGGATCCGGGTTTTGGGATTTTGCATATAAATGGTTTTATATCTTATAAAAGTAACATGTTTTAAACTTATTTTCCGCTGCGTTTTTATTTCATATGGATGAAATTGCTTTGATAAACATGTTAAAATCCCATCACGTCGGGGGGTATTCAAGACGAATTCTGAACCAAAGCTGATTAATGTTATTGATGAGCTTGAGAAGGTCTCTGTTCCGGTTCCTGTGGTCAACGTGGTCAAGGAATCTTCACCGGATATGGAGGAGTTTGGTAATATTATTGATGAAGGTGATGTACAGGAACATGAGGATGTCAAAAATCAGGAGGCTGACCCTAAGCCTTCATATGCAGAGTCGGTTCTGAATATTAAGGTAAAAAAGATTAACTTTCGTTCTTTAACGAGTGCTGGTATGCAAGAGGGTTGTGATATAGTTCTACCCCGAGAATCGGTTCGAGCCGTTAATGATAAATTAGCCAACACTTTATATGGATATTTCTTGGGCGATCGGGTGGCTTACCCGGTGGTGGACTATTTTGTTCGTAATAATTGGAAGAAGTTTGGAACACAAAAGATTATGATGAACGTAAATGGCTTCTTTTTCTTTAAATTTGCGGACCATGTTGGGATGGAGAGTGTGCTTAATGCTGGACCCTGGATCATTAGATCCCAAGCATTATTTCTTAACGTTTGGACTCCTACTACGAAGTTGGAAAAGAAGGATGTTAAAAGTTTGCAAATGTGGGTTGAAATACATGATGTGCCTATTGCAGCCTATACGGAGGATGGATTAAGTTTGATAGCGACTGCTATTGGTGAACCAAAGGAGTTGGAAAGGTTTACTACATCCATGTGTATGGATGCGTGGGGGAGATGTAGCTATGCCCGGGCTCTAATAGAAGTCTCTGCTGAAAGTGAACTCAAGGAGGAATTAGTTGTGGCAGTTCCGGAACTCGATGGTGAGGGGTTTGTTAAGGAGAAAGTTTTCGTTGAGTATGAATGGTCCCCTTATAGATGCTCGCATTGTCGAGTATTTGGACACTCTGACGCATCGTGTCTCGTAAAGCCTAAGATGAAAAATGTGATTGGTGCTCCTAGTCAGCCGGATAATATTAGGGGTATGGGGCATTCCAAATCCAATCCGGATGCTGATGGATACATGGATGTGAATAGGAAAAAAACAGCTAAACGGACGGGATTCAATATGAACAAGCCTAAACCAAAATTTGAGTATCGGCCGATCAGTTTGTCTAGTAAAGGAGGTGGTAGTTCGGTTCCAGTTTCGTCTTCGTCTAACTTCATGACTAGTAACCCTTTTGATGTTCTTAAGGATAATGTGGGGGATATGGGTCAAAGTAGCAAGTCTTTTGAACCGGTTCAGGAGGATTCTGATGAGGAGGAAGTTTATGAGGTTTATAATGAAACTGATGAGTTTATGATGGAGGGTTCTCGGGCAACCAATGTTAAAAAAGGGGCAAGCACTCCTTCTCCAAAGGTTTCCAATGGTTAGTCTAGCCGTGTGGAACATAGAGGGTTGAACCGTCCTCTCAAACAATCAGAGGTTCGCCAGATAGTTAAAGACAATAGTTTGAGTTTTTGTGCTATTCTAGAATCTCACGTTGATGTTAGTAGACTCGATAGAGTATGTAATAGTATTTTTCGTCATTGGGAGTGGACTTCGAATGGGGGTGTTTGTGATAAAGGAACTCGTATAATTATTGGCTGGAATCCCGAAATCTTTGATGTTATGGTTTTGTCTCAGATGGCTCAGGTTATTCATGTTCAGATTATGTTTAAGGCTGATAAGAGGGTTTTGTTTTGCACTATTGTTTATGCGGCTAACTATTATGTCTCTAGACGGGAGTTGTGGAGTCAATTATCTTTGCATAAGCTGTTTGTTAGTAATAGGCCCTGGGTGATTATGGGCGACTTTAACTCTGCTCTAAACATGGAAGATAAATCCATGGGAGGTTCTTCTATTACCACAGGCATGCGTGATTTTCAGGAGTGTGTTGCTAATATTGAGGTGTTTGATGTGAATAGAACGGGGCTCCATTTTACTTGGTCTCAGAAACCGAGAAAGGGTGTTGGGTTACTTAAAAAGATTGATCGGGTAATGGGGAATTCTCAATTTGTGGATGAATTTCGGAACTCTTATGCTGTTTTTAAACCATATAGAGTCTCAGATCATTGTCCAGGTGTGCTTACTATACCTGGTGCGGGTAGATTGAAGCCAAAACCTTTCAAGTTTGCTAATTTTTTAGTGCATAAACCAGAGTTTCTTCAGATTGTTGAAAAGAATTGGGATGTGCGTATTAATGGGGTCCACCAGTTTAGATTGGTAAAAAAGCTTAGGTTGCTGAAATCTCCTCTTCGTGCATTGCTATCTAAGCAAGGTAATGTTCATAAAAAAGTTAATGAGCTTCGGTTACGTCTTGATGCGGTACAGTCAGATATTGATCAGAACCCGTCTGATTCTGATCTTTGGTCCTTAGAAGCTCAGCTAGTTCGTGATTTTCAGGAAGCTAGCTTGGATGAGGAGCGTATTTTAAAACAAAAATCGAAGGTTGAATGGTTAAAAGTGGGTGACTCCAATACAGCTTTCTTTCATAATTCTCTGAAGTGTAGAAATCATAGAAGTAGGATTGATGCCATTACGGACTCTAATGGTCAATCGTTTGAGGGTGAGGAAGTTCCAAAAGCTTTTGTTCTTCATTACGAAAATTTTCTTGGGAAAGTTAGTGATACTTCGCTTCGACCAGCCCCGGATTTGTTTGCTCGGCGGCTCAATGCTGATATGGCGTCTAGTATGATTGCCCATGTTACCGGGGATGAGATTAAGAGGGCGATTTTTGGTATGGGAAATGATAAAGCTCCGGGTCCCGATGGTTTCTCTGCAGCGTTTTTAAGTATGCTTGGCCGATTATTGGAGAAGAGGTGATTTTTGCTGTTCAAGATTTCTTCACTACTGGGAGAATGCTTCAAGAGCTTAATGTCACACCCCGACCACGTAGAACATACAAAACGTGGCGGAAACGTCGGGGAGTGTTGTAACAGAATTAATGTTTCACAACCATGGAAATTAAAGTTCGTTTTATTAATCAACCATCCAAGTTTACATTGTTTTAAGCAAGAAACCAAGAGTACATAACATAAATTAACTAGTTCTTGTCTCGTTTTAAGTTACTAAGGCACAGGTCCGCCTAAGTATGTCTTGATAAGTCCTATGCATCATCTCCTGAAAACACATGTGAAAATAGGTACGTCAGCATAAAAATGCCTGTGAGATACATAAGTTTTGTGAAAATAAGATTCATGACTTATGTTTGAGAAAATGTTTAGTCATGAACCTTGTAATTTGCTTTGTCTTGTAAATCATTTGAAAAACGATAAGATCAGATGATATGTATAAATAAATGTCAGGTTAAATGAATAACCATGTAAAATGTGTTTGTGTAAAATAAGTTGTTTGTAAATCAATGTCTTGTAAAAAGTATGTTACTTGTATAAAATGTTCTATGTCTCAAACTGAAATGATTCAAATAACGGTACGATATGTAATACCATACAAGCACTTATATACAGGAAGTACCAGCGGCGTATCCACCATGCTTGTATCATATTACACACGCATCGTTACTTAATCACTTAATCAAACCAAACCACCAAAGTAATGTTTAACAATTGTAGAAATGTTTATGTAATGTCAATTGTCTATTGTCAAATGTAAAACATGTCAACAGATACAAATGGTTCACATGGTTCACAGATACAAACGGTTCACAGATACACACGGTTCACAGATACAAACGGTTCACATAGTCAAATGATTTCAACGGTTCAAAATGTAGTATAATGTGTTCATATGCTGGATGAGCATATGCAACAGAAATGCAATGTAAAACAATGTACTAAGTATGCACACAGTGGACATACATAGCATGAGATGTAATGTAAAACGATGTACTAAGTACGCACACAATGGGCATACATAGCATGAAATGTAATGTAATGTAAAACAATGTACTAAGTAATGCACACAATTGGGCACACCTAGCATGAAATGTCATAAAATCATGTACTATAATGTACTAATGAACATAGCAGTATATGATGTGAAAACAGGAAAGCATGAAAGTAACAAGTAGGCACATGTGTTCCACCCCAAAACAGTTTGGAAAACAGTAAAAGAGGGGTCTATGTACTCACTTGTGATTGCTCAGATGTATAAAGATAACCACCAAGTAATGCTAGAGATCTCGGAATATCAAACGGCACCTAATATAGGTAACTACATTAATAAACCGGACCTAAATCGGAAGATCGGATAGAATGAGGGCTCATAAACCAAATGAGTATGGGAACTCATGTAGTATGGTTTAATAAAGCCTACATACTAAATGAAACCTAACCTAAGTGCTTGTGACCCATTACGACCCGTTTAGGTAGCTTATGCTACTTTAACGCGTCGTTTGCGTGAAACGCGTTCGGACCGCCTAACTAGTCCTATGACAAGTAATATATGCCTTAACATGTCTAATATGGTTGTCAAATCAGTTTAGATGTCAAAAGTTATGTTACATATGTTTAAAATGAATTTTGGCATCAAAGGGGGTATTTTGGTAATTTACCTAAGGCATATAAACTACCTATCATACAACTACTTAAACGAAGCGACCATAAGGTATAACCTCGTAAGGTTATTCCCTATATACTATGGTCACCTAATGTGTTTGGTCGAATCCTAATGATCGACCAAACGGGTCGGGTTCGAAAGTATAAGCGATTGTTTAGATCGCTTACCTTACGACCCTACATAAGCACTAAACTAAAAGTGACGAGTTAAGCATGTTAAAACATGCTTAACTAAGTTTAGAAAACAGGTTTGGTATCACAACAAACGGTTGTGATACCTAAGAGTAGTTTGGTTACAAAATACGCAAGAATACGTATTCTGCCCGAAACTACGGCTCGTCACTGAGCCTAGATAACGTGGTAATCAGTAGGTATAGTCACTAGGGACTATAACCATCGTGATCACGCTCACGTTATGAAGTTCAAACGAACTTCGCATCGACCATAAACTGGTCAATGCAGAAAGTCAAACAAAGTTTGACTTTCGGACTCGAAAGCGATAAAAGAACGAAAGAATACTTACGAAAGGTCCCCGAATGCTAATCAAGATCAAAATAGCTCAGGTATGAAACAAAGGTTTCAACTTAGAGCACAAATGATCAGATTCTTGTGAGAAATGTGTGCAAATGTGATGGGTATTTATAGATTTCGGGTAACCGTTAAGATCGTTTCATGAAAACCGTGCTTGAATCTCATGCGTACATTTGTCAAAATGTTATGGTTACTGAAAATGGCCTATTAAGAGCTGAAAGGGCAAGTTTAGAACTTGTGGTTGTGGTTTAATCAGCTGATAATCTGCTGACTGTTTGATATTATATGTTCTGCAGAACCCATACGCATCGTAGGGTATATATACCATACGCATCGTATGGTGCAAGTTTGGCAGAATTACAGTTTTGGTCCCTGAACTGTATTTAGGCCATTTCTGACACGTTTAAGGCCCGTTAACCCCATTTCAAAGCTCTAAAATGAAGTTAGAGTATAGGGAACTTAAAATGTGTTCAAAAATATCTCGTATGTCGGTTCGTTTAGCCGTACGGTTGCGATGTTCGGTTAATTACGACGGAACGCGCATAAGCGCGAAAAACGATCCAAATGACGAAACGAATGGATTTCTCTTATGCCAAACACTAAAATAAAATGTTTTAGTGCTTACATAAATTTTTGGATGTCCGGATGTATTCAGAACGTAAGTTATGCGTAAAAATGCAAACTTGTGCACTTTTTGACACTTTTAGTCCCTGAATAACACAAAAGTTTATTTTAGCATACCGAACACCTCAAAGCCTATTTCTAAGCTATGTAAAGGATATTTATGGTATGTTTAACTTATGGTCATGTTCCGGAATGTCTGTTACAGTTCAAATTGGCATACTTTCGCAGTTTGTCAACTTTAGTCCCTGTAAGCGATTAAACTTTGATTTCACCACACCAAACCTTCCAAAACTTATATCTAAGTTATGTAAAGGTTATTTAAGGTATGTTAAGCCTATTTCACTATTCCGGAGTGTTCGTTGGATTAAACTGGTTATATCTACACATCAGTGCGCGTATAACCTTCCAGAAAGCGATTTAGAGCTTGAAATCGAACATGAGTTGATATGTGCAAAAGATACACATATTTATACAAGTCCAAAGTATGAAATACAATATTTCATTGGTTTGGAATTTGTTTGATGGTTGAAATGACACAGGTGTTACAGTCTCCCCTACTTTAGGAAATTTCGTCCCGAAATTAATTCGTAGGAGTCTATTTGTGACTTTGTGTCAGATAACCACCAGAGATATGTAAAGCATAATCCTGTCATTTCCTTAACGGACATTCTTCAGAACGAAAATGAACAAACGGAGTCATTTTCCTTAACGAGTATTCTTCAGAAGCGGAAATGAAGGAATAAACAAACGGGGATCCATTTCCTTAACGGAAAATCTTCAGAAACGAAAATGAACAAACGGAGTCATTTTCAACAGATGCTTCCTCAGAAACGGAAATGAAAATGATAGACAAACGGATATTCATTTCCTCAACGGACAAATCTTTAGAAACGAAAATGAACAAACGGAGTCATTTTCAACGGTTGCTTCCTCAGAAACGGAAATGAAAATGATAGACAAACGGATATTCATTTCCTCAACGGATAATCTTCAGAAACGAAAATGAACTAACGGAGTCATTTTCAACGGTTGTTTCCTCAGGTTCAGAAATGAAAATGGTAGACAAACGGATATTCATTTCCTCAACGGATAATCTTCAGAAACGAAAATGAACAAACAGAGTCATTTTCAACGGTTGCTTCCTCAGAAACGGAAATGAAAATGATAGACAAACGGATATTCATTTCCTCAACGGATAATCTTCAGAAACGAAAATGAACAAACGGAGTCATTTTCAACAGATGCTTCCTCAGAAACGGAAATGAAAATGATAGACAAACGGATATTCATTTCCTCAACGGACAAATCTTTAGAAACGAAAATGAACAAACGGAGTCATTTTCAACGGTTGCTTCCTCAGAAACGGAAATGAAAATGATAGACAAACGGATATTCATTTCCTCAACGGATAATCTTCAGAAACGAAAATGAACTAACGGAGTCATTTTCAACGGTTGTTTCCTCAGGTTCAGAAATGAAAATGGTAGACAAACGGATATTCATTTCCTCAACGGATAATCTTCAGAAACGAAAATGAACAAACAGAGTCATTTTCAACGGTTGCTTCCTCAGAAACGGAAATGAAAATGATAGACAAACGGATATTCATTTCCTCAACGGATAATCTTCAGAAACGAAAATGAACTAACGGAGTCATTTTCAACGGTTGTTTCCTCAGGTTCGGAAATGAAGGATTAAACAACGGGTATTCATTTCCTCAACGGATAATCTTCAGAAACGAAAATGAACTAACGGAGTCATTTTCAACGGTTGTTTCCTCAGGTTCGGAAATGAAGGATTAAATAAACGGATATTCATTTCCCTCGACGGATACTCTTCAGAATGAAAATGCACAAACGGAGTCATTTTCCTCAACGGTTATTCTTCAGAATTGGAAATGAAGGATAAACGGATATTCATTTCCTCAACGGATATTCTTCAGAAGTGAAAAATGAATAGCTAGTTCATTTTTCCTCAACGGATACTTCATCAGAATTGGAAATGAATAGGGTTAACTTCTAGGTACATGACAAAGCTCGCTGTGGTTTCTGTGCACTAAATTCCATAATTATGTATGCATCCATAATTACGTAATTCCTTGCATAGTCCGCACAGTTTGTCTTGTAATGTTCATAAGCACATAATCACATAGTTGTTTAATTGTTATTATCTTGTTATTGATTGCAATTAACTTGGCACCTCGTACTTCGTTTCTCTTGGAAGAAACGGGTACTTAGGATTTTCGTGAAAAACACAAGAGATCATACAATGGAAGAAATTTGGGAGTAGTCTGTTCTTCAAGGAATGCGGTTCCTCGATTGTCGGTATTGTAGGGGATATGTTGTTTATACATACAATCACATAAATACATTTCAATGTAAATAAAAGATTTATTTATAAACAACGATAACAACTGTTTCTTGGATCTTGACAACAAAAGAAAATAATACATAAGACTTGATTATTTCTAAACGATGTTGTCTTCTGGTTGATCATATGCTCATCCCTGCGCTGGATTTGCATTAGCAAGCCTTGGGCAATTCCTACGAAAATGGCCCATCTCGCCACAGTTGTAGCAAGATCCTGGTGGAAAACGAGCTTGAGCAGGATAGTTGCCAGCTTGATTTGGTGCAGCTGCGGTTGGGCAAACCCTAGCTGTATGACCTATAAGTCCGCAAACTTGGCATGTGCGGCACTTCACCCCAGCATGATGATGTAGGCCACATTGGTTGCACAAGGGTGCAGTTCCGTTGTAGGGTTTCCTGGCAGGGGGTTGAGCTGGTTGGTTGAGGACGGCTTGATCATTGTGAGCGACCACAGCGTAGTTCTGAGAAGCCTTTCGCTTCTTTGACCTCTTAGGGGATCCAATCTGTTCATCCATGATCTTTGATTCCTCGATTGATTTCGATTCTTCGACAGGCTTCTTGTCACCTTTTCGGAAAAGTTTACCTTTCCTGATCTTTGATTCAGTCAAGGTTGCAGATAGCTCAATGGCCTGTCTAACTGTAGTAGGGTTGCTACCAGTCAAAATGTCTTGTATTGAATCAGGGAGGCCATCAATGTACTTTTCGATTGCCTTATCCAAAGGCGTGACCATGTTTGGGCATAACAGACTCAACTCCTCGTAACGGTCCGTGTAGGCTCTATGCTCACCGCTGTCTTGCTCAAGATTGTCGAATTCCCTTTCCAAAGCCCTGATCTCGTGTCGAGGACAGAATTCCTTCATCATAAGGGCCCTAAGTTCAGCCCATGTCTGTGCTAGAGCAACCTCTGCACCACGATCTCTCATAACCCCGTTCCACCACGTAAGGGCTCTCTTCTGGAACACACTCGAAGCAAACTCGACCTTGCGGTTGTCAGGACACTGCACGTGGCGGAAAGTATTCTCGATGCTCTCGAACCATTGAAGAAGCCCAGTCGCTCCCTCAGAACCACTAAACTTGAGTGGGTTCGCCGAGTTAAAACTCTTGAAATTGCATGGACCATTGTTGTTGTTGTTGGCTTGATTCCATAGAGCAAAGAGGTTTGGGAATTGAGCAGCCATTTGCTGCGCAATGATTTCTGCCAGCTCGGCAGTCGCTATCTGGTTCTCGCGTCGAGGAGGCATTCTAAAAGAGGAAACATGAAAGGAAACGAGTGAGAGAATTAGACGAAAAGAATGAGATGAAACAAATCTGATGAAAGCAAGGATAGTGGTCATTTGTTTGTTACTACAAAGCAACAAACGACCTCGGTGATTAATCAAAGTAAATAGGTCAAAAATAATGTATCGCGAAGACATGCTCGCCTATAAGTGAACACTCATCCCAAGAATTCCCAGGTAAGCACAACTGGTCTCGCGTCTGATGAGATGTATACGAAGTGCTTGCCTAGACAGAAAACCCAGAATACAGGCATTCACCCTTCCAGTTTGCACGTGTTCACATTATTTAAAACCCAAAACCTTGATGAGATTTTTGAAAGCTCAAAGGGGTTCAAAACCTTATAACAGAGGGTTCAAAACCTTGTAATAAATCATCCTAGAACAGATGATTAGTTTTCAAAGCGTTTTTGAAATTTATGTTCTTGTTGTGGTCGTCGCCTAAGGATAGGTGACGGTATTGTTTTATGACTAAACGCAAGTAAACTCGCGTTAGGGTCCTAAGAAGGTTATAGACTAGGTCAAAGCATTACTAATAACCTAATTCCCTATAACCATTGGCTCTGATACCATCTTTTCTGTCACACCCCGACCACGTAGAACATACAAAACGTGGCGGAAACGTCGGGGAGTGTTGTAACAGAATTAATGTTTCACAACCATGGAAATTAAAGTTCGTTTTATTAATCAACCATCCAAGTTTACATTGTTTTAAGCAAGAAACCAAGAGTACATAACATAAATTAACTAGTTCTTGTCTCGTTTTAAGTTACTAAGGCACAGGTCCGCCTAAGTATGTCTTGATAAGTCCTATGCATCATCTCCTGAAAACACATGTGAAAATAGGTACGTCAGCATAAAAATGCCTGTGAGATACATAGGTTTTGTGAAAATAAGATTCATGACTTATGTTTGAGAAAATGTTTAGTCATGAACCTTGTAATTTGCTTTGTCTTGTAAATCATTTGAAAAACGATAAGATCAGATGATATGTATAAATAAATGTCAGGTTAAATGAATAACCATGTAAAATGTGTTTGTGTAAAATAAGTTGTTTGTAAATCAATGTCTTGTAAAAAGTATGTTACTTGTATAAAATGTTCTATGTCTCAAACTGAAATGATTCAAATAACGGTACGATATGTAATACCATACAAGCACTTATATACAGGAAGTACCAGCGGCGTATCCACCATGCTTGTATCATATTACACACGCATCGTTACTTAATCACTTAATCAAACCAAACCACCAAAGTAATGTTTAACAATTGTAGAAATGTTTATGTAATGTCAATTGTCTATTGTCAAATGTAAAACATGTCAACAGATACAAATGGTTCACATGGTTCACAGATACAAACGGTTCACAGATACACACGGTTCACAGATACAAACGGTTCTCATAGTCAACTGATTTCAACGGTTCAAAATGTAGTATAATGTGTTCATATGCTGGATGAGCATATGCAACAGAAATGCAATGTAAAACAATGTACTAAGTATGCACACAGTGGACATACATAGCATGAGATGTAATGTAAAACGATGTACTAAGTACGCACACAATGGGCATACATAGCATGAAATGTAATGTAAAACAATGTACTAAGTAATGCACATAATTGGGCACACCTAGCATGAAATGTCATAAAATCATGTACTATAATGTACTAATGAACATAGCAGTATATGATGTGAAAACAGGAAAGCATGAAAGTAACAAGTAGGCACATGTGTTCCACCCCAAAACAGTTTGGAAAACAGTAAAAGAGGGGTCTATGTACTCACTTGTGATTGCTCAGATGTATAAAGATAACCACCAAGTAATGCTAGAGATCTCGGAATATCAAACGGCACCTAATATAGGTAACTACATTAATAAACCGGACCTAAATCGGAAGATCGGATAGAATGAGGGCTCATAAACCAAATGAGTATGGGAACTCATGTAGTATGGTTTAATAAAGCCTACATACTAAATGAAACCTAACCTAAGTGCTTGTGACCCATTACGACCCGTTTAGGTAGCTTATGCTACTTTAACGCGTCGTTTGCGTGAAACGCGTTCGGACCGCCTAACTAGTCCTATGACAAGTAATATATGCCTTAACATGTCTAATATGGTTGTCAAATCAGTTTAGATGTCAAAAGTTATGTTACATATGTTTAAAATGAATTTTGGCATCAAAGGGGGTATTTTGGTAATTTACCTAAGGCATATAAACTACCTATCATACAACTACTTAAACGAAGCGACCATAAGGTATAACCTCGTAAGGTTATTCCCTATATACTATGGTCACCTAATGTGTTTGGTCGGATCCTAATGATCGACCAAACGGGTCGGGTTCGAAAGTATAAGCGATTGTTTAGATCGCTTACCTTACGACCCTACATAAGCACTAAACTAAAAGTGACGAGTTAAGCATGTTAAAACATGCTTAACTAAGTTTAGAAAACAGGTTTGGTATCACAACAAACGGTTGTGATACCTAAGAGTAGTTTGGTTACAAAATACGCAAGAATACGTATTCTGCCCGAAACTACGGCTCGTCACTGAGCCTAGATAACGTGGTAATCAGTAGGTATAGTCACTAGGGACTATAACCATCGTGATCACGCTCACGTTATGAAGTTCAAACGAACTTCGCATCGACCATAAACTGGTCAATGCAGAAAGTCAAACAAAGTTTGACTTTCGGACTCGAAAGCGATAAAAGAACGAAAGAATACTTACGAAAGGTCCCCGAATGCTAATCAAGATCAAAATAGCTCAGGTATGAAACAAAGGTTTCAACTTAGAGCACAAATGATCAGATTCTTGTGAGAAATGTGTGCAAATGTGATGGGTATTTATAGATTTCGGGTAACCGTTAAGATCGTTTCATGAAAACCGTGCTTGAATCTCATGCGTACATTTGTCAAAATGTTATGGTTACTGAAAATGGACTATTAAGAGCTGAAAGGGCAAGTTTAGAACTTGTGGTTGTGGTTTAATCAGCTGATAATCTGCTGACTGTTTGATATTATCTGTTCTGCAGAACCCATACGCATCGTAGGGTATATATACCATACGCATCGTATGGTGCAAGTTTGGCAGAATTACAGTTTTGGTCCCTGAACTGTATTTAGGCCATTTCTGACACGTTTAAGGCCCGTTAACCCCATTTCAAAGCTCTAAAATGAAGTTAGAGTATAGGGAACTTAAAATGTGTTAAAAAATATCTCGTATGTCGGTTCGTTTAGCCGTACGGTTGCGATGTTCGGTTAATTACGACGGAACGCGCATAAGCGCGAAAAACGATCCAAATGACGAAACGAATGGATTTCTCTTATGCCAAACACTAAAATAAAATGTTTTAGTGCTTACATAAATTTTTGGATGTCCGGATGTATTCAGAACGTAAGTTATGCGTAAAAATGCAAACTTGTGCACTTTTTGACACTTTTAGTCCCTGAATAACACAAAAGTTTATTTTAGCATACCGAACACCTCAAAGCCTATTTCTAAGCTATGTAAAGGATATTTATGGTATGTTTAACTTATGGTCATGTTCCGGAATGTCTGTTACAGTTCAAATTGGCATACTTTCGCAGTTTGTCAACTTTAGTCCCTGTAAGCGATTAAACTTTGATTTCACCACACCAAACCTTCCAAAACTTATATCTAAGTTATGTAAAGGTTATTTAAGGTATGTTAAGCCTATTTCACTATTCCGGAGTGTTCGTTGGATTAAACTGGTTATATCTACACATCAGTGCGCGTATAACCTTCCAGAAAGCGATTTAGAGCTTGAAATCGAACATGAGTTGATATGTGCAAAAGATACACATATTTATACAAGTCCAAAGTATGAAATACAATATTTCATTGGTTTGGAATTTGTTTGATGGTTGAAATGACACAGGTGTTACACTTAACCACACGTTGATTGTCCTTATCCCTAAGGTATCCTCTCCTACAGCCGTTACGGACTATCGTCCAATTGCTTGTTGTAATGTCATTTATAAATGCATTAGCAAGATTGTGGCGGATCGTATGAAGAAAGCGCTTTCAGGGATTGTGAGTGTTAATCAGTCTGCGTTTGTGCCAGGGAGGAAAATTTCAGATAATATCTTGCTCACTCAGGAGCTTATGCATAATTATCATAGGAATTTTGGTCCGCCGAGGTGTGCGT
The DNA here is from genome assembly GCA_030545235.1 of Helianthus tuberosus. Taxonomy (NCBI): domain Eukaryota; kingdom Viridiplantae; phylum Streptophyta; class Magnoliopsida; order Asterales; family Asteraceae; genus Helianthus; species Helianthus tuberosus. Next base: position 45,348,056 of record CM060426.1, on the reverse strand, counting down.
TTAAGGTGGATATTCAGAAAGCATATGACACGGTTGATTGGGATTTCTTGAAGGATGTGTTACTTGGATTCGGGTTTCATCACAGGATGGTGAACTGGATTATGATGTGTGTTTCGTCTACTTCTTTTTCTATTTGCATTAATGGCAACACTCATGGTTATTTCAAAGGAAAGCGTGGGTTAAGGCAAGGGGATCCGGTTTCTCCATACTTGTTTACTCTTGTTATGGAGGTCTTGACATGTATTCTGCAACAAATGTCCAGGCTAGATACGTCATTCAGGTTCCATAATAAATGTGAAAAGCAGAAGATTATTAATCTTTGTTTTGCGGATGACCTTTTCTTGTTTTCCAGAGGTGAAGTTCATTCGGCGAGATGCATTATGGAGTCGTTGACAAAGTTCACTAAGATGTCAGGTTTGGTGCCAAGCATTCAAAAAAGTACAGCCTTCTTTTGTAATGTTCCTAGTTTTGTTAAAAGTGTTATTCTGGAGTTACTGACATTTGTTGAAGGTAAACTGCCAGTTCGATACCTTGGGGTTCCTCTTATATCCTCTAGGCTCCTGTATAAGGATTGTAGTATCTTGGTTGAACGATTGGAGCAGAGAATCTCGTCATGGACTACGAAATTTTTATCCTTTGCGGGTAGATTACAGCTTATCGTTTCGGTTTTGTCAGCTATGCACATCTATTGGTCGTCTGTATTTATCTTGCTGGCTAGAATTATTAGTGAATTGGAAGGCAAATTACGCAATTTTTTATGGTCCCAAGGAAATTCGTTTCGGAAAGCTAAGGTGGCGTGGAAGAATGTTTGTATTCCAAAATTTGAAGGGGGCTTAGGCATAAAACGGGTAGGAGAAGTTAATAAGGCATTGATGGTTTCTCATGTTTGGAGTATTATTTCAAATAGGGAGTCCTTGTGGGTTGAGTGGATTAAGTCGTACAAGCTCAAGGGTAGAAGTTTTTGGGAGTGTAGTATTCCAGCAAATAGTTGTTGGAGCTGGAGAAAGATTTTACAGGTTAGACCGAGTATTAGACAGTATATCTAGTCTAGAGTTGGTGACGGGAGGTCCGCTTCTGCTTGGTATGATAACTGGTGTGAAGGTGGCCCTTTATGTTCATTCTTGACATTGAGAAATATCACTAATTCGGGGTTTCGGCTGGATGCTAAAATGAGTGACGTTTGGGCTGATGGAGATTGGAGATGGCCGCTGGCATGGAGGGATTCCTTTCCGGTTCTTATTCATGCTTCTAGTATTAATATTAACAACTCTACAGCTGATCGTTTCTTATGGAAGGATGGGGATATCTTGTCAGATTATTCTTCAGCTCTAGCTTGGGAGTCGATCAGGTCAAGGGAGCCTGAAATTCAATGGGTTAGCATTGTTTGGTTTGCTCAGTGTATTCCTAAGCATGCGTTCCTCTTGTGGCTAATTATGAGGAGAAAGCTTCTAACACAGGATAAGATTATTCAGTGGGATTTTGAAAGGAGGAAAAACATGAATATGATGTGCTGTCTATTGTGTTATTCGAATTATGATTCTCATTAGCACCTTTTCTTTGAATGTCCGTTCTCTATGCAAGTTTGGTATGGTGTTCGTGGAAAGGCAGGTATGTCTAATGTGGATCCCAAGATTTCGGCTATTTTGGAATGGTTGGTATTGCGATCCAATTCCAAGTCAGCAGGTTGTTTGATTAGTAAGTTAGTGGTGGCGGCCTCTACGTATGTTATTTGGCAGGAAAGGAATGATCGTTTGTTCAAGAATCAAACTAGACCGCCAGATATCATTTGCAATGCTATTCTACAAACTGTTCGGTACAAGTTGCTAGGTGTGAAGTTTAAAGACACGGCGAGTGTGAGGCGTCTTCTTGAAGATTGGGATATCCGTGGGGACGATGGTAGAGACAATGGCGGCTGAGTAGTTTTTTTGTGTGTCGTTTGTCTAGTTGTTTGGTTTTTGTTTCTTTTGTGGTTGTTTGGTTTACTTTCATGGGATATGTCTCATGATTGAACTAGTGTGGGTGTCTCCGCACTACTTGTGTTATTTGTTTGTTGATATATAGAATCACCGGGGTAACCCTTTACCCAAAAAAAAAAATTTATAAGATCAAGTTCAAGCAAGGACCTCCTGTAAGCATTCCTTCATTCTTTTATTGCTTTCTAGCTTAAAAAGTCAAACAGTGTTTGACTTTCAATTTGACCAGTCAATGGTCAACGCAAAGTTCGTTTGAACTTTGTAATGTGATTGTAATCACGATGGTTATAATCCTTAGCGATTATACCTACTGATTACCACGTTAACTAGGCGTAGTGACGAGTCAAAGTTTCGGTCAAAATGCGTTTTAGCACGCATTTTGCAACGGAACTACTTTTAGGTATCAAAACACCTTGTTTTGATACCAAATAAGTTTTATAAGTTAGTTAAACATGTTTTGACATGTTTAACTCGTCACTATTAGTTTAGTGCTTGTTTAGGGTCGTAAATCAAGCGGTCTAAACAACCGCTTAGACTTTCGAACTCGACCCGTTTGGTCGATCTTTAGGATCCGACCAAGCTTGTTTAGTGATCAGAGTTGCATAGGGAATAACCTCTAAGGTTATACCTTATGATCACATAGGGTTGGTTAGTCATTTGCTAGTTAGCTTGTATGCCCATAGGAAATGACCAAAATGCCCTTTTGAAGCATAAATCCGTATTTTGCATATGTGATCAACTTTTTGACATATAATCTGATTTAGTAACATGTTTAGGCATAATTGGGCATGTAAGACTTGACATAGCACATAGTTAACCATCCGAACATAGTTTTACGCAAACGACGCATGCTTTTGACATAATCATGCTAGTTTCATCTAGTACACATATAGTACATGTTTTAAATCATGTTTTGCTATGTATGTTAAGCATGCTAGAACATTGTTTTACATGAACATTTCTACTATGTATGTTTACTTAGCATACTTAGTACATGGTTTTCACATGCTTACATTGGTTATGACATTTGGTGTGTTTAATCGGAACAATAATACATTCATTAACATTAGCTACGCCGCTCGGTAGTATGTAATGGAACCGTAGGAATTGACAACTCCCGTTTCCGACTTCCTAGGTTTGTTTGGAAGTTGGAAATGACAGAATCCGATACACATAACTTAGATGAACCTTTAATTTGTTTAAAGGTTTGTCGCCACAGTCGCAAGGCTTGAATGTATGCGAATAAACAATACTGCATAAATGTTTGTAATCATAAAGCATTGTTTTTTGCAAAACATAATATTTGATTTAAACTTGGGTTTATTCAAAAGCATTGTTTTATACATTTTCCTACGGGGTTGAATAACTACTAGTTATTCACCGTACATAACATTGATTATCACATTAACATTTTCACGTAGTTAAGTAGATACTTTCTACTTGCTATGCATTACATTTGTTTATACATGATACATTTCACACATGACATTATACATGGTTTATACATAAACATTTTAACATTAAACAAGACATTTTGGTTGGTTATTGATAAGTGACTTATGTAACGGGGCTATGTGTTATATGATAAAAGCATGGTGGATACGCCTCTGGTACTTCATATATATAAGTGCTTTTATTGTATTATACATTGTTGCGTTATCTAAGCCACTTGACAAAGACAAGAAAGACACAACATTTTTATACAAAGTAAACACTTTATACAAATTCACTTTTACTTGGTTATTCATTCAACCATGCATATTTCTTTCATATCATTTGATTTTCATATGGATTTTCACTTGATTTCATAAAAGAAAACATTTTACAAGGTTCATGACTACTTTTTGTAAAACTTTTTTTTTTAAACTACAAGTCATGAATCTTGCATAAACAAAACCTATGTATCTCACAAGAATTTTTATGCTGACGTACCTATTTTCACATGTATTTCAGGTGCTAATGCGTGATGATGCTTGTGCTACACTTAGGCGGACTTGGGCCTTAGTGACTTAAAAGACAGTTATTATGTTATGTTTTGTTTAAATTCATATGACAATGTAAACTCTTTAATTAATAATACAAAACTTTAATTACCATGGTTGTTGAAACAAAAATTATGTCGCATCACTCCCCGACGTTTCCGCCGCGGTTTGTTGTTTTACACGGTCGGGGTGTGACACTCACCAGATCAGCAGAATCCATTTTCTCAAACAGCAGCAGGTTTCTGGGTTTTGTACATGGTTTCCTTCAAACAATGAACTGGTTTTGGACACCCATAACTTGTAAATCAGTGGGCACACATGGAGGGCCAAGATTGAAGCTCAAAAATCGAGGAACGATCCTAATGGTTGTCCGAAATCTATAAATACCCCATGATTTTCATTCCAACAACTTGCTCAAATCTGTATTCTCTCATTTTCTAGACAATTGGGACTATCCCTTCTGGTTGAAGGTCCCAATCTTCAAGTTTTCTTCTTCTATCTCCAATCTTTGGACCTCTTGTAAGCTTCGTTCATGCTTTTATGCATTTTTAAGCATGAAAGTCAAACAGTGTTTGACTTTCTGCATTTACCAGTCTTTGGTCAACACAAAGTTCGTTTGAACTTTGCAACGTGAGCATAATCACGATGGTTATAGTCCCTTGTGACTATACCTACTGATTACCACGTTGATTAGGCGTAGTGACGAGTCATAGTTTCGGTCAAAATACGTGTTTACGCGTATTTTGCAACGAAGCTATTTTTGGGTATCAAAACACTTTGTTTTGATATCAAACTTGTTTTCTAACTTAGTTAAACATGTTTTAACATGTTTAACTCGTCACTTTTAGTTTAGTGCTTATATAGGGTCGTAAGATAAGCGGTCTCAACAACCGCTTAGACTTTCGAACCCGACCCGTTTGGTCGATCATTAGGATCCGACCAAACACATTTTGTGACCATAGTTGTATAGGGAATAACCTTCCGAGGTTATACCTTATGGTCACTTCGTTTAGTTGGTTGTATGATAGGTAATTTATATGCCTTAGGAAAATGACCAAAATGCCCTTTTTACGCATAATTTCATTTTAAGCATATGTAACCTAATTTTTGACATCTAAACTGATTAGGCAATAATATTAGACATGTTAAGGCATATAATACTTGTCCTAGGACTAGTTAGGCAGTCCGAACGCGTTTTACGCGAACAACGCGTTAACGTAGCGTAAGCTACCTTAACGAGTCGTAAGCTCTTAGGATAGGTTCCGATTTAGAATGTAGGCTCTGTCAAACCATATTACATGAGTTCCTATACTCATTTGGTTTACGAAACCTCATTTTATCCGATCCTCCGATTTAGGTCCGGTTTATTAACATAGTTACCTATATTAGGTGCCGTTTGATTTCCGTGATCCCTCAAGCGTTGTTTAATTGTTGTTTCAAGATCTTTTAGCAATATCAAGTGAGTACATAGTCCCCTCTTTTACCGTTTTCAAATATTTTGGGGTGAAACACATGTGCCTACTTGTTACTTTCATGCTTTTCATGCTTTCATAACATATACTTGCTATGTTCATATAGTACACGTATAGCTCATGATTTCATCCATGTTTTTGCTATGTATGTTCATTTAGCATACTTAGTACATTGTTTTCACATAACATGCTTACATTTGGTATGACATTTGGTTTGTTTAACGGCTTAAAAATACGTTCATTAACATTGATCACGCCTCTCGGTAGTATGTAGTGGTACCATAGGAATTGACAACTCCCATTTCTGATTTCCTAGGTTTGTTTGGAAGTAAGGAATGACTGAATCCGATATACATAATTTTAATAAACCTTTAATTTGTTTAAGGGTTTGTCTCCACAGTCGCAAAGCTTGAATGTATACGTTTAACATTACCGCATAGATGTTTGTATCAATAAAGCATTAATTTTACAAAACATAACTTTTGATTTAAACCATGATTTATTCAAATACATTGTTTTGTACATTTTACATATGGTTTGAGTAGATACTTTTTATTTTCCATACAAAACATTTGATTATACATGAACATTTTTACATTGGTTTAAACAATACATTTTGGTGGTTTGTTTGGGTAAGTGATTTAAATAATGAGGCGTGTGTAATATGATAAAAGCATGATGGATACGCCGCTGGTACTTCCTATATATAAGTGCTTTTATGATATTACATATCTTAGCGTTATTTAAACCATTTCAATTTAGACATATTACATTTTACACGAATAACATATCTTTACAAAACATTGTTTTACAAACAACATATTTTATACAAACTCATTTTTACTTGGTTATTTACTTAACTATCTGTTGGGTCAAAATGAAGAATGATGTTATCAATTACGACATCTTTAGTTTAGCGATATTATTGTTTTGTATTAAAAAAGGGGGGGAGGGGCCTTTGTGAGCCACCACCCTAGGGGAGCTCACCCGGGGTGGATCATTATCTTTTGTATTGTCTTATCACATTCAATCAAAATATCTATGTTCCAATCATTAAAGTTTCCATCTTTCTTGTTCATTTTTTTTGTTCTTAGCTCGAATCACTTGTCTCACTATTTTTTACCGAATCGAAACTGAAACCGGATCGTTACGGGACTACTATTTGGTATCAGAGCCTCGGTGGCTCGTTTCAGCTTTCGGTTTGGGTCGGATCTTCACCGGAAAACCGCCAGAGATGTAAATCAGACTCAGATCTGTGTGTTGATGCAGTTTTCAGATCTGGCGTATTTATTCTTAGCGACGTTGTTGAACCAACGATTTTCTTCATCTTATTCATGTGGCTACTGCTAAAAGATATTATTTTGGTGGCCACCATCTCAGGGTTTTTGTTTTGAAGTTTCATATTGGATTGAAGGTTCATAAACACAAAGAAAAGAGAGATGGAATCGTAGTCTTGCAAGTCCGTACGAGTGTTGATGGGATTAGGTTAAATGGACAACTATCATTTGTTTTGATGGTAAGTTTTCATTGGTTTTTACTGATATTATCTTTCTGCTTGCCATTCTCGTCATTACCCTGTCATTTTATTTGCTGATTCTCACCACTGAACGGAGATAGTATGGTGGTTATTGGTGGGAGCGCATGGTGGTCAATGGTGGTCGGAGATGGTTTCCGGTGGAGAATAGCGGTGGTCAAGAGTGTCGGCTAGAATAAGGTATAGGCTAGGATTAGATGAAGTTTTCCGAAGAGTTCAAGTTTGTTGTCGGAAGTTTGGGTACCAGAATGATACATGGCGGGTGTTATAGTTGTTCATCATATAGATAGAAAAGAATAATAAACGACAAGCTGATACATGGAGATTGTTTTCGGATTGTTTATAAGTCTCTGATTGTTATGGAATGCCGGCCGGTGAATTATCTTCAGGTGATGATGGCTGAAACATGGGTTGCGACTAGGTTTTCTTTAGGTGCTAGGGTTTGCTTGTGTGTGCATGGGTTATGAATGATGGGCCTAATGATTGTTAAATCATTGAATTTTGAATGGGCCCAATATTCTTGGAAGAGTGTCTGTCTACTCTTTGCCGCATATGTCAATTGACATATTTAGGTAATTGAATTTCTTTTTAACTGGATTGGACCACACATACATCTACTGGATTTTTTATGCATTTTTTTAATGGGCTGTAAGGTAGATCTTGTGTTTAAAGCTGTATACATGATTTTTCTCATCGATTGGGCCCACTGTTGAATGAGATTTCATTATTTTCGGGCCACACATGCCTTGATTCCCAGAGTGTCTTCGATCTGGGCAATTAGAAAACAGTTTTGGGTTTGATGCCGGTGATTTTATGATATATTTTGGGCCGGGTGTTAAAGCATTTTATTTGGGCCAAGTACTTCTAAATTTGAGTGGATTTTTTTTTCAAGTTGAGTGGGCGGGGTCATAAATTACTAGACAACTAGTAGGCCAGGAGTACACAATTATTTTTGGGGCAGCCACTTAGGTGGTTTTTGCGTTTGTGTCACCAAAGAAACTACTGGCAGTTTAGCATTGGATCGGGAGCTAAATGCAATCTGACAGAAAATTCTCACAATGAAGCTAATTATTAATTTTTATCATTGAAGTTCGAACCCTATCATATGCCTATTACAATTGTATCTGCTAAAGTAAGATAAGGTGCTTTGATCGACAAAATATAGGAGGGTCTACATTTGCGGGGGAAAACGACAATGAAGATTTTGGGTATTTAGCCGATTTATGAAGATTCGAAGACGACGTCAGATTCATTTTTGAAGATCATTTGAAGAATTGATAGCATCATTCTCAGGGGAATATTGTTGGGTCAAAATGGAGAATGATGTTATCAATTATGACATCTTTAGTTTAGCGATATTATTGTTTTGTATTAAAAAAAGGGGGCATTTGTGAGCCACTACCCCGGGGGAGCTCACCCGGGGTGGATCATTATCTTTTGTATTGTCTTATCACATTCAATCAAAATATCTATGTTCCAATCATTAAAGTTTCCATCTTTCTTGTTCATTTTTGTTTGTTCTTGGCTCGAATCACCCGTCTCACTATTTTTTACCGAATCGAAACTGAAACCGGATCTTTACGGGACTACACTATGCATTATTCTTTTATATCATCTGATTTCTTATCGATTTTCGTATGATTTCTAAAAGAAAACATTTTTAAGGTTCATGACTACTTTTTCTTAAACATTCTTTTAACCTACAAGTCATGAATCCTGCATAAATAAAACCTCTGTATGTCACAGGCATTTTTATGCTGATGTACCTATTTTCACATGTGTTTTCAGGAGCTGATGTATAGGATTGTTCAAGATATACTTAGGCGGACTTGGGCCTTAGTGACAAAAAATGAAGCAAGATTAGTTTAATTATGATATGTACTCTTTGTTTCCTTTGTTTTAAGACAATGTAACCCTTTTTATTTTAAATAAAACTAAACTTTAAATACCATGGTTGTGAAACAATAATTCTGCCACTCCACTCCCTGACGTTTTCGTCTCGGTTTGTTGTTTTACGCGGTCGGGGTGTGACATCAGTGATGAATGATGATGATGAACTTTGGAGATGATGAATGAGAGTAGAGTCGGGTTATGTCGAAGGTGAAAACGATGAACAGAGGTTGCAGTTGCAGGTGGAGTGGTGGTGGTTCGACGATGAAGATGAACGGTGATCTTAGGTGGTGGTGAAAGTGATCGGGGGTGAGGAGGTTGGTCGGTGGAGGCCGGTTTTGGTGTACGGTGGTTGAAAGATGGTGAGCGGAGGTTGTTCGGATGATGGAGGTAAGTTGTGGTGGACGATAGTAATGAGCAGAGGTGGTAATGAAGATGATGTGCGGGATGGTGTTCGATGGCCGTTAAGTGATCGGAGGTGAATTGTGTGTGATGACCGATGATAATGAAGATGATGAAGCTGTTGGTCATAATTGATGCACGGAGAAGGTAGACGGTAATTGACAATGGTGGATGACGGAGGTAGTGGTGGTTAAAGGACGGTGATCGATGGTGATCTAGGGAGTTCACAAGTGATTAACAATGATGATTGATGACAGAACAACTATTCACGAAAACCCAACGGTGAAGATGATATAGTCGCACACTTCTAATTTCTCAGCCGTACACTATATATCAGAACCGCACACTACAAGGGTAGGTCGCACACTTCAATACGATATTTTCTGATATGATGATAATTTATTGGTCGCACACTTCAAAACTATTGAAAATAGTTTTGTAATTCAAAGAACACGAAATTGTCGCACACTCCTCCAAGAATCAAAGATGAAGTCGCACAGTAGATGCTTGTCGAACACTTTGAATTCACTTTGATGTCGCACAGTATCAAAGATTTTATTGGTCGCACACTTTAAATTTAGTTTGCAAAATAGGTCACACACCTGAAGATTCTGATCGCACACTTTGTCTTTGTAACAACTTCCTCGTGAAGAAATTAACAAAATAGATCTCGAAAATCAAGGAATTGATTTTGAAATCCAAATTTTAAGAGATTATTTCCAACAATAATCTCCAAAAAATCAGCAAACACAAACCTCCAAGCCACCAAAATAGATCAAATCATGGATTTTGAACTGTTCTTCGAATCTTCAAGTCTGTTCTTCGTATTCTTCAATTTTTTTAAATTCAAATCAACAAAGAGCCTTCGTTCTTCAATCTTGTTCTTCGAATGATATCCAACGAACCGAGCCTTTCGAAATACTTCTTAGGCTCTGATACCAATTGTAAGTCCCAAAACTAACAATCGGATATCAAAAACACGAATCAAAGTGCGGAATACTGAGAAAAGTGTAGAAGAACAAGAACAATCAATCGATTCAATATCCAAAGTGCACACGGTTTCTAGAGAACCGTCTGGTACACAAACCCAAGAATTCGAAAACTGACAAGAAGAACAATAATCTGAAAAGCAACCCTAAAATGACTTAGGTTCACCCTATTTATAGCTACATAGGGTGACCTAGTTACAAACTAGGCCAGGACCATATGCACAATATTACTAACCAAACAAGCCCAAATCATTTAATTAGCCCACATGGCTTATCCCAAAACAATCTAACCCACTAGAAACTAAGCCCAATAGCTTGTAAATGTGTTTGATAAAGATAAGCGTAAACCTACTCATTATATGGCCTTACAATATCCCCATAGGTTTATGTTGTCTTTGTCAAACTGTTGTCTTTCTCATGTCTCTGTGGGAAGATACTTCATCTTTTAATCTTCAAACTTGGGTCTTTTGTTCTTCTTAATCACGATCAGCTTTGCTTGAAAATCTTGTTGAAAAGAATGCAAGAGGTGGATTCTAAGCAACTTTTTTCTTTGTCAGTGTCTTCTCTTTCAAGCAGGTTCACAGGTACTTCTTTAAATGTACTATCATTGTCAGATGATAGATGATAAATCGTATTTGGTTCTTCTGACTCGGGCACGTCTTGCTATTGTGATGCTTCATGCTTTGTCAAGAACCAACAGCATCTCAACTTTCAACAACCCCTGTTTCTTGAATTAAATCAAATTCTACACATGCTCGGAAATTCATTAGCACCAATTCTGTGCAACAGAGGGAAATACCACATGAAAACTTGGTACATCCAAGTATCTGTACTCGGATTTCACAATTCAAATTTCTTTCAACTTATGATGATCAATCAAATCTTCAAGAACGGTTAAATTATTAATAAAACAAATAAGCACTCTATTTTTGGTTTTTTGATTTTTAAATTTGAAACACAAATAAGCAAAGAAACTAATATACAATTACAGTTGCAATGGGATCAAATCACAGTATTTCGGGCTAGACTACACTTATCAACACTAATTTACTTTGGGTGATACGAGCGATTGCCAGTATGTTTGTCCACTTAAACTTATCTCCTTAGGCCTTTTTCATGTAACGGTTTGCAACTAATTTATCATGTTTCTTCAATTCTACTAATACGAACACTCAATTTAGATCACAATCAAATCCTTGAATTTTAATCAGAACACGCTATCATACGTGTAGTTTCCCTACCACATATTTCACAAGCCCGTTCTAGGATTCTGAAGCCTTGATTGGGACTAGATTGAGAAAAGAGCATAATAGATCATTTGCATAGATGGATATAATATACAGATCAAATGAGTTTTCTCAGTTTGATATAGGGTTTTTGGGTTTCTTTTAGGCACTAAAGGGCCTCTTTCGGGTGTAATTGATCTATAGCGCGACAACGAACAGCTAGGTCTTTGCTCACGTAAAAAAGAAGCTGACGTTGCCTAGCACCTCCAGGTCTTTGCTCACGCAAAACAAAGGAGATACACGAGTTGGTTAGAAAAGATTTCAGAACTAGAACGAAATTGTGTGTATCGGGACGTCACACACGCATTCAAATAGCCATGTCCTAATTCCAAGTGACGTTCTTTCCTGAGGTCATAGAATAAAAATTAGTGTTCTACGCAGAACCTGTTAAAGTGTCCAGCCATCAGGATAAAGCCTACCAACACATCGCTCTAGAGTCAGACCATTTCAATGTTGGTCTTACATGAGTCAGCCTTAATCCACATAGTGAAAATTTATTTCATTTCCCGGGTTGTAGCAAAGGCATAGCAAAGAACTATTTTTGTATCTTTCTGAGAGACTACATCCCCCTAAATTTTTTCTTAAAATTGAAAATAAAAATTAAAAGAAAAACAATTTTAATAGTTCATTTATCAATAAAACAATTTGATTTGATCCCAATATTTGTTTATTTATGTTTGACATTTTGCACGTTTTGATTTTGTTCGATTTCAAACCCTACATCGTTTTCTGGAAAGTTATACGCAAACTGATGCGTAAACGTAATCAGTTTAACGCGACAAACACTCCGAAACATCAACTTATGCTTAACATACCTTAAATAAACTTTACATAACTTATAAATATGTTTTAAAGGGTTTGGTATGACAAAAACAAGTTTATTCGATCGCAGGGACTATTTACGACAAACTACGAAAGTCTGCCGATTCGTATAATAACAAACATTTCGGAACTTGATCATAAGCTAAACATACCCTAAATATCCTTTACATAGCTTAGAAATAGGCTTTGAGGGGTTCGGTATGCTAAAATAAACTTATTTGATCAATAGGGACTAAAAGCGTCAAAAAGTGCATAAGTTTGCATTTACGTGCATATCTTACGTTCTGAACATATCCGGACATCCAAAAATTTTTGTAATCATTAAAATATTTTATTTTAGTGATTGGAATGCTTAAACTCCATTTGTTGCGCAATTTGTATCGTTTTTAGCGTCCGTTCGTGTTTCGTCGTAATTAACCGAATAACGTGATCGTACGGCCCAACGAACCGACATCCGAGATGTTTTCAAGCATATTTCATGTTCCCTATGCTTTGGCATCACTATAGAGCCATGAAATTGGGTTAACGGGGCTTAAACGTGTTAAAAATGGCCAAATAAGCATGCAGGGACCATTTCTGTAATTTGGGAAACTGTTGCTGAAACCAAAGGCGCTCACGGGCCGCGAACGAGTAGGCTTCAGCCTACGCGGGGCGCGAGAGACCTCCAGAATTGTAGAAACTGGTTTTTAGCAAATAGCAGCTGATTCTCTGGGTTTGGACATGGTTTTCTCAATACTTTAGGCTAATTTTGGGCTCCCATGGTATACAAAACAGTGGGTAACACTTGTACGGTCCAGATCAAAGCTCAAAATACGAGGAACGATCTTAACGGTTCTTGAAAATCTATATAAACCCATGAATTCTCATTTCACAACTTGCTCATTTTTAATTTTCTTCTTCTCCTGCTCATTTGGGTCTATCCCTTTTGGTTGAAGGTCCCATTCTTCAAGTTTTCTTGTTCTATCTTCAAGCATTGGACCTCTTGTAAGCTTCTTTAATGCTTTTTATGCATTTCAATCATGAAAGTCAAACAGTGTTTGACTTTCTGCTTTGACCAGTCTTTGGTCAACACAAAGTTCGTTTGAACTTTGCAACGTGAGCGTAATCACGATGGTTATAGTCCCTTGTGACTATACCTACTAATTACCATGTTGATTAGTCGAAGTGAGCGTAATCACGATGGTTATAGTCCCTTTGTTTTGTTATCAAACTTGTTTCTAACTTAGTTAAACATGTTTTAACATGTTTAACTCGTCACTTTTAGTCTAGTGCTTATTTAGGGTCGTAAGATAAGCGGTCTAAACAACCGCTTAGACTTTCGAACCCGACCCGTTTGGTCGATCACTAGGATCCGACCAAACACATTTTCTGACCATAGTCGTATAGGGAATAACCTTCCGAGGTTATACCTTATGGTCACTTCGTTTAGTTAGTTGTATGATAGGTAGTTTATATGCCTTAGGAAAATGACCAAAATGCCCTTTTTACGCATAATTTCATTTTAAGCACATGTAACCTAAATTTTGACATCTAAACTGATTAGGCAATATTATTAGACATGTTAAGGCATATAATACCTGTCATAGGACTAGTTAGGCGGTCCGAACGCGTTTTACACGAACGACGCGTTAAAGTAGCGTAGACTACCTTAACGAGTCGTAACGGGTCATAAGTGTCACACCCTGACCACGTAAAACAACGAAACCGCGGCGGAAACGTCGGGGAGTGGAGCGACATAATTATTGTTTCACAACCATGGATTCAAAAGTTTCGTTTTATTAAAATATTAAACATTAAACATTGTCTTGACATTAAGTTAAAACACAACCACATCGTCTATCATTTATTATTTAGTTACTAAGGCCTCGTCCAATCCTAAGTGAGGATGCATCCTAGCATTCAACATCATTCAACACCACCTGAAACATATGTAAAAATAAAGTCAGCAAAGAAATGCCGGCGAGCACATAGGTTTTGTGTGAGTGTCAGATTCATGGCTCGTTTATATGTTTAAATAACTCGTACAATTTTGTTAATAGACATTAGAAAACCTTGTCTCATAAAACATTTGTATTGTAAAAAATGAATAACCAAGTCAAAACATATTGGTTATAGTTTATAAAACCTTGATGCCATGAATCTTAACTCAAAACATTTGTTTATGTAAACCCAGATCGTAAATCGTTCTCATAAAATAACTCGTATGGCTTATATCATTTAGTAAACATCGTTTCAAATCGTTCGCCCAAGTGAACTAAATAACGCCACGATATGTAATATGATAAAAACATTTATATATAAGAAGTACCAGCGGCGTATCTACCATGTTTTTATCACATTACACCCGTCCCGTTATCTAAACACTAACAAAAAACCAATCGTTCGTTCAATTCGTTTAACTCGTTCAAATCGTTCAAAATTGTTCAATCATTCATAATCGTCCAATCGTTCAAATCGTTCTCGTTTTAATAGTGAAAACTACTTTTGGTCGCCTCGTGGAATACATTCAAACCTTCGTAACTCGTCCATCGTTCAACTCGTATTAACAAACCACCAACGGGTAAGTTAACAGTTAACAAGTTCAGTCGTTACCCACATAACTATGGGTGCAGTCCAATAACGGGATTTGTCAGATCCTATGGTACCATAACCTAATACTGGTCGGCTTGGCCAAAGCTAATGAATGTTATTCATTATTTAAATACGTCCAACAAGTTCGTTCACATTATCGAAATCGTTTATGTTTAATATAAACCATAGTATTCGTTTTTGAAATCATTGTTCGAGTATCGAAATCGTTTAACACATATGAATCACCCCAAAACAATTGAAAACAGTAAAATAGGGGAACTATGTACTTACGATGATTTGGAAAGTATCCTCCATCTAATGAACTTAACGAAGCTCAGGCAAACCATGGAAATCAAGTAGTACCTAGTAATCGGATCGCTAGTTAATAAATCGACACCTAAATCGGAAGATCGGGTCGAATGAGGTCTTGTAAACCAAATGAGTATTGGAACTCATGTGATATGGTTTAACAAAGCCTGCATTCTAAATTGGAACCAATCTTAAGTGCTTACGACCCGTTACGACACATTAAGGTAGCTTACGCTACTTTAACACGTCGTTCGCGCGAATGCGCGTTCGAGACGCCTAACTAGTCCTATGGCAAGTATTATATGCCCTAACATGTTTAAATATGTTGCATAATCAATTTAAGTGACAAAAGTTAGGTTACATATGCTTAAAATCAAATTATGCATGAAAAGGGCATTTTGGTCATTTTCCTATGGCATATAAACTACCTATTATACAACTATTAAAACTAAGTGACCATATGGTATGACCTCGGAAGGTTATACCCTATACAACTATGGTCACATAAATATGCTTGGTCGGATCCTAACGATCGACCAAACGGGTAGGGTTCGAAAGTCTAAGCGGTTGTTAAGACCGCTTATCTTACGACCCTATAGAAGCACTAGACTAAAAGTGACGAGTTAAACATGTTAAAAAATGTTTAACTAAGTTAGAAAACAGGTTTGATATCAAAACAATTTGATACCCAAAAGTAGTTTTGTTGCAAAATACGCATAAACACGTACTTTGACCGAAACATTGACTCGTCACTTCGACTAATCAACGTGGTAATCAGTAGGTATAGTCACAAGGGACTATAATCATCGTGATTATGCTCACGTTGCAAAGTTCGAACGAACTTTGTGTTGACCATAACCTGGTCAAAGCAGAAAGTCAAACACTGTTTGACTTTCATGCTTTAAAGCAATAACAAGCAGGAAAGAAGCTTACAAAAGGTCCAAGCAATGAAGAATTTGATCTAAAATACTCAGGTATGAAGCTAAGGGTTCAACTTAGAGCAAATTCAGATCAAATAGGTGAGAAATGAGTGAAGATCAAGTGGGTATTTATAGATGTTCAAGAACCGTTAGGAAACCATCAAACAAATACCAAGCCAATGAAATATTGTACTTCATACTTGGGATCTGTATAAATATGTGTATCTTTTGCACATATCGACCCTTGTTCGATTTCAAGCTCTAAATCGCTTTCTGGAAGGTTATACGCGCACTGATGCGTAAATATAACCAGTTTAATGCAACGAACACTTCGGAATAGTCAAATATACTTAACATACCTTAAATAACCTTTACATAACTTAGAAATAAGTTTTGAAGGATTTGGTATGGCAAAAACAAGTTAATTCGCTTACAGGGACTAAACTTGACAAACTGCGAAAGTATGCCAATTTGAACTGTAACGAACATTCCGGAACATGACCATAAGTTAAACATACCATAAATATCCTTCACATAGCTTAGAAATAGGCTTTGAGGGGTTCGGTGTGCTAAAATAAACTTTTGGGTCATTCAGGGACTAAAAGCGTCAAAAAGTGCACAAGTTTGCACTTTCGCGCATATCTTACGTTCTGAATACATCCGGATATCCAAAAATTTATGTAAGCACTAAAACATTTTATTTTAGTGTTTGGCATAAGAAAAATCCATTCGTCACGCATTTTGGATCGTTTTTCGCGCTTATGCGCATTCCGTCGTAATTAAGCGAACATCGCATTCGTACGGCCAAACGAACCAACATCCGACATATTTTTGAGCATGTTTCATGTCCACAATGTTTAGGCATCATTTTAGGGCCTTAAAGTTGGCTTTACGGGCCTTAGAAGTGCCGGAAATGGGCTTAAAACACAACAGGGACTGAAACTGTCAAAATGGAAACTTGTTTTCTGATCAGAAGCTCCAGGCGGCCCGCCTGAGCTTTGTCTGATCCTGAAGCGGGCCGCATCAGCCTCCCAGAACATATAAGATCGATTAGTCAGCATAATTCAGCTGATTAAACCTCATCCACACATTCTAACTTGCCCTTTCAACTCATGAGGGACCATTTTTTTAGTTACCACAACATCTTGACAAGTGTACGGGCTTGATCATTCCCTCTTTTCCAAGAAACGATCTTAATGGTTACCCGAAAACTATAAATACCCATCCACCCCCATTGCAAAACCCACTAGAATCTGATCAATTGTGCTCTAAGTTGAAACCTTTGTTTCATACCTGAGCTATTTTGATCTAGATTAGCATTCAGGGACCCTTCGTAAGTATTCTTTCGTTCTTTTATTGCTTTTCGAGTCCGAAAGTCAAACTTTGTTTGACTTTCTGCGTTGACCAGTTTATGGTCAATGCGAAGTTCGTTTGAACTTCGCAACGTGATTGTAATCACGATGGTTATAGTCCCTTAGGACTATGCCTACTGATTACCACGTTGTCTAGGGTCGTAAGGGTAAGCGATCTAATAAATCGCTTATACCTTCGAACCCGACCCATTTGGTCGATCATTAGGATCCGACCAAACACATTAGGTGACCATAGTATATAGGGAATAACCTTCCGAGGTTATACCTTATGGTCGCTTCGTTTAAGTAGTTGTATGATAGGTAGTTTATATGCCTTAGGTAAATTACCAAAATACCCCTTTGATGCCAAAATTCGTTTTAAACATATGTAACATAACTTTTGACATCTAAAACTGATTTGACAACCATATTAGACATGTTAAGGCATATTTTACTTGTCATAGGACTAGTTAGGCGTCCCGAACGCGTTTTACGCGAACGACGCCTTAAAGTAGCCTAAGCTACCTAAACGGGTCGTAATGGGTCACAAACACTTAGATTAGGTTTCATTTAGTATGTAGGCTTTGTTAAACCATGTTACATGAGTTCCTACACTCATTTGGTTTACAAACCCTCATGCTACCCGATCTTCCGATTTAGGTCCGATTTATTAACATAGTTACCTATATTAGGTGCCGTTTGATATCCGTGATCTCTAGCGTTGCTTGGTGGTTATCTTAAGACTTCTGAGCAATCTCAAGTGAGTACATAGAACCCCTCTTTTACTGTTTTCAAACTGTTTTGGGGTGAAACACATGTGCCTACTTGTTACTTTCATGCTTTCCTGTTTTCACATCATATACCGGCTATGTTTGTTAGTACATTATAGTACATGATTTCATTACATTTCATGCTATGTATGTCCATTGTGTGCATACTTAGTACATTGTTTTACCTTACATTTCTGCTATGTATGTTAACTGATAGCATGCTAGCACATTGATTTACATGACTTTTCTGCTTTGTATGTTAACTTAGCATACTTAGTACATTGTTTTCATATAACATGTTCACTTTTGCTATGACATTTGGTTTGCACAAACGAGACTATTATACGTTCATTAACACTAGCTACGTCGCTTGGTAGTAAGTACTGGTACCATAGGACTTGACAAATCCCATTCCTGACATCCCGGGTTTGTTTGGATGTAAGGAATGACTGAATCCGAAAACATTTCTCTTGATAACCTTGATTGAAAGGGTTATCCGACTGTCTCAAGGCTTGAATGTATGCGTTAACTTACCTCATAAATGTCTATATCAGTATAGCATGCATTTATTACACAAAACATAACTTTGATTTAAACCATGTTTTACTTCAATACCTTGTTTTTGTGCATTTTACATATGGTTTAGTTGATATATTTCACTTACCATACATAAACATTTGTTACACATTACTTGACTACTTTTGGACTATCAACATTTGACATAGTTTATACAAGGACTTTTGACAATTGGTTTAAACATAGACATTATACATTATTGGTTGGTTGACTTACATTTGACATAAACATTAGACATAGACATTAGACATTTGATTATACATAAACATTTTACATCCTGATGGTTTGGTTTGAGTAAGTGATTTAAGTAACGAGGCGTGTGTAATATGATACAAGCATGGTGGATACGCCGCTGGTACTTCCTATATATAAGTGTTTGTATGATATTACATATCGTAGCGTTATTTGAATCATTTCAATTTGAGACATTATAACCTTATACAATTACCAACCAAAAAACTGTCAACTAACCAACCATTGCGTCAAATAAGAGACGTATCTCCTCCCACTTTTTTTGCCACCTTTTCAGTCAATAAAAATGGAAGAGTTTTTTCCGTTTACTTTTTGCGACTTTAATCATTATCTCCATCAGTTTCAACCGTTTTATCTTTTCTATATAACCCACAAATCAAACAAAATCGTGGGACACATCAAACTCAACCCTACCCAAACTTTCCGATTACGATTCCGGCGGTAAGAAATTTTGGCAAGATCTACATCACATAAAATGCCCCTTCTCCGGCCAGTCAACCACCGATATGAACGACATCTCTGTAACCATGACGGCGGCTGTTTCTCTCGAATGTTCTCAATAGCATCGAAATCCTATTCTCTTTGATAACAATTAATCCATTCTTGAAACTCACTAATGAAGACTTCTCTCACGATACGCCGCCGGGGACCCTAAGGTTTGTTGGATTTTCTGATTCGTATTCGGTCCCGTCATCTCGGTCGCAAGAGCGTGTGAGTGTTACGGAGAATAGTAAGAGATATTGCCAGACTTATTTTACGTTGTTTATCGTCTTTTTCGCTTGCTCTCTGTATGTATATGCTCTCTGCATGTATATGTATATGTATACATATTCGGTTTATGTGTTGTTAATTTTTTTAAACACAAATTCAATAAAAGTTTCTGTTTATGTGCTCCTTAATTGTTATTTAATTTCTGTTTTTGTGTTCTTAAATTGTTATTCAATTGTTGTTTATGTGTTATATATTAACAAATTCTGTTATATATATATGTGTGTGTTTTTAAACTATTATTCAATTTATGTTTGTGTGTTCTTAAGTTTAGTTATGTTAAATTTAATAGCACATGTGTTCTTAAATTGTTATTCAGTTTCTGTTTATTTGTTCTTGAATTGCTATTCCATTTAAAACCCATGCAACCAACCGTCGTATCTCTTCGACCAGGCCCTACCCGAATATACACATATAAAAACTCACATGCAAACTTTTAGGGGAACAAAATTTACTGAGTCCTCCTGACAAATTCGGGAAGAAGATGGAGAACATCGATTAACGTTGGGGCATTGCCTCGGTGGTCGCGATGCTTGCTGTTTCTGCTGCTCGGGATGGGACCGGTAGTGACACCGTCGATTACTTTTAGTTATTCGTGTCTTTATCTTGATTTCTATATTGTTGTGTTCATCGATCCTGCTTATACATTGGTACTTTTGAAGAAATCAAAAGAATAAAAACGATAGGGGGTGCTTCAATTCGATTACCGATCAACTCAAAGGAAGAAGCACGCTAATTGTATTCACAGTTCGCATAGTTTGCGAATGTGGCTGCAATTGAAGTGACATAAAATTTTATCTTGGGAATATAGAAAGAATTAAAAAGGTCAAACCAATTAAATATTTTTTTTGTTGGTTCAATGGGCTGGTTTAGTAGCCGTGTTTAGTTTTTCATTACATATTGCTAATACATTTAATAGACTTAAAAATCTGATTAATTAATTTTTTTATAACCATACATCCGATTCTTGCATCCGGTTCAACTAGACAGACCAGTTAACCACTAAGGAGACCGACTCGAACCAAGCTTTTGAAGAAGAAAAATCATAACCGATCCGATTGGTTTGAGGCGGTGGATACGAATGACCTTCATAATCAATATCCCGCCGCAACGCGCGGGTCGCACCAACTCGTATAACATATTATACAAATAACATACTTTTCACAAGACATTGTTTTACAAACAATTTACTTTATACAACTCATTTTACTTGGTTATACATTTAAACCATACATTATTCTCTTATTTATACATATCATCTGATCTTATCGTTTTTCAAATGATTTACAAGACAAAGCAAATTACAAGGTTCATGACTAAACATTTTCTTAAACACAAGTCACGAATCATATTTTTTTTTAAAAACCTATGTATCTCACAGGCATTTTTATGCTGACGTACCTATTTTCACATGTGTTTTCAGGAGATGATGCATAGGATTTATCAAGACATACTTAGGCGGACCTGTGCCTTAGTGACTTAAAACGAGACAAGAACTAGTTACTTTATGTTTTGTACTCTTTGGTTCTTGTTTAAAAAAATGTAATCTTTCAAATTTGATTAATAAAACGAAACTTCAATTGCCATGGATTTGAAACAATTAATTCTGTTACAACACTCCCCGACGTTTCCGCCACGTTTTGTATGTTATACGTGGTCGGGGTGTGACAGAAAAGATGGTATCAGAGCCAATGGTTATAGGGAATTAGGTTATTAGTAATGCTTTGACCTAGTCTATAACCTTCTTAGGACCCTAACGCGAGTTTACTTGCGTTTAGTCATAAAACAATACCGTCACCTATCCTTAGGCGACGACCACAACAAGAACATAAATTTCAAAACCGCTTTGAAAACTAATCATCTGTTCTAGGATGATTGATTACTAGGTTTTGAACCCTCTATTGTAAGGTTTTGAACCCTCTGTTATATGGTTTTGAACCCCTTTGAGTTTTCAAAATCTCGTCAAGGTTTTAGGTTTTAAATAATGTGAACACGTGCAAACTGGAAGGGTGAATGCCTGTATTCTGGGTTTTCTGTCTAGGCAAGCACTTCATATATATCTCATCAGACGCGAGACCAGTTGTGCTTACCTGGGAATTCTTGGGATGAGTGTCCACTTATAGGCGGGCATGTCTTCGCGATACATTATTTTTGACATATTTACTTTGATTAATCACCGGGGTAGTTTGTTGCTTTGTAGTAACAAACAAATGACCACTATCCTTGCTTTCATCAGATTTGTTTCATCTCATTCTTTTCGTCTAATTCTCTCACTCGTTTCCTTTCATGTTTCCTCTTTTAGAATGCCTCCTCGACGCGAAAACCAGATAATGACTGCCGAACTGGCAGAAATTATTGCACAGCAAATGGCTGCTCAATTCCCAAACCTCTTTGCTCAATGGAATCAAGCCAACAACAACAACAATGGTCCATGCAATTTCAAGAGTTTTAACTCGGCAAAACCACTCAAGTTTAGTGGTTCTGAGGGAGCGACTGGGCTTCTTCAATGGTTCGAGAGCATTGAGAATACTTTCCGCCACGTGCAGTGTCCTGACAATCGCAAGGTCGAGTTTGCTTCGAGTGTGTTCCAGAAGAGAGCCCTTACGTCGTGGAACGGGGTTATCAGAGATCGTGGTGCAGAAGTTGCTCTAGCACAGACATGGGCTGAACTTAGGGCCCTTATGATGAAGGAATTCTGTCCTCGTCACGAGATCAGGGCCTTGGAAAGGGAATTCGAGGATCTTAAGCAAGACAGCGGTGAACATCTAGCCTACACTGATCGATATGAGGAGCTGAGTCTGTTGTGTCCTACCATGGTTACGCCTTTGGATAAGGCGATCGAAAAATACATTGATGGTCTCCCTGACTCAGTTCAAGACATTGTTACTGGTAGTAACCCCACTACGGTTAGGCAGGTCATTGAGCTATCTGCAACCTTGACTGAATCTCAGATCAGGAAACGTAAACTTTTTCGAAAGGGTGACAAGAAGCCAATCGAGGAATCAAAGACCATGGATGAACAGACTGGATCCCCTAAGCAGTCAAAGAAGCGAAAGGCTTCTCAAAACTTTGCCATGGTTACTCACAATGATCAAGCCGTCCCCAACCAACCAGCTCAACCCCCTGCTAGGAAGCCATACAATGGAACTTCACCTTTGTGCAACCAATGTGGCCTACATCATCATGCCAATGTGAAGTGCCGCGAATGCCAAATTTGTGGACGTAAAGGTCATACGGAAAAAGTTTGCGTAGCAGCAGTTGCACCAAATCAAGCTGACAACAATCCTGCTCAAGCTCGCTTTCCACCTGGTTCTTGCTACAATTGTGGCGAGATGGGTCATTTCCGAAGAAATTGCCCAAAGCTTGCTAATGCTAATCCAGCACAGAGATGAGCATCTGACCGACTAGAAGACAACACCCTTTAGAAATAATTACGTCTTATGTATTATTTTCTTTTGTTGTCAAGGTCCATGAAATAGTTGTTATCATTGTTTATAAATAAATCTTTTATTTACATTGCAATGTATTTATGAGGATTATATGCATAAACAACATATCCCTTACAATACCGACAATTAAGGAATCGTATTCCTTGAAAAGCAAACTATCACCCAAATTTTTCTATTTTATGATCTCTTGCGTTTTCCACGAAATTCCTAAGTACCCGTTTCGTCCAAGGAAACGAAGTACAAAGCGCAAGTTACAACACTGGACGAATACCCAAAGTACCACTATAAATCCTTAATAGGGTACCTAAGGGTATTTTCGTAAATCCAAAATTTTTTGTGTCTCATAATTCAGATATTATGTTCTTTGAAAACAAAATCGAATTTCTGGGAGATCTTCCTATCTTTTCAGATAGATCCCAGAGGACATCGAAGTCTATCAACTGGTTTCAACATCCATTTTCAATCGATAACAAGTTAATAACAAATTAAACAACTATGTGATTATGTGTTCCTTTTTATGTTTTTGTGTGATCCAAGTTTTGCTATCCAAATCCTCGTAGAACCTTTCGTATCTTCATATGAGAGATTCATTGTAGGATACCCAAATGTACTACATAAAATCCTTAATGGACTACTACGTTGTAGTAAGTCCCTTGGATTATAAAGTACTACTCCATAATTAGACCCCTTGAGTGGTCTAGTTAAACAGATTGATCCAAAAATCTTGTTAGGAACATCATGTGATGATATAGCTGAAAGGACTCCTTGGTGGCCTAATTAATAAGATCATCTGTCGATCTAATTAAAAGGACCCCATGGTAGTCCAGTCACACTCATCACAGGTTTGATTTTCCTCCCCTAAACATTACAAGACAAACTGTGCGGACTATGCAAGGAATTACGTAATTATGGATGCATACATAATTATGGAATTCAGTGCACAGAAACCACAGCGAGTTTTGTCATGTGTCTAGAGTTGATTCGTTCATTTTTGTTTCTGAAGAAATTGTGGAAAATGACTCATTCCGTTCATTTTCGTTTCTGAAGAAATCATGGAAAATGACTCATTCCGTTCATTTTCGTTTCTGAAAATTGTGGAAAATGACTCATTCCGTTCATTTTCGTTTCTGAAGAAATTGTGGAAAATGACTCATTCCGTTCATTTTCGTTTCTGAAGAAATTGTGGAAAATGACTCATTCCGTTCATTTTCGTTCCTGAAGAAATCATGGAAAATGACTCATTCCGTTCATTTTCGTTTCTGAAGAAATTGTGGAAAATGACTCATTCCGTTCATTTTCATTCCTGAAGAAATCGTGGAAAATGACTCATTCCGTTCATTTTAATTCCTGAAGAAATCGTGGAAAATGACTCATTCCGTTCATTTTCATTCCTGAAGAAATCGTGGAAAATGACTCATTCCGTTCATTTTCGTTTCTGGAGGAATTGTGGAAAATGACTCGTTCCGTTCATTTTCGTTTCTGAAGGATACCCATTAAGGAAAATAACTCATCCCGTGTATTTTTTTTTCTGAAAATTTTCCATCGAAGGAAATGAATATCCCTGATCCTTCCTTCATTTCCATTTCTGAAAATGTTCATTAAAGAGGAATATCAGGATATGCCTTATCCTTGATGGTTATTTAACACAAAGTCACAGACATGCTCCTACAAATAAATTTCGGGACGAAATTTCCTAAAGTAGGGGAGACTGTGACACCTGTGTCACTTCAACCATCAAACAAATACCAAGCCAATGAAATATTGTACTTCATACTTGGGATCTGTATAAATATGTGTATCTTTTGCACATATCGACCCTTGTTCGATTTCAAGCTCTAAATCGCTTTCTGGAAGGTTATACGCGCACTGATGCGTAAATATAACCAGTTTAATGCAACGAACACTCCGGAATAGTCAAATATACTTAACATACCTTAAATAACCTTTACATAACTTAGAAATAAGTTTTGAAGGCTTTGCTATGGCAAAAACAAGTTAATTCGCTTACAGGGACTAAACTTGACAAACTGCGAAAGTATGCCAATTTGAACTGTAACGAACATTCCGAAACATGACCATAAGTTAAACATACCATAAATATCCTTCACATAGCTTAGAAATAGGCTTTGAGGGGTTCGGTGTGCTAAAATAAACTTTTGGGTCATTCAGGGACTAAAAGCGTCAAAAAGTGCACAAGTTTGCACTTTCGCTCATAACTTACGTTCTGAATACATCTGGACATCCAAAAATTTATGTAAGCACTAAAACATTTTATTTTAGTGTTTGGCATAAGAAAAATCCATTCGTCACGCATTTTGGATCGTTTTTCGCGCTTATGCGCATTCCGTCGTAATTAAGCGAACATCGCGTTCGTACGGCCAAACGAACCAACATCCGACATATTTTTGAGCATGTTTCATGTCCACAATGTTTAGGCATCATTTTAGGGCCTTAAAGTTGACTTTACGGGCCTTAGAAGTGCCGGAAATGGGCTTAAAACACAACAGGGACTGAAACTGTCAAAATGGAAACTTGTTTTCTGATCAGAACCTCCAGGCGGCCCGCCTGAGCTTTGTCTGATCCTGAAGCGGGCCGCATCAACCTCCCAGAAGAGATAAGATCGATTAGTCAGCATAATTCAGCTGATTAAACCTCATCCACACATTCTAACTTGCCCTTTCAGCTCATGAGGGACCATTTTTTTAGTTACCACAACATCTTGACAAGTGTACGGGCTTGATCATTCCCTCTTTTCCAAGAAACGATCTTAATGGTTACCCGAAAACTATAAATACCCATCCACCCCCATTGCAAAACCCACTAGAATCTGATCAATTGTGCTCTAAGTTGAAACCTTTGTTTCATACCTGAGCTATTTTGATCTAGATTAGCATTCGGGGACCCTTCGTAAGTATTCTTTCGTTCTTTTATTGCTTTTCGAGTCCGAAAGTCAAACTTTGTTTGACTTTCTACGTTGACCAGTTTATGGTCAATGCGAAGTTCGTTTGAACTTCGCAACGTGATTGTAATCACGATGGTTATAGTCCCTTGGGACTATGCCTACTGATTACCACGCTGTCTAGGGTCGTAAGGGTAAGCGATCTAATAAATCGCTTATACCTTCGAACCCGACCCATTTGGTCGATCATTAGGATCCGACCAAACACATTAGGTGACCATAGTATATAGGGAATAACCTTCCGAGGTTATACCTTATGGTCGCTTCGTTTAAGTAGTTGTATGATAGGTAGTTTATATGCCTTAGGTAAATTACCAAAATACCCCTTTGATGCCAAAATTCGTTTTAAACATATGTAACATAACTTTTGACAACTAAAACTGATTTGACAACCATATTAGACATGATAAGGCATATTTTACTTGTCATAGGACTAGTTAGGCGTCCCGAACGCGTTTTACAAACACTTAGATTAGGTTTCATTTAGTATGTAGGCTTTGTTAAACCATGTTACATGAGTTCCTACACTCATTTGGTTTACAAACCCTCATGCTACCCGATCTTCCGATTTAGGTCCGATTTATTAACATAGTTACCTATATTAGGTGCCGTTTGATATCCGTGATCTCTAGCGTTGCTTGGTGGTTATCTTAAGACTTCTGAGCAATCTCAAGTGAGTACATATAACCCCTCTTTTACTGTTTTCAAACTGTTTTGGGGTGAAACACATGTGCCTACTTGTTACTTTCATGCTTTCCTGTTTTCACATCATATACCGGCTATGTTTGTTAGTACATTATAGTACATGATTTCATTACATTTCATGCTATTTATGTCCATTGTGTGCATACTTAGTACATTGTTTTACCTTACATTTCTACTATGTATGTTAACTAATAGCATGCTAGCACATTGATTTACATGACTTTTCTGCTTTGTATGTTAACTTAGCATACTTAGTACATTGTTTTCATATAACATGTTCACTTTTGCTATGACATTTGGTTTGCACAAACGAGACTATTATATGTTCATTAACACTAGCTACGCCGCTCGGTAGTAAGTACTGGTACCATAGGACTTGACAAATCTCATTCCTGACATCCCGGGTTTGTTTGGATGTAAGGAATGACTGAATCCGAAAACATTTCTTTTGATTACCTTGACTGAAAGGGTTATCCGACTGTCTCAAGGCTTGAATGTATGCGTTAACTTACCTCATAAATGTCTATATCAGTATAGCATGCATTTATTACACAAAACATAACTTTGATTTAAACCATGTTTTACTTCAATACCTTGTTTTTGTGCATTTTACATATGGTTTAGTTGATATATTTCACTTACCATACATAAACATTTGTTACACATTACTTGACTACTTTTGGACTATCAACATTTGACATAGTTTATACAAGGACTTTTGACAATTGGTTTAAACATAGACATTATACATTATTGGTTGGTTGACTTACATTTGACATAAACATTAGACATAGACATTAGACAATTGATTATACATAAACATTTTACATCCTGATGGTTTGGTTTGAGTAAGTGATTTAAGTAACGAGGCGTGTGTAATATGATACAAGCATGGTGGATACGCCGCTGGTACTTCCTATATATAAGTGTTTGTATGATATTACATATCGTAGCGTTATTTGAATCATTTCAATTTGAGACATATAACATATTATACAAATAACATACTTTTCACAAGACATTGTTTTACAAACAATTTACTTTATACAACTCATTTTACTTGGTTATACATTTAAACCATACATTATTCTCTTATTTATACATATCATCTGATCTTATCGTTTTTCAAATGATTTACAAGACAAAGCAAATTACAAGGTTCATGACTAAACATTTTCTTAAACACAAGTCACGAATCATATTTTTTTTAAAAACCTATGTATCTCACAGGCATTTTTATGCTGACGTACCTATTTTCACATGTGTTTTCAGGAGATGATGCATAGGATTTATCAAGACATACTTAGGCGGACCTGTGCCTTAGTGACTTAAAACGAGACAAGAACTAGTTACTTTATGTTATGTACTCTTTGGTTCTTGTTTAAAACAATGTAATCTTTCAAATTTGATTAATAAAACGAAACTTCAATTGCCATGGATTTGAAACAATTAATTCTGTTACAACACTCCCCGACGTTTCCGCCTCTTTTCTGTCACACCCCGACCACGTAGAACATACAAAACGTGGCGGAAACGTCGGGGAGTGTTGTAACATAATTAATTGTTTCAAATCCATGGCAATTGAAGTTTCATTTTATTAATCAAATTTGAAAGATTTCATTGTTTTAAACAAGAACCAAAGAGTACATAACATAAAGTAACTAGTTCTTGTCTCGTTTTAAGTCACTAAGGCACAGGTCCGCCTAAGTATGTCTTGATAAATCCTATGCATCATCTCCTGAAAACACATGTGAAAATAGGTACGTCAGCATAAAAATGCCTGTGAGATACATAGGTTTTAAAAAAATATGATTCGTGACTTGTGTTTAAGAAAATGTTTAGTCATGAACCTTGTAATTTGCTTTGTCTTGTAAATCATTTGAAAAACGATAAGATCAGATGATATGTATAAATAAGAGAATAATGTATGGTTTAAATGTATAACCAAGTAAAATGAGTTGTATAAAGTAAATTGTTTGTAAAACAATGTCTTGAGAAAAGTATGTTATTTGTATAATATGTTATATGTCTCAAATTGAAATGATTCAAATAACGCTACGATATGTAATATCATACAAACACTTATATATAGGAAGTACCAGCGGTGTATCCACCATGCTTGTATCATATTACACACGCCTCGTTACTTAAATCACTTACTCAAACCAAACCATCAGGATGTAAAATGTTTATGTATAATCAATTGTCTAATGTCTATGTCTAATGTTTATGTCAAATGTAAGTCAACCAACCAATAATGTATAATGTCTATGTTTAAACCAATTGTCAAAAGTCCTTGTATAAACTATGTCAAATGTTGATAGTCCAAAAGTAGTCAAGTAATGTGTAACAAATGTTTATGTATGGTAAGTGAAATATATCAACTAAACCATATGTAAAATGCACAAAAACAAGGTATTGAAGTAAAACATGGTTTAAATCAAAGTTATGTTTTGTGTAATAAATGCATGCTATACTGATATAGACATTTATGCGGTAAGTTAACGCATACATTCAAGCCTTGAGACAGTCGGATAACCCTTTCAGTCAAGGTTATCAAAGGAATTGTTTTCGGATTCAGTCATTCCTTACATCCAAACAAACCCGGGATGTCAGGAATGGGATTTGTCAAGTCCTATGGTACCAGTACTTACTACCGAGCGGCGTAGCTAGTGTTAATGAACGTATAATAGTCTCGTTTGTGTAAACCAAATGTCATAGCAAAAGTGAACATGTTATATGAAAACAATGTACTAAGTATGCTAAGGTAACATACAAAGCAGAAAAGTCTTGTAAATCAATGTGCTAGCATGCTATCAGTCAACATACATAGCAAAAATGTAATGTAAAACAATGTACTAAGTATGCACACAATGGACATACATAGCATGAAATGTAATGAAATCATGTACTATAATGTACTAACAAACATAGTCGGTATATGATGTGAAAACAGGAAAGCATGAAAGTAACAAGTAGGCACATGTGTTTCACCCCAAAATAGTTTGAAAACAGTAAAAGAGGGGTTCTATGTACTCACTTGAGATTGCTCAGAAGTCTTAAGATAACCACCAAGCAACGCTAGAGATCACGGATATCAAACGGCACCTAATATAGGTAACAATGTTAATAAATCGGACCTAAATCGGAAGATCGGGTAGCATGAGGGTTTGTAAACCAAATGAGTGTAGGAACTCATGTAACATGGTTTAACAAAGCCTACATACTAAATGAAACCTAATCTAAGTGTTTGTGACCCATTACGACCCGTTTAGGTAGCTTAGGCTACTTTAACGCGTCGTTCGCGTAAAACGCGTTCAGGACGCCTAACTAGTCCTATGACAAGTAAAATATGCCTTAACATGTCTACTATGGTTGTCAAATCAGTTTTAGATGTCAAAAGTTATGTTACATATGTTTAAAATGAATTTTGGCATCAAAGGGGTATTTTGGTAATTTACCTAAGGCATATAAACTACCTATCATACAACTACTTAAACGAAGCGACCATAAGGTATAACCTCGGAAGGTTATTCCCTATATACTATGGTCACCTAATGTGTTTGGTCGGATCCTAATGATCGACCAAATGGGTCGGGTTCGAAGGTATAAGCGATTTATTAGATTGCTTACCCTTACGACCCTAGACAACGTGGTAATCAGTAGGCATAGTCCCAAGGGACTATAACCATCGTGATTACAATCACGTTGCGAAGTTCAAACGAACTTCGCATTGACCATAAACTGGTCAACGCAGAAAGTCAAACAAAGTTTGACTTTCGGACTCGAAAAGCAATAAAAGAACGAAAGAATACTTACGAAGGGTCCCTGAA
Source organism: Helianthus tuberosus (assembly GCA_030545235.1). NCBI lineage: Eukaryota > Viridiplantae > Streptophyta > Magnoliopsida > Asterales > Asteraceae > Helianthus > Helianthus tuberosus. The sequence continues at coordinate 45,317,242 of CM060426.1, read as the reverse complement.
TGCTAATCTAGATAAAAATAGCTCAGGTATGAAACAAAGGTTTCAACTTAGAGCACAATTGATCAGATTCTAGTGGGTTTTGCAATGGGGGTGGATGGGTATTTATAGTTTTCGGGTAACCGTTAAGATCGTTTCTTGGAAAAGAGGGAATGATCAAGCCCGTACACTTGTCAAGATGTTGTGGTAACTAAAAAAAGGTCCCTCATGAGCTGAAAGGGCAAGTTAGAATGTGTGGATGAGGTTTAATCAGCTGAATTATGCTGACTAATCGATCTTATCTGTTCTGGGAGGCTGATGCGGCCCGCTTCAGGATCAGACAAAGCTCAGGCGGGCCGCCTGGAGCTTCTGATCAGAAAACAAGTTTCCATTTTGACAGTTTCAGTCCCTGTTGTGTTTTAAGCCCATTTCCGGCACTTCTAAGGCCCGTAAAGCCAACTTTAAGCCCCTAAAATGATGCCTAAACATTGTGGACATGAAACATGCTCAAAAATATGTCGGATGTTGGTTCGTTTGGCCGTACGAACGCGATGTTCGCTTAATTACGACGGAATGCACATAAGCGCGAAAAACGATCCAAAATGCGTGACGAATGGATTTTTCTTATGCCAAACACTAAAATAAAATGTTTTAGTGCTTACATAAATTTTTGGATATCCGGATGTATTCAGAACGTAAGATATGCGCGAAAGTGCAAACTTGTGCACTTTTTGACGCTTTTAGTCCCTGAATGACCCAAAAGTTTATTTTAGCACACCGAACCCCTCAAAGCCTATTTCTAAGCTATGTGAAGGATATTTATGGTATGTTTAACTTATGGTCATGTTCCGGAATGTTCGTTACAGTTCAAATTGGCATACTTTCGCAGTTTGTCAAGTTTAGTCCCTGTAAGCGAATTAACTTGTTTTTGCCATACCAAAGCCTTCAAAACTTATTTCTAAGTTATGTAAAGGTTATTTAAGGTATGTTAAGTATATTTGACTATTCCGGAGTGTTCGTTGCATTAAACTGGTTATATTTACGCATCAGTGCGCGTATAACCTTCCAGAAAGCGATTTAGAGCTTGAAATCGAACAAGGGTCGATATGTGCAAAAGATACACATATTTATACAGATCCCAATGTCACACCCCGACCACGTAGAACATACAAAACGTGGCGGAAACATCGGGGAGTGTTGTAACAGAATTAATGTTTCACAACCATGGAAATTAAAGTTTCGTTTTATTGATTAAAAGTGTTACTATGTCTTAACAAACAAAGAAATACAACATAATTAACTAGTCTTGCATCTTTTATTGTCACTAAAGCCCAAGTCTGTCTATGTGTATCTTGAACATCTTATGCAACAGCTCCTGAAAAACACATGTGAAAATAGGTACGTCAGCATAAAAATGCCTGTGAGATACATAGGTTTTGTGAAAATAAGATTCATGACTTATGTTTGAGAAAATGTTTAGTCATGAACCTTGTTATTTGCTTTGTCTTTTAAATCATTTGAAAAACGATACGATCAGATGATAAGTATAAATAAATGTAAGGTTAAATGAATAACCAAGTAAAATATGTTTGCATAAGATAAGTTGTTTATGAATCAATGTCTTGTGAAAAGTATGTTATTTGTATGAAATGTTCTATGTCTCAAACTGAAATGATTCAAATAACGTTACGACATGTAATACCATACAAACACTTATATATAGGAAGTACCAGCGGCGTATCCACCATGCTTGTATCATATTACACACGCATCGTTACTTAATCACTTAATCAAACCAAACCAAACAATGTAAAATGTTCATGTCAAGATGTAAATTATGTCAAAATGTCTATGTCAAATATCCATGTCAAATGTCTATGTCAAATATCCATGTCAAATGTCTATGTCAAATATCCATGTCAAATGTCTATGTCAAAATGTCATGTATGGCAAGTGAAATGTCTCAACTAAACCATATGCACAAAAACAAAGTATTGAAGTAAAACTTGGTTTAAATCAAAGTTATGTTTTGTGAGAAATACATGATCAAATGTCAATCATGTTAAAATGTCTATGCCAAAATGTCTATGTCAAAATGTCATGTAAAACGATGTACTAAGTAATGCACACAATTGGGCACACCTAGCATGAAATGTCATAAAATCATGTACTATAATGTACTAACGAACATAGCAGTATATGATGTTAAAACAGGAAAGCATGAAAGTAACAAGTAGGCACATGTGTTCCACCCCAAAACAGTTTGGAAAACAGTAAAAGAGGGGTCTATGTACTCACTTGAGATTGCTCAGATGTATAAAGATAATCACCAAGTAATGCTAGAGATCTCGGAATCAAACGGCACCTAATATAGGTATCTATGTTAATAACCGGACCTTAATCGGATGATTGGATAGAATGAGGTTTCGTAAACCAAACGAGTGTAGAGACTCGTGTCCTTTGGTTTAACAAAGCCTACATACTAAATGAAACCTATCCTAAGTGCTTGTGACCCATTACGACCCGTTTAGGTAGCTTATGCTACTTTAACGCGTCGTTCGCGTGAAACGCGTTCGGACTGCCTAACTAGTCCTATGACAAGTAATATATGCCTTAACATGTCTAATATGGTTGTCAAATCAGTTTAAATGTCAAAAGTTATGTTACATATGTTTAAAATGAATTTTGGCATCAAAGGGGTATTTTGGTAATTTACCTAAGGCATATAAACTACCTATCATACAACTACTTAAACGAAGCGACCATAAGGTATAACCTCGTAAGGTTATTCCCTATATACTATGGTCACCTAATGTGCTTGGTCGGATCCTAATGATCGACCAAACTGGGTCGGGTTCGAAAGTATAAGCGATTGTTTAGATCGCTTACCTTACGACCCTATCTAAGCACTAAACTAAAAGTGACGAAAGAAAACAGGTTTGGTATCACAACAAACGGTTGTGATACCTAAGAGTAGTTTGGTTACAAAATACGTAAGAATGCGTATTCTGCCCGAAACTACGGCTCGTCACTGAGCCTAGATAACGTGGTAATCAGTAGGTATAGTCGCTAGGGGCTATAACCATCGTGATCACACTCACGTTATGAAGTTCAAACGAACTTCGCATCGACCATAAATTGGTCAATGCAGAAAGTCAAACAAAGTTTGACTTTCGGACTCGAAAAGCAATAAAAGAACGAAAGAGGACTTACGAAGGGTCCCCGAATGCTAATCCCGATCCAAGTAACTCAGGTATGAAACGAAGGTTCCAACTTAGAGCCCAAATGATCAGATTTGTGGGTTTTGAAGCAATGGGGGGGGGTGGGTATTTATAGGAAAAGTAGAGCCGTTAGGATCGTTTTTTGAATATCGTGCTACGATCCGAGCCGTACACTTGTCACAAAGTTGTGGTGGCTAGAAATGATGTTTATCAGCTGAAAATGCAAGTTGCAAACATGTGGTTGTGGTTTAATCCGCTGATAATCTGCTGACTGTTTGATATTATCTGTTCTGCAGAACCCATACGCATCGTATGGTAAAGATACCATACGCATCGTATGGTGCAAGTTTGGCAGAATTACAGTTTTGGTCCCTGCAGTGCAATCAGCCCATTTTCGACACGTTTAAGGCCCGTTAACCCCATTTCAAAGCTCTAAAATGAAGTTAAAGTATGGGGAACTTAAAACATGCTCAAAAATATCTCGGATGTCGGTTCGTTTGGCCGTACGAACGCGATGTTCGCTTAATTACGACGGAATGCGCATAAGCGCGAAAAACGATCCAAATGACGCGACGAATGGATTTTTCTTATGCCGAACACTAAAATAAAATATTTTAGTGCTTACATAAATTTTTGGATGTCCGGATGTATTCAGAACGTAAGTTATGCGCGAAAATGCAAACTTGTGCACTTTTTGACACTTTTAGTCCCTGAATGACCCAAAAGTTTATTTTAGCACACCGAACCCATTAAAGCCTATTTCTAAGCTATGTAAAGGATATTTATGGTGTGTTTAACTTATGGTCATGTTCCGGAATGTCTGTTACAATTCAAATTGGCATACTTTCGCAGTTTGTTAACTTTAGTCCCTGTAAGCGATTAAACTTGATTTCACCACACCAAACCTTCCAAAACTTATATCTAAGTTATGTAAAGGTTATTTAAGGTATGTTAAGCCTATTTCACTATTCCGGAGTGTTCTTTGCATTAAACTGGTTATATTTACGCATCTGAGCGCGTATAACCCTCCAGAAAGCGATTTAAAGCTTGAAATCAAACAAGAAATGATATGTGCAAACGATACACATATTTTTACAAATCCCAAGTATGAAATACAATATTTCATTGGTTCGGTATTTGTTTGATGGTCGCAGTGACACAGGTGTCACAGTCTCCCCTACTTTAGGAAATTTCGTCCCGAAATTTAATTTTAGGAGAAACTTGTGGAGACAGCTGTGACGGTTTTGCCTTCAGACAAATCCATTGAGCCCTTAAGTAAAACTCTGGGCCATGTTAGGATTCTTAGCAAAGATGTCAACCCTCAAAGTGAAGTCCTTGTAGTAACAAAACATGGAGTTTTGAACTACGGACAGAAGAACGTTTCTTATGAAGACTTATCATAGGAAACTGTGTGCGTGATTGAGATCAGAATTGGGTAGTGTGAGAATAAATGACATTGGTCGAAGTCCAAGACTTCTCCCGTATCATTACTCTTGCCACTTATGGTCTTAACACATGACAAAACTTCCTGTGGTTCCTATGCACTGAACTCCATAATTATGTAGGCCTCCATAATTACGTAGTTCCTTGCACAGTCCGCACAGTTTATTTCATAATGTGTATGGGGAAAAATTAAACAAATAATCTCTTGAACTAGACCTCACGAGGGTCTATCTAACTACATAAACACATGATACATTTAACTAGATTGTCGAACCAATCTATTTAACTTAACTACTCAAGAGAATTATTTAACTACTACATCGACGTAGGATGTATTTAACTACTACACCGACGTAGGATGTATTTAACTACTACACCGACGTAGGATGTATTTAACTAGATTGTCGAACCAATCTATTTAACTTAGATCGACATAAGATCTCTTTAACTACTACACCGACGTAGGATGTATTTAACTAGATTGTCGAACCAATCTATTTAACTTAGATCGACGTAGGATCTCTTTAACTACTACACCGACGTAGGATGTATTTAACTAGATTGTCGGACCAATCTATTTAACTTAGATCGACGTAGGATCTCTTTAACTACTACACCGACGTAGGATGTATTTAACTAGATTGTCGAACCAATCTATTTAACTTAGATCGACGTAGGATCTCTTTAACTAAATTACCTACGGGGAATATTTAACTACATCGACGTAGGATGTATTTAACTTATCAACACATGTTGCCTTTAAACTTTGGAATAGTACTTTAAAATCCAAGGGACTTAACTACAACGTAGAAGTCCATTAAGGATTTAAGATAGTACCTTTTTGAATATCCTACTACGAATCCTTCATATGGAGATAAGAAAGATTCTATGAGGATTTGGATAACGAATATCCAGAGTATACAAAAACACAAAATGCATAAACACATAGTCACGTAACCATAAAATTGTTTATCTAGATCTTTGATTTGTAAGTTTTGTTTTGTTAATTACGTACATGCATTTAAAGCACACTAGGAATCCATTTCATGGATTTCATTCGGCACTTTAAACATTAATAAGAATCTAACTATAAAGATAGAAAGATCTTCCAAAAATTCGATTTCGTTTTCAAGAAAACGCAATATTCGAATTAAGGTACAATAATTTTGAAGATACTGAAATACCCTTAGGTATCCTATTAAGAATTTATAGTGGTACGTTGGGTATTCATACAGAGTTGTAACTTGCGCCTTGTACTTCGTTTCTTTGCAAGAGACGGTTACTAAGGATTTCCGTGGAAAACGCAAGAGATAATAAAATGGAAGAAATTACGGGGTAGTCTGTTCTTCAAGGAATACGATTCCTTGATTGTCGGTATTGTAGGGGATACGTTGTTTATACATGCCATCATATTTGTACATTGCAATGCAAAATAAAAAGATTTATTTATAAACAACCACAACAACAACTGTTTCATGGACCCTGACAACAAAAGAAAATAATACATAAGGCTTGATTATTTCTAAACAACGTTGTCTTTTAGTTGGTCCGATGCTCATCCTTGCGCTGGATTCGTGTTAGCAATCTTTGGGCAATTTCTTCGGAAATGGCTCATCTCGCCACAGTTGAAGCAAGGACCTCGTGGAAGACGAGCTTGAGCAGGATTTACGTGAGGTTGGTTTGGACCAGCTTGGTTCGGGGTAAAACGACAAGCATTTGCCAGGTGACCGAGTCGCCCACATGATGCACACAAACGACACTGTAGGTGAGCTAAGTGGTGTGCATTACATTTGTCGCATATCGGTGCAGTACCGGCATAAGGTTTCCTTGCAGGAGGCTGAGCTGGTTGGTGGCGGATGTTTTGGTTGGGTTGAGCAGCAATCGCAAAATTCTGCGAAGCCTTACGCTTCTTATTCTTGGACACCTCAGCATGTTCTTCCTTTGGTTCCACTTGAGTAGTCTTGTCGGATGGTCTTGGGTCGCCTTTTCGAAAAAGCTTTTTCTTTCTGATGTGGGATTCAGTTAGAGTAGCAGACAATTCAATGGCTTGTCTGACAGTAGTAGGGTTGCTGCCAGTAACAATATCCTGAACTAGGTCAGGAAGACCATCAGTATATTTCTCGATCGCCTTATCCACAGGAGTAACCATAGCAGGACACAACAGGCTCAATTCTTCAAAACGGTCAGTATAGGCTCGATGTTCACCACTGTCTTGCTTGAAATCATCAAACTCCCTCTCCAAAGCTCGCAGTTCATGACGAGGACAGAACTCCCTCATCATAAGAGCTCTAAGCTCGGCCCAAGTCTGTGCTAGTGCAATTTCAGCACCCCGGTCTCTCATAATCCCGTTCCACCATGTAAGAGCCCTCTTCTGAAACACGCTCGAAGAAAACTCGACCTTGCGATTTTCAGGACACTGAACGTGACGGAACGTATTCTCAATGCTCTCGAACCATTGAAGAAGCGCAGTTGCTCCCTCTGAACCACTAAACTTGAGCGGTTTAGCTGAGTTGAAACTCTTAAAGTTGCAGGGAGCATTGTTGTTGTTGATGGTCTGCATCATTTGAGCATAAAGATTTGGGAAGGCAACAGCCATTTGCTGCGCGATGATTTCCGCCAGTTCGGCAGTCTCTATCTGATTCTCGCGTCGAGGAGGCATTCTAAAAGAGGAACATGAAAGGAAACGAGTGAGAGAATTAGACGAAATGGATGAGATGAAACAAATTTGATGAGAGCAAGGATAGTGGTCATTTGTTTGTTACCACAAGGTAAACAAACGACACACAGTGACTAATCAAAGTAAATGGGTCAAAAATAATGTATCGCGAAGACATGCTCGCCTATAAGTGAACACTCATCCCAAGAATTCCCAGGTAAGCACAACTGGTCTCGCGTCTGATGAGATGTATACGAAGTGCTTGCCTAGACAGAAAACCCAGAATACAGGCATTCACCCTTCCAGTTTGCACGTGTTCACATTATTTAAAACCCAAAACCTTGACGAGATTTTTGAAAACTCAAAGGGGTTCAAAACCATATAACAGAGGGTTCAAAACCTAGTAAGCAATCATCCTAGAACAGATGATTAGTTTTCAAGGCGGTTTTGAAATTTATGTTCTTGTTGTGGTCGTCGCCTAAGGATAGGTGACGGTATTGTTTTATGACTAAACGCAAGTAAACTCGCGTTAGGGTCCTAAGAAAGTTATAGACTAGGTCAAAGCATTACTAATAACCTAATTCCCTATAACCATTGGCTCTGATACCATCTTTTCTGTCACACCCCGACCACGTAGAACATACAAAACGTGGCGGAAACATCGGGGAGTGTTGTAACAGAATTAATGTTTCACAACCATGGAAATTAAAGTTTCGTTTTATTGATTAAAAGTGTTACTATGTCTTAACAAACAAAGAAATACAACATAATTAACTAGTCTTGCATCTTTTATTGTCACTAAAGCCCAAGTCTGTCTATGTGTATCTTGAACATCTTATGCAACAGCTCCTGAAAAACACATGTGAAAATAGGTACGTCAGCATAAAAATGCCTGTGAGATACATAGGTTTTGTGAAAATAAGATTCATGACTTATGTTTGAGAAAATGTTTAGTCATGAACCTTGTTATTTGCTTTGTCTTTTAAATCTTTTGAAAAACGATACGATCAGATGATAAGTATAAATAAATGTAAGGTTAAATGAATAACCAAGTAAAATATGTTTGCATAAGATAAGTTGTTTATGAATCAATGTCTTGTGAAAAGTATGTTATTTGTATGAAATGTTCTATGTCTCAAACTGAAATGATTCAAATAACGTTACGACATGTAATACCATACAAACACTTATATATAGGAAGTACCAGCGGCGTATCCACCATGCTTGTATCATATTACACACGCATCGTTACTTAATCACTTAATCAAACCAAACCAAACAATGTAAAATGTTCATGTCAAGATGTAAATTATGTCAAAATGTCTATGTCAAATATCCATGTCAAATGTCTATGTCAAATATCCATGTCAAATGTCTATGTCAAATATCCATGTCAAATGTCTATGTCAAAATGTCATGTATGGCAAGTGAAATGTCTCAACTAAACCATATGCACAAAAACAAAGTATTGAAGTAAAACTTGGTTTAAATCAAAGTTATGTTTTGTGAGAAATACATGATCAAATGTCAATCATGTTAAAATGTCTATGCCGAAATGTCTATGTCAAATGTCTATGTCAAAATGTCATGTAAAACGATGTACTAAGTAATGCACACAATTGGGCACACCTAGCATGAAATGTCATAAAATCATGTACTATAATGTACTAACGAACATAGCAGTATATGATGTTAAAACAGGAAAGCATGAAAGTAACAAGTAGGCACATGTGTTCCACCACAAAACAGTTTGGAAAACAGTAAAAGAGGGGTCTATGTACTCACTTGAGATTGCTCAGATGTATAAAGATAATCACCAAGTAATGCTAGAGATCTCGGAATCAAACGGCACCTAATATAGGTATCTATGTTAATAACCGGACCTTAATCGGATGATTGGATAGAATGAGGTTTCGTAAACCAAACGAGTGTAGAGACTCGTGTCCTTTGGCTTAACAAAGCCTACATACTAAATGAAACCTATCCTAAGTGCTTGTGACCCATTACGACCCGTTTAGGTAGCTTATGCTACGTTAACGCGTCGTTCGCGTGAAACGCGTTCGGACTGCCTAACTAGTCCTATGACAAGTAATATATGCCTTAACATGTCTAATATGGTTGTCAAATCAGTTTAGATGTCAAAAGTTATGTTACATATGTTTAAAATGAATTTTGGCATCAAAGGGGTATTTTGGTAATTTACCTAAGGCATATAAACTACCTATCATACAACTACTTAAACGAAGCGACCATAAGGTATAACCTCGTAAGGTTATTCCCTATATACTATGGTCACCTAATGTGCTTGGTCGGATCCTAATGATCGACCAAACTGTGTCGGGTTCGAAAGTATAAGCGATTGTTTAGATCGCTTACCTTACGACCCTATCTAAGCACTAAACTAAAAGTGACGAGCTAAGCATGTTAAAACATGCTTAACTAAGTTTAGAAAACAGGTTTGGTATCACAAAAAACGGTTGTGATACCTAAGAGTAGTTTGGTTACAAAATACGTAAGAATACGTATTCTGCCCGAAACTACGGCTCGTTACTGAGCCTAGATAACGTGGTAATCAGTAGGTATAGTCGCTAGGGGCTATAACCATCGTGATCACACTCACGTTATGAAGTTCAAACGAACTTCGCATCGACCATAAATTGGTCAATGCAGAAAGTCAAACAAAGTTTGACTTTCGGACTCGAAAAGCAATAAAAGAACGAAAGAGGACTTACGAAGGGTCCCCGAATGCTAATCCCGATCCAAGTAACTCAGGTATGAAACGAAGGTTCCAACTTAGAGCCCAAATGATCAGATTTGTGGGTTTTGAAGCAATGGGGGGGTGGGTATTTATAGGAAAAGTAGAGCCGTTAGGATCGTTTTTTGAATATCGTGCTACGATCCGAGCCGTACACTTGTCACAAAGTTGTGGTGGCTAGAAATGATGTTTATCAGCTGAAAATGCAAGTTGCAAACATGTGGTTGTGGTTTAATCCGTTGATAATCTGCTGACTGTTTGATATTATCTGTTCTGCAGAACCCATACGCATCGTATGGTAAAGATACCATACGCATCGTATGGTGCAAGTTTGGCAGAATTACAGTTTTGGTCCCTGCAGTGCAATCAGCCCATTTTCGACACGTTTAAGGCCCGTTAACCCCATTTCAAAGCTCTAAAATGAAGTTAAAGTATGGGGAACTTAAAACATGCTCAAAAATATCTCGGATGTCGGTTCGTTTGGCCGTACGAACGCGATGTTCGCTTAATTACGACGGAATGCGCATAAGCGCGAAAAACGATCCAAATGACGCGACGAATGGATTTTTCTTATGCCGAACACTAAAATAAAATATTTTAGTGCTTACATAAATTTTTGGATGTCCGGATGTATTCAGAACGTAAGTTATGCGCGAAAATGCAAACTTGTGCACTTTTTGACACTTTTAGTCCCTGAATGACCCAAAAGTTTATTTTAGCACACCGAACCCATTAAAGCCTATTTCTAAGCTATGTAAAGGATATTTATGGTGTGTTTAACTTATGGTCATGTTCCGGAATGTCTGTTACAGTTCAAATTGGCATACTTTCGCAGTTTGTCAACTTTAGTCCCTGTAAGCGATTAAACTTGATTTCACCACACCAAACCTTCCAAAACTTATATCTAAGTTATGTAAAGGTTATTTAAGGTATGTTAAGCCTATTTCACTATTCCGGAGTGTTCTTTGCATTAAACTGGTTATATTTACGCATCTGAGCGCGTATAACCCTCCAGAAAGCGATTTAAAGCTTGAAATCAAACAAGAAATGATATGTGCAAACGATACACATATTTTTACAAATCCCAAGTATGAAATACAATATTTCATTGGTTCGGTATTTGTTTGATGGTCGCAGTGACACAGGTGTCACACCCAAGTATGAAGTACAATATTTCATTGGCTTGGTATTTGTTTGATGGTTGAAGTGACACAGGTGTCACAGTCTCCCCTACTTTAGGAAATTTTGTCCCGAAATTTATTTGTAGGAGCATGTCTGTGACTTTGTGTTAAATAACCATCAAGGATAAGGCATATCCTGATATTCCTCTTTAATGAACATTTTCATAAATGGAAATGAAGGAAGAATCAGGGATATTCATTTCCTTCGATGGAAAATTTTTAGAAACGAAAATACACGGGATGAGTTATTTTCCTTAATGGGTATCCTTCAGAAACGAAAATGAACGGAACGAGTCATTTTCCACAATTCCTCTAGAAACGAAAATGAACGGAATGAGTCATTTTCCACGATTTCTTCAGGAATGAAAATGAACGGAATGAGTCATTTTCCACGATTTCTTCAGGAATGAAAATGAACGGAATGAGTCATTTTCCACGATTTCTTCAGGAATGAAAATGAACGGAATGAGTCATTTTCCATGATTTCTTCAGGAATGAAAATGAACGGAATGAGTCATTTTCCACAATTTCTTCAGAAACGAAAATGAACGGAATGAGTCATTTTCCATGATTTCTTCAGGAACGAAAATGAACGGAATGAGTCATTTTCCACAATTTCTTCAGAAACGAAAATGAACGGAATGAGTCATTTTCCACAATTTCTTCAGAAACGAAAATGAACGGAATGAGTCATTTTCCACAATTTTCAGAAACGAAAATGAACGGAATGAGTCATTTTCCATGATTTCTTCAGAAACGAAAATGAACGGAATGAGTCATTTTCCACAATTTCTTCAGAAACAAAAATGAACGAATCAACTCTAGACACATGACAAAACTCGCTGTGGTTTCTGTGCACTGAATTCCATAATTATGTATGCATCCATAATTACGTAATTCCTTGCATAGTCCGCACAGTTTGTCTTGTAATGTTTAGGGGAGGAAAATCAAACCTGTGATGAGTGTGACTGGACTACCATGGGGTCCTTTTAATTAGATCGACAGATGATCTTATTAATTAGGCCACCAAGGAGTCCTTTCAGCTATATCATCACATGATGTTCCTAACAAGATTTTTGGATCAATCTGTTTAACTAGACCACTCAAGGGGTCTAATTATGGAGTAGTACTTTATAATCCAAGGGACTTACTACAACGTAGTAGTCCATTAAGGATTTTATGTAGTACATTTGGGTATCCTACAATGAATCTCTCATATGAAGATACGAAAGGTTCTACGAGGATTTGGATAGCAAAACTTGGATCACACAAAAACATAAAAAGGAACACATAATCACATAGTTGTTTAATTTGTTATTAACTTGTTATCGATTGAAAATGGATGTTGAAACCAGTTGATAGACTTCGATGTCCTCTGGGATCTATCTGAAAAGATAGGAAGATCTCCCAGAAATTCGATTTTGTTTTCAAAGAACATAATATCTGAATTATGAGACACAAAAAATTTTGGATTTACGAAAATACCCTTAGGTACCCTATTAAGGATTTATAGTGGTACTTTGGGTATTCGTCCAGTGTTGTAACTTGCGCTTTGTACTTCGTTTCCTTGGACGAAACGGGTACTTAGGAATTTCGTGGAAAACGCAAGAGATCATAAAATAGAAAAATTTGGGTGATAGTTTGCTTTTCAAGGAATACGATTCCTTAATTGTCGGTATTGTAAGGGATATGTTGTTTATGCATATAATCCTCATAAATACATTGCAATGTAAATAAAAGATTTATTTATAAACAATGATAACAACTGTTTCATGGACCTTGACAACAAAAGAAAATAATACATAAGACGTAATTATTTCTAAAGGGTGTTGTCTTCTAGTCGGTCAGATGCTCATCTCTGTGCTGGATTAGCATTAGCAAGCTTTGGGCAATTTCTTCGGAAATGACCCATCTCGCCACAATTGTAGCAAGAACCTGGTGGAAAGCGAGCTTGAGCAGGATTGTTGTCAGCTTGATTTGGTGCAACTGCTGCTACGCAAACTTTTGCCGTATGACCTTTACGTCCACAAATTTGGCATTCGCGGCACTTCACATTGGCATGATGATGTAGGCCACATTGGTTGCACAAAGGTGAAGTTCCATTGTATGGATTCCTAGCAGGGGGTTGAGCTGTTTGGTTGGGGACGGCTTGATCATTGTGAGTAACCATGGCAAAGTTTTGAGAAGCCTTTCGCTTCTTTGACTGCTTAGGGGATCCAGTCTGTTCATCCATGGTCTTTGATTCCTCGATTGGCTTCTTGTCACCCTTTCGAAAAAGTTTACGTTTCCTGATCTGAGATTCAGTCAAGGTTGCAGATAGCTCAATGACCTGCCTAACCGTAGTGGGGTTACTACCAGTAACAATGACTTGAACTGAGTCAGGGAGACCATCAATGTATTTTTCGATCGCCTTATCCAAAGGCGTAACCATGGTAGGACACAACAGACTCAGCTCCTCATATCGATCAGTGTAGGCACGATGTTCACCGCTGTCTTGCTTAAGATTGTCGAATTCCCTTTCCAAGGCCCTGATCTCATGACGAGGACAGAATTCCTTCATCATAAGGGCCCTAACTTCAGCCCATGTCTGTGCTAGAGCAACTTCTGCACCACGATCTCTCATAACCCCGTTCCACCACGTAAGGGCTCTCTTCTGGAACACACTCGAAGCAAACTCGACCTTGCGATTGTCAGGACACTGCACGTGGCGGAAAGAATTCTCAATGCTCTCGAACCATTGAAGAAGCCCAGTCGCTCCCTCAGAACCACTAAACTTGAGTGGTTTCGCCGAGTTAAAACTCTTGAAATTGCATGGACCATTGTTGTTGTTGTTGGCTTGATTCCATTGAGCAAAGAGGTTTGGGATTTGAGCAGCCATTTGCTGTGCAATAATTTCCGCCAGTTCGGCAGTCGTTATCTGGTTTTCGCGTCGAGGAGGCATTCTAAAAGAGGAAACATGAAAGGAAACGAGTGAGAGAATTAGACGAAAAGAATGAGATGAAACAAATCTGATGAAAGCAAGGATAGTGGTCATTTGTTTGTTACTACAAAGCAACAAACGACCCCGGTGATTAATCAAAGTAAATAGGTCAAAAATAATGTATCGCGAAGACATGCCCGCCTATAAGTGGACACTCATCCCAAGAATTCCCAGGTAAGCACAACTGGTCTCGCGTCTGATGAGATATATACGAAGTGCTTGCCTAGACAGAAAACCCAGAATACAGGCATTCACCCTTCCAGTTTGCACGTGTTCACATTATTTAAAACCCAAAACCTTGACGAGATTTTGAAAACTCAAAGGGGTTCAAAACCATATAACAGAGGGTTCAAAACCTTACAATAAAGGGTTCAAAACCTAGTAATCAATCATCCTAGAACAGATGATTAGTTTTCAAAGCGGTTTTGAAATTTATGTTCTTGTTGTGGTCGTCGCCTAAGGATAGGTGACGGTATTGTTTTATGACTAAACGCAAGTAAAATCGCGTTAGGGTCCTAAGAAGGTTATAGACTAGGTCAAAGCATTACTAATAACCTAATTCCCTATAACCATTGGCTCTGATACCATCTTTTCTGTCACACCCCGACCACGTAGAACATACAAAATGTGGCGGAAACGTCGGGGAGTGTTGTAACAGAATTAATTGTTTCAAATCCATGGCAATTGAAGTTTTGTTTTATTAATCAAATTTGAAAGATTTCATTGTTTTAAACAAGAACCAAAGAGTACATAACATAAAGTAACTAGTTCTTGTCTCGTTTTAAGTCACTAAGGCACAGGTCCGCCTAAGTATGTCTTGATAAATCCTATGCATCATCTCCTGAAAACACATGTGAAAATAGGTACGTCAGCATAAAAATGCCTGTGAGATACATAGGTTTTAAAAAAATATGATTCGTGACTTGTGTTTAAGAAAATGTTTAGTCATGAACCTTGTAATTTGCTTTGTCTTGTAAATCATTTGAAAAACGATAAGATCAGATGATATGTATAAATAAGAGAATAATGTATGGTTTAAATGTATAACCAAGTAAAATGAGTTGTATAAAGTAAATTGTTTGTAAAACAATGTCTTGTGAAAAGTATGTTATTTGTATAATATGTTATATGTCTCAAATTGAAATGATTCAAATAACGCTACGATATGTAATATCATACAAACACTTATATATAGGAAGTACCAGCGGCGTATCCACCATGCTTGTATCATATTACACACGCCTCGTTACTTAAATCACTTACTCAAACCAAACCATCAGGATGTAAAATGTTTATGTATAATCAAATGTCTAATGTCTATGTCTAATGTTTATGTCAAATGTAAGTCAACCAACCAATAATGTATAATGTCTATGTTTAAACCAATTGTCAAAAGTCCTTGTATAAACTATGTCAAATGTTGATAGTCCAAAAGTAGTCAAGTAATGTGTAACAAATGTTTATGTATGGTAAGTGAAATATATCAACTAAACCATATGTAAAATGCACAAAAACAAGGTATTGAAGTAAAACATGGTTTAAATCAAAGTTATGTTTTGTGTAATAAATGCATGCTATACTGATATAGACATTTATGCGGTAAGTTAACGCATACATTCAAGCCTTGAGACAGTCGGATAACCCTTTCAGTCAAGGTTATCAAAAGAAATGTTTTCGGATTCAGTCATTCCTTACATCCAAACAAACCCGGGATGTCAGGAATGGGATTTGTCAAGTCCTATGGTACCAGTACTTACTACCGAGCGGCGTAGCTAGTATTAATGAACGTATAATAGTCTCGTTTGTGCAAACCAAATGTCATAGCAAAAGTGAACATGTTATATGAAAACAATGTACTAAGTATGCTAAGGTAACATACAAAGCAGAAAAGTCTTGTAAATCAATGTGCTAGCATGCTATCAGTCAACATACATAGCAGAAATGTAATGTAAAAAAATGTACTAAGTATGCACACAATGGACATACATAGCATGAAATGTAATGAAATCATGTACTATAATGTACTAACAAACATAGTCGGTATATGATGTGAAAACAGGAAAGCATGAAAGTAACAAGTAGGCACATGTGTTTCACCCCAAAACAGTTTGAAAACAGTAAAAGAGGGGTTCTATGTACTCACTTGAGATTGCTCAGAAGTCTTAAGATAACCACCAAGCAACGCTAGAGATCACGGATATCAAACGGCACCTAATATAGGTAACTATGGTAATAAATCGGACCTAAATCGGAAGATCAGGTAGCATGAGGGTTTGTAAACCAAATGAGTGTAGGAACTCATGTAACATGGTTTAACAAAGCCTACATACTAAATGAAACCTAATCTAAGTGTTTGTGACCCATTACGACCCGTTTAGGTAGCTTAGGCTACTTTAACGCGTCGTTCGCGTAAAACGCGTTCGGGACGCCTAACTAGTCCTATGACAAGTAAAATATGCCTTAACATGTCTAATATGGTTGTCAAATCAGTTTTAGATGTCAAAAGTTATGTTACATATGTTTAAAACGAATTTTGGCATCAAAGGGGTATTTTGGTAATTTACCTAAGGCATATAAACTACCTATCATACAACTACTTAAACGAAGCGACCATAAGGTATAACCTCGGAAGGTTATTCCCTATATACTATGGTCACCTAATGTGTTTGGTCGGATCCTAATGATCGACCAAATGGGTCGGGTTCGAAGGTATAAGTGATTTATTAGATCGCTTACCCTTACGACCCTAGACAACGTGGTAATCAGTAGGCATAGTCCCAAGGGACTATAACCATCGTGATTACAATCACGTTGCGAAGTTCAAACGAAATTCGCATTGACCATAAACTGGTCAACGCAGAAAGTCAAACAAAGTTTGACTTTCGGACTCGAAAAGCAATAAAAGAACGAAAGAATACTTACGAAGGGTCCCCGAATGCTAATCTAGATCAAAATAGCTCAGGTATGAAACAAAGGTTTCAACTTAGAGCACAATTGATCAGATTCTAGTGGGTTTTGCAATGGGGGTGGATGGGTATTTATAGTTTGTTTAACTTATGGTCATGTTCCGGAATGTTCGTTACAGTTCAAATTGGCATACTTTCGCAGTTTGTCAAGTTTAGTCCCTGTAAGCGAATTAACTTGTTTTTGCCATACCAAAGCCTTCAAAACTTATTTCTAAGTTATGTAAAGGTTATTTAAGGTATGTTAAGTATATTTGACTATTCCGGAGTGTTCGTTGCATTAAACTGGTTATATTTATGCATCAGTGCGCGTATAACCTTCCAGAAAGCGATTTAGAGCTTGAAATCGAACAAGGGTCGATATGTGCAAAAGATACACATATTTATATAGATCCCAAGTATGAAGTACAATATTTCATTGGCTTGGTATTTGTTTGATGGTTGAAGTGACACAGGTGTCACAGTCTCCCCAACTTTAGGAAATTTCGTCGTTCTACGTGGTCGGGGTGTGACAGGATCGTTTCTCATAATTTGGGCTTTGATCTGGACCATACAAGTGTTGCCCATGGTTTATAATACAGGGGAACATCAAAAACTATCAAATGGTATTCCAAATCAGGGATCAAAACCATTAAAATCAGCTGAATTTAACAGATTCAATGTTTTTGACCTGGGCATCTATCACGCCCCGCGTAGGATGAGGTCTCATCTTACGCGCCCCGCGAGGGCAGTTTGACAGAATGTCAAGTTTAGTCCCTGCAAGTCCAAAACTCAGTTTTTGATGCATTTTCGACATGTTTAAGCCCTGTTAACCCCATTTTAAGGCTCTACGATAAAGTTAAAGCATAGGGAACATGAAATATGCTTGAAAACATCTAGGATGTCGGTTCGTTTGGTCGTACGGTTGCGTTATTCGGTTAATTACGACGAAAACTCGAACGGACGCGAAAACGATCCAAATTACACGACGAATTGTATTTTTGCATTCAACTCACTAAAATAAAATATTTTAATGATTCCAAAAATTTTTGGATGTCCGGATATGTTCAGAACGTAAGATATGCGTGGAAATGCAAACTTATGCACTTTTTGACGCTTTTAGTCCCTATTGATCAAATAAGTTTATTTTCGCATACCAAACCCCTCAAAGCCTATTTCTAAGCTATGTAAAGGATATTTAGGGTATGTTTAGCTTATGATCAAGTTCTGGAATGTTCATTAATATACGAATTGGCATAGTTTCGCAGTTTGACACAAATAGTCCATGTGATCGAATAAACTTGTATTCGACACACCAAACCCTCCAAAACTTATTTCTAAGTTATGTAATGGTTATTTAAGGTATGTTAATCCTATGCCATTGTTTCGGAGTGTTTGTCGCATTAAACTGATTACGTTTACGCATCAGTTTGCGTATAACTTTCAAGAAAGCGATTAAAAGCTTGAAATCGAACTCGAATCAAATCGTAAAATCATCAAACACAAATACACACATATTAACACCAAAACACATCGTTTTATTGATAATTGATATTGTTTTACATCGTACGTCGTTCACAGAGCACAGTTGTCACAGTCTCCCCTACGTTAGGAAATTTCGTCTCGAAATTTTAACTAGAGGAAACTTGTGAAAAAAATTGTGGATATTTCGCCTTCATTTGGTCCTCACGTTCCCAAGTAAACTCTGGGCCATGTTTGGACTCCCAGCAAACTTTAACTAATCGTATTCGCTTGTTCTTCAACTGTTTGATTTCACGGTCCACAATCTCCACGGGTTTCTCGACAAAGTGCATCGTTTCATCAACTTGAATTTTGTCGAGTGGAATGTGAAGATCAGTATCGGCTAAACACTTTCGTAAATTGGACACATGGAATGTTGGGTGAATATTCTTAAGTTCAGGAGGTAGCTCTAGTCGGTAGGCAACCTTTCTAATTCTTTCAACAATCTTAAATGGTCCAAAATATCGTGGTGCAAGTTTTCCTTTCTTTCCAAATCTCACCACTCCCTTCCAAGGGGATACCTTAAGTAGGACACGGTCCCCGACTTGAAATTCCAAGGGCTTGTGTCGCATATCCGCATAACTCTTTTGACGACTTCAAGCTGTCAGAAGATTATCGCGAATTTTCTTGATTTTATCTGTTGTTTCCAGAATGAGTTCAGGTCCAGTAAGCTGAGCTTCACCGATCTCATTCCAACAGACATGTGAATGACATTTTCGACCATATAAAGCTTCGAATGGTGCCATATTGATGCTAGCATGATAACTGTTGTTGTAAAAGAACTCGATTAACGGTAGATGAGAATCCCAATTACCACCAAAGTCTATCACGCATGCTCTAAGCATATCCTCCAATGTTTGTATCGTCCTCTCAGATTGTCCATCTGTTTGGGGATGATAAGCAGTGCTTAGATTCAGTTGGGTTCCCATAGCAGATTGCATGGTTTTCTAAAAATGAGATGAAAATCAAGCATCACGATCAGATATGATATCCAAAGGAACACCATGTCGGGACACAATCTCATCAACATAAATCTTGGCAAGTTTATCAACAGATAGATCCTCGCGAATTGGTATAAAATGGGCTGAATTAGTTAATCGATCAATGATAACCCAAATAGCATCATGACCTTTAGATGTACGTGGTAACTTAGTGATGAGATCCATCGCAATGTTCTCCCACTTCTAAACCGGTATCTCTGGTTGTACAAGCAAACCAGATGGTCGTTGATGTTCAGCCTTGACTTTTAGAAAAGTTAGGCATTTCGATACATACAAGGCAACATCCTTTTTCATACCAGGCCACCAATACTGAGTACGAAGATCCTTGTGCATTTTGTCAGCACCAGGATGGATAGAGTATCCAGACTTGTGAGATTCGTACATCACTAAAGTGCAAAGATCGTCTTGTTTCGGAATCTACAAATGATTCTTAAAATAGAATAACCCATCGTCTTTCGTTTCAAGTTTTAGCTCTAGCTGATGTGGTAATTCCTTACCCATCAAGTTTTGTGAAACACAAGATTGTTGAGCTTGAGAGATACGAGTTTGAATATCAGATAGAGTGTGAATAGAATTAAGCTTGACTCGTTCCTTTCGACTTAGCGCATCGGCTACGACATTCGCCTTACCAGGATGGTAGCGAATCTTGCAATCGTAATCGTTCAAGAGTTCAACCCAGCGTCGTTACCTCATGTTCAACTCCATCTGATTGAGAATGTGCTGGAGACTTTTGTGGTTAGTGAAAACCACACACTTCGTGCCATAAAGATAGTGTCCAGATTTTGAGAGCAAAAACCACAGCTCCCAACTCAAGATCACGAGTCGTATAGTTTTTCTCGAGAATTTTCAATTGTCTTAACGCATAAGCTATCACTTTACCTCATTGCATAAGAACACAACTGAGGCCTAGATTCGATGCGTCACAATAGACAACAAAATCATCGTTTCCATCGGGCAAAGATAGAACAGGAGCATCACAGAGTTTTCGTTTTAAAGTTTGGAATGCTTCTTCTTGTTTAGGTCCCCACTCAAAAGGCTTATTCTTTTGAGTCAAAGCTGTGACATCTGTGCCTCTTCAACCATTAAACAAATACCAAATCAATGAAATATTGTGTTTCATACTTGGGATTTTTATAAATATGTGTATCAGTGGCACATATCAATTCTTGTTCGATTTCGAGCTTTAAATCGCTTTCTTGAAGGTTATACGCGAACTGATGTGTAAACGTAATCAGTTTAACGCGAAAAACACTCCGGAACAGTGACATAGGCTTAACATACCTTAAATAACCTTTACAAAACTTAGAAATAAGTTTTGGAGGGTTTGGTGTGGCGAAATCAAGTTTATTCGATCACAGGGACTATTTGCGTCAAACTGCAAAAGTATACCGAATCGAATGGTAACAAACATTCCAGAACTTGATCATAAGTTAAACATGCCCTAAATATCCTTTACATAGCTTAGAAATAAGCTTTGAGGTGTTTGGTGCGCAAAAATAAACTTATTTGATCAATAGGGACTAAAAGCGTCAAAAAGTGCATAAGTTTGCATTTTCGCGCATATCTTACGTCAAAAAGTGCATAAGTTTGCATTTTCGCGCATATGTTTAACTCGTCACTTTTAGATTAGTGCTTGTATAGGGTCGTAAGATAAGCGGTCTAAACAACCGCTTAGACTTTCAAACCCGACCCGTTTGGTCGATCTTTAGGATCCAACCAAGCATGTTTAGAGACCATAGTTGTATAGGGAATAACCTTCCGAGGTTATACCTTATGGTCACTTCGTTTAGTTAGTTGTATGATAGGTAATTTATATGCCTTAGGAAAATGACCAAAATGCCCTTTTTACACATAATTTCATTTTAAGCATATGTAACCTAAATTTTTACATCTAAGCTGATTAGGCAACATTATTAGACATGTTAAGGCATATGATACTTGTCATAGGACTAGTTAGACGGTCCAATTGCGTTTTGCATGAACGACGCGTTAAAGTAGCGTAAGCTACCTAAACGAGTCGTAATGGGTTGTAAGCACTTAGGTTAGGTTTCGATTTAGTATGTAGGCTTTGTCAAACCATATCGTATGAGTTCCAACACTCATTTGGTTTACGAAACCTCATTCTATCCAATCTTCTGATTTAGGTCCGGTTTATTAATGTAGTTACCTATATTAGGTACCGTTTGATTTTCCGTGATCCATCTAGCTTTGCTTGGTTGTTATTCAAGACTTCTAAGCATCCTCAAGTGAGTACATAGTCCCCTCTTTTACTGTTTTCAGACTATTTTGGGGCGAAACACATGTGCCTACTTGTTACTTTCGTGCTTTTCATGCTGTTATATCATATACTTACTATGTTCATTAGTACGTATATAGTACATGATTTCATTATGTTTTGCTATGTATGTTCATTTAGCATGCTAGCACATTGATTTTCATATATTACATTTTGTTGCATATGTTCATCCAGCATATGGACACATTGTTTTACATTTTGAACTATTTGAACCGTTGGAACTGTTTGGTCTATGTGAACCGTTTGGAACTGTTTGGTCTATGTGAACCGTTTGGAACTGTTGATTTATATGAACCGTTTGGAACTGATTGATTATGTGAACCGTTTGGAACTGATTGATTGATGTGAAACGTTTGGAACTATTTGAACCGTTGGGTTAGGGAAGTGATTAGGTAACGGGGGTGGGTGTAATGTGTTAAAAGCATGGTGGATACGCCGCTGGTACTTCCTATATATAAGTGCTTTTAACACATTGTATATCGTTGCGTTATCTAGATCACTTGGGCAAATGTTAT
Organism: Helianthus tuberosus; assembly: GCA_030545235.1. Taxonomy (NCBI): domain Eukaryota; kingdom Viridiplantae; phylum Streptophyta; class Magnoliopsida; order Asterales; family Asteraceae; genus Helianthus; species Helianthus tuberosus. Next base: position 45,294,755 of record CM060426.1, on the reverse strand, counting down.
CAAAACAAAGTTATATTACAAGGTTTTTCTAATAATATAAACCATTCGAGTTTTATTTCAAAAACAATTTACGATCTGGGTTTACTTAAACAAATGTTTTTGGGTTAAGATTCATGGCATCGAGGTTTTATAAAACAAATCTGTTTTGACTTGGTTATTTCAATTTACATTACAAACATTTTATAAAACTTGGTTTTCTAATTATCATTTAACATAGGTGTTCAAGTTATTTTCAAAATATAAACGAGCCATGAATCTGACACTCACATAAAACCTATGTACTCGCCTGTATTTTTTTGCTGACGTATTTTCACATGTGTTTCAGGTACCATAGTTGGTGATGTTTGATGATGAGATTGATGCATGCTCACATAGGAATGGACAAGGCCTTAGTGACTTAATAACAATGGAAGTTAATTTGTTCATGTTTTGTTTCTAATTTCAATACAATGTAATAAATTTAATTCAATAAAACAGAACTTTTAGCCATGTGTTGTGAAACAATGATTCTGTTACGACGCTCCCCGACGTTTCCGCCGCGGTTTGTTGTTTTAACGCGGTCGGGGTGTGACAGAAAAGTTTGTATTAGAGCTCATGGTTATAGGGAATTAGGTTATTAGTAATGCTTTGACCTAGTCTATAACCTTCCTAGGACCCTAACACAAGGATCTTGTGTTTAGATCTTAAATCAATACCATCACTTATCCTTAGGTGATAACCACAACAGGAATACAAATTTCGAATCCGGTTTGAAAACTAATCATCTGTTCTAGGGTGATTTATTATAAGGTTTTAAACCTTCAAATTTTCAAAATCTCGTCAAAGTTTGGGTCTTATTAATGTGAACACGTGCAATCCGGAACGGTGGATGCCTGTATCCTAAGTTTTCTGTCTAAGGCTAGAGTGTTCGTACAAATCCACATAATCGGACCAGTCACTCTTACCTGGGAACTCTTGGGGTGAGTATCCACTTATAGGCTAAAGCATGTCTTCGCGATACATTATAAGGACCTATTTACTTTGATTCAGCTTTTATGTGTCATTTGTTTTCTTCGTGGTTCGAACAAATGACCATCACCCATGCTTTTTGGTCAGAACTTGTAACATCCTATTCTTACCCAATACCATTTCACTTGTTTTCTCTCATGCTTCCTCTTTTAGAATGCCTCCACGACGCGACAATCAGGTACCTAATGAAGAACTGGCAGCTATCATTATGCAGCATATGGCTGCTGCACTCCCAAACATCATTGCTCAATGTAACCAAGCCTACAATAACAACAATAATGCTCCCTGTAACTTCAAGACATTCAACTCTGCCAAGCCATCAAAATTTTCTGGGTCTCAAGGAGCGACTGCACTTCTGCAATGGTTCGAGAGTCTAGAGAGCACCTTCAGACATGTTCAGTGTCCAAACGAGCGAAAGGTAGAGTTCGCATCTAGTGTTTTTGAGAAACGAGCTTTAACATGGTGGAATGGTGTGATGAGAGATAGGGGTGCCGACGTGGAACTGGCTCAAACCTGGGAAGAGCTTCGAGCTCTAATGATGAGGGAATTCTGTCCTCGTCATGAGATTAGGGCATTGGAAAGGGAATTCGACGATCTTAAGCAAGATAGCGGTGAGCATCGAGCCTACACAGACCGTTATGAGGAGTTAAGTCTGTTATGCCCTAACATGGTTACGCCTTTGGATAAGGCAATCGAAAAGTACATTGATGGCCTCCCTGACTCAGTACAAGACATTGTTATTGGTAGCAACCCCACTACAGTTAGGCAGGCCATTGAGCTATCCGCTACCTTGACTGAATCTCAGATCAGGAAAGGTAAACTTTTTCGAAAGGGTGATAAGAAACCGATCGAAGAATCGAAACCAAAGGATGAACAGACTGGATCCTCCAAGAAGTCAAAGAAGTGAAAGGCTTCTCAGAACTTCCTCGTGGTTGCCCACAATGATCAAGCTGTCCCCAACCAACCAGCTCAACCCCCTGCTAGGAAGCCATACAACGGAACTGCACCCTTGTGCAACCAATGTACCCTTCATCATCATGCTAGTGTGAAGTGCCGCAAATGCCTAAATTGTGGACTAATAGGTCATACAGCAAGAGTTTGCCCAGCTGCAGCTGCACCAAATCAAGTTGGCAACAATCCTGCTCAAGCTCTTTTTCCACCAGGGTCTTGCTACAATTGTGGCGAGATGGGCCATTTCCGAAAGAATTGCCCAAAGCTTGCTAATGCAAATCCAGTGCAGGGATGAGCATCTGACCGATTGAAAGACAACGCTGTTTAGAAATAATCAAGCTTTATGTATTATTTTCTTTTGTTGTCAAGGTCTATGAAACAGTTGTTGTTTATAAATAAATCTTTTATTTACATTGCAATGTACTTATGTGGTTGCATATATAAACAACATATCCCCTACAATACCGACAATCAAGGAATCGTATTCCTTGAAGAACGTACTACCCCCAAAATTTCTTCCATTTTATGATCTCTTGCGTTTTCCACGAAAATCCTAAGTACCCGTTTCTTCCAAGGAAACGAAGTACCAGGCGCAAGTTACAACTCTGGACGAATACCCAAAGTACCACTATAAATCCTTAATAGGGTACCTAAGGGTATTTTCGTAAGTCCTTAATTGTTGTGTACCTTAATTCGAATGTTATGATTCTTTGTAATCAAAATCGAATTTTCTTTTTAAGATCATCCTATCTTTTCGGATAGATTCTTGAGGACGTTGAAGTCCATCGACTGGGTTCCTGGTATACCTTGAATACCCATGTTCAAATCGATAACAAGATAATAACAATTAATAACAAACTGATAACAGATTAATAACCAAGAAAACAATTATGTGCTTTTGTGTTTATGTGTTGACCTAATCAAAGTTGTCTCAAGTTTGTTCAAATTCTATCCCTTTCACATTATAAAACAAACTGTGATTACTATGCAAGGAATTACGTAATTATGGATGCATACATAATTATGGAATTTAGTGCACAGAAACCACAGCAAGTTTTGTCATGTGTCTAGAATTAACTCTATTCATTTTCATTTCTGAAGAATACCCGTTGAGGAAAATGACTCCGTCCGTTCATTTTCGTTTCTGAAGAATATCCGTTGAGGGAAATGAAAATCCTTTTGATTATTCCTTCATTTCCATTTCTGAAGAATACCCGTTGAGGAAAATGACTTGAAGAATACCCGTTGAGGAAAATGACTCCGTCGTTCATTTTCGTTTCTGAAGAATATCCGTTGAGAGAAATGAATATCCTTTTGATTATTCCTTCATTTCCATTTCTGAAGAATACCCGTTGAGGAAAATGACCCCGTCCGTTCATTTTCGTTTTTGAAGAATATCCGTTGAGGGAAATGAATATCATTTTGATTATTCCTTCATTTCCATTTCTGAAGAATACCCGTTGAGGAAAATGACTCTGTCCGTTCATTTTCGTTTCTGAAGAATATCCGTTGAGGGAAATGAATATCCTTTTGATTATTCCTTCATTTCCATTTCTGAAGAATACCCGTTGAGGAAAATGACTCCGTCCGTTCATTTTCATTTCTGAAGAATATCCGTTGAGGGAAATGAATATCCTTTTGATTATTCCTTCATTTCCATTTCTGAAGAATACCCGTTGAGGAAAATGACTCCGTCCATTCATTTTCATTTCTGAATAATATCCGTTGAGGGAAATGAATATCCTTTTGATTATTCCTTCATTTCCATTTCTGAAAAATACCCATTGAGGAAAATGACTCTGTCCATTCATTTTTCGCTTCTGAAGAATATCCTTTTGATTATTCCTTCATTTCCATTTCTGAAGAACCCGTTGAGGAAAATGAATCCATCTGTTCATTTTCGCTTCTGAAGAATATCCGTTGAGGGAAATGACAGGATTATGTCTTGCATATCTTTGATGGGTTACTCTACGCAAATAGATGACACCCAATATTCCATGCAAAACAATTATTTAACACAGCGTCACATACAGACTCCTACGAATAAATTTCGGGACGAGATTTCCTAAAGTAGGGGAGACTGTGACATCTTGCCTCTTCAACCATTAAACAAATACCAAATAAATGAAATATTGTGTTTCATACTTGGGATTTGTATAAATATGTGTATCATTGGCACATATCAATTCTTGTTCGATTTCGAGCTTTAAATCGCTTTCAGGAAGGTTATACACGAGCTGATTTGTAAACGTAACCAGTTTAACACGAAAAACACTCTGGAACAATGACATAGTGTGACAACTCGAATTTCCAAGATTCTATCTTTGCATTTAGTGCACGTTAATTTTTTTATTTAGTTGTTTGTTAATACGACTCGTTGTTTCACAACGCTTACTTTTGTAATACGTCGTATCGTATTTCGACTGATACTTTATACTTGGAAATCCATAATATTTATTATATGTGAGTGTATGTTATAAGGTTTGTATTAATTAACATGTTAAGTAAAGTTGGAACTTTTACTGTAATCCAGTATCCATGAAATCACCCAAGTGGTGAAAACACTTTAAGTGTTTTCGTCCAGCCAAGACCAACGAAATCAGAGATGGGCTTTAGGCCCAGTGAGATATTTTTTATATATAATCAGTTTTTAAACAAAGCTTCCCCGAGACGTTACCACTTACCAAACCTTATCACCTTGTTCTCTCTCTCTACATCTGAAACCCACAAAATAGAATTCCTCATTCTTGAAGCCAAACCCCTGTTTAATACGGTTAGTGATTTACATGTAAAGATGATATCTTATATTGACTGCTACTGTGAGACATTATGATCTTATGATTTGATTTTGATTGATGATTTAATGTTTAGATCATTGTTCTCTGTTAATGGTGATTGTTAATCTTCGAGATGAAGTGATCTTAGATGGTCAGTTGATAAATATAACTAGATCTCCGGTTAAATGTTAAAAACTTTGATGATTGTTGGATGTTAATCCTGATTGTTTAGAGGAGTAAGAATCTAAATGAATGTACTAGCTTCTGTTGGATTAATTGTTCCTACAAATGGTTGAATCTGCAACTGTAATAAGATTTTAGTTGCTGGGTTTTTTCTTGTTAACTGCTGTTGTTGAAGAAGATGATAAAGGGGACGAAAACACCCTCACCATTTTTAAAATGGACGAAATCACTTAAGTGATTTCGGCCCATATAAGGTTTTCGGCCCAGTTGTGAGTTCGGCCCAAGGGGTGATTTCGGCACCTTATGTGTTTTCGGCCAACATTTGGATTTCGGCCCATGTGAGGGATTTCGGCTATAAGTGATTTCGTCCCATATGTTATGTATTGCTATACTGTTAGTTAATAACTCAGTTAATTAACTCTGTTAGTTGTTAAGTAAGTTAACTAGGTTAACTTTATTGAGATATGTAACCCTGATAAGTGGGTAACTATGTTAAGTAAATAACCTTGTTAGTTTATTTGCTCAGTCCATTAATTCAGTTATTATATTAACTTTATTAATACTATTAGTTCTGTTAAGTGTTAACACTGTTGGTTCAGTAAATTTAATTAGTTGAATGATTCTGTTAAGTATGCAACTTGTAAGCTTATTAACCTTATTAGTTTATTAACTGTGTTATTGGTTAATTATGTTAGAATTAACTGTTTATGTTGTATGATTAACTGCCAAACACACTCTGTGATATAATTGTGACACTAGTTAAATGTGAAACTTTACAAACAATGTGAACTGATTGACTATACGTGCACTATAGGACTTGACTGATTTATTGTGAGCACTTAACTTAACATACCGAGCAAACAAGGTGAGTTCACACTCTTACCAAGGCATGGGATTCCCGGGGTTGGGAATGGGATTGAAGGAATGGATTTGTACTTACAATGTTACTAGACTATCTACCATCGTCCTCGGATGCGCAGGACACATACGTAAAACCTACGTATACTTGTACACATCACTGTCCTCGGTTGTGAAGGACACTTACGTAAAACCTACGTAAACTTATATTCATTACTGCCTCGGGTTGTGTCAGGCACTTACGTAAAACCTACGTAAACCCCCGCGTACCCCTGTCCTCGGTTGTGAAGGACACTTACGTAAAACCTACGTAAACTTTGTACGTACTACTGTTCTCGGTAAGAAGAACACTTATGGTTACAAATAGTCTAGTGTATATGCAAACATGGGAAGCCCCCACTAATAGAACATACTATCGGCCCAGTATAGCCGCACGTTACGAAACGAACTTGCATTTACGAACTTACTTACTGTGAACTCGCTCAACTAGTTGTTGACTCTCTGTTACATGCCTTGCAGGACCTTAGGTACTTTTGGAGCTTGCACGGGAGGCACAGTCGTTGTGGACATGGATTGTGAAATGTGTTGTTAAACATTATGACATTTTGTACTTAAACTTATGTTAGGTTTTACTTTAAATGCTTCCGCTACACACTTGTTTATATTTGGTTTTGGAAACACCTATCGTATTGATGAATGACTTTTACTTTATACTTATGTTCAATATGATTGGTGGCTTGATCCTGGTCATGTCACGCCTCCAAGCGGTAGTACTCCGCGTGTGGATTTTGGGGGTGTGACAGATTGGTATCAGAGCCATTGGTTATAGAGAACTCGGTTTTAATAAGGGGAAAACGTTTTTTATTAAAACCGGACTATAACCGAAACAGTGCTCAACGATCCACAACGACGCCTCGCTCCACGTGCAAGACTCATCACTCTAGGTAATATGGTACATGTCTTATTGCCTACTTGCTAGAATTGCATAGAACTTTGCTCCGGGTATGCTTAGGTTAACTTAACACTATTGCATGAGAACACTTGTGTGCTTAATCTCTTCTGTTATCGCACTAATCGCGAACCTCTCTCACTTATGTCATATTTGCTATGAAGATCATGTCTGGACGTATCAACATGACACAAGCCCAGTTGACGGCTCTCATTAACGAGCAAGTTGCTGAGGCACTTGCAGCCGCACAAGCAGGAGGTATACCCTGCAGTTGTAACTCACACTAGGATCTTTAGATCCTACACTCCTAAACGAACTCTTGTGTTTAAACTTGTACTGGATTCTTATACACAACAGGTCAGCACGCTCAGCCACCTGTTTGCACCTTCAAAACTTTCATGGACTGTCGTCCTACTACTTTTAGTGGCACGGAAGGAGCGGTTGGACTCCTCCATTGGTTTGAAAAGCTCGAGTCCGTATTTGAAATGTGTGAATGCCCTGAGGCTCGCAGGGTGAAGTACGCCACTGGTACTCTAGAAGGCATTGCGCTGACTTGGTGGAATGCGCAAGTGCAGATGTTAGGGTTGGCTGTTGCTAACGCCACACCCTGGAATGATTTCAAGGAGTTGATCAAAGAGGAATACTGTAGCCGTGATGATATTCATAAGCTGGAGGTAGAGTTTTACCACTTGAAAATGACGGGGTCAGAAATTGAAGCGTACACTAGAAGATCGAATGAGTTGGCTATTCTGTGTCCTACTATGGTGGACCCTCCCATTAAGCGTATCGAACTGTATCTCAATGGTCTGGTGCCGGAGATTCAAAGTCACGTAACCTCAGCGAATCTTGGCACTATTCAACAGATCGTCAAGCTAGCTCATCGCCTCACCGATCAGGCAGTGGAACAGAACAAGCTGCCTAAACGTATCAGCGCTACTACTACTGCTACTGTTTCAGCAACTACTCCTGCTACCCCCAGTGTTAACAAGAGAAAATGGGAGGGGGATTCCAGCAAAGGTTCAGCTTTAGTACAGTCTCAAGTTCAGCAGCGAAAGACTGACAACTATCAGAGCCCTAGTCAGCAATCTTCGGGCAGTCACAGGCAGGGTGTTTATCAAGGGAACCTCCCAAGGTGTAACAACTGTAACAGGCATCACAGTGGCCAGTGCAACAAGGGTCGTTGTCAGAGGTGCCTCAGGATGGGCCATGAGGCCAAGGATTGTAGGAGCCCACGGCCTGTAACTCAGAATCAACAGCAGCATCAAACGCAGCAGAACCAACAACAGGGTAACAAGGGATGTTTTCATTGTGGTGCTGAAGGTCACTTCAAAAGACACTGCCCTCAGTTAAACCGAAACCAGAACAACAACAACCAGGGAAATGGGAACAACAACAACAATAATCAGGGCACTGGGAACAACAATGGGGGAAACAACAACAACAATGGTGCAAAGGGTCGTTTATTTGTGATTGGTCAGAGTGACGCAAGGAACGATCCTCATGTGGTTATGGGTAAGTTTCTTCTCGACGACTTTTATGTTACCGTATTGTTTGATTCGGGTGCGAATACCAGTTATATGTCTCTGAACGTTAGTCAAATGCTTAAACGCGCACCAACACTTTTGAACACCAAACATGTCGTAGAGTTAGCTAACGGTAAAAGTCTAGAGGCCACACACATAGTTCAGGGTTGTAATCTTATCCTCGCTGGTCAGACTTTCTCTATCGATCTCATTCCTATAACTCTGGGTAGTTTCGACATTGTCATTGGTATGGATTGGTTATCCCAACAACAAGCAGAGATCTTATGCAAGGAGAAGATCATTCGTATTCCCCGTACTGGAAAAGAATCTCTCGAAGTCCAAGGCGACAAGAGTGGTGTCGTGAGTGGCATCATCTCTTTCTTGAAGGCTCAGAAGTGTCTGCGAAAGGGCCACATAGCTATTTTAGCACTCGTTACTGATACATCGACGAAAGAGAAGAAGTTAGAGGATATCCCAGTTGTACGTGATTTTCCTCAAGTATTTCCTGAAGAGTTACCTGGGTTACCGCCTCATCGCCAGGTCGAATTTCAGATCGAGCTAGCTCCAGGAGCAGCACCTATAGCTCGAGCACCTTATCGCTTAGCACCAACTGAACTGGAAGAACTGTCTAAGCAATTGCAAGAACTCTTGGAAAAGGGTTTCATACGTCCTAGCTCATCGCCCTGGGGAGCTCCAGTATTATTTGTGAAGAAGAAAGACGGTACCTTTCGTATGTGCATAGATTACCGCGAACTAAACAAGGTGACCGTGAAGAATCGCTATCCTCTTCCACGCATCGACGACTTATTCGACCAGTTGCAAGGGTCGAGCTATTACTCGAAAATTGACCTGAGGTCAGGTTACCATCAACTGAGAGTCCGGGATGAGGACGTCTCCAAAACAGCATTCAGAACTCGCTACGGTCATTACGAGTTTTTGGTTATGCCATTCGGGCTAACGAACGCGCCTGCGGTTTTCATGGATCTTATGAACAGGGTGTGCAAACCTTATCTTGACAAGTTTGTTATTGTTTTCATTGATGACATTCTGATTTACTCGAAGAGTCGGGAGAAACACGAGCAGCATTTACGACTTATTCTGGAACTCCTTCGAACGGAACAGCTGTACGCTAAGTTTTCAAAATGCGACTTCTGGCTTCGTGAAGTCCACTTTCTAGGCCACGTGGTAAACAAGGATGGGATTCATGTTGATCCATCCAAGGTAGATTCGATCAAGAACTGGCCTGCACCTGGCACACCGACAGAAATACGCCAATTCTTAGGTTTGGCGGGTTATTACAGACGGTTCATCAAAGACTTCTTAAAGATTGCACAGCCGCTTACATTACTGACACAGAAAGGTATTGCTTACCGTTGGAGTGATACACAGGAAACAGCGTTTCAGCACTTAAAGGATAGACTCTGTAGCGCACCTATCCTCTCATTGCCTGAAGGCACGGACGATTTTGTAGTCTACTGCGATGCATCTATCCAAGGCCTAGGATGTGTGTTGATGCAACGGGATAAAGTTATTGCTTATGCTTCGCGCCAACTTAAGATTCACGAACGGAATTACACTACGCACGATTTAGAGCTTGGAGCTGTTGTCTTTGCACTCAAGATATGGAGACATTATCTGTATGGCACCAAGTGCACCATCTACACCGATCACAGAAGTCTTGAGCATATCTTCAAGCAGAAAGACTTGAACATGCGACAACGTCGATGGGTCGAGTTACTGAACGATTACGAATGTGCTATAAAGTACCATCCGGGCAAAGCCAATGTGGTGGCCGACGCCCTCAGTCGAAAGGATACTACACCTAGGCGTGTACGAGCGTTGCAACTCACTATTCAGTCTAGTCTTCCTTCACAGATACGAGATGCTCAGGTAGAAGCATTGAAACAAGAAAACGTCAGGGCTGAAGCCCTACGCGGCTCAAGGCAAAGGTTAGAACAAAAGGCAGACGGCGCCTATTATGTAACAGGACGCATCTGGGTCCCACTCTATGGTAATTTACGCGAGCTTGTAATGGATGAAGCTCATAAGTCTCGCTACTCAGTACATCCTGGTTCGGATAAAATGTACCACGACCTCAGAACTACATATTGGTGGCCTAGCATGAAGGCCCACATAGCAACTTACGTTAGCAAGTGTTTGACTTGTGCGAGAGTCAAAGCGGAATATCAGAAACCATCAGGCCCACTCCAGCAACCTGAGATACCACAATGGAAATGGGAGCAAATTTCCATGGATTTTGTTACTGGCCTACCTAGATCTCAGCGCGGAAATGATACTATTTGGGTGATCGTGGATCGACTCACAAAGTCTGCTCACTTCTTGGCTATCAAGGAAACAGATAAGTTCTCCACTCTAGCAGACATATACCTTAAGGAAGTTGTCTCGAGGCACGGGGTGCCCACCTCTATTATCTCCGATCGTGATGCACGTTTTACTTCAGAACTGTGGCAAGCAATGCACAAATCTTTTGGCTCTCGATTAGACATGAGCACAACTTATCATCCTCAGACCGATGGGCAGTCTGAGCGCACTATTCAAACTCTAGAAGACATGCTTCGGGCGTGCGTAATTGACTTTGGCAAGGGCTGGGAAAAACATCTGCCACTTGTGGAATTTTCGTACAACAACAGTTACCACACCAGCATTAAAGCTGCTCCATTTGAGGCATTATACGGGCGTAAATGCCGATCACCTCTTTGTTGGGCAGAGGTGGGTGACAGTCAGATCACAGGTCCAGAAATGGTAGTTGATACTACTGAAAAGATTGCTCAAATACGACAACGCATGGCGGCAGCTCGTGACCGTCAGAAAGCATACGCTGATAAAGACAGGAAACTGCTCGAGCTCCAGGTTGGGGATCGAGCACTACTCAAAGTTTCACCCTGGAAGGGTGTTGTTCGTTTTGGCAAACGAGGCAAGCTCAATCCACGATACGTTGGACCATTTGAAGTCATAGAAAAGATAGGCAAATTGGCCTACAGACTGAACTTACCAGCTGAACTCAGTGCAGTTCACAACGTCTTTCATGTGTCGAATCTGAAGAAGTGGCAGTCAGATGAGACCTTCATAGTTCCCTTGAAGGAGCTCACTATCGATGAACGGTTGCATTTCGTCGAAGAACCGGTTGAAATCACGGACCGAGATGTTAAGGTCCTCAAGAACACCAGAATACCTCTTGTTCGAGTTCGTTGGAACTCCCGTCGTGGCCCAGAGTTTACCTGGGAACGCGAAGACCAAATGGAACTCAAATATCCCCAGTTGTTCGAAAACAATGCAACTACTACTGAGGCTGAAGCTACTACAGAATTTCGGGAAGAAATTCCAAATCAACGGGGGAATGATGTGACACCCCAGGAAAACCAGTAAACGATAACTTACCTAGCTTCCTCAGTAACCGCATGCTAAATTTCGGGACGAAATTTCTCTCAAGTTGGGGATAATGTGACAACTCGAATTTCCAAGATTCTATCTTTGCATTTAGTGCACGTTAATTTTTTTATTTAGTTGTTTGTTAATACGACTCGTTGTTTCACAACGCTTACTTTTGTAATACGTCGTATCGTATTTCGACTGATACTTTATACTTGGAAATCCATAATATTTATTATATGTGAGTGTATGTTATAAGGTTTGTATTAATTAACATGTTAAGTAAAGTTGGAACTTTTACTGTAATCCAGTATCCATGAAATCACCCAAGTGGTGAAAACACTTTAAGTGTTTTCGTCCAGCCAAGACCAACGAAATCAGAGATGGGCTTTAGGCCCAGTGAGATATTTTTTATATATAATCAGTTTTTAAACAAAGCTTCCCCGAGACGTTACCACTTACCAAACCTTATCACCTTGTTCTCTCTCTCTACATCTGAAACCCACAAAATAGAATTCCTCATTCTTGAAGCCAAACCCCTGTTTAATACGGTTAGTGATTTACATGTAAAGATGATATCTTATATTGACTGCTACTGTGAGACATTATGATCTTATGATTTGATTTTGATTGATGATTTAATGTTTAGATCATTGTTCTCTGTTAATGGTGATTGTTAATCTTCGAGATGAAGTGATCTTAGATGGTCAGTTGATAAATATAACTAGATCTCCGGTTAAATGTTAAAAACTTTGATGATTGTTGGATGTTAATCCTGATTGTTTAGAGGAGTAAGAATCTAAATGAATGTACTAGCTTCTGTTGGATTAATTGTTCCTACAAATGGTTGAATCTGCAACTGTAATAAGATTTTAGTTGCTGGGTTTTTTCTTGTTAACTGCTGTTGTTGAAGAAGATGATAAAGGGGACGAAAACACCCTCACCATTTTTAAAATGGACGAAATCACTTAAGTGATTTCGGCCCATATAAGGTTTTCGGCCCAGTTGTGAGTTCGGCCCAAGGGGTGATTTCGGCACCTTATGTGTTTTCGGCCAACATTTGGATTTCGGCCCATGTGAGGGATTTCGGCTATAAGTGATTTCGTCCCATATGTTATGTATTGCTATACTGTTAGTTAATAACTCAGTTAATTAACTCTGTTAGTTGTTAAGTAAGTTAACTAGGTTAACTTTATTGAGATATGTAACCCTGATAAGTGGGTAACTATGTTAAGTAAATAACCTTGTTAGTTTATTTGCTCAGTCCATTAATTCAGTTATTATATTAACTTTATTAATACTATTAGTTCTGTTAAGTGTTAACACTGTTGGTTCAGTAAATTTAATTAGTTGAATGATTCTGTTAAGTATGCAACTTGTAAGCTTATTAACCTTATTAGTTTATTAACTGTGTTATTGGTTAATTATGTTAGAATTAACTGTTTATGTTGTATGATTAACTGCCAAACACACTCTGTGATATAATTGTGACACTAGTTAAATGTGAAACTTTACAAACAATGTGAACTGATTGACTATACGTGCACTATAGGACTTGACTGATTTATTGTGAGCACTTAACTTAACATACCGAGCAAACAAGGTGAGTTCACACTCTTACCAAGGCATGGGATTCCCGGGGTTGGGAATGGGATTGAAGGAATGGATTTGTACTTACAATGTTACTAGACTATCTACCATCGTCCTCGGATGCGCAGGACACATACGTAAAACCTATGTATACTTGTACACATCACTGTCCTCAGTTGTGAAGGACACTTACGTAAAACCTACGTAAACTTATATTCATTACTGCCTCGGGTTGTGTCAGGCACTTACGTAAAACCTACGTAAACCCCCGCGTACCCCTGTCCTCGGTTGTGAAGGACACTTACGTAAAACCTACGTAAACTTTGTACGTACTACTGTTCTCGGTAAGAAGAACACTTATGGTTACAAATAGTCTAGTGTATATGCAAACATGGGAAGCCCCCACTAATAGAACATACTATCGGCCCAGTATAGCCGCACGTTACGAAACGAACTTGCATTTACGAACTTACTTACTGTGAACTCGCTCAACTAGTTGTTGACTCTCTGTTACATGCCTTGCAGGACCTTAGGTACTTTTGGAGCTTGCACGGGAGGCACAGTCGTTGTGGACATGGATTGTGAAATGTGTTGTTAAACATTATGACATTTTGTACTTAAACTTATGTTGGGCTTTACTTTAAATGCTTCCGCTACACACTTGTTTATATTTGGTTTTGGAAACACCTATCGTATTGATGAATGACTTTTACTTTATACTTATGTTCAATATGATTGGTGGCTTGATCCTGGTCATGTCACGCCTCCAAGCGGTAGTACTCCGCGTGTGGATTTTGGGGGTGTGACACATAGGCTTAACATACCTTAAGTAACCTTTACATAACTTAGAAATAAGTTTTGGAGGGTTTGGTGTGGCGAAATCAAGTTTATTCGATCACAGGGACTATTTGCGTCAAACTACAAAAGTATACCGAATCGAATGGTAACGAACATTCCGGAACTTGATCATAAGTTAAACATGCCCTAAATATCCTTTACATAGCTTAGAAATAATCTTTGAGGTGTTTGGTGTGCAAAAATAAACTTATTTGATCAATAGGGACTAAAAGCGTCAAAAAGTGCATAAGTTTGCATTTTCGCGCATATTTTACGTTCTGAATATATACGGACTTCCAAAAATTTATGTAATCATTAAAATATTTTATTTTGGTGATTGGCTTGATAAAATTCCATTCGTCGCTTAATTTGGATCGTTTTTGCGTTCGTTATGACTTCCGTCCTAATTACCCGAATAACGCAACCGTATGACCAAACGAACCGGCATCCGAGATGTTTTTGAGCATATTTTAAGTTCTCTATACTTTAACTTCATTTTAGATCCTTAAAATGGGGTTAACGGGGCTTAAACGTGGCAAAAATGAACCGAAAACCAAATTTTGGGACTGAAGGGGCTAAAATTGTAAATCTGCCAAAATTTGCTAGGCCTAGGGCGTAATCCTAAACTTATTCTTACGCGGCCCGCGTCAGCAGCCCTGATCAGAAACATTGAATCTGGCTTTCCAGCCTGTTTTTGATGGTTTTAATCATAGATTTGCAATACCATTTGATGGTATTTCATGTCCCCATTGTTTTTTAAAACCTTGTGCCCAAGTGTGTGGCCTAGATCGAAGCACGAATTGTGAGTAACGATCCTAACGGTTGTGGATTTCCTATAAATACCCAACCCCAATTCACTTGTTCCTCATGATTGATCTGAATTTCTCTAAGTTGAGGTTCCAAAACTTCATACCTGAGAACATTTGGATCAATATCTTCATTGCTTGGACCCGTTGTAAGTTTCTTTCGTTCTTTTATGCGTTTTTAAGCATGAAAAGTCAAATAGTGTTTGACTTTCTGCTTTGACCGGTCAATGGTCAACACAAAGTTCGTTTTAACTTTGCAACGTGAGCGTAATCACGATGGTTATAGTCCCGTGTGACTATACCTACTGATTACCACGTTGATTAGGTGTAGTGACGAGTCATAGTTTCGGTCAAAATACGAGTTTATGCGTATTTTGCAACCAAACTATTCTTAGGTATCAAAACCGTTTGTTTTGATATCAAACTTGTTTTCAAACCTTGTTAAACATGTTTTAACATGTTTAACTCGTCACTTTTAGATTAGTGCTTGTATAGGGTCGTAAGATAAGCGGTCTAAACAACCGCTTAGACTTTCGAACCCGACCCGTTTGGTCGATCTTTAGGATCCGACCAATCATGTTTAGTGACCATAGTTGTATAGGGAATAACCTTCTGAGGTTATACCTTATGGTCACTTCGTTTAGTTAGTTGTATGATACGTAATTTATATGCCTTAGGAAAATGACCAAAATGCCCTTTTTATACATAATTTCATTTTAAGCAAATGTAAGCTAAATTTTTTACATCTAAACTGATTAGGCAATATTATTAGACATGTTAAGGCATATGATACTTGTCATAGGACTAGTTAGACGGTCCGAACGCGTTTTGCGTGAACGACGCGTTAAAGTAGCGTAAGCTACCTAAACGAGTTGTAATGGGTCGCAAGCACTTAGGTTAGGTTTTGATTTAGTATGTAGGCTTTGTCAAACCATATCGTATGAGTTCCAACACTCATTTGGTTTACGAAACCTCATTCTATCCAATCTTCCGATTTAGGTCCGGTTTATTAATGTAGTTACCTATATTAGGTGCCGTTTGATTTTCTGTGATCCCTCTAGCTTTGCTTGGTTGTTATTCAAGACTTCTAAGCATCCTCAAGTGAGTACATAGTCCCCTCTTTTACTGTTTTCAAACTATTTTGGGGTGAAATACATGTGCCTACTTATTACTTTCGTGCTTTTCATGCTGTTATATCATATACTTACTATGTTCATTAGTACGTATATAGTACATGATTTCTTTATGTTTTGCTATGTATGTTCATTTAGCATGCTAGCACATTGATTTTCATATATTACATTTTGTTTCATATGTTCATCCAGCATATGGACACATTGTTTTACATTTTGAACTGTTTGAACCGTTGGAACTGTTTGGTCCATGTGAACCGTTTGGAACTGTTTGGTCTATGTGAACCGTTTGGAACTGTTGATTTATGTGAACCTTTTGGAACTGATTGATTATGTGAACCATTTGGAACTGATTGGTTGATGTGAACCGTTCGGAACTGTTTGAACCTGAGCTAGCTTCTGCACCTTTACTTGATCACGGCCCTGTTCCTTTTGACTTACCAGACAATGCATCCCTTATACCCGACCCAGCACCTGCACCTAATGATCTTCCTATCAGTAGAGACGTTTGATTCTGCACCCACAACCGCTGACATTGCTCCTTTCCCCTATGAAGACCGACATCCATTGCGCTAGGCATGTTTATCGCTTTATCTTGGGACTTACCCGCACCCCGGAAAGGTACTCCAGGTCGGCACCCGCGTAACGATCCCTTTTGCTACAGCAGCATTTTCTACGACCTCGCAGGCCGCACCGTTTGCTACGTTCACCTCTACATCGCTGGACGAGCCATTTCGATGGTTCCTATAGAACACTATGCTAAATCAAGACCCTTACCATCCTTCACATGATGGAGGCTGCACACGGGATGAGTGCTCCTGTAACATCAGCTACAGTTTAAGGATATAAGTCGCAGAGTTTTGGAGCTTGAGCTGACACCACGTTCTCCACACTGTCTATTGTCAGTATACTTTGATCCCCCACATTCATCAAGATTCCTTTTGACGCTCTCACCTGCTGCTATTACACCTCTCCTAGGTTTTTTATGCCCGTTTCTTTACTATCGAGCGGCAGATCAGTTAACTACTTCGATGTATATACAAGCTTGAGGAGGAGTTTACGCCTGCTAGCAGATTACTTTTCTTCCCTCCTCCACCTCAGTCACCAGAGTAGTTGGTTTCTGGATTTATGCGGATTGCATTACACTTGGGTAGAGGCACTAATGATAAGCCGGGATTGCAGAGACTTTTGAAGACCACATCTAACTACGTACTTTCGAGACACTAATATATTTAATGGACAAGGGTAGGGTGACTCCGTGTCCCTGTTGATGTGATACATTTTGGAAGACAACACAATTGTGGCCTGGGAATAATGAGAAGTCAATCATCATTAAGCATGCGACAATACTTTGTGACCAATGTCCAACGAAAGCTCAGTCGCTATGTCTTCATTAAGCGCGTTATTGACCAATATGTGTGTGCTATAATTATAATGCTACGTGCTTACTTACTATAAAGATAATTACCAAGTTGCTTGGTTATACTATGATTATACTATTGCTTGATTGGTTGGTAACCTATTATGTGTATGTGCACATGATCTCTAAACAACTGTATGCACTCCCCAAACGAATAAGACCTGACATAACCAATCTTCTTCTCAGAAGATGTCGATACCAGGGAACGTCAATACCAACAACCCTCTGCTAACAACAACAGAGTCAGAACTGCAAGGGCGCATCTCGCAAGCCATCGCACAACTCGAGGCCCTTCGCTCCAAACACGGTGGAGATACCTCAGGAAATAACCCACCCAGCGGCTGCACTTACGAGCAGTTCTTGAACAACAAACCTCGAGAATTCGACGGCACTGGGAGTGCCTTAGCTTTTGTGCGTTGGGTAGAGAAGACGAATTCTGTCTTACGGCTGAGCAAATGTGCCCCAGAACATCAGGTCACGTACGTAGCTGGACTATTTGTAGATGGGGCTCTGTCTAGGTGGAACCTTCAGGTTCAAACAATGGGCGAGACTACTGCATATACTTTGACGTGGGATGAACTGAAGGAACTAATGCGCAAAAGGTATTGCTCTAGGGCGGAAGTCCAGAAGTTGGAAACTGAATTGTGGAACCTGAAAATGGAAGGTCCAAAGATAGCTGAATATGTGCAGAGATTTGGTGAATTATCACAAGTTGCATTACGTTTGGTGGAACCAGAATCTAGGAGGATCGAACGTTTCATCGGGGGACTGGCACCTCAGATTCTAAGCCTGGTAACAACATCTAAGCCTTCAACAATCATCGAAGCAATCGACATGAGCGTGGCGCTCACAGAAGAAGCGATTAGACAAGGAAAATTTTCCACTCCGGAAGAGAAAAATGAGACTCCCGTAGAGTTATCTGGGGATAACAAGAGAAAGCTCGTGAATTTCAAGAAGGTTACTCGGGTGAGTAACGAGAAGAAGGCCAAAAAGGGAAAAGACTACATGGGTATCCTACCTAAGTGCGACAATTGTCTACGTTATCATGTCGGGCGATGTAAATATGGAAAATGTGATAACTGTGGTAGGAGGGGGCATCCCAAGGAGACTTGTAGGCAAAGTATTGAACATGGAAATAAAGACCAATATGATAGCGAGAAACACGGAGGAAACAACGACAATGATAATTATCAGGGCAGAGCAAGTGAAAAATAGAAACGTGTTCAAGGTTGTCTTAACTGTGGGAGCAAGAAGCATTTCAGGAAATACTGTCCTAAGAAGAATCAGGCACAAGGATAAAAGCTCAGTAGCAGAGCTAGGGGAGCACGCCAGGAACCCGAGCGTGGATATCGGTACGTCCCATATTACTCAACGATATGCATCCGTGTTGTTAGAAACTGCCGTGAATTTTAGTTTCGCATTTCTGGAGGTTGAAAGTATGCTTGGTTTAGTGGTAAGTAAGTTAGATAACTCGCACTCGATAGAACTAGCTAATGGGGAAGCTAGTAGAAGCCAACGAAGTAAATGGGACATGGCAAGATAGGACCCGGGGAGTGAGAGTTCACGCCTGATCTACTGCCAGTGAATTGGGAGACTTCTACAAGGTAGTGGGACGGATTGGTTGACAAATGATCAATAGGAGATTGATATCCGCACTGCGATGGCGAACGAAGAAACAATCTCGACTCGTGAAGCAGAGTACGCCTTTACAAATTACAAATTGCTTGAAGGCACGAAAGTTGTTTGCGAATAGGATGTGTTGTTTTCTTGACTCATGTCATGGACAAAGGAGTCGAAGAACCAAAGCACGAAGATATTCTTGTGATAAGGAAATATCCTAAGGTCTTCCTCGAAGATCTGCCAGAAATACCTACTCAACGACAAGTCGAATTTCGCATCGATTTGATTCCAGGCGCCGCGTCTGTGGTAAATGCACTCTAGAGACTTGCACCTTCGGAAATGCAAGGATTGATAGAGTAGTTTCAGTAGTGGATAGAGAAGGAAGATAACAGACCAAAATTGCCATTTTGGGTTACCCCAGTCCTGCTCGTCAAAAGAAAGGACGATGACTTACAAATGAACATCAAACTACCAGGAGCCGGACGAGCTAGCCAACAAGAGTCAGCGACTCTTGCTAAGGATTGGCAAACTACTTATTTGACTAACTGCAAGGATCCAACCAGTATTTCCTGACTGATCGATGATCGAGTAGCTGTAAATTCAGGAAGAAAGTATACCGGGGGGAAATTTGTGGGACAATAACTTGTTCGTAAACGCACACAAGAAAGGTGTTTCCTACACAATGCACAGAACGATTCTACACCGAATACGAAACTCAGAAAATCTAGG
This sequence comes from Helianthus tuberosus, assembly GCA_030545235.1. Taxonomy (NCBI): domain Eukaryota; kingdom Viridiplantae; phylum Streptophyta; class Magnoliopsida; order Asterales; family Asteraceae; genus Helianthus; species Helianthus tuberosus. The sequence goes on along the minus strand of CM060426.1, from coordinate 45,274,981 downwards.
AAACACGTACTTAGGAACCACATCTGTTAACTCAAGCAGACACCATTAACCTGACATATATGCCAGTTCCGTTGACCAAACCGAAAGTACTAGAATTACTTTTACTTCTAACGAGTAGACGCTTGCATCTCTACTCCCCTTAATGGTAGTTGCATCACGTTAATTTTCTTCGCAAAGAGCGAACACATATTTGCTTCGATATCTGGTCATTTCTTCATTTTAGCAGATACTTATTATTCCTTTTCTTGGAAACTTAATTGTCACACATGCACCATTTGCTACGCAAGCGACTTCATTTCGAATAAACGCTTCATTTACGTTCAAATATTATGACGCTAAATCTAATTACTGATTTGTGAATTCGAATGACCTACATTACTGTGACTATTGACTCTTTCGCTATCAGGTCAACACACCCTCTTGAAACTTCATTTATTTCAAGTTACATTCATCGTTTGTCTTTGTAACCATGCCGAGATTCCTTTATTGATACATATGTTTATTGCCGGGTTACGCTAAAACCAAGTTCAATTGCTTGAACTTATCCATTCGTATATTCAATTTAAGACGTCATATGATGTATTGAGGGCATCATATTCAAATATTTTGCAAATGTTCTTTCGTTTCAAGTCATGGTAGGCTTGGTGGGTCTACGAATCCACTAAATCGTTGTTGGTTTCGATACCTCACGATGATACCTTCACAAAAATTGAAGCTTGCGCTATTTTGGTTACTCACTTCATACACGGATTTAAAAGTCTATTTATTTAAAAATCCATTTGTTTATCACAATCAAAACAGTCTCAACACAGTTATGTGTTAAGACAAGGGTACATAGATTCATTTCATGGCACGGTGTACCTCCTAACAATTCTTCATTATAAATTGAATACCTTGCAATACTTATTGCTTTCTCACCTTCAATAAAAAAAAATGGCTTTTTTGATGTTCCGTATTCAACCGAAAACTCTTTGACACTATGTAAACCAATCTTCTGGCTTGTTTCGGTGCACTTTTATTTGATTCCCAGCACGGTGAACTGGTTCAGTCACCACTATACTTGAATTATGTCGGTACGACACCTTGTGGTGTCATTACAAACTTGTAGCTTGTGCTAATCAGGGTCAACCGTTTCACACAGAACTGCATATACTTTCGTTTGACTTTTCATTTAAACATTTCTGATGCAACTACGAATCAAGACAATGATACACCAGATTCGCTTGTATTTCATTCGATGTACTTTCGAAATTTAAGAATGTCAACACACTAAACCTTACCATCCATTTACCCGGGAGTTAGCAGACCATTTTACTATTACATTGAGTTGTCGATTTTGAATTCATATAGCGGATGCTATGAGTTGTGGAAAACTCGTTTGCATATTCCGATCGACCGTTTGAGAATCTTATTGGTCAAGACCCCTCTTTTGTGGAACCCCTGCTAGATGGATTACACTAGACTATACGTCAAATACGTCTTGCACCTTTGACATCAAATGCTAAAAGCACACACCTTTTAACCATAGGATTCGGGTTGTTATATATTCTTGGACTCACCCGATGCGAGTAAGGTTTGATTCGGTTTAGTGATTATCTACCTCCATATTATTCACATACATACACGTGTGACGAAACCATAAGGAGTTAAAGTAGTACAAATTTCGAGGATGAAATTTTCTTAACAGGGGGAGAATGTGACAACCGTAAAAATTGCATGTGACCGTACAATTAATTAATTTTGATTTACGCTTAATGACTGTGTTTAATTACAACTGATGATTAAACTGCTTTCTGATTCCTGTTACATACATACATGTGCATCATATTTCATACTGTCACACCATTTATTACATACAAACTGTAGTGACAAACAGTATTTTGAGGCCCAGTATGAGTCAGAAATAAAGTATCACACTAGGGTAGTGTGTAGAGAGGTGAGGACCATAAAACTGCGTCAGTAGGTGATAGTTATAGTGCCGGGAAGTACCTAAAACATACTTTAACTGCAAAATTCTGCTCTTCTAAATAAAATTCAGCATTTAAATATGCTAGTAATGTGCAAAAACTTGACAAAATGGTCCTGTATACTTTCCAAAGTGTCGGGAATTAAATGTGTCACAAAAAGTATTATAAAAGACACCTTACGGATTAGTTAAGCACTTTAACGGAACAACACCCAACCGAACAACCGAACATTACCCGGAACACAAAAATATTGCCAAACACATTGTTTTTATTTTTCTGAGCTAGTTAGGGTCCCCAACACCCTAACACATTATATAATTAACAACACACCTTAAACTACTAATTTAACCTTTAAATCCTAACTAGTTAGTTACCATAACATTGAAACCCAACCCCATACACCCCCCCCCCCCTTCGAACCGGTTATGTGGAGTGGGGACACCCCCACAATTCTTTTCAATATTTTATTTAAATGTTGGTGGATATAGGAACATAATACATGTTGGTCAAAGATGAACTTGGTTTATAAGAAAGCACAAGAGTTACACATTTCATTTCACAAACTCAAACATCAAACAACTATCTCTTCTCCTTCTCCTCTTGTGTTCGGCCGCCACCACCATACCCACCATCACCACCTTCAAGCTTTCCTCCAAGCAATCTATACATATCCAAAGGTGCAAGAGACCCTACAAGTAAGCTTGGTGTGTTCGGAAGCTCAAGGACCGCTCTCGTTTTCTTTTAACCACCACTTTTATACTCTTGAACTCCCCTAGCCTTGTGCTAGTAGTAAGTGTCTTAGATCTTCATCTTCTTCATATTTTTGATGGTTAATAGTAAAAAGAATGGTGAAATCTCAAGAACTCTAAAGAACATAATCAAAGTCTTGGAACTTAAACTAACTAGTGATGAAGTAGTGTTATAGTGATGATGAAATCATGTTATTCTTGTGTTGTTATGTTTGTTGATTGTTGTTTACTAGTAAAAATGATATGGTTCATCACACGGACTTGCTAGATCATGTTTAAAGACATGAACTAGCAAGATGTGTAAGTTAGAGGATGTTGTGGATGATGAAATCATCCACACATAAACTATGAACTTGGATAAATAAATGTTTTCTCGAAAAATAAAGATCAAAATAAGTTATAATCTTGTAGATCTAAAGATCCACGAGTGGTTTTTCGAAAGAACCAAGTGAAAAGTATGAGTTTCGCTAAAACTTGGATCTTACATAAACTTAACACATTTTTAGTGGATAAACAAGTGTAGAAACACTTGTGAAATAAGAAAATTTCGCAAAGAAATATTTTTAGGAAATATGTTTAGAAGATGTGAATATTCAAACTCTTTAAAAATAAAGTTTTTAAAGAACAAATCGCATTTTGGAAGATAACAAGACTTACTAAGTGTGCTAGTAAGTTACTACACATTCTTATAAATTTTCAAGTTCATAAGTTTATGGTTTATGCTTGATTTTGACAAGTTTGGTAAATAGAGGATGTATATTGTTGATTGAGAATTGTTTGAATGAATTTTTGAAAAGAAAATGATATGCTAGTAAGCATGGACACCTCCATTTACAAGGGAAACTCTGGCGAAATTTTTCCAAAATTCCAACACTTAGAAAATATTTTTCTAAACAAGTGTTACAAGTATATTTTATAACTTGTGTTTCAAATATAAACTTCGCCATAAATTTTGTTACGAAGTGCAAAGTATCGGAGGTTGGTTTTCACAAATAAAAATGGGTAAATATATATTTAGAATATATATTTTATACTAAGACACTTGTGTGATTATTTGTATATTTTGTGAACTAGTTATATTATTTTAGGGTAAAATAATATAACTTACAAAATACCATGGGAATTGCAACTCCAAAATAATACCAAAAATTGCAAGGAATAAAATGTTTAAGCTACACACATAATATTGTGAACCCGAACACAAAAAACGTGACTTATGAAATATTTCGTGGTATACCATTACACTATATTTTTGGTAAATCTTATTTTGGAAATGAAAGAAGTGAAACTATGATTTCGTAAATATTACCAAGTATATCCTATTTTTGACAACGAGAAAATATATTATTTTTGGGAGTTAAACATATATTTTCCTAGTATATTTAGAAGATATATAATTTTTGAGAAAAATATATATATTTTCTGGGACGATACATGATTGAAACAAAATAAGTTTATATATATTTAGGTGAGACTTGAAATATATGGTTTTGGAAATATATATTGGGAATATACTAACATATTTTTATTTGGAACAATACACCGAAATACGACGCCATTACTTGGCAAGATATACAAATACGAAAATACATGTATGAGATACCCCATCCTTGGGAAGGAAATACGAAAATAAAATACTTGAGAAGTAGGAATACGAAATATTGTTTAACAATTATTCCAAACATTAACTATAATTTAAAGTTAAAATAATTATTTCAACTAATAATTATAACTTGGAATAATTTTGGAACACAAGAAACGTAACTGAAAAACCTTCATACTAAGCAAAGGCACGGCCCGTTCGTCTAATAGACGTTAGTACACTGTAGGTAGTCGTGTTGGCTGAGGAGACTTGGGTTACGCATACTGAAGACGCAATACGGTGAGTTCATGTCCCCCTTTTTTTCTCTTAACTGTTTTCAGTTTTATACTTCGGGGGTGAAATACATGTTACAATAATTACGGACACTTTTATACATGGTATGGTTAGCTTAAGGAGGGTATACTACTTAGATCATGTGAGTGGGTAGGTGGAACTTAAGGCCATTAATCCTCGTTGTAGGACCGAGGGACATGAGTGATAGATCTATTCGGGTGTAGCGAGCCCCACTCCTGAGTCCGCTGAGTGGACCATGAGGTGACTATGTGCCCGACGCCAAAATCTGCTAGGTTTGAGTCTTCCTGCATCACTTAACACATATCATTAGCTTTGCAACCCAATGGTGATCTCTTTTTCCTTAATTGCTACATACCAGGGACTTACATACATACTTACAACATTTTCAAAGGTTTATACATACACACAAACGAACACATGAACTCGCTCAACTTTTGTTAATGTTTTTCAAACTACATGTATTTCAGGGAATTAGCGGATCTGGCGAAGTATGCATAAGTCAAGCTGCGTTGAATAAGATGTCTTCCAGGGCAATAGGTTAGGAGGTGTAACCCTTACCTGGATGGGTTGCATGTCTTAAATCTCGTTTTTGTAAATTATTTTAAGTATCGACATTTCCAAACACTGATGTTGTGGTATTTTAAAACCTAATGAATGGATGAACGTCTTGTATTTTTATCATATAGCATTGTTATGATTGTTGCTATGGTATTAAGAAGTCACACCAGAATAATCCACGCTTCCGCAAAAGTCAGGGTGTGACAGTACGAACACTCTAGCCTTAGACAGAAAACTCAGGATACAGGCACCCACCCTTCCAGATTGCACGTGTTCACATTATAAGACCCAAACTTTGATGAGATTTTGAAAACTTAAAGGGTTCAAAACCTTATAATAAATCATCTAATAATAGATGATTGATTTTCAAAACGGATTTGTTATTGTGTTCTCGTTGTGGTTATCACCTAAAGATAGGTGACGGTATTGTTTTTCTTTAAATCTAAACGCAAGAAAACTCGCGTTAGGTTCCTAGAAAAGTTATAGTCTAGGTAAAAGCATTACTAATAACCTAATTCCCTATAACCATTGGCTTTGATACCAACTCTTCTGTCACACCCCGACCGCGTAAAACAACGAAACCGCGGCGGAAACGTCGAGGAGTGGAGCGACAGAATTATTGTTTCACAACCATGGATTCAAAAGTTTCGTTTTATTAAAATATTAAACATTAAACATTGTCTTGACATTAAGTTAAAACACAACCACATCGTCTATCATTTGTTATTTAGTCACTAAGGCCTCGTCCAATCCTAAGTGAGCATGCATCCTAGCATTCAACACCACCTGAAACATATGTAAAAATAAAGTCAGCAAAGAAATGCCGGCAAGAACATAGGTTTTGGGTGAGTGTCAGATTCATGGCTCGTTTATATGTTTAAATAATTCGTACAATTTTGTTAATCGACATTAGAAAACCTTGTCTCATAAAACATTTGTATTGTAAAAATGAATAACCAAGTCAAAACAGATTAGTTATAGTTTATAAAACCTTGATGCCATGAATCTTAACTCAAAACATTTGTTTATGTAAACCCAGATCGTAAATCGTTCTCGTAAAATAACTCGTATGGTTTATATCGTTTAGTAAACATCGTTTGTGTAACATCGTTTCAAATCGTTCGCCCAAGTGAACTAATAAGGCCACGATATGTAATATGATAAAAACACTTATATATAAGAAGTACCAGCGGCGTATCTACCATATTTTTATCACATTACACCCGTCCCGTTATCTAAACACTAACCAAAAACCAATCGTTCGTTCAATTAGTTTAACTCGTTCTATCGTTCAAAATCGTTTAATCGTTCATAATCGTTCAAAGCGTTCTCGTTTTAATTGTGAAAACTACTTTTGGTCGTCTCGTGGAATACATTCAAACCTTCGTAACTCGTCCATCGTTCAACTCATATTAACAAACCACCAAAGGGTAAGTTAACAATTAACAGGTTCAGTCGTTACCCACATAACCCCCCACACATAACTATGGGTGCAGTCCGATAACGGGATTTGCCAGATCCTATGGTACCATAACCTAATACTGGTCGGCTTGGCCAAAGCTAATGAATGTTATTCGTTATGTAAATACGTCCAACAAGTTCATTCACATTATCGAAATCATTTATGTTTAATATAAACCATAGTATTCGTTTTTGAAATCATTGTTCAAGTATCGAAATCGTTTAACATATATGAATCACCCCAAAACAATTGAAAACGGTAAAATAGGGGAACTATGTACTCACGTTGATTTGGAAAGTATCCTCGATCTAATGAACTTAACGAAGCTCAGGCAAACCAAGGAAATCAAGTAGTACCTAGTAATCGGATCGCTAGTTGATAAATCGACACCTAAATTGGAAGATCGGGTAGAATGAGGTCTTGTAAACCAAATGATTATTGGAACTCATGTGATATGGTTTAACAAAGCCTACATTCTAAATCCGAACCTATCTTAAGTGCTTACGACCCGTTACGACCCATTAAGGTAGCTTACGCTACTTTAACGCGTCGTTCGCGCGAATGCGCGTTCGAGACGCCTAACTAGTCCTATGACAAGTATTATATGGCCTAACATGTTTAAATATGTTTCATAATCAGTTTAAGTGACAAAAGTTAGGTTACATATGCTTAAAATCAAATTATGCATGAAAAGGGCATTTTGGTCACATAAGGTATAACCTACCTTATGGCATATAAACTACCTATCATACAACTAATTAAACTAAGTGACCATAAGGTATAACCTCGGAAGGTTATTCCCTATACAACTATGGTCACATAAATATGTTTGGTCGGATCCTAACGATCGACCAAACGGGTCGGGTTCGAAAGTCTACGCGGTTGTTAAGACCGCTTATCTTACGACCCTATACAAGCACTAGACTAAAAGTGGTGAGTTAAACATGTTTAACTAAGTTAGAAAACAGGTTTGATATCAAAACAAAGTGTTTTGATACCCAAAAGTAGTTTCGTTGCAAAATATGCATAAACACGTACTTTGACCGAAACTTTGACTCGTCACTTCGACTAATCAACGTGGTAATCAGTAGGTATAGTCACAAGGGACTATAACCATCATGATTATGCTCACGTTGCAAAGTTTGAACGAACTTTGTGTTGACCATTACCTGGTGAGAAACCTGCTAGTAGTCTTAAACTCATGACGTGTATTCAAGCTCAAAAGTACCTGCGTAAGAACTATGTTGCCTTCTTGGCACATGTTGTGGAAGAGAAGGGGAAAGGTAAGTCTATTCAAGATATCCCTGTTATTCGGGATTATCCTGAAGTGTTTCCTGAAGAATTACCTGGCTTACCCCCAGCACGCCAAGTTGAGTTTCGTATTGATCTTGTACCTGGTGCTAATCCTATTGCTAATTATCCGTATCGTCTTGCACCGTCTGAGATGCAAGAGTTATCTAATCAGCTTCAGGAGCTTTCTGACAAAGGTTTTATCCATCCTAGCTTTTCACCTTGGGGTGCTCCCGTTCTTTTTGTCAAGAAGAAAGATGGAACTTTCAGGATGTGTATCGATTACCGTGAGCTTAACAAGCTTACCATCAAGAATCAATATCCCCTACCTCGCATTGATGATCTCTTTGATCAATTACAAGGTGCTACTTGCTTTTCAAAGATTGATCTACGTTCTGGGTATCATCAGCTTCGTGTACTCGAGGAAGATATTCCCAAGACTTCATTCTGCACAAGATATGGTCACTATGAGTTCACTGTTATGCCATTGGGTTTGACTAATGTTCCTGCTGTTTTCATGGACTTAATGAATAAGGTTTGTAAGCCTTATTTGGATAAGTTCATCATCGTTTTTATTGATGACATTTTGATCTATTCTAAGACGCGAGCCGATCATGAACAACATCTCCGTCTTACTATGGAACTCCTAAAGAAAGAACAACTTTTCGCAAATTCTCCAAGTGTGAATTTTGGCTTAAGGAAGTTCAATTGGTGGGTCATATCGTTAACGCACAAGGTATTCATGTAGATCTTGTCACACCCCGACCGCGTTAAAACAACAAACCGCGGCGGAAACGTCGGGGAGTGTCGTAACAGAATCATTGTTTCACAACACATGGATAAAAGTTCTGTTTTATTGAATTAAGTTTATTACATTGTATTGAAATTAGAAATGAAACATGAACAAATTAACTTTCATTGTTATTAAGTCACTAAGGCCTCGTCCATTCCTATGTGAGCATGCATCAATATCATTTAATAACAGCACCTGAAACACATGTGAAAATAGGTACGTCAGCATAGAAATGCCTGTGAGATACATAGGTTTTATTTAAATAGGATTCATGACTTGTAAGTTTAGAGAAAAAAAATATTTAACAAAAATAGTCATGAACCTTAAATTATTTTCTTTTAGAAATCATACGAAAATTGATAAGAAAATAGATGATATAAAAGAATAATGCATGATTAAATAAATAATCAAGTAAAAATGAGTTTGTATAAAATATGTTGTTTGTAAATCAATGTTTTGTAAAGATGTGATAATTGTGTAAAATGTAATATGTCAAAATTGAAATGGTTTAAATAACGCTACGATATGTAATATCATAAAAGCACTTATATATAGGAAGTACCAGCGGCGTATCCACCATGCTTTTATCATATTACACATGCCTCGTTATTTAAATCACTTACCCAAACAAACCACCAATGTAAAAATGTTCATGTATAATTAATTTATACTTTGTTTTTGTAAATAACATATCAAACTATGCTTTGGTTTTGAAAATAACATATCAAACTATGCTTTGGTTTTGAAAATAACATATCAATTATGTTTTGGTTTGAAAATAACATATCAACTATGTTTTGGTTTGAAAATAACATATCAACTATGTTTTGGTTTGAAAATAGCATATCAACTATGCTTTAGTAAATATCAAGGTCAATTAAAATATATGTTGGTTTTGTACATAGTATATGAAATTATACTTTGGTTTTATAATATCACATATGGGAGCATATTAAACTATACTTTGGTAGTATGTCAAAATATACAAAAGAAAATGTGATTTGGCATTACATTCAAACCTTAGTGCATCAAACTATACCTTAGAGACTATAGAAATACCACAAAGGCAATTTCTATTTGGTTAAAATTTGGTTTCTGACATTCCATACAACAGGAATGGGGTGTCTAGTCATATAGCGCTATATCGTACTACCAATCGGCTTGATGAATGTATAAAAAAAGTACAATCCAACAATTTATTTTATAATCTTTGAAAAATTAGTGTTTAAACCATAGATAATCATACAATTTGTCAAAAGATATGTACTAGCATGTATAATCATATAGAAGAAATCATGAAATTATCAAATAGGTACACATGTTTCACCCCAAAACATTTGAAAACAATAAAAAGAGGGGACTATGTACTCACTTGAGAATGCTTAGAAGTCTTGAATAACAACCAAGCAAAGCTATAAGGATCACGGAAATCAATCGGCACCTAATATAGATAACTACATTAATAACCGGACCTAAATCGGAAGATCGGATAGAATGAGGTTTCGCAAACCAAATGAGTATTGGAACTCATATGATATGGTTTAACAAAGCCTACATACTAAATTGAAACCTAACCTAAGTGCCTTTGACCCATTACGACCCGTTTAGGTAGCTTAAGCTACTTTAATGCGTCGTTCGCGTAAAACGCGTTCGGACCACCTAATTAATCCTATGACAAGTATTATATGCCTTATCATGTCTAATAATGTTTCCTAATCAGTTTAGATGTAAAAATTTAGGTTACATATGTCACACCCCTTTCTAAGGCGGAAGCACGAGGTGTGATCATGAAAGGTTTTCATTGCATACGATTGGCAAACATACTACATGCTCATAAAAATAACTTCAAATGCCAAACATTACATAACTGAAATCATAGTTTTACATAAGACGGCATATTGTCTGAAAAGTTTACAACTTTCTTCCAAGATAAACATAAACAACATCCAAGAGCAAGAGTATGACCGCGCGCACATCCACTTTAGTTACCTGAAATACATGTGAGTTTTTGGAAAAACGTCAACATAATGTTGGTGTGAATTCATGCAGTTCTTGTATTGAACGTTTGTATACTTTGTATGAAAAACATGGTATGTATCTTGTATAAATGAAGTATTTCTGTAGATATCTAGGTTGTTAATGGGTTGCAAGGCCATTAACATGTGACACGACATAGGAAGCATCCAAACCATAGGCATTTTTCTAGTTGTCGATTCACGACTGAGACACAAAAGCACTACTTGGTACTAGTTTTCACCAAGAGTGTGGCTGCTCGAGTACCCATTAGATCTAACCTTTTGTTCTGCGGTCTTAGTATGAACACGATTAATGGTGCTTATGGTACCCTATTCGTGACACGATTTCTCGTATCATTCCTCAATTCTTGTATCCATCATACCATTTGTATACATTGTAACATGTATTTCACCCCCGAAGTTATAAAACTGAAAACAGTTAAAAGAAAAGGGGGAGCATGAACTCACAACTTTGCGTTCCTTGCGTCGTAAACTTCACCGGGTTTGCTTATATAGAGTCGTGACCTAAACGTGTTTTATTTACGTTAGTCACTAGACTTGTATCGCACAAGTGCAAGTCACCATCTTTTATGTATTTGTTCTTGTGTTAAAAATAATTTATATTTTTAACTATGTATCTTACTTATATTATTTTCTCAAAAATAAATATAAGTATCTTGTATTTTTCCCCTGAATTATGTATTTTGTCCAAAACTTCATTTCATGTTCACAACTTGTCCAAGTTATTTATTCTATGAAGAAATACATTTTCATAAATATATTTTCTTGTATTTGTCTAGGCATATTGTATGTGTATTTTGTATTCCTACTCCTTGGGAGTACTTAGTGTATTTTCAAGTCCTAATACACTATCACATATAATACATACTACATACACTTAGCACAAAATTTGGTGATCAATAAATATATATATTTTTCTAAAAAATATACATACTTAATATCAATTTTTATCTTGAAGAAATCATCATTTCTTAACTTAAAGTTTGCATAAAAATTAGGGAAACCTTGGTAAATATTTTTAGGTGAATTTTTAGGGAACAAGTTTCACCAAAACTTATATTTTTCTAAGTGTCAAAATTCTACAGAAATTTTGACATGGTTTCCCCTAAAAATGGAGGTTTCCCATGTTTTCAAAACATGTGTTTATTTTCTTTTAAATCATCATCAAACCTCAACAACTCATTCAACACTTACCGAGTGTCAAAATCAAGTAAATTTCACTACATCATGAACTTGAAGTTTTTGTAAAAACTTGTAGTAACTTACCATGTTATTTAGTAGGTTTAGTTACTCTTAAAAACATGGTTATTTGTTTGTAAATCACTTTATTAAAAGATTTAGTCATTTACAACTTGTAATCACATTTTATAAAAATGTTTATTCATAACATCTTCTTGTTTCTCTAGTGTTTTTACACTTATTTCATCACCAACAATAGTGTAAGTTTAGTAAAAACCATGATCTTTCAAAAATCATATTTTGAACTTGGTTTTCTTGGAAAATCATTCATAAATCTTGGATCTATAAGTTTACTAGCTCACTTTGTTTATTACTTTTCAAGAAATCATTTTGTTTTCAAGTTCATGTCTATGTATGAGGATGATCTTCTTGTGTTAACACATAATCATCCTCTAACTTGCTAGATCATGTGTTCAATCACAATCTAGCAAGCTCCATGTAGTGATCAACATCAATATCTCTAGTAATCAACAAGTAAATATCATTCATGCACTAAACAACATCATTTCAACAAGATTTCATCATATTTCATCTTAGGTTTCAAGATTCAAGTTTATGTCTTTTATGGTTCTAGTGATTTTCATCATAATATATCTTTTAACCAATCAAAATGGAAGTAAACAAGGTTAATAAGAATCTTACTACTAGCTTCAAGCTAGGGAAGAACAATGGTGAAAATCGAATGGATAAAAGCAAACGGAAGAGGTCCTTGATGATCCGAGAGTTCCACACTTCCTTAGACACCTTGTAACACCTTGAGATAACCTTGGATTGTATGAATGATGATCGAAAATGGTGATGATGGGGAAGGGATGTTCGGCCGTGAGCTTTATGTGAGGGAGGAGTGAGAGTGTGGTGGTGATGAAGTGTTGAAGATGAATGGTACTTATAATCTCTAAACTCTAATATCCATTGGTTTATATGTCTCTCCAAGTACATACAAGATCAAGGCAAATCCCAAGGAAAATCCATGGAAGATTTAAGAGAAGATTGAAGTAATCTTGTGTGTGGGCCACTACATGGGCCGTAAATTGTATGGGGGGGTTAATTGTAATTTATTGGTAAGTGTAGGTAAATAATTGAAGGTTAAGTTTTAAGTCTAGTGTTTAATGTATTTCTTGCATTATGTAGTATGTTTAAGTGTTCGGGAACCATAACTAGCTCAGAAAAAGTAAAACAATGCTTTTTAGCAATATTTTAGTGTTCCGGGTAATGTCCGGTTGTTCGGTTAGATACCTATTCGTTAAAGTGCTAAATTGCACCGTTTAGTGTCCTTTTAGTATCCTTTTGTGCCCCTTTCAATTCCCGACACTTTGGAAAGTATTCAGGACCATTTAGTCATGTTTTTGCATTGTACAATCTTGTTACAATGCTGAATTTTGCTGAAATATGTAAAATTCAGCATTTGAAGTGTGTTTCGGGTGCTTTTCAGTGCATATTCTAGCTTCCGGAAAGTCTATATGTTAACCCTTGTATGTACCCTTGGGTTTTAATGTATTCTTGTCGTTGGACCTACACCTAGGCCCCAATTCTATTGTCTAACTGCTTTTTGCAGAATTGTTGACACAGTGTGTCTTACCCGTGAGTTTACTAGTATTTCTAACGCAACGCTTTCATTAATGCATAAAGCAATATCTTGTAGTATAAAACGTGCATGAATTCACTTGTATAGTATGTAATCAGACAATGTTGACATTTAAGCACATAATTGCAGTTATCAAGTATTAATTAAATTGTACGGAAATTACCGGTTTTGTGCCAGTTGTCACAACATATGCTTAGAATAAATTTATGCGTAAAAAGGGCATTTTGGTCATTTTCCTAAGGCATATAAACTACCCATTATACAACTAACTAAACGAAGTGACCATAAGGTATAACCTTGGAGGTTATTCCCTATACAACTATGGTCACATAATATGTTTGGTCGGATCCTAATGATCGACCAAACGGGTCAAGTTCGAAAGTCTAAGTGGTTGTTTAGACCGCTTATCTTACGACCCTATATAAGCACTAAACTAAAAATGACGAGTTAAACATGTTTAACCAAGTTTGATATCAAAACAAAGGATTTTGATACCCTAGAATAGTTTTGTTGCAAAATAAGCATAAACGCGCATTTTGACCGAAACAATGACTGTCACTATGCCTAAATAACGTGGTAATCAGTAGGTATAGTCACAAAGGACTATGACCATCGTGATTACACTCACGTTGCGAAGTTGAAACGAACTTCGTGTTGACCATTGACTGGTCAAAGCAGAAAGTCAAACATTGTTTGACTTTTACGCTCAAAAACGCATAAAAGAATGAAAGAAACTTACAAGAGGTCCAAGCAATGGAGATTTGATCTAAAAATTCTCAGGTATGAAGTGTAGAAACTCCAACTTAGAGAAATAATCAGATCAAGTGTGGGTTTGGAATGAAATGGGGTTGGGTATTTATAGGAAATCAAGAACCGTTAGGATCATTCCTCGATAAACAAGCTTCATTCTTGGCCTTACAAGTGCACCCACTGTTTTGGAATACCATGAGTGCCCAAAACAAGCCCCTAGATTCAAAGAAACCATGTGCAAACAAAGGAAACAGCTGGATATAGCTGGAAACACATTTTTGCAGACCTGAAGGTCTGTCACGCCCCGCGTACGAGTGAGGCCTGGCCTACGCGGCCCGCGACCGAAGTTAGTTCAGCAAACAGTTTGATAAATTGTAGAAATGGTCCCTGCAAGCATATAAGGCCCTTTTTGACACGATTAAGGCCCGTTAAGCCATTTTCAAGTCTCTACAATGATTCCTAAGCATAGAGAACAAGAAATATGCTTGAAAATATGCTGGATGTCGGTTCGTTTGGTCGTACGATCACGTTATTCGGTTAATTACGATGAAACACGAACGGACGCGAAAAACGATCCAAATTACGCGACGATTGAAATTTCATCATGCCAATCACTAAAATAAAATATTTTAATAATTACATAAATTTTTGGATGTCCGGATATATTCAGAACGTAAGATATGCGCGAAAATGCAAACTTATGCACTTTTGACGCTTTTAGTCCCTGTTGATCAAATAAGTTTATTTTTGCGCACCAAACACCTCTAAGCCTATTTCTAAGCTATGTAAAGGATATTTACGGCGTGTTTAACTTATGATCATATTCAGGAATGTTCGTTACAGTACGAATCTGTTAGAGCTTATGAGATTGTTGATACTTGCAATGGATAAGTTTAGCTATAGTTTGTAGCTTATTTGAAGTCTAGGGACATGTTTTGTAATTATATGGTAGTGGCAAATCTAACCTAGTGTAGTTAAGATGCTAGCATAATTATAATTATGCTGGCAAGTCAGATACTATATAATGCCTTGTATTGTTGCCCTAGCCAAGCTTTTGGCCACACTTGGTGAATATTAGTGTTGTTTACATTTCAATCTCTACTCATTGTGCTTAATCAGATTTCCAAGGTGCTTTATTGTTTATCTTATTGTTTGGATTCAATACAACACTTGTTGTATTCATCAAACCACTAGCTTCATCTTCATTCTTGATTCTTCTTAACTTTTTCATAGTACAAACACCTAATCAATAGGTGTTTTGGACTAAAACAATCAACCATTGTGATCCAGATTGATATTGGGATCTACAATTTGGTATCAGAGCCTTAGTGCTCTTGGTTGTTGTGTTTTTGTTAAGATTTTTCAAAGTTTTGAAGGTTTTTAAAAAGTTTCAAGTTTTTCAAATTTTTGGACTTAAAATGGACTGATTTGGTGTGTTTAATCGACAGGTTGTTGTTAATCATTGATTAGGGAGTCATTTTGGACATTTTGATGCAAAGAAACATGGTTTTTGAGTCGTTTTGGGTGATTAGAGGGTTTTAGCTCGTGTTAAACCCTTTGGTTGGCGTAGATAACTTTGAAGATAGCGAAATTATTTTGAATACAGCGAACTCGTTTTTTGAATACAGCGAACTTGTTTTTGAATACAACGAAATAATTTTGAAAATCGCATAATTAACAATTTCGTCGATTGAAACACGAGCGAAATTGCTAATCTCTGGCGAAATAGTGTCATTGTCCCTGTAGCGAGTTTATCGAAGGCGACTTCGAGAACAGTGATAAAGAACCACGGCGTTTTTATCATGGTGTCCGGCGAAATACGCCAAACTAACGTGTGTGTTTATTGTTCCAGCGGAGTTAGCTTTCTTCGCTAGTGCAGGATCTTTCCTCGTTCCGGCGAAGATACTCGATCAGCGAAGACAGTCGGCGAATTTGTCCTGTTCCACTAAAATCTCAGTCAGATCTCCGGCGAAGTTATCTATTTCTCCGGTGAAATTGCTCAACATCAGTCTGTCAGCGAATTTAACCTCTGATCAGCTTTCTTAAGTCAAAAACAAGTAAAAATGTCGTTGAATCAACTAAGTCCAATTGCCCAAGCGGAACTTGAGACCGGAACCACCACAAGACCACCGAAGTTGAAAGGAGCAGAAGATTTCGGTACTTGGAAGAATCAAATCAAGTCATTCTTCGAATTCACTGACTACAATCTATGGCTTTCAGTCATCGCTGGACCCCACGTTCCAACAGTGGTTCAAGGAGATGTGATAATCAATACCAACGACCCCACAACCTTCACTGATGAAGACAAAGCCCTAATCCAACATGACCGTCGTGCACATGCTGCCTTAACCATGGCTTTGTCAACTGATGACTGTAACATGTTTGAAGAATACAGAACTGCTAATGAACTCTGGCACGCTTTGATCGAACACTACGAGGGAAATGAAGAGCTAATTGAGAGAAAAAGAGACATGGTGCAGAAGCAATACGACATGTTTGGTGGAATTCGTGGAGAAAGCCTTTCCGATCATATCAGTTGCTTTCTGAATATGATAACCAAGATGAAGAAGGCAGGAAATCCTGTCACTAATCGTGCTGCCATAAAGAAGCTTATGGACTCGCTTCCAAAGGAATGGAGCCTTCAATGCATGATGATAAAAAGGGATTTCCTCAACAACCCAAATCCTGTCACTCTGTCCGATTTAATCAACACTCTGAAGGCTTTGGAAATGGACGTCAACAAACGTGAAATGAATATGGCCGGTTACTCCCCAAAGTCAGCTCAGACCTTTACTGGACTAAAGAATGTGGCATTTCTTGCTTCAGGAGGCACCAGTCAACAAGCTTCCGACATGTCCTACTTTAACGTTTCCGCAAGCGCATCAAAGGCACCAGTAGCTATGAAAGCTACACAATCTAGTGATAAGGCTGTTGTGGTTGGTGATACTCAAGCTTTGAAAGTGTCAACTGAACATGTGGCACTTTTTAACATGTTTCTAAGTAGCTATGAAGCTTTAATGTCAGGAGAACTCAAGAAGGAGATGCTCACTGCTGAAGACATGTATCAGGTTGATCCAGATGACATGGAGGAAATGGATTTGAAGTGACAGATGGCTATGATCACTTTAAGGTTGAAGAAGTTTCAGGATAAGACTGGGAAGCGTCTAGGTCTTGGAAAAGCTGGTTTTGACAAATCCAAGCTAAGATGTTACAACGGCAAGAGTTTGGGTCACTTCAAGCGAGAGTGTCCTTTGTTGAAGGAGGGAAACATTGAAGCTGCTCCTGCTATAAAACAAATTGCTATTGAAGAAAACAAGAACAATGATACTCCCAATACACCAAAAGCTCTGGTAGTTGAAGACTATGATTGGGGTGAAGAAATTGCTGAAGCCAAGGAACAAGTCAACAAAGCTCTCATGGCAAAGATCTCAAGTGGATCATCATCAAAACAGGTTGAGAAACTGGCTGCTGGAATCCCAAAGGGGGACAACATTGCTGACAAGGGTCTGAAAAGCATTCTCACCTCCCCAGAGCCTGAGAATGACAAGAATTCTGAAGATGCTGAAAAGCCCAAGGAGCAAGTTCCGAAAGAGTCACCTGATCAGAAGAAAGAAAAGGGAAAAGCCTCTGCAGCAGCTATGAAAACTGAATCCTCAAAGGAAAAGGCTGACAAGGACTAGGTAAATAGCATTCCACACGACTTTAAAGTAAAGTTATGCACGCAATCATGCGTTGACGTCGTGGTACACTATAAATTTCTTAATCTTGAATTTGAGAGGCAAAAAGAAAAAGCTTTAAAATTTAATAAAGAACTTAAACAGAACGAGGCCGCATATCAGAGAAAGTTGAATTCAACTTTAGCTGAAATGCAAACTCTAAAAGAATTTGTTTTTAGAGAATATTTAATCATCAACGATCTAACAGATAGACTAGAAAAAGCTTTGAACGAAAATAATAAATTACAAATTATTATAGACAAATGGAATGTCAGTCAAAAGGCCTTTACTGACATTAAAAACTGCCAACGACCGACGTATGTAAAAGATGGGATCGGGTATAAGGATAGGCAAGGAAATGAAAGAAAACTTTTCTTTCCACGACATAGCAAAAACTATGTGCCTATGCCAACTCCTCATCCCGACAATGATTTCATTGATGAAAAAGCCTCTATAGAACAAAATGATTCTTTTAAAAATGAAACAACCGCTAACATTCCTAAAAGTAATGCAGATCCAATTGTGTGTAAAGAAGATGTGTGCAATGAGGATGGAGACTACGGCGTTTCAAAAATAGGAATAGGTTATTCAGGCGATAGTTATTCCACCGTTAACTGGTTCGCCTGGAACTGTTCTAAGAAAAACAATATTCGGGATGAATGTAATAATTTAATTAGGACGGATGACTGTAATGGCCGCGTGCCTAAATTTAACTCTTTGGATGACTGTAAGGGCCATGTGCCTACATTTGAGACCCATGATCGTGAACATGCTATGTTTGAATGTCATGATTTAAATTCTGCATTTTGTGATGATAAAAATGTGTGTGAATCTCTGGTATTTGTGCCAGAATTGAAAAAGAATAGCTTTGGAAAATTCCTCACCGAGGAAATTCCAGAATTTATTCCATCTCGAACAGGTATGACATATTCAGAGAAGAAAGTCACTAAAGATAGCAGCAAAGAAGATTCAAGCTTTTCTGCCTCAGAAAAGGAAGAAGAGACTTCAAGTTCTGATGAAGAACAAGAATCAGAAAATTCAAGTGAAGTTCAAACAACAGAAGGTCAAAGCTCCGAAGATTCAAGTGACGAAACAATTGAAGATCAAAATTCAAGAAATTCAAGTGAAAATCAGAGCTCCAAAGATTCAAGTGAAGATCAACATTCATAAAATTCAAGTGAATATCAAACATCAGAAAGTTCATCAGATTCCGAAAATGATGAAGACTGTTCAGAAGATGAAAGCCGAGTTGACAAGCAAATGAAGAAAGCCGAGAGCTCAAGATACACCACATCAAAAGATTCTTCAAAAAGCTTAAGACACTCATCACATACATCATCTTCTAACACCAAAAAGCCCAGACGTAAACGATGTTTTCGCTGTGGTCATTTAGGACATACAACGAAACATTGTAAAAACAAGAATTTTTCTAAACCAGAATATGATTTTGTTAAAAATTTCCCAGATCAGCTTGATTACCTTAAGAAATCAGTTAAAAATCTGGTTAATTCAACAGCTTAGTTTTGGAAGCAAAAAGAGGACATCGTGGGTCAAAACCATGATAGATCCAAAGTGAAGCAAATATGGGTTCCCAAATCAAACTAATTTGTGTATATACTTGTATTTCAGAATAAACTCCAGAAATGGCTTCGAATGCTCATGGAATATATCTGTCATGTCAACAGCGGATGTTCAAGACACATGACAGGCTTAAAGGAACTTCTGAAGAATTTTCGTTTTATTGATGGTGATTTCGTGTCATTCGCTAAAGACGAGAAGGGAGGGAAGATCGTTGGAATAGGAGATGTTGTGTCTGAAGCACTTACTTTGGAAAATGTCAACTATGTTCCAGAATTGTGCTACAATCTTATGAGCGTATCACAAGTCTGTGATAAAGGAATATCGGTGCTTTTCAACGACATGGAATGTTTGTTTCTCAAGCCTGAATATGTCGTTCCTGCAGAGATGATCATGCTCACAGCTCCAAGATAAAACAACACATACGTGCTCAACATGAAAAATGCCAAGACAAATAATAACTTTACATGTTTAATCTCAAAGGCTTCAGAATCGGAGTCACTACTTTGGCATAGGCGATTGAGGCATGTAAATTTCAAAAATATGAACAAACTCTCTAAGTTAAACTTAGTTAGAGGTCTTCCGATAAAAGAATTTCCTTTTTCTGAAAAATTTATAGCATGCGCCCAAGGAAAGCAACACAAGAAATTGCACAAGCCCAAAGCAATGAACACGATTACTGCGCCTCTTCAATTGATGCATATGGATCTTTTGGTCCAATAAGTGTTAAGATTCTTGCTAAAAGTTCCTACTATTTGGTGATTACAGATGACTTCTCACGAAAAAACTGCATACGAACTTCTCTTCAAAAGGAAGCCGCTCATTGATTTCTTCAGACCGTTTGGATGTTATTGCACTCTTCTAAACACTCAAGAGAATCTCTTTAAGTTCGAAGCAGTGGGTGATATCTGCTACTTCATGGGATATTTATCCACTCAGAAAGCCTACAGAGTCTACAACAAACGAACAAAGATGGTGATTGAATCTTATTACGTTGACTTCCAAGAAGGAAACTACGCTAACACCGGAAGTACTCCCGATTGGTTTTACGATGTGGGTGTGATTTTCAACACCTTCGAAATTCCAGATGATGTTCTAGAAGCAGGACCCGCAGAAGCTGCTCAAGTTAAACCTTTGTTTGATTCTTCAGATATTGGTTTAACTCCTTTCACTACCCATTTTTCTCCATTCTCTGCTGATCCACTTCTCCCCGTGGATGAAGTAAATGTTGACACTTCGCCTGAGAACACCCCTCAAAACGGTGCTTCTTCTTCACAGGCGAATGTGGATGAACCAACTAAGGAAGATGATCCTCCAGTAATCTACGTTGACGAACACTTCACCAACCTTCCGCAACAAATTGAGACTCACACAAATGCAGGATACATGACAAATCGCAATCATCCTCTTGAGAATGTTATAGGTGCAGTAGAAGAAGGAGTACGTACACGTGGTCAGTCATCAAGCATCAACAAAGGGCTCTATGCAGCTTTTCTCTCGCAGTCCATGCCTCGTGACATTGAAGAAGCTATTCAAGACTCCAGTTGGGTTCAGGCCATGCAGGAAGAACTATATCAATTTCGCAAACTCAAAGTTTGGGAGCTAGTAGATTTACCTGAGGGAAAGTTTTCGATTGGTACAAAATGGGTCTTTCACAACAAGATGGATGATCGTGGAGTAGTGGTCAAGAACAAGGCTAGATTGGTGGTGCAAGGTTTTTGACAGGAGGAAGGAATTGATTACCAAGAAGTTTTTGCTCCAGTTACAAGATTGGAGGCAATCAGAATATTCCTGGCATACGCGTCATACAGGAATTTCAAAGTGTTCCAGATGGACGTAAAGAGCGCATTTCTGTATCGTAAGGTAAAGGAAGAAGTCTACATGTGTCAGCCTCCAGGATTCGAAAATCCCCATTTTCCAGGTCGCTACTACAAGCTGGACAAAACCCTCTATGGTCTTCACCAAGCTCCACGTGCTTGGTACGAGTCTTTGTCAACTTATCTTTTGAAGTGTGGGTACACCAGAGGAACGATCGACATGACTCTCTTCACCAAACGAATCGGAGAAGATGTAATGTTGGTTCAGATCTATGTGGACGATATCATTTTCGGGTCAACAAATGAGGAGTTGTGTAAAGAATTCGAGACCGTCATGAAGGCAAAGTTCGAAATGAGCATGATGGGAGAACTCACGTTCTTCTTAGGATTAGAAGTAAAGTAAAAGGAGGACGGCATTCTTATTCACCAGGCTAAGTACATTCGGGATATTCTCGCCAAGTACAACATGAACGACTGCAAAGTTGCAAGCACCCCGTTCGCCTCACAGACGGAGCTTACTCTAGATCCTCAAGGAAAACCAGTGAACAAGTCCTTCTACCGCTCCATGATAGGCTCTCTGATGTACTTAACTGCAACCAGGCCGGACATTATGTGGGTAATCTGTCTTTGTGCTCATTTCCAGACAAATCCCAAAGAATCACATGAAACCGCTGTGAAGCGCATCTTCCGCTATCTTAAAGGAACTCTGAAACTAGGTCTTTGGTATCCTAAAGATAGTAATTTTGATCTTATTGCTTATTCTGACAGTGATCATGCAGGTTGTAAAGTGGATCGCAGATCTGTATCAGGAGGATGTCAATTCTTGGGAAACCGTCTGATCTCTTGGCAAAGCAAGAAGCAGACAATTGTATCCACCTCCACTGCTCAAGCCGAGTACAATGCAGCCTACAGTTGCTGTTCACAAGTTCTCTGGATACAAAACCAGTTGTTGGATTATGAAATCAACATCATGAACACTCCTATATTCATCAACAATGAAGCATGTCTGGGAATTGTGAAGAATCCCATCCACCACTCAAGAACAAAGCACATCGAGATTCGTATTCACACAATTCGAGATGCTTACGAAAAAGGATACATCTAAGTGGTACCAGTGGATACAACACAGCAACGGGCTGACATATTCACAAAAGCCTTTGATAAAACCAGATTCAACCAGCTGGTAACCTGGTTGGAAATGGTTAATTTCCTTGAGTGGAAATGAATCTTGTTGTCCAAAATCGTTTGTAAATACTCTATCTTTTGTCCATATTAAAAAAAACGTTTGTTAAAAGTAAAACAAGTATCTTAAAACGTTGCCCACCAAAAAGATTTTCTGAACTTTAAAATTTCATTTTCGGGCAATGGACTTTCGAAAATAAAGATTTTAGGGGGGATATTCCAGAAAATCAAAATTAGATGCTTGTGTCTGACTCCTGTTAGAGGAAATGATAGAAAATTGCTAACACTTTGTCATTTCTTGAAAAACAGAAAACAAAAGAAATCGGGGTACCAAGCAACGACGTGTCGGTAGATTTAGCAACACCAACGAGTAAACTGCTGTTAGGGAGCCAAACATAACATCTACACAAGGATTCTAGCTTTTCTCAAGTATTACGCATCATTGTGGGTAACACATTGCGGCATATGGCTTAATGGTCTTAAATCTTGCGTTGATAGATTGCCAATGTCACACCCCCAAATTTCCACACGCGGAGTATCACCGCTTGGAGGCGTGACTGACCAGGATCAAGCCACCAATCATATTGAACAAGCATGTAAGTAAACATAATTCAACAAACCAATATGAAAGGTGTTCAAAAAAAACAAAGCATAGTTAAGTGTTTAGCGGAAGCATAATTTGTAAAACCCATAGCAAGTATTAAATATGAAATAAAGTAATGTTTAAAGCATGGCACAACTCGCCATGTCCCACAACGACCGTTCCTCCCTGTGCAAGCTCCATGGGTACTTAATGACCTGCAAGGCATGTAGCAACGAATCAACAACAAAGTTGAGCGAGTTCATAGTTGGTTGTTGGTTTTAGATGTTCCAAAAATAGTTCCTTTAACTGGCATCCCTGCCATGGGGGTTACCCCATATTTGAAAATGTAAGTTGTTTAACCCATTAATTCTGGCAATCCAGCCGTGGGGGCTACCCCATGATAGTTATCTGGCATTTCGGCCGTGGGGGCTACCCCATGTATTACAAGACCACGCGTATCGACTGCCACGAAAATGTAAGAGGTGCCCTAAGTCAATGTCTATCAGCATTGACCCTTTGCCCATAGTCCATTAGTACACGCCCGTCCGACTGGCACGGTGTGAGGTTTGTTAAACCTAATAGCGCTATTAACTAATGACCCGCTCGCCCTAGGCCTCGGCGATTAAGTTGATAATTGAGGGACTTCCTTTGATAGAGGTGATGATCTTAAGATCGTGTACGTAGGCTTTACGTACGTGCCCTTCAATCCGAGGACAGTAGTAAGTATAACTGTACGTAGGTTTTACGTACGTGCCCTTCAACCGAGGACAGTAATAATTTGTTTAATAGTAATAGTTGTACGAGTAGTTATTCAAACCCATTCCCAACCCCTGGGAATCCCATGCCTTGGCTAGTGTGAACTCACCTTGGTTTGCTCGGCAGATACACGAAAAAGTCAAGTCTAGCAGCTCGTTGTCAACCACGTCCTAACATGGTTACCATACAAGTCAGGTTTTGATTTCAAGTAGTGCACATAAGTATCACGTAAGATAGCATGTAAGAACACACATGGATCATGGCAAACACACATCATCACGTTTAACAGTCATAACGTATTCAACTTGTACGATTTAAAAGATTGGGGTCGCACAAGTTCAGCAACCTTGTGCGATCACCCATTGAAGCCCAATAGTACCCGGCCCATCAACCGAAATGCCCAACACACCTATACACACGGCCAAAATTAATAAACAGATAAACAACTTGTGCGATCCAATACATCATGTACGATTACAATATATCTTGTGCGACTCACTAACATAACCCACTAAATACCCCGGCCCAACATGTGAATAAGCCCAAAGCTTGTGCGACCCAAAACAGTTTGTTTTAATCTTGTGCGATCCAGCCAAGCTTGTACGACTGGACAATCTTGTGCGATCAGAAATCTTATGTGATAAGATTTGATCTTGTGCGATTTGTTTTATTCTCCGCCAATCATGCCAATCGGTTATATTATTTCCTTTTATGAGATTTATCAACCAATTCAAATAGTTTCCATCTAACCAATTAATCGATCAAATAACTAAATCATCAATTAATATGAACCCAAATATCATAACAACTCATCATCATTTCAGTGAAGGAAACCATCAAATCGAATCTTTTTATCAATTATGGCCGACCACTATTAGTCACCTCAAGAGGTTATTGGACCAAACTATGATATGCAACATTTACTAATTTCTTAACTTGATAATTGAACTAAAACAGAGATCACATGGCCGATTACATGCATACTAGTCGACAAACTCAATTAATCGACACACCACAATTTGTTTTCCGTTCATAAAGTCTTTCACATGATGATATGACATCAAGTCTTGAATGCCATAGAATGATTGGAACCCTTTTTTTTAAAATGTAAGAACACATGTGCTGATGCACATATAATTAATGGAATTAACTTTTAAACAATCGATGTATACTGACCACCACATGATTTCTAGAAAACCATACACATCGATTCAATCATATGTCCACAATTATCACCCACTAACAAATAATATTCATGGTGTCAACAATTAGTCAATGATATCAATCCAAAAATCATAAATATAACCGATTACTAACCTATTCTACATCAAACAAATCAAGATCAAACACTTAGCCATATTATCATTCGATCAAGCTATATCAGTAATCAAAGTCAAACAATAATAATCGTATACTAACCGAATGCAAGGTAGGAATCACAAGGACTTCGAGAGGATCCGGATAACCGTCGGCTTAGGGAGAGAGAGGAGAGCACTAGGGTTTTGTGTGTGTGGGAGTTTAGCAAACGAATGAGGAACAACTCCCTCATGGTGTGTGTTGTACGCATAAGAGAAGTGGGCCGACCCTTACTTGGGCTGCCCTTGATCCGAATACAAGTTGTGGCCCGAATGGGTTTGTGCGATCGAGTAAGTGTTGTGCGTTTGGGCCGTTTATATACATACATACATTACACAAAGCACGTATCAAAATAACATTCATATAATCATTCACTTTCATAGAATCACATATCGTACACATACGTTACTTCAAAGTACAAAGATAGGTTCGGAAATACGAGTTGTCACAGCCAAAGTCTGAGATTTCGGGTCTTTATATTGGTGTTTCATTCGGGGATATCATAGTTGTTCTTCTGCTGCATCCAGATACATGTTGACCTAGACGCTATGATATCTTTTCAAGAAAAGAGCCAAAAATGGCCAAATCCCTAAATTGTAGAAGCTTTCATAGAAAGTCATTCAAATGCACAAAAATGCACAAATCATACCAAATCTGGTATCTGTCTCCGCCCTCGGTAGTTTTCGGGATCTCTGCTGTACGAAAGTACTGACCTGATCTCCAACTCTATCGTTGAAAAAGCAAAACGAATGAATCCAATATACTCACCTGTTATGAGGAATCTTTGTGCATACCTTGATCGCGGGGGTATGTCCTGATGTGGGACTCACGGGCGTAATGATTCTATTTTCAATAGCTTGTGTGGGGGCCATAGAAGTCTTGTCAATATTACCAAAAACATGATAAACGCGCTCTCCGAAGGCATGTTGATAGAAGGATGGATGGATTTAAGCGGATAAACATAGTGGCAGTTTTTCTTGTGCCCTGATTCGCTAATAATAATAAATAAGGATTTGACAAGTGTTGACAATATGATCTTCGGCAGGTAAGTCGATAAGCGTCAAAAGAAACAAGAAAATCAGCAAAAATGGAGCCTCCCAGAGTTGAAAAACAAAGTTCGGAGTCAAAATGGCCCAAAACTTTCTCTTGTTTGTGAATATTTCATAATTTCTATTATTTTAAACTAAAAAGGGCATGTTTTTCGAGAAAGTTTGAAATTCACGAGCGTATTTAAATTGGTTTCTAAAAATGGTTTGTAATCATTCAAATGGCGGCGAAATTAAGATACTAGCAAAATTATTAATTTTGCTGGTTATCCTAAACCGCCTATATATTTCCTTAACCGACCTTATTTCAAACTTTTTCAAACAATATCCTTTCATCTTCCACAATATAATCGGTTATTCATCATAATCACTTTCAAGACCACCTGTCATCTCACATTGTGTTCTCTATTTTTAGTCAAGACAATAGGTAATCAGTACTCGTTCATTGCTTACAAATCTCTTTGATTGATGGTTCACTGTTTGAGTTCTTATGTTTGGTTTTAAGTTCAAAACTTAATATCATGAATCAGTAGATCTTAGGATGTTTTGAGAAAGATTATACCAGGCATCACCGATTTTTCAAGGTCCTTGAACATTTTTAAGATTGTTTGTGATCAAAGTTGAACAATGGGTGAAATCAGTTAGGGCATTAGAGGGGTTTTTCAAGAAAATTATGATGCCAGCGAAATAACGATGAATATGGCGAAGGATATGGAGAAATCATCATGAATCAGGGAATCTCAAAAGTCTCGAACGCAAGTTCGAGCAACTGGCGAGATAATTTATTTCGTCGGTAAGTCAGCCTAGACGAATGTCTTCGCTGATGAACGTGTTCGTAACCAGACTCTGTCTTCGCCAGCGATCGTCATCGAAATTAGGTTTGAGTCACTTAGTTGTTGCCGGCGAAAACACATGGATCCGATTCTGTCTCCAGCGAAATTGCTTAGTATCGACATTGATCATCAGCGAAGATAGCCTTTCGGTTATCAGCAAATTTGACTGTTGATTTTTTTTGTAACTAGTTTCTTGAGTTTTGTAAATATTTTCTAAAATCATTTTTCTTATATAATATGTAAATATTTTTTTAACCAAATTATTATGCTATACATATTTTAGTATCTCGTTGTAAATATTACATCTTAGTGTCGTAAAAAAAATTCTAACTTGGCTCGTTTGTTGTTTCTGAAGCAAGATGGTGAAAAACATCGAGTGGGATAAGACTCTTAAGCAAAATCAGTTTATCAAACTTGAAGAAGTACCAAAGGATTCCGAAGACGTGGCCAGATGGATACAATCAAGCAGGATAACCTTCGCAGTTCAAACGGAAGTCCCTATCTATCGGATTCACATTCAAGAATTCTGGCAAACGGCCAAAGCTGAAACTGTTAACAAAATCAGAAGGATATCTGCAACAGTTTGCAACAAAGAAGTAATTGAAACTGAAGAAAGGATACGCACTGTTCTGAAGCTGGGAGATAATGCAGAGGATCCGATCAACTTGAACAAGGATTTATATTCTAGATGGGTTTCGTGGTATGGGATATGTGGGAGATTTTAGTCAAAGAAGGAGATCAAAAGAAACGGTCTAACGAGGGATTGGAGGTTCATTGTACATGTAATTGCTATGAGTTTGGCTCATCGTAAAGGTGGCTATGATGGGCTTAACTTGGAATGGTCAGCAGCAATGCCGAACTTATGCTTGAACCAAAAGTTCAACCTCTCTGGATTAATCTTCAACTACATGCTCGAGAATGCAAGAGGACATACTTGGGCAATGTATCCCAGATTCATTCAAATGTTAATCAACGTTCAATATTCCAAACTGCCGCGTGATGGAGAACTCTACACCTTTCATGTTCTCACCAGTCGACAGTATACAGAGATCAAAACGAACGAATGGGTAATGTTACACGACTGGATGTATACTGCTGAAAGACTTCCGTTGGTCAAAGCAGCTTATAAAAGTACATAGAAGCGCTTCAAGCAAAACAACAAAGAATCATGCAAGCTGAGGAAGAGGTTGTAGAAGAATAAGAAGAAGAACAACTGAAAAGAAAAAGAAAAAGAAAAGGAAAGCAAGCGGCAGACGACGAACCTCCAAAGAAGAAAAAATCCTCAGAAAACCCAGAAAGACTTATGGGAGCAAGCTTCAGAGCCGCAGATTCAGAAGAACATCGTCGACACATTCAAGATATGCGGGAAATTCATGCAATGCAAGAAAAACAAAAGAGAGAAAAGAGGCTTGCAAGACGAGAAATGTCGGAGTCTGAAAGACTGGTTGTTGTGATGGAAGAAGAGCAAGCATTGGAGGATTTTGTTGATACATTATTAACCGATCCAGAAGAAACTTCTGCAAGCAAAGCAACTCCCCCAAAGAAAAAGTCAACAGAAGAAGGACCTTCTAGGTTTCCACAAGTGAAACCCACAAGGATCTCAAAACCTCCTGTGCCTCCACAAAGAATTCATCCATTTCAAGATCTATATGATAAACTTGTCAAAGAGATCGGTGCAACTCCAGCTAAAGAAATCTGCCTCCTCAAGAACCAAGTAAATGATACAAACATCCTGAGAGAAAAGCTGAAAGATCAAAGAAAGAAAAACAAAGAAATGCATGTTTACGTCACTGGTCAATCACAGTACATAAGGTTTCAGCAGCATGGAATAGAGAAGCTATACAGAATGATGAAGAACATTTGCGCAAAAATTGAGATAGAGCCCATGTTCTCTTTCACAGAAATCTTCGACTTTGAGGCATTTAAATAGGAGGAAACAAATAGAAAGAAGAAAGAAGCAGAAGCAAAGAAAAGACGTCTTGAGTCGACAGAAAAAGTCACTGAGGGAGATGATAGTGACGAAAAAGAAATGGACCGAGATGAGATGCCTGCAAAATTTATTGAGTGGGGATTGGAAGTGGAAGTTGTTTATGAACAAGAAGATGGAAAGACATTCACCCCACAGCACCCCGAATGGTTTAAAAGGGAAAGAGAAAAACTTCCTGATTTTTATTAGGTAGTAACTGTTGAGAAGACAGAAGCTACTGATAAAATCATTAGTGGGATGTATAGCAATCTTAAGGGGATGTTTGTGGTTAAACGAAGAGGTGGTGTGATTCAGTACTTCAGAACAGGGTATGATTTGTTTTCTCTTCCCAGGTGGGATTTACGGGAACTCGGCCGACTGGATATGCTAAATCCAGATGATAGAAGCGTTGGGGGGGGGGACTTTGAGCGTATAATTGCGAAAGAATGCAACCGAGGCTTTCCGACAATCAAGCCACAATGTCCCAGAAGAAGAGTATCCAAGACAATAAAAGATCCTATTACTGGAAAAGGCAAAGTGACGTGGGTTATTAACCCTGCAAAAGTTGTCACAAGAATTAAGCTCCCAGATGAGGTCCCGGTGTGTCTGAACAACTTCAAGAAGTGGTTCTATGATAGCCATACTGGTGAAGCGGTGATCCGCTCGAACAAAAATGAAGATATTAAAATATTGGATCCAATGGATGTATTCATGTTCGGACTCTCTAACTTACCGGTGCTGAATGCAAATCGGATAAATGTTGGAGCTGGAAACGCCAATCTAGAAGAGGCCATGCTGTTTCAGAGGGTAGTGGAAAGGGCCAGGAAGAGAAAACGAGAGATGCTCGACATCGTTGACAAGATCGAGAAAAGAAAGGATACTGACGCAAAGAAGAAAGAAGAAAGGAAGAAGAAAAAGCATGAGAGAAAGAAAGAAAAGTCCCCCTCAACGACAAAAGAGTCCACCACAACTCCTCAAGCAACATCACCACCTCCGGCCTCATCCACATATGAGGCCATTATGGAGGATCCACCATCGAAAAGTGAAGCTGTTTTAACTCAAGAAACCCCTGCAACAACGACCGAGGTTCAAGCGACACCAGAAGAAACAGGGAATGCAGAAGTCCCTCCAGAGCCAGAAAAGAATGCTACAGACAATCCAGAAGCAACTAATGAAGAATGAAAAACAAGTATGCAACGATCTAAGGGGGATATTGTTGGAGCTTATGAGATCATTGATACTTGCACTGGATTAGTTTAGCTATAGTTTGTAGCTTATTTGAAGTCTAGGGACTTGTTTTGTAATTATATGGTAGTGGTAAATCTGACCTAGTGTAGTTAAGATGCCAGCATAATTATAATTATGCTGGCAAGTCAGATACTATATAATGCCTTGTATTGTTGCCCTAGCCAAGCTTTTGGCCACACTTGGTGAATATTAGTGTTGTTTACATTTCAATCTCTACTCATTGTGCTTAATCAGATTTCCAAGGTGCTTTATTGTTTATCTTATTGTTTGGATTCAATACAACACTTGTTGTATTCATCAAACCACTAGCTTCATCTTCAATCTTGATTCTTCTTAAATTTTTCATAGTACAAACACCTAATCAATAGGTGTTTTGGACTAAAACAATCAACCACTGTGATCCGGATTGATATTGGGATCTACAGAATCGGCATACTTTCACAGTTTGTCGAAATTAGTCCCTGTAAGCGAATAAACTTGATTTCGACACACCAAACCCTTCAAAAATTATTTCTAAGTATGTAAAGGTTATTTAAGGTATGTTAAGCCCATCTCACTATTCCAGAGTGTTTATCGCGTTAAACTGATTAAGTTTACGCATTGGTTCGCGTATAACTTTCTAGAAAGCGATTTAGAGCTCGAAATCGAACAAGAATTGATATGTGCAAATGACACACATATTTATTCAAATCCCAAGTATGAAACACAATATTTCATTGGTTTGGTATTTGTTTGTGGCCTTGGAGGCACAGATGTCACAGTCTCCCCTACTTCAGGAAATTTCGTCCCGAATTTTTATTTAGAGGAAACCTGTGAGAGCTCAAAACATGAAGTCGAAAAGATAAAACAACACTGGTTAGATTTTTGAACTTCTAATAACTTTAAATAACATCATGCTTGCAATGTAAGAGGGACACTTATAAAAATATATGAAGTGCCATTGGTGCGTCCACCGTACCTCCATTACATTGTTCACATTTCGTTATTGGTGCCACTAGTGGTTCTTACACATGATAAATCTTACTGTGGTTTCCGTGCACTGAATTTTATAATGATGTATGCATCCATAATTACGTAATTCCTTGCATAGTCCACACAGTGCATTTTATAATGTGTAGGGGAAGAAAAACAATGAACGAACCTGTGATGATTATGACTAGACCCCCATGGGGTCCTTATAATTAAATCAATAAATGATCTCTTTAAATAGACTACCAAGGATTCTTTTCAGCTATATCATCACATACCATTCTTAACCAGATTCTGAATCAATCTTTTTTACTAGGCCACTCAAGGGGTCTCTTTTGAATTATGGAATGGTACTATATAATCCAAGGGTCTTAACTATTACATAGAAGCCCATTAAGGATTTGAAGTAGTACCTTTGGATATCCTACTATGAATCCCTCATACGAAGATATGGAAGATTCTACGAGGATTTGGATAACGAAAATTCGGATCACACAAAAACAAAACACATAATCACATAATTGTTTAACTTGACCTTTAATTTGTTATCTTTGGATACGGGTATTTAAAGCACACCAGGAATCCAATCCGTGGATTTCATTTGGCACTTTAAACATTTCAAGAATCTAACTATGAAGATTGGAAGATCTTAATAGGAATTTGGCTTTGTCCTTACTGCATCGTAATGTATGTATTGAAGCATATAATGAATTCAATTAAGGACTCACGATAGTACCGTTAGATATCAAATCAAGGATTTGAAATGGTACTTCAAGTATCTGTTTAGGAATTTGTAATTTGTACATTGTACTTTGTTTCTTTAAAGAAAATAGTCCTTAGGATGTTCGGGGAGATCACAAGTGATCATAAAAATGAAAGAACCACGCGAGTAGTTTGTTTTGCAAGGAACATAGTTCCTTAGCGTCGGCATCCTAGAGGTATGTCAGACGTACACACAATCGCATCAGTTTCGAAAAAAATAAAATTGGAACAACAAATTTTATTTATATAACAGCTGGATTGTTTCAAACGTCAAAAGATAATAAACAAGGAGATACAAAAGTCTAATTGTTCACTACTGCAATATCATTTGCATTTGCCTCGTTTATGTTAAACACTCGTCCACGAGCTAGATTTGTGTTAACAAGTCTTTGGGCTATTGTTCCGGTAGTGAGTAATATCACCACAGTTATAGCATGACCCAGGTGAAAACTGTGCTTGAGCAGCAGCAGGATTTGCAGCAGCTTGGTTTTGGTTAGCATATCGGCATGTATTGACCAAATGTCCCAATCGCCCACAGTGGGTACATTTGTGACACTGTGTTTGCTCAAGATGATGACGGTTGCATTTGTTGCACAAGGGTGTGGTACCAACATAGTTTTTCCAAGCACGGGGTTGTGCTGGTTGGTTTGGTGCAACCTGATTATTCTGAGCAGTTATTGCGCAGTTTTGTGTAGCCTTTGGTTCTTCTTGTGTAGACTTGTCAGATGGTTTCGGGTCGCCTTTTCGGAAAAGCTTACTTTTCCTGATCTTAGATTCAGTCAGGGTAGCAGACAATTCAGTGGCCTGTCTGACGGTAGTAGGGTTGCTACCAGTAACGATATCCTGAACTGGGTCAGGGAGACCATCAATATACTTTTCAATCGCCTTTTCCAAAGGCGTAACCATGGCAGGACATAACAGGCTCAGCTCCTCATAACGGTCAGTGTAGGCTCGATGTTCACCGTTGTCTTGCTTTAGATCGTCGAATTCCCTTTCCAACACCCTAAGCTCATGACGAGGACATAACTCCTTCATCATTAGAGCTCGAAGCTCTTCCCAAGTTTAAGCCAGTGCCACATCGGCACCCCTATCTCTCATCACGCCATTCCACCATCTTAAAGCTCGTTTCTCAAAA
This sequence comes from Helianthus tuberosus, assembly GCA_030545235.1. Classification (NCBI taxonomy): domain Eukaryota; kingdom Viridiplantae; phylum Streptophyta; class Magnoliopsida; order Asterales; family Asteraceae; genus Helianthus; species Helianthus tuberosus. The sequence goes on along the minus strand of CM060426.1, from coordinate 45,241,708 downwards.
ACACTAGATGCGAATTCAACCTTTCGCTCGTTTGGACACTGAACATGTCTGAAGGTGCTCTCTAGACTCTCGAACCATTGCAGAAGTGCAGTTGCTCCTTGAGACCGAGAAAATTTTGATGGCTTAGCTGAGTTGAACGTTTTGAAGTTACATAGGGCATTGTTGTTGTTATTGTAGACTTGGTTAACTTGAGAGATGAGGTTTGGAAGTACAGCAGCCATTTGCTGCGTAATGATAGCTGCCAGTTCTTCGTTAGGTATCTGATTGTCGCGTCGTGGAGGCATTCTAAAGAGGAAACATGAGAGAAAACGAGTGAAATGACATTGGGTAAGAATAGGATGTTACAATTACTGACCAAAAAGCATGGATAATGGTCCTTTGTTCGTACCACGAAGCAAACAAACGACGCACAAAGGCTGAACAAAGTAAATAGGTCTTCATAATGTATCGCGAAGACATGCTTTAGCCTATAAGTGGACACTCACCCCAAGAGTTCCCAGGTAAGAGTGACTGGTCCGATTATGTGGATTTGTACGAACACTCTAGCCTTAGACAGAAAACTCAGGATACAGGCACCCACCCTTCCGGATTGCACGTGTTCACATTAATAAGACCCAAACTTTGGTGAGATTTTGAAAACTTTGAAGGTTCAAAACCTTATAATAAATCATCCTAGAACAGATGATTGGTTTTCAAAGCAGGTTTGGAATTTGTGTTCTCGTTGTGGTTGTCGCCTAAAGATAGGCAACGGTATTGTTTTATGACTAAACGCAAGTAAACTCGCGTTAGGGTCCTAGGAAGGTTATAGTCTAGGTCAAAGCATTACTAATAACCTAATTACCTATAGCCATGAGCTCTTATACCAACTTTTCTGTCACACCCCGACCGCGTTAAAACAACAAACCGCGGCAGAAACGTCGGGGAGTGTCATAACAGAATCATTGTTTCACAACACATGGATTAAAGTTCTGTTTTATTGAATTAAGTTTATTACATTGTATTGAAATTAGAAACAAAACATGAACAAATTAACTTTCATTGTCATTAAGTCACTAAGGCCTCGTCCATTCCTATGTGAACATGCATCAATATCATTTAATAACAGCATCTGAAACACATGTGAAAATAGGTACGTCAGCATAAAAATGTCTGTGAGATACATAGGTTTTATTTAAATAGGATTCATGACTTGTAAGTTTAGAGAAAAAAAATGTTTAACAAAAATAGTCATGAACCTTAAATTATTTTCTTTTAGAAATCATACGAAAATTGATAAGAAAACAGATGATATAAAAGAATAATGCATGATTAAATAAATAATCAAGTAAAAATGAGTTTGTATAAAATATGTTGTTTATAAATCAATGTTTTGTAAAGATGTGATAATTGTGTAAAATGTAATATGTCAAAATTGAAATGGTTTAAATAACGCTACGATATGCAATATCATAAAAGCACTTATATATATGAAGTACCAGCGGCGTATCCACCATGCTTTTATCATATTACACATGCCTCGTTATTTAAATCACTTACCCAAACAAACCACCAATGTAAAAATGTTCATGTATAATTAATTTATACTTTGGTTTTGTAAATAACATATCAAACTATGCTTTGGTTTTGAAAATAACATATCAAACTATGCTTTGGTTTTGAAAATAACATATCAATTATGTTTTGGTTTGAAAATAACATATCTTTGGTTTTGAACATAACATATCAATTATGTTTTGGTTTGAAAATAACATATCAACTATGTTTTGGTTTGATAATAACATATCAACTATGTTTTGGTTTGAAAATAGTATATCAACTATGCTTTAGTAAATATCAAAGTCAATTAAAATATATGTTGGTTTTGTACATAGTATATCAAATTATACTTTGGTTTTATAATATCACATATGGGAGCATATCAAACTATACTTTGGTAGTATATCAAAATATACAAAAGAAAATGTGATTTGGCATTACATTCAAACCTTTGTGCATCAAACTACACCTTAGAGACTATAGAAATACCACCAAGGCAATTTCTATTTGTTGGGTCAAAATGGAGAATGATGTTATCAATTATGACGGCTTTAGTTTAGCAGTTTTATTGTTTATATTATATGGCGCTTTTATTTGTAATAGACGGACATTTTAGGGAGTATAGTAGGTTTTCCAAGCAAGAGGCGACTTGCTTGGAGGACAAGGCTCAAGGGGCTACAAATAGAATACTACACCTCACTTAGAGGGCGTGCATTTGGGAGCCACCACTTCGGGGGAGCTCACCCAGGGTGGATGAGTATTTTGTAATCTTTTATCACTATCAATGAAAATATCTTTCTTTCAATCTTATCTTTATCTATCTTTCTATTGTTCATTATCGATTGTTCTTGGCTCGAATCACCCGTCTCCATATTATTTACCGAATCGAAACAGAAATCGGATCGTTACGGACCTATCATTTGGTATCAGAGCCTCGTTGGCTCGTTTCAGTTTCGGTTTGGTCGGTTCTTCACCGAAAAACCCACTGGAGACGTAAAACTAGCACAAATCTGTGTGTTTGTTGATGCTTTAGATCTGACAACTTTGGTCACATCAGTGGTTTTGTTCTTTACCAGTTCATCAAAGAACTACACACACTTGTGTGAACACTTGTATGTGTTTTCATTTAGAGAGAAACATGAAGAAGAGAGTATGGGTGGTGATGAACCAGCGTTTCAGATCTGGGTTTTGAGAGAGGGAGTCGGTTAGCAAGATAAAATGTAGAGAGAAGAATCACGAAAATGTATCAAGTTCATGGTGGCCACCAGTGGCTAATGCAGAGGGTTATTGTTTGGTCAAGAAAGGCAAAGAGGAAGGCGTCACGATTGTCACACCCCGACCACGTATAACATATAAAGCGTGGCGGAAACATCGGGGAGTGTTGTGACAGAATTAATTGTTTCAAATCCATGGCAAACAAAGTTGTATTTTATTTATTAAACACGAGTTACATTGTCTTAACATAGGAAATACAGAGTTTATAACATAATTAAACAAAGTCTATCATCGTTTTTAGTCTCTAAGGCACAGGTCCGCCCTAGTGTCCTGATCAACATCCTATGGAAAAGCTCCTCAAAAACACATGTGAAAATAGGTACGTCAGCATAAAAATGCCTGTGAGATACATAGGTTTTGTGAAAATAGGTTTCATGACTTATGTTTGAGAAAATGTTTAGTCATGAACCTTGTAATTTGATTTGTTTTGTAAATCACTTGAAGAACGATAAGATCAGATGACATGTATAAATAAAAGAATAATGTATGGTTAAATGAATAACCATTGTAAACTGGGTTTGTGTAAGATAAGTTGTTTGTAAAACAATGTATTGTGAAAAGTATATTATTTGTATAGAATGTTGTATGTATCAAACTGAAATGATTCAAATAACGCTACGATATATGTAATACCATACAAACACTTATATATAGGAAGTACCAGCGGCGTATCCACCATGCTTGTATCATATTACATACGCGTCGTTACTTAACCACTTAATCAAACCAAGCCAATCAATTGTAAGATGTCTATGTTTAAACCAATAGTCAAAAGTCCTTGTATAAACCATGTCAAATGTTTATAAGTCAAAAAGTAGTCAAGTAATGTGTAACAAATGTTATGTATGGTAAGTAAAATAAGACTACTTAAACCATAAGTAAAAATGTACAAAACAAAGTATTTTGAATATATCAAAAAGTTATGTTTTGCAAAGTGATGCATGATACATTGATACAAACATTTATGTGGTAAGTTAACGCATACATTCAAGCCTTGAGACAGTCGGATAACCCTTTCAGTCAAGGTTATCAAAAGAATTGTATTCGGATTCAGTCATTCCTTACATCCAAACAAACCCGGGATGTCAGGAATGGGATTTGTCAAGTCCTATGGTACCACTACTTACTCCCGAGCGGCGTAGCAAATGTTAATGAACGTTATAAAGACCCGTTTGTGCAAACCAAATGTCATAGCAGTTGTATACATGTCATAAGAAAACAATGTACAAAGTATGCTAAGTTAACATACAAAGCAGAAAAGTCATGTAAATCAATGTGCTAGCATGCTATCAGTCAACATACATAGCAGAAATGTAATGTAAAACGATGTACTAAGTATGCACACAATGGACATACATAGCATGAAATGTAATGAAATCATGTACTATAATGTACTAACAAACATAGTCGGTATATGATGTGAAAACTGGAAAGCATGAAAGTAACAAGTAGGCACATGTGTTTCACCCCAAAACAGTTTGGAAAACAGTAAAAGAGGGGTCTATGTACTCACTTGTGATTGCTCAGATGTCTAAAGATAATCACCAAGTAATGCTAGAGATCTCGGAATATCAAACGGCACCTAGTATAGGTAACTATGTTAATAAACCGGACCTATCTCGGAAGATTGGGTAGCATTAGGGTTTGTAAACCAAATGAGTGTAGGAACTCACGTGATATGGTTTAACAAAGCCTACATGCTAAATGAAACTTAACCTAAGTCTTATTGACCCATTATGATCCGTTTAGGTAGCTTATGCTACTTAAACGCATCGTGCGCGTGAAACGCGTTCGGACCGCCTAACTAGTCCTATGACAAGTATTATATGCCTAAACATGTTACATAATCAGTTACGTGACAAAAGTTTAGGTTACATATGCTAAATTACCAATTATGTATGAAAAGGGTATTCTGGTAATTTACCTGAGGCATATAAACTACCTATCATACAACTACTTAAACGTCGTGACCATAAGGTATAACCTCGGAAGGTTATTCCCTACACTATGGTCACCTAATGTATTTGGTCGGATCCTAATGATCGACCAAACTGGGTCGGGTTCGAGGTATAAGCGATTTATTAGATCGCTTACCCTACGACCCTAGACAACGTGGTAATCAGTAGGCATAGTCCCAAGGGACTATGACCATCGTGATTACAATCACGTTGTGAAGTTCTAACGAACTTCGCATTGACCATTACTGGTCAACGCTGAAAGTCAAACAAAGTTTGACTTTCTGACTCGAAAAGCAGTAAAAATAAGGAAAAGAACGAAAGAATACTTACGAAGGGTCCCCGAATGCTAATCCCGATCCAAGAACTCAGGTATGAAACAATGGTTTCAACTTAGAGCTCTCAAATAAGAATTCTTGTGCTTTAAAACAATGAAAGGCATGGGGTATATATAGTTTTCGGTGAACCGTTGAGATCGTTTCATGGAAACCGTGATTCGATCCCATCCGTACACTTGTTGAAAGGTTATGGAAGCCACATATGCTCCTTATCTTAGTGGCTAAGCAACTTAAAACATGTGGTTAAGGATCAATCAGCTGCAACTTGTGTTTAGAAACATTGAATCTGATCAGATAGTCAGTCGCGTAGCGCGACAGGTAGCCCTATAGGTGTCGCGCTACGCTAGCACCCCCCCTGAATCAGAAAGTTTCAAAATTGGCAGCAATGGTCCCTGCACGTGTTTAAGGCCTTTTTCGATGCGTTTGAACCCCGTTAACCTCATTTCAAGGCTCTAAAATGAAGTTAAAGTATAGGGAACTCAAAAAATACTCAAAAATATGCCGGATGATGGTTCGTTTGGTCGTACGAACGCGATGTTTGCTTAATTACGACGGAATGCGCATAAGCGCGAAAAACGAACCAAATGACGCGACGAATGGATTTTTCTTATGGCGAACACTAAAATAAAATATAGTCATGCTTTCATAAATTTTTGGATGTCCGGATGTATTCGGAACGTAAGTTATGCGCGAAAATGCAAACTTGTGCACTTTTTGACACTTTTAGTCCCTGAATGTCCCAAAAGTTTATTTTAGCACACCAAACCCCTCAAAGCCTATTTCTAAGCTATGTAAAGGATATTTAAGGTGTGTTTAACTTATGGTCTTGTTCCGGAATGTTCGTTACAGTTCAGATTGGCATACTTTCGCAGTTTGTCATATTTAGTCCCTGTAAGCGAATTAACTTGTTTTTGCCATACCAAGGCCTTCAAAACTTATTTCTAAGTTATGTAAAGGTTATTTAAGGTATGTTGAGTATATGTTGATGTTCCAGAGTATTTCTCGCATTAAACTGAGTACGTTTACGCACTAGTTTGCGTATAACTCTCCAGAGAGTGATGTAGAGTTTGGAATTGAACAAAAGTCAAAACATGAAAAATGTAAAACACAATCAAACAAACATTGGGATCAAATAACATTGTTTTATTGATAATAGAACTGTTCATAGCGATTACAAGCACAGTTGTTACAGTCTCCCCTACTTGTGGAAATTTCGTCCCGAAATTTATTTAGAGGAAACTCGTGGAAAAAGATGTGGATATTTCGCCTTCATTTGATCTTCGCGTTCCCAAGTAAACTCAGGTCCACGTTTAGCTTCCCAGCGAACTTTGACCAAAGGAATGCGCTTGCGTTTAAGCCACTTGACTTCACGTTCCATGATTTCCACTGGTTTCTCAACAAATTTCAGTGTTTTGCCAACACGAATTTCGTCAAGCGGTATGGAGAAGTTCTCATCAGCTGTACACTTCTTGAGATTGGACACGTGAAAAGTTGGATGAACATTTCCAAGTTCAGGAGGTAACTCAAGTCTGTAGGCTACCTTTCCGATTCTTTCGACAATCTTGAATGGTCCAACATATCTAGGTGCAAGTTTTCCTTTCTTTCCAAATCTGATCACACCTTTCCAAGGTGAGACCTTAAGTAATACTCGATCACCGACTTGAAATTCAAAGGCTTTGCGTTTTGGGTCCGCGTAAATCTTCTGACGGCTTCTAGCTGCCTGAAGGTTATCACGAACTTTCTTGACCTTGTCAGTTGTCTCTAAAATGAGGGCAGGTCCAGTAAGTTGAGCCTCGCCAATCTCATTCCAGCAGACTGGTGAACGACATTTTCGACCATAGAGAGCTTCGAAAGGAGCCATTTTGATGCTAGTGTGATAACTGTTGTTGTAGGAGAATTCAATCAATTTAAGATGTGAATCCCAGCTACCACCAAAATCGATCACACAAGCTCTAAGCATATCCTCCAGAGTCTGGATTGTTCTCTCAGATTGACCATCCGTTTGCGGATGATAAGCTGTGCTCAGATTAAGTTGGTTCCCCATGGCAGATTGCATGGTTCTCCAAAAATGAGAAGTGAAACGAGCATCTCTGTCAGAAATGATGTTTAAAGGAACACCATGTCGAGCCACAATTTCATCTACATAGATTTGAGCAAGTCTGTCAGTAGGAAAATCCTCGCGGATTGGCAAGAAATGCGCTGACTTTGTGAGACGATCAACGACTACCCAGATGGCATCATGACCTTTCTTTGTGCGCGGGAGTTTGGTAACAAGATCCATAGTAATGTTTTCCCATTTCCAAACTGGGATCTCTGGTTGCTCCAATAAACCAGAAGGACGCTGATGTTCAGCCTTGACCTTTAGACAAGTAAGGCATTTGGATACGTATAAGGCAATGTCTTTCTTCATACCAGGCCACCAATAGTGAATACGAAGATCCTTATACATTTTATCTGAGCCCGGATGAATAGAATAGCGAGACTTATGGGCTTCATCCATAAGCAAGGTACGAAGATCATCCTGGCTTGGGACCCACAAACGGTCCATGAAGTAATATGACCCATTGTCCTTCAGTTCAAGAGCAGGTGTTATGTGATAGGGAAATTCCTTATCTATCAAACCTTGTGAAACACAAGATTGCTGAGCTTGAGAAATGCGTGCTTGAATATCGGATCGAGCTTGAATAACAGATTGAACACGTACACAATGAAGCTTGGTACGTTCCTTACGACTCAATGCATCAGCTACGACATTCGCCTTACGAGGATGGTAGCGAATTTCGCAGTCATAGTCGTTTAAGAGCTCAACCCAACGTCGCTGTCTCATGTTGAGTTCTTTCTGGTTGAAGATATGCTGAAGACTTTTGTGGTCTGTGAAAACCACACATTTTGTACCATACAAATAGTGTCTCCAGATCTTTAGAGCGAAAACAACTGCACCCAATTCAAGATCGTGAGTGGTGTAGTTCTTCTCATGAATCTTCAACTGCCTCGATGCATAGGCTATGACTTTGTTCCTTTGCATCAGAACACAGCCAAGACCTAATTTAGATGCATCGCAATACACGACAAAATCATCATCACCCTTAGGCAATGATAGAACAGGCGCATCGCAAAGCTTCTGCTTCAGGTGTTGAAAAGCTTCCTCTTGTTTGAATCCCCAGTAAAAGGGCATTTTCTTCTGAGTTAGAGCAGTTAGAGGAACTGCAATCTTAGAGAAGTTTTCAATGAAGCGGCGATAATAACCCGCCAGACCAAGAAAAGAACGAACTTCAGTAGGGGTAGTAGGCGTATCCCAATCCTTAATCGCACTGATCTTGGAGGGATCTACATGAACACCTCGTTCGTTGATAATGTGTCCCAAAAATTGAACTTCTTCAAGCCAAAATTCGCACTTGGAGAATTTGGCGAAAAGTTGCTCTTTCTTCAGGAGTTCCAGAGTAAGACGAAGATGCTGCTCGTGATCAGCTCGCGTCTTAGAGTAAATCAAGATGTCGTCAATAAAAACAATGACGACCTGATCCAAATAAGGTTTGCAGACCCTATTCATTAAGTCCATGAAAACAGCAGGAGCATTAGTCAAACCGAATGGCATGACTGTGAACTCGTAATGTCCATAACGAGTACGGAATGCTGTCTTCGGAATGTCTTCTTCTTGCACCCGAAGTTGATGATATCCAGATCGCAGATCAATCTTCGAAAAATAAGAAGCGCCCTGTAATTGATCAAAGAGATCATCGATGCGAGGTAGGGGATATCGATTCTTGATGGTAAGCTTGTTAAGCTCACGATAATCGATACACATCCTAAAGGATCCATCCTTCTTCTTCACAAAAAGAACAGGAGCACCCCAAGGTGAAAAGCTAGGACGGATAAAACCTTTGTCAGAGAGCTCCTGAAGCTGTTTAGACAACTCTTGCATCTCAGATGGTGCAAGACGATATGGAGCTCTGGCTATGGGATTTGCACCAGGTACGAGATCAATGCGGAACTCGACTTGGCGTGCTGGAGGTAGACCAGGTAAGTCTTCAGGGAATACTTCAGAATAATCCCGAATGACAGGAATATCTGAAATAGCCTTACCCTTGCCTTTATCTTCTGTAACATGTGCTAAGAAAGCCACATAGTTCTTTTGCAGATACTTCCGAGCTTTAAAACAAGACATGAGTTTGAGACCATCGGTAGGCTTCTCGCCTTGAACCTGCAGGATCTCGCCTGTCGAAAGTGGCACACGAACAATCTTCTTAGAACAAACTATCTCTGCGTGATGCTTGGATAACCAATCCATTCCCACAATAACGTCGAAGCTTCCAAGTTGCATAGGCGCGAGGTCAATAGGAAAAAGATGGTCGTTAAGATTCAACTGGCAGTTGTGAAGAACAGAATCAAGAATAATGGGTTCACCACTAGCAACCTCTACTGTCAAAGATTTGCCTAGTTTCGTTCTAGACACGCGAAGCATTTGTTCAAAAGATAATGACACGAAACTCTTATCGGCACCAGAATCGAAAAGAACAGATGCAGGCTGATTATTAATAAAGAACGTACCGTTCACCACATTATCGTCAGCTTGTGCCTCTTGGGCATTCATGTTAAAAACTCGGCCTCGAGCCGGAGCCGGAGCCGGAGCCTGATTCTGGTTCTGGTTCTGGTTCGCCAGTCTTGGGCACCGATTCCTGTAGTGGGTCAGATCCCCACAATTGTAGCACGAACCAGGAGGAAAATGAGGTCGTGCAGCTTGACCTTGTTGCTGAACAAGAGGCTGAGCAACCTGTTGGGCCTGATTTTGAACAGCCTGGTTCTGATTGACAGGAATGCGGCAGTTCACAGCAAGATGACCAGATCTTCCGCAGTTGGTGCACTGACGACACTGGAGATGTGGTTGATGATGGCCGTTACACCTGTTGCACAAAGGTGCATTTCCAAAATAAGGCTTTTTGGCTAGTGGCTGCGCAGGCTGATTTGGTGCAGCTTGAGCCTGTGCAGTAACGGCAAAATTTTGGGAAGCCTTTCGCTTCCTAGAATTCTTTGAGGAACCAGAATTCTTCCCATTCTTGTTTTCACCTTTCTTACCATCCCCTTTCTCAGATGCCTGCTTCTTACCCTTGTCACCCTTCTTATGCAGCTTTCCCTTACGCACCTGCGACTCAGTCAGTGTCGCTGATAACTCGATCGCCTGACGGAGTGTGGCAGGGTTACTACCAGTAAGGATGTCTTGCACTGAGTCAGGTAGGCCGTCGATGTACCTTTCGATGGCCTTGTCGAGTGGGGTAACCATAGTCGGGCAAAGCAGACTCAACTCTTCAAACCTGTCAGTATATGCCCTGTGCTCTCCACTATCTTGCTTCAAATTATCAAACTCTTTCTCCAAGGCTCGCTGTTCATGACGAGGACAGAATTCCCTCATCATAAGGGCTCTAAGTTCAGCCCAAGTCTGTGCGAGAGCAACTTCTGCACCTTGGTCCCTCATAACCCCGTTCCACCATGTCAAAGCCCTCTTCTGAAATACGCTCGAAGCAAACTCGACTTTGCGATTTTCGAGACACTGCACGTGGCGAAAAGTATTCTCTATGCTCTCAAACCACTGAAGAAGCCCAGTCGCTCCTTCAGAACCACTAAACTTGAGTGGTTTAGCTGAGTTAAAATCCTTGTATTTGCACGGACCATTGTTGTTGTTGTTGGCTTGTTGCCATTGAGCAAAGAGATTTGGGAATTGAGCAGCCATTTGCTGCGCAATAATTTCTGCCAGCTCGGCAGTAGCTATCTGGTTCTCGCGTCGAGGAGGCATTCTAAAAGAGGAAAACATGTAAAGAAACGAGTGAGATGATTGGATGAAGAGAAATGAGATGAAACGAAATCAACAAAAGCAAAGATGGTGGTCATTTGTCCATATCACAAAGTAAACAAACGACACACAGTGACTAATCAAAGTAAATGGGTCAAAAATAATGTATTACGAAGACATGCTCGCCTATAAGTGAACACTCATCCCAAGAATTCCCAGGTAAGCACAACTGGTCTCGCGTCTGATGAGATGTATACGAAATGCTTGCCTAGACAGAAAACCCAGAATACAGGCATTCACCCTTCCAGTTTGCACATGTTCACATTATTTAAAACCCAAAACGTTTGACGGGATTTTTTGAAAATTTGAAGGCACAAGGCCAAAAAATTTTAGTTGAACTGAAAGGGTTCAAAACCTTACAATTGAGGGTTCAAAACCTTGTAATAAATTATTCAAAAACAGATGATTGTTTTTCAAAAATCGTTTCGGAAAATTTTGGTTCTTGTTTTGATAATCGCCTAAGGATAGGTGATGTATATGTTTTAAGATCTAAACACAAGATAACTTGTGTTAGGGTCCTAGAAAAGTTATAGTCTAGGTCAAAGCATTACTAATAACCTAATTCCCTATAACCATTGGCTCTGATACCAACTCTTCTGTCACACCCCGACCACGTATAACATACAAAGCGTGGCGGAAACATCGGGGAGTGTTGTAACAGAATTAATTGTTTCAAATCCATGGCAAACAAAGTTGTATTTTATTTATTAAACACGAGTTACATTGTCTTAACATAGGAAATACAGAGTTTATAACATAATTAAACAAAGTCTATCATCGTTTTTAGTCTCTAAGGCACAGGTCCGCCCTAGTGTCCTGATCAACATCCTATGGAAAAGCTCCTGAAAACACATGTGAAAATAGGTACGTCAGCATAAAAATGCCTGTGAGATACATAGGTTTTGTGAAAATAGGTTTCATGACTTATGTTTGAGAAAATGTTTAGTCATGAACCTTGTAATTTGATTTGTTTTGTAAATCACTTGAAGAACGATAAGATCAGATGATATGTATAAATAAAAGAATAATGTATGGTTAAATGAATAACCATTGTAAACTGGGTTTGTGTAAGATAAGTTGTTTGTAAAACAATGTATTGTGAAAAGTATATTATTTGTATAGAATGTTGTATGTATCAAACTGAAATGATTCAAATAACGCTACGATATATGTAATACCATACAAACACTTATATATAGGAAGTACCAGCGGCGTATCCACCATGCTTGTATCATATTACATACGCATCGTTACTTAACCACTTAATCAAACCAAGCCAATCAATTGTAAGATGTCTATGTTTAAACCAATAGTCAAAAGTCCTTGTATAAACCATGTCAAATGTTTATAAGTCAAAAAGTAGTCAAGTAATGTGTAACAAATGTTATGTATGGTAAGTAAAATAAGACTACTTAAACCATAAGTAAAAATGTACAAAACAAAGTATTTTGAATATATCAAAAAGTTATGTTTTGCAAAGTGATGCATGATACATTGATACAAACATTTATGTGGTAAGTTAACGCATACATTCAAGCCTTGAGACAGTCGGATAACCCTTTCAGTCAAGGTTATCAAAAGAATTGTATTCGGATTCAGTCATTCCTTACATCCAAACAAACCCGGGATGTCAGGAATGGGATTTGTCAAGTCCTATGGTACCACTACTTACTCCCGAGCGACGTAGCAAATGTTAATGAACGTTATAAAGACCCGTTTGTGCAAACCAAATGTCATAGCAGTTGTATACATGTCATAAGAAAACAATGTACTAAGTATGCTAAGTTAACATACAAAGCAGAAAAGTCATGTAAATCAATGTGCTAGCATGCTATCAGTCAACATACATAGCAGAAATGTAATGTAAAACGATGTACTAAGTATGCACACAATGGACATACATAGCATGAAATGTAATGAAATCATGTACTATAATGTACTAACAAACATAGTCGGTATATGATGTGAAAACTGGAAAGCATGAAAGTAACAAGTAGGCACATGTGTTTCACCCCAAAACAGTTTGGAAAACAGTAAAAGAGGGGTCTATGTACTCACTTGTGATTGCTCAGATGTCTAAAGATAATCACCAAGTAATGCTAGAGATCTCGGAATATCAAACGACACCTAGTATAGGTAACTATGTTAATAAACCGGACCTATCTCAGAAGATTGGGTAGCATTAGGGTTTGTAAACCAAATGAGTGTAGGAACTCACGTGATATGGTTTAACAAAGCCTACATGCTAAATGAAACTTAACCTAAGTCTTATTGACCCATTATGATCCGTTTAGGTAGCTTATGCTACTTAAACGCATCGTGCGCGTGAAACGCGTTCGGACCGCCTAACTAGTCCTATGACAAGTATTATATGCCTAAACATGTTACATAATCAGTTACGTGACAAAAGTTTAGGTTACATATGCTAAATTACCAATTATGTATGAAAAGGGTATTCTGGTAATTTACCTGAGGCATATAAACTACCTATCATACAACTACTTAAACGTCGTGACCATAAGGTATAACCTCGGAAGGTTATTCCCTACACTATGGTCACCTAATGTATTTGGTCGGATCCTAATGATCGACCAAACTGGGTCGGGTTCGAGGTATAAGCGATTTATTAGATCGCTTACCCTACGACCCTAGACAACGTGGTAATCAGTAGGCATAGTCCCAAGGGACTATGACCATCGTGATTACAATCACGTTGTGAAGTTCTAACGAACTTCGCATTGACCATTACTGGTCAACGCTGAAAGTCAAACAAAGTTTGACTTTCTGACTCGAAAAGCAGTAAAAATAAGGAAAAGAACGAAAGAATACTTACGAAGGGTCCCCGAATGCTAATCCCGATCCAAGAACTCAGGTATGAAACAATGGTTTCAACTTAGAGCTCTCAAATAAGAATTCTTGTGCTTTAAAACAATGAAAGGCATGGGGTATATATAGTTTTCGGTGAACCGTTGAGATCGTTTCATGGAAACCGTGATTCGATCCCATCCGTACACTTGTTGAAAGGTTATGGAAGCCACATATGCTCCTTATCTTAGTGGCTAAGCAACTTAAAACATGTGGTTAAGGATCAATCAGCTGCAACTTGTGTTTAGAAACATTGAATCTGATCAGATAGTCAGTCGCGTAGCGCGACAGGTAGCCCTATAGGCGTCGCGCTACGCTAGCACCCCCCCTGAATCAGAAAGTTTCAAAATTGGCAGCAATGGTCCCTGCACGTGTTTAAGGCCTTTTTCGATGCGTTTGAACCCCGTTAACCTCATTTCAAGGCTCTAAAATGAAGTTAAAGTATAGGGAACTCAAAACATACTCAAAAATATGCCGGATGATGGTTCGTTTGGTAGTACGAACGCGATGTTTGCTTAATTACGACGGAATGCGCATAAGCGCGAAAAACGAACCAAATGACGCGACGAATGGATTTTTCTTATGGCGAACACTAAAATAAAATATAGTCATGCTTTCATAAATTTTTGGATGTCCGGATGTATTCGGAACGTAAGTTATGCGCGAAAATGCAAACTTGTGCACTTTTTGACACTTTTAGTCCCTGAATGTCCCAAAAGTTTATTTTAGCACACCAAACCCCTCAAAGCCTATTTCTAAGCTATGTAAAGGATATTTAAGGTGTGTTTAACTTATGGTCTTGTTCCGGAATGTTCGTTACAGTTCAGATTGGCATACTTTCGCAGTTTGTCATATTTAGTCCCTGTAAGCGAATTAACTTGTTTTTGCCATACCAAGGCCTTCAAAACTTATTTCTAAGTTATGTAAAGGTTATTTAAGGTATGTTGAGTATATGTTGATGTTCCAGAGTATTTCTCGCATTAAACTGAGTACGTTTACGCACTAGTTTGCGTATAACTCTCTAGAGAGTGATGTAGAGTTTGGAATTGAACAAAAGTCAAAACATGAAAAATGTAAAACACAATCAAACAAACATTGGGATCAAATAACATTGTTTTATTGATAATAGAACTGTTCATAGCGATTACAAGCACAGTTGTTACAACGATTGAGGTCAGCATATTTGAAAGCTATTTTAAGGCAAGAAGTCGCCTATTTTGACCTTAATGTTACGAGCACAGTTGATGTTATCACTGTGTTTTCGGTGATAGCCTCATCGTTCAAGAAGTGATCAGTGAAAAGGTTGAATGGGTGTCTTAAAAAAAAGATTGGTGTTTGGAAAATGACCGAAGGAGATAGAAGATTATAACTGGTGTTCGGTACCTCCGTCACGACGAGGTTTTTGGAATCGGTGGGAGATGGTGGATGACGGTCAAGATTTTGGGGACGTCAGCAGCTAATGTTGGTTGTCGGCTAGGGTTTCATTAGACAATAATAATTGGACCATGATTAGGTTGGTTATTGGGCTCTGTGCCTTTATTTCTTATTCAAGCCAATGTTTAATAAAATGAGGATTATGAGGCCGATTGTTTTGAATGCTGGAATGTTCTTGGGCCCACTTGAAATTGACGGTTGTTTTGCTGATATACAAGGTATGATTTTCTTGGGCCATTTATGTATTTATTGAGCATGTTCACACGAGCTGTTATGGCCCCACTATAATATTTCAAGATATTGAGAGGTTTTGTTTTATGTGGGGCCCAACAAATTTGTTGTTTATGTGAATATGGATTTTTCATGGTTAGAATTCTTTTTTGGGGGCCCACCAATGCATCAACAGGTGTTTTGGTTGCAAGGATTAATTGGGCATGGATTCTATTTGTATTTGGTTAAATGATTAGTCTGGAGTTGACTGGGTCTATTGCATTATTGATGGTTTTAGACCAGCTTGGTTTGGTGCTTGTTGAAACATATATAGAAAATATTTGGCAGATTTGTTTGGTTTAGATACACATATTATATGGGCCTTATTTTCTATAAATGATGGAGTGGGCCAAATGGTTGGACTTGGGGGGATGGATCTTGGATTATCTGTTTGGGTCGTAAACACCTACATGGATGGCGAAGTTAGCAATTGTGTGGCCTATGATTTTTAATTGGCGATAATATTAAAGTCGTGTAAAGTGGCGACTTTGGTTATTAATTGAAGAAGAGTTCAAAAGGAATTTTGGCGACTTTCGTGGTGGATCGGGAGCTAAATGCAATATGATAAAATTAAAGATCCTCGCAAAGAAGCTAATTATTTAATTTTTATCATTGGAGTTCGGACCCTATCATATGCCTATTATAGTATTATCTTTAATAAGATACGGAGCTTTGATCGACAAGATATAGGAGGGTCTACATTTGCGGGGGAAAACGACAATGAAGAAATTGGGTATTTAGCCGTTTTGTGAAGATTCAAAGACGACGTCAGATTTATTTTTGAAGATCATTTGAAGAATTGATAGCATCATTCTCAGGGGAATATTGTTGGGTCAAAATGGAGAATGATGTTATCAGTTATAACGGCTTTAGTTTAGCAGTTTTATTGTTTATATTATATGGCGCTTTTATTTGTAATAGTTGGACATTTTAGGGAGTATAGTAGGTTTTCCAAGCAAGAGGTGGCTTGCTTGGAGGACAAGGCTCAAGGGGCTATAAATAGAATACTACACCTCACTTAGAGGCCGTGCATTTGGGAGCCACCACCTCGGGGGAGCTCACCCGGGGTGGATTAGTATTTTGTAATCTTTTATCACTATCAATGAAAATATATTTCTTTCAATCTTATCTTTATCTATCTTTCTATTTTTCATTATCGATTGTTCTTGGCTCGAATCATCCGTCTCCATATTATTTACTGAATCGAAACTGAAATCGGAACGTTACGGACCTATCACTATTTGGTTAAAATTTGGTTTCTGACATTCCATACAACAGGAATGGGGTGTCTAGTCCTATAGCGCTATATCGTACTACCAATCGGCTTGATGAATGTATAAAAAAAAGTACAATCCAACAATTTATTTTATAATCTTTGAAAAATTAGTGTTTAAACTATAGATAATCATACAATTTGTCAAAAGATATGTACTAGCATGTATAATCATATAGTAGAAATCATGAAAATATCGAATAGGTACACATGTTTCACCCCAAAACATTTGAAAACAGTAAAAGAGGGGACTATGTACTCACTTGAGAATGCTTAGAAGTCTTGAATAACAACCAAGCAAAGCTATAAGGATCACGGAAATCAACCGGCACCTAATATAGATAACTACATTAATAACCGGACCTAAATCGGAAGATCGGATAGAATGAGGTTTCGTAAACCAAATGAGTATTGGAACTCATATGATATGGTTTAACAAAGCCTACATACTAAATTGAAACCTAACCTAAGTGCCTTTGACCCATTACGACCCGTTTAGGTAGCTTACGCTACTTTAAAGCGTCGTTCGCGTAAAACGCGTTCGGACCGCCTAATTAATCCTATGACAAGTATTATATGCCTTAACATGTCTAATAATGTTGCCTAATCAGTTTAGATGTAAAAATTTAGGTTACATATGCTTAAAATAAATTTATGCGTAAAAAGGGCATTTTAGTCATTTTCCTAAGGCATATAAACTACCTATCATACAACTAACTAAACGAAGTAACCATAAGGTATAACCTCAGAAGGTTATTCCCTATACAACTATGGTCACATAATATGTTTGGTCAGATCCTAATGATCGACCAAACGGGTCAAGTTCGAAAGTCTAAGCGGTTGTTTAGACCGCTTATCTTACGACCCTATATAAGCACTAAACTAAAAATGACGAGTTAAACATGCTAAAACATGTTTAACCAAGTTTGAAAACAAGTTTGATATCAAAACAAAGGGTTTTGATACCCAAGAATAGATTGGTTTCAAAATACGCATAAACGCGCATTTTGACTGAAACTATGACTCGTCACTATGCCTAAATAACGTGGTAATCAGTAGGTATCGTCACAAAGGACTATGACCATCGTGATTACACTCACGTTGCGAAGTTCAAACGAACTACGTGTTGACTATTGATTGGTCAAAGCAGAAAGTCAAACATTGTTTGACTTTTACGCTCAAAAACGCATAAAAGAATGAAAGAAACTTACAAGAGGTCCAAGCAATGGAGATTTGATCTAAAAATTCTCAGGTATGAAGTGTAGAAACTCCAACTTAGAGAAATAATCAGATCAAGTGTGGGTTTGGAATGAAATGGGGTTGGGTATTTATAGGAAATCAAGAACCGTTAGGATCGTTCCTCGATAAACAAGCTTCAATCTTGGCCTTACAAGTGCACCCACTGTTTTGGAATACCATGGGTGCCCAAAACAAGCCCCTAGATTCAAAGAAACCATGTGCAAACAAGGGAAACAGCTGGATATAGCTGGAAACACATTTTTACAGACCTGAAGGTCTGTCACGCACCGCGTATGAGTGAGGCCTGGCCTACGCGGCCCGCGACCGAAGTCAGTTCAGCAAACAGTTTGATAAATTGCAGAAATGGTCCCTGCAAGCATATAAGGCCCTTTTAGACACGATTAGGCCCGTTAAGCCATTTTCAAGGCTCTACAATGATGCCTAAGCATAGGGGACATGAAATATTCTTGAAAATATGACGGATGTCGGTTCGTTTGGTCGTACGATCACGTTATTCGGTTAATTACAACGAAACACGAACGGACGCGAAAAACGATCCAAATTACGCGACGAATGAAATTTTATCATGCCAATCACTAAAATAAAATATTTTAATGATTACATAAATTTTTGGATGTCCGGATATATTCAGAACGTAAGATATGCGCTAAAATGCAAACTTATGCACTTTTTTACGCTTTTAATCCCTGTTGATCAAATAAGTTTATTTTTGCGCACCAAACACTTCTAAGCCTATTTCTAAGCTATGTAAAGGATATTTAGGGCATGTTTAACTTATGATCGTATTCCGGAATGTTCGTTACAGTACGAATCGGCATACTTTCGCAGTTTGTCGAAATTAGTCCCTGTAAGCGAATAAACTTGATTTCGACACACCAAACCCTTCAAAACTTATTTCTAAGTTATGTAAAGGTTATTTAAGGTATGTTAAGCCCATTTCACTGTTCCGGAGTGTTTATCGTGTTAAACTGATTACGTTTACGCATCGATTCACGTATAACTTTCCAGAAAGCGATTTAGAGCTCGAAATCGAAGAAGAATTGATATGTGCAAATGACACACACATTTATACAAATCCCAAGTATGAAACACCATATTTCATTGTTTTGGTATTTGTTTGATGGCCGTGGAGGCACAGATGTCACAGATACCGCTAAGATTAGTGCGATTAAGGATTGGGATACACCTACTACTCCTACTGAAGTTCGTTCATTTCTTGGTCTCGCGGTTTATTACCGCCGCTTTATCGAAAACTTCTCCATGATTGCAGTTCCTCTTACTGCATTAACTCAAAAGAATAAACCTTTTGAATGGGGATCCAAACAAGAAGAAGCTTTTCAGACTTTGAAACAGAAACTTTGTGATGCACCTATTCTATCTTTACCTGAGGGCAACGATGATTTCGTAGTGTATTGTGATGCATCCAACTTAGGCCTTGGCTGCGTTCTCATGCAAAAAAACAAAGTCATAGCTTATGCATCGAGACAGTTGAAGATACATGAGAAGAACTACACGACTCATGATCTTGAGTTAGGTGCTATAGTTATCGCTCTCAAAATCTGGAGACACTACTTGTATGGTACAAAATGTGTGGTTTTCACTGACCACAAAAGTCTTCAGCATATTTTCAATCAGAAAGAGCTTAATATGAGGCAACGACATTGGGTTGAACTTCTAAACGACTACGATTGCGAAATTCGCTACCATCCTGGTAAGGCGAATGTCGTGGCTTACGCATTAAGTCATAAGGAACGAGTCAAGCTTCACTGTGTTCAGGTTCGATCTGATATTCAAACCCGCATTTCTCAGGCTCAGCATACTTGTGTTTCACAAGACTTAATGGGTAAGGAATTACCATATCATATTAAGACTGATCTTGAACTGAAAGACAATGGGTTGTATTATTTCATGGACCATTTGTGGGTCCCAAGTCAAGACAATCTCCGCACCTTGCTATGGATGAAGCTGCTAAGTCTCGTTATTCTATTCATCCTGGTGCAGATAAAATGTATAAGGATCTTCGAACCCAGTATTGGTGGCCCGATATGAAGAAAGGCATTGCCTTATACGTATCCAAATGCCTTACTTGTCTTAAGGTTAAGGCTGAACATCAACATCCCTCCGGATTATTGGAGTAACCGGAGATACCAGTTTGGAAATGGAAAACATTTCTATGGATCTCATTACCAAGTTACCACGCACTAAGAAAGGTCATGATGCCATTTGGGTAGTTGTTGATCGTCTTACAAAGTCAGCACATTTCTTACCGATCCGTGAGGATCTATCTGCTGACAAACTTGCCAAAATCTATGTGGATGAGATTGTATCCCGACATGGTGTTCCTTTGAACATTATATCTGATAGAGATGCTCGATTTTCGTCTCATTTTTGGAGAACCATGCAATCTGCAATGGGAACCCAACTTAATTTGAGCACAGCTTATCATCCGCAAATAGATGGTCAATCTGAAAGAACAATCCAGACACTGGAGGATATGCTTAGAGCTTGTGTGATCGATTTTGGTGGTAGTTGGGATTCGTATCTTCCATTGATTAAATTCTCCTACAATAATAGTTATCACTTCAGCATTAACATGGCTCCTTTCGAGGCTTTATATGGTTGAAAATGTCGTTCGCTAGTCTGCTGGAATGAAATCGGTGAAGCTCAGCTTACTTAACCTGAGCTCATTCTAGAGACTACAGATAAGGTTAAGAAATTTCGCGATAATCTTCTGACAGCTAGAAGCCATCAAAAGAGTTACGCGGATCGACGAAGCAAGCCCTTGGAATTTCAAGTCGGTGATCGCGTTCTACTCAAGGTTTCACCTTGGAAAGGTGTGATTAGATTTGGAAAGAAAGGAAAACTTGCACCTAGATATGTTGGACCATTCAAGATCGTAGAAAGAATCGGAAAGGTAGCCTACAGACTTGAGTTACCTCCTGAACTTGGAAATGTTCATCCAACCTTCCACGTGTCCAATCTCAAGAAGTATTTAGCTGATGAGAACCAAACCTCCACATACCACTTGATGAAATTCGTGTTGATGACACGATGCATTTTGTTGAGAAGCCTGTGGAAATTATGGACTGTGAAGTCAAGAAACTCAAACGCAAGCGCATACCAATCGTCAAAATTCGCTGGGAATCTAAACATGGACTAGAATTTACTTGGGAACATGAAGATCAAATGAAGGCGAAATATCCACATCTATTCTCACAAGTTTCCTCTAAATAAATTTCGGGATGAAATTTCCTAAAGTAGGGGAGACTGTGACATATGTGCTTGTAATCATTGTACAAACTTTGAATAGTTCATTTATCAATAAAACAATGTGATTTGATCCCAATATTTGTTTATTTATGTTTGACATTTTGCACGTTTTGATTTTGTTTGATTTCAAACCCTACATCGTTTTCTGGAAAGTTATACTCAAACTGATGCGTAAACGTAATTAGTTTAAAGCGACAAACACTCCGGAACATCAACTTATGCTTAACATTCCTTAAAGAAACTTTACATAACTTAGAAATAAGTTTTAAAGGGTTTGGTGTGACAAAAACAAGTTTATTCGATCGCATGGACTATTTGCGACAAACTGTGAAAGTCTGCCGATTCGTATAATAACGAACATTCCGGAACTTGATCATAAGCTAAACATACTGTGACACCTGTGTCACTTCAACCATCAAACAAATACTAAACTAATGAAATATTGTATTTCATACTTGGGATTTGTATAAATATGTGTATCGTTTGCACATATCAATTCTTGTTCGATTTCGAGCTCTGAATCGCTTTCTGGAATGTTATACGTGAACTGATGCGTAAATGTAATCAGTTTAATGCAAAAACCACTCCAGAATAGTGACATGGGCTTAACATACCTTAAACAACGTTTACATAACTTAGAAATAAGTTTTGGAAGGTTTGGAGTGTCGAAATCAAGTTTATTCGCTTACAGGGACTAATTTTGACAAACTGCGAAAGTATGCCGATTCGTACTGTAATGAACATTCCGAAACATGATCATAAGTTAAACATGCCCTAAATATCCTTTACATAGCTTAGAAATAGGCTTTGAGGGGTTCGGTGTGCTAAAATAAACTTTTTGGTCATTCAGGGACTAAAAGCGTCAAAAAGTGCATAACTTTGCATTTTCGCGCATATCTTACGTTCTGAATATATCCGGACATCCAAAAATTTATGTAATCATTAAAATATGTTATTTTAGTGGTTGGCATGATAAAATTCCATTCGTCGCGTAATTTGGATCGTTCTTCGCGTCCGTTCGTGTTTCGTCGTAATTAACCGAACAACGCAACCGTACGACCAAACGAACCGACATCCGAGATATTTTTGAGCATATTTCAAGTTCCCTATACTTTAACTTCATTTTGGAGCCTTAAAATGGGGTTAACGGGGCTTAAAAGTGCCAAAAATCAAGTTTTAAATGTTTAGGGACCAAAATTGCCATTCTGCCAAAGTATAGGTCGCGGGCCGCGTAAGAGAGGACCTCCTCTCTCGCAGGCGCGATAGGATTCAGCAACAGAAACTCCATTTTCAGCTGTTTGGTCGAATTTCAGGGGCTTTTATGTAAAATTCTCAATACCTTGGGCTAATATTTGATGGTTTTAAGGGTCCCATGGTATTAGAAAACCTTGTGCCCACTTGGACGGCTAAGATCGAAGCTCGTTTATCGATGAACGATCCTAACGGTTTACCAAAATCTGTAAATACCGTCATCCACTTCACTTGTTCTTCACACAATCTGATTGAATTACTCTAAGTTGGAGTTCAAGAACTTCATACCTGAGTAATTTGATCAAGATCTTCCTAGCTTGGACCCTTTGTAAGTATTCTTTCATTCTTTTACGTAGTTTTAAGCGTGAAAGTCAAACAGTGTTTGACTTTCTGCTTTGACCAGTCTTTGGTCAACACGAAGTTCGTTTGAACTTCGCAACGTGAGCGTAATCACGATGGTTATAGTCCCTAGTGACTATGCCTACTGATTACCACGATGATTAAGTGTAGTGACGAGTCATAGTTTCGGTCAAAATACGCGTTTATGCGTATTTTGCAACCAAACTATTTTTGGGTATCAAGACCTTTTGTCTTGATATCAAACTTGTTTTCAAACTTCGTTAAACATGTTTTAACATGTTTAACTCGTCACTTTTAGTTAGTGCTTGTACAGGGTCGTAAGTCAAGCGGTCTAAACAACCGCTTAGACTTTCGAACTAGACCCGTTTGGTCGATCTTTAGGATCCGACCAAGCATATTATGTGACCATAGTTGCATAGGGAATAACCTTTCGAGGTTATACCTTATGGTCACTTCGTTTAAGTAGTTGTATGATAGGTAGTTTATATGCCTTAGGTAAATGACCAAAATACCCTTTTTACGCATAAATTCATTTTAAGCATTTGTAACATAAATTTTGACATCTAAACTGATTAGGCAACATTATTAGACTTGTTAAGGCATATAATACATGTCATAGGACTAGTTAGGCGGTCCGGACGCGTTTTACGCGAACGACGCGTTAAAGTAGCGTAAGCTACCTAAACGGGTCGTAATGGGTCGTAAGCACTTAGGATTGTAACACCTGTGTCATTTCAACCATCAAACAAATTCCAAACCAATGAAATATTGTATTTCATACTTTGGACTTGTATAAATATATGTATCGTTTACACATATCAATTCTTGTTCGATTTCAAACTCTAAATCGCTTTCTGGAAGGTTATACGCGCACTAATGCGTAAATATAACCAGTTTAATGCAACAAACACTCCGGAATAGTGAAATAGGTTTAATATACCTTAAATAACCTTTACATAACTTAGATATAAGTTTTGGAAGGTTTGGTGTGGTGAAATCAAAGTTTATTCGCTTACAGGGACTAAATTTGACAAACTACGAAAGTATGCCAATTTGAACTGTAACAGACATTCCGGAGCATGGCCATAAGTTAAACACACCTTAAATATCCTTTACATAGCTTAGATATAGGCTTTGAGGGGTTCGGTGTGCTAAAATAAACTTTTGGGTCATTCAGGGACTAAAAGTGTCAAAAAGTGCACAAGTTTGCATTTTCGCGCATAACTTACGTTCTGAATACATCCGGACATCCAAAAATTTATGTAAGCACTAAAATATTTTATTTTAGTGTTCGCCATAAGAAAAATCCATTCGTCACGTCATTTGGATCGTTTTTCGCGCTTATGCGCATTCCGTCGTAATTAAGCGAACATCGCGTTCGTACGACCAAACGAACCAACATCCGGCATATTTTTGAGCATGTTTTGAGTTCCCTATACTTTAACTTCATTTTAGAGCCTTGAAATGAGGTTAACGGGGTTCAAACGCATCGAAAAAGGCCTTAAAACACAACAGGGACCATTTCTGCCAACTTTGAAACATTTCTGAATCAGAGGGGTGCTAGCGTAGCGCGAGCCCTATAGGCTTTACCAGTCGCGCTACGCGACTGCCTATTCTGGACAGAAAACATGCAGAAATATCAGTTTTGCACTTTCGGGACCAGATTCGATGTATAAACAGCTGTTTAATTCACAACCACACATTCTAACATGCTTAGTCAGCGGATAAGGATGGAATTTAGGCACCATAACTTTGCAACACATGTATGGATGGAATTTAAGAACCTAAGCACCATAACTTTGCAACACATGTATGGATGGAATTTAAGCACCATAACTTTGCAACACATGTACGGAGGGGATTAAGGCACATTTTCCATGAAACGATCTTAACGGTTCGGGTATTCCTATAAATACCCCATACCCCCCATTGCTAAAATCACTAGAATTCTGATTTGAGAACCTCTAAGTTGAAACCATTGTTTCATACCTGAGATTCTTGAATCGGGATTAGCATTCGGGGACCCTTCGTAAGTATTCTTTCGTTCTTTTCCTTATTTTACTGCTTTTCGAGTCAGAAAGTCAAACTTTGTTTGACTTTCAGCGTTGACCAGTAATGGTCAATGCGAAGTTATTTTGAACTTCGCAACGTGAGTGTAATCACGTTGGTCATAGTCCCTTGGGACTATGCCCACTGATTACCACGTTGTCTAGGGTCGTAGGGTAAGCGATCTGATGAATCGCTTATACCTCGAACCCGACCCATTTGGTCGATCATTAGGATCCGACCAAACACATTAGGTGACCATAGTAGGTAGGGAATAACCTTCCGAGGTTATACCCTATGGTCGCATCGTTTAAGTAGTTGTATGATAGGTAGTTTATATGCCTTAGGTAAATTACCAGAATACCCTTTTCATGTATAATTGGTAATTAAGCATATGTAACCTAAACCTTTGTCACATAACTGATTATGTAATATGTTTAGGCATATAACACTTGTCATAGGGCTAGTTAGGCGGTCCGAATGCGTTTCACGCGAACAACGCGTTAAAGTAGCATAAGCTACCTAAACGGGTCGTAATGGGTCGAAATCACTCAGGTTAAGTTTCATTTAGTATGTAGGCTTTGTTAAACCAAATGACACGAGTCTCTACACTCGTTTGGTTTACAAACCCTAATGCTACCCAATATTCCGATCTAGGTCCGGTTTATTAACATAGTTACCTATACTAGGTGCCGTTTGATATCCGCGATCTCTAGCATTGTTTGGTTGTTACTCAAGGACTTCTGAGCAATCTCAAGTGAGTACATAGACCCCTCTTTTACTGTTTTCCTAACGTTTTGGGGTGAAACACATGTGCCTACTTGTTACTTTCATGCTTTCCTGTTTTCACATCATATACCTTCTATGTTCGTTAGTACATTATAGTACATGATTTCATTACATTTCATGCTAAGTGTGCCCATTGTGTGCATTACTTAGTACATCGTTCTACATTACATTTTATGCTATGTATGTCCATTATGTGCATACTTAGTACATTGTTTTACATTGCTTTTCTATTGCATATGCTTATCCAGCATATGAACACATTATACTACATATTGAACCGTTGTAATCATTTGACTATGTGATCCGTTGATATCTGTGAACCGTTTGTATCCGTGATCCGTTGATATCTGTGAACCGTTAGTATCTGTGAACCGTTTGTATCTGTGAACCGTTTATATCTGTGAACCGTTTATATCTGTGAACCGTTTGTATATGTGAACCGTTTATATCTGTGAACCGTTTGTATCTGTGAACCGTTTGTATCTGTGAACCGTTTGTATCTGCGAACCGTGTGAACCGTATTTGACCATACATGAACATTTCTACTATTGTTAAACATTACTTTGGTGGTTTGGTTTGATTAAATGATTAAGTAACGATGCGTGTGTAATATGATACAAGCATGGTGGATACGCCGCTGGTACTTCCTATATATAAGTGTTTGTATGGTATTACATACTGTAGCGTTATTTGAATCATTTCAGTTTGAGACATAGAACATTTTATACAAATAACATACTTTTCACAAGACATTGTTTTACAAACAACTTATCTTATACAAACTCATCTTACATGGTTATTCATTTAACCATACATTATTCACTTATTTATACATATCATCCGAACTCATTGTTTTTCAAATGATTTACAAAACAAAGCAAATTACAAGGTTCATGACTAAACATTTTCTCAAACATAAGTCATGAAACCTATTTTCACAAAACCTATGTATCTCACAGGCATTTTTATGCTGACGTACCTATTTTCACATGTGTTTTTCAGGAGCTGTTGCATAAGATGATCAAGATACACATAGGCAGACTTGGGCTTTAGTGACAATAAAAGATGCAAGACTAGTTAATTATGTTGTATTTCCTTGTTTGTTAAGACATTGTAACACTTTAATCAATAAAACGAAACTTCAATTGCCATGGATTTGAAACAATTAATTCTGTTACAACACTCCCCGATGTTTCCGCCACGCTTTGTATGTTCTACGTGGTCGGGGTGTGACAGAAAAGATGGTATCAGAGCCAATGGTTATAGGGAATTAGGTTATTAGTAATGCTTTGACCTAGTCTATAACCTTCTTAGGACCCTAACGCGAGTTTACTTGCGTTTAGTCATAAAACAATACCGTCACCTATCCTTAGGCGACGACCACAACAAGAACATAAATTTCAAAACCGCTTTGAAAACTAATCATCTGTTCAAGGATGATTTATTACAAGGTTTTGAACCCTCTATTGTAAGGTTTTGAACCCTCTGTTATATGGTTTCGAACCCCTTTGAATTTTCAAAATCTCGTCAAGGTTTTGGGTTTTAAATAATGTGAACACGTGCAAACTGGAAGGGTGAATGCCTGTATTCTGAGTTTTCTGTCTAGGCAAGCACTTCGTATACATCTCAACCAGACGCGAGACCAGTTGTGCTTACCTGGGAATTCTTGGGATGAGTGTTCACTTATAGGCGAGCATGTCTTCGCGATACATTATTTTTGACCTATTTACTTTGATTATTTCACCGAGGTCGTTTGTTGCTTTGTAGTAACAAACAAATGACCACTATCCATTGCTTTCATCAAATTTGTTTCATCTCATTCTTTTCGTCTAATTCTCTCACTCGTTTCCTTTCATGTTTCCTCTTTTAGAATGCCTCCTCGACGCGAAAACCAGATAGCGACTGCCGAGCTGGCAGAAATCATTGCGCAGCAAATGGCTGCTCAATTCCCAAACCTCTTTGCTCAATGGAATCAAGCCAACAACAACAACAATGGTCCATGCAATTTCAAGAGTTTTAACTCGGCAAAACCACTCAAGTTTAGCGGTTCTGAGGGAGCGACTGGGCTTCTTCAATGGTTCGAGAGCATTGAGAATACTTTCCGCCATGTGCAGTGTCCTGACAATCGCAAGGTCGAGTTTGCTTCGAGTGTGTTCCAGAAGAGAGCCCTTACGTGGTGGAATGGGGTTATGAGAGATCGTGGTGCAGAAGTTGCTCTAGCACAGACATGGGCTGAACTTAGGGCCCTTATGATGAAGGAATTCTGTCCTCGTCACGAGATCAGGGCCTTGGAAAGGGAATTCGACAATCTGGAGCAAGACAGCGGTGAGCATCGAGCCTACACGGACCGTTATGAGGAGTTAAGTCTGTTATGCCCAAACATGGTCACGCCTTTGGATAAGGCAATCGAAAAGTACATTGATGGCCTCCCTGATTCAATACAAGACATTTTGACTGGTAGCAACCCTACTACAGTTAGACAGGCCATTGAGCTATCTGCAACCTTGACTGAATCAAAGATCAGGAAAGGTAAACTTTTCTGAAAAGGTGACAAGAAGCCGGTCGAAGAATCGGAACCAATCGAAGAATCAAAGATCATGGATGAACAGACTGGATCCCCTAAGAGGTCAAAGAAGCGAAAGGCTTCTCAGAACTACGCTGTGGTAGCTCAAAATGATCAAGCCGTCCTCAACCAACCAGCTCAACCCCCTGCCAGGAAACCCTACAACGGAACTGCACCCTTGTGCAACCAATGTGGCCTACATCATCATGCTGGGGTGAAGTGCCGCACATGCCAAGTTTGCGGACTTATAGGTCATACAGCTAGGGTTTGCCCAACCGCAGCTGCACCAAATCAAGCTGGCAACAATCCTGCTCAAGCTCGTTTTCCACCGGGATCTTGCTACAACTGTGGCGAGATGGGCCATTTTCGTAGGAATTGCCCAAGGCTTGCTAATGCAAATCCAGCGCAGGGATGAGCATATGATCAACCAGAAGACAACATCGTTTAGAAATAATCACGTCTTATGTATTATTTTCTTTTTGTTGTCAAGATCCAAGAAAACAGTTGTTATCGTTGTTTATAAATAAATCTTTTATTTACATTACAATGTATTTATGTGATTGTATGTATAAACAACATATCCCCTACAATACCGACAATCAAGGAACCGCATTCCTTGAAGAACAGACTACTCCCAAAATTTCTTCCATTGTATGATCTCTTGCGTTTTTCACAAAAATCCTAAGTACCCGTTTCTTCCAAGAGAAACGAAGTACGAGGTGCCAAGTTTATTGCAATCAATAACAAGATAATAACAATTAAACAACTATGTGATTATGTGCTTATGAAACATTACAAGACAAACTGTGCGGACTATGCAAGGAATTACGTAATTATGGATGCATACATAATTATGGAATTTAGTGCACAGAAACCACAGCAAGCTTTGTCATGTACCTAGAAGTTAACCCTATTCATTTCCAATTCTGATGAAGTATCCGTTGAGGAAAAATGAACTAGCTATTCATTTTTCACTTTTGAAGAATATCCGTTGAGGAAATGAATATCCGTTTATCCTTCATTTCCAATTCTGAAGAATAACCGTTGAGGAAAATGACTCCGTTTGTGCATTTTCGTTCTGAAGAGTATCCGTCGAGGGAAATGAATATCCGTTTATTTAATCCTTCATTTCCGAACCTGAGGAAACAACCGTTGGAAATGACTCCGTTAGTTCATTTTCGTTTCTGAAGATTATCCGTTGAGGAAATGAATATCCGTTGTTTAATCCTTCATTTCCGAACCTGAGGAAACAACCGTTGAAAATGACTCCGTTAGTTCATCTTCATTCTGAAGATTTGCCCGTTGAGGAAATGAATATCCGTTTGTTTATCATTTTCATTTCCATTTCTGAGGAAGCAACCGTTGAAAATGACTCCGTTTGTTCATTTTTGTTTCTGAAGATTGGTCCGTTGAGGAAATGAATATCCGTTTGTCTATCATTTTCATTTCCATTTTTGAGGAAGCATCTGTTGAAAATGACTCCGTTTGTTCATTTTCGTTTCTGAAGATTGTCCGTTAAGGAAATGAATCCCCGTTTGTTTATTCCTTCATTTCCGCTTCTGAAGAATATTCGTTGAGGAAAATGACTCCGTTTGTTCATTTTCGTTCTGAAGAATGTCCGTTAAGGAAATGACAGGATTATGCTTTACATATCTCTGGTGGTTATCTGACACAAAGTCACAAATAGACTCCTACGAATTAATTTCGGGACGAAATTTCCTAAAGTAGGGGAGACTGTAACACCTGTGTCATTTCAACCATCAAACAAATGCCAAACCAATGAAATATTGTATTTCATACTTTGGACTTGTATAAATATATGTATCGTTTACACATATCAATTCTTGTTCGATTTCAAACTCTAAATCGCTTTCTGGAAGGTTATACGCGCACTAATGCGTAAATATAACCAGTTTAATGCAACAAACACTCCGGAATAGTGAAATAGGTTTAACATACCTTAAATAACCTTTACATAACTTAGATATAAGTTTTGGAAGGTTTGGTGTGGTGAAATCAAAGTTTATTCGCTTACAGGGACTAAATTTGACAAACTACGAAAGTTTGCCAATTTGAACTGTAACAGACATTCCGGAGCATGGCCATAAGTTAAACACACCTTAAATATCCTTTACATAGCTTAGATATAGGCTTTGAGGGGTTCGGTGTGCTAAAATAAACTTTTGGGTCATTCAGGGACTAAAAGTGTCAAAAAGTGCACAAGTTTGCATTTTCGCGCATAACTTACGTTCTGAATACATCCGGACATCCAAAAATTTATGTAAGCACTAAAATATTTTATTTTAGTGTTCTCCATAAGAAAAATCCATTCGTCACGTCATTTGGATCGTTTTTCGCGCTTATGCGCATTCCGTCGTAATTAAGCGAACATCGCGTTCGTACGACCAAACGAACCAACATCCGGCATATTTTTGAGCATGTTTTGAGTTCCCTATACTTTAACTTCATTTTAGAGCCTTGAAATGAGGTTAACGGGGTTCAAACGCATCGAAAAAGGCCTTAAAACACAACAGGGACCATTTCTGCCAACTTTGAAACATTTCTGAATCAGAGGGGTGCTAGCGTAGCGCGAGCCCTATAGGCTTTACCAGTCGCGCTACGCGACTGCCTATTCTGGACAGAAAACATGCAGAAATATCAGTTTTGCACTTTCGGGACCAGATTCGATGTATAAACAACTGTTTAATTCACAACCACACATTCTAACATGCTTAGTCAGCGGATAAGGATGGAATTTAGGCACCATAACTTTGCAACACATGTATGGATGGAATTTAAGCACCTAAGCACCATAACTTTGCAACACATGTATGGATGGAATTTAAGCACCATAACTTTGCAACACATGTACGGAGGGGATTAAGGCACGTTTTCCATGAAACGATCTTAACGGTTCGGGTATTCCTATAAATACCCCATACCCCCCATTGCTAAAATCACTAGAATTCTGATTTGAGAACCTCTAAGTTGAAACCATTGTTTCATACCTGAGATTCTTGAATCGGGATTAGCATTCGGGGACCCTTCGTAAGTATTCTTTCGTTCTTTTCCTTATTTTACTGCTTTTCGAGTCAGAAAGTCAAACTTTGTTTGACTTTCAGCGTTGACCAGTAATGGTCAATGCGAAGTTCTTTTGAACTTCGCAACGTGAGTGTAATCACGTTGGTCATAGTCCCTTGGGACTATGCCCACTGATTACCACGTTGTCTAGGGTCGTAGGGTAAGCGATCTGATGAATCGCTTATACCTCGAACCCGACCCATTTGGTCGATCATTAGGATCCGACCAAACACATTAGGTGACCATAGTAGGTAGGGAATAACCTTCCGAGGTTATACCCTATGGTCGCATCGTTTAAGTAGTTGTATGATAGGTAGTTTATATGCCTTAGGTAAATTACCAGAATACCCTTTTCATGTATAATTGGTAATTAAGCATATGTAACCTAAACCTTTGTCACATAACTGATTATGTAATATGTTTAGGCATATAACACTTGTCATAGGGCTAGTTAGGCGGTCCGAACGCGTTTCACGCGAACGACGCGTTAAAGTAGCATAAGCTACCTAAACGGGTCGTAATGGGTCGAAATCACTCAGGTTAAGTTTCATTTAGTATGTAGGCTTTGTTAAACCAAATGACACGAGTCTCTACACTCGTTTGGTTTACAAACCCTAATGCTACCCAATATTCCGATCTAGGTCCGGTTTATTAACATAGTTACCTATACTAGGTGCCGTTTGATATCCGCGATCTCTAGCATTGTTTGGTTGTTACTCAAGGACTTCTGAGCAATCTCAAGTGAGTACATAGACCCCTCTTTTACTGTTTTCCTAACGTTTTGGGGTGAAACACATGTGCCTACTTGTTACTTTCATGCTTTCCTGTTTTCACATCATATACCTTCTATGTTCGTTAGTACATTATAGTACATGATTTCATTACATTTCATGCTAAGTGTGCCCATTGTGTGCATTACTTAGTACATCGTTCTACATTACATTTTATGCTATGTATGTCCATTATGTGCATACTTAGTACATTGTTTTACATTGCTTTTCTGTTGCATATGCTTATCCAGCATATGAACACATTATACTACATATTGAACCGTTGTAATCATTTGACTATGTGATCCGTTGATATCTGTGAACCGTTTGTATCTGTGATCCGTTGATATCTGTGAACCGTTAGTATCTGTGAACCGTTTGTATCTGTGAACCGTTTATATCTGTGAACCGTTTATATCTGTGAACCGTTTGTATATGTGAACCGTTTATATCTGTGAACCGTTTGTATCTGTGAACCGTTTGTATCTGTGAACCGTTTGTATCTGCGAACCGTGTGAACCGTATTTGACCATACATGAACATTTCTACTATTGTTAAACATTACTTTGGTGGTTTGGTTTGATTAAATGATTAAGTAACGATGCGTGTGTAATATGATACAAGCATGGTGGATACGCCGCTGGTACTTCCTATATATAAGTGTTTGTATGGTATTACATACTGTAGCGTTATTTGAATCATTTCAGTTTGAGACATAGAACATTTTATACAAATAACATACTTTTCACAAGACATTGTTTTACAAACAACTTATCTTATACAAACTCATCTTACATGGTTATTCATTTAACCATACATTATTCACTTATTTATACATATCATCCGAACTCATTGTTTTTCAAATGATTTACAAAACAAAGCAAATTACAAGGTTCATGACTAAACATTTTCTCAAACATAAGTCATGAAACCTATTTTCACAAAACCTATGTATCTCACAGGCATTTTTATGCTGACGTACCTATTTTCACATGTGTTTTTCAGGAGCTGTTGCATAAGATGATCAAGATACACATAGGCAGACTTGGGCTTTAGTGACAATAAAAGATGCAAGACTAGTTAATTATGTTGTATTTCCTTGTTTGTTAAGACATTGTAACACTTTAATCAATAAAACGAAACTTCAATTGCCATGGATTTGAAACAATTAATTCTGTTACAACACTCCCCGATGTTTCCGCCACGTTTTGTATGTTCTACGTGGTCGGGGTGTGACAAGGATAGGTTTTGATTTAGTATGTAGGCTTTGTTAAACCTTATTACATGAGTTCCCATACTCATTTGGTTTACGAAACCTCATTCTATCCGATCTTCCGATTTAAGTCCGGTTTATTTACTTAGTTCCTATATTAGGTGCCGTTTGATTCTGTGACCCCTCTAGCTTTGCTTGGTTGTTATTCAAGACTTCTAAGCATCCTCAAGTGAGTACATAGTCCCCTCTTTTACTGTTTTCAATGTTTTGGGGTGAAACATGTGTACCTATTTGTTATGTTCATGATTTCAAAGTATAAATTGATTATACATGTTAGTACTTATCTTTTGACAAACTGAATGATTATTTATGGTTTAAACACTATTTTTTCAAAGATTATAAAATTAATTGTTGGATTGTACTTATTTTATACATTCACCAGACCGATTGGTAGTATGATATAGCGCTATAGGATTAGACACCCCATTCTTTTTGTATGGAATGACAGAAACCAATTTTTGTCCAAATAGAGATTGCCTTTGTGGTATTTCTATAGTCTCTAAGGTGTAGTTTGATACACTAAGGTTTGAATGAATTCTAAATCACATTTTTTTGTATATTTTGTTATACTCCCAAAAGTATAGTTTGATATGCTCTCATATGTGATATTGTTTACCAAGGTATATTTGGATATACTATGTACAAAACCAACATATATTTTGTTAATTACTAAAACATAGTTTAATATGTTATTTAAAAACCAAAGCATAGCTTAATATGTTATTTATAAAACCAAAGTATACTTTTGATAAACTACTGAAAACTATTATTTTGACAACTAAAGTATATTTAATATACTATCTGTTTAACTATTTTGGAACTAAAAATATATTTTAATATATTACTTATTCGACTTTCTTAAAACCAAGGTATATTTTTATATATACTATAAACCTTTTTATCAAAACATTGATTTACAAACAACATATTTTATACAAACTCATTTTACTTAGTTATTTATTTATGCATCTTTCTTTTATATCATCTGATTTCTTATCACTTGTTATATGATTTATAAAGAAAACAATATTTGTAAATTCATGACTATTTTTGTTAAACATTCTTTTAAACTTACAACTCATGAATCCTGCATTAATAAAACCTATGTATCTCACAGGCATTTTTATGCTGACGTACCTATTTTTACACATGTTTCAGGTGCTGCTATGTGATGATTGTTGATACATGCTATACATAGGATGGACTCGTGCCTTAGCGACTTTAAAACTTGAAAGACAAAATTTGTATTTATTTGATTTGTAATAAAAAAATGAGTTCAACAATGCAATAAAACAAAACTATTTAATCCATGGTTGTGAAACAATGATTCTGTTACGACATTCCCCGACGTTTCCGCCACGATTTGTTTTTTTACGTGGTCGGGGTGTGACAGAAAAGTTGCTATCAGAGCCAATTGTCACACCCCGACCGCGTAAAACATCAAACCACGGCGGAAACGTTGGGGAGTGTTGTAACATAATTATTGTTTCATAACCATGGTAATTAAAGTTTTGTTTTATTTATTAACAAAGAGGGATTACGTTTGTCTTTAAAAAAAAGAAACAAGAGTACATAACATTATTTAAACTAATCTTGCTTTTTTATGTCACTAAGGCCCGAGTGCACCCAAGTGTATCCTGATCGAACCTATGCATCAGCTCCTGAAACACATGTGAAAATAGGTACGTCAGCATAAAAATGCCTATGAGATACATAGGTTTTGTAAAAATAGGATTCATGACTTAGGTTTTAAGAAATGTTTAATAAAAATTTGTCATTAATCTTGTTAAGTGTTTTCTTTTATAAATCATATGAAAACTTGATTAGAAATCAGATTATATAAAAGAAAGATGTATGGTTAATTAAATAACCAAGTAAAATGAGTTGTATAAAATAGACTGTTTTGTAAAACAAAGTCTTGTGAAAAATATGTCATTTATGTAAAATGTTATATGTCTAAATTGAAATGATTTAAATAACGCTACGATGTGTAATATCATAAAAGCACTTATATATAGGAAGTATCAGCGGCGTATCCACTATGCTTTTATCATATTACACACGCCTCGTTACTTAAATCACTTACCCAAACAAACCACCAAATTGTCTTGTTTAAACCAATTGTCAAATGTTTATGTGTAAGTAATTGTCTATTGTCAAAATGTAAATCATGTAATGTGTAAACCAATGTCAAAATGTTTATGTCAAATGTAATCATGTAATGTGTATCCAAATGTCATGTATGGAAAGTGAAATATATCAACTAAACCATAGGTAAAATGTACAAAACAAGGTATTGAAGTAAATCAAAGTTATGTTTTGTAAAATAACTGCATGCTCTACTGATACAAACATCTATGCGGTATTGTTAAATGCATACATTCAAGCCTTGAGACTATTGTCACACCCCGACCACGTAAAACAACAAAGCATGGCGGAAACGTCGGGGGGTGTTGCAACAGAATTATCGTTTCATAACCATGGATACAAAAGTGTTTCATTTTATTGAATATTAATCATTAACATTGTCTTAACATAGAACAAACAAGTTACATATCGACTAATATTGTTATTATGTCACTAAGGCCTCGTCCAGATCCTATGTGACTCATGCATCCTAGTAATCATCATCAAGCATCAATCCCTGAAACATATGTGAAAACAAAGTCAGCAAAGAAATGCTAGCGAGTACATAGGTTTTATAGGAGTGTCGGATTCATGGCTATTTTAAATGTTGCAATACTTTATTAAAAACCTTGTTTTGAAAAGAATATTATATTGCAACTAAATTAACCAACTCAAATCAAGATGGTTATGGTTTAGAAATCCTTGTAGCCATGATTCTTAACCCAAAAACATTTGTTTTAGAAAACCATCTTGTAAAACATCTCGTATAAACTCGTTAATAAAACTCGTATATTATTTCAAAAACATCGTTGAGTGACATCGTTTCAATATCGTTTACCCAAGTGAACTAAATAACGCCACGGTATGTAATATGTTGAAAACATTTATATATAAGAAGTACCAGCAGCGTATCTACCATGTTTTCACCATATTACACCCGTCCCATTATCTAAACACTTATCCAAAAGCCAATCATTTTACCCAAATCGTTTAACATCGTTTCCAAATCGTTCCCAAATCGTTTACTCGTATAACTCGTTTAAATCGTCCTCGTTTTAATTGTGAAAACTTATATATGGTCGTCTCGTTAATTACATTCAAACCTTCGTGACTCGTTCATCGCTCAACTCGTTTAACTCGTATTAACAAACCACCAAAGGGTAAGTTAACAATCATCAGGTTCAGTCGTTACCCACATAACCCACACATAACCATGGGTGCAGTAGGATAACGGGATTTGTCGGATCCTATGGTACCATAACCTAATACTGGTCGGCTTGATCAATGCTAATGAATGTCATTCGTTATGTAACTACAACCAACAAGTCCGTTCACATTATCGAAATCGTTATTAGTTTAGTATATATCGCTCTATTCATTCTTGAAATCATCGTTTAAACCTTGAAAACATTATGTACATATGAATCACCCCAAAACATTTGAAAACAGTAAATTAGGGGAACTATGTACTCACATGTAGTGCAAGGTATCCTCAATCAATAGTACTTCAACAAACTCGAGTAAACCAGAGAAATCACGTAGCACCTAGTAATTGAATCACTAGTCAAACAATAGACGCCTAAATCGGAAAATCGGACAGAATGAGGTCTTGTAAACCAAATGGGTGTTGGAACTCATGTGATATGGTTTAACAAAGCCTACATCCTAAATGAAACCTAGCCTAAGTGCTTTCAACCCATCGCGACCCATTAAGGTAGCTTACGCTACTTTAACGCGTCGTGCGTGCAAAGCGCGTTCGAGACGTCTAACTAGTCCTATGACAAGTATTATATGCCTATACAAGTCTAATCATGTTGTATAATCAGTTATGTGACAAAAGTTTAGGTTACAAAAGCTTAATTACCAATTATACATGAAAAGGGTATTTTGGTAATTTACCTAAGGCATATAAACTACTTATCATACAACTACCTAAACTCGGTGACCATACGGTATAACCTCGGAAGGTTATTCCCTATCCTACTATGATCACTAAACATGTTTGGTCAGATCCTAATGATCGACCAAACGGGTCATGTTCGAAAGTCTAAGCGGGTGTTTAGTCCGCTTGACTTACGACTCTACACAAGCACTAAACTAAAAAGTGACGAGCTAAACATGCTAAAACATGTTTAGTTAAGTTAGAAAACAGGTTTTGATATCAAAACAAACGGTTTTGATATCCTAGAGTAGTTTGGTTACAAAATACGCGTAAATGCGTATTTTGGCCGAAACTACGACTCGTCACTGAGCCTAGATAACGTGGTAATCAGTAGGGATAGTCACAAAGGACTATAACCATCGTGATTACGCTCACGTTATGAAGTTCAAACGAACTTCTCAATGACCATAAACTGGTCAATGCAGAAAGTCAAACGCAGTTTGACTTTAACGCTAAAACGAATGGAATGGAAAAGAACGAAAGAACACTTACAACGGGTCCCCGCAAGTTTGATTTCCAAGTAATCTCAGGTAGGAAGTGTATCAACACAACCACTTAGAGAAAAACTCAGATTTCAAGTGGGTTTTGCAAGTGAAGGGTGGGGGTATTTATAGGAAATGGACCACCGTTAGGATCGTTTCTTGAAAACCGGGTTTTAATCTCATCCCTACACTTGTTGAAATGCTAAGGTATGTCAATTGGCCCCCCAACATCAGGGAACAACATGTGGAAATGAGATTAGGAGTGGGTAACAGCTGTTAACAGCTGGTTTAGAAGTTTCTGAGCAACTGGGACATGCTTACGGACCGTATGGTCCTCACCCTTACGGTCCGTAAGGACCTACTTTCACCGTTTGGCAGTTTTAGTCCCTGCAGCCCATTTCAAAGCTCTAAAATGAAGTTAAAGTATAGGAAACTTAAAATGTGCTAAAAAATATCTCAGATGTCGGTTT
Organism: Helianthus tuberosus; assembly: GCA_030545235.1. Taxonomy (NCBI): domain Eukaryota; kingdom Viridiplantae; phylum Streptophyta; class Magnoliopsida; order Asterales; family Asteraceae; genus Helianthus; species Helianthus tuberosus. Next base: position 45,203,233 of record CM060426.1, on the reverse strand, counting down.
GTTTGGCCGTACGGTTACGTTGTTCGGTTAATTACGACGGAAGTCGTAATGAACGCAAAAACGATCCAAATTAAGCGACGAATGGAATTTTATCATGCCAAACACTAAAATAAAATATTTTAATGCTTACATAAATTTTTGGATGTCCGGATGTATTCAGAACGTAAGATATGCGTGAAAATGCAAACTTGTGCACTTTTTGACGCTTTTAGTCCCTGATTGACCATAAAGTTTATTTTAGCATACCGAACCCCTCAAAGCCTATTTCTAAGCTATGTAAAGGTTATTTAGGGTATGTTTAACTTATGGTCATGTTCCAGAATGTTCGTTATAGTTCAAATCGGGATAGTTTCGCAGTTTGACACAAATAGCCCCTGCGATCGAACAAAGTTGATTTCGACACACCAAACCATTCAAAACTTATTTCTAAGTTATGTGGAGGTTATTTAAGGTATGTTAAGCCTATGTCACTATTCTGGAGTGTTTGTCGCGTTATACTGACTGCGTTTACGCACCAGTTTGCGTATAACCTTCCAGAACGCGATTTAAAGCTTACAATCGGAATCGAATCGAATTGAAAAATCACCAAACACAAATACACACATAGAAAAATCAAAACATATATAATAACACCAAAGAACATTGTTTTATTAATAATCATCATTGTTTTACATCGTACATCGATTACCGAACACAGTTGTCAAAGTCTCCCCTACTTCAGGAAATTTCGTGCCGAAATTTTAACTAGAGGAATCTTGTGAGAACAAATGCGGATATTTCACCTTCATCTGGTCCTCACATTCCCAAGTAAACTCTGGGCCACGTTTGGATTCCCAGCGAACTTTAACCAAATGAATCTGTTTGTTCTTCAACTCTTTGAAAGCACGGTCCACGATCTCCATGGGTATCTCGACGAAGTGCATCGTTTCATCGATTTGGATCTCGTCGAGAGGAATGTGTAGATCAGCGTCAGCTAAACACTTTCGCAGATTGGACACGTGAAAAGTCGGGTGAATATTTCCAAGCTCTGGAGGTAGCTCTAGTCGATAGGCAACCTCTCCAATTCTTTCCACAATCTTCAATGGTCCCACATATCGAGGTGCAAGTTTTCCTTCCTTTCCAAATCTCATGACTCCTTTCCAAGGTGAAACCTTGAGTAGGACACGATCTCCGACTTGAAATTCTAAGGGCTTGCATCCTAAATCCGCATATCTCTTTTGACGGTTTCGAGCTGTCACAAAATTATCACGGATTTTCTTGATTTTGTCTGTTGTTTCCAGAACGAGCTCAGGTCCAGTAAGCTGAGCTTCACCGGTCTCATTCCAACAGCCAGGTGAACGACATTTTCGACCGTAGAGAGCTTCGAATGGTGCCATATTGATGCTAGTATGATAACTATTGTTGTAAGAGAATTCGATCAGCGGTAGATGAGAATCCCAATTACCACCAAAGTCTATCACACATGCTCTAAGCATATCCTCTAAAGTTTGAATCGTTCTCTCAGATTGGCCATCTGTTTGGGGATGATAAGCAGTGCTTAGATTCAGTTGGGTTCCCAAAGCAGATTGCATGGCCTTCCAAAAATGAGATGAAAATCGAGCATCACGATCAGAGATGATATCTAAAGGAACACTATGTCATGATACAATCTCGTCTACATAGATCTTGGCAAGCTTTTCAGCAGAGAAATCCTCACGGATTGGTAAGAAGTGAGCAGATTTCGTTAAGCGATCGACAACAACCCAAATAGCATCATGACTTTTAAACGTACGCGGTAACTTAGTGATAAGATCCATTGCAATGTTCTCCCACCTCCAAACCGGTATCTCTGGTTGTACAAGCAAACCAGATGGTCGTTGATGTTCAGCCTTGACTTTGAGACAACTTAGGCATTTTGACACATACAAGGCAACATCTTTCTTCATACCAGGCCACCAGACCTTAGTACGAAGATCCTTGTACATTTTATCAGCACCAGGATAGACAGAATATCGAGACTTATGTGATTCGTCCATCACTAAAGTGTGAAGATCGTCTTGTTTCGGAATCCACAAACTATCCATGAAATAGAGTAAACCATCATCCTTCGCTTCGAGTTTAAGCTCAAGCTGACGTGGTAATTCATTACTTATCAAATTTTGCGAAACACAAAATTGTTGAGCTTGAAGGACACGAGATTGAAGATCGGATAGTGTTCGAACAGAATGAAGCTTGACTCGCTCCTTTCGACTAAGCGCATCGGCTACAACATTTGCCTTACCATGGTGGTAGTGAATCTCGCAATCATAATCGTTTAAGAGTTCAACCCAACGTCGTTGCCTCATGTTCAGCTCTTTCTGATTAAGAATATGCTGGAGACTTTTGTGGTCTGTGAAAACCACACACTTCGTTCCATAGAGATAGTGTCTCCAGATTTTAAGCACGAAAACCACAGCTCCTAACTCAAGATCATGAGTCGTGTAGTTCTTGTCGTGAACTTTCAGCTGTCTAGATGCATATGCAATAACCTTACCTCGTTGCATAAGGACGCAACCAAGGCCTAAGTTAGACGCATCACAATAGACAACGAAATCATCGCTTCCCTCGGGCAGAGATAGAACAGGAGCATTACATAACTTCTGCTTCAGCGTTTGGAACGCTTCTTCTTGCTTGGGTCCCCACTCAAAAGGCTTATTCTTCTGAGTCAAAGCAGTGAGTGGAACTGCAATCTTTGAGAAATTTGAAATGAATCGACGATAATAACCAGCAAGACCAAGAAAAGATCGAATCTCCGTAGGCGTCGTCGGTGTATTCCAGTCCTTAATAGCAGCAATCTTGGATGGATCCACATGAATACCCTGCTCATTGACTATATGACCCAAGAATTGAACTTCTTTAAGCCAGAATTCACACTTGGAGAATTTAGAAAAAGTTGTTCCTTCTTCAGGAGTTCCAATGTTAAGCGAAGGTGTTGCTCGTGCTCGGCTCGAGATTTTGAATAAATGAGAATATCGTCGATGAACACAATAATGAACTTGTCCAAATAAGGTTTACAGACCCTATTCATTAAGTCCATAAAGATAGCTGGAGCATTCGTCAAACCAAAAGGCATGACAGTTAACTCGTAATGCCCATATCTTGTGCGGAATGCAGTTTTGGGAATATCTTCTTTGAGAACACGAAGTTGATGATACCCAGAACGCAGGTCGATCTTGGAAAAGCATGAAGCACCCTGCAGCTGGTTGAAGAGATCATCAATTCGAGGTAGGGGATATCGATTCTTGATGGTGAGCTTATTAAGCTCACGATAATCGATACACATTCGAAAAGATCCATCTTTCTTTTTCACGAAGAGGACAGGAGCTCCCCAAGGTGAAAAGCTTGGTCTGATAAATCCTTTATCAGATAACTCTTGAAGCTGTTTTGATAACTCTTGCATCTTCTCCGGTGCAAGACGATAAGGTGCTTTTGCAATCGGGTTGGCATTGGGCACAAGGTCAATATGAAACTCGACTTAACGAACTGGAGGCAAACCAGGCAGTTCATCAGGAAACACCTCCGGATAATCCCGAACAATCGGAATATCCTGAATACTTTTGCTCTTGCTTTTCTCCTCGGTGACATGTGCTAGAAAAGCAACATATCCTTTTTGCAGGTAACTTTGGGCCTTCGTACACGACATAAGCTTCAGTCCACCTGAAGGTTTCTCGCCACGAATCTCCAGAACATCGCCAGATGACAAAGGAATACGAACAATCTTATCGAAACAAACCACCTCAGCGTGGTGTTTGGTTAACCAATCCATTTCAATGATAATATCGAAACTCCCAAGTTGCATCGGTGTGAGGTCAATAGGAAAAAGATGGTTATCAAGGTTCAACTGACAATTACGAATAATAGATTCGAGAACCAAAGGTTTACCAGTAGCAACCTCGACAGATAAGGGTTTCCTCAGTTTAGTTCTAGGTATCGCAAGCAAAGGCTCAAAAGATAATGAAACAAAACTTCTATCGGCACCAGAATCAAAAAGAATAGATGCAGGTTGATTGTTAACAAGAAACGTACCATTGACAACAAAGGTACCATTGACAACGAGGTTGTCAGCTCGAACCCCGTTTGCATTCAGATTAAATGCTCATCCACGAGCGGGATTAACAATTGGAAAAACAAAAGAGGCATCGACAAAACACAAGAGAGGCGATCATTCGTTTGTTACCTCGAAAAAACAAATGACACGCAGAGACTAATCAAAGTAAATCGATCAAAAATAATGTATCGCCGAAGACATGCTCGCCTATAAGTGGACACTCACCCCAAGAGTTCCCAGGTAAGAGTGACTGGTCCGATTATGTGGATTTGTACGAACACTCTAGCCTTAGACAGAAGACCCAGGGTACAGGCACCCACTCTTCCAGTTTGCATGTGTTCACATTATTATGGCCCAAACTTTGACGAGATTTTGAAAACTCAGAAGGCACTAAGCCAAAAATGAGTTAAACTGGAAGGGTTCAAAACCTTACAACAGAGGGTTCAAAACCTTACAACAGAGGGTTCAAAACCTAGTAATCAATCATCCTAGAACAGATGATTAGTTTTCAAAGCGGATTCGAAAATTGTGTTCTCGTTGTGGTTATCACCTAAGGATAGGTGATGATTTTGTTTTTAAAAATCTAAACGCAAATAAACTTGCGTTGGGGTCCTAAAAGTTATAGTCTAGGTCAAAGAATTTGTGACACCTGGGTCACTGCGACCATCAAACAAATACCAAACCAATGAAATATTGTATTTCATACTTGGGATTTGTACAAATATGTGTATCATTTGCACATATCAATTCTTGTTCAATTTCAAACTCTAAATCGCTTTCTGGAAGGTTATACGCGCACTGATGCGTAAATATAACCCGTTTAATGCAACGAACACTCTGGAATAGTGAAATAGGCTTAACATACCTTAAATAACCTTTACATAACTTAGAAATAAGTTTTGAAGGCTTTGGTATGGCAAAATCAAGTCTATTCGCTTACAGGGACTAAATTTGACAAACTACGAAAGTATGCCAATTTGAACTGTAACAGACATTCTGGAACATGACCATAAGTTAAACATACCATAAATATCCTCTACATAGCTTAGAAATAGGCTTTGAGGTGTTCGGTATGCTAAAATAAACTTTCGGGTCATTCAGGGACTAAAAGTGTCAAAAAGTGCACAAGTTTGCACTTTTGCGCATAACTCACGTTCTGAATACATCCGGACATCCAAAAATTTATGTAAGCACTAAAATATTTTATTTTAGTGTTTGGCATAAGAAAAATCCATTCATTGCGTCATTTGGATCGTTTTTCGCGCTTGTGCGCATTCCGTCGTAATTAAGCGAACATCGCGTTCGTACGACCAAACGAACCAACATCCGACATATTTTTGAGCATGGTTCATGACCACAAGGTTTAGGCATCATTTTACGGCCTTAAAGTTGGCTTTACGGGCCTTAGAAGTGTCAGAAATGGCCTTAAACACGTGCAGGGACCAAAACTGTAGTTTCTGAAACTTATTTCTGATCAGACATGGCCATGCGGCCCGCGTAAGATCAGTGTGTATCTTTACGCGGCCCGCGTCAGCCCTTCAGATCAGGAAAGGTCAAGTAACAGCTGATTACAGCCTTTAAACACTCTCCAAAGGTCAAATGCCACATGTTAACCTCCTATGGTGGCCAAAATCAGTTACCACAACATCTTGACAAGTGTACGGGCTAGATCATTCCCTCTTTTCCAAGAAACGATCCTAACGGTGAACTGAAAACTATAAATACCCACATACCTCAACTTCATTTCTCACTAGAATCTGATCAATTGTGCTCTAAGTTGAAACCTTTGTTTCATACCTGAGCTATTTCGATCTAGATTAGCATTCGGGGACCCTTCGTAAGTGTTCCTTCGTTCTTTTATTGCTTTTCGAGTCCGAAAGTCAAACATTGTTTGACTTTCTGCATTGACCAGTTTATGGTCAATGCGAAGTTCGTTTGAACTTCATAACGTGAGCGTGATCACGATGGTTATAGTCCCTAGTGACTATACCTACTGATTACCACGTTATCTAGGCTCGGTGACGAGCCGTAGTTTCGGTCAGAATACGTATTCTTGCGTATTTTGTAACCAAACTACTTATTGGTATCAAAACCGTTTGTTTTGATACCAAACCTGTTTTCTAAACTTAGTTAAGCATGTTTTAGCATGCTTAGCTCGTCACTTTTAGTTTAGTGCTTATATAGGGTCGTAAGATAAGCGATCTAAACAATCGCTTATACTTTCGAACCCGGCCCGTTTGGTCGATCATTAGGATCCGACCAAACACATTAGGTGACCATAGTATACAGGGAATAACCTTCCGAGGTTATACCTTATGGTCACGACGTTTACTTAGTTGTATGATAGGTGAGTTATATGCCTTAGGTAAATTACCAAAATACCCCTTTGACACCAAAATTCATTTTAAGCATATGTAACATAACTTTTGGTATCTAAACTGATTTAGCAACAATATTAGACATGTTAAGGCATATTTTACTTATCATAGGGCTAGTTAGGCGTTCCGAACGCGTTTTACGCGAACGACGCGTTAAAGTAGCATAAGCTACCTAAACGGGTCATAATGGGTCGTAAGCACTTAGGTTAGGTTTCATTTAGTATGTAGGCTTTGTTAAACCATACTACCTGAGTTCCCATACTCATTTGGTTTACGAGCCCTCATTCTATCCGATCTTCCGATCTAGGTCCGGTTTATTAACATAGTTACCTATGTTAGGTGCCGTTTGATATCCGTGATCTCTAGCATTGTTTGGTTGTTACTCAAGGACTACTAAGCAATCTCAAGTGAGTACATAGACCCCTCTTTTACCGTTTTCAAACGTTTTGGGGTGGAACACATGTGCCTACTTGTTACTTTCGTGCTTTCCTGTTTTCACATCATATACTTGTTATGTTCATTAGTACACTATTAGTACATGATTTACATTACATTTCTGCTATGTATGTTGACTGATAGCATTCTAGCACTTTGATTTACATGACTTTTCTGCTTTGTATGTTAACTTAGCATACTTAGTACATCACTTTACATACATTCTATGCTATGTATGCCCATTGTGTGCGTACTTAGTACATTATTTTACATTACATTCTATGCTATGTATGCCCATTGTGTGCGTACTTAGTACATTATTTTACATTACATTTTGGTATGACATTTGGTTTGTTTAAACTATACTGTACATTCATTAACACCGATCATGCCGCTCGGTAGTAGGTAGTGGTACCATAGGACTTGACAAATCCCATTCCTGAAATCTCAAGTTTGTTTGGACGTAAGGAATGACCGAATCCGAATAAATTTTTTTGATAACCTTGACTAAAAGGGTTATCCGACTGTCGCAAGGCTTGGATGTATGAATTTTCACAATACCGCATAAATGTTTATATCAGTATAACATGCATTACTTTGCAAAACATAACTTTTTGATATATTCAAAATACTTTGTTTTGTACATTTCTACATTTGGATTATGTGACAATACTTTACTTACAATACATAACATTTGTTACACATTACTTGACTACTTTTGGACTATTAACATTTGATATGATTTATACAAGGACTTTTGACAATTGGTTTAAACATAGACTTATTACATTGGTGGTTTGACTAAGTGACTTAAGTAACGAGGCGTGTGTAATATGATACAAGCATGGTGGATACTGTAACACCTGTGCCTTCACGGCCATCAAACAAGTACCAAACCAATGAAATATTTTATTTCATACTTGGGATTTGTAAAAATATGTGTATCATTTGCACATATCAATTCTTGTTCAATTTCAAACTCTAAATCACTTTCTGGAAGGTTATACGCGCACCGATTCGTAAATATAACCAGTTTAATGCAACAAACACTCCGGAATAGTGAAATAGGCTTGACATACCTTAAATAACCTTTACATAACTTAGAAATAAGTTTTTGAAGGCTTTGGTATGGCAAAAATCAAGTTAAATCGCTTACAGGGACTAAAGTTGACAAACTGCGAAAGTATGCCAATTTGAACTGTAACAGACCTTCCGGAGCATGACCATAAGTTAAACATACCATAAATATCCTTCACATAGCTTAGAAATAGGCTTTGAGGGGTTCGGTGTGCTAAAATAAACTTTTGGGTCATTCAGGGACTAAAAGTGTCAAAAAGTGCACAAGTTTGCATTTTCGCGCATAACTTACGTTCTGAATACATCCGGACATCCAAAAATTTATGTGAGCATGACTATATTATATTTTAGTGTTCGCCATAAGAAAAATCCATTCGTTGCATCATTTGGATCGTTTTTCGCGCTTATGCGCATTCCGTCGTAATTAAGCGAACATCGCGTTCGTACGACCAAACGAACCATCACCCGACATACTTCTGAGCATGTTTCATGTCCAAAATGTTTAGGCAACATTTTAGGGCCTTAAAGTTGGCTTTACGGGCCTTGGAAGTGCCGGAAATGGCCTTAAACACGTGCAGGGGCTGAAACTGTCATTTTTGAAACTTATTTTCGGATCAGAAGCCCCAAGCGGCCCGCATTAGATTTGTCTAATGCTGAAGCGGGCCGCCTCAGCCTCTGCAGACCAGATTCATTGTTTTTACAGCTGGTTGCAGCTGTTTAGCACCTCCAATCCCTCTTCCACATGTCAATTCCCTATGGTGAGTGGCCATTTGACACACCACAACATTCCAACACATGTACGGCCTTGATCGTGCCCTCTTTTCCATGAAACGATCTCAACGGTTACCCGAAAACTATATATACCCATCCACCCCCATTGCATTTTCTCACAAGAATCTTGATTTGAGAGCTCTAAGTTGAAACCATTGTTTCATACCTGAGTTCTTGAATCGAGATTAGCATTCGGGGACCCTGGGTTAGTATTCTTTCGTTCTTTTCCTTATTTTACTGCTTTTAGAGTCAGAAAGTCAAACTTTGTTTGACTTTCAGCGTTGACCAGTAATGGTCAATGCGAAGTTCGTTTGAACTTCGCAACGTGAGTGTAATCACGTTGGTCATAGTCCCTTGGGACTATGCCCACTGATTACCACGTTGTCTAGAGTCGTAGGGGAGGCGATCTGATAAATCGCCTATACCTTCGAACTCGACCCATTTGGTCGATCATTAGGATCCGACCAAATACATTAGGTGACCATAGTAGGTAGGGAATAACCTTCCAAGGTTATACCCTATGGTCACATCGTTTAAGTAGTTGTATGATAGGTAGTTTATATGCCTTAGGTAAATTACCAGAATACCCTTTTCATGCATAATTTGTAATTTAGCATATGTAACCTAAACTTTTGCCACATAATTGATTATGTAACATGTTTAGGCATATAACGCTTGTCATAGGACTAGTTAGGCGGTCCGAACGCGTTTCACGCGAACGACGCGTTAAAGTAGCATAAGCTACCTAAACGGGTCGTAATGGGTCGTAGACACTTAGGCTAAGTTTCAGTTAGTATGTAGGCTTTGATTAACCATATCACATGAGTTCCTACACTCATTTGGTTTACAAACCCTCATGCTACCCAGTCTTCCGATATAGGTCCGGTTTATTAATGTAGTTACCTATATTAGGTGCCGTTTGATATTCCGCGATCTCTAGCATTGCTTGGTGGTTATCCTAGGACTTCTGAGCAATCTCAAGTGAGTACATAGACCCCTCTTTTACTGTTTTCCAAACTGTTTTGGGGTGGAACACATGTGCCTACTTGTTACTTTCATGCTTTCCTGTTTTCACATCATATACCGACTATGTTTGTTAGTACATTATAGTACTTTGATTTACATGACTTTTATGCTATGTATGTTGACTGATAACATGCTAAGCACATTGATTTACATGACTTTTATGCTATGTATGTTGACTGATAACATGCTAAGCACTTTGATTTACATGACTTTTCTGCTATGTATGTTGACTGATAACATGCTAAGCACATTGATTTACAAGACTTTTCTACTTTGTATGTTAACTTAGCATACTTAGTACATTGTTTTCATATGACATGTATACAACTTATATGACATTTGGTTTGCACAAACGGGTCTTTATTACGTTCATTAACATTTGCTACGCCGCTCGGTAGTAAGTAGTGGTACCATAGGACTTGACAAATCCCATTCCTGACATCCCGGGTTTGTTTGGATGTAAGGAATGACTGAATCCGAATACAATTCTTTTGATAACCTTGACTGAAAGGGTTATCCGACTGTCTCAAGGCTTGAATGTATGCGTTAACTTACCTCATAAATGTTCATATTCAGTATAGCATGCATATATCTTACAAAACATAACTTTGATTTAAACCAAGTTTTACTTCAATACTTTGTTTTGTACATTTTTACTTATGGTTTAAGTAGTCTAAATTTTACTTACCATACATATCATTTTGGTTATACATTACTTGACTACTTTTGGACTATAAACATTTGACATGATTTATACAAGGACTATTGACTATTGGTTTAAACATAGACATTTTAACATGATTGACATTTGATCATGCATTTACACAAGACATAATATTGATTTAAACCAAGTTTTACTTCAATACTTTGCTTTTGTGCATATGGTTTAGTTGAGACATTTCACTAGCCATACATGACATTTTGACATAGACATTTTGACATAAACATTTGACATAGACATCTTACATTGATTGGTTTGGTTTGATAAAGTGATTAAGTAACGATGCGTGTGTAATATGATACAAGCATGGTGGATACGCCGCTGGTACTTCCTATATATAAGTGGTTGTATGGTATTACATGTCGTAGCGTTATTTGAATCATTTCAGTTTGATACATATGACATTTTATACAAATAACATACTTTTCACAAGACATTGTTAACAAACATCTTACTTCATACAAACTCATTTTTACATGGTTAATCATCTTGTAACACCTGTGTCACTCCAACCATCAAACAAATGCCAAACCAATGAAATATTGTATTTCATACTTTGGACATGTAAAAATATGTGTATCGTTTGCACATATCGACTCTTGTTCGATTTCAAGCTTTAAATCGCTTTCTGGAGGGTTATACGCACTCTGAGGTGTAGATATAACCAGTTTAATCCAACGAACACTCCGGAATAGTGAAATAGGCTTAACATACCTTAAATAACCTATACATAACTTAGATATAAGTTTTGGAAGGTTTGGTGTGGTGAAATCAAAGTTTAATCGCTTACAGGGACTAAAGTTGACAAACTGCGAAAGTATGCCAATTTGAACTGTAACAGACATTCCGGAGCATGACCATAAGTTAAACATACCATAAATATCCTTTACATAGCTTAGAAATAGGCTTTGAGGTGTTCGGTATGCTAAAATAAACTTTTGTGTCATTCAGGGACTAAAAGCGTCAAAAAGTGCACAAGTTTGCATTTTTACGCGTAACTTATGTTCTGAATACATCTGGACATCCAAAAATTTATGAGAGCATGACTATATTATATTTTAGTGTTCGCCTTAAGAAAAATCCATTCGTTACGTCATTTGGATCGTTTTTCGCGCTTATGCGCATTCCGTCGTAATTAACCGAACATCGCGTTCGTACGGCCAAACGAACCGACATCCGAGATATTTTTGAACACATTTTAAGTTCCCTATACTTTAACTTCATTTTAGAGCTTTGAAATGGGGTTAACGGGCCTTAAACGTGTCAAAAATGACCTTATTGCACTGCAGGGACCAAAAGTGTAAATCTGCCAAAGATAACCTCTACGATGCGCAGGCCCTTTTTGGCTACGATGCGCAGGGGGTCTTCTGACCAGATGCAGAGTTTCTAAAACAGGCTGTTTGCACATGTTTGATCCACAACCACATGTTCTCCTTTGCCTAGTCAGATGATAAGGATGGAATTAAGCTTCCATAACCTTGCAACAAGTGTACGGCCTTGATCGTTTCCCCTTTTCCAAGAAACGATCTCAACGGTGGACCGAATACTATAAATACCCCACCCCCCTTTGTTCAAAATCACTAGAAATTCATTTTGAGAAACTCTAAGTTGAAACATTTGTTTCATACCTGAGATTTTCGAATTGAGTTTAGCATTCGGGGACCCTGGGTTAGTATTCTTTCGTTCTTTTCCTTATTTTTACTGCTTTTCGAGTCAGAAAGTCAAACTTTGTTTGACTTTCAGCGTTGACCAGTAATGGTCAATGCGAAGTTCGTTTGAACTTCGCAACGTGAGTGTAATCACGTTGGTCATAGTCCTTTGGGACTATGCCCACTGATTACCACGTTGTCTAGAGTCGTAGGGTAGGCGATCTAATAAATCGCCTATACCTTCGAACTCGACCCATTTGGTCGATCATTAGGATCCGACCAAATACATTAGGTGACCATAGTAGGTAGGGAATAACCTTCCGAGGTTATACCCTATGGTCACATCGTTTAAGTAGTTGTATGATAGGTAGTTTATATGCCTTAGGTAAATTACCAGAATACCCTTTTCATGCATAATTGGTAATTTAGCATATGTAACCTAAACTTTTGCCACATAACTGATTATGTAACATGTTTAGGCATATAACACTTGTCATAGGGCTGGTTAGGCGTTCTGAACGCGTTTTACGCGAACGACGCGTTAAAGTAGCATAAGCTTCCTAAACGGGTCGTAATGGGTCGATAAGACTTAGGTTAAGTTTCATTTAGCATGTAGGCTTTGTTAAACCATATCACATGAGATCCTACACTCATTTGGTTTACAAACCCTAATGCTACCCAGTCTTCCGATATAGGTCCGGTTTATTAACATAGTTACCTATATTAGGTGCCGTTTGATTCCGTGATCTATAGCATTACTCGGTGGTTATCTTTAGACAACTGAGCAATCTCAAGTGAGTACATAGACCCCTCTTTTACTGTTTTCCAAACTGTTTTGGGGTGGAACACATGTGCCTACTTGTTACTTTCAAGCTTTCCTGTTTTCACATCATATACATGTTATGTTCATTAGTACACTATTAGTACATTGATTTACATGACTTTTCTGCTTCGTATGTTAACTTAGCATACTTGGTACATCATTTTACATTACATTTCATGCTACGTGTGCCCATTGTGTGCATTACTTAGTACAGCTGATTTCATCTCATACTTACATTTTGACATTTGTTTATACAAGTTATTACTTATCTTTTGACAAACTAAATAAATATCTATGATTTAAACATTGATTTCTCAAAGAACATAAAATAAACTGTTGAATTGTACTTATTTTATGTTCACCAGACCGATTGTTAGTATGATATAGCGCTATAGGATTTGACACCCCATTCCTGTTGGCATGGAATGTCTGAAACCAATTTGTTGCTCCATCCAAATAGGGATTGCCTTTGTGGTATCCTTATAGTCTCAAAGGTGTATTTTGATGCACCAGGTCTGAATGAATTCTTAAATCACACTATTAAAGTATATTTTGATATACTCTCATGTGTGGTATTGTACAAAACCAACAAATATTTTATTAATCATCCAAAGCATATTTTGATATGTTACTTACTAAACCAAAAACATAGTTTAATATGTTATTTATCACATCCAAAGCATATTTTGATATGTTACTTATGAAACCAAAACATAGATTAATATGTTACTTACAAATCCAAAGTATACTCTTGATATGCTACTATAAGGTTATTCGTTTAACTTTACATTACTTACCATACATAAACATTTCTACAATTTGTTAAACATAGACATTCTATATTGGTGGTTTGGTTTGATTAAGTGATTAAGTAACGATGCGTGTGTAATATGATACAAACATGGTGGATACGCCGCTGGTACTTCCTATATATAAGTGTTTGTATGGTATTACATGTCGTAGCGTTATTTGAATCATTTCAGTTTGATACATAGAACATTTTATACAAACAACATACTTTTCACAAGACATTGTTTTACAAACAACTTATCTTATACAAATCCATTTTTCATGGTTATTCATTTAACCATACATTGTACATTATTTATACATATTATCTGATCTTATCGATTTTCAAATGATTTACAAAACAAAGCAAATAACAAGGTTCATGACTAAACATTTTCTCAAACATAAGTCATGAAACCTATTTTCACAAAACCTATGTATCTCACCGGCATTTTTATGCTGACGTACCATATTTTCACATGTGTTTTTCAGGAGCTGTTGCATAAGATTGATCAAGATACACTTAGGCGGACATGGGCCTTAGTGACAATAAAAGATGCAGACTAGTTAATTATGTTGTATTTCCTTGTTTGTTAAGACATTGTAACACTTTTGGTTAATAAAACGAAACTTCAATTGCCATGGATTTGAAACATTAATTCTGTTACAACACTCCCCGACGTTTCCGCCACGTTTTGTATGTTCCACGTGGTCGGGGTGTGACAGAAAAGATGGTATCAGAGCCAATGGTTATAGGGAATTAGGTTATTAGTAATGCTTTGACCTAGTCTATAACTTTCTTAGGACCCTAACGCGAGTTTACTTGCGTTTAGTCATAAAACAATATTGTCACCTATCCTTAGGCGACTACCACAACAAGAACATAAATTTCAAAACCTCTTTGAAAACTAATCATCTGTTCTAGGATGATTGATTACTAGGTTTTGAACCTTCTATTACAAGGTTTTGAACCCCCTTTGAGTTTTCAAAATCTCGTCAAGGTTTTGGGTTTTAAATAATGTGAACACGTGCAAACTGGAAGGGTGAATGCCTGTATTCTGGGTTTTCTGTCTAGGCAAGCACTTCGTATATATCTCATCAGACGCGAGACCAGTTGTGCTTACCTGGGAATTCTTGGGATGAGTGTTCACTTATAGGCGAGCATGTCTTCGCGATACATTATTTTTGATCCATTTACTTTGATTAGTCACTGTGTGTAGTTTGGTTGCTTTGTAATGCAAACAAATAACCACTATCCTTGCTTTCATCAGATTTGTTTCATCTCATTCTTTTCGTCTAAATCTCTCACTCGTTTCCTTTCATGTTTCCTCTTTAGAATGCCTCCTCGACGCGACAATCAGATGGCAAATGACGAACTGGCGGCAATCATCGCACAGCAAATGGCTGTTGCCTTCCCAAATCTTTATGCTCAAATGATGCAAGCCATCAACAACAACAATGCTCCATGCAACTTCAAGAGTTTCAACTCGGCTAAACCACTCAAGTTTAGTGGTACTGAGGGAGCAACTGGGCTTCTTCAGTGGTTCGAGAGCATTGAGAATACCTTCCGTCATGTTCTGTGTCCTGAAAATCGTAAGGTCGAGTTTTCTTCAAGTGTGTTTCAGAAGAGGGCTCTTACATGGTGGAACGGGGTGATGAGAGACCGTGGTGCTGAGGTTGCTTTAGCACAGACTTGGGCTGAGCTTAGGGCTCTTATGATGAAGGAGTTCTGTCCTCGTCACGAACTACGAGCTTTGGAGAGAGAATTTGATGATTTGAAGCAAGACAGTGGGGAACATCGAGCCTATACTGATCGTTTTGAAGAATTGAGCCTGCTGTGTCCTGCTATGGTTACTCCTGTGGATAAGGCGATCGAGAAATATACTGATGGTCTTCCTGACCTAGTTCAGGATATCGTTACTGGCAGTAACCCTACTACTGTCAGACAAGCCATTGAACTTTCTGCCACCCTAACTGAATCCCACATCAGAAAGAAAAAGCTTTTTCGAAAAGGTGACCCAAGACCATCCGACAAGACTGCTCAAGTGGAACCAAAGGAAGATCATGCTGAGGTATCCAAGAAGAAGAAGCGCAAAGCCTCTCAGAACTGCGCTGTAACTGCTCAAGACAAACAGGTTGCACCAAACCAACCAGCACAACCTCGCAAAAGGCAAAACTATGTTGGTACTGCACCTTTGTGCAACAAGTGCAACCGTCATCATCTAGCGCAAGAACAGTGTCACAAATGTACCCACTGTGGGCGGTTGGGACATTTGATCAATGTTTGTCGTTTTGCAAATCAAGCTGCTGCAAACCCTGCTGCTGTTCAAGCACGGTTCCCTCCGGGGTCATGTTATAACTGCGGTGACCTTACCCACTACAGGAACAATTGCCCAAGGCTTGTTAACGCACCTCCAGCGCGTGGATGAGTGTTTAACATCAATGGGGCAAACATGAACAATAATGCGGCAGTGAATAACTAGTGTTTTGTTATTTCCTTGGTTGTTATCTTATGATGTTTAAAGACAAGTCAGTTGTTATATAAATAAAAATTCGTCGTTTTTATTTTTTACAAAACTGATACGATTGTGTGACAGAAAAGAGCGTTTTTATTTTTTACAAAACTGATACGATTGTGTGAACGTTGGATACAACCTTATGATGTCAACCCAAAGACAAACTACTCGTATGGTTCAGTCATTTTATGATCACTTGTGATCTCCCCAAGAACCTTAAACACTTGTTTCTTTTAAGAAACAAAGCCAAACTCTTATTGAAAATCCTTTTATTTATATAGATGGATCCTTGACTGATTAAAGTGCCAAATGAAATCCATGTATGGGGTTTCTAGTGTGCTTTAATTATCTATACCTAAAGAGAACTAATTAAAGAATCAAGTTAACTAATTATGTGCTTATGTGTTTTCTTCTATGTTTTGTGGTTGTATGTGATCCATCCAAATCCTCATAGAATCTTTCGTATCTCATACGAGAGATTTATAATAGGATATCCAAAGATACTATCTTAAATCCTTAATGGACTTCAACATTGTAGTTAAGTCCTTTGGGTTTTAAAGTACTATTCTATAAATTGGACCTCTTGCATGGTCTGGTCAAACAGATTGATTTTGAAAATCTGGTTAGAAATATCCTACGATGATATAATTAAAAAGATCCCTTAAGTGGTCTATTTAAGGAGATCGTACGACAGTCTAGTTAAGAAGATCATGCGTTGATCAAATTAAAAGGCTCGTTCATTGATCAAATTAAAAGGACCCTTTGGTGGTCTAGTCAGGTCGCTTCATGTTTATTCAATTGAATTTTTCCTCTACGCATTATGAAATGAATTGTGCGGAATGGGCAAGGAATTACGTAATTATGGAGTGCTACATAATTATGGAATTCAGTGCACAGAAACCACATGAAGCTTTGTCATGTGTTAAGACCTATAGTGACAAGAATAATGATACGGGAGAAGTCTTGGACCTCGACCAATGTCATTTATTCTCAATTCTGATCTCAATCACACACCAAGTTTCCTATGATGAGTCTTCATAAGAAACGTTCTTCTGTCCGTAGTTCAAAATTCCATGTTTTACTACTGCAAGGAATTCACTTTGATGGTTATCAAATTCGCTAAAATTCCTAACATGGCCCATAGTTTTACTTAAGGGTTTAAAGGATCTATTAGAAGGCGAAATCTTCACAGCTGTCTTCACAAGTTTCCTCTAAAATTAAATTTCGGGACGAAATTTCCTAAAGTAGGGGAGACTGTAACACCTGTGTCACTCCAACCATCAAACAAATGCCAAACCAATGAAATATTGTATTTCATACTTTGGACATGTAAAAATATGTGTATCGTTTGCACATATCGACTCTTGTTCGATTTCAAGCTTTAAATCGCTTTCTGGAGGGTTATACGCACTCTGAGGTGTAGATATAACCAGTTTAATCCAACGAACACTCCGGAATAGTGAAATAGGCTTAACATACCTTAAATAACCTATACATAACTTAGATATAAGTTTTGGAAGGTTTGGTGTGGTGAAATCAAAGTTTAATCGCTTACAGGGACTAAAGTTGACAAACTGCGAAAGTATGCCAATTTGAACTGTAACAGACATTCCGGAGCATGACCATAAGTTAAACATACCATAAATATCCTTTACATAGCTTAGAAATAGGCTTTGAGGTGTTCGGTATGCTAAAATAAACTTTTGTGTCATTCAGGGACTAAAAGCGTCAAAAAGTGCACAAGTTTGCATTTTTACGCGTAACTTATGTTCTGAATACATCTGGACATCCAAAAATTTATGAGAGCATGACTATATTATATTTTAGTGTTCGCCTTAAGAAAAATCCATTCGTTACGTCATTTGGATCGTTTTTCGCGCTTATGCGCATTCCGTCGTAATTAACCGAACATCGCGTTCGTACGGCCAAACGAACCGACATCCGAGATATTTTTGAACACATTTTAAGTTCCCTATACTTTAACTTCATTTTAGAGCTTTGAAATGGGGTTAACGGGCCTTAAACGTGTCAAAAATGACCTTATTGCACTGCAGGGACCAAAAGTGTAAATCTGCCAAAGATAACCCCTACGATGCGCAGGCCCTTTTTGGCTACGATGCGCAGGGGGTCTTCTGACCAGATGCAGAGTTTCTAAAACAGGCTGTTTGCACATGTTTGATCCACAACCACATGTTCTCCTTTGCCTAGTCAGATGATAAGGATGGAATTAAGCTTCCATAACCTTGCAACAAGTGTACGGCCTTGATCGTTTCCCCTTTTCCAAGAAACGATCTCAACGGTGGACCGAATACTATAAATACCCCACCCCCCTTTGTTCAAAATCACTAGAAATTCATTTTGAGAAACTCTAAGTTGAAACATTTGTTTCATACCTGAGATTTTCGAATTGAGTTTAGCATTCGGG
The DNA here is from genome assembly GCA_030545235.1 of Helianthus tuberosus. NCBI lineage: Eukaryota > Viridiplantae > Streptophyta > Magnoliopsida > Asterales > Asteraceae > Helianthus > Helianthus tuberosus. The sequence goes on along the minus strand of CM060426.1, from coordinate 45,184,557 downwards.
GACCCTGGGTTAGTATTCTTTCGTTCTTTTCCTTATTTTTACTGCTTTTCGAGTCAGAAAGTCAAACTTTGTTTGACTTTCAGCGTTGACCAGTAATGGTCAATGCGAAGTTCGTTTGAACTTCGCAACGTGAGTGTAATCACGTTGGTCATAGTCCTTTGGGACTATGCCCACTGATTACCACGTTGTCTAGAGTCGTAGGGTAGGCGATCTAATAAATCGCCTATACCTTCGAACTCGACCCATTTGGTCGATCATTAGGATCCGACCAAATACATTAGGTGACCATAGTAGGTAGGGAATAACCTTCCGAGGTTATACCCTATGGTCACATCGTTTAAGTAGTTGTATGATAGGTAGTTTATATGCCTTAGGTAAATTACCAGAATACCCTTTTCATGCATAATTGGTAATTTAGCATATGTAACCTAAACTTTTGCCACATAACTGATTATGTAACATGTTTAGGCATATAACACTTGTCATAGGGCTGGTTAGGCGTTCTGAACGCGTTTTACGCGAACGACGCGTTAAAGTAGCATAAGCTTCCTAAACGGGTCGTAATGGGTCGATAAGACTTAGGTTAAGTTTCATTTAGCATGTAGGCTTTGTTAAACCATATCACATGAGATCCTACACTCATTTGGTTTACAAACCCTAATGCTACCCAGTCTTCCGATATAGGTCCGGTTTATTAACATAGTTACCTATATTAGGTGCCGTTTGATTCCGTGATCTATAGCATTACTCGGTGGTTATCTTTAGACAACTGAGCAATCTCAAGTGAGTACATAGACCCCTCTTTTACTGTTTTCCAAACTGTTTTGGGGTGGAACACATGTGCCTACTTGTTACTTTCAAGCTTTCCTGTTTTCACATCATATACATGTTATGTTCATTAGTACACTATTAGTACATTGATTTACATGACTTTTCTGCTTCGTATGTTAACTTAGCATACTTGGTACATCATTTTACATTACATTTCATGCTACGTGTGCCCATTGTGTGCATTACTTAGTACAGCTGATTTCATCTCATACTTACATTTTGACATTTGTTTATACAAGTTATTACTTATCTTTTGACAAACTAAATAAATATCTATGATTTAAACATTGATTTCTCAAAGAACATAAAATAAACTGTTGAATTGTACTTATTTTATGTTCACCAGACCGATTGTTAGTATGATATAGCGCTATAGGATTTGACACCCCATTCCTGTTGGCATGGAATGTCTGAAACCAATTTGTTGCTCCATCCAAATAGGGATTGCCTTTGTGGTATCCTTATAGTCTCAAAGGTGTATTTTGATGCACCAGGTCTGAATGAATTCTTAAATCACACTATTAAAGTATATTTTGATATACTCTCATGTGTGGTATTGTACAAAACCAACAAATATTTTATTAATCATCCAAAGCATATTTTGATATGTTACTTACTAAACCAAAAACATAGTTTAATATGTTATTTATCACATCCAAAGCATATTTTGATATGTTACTTATGAAACCAAAACATAGATTAATATGTTACTTACAAATCCAAAGTATACTCTTGATATGCTACTATAAGGTTATTCGTTTAACTTTACATTACTTACCATACATAAACATTTCTACAATTTGTTAAACATAGACATTCTATATTGGTGGTTTGGTTTGATTAAGTGATTAAGTAACGATGCGTGTGTAATATGATACAAACATGGTGGATACGCCGCTGGTACTTCCTATATATAAGTGTTTGTATGGTATTACATGTCGTAGCGTTATTTGAATCATTTCAGTTTGATACATAGAACATTTTATACAAACAACATACTTTTCACAAGACATTGTTTTACAAACAACTTATCTTATACAAATCCATTTTTCATGGTTATTCATTTAACCATACATTGTACATTATTTATACATATTATCTGATCTTATCGATTTTCAAATGATTTACAAAACAAAGCAAATAACAAGGTTCATGACTAAACATTTTCTCAAACATAAGTCATGAAACCTATTTTCACAAAACCTATGTATCTCACCGGCATTTTTATGCTGACGTACCATATTTTCACATGTGTTTTTCAGGAGCTGTTGCATAAGATTGATCAAGATACACTTAGGCGGACATGGGCCTTAGTGACAATAAAAGATGCAGACTAGTTAATTATGTTGTATTTCCTTGTTTGTTAAGACATTGTAACACTTTTGGTTAATAAAACGAAACTTCAATTGCCATGGATTTGAAACATTAATTCTGTTACAACACTCCCCGACGTTTCCGCCACGTTTTGTATGTTCCACGTGGTCGGGGTGTGACAGAAAAGATGGTATCAGAGCCAATGGTTTTAGGGAATTAGGTTATTAGTAATGCTTTGACCTAGTCTATAACTTTCTTAGGACCCTAACGCGAGTTTACTTGCGTTTAGTCATAAAACAATATTGTCACCTATCCTTAGGCGACTACCACAACAAGAACATAAATTTCAAAACCTCTTTGAAAACTAATCATCTGTTCTAGGATGATTGATTACTAGGTTTTGAACCTTCTATTACAAGGTTTTGAACCCCCTTTGAGTTTTCAAAATCTCGTCAAGGTTTTGGGTTTTAAATAATGTGAACACGTGCAAACTGGAAGGGTGAATGCCTGTATTCTGGGTTTTCTGTCTAGGCAAGCACTTCGTATATATCTCATCAGACGCGAGACCAGTTGTGCTTACCTGGGAATTCTTGGGATGAGTGTTCACTTATAGGCGAGCATGTCTTCGCGATACATTATTTTTGATCCATTTACTTTGATTAGTCACTGTGTGTAGTTTGGTTGCTTTGTAATGCAAACAAATAACCACTATCCTTGCTTTCATCAGATTTGTTTCATCTCATTCTTTTCGTCTAAATCTCTCACTCGTTTCCTTTCATGTTTCCTCTTTAGAATGCCTCCTCGACGCGACAATCAGATGGCAAATGACGAACTGGCGGCAATCATCGCACAGCAAATGGCTGTTGCCTTCCCAAATCTTTATGCTCAAATGATGCAAGCCATCAACAACAACAATGCTCCATGCAACTTCAAGAGTTTCAACTCGGCTAAACCACTCAAGTTTAGTGGTACTGAGGGAGCAACTGGGCTTCTTCAGTGGTTCGAGAGCATTGAGAATACCTTCCGTCATGTTCTGTGTCCTGAAAATCGTAAGGTCGAGTTTTCTTCAAGTGTGTTTCAGAAGAGGGCTCTTACATGGTGGAACGGGGTGATGAGAGACCGTGGTGCTGAGGTTGCTTTAGCACAGACTTGGGCTGAGCTTAGGGCTCTTATGATGAAGGAGTTCTGTCCTCGTCACGAACTACGAGCTTTGGAGAGAGAATTTGATGATTTGAAGCAAGACAGTGGGGAACATCGAGCCTATACTGATCGTTTTGAAGAATTGAGCCTGCTGTGTCCTGCTATGGTTACTCCTGTGGATAAGGCGATCGAGAAATATACTGATGGTCTTCCTGACCTAGTTCAGGATATCGTTACTGGCAGTAACCCTACTACTGTCAGACAAGCCATTGAACTTTCTGCCACCCTAACTGAATCCCACATCAGAAAGAAAAAGCTTTTTCGAAAAGGTGACCCAAGACCATCCGACAAGACTGCTCAAGTGGAACCAAAGGAAGATCATGCTGAGGTATCCAAGAAGAAGAAGCGCAAAGCCTCTCAGAACTGCGCTGTAACTGCTCAAGACAAACAGGTTGCACCAAACCAACCAGCACAACCTCGCAAAAGGCAAAACTATGTTGGTACTGCACCTTTGTGCAACAAGTGCAACCGTCATCATCTAGCGCAAGAACAGTGTCACAAATGTACCCACTGTGGGCGGTTGGGACATTTGATCAATGTTTGTCGTTTTGCAAATCAAGCTGCTGCAAACCCTGCTGCTGTTCAAGCACGGTTCCCTCCGGGGTCATGTTATAACTGCGGTGACCTTACCCACTACAGGAACAATTGCCCAAGGCTTGTTAACGCACCTCCAGCGCGTGGATGAGTGTTTAACATCAATGGGGCAAACATGAACAATAATGCGGCAGTGAATAACTAGTGTTTTGTTATTTCCTTGGTTGTTATCTTATGATGTTTAAAGACAAGTCAGTTGTTATATAAATAAAAATTCGTCGTTTTTATTTTTTACAAAACTGATACGATTGTGTGACAGAAAAGAGCGTTTTTATTTTTTACAAAACTGATACGATTGTGTGAACGTTGGATACAACCTTATGATGTCAACCCAAAGACAAACTACTCGTATGGTTCAGTCATTTTATGATCACTTGTGATCTCCCCAAGAACCTTAAACACTTGTTTCTTTTAAGAAACAAAGCCAAACTCTTATTGAAAATCCTTCTATTTATATAGATGGATCCTTGACTGATTAAAGTGCCAAATGAAATCCATGTATGGGGTTTCTAGTGTGCTTTAATTATCTATACCTAAAGAGAACTAATTAAAGAATCAAGTTAACTAATTATGTGCTTATGTGTTTTCTTCTATGTTTTGTGGTTGTATGTGATCCATCCAAATCCTCATAGAATCTTTCGTATCTCATACGAGAGATTTATAATAGGATATCCAAAGATACTATCTTAAATCCTTAATGGACTTCAACATTGTAGTTAAGTCCTTTGGGTTTTAAAGTACTATTCTATAAATTGGACCTCTTGCATGGTCTGGTCAAACAGATTGATTTTGAAAATCTGGTTAGAAATATCCTACGATGATATAATTAAAAAGATCCCTTAAGTGGTCTATTTAAGGAGATCGTACGACAGTCTAGTTAAGAAGATCATGCGTTGATCAAATTAAAAGGCTCGTTCATTGATCAAATTAAAAGGACCCTTTGGTGGTCTAGTCAGGTCGCTTCATGTTTATTCAATTGAATTTTTCCTCTACGCATTATGAAATGAATTGTGCGGAATGGGCAAGGAATTACGTAATTATGGAGTGCTACATAATTATGGAATTCAGTGCACAGAAACCACATGAAGCTTTGTCATGTGTTAAGACCTATAGTGACAAGAATAATGATACGGGAGAAGTCTTGGACCTCGACCAATGTCATTTATTCTCAATTCTGATCTCAATCACACACCAAGTTTCCTATGATGAGTCTTCATAAGAAACGTTCTTCTGTCCGTAGTTCAAAATTCCATGTTTTACTACTGCAAGGAATTCACTTTGATGGTTATCAAATTCGCTAAAATTCCTAACATGGCCCATAGTTTTACTTAAGGGTTTAAAGGATCTATTAGAAGGCGAAATCTTCACAGCTGTCTTCACAAGTTTCCTCTAAAATTAAATTTCGGGACGAAATTTCCTAAAGTAGGGGAGACTGTAACACCTGTGTCACTCCAACCATCAAACAAATGCCAAACCAATGAAATATTGTATTTCATACTTTGGACATGTAAAAATATGTGTATCGTTTGCACATATCGACTCTTGTTCGATTTCAAGCTTTAAATCGCTTTCTGGAGGGTTATACGCACTCTGAGGTGTAGATATAACCAGTTTAATCCAACGAACACTCCGGAATAGTGAAATAGGCTTAACATACCTTAAATAACCTATACATAACTTAGATATAAGTTTTGGAAGGTTTGGTGTGGTGAAATCAAAGTTTAATCGCTTACAGGGACTAAAGTTGACAAACTGCGAAAGTATGCCAATTTGAACTGTAACGGACATTCCGGAGCATGACCATAAGTTAAACATACCATAAATATCCTTTACATAGCTTAGAAATAGGCTTTGAGGTGTTCGGTATGCTAAAATAAACTTTTGTGTCATTCAGGGACTAAAAGCGTCAAAAAGTGCACAAGTTTGCATTTTTACGCGTAACTTATGTTCTGAATACATCTGGACATCCAAAAATTTATGAGAGCATGACTATATTATATTTTAGTGTTCGCCTTAAGAAAAATCCATTCGTTACGTCATTTGGATCGTTTTTCGCGCTTATGCGCATTCCGTCGTAATTAACCGAACATCGCGTTCGTACGGCCAAACGAACCGACATCCGAGATATTTTTGAACACATTTTAAGTTCCCTATACTTTAACTTCATTTTAGAGCTTTGAAATGGGGTTAACGGGCCTTAAACGTGTCAAAAATGACCTTATTGCACTGCAGGGACCAAAAGTGTAAATCTGCCAAAGATAACCCCTACGATGCGCAGGCCCTTTTTGGCTACGATGCGCAGGGGGTCTTCTGACCAGATGCAGAGTTTCTAAAACAGGCTGTTTGCACATGTTTGATCCACAACCACATGTTCTCCTTTGCCTAGTCAGATGATAAGGATGGAATTAAGCTTCCATAACCTTGCAACAAGTGTACGGCCTTGATCGTTTCCCCTTTTCCAAGAAACGATCTCAACGGTGGACCGAATACTATAAATACCCCACCCCCCTTTGTTCAAAATCACTAGAAATTCATTTTGAGAAACTCTAAGTTGAAACATTTGTTTCATACCTGAGATTTTCGAATTGAGTTTAGCATTCGGGGACCCTGGGTTAGTATTCTTTCGTTCTTTTCCTTATTTTTACTGCTTTTCGAGTCAGAAAGTCAAACTTTGTTTGACTTTCAGCGTTGACCAGTAATGGTCAATGCGAAGTTCGTTTGAACTTCGCAACGTGAGTGTAATCACGTTGGTCATAGTCCTTTGGGACTATGCCCACTGATTACCACGTTGTCTAGAGTCGTAGGGTAGGCGATCTAATAAATCGCCTATACCTTCGAACTCGACCCATTTGGTCGATCATTAGGATCCGACCAAATACATTAGGTGACCATAGTAGGTAGGGAATAACCTTCCGAGGTTATACCCTATGGTCACATCGTTTAAGTAGTTGTATGATAGGTAGTTTATATGCCTTAGGTAAATTACCAGAATACCCTTTTCATGCATAATTGGTAATTTAGCATATGTAACCTAAACTTTTGCCACATAACTGATTATGTAACATGTTTAGGCATATAACACTTGTCATAGGGCTGGTTAGGCGTTCTGAACGCGTTTTACGCGAACGACGCGTTAAAGTAGCATAAGCTTCCTAAACGGGTCGTAATGGGTCGATAAGACTTAGGTTAAGTTTCATTTAGCATGTAGGCTTTGTTAAACCATATCACATGAGATCCTACACTCATTTGGTTTACAAACCCTAATGCTACCCAGTCTTCCGATATAGGTCCGGTTTATTAACATAGTTACCTATATTAGGTGCCGTTTGATTCCGTGATCTATAGCATTACTCGGTGGTTATCTTTAGACAACTGAGCAATCTCAAGTGAGTACATAGACCCCTCTTTTACTGTTTTCCAAACTGTTTTGGGGTGGAACACATGTGCATACTTGTTACTTTCAAGCTTTCCTGTTTTCACATCATATACATGTTATGTTCATTAGTACACTATTAGTACATTGATTTACATGACTTTTCTGCTTCGTATGTTAACTTAGCATACTTGGTACATCATTTTACATTACATTTCATGCTACGTGTGCCCATTGTGTGCATTACTTAGTACAGCTGATTTCATCTCATACTTACATTTTGACATTTGTTTATACAAGTTATTACTTATCTTTTGACAAACTAAATAAATATCTATGATTTAAACATTGATTTCTCAAAGAACATAAAATAAACTGTTGAATTGTACTTATTTTATGTTCACCAGACCGATTGTTAGTATGATATAGCGCTATAGGATTTGACACCCCATTCCTGTTGGCATGGAATGTCTGAAACCAATTTGTTGCTCCATCCAAATAGGGATTGCCTTTGTGGTATCCTTATAGTCTCAAAGGTGTATTTTGATGCACCAGGTCTGAATGAATTCTTAAATCACACTATTAAAGTATATTTTGATATACTCTCATGTGTGGTATTGTACAAAACCAACAAATATTTTATTAATCATCCAAAGCATATTTTGATATGTTACTTACTAAACCAAAAACATAGTTTAATATGTTATTTATCACATCCAAAGCATATTTTGATATGTTACTTATGAAACCAAAACATAGATTAATATGTTACTTACAAATCCAAAGTATACTCTTGATATGCTACTATAAGGTTATTCGTTTAACTTTACATTACTTACCATACATAAACATTTCTACAATTTGTTAAACATAGACATTCTATATTGGTGGTTTGGTTTGATTAAGTGATTAAGTAACGATGCGTGTGTAATATGATACAAACATGGTGGATACGCCGCTGGTACTTCCTATATATAAGTGTTTGTATGGTATTACATGTCGTAGCGTTATTTGAATCATTTCAGTTTGATACATAGAACATTTTATACAAACAACATACTTTTCACAAGACATTGTTTTACAAACAACTTATCTTATACAAATCCATTTTTCATGGTTATTCATTTAACCATACATTGTACATTATTTATACATATTATCTGATCTTATCGATTTTCAAATGATTTACAAAACAAAGCAAATAACAAGGTTCATGACTAAACATTTTCTCAAACATAAGTCATGAAACCTATTTTCACAAAACCTATGTATCTCACCGGCATTTTTATGCTGACGTACCATATTTTCACATGTGTTTTTCAGGAGCTGTTGCATAAGATTGATCAAGATACACTTAGGCGGACATGGGCCTTAGTGACAATAAAAGATGCAGACTAGTTAATTATGTTGTATTTCCTTGTTTGTTAAGACATTGTAACACTTTTGGTTAATAAAACGAAACTTCAATTGCCATGGATTTGAAACATTAATTCTGTTACAACACTCCCCGACGTTTCCGCCACGTTTTGTATGTTCCACGTGGTCGGGGTGTGACACATCTAACCTTACATTTACTTATACATATCATCTGATCTTATCGTTTTTCAAATGATTTACAAGACAAAGCAAATTACAAGGTTCATGACTAAACATTTTCTCAAACATAAGTCATGAAACCTATTTTCACAAAACCTATGTATCTCACCGGCATTTTTATGCTGACGTACCATATTTTCACATGTGTTTTTCAGGAACTGTTGCATAAGATGATCAAGATACACATAGGCAGACTTGGGCTTTAGTGACAATAAAAGATGCAAGACTAGTTAATTATGTTGAAATTCCTTGTTTGTTAAGACATTGTAACACTTTTAATCAATAAAACGAAACTTTAATATCCATGGTTGTGAAACATTAATTCTGTTACAACACTCCCCGATGTTTCCGCCACGTTTTGTATGTTCTACGTGGTCGGGGTGTGACAGAAAAGATGGTATCAGAGCCAATGGTTATAGGGAATTAGGTTATTAGTAATGCTTTGACCTAGTCTATAACCTTCTTAGGACCCTAACGCGAGTTTACTTGCGTTTAGTCATAAAACAATACCGTCACCTATCCTTAGGCGACGACCACAACAAGAACATAAATTTCAAAACCGCTTTGAAAACTAATCATCTGTTCTAGGATGATTGATTACTAGGTTTTGAACCCTCTATTGTAAGGTTTTGAACTCTCTAGTATATGGTTTTGAATCCCTTTGAATTTTCAAAATCTCGTCAAGGTTTTGGGTTTTAAGTAATGTGAACACGTGCAAACTGGAAGGGTGAATGCCTGTATTCTGGGTTTTCTGTCTAGGCAAGCACTTCGTATACATCTCATCAGACGCGAGACCAGTTGTGCTTACCTGGGAATCCTTGGGATGAGTGTTCACTTATAGGCGAGCATGTCTTCAGTGATACATTAATAAGACCTGTTTACCTTGATTAGTCACCGTCTCATTTGTTTGCCTTAGGTAACAAACAAATGATCGCAATTTTTCATTCGTTACCATTCTGTATTGATTACCCAATAAACTTTCACTTTCTTCTTCCTCTGTCTTTCATCTTCTTCTAGAATGTCTATTCCTCTTGGCACTAGTCAAATGCCCGAGCGAACAGCCAAATTTGTCCGGCAAATTGGCGAAGTGATTCAGAGGACTGTGGATTTAGGTATTGCCATGGCTCGTCTCAACAATGAAGCCTCTCGTCTCAACAATGAAGCCTCTCGTCTCGACAATGAAGTCACTCAAGAGATACCAAAGGAAGTAGAAGTCAGGCTTGCACCAACATCAAGGAAGCGTAAGGCTTCAAGGAAACCCGCAGCGGTTACACTTAATCAAGCGGGACCTAGCCAGGTAGCAATGCCGACAGCTAGGAAGCCGTACTTGGGAGCTGCCCCATGGTGCAAGCGATGCAACCGTCATCATTTAAACCACATACCCTGCTCCAAATGTACCTACTGTGGACGGTGGGGACATTTGATCAACACATGCCGCTTTGCTATCCAGAACAAAGCTGTTACAAATCTTGCTGCTACCCAACTCCAAGTCAACCCTACTCAAGCTCGTTTTCCGCCTGGTACTTGCTACAACTGTGGCGATACGAGCCATTTCAGGAACAATTGCTCAAAGCTTTCTAATGCAAATCCAACCCTTGGATGAGCATTCGGCTGAACAAAGGATGTTGCTGTCTTATGCCTTTGTTTCTTTTGTTTTCGTGTATTGTGAAACAATATGTCTTGTTCATAAATAAAAGTTGTTGTTCACAATTCTGATATACAAGTATAATTACATGTGAGTATGACTTTTCCTATGATACCTGCATTAAGGAACTATGTTCCTTACAAACTACTCTTGTGATTCTCTCTTTCAAATGATCGCTCATGATTCCTTCGAACATTTTAAGTACTCGTTTCATTCTAAGAAACAAAGTACAAAAAATAAAGTGACATTATGAGTGATCATGCTTCTGCACATCTGTGCCTTTGAATCCTTGGTTAAATAACTAAGGGTATTTTCCAAATCTCATACCCATTACATTTTGATTTTTCAACATACACAGTACAAGTATTTCAAAACAATCTTCATGATCTCAAAACATTTCATATAGTTTGAAAACAATTTTTCTAAATGCATTGTCTATGTTATTTCAAAGACATTGGTCATGTTATCAAAACCAACCTTTCTAATTTCAAAATATTTCATATAGTCTGAAGACAATATTAACACAATACATTTTCTGATCAAGTGCATGATTTCGAAAAGCATCATTCATGTCTTTCCAAAAACCTTATACATAATTTCAAAATTCATCTCGCATGATTTTAAAATATTTTTATAAATATACCTACCTAGTACACCTACTTTATGATATCAAAAGTATTATATATAAGGTTTCAAAAACACTAAACATATTTTTCTTAAAAGAACCCCATGCACAGTTTTCAAAAATATCTTCCTCGTACATTTACTTAACCTTCAAATTCTGCTTCATATGTCGCCTTGACATATCTAGCATCTCAACCTCATAAGCATTTTACTTCATGTTTTGACTTAAGCACATCCCGTGCAAGAATTCAAAGCATCTTCAACTTCTACAATCCATATGGGATCTTTTTATCTCCATAATTAGACCCTTGTGGATGATCATGATTCAAATCAGAGTCCTTAATTGGATTCTTTATGTACCTTAATTCGAACATTTCGAGTTCTTGTAATCGAAATCGAATTTTCTTTTTGAATCTTTCTATCTTTATAGTTAGATTCTCGATAATGTTTAAGGTGCCAAATGAAATCCACGAGATGGATTCCTAGTGTGCTTTAAATACATGTACTCTGTTAGCAGAACAAACTTCTAGTTAAACAATTTTGTGGTTATGTGACTATGTGTTTATTCATCTTATGTTTTCTTTCATGCATTTTTGTGTTTTTAATACTCTGGATATTCGTTATCCAAATCCTCGCAGGATCTTTCATATCTTCATATGAGAGATTCGTAGCAGGATATTCAAAGGTACTACCTTAAATCCTTAATGGGTTTCTATGTAATAGTTAAGACCCTTGGATTATATAGTACCACTCCAGACCCTTTTTAGTGGTCTAGTCTAAAGGATTGATTCACAATTTGGTTAAAGAATGACATCTAGTGATGTAGCTGGACAGACTCCTTGATAGTCTATTTAGATCATTTATTGATTTAGTCTACGGGACTCTATGGCGGTCTAGTCACACTCATCACAGGAGTGTTCATTTGGTTTTCCCCTGCACATTATAAAATGGACTGAGTGAACTATGCAAGGAATTGTCTGATTATGGACGCGTACATAATTATGAAATTTAGTGCACAGAAACCCAGTAAGATTTATTATGGGTAAGAGCCAATAGTGACAACAATATAACAAAATGAGGACGATGTAATAGAGGTACGGTGGACGCACCAATGATGCTTTATATACTTGTATATAAGTATCCCTCTTACGTTGCAATCATGATGATTATTAAAGTTACTAGAAGTTCAGAAACCTAGCCAATGTTGTTCGATCTTTTCAACTTCATGTTTTCAAGCTCTCACAAGTTTCCTCTAAATAAATTTCGGGACGAAATTTCCTAAAGTAGGGGAGACTGTAACACCTGTGCCTTCACGGCCATCAAACAAGTACCAAACCAATGAAATATTTTATTTCATACTTGGGATTTGTAAAAATATGTGTATCATTTGCACATATCAATTCTTGTTCAATTTCAAACTCTAAATCACTTTCTGGAAGGTTATACGCGCACCGATTCGTAAATATAACCAGTTTAATGCAACAAACACTCCAGAATAGTGAAATAGGCTTGACATACCTTAAATAACCTTTACATAACTTAGAAATAAGTTTTTGAAGGCTTTGGTATGGCAAAAATCAAGTTAAATCGCTTACAGGGACTAAAGTTGACAAACTGCGAAAGTATGCCAATTTGAACTGTAACAGACCTTCCGGAGCATGACCATAAGTTAAACATACCATAAATATCCTTCACATAGCTTAGAAATAGGCTTTGAGGGGTTCGGTGTGCTAAAATAAACTTTTGGGTCATTCAGGGACTAAAAGTGTCAAAAAGTGCACAAGTTTGCATTTTCGCGCATAACTTACGTTCTGAATACATCCGGACATCCAAAAATTTATGTGAGCATGACTATATTATATTTTAGTGTTCGCCATAAGAAAAATCCATTCGTTGCATCATTTGGATCGTTTTTCGCGCTTATGCGCATTCCGTCGTAATTAAGCGAACATCGCGTTCGTACGACCAAACGAACCATCACCCGACATACTTCTGAGCATGTTTCATGTCCAAAATGTTTAGGCAACATTTTAGGGCCTTAAAGTTGGCTTTACGGGCCTTGGAAGTGCCGGAAATGGCCTTAAACACGTGCAGGGGCTGAAACTGTCATTTTTGAAACTTATTTTCGGATCAGAAGCCCCAAGCGGCCCGCATTAGATTTGTCTAATGCTGAAGCGGGCCGCCTCAGCCTCTGCAGACCAGATTCATTGTTTTTACAGCTGGTTGCAGCTGTTTAGCACCTCCAATCCCTCTTCCACATGTCAATTCCCTATGGTGAGTGGCCATTTGACACACCACAACATTCCAACACATGTACGGCCTTGATCGTGCCCTCTTTTCCATGAAACGATCTCAACGGTTACCCGAAAACTATATATACCCATCCACCCCCATTGCATTTTCTCACAAGAATCTTGATTTGAGAGCTCTAAGTTGAAACCATTGTTTCATACCTGAGTTCTTGAATCGAGATTAGCATTCGGGGACCCTGGGTTAGTATTCTTTCGTTCTTTTCCTTATTTTACTGCTTTTAGAGTCAGAAAGTCAAACTTTGTTTGACTTTCAGCGTTGACCAGTAATGGTCAATGCGAAGTTCGTTTGAACTTCGCAACGTGAGTGTAATCACGTTGGTCATAGTCCCTTGGGACTATGCCCACTGATTACCACGTTGTCTAGAGTCGTAGGGGAGGCGATCTGATAAATCGCCTATACCTTCGAACTCGACCCATTTGGTCGATCATTAGGATCCGACCAAATACATTAGGTGACCATAGTAGGTAGGGAATAACCTTCCAAGGTTATACCCTATGGTCACATCGTTTAAGTAGTTGTATGATAGGTAGTTTATATGCCTTAGGTAAATTACCAGAATACCCTTTTCATGCATAATTTGTAATTTAGCATATGTAACCTAAACTTTTGCCACATAATTGATTATGTAACATGTTTAGGCATATAACGCTTGTCATAGGACTAGTTAGGCGGTCCGAACGCGTTTCACGCGAACGACGCGTTAAAGTAGCATAAGCTACCTAAACGGGTCGTAATGGGTCGTAGACACTTAGGCTAAGTTTCAGTTAGTATGTAGGCTTTGATTAACCATATCACATGAGTTCCTACACTCATTTGGTTTACAAACCCTCATGCTACCCAGTCTTCCGATATAGGTCCGGTTTATTAATGTAGTTACCTATATTAGGTGCCGTTTGATATTCCGCGATCTCTAGCATTGCTTGGTGGTTATCCTAGGACTTCTGAGCAATCTCAAGTGAGTACATAGACCCCTCTTTTACTGTTTTCCAAACTGTTTTGGGGTGGAACACATGTGCCTACTTGTTACTTTCATGCTTTCCTGTTTTCACATCATATACCGACTATGTTTGTTAGTACATTATAGTACTTTGATTTACATGACTTTTATGCTATGTATGTTGACTGATAACATGCTAAGCACATTGATTTACATGACTTTTATGCTATGTATGTTGACTGATAACATGCTAAGCACTTTGATTTACATGACTTTTCTGCTATGTATGTTGACTGATAACATGCTAAGCACATTGATTTACAAGACTTTTCTACTTTGTATGTTAACTTAGCATACTTAGTACATTGTTTTCATATGACATGTATACAACTTATATGACATTTGGTTTGCACAAACAGGTCTTTATTACGTTCATTAACATTTGCTACGCCGCTCGGTAGTAAGTAGTGGTACCATAGGACTTGACAAATCCCATTCCTGACATCCCGGGTTTGTTTGGATGTAAGGAATGACTGAATCCGAATACAATTCTTTTGATAACCTTGACTGAAAGGGTTATCCGACTGTCTCAAGGCTTGAATGTATGCGTTAACTTACCTCATAAATGTTCATATTCAGTATAGCATGCATATATCTTACAAAACATAACTTTGATTTAAACCAAGTTTTACTTCAATACTTTGTTTTGTACATTTTTACTTATGGTTTAAGTAGTCTAAATTTTACTTACCATACATATCATTTTGGTTATACATTACTTGACTACTTTTGGACTATAAACATTTGACATGATTTATACAAGGACTATTGACTATTGGTTTAAACATAGACATTTTAACATGATTGACATTTGATCATGCATTTACACAAGACATAATATTGATTTAAACCAAGTTTTACTTCAATACTTTGCTTTTGTGCATATGGTTTAGTTGAGACATTTCACTAGCCATACATGACATTTTGACATAGACATTTTGACATAAACATTTGACATAGACATCTTACATTGATTGGTTTGGTTTGATAAAGTGATTAAGTAACGATGCGTGTGTAATATGATACAAGCATGGTGGATACGCCGCTGGTACTTCCTATATATAAGTGGTTGTATGGTATTACATGTCGTAGCGTTATTTGAATCATTTCAGTTTGATACATATGACATTTTATACAAATAACATACTTTTCACAAGACATTGTTAACAAACATCTTACTTCATACAAACTCATTTTTACATGGTTAATCATCTAACCTTACATTTACTTATACATATCATCTGATCTTATCGTTTTTCAAATGATTTACAAGACAAAGCAAATTACAAGGTTCATGACTAAACATTTTCTCAAACATAAGTCATGAAACCTATTTTCACAAAACCTATGTATCTCACCGGCATTTTTATGCTGACGTACCATATTTTCACATGTGTTTTTCAGGAACTGTTGCATAAGATGATCAAGATACACATAGGCAGACTTGGGCTTTAGTGACAATAAAAGATGCAAGACTAGTTAATTATGTTGAAATTCCTTGTTTGTTAAGACATTGTAACACTTTTAATCAATAAAACGAAACTTTAATATCCATGGTTGTGAAACATTAATTCTGTTACAACACTCCCCGATGTTTCCGCCACGTTTTGTATGTTCTACGTGGTCGGGGTGTGACAGATACGCCGCTGGTACTTCCTATATATAAGTGTTTGTATGGTATTACATATCGTAGCATTATTTGAATCATTTCAATTTGAGACATATAACATTTTATACAAATAACATACTTTTCACAAGACATTGTTTTACAAACAACTTATCTTATACAAACTCATTTTACTTGGTTATTCATTTAACCATACATTATTCTCTTATTTATACATATCATCTGAACTTATGTTTTTCAAACGATTTACAAAACAAATCAAATTACAAGGTTCATGACTAAACATTTTCTTAAACATAAGTCATGAATTCTATTGTCACAAAACCTATGTATCTCACAGGCATTTTTATGCTGACGTACCTATTTTCACATGTGTTTCAGGATATGATGCATAGGAATTATCAAGATACACTTAGGCGGACATGGGCCTTAGTGACAATAAAAGATGCAAGACTAGTTATTTATGTTATGTTTCTTTGATTGTCAAAACATTGTAACTCTTTTATTTAATAAAACAATATTTCAATTTCCATGTGTTATGAAACAATGATTCTGTTACAACACTCCCCGATGTTTCCGCCACGTTTTGTTGTTTTACGTGGTCGGGGTGTGACAGAAAAGTTGGTATCAGAGCCCATGGTTATAGGGAATTAGGTTATTAGTAATACTTTAACCTAGTCTATAACCTTCCTAGTACCCTAACGCGAGTTTACTTGCGTTTAGTCATAAAACAATACTGTCACCTATCCTTAGGCGACAACCACAACAAGAACACAAATTTCTAAACCGCTTTGAAAACTGATCATCTGTTCTAGAATGATTGATTACTAGGTTTTGAACCCTCTATTGTAAGGTTTTGAACCCTCTATTGTAAGGTTTTGAACCCTCTATTGTAAGGTTTTGAACCCTCTGTTATAAGGTTTTGAACCCTCTAAGTTTTCAAATCTCGTCAAAGTTTGGGTTGTATAATGTGAACACGTGCAAACTGGAAGAGTGAATGCCTGTATCCTGAGTTTTCTGTCTAAGGCTAGAGTGTTCGTACAAATCCGCAGTATCGGACCAGTCACTCTTACCTGGGAACTCTTGGGGTGAGTGTTCACTTATAGGCGAGCATGTCTTCAGTGATACATTAATATGATCCGCTTACTTTGATTTGACACCGTCTCATTTGTTTGCCTTAGGTAACAAACAAATGATCGCCAATTCTTATGCATTGCCATTCTGTTTTGTTTATCCGATAACCTTTCACTTGTTTCTTCCTATGTCTTTCATTTTCTTCTAGAATGTCTCTTCATCACGATGATGCCCAAATATCCAAGCAGACTGCCAAATTCGCTCAGCGAATAGGCGAAGTAGTCCTGAAGACTGTTGAATTAGCTACTGCCATGTATCGTCTCCAGGATGAAGCCACTCAAGAGTCACCAAGACAGGAAGGACCTAGTCAGGTGACAGCACCACCAGCCAAGAAACCAATCGAGGAATCAAAGACCATGGATGAACGATCCCCTAAGAAGTCAAAGAAGCGAAAGGCTTCTCTGAACTTCGCCGTGGTCGCTCACAATGGTCAAGCCGTCCCCAACCAACCAGCTCAACCCCCTGTTAGGAAGCCATACAATGGAACTGCACCCTTGTGCAACCAATGTAACCTTCATCATCATGCTAGGGTGAGGTGCCGCAAATGCCAGATTTGTGGACTTATAGGTCATACAGCAACGGTTTGCCCAACTGCAGCTGTACCAAATCAAGCTGGCGACACACCTGCTCAAGCTCGTTTCTCACGAGGGTCTTGCTACAACTGTGGCGAGATGGGCCATTTCCTAAGGGATTGCCCAAAGCTTGCTAATGCAAATCTGACCCACGGATGAGCAATTGGCTGAGTAGAAGATGTTGCTATCTTATGCTTTTGTTTCTTTCGTTTTCTAGTAATGTGAAACAATATGTCTTGTTCATAAATAAAAGTTGTTGTTCGCAATTCTGATATACAAGTATAATCACATGTGTTTATGGCATTTCCCTATAATACCTGTATTAAGGAACTATGTTCCTTACAAACTACTCTTGTGATTCTCTCTTTCAAATGATCGCTCATGATTCCCTCAAAAATTTTAAGTACTCGTTTCATTCTAAGAAACAAAGTACAGAAAATAAAGTGACATTATGAGTAATCATGCTTTTGCACATCTGTGCCTTTGAATCCTTGGTTAGATAACCAAGGATATTTTCAAATCTCATACCCATTACGTTCTGATTTCTTCAACATGCATAGCATAAGTTTTCAAAACAACCTACATGATTTCAAAACATTCTATATATAGTTCGAATACATTTTTGATATAGTATATTTACTTAACATAACAAATGCACAAAGCTTTGTCTGTATTTTCAAAAACAACCTTCATGATTTCAAAATGTCTCATATTTTCTTATTAAATGCATGATTTCAAAAGCATCATTCATGTTTTCCAAAAACCTTATACATAATTTCAAAATCCATCTCGCATGATTTTTAAAACATTTTTATAAATATACCTACCAAATACACCTACTTTATGATTTCAAAGGTATTATATGTAAGGTTTCAAAAACATTGAACACATTTTTTTTAAAAGAACCCCATGCATAGTTTTCAAAAATATTTTCCTCATACATTGACTTAACCTTCAAATTCTGCTTCCTATGTCGCCTTGACATATCAAGCATCTCAACTTCATAAGCATTCTTACTTCATGTTTTGACATAAGCATATCCAGTGCAAGGTTTCAAAACATCTCCAACTTCTAAAATCCATATGGGATCTTTTTATCTTCACAATTAGATCCTTGTGGATAATTGTCATACAAATCAGAGTCCTTAATTGGATTCCTTATGTACCTTAATTCGAAAATTTCGGTTCCTAATAATCGAAATCGAATTTTCTCTTCAAAAATTTTTCTATCTTATAGTTAGATTCTTGATAATGTTTAAAGTACCAAATGAAATCCAAGGAATGGATTCCTAGTGTGCTTTAAATACATGTGCTCTGTTAGCAGAACAAATTTCTAGTTAAACATTTTGTGGTTATCTGACTATGTGTTTATGCATCTTGTGTTTTCTTTTATTCATTTTGTGCCTTTATACTCTGGATATTCGTTATCCAAAAAATCCTCGCAGGATCTTTCATATCTTCATATGAGGGATTCGTAGCAGGATAGTCAAAAGGTACTACCTTAAATCCTTAATGGGCTTCTATGTAATAGTTAAGACCCTTGGATTATATAGTACCGCTCCATGATTCAAAAGAGACCCTTTTAGAGGTCTAGTCAAAAAGATTGATTCAAAAATATGGTTAAGAATGACATGTGATGATATAAGCTGAAAAGACTCCTTGGTTGTCTATTAAAATCATTTATTGATTTAATAAAAGGGACCCTATGGTGGTCTAGTCACACTCATCACATGTTTGTTCATTGGTTTTCCTCTACACATTATAAAATAGACTGTGTGAACTATGCAAGGAATTGTCTAAATATGGACGCGTACATAATTATGAGATTCAGTGCACGGTAACCACAGTAAGATTTATTATGTGTAAGAACCGATAGTGACAACAATAACGAAATGTGAACAATGTACAGGAGGTATGGTGGACGCACCAATGACGCTTCATATACTTGTATATAAGTATCCCTCTTACATTGCAAGCATGATGTTATTAAAGTTACTAGAAGTTCAGAACCCTAACCAATGTTGTTCAATCTTTTCAACTTCATGTTTCAAGCACTCACAAGTTTCCTCTAAATAAAATTTCGGGACGAAATTTCCTAAAGTAGGGGAGACTGTGACACCTGGGTCACTGCGACCATCAAAAAAATACCAAAATAATGAAATATTGTATTTCATACTTGGGATTTGTACAAATATGTGTATCATTTGCACATATCAATTCTTGTTCAATTTCAAACTCTAAATCGCTTTCTGGAAGGTTATACGCGCACTGATGCGTAAATATAACCCGTTTAATGCAACGAACACTCCGGAATAGTGAAATAGGCTTAACATACCTTAAATAACCTTTACATAACTTAGAAATTAGTTTTGAAGGCTTTGGTACGGCAAAATCAAGTCTATTCGCTTACAGGGACTAAATTTGACAAACTGCGAAAGTATGCCAATTTGAACTGTAACAGACATTCCGGAACATGACCATAAGTTAAACATACCATAAATATCCTCTACATAGTTTAGAAATAGGCTTTGAGGTGTTCGGTATGCTAAAATAAACTTTTGGGTCATTCAGGGACTAAAAGTGTCAAAAAGTGCACAAGTTTGCACTTTTGCGCATAACTCATGTTCTGAATACATCCGGACATCCAAAAATTTATGTAAGCACTAAAATATTTTATTTTAGTGTTTGGCATAAGAAAAATCCATTCGTTGCGTCATTTGGATCGTTTTTCGCGCTTGTGCGCATTCCGTCGTAATTAAGCGAACATCGCGTTCGTACTACCAAACGAACCAACATCCGACATATTTTTGAGCATGGTTCATGTCCACAATGTTTTGGCATCATTTTAGGGCCTTAAATTTGGCTTTACGGGCCTTAGAAGTGTCGGAAATGGCCTTAAACACGTGCAGGGACCAAAACTATAGTTTCTGAAACTTATTTCTGATCAGACATGGCCATGCGGCCCGCGTAAGATCAGTGTGTATCTTTACGCGGCCCGCGTCAGCCCTTCAGATCAGGAAAGGTCAAGTAACAGCTGATTACAGCCTTTAAACACTCTCCAAAGGTCAAGTGCCACATGTTAACCTCCTATGGTGGCCAAAATCAGTTACCACAACATCTTGACAAGTTTACGGGCTAGATCATTCCCTCTTTTCCAAGAAACGATCCTAACGGTGAACCGAAAACTATAAATACCCACATACCTCAACTTCATTTCTCACTAGAATCTGATCAATTGTGCTCTAAGTTGAAACCTTTGTTTCATACCTGAGCTATTTCGATCTAGATTAGCATTCAGGGACCCTTCGTAAGTGTTCCTTCGTTCTTTTATTGCTTTTCGAGTCCGAAAGTCAAACTTTGTTTGACTTTCTGCATTGACCAGTTTATGGTCGATGCGAAGTTTGTTTGAACTTCATAACATGAGCGTGATCACGATGGTTATAGTCCCTAGTGACTATACCTACTGATTACCACGTTATCTAGGCTCGGTGACGAGCCGTAGTTTCGGTCAGAATACGTATTCTTGCGTATTTTGTAACCAAACTACTTATTGGTATCAAAACCGTTTGTTTTGATACCAAACCTGTTTTCTAAACTTAGTTAAGCATGTTTTAGCATGCTTAGCTCGTCACTTTTAGTTTAGTGCTTATATAGGGTCGTAAGGTAAGCAATCTAAACAATCGCTTATACTTTCGAACCCGGCCCGTTTGGTCGATCATTAGGATCCAACCAAACACATTAGGTGACCATAGTATACAGGGAATAACCTTCCGAGGTTATACCTTATGGTCACGACGTTTACTTAGTTGTATGATAGGTGAGTTATACGCCTTAGGTAAATTACCAAAATACCCCTTTGACACCAAAATTCATTTTAAGCATATGTAACATAACTTTTGGTATCTAAACTGATTTAGCAACAATATTAGACATGTTAAGGCATATTTTACTTATCATAGGGCTAGTTAGGCGTTCCGAACGCGTTTTACGCGAACGACGCGTTAAAGTAGCATAAGCTACCTAAACGGGTCATAATGGGTCGTAAGCACTTTGGTTAGTTTTCATTTAGTATGTAGGATTTGTTAAACCATACTACCTGAGTTCCCATACTCATTTGGTTTACGAGCCCTCATTCTATCCGATCTTCCGATCTAGGTCCGGTTTATTAACATAGTTACCTATGTTAGGTGCCGTTTGATATCCGTGATCTCTAGCATTGTTTGGTTGTTACTCAAGGACTACTAAGCAATCTCAAGTGAGTACATAGACCCCTCTTTTACCGTTTTCAAATGTTTTGGGGTGGAACACATGTGCCTACTTGTTACTTTCGTGCTTTCCTGTTTTCACATCATATACTTGTTATGTTCATTAGTACACTATTAGTACATGATTTACATTACATTTCTGCTATGTATGTTGACTGATAGCATTCTAGCACTTTGATTTACATGACTTTTCTGCTTTGTATGTTAACTTAGCATACTTAGTACATCACTTTACATACATTCTATGCTATGTATGCCCATTGTGTGCGTACTTAGTACATTATTTTACATTACATTCTATGCTATGTATGCCCATTGTGTGCGTACTTAGTACATTATTTTACATTACATTCTATGCTATGTATGCCCATTGTGTGCGTACTTAGTACATTATTTTACATTACATTACATTTTATGCTTACATTTTGGTATGACATTTGGTTTGTTTAAACTATACTGTACATTCATTAACACCGATCATGCCGCTCGGTAGTAGGTAGTGGTACCATAGGACTTGACAAATCCCATTCCTGAAATCTCGAGTTTGTTTGGACGTAAGGAATGACCGAATCCGAATACATTTTTTTGATAACCTTGACTAAAAGGGTTATCCGACTGTCGCAAGGCTTGGATGTATGAATTTTCACAATACCGCATAAATGTTTATATCAGTATAGCATGCATTACTTTGCAAAACATAACTTTTTGATATATTCAAAATACTTTGTTTTGTACATTTCTACATTTGGATTATGTGACAATACTTTACTTACAATACATAACATTTGTTACACATTACTTGACTACTTTTGGACTATTAACATTTGATATGATTTATACAAGGACTTTTGACAATTGGTTTAAACATAGACTTATTACATTGGTGGTTTGACTAAGTGACTTAAGTAACGAGGCGTGTGTAATACGATACAAGCATGGTGGATACGCCGCTGGTACTTCCTATATATACGTGTTTGTATGGTATTACATATCGTAGCGTTATTCGAATCATTTCAATTTGAGACATATAACATTTTATACAAATAACATACTTTTCACAAGACATTGTTTTACAAACAACTTATCTTATACAAACTCATTTTACTTGGTTATTCATTTAACCATACATTATTCTCTTATTTATACATATCATCTGAACTTATGTTTTTCAAACGATTTACAAAACAAATCAAATTACAAGGTTCATGACTAAATATTTTCTTAAACATAAGTCATGAATTCTATTGTCACAAAACCTATGTATCTCACAGGCATTTTTATGCTGACGTACCTATTTTCACATGTGTTTCAGGATATGATGCATAGGAATTATCAAGATACACTTAGGCGGACATGGGCCTTAGTAACAATAAAAGATGCAAGACTAGTTATTTATGTTATGTTTCTTTGATTGTCAAAACATTGTAACTCTTTTATTTAATAAAACAATATTTCAATTTCCATGTGTTATGAAACAATGATTCTGTTACAACACTCCCCGACGTTTCCGCCACGTTTTGTTGTTTTACGTGGTCGGGGTGTGACAGAATTACTAATAACCTAATTCCCTATAACCATTGGCTCTGATACCAACTCTTCTATCACACCCCGACCACGTAAAACAACAAAGCGTGGCGGAAACGTCAGGGGGTGTTGCAACAGAATTATCGTTTCATAACCATGGATACAAAAGTGTTTCATTTTATTGAATATTAAACATTAACATTGTCTTAACATAGAACAAACAAGTTACATATCGACTAATATTGTTATTATGTCACTAAGGCCTCGTCCAGATCCTTTGTGACTCATGCATCCTAGTAATCATCATCAAGCATCAATCCCTAAAACATATGTGAAAACAAAGTCAGCAAAGAAATGCTGGCGAGTACATAGGTTTTATAGGAGTGTCGGATTCATGGCTATTTTAAATGTTGCAATACTTTATTAAAAACCTTGTTTTGAAAAGAGTATTATATTGCAACTAAATTAACCAACTCAAATCAAGATGGTTATGGTTTAGAAATCCTTATAGCCATGATTCTTAACCCAAAAACATTTGTTTTAGAAAACCATCTTGTAAAACATCTCGTATAAACTCGTTAATAAAACTCGTATATTATTTCGAAAACATCGTTGAGTGACATCGTTTCAATATCGTTTACCCAAGTGAACTAAATAACGCCACGGTATGTAATATGTTGAAAACACTTATATATAAGAAGTACCAGCGGCGTATCTACCATGTTTTCACCATATTACACCCGTCCCATTATCTAAACACTTATCCAAAAGCCAATCGTTTACCCAAATCGTTTAACATCGTTTCCAAATCGTTTATCGCTTAACATCGTTTCCAAATCGTTCCCAAATCTTTTACTCGTATAACTCGTTTAAATCGTCCTCGTTTTAATTGTGAAAACTTATATATGGTCTTCTCGTTAATAACATTCAAACCTTCGTGACTCGTTCATCGCTCAACTCATTCAACTCGTATTAACAAACCACCAAAGGGTAAGTTAACAATCATCAGGTTCAGTCGTTACCCACATAACCCATACATAACCATGGGTGCAGTAGGATAACGGGATTTGTCGGATCCTATGGTACCATAACCTAATACTGGTCGGCTTGATCAATGCTAATGAATGTCATTCGTTATGTAACTACAACCAACAAGTTCGTTCACATTATCGAAATCGTTATTAGTTTAGTATAAATCGTTCTATTCGTTCTTGAAATCATCATTTAAACCTTGAAAACATTATGTACATATGAATCACCCCAAACATGTTTGGTCGGATCCTAATGATCGACCAAACGGGTCGTGTTCGAAAGTCTAAGCGGGTGGTTAGTTCGCTTGACTTACGACTCTACACAAGCACTAAACTAAAAAGTGACGAGCTAAACATGCTAAAACATGTTTAGTTAAGTTAGAAAACAGGTTTTGATATCAAAACAAACAGTTTTGATATCCTAGAGTAGTTTGGTTACAAAATACGCGTAAATGCGTATTTTGGCCGAAACTACGACTCGTCACTGAGCCTAGATAACGTGGTAATCAGTAGGGATAGTCACAAAGGACTATAACCATCGTGATTACGCTCACGTTATGAAGTTCAAACGAACTTCTCATTGACCATAAACTGGTCAATGCAGAAAGTCAAACGCAGTTTGACTTTAACGCTAAAACGAATGGAAAAGAACGAAAGAACACTTACAACGGGTCCCCGCAAGTTTGATTTCCAAGTAATCTCAGGTAGGAAGTGTATCAACACAACCACTTAGAGAAAAACTCAGATTTCAAGTGGGTTTTGCAAGTGAAAGGTGGGGGTATTTATAGGAAATGGACCACCGTTAGGATCGTTTCTTGAAAACCGGGTTTTAATCTCATCCCTACACTTGTTGAAATGCTAAGGTATGTCAATTGGCCCCCCAACATCAGGGAACAACATGTGGAAATGAGATTAGGAGTGGGTAACAGCTGTTAACAGCTGGTTTAGAAGTTTCTGAGCAACTGGGACATGCTTACGGACCGTATGGTCCTCACCCTTATGGTCCGTAAGGACCTACTTTCATAGTTTGGCAGTTTTAGTCCCTGCAGCCCCAAAACTTGGTTTTCGATGCATTTTTGACACGTTTAAGCCCCGTTAACCCCATTTCAAAGCTCTAAAATGAAGTTAAAGTATAGGAAACTTAAAATGTGCTAAAAAATATCTCAGATGTCGGTTCGTTTGGCCGTACGGTTGCGTTGTTCGGTTAATTACGACGGAAGTCGTAATGAACGCAAAAACGATCCAAATTAAGCGACGAATGAAATTTTATCATGCCAAACACTAAAATAAAATATTTTAATGCTCACATAAATTTTTGGATGTCCGGATGTATTCAAAACGTAAGATATGCGTGAAAATGCAAACTTGTGCACTTTTTGACGCTTTTAGTCCCTGAATGACCATAAAGTTTATTTTAGCATACCGAACCCCTCAAAGCCTATTTCTAAGCTATGTAAAGGTTATTTAGGGTATGTTTAACTTATGGTCATGTTCCGGAATGTTCGTTATAGTTCAAATCGGGATAGTCTCGCAGTTTGACACAAATAGTCCCTACGATCGAACAAAGTTGATTTCGACACACCAAACCATTCAAAACTTATTTCTAAGTTATGTTTAGGTTATTTAAGGTATGTTAATCCTATGTCACTATTCCGGAGTGTTTGTCACGTTATAATGACTGCGTTTACGCTCCAGTTTGCGTATAACCTTCCAGAACGCGATTTAAAGCTTACAATCGAAATTGAATCGAATTGAAAAATCACCAAACACAAATACACACATAGAAACATCAAAACACATATAATAACACCAAATCACATTTTTTTATTAATAATCATCATTGTTTTACATCGTACATCGATTACCGAACACAGTTGTCACAACTGTGGCGACAAACCTTAAACAAATTAAAGGTTTATCTAAGTTATGTGTATCGAATTCGGTCATTCCTTCCATCCAAACAACCCTAGGATTTCAGGAACGGGAGTTGTCAATTCCTATGGTACCACTACCTACTAACGAACGGCATGGCCAATGTTAATGGACGTATTTTTGTCCCATTCAAACAAACCAAATGTCATACCAAAATGTAAGCATGTGATGTAAAACAAATGTACTAAGTATGCAACAATGCACATACATAGCATAAAATGTAATGTAACACGATGTACTAAGTATGCACTAAATGGACATACATAGCAAAAACATAATGAAATCATGTATTATACGTGTACTAATGAACATAGCAAATATGATATGAAAATATGAAAAGCACGAAAGTAACAAGTAGGCACATGTGTTTCACCCAAAAACAGTTGAAAACAGTAAAAGAGGAGACTGTACTCACTTGAGATTGCTCAATAGTCTTTGGATAACAACCAAGCAATGCTATAAAGATCACGGAATCAATCGGCACCTAATATAGGTAACTACGTTAATAAACCGGACCTAAATCGGAAGATCGGATAGGATGAGGTTTCGTAAACCAAATGAGTATCGGAACTTATATGATATGGTTTAACAAAGCCTACATACTAAAACAAAACCTAACCTAAGTGCTTACGACCCATTACGACTCGTTTAGGTAGCTTACGCTACTTTAACGCGTCGTGCACGTAAAATGCATTCGGACCGCCTAACTAGTCCTATGACAAGTAATATATGCCTTAACATGTCTAATTATGTTGCCTAATCAGTTTAGATGTAAAAATTTAGGTTACATATGCTTAAAATGAATTTATGCGCAAAAAGGGCATTTTGGTCATTTTCCTAAGGCATATAAACTACCTATCATACAACTAACTAAACGAAGTGACCATAAGGTATAACCTTGGAAGGTTATTCCCTATATAACTATGGTCACCTAATGTGTTTGGTCAGATCCTAATGATCAACCAAACGGGTCGGGTTCGAAAGTCTAAGCGGTTGTTTAGACCGCTTACCTTACGACCCTATATAAGCACTAAACCTAAAGTGATGAGCTAAACATGTTAAAACATGCTTAACAAGGTTTGAAAACAAGTTTGGTATCAAAATAAAGGGTCTTGATACCGAAAAGTAGTTTGGTTGCAAAATACGCAAGAATACGCATTTTGACCGAAACTACAACTCGTCACTATGCCTAAATAACGTGGTAATCAGTAGGTATAGTCACAAGGGACTATAACCATCGTGATTACGCTCACGTTACGAAGTTCAAACGAACTTCATGTTGACCATAAACTGGTCAATGCAGAAAGTCAAACACAGTTTGACTTTCGTGCTTAAAACGTGAAAAAGAACGAAAGAATACTTACAACGGGTCCAAGAATGGAGGTTTTGATCTTAAATTCTCAGGTATGAAGTGCAAGGACTCCAACTTAGAGAATTTGGGCAGATTAAGTGTGAGTTTGGGTGGAAAAACTTAGGGGTATTTATAGATTTCAGGTAACCGTTAAGATCGTTTATCGAAAAACGTGCTTCGATCTAAGCCATACACATGTACCCCCTGATTTGTGAAACCATGGGAACCCCTAAATGAGCCCATAGAATCGAAAATACCATTTGCAAATGACCAAAACAGCTGGAACAGCTGGCAACAGCTGGAAAAAATGAATTATGCAGGTCTGGGGTCACTCGCGGCCAGCGTAAAACCCACAGCAGGCTTACACGGCCCGCCACCGCCCTGCAGATCAGCAAACAACTTTCTAAATCACAGATTTAGTCCCTGCAGTTGTTTTAGGCCTATTTTGACTCATTTAAGGCTCGTTAAGCCAACTTCAAGTCCTTACAATGATGCCTAAGCATAGAGGACATGAAACATGCTCAAACATATGTTGGATGTCGGTTCGTTTGGCCGTACGATCACGTTATTCGCTTAATTACGACGAAACACGAACGGACGCGAAAAAAGATCCAAATTACGCGACGAATGAAATTTTATCATGCCAATCACTAAAATAAAATATTTTAATGATTACATAAATTTTTGGATGTCCAGATGCATTCAGAACGTAAGATATGCGCGAAATGCAAACTTATGCACTTTTTGACGCTTTTAGTCCCTGAATGACCAAAAAGTTTATTTTAGCACACCAAACCCCTCAAAGCCTATTTCTCAGCTGTGTAAAGGATATTTAGGGTGTGTTTAATATATGATCAAGTTCCAGAATGTTCATTACAGTACGAATCGACATACTTTTGCAGTTTGTCGAAATTAGTCCCTTTAAGCGAATAAACTTGATTTTGCCATACCAAAGCCTTCAAAACTTATTTCTAAGTTATGTAAAGGTTATTTAAGGTATGTTAAGTAAAAATTGATGTTCCAGAGTGTTTTTCGCATTAAACTAATTACGTTTACGCATCGGTTTGCGTATAACTCTCTAGAAAACGATATAGAGTTTGAAACTGAATAAAAATCAAAACATAAAAAATGTCAAACATAAACAAACAAACATTGGGATCAAATAACATTATTTTATTGATAACTGAACTTTTTAAAATGATTACAAACACAGGTGTCACAGTCTCCCCTACTTAAGGAAATTTCGTCCCGAAATTTATTTAGAGGAAACTTGTGAGAAAAGATGTGGATATTTCACCTTCATTTGATCTTCACGTTCCCAAGTAAATTATGGTCCACATTTAGATTCCCAGCGAACTTTGAATAGTGGAATGCGCTTGCGTTTGAGCCACTTGACTTCACGGTCCATGATTTCCACAGGTTTCTCAACAAAATGCATTGTGTTATCAACAAGAATTTCGTCAAGTGGTATGTGGAGGTTCTCATCAGCTAAACACTTCTTGAGATTGGACAGGTTAAAAGTTGGATGAACATTTCCAAGTTCAGGAGGTAACTCAAGTCTGTAGGCTACCTTACCGATTCTTTCGACGATCTTGAATGGTCCAACATATCTAGGTGCAAGTTTTCCTGTCTTTCCAAATCTGATCACACCTTTCCAAGGTGAGGCCTTAAGTAATACGCGATCACCGACTTGAAATTCCAAGGGCTTGCATCGTCGGTCCGCGTAACTCTTTTGACGGCTTCGAGCTGTCTGAAGGTTATCATGAACTTTCTTAACCTTATCTGTTGTCTCTAGAATGAGGTCAGGTCCAGTAAGCTGAGCCTCACCGATCTCATTCCAGCAGACTGGTGAATGACATTTTCGACCATAGAGAGCTTCGAAAGGAGTCATGTTGAGGCTGGAGTGATAACTATTATTGTAGGAGAATTCAATCAACGGAAGATACGAATCCCAACTACCACCAAAATCAATCACACAAGCTCTAAGCATATCCTCCAAAGTCTGGATTGTTCTTTCAGTTTGGCTGTCTGATTGCGGATGATAAGTTGTGCTCAAATTAAGTTGGGTCCCCATAGCAGATTGCATGGTTCTCCAAAAACGAGATGAGAATCGAGCATCTCTGTCAGAAATAATGTTCAAAGGAACACCATGTCTAGATACAATTTCATCCACATAGATTTTAGCAAGCTTGTCAGCAGATAGATCCTCACGGATCGGCAGGAAATGTGCTGATTTTGTGAGACGATCAATAACTACCCAGATGGTATCATGACCTCTCTTAGTGCATGGAAGTTTGGTAATAAGATCCATAGCAATGTTTTCCCATTTCCAAACTAGAATCTCTGGTTGCTCCAATAAACTAGAAGGATGTTGATGTTCAGCCTTAACCTTAAGACAAGTAAGGCATTTTGATACGTACAAGGCAATGTCTTTTTTCATACCAGGCCACCAATACTGAGTACGAAGATCCTTATACATTTTTTCAGCACCAGGATGAATAGAATAACGAGACTTATGAGCTTCATCCATAAGCAAGGTGCGAAGATTGTCTTGACTTGGGACCCACAAACGGTCCATGAAATAATACGATCCATTGTCCTTCAGTTCAAGATCAGGCTTAATGTGATAGGGTAATTCCTTACCTATCAATCCTTGTGAAACACAAGTATGTTGAGCCTGAGATATACGGGTTTGAATATCAAATCGAACTTTGACACAGTGAAGCTTGACTCGTTCCTTACGACTTAATGCGTCAGCCACGACATTCGCCTTACCAGGAAGGTAGCGAATTTCGTAGTCATAGTCGTTTAGAAGTTCAACCCAACATCGTTGCCTCATGTTGAGTTCTTTCTGATTGAAGATGTGCTGAAGACTTTTGTGGTCAGTGAAAACCACACATTTGTTACCATACAAATAGTGTCTCCAGATTTTGAGAGCGAAAACAACAACACCTAACTCAAGATCATGAGTGGTGTAGTTCTTCTCGTGTATCTTCAACTGCCTCGCTGCATATGCTATGACTTTGTTCCTTTGCATGAGAACACAGCCAAGACCCAATTTGGAGGCATCACAATACACAACGAAATCATCGTTGCCCTCAGGCAAAGATAGAATAGGCGCATCGCAAAGCTTCTGCTTCAAGGTCTGAAACGCTTCTTCTTGTTTGGTTCCCCAATCAAAGGGTTTGTTCTTCTGGGTTTGAGAAGTTAGAGGAACTGCAATCTTGGAGAAGTTCTCGATGAAGCGGTGGTAATAACCCGCGAGACCACGAAATGAACGAACTTCAGTAGGAGTAGTAGGCGTATCCCAATCCTTAATTGCACTGATCTTTGAGGGATCTACATGAATACCTTGTTCGTTGACAATATGTCCTAAAAATTGAACTTCCTTAAGCCAAAATTCACACTTGGAGAACTTGGCAAAAAGTTGTTCTTTCTTTAGGAGTTCCAGAGTAAGACGAAGATGTTGCTCGTGATCAGCTTGCGTCTTAGAGTATATCAAAATGTCATCAATGAAAACGATGATGAACTTATCTAAATAAGGCCTACAAACCCTATTCATCAAGTCCATGAAAACAGCAGGAGCATTAGTCAAACCGAATGGCATAACTGTGAACTCATAGTGCCCATATCGAGTGTGGAATGCAGTCTTGGGAATATGTTCTTCATGCACACGAACTTGATGATACCCAGAACTTAGATCTATCTTTGAAAAATAAGAAGCGCCCTGTAACTGGTCAAAGAGATCATCAATGCGAGGTAGGGGATATCGATTCTTGATGGTAAGCTTGTTAAGCTCACGATAATCGATGCACATTCTAAAAGATCCATCCTTCTTCTTGACAAAAAGAACGGGAGCACCCCAAGGTGAAAAGCTAGGGCGAATAAAACCTTTGTCAGAAAGCTCCTGAAGCTGCTTAGACAATTCTTGCATCTCTGACGGTGCAAGACGATATGGAGATCTGGCAATAGGATTTGCACCAGGTACAAGATCAATACGGAACTCGACTTGGCGTGCTGGGGGTAAACCAGGTAACTCTTCAGGAAACAATTCAAGATAATCCCGAACAACAGCGATATCTTGAATAGACTTACCTTTGCCTTTATCTGCTACAACATGTGCCAAGAAGGCCACATAGTTCTTTCGCAGATACTTTCGAGCTTGAGTACAAGACATGAGCTTGAGACTACTAGCAGGTTTCTCACCACGAACCTGTAGGATCTCACCTGTCGAGAGCGGAACACGAACAATCTTCTTGAAACAAACTACCTCTGCGTGATGCTTGCCTAACCAATCCATACCTACTACAACGTCGAAACTCCCAAGTTGCATTGGCGTGAGGTCGATAGGAAAAAGATGGTTGTTAAGGTTCAACCGGTAGTTACGAAGAACAGATTCGAGAACAATGGGATTACCATTAGCAACTTCTACTGTCAAAGCCTTTCCTAGTTTCGTTCTTGACATGCGAAGCAATGGCTCAAAAGACAATGACACAAAACTCTTATCGACACCCGAATCAAAAAGAACAGAAGCAGACTGATTGTTGACAAAGAACGTACCGTCCACCACCTCGTTGTCTGCACGTGCTTCATTAGCATTCATGTTGAAGACTCGGCCTCGAGCCTGAGCCTGATTCTGATTTGCGTTGGCTAGTCTTGGACACTTTTTTCGATAATGAGTCAGGTCCCCACAATTGTAGCACGAACCAGGAGGAAAGTGAGGTCGTGCAGCTTGAGCTTGTTGTGGAGGAGGTGGTTAAGCAGCCTGCTGAGCTGGGTTACGAGCTGCTTGATTAGGAGCAAAGCGACAAACATCAGCAAGATGACCCGACTTCCCACAGTTAGTACAGAAACGACACGGAACTTGCGGTTGATGGTGACTATTGCATCTGTTGCACAACAGTGCATTCCCCGCATACCGTTTCTTCGCTGGCGGTTGTGCGGGTTGATTGGGAGCTTCCTAATTGGGTTGGGCAGTGACAGCGAAATTCTGGGAAGCCTTGCGCTTCCTAGACCCTTTTGATGAACCAGTTTCCTTGCCCTTCTTGCTCTTACCCTTCTTGCTTTCACCCCTATCAGACGACTGTTTCTTACCCTTGTCACCCTTCCTGTGTAGCTTACCCTTTCAGACCTGCGACTCAGTCAATGTCGCAGCTAACTCGATTGCCTGACGAACTGTGGTAGGGTTACTACCAGTGATGATGTCTTGCACGGAGTCAGGTAAGCCATCAATATACCTCTCGATAGCCTTCTCGAGTGGGGTAACCATTGTAGGGCATAGCAAACTCAACTCTTCATACCTATCAGTGTAAGCCCGGTGCTCACCACTATCCTGCTTCAAGTCATCGAACTCCCTTTCTAAAGCTCTCAGTTCATGACGAGGACAGAATTCCCTCATCATAAGAGCCCTAAGCTCTGCCCAGGTCTGTGCTAACGCAACCTCAGCACCACGGTCTCTCATAACTCCAATCCACCATGTAAGAGCCCTCTTCTGAAACACACTAGAAGCAAACTCGACTTTGCGATTATCAGGACATTGAACATGACGAAATGTACTCTCGATGCTCTCAAACCACTGTAGGAGCCCAGTTGCTCCTTCAGAACCACTAAACTTGAGTGGTTTAGCCGAATTGAAACTCTTGAAGTTGCATGGAGCATTTTGGTTATTGTTGGCTTGGTTCACTTGAGCAATAATGTCTGGGAGTACAGCAGCCATATGCTGCGCCATGATAGCTGCCATTTCGGCATTAGGTAGCGGATTTTCGCGTCGAGGAGGCATTCTAAAAGAGGAAACATGAGAGAAAACGAGTGAGATGATTAGATGAAAAGAATGAGATGATACAAAAATCGACAAAAGCAAAGATGGTGGTCATTCGTCCATACCACAAAGCAAACAAACGACACACAGTGACTAATCAAAGTAAATGGGTCAAAAATAATGTATCGCGAAGACATGCTCGCCTATAAGTGAACACTCACCCCGAGAGTTTCCAGGTAAGAGTGACTGGTCCGATTATGTGGATTTGTACGAACACTCTAGCCTTAGACAGAAAACTCAGGGTACAGGCATTCACCCTTCTAGTTTGCACATGTTCACATTATTCAGGACCCAAAACTTTGACGAGATTTTGAAAACTTGGAAGGCACAAGGCCAAAAGAATCATTCAAAGACGGATGACTAAATTTTCAAAATCATTCAAAAAATTCAAGGG
Source organism: Helianthus tuberosus (assembly GCA_030545235.1). Classification (NCBI taxonomy): domain Eukaryota; kingdom Viridiplantae; phylum Streptophyta; class Magnoliopsida; order Asterales; family Asteraceae; genus Helianthus; species Helianthus tuberosus. The sequence goes on along the minus strand of CM060426.1, from coordinate 45,150,423 downwards.
TTCAAAACCTTGTAATAAATTATTTAAAAACAGATGATTGCTTTTCAAAAAGCGTTTTAGAAAATTGGGTTCTTGTTTTGGGTAATCACCTAAGGATAGGTGAAGTGCATGTTTTAAGATCTAGACACAAGGTAACTTGTGTTGGGGTCCTAGAAAAGTTATAGTCTAGGTCAAAGCATTACTAATAACCTAATTCCCTATAACCATTGGCTCTGATACCAACTCTTCTGTCACACCCCGACCGCGTAAAACATCAAACCGCGGCGGAAATGTCGGGGAGTGTTGTAACAGAATTATTGTTTCATAACCATGGTAATTAAAGTTCTGTTTTATTTATTAAGAAAGAGGGATTACATTTGTCTTTAAACAAAATAAACAATAGTACATAACATTATTTAAACTAAACTTGCTTCTTTTATGTCATTAAGGCCCGAGTCCACCCTAGTGTATCCTGATCGAACCTATACATCAGCTCCTGAAACACATGTGAAAATAGGTATGTCAGCATAAAAATGCTTGTGAGATACATAGGTTTTGTGAAAATAGGATTCATGACTTAGGTCTTAAGAAATGTTTAATAGAAATTTGTCATTAATCTTGTTAAGTGTTTTCTTTTATAAATCATATGAAAACTTGATAAGAAATCAGATTATATAAAAGAAAGATGTATGGTTAATTAAATAACCAAGTAAAATGAGTTGTATAAAATAGACTGTTTTGTAAAACAATGTCTTGTGAAAAATATGTCATTTATGTAAAATGTTATATGTCTAAATTGAAATGATTTAAATAATGCTACGATGTGTAATATCATAAAAGCACTTATATATAGGAAGTACCAGCGGCGTATCCACCATGCTTTTATCATATTACACACGCCTCGTTACTTAAATCACTTACCCAAACAAACCACCAAATTGTCTTGTTTAAACCAATTGTCAAATGTTTATGTGTAAATAATTGTCTATTGTCAAAATGTAAATCATGTAATGTGTAAACCAATGTCAAAATGTTTATGTCAAATGTAATCATGTAATATGTATCCAAATGTCATGTATGGCAAGTGAAATATATCAACTAAACCATAGGTAAAATGTACAAAACAAGGTATTGAAGTAAATCAAAGTTATGTTTTGTTAAATAACTGCATGCTCTACTGATACAAACATCTATGCGGTATTGTTAAATGCATACATTCAAGCCTTGAGATTGTGGCGACAAACCTTTTAACAAATTAAAGGTTTATCTAAGTTATGTGTATCGAATTCGGTCATTCCTTCCATCCAAACAAACCTAGGATTTCAGGAACGGGAGTTGTCAATTCCTATGGTACCACTACCTACTACCGAATGGCATGGCCAATGTTAATGAACGTATTTTTTGTGACAACCCAAATATTCAGGTTAGTATTACATAAATTTCACAACTCTTGAGCGCGTATCCTTACGTTTGATTCATTAAATGTTCGTGTGCGCTTAATCATTCACAAAACCGCTTATACACCTCATGGCCGTTTAGGCCCCTCCCGTTTGGCCCATATAGAATAACAGGCCCAAAACCCATATGTGTTATAAATGGGGGGCGGGTATTTGGGTTGTTTGTAGCCCACCCCTAAACCGTGACCTCATGTAAATGGGCTCAAGCCCATTCCGTTGATAAGGCAACCGCCCAAACAGATGTTATTGTATTAGGTTGGTTATGATAACAAACTTATAAACAAACCCTACTCTCTTTCATATTGCGTACGACTGAAGAAACACCCCCCCCCCATCGTGATCATCAGCACCATCCTTCCCTTAGTCTTCCGGTTAGTATTTTCTGATGTGTATTGAATTAGTTGGTTGTTTTGATTATGGTGTTATTTAGGTGAAACCATGTGCTAATAACATGTATATAGTGTGTTAGAGGTAAGGTAATATAGAACGATGATGTCTGTTTTGAAACAAGTGCTCGTGATTAATGATTTTGTGTGACAACTTGTTTATGAGATGGATAATTATTACTTGGTGATGATACGTGAATTCAGTTAGTATAATCTTGTTTAGGCACAATCTTGAATTAACGAATTATATATATATGTATGTTGAATTTCTTTTAGATGCTATGTGATGTTATTTTATGATCATTGGACTGATGGGTGTTCAAGAATTCATATGTGCGTTAACTGACTTGTCAGTATAGGCTAGGGTGGTATTAACTGACTTACTTGGGGTTTGATATTAATGTCAGTAGGTGAAGATATCACATGCATGGTTTAGTGATGAAAAGACTTGTGACTATGGCTTCCTGATGAGTGTATGAAATCGGTCAAGATAAGGTTTGATATTAATGTGATTTGATTGAGGGTACTATGTAAATACTTGTTGAATTTGTAGTAGAAGCGGCGGCTCATGTGCATGGGTAGTCTTGGTCTCATCAAAACATGTGCACCTTTTGTCAGAATAGTTTAAGTACTTTAACCTTATCAATTGTTTTGTCATATGAGAAATTACCTAATCTTGTGTCTTGTGCATGGTTGATAGTGGGAAGGACATGTGCTTATAACTTCTGTGATTGACATATAAATTTAACATGAACATCAACTGAGGAAACATGGTATGGTTGGTATGGGTAGTATATTTGGGTTGTATGTGACGCCTTATGTGCTACTTGATTATATATGTGAACAATTGTGTGAAGTACTTGTATGCGAACCTGACTAGATGTAATAACTATTATAGGACGCGATTGATCAAAAGTCATTTTAGCAAGTAAATTATCTGCCGAGCAAACTGAGGTGAGTTCACTGCTTTTCTCAAGCATGCATCCCGGGGAGGGATATCGGGTAACGTTCCGGGGAGGAACGTGTGTTTATTGGGATGTTTGTTATTGTACTCAGTATCTATCTCGTAAGACCCCTTACATCTACCGACAGTTGCCGAGGAGGCAACGAGGTTATTAGTTGATAGCGCTATTTAGGTTTGACAAGCCTCACACCGTGCCGCAGAGGACGAGCGTGAACTAATGGATCTGGGCACTAGTCAATGATGATAGACATTGACGTCAGGGCACCAACTTACTTTAGTTAGTGGTCGATATGGTAAACAGGTCTAGTGGTTAACATGGGGAAGCCCCCACCAACTATGGATATGTTTGGGAAACAAGGTAAACTGATTAACTTACAACTTACAAATGAATTCCTGGTTTTTGAAACAACTTAACAATGAACACCAACGGTGAACTCGCTCAACTTTGTTGTTGATTCGTTGCTACATGCCTTGCAGGTCGTTAGGTACTTATGGAGCTTGCACGAGGAGGCGTGGTCGTTGTGGGACATGGACAACTGTATGCCATGTTAAACATTTAAACATTTGAACTTATATTTGGTTTTGGATTTAATCATTATGCTTCCGCTTGCAACTTAAACTATGTTTTGTTTGGACACCAATTGTATTGGTTGGATTTTCTAATTACTTACATGCTTGTTAAATATGATTGGTGGCTGGATCCTGGTCAGTCACGCCTCCAGGCGGTGATACTCCGCGTGTGGATTTTGGGGGTGTGACAGATTGGTATCAGAGCCATTGGTTATAGTGAACTTGGTTTTAAAAAGGGGGAAAAGTTTTTTTTAAAAACCAGACTATAACCTGTTCAGTGCTCGACGATCCACAACGACGCTTCACTCCACGTGCAAGACTCAACACTCTAGGTGGTATGATTTATTTTTGTATTACCTACTTGCTAGTTTACATTTACATTGTGTGTTGCATATGGTATGCCCAGTTAGAGTAGTAGCATGTTATCTATTAACCCTGATGCGTTATATATGACACCCGAATGTTTACTTGAAATTTGACAAGTGGTGGTCAAATTCTTTTCTGTTCCCTCGTCACCGCACTACGACCATTGTTTAGGTGTTCTAGCTAGTCATACGCTTATCTAAACATGACGTCGCCATCTGACCCTCCGTACATTCGGATTGTACGTCAACATTCACGAAGACCAGACCTGGCTCAAACGTACTTGGATTTAGGAGAACTATACCTACGCATCCCTGTTGACGAACCTTATCACCTTCGCCTGTCATCGTCACCAGAAACGAAGCAGCCACAGTTACACGCCTTCGTCGTTTTGCAGCTCGCAACCTTACCCACCACACTCTATTTTGGACAAATGATACACTCGCACGACCGGGATGCAACGAACTTCCCTTTTTGTGCCATGCCGCCATGCACCACTTCTGGAAATTACTTCTAGACAACAGATTAGCTGGTCGAGTCCTTCGGTTATTGATGGACCCCTGTTTTCGCTCGATTCATCGTATGAACCTCATTAATTCCCCGTTTCTTCGATTGGCAACTGATTTAACGAAATGCCAACAACCATACCATGATTTTCAACGATCACAAGACTGCCTTATTACCTTGTTGGATGGTTTATTCTTACTCTACTTGATTAGCCCTCACGTATACCCAACTTAGCGAATGGAAGCCATTACTGGTGAAATAGTCTTCAGGAAAATTGGGGACAGAGTTGTGGATCACTCAACCTACCGGAAAACACGATAATTTATACGTTTACCTGACCCACCTTACACTACAAGAGACGTACTCTAATGTCATGATAGTTTTTCTTTCATATGCGGAATCTTTGCACTAGGTCTTGCACCAACACGTGAATATTGATTAATGATATGTCCAATTTCTACCATTGGCTTAGACCAAACCATCGCCCTCTTACCACAGTGACCTTACTTTCTCACTACTCCATGCTGAGATACTGAAACGAACACGCTCTAGCTTAAAGAAAGTGGAAGGCTCGACTTTCGATCATTGGTGATCACTCCTCGAAACCTTGAGGGTGGCGGTGTATTGTTGATACGATCATACTCCCTTGAACACGTTTTCGCATTTTTTTTCCTTTGGAACCTCACAACTACACAGACGTAAGTTGGATTCATTCGCACGACCCAAGGAACTAACTAACTACTGGTGTTCGAATGAACTTATGGTTTTTGAAAACAACTTTAAACTGAACATACCTGAAGAACTCAGCGGAGTTCACAATTTATTCCCCGTGTCAAATCTGAAGAAGTGTCTGTCAGATGAGACCCTCATAGTTCCTCTCAAGGAACTCACTATCGACGATCAGTTTCGATTCGTCGAGGAACCTGTAGAGATTACAGACCGAGATGTTAAGATTCTCAAGCATACCAGAATACCTCTTGTTCGAGTTCGCTGGAACTCCCGTCGTGGCCCAGAGTTCACCTGGGAACGAGAAGACCAAATGAAACTCAAGTATCCCTAGTTGTTCGAGAAAAGTGCAACCACTACTGAGGCTGGAGCTACTGCGGAATTTCGGGACGAAATTCCAAACCAACGGGGGAATGATGTGATACCCCAGGAAAACCAGGAAACCACGCAACCTAACTAGCTTCCTCAGTGACTACGTGCTAAATTTCGGGACGAAATTTTTTTCAAGTTGGGGATGATGTGACAACCCGAATATTCAGGTTAGTATTACATAAATTTCACAACTCTTCAGCGCGTATCCTTACGTTTGATTCATTAAATGTTCGTTTGCGCTTAATCATTCACAAAACCGCTTATACACCTCATGGCCGTTTAGGCCCCTCCCGTTTGGCCCACATAGAATAACAGGCCCGAAACCCATATGTGTTATAAATGGGGGGCGGGTATTTGGGTTGTTTGTAGCCCACCCATAAACCGTGACCTCATGTAAATGGGCTCAAGCCCATTCCGTTGATAAGGCAACCGCCCAAACAGATGTTATTGTATTAGGTTGGTTATGATAACAAACTTATAAACAAACCCTACTCTCTTTCATATTGCGTACGACTGAAGAAACACCCCCCCCATCGTGATCATCAGCACCATCCTTCCCTTAGTCTTCCGGTTAGTATTTTCTGATGTGTATTGAATTAGTTGGTTGTTTTGATTATGGTGTTATTTAGGTGAAACCATGTGCTAATAACATGTATATAGTGTGTTAGAGGTAAGGTAATATAGAACGATGATGTCTGTTTTGAAACAAGTGCTCGTGATTAATGATTTTGTGTGACAACTTGTTTATGAGATGGATAATTATTACTTGGTGATGATACGTGAATTCAGTTAGTATATTCTTGTTTAGGCACAATCTTGAATTAACGAATTATATATATATGTATATTGAATTTCTTTTAGATGCTATGTGATGTTATTTTATGATCATTGGACCGATGGGTGTTCAAGAATTCATATGTGTGTTAACTGACTTGTCGGTATAGGCTAGGGTGGTATTAATTGACTTACTTGGGGTTTGATATTAATGTCAGTAGGTGAAGATATCACATGCATGGTTTAGTGATGAAAAGACTTGTGACTATGGCTTCCTGATGTGTGTATGAAATCGGTCAAGATAAGGTTTGATATTAATGTGATTTGATTGAGGGTACTATGTAAATACTTGTTGAATTTGTAGTAGAAGTGGCGGCTCATGTGCATGGGTAGTCTTGGTCTCATCAAAACATGTGCACCTTTTGTCAAAATAGTTTAAGTACTTTAACCTTATCAATTGTTTTGTCATATGAGAAATTACCTAATCTTGTGTCTTGTGCATGGTTGATAGTGGGAAGGACATGTGCTTATAACTTCTGTGATTGACATATAAATTTAACATGAACATCAACTGAGGAAACATGGTCTGGTTGGTATGGGTAGTATATTTGGGTTGTATGTGACGCCTTATGTGCTACTTGATTATATATGTGAACAATTGTGTGAAGTACTTGTATGCGAACCTGACTAGATGTAATAACTATTATAGGACGCGATTGATCAAAAGTCATTTTAGCAAGTAAATTATCTGCCGAGCAAACTGAGGTGAGTTCACTGCTTTTCTCAAGCATGCATCCCGGGGAGGGATATCGGGTAACGTTCCGGGGAGGAACGCGTGTTTATTGGGATGTTTGTTATTGTACTCAGTACATATCTCGTAAGACCCCTTACATCTACCGACAGTTGCCGAGGAGGCAACGAGGTTATTAGTTGATAGCGCTATTTAGGTTTGACAAGCCTCACACCGTGCCGCAGAGGACGAGCGTGAACTAATGGATCTGGGCACTAGTCAATGATGATAGACATTGACGTCAGGGCACCAACTTACTTTAGTTAGTGGTCGATATGGTAAACATGTCTAGTGGTTAACATGGGGAAGCCCCCACCAACTATGGATATGTTTGGGAAACAGGGTAAACTGATTAACTTACAACTTACAAATGAATTCCTAGTTTTTGAAACAACTTAACAATGAACACCAACGGTGAACTCGCTCAACTTTGTTGTTGATTCGTTGCTACATGCCTTGCAGGTCGTTAGGTACTTATGGAGCTTGCACGAGGAGGCGTGGTCGTTGTGGGACATGGACAACTGTGTGCCATGTTAAACATTTAAACATTTGAACTTATATTTGGTTTTGGATTTAATCATTATGCTTCCGCTTGCAACTTAAACTATGTTTTGTTTGGACACCAATTGTATTGGTTGGATTTTCTAATTACTTACATGCTTGTTCAATATGATTGGTGGCTGGATCCTGGTCAGTCACGCCTCCAGGCGGTGATACTCCGCGTGTGGATTTTGGGGGTGTGACATTTTTATCCCATTCAGCAAACCAAATGTCATACCAAAATGTAAGCATGTGATGTAAAAGAAATGTACTAAGTATGCAAAAATGCACATACATAGCGTAAAATGTAATGTAAAACGATGTACTAAGTATGCACTAAATAGAAATACATAGCAAAAACATAATGAAATCATGTACTATACGTGTACTAATGAACATAGCAAATATTATATGAAAATATGAAAAGCACGAAAGTAACAAGTAGGCACATGTGTTTCACCCCAAAACAGTTGAAAACAGTAAAAGAGGGGACTATGTACTCACTTGAGATTGCTCAATAGTCTTTGGATAACAACCAAGCAATGCAAGAAAGATCACGGAATCAATCGGCACCTAATATAGGTAACTACGTTAATAAACCGGACCTAAATCAGAAGATCGGATAGGATGAGGTTTCGTAAACCAAATGAGTATCGGAACTTATATGATATGGTTTAACAAAGCCTACATACAAAAACGAAACGAAACCTAACCTAAGTGCTTACGACCCATTACGACTCGTTTAGGTAGCTTGCGCTACTTTAATGCGTCGTTAGCGTAAAACGTGTTCGGACCGCCTAACTAGTCCTATGACAAGTAATATATGCCTTAACATGTCTAATTATGTTGCCTAATCAGTTTAGATGTAAAAATTTAGGTTACATATGCTTAAAATGAATTTATGCGCAAAAAGGGCATTTTTGTCATTTTCCTAAGGCATATAAACTACCTATCATACAACTAACTAAACGAAGTGACCATAAGGTATAACCTCAGAAGGTTATTCCCTATACAACTATGGTCACCTAATGTGTTTGGTCGGATCCTAATGATCGACCAAACGGGTCGGGTTCGAAAGTCTAAGCGGTTGTTTAGACCGCTTACCTTACGACCCTATATAAGCACTAAACCTAAAGTGATGAGCTAAACATGTTAAAACATGCTTAACGAGGTTTGAAAACAAGTTTGGTATCAAAACAAAGGGTCTTGATACCTAAAAGTTGTTTGGTTGCAAAATACACAAGAATACGCATTTTGACCGAAACTACAACTCGTCACTATGCCTAAATAACGTGGTAATCAGTAGGTATAGTCACAAGGGACTATAACCATCGTGATTACCCTCACGTTACGAAGTTCAAACGAACTTCGTGTTGACCATAAACTGGTCAATGCAGAAAGTCAAACACAGTTTGACTTTTGTGCTTAAAACGCGAAAAAGAACGAAAGAATACTTACAACGGGTCCAAGAATGGAGGTTTTTATCTTAAATTCTCAGGTATGAAGTGCAAGTACTCCAACTTAGAGAATTTGGGCAGATCAAGTGTGAGTTTGGGTGGAAAAACTTGGGGGTATTTATAGATTTCGGGTAACCGTTAAGATCGTTTATCGAAAAACGTGCTTCGATCTAAGTCGTACACATGTACCCCCTGATTTGTGAAACCATGGGAACCCCTAAATGAGCCCATAGAATCGAAAATACCATTTGCAAGTGACCAAAACAGCTGGAACAGCTGGAAAAAATGAATTCTGTAGGTCTGGGGTCGCTCGTGGCCCGCGTAAAAGCCACAGCAGGCTTACGCGGCCCGCCACCGCCCTGCAGATCAGCAAATAGCTTTCTAAATCACAGATTTAGTCCCTGCAGTTGTTTTAGGCCTATTTTGACTCATTTAAGGCCCGTTAAGCCAACTTCAAGGCCCTACAATGATTCCTAAGCATAGAGGACATGAAACATGCTAAAAAATATGTCGGATGTCGGTTCGTTTGGCCGTACGATCACGTTATTCACTTAATTACGACGAAACACAAACGGACGCGAAAAACGATCCAAATTACGCGATGAATGAAATTTTATCATGCCAATCACTAAAATAAAATATTTTAATGATTACATAAATTTTTGGATGTCCGGATGTATTCAGAACGTAAGATATGCGCGAAAATGCAAACTTATGCACTTTTTGACGCTTTTAGTCCCTGAATGACCAAAAAGTTTATTTTAGCACACCGAACCCCTCAAAGCCTATTTCTAAGCTATGTAAAGGATATTTAGGGTGTGTTTAACTTATGATCAAGTTCTGATATGTTCGTTACAGTATGAATTGGCATACTTTCACAGTTTATCGAAATTAGTCCCTTTAAGCGAATAAACTTGATTTTGCCATACCAAAGCCTTCAAAACTTATTTCTAAGTTATGTAAAGGTTATTTAAGGTATGTTAAGCATAAATTGATGTTTCAGAGTGTTTTTCGCATTAAACTGATTATGTTTACGCATCGGTTTGCATATAACTCTCAAGAAAACGATATAGAGTTTGAAATTGAATAAAAATCAAAACATGAAAAATGTCAAACATAAACAAACAAACATTGGGATCAAATAAAATTATTTTATTGATAACTAAACTGTTTACAATGATTACAAGCACAGGTGTCACACCAATGGTTATAGGAAATTAGGTTATTAGTAATGCTTTGACCTAGACTATAACCTTCCTAGGACCCTAACACAAGTTATCTTGTGTTTAGATCTTAAAACAATACCGTCACTTAGGGTAACAACCACAACGAGAACACAAATTTCAAATCCGCTTTGAAAACTAATCATCTGTTCTAGGATGATTTATTATAAGGTTTTGAACCCTCTAAGTTTTCAAAATCTCGTCAAGGTTTGGGTCTTATAATGTGAACACGTGCAATCTGGAAGGGTGGATGCCTGTACTCTGAGCTTTATGTCTAAGGCTAGAGTGTTCGTACAAATCCACATAATCGGACCAGTCACTCTTACCTGGGAATTCTTGGGGTGAGTGTCCACTTATAGGCTAAAGCATGTCTTCGCGATACATTAATATGACCCGCTTACTTTGATTAGTCACCACCTCATTTGTTTGTTGTTTTCCTTAGGTAACAAACAAATGATCGCAATTTTTATGCGTTGTCATTCTGTTTTCATTTCCCTTGTTTCCTCCCATGTCTTCCATCATCTTCATGATGCCTCTTCATCGCAACAACAATGTTCGAACTAGGTGCTACAATAACTCAACAAATAGGCATCGTACTCCAAAAGACAGTTGATTTAGCTATCACCATGACTCGCCTCAGGGATGAAGCTGTATAAGGGAACTGCTCCTTGGTGCAATCAATGCAACCGTCATCATCCGAATCAAATACCCGGTATCAAATGTACCACTGTGGACGATGGGGACATTTGGTTGACCTGTGCCGCTTTGGTATCCAAAACAAAGTTGTTGCAAATCCTGCTGCTGCTCAACCTCCTACAAGGAAACCTTATGCCGGTACTGCCCCGATGTGCAACAAATGTAATGCACCTCACCAAGCTTACCTGCAGTGGCGTCTGTGTGCATCATGTGGACGACTCGGTCACCTGGCAAATGCTTGTCAATTCAACCCAAGCCAAGGTGGTCCAAACCAACCCAAGTCAACCCTGCTTGTATGATCGACTTAACATACGTAGTACCCAACCTCCAAACTCTGCTTCATATGTCGCCTTGGCATATCTAGCACCTCAACCTCATGAACATTCTACCTCATGTATCGACTTAAGCACGTCTAGTACAAGGTTTCGAAACACCTCTCGTTACACAAATTCCAAAATCCATATAGGATCTTTCTATCCTCATAATTAGATCCTTGTGGATAAATATCGTTCATCGGAGCCCTTAATTGAATTCTTTGTATGCTTTAATACATACATTACGATTCAATAGGACAAAAGCCGAATTCCTAATAAGATCTTCCTATCTTCATAGATAGATTCTTGTAAATGTTTAAAGTACCAAATGAAATCCACGGATTGGATTCCTGGTATGCTTTAAATACCCGTGTCCAAAGATAACAAATTAAAAGTCAAATTAAACAAGTACGTGATTATGTGCTTATGTGTTTTCCTTATGTTTTTGTGTGGTCCGAATTTTCTTTATCCAAATCCTTGTAGAATCTTCCATATCTTCGTATAAGGGATTCATAGTAGGATATCCAAAGGTACTACCTCAAATCCTTAATGGGCTTCTGCGTAATAGTTAAGACCCTTGGATTATAAAGTACTATTCTATAATTGGACCCCTTGAGTGGTCTAGTTAAACAGATTGTTTCAAAAATCTGGTTAGGAATATCATGTGATGATATAGCTGAAAAGATCCCTTAAGTGGTCTATTTAAGGAGATCGTATGACGGTCTAGTTAAGGAGATCATGTGTTGATCTAGTTAAAAAGATCGTTCGTTGATCTAGTTAAAAAGATCCTTTGGTGGTCTAGTCAAGTCACTTCATGTTTATTCAATTGATTTTTCCCCTACGCATTATGAAATGAACTGTGCGGACTGTGCAAGGAATTACGTAATTGTGGATGCATACATAATTATGGAATTCAGTGCACAGAAACCACAGCAAGTTTTGTCATGTGTTAAGACCTATAGTGATGAGAATAACGAAACGGTAACAATGTAGAAAGGGGCATGGTGGATACGCCACTGGTACTTCCTATATATAAGTGTTCCTTATTACATTGCGAACGTAGCATTATTTAAGTTACTAGAAGTCCTGGACCTTGACCAATGTCATTTTATCTTACACTCTCCAACTCTGATTTCGAGCACACACAAATTTCCTATGATAGTCTTCATATGAAACGTTCTTCTGTCCGTAGTTCGAAACTCCATGTTTTACAAGGACTTCACTTTGACAGTTGACAATTTCGCTAAGAATCCAAACATGGCCCAGAGTTTTACTTAGTGTCACACCCCGACCACGTGGAACATACAAAACGTGGCGGAAACGTCGGGGAGTGTTGTAACAGAATTAATGTTTCACAACCTTGGAAATTAAAGTTTCGTTTTATTCAATATAAGTGTTACAATGTCTAAACAAACATGGAAATACAACATAATTAACTAGTCTGCATCTTTTATTGTCACTAAGGCCCATGTCCGCCTAAGTGTATCTTGATCATCTTATGCAACAGCTCCTGAAAAACACATGTGAAAATATGGTACGTCAGCATAAAAATGCCGGTGAGATACATAGGTTTTGTGAAAATAGGCTTCATGACTTATGTTTGAGAAAATGTTTAGTCAAGAACCTTGTTATTTGCTTTGTTTTGTAAATCATTTGAAAATCGATAAGATCAGATGATATGTAGAAATAAATGAATAATGTATGGTTAAATGAATAACCATAGTAAAATGGATTTGTATAAGATAAGTTGTTTGTAAAACAATGTCTTGTGAAAAGTATGTTATTTGTATAAAATGTTATATGTATCAAACTGAAATGATCCAAATAACGCTACAATATGTAATACCATACAAACACTTATATATAGGAAGTACCAGCGGCGTATCCACCATGCTTGTATATATTACACACGTATCGTTACTTAATCATTTAATCAAACCAAACCACCAAAGTAATGTTTAACAATAGTAGAAATGTTTATGTATGGTCAAATACGGTTCACAGATACAAACGGTTCACAGATACAAACGGTTCACAGATACAAACGGTTCACAGATACAAACGGTTCACAGATATCAACGGATCACAGATACAAACGGTTCACATAGTCAAATGTTTACAACGGTTCAATATGTAGTATAATGTGTTCATATGCTGGATAAGCATATGCAACAGAAAAGCAATGAAAAACAATGTACTAAGTATGCACATAATGGACATACATAGCATAAAGTGTATTGAAATCATGTACTATAATGTACTAACGAACATAGCAGTATATGATGTTAAAACAGGAAAGCATGAAAGTAACAAGTAGGCACATGTGTTCCACCCCAAAACAGTTTGGAAAACAGTAAAAGAGGGGTCTATGTACTCACTTGAGATTGCTCAGAAGTCCTATGATAACCACCAAGCAATGCTAGAGATCACGGAATCAAACGGCACCTAAATAGGTAACTACGTTAATTAACCGGACCTAAAACGGAAGATCTGATAGAATGAGGGTTCGTAAACCAAACGAGTATAGAGACTCGTGTCTTATGGTTTAACAAAGCCTACATACTAATGAAACCTTAATCTAAGTGCCTTCGACCCATTACGACCCGTTTAGGTAGCTTATGCTACTTTAACGCGTCGTTCGCGTGAAACGCGTTCGGACCGCCTAACTAGTCCTATGACAAGTGTTATATGCCTAAACATGTTGCATAATCAGTTATGTGACAAAAGTTTAGGTTACATATGCTAAATTACCAATTATACATGAAAAGGGTATTCTGGTAATTTACCTAAGGCATATAAACTACCTATCATACAACTACTTAAACGATGTGACCATAGGGTATAACCTCGGAAGGTTATTCCCTACCTACTATGGTCACCTAATGTATTTGGTCGGATCCTAATGATCGACCAAACTGGGTCGGGTTCGAGGTATAAGCGATTTATTAGATCGCTTACCCTACGACCCTAGACAACGTGGTAATCAGTAGGCATAGTCCCAAGGGACTATGACCATCGTGATTACAATCACGTTGCGAAGTTCAAACGAACTTCGCATTGACCATTACTGGTCAACGTTGAAAGTCAAACAAAGTTTGACTTTCTGACTCGAAAAGCAGTAAAATAAGGAAAAGAACGAAAGAATACTTACCCAGGGTCCCCGAATGCTAATCCCGATTCAAGAATCCCAGGTATGAAACAATGGTTTCAACTTAGAGTTTCTAAAATCAGAATTCTAGTGCATTTGTAGTAATGGGGGGTGGGGTATTTATAGTATTCGGAGAACCGTTAAGATCGTTTCATGGAAAACGTGCCACGATCCAAGGCGTACACTTGTCGGGATGTTATGGTGCCTAAATTGCCACTAACCATAAGGATTTGACATGTGGAAGAGGGATTGGAGGTGCTAAACAGCTGCAACCAGCTGTTAAATGCAGTTAATCTGGTCTGATAGTGGGAAGCGGCCCGCTTCAGGATCAGCCAAAGACAATGCGGGCCGCATGGCCCTTCTGATCTGCACATATGTTTGAAAAATGACAGTTTCAGTCCCTGCACGTGTTTAAGGCCATTTCCGACACTTCTAAGGCCCGTAAAGCCAACTTTAAGGCCCTAAAATGTTTCCTAAACATTGTGGACATGAAACATGCTCAAAAATATGCCGGGTGATGGTTCGTTTGGTCGTACGAACGCGATGTTCGCTTAATTACGACGGAATGCGCATAAGCGCGAAAAACGATCCATATGACGAAACGAATGGATTTTTCTTAAGGCGAACACTATAATATAATGTAGTCATGCTTTCATAAATTTTTGGATGTCCGGATGTATTCAGAACGTAAGTTATGCGCGAAAATGCAAACTTGTGCACTTTTTGACGCTTTTAGTCCCTGAATGACACAAAAGTTTATTTTAGCATACCGAACACCTCAAAGCCTATTTCTAAGCTATGTAAAGGATATTTATGGTATGTTTAACTTATGGTCATGTTCCGGAAGGTCTGTTACAGTTCAAATTGACATACTTTCGCAGTTTGTCAATTTTAGTCCCTGTAGACGATTTAACTTGATTTTTGCAATACCAAAGCCTTCAAAACTTATTTCTAAGTTATGTAAAGGTTATTTAAGGTATGTTAAGTATATGTCACTATTCCGGAGTGTTTGCTGCATTTAAACTGGTTATATTTACGCATTAGTGCGCGTATAACCTTCCAGAAAGCGATATAGAGTTTGAAATCGAACAAGAATTGATATGTGTAAACGATACACATATTTTTACAAATCCCAAGTATGAAATACAATATTTCATTGGTTGGGCATTTGTTTGATGGTTGAAATGACACAGGTGTTACAGTCTCCCCTACTTTAGGAAATTTCGTCCCGAAATTAATTCGTAGGAGTCTGTTTATGACTTTGTGTCAAATAGTCACCAGAGATATGTAGGACATAATCTGGTTATTTTCCTCAACGGATAATTTTCAGAAGCGAAAATGAACAAACAGAGTCATTTTCTTCAATGGTTTCTTCGGAAATGGAAAATAAAGGAGTTAATTAAACGGATATACATTTCCCTCAACGGATATTCTTCAGAAGTGAGAATGAATGGATGATTCATTCTTTCTCAACGGATTCTTCGTCAGAATTGGGAATGAAGGAAAATCCTCGGATATTCATTTCTCTCAACGGATATTCTTCAGAACGAAAATGAACAAACGGGGTCATTTTCCTCAACGGTTTGTTCTTCAGAGTTTGAAATGAAAGAAAAATCAACGGATATTCATTTCCTCAACGGGTAATCTTCAGAAACGAAAATGAAATAACGGAGTCATTTTCAACGGTTGTTTCCTCAGGTACGGAAATGAAGGACTACACAACGGATATTCATTTCCCCAACGGATAATCTTCAGAAACGAAAATGAACTAACGGAGTCATTTTCAACGGTTATTTCTTCAGAGTTGGAAATGAAGGACTACACAACGGATATTCATTTCCCCAACGGATAATCTTCAGAAACGAAAATGAACTAACGGAGTCATTTTCAACGGTTATTTCTTCAGAGTTGGAAATGAAGGACTACACAACGGATATTCATTTCCTCAACGGATAATCTTCAGAAACGAAAATGAACTAACGGAGTCATTTTCAACGGTTATTTCCTCAGAGTTGGAAATGAAGGATTACACAACGGATATTCATCTCCACAACGGATAAATCTTCAGAAACGAAAATGAACTAACGGAGTCATTTTCAACGGTTATTTCCTCAGAGTTGGAAATGAAAGATAAACAACAGGTATTCATTTCCTCAACGGATATTCTTCAGAATGAAAATGAATGGATAATTCATTTTTCTCAACGGTTATTCTTCAGAATGGAATTGAAAAGATAAACAACGGATATTCATTTCCTCAACGGATATTCTTCAGAAGTGAAAAATGAATAGCTAGTTCATTTTTCCTCAACGGATGCTTCATCAGAATTGGAAATGAATAGGGTTAACTCTAGATACATGATAGAACTTGCTGTGATTTTCGTGCACTAAATTCCATAATTATGTATGCATCCATAATTACGTAATTCCTTGCACAGTCCGCACAGTTTGTTTTATAATGTTGTGGGGAAAGATGTCGAACTTGTGATGACGGTGACTAGACTACCATAGGGTCCTTTTAATTAGATCAACAGAGGATCTTCTTAATTAGGCCACCAAGGAGTCCTTTCAGCTTGTATCATCCAGTTTAACTAGACCACTCAAGGGATCTAATTACGAAGTAGTACCTTATAATCCAAGGGACTTTAACTACAGCGTAGAAGTCTATTAAGGATTTTAGGTAGTACCTTTTGGGTATCCTACTATGAATCTCTTGCACAAGGATATGTAAGATTCTACGAGGATTTGGATAATATAATTTGAATCACATGACACATAAAAGATAACACATAAGCACATAACCACATAATTGTTTAATTGTTATTATCTTGTTATTGATTGCTATTAACTTGGCACCTCGTACTTCGTTTCTCTTGGAAGAAACGGGTACTTAGGATTTTCGTGAAAAACGCAAGAGATCATACAATGGAAGAAATTTGGGAGTAGTCTGTTCTTCAAGGAATGCGGTTCCTTGATTGTCGGTATTGTAGGGGATATGTTGTTTATACATACAATCACATAAATACATTGCAATGTAAATAAAAGATTTATTTATAAACAACGATAACAACTGTTTCTTGGATCTTGACAACAAAAGAAGATAATACATAAGACGTAATTATTTCTAAATGACGTTGTCTTCTGGTAGATCATATGCTCATCCCTGCGCTGGATTTGCATTAGCAAGCCTTGGGCAATTCCTACGAAAATGGCCCATCTCGCCACAGTTGTAGCAAGATCCCGGTGGAAATCGAGCTTGAGCAGGATTATTGCCAGTTTGATTTGGTGCAGCTGCGGTTGGGCAAACCCTAGCTGTATGACCTATAAGTCCGCAATCTTGGCATGTGCGGCACTTCACCCCAGCATAATGATGTAGGCCACATTGGTTGCACAAGGGTGCAGTTCCGTTGTAGGGTTTCCTAGCAGGGGGTTGAGCTGGTTGGTTGGGGACGGCTTGATCATTGTGAGTAACCACGGCGAAGTTCTGAGAAGCCTTTCGCTTCTTTGACTTCTTAGAGGATCCAGTCTGTTCATCCATGGTCTTTGATTCCTCGATTGGTTTCGATTCCTCGACCAGTTTCTTGTCATCCTTTCGGAAAAGCTTACGTTTCCTGATCTGCGATTCAGTCAAGGTTGCAGATAGCTCAATGGCCTGCCTAACAGTAGTAGGGTTGCTACCAGTCAAAATGTCTTGTATTGAATCAGGGAGGCCATCAATGTACTTTTCGATTGCCTTATCCAAAGGCGTGACCATGTTTGGGCATAACAGACTTAACTCCTCATAACGGTCCGTGTAGGCTCGATGCTCACCGCTATCCTGCTTAAGATCATCAAATTCCCTTTCCAAAGCTCTGATCTCGTGACGAGGACAAAACTCCTTCATCATGAGAGCCCTAAGTTCGGCCCACGTCTGTGCTAGAGCAACTTCTGCACCTCGATCTCTCATAACCCCGTTCCACCACGTAAGGGCCCTCTTCTGGAACACACTCGTAGAAAACTCGACCTTGCGATTGTCAGGACATTGCACGTGGCGGAAAGTATTTTCAATGCTCTCGAACCATTGGAGAAGCCCCGTCGCTCCCTCAGAACCACTAAACTTGAGTGGTTTCGCCGAGTTAAAACTCTTGAAATTGCATGGACCATTGTTGTTGTTGTTGGCTTGATTCCATAGAGCAAAGAAGTTTGGGAATTGAGCAGCCATTTGCTGCGCAATGATTTCTGCCAACTCGGCAGTCTCTATCTGGTTTTCGCGTCGAGGAGGCATTCTAAAAGAGGAAACATGAAAGGAAACGAGTGAGAGAATTAGACGAAAAGAATGAGATGAAACAAATTTGATGAACGCAATGGATAGTGGTCATTTGTTTGTTACTACAAAGCAACAAACGACCTTGGTGAATAATCAAAGTAAATAGGTCAAAAATAATGTATCGCGAAGACATGCTCGCCTATAAGTGAACACTCATCCCAAGAATTCCCAGGTAAGCACAACTGGTCTCGCGTCTGGTTGAGATGTATACGAGGTGCTTGCCTAGACAGAAAACTCAGAATACAGGCATTCACCCTTCCAGTTTGCACGTGTTCACATTATTTAAAACCCAAAACCTTGACGAGATTTTTGAAAACTCAAAGGGGTTCAAAACCTTATAACAAAGGGTTCAAAACCTTACAATAAAGGGTTCAAAACCTTGTAATAAATCATCCTAGAACAGATGATTAATTTTCAAAGCGGTTTTGAAATTTATGTTCTTGTTGTGGTAGTCGCCTAAGGATAGGTGACGGTATTGTTTTATGACTAAACGCAAGTAAACTCGCGTTAGGGTCCTAAGAAAGTTATAGACTAGGTCAAAGCATTACTAATAACCTAATTCCCTATAACCATTGGCTCTGATACCATCTTTTCTGTCACACCCCGACCACGTGGAACATACAAAACGTGGCGGAAACGTCGGGGAGTGTTGTAACAGAATTAATGTTTCACAACCTTGGAAATTAAAGTTTCGTTTTATTCAATATAAGTGTTACAATGTCTAAACAAACATGGAAATACAACATAATTAACTAGTCTGCATCTTTTATTGTCACTAAGGCCCATGTCCGCCTAAGTGTATCTTGATCATCTTATGCAACAGCTCCTGAAAAACACATGTGAAAATATGGTACGTCAGCATAAAAATGCCGGTGAGATACATAGGTTTTGTGAAAATAGGCTTCATGACTTATGTTTGAGAAAATGTTTAGTCATGAACCTTGTTATTTGCTTTGTTTTGTAAATCATTTGAAAATCGATAAGATCAGATGATATGTAGAAATAAATGAATAATGTATGGTTAAATGAATAACCATAGTAAAATGGATTTGTATAAGATAAGTTGTTTGTAAAACAATGTCTTGTGAAAAGTATGTTATTTGTATAAAATGTTATATGTATCAAACTGAAATGATCCAAATAACGCTACAATATGTAATACCATACAAACACTTATATATAGGAAGTACCAGCGGCGTATCCACCATGCTTGTATCATATTACACACGTATCGTTACTTAATCATTTAATCAAACCAAACCACCAAAGTAATGTTTAACAATAGTAGAAATGTTTATGTATGGTCAAATACGGTTCACAGATACAAACGGTTCACAGATACAAACGGTTCACAGATACAAACGGTTCACAGATACAAACGGTTCACAGATACAAACGGTTCACAGATATCAACGGATCACAGATACAAACGGTTCACATAGTCAAATGTTTACAACGGTTCAATATGTAGTATAATGTGTTCATATGCTGGATAAGCATATGCAACAGAAAAGCAATGAAAAACAATGTACTAAGTATGCACATAATGGACATACATAGCATAAAGTGTATTGAAATCATGTACTATAATGTACTAACGAACATAGCAGTATATGATGTTAAAACAGGAAAGCATGAAAGTAACAAGTAGGCACATGTGTTCCACCCCAAAACAGTTTGGAAAACAGTAAAAGAGGGGTCTATGTACTCACTTGAGATTGCTCAGAAGTCCTATGATAACCACCAAGCAATGCTAGAGATCACGGAATCAAACGGCACCTAAATAGGTAACTACGTTAATTAACCGGACCTAAAACGGAAGATCTGATAGAATGAGGGTTCGTAAACCAAACGAGTATAGAGACTCGTGTCTTATGGTTTAACAAAGCCTACATACTAATGAAACCTTAATCTAAGTGCCTTCGACCCATTACGACCCGTTTAGGTAGCTTATGCTACTTTAACGCGTCGTTCGCGTGAAACGCGTTCGGACCGCCTAACTAGTCCTATGACAAGTGTTATATGCCTAAACATGTTGCATAATCAGTTATGTGACAAAAGTTTAGGTTACATATGCTAAATTACCAATTATACATGAAAAGGGTATTCTGGTAATTTACCTAAGGCATATAAACTACCTATCATACAACTACTTAAACGATGTGACCATAGGGTATAACCTCGGAAGGTTATTCCCTACCTACTATGGTCACCTAATGTATTTGGTCGGATCCTAATGATCGACCAAACTGGGTCGGGTTCGAGGTATAAGCGATTTATTAGATCGCTTACCCTACGACCCTAGACAACGTGGTAATCAGTAGGCATAGTCCCAAGGGACTATGACCATCGTGATTACAATCACGTTGCGAAGTTCAAACGAACTTCGCATTGACCATTACTGGTCAACGTTGAAAGTCAAACAAAGTTTGACTTTCTGACTCGAAAAGCAGTAAAATAAGGAAAAGAACGAAAGAATACTTACCCAGGGTCCCCGAATGCTAATCCCGATTCAAGAATCTCAGGTATGAAACAATGGTTTCAACTTAGAGTTTCTAAAATCAGAATTCTAGTGCATTTGTAGTAATGGGGGGTGGGGTATTTATAGTATTCGGAGAACCGTTAAGATCGTTTCATGGAAAACGTGCCACGATCCAAGGCGTACACTTGTCGGGATGTTATGGTGCCTAAATTGCCACTAACCATAAGGATTTGACATGTGGAAGAGGGATTGGAGGTGCTAAACAGCTGCAACCAGCTGTTAAATGCAGTTAATCTGGTCTGATAGTGGGAAGCGGCCCGCTTCAGGATCAGCCAAAGACAATGCGGGCCGCATGGCCCTTCTGATCTGCACATATGTTTGAAAAATGACAGTTTCAGTCCCTGCACGTGTTTAAGGCCATTTCCGACACTTCTAAGGCCCGTAAAGCCAACTTTAAGGCCCTAAAATGTTTCCTAAACATTGTGGACATGAAACATGCTCAAAAATATGCCGGGTGATGGTTCGTTTGGTCGTACGAACGCGATGTTCGCTTAATTACGACGGAATGCGCATAAGCGCGAAAAACGATCCATATGACGAAACGAATGGATTTTTCTTAAGGCGAACACTATAATATAATGTAGTCATGCTTTCATAAATTTTTGGATGTCCGGATGTATTCAGAACGTAAGTTATGCGCGAAAATGCAAACTTGTGCACTTTTTGACGCTTTTAGTCCCTGAATGACACAAAAGTTTATTTTAGCATACCGAACACCTCAAAGCCTATTTCTAAGCTATGTAAAGGATATTTATGGTATGTTTAACTTATGGTCATGTTCCGGAAGGTCTGTTACAGTTCAAATTGACATACTTTCGCAGTTTGTCAATTTTAGTCCCTGTAGACGATTTAACTTGATTTTTGCAATACCAAAGCCTTCAAAACTTATTTCTAAGTTATGTAAAGGTTATTTAAGGTATGTTAAGTATATGTCACTATTCCGGAGTGTTTGCTGCATTTAAACTGGTTATATTTACGCATTAGTGCGCGTATAACCTTCCAGAAAGCGATATAGAGTTTGAAATCGAACAAGAATTGATATGTGTAAACGATACACATATTTTTACAAATCCCAAGTATGAAATACAATATTTCATTGGTTGGGCATTTGTTTGATGGTTGAAATGACACAGGTGTTACACTTAGGGTTCAAGGGATTCATTCGAAAGCGAAACCATCGCAGTTGTCTTCACAAGTTTCCTCTAAAATTAAATTTCGGGACGAAATGTCCTAAAGTAGGGGAGACTGTGAAACCTGTGTCACTTCAACCATCAAACAAATACCAAACCAATCAAATATTGTATTTCATAATTGGGATTTGTATAAATATGTATCATTTGCACATATCAATTCTTGTTCGATTTCGAGCTCTGAATCGCTTTCTGGAAGGTTATACACGAACTGATGCGTAAACGTAATCAGTTTAATGCAACAAACGCTCCAGAATAGTGGCATGGTCTTAACATAACTTAAATAACCTTTACATAACTTAGAAATAAGTTTTGGAAGGTTTGGTGTGTCGAAATCAAGTTTATTCCCTTACAGGGACTAATTTCGACAAACTGCGAAAGTATGTCGATTCGTACTGTGACGAACTTCTGGAACATGATCATAAGTTAAACATGCCCTAAATATCCTTTACATAGCTTAGAAATAGGCTTTGAGGGGTTCGGTGTGCTAAAATAAACTTTTTGGTCATTCAGGGACTCAAAGCGTCAAAAAGTGCATAAGTTTGCATTTTCGCGCATATCTTACGTTCTGAATATATCCGGACATCCAAAAATATATGTAATCATTAAAATATGTTATTTTAGTGGTTGGCATGATAAAATTCCATTCGTCGCGTAATTTGGATCGTTCTTCGCGTCCGTTCGTGTTTTGTCGTAATTAACCGAACAACGCAACTGTACGACCAAATGAACCGACATCCGAGATATTTTTGAGCATATTTCTAGTTCCCTATACTTTAACTTCATTTTGGATCCTTGAAATGGGGTTAAAGGGGCTTAAAAGTGCCAAAATTGCCATTCTGCCAAAGTATAGGTCACGGGCCGCGTAAGAGAGGACCTCCTCTCTCGCGGGCGCGATAGGCTTCAGCAACAGAAACTCCATTTTCAGCTATTTGGTTGAATTTCAGGGGCTTTTATATAAAATTCTCAATACCTTGGGCTGGTATTTGATGGTTTTAAGGGTCCCATGGTATTAGAAAACCTTGTGCCCACTTAGAGGGCCAAGATCGAAGCTCGTTTATCGATAAACGATCCTAACAGTTTACCGAAATCTATAAATACCCTCATCAATTTCACTTGTTCTTCACACAAATCTGATTGAATTACTCTAAGTTGGAGTTCAAGAACTTCATACCTGGGTAATTTGATCAAGATCTTCCTAGCTTGGACCCTTTGTAAGTATTCTTTCGTTCTTTTACGCGTTTTTAAGCGTGAAAGTCAAACAGTGTTTGACTTTCTGCTTTGACAAGTCTTTGGTCAACACGAAGTTCGTTTGAACTTCGCAACGTGAGCGTAATCACGATGGTTATAGTCCCTAGTGACTATGCCTACTGATTACCACGTTGATTAGGTGTAGTGGCGAGTCATAGTTTCGGTCAAAATATGCGTTTATGCGTATTTTGCAACCAAACTATTTTTGGGTATCAAGACCCTTTGTCTTGATATCAAACTTGTTTTCAAACTTCGTTAAACATGTTTTAACATGTTTAACTCGTACTTTTATTTAGTGCTTGTATAGAGTCATAAGTCAAGCGGTCTAAACAACCGCTTAGACTTTCGAACTAGACCCGTTTGGTCGATCTTTAGGATCCGACCAAGCATATTATGTGACCATAGTTGCATAGGGAATAACCTTTCGAGGTTATACCTTATGGTTACTTCGTTTAAGTAGTTGTATGATAGGTAGTTTATATGCCTTAGGTAAATGACCAAAATGCCCTTTTTACGCATAAATTCATTTTAAGCATATGTAACATAAATTTTGACATCTAAACTGATTAGGCAACATTATTAGACTTGTTAAGGCATATAATACTTTTCATAGGACTAGTTAGGCGGTCCAGACGCGTTTTATGCGAACGACGCGTTAAAGTAGCGTAAGCTACCTAAACGGGTCGTAATGGGTCGTAAGCACTTAGGATAGGTTTTGATTTAGTATGTAGGCTTTGTTAAACCTTATTACATGAGTTCCCATACTCATTTGGTTTACGAAACCTCATTCTATCCAATCTTCTGATTTAGGTCCGGTTTATTTACTTAGTTCCTATATTAGGTGCCGTTTGATTCCGTGACCCCTCTAGCTTTTCTTGGTTGTTAGTCAATACTTCTAAGCATCCTCAAATGAGTACATAGTCCCCTCTTTTACTGTTTTCAATGTTTTGGGGTGAAACATGTGTACCTATTTTTTATGTTCATGATTTCAAAGTATAAATTGATTATACATGTTAGTACTTATCTTTTGACAAACTGAATGATTATTTATGGTTTAACCACTAACTTTCAAAGATTATAAAATTAATTGTTGGATTGCACTTATTTTATACATTCACCAGACCGATTGGTAGTATGATATAGCGCTAAAGGATTAGACACCCCATTCCTGTTGTATGGAATGTCGGAAACCAATTTTTGTTCAAATAGAGATTGCCTTTGTGGTATTTCTATAGTCTCTAAGGTGTAGTTTGATACACTAAGGTTTGAATGAATTCTAAATCACATTTTTTTGTATATTTTGTTATACTCCCAAAAGTATAGTTTGATATGCTCTCATATGTGATATTGTTTACCAAGGTATATTTGGATATACTATGTACAAAACCAACATATATTTTGTTAATTACTAAAACATAGTTTAATATGTTATTTACAAAACCAAAGCATAGCTTAATATGTTATTTATAAAACCAAAGTATACTTTTGATATACTACTGAAAACTATTATTTTGACAACTAAAGTATATTTAATATACTATATGTTTAACTATTTTGGAACTAAAAATATATTTTAATATATTACTTATTCGACTTTCTTAAAACCAAGGTATATTTTTATATATACTACAAACCTTTTTTTATCAAAACATTGTTTTACAAACAACATATTTTATACAAACTCATTTTACTTAGTTATTTATTTAGGAATCTTTCTTTTATATCATCTGATTTCTTATCACTTGTTATAAGTTTTATAAAGAAAACATCATTTTTAAATTCTTGACTATTTTTGTTAAACATTCTTTTAAACTTACAAGTCATGAATCCTGCATTAATAAAACATATGTATCTCACAGGCATTTTTATGCTGACGTACCTATTTTTACACATGTTTCAGGTGCTGCTATGTGATAATTGTTGATACATGCTATACATATGATGGACTCGTGCCTTAGCGACTTTAAAACTTGAAAGACAAAATTTGTATTTATTTGATTTGTAATAAAAAATGAGTTCAATAATGCAATAACACAAAACTATTTAATCCATGGTTGTGAAACAATGATTCTGTTACGACACTCCCCGACGTTTCCGCCACGATTTGTTGTTTTACGTGGTCGGGGTGTGACACATACCCTAAATATCCTTTACATAGCTTAGAAATAGGCTTTGAGGCGTTCGGTATGCTAAATTAAACTTATTTGATCAATAGGGACTAAAAGCGTCAAAAAGTGCATAAGTTTGCATTTACGCGCATATCTTACGTTCTGAACATATCCGGACATCCAAAAATTTTTGTAATCATTAAAATATTTTATTTTAGTGATTGGAATGCTTAAACAGTGTTTGACTTTCTGCTTTGACTAGTCTTTTGTCAACACAAAGTTCGTTTGAACTTTGCAACGTGAGCGTAATCACGATGGTTAAAGTCCCTTGTGACTATACCTACTGATTACCACGTTGATTAGTCAAAGTGACGAGTCAAAGTTTCGGTCAAAATACGTATTTATGTGTATTTTGCAACGAAGCTATTTTTGGGTATCAAAACACTTTGTTTTGATATCAAACTTGTTTTCTAACTTAGTTAAACATGTTTTAACATGTTTAACTCGTCACTTTTAGTCTAGTGCTTATTTAGGGTCATAAGATAAGCGGTCTAAACAACCGCTTAGACTTTCGAACCCGACCCGTTTGGTCGATCATTAGGATCCGACCAAACACATTTTGTGACCATAGTCGTATAGGGAATAACCTTCCGAGGTTACACCTTATGGTCACTTCGTTTAGTTAGTTGTATGATAGGTAGTTTATATGCCTTAGGAAAATGACCAAAATGCCCTTTTTACGCATAATTTCATTTTAAGCATATGTAACTTAAATTTTGACATCTAAACTGATTAGGCAATATTATTAGACATGTTAAGGCATATAATACTTGTCATAGGACTAGTTAGGTGGTCCGAACGCGTTTTACGTGAATGACGCGTTAAAGTAGCGTAGAGTACCTTAACGAGTCGTAACGGGTCAAATGCACTTAGGATAGGTTCCGATTTAGAATGTAGGCTTTGTTAAACCATGATTACATGAGTTCCAATACTCATTTGGTTTACAAAACCTCATTCTATCCGATCATCCAATTTAGGTCTGGTTTATTAACGTAGTTACCTATATTAGGTGCCGATTGATTCCGTTATCCTTGTAGCTTTACTTGGTTGTTATTCAAAGACTATTGAGCACTATCAAGTGAGTACATAGTCCCCTCTTTTACTATTTTCAAATATTTTGGGATGAAACACATGTGCCTACTTGTTACTTTTGTGTTTTTCGTGCTTTCATGACATATAATTGCTATGTTCATTAGTACGCATATAGTACATGATTTAAATTGCCATTTGCTATGTATGTTGACTGAGCATGCTAGCACATTGATTTCATAAACACATTTGTTGCATATGTTTACTCAGCATATGGACACATTGATTTACATTACATTTCTGCTATGTATGTTTACTAAGCATGCTAGCACATTGATTTGCATTACATTTTCAGCTTCGTATGTTTACTTAGCATACTTAGTACATTGTTTTCACATAACATGCCTACATTTGGTATAACATTTGGTTTGTTTAGCGAAACTAAAATACGTTCATTAACACTGATCACGCCGCTCGGTAGTATGTAGTGGTACCATAGGAATTGACAACTCCCATCCCTGGAATCCTAGGTTTGTTTGGACGTAAGGGATGACTGAATCTGATATACATAATTGATAAGCCTTTGATTCGTTTGAAGGTTTGTCCGTCAGTCGCAAGGCTTGAATGTATGCGATAAACAATACGGCATAAATGTTTGTATCAGTTAAGCATTTATTTTGCAAAACATAACTTTTGACTTAAACTGAGTAGTTACCTTTTACTTGCCATACATAACATTTGATTATACAAGACATGATTTACATTTAACAATTGGACATTAATTACACATAAACATTTTGACATTGGTTTAAACAAGACATTTTGATGATTATTGATAAGTGATTTACATAACGAGGTGACGTTTAATATGATAAAAGCATGGTGGATACGTCGCTGGTACTTCCTATATATAAGTGCTTTTATGATATTACATATCGTAGTGTTATTTAAATTATTTCAACAAAGACATGATATATTTTATACAAACGACATATTTTCACAAGATATTGTTTTACAAACGACATAACTTATACAAATTCATTGTTACTTGGTTATTTATTTAACCATGCAGTATTCTTTTATATATCATCTGATTTTCTTATCGCTTTTCGTATGATTTATAAAAGAAAACATTTTCTTAAGGTTCATGACTACTATTTGTCAAACATTTCTTTTAATTGCAAGTCATGAATCCTACAATCAACAAAACCTATGTATCTCACAAGCATTTTTATGCTGACGTACCTATTTTCACATGTGTTTTCAGGGGCTGATGCCTAGGGTTGATCAGGATACACTTAGGCGGACTCGGGCCTTAGTGATAATAAAAGATGCAAGACTTGTTTAATTTATGTTATGTTTCCTTGTTTTAAGACAATATAACCTCTTTCTATTAAAATAAAATCGAACTTTAATTTACCATGGTTGTGGAACAATAATTTTGTCGATCCACTCCCCGACGTTTCCGCCGCGGTTTGTTGTTTTACGCGGTCGGGGTGTGACACAATCCTCGAAATCGACCACTTTGAGAAGTTCAAGAAGAGCAAGAAAACGTGCTTTATCAACCGATTTTGTAAAAATATCTGCGACATTGTCGTCAGTATGAATTTGATCCATTTTAATTAGACCATGGTAGAAAGAATCACGAATGAAATGAATTTTTATGGCAATGTTGTCACACCCCGACCGCGTTAAAACAACGAAACCTCGGCGGAAACGTCGGGGAGTGGAGTAACAGAATCATTGTTTCACAACACATGGATTAAAGTTTCGTTTTATTGAATTATAAAGTGTCCAACATTGTCCTAAAGTAAAACAAAACGAGTTCACATATTGTCTTTCTTGTTTTAAATCACTAAGGCCTCGTCCAACCCTACGTGAGCATGCATCATAGTCATCATCAAACAACAGCACCTGAAACATATGTGAAAATAAAGTCAGCATAAAAATGCCGGCGAGCACATAGGTTTTGTGAGTGTGTCAAATTCATGGCTTGTATAAGTATTGCAATACCTCGTACGACTACTAGAGTTGATAATTGAAAACCTTATTTTGAAAAGTGTTTTGTATTGAAATATGGTTAACCAACTTAAAATAAGTTGGTTATAGTTTATAAAACCTCGTTGCCATGAATCTTGACTAAAACCCTTGTTTTCGTAAACGAATAGTAAATCGTCCTTGTAGAAAACTTGTATGGTTTATATTATTTAGTAAACATCGTTGTGTGTCATCGTTTGAAATTATTCGTCCAAGTGAACTAAATAACGCCACGGATTGTAATATGATAAAAGCACTTATATATAAGAAGTACCAGCGGCGTATCTACCATGCTTTTATCACGTTACACCCGTCTGGTTATCTAATCACTTACCAATAACCAATCGTTCAAAAATCGTTCTATTCGTTCGTGTCATCAATCGTTCGTGTTATCAAAAACAAGCGTTCAATTCGTTTAACTCGTTCAAATCGTTCAAATAGTTCAAATCGTTCAAATCGTTCAATCGTTCATGTTTTAATTGTGAAAACTAACTTTTGGTCATCTTGTTGAACACATTCAAACCTGTGTGACTCGTCCATCGTTCAATCGTATTAATAAACCACCAAAGGGTTAGTTAACATTCATCAGGTTCTGTCATTACCCACATTACCCCAGAACCATGGAATAGTCCGATAACAGGATTTGTCAGATCCTATGGTACCATAACATACTACTGGTCGGCTTGATCATAGTTAATGAATGTCATTCGATTGTCTTTCGACCAATGCCCCAACAAGTTCGTTCACATTATTGAAATCGTTGTGTTTAATATAAACCATAGTTATTTGTTTTGAAAACTCGAAATCGTTTAGCACATATGCAACACCCCAAAATAATTGAAAGCAGTAAAATAGGGGAACTATGTACTCACTTGAGATTGCAAGGTATCCTTGATTAAGTGAACTAACAAGCTCGGGTAAATCAAGGAATTCAAGTGGCACCTAGTAATCGGTATACTATGTTAATAAATCGACACCTAAATCGGGAGATCGGGTAGAATGAGGTCTCGTACACCAAATGAGTATTGGAACTCATGTAGATATGGTTTAAGAAAGCCTATATTCTGATTCGGAACCTATCCTAAGTGCTTATGACCCGTTATGACCCGTTAAGGTAGTCTACGCTACTTTAACACGTCATTTGCGCAAAAGCGCATTCGCATAGCAAAACTAGTCCTACGACAAGTATTATATGCCCTAACATGTTTAATATTGTTGTATAATCAGTCTAAGTGTCAAAATTTAAGTTACATATGCTTAGATTCAAATTATGCATAAAAAGGGTATTTTGGTCATTTTCCTAAGGCATATAAACTACCTATCATAAAACTAATTAAACTAAGTGACCATAAGGTATAACCTCGGAAGGTTATTCCCTATACAACTATGGTCACAAAATATGTCTGGTCGGATCCCAATGATCGACCAAACGGGTCGGGTTCGAAAGTCTAAGCGGTTGTCGAGACCGCTTGACTTACGACCCTAAATAAGCACTAAACTAAAAGTGACGAGTTAAACATGTTTAACTAATTTAGAAAACTGATTTGATATCAAAACAAAGTGTTTTGTGTTTTGATACCCAAAAATAGTTTCGTCGCAAAATGCACATAATTATGCATTTTGACCGAAACTTTGATTCGTCACTTCGACTAGTCAACGTGGTAATTAGTAGGTATAGTCACAAGGGACTATAACCATCGTGATTACGCTCACGTTGCAAAGTTCAAACGAACTTTGTCTTGACCAATTCATGGTCAAAGCTGAAAGTCAAACATTGTTTGACTTTCTTGTGTGAAATAACTAAACAAGCATGAAAGAACACTTACAAGAGTCCTATGCTTGGAAATTTGAACTAGAATGATCAAGTTTGAGGCCTCCAACTTAATGTGGTAGCCTCAAATCAGAGCAAGAGTGAAAGAAAAGAGGAATGAGCAAGTTGTGAAGTGAATGGTGTTGGCTATTTATAGTTGTCTTGGATTAACAAGATCATGCCAAGTGTTTTGTGTGGTGATCATGTAATAATCTACACCATACTCTTGTTAGGACCAGCTTGCAAGCATTGGAGAACACTTAAAATAGCCCACAAGTTGAGAAAACCATGTTAGAAAACTGCAGGAAATAGTTGGGAGGCTGTTTATGTCACACCCTGCTCGTAGCGGAAGCGCGAGGTGTGATCTGTTCGGTTCTCATTGCATAACGATATAAGTAAACATACTAAATGAATAAAACATACTCCATTGCTATTACCATACTTGTTCAAAAGATGCGCAACATACATTAAGTTTATAATTTACAAACCATCCAAAGAAAATAAGTTATTTTTGTTTCATACATCCAAAATGAAAGTTTTAAACACTAAGACTTTGTCCATTATACCACCGTAAGAGACGGTATATAATAGGCAAACCCTTCAAAAGATGGCACGGAGTCTTGACATTTGTTCCTTGAATTGAAATCCCCAACATGGTCCACTAATTCCCTGAAATACATGTTTAAGTGGAAAACGTCAACAAAAGTTGAGCGAGTTCATGCAGTTTAGTTGTAAATGATACATTCCGTAAAATGTGAATGTATTTGTATTTGTATCAAAAGTAGTGTGAAAAGCGTCAATGAAATCGTGATCATTAATGTTTTGCAAGGACATTAATATGTGTGACGAAATAGGAAGCAATCCAACCCTAGACGATTTTAATTGTATCGACTCCATGTCGTAGGGCAACAAAAGCACTCCTAAGCAAACGAATGGCCATGAGTGGGGCTCGCCAAAACCCATTAGATCTAACCCTTTTGTTCCTTGGTCCAAACTTGGATTAATGGTGCTTTAGTTATGGCCCTAATTTCGCACATGATCTAAGGTGTTTCATTCCTTGACTTATCATACTATTGTACATGTATTTTCCCCGATAGTTGTAAAGCTTGAAAAGTATTTAAGATGAAAAGGGGACATGAACTCACAGAATTGCGTCTGTGAAATATAAGTATCTGAATCCTCACTTGCGGTTGCCTTGTATTATGTCGCGACCTACAAACGTTCTATATTTGTTAGACACATCGGTCTTTGTATTGACTCGTGTACAAGTCTTTGTTATTTGTTGAACTTTGTATTAGATGTACGAATTGTTAAACTTGTTATATATATTTCACTAAATATATATATAAGTAATCTTCTATCTTGTATGTTGTATCATCGGATTTAGTCCTCATGATTTCGTGTCTTGTATGACTCAATAGTATACTTGTATTTTCACTAATTATGTCATTGGGCCGAGCCCATGTTTTCATGTTATTGGGCTTAAATAGTGTTGGGCCTAAATAGTGTTGGGCCTAAATAGTGTTGGGCCTAAATAGTGTTGGGCCTAAATAGTATTGCGCCTAAATAGTATTGGGCTTAATGTTATTGGGCCTTGGCCCATATGTTTGGTATTGGGCTTAGCCCATGAGTTTTGATGTTGGGCTTAGCCCATGTATTTATGTTAAGCCCATTTAGTAAAGATAGCCCATTAGTAAATATATAAGCCCACTTGAAAGTATAAGCCCATTTAGTAAAGATAGCCCATTAGTAAATATATAAGCCCATTTGAAAGTATAAGCCCATTTAGTAAAGATATAAGCCCATTTGAAAGTATAAGCCCATTTAGTAAAGATATAAGCCCATTTGAAATATATTCTATCATTTTTATAAAAATCATTTTTATAAAAATCATTTTTATAAAATCACTAAGTAAAGACTTTTTAGTCATAAGAATACATAAAACTTTTATACGTTTAAAAACATCCGAATTTTGTTATCGATAGCATATTTATTTTTCGCGTCGAAAGATCGTCTAAACGTCGTAGTAACTCCTCGGATTGGCGTTATGTTTATGGATTCGTCCGTCATCCGTTTTGACCATAATTTGTGTCCGATCCTTCGGATTGTCCGTAACTCGTTTTTAAGGCGTAATCATGTGTAGTTTTGTAAGACTTTAATTATAATGTGTCTTGCGTTTAGTTGTAACATTGGATTCAAGTTCCTACTTTTGTTACATATAACTAATACACCAAATATTACATATCACATAAATTGTTAAAGTGACCAAATATATATTTTCTCAAAAATATATATTTATCTAATCTTTTCTATTATAAAAACCTTTCTTTAAAATCTTTTTAAATCTTGTAAAGATTTAACAAAAAATGATGGTTATTATAACATAAAGTTTTTAAGAAAAATTTGCCATATAACCTTTGTATTAATCAATTAGCCATGTTTAATAAACTTATCATTTTCTTTTCAAATTCACCAACAATTTGCTCATAACGTCTTTAACTAAAACATATGAGATTTTATAACATAAACTTATCAAGATGATCTCAAAATCATATAGGGTTTTGGGCATGATCATAACGTATGCTAACTAGTTCAAATCCAAGCTTTACTTCTAGTTTTAACCATTTTTATAAAAATCTCATCTTGTATGTTTGTTTTCATAATCTTGTAAAAGTATTGTTTTTAATGAAAAACCTTAAATACTTTCACAAAATCAAAGGTTATGATCATCCATTTAAACCTTTATGTTAAAAAAAAAAAACCTTTAACATAAACATGTATACTTGTTAGATCATGTTTTTAAACATCATCTAACAAGTTAGTCTTATGATATCCATCATAACAAGATCAAACATGTAAGTAATAAATCTTAAATCACAACATAAACAAACATATTCATATCATGATTTTTATTTTTGCTTCTTTGTATCTTCATATTATTATGTATGATTATTTAGTTTTTACTAGTTATATTAACAATCATAAACATAAATAAGTATGAAAGTAAAATAGATTTAGAAGCTCACTTCTAGCACTAGGCTAGGGATGATCTAGAGGATGATTAAGAACTAAGAAGATGATGATCTTGATGGTAGAATGCTCTTGAATGGATGAAAATACTTGCTTTAACTTGTAAGTTCTTTAGATCATCTTAGGTTCCATAGAAAATCATCTTGATCATCAAAGAAATGACTAAAGTGAAGTGGGTTTTTATGGTGTTCTTGGTGAAATGGATGAAGATGATGAAAGAGTTTGTGGGTGAAAGATAAGGTTAAATATGTGGTAAAGTGCTAGTAACTTAGTGTGTAAGTGTTATAATAAATCACCAATTTCATCCACTAGTAATTAACCATAAATATATAGATATTTTTAACAGAAAAATTAAGGTGTGGGACCCCATATTTACATCCCAAATTTTATTTAGGGGTGCCATATGTGGTTTCACGTGTTAGTAAATTTCATGCTTTGTAAAATGTAGAAAAAGATTAGAATGTTAAAGTGTTTTAGGGATTCAATGATTCAAGGTAGTTCATGATAAAGAATGATCATAATTATGATGAAAAAGACCAAAAGTAATGTTCACTAGTTCGCATACTATGTCAAAATATAGTTCGGATAGTCGTTTAGTGCTCGTTTCGCAAGTAGATAGTCGAAAGGTTAACTTATGAAAGTTGTAGGGAAAATTTCGGTTATGTGTAAAAATGATATTCCCTATGTATTTTTATATGAAATTTGTGTTTAAACAACACTTTTTTATCTTGTAATAAAAACACTAATGCTGAATTTTGCCGAAAATTATTGAAATGGTAACTTTTAGCGCTTTTCGGGCAGTTTTTACTGCTACCGGACATCGGGAAAGTATTAGACCAAACCCTTGCATTTCCAATTAGGGTTTAATGTATATTTGATGTTGGACTTTCGTCTGAGTCCTAAAGATGTCATTTAGATGGTTTCTGCGGATCCTGAGTTTTCGTCAGTACGGTAGTTTACTAGGTACTACTCTAGGTGTTTCGATGCATTGTTTACACTGTTTCAAATGTAACAAATAAAAATGAATCATGTGCATCATAAATGAATATTCCATGAGTATTCTAAGATGTATATCATGTAATCATGCATTTTGGATATTCAAAACACATACTTGTATAATGTAAATCATTGCTTTAAATGTACGTAAATTACCAGAAAGTGGTAGTTGTCACATTCTCCCCCTGTTATTGAGAATTTTGTCCTGAAATTCAAGCCTAGTTATTCTTTGTAGGAGTCTTCTTAAACAGATGAGGATATTTGGCTTTAATTTGGTCTTTGCGTTCCCAAGTATACTCGGGTCCGTGACGAGAGTTCCAACGAACTTTTACTAGCTTGATACGACTTCTCCGTGTTTTCTGGATCTTCCAGTCCATGACCTCTACCGGTTCCTCAGTGAATTGGAGTTTGTCGTCAATAAGAATTTCATCCGCAGGTATGATAACGGTTTCTTGTATTGGACTCGTTTTAAGATTCGACACATGAAACGTGTCGTGCGCACTGCTAAGTTCATCTGGTAACTTCAACTTTAGGCAATAGTGCCAATCTTTTCTAAGATTTCAAATGGTCCAATGTAGCGTGGGTTAAGCTTTCCACGTTTACCGAACCTCGCTACGCCTTTCCAAGGCGAGACTTTCAACAAGACTTTGTCTCCGGCCTTGAAAGATAATGGTTTTCGTCTTTTATCTGCGTAGCTCTTTTGTCGATCGCGAGCCGCCTTGATACGGTCTCGGATATGAAAAATTTTATCTGTAGTCTCTTGGACTACTTCCGGACCAATTAATTGACTATCGCCTGTTTCCGCCCAACATAGCGGAGAGCGACACTTTCGACCATAAAGAGCTTCAAACGGTGCAGCTTGTATACTAGTATGGTAGTTATGATTGTAGGAAAACTCAACTAAAGGTAGATGAGTATCCCAATTGCCGCCTAAATCAATAACACATGCACGAAGCATATCTTCGAGTGTTTGGATTGTCCGTTCGCTCTGGCCGTCAGTTTGCGGATGAAAGGCCGTACTTAGATTCAAATGAGATCCAAAGGCCTGTTGGAATGATTTCCAAATTCTTGAAACAAAACGACCGTCTCAGTCCAAAATGATTGAAATAGGCACTCCATGACGAGCCACTATTTCTTTGAGATAGAGTTCCGCTAGTTTCTCGGTACTATCCTTTTCTCGAATCGGCAAGAAGTGTGCAGACTTTGTCAATCTATCGACGATTACCCATATCATGTCATGGCCTCTTGAGGTCATGGGTAACTTCATAATGAAGTCCATCGATATTTGTTCCCACTTCCAAACGGGAATCTCGGGTTGTTGTAACAAGCCTGAGGGTTTCTGATATTCAGCCTTGACCTTCGCGTAGGTCAAGCATTTTCCGACATAAATCGCGATATCACCTTTGAGGTTAGGCCACCAATAATACTCTTTCAAGTCTTGGTACATTTTATCCGATCCAGGATGGATCGAGTACTTGGACCTATGAGCTTCCGAAAAAATAACATCTCGAAGGCCTCCAAAGAGTGGAACCCAAATTTGACCCATAATGTATAAAGTTCCATCTTCTTTCGTGTGACAACCCGCACTAAACCAGGTATCCGTACGACTTAATTAATGATTAATTACTGCTTAATTACTGTGCTTGCTTGAACTAGCTGATGAACTGCTACTTGATATCTGATACATGCACTTACTTGCATCATACTTTACTTATCGTCACTACATTATTTACATGTTAAACCCTAGTGACAACCATGATGCACAAAAAGCACAGTAGCACAATACACGGATAACCTATTAAACATGCTGATAAAGCCAGCATCAGGCAAACACTGCCTCTAAGGCCTGTATGAGCCAGAATGTCTTGCTACACTAGTAGTGAGTGTAGGGATATAAGGGTTGTGGAACTGCGTCTCTAGGAATAAGTCACTATGACTGGATGTGCCTAAAACGTACTCTAAGTACAAAACTCAGCACTTTACCAAAACAATTCAGCTTTTAGCTAACTAATAAAGTGCCGAAACATGAGAAAAATATTACTAGACACTTTCCAAAGTGTCAGGAATAAGTTGTGTCACTAAAAGTAGTAATAACGACACTTTAAAGCTTTGTTAACGCTTTAACGGATTACTATCCAACCGAACAACCGGGCGTTACCCGAAACATGAAAATATTGTTATTTTCATTATTTATCTTTTTCTGAGCCAGTTAGGGTCCCTGAATACCCTAACACCCGCTATAAAGCACTAAACATCACTAACTAAGTTAAACACTTAACTAACTTAGTTAACCTAACTAAGTAACCTAACTAATGGTTAGAATCGAACCAAGGACCCCCCCCCCTCTTGACCGAAATCGGTCCCCTAGGGGACATATCTTGTACTTGCAAGATTACCAAAATCTAGTTTGTCTAATATCTAATTAACACAATACCCTTTGGTTAATGCACATTAGAATTGTCTATAAGATCAAAATTAAACTCATGAGACCATTCACATTATCACAAACTCAACACACACTCCTCTCTTGCTCTCTAGAGCTCTCGGCCGAACCCCCCTATAACCACCCACCCATTTTCGAGTTTGATCATCATCATTCCAACATCATTCAAGCATCAAGGGTCTCGTATTAGGAAGCTTGGAGCAAGCGGAACGCGAAGGACCTCTCTACTTAGCTTTTATCCACCTCTTTTGCGCATAGATTCTTCCCTAGCCTTGAGCTAGAGGTATAATACTTAAAACTCGTATTTGAACTAATCTAAAGTGGTTAAAAAGAATTGTATCGGTTAAATCTCGTTAAAATGCATAATGATGCACAAAAGTCTACTAAAAACATGAAAAATGGTGGTTAGTAGTTTATATGTTGTGTAAATGTTGTAGTAATTGAAAGTTGTGTTTATTGAGACCCGATCTATGATTGTGGTAGCTCGGATCATCATTTAACCCGGTTTGGTAAGATCATGGATCTTAACATAAGCTTGTTTTGAATAATTCAAGGGTTAAAAGGTGAACTCTACCACACATGAAACATGAACTTGTGTAAAAATGTTTTACTTGTGTAAAAGTGTTTTAACTTGTACAATAGTGTTTAAAACTAGCAGATCTACGTATCTGCAAGTGGTATTTTCAAAGGACCAATAGTTAAAGAAACCATGTTTTCTAAAAGACGGATCTTACACTAACAAATATGATTTTTATAAACCACAAGTGTGTAAACACTTGTGAAATGAAAAGATCCGACAAATAACCGTTTTTTGTAAAAGATGACGAGAAGTTGTAAAGACGGATTTCTCTAAGAACGAGGTTTTTACGAGATCAAAATTACTTTATATAAAGATCCACAAAATATAATGGGATTTACACGATAGTTTCGGAAAAACTACAAGTTCATGCGATTATGCGATTTACATACTTGTCGACTAGTTTGATGTGTCGGAAATTGTTTGATTGAATAAGGAAGTTGTTGGAATTGATTTTGTAAAAGAAAATGATACGCTTGAAAGCATGGCCACCTCCAGTTACAGAGGAAACTCTGGCGAAATTTTTCTAAAAACCTAACACTTAGAATTATTTACATTACAAGTGTTAGAATCATTTTTGACATGTTTTCGAAACATAAATTTCGCCATGACTTTATTTACTAAATATTCGGAGGTGGGATTTTCACAAAATTTAACGTGATAAGTATATATTTTTCACACACTATTTATGATTATTTTGTGAAAATGCATAGATATTATTTTTAGAGTAAAAATAATATTTACGAACGTTAACGATCCCAAATAATACGAACGCTTTCACCATAAATATATAAGTTACACCGGTGATTATATTACCACTCGATTGTTAAACGTAACTTACGCACTTACGGAAATATATTTAAACGCTCATGTATTGAATCCCCCATCCTTGGGAAGGAGATTAACTACCAAGTATACACAGAATGTAAACACGAAATAGTTGTCTAACTATTTCCCAAAGACTTAAACTATAAAGCTAAGGCATGGCCGTCCGTCTAATAGAAATTAGCACCTGTAGGTCGCCGCACAGCTGCGTGAGCAGGAGATACTTGGTAGAGACGCTTCACTGTGAGTTCATGTCCCCCTTTTCTCTTAACTGTTTTCAGTTTTCTTAACTGCGGGGGTGAAATACATGTTACTATGATTACGAGTACTTTATACACGGTATGGTTAGCATAAGGAGGTTTATTACTCAGATCATGTGAGTGGGTAGGAGCAATATGAGGCCATTAGTCCTCATGTCGGGACCGAGGGACAGGAGCGGTAGATCTATCTGGGTGTAGCGAGCCCAGCCCCAGGCCAAACTAGAAACAGACCTTGGGGTGACTTTGTCCACATACTAATGCCGTGGCGAAATCTGCTAGGTTTGAGTCTCCCTATTTGCACTTCACATATATCAGTGGCCTTGCAAACCATTGATGATCACAAATCCCCTTAGTTGCTACATACCAAGACTATTTTTATACTCACAAAGGTTTACTTACTCACTTACACATGAACTCGCTCAACATTATTGTTGATTTTTCAACTTACATGTATTTCAGGAAATTAACGGATCTGGCACGGTATGGAACGTTTTCCGCTGCACTAGTCATGAGGTCATCTGGGTTTGGGGAGTTGTGACTCTTTCCTGGACAAGTCACAAATCCTTAAACTGTGTTCTGTTATGTCAATGTTTGTCAAATAATGTCGTTAGAACATGTTTCAGTTAAAACAATGTTATTGTATTTGGTTTTCAAAACTTAATCAAATGGATGATCTTGCATGGTTTTATTTCATATAGCTTTGTTATGGTTAAGCTATGGTATTAAGAAGTCACACCAAATTAACCACGCTTCCGCAAAGCCAGGGTGTGACAGCTTGGTATCAGAGCTCTGATCATAGCGAACTAGGATTCTTTCTCGAGTCTAGACTATGATCACTAGGGCTCTCACGAAAACATTTTTCTGCATACCACTTAAGTCCAGATCCAAAACTTTTTACAAACAAATGTTGAGCACATTTTATTATTTATAGGCTCAGCCTGGAGGGCTGAGGCTCGGTCTGGAGGATCGAGGCTTGGTCTAGGTGACCAAGGTAGTTGGCTAGGAAGAGTAGGCTCAGTCATGAAGGCTGAGGCTCGGTCAAGGGGACCGAGGCTCGATCTAAGTGGTCGAGGTGGAGGATAGAGCAGTCTTAGAGACTGGGAGGAATTTGGCTAGGAAAATTATGTGATACCTTACTTGGTGACTTATGTGATTATATGATTATATGATTGATTATTATACGTATATGCGTTTGTGTTACAAACATCATGCTTTCATCATATACTAGAAAGATGGACACTACGAATCCCATGGCCATAGTGTCAGACGACATAGTTTCATCGAAGCACGAGGTGTACATTTCCGATACTGCCGGCACGGACAATGACGACTTTCAGCCCTTTTGCGCTGCCTGAAGTCGTAGCAGAGCCTACTGATGGCCATCTTGTTGGGAGTTTGCCACTCGCGGTGATCCCTGCTCCTGTGCCCCCTTGCCGCTCATCCTGTTGATGATATGCCCCCCCCCCAACGTGGCCTCTAACGACGATAACGACCTACTAGAGGAGGACCCATTCGAGGGCAGGACCCTATTGCTGCTGGTATTAGACTACTGCATGCGGACGCTTCTGCAGGGGAAACTCATGCCAATTCCCCTATCCCAGACTCATTTGAGTTTCTGACATCCGCATCTTTGCACATACAGGGGGTGCAGCACCACTCACACGACGCCGACCCTGATATGGCGTCATCAGCTGCCCCAGTTCTCGCACACAGACTTGAGTTTGATCGCGATATTGAGGACGATTCTGTTTTTCCACCTGGTTTTGATCCAGACCATGACATTGAGTTCATGCACTTAGACCAGCCTTTGGAGGATCCTGTAACCCCTGTGTTTGATGATCCAGCTGATCTTGATATGGAGTTTTTGATCCGGAGCCAGCCGTGGCCCCTGAGCCAGGCGCTACTCCTGACCCCGCATTGGAGCATGACCCTGTTCATGCCGATGCACCTACTGCTGCTCCTTGATTGATCATCTGCTTGGACGAGAGAAAAATTTGGGGTAACTGTGCAAGACAATTTATTATTACGGGGGCCCACGTAATAACGATTTGTAGTGCACAGGAATCCTGGTGGACTCTGCGGGTCAAGCTAATGATAACCAATGTAGCAGGAAATAACTTAAACACGAATGACCAGGGCGAAGTAGTCTCGAGTTCATTCTATTACGAGCAACAAGCCAAATTGGCAAGCCTATGTGAAGGCTCAGAAATTTATTTCCCCACTCATACGGTGAGTATATTTGCGTGTGAAATTGGGTGATTACATGATGGCTTATGTTGCTATATACACCTCATAGACAATTGAAACGTTGTCTAACCCGCTTCACACCACTTCGACAAAAGGGAATGTCACCCAGGCGTGACACAAACACCAGTACATTGCCAAGGACAGAAGCCGAGCTGCAAGAACGCATCTCACAGATAAATGCACGACATGAAGCCCTCCGCTCTAAGTACAACGATGGTATTACTGGAAATAACCCTCCAACTGGCTGCACCTATAAACAGTTCCTGAACTGCAAGCCTTTGAACTTTGATGGAACAGGAGGCACCGTTGCATTTGTTCGTTAGTCCGAAAAGACCGACTCTATTCTAAGAATGAGTAACTGTTCGCCCCAACGGAGTGTTACCTATATCTCGAGGATATTTCTAGATGGCACACTCTCTTAACGGAACCTCCAGGTTCAGACCCTAGGCACAGACGCTACTTATGCACTGAGCTGGGATGAGCTCAAGGAAACGATTGAGAAGAAATGTTGCTTTAGGACTGGAATTTAGAAGCTTGAGGTGGAGTTCAGGAATTTGAAGATGGACGAACCAGAAATTCCTGAACTTGTCCAGCGATCGCACAACTTGTCTAGGGTCGTCCCCTACTAAGTCATTGACGTTGTATGACACAGTTGTGTACTTGTACGCTTACTATGTGGTCTCAATATATGGCAATCGCAGTATTCTCATCACTTATGATGTTTGATTTACTGTTTAGGTTCTATGACATGAGATGTTATGTATTGTTGAATACATACGTACGTTTTACTTGCTATGACCTAACCTACGTGAAACATCTTTTAGAAGATGCCACCAAGTCGCGAAATGCGCATGCCCACCTCAGAGGCGGAACTTCAA
This sequence comes from Helianthus tuberosus, assembly GCA_030545235.1. Lineage (NCBI taxonomy): Eukaryota > Viridiplantae > Streptophyta > Magnoliopsida > Asterales > Asteraceae > Helianthus > Helianthus tuberosus. The sequence goes on along the minus strand of CM060426.1, from coordinate 45,108,569 downwards.
GAGATAATTGCTGCAGCTATAGCACGGCACGAGGCCCTACGCTCCGAACCTAGCAGAGGTACCTCAGAAAATAACGGTTGTTCCTACTGGCACTTCCTCAAATACAAGCCTCCAAAGTTCGACGGCACTGGAGGTGCCATGGCTTTTGTGAAATGGATCGAAAGTATGGATTCCATCTTTCAAGTGAGCGGTTGTACGCCGGAACAACAGGTCCTATACGTTTCTGAGCTGTTTCTAGATGAAGCCCGATTATGGTGGAATCTTCAGACCCATATAAAGGGTGCTACTGCAGCATATGCATTAACCTGGGGTGAACTAAAAGAAATGATGCATAAGAAGTATTGCCCCCAAACGGAAACCCAGAAGTGGGAAGATGAATTTCGGAGCCTGATGATGGAAGGTCCGAAGGTGTTGGAGTACGTGCAAAGACTTTATGATTTGTCACGAGTTGTTCCGTACCTGGTGAAACCAGAATTAAAGAAATTGGAACAATTCATTTGGGAACTGGCGCCTCAAGTCTTGAGCTTGATGACAACATCAACGCCACCAACAACTGATGTCGCAAGTAAGATGGGTCTGGCACTCGTTACGGAAGCAATTAGACTAGAAAAACTTGCAAATCCTGACAAGGAAACTCAGGTAGAGTCGTCTGGAAAGAACAAAAGGAAGCTTACCAAAGATACCCAAACGAATAACGATGAACAAAGATCTATTCGAGGCTGTTTTGATTGCGGGGACAAAGGGCATTTCAAGAAAGTTTGCCCTAACAACAAACGGGCCAATGATAAGTTTTACTTAGAAACTGAACCAAGACGTGCTGAGTGCAAGTGTCACTACAATTATGGATGTCGGAAGCCTAGGTACGGAAGGAAAGGACACAACAAGGAAGGTTGTGGGATGAAGAGTCCCATACAAGGAGAAAGCAGTAACAACGCTCAAGGTGGAAATGGGAAAGGAAATGGCCGAGTGCTAGGATGCTTCCATTGTGGGGACGTTGGACATTTTAAGAGGGAATGCCCGAGGTTGAAACAACACCGTGAAAGAACATCCAACATCGGAGCTTGTGAGGCATGCCAGGATCCAGGTGTGATTTCTGGTACGTTCTCTAACAACCAAAACTTTTGCATCTATTTTGTTTGATGCTGGTACCGATTATAGCTTCGTATCATTAGAGTTTAAGAATATGCTTGGTTTAGCGGCTAGTAAGTTAGATATTCCGTACTCAATCGAATCGGCTAATGGAAAGTTAGTAGAAGCCAAAGAAGTGATCAGAGGTTGTGTGATCGAATTAGGAGAGCGTGAGTTTGCTCTGGATCTACTACCAATCCAGATGGGAAGCTTCGACGTAGTGGTAGGAATGGATTGGTTATCAAGCAACAAAGCTGAGATAGTTTGTCACGAGAAGGTTGTTCGTATCCCAACCGAAGATGGCGAGACAATTGTGGTTCACGGAGAGAAGCGTGATACGCCGTTAAGGATTATCAGCTGCTTAAAAGCAAGGAAGTGTTTGCAGAAAGGATGTGTTGCCTTCCTGGCACACATTGTGGATAAGAAGGCTGCTGAGCCGAGAATCGAAGACATCCCTGTCGTGAGGGAATACCCAGAAGTCTTCCTAGAAGACTTGCCTGGACTGCCACCTCAGAGGCAAGTAGAGTTTCACATCGATCTAGTCCCAGGCGCCGCGCCTGTGGCTAAGGCACCTTATAGACTTGCTCCGTCTGAGATGCAAGAATTGTCGACACAACTTCAAGAGTTGTTAGACAAGGGATTTATCCGACCAAGCTTCTCGCCTTGGGGAGCTCCGGTCCTGTTTGTCAAAAAGAAGGACGGTAGTTTTCGAATGTGCATCGACTACCGGGAACTGAACAAGCTGACGATCAAGAATAGATACCCTCTGCCAAGAATTGATGATCTGTTCGACCAACTTCAAGGTTCAAGCTTTTATTCAAAGATCGATCTTCGATCTGGATACCATCAGTTAAGGATACAAGAGGAAAGTATCCCAAAGACAGCCTTCAGAACTCGTTATGGACACTACGAGTTCCTTGTTATGCCGTTTGGTTTGACAAACGCACCTGCAGTCTTTATGGATTTGATGAATAGAGTTTGCAAGCCGTACTTGGACAAGTTCGTGATTGTGTTTATCGACGACATCTTGATCTATTCAAGAACAAAGGCCGAGCACGAACAGCATTTAAGAGCTATTTTGGAGCTGCTAAAGAAGGAACAGTTGTATGCCAAATTCTCCAAGTGCGAGTTTTGGCTACGTGAAGTCCAATTCCTTGGACACGTGGTAAATGGAGATGGAATCCACGTGGATCCAACCAAGATCGAGGCGATCAAGGATTGGGAAACGCCAAAGACGCCAACCGAGATCCGGCAATTCTTGGGTTTGGCTGGCTATTATCGAAGATTCATTGAGAATTTTTCTAAGATCGCTCAACCATTGACGCTCCTCACCCAGAAAGATAAGAAGTTTGATTGGGGAATCAAACAGGAAGAAGCATTCCAGATACTGAAGGATAAGCTTTGTAACGCGCCAATCTTAGCTCTACCAGAAGGTACTGATGATTTTGTGGTATACTGCGACGCATCGCGTCAAGGACTGGGTTGTGTGTTGATGCAACGCCAAAAGGTTATTGCTTACGCATCGCGTCAGTTGAAAGTGCATGAAAAGAACTATACCACACACGATTTGGAGCTCGGCGCAGTGGTTTTTGCTTTAAAGATCTGGAGACACTACCTTTATGGTACAAAGTGTACAATCTTTACAGATCACAAGAGCCTACAGCATATATTCAACCAGAAGGAGTTGAATATGAGGCAAAGACGTTGGGTTGAGTTGCTGAACGATTACGACTGTGAGATAAAGTATCATCCAGGGAAGGCGAATGTAGTCGCCGATGCCCTAAGTCGGAAGGAGAGGATCAAACCCATAAGGGTTAGAGCTTTAGAAATGATTATACGGACCGATCTCTCCTTGCGCATTCGTGCCGCGCAAACGGAAGCTCTCAAGGAAGGAAACCTTGAAGAAGAATATCTCCGTGGCATGGAGAAGCTATTGGTACCAAATGAGGAAGGAACGTTATGCTTCGAGAAAGGGATTTGGGTTCCTCTGTTTGGTGGATTAAGGAAAGTTATTTTTGACGAAGCTCACAAATCACGGTACTCTATCCATCCTGGAGCGGATAAGATGTACCAGGATCTCAAGGATTATTATTGGTGGCCTAGGATGAAAGGCGATGTTGCTGTTTATGTGAGCAAATGTTTAACGTGTGCTAAGGTTAAGGCCGAATACCAGAAGCCTTCAGGACTTCTGCAACAACCTGAGATTCCCAAGTGGAAATGGGAGCAAATCTCAATGGATTTTATTACAAAATTGCCAAGAACGCCAAGAGGCCATGATATGATTTGGGTGATAGTTGACCGCCTAACAAAGTCCGCACACTTTCTGCCAATCAAAGAGAAAGACAGTACTAGTAAACTTGCGGAAATATACATGAGAGAGATTGTCGCACGCCATGGAGTACCTCTCTCGATCATCTCTGATAGAGACGGAAGGTTTGTGTCAAGGATATGGCAATCCTTCCAAGAAGCCTTTTGCTCACAATTGAATCTGAGCACTGCGTTTCATCCGTAAACTGACGGCCAGAGCGAGCGAACGATACAGACTTTGGAAGACATGCTAAGAGTGTGTGTTATGGATTTGGGCGGTAGCTGGGATAAACATTTACCTTTGGTCGAATTTTCATACAACAACAGCTACCACACCAGTATTGGTGTCGCGCCATTCGAAGCCCTTTACGGACGCAAGTGCCGATCACCTCTATGATTGGGCTGACGCGGGTGATAGGCAACTCGTTGGTCCCGAGATCGTCCAAGAGACGACAGACAAGATCGTGCAGATTCTTAAACGCATCGAAGCAGCTCGCCACAGACAGAAGGCCTATGCGGATCCAAACCGGAAACATGTGGATTTCCAAGTTGGAGAAATGGTGTTATTGAAGGTTTCACCCTGGAAGGGTGTGGCACGCTTCGGAAAGCGTGGGAAGTTAAATCCGCGCTACATTGGTCCTTTCAGAATTCTGGAAAGAATAGGACAAGTAGCATACAAGTTGGACCTGCCTGCTGAACTGAATGGTGTTCACGATACATTTCATGTATCCAATCTAAAGAAAAGTCCAACTCAAGTCACCATTGCCATTCCCACCGACGAGATTCATGTTGACGACACGCTCCACTTCGTTGAAGAACCTGTCGAGGTCACAGATTGGAAAGTTAACAAGACCCGCCGGAGCAGTGTCAAACTCGTCAAAGTTCGTTGGAATGCCAGACACGGTTCTGAGTTCACCTGGGAACGTGAAGACCGGATGAAAGAGAAATACCCCCACCTTTTTCCTAAGAACCCTGCATCTACAAGCAGAACTTAAATTTCGGGACGAAATTTATTTAACGGGGGGAGAATGTGACAACCCGCACTAAACCAGGTATCCGTACGACTTAATTAATGATTAATTACTGCTTAATTACTGTGCTTGCTTGAACTAGCTGATGAACTGCTACTTGATATCTGATACATGCACTTACTTGCATCATACTTTACTTATCGTCACTACATTATTTACATGTTAAACCCTAGTGACAACCATGATGCACAAAAAGCACAGTAGCACAATACACGGATAACCTATTAAACATGCTGATAAAGCCAGCATCAGGCAAACACTGCCTCTAAGGCCTGTATGAGCCAGAATGTCTTGCTACACTAGTAGTGAGTGTAGGGATATAAGGGTTGTGGAACTGCGTCTCTAGGAATAAGTCACTATGACTGGATATGCCTAAAACGTACTCTAAGTACAAAACTCAGCACTTTACCAAAATAATTCAGCTTTTAGCTAACTAATAAAGTGCCGAAACATGAGAAAAATATTACTAGACACTTTCCAAAGTGTCAGGAATAAGTTGTGTCACTAAAAGTAGTAATAACGACACTTTAAAGCTTTGTTAACGCTTTAACGGATTACTATCCAACCGAACAACCGGGCGTTACCCGAAACATGAAAATATTGTTATTTTCATTATTTATCTTTTTCTGAGCCAGTTAGGGTCCCTGAATACCCTAACACCCGCTTTAAAGCACTAAACATCACTAACTAAGTTAAACACTTAACTAACTTAGTTAACCTAACTAAGTAACCTAACTAATGGTTAGAATCGAACCAAGGACCCCCCCCCCCTCTTGACCGAAATCGGTCCCCTAGGGGACATATCTTGTACTTGCAAGATTACCAAAATCTAGTTTGTCTAATATCTAATTAACACAATACCCTTTGGTTAATGCACATTAGAATTGTCTATAAGATCAAAATTAAACTCATGAGACCATTCACATTATCACAAACTCAACACACACTCCTCTCTTGCTCTCTAGAGCTCTCGGCCGAACCCCCCTATAACCACCCACCCATTTTCGAGTTTGATCATCATCATTCCAACATCATTCAAGCATCAAGGGTCTCGTATTAGGAAGCTTGGAGCAAGCGGAACGCGAAGGACCTCTCTACTTAGCTTTTATCCACCTCTTTTGCGCATAGATTCTTCCCTAACCTTGAGCTAGAGGTATAATACTTAAAACTCGTATTTGAACTAATCTAAAGTGGTTAAAAGGAATTGTATCGGTTAAATCTCGTTAAAATGCATAATGATGCACAAAAGTCTACTAAAAACATGAAAAATGGTGGTTAATAGTTTATATGTTGTGTAAATGTTGTAGTAATTGAAAGTTGTGTTTATTGAGACCCGATCTATGATTGTGGTAGCTCGGATCATCGTTTAACCCGGTTTGGTAAGATCATGGATCTTAACATAAGCTTGTTTTGAATAATACAAGGGTTAAAAGGTGAAACTCTACCACACATGAAACATGAACTTGTGTAAAAATGTTTTACTTGTGTAAAAGTGTTTTAACTTGTACAATAGTGTTTAAAACTAGCAGATCTACGTATCTGCAAGTGGTATTTTCAAAGGACCAAGAGTTAAAGAAACCATGTTTTCTAAAAGACGGATCTTACACTAACAAATATGATTTTTATAAACCACAAGTGTGTAAACACTTGTGAAATGAAAAGATCCGACAAATAACCGTTTTTGTAAAAGATGACGAGAAGTTGTAAAGACGGATTTCTCTAAGAACGAGGTTTTTACGAGATCAAAATTACTTTATATAAAGATCCACAAAATATAATGGGATTTACATGATAGTTTCGGAAAAACTACAAGTTCATGCGATTATGCGATTTACATACTTGTCGACTAGTTTGATGTGTCGGAAATTGTTTGATTGAATAAGGAAGTTGTTGGAATTGATTTTGTAAAAGAAAATGATACGCTTGAAAGCGTGGCCACCTCCAGTTACAGAGGAAACTCTGGCGAAATTTTTCTAAAAACCTAACACTTAGAATTATTTACATTACAAGTGTTAGAATCATTTTTGACATGTTTTCGAAACATAAATTTCGCCATGACTTTATTTACTAAATATTCGGAGGTGGGATTTTCACAAAATTTAACGTGATAAATATATATTTTTCACACACTGTTTATTATTATTTTGTGAAAATGCATAGATATTATTTTTAGAGTAAAAATAATATTTACGAACGTTAACGATCCCAAATAATACGAACGCTTTCACCATAAATATATAAGTTACACCGGTGATTATATTACCACTCGATTGTTAAACGTAACTTACGCACTTACGGAAATATATTTAAACGCTCATTTATTAAATCCCCCATCCTTGGGAAGGAGATTAACTACCAAGTATACACAGAATGTAAACACGAAATAGTTGTCTAACTATTTCCCAAAGACTTAAACTATAAAGCTAAGGCACGGCCGTCCGTCTAATAGAAATTAGCACCTGTAGGTCGCCGCACAGCTGCGTGAGCAGGAGATACTTGGTAGAGACGCTTCACTGTGAGTTCATGTCCCCCTTTTCTCTTAACTGTTTTCAGTTTTCTTAACTGCGGGGGTGAAATACATGTTACTATGATGACGAGTACTTTATACACGGTATGGTTAGCATAAGGAGGTTTATTACTCAGATCATGTGAGTGGGTAGGAGCAATATGAGGCCATTAGTCCTCATGTCGGGACCGAGGGACAGGAGCGGTAGATCTATCTAGGTGTAGCGAGCCCAGCCCCAGGCCAAACTAGAACCGGACCTTGGGGTGACTTTGTCCACATACTAATGCCGTGGCGAAATCTGCTAGGTTTGAGTCTCCCTATTTGCACTTCACATATATCAGTGGCCTTGCAAACCATTGATGATCACAAGTCCTCTTAGTTGCTACATACCAAGACTATTTTTATACTCACAAAGGTTTACTTACTCACTTACACATGAACTCGCTCAACATTATTGTTGATTTTTCAACTTACATGTATTTCAGGAAATTAACGGATCTGGCACGGTATGGAACGTTTTCCGCTGCACTAGTCATGAGGTCATCTGGGTTTGGGGAGTTGTGACTCTTTCCTGGACAAATCACAAATCCTTAAACTGTGTTCTGTTATGTCAATGTTTGTCAAATAATGTCGTTAGAACATGTTTCAGTTAAAACAATGTTATTGTATTTGGTTTTCAAAACTTAATCAAATGGATGATCTTGCATGGTTTTATTTCATATAGCTTTGTTATGGTTAAGCTATGGTATTAAGAAGTCACACCAAATTAACCACGCTTCCGCAAAGCCAGGGTGTGACATTTCGGCACTAATTGTTTTTCCATGCCTCGAAGTGTTTCTGCTAGAATATGCTCTTCCTTGAGCGCTTCTTGTTGTGCATTATGAATTCGTGCGGTAAGATTTGTGTGAATCGTCATTTCTAGTGCTCGCACTCTTAGTGTTTTAACTCGTTCCTTGCGGCTCAAGGCGTCTGCTACAACGTTCGCCTTGCCCGGATGGTACTTGATTTCACAATCATAATCGTTCAATAATTCAACCTAACGTCGCTGACGCATATTTAATTCTTTTTGGTTGAATATGTGTTGGAGACTTTTATGATCTGTGAAAATAGTGCACTGAGTACCATATAAGTAATGTCGCCAAATTTTCAAAGCAAATACCACCGCGCCTAACTCTAGGTCGTGAGTGGTATAGTTCTTCTCGTGAACTTTCAGTTGACGAGACGCGTACGCGATAACTTTTTCACGTTGCATGAGTACACAACCCAAACCTGGATGCGAAGCATCACAGTATACAACGAAGTCATCGGTACCGTCAGGTAATGATAAGATTGGTGCAATGCACAACTTGTCTTTAAGAAGTTGAAATGCTGCTTCTTGTTTCTCTCCCCAATCGAATTTCCTGTCTTTCTGTGTAAGAGAAGTTAGCGGTTGAGCAATCTTTGAAAAATTCTCAATAAATCTCCGATAATATCCCGCTAAGCCCAAAAATTATCGCACTTCAGTAGGAGTCTTGGGCGCTTCCCAATTCTTAATCGCTTCGATCTTCGACGGGTCTACTTGAATACCCTTCTCGTTCACTACATGCCTGAGAAATTGTACCTCGCGAATCCAAAATTCGCACCTAGAAAATTTCGCATATAGTTTCTCCGTCTTTAACAACTCCAAAATGGTTCTCAAATGTTGTTCATGTTCATCAGTCGATCGAGAGTATATCAAAATGTCGTCAATAAACACTCTGATGAATTTGTCGAGATACGGCTTGCACACGCGATTCATTAAATCCATGAAGACCGCTGGTGCATTCATTAAACCAAAAGGCATAACGAGAAACTCATAATGACCGTAACGAGTCCGAAAAGCCGTTTTCGGTATGCTTTCTTCTTGAATCCGTAATTGATGATACCCCGATCGTAAGTCTATCTTTGAGTAGAAGCTCGACCCTTGCAGTTGATCGAATAGGTCATCAATCCTCGGTAATGGATACCGATTCTTGATGGTAAGTTTATTCAACTCGCGATAATCGATGAACATCCTGAAAGTTCCGTCCTTCTTCTTTACAAACAAGACTGGAGCTCCCCAAGGCGAGTAGCTCGGTCTAATGAATCCTTTATCCAACAACTCTTGAAGTTGTGTGGATAACTCTTGCATTTCAGAAGGTGCTAATCGATATGGAGATTTAGCTACGGGTGCGGCTCCTGGTACCAAGTCGATGTAAAATTCGACTTGTCGATAAGGTGGTAGTCCTGGTAAGTCTTCAGGAAAGACTTCCGGAAATTCTTTTACTACTGGAATATCTGTCAACTTCCCATCGGCCTTCTTGTCCACAACATGTGCTAGAAAGGCAATACAACCTTTCCGTAAGCACTTCTGTGCTTTCCTGCAATTTATGATTCGCAATGGGGTGTCGCGCTTCTCTCCATGTATCACAAGTGTCTCTTCGTTCGGTAGTGGTATGCGAATGATTTTCTCGTGATAAACGACTTCGGCTCGATTATTGGATAGCCAATCCATGCCAACCACTACGTCGAAACTACCCAATTCAACGGGTAAGAGATCGATATTGAATTTTTTTTCGCCAAGTTCTAAGGTACACTCCTTAACAACTTCTCCCATCTCTACTAGTTTACCGTTAGCCAATTCTATAGAATATGGAACATCTAGCTTACTAAGTTCTAAGCCCAGAATATTTTTAAATTCCATAGAAATAAAGCTAAAATCGGCACCAGTATCAAATAATATAGATGCAAAATGATTGTTGAGGAGAAACGTACCAGTTACCACATTAGGGTCTTGGCGCGCATCCTTGGCTCTAATCACAAATGATCGACCACGAACTTGATTTTCTTTAGGGCAATCCCTTTTGAAGTGGTCTTTGCTTCCGCATCCAAAACATCCTTGCCCACGCCCGTTTCCGTTTCCGTTTCCGTTCCTGTTATTATTTCCATTCCCCGTTCCTGTTCTATTCCCTGTTCCCCAACAAGACTCAGTACGGTGGCCAAGCTTGCCACGTTTATCACATTTCCGACAATTCCCCACATGATGATATGTGCATCGCTCACACTTGGGCATAGTACCTGCGTACTTCTTCGGGCCAGTATCATTGGTGGCTACAAACACCCTTGCATCTCTTGCCTGAATAATCTCTTGCTTTATGTTATGATTATTGGGGTTGTTGTGATTGCGGTTGTTGTTATTGTTGTTGTGATTGTTGGGGTTGTAGTTGTTGTTGTTGTTGTTGGTATTGTTGTTGTAGTTATTGTTGTTGTTATTATTCCCACGAGTTCCCTTTTTAAAATTTGAGTACTTCCTTTTTCCCGCCACTGGAAGACTCAACATGTGATTCCTTCTTCTCTCCTCCCTTCACATCATACTTCTTCATCCTAATTGCATCTTCATTAAGACTCACAGCTATAGTCACCGCCTGCGTAATAGTTTTGGGATCTGCTGAAGTAACAAGGCTTCTGATCTCAGGAGCAAGTCCCTAAATGTAGCGTTCAATACGCTTAAATTCTGGGGTAACCAAATAAGGAATCACGCGAGACAGGTCGTGAAACCTTTGAGTATATCCAGTAATATCAGATCCAACCATGGTATGTTTCCAAAACTCATTCTCCAATTTCTGGAGTTCAGCTCGGGAACAATATTTTTCCCTCATCCTTTCTTTTAACTCTTCCCATGTCAACCCATATGCAGCGCTATCACCCAAAGTCTGTACTTGCAAGTTCCACCATGTGAGAGCCTCGTTAACGAACAGGCCAGTCACAAAGGTGACATGTTGATCAGCAGAGCATCTGCTCATCCTTATGGTCGAATCTGTTTTCTCTGTCCAACGCACATAAGCCACGGCACCTCCTGTGCCATCAAAGTTGAGTGGCTTGCAGTCTAGAAACTGCTTGAATGTGCATCCTGAAATAGACAATAAACGGATTAAGAATGAGCAAACAATGAAACGCACGAGTAGATTTAGAAAGAAATTTGATAAGTTGTAACAAAACAACTAAACGTTACCCGTGATATTTGTTCCGCCTGAAGTACCGCCTTGGCCCTGGCCTCCCGATCCGCCGGTGCCACCACTGTGTTCTGCACGGGATGCCTCATACAGTGCGATAGCTTGGGCGATTTTCTGTTCTATTAGTGCATTTAATTCAGTCTCGTTTATAGGCATCGGTGGAGGTGGGGGTGGATTAACTGTCCGTGAACGTAAGGCTCTCCTTGGTGGCATGATTCTTCCAAAGGAGAAATAGGATGAAGATTAGACGTTGGTTTGTTAATAAATATTTTTACTAAGCATACTAAATACATTTATAACATTAATAAAAAATATAATCAAGCAATATATCATGCGAATAACCCAAACAATGCAAGCAACAAAACATGTATAATATAACATTTCAGATGCATATACAGGATAACACCAAGTTTTCATATATAGTACACAACTGATTACAAGATCGTTTAGAGAGAAACAAAATGGACATGGGATACATCATCCGATCATACTAGTCTAGAATATATACAAAGTGGTATAGTCTTCTTTCAATCCATGCGATCTTTAGTCTATCAGTTGTCTTGAAACTTGATGGAGGTCTATGTACACAACAACGGATATAGATACCTGTCTCAAAAGTATGATACCTGCAAACACAGTCTATGGTGGAGGAAAGACTGGTGGTGGAATCGGGAACAATAACCTGTCAACATGAGAAATCCTATCCTCCAAATCATGAACCAAACGGATAAGGAAATCAATATGCTGCTCGAGTGTCAAAACAAGAGCAGGTAAACCAACTGGTGATATATCAACTGGTGGCATCTGAGGTGGTAGTGGGGGTAATGGTGGTGACCCTGGTGGTGGTGGTAGAGCATGGGGTGGTGAATGAGCTGGTGGTGGTGGAGGTCTGGCGCCAGCAAGCTGCTGAAGCTCATGAACGCTGTGAAAAAGTATGTCGACCTGAGACTGCAGAGAGAGGATAAGGGCATCAGTAGAAATGCTCAGGTAGTGAATTGGATGATACGGGTCTGTAGTAGGCATAACATGTGGCGGAGAGTGCTGTGCTGCCATATGCTTAGTAGGAACTGGTAGAACTGGACGAAACTGCTGGTAATATAGGTCAATAACGTTGGGCGGTATGTGGGCGTGTCCGGATGGTCCTGCCTCATCGGTATGATCTGTAGGTGGTATGATAGGTGCGAAGCGCATGAGTCGGGTACGGTCAGTAGATCCCTCTGAAACAGGGGCCTGAATAGGCTCCTCAGCAGGTAAGTGAGCTGGAGAATGTGGTGGAATAGGAATATGATCAGGTGCAGGAACAACTGGCTCATCTGGCATGAGATCATCCTCAATAACTGGATGCTCCCCTAGGCCTACATCCTGAAGTGTAGATGTAGTAACAGATTGTAACACCTGTGCCTCCACGGCCATCAAACAAATACCAAACCAATGAAATATTGTATTTCATACTTGGGATTTGTAAAAATATGTGTATCATTTGCACATATCAATTTCTGTTCAATTTCAAACTCTAAATCGCTTTCTGGAAGGTTATACGCGCACAAATGCGTAAATATAACCAGTTTAATGCAACAAACACTCCGGAATAGTGAAATAGGTTTAACATACCTAAAATAACCTTTACATAACTTAGATATAAGTTTTGGAAGGTTTGGTGTGGTGAAATCAAAGTAAATTCGCTTACAGGGACTAAACTTGACAAACTGCGAAAGTATGCCAATTTGAACTGTAACAGACATTCCGGAACATGAACATAAGTTAAACATACCATAAATATCCTTTACATAGCTTAGAAATAGGCTTTGAGGGGTTCGGTGTGCTAAAATAAACTTTTGGGTCATTCAGGGACTAAAAGTGTCAAAAAGTGCACAAGTTTGCATTTTCGTGCATAACTTACGTTCTGAATACATCCGGACATCCAAAAATTTATGTAAGCATGACTATATTATATTTTAGTGTTCGCCATAAGAAAAATCCATTCGTCGCGTCATTTGGATCGTTTTTCGCGCTTATGCGCATTCCGTCGTAATTAAGCGAACATCGCGTTCGTACGGCCAAACGAACCGACATCCGAGATATTTTTGAGCATGTTTTGAGTTCCCTATACTTTAACTTCATTTTAGAGCCTTGAAATGAGGTTAACGGGGTTCAAACGCATCGAAAATCGCTTAAACAAGGTGCAGGGACCATTTCTGGAAAATCTGCCAAAACAGGGGCCTAGCGTGACGCGACGGGCCTTAGCGTCACGCGAGCCCCCATCTGGACCAGATTCAGTGTTTTAAATGCAAGTTGCAACCAATTAAACCACAACCACATGTTTGCAACTTGCTTAATCACTAAGATTAGGAGCATATGTGGCTCCATAACCTTTGTGACAAGTGTACGGCCTTGATCGTGCCCTCCTTTCCATGAAACGATCTTAACGGTTCTCCGAATACTATAAATACCCATCCACCCTCAACCCCAAAAACCCACAAATATGATTAAGAAAGCTCTAAGTTGGAACCTTCGTTTCATACCTGAGCTATTTTGATCTGGGTTAGCATTCGGGGACCCTTCGTAAGTATTCTTTCGTTCTTTTCCTTATTTTTACTGCTTTTCGAGTCAGAAAGTCAAACTTTGTTTGACTTTCAGCGTTGACCAGTAATGGTCAATGCGAAGTTCGTTTGAACTTCGCAACGTGATTGTAATCACAATGGTCATAGTCCCTTGGGACTATGCCTACTGATTACCACGTTGTCTAGGGTCGTAGGGTAAGCGATCTGATAAATCGCTTATACCTCGAACCCGACCCAGTTTGGTCGATCGTTAGGATTCGACCAAATACGTTAGGTGACCATAGTGTAGGGAATAACCTTCCGAGGTTATACCTTATGGTCACGGCGTTTAAGTAGTTGTATGATAGGTAGTTTATATGCCTTAGGTAAATTACCAGAATACCCTTTTCATACATAATTGGTAATTTAGCATATGTAACCTAAACTTTTGTCACGTAACGGATTATGTAACATGTTTAGGCGTATAATACTTGTCATAGGACTAGTTAGGCGGTCCGAACGCGTTTCACGCGCACGATGCGTTAAAGTAGCATAAGCTTCCTAAACGGGTCGTAATGGGTCGTAAACAATTATGTTAAGTTTCATTTAGCATGTAGGCTTTGTTAAACCATATCACGTGAGTTCCGACACTCATTTGGTTTACAAACCCTAATGCTACCCAGTCTTCCGAGATAGGTCCGGTTTATTAATGTAGTTACCTATAGTAGGTGTCGTTTGATTCCGTGATCTCTAGCTTTGCTTGGTGGTTATCCTAGGACTTCTGAGCAATCTCAAGTGAGTACATAGACCCCTCTTTTACTGTTTTCCAAACTGTTTTGGGGTGGAACACATGTGCCTACTTGTTACTTTCATGCTTTCCTGTTTTCACATCATATACCGACTATGTTTGTTAGTACATTATAGTACATGATTTCATTACTTTTCTGCTATGTATGTTGACTGATAACATGCTAAGCACATTGATTTACATTACTTTTATGCTATGTATGTTGACTGATAACATGCTAAGCACATTGATTTACATGACTTTTCTACTTTGTATGTTAACTTAGCATACTTAGTACATCATTTTACATTGTATCTCTGTTGCATATGTTCCAGTAACATATGGACACATTGTTTTACAGCTCTACCTTGTATGTTTACTCTAGCATACTAGGTACATTATCTTCATCACATGCTTACATTTTGGTATGACATTTGGTTTGTTTAACGGGTCTATATAACATTCATTAACATTTGCTACGCCGCTCGGGAGTAAGTAGTGGTACCATAGGACTTGACAAATCCCATTCCTGACATCCCGGGTTTGTTTGGATGTAAGGAATGACTGAATCCGAATACAATTCTTTTGATAACCTTGACTGAAAGGGTTATCCGACTGTCTCAAGGCTTGAATGTTTGCGTTTAACATACTGCATAAGTGTTCATATTCAGTATAGCATGCATATATCTTACAAAACATAACTTTGATTTAAACCAAGCTTTACTTCCATACTTTGTTTTGTACATTTTTACTTATGGTTTAAGTAGTCTAAATTTTACTTACCATACATATCATTTTGGTTATACATTACCTGACTACTTTTGGACTATAGACATTTGACATGGATATTTGACATAGACATTTGACATGGATATTTGACATAGACATTTTGACATGATTTACATCTTGACATGAACATTTTACATTGTTTGGTTTGGTTTGATTAAGTGATTAAGTAACGATGTGTGTGTAATATGATACAAGCATGGTGGATACGCCGCTGGTACTTCCTATACATAAGTGTTTGTATGGTATTACATGTCGTAACGTTATTTGAATCATTTCAGTTTGAGACATAGAACATTTTATACAAATAACATACTTTTCACAAGAACATTGTTTTACAAACAACTTATCTTATACAAATCCATTTTACTATGGTTATTCATTTAACCATACATTATTCACTTATTTATACATATCATCTGAACTCATTGTTTTTCAAATGATTTACAAAACAAAGCAAATTACAAGGTTCATGACTAAACATTTTCTCAAACATAAGTCATGGAACCTATTTTCACAAAACCTATGTATCTCACAGGCATTTTTATGCTGACGTACCTATTTTCACATGTGTTTTTCAGGAACTATTGCATAAGATGGTCAAGATACACATAGACAGACTTGGGCTTTAGTGACAATAAAAGATGCAAGACTAGTTAATTATGTTGTATTTATTTGTTTACTAAGATATTGTAACACTTTTAATCAATAAGTCGAAACTTCAATTGCCATGGATTTGAAACATTAATTCTGTTACAACACTCCCCGACATTTCCGCCACGTTTTGTATGTTCCACGTGGTCGGGGTGTGACAGAAAAGATGGTATCAGAGCCAATGGTTATAGGGAATTAGGTTATTAGTAATTAGTAATGCTTTGACCTAGTCTATAACCTTCTTAGGACCCTAACGCGAGTTTACTTGCGTTTAGTCATAAAACAATACTGTCGCCTATCCTTAGGCGACAACCGCAACAAGAACATGAATTTCAAAACCGCTTTGAAAACTAATCATCTGTTCTAGGATGATTGATTACTAGGTTTTGAACCCTCTATTGTAAGGTTTTGAACTCTCTGTTATATGGTTTTGAACCCCTTTGAGTTTTCAAAATCTCGTCAAGGTTTTGGGTTTTAAATAATGTGAACACGTGCAAACTGGAAGGGTGAATGCCTGTATTCTGGGTTTTCTGTCTAGGCAAGCACTTCGTATACATCTCATCAGACGCGAGACCAGTTGTGCTTACCTGGGAATTCTTGGAATGAGTGTTCACTTATAGGCGAGCATGTCTTCGCGATACATTATTTTTGACCTATTTACTTTGATTTGTCACCATCTCATTTGTTTGCCTTAGGTAACAAACAAATGATCAAAATTTTCATTCGTTACCATTCTGTATTGATTATCCAATAACCTTTCACTCGTTTCTTCCTCTGTCTTTCATTTTCTTCTAGAATGTCTATTCCTCTTGGCACTGGTCAAATGCCCGAGCGAACAGCCAAATTTGTCCAGCAAATTGGCGAAGTGATTCAGAGGACTGTGGATTTAGGTATTGCCATGGCTCGTCTTAACAATGAAGCCTCTCGTCTCGACAATGAAGCCACTCAAGAGCCACCAAAGGAAACAGAAGTCAAGCCAGCACCAAAATCAAGGAAACGTAAGGCTTCAAGGAAACCCGCAGCGGTTACACCTGATCAAGCGGGACCTAGCCATGTGGCAAGGCCACCAGCTAGGAAGCCATACAACGGAACTGCACCCTTGTGCAACCAATGTAGCCTTCATCATCAGGCTAGTGTGAAGTGCCGCAAATGCCAAACTTGTGGACTTATAGGTCATACGGCAAGGGTTTGTCCAACTGCGGCAGTAGCAAATCAAGCAGGACCCATCCGGGTGGCAACACCACCTGCAAAGAAAGCATATGCCGGTACTGCACCTCATTGTGCACGCTGCAACGGTCATCACGTGTTACAACAAGTTTGCTGGCAATGCACGACGTGTGGTAAACTTGGGCACTTGGCCAAAGTTTGTCGTTTGGGACAAAATCAGGCTGCTCAGGTTCAAGCTCCGGTTCAAGGGAATGCTGCGAAATTCCCACTGGGTTCATGTTTCAACTGCGGAGAGATTGGTCACTTCCGCCACAACTGCCCAAAGCTTGCTAATGCAAATCCAACCCTTGGATGAGCATTCGGCTGAACAAAGGATGTTGCTGTCTTATGCCTTTGTTTCTTTTGTTCCCGTGTATTGTGAAACAATATGTCTTGTTCATAAATAAAAGTTGTTGTTCACAATTCTGATATACAAAGTATCATTACATGTGTTTATGGCTTTTCCTTATAATACCTGCACTAAGGAACTATGTTCCTCACAAACTACTCTTGTGATTCTCTCTTTCAAGTGATCGCTCATAATTTCCTCGAAAGTTCTAAATACTCGTTTCATTCTAAGAAACGAAGTACAGGAAATAAAGTGAAATTATGAGTAATCGTGCTTTTTGCACATCTGTACTTTTGAATCCTTGGTTGGATAACTAAGGATATTTTCAAATCTCATACCCATTACGTTTTGATTTTTCAACATACACAGTACAAGTATTTCAACACAATCTTCATGATCTCAAAACATTTCATATATTTTGAAAACAATTTTTCTAGATACATTGTCTATGTTATTTCAAAAACATTGGCCATGTTATCAAAACCAACCTTTCTAATTTCAAAATATTTCATATAGTCTGAAGACAATATTAACACAATACATTTTCTGATCAAGTGCATGATTTCGAAAAGCATCATTCATGTCTTTCAAAAACCTTATACATAATTTCAAAATTCATCTCTCATGATTTTAAAACATTTTTGTAAATATATCTATCTAATACACCTACTTTATTTCAAAAGTATTATATATAAGGTTTCAAAAACGGTAAACACATTTTTTCTTAAAAGAACCCCATGCACAGTTTTCAAAAATATTTTCCTCGTACATCGACTTAACTTTCAAATTTAGCTTCATATGTCGCCTTGGCATATCTGGCATCTCAACTTTGTAAAGCATTTCAACTTCATGTCTTGACATAAGCACGTCCAGTGCAAGGTTTCAAAACATCTTCAATTTCTAAAATCCATATGGGATCTTTTTATCTTCATATTTAGACCCTTGTGGATAATCATCATTCAAATCAGAGTCCTTAATTGGATTCCTTATGTACCTTAATTCGAACATTTCGATTCTTTATAATCGAAATCGAATTTTCTTTTTGAATCTTTCTATCTTTATAGTTGGATTCTTGATAACGTTTAAAGAACCAAATGAAATCCACGGAATGGATTTCTAGTGTGCTTTAAATGCATGTACGCAATTAACAAGACAAGTTAACAAACAATTTTGTGGTTATGTGATTATATGTTTACATATTTGGTGTTTTCATTAATGCATTTTATGTTTTTGGTATACTCTGGGTATTCATTATCCAAATCCTCGTAGAATCTTTCATATCTTGATATGAGGGATTCGTAGTAGGATATTCAAAAAGGTACTACCTTAAATCCTGAATGGGCTTCTATGTAATAGTTAAGACCCTTGGATTATATAGTACCACTCCATGATTCATAAGGGACCCTTTAGTGGTCTAGTCAAAAAGATTGATTCACAATTTGGTTAAAGAATGACATCTAGTGATGTAACTAAACAGACTCCTGGATAGTCTATTTAAATCATTTATTGATTTAGTCTAAAGGACTCTATGGCAGTCTAGTTACACTCATCACAGGATTGTTCATTTGGTTTTACACTACACATTATAAAATAGACTGTGCGGACTGTACAAGGAACTACGTAATTATGGAGGCCTACATAATTGTGGAATTCAATGCACAGAAACCCAGTAAGATTTATTATGTGTAAGAATCGATAGCGACAACAATAACAAAATGATAACGATGTAATGGAGGTACGGTGGACGCACCAATGACGCTTTATATACTTGTATATAAGTGTCCCTCTTACATTGCAAGCATGATGTTATTAAAGTTACTAGAAGTTCAGGACCCTAACCAATGTTGTTCGATCTTTTCAACTTCATGTTTTAGACTCTCACAAGTTTCCTCTAAATAAATTTCGGGACGAAATTTCCTAAAGTAGGGGAGACTGTAACACCTGTGCCTCCACGGCCATCAAACAAATACCAAACCAATGAAATATTGTATTTCATACTTGGGATTTGTAAAAATATGTGTATCATTTGCACATATCAATTTCTGTTCAATTTCAAACTCTAAATCGCTTTCTGGAAGGTTATACGCGCACAAATGCGTAAATATAACCAGTTTAATGCAACAAACACTCCGGAATAGTGAAATAGGTTTAACATACCTAAAATAACCTTTACATAACTTAGATATAAGTTTTGGAAGGTTTGGTGTGGTGAAATCAAAGTAAATTCGCTTACAGGGACTAAACTTGACAAACTGCGAAAGTATGCCAATTTGAACTGTAACAGACATTCCGGAACATGACCATAAGTTAAACATACCATAAATATCCTTTACATAGCTTAGAAATAGGCTTTGAGGGGTTCGGTGTGCTAAAATAAACTTTTGGGTCATTCAGGGACTAAAAGTGTCAAAAAGTGCACAAGTTTGCATTTTCGCGCATAACTTACGTTCTGAATACATCCGGACATCCAAAAATTTATGTAAGCATGACTATATTATATTTTAGTGTTCGCCATAAGAAAAATCCATTCGTCGCGTCATTTGGATCGTTTTTCGCGCTTATGCGCATTCCGTCGTAATTAAGCGAACATCGCGTTCGTACGGCCAAACGAACCGACATCCGAGATATTTTTGAGCATGTTTTGAGTTCCCTATACTTTAACTTCATTTTAGAGCCTTGAAATGAGGTTAACGGGGTTCAAACGCATCGAAAATCGCTTAAACAAGGTGCAGGGACCATTTCTGGAAAATCTGCCAAAACAGGGGCCTAGCGTGACGCGACGGGCCTTAGCGTCACGCGAGCCCCCATCTGGACCAGATTCAGTGTTTTAAATGCAAGTTGCAACCAATTAAACCACAACCACATGTTTGCAACTTGCTTAATCACTAAGATTAGGAGCATATGTGGCTCCATAACCTTTGTGACAAGTGTACGGCCTTGATCGTGCCCTCCTTTCCATGAAACGATCTTAACGGTTCTCCGAATACTATAAATACCCATCCACCCTCAACCCCAAAAACCCACAAATATGATTAAGAAAGCTCTAAGTTGGAACCTTCGTTTCATACCTGAGCTATTTTGATCTGGGTTAGCATTCGGGGACCCTTCGTAAGTATTCTTTCGTTCTTTTCCTTATTTTTACTGCTTTTCGAGTCAGAAAGTCAAACTTTGTTTGACTTTCAGCGTTGACCAGTAATGGTCAATGCGAAGTTCGTTTGAACTTCGCAACGTGATTGTAATCACAATGGTCATAGTCCCTTGGGACTATGCCTACTGATTACCACGTTGTCTAGGGTCGTAGGGTAAGCGATCTGATAAATCGCTTATACCTCGAACCCGACCCAGTTTGGTCGATCGTTAGGATTCGACCAAATACGTTAGGTGACCATAGTGTAGGGAATAACCTTCCGAGGTTATACCTTATGGTCACGGCGTTTAAGTAGTTGTATGATAGGTAGTTTATATGCCTTAGGTAAATTACCAGAATACCCTTTTCATACATAATTGGTAATTTAGCATATGTAACCTAAACTTTTGTCACGTAACGGATTATGTAACATGTTTAGGCGTATAATACTTGTCATAGGACTAGTTAGGCGGTCCGAACGCGTTTCACGCGCACGATGCGTTAAAGTAGCATAAGCTTCCTAAACGGGTCGTAATGGGTCGTAAACAATTATGTTAAGTTTCATTTAGCATGTAGGCTTTGTTAAACCATATCACGTGAGTTCCGACACTCATTTGGTTTACAAACCCTAATGCTACCCAGTCTTCCGAGATAGGTCCGGTTTATTAATGTAGTTACCTATAGTAGGTGTCGTTTGATTCCGTGATCTCTAGCTTTGCTTGGTGGTTATCCTAGGACTTCTGAGCAATCTCAAGTGAGTACATAGACCCCTCTTTTACTGTTTTCCAAACTGTTTTGGGGTGGAACACATGTGCCTACTTGTTACTTTCATGCTTTCCTGTTTTCACATCATATACCGACTATGTTTGTTAGTACATTATAGTACATGATTTCATTACTTTTCTGCTATGTATGTTGACTGATAACATGCTAAGCACATTGATTTACATTACTTTTCTGCTATGTATGTTGACTGATAACATGCTAAGCACATTGATTTACATGACTTTTCTACTTTGTATGTTAACTTAGCATACTTAGTACATCATTTTACATTGTATCTCTGTTGCATATGTTCCAGTAACATATGGACACATTGTTTTACAGCTCTACCTTGTATGTTTACTCTAGCATACTAGGTACATTATCTTCATCACATGCTTACATTTTGGTATGACATTTGGTTTGTTTAACGGGTCTATATAACATTCATTAACATTTGCTACGCCGCTCGGGAGTAAGTAGTGGTACCATAGGACTTGACAAATCCCATTCCTGACATCCCGGGTTTGTTTGGATGTAAGGAATGACTGAATCCGAATACAATTCTTTTGATAACCTTGACTGAAAGGGTTATCCGACTGTCTCAAGGCTTGAATGTTTGCGTTTAACATACTGCATAAGTGTTCATATTCAGTATAGCATGCATATATCTTACAAAACATAACTTTGATTTAAACCAAGCTTTACTTCCATACTTTGTTTTGTACATTTTTACTTATGGTTTAAGTAGTCTAAATTTTACTTACCATACATATCATTTTGGTTATACATTACCTGACTACTTTTGGACTATAGACATTTGACATGGATATTTGACATAGACATTTGACATGGATATTTGACATAGACATTTTGACATGATTTACATCTTGACATGAACATTTTACATTGTTTGGTTTGGTTTGATTAAGTGATTAAGTAACGATGCGTGTGTAATATGATACAAGCATGGTGGATACGCCGCTGGTACTTCCTATACATAAGTGTTTGTATGGTATTACATGTCGTAACGTTATTTGAATCATTTCAGTTTGAGACATAGAACATTTTATACAAATAACATACTTTTCACAAGAACATTGTTTTACAAACAACTTATCTTATACAAATCCATTTTACTATGGTTATTCATTTAACCATACATTATTCACTTATTTATACATATCATCTGAACTCATTGTTTTTCAAATGATTTACAAAACAAAGCAAATTACAAGGTTCATGACTAAACATTTTCTCAAACATAAGTCATGGAACCTATTTTCACAAAACCTATGTATCTCACAGGCATTTTTATGCTGACGTACCTATTTTCACATGTGTTTTTCAGGAACTGTTGCATAAGATGGTCAAGATACACATAGACAGACTTGGGCTTTAGTGACAATAAAAGATGCAAGACTAGTTAATTATGTTGTATTTATTTGTTTACTAAGACATTGTAACACTTTTAATCAATAAGTCGAAACTTCAATTGCCATGGATTTGAAACATTAATTCTGTTACAACACTCCCCGACATTTCCGCCACGTTTTGTATGTTCCACGTGGTCGGGGTGTGACACAGATGCATCAGAATGAGCATCTGAGTCTGTGTCAAAATCAGAAGAAATAACAATAATCGGAACTACTGGTGCTGCAACCTCTAGAATAACCAAATCATAAACATCCTCGTCTCCTAAATCATCATCTAAGTGCTCCACGGGAAACACTGGAACAACGGCGTCGTCATCCTCGTCGAGGTCGTCAATAAAAGGCATAATAGAAAGAGGAAGGATATCCAAGGGTATAACCTCGACTACATGTTCACCCTCAGGGTGACCTATGATAACTAAGTCATTGAGCTGCGGAGGCACATCTAATATGTCATCATCAACAACATCACCTAGCAATGCAAATGGCTGGAAGTCATCCATATCGCCATCTGATCCCATCTCACTATCCGAAGTGATAACCTGAACCTCAGGTACATAATCATCATTCGAAGAGGGTGTCATAGGAACCATATCGTCATAAATGTTGCTTCCTTCGGAGGAAGACATGATATCCTGGAAAATAATTTGTTCGACATATGTATTAATAATTAATAGTCAATTAATATATATACGCGAAATGTTGGAATCACATAAGTTCATTTAATGTTATCCTATTAATGTTGTGCGGAATAACTTAATGATTCATGTCTACCATTTAGAGACTAAGACACTTAATGTCCTTGCTTGATTTGTATGAGATGAATTTTGTTTTTGTTGTAGTGGACCTTGAAAAATGTTTATATAATGAAAACTCTTGTTCTTGTATAAATTGTTTTCGTGAGAGGTTCCTTAGTGATTGTAGACTAGACTCGAGAAAGAATCCTGGTTCACTACAATCGAAGATCTTATACCAAACTGTCACACCCTGCTCGTAGCGGAAGCGCGAGGTGTGATCTGTTCGGTTCTCATTGCAAAACGATATAAGTAAACATACTAAATGAATAAAACATACTCCATTGCCATTACCATACTTGTTCAAAAGATGCGTAACATACATTAAGACTTTGTCCATTATACCACCGCAAGAGACGGTATATAATAGGCAATTGTCGTAGGGCAACAAAAGCACTCCTAAGCAAACGAATGGCCATGAGTGGGGCTCGCCAAAACCCATTAGATCTAACCCTTTTGTTCCTTGGTCCAAACTTGGATTAATGGTGCTTTAGTTATGGCCCTAATTTCGCACATGATCTAATGTGTTTCATTCCTTGATTTATCATACTATTGTACATGTATTTTCCCCGATAGTTGTAAAGCTTGAAAAGTATTTAAGATGAAAAGGGGACATGAACTCACAGAATTGCGTCTGTGAAATATAAGTATCTGAATCCTCACTTGCGGTTGCCTTGTATTATGTCGCGACCTACAAACGTTCTATATTTGTTAGACACATCGGTCTTTGTATTGACTCGTGTACACGTCTTTGTTATTTGTTGAACTTTGTATTAGATGCACGAATTGTTAAACTTGTTATATATATTTCACAAAATATATATATATAAGTAATCTTGTATCTTGTATGTTGTATCATCGGATTTAGTCCTCATGATTTCGTGTCTTGTATGACTCAATAGTATACTTGTATTTTCACTAATTATGTCATTGGGCTGAGCCCATGTTTTCATGTTATTGGGCATAAATAGTGTTGGGCCTAAATAGTGTTGGGCCTAAATAGTATTGGGCCTAAATAGTATTGGGCTTAATGTTATTGGGCCTTGGCCCATATGTTTGGTATTGGGCTTAGCCCATGAGTTTTGATATTGGGCTTAGCCCATGTATTTATGTTAAGCCCATTTAGTAAAGATAGCCCATTAGTAAATATATAAGCCCACTTGAAAGTATAAGCCCATTTAGTAAAGATAGCCCATTAGTAAAGATAGCCCATTAGTAAATATATAAGCCCATTTGAAAGTATAAGCCCATTTAGTAAAGATATAAGCCCATTTGAAAGTATAAGCCCATTTAGTGAAGATATAAGCCCATTTGAAATATATTCTATCATTTTTATAAAAATCAATTTTATAAAATCACTAAGTAAAGACTTTTTAGTCATAAGAATACATAAAACTTTTATACGTTTAAAAACATCCGAATTTTGTTATCGAAAGTATATTTATTTTTCGCGTCGAAAGATCGTCTAAACGTCGTAGTAACTCCTCTGATTGGCGTTATGTTTATGGATTCGTCCGTCGTCCGTTTTTACCATAATTTGTGTCCGATCCTTCGGATTGTCCGTAACTCGTTTTTAAGGCGTAATCATGTGTACTTTTGTAAGACTTTAATTATAATGTGTCTTGAGTTTAGTTGTAACATTGGATTCAAGTTCCTACTTTTGTTACATATAACTAATACACCAAATATTACATATCACATAAATTGTTAAAGTGACCAAATATATATTTTCTCAAAAATATATATTTATCTAATCTTTTCTTTTATAAAAACCTTTCTTTAAAATCTTTTAAAATCTTGTAAAGATTTAACCAAAAATGATGGTCATTATAACATAAAGTTTTTAAGAAAAATTTGCCATATAACCTTTGTATTAATCAATTAGCCATGTTTAATAAACATATCATTTTCTTTTCAAATTCATCAACAATTTGCGATATAAGATCATCCATTTAAACCTTTATGTTAAAAAAAAACCCTTTAACATAAACATGTATACTTGTTAGATCATGTTTTTAAACATCATCTAACAAGTTATTCTTATGATATCTATCATAACAAGATCAAACATGTAAGTAATAAATCTTAAATCACAACATAAACAAACATATTCATATCATGATTTTTATTTTTGCTACTTTGTATCTTCATATTATTATGTATGATTATTTAGTTTTTACTAGTTATATTAACAATCATAAACATAAATAAGTATGAAAAAAATAGATTTAGAAGCTCACTTCTAGCACTAGGCTAGGGATGATCTAGAGGATGATTAAGAACTAAGAAGATGATGATCTTGATGGTAGAATGCTCTTGAGTGGATGAAAATACTTGCTTTAACTTGAAAGTGCTTTAGATCATCTTAGGTTCCATAGAAAATCATCTTGATCATCAAAGAAATGACTAAAGTGAAGTGGGTTTTTATGGTGTTCTTGGTGGAATGGATGAAGATGATGAGAAAGTTTGTGGGTGAAAGATAAGGTGAAATATGTGGTAAAGTGCTAGTAACTTAGTGTGTAGGTGTTATAATAAATCACCAATTTCATCCACTAGTAATTAACCATAAATATCTAGATATTTTTAACACAAAAATTAAGGTGTGGGACCCCATATTTACGTCCCAAATTTTATTTAGTGGTGCCATATGTGGTTTCATGTGTTAGTAAATTTCATGCTTTGTAAAATGTAGAAAAAGATTAGAATGTTAAAGTGTTTTAGGGATTCAATAATTCAAGGTAGTTCATGATAAAGAATGATCATAATTATGATGAAAAAGACCAAAAGTAATGTTCACTAGTTCGCATACTATGTCAAAATATAGTTCGGATAGTGGTTTAGTGCTCGTTCCGCAAGTAGATAGTCGAAAGGTTAACTTATGAAAGTTGTAGGGAAAAATTCGGTTATGTATAAAAATGATATTCCCTATGTATTTTTATATGAAATTTGTGTTTAAACAACACTTTTGCATCTTGTAATAAAAACACTAATGCTGAATTTTGCGAAAAATTATTGAAATGGTAACTTTTAGCGCTTTTCGGGCAGTTTTTAGTGCTACCGGACATCGGGAAAGTATTAGACCAAACCCTTGCATTTCCAATTAGGGTTTAATGTATATTTGATGTTGGACTTTCGTCTGAGTCCTAAAGATGTCATTTAGATGGTTTCTGCGGATCCTGAGTTTTCGTCAGTACGCTAGTTTACTAGTTACTACTCTAGTTGTTTCGATGCATTGTTTACACTGTTTCAAATGTAACAAATAAAAATGAATCATGTGCATCATAAATGAATATTCCATGAGTATTCTAAGGTGTATATCATGTAATCATGCATTTCGGATATTCAAAACACATACTTGTATAATGTAAATCATTGCTTTAAATGTACGTAAATTACCAGAAAGTGGCAGTTGTCACAGTTTAGAAGTTTCTGCTCAGCGACTGCTCAGGCGACACGCGGAGCTGACCCCTGATCTTTTCGCGACACTCCTGGCTGAACCACCAAAAGTTGTTCAATTTTTGGCAGTTTTGGTCCCTGCACTTGTTTTAAGGCATTTTCGACGCGTTTAACCCTCGTTAACCCGTTTTCAAGGCTCTAGATGTCACACCCCGACCGCGTTAAAACAATAAACTGCGGCGGAAATGTTGAGGAGTGTCGTAACAGAATCATTGTTTCACAACACATGGATAAAAGTTATGTTTTATTGAATTAAGTTTATTACATTTTATTGAAACTAGAAACAAAACATGAACAAATTAACTTCCATTGTTATTAAGTCACTAAGGCCTCGTCCATTCCTATGTGAGCAAGCACCAATATCATCAACAAACATCATCAACTATGGTACCTGAAACATATGTGAAAATACGTCAGCATAAAAATGCCGGTGAGTACATAGGTTTTGTGTGCGTGTCAGATTCATAACTCGTTTACATGTTGCAATACCGTATTAAAAACCTTGTTTTGAAAAGTGTATAGTGTTGCAACATAATTAACCAGCTCAAATCAAGTTGGTTATAGTTTATAAAATCTCACAGGCATGATTCTTAAACCAAAACATTAGTTTAAGTAAACCCAGATCGTAAATTGTTTTTGGAATAAAACTCGAATGGTTTATATTGTTAGAAAAACCTTGTAATATAACTTTGTTTTGATAAAATTTTCCCAAGTGATCTAGATAACGCAATGATATATAATGTGTTAAAAGCACTTATATATAGGAAGTACCAGCGACGTATCCACCATGCTTTTAACACATTACACCCGCCCCGTTACCTAATCACTTCCCTAACCCAACGGTTCAAACAGTTCCAAATGGTTCACATCAATCAATTAGTTCAAAACGGTTCACATAAATCAACAGTTCACAAGGATCAAACAGTTCCAAACGGTTCACATAAATCAAACAGTTCCAAACGGTTCACAAGGATCAAACAGTTCCAAACGGTTCAATCAGTTCAATATGAAAACAATGTGTTCATATGCTGGATGAGCATATGCAACAATATGAAAATCGATGTGCTAGCATGCTAAGTGAACATACATAGCAAAACATAATGAAATCATGTACTATATGCGAACTAATGAACATAGCAAGTGTATGATATAAAAGCATGAAAAGCACGAAAGTAACAAGTAGGCACATGGTTTCACCCCAAAACAGTTGAAAACAGTAAAAGAGAGGACTATGTACTCACTTGAGGATGCTTAGAAGTCTTGAATAACAACCAAGCAAAGCTAGAGGGATCACGGAATCAAACAGCACCTAATATAGGTAACTATGTTAACAGACCGGACCTAAATCGGAAGATCGGATAGGATGAGGTTTCGTAAACCAAATGAGTATTGGATCTCATGTGATATGGTTTAACAAAGCCTACATACTAAATAGAAACCTATCCTAAGTGCTTTTGACCCGTTACGACCCATTAAGGTAGCTTATGCTACTTTAACGCGTCGTTCACGCAAAAGCGCGTTCGAGACGTCTAACTAGTCCTATGCCAAGTATTATATGCCTAAACATGTTTAAATATGTTGCATAATCAGTTAAATGACAAAAGTTTAGGTTACATATGCTTAAAATCCAATTATGCACAGAAAGGGCATTTTGGTCATTTTCCTAAGGCATATAAACTACCTATCATACAACTACTTAAAATAAGTGACCATAAGGTATAACCTCGGACGTTTATCCCCTATACAACTATGGTCACTAAACTTGCTTGGTCGGATCCTAATGATCGACCAAACGGGTCGAGTTCGAAAGTCTTAGCGATGGTTTAGACCGCTTGACTTACGACTCTATACAAGCACTACACTAAAAGTGACAAGCTAAACATGTTAAAACATGTTTACCTAAGTTAGAAAACAGGTTTTGATATCAAAACAAAGGGTTTTGATACCCAAGAGTAGTTTGGTTTCAAAATACGCATAAATACGCATTTTGACCGAAACTACGACTCGTCACTACGCCTAGTCAACGTGGTAATCAGTAGGTATAGTCACACGGGACTATAACCATCGTGATTACGCTCACGTTGCAAAGTTCAAACGAACTTTGTGTTGACCAAAGACTGGTCAAAGCAGAAAGTCAAACACTGTTTGACTTTCATGCATGAAAAGCAATAAAAGAACGAAAGAAGCTTACAAAGGGCCCATGCTAGGGAGAACTTGATCTATAACACTCAGGTATGAAGCAAAGGCTTCAACTTAGAGCATTAATCAGATCAAGGGTGCAGAAAATGGAATGAGGGCATGGGTATATATAGTTTTTGGTAAACCATTAGGATCATTTCTTGCAAAAGGGGCTTCAATCTTGGCCATCCAAGTGGGCAAATGGTTTTACTAAACTAGGGGAACATGAAATACCATCAAAACAAGCAGATGGTATCCCAAATCAGTGTTTAAAACCATCAAAAACAGGCTGGAAGTCCAGATTCAATGTTTATGTGCTGTAAGTCTGTCGCACCCCGCGTAGCTTAAGGCCTCAGCTTACGCGCCCCGCGTGGTAAGTTTGACAGATTTACACTTTTAGCCCCTGCAAGCCCAAAACTTGGTTTTCGATGCATTTTTGACACGTTTAAGCCCCGTTAACCCCATTTCAATGCTCTAAAATGAAGTTAAAGTATAGGAAACTTAAAAAATGCTCAAAAACATCTTGGATGTCGGTTCGTTTGGTCGTACGGTTGCGTTATTCGGGTAATTACGACAGAAGTCGTAACGAACGCGAAAACGATCCAAATTGTGCGAAGACTGGTATTTTTGCATTCCAATCACTAAAATAAAATATTTTAATGATTACAAAAATTTTTGGGTGTCCGGATATATTCAGAACGTAAGATATGCGCGAAAATGCAAACTTATGCACTTTTTAACGCTTTTAGTCCCTATTGATCAAATAAGTTTTGTTTTCGCATACTGAACCCCTCAAAACCTATTTCTAAGCTAAGTAAAGGATATTTAAGGTATGTTTAACTTATGATCAAGTTCTGGAATGTTCGTTACTATACAAATCGGTATAGTTTCGCAGTTTGACACAAATAGTCCCTGCGATCGAACAAACTTGTTTTTGACACACCAAACCCTCCAAAACTTATTTCTAAGTTATGTGAAGGTTATTTAAGGTATGTTAAGCCTATGTCACTATTCTGGAGTGTTTGTTGCATTAAACTGATTACGTTTACGCATCAGTTCGCGTATAACCTTCCAGAAAGCGATTTAAAGCTCGAAATCGAACAAGAATTGATATGTGCAAATGATACACATATTTATACAAATCCCAAGTATGAAACACAAAATTTCATTGATTTGGTATTTTTTTGACGGTTGAAGTGACACAGATGTCACAGTCTCCCCTACTTTAGGAAATTTCGTCCCGAAATTTATTCGTAGGAGTCTGTTTGTGACGTTGTGTTAAATAACCATCAAATATATGCAAGGTATAACCTTGTCATTTTCCATTGGATAGACTTTAAAGCGAAAAATGAGTGGATGATTCATTTTTCCTTAACTGGTACACCGTCAGAAATGGAAATGACGGAATAATCAAAAGGATATTCATTTCCCTCAACGGATATTCTTCAGAAGCGAAAATGAACGGATTGATTCATTTTCCTCAACGGGTTCTTCGTCAGAAATAGAAATGAAGGGATAAACGAAAGGATATTCATTTCCCTCAACGGATATTCTTCAGAAGCGAAAATGAACAGATTGAGTCATTTTCCTCAACGGGTTCTTCGTCAGAAATGGAAATAAAGGGGTAAACAAAAGGATATTCATTTCCCTCAACGGATATTCTTCAGAAACGAAAATGAACAGATTGAGTCATTTTCCTCAACGGGTATTCTTCAGAAACGGAAATGAAGGGGTAAACAAAAAGGATATTCATTTCCCTCAATGGATATTTTTCAGAAACGAAAATGAACAGATTGAGTCATTTTCCTCAACGGGTATTCTTCAGAAATGGAAATGAAGGATAAATCAAAAGGATATTCATTTCCCTCAACGGATATTCTTTCAGAAGTGAAAAATGAATAGCTAGTTCATTTTTCCTCAACGGGTGCTTCATCAGAAATGGAAATGAATAGAGTTAACTCTAGACACATGACAAAACTTGCTGTGGTTTCTTGTGCACTAAATTCCATAATTATGTATGCATCCATAATTACGTAATTCCTTGCATAGTCCGCACAGTTTGTTTTATAATGTGAAGGGGATAGAATTTGAACAAGCTCGAGACAACTTTGATTAGGTCAACACATAAACACATAAGCACAAAATTGTTTTCTTGGTTATTAATTTGTTATCAGTTTGTTATTAATTATTATTAACTTGTTGACGATTTGAACATGGGTATTCAATGTACACCAGGAACCCAGTCGATGGACTTCAACGTCCTCAAGAATCTATCTGAAAAAAATTGGATGATCTTCCAAAAATTCGATTTCGATTACAAGGAATTGTAATATTCGAATTAAGGTACACAATAATTAAGGATTTACGAAAATACCCTTAGGTACCCTATTAAGGATTTATAGTGGTACTTTGGGTATTCGTCCAGAGTTGTAACTTGCGACTTGTACTCCGTTTCCTTGGAAGAAACGGGTACTTAGGATTTTCGTGGAAACGCAAGAGATCATAAAATGGAAGAATTTTGGGAGTAGTTTGTTTTTCAAGGAATACGGTTCCTTGATTGTCGGTATTGTAGGGGATTTGTTGTTTATACATGCAACCACATTTGTACATTGCAATGTAAATAAAAGATTTATTTGTAAACAACAACAACAACTGTTTCATAGACTATGATAACAAAAGAAATAATACATAAGGCTCGATTATTTCTAAACGGCGTCATCTTCCAGTCGGTCAAATGCTCATCCCTGCGCTGGATTTGCATTAGCAAGCTTTGGGCAATTCTTTCGGAAATGGCCCATCTCGCCACAGTTGTAGCAAGACCCTGGTGGAAAACGAGCTTGAGCAGGATTGTTGTCAGCTTGATTTGGTGCAGCTGCAGCTCGGCAAACCCTCGTTGTATGACCTATAAGTCCACAAATTAGGCATTTGCGGCACTTCACACTGGCATGATGATGAAGGTTACATTGGTTGCACAAGGGTGCAGTTCCATTGTATGGCTTCCTAGCAGGGGGTTGAGCTGGTTGGTTGGGGACAGCTTGATCATTGTGAGCAACCACGGCGAATTTCTGAGAAGCCTTTCACTTCTTAGACTTCTGGGAGGATTCAGTCTGCTCATCCTTTGGTTTCGATTCCTCGGTTGGTTTCTTATCACCCTTTCGGAAAAGTTTACCTTTCCTGTCTGAGATTCAGTCAAGGTAGCGGATAGCTCAATGGCCTGTCTAACTGTAGTGGGGTTGCTACCAGTAACAATGTCTTGTACTGAGTCAGGGAGGCCATCAATGTACTTTTCGATTGCCTTATCCGAAGGCGTAACCATGTTCGGGCATAACAGACTTAACTCCTCATAACGGTCCGTGTAGGCTCGATGCTCACCGCTATCTTGCTTAAGATCGTCGAATTCCCTTTCCAATGCTCTTATCTCATGACGAGGATGGAATTCCCTCATCTTTAGAGCTCAAAGCTCTTCCCATGTTTGAGCCAGTGCCACATCGGCACCCCTATCCCTCATCACACCATTCCACCATGTTAACGCTCGTTTCTCAAAGATACTAGATGCGAATTCAACCTTTCGCTCGTTTGGACACTGAACATGCCTGAAGGTGCTCTCTAGACTCTCGAACCATTGCAGGAGTGCAGTTGCTCCTTGAGACCCAGAAAATTTTGATGGCTTAGCTGAGTTGAACGTCTTGAAGTTACAGGGAGCATTATTGTTGTTATTGTAGACTTGGTTAACTTGAGCAATGAGGTTTGGGAGTACAGCAGCCATTTGCTGCGTAATGATAGCTGCCAGTTCTTCATTAGGTATCTGATTGTCGCGTCGTGGATGCATTCTAAAAGAGGAAGCATAGGAGAAAACAAGTGAAATGGTATTGGGTAAGAACAGTATGTTACCGACCAAAAGGCATGGATGATGGTCATTTGTTCGTACCACGAAACAAACAAACGACATAGAAAGGCTGAACAAAGTAAATAGGTCCTTATAATGTATCGCGAAGACATGCTTTATCCTATAAGTGGACACTCACCCCAAGAATTCCCAGGTAAGAGTGACTGGTTCGATTATGTGGATTTGTACGAACACTCTAGCCTTAGACAGAAAACTCAGGATATAGACATTCACCCTTCCAGATTGCACGT
Organism: Helianthus tuberosus; assembly: GCA_030545235.1. Lineage (NCBI taxonomy): Eukaryota > Viridiplantae > Streptophyta > Magnoliopsida > Asterales > Asteraceae > Helianthus > Helianthus tuberosus. The sequence goes on along the minus strand of CM060426.1, from coordinate 45,075,378 downwards.
GTTCACATTAATAAGACCCAAACTTTGACGAGATTTTGAAAACTTTGAAGGTTTAAAACCTTATAATAAATCATCCTAGAACAGATGATTAGTTCTCAAGGCAGATTCGAAATTTGTGTTCTTGTTCTGGTTGTCACCTAAGGATAAGTGACGGTATTGTTTTAAGATCTAAACACAAGAATCATGTGTTTGGGTCCTAGGAAGGTTATAGACTAGGCCAATGCATTACTAATAACCTAATTCCCTATAACCATAGCTCTGATACCAACTTTTCTGTCACACCCCGACCGCGTTAAAACAACAAACCGCGGCGGAAACGTCGGGGAGTGTCGTAACAAAATCATTGTTTCACAACACATGGATAAAAGTTTTGTTTTATTGAATTAAGTTTATTACATTTTATTGAAACTAGAAACAAAACATGAACAAATTAACTTCCATTGTTATTAAGTCACTAAGGCCTCGTCCATTCCTATGTGAGCATGCACCAATATCATCAACAAACATCATCAACTATGTTACCTGAAACATATGTGAAAATACGTCAGCATAAAAATGCCGACGAGTACATAGGTTTTGTGTTAGTGTCAGATTCATGACTCGTTTACATGTTGCAATACCGTATTAAAAACCTTGTTTTGAAAAGTGTATAGTGTTGCAACATAATTAACCAGCTCAAATCAAGTTGGTTATACTTTATAAAATCTCGCAGCCATGATTCTTAACCCAAAACATTTGTTTAAGTAAACCCAGATCGTAAATTGTTTTTATAATAAAACTTGAATGGTTTATATTGTTAGAAAAACCTTGTAATATAACTTTGTTTTGATAAAATTTACCCAAGTGATCTAGATAACGCAACGATATATAATGTGTTAAAAGCACTTATATATAGGAAGTACCAGTGGCGTATCCACCATGCTTTTAACACATTACACCCGCCCCGTTACCTAATCACTTCCCTAACCCAACGGTTCAAACAGTTACAAACGGTTCACATCAATCAATCAGTTCCAGACGATTCACATAAATCAACAGTTCCAAACGGTTCACAAGGATCAAACAGTTCCAAACGGTTCACATAACTCAAAGAGTTCCAAACGGTTCACAAGGATCAAACAGTTCCAAACGGTTTAATCAGTTCAAAATGTAAAACAATGTGTTCATATGCTGGATGAGCATATGCAACAAAATGTAATATATGAAAATCGATGTGCTAGCATGCTAAGTGAACATACATAGCAAAACATAGTGAAATCATGTACTATATGCGAACTAATGAACATAGCAAGTGTATGATATAAAAGCATGAAAAGCACGAAAGTAACAAGTAGGCACATGTGTTTCACCCCAAAACAGTTGAAAACAGTAAAAGAGGGGACTATGTACTCACTTGAGGATGCTTAGAAGTCTTGAATAACAACCAAGCAAAGCTAGAGGGATCACGGAATCAAACGGCACCTAATATAGGTAACTATGTTAACAGACCGGACCTAAATCGGATGATCGGATAGGATGAGGTTTCGTAAACCAAATGAGTATTGGATCTCATGTGTTATGGTTTAACAATGCCTACATACTAAATCAAAACCTATCCTAAGTGCTTTCGACCCGTTATGACCCATTAAGGTAGCTTATGCTACTTTAACACGTCGTTCGCGTAAAAGCGCGTTCGAGACGTCTAACTAGTCCTATGACAAGTATTATATGCCTAAACATGTTTAAATATGTTGCATAATCAGTTAAGTGACAAAAGTTTAAGTTACATATGCTTAAAATCCAATTATACATGGAAAGGGCATTTTGGTCATTTTCCTAAGGCATATAAACTACCTATCATACAACTACTTAAACTAAGTGACCATAACGTATAACCTCGAAAGGTTATCCCCTATACAACTATGGTCACTAAACATGCTTGGTCGGATCCTAATGATCGACCAAACGGGTCGAGTTCGAAAGTCTAAGCGATGGTTTAGACCGCTTGACTTACGACTCTATACAAGCACTACACTAAAAGTGACGAGCTAAACATGTTTAACTAAGTTAAAAAATAGGTTTTGATATCAAACAAAGGGTTTTGATACCCAAGAGTAGTTTGGTTGCAAAATACGCATAAATACGCATTTTGACCGAAACTACGACTCGTCACTACGCCTAATCAACGTGGTAATCAGTAGGTATAGTCACACGGGACTATAACCATCGTGATTATGCTGACGTTGCAAAGTTCAAACGAACTTTGTGTTGACCAAAGACTGGTCAAAGCAGAAAGTCAAACACTGTTTGACTTTCACACTTGAAAAGCAATAAAAGAACGAAAGAAGATTACAAAGGGTCCAAGCTAGGGAGAACTTGATCTATAACACTCAGGTATGAAGCAAAGGCTTTAACTTAGAGCATTAATCAGATCAAGGGTGCAGAAAATGGAATGAGGGCATGGGTATATATAGTTTTCGGTAAACCGTTAGGATCATTTCTTGCAAAAGGGGCTTCAATCTTGGCCATCCAAGTGGGCAAATGGTTTTACTAAACTAGGGGAACATGAAATACCATCAAAACAAGCAGATGGTATCCCAAATCAGTGTTTAAAACCATCAAAAACAGTCTGGAAGTCCAGATTCAATGTTTATGTGCTGTAAGTCTATCGCACCCCGCATAGCTTAAGGCCTCAGCTTACGCGCCCCGCGTGGTAAGTTTGATAGATTTACACTTTTAGTCCCTGCAAGCCCAAAACTTGGTTTTCGATGCATTTTGACACGTTTAAGCCCCGTTAACCCCATTTCAAGGCTCTAAAATGAAGTTAAAGTATAGGGAACTTAAAATATGCTCAAAAACATCTCGGATGTCGGTGCGTTTGGTCGTACGGTTGCGTTATTCGGGTAATTACAACAGAAGTCGTAACGAACGCGAAAACGATCCAAATTGTGCGACGAATGGTATTTTTGCATTCCAATCACTAAAATAAAATATTTTAATGATTACAAAAACTTTTGGGTGTCCGGATATATTCAGAACGTAAGATATGCGCGAAAATGCAAACTTATGCACTTTTTGACGCTTTTAGTCCCTATTGATCAAATAAGTTTATTTTCGCATACCGAACCCCTCAAATCCTATTTCTAAGCTATGTAAAGGATATTTAAGGTATGTTTAACTTATGATCAAGTTCCGGAATGTTCGTTACTATACAAATCGGTATAGTTTCGCAGTTTGACACAAATAGTCCCTGCGATCGAACAAACTTGTTTTTGACACACCAAACCCTCGAAAACTTATTTCTAAGTTATGTGAAGGTTATTTAAGGTATGTTAAGCCTATGTCACTGTTCCGGGGTGTTTGTTGCATTAAACCGATTACGTTTACGCATCAGTTCACGTATATCCTTCCAGAAAGCGATTTAAATCTCAAAATCGAACAAGAATTGATATGTGCAAATGACACACATATTTATACAAATCCCAAGTTTGAAACACAAAATTTCATTGATTTGGTATTTGTTTGACGGTTGAAGTGACACAGATGTCACACTAGAAGGATGTTAAAGCATAGGGGACTTGAAATATGCTTGGAAATATCACGGATGTCGGTTCGTTTGGTCGTACGATCGCGTTTTTCGGTTAAATACAACGAAACTCGAACGGATGCGAAAACGATCCAAATTAAGCGACGAATGGTATTTTTGCATTCCTATCACTAAATATAATATTTTAGTGATTAAAATTTTTTTTGGATGTCCGGATATGGTCAGAACGCGAGATATGCACGTTTATGCAAACTTTCGCAGTTTTTGACGCTTTTAGTCCCTATGATCAAATAAGCGCATTTTCGCATACCGAACCCCTCAAAACTTATTTCTAAGCTATGTTAGGGGTATTTAGGGTATGTTTAGCTTATGATCATGTTCCGGAGTGTACCTTGCTATACGAATCGGCAGACTTTTGAAGTTTGACGCAAATATTCCCTGTGATCGAATAAACTTGTTTTTGTCATACCAAACCATTAAAAACTTATTTCTAAGTTATGTAAAGGTTATTTAAGGTATGTTAAGCTTATGTCACTATTCCGGAGTGTTTATCGCATTAAACTGATTATGTTTACGTAACAGTTTGCGTATAACTTTCAAGAAAGCGACTAAGAGATCGAAATCGAACAAGAATTGATATGTGTAAATGTCACATGTAATTCTACAAATCCCGAGAATGAAACATAAGATTTCATTGGATTTGTATTTGTATGATGATCGTAGAGGCACAGGTGTCACAAATGTGCTTGGTTTTTGAAAAATATACCGGATTTTTCACTATTTGGATTGCTGCATCATTGTCACAATAAATTGGAGTTTGGGAAAAATTCAAACCGTAATCCACCAGTTGGTGTTGAATCCAGATAACCTAAGAGCACAGAGCTGAAGCGGCCACGTACTCGGCTTCTGCAGTCAACAGTGAGACAGTTTGCCACTTCTTGCATTGCTAGGAGATGAGGTGATCCCCCAGAAACTGGCATCCAGCTGGCGTAGACTTCATGTCCCTACCAGTGCCTCCAAAATTGCTTTTAAAAAAAGCACACAGATCAAATGAAGATTCTTTTCGATACAGAAGTCCAAGCCGAGGCCTGCCCTTAAGATATCGAAAGATTCTCTGAACAACATTTAAATGAGAGAGTTTAGGAGCAGCCTGATAACGTGCACACTGACACACAGCAAACATGATATATGGTGTACTGGCTGTCAAATACATCAACGAGCCAATCATCGACCGGTACAGTGTAGCATCAACAGCTTCTCCCTCCAGATCTTCCGTCATCACTGGTCTTTCTGCCATAGGAGTATTCGCAGGTTTAGCATCCAAAAGTTTGAACTTTGCAATGATATCATCAACATATTTTCCCTGATGAATGAGGATTCCTTTGGAATCTTGATGAATCTGCAGACCCAAAAAGAAAGTCATCTCTCCCAACGCACTCATTTCAAATTACTTCTTCATAACCTCCTCAAATTCCTTGCACAGTGCTTCACTAGTGGATCCAAAGATAATATCGTCCACATAGATCTGCACTAAGATTTGATCCTCTCCCACCTTTCAAACGAATAGTGTCTGATCAATTACTCCACGAGTGTATCCATGAGCGAGCAGATGCTCCGTCAGAGTGGCATACCATGCACGAGGAGACTGATGCAATCCGTACAAAGCCTTATCAAGTTTATAAACATGACGAGGACACTGTTTGTTCACAAAACCCGGTGGCTGTGACACATAGATCTCTTCTTTTACTTTGCCATATAGAAAAGCCATCTTGACATCCATCTGATAGACCTTGAATCCTATGAAGGATGCATACGCCAGAAACATTCTGATTGCCTCCAGTCAGGCCACAGGAGCATATACTTCATCATAATCTGTCACACCCCGAAATATCAGAACTGGCGTGACTGGACCGGTATCTTCATTGCACAGTGGAAGCAAATAAGCTAAGACTTCTAGAAATTGAACGTCTGCTAAGTACTCGAATTCCCATAGGTTCTCCTATTCCAACCATTCCATAGTTTTGAAAATGCAACCTGAGAAAAAAACATGCTAAAAGTCAACATAAAGTTGAGCGAGTTCATAGTTTGTTTTGAAAAAGATTTAAAATAAATCTTTTTGATAACCGATTTTAAAGTTGTTGAGAAAATATAGTAAAAATAATTTTCTCGGCATGATATATGAAAACTGTGAGTCTAGCCCACGAGAGTCTTTGTGCATTGCACGAGAGAGAATGGGCCGAGCCCAAACGAACCTTTGTAAGCAGGATCAGCGCGTCCTCTTACTTAGGTATAATTTGAAAAGCGTTACCAAAGTTTGTAAATCCATGTATTTGTGAGTTTCCATCAAGTGAATCTTAAAAACATTTGAAAACTTGAGTATCAAAAGCTGGTATGTTAGCGTCTATGAACAGATCATTAATGTTTTGCAAGGACATTAATATATGCGGCGACATAGGAAGCACTCAACCCTAGCAAATTTCCCCCGGTCCACCCGGTTAGAACAACAAAAGCACTACATGGGCCACACAAGGAGCCAAGAGTGGGGCTCGCTACACCCGATAGATCTACCACTTTTGCCCTCGGTCTTAAACAAGATTAATGGCACTTAAGAGAGATTACTATTCGCTCACATGATCTAACAGTTCATTCCCTAGCTTAACCATATACCCTAGTTAACGTATAATGTGTGAGTTATTCATGTCCTTGGGCCTCTGCCCATGTCCTTGGGCCTTTGCCCATGTCATTCGTGTTATTAAAACTCATGCATGTTTTGAAAAACACTTATGTTTTTATAAAACCGGTATGTTTAGCATAATCTTTTCGTGAACCATTTGAGTTCGTTGAAATCCTGTCGCAAAATGGTTTATAAATATGTGGTATTCATTTATCGAAACCTTGTGTGATTTTGCAAAACTTGCATGTCTTTCCACCCCCGAAAACATTTTATAAAAATGTAAAACAGTAAAAAGTGGGGGTTATGAACTCACCTCAATATCGTTGTGCAAGATAAATTGACTTCAATCATAAGCTCGTTATGTGTATGCTAGCAAAATCAAATGCCCAAAATAATTTCCGACCTACACGTGTCCTAACTCATATAAGACACTAAGGTCCATGAAACATTGCCCTAGCATATGTGTTGGTCATAATCAAATCATCCGACTAGCTAGTTTTGAAATAAGTATTTTCTTGTTTTTAGCACGACACATTGGTGATTCCTTCCAATTTGACAAAACCTATATTTACACCTAAATATATATTTTATGATAATAATAATAATAATAAGGTATCGGCATTATTATACTCGTAGTAGTCCTTGATTAAATCATATCCGGGTGTAAAAGTAAATATGGTTTTAACCCGGTTCAACGAGAGAAGCAATATATATATTGAACATTTATATTTAGAGAATAACTCACTTAATATGACAATTATTTATATACATAAAAATGATACGTTTATAATTGTGCGTTCAAGGTCTACACTTATTTAAGTGAATTCTTGTACTACTCCCATAAGTACAAAAATATTAGTTTAGTGCCTTTATGACATAAAATTATGTCATTAAAGTTTATAGGCATCTTTCTAAAGACAATCATAACTTTTTACAATTTAGCCATTCATATTTGTAAAGAAGTTATGACACCATAAATACAAATTTATGACAGTTTATTACAACCATTTCTACAAATCCGTATACCACGTATTAGTGTATACATGAAATCAATTTTCATTACTAATGACATTTGTTATTTGCTTGTTTTTACTCTAGAGGCAGTTTCCCTAAAAAAGAAAACGTACAGAAGGTTTTTAAGAAAATAAGAAGTTAACATCCTCCTGTACCAATTTTCTGAACCTCTAGGTACAACTCTCTTGGGCCGATATATATTTTTGGTGGAAGGATCATGTTTAGCCAAACACATAAGTCTAAAGATTCATAGATTTTTAAGTGGAATAGCACTACTTGGATGATTTGATGTATAACATGGGAAGCTCAAAGGACATAACAACACTTACAAAAGCAAGCGAGGATGCGATCGAAAGACGAGATGGTGAAGAACTCGAGTTCGCTTTCCGTTAGTGTTCGAGGCTTGATTCTTGCGGATCGTGAACTAGTTTTGATCATATAAGCGACTAGATAAGGAGATTTATGAAAGCTAGTTATATAAGGGTCGAACTTGGAAAACTTACACTAAGTGAGCTTGAACTAGACAACAAGGCTGCGAGAATGGTGTCGGACGAAAACCGTGATGATACTCGGCTTTGAACAAGCTTGATTGTTGAAGGTTCTCACTAGAACACTTTGTATTCTCTTGGGTGGGTTGAGATATTGGGTGGTTTCAGATGAGTTACAGGAACCAGAGGGATAGAGGATTTGAGTATGAATGTGTTTGGTGAAAGTTTGAAAAAGATATATGGTGGTATGGGATTATAATAATATGTATGGTCTTGGTTTCTTTTTCTCCTTGTTCTTTCCCATCAAACAGATGTTAAATAGGGATGGATGGATGTTGTTGACTTGCAATTGATTAATTCTAATGTGCTAGTATGGTCATTCAAATAAAATAGTTTAATCAAAACAATGGGATACAAAATGTTGATTAAAAGCTTTGTAAGTTGTCTTGTCCTATCTACTCTTGACTTTCGTTGACAGCAAGAAAAAGATAGGCAAGACATGGTTTTAGGAATATAATAATGAAATTGGTAGAATCAAACATATGGGTTATTTGTGTTTTTATTTAACACTAGAACTTATAAAATATTTGTTATCATGACACTTTGTTGCCAAGACATCACCATACTCTCAAGACCAAGTCAAGAAGCAAAATTCACAAAAGTGAGGGGGCTAGGGTGTGCTCGGCGAAGAATGGGGGAGCAAAGGGGCTTGGGACTTGTGTTGCTTGATTAGAATAAATAAAGTAGGTTACGAAATCCCCAACACTTGATTTAGTTTGTTAACTTGTTAGTCTAGATACAAGTTAATTTGGGTAAATATTACTAGACCACATAAATACCCCAAAAAAAATACATAGCTTGGTAAAAAAATCTACTTGTGTAGATGTTAAAATGTGACAAAATAACATTCACGAGATAAACCGAATAATTATGACACTTTTATCCTTACGCTATAAGACTCCACCGATAATGTTAAATGCAATAATCCATGCATTTGCCCGGGCATTGTTAGACTTCATGGAATGTCGTAAATATCATTTTAAGATTGAAAATATGTAAAATAGTGTCGTTAGTTGACGTTTGACGCGTTCGTTCGTCGGTTGCGTTAAAATCGCGTAAAATGCTTCTTTTGTCGCTTTTATTCTGTTTTTCGATCCGATTTCAACTGCGAATAATAAAATTTGATTATGAAGCTAAAATATCGCAAAACTTCGGTTTTGTAGGTAATACGCGTGTCTGATGCTTCCGTTTCGTTGTCGGTGCATTCCCGCAGTCGCGTTTTTCGTTCACGTTTGCGTGTTGTGACATTCGAAAGCGTGAAAATTTCGCTAAACAAAACCCATAGGTTTAAATTATACGTATAAAATTCGTATTTGTCGGCGTGGTCAATATTTTGTACGGAATCAGTTCGTTATCGTTTATCGTTACGCAGTTTCTCCGCAGATTATCATTCGCGTACTATAAAGTCGAGTAGGCGTTCCTAGGCATTACAAAAGCCTAATTGGGTTAACTTGTGACAACCCGAACTTCCAAGGTTAGTTTAAATGGACCGTCACTTATGCATGAATAACTATTGGGTCATTCTTTCCACTATCATACTTTGACTACAACTGGGCTGAGATACTTATCACTCAACATGTGATGATCTACATTGAATATTGTGTACTGAACAATAGATTTTGATTACAATTGAATCACTTCACAAATCACGTGACTACTGAACATTCATTAATTGAAACTAAATCCTTTGAATCCATCAATTTGAATCAAGTAAATGGCCGACAACTTTATATCAAACAATTCTTATTGGACCTTTACTTTTAGTGGGCTGACAAAACAAGAGAAACCCTTATGTTGAGTATTGATATTGGGCTGCCCACACCTTCGAGACTTAATGTAAACCCAAACTAATTAATACTTAAAGCATACGGCTCTTCTCATGCTTACATTAACATACGCATACACCTCAAACCCTAGTTCTTTTCATCTAGGACGACAATTTCTTTATTGGTGAAGCTCTCCTCGATTAGCGATCCACACACACTTTCGATTCCTTGCACTTTGTGGTTAGTATGGCACCCCCCTGTTTGATATATATTTTTTTTATTATGTGCAGTATATTAATTCTTGTATGATGAAGGATATTGATGATCGATGATGATGACTGTTCATATTAGGGTTTGTTATGTAATAAAAACTGTAATGATGATGATTGCAGAACGTAAAAGTCATTGACCCATTACTCATGCTTTAGAAAATGTGTTAACTGAATGATTAGACATATGATTAGGCTTTCGATTAAATCTGTGTAGTTGTGTGTCAATGTTAGGAATCATGTGAACTGGTAGGGCCACGGTGAAACTCCCATGTCGGCAAAACTCCCATGTCGACGAAACATAGGGCTTTCGTCGACAGGGATATGATGGATTATAGTGTTTCGTCGGCTGGTCCTTCGCCGCTGGCAATAGTGGACCTTCATTTTGTACAAAGTCATTGACACATAACAAGTTACGTGAATGGATGTGATTAGTGTCAGCCTATTGTGCGGCCCAATTATATTTGAGATTTGTGAATTGTGAATTAAAGTTCATGTGATATTAATGATTAGTTGCCATCACATCTGCTGTTGTAGATCATATAATCAATTGCTTGTTTTGACGGCCCATGTATGTTGGTATGCACTAATTAGAGTTGGTCCAATCAATTTCTAGTATTAATCGGTTCAATCATTACTGTTGGATTAGAATGATATAATATGTGCATGTCATTAATGCTGAATTAGAATGAGAAGTGTGATGGACTGACTGTTAGTAGCAGACCCATCTGTTAGATGTATTACGTGCCACACACATGGGATGTAGACTTGTATAAGGATTAGGTACTTGTTATGTGTTAAACGGTAACTCATGCGGCAAGTGCAATCGGTGGAAATATGTGTACCGTTGTGTGAACGACTTGCATATGAAACCTATACGCTGGTTATGTGATTTTACGATAAATGTTGTAGAACGATGGGTTGCATGCTTAACGGTTATGACTTGTATAAGAACATGTGTTTTATTTGTCTGCTACTTGCACAACGTGAACGATAAATACGAGATATGTGTGAACACTATACTGACTGTCTTTGGTAACCACGGTAGGGCTGGTTGATTAACTGGAACGGGTAAATTATTAAATACCGAGCAAATCTAAGGTGAGTTCACACACTTTCTAAGGCATGGGATTCCCGGTGGTTGGGAATGGGTTAAAGAATTAAAACGGAACCTACATATCCCCCTTGGGTAGGATATGTACGGCCATCCTCCATGGGTAGGATGCCAATCTTAATCCTGCGTATTCTCCTTGGGTAGAATACGTACGTTCGTCCTCCTTGGGTAGGACAACAACCTTAAACTTACTAGACAAAACTCTATCATTAAGTCCCTCATTTTATATCAACTTAATCACCGAGGCCGATGGCGAGCGGGTCATTAGTTAATAGAGCTATTAGGTTTGACAAACCTCACACCGTGCCGGTCGGACGGGCGTGTACTAATGGATCATGGCAAACTATCAATGATGATAGACATTGACGTAGGGCACAACTTACTTTCATCAGTAGTCGATATGGTAACGGTCTAGTGGTTCACATGGGGAAGCCCCCACTGATTATGGATATAGTTTGGGAAACAAAGATACTGGTTAACTCGTGGTGTACGAAACAACTTATGGTTTTCAAAACAAACTTGTAAAACTAAACAACCAACTGTGAACTCGCTCAACTTTGTTGTTGACTCGTTGTTACATGCCTTGCAGGCCTTTAGGTGCATATTGTTGGAACTTGCTGTCTGGGATGCTGGAGTGGTCATGGGTCGAGAAACATGGAAACGCGAGACGAACTTAATGACTTCACACACTTGATTTATGAATTTCTTAATTATTGTATTATGCTTCCGCTGAACATTAAGTAATGGTTTGTAACGCTTCTATCAATAATAAATGAAAATTTTATTTAGAATAACTATTATGAGTTCAACATGATTGGTGGCTTGGATCCTGGTATGTCACACGCCCCGCGGTAATTACGCATGTGGTATTTTGGGGGTGTGACAGATTGGTATCAGAGCCATTGGTTATAGTGAACTTGGTTTTATTAAAAAAAAGGGGGAAAATGTTTTTGTAAAACCAGACTATAACCGAACAGTTCTGAAGACGTGAATACGACCATGACACTCAGCTCCAGATTGCAAGGTTCGTCTCTCGTATACTCATTGTACTACATAACTAGTGAACACCTACATATGATATTGCATGTGATTGCACGTTTAGTATGAATTCATGTATACTTGCATGTGTTATGTGACCGATAGGGTGGTATTTCAATAAACCTTCATGACTTACGCTTCGGGATACTCTTTGTTTGCTACTCGAGTTTGAGGAACCATTTGACATGAGTAAGAGGAGCTGAGATGAGCATGCAAATCACAATATCATTGTGGGTGCACACATAATGATAATGTGGGGTGCATGTGTGTCCCAGTGAGGCTTAACAAGTGGAAAAAGGGGTTCCGTACCGTCATTTGATCGATGTGAAACACAACAAACCTATAGGGGTCATAGCAGTAATTGTCCCCTACTCGAACATGAACTTTTCATTCATCTTTGGATCCCTTCAAATCTCGATGCTATCGAGTATTACCTGAACACCTAGCGAACCGTGTAGATTGTTAGGTGCTTATACGAACGTCCCTGAGTTGCATGTCACAGCGTCGAATGATTGATCGATACCTTTCTTACTCCTCTTCGTTTGCTGGAACTCATGTATTGACATCTTAGATCCCGAAGTGTGATCACTTCTGCAATACCCTCGTAACAGACTGTGTATTACTCAAGCAACTTGCAACATCGATGGACAGGAGGATGAGTGTAGTACTTTACCGACCTCAGTACTTTGACGACCCTAGTTACCAACAATGAACATCAGCGATTTGACTCCAATCGAATCCTTAACCCTAGCCAACGACTCATGGGAGTCAACTTTTACGAATTAATCGGGACATAAACAATGACAATCGACCATGGTATGGAACGTGAAACTTCCAGCATAAGGGGTAGCGCCTTAGAACGTGGCACGAAAGATGAAAAGATGGACCCTGTCGATGAAAGATCGTAGAGCTCCGTTTCAAACAACAGCATTGGAGGCAACAGTCACGGCAACATCAAGGTACTTGAAATGATAGCCAGCAGTAAGGAAATAAAGGTGTCTACAACATGGATTGGCCGTGATTAAGTTAAGAAGACAACGACCAAGGGAACAACGACAGTACTTGAAATCCTTGTAATGAAAACAGCAACACTAGAAATGATGCTCATGGAAGGGCATTTAGGGTATACGCGGGCGACGCCAGGATGGTGGCAACTTGGGAGCTTGTACAGGTAGCTAATCGCTTCGACTCTGTCCTGTTTAACCCTGATGCTTCTCGAAAGGCTGATGACAAGACAATGGAAACCTCGTACGATCGTTGGGATGCAAACTCGACCTTGTGGGACAAGTGTCCGACATCGACCTTTCTTCCGTTGTTCTTGATAGATGTACCCTGTAAGGAGAAGATTCTACGTACCCCTCCCCTTAGTGGAGGATTGTTATCTGTTCTAACAAGTCAGAGTGGCGCAACGGTTAGCGTCATTTTAGCAATGAAAGCCAGGAGTGTCTACGGAGGGACTACTCCGCTATGTTAACAACCGTTACCGATGTTAAGGATAGGAAAAAGGAGGATCGAGGATCCGCCAAATTGTTCGTGATTCCTCTCGGTGTGCTACACGAGGAACTTTCAGGTTTACTTCCACAACTGTTAGGCTGGATCTCAGTCTGATCTCGCCCCGGAGGCAACCCTGACTACACGCACTCTTACTGTCTTGCACCAGGAGGGTTGCAAGAGCTGTCTAATCAACCGCATGAATTGTTGAACAGGAGTTATGTCGGACCCAGCTTTTTGCGTTGGGGAGCCCAAGTTATATTCGTGAAGATAAGCCTTTTTCGTATGTGTACTGATTTTCAAGAACTCAATAAGGCGAAAGTTGAGAACCGTTTGCCACGACCATATATTGACATCCTGACGACCAGTTGCGGGGGTCAAGCTTCCATACGAGGATTGAATAACAAACGAGCTATTGTCAGAAGGTAGTCTAATGGGAGAATGTGCCTGTTGTGACAACCCTCAAAATTTCAGGTACTGTACAAATTAGTTAATCTTAAATTACGTGCTTAATGACTGTGCTTGATTACAACTGATAATTTAAAGTGCTCTATGATTCTATATCATATATACATGCATCACATTTTATACAGTCACTCCATTCATTACACACCTACATTAGCGACATACTTGATGCACTCAGCACAGTTGACACACTGAACAGTTGATTCAGAAATAATGCTGACAATGCCAGCACTTAGACAGACAATATTACTATGGCCAGTATGAGTCAGGGATAGGGTACTACACTGGTTTGTAGTGTAGGGAAGTGAGGACCAAAAGACTGCGTCATTAGGTGATAGATATAGTGCCGGGAAGTGACTAAAACATGCGTTAATTACAGAATTCTGCTTTCTTTTATTTAATTCAGCTTTTTATCATACCAGTAGAATACACAAATATAGCAGAGTGGTCCTGTATACTTTCCTAAGTGCCAGGAACGTTTTCGTTACAAAAAGATGCACAAAAGACACTATACGGTACAATTAAACGCTTTAACGGAACGATACGTAACCGAACAACCAGACAATACCCGAGACACAAAAATATTGTCAGAAATATTATTTTATCTTTCTTAATTAATTTCGGTCACAAAAATTCCCATACGCCATGTAAACATGACATACACCCACTATACTTGGGAATACCCTTAACCTTCTAATTTAATACCTATTAGTTAACGAAAATTCTGCCATGATTACCTATATATCTTGTTTAGATTTTGGTTAAGTGTGATCTTGATTTCTATTGGCTAAAAATATTAGAGGGTTACTTGTGGGACTTAACTTGTAAGAGATCCTACAAATTCCAAGAACTTCCATCATTTCTTCCAACATCACACTCCACCCCTCACCTCCCTCCTCTTATTTTCGGGGCCCCCCCTTCCCCATAACCGAAAATCACCACCTCCATCTCTCTCATCCTTCATCTTCTTCACACAAGTCCATTCAAGCTTCAAGAGGATCCAAGGAGGTTGCAAGGTTGAAGGAACATCAAGAGAGCTTGTTCTAGTCACTTCACCATACTTTTTCTCACCATCATCCTTACACTAAGATTTCCATCCTAGCCTTGTGCTAGTGGTATGTCCCTTCCCACCCTTGTTCCATTTTGTTCTTGTTATGTTTTGTTTAAATGTTCTTGACACACACAAGCTAAAACACTAGATATATGAACTTGAAACTCTACATAAAAACCTTTCATAAAAAGTTTGTTTGAAGCTGAAATCTGGTTGGTTTGAGTTTGGTAAATGCATGCATGGTGTGTGAACATTAAATCATTGATAAAACTTGGTTAGGGTCTTTGTTTTTGTGTTTTCAGTAACTTCTACAATAAAAAAACAGCTTGCTGATTGAGATTTTCCAGCCCCTTCAACAGGCTGTAACTGGTTCATTTTTAATCGAAAAATTGAATTTATGGAGTCTAAATTGTGTAATTTTGAATATCTGAACAAATGGAACTGGAATTGAAATTTTTCGAGGTCGTTTACTATTTTTAAAGAATTATTTTAAGACAGCAGCTCAAGCTGAAATTTTCCTGCTGAAAAAGTGTGTTGTAATCAGAGTCAAAACTTGAAACCTGAGCAGAATCAGCTCATGGAATTTTTACTGTAGATTGTCACTGTTGTTTCCGTGACCCCCCAACTGGAATTTCGTCGATCCGACTTACGATTGATTTTTAGTGAATTTTTCCGTAAAACTGCAATCAGAGGTAACAAATCTGATTGCAGTTGGGTAAAAGAATTTTTATATAAAATTGGTAATGAACTGGTTTCCGAAATTTTTACACAATAAACAGTGGATTATATATGACATCCTGTAAAAAATTGTGAATTTTTGGAAAATGTTAGCTATTTTATTTAAATACTCGAAGACAGTCCAGTATTAGTTAAGGGCATTGCATGTACGATTGTCGGGTTGGTTATGTGGGAACACTCTACGAGATATTTGTAAAATAAAATATTATGCTTTTAAGCATGGACACCTCTATTTACAGAGGAGGCTATGGCGAAATTTTTCGAAAATGATAACACTTAGTAAATATTTACTTTCTAAGACTAAAATTTGCTAGAACATTGAACGAACAAATATTTATCACGCAAATCAATATAAGCAACACAACTCTAAATATTAAACTCTAAGCCAAGGCACGGCCCGTTCGTCTAATAGACATTAGTACGTGTAGGTTGTCGTGTAGCAGACAGAGTTGAGTATCGGTACAAGACGCACTACAGTGAGTTCATGTCCCCCTTTTCTCTTAACTATTTTCAGTTTTACTTTTCGGGGGTGAAATACATGTTACAGATATTTACAGACATTTACAGACTTTTATTATGGTATGGTTAGCTTAAGGAGGGTTTTTACTACGCGATCATGTGAGTGGTGGGTACAACGCTTAAGGCCATTAATCCTCATAGTAGGACCACGGGGCATGAGTGATAGATCTATTTGGGTGTAGCGAGCCCACACCCATGAGGTCGGGGCGGCCCATAGTGGTGACTATGTCTTCATACCGGAGACAAATTTGCTAGGTTTGAGTCTTCCTGCATCATTTCACACATACTATTGGTTTTGCAACCCAATGGTGATCAGGTTTTTCCTTAATTGCTACATACCAGGGACTTTTACTTATACAGACATTTTTAAAGGCTTTTATATACTCACTTACACATGAACTCGCTTAACTTTTTGTTGACTTTTCAAATTACATGTATTTCAGGGAATGAATAGGATCTGGCAGGTGGTGCATGTTAGCTGCGCACTAGATAAGGATGTCATCCAGGGTCATAGGGTTTTGGAAGTGCGACTCATTCCTGGACGGGTTGCATGTCTTAAATCCTCGTTTTATTAGTGGTTCTTCGTTGAGTCTTATGAACTCATTTTAAACAAAGTCATGGTTTGTAACGTATTATGTGGTTGATGTTTTTCAAAGACAATATGTTATGCATTTTCTAAACTATTTTAAATGGATGAACATCCCATATTTTATCATATAGCATTATTGTGATTGTTGCTATGGTATTAAGAAGTCACACCAATTAAACCCACGCTTCCGCAAAAGCCAGGGTGTGACAGCTTGGTATCAGAGCCTCGATCATAGCGAACTAGGATTCATTCTCGAGTCTAGACTATGATCACTAGGGCTCTCACGAAAATGTTTTCAAACATTTTACATTGCATGCACTAAACGCCCAGATCCAGGGCACAAACATTTTTACAAGCAAAAGGGCACAAATACACTTTTCAAAAATTATATTTCGGTCTTAGAGACTGAGGGAGTTCGGTCTTAGAGACTGAGGGAGTTCAATCTTAGAGATTGGGAAAGAATTAGTCTTAGAGACTGGGAGGTTGGTCTTAGAGACCAGGGTAGTCTGAGAGTCTAGGGAGTTCAGTTTAGAGGTTTGGAGGAATAGTCTGGGAAGATTAGGATACATGCATGATTACATTGTTATTTGTTTACATGCTTACCTAATTTACGTGCATATGTTGTGGATGTGTTACAGACACCATGGCATCTTCTGGCAGTGGAGTATCTAACACGAGCGACCCGATGGCCTTTACTTCTGATGACGAGATGGCCACAGACTCGGGAGTTTACACTTCAGACTACACGAGCACCGATGAAGACGATTTTCAGCCTTTCGCCCTACCGGACTTCGGGAACGACATGCCCTTAGCTGATGGCCCGCCAGGAGAGGATCTACCCCTTGTTCTGATCCCTGCTCCCCTCCTTTTTGCTGCAGTTCCCTTTGAGGAACAACCTCTCGACGCGTTACCCGCCGATGATATCGTTCTACCCATCGAGGGTCCCCCGGAGGGAGACCAGGATGGTGGGGCCCCGATGGAGGACGATGCTCCGCACGCTGATATCCCAGTTGTTGACCCCGTTGTTCCCATGATTGAGCTTCCTGACATGGAGGTTCACTCTGATTCGTCAGCCTCAGATTCCGTTGAGTCAGTAGCTTCCTCTTACCCACCGTTGGGATTCGGTAACTTCCCTCGTATTAACTACGATGAGGATACAGATATGGAGGATGAGTTGGTTCCTAAGGAGCAGCCTGCTGAGGTTCCTGTTCTCCCGGATGATCAGGATCCTGTTATGCCTGACGATCGACAGCCTGCTCCCGTCATTCCCGAGCCCGTTATTGCTCTTGACCCCATTCCTGAGGATGCACCAGTTGCACCACCCGTCACTGATGCACCTGTCATTGCACCACCAGCTGCTGAGATCCCAGACGTAGCACCCATACCTAACCCTATTTTTGATGACCTGGCACCGTTTGCTACCTATATCGACCCGAGATACGCTGACACCCAGAATGGGTGGATTGAGGAGGATGACTACCCTCCGTATGCGGTCCCCGTTACTCCCCCTACCGCACCTGTTACTACACCACTCGACATCCCGTCTACCCACCCACATACCTCTGGTACCCCACTTTTTCCCCCTCACACCATGGACGCTCATCACACAGGACCTCCTGTTTCGTTCCTACAGTTTGTTCCGCCCTCACGACCGGATGAGGGTTCCTCAGCACATCCCGCTGGTCATGTACCGACATTTGTTCCCGTCATACCCCAGCTTCCTTCTGTTATACCCACTACCTCACCATTCACCGGGCCACCTTTTGCTCCATCTGGTGAGCCTTTTCTCTGGACCACACACTCTACTATGCCACCTACATATCCGTATCACCCCTACCATGTCGGGCCTTCCACCGAGGATGTTCTGATTTCATTCATGTTACAGCACGAGGCACTAACCTGCCGCGTGCAGGATCTAGAGAGAACTCATCGCGCCATGGAAGAAGATTGGCTGCATATGCGACAGTTACTCTACTCTCAATTTCCTCCACCTCCTCCACCGCCATCAGCTTAGCTACCCTTAGTCTTTTGCCGGTAGTGAGTACATTTGAAGAGAAGACATCAGTTGGGCCAGACTATGCGGTATTTTGAAGACCACATTTTGACAGGATAACTTTGGTTATGTGATTTTTGCTTATTGTATTAGTCTAGACAGTTAAGACAAGGGCATTTTGACCCTTAGTCTCTTTTGGATGTATGTACATTTGGAAAACTTGTAAACAGTGTATGGTGGTCTTAATTTTATAAAAGCCCAATTGCAGTATTCTCATTACATGCTTTGTTAAAGTTGTTTGTTTATGTTCTATAACATGAGATGTTATGTAGTTGATTTATTTATAACATGAGATGTTATGTGATTGATTTATTTATAACATGAGATGTTATGTGTGGATATTGCTGAATACATACGTATTTTTACCTATTATGACCTGACCAACGTGGACCATCTTTTAGAGGATGCCTCCAAGACGCGAAGTACGCATGCCTACTACCCAGGCAGAACTCCAAGGGATAATTGCCGCCGCTATAGCACAACACGAGGCTCTACGCTCCGAACCTAGCAAGGGTACCACATAAAACAATCCACCTCATGGCTGTACCTACTGGCAATTCCTCAACCACGAGCCTCCGAAGTTCGACAGCACTGGAGGTGCCATAGCCTTTGTGAAGTGGATCGAAAGAATGGATTCCATCTTTCAAGTGAGTGGTTGTACGCCGGAACAACAAGTCACATACGTTTCTGAGCTGCTTCTAGATGAGGCTCGACTATGGTGGAATCTTCAGATTCGTATAAAGGGCGCTACTGCAGCATATGCGTTAACATGGGGTGAGCTGAAAGGAATGATGCGTAAGAAGTATTGCTCCCAAACGGAAACCCAGAAGTGGGAAGATGAATTTCGGAGCCTGATGATGGAAGGTTCGAAGGTGTTGGAGTACGTGCAAAGACTTCATGATTTGTCATGAATTTTTCCGTACCTAGTGAAACCAGAATTGAAGAAATTGGAACAATTCATTTGGGAACTGGCGCCTCAAGCCTTGAGCTTGATGGCAACATCAACGCCACCAACAACTGATGCTGCAAGTAAGATGGGTTTGGCACTCGCTACGGAGGCACTTAGACTAGAAAAACTTATAAACCCCGCCAAGAAGAAGGAGACTCAGGTAGAGTCATCCGGAAAGAACAAAAGGAAGCTCTCCGAAGATACCCGAACAAAGAATGAGAACAAAAGAAAGGGTTATATGGGCACTCTGCCCAAGTGTAACACCTGCCAGCGTCATCATTCTGGCTGGTGTGGGCAGAAAGCATGTGAAGCTTGTGGAAAGGTTGGCCACTTGAAGGATTCTTGCTGGGCTAGTGCTGGCTGGGGAGGCCAAGGAGGTCTTGGTAATCGGAACAACAATCGAGGAGGCAACAGGAACAGAAACCGTGAAAATGTTGTGAATCAAGCTGGGAATGGGAATGGCCGAGGGCCAGGATGCTTTAACTGTGGGGAAATTGGGCACTCCAAGAAGGAAAGCCCGAAGCTGAATCAAGCCCGTGGGAGAGTATTCAACATGGGCGCAAGGGAAGCGCGCCAGGATCCAAACGTCGTCACCGGTACGTTCCCTATAAACCAACGCTTTGCATCTGTTCTTTTTTATACTGGTGCCGATTATAGTTTCGTATCGTTAGAGTTTATGAATAAACTTGGGTTGGCCACTAGTAAGTTAGACGTTCCATACTCGATCAAATTAGCAAATGGGAAACTAATTGAAGCGGGAGAAGTCATCAGGGGATGCATGATAGAACTGGGAGGACACGAATTTAAGCTAGATCTACTACCAGTCGAGTTGGGAAGCTTCGACGTGATAGTGGGAATGGATTGGTTATCGAGCAACAAGGCCGAGATCGTTTGTCACGAGAAGACCATCCGCATCCCAATGGCAGATGAAGAAACGATCGTAGTACTCGGAGAGAAGCGTGATACGCCGTTGAGGATCATTAGCTGTCTGAAGACTAGAAAGTGTTTACGGAAGGGGTGTGTTGCCTTTCTGGCACACATCGTGGATAAAGAAGCTGCTGAGCCAAGGATTGAAGATATTCCGATCGTAAGAGAATATCCTGAAGTCTTTCCAGAAGACTTGCCAGGATTGCCGCCACAATGGCAAGTCGAATTCCACATTGACTTGGTTCCAGGCGCCGCACCTGTAGCCAAGGCACCCTATAGACTTGCTCCATCAGAGATGCAGGAGTTGTCGACACAACTCCAGGAGCTATTGGATAAAGGATTCATCAGACCAAGCTTCTCGCCTTGGGGAGCTCCGGTTCTGTTCGTTAAAAAGAAGGATGGTAGCTTTCGTATGTGTATAGACTACCGCGAGCTCAACAAGTTGACTGTCAAGAACCGTTATCCTTTGCCGAGGATTGATGACCTGTTTGATCAGCTACAAGGTTCAAGCTTCTATTCAAAGATCGATCTTCGCTCAGGATACCATCAACTCAGGATACAAGAAGATAGTGTCCCAAAGACGGCCTTTAGGACTCGTTATGGACATTACGAGTTCTTGGTTATGCCATTTGGATTGACAAACGCACCGGCAGTTTTCATGGACCTGATGAACCGAGTTTGCAAGCCGTACCTGGATAAGTTTGTGATCGTGTTTATCGATGACATTCTAATCTACTCGAAGACAAAGGATGAGCACGAACAGCACTTAAGAGCTATTCTAGAGCTACTTAAGAAGGAGAAGTTATACGCTAAGTTCTCAAAGTGTGAGTTTTGGCTACGCGAAGTCCAGTTTCTTGGTCACGTGGTAAATGGAAATGGAATTCATGTTGATCCCACAAAGATCGAAGCAATCAAAGATTAGGAGACTCCAAAGACGCCAACTGAGATTCGACAGTTCTTAGGTTTGGCTGGCTATTATCGAAGGTTTATTGAGGATTTCTCAAAAATAGCTCAACCCCTGACCGTACTCACGCAGAAAGACAAGAAGTTTGATTGGGGTGACAAGCAAGAAGAAGCATTTCAGTTGTTGAAGAACAAGCTTTGTGACGCACCGATTCTATCTCTACCCGAAGGCACGGAAGACTTTGTGGTATATTGTGACGCCTCGCGTCAAGGTTTGGGTTGCGTGTTGATGCAACGCCAGAAAGTTATAGCCTATGCCTCAGGCCAACTGAAGATACACGAGAAAAATTATACCACCCATGATTTGGAACTGGGCGCGGTGGTATTTGCTTTGAAGATCTGGCGACATTATTTATACGGCACACGATGTATAATCTTCACTGATCATAAGAGCCTACAACACATATTCAATCAAAAGGAGCTTAATATGAGGCAAAGACGCTGGGTTGAACTGTTGAACGACTACGATTGTGAAATCAAGTATCATCCAGGGAAGGCGAATGTGGTCGCCGATGCCCTAAGTCGAAAGGAAAGGATCAAGCCCATAAGGGTTAGGGCTTTGGAGATGATCGTCCAGACAGACCTCTCTTTGCGCATTCGTGTCGCGCAGAGAGAAGCTCTCAAAGAAAGGAATATCGAGGATGAATACCTCCGCGGGATGGAGAAGCAGTTGGTACCAAACGAGGAAGGAACTCTGTGCTTCATGAAACGGATTTGGGTTCCCCTGTTGGGTGGATTGAGAAAGGTCATCTTTGACGAAGCTCACAAGTCACGGTACTCAATCCATCCAGGAGCGGATAAAATGTACCAAGATCTTAAGGATTTCTATTGGTGGCCAAGGATGAAAGGCGACGTTGCGGTATACGTTAGCAAGTGCTTAACGTGCGCCAAGGTAAAGGCCGAATACCAAAAACCTTCAGGTCTCCTGCAGCAACCTGAAATACCCAAATGGAAATGGGAACAAATTTCTATGGACTTCATAACGAAACTGCCGAAGACACCCAAGGGCCATGACACGATCTGGGTAATAGTAGACCGCCTAACAAAGTCTGCACACTTCTTGCCGATCAAAGAGAAAGACAACACGAGTAAACTTGCGGAGATTTACATGCGAGAGATCGTGGCACGTCATGGAGTGCCTCTCTCAATTATCTCAGATAGAGATGGGAGATTTGTATCAAGGGTTTGGCAATCCTTCCAAGAAGCTTTTGGATCGCAGTTGAATTCGAGCACTGCATTTCATCCGCAAACTGATGGCCAAAGTGAAAGAACTATTCAGACATTGGAGGACATGCTGAGAGCATGTGTAATGGATCTAGGTGGTAGCTGGGATAATCATTTACCATTGGTCGAATTTTCGTACAACAACAGTTACCACACAAGTATTGGAGCCGCGCCATTTGAAGCTCTTTACGGACGCAAGTGTCGATCACCACTATGCTGGGCTGATGCAGGTGATAGGCAGCTCGCTGGTCCCGAAATCGTCCAAGAGACGACAGACAAGATTGCGCAAATTCGAAAACGCATCGAGGCGGCTCGCGACAGACAAAAAGCCTATGCAAATCCAAACAGGAAGTCCGTGGAGTATCAAGTTGGGGATATGGTTTTGTTAAAGGTTTCCCCCTGGAAGGGTGTGACATGCTTTGGGAAGCGTGGGAAATTGAATCCGCGCTACATTGGCCCTTTCAAAATCCTGCAAAGGATTGGGCTTGTAGCATACAAGTTGGACCTGCCTGCTGAACTCAATGGTGTTCACGATACATTCCATGTATCGAACCTGAAACGGAGTCCAACTCAACACACCGTTGTCATTCCTACTGACGAAGTTCACATCGACGACACACTCCACTTTGTTGAAGAACCTGTTGAGGTCACTGATTGGAAGATTAACAAGACACGCCGGAGTAGTGTCAAGCTCGTCAAAGTTCGATGGAACGCTAGACATGGGCCAGAATTCACGTGGGAACGTGAGGATCGTATGAAGGCCAAGTACCCACATTTATTTCCCAAGACCCCTGCAACTAGGCGTAGGACCTAAAATTTCGGGACGAAATTTTCTTAACGGGGGGAGAATGTGACAACCCTCAAAATTTCAGGTACTGTACAAATTAGTTAATCTTAAATTACGTGCTTAATGACTGTGCTTGATTACAACTGATAATTTAAACTGCTCTATGATTCTATATCATATATACATGCATCACATTTTATACAGTCACTCCATTCATTACACACCTACATTAGCGACATACTTGATGCACTCAGCACAGTTGACACACTGAACGGTTGATTCAGAAATAATGCTGACAATGCCAGCACTTAGACAGACAATATTACTATGGCCAGTATGAGCCAGGGATAGGGTACTACACTGGTTTGTAGTGTAGGGAAGTGAGGACCAAAAGACTGCGTCATTAGGTGATAGATATAGTGCCGGGAAGTGACTAAAACTTGCGTTAATTACAGAATTCTGCTTTCTTTTATTTAATTCAGCTTTTTATCATACCAGTAGAATACACAAATATAGCAGAGTGGTCCTGTATACTTTCCTAAGTGCCAGGAACGTTTTCGTTACAAAAAGATGCACAAAAGACACTATACGGTACAATTAAACGCTTTAACGGAACGATACGTAACCGAACAACCAGACAATACCCGAGACACAAAAATATTGTCAGAAATATTATTTTATCTTTCTTAATTAATTTCGGTCACAAAAATTCCCACACGCCATGTAAACATGACATACACCCACTATACTTGGGAATACCCTTAACATTCTAATTTAATACCTATTAGTTAACGAAAATTTTCATTTTACCCCCCCCCCCAACCGAAAATTCTGCCATGATTACCTATATATCTTGTTTAGATTTTGGTTAAGTGTGATCTTGATTTCTATTGGGTAAAAATATTAGAGGGTTACTTGTGGGACTTAACTTGTAAGAGATGCTACAAATTCCAAGAACTTCCTTCATTTCTTCCAACATCACACTCCACCCCTCACCTCCCTCCTCTTATTTTCGGCCCCCCCCCCCCCCTTCCCCATAACCGAAAATCACCACCTCCATCTCTCTCATCCTTCATCTTCTTCACACAAGTCCATTCAAGCTTCAAGATGATCCAAGGAGGTTGCAAGGTTGAAGGAACATCAAGAGAGCTTGTTCTAGTCACTTCACCATACTTTTTCTCACCATCATCCTTACACTAAGATTTCCATCCTAGCCTTGTGCTAGTGGTATGTCCCTTCCCACCCTTGTTCCATTTTGTTCTTGTTATGTTTTGTTTAAATGTTCTTGACACACACAAGCTAAAACACTAGATATATGAACTTGAAACTCTAAATAAAAACCTTTCATAAAAAGTTTGTTTGAAGCTGAAATCTAGTTGGTTTGAGTTTGGTAAATGCATGCATGGTGTGTGAACATTAAATCATTGATAAAACTTGGTTAGGGTCTTTGTTTATGCGTTTTTAGTAACTTCTACAATAAAAAAACAGCTTGCCTGTAACTGGTTCATTTTTAATCGAAAAATTGAATTTCTGGAGTCTAAATTGTGTAATTTTGAATATCTGAACAAATGGAACTGGAATTGAAATTTTTCAGGTCGGTTACTATTTTTAAAGAATTATTTTAAGACAGCAGCTCAAGCTGAAATTTTCCTGCTGAAAAAGTGTGTTGTAATCAGAGTCAAAACTTGAAACCTGAGCAGAATCAGCTCATGGAATTTTTAGTGTAGATGGTCACTGTTGTTTCCGTGACCCCCCAACTAGAATTTCGTCGATCCGACTTACGATTGATTTTTAGTGAATTTTTCCGTAAAACTGCAATCAGAGGTAACAAATCTGATTGCAGTCGGGTAAAAGAATTTTTATATAAAATTGGTAACGAACTGGTTTCCGAAATTTTTACACAATAAACAGTGGATTATATATGACATCTTGTAAAAATTTGTGAATTTTTGGAAAATGTTAGCTATTTTATTTAAATACTCGAAGACAGTCCAGTATTAGTTAATAAAGCTGAAAAGACGTAAATAGGGCATTGCATGTACGATTGTCGGGTTGGTTATGTGGGAACACTCTACGAGATATTTGTAAAATAAAATATTATGCTTTTAAGCATGGACACCTCTATTTACAGAGGAGGCTATGGCGAAATTTTTCGAAAATGATAACACTTAGTAAATATTTACTTTCTAAGACTAAAATTTGCTAGAACATTGAACGAAAAAATATTTATCACGCAAATCAATATAAGCAACACAACTCGAAATATTAAACTCTAAGCCAAGGCACGGCCCGTTCGTCTGATAGACTTTAGTACGTGTAGGTTGTCGTGTAGCAGACAGAGTTGAGTATCGGTACAAGACGCACTACAGTGAGTTCATGTCCCCCTTTTCTCTTAACTATTTTCAGTTTTACTTTTCGGGGGTGAAATACATGTTACAGATATTTACAGACATTTACAGACTTTTATTATGGTATGGTTAGCTTAAGGAGGGTTTTTACTACGCGATCATGTGAGTGGTGGGTACAACGCTTAAGGCCATTAATCCTCATAGTAGGACCACGGGGCATGAGTGATAGATCTATTTGGGTGTAGCGAGCCCACACCCATGAGGCCGGGGCGGCCCATAGTGGTGACTATGTCTTCATACCGGAGACAAATTTGCTAGGTTTGAGTCTTCCTGCATCATTTCACACATACTATTGGTTTTGCAACCCAATGGTGATCAGGTTTTTCCTTAATTGCTACATACCAGGGACTTTTACTTATACAGACATTTTTAAAGGCTTTTATATACTCACTTACACATGAACTCGCTCAACTTTTTGTTGACTTTTCAAATTACATGTATTTCAGGGAATGAATAGGATCTGGCAGGTGGTGCATGTTAGCTGCGCACTAGATAAGGATGTCATCCAGGTTCATAGGGTTTTGGAAGTGCGACTCATTCCTGGACGAGTTGCATGTCTTAAATCCTTGTTTTATTAGTGGTTCTTCGTTGAGTCTTATGAACTCATTTTAAACAATGTCATGGTTTGTAACGTATTCTGTGGTTGATGTTTTTCAAAGACAATATGTTATGCATTTTCTAAACTATTTTAAATGGATGAACATCCCATATTTTATCATATAGCATTGTTGTGATTGTTGCTATGGTATTAAGAAGTCACACCAATTAAACCCACGCTTCCGCAAAAGCCAGGGTGTGACACCTGTAACGGCATACCAAGCGCAGTACGGCCATTTCGACGTTGTATTCCAAGACCTTCGAGCTAATCATCACACCAGCAGCTGGATAGATTACATGTATCGACCATGCTTATTGACTACATGTTGAATCATTTCCAGGA
This sequence comes from Helianthus tuberosus, assembly GCA_030545235.1. NCBI lineage: Eukaryota > Viridiplantae > Streptophyta > Magnoliopsida > Asterales > Asteraceae > Helianthus > Helianthus tuberosus. The sequence goes on along the minus strand of CM060426.1, from coordinate 45,048,325 downwards.
GAAAGGAACATCATGGGCAGCTTTGTATCTTATTTGAGAGCTCCTGAAGGAGGAGCCACACCGCGCGAAGTCTTGATAAATGTGACTTCTGGATGCGAGGGATACCTTTTGGTCATATAATCAACGAAGTGGGAATACACGTGGAACTCGCTAAGACCTGTTTTGGTTAGAAACTGATCAATACCAAAGATCCCATCGGGGATACAGCAATTTCTTGGTCTCACTAGATGCTATCGTAGATGCATCACAGGATTTTCGAAGATCGCGCAGCTTAAATCTCTTTAGCATAGCAGGGTGCTGTGTTCTTGGGAGACAAAACAGGAGGACGTCTTTTCAGCTTTCGAATCCTAACTCTGCAACGCGCTACGCATTGTCTTTACCTAAGGGTACGGGTGATTTAGTGGAATACCATGATGGTCCGAATCAGAGACCCAATTACACACCGACGCAACACGAGAGAGTGATGATTTACGTGACGGAGTTACCAAGAGGAACTGCACGACACACAACTGGCGGTGAAAACCGTGGCTTTGGGATTTTGGATGGAGGCATTACTTGGACGGTAACAGATGCGTTATGTAGACCGATCACAAGGGCCCCCCGCGTACCTTGGCTTTGACAGAACAAAATCAGTTAATGGCATCGCTGAAGGGAACTTTAGGAAGATTACAACTGTGAAACTTGAACGTGCACGAGCTTTGTAGCTCACTATCGACTCTAACTTACCTGATCAGACTCGCTCTGTTCAAACTGGAGAACTGAAGGAAGGGGATTTTCAAGTTGAACCCATGTGGGGCATGGAGAAGCAACCTTTGACAGGTCGGACGATACTCGTTACCTCATGGAACGAATGTGGCTCCCATTATACGACAACTATAGGGAACTCGTGTTGAGCAAAGCACACTGGCTTCGATATTCTAGTCGTCTGGGTTTTGATGAGAGGGATTAGGATTTATAAACCTTGTGCTGGTAATCGGGCATGAAGGCCCACCTAGCTCGGTATGGGAATGATGTTTGACTTGTGGAAAAGTCAAAGTGAAGTGTTAGCAACCGGAAATACCTTTATGGAAAGCGAAAACAGACTGCCATGGATTTGGTCTCTAGTCTACTTACAACTCGAAACGGAAACAATATCACCTGGATGATCGTTGATTGTCTCACGTAACCAGCACACTTTCTAGCCATCAAGGAAACGGATAAGTTTTTCTACACTTGCAGACATCTACCTGAAAGAAGTGGTTGCTAGGCACAGGGTGCCAACCTCCATTATCTCTGATCGCGACCCACGATTTACATCTGATTTGTGGCAAGCGATGCACATATCCTTTGGCTCATGTCTAGACATGAGCACAGCATATCATCCATAGACGGATGGGCAGACTAAACGCACCATCCAAACTCTTGAAGACATGCTTCGAGCATGTGTAATCGACCTTGGTAACGGCTGGGAGCGGCATCTACCTTTAGTGGAGTTTTCGTATATCAACAGTTACCACACCAGCATCCAGGCTGCTCCAGGCTGCTCCGTTCGAGGCATTGTATGGACGGAAGTGCCGATCACCTCTTTGTTGGGCAGAAGTTGGAAACAGCCAAATCACTAGCCCAGAACTTTTCGTAGACACAACAGAAAAGATTGCTCAGATACGAAAACGAATGGCGGCAGCTCGTGACCATCAGAAAAGCTACGCTGTTAAGCACAGGAAACCACTCGAGTTCCAGGTTGGGGATCGAGTACTACTTAATGTCTCACCTTGGAAAGGTGTAGTTCGTTTTGGTAAACGAGGCGAACTCAACCCGCGATATGTTGGACCTTTCGAAATCACGGAGAGAATTGGCAAGGTGGCCTACAGATTGAATCTACCCGAAGAACTCAGTGGAGTTCGCAACGTATTCCATTGTGTCGAATCTGAAGAAGTGTCTGTCAGATGAAACCCTCATAGTTCCTTTCAAGGAGCTCACCATTGACGATCAGTTGCGATTTGTCGAAGCACCAGTGGAAATCTTGGACCGGGAGGTCAAGATTCTCAAACGCACCAGGATACCTATTGTTCGAGTTCGTTGGAACTCCCGTCGTGGCCCAGAGTTTACCTGGGAACGAGAAGACCAGATGAAAGACAAGTATCCCCAGTTGTATGAGATCAGTGAAACCCCTACTGAGGCTGAAGCTACTGCGGAATTTCGGGACGAAATTCCAAACCAACGGGGGAAGGATGTGACACCCCAGGAAAACCAGGAAACCATGCAACCGAACTAGCTTCCTCAGTAACTACGTGCTAAAGTTCGGGACGAAATTTCTTTCAAGTTGGGGATGATGTGACAACCTGAACTTCCAAGGTTAGTTTAATTGGACCGTCACTTATGCATGAATAACTATTGGGTCATTCTTTCCACTATCATACTTTGACTGCAACTGGGCTGAGATACTTATCACTCAACATGTGATGATCTACATTGAATATTGCGTACTGAACAATAGATTTTGATTACAATTGAATCACTTCACAAATCACGTGACTACTGAACATTCATTAATTGAAACTAAATCCTTTGAATCCATCAATTTGAATCAAGTAAATGGCCGACAACTTTATATCAAACAATTCTTATTGGACCTTTACTTTTAGTGGGCTGACAAAACAAGAGAAACCCTTATGTTGAGTATTGATATTGGGCCGCCCACACCTTCGGGACTTAATGCAAACCCAAACTAATTAATACTTAAAGCATACGGCTCTTCTCATGCTTACATTAACATACGTATACACCTCAAACCCTAGTTCTTTTCATCTGGGACGACAATTTCTTTATTGGTGAAGCTCTCCTCGATTAGCGATCCACACACACTTTTGATTCCTTGCACTTTGTGGTTAGTATGGAACCCCCCTGTTTGATATATATATTTTTTATTATGTGCAGTATATTAATTCTTGTATGATGAATAATATTGATGATCGATGATGATGACTGTTCATATTAGGGTTTGTTATATAATAAAAACTGTAATGATGATGATTGCACAACGTAAAATTCATTGACCCATTACTCATGCTTTAGAAAATGTGTTAACTGAATGATTAGACATATGATTAGGCTTTTGATTAAATCTGTGTAATTGTGTGTCAATGTTAGGAATCATGTGAACTGGTAGGGCCACGGTGAAACTCCCATGTTAGCGAAACTCCCATGTTGACGAAACATAGGGCTTTCGTTGACAGGGATATGATGGATTATAGTGTTTCGTCGGCTGGTCCTTCGCCGTTGGCAATAGTGGACCTTCATTTTGTACAAAGTCATTGACACATAACAGGTCACGTGAATGGATGTGATTAGTGTCAGCCTATTGTGCGGCCCAATTATATTTGAGATTTGTGAATTGTGAATTAAAGTTCATGTGATATTAATGATTAGTTGCCATCACATCTGCTGTTGTAGATCATATAATCAATTGCTTGTTTTGACGGCCCATGTAAGTTGGTATGCACTAATTAGAGTTGGTCCAATCAATTTCTAGTATTAATCGGTTCAATCATTACTGTTGGATTAGAATGATATAATATGTGCATGTCATTAATGCTAAATTAGAATGAGAAGTGTGATGGACTGTTAGTAGCAGACCCATCTGTTAGATGTATTACGTGCCACACACATGGGATGTAGACTTGTATAAGGATTAGGTACTTGTTATGTGTTAAACGGTAACTCATGCGGCAAGTGCAATCGGTGGAAATATGTGTACCGTTGTGTGAACGACTTGCATATGAAACCTATACGCTGGTTATGTGATTTTACGATAAACGTTGTAGAACGATGGGTTGCATGCTTAACGGTTATGACTTGTATAAGAACATGTGTTTTATTTGTATGCTACTTGCGCAACGTGAACGATAAATACGAGATATGTGTGAACACTATACTGACTGTCTTTGGTAACCACGGTAGGGCTGGTTGATTAACTGGAACAGGTAAATTGTTAAATACCGAGCAAATTTAAGGTGAGTTCACACACTTTCTAAGGCATGGGATTCCCGGTGGTTGAGAATGGTTTAAAGAATTAAAACAGAACCTACATATCCTCCTTGGGTAGGATATGTACGGCCATCTTCCATGGGTAAGATGCCAATCTTAATCCTGCGTATTCTCATTGGGTAGAATACGTACGTTCGTCCTCCTTGGGTTGGACAACAACCTTAAACTTACTAGACAAAACTCTATCATTAAGTCCCTCATTTTATATCGACTTAATCGCCGAGGCCGATGGCGAGCGGGTCATTAGTTAATAGCGCTATTACGTTTGACAAACCTCACACCGTGCAGGTCGGACGGGCGTGTACTAATGGATCATGGCAAACTGTCAATGATGATAGACATTGACGTAGGGCACAACTTACTTTCGTCAGTAGTCGATATGGTAACGATCTAGTGGTTCACATGGGGAAGCCCCCACTGATTATGGATATGGTTTGGGAAACAAAGATACTGGTTAAGTCGTGGTTTACGAAACAACTTATGGTTTTCAAAACAAACTTGTAAAACTAAGCAACCAACTGTGAACTCGCTCAACTTTGTTGTTGACTCGTTGTTACATGCCTTGCAGGCCTTTAGGTGCATATTGTTGGAACTTGCTGTCTGGGATGCTGGAGTGGTCATGGGTCAAGAAACATGGAAAGGCGAGACGAACTTAATGACTTCACACACTTGGTTTATGAATTTCTTAATTATTGTATTATGCTTCCGCTGAACATTAAGTAATGGTTTGTAACGCTTCTATCAATAATAAATGAAAATTTTATTTGGAATAACTATTATGAGTTCAACATGATTGGTGGCTTGGATCCTGGTATGTCACACGCCCCGCGGTAATTCCGCATGTGGTATTTTGGGGGTGTGACATAACTCATGCCTTAAACACTATTAATTATCGCCTTAAACATTCGCTAATCGCGTAATTAGAAGTCGTTAATTACCGGTTGTCACATTCTCCCCCTGTTGCAGAAATTTCGTCCTTGAAATTTAGACTATGTTATCTCCTTAGAGTTATGACGTTCCTAGGTAAGTCCGAATAATATCAAAGTGAATGACCGTGTAATCAAATCAAGACTTATTCGAATTATGTGAATTCATGGTCGTTTTGCATCAATAAGAACCCAACGGTTCAACTGAGTTTGTTCCAGAAATCGATGTAAAGTGAATGAAGCGTAGTGATACTATCACCAATGCAACGAAGTTTACGGGGTTCAACAAAAGAGGAATTTCGACCAATAGAATTCCAAATGATCGTTCACAATATGCAAATCAATTTTTGAAACAATAGAATTTACTACCAACGGAAGCTGGTGTTGGTTGTTGTATGATTGAAACTCGAATTTAACAAGTTCAAATAAATAGAGTCATAAAAATGATTTATCAACAATCAAACCGTTAAATGAATATAAAATCAACGTGTTGACGTTATTGAGCTGCAAGGATACACCGAAACGAAATACAACCGAACCTGGTGTATCATCGTCTTAATACATAATTGCATTAAGACTATTTAAACGATGTGTCAATCGAAAAGCATAAATAGTTTTGCATGAAACGGCTGATCATGATTAGCAAAAGCAACAAGTTTATACCGACACCACAAGGTGTCGTATTGAATGAAACAATTCAATAATAGCGGTGACCGAACACGTATCACCGTGTAAGAAATCAGATAAAGGTTCAACGAAGTAAAAACAAATCTCATAGGATTTTCAATTGATATTGAAACAACAACCCAATAATGTTCTCGATCGAAGATGAAAAGCAATGAATATCACAAAATGTTCGATCGATGCTGAAAGAACCGTTAAAAGGTACACCGAAATATGACATAAATTTGTGTACCATTATCTAAACACACGATTGTGTTAAGATTGCTTTAATATGATAAATCAACAAAGCGGATTTAATATCAACAAACAAATAAATAAATAATTAAATCCGTACACGAGGTGAGCAACGAGATTAGCGCAAGCTTCGAACTTGTGAAAAGCACCACCACGAGGTGATCGTGATCAAAGAAATGATTTAATGAAGTCGAAGACCAAATAAGCCTATAATGGTTCAAAACAAATGAAATGCTTGTTGGGATTATTTCGAATATGATGGTCTCAACCCATCATATAGGACCTTGAATCGAATATATATTACGAGCAAGTTCAAACAATTGAACTTGGTTTAGTCACATTCCAACAGTGAATGCATGTGTTGACAACATGGTTACAATGAACAAACCATGTAATGTAACTCAAAAGAAATGAGTTTCAACGAGTTCATTGACTCGATATCAAAGAGTCAACGCTTTGCAATAATGCAGTCATCCAAATCACAATGCAAAAACTCGAACATAGCGAAACAATATTTGATCCATTGATAAAACAACAATTTTGAGTGAAGCCCCCTGATGGTCTTCACGAGTCAAACAAACCACGTGCGCAACAAACAACCATCCGTAACATATGAATTTATCAAGAAATAAAGAAATTGAGTGTTCGCTATCATGGGAGAAAATCTTCGTGGTGCAACGACCACGAGGGGGAGTAGAGATGCGAAAATCTACTCACTATATGCAAAACTTCGGAATTTCAATAAAAGAAATTTGAGGACTTTACCTGGAAGTTCGTGTGATAATCGGTTGTTAGATGACATTACCATGGAATGTCGAACATTGCGTAATTGCCGTAAATGAAATAGGGGGAATGCGAAGACGTGTGACTTCTTTTGTAGCACCAACCATTGTAAGTCTCTTCAGACTAAGTATCGACTGTTGTGAAATCTTGTTTTAACGTACCTTAGCGTGACTCGTGTCATTTGCAGGATCACGTGGCAAAGTATCGCATTTCGGTTGTTGTTTCTCTCGCTGACGGGATTAGCATCGTTGTTATCGTGACCATTTGTGGTTTCCCCAAGGCCTTGTCTCGAAAGTCGTGCGTGATATACTCTGACGTCCGCTGACGTATAGTTTATGTTTCATGTATACTTGCGCACTAGCGTTTCATTCTGCATAGAATGTGATGTGCTCCGACATCCGTTAACGTATAATTTGAGTTTTCATGTATTCGTGTGCACTGGCGTTTCGTTCCGCGTAGGTTACCTGCTCGGGTAAGTAAGATAGCATAGACGACATAATATAATGGCGTTTTCCCGAGTTGTTAGTCATGGTTTCTAAGTGAGGACCTTTATTGAGTTTCGATATAAGCTTTCCAAAGGTCCTAAGTGCATGTTATCCAAAACTCTCAAAGTTTTGCTTAATGTATGAATTTGTTTCGTGTATCGTGTATCAAACGCAACTCTTGTACATGTTTAAAATCAAAAACGTTGACTCCTTGTTCTTGGCAATGGTTGGAACCCATATTCGAGTCTTAGGCGTTCTGTATGCGTTCAATTCTTGATATCTAAGTCCCCAGAGGATAGTGAGGTTAAAGCCTAGGTATCTCTACAGAAACCTAATTCACTGAAACCTATAGCTCTGATACCAATCTGTCACACCCCGAAATATCAGAGCTGGCGTGACTGGACCGGTATCTTCATTGCACAGCGGAAGCAAATAAGCTAAGACTTATAGAAATTGAACGTCTGCTAAGTACTCGAATTCCCATAGGTTCTCCTATTCCAACCATTCCATAGTTTTGAAAATGCAACCTCAGAAAAAAATGCTAAAAGTCAATATAAAGTTGAGCGAGTTCATAGTTTGTTTTGAAAAAGATTTAAAATAAATCTTTTTGATAACCGGTTTTAAAGTTGTTGAGAAAATATAGTAAAAATCATTTTCTCGGCATGATATATGAAAATTGTGAGTCTAGCCCACGAGAGTCTTTGTGCATTGCACGAGAGAGAATGGGCCGAGCCCAAACGAACCTTTGTAAGCAGGATCAGCGCGTCCTCTTACTTAGGTATAATTTGAAAAGCGTTACCAAAGTTTGTAAATCCATGTATTTGTGAGTTTCCATCAAGTGAATCTTAAAAACATTTGAAAACTTGAGTATCAAAAGCTGGTATGTAAGCGTCTATGAACAAATCATTAATGTTTTGCAAGGACATTAATATATGCGGCGACATAGGAAGCACTCAACCCTAGCAAATTTCCCCCGGTCCACCCGGTTAGAACAACAAAAGCACTACATGGGCCACACAAGGAGCCAAGAGTGGGGCTCGCTACACCCGATAGATCTACCACTTTTGCCCTCGATCTTAAACAAGATTAATGGCACTTAAGAGAGATTACTATTCGCTCACATGATCTAACAGTTCATTCCCTAGCTTAACCATACCCTAGTTAACGTATAATGTGTGAGTTATTCATGTCCTTGGGCCTCTGCCCATGTCCTTGGGCCTTTGCCCATGTCATTCGTGTTATTAAAACTCATGCATGTTTCGAAAACACTTATGTTTTTATAAAACCGGTATGTTAAGCATAATCTTTTCGTGAACCATTTGAGTTCGTTGAAATCCTGTCGCAAAATGGTTTATAAATATGTGGTATTCATTTATCGAAACCTTGTGTGGTTTTGCAAAACTTGCATGTCTTTCCACCCCCGAAAACATTTTATAAAAATGTAAAACAGTAAAAAGTGGGGGTTATGAACTCACCTCAATATCGCTGTGCAAGATAAATTGACTTGAATCTTAAGCTCGTTATGTGTATGCTAGCAAAATCAAATGCCCAAAATAATTTCCGACCTACACGTGTCCTAACTCATATAAGACACTAAGGTCCATGAAACATTGCCCTAACATATGTGTTGGTCATAATCAAATCATCCGACTAGCTAGTTTTGAAATAAGTATTTTCTTGTTTTTAGCACGACACATTGTTGATTCGTTCCAATTTGACAAAATCTATATTTACACCTAAATATATATTTTATGATAATAATAATAATAATAATAATAAGGTATCGGCATTATTATACTCATAGTAGTCCTTGATTAAATCATATCCGGGTGTAAAAGTAAATATGGTTTTAACCCGGTTCAACGAGAGAAGCTATATATATATTGAACATTTATATTTAGAGAATAACTCACTTAATATGACAATTATTTATATACATAAAAATGATACGTTTATAATTGTTCGTTCAAGGTCTACACTTATTTAAGTGAATTCTTGTACTACTCCCATAAGTACAAGAATATTAGTTTAGTGCCTTTATGACATAAAATTATGTCATTAAAGTTTATAGGCATCTTTCTAAAGACAATCATAACTTTTTACTATATAGCCATTCATATTTGTAAAGAAGTTATGACACCATAAATACAAATTTATGACAGTTTATTACAACCATTTCTACAAATCCGTATACCACGTATTAGTGTATACATGAAATCAATTTTCATTACTTTTTTTTTGGAAGGTAACTTTCTATGTACTGGACCTATTGGTCACCGGGTTTATGTCGAAGACAATTCCCCATCAGCCCCGCACTCTCGGACGCGATGTTTGATCAAGCCCCGGCCCGATCAATTTTCATTACTAATGACATTTGTTATTTGCTTGTTTTTACTCTAGAGGCAGTTTCCCTCAAAAAGAAAGCGTACAAAAGGTTTTTAAGAAAATAAGAAGTTAACATCCTCCTGTACCAATTTTCTGAACCTCTAGGTACAACTCTCTTGGGCCGATATATATTTTTGGTGGAAGGATCATGTTTAGCCTAACACATAAGTCTAAAGATTCATAGATTTTTAAGTGGAATAGCACTACTCGGATGATTTGATGTATAACATGGGAAGCTCAAAGGACATAACAACACTTACAAAAGCAAGCGAGAATGCGATCGAAAGACGGGATGGTGAAGAACTCAAGTTCGCTTTCCGTTAGTGTTCGAGGCTAGATTCTTGCGGATCGTGAACTAGTTTTGATCATATAAGCGACTAGATAAGAAGGAGATTTATGAAAGCTAGTTATTTAAGGGTCGAACTTGGAAAACTTACACTAAGTGAGCTTGAACTAGACAACAAGGCTGCGAGAATGGTGTCGGACGAAAACCGTGATGATACTCGGCTTTGAACAAGCTTGATTGTTGAAGGTTCTCACTAGAACACTCCGTATTCTCTTGGGTGGGTTGAGATATTGGGTGGTTTCAGATGAGTTACAGGAACCAGAGGGATAGAGGATTTGAGTATGAATGTGTTTGGTGAAAGTTTGAAAATGATATAAGGTGGTATGGGATTATAATAATATGTATGGTCTTGGTTTCTTTTTCTCCTTGTTCTTTCCCATCAAACAGATGTTAAATAGGGATGGATGGATGTTGTTGACTTGCAATTGATTAATTCTAATGTGCTAGTATGGTCATTCAAATAAAATAGTTTAATAAAAACAATGGCATACAAAATGTTGATTAAAAGCTTTGTAAGTATACCTCCTCCCAGCCCAGCTGGGTAATCTCATGGGGTTTGGTTGGGCCGGTCTCCGGTTCGATCCCCGGTTGTGGCATTATAGGGGGGTGGTTGTCACACCCCGACCGCGTAAAACAACAAATCGCGGCGGAAACGTCGGGGCGTGTTGCAACAGAATTAATGTTTCATAACCATGGATACCAAAAAGTGTTTCGTTTTATTAAACATTGAATAATTACATTGTCTGGAAATCTAAATACACAATTTAAACATAGTCTATCATTGTTATTGAGTCACTAAGGCCTTGTCCAGTCCTATGTGAGCATGCATCCTATCAATCGATATCTTTCAACAATACCTGAAACATATGTGAAAACGAGGTCAGCAAAGAAATGCTGGCGAGTACATAGGTTTTGTGAAAATAAGATTCATGACTTCTGTTTTAAGAAAATGTTTAGTCATGAACCTTGTAATTTGCTTTGTCTTTGTAAATCATTTGAAAAATAATAAGTTCAGGTGATATGTATAAATAAGAGAATAATGCATGTTTAAATGAATAACCATGTAAAATGAGTTTGTATAAGATAAGTTGTTTGTAAATAATTGTCTTGTGAAAAGTATGTTACTTGTATAAAATGTTCTATGTCTCAAACTGAAATGATTCAAATAACGCTACAATATGTAATACCATACAAACACTTATATATAGGAAGTACCAGCGGCGTATCCACCATGCTTGTATCATATTCCACACGCATTGTTACTTAATCACTTAATCAAACCAAACCACCAAAGTAATGTTCATGCCCAATGTAAATCATGTAATATGTATAACCAAAACCCAATCGTATATCGCTTTGAAGCCAATCGTTTACCCAATCGTTAAAACATCGTGTGAAAACCAATCGTTTACCCAATCGTTAAATTCGTTTTAGGTTGTGAAACTACTTAAATGGTCGTCTCGCTAATAACATTCAAACCTTCTTGACTCGCATTAATAAACCCTTACCAAAGGATAGATTAACAATTCGCATTAATAAACCCTTACCAAAGGATAGATTAACAACTCGCATTAATAAACCCTTACCAAAGAGTAAATTAACAATTTCAGATTCAGTCGCTACCCACAACACCCACACATAACTACGGGTGTAGTAACTAACGGGATTTGTCAGATCCTATGGTACCATAACCTAATACTGATCGGCTTGATCATTGCTAATGAATGTCATTTGTTATGTAACCCAACCAACAAGTTTGTTCACTTTATTGAAATCGTTATTAGTTTTGTATAAATCGTCTTAATCGTTTTTGAAACCATCGTTATAATATCGAAAATCGTTTTGATATCATCGTTAAAACCTTGAAAACATTTAGCACATATGAGTCACCCCAAAACAATTGAAAGCAGTAAAATAGGGGAATAATGTACTCGCCTGAGAATGCTTAGAGGTCTTGAACAACAACCAAACAAAGCTAGAAGGAGCACGTAATCAGTCGGCAATCTAAAACTATATAAATAAACCGGACTTAAATCGGGAGATCGGATAGGATGAGGCTTGGTAAACCAAATGAGTGTTGGAACTCATATGATATGGTTTAACAAGGCCTACATACTACAATGAAACCAAACCTAAGTGCTTTCGACCAATCGCGACCCATTAAGGTAGCTTATGCTATTTTAACGCGTCGTGCGCGTGAAACGCGTTCGGACCGTCTAACTAGTCCTATGACAAGTGTTATATGCCTAAACATGTTACATAATCAGTTATGTGACAAAAGTTTAGGTTACATATGCTTAATTACCAATTATACATGAAAAGGGTATTCTAGTAATTTACTTAAGGCATATAAACTACCTATCATACAACTACTCAAACGATGTGACCATAGGGTATAACCTCGGAAGGTTATTCCCTACCTACTATGGTCACCTAATGTGTTTGGTCGGATCCTAATGATCGACCAAATGGGTCGGGTTCAAGGTATAAGCGATTTATTAGATCGCTTACCCTACGACCCTAGACAACGTGGTAATCAGTAGGCATAGTCCCAAGGGACTATAACCAACGTGATTACACTCACGTTGCGAAGTTCAAACGAACTTCGCATTGACCATAACTGGTCAATGTAGAAAGTCAAACAAAGTTTGACTTTCAGACTCGAAAGACTCGAAAAGCAATAAAAGAACGAAAGAATACTTACGAAGGGTCCCCGAATGCTAATCTAGATCTTAATAACTCAGGTATGAAACAATGGTTCCAACTTAGAGTCACTTAGATCAGATTCTAGTGGTTTTTGAAGTTGGGGTGATGGGGTATTTATAGTATTCGGAGAACCGTTAAGATCGTTTGTCGAATATCGTGCCTTAATCGCATCCGTACAAGTGTCGGAAAGTTATGGTGTCTAAAAATGGTCCTTAACAGCTGACTAAGCAATTGAGAATGTGTGGGTGTGGTTTAAAACAGCTGGAACCTGCTGTTAATGCAGTTAATCTGGTCCAGAAGGCGGACGCGGCCCGCGTCAGAATCAAGCAAATCGCAGGCGGGCCGCCTGGGAGTTGCAGATCAGAAACATGTTTGCTGAATTACAGTTTCAGTCCCTGTTGATGTTTAAGGCCATTTCCGACACTTCTAATGCCCGTAAAGCCAACTTTAAGGCCCTAAAATGTTGCCTAAACATTGTGGACATGAAACATGCTCAAAAATATACCGGGTGTTGGTTCGTTTGGTCGTACGAACGCGATGTTCGCTTAATTACGACGGAATGCGCATAAGCGCGAAAAACGATCCAAATGACGTGACGAATGGATTTTTGGCAAGCCAAACACTAAAGCATAATATAGTCATGCTTACATAAATTTTTGGATGTCCGGATGTATTCAGAACGTAAGTTATGCGCGAAAGTGCAAACTTGTGCACTTTTTGACACTTTTAGTCCCTGAATGACACAAAAGTTTATTTTAGCACACCGAACACCTCAAAGCCTATTTCTAAGCTATGTAAAGGATATTTAAGGTGTGTTTAACTTATGGTCATGTTCCGGAATGTCTGTTACAGTTCAAATTGGCATACTTTCGCAGTTTGTCAAGTTTAGTCCCTGTAAGCGAATTAACTTGTTTTTGCCATACCAAAGCCTTCAAAACTTATTTCTAAGTTATGTAAAGGTTATTTAAGGTATGTTAAGCCTATGTCACTATTCCGGAGTGTTTGTTGCATTAAACTGGTTATATTTACGCATCGGTGCGCGTATAACCTTCCAGAAAGTGATTTAGAGTTTGAAATTGAACAAGAATTGATATGTGCAAATGATACACATATTTTTACAAATCCCAAGTATGAAATATAATATTTCATTGGTTCGGTATTTGTTTGATGGCCGTGGAGGCACAGGTGTTACAGTCTCCCCTACTTTAGGAAATTTCGTCCCGAAATTTATTTAGAGGAAACTTGTGATGGTTTGAAAACATGAAGTTGAAAAGATCGAACAACATTGGTTAGGGTTCTGAACTTCTAGTAATCTTCAATAACATCATGATTGCAATGTAAGAGGGATACTTATATACAAGTATATGAAGCGTCATTGGTGCGTCCACCGTACCTCCATTACATCGTTCTCATTTCGTTATTTTTGTCACTATCGGTTCTTACACATAATAAATCTTACTGGGTTTCTGTGCACTAAATTTCATAATTACGTACGCGTCCATAATTAGACAATTCCTTGCACAGTTCACACAGTCTATTTTATAATGTGTAGGGTAAAACCAAATGAACAAACCTGTGATGAGTGTGACTGGACCACCATAGGGTCCTTTCAGCTGTATCATCACATGCCATTCTTAACCAGGTCTTGAATCAATCTTTAACTAGACCACTCAAGGGTCTATCATCGAATCATGGAATGGTACTATATAACCCAAGGGTCTTAACTACTACGTAGAAGCCCATAAGGATTTAAGGTAGTACCTTTTTGAATATCCTACTATGAACCCCTCATATGAAGATATAAAAGATTCTATGAGGATTTGAAAATCGTTTACCACACAAAAACATAGAGGAGAACACATAAACACATATCACATAATCGCATAATCGTATACTCGCATAATTGTTTAAATTGACCTTTAAATTTGTTATCTTTGGACACGGGTATTTAATGCATACAAGGAATCAATTCTTAATTGCATCAATTTGGATGGATCCACATGAATACCCTGCTTGTTGACTACATGACCCAAAAACTGAACTCCTTTAAGCCAAAATTTCCTCTTGGAGGATTTAGCGAAAAGTTTGTTCCTTCTTTAAGGGTTCCAATGTCAACGAAGGTGTTGATCGGGATCGGCTCGTGATATGAATAGATCAAGATGTCATTAATAACAATGACGAACTGATCCAAATAAGGCTTGCAGACTCTATTTATTAAGTCTTTGAAGATGGCTGGAGCATTTGTCAACCCAAAAGGCATGACTGTAAACTCTTAATGGCCATACTTCGTGCAGAAAACCGTTTTGGGAATATCTTCTTCGAGAATACAAAGTTGATGATACCCAAAACGCAAATCGATATCGGAAAAATATGAAACGCTATGCAGTTGATCGGAGAAATCGTCGATTTAAGGTAGGGGATATCGATTCTTGATGATAAGCTTACTAGGCTTACGTTAATCGATATACATTCGAAAAGATCCATTTTTCTTTTCACAAAGAGGACAGGAGTTTCTCCAAGGTGAAAAGTTCGGATGGATGAATCCTTTATCAGACAACTCGTGAAGCTGTTTTGATAATTCTTGCATCTCGTACGGTGCAAGACGATAAGATACTTTAGATTTAAAAGAAACAAGTGTTTGAGGTTCTTAGGGAGATCACAAGTGATCATGAAAATGGCAGAACCACATGAGTAGTTTGTCTTTATGTTGACATCATACGGTTGGATCAAACATTCATACAATTGCATTAGTTAAAAATAAAACCACAAATTTTATTTATATAACAACTGCATTTTCTTTAAATGTTACAAGATAACAACCAGAGGAATTTCAAAATTCTACTTGTTCTTCATCATTGATTGCCTCATTGATGTTAAACACTCGACCACGTGCGGGATTCACATTGACGTTGACGTTCACATTTGGGTTTGCATTAGCATTTGCATTCACCAGTCTTGGGCAGTTGTGGCGGAAGTGACCAATCTCTCCGCAGTTGAAACATGAACCCAGTGGGAATCTCGCAGCATTCCCTTGAACCTGAGCAGCCTGATTTTGTCCCAGACGACAAATATTGGCCAAATGCCCAAGTCTACCACACGTTGTGCATTTCTTGCAATCTTGTTGTGCAACGTGATGACCGTTGCAACGGGCACAATGTGGTGCGGTACCAGCATATGCCTTCTTCGCAGCTGGCTGTGCCGGTGGGTTTTGCAAGTTCTGAGCAGTCTGTGCTGTAACAGCAAAATTTTGGGCACCCTTCCGCTTCTTTGATTTCTTCGAAGTCTCAACTTCCTTACCCTTCTTGTTTTGACCTTTCTTGCTATCCTCCTTGTCAGACTCCTGCTTCTTACCCTTGTCACCCTTTCTGTGTAACTTATTCTTCCGAATCTGCGACTCAGTCAATGTCGCAGCTAACTCGATCGCCTGACGGAGTGTGGTAGGGCTACTACCAGTAAGGATGTCTTGTACCGTGTCAGGTAGGCCGTCAATGTACCTTTCGATAGCCTTGTCGAGTGGGGTAACCATTGTCGGGCAAAGCAGACTCAACTCCTCAAACCTATCAGTATACGCCCTGTGCTCACCACTATCTTGCTTCAACTCATCAAATTCCTTCTCCAAAGCTCGCTGCTTATGACGAGGACAGAATTCCCTCATCATAAGGGCCCTAAGTTCAGCCCACGTCTGTGCTAGAGCAACTTCTGCACCACGATCCCTCATAACCCCGTTCCACCATGTGAGAGCCCTCTTCTGAAACACACTCGAAGAAAACTCGACCTTGCGATTGTCAGGACACTGCACGTGGCGGAAAGTATTCTCAATGCTCTCGAACCATTGAAGAAGCCCAGTCGCTCCTTCAGAACCACTAAACTTGAGTGGTTTAGCCTGGTTAAAATCCTTGTATTTGCATGGAACGTTGTTGTTGTTATTATTGCCGTTGTTGTATATCTCGTGGACTTGGGTTACAACCCCGGGAAGCACAGCAGCCACCTGCTGAGAGATCAGGGCTGCGAGTTCTTCAATAGTAAAAGTCCGACCATCGGTTCGAGCATCGCGTCGAGGAGGCATTGTCTAGAAGAGGAAACATGAAATGAAACGAGTGAGAGAATTAGACGAAAAGAATGAGATGAACAAATCTGATGAAAGCAAGGATAGTGGTCATTTGTTTGTTACTACAAAGCAACAAACGACACACATAACTAATCAAAGTAAATGGGTCAAAAATAATGTATCGCGAAGACATGCTCGCCTATAAGTGAACACTCATCCCAAGAATTCCCAGGTAAGCACAACTGGTCTCGCGTCTGATGAGATATATACGAAGTGCTTGCCTAGACAGAAAACCCAGAATACAGGCATTCACCCTTCCAGTTTGCACGTGTTCACATTATTTAAGACTCAAAACTTTGGCAAGAGTTTGAAAATTCCAAAAAGGGGTTCAAAACCTTATAATCAATCATCCTAGAACAGATGATTAGTTTTCAAAGCGGTTTTGAAATTTATGTTCTTGTTGTGGTCGTCACCTAAGGATAGGTGACGGTATTTGTTTTATAACTAAACGCAAGTAAACTCGCGTTAGGGTCCTAGAAATGTTATAGACTAGGTCAAAGCATTACTAATAACCTAATTCCCTATAACCATTGGCTCTGATACCATCTTTTCTGTCACACCCCGACCGCGTAAAACAACAAATCGCGGCGGAAACGTCGGGGCGTGTTGCAACAGAATTAATGTTTCATAACCATGGATACCAAAAAGTGTTTCGTTTTATTAAACATTGAATAATTACATTGTCTGGAAATCTAAATACACAATTTAAGCATAGTCTATCATTGTTATTGAGTCACTAAGGCCTTGTCCAGTCCTATGTGAGCATGCATCCTATCAATCGATATCTTTCAACAATACCTGAAACATATGTGAAAACGAGGTCAGCAAAGAAATGCTGGCGAGTACATAGGTTTTGTGAAAATAAGATTCATGACTTCTGTTTTAAGAAAATGTTTAGTCATGAACCTTGTAATTTGCTTTGTCTTTGTAAATCATTTGAAAAATAATAAGTTCAGGTGATATGTATAAATAAGAGAATAATGCATGATTAAATGAATAACCATGTAAAATGAGTTTGTATAAGATAAGTTGTTTGTAAATAATTGTCTTGTGAAAAGTATGTTACTTGTATAAAATGTTCTATGTCTCAAACTGAAATGATTCAAATAACGCTACAATATGTAATACCATACAAACACTTATATATAGGAAGTACCAGCGGCGTATCCACCATGCTTGTATCATATTCCACACGCATTGTTACTTAATCACTTAATCAAACTAAACCACCAAAGTAATGTTCATGCCCAATGTAAATCATGTAATATGTATAACCAAAACCCAATCGTATATCGCTTTGAAGCCAATCGTTTACCCAATCGTTAAAGCATCGTGTGAAAACCAATCGTTTACCCAATCGTTAAATTCGTTTTAGGTCGTGAAACTACTTAAATGGTCGTCTCGCTAATAACATTCAAACCTTCTTGACTCGCATTAATAAACCCTTACCAAAGGATAGATTAACAATTCGCATTAATAAACCCTTACCAAAGGATAGATTAACAACTCGCATTAATAAACCCTTACCAAAGAGTAAATTAACAATTTCAGATTCAGTTGCTACCCACAACACCCACACATAACTACGGGTGTAGTAACTAACGGGATTTGTCAGATCCTATGGTACCATAACCTAATACTGATCGGCTTGATCATTGCTAATGAATGTCATTTGTTATGTAACCCAACCAACAAGTTTGTTCACTTTATTGAAATCGTTATTAGTTTTGTATAAATCGTCTTAATCGTTTTTGAAACCATCGTTATAATATCGAAAATCGTTTTGATATCATCGTTAAAACCTTGAAAACATTTAGCACATATGAGTCACCCCAAAACAATTGAAAGCAGTAAAATAGGGGAATAATGTACTCGCCTGAGAATGCTTAGAGGTCTTGAACAACAACCAAACAAAGCTAGAAGGAGCACGGAATCAGTCGGCAATCTAAAACTATATAAATAAACCGGACTTAAATCGGGAGATCGGATAGGATGAGGCTTGGTAAACCAAATGAGTGTTGGAACTCATATGATATGGTTTAACAAGGCCTACATACTACAATGAAACCAAACCTAAGTGCTTTCGACCCATCGCGACCCATTAAGGTAGCTTATGCTATTTTAACGCGTCGTGCGCGTGAAACGCGTTCGGACCGTCTAACTAGTCCTATGACAAGTGTTATATGCCTAAACATGTTACATAATCAGTTATGTGACAAAAGTTTAGGTTACATATGCTTAATTACCAATTATACATGAAAAGGGTATTCTGGTAATTTACTTAAGGCATATAAACTACCTATCATACAACTACTCAAACGATGTGACCATAGGGTATAACCTCGGAAGGTTATTCCCTACCTACTATGGTCACCTAATGTGTTTGGTCGGATCCTAATGATCGACCAAATGGGTCGGGTTCGAGGTATAAGCGATTTATTAGATCGCTTACCCTACGACCCTAGACAACGTGGTAATCAGTAGGCATAGTCCCAAGGGACTATAACCAACGTGATTACACTCACGTTGCGAAGTTCAAACGAACTTCGCATTGACCATAACTGGTCAATGTAGAAAGTCAAACAAAGTTTGACTTTCAGACTCGAAAGACTCGAAAAGCAATAAAAGAACGAAAGAATACTTACGAAGGGTCCCCGAATGCTAATCTAGATCTTAATAACTCAGGTATGAAACAATGGTTCCAACTTAGAGTCACTTAGATCATATTCTAGTGGTTTTTGAAGTTGGGGTGATGGGGTATTTATAGTATTCGGAGAACCATTAAGATCGTTTGTCGAATATCGTGCCTTAATCGCATCCGTACAAGTGTCGGAAAGTTATGGTGTCTAAAAATGGTCCTTATCAGCTGACTAAGCAATTGAGAATGTGTGGGTGTGGTTTAAAACAGCTGGAACCTGCTGTTAATGCAGTTAATCTGGTCCAGAAGGCGGACGCGGCCCGCGTCAGAATCAAGCAAATCGCAGGCGGGCCGCCTGGGAGTTGCAGATCAGAAACATGTTTGCTGAATTACAGTTTCAGTCCCTGTTGATGTTTAAGGCCATTTCCGGCACTTCTAAGGCCCGTAAAGCCAACTTTAAGGCCCTAAAATGTTGCCTAAACATTGTGGACATGAAACATGCTCAAAAATATACCGGGTGTTGGTTCGTTTGGTCGTACGAACGCGATGTTCGCTTAATTACGACGGAATGCGCATAAGCGCGAAAAACGATCCAAATGACGTGACGAATGGATTTTTGGCAAGCCAAACACTAAAGCATAATATAGTCATGCTTGCATAAATTTTTGGATGTCCGGATGTATTCAGAACGTAAGTTATGCGCGAAAGTGCAAACTTGTGCACTTTTTGACACTTTTAGTCCCTGAATGACACAAAAGTTTATTTTAGCACAACACCTCAAAGCCTATTTCTAAGCTATGTAAAGGATATTTAAGGTGTGTTTAACTTATGGTCATGTTCCGGAATGTCTGTTACAGTTCAAATTGGCATACTTTCGCAGTTTGTCAAGTTTAGTCCCTGTAAGCGAATTAACTTGTTTTTGCCATACCAAAGCCTTCAAAACTTATTTCTAAGTTATGTAAAGGTTATTTAAGGTATGTTAAGCCTATGTCACTATTCCGGAGTGTTTTTTGCATTAAACTGGTTATATTTACGCATCGGTGCGCGTATAACCTTCCAGAAAGTGATTTAGAGTTTGAAATTGAACAAGAATTGATATGTGCAAATGATACACATATTTTTACAAATCCCAAGTATGAAATATAATATTTCATTGGTTCGGTATTTGTTTGATGGCCGTGGAGGCACAGGTGTTACAGTGGTCCCAATGATAGATCGTATCCTACCGAGGCATGGTGCGGTCTTGAGGGCAACCCGGTTTTAGCTGTTACCCCAGCGAGTCTCTCGTGTGGGGGCAGTATGGTTTCCGGGCGAAAGTCAGCTTGCGCGGCGGTCGGGGCCCGATCGAACATCACGTCCGAGAGTGCGGGGCTGACGGGGGATTGTCTTCGACATGAACCCGGTGACCACTGGTCCAGTACATAGAAAGTCACCTTCCAAAAAAAAAAGCTTTGTAAGTTGTCTTGTCGTATCTACTCTTGACTTTCGTTGACAGCAAGAAAAAGATAGGCAAGATATGGTTTTATGAATATAATAATGAAATTGGTAGAATCAAACATATGGGTTATTTGTGTTTTTATTTAACACTAGAACTTATAAAATATTTGTTATCATGACACTTTGTTGCCAAGACATCACCATACTCTCAAGACCAAGTCAAGAAGCAAAATTCACAAAAGTGAGGGGGCTAGGGTGTGCTCGGCCAAGAATGGGGGAGCAAAGGGGCTTGGGAGTTGGGACTTGTGTTGCTTGATTAGAATAAATAAAGTAGGTTACGAAATCCCCAACACTTGATTTAGTTTGTTAACTTGTTAGTCTAGATACAAGTTAATTTGGGTAAATATTACTAGACCACATAAATACCCCAAAAAAATACATAGTTTGGTAAAGAAATCTACTAGTGTAGATGTTAAAATGTGACAAAATAACATTCACGAGATAAACCGAATAATTATGACACTTTTATCCTTACGCTATAAGACTCCACCGATAATGTTAAATGCAATAATCCATGCATTTGCTCGGGCATTGTTAGACTTCATGGAATGTCGTAAATATCATTTTAAGATTGAAAATATGTAAAATAGTGTCGGTAGTCGACGTTTGACGCGTTCGTTCGTCGGTTGCGTTAAAATCGCGTAAAATGCTTCTTATGTCGCTTTTATTCCGTTTTTCGATCCGATTTCAACTGCGAATAATAAAATTCGATTATGAAGCTAAAATATTGCAAAACTTCGGTTTTGTAGGTAATACGCGTGTCTGATGCTTCCGTTTCGTTGCCGGTGCGTTCCCGCAGTCGCGTTTTTCGTTCACGTTTGCGTGTTGTGACATTCGAAAGCGTGAAAATTTCGCTAAACAAAACCCATAGGTTTAAATTATACGTATAAAATTCGTATTTTTCGGCGTAGTCAGTATTTTGTACGGAATCAGTTCGTTATCGTTTATCGTTACGCAGTTTCTCCGCAGATTATCATTCGCGTACTGTAAAGTCGAGTAGGCGTTCCTAGGCATTACAAAAGCCTAATTGGGTTAACTCGTGCCTTAAACACTATTAATTATCGCCTTAAACGTTCGCTAATCGCGTAATTAGAAGTCGTTAAATACCGGTTGTCACATAGTCAAGGCCTTCAATCTGTCTAAACCCTTGGACAACCAGTCTTGCTTTATTACGAACAATCACTCTGCTATCGTCTCTCTTGTTTCGATAGACCCATCTAGTTCCGAGTGATTTCTTTCCAGCAGGTAGAGTAACCAACTTCCAGACTTTCAGTTTTGCAAACTGATTCAACTCATCCTGCATCGCGTCTACCCAGCTAGGTTCCAAAAGATCCATATCAATTGTCTTTGGCTCAATTTGTGAGATGAAGCATGAAAACAAGCAATTGTTGATGATTCCTGACTGACTTCTGGTCAACACTCCAGCCTCTACCGATCCAATCACATTTTCAATGGGATGATCACGCTGGACACTTGCAGGAATGGCAACTTCTGGAGCAGTTCCAGTCGGTGACAAATTCGTTAAGTGATCAACTACTACCGACTCAGTTTAGTCAATGATTTGCTCTTCTTCTGAACCATTTGCGACAAACTCGTCAAGAATGGGATCATCAAACAAGTCATTTTGATCATTGGGTGTGTCTTCATCATCAGATGAATCCAACGCTTCCCCTCCATCATTTAGAATGTCGGTGTAATCAGGAACCACGTGAATCTCTGGTGCTGATGTTGAAGATGAGGTTGTAGGTGTGTGATCCCCCATAGCTGTAGAATCCCCCTCAAATTCAACATCCCCCTCTTCTTCAGCGTTATGTGGAACAAATGAGGGTCGAGAAGCAACATTTGAAGTACCAGAAGTGTGTGCATGAGCAACAGGAGGATCATTAAGAATGTCAAAGGATTTAAAGAGATAAGAATAGTTATAGAGAGTAAATGGCCCGTTTCCAGCATATGTCTGATTTTCTTCGAGCCACTGCACATTGTAAAACTCAACAATCTGTCTGGTCTTCTTGTTGTACACTCTATATGCAGTCTTCTTTTCATGAGCAGCTTTTCCCGCATATCCAATGAAATATCATTCATCTCCCCTAGCGTCAAACTTTGGTATGGATTCCAGGTGCAAAAGAGTACATGGACAACCGAAAGCTCTAAAGTTCCCAACAAAGGGTTTTTCGCCGAACATTACTTCATGAGGCGTTTTCATGCGTGCCTTGTTAATAATTACTTTATTCTGAACATAACACACAGTATTAACAGCCTCTTCCCAGAAGAAGACTGGGAGCTTAGAATCAAAAAGCATTGTGCGAGCCGCTTCAATTAGGGTTCTATTCCTTCTTTCGGCCACTCCATTTTGCTGAGGAGTTCTAGCAGCACTGTATTGTCGAGCAATTCCCCTTTCAGCACAGAAGAAATTCAATTCAGCATTCTTGAATTCGGTTCCATTGTCACTTCGAATTCCTTTCACTTTCTTGCCAGTCTGATTTTCCATAAAGAATATGAATCTTTTGATCAATTCTGCAGTCTCACTTTTGTTAACTAAGAAGAAAACCCAAGTAAAACATGAGTAGTCATCAGTAATTACAAGACAGTAAGACTTTCCAGACAGACTGAGCACATTCAGAGGACCAAAAAGATCCATGTGAAGAAGCTGCATCACACTGTTAATAGTGTTAACAGTTTTGGGAAAATGAGGTTTTCGATGTTGTTTACCTTTATCACAGGAAACACATTTTTCAAAGATTATGAAATCTTTTACTGGTAGACCCCTTACCAACCCCAGTTTTGCAAGACGATTCAGATTTTTCACATTTGAATGTCCTAAACGATGATGCCACAGCATAGCATTGTGCTCAAATATTTTGGTAAATAAACAGGCAACGCTTTCAGTGGGTGGTTTATTCATGTCAATGACATAAGAGTTGCCCTTTCGTTCAGACTTCAACAGTATCCATTCATTAGGAATGACCATTCCTGGTTTTAGAATAAGACAATGTTTATCAGTGAAGTGAGTTGAGTAACCGTTGTCGCATATTTGAGCAAAACTCAGCAGGCTATGCTTCAACTCAGGAACGTAGTTGACTTCTTTGAAACAAAGATCACACCATTCTTAATTGTGCCTCGTCGCGTGATCTTTCCTTTCTCCCCTCCCGCAAAAGCAACATATCCTCCATTAAATTCTTCAAGAACAGAAAGTTAGGATAAGTCGCGAGTCATATGCCTGGAACAGCCACTGTCAATGACCCAGAGTCGAATGACAGCCCTCCATAGCCGTTCCTGCACAATACGCGGGATTAATTAGATTTTGGCACCCAAACCATAGTTGTAGTGGGTACACCCTGTTCATTAACATATGTGACTTGCATCCAAATCAGCTTTTCCTTAGAGTAGATAGGTTTGTTATTAATGCACGATGATTTAGGAGAGTTATCTGGAACATAATTCTTAGGTTTCCAAACTTTCCTAGGCCTTTCCAATTTCTTGGATGCCTTGGGCGAAACTGGTGTAGAGTTTGGAGTGTGACTTTTTGTTTTCATTTTCATTTGTTTAGCTTTGTTCCAGTCTCCATCAGAAGGCTTCACCTTAGAATTCAGCTTCTTAACAGGTTTAGATTTTTTAGTCTTCTCCTATTTTGAAGGCTTGACATTCCCTTTTGGAGCCTTCTGATGCTTTCCTTCTTTGAGTTTATCAGGACGATGCTGACAATTTCTTGCAATGTGTCCAGCAATTCCACACGCATAACATATTTGTCGTTTCACATGTGGTTTTGCCTGACATCCATCAGTCTTTTCAGAACTTGAGGACTTGTGTGGTTCCTAAGATGCAAACGAGACATGTTTAACTTTATCCTTAGAAATAGAATGACATTTAATTGGATTGTTTGATCTTGATTTTGGTGGAACATATTTTGTTTCACCTCCTCTTTTATGCTGTTTTACCAATAGATTTTTTGATTTCTCATCTTTATTAGGTAAAACCACTGAATTTAAATCCACACAAATAGAACCAAAATAAATGTCAGAACATTCATCGATCTTTAAAACAGAGCCCACACTATCCAAAGCATCAGAAGAAATTGAAATATTGTTTAACTTTTCAGAAATTAAAGAATTGTTTTTCTGAATTTTATTTTTCAAGACAAGTAAAGCAACGTCATCCTCATCATCTTCATCTACCCAATCTTCAATAATTACTTGGTCTGCATTTGAAGCAACAGGGTTAGTATCGTTCATTTTCTCACAAACGGTGTCACTTGATGCAGAAGTATTGCTTTCAGCTTCTAGTGACACCATTGAACAGAAGGATCAGAATTATTCTCGTTTAAAGACTCAGCAGGGGCTTCTGTGGTTTCATCACCATTTAACTCAACAGAAGTTCCTGATGTTGCTTCTGATTCTTCTTTGATCGAATGTGATTCAACTGTTTCAGATGATTCATTTGTTGACTCTACTGAATCAACTGACTCTGAGTTGTCATAATCAGTCTTTTCAGAGGAGTCACATGTTGAATCAGATGAAACTGATGATTCAGGAAATTCATCAGACTCTATTTCAGTCTGAGGTGACTCTGCTTCTTCAGGTGATGCATTATTGACATCAACTGATTCAACCATTTCTGATTTCTCAGGAGTGGTTGTCTCAGAAGTATCACAAATTGTATCACATGGGGATGCATATTCACTCTATTTGCCATTTTTGAATTCTTTCATAAATTCAGTCAAACCATATATCATGGCAAACTCAATGTTGTCTACATTCACTCTAGACTCTCTTACCTCAAACTCTTGTGTTAGTGATTTATTTTCAAGTGACTTTTGTGACACACAAGATTCTGCGTTTTCCAACACTTGAAAATGTTTATCAACACTTACATTTTTTCTCAAAATTCAAGGTTTCTGTGTGATTTAAAACTTTTTCTGATTTAACAAACGTTTGTTGATAAGCCTGCTTTTCTAAAATGATTTCAGTGTTATCAGGCATGGTGATTTGTTTCTTTCGAGACTTGGCATGTTCAGGTTTCTTATCCTCTGGTTTCCCGTATTCCATTTTGGGTATATTGTCTATCTCCTCTCCAGTCATTGGAATTGAGGAGTAATTGTGATTGTATGGTGGAGGTATGCATACAAATCCCAATCCTTTATTCCTCATTTCCTTTTTGCTGTATTTTAACTGTTGATTTATTATCTTTTCGACTTTTTCACTAGAAACATCAAACTTTTTAAAATTGAATTCTGTATTTTCAAAAGTTGATTTTAAGTCATTTAATTCAACAGTTCATTTTTCAGATAGCTCTTTGAAGTGGAGATATCGACAGTTCGCTTCACTCAGATCGTTATGCAACTTTCGAATATCGCGCTTTTGCGCCTCCACTATATCCTTATACCCATCCATTTTCTTTTTGACTTCATAACTACTGGATCTGGTATATAGAAGTTGCATAACAAGCGAATCAGCCTGTTCTTTAAACCCTTTTACCTTCTCCCTACACTTAGAAGTACAACAAAGATCATCTACACATACCTTAGCTTCAGAAGGAGTGTAGTCATTCATTTGAGCCCTGAGGGCATGATAGATTGTTCCCTCAATGTCTTTAGTTGCTAATTCAGTGTCTTCTTTCACTTCTACCATGAGAGCTTGATTTGACTGATACAAAGTGTCTGCAGTGAGCTGCAAATCATTCATCTGTTGTGTCCAATCGAAGCCCCCTCCTTCTTGAACCACCAATCACTTCCAGGATTTGCAACTGATTCTGAAGCGATTGTTTGATTTTTGGCAGCAGTGTTTAAGGATGAAACCTGAGCGGGACGAGAAACGGTGATGTTTGAGGTTGACACAACGTTTGGGGCTGGTCGTGCAGCTGAACTAACAGTAACAGTAATATTTGGATCTGCTATCTCCCTTCTTGGTTGCTTGCACTCTTGATCATAATGCCCAGGCTCATGGCAGTTATAACATCTGAGCTTAGACTTGTTCCAACCAAGCTCATGATCAGTTGTTTCCAATTTGTTTCTACCAGTTTTCTTCACAAAGTTTTTGGCTCGAAAAACTGCCATGGCCATCTGCCAAGTAATATCCATTTCTTCAACATCATCAGGATGGATTTCCAATAGTTCAGAAGAATCGATGTTATTTGCCATCCTTCCAACAATGAACGCATGATAACAATTCATGACCCCTGTCATGAAAGCCATAGCTTGCTCAAATTCCTTCGAAGTAGCCGCGGAAGAGTTTGTTGCTGTGAAAGCAGTAGTAATGTTCGAAAGAAGTTGAGTAGGTGTAGAAGCAGAATGATTAGCAAGCTATGGAGCAGATTGAGTTGGGTTCACTTGTTGAGCAGGAGCATAAAAATAACCAGATTGATTGACATAGGTTCCAAGATTTGCGGGATACAGAACAGTGGAAGGTGTTTGAAGCGAGCCCACTCCTTGCTGAGATACCAAAGCAACGTTGGTCAACACACCTGCATTGTTGTAGCTTTCAGTGTGGTTGTAGAGCCTTTGTTTATCGTCCATCTCATAGGACTTCAGCAATGATATCAACTCAGAAAGAGTCATTCTAGCCAAATTCCTGGTTCTTTTAATAAGGGTCACATTTGTATCCCAGTTTCTTGGAAGAGCATTGAGCAGTTTCTTATTGATAACAGAATTTTTCATCCTGATACTATGAGTTTCATATCACTGATCAAAGCAACAAATCTTTGGATTTGATTTTCCAAAGTTTCTCCTGGGAAGTGATTGAACAGATTAAACTTTTGAGTGAGCATCTCCCGTCTGCTTTCCTTCATTTCTTCATTTCTTTCATACATAGCCAAGAGACCTTCCCACATTTCCTTTGCATTTTTACAATCTCGTACTCCAATGTCGATTTCTGGTGCCAGCGCAGAATGTAGCATAGCAAGAGCCTTGACATCCAATGTCAAGCTTTTCACGATCCTCTTCAGTAAATTGAGACTCAGGCTTAGGTGCAGTGGTTCCCTCAGCTTCGTTCACGACATAGGTGATCACAGTTGGTCCGTTGCAAACGGACCTCCAGTGTCACACCCCCAAAATCCACCATGCGGAGCGTCACCGCTTGGAGGCGTGACATGACCAGGATCGAGCCACCAATCATATTGAACAACATAATTAAGTAAATAAAACCAACCACAATACAATTGGTGACCAAAAGAGAGTAACCGATTTTTAAATTAACAGCGGAAGCATAAGACGTAAATCCAAAACATAGGTTCATAGTTCATAAGTTTAACGACCAAACATAAGTTCCATAAGTTCAAGTGTTTAGCACGGGACATGACAGTCCATATCCCACAACGACCTCCTCCTCGCGCAAGCTCCATAAGTACCTAACGACCTACAAGGCATGTAACAACAAATCAACAACAAAATTGAGCGAGTTCACAGTAGGTGTTCGTTATAAAGTAGTTTTTCAAAAACTATGAGTTTGTTTGCAATTGCAGGTTAAATCAACTTTCCTTATTTTCCCAAACCATAAACGGTGGGGGCTACCCCATGTTGTAAACCACTAGACTAGATGTATATATAGGTGTCCTTCCCAATTCGAGGCAGAGGTACGTATTGAATACGTAGGTTTAGCGCTGGTGTCCTTCCCGATCCGAGGACAGTGGTACGTAGTGAATACATAGGTTTAGCGCTAGTGCCCTTCTCAATCCGAGGACATAGGTACGTATAAGAATACGTAGGTTTAGCGCTGGTGCCCTTCCCAATCCGAGGACAGTGGTACGTAGTGAGTACGTAGGTTTAGCGCTGGCGTCCTTCCCAATCCGAGGACGGGGGTAAGTAGTCTAGTAGTGGTGAAAGTACAAGTTCCGTCTTAGCTATTTGATCCCATTCCCATCCACCGGGAATCCCATGCCTTAGTAAGGGTGTGAACTCACCTTTGGTTGCTCGGTTTGACTCTCAAAAATAGCTAACAGTCAAGGTCGGTCAATCACGTCCTAGTATGATTACCACTTAGTTTATTAGTGACTTCAAATAAGCACGAAGTTCCTACACGCATCTATCACATAACATGCATCACTTTAACAGTTCATGCCCATATAAACTTCCCCTCTATTCCCCACTCATAAACAAACATACGATATTGCACATAACACATATAACATGTTATATCATTCTCGGAAAACATACCCGACATTTAGACACGCAAATTACTACTTATGTCGTTTTAGCTTTTACATTCGAAACTACGCTGTTTGCGGGGATTTTAATAAAATAGTTATCTTGTTCCAAAAATTCCCAACTTTTTACAGAAGGTCTTAAACGATCCAAATATTACTGTGTAAAAATATCGGGATCCAATTCATCACTGATATTTTATAAGAAATCATTTTCCGGACTGCAATCAGATTCATCTTTTTCTGACTGCAGTCCACGGAATAATTTATTTAAAATTCATCGAGAGTCCGATTTATGAAATTCCAGTGGGAGAATTACAAATACATCGGTGGTCATTTACAGTACAAATTTCATGATCTGACTCTACACAGAATCCAAGTTATGACGGAAAACAGAACGCTTATTTTCAGCAGTAAAAATGCAGCTTGAGCTGCTGTTACAAAACGGGTCTTTAAAAATAGTAAACGAAGTCCAAAAATTATGATTCCAGTGCCATTAGAACCATATTTCATAATACATAAATCTAGAGTTCAGAAAATGCATTTTCTGCTTTATTAAGGTCCGGTTACAGCCAACTGAAGTTGGCTGTAATCACTAAACAGCCATCCTGTTTCAGCTTTTATCATTCTAAAGTGTGTTCGATTGATTCCGTTAACATGTTTAGCGATCAATAACGACATTTAACATCAATATTAACAAGTAAATCATCAAGTAGTCAACAACTTGTTTACTACAACATCCTACTAGTAACTTTTTACTTTCATCTTCAAGAAATCTTTTATGTCTAAACTTTTATGTTTATGTTTTTAGTGTTCTTGTATTTTATACGATCCCATCATAAATAATCTTTCAACTACTCAAAATAGACATGAACAAGAGTAAACCGAGACTTACTACTAGTACAAGGCTAGGGTAGAATCTAGTGAAGAAGATGTTGGGAAAAGATGATGAAAAAGTTAGAATAAAGCCCTTCTTGAAGCTCCACAAGATGCAAGTCTCTTGTATCCACCTTCTACACTTGAATGAGACTTGAATAAAGGATGAAGATGGTGGTTTAGGGGTGGTGATGGTGGCGGTTGGGTGTAACCATGAGGGAGGGAGAGAGAGTGAAGATGGGAGTGTAAGATCTTGAAATGATGTATATCTAGGCCACCATACTTATATTAATGTCTTCCAATATTTTGTTTAAAGGATCAAGCAACAATCACACCAAATATTTGAAGTAAGATCTTAGGAGATATGTTGGTGATTTGGGGTGGGTCCCATGGGACCGATTTTGGTTAGGGGGGGGGGTTGGATGTAACTTTTGTAACTAAGTTGGTAAATGATAGTTGGGTTCCCAGTATATAATTCCATATACTAGTTAGTAGATATTTTAATAGGTGTTATGATGTACGGGGATCACGACTAGTCAAGAAATAATAACACAATGTGTTTGACAAAAAAATTTAGCGTCCCGGGTAATGTCCGGTTGTTCGGTCGGATGCCGTTTCGTTAAAGTGTTTAATTATTCCGCAAGGTGTCTTTTATATATATTTTTGTAACACAATTAATTCCTAACACATAGGAAAATATTCAGGACCATTTAGTAAATTTTCTGTACATGACTAGTATGTTAACAAGCACATGTAAGTATGACACAGTAATCAGGAAACAGTTAAGTAATTCAACACAGTCACTAAGCACTTTAATTATCATTAAATAATCGTACGGATACATGAAATCATGAGGGTTGTCACATCCAGGCTTTTGGATCTTTGATTCTCATGTATTGGATAAATATGAATTTCCATTCTGAAAAGCATCCCCCCGAAATGAGCCTAGGAATCTTGTTGTTAGTTCCAATTATGTTATCTAGGTCCTGGTTAATAGCAGCTTTTTCAGTCAATCCCAATTGATTAAATTGATCCATTTCCTTTTCTTATCAGTTTCGAGCAATGAACAGCATCAAGAACAACTTCAATCTTCAAGATATCCGATCCAACCGAGCCTTCGCAAGACTACTTAGGCTCTGATACCAATTGTAAGTCCCAACACAATACAATCAGATATCAAACACCAAACAAGTAGCGGAATTCCAAGCAAGATGTCGTAGATTGAAAAGCAAATGTATTGATTCAAAGCAAACTAGAACACACGAACTCAAAGGATCGTCTAGTATCCTAGTCCCACAAGTACAAAAGACTAAGGAATCTCCTATTTATACTAGCATAGGAGATCCAATTACACTGGGCCAAGCCCATACCCCATAGACTACAAAATAACCAAATAAGTCCACATATGTATCGAACCCAAAACCAAACAAACTAACCCAAGACAGACGCAAACCTAAACTAGTTTATACTCTTACAATAATCTTTGTAAATATCAAAAGAACTTTGAAAAGGTAGGTTTTTGGTGAAGGGTATGGCAGTTTTATTTGAAAAGTGGATAAAAGCCTAAAATGTCAGTTTTCTTTTGAAAATTTATTTGTGACTTAGGTAACAACTAAATGCCTGTAAGTAATAAGTTTGCTTATTTTATTTCAAGCAACTAGAGATATATATATTTTTTGATAAAATAAACACAAGAAAGTTAAGTCACATGCTTTTGCGTATTTCAAAACAACCAAATTTTACTAAAATAAAGGGGTGTAAAAGTAAAAGATGGTTTTGGGTGATGGGTGATTTATGCAAAATGGTGTTTTGCGGCTTTTGAAATGAAAGGTTTAGGCTCAAATGGGTAGTAAGGGAAAATTTTGTGGGGAGATAAATAGAAAATAAGGTTGAAAAAGAAAAAGGGGTTATGGTCCAAATGCATCAATCATGTACTTACTTGGATTAGTCGGTAAGGACCGGGAATATATTGTCTTGTCAAGTTCTAGATTTGTAAGAACTGTATGGGCTATTCACACAAGAAATGACAAATGAGCATTTAGTAAAGATATGATATTGAATGCTCGGTAAAGGCTCAAATCTCATAATTTTGTCGAAAAAGGGTAAAAGTGTGAAAATATATATACAATCAAATTTTAAAAAGATTGCCATGCTTTTATATGAATTTTTCTTACATGGTTCTTTTTTATTACGACGCTATCGGTTGTAAATTTGTAAAAGCTTGAACTTTTAGAACTTGGTTTTCTAACATAAACTATAAACAAGACAAAACAAACTAAAAAAAATTATTTTTGGAAAAGATTTAGGGTGTTTTAGCGGTTCTAAGTAGAGTTTTGTGTAAGGCTTGTTTTAGGACAAACAAATTCAAGTTCCCCCCACACTTAAATTACACATTTTCCTCAATGTGTCCAAAATTGGTTAAATTTAATTAAATGTGTAAATGTGGTTTAAGAACAATAATTTTTTTCAAAAAATCAGACACTTGACACGGGGGCGTGTTTGAGAGGCACGGCCCTGTGTGTAAAGTACCAGTATCAATGTTTTAGAAAAAAAACTTACATAAGGTAGACACGGGGGCGTGTCTGAGAGGCACGACTCTGTGTGGAAAGTGTCACACCCCGAAATTATAAGAGCTGGCGTGACTGGACTGGTATCTTCATTGCACAGCGAAAGAAAATAAGCAAAGACTTTCTAGAAATTGAATGCCCACTCAGTACTCGACTCTTCATGGTTCTCCTATTCCAACCGTGCCATAGTTTTGAACATGCAACATGAGAAAGAAACATGCGAAAAATCAACATAAAGTTGAGCGAGTTCATAGTTTGTTTGTGAAAGATTTGAAATAAATCTTTTGAATAACCGGCTTGTGAAATAATATTAAGAAAACGAATTTAGAAATCATTTTCTTGCCAAGTTATATGGAAACTTTGTATTTGTAATGTTCGTATAACCGTCAATGCCCACCCTGACTTTGACTCCACGCCCGCATAAATCCTATGCTTTGAATTTGTATAAAACATGGTATTTAATTTGTATAAATCAAGTATTTCTGTATGTATGTATGTCCCTAGTATGTAGCAATAAGGAAAAAGAGATCACCAATGGGTTGCAAAGCCAATGGTATGTGTAAAAAGGTGCAGGAAGAACTCAAACCTAGTAAATTTGTACCGGGCTTCCGGCTGGAAGACATAGTCACCTCTATGGGCCGCCCCGGCCTCATGGGTGTGGGCTCGCTACACCCAAATAGATCTATCACTCATGTCCCTCGGTCCTACGACGAGGATTAATGGCCTTAAGTGTTGTACCCACCCCTCACATGATCTAGTAGTAAACCCTCCTTAGGCTAACCATACCATGTATAAAAATGTCTGTATAATTGTAACATGTATTTTACCCCAGCCTCTAAGGCTGAACCTCCCCAGCCTCTAAGGCTAACTCCCCAGTCTCTCTATATTATCACCAGACTATCCATCCCTAGTCATGAAAATCATTCACATTTCGATAATACAAATTTGTTTTGTAAAAACCGGTATATTTAGTATAATCCATTCGTAAACCATTTGAGTTCCTCGAAATCCATTCGTAATATGATTTAGAAATATGAGTTTTCGTTCGTTCAAAAGCTTTGTATGTTCTTGCAAAACGTGCTTTGTCTAAAATATGCAGTCTTTGTTCATCGAGAACTTTGTGTATTTTCTGCAAAACGTGCATGTCTTTCCACCCCGAAAACATTTATAAAAATGTAAAACCGTAAAAATGTGGGGTTATGAACTCACCTGAATATTCCTGGGCAAAGCTAGCTATATACGACTTCGTGATGTCGTTTCCAAGACGTGACTTGGTAGCGTGTATTCTACAATATTCCTTACACGGAATATCTTATAAGTTTCTAAATAACGCAGTAACTAAACTACGTGTCATCGAGATCTACCGAATCGTTAACCGAACGATTCAACGGTAAATTGATAACTTAATAGTAACGATTAAGTTATACTTGTTAAGTTTCGCCTAATGTCGGTAATAGTTAATAGGTCTTAGAAAGACTTAGCTTCTCGAGATATTTAAAATATATGAATATTTATATAAAAATATATAAATATGTCGGTATAGTAGCGTTAGTCGTCCCGAGAAGTCGCACGTGTATAAAAAGAATATTTATATGAAAATATCATATAACAAACTTGCGCATATATTACGTCTCGTATATATTCGTCAGAGTATATGTAGATGCCGTTTAGGCGTTTTGAAATAAATATAAAAAGTTATATTTATTTTATAAAAGAATCGTTGAGTTGTCGTGTTTGAAAATAAATATGACTATATTTATTTTATAAAAGAATTCAACTTGTTCGTGTCGGAAATAAATATATAGCTATATTTATTTATAAAATGATTCGTTTTGTACGATATTGAAAATAAATATATAAACTATATTTATTTTTATAAAACGAATTCGAGTCGTGTGATATTTGAAATAAATATATAAACTATATTTATTTTATAAGACGAAATCATGTTGTTCGATACTTGAGATGAATAGTTATATAACTATATTTATTTAATAAAACGAAACCACGACGTTTGATATTTGAAATAAATATATAAATTATATTTATTTTAGAAAAGAATTCATAGTGTTTGTTACTCGAAAGAATTGTCGAGAATAATAAGAGAATTGAAAATATTATATCACCTTTTATTTTATAAAAGATTTGCCAAAAATATAATATCCGAATCGTCGTTTTCGTGATGTTGCAAGTTGTTGTCGTACATAATGTCTTGTTTTACGAAAGTTGTTTGAATTTGTTAGTTTTCGTTTTACAATAAAATGCGTTTTGTTTTTAGATTTTCTCGAAAAACGGGCAGAGTTTCCTCTGTCTTTGGACGCCCCGGACAACCAAGTTGTCATTATATTTTTCAAGATTTAACAATGTTCAATAATCAATATAAACAATTCTTGTAAAAGTGACAAAATGTAATCTAAGTACTAATCCGTTCGGTTTGAGCTCGTTTCACGAAAATAAATAGATTTATAACGAAATAATTCGCGCCATTAAATCTTTACCGCTCTTTGTATCGAACCGTTGACTGAGTTGACCGAGTTGACGCGCTGAGTTGACCGGGTTGACTCGGTTTGACCGAGTCAATCGAACCGAAACTGATGTATTTCGAACCGAGACTCGAACCCGCTGACCAGTGTTGACCATGTCCGGGATCTAACCCACATCACCAGTTAACTCGAACCCGAGCCAAACCAGATCTGACCCGAATCCTTCGAACCGAGACCTGAAACTTGAACCGGAACACTCGAACCCATATTACTGAGTTGACCTGAGCCAAAAATAACCCTCGCCACTTCCACAGCCATGACTCCGGCCGCCGCTGACGCGGTGGCGCTGCTCCACCATCTCCGATCCTTCTCCCTCTCTCCTACTCAAACTGTTTAGCCGCCGCCGACACCCCCACCACTGCTGACAGGTGTCGGAAAAGCGAGGGAGTTTGGGGGTGTGGTGGGTGTTGTCGGAAACGGGAACCGAGAAGGGGGGGTATAACCTGATGGTATGAACCGCCAAACTGTTTGTCGGCCACCGTGGCCCACCGTCCTTCGCCGGCTCTGCCGGCTGGAGTCCAGCTGTTAGTCTTCATCGGAGGGAGGGAGGGGTAAACGAGTGGTTGCAGGTTATGTGTGGGTTTGTTGTGAGTGGGTGCTTCAAATTGAGAATGTAAGGTTCTGATTCCACTTTTGAGTGTGTATATATTTATGATTAGGGTTCTCTTCAAAATGAAGGGGGTGAAGAAGAAGTCTGTGTTTTGATTATATGAAGAAGTTAGAGAATTAGGTTTTACTTGAAGGAGATGAAGTCAGAGAAGTGTGGGTGTTTTAGTCTGCACAATACATATATATATATATATATATAGATAGGCATGGATCTTTATAGAGATCTTGTGGATCTTGTTGAGATTTTATACAGATTTTGTGGGATTTGTAAAGATTTTATGTAGATTTTGAAGAGATTTCCGCGCTTATGCGCATTCCGTCGTAATTAACCGAACAACGCAATCGTACGGCTAAACGAACCGACATCCGAGATATTTTTTAGCACATTTTAAGTTCCCTATACTTTAACTTCATTTTATAGCTTTGAAATGAGGTTAACGAGGCTTAAAAGTGTCAAATTTGCATCAAAATACAAGTTTCTGGGCTGCAGGGACTAAAATGGTAAATCTGCCAAACTTGGCCCTTGCGCACCGTAAGGGTTATTTGTTACGGTGCGCAAGCATAGGTCAGATGCAACAACTCGTTTTTCAGCTGCTGTTTCCTGCCCTTAACCCCTTCCAAAGGCCAATGCCATGTGTCCAACTCTTATGGTGGGTCAATATCAGTTACCACAACCTTCCGACAAGTGTACGGGCGAGATCATTCCCTCTTCTCCAAGAAACGATCCTAACGGTGAACCGAAAACTATAAATACCCAACCCATTTCACTTCTTTTCTCACTAGAATCTGATCAATTGTGCTCTAAGTTGAAACCTTTGTTTCATACCTGAGCTATTTTGATCTAGATTAGCATTCGGGGACCCTTCGTAAGTGTTCCTTCGTTCTTTTATTGATTTTCGAGTCCGAAAGTCGAACTTTGTTTGACTTTCTGCATTGACCAATTTATGGTCGATGCGAAGTTCGTTTGAACTTCATAACGTGAGCGTGATCACGATGGTTATAGTCCCTAGTGACTATACCTACTGATTACCACGTTATCTAGGCTCAGTGACGAGCCGTAGTTTCGGTCAGAATACGTATTCTTGCGTATTTTGTAACCAAACTACTTATGGGTATCAAGACCATTTGTTTTGATACCAAACCTGTTTTCTAAACTTAGTTAAGCATGTTTTAACATGCTTAGCTCGTCACTTTTAGTTTAGTGCTTATTTAGGGTCGTAAGGTAAGCGATCTAAACAATCGCTTATACTTTCGAACCCGACCCGTTTGGTCGATCATTAGGATCCGACCAAGCACTTTAGGTGACCATAGTTTATAGGGAATAACCTTACGAGGTTATACCTTATGGTCGCTTCGTTTAAGTAGTTGTATGATAGGTAGTTTATATGCCTTAGGTAAATTACCAAAATACCCCTTTGATGCCAAAATTCATTTTAAACATATGTAACATAACTTTTGACATCTAAACTGATTTGACAACAATATTAGACATGTTAAGGCATATGTTACTTATCATAGGACTAGTTAGGCAGTCCGAACGCGTTTTACGCGAACGACGCTTTAAAGTAGCATAAGCTACCTAAACGGGTCGTAATGGGT
Organism: Helianthus tuberosus; assembly: GCA_030545235.1. NCBI lineage: Eukaryota > Viridiplantae > Streptophyta > Magnoliopsida > Asterales > Asteraceae > Helianthus > Helianthus tuberosus. The sequence continues at coordinate 45,011,183 of CM060426.1, read as the reverse complement.
CGTAAGCACTTAGGTTAGGTTTCATTTAGCATGTAGGCTTTGTTAAACCATACTACATGAGTTTCCATACTCATTTGGTTTACGAGCCCTCATTCTATCCGATCTTCCAATTTAGGTCCGGTTTATTAATGTAGTTACCTATATTAGGTGTCGTTTGATATTCCGAGATCTCTAGCATTGCTTGGTGGTTATCTTAGGACTTCTAAGCAATCTCATGTGAGTACATAGAACCCCTCTTTTACTGTTTTCAAACTGTTTTGGGGTGGAACACATGTGCCTACTTGTTACTTTCATGCTTTCCTGTTTTCACATCATATACCGACTATGTTTGTTAGTACATTATAGTACATGATTTCATTACATTTCATGCTATGTATGTCCATTGTGTGCATACTTAGTACATTGTTTTACATTACATTTCTGCTATGTATGTTGACTGACATTTGGTTTGCACAAACGAGACTATTATATGTTCATTAACATTAGCTACGCCGCTCGGTAGTAAGTACTGGTACCATAGGACTTGACAAATCCCATTCCTGACATCCCGGGTTTTGTTTGGAAGTAAGGAATGACTGAATCCGAAAACATTTCTTTTGATAACCTTGACTGAAAGGGTTATACGACTGTCTCAAGGCTTGAATGTATGCGTTAACTTACCACATAAATGTTTGTATCAATGTAACATGCATTACTTTACAAAACATAACTTTTTGATATATTCAAATTACTTTGTTTTGTACATTTCTACCTTTGGACTATTTGACAATACTTTACTTACAAGACATAACATTTGTTACACATTACTTGACTACTTTTGGACTGTCAACATTTGACATGGTTTATACAAGGACTTTTGACAATTGGTTTAAACATAGACATTATACATTGTTGGTTGGTTAAGTGACTTAAGTAACGAAATGTGAGTAATATGATACAAGCATGGTGGATACGCCGCTGGTACTTCCTATATATAAGTGTTTGTATTATATTACATATCATAGCGTTATTTAAATCATTCATTTTGGACTTATACATTTTACACAAGTAACATGTTTTCACAATACGTTGTTTTACAATACGGTTTATTTTATACAACTCATTTTACTTGGTTATTCATTTAACCATACATTACTCTCTTATTTATACATATCATCTGATCTTATCGATTGTCAAATGATTTACAAGACAAAGCAAATTACAAGGTTCATGACTAAACATTTTCTCACACATAAGTCATGAATCCTATTTTCTCAAAACCTATGTATCTCACAGGCATTTTTATGCTGACGTACCTATTTTCACATGTGTTTTCAGGAGATGATGCATAAGACTTATCAAGACATACTTAGGCGGACCTGTGCCTTAGTGACTTAAAACGAGACAAGAACTAGTTAAATTTTGTTATGTACTCTTTATTTCTTGTTTAAAGACAATGTAACTCGCTTGTTTGATGAATAAAACGAAACTTAAATTTCCATGGTTGTGAAACATTAATTCTGTTACAACACTCCCCGATGTTTCCGCCACTTTTTGTATGTTCCACGTGGTCGGGGTGTGACAGAAAAGATGGTATCAGAGCCAATGGTTATAGGGAATTAGGTTATTAGTAATGCTTTGACCTAGTCTATAACCTTCCTAGGACCCTAACGCGAGTTTACTTGCGTTTAGTCATAAAACAATACCATCACCTATCCTTAGGCGACGACCACAACAAGAACATAAATTTCAAAACCGCTTTGAAAACTAATCATCTGTTCTAGGATGATTGATTACTAGGTTTTGAACCCTCTATTATAAGGTTTTGAACCCCTTTGAGTTTTCAAAAAAAAATCTCGTCTAGGTTTTGGGTTTTAAATAATGTGAACACGTGCAAACTGGAAGGGTGAATGCCTGTATTCTGGGTTTTCTGTCTAGGCAAGCACTTCGTATATATCTCATCAGACGCGAGACCAGTTGTGCTTACCTGGGAATTCTTGGGATGAGTGTTCACTTATAGGCGAGCATGTCTTCGCGATACATTATTTTTTACCTAATTACTTTGATTAATCACCGGGGTCGTTTGTTGCTTTGTAGTAACAAACAAATGACCACTATCCTTGCTTTCATCAGATTTGTTCATCTCATTCTTTTCGTCTAATTCTCTCACTCGTTTCATTTCATGTTTCCCCTTTTAGAATGCCTCCACAACGCGAAAATCCGGTATCTATTGAAGATCTGGCAGCTGTCATTACACAGCAAATAACTGCTGCAATCCCGAACATCGTTGCCCAATGTCACCAAGCTCTCAACAACAATAATGCCCTTTGCAACTTCAAGACGTTCAACTCGGCTAAGCCATCAAAGTTTTCTGGGTCTCAAGGAGCGACTGCACTTCTGCAATGGTTCGAGAGTCTAGAGAGCACCTTCAGGCATGTTCAATGTCCAAACGAGCGAAAGGTAGATTTCGCATCTAGTGTCTTTGAGAAACGAGCTTTGACGTGGTGGAACGGTGTGGTGAGAGATAGGGGTGCCGAAGTGGCACTGGCTCAAACGTGGGAAGAACTTAGAGCACTCATGATGAAGGAATTCTGTCCTCGTCACGAGATCAGGGCCTTGGAAAGGGAATTCGACGATCTTAAGCAAGACAGCGGTGAACATCGAGCATACACTGATCGATATGAGGAGCTGAGCCTGTTGTGTCCTACCATGGTTACGCCTTTGGATAAGGCGATCGAAAAATACATTGATGGTCTCCCTGACTCAGTTCAAGACATTGTTACTGGTAGTAACCCCACTACGGTTAGGCAGGCCATTGAGCTATCTGCAACCTTGACTGAATCTCAGATCAGGAAACGTAAACTTTTTCGAAAGGGTGACAAGAAGCCAATCGAGGAATCAAAGACCATGGATGAACAGACTGGATCCCCTGAGCAGTCAAAGAAGCGAAAGGCTTCTCAGAACTTCGCCATGGTTACTCACAATGATCAAGCCGTCCCCAACCAATCGGCTCAACCCCCTGCTAGGAAGCCATACAATGGAACTTCACCCTTGTGCAACCAATGTAACCTTCATCATCATGCTAGGGTGAAGTGCCGCGAATGCCAAATTTGTGGACTTAAAGGTCATACAGCAAAAGTTTGTCGAGCAGCAGTTGCACCAAATCAAGCTGACAACAACCCTGCTCAAGCTCGCTTTCCACCAGGTTCTTGCTACAGTTGTGGCGAGATGGGTCATTTCCGAAGAAATTGCCCAAAGCTTGCAAATGCTAATCCAGCGCAGGGATGAGCATCTGACCGACTAGAAGACAACACCCTTTAGAAATAATCATGTCTTATGTACTATTTTCTTTTGTTTTCAAGGTCCATAAAACAGTTGTTATCATTGTTTATAAATAAATCTTTTATTTACATTGCAATGTATTTATGTGGTTATATGTATAAACAACATATCCCCTACAATACCGACAATCAAGGAATCGTATTCCTTGGAAAGCAAACTACCCACAAATAATTATTCTATTTTATGATCTCTTGCGTTTTCCACGAAATTCCTAAGTACCCGTTTCTTCCAAGAAAAACGAAGTACAAGGCGCAAGTTACAACACTGGACGAATACCCAAAGTACCACTATAAATCCTTAATAGGGTACCTAAGGGTATTTCCGTAAATCCTAAAATTTTTATGTTCCTTAATTCGAATATTACGTTTCTTTGAAAACAAAATCGAATTTTTGGGAGATCTTCCTATCTTTTCAGATAGATCCCAGAGGACATTGAAGTTCATCGACTGGATTCCATATCCATATTTAATCAATAACGAGTTAATAACAAATTAATAACCAAGTTAAACAACTATGTGATTATGTGCTTATGTGTTCCCTTTTATGTTTTTGGTGTAATCCAAGTTTTGTTATCCAAATCCTCGTAGAACCTTTCGTATCTTCATATGAGGGATTCGTAGTAGGATACCCAAAGGTACTACCTAAGATCCTTAAATGGACTTCTACGTTGTAGTTAAGTCCCTTGGATCATAAAGTACTACTCAATACTTAGACCCCATGAGTGGTCTAGTTAAACAGATCGATCAAAAAAAAATCTGGTTAGGAACATCATGCGATGATATAGCCAAAAGGACTCCTTGGTGGCCTAATTAAAAGGATCATTTGTCGATCTAATTAAAAGGACCCTTTGGTAGTCTAGTCACACTCATCACAGGTTTGATTTTCCTCCCTTAAACATTACAAGACAAACTGTGCGGACTATGCAAGGAATTACGTAATTATGGATGCATACATAATTATGGAATTCAGTGCACAGAAACCACAACGAGTTTTGTCATGTGTCTAGAGTTGATTCGTTCATTTTTGTTTCTGAAGAAATTGTGAAAAATGACTCATTCCGTTCATTTTTGTTTCTGAAGAGGTTGGGAAAAATGAATCATTCCGTTCATTTTCGTTCCTGAAGAAATCATGGAAAATGACTCATTCCGTTCATTTATGTTTCTGAAGAAATGGTGGAAAATGACTCATTCCGTTCATTTTCATTCCTGAAGAAATCGTGGAAAATGACTCATTCCGTTCATTTTCATTCCGGAAGAAATCATGAAAAATGACTCATTCCGTTCATTTTCATTCCTGAAGAAATCGTGGAAAATGACTCATTCCGTTCATTTTCGTTTCTGAAGAAATGGTGGAAAATGACTCATTCCGTTCATTTTCATTCCTGAAGAAATCGTGGAAAATGACTCATTCCGTTCATTTTCATTCCTGAATAAATCATGGAAAATGACTCATTCCGTTCATATTCATTCCTGAAGAAATCGTGGAAAATGACTCATTCCGTTCATTTTCGTTTCTGAAGAAATGGTGGAAAATGACTCATTCCGTTCATTTTCATTCCTGAAGAAATCGTGGAAAATGACTCATTCCGTTCATTTTCATTCCTGAAGAAATCATGGAAAATGACTCATTCCGTTCATTTTCATTCCTGAAGAAATTGTGGAAAATGACTCAATCCGTTCATTTTTGTTTCTGGAGGAATTGTGGAAAATGACTCGTTCCGTTCATTTTCGTTTCTGAAGGATACCCATTAAGGAAAATAACTCATCCCGTGTATTTTTCGTTTCTGAAAATTTCCATCGAAGGAAAATGAATATTCCTGATTCTTCCTTCTTTTCCATTTCTGAAAATATTCGTTAAAGAGGAATGTCAGGATATGCCTTATCCTTGATGGTTATTTAACACAAAGTCACAGACATGCTCCTACAAATAAATTTCGGGACGAAATTTCCTAAAGTAGGGGAGACTGTGACACCTGTGTCACTTCAACCATCAAACAAATGCCAAACCAATGAAATATTGTATTTCATACTTGGGATTTGTAAAAATATGTGTATCGTTTGCACATATCAACTCTTGTTCGATTTCAAGCTCTAAATCGCTTTCTGGAAGGTTATACGTGCACTGATGCGTAGATATAACCAGTTTAATGCAACGAACACTCTGGAATAGTGAAATAGGCTTAACATACCTTAAATAACCTTTACATAACTTAGAAATAAGTTTTTGAAGGCTTTGGTATGGCAAAATCAAGTTTAATCACTTACAGGGACTAAACTTGACAAACTGCGAAAGTATGCCAATTTGAACTGTAACAGACATTCCGGAACATGGCCATAAGTTAAACATACCATAAATATCCTTTACATAGCTTAGAAATAGGCTTTGAGGGGTTCGGTGTGCTAAAATAAACTTTTGGGTCATTCAGGGACTAAAAGCGTCAAAAAGTGCACAAGTTTGCATTTTCGCGCATAACTTACGTCCTGAATATATCCGGACATCCAAAAATTTATGTAAGCACTAAAACATTTTATTTTAGTGTTCGGCATAAGAAAAATCCATTCGTCACGCCATTTGGATCGTTTTTCGTGCTTATGCGCATTCCGTCGTAATTAACCGAACAACGCAATCGTACGGCTAAACGAACCGACATCCGAGATATTTTTTAGCACATTTTAAGTTCCCTATACTTTAACTTCATTTTATAGCTTTGAAATGAGGTTAACGGGGCTTAAAAGTGTCAAATTTGCATCAAAATACAAGTTTCTGGGCTGCAGGGACTAAAATGGTAAATCTGCCAAACTTGGCCCTTGCGCACCGTAAGGGTTATTTGTTACGGTGCGCAAGCATAGGTCAGATGCAGCAACTCGTTTTTCAGCTGCTGTTTCCTGCCCTTAACCCCTTCCAAAGGCCAATGCCATGTGTCCAACTCTTATGGTGGGTCAATATAAGTTACCACAACCTTCCGACAAGTGTACGGGCGAGATCATTCCCTCTTCTCCAAGAAACGATCCTAACGGTGAACCGAAAACTATAAATACCCAACCCATTTCACTTCTTTTCTCACTAGAATCTGATCAATTCTGCTCTAAGTTGAAACCTTTGTTTCATACCTGAGCTATTTTGATCTAGATTAGCATTCGAGGACCCTTCGTAAGTGTTCCTTCGTTCTTTTATTGCTTTTCGAGTCCGAAAGTCAAACTTTGTTTGACTTTCTGCATTGACCAGTTTATGGTCAATGCGAAGTTCGTTTGAACTTCATAACGTGAGCGTGATCACGATGGTTATAGTCCCTAGTGACTATACCTACTGATTACCACGTTATCTAGGCTCAGTGACGAGCCGTAGTTTCGGTCAGAATACGTATTCTTGCGTATTTTGTAACCAAACTACTTATGGGTATCAAGACCATTTGTTTTGATACCAAAACTGTTTTCTAAACTTAGTTAAGCATGTTTTAACATGCTTAGCTCTTCACTTTTAGTTTAGTGCTTATTTAGGGTCGTAAGGTAAGCGATCTAAACAATCGCTTATACTTTCGAACCCGACCCGTTTGGTCGATCATTAGGATCCGACCAAGCACTTTAGGTGACCATATTTTATAGGGAATAACCTTACGAGGTTATACCTTATGGTCGCTTCGTTTAAGTAGTTGTATGATAGGTAGTTTATATGCCTTAGGTAAATTACCAAAATACCCCTTTGATGCCAAAATTCATTTTAAACATATGTAACATAACTTTTGACATCTAAACTGATTTAACAACAATATTAGACATGTTAAGGCATATGTTACTTATCATAGGACTAGTTAGGCAGTCCGAACGCGTTTTACGCGAACGACGCTTTAAAGTAGCATAAGCTACCTAAACGGGTCGTAATGGGTCGTAAGCACTTAGGTTAGGTTTCATTTAGCATGTAGGCTTTGTTAAACCATACTACATGAGTTTCCATACTCATTTGGTTTACGAGCCCTCATTCTATCCGATCTTCCAATTTAGGTCCGGTTTATTAATGTAGTTACCTATATTAGGTGTCGTTTGATATTCCGAGATCTCTAGCATTGCTTGGTGGTTATCTTAGGACTTCTAAGCAATCTCATGTGAGTACATAGAACCCCTCTTTTACTGTTTTCAAACTGTTTTGGGGTGGAACACATGTGCCTACTTGTTACTTTCATGCTTTCCTGTTTTCACATCATATACCGACTATGTTTGTTAGTACATTATAGTACATGATTTCATTACATTTCATGCTATGTATGTCCATTGTGTGCATACTTAGTGCATTGTTTTACATTACATTTCTGCTATGTATGTTGACTAATAGCATGCTAGCACATTGATTTACAAGACTTTTCTGCTTTGTATGTTAACTTAGCATACTTAGTACAGTGTTTTCATATAACATGTTCACTTTTGCTATGACATTTAGTTTGCACAAACGAGACTATTATATGTTCATTAACATTAGCTACGCCGCTCGGTAGTAAGTACTGGTACCATAGGACTTGACAAATCCCATTCCTGACATCCCGGGTTTTGTTTGGATGTAAGGAATGACTGAATCCGAAAACATTTCTTTTGATAACCTTGACTGAAAGGGTTATACGACTATCTCAAGGCTTGAATGTATGCGTTAACTTACCACATAAATGTTTGTATCAATGTAACATGCATTACTTTACAAAACATAACTTTTTGATATATTCAAATTACTTTGTTTTGTACATTTCTACATTTGGACTATTTGACAATACTTTACTTACAAGACATAACATTTGTTACACATTACTTGACTACTTTTGGACTGTCAACATTTGACATGGTTTATACAAGGACTTTTGACAATTGGTTTAAACATAGACATTATACATTGTTGGTTGGTTAATTGACTTAAGTAACGAAATGTGAGTAATATGATACAAGCATGGTGGATACGCCGCTGGTACTTCCTATATATAAGTGTTTGTATTATATTACATATCATAGCGTTATTTAAATCATTCATTTTGGACTTATACATTTTACACAAGTAACATGTTTTCACAATACGTTGTTTTACAATACGGTTTATTTTATACAACTCATTTTACTTGGTTATTCATTTAACCATACATTACTCTCTTATTTATACATATCATCTGATCTTATCGATTGTCAAATGATTTACAAGACAAAGCAAATTACAAGGTTCATGACTAAACATTTTCTCACACATAAGTCATGAATCCTATTTTCTCAAAACCTATGTATCTCACAGGCATTTTTATGCTGACGTACCTATTTTCACATGTGTTTTCAGGAGATGATGCATAAGACTTATCAAGACATACTTAGGCGGACCTGTGCCTTAGTGACTTAAAACGAGACAAGAACTAGTTAAATTTTGTTATGTACTCTTTATTTCTTGTTTAAAGACAATGTAACTCGCTTGTTTGATGAATAAAACGAAACTTAAATTTCCATGGTTGTGAAACATTAATTCTGTTACAACACTCCCCGATGTTTCCGCCACTTTTTGTATGTTCCACGTGGTCGGGGTGTGACACGTAAATCACCGGTTGTCACAGAAAGTCTAGAAGAAAAAAAGTTTCAGCGACAGAGAGGCACGGGGGCGTGTTTGAGAGACACGGCCCCGTGTGAGGCTACTGGTTGTTTTTAGAAAAAAGGTGTAAGGTGACGGGCTTCCTATTTCGGGTCCGGGGTGTCGTATGCTTGGTGGATCCAAGCGTCCCAAGGTACCTATAAGCTTATTCACAACACAACAACAATTTAACAAGAAAAATAAAAAAAAACTAAATTACGAATGTTTGTAGTTAATCATCCATCACACCACAAACATAAAAAGAAAATAAAGTGCAGAAAAGGAATATTTCATGACAATCCTACACATGTTATCAATTGCACTTTGTATATACACACTCGAAACTACATGGTAACTCATATATGCTTAATCTCATTATACTTGACTTATACGCTCTATATTACATGCTAATCTTATACGTGTTGATTTTCATTCATACTCAAATTCATACATTCGCACTACTTGGTAGTCATACTTGAAACCTATACGTGGGCACAACCCGAGTGGTTCACCTACGTTAGGCACACACATACTTAGATACAACCATGCTTATATGTTAATTTTTAAATCCTATCACACATTGTAACACCCCGACCGAAGGCGGAAAAGTCAAGGGCATCACGTAAACATGGCAGAATGCATTTGAGCACATGGAGATTATATTAAGTTGAAATATAATTTAAGTTCAGTTCAATAGATTGCATTCACATCTGAGAATATAAGAGTACATAAACAAATATAACATAAATTGTTTCACAAATGAAAAGTTCGGATTTAATCTAAGGCAAAAGTCTTGATCAATCCTATGTAAATATTCTTGCAAATCATGTCATCAAACATTGTCACCTGAAACATATGTTAGGAGTAAAAGGATCAACAAAGGTTGAGTGAATTCATAGATTTTGTTTTGCAAAAATGTTAATGTGATATAGATAAAGTTTTAACAAAAGTGGTTGTCGATATGTCTTTATAGCAAAAGAGTAATACATGTAGTTACTTAATGGTACATTCAAACCTATGACGATACTCGGAAATATCATCCATCCTTCCTTGTATGTATGTATGTAGTGGTTCCAAACAAAAAAACAACAAAATTGCAAAGTTGGAAGTTTGGATGGGGTGTCAATCCTATAGCGCTATAATACAACTGATGGGCTTATGCAAGTTGATGAAACGTAAACTTCTTAAAGCAACAACAACAAGTATTAAGCAAATGAAAAAACAATCGGGGGAACCACAAATAGCAAATAAGTTTGTATCACATCGTATCATATGTTTCATCCCAAAAATAATTGTAAAAAGGGACTACGAACTCACCTTGATTTCGGGTAAGTCCAAACAAGTATGCAAAGTGTGAGAGTTCTTGGAAATAAGATTCCACGTCACTCTAATTGATTGAACATGCAACAATATGGAATATGTATCAACAATAATGTTTAATGGAATAAGTGGGAATCCTAAATCTATAGGATTCGGTAGTGTTTTGTTTAAATGGTAATTATGTGGTTTGGATAACCTAAAAAGATGACTCGGAAAATGAATATGAATTATTTATGAAAAATATTAATTTAACATAAATAATAAAATTGTAAAAATATATAATATAACATTTGTAATAATAAAACATAATGATTATTGGCAAAATATAATGATTATTGGCAAAATATTATACAAGTGATATAATTAATTTAGAAAAATTATAAATTAATTTAGATAATTGAAAATATATATTATTTGATAAATGAATAGTATTTTGTTTAAAAGGAATAATATGATAATTATATAATTTAATTATCAAAATAATTATATTAAATCTAAATAATTAAAATAACATTTTTAATTATTGATCTTGAATATTACTGATTTAAAATAATTATTATGGCATTGGAATCATTTTAAATAAATAAAATGAATTAAAATGATTAAAATAACAATAAATAAGTTTATATAAATTTAATTATCAAATAATTAAATATAATAAAAATTCAGATTCTAAATTTATATGAACTCAGAATAATGCATATTTTTTCATGAAAATAATTTTGGATAAAATTTATATAGTTATATAATTTAAATATATTAAATTAAACTGTATTTATAAGTATAAATACTGATTTATTTATATAAATATCAAAATTATATAAATTATCAGTAACAATATTATTTTTGTAAAGTTTATCACTTAAAATAATTAATCTGAAAATTTTAGTATTTATTTCTTAAAAACCGGTTTATTATGAATTATTTAATAATAAACTGTTTTAATATCATAAAAATTAGTTTTATAAAGAAATTGATGAATTTTATATTTTTAATAAAAGTAACAGTGTTTAATAATGTTATAAAAATTATTGAAATGTTAAAAATGTTAAAAATAAAAAGATTAAAAAGAATTGGTTGTGCCTGGGTTCGAACCCGGGTAAACCGTTTAGAAACAGACACACACAACTACTGGGCTATGCCTGGTGGTTGTTTATAAGTTTAGTTTAATTAAATAAATACAGAGTTGAAAACTAGACATCTTCCCCAAATGTTCGATCCAAGTCAAAACAGAAAGTCAAACCTTAAAATTAATCGGGGAAATCTATGTTATAATTAAATTAAATTTAGGGGATCATTGTATAAGCATAATTGAACAAATTGGACAAATAAAAACTAACCGGTATCGTTTGGATCGAGTTAACGACTAATTCCGGCGAGTGGCACTATTCCGGCAAGTTGCAGAGTGAACAATCAGCGTATTTCGAGTGTTTAAGTGTTTGTAAATGGTGTGGAATGTTGCTAGGAATGTAGGGAACTTAAATACACGAAGTTTGGATCTCAGATTCGACACAAATTAGTGGATTAGATCTACTTTAATTTTTTTATAAAAAGTTCCGATTTACATTCGATTTGGCATGGAATATTGTCGAATAAGTGGTTAAAAAGGTTGGCAATTGGGTTGGGAACATGTGGGTAAGCTTTACAGGTCAAAAGAATGGATTAAAAGTCGGTTTTGGTGAGTTTTGGTCGAAATCCGGGACCTGCGGATCTGGTATATAATTCAGATCGATTTTTAAAGTCATTTTATATATAATACTATCCAATGTAGTTCACATCCCAGCTGATAGATCAGCTGGTTGTGCGCGTGCTTTGTGTGCGGACCGACGCGGGTTCGAGTCCCGTGTCCGGCCGGTTTGTTTGGGTTTTAAAACCCTTTTTGATTTCTGATTTAATTTAATTAAAATATTAAAATCCTAAATTGTGTATAAATGAATTTAAGTTTCATATATTAACTGAATGAGGGCTTAGCCCGACCGGTCACGTGTTCGTTTGTTTTGTGGGTGGTCATGGGTTCGATTCTCTCTTGTGGGCGGTTCAACCCCATTTTTAACCGAATTTTTTTTTATATTTACACTTAGGCCCCTCAAGTTTCATTTTGTACAAAACTGGTCCCCGAGCTTTCGAAAGTTGACATAATTGGTCCCTGTACTATTCAGTTAATTTTACTAACTGGGTTAGTGTTTAAAGAAGAAAACCTTTATATGAGAGTTAACCTGGTTAGACTATTCAGTTAAAATGAGTTTAAGAAAATCAGTTTTAGTCCCTAGAGTTTAAGTTTGAGAAAATGACCAAATGAACCTTGGACTTTTATTTCAAAAAAAATAAGTTTCAAAAATTACTAAAAGAACTCTAAACTTGTAGTTTTCAATAATTGCGCTTTTAACCCTTGTATTTCTAAAGTTTCAAAGAATGACAAATAGGTCCCTTAGATTGTAGTTTCACAAAATGTCACAATAGGCCCTTATAGTTTATGTAACCTTGTTTAATAGCATAAATCTCAACAAATTTGCAATTGTTTCACGTGTTTGTATTGGTATAAGCATGTATAAGCACAAAGCAAGCGTGTTCAAATAAATTTCATTCCAAATACGGTATTTGTTACAATGCAAGTCAAAACAAAACATGTGTGAAAACCAAGAAGGTTACACACATGAACATTCTCACTTATAATGTTAAAACGTACCCTGACCCATGCACTGCTAGTATAAACTATGTGGACCATGAAAGGACCAATATAATTGCGGCTGCACGCGGGATTATAGTGGTAGGCGCATGAAAACCATAGTGTGTTCTACTGTGCATCGAAAACGCGGAACGTAACATGACACCGAATAGCGAAACAGACGTAGCATGGTTAGAAGATGGTGGATACGCCACTGGTACTTCTTATGCATAAGTGTTCCTAACATATTACCATACTTCCGTAAAACGTGCCATGAGAAATTCGGTGATTTCGGACCCTATTAAATGTAATGAAACAAGCTCTAGTAACTCATAAAACACACTGCGAAATGCCTGATACCCGATATCCATGACAAAACCTCATCCTCAAAATCATTAGTCGTAATAACTACAACTATCACTATCATCTCGCAACACTTCATGTTCGCATTTTATCCGTCATCCATACCATTCTTACCCCTCGCATGCACCTACCAAATCATTCGTTCACCTTCATATTATGATTATTCCCAATTATTCCCTTGCACGTTTCATCCAAACCATGTTTATAGCCAGTCGGTCTTAAGGTCCTATCCTTTTTAACAAACATCCACACAAGCTCAGTTCAGTCAAAATATTACTTTTCTTTTAAAACTACCTTTCACCCTTTATTACACGCAAGTTTTATCTAGTCGGTCCATTACCGCCAAAACCTTTTGAAACCAAAAACATTTACCATTCTAGTTTCTGGCCAATTAACATTTCCCTACAAACATATTATTTTAGTAATATGCTTGAGAACCAATAAAACCTTCCTCACAACCTACGGTGTAGGCTGCACATTTCATCAAATTACATTCCATGTTATACTAAAACTTTTCTTCCTAGGTCACACTCTTTTAAAACATTCCTTTCAACGAGTTATTAAAACTTGGTCAAACTCACTTGTCTACACACATGCATTTTTTACTCATACTGGCGATTAATGCCTCAACTCACCTTAGTCAAACGAACTACTTTTACAAACCTACATTTTCACCCCTCAAAATTTCAACGCATTTTAACACGCCTACACCTAAACTCCACGTAAACTTTTAACTTCAAAATTATGATCTTAGCCTAACATTTTAACCAAAATGCCTTTCCTAAGCCTTCCTCTTGAATAAATTTCGGGACGAAATTTCCTAAAGTAGGGGAGAATGTAACGCCTCGCTTTCCCGAACCTTCCTTTTTAGAATGTATATTCGAAACTCTATATTTAGAAACTATTACCCGTATTTCTTTTCCCAACATTTTAATCCAAGACTCTGATCATAACAAAACCCCATTATTTTATACATACTTATACTTATACATTACACTCTCATGCTCGAAATACTTAAAAACAGGCTGAAATACGCGAAAACGGTCAAACTTAACTCTTTGTGCGACTGGATAGCCTCCTCGTACGAAGAGGCCATCCCCTTCGTGCGACTGGCTCAATCACTCCAACTCACTCGCACCAAAACCTATTCGCACCTATAAATATGAACCCACTTTCACTCCCAAACAGTTTCCAACACTCCAAATTTCTCTCAACTTACTGAACTTGGGCATTTCGTACAAGACCTTCCAGCAGATTCTAAGTGAGTTCTAAGCTCACTTCCTTAGTCTTTCTTATACTTTTCTTTGATTTCTTCTAATTTCTTCTACATGTTCTTCAAATCTTCATAAGTTGGTTAACCTCTTGGATGTTTCCACAGACTAGCTGTAACACCCCGACCGCGTAATACAACAAACCGCGGCGGAAACGTCGGGGAGTCATGTCACAAAATCATTGTTTCACAACACATGGTATTTGAAGTTTCGTTTTATTTCATTAATAGACTCGTTGTTTTGATACAAACTGTTGATGCATAATGTCTATCGCCTATGTCATTAGTCTATGTCGTGTCATGTATATGTAACAGTTGAAAATGTTAAGTTTTATATGTGTTTTGGTCCAGTTCGCACGAACTAATGTGCTTTAGGTCAGGTCGCATGAACTGGAAGTTGCCAGTTCGTGCAATGTGGGCTTGTTATTTGGTGCGAACTGGAAGGCCTGTATATAGGTCAGTTGAGTTCTTCATTTGTAACTTTCCAGAGAATTTTGTCACGAAGTGCTGTCGGATTCTCTCTGTACGAAAATGTTTATAATCAATGAAGAACATGTTTAAATTGACTTTCTACTCTTCTACTCCTATTCTAACACTGATTAACGGTTTCTAGTCTGATTCCGCCTTTCTAGAAACCATATTTGACTCTGATTGACTCGTTTTGGACAAATCCTCAATCCTACAAGTGGTATCAGAGCTCAGGATGAGTCAAATCTGTTGATATCAGTGTTTTGAACGGTTTAGAACCTTACACTTCTACTCTTTCTTGGATTTTCAGACAAATTCACGGACAAAATGGACTGAATTTTAGATATAATGTGTAAAACATCATTTTAAACAATCATACAAAGTTTCAGACCATAAATCTAACTAAAATTGATCCAAAAATGTCAAAAACTTGAAAGTTTGTTCAAATCGTGTGAAAATGTTGCTCAAATCATGTGAAACTGACCAGATCGCATGAATTTTTGTCAAACCGTTTGAAATTCTGGTCCAGATCGCATGAATTGGACCAGATCGTGTGAAAATTGTTCAGTCCGCACGAATTGAGTGACCAGGTCGTGTGAAATTGATTCACCTCGCACGAACTGAAAATTTTTACCTCACCTCGCACGGTTTGTGTGACAACTGCCACTTTCGGGTAATTTACATACATTTAAAACGATGATTTACATTATACAAGTATGTGTTTTTAATATTCGGATTGCATGATTACATGATATACATCTTAGAAAACTCATGGAATATTCGTTTATTATTACACATGATTCACTTTTATTGGGTACATTTGAAATAGTGCAAACAATTCACCGAAACAACTAGGGTAGTGCCTAGTGAACTAGAGTGCTGACGAAAACTCCGGATCCGCAGAAAACATCTAAAATGACATCTTTAGGACTCGGATGAGAGTCCAATATCAATTATATATTAAACCCTATATGGGAAGACAAGAGTTCGGTTAATATTTTACCAATGCCCGGTAGCACTGAAAACTATCCGAAAAACGCTAAAAGTGACTATTTCATGAATTTTCTGCAAAATTCAGCAATTGTATTTTATTACAAGATGCAAAAATTGATGTTTAGGCACCAATTTCATATAAAAATAATTATGGAATATCAATTACACACATAACTGGAATTTTTCCTACAACTTCCATAAGCGTACCTTTCGACTGTTTACTTGCGAAACGAGCGCTAAACATGTAGCCGAACTATATTTTGGCACATGTAGCGAACTAGTGATCTTTATTTTAAGTCTTGTAAAGCTAGTTTATGGTCATTTTAAGTCAAGAAACATCTCGGAAAATTGCAAACCCTAAACACCTTAATACTTACATCTTTATAATTCATTTTAAGACCTTAAAAATGTCTAACACTTTTCACCATGCAAGAACCCCCCCCCCCCATGTTGAGGCCGTGAACAAGGGGTCCCACACCCCTTGTTTATGTTGCATAATATCTAGATATTATGTTATGAGCAAGTGGATTAGAATGGTGACTTATTACAACACTTCTTCACTAAGTTACTACACTTTACTCCATATCTTACACACACATAAGAAAACTCTCTCATCATCTTCATCTTCCATCAAGAACACCTTCAAAAACCCAATTATTTTTTATCAACTCCTTCATGATCAAGATGGATTTCCAAGTAACATAGGGTGATCTAAAGCTCTTGGAAGTGAAAGGAAGGATTTTCATTCATACAAAAGTGTTCTACCATCAAGATCATCATCTTCTTAGTTCTTAATAATCTCTAAGATCATCCCTAGCCTAGTGCTAGAAGTAAGCTTCTATATTTTTTTTTATGCATATTATGTTTATGATTGTTATTATAACTAATAATAACTATATAATCATACATAATAAACAAGAAAAATACAAAGAAGCAAAGATAAAAATCATGATATAATTATGTTTGTTTATATTGTGATCTTAGACTTGTTATATGCATATTAGATCTTGTTATGATGATTATGATACAAATAAAGTGTTAGAAGATGTTGAAAGATATGATCTAAAAATTATACATGTTTATGTTAAAGGGTTTTAACATAAAGGATTAAATGGATGATCATAACTTTTGATCTTGTGAAAGTATTGAAGGTTTTTATTTAAAAACAAGACTTTCACAAGATTATAAAAAAAGTAACATACAACTAGAGATTTTTATAAAAGTTGTTAAAACTAAAAATAAATTTGGTTTTTGAACTTGTTAGCATATGAAATGATCATGGTTAAAACCCTACATGATTTGGATATCATCTTGAAAAATTATGTTATAAAAGTCTCATATGATTAGTTAAGATGTTGATTAAATTGATGATGATTTGAAAGAAAAAGAAAATGATATGTTTATGAAACATGGCCAAATGATTAATACAAAGGTTATATGGCCATTTTTTTTAGAACATTATGTTAACAAAACTATCAATTTTTTTTTTTCTAACAAAGTCTTTACAAGATTAGAAAGTTGGTCTTTCTAAACATAAATATATATTTTCGTAAAATATATATTTAGTGAACATATCAAGTATGTGCTATGTGTTATTATTTGTATTAGTTATATATACAAGTTAGAGACTTGATAACAATGACACAAATAAATACAAGACATACTTACAACTAAAGACTTACAAGAATACATATAGACACACTTGAAAACAACTTACGGACATTCCAAACTTTCGAATACAAATTATGGTCAAATCGGACGACGGACGAACCTATGAACATATCACAAATCCGAGGAGTTACTACGACGTTTAGACGATCTTTCGACACGAAAATATAAATATGCTATCGGTAACAAAGTTCGGATGTTTATAAAAACTATTATGTTTTTATTTACTAAAAAGTATACTTAGTGAATTTTTATAAAAATGAAAGACTTATATTTACTAGTGGGCTATTTTATACAAATGGGCTATGTTTATACAAATGGGCTATGTTTATACAAATGGGCTATTTTTTATACAAATGGGCTTACTTTTCTAAATGGGCTTAATTTCATAATGGGCTTATCAAAACACATGGGCTAAGCCCAATACCAAACATATGGGCCAAGGCCCAATAACATTAAGCCCAATACTATTGAGGCCCAACACTATTTAAGCCCAACACTATTGAGGCCCAACACTATTTAGGCCCAATACTATTGAGGCCCAACACTATTTAAGCCCAACACTATTGAGGCCCAACATTATTTAGGCCCAACACTATTGAGGCCCAACACTATTTAGGCCCAACACTATTGAGGCCCAATACTATTTAGGCCCAATACTATTTAAGCCCAATAACATTAATTCTTGGGCTAAGCCCAATGACTTATAATTGATAAACATTACAATTATACAATTTACTTATACAAGACACGAAACCAAGATGACAAGACCCGATGATACAACTCACGAGATACAAGAATATGTATTTGGAGAAATATATACACTAAACAGTTATCAGTTAATACATCTAATTCACAGTTTTTTTTGGGTAAAGGATTACCCCGGTGATTCTATTAAAATAACCGCAATTAAGTACAAGTAGTGAGGATAATCCACACTAATTCATATACAAGACATGCCCCATATATGTAAACCACTAAAACAAAGACCAAAGACCAATGACACCACAAACCTAGTCTACTTTACATCATGAAAAAATGTCCAGTAGACAGACAAAAACGACATCAACAAGGGACGTTATCCGCCATCATCAAAAATGAAATTGCTTCGAAACAGCATCCCCATAACACGAACCAAAAACTGACTAGCCATTGGAGAACTTTGTGGAAGAGGTGCTTGCCCCTGCTTTTGAAATCACAGGATGTGTACCCGACATCATAAATTCATTTGTTTCATTATAGACTTCCGCAACCTCCTCATCATCAGAATCACCAATATTATCCCGCATCCCCTTACCCGTTTGACGAGCCGTACCCTGCTCCTCTCTTAGCACATCAAACGGGTTCCGGGACACTACACTACTCGGCGGATCCGACTTTTTAACCCCTCCATTCGATTTGAACCCAACTGGCCTATACTCAAACTTCGGCTTAGCTATGTTAACCTGAAAACCAGATTTCCTAGCCGCTTTTTTACCATCCACATCCATAAACCCATCTGCATCCACTTCTGGAGTCTTCACCTGACCACGAGATTGCTTCCTAGCGTTTTGTTTCGGGGGTTTAGGAACAACCATAGGAGATTTCCTAGGCTGTTTCGGGCAAGACTCATTAGCGTGTCCAAAGACCTTACAATGATTACACCTGCAAGGACTCCATTCATATTCCACATTCATCTTCACTTTAATAAAACCTTCACCTTCTGGCTCAGGCACCGCAATAACAACTTCCTCTTTAAAGGCATTCTCAGCTGAGATCTCTATCAAGGCTCTAGCATAGCTGCTCCTACCCCACGCGTCCATGCACATTGAGGTAGTATACGAATCCAACAATTTCGGCTCACCAATAGCTGTAGCAATCATACTCAAACCATCTTCTGTATAGGCAACTATAGGAACATCATGAATTTTAACCCATACTAGAATCTTTTCAACTTCCTTCTTCTCTAGTCTCGCAGTAGGCGACCACACACTAAGGAAAAGAGGTTGAGAACGAATAATCCAGGGTCCCTCTTTAAGAACATTCAACATACCTTCTTTGTTCGCAAATTTGAAAAAGAAAAACCCGTTCGCATTCATCATAGACTTTTGCAAACCAAACTTCTTCCAATTGTTTTTCACAAAGTACTCAACCACCGGATAAGCCACACGATCCCCCAAGAAGTACCCATACAGTGTATTAGCTAACCTGTCTTGAACCAGTTTAACAGATTCCCGGGAAAGCACCACATCACAACCATCCTGTACCACCGGACTCGCAAGAGATCTGAAATTTACCTGTTTGGTGTTGGCTGCCACAACGGATTCAGCATAAGACCTTGTCTTTGTTGCACTACCCAAATCAGATCGAACCTGGGAACTTGCCTGATGTTCCCTATTTCCCGAATCCCTAACGTTAGGCTGTAAATTATCCATAGGACCTTGAACACCCGTTGATGATGAGAACAGATTATCCACGTGAACTGGTGCCGTGACCTTAGTGAGTTCATCAATAATGTTAATACCACGTCTCGGCTGTATATTGTTGCCATCAATATCAAGTATACGATCCGCAATTTCTTTGAAAGACAGTGGCGGCTTTCCACTAGATTTCATTTGTTCATCCATTAAACCATAATATGGTAGGTATGACGGCTGAAACAAAGGAAATCTGACAAACCCTAGCAGCCGTGACAAACCTTAATTCGAACCAAAGAATGATTCCGAAACAAAGGTTGACAGTATAACAGCCGCCGCAAACAAACCCTAAACAATCTGATGTAACCCTAAAAACCACGATTAAGATGGTATTTAGTGATCAATAATCAGTAACGAATGTAATTGGACTGCCGTAGCCGCCGCAAATCATAACCCTAAACAAACTGACTGGAATGATACCGCCGGTTACCCCAAGAACAATCAGAACGAATGAGAAAAACAAAACCCTAGAGCACGAAACTTAATCTGATTTCAGATGATTAGAACCTAAAGAAACGAAAATGGAATCCTTAGACACTAACCAAGATCAATCGAGACCAAGATTTGATTGAACATCTAATTCACAGTTCAATGAGTAACAAAGACATACAGGTCTTAACACATATTCAAGACACAAGACTTATACTCAAGTCATTTATAAAGACCGAAGTGTCTAACAAATAAAGAACATTTGTAGGTCGCAACATTGTTCAAGACGACCACACGCGAGATCATAATTACTTCTATTCACGGACGCAATTCAGTGAGTTCATGTCCCCTATTCATTTAAATGTTTTACAACTTTACAACTATCGGGGAAAATACATGTACAATCGTATGTTAAAGTTAGGGAATGAAACACCTTAGATCATGTGCGAATTAGGGTTATACATCTAAGCACCATTAATCCAGTTTGGACCTAGGTACAAGTGGTTAGATCTAATGGGTATTGGCGAGCCCCACTCTTGGTCGTGGACCCATACAGAAGAGTGCGTTTGTGTCCCAGTCGATAGGAGTCGACATAAAATCGTCTAGGTTTGGATTGCTTCCTAATTCGTCACACATATTAATGCCCTCGCGAAACATTAATGATCAACGATTTCATTGACGCTTTACATACTACATCATACATACAGATACATTTTATACAACTCACATGTTGTGATACAGTTACTACATCATACATACAGATACATTTTATACAACTCACATGTTGTGATACAGTTTATACATCATACATACAGATACATTTTATACAACTCACATGTTATGGATACAGTTTATACAACTCACATTTTATGGATACATTTTATACAACTCACATTTTACAGATACATCTCATACAGCTAAACTGCATGAACTCGCTCAACTTTTGTTGATGTTTTCAAACTTACATGTATTTCAGGGAATTAGTGGACCAATGCAACGATTTCAGTTCAAGGAAAACAAGTATCAATACTCCATGCCAACTATTGAAGGGTTTGCCTGTTATAGACCGCCTCTTTGCGGTGATATAGTGGTCAAAGTCTTGACATTTTAAGACTTACATTTTGATGTATAAAACGATGACAACTTATTTTCATTTGATTTTGTAACCAATACATTCAACTTATGTTGCATTCTTTTGAAACAATTATGACAATGGCATTGGAGCTTGTTTTTATTCATTTAGTATGTTCACTTATATTGTTATGCAATGAGAACCGATCAGATCACACCTCGCGCTTCCGCTACGAGCGGGTGTGACAGATTGGTATCAGAGCATCGATTGTAGTGAACCAGGATTCTTTCTCGAGTCTAAGTCTACAATCACTAGGGATCTCTCACGAAAACCTCTTGTTCATGTTGAACAGATTATAAATAAAATTGGACAAGTCAAAAGGTTTTCATTGCATAAACATTTTTCAAGGTCCACTACAGCAAAAATTCATTTCACATAAATCAAGCGAGGACATTTCCATGGGTGAAGTCTATGAGAAACAGACACAATACATTAATAGACTATGTGCCTACAATACATTACATTATCAGTTTATGCATTATAAACAGTTCACAAATTCAGCTTATACAAGATAGAAATCCTTGATTGATAGGGTTTTACATGATTATATATATAGGTGGTTCATATATATGTTGCATGAAATATTTTGCCAAGAACAAAATACCTTCGACTTCAAACTCTATTATTATTCTTTACTCACACGGTGAAAATATCGACCTCATGTCTATTGCGGAGCTTATGGCGAACATGATTCCTAAGTGAAATCTTAAACTTAATTCCGTAAAATATGGTTGCTTTCTCGCGAATGCTGAGATGCCTGACCATGATAATGACGACGAGGCGAAGGTGGTAACCTTGGACAACAACTCCATTAGTGGGACGAGATCCATGTGACTCATACTAATCAAGGTGGATATACTCTTGTCCTTACAAGGAAGATGAAGTACTCATCTTGAAGGTGCCCCTTCAATTGTTATTGTTACAGATTCTTTCCAGTTCTATTTCATCTACCGTCGTACCGTCCTGCGAGTAACAACAACGGACGTTGACACGTGAACTATCACGAAGTTTCCTTCTATGTTGAAGGTATATAAACAATAGTGTCCTCTCTCTGACTGATCGCCTGCTCTGAACGAGAGAATGCTAGGGTGACCATGCAAGACAATTTATTATTACGGGGGCCCACGTAATAACAACTTGTAGTGCATGGAAATTCTGGTGGACTCTGCGGGTCAAGCTAATGATCACTATTCATTCAAAATTCTTAAGTTATTACTTGAGATTCAATTCTTCCTATCTAGTAGAACACGAACTGGGGGTGGTTAGTATAACACCCTACAATACAATACAATACAATACAATACAATACAATACAATACAATACAATACAATACAATACAATACAATACAATACAATACAATACAATACAATACAATACAATACAATACAATACAATACAATACAATACAATACAATACAATACAATACAATACAATACAATACAATACAATACAATACAATACAATACAATACAATACAATACAATACAATACAATACAATACAATACAATACAATACAATACAATACAATACGGGAAGACGACACATATTTGTTCACACCTAACATTCGATCTATATCACGATTCAGTTGAGACTAGTCATTTAAACAAACAAAACGTGTTAGCTACTCATGGAGGATTTTCCTCAACATTCTCGAAATTCTTGAACATGGGTTAGTTCCAGGGTGTCTATGACACTTTATCCTACTTTACCTTACCTTACCTTATCATATTCCACCTTATCATATTTATTGGAAGTGATACAATAAATTCCGTCGTTTGACCTTTGTCTTTTTCCAAGGGATGGTATGGCATGAACCATGCTGCAACTCCCTCATTACATTCTATTCGACATCTTTGGAAATTCTAATAATTTTGCTAGAGCTCGTGAAACTCAAGTACTATTACCATAATTGTCACATGGACAAGTAAGACAAAGGATTTTCTCTACTTAGGATGATCAAGGTCCATAGAGTAGGGAATACATATTATATAGACGAAGACCACTGGTTGGTTTCCCCTCCTCAACGAATTATTTTTTTTTTCTCTTTCTTTTTTTCCATTTAAACATATGACCAATACACGCAAGAGGCATTACACCTTTTGGTTTTGGTTATCCACATTATCATTTATTCAAACATGTATGAACAATATGGTCTTGAGGTTTCCATGACCGATTGATTGTATTCTTCATTCTTGGGCACATGATAGACTTTATTTATTCAAATAAATGTCTAGATTCTTTTAATTGTGTGTATTAAAAAGATAATGGCGCCAAAAGAATCAATTGTTTAAGTTAAAAGTTATGTGTTGAAAACCATTGCTTTTACACAAGACATGTTTTATACATGACATTGTTACACAAGACATTGTTATACATGTCATTTGACGTTGGTATACACAAGACATTTTTGGTGGTTATTTGTAAGTGATGAGACGTGTGTAATATGATAAAAGCATGGTGGATACACCGCTGGTACTTCCTATATATAAGTGCTTATATTATATTGCATATCGTGGTGTTATTCAAATCTCTTCGACAAAGACAAGACATGACATTTTTGCACAAGACACGACATCCTCTACAAAAGACATAATATTCTATTTCAAGACATGATATATTTATACACTGCATTTCTATTGGTTATTTAATTAACCATACATCATTCTTTTATATCATCTGATTTTCATATCTATTTTCATATGATTTTATAAAAGAACTCGATCATAACTGGAGCCAATGTTGATGGTTACACTTGATGCTTTCACGGTCGCTCAAGGGTTGTTCCATACTGGGAAACACCCGAATTCAAACACACTGAGTGTTACATTTCGGGTTTAGCCTCGGAGATCCAAAGCATGACAGCATCATCCCTCCCTACCTCAATCACTCAAACAATAACTCTCGCCATGAGAGAAATGAAGGCAACTGCTGCCATAAACGATTTTGGTACCAGGATGTATGCTGGTAACTTGTCGAAATCCTAAATGTGAATAAGTGTGTGTGTGGTTAGAACTATGAATACTCCACAAAATCCCAATGAAGTCATGAGTACGTACACTCTACGATCATCATGTATCAATTCTTTTAATACCAACACCGATCTTAGCTATTGCTTTTAAATGTTAAGCATATACTCGAATTAGAGTCATGTTGTACACACATTACCATATCAAGTTAGCTAATGGGGAATTAGCTGAGACACGTCAAATCATTAAGGGTCACCGGTACGTATCCTATCAATCAACATTTCAAATCCATATTATTTGATACCATTGCCGATTTTTTTTTTGCTTTATCTCAACATTTCACATGCATAGTTTCATGGCTAGTGACGGGATTGTCCTAGCTACAATTAGGGATTGGGTTATCCTACATCTAAACATAGGGATTGGGTTGTCCTCTACATCTATACAGGGAATTCTTTACTACATAGAATTCAAAGTGTACTTGGCCCAGAGTCAAGTAAGCTAGACGTCTCCTCATCCTATAGAATTGGCAAACGGTAAACTAGCCGAGTCAAGAGCAGAAATTTCATATCGATCTCGTACCCATTGAGTTAGGTATTTTTGAAGTAGTGGTTGGCATGGATTGGCTATTCAATAATAGACCCGAATTCTTCTGTCATGAGAAGATCATTCGCTTACCACTACCGAACGAAGATACACTTGTATCCATGGAGAGAAGTGCAACACATCATTGCGGAACATCAATTGCATGAAGGCTTAGAAGTGCTTACGGAAAGGTTGTATTGCCTTTCAAGCACTTGTTGTAGACAAGAAGGCTGTTGGGCCACAGCTAACAAATATTATTTTGATAAAAATAATTTCCTGAAGTCTTTCCTGAAGACTTGACATGACTACCACCATATCGACAAGTCGAGTTTCACATCGACTTGGTAACGGGAGCCGCACCCATAGCCAAATCTCCATGTCGATTAGCACCTTCTGAACCTTGTAGTTGACCAAATAAGGATGTTGTGAGTTCATAACCCCCACTCTTTACCACTATACATCTTTATAAAGGTTTTGGGGGTGGAAAGACATGCAAGTTTTGCAAAAGTGCACAACATTTCGATGAATGAAAATTCATATTTCTAAACCATGTTACAAATGAATTTCTAACTAACTCAAATGGTTTATGAAAGATTCTAGCTTCTACTCCAAGATAGACTTACGATCGAAGTATCATCAGTTATGAATTCATGAGGAAAGCCTACCGAAAACGGCTTTTAAAACTCGTTATAGTTATTACGAGTTTCTCGATTATGCCTTTTGGTTTAACGAGAGCAACAGTGATCTTCATGGATTTAATGAATCGTGTGTGCAAGCCGTACCTCGACAAATGTCATAGTATTTATTGATGACATATTAATATACTCACGATCGGCAGCCGAGCATGAACAACATTTGAGAACCATCTTAGAACTACTCAAAAAGGAGAAACTATACACAAAATTTTCCAAGTGCGAATTTTGGATTCGCAAAGTACAATTTCTCGGGCATGTAGTGAACGAGAAAGGCATTCAAGTAGACCCAGCTAATATTGAAGCAAATGAGGATTGGGAAGTGCCCAAGACTCCTACTGAAGTGCGACAATTTTTGGGCTTAGCGGGATATTATCAGAGATTTATTGAGAATTTTTCAAAGATTGCTCAACCGCTAACTTCTCTTACACAGAAAGACAGGAAATTCGATTGGGGAGAGAAACAAGAAATAGCATTAAAACTTATTCTTAAGATTGGTGCATAGCATTTTACAATCTTATCATTATCCGACGATACCGATGACTTTGTTGTAGACTATGATGCTTCGCATCAAGGATTGGGTTGCGTACTCGTGCAACGAGAAAAAGTTATTGTGTACACGTCGCGCCAATTAAAAAGTTCACGAGGAGAACTATACCACTCTCGACCTTGAGTTAGGCGTGGTGGTATTCGCTTTAAAAAAAAAAATTATGGCGACATTATTTATATGGTACTCAATGCATTATTTTCACGGATCATAAAAGTCTTCAACACATATTCAACCAAAAAGAATTAAATATACGTCAACGATGTTTGTTGAATTGTTGAACGACTATGATTGTGAAATAAAGTACCATCCGGGCAAGGCAAATGTTGTAGCAGATGCCTTGAGCCGCAAGGAGCGAGTTGGAACACTGAGAGTTCAAGCATTAGAGAAGATGATTCACAAGCGCTCAAGGAAGAGCATATTCAAGCAGAAACACTTCGAGACATGAAGAAACAATTAGTGTAAAGAAGATGGAACTTTATACCTTATGAGTCGAAATTGGGTTCTATTCTTTGGCGGCCTTCGAGATGATATTTTGAGGAAGCACATAGGCCTAAGTAGTGAAAGAATACTACTGGTGGCCTAACCTCAAAAGTGATATCGCGACTTATATCGGAGAATGCTTGACTTGCGCGAAAGTCAAAGTCGAGTAGCAAAATCCCTCGGACTTGTTACAACAACCCGAGATTCCCGGTTGGTAATGGGAACAAATATCGATGTACTTCATTACGAAGTTACTCAGGACCTCAAGAGGTCACTACATGATATGTGTAATCATCGATAGACTAACAAAGTCCGCACACATCTTACCGATTTGGGAAAAGGATAATACTGAGAAACTAGTAGAACTCTATCTCAAAGAAATAGTGGCTCGTCATGGAGTGCCTATTTCAATCATTTCAGACCGAGACGATCGTTTTATTTCTAGAATTTGGAAATTATTTCAACAGGCCTTTGGATCTCATTTGAATCCAAGTACGGCCTTTCATCCATAAACTGACGGCCAGAGCGAACGGACAATCCAAACACTCGAATATATGTTTCGCGCATGTGTTATGGATTTAGGCGGCAATTGGGATACTCATCTACCTTTAGTTGAGTTTTCCTACAATAACAGCTACAATACCAGTATACAAGCTGCACCGTTTGAAGCTCTTTATGGTCGAAAGTGTCGCTCTCCGCTATGTTGGGCGGAAACAGGCAATAGTCAATTAATTGGTCCGGAACTAGTCCAAGAGACTACGGGTAAAATTTTTCAGATCCGAGACCGTATCAAGGCGGCTCGCGATCGACAAAATAGCTACGCAGATAAAAGACAAAAACCATTATCTTTCGAGGATGGAGACAAAGTCTTGTTGAAAGTCTCGCCTTGGAAAGGCGTAGCGAGGTTCGGTAAACGTGGAAAGCCTAACCCACGTTACATTGGACCATTTGAAATCTTAGAAAAGATTGGCACTGTTGCCTACAAGTTGAAGTTACCAGATGAACTTAGCAGTGTGCACGACACGTTTCATGTGTCGAATCTTAAAAAGAGTCCAACACAAGCAACCGTTATCATTCTTTGGAATGAGATTCACATTGATGACAAACTCCAATTCACAAAGCACCTATTAAGGTCATGGACTGTAAAGTCTAGAAATCATGGAGGAGTCGTATAAAATTATTAAAATGTACTTTGGAACTCTTGACACGGACCCGAGTATACTTGGGAACGTGAACATTAAATCAAAGCCAAATACTCTCACCTTTTCGAGTAGTCTCCTGTATAGGATGACTCAGCTTGAATTTCGGGACGAAATTCTCAATAACAGGGGGAGAATGTGACAACTGCCACTTTCGGGTAATTTACATACATTTAAAACGATGATTTACATTATACAAGTATGTGTTTTTAATATTCGGATTGCATGATTACATGATATACATCTTAGAAAACTCATGGAATATTCGTTTATTATTACACATGATTCACTTTTATTGGGTACATTTGAAATAGTGCAAACAATTCACCGAAACAACTAGGGTAGTGCCTAGTGAACTAGAGTGCTGACGAAAACTCCGGATCCGCAGAAAACATCTAAAATGACATCTTTAGGACTCGGATGAGAGTCCAATATCAATTATATATTAAACCCTATATGGGAAGACAAGAGTTCGGTTAATATTACCAATGCCGGGTAGCACTGAAAACTATCCGAAAAACGCTAAAAGTGACCATTTCATGAATTTTCCGCAAAATTCAGCAATTGTATTTTATTACAAGGTGCAAAAATTGATGTTTAGGCACCAATTTCATATAAAAATAATTATGGAATATCAATTACACACATAACTGGAATTTTTCCTACAACTTCCATAAGCGTACCTTTCGACTGTTTACTTGCGAAACGAGCGCTAAACATGTAGCCGAACTATATTTTGGCACATGTAGCGAACTAGTGATCTTTATTTTAAGTCTTGTAAAGCTAGTTTATGGTCATTTCAAGTCAAGAAACATCTCGGAAAATTGCAAACCCTAAACACCTTAATACTTACATCTTTATAATTCATTTTAAGACCTTAAAAATGTCTAACACTTTTCACCATGCAAGACCCCCCCCCCCATGTTGAGGCCGTGAACAAGGGGTCCCACACCCCTTGTTTATGTTGCATAATATCTAGATATTATGTTATGAGCAAGTGGATTAGAATGGTGACTTATTACAACACTTCTTCACTAAGTTACTACACTTTACACCATATCTTACACACACATAAGAAAACTCTCTCATCATCTTCATCTTCCATCAAGAACACCTTCAAAAACCCAATTATTTTTTATCATCTCCTTCATGATCAAGATGGATTTCCAAGTAACATAGGGTGATCTAAAGCTCTTGGAAGTGAAAGGAAGGATTTTCATTCATACAAAAGTGTTCTACCATCAAGATCATCATCTTCTTAGTTCTTAATAATCTCTAAGATCATCCCTAGCCTAGTGCTAGAAGTAAGCTTCTATATTTTTTTATGCATATTATGTTTATGATTGTTATTATAACTAATAATAACTATATAATCATACATAATAAACAAGAAAAATACAAAGAAGCAAAGATAAAAATCATGATATAATTATGTTTGTTTATATTGTGATCTTAGACTTGTTATATGCATATTAGATCTTGTTATGATGATTATGATACAAATAAAGTGTTAGAAGATGTTGAAAGATATGATCTAAAAATTATACATGTTTATGTTAAAGGGTTTTAACATAAAGGATTAAATGGATGATCATAACTTTTGATCTTGTGAAAGTATTGAAGGTTTTTATTTAAAAATAAGACTTTCACAAGATTATAAAAAAAGTAACATACAACTAGAGATTTTTATAAAAGTTGTTAAAACTAAAAATAAATTTGGTTTTTGAACTTGTTAGCATATGAAATGATCATGGTTAAAACCCTACATGATTTGGATATCATCTTGAAAAATTATGTTATAAAAGTCTCATATGATTAGTTAAGATGTTGATTAAATTGATGATGATTTGAAAGAAAAAGAAAATGATATGTTTATGAAACATGGCCAAATGATTAATACAAAGGTTATATGGCCATTTTTTTTAGAACATTATGTTAACAAAACTATCAAATTTTTTTTTTTCTAACAAAGTCTTTACAAGATTAGAAAGTTGGTCTTTCTAAACATAAAAATTGACATAAATATATATTTTGGTAAAATATATATTTAGTGAACATATCAAGTATGTGCTATGTGTTATTATTTGTATTAGTTATATATACAAGTTAGAGACTTGATAACAATGACACAAATAAATACAAGACATACTTACAACTAAAGACTTACAAGAATACATATAGACACACTTGAAAACAACTTACGGACATTCCAAACTTTCGAATACAAATTATGGTCAAATCGGACGACGGACGAACCTATGAACATATCACAAATCCGAGGAGTTACTACAACGTTTAGACGATCTTTCGACACGAAAATATAAATATGCTATCGGTAACAAAGTTCGGATGTTTATAAAAACTATTATGTTTTTATTTACTAAAAAGTATACTTAGTGAATTTTTATAAAAATGTTTTTATAAAAATGAAAGACTTATATTTACTAGTGGGCTATGTTTATACAAATGGGCTATGTTTATACAAATGGGCTATTTTTTTATACAAATGGGCTTACTTTTCTAAATGGGCTTAATTTCATAATGGGCTTATCAAAACACATGGGCTAAGCCCAATACCAAACATATGGGCCAAGGCCCAATAACATTAAGCCCAATACTATTGAGGTCCAACACTATTGAGGCCCAACACTATTTAAGCCCAACACTATTGAGGCCCAACACTATTTAGGCCCAATACTATTGAGGCCCAACACTATTTAAGCCCAACACTATTGAGGCCCAACATTATTTAGGCCCAACACTATTGAGGCCCAACACTATTTAGGCCCAACACTATTGAGGCCCAACACTATTTAGGCCCAATACTATTTAAGCCCAATAACATTAATTCTTGGGCTAAGCCCAATGACTTATAATTGATAAACATTACAATTATACAATTTACTTATACAAGACACGAAACCAAGATGACAAGACCCGATGATACAACTCACGAGATACAAGAATATGTATTTGGAGAAATATATACACTAAACAGTTATCAGTTAATACATCTAATACACAGTTCAATGAGTAACAAAGACATACAGGTCTTAACACATATTCAAGACACAAGACTTATACTCAAGTCATTTATAAAGACCGAAGTGTCTAACAAATAAAGAACATTTGTAGGTCGCAACATTGTTCAAGACGACCACACGCGAGATCATAATTACTTCTATTCACGGACGCAGTTCAGTGAGTTCATGTCCCCTATTCATTTAAATGTTTTACAACTTTACAACTATCGGGGAAAATACATGTACAATCGTATGTTAAAGTTAGGGAATGAAACACCTTAGATCATGTGCGAATTAGGGTTATACATCTAAGCACCATTAATCCAGTTTGGACCTAGGTACAAGTGGTTAGATCTAATGGGTATTGGCGAGCCCCACTCTTGGTCGTGGACCCATACAGAAGAATGCGTTTGTGTCCCAGTCGATAGGAGTCGACATAAAATCATCTAGGTTTGGATTGCTTCCTAATTCGTCACACATATTAATGTCCTCGCGAAACATTAATGATCAACGATTTCATTGACGCTTTACATACTACATCATACATACAGATACATTTTATACAACTCACATGTTGTGATACAGTTACTACATCATACATACAGATACATTTTATACAACTCACATGTTGTGATACAATTTATACATCATACATACAGATACATTTTATACAACTCACATGTTATGGATACAGTTTATACAACTCACATTTTATGGATACATTTTATACAACTCACATTTTACAGATACATCTCATACAGCTAAACTGCATGAACTCGCTCAACTTTTGTTGATGTTTTCAAACTTACATGTATTTCAGGGAATTAGTGGACCAATGCAACGATTTCAGTTCAAGGAAAACAAGTATCAATACTCCATGCCAACTATTGAAGGGTTTGCCTGTTATAGACCGCCTCTTTGCGGTGATATAGTGGTCAAAGTCTTGACATTTTAAGACTTACATTTTGATGTATAAAACGATGACAACTTATTTTCATTTGATTTTGTAACCAATACATTCAACTTATGTTGCATTCTTTTGAAACAATTATGACAATGGCATTGGAGCTTGTTTTTATTCATTTAGTATGTTCACTTATATTGTTATGCAATGAGAACCGATCAGATCACACCTCGCGCTTCCGCTACGAGCGGGTGTGACAGTTTGGCAGTTCAGTTCGTTTGAAACAATTCAATTCATTTAAAACAGTTCAGTTCGTTTGAAACAATTCCAGTTCGTTTGGAAGTCAGGTCATTTGAAACTGTGATTTTTCAAAACTTAGAAATTTTTCGAAACATTTTTCAAAGTAAAAAATGGACAATCAAGAGTTTTACAATGCATTTTTCGAAGGAGGTATGACAGCTCAAACTCCAGCAAGTATAGCCCAGAATGTGAATATGGAGAACGAGCTAGGAACAATGCAAAAACCACCGAAACTGCTCAACATTGAAGATTATTCGGGGTGGCAAGATAGATTTCGCACGTGGGTTCAGGCGAATCACCTCGAATGCTGGCTGAAAGTTGAAACGAAATATGTAGTTCCTACGAATGATGCTGGTCTTCCGAAAACACTTAACACGTTAACTCCGGCCGAACAAGAAAACTTTAAAGCCGAGAAGAAGATGGTTAGTGTATTGCAACAGGCAATTAAGGAAGACATTTTGGTATTGTTACAGCATCAGAATGACGCAGAATCTATTTGGAACTCTCTTAAAGTCAAATTTCTTGGGAGTGCTGCAAGGATCAAAAGCAAAAAGGAGCTACTGAAAAAAGAATTCGACATATTTACTGCTATCAGTGGAGAATCAATGAAAGAATTGATTGAGAGGTACTGTCACTTGGTAGTGGAGATGAAACGTTTGAGTATAGATAAAACAGACGAAGAGTGGGTTGATAAGTTGGCTGACGCACTACCACAAGAAGAGTGGGGCACGTTCTTATTGGTTTTGAAGAACAATATGGAATACGTGGGTTTCAACTTGAGTACGTTTATCGAGAGAATTGAAGGTCATGAGCTTGAACTTCGAAAGATGAGAAAAATGAAATCTGCAAACGTACAGCAAGATGTTCAACTTTATTACAAAGGAAACTCATCTGCCACATCTGCTCAGAGTCCAAAAATTCAAACGACATTCAGTGCAGATTATTCATCGGGAGTACCTCAAAGCATGCCTAACAACAACTGTTCACCGTTTCCAAATTACGAACCGAATCCTAAGGTTCAGAATGTTCAAGAATAGGTTTCTTCTCAAAGTTCTTCAGGTTCGAACAATCAGAGTTATAGTCATGGGATACTATGCAATATCACTGTTAATATCAAAAATGGTCAAGAATTTACCGAGACAGCCGCAAAACAACATATAGCACTTCTAGCTTCTGTACTTGAGTCTTACGAGAGTCTAGTAGCAGGACGAATTGGTAATCCAGACATGACTAAAGAAGATTACGATCAAATTGATCCCGAGGAACTAGAACTCATCGACATAAAATGGGGTATGGCGAGCATTGTGAGAAGAGCTCAGAGGTTCATGGAAATTACCGGAAGAAGTAGTCTCGCAGGTCCTGATCCTAAACTTGGATTCGACAAATCGAAGGTAACATGCTTCAAGTGTAAAGAGAAGGGGCACTTCAAACGTGAATGTCCGAACAGAGAAGTTAATAACCACCAGAATCCATTCACCAACGATTATTACCGACAGGCCATCTATCATAAAAACAGTCAACAACCATTCAATCCACGCCCTCAAATCGAGAACAGTCCATCCAAACAAACAGAAAAAGCTCTTTTGGTGAATCAAGATGATGAAAAGCTTCCAGAAGGCTTCAGCTGGGATAAGTACATTCCAGGAAGTGGTCTAGCAACGATGGCTGAAATTGTTGAAGAGCCGGAAATCGAGGAATGTGTTCCTGAAGTTGAAGAAAGTTTTGCAGATCTAGAAGAGGTGGCAGCAGCGGTCTATTATTATCAGTCTGAACAAGAGGTTATTTCTAATGCATTTAAATCTATAATGCCAGCTAATGTGGTTGATTCTTTTGCAGGTTTCTTTAGTGAACCGACTATGGGTTTTTGCCCACAGTATGAAGTTGAATAAACTCCGGTTCAAGAGATCATTGATGTCTCAAAGGAATTGAATAAAGAGACTTTGAAAGAAATAGCAGACAAAGCTCTTATGGTCAAGCTGCAAGAGGTAGAACAAACTAAAACACCTTCTGATAACAATGAGACCAAAGATGCAACTCAAGAGTCAGTGTCTGTTGAAAAGGAGTCAATTATCGAGACTTGTGATACGTATGAGTCAGGAGAGAAGTCCGAGTCCGATGACAAATCAGAAAATGTGAAGTCCGAATCCGGAGAGAAATCTGAGTCTGAGTCCGGAGATTTTGGTAAATCGGAAAGTAAAAATGATAAACAAGAAAATGTTTTTGAAAAAGTTGATCCAATTCTTGAAAAGCCATGCGAAAACTATTTGAAACCATGCATGGATTGTCTTGAAAAAGACAAACAGTTTCAAGAGTTGAAAAAGTTTAACGACAAATTAAAATTTGATTTTAATGATGTTAAAGAAGCTTATGACACTCTGTCATGATCAATTAAAATGATTCACACTGAGAGTAAAGAAAATGATAAAATTGCTAATTTGCTCAAAGCTACGGTCATGGACAAGCAAATGTCGATTAACATCCATCTGGACACAATCGCATCTCTAAAAAAGGAACTTGAACTGATGCGCATTGAGATAGAAATAGTCAACAAAAAGTTGATCAGTTATCTTTCATCTTCATATGTGATTGATCAAATTGTTCCTCAACAAACTGAAGTTAAACCACCTTTCAAAAATGTTCCACCCCCAATGTGGAATCTTTATTCTCAGAAATATCCAGACGGGGTGGAGGAGGCATTGAATCTCAAACTGAGAACAGAGGAGAATGAATTACCTGAAAATATAGATGTTACATTCTCTCCGTCTGACACCGACAACGAGTCACAACTGGTTAAAACAGTTGTAGACCAAGTGTTGGATGAAGAGAGTGATAACACTGATTTCAAAACGGTTAAAACTCATTTTGAGAATTCCAGTTCAGATTCTGAAGATGACGGAAACTTTCTTGATAAGTTTATACCAAAGTCAGATAAAGTTTTGGATGACGATTCGATCATTGTGGTTTACACGATGACCGGAACTGACAAACCGTATACTGATTTTGAGTACCCGATTCAGAATGCAAATCTGGAAAGGTTGAAAAAGTTTTTAAACTCGTGGAAATTGATATCTCAGAAGTTAACAACAATTCGGTTTATCAAAACCGAAAAAATCTTTTGTTAAACAACAGACAAACAACCCGGGAAAGAAAAATGAATGGGTGGGTAACAATGGTAATAACAAGAGACATGGTAATAATTACAAAAAGAAAGATGTTGGTTTTGAGACAAAAATGGCTAAGAAAGCAGTTAAGCCAAAAGAAAAATTGAGTGAAGTGTTTGTGGCAGGAAATAACACAGAAGTCAAAAAGGATTATATCTTTAGTAAACAAGCAGTTGACGATTTTATTGCGGCCAAAAAGATAAGAGACGAGACCAACAGATCCACTTTTGTTGAATATGACAAAAGAATCTGTTATCGATGCAATGAAATCGGTCACATGGCCAAACAATGTGTCAAAAAGATAATAAAACCAGTTTTTCATAAACCAAAACCAAAAATTTCAAAGGATGATAAGGGAAAATCACCTATGGTATCCCCCGTGCGTATTCTTAAACGCGGTGAATCATTGAAATCAGAGGACAAACCAAAATCAACTTTTGAAATTGGTGAATCTTCGAAATCACAAAAGATTTCAAAGATTTATCCTAAAACAAAGACTTCCCAAAGTCAATCATGGGTGGAGAAACCTAAACATTCTTTTGAGGAAAAGAAAATGGAAGAAGTTTTAAAATCAGAACCGAAAATCTTTGCAACCACCGATGAGAAAATTGATTTTGAGTTAGATAATTTGATTGAAGCATTCCCACCTATCAAAGAAGGAGCTCTAAAATCAAAACCAGAATCTGATGTTCCAAATGTTGTTTTTAACATTCCAAGAATTGACAAAGTAGCTCATGATATTGTATTTGATAGTGTATCAAATGTTGAAAAATCTTGGGTATCTTTATTTAAGTAAATATCTTTTGATGTGTGTAGGGGCTTCCAAGGTCTATCATTTCTAAATAGATAATGGATAGCGGCGCCTCACGGCACATGACAGGGATGTTAGTACTGCTATACGACGTCAGATCAATCAATGGAGGTTA
This sequence comes from Helianthus tuberosus, assembly GCA_030545235.1. Lineage (NCBI taxonomy): Eukaryota > Viridiplantae > Streptophyta > Magnoliopsida > Asterales > Asteraceae > Helianthus > Helianthus tuberosus. The sequence goes on along the minus strand of CM060426.1, from coordinate 44,974,725 downwards.
TGTCGGGTTTGCTGGAACTCAAGGTGTTCATGGGTCAATTCAAGTTCAGCATGAATAATGGAACAGCCTGACACATGAAGAGAAAATCCTGTGTCTGTGGTTTAAAACAGAAAGTGATTGGTTTAAATTGTTAAAATTTGAAATTTAAAAAGGAATACGCCGAAACCCTCACGGCTGAACAAACATGATTAATTTCACAAGATTAAACAACAGTTTTCAAACTGTAAAAAAAATCAATGTGTTGTAAATCATGAGGGTACGTTAAATTTTCTGCAATTCAGTGCACGAAAAGCAGAAAATGGATGGCGAGACAAAGTTATCAGTATCAGGTTGTCAAATTTTCTTTAAATATTTTGAATTTTAGGGGGAGTAAGAAAATTTTTCAGAAAATCCAAAAACATTAGAAAATTTGAAAAAGCCAAAAACATGATAAAATTCAAAAATGATTTTTTTGTTTAAAAAGAGGAAATGATAGTACATCAGTAAGACAATCACAGCATACTAAAGAATTGGAAAGTTAAATATGTGATAAACGGTCTCACTGATGATATGCCAGTAGGTTTTTACACATTCAGTAGATTGATTTTTAGATATAAACCTAAATATCAATAACTTTCTTATCTCGTGGGGAACCCCCGAAATCTTGTTTGAGAGATTGCCTGATTCTGAGATACTAGGTCTTTATACTGTTTGATATCTGGGGTATTATACCTGGTCTTCTGATATTGCGGAAGTAATGGCCTAGACCTCGTATAATACTTTACGCGCTTTAAAAGTTTACCCTCTGCATAAAAATTGATAAAATATCGAAATATACAAATCAAGTGCAGTTGTAAAGAAGATTCCCAAAGGGAACACACCTAAAGTCGAGCCTTCATCTCTTTGATTGAACGGTAGTTAATACCTGAGCTCTCAAGGTCACACACTAACCCAGAATACAGATATCAGATTGGTATACTCACCTGTAAGACTGAATCTAGGGAATTTTGATACGGGAGTATATTCTGAGGTGGGACACGCGAATAAGTTAGTCTTTAAAACACTAATTCGTATCTCGAATCGATTGAACTTTGTGTGAAAATTTAAGTGGATCAGTATACTGACAATCTAAGTGAATCGTTTAGAACTTAAAGTGTTTAAGGCTCAACGGTGCTAGTGATTTGTCATAAACTGATATGATCCTCTGACGCAAACTCAAACAAAAATATTGTCTGTAAATATGTTTATAAATATTTCTTTACTACTTTTATGTTTCAGAAAAATATAAATAGATTTTGATTTCTACTTTATTTTCGACAACCTATGTCTGAAAGCTGAGTTTCAAAATCTGAGTATGCTGATCGTGTTTCTGAAAATAAACAAGTTTATTAATTTGAAACTTGAAGTTTTTATTCAAAAATAAAAAACAGTTTGTGAAGTCTCCAAGGTCATTAAGTTGGAGTTGGATGATTGACTGTGAGGGATTTAGATGCTCAAATTGGTAAAATCTGATTGTAAAGAACTAGGTTTAGTTGTTGGATTCTTAATATCGTCAAATCTTTATAGTATTTTGATAGGGGGAGAGAAGCAAGTAATCCTGGACAACTAAAAATGCTTTCACTGTAAAAATATTTTAGCATATGTTGCATGTCACACCCCGACCACGTGTAACATACAAAACGTGGCGGAAACGTCGGGGAGTGTTGTAACAGAATTAATGTTTCATAACCATGGATACCAAAAAGTGTTTCGTTTTATTAAACATTGAATAATTACATCGTCTGGAAATCTAAATACACAATTTAAACATAGTCTATCATTGTTATTGAGTCACTAAGGCCTTGTCCAGTCCTATGTGAGCATGCATCCTATCAATCGATATCTTTCAACAATACCTGAAACATATGTGAAAACGAGGTCAGCAAAGAAATGCTGGCGAGTACATAGGTTTTGTGAAAATAAGATTCATGACTTCTGTTTAAGAAAATGTTTAGTCATGAACCTTGTAATTTGCTTTGTCTTTGTAAATCATTTGAAAAATAATAAGTTCAGATGATATGTATAAATAAGAGAATAATGTATGGTTAAATGAATAACCATTGTAAAATGAGTTTGTATAAGATAAGTTGTTTGTAAATCAATGTCTTGTGAAAAGTATGTTATTTGTATAAAATGTTATATATCTCGAACTGAAATGATTCAAATAATGCTACGACATGTAATACCATACAAACACTTATATATAGGAAGTACCAGCGGCGTATCCACCATGCTTGTATCATATTACACACGCATCGTTACTTAATCACTTAATCAAACCAAACCACCAATGTAAGATGTCTATGTTTAAACCAATTGTCAAAAGTATTGAATAATATACCAAAATGTTTATGTCAAGATGTAAATCATGTTATGTATAACCAATGTCAAAAGTGTTTGTGTCAAATGTAAACCATGTAATGTGTAACCAAAATGATATGTATGGCTAGTGAAATGCATCAACTAAACCATAGGTGAAACGCACAAAACAAAGTATTGATGTAAAACTTGGTTTAAATCAATACTATGTTTCGTGGAAATGCATAATCAAATGTAAATCATGTCCAAATGTTTACCCAATCGTTAAAACATTTTGTGAAATCGTTCAAATCGTTCTTGTTGTTTTAATCGTTCAAATCGTTCTTGTTGTTTTAATCGTTCAAATCGTTCTTGTTTTAATTGTGAAATTACTTTATGGTCGTTTTTCTAATAACATTCAAACCTTCTTGACTCGTTCATCGTTCCAACTTGTTCTCGTTCTCGTTCTTAACAAACCCTTACCAAAGGGTAAATTAATAATTACAGATTCAGTCGTTACCCAAAATACCCACACATAACCATGGGTATAGAAAATAACGGGATTTGTCAGATCCTATGGTACCATAACCTAATACTGGTCGGCTTGATCATTGCTAATGAATGTCATTGGTTATGTAACTACAACCAACAAGTTTGTTCACTTTATTGAAATCGTTCTTGAAACCATTGTAATTGTTTTTGAAACCATTGTAATCGTTCTTGAAACCATTGTTATCGTTCTTGAAACCACATTGTAATTGTTTTTGAAACCATTGTAATCATTCTTGAAACCATTGTTATCGTTCTTGAAACCACATTGTAATTGTTTTTGAAACCATTGTAATCGTTCTTGAAACCATTGTTATCGTTCTTGAAACCACATTGTAATTGTTTTTGAAACCATTGTAATCGTTCTTGAAATCATTGTTAAGATATTTAGCACATATGAGTCTGTCACACCCTGGCTTTGCGGAAGCGTGGTTAATTTGGTGTGACTTCTTAATACCATAGCTTAACCATAACAAAGCTATATGAAATAAAATCATGCAAGATCATCCATTTAATTAAGTTTTAAAATACCAAATACAATAATATTGTCTTAACGGAAACACATTCTAACGACATAAACATTGTTCAACAAACACAACATAACATAAAGATAGTTTAAGGACTATGACTTGTCCAGGTAAGAGTCACATTCCCTAAACCCGGATGACCTCGTAACTAGTGCAGCGGGAAAACGCGTCATACCGTGCCAGATCCTTTAATTTCCTGAAATACATGTAAGTTGAAAAATCAACAATAATGTTGAGCGAGTTCATGTGTAAGTGAGTAAGTAAACCTTTGTGAGTATAAAAATAGTCTTGGTATGTAGCAAATAAGGGAATTGAGATCACCAATGGTTTGCAAGGCCACTGATATATGTGAAGTGCAAATAGGGAGACTCAAACCTAGCAGATTTCGCCACGGCATTAGTATGTGGACAAAGTCACCCCAAGGTCCGTTTCTAGTTTGGCCTGGGGCTGGGCTCGCTACACCCAGATAGATCTACCGCTCCTGACCCTCGGTCCCGCCATGAGGACTAATGGCCACATATTGCTCCTACCCACTCACATGATCTAAGTAGTAAACCTCCTTACGCTAACCATACCATGTATAAAGTACTTGTAATCGAAGTAACATGTATTTCACCCCCGCAGTTAAGAAAACTGAAAACAGTTAGAGAAAAGGGGGACATGAACTCACCGTGGTGCGTCTCTACCAAGTATGCCTCCAAATCAAACAGCTGTGTGACGACCTACACGTACTAATTCTATTAGACGGACGGCCGTGCCTTAGTTTTATGGTTTAAGTTTCTGGGAAATAGTTAGGCAACTATTTCGTGTTTACATTTTGTATATACTTGGTAGTCGTTTTTCCTTCCCAAGGATGGGGGATTTAACACATGTGCGTTCGTATAATTTGGTTTACACTATTAAGTCTCACTTAATATATTTTATTTCCAACTTCAAAATATGAATATTCTTCTCAAAAATATTATATTTTAATACATGTGATTTCCCAAAATAATACTTAGTAATATTATTTTTACTCTAAAAATAATATTTACGTAGTTCACAAAATAATAATAAACACTTATACAAGTGATGTTGTGAAAAATATATACTAAATGTATTTATGTATCACGTTTTATTTTGTGAAAATCCCACCTCCGATGTTTTGTAAATATAGTCGTGGCGAAACTTATATTTTGAAAACAAGTCAAAATGTATTTCTAACACTTATAGTGAAAATATTTCTAAGTGTTAGGTTTTAGAAAAATTTCGCCAGAGTTTCCTCTGTAACTGGAGGTGGCCACGCTTTCAAGCGTATCATTTTCTTTTATAAATCAAACCAACAATCTTCTTATTCAATCAAAACAATGTTCAAACCACAAACTAGTCAAAATATGTATATAAATCGCATAAATTTCATGAACTTGTGATTTATTCAAACTATGAAGTAAATCCCATTACTTTTAATGGATCTTTATATAAAACTATCCGATTCTGTAAAACCTCGTTTTTTTATGGAAGTTCTGTCTTTACAACTTCTCGTCATCTTTTTCAAAAATAGTTATTTTGTTGAAACTTTGTGTTACACAAGTGTTTACACACTTGTGTGTTCTAAAAACCATTCGTGTTAGTGTAAGATCCGTCTTTAAAAGCATGTTTCTCTTGACACTTGGTTCTTTGAAAATACCACTTGTAGATCCGTAGATCTACTAGTTTTAATCACTACTTTACAAGCTAAATGTGACAACCCGCACTAAACCAGGTATCCGTACGACTTAATTAATGATTAATTGCTGCTTAATTACTGTGCTTGTTTGAACTAGCTGTTGAACTGCTACTTGATATCTGATACATGCACTTACTTGCATCATACTTTACTTATCGTCACTTCATTATTTACATACGGCACCTTAGTGACAAACATGATGCACAAAAAGCACAGTAGCACAATACACGGATAACCTATTGAACATGCTGATAAAGCCAGCACCAGGCAAACACTGCCTCCAAGGCCTTTAAGAGCCTGAGATATTTGGCTACACTAGTAGTGAGTGTAGGGATACGAGGGTTGTGGAACTGCGTCTCTAGGAATAAGTTACAGTGAACGGATGTGCCCAAAACGTACTTTGAGTACAAAATTCTGCACTTTAAATAAAAATTCAGCATTTACCTAAACTAGTAAAGTGCAAAAAGTTGGAAAAATATTACTAGACACTTTCCAAAAAGTCGGGAATAAACTGTGTCACTAAAAAAAAAATAATAATAATATTAACGACACTTTAAATAATTATTTGGCACTTTAACGGTCTAGTATCCAACCGAATAACCGGACTTAACCCGGAACACAAAAATATTGACGTTAACATTATTTTTCTTTTTCTGAGCCAGTTAGGGTCCCCGAGTACCCTAACGCCCGTTATATATTACAACCCACATATTAACTAAATTTAATCCCTAACTAAACTAATATCAACTTAGCTAAACTAGTTGAAATAGAACCAATTAACCCACCCCCTTACTCCGATCGGTTTCTCTTGGGGTGACACACTTGTCCTACTTTGATATTTTAAATCTCATTGTTTAATATCTAGGGGACAAGTTATATGATGGACAATACACTAATTGAGGTTATAAGTAAATCCCCTGAATAATTTTTCTCATACTTTTCCACACTTCAAAAAAAAAAAAAAAGAAGATTTCACTTCTTTTCCCTCTTGTCTTGCCTACGGCCGGACATCACAACCAACATCCAATCCCTTTCAAGTTTTTATCAAGCCATTCCAAGCATCCACAAGTGTGAAGGATCACGCGTAAGGAGCCTCGGTGCACTCGGATTGCGAAGTACCTCACCACATTACTTTTAACCACCCATTGTTCGACTAGTTTCTTCCCTAGCCCCGAGCTAGTAGTAAGTGACTCTAAACGCCTTTTTGATCTATTCTAAAATGGTTAATAAGAAATTTGTCGGTTGAAAACCATGTACATATAAGAACAAAAATAAAAAAAAAAGTCTACTAAAGTTTACTAAAATAATGAGCTTGGTGGTTAATAGGTGAATATTGGTGTAAAACTTATAAAAATTGTTTTGTTATGATTATTTAGTGCCGATCTACGTTGTGGTAGCTCGGATCACCGTTTAACCTGGGTTGGTAAGATCATGGATCTTAACATAAGCTTGTTTTGAATGATACAAGGGTTAAAAGGTGAAACTATACCACACATGAAACATGAACTTGTGTAAAAGTGTTTTAACATGTACAATAGTAATTAAAACTAGCAGATCTACGTATCTGCAAGTGGTATTTTCAAAGGACCACGCATCAAAGAAATCATGTTTTCTAAAAGACGGATCTTACACTAACAAACATGATTTTTATAAACCACAAGTGTGTAAACACTTGTGAAATGAAAAGATCCGACAAAGAACTAGTTTTGTCAAATGTTACTAGAAGTGGTAAAGACGGATTTCTCTAATCACAAGGTTTTTACAAGATCAAAGTTACTTTATATAAACATCTACAAATATAATGGGATTTACACTATAGTTGCGGAAAAACTACAAGTTCATGCGATTATGCAATTTACATACTTGTTGACTAATTTGATGTGTCGGAAATTGTTTGATTGAATAAAGAAGTTGTTGAATTGATTTGGTAAAAGAAAATGATACGCTTGAAAGCGTGGCCACCTCCAGTTACAGAGGAAACTCTGGCGAAATTTTTCTAAAAACCTAACACTTAGAAATATTTACACAACAAGTGTTAGAATTATTTTTGACATATTTTCAAAATATAAATTTCGCCATGACTTTATTTACTAATATTCGGAGGTGGGATTTTCACAAAATTTAACGTGATAAATATATATATTGTCACAACACTGTTTATGATTATTTTGGTGAAAATACATAAATATTATTTTTAGGAGTAAAAATAATATTTACAAACGTTAACGATTCCAAAATGATACGAACGCTTTCACATGAATATATAAGTTACACCGGTAATTATATTACCACTCGATTATTAAAACGTAACTTACGCACATGTATTGTATCCCCCATCCTTGGGAAGGAGTATAACTACCAAGTATATACAGAACATAAACACGAAATAGTTGTCTAACTATTTCCCAAAAACTTAAACTATAAAGCTAAGGCACGGCTGTCCGTCTAATAGAATTAGCACTTGTAGGTCGTCGCACAGCTTTCCGATTTGGAGATACTTGGTAGAGACGCTTCACTGTGAGTTCATGTCCCCCTTTTCTCTAACTGTTTTCAGTTTTTCTTAACTGCGGGGGTGAAATACATGTTACTTTGATTACAAGTACTTTATACATGGTATGATTAACGTAAGGAGGTTTTAGATCATGTGAATGGGTAGGCGGAAACTTGAGGCCATTAATCCTCAGGGTAGGACCGAGGGACAGGAGCGGTAGATATATCTGGGTGTAGCGAGCCCAGCCCCAGGCCCAAACAGAACGGACCTCGGGGTGACTTTGTGCCCAACGCATAAATCCGCTAGGTTTGAGTCTTCCTACTTGCATTTCACAACATGCTAATGGCCTTGCAAACCATTGGTGATCACAAGTCCTCTTACACTACTACATACCAGGAAACTTTTATACTACAAGTGTTTTACTTACTCACTTGCACATGAACTCGCTCAACATTATTGTTGATTTTTCAACTTACATGTATTTCAGGAAATTAACGAGATCTGGCACGGTATGGCATGTTTTCCGCTGCACTAGTTTCCGAGGTCATCCGGGGTTTAGGGGATGTGTCTCTTTCCTGGACAAGACACAGTCCTTAAACCATGTTTATGTTATGTTTCAGTTTGTAATGTTTGTTGAACAAGATTATGGTTGTCAGGGTATGTTAAAACAATGGTATTGTGTTTGGTTTTCAAAACTTAATGGATGATCTTGCATGTTTTTAACTCATATAGCTTTGGTATGATTAAGCTATGGTATTAAGAAGTCACACCAAAATTAACCACGCTTCCGCAAAGCCAGGGTGTGACAGCTTGGTATCAGAGCTCTGATCATAGCGAACTAGGATTCCTTCTCGAGTCTAGACTATGATCACTAGGGCTCTCACGAAAACATTTTTCGGCATACCACTTAAGTCCAGATCCACACTTTTTACAAACAAATGTTGAGCACATTTTATTTATTTATAGGCTCAGCTTGGAGGGCTGAGGATCGGTCTGGAGGATCGAGGGGATTGAAGTAGTTAAGCACGTTGGTTTATTATAGGATCGATCTGGAGGATCGAGGCTCGGTCTAGGTGACCGAGGTAGTAGGCTAGCAAGGCTAGGAAGAAAAGGCTCAGCTTGGAGGGCTGAGGATCGGTCTGGAGGATCGAGGTTTGGTTTAAGTGAAGGATAGAGCAGTCTTGTAGACTGGATGAAATTGGCTAGTAAGACTAGGAGGATTACGTGATACCTTACGTGGTGACTTATGTGATTATATGATTATATGATTGATTATTATACGTATACGCGTTTGTGTTACAAACGGCATGCTTTCATCAAGTACTAGAAAGATGGACACTACGAATCACATGGCCATAGTATCAGACGACATAGTTTCATCGAAGCACGAGGTGTACAGTTTCGATACTACCGGCACAGACAATGACGACTTTCAGCCCTTTTGCGCCGCCTGAAGTCGTAGCAGAGTCTACTGATGGCCATCTTGTTGGGAGTTTGCCCTCTTGCCGCTTATTCTATTGATGATATGCCCTCCCGACGTGGCCTCTGACGACGATAACGATCTACTGGAGGAGGACCCATTCGAGGGCAGGGCCTTATTACTGCTGGTATTAGACTACTGCATGCGGACGCTCCTGTAGGGGAAACTCATGACCATCCCCCTATCCCAGACTCATTTGAGTTTCTGACATCCGCATCTTCGCACATACAGGGAATGCAGCACCACTTACACGACGCCGACCCTGATATGGCGTCATCAGCTGCACCGGATCCCGCACACAGATTTGAGTTTGATCGCGATAATGAGGACAGTTCTGTTTTTCCGCCTGGTGTTGATCCAGACCATGACATTGAGTTCATGCACTTAGACCAGCCCTTGGGGGATCCTGTAGCCCTGTCGGCCCCTGTGTTTGTTGACCCAGCTGATTTTGGGATGGAGTTTTTTTATTCGGAGCCGGCCGTGGCCCCTGAGCCAGGCGCTGCTCCTGACCCCGCATTGGAGCATGACCCTGTTCATGCCGATGCACCGGCTGTTGCTCCTTGATTGATCATCTGCTTGGATGAGAGAAAATTTGGGGTAACTGTGCAAGACAATTTATTATTACGGGGGCCCACGTAATAACGATTGGTAGTGCACAGGAATCCTGGTGGACTCTGCAGGTCAAGCTAATGATAACCAATGCAGCAGGAAATAACTTAAACACAAATGACCTAGGCGATGTAGCCTCGAGTTCATTCTATTACAAGCAACAAGCCAAATTGACAAGCCTATGTGAAGGCTCAGGAAATTATTTCCCCACTTATACAGTGAGTATATTTGCGTGTGAAATGGGATGATTACATGATGGCTTACGTTGCTATATATACCCCCATAGACAATTGAAACATTGTCCAACCCGCTTCACACTATTTCAACAAAAAGGGAATGTCGCCCAGACGTGACACAAGCACCAGTACGTCGCCAAGGACAGAAGACGAGCTGCAAGAACGCATCTCACAGATAAATGCATGACATGAAGCCCTCCACTCTAAGTACAACGATGGCATTACTGGAGATAACCCTCCAACTGGCTGCACCTATAAACAGTTCCTGAACTGCAAGCCTTTGAACTTTGATAAAACAGGAGGCACCGTTGCATTTGTTCGTTGGTCCGAAAAGACCGACTCCATTCTAAGAATGAGTAACTGATCGCCCCAACAGAGTGTTACCTACATCTCGGGGATATTTCTAGATGGCACACTCTCTAAATGGAACCTCCAGGTTCAGACCCTTGGCACAGATGCTGCTTATACACTGAGCTGGGACGAGCTCAAGGAAACGATTGAGAAGAAATGTTGTTTTAGGACTGAAATTCAGAAACTTGACGTGGAGTCCTGAAATTTGAGAAAGGACGAACCAGAGACTCCTGAACATGTCCAGCGATCGCACGACTTGTCTAGGGTCGTCCCCTACTAAGTCATTGATGTAGTATGATATAGTGGTGTACTTGTAAGCTTTACATTGTGGTCTCGAATTGTGGCAATACAATCGCAGTATTCTCATCACATGCGATGTTCAATCTATTGTTTATGTCCTATAACATAAGAGGTTATGTGATTGATTTGTTGATAACATGAGATGTTATGTGTTGGTATTGTTGAATGCATACGTACACTTCACTTGCTATGACCTAACCTATGTGAAACATCTTTTAGAAGATGCCGCCAAGACGTGAAATGCGCATGCCCACCTCTGAGGCAGAACATAAAGAGATAATTGCTACAGCTATAGCACAGCACGAGGCTCTACGCTCCGAACCCAGCAAAGGCACCTCAGAAAATAACGGTTGTTCCTACTGGCACTTCCTCAACTACAAGCCTCCGAAGTTCGACGGCACTGGGGGTGCCATAACTTTTGTAAAATGGATTGAAAGTATGGAATCCGTCTTTCGAATGAGTGGTTGTACGCCAGAACAACAAGTCCCATACGTTTCTGAGTTGTTTCAAGATGGAGCTCGATTATGGTGGAATCTTCAGGTTCGAATGATGGGCCTAACTACAGCATACGCGTTAACTTGGGATGAGTTGAAAGGAATGATGCATAAGAAGTATTGCCCCCACACGGAAACCCAGAAGTGGGAAGATGAATTTCGGAGCCTGATGATGGAAGGTCCGAAGGTGTTGGAGTACGTGCAAAGACTTCATGATTTTTCACGAGTTGTTCCGTACCTGGTAAAACCAGAATTGAAGAAATTGGAACAATTCATTTGGGAACTGGCGTCTCAAGTCTTGAGCTTGATGACAGCATCTACGCCACCAACAACCAATGTTGCAAATAAGATGGGTTTGGCACTCGTTACGGAAGCAATTAGACTAGAAAAACTTGCAAACCCTGACAAGAAAACTCAGGTAGAGTCGTCTGGAAAGAACAAAAGGAAGCTTACCGAAGATACCCAAATGAACAACGATGAACAAAGATCTATTCGAGGTTGCTTTGACTGCGGGGACAAAGGGCATTTCAAGAAAGATTGCCCTAACAACAAACAGGCCAATGATAAGATTTACTTAGAAACCAAACCAAGATGTGCTGAGTGCAAGTGTCACCGTGATGGTGGATGTCAGAAGCCTTGGTACGGGAGGAAAGGACACAACAAGGAAGGTTGTGGGATGAAGAGTTCCATACAAGGAGAAAACAGTAACAACGCTCTAGGTGGAAATGGGAAAGGAAATGGCCGAATGATAGGATGCTTCCATTGTAGGGAAGTTGGACATTTCAAGAGGGAATGCCTGAAGTTGAAACAAGACCGTGAGAGAAAATCCAACATCGGAGCTTGTGAGGCATGCCAGGATCCAGGTGTGATTTCTGGTACGTTCTCTAACAACCAAAACTTTTGCATCTATTTTTTTTTTTTTTTTTTTTGATGTTGGTGCCGATCATAGCTTCGTGTCATTAGAATTTAAGAATATACTTGGTTTAACCGCTAGTAAGTTAGATATTCCCTACTCAATCGAGTTAGCTAATGGGAAGTTAGTAGAAGCCAATGAAGTTATCAGAGGCTGTGTGATCGAATTAGGAGAACGTGAGTTCGCTCTAGATCTACTACCAGTCCAGTTGGGAAGCTTCGACGTGGTAGTAGGAATGGATTGGTTATCAGGCAACAAGGCTGAGATAGTATGTCATGAGAAAGTTGTTCGTATCCCAACCAATGATGGTGAGACAATTGTGGTTCACGGAGAGAAGCGTGACACACCGCTAAGATTTATCAGCTGCTTGAAAGCAAGGGAGTGTTTACAGAAAGGATATGTTGCTTTTCTGGCACATATCGTGGATAAGAAGGCTGCTGAACCAAGAATCAAAGACATCCCTGTCGTAAGGGAGTATCCAGAAGTCTTCCCAGAAGACTTACCTGGACTGCCACCTCAGAGACAAGTAGAGTTTCACATCGACTTAGTTCCAGGCGCCGCGCCTGTAGCTAAGGCACCTTACAGACTTGCGCCGTCTGAGATGCAGGAATTGTCGACACAACTTCAGGAGTTGTTAGACAAGGGTTTTATCCGACCAAGCTTCTCGCCTTGGGGAGCTCCGGTCCTGTTTGTCAAGAAAAAGGACGGAAGTTTCCGCATGTGCATCGACTACAGAGAATTAAACAAGCTGACGATCAAGAACAGGTATCCTCTGCCGAGAATCGATGATCTGTTCGACCAACTTCAAGGTTCAAACTTTTACTCTAAGATCGATCTTCGATCTGGATACCATCAATTAAGGATTCAAGAGGAAAGTATCCCGAAAACAGCCTTCCGAACTCGTTATGGACACTACGAGTTCCTTGTTATGCCGTTTGGCCTGACGAACGCACCTGCAGTCTTTATGGACTTGATGAATAGGGTTTGCAAGCCATACTTGGACAAGTTCGTGATTGTATTCATCGACGACATCCTGATTTACTCAAAGACGAAGGCTGAACACGAGCAGCATCTTAGAACCATATTGGAGCTGCTAAAGAAGGAACAGCTGTACGCCAAATTCTCCAAGTGCGAGTTTTGGCTACGCGAAGTCCAGTTTCTTGGACATGTGGTTAATAGGGATGGAATTCATGTTGATCCCACAAAGATCGAGGCAATCAAGAATTGGGAAACGCCTACAACGCCAACCGAGATTCGACAATTCTTGGGTTTGGCTGGCTACTATCGGAGGTTCATCGAGGACTTTTCAAAGATCGCTCAACCTTTGACGCTCCTCACACAGAAGGATAAGACGTTTGATTGGGGAATCAAACAGGATGAAGCGTTTCAGATATTGAAGGATAAGCTTTGTAACGCGCCAATCTTAGCTCTACCAAAAGGTACAGATGATTTGTGGTATACTGCGACGCATCGCGCCAAGGATTGGGTTGCGTGTTGATGCAACATCAAAAGGTTATTGCTTACGCATCGCGTCAACTGAAAGTGCACGAAAAGAACTATACCACACACGATTTGGAGCTCGGCGCAGTGGTTTTTGCATTAAAGATATGGAGACACAACCTTTATGGTACGAAGTGTACAATCTTTACAGATCACAAGAGCCTACAACATATATTCAACCAGAAGGAGCTGAATATGAGGCAAAGACGATGGGTTGAGTTGTTGAATGATTACGACTACGAGATAAAGTATCATCCAGGGAAGGCGAACTTGGTCGCCGATGCCCTAAGTCGTAAAGAAAGAATCAAGCCCATAAGGGTCAGGGCTTTGGAAATGATTATACGAACCGATCTTTCCTTGCGCATTCGGGCCGCGCAGAAGGAAGCTCTCAAGGAAAGGAATCTTGAGGAAGGATATCTCCGTGGGATGGAGAAGCTTTTGGTACCAAACGAGGAAGGAACGTTATGTTTTGAGAAAAGGATTTGGGTTCCTCTGTTTGGTGATTTAAGGAAGGTTATTTTCGATGAAGCTCACAAATCACGGTACTTTATCCATCCTGGAGCGGATAAGATGTACCAAGATCTCAAAGATTATTATTGGTGGCCTAGGATGAAAGGCGATGGTGCTGTTTATGTGAGCAAATGTTTAACGTGCGCTAAGGTTAAAGCGGAATACCAGAAGCCTTCAGGACTTCTGCAACAACCTGAGATTCCCAAGTGGAAATGGGAACAAATCTCCATGGACTTTATTACGAAATTGCCAAGAACGCCAAGAGGCCATGACACTATCTGGGTGATAGTGGATCGTTTAACAAAGTCAGCACACTTCTTACCCATCAGGGAGAAGGATAACACTAGCAAATTGGCTGAAATTTACATGAGAGAGATCGTTGCGCGCCATGGAGTACCTCTCTCGATCATCTCTAATAGAGACGGAAGGTTTGTGTCAAGGATATGGCAATCCTTCCAAGAAGCTTTTAGCTCACAATTGAACCTGAGCACTGCGTTTCATCCGCAAACTGATGGCCAGAGCGAGCGAACGATACAGACTTTGGAAGACATGCTGAGGGCATGTGTTATGGATTTGGGCGGTAGCTGGGATAAACATTTACCTTTGGTCGAATTTTCATACAACAACAGCTACCACACCAGTATTGGTGTCGCGCCATTTGAAGCCCTTTACGGACGCAAGTGCCGATCACCCCTATGTTGGGCTGACGCAGGTGATAGGCAGCTTCCGGTCCCGAGATCGTCCAAGAGACGACAAACAAGATTGCGCAAATTCTTAAACGCATCGAAGCAGCTCGCCACAGACAAAAGGCCTATGCGGATCCAAACCGGAAACATGTGGATTTCCAAGTTGGAGAAATGGTGTTATTGAAAGTTTCACCCTGGAAGGGGGTGGCACGCTTTGGAAAGCGTGGGAAGTTAAATCCGCGCTACATTGGTCCTTTCAGAATTCTGGAAAGAATAGGACTAGTAGCATACAAGTTGGACCTACCTACTGAACTGAATGGTGTTCACGATACATTTCATGTATCCAACCTGAAGAAAAGTCCAACTCAAATCACCGTTGCCATTCCCACCGACGAGATTCATGTTGACGACACGATCCACTTTGTTGAAGAACCTGTTGAGGTCACGGATTGGAAAGTGAACAAGACCCGCCGGAGCAGTCTCAAACTCGTCAAAGTTCGTTGGAATGCCAGCTAGTAGTAAGTGACTCTAAACGCCTTTTTGATCTATTCTAAAATGGTTAATAAGAAATTTGTCGGTTGAAAACCATGTACATATAAGAACAAAAAAAAAAAAAAAAAAGTCTACTAAAGTTTACTAAAATAATGAGCTTGGTGGTTAATAGGTGAATATTGGTGTAAAACTTATAAAAATTGTTTTGTTATGATTATTTAGTGCCGATCTACGTTGTGGTAGCTCGGATCACCGTTTAACCTGGGTTGGTAAGATCATGGATCTTAACATAAGCTTGTTTTGAATGATACAAGGGTTAAAAGGTGAAACTCTACCACACATGAAACATGAACTTGTGTAAAAGTGTTTTAACATGTACAATAGTAATTAAAACTAGCAGATCTACGTATCTGCAAGTGGTATTTTCAAAGGACCACGCATCAAAGAAATCATGTTTTCTAAAAGACGGATCTTACACTAACAAATATGATTTTTATAAACCACAAGTGTGTAAACACTTGTGAAATGAAAAGATCCGACAAAGAACTAGTTTTGTCAAATGTTACTAGAAGTGGTAAAGACGGATTTCTCTAATCACAAGGTTTTTACGAGATCAAAGTTACTTTATATAAAGATCTACAAATATAATGGGATTTACACTATAGTTGCGGAAAAACTACAAGTTCATGCGATTATGCAATTTACATACTTGTTGACTAATTTGATGTGTCGGAAATTGTTTGATTGAATAAAGAAGTTGTTGAATTGATTTGGTAAAAGAAAATGATACGCTTGAAAGCGTGGCCACCTCCAGTTACAGAGGAAACTCTGGCGAAATTTTTCTAAAAACCTAACACTTAGAAATATTTACACAACAAGTGTTAGAATTATTTTTGACATATTTTCAAAATATAAATTTCGCCATGACTTTATTTACTAATATTCGGAGGTGGGATTTTCACAAAATTTAACGTGATAAATATATATATTGTCACAACACTGTTTATGATTATTTTGGTGAAAATACATAAATATTATTTTTAGGAGTAAAAATAATATTTACAAACGTTAACGATTCCAAAATGATACGAACGCTTTCACATGAATATATAAGTTACACCGGTAATTATATTACCACTCGATTATTAAAACGTAACTTACGCACATGTATTGTATCCCCCATCCTTGGGAAGGAGTATAACTACCAAGTATATACAGAACATAAACACGAAATAGTTGTCTAACTATTTCCCAAAAACTTAAACTATAAAGCTAAGGCACGGCCGTCCGTCTAATAGAATTAGCACTTGTAGGTCGTCGCACAGCTTTCCGATTTGGAGATACTTGGTAGAGACGCTTCACTGTGAGTTCATGTCCCCCTTTTCTCTAACTGTTTTCAGTTTTTCTTAACTGCGGGGGTGAAATACATGTTACTTTGATTACAAGTACTTTATACATGGTATGATTAACGTAAGGAGGTTTTAGATCATGTGAATGGGTAGGCGGAAACTTGAGGCCATTAATCCTCAGGGTAGGACCGAGGGACAGGAGCGGTAGATCTATCTGGGTGTAGCGAGCCCAGCCCCAGGCCCAAACAGAACGGACCTCGGGGTGACTTTGTGCCCAACGCATAAATCCGCTAGGTTTGAGTCTTCCTACTTGCATTTCACAACATGCTAATGGCCTTGCAAACCATTGGTGATCACAAGTCCTCTTACACTGCTACATACCAGGAAACTTTTATACTACAAGTGTTTTACTTACTCACTTGCACATGAACTCGCTCAACATTATTGTTGATTTTTCAACTTACATGTATTTCAGGAAATTAACGAGATCTGGCACGGTATGGCATGTTTTCCGCTGCACTAGTTTCCGAGGTCATCCGGGGTTTAGGGGATGTGTCTCTTTCCTGGACAAGACACAGTCCTTAAACCATGTTTATGTTATGTTTCAGTTTGTAATGTTTGTTGAACAAGATTATGGTTGTCAGGGTATGTTAAAACAATGGTATTGTGTTTGGTTTTCAAAACTTAATGGATGATCTTGCATGTTTTTAACTCATATAGCTTTGGTATGATTAAGCTATGGTATTAAGAAGTCACACCAAAATTAACCACGCTTCCGCAAAGCCAGGGTGTGACACTAAAACACTTTTACACAAGTTCATGATTCGAGTGTGGTAGAGTTTCATCTTCTAACCCTTGTTTCACTTAAACAAGCTTTATGTCATAATCCAAGATCATGACTAAACCGGGTTAAATGATGATCCGAGCTACCACAACCTAGATCGGGTCCAAATAATCACACAAATCAAATACTACAACATTTACACAACTTATAAGCTATTAACCACCATTTTAGTGTTGTAAGTAAACTTTAATGTATCATCTTGTAAGATTACTAGTTTTAACCATTACAATTCGTTTTAACCACTTCAACATAGTTCGAGTAGGTGATTTAAGCAACATACCACTAGCTCGGGGCTAGGGAAGAATGTAGACGCAAAAAGGGTGGATAAAAGCAAGATAAAGAGGTCCTTCGCCTTCCGATTGCACCAAGCTTCCTAATATGCGACCCTTAACACTTGTAGATGCTTGGAACTTGCAAGATCAAACTCGAAAATGGATGGGTGTGTGGGTGTGGGTTCGGCCGAGAGCCAAAGGGAGAGAGAGGAGTGTGAGTGTGTTGAGTTGTGTAGTGTATGTTATGTTGTGTTATAGATGATACTTATAAACAAAACACAAGTTAATTACCCAATGGTTGATATGTCTTCTAGATATTATGCAAGAGGATTAAAATAATAAATCAAGGACAAGGGGTGTCCCCTTCTAGTTGGGGCCGGTTAGAGAGGGGGGGGGGGTCCTTGGTTCGATCCTAACTAGTAGTTAGGTTAAGTAAAGTAGTTAAGTGCTTAACCCGGTTAGTAGTGTGTAGTATGTTATGACGGGTGTTAGGGTATTCAGGGACCCTAACTGGCTCAGAAAAAGATAAATAATGTTTATGGCCGTATTTTCATGTCCCGGGTATAGTCCGGTTGTTCGGTTGGATAGTAATCCGTTAAAGTGCTTAACAAAGCTTTAAAGTGTCGTTAATACCCTTTTTAGTGACACAACTCATTTCTGACACTTTGGAAAGTGTCTAGTAATATTTTTCTCATGTTTTGGCACTTTATTAGTTAGCTAACAGCAGAATTATTATGTAAAGTGCTGAGTTTTGTACTTAGAGTACGTTTTAGGCACATCCAATCATTGTGACTTATTCCTAGAGGCGCAGTTCTACAACCCTTGTATCCCTACACTCACCACTAGTGTAGCAAAATATTTCAGGCTCTTACAGGCCTTAGAGGCAGTGTCTGCCTGATGCTGGCTTATCAGCATGTTCAATAGGTTATCCGTTATAGTGCTACTGTGCTTTTTGTGCATCATGTTTGTCACTAAGGTTCAACATGTAAATAATGTAGTGACAGCAAGTAAAGTATGATGCAAGTAGGTACATGTATCAGTATTCAAGTAGCAGTTTATTCACAAGTTCAAGCAAGCACAGTAATTAAGCAGTAATTAATTATTAATTAAGTCATACGGATACCTGGTTTAGTGAGGGTTGTCATATTTGTAGGATCGATATGACCGATCAAATGAGTCAATTTGAATGTGTTTACACTATTTAGATGGCGGAAACATCTAGATAGCTTAGAATCAGACAGAAAAGAGTAGAAAACAGAATTGATTCACTTTTAACACTTGTTCTCTATTATATATTCACTTGAAAAACTGGCAGCACTTCGTTACAACTTCTCGGAATGCGTACCAAATGAGAACACAACATGCCTATTTATAGGCAACTAGATTTCGCTTCAACATGTCTCAAGCGAAATCTTATCACTTGATTTCGCTTGAGGCTTACATCTCATACCCTGAAGCGAAACCCTTACAACACTAAATTAAACTTACATTTAGACCCTTACACTTAACATACTTGACATATTTAGACCCTAGACTTATGACATAGGCTTTAGACATCATGTATCAACAAACTCCCCCTTGGATAAAGCCGGAGTCTTCAGTCTAGGTCTTCACATGGACTTGAACTTTTCTTCTCTAGGCTTAGGTTTCCTCAACAACAACTTCCTAAGCTTTTCATTATCATCAGCTCTTTTCTTTTCTTCAGCAGCTTGCCTTTGAGCAAATATCTCCCGAAGATATCTATCCTTTTCTTCTCGAGCTTTACGTTCCTTTTCAGCTTTTCTTTTGACTTTCTCCTCCAAAGCCCACCAAGATGACTTCCATTTAGATCCAGAATTGATATTCTTTTGAAAACACACATTCACAACTCTCTGAAACTGCATTGCCTGATCTTTATCTTTTGGCGAATGATGAATCTTGTTGATGAACAAACATTCTATATCTTTTGCCGAGCAATTAACCAGCCACATCGGATCAAAAACACGAATTTCTCTAAGTTCACCTCCTGCTCGATATGTGATCACAGCTTCAGTAGACAGACAACTATATACCCAGTGTATAAATCCTTTATAGAATTCTTGTTCCATTGGAGGTACTGGTATAATCTTCATTGTCTTTGGCTTTTTGATATTAAGAATCCTTTCTACAGCACCAGTTTCAGGATTAACTCTTGGAATAATCTTTGGACGATGAGGCTTCCAGAATCTGAATCCCTTAAATGATTGAAATCTGATAAACCCCCACATTTGTATGTCATTCTTCCTCACAGGATATTCCAAAGCTTTGACCTGTGATAACTCCTCAACATCCCACCATGGGAGTGACATAAGATCATATAACTTTTCGAAATACTGAACACCACATTCTCTTCTGACTGCATAAGCATTCACGTGTGGTAGAAAACCCCAACTAATAATATCTCCCAAAGAAATACTTCGATCCCGTTGATAAAACTTCAATGGTCTTTTGAACTTTCTGTCATGATCAACTTTGAACCATTTCTTTTTCTCTTCTTTATCCAGATCTTTCTTTGTACCATCAGGATTAAAGTTTTTAAGAACTTCAGTAACTTTTCTCCTTAACTCATCTCGATTCTCTTCAGTGAAAAATTCCATCAGTGTAGGCAACTGAGAAGTATCTTCATGTACACTTTCATCATCTTCCCAGTCTTCAACTTCTACTCGATCATACAGATCAGCATCTTCAACATATCGATATTCATAATCATCATAATGATCAGCATCAAACTCATTCAGCTCTCTTTCTAAATCAGAATTCATTTCTTCCTCAAAATCAAACTTGAACTCTGGATGATCTCTTCGAGTCATTTCTTTTATGATTTCCAGCGAATAATTATGAAAATGCTCTCCTTCTTCCCTATAAGTATCAAGTCTAAGAATCAACTTTTCAGCTTGATCAACATTTTGATTATCACCATGCTCCCCCTCACTTGTTGCACTATCATGTTCAACATTTGCATCATCTTGTAATAAATCATCAATTGCTTCTTCAGTTGTTTTCTCAGAAATTTTCAGACCAGAAGCACCTTGATCTTGATCATCATCTCCATCATCATCATCATCACTACTACTTGCAGAAATCACATCATCTCCTTCATCTTCTTCATCTTCATCATCATCCTCTTCATCATCCTCTTCATTCTCTCCAATAAGAAGATCATCAATTTCAACATCAACATCAAAAATACCAGAAATTGCTGTAAGAGGACGAACATTCAGAATATCTTCAGAAACATCAACTGGAATAATAGCTTTTTCTTCAATTTCAGGACCCTTTCCCTTATCCTTCATTTGCTTATCAATTTCAGCCTGTTTCTTAGCTTTCTCTTCATCACGAACAATTTCATTGTATTTCAACTCTAAAGATGTACCCATCAACTTTTCCAACACTTTCTTCATCATTTTGCTTTCATGTTCATTTCGTGCTTTCATTTCCTCCAACTCTTGATTTTTCAACTCATAGTACTTGAGATGTTCATCCCTATTCTTCTTTTCTTCCAATAATTCTGCAATCTGAACTTTCATAATATCCATCTCTGCTTCATTAGATTCCAATTTCTTCAACAAAGACTTGTTTTCAGCTTCAGTTGCCTTTAATCTCAAATCACGAATTTTCTCACGATTTTCCATCTTTTTACACTCAGCTACTACCTTCTTGTTTTCATCAGCTACAACCTCAATTCTCTTTTCAACATGTATAATTTGCTCATCTGTTGCAAAAGTAATATTTCCAATATCATCAAGAGAAACATTCTCAGGAATTCCAGGAAAAGTTTTGTAACTAGAAGAACCAGGTGTAGTTTGAAGGATAGGTTGTGAAGAAGGTGGTGTTTGGATATTAACTTGTGAAGTATGAATAGGTTCATGTGGTGGTGATATATGTGGTGGTGAAGTTTGATGTGGTGGTGAATGAGGTGGAATAGATTCAGATGGTGGTATAGATTGACTGGTTCCTTCAGATGTTTTCTTCTTCAAGACAATTTTAGGAATCTTGATTGTTGGACTAACAACTCGAATCTTCTTCTGAGCAACTTTCTTTCGAGCTCCTCTCTTCTTTTTACTGCTATCAGGAGTTTGAGATTCAGATACATGTTCCGGTGAAGGTTCATAAACAGCATCATCTTTCTCTAGTCTCTTTCTCTTTTTTAACAACTTTTCTTTTTCAGTTGCTTCTTTAATTCTTCTTTGACGTGCAACTTCATCAATGGTTTCATCAGAAGAACTAGAAGAACTTTCATCAACATCTTCAATTACTACATTGTCAGCAGCTTTACTTTGTTCAGGAACAGATTCAGAAAGTCCTTTCAAAAACTCTGTAGATCTTGGAGAAAAATGAATATCTCCTTCAACATTTGTTTCAATTTCAGTTTCAGCTTCAATGTTGATTTCAGCTTCAGTTTCAACATTAGCTTCTGCTACAACTTCAACTACTTCTTCATCAGGTTCATCAATCAATAGTGTTTTAGCAACCTTCTTACGACGCTTCTTTGGTTGTGAAGATGAACCTTCTTCAGCTTGCACTTTAGGAGTTGTTTTCTTACTCCTTTTCTTTTGTTCTTTTACAAACCACACACTTCTTGAAGGTTTAAACTTTTTCAACTTCTCCAACTCATCAGTATAACCAGTTTCAGTTCTTTCATCTTCATTCCTCCAGTGTTCATGATTAACTGGATCAGGATCTTGATAATCTGGATTGCTTATAAAACCAAAAAATGCAACTTCTTTCTCTGGTTCAGGATGATTTGTATGATATCTTGCTAATTGAGCAATAGAATCATTATTCATGTGAGCTAGAACCAACAAATCATTCTCCATATCTCCTACAAGTGCCTCAGCAACTCGCTCGTTAATGAGAGCCGTCAACTGGGCTTGTGTCATGTTAATGAGTCCAGACATGATCTTCATAGCAAATATGACATAAGTGAGAGAGGTTCGCGAGTAGTGCGATAACAAAAGGGAATAATCACACAAGTGTTCTCATGCAATAGTGTTAAGTTAACCTAAGCATACCCGGAGCAAAGTTCTATGCAATTCTAGCAAGTAGGCAATAAGACATGTACCATATTACCTAGAGTGATGAGTCTTGCACGTGGAGCGAGGCGTCGTTGTGGATCGTTGAGCACTGTTCTGGTTATAGTCTGGTTTTAATAAAAACGTTTTCTCCTTATTAAAACCGAGTTCTCTATAACCAATGGCTCTGATACCAATCTGTCACACCCCCAAAATCCACACGCGGAGTACCACCGCTTGGAGGCGTGACATGACCAGGATCAAGCCACCAATCATATTGAACATAAGTATATAAATCAAAAGTCATTCATCAATACAATAGGTGTTTCCAAAACCAAATATAAACAAGTGTGTAGCGGAAGCATTAATGTAAAACCCAACATAAGTTTAAGTACAAAATGTCATAATGTTTAACAACACATTCACGATCCATGTCCACAACGACCGTGCCTCCCGTGCAAGCTCCAATAGTACCTAAGGTCCTGCAAGGCATGTAACAGAGAGTCAACAACTAGTTGAGCGAGTTCACAGTGGGTGATACAGTTATAGTTTTCGTATTGTAAATCGTAAGTTCGTTTAGTAATCATGTATCGTATGTAATAGCATCGCGGCCCTCTAGGCATGTTTGCGAAGTTTAGTGGGGGTTTCCCATGTTGTCTAGACTAGTTATATTTGTATCGCGGCCCTCCAGGCATGTTTGCGAAGATTAAAGCATAGTTCGCGGCCATTCCAGGCATGTTTGCGAAGATTGTTCTAGTATCGCGGCCGATTCCGGCATGTTTGCGAAGAGAAGTATAAGTATCACTAGTCTAGTAGTATCTACCATTGACCTTCCTCTCCCGAGGCCAATGGTATGTAATTCCGATAACTCTTAAGCATAAGTAATCAATTAATCAACCCATTCCCAACCCCGGGAATCCCATGCCTTGGTAGAAGTGTGAACTCACCTTGTTTGCTCGGTATGCTAAGTTAAGTGCTCACAATAAATCAGTCAAGTCCTATAGTGCACGTATATTCAATCAGTTCACATTGTTTGTAAAGTTTCACATTGAACTAGTGTCAAAATTATATCACAGAGTGTGTTTGGCAGTTTACATCTTGTATCATGTAAACAGTTAAACCAATTCATGCAAATTCATCTTACTCCAATTAGCTTTCAGAGTTAATTCTAACATAATTAACCAACAACACAGTTAATTGAGCTAGTTAACTGAACTAACATAATCAAACAGGGGCACACAGTTACAAAGTTAACATTTAATAACTAACTGTGTCACATGCTTTTTCTTAACTAACTTAATAGTTATAACAGAGTGTCATCCATGAATCTTACATAATGAGTAAAGTTAACTGAGTTAATGAACTTAACTCAGTTAGTAGGCTAAATATGGTTACATAACTAACAGAGTTATTATATGTAATTAAATAAGTTAACAACTTAATAAAATTAACCAGTTTACAGATAACAGATAACAGTTGGGCCGAAAACTAAGTTGGGCCGAAAACACATAGTGCCGAAATCCCTATGTGCCGAAATCCCTTATATGTTCGAAATCCTTTATATGTTCGAAATCCATATGTTAGCCGAAAACACTTAAGAGCCGAAAACCACATGTTGGGCCGAAAACTCTTACTGGGCCGAAAACACATGTTGGGCCGAAATCACTCTTTGTGATTTCGTCCACTTTAGAGTGTTGTGGGTGATTTCGTCCAATTACCTTCTTCTCCAACACTCTCTGTAAGTTAAAACCCAGCAACCAAAACTCATTACAGTTCATGATCTGGTATTCTTGAAATCATTCCATCAAATTATGATATCTAACAATTACACCACCAAATCATTGTGAAATCTAGAACATAATTTCCATCATTTTATCATTCATATCATAAACCCACTGTTGATCAAAACTTCGAATATACACTCAGTTCATGTATGATAATTATCTAACAAGCACACTATGATAAATCACATATTCACATATATAAATATATACATACATCATGATTAAACATCCAATAATCATACGATAAGCATCTTAAACAACTGAACATGAAGATCACTAACCAAGAATTTTAAACAGAGGTTTTGCTTCAAGATGAGGAACTCTTTGTGGGTTTTTCAGAGATAGAGAGAGAAACAATTGTGACAAGATATGGTTTGGTAATTGTGAAACTTCTCTGAGAAGATTGTTTATAAAAGATTATATATATAAAATATCTCAAGATTGGACACTGGGCCAAGCCCATCTGTGATTTCGTTGGTCATAGTGGACGAAAACACTTATATGTTTTCACCACTTGGGTGATTTCATGATACTTGTTTACAGTGAGTTCCAACTTTATTTAACACATGTTAAATAATAAAACTTTATTAACATACAATCACATATCAACAAATATTAAGGATTTCCAAGTACAAAAATATTAATCGAAATACGATATAACGTATTACAAAGGTAAGCGTTGTGAAACATCGAGTCGTATTAACAAACAACTAAATAAAAAAAAAATTAACGTGCACTAAAATGCGAAGATGGAAATCTTGGAAACTCGAGTTGTCACATTATCCCCAACTTGAAAGAAATTTCGTCCCGAAATTTAGCATGCGGTTACTGAGGAAGCTAGGTAAGTTATCGTTTACTGGTTTTCCTGGGGTGTCACATCATCCCCCCGTTGATTTGGAATTTCTTCCCGAAATTCGGTAGTAGCTTCAGCCTCGGTAGTAGTTGCATTGTTTTCGAACAACTGGGGATATTTGAGTTCCATTTGGTCTTCACGTTCCCAGGTGAACTCTGGGCCACGACGGGAGTTCCAACGAACTCGAACAAGAGGTATTCTGGTGTTCTTGAGGACCTTAACATCCTGGTCCGTGATTTCAACTGGTTCCTCGACAAAATGCAATTGTTCGTCAATAGTGAGCTCCTTCAAAGGAACTATAAAGGTCTCATCTGACTGCCACTTCTTCAGATTCGACACATGAAAAACGTTGTGAACTGCACTGAGTTCAGCTGGTAAGTTCAGTCTGTAGGCCACTTTGCCTATCTTCTCAATGACTTCAAATGGTCCAACGTACCGTGGATTGAGTTTGCCTCTTTTGCCAAAACGAACAACACCCTTCCAGGGTGAAACTTTGAGTAGTGCTCGATCCCCAACCTGGAATTCGAGTATTTTCCTGTCTTTATCGGCGTATACTTTCTGACGGTCACGAGCTGCTGCCATGCGTTGTCGTATTTGAGCAATCTTTTCAGTAGTATCAACTACCATTTCTGGACCTGTGATCTGACTGTCACCCACCTCTGCCCAACAAAGAGGTGATCGGCATTTACGCCCGTACAATGCCTCAAATGGAGCAGCTTTAATGCTGGTGTGGTAACTGTTGTTGTACGAAAATTCCACAAGTGGCAGATGTTTTTCCCAGCCTTTGCCAAAGTCAATTACGCACGCCCGAAGCATGTCTTCTAGAGTTTGAATAGTACGCTCAGATTGCCCATCTGTCTGTGGGTGATAAGCTGTGCTCATGTCTAAACGAGAGCCAAAAGATTTGTGCATTGCTTGCCACAGTTCTGAAGTAAAACGTGCATCACGATCAGAGATAATAGATGTGGGCACCCCGTGCCTCGAGACAACTTCTTTAAGGTATACGTCTGCTAGAGTGGAGAACTTATCCGTTTCCTTGATAGCCAAGAAGTGAGCAGACTTTGTGAGTCGATCCACGATCACCCAAATAGTATCATTTCCGCGCTGAGATCTAGGCAGGCCAGTAACAAAATCCATGGAAATTTGCTCCCATTTCCATTGTGGTATCTCAGGTTGCTGGAGTGGGCCTGATGGTTTCTGGTATTCCGCTTTGACTCTCGCACAAGTCAAACACTTTCTAACGTAAGTTGCTATGTGGGCCTTCATGCTAGGCCACCAATATGTAGTTCTGAGGTCGTAGTACATCTTATCTGAACCAGGATGTACTGAGTAGCGAGACTTATGTGCTTCATCCATTACAAGCTCGCGTAGGTTGCCATAGAGTGGGACCCAGATGCGTCCGGTTACATAATAGGCGCCGTCTGCCCTTTGTTCTAACCGTTGTCTTGAGCCGCGTAGAGCTTCAGCCCTGACGTTTTCCGGTTTCAATGCTTCTACCTGAGCATCTCGTATCTGTGAAGGAAGACTGGACTGAATAGTGAGTTGCAACGCTCGTACACGCCTAGGTGTAGTATCCTTTCGACTGAGGGCGTCGGCCACCACATTGGCTTTGCCCGGATGATACTTTATAGCACATTCGTAATCGTTCAGTAACTCGACCCATCGACGTTGTCGCATGTTCAAGTCTTTCTGCTTGAAGATATGCTCAAGACTTCTGTGATCGGTGTAGATGGTGCACTTGGTGCCATACAGATAATGTCTCCATATCTTGAGTGCAAAGACAACAGCTCCAAGCTCTAAATCGTGCGTAGTGTAATTCCGTTCGTGAATCTTAAGTTGGCGTGAAGCATAAGCAATAACTTTATCCCGTTGCATCAACACACATCCAAGACCTTGGATGGATGCGTCACAGTAGACTACAAAATCATCCGTGCCTTCAGGCAATGAGAGGATAGGTGCGCTACAGAGTATATCCTTTAAGTGCTGAAACGCTGTTTCCTGTGTATCACTCCAACGGTAAGCAATACCTTTCTGTGTCAGTAATGTAAGCGGCTGTGCAATCTTTGAGAAGTCTTTGATAAACCGTCTGTAAAAACCCGCCAAACCCAAGAATTGGCGTATTTCTGTTGGTGTGCGAGGTGCAGGCCAGTTCTTGATCGAATCTACCTTGGATGGATCAACATGAATACCATCCTTGTTTACCACGTGGCCTAGAAAGTGGACTTCACGAAGCCAGAAGTCGCATTTTGAAAACTTACCGTACAGCTGTTCCGTTCGAAGGAGTTCCAGAATAAGTCGTAAATGCTGCTCGTGTTCCTCCCGATTCTTCGAATAGATCAGGATGTCGTCGATAAAAACAATAACAAACTTGTCAAGGTAAGGTTTGCACACCCTGTTCATAAGATCCATGAAAACCGCAGGCGCGTTCGTTAGCCCGAATGGCATGACCAAAAACTCGTAATGACCATAGCGTGTTCTGAATGCTGTTTTGGAGACGTCCTCATCCCGGACTCTCAGTTGATGGTAACCTGACCTCAGGTCAATCTTTGAGTAATAGCTCGACCCTTGCAACTGGTCGAATAAGTCGTCGATGCGTGGAAGTGGATAGCGATTCTTCACGGTCACCTTATTCAGTTCGCGGTAATCTATGCACATACGAAAAGTACCGTCTTTCTTCTTTACAAATAATACTGGAGCTCCCCATGGCGAAGAACTAGGACGTATGAAACCCTTTTCCAAGAGTTCTTGCAATTGCTTAGACAGTTCTTCCAGTTCAGTTGGAGCTAAACGGTAAGGCGCTCGAGCTATGGGTGCTGCTCCTGGAGCTAGCTCGATCTGAAATTCGACCTGGCGATGAGGCGGTAGCCCAGGTAACTCTTCAAGAAACACTTGAGGAAAATTGCGTACCACAGGAATATCCTCTAACTTCTTCTCTTTCGTCGATGTATCAGTAACGAGTGCTAAAATAGCTATGTGGCCCTTTCGCAGACACTTCTGAGCCTTCAAGAAGGAGATGATGCCACTCACGAAACCACTCTTGTCGCCTTGAACTTCGAGAGGTTCTTTGCCAGAACGAGGAATACGAATGATCTTCTCCTTGCATAGGATCTCTGCTTGTTGTTGGGATAACCAATCCATACCAATGACAATATCAAAACTACTCAGAGTTATAGGAATGAGATCGATAGAGAAAGTCTGACCAGCGAGGATAAGATTACAACCCTGAACTATGTGTGTGGCCTCTAGACTTTTACCGTTAGCTAACTCTACGACATGTTTGGTGTTCAAAAGTGTTGGTGCGCGCTTAAGCATTTGACTAACGTTCAGAGACATATAACTGGTATCCGCACCCGAATCAAATAATACGGTAACATAAAAGTCGTCGAGAAGAAACTTACCCGTAACCACATTAGGATCGTTCCTTGCGTCACTCTGACCAATCACAAATAAACGACCCTTTGCACCATTGTTGTTGTTGTTTCCCCCATTGTTGTTCCCACTGCCCTGATTATTGTTGTTGTTGTTCTGATTCTGGTTTAACTGGGGACAGTTCCGCTTGAAGTGACCTTCAGCCCCACAGTGAAAGCATGTCTTATTTCCTTGCTGTTGCTGCTGTGACTGGTTTCGTGGAACGGGTGACTGTTGTTGCTGGTTCTGATTCGCAGGCCTTGAGCTCCTGCAATCTTTAGCTTCATGACCTACCCTTAGACATCTCTGACAACGGCCTTTACGACACTGACCACTGTGGTGTTTGTTGCACCTGTTACATAGTGGATGAATTCCCCGATATCCACTCTGCCCCTGACCACCAGACGATTGCTGACTCAGGCTCTGGTAATCACTAGTCTTGCGCTGTTGCTGTGCTTGAGACTGTACAATAGCTGAACCCCTGCTGGAATCCCCTTCCCATTTCCGCTTGTTGTCGCTGGGAATAGCAGGAGTAACTGGAGTGGTAACGGTAGTAGCGCTGATACGTTTAGGTAGCCTGTTCTGTTCCACCGCCTGATCGGTGAGGCGATGAGCTAGCTTGACGATCTGTTGAATAGTGCCAAGATTCGCTGAGGTTACGTGACTTTGAATCTCCGGCACCAGACCATTGAGATACAGTTCGATACGCTTAATGGGAGGGTCCACCATAGTAGGACACAGAATAGCCAACTCATTCGATCTTCTGGTGTACGCTTCAATTTCTGACCCCGTCATTTTCAAGTGGTAAAACTCTACCTCCAGCTTATGAATATCATCACGGCTACAGTATTCCTCTTTAATCAACTCCTTGAAATCATTCCAGGGTGTGGCGTTAGCAACAGCCAACCCTAACATCTGCACTTGCGCATTCCACCAAGTCAGCGCAATGCCTTCTAGAGTACCAGTGGCGTACTTCACCCTGCGAGCCTCAGGGCATTCACACATTTCGAATACGGACTCGAGCTTTTCAAACCAATGGAGGAGTCCAACCGCTCCTTCCGTGCCACTAAAGGTAGTAGGACGACAGTCCATGAAAGTTTTGAAGGTGCAAACAGGTGGCTGAGCGTGCTGACCTGTTGTATATAAGAATCCAGTACAAGATTAAAACACAAGAGTTGGTTTAGGAGTGTAGGATCTAAAGATCCTAGTGTGAGTTACAACTGCAGGGTATACCTCCTGCTTGTGCGGCTGCAAGTGCCTCAGCAACTCGCTCGTTAATGAGAGCCGTCAACTGGGCTTGTGTCATGTTAATGAGTCCAGACATGATCTTCATAGCAAATATGACATAAGTGAGAGAGGTTCGCGAGTAGTGCGATAACAAAAGGGAATAATCACACAAGTGTTCTCATGCAATAGTGTTAAGTTAACCTAAGCATACCCGGAGCAAAGTTCTATGCAATTCTAGCAAGTAGGCAATAAGACATGTACCATATTACCTAGAGTGATGAGTCTTGCACGTGGAGCGAGGCGTCGTTGTGGATCGTTGAGCACTGTTCTGGTTATAGTCTGGTTTTAATAAAAACGTTTTCTCCTTATTAAAACCGAGTTCTCTATAACCAATGGCTCTGATACCAATCTGTCACACCCCCAAAATCCACACGCGGAGTACCACCGCTTGGAGGCGTGACATGACCAGGATCAAGCCACCAATCATATTGAACATAAGTATATAAATCAAAAGTCATTCATCAATACAATAGGTGTTTCCAAAACCAAATATAAACAAGTGTGTAGCGGAAGCATTAATGTAAAACCCAACATAAGTTTAAGTACAAAATGTCATAATGTTTAACAACACATTCACGATCCATGTCCACAACGACCGTGCCTCCCGTGCAAGCTCCAATAGTACCTAAGGTCCTGCAAGGCATGTAACAGAGAGTCAACAACTAGTTGAGCGAGTTCACAGTGGGTGATACAGTTATAGTTTTCGTATTGTAAATCGTAAGTTCGTTTAGTAATCATGTATCGTATGTAATAGCATCGCGGCCCTCTAGGCATGTTTGCGAAGTTTAGTGGGGGTTTCCCATGTTGTCTAGACTAGTTATATTTGTATCGCGGCCCTCCAGGCATGTTTGCGAAGATTAAAGCATAGTTCGCGGCCATTCCAGGCATGTTTGCGAAGATTGTTCTAGTATCGCGGCCGATTCCGGCATGTTTGCGAAGAGAAGTATAAGTATCACTAGTCTAGTAGTATCTACCATTGACCTTCCTCTCCCGAGGCCAATGGTATGTAATTCCGATAACTCTTAAGCATAAGTAATCAATTAATCAACCCATTCCCAACCCCGGGAATCCCATGCCTTGGTAGAAGTGTGAACTCACCTTGTTTGCTCGGTATGCTAAGTTAAGTGCTCACAATAAATCAGTCAAGTCCTATAGTGCACGTATATTCAATCAGTTCACATTGTTTGTAAAGTTTCACATTGAACTAGTGTCAAAATTATATCACAGAGTGTGTTTGGCAGTTTACATCTTGTATCATGTAAACAGTTAAACCAATTCATGCAAATTCATCTTACTCCAATTAGCTTTCAGAGTTAATTCTAACATAATTAACCAACAACACAGTTAATTGAGCTAGTTAACTGAACTAACATAATCAAACAGGGGCACACAGTTACAAAGTTAACATTTAATAACTAACTGTGTCACATGCTTTTTCTTAACTAACTTAATAGTTATAACAGAGTGTCATCCATGAATCTTACATAATGAGTAAAGTTAACTGAGTTAATGAACTTAACTCAGTTAGTAGGCTAAATATGGTTACATAACTAACAGAGTTATTATATGTAATTAAATAAGTTAACAACTTAATAAAATTAACCAGTTTACAGATAACAGATAACAGTTGGGCCGAAAACTAAGTTGGGCCGAAAACACATAGTGCCGAAATCCCTATGTGCCGAAATCCCTTATATGTTCGAAATCCTTTATATGTTCGAAATCCATATGTTAGCCGAAAACACTTAAGAGCCGAAAACCACATGTTGGGCCGAAAACTCTTACTGGGCCGAAAACACATGTTGGGCCGAAATCACAAACTCTTTGTGATTTCGTCCACTTTAGAGTGTTGTGGGTGATTTCGTCCAGTTACCTTCTTCTCCAACACTCTCTGTAAGTTAAAACCCAGCAACCAAAACTCATTACAGTTCATGATCTGGTATTCTTGAAATCATTCCATCAAATTATGATATCTAACAATTACACCACCAAATCATTGTGAAATCTAGAACATAATTTCCATCATTTTATCATCCATATCATAAACCCACTGTTGATCAAAACTTCGAATATACACTCAGTTCATGTATGATAATTATCTAACAAGCACACTATGATAAATCACATATTCACATATATAAATATATACATACATCATGATTAAACATCCAATAATCATACGATAAGCATCTTAAACAACTGAACATGAAGATCACTAACCAAGAATTTTAAACAGAGGTTTTGCTTCAAGATGAGGAACTCTTTGTGGGTTTTTCAGAGATAGAGAGAGAAACAATTGTGACAAGATATGGTTTGGTAATTGTGAAACTTCTCTGAGAAGATTGTTTATAAAAGATTATATATATAAAATATCTCAAGATTGGACACTGGGCCAAGCCCATCTGTGATTTCGTTGGTCATAGTGGACGAAAACACTTATATGTTTTCACCACTTGGGTGATTTCATGATACTTGTTTACAGTGAGTTCCAACTTTATTTAACACATGTTAAATAATAAAACTTTATTAACATACAATCACATATCAACAAATATTAAGGATTTCCAAGTACAAAAATAATAATCGAAATACGATATAACGTATTACAAAGGTAAGCGTTGTGAAACATCGAGTCTTATTAACAAACAACTAAATAAAAAAAAATTAACGTGCACTAAAATGCGAAGATGGAAATCTTGGAAACTCGAGTTGTCACATGTTGGTAGCTTGCTTTTGATGAGAGCACCGCTATTGAGCTGAGCTAGTGAAGCCTTTTGGAGACCACCTTTTGACTGTGTGACTGTTGTAGACTGATAGACATTTCGGATAAGGGTAGTGTGACCCTGTGTTCCCTTTTGATATGATACTTTGTAAAACATGTAACTGTATTTGTGGTCGATGATTAATGAAAGCTCAATCGTAATGTTCTCATTAAATACGATGTTAAATTACTTGTTTATGCCATCATTGTGACGATTACATGCTTACTTGTTATGATAAACTCTACTATATACATGCTACTTATTATATACATAAGACCTGACCTATACAATCTTCTTTTAGAAGATGCCTCCTCGAAGGAACAATCAGTTGCCCACAACAGAGGCAGAACTGAAAGAATGGATTTCACAAGCAATCGCACAACATGAGGCCTTACGCTCTTAACGCAGCGGAGGTACCTCAGGAAACAACCTACCTCACGGTAATGTTTAAGTCATTTAAAGACACATTACGATACGTTTGGACATTCCATGTGCGTTTGCTAATGCTTTTTGTGAATGATGTCGCTTGTACAGGCTGTACTTACAAGCAGTTCCTTGACTGCAAGCCTCTGAATTTTGACGGCACTGGAGGTGCTGTAGCTTTCATTAGATGGGCTGAGAAAACTGATTATGTGCTGCGGATGAGCAAGTGTGCGCTAGAGCACCAGGTCACTTACATTTCTGGACTGTTCTTAGACGGAGCTCTATCCTGGTGGAACCTTCAGGTTCAGACTCTGGGAGAGGAAGCTGCATATGCTATGACATGGGATGAGATGAAAGAACTGATGCGCAAGAAGTACTGCTCGAGAGCTGAGATTCAGAAGTTGGAAACTAAATTTTGGAATCTAAAGATTGATGGTCCGAAGATTCCTGAGTATGTGCAAAGATTCCATGACCTGTCTCGCGTGGTCCCCTACATGGTTGAACCGGAATTCAAGCGAATTGAACGTTTCATTTGGGGATTGGCACCCCAAATCATGAGCATGGTAACTACTTCGAAGCCTCCGATGATCACTGAGGCCATTGATTTGAGCGTAGCATTGACTGAAGAAGTGATTAGACTGAGTAAATTTTCAGTCTCTGATGGGAAGAAAAAGGAGACTTATGTTGAGTCGTCAGGCGAGAACAAAAGGAAGTTCTCGAACTTCAAGAAAGGTACCCAAGGGAACAACAACAGTGGTAACAAGAAAAGAGATGTGAATCCACCAGCCGAGGTTAAGACTGGTACTGCTACTTCTGGTGCTGAGGTTAGAGGAAAAGGATATATGGGCACCTTGCCCAAATGTGATGTGTGTCAATTTCATCACGCTGGACGATGCCGAGCTGGAAAATGTGAGACGTGCGGAAAAGTTGGCCATGCCAAGGAGACATGTTGGTATGGAGCCGGTCATGGGAATAATGGTCAGAGAGGTGGTGGTAATGGAAATGGAAACCGTGGTGGCAACGGTTATGGCAACAGAAACCAAGGTGGAAACAATAATCAAGGCGGTAATGGTAATCGTGGTGTTTCTGGAAACCAAGCCGGTAATGGAAATCGCAACCAAAACAATCAGGGTGGTACTGGAAACAAGCAAGGATGCTTTAGTTGCGGAGATGTTGGGCATTTCAAGTGGGATTGCCCGAAGAACAATCAAGTCCAAGGAAGAGTTTTCAACATAGGGGCTAGGGAAGCTCGCCAGGATCCGAACGTAGTGACGGGTACGTTCCCTATCAACCAACACTTTGCATCTGTACTGTTTGATATTGGTGCTGATTATAGCTTTGTATCCCTAGAATTTAAGAAGGATAAATTACACTTTTCGTCCTTTATGTTTGTAGCTAGTTGCAATGGATGACCTTTACCTTTAATAATTACAGCCACAGTCCTTTATTTTGAAAACTCATTACATCTTTCGTCCTTTACCACTAACCAGGTTAAAATTTTGAGTTAAGTCTAGTCACAGGAGGGTATTATGGTCATTTCACGCATTTATTTTAATTATTTTTAATAAATAAAACCAAAAGTTCATCAGATATATAATTTCATCCCCATTTAACTTCCTATCTCTAAGATAGCAGCATAAGCCCACCACCACCGCCACCTGATACATCACCACCACCGCCACTTGATACATCACTACCACCATCATCATCGGAGCCACACCGTCGCCACACACACACACTCTGATGATTCTTGGCCCGGAATCGAAGCTCTCTCTGTTACCCCCATCTCTTCAACCAACCTTACAACCACCATATCCAACCATTACCACCACCAGCTGATGTATAACTCAAGGTAAGAACTAGCGACACGTACCTGCAACAACAAATGAAGAACCCACCAACACCGAGCCCGATAACTCAGATATCAGATCTATTTGAATGAAGAAACCCCAATTTCCTCTACCGTATCCTCTGTTGTTGTCACCGCACCTTGGAAATTCCCACCAGCTGGCATATTGTTGTCGCCTGGTTTAGGAGGAAGGTCTCCAGGACCCCTCTTAGCTTGAGCTGCAGACGACTGAGCCTGAGCCATCTGTTGGTTTCTATTGATCTGTGCTTCTCCCATCCGTTGTCGTTATTCAAAGGCCCTCTTTTTACTTCACCTGCTTTAATCGACGCCTGCCCTAATTTAACCCTAATATTCGAATCACTACCAACCGCTCCGCCGAATGCCCTCCCCACCGCCTCATTCACTCCCACCCGAACATTCAAATCAACTTCAACACTACTAGAACCACCACCACCATCGTTACTCTCATACTTCCTCTCACCTCCATCATCCACCGGCTGCAGGCGATGCACCGGTTGCTCAACCGGTTCCAACTTGTTCTCAACTTGATCCTCATTCTTAAACCCTAAATCCTCATCTTTCCTAATAGACTAATGAAAACCCTTACTGGCGGTGGGTTGTAGTTTATGCTAGATCTGGTTTTCACTGGATATTTTTTTTTTGTTTTATAGTGCTGATTAAATTATTTTTGTTAGATGGGTAGATTTGATGCTTCACTGGTGATGTGATGGTTAAATTATATTTGTTTTATTTATTAAAATTCATTTAAGTTAAAAGACTAAATTACCCTTAAGTGATTAAAGTTAACTGAAAAATTTAACCTAGTTAGTGGTAAAGGACAAAAGGTGTAATGAGTTTTCAAAATAAAGGACTGTGGCTGTAATTATTAAAGGTAAAGGTCATCCATTACAACTAGCTACAAACATAAAGGACGAAAAGTGTAATTTATCCATTTAAGAATATACTTGGGTTAGTAGCCAATAAGCTAGATATTCTATACTCAATAGAACTAGCTAATGGAAAGCTAGTAGAAGCAAACGAAGTGATTAGAGGTTGTGTAATAGAGCTCGGAGAGCATGAATTTACGCTTGATCTTCTGCCAGTTGTTAGGAAACTTTATTTGTAAGTATTGAAGAAAATCACAATCAACTGGATCTATGAAGAGATCACAGTCCTGAAGATCACAAACAAGAAAAAGAAGATCAGATAGGACAACTGAAATGAACAGCATCTACTTCAAAGAATCACAAGTTGATCAAGAGCTGAATTGGATTATCAGAGAAGGTCATTTCTGATGGATCTGATGATATTTCTGATGAAATATCATCAGTTTCTGACGATTCTAATCATCAGGATTTTTCTGATGATTTGTTCACCAGAATTTCTGATGAAGTGGTTTATCAGAAATTCTGATGAAATACCCCACTTGTCTGAAATCAGCTCTATCCTGCCACAATTACCGAAGCAAGTTGACATTATTGGATATCATGATGAAAAATGCAACTTGAACATTGGATTCAATGAATATGTCAATTGGCCACTTTTTGCAGGACTTATTGCATGAATAAACTATTGTTTATTCATGCACCCAACCTTCTATAAATAGAAGGCCCAACCAGCAGAAGAGAATTGAGTTTTGAAGCTTAGCATTCACATATACATCAAAAATCCATTGCCCTCTCACCCACAGAATTCAAGATTCATTTGTACTAGATAATAATCTTACAATCACCTTGTAAACCATTTTGTTTCAAAGTGATATAAACTTGATAATTCTGTAGGTCTTGTTTCTGAAAGTCTGATTTCCATTTCCACACATCTTTTTCACATCTACTTAAATCACTTGCCATATTATGTGAAAAGAAGTTGTTTAAGGCCATACTGGGTCCAACAATTGGTATCAGAGCAGATTGAATAAACTATTTTCAAACGATCAATCGCTCATCTTCTTTTCTCTAAATATGGCCAGCTTTCAATCCTGGAATAATGCTTTTAACATTGGTTCTATGTCCAAACCTCCGACTCTGGTCAGAGAGGAATACCCCCAATGGAAAATCAGGATTGTCAATTTCCTTAATGGTCATGACCGAGCTCTGTTTCAATCCATTGAAAGGGGTCCACATATACCAATGACTATAATACCAGCTATTCCAGCAACTGACCAATCACCTGCTATCCCTGCCTCCCAAGCTCCCAAAAGTTAAATACTTTGGAGTGAGGAAGACAAGGAAAAGGTGGCTAGGGATGAAAGGGCAAAGTCACTTTTAATAATGGCCATCCCCAATGACATATTTTCACAAGTTGATGCATGTGCATCAGCTAAGGAAATATGGGATCAGTTGGAAAATCTTTGTGAAGGAGGAGAAAGGATGAGAAGAAATAAGAGAACAAACAATGTCTCATCTTATGAAAGGTTTAAAAGTTTGCCAAATGAAAGATTAAATGATACATATCAAAGATTTACAAAACTTTTAAACGAGCTAAAGAAATTTGGAATAACTAAGTCAAATGATGAAAGAAACATAAAATTTCTTGATGCCCTTCCTAGAGAATGGAGAAGTCTAACCATGACTTTGTCCTCAGCCTTAGAACTAGGAAATATGAGTCTTCATGACTTATACAGCATCTTGGTCCCCAGAGAGGAAGAAATATTTCAAGAAACCATTCAAAGAGGGGGATCTTTAGCTCTTATCTCAAACTCACAAAGATCAACAACTACCAATGATCCACAACCATCAAACAGCCAAAATCTTGAAATTTCTGATACATCATCAGACTTTTCAGCTTTTGCTGAAGCAATAGCAATGCTCACCAAAACATTTGAGCAGAGGTTGAGGGGAGGTAGCCAGAGATACCAGAGAAGTGACAGGGGAAGGATGGATGGGAGATCTAAAGAGGAATTTAGATCTAAGGATAAAGGGAACGCTGAAGTTGTGTGTTACAAGTGCAAGCAGAGAGGTCACTATGCATCAGAATGCAAGACCAAAAAGCTCAAGGATGTTGCTTACTATGAGAAAAGCTTGAAGAAGCAAAGAACCAGCAACAAGTTAGCTTAATTGCAGGTACAGATACATGGTTATCAGATGATTCTTCTGATGATGAAGAAGAAGAATTGGCAAATTTCTGCCTGATGGCACTTTCTGAAGGTCTACCTGAAACTTCAGAACAAAAGGTAAATTTAGACAATCTTGATCTTGAACACAAGTTAAATAAGCTCATGTCAGATTTTCTAAATCTGCAAGAAAAACATCAATCAGATATAAGAAAATCTGATGAGTTGCAAAGGACCTTGAATAAAATCATTCTTGAAAACCAACTTCTTATAGAGGATAGTTTAGATCAAAGAGCTAAAATTGAGTTTTATGAAAATGAAAGAAAAGATCTTTACAAGAAAATCAATGATAAAGAAATCAATGTAAGAGGTTTTCAACAAGCAAAAGAATTCATAAATTTCATTGAGTCCACACCAAAGAACAAAGGAGAGGGTTTAGGATATAAAAACTCAAGAGGAAGTAAACCCACTGTCTTTGTAAAAGCAACTCATCAGATTTCCGATAAATTTTCATCAGAATCTGAATCTGAATCTTGCAAGACAACCTGTTCTGAATACTCTTTTGAAAAACCAAACTTCAAAACAAACATAAGTGAATGCAGTCAAGAATCTGTAAAGACTCCAGAAGCAGTTCACTCATCTTTTCAAAATTATCCACTCATTCCATCACAAGAAGAAATATCAGAAAATTCTGATAAATCTTGTATGTGTGTTGACATACTGAAGCTTGTTCAACACCATCTTCAAAAGAAAAATGTAGAATCTGTTTATGGCTCAGCATATAACAGAATTTCTGATGCAAAACCAAGAAAAAAAATAAATTGATTAGGATTCCATCAGAAACAGTACCCAAGCATGCCTGGGTACCAAAAACCCTCTAATCATTCCATTTCAGGACCATCATGTGCAGCAGATCTGGTACTGCGACTCAGGAAGCTCCAAGCACATGACTGGGGACAGGAGCTTACTCAGCAACTTTGTTTCAAAGCTGGGTAGAATGGTAAATTTTGGAAATTGAGTGAAAGGGAGGATCATGGGATATGGATGCATAAGGTATGGATGTTTGACCATAGAGAAAGTAGCCTATGTTGAAGGCTTAAAGTATAACTTGCTGAGTTGTGGTCAATTCTGTGACAAAGGTTTTTAGGTAACCTTTTTACCAGAAAAATGCTTGTTAATAGGTATAGATGATAATAAAATCTATTTAAGTGGGAAAAGAATAAGAAAATCAATTTACTATTTTGATTTCAAAGAAGAAAGTGAACATCCAAAACTATGTTTATTTTCAAAAATCAACAAAGGTAGTAGTTGGTTATGGCACAAAAGGCTAGCCCACTTAAATTTCAAAAACCTAAGCAAACTAGCAAGCAAAGGTCTGGTAAAAGGATTACCTTTGATATCCTCAAAGAAGGATAAAATTTGTGAAGCATGTGAGATGGGTAAATCCAAGAGAAGCTCACATAAATCAATTTCTGAGTCTTCTATTTCACAAAATTTGGAACTTTTACACATGGATTTGTGTGGACCCATAAGTACAGAAAGTTTTTCTGGAAAGAAATACATACTAGTAATAGTAGATGACTTTTCCAGGTACACATGGGTAGAATTTTTGAGAAAGAAAAGTGAAACTCCTGATCTGATCATTAATTTTATCAAGAAAATTGAAAATCTGTTAAAACTAACAGTCATAAGGATCACATCAGACAATGGAACAGAGTTTAAGAATTCAAAAATTGAGAATTTCCTTGTAAGTAAAGGAATTTCTCATGATTTTTCTGCTCCCAGAACACCCCAACAGAATGGGGTGGTTGAAAGAAGGAATAGGACCTTGGTAGAAGCTGCCAGAACCATGCTTGCGTATGATAAGCTGCCCACTCACTTTTGGGCATAAGCTATAGCAAATGCATGTTTTACCCAAAACAGAACCATAATCAACAAAAGGCACAACAAAACACCTTACAACATTATCAATGGAAGAATTCCAAGTATAAAATTTTTGCATACATTTGGTTGTAGATGTTTTGTTTTCAATGATTTTGAAAGCCTTGAAAAATTTGATAGAAAAGCAGAAAAAGGTATTTTTCTTGGTTACTCTTTGTCATCAAAAGCATATAGAATTTTTATTCTCAACACAAGGACAATCAGAGAAAGTCTGTATGTTTCATTTGATGACTCATCAGAAACAGAGGTTTCTGATGAATACATGAAAGAAATAAATTTTTCTGACAAACAAGAAAAGTATGAACATCTCTTTGAAATGATAAATGAAGATTTCCTAGAACATGATAATTCTTTCAAAAACAAATCAAAAGATTCTTCATGTACTAACTCTGCAGAACAAAGGTGTAGTACATCAGAACCTCAGAATTCTGATATCTTACACACAAATGAAGCACCTGTTCAGGGGGAAACTTCAAATCCATCAGAACCAACAACTTTTCACAACAAGTTAAGATGGATCAAAGGACATGTTCATTCTGACATCATTGGCAATCCTGCAGATGGTGTCAGAACAAGATCTGCAACTGCACATGAGTGTGCATTTTCTGGGTTCTTAAGCAAGGTAGAACCCAAATCTGTCAAAGAAGCTCTAAGTGACCCAGACTGGATTCAGGCTATACAAGAAGAGCTTGATCAGTTTGAAAGGAGCAAGGTATGGGATCTGGTACCCAAGCCAAAAGACAAATCTGTCATAGGCTCAAAATGGGTATTCAGGAATAAATCTGATGAGAATGGCATAATCACAAGGAACAAAGCCAGGTTAGTGGTCAAGGGTTACTGTCAACAAGAAGGTATTGATTATGACGAAACTTTTGCACCAGTAGCTAGATTAGAAGCTGTAAGAATTTTTCTTGCTTATGATGCATCCAAGGATTTTAAACTTTATCAAATGGATGTAAAATCAGCTTTTCTGAATGGTAAAATTGAGGAAGAAGTTTATGTGCAGCAACCAGAAGGCTTTGTTGATCCAAAATTTCAAAATCATGTTTACAGATTAAACAAATCCTTGTATGGGTTGAAGCAAGCACCTAGAGCCTGGTATGAAACTTTATCAAACTTCTTACTCAATTCTGGGTTTACCAAAGGTACTATTGACACCACACTTTTCCTCAAAACACACAAAGGTCATACTTTGTTGGTCCAGATATATGTTGATGACATTATATTTGGATCAACAAATGAAAAATTTTGTAACAAATTTCAAAAGTTGATGACCAGCCACTTTGAAAAGAGTATGATGGGTGAGTTAACCTTTTTATTAGGGTTACAAGTTAAACAAAGAATTGATGGAATATTTTTTAGTCAACCAAAATATGTGAAAACAATTCTACAAAAATACTCACTTGAAAACTGCTCTGTTTCAAAAACTCCCATGGCAACAGGGAAAAAGTTAGATTCTGATAAGGATGGAATAAGTGTAGATATTAAAACCTATAGAGGGATGATAGGATCACTGCTATATTTAACTGCAAGCAGACCAGATATCATGTTTGTAACATGCTTTCTGGCCAGATATCAATGTGATCCCAAAGAATCCCATCTAAAAGTTGTAAAAAGGGTTTTCAAATATCTTAAAGGCACATCAGAACTTGGTCTCTGGTATCCTAAGGATACAAACCTTGAATTAATTGCATACACAGATGCAGATTATGCAGGGTGTAAAATTGACAGGAAAAGCACATCTAGTGCCTGTCAACTCTTGGGAGAAAAATTGGTGTGTTGGGCAAGCAAGAAACAAAACTGTGTTTCCACATCAACAGCAGAATCAGAATATGTAGCAGCAGCAAGTTGCTGTTCACAAGTGTTGTGGATGCAAACTCAACTGAAAGATTATGGAGTAACTCTGACAAGGATACCAATTCTATGTGACTCAAAGAGTGCTATTGCAATAACAGAAAATCCAGTTCATCACTCAAGAACCAAACACATAGACGTCAGATATCACTTCATAAAAGATCATGTGGAGAAAGGTAACATAGAAATGTATTTTGTACCAACTGAAAACCAAATTGCTGATATATTTACAAAACCTCTTGATGAAAAGAGACACAATTTTTTTATCAGCAAACTTGGCATGGTTAATTTAAATGATGAAGATTTTTCAGAAAAGACAAGGACACAAATTGAAAACCAAATTGATCTTCAAAGTTCTGATAATCAAAGAACAAATCAACTGGTTTCTGACAAAGCAATTCATCAATCTGATGGAACATCAGAAAATCTGTTGAATCATCAATAAATGATGATTTATCAGATAATCTAAAGAAATATCAGAATATCTGGTGAATTCACCAGAAGTTCTGATATAAAATCAGAAACCAGGTTGAAAGATCAGAATAATTTGTAATCTTCATAAACTTCCATCTTCATGCATATCCCACACATTGTATATATTCATAAATGTGTATAGTTTGTTTTTGTATTTCTTTTTATTTAAAAAAAACACAAAAAGGGGGAAAAGTAACATGCATAAAGATAAAATTCTATATTGTTGTGAAAATCAACGGTCTCAATTTTTTTTCCAGATTATTGAATTTCATTTTTTCTGCCAATGCATGGAACGTCATTTTCTGGTGCCTGTCAACTCTTGGGAGAAAAATTGGTATGTTGGGCAAGCAAGAAACAAAACTGTGTTGCCACATCAACAGCAGAATCAGAATATGTAGCAGTAGCAAGTTGTTGTTCACAAGTGCTGTGGATGCAAACTCAACTGAAAGATTATGGAGTAACTCTGACAAAAATTCCAATTCTATGTGACTCAAAGAGTGCTATTGCAATAACAGAAAATCCAGTTCATCACTCAAGAACCAAACACATAGATGTCAGATATCACTTCATAAAAGATCATGTGGAGAAAGGTAACATTGAAATGTATTTTGTACCAGCTGAAAACCAAATTGCTGATATATTTACAAAACCTCTTGATGAAAAGAGACACAATTTTTTGATCAGCAAACTTGGCATGGTTAATCTAAATGATGAAGATTTTTCAGAAAAGACAAGGACACAAATTGAAAACCATATTGATGATCATCAAAGTTCTGATAATCAAAGAACAAATCAACTGGTTTCTGACAAAGCAATCCATCAATCTGATGGAACATCAGAAAATCTGATAAATCTTCAATAAATGATGATTTATCAGAATATCTGAGGAAATATCAGAATATCTGGTGAATTCACCAGAAGTTCTGATATAAAATCAGAAACCAGGTTGACACATCAGAATAATTTATAATCATCATAATCTTCCATCTTCATAATTTGCATATCCCATACACACACATATATTGTATATATTTTTTTTTGTATTTTTTTTTCATATTAAAAAAAAGGGGGAAAAGTAACATGCATACTGATGAAGTTCCATACAGCTGTGAAAATCAACCGTCTCAAATTTTTTCCAGATTATTGAATTTCATTTTTCTTCTGCAAATGCATGCAACGTCATTTTTTCATAAGAAACTTAAGTGACACGTAGGCACTAGAATCATTAGGAACTATGAAAGTAGCCGCCTAGTCATTAAATGCTTACTCACACATGGGGCTCAGTAGACTGTCACATTCACTGTTACATTCACTGCAACAGATATCGTCTTAATTGAAGAGAAAAGGGTTGGCTGTTAATATCATTTATAGGGAACTATCACTTTCATCTATAAATATTAACAACCTGAAAAGAACTTTCATCACACAAAAATCATCTCTTCAAAAGCCCTTCGACGGAACTTTTCTTATCTTAAAATGGGTCGCCCAAAATTGATGAAAGCTACTCAATTCCCTCTCCCATTTCACAGGCTTCATAACCTTTGATTAAGATCCAACTTGGAAGGACCTGTATGGGAGGACTACAGGTTTGTGTACAATATGATCATGCGAAGTCCTTTGGGCTTTGCTGTATCATCACATATCACCATTTATCCAAAACTTCTCCAAGAGTTCTGGTGGAACTCTGAAATCATTTTTAGTGGTACTTCCATGTGGATTGAGAGTGAGGTTATGGGGGTAAAAATTACCCTAAAAGAGGAAACAATCAGAAATGTCCTCAAACTGGGTAATGATCATGAAATCAAATTTCTGGATAAGGCAGATGTGCAACAGACCTTGACTGAAATGGGCTATCATACAAACAAATCGTCAAGGGCTGTTAGCAAATCTGGTTTTATACCACCTTTCCAGTTTTTGGTAACACAGCTAAGTGTCTGCTTCTCCAAGAAGATTGGACACTTCAACGAGCTGTCTCATAAGATGATGGAAGTGGTTCATGTTGTTGTATAGGAAAAACCTTACAACTATGCTAAGTTTCTCATGAGAGACCTAGAAGCAAACATCCACGCCCGTCAACCCTTTCTGATCTACCCTCGATTCGTAACCAAGGTGATCACAAGTCAGCTGGACTTCGGAGGAGTGAGAAGTTGCTATCCAAGGGCCGAGCTGGTACTTCAAGAAGACTTAAGTGAGCCCACCCTGGTGCCATCAACGAATCACACCGGTCGTATAACCAGTCTTTGGTTATATGTGAAGTGCATGTACAACGTGTTGGAGGAGGAGGAGGAGTAGTTGTTGTTTGTTTTTCTTTGCTGTGTGTTTTATGTTTTTTTTTTGTTTATATATATCAGGTTTGCTTTAATTTCTTTTCATTCAAAAAAAATGATTCAATAGATCTAGGGGGAACTAAGACAACATGTCTGATAAAAATAAGGAAAATCTGGTGAAATTTAAATGGGATCTGACAGGATTTAGTGGAACTCAGAAAATCTGATAATCAATTAGAAATTCTGGTATTTATTCAGAAAACTCATTATGC
Source organism: Helianthus tuberosus (assembly GCA_030545235.1). Classification (NCBI taxonomy): domain Eukaryota; kingdom Viridiplantae; phylum Streptophyta; class Magnoliopsida; order Asterales; family Asteraceae; genus Helianthus; species Helianthus tuberosus. The sequence continues at coordinate 44,929,845 of CM060426.1, read as the reverse complement.
CACACAAATTTGTTCATTCACCAGAAAATTTTCAAAGTAACAAGAAAATCTGACAATAAATCAGAAAATCAATTTTTTTTATCAGAAAAATCTCTTGAAAGCCAGGAAGTTTAACAAATCATCAGAAAAACAACGCCTTTAACCAGATTTAAAGAAACTTATGACTATCTAAATTTTTGAAATAAGTTTCTTTCAAAACTTTTTCTGAGGACTGGAACAAGCTGTATGAAAAATACTTCCTGTATATCAGAACAAAGGTGTGGAGTTCAGAACTGCAAGACTGCAATGTAAGTAAAAATCTCGAAACTCTACTTATTCCCTCTCATCTCAAAAAAAAATCTAATGATTCATCCTCTGTAAATGAATCAAATGAATTCTGATGATATATGAAGAAAATACAACCCTCAAAAGTTTTATTCAAAATTTTCTGATATATATCATCAAAAGGAAAATCTGGGAAGACACACAAACTCATAAAAGGTTTCTATTGGACCTTTTTAAAACAAAAGGGGTCCCACATAGAGAAAAGGTGCAAGTTGGACATTAGTGTTTATCCGCAAAATCATTGGAATCTATAAGTCTCTTTAAAGGATTTAAATTAAATTAGAGATAAGGCAAAGGTTTTTCAAAAACGGTTGTTTCCTTAAAGGATTAAAACATCATAAAGGTGTCATTAACCACCTTGAATACAAACAACCCACGACAAACACTCAAGAATCTCTGTCTGTACACACTATAAATACCTCATTCAAAAACAGAGTCTTCCATCTTCAACCTTCAAATTCGAAACCCTAAAACCCTTCTAAACAAAAACCAAAATTCTCAATGGCAGCTATCAACATCAACATACCACCAACTGAACACTCTGCTCCCTTCATCACTAAAGCTGAATTTCTTCCATTAAAGAGCAACAATGAAGCAATGAATGATAACATTGAAAAGTATGATTTGAAGTGTCAAATTCTCATTGAATTCCTAACCAGATGCCCTTTAGCTCAAGCTCTCACAAAGACCAGAGAGGTACCAGAAGAACTCATACAACAAGTTGTAAAAACTCGCAAAATCTCAAATCAACTCGAGCTAACAGCACATGTGTGGGGAAATATCTTTATTACAATCTCATCGGATAAAATAAGGGAATGTTTGGAACTACCCTTAAACCAAAGCTATGAAGAAGCACCAGAAAAAAGAAGATATGTTCTCACAACTTGATGATGTAATGGGCTACAAGACAAAGATTTCAAAAATCAATGAATTCAAGAGAAACAAGCTACCTGTCTTCTGGCAAGTTCTAATGGAAATTCTGAACAAGTGTCTATCTTCAAAGATTGGAGGTACAGATCAGATAAATAAGAATATTCTAACAATTATGTTCAGTCTCATTAGTGGGTTGAACATTGATTTTAGAACATAAATATTTACTCTGATCAGAAGATCAATTCTGACTAACACTGGAAGGATAGATTCACATCTACCCTTTCCCAGATTTCTGTCAATCATAATTTCTGATGCCTTTTCTGGAAGGAACCTAGAAATTCCAGCATCAGAAAATATGTGGAAAACAGAAATTATGAGACCTTGGACTGCCATAGGATCTTGGAAGTCAGATTATGACGTGTCTGCTCTATCAGAAAGAATGATGAATCTAATACCAGAAGATTCACCATACAGAGCAGAATATCTGAAGATGTTGAACAAAAGGCCAGAAAACAGAGGAGTTTTTTTTAAAATTTGTCCCCCATGGAGCATGATGCACAAGAGTCAAGCACACCAAGAATGGAACAGCAGGGTGAATCTGATCCTCATCCAGCTGATGAAGATGTGAATATGAGTCCTGTGGCAGAAGAACATCATGCTGAAATCTCACATATGGGAGAAATAGGTGCACAACATCCAAACTTAACTTATTTCATTTCTCTGAGAGTGATTCTGATGAATCAATTCAAGGAAAACATGAAATTTTACATAGAGGCACTATTTCTGCAAAACAAAATGTGAGTGAAACCAATGACCCATTTTCTGAATCAGATTCTGAGGAGGAAAATGTGGTGGCAACAGGTGGAGATCAGTCTGCTGATCAAGGAAACCTGGATGAGAAAACTAAGAGTCTCTCAACAAATCATGGAGAACCTGAAAAGGTTCAAGGATATGAGGAAAACCAGAACTTGAATGTGTTTCAATTTTCTGGTAAGGATATAGAGAATTTGGAATCTTCCAATCCTCTTAACCTAAGAACAGCAGAGAATGTGTTTTCTGCTGGTGTTAGAAGGGGAACATCTGTTGTTTCTCCTATTTCCCAAGGACACCAATCTATGTCCCCTAAACAACTTCACAAGGAACTTGAAGACATAACTGCTACTGTGAAAACAGCCACAGAAGGAAAACTTGATCTGATACTAGAAGAAATCAGAAATCAAAAGTCAGATATCAAGGATTTATCAGAAACTGTCAAAGTTGTGCAGAAGCAAACAGAAGACAATGCTGCAGCTCTCAACAAACTGCAAAAGTCATCAGAAAACAGAGTGAGCTCATCAGAATTAGAGAAGGCTCTCAAGGAACTGCATGATATCAAGAAAAAGGTGGCTGAGGTTGCAACTGCAGGAGAAAGCTCAAGTTCAGGGAAGATTCTTGAAGAAATACAGTTCCTCAGAGCCAACAACAGCAGCATGGCTGAGGCTTTTGAGAAGCTGTTGATGGAATTGAATGCACAAAGAAATCAACAAAACCAGGAGTTTCAGAAAATGAAGAAACAAGAAGAAACAAATACTCAAATTCTCACTAATGTTCATTTGTTAGTAGAGAGATTGCAGTATAATGTTGCTAGATTAACAAAAGTTGATCTTCATGAACTGAAAGCCCCAATTCCACAAGAAAAAGAAGCAAGAAGATCTGAAACTCCTAAACAACAACCAGAAACCATTCAACAAGATCAAACCAAACAAACAGAAACTTCAACAGCTCAAAAACAGAAGCAGCCCATGGGTCCACCTCCGATAAACAAAAGTTACTCATGGGTCCTCCACCAAATGTCCCAAAGCCAGACACATCAAGGGTTCAGCAGAAAGAAAATGTTCAAGTTCAGACATCTTCTACAGCCATCACAGGAGAAACAGAGTTCAGCATAAAGATGGATACAAAAGAGAAAAGAAGAATGGAACATGAAGTGACTTCATCAAAAAGGCCAAGAAAAGAAATGATAGAAGATTTAGAAGGGAATGTCAGAGAAATGGATGTGCTAAAAGGTGATTTATACACTATTATGTACCCTGAAGAACATCTAAAGCATTACTACTGGAAAGGTCCAGAAGACAACCCAAAGAGACCACTCTCTCCATTAAGTAAAGGTATTGTTGAAAACAGAAACAATGGAGGTTAGGTAATTCTACACAAGCACATGACCAATCCAATAGTATCAATTGAAAGTCTTGATACTTTGACCAATGGAGGAGGTATCTTAGGTTATGAAGCACAAAACAAGTATACCCTGATTAGAAAAGATAACAGTGAACAAAAGGTCACTGATGCAAATTTGGCTGATGATATTCACCCAATGGGAATAGTCAAAATGAAGAATATCATTGATGAAGAGAAAGGTAATTCAGTTGTGATCAAAAGAGCCCTTGAAAGCCTCAAAAGTGCAGGAGCAAAGCTATACAAAAGGGCTGCACTGGCAGACTTTGATCTATGTATCAATTTTGAGTACAGCAACAAGGTGCTAATACCTCCTCCCAACACTTCAATTCCAGCTGAAATCCCTTCCAAACTTGTGAGAACTGGAGCAATCTTTGACCAACCAGAAATGTGTGTAGTCTTCAAAGATGCTAATGATAAGAAAGCTCTATTCAGAATCAGTGAAATATGCAGGTATTCAAATCAAACTCTAAAATATATAAGGAACTGCATGAATGAAAAACAAGAGCAGCTCAAGAAGATGGGAAAGAACAATGAACAGCTGGGAAAAACAATTGAAGAATGCATTGAAAACTGGATGGAAGCAAGAGGATGGTACAAAGAAATGTACAAAGAAACTCAAAAGGGAATTGACCACAAGAAAAGGCTGAAACCAGGAGACAAATACAGAAGTGGAGTGAAGATCAATTAATGAATTGATGAGATTAAATTTCTGTTTTTGAACAATATTTTATTTTTGTCTGATTTATGGTTGGTTTGACTATGTTCTATGTTTCTGAACTTAGTTGTTTTTAAATTTCTCTTTCAAGAAAGTTGTTTATGTTAGATATAGAGATAGTTCATTTTCTTACAATACTTAGGGGGAAACTGTTAGGAAACTTTATTTGTAAGTATTGAAGAAAATCACAATCAACTGGATCTATGAAGAGATCACAGTCCTGAAGATCACAAACAAGAAAAAGAAGATCAGATAGGACAACTGAAATGAACAGCATCTACTTCAAAGAATCACAAGTTGATCAAGAGCTGAATTGGATTATCAGAGAAGGTCATTTCTGATGGATCTGATGATATTTCTGATAAATATCATCAGTTTCTGACGATTCAGATCATCAGGATTTTTCAGATGATTTGTTCACCAGAATTTCTGATGAAGTGGTTTATCAGAAATTCTGATGAAATACCCCACTTGTCTGAAATCAGCTCTATCCTGCCACAATTACCGAAGCAAGTTGACATTATTGGATATCATGGTGAAAAAGGCAACTTGAACATTGGATTCAATGATTATGTCAATTGGCCACTTTTTGCAGGACTTATTACATGAATAAACTATTGTTTATTCATGCACCCAGCCTTCTATAAATAGAAGGCCCAACCAGCAGAAGACAATTGAGTTTTGAAGCTTAGCATTCACACATACATCAAAACTCCATTGCCCTCTCACCCACAGAATTCAAGATTCATTTGTACTAGATAATAATCTTACAATCACCGTGTAAACCATTTTGTTTCAAAGTGATATAAACTTGATAATTCTGTAGGCCTTGTTTCTGAAAGTCTGATTTCCATTTCCGCACATCTTTTTCACATCTACTGAAATCACTTGCCATATTACGTGAAAAGAAGTTGTTTAAGGGCATACTGGGTCCAACAATTGGTATCAGAACCTGAAAAGGTTCAAGGATATGAGGAAAACCAGAACTTGAATGTGTTTCAATTTTCTGGTAAGAATATAGAGAATTTGGAATATTCCAATCCTCTTAACCTAAGAACAGAAGAGAATGTGTTTTCTGCTGGTGTTAGAAGGGGAACATCTGTTGTTTCTCCTGTTTCCCAAGGACATCAATCTATGTCCCCTAAACAACTTCACAAGGAACTTGAAGACATAACTGCTACTGTGAAAACAGCCACAGAAGGAAAACTTGATCTGATACTAGAAGAAATCAGAAATCAAAAGTCAGATATCAAGGATTTATCAGAAACTGTCAAAGTTGTGCAGAAGCAAACATAAGACAATGTTGCAGCTCTCAACAAACTGCAAACGTCATCAGAAAACAGAGAGAGCTCATCAGAATTAGAGAAGGCTCTCAAGGAACTGCATGATATCAAGAAAAAGATGGCTGAGGTTGCAACTGCAGGAGAAAGCTCAAGTTCAGGGAAGATTCTTGAAGAAATACAGTTCCTCAGAGCCAACAACAACAGCATGGCTGAGGCTTTTGAGAAGCTGTTGATGGAATTGACTGCACAAAGAAATCAACAAAGCCAGGAGTTTCAGAAAATGAAGAAACAAGAAGAAACAAATACTCAAATTCTCACTAGTGTTCATTTGTTAGTAGAGAGATTGCAGTATAATGTTGCTAGATTAACAAAAGTTGATCTTCATGAACTGAAAGCCCCAATTCCACAAGAAAAAGAAGCAAGAAGATCTGAAACTCCTAAACAACAACCAGAAACCATTCAACAAGATCAAACCAAACAAACAGAAACTTCAACAGCTCAAAAACAGAAGCAGCCCATGGGTCCACCTCCGATAAACAAAAGTTACTCATGGGTCCTCCACCAAATGTCCCAAAGCCAGACACATCAAGGGTTCAGCAGAAAGAAAATGTTCAAGTTCAGACATCTTCTACAGCCATCACAGGAGAAACAGAGTTCAGCATAAAGATGGATACAAAAGAGAAAAGAAGAATGGAACATGAAGTGACTTCATCAAAAAGGCCAAGAAAAGAAATGATAGAAGATTTAGAAGGGAATGTCAGAGAAATGGATGTGCTAAAAGGTGATTTATACACTATTATGTACCCTGAAGAACATCTAAAGCATTACTACTGGAAAGGTCCAGAAGACAACCCAAAGAGACCACTCTCTCCATTAAGTAAAGGTATTGTTGAAAACAGAAACAATGGAGGTTAGGTAATTCTACACAAGCACATGACCAATCCAATAGTATCAATTGAAAGTCTTGATACTTTGACCAATGGAGGAGGTATCTTAGGTTATGAAGCACAAAACAAGTATACCCTGATTAGAAAAGATAACAGTGAACAAAAGGTCACTGATGCAAATTTGGCTGATGATATTCACCCAATGGGAATAGTCAAAATGAAGAATATCATTGATGAAGAGAAAGGTAATTCAGTTGTGATCAAAAGAGCCCTTGAAAGCCTCAAAAGTGCAGGAGCAAAGCTATACAAAAGGGCTGCACTGGCAGACTTTGATCTATGTATCAATTTTGAGTACAGCAACAAGGTGCTAATACCTCCTCCCAACACTTCAATTCCAGCTGAAATCCCTTCCAAACTTGTGAGAACTGGAGCAATCTTTTACCAACCAGAAATGTGTGTAGTCTTCAAAGATGCTAATGATAAGAAAGCTCTATTCAGAATCAGTGAAATATGCAGGTATTCAAATCAAACTCTAAAATATATAAGGAACTGCATGAATGAAAAACAAGAGCAGCTCAAGAAGATGGGAAAGAACAATGAACAGCTGGGAAAAACAATTGAAGAATGCATTGAAAACTGGATGGAAGCAAGAGGATGGTACAAAGAAATGTACAAAGAAACTCAAAAGGTGTCACACCCCGACCGCGTATAACAACGGACCGCGGCGGAAACGCCGGGGAGTGATCGCGACAGAATTAATTGTTTCATAACCATGGCATACAAAGTTTTATTTATTTATTTAACAAGGATGTTACATTGTTTCAAACAGGAAATACAGAGTTTATAACATAATTAAACATAGTCTAGCTCCATTTTATGTCTCTAAGGCACAGGTCCGCCCTAGTATTGTGATCAACATCCTACGGAAAAGCACCTGAAAACACATGTGAAAATAGGTACGTCAGCATAAAAATGCCTGTGAGATACATAGGTTTGTGAAAATAGGATTCATGACTTGTATTTGAGAAAATGTTTAGTCATGAACCTTGTAATTTGCTTTGTCTTGTAAATCATTTGAAAAACGATAAGATCAGTTGATATGTATAAGTAAATGTAAGGTTAAATGAATAACCATGTAAAATGAGTTTGTATAAGATAAGTTGATTGTAAAACAATGTCTTATGAAAAGTATGTTATTTGTATAAAATGTTATATGTATCAAACTGAAATGATTCAAATAACGTTACGCTATGTAATATTATACAAACACTTATATATAGGAAGTACCAGCGGCGTATCCACCATGTTTGTATCATATTACACACGTATCGTTACTTAATCACTTAATCAAACCAAACCATCAAGATGTAAAATGTTCATGTACAAACCAATTGTCAAGTGTTATTGTGTAAACCACGTCAAAATGTCTATGTCCAATGTAAACTACCAAATGTGTATATAAATGTCAAAATGTTTATGTTCAATGTATATCATGTAATGTGTAATCAAAATGTCATGTATGGTAAGTGAAATGTATCAACTAAACCATATGTAAAATGCACAACAACAAGGTATTGAAGTAAAACACAGTTTAAATCAAAGTCATGTTGTGTGTAACAAATGCATGCTATACTGATACAAACATTTATGCGGTATTGTTAATATGCATACATCCAAGCCTTGAGACTGAGGCGATAAACCTTTAAACAAATTAAAGATTTATCTAAGTTATGTATATCGAATTCGGTCATTCCTTTCTGTCCCCTTACCCTGGGATGTCCGGAACGGGAGTTGTCAATTCCTATGGTACCACTACCTACTAACGAATGGCATGATCAATGTTAATGAATGTATTGTCCCATGTTAAACAAACCAAATGTTATACCAAAAATGGAAGCATGTGATGCACTAAGTATGTAATCAGATGAACATACGTAGCGTGAAAATGTAATGTAAAACGATGTACTAAGTAATGCACACAATGGGCACACCTAGCATGAAATGTAATGTAAAACAATGTACCAAGTAATGCACACAATGGGCACACCTAGCATGAAATGTAATGTAAAACAATGTACTAAGTAATGCACACAATGGGCACACCTAGCATGAAATGTAATGTAAAACAATGTACTAAGTAATGCACACAATGGGCACACCTAGCATGAAATGTCATGTAAAAAGCGATGTACTAAGTAATGCACACCATGGGCACACCTAGCATAAAATGTCATGTAAAAACGATGTACTAAGTAATGCACACAATGGGCACACCTAGCATAAAATGTCATGTAAAAACGATGTACTAAGTAATGCACACAATGGGCACACCTAGCATAAAATGTATTGAAATCATGTACTATAATGTACTAACGAACATAGCATGTATATGATGTGAAAACGGAAAGCATTAAAGTAACAAGTAGGCACATGTGTTCCACCCCAAAACAGTTTGGAAAACAGTAAAAGAGGGGTCTATGTACTCACTTGAGATTGCTCAGTTGTCTAAAGATAACCACCGAGTAATGCTATAGATCACGGAATCAAACGGCACCTAATATAGGTAACTATGTTAATAAACCGGACCTAAATCGGAAGACTGGGTAGCATTAGGGTTTGTAAACCAAATGAGTGTAGGAACTCATGTGATATGGTTTAACAAAGCCTACATGCTAAATGAAACTTGACCTAAGTCTTATCGACCCATTACGATCCGTTTAGGTAGCTTATGCTACTTTAACGCATCGTGCGCGTAAAACGCGTTCGGACCGCCTAACTAGCCCTATGACAAGTGTTATATGCCTAAACTTGTTACATAATCAGTTATGTGACAAAGGTTTAGGTTACATATGCTTAATTACCAATTATACATGAAAAGGGTATTCTGGTAATTTAACTAAGGCATATAAACTACCTATCATACAACTACTTAAACGATGTGACCATAGGGTATAACCTCGGAAGGTTATTCCCTACCTACTATGGTCACCTAATGTGTTTGGTCGGATCCTAATGATCGACCAAACTGGGTCGGGTTCGAAGGTATAGGCGATTTATTAGATCGCCTACCCTACGACCCTAGACAACGTGGTAATCAGTGGGCATAGTCCCAAAGGACTATGACCAACGTGATTACACTCACGTTGCGAAGTTCAAACGAACTTCGCATTGACCATTACTGGTCAACGCTGAAAGTCAAACAAAGTTTGACTTTCTGACTCGAAAAGCAGTAAAATAAGGAAAAGAACGAAAGAATACTTACGAAGGGTCCCCGAATGCTAAACTCAATTCGAAAATCTCAGGTATGAAACTAATGTTTCAACTTAGAGTTTCTCAATTCAAGTTTCTAGTGATTTTGAACAAAGGGGGGTGGGGTATTTATAGTATTCGGTCCACCGTTGAGATCGTTTCTTGGAAAAGGGGAAACGATCAAGGCCGTACACTTGTCCAATTGTTGTGGTAACTAAAAATGGGTCCAAATGAGCTTAATGTGCGGATTGGGAGCTTGTGGGTGAGGTTAAAACAGCTGGATCATGCTGACTGTTAAGTCTGATCTGTTCTGCAGAACCCATACGCATCGTAGGGGAAAAACCCCTGCGCATCGTAAGACCCCTTACGCATCGTAGGGGAAAAGTGGCTGCGCATCGTATGACACAATTTAGGCAGATTTACACTTTTGGTCCCTGTTATGCAATAAGGTCATTTTTGACACGTTTAAGGCCCGTTAACCCCATTTCAAAGCTCTAAAATGAAGTTAAAGTATAGGGAACTTAAAACATGTTCAAAAATATCTCGGATGTCGGTTCGTTTGGCCGTACGGTCGCGATGTTCGGTTAATTACGACGGAATGCGCATAAGCGCGAAAAACGATCCAAATGACGCGACGAATGGATTTTTCTTAAGGCGAACACTAAAATATAATATAGTCATGCTCACATAAATTTTTGGATGTCCGAATGTATTCAGAACGTAAGTTATGCGCGAAAATGCAAACTTGTGCACTTTTTGACACTTTTAGTCCCTGAATGACCCAAAAGTTTATTTTAGCACACCGAACCCCTCAAAGCCTATTTCTAAGCTATGTAAAGGATATTTATGGTATGTTTAACTTATGGTTATGTTCCGGAATGTTCGTTACAGTTCAAATTGACATACTTTCGCAGTTTGTCATATTTAGTCCCTGTAAGCGAATTAACTTGTTTTTGCCATACCAAAGCCTTCAAAACTTATTTCTAAGTTATGTAAAGGTTATTTAAGGTATGTTGAGCATATGTTGATGTTCCGGAGTATTTCTCGCATTAAACTGAGTACGTTTACGCACTAGTTTGCGTATAACTCTCCAGAAAGTGATGTAGAGTTTGGAATTGAACAAAAGTCAAAACATGAAAAATGTAAAACATAACAAAACAAACATTGGAATCAAATAACATTGTTTTATTGATAATAGAACTGTTCATAGTGATTACAAGCACAGTTGTTACAGTCTCCCCTACTTGTGGAAATTTCGTCCCGAAATTTATTTAGAGGAAACTCGTGGAAAAAGATGTGGATATTTCGCCTTCATTTGATCTTCGCGTTCCCAAGTAAACTCGGGTCCACGTTTAGCTTCCCAGCGAACTTTGACCAAAGGAATGCGCTTGCGTTTAAGCCACTTGACTTCACGTTCCATGATTTCCACTGGTTTCTCAACAAATTTCAGTGTTGTGCCAACACGAATTTCGTCAAGCGGTATGGAGAAATTCTCATCAGCTGTACACTTCTTGAGATTGGACACGTGAAAAGTTGGATGAACATTTCCCAGTTCAGGAGGTAACTCAAGTCTGTAGGCTACCTTTCCGATTCTTTCGACGATCTTGAATGGTCCAACGTATCTAGGTGCAAGTTTTCCTTTCTTTCCAAATCTGATCACACCTTTCCAAGGTGAGACCTTAAGTAATACACGATCACCGACTTGAAAATCCAAGGCTTTGCGTTTTGGATCCGCGTAAATCTTCTGACGGCTTCTAGCTGCCTGAAGGTTATCACGAACTTTCTTGACCTTGTCAGTAGTCTCTAAAATGAGGGCAGGTCCAGTAAGTTGAGCCTCGCCAATCTCATTCCAGCAGACTGGTGAACGACATTTTCGACCATAGAGAGCCTCGAAAGGAGCCATTTTGATGCTAGTGTGATAACTGTTGTTGTAGGAGAATTCAATCAATTTAAGATGTGAATCCCAACTACCACCAAAATCGATCACACAAGCTCTAAGCATATCCTCCAGAGTCTGGATTGTTCTCTCAGATTGACCATCCGTTTGCGGATGATAAGCTGTGCTCAGATTAAGTTGGGTCCCCATAGCAGATTGCATGGTTCTCCAAAAATGAGAAGTGAAACGAGCATCTCTGTCAGAAATGATGTTCAACGGAACACCATGTCGAGCTACAATTTCATCCACATAGATTTGAGCAAGTCTGTCAGCAGGAAAATCCTCACGGATTGGCAAGAAATGTGCTGACTTTGTAAGACGATCAACGACTACCCAGATGGCATCATGACCTTTCTTAGTGCGCGGGAGTTTGGTAACAAGATCCATAGTAATGTTTTCCCATTTCCAAACTGGGATCTCTGGTTGCTCCAATAAACCAGATGGACGCTGATGTTCAGCCTTAACCTTAAGACAAGTAAGGCATTTGGATACGTATAAGGCAATGTCTTTCTTCATACCAGGCCACCAATAGTGAATACGAAGATCCTTATACATTTTATCTGAGCCCGGATGAATGGAATAACGAGACTTATGGGCTTCATCCATAAGCAAGGTACGAAGATCATCCTGGCTTGGGACCCACAAACGGTCCATGAAGTAATATGATCCATTGTCCTTCAGTTCCAGAGCAGGTGTCATGTGATAGGGAAATTCCTTATCCATCAAACCTTGTGAAACACAAAATTGCTGAGCTTGAGAAATGCGTGCTTGAATATCAGATCGAGCTTGAATAAAAGATTGATCACGTACACAATGAAGCTTAGTACGTTCCTTACGACTCAATGCATCAGCTACGACATTCGCCTTACCAGGATGGTAGCGAATTTCGCAGTCGTAGTCGTTTAAAAGCTCAACCCAACGTCGCTGTCTCATGTTGAGTTCTTTCTGGTTGAAGATATGCTGAAGACTTTTGTGGTCAGTGAAAACCACACATTTTGTACCGTACAAATAGTGTCTCCAGATCTTGAGAGCAAAGACAACTGCACCCAACTCAAGATCATGAGTGGTGTAGTTCTTCTCATGTATCTTCAACTGCCTCGATGCATAGGCTATGACTTTGTTTCTTTGCATAAGAACACAGCCAAGACCCAATTTCGATGCATCACAATACACAACAAAATCATCATCACCCTCAGGCAATGATAGAACAGGCGCATCGCAAAGCTTCTGCTTCAAGTGTTGAAAAGCTTCCTCTTGTTTGTTTCCCCAATAAAAGGGCATTTTCTTCTGAGTTAGAGCAGTTAGAGGAACTGCAATCTTCGAGAAGTTTTCTATGAACCGGCGGTAATAACCCGCTAGACCAAGAAAAGAATGAACTTCAGTAGGAGTAGAAGGTGTATCCCAATCCTTAATCGCACTGATCTTGGAGGGATCTACATGAATACCCCGTTCGTTGATAACATGCCCCAAAAATTGAACTTCTTTAAGCCAAAATTCGCACTTGGAGAATTTGGCGAAAAGTTGCTCTTTCTTTAGGAGTTCAAGAGTAAGACGAAGATGCTGCTCGTGATCAGCTCGCGTCTTAGAGTAAATCAAGATATCGTCAATAAAAACAATGACGAACTGATCCAAATAAGGTTTGCAGACCCTATTCATTAAGTCCATGAAAACAGCAGGAGCATTAGTCACACCGAATGGCATGACTGTGAACTCATAATGCCCATATCGAGTACGGAACGCTGTCTTGGGAATATCTTCTTCTTGCACGCGAAGTTGATGATATCCAGATCGCAGATCAATCTTCGAGAAATAAGAAGCGCCTTGTAACTGATCAAAGAGATCATCGATGCGAGGTAGGGGATATCGATTTTTGATGGTAAGCTTGTTAAGCTCACGATAATCGATACACATCCTAAAGGATCCATCCTTCTTCTTTACAAAAAGAACGGGAGCACCCCAAGGTGAAAAACTGGGACGGATAAAGCCTTTGTCAGAGAGCTCCTGAAGCTGTTTAGACAACTCTTGCATCTCAGACGGTGCAAGACGATATGGAGCTCTAGCAATGGGATTTGCACCAGGTACGAGATCAATACGGAACTCGACTTGGCGTGCTGGAGGTAGACCAGGTAAATCTTCAGGGAACACTTCAGAATAATCCCGAACGACAGGAATATCTGAAATAGACTTACCCTTGCCTTTATCTTCTGTAACATGTGCTAAGAAAGCCACATAGTTCTTCTACAGATACTTCCGAGCTTTAAAACAAGACATGAGTTTGAGACCAACGGTAGGCTTCTCACCTTGAACCTGCAGAATCTCGCCTGTCGAAAGCGGCACACGAACAATCTTCTCAGAACAAATTATCTCTGCGTGATGCTTGGATAACCAATCCATTCCCACGATAACGTCGAAGCTTCCAAGTTGCATAGGCGCGAGGTCGATAGGAAAAAGATGGTCGTTAAGATTCAACTGGCAGTTGTGAAGAACAGAATCAAGAATAATGGGTTCACCACTAGCAACTTCTACTGTCAAAGATTTGCCTAGTTTCGTTCTAGACACTCGAAGCATTGATTCAAAGGACAAAGACACGAAACTCTTATCGGCACCAGAATCGAAAAGAACAGATGCAGGCTGATTATTAATAAAGAACGTACCGTTCACCACATTATCATCCGCCTGCGCCTCTTGGGCATTCATGTTAAAGACTCGGCCTCGAGCCGGAGCCTGATTCTGGTTCTGGTTCTGGTTCGCCAGTCTTGGGCACCGATTCCTATAGTGGGTCAGATCCCCACAATTGTAACAAGCACCCGGTGGGTATTGTGGTCGTGCAGCTTGACCCTGTTGCTGAGCAGGAGGCTGTGCAACTTGTTGAGCCGGGTTTTGAACTGCGCGATTCTGAGCAAACCGACAAACCTCGGCAAGATGACCTGACTTCCCACAGCTAGTACAGAAACGGCACTGATGTTGCGGCTGATGGTGACTGTTGCATCTATTGCACAAAGGTGCATTCCCTGTATAGGGTTTCTTTGCTGGAAGCTGTGCGGGTTGGTTAGGAGCTGCCTGGTTAGCTTGGGCAGTGATAGCAAAATTTTGGGAAGCCTTACGCTTCCTTGACCTCTTCGAAGGACCAGAGTTCTTTCCATTCAAGTTTTGACCTTTCTTGCTATCTTCCTTGTCAACCGACTGTTTCTTGCCTTTGTCACCCTTCCTATGTAACTTGTTCTTTCTGATCTGCGACTCAGTCAGCGTCGCTGATAACTCGATTGCCTGACGGAGTGTGGCAGGGTTACTACCAGTAAGAATGTCTTGGACCGAGTCAGGTAGGCCGTCGATGTATCTCTCGATAGCCTTGTCGAGTGGGGTAACCATAGTCGGGCAAAGCAGACTCAACTCTTCAAACCGATCAGTATAAGCCCTATGCTCACCACTATCCTGCTTCAGATCATCAAATTCCTTCTCCAACGCTCGTTGCTCATGACGAGGACAGAATTCCCTCATCATAAGGGCTCTAAGTTCAGCCCAGGTCTGTGCAAGAGCAACTTCTGCACCTTGGTCCCTCATAACCCCGTTCCACCATGTCAAAGCCCTCTTCTGAAATACACTCGAAGCAAACTCAACTTTGCGATTATCCGGACACTGCACGTGGCGGAAAGTATTCTCACTACTCTCGAACCACTGAAGAAGCCCAGTCGCTCCTTCAGAACCACTAAACTTGAGTGGTTTAGCCTGATTAAAATCCTTGTATTTGCATGGAACATTGTTGTTATTGTTGGCTTGGTTCCATTGAGCAAAGAGATTTGGAAATTGAGCAGCCATCTGCTGCGCAATAATTTCTGCCAGTTCGGCAGTTTCTATCTGATTGTCGCGTCGAGGAGGCATTCTAAAAGAGGAAAACATGAAAGAAAACGAGTGAGATGATTGGATGAAGAGAATGAGATGAAACAAAATCAGCAAAAGCAAAGATGGTGGTCATTCGTCCGTATCACAAAGCAAACAAACGACACACAGTGACTAATCAAAGTAAATGGATCAAAAATAATGTATAATGAAGACATGCTCGCCTATAAGTGAACACTCATCCCAAGAATTCCCAGGTAAGCACAACTGGTCTCGCGTCTGGTTGAGATGTATACGAAGTGCTTGCCTAGACAGAAAACCCAGAATACAGGCATTCACCCTTCCAGTTTGCACATGTTCACATTATTTAAAACCCAAAACGTTTGACGGGATTTTGAAAATTTGAAGGCACAAGGCCAAAAACCAAACTGAAAAGGGTTCAAAACCATATAACAGAGGGTTCAAAACCTTACAATTGAGGGTTCAAAACCTTGTAATAAATTATTCAAAAACAGATGATTGTTTTTCAAAAATCATTTCGGAAAAATTTTGGCTTTTGTTCTGATAATCACCTAAGGATAGGTGATGTGCATGTTTTAAGATCTAAACACAAATAATTTGTGTTAGGGTCCTAGAAAAGTTATAGTCTAGGTCAAAGCATTACTAATAACCTAATTCCCTATAACCATTGGCTCTGATACCAACTCTTCTGTCACACCCCGACCGCGTATAACAACGGACCGCGGCGGAAACGCCGGGGAGTGATCGCGACAGAATTAATTGTTTCATAACCATGGCATACAAAGTTTTATTTATTTATTTAACAAGGATGTTACATTGTTTCAAACAGGAAATACAGAGTTTATAACATAATTAAACATAGTCTAGCTCCATTTTATGTCTCTAAGGCACAGGTCCGCCCTAGTATTGTGATCAACATCCTACGGAAAAGCACCTGAAAACACATGTGAAAATAGGTACGTCAGCATAAAAATGCCTGTGAGATACATAGGTTTGTGAAAATAGGATTCATGACTTGTATTTGAGAAAATGTTTAGTCATGAACCTTGTAATTTGCTTTGTCTTGTAAATCATTTGAAAAACGATAAGATCAGTTGATATGTATAAGTAAATGTAAGGTTAAATGAATAACCATGTAAAATGAGTTTGTATAAGATAAGTTGATTGTAAAACAATGTCTTATGAAAAGTATGTTATTTGTATAAAATGTTATATGTATCAAACTGAAATGATTCAAATAACGTTACGCTATGTAATATTATACAAACACTTATATATAGGAAGTACCAGCGGCGTATCCACCATGTTTGTATCATATTACACACGTATCGTTACTTAATCACTTAATCAAACCAAACCATCAAGATGTAAAATGTTCATGTACAAACCAATTGTCAAGTGTTATTGTGTAAACCACGTCAAAATGTCTATGTCCAATGTAAACTACCAAATGTGTATATAAATGTCAAAATGTTTATGTTCAATGTATATCATGTAATGTGTAATCAAAATGTCATGTATGGTAAGTGAAATGTATCAACTAAACCATATGTAAAATGCACAACAACAAGGTATTGAAGTAAAACACAGTTTAAATCAAAGTCATGTTGTGTGTAACAAATGCATGCTATACTGATACAAACATTTATGCGGTATTGTTAATATGCATACATCCAAGCCTTGAGACTGAGGCGATAAACCTTTAAACAAATTAAAGATTTATCTAAGTTATGTATATCGAATTCGGTCATTCCTTTCTGTCCCCTTACCCTGGGATGTCCGGAACGGGAGTTGTCAATTCCTATGGTACCACTACCTACTAACGAATGGCATGATCAATGTTAATGAATGTATTGTCCCATGTTAAACAAACCAAATGTTATACCAAAAATGGAAGCATGTGATGCACTAAGTATGTAATCAGATGAACATACGTAGCGTGAAAATGTAATGTAAAACGATGTACTAAGTAATGCACACAATGGGCACACCTAGCATGAAATGTAATGTAAAACAATGTACCAAGTAATGCACACAATGGGCACACCTAGCATGAAATGTAATGTAAAACAATGTACTAAGTAATGCACACAATGGGCACACCTAGCATGAAATGTAATGTAAAACAATGTACTAAGTAATGCACACAATGGGCACACCTAGCATGAAATGTCATGTAAAAAGCGATGTACTAAGTAATGCACACCATGGGCACACCTAGCATAAAATGTCATGTAAAAACGATGTACTAAGTAATGCACACAATGGGCACACCTAGCATAAAATGTCATGTAAAAACGATGTACTAAGTAATGCACACAATGGGCACACCTAGCATAAAATGTATTGAAATCATGTACTATAATGTACTAACGAACATAGCATGTATATGATGTGAAAACGGAAAGCATTAAAGTAACAAGTAGGCACATGTGTTCCACCCCAAAACAGTTTGGAAAACAGTAAAAGAGGGGTCTATGTACTCACTTGAGATTGCTCAGTTGTCTAAAGATAACCACCGAGTAATGCTATAGATCACGGAATCAAACGGCACCTAATATAGGTAACTATGTTAATAAACCGGACCTAAATCGGAAGACTGGGTAGCATTAGGGTTTGTAAACCAAATGAGTGTAGGAACTCATGTGATATGGTTTAACAAAGCCTACATGCTAAATGAAACTTGACCTAAGTCTTATCGACCCATTACGATCCGTTTAGGTAGCTTATGCTACTTTAACGCATCGTGCGCGTAAAACGCGTTCGGACCGCCTAACTAGCCCTATGACAAGTGTTATATGCCTAAACTTGTTACATAATCAGTTATGTGACAAAGGTTTAGGTTACATATGCTTAATTACCAATTATACATGAAAAGGGTATTCTGGTAATTTAACTAAGGCATATAAACTACCTATCATACAACTACTTAAACGATGTGACCATAGGGTATAACCTCGGAAGGTTATTCCCTACCTACTATGGTCACCTAATGTGTTTGGTCGGATCCTAATGATCGACCAAACTGGGTCGGGTTCGAAGGTATAGGCGATTTATTAGATCGCCTACCCTACGACCCTAGACAACGTGGTAATCAGTGGGCATAGTCCCAAAGGACTATGACCAACGTGATTACACTCACGTTGCGAAGTTCAAACGAACTTCGCATTGACCATTACTGGTCAACGCTGAAAGTCAAACAAAGTTTGACTTTCTGACTCGAAAAGCAGTAAAATAAGGAAAAGAACGAAAGAATACTTACGAAGGGTCCCCGAATGCTAAACTCAATTCGAAAATCTCAGGTATGAAACTAATGTTTCAACTTAGAGTTTCTCAATTCAAGTTTCTAGTGATTTTGAACAAAGGGGGGTGGGGTATTTATAGTATTCGGTCCACCGTTGAGATCGTTTCTTGGAAAAGGGGAAACGATCAAGGCCGTACACTTGTCCAATTGTTGTGGTAACTAAAAATGGGTCCAAATGAGCTTAATGTGCGGATTGGGAGCTTGTGGGTGAGGTTAAAACAGCTGGATCATGCTGACTGTTAAGTCTGATCTGTTCTGCAGAACCCATACGCATCGTAGGGGAAAAACCCCTGCGCATCGTAAGACCCCTTACGCATCGTAGGGGAAAAGTGGCTGCGCATCGTATGACACAATTTAGGCAGATTTACACTTTTGGTCCCTGTTATGCAATAAGGTCATTTTTGACACGTTTAAGGCCCGTTAACCCCATTTCAAAGCTCTAAAATGAAGTTAAAGTATAGGGAACTTAAAACATGTTCAAAAATATCTCGGATGTCGGTTCGTTTGGCCGTACGGTCGCGATGTTCGGTTAATTACGACGGAATGCGCATAAGCGCGAAAAACGATCCAAATGACGCGACGAATGGATTTTTCTTAAGGCGAACACTAAAATATAATATAGTCATGCTCACATAAATTTTTGGATGTCCGAATGTATTCAGAACGTAAGTTATGCGCGAAAATGCAAACTTGTGCACTTTTTGACACTTTTAGTCCCTGAATGACCCAAAAGTTTATTTTAGCACACCGAACCCCTCAAAGCCTATTTCTAAGCTATGTAAAGGATATTTATGGTATGTTTAACTTATGGTTATGTTCCGGAATGTTCGTTACAGTTCAAATTGACATACTTTCGCAGTTTGTCATATTTAGTCCCTGTAAGCGAATTAACTTGTTTTTGCCATACCAAAGCCTTCAAAACTTATTTCTAAGTTATGTAAAGGTTATTTAAGGTATGTTGAGCATATGTTGATGTTCCGGAGTATTTCTCGCATTAAACTGAGTACGTTTACGCACTAGTTTGCGTATAACTCTCCAGAAAGTGATGTAGAGTTTGGAATTGAACAAAAGTCAAAACATGAAAAATGTAAAACATAACAAAACAAACATTGGAATCAAATAACATTGTTTTATTGATAATAGAACTGTTCATAGTGATTACAAGCACAGTTGTTACAAAAGGGAATTGACCACAAGAAAAGGCTGAAACCAGGAGACAAATACAGAAGTGGGGTGAAGATCAATTAATGAATTGATGAGATTAAATTTCTGTTTTTGAACGATTCTGATCATCAGGATTTTTCGGATGATTTGTTCACCAGAATTTCTGATGAAGTGGTTTATCAGAAATTCTGATGAAATACCCCACTTGTCTGAAATCAGCTCTATCCTGCCACAATTACCGAAGCAAGTTGACATTATTGGATATCATGGTGAAAAAGGCAACTTGAACGTTGGATTCAATGATTATGTCAATTGGCCACTTTTTGTAGGACTTATTGCATGAATAAACTATTGTTTATTCATGCACCCAGCCTTCTATAAATAGAAGGCCCAACCAGCAGAAGACAATTGTGTTTTGAAGCATAGCATTCACACATACATCAAAACTCCATTGCCCTCTCACCCACAGAATTCAAGATTCATTTGTACTAGATAATAATCTTACAATCACCGTGTAAACCATTTTGTTTCAAAGTGATATAAACTTGATAATTCTGTAGGTCTTGTTTCTGAAAGTCTGATTTCCATTTCCGCACATCTTTTTCACATCTACTGAAATCACTTGCCATATTACGTGAAAAGAAGTTGTTTAAGGCCATACTGGGTCCAACAATTGGTATCAGAACCTGAAAAGGTTCAAGGATATGAGGAAAACCAGAACTTGAATGTGTTTCAATTTTCTGGTAAGAATATAGAGAATTTGGAATATTCCAATCCTCTTAACCTAAGAACAGAAGAGAATGTGTTTTCTGCTGGTGTTAGAAGGGGAACATCTGTTGTTTCTCCTGTTTCCCAAGGACATCAATCTATGTCCCCTAAACAACTTCACAAGGAACTTGAAGACTTAACTGCTACTGTGAAAACAGCCACAGAAGGAAAACTTGATCTGATACTAGAAGAAATCAGAATCAAAAGTCAGATATCAAGGATTTATCAGAAACTGTCAAAGTTGTGCAGAAGCAAACATAAGACAATGTTGCAGCTCTCAACAAACTGCAAACGTCATCAGAAAACAGAGAGAGCTCATCAGAATTAGAGAAGGCTCTCAAGGAACTGCATGATATCAAGAAAAAGATGGCTGAGGTTGCAACTGCAGGAGAAAGCTCAAGTTCAGGGAAGATTCTTGAAGAAATACAGTTCCTCAGAGCCAACAACAACAGCATGGCTGAGGCTTTTGAGAAGCTGTTGATGGAATTGACTGCACAAAGAAATCAACAAAGCCAGGAGTTTCAGAAAATGAAGAAACAAGAAGAAACAAATACTCAAATTCTCACTAGTGTTCATTTGTTAGTAGAGAGATTGCAGTATAATGTTGCTAGATTAACAAAAGTTGATCTTCATGAACTGAAAGCCCCAATTCCACAAGAAAAAGAAGCAAGAAGATCAGAAACTCCTAAACAACAACCAGAAACCATTCAACAAGATCAAACCAAACAAACAGAAACTTCAACAGCGCAAAAACAAAAGCAGCCCATGGGTCCACCTCCAGATAAACAAAAGTTACTCATGGGTCCTCCACCAAATGTCCCAAAGCCAGACACATCAAGGGTTCAGCAGAAAGAAAATGTTCAAGTTCAGATATCTTCTACAGCCATCACAGGAGAAACAGAGTTCAGCATAAAGATGGATACAAAAGAGAAGAGAAGAATGGAACATGAAGTGACTTCATCAAAAAGGCCAAGAAAAGAAATGATAGAAGATTTAGAAGGGAACGTCAGAGAAATGGATGTCCTAAAAGGTGATTTACACACTATTATGTACCATGAAGAACATCTAAAGCATTACTACTGGAAAGGTCCAGAAGACAACCCAAAGAGACCACTCTTGTGACAACTGCCACTTTCGGGTAATTTTCGTACATTTAAAGCAATGATTTACATTATACAAGTATGTGTTTTGAATATTCGAACTGCATGATTACATGATATACATCTTAGAACACTCAAGGAATATTCATTTATGATGCACATTATTCATTTTTATTGGTTACATTTGAAATAGTGTAAACAATGCATCGAAACAGCTAGAGTAGTACCTAGTAAACTAGTGTGCTGACGAGAACTCAGGATCTGCATAAACCATCTAAATTACATCTTTAGGACTTAGACGAAAGTCCAACATCAAATATACATTAAACCCTATATGGGAATAAAAGGGTTTGGTTTAATATATTACCAATGTCCGGTAGCACCAAAAACTGCCGAAAAGCGCTAAAAGTTACCATTTCAATAATTTTTCTGCAAAATTCAGCATTGGTATTTTTATTACAAGATGCAAAAGTGTTGTTTATACACAAATTCCATATAAAAAAATACATAGGGAATATCATATAAATACATAACCGAATATTTCCCTATAACTTATATATGTTAACATTTCGACTATCTTCTTGCGAAACGAGCGCTAAACATCTAGCCGAACTATATTTTGGCACATGTAGCGAACTAGTGAACATCATTTTTTACCAAATAAAGCTAGTTTATGATCAATTTATGTCATGAATCATCTTGAAAAGTTGCAAAAACTTAAACCTTTAAACACTTAACAACTTCATCACATTTTGAGTCCTTAAAATTTACTAACACTTTTAACCACATAAGACCCCCCCCCCCCCCACATGTTTATAACCGAAATTAAAGGGGTCCCACACCTTTAATTATTTGCTAATAATATCTAGATATTTTAGTGGTTACTAGTGGATGAGAATTGGTGATTAATTATAACACTTATCATATTAAAGATTACTACACTTTACCACATATTTCACCTTTTATTACAAAACACAAATTCTCTCATCATCTTCATCTTTTTTTTTTTACCAAGAACACCATAAAAAAAACCCATTTTATTTTATCATCTCCTTGATGATCAAGATGGATTTCCATGGAAAATAAGAAGATCTAAAGCACTTACAAGTAAACGGACACTTTTTCATCCATCCAAGAACCTTCAATCATCAAGATCATCATCTTCTTTGGTTCTTAATCATCTTCTAAGATCATCCCCAGCCAAGTGCTAGAAGTAAGCTTCAAGATCTATTTTTTTTTCATACTTATTTTATGTTTATGATTGTTATTATAACTAATAAATAACTAAATAATCATACATAATAAACATGAAAAATACAAAGAAGCAAAAATAATAATTATGATTTATTTATGCTTGTTTATGTTGTGATCTAAGACTTGTTAGTTGCATATTTGATCTTGTTATGATGATTATGATATGAAGAACTTGTTAGATAATGTTTTAAAAATATGATCTAACAATTATACATGTTTATGTTAAAGGGTTTTTAACATAAAAGTTTAAATGGATGATCATAACCTTTGATCTTGTGAAAGTATTTAAGGTTTTTATTTAAAAACAAGACTTTTACAAAATTATAAAAAGTAACATACAACATGAGATTTTTATAAAAGTTGTTAAAACTAGAAGTAAACTTGGTTTTTGAACTAGTTAGCATATGTTATGATCATGTCCAAAACCCTACATGATTTGGAGATCATTTTGATAAGTTTATGTTATAAAAATCTCATATGTTTTTAGTTAAGATGTTGAGTAAATTGATGGTGATTTGGAAAAGAAAATGATATGTTTATTAAACATGGCCAAATGATTAATACAAAGGTTATATGGCCATTTTTAAAAAAAAAAAACATTATGTTAAGAAAACTATCATTTTTGGTTAAATCTTTATTAGATTAAAAAAAAAAATTTAAGAAAGGCTTTTATAAAAGAAAAGACAAGATAAATATATATTTTTTTTTAGAAAATATATATTTGATCATTTTAACAACTTAAGTGATGTGTGGTATTTGATGTATTAGTTATATATATCAAAGATAGGAACTTTATTACAATGGTAATAATGAACACATGATACATAATAATCAAAGTCTTACAAGACTTCACATAATTACGCCTTAAAACGAGTTACGGACGATCCGAGTAATCGAATACAAATTATGGTCAAATCGGACGACGGACGAACCTATGAACATATCACCAATCCGAGGACTTACTACGACATTTGGGCGATCTTTCGACGCGGACACCAAAATATGTTACCATTAACAAAATTCGAACATTTTGAAACTTATAAAAACTATTATGTTTTTATTAACTAAAAAGTATACTTAGTTTTTTTTTTATAAAAATGTTTTTATAAAAATGAAAGACTTATACTTTCAAATGGGCTTACACTTCTTAATGGGCTAGTTTATACAAATGGGCTATCTTTTACAAATGGGCTATTATTTATAAATGGGCTTAACTTCATAATGGGCTTATCAAACATATGGGCCAAGGCCCAATAACATTAAGCCCAACACTATTGAGGCCCAACACTATTTATGCCCAACACTATTGAGGCCCAACACTATTGAGGCCCAACACTATTGAGGCCCAACACTATTTAGGCCCAACACTATTGAGGCCCAACACTATTGAGGCCCAACACTATTTAAGCCCAATAACATGAATTCTTGGATTAAGCCCAATGACTTATAATTGATAAAAACACAATTATACAATTTACTTATATGAGACACGAAATCAAGAAGACAAGACCCGATGATACAACTCACAAGATACAAGATTACATATATATATATATAGGTAGAGGTTCAACTAAGAATTTAATCTTCCCTAAGTTTCCTAAGAAGCAATCTTGAGCTTACATGTGGCAATCTCATTAATTTAGGTGAAAGGGTAATATTGGAAAATGCAAATTTCAAACAGATCTGTACTTAGTTTTAATCACACGATTTTCATTCCTTCTTTCATATTTTTCATTCATTCATTCATTGAGCTTCATCATCTGACCACATCTAATTCAATCGTTTTCATCATCTGACCACATCTAAATCAATCGCAAATCTCAATCTCAATCCTGCTGAATCGTTCATCGTTTTCATCGATTTGCCGGTACCTGCGAGATTGAGATCAATCCTGCTGAATCGTTCATCGTTTTCATCGATTTGCTGAAACCCTAGCTCCTCTGTTCATTCATTGATTTGCTGATTTATCCTCCTCTATTTTAATGATGTCTACTACTGTCGATGGTAAAATACCTTCTAGTTTTAATTTCATCTACTTTTTAGGTTTTTAGTTTTGATCTAAGTTGTGCTGGTTTTTATTTAAAAGTGTAGTTCTGAAGTTGTGCTGGTTTTTTGAAGTTGTGCTGGTTTTTTTATATTACATCATATTTTAAAGTGTAGTTTTGTAAAGTTGTGCTGATATCTTTATTTTGTGCTAGTTTGCCTGGTAAAGTTGTGCTTGTTTTTTGTGCTGGTTTATTGTAAAGTTTGTGCTGATATCTTTTATTTGTTCTGGTTTTTTGATTTGTTCAGGAGTTCGTATCTGTCCAACTACTGGTAATCAGTATTATACTCCTATTGTTCCAGATTCTTCCAAACCTGTAGTTGGTATGCATTTCCAGTCAATTGATTCTGCCTTTAATTTCTATAAGAAGTATGCTAAGTTATCTGGGTTTGAGGGTCGAAAGCATACTCAATCTTCAAAAAATGGTGTTGTGATTAGAAAGTACTTTGTTTGTGCGAAAGAGGGTTCAGCGACATCCTGTGCTGTTGACACGGTAAATGATAGTGTTGGTGCTGATAAAAAGTTAAATGACCGAAGGAGGAGACCTTCTAAACGTACCGGATGTAAGGCACACATCCGTATGTCTTTAACTCCAAAAAATACTTATAGAATTTCTCATGTATTTGAGGAGCATAATCATTCTTTTGTTGATGAAGAGGATTATCATCTTTTAGCTTCGTCTAGAAAGTTGACATTCACTGAAGAGCAACTGCTTTCTGATTTTTCTGAGATGAATATTGGTCCAGTTAGGGCATTCAACCTTATGAGAAAGATTCGTGGTGGATTTGATAAGGTTGGAGTGACGTCTACTGATTGTAAAAATTTTAAAAGAGATATTAATTTGTTCATTGGAGAGTTTAATGTGGACATGGCTGTCCAACGTCTTATGAAGAAGAAGCTGTATTTGCCGAATTTTTCTTGTGAATTTTATTGTGATGAAAAAGGTTCTCTTGCTGGATTATTTTGGGCTGATGAAGAAATGAAACTGAATTATGAGGTCTTTGGGGATGTTATGTCTTTTGATGCTACGTTCCGTACGAACAGGTATTTTATTCATTTTTTGTAGATCATTTATTCATATTTTTATTAAACTAGCACAATTCAGCAAGCAGTTGTAATATAATCAATTCAATTTTTAGGTATGACTTGGTATTTGTTCCGTTCACTGGAATCGATAATCATCATCACAATGTCACGTTTGCTGGTTCTTTGTTAGCATCTGAAACTGCTGAATCATATAAATGGCTTCTTCAAAGTTTTTTGAAGGCTTTTGGTGTTGCACCTAAGGTGGTTGTGACTGATCAGGACGTTGCAATGAAAATTGCCATCCGAGATGTTTTCCCAGATACCAGACATCGTTTGTGTATGTGGCATATAATGATCAAAGTTTCTGAAAAGGTAACTTTCTTAAACCAGCACAGGTTTACAATGTTATAATTTTTTAAACCAGCATAAATTAAACCAGCACACTTTTAGCATATAAACCAGCACACTTTAAACAATCCATTTAAACCAGCACACTTTAGCATATAAATCAGCACACTTTTAAACCAGCACACTTTGGCATATAACTCAGCACACTTTTAAACCAGCACACTTTCTTTAAACCATCACAGTTTAAGCATCATAGTTTAAGTTTATACATCAACTAGCACACTTTAACATATAAACCAGCACATTTTAGGATTTGTTTGTTGTTTTAATATACTAATTATTTTTTTTGTTATAGGTTGGTACTGAGCTATCACAAGATGAGGTTTTTAAAGAAGATATATGTGCTGTTGTATGGACTGATGCTCTTGAACCAGCACAGTTTGAGACACAATGGTGTGATTTAATGATTAAGTACAACCTTACTAGTAACAGCTGGCTATCTGATATGTACAACCTCAGATCAGATTGGATTCCTGCATACTATCGTCATGAACATATGTCCGGTCTTATGCGTACAACATCTAGGTCTGAGAGTGAAAATCATTTTTTTGGTCAATTAACCAACACAAAATTGTCATTAGTTGAGTTTTTGAGCCATTTTGATACTGCAATGGAATCTCAGAGGTTTAAGCGCAGCAAACGTGATCATGATACCAGATACACACAACCTGCCATGAAAACCAATTATGAATTGGAACGGGAAGCTGTAAAGATTTATACTCGGGGGATATTTTTTGATGTTCAAGAAGAAATTCGACTTGCTTGCAAGAATTGTATGTGCAGGCGTGAAGAAGAAGTTGGTGATTCAATTAAGTTTTATATTCTACAGGTCAATCTTCCCGGCCTTCATGAGGTATTTATTTATACCTTTAGTAGCACAAACATGTTCTGCTTTTTACAATACATTTTAAGTAGCACAGTGATTTATATTTACAATTAGAATTTTACATATATAAACCAGCACACTTTGTTATAAACTAGCACAATATAAAGCATTTGTTATTTGTGTAGGTTCTTTTTACTCCTAAGGATATGGTAATTAAATGCAGCTGCAACCGATATGAGCAGTATGGTTTGCTATGTAGGCATGCCTTTTGTGTTCTTCGTCTTTGTGGTATAAAGGAGTTCCCTAAAAAATATGTTATGGGGCGTTGGACAAGAGATGTTGTTCCAAAAAAGACAAAAGTTTCGAGTTTTGATCAAAATGCTGCTGGTAATCAAGTTGAACGTGCTTCCAGCATTGTGCGTGAGATAATGACTGCAACTGAACATATTGTTAACCGTCTTGTTACAAATATGGACCTGTTATCGTTGTATAGAGACCAAGTGATCGAGTCGAAGTTGAAGGTTGATTCTGCTGACCTTCCTGCAGAATCACTTGACAAGAATGCAAGATTAGCTAATATTCTTCGTGCTGATCAGCCATGTTCATCGTCTTCTGCTACCATTCTTCCACCTAGTGGTATTAGAAACAAGGGGTGTGGTTCAAACAAACGCTTAAAGTCTTTTCGTGAGGTATCATCTTCAAGAATATCAAAGAAACCTAAAACTAGAGGTTGTTTGATATGTGGAGGTCATGGACATAATAGTCGGACTTGTAAGATGAAGACTACTGTTGCTGATTCCCAGAAGAGCAGTTAGTCGTGTGTCTTGGAAATCATGATATTTGGATTTGTTATTTTTTTCATTTCAGTTTGGATTTCTTGTATTCTTATTATGTTTACAACATTGAACCAGCACATTATTAGTTTTTGTTGATTTGTAAATGCAATTGTCAAGAATTTGATTTTTCAACATTCAATATACTGTTTAAAACCAGCACAATTTTAAACTTTGTTCTTTAAAACCAGCACAATTATAAAACCAGCACAATTTTAAACTTCTTCTATGAAACCATCACATATTGTCATAGTGAAACCAGCACAATATTAATTGTAAAACCAGCATAAAATTAACTTTCCTAATATAACTGTTAAAGCAGTACAATGTAATTGTTAAACCAGCACCATATTAATTGTTAAACCAGCACAAAATATTACAGACAACTACCAAACTAATGTTATATTGTTCAACCAACACAATCAATATTTCTTGTTCAATCTGTCATTGATTTTTTTTTTCCGCATTTTTCTTGCATTCCTCTTTCTTTTCAGGCTCCATCTTCTCATACTTCTCTAACAGTTCCATCATTTCACCTTTCGCTAAGTTGATGTCGGATAAAAGTATTTTGCTTAAATACTTGTATCTCAGTTCAACCAACTCTTTGTCTTGTTCTGGTGACTCTTTCGACAGCCCACTATCCCATTCCTTCTTGCTCACATGCTTCCCTGTGTATGTCTCCATGTGTCTCATTGCAAAGACACCACAATCTACAAAGTTCTTTTCCGTTTGCCACGACATTTTCATTATTTCTGGTTCCAAGGGCGACATCTTTGGGTGCATTGTTGGGTATTCAACTTCAAGGTAATCACATACAATTTCTTTCTGTAATTTGAAAATTTTCAAAATCAAAATCCCTAAGCATCACAAATATAATTAAAATAAACAGCACAGAATTAATGGGCATCAATATATTACCACTCTTTTAGCACGTGCCATTTTTTGTGCTTTTGCTTTCCCTTTCATGTTGTCTATAATCTTGATGTCTTCTCCCTTGAAATCAAAACATACAATGTAGTAGTGCTTGTTTTGTAGTATTGGAATGAACAACATGTCCACTTTCCTAATAGTTTCAAACCCGGTAGTCATCAATGTCGCGGCAATGTTTTCTCTGAAATTTTGTGTGCAGGTCTTTTTGTTCAGTTTTGGTTTGAAATTGTTTTCTCCCTGCACAGAAACCAGCACAATGTGTTATAAACCAGCACCAGCACAATGTGTTATGAACCAGCACAATAATAGCATTTCATATATTAGACTAACCAGCTATTAATAAAACATTAATATTTCAAAACCAGCACAATGTGTAATAATCCAGCACATTTTGTTAAATGTGCTTTTTCTAATCTGTTATTAAAACCAGCACATATTAGAAAACATACCAGCATGTTGCATGGGCAGAAAACTCTTGCCGGTGAACCTTTGCTTCTGTAGACCTCTTCACTGTTTAGTACCAATGACCAAGCTGTTAGGACTTGGACATGTATGTATTAGTTCGGGTGAAGCGACTCCAGAAATACCCTTGAAAGGTTTGTGCTAAATGCTGTCTCAAATATAAACACCCTGCATTGTTGTAATACACATTAGTTTAAATACTTATTTTTATCCAATTAAGATTTTGTTGGTTTTTATACTTACCAGGGGTCGTCAACTGTCGAGAACATCCATTCGGCTATCCTTACTTCAATTTTTTCAGTTTTTTTTTATTTGTACAACTCGCTGCATATATGGTGAACATAAAGGTTCGGCAGGGTGAGTTGTACGTTTGCTTTGTCTTTTTTTTCTTCTGGTCTCCGGCGTTTAGGTCTTCACCTATGAATTCTTGTTTTTCACTGTCTTTTTTGGTTTCCTTTTCTGGTGTTTTAAAAACCTCTCCTTGCTGTGCTGGTTGACCAGCAGCCTCATTTCCTTCTTTCTTTGCTGGTTGACCAGCAGTGTCACTTTCTCCCTTTGGTGGTTCATTAGCATCTTCACCTCCTTTCTTTGTTGTTTCCCCATCAGGTTTACCATCTTTAGCCTTTTCTCCACCTGCATCCTTTTCTTCTTCACCACCAACTCCATGATCAGCACCATCTTTTTTGCTGCTTGCTACTTGTTCTGCCTTTTCTATTTCTTTTATAATCTCTGGCCACATTGAACTGGTGATTCTGAAAGGAGTTGAATCAAATTGTGAGACCACCATTTTTTTTTTTGTGATTGGGTAAGTTTAACTTCATTCCCTTCTTCCTTTTCATTCCCTCCTTCTGTCTTCTCTCCACTTCCTCCTTTTTTCTTTTCTTCATTCCCTGCTTCTGATTCTTGCTTCTCGAAATTGTACTTTTCACCATATACTACCAATCTTTTTCTCCACTCATCCACAGCATCCACAACCTCCTCACCTCTGTACTTTGTTAAACATTCTGCAATCATTTCGTGTGTTTCTTTGACATGCATGTCCAGCTCTTTTGTTTTGGATTTTATCAGACAAATCCATTCCTGAAAAGATAACCAGCACATTCTTTTTATAAAGTAGCACAAATTGTAAAAGTAGCACATTCTTTTTATAAAGTAGCACAAATTGTAAAAGTAGCACATTTTCCATTTTTATTTTTACATACACATGATAAAAGTTTACAATAAAAGTAGCACATTTCAAACTAGCACAGTTTTACAATCCATTTAAACCAGCACACTTTAGCATATAAATCAGCACAATTTCACATTCCAAATTCTAACATTAAACTAACATATACTAGGTATAAACTAGCACAATTTAACATTCCAAACACTAAATGTCATAAAAGTAGCACATTTTTCAACAAATGTCATAAAAGTAGCACATTTTTTCAATAACCATCTAAACCAGCACTTTTTTCAGTAATACTACAGATAAACACAATAAAATAGAAATTACCACTCCACTTGTTGGATTTGTAGGTGGAATTTGTGAGAGTTTTTCCTGGGATTGTGGAATGTCCAAACTTTGTGTAATGTCTAGAGATTATGGGAAGTCACTAAAGTAATGATTTCTAGCTTCATCAGTTTCCTTTGAGATTTTTTGATATATGGATAGAGGTTGTTCAGCTGGTGCTTTTTTCTTCATCTTCAGTTTTACCTTCAAATTCTTTCGTTTTTCATTTTCTTCTGTTTCACCAGTTGTTGCTGCTTTCAAACTTGTTTTCTTCTTACTCTTCACCACCTTTTGAGTAGGTGTTTGTGTTGTCAAGGTGAGTTTCTGTGCTGGTTTCCCATCTTTTTCAATTCTCTTTCTTTTATTGCTTTCCACCACCGGACCAAGCTTTTTAATTGTATCATTTTTATGATACATTACAGCTGGTATCATCTTCTGTGTTGGATTTGTTCTTTGGTATGTATCATGAGCATAAACCAACTGATTGATTTACAAGTTAGTTTTTGTTATTATGTTTGATAAAAAACAATAAATATAGATCATTTTTAGATAACTACAACATACCACTAGAAATGTTATCGGTCCGATGTAATGTGTTGCTTTAGATTGGAACCAGCTTGTTGTCTTTCTGTTCAAGCAGTCGATCACGTAGCTGCACCAGTCAACATCCTTAATATCTACATCAGGTTGCAATGTTGTAAGGAATTTCATGTTGACGCTGCCACCGTGTGTGAGCTCTGCCATTATTGAGTTGAACATTACAAGAAAGTTCAGTTGAAATAGCCTTCCACTCTCCTTCTGTTCTTTCACAACATGAATAATATGATGCATTTTTGGCAGTTCATCATCAATTTCAAATTGATTTCTAAACTCTGCAACAACTGGATCACTCATTGATGGTTTAGTCACCTTAACCTTCACTTTACCCATTGGTATGCCAAGAACTTCTTGTACTAGGTTAGGTGTTATCACTACATTATGTGTACCTAGATTCAGTGTGTTGATTGTAGGTTCATAATTGTTAGTGAGCCAGTATCCCAGATCAGTTGGTATTTTTGTTATATCAAAGTTCTTCATGCTTTCAAATCCCATGTTATCTACTTCTGCTTTCTGTTCGTCAGATAACACTTGCATGAATTGAGCAAGGTTTTTTGGGCTGTTCCTGATTCTAATTCTTTTTTTTCCGGTTTGTGGCAACAGCTTTTAGTGCTGTTTTTTGTTTCTTTTCCGGTTGTTCGAAGTCACTGTCTGATGAGCCTGCAAGTAATTTCAGAAGAAACATAGTAACCAGCACAAGTTATAAAGTGTACTATATATTAAAAAAACAATAACCAGTACCATTTTGATCATTTAATACATAATAAACCATGATTTTTATAATTCAAAACATCATTGTTACATAAGGTTCAAAAAAACATGATCATAATACATAACAGCATTGATAACATTAGAAAACTAAAACAAACAACATAAACATGATGATCATAGCAGGAGCTGGCTAGATTGCTACTTCCTTCCAAAATTCTTGACTGAGATTATAGGTTTTTCCTCATCTTCTTCATGTTTAGGTTGTAGGATGGGGATCTTTTGTTTTTCATCATCTTCTTCTTTTTTGGGTTGTACAACTGAGATTTCAGGTTTCTCATCAATCTCTTCTTTTATGGGATCTGAAGGTTCACCACCAGAAGTAGGATGATTGGTATAGCTTGGCCCCCAGATTGCTACTTCATTCCAAAATTTCGGACTCATATAATATTCCTTTTTTGTTGGTCTTACAACTTTTAGTGGAATGGGATGCAAAGGTTCATTATCAAAAGTAGGGATTGGTTCTCCTGGTTGTACAATTTGTAGTGGTTTGGGATTGTACAGCTCTGTTTTCACACACAAAAAAGCAACTGAAACTTATATTACTTATCTCCTGAATTTAAAAGTAGCACAGTCGGTAAACCAGCACAGATTTGGAACCCAAAAAACCACTTGTGCTAGTTTCTTCTAAAACACTAAAGTAGCACAGACGGTAAACCAACTAGAATTTGTGCTAGTTTACTAGAAAACACTAAACCCTTTGTGCTAGTTTCTTCTAAAGCAATAAACTAGCACAGATAGTAAACCAGCACATATTTGGAACCCAAAAAACCAACTAGAACTTTGTGCTAGTTTCTTAAAAAAACACTAAACTAGCACGGAAGTTAAACCAGCACCGATTTCAAAACCAGTAAACCAACCACAACTTTGTGCTAGATATTTCTAAAACACTAAACTAGCACATAGGTTAAACCAGCACAGAAAATAAACCAGCACAAAAAATAAACCAGCACTATTTCATTAAAACACAACGATCGATCTGTTTTATAAAATGCAGAACATGAATCAGTTTAGACATATTAAAACCCTAGAAATCTGTTCGTTTACAGATCCTTAACAAACCTTCGAAATCGTCATCAGGTTTTGTTTCTTTTTGCTTCTGGCTTCTTGTAGATCTCTTAGAACCTGTGTAATCGATTTGATTTCGAAGAAACTTAGAAAAACCGTACAAAATTGAAACGAATACACCAAAATGCAAAAAAAAATGGAACGTACTCTCTGAATCCATCGTTGATGCTGTTTTTGTTGTTGTTTGTTCGATTTTCGTCTGTCTGATTGTCGATTTTAGGGGACGTTTGTTAGCGATTGGGAAGTTTTGAGAGAGAGTGAAGAAGAACTGTTTTTGAATCGTCAATAACTGCTTTACTTTTTGTCCAGTACTATTTTTTTGTTTATGGCGAAAATACCCCCGCGCGTTTTATTTTGTTTACTTATCTAGTTTAATATTAGGGATCTAATCTGGTCCATTGGTTGTTTAAAAAAATGGTGTAGATTGCTTCTTAGGCAACTTAGGCAAAATAGGCTTCTTAGGGGAACCGCCCCCTATATATATATTTGGTGAAATGTATATATGACAATTTAACAATTCATACATCTAATACACAGTTCAACGAACAACAAAGACATACAAGTCTTACACATATTTAAGACACAAGACTTGTACTCAAGTCATTTACAAAGGCCGAAGTGTCTAACAAATATAAGAACATTTGTAGGTCGCAACATTTTTCAAGACGACCACGCGTAAGATCACAAACACTTATCATTCACGGACGCAATACTGTGAGTTCATGTCCCCTATTCATTTAAATGTTTTACAACTTTACAACTATCGGGGAAAATACATGTTCAACGTATGTTAAAGTTAGGGAATGAAACACCTTAGATCATGTGCGAATTAGGGTTATACATCTAAGCACCATTAATCCAGTTTGGACCTAGGTACAAGTGGTTAGATCTAATGGGTTTTGGCGAGCCCCACTCTTGGTCATGGACCCATACAGAAGAGTGCGTTTGTGTCCCAGCCGATGGTAATCGACACGAAATCGTCTAGGTTTGGATTGCTTCCTAATTCATCACACATATTAATGTCCTCGCGAAACATTAATGATCAATGATTTCATTGACGCTTTACATACTACATCATTACATACAGATACATTTTATACAACTCACATTTTATGGATACAGTTTATACAACTCACATTTTATGGATACAGTTTATACAACTCACATTTTATAGATACATTTTATACAACTCACATTTTACAGACACATCTCATACAACTAAACTGCATGAACTCGCTCAACTTTTGTTGATGTTTTCAAACTTACATGTATTTCAGGGAATTAGTGGACCAATGCAACGATTTCAGTTCAAGGAAAACAAGTATCAATACTCCATGCCAACTATTGAAGGGTTTTCCTGTTATATACCGCCTCTTTGCGGTGATATAGTGGTCAAAGTCTTGACATTTTAAGACTTACATTTTGATGTATAAAACGATGACAACTTATTTTCATTTGATGGTTTGTAACCAATACATTCAACTTATGTTGCATTCTTTTGAAACAATTATGACAATGGCATTGGAGCTTGTTTTTATTCATTTAGTATGTTCACTTATATTGTTATGCAATGAGAACCGATCAGATCACACCTCGCGCTTCCGCTACGAGCGGGTGTGACAGATTGGTATCAGAGCATCGATTGTAGTGAACCAAGATTCTTTCTCGAGTCTAAGTCTACAATCACTAGGGACCTCTCACGAAAACCTCTTGTTCATGTTGAACAGATTATAAATAAAATTGGACAGGTCAAAAGGTTTTCATTGCATAAACATTTTCAAGGTCCACTACAACAAAAATTCATTTCACATAAATCAAGAGAGGACATTACCATGGGTGAAGTCTATGAGGAATAGACACGTTACATTAACAGACTATGTGCCTACAATACATTGCATTATCAGTGCTTATACAAGATAGACACATTGCATTATCAGTCTACACATCATAAATAGTTTACAAGTTCAGCATATACAAATTCAACTTATGCAAGATAGAAATCCTTGATAGATAGGATTTCATGTGATTATATATATATATATATATGATTTATTTATATATGTGTTGTACAAAATATTTTGCCAAGAACAAAATACCTTCGACTTCAAACTCTATTATTATTCTTTACTCGCACGATGAAAATATCGACCTCACATCGTGGAGCTTAACATGATTCCTAAGTGAAATCTTAAACTTAATTCCGTAAAATATGGTTGCTTTCTCGTGAATGCTGAGATGCCTGACCATGATAATGACGACAAGGCGGAGGTGGTAACCTTGGATAACAACTCCATTAGTGGGACGAGATCCCTGTGACTCATATTAATCAAGGTTGATATACTCTTATCCCTACAAGGAAGATGAATTACTCATCTTGAAGGTGCCCCTTCAGTTGTTATTGTTACAGATTCTTTCCATTTCTATTTCATCTAACGCCATGCCGTTCTACGAGTAATGACAACGAACATTGACACGTGAGCTATCACGAAGGTCCCTCCTATGTTGAAGGTATATTGACAATAGCGTTTCCTCTCTTACTGATCGGCTGCTTCGTACGAGAGAACGCTAGGGTGACCATGCAAGGCAATTTATTATTACGGTGGCCAACGTAATAACAACTTGTAGTGCATGGGAATTCTGGTGGACTCTGCGGGCCAAGCTAATGATCACTATTCGTTCAAAATTCTTAAGTTATTACTTTAGATTCAAATTTTTATCTATTAGAACACGAACTGAGGTGGTTAGTATAACACCCTACAATGCAATACAATACAGGAAGACGACACGTATTTGTTCACACCTAACATTCGATCTATATCACGATTCAGTTGAGACTAGTCATTTAAACAAACAAAACTTGTTAGCCACTCATGGAGGATTTTCCTCAACATTCTCGAAATTCTTGAACATGGGTTGGTTCCATGGTGTCTATGCCACTTTACCCTACTTTACCTTACCTTACGTTATCATATTCCACCTTATCATATTTATTGGAAATGAAACAATAAATTCCGTCGCTTGACATTTTTCTTTTCCCAAGGAATGGTATGGCATGAGCCATGCTGCAACTCCCTCATTGCATTCTATTTTCTAATAATCTTGCTAGAGCTCGTGAAACTCAAGCACTATTACCATAATTGTCACATGGACAAGTAAGACAAAGGATTTTCTCTACTTAGGATGATCGAGGTCCATAGAGTAGGGAATACATATTATATGGACGAAGACCACTGGTTGGTTTCCCCTCCTCAACGAATTTTTTTTTTCCATTTAAAAATATGACCAATACACGCAAGAGGCATTACAACTTTTTGGTTTTGGTTATCCACATTATCATTTATTCAAACATGTATGAACAATACGGTCTTGAGGTTTCCATGGCCGATTGATTGCATTCTTCATTCTTGGGCACATGATAGACTTTATTTATCCAAATACATGTCTAGATTCTTTTAATAGTGTGTATTAAAAAGATCATGGCGCCAAAAGAATCAATTGTTTAAGTTAAAAGTTATGTGTTGAAAACCATTGCTTTTACACAAGACGTGTTTTATACATGACATTGTCACACAAGACATTGTTATACATGTCATTTGACGTTGGTATACACAAGACATTTTTTTGGTGGTTATTTGTAAGTGATGAGACGTGTGTAATATGATAAAAGCATGGTGGATACGCCGCTGGTACTTCCTATATATAAGTGCTTATATTATATTGCATATCGTGGTGTTATTCAAATCTCTTCGATAAAGACAAGACACGACATTTTTGCACAAGACACGACATCCTCTACACAAGACATAATATTCTATTTCGAGACATGATATATTTATACACTACATTTTCATTGGTTATTTATTTAACCATACATCATTCTTTTATATCATCTGATTTTCATATAACTATTTTCATATGATTTTATAAAAGAACTCGATCATAACTGGAGCCAATGTTGATGGTTACACTTGATGCTTTCACGGTCTCTCAAGGGTTGTTCCATACTGGGTAACACCCGAATTCAAACACACTGAGTGTTACATTTCGGTTTTAGCCTCGGAGATCCGAAGCATGACCGCATCATCCCTCCCTACCTCGATCACTCAAACAATAACTCTCGCCATGAGAGAAATGAAGGCAATTGCTGCCATAAACGATTTTGGCACCAGGATGTATGCTGGTAACTTGCCGAAATCCTAAATGTGACAAGTGAGACGTTCATCATGAGGGCAATTGCAAAAGCACCAAGAGTAGCAGTGTGCTGATACCGGGCGCAAAACAAAGGCTAGTAAGACGATAATATTTAAGAACGGATCAAGCTAGTGAATAAGTGTGTGTGTGGCTAGAACTATGAATACTCCACAAAATCCCAATGAAGTCATGAGTACGTACACTCTACGATCATCATGTACCAATTCTTTTAATACCAACACCGAGCTTAGCTATGGTCTTTAAATGTTAAGCATATACTCGAATTAGAGTCATGTTGGACACACATTACTATATCAACTTAGCTAATGGGAAATTAGCTGACTCTTGTCAAATCATAAAAGGGTCACCGTTACATATCCTATCAATCAACATTTCACATCCATATTATTTGATACCATTGCCGATTTTTAGCTTTATCGCAACATTTCACATGCATAGTTTTATGACTAGTGACGGGATTGTCCTAGCTACAAATAGGGATTGGGTTATCCTACATGTAAACACAGGGATTGGATTGTTCTCTACATTTGTACAGTGAAGTCCTTACTACATAGAATTCAAAATGTACTTGGCCTAGAGTCACGTAAGCTAGACGTCTCCTCATTCTATAGAATTGGCAAACGGTAAACTAGTCGAGTCTGGAGTTGAAATTCAATATCGATCTCTTATCCATTCAGTCAGGTAGTTTCGAAGTAGGGGTTGGCATGGATTGGCTATCCAATAATTGAGCCGAAGTCTTCTGTCATGAGAAGATCGTTCGCTTACCACTACCGAATGAAGATACACTTGTTATCTATGGAGAGAAGCGCAACACATCATTGCAGACCATAAATTGCATGAAGCCACAAAAGTGCTTACGAAAAGGTTGTATTGCCTTTCTAGCACTTGTTGTCGACAAGAAGGCCGATGGGCCTCAGATGACAGATATTCCTGTGGTAAAAGAATTCCCTGAAGTCTTTCCTGAAGACTTGCCAGGACTACCACCATATCGACAAGTCGAGTTTCACATCGACTTGGTAATGGGAGCCACACCAATAGCCAGATCTTCATATCCATTTGCACCTTCTGAACCTTGTAGTTGACCGAATAAGGATGCTGTGAGTTCATAACCCCCACGCTTTACCATTATACATCTTTATAAAGGTTTTGGGAGTGGAAAGACATGTAAGTTTTGCAAAAGTGCACAACATTTTGATGAATGAAAATTCATATTTCTAAACCATGTTACAAATGAATTTCCAACTAACTCACATGGTTTATGAAAGGTTCTAGCTTCTACTCTAAGATAGACTTACGATCGAAGTATCATCAGTTATGAATTCATGTGGAAAGCCTACCGAAAACGGCTTTTAAAACTCGTTATAGTTATTACAAGTTTCTCGATTATGCCTTTTGGTTTAACGAGAGCAACAGTGATCTTCATGGATTTAATGAATCGTGTGTGCAAGCCGTACCTCAACAAATGTCATAGTATTTATTGATGACATATTAATATACTCACGATCGACTGATAAACACGAACAACATTTGAGAACCATTTTGAAGCTGCTAAAGAAGGAGAAACTATACGCGAAATTTTCCAAGTGCGAATTTTGGATTCGCGAAGTACAATTTCTTGGGCATATAGTGAACGAGAAAGGCATACATGTAGACCATCCAAGATTGAAGCAATTAAAAATTGGGAAGATCCCAAGACTCAAACTGAAGCCCGACAACTTTTGGGTTTAGCGGGATCTTATCAAAGATTGCCCAACCGCTAACCTCCCTCACACAGAAAGACAAGAAATTTGCCCCAATCAAAAAAACAAGAAGTAGCATTACAACTTGTACTTAAGATTGGTGCATAGCATTTCAAAATCTTATCATTACCCGACGGTACCGAAGACTTTGTTGTATACTGTGATGCTTCGCATCATGGTTTGGGTTGTGTGCTCATGCCACGTGAAAAAGTTATCACATACACGTCGCATCAACTAAAAGTTCACGAGAAGAACTATATCACTCACGACCTTGAGTTAGGCACGATGGTATTCGCTTTGAAATATGGCGAAATTATTTATATGGTACTCAATGCACTATTTTCACAGATCATAAAACCCTTCAACACATATTCAACCAAAACGAATTAAACATACGTCAACGACGTAGGGTTGAATTGTTGAACGACTATGATTATGAAATAAAGTACCATCCGAGCAAGGCGAATGTTGTAGTAGGCGCCTTGAGCCGCAAGGAACGAGTTTGAACATTTAGAGTTCAAGCATTAGAGAAGATGATTCACAAGCGCTCAAGGAAGAGCATATTCAAGCAGAAACACTTCGAGGCATGAAGAAACAATTAGTTCCGAAAGAAGATGGAACTTTATACCTTATGGGTCGAAATTGGGTTCCATTCTTTGGCGGCCTTCGAGATGATATTTTGAGGAAGCACATAGGCCTAAGTATTAAAAGAATACTATTGATGGCCTAACCTCAAAAGTGATATCGCGACTTATGTAGGAGAATGCTTGACTTGCGCAAAAGCCAAGGCTGAATATCAGAAACCCTCGGACTTGTTACAACAACCCGAGATTTCCGTTTGGAAATGGGAACAAATATCGATGGACTTCATTACGAAGTTACCCAGGACCTCATGCGGTCATTACATGATTGGGTAATCATCGATAGACTAACCAAGTCCACACACTTCTTACCGATTTGGGAGGAGGATAGTACAGAGAAACTAGTGGAACCCTATCTTAAGGAAATAGTGGCTCGTCATAGAGTGCCTATTTCAATCATCTCAGACCGAGACGATCGCTTTGTGTCAAGAATTTGGAAGTCATTCCAACAGGCCTTTGGATCTCATTTAAATCTAAGTACGACCTTTCATCCACAAACTGACGGCCAGAGCGAACGGACAATCCAAACACTCGAAGATATGCTTCGTGCATGTGTTATGGATTTAAGCGGCAACTGGGATACTCACTTACCATTGGTTGAGTTTTCCTACAACAACAGCTACCACACAAGTATACAGGCTGCACCGTTCGAAGCTCTCTACGGTCGAAAGTGTCGCTCTCCGCTATGTTGGGCAAAAGCGGGCGATAAACAACTTATCGGTCCGGAGTTAGTACAAGAGACTACAGATAAAATCTTCCAGATCAGAGACTGTATCAAGGCGGCTCACGATCGACAAAAGAGCTACGCAGACAAGAGACGGAAGCCATTATCCTTCGAGGTCGGAGACAAGGTCTTATTGAAAGTCTCGCCTTGGAAGGGCGTGGCAAGATTCAGTAAGCGAGGAAAGCTTAACCCCCGTTATGTAGGTCCATTTGAAATCTTGGAAAAGATTGGCACCGTTTCCTACAAAATGAAGTTACTAGAAGAACTAAGTAGAGTACACGACATATTTCATTTGTCGAATCTCAAGAAGAGTCCAATGCAAGAAACAGTTTTCATCCCGGAGGATGAGGTTCATATAGATAACAAACTCCAATTCGCCAAAGCACCTGTTGAGGTCATGGACCGGAAGGTCCAGGAAACATGAAGGAGTCGTAACATATTAACAAAAATTCATTGGAACTCTCGACACGGACCCGAATATACTTCGGAACGTGAAAATCAAATCAAAACCAAAATACCCCCACCTGTTCGAGAATACTCCTGCAAAGGATGACTCAGCTTGAATTTCGGGACGAAATTCTCAATAACAGGGGGAGAATGTGACAA
Organism: Helianthus tuberosus; assembly: GCA_030545235.1. Classification (NCBI taxonomy): domain Eukaryota; kingdom Viridiplantae; phylum Streptophyta; class Magnoliopsida; order Asterales; family Asteraceae; genus Helianthus; species Helianthus tuberosus. The sequence goes on along the minus strand of CM060426.1, from coordinate 44,888,534 downwards.
CTGCCACTTTCGGGTAATTTTCGTACATTTAAAGCAATGATTTACATTATACAAGTATGTGTTTTGAATATTCGAACTGCATGATTACATGATATACATCTTAGAACACTCAAGGAATATTCATTTATGATGCACATTATTCATTTTTATTGGTTACATTTGAAATAGTGTAAACAATGCATCGAAATAGCTAGAGTAGTACCTAGTAAACTAGTGTGCTGACGAGAACTCAGGATCTGCATAAACCATCTAAATTACATCTTTAGGACTTAGACGAAAGTCCAACATCAAATATACATTAAACCCTATATGGGAATAAAAGGGTTTGGTTTAATATATTACCAATGTCCGGTAGCACCAAAAACTGCCGAAAAGCGCTAAAAGTTACCATTTCAATAATTTTTCCGCAAAATTCAGCATTGGTATTTTTATTACAAGATGCAAAAGTGTTGTTTATACACAAATTCCATATAAAAAAATACATAGGGAATATCATATAAATACATAACCGAATATTTCCCTATAACTTATATATGTTAACCTTTCGACTATCTTCTTGCGAAACGAGCGCTAAACATCTAGCCGAACTATATTTTGGCACATGTAGCGAACTAGTGAACATTATTTTTGACCAAATAAAGCTAGTTTATGATCAATTTATGTCATGAATCATCTTGAAAAGTTGCAAAAACTTAAACCTTTAAACACTTAACAACTTCATCACATTTTGAGTCCTTAAAATTTACTAACACTTTTAACCACATAAGACCCCCCCCCCCACATGTTTATAACCGAAATTAAAGGGGTCCCACACCTTTAATTATTTGCTAATAATATCTAGATATTTTAGTGGTTACTAGTGGATGAGAATTGGTGATTAATTATAACACTTATCATATTAAAGATTACTACACTTTACCACATATTTCACCTTTTATTACAAAACACAAATTCTCTCATCATCTTCATCTTTTTTTTTTTTACCAAGAACACCATAAAAAAACCCATTTTATTTTATCATCTCCTTGATGATCAAGATGGATTTCCATGGAAAATAAGAAGATCTAAAGCACTTACAAGTAAAAGGACACTTTTTCATCCATCCAAGAACCTTCAATCATCAAGATCATCATCTTCTTTGGTTCTTAATCATCTTCTAAGATCATCCCTAGCCAAGTGCTAGAAGTAAGCTTCAAGATCTATTTTTTTTTCATACTTATATTATGTTTATGATTGTTATTATAACTAATAAATAACTAAATAATCATACATAATAAACATGAAAAATACAAAGAAGCAAAAATAATAATTATGATTTATTTATGCTTGTTTATGTTGTGATCTAAGACTTGTTAGTTGCATATTTGATCTTGTTATGATGATTATGATATGAAGAACTTGTTAGATAATGTTTTAAAAATATGATCTAACAATTATACATGTTTATGTTAAAGGGTTTTTAACATAAAAGTTTAAATGGATGATCATAACCTTTGATCTTGTGAAAGTATTTAAGGTTTTTATTTAAAAACAAGACTTTTACAAAATTATAAAAAGTAACATACAACATGAGATTTTTATAAAAGTTGTTAAAACTAGAAGTAAACTTGGTTTTTGAACTAGTTAGCATATGTTATGATCATGTCCAAAACCCTACATGATTTGGAGATCATTTTGATAAGTTTATGTTATAAAAATCTCATATGTTTTTAGTTAAGATGTTGAGTAAATTGATGGTGATTTGGACAAGAAAATGATATGTTTATTAAACATGGCCAAATGATTAATACAAAGGTTATATGGCCATTTTTTTTAAAAAAACATTATGTTAAGAAAACTATCATTTTTGGTTAAATCTTTATTAGATTGAAAAGTTTTTTTTTTTTAAGAAAGGCTTTTATAAAAGAAAAGACAAGATAAATATATATTTTTTTTAGAAAATATATATTTGATCATTTTAACAACTTAAGTGATGTGTGGTATTTGATGTATTAGTTATATATATCAAAGATAGGAACTTTATTACAATGGTAATAATGAACGCATGATACATAATAATCAAAGTCTTACAAGACTTCACATAATTACGCCTTAAAACGAGTTACGGACGATCCGAGTAATCGAATACAAATTATGGTCAAATCGGACGACGGACGAACCTATGAACATATCACCAATCCGAGGACTTACTACGACATTTGGGCGATCTTTCGACGCGGACACCAAAATATGTTACCATTAACAAAATTCGAACATTTTGAAACTTATAAAAACTATTATGTTTTTATTAACTAAAAAGTATACTTAGTTTTTTTTTATAAAAATGTTTTTATAAAAATGAAAGACTTATACTTTCAAATGGGCTTACACTTCTTAATGGGCTAGTTTATACAAATGGGCTATCTTTTACAAATGGGCTATTATTTATAAATGGGCTTAACTTCATAATGGGCTTATCAAACATATGGGCCAAGGCCCAATAACATTAAGCCCAATACTATTGAGGCCCAATACTATTGAGGCCCAACACTATTGAGGCCCAACACTATTTATGCCCAACACTATTGAGGCCCAACACTATTGAGGCCCAACACTATTGAGGCCCAACACTATTTAGGCCCAACACTATTGAGGCCCAACACTATTGAGGCCCAACACTATTTAAGCCCAATAACATGAATTCTTGGATTAAGCCCAATGACTTATAATTGATAAAAACACAATTATACAATTTACTTATATGAGACACGAAATCAAGAAGACAAGACCCGATGATACAACTCACAAGATACAAGATTACATATATATATATATATATTTGGTGAAATGTATATATGACAATTTAACAATTCATACATCTAATACACAGTTCAACGAACAACAAAGACATACAAGTCTTACACATATTTAAGACACAAGACTTGTACTCAAGTCATTTACAAAGGCCGAAGTGTCTAACAAATATAAGAACATTTGTAGGTCGCAACATTTTTCAAGACGACCACGCGTAAGATCACAAACACTTATCATTCACGGACGCAATACTGTGAGTTCATGTCCCCTATTCATTTAAATGTTTTACAACTTTACAACTATCGGGGAAAATACATGTTCAACGTATGTTAAAGTTAGGGAATGAAACACCTTAGATCATGTGCGAATTAGGGTTATACATCTAAGCACCATTAATCCAGTTTGGACCTAGGTACAAGTGGTTAGATCTAATGGGTTTTGGCGAGCCCCACTCTTGGTCATGGACCCATACAGAAGAGTGCGTTTGTGTCCCAGTCGATGGTAATCGACACGAAATCGTCTAGGTTTGGATTGCTTCCTAATTCGTCACACATATTAATGTCCTCGCGAAACATTAATGATCAACGATTTCATTGACGCTTTACATACTACATCATTACATACAGATACATTTTATACAACTCACATTTTATGGATACAGTTTATACAACTCACATTTTATGGATACAGTTTATACAACTCACATTTTATAGATACATTTTATACAACTCACATTTTACAGACACATCTCATACAACTAAACTGCATGAACTCGCTCAACTTTTGTTGATGTTTTCAAACTTACATGTATTTCAGGGAATTAGTGGACCAATGCAACGATTTCAGTTCAAGGAAAACAAGTATCAATACTCCATGCCAACTATTGAAGGGTTTGCCTGTTATATACCGCCTCTTTGCGGTGATATAGTGGTCAAAGTCTTGACATTTTAAGACTTACATTTTGATGTATAAAACGATGACAACTTATTTTCATTTGATGGTTTGTAACCAATACATTCAACTTATGTTGCATTCTTTTGAAACAATTATGACAATGGCATTGGAGCTTGTTTTTATTCATTTAGTATGTTCACTTATATTGTTATGCAATGAGAACCGATCAGATCACACCTCGCGCTTCCGCTACGAGCGGGTGTGACAACTCTCTCCATTAAGTAAAGGTATTGTTGAAAACAGAAACAATGGAGGTTGGGTAATTCTACACAAGCACATGACCAATCCAATAGTATCAATTGAAAGAATTGATACTTTGACCACTGCAGGAAGTATCTTAGGTTATGAAGCACAAAACAAGTATACCCTGATCAGAAAAGATAACAGTGAACAAAAGGTCACTGATGCAAATTTGGCTGATGATATTCACCCAATGGGAATAGTCAAAATGAAGAATATCATTGATGAAGAGAAAAGTAATTCAGTTGTGATCAGAAGAGCCCTTGAAAGCCTCAAAAGTGCAGGAGCAAAGCTATACAAAAGGGCTGCACTGGCAGACTTTGATCTATGTATCAATTTTGAGTACAGCAACAAGGTGCTAATACCTCCTCCCAACACTTCAATTCCAGCTGAAATCCCTTCCAAACGTGTGAGAACTGGAGCAATCTTTGACCAACCAGAAATGTGTGTAGTCTTTAAAGATGCTAATGATAAGAAAGCTCTATTCAGAATCAGTGAAATATACAGGTATTCAAATCAAACTCTAAAATATATAAGGAACTGCATGAATGAAAAACAAGAGCAGCTCAAGTAGAAGGGAAAGAACAATGAGCAGCTGAGAAAAACAATTGAAGAATGCATTGAAAACTGGATGGAAGCAAGAGGATGGTACAAAGATATGTACAAAGAAACTCAAAAGGCAATTGACCACAAGAAAAGGCTGAAACCAGGAGACAAATACAGAAGTGGAGTGAAGATCAATTAATGAATTGATGAGATTAAATTTCTGTTTTTGAACAATATTTTATTTTTGTCTGATTTATGGTTGGTTTGACTATGTTCTATGTTTCTGAACTTAGTTGTTTTTAAATTTCTCTTTCAAGAAAGTTGTTTATGTTAGATATAGAGATAGTTCATTTTCTAACAATACTTAGGGGGAAACTGTTAGGAAACTTTATTTGTAAGTATTGAAGAAAATCACAATCAACTGGATCTATGAAGAGATCACAGTCCTGAAGATCACAAACAAGAAAAAGAAGATCAGATAGGACAACTGAAATGAACAGCATCTACTTCAAAGAATCACAAGTTGATCAAGAGCTGAATTAGATTATCAGAGAAGGTCATTTCTGATGTATCTGATGATATTTCTAATGAAATATCATCAGTTTCTGACGATTCTGATCATCAGGATTTTTCGGATGATTTGTTCACCAGAATTTCTGATGAAGTGGTTTATCAGAAATTCTGATGAAATACCCCACTTGTCTGAAATCAGCTCTATCCTGCAACAATTACCGAAGCAAGTTGACATTATTTGATATCATGATGAAAAAGGCAACTTGAACGTTGGATTCAATGAATATGTCAATTGGCCACTTTTTGCAGGACTTATTGCATGAATAAACTATTGTTTATTCATGCACCCAACCTTCTATAAATAGAAGGCCCAACCAGCAGAAGACAATTGAGTTTTGAAGCTTAGCATTCACACATACATCAAAACTCCATTGCCCTCTCACCCACAGAATTCAAGATTCATTTGTACTAGATAATAATCTTACAATCACCTTGTAAACCATTTTGTTTCAAAGTGATATAAACTTGGTAATTCTGTAGGTCTTGTTTCTGAAAGTCTGATTTCCATTTCCGCACATCTTTTTCACATCTACTGAAATCACTTGCCATATTACGTGAAAAGAAGTTGTTTAAGGCCATACTGGGTCCAATACCAGTTGAGTTGGGAAGCTTTGACGTGGTAGTTGGAATGGATTGGTTGTCAAGCAACCGAGCTGAGATCGTATGCCACGAAAAGATCATTCGCATCCCGATGGCGAATGGAGAAACGATTGTAGTGCATGGAGAGAAGCATGATACTCCTCTAAGGATTATCAGTTGTTTGAAGGCTCGAAAGTTTTTGTAGAAGGGATGTGTTGCCTTCTTAGCTCACATTGTTGATAAGGAAGCTGGTGAGCCGAAGCTGAAAGATATCCCGATTGTAAGGGAATATCCTGAAGACTTCCCCAAAGACTTGCCAGGATTGCCACTGCAACGACAAGTCGAATTCCATATTGACTTGGTTCCAGGCGCCGCGCCGGTGACCAAGGCACCTTATCGACTTGCACCTTCCGAGGTGCAAGAATTGTCGATGCAACTTCAGGAGCTTCTGGACAAAGGATTCATTAGACCAAGCTTCTCGCCTTGGGGAGCTATAGTTTTATTCGTCAAGAAGACGGACGGTAGCTTTCGCATGTGCATTGACTACCGCGAGCTAAACAAGTTAACCATCAAAAACTGGTATCCTTTGCCGAGGATTGATGACCTCTTCGATCAACTTCAAGGTTCGAGTTACTACTCCAAGATCGACCTTCGATCAGGATATCACCAGCTGAGGATCCAAGAAGAAAGTATACCAAAAACTACCTTCAGAACTCGTTATGGACATTATGAGTTTCTGGTGATGCCGTTTGGTCTGACAAACACGCCAGCATTGTTTATTGATTTGATGAACCGAGTATGCAAGTCGTATCTCTATAAATTCGTGATTGTGTTTATCGACGATATTTTGATCTATTCTAGGACCAAGGAAGAGCACGAACAACACCTTAGAGCTATTTTAGAGTTGCTCAAGAAGGAGAAGCTGTATGCTAAGTTCTCGAAGTGCGAGTTCTGGTTGCGTGAGGTACAGTTCCTCGGTCATGTAGTGAATGAAGATGGAATCCATGTGGATCCCACCAAGATCGAGGTGATTAAGAATTGGGAAACACCGAAGACGCCAACCGATATCCGCCATTTTCTAGGTTTAGTTTGGTATTATCGCAGATTCAATGAGGATTTTTCTAAAATCACTCAACCGCTGACCTCCCTTACTTAAAAGGACAAGAAGTATGAATGGGGAGACAAGCAAGAAGAAGCTTTTCAGTTGCTTAAGAATAAGCTTTGCGATGCACCTATATTATCCCTACCCGAAGGCACCAATGACTTCGTGGTATACTGTGACACTTCGCGACAGGGATTAGGTTGTGTGCTGATGCAGCGACAGAAGGTTATCGCTTATGCTTCACGCCGATTGAAGGTTCATGAGAAAAACTACACCACACATGACTTGGAATTAGGCGTAGTGGTGTTTGCATTAAAGATTTGCCGACATTATTTGTATGGCACCCGACGCACGATCTTTACCGATCACAAGAGCCTACAACACATATTTGATCAGAAAGAGCTTAATATGAGACAACGACGATGGGTCGAGCTGTTAAACGATTATGATTGCGAAATCAAATATCACCCAGGAAAGGAGAATGTGGTGGCAGACGCCTTGAGTCGAAAAGAGAGGATTAAGCCCATAAGGGTTAGGGATTTGGAGATGATCATTCAAACAGACCTCTCATTGCGCATTCGTGCTGCACAAAGAGAAGCTCTCAAAAAGGAAAACTTGAAGGATGAATACCTCCGTGGGATGGAGAAGCAGTTGGTACCCAATGAGGAAGGAACTTTATGTTTCATGATGCGAATTTGGGTTCCCCTCTTTGGTGGTCTTAGAAATGCTATTTTTTGATGAAGCTCATAAATCCAGGTACTCGATTCACCAAGGATCGGATAAGATGTACCAAGATTTGAAAGATTTCTATTGGTGGCCAAGACTGAGAGGTGATGTTGCGACTTACGTTGGAAAGTGCTTAACTTGTGCCAAAGTAAAGGCTAAGTATCAGAAGCCTTCAGGTCTCCTGCAGCAACCTGAGATACCCATGTGAAAGTGGGAGCAAATCTCAATGGACTTCATAACAAAGCTACCAAAGACACCCAGAGGTCATGATACGATTTGGGTAATCGTAGACCATCTGACAAAATCCGCGCACTTTCTGTCGATCAGGGAAAAGGATAACACAGGTAAGCTAGTTGAGCTGTACCTAAGGGAGATAGTTGCACGTCATGGAGTGCCTATATCGATTAGGCACTGGCTGCTGAAGTAGACCCGAGGGTTTCTGATGCTCTGCTTTGACTTTAGCACAAGTCAAACACTTACTTACATACGTCGCAATGTGAGCCTTCATCTTTGGCCACCAATACATAACCCCGAGATCTTGATACATCTTGTCTGAGCCCGGGTGAATAGAATACCGAGACTTGTGCACTTCATCCATCACAAGCTCTCGAAGATTACCATACAAAGGAACCCATACCCGTTCCATAAAATAACGAAGGCCGTCAGATCTCTCCTTCAATGCCCCGTAAGTACTCAGCCTCGATGTTCTCTTCCTTCAATGCCTCGATCTGAGCGGAACGAATCTGAGCAGGTAAACCAAAATGAATAGTAAGCTGCAGAGCGCGAACACGCTTAGGCTTCGTCTCCTTTCGGCTAAGTGCATCAGCCACAACATTAGCTTTCCCCGGATGATACTTGATGGCACACTCATAATCATTCAAAAGCTCTATCCAACGACGTTGCCGCATATTCAACTCCTTCTGGCCGAAGATATACTGGAGACTCCTGTGATCGGTGTAGATGGTGCATTTGGTACCGTACAGATAATGTCTCCAAATCTTCAACGCAAATACTACAGCCCCTAACTCCAAGTCGTGAGTCGTATAATTCTTCTCGTGTACCTTCAGCTGACGAGAAGCATAAGCTATCACTTTCTCACGTTGCATCAACACGCAACCGAGACCCTGAATCGAAGCATCACAATAAACCACAAAATCTTCGGTACCCTCTGGTAAGGACAAGATCGGTGCACTGCACAGTTTCTGCTTCAAATGCTGGAAAGCATCCTCCTGTTTCGTTCCCCAAGAATAGACAACGTTTTTCTGTGTCAAGGAGGTAAGAGGTTGAGAAATCTTTGAGAAATCCTGAATAAACCGATGGTAGTACCCTGCAAGACCCAGGAATTGTCGCACCTCTGAAGGATTCTTCGGTGCCGCCCAATTCCTAATAGCTTCAATCTTGGTAGGATCCACATGTATCCCCATCTCGTTGACAATATGCCCAAGAAAGTGTACTTCCCGAATCCAGAAATCACACTTAGAAAACTTTGCGTAAAGCTGCTCCTTCCTCAGGAGCTCCAAGATGAGACGCAGATGTCGTTCGTGGTCCTCCTTGTTCTTGGAGTAGATCAAGATGTCGTCGATGAAAACAATAACGAAGTCGTCAAGATACGGCTTGCACACGCGGTTCATGAGATCCATGAAGACCGCTGGTGTGTTGGTCAACCCAAACGGCATAACCAAAAACTCATAGTGGCCATACCGCGTCCGAAAAGCCGTTCTAGGAACATCTTCCTCCCTAACTAGTACCTGATGATAACCCGACCTTAAGTCGATCGTGGAATAGAAACTTGACCCTTGCAGATGGTCAAACAGGTCGTCGATACGGGGTAAAGGATATCGGTTCTTGACCGTCACTTTGTTGAGCTCGCGATAATCTATACACATCCGAAAGGACCCATCCTTCTTCTTCACAAACAGTACTGGGGCTCCCCAAGGCGAAGAGCTAGGTTGGATAAAACCCCTATCCAACCGCTCTTGGAGTTGATTCGACAACTCCTGTAACTCCCCTGGCGCAAGACGATAAGGAGCACGAGCAATCGGGGCTGCTCCTGGCGGTGTGGAGGTAAACCAGGGAGTTCTTCAGGAAACTCACGAACTACTGGAAAATCCTCGATCTTCCTCACATCAGATTGCGAATCAGTAATAAGAGCTAAGATAGCAGGATAGTCCTTACGCAGACACTTCTGAGCCTTCATTGCCGAAATAATGCTCACTGTGGCACCACTACGATGACCCTGAACAGATAGAGATTCTCCGCTAGGGAGAGGAACACGCACGATTTTCTCCTTGCAGAGAATTTCCGCCTGATGCTTGGACAACCAGTCCATGCCAATAACCACATCAAAGCTTCCGAGAGTAATAGGGAGTAGGTCAATGCCGAACACCTGACCCATGAGGTCGAGTTTGCACCCAACGAGAATGTGTGAAGCTTCAATTGACTTACCATCAGCTATCTCTACTATGTGCTTAGTTACAAGTGGTGTAGGACTCAGCCCTAACCGACGACTGAACCCCAATGATACATAACTCCAATCGGCACCAGAGTCAAATAAAATAGAAGCAAATATACCATTTACTGAAAGCGTACCAGTCACTACGTTGCTATCATTCCGAGCCCCCCAGCTCCAATAGTAAACACGCGCCCACGCGCACCGTTTCCCCCGTTTTCCCATTGTTGTTTCCAGCATTGTTGTTATTCCCATTGTAATTACCTCCAGCATTCTGATTCAGTTGAGGACAGTCTCGCTTGATGTGACCCTCAGCTCCACATTGAAAACAACCCTTATGAATACCCTGATTCTGCTGAGGCTGCTGCCTACCCTGCTGCTGTGACGGCTGCTGCGGGTTCGGGAGTGAAACCCTACAATCCCTGGCCATGTGTCCCGCTTCGTTGCACCTGTGACATATCCGAGTACACTACCCCGATGATGATAGTTGCACTTGTTGCACTGTGGTAGTTTTCTCGCATAAGAACCCTGACCTGAACTGTTACCCTGATTCTGATTCACTGAAGAAGACTGGCTGAAACTACAATTGCTACCAGTGTCTGGCCTCTTCTGTGACTGCACTGAATTGGACGCCTTGTCCATATCGTTCCACTTATGTTTGCTGTCAGTAGTAGGAGTAGTAGTTGTAATAGCAACAGTAGTAGTAGCAGAAACACGTGGTGGCAGTGAACCACTCTCCACCTCCTGGTCGGTGATCTTATGAGCCAAACGAACAATCTATGTCAAGTTGTTGAGGTTTGCTGCAGTAACCAAACCCTTTACTAGTGGAGGTAATCCCTTGATGAACAATTCAATTCTTCGAGTCGGAGGTCGGGACAAATTCGGGCACATGACAGCCAACTCATGCGACCGCTTCACGTATGCCTCAATCTCAGATCCCACCATCTTCAGATCATAATACTCGTTTTCTATTTTCTGTATCTCATCACGAGGACAATACTCCTCCCTGATCAACTCCTTAAAGTTGTCCCAAGTAGTGGTGTTCGCCGCCTCGATGCCCAACAGCTGAACCTGGGCATTCCACCACGTCAGGGCACCATCCTCGAGTGTGCCTGAGGCATACTTCACTCTGTCCCCCACAGGACAGTTACACATCGCGAATACGGACTCCGCCTTTTCGAACCAACGCAGGAGTCCTACAGCCCCTTCAGTCCCACTGAAGGTCTGCGGCTTACAATCCATAAAGGTTTTGAACGTGCAAACAGGTGGATGGTGCGGATTTTGCTGCCTCGGTTGACCAGCCTGATAAGCCGCTAAAGCTTCAGCCACGCGAGTGTTGATTAAATCAGTTAACTCAGCTTGAGTCATAACAATATGGCCACGTCCACCTCCACGGCCTCCACCACGTCCACTCATGATTCTATACAAGTAAAGGAAGGATTCAAAAAGCAAGTTCAAGTAGGAGTCAAGCATTACTATGACCTCCCATAGACTACCGAGTTCTATCATAACATCAACTAACAGAGCGGAACCCTTTTCACACTTGTCAAGTTTCACTGGGACTCACATGCACCTCACGTTATTATTATGTGTGCACCCATAATAATAAGGCAATTTGCATGCTTATCTCAGTGCCTCTTAACTTGTGTTAAAAGGTTTCCCCGAATTCAAGCAATAAGACATACGACACCACAACATAGATCATGAAGGTTCAAGAAGAGTCCCACTCTTAAAACACGTAACATGGGTTGGAAACATAGAAACTCATACTGTAGTGCCAAGTGTGCATTCACGTGTGATGTTAATCATAAGCAAACACTAGATATACTATGCAATAGTAAACAAGAGATAAACCTTGGAGTCTGGAGCTGAGTGTCATGGTCGATTTCGGATCTGTTCGGTTATAGTCTGGTTTTATAAAATCGTTTTAAAACCAAGTTCGCTATAACCAGTGGCTCTGATACCAAACTGTCACACCCCCAAAATACCACCTAGGGAGTGTCCCTGATGGGCGTGTGACGTGCCGACAATGAGCCACTAATTACATTGAACCCACACAAGTTTCAAAATAAAGCTCCCAATCATTAATAAAATAACATCAACAAGTTTATATGAAAACCAATACATTCAGCGGAAGCAAATAACAAACTAAAGTTAGACTGTTTAAAACCAAGGTATAGTATTAAGAATCCAATCAAATCAATCTCTCCAATCGACCCATGACCACTTCCACTACTCCAGACAGTAAGTATCCAAATCCAAGAAACCTAACGACCTACGAGCATGCAACAAGTGTATCAGACAAAGCTGACGAGTTCACAGTTTTAATAAAACGTTAGTTACCAAGTATTTAGTCCAGTTTGTTTAACAAATACGAAAGAAATGTTGATAATATCTCGATACTGAACAAGACGGCTCCTGATGTATGTTTTGCCCGTTCCCCAGTGCTCCTATCAAAGCACTGGGCCCGACTGGGTCATTAGTTCACACCCGCCCTCTCTCAGGAACGGGGTGAGGGTGCCAAACCTAAGTAGCGCTACCAACTAATACCCCGCTACCACCCCCGATAGCAAAAGATGGGACTTAAGAGATAGAGAGTGAGAATATTATCCAACATCATAGTTTTACCCAAAAGACTTATCCCTCCCCGGGATACCCAATGACTGTCCCAACCACCGGGACGCATGCTCAAAGTAGTGAACTCACCTTCGGTTTGCTCGGTAATGTTAACGTGTCTTTGTGCGTTAAATAAATGCTTGGTCCGTTACATGTGACCTAATGTACGTTAATCGTAAGTACATATACATGTAAGGTTTTGAAATACCCTAGTGTCCAAACAACCCATCTCATATACATAACTATTATTTCAAACAATTGTATCACCTTAGTTATAGTCAATTCAATTTAAAGTTGTCCCGTACAGAAAGTTGGGAACTTCTCCTGATTTCATGACCATTCTCTTTATTAGTAGGAAACTAATCGATATAATAAAAACTGTCATATAACCATGATGTTTATTCTATACTTGAACGTGTGTGTATTGTTATAATTGTTCTATGTTTAAATACAATCAAATTATAAAATGTTGACCCACTAACATAAAAGTTTCGGCCCTACTACAACAATTTGAATGGCAAATTTTGAAATTCATGAAATCCCCTTTTTTCATTTAATTGATCGACACATAACATGCTTGCACAATTGTTATTCCTATTAATTCATATTAATATATATAGGCAAATAAATTCACCCAATGAGTTACATAGAATAACAAATATATGGTCTGACACTTAATTGTCTTGTATGTTTGAACCATAATGACAACAATTATAGGTTATCACATTTTGTTCTACCAAGTTCGGATGTATCAAATTAATAAGCATATTTTCTTTTACAATTTCCAACATGTACTGACATACCCCATCCCCATGTGTTTATTTGTTTTATGTTGACTTTGTATACTTCTACTATACATTGAACAGAGCACCTACATACTACTCATAGTAATTGTTTAATAACAAACAATGATCCATCACATAATCCAATCAATCATTAACAATTAACATGAATATGGACTTACAGTTCAATGGACCCGAATAAGGAGATGATGTCTCAATAATACAAGATCGTCTCAATGGGGCGTCTGCCGTTCGCGATTTCAAGGGATGTTTAGGGTTAGTGATGTTTATTAAGGGTTGTGTAATACACCAAGTATTACGTATACATAAGGAAAAGGAAGGTTTGGGCCAAGTCTAATCCTAATATTGGGTGGGCCGAGAAGTAACAACCTCAACGAATTAGTTTAAGGGGGGGTTGACTAAGGTTTGCTTAACCTTTCATAATAGGCATGATGTATGGGAAAACCGTACATATAAATCTAATCAGAATGTGTGGGCCGAGCCCACTTGGATTACGTTGTTTTTGGGCCTCAGTCCGGAGTGTAATGACGACACAAGGGTTAATGTGTGACCCGAAAACTTGCGGCCCAAAGATGCTAATATGTTAGTTTCACAAAATAACACACACGCTTAACAGATTTATAAAAGAACCCGGAATAAAGATCATCAGATTAAATGTTACAAACCTTGAACGTTCGGGTTGTCACATCATCCCCAACTTGAAAGAAATTTCGTCCCGAAATTTGACAAGTAAGCACGAAGGAGTAAAGTAGTAAATCAAGATTATTGCGGATTTTGCTCAGGTGCCACAGACGGGAGATTTGTGTCGAGAATTTGGCAATCTTTTCAAGAAGCGTTTGGTTCACAGTTGAACTTGAGCACGGCATTTCACCCACAGACATACGGTCAGAGCGAGAGAACGATTCAAACGCTTGAAGACATGTTACGATCTTGTGTGATGGACTTGGGTGGCAGTTGGGACACTCACCTGCCTTTGGTTGAGTTCTCCTATAATAACAGTTACCATACAAGCATTCAAGCTGCACCGTTTGAAGCTCTCTACAGACGAAAGTGTCGATCGCCGTTATGCTGGGCAGATGCAGGCGATAGACAACTTGTTTGTCCCGAATTAGTCCAAGAAACGATAGATAAGATCATACAGATCCGAGAGCGCATTAAGGCGGCTCGTGACCGACAAAAGAGCTATGGGGACCAAAGAAGGAAACCTTTGGAATTTGAAGTGGGAGATATGGTTTTGTTGAAAGTCTCACCTTGGAAAGGTGTAGCACGCTTTGGAAAGCGTGGAAAGTTAAACCCATGATTCATTGGACCGTTCAAAATTCTGGAGAGGATTGGTCTTGTAGCTTACAAGTTGGAACTACCTGCGGAACTTAATGGTGTTCATGAAACATTTCATGTGTCTAATTTGAAAAAGAGTCCAACTCAGGAAACAGTGGTTATTCCTGCTGACGAAGTTCACATTGATGACACACTCCACTTTACCGAAGAACCTGTTGAGGTTACTGACTGGAAAGTTAACAAAACTCGGAAGAGTAGTGTTAAGCTTGTTAAGGTTAGATGGAACGCGCATCACGGCCCAGAGTTTACGTGGGAGCGTGAGGATCGCATGAAAGCAAAATACCCGCATTTATTCCCTAACTCCCCTGCTGCTAGTAGTAAAGCTTAAAATTTCGGGACGAAATTTTCTTAACAGGGGGAGAATGTGACAATTGTCAAAAATCCAGGTATCCGTACAACTTACTAACCATGGTTAGTGCTTAATGACTGTGCTGAATTACAATTAACTACATTCTGATCACTGCCATATACATACATGTGCATCATACATTGTTTAATGTCATACTAATATTGCATGAAAGCTTTATTGCCTCAAATGATGCATTAAGTACAGTTAGCACAATTATCTGATAAATCAGGAAAATGCTGATAGAACTCAGCACATAGACACACAGTGCAATGAGACACAGAATGAGCCAGAAACCAAGTACTACACTAGTGTAGTGTGTAGGAAAGTAAGGATCACAAAACTGCCTTTCTAGTGATAGTTTAAGTGCCGGAAAGTGCCTAAAACTCACCCAAGGTGCTGAATTCAGCAAAAATCAGCATTTGAACTATCTGAAATCATGCAGAAAAATGGTTAAATGGTCCTGAATGCTTTCCTAAGTGTCGGGAATCAAAAGTGTCACAAAAGGTAACATAAAGCACACTAAACTACATAGTTTAGCACTTTAACGAACCAGTAACCAACCAAAAAACCGGACACTACCCGAAACATCAAAATTACACTAAAGGCATTGTTTTAACATTACCAAGCTAGTTATGGTCCCCGAACATCATAACACCCCATACAAAATATCTACTAACTAAAGCATGTAACTAACACTTACATTTTAACCTTAAACAAACTAACTAGTTAAAACCTATGCTAAGACCCCCCCCCCCCCCACCTATTTTCGGTCCAACAAGCATGGCCCACTCAAGATTTGTTTACATATTTTATTTGATCTTGTTGCTAGTCCATGGAACACATTACACAAGAGTTAACACTTGAACTTGGTTATAAGTAAGATATGGAAGGTTGTAAGCTCATTTCTTCACACACTAAAACACACACAAATCCTTCTTCCCTCTTGTGAACTCTCGGCCGAACACCCACACTTACACCACCACCATCATTCATCCAATCTCATACACTACAAGCTCATACAAAGGTGTTAGAGATCAAACAAGGAAGCTTGGTGGCTTTGGAGCTTGAAGGACCTCTCTTGCTTGCTTTTATCCACTCATTTTCTACTCTTGAATCATCCCTAGCCTTGTGCTAGTGGTAAGAGTCTTGATCTTGATATTTTACTTCCATTGTTAGTGGTTAAAGAAGAATCATAATCAAAAATATCAAGAACACTAAAGATCATAAGAAGTAAAACATGAACATAAGCTTGTTTTATGAAGATATCTTGATGAATATAAGTTGTTATGCATGTTGATCTTTGATTGTTTGTAGAAATGATGTTGATCATCATATGATCTTGCTAGATCATGATTAAAAACATAATCTAGCAAGATGAGAGGATGAACTTGATGAAAGTGAATGGATCATCCTTATGAAAATCATGAACTTGAAAGAATAAAAAATTTTTCTTGAAAAACCATGATCAAAGTAAGTTGTTAAACATATAGATCTAAAGATTTATAAATGGTATTTCAAAGATACCAAGTTAAAAACATAAGTTTCATATAATCTTGGTTCTTACATAAACAAGACTTGTTTTTAGTGATTAACCAAGTGTAGAAACACTTGTGTAACAAAAAGAATGCATAAAGAAATATTTTTAGAAAATATGTTTTGAAGTTGTAAACACCCAACTTTCTTAAAAATGAAGTTTTTAAAGAAGTAATCACATTTTAAAGGGTAACAAGACTTACTAAGAATACTAGTAAGTTACTACAAATTTTTACAAATATTCAAGTTCATGAAGTAGTGAAATATGCATGATTTTGGCAAGATTAGTAAGTAAAGGTTGTTTGTTGATAATTGTAAATTGATTGTGATGATTTTTACAAAAGAAAATGATATGCTTGAAAGCATGGAAACCTCCATTTTTAGGGGAAACTATGGCAAAATTTTCTAAAAATATTAACACTTAGAAAAATATTCTAAACAAATATTTACAAGTGTATTTTAACCATGAGTTTTCCATATAAACTTTGCCATAATTTTTGTTACAAAAGTGTAAGTGTTGGACGTTGGTTTTTATAAATAAAAGTGGCTAAATATATATTTAGAATATATATACATTGAAGACACACATGTATGATTATGTGCATACCTTGTGTATTAGTTATATTATTTTAAGGCTTGAAATAATATAACACACAAAAATACCAAAAATTACCATCCAAAATATTACCAAAATTCCAAGGAATAAATATACAAGTTGTACACAAAATATTGATGAAACCAAACTATGAAATATAAGACTTACAATTATTCCGGAATTTATTCACAAAGTATATTTTGGTAAATAATATTTTGAAAACCAAGGAAACAAAAGTATGATTTTTACAATTTCTACAAAAAAATATCATATTTTTTTACAAGGAAAAATATATTATTTTTGGAAAGTATGAAATATATATTTCTTGAAATTTTTAGAAGATATATTATTTTTAAAGAAATATATATATTCTTACACAAACAACAAATACAATACTTTTGGGAGAAAAATATATTTTCTCAAATAAATACGAACATATCATTTTTGAAAGAAAAGCGAGTTTATATATATTTTCTATGTTGGACATGAAAATATATAATTTTGGAACTTATAAGAAAATATAAATATTTTTGCCAAAAGAAAAATTATAAATAATTTTTCTAAATAATATTTATTACAATATATATTTTGGAAGTATATATTGGTGGACTTTTATTTAAAAATAATATTCCAGCGAATTAATACGAAGTTAAGTATACATAATACTTAATGAATACAATAAAAATACGTATTCTCGTACGTAAAATACACACCGGAATACGACCCCAAAACATGGCAAAAATACACATGTATAAGATACCCCCCATCCTTGGGAAGGAAATACAAGTATAAATACTTGGGAAGTATTATTACAATAATATTATTTAACAATTATTCCAAAATTCAATAGATATAATTTAAGTTAAAATATTAATTATTTTGACAAATAATTATATAACTTGGAATAATATCAAAGGAACAAAGAAACGTAACTCAAAGACACTTGTTGGTGCATACGTCTGTCGACTTCGTCTTGTATCGAGTCTAGTGTTAGAATAGTCAGATCAGGGCGTGTAGTACGAGAAAATAGGGTTGAGATGTTGTAATTTCGCTTGAAGGAGTTAATTCCGTTTGAAAGTGACTTGTGCAGTTTCAAACGAAATTAACTTAGTTAATTCCATTTGAAATGGCAACTGCCACTTTCAAACGGAATCTCCTCCCCTATATATAGGTCCTCAAGCGAAATCATTTGTAACATTCGGGTTTCCGGTGCCGAAGTGCTGCCGACGCGTCAATTGATCTGTATTGCTGTTAAATCAATAAAACAAGACGTTTAAGAGTAAAACAAGTTGTTTTCCAAGTCTGTTTCTTTGTTTCCGCCTCTGAAACAGACAAGAACTTTCTGATTGACTCGTTTGGGTCACGGAACGATCCTACAAGTGGTATCAGAGCTCAGGAAGAAGAGTTCTTGCCAAAACAGCCATATTTTCTAACTTCTACACCTTCTTTTACAAAATTCACAAGTTTTTACAGTCAAAATGGACTGAATTTCACATATTATGTGCGAAACTGTGTTTTAATGAATCCTTGAGAAAATTGGACCATAATTCAATCTAAATTTGATAAAATCAGTAATTCCGTTTCAAAATCAGATCAAATTTGATGACGTCAGCAGCATTTCAAACGAGATTAGGACTTAATTCCGCTTGAAAGATACACCTAATTCCGCTTGAAAGTATCTGATTCCGTTTTTGGGTGTAATTCCGCTTGAGTAGATTCATACGAAATTAGGTGATTTCGCTTCAAAGGGTAATTCCGTTTGAGACGTTCCAAACGAAATTAGTAATTTCGTTTCAAGGGTAATTCCGTTTGATAATTTCGCTTGAAAGTCAGTATTCCGTTTGAAAAGGGATTTCGTTCCAAAGTGTTATTTCGTTTGAGAAGGGTATTCCGTTTCAAGTGATCTCGTTTGAAAGATAATTCCGTTTGAACTTGTGTTTGTGAAACAATTTCCTGAAACATGGACGAGGAATTCTACAATGTGTTTGCTACACCGATTGCACCTGTTACAGCTGCTGAAACTGTGTACAATGAGAATGAGACAGGAACTTATCAGAAACCACCAAAACTCATGTACATTGAAGATTTTCAAGGATGGAAAAATCGTTTTGAAAACTGGGTGCAAGCTTATAAATTTGACGCATGGTGTTCATTGTTGAAAGATTATGAGAAACCAAAGAATAAACGTGGGATTGAAAAAGCTATTTGTGATTATTCAGAGAGTGACAAATTGAAATTTACAAGTGAGAAAATGATGATCAGTATTCTTCAATAAGCAATTAAAGAAGATATATTTGTTTTGCTCCAACATAATGGTACGGCTAGATCAATTTGGGAAGCATTGATTCAGAAATTCAAAGGAAGTGCAGATATGATCAAAAACAAAAAGGCGTTATTGAAGAAATCGTTTGATATGTTTACAGCTTTCGACCATGAAACAACAAAGCAGACCATTGATAGATATTGTCATCTGGTATTGGAAATGGGAAGATTGGACATTAAGAAAGATGATGATGAATGGGTTGATAAACTAGCTGAAGCACTACCACAGCATAAGTGGGGAACTTATTTGATGATTGTGAAACACATGAGGAAGTCTGAGAATATGAATTTGGCACAGTTCATTCAGAAAATTGAAGAGCATGAATTGGATATTCAGAAAACTGCTATCATGACGAATCCAAATGCTCAACAAGATGTCAGTTTGTATTACAGAGGGAACAAGTTTGAGGCTACCTCCAGCCCTAGCCCAAAGATCCAAACTGGTTTTAGTGCTGACAGTTCGTCTGGAACAAAGGGTAGTAATGTGACACAGAGTGGTGGATCTTCATCTTCATATTCAAGCTTTGATCCGAATCATACAACATCAAGTCCTCAATGACAGAATTCAACAAATCTTCAATGCAACGTCACTTTGAACATTCAAAATGGTCAGAATTTGTCTCCAGAAATAGCCAAGCAACACATGGCATCACTTGTTGCTATGTTGGAATCTTATGAAAGTTTGATTGCTGGCAAGATTGGAAATCCGATGCTTACAAAAGAAGATTATGACCAAATTGATGCAGAGGAACTTGATTTGATGGATGTGAAGTGGTGTTTGGCTAGTTCTTGTAGGAGGGCAGAAAAGTTTCAACAAATTACTGGTAGAGATGAGTTTCGGGGAATGGCTACTTCTCCTTTGGGATTTGATAAATCAAAAGTTACATGTTTCCGGTGTAAAGGAAAGGGTCATTTTAAGAGAGAATGTACAAATAAAGAAGCAACCGGGAATCAAGAAAAGAACAATTATTATCATAAATCAATTTTTCATCAGATTGATCAACAACCTAAAAAAAGGGAACCACAAACTGCTCATGCATGTCCCATTGAAGAGAAAAGAGCTTTGTTTGGTATAATTGATCAAGATGATGAATTTGTTGCAGAGGGATTTAGCTGGGATAAATACATTCCACCCGGTTCAGGCCTTGTTGCTAGAATTCTGGGTGAAGATGAGGCTAGTCAGAAAAGAATCCCGATTTTTTCAGATCTTGGAAGTGATATTGATACTGATGATGAAGAAGAATATCTTAACAAAGCTAGAAAAGGCATAGATCCTGACAGCTTTAATTTGTTTTTTGCAGATAAAATGGAGATGCTGAATCAGAAGAAGATTGACAAATTAAGGAGAGAGCTGGAAGCAGCAAGAATCCTTGCTGATGAAAAAGCAAAGACAGAAGCTGGAGAAGCTAATATTGATCAAATAACCTAGAAAGTAGTAGAAAAAATAGTTGAAGTCGAAAAAATAGTTGAAGTCGAAAAAATAGTTGAAGTCGAAAAAATAGTTGAAGTCGAAAAACTTGTCGAAGTAGAGAAACTCTTTGAGGTAGAAAAAATAGTTGAAGTTGAGAAATTTGTCGAGGTTGCAAAGATAGTTGAAAAATGGTTGAAGTTGAAAAACCATGTTTGAAGTGTTTAGAGTCTTGCACACATTGTGAGGAGAAAGACAAGAAGATTAGTGAGTTGGAAGAGCTGAAAGAAAATTTGTTGTCTGATTTGAAGTATGTGAAGGAATCATATGATGTGCTGAACAAAACAGTTGATAGTCTGAAAAGAACAAATTCAGAAATTGAAAATGAAATGATAAAAATGAGCTCAACATTAATGATGAAACAGAAGACCATCAATGAGTATATTGAAGATTGTGCTAAGCTGAAGCAGGATTTGGAACTTGAAAAGATTGAGAGTGAAAGGATTAAACGGTTGTTGTTGAGCTATACAACATGTGATTATTTGATTGATCGTGTTTATCCTACTGTTGCAGGTCTTGAAGTATTCAAGGAGGAAAAGACTGAAGATACTGATACTGGTAAGAAACAAAGTGTCAAGTATAACAGATGTCCGCCCCCGATCCATGAAAGTTATTCTCCCAGAAAGCCAAATGAGGAACGTGTAAATAAGGCTCTCAACATCAAGTTAAAGTCTGAAATCATTGATGAATTACCAGACAATATTGATGTCACATTCACAGCGTCTGACACTGATCATGAGTCTGAGTTGTTAAAGAAAGTGGTCGATCAGGTGTTAGATATGGATGAAGAGTCAAAACCGGAGTCTAAGTCTGAAAGTTCGAGTTCGTCAGAAAAGAGTCCGAGTTCACCGGTTAAAAGGGTTTACGATAAAAAAATTCTTGTTATCAAAATCTAATTTGAATGACGGATCAATCAAAGTGGCTTATACTTTGAATGATTCAGACAAATTATATTCTGATGAGTAATTTCCAATAAGAAGTGTCAAAACAGAAATGATCAAACAGGTTTTCAAATTAACAGAAATTAATATTTTTGAAATAAAAGATTTAAATCTTCATGAAAAACCTAAAAAGTACACTTCAAGAGTTCAACAGAGATTGAACAAGAAAAAGGGTTACAGTTCTGGTTCAGGTTATCGAAAGAAACCAAACCATAACAGTAATTTCAAAAAGAAAGGTCTTGGTTTTAATTCTTCAGAAAATTATAAAAATGAGAAAAGTTATAAACCAAAAACAACATTTGTTGCAGGAGGAAGTTCTGAAGATGAGCAGAAGAAACCATTCTGGAAACAGTCAAATCAAGAGTTTCTTGCTGAAATAAATAAAAATGTGAAGAAATTTGCTCCAAGAGTTGACAGAAGAACCTGTTTCAAGTGTCAAAAAGTTGGACATATTGCTTGGAATTGCCATGAGTCCAGTAACTCAAAACAGGGAGTTTCTTCTAACTCTGAAGTGAAAAAGAAATGTGTTGATAAAACCGTACAATCAACTGAGAATTCTAAAGTGTTTGAAAATTCAACTTTCGAAACTGGTGAAAGTTTAAAACGTTTTTACAAAAGAAAAGTTGATTTAAACAAACAAAGATGGGTTGTAAAATCTGAGAGTAGTTCTGACAATGAATCTGATTCCATAAAATCAGCGGAGTCATTTGTTGAGAAGAAGATTGAGAATTCCGTTCCAGAGGTGAACGATGAAAATTTTCCAAAACTGTCAAAGGAAAATTTGAAGTTGAAAGTGGGTAAAACTGAAATTTCAGGTCAATTCTTTGCTGGTAAGAAAGAATTTGATGCTGAAAAAGTGTTTAATGGAAAAGTTAAACATATTTTTGGGAAGATGGTTGATGGAAAAGTGAAGGGTGCAAAAGAATTTTACAAATCAAAATGTTGGTGGGATAGATGTGTCCCAGAATCTCCCAAGGCTGATCAGGCTTGGGGGAAAGTACTTCCTAACTGATAATCCGGACTTGCCGGAGCTCCCAGGTTGGTAAGAGTGGAGCAGGAATCGGCATCATTCTTAAATTGTTTAGTTGGTAAATCTACAGGTGATATCTTTATATTGTTATATTTTGATTTACAAGTGGTTTTGGTTGATAAGTGAACCTACAAGTGGTTGAAGAAAGGTTTTCACTTTCAAGTGGTAAAGCAAGGACATTAAATTGTACTTGTTTTTCCTACAAATGGTATTTTGGAGAACAGTGTGATGAACCCCGATTTTACAAGTGATAAAATAAACAAAACTTATTTTCCGGAAAAACCATTTGATTAAAACAAACTTAAGTGTTTTGAAATCACAATGGGAAAATGTTTTGTTGTGAGGGGGAGTTCTGATTGTTTATGCCAAGTGGATGGCGAATTGAAGTGATTCGATATCAGTTGTCAATTTTGTGTACAGTTTGTTTTCAAATTTCCTTTAAATGATTTTGCATTTTAGGGGGAGTAAGAAATTTTCAGAAAAATCCAAAAACATTAGAAAATTTGAAAAAGTAAAAAACATGATAAAATCAAAAATGAGTTTTGTTGTGAAAAAGAGGAAATGATAGTACATCAGTGGACTATCACAATATGCTAAAGAATTGGAAAGACAAAATGTGATAAACGGTCTCACTAATGATGTGTCAGTAGGTTTTTGCACATTTAGTAGATTGTGACGAGATATAAACCTAAATTTCAAACTTGCTTATGTCGTGGGTAACATCTCTCGGATATATGGGTAACCCCTGAAATCTTGTTTGAAGGACCCCTCTTTCTGAGATACTAGGTCTTTATGCTTAGTGATATCTGGGGTATTATCCCGGGACTTCTGATTTTGTGGAAGCAATGGCCTAGTCCCCGGAGAATACTTTACGCTTGCTTGAAATAAAAGCCTGCCCTCAGCGTAAAAATGATAAAACATTGAAAAATGCTAATCATATGTTGTTGTAAAAAAGATCCTCTAAAGGGGACCCACCAAAAGTCCTGAACGGAAGTTCTGACCTGAGCTCTCACGGCCTTCGCAATTTAACCCCTTACAGATATCATCTAGGTATACTCACCTGTAAGACTGAATATTGGGATCTGGATACGGGAGTATATTTTGAGGTGGGACACGCAAATAAGTTTAAGTTTCTAAAACATTAATCTCGTATCTCGAAATAGTTGAACTTTGTGTGAGAATTTAAGTGGATCAGTATACTGACAATCTAAGTGAATCGTTTAGAACTTAAAATGTTTAAAGCTTAACGGTGTTGGTGATTTATCTCAAAAACTGATATGATCCTCTTACGCAAACTCACAAAAAATATTGTTTGTAAATATTTCATTACCTGCATTTCATTTCTGTTATATCAAAAATTCAAAAAGATTTTCGACAACTGATGTTGGAAAGCTGATTTTCAAAATTCCAAGTGCTGAACATGACGAACAGGTTTGGGAGTGTGTGTGGTGTTGAAAATGATATTCATACAAGTGATCGTTAGTAATTAAAATTGTTATATCATTAATTGATGTTTTGAACTGAGTTAATCAAGTGGTTAGCAGAGTTTAAATTTGTCAAATTGTTAAATTTGTGAAACTTATGTTTTGGGTAGAGAACTTGCAGGTGAGATAGGAATCGATCCTGATCCTGTAAACATGTGAGCAGAGTAAAAGCCAGACTACGATCCCAGCACAATTCAAGGGGGAGTCTGCTGGTAGAGTATCATCCGAAAGGGAGATTACTTGAAGAAGAAATTGGGGTGAGGCAAGAGCCAGGTCGAGATCCTGGAAGCCCGAAGACTGATAAAGACTGAAGATGTTGAAGACTCGACACTTAAGACTCGTCAACATTCGAGGGGTAGTCTGTTGGTGCATACGTCTGTCGACTTCGTCTTGTATCGAGTCTAGTGTTAGAATTGTTAGATCAGGGCGCGTAGTACGAGAAAATAGGGTTGAGATGTTGTAATTTCGCTTGAATGAGTTAATTCCGTTTGAAAGTGACTTGTGCAGTTTCAAATGAAATTAACTTAGTTAATTCCGTTTGAAATGGCAACTGCCACTTTCAAACGGAATCACCTCCCCTATATATAGGTCCTCAAGCGAAATCATTTGTAACATTCGGGTTTCCGGTGCCGAAGTGCTGCCGACGCGTCAATTGATCTGTATTGCTGTTAAATCAATAAAACAAGACGTTTAAGAGTAAAACAAGTTGTTTTCCAAGTCTGTTTCTTTGTTTCCGCCTCTGAAACAAACAAGAACTCTTCTGATTGACTCGTTTGGGTCACGGAACGATCCTACAACACTAATACTAAATCAAGGCACGACCCGTTAGTCTAATAGACATTAGTACGTTGTAGGTAGTTGTATACGCCAGGCGGAGCTTTGAGTTACGGTGCGAAGACACAAGACTGTGAGTTCATGTCCCCCTTTTCTTTAAACTGTTTTGTTTTATAACTTCGGGGGTGAAGTACATGTTACAAAAGGATTACATACAATTACAAATGGTATGGTTAGCTATGGAAAGTACAGTAGATCATGTGAATGGGTAGGCGCACTCTTAAGACCATTAATCCTCGTGTTAGGACCGAGGGGCATGAGTGATAGATCTATTTGGGTGTAGCGAGCCCACACCCATGTGGACCGGGGTTTGGCCCATGAGGTGACTATGTCTTACAGCCGGAAGCCCGGTACAAAATCTGCTAGGTTTGAGCCTTCCTACGCCGTTGCACGCATGTTAATGGCCTTGCAAACCATTAATCGATATGTTTCCTTGTTTTGCTTTCATACCGGGATTTACAAACATACATACAATGTTTACAAGGTTTATTTCATACACACAAACAAACACATGAACTCGCTCAACTTTTGTTGATATTTTTCAAAATACATGTATTTCAGGGAATTAAGAATGTGGATCTGGCGGGCGTTAAGAAGTACCAGTGTTGTTGAGAATAAGAAATGTCATCCATGGTCTGGAGATTTGGTTTGGGTGTCCTATCCTGGACAAGACACCACTTCCAAATCTTGGTTTTAATTAGAGTCTTTTGATAAGTCCTTGTGAACTCTTAAACAATTCGTATGGTTTGTACACTTGAATTTGAAGTCTATGTTTCAAACAATGATGTTCGTGATGTTTTAAACTTAATTAATGGATGACCATCAATGGTTTTTATCATATAGTTGTTGTTATGATTGAATGCAATGGTATTAAAAAAGTCACACCATAATCACGCTTCCGCAAAAGTCAGGGTGTGACAACGAGCCCATGTACTTAACAGAAACTTCACTTAGATAAAATCTAAATCAATGATTCCATGCGCCGTTTCAACTCACTTGTGTACGCCATGATCCCATGCGCCATTTTTACTCATTTGTGTACGCCATGATCCCATGTGTTGTTTTAACTCGTTTGTGTGCACCATGATTCCATGCGTTGTTTTAACTCATTTATGTAGTCGTGACTCATCTCAATACGTCGTGCTCCCAAACGCCGATATGGCTCACCTTAGTACGCCGAGCTCCCACACGCCGATATGGCTCATCTCAGTACGCCGCGCTCCCAAACGCCTATATGGCTCATTTCAGTACGCCGATATGGCTCATCTGAGTGCGTCGGTTTCCATGCACCGATTTGGGTCGTTTGAATACGCTTTTCCAAATGCGATAAAATTAAAAGGCATGGCCCACTTAGTCCTACTATGAGAATGTCTTATAAGTCCAGAGCTCCATCCAGCCGATGCAATCATCCAGAAGTAGCACTGGACTGGGAGGACTTGAAGGGGTATGGTCCCAAATAGCATGCGCGAGCGCGTATACATGAGATCATACCACTCGAGAGACCTCGTCATCCAAAGGGATCTAGTAGAGCGAGGGACAAACCTGGAGACAGAAGTGACTCATCACTGACGGAGACATGAAGAAGATTCCTGACAGCTAAGGAAAAGGACACCACGTGGCACCAATCATCGGATTTCAGAGCGTCGCAAGATCTCCAAAGGACAGCCAGAGATAACCTGACAAAGAGTACTAAAGGACGCTGAGGTGGAACGAATAACCGCGCACCACGTCAGCTCTTGTACAAAATAAGGTCTGGTCATGTCAGAGGGGACATAATGGATATTCTCCACGATTTGACAGCTGGCGAACAACCAGCTGGCATCCTTTCCTCCTTCACAAATATTCGGCTACAAGTAGAGGACTTCACCTCTAGGTTTAAGGATCATTTCTTTCACTCTCTCACTCTATACACACACTTATTTCTTCAAAGCGAATACTTTTCTCACGCTGGAGGGTGGTTGTTACAGAGACTGATTGTTATACACGAGACAAACCAGCTAGGTCTAACCTTGTGTTGACTTAATGTTTCTTCACACGTGAAGTTTGTATTTTTTTTTTTTTAATGGATCCGTTGCAACGGACGGGTCGTAAAATACTTGGTATTTGTTTTAAATAGATCCGTCGCAAGTGAAATACTATTTAAAAAAAAAACACAATTGGTAGGATTTGTTTGACCATTGATACTTGGATTTCCACTCAATAATCAAATTATGTCTCACCACCCACGTTTTAGATAACGAGTAAAAATTGAATTAAAAGAAATGGAAAGTGTTAGATTTTTTGTCCTCAAGAGAGTCACCATTGGGTTGGTAATTTGATATTGATAAAAACTGATAAATGTATTACATAACGAATTGTATTTACAGTTCCCGTTGCCTACGCGGGTGCTAATAATGTGGCAATTGAGTTCTTGAAAAAAAAAATCAAAATTCCAAAAAAGTATCTCGTACAGGGTAAATTGACACATCTGTTTCCAACGTTTTAAACTTAATGGTGAAAGATGATATTAAAACGTTTTAAACACTTGATTAATGATGTCACAACAAGACGGAACTCTACTTACCATCTGTTGGAAACTACTGCCCAAGCTTATGAAAATATTCTGAGAAATATAATTTTCAAACCGACATTCAAAATGCAGATGATGGTTGGTCGCCCACCACGATTAAATGACTTTTGAAGCATTAACAAAATTACACCGTTTCTTTTTAATTTAAACTAGTAAATTTCCCTGCGCGATATGGCGTGTTCAAATGTAAAGTAACTCGGATTTGTACAATAAAGACCTGAATCGTTTCTGAACAAAACTTACGTCAAAACGTATATAAACTGAAGATGTACATAAAAATAAGCACGGAAACTAATTTGCGAAAGAAATTTACTTCGAACACCAACCTAAACTTATACCGACACGTACATAAAAATAAGTAAAAAATTATGTTTTTTATAAGTTAAAAATGGTACCGCGCGTTGACCCGACTTGTAAAACAAAATTTATGCCAAAAAGTAGATTAACTGAAAACGTACAAAAAAACAGCAAAACAAAATATTATATAAAATAGAATACATGTAAAAAACAAACCTAAAATTTACTTTTGATCAAAAAAATGTTATGCAAAAATACGGCTTCAACCAAGACTTCCTTCATTAATGCTTTAAACATATTAATGTTGTTTTACAGCTTGAGCTTGCAATACATGTCATGTCGACTCCAGGGGCGGACCTACCTTAGGGGAAGGGGTAGCCTTCGCTACCGCTTGACACTCCAGCGGTAGTGTAAATTTTGAAAAAATTTGACTTTTTTTACCTTTTTTCGATTTCATTACTGTTTTTTTATAAAACGTTACCGCTACGAAGATTTTCTAGATCCGCCACTGGTCGACTCCATATGCGGCCTACGTGGTAAAGACTTGTCAAGGACCTACCTGTTTCCCAATACCAAAATTCTTAGCCACGGACTGTCCATGGGAGGGTGTCCGTGGAGTTTACCTTTAGAATGGTACGACTGCAAATTCTCTAACTACCATACATTTTACAATGGAGGGTATACTGTCATATACCAGACATCACCTCATTATGCACACGGGGGCTAAATGATCATTTTGACAATATGGACAAGCTCGAATCTGAGTTGGACTGCTTGTACATGACGAATGAGAATAATGCATGGGCAAAATGGTCAATTTACACATCAACTGTGGGGTAACTGAACATGTACTTTTAACTTGCCTCTTGGTCGACTCAAGAGGCAACAAAGAAACCGATAACACCACTGCTTTTAAACAGCATAACAAGATACAAAACCTCTTTTTCTCTCTCCCACAAGTAAGAAAAAAGACTTGGTACAACTTACAAATCCGCAGTTAGTCATGAAAACATAAAAGTCCATATCAACGTTACATGTGGTGATGTTCCATGTATTCACTTAGTATCTATGTATCTTTCTCACACCTGACTGAGTGCACCTTAAGTTCACGATAGCGGTGAGCTTGGTGCTTTCTTCCACCTGAAAAAGAAGTGACCGATTAAGACCATGAACACCAGAAGACCAAACTAGAGGTGGCAAAATGGACGGGTCGACATCCCGGGTTGGCCAACCCACAAGCACTTGTCCTTTTCTTTAATTTTCAAATAACTAATGTGTTAAATATCAGTACATAAACTATATTAGCGTGGTCAACTTTCAGCCCGTAAGATCCATTTCCATTTTAGATAAATCATTTAAAATTGCCCATACGAATTGTAAAGAATACAACCCTAATCGGATCATTTATTCATAAACAGGTAAAACTTACGACTCTACCAAAGAAGATTACCATGGAGCCATCCATGATTCCCGTAGTCTTTGAATCAAACTGACTGTTTTGCCAGAATTTTGTAAGACTAACGCATCCATAGCAGCAGAAGACCCCATTTCAGTGACCGATTTAAGTGATTCCGAGAGCCGATTGAGCAAATTCATCAGTGCTATTACTTCATTCCGTTGCAACTGCAGCTGTGATCCAGTAAAACAAAAACAAATATAGATAGATATCAGGCAGGACAAAGATTAAGACTGTAATTCATATAATAAATCAATAAGCATGTGATACTCACAGGCTGATCTCGGCCTTCTTGACCATCAACAGAGAACAGGATTTTTAGTGCAGTTCCGAGGCCAAGAACCTGTAGCTTTCCCCACAGACGACACTTTTCACACCCGACACAATCCATAAGGGCACTGCGACATTTACATGTCCCGGTTACATATAAGAGCACTATAGCATCACAGTATATACAACAGAATATATTATATCAAATATCTTAAAGTCGAAACATTAAGAATTTCAATCACTTCCTACTTCCTAGTTTTGCAACACAGTATGAAAAACTTTAATGTGGATTAAAACCACCTAGCCAACTTAGAATGTTAAAATATAGATCTTTTGATGATAAGAAAAAGAGGTGACAATTTCAACCTGCCTACTTACAAATTAGGTTAATTAGGGATATATATTATTTTTCTCTAATGGGTCAAAAAACAGCTTTGAAAACGATTATGTAGAAACAGGTCAAATGGCTCGAAAGTCTCTCAAAATGTAATTTTAATGCATAAAGCCTCCGAAATTATTTTTCTCATTAGACCCAAGTATGATTGAAATTTTATAATGCCTTAAACCATATTTGACACGATAATTATTTTGAAAAATAAAAGCAAATTTGGAAAAAAGAGAAGTGTTTTGGGTCAACCCAGTTACCCAATTCAGCAGACCTACCAATTTTGCCACGCCAAAAGCCCGCAAAATGTGGGCATATTTTTGGACTAGAGGGTATGTAACATAGAGTTAAGAGTGAAACCTGATGTTTCTAAACTGCTTCTGGGTCTGTTGCTTCAGTTCGGGTCCACTTTGGCCTTGCCACAATTTAGCCTCATCAAAGGGAAGAGGACATGCAGCTTGTAACTTGGGATTGTGAACTAGTTGTCGGATCAAGGAATGGGCTTTCAGATCCTCCAAATGATTACCAGAGTCATACTCAGCCTGCTCCAAGTAAGTGGCTGCCTGCAATTACACAAGAAACTCAAAACATCAAATGGGAGGAAATTCTAGTGGAAGAAACTTTGATGAAATTTTACCTAAGAGTGCTCACCTTTGTCACAGCTCTGAGAACAAAGAGAAAAGTGAAGTACAGGTTTTGAACACGCTCAGGATGTTTTAAGACACGATCATACATCAGCTGAAGATTTGCACCCCACTGAATTTCAGCCAGCAGATAATCAGTTTTCCTAAGTTATTCTACATATAGATCTATATGCGGAAAGATAAAATGTAGCCTTACAGGTCACAAACCTGATTGGTATTTTCATTAATGAGATAATCAGTAGCTATGTGGACAGAAATTGAGGAATGAAGACCAGATATTAACTTGTATAGCACTTTCTTCTCTTGGCAACTTTCACCAGATGAATCTGCACACAAAAGTTGATTTCAAGGAATTATTTTACTTATTATCATTAAATGAACTTTTCAAGAAATAGACATACAGCCATACAGGTGTACTACAATTTCATACTTATTAGTAAAGAAGTTTATCATATAAATGTGACTAGGAATCATGTTCTGGATATGAATTATGAAGGGGTAACTTGGTTACACGACTGACTTACATTTTGCAGCACTTAAATGAAACCAAAAAGTGGTAATATTAGCCACATAGAAATAGTAGACTTTACATTTTGGACAATTTTCTGAATATATAGCATCCCATATTCTTCTGGCTGATGGCCCTGTGTATCCTGTGTAGCGTTCGGGATTCAATTGCAAATTTACGTATGTCATTTCACCTGCAAATTACAGAATTTCAATCAATATCAAAAAGTTCTCAATAGCAACAAAAGGCAGAACTACCAAACTATAAAAGCAACGTAGGGAAAGACCATTATCAGTTTCGTCATCCTTTGTCCATGGATTATCTACTACTGCCCAGCCTCTAAACGCTTTAGCATCCAGAGTACGATCAACAGCAGCCTCTGGCTTTCCCTCTTGACATATAAGATCTTCTTTTGGAAGACCATGCGGCCTCTTGAAAGGTTCTGGGAATTCATTTTCGGGACATTCACATACACTGCAATCACGCAGTCGACACATGCCATCATCAAGCCAAAAGGGACAATCGCACCATAGCTTAACCTGTCATAATTTAAACAATGTTAAGGTCAAAAGAAACAAGAATAAAAGGAGGGCACGTATATTGGGAATAAACTCAAAAACCAAAAATGTTCCATCTCATTCCTGTACCCTTCCCCCACTATATCTTATGGGGTGGGTGAATTAATAAAACCACATTTAGGACAATTGCATCATTCGTATTAGACATATTAAGTCCCAAAATAATCCACCATCTCACTCCTCTACCTTGCCCCACTTTATCTTATGGAAACATCTTCCACATCTATTCTCATCGTATGAAATCATCTTTAATGACAAAAGAAGTATCTCATGTATAAGAGAATATTAATTCACCCACCAATTATGTTACATTTTCTAGTATGTGCTTTCTTATATTAAAACCGAAGAGCATGCTCCTTATAAACACTTGCCATTACTATCAAGTATCAACTAGAGACCATATAAGTATCATGGGACTAGATCATTCATTTACACTTGAGAAACATGGGAATGCATCATGCATGCTCCTTGCAAGATACACAAAGCTATAGCAAGATTGGGGCTTAATGGAAGGTCATCGACGAGCTGACCTAGTCCTACTGGTGTGTTATGGCTGGTTTTTGTTACATAATTTATGAGGACTTGCTTCGTTTCAAGACACCACACTTACTCCCCTTTTCTTCCAACATATGCCTCAAATAAAACAATTCAGATACAAAAAGATTACATTTGTGCAACTACAAAATTGACCATGTAGAAAGATAAAGAAAAACCAAACATGTTAGGAGAATTGTTTTTAGTTCTCATTGGGAATTTGGTGTGATTACCCTTAGTTGATATATTACCAATGGGGTTCCACTTTTTTACAATGGATCCGAATCTCAAACATAAGCTTGGAAAGCTCTCCTTCCATATGCTGAAGACAATACAAAATCATTTGGAATTTTCCTATACAAATTTATAAAGTATAGACTACTTTCTGACTTTTAGCATCAGCATCAGTTAAGCCAACCATTCAAGCTTCAGAACTAAGTTTAATATGTGTTGTTTAACATTCACTAGGAGAAATAAATATAAAATCAAATTTGTATTAAATTCAGCAAGCCATAAAATATGATGATATAGCATAGCTACACATGAGCTTTATTTTAAGAACACTTATTTGATTAAAAATATTGTACACAACAGCATATACCAATTCAAAGAATACCTTGAAGTATCTGAAGAAAGGAGTTTTAACCAGT
The DNA here is from genome assembly GCA_030545235.1 of Helianthus tuberosus. Lineage (NCBI taxonomy): Eukaryota > Viridiplantae > Streptophyta > Magnoliopsida > Asterales > Asteraceae > Helianthus > Helianthus tuberosus. The sequence continues at coordinate 44,855,368 of CM060426.1, read as the reverse complement.
TCCTGTAACAATGGATGTAAAACTGCTTCATTAACACTATCAACTGTCTCATAATCACAACAACAATCCTCAACAATTCCTGTATATTTATGCGAACCCTGCTCAATCAACAAGTAAGAATAAAACTAAATTAGTATTCACTATTCAGTAATGTTTATGTTAACTAAACTCAGAATCCATTAACCTAATCCTAACCATCTCTAAACTACCAAACTACACCAGAAACTAATTCAGAAATCACACAATCAATAACTTGCAACTACATCTGAATATACTTGCATACCGATCCTAACCTAACACACATTTTCTAACAGGATTCAATTGCAGCAACAGATTACAAAACTAATATCCATCACCAGATAAAACGTCAACTACGATATTGATACAGAACGCAGATATCGATAACACAAGCATATATCAAAAACTTCCATAGCATCTTCAAACACACATGCGTGTGTGTTCTAACCTCAGAATCTATCAACCTAATCCCAACCATCTCTAAACTACCAAAATTCACCACAAACTAATTCAGAAATCACACAATTAATAACTTGCAAAGACATCCAAATAAACTTCTATACAGATCCTAACCTAACACACATCTTATAACAAATAAACTTCTATACAGATCCTAATCTAACACACATTTGCTTACATCATTCAACTGAAACAGATTGCATAATTCAAACTCCATCACGAGCTAAAACGTCAACTACGATACCTAATACCTGAGGCATACATGGATAACACATGCGTATATCAAAAACTTCCATTAATTTGCATCAAGCATCTTCAAATACAGATCCTAACCTAACATACATTTTCTAACAACAATCAGGCGCAGAAACAATTACAAAATTCGAACTTCATCACGAGTCAAAAACTTCAAGTGTGTGTGTATCAAAAACCTCCGTGAATTTGCATCAAGCATAGTCAAACACACACACACACACATATGTGTATAAAACAACATACAGAAAGAGAATCAACCTCAGAACAACGGCAAGGTGAGTGGATGAAGGAGAACTTGCGAGAATATCGCCATGGAGATAGAGATGTGGCAACTAAAACCGCAATAAGAGCTCCAACAACTGTCCACCGCCATATCCGGTTGTTGTTCGTCTTCTTATCACCGCCATTAGAATGCTTCCTGCTTTTGATCTCAACCTCCACCATCAAATTCGATCGCAAAAACTGATAAGAAACCCTAGGTCAATTTGATTGCGGAGACCAGACCAGAAGAGTTTTGGTATTTATAAGAAGAAGTTGAAAGGGGAATTGAATTACAGTCGTTTTGTTGAATTTGTTTGTAACGCCGACTTACTGACTGACTACACACAGGTTTTGAAAGGGGAAATCAGGGGGAAGTTGCCCAAATAGCGGTCTAGACAAGAAAAGAAAAAGAAAAAGAAAGCTACATGTGTAAGTAATCAATCTACTTCTCGCAATAGGATACAACTGAATTACACGACAAGCATTTATTGCCGGGGACATATTGGATGTTGTTTTTTTTTTTTTAACGGCAAATTTGGATCACTGACGGACTACTGGAGTATCATCGTGCCACCAGTGGAACCACCCGATCATATCCATCTCCACTAGGCATAATGTCTATACACCAATTCAGGAGGAAACCCAATAAATATGGGAAAACCCCCCTTGTGGGAATCGAACCCAGGACCTATTGGTCCCAAAGTCTTATCCCACCACCAAGATGTCACTAGGCTATAAAGCCATGGGCACATATTGGATGTTGTTAAATATAGAAATTCTTACCTCAAACAAGAATATTATCCAAGTATTTTTAACAAGGTCGTCTAGTAGATTAGTCAAGTTTGATTCTCGTTTATGTCATTTTCAAGGGACATCTGGGTGAAGTGATGAATCGGGGATTTAATCCCGGGTTCGAACCTGACCGTGGGCGAGGGTTTACGGATTCTATCTGATTCCTGCGCATCGGGGGGCACGGTCTCACGGCGGTCGAGGAATCGACCTTGGAAATAGCCCTAAGTAGGGTAGGTTTACACGTGAGATTGCAATGATAGTTGTGTTTATGAATTGACAGAACTAATTCAAAATAATGTCAAAACATATATTTTGGTACATGACATAAGTTTCACACGAATATGAGAAGTTCAACCCAAACTTTATCTTCAATTTTTTTTCCCAGTTTTTTTCTTGTTAAGATTTTGAGGTTAAAAGTTTACAACAAATTACGTTAACTATACAAATTTGATAATCAGTTCTTTTATATATTTTAAATTTAGACATAATACAGTACTAACCAATTCAAGTTATAGCATGATATGTTATTTTAATCAAAATAAACGGATCAGGTCTCGTCGGCCTGAGAACATGATCCATTTAACTAAACATGTTTGAAGGCTCAACATGAACTGAACCCAACCCCGTTTAAACTGCTTTAATAAAAATGCATCAGAAAATTTAATTTTCTGTAAATTGCCTCATTTCGAAGACAGTAATTCGTAGACAGTTTTTGATTTGCTACTTTCTGGTTCAGACAAATTCACAGATAGGTCAGCTTATGTCCATTGCGTTTTAGAAATAAGTTTTATGTGTTTTCTGGTCATTGCGTTTTAGAAAAAACACATTTTTGAAGTGTTTTTAGTCATTGCGTTTTAGGTAAAACACATTTTTAGGTGTTTTCAGTCCATTGCGTTTTAGAGAGAACACTTTCTTTTGTTTTTTTAGGCCATTGCGTTTTAGAAATAAGACATTTTTAAGTGCTTTCTGGCCATTGCGTTTTAGATAAACACATTTTTGAAGTGTTTTTAGTTATTGCGTTTTAGGTAAAACATTTTTTTATGCTTTTTCAGTCCATTGCGTTTTAGAAAACAGACATTTTAAGTGTTTTCTGGCCATTGCGTTTTAGAAATAAGACATTTTCTTTGTGTTTTTTGTGCATTGCGTTTTAGGTAAAACACATTTTTATGTGTTTTCAATCCATTGCGTTTTAAAAGTACATTTTCTTTGTGTTTTTAGGCTATTGCGTTTTACAAATAAAACATTTATTTGTGTTTTCTGGCCATTGCGTTTTACAAATAAGACATTTCTTTGTGTTTTTGGTGCATTGCGTTTTACAAAAATGTCATTTTTTAGGTTTTTTTATTGCGTTTTACGCAACTGGGTTTTTTCCATTGCGTTTTACGCAACTGGATTTTAAAAAAAATTCGAAAATATAGCAATAGTATACTCGTTTTAAAGATTAAAAAACGCTCGTTTTTTAGTGCAATTTTTATAAAAAAATAATGTCGTATGAAAGAGTTATTAACATTTAAAAAATGGGGGGGGGGGGGGGAATTGGAGGAGAGAGAAACTATTGCCTTGACTTAACTAGAATGCCCCTGAACAAACTCACGCGCCTCCTTTTTTTCTTTCAATTTCACCAATTTAATCTTAGCCCTTGATTAAGTAAATGGATGATCGAGATCACTTCCTAGCCTTCCTACCCAAATAAACTTCCTATTATATCATAACCCTAACTTCGTGTATCAAAATTCAACCTTTTAAGCTACTCGTTTGGGAATTTATTAAAAAGTTGTAATTTAGTCCTTTATTAAGGAAAGTTATCACATAGTAAATACCGTTGTCACGTGACAAAATGAAACCGTTTATGTGTTTTAAAACATTCACGCTCAACTTGTATTTTGTTATTTACATAATTAACTATCAAGTTACGTTGACTATCAAACATGTTCGAATATTGATACAAACATTTTATCATTAATAATTAACTAAAAACAACTGATTTTGGTTTTCAACTTTGACTTATTAATGTTATAAACTAGAATTGGCACCCGCGCTTTGCGACGAGGTCGTTGAAGGTTGCTGACGAAGATGTACTTGTCTCATGATATATCGATGAGTTTTCATAGAGGGTGCAGACTTTAATCTAAACGGTGATAAAAATAAGTAATCAACAAGGTTAAAATGTCTAGAGTTAAAAGTTAGCTTTAACTATAATAAGGTAAATGATTATATTTGTTACCTTGTGTATTAAGGAATTAATATAGACCATGTAAGCTTTAATCTACACGACAGTAAAAATAAGCAAGTAACATGATTAAGTAAATATATATAGAGTTAAAAGTTAATTTTAAATATAATAAGTTAAATTAATAATAAGTAAAATAAAACATATAAAAGAAAAAATATTTGTTAAAAAATAACTTTATTAAACTTCAAGTGTCGCATGATAACTCTATTAAAGTTCGGGGGTCAAAACTTAAATTGTTTGTCAAAAAAAGAAGAGTGTACCTATCCACACACTCATCTCACTATCTACACACTTAAAAAGGTGATTTTTGTCTTTACATGCACACCCTGCAGTGTCGAACTGTGGCCAAAACGAGGCGTTATGGTCCGATTAACCAGACAAAGACTGACGGGTGTCTGACGGGTCTGTTGACCGGACCAAAACGCTGAGCTTTGGCCGCGATTTGGTCCTGTCAACCAGACAAAAGACTGATACCCGGTCTGGTTGACAGGACCAAAACGCGGCCAAAGCTCGGCGTTTTGGTCCGGACAAAAGACCTGTCAGACACCCGTCAGTCTTTGTCTGGTTAATCGGACCAAAACGTCCCGTTTTGGCCACAGTTCGACACTGCAGGGTGTGCATGTAAAGACAAAAATCACCTTTTAGGTGTGTAGATAGGCAAAATTAGTGTGTGGATAGTTTGGCCCAAAAAGAATTATCATTAACTTTCGTATGATAAATCTATTAAAGTTCAGAGTTATACGTAAATCGTTTATAAAAAAAACCATTAGAGTTTAAGGGTCATATGTAACTCTATTAAAGGTTAGGGTTAGAAACGTAAATTAGTTATAAAAAAAACAATGTTATTATGGTCTTATAATTGTTATTATTAAACTATTAAAACAAAAAAAAAAAACAAATAATATACATTACTCTTCACATTGCCTTTTTTATATAATAATAGAACTAGCTTATGCCCCGTGTATTACACGGGTTTGTTTTAGACCATGATATCAATCTTTCAACATCAAAACAATCATATGTCCATAGTGCTTTACGTTTTATTCATTAATTGATCGCGATTGCGATTCATTTATTATATGCCCAAAAATATGAAAAATAAATCAAGATTAAACAGTTTGATTGAAATGAAGGAACTTGATCCTTAAATCTAAAAGTCTAAAACATAAACTACAATGTTAAATCAAACATAAATGAACAAATCTTCATGGATGATCTGTATACTTGAATTAGAGCAGGGAAGCCAACAAAGATTTAGATGAAACACAGGAAAATGTTAATTGATTTGGATAATTAGGGCATGAAAAAGTAATATCTATAGAGAAAATGGTACCAAACAACAACCTTAAAAAAAATTCAGATGAAACATTTCTAATTTATCGACAATGGAACACTGTCTCTTTATCTTCAAACTCATAAAAAGATGTAAAAATAAACTGTGATAAGAAAAATTAATACGATTAAAATATAAAGTATTAAAAAAGTAACAATTACATATGAAAAATAAAACTAATCAGACACTTAAACTCTAATAGCAAGAATCAAGAAACTTTAACTTCAACTCCATGGAGCACTGAACCTCTCGATGTATGTCATTGATCTTTCTCATGAACTCCAGGTCTCTATCTCCACACTCTATATTACTCGCAACACACAGGTCACGAACGGAAGTAGTCGGCATCGCCCTCAGGTCTCTCGAAACCTGGTCTCTTGTCAGCAGACCAAGTTGCAGTCCGTTAAAACACCTCTTCAACTCTTGAAGAGTAGACCTATCAGCAAAAACTTGCTTTTCGATTTGTTTAATAAAGCGTTGCTTGAAATCGTCAGATTATGCAGAAGTATATGACTCCATTTTAATGTATTTATAAGAACTAAGGCAAAACAATAACAGTTGCTCTTCTATTTCACTCAATGAATCTGGGTATGATGAAACAACATTTAATTTGGCAATGGTACTATATAGAATATGTAACAGCCCAAATGTCAGATTTAAATGCAACCGTTAAATAAAAATTTATGTTTAAAAACCATGTACATTTAATTATTTAAGAGGGAAAAACGTGTATATAGGAGACGTCTCTTCATTTACCCTATCAAACATTTTAATGAAAAACCTTTGAAAAATGAGTTTTCATGGGAAACCAAGTAAAATTAAATATCTAGAAACCCAAAGAACAAAATTTAAACCTTCAAAAAAAGGTTATCATAATTAGCAGACGTCTCTTCATTTACCCTATCAAACATTTTAAACACTATAAAGGATCATGATTAGTTTACTTGAAAACATCAACACTTCATTTTTAAAAAACTGTTCATCCTAAAACAAACCATCCAAAAACACTCACACTCTTTCTAAATGGCAAGCAAAACCTTCTACCACTGGTCGGATACTAACATTGTTAAAATGGAATTTTCAAGATGGTCACTCCAAGAACAGAGAAAAGATGAAGAACTCAACAAAAAAGTATCTATGGTGAGTGATAAATATTATAAGCAAACCTGGAGTAGCATTGCACGGCTGGATGAAGTTGTCTGTTCTACTCCATCAGAGTTTAAAGAAAAAGCAGAAGAGTTTATCACACATCTGCTGAAACAGGATCAGAAGACCTGTGATATGCTAGCTGATCTGCAAATTAAAACAAAAAATGAAATTGCATGGAAGAAGGCGAGAGTCATAGATATCCTATGAAGTGTTTATTGTAATGTGTAATTTTTAATATTTTTCAAAATCAGAATTTTGTAATACTATTTAATATCGAATGAAGAAAATTCAAAGCTTTACCTGAGGAGCTGCTTCAATTAACAAAAGGATTTAACATTAAAACTGATACAATTAACAGAAGGATTTAACATTAAAACTGTTAAAGGAGAAAAAAAAATCAAGATTAAACAGTTTGATTGAAATGAAGGAAATTGATCCTTAACTGTTTGCTTTCCTTATCTGCTCATCTATATATATGATTGTTTCATGCACAAATCTGATTGAAATGAAGGAACTTGATCCTGTATGCAGAGTTCATAGAATTAGTTCATGTGTGGAAAGTATTGTTAAACCTTACTCGTATATTAAGATTGATCTTCAATGGCCCATATGACAACTTTAAAAATACATATATAAGATTAATCGTACCTTAAACACTCTCTTTTCAATAGCTGCTTCGATATCTTTTTAGCTTTCACTGTTGCAAATCCAAGCGAGTCTGCATAACGACAACTAATTTCGAGAAACAGGAAGTGTTTTAATGTAATCTAATTTACTCTTTACACTACCCTATATCGTTCCATATAGAATCAAAGCATACAATTTTGCAATTTCACTTTTACCAGTTTCAATAATAACAAAACAACTTCCAAATACAAAAGAATCCAAACAGATATCACTGAAAACCACAATGAAACGCAAATTTTTTTCCACAAACTCAGTAAACTAACATAACCATCTTACCTTTTGAAATTGATGGAGGAAGGGAGCATCTTCAAATCGATGGATAAAGTGTCACACCCCTTTCTAAGGCGGAAGCACGAGGTGTGATCATGAAAGGTTCTCATTGCATACGAAAGGTAAACATACTACATGCTCGTAAAAATAACTTCAAATGCCAATAACATTACATAACTGAAAACATAGGTTAAGTTTGGAGTTTACAGCATAAAACGTTGTCTGAAAAGTTTACAACATTATTCAAAGATAAACATAAACAACATCCAAGAGCAAAAGTAAGACAGCGCGCACATCCACTTTAGTTACCTGAAATACATGTGAGTTTTTGGAAAATCGTCAACATAATGTTGGTGTGAATTCATGCAGTTTTTGTATTGAATGTTTGTATACTTTGTATGAAAACATGGTATGTAATTTGTATAAATCAAGTATTTCTGTAAGTATCGAGATTGTTAATGGGTTGCAAGGCCATTAACATGTGACACGACATAGGAAGCATCCAAACCATAGGCATTTTTCTAGTTGTCGATTCACGAATGAAACACAAAAGCACTGCTTGGTACTAGTTATCACCAAGAGTGTGGCTGCCCGAAAACCCATTAGATCTAACCTTTTGTTCTGCGGTCTTAGTATGTACACGATTAATGGTGCTTCTGGTACCCTATTCGTGACACGATTTAAAGTATCATTCCTTAGTTTTTATATCCAGCATACCATAACACATGTATTTTCCCCAAGTTTAAAAAAAGTATGTAAAAGGTTAAAAGTGGGGACATGAACTCACAACTTTGCGTTTCTTGCGCCGTAAACTTCACCGGGTTTGCTTATATAGCGTCGTGACCTATACGTGTTTTATTAACGTTAGTCACCAGACTTGTATCGCACAAGTATTGTCACCATCTTTTATGTATGTATTCTTTGTGTGTTAAAAATAATTTATAATTTTAACTATGTATCTTACTTATATTATTTTCTCAAAAATCAATATAAGTATCTTGTATTTTTCACCCGAGTTATGTATTTTCGTCCAAAACTTCATTTTAGTTCGTAACTCGTCTAAGTTACATAATCTATTAAGAAATATATTTTCATAAATATATTCTCTTGTGTTTGTCTATGCATGTTGTATGTGTATTTTGTATTTTTACTCCTTAGGAGTATTTAGTGTATTTTCAAGTCTTAATACACTATTACATATAATACATACTACATACACTTAGCACAAAATTTGGTGATCAATAAATATATATATTTTCCTAAAAAATATACATACTTAATATCAATTTTTATCTTGAAGAAATCATCATTTCTTAACTTGAAGTTTGCATAAAAATTAGGGAAACCTTTGTAAATATTTTTGGGTGAATCTTTAGGGAATAAGTTTCACCAAAACTTATATTTTTCTAAGTGTCAAAATTTTATAGAAATTTTGACATGGTTTCCCCTAAAAATGGAGGTTTCCCATGTTTTCCAAAACATGTGTTTATTTTCTTTTAAAATCATCACAGACAATCATCAATAACACAATCAAGACTTACCGTAAGCCAAGATCATGTAAATCACACTACACAATGAACTTGAAGTTTTTGTAAAAACTTGTAGTAACTTACCATGTTATTTAGTAGGTTTAGTTACCCTTAAAAACATGGTTATTTGTTTGTAAATCATTTTATTAAAAGATTTAGTCATTTACAACTTGTAAGATGATTTTTCTAAAAATATTTCTTTTGTATTTTTTTTGTTACAATCATGTTCCTAGTCTTGTTTAAACACTAAAAATATGATTAGTTTACTTAGAAACCATGACTTTGTAAATCTCATAAATAAACTTGGTTTCTTGAGAAAATTATTTTCGTAATCATCTATTTACAAGATTTGTATTTTGTTTAAATCATCTTTACATATGAAAAACCAATTTCATCATTCAAGTTCATGAAGACATAAAGCATGATGATCTTGGTCTTTCACAAGATCACCACCTTAACTTACTAGATCATGTGTTTAATCACAATCTAGTAGGTTTCTTATGAAGTCTAACATCATTAACACAAATCATCATTCATCAAGAAGCAACTCATCATCATTTACATGTATTCTTATGTATTTAAGATTATGTTAAAGTATCATGATCATGTTCTTTTGTGTTCTTCAAGATTATCAATGTATATCATATTTTAACCATTAAAATATGAAGTAACAAAGGGTTACGAGAGTCTTACAACTAGCTCTATGGCTAGGGATGAACTCTTGAAGATGAAGATGACAAAGATGGTGGATAAAAGCAAATGATGGAGGTCCTTCAAGATCCAAGACCACCAAACCTTCTAATATGGCTCCTTACACCTTGAGTACACTTGAGAATGGTTGTGATTGAAATGAAAATGATGATAATGGTGGTGGGGGTACACGGCCGAGAGGGAAGGAGAGAGTAGGAGAGTGGTGGTGTGAAGAAGATGAAGTGTGCTTATGTCTTCTTATAGTACATGCAAGATCTAAATCCAATCTTTCAAGATCATATGCAATCTAAATCATATCTAAGTATATCAAAGTGAATCCAAGTGAGATTATGCAAGATCAAGAAGGATATTTGTGGGGGCCACTCCATGACCGTCCACTATATAGGGGGGGGGGGGTAAAGTGTAAATTTCAATCACTAATTTCATAAATAAGTTAGTTTTCAAGTATAAAGTTTAGGGATTTAATGTGTTATTATGTTATAAGGGGTGTTATGGTGTTCGGGGATCATAACTAGCTCAGAAACATTAAAACAATGCTTCTAGCAATATTTTGATGTTTCGGGTAATGTCCGGTTATTCGGTTAGATACCGGTTCGTTAAAGTGCTAAATTGCACCGTTTAGTGTCCTTTAAGTACTCTTTTGTGACACTTTTAATTCCCGACACTTAGGAAGGTATTCTGGACCAATTAGTCATATTTTTACATGTCACTAACTCGTTACAATGCTGAATTTTGCTAAAATGTATGAAATTCAGTATTTAAAGTGTGTTTCGGGTGCTTTTCAGTGCGTATTTTAGCTTCCGGAAAGTCTATATGTTAACCCTTGTATATACTCTTGGGTTTCAATGTATTTTAGACTTTGGACCTACTCTTAGGCCCCAATTCTATTGTCTGACCGCTTTCTGCAGAATTGTTGACACAATGTGTCTTACCGGTGAGTTTACTAGTATTTCTGACGCAACGCTATCATTAATGCATAAAGCAATATTTGTAGTATAAAACGTGCATGAATTCACAAGTTTTAGCATGTAATTAGACAATGTTGACAGTTAAGCACATAATTGCTGTTATTAAGTATTAATTAAATTGTACGGAAATTACCAGTTTTGTGCTAGTTGTCACAGTCTCCCCCCGTTAAAAGAATTTCGTCCCGAAATTCAGGATGAGCTAACTCGTGTAGGAGTTTTCTTGAACAAGTGGGGGTACTTTTCTTTAAACTGGTCTTCACGTTCCCACGTGTACTCAGGTTCGTGCTTAGAGTTCCAACGTACTTTGACAAGTTTGACACTACTCCTTCGAGTCTTGTTGACTTTCCAGTCTGTAACCTCAACGGGTTATTCTGTAAATCGGAGGGTGTCGTCAATATGTACTTCATCCGCAGGGATGATCACTATTTCTTGTGTTGGACTCTTCTTGAGGTTGGATACATGAAACGTATCATGTACTCCGTTAAGTTCTTCCGGTAATTCCAACTTGTATGCCACGGTACCAATTCTTTCCAAGATCTTGAATGGTCCGATGTATCGGGGATTCAGCTTCCCACGTTTTCCGAATCTTACTACGCCCTTCCAAGGTGAGACCTTTAACAAAACTTTGTCTCCCACCTCGAATTCTAATGGTTTTCGTCTTCGATCCGCGTAGCTCTTTTGTCGATCTCGAGAAATCTTAATGCGCTCTCGGATCTGCATAATCTTGTCGGTTGTCTCTTGCACAAGTTCAGGACCAACCATACGTTTGTCTCCAACGTCTGCCCAACATAATGGCGAGCGGCACTTGCGGCCATACACAGCTTCGAACGGTGCGGCTTTTATGCTTGTATGATAACTGTTATTGTAGGAAAACTCAACTAAAGGTAGGTGAGTATCCCAGCTGCCGCCTAGGTCCATAACACATGCGCGAAGCATATCTTCCAGTGTTTGTATGGTTCGTTCGCCCTGGCCGTCTATTTGCGGATGGAAGGTCATGCTTAGATCTAGTTGAGATCCAAAGGCTTCCTGAAAGGATTGCCAGATCCTTGAGACAAAACGTCCATCTCTGTCTGAAATAATTGAGATAGGCACTCCATGACGTGCCACGATTTCTTTCAAGTACAACTCAGCAAGCTTTCCAGTGCTATCCTTCTCTCGGATCGGTAGGAAATGCGCAGACTTTGTTAACCGATCGACTATCACCCATATCATATCGTGCCCCCTAGGGGTCCTGGGTAATTTCGTTATGAAGTCCATCGAGATTTGCTCCCACTTCCACATGGGTATTTCTGGTTGTTGTAGTAGCCCGGACGGTTTCTGATATTCAGCCTTAACCTTAGCACAGGTTAGGCACTTTCCAACAAAGGTAGCATCATCGCTTTTAAGCCTCGGCCACCAATAGTAATCCTTCAAATCTTGATACATTTTGTCCGATCCTGGATGGATCGAGTATCTCGACTTGTGAGCTTCATTAAGGATGACTTCTCGATTACCGCCATAGAGCGGAACCCAGATACGCCCTTTAAAGTATAAGGTTCCCTCTTTGTTTGGCACCAAATTCTTCAGCATACCCCGGAGGTATTCAGCTCTACGATTTTCTCCCTTAAGGGCTTCTTGTTGTGCGGCACGAATGCGTGCAGTGAGGTTCGTTCGAATAGTCATTTCCAGTGCTCGAACCCTTAGGGTCTTAACCCTTTCTTTTCGGCTTAACGCATCTGCTACAATGTTTGCCTTTCCTGGATGGTACTTAATCTCACAGTCATAATCGTTCAGCAGCTCGACCCATCGTCGCTGATGCATGTTTAGTTCCTTCTGGTCAAATATGTGTTGTAGGCTTTTGTGATATGTGAAGATTGTACATCGAGTACCATATAAATAGTGTCGCCAGATCTTCAAGGCGAATACCGCCGCGCCTAGCTCCAAGTCATGCGTGGTATAATTTCTTTCATGCACCTTTAACTGTCTTGAAGCGTAAGCGATGACTTTTTGGCTTTGCATGAGCACTCAACCCAACCCTTGACACGAAGCGTCGCAGTATACCATGAAGTCTTCAGTGCCTTCGGGTAAGGATAGTATTGGTGCATCGCATAGCTTATTTTTTAGCAGTTGGAAGGCTTCTTCCTGCTTATCACCCCAGTCGTACTTCTTGTCTTTCTGCGTAAGGGTTGTCAGCGGTTGAGCTATCTTGGAGAAATTCTCGATAAATTGTCGGTAATAGCCCGCTAAGCCCAAAAATTGTCGAACTTCAGTTGGGGTTTTGGGGGCTTCCCAATTCTTTATGGCTTCTATCTTGGATGGGTCTACATGAATGCCCTTCTCATTCACAACGTGACCAAGAATCTGTACTTCGCGAATCCAGAATTCGCACTTTGAAAACTTTGCATAAAGTTTCTCTTTCTTCAGTAGTTCCAAAATGGTTCTGAGATGTTGCTCGTGCTCTTCTCTTGTTCGTGAGTAAATCAAGATATTATCGATAAATACAATCACGAATTTATCGAGATATGGTTTGCACACGCGGTTCATCAGATCCATAAATACCGCTGGCGCGTTCGTCAGTCCGAATGGCATCACAAGGAACTCGTAATGCCCATAGCGTGTTCTGAATGCAGTCTTTGGTACGCTTTCCTCTTGAATCCTTAACTGATGGTATCCAGGTCGAAGGTCGATCTTAGAATAGTAGCTCGATCCTTGCAATTGATCAAATAAGTCATCAATCCTCGGTAGTGGGTACCGATTCTTGATTGTGAGCTTGTTCAGTTCTCTGTAATCGATACACATCCGCAGTGTTCCATCCTTCTTCTTCACGAATAATACTGGAGCTCCCCAAGGTGAGAAGCTTGGCCTTATGAATCCTTTATCCAACAACTCCTGGAGTTGTGTAGATAATTATTGCATCTCGGATGGTGCAAGCCGATAGGGTGCCTTGGCTACAGGAGCGGCTCCTGGAACCAAGTCTATATGGAATTCGACTTGTCGTTGCGGAGGTAGTCCTGGCAGATCTTCGGGAAAAACATCAGGGAATTCCTTCACCACAGGAATGTCTTCGAGTTTCGGCTCCTCAGCCTTCTTATCTACAACGTGCGCCAGGAAAGCAACACATCCTTTCCTCAAACACTTCTGCACCTTCATACAACTGATGATTCGCAGAGGCGCGTCTCGTTTTTCTCCATGTACGATGAGAGTTTCATCATTCGCCAGAGGGATGCGAATGATTTTCTCGTGACAAACAACTTCAGCTTTATTCTTGGACAACCAGTCCATTCCGACCACTACGTCGAAGCTACCCAATTGGATAGGTAAGAGGTCGATGCAAAATCTTCGCTCACCAAGTTCTAATGAGCAACTTCTAACAACTTCGCTTGATTAAACAAGTTTACCATTGGCTAGTTCTATGGAATAAGGAATATCTAATCTACTAGATTCTATTCCAAGCATACGTTTAAATTCCACAGACATGAAGCTATAATCGGCACCAGTGTCAAATAGTATGGATGCAAAGTGATTGTTAACGAGTGTGACAACTGTCAAATTTGCATGCATCCGTACGTTTAATTAATATTGATTTATGCTTAATGACAGTGCTTAATTACAACTGATGACTTAAACTGCCTTCTGATTTCTGTATCATACATACTTGTGCATCACATTTCATACTGTCACAACATTTTATCACATACAAACTTTAGTGACATACTTGATGCACAAAGCACAGTTAGCACAATGAGCGGATAATTCAGAAACATGCTAACAATGCTAGGACATAGACAGACAATGTTTTGAGGCCCAGTATGAGCCAGAGACAAGGTACCACACTAGGGTAGTGTGTAGGGAAGTGAGGGTCATAAAACTGCGTCACTAGGTGATAGTTTAGGTGCCGGAAAGTGCCTAAAACCCACTTAAAATGCAAAATTCTGCATCTATTAACAAAATTCAGCATTTAAACATGCTAGTCACTTGCAAAAATATGACAAAATGGTCCTGTATGTTTTCCTAAGTGCCGGGAATTAAAAGGGTCACTAAAAGATACATAAAGGACACTTTACGATATAACTTAGCATTTTAACGGATCGGTATCTAACCGAACAACCGGACATTACCCGGAACACTAAAATATTACCAGAGACATTATTTTTATTTTTCTGAGCTAGTCTTGGTCCCCGAACACTTAAACACACTACATAATACATGGTACACACTAAACACTAGACTTTTACCTATAACCTTCCACTTATTACATTTTACCATCAAATATTACACTAACCCTCCCCCCCCCCCTGGCTGATTTTCGGTCATCATGGCCCTACTCACCAAGATCTCCTAATCTTCTTATATCTTCAACAATCTTTCATTGGATTTAGTGAGATTATGATGTGATTATGCTTGTACTTATTTGGACACAAGACCCATTGGATATTAAGGGATGAGAGTGTTATAAGCACTTATCTTCTTCACATTTCAACATTACAACTTTTCCCTTCTCCCCTCTACAAAGCTCGGCCGAAACTCCCCTTATCACCACCACCATTTTCGATTTTGATTCAAGTATTCCAAGGTTACTACAAGGTGCACAACGGTGAGTAACGAAG
Organism: Helianthus tuberosus; assembly: GCA_030545235.1. Lineage (NCBI taxonomy): Eukaryota > Viridiplantae > Streptophyta > Magnoliopsida > Asterales > Asteraceae > Helianthus > Helianthus tuberosus. The sequence goes on along the minus strand of CM060426.1, from coordinate 44,840,117 downwards.
TGTGGAACTCACGGATCATCAAGGACCTCTCTAGTTTGCTTTTATCCTCTACATTTCCAAGCTTGAACTTCCCTAGCTTTAAGCTAGTTGTAAGCTTCTTTGATCTTTGTTTACTTCACATTTTTTATGGTTATATTATGATGAAATCTCAAGAACACTAAAAGATCATAAACATAAGTCTTGAACATAAAGCTAACATGATGATGAAACAAGATGAAATAATGATAATATAAAGTTGTTTAGGTTATGTTGTTAATTTCTTGGTGATTACTAGTAATATGATGGTTAGTCATCATATGAAGCTTGTTAAGTTATGATTAAAAACATGGCTTAACAAGTTAGGGATGATTATGTGTACATGAAATAATCATCCACTAGAGAAGACATGAACTTGAAGGTAGGATGATTTTTCTTGAAAAATAATAAACCAAGTAAACTAGTAATCTTGTAAATCCAAGTCTTGAGAATGGTTTTCCTAAATAAACCAAGAGTAGAAGATGATTTTTGAAGGGTTGTGACTTTTGTTAAACCTACACTATTTTAGTAACAAAATAAGTGTAGTAAGTCTAGTAAAACAAGAAAATATTGTAAGCAAACATTTTTGTAAAATAAGTTCACAAGTTGTGAACATCTAAAAACCCCGAGAGTAAGCTTTTAACGAAAGTAAACGCACTTTGAAGGGTAACTAAACCCACTAAACACCCCACTTAGTTACAACGCGATTTTATGAAAAACCAAGTTCATGTTATTATATAAAGCGCATGGTTTTTGCACTTGAAAGATGTAATATTGTTTAGTGACTTGTTGATGATTGTTTGGGATGAGTTTTGGAAAAGAAAATGATATGATTATTAGCATGGACACCTCCGTTTACAAAGGAAACTCTGGCGAAATTTTCTAAAATTCCAACACTTAGAAAATATTTTTCTAACAAGTGTTTACAAATATATTTTAACTTTGTTTTTCAAAATAAACTTCGCCATAGGTTTTGTTACAAAAATACAAAGTATCGGAGGTTGGTTTTTGTAAATAAAAATGGGTAAATATATGTTTAGAATATATATTTTATACTAAGACACTTGTGTGAATATTTGTATATTTTGTGAACTAGTTATATTATTTTAGGGTAAAATAATATAACTTAACAAAATACCTTGACATTTACAACTCCAAAATAATACCAAAAACATCAAGGAATAAAATATTTAACTTACAGACTTGGCATTGTGAAACCGAACGCGGAAACGTAACTTACAAAATATTCCGGAAAATACCGTTACAATATATTTTTGGTAAACGTTATTTTGGATACAAAAAGAAGTGAAAGTATGGTTTCTATTACCAAGTATATCATTATTTTTGGACAAGGAGAAAATATATTATTTTTGGGAGATAAAAATATATTTTCTTGGGTTTATTAAGAAATATAATATTTTTGGGAAAAATATGTAATTTCTTGAAATGCATTAATTTGGACAAAATAAGTTTATAAATATTTTCCAGGGATTTAGTCTTAGAGACTGGGGAGATTTGGTCTTAGAGACCAGGGATTTAGTCTTAGAGACTGGGGACATTTGGTCTTAGAGACCAGGGAGTTAGTCTTAGGGACTGGGGAGATTTGGTCTTAGAGACCAGGGAGTTAGTCTGAGAGACTAGGGAGTTCAGTCTGAGAGGCTGGGTGGGATAGTCGGGGAAAACTAGGACGAATATGTGGATACATGATTACATTATGAATTGTCTTTATTTGCAATACACAAAGTGTTAAAGATTACTATGAATATACATGCTATGACTATTATGTACCGGCACACACGTCACCTTCCTCAGGGAACGAATTATCAGATGATGATGACCCTACGGTCACCTCCACAGATGATGAGACTGTACCTGCGCCGGAGATATTTACGTCAGACACTGAGAGTGACCCTGACATGCTGACCAAGGATGAGGACGACTTCCAACCGTCCGCGCTGCCAGACTTTGGTGATGAATTACCCTTGCTGATGGCTTCCTTGACGAGAATCTTCCTGTCATTCTTGTTTCGGTCCACGACCACCTTACCATTTGGACACTTCGGTGGAGAGCACCTCCTGGCTCCGATCCTCGACGCCGTACCTCTCGTGGTTATTTCCCCCGAGGATCTACCTCTTTGACAAACTGTTTGATAACGACATTAATTTGCTTGTTGATGATCCTCCCGTTGACACCCAGGATGATGGAAAGTTAGATGAGAACGTTGTTACTAATTTTACATTTTGAGATCCCTGTTATCAAGCTACCCTCTGATTTTAGTATACATTCGATTTCACACCCCTTTGAGTATGTGACATCTGCAGCCTTACAGACAGCCGGATTACAGCTTTCCACTACCGACGCAGACGACGATGACATGACTGCTGCACTATCACCTGCTCGAGGCACCACACCGTTACACGAGCCAGAGCCTGCTCCTGTGCTAGCTTCTGCACCTTTTGGGTCAGCTTGATGTTGCACCTGCTGAACCTACACCTTTACTTGAACATGACCCTATTTCTTTTGGTTTAACAGACATTGCGCCCCTTGTACCTGAACCCGTACCTGCACCTGTTGATCTTCCTTTTCGGGAAAATTGCCACTACACCCGCACCCGCTGATGTTACTCCTTTCCTCCTGTGGAGTCCGACGTCCATCGCCCCAGTTTGCCTATTGCTCTATTTCAAGACATACCCGCACCCCGGGAAGGAACTCCAGGTCAGCACCCGCATAACGGTCCTTTTGCTACAGCAGCATTTTCCCCAACCTCACAGGCCGCACCGTTTGCTACACTCACATCTACATCGCTGGACGAACCGTTTCGATGGTTCCTGTTATGGGTGAAATTCTGAGCCATATCCTGATACTATATCTTGATTTTATGATAGCTGATTACGATCAGGATACCGGACCAGGATATTGGTAACATCCTGAGGCAGTATCCTGACTGTTACTAACAATTTGCTTGTAAACGTTGGTTACAAGGGACTAACGTTCATGAGGACCAAGTCATCCTGAAGACCCGCTCAAATTGGTCAGGATAAGGACGTTGATGGCGGAAGAATAGCTCTTGTAACGGTCAGCATTGAAGAAAGGCGTATTTTATGGGAGTTATGGATGATTGGTCAATGCTATTAATGTTGTAACGGTTATAGGAGCTTAAATCCCGGAGTTATAGTTGATATGCGCGTGGAAAACAAGTTGAAACAACCTTGCAACGTTCAGAAAGGAAATAATCTCAGTATCCTGGATTTTTAGCATAATATCCCAGATTTTTAGCATAGTTAGTTATTTCTTTTACTATATAAAGGAATGATCGGATCAAATAGGACACACACAATTTCTTGAACACTCTTGCTCTCTACTAGCTGCAAACACTCACAAACACTCACACTTGTACTCGAATCGCATTGTAACACTTAGTTGATCCGTATCATATCATGTACTGTATCCTGTTATTCAAGCAATAAGAAGAACAAGGAAGCCGACGATTGTCAGCTCCCAAGGTTTTATGCCGGAGATCTAGATTGATCAAGGGCTTTCCTCGTACATCACGTGTCAACCTTTACATTTTTGCTCATTGTTTGATTATAGATACAGCTCGATATCCTGAGCCGTATCCTGATAATTGTTTTTGCAAACTAACAAACCAACATATTTTTCACAAAGCATTTCTAGCACACTACCTCACTTAACTAATTTGATCACTTAATTGCTTCGGTAATTTTTGACCAAAACAATTTGGCGCCCACCGTGGGGCAAGTGGTTCTATTTCTACTAAAAGCTTTTGTAAAATCGTTAATCGTTTTTCTATTTTCAAAACTTTTTGCTACACTATTTTCAATGGCCTCGAGATCAAACATGAGCTCTTCTACCGTGTCTGCTACAACATCTGCAACGATTGGTTCGGTGCTTCCACCACCTCCTCCAAGGACGCAAGCTTCTTCACAGCCTTATGATATTATACCTACTCGGAGTGTTCAAGGATCTGCTCCTGTTTTGGCCTCTAATGAAGAAATTCTAACATTGTTTGGCAGTGTACATGAACAGATGAGGCAACAGCAGGAGACCAACGAAATGCTGATAAGAGAGATACAACTCTTGAAATCCAGCTCAAGCAGGCCCGCTGAGGATACTTTCACCCCCTTGCAACCAAGAGCTTTAAACTTCAATTCTGCAGTATATACTGAGGATAACAGGGGGAATATTGTGCCTAGCCATTCCCAGAGTCATATTCCTGAGGTACCCTCTTCGGTCAGGGTGTCAACTGTGAGAAATCCAGGATATGCTCCAGGATGCGCTCCAGGATATGGCCAGAATCACCAAGCTGGTAACTTGTCTATTAACACCAGTATCCCTATTACTAATAATCTTGGATCATTGCAGGATGCAGGTGTGACATCGGCTATAACCAGAGAGCTTCAAAAGTTGAAGGATATGATATCAAGTGTGCCTGGGATAGTGCAGCCTATACCGGAAGTATCCCGGGATAGTCACAACATATCCCGCTTTGCTCACCCCATTTGTGACGCAGAAATCCCAAAGAGATTCGAAACTCCTAATATGAAGCTGTATGATGGGACGACGTGTTGGTGCACTTGTGTCTGTACTTTTTCTGTATTTTGTCATGATACAAAACGATGTCTTGTGTTAGTCTGAGTTACGTCTTAGGTTTGTTATTATGTGTGTTCGATGTAAGTTTGACCAAGTCAACCATCCTCCTGGTTTGACTTGGCCAAACAGTTAACACATTGTTTGTAAGATGCTTGTGTCGAAGGATGAGTCATCGAAGGATTGTTTATATCCTTCGATGAGCTCGAAGGATAAACCTTCGATAGATATAGATGGACCTCGAAGGATATCATCCTTCGAGGTATATGTGGATCCTTCGATAGGTTTCAGATCGATAGATGATCCTTCGATCAGACTATCTGATCCTTCGACCAGACGAGCTGTAATGGGTATATATATACTCATGTAATGTGTTCACTTCATGAAGAGAGTGTGAGAAGTGAGTGAACCAAGTCTTGTAGAGAGCTTATTTTCAGTGGTCAAGGGCTGTAACCGTGTCCACGGAAATACAAGAGAAAACTTTGATATCTCGTGTGTCTACCCTTCTCTTTGTAGCTTGTGTTCTCTTATAAACTACCGGTTTGCATTCTAGCTTGGATTCCGCACTTGCTAGTGTGTTAAGCATAACAAGGATTAGGTTTGACCTCAACCTCCGAGGGACCTACAAGTGGTATCAGAGCCGTGGCTCTTTTCCTTGTTAAAAACCGAGTTTATTCAAGACTTTGGAGTGTTTGGACAAAACTCACATGGTTTAGCACCCGTTTTTAGTGTTTTCTCGCATTTCTAGACGTAAAAAAACGTGTTCTAAACTAACCGGGTGTGTTAAAGGACGGGTTGGGTAACTTAAAAACTTGTTTTTAAGAAGTTTGGTAATTTCCGGCCAAATTCCGGCTTACTCCGGTGACCGGTTTTCTGGATAAGAAGTAATATTTTATTTGTTCAAATCTTGTTTTGGTAAAAAGTATGGTCTGACCATACTTTCTGCCGAAAGATTTCTACCAACCCATCACCTTTTCACCAACCTGTCACTTTTGTCAACTGTGTCAGTACAGATCGAAGGATATCCTTCGAAGTCGAAAGATCATCTTTCGATCAAAGGAGGTTCGATAGATAATCATCCTTCGAACATCCTTCGAAGTCTGTGACTTATCCTTCGATCCAAGGAATCTTTTCGAAGGATATATCTTTCGATCTACAGCTCTTATTCGAAAGATAAGGATCCTACGATTGGAGAGTCTTTCGAAATCAGTGTTCGAAACTCAACAGTGATCTTTCGAACACTGTTGATCCTTCGAACAAGTTCTGTTCCTTCGATCCTAGTCTGTTTAAGTTTAACAAGTTTGTGTTTTTCAGGTCTTTCGATCAAGGATCCTTCGGCTGGTTGTCATCATTCGAGATATTAACATAGTTTGTGAAAATTAAATTTTTTAAAAAGGGAAAACTTGTTTTTCAAATTTCAAATCAATTTTCACTTAATATATTAATTTTTATAAAATGGGAACAAACGGTCAGTGGGATCCAACCGCGTGGACTCAAACAACTTTGACTCCACAATCATCAGCTACGCAATCTGCGTCAGATTTCAACAAAACTGCATGGATGCAGGCTATTGCCCCACCTCAAGCTGCAATGATAACTGCAAATCAATGGGCATTGGTCACAAATCAAAGCAGCAACATTCAATCTATGATGCAGAACGACAGTGAAACTGGTACAAGCACAAAACCGCCAAAGCTAAATCACATCAATGATTGGGGATGGTGGAAAGAAAGGCTGAGAACTTATGTTCAGGGGCAAGGTCAAGATCTATGGATGTGCTTCTTCACCGCATTTGACAATGATTTGGAAGTTGCAGGATCTAATCCACAAACTTACAGCACTATGTCTGAGGATGATAAGAAGAAATTTGAGTTAGAAAAGAAAGCATTCATGATTCTCACACAAGCTCTTCACAGAGACATTTACCACCAGTTTGTTTACTGCACGACTACTAAAAGCTTGTGGGATATGCTCACGTTACGATGTGAAGGAAATGCTCAATCTAGAAAGATCAAGCAAGAATTACTGAAGAAAGAGTTTGAAGGATTCACGTGTATGGAGAATGAGACTTTGGCAGAATTATCTACAAGGTTCCATCACTTGTTGAGCGAGATGTTTGCTTTTAGAGTCACTGCCACTCCACAAGAAATGGTGAAGAGATTCGCTGATAGCTTACCAGCAAAGTGGAGCAGTTATCTTGAAATTCTCAAAGAAAATGGTGTTCTAGACACAATCACCGTTTATGAGTTAATTCAAAAATTGGAGAACAAGGATGTAGAAGAAAAGCTTAAGGCAAAAAGAACACTAACTCCTCAAAATCCAGAGATGTACTATGGGATTGCAGGAGGTATCAGTGGAGAAAAACCAGCCTCTCAACATGCGAAGCTTCAAACAGCCTTCATCTCAAACACCGGACCTTCCACAACAAATCAGTTTGATCCTTCAGCATACACGATGTATTCAAGACCAGATGTGCAACCGACAGCTCAGCAGCAACAACCGCAACAGCAAGGGTTTTATGGAAGCTCTTCAAACTTTCAAACCACTTCCAATCCGAACACAGTCAGATTAGACACTTCGAACTTTTCCAAAGTCAGTGTCGAAATAGCCAAGGAGCATATGGAGATGTTGAACACCTTGGTTAGTGCTTATTGTGGATTGGTCGCAGGTCAGATTGGGAATATCAATCTAACCAATGAAGATTATCAGCAAGTGGATAGAGAAGAGTTTGAAATGATGGATATCAAATGGGCTCTTGCTAGTGCAATTCGAAGAGAAAAGGAGTTTATGGAAAGGACGGGGAGAACCAACTTGAATAGCAACAACAACACCAAGTATGGTTTTGATAAGAATGCTGTCACTTGCTTTAACTGTGGTGAACGAGGTCATTTTAAAAGGGAATGTACAAGGCCAGCTCAGCATGGGAACCAGAATCCGTTCAGGAATCAAGGCAACCAACAGAATCAGAACAGGAATAACGAGCGTACGTTGATACCTGTTAACAACCCAAGTCAAGCAGGACCATCAAACGCCAACCAGGCTCTTGTGGTTCAAGTAGATGAAGGCTGTGATTGGTCTATTCAGTTGGGAAATGATGCTCCTGATAGAACAACGTGTTTTGCTGAGGTTGTGAAGGATTTAAATCACGCCAGTGGTGGAGAATCTTCTGCCAATGGTGGTGAATCTTCAGAAGATGAAGATAGTTCGGGTTATAGTGGGAGCATGGATGGGGAATCACTTGATGCTGGTGATTTATCAAGTGATGCTTTAGATTTGGAAGTTGATGAGCTTTTGGCTGAAGCTGAAGCATTATGCAAGAGGAGATCTATTCTTTGCCAGAAATCTGCTGGAACTTCCGAGAAGCTTGCTCAGTTCTTCTCTGAAGATGGATCTTTTTCTTTTCATACAGCCTTTATGGCTCACGTAGAAGGTCAGACTTCTCAGGTATGTGATACTAATTCTGACTCTATTTCTGTTCCTATTGAATGTGCAAAGTGTTTAAAATATGCTGAAAAGGAAAGTCAGTTTGAAATCACATACAAACACAATCAAGAATTGATTGTAGATCTTTCTAAAGCAACTGAAGCTAACTTGTTTTTAACCAGAAATGAAAAGGAATTTAAAGCAACAATTGCGTCATTAAGACATGATGTTTCAGAATTACAAAAGGCTGTTTTGCGAAAACAACATGCTAACAATAATCTTATTGACACAATTGAAAAGCAAATGGTAGAGTTGGCAACAGCTCGATGTGAATGTGAGACAATTAAGCAGAAACTGGAAAGCTATTCCAATTCCCGCTATGTATTGGATCACATCATTGACGTTCAAAAGAAAAAGGGGGATGCACAATGTATTGGATTCAAATCATGTCCTCCCCCAATGAATCACAATTACTCCAAATTGCCTGATGACGAGGATATGCCCCGTTTTGAACCTACTGTGCCACTCGGTCTAGATGACTTTGCAGCAGGCCTCGGGTTCACAACTGGTACATCATCCTCGAGTCAATCAGAATCTGAGAATGTGACAGATTCATCGTGTGTTAAGGAACAGAGTCCTCCCATTGTTGAGGATGCTGATTCTTCGGATGATGAATCTGAAGAAATTGTGAAACAACAGTCTAACTCGGTTACTACAGATATTCCAATCGAGAATCACATCCTGTGTGATCCAACAGTGAAACCGAGTAAGACTGAAATGTCAAAAGCAATGGAGTCCCTTGTATCTAGCTGTGAAGGGAATAACTTGTTGTACACGCTCAAAGGAGATAGCAAAATCTACTCTAACAAAGATTTTCCAATTAAAAATGTAAATCAAGATTTAATTGAGCAAATTTTTGAAGGATGCACTGATAAGTTTTTGGGGAACAAAAGTGGCAAAGTTACCGTCACTCAATGTGATCCAATTCCGTGTGAACAAATTAGAAAACAATACGGAAACCAAAAACTACCAATTGAGCGAAAACAACAAGTCAACTCCGGAAAGGGTAAGGTACAGGGAAAGAAGGCTCAGAACAAGAATGTTCAAGCACCTAAAGTTCAGCAGCCTAAGACTGAACAACCAAAGGTTCAACAACCTAAAGTTGAACAGTCTAAGGCTACTCAACCTAAGGCTGTACAACCTAAAATTCAACAATCAAAGGTTGAGCAACCTAAGGTTCAACAACAAAAGGTGCAAAACAAAAGAGCTCCTATTAAGAAACGAGAACCGAAAATGAACTTTGTTGGATCCACGGGTTCAGACAAACTTGAAACATTTCAGGATAAATCTAACGTTGATTTTGTAAAACAAGTTAGAATTTTAAAACGGAATGATCAGAATAATTACACCCAACACACCAACGGATGTGATTTAGGTCCAAGCACGTCTAGATCACAAAGTTCACTGTCTGGTTTTCCGTCTGGTCATCAACATGTTTCTCCGAAGTTTGTAGAGCGGAGAACATGTTTTGAATGTGGGACAGTTGGGCATATTGTAAGATATTGCCCACACGTGCAAAAGCTGAAGTCAAAAACGAGTGCTCCCCAAGAAATCGATTACCGAAAACGATCAGTTTCCCCGAAACAAGACCCACGTGTCTTGAAAGAAAGGGAAAAGAAGTTAAAGCAAAAGAATCAAAAGGTAATTGAAAAGGCCTTAAAATCAGAGGTCAAAGAAGAAAAACCTGTACAAGCAAAATCTGAAACTGTAAAACCAGTAAAAGCTAAAACAATAAATTCAAATACTGGTAAAGGACAAACAGCTTGGAAGCAAAAGCAGGTAATTCAATCAGGGGGGGCACCACAGGTTCTTTTTCCTAATCATCAAGTGATTGAAATCACTTTCCTTGATGATCAAGGATGACCCAAGTCCACAAAGGCTTGGGTCCCCCTCTCCAACTAATCTCTGAGTGAGTGTGTAGGATATTCCAGGAGGAACTATTGATAGTCTTAGGATTGTTGATAGTGGAGCGTCCATGCACAAGATCGGCGACACCAGACTCCGAAACATCATTATATCTAGGAGTTGTTGCCTTTGATGGAGAGAAATGAGAAAAGAAAGGAAAAAGATAAGAAGACAAACATTCCGATGAAGGAATGATGGTGAAAGAATGTGGTTGAATGAAGTTGAAAAATTCGACATGAAGAGAGTGTGAGAAGTGAGTGAACCAAGTCTTGTAGAGAGCTTATTTTCAGTGGTCAAGGGCTGTAACCGTGTCCACGGAAATACAAGAGAAAACTTTGATATCTCGTGTGTCTACCCTTCTCTTTGTAGCTTGTGTTCTCTTATAAACTACCGGTTTGCATTCTAGCTTGGATTCCGCACTTGCTAGTGTGTTAAGCATAACAAGGATTAGGTTTGACCTCAACCTCCGAGGGACCTACAAGTGGTATCAGAGCAAAAGATCGAAAAATCTCAAAAACACAAAAACAATAGAAAAACAAAAACAATAGAAAAACAAAAATGAGTTTCCTGGCGAGCAAAAGAGAAAATGATAGTACATCAGTGGTCTGTCCAAACCTCTTTAAACCTTAAATGAAAAACGATAAGCAGCTCTATATAAGATGTATCGGTAGGCTCACAATCATTTTAAAATGTGCAGGGTGATATAAACTTAAATCGACTGAAGACCAGGTGGGAACCATTCATTGGCATATGGTCTTAGTACCGAAATTTCGTTTGAGAGATTGCCGAGGTTCTGAGATATTCGGTCTTTATGCTGCTTATCATCTGGGTATCATGGTTGTATCTTTTACCGAAAAATAACGGGGACGCAAGTCTAGATCTTCCATGATACTATACATACGTGTACATACTGCATACGACCTCAATAAGTGATCAACAATCACATGTCCTCAAAATAAGTGATAATATATCACATTCATCCGGGAGTCAAGTTCGTCTCTCTGCTGTACGAAAGTACTGACCTGTTCACGGACTTGCTCTTGTGCCCTCATGCATATGAAAATCAAGTTCCTCCTCAATAAGTGATTCTATCACATAGGGCTTGTTTTCAATCAAAATAAGTGAGTTTCTCACATCATATACGGTCAAACAGATGATAATCGGTATACTCACCGGTAAGATGAACCCTCGTGCATACCTTGATACGGGAATGTGTCGTGATGTGGATGAACACCGGTCGGTAAGTATAAATCATACCTTAACGTATCCCCTCGCCATGATTACATCTGATAAGTTGAGCTTAAGTGGACAACAATACCGATAATTGTTATAGGATGCTTATCTTAATGTTAACTAATTGAACAACAAGAGTGTTTTGGCATGACCGTACACTGATATGATTCTCTTACCCTCGAAACTCACAAAAAGAATGTCTGTAAATATTTATTTAATGCTTTCAGTTTATGCACCTTTGTATATATTTATTTACTGCTTTCTGTCTTTACATTTGAAATATTCAAAAATACCAAAAAGATTTTAGGTGTGTTTTAATATAAACTTTATAAAAGCCAAAAAGATTTTATTTCTGTCTTATTTTCGATTGTACGATGTTGGATCTCGAGTCTTCGTTACCTGAAACCTGATTGAAAACCGAAACGACTGATTCTTCATAAACGGTCGAAATTTGCAAGTTTTGAAAGTTAAAAAACCTAAAACTGAACGATTTGTTAAACTTTCAAACTGTCGGACGGTGTTTGATTGAACAATGGTCACATGTGTGTCGTTTGCTTATGATATTCCAGGCAGTTGTTCTCATTACGCGTTTAGATTTCTTGCATGTGCAGATTCTAAAGGCAAGGAGAACATGGTCGATGACAAGCTTCGGAATGAAGACACGACGTGAAGGCACTCAAGTGATGAAGATGATCGAGTTGCCGCTGACCATCATCAACACCACAAGGATCTCAAGTTGTAAAGATCAAGACTTTCACGAGCATAACTCAAGGGGGAGCTTATGTTAAGGGGGAGTTTGTCAACACACTTTCTACATGAAACGGGGAGTTTGTTGGTACACTTTCTGCTTTCAAGACGTGAAGACTTTAAAGATCCTCCGACATTGAAGACTTGAAAGGACGTCAAAGACTTGAAGACACGAAGATCGAGACAAAGCTACAGCCAAGGGGGAGTTTGTTGGTGCACTTGTGTCTGTACTTTGTCTGTATTTTGTCATGATACAAAACGATGTCTTGTGTTAGTCTGAGTTACGTCTTAGGTTTGTTATTATGTGTGTTCGATGTAAGTTTGACCAAGTCAACCATCCTCCTGGTTTGACTTGGCCAAATAGTTAACACATTGTTTGTAAGATGCTTGTGTCGAAGGATGAGTCATCGAAGGATTGTTTATATCCTTCGATGAGCTTGAAGGATAAACCTTCGATAGATATAGATGGACCTCGAAGGATATCATCCTTCGAGGTATATGTGGATCCTTCGATAGGTTTCAGATCGATAGATGATCCTTCGATCAGACTATCTGATCCTTCGACCAGACGAGCTGTAATGGGTATATATATACTCATGTAATGTGTTCACTTCATGAAGAGAGTGTGAGAAGTGAGTGAACCAAGTCTTGTAGAGAGCTTATTTTCAGTGGTCAAGGGCTGTAACCGTGTCCACGGAAATACAAGAGAAAACTTTGATATCTCGTGTGTCTACCCTTCTCTTTGTAGCTTGTGTTCTCTTATAAACTACCGGTTTGCATTCTAGCTTGGATTCCGCACTTGCTAGTGTGTTAAGCATAACAAGGATTAGGTTTGACCTCAACCTCCGAGGGACCTACACGACGGATCCTGAGGAGCATATTGCCCAGTATAGGGAGAGGATGGAGATTAACCCTATCCCGCCAGATCTTAAGGAAGCATGCTTGTGCAAGGGCTTCGGCTCTACTTTAACAGGATCAGCCTTGAAATGGATTCTAAATGTTCCACCTCATTCAATTACATCATTTTCTCATGTAGTTAATTTGTTTAACAGTCAGTTTTCTTGCAGTAGAAGCTTTGAAAAACTAACAAGTGACCTCTACAGGATAACACAGGGACCTCAAGAATCCCTAAGGGATTATGTGAACAAATTCAGCAGGGAATCCTTGGATATCCCACACCTTGATGTTGCTACAACAGTCCAAGCATTCAAGATGGGACTACAAAGGGATTCCCAGTTTTATCAGGATCTTGTGATGAATCCTTGCAGGAACTTGGACGAAGCTCGAAACAGGGCTTTGAGATATAGCAGGCTTGAAGATGATAAGAAAATGCAAGATAGGGTGAATGCATCCTCAACATATGAGTCAACAAACAGGAAATCAGAATCTTCACATAAACCATACCGCTCTAGGCCGTATGATAAAAATGAAAACAAAAGAGTGAACGTTGTCCAAGACGAAGATCCTGAGGAGTATCATGAGTTGTCATAATATTGTTTTTCTGTTAATATACCTGAACTGATGTATGCTATGCAGGGTTTAGGAGACAAAGCGAGGTGGCCTAGGAAGAACCAACAGAAAGCTGATTGGAAGGACAAGTCCAAATGGTGTGCCTTCCATGAAGATTTTGGACATGTTACAGAGGATTGCATTGCTCTGAGGAAGGAAATAAGCTATCTCCTGAGCAAAGGTTATCTGAAGGATCTTCTGGGAAGAAAGAAGAATAAGGGTCAGGATACTGAGAAGGATCCTGAACGTGCGGCATCACCTCCTACAGATGCCAAGATAATTAACTTTATTTCAGGAGGATCCGACATTTGTGGAACTTCATACTCTGCAGCAAAAAGACATGCGAAGGAGGCTAAGGCAGAAAGGGGAGATAAGCCAACCAGGATGACAACCCTCACAACTGATAAAGTGATCACGTTCGACAGTGATGACAGGGATACTGTCCAGGATCCTCATCATGATGCTCTGGTAATAACTTTATATGTTGCTAACCATTTCGTGCGCAGGATACTAGTGGATAATGGCAGCTTCGTCAACATAATTCAGCTGGAAACGTTGAAGAGGATATTACTTCGAAATCCACTGTGCTTGTTGGTTTCAGTGGAGAAGCCAGGAATACCGTAGGGGAAATAAAGTTTCCTGTCTACGTTGAAGGGGTCAACTCAATGCAACGCTTTTGTGTCATGGACTCCTTATCCTGCTATAATATTATATTAGGTAGGCCTTGGATCCATGATATGAAAGCTGTGCCGTCAACCTATCATCAATGCATCAAGATCCCTACCCCTTGGGGAGTAGTCAAGGTGGAAAGTGATCAGCAGGAAGCAAAGGAGTGTTACTCATCCTCGATGAAATCCTTAACCAAGCCTAATGCAGCATAGCAATTAAAGATGCGGGCCCAGGATATCGTGGAGGCTTCAGAGCAGGATGTAAAGAAATTTATCCTGGATCAGGATAATCCAGATATCTCGGTGCTCGTAGGAGCCAATATCCCTCAGGATATTGAAAATCAGTTAACTAACTTTTTGAAATGCAGGATGTCAACATTCGCATGGAAGCATGAGGATATGACAGGTATTTCTAAGGATATTATAACTCACAAGCTTGGAATTGACAGGTCTTTCAAGCCTATCCAGCAAAAGAGAAGGAAGTTTGCTCCAGAACGAAACATAATTATTCAAGAAGAGGTTGAAAGACTATTGAAGTCCAAGATGATCAGGGAAGTCAAATTTCCCAAGTGGCTAGCAAATGTGGTCGTGGTTCAAAAGAAGAATGGGAAATGGAGAGTATGTGTAGATTACACAGACTTGAACAAAGCATGTCCTAAAGACCCATTCCCTCTGCCTCATATAGACTCGATGGTGGATGCCACTGCCGGTCATGAGATGTTAACCTTCATGGATGCATCCTCAGGATTCCAGCAGATCCAAATGGATCCTTCAGACCAGGAGGATACTGCTTTCATGACACCAACATGTATTTACTGTTATACTGCTATGCCTTATGGTTTGAAAAATGCAGGTGTAACGTACCAGAGATTGGTGAACATGATGTTTAAAGACAAACTGGGGGACACCATGGAGGTGTACATTGACGATATGGTAGTCAAATCCAAGAAGGCTGAGGATCATCTCCAGGATATTAAAGGAGCATTTGATATCCTGGACCAGTACAATATGAAACTAAATCCTGCCAAGTGCCATTTTGGAGTGGGGGCAGGAAAGTTTTTAGGATACATGGTGACTAAAAGGGGTGAGGCAAGCCCGGAGCAGATTAAAGCTATCTTGGACATCAAGTCACCTTCAAATATGAAAGATGTAGAAAGATTAACGGGACGAGTAGCAGCATTAAACAGGTTTATATCAAGATCCTCAGAAAAATGCAAGGAATTCTATGATATCCTAAAGAAGAATAAGAAATTCGAATGGGGAGAGAAACATGAAGCAGCCTTGCAGGAGCTGAAGCAATATCTTTCAACCGCACCTCTGATGATGAAGCCCGAGGATGGTGAACCATTATCCCTGTATCTTGCAGTATCAGGGAATGCAGTAAGTGCTGTTTTAGTCAAGGATCACGAAGGTCAGCAGTATCCTGTCTATTATGTTAGTAAAGGTTTATTAGATGCTGAAACTAGATATTCTCATCTAGAAAAAATGATATTAGCCCTAGTTATGGCATCAACTAAGCTTAGACATTATTTCGAGGCGCATAGGTGTTTTGGTCAAAAAATCTGATGAGGATATTGCAACCAAACTCTTTGTTTCGGGGAATGATGCTTAAAATGTATAACAGCGATGAGGATCACTTCAATGTAAATTGCACAAACAACACAAGGATTTATACGGGGAAAAAGCCCTTGATCAAGAGTTGATCTCCGGCACAAAAAACCCCGGGTGATGGAAACTACCGATCACCAAGCTCAAATAAATCAATAAATGTTTACAACTTCGGATAGTAATGAGCTAGGTACAAGGATCACTAGAATGTAACGTGTAAATGTGAGTGTAAACGAATGAATGTTCGTCGAGAGCTTTGAGTGTGCGAGTATGTGAGAGTGTGTAGCTCAGAAATGACTAAGTGTTTTTCTACTAGCTCGTTACCCCTTTAAAATAGAAATTTAACTACCAAACTAACTATCCGACTTTTGTGCCAAGCCCCCACGTTCTCCACAACATCCATTTTTGGCCAAGCACGTGCAGAATAGTTTGGGAATATTCTCCAGGAATGTCGCCAAGACTTGGTCAAGCTTGTTATACCTGCGAGGTAGTACAAAACATAAACAAACAATCGTCAGTACGAGGATCCTTAAAGTGATCCATGATCCTGATCCTGATGTTCTTCTGAGGATCACCACCTGTCACAGAAGTAAGGATCACTAATTAGGATAACGAATAAGGATCACTAATTGTTAGAAAATCCTCCCCTAACAATTGCCCCCAAAATATAAGGAGTAATTTGTAAATTAAGCGAGTTATATTTTCTTGATCTTATCCGCAACTAACTAACGGATATATAGCCGTTAATATAGAACTAGCCGTTGCGATCATGACGTCACAGAAGTGACAATCCTGCAGAATCATAATTATAAATAGAGATATAGATAGGATCAATATGCATTCAAATTCGAAAGAAACTCCCTTTATATTCTCAGTCGAAGATCAATCAGGTATCTCTTTCTACCCTTCTTACTCTGTTTTTCTTTCTTTATCACCATCGCTCTAAGAATGATGCTCCGAAGCTCACCGGGCAAGGATCACAAAAAGGATAGCCCTTTGAAGAGTCAAAAAATCATCAAGGACTCAGCGAATGAAAGGTGTTGTTTTAACGATGCACAAGTAGATAAAATCCGTCAGTTTTTTCCGGCGAGTGCCTTCTTCAAACCCTTTGATCCCACTGTTCTTAGCGACTATGTTTCTGAAACATGGGTTGCCTTTCCAACTACTCCATTCACTATAGGGTACACATATCCTTTCCCAGAATTCACACAATCCTTCTTTTCCCTGACCGGCATATCTTACATCCAAGCCATGCCGATGATTTGGAGGGTTTTATATACCCTAGAGAGGATCATCGAGCAAGAACGCGTTGATTTAGGAATGTCGGAATTGGCGGAACTGTATGATCTTACTACCTTTGGTTCCCACCGTTATTTGTTCAAGCGAAAACCCGGTGCAGATCATCCTCTTCTCAAAGTCACCAAGAATGACAAAGATTGGAAACGTCGCTTCTTCTTTGTCAGGAGGGATTCCATTCTAAATGGAAAAGATCTCCCTAAGACATGGTCCACTCATGGTAGGCTGGAGGATCATGAGAAGGATCATCAGGTAGTCTTGTTCATGTGATAGGATCACTAACCCCTTTTGTCTTGTGTCATGCAGCTGTCTCTGTTTCGCATCTCATCACAACATCCGCAACCAGGGAAAGGCTTGCTGCTTTCTGGAACCTTGATCCTGAAACTAGAACTTTTAAGACAACAACCCAAGACTCTCAGGAGGTATCCTCAGGCTCTGTTACAATGTCAAGTAAGTATCCTGGTTCAAATAAATAGTAAAATGTAAATTTAGAAAAGATACTTATCTTGTTTTGGTTGTGTAGGTGCTGGAAAATCTGCCAAAGCTGCTTCAAGGTTCAGCGTCACCGACCTCACCACTGTCAAATCCTCCAAAAGAAAGGTTCATGCCAGCCCGACAGCCTCAATCCCCAAGGCACCCCTCAAAGGAAAAGGAATCAAGAGAAGAAAGGCCTCCGAGGCTGAGGATTTGCAGGGTCTGCCTCTAATCCGCCATCAGTTCCTCGAGTACTTCAATGAGGTAAGGATCATTGTCTCTGCTCATAGATCCTGTCGACATATCCTGCTGATATATCCTGCTGATTTGAGGATCACTTAATCCTGACCTTATCCTTTATCCTCTTTGAAGAAATTCTCTGAGATCGAGGATTATGTCGGCCACGTTGAGGATCAGGATAAAAAGATTGCCGACCTCCAGCAGGTTGCCGTGCTCAAGGATCTTGCACTTGCTGATCTTCGGAAGGAACTCCAGGATACCAAACAGGAGATGGCTAAAGTGCTGGTTAATTTTGACTATGAAAGGCAGGAGATCACAGATGATGCCAAAGTCTCTGCCGCCATAGCAATGTACAAAACCAAGCTGCAAATGGCCTTGGAAGCTCAGGATCCTGCCTTCGACAAAAGCGGCTGGGAAATTGAAGAATGGAAAGCAAGGCTGGCTGAATTGGGTGATGAAGAGGAGGCTGAAAAGATCCTGACAATTGAGGCTGGAAGCAAGGATGAAGCTGGTGAAGCGAGTGGAGCCGAAGGTGGTGATGCAGCAAAAGTTTAGGCTGCTTAATTGGGCAATGATGGACATTTCTAGACGTAGCCGGAGCCCAATTTTTTAAATCTGGTGGTAGTAACTTTTTGTGGTTGTGATGTCGAACAATTTAATGGTTTGTACTTTGAACAATAGGTTTTAGGATTAAGGATCTTGTATGATCCTTAGGACAATAGGCAGGATTGCAATTGGTGGAGGGATCCTCTGTTTGGGGGATGAAGCCATTGTGATCCTGCCGCCTTTATATTCCTGCACTACTCTTGAACTTTTTATCATGGACACCCTTTACCTACCCCAGCGGACGGGCCACGTTTTGCTGGTAGATGCTCGGGTAGGTAATTTTGACAACCTTTTAAGGGTTAGTCTTTTGTTAATAAATAAAATCTTAACCTTTTGTCGCTTATCTTGTGTTGTTATCCTTGTTAATATCTTACTTTCCAACTGTTGTAATGTTCATTCTGTTTATACTTATCAAGCCTTGAAAAATTAGAAAAGATATCCAGAAAATTTAGGATATGATCAAGGATCACATATCCCATAAACGATAAGTTCTAAAAAGTTATATGGTTTAAGAATCACAAGTTCAGTTGTCAAGTATAAGGGTTATTCAAATAAATAATGAATATGATTAAAAATAGTTAAGGATCATACCTGAGGGTCCAAGTTAGGATCCTAACCATAATAAGGATAACTGTAAAATAAACCTTAGAAAGAAGTAAGGATCAAGGATCCCTAGTTGCTTATCTTCAAGGACCTGAAATAGATCATAACTTGGGACTAAGCCAACATAAGAAAAGAGTTAGCAACTGGGGACAAGCCCAAGGATAACTGGGGACAAGCCCAAGGATAACTGGGGACAAGCCCAAGGATAACTGGGGACAAGCCCAAGGATCGTATGTAAACTGGAGTGTGGCCCTGACTGGCGACTATCCAAACTTAGTGACATGAATATGCCAAAACCTTAGCTAACGTGAAAACGTTAGAACCTTATGAACGGATGTATGGTACGTCTACCATTATACGTAGGATCCTAAGTATAGCCAGTACAATGGAATTATCAGCCCCTAAAACGAGTACTGGTCCCAATGCCTTGAACTATACCAGGATCATCGTGCGCTACAGGCGGAACTGAGGTCAAGCCCAAATAACTGGGGTTAAACCCAAGGAACGAATTGCTTCAGCGGATAACCAATGTTATGCTAAGGATACCTGAACTTTCAAAACTTAAACTCACGTGAGAGATGGATAAAGGATACATGATCCTTATCCTTATATGAGAAAATAAAGAAATGAATTAGTTCAAGTTTAGGATATTACCTAAGTAAGGATCACCGATGCTTTGAGGATCCTTTAAGGATATCCCTATTGTGAGGATCATCTGTGCCACTAGGATCCTGCTCACATGAAATATTTCTTCAAGTGGACAGCATTCCAAGCTCTTGGTAGCAAATCACCTTCCATGGTTAGCAATCTATATGCCCCCTTTCCTGCTTCAGCTTCAATCAAATAAGGGCCTTCCCATTTTGGAGCCAATTTTCCATCAGCAGGATTGGTGGTATTTTGGAATGCTTTCCTTAATACCATATCTCCAACTTGAAACCTCCTGATCCTGACATTTTTGTTGTAAGCACCGGCCATTCTTTGCTGATAACTGGCCGTCCTTATCCTAGCCATATTCCTGATTTCTTCAATAGTATCCAGGTCTTGAGCCAAGTTCTCATCATTCTTCTCAGGATCACGGGTACTTGTTCTTGCAGTTGGAACCACCATTTCTGTTGGGATCACTGATTCTGCCCCAAACACCAAAGAGAATGGTGTTTGACCAGTAGCATTCTTGGGGGTTGTCCTGTCAGCCCAAAGCACATAGGGTAGTTCTTCTGCCCATTTCCCTTTCTTGGATCTCAGCTTCTTCTTCAAATTGTTGATGATGATCTTGTTGGATGATTCTGCCTGACCATTAGCTTGTGGGTGGACTGGTGTTGATGTTATCATCTTAATCCCCCAGCTGTCACAAAAGTTAGTGGTTCTACCCCCAATAAATTGGGAACCATTATCACATATAATCTCAGAAGGAATTCCAAATCTAGTTATAATATTTCTTTTAATAAAGGATATAACTTCCTTTTCTCTGACTTGGGCAAAAGCTTCAGCCTCTATCCACTTGGAGAAGTAATCAGTCATAGCAAGCATGAATACTTTTCCACCAGGTGCCTTAGGGAGCTTACCAACTATATCCATCCCCCATCTCATAAATGGCCAAGAGGAGGATATAGGATGCAATAATTCAGCTGGTTGATGAAGGATATTGCTGTGTCTCTGACAAGGATCACATCTTTTAGCATATTCCACAGCATCTCTCTTCATGGTTGGCCAGTAGTATCCTGTCCTCAGGATCCTTGAGAATAACGCCCTGCCCCCAGTGTGGTTTCCACAATCTCCTTCATGGAAGTCTTTTAAAACTTCTTGGATTTCAGGATCCTCAATGCATCTCAAGTATGGTCCTGCAAGAGATCGTTTATACAACATATTATTTAAAATTGTGAATTGAGATACCTTAGATTTGAAAGCCCTAGGGTTTTCTCCTGTAGGAATCTCTCCATGTTGTAAGTATCTCATAATTGGTGAGATCCATGATCCTGATCCTGAATGGGGTTGAGTATCCTCACTAGGGATCATTGCAGAATCACTTCCTATCTCCATAGCCACATGATCCTCAATAGCCGGGTTCAGGATATGGATGATAGGGATCTTGACATCCTCCGGGATCTTCAAGGATGATCCTAAATTAGCCAATGCATCAGCTTCTGTATTTTCTTCCCTTGGTACCTGCGTCAAACTAAAGGAAACAAAAGAGAGTGCCAAACTTTTGACTATCTCTAAATATTTGGTTAGCTTTTCACCTTTAACAGCATAGGATCCATTAAAGTGGTTTGTAATTAACAATGAATCTACATGTACCTCAAGATACCTGATCCCCATATGCTTTGCAATTTGCAAACCAGCAATTAAGGCTTCATATTCAGCCTCATTGTTAGTGGTTTGGAACTCACAAGCTATAGAGTGGGGTATTATGTCCCCCTGTGGCGATTTTAGTAGTATTCCAAGCCCTGTGCCTTTGACATTCGAGGATCCATCAGTATAGAGTATCCAAGGATCCTTGGTCTCCTCTAGCTGCTGGACTTCTAACTCAGCTTCTTCTTGTAAATCACTACTGAAATCAGCCACAAAGTCAGCTAATGCTTGGGATTTGATGGCTGTCCTAGGCTCATATCTTATATCATATGCACTCAGCTTCACTGCCCACTTAGCCATCCTTCCTGACATCTCTGGTTTCCTGAGGACATTCTTAATTGGAAAATTAGTTTTAACTATGATCACATGAGTTTCAAAGTAATGTCTTAACTTAGTAGATGCCATAATTAATGCAAGAATAAGCTTTTCAAGGTGTGAATACCTGGACTCAGCATCAAGTAAACTTTTACTTACATAATAGACAGGATGTTGTGTACCTTCATGATCCTTAACCAGGACCGCACTTACTGCTTTTGAGGATACTGCAAGATACAAGGATAGCACATCGCCTTTTTCTGGCTTCATCAAGGCTGGGGCTGAGGATAGGTAATCTTTGAGGGCTCTTAAAGCATTTTCATGCTTCTCAGTCCACTCAAATTTCTTGTTCTTCCTTAGGATATCATAGAATTCTTTGCACTTCTCTGAGGATTTGGATATAAATCTGTTCAAAGCTGCTATCCTGCCTGTTAGCCTTTGAACATCCTTAGCATTGGCCGGGGATTTGATGTTCACTATTGCTTTAATTTGTTCCGGGCTAGCTTCAATTCCTCTCTTTGTCACCATATATCCTAAGAATTTACCTGCTTTAACACCAAAGTGACATTTTGAAGGATTAAGTTTCATGTTATATTTGTCAAGGATATCGAATGCTTCTTCCAAGTCCCTTAGGTGATCCTCAGCTTTTAAGGATTTTACCACCATATCATCTATGTAAACCTCCATAGTTTGTCCAATCTGATCCTTGAACATCATATTCACCAGCCTTTGGTATGTTGCACCTGCATTTCTTAATCCGAACGGCATAGCAATATAGCAGTATATACCAGTTGGAGTCATGAAGGCTGTATCCTCTTGGTCGGATGGTTCCATTTGGATTTGTTGGAATCCAAATGAAGCATCCATAAAAGTTAACAGTTCATGACCCGCAGTTGCATCCACCATGGAGTCAATGTGGGGTAATGGGAAAGGATCCTTGGGACATGCCTTATTTAAATCGGTAAAATCGACACATACCCTCCACTTTCCGTTTTTCTTTTGAACAACAACCACATTGGCCAACCATCTTGGATACTTAACCTCTCTAATCATACCTGCGCGGAGCAATTTCTCTACCTCTTCCTGGATAATGGCATTCCTTTCCGGTGCAAACTTCCTTCTCCTCTGATGGATTGGTTTGAAGGATCTGTCAATGCCGAGTTTGTGAGTGATAACATCTTTGGATATACCAGTCATATCTTCGTGTTTCCATGAAAAGGTAGTCTTTCTCCTTTTGAGGAAGGATACGAGGTCTTCTTTCATTTCGCCAAGGATCCCTGATCCGATATAGATTTTGGATTCAGGATCATCGGGGTTCATGAGGACTTCTACCACATCCTGCTCTCCTGCCTCCAAGACATCCCTTGGAGGATACTTTGATTGCTATTGCTCCCTTGACTTCGAGGCTGGTTTCATCGATGAAGTGTAGCAATTCTTAGCCTCCTGCTGATCACTATCAATCTTCACTACTCCCCAAGGACTAGGGAGCTTCACACATTGATGGTATGTAGATGGGACTGCTTTCATATCGTGTATCCAAGGCCTGCCAAGGATAACATTACAACAAGACAAACAGTCAATAACACAAAATTTTTGATAAGAGTGTAGGCCTTCAATGTATATTGGGAGTTTAATGTCCCCCAGGGTATTCTTGGTTTCGCCACTAAATCCCACGAGCACGGAGGATCTTGGTATGATATCTGATTCAGGAATACCCATCTTCTTTAGAACATCAAGCTGGATGATGTTCACTGAACTCCCTCCGTCTATAAGGATCCTGCGAACAAAATGGTTAGAAATGAAAAGAGTAATAACTAAACCATCGTGATGAGGATCCTGGATATCAACACGATCATCCTCATCAAAGGTTATGACTTTTCCTTCGGAGACACTTGATGTTCGAACTGGTCTTTCTCCATTATCCATTTTAGTTTCCTTTGCATGCCTTTTAGCTGCTGAGAAGGATGTGCCACAGATGTCCGATCCTCCAGAAATAAAGTTTATCACTTGTGCATCTGCTGGAGGGGCTGGAGCCTTCTCAGGGATCCTTTCAGGATCCTGAGTCCTTGACTTTTTTCTTCCCAACAATTCCTTTAAATGCCCTTTGCTCAACAAGTATCCAATTTCCTTTCTTAGTGCAATGCATTCTTCTGTGAGATGCCCAAAATCTTCGTGATATGCACACCACTTAGATTTATCCTTAGTTGCAGCTGGCCTATCATTTTTTCTCGGCCATCTAGCTTTATCACCTAGGTTCTGCATAGCAAGGATTAATTCATTGTTATCAACACAAAAACAATATTAAAAAATTGGAGGATAATCTTCATCATCCTCTTCTTGATCAACGGAATGCACGTTCTGGTTATCAGATCTGTTATAGGATTTGAACTTGTTGTTCCTGAATGTGGATCCTTGCTTATCCTGCTTTGAGGATCCTGCTAACCTCTCCTGGATCCTCTTATCGTCCTCTAGCCGGATGAACCTAAGTGCTCGTGTTCTTACCTCATCTAAGTTCCTGCATGGTGTCATAAAAAGATCATCATAGAACAATGAATCCCTAAGCAATCCCATTTTGAAGGCCTCAACAGCCGTGGCTATATCTAAGTTGGGAATGTCTAAGGATTCTTTACTGAATTTGGTAATGTAATCCCTTAATGATTCATTATGACCCTGTGTTATCCTATATAAATCACTAGTTAATCGTTCAAATTTTCTACTACAAGAAAATTGATTATTAAACAAGTTAACTAGGTTAGCAAATGAGGTAATAGAATAGGGAGGAAGACTTAGCAGCCATTTGAGAGCTGATCCAGTAAGAGTGGATCCGAATCCCTTGCACAGGCATGCTTCCTTTAACCTTTCTGGAATTGGATTGATCTCCATCCTCTCCCTGTATTGTGCTATGTGTTCCTCAGGATCTGTCGAACCATCATACAGCTTCATTGTTGGCACATGGAATCTCTTGGGTATCTCAGCATCACAGATTGGTGGTGCAAAACGAGATATCTTGTGGCTCCCATCTGCAATCTCTGGGATAGGTTTGACCACTCCTGGAACACTTGATATCATATCCTTTAACTTTTGCAATTCTCTGGCCATGGCATGATTGATACCTGGATCCTGCATAAGACCATGGTTAGTAGTATCAGAATTATTGAAAGTGTTACCTCCCATCGGATTCAGATTAGGAAGATTGGATGTTAATCCATATTGTTGAGGCTCTGGAATGATCGAGGGACCAATGGAAGCATTGGTCTGCATCGGAATAAAATCTCCCTGATGGACATCTGAACTTCCTGTTTGCAAACTCCTCAAGGATCCTGGCATCTGGAAGGATCCCTGAAACTGAGACGATCCTGGAACGAAGGAGGATCCTTGAACCTGGGATGATCCTGGAACAAAGGAGGATCCTTGAACCTGGGATGATCCTGGAACAAAGGAGGATCCTTGAACCTGGGATGATCCTAGAGCGAAGGAGGATCCTTGAACCTGGAATGATCCTGGAACAAAGGAGGATCCTTGAACCTGGGATGATCCTGGAACAAAGGAGGATCCTTGAACCTGGGATGATCCTGGAACGAAGGAGGATCCTTGAACCTGGGATGATCCTGGAACGAAGGAGGATCCTTGAACCTGGGATGATCCTGGAACGAAGGAGGATCCTTGAATCTGCTGCAATCCTGAATACCCTCCTGAATTCGTGAGGGATCCCATATGCTGAGGATAGGTTCCCGCTGGCTGGAAATATGAACCTGATGCCTGGGTCATTGTTGTTGTTCCATAGTGCACTCCTTTTGGTCCACCCACATATTGAATGTCTGGAACCACTGATGGCTGAGAAGTAATCACTGGAGTATCAAAATTCAAGGATTTTGGCACCAGTGGGGAATGATCCTCTGCCGTTGTCTTTTGTTTCTTGAGATCCCCGATTTCTTTGAGAATCCTCTCATTGGTCTTATCCTGTTGCCGTATCTGAACCTTCATCTGCAAAATCAAAGTAAACATGTCACTAGTAGTGGGAGTGTAAGAAGCAGAAGAAGTTGGAGGTTTTGAGAAAATGGGAGTTGGTTTCTTCGCAGCATTCTCAGCATTCTTCTGGGATCCAGAAGGTGGTGGAGGCAAAGGAGGGACTCCTTGTGAAGAAGTGGATGATGGCATCAAATTTGAAGCATTCTTCGCTGAGGAAGCCATTTGCTTGGTTGTAGTGAACCGAAATGAGCACAGAAATGCGTATTTTTCTAAGGACAAAGCACCAATTGCCCCACGGTGGGCGCCAAACTGTTTTGGTCAAAAAATCTGATGAGGATATTGCAACCAAACTCTTTGTTTCGGGGAATGATGCTTAAAATGTATAACAGCGATGAGGATCACTTCAATGTAAATTGCACAAACAACACAAGGATTTATACGGGGAAAAAGCCCTTGATCAAGAGTTGATCTCCGGCACAAAAAACCCCGGGTGATGGAAACTACCAATCACCAAGCTCAAATAAATCAATAAATGTTTACAACTTCGGATAGTAATGAGCTAGGTACAAGGATCACTAGAATGTAACGTGTAAATGTGAGTGTAAACGAATGAATGTTCGTCGAGAGCTTTGAGTGTGCGAGTATGTGAGAGTGTGTAGCTCAGAAATGACTAAGTGTTTTTCTACTAGCTCGTTACCCCTTTAAAATAGAAATTTAACTACCAAACTAACTATCCGACTTTTGTGCCAAGCCCCCACGTTCTCCACAACGTCCATTTTTGGCCAAGCACGTGCAGAATAGTTTGGGAATATTCTCCAGGAATGTCGCCAAGACTTGGTCAAGCTTGTTATACCTGCGAGGTAGTACAAAACATAAACAAACAATCGTCAGTACGAGGATCCTTAAAGTGATCCATGATCCTGATCCTGATGTTCTTCTGAGGATCACCACCTGTCACAGAAGTAAGGATCACTAATTAGGATAACGAATAAGGATCACTAATTGTTAGAAAATCCTCCCCTAACAATAGGATTTATGTTAAAACTAATTATCCTGTTAAAAATGTGCTTAGGAATCCCGAGATGTCGGGTAGAATGGCTAAGTGGTCAGTAAAATTAAATGCATACGATCTAGTGTATGAACCTAGAAATGCCATAAAGTCTCAGGCTTTAGCTGACTTTGTGGCTGATTTTAGTAGCGATATTCAAAATGAAGTAGACCTAGAAGTGCAACAACTAGGGGAAAACTTAGAATCCTGGACATTACATACTGATGGTGCATCCAACATAAGAGGTGTAGGATTAGGAATATTACTAAAATCGCCACAGGGGGACATATTACCCCAGGCTATTAAATGTGAATTTTCTGCTACCAATAATGAAGCTGAGTATGAAGCTCTGATAGCAGGATTAGAATTGGCTAAAAATATGAATATTAGATGTTTACAAGTATATGTTGATTCCTTGTTGATTACTAACCATTTCAATGGATCTTATGCAGTAAAAGGTGAAAAGTTAGCTGAATATCTTGAAATTGTTAAAAAATTAGCAGGATATTTCGAAATTTTTACACTTAAACAGGTACTAAGAGAAAAGAATGCTGAAGCTGACACTCTAGCAA
This sequence comes from Helianthus tuberosus, assembly GCA_030545235.1. NCBI lineage: Eukaryota > Viridiplantae > Streptophyta > Magnoliopsida > Asterales > Asteraceae > Helianthus > Helianthus tuberosus. The sequence goes on along the minus strand of CM060426.1, from coordinate 44,812,869 downwards.
ACATAGGATCTACTGTCAGGATACCGGAGGGAACTCAGATACCAATAGTGCACATCTTGTATCCTGCAATGGAACATTTCAAATCTCAGGATAAAGAAGTAGCATGTATCCGGTATCCTGGTGATGGATATCCTGAGAAGGATCCTGAATCCTGTATGACTCCAATTATGAAGTATCTTCAAGAAGGAGATATCCCAAAGGATGCAAATCCTAAGGCTTTTAGGATGAAGGTATCTCGTTTTACTATTATAAATAATATTTTGTATAAGAAATCCCTTGCAGGTCCGTACCTAAGGTGCTTGGAAGATCCTGAAACCAAGGAGGTACTTCAGGATATACACGAAGGAGACTGTGGCAACCATACTGGGGGCGGATCTCTGTTCTCGAAGGTGTTGAGAACAGGATATTACTGGCCGACCATGAGAAAGGATGCCGCAGAGTATGCTCAGAAATGCGACGCATGTCAAAGACACGGCAACATCCCGCATCAGCCTGCAGAACCATTATATCCTATCGTATCCCCTTGGGCGTTTATGAAATGGGGAATGGACATAGTGGGAAAACTTCCAAAGGCTCTAGGAGGAAAGGTTTTTATGCTGGCAATGACATATTATTTCTCCAAGTGGGTCGAAGCCGAGGCCTTTGTTCAAGTCAGGGATCAAGAAGTGGTATCCTTCATAAAGAGGAATATCCTGACCAGATTTGGGGTACCAGCTGAGATAGTTTGTGACAATGGCTCTCAATTTATCAGCAAAAGAACTACTGACTTTTGCAAGAGTTGGGGAATTAAGATGATTACGTCAACACCAGTGCATCCTCAAGCAAATGGACAAGCAGAATCCTCGAACAAGATAATCGTCAACAATTTAAAGAAGAGGTTAGGTGCCAAAAAAGGAAAATGGGCAGAGGAACTACCATTTGTCCTATGGGCTGATAGAACAACTGTGAAGAATGCTACTGGGCAAACCCCATTTTCTTTGGTATTTGGGGCAGAAGCAGTGATCCCGACAGAAATGGTGATACCGACAGCTAGATCAAGCCTACGGGATCCTGAATCAAATCCTGAAATCTTATGTCAAGAACTGGATACTATTGATGAGACAAGAGATGCAGCAAAGCTAAGGATGGCGGCATATCAACAGAGGATATCCAGAGCATATAACAAGAATATAAGGACTAGAAGGTTCCAAGTCGGAGATTGGGTGTTAAGGAAAGCTTTTCAGAATACTACGAATCTTGCTGATGGAAAATTAGCTCCAAAGTGGGAAGGACCCTATGAGATTGAATCGGAATCCAGAAAAGGAGCATACCAGCTTAAGAATATGGAAGGGGATATACTACCAAGATCCTGGAATGCTATACATCTCAAAGCCTATTTCAAGTGAGTTTAGAATGTAATTTCTAACTCAAGATGGTATGAATTCTGTCTCTTTTAAATATAATTTATTTTATTTGAACCCAATACTAACTTAAGCATCGGAGGGGTGTTAGCCAAGCTAACACCCACCTTAGTTTAAGGTTGTTTTGCAGAATATGCTTCGGGATATAGCTCTAGGATACACACTCAGGATACTTCGAAAGATTAGAGGATTGGCCCCCTCTCTCACGTTTAAGGGATCCCGAGGATTGATCACCCTCTCTCGCGAAAGGGTATTTTCATACTCTCTAAGGTTTAAAGGTTTTCACCTTTCTAAGTCTTGGAGTTTATACACTCCCGCCTGTAGTGCACAAAAATTTGGGATTTTCCCCAGGATACTAAGGGTTTATCCCCAGTACATTAAGGGTTTATCCCTAGTAAAACTAAAGTTTTTAACAAGATTGCAAAGATATGACAAGCTGTGATTACACACGTTCTTTTGTGGATAAGAAGCTACGAAGTTTAATCACTAAGTGAAGAAATACTCAAGTATGTCATGCACTGATGCAATATCCTGCACAGACAGGGGACATCCATGCCGGGGACATTGCAAAGGATTCAAATGTTAAGGTTGGAAATTATTGCCTAAGTGTTTCTGGTATGATTTATTATTCTTCAAGTCTCGAAAACCTTATCTAAATGATCTATGTTTTCTAAAAAGTCATATTCAACCAAGTTTTGTCTAACATTTAGAAGACATTTCATCAGTATCCTGACCAGGATATTTGATCAGGATATTCAAAACATACCTTTCAAAATAAAAACATAATAAATAAGACTAAAAGGTCAGTTTAATATTATTAGTCCAAAAGATTGTATTCTTGGTTTCGTCTCAAAAAGAGACCCATCTACCAAGAACACAATTAAGTTTTTAAAGCATATTTATATAAACAGTTGAAGGCTTCATCCTGGAAACACAGGATCCCTCCACCTTCAGTCATCAAACTATTCTACTTGCAGGAAATTAGAATTGTTCTAAGTGGAGGACAACTAGATGATTTAGACCCTACAAAATACAGACGAACTAACCAAGATACAGGTTCAGTATATGTGTACAGGTTTAGTATATTTGAAACATATATCCTTACCAGACATGTTGGAATGACTAAAAAATATATCCGTCGGAATCAGGATATCCAACAGTTATATTTTTTGGGACAATTGTTATGGGTGAAATTCTGAGCCATATCCTGATACTATATCTTGATTTTATGATAGCTGATTACGATCAGGATACCGGACCAGGATATTGGTAACATCCTGAGACAGTATCCTGACTGTTACTAACAATTTGCTTGTAAACGTTGGTTACAAGGGACTAACGTTCATGAGGACCAAGTCATCCTGAAGACCCGCTCAAATTGGTCAGGATAAGGACGTTGATGGCGGAAGAATAGCTCTTGTAACAGTCAGCATTGAAGAAAGGCGTATTTTATGGGAGTTATGGATGATTGGTCAATGCTATTAATGTTGTAACGGTTATAGGAGCTTAAATCCCGGAGTTATAGTTGATATGCGCGTGGAAAACGAGTTGAAACAGCCTTGCAACGTTCAGAAAGGAAATAATCTCAGTATCCCGGATTTTTAGCATAATATCCCGGAGTTTTAGCATAGTTAGTTATTTCTTTTACTATATAAAGGAATGATCGGATTAAATAGGACACACACAATTTCTTGAACACTCTTGCTCTCTACTAGCTGCAAACACTCACACTTGTACTCGAATCGCATTGTAACACTTAGTTGATCCGTATCATATCCTGTACTGTATCCTGTTATTCAAGCAATAAGAAGAACAAGGCAGCCGACGATTGTCAGCTCCCGAGGTTTTATGTCGGCGATCTAGATTGATCAAGGGCTTTCCTCGTACATTACGTGTCAACCTTTACATTTTTTGCTCATTGTTTGATTATAGATACAGCTCGATATCCTGAGCCGTATCCTGATAATTGTTTTTGCAAACTAACAAACCAACATATTTTCACAAAGTATTTCTAGCACACTACCTCACTTAACTAATTTGATCACTTAATTGCTTCGGTAATTTTTGACCAAAACAGTTCCTATAATACACTATGCTGATTTTAGACCCTTACCATCCCTCACATTATGGAGGCTGCACACGGGAGGAGTGCTCCTGTAACATCCGCTACAGTTTGAAGATACAAGTCGTAGAGTTTTGGAGCTTGAGCTGACACCACGTTCTCCACACTGTCTATTGTCAATATACTTTTATCCTCCACATTCATCAAGATTCCTTTTGACGCTCTCACCTGCTGCTATTACACCTCTCCCAGGTTTTGATGCTCGTTTCTTTATTTTCGAGCGGCAGAACAGTTAATTACTTCGACGTATATACAAACTCGAGGAGGAGTTCACGCATGTTAGCAGTCTACTTTCTTTCCTCCTCCACCTCAGTCACCAGTATAGTTAATTTCTGGGTTATGCGGATTGCATTACATTTGGGTAAAGACACTAATGATAAGCCGGGATCATGGAGACCTTTGAAGACCACGTCTGACTACGTAACTTTGATACACTAATATACTGATTGGACAAGGGTAGGGTGACCCTGTGTCCCTGTTGATGTGATACATTTTGGAAGACAATACAATTGTGGTCAGGGAATAATGAGAAGCAAATCATCATTAAACATGCGACAATACTTTATGACCAATGACCAACGAAAGCTCAGTCGCTATGTCTTCGTTAAGCACGTTAATTGATATATATGTGTGTGCTATAATGCTACGTGCTTGCTTGCTATGCTCTCATTAAACATACTTCCCAAATTACTTGGTTATGCTATGATTATGCTATTGCTTGATTGGTTGATATAAAAATCAAATACGTGTATGTACATATGACCTCTAAATAAATATATGCACTCCCTGAACAAATACAGCCTGTCCTAACCAATCTTTTAGAAGATGTCGATACAAGGGAACATCGCTACCAACAACCCTCCGCCAACAACAGCGGCAGAACTACAAGAGCACATCTCACAAGCCATTGCACAGCTCGAGGCCCTTCGCTCCAAACACAGTGAAGGCTGCACCTACAAGCAGTTCTTAGACCACAAACCTCGAGAATTCGATGGCACCGGGGGTGCCTTAGCCTTCATGCGCTGGGTTGAGAAGACGGATTCCGTATTACGATTGAGCAAATGTGCCCCAGAACATCAGGTCACGTATATAGCTGGACTATTTGTAGATGGGGCTCTGTCATGGTGGAACCTTCAGGTTCAAACGTTGGGCGAGACTGCTGCGAATGCTTTGACGTGGGACGAACTAAAGGAATTGATGCATAAAAGATATTGCTCTAGGGCAGAAGTCCAGAAGTTGGAGACTGAACTGTGGAACTTGAAAATGGAAGGACCAAAGATAGCTGAGTATGTGCGGAAATTTAACGATTTATCACAAGTTGCTACGCTCCTGGTGGGACCAGAGTTTAAGAGAGTCGAACGTTTCATAGGGGGATTGGCACCTCAGATTCTAAGCCTAGTAACAACATCTAAACCTTCAACGATCACCGAGGCTATCGACATAAGCGTGGCACTCACTGAAGAAGCAGTTAGACGAGGAGAATTTTCCACTATGGAGGAGAAAAAGGAGACTCCTGTAGAATCATCTGAGGATAACAAGAGAAAGATCGCAAATTTCAAGATGGTTACTCGGGGGAGTAGCAAGAAGAAGGCCAAAAAGGGAAAAGACTACATGGCTATCCTACCTAAGTGCGACAATTGTTTACGTTATCATGTCGGGCGATGTAAATATGGAAAATGTGATAACTGTGGCAAGAGGGGGTATCCTAAAGAAACTTGTAGGCAAGATACTGAACATAGTAATGGAGGCCAAGATGGTAGCGAGAATCACGAAGGAAACAACGACAATGACAATTATAAAGGCAGAACGAGTGACAAACAGAAACGTGCTCAAGGTTGTTTTAACTGTGGAAGCAAAAAGCATTTCAGAAAATATTGCCCTAAAAACAATCAGGCACAAGGATGAAAGCTCCACACCGGAGCTAGGGAGACACGACAGGAATTCAAGCGTGGGTATCGGTACGTCCCATATTAGTCAACATTATGCATTTGTGCTGCTATATATTGTTGCAAATTTTAAGCTTCACATCTCTAGAGTTTGAGAGCATACTTGGTTTAATAACAAATAAGTTAGATAACCCGTACTCGGTAGAACTAACTAATGGAAGCTAGTGGGAGTCAAGAAGAAATTGGAATCGGCAAGATAGAACCGGGAGATCGTGAGTTTACACTTGATCTACTGCCAGTTGAGTTGGGAAGCTTCGACGAGGTAATTGGGATGGATTAGTTGCCAAGCGATCGAGCGGGGATTGATATCCGCATCCCGATAGCGAATGAAGGAACGATCGTGACTCCTGAAGCAGGATACACCTCTACAAATTACTAATTACTGGAAGGCACGAAAGTTGTTGCGTAAAGGATGTGTTGTTTTCTTGGCTCATGTCGGGGACAAGGGAGCCGAAGAACCAAAACTCAAAGATATTCCTGTGATAGGGAAATATCCTGAAGTCTTTCCCGAAGACTTGCCATAATTATCTCCTCAACGACAAGTCGAATTTCGCATCGAATTAATTCCAGGTGTCGCGCCTGTAGTCGATGCACCGTAGCGACTTACACCTTCGGAAATGCAAGGATTGTCAGTATAACCTCAGTAGTTGATAGAGAAGGAAGATAACAGACCAAGATTCCCGTTTTGGGTAACCCCAGTTTTGCTCGTCAAGGAGAAGGACGATAGCTTTCGTGCGAACATCCAACTACCAGGGTCTGAACGAGCTAACCAACAAGAGTCGGTGACCCTTGCTAAGGATTAACGAATTACTTACTTAACTAACTGTGAAGATCCAACTACTACTTCACGACTGGCCAATGAACGAGTGTCGTTAGCTGTGAATTCCGGAAGAAAGTATACCGGGGAAATTGTGGGACAATAACTCGTTTTAACGTACACTAGAATGGTGTTTCCTACACGATGCACAGAACAATTCTACACCGAATACAAAACTCTGAGAATCTAGAAAACACGTACTTAGGACCATTGGGAACCCAGGTCCAAATTCACAAAGGTTGTTACCTAGGAACCACATCTGTTAACTCAAGCAAACACCGTTAACCTGATATATATGCCATTTCAGTTAACCAAACAGAAAGTACTTAAATTTCTTTTGTTGAAACCTTCACTGTTGCTTCTAGCGAGTAGATGTTTGCATCTCTACTCCCCCTAATGGTAGTTGCATCGCGTTAATTTTCTTCGCCGAGAGCGAACACACAATTACTTCAAATACTTGGTTATTTCTCCATTTTAGCAAACACTCATTGTTTCACTACTTGAAAACTCATATGTTACGCATGCACCATCTGCTACGCATGCGGTTTTATTTCAAACGCTTCACTAAAGTTCAAATATCATGTTGCTAAATCTAATTACTGATTTATGATTCGAATGACCTACATTATTGTAATTGTTGGCTCTTTTGCTATCAAGTCAACACGCTTTCTTGAAACTTCTGTTATTTCAAGTTACATTCATGGTATCCTTGTGGCCATGCCGAAATTCCTTTGTTGATACATACGTTTATTGTCGGGTTACACTGGAACCAAGTTCAATTGCTTGAACTTATCCATTTTGCATATTCAGTTTAAGACGTTATATGATGTATTGAGAGCATCATATTCAAATAATTGGCAAAGATTCTTTTGTTTCGAGTCGTAGTAGACTAGTTTGGTCTACGACTCCAATAAATCGTTTGTTGGTTACGACACCTTGTGGGGATACTTTCACAAGATTGAAGCTTGCGCTAAGTTGGTTACGCACCTCATACACGGATTTAATTATTTATTTATTGACTTGCTCTAAATCCGTTTTGTTTATCACAATCAAAGCAGTCTCAACACAGTTATGTGTTAAGACAAGGGTACATAGATTCATTTCATACCACGGTGTACCTCCGAACGATTCTTTCGTTATAAATTGAATACCCTGCGGTACTTATTGCTTTCTCACCTTCGACCAAAAACAGTGGCTCTTTGATGTTCCATATTCAACTGAAAACTCTATGACATTGTGTAAATCAAATCTTCAGGCTTGTTCGGTACATATTCATTTGATTTCCAACACGGTGAACTTGTTCAGTCACCACTATACTTGAATGATGTCATTACGACACCTTGTGGTGTCATTACAAACTTGTAACTTGTGCTAATCAGGGTCAACCGTTTCACACAAAACTACATATACTTTCGTTTGACTTGTCATTTAAACATTTCTGATGCAACTACGAATTAAGACAATAATACACCAGATTCGCTTGTACTTCATTCGGTGTATTTTCACAATTCAAGGATGTCAACACACTAAACCTTACCATTCATTTATTCGGAAGTTGACAAGATCATTTTTATGTTGCTATCGCATTTGAGTTGTTGATTTTGAATTCATATAGCGGATGCTATGGTTGGTGAAAACTCGTTTGCATATTGCGATCGATCGTTTGAGAATCTTATTAGTCAAAACTCCTCTTTTGTGGAACCCCCGGTTAACAGGATTACACTAATCTATACGTCAATACGGCTTGTACCTATGGCATCAAATGCTAAAAGCACCTACCTTTTTACCATAGGATTCGGGTTGTTATATATTCTTGGACTCACCTGATGTGAGTAAGGTTTGATTCGGTTTGGTGATTATCTACCTCGGTATTATTCATATATATACACGTACGACGTAACCATAGGGAGTAAGGTAGTACAAATTTCGAGGACGAAATTTTCTTAACGGGGGGAGAATGTGACAACTGTCAAATTTGCATGCATCCGTACGTTTAATTAATATTGATTTAAGCTTAATGATTGTGCTTAATTACAACTGATGACTTAAACTGCCATCTGATTTCTGTATCATACATACATGTGCATCACATTTCATACTATCACAACATTTTATCACATACAAACTTTAGTGACATACTTGATGCACAAAGCACAGTTAGCACAATGAGCGGATAATTCAGAAACATGCTGACAATGCCAGCACATAGACAGACAATGTTTTGAGGCCCAGTATGAGCCAGAGACAAGGTACCACACTAGGGTAGTGTGAAGGGAAGTGAGGGTCATAAAACTGTGTCACTAGGTGATAGTTTAGGTGCCGGAAAGTGCCTAAAACCCACTTAAAATGCAAAATTCTGCATCTATTAACAAAATTCAGCATTTAAACATGCTAGTCACTTGCAAAAATATGACAAAATGGTCCTGTATGTTTTCCTAAGGGCCGGGAATTAAAAGGGTCACTAAAAGATACATAAAGGACACTTTACGATATAACTTAGCATTTTAACGCATCGGTATCTAACCGAACAACCGGACATTACCCGGAACACTAAAATATTACCAGAGACATTATTTTTATTTTTCTGAGCTAGTCTTGGTCCCCGAACACTTAAACACACTACATAATACATGGTGCACACTAAACACTAGACTTTTACCTATAACCTTCCACTTATTACATTTTACCATCAAATATTACACTAACCCCCCCCCCCCCTGGCTGATTTTCGGTTCATCATGGCCCCACTCACCAAGATCTCCTAATCTTCTTATATCTTCAACAATCTTTCATTGGATTTAGTGAGATTATGATGTGATTACGCTTGTACTTATTTGGACACAAGACCCATTGGATATTAAGGGATGAGAGTGTTATAAGCACTTATCTTCTTCACATTTCAACATTACAACTTTTCCCTTCTCCCCTCTACAAAGCTCGGCCGAAACTCCCCTTATCACCACCACCATTTTCGATTTTGATTCAAGTATTCCAAGGTTACTACAAGGTGCACAACGGTGAGTAACGAAGTGTGGAACTCACGGATCATCAAGGACCTCTCTAGTTTGCTTTTATCCTCTACATTTCTGAGCTTGAACTTCCCTAGCTTTAAGCTAGTTGTAAGCTTCTTTGATCTTTGTTTACTTCACATTTTTGATGGTTATATTATGATGAAATCTCAAGAACACTAAAAGATCATAAACATAAGTCTTGAACATAAAGCTAACATGATGATGAAACAAGATGAAATAATGATAATATAAAGTTGTTTTGGTTATGTTGTTGATTTCTTGGTGATTACTAGTAATATGATGGTTAGTCATCATATGAAGCTTGTTAAGTTATGATTAAAAACATGGCTTAACAAGTTAGGGATGATTATGTGTACATGAAATAATCATCCACTAGAGAAGACATGAACTTGAAGGTAGGATGATTTTTCTTGAAAAATAATAAACCAAGTAAACTAGTAATCTTGTAAATCCAAGTCTTGAGAATGGTTTTCCTAAATAAACCAAGAGTAGAAGATGATTTTTGAAGGGTTATGACTTTTGTTAAACCTACACTATTTTAGTAACAAAATAAGTCTAGTAAGTCTAGTAAAACAAGAAAATATTGTAAGCAAACATTTTTGTAAAATAAGTTCACAAGTTGTGAACATCTAAAAACCCTGAGAGTTAGATTTTAACGAAAGTAAACGCACTTTGAAGGGTAACTAAACCCACTAAACACCCCACTTAGTTACAACGCGATTTTATGAAAAACCAAGTTCATGTTATTATATAAAGCGCATTGTTTTTGCACTTGAAAGATGTAATATTGTTTAGTGACTTGTTGATGATTGTTTGGGATGAGTTTTGGAAAAGAAAATGATATGCTTATTAGCATGGACACCTCCGTTTACAAAGGAAACTCTGGCGAAATTTTCTAAAATTCCAACACTTAGAAAATATTTTTCTAACAAGTGTTTACAAATATATTTTAACTTTGTTTTTCAAAATAAACTTCGCCATAGGTTTTGTTACAAAAATACAAAGTATCGGAGGTTGGTTTTTGTAAATAAAAATGGGTAAATATATGTTTAGAATATATATTTTATACTAAGACACTTGTGTGAATATTTGTATATTTTGTGAACTAGTTATATTATTTTAGGGTAAAATAATATAACTTAACAAAATACCTTGACATTTACAACTCCAAAATAATACCAAAAACATCAAGGAATAAAATATTTAAGTTACACACTTGGCATTGTGAAACCGAACGCGGAAACGTAACTTACAAAATATTCCGGAAAATACCGTTACAATATATTTTTGGTAAACGTTATTTTGGATACAAAAAGAAGTGAAAGTATGGTTTCTATTACCAAGTATATCATTATTTTTGGACAAGGAGAAAATATATTATTTTTGGGAGATAAAAATATATTTTCTTGGGTTTATTAAGAAATATAATATTTTTGGGAAAAATATGTAATTTCTTGAAATGCATTAATTTGGGAAGATACCGTTACAATATATTTATTAAGAAATATAAATATTTTCCAAGTGAGACTTGAAAATATATTGTTTTGAAGTAATATATTGAGAATATATTGGCATATTATTATTTGGAATACTACACCGGGATACGACGCCAATACATGGCAAGTTATACGAACACAAGAATACGAATACACAAGTATGAGATACTCCCATCCTTGGGAAGAAAATGCGAATAACAATACTCGAGAAGTATTATTACAAAAACATATTGAAGACACTTTAAAACGTAACTCAAAGGCACTAACCAAAACTAAGACAAGGCACGACCCGCTCGTCTAACAGACCGTAGTACCGTGTAGGTAGTCGTGCGTTCTAGTGAAAGCTTCGAGTTACATTGGATACGAAGACGCAAAACTGTGAGTTCATGTCCCCCTTTTCTTTTAACTGTTTTTAGTTTTATAACTTCGGGGGTGAAAAACATGTTACAATTATTACAGACACTTTTATACATGGTATGGTTTGCTTAAGGAGGGTTTACTACTTAGATCATGTGAGTGGTGGGTATGACACTTAAGGCCATTAATCCTCATTGTAGGACCGAGGGACATGAGTGATAGATCTATTCGGATGTAGCGAGCCCCACTCCTGAGTCCGTTGAGTGGACCATGAGGTGACTATGTCTTATCGACGAAATCTGCTAGGTTTGAGTACTTCCTGCATCACTTCACACATATCAATGGCCTTGCAAACCATTGGTGATCTCTTTTTCCTTATTGCTACATACCAGGGACTTTCATACATACAGACATATTACAAAGGTTTATACATACTCACTTACACATGAACTCGCTCAACTTTTGTTGATTTTTCAAACTACATGTATTTCAGGGAATTAATCGGATCTGGCAAGTGATGCATGTTAGGCAAGCTGCGTACTAAATAAAGATGTCATCCAGGGTTGTAAGGTTTGGGAGGTGTAACCTCTTCCTGGACGGGTCACATGTCTCTAAACCACGTTTTATTTAAAGTCTTGTGTTGAGTCTTATGAACTCGTTTTAAACAAGTCATGGTTTGTAACTTATTTTGAGTTGATGTTTCAAGACAAGCATGTTATGGTATTTTCTAAACTATAATAATGGATGAATATCTTGTGTTTTTATCATATAGCATTGTTGTGATTGTTGCTATGGTATTAAGAAGTCACACCAAATAAACCCACGCTTCCGCAAAAGCCAGGGTGTGACAGCTTGGTATCAGAGCCTATATCATAGCGAACTAGGATTCTTTCTCGAGTCTAGACTATGATCATCAGGGCTCTCATGAAAACATTTTCAAACATTTTACATTGCATACACAAAACGTCCAGATCCAGGGAACAAACGTTTTTACAAATAAAAAGGCACAAATACACATTTCAAAATTTATGTTTATAATTCAGTCTTAGAGACTGAGGGAGGATCAGTCTTAGAGACTGAGGGAGGATCAGTCTTAGAGACTGGGGAAAGTTGGTCTTAGAGACCAAGGATTTAGTCTTAGAGACTGGGGAGATTTTGTCTTAGAGACCAGGGATTTAGTCTTAGAGACTGGGGACATTTGGTCTTAGAGACCAGGGAGTTAGTCTTAGGGACTGGGGAGATTTGGTCTTAGAGACTAGGGAGTTAGTCTGAGAGACTAGGGAGTTCAGTCTGAGAGGCTGGGTGGGATAGTCGGGGAAAACTAGGACGAATATGTGGATACATGATTACATTATGAATTGTCTTTATTTGCAATACACAAAGTGTTAAAGATTACTGTGAATATACATGCTATGACTATTATGTACCGGCACACACGTCACCTTCCTCAGGGAACGAATTGTCAGATGATGATGCCCCTACGGCCACCGCCACAGATGATGAGACTGTACCTGCGCCGGAGATATTTACGTCAGACACTGAGAGTGACCCTGACATGCTGACCAAGGATGAGGACGACTTCCAACCGTCCGCGCTGCCAGACTTTGGTGATGAATTACCCTTGCTGATGGCTTCCTTGACGAGAATCTTCCTGTCATTCTTGTTTCGGTCCACGACCACCTTACCATTTGGACACTTCGGTGGAGAGCACCTCCTGGCTCCGATCCTCGACGCCATACCTCTCGTGGTTATTTCCCCCGAGGATCTACCTATTTGACAAATTGTTTGATAACGACATTAATTTGCTTGTTGATGATCCTCCCGTTGACACCCAGGATGATGGAAAGTTAGATGAGAACGTTGTTACTAATTTTACATTTTGAGATCCCTGTTATCAAGCTACCCTCTGATTTTAGTATACATTCGATTTCAGACCCCTTTGAGTCTGTGACATCTGCAGCCTTACAGACAGCCGGATTACAGCTTTCTACTACCGACGCAGACGACGATGACATGACTGCTGCACTATCACCTGCTCGAGGCACCACACCGTTACACGACCCAGAGCCTGCTCCTGTGCTAGCTTCTGCACCTTTTGGGTCAGCTTGATGTTGCACCTGCTGAACCTGCACCTTTACTTGAACATGACCCTATTTCTTTTGGTTTAACAGACATTGCGCCCCTTGTACCTGAACCCGTACCTGCACCTGTTGATCTTCCTTTTCGGGACAATTGCCACTACACCCGCACCCGCTGATGTTACTCCTTTCCTCCTGTGGAGTCCGACGTCCATCGCCCCAGTTTGCCTATTGCTCTATTTCAAGACATACCCGCACCCCGGGAAGGAACTCCAGGTCAGCACCCGCATAACGGTCCTTTTGCTACAACAGCATTTTCCTCAACCTCACAGGCCGCACCATTTTATACATTCACATCTACATCGCTGGACGAACCGTTTCGATGGTTCCTGTTATGGGTGAAATTCTGAGCCATATCCTGATACTATATCTTGATTTTATGATAGCTGATTACGATCAGGATACCGGACCAGGATATTGGTAACATCCTGAGGCAGTATCCTGACTGTTACTAACAATTTGCTTGTAAACGTTGGTTACAAGGGACTAACGTTCATGAGGACCAAGTCATCCTGAAGACCCGCTCAAATTGGTCAGGATAAGGACGTTGATGGCGGAATAATAGCTCTTGTAACGGTCAGCATTGAAGAAAGGCGTATTTTATGGGAGTTATGGATGATTGGTCAATGCTATTAATGTTGTAACGGTTATAGGAGCTTAAATCCCGGAGTTATAGTTTATATGCGCGTGGAAAACAAGTTGAAACAGCCTTGCAACGTTCAGAAAGGAAATAAACTCAGTATCCTGGATTTTTAGCATAATATCCCGGATTTTTAGCATAGTTAGTTATTTCTTTTACTATATAAAGGAATGATCGGATCAAATAGGACACACACAATTTCTTGAACACTCTTGCTCTCTACTAGCAGCAAACACTCACAAACACTCACACTTGTACTCGAATCGCATTGTAACACTTAGTTGATCCGTATCATATCATGTACTGTATCCTGTTATTCAAGCAATAAGAAGAACAAGGAAGCCGACGATTGTCAGCTCCCGAGGTTTTATGCCGGAGATCTAGATTGATCAAGGGCTTTCCTCGTACATCACGTGTCAACCTTTACATTTTTGCTCATTGTTTGATTATAGATACAGCTCGATATCCTGAGTCGTATCCTGATAATTGTTTTTGCAAACTAACAAACCAACATATTTTTCACAAAGTATTTCTAGCACACTACCTCACTTAACTAATTCAATCACTTAATTGCTTCGGTAATTTTTGACCAAAACAATTTGGCGCCCACCGTGGGGCAAGTGGTTCTATTTCTACTAAAAGCTTTTGTAAAATCGTTAATCGATTTTCTATTTTCAAAACTTTTTGCTACAATATTTTCAATGGCCTCGAGATCAAACATGAGCTCTTCTACCGTATCTGCTACAACATCTGCAACGATTGGTTCAGTACTTCCACCACCTCCTCCAAGGACGCAAGCTTCTTCACAGCCTCATGATATTATACCTACTCGGAGTGTTCAGGGATCTGCTCCTGTTTTGGCCTCTAATGAAGAAATTCTAACATTGTTTGGTAGTGTACATGAACAGATGAGGCAACAGCAGGAGACCAACCAAATGCTGATAAGAGAGATACAACTCTTGAAACCCAGCTCAAGCAGGCCCGCTGAGGATACTGTCACCCCCTTGCAACCAAGAGCTTTAAACTTCAATTCTGCAGTATATACTGAGGATAACAGGGGGAATATTGTGCCTAGCCATTCCCAGAGTCATATTCCGAAGATACCCTCTTCGGTCAGGGTGTCAACTGTGAGAAATCCAGGATATGCTCCAGGATGCGCTCTAGGATATGGCCAGAATCACCAAGCTGGTAACTGTCTGTTAACACCAGTATCCCTATTACTAATAATCTTGGATCATTGCAGGATGGAAGTGTGACATCGGCTATAACCAGAGAGCTTCAAAAGTTGAAGGATATGATATCAAGTATGCCTGGGATAGTGCAGCCTATACCGGAAGTATCCCGGGATAGTCACAACATATCCCGCTTTGCTCACCCCATTTGTGATGCAGAAATCCCAAAGAGATTCGAAACTCCTAATATGAAGCTGTATGATGGGACGACGGATCCTGAGGAGCATATTGCCCAGTATAGGGAGAGGATAGAGATTAACCCTATCCCGCCAGATCTTAAGGAAGCATGCTTGTGCAAGGGCTTCGGCTCTACTTTAACAGGATCAGCCTTGAAATGGCTTCTAAATGTTCCACCTCATTCAATTACATCATTTGCTCATTTAGTTAATTTGTTTAACAGTCAGTTTTCTTGCAGTAGAAGCTTTGAAAAACTAACAAGTGACCTCTACAGGATAACACAGGGACCTCAAGAATCCCTAAGGGATTATGTGAACAAATTCAGCAGGGAATCCTTGGATATCCCACACCTTGATGTTGCTACAACAGTCCAAGCATTTAAGATGGGACTACAAAGGGATTCCCAGTTTTATCAGGATCTTGTGATGAATCCTTGCAGGAACTTGGACGAAGCTCGAAACAGGGCTTTGAGATATAGCAGGCTTGAAGATGATAAGAAAATGAAAGAGAGGATGAATGCATCCTCAACATATGAGTCAACAAACAGGAAATCAGAATCTTCACATAAACCATACCGCTCTAGGCCGTATGATAAAAATGAAAACAAAAGAGTGAACGTTGTCCAAGACGAAGATCCTGAGGAGTATCCTGAGTTGTCAGAATATTGTTTTTCTGTTAATATACCTGAACTGATGTATGCTATGCAGGGTTTAGGAGACAAAGCGAGGTGGCCTAGGAAGAACCAACAGAAAGCTGATTGGAAGGATAAGTCCAAATTGTGTGCCTTCCATGAAGATTTTGGACATGTTACAGAGGATTGCATTGCTCTGAGGAAGGAAATAAGCTATCTCCTGAGCAAAGGTTATCTGAAGGATCTTCTGGGAAGAAAGAAGAATAAGGGTCAGGATACTGAGAAGGATCCTGAACGTGCGGCATCACCTCCTGCAGATGCCAAGATAATTAACTTTATTTCAGGAGGATCCGACATTTGTGGAACTTCATACTCTGCAGCAAAAAGACATGCGAAGGAGGCTAAGGCAGAAAGGGGAGATAAGCCAACCAGGATGACAACCCTCACAACTGATAAAGTGATCACGTTCGACAGTGATGACAGGGATACTGTCCAGGATCCTCATCATGATGCTCTGGTAATAACTTTATATGTTGCTAACCATTTCGTGCGCAGGATACTAGTGGATAATGGCAGCTCCGTCAACATAATTCAGCTGGAAACGTTGAAGAGGATATTACTTCGAAATCCACTGTGCTTGTTGGTTTCAGTGGAGAAGCCAGGAATACCGTAAGGGAAATAAAGTTGCATGTGTACGTTGAAGGGGTCAACTCAATGCAACGCTTTTGTGTCATGGACTCCTTATCCTGCTATAATATTATATTAGGTAAGCCTTGGATCCATGATATGAAAGCTGTGCCGTCAACCTATCATTAATGCATCAAGATCCCTACCCCTTGGGGAGTAGTCAAGGTGGAAAGTGATCAGCAGGAAGCAAAGGAGTGTTACTCATCCTCGATGAAATCCTCAACCAAGCCTAATGCAGCATAGCAATTAAAGATGCGGGCCAAGGATATCATGGAGGCTTCAGAGCAGGATGTAAAGAAATTTATCCTGGATCAGGATAATCCAGATATCTCGGTGCTCGTAGGAGCCAATATCCCTTAGGATATTGAAAATCAGTTAACTAACTTTTTGAAATGCAGGATGTCAACATTCACATGGAAGCATGAGGATATGACAGGTATTTCTAAGGATATTATAACTCACAAGCTTGGAATTGACAGGTCCTAAAGACCCATTCCCTCTGCCTCATATAGACTCGATGGTGGATGCCACTGCCGGTCATGAGATGTTAACCTTCATGGATGCATCCTCAGGATTCCAGCAGATCCAAATGGAACCTTCAGACCAGGAGGATACTGCTTTCATGACACCAACATGTATTTACTGTTATACTGCTATGCCTTTTGGTTTGAAAAATGCAGGTGCAACGTACCAGAGATTGGTGAACATGATGTTTAAAGACAAACTGGGGGACATCATGGAGGTGTACATTGACGATATGGTAGTCAAATCCAAGAAGGCTGAGGATCATCTCCAGGATATTAAAGGAGCATTTGATATCCTGGACCAGTACAATATGAAACTAGATCCTGCCAAGTGCCATTTTGGAGTAGGGGCAGGAAAGTTTTTAGGATACATGGTGACTAAAAGGGGTATAGAGGCAAGCCCGGAGCAGATTAAAGCTATCTTGGACATCAAGTCACCTTCAAATATGAAAGATGTACAAAGATTAACGGGATGAGTAGCAGCATTAAACAGGTTTATATCAAGATCCTCGGAAAAATGCAAGGAATTCTATGATATCCTGAAGAAGAATAAGAAATTCGAATGGGGAAAGAAGCATGAAGCAGCCTTGCAGGAGCTGAAGCAATATCTTTCAACCGCACCTCTGATGATGAAGCCCGAGGATGGTGAACCATTATCCCTGTATCTTGCAGTATCAGGGAATGCAGTAAGTGCTGTTTTAGTCAAGGATCACGAAGGTCAGCAGTATACTGTCTATTATGTTAGTAAAAGTTTATTAGATGCTGAAACTAGATATTCTCATCTAGAAAAAATGATATTAGCCCTAGTTATGGCATCAACTAAGCTTAGACATTATTTCGAGAGATGTTAAAACTAATTATCCTGTTAAAAATGTGCTTAGGAAACCCGAGATGTCGGGTAGAATGGCTAAGTGGTCAGTAAAATTAAGTGCATACGATCTAGTGTATGAACCTAGAAATGCCATAAAGTCTCAGGCTTTAGCTGACTTTGTGGCTGATTTTATTAGCGATATTCAAAATGAAGTAGACCTAGAAGTGCAACAACTAGGGGAAAACTTAGAATCCTGGACATTACATACTGATGTGCATCCAACATAAGAGGTGTAGGATTAGGAATACTACTAAAATCGCCACAGGGGGACATATTACCCCAGGCTATTAAATGTGAATTTTCTGCTACCAATAATGAAGCTGAGTATGAAGCTCTGATAGCAGGATTAGAATTGGCTAAAAATATGAATATTAGATGTTTACAAGTATATGTTGATTCCCTGTTGATTAGTAACCATTTCAATGGATCTTATGCAGTAAAAGGTGAAAAGTTAGCTGAATATCTTGAAATTGTTAAAAAATTAGCAGGATATTTTGAAATTTTTACACTTGAACAGGTACCAAGAGAAAAGAATGCTGAAGCTGACGCTCTAGCAAACATAGGATCTACTGTCAGGATACCGGAGGGAACTCAGATACCAATAGTGCACATCTTGTATCCTGCAATGGAACATTTCAAATCTCAGGATAAAGAAGTAGCATGTATCCGGTATCCTGGTGATGGAAATCCTGAGAAGGATCCTGAATCCTGTATGACTCCAATTATGAAGTATCTTCAAGAAGGAGATATCCCAAAGGATGCAAATCCTAAGGCTTTTAGGATGAAGGTATCTCGTTTTACTATTATAAATAATATTTTGTATAAGAAATCCCTTGCAGGTCCGTACCTAAGGTGCTTGGAAGATCCTGAAACCAAGGAGGTACTTCAGGATATACACGAAGGAGACTGTGGCAACCATACTGGGGGCGGATCTCTGTTCTCGAAGGTGTTGAGAACAGGATATTACTGGCCGACCATGAGAAAGGATGCCGCGGAGTATGCTCAGAAATGCGACGCATGTCAAAGACACGGCAACATCCCACATCAGCCTGCAGAACCATTATATCCTATCGTATCCCCTTGGGCGTTTATGAAATGGGGAATGGACATAGTGGGAAAACTTCCAAAGGCTCCAGGAGGAAAGGTTTTTATGCTGGCAATGACATATTATTTCTCCAAGTGGGTCAAAGCCGAGGCTTTTGTTCAAGTCAGGGATCAAGAAGTGGTATCCTTCATAAAGAGGAATATCCTGACCAGATTTGGGGTACCAGCTGAGATAGTTTGTGATAATGGCTCTCAATTTATCAGCAAAAGAACTACTGACTTTTGCAAGAGTTGGGGAATTAAGATGATTACGTCAACACCAGTGCATCCTCAAGCAAATGGACAAGCAGAATCCTCGAACAAGATAATCGTCAACAATTTAAAGAAGAGGTTAGGTGCCAAAAAAGGAAAATGGGCAGAGGAACTACCATTTGTCCTATGGGCTGATAGAACAACTGTGAAGAATGCTACTGGGCAAACCCCATTTTCTTTGGTATTTGGGGCAGAAGCAGTGATCCCGACAGAAATGGTGATACCGACAGCTAGATCAAGCCTACGGGATCCTGAATCAAATCCTGAAATCTTATGTCAAGAACTGGATACTATTGATGAGACAAGAGATGCAGCAAAGCTAAGGATGGCGGCATATCAACAGAGGATATCCAGAGCATATAACAAGAATATAAGGACTAGAAGGTTGTGTTAAGGAAAGCTTTTCAGAATACTACGAATCCTGCTGATGGAAAGTTGGCTCCAAAGTGGGGAGGACCCTATGAGATTGAATCGGAATCCGGAAAAGGAGCATACCAGCTTAAGAATATGGAAGGGGATATACTACTAAGATCCTGGAATGCTATACATCTCAAAGCCTATTTCAAGTGAGTTTAGAATTTAATTTCTAACTCAAGATGGTATGAATTCTGTCTCTTTTAAATATAATTTATTTTATTTGAACCCAATACTAACTTAAGCATCGGAGGGGTGTTAGCCAAGCTAACACCCACCTTAGTTTAAGGTTATTTTGCAGAATATGCTTCGGGATATAGCTCCAGGATACACACTCAGGATACTTCGAAAGATTAGAGGATTGGCCCCCTCTCTCACGTTTAAGGGATCCCGATCCCTTCACAGGTTTAAAGGTATTCACCTTTCTCACGAATTGGGTTTAAACACCGCGCCTGGAGCGCAAGTTATCCAGGGATAGTTCAAGGTGGCGGGACCAGTTCATGTAAAAGTGGCTGACAATTTCGTTACTGTTGGCTATACCCTGGATCCTTAAGGTATATGAGGATTGATCACCCTCTCTCGCGAAAGGGTATTTTCATACTCTCTAAGGTTTAAAGGTTTTCACCTTTCTAAGTCTTGGAGTTTATACACTCCCGCCTGTAGTGCACAAAAATTTGGGATTTTCCCCAGGATACTAAGGGTTTATCCCCAGTACATTAAGGGTTTATCCCTAGTAAAACTAAAGTTTTTAACAAGATTGCAAAGATATGACAAGCTGTGATTACACACGTTCTTTTGTGGATAAGAAGCTACGAAGTTTAATCACTAAGTGAAGAAATACTCAAGTATGTCATGCACTGATGCAATATCCTGCACAGACAGGGGACATCCATGCCGGGGACATTGCAAAGGATTCAAATGTTAAGGTTGGAAATTATTGCCTAAGTGTTTCTGGTATGATTTATTATTCTTCAAGTCTCGAAAACCTTATCTAAATGATCTATGTTTTCTAAAAAGTCATATTCAACCAAGTTTTGTCTAACATTTAGAAGACATTTCATCAGTATCCTGACCAGGATATTTGATCAGGATATTCAAAACATACCTTTCAAAATAAAAACATAATAAATAAGACTAAAAGGTCAGTTTATTATTATTAGTCCAAAAGATTGTATTCTTGGTTTCGTCTCAAAAAGAGACCCATCTACCAAGAACACAATTAAGTTTTTAAAGCATATTTACATAAACAGTTGAAGGCTTCATCCTGGAAACACAGGATCCCTCCACCTTCAGTCGTCAAACTATTCTACTTGCAGGAAATTAGAATTGTTCTAAGTGGAGGACAACTAGATGATTTAGACCCTACAAAATACAGACGAACTAACCAAGATACAGGTTCAGTATATGTGTACAGGTTTAGTATATTTGAAACATATATCCTTACCAGACATGTTGGAATGACTAAAAAATATATCCGTCGGAATCAGGATATCCAACAGTTATATTTTTTGGGACAATTGTTATGGGTGAAATTCTGAGCCATATCCTGATACTATATCTTGATTTTATGATAGCTGATTACGATCAGGATACCGGACCAGGATATTGGTAACATCCTGAGACAGTATCCTGACTGTTACTAACAATTTGCTTGTAAACGTTGGTTACAAGGGACTAACGTTCATGAGGACCAAGTCATCCTGAAGACCCGCTCAAATTGGTCAGGATAAGGACGTTGATGGCGGAAGAATAGCTCTTGTAACAGTCAGCATTGAAGAAAGGCGTATTTTATGGGAGTTATGGATGATTGGTCAATGCTATTAATGTTGTAACGGTTATAGGAGCTTAAATCCCGGAGTTATAGTTGATATGCGCGTGGAAAACGAGTTGAAACAGCCTTGCAACGTTCAGAAAGGAAATAATCTCAGTATCCCGGATTTTTAGCATAATATCCTGGAGTTTTAGCATAGTTAGTTATTTCTTTTACTATATAAAGGAATGATCGGATTAAATAGGACACACACAATTTCTTGAACACTCTTGCTCTCTACTAGCTGCAAACACTCACACTTGTACTCGAATCGCATTGTAACACTTAGTTGATCCGTATCATATCCTGTACTGTATCCTGTTATTCAAGCAATAAGAAGAACAAGGCAGCCGACGATTGTCAGCTCCCGAGGTTTTATGTCGGAGATCTAGATTGATCAAGGGCTTTCCTCGTACATTACGTGTCAACCTTTACATTTTTTGCTCATTGTTTGATTATAGATACAGCTCGATATCCTGAGCCGTATCCTGATAATTGTTTTTGCAAACTAACAAACCAACATATTTTCACAAAGTATTTCTAGCACACTACCTCACTTAACTAATTTGATCACTTAATTGCTTCGGTAATTTTTGACCAAAACAGTTCCTATAATACACTATGCTGATTTTAGACCCTTACCATCCCTCACATTATGGAAGCTGCACACGGGAGGAGTGCTCCTATAACATCAGCTACAGTTTGAAGATACAAGTCGCAGAGTTTTGGAGCTTGAGCTGTCTATTGTCAATATACTTTGATCCTCCACATTCATCAAGATTCCTTTTGATGCTCTCACCTGCTGCTATTACACCTCTCCCAGGTTTTGATGCTCGTTTCTTTATTTTCGAGCGGCAGAACAGTTAATTACTTCGACGTATATACAAACTCGAGGAGGAGTTCACGCATGTTAGCAGTCTACTTTCTTTCCTCCTCCACCTCAGTCACCAGTATAGTTGATTTCTGGGTTATGCGGATTGCATTACATTTGGGTAAAGACACTAATGATAAGCCAGGATCGTGGAGACCTTTGAAGACCACGTCTGACTACGTAACTTTGATACACTAATATACTGATTGGACAAGGGTAGGGTGACCCTGTGTCCCTGTTGATGTGATACATTTTGGAAGACAATACAATTGTGGTCAGGGAATAATGAGAAGCAAATCATCATTAAACATGCGACAATACTTTATGACCAATGACCAACGAAAGCTCAGTCGCTATGTCTTCGTTAAGCACGTTAATTGATCTATATGTGTGTGCTATAATGCTACGTGCTAGCTTGCTATGCTCTCATTAAACATACTTCCCAAATTACTTGGTTATGCTATGATTATGCTATTGCTTGATTGGTTGATATAAAAATCAAATACGTGTATGTACATATGACCTCTAAATAAATATATGCACTCCCTGAACAAATACAACCTGACCTAACCAATCTTTTAGAAGATGTCGATACAAGGGAACATCGCTACCAACAACCCTCCGCCAACAACAGCGGCAGAACTACAAGAGCACATCTCACAGGCCATTGCACAGCTCGAGGCCCTTCGCTCCGAACACAGTGAAGGCTGCACCTACAAGCAGTTCTTAGACCACAAACCTCGAGAATTCGATGGCACCGGGGGTGCCTTAGCCTTCATGCGCTGGGTTGAGAAGACGGATTCCGTATTACGATTGAGCAAATGTGCCCCAGAACATCAGGTTACGTATATAGCTGGACTATTTGTAGATGGGGCTCTGTCATGGTGGAACCTTCAGGTTCAAAGTTGGGCGAGACTGCTGCGAATGCTTTGACGTGGGACGAACTAAAGGAATTGATGCGTAAATGATATTGCTCTAGGGCAGAAGTCCAGAAGTTGGAGACTGAACTGTGGAACTTGAAAATGGAAGGACCAAAGATAGCTGAGTATGTGCGGAAATTTAACGATTTATCACAAGTTGCTACGCTCCTGGTGGGACCAGAGTTTAAGAGAGTCGAACGTTTCATAGGGGGATTGGCACCTCAGATTCTAAGCCTAGTAACAACATCTAAACCTTCAACGATCACCGAGGCTATCGACATAAGCGTGGCACTCACTGAAGAAGCAGTTAGACGAGGAGAATTTTCCACTATGGAGGAGAAAAAGGAGACTCCTGTAGAATCATCTGAGGATAACATGAGAAAGATCGCAAATTTCAAGATGGTTACTCGGGGGAGTAGCAAGAAGAAGGCCAAAAAGGGAAAAGACTACATGGCTATCCTACCTAAGTGCGACAATTGTTTACGTTATCATGTCGGGCGATGTAAATATGGAAAATGTGATAACTGTGGCAAGAGGGGGCATCCTAAAGAAACTTGTAGGCAAGATACTGAACATAGTAATGGAGGCCAAGATGGTAGCGAGAATCACGAAGGAAACAACGACAATGACAATTATAAAGGCAGAACGAGTGACAAACAAAAACGTGCTCAAGGTTGTTTTAACTGTGGAAGCAAAAAGCATTTCAGAAAATATTGCCCTAAAAACAATCAGGCACAAGGATGAAAGCTCCACACCGGAGCTAGGGAGACACGACAGGAATTCAAGCGTGGGTATCGGTACGTCCCATATTAGTCAACATTATGCATTTGTGCTGCTATATATTGTTGCAAATTTTAAGCTTCACATCTCTAGAGTTTGAGAGCATACTTGGTTTAATAACAAATAAGTTAGATAACCCGTACTCGGTAGAACTAACTAATGGAAGCTAGTGGGAGTCAGGAAGAAATTGGAATCGGCAAGATAGAACCGGGAGATCGTGAGTTTACACTTGATCTACTGCCAGTTGAGTTGGGAAGCTTCGACGAGGTAATTGGGATGGATTAGTTGCCAAGCGATCAAGCGGGGATTGATATCCGCATCCCGATAGCGAATGAAGGAACGATCGTGACTCCTGAAGCAGGATACACCTCTACAAATTACTAATTACTGGAAGGCATGAAAGTTGTTGCGTAAAGGATGTGTTGTTTTCTTGGCTCATGTCGGGGACAAGGGAGCCGAAGAACCAAAACTCAAAGATATTCCTGTGATAGGGAAATATCCTGAAGTCTTTCCCGAAGACTTGCCATAATTATCTCCTCAACGACAAGTCGAATTTCGCATCGAATTAATTCCAGGTGTCGCGCCTGTAGTCGATGCACCGTAGCGACTTACACCTTCGGAAATGCAAGGATTGTCAGTATAACCTCAGTAGTTGATAGAGAAGGAAGATAACAGACCAAGATTCCCGTTTTGGGTAACCCCAGTTTTGCTCGTCAAGGAGAAGGACGATAGCTTTCGTGCGAACATCCAACTACCAGGGTCTGAACGAGCTAACCAACAAGAGTCGGTGACCCTTGCTAAGGATTAACGAATTACTTACTTAACTAACTGTGAAGATCCAACTACTACTTCACGACTGGCCAATGAACGAGTGTCGTTAGCTGTGAATTCCGGAAGAAAGTATACCGGGGAAATTGTGGGACAATAACTCGTTTTAACGTACACTAGAATGGTGTTTCCTACACGATGCACAGAACAATTCTACACCGAATACAAAACTCTGAGAATCTAGAAAACACGTACTTAGGACCATTGGGAACCCAGGTCCAAATTCACAAAGGTTGTTACCTAGGAACCACATCTGTTAACTCAAGCAAACACCGTTAACCTGATATATATGCCATTTCAGTTAACCAAACAGAAAGTACTTAAATTTCTTTTGTTGAAACCTTCACTGTTGCTTCTAGCGAGTAGATGTTTGCATCTCTACTCCCCCTAATGGTAGTTGCATCGCGTTAATTTTCTTCGCCGAGAGCGAACACACAATTACTTCAAATACTTGGTTATTTCTCCATTTTAGCAAACACTCATTGTTTCACTACTTGAAAACTCATATGTTACGCATGCACCATCTGCTACGCATGCGGTTTTATTTCAAACGCTTCACTAAAGTTCAAATATCATGTTGCTAAATCTAATTACTGATTTATGATTCGAATGACCTACATTATTGTAATTGTTGGCTCTTTTGCTATCAAGTCAACACGCTTTCTTGAAACTTCTGTTATTTCAAGTTACATTCATGGTATCCTTGTGGCCATGCCGAAATTCCTTTGTTGATACATACGTTTATTGTCGGGTTACACTGGAACCAAGTTCAATTGCTTGAACTTATCCATTTTGCATATTCAGTTTAAGACGTTATATGATGTATTGAGAGCATCATATTCAAATAATTGGCAAAGATTCTTTTGTTTCGAGTCGTAGTAGACTAGTTTGGTCTACGACTCCAATAAATCGTTTGTTGGTTACGACACCTTGTGGGGATACTTTCACAAGATTGAAGCTTGCGCTAAGTTGGTTACGCACCTCATACACGGATTTAATTATTTATTTATTGACTTGCTCTAAATCCGTTTTGTTTATCACAATCAAAGCAGTCTCAACACAGTTATGTGTTAAGACAAGGGTACATAGATTCATTTCATACCACGGTGTACCTCCGAACGATTCTTTCGTTATAAATTGAATACCCTGCGGTACTTATTGCTTTCTCACCTTCGACCAAAAACAGTGGCTCTTTGATGTTCCATATTCAACTGAAAACTCTATGACATTGTGTAAATCAAATCTTCAGGCTTGTTCGGTACATATTCATTTGATTTCCAACACGGTGAACTTGTTCAGTCACCACTATACTTGAATGATGTCATTACGACACCTTGTGGTGTCATTACAAACTTGTAACTTGTGCTAATCAGGGTCAACCGTTTCACACAAAACTACATATACTTTCGTTTGACTTGTCATTTAAACAATTCTGATGCAACTACGAATTAAGACAATAATACACCAGATTCGCTTGTACTTCATTCGGTGTATTTTCACAATTCAAGGATGTCAACACACTAACCCTTACCATTCATTTATTCGGAAGTTGACAAGATCATTTTTATGTTGCTATCGCATTTGAGTTGTTGATTTTGAATTCATATAGCGGATGCTATGGTTGGTGAAAACTCGTTTGCATATTGCGATCGATCGTTTGAGAATCTTATTAGTCAAAACTCCTCTTTTGTGGAACCCCCTGTTAACTGGATTACACTAATCTATACGTCAATACGGCTTGTACCTATAACCTCAAATGCTAAAAGCACCTACCTTTTTACCATAGGATTCGGGTTGTTATATATTCTTGGACTCACCTGATGTGAGTAAGGTTTGATTCGGTTTGGTGATTATCTACCTCGGTATTATTCATATATATACACGTACGACGTAACCATAGGGAGTAAGGTAGTACAAATTTCGAGGACGAAATTTTCTTAACGGGGGGAGAATGTGACAACTGTCAAATTTGCATGCATCCGTACGTTTAATTAATATTGATTTAAGCTTAATGATTGTGCTTAATTACAACTGATGACTTAAACTGCCTTCTGATTTCTGTATCATACATACATGTGCATCACATTTCATACTATCACAACATTTTATCACATACAAACTTTAGTGACATACTTGATGCACAAAGCACAGTTAGCACAATGAGCGGATAATTCAGAAACATGCTGACAATGCCAGCACATAGACAGACAATGTTTTGAGGCCCAGTATGAGCCAGAGACAAGGTACCACACTAGGGTAGTGTGAAGGGAAGTGAGGGTCATAAAACTGTGTCACTAGGTGATAGTTTAGGTGCCGGAAAGTGCCTAAAACCCACTTAAAATGCAAAATTCTGCATCTATTAACAAAATTCAGCATTTAAACATGCTAGTCACTTGCAAAAATATGACAAAATGGTCCTGTATGTTTTCCTAAGTGCCGGGAATTAAAGGGGTCACTAAAAGATACATAAAGGACACTTTACGATATAACTAGCATTTTAACGCATCGGTATCTAATCGAACAACCGGACATTACCCGGAACACTAAAATATTACCAGAGACATTATTTTTATTTTTCTGAGCTAGTCTTGGTCCCCGAACACTTAAACACACTACATAATACATGGTACACACTAAACACTAGACTTTTACCTATAACCTTCCACTTATTACATTTTACCGTCAAATATTACACTAAACCCCCCCCCCCCCCCTTGGCTGATTTTCGGTTCATCATGGCCCCACTCACCAAGATCTCCTAATCTTCTTATATCTTCAACAATCTTTCATTGGATTTAGTGAGATTATGATGTGATTATGCTTGTACTTATTTGGACACAAGACCCATTGGATATTAAGGGATGAGAGTGTTATAAGCACTTATCTTCTTCACATTTCAACATTACAACTTTTCCCTTCTCCCCTCTACAAAGCTCGGCCGAAACTCCCCTTATCACCACCACCATTTTCGATTTTGATTCAAGTATTCCAAGGTTACTACAAGGTGCACAACGGTGAGTAACGAAGTGTGGAACTCACGGATCATCAAGGACCTCTCTAGTTTGCTTTTATCCTCTACATTTCCGAGCTTGAACTTCCCTAGCTTTAAGCTAGTTGTAAGCTTCTTTGATCTTTGTTTACTTCACATTTTTGATGGTTATATTATGATGAAATCTCAAGAACACTAAAAGATCATAAACATAAGTCTTGAACATAAAGCTAACATGATGATGAAACAAGATGAAATAATGATAATATAAAGTTGTTTTGGTTATGTTGTTGATTTCTTGGTGATTACTAGTAATATGATGGTTAGTCATCATATGAAGCTTGTTAAGTTATGATTAAAAACATGGCTTAACAAGTTAGGGATGATTATGTGTACATGAAATAATCATCCACTAGAGAAGACATGAACTTGAAGGTAGGATGATTTTTCTTGAAAAATAATAAACCAAGTAAACTAGTAATCTTGTAAATTCAAGTCATGAGAATGGTTTTCCTAAATAAACCAAGAGTAGAAGATGATTTTTGAAGGGTTATGACTTTTGTTAAACCTACACTATTTTAGTAACAAAATAAGTGTAGTAAGTCTAGTAAAACAAGAAAATATTGTAAGCAAACATTTTTGTAAAATAAGTTCACAAGTTGTGAACATCTAAAAACCCTGAGAGTTAGATTTTAACGAAAGTAAACGCACTTTGAAGGGTAACTAAACCCACTAAACACCCCACTTAGTTACAACGCGATTTTATGAAAAACCAAGTTCATGTTATTATATAAAGTGCATTGTTTTTGCACTTGAAAGATGTAATATTGTTTAGTGACTTGTTAATGATTGTTTAGGATGAGTTTTGGAAAAGAAAATGATATGCTTATTAGCGTGGACACCTCCGTTTACAAAGGAAACTCTGGCGAAATTTTCTAAAATTCCAACACTTAA
This sequence comes from Helianthus tuberosus, assembly GCA_030545235.1. Classification (NCBI taxonomy): domain Eukaryota; kingdom Viridiplantae; phylum Streptophyta; class Magnoliopsida; order Asterales; family Asteraceae; genus Helianthus; species Helianthus tuberosus. The sequence goes on along the minus strand of CM060426.1, from coordinate 44,783,877 downwards.
AAAATATTTTTCTAACAAGTGTTTACAAATATATTTTAACTTTGTTTTTCAAAATAAACTTCGCCATAGGTTTTGTTACAAAAATACAAAGTATCGGAGGTTGGTTTTTGTAAATAAAAATGGGTAAATATATGTTTAGAATATATATTTTATACTAAGACACTTGTGTGAATATTTGTATATTTTGTGAACTAGTTATATTATTTTAGGGTAAAATAATATAACTTAACAAAATACCTTGACATTTACAACTCCAAAATAATACCAAAAACATCAAGGAATAAAATATTTAAGTTACACACTTGGCATTGTGAAACCAAACGCGGAAACGTAACTTACAAAATATTCCAGAAAATACCGTTACAATATATTTTTGGTAAACGTTATTTTGGATACAAAAAGAAGTGAAAGTATGGTTTCTATTACCAAGTATATCATTATTTTTGGACAAGGAGAAAATATATTATTTTTGGGAGATAAAAATATATTTTCTTGGGTTTATTAAGAAATATAATATTTTTGGGAAAAATATGTAATTTCTTGAAATGCATTAATTTGGACAAAATAAGTTTATAAATATTTTCCAAGTGAGACTTGAAAATATATTGTTTTGAAGTAATATATTGGCATATTATTATTTGGAATACTACACCGGGATACGACGCCAATACATGGCAAGTTATACGAACACAAGAATACGAATACACAAGTATGAGATACTCCCATCCTTGGGAAGAAAATGCGAATAACAATACTCGAGAAGTATTATTACAAAAACATATTGAAGACACTTTAAAACGTAACTCAAAGGCACTAACTAATACTAAGACAAGGCAAGACCCGCTCGTCTAACAGACCGTAGTACGCGTGTAGGTAGTCGTGCGTTCTAGTGAAAGCTTCGAGTTACATTGGATACGAAGACGCAAAACTGTGAGTTCATGTCCCCCTTTTCTTTTAACTGTTTTTAGTTTTATAACTTCGGGGGTGAAATACATGTTACAATTATTACAGACACTTTTATACATGATATGGTTTGCTTAAGGAGGGTTTACTACTTAGATCATGTGAGTGGTGGGTATGACACTTAAGGCTATTAATCCTCGTTGTAGGACTGAGGGACATGAGTGATAGATCTATTCGGGTGTAGCGAGCCCCACTCCTGAGTCCGCTGAGTGGACCATGAGGTGACTATGTCTTATCGATGAAATCTGCTAGGTTTGAGTACTTCCTGCATCACTTCACACATATCAATGGCCTTGCAAACCATTGGTGATCTCTTTTTCCTTATTGCTACATACCAGGGACTTTCATACATACAGACATATTACAAAGGTTTATACATACTCATTTACACATGAACTCGCTCAACTTTTGTTGATTTTTCAAACTACATGTATTTCAGGGAATTAATCGGATCTGGTAAGTGCTGCATGTTAGGCAAGCTGCATACTAAATAAAGATGTCATCCAGGGTTGTAAGGTTTGGGAGGTGTAACCTCTTCCTGGACGGGTCACATGTCTCTAAACCATGTTTTATTTAAAGTCTTTTGTTGAGTCTTATGAACTTGTTTTAAACAAGTCATGGTTTGTAACTTATTTTGAATTGATGTTTCAAGACAAGCATGTTATGGTATTTTCTAAACTATAATAATGGATGAATATCTTGTGTTTTTATCATATAGCATTGTTGTGATTGTTGCTATGGTATTAAGAAGTCACACCAAATAAACCCACGCTTCCGCAAAAGCCAGGGTGTGACAACGAGAAACGTACCGGGGACCACATTAGGGTCCTCGCGTGCGTTCCTTGCTCCAATCACAAATGCTCGATCCTGAGCATTGTTTCCCCTTGGGCAATCTTTTATGAAATGATACTTGCTTCCACAACCAAGGCATCCTTGGTTCTGCCCAGCTCCATTACCATTCCTGTTACCATTGCCATTTCCACCACCGTTTCTATTACCAGCACCGTTGCGGTTTCCATTCCCATTCCTATTTCCTTTTCCCCAACAGTCCTCAGTATGGTGACCCAGTTTTCCACACTTGTCGCATTTTGGAATGCGACAAACTCCTTCGTGATGACGCTTGCACTGGTTGCAAATGGGTAGAGTGCCCAGGTATCTTTTGGCAGGAGCGTCATTCATGGTTGCAAGAGTTTTCGCCTCCTGAGGCGGGTTGGGGTCTCGTTTCTTATTGTTGGAACCCTTGTTGTTACGAGTAGCTTGATTCAGGTTTGCATGATTCCTTTTCTTGTCACCAGGCGACTCAGCATGCGTCTCGGTCTTCTCACTAGGGTTCAGCGATGACTTCTTCATACGAACAGCATCTTCAGTAAGGCTGACAGCCTGAGTGATCGTTTCAGGTTTGGCCGAAGTTACCATGCTGCAAAACTCCGGAGCCAATCCCCAGATGTAGCGTTCAACGCGCTTAAATTCAGGAGTTACCATATAGGGGATCACTCTCGACAAATCGTGGAACCTTCGGGTATAACCTGTAATGTCAGCACCTTCCATGGTCAAGTGCCAGAACTCAGTCTCCAACCTTTGAAGTTTAGCACTTGAGCAATACTTTTCTCTCATATGTTCCTTTAGTTCATCCCACGTCATGCCGTACGCAGCATCATCACCCAGAGTCTGGACTTGCAAATTCCACCAAGTCAAAGCTTCATCAACAAACAACCCAGTAGCAAAAGTGACTTGTTGATCCGCGGTACACTTGCTCATGTGGATAGTGGCATCAGTCTTCTCCGTCCAGCGTACAAATGCCACTGCACCTCCAGTGCCATCGTAGTTTAGTGGCTTGCAGTCGAGAAGCTGCTTAAAGGTGCAGCCTTGAGCTGTGTTTCCTCCAGATGTATCTCCCTGCCCATTACGTCTAGCATTTCTTGGTCCTCCACTTTGTTCGGTACGGTTCGCCTCGTATTGAGCGACAGCTGGGGAGATCCTTTCGTCCAATAGGGCGTTCAGTTCTTCAGCGGTCCTCGGCAGAAGAGGAGGAGGGGGTTGATCGGAATCTTGGTTGTTCACAGCTCTCCTAGGTGCCATGTTCTGAAAGAACACAACACAGCAGGGTTAGACATTTGTTTGATATCGTCATACGAGACAGTAGTAGTATATATACACAGACATATACCCACATAAGTGACATCAAACAATCCTCCAAGCGTATAAATCAATTTATACAGTAACAAGCATGCATAAATAGATAAATACTGATGTGTCATAAGATATTCACCGAGTCTTCACACATATCAGAATAACTTGTTACATCATTGTTTGCGAAGTAAACAAAATGCATAAGGGTTACATCTCCCCAAAGTACAAGTTTAATATATGTAAAGGACAAAATATCCTACTTCACATTGGCGGTTCTTGTCTTTATACCCTAAATTATTGCTCCAACAGAGTATTTAATAGGCTGGGGGAAGGGTGTGGGTATTCACGTTTGTCCTTTTCTTGTATTGAAGGAATCTCGTTTGATACGTGACAAGACTTGCTGTGGTTTCTGTGCACTGAATTCCATAATTATGTATGCATCCATAATTACGTAAGTCCTTGCACAGTCCGCACAGTTCGTTTCGTCCTCGTATTACTTCCTTTCAGATAGGCCACTGTAAAGTCACGAGTACCTGAGATATTCTATTTCTAGTATATGTATATATCAATTATTATACATAGTTGCAAGTAATTCTTAGTCAAAGACAAGTGCTACTCCAGTGCACCCTAAGTTTCGTAGTGTCCTTACTCGACTCCTTGAAAATAGTTTTAGGTAGTGGATGTCGCGGAAAGTTTTATGCAATGAAAACTTTTGAAAAATTGTTTTCGTGAAAGGATCCTAAAGATTGTAGTCTAGACTCGAGAAGGAATCCTGGTTCACTACAATCGCAGCTCTGATACCAATCTGTCACACCCCTTTCTAAGGCGGAAGCACGAGGTGTGATCATGAAAGGTTCTCATTGCATACGAAAGGTAAACATACTACATGCTCGTAAAAATAACTTCAAATGCCAATAACATTACGTAACTGAAAACATAGGTTAAGTTTGGAGTTTACAGCATAAAACGTTGTCTGAAAAGTTTACAACATTATTCAAAGATAAACATAAACAACATCCAAGAGCAAGAGTAAGACCGCGCGCACATCCACTTTAGTTACCTGAAATACATGTGATTTTTTGGAAAATCGTCAACATAATGTTGGTGTGAATTCATGCAGTTTTTGTATTGAACGTTTGTATACTTTGTATGAAAACATGGTATGTAATTTGTATAAATCAAGTATTTTTGTAAGTATCGAGATTGTTAATGGGTTGCCAGGCCATTAACATGTGACACGACATAGGAAGCATCCAAACCATAGGCATTTTTCTAGTTGTCGATTCACGACTGAGATACAAAAGCACTGCGTGGTACTAGTTATCACCAAGAGTGTGGCTTCCCGAAAACCCATTAGATCTAACCTTTTGTTCTGCGGTCTTAGTATGTACACGATTAATGGTGCTTCTGGTACCCTATTCGTGACACGATTTAAAGTATCATTCCTTAGTTTTTGTATCCAGCATACCATAACACATGTATTTTCCCCAAGTTTAAAAAAAGTATGTAAAAGGTTAAAAGTGGGGACATGAACTCACAACTTTGCGTTTCTTGCGCCGTAAACTTCACCGGGTTTGCTTATATAGCGTCGTGACCTATACGTGTTTTATTAACGTTAGTCACCAGACTTGTATCGCACAAGTACAAGTCACCATCTTTTATGTATGTATTCTTTGTGTGTTAAAAATAATTTATATTTTTAACTATGTATCTTACTTATATTATTTTCTCAAAAATCAATATAAGTATCTTGTATTTTTCACCCGAGTTATGTATTTTCGTCCAAAAATTCATTTTAGTTTGTAGCTCGTCTAAGTTACATAATCTATTAAGAAATATATTTTCATAAATATATTCTCTTGTGTTTGTCTATGCATGTTGTATGTGTATTTTGTATTTTTACTCCTTAGGAGTATTTAGTGTATTTTCAAGTCTTAATACACTATTACATATAATACATACTACATACACTTAGCACAAAATTTGGTGATCAATAAATATATATATTTTCCTCAAAAATATACATACTTAATATCAATTTTTATCTTGAAGAAATCATCATTTCTTAACTTGAAGTTTACATAAAAATTAGGGAAACCTTGGTAAATATTTTTGGGTGAATTTTTAGGGAATAAATTTCACCAAAACTTATATTTTTCTGAGTGTCAAAATTTTATAGAAATTTTGACATGGTTTCCCCTAAAACTGGAGGTTTCCCATGTTTTCCAAAACATGTGTTTATTTTCTTTTAAAATCATCACAGACAATCATCAATAACACAATCAAGACTTACCGTAAGCCAAGATCATGTAAATCACACTACACAATGAACTTGAAGTTTTTGTAAAAACTTGTAGTAACTTACCATGTTATTTAGTAGGTTTAGTTACCCTTAAAAACATGGTTATTTGTTTGTTAATCATTTTATTAAAAGATTTAGTCATTTACAACTTGTAAGATGATTTTTCTAAAAATATTTCTTTTGTATTTTTTTTTTTGTTACAATCATGTTCCTAGTCTTGTTTAAACACTAAAAATATGATTAGTTTACTTAGAAACCATGACTTTGTAAATCTCATAAATAAACTTGGTTTCTTGAGAAAATTATTTTCGTAATCATCTATTTACAAGATTTGTATTTTGTTTAAATCATCTTTACATATGAAAAACCAATTTCATCATTCAAGTTCATGAAGACATAAAGCATGATGATCTTGGTCTTTCACAAGATCACCACCTTAACTTACTAGATCATGTGTTTAATCACAATCTAGTAGGTTTCTTATGATGTCTAACATCATTAACACAAATCATCATTCATCAAGAAGCAACTCATCATCATTTACATGTATTCTTATGTATTTAAGCTTATGTTAAAGTATCATGATCATGTTCTTTTGTGTTCTTCAAGATTATCAATGTATATCATCTTTTAACCATCAAAATATGAAGTAACAAAGGGTTATGAGAGTCTTACAACTAGCTCTATGACTAGGGATGAACTCTTGAAGATGAAGATGACAAAGATGGTGGATAAAAGCAAATGATGGAGGTCCTTCAAGATCCAAGACCACCAAACCTTCTAATATGGCTCCTTACACCTTGAGTACACTTGAGAATGGTTGTGATTGAAATGAAAATGATGATGGTGTGGTGGGGGTACACGGCCGAGAGGGAGGGAGAGAGTAGGAGAGTGGTGGTGTGAAGAAGATGAAGTGTGCTTATGTCTTCTTATAGTACATGCAAGATCTAAATCCAATCTTTCAAGATCATATGCAATCTAAATCATATCTAAGTGTATCAAAGTAAATCCAAGTGAGATTATGCAAGATCAAGAAGGATATTTGTGGGGGCCACTCCATGACGTCCACTATATAGGGGGGGGGGGGATAAAGTGTAAATTTCAATCACTAATTTCATAAATAAGTTAGTTTTCAAGTATAAAGTTTAGGGATTTAATGTGTTATTATGTTATAAGGGGTGTTATGGTGTTCGGGGATCATAACTAGCTCAAAAACATTAATACAATGCTTCTAGTAATATTTTGATGTTTCGGATAATGTCCGGTTGTTCGGTTAGATACCGGTTCGTTAAAGTGCTAAATTGCACCGTTTAGTGTCCTTTAAGTACTCTTTTGTGACACTTTTAATTCCCGACACTTAGGAAAGTATTCTGGACCAATTAGTCATATTTTTACATGTCACTAACTTGTTACAATGCTGAATTTTGCTGAAATGTATGAAATTCAGCATTTAAAGTGTGTTTCTGGTGCTTTTCAGTGCGTATTTTAGCTTCCGGAAAGTCTATATGTTAACCCTTGTATATACTCTTGGGTTTCAATGTATTTTAGACTTTGGACCTACTCCTAGGCCCCAATTCTATTGTCTGACTGCTTTCTGCAGAATTGTTGACACAATGTGTCTTACCAGTGAGTTTACTAGTATTTCTGGCGCAACGCTATCATTAATGCATAAAGCAATATTTGTAGTATAAAACGTGCATGAATTCACAAGTATAGCATGTAATCAGACAATGTTGACATTTAAGCACATAATTGCAGTTATTAAGTATTAATTAAATTGTACGGAAATTACCGGTTTTGTGCCAGTTGTCACATAAAGAAAGCTTGAAGCTGATTAAATAAGAATTAGGGTTTGGGGAAACATCTTTTCAAACTTCGTGTTTAGGTTTTGGGGGAGAATAAGAAGAGCTAGCAAACAGATTATTGATAGGAATAAACAAACCAAAAAGGGCGATCTGACCTATAATTGTTGCGATGGAAGAGGGAGGAGTTTTAGGTTATCTGTAGATTGGGGGAAAGAGAGCGTGCAAAAAGAAACATGTTTGATTGGGGGAAAGATTTGGCCCAATGAATATTGTTGCAGAAATATTAATTAGTCTTGGTTATCGTTTAAAAAAATTCAATTAAATATAAAATCCTTTTATTGGTTAACTTATGTATGTATGTGTGCATGTATGTGGTCATTTATGTGTTTTAGAAAAAAGATGACATCATTTTTTAAAGAATTGACATCACCCTTTTTAAAATAACTGTCTATGATTGGGGGAGGACAGTTTTATGACATCAGCCTTAATCCCTATTTATTAGATAAGTATAATAGAATGTTATTAAATTATACATAATAAATATAAATTAGATATTAACATTGCCTTTTGTTATAGAATAGAATAGAATAAGATAAAATGTTATTAAATTATATATATAATAAATATGAAATTAGATATCGTGTATAATTTTAAACCAAACATGTATAGTTTAATTTCCAACTTTCAACAGTACAAGGGGCTGAATGTTCTATATGTAGTGCATGTGATGCGAACTTGCGAATCCTATAATTAGAAACCATGCGTCAAGTTGTAAGGCTATGGGGTTTTGAGTAATGGATGACATAACGACTATATGAGGGTCATGGAATAATAGGAAAAAAGAGATGCTCAAAAACACGTATGTCGCCACCTAATCCTAATTTCTATCTATTTAATTTCTTATTTTATATTTTATTATGACATTATATATATATATAGAGAGAGAGAGAGAATTAGACTGTAAACTAGTAAAGCATGGGTTATGAATGATTCGCTGGTTTGGTTTTGGGACGTTTGTTAACCGGGAAAACATTCGTGTTAGTTAGAAATCCAGTTTGTTGCCTAACGCGTAACACGTTTAATTAATCAAAGTAAGAATACACGTATCTTTTTTATTTAAAATTAGTGTTTGTAATAAGGTAAATATTAAGTTTTTAACTATTGCGAATGGTTTAACTTAATAGCCAAAGTGAATTCTTTTTGCTATGGTCGGCTCAACCTTTTTAGAGGCCCTAAGCGAATTCTTAGAATTAGGCTCTTTTGGACAAAAAAGAAAATTTGATTGGTTCCGACATGATAAAATTAGTGTATGCATTAAGGTAAGTAATAAGTTTTTTGCTGAATAAAATGCGCGGATTGTAAGACCCTTAGTCCAGTTATACGATTATTATATAAATTTCGACTATAATAGTGTATTTACGGTTAACCATACACTTAAAAATACGGGTTCGTCAAAACATTTTAAGAAATAAAACATTTCCACATATTATAAATGCATTCGCCGTTTAAAACATGACGACGACATGTATCGTGTTAGCTTGAATATTGATCGTGTTCGGTTCTTCGTTGAGCTTGATCGTCCTCCGATATCCTACAGTATACCTACATTTCATAAAAACATGAAATGAGTTAGTTTTAGGGTGTTTATAACGTGTATAAACAAGTCCAAAAGCTGAAACGGCAGTTAACAAAGTTTTTTCCAGGTCTGGGGATCTGTCGCGGGGCGCGACAGAGGAGACTTTAGCTTTCGCGGGCCGCGAGGGCTCTCGCGTGTCGCGACGGTGACTTCGGTTGCTGTCGCGTGGCTCGACAAGTCCCTTTTTCCAGCAGGTTTTGTTTAAAAACCTGCACATTTCCAGCCAAACCTTATTTGACGAAAACTAGGGGTGCAAACGAGCCGAGCTACTCGAGCTCGACTCGAAAAAAAGCTCGAACGAGCCGAGCTTAAACGAGCTCGAGCCTAAAAACAAGCTCGTTTAGTAAACGAGCCCGAGCCCGAGCTTCGCTTATCGAGCTCGAGCCGGCTCGCGAGCCTAAACGAGCTTTCTGTTTATATATTTTTTATTATTATATTAAACATATATTTATATAATAATAATTACCATTTATATAAATATAAAAAAATAACTAAATTATATGTATAATAATAATTATAGTTAATATAAATTAATTAATAAATACTAACGAGTCGAGCCCGAGCCGATCTCGAGCTTGAAAAATTACCTTCGAGCCGAGCTCGAGCTCGAGCTCGAGCCTGGTCGAGCTCGGGCTCGGCTCGGCTCGTTTGCACCCCTAACGAAAACGAGCATAACTTGCTCATTTTTTTATCCGATTTGACTCACGTTTCTTCCTACGTGGTTGTAATTTAATTCTCCATCATATGGAGTTAACATCCGACCTCCGGATTAACAAAATTTTAGACTTTTAAGCCTTCAGCTTAAAAATGAAGTTATGAACTTTTGACCCGCTCATGTATTTGATCCTAATTCCTTATGAACTTCACAAGTTCAATATTGTCTATCTTATTAAGTTCAAATCACGGATTTCATAAGTATTTTAAACCTATTTTCGCTCATATGCATATTTTGACCCGTTAAGGGATTTTAAGCATATTTTTGACACGAATCGCTTTCATTCGTTTCTAGCATTATATTACCACATTTCTTATCAATTAATCTTCCTCCACAACTATATTTATCAATTACCAGAAAAATATGGTAACATCTTTTTGGTTACAAATCAATGTGCATCGTTCATATAAAATAACGCAACTCCAAATAACAAAATTTCGTTATTTTAACCGACTTGGTTAACTTAGTAAAATCCATTACTTTTATACTTTCAGACTCTTTATGAATCCATTATATTAACATGTTTAGAGGTCTTTAGTGAAATCTTTCACTTTGTGAGTGCATTTTAACCTGTTCAGAGGTCTTTAGTGAAATCTTTCAAAAAAAAAAGGGAAAATTACGAAATTGTTGGTTGACCAAGAGGGTTTTCAATTTTGTCACCCTCCTGCGTCCTTGGAAGGACCACTGAGCTTCGGAAGAGTCCGCATGTTATGTTGATGCGTCCATGTCCGACAGACCACTCCCATGCGTCGGCGGACCACTCCCGTGCGTCCGCGGACCACTCCCGTGCGTCCGCGGACCACTTCCGAAGCATCAGTGACTCTTCCGAAGAGTCAGCCAAAATGGGAGTGGTCTGCCGACGCACGGGAGTGGTCCGCCGACGCACGGGAGTGGTCTGTCGGACACGTGTCAGATGCTTGCTACACGGACTCTTCAACATGATACGCCGACGCATCCCATGCTCAGAGGTCCTTCCACGGACGCATGAGTGTGACAAATTCGAAAACATGGTTGGTCATCGCACATTTTCGTAAATTCCTCAAAAAAAAATCCGCGGGACCCGCTTCACCTTTCTTTGTTTGACTCATTTTCAACTTTCAAGTCCCTCAATGTATAGTTTGAAACTTTGAATTTACCCGAATGAATCCATTAAACAAACCAAAAAAATAAGGTGTTCCAACTAGTTTTTTGAAGACTAGATATGATTTTCTTGAGTGAATCAAATAGCTTTCCTGAAAACATCACATTAAGGGGTTGTTTGTGCTTGAATTCTGATATTGATTATGCGATATGGTATAATCAAAATCAGATAGTAAACACCCCTTAACTATAACTTGCATGCAAGATTCACAATTAATAAATCATTTGTAATTTTGATGTTAGTTTTGTGTCTATTTAATGATAATATTCTTGGTTTTGTTTCAATTTCTATCTCTTCTTTCTTGGTGGTCGTTGTAGTGCATGGTGGCAGATCGGAAGGACTTTTAGAGAGAGAAATTACATGCTACATACACAATGGTATTACAAATCTTGAAAAAAAAACTCTTATTTTGGGGCAGATATTAGATATTGTAAGATGATAACGAAGAAAAAAATATGAGACACACGGGCAATCCAGTGGAGGAGAATCACCCATTTGGTTTCAATTTATCACCTCATGTTACTCATCCCATCATTTGTCTGCATCTATTTTCTAGATTTTTTTTTTTTTTTTGGTACACACCCTCTTCTGTTCTATCACTTTATCTACAAGGTGTCTTTGTCTTGCAACTCCAAAAAAAATTTTAAATTTTTTTGCTTATCTATACTTGTTACTTCACTTGTTGCTTGCTCTTTCCACCAAGTCCCAAAAGGTTTGCTCTCTTGATCATATTATTGCTTATGTGTTCGTTATAAAGCTGTATAATTTCTATCTTAATTTTGTTTGTTATTAATTGGGTATATTAATTTGTGAGTATACAGAGTGCACAAATGTTCTAGTTGCAGTTTCTTGAAGTTACTCAGCATGAATCACTGTTTTATGGCTTTTAAATCTGTTGTTTTACGGCTTTCTTGACCATATTATTGTTTATTTGTTCATTGTATAGCTGTTGTTCTTGGATATCTTGATTTGTGAGTATACAGTGTACAAAAATGTTCTACTTGCAGTTTTTTGAAGTTACTCAATTCCTTGTTTTATGTCTTTCTTGATCATGTCATTGTTTATGTGTTCATTGTAAAGCTGTATAATTTCTTTCTTAATTCCATTAGTTCTTCATTTGTATGCTCATTTGTGGTGTACAAAAGTGTTCCTAGTTTCACTTTCTTGAAGTTACTCAGCATAAATCGTGATTATGCTGATTTTAGACGATTCAGGCACAGAAATTTGGAAAAAAAAAAAACTAACTGGGTTATGAACATAACGATGTAATTCGCGTATTTTTTTTGTAACGAATCAAGATTTTCTTGCAGAAACTACGCGGGTAGTGAAGAGAAATGGAGGTCACAAATGTCACCGAGTATCAGGCTATTGCCAAGGAGAAGTTGCCAAAGATGGTCTATGACTACTATGCATCTGGTGCTGAGGATCAGTGGACTCTTGAAGAGAACCGAAACGCGTTCTCAAGAATCTTGTAAGCACGGTTTATGTTTATGTTTTTAGGATCCCAAGCTTTTCTTGGATTTGTAATAATATGTTCTTGCGCACGTATCCTAAGAGTGTGTGTTTTGATGACAAAACAGGTTTAGGCCGCGTATCCTTATTGATGTCAGCAAGATTGACATGACTACCACAATTTTGGGATTCAAGATCTCGATGCCTATAATGCTTGCACCAACAGCCATGCAGAAGATGGCTCACCCTGAAGGTGAACACACGTTATTACTTAGTTCAGTGTGGTTTATGTTGCTAAAAACAATGAATTGTGCTCGAAAAGTAGAGATTTATATGGATTATGTTTCTCTGTTAACACGGTTTCTTTATTCTCAATGAAGGTGAATATGCAACAGCAAGAGCTGCATCTTCTGCTGGAACTATTATGGTTTGTATTTTTGTAGCTTTATATGCACAACAATTAAGATTTTTTTTATTTATGATAGATAGGTGCGTCTTAGACAAGGTTGATAATCAACTTTCGGGCTCAATCCGACCTAAAGGGCTCAATCCGGGGCTAGGACAGACATTTAGGCTTAAACAATTATGTAGCCGTTATTTGGATTGGCCTAGGGGATGGCAAACTAACCCGAACCTAACGGGTAAATCCGATACATTCGGGACGGATTATTAGACGACTATTCGGGTATCGGACTAGTTTTATAAATTTTGGCTAGTATGGTATACGGTGATACCCAACCCATTTAGCTAAAACATACATACATGTTTAGCTGAACCATACCCATAAATGTGTTCTTCTTATTTTTCTCTGTCCTTAATTTTTAGCTTTTTGTATTTTTAAATTCTTTTGGTAATAAAATATGTAAAAACTAAAATAGTAAGAAATGTATTTGGATATCCCAGCGGCTAATTTTTAACAAACTAACGGGTACACCCGAGTCCCGACAGATACTAGGCGGGTATGAGACACGGTTTTACAATCGGATATGGGACTAGGATTACGATACGCGGCACAAACCACCCTAGGTTGGCCCAACCAGACTATGGAATTAAATAAAGGGAGCAGGCTCGGGCCGGGCCTAGGATGGTTTGTGCATCTCTACTTATGATTTACAAAGAGGAAGTATCATGATGTGCTAATAGTTTGTCCACTTTGTAGACTTTGTCATCATGGGCTACATCAAGTGTTGAGGAGGTTGCCTCAACAGGACCCGGAATCCGTTTCTTCCAGCTTTATGTGAGCAAAACTACTATTTCACATTCTATTTTGGTTTGTAATCTGCAAGCTAATGTTCTGGATCAATATCAGGTGTATAAGGACAGGAACGTGGTTGCTCAGCTTGTGAGAAGAGCTGAACGAGCTGGTTTCAAGGCTATTGCTCTTACTGTTGATACACCTAGGCTCGGCCGCCGAGAAGCTGACATCAAAAACAGGTTCACATTACCACCATTTTTGACATTGAAGAACTTTGAGGGCTTGGACCTTGGCAAGATGGATGAAGTAAGTCCAAACTCCAAACTAAGAATAACTAGAAATACTAAATTTTCAGACATTAGAGCTCCCACAAGCTTTATCCGAGCCAGAGCTCATGCTCAAATTTCAGCTTGTTAATAGTAATCGAGCCTATCTGGATCGTTTTACTTGGAAAAAAATGGTCTGCTTAACTTGAGCGAGCTCAGCTCGTTCAATTACGAAAAGATGTTGAGCAAGCTTTTATCAAGCAAGCTTCGAGCCGTGAACTAGTTGAACAGACCTATGGAATATCGAGATTCTTGAATTTTTGTATATGTTTAGTTCTTCTTCTAAAATGCAACTTTGCAACGCAGGCTAATGATTCTGGTTTAGCTTCTTATGTTGCTGGTCAGATTGACCGCACTTTGAGCTGGAAGGTATACTTTTTTTCAAACTGTAGTTTCTCATGGCTCAGGTTAGTAACTTTTGTGGCTCGAGTATTCTTGCAGGACGTGAAGTGGCTGCAAACAATCACCACGATGCCAATCCTCGTGAAGGGTGTGATCACTGCTGAGGACAGTAAGTGCGAGCGATCAAAACCGCTTGTAATTACCCCCTTGGTTTGTTTTTTCGGTTAGCTGATGGTTAGAATGTTTACTTATGCAGCAAGGTTAGCTATTCAAGCTGGAGCAGCAGGTATTATTGTTTCCAACCACGGAGCCCGCCAGCTGGATTATGTTCCTGCCACCATTATGGCGTTGGAAGAGGTTGTGAAAGCGGCACAAGGCCGTGTTCCCGTGTTCCTTGATGGTGGTGTTCGCCGTGGAACTGATGTGTTCAAGGCGCTGGCTCTTGGAGCTTCTGGCATATTTGTAAGTAAACTTATCAAGTATTTTCTTTTGTTTTTATTTTAAATTTTTTACCAGTATTTAATTTTTAAATTTTGATTAGTTTTATAATTTGTTTTTTGTGGCCGGAATTTAAATTCCAGTTTTAATTTTGCTTTTTAAATCGGTATTATATTTTAAATTTTGATTTTTATTTAAATCTGTTTGTTTTTTTCTCAACTTTTTGACAGTGTTACTACCGGTAATCAGTTTCTATTTTCAACTTAGTTTTTCCAACAGTTTGCAACTGAAATGAAAACTGGCAAAATTGGCGTTGATTTGTGACCGGTTTGGATATGGTCGCTAATTTTGCGACAGTTTCTCGTTAGCTAATTTTGCGGCCATCTTTTTCGTTAGCAAGTTTTGGTTGTGAAATAAACCATGAATCTTAAGGAAATGCAATTAAAACACCAGAGTTTGTAAAAATAAGCAACTTTTTGTTATATAGTTACCTGTTTTCAAAGTGATTATGTGATTTTAAACTTTCAAAATCAGATAATCCTTTATAAAAAACCAAAGAGATGTAGCATATAGTGTTTGAATATGTTTCTAAGTAGTAATAATCAGTTCATATACACACACTCCTAGTAAATCTTACAGATCTCACGTCTTTGGTATGGTGTAAATTTTAGATTGGGCGACCCGTAGTGTTTTCATTGGCTGCTGAAGGAGAAGCCGGAGTGAGAAAAGTACTCCAGATGTTACGCGATGAATTCGAGCTAACCATGGCACTAAGTGGCTGTACCTCGCTCAGTGAGATTACTCGCGACCATATTGTGACCGAGTGGGATGCACCCCGGGCTCGTCCTGCACCAAGGTTATAAACCAAAACATGATATCGTTGCGACCAACTCGACTTTTAATCGCAAAATATAACATGTACCTTGTGTTATGGTTGCCAAACTTGTATTGTTTCCATGTATAATGTTCGTTTCTGAATGATAAGCTGTCTGAATATATAATTTATTAATTTTTAAATGTCCATTGCCTTGCATACATGGTTTGTTGAATAGGTAGCGAAATGATATTTCTAAATAATTTGTTAGACGGATGTTTATAAGCTAGATCATATTATTATTATTTTTATTATATTAACCTAAGTTTTTATATCCTAAGTTACTATATGGCAGTTACTGCCAATATTGTTCATGTATATATATTCGTATGTAACATAACTGTATGGATTATCAATTCATTTTAATGAATAAAAAACTTCGTTCCACAAAACCCTAAATCTGGAAATCTAACATAGTGGTATCAGAGCCACATCGATCCAATCCAAGAAATTACAAATCTCTCGAGACATGAATCAGGCACAAGGAATTCAAACTCAAATTCCTAAATTCACTGGACAGAATTACTATCACTGGCATATTCAAATCAAAGTCATGTTTTAATCGCAAGAATTATGGAGTGTTGTTGATGAAGGAATTCGAGAACTGGGTACGAATCCGACAGAAGAAGCGACGGCAGTGTACAGGGATGCAGTCAAGAAAGATAAACGAGCACTACATATCTTATTTCAATCAGTAAATGAAACCATATTCGAAAGAATCGCTCTTGCAACATCGTCGAAAGAAGCATGGAATATTCTGCACAAATCTTATCGCGGAGAAAATCGGGTAAAAACAATTAAACTTCAATCTCTTCGATGTGAATTTGATTCATTAAAAATGAGGGAAGGAGAATCTATTGAAGATTACTTCAATAGAATAATCCTTATTGTTAACCAATTAAGAATGAACGAAGAAACAATTAGTGAACAACGAATCGTAGAAAAAATCCTACGAAGCCTGACTTGAAATTTTGAGTCTGTGGTGATTACTGTGGAAGAAACGAAGAATTTAGAGAGTGTTTCGACTGAGGAATTCATGGGAATTCTTCAATCTCACGAACTGAGATTGAAACGTTATGAAGATATTCCAACAGAACATGCATTTCAAATGCATAACTCAAATCAAGACCGGTTTAACCCATCAAGAAACGAAACAGGGGGAAAGGGACGCGGTAAAAACAAGGGTCAAAACTGGAGTTTAATCAGGTGTTATAATTGTCGGAGATTAGGCCATACGGCCAAGTTTTGTCATCGGAAGGATGATAGTGAGAAATCTGACAATGCATTAATTCACAGAGACGAGGAAATCAATGAACAAGACGATACAATGTTCATGATCTTCAATATGGAGGAAACAGTCAAGGATGACTGTTGGTATTTAGATAGTGGTTGCAGTAACCACATGACTGGAAGCAGGGAGTTGTTCATCAAACTGGATGAATCAGTAAAGAAAGAAGTTAGGACCGGCGATGATAAACGGCTGGAAGTGCTAGGTTGCGGCGAAGTATCCATCACAATTAGAAACCAAACTCGGAAAATACCAAACGTATTTTATGTAAAGGGCTTGAAACACAACCTTTTAAGCGTAGGGCAACTTATACAGAAAGGGTATGTAGTTTTGTTAAAAAAGGATCAATGTATAATCAAGGATGCAAACAACGAAACTGTTGGAGACAATAAAATGACGAGTAATAAGATGTTTCCACTTCGTCCAAGTAGTGATATAAACCTTGCAATGACCATGACAACAAAGGAAACGTCTGTATTATGGCATAAAAGATATGGTCATGTAAATATGGATACACGAATCAATATGGGAAACAAAGGATTGGTGCTCGGATTACCCAAAATCATGAAGGACGGGAGTGTATGTGATGGATGTGTTTCGGGTAAACAGGCAAGGAAGTCTTTTCAAAAGAAAAACACATGGCAAGCCAATAAACCCTTATAGCTAGTTCACTCCGATATATGCGGTCCCATGAGGACTGAATCAATAAGAGGATGTAGGTATTTCATTACCTTTATCGACGATTATTCAAGAAAAACATGGGTGTACTTTCTCAAATTTATATCAGAGGCATTGAATTTTTTCAAAACATTCAAAGCCTTAAATGAAAGACAGTTCGATCATTTGATCAAAACTCTAAGAACCGATCGAGGGGGAGAATACTGTAGTAAGACATTCCAAAATTATCTAAGAATGAATGGAATACGTCATCAACTCACAAACAGCTATACACCCCAACAGAATGGAGTAGCAGAAAGGAAGAATAGAACGTTGATGGAATTGAGTAGAACCATGATGAATGTTAAGCAATTACCGAACTGTTACTGGGCAGAAGCAGTAGCCTGTGCTACATATATTCTAAACCGAACTATTACCAAGACCAGACCCAATATAACTCCCTATGAAGCTTGGAATGGTGACAAGCCCAATGTAGAGCATCTAAAGGTTTTCGGCTGCTTAGCTTATGCCCATGTTCCAAAGCAACATCGAGGCAAGCTAAATGAAAAATCCGAAAAGACGGTATTCGTTGGGTACAGTGAGCATAGTAAATGTTACAAATTATACAATCCACAAACTAATAAAATCATTATAAGCCGCGATGTAGTGTTTGATGAAAGTAAACAGTGGGTCATAAACTCAGAAAGTTCAGATGCTCCGTTTGTAATATCAGATGTAGATGAAACTCAATCTCAAGAACATGCAGGATCAGACACGATACAAGAAGAACAGATACCTGCTGATGTACCTGAGCATAATGAATCAGCAATACCAGAAGATGAGGAGCCACATCAAGAGACTGATCATAATTAGCATAACGAGAACGAATCCACAGTAGAGTCTGCACAACAACGTGAAGATAATTCCTCCTCATCAGATTCGGAGAACGAAGTCATTCTAACAAAAAACATAAATAACATATATCGAAGAACTAGAGCCCTCACAGAAGCAGAAGTTAGGCAGAAGTACAATGAGAATCAAGTTGTTAATTTTGTTCTTTATACTAGTTCTGATCCCACATCATTTGAAGAAGCCAGTCAGGATCCAAGATGGGTGGAAGCAATGAACAAAGAGATAGAGTCAATTTATAAAAATCAAACATGGGAACTTGTAGATCCTCCTTCGCAGCAAAAACCGATTGGTGTTAAATGGATTTACAAAACAAAGTATGACGAAAAAGGTAATGTGGATAAGTACAAGGCCAGGTTGGTTGTAAAAGGGTACAAACAGAAGTATGGCATAGATTATCAGGAAGTCTTTGCTCCAGTAATTAGATTCGAAACAGTCCGTTTAGTGATGGCTCTTGCAGCTCAATATGAATGGCATCTCCATCAAATGGATGTAAAAACAGCTTTTTTAAATGGCAAACTAGAAGAACAAGTGTATATCGAGCAACCTCAGGGCTACGTTAAAAAAGGAGAAGAGAAAAAGGTATGCTTTCTCAAACGAGCTCTATATGGTCTAAAACAAGCTCCTAGGGCGTGGTATAGTCGAATAGATGCATACTTTGTTAAAAACGAATTCAAAAAATGCATCTATGAACATACACTGTATATCAAAGATACAAATGAAGGAAAAATTATAATCTGTCTGTATGTGGACGACTTAATAATAGCAAGTAGCTCGAAGAAACTAATTTCAGAATTCAAAAGGTCAATGAAAAAGGAATTTGAAATGATGGATATGGGTCGATTACATTACTTCCTCGGCATGGAAGTCACATATGAAAATGGAAATATCACTCTATCACAAAAGAAGTATATGAAAAATCTTTTAGAAAAGTACAGGATGACACATTGCAACACGTTATCAACTCCAATGGAATATGGATTAAAATTATCCAAAGATGATCCAGAAGAGTTTGTAGATGAAGGGATATATCGTAGCCTAGTCGGAAGCTTAATGTATTTGACGAACACTAGACCAGACATTATGTTTGCAGTCAGCAAAATAAGTAGGTTCATGGAATGTCCGAAGAAAAGCCACTGGGAAGCAGCAAAATGTATACTAAAATATATCAAAGGGTCCCAAGAACAAGGAGTTACATATTCAAAAGGGGGAAAAAACATCTAATGGGGTTCAATGATAGTGATTATGCCGAAATATAGATGACAGCAAGAGTACCTCAGGATATATTTTTCATCTAGGGTCTGGACCTATATCTTGGCAATAAAAAAAATAAAAGGTGGTGGCGTTATCTTCAACGGAAGCCGAATACATGGCCCTTTCTCTATCAGGATGTCAAGCTTTATGGATCAAAGGAATCCTAGATGACCTGCAAGGAAAAGAAGACTACTCAATCCCAATATTTTGTGACA
This sequence comes from Helianthus tuberosus, assembly GCA_030545235.1. NCBI lineage: Eukaryota > Viridiplantae > Streptophyta > Magnoliopsida > Asterales > Asteraceae > Helianthus > Helianthus tuberosus. The sequence continues at coordinate 44,764,235 of CM060426.1, read as the reverse complement.
ACAAATCAACCATTTGTCTAGCCAGAGATCCGGTATATCATGGCAAAAGTAAGCACATAAGAGTCAAGTATCATTTTATTAGAGACCTAATCAAGAAAAGGGAAGTGGAAGTTTTGTTCTGCACAACAAAAGATCAATTGGCGGACATTATGACGAAAGCTCTCCAGCCAAAAAAAAGACTTTACTCGGTTGAAGGAGTTGCTGCACATGAATCTGTAATGATCAAGCTTACGGGAGGGTGTTAGACGGATGTTTATAAGCTAGATCATATTATTATTATTTTTATTATATTAACCTAAATTTTTATATCCTAAGTTACTATATGGCAATTACTGCCAATATTGTTCATGTATATATATTCGTATGTAACATAACTGTATGGATTATCAATTCATTTTAATGAACAAAAAACTTCGTTCCACAAAACCCTAAATATGGAAATCTAACATAATTTATATATCAAATATAACTGAAAACCCTTTTATTCAGTAATATTCTGATCATTTTGTGGAAAACGTAAAAAAAGTTGTGTGTATGATTGCATCCATTTTTTTATATAGCATTGTCCAGTTGACCAATCTTTTTAAATAAAATAGTTACTAATTTTTTTTTTGCCTTATAAATTACAAATAACTTGACAGAACAGTCTAATTGACCAAATTTTTTAATAAACTTATGTCTAGGGACACATGTTTCGCATGTAATTATTTCCGACGATCAAATTAATAAACAGGAAAGCAACTAGCTTTTTCTTTAAATGACCATTTTTTGAAAACGTCAAGTGAAACACTTTTGCACCAATAAGATGTGACATCCCGGAAAATCAGGTATTTTACTGGTTCAGTTCTCGTTATGTATTTATAACTTGGTTTATTTTTTATAAATAAAATATAAAAAGCATGTGTCACAGATAACTAGTAGCATATTTGTAACAACCCGACTTTTCGGATCGTTACCCATCGTCGTCATTTCTTTTGTAAACGCTTGTACTCCCGAGATTTCGATTAACGCTACGGGTTTAAACTATATTTTCAACGCATTATAAACGCTTATCACAACGCTCATTCGAAACGCAGTTATCGCATTTAGACGCTACTTGTAACGCTTACTAGGGGTGTGCAAAAAACCGAATTAACCGAACCATAACCGAATTAACCGACAAAACCAAACCGAAAAAATCTAACCAAATCAAAAACCGGTGGGTCGGTTAATGGTTTTTCTAAAAACTGAAAGTAGCAGGTCGGTTATGGTTATCAATATTTTCATACCCACCATAACCGAACCGAACCGACATGTAATAAATTTTGTAGGTTTAGGACTTTTCACTTTTTTTTAATAGATGATTGTTTATTTGAATTTATGGAATATATCTTATCACTTTATTTGAATATTAGGCAATAATCGATATTAATATTATAGAATATATGTATTTTTCATACTGTGCAATATACTACTATATACAAATATGCAATAACAATTTATTCTATGTAAAAAATTAAGCTATTTTTAGCTAGGCTAAATACACGGTTAACCACCCATAAGCGACCCGCTATAACCATTAAAACCAATTAACCATAACCATCATAACCGATCGGTTATGGTTATGGTTATCCATTAATCGACATCGTGGTTATGGTTTTAGGCCAAAACCGACCCAAACCAACCCATGCACACCCCTAACGCTTACTACTTAAACGCATTTTAACGCTTGATTACATCGCTTATTTAGACTAAACGCTATTGCAACGCAAACTCGAAACGCGGATTTATTCTATGCATTTAGTTTATATGTGTTAATTGTGTGATTTTTTGTTTAAGTGTTATGTGGTATTCAACGCAACGCTTATACGCTCAACGCCCACTCGCAACTCGATTTAACGCAACGCTTAACAAACGAACCAAAGATTGGAAAACTAACAACCGCAACACGGCCGTCCGAATAGACATCCGTCCGGATGACCATCCGCTCGGACGCTGCCACTCGCACAACTGACTTAACTCTTCGCCCTCACTCTATAAATACTGCCGTACACCCTCATTCTCTGATGTTGACACTTTCATCCGCTCACACGCTCTCAGTCGTTCTCAATCGCGAATCAATGCCATTTTGTAAGCATTTCTCCTCGAATCTTCTCTAATCTTCATCTCTAATCACTTCTACACCATCTTCTTCATCAAAATCACACACAAACACTAACTTCTCTTCGAAATCGACTGATTTGGACCTCTTAAAGGTGGTTTCCACCCGTTTTGCTTAGGCAAACTGTTGTGGAACACCATTTGATCGAGAATGGTTCTAGATCTAAAGGATTTAACACTTTTAAACTTAATCTCAACAAGATTTCAACACTTTTTCATATGTTTTCAACTTTTCTTCAAGTTTCTACCCAATATTAATGGAATCTGGACTCAATCAGACTCTCGACTCGTTCCTTAGTCGAAGCCGGCTTGAAAACGGATTTCCACCGTAGAGATGGACCAATTAACAGGTTAAACGTGAAATTTCACCAAGAACAGCTCGTCAGTCCGAAGGGGTGGTACCCATCCGACCGAATGAACTGGAATTCGATATGTTTCCGTTGTTTGACACGTCGTCACGCCGCCTCCGCTAACTCAAAACTTTTACTTAGAAAGTTTTACAAAAACTTCAACTATAGGTCACAGTCTACTCGAATGGCCATCAGTCGGATGACCTGTCCCTTAAAATTTCCAATGTTTAAACGTTTTGACTAAACTTCGAACTTTAACAATTTACAAACAAACACATCTCATTCGAATGGCCATCCGTCCGGATGACCATCCGTTCGGATCATCAGTTCGAACACTTATCCCACTTGACACTCCAAATATCAACCGAACATCACTTATACTTCTGTTTCCGTGCACAGGCTAACTCAACGCGCTCCCTTCAATCCAATCCAGATTGTGTTTACTAGATAAACACACACTGTGAGTATACTCGAACCCATTTTCGTTTAACGCACTTTTGGGTGTTATATACGTTCTATATCAAAACAAAACACACAACGCAAACACTTTATAAACGCTAGCTGTTCCCGCATGTTATACGTGATCTATGAATGCTTGTTACTATGCTTATACAGTGTTACACTAGACCGCCTCTAGCAACGATAGTACTATAGTTTGGACTCAGCACCTGTCGTGGACAGGGGTTGCTAGGGATCATATTACTTTACTTCACGTGTTCGCTGAACATGTGTCGCGCATACTCTACAACGCAGTTTCGTGGTTAGGTTATATCATTGTTTGATAGTTACATGCTTCGCCCATTACGTGATACATGTTGGTTATGTGTAAACGCTTTTCATACTATATGATATGCAAACTTGTGTACTCACCTTTACTTTATGTATTGACTTTATTTTAACGTATGTGACAGGTTGATTGGATGTTATGCCATGCTGAATCAAGTTAGGAAGTCTAGAAACCCACTAAATAAATCTGAGTTGTCGGAATGGATTTGTTTTTGAGACTGAACATCTGTAATGACTGTTTATGCTTTATTTGTTTAATAGTATGGGATGTTAAACCTTATAAATATTGTCACTTAATAGTTGTTATGGATTCTCTTGGACAATCTGTTTTGCTCAGTGCCACGCCCAGATGATTCCGCCATCGGTTGGGGTGTGACAGATTGGTATCAGAGCCATAACTATAGGGAATTAGGTCGAGTCATGTAGAATTGACCAAGTCTATAGTCTAAGTACCAACATACCAGCTCTGTGCGAACCCGGTAGGGGTTAGTACGAGCCCACTTTTGATACTCTTGATCGAACTCACGAAAATTACATCTACGTACGGACCCGCATGCTACAGCTTCGTACGAAGGCAACCTTTCCTAAGGTTGAAAACTATTTTTCCTTTCCTAAGGCTACCACAATACACACGTTTTTGAAAACGCTTTCATAACACAACCGAGTGATTGGGTCGAGATTAGGTGTGAAAACCAAGAACTCTTGATAAGATCACGCACTTTATGCATATTTTTACTCTCAGCACGAGAACCTCTGTTGAGTTAGGAGTGACATCCATACCTCGACAGAGATCTCCATCTCTATCTCGTGGTTTTGCCACACTCTCAGGAATGAGTTATTAAGTTAGGGGTGAAACCCGCATCTTAATGACCAGTTCCACTCCTTACCTTAATTTTACAAAACTCTCACCAAAGTCTCGACTGTTCCAATGATTCGAGTCACGTAGTAACTGGAAGGATGCGTGCCGTTCACCGCACTGCGGTGAGAGCACAGTCTATTAGGCCAAAGCTTATACTCGAACTCGTTGGGAATAATCGAATCACTTTGGGTAGTCGATGTCTAACACCCAGGACACTCCATTTAATTTCTAGCCAGCAATCGCCGATTTGACGCATTATCGATTTTATGTGTTTATATGTTTATATGTTTTGATTTTTGGAGATTTTACGTTATCCGCTCATCGCTCCACAAAACGCGCACAACTCGCACACCACTCCCGCAATCTAAAACGCTAACTAATCGCGAACAAACTAAGAACTCTTGTATGCTATACTCGACACTTATACTACTCGCTATGCAACTCGCTGTCTCTCGCAACTCTCGAACGCGATACGCGACCTTGAAAGATAGGTGAATACGTGCAAAATATGTAGGTGAATACGTGCAAAATATGTGCTTACGTGAATTACGTGCCGATACGTGCTTACATGCTTATGTGTATACGTACTTACGTGGTTTATGTGCCTATGTGACTATGTGTTTATGTGCCGACGTGTTCCTGTGCTTTACATATTAATAATAATAATAATAAAAGATGTTTTACGAACGCTAAACTTTACAAAACCTGATATAATCGAATCTCGTCTAATTCATATGACGACGTCTGCTGCTGAATCTGCAATTGACAATGTCGTCATTTGGATCGCATACGCAGCGTGCTGCCCGCCGAAACCATGCTGACAAGCGTATTGCTTCCCGTGTGGCCAAGGAAATGGCTAAAGTTATACCTCAGATTGTTAGTGAAATCAACGAGGTCAGTAGAAAATCTTCTGTCGAGTCGAAGAGTGACGCACCTCGAGCACCTTTCAGCTTTAAACAATTCAAGGCCTGCGGTCCTGCAAACTTCACTGGAGAAGATGGACCCAGTGCTATGTTCTAGTGGTTTGGCTCTATCGAGGTCAACTTCAGGCAAAGAGGATGCCCAGAAAATCTCCGCACTGTGAATGCTACTGGAGTCTTTCACTCCATGGCTCTGGATTGGTGGACTGCTGAGCCCAGCTTATGGCCTCTCATGGGAGGAACTCAGGGAGCTTATGATGAAGGAGTTATGTCCTCCTCATGAAGTCCAGAAACTGGAGAACGAATTCTGGCACATCAAGCAGGAAGGAGGTGACAATGCTGGTCTCACCGCTCACTTCAAGCAGCTGAGTATTATATGTCCTAGTCAGGTGGCCACACCTGATATGACAATCAAGAAGTACATTCGAGCTCTCCCCGACTGTGTAGCTGACTTTGTTCAGGCAGCTAAACCTGCTACCATTGAAGAAACCTACCAACTCGCCGCTAAGATCAACGATAAGCGAGTGTTGGCTGGTTATTTCAAAACCTCAACGAAGAGTCTCAATCAAGCAACTGCTACTCCCACTACCGACAATGCAGCATCACAAGGTTCAAAGTGTTCACGCCAGAGTCGCAAGCGAAAGAACAACAACAACAAGAACTACGCTAGGGGTGAGCAGAAAACCGAAATAACCGAACCGTAACCGAAATAACCAAAAAATCCGGACCGAAAAAACCGAACCGAAACAAAAACCGACGGTTCGGTTTTCGGATTTTTAATAACCAAAAATTTCAGTTCGGTTTTCGGATAATCATTTTTAATAACCGAAAATAACCGAACCGAACCGATAAGTTTTAATAGTATACCAAATCTAGGAATACGATCAAATACAAACCATATTCCGTATACAAACTGAAAGAACCATTTAAAAAGTGACATGTAGCATCCAACCAATTATAAAGAAATGGTAAAATGATAACCTAAATAATATCAATTATCTTGAATTCTTTATAATTATGCTAACATACAATTAATTCTTTATTTGGATCTTCCTTTTGTTTTCAATGTGCTGATAAAGAAAAGTCCTGATATCATTTCACATATGTGCTAAAATCAGTTATCTTGATTAATTTTCATGTGCTAATATAATTTAAAAGTGCTACTTTTATGTATGTATTGTTTTAGTATGTGCTAATTTAACTTTTTAAGTGCTAGGATCTGTTCTTACGGTTTGTATGATAAATATGGTTTGTACCGGAACCAACCCCATATCTATATATTTTTATATTTATGTGTTGTTTACCCATGCTACTAAGAATTATTAATTTTATTCTTGTTTGTTAAATATTTATGATAAGAACATTACCATGTTTATTTATCATTAAAATTATCCATTGTTTACAAGAACTAACAAAGTTTAATATAAAAATTAAATGGTTTTTAAAGTATTATAAAAGAAAACGTCTTAACAAAAACTTGGGAGAAACATTAAAATAGATTAGAAGGTTAGATTTATGTGAATAATATTAATTTAAAAGACTAATATATTAACTTAAATGTAAACATTTAAGAAAGATTCTTAAACTTTGAGTTATACTTTTAAGTTTTGAATCTTACACAATTTGTTTCAAAAACCGAAAAAACCGAAATAACCGAAACCGAAAAAACCGAAACCGAAAAAACCGAAACCGAAGGGTTTTTAAAAACCAAAAACCAAACTTTCGGTTACGGTTACGGTTTTGGTTTTACCCAAAACCGAACAGAACCGTGCACACCCCTAAACTACGCTACTACCGCCGCTCCACCCAACGTTGTCCCCGTACAACCCAGCAATCAGAATCGTCAAGCTATTGTTACCAACGCACCGTCTGCTAAGCGTGCGTACACAGGTATCCACCCTCTGTGCCCTACTTGCACTTACCATCACCGTGCAGGGGTGAATTGTCGTTTCTGTGGAAACTGCGACATCTATGGGCACTTTAGTGCTCACTACCGTTTAGGCCCACGTCAACAAGCTGCTCAAGCTATTCTAGCACCACCAGCTCCACTCCCTGCTCCTCAGGTCAACCAAGCAGCTCCTGCACCCGCTGTTCATGCACGATGTGACATCTGTGCTTGTAATCATTGTATAAACTCTAAACAGTTCAATTATCAATAAAACAATGTGATTTAATCCCAATATTTGTTTATTTATGTTTGAAATTTTTCACGTTTTGATTTTTGTTCGATTTCAAACTCTATATCGCTTTCTTGAAAGTTATACGCAAACTGATGCGTAAACGTAATCAGTTTAACGCGAAAAACACTCCAGAACATTCACATATGCTTAACATACCTTAAATAACCTTTACATAACTTAGAAATAAGTTTTAAAGGGTTTGGTATGGCAAAAACAAGTTTATTCGATCGCAGGGACTATTTGCGACAAACTGCGAAAGTCTGCCGATTCGTATAGTAACGAACATTCCAGAACATGATCATAAGTTAAACATACCATAAATATCCTTTACATAGCTCAGAAATAGGCTTTGAGGGGTTTGGTGTGCAAAAATAAACTTATTTGATCAATAGGGACTAAAAGCGTCAAAAAGTGCATAAGTTTGCATTTACGCGCATATCTTACGTTCTGAACATATCCGGACATCCAAAAATTTTTGTAATCATTAAAATATTTTATTTTAGTGTTTGGAATGCTAAAATTTCATTCGTCGCGCAATTGGGATAGTTTTTCGCGTCCGTTCGTGTTTCATCGTAATTAACCGAATAACGTGACCGTACGACCAAAAGAACCGACATCCGAGATATTTTCAAGCATATTTCATGTTCCCTATGCTATGGAATCATTGTAGAGCCTTGAAAATGGCTTAACGGGGCTTAAACGTGTCAAAAATAGCCTTATATGCATGCAGGGACCATTTCTGTAATTATTGAAACTGTTTGCTGAACACAGGGCGCTCGCGGGGCGCGTAAGACTTAGCTGAGTCTTACACGGGGCGCGACAGGCCCCCAGTTCTGCAAAAATGGTTTTTCAGCAATTGAATCTTGGTTTTTGGACATGGTTTTCTCACACAATGGGCTGGTTTTTGAGGTCCCATGGTATTCAAAACTGTGGGTAACACATGGATGGCCAAGATCAAAGCTCAAAATACAAGGAACGATCTTAACGGTTCTTGAAAATCTATATAAACCCATGAAATCTCATTCCAAACTTGCTTACTTCAGAATTTTCCTCTCATTTATGCTCATAGGAGCTATCCCTTCTGGTTGAAGGCTCCTTTCTTCTAGTTTTCTTCTTCTATCTTCAATCTTTGGACCTCTTGTAAGCTTATTTCATGCTTTTTATGCATTTCAAGAATGAAAGTTAAACATTGTTTGACTTTCTGCTTTGACCAGTCCTTGGTCACCACAAAGTTCGTTTGAACTTTGCAACGTGAGCGTAACCACGATGGTTATAGTCCCTTGTGACTATACCTATTGATTACCACGTCGATTAGGCGTAGTGACGAGTCAAAGTTTCGGTCAAAATACGTGTTTATGCGTATTTTGCAACGAAGCTATTTTTGGGTATCAAAACACTTTGTTTTGATATCAAACTTGTTTTCTAACTTAGTTAAACATGTTTTAACATGTTTAACTCGTCACTTTTAGTCTAGTGCTTATATAGGGTTGTAAGATAAGCGGTCTAAACAACCGCTTAGACTTTCGAACCCGACCCGTTTGTTCGAGCATTAGGATCCGACCAAACACATTTTGTGACCATAGTTGCATAGGGAATAACCTTCCGAGGTTATACCTTATGGTCACTTCGTTTAGTTAGTTGTATGATAGGTAGTATATATGCCTTAGGAAAATGACCAAAATGCCCTTTTTATGCATAATTTCATTTTAAGCATATGTAACCTAAATTTTGACATCTAAACTGATTAGGCAATGTTATTAGACATGTTAAGGCATATAATACTTGTCATAGGACTAGTTAGGCGGTCTGAACGCGTTTTACGCGAACGACGCGTTAAAGTAGCGTAGAATACCTTAACGAGTCGTAATGGGTCGTAAGCACTTAGGATAGGTTCCGATTTAGAATGTAGGCTTTGTAGCCTATCTTTTGGTGACAACCACAACAAGAACACAATTTTTCCAAAATGATTTTTGAAAATCAATCATCTATTCTTAGATGATTTGTTATAAGGTTTTGAACCCTCTAAGTTTTCAAAATCCCGTCAAAGTTTGGGTCTAAATAATGTGAACACGTGCAATCTGGAAGGGTGGATGACTGTATCTCGAGTTTTCTGTCTAGGCTAGAGTGTTCGTACAAATCCACATAATCGGACCAGTCACTCTTACCTGGGAACTCTTGGGGTGAGTGTCCACTTATAGGCTAAAGCATGTCTTTGAGATACATTATTATAACCCATTTACTTTGATTAGTCACTATGTGTCGTTTGTTTGCTTTGTGGTATGAACGAATGACCACCATCCTTGCTTTTTGTCGATATTTGCAACATCTCATTTTTCATCATATCATCTCCCTCGTTTTCTCTCATGTTTCCTCTTTTAGAATGCCTCCTCGACGTGATGCTCAGCCACCTAATGACAAACTGGCAGCTATTATTGCGCAGCAAATGGCTGCTGTACTCCCAAATATCATTGCTCAAGTTAACCAAGCCAACAATAACAATAATGCACTTGCTCCGTGCAACTTTAAAAGTTTTAATTCGGCTAAACCGCTCAAGTTTAGTGGTTCTGAAGGAGCAACTGGGCTCCTACAGTGGTTTGAGAGCATGGAGAGTACTTTTCATCATGTTCAGTGTCCTGATAATCGCAAAGTCGAGTTTTGTTGGTGCAAACGTCTGTCGACTTCGTCTTGTATCGAGTCTAGTACTAAGAATGTTAGATCAGGGCGCATAGTTTGAGAAAATAGGTGTTAAAGGTAGAGTTTAGTGGTAATTTCGTTTGAAGGAGTTAATTCCGTTTGAAAGTGTCATGTGATAGTTCAAACGAAATTAATAGAGTTAATTCCGTTTGAAATGGCCACTGCCACCTTCAAACGGAATCACCTCCCCTATATATAGGTGTTCAAGCGAAATCATTTGTAACCTTCATGTTTCCGATACTGAAGTGCTGCCAACGCGTCGTTTGATCTGTATTGCTGTTAAATCAATATAACAAGATGTTTAAGAGTGAAATAAGCTGTTTTACAAGTCTGTTTCTTTGTTTCCGCCTCTGAAACAGATAAGAACCCTTCTGATTGACTCGTTTGGGTCACGGAATGATCCTACAAGTTTGCTTCTAGCGTATTTTAAAAGAGGGCTCTTACTTGGTGGAATGGAGTCATGAGAGATCGTGGTGCTAATGTTGCTTTGGGTCAAACATGGGAAGAGCTTAGGGCTCTTATGATGAGGGAATTCTGTCCTCGTCATGAACAAAGGGCGTTAGAAAGAGAATTTGATGATCTGAAACAGGATGGTGGTGAACATCGGGCTTATACCGACATATATGAGGAGTTGAGTTTGTTATGCCCTACAATGGTTGCCCCACTTGATAAAGCTATCGAGAGGTATGTCGATGGTTTACCTGACCCTGTGCAAGATATCGTTACTGGTAGCAATCCTACCACAGTTCGCTAGGCCATCGAGTTAGTTGCAACCTTGACCGAGTCGCAAATCAGGAAAGGTAAACTCCATAGGAAGGGAGACAAGAAACAGAATCAGTCCGACAGGAGTGAGAATAAGAAGGGTAAGAAATCTGAGTCTTCAAGGAGGTCGAGGAAGCGCAAGGCTTCCAAGAACTATGTCGTTACCGCGCAGGCAAATCAGGCAGCTCCAAATCAGCCCGCGCAACCACCTGCCAAGAAACAGTACATTGGCAATGCACCTCTGTGCAATAGGTGTAACAGCCACCATCAGCCACACGTTCAGTGTCGTTATTGTACCAACTGTGGGAGATCTGGTCATCTTGCCAACAATTGTCATCTTCCTCCTAACCAGAACCAAGCTGCACAAAACCCTGCTCAGCAGCCTGTACAACAACCTGCTCAACAACCAGCACAAGCTGCACGACCTCATCATCCTCCTGGTTCATGCTACAATTGTGGGGATCTGACCCACTATCGAAATCAGTGTCCAAGGTTGGTTAATGCAACGAGGTGGTCAATGGTACGTTCTTTGTTAACAATCAGCCTGCATCTGTTCTTTTTGATTCGGGTGCCGATAAGAGTTTTGTGTCATTGTCATTTGAACCTTTGCTTTGCATGACTAGAACAAAACTAGGAAAGCCCTTGACAGTAGAGGTAGCTAGTGGTGAACCCATTGTTCTCGATTCTGTTCTTCGAAACTGCCAGTTGAACCTTAATAACCATCTTTTTCCTATCGACCTCATACCAATGCAACTTGGAAGTTTCGACATTATAGTGGGAATGGATTGATTAGCCAAGTACCACGCAGAGGTAGTTTGTTTTAAGAAGATTGTTCGTATACCGTTTTCGACTGGTGAGATCTTAGAGGTTCGTGGTGAGAAACCTGCTAGTAGTCTTAAACTCATGTCATGTATTCAAGCTCAAAAGTACCTGCGTAAGAACTATGTTGGATTCTTGGCACATGTTGTAGAGGAGAAAGGCAAAAGTAAGTCTATCCAAGATATCCCTGTTGTTTGGGATTATCCTGAAGTATTTCCTGAAGAATTACATGGTTTACCCCCCAGCACGCCAAGTTGAGTTTTGTATTGATCTTATACCTGGTGCTAACCCTATTGCTAGATCTCCGTATCGCCTTGCACCATCTGAGATGCAAGAGTTATCTAAGCAGCTTCAAGAGCTTTCTAACAAAGGTTTTATCCATACTAGCTTTTCACCTTGGGGTGCTCCCGTTCTTTTTGTCAAGAAGAAAGATGGATCTTTCAGGATGTGTATCAATTATCGTGAGCTCAACAAACTCACAATCAAGAATCGATATCCCCTACCTTGCATTGATGATCTCTTTGATCAATTACAGGGTGCTACTTGCTTCTCAAAAATTGATCTACGTTCTGGGTATCATCAGCTTCGTGTACTCGAGGAAGATATTCCTAAGACTGCATTCCCCATGAGATATGGTCATTATGAGTTCACTGTTATGCCATTCGGTTTGACTAATGCTCCTGCTGTTTTCATGGACTTGATGAATAGGGTTTGTAAGCCTTATTTGGACAAGTTCACCATTGTTTTCATCGATGACATCTTGATTTATTCTAAGACACGAGCCGATCATGAGCAACATCTCTGTCTTACTATGAAACTCCTAAAGAAAGAACAACTTTTTGCCAAATTCTCCAAGTGCGAATTTTGGCTTAAGGAAGTTCAATTTTGGGGCACATCGTCAATGAACAAGGTATTCATGTAGATCCCGCCAAAATCAATGTAATTAAGGATTGGGATACACCTACTACTCCTACTGAAGTTTGTTCATTTCTTGGTCTCGCGGGTTATTACCGCCGCTTTATCGAAAACTTCTCCAAGATTGTGGTTCCTCTCACCGCTTTAACTCAAAAGAATAAACCTTTTGAGTGGGGATCCAAACACGAAGAAGCATTTCAGACCTTGAAACAGAAACTTTATGATGCACCTATTCTGTCTTTACCTGAGGGCAACGATGATTTTGTCGTGTATTGTGATGCATCAAATTTGGGTCTTGGCTGTGTTCTCATGCAAAGGAAAAAGTCATAGCTTACGCATCAAGGTAGTTGAAGATACACGAAAAGAACTACACGACTCATGATCTTGAGTTAGGTGCAGTAGTTTTTGCTCTCAAAATCTTGAGACACTACTTGTATGGTACTAAATGTGTTGTTTTTACTGACCACAAAAGTATTCAGCATATTTTCAATCAGAAAGAACTTAATATGAGGCAACGACGTTGGGTTGAACTTCTAAACGACTATAACTGTGAAATTCGCTACCATCCTGGTAAGGCGAATGTCGTGGCTGACGCATTGAGTCATAAAGAGCGTGTCAAGCTTCACTATGTTCAAGTTCGATCTGATATGCAAACCCACATTTCTCAGTGTAACGCCCTGCGTTTTCATACTTTCCATATTTAGAAACCATAGCTTGAAATTCTATTTTTTTTTGGAAATCTTGTATTCCTTGTAATCATATTTCGTTGTATCATTGTAAAATCTGAGACTTTGATCGTAATGAAATGAATCTTTTATACATCGTTTATACATGTTTATACATTGATACGTGCACTCGTTTGATACATGGTTTGTAATTCGTATAAACGTAAGCTTAACTCGTAAACAATGATTGTGTATTTGTAATCCTTAAATCTTCATACATTTAAACACTTAGTTATTCGATTATAAGATTAAGTTGTATGTTTTTTTCACTTGATCATACCAAACTATAAACCATACATACTTGTTACATTTCATGTGTTATACACACCTATGTTATCACACTTTTTGCTAAATTAAAACATGTCATTTATGCATTTTGGACCTTGTTACAATTTACATACATACTAGACACCATGTAACACTTTATTAAACATCAAATATATACCTTCTAATGTCAAAAGAATAAAATAAAATAAAAATTATAGGGTTGTTAACAGCCTTGCATCAGCCCACTTAATTTCCTTGTTTTGAGTTATTTAGCCCACTAAACACTTCCAAAGCCCAACCCAATGAAACCCTAATCCATCCCCTATATAACCCAAGCCTCCTCCAAGAATTTTTCACTTTCTAAACACTCTCCATTCACTCTCAAACACTCCAAACCGTAGCTGATTGTAGAAGTTCAAGCAGATTTATACCACTTCACTAAAGTGAGCATAACTCACTCAATTCTTATCCGATTCACTCGATTCTTTTTCCTGTTACTTTGTATTGACCTTAGCTACGTTTACATGGGTTTTCCCTGGAAAACCAGAGCCTGGAATGTTGCCAAAAGGGCTCCAAAGTGGACTGATTTTTCTATTCTTGTTTCAAACTTTGATAAACTTGTTTAAACTTGAGGAAACTCATCTCAAACCTATGTCCTTATGCTTATAACCACTTCTATGGTTAGTTAGGCTTAAAAACAAGGTTGAGACATTCAAAATCAAAGGTATAAACCTCACAAACTTTCTATTTTGTTCAAGGGTTTTAACCCACAAGTGATGCTCAAGTTCAAGACTTGATGATTGTGTGATTTAGGATTAGCTTGGGCTAACCTACTTGAAAATCCACACATTGCTTGATGTTTTCTCATAGATTAGTTGTTCATATTCTATTGTTTCTTGTAAGTTCATGACCCTCCTTGTTGTTCATAACAACAAGTATAGTGGTGAACAATAGAGGTACCTAAATGGAAGCTTTGTTCTTCCTACCTCATGTATGAATTCCATGATACTTAGAGGTGCCTAAATGACGACTTTAATCTTCTACCTCATGCTTGACTTATATAATGTAATATACACTATGTAATACTTATGTAACAACCAAATAATCGAACTCTTGGTGATGAACTAATGGACATTCGTCAAGCTAGTAGATTGTATCATCTTAGCCTTGACAACTTGTCACGATTCTAATGGAACTTTGTTCCATGAAAACATTTAAACTCTTTTAGAGTTTCATAGTGTCAAGAACAAGTGTCATAGGTGTTAGATGATTATTTTCATATGTTTATTTTCATGTTATTTAAACTCCAAATCCTAGAACCATATGTAAACAACTCTTAAACTCCAAATTAAACACATTCAACTTTCTAGTCTCAACAACTTCGTCACATTGGATAATCGGAAAGCATATTCAATTTTGTGAGTATACTCAAACCCATTTTACTTTTAAACACTTTTGGGTGCAACATGTATTCTATGTAAAAACACGAAAACACTTGAAACTATTTGAATCACACTCTATCCATATTGAAACATGTTAATCTCCCGCTAGACTATTGGGAGTGAAACTTTGAACAATTTGATGCTTGTTAATCTCGTATGCTACGTAAACTATTTGTGTTGATATATGCTCATTAACTTTGCTAGCCCACCTTAACAATTATAGCGATATAGGAGTAATGCACCGCCCACGAGACTTGGGGTATTATTAAGTTAAACATGTTACCTCCTGCGATACTTTGGGATAGGCTATTTTAACGCATTGGATTCTTGGGTTTGAACATATTGTTACACAATCTTAGCGTACTAGTAACTTGCATATTGTTGTTGATGTTGGATACGAGCACGTTAAACAATTTTATTCTATGTTTTACTATGTATCAAACTTGTCTGCTCGCCAACTTTTTGTTGATATATTTTAATACATGTTGCAGGATGATAGACAAGATGAAGCTAAGTGAAGAAACAAGATTTAAGTGGACTTAGAAACACACCTAGATTCAACTATTTTGTTGTTGTATATTCGAAACAATGTTGTTCATGTTGATTTCTTGTATTACACTTTAGCAATTTATGAAATTCAATTTAATTTATATTGTCACATAGTGTTATGATGTTTTGAGCAATTTGTTCGTCTCATCCCGATGTTTTCGCCATCGGTTGGGGTGTGACACTCAGGCTCAACATACTTATGTTTCACAAAACTTAATGGGTAAGGAATTACCATATCATATCAAGCCTGATCTTGATCTGAAGGACAATGGATTGTATTATTCATGGACCATTTGTGGGTCCCAGGTCAAGACAATCTCCACACCTTGCTAATGGATGAAGCTCATAAGTCTCGTTATTCTATTCATCCTGGTGCAGATAAAATGTACAAGGATCTTCGAACCCAGTACTGGTGGTCGGGTATGAAGAAAGACATTGCCTTGTACGTATCCAAATGCCTTACTATCTTAAGGTTAAGGCTGAACATCAACATCCCTCTGGATTATTGGAGAAACTAGAGATACCAGTTTGGAAATGGGAAAACATTGCTATGGATCTCATTACCAAGTTGCCACGTACTAAGAAAGGTCATGATGCCATTTGGGTAGTTGTTGATCGTCCTACAAAGTCAGCACATCTCTTGCCGATCCGTGAGGATCTATCTGCTGACAAACTTGCCAAAATCTGTGTGGATGAGATTGTATCCCGACATGGTGTTCCTTTGAACATTATATCTGACAGAGATGCTTGATTTTCGTCTCATTTTTGGAGAACCATGCAATCTGCTATGGGAACCCAACTTAATTTGAGCACAGCTTATCATCCGCAATCAGATGGTCAATCTGAAAGAACAATCCAGACATTAGAGGATATGCTTAGAGCTTGTGTGATCGATTTTGGTGGTAGTTGGGATTCGTATCTTCCGTTGATTGAATTCTCCTACAACAATAGTTATCACTCCAGCATCAACATGGCTCCTTTCGAGGCTTTATATGGTTGAAAATGTCGTTCACCAGTCTGCTAGAATGAGATTGGTGAAGCTCAGCTTACTGGACCTGACCTCATTCTAGACACTACAGATAAGGTTAAGAAAGTTCACGATAATCTTCAGACAGCTAGAAGCCGCCAAAAGAGTTATGCGGATCGACGACGCAAGCCCTTGGAATTTCAAGTCGGTGATCGCGTTCTACTCAAGGTTTCACCTTGGAAATGCGTGATTAGATAAGGAAAGAAAGGAAAACTTGCACCTAGATAAGTTGGACCATTCAAGATCGTCGAAAGAATCGGAAAGGTGGCCTACAGACTTGAGTTACCTCCTGAACTTGGAAATGTTCATCCAACCTTCCACGTGTCCAATCTCAAAAAGTGTTTAGCCGATGAGAATCTCCACATACCACTTGATGAAATTCATGTTTGTTGGTGCATTGAATGTCTGCTGATTACGTCTTAATCAAGTCTTGTGTCTAGATAGGTTGAATGAACACACAATAGGGTTTAAATTAGGGTTTTATATGTTTAAACTTGTAGATTTCGCTTGAAAGGGTTTATGTGTGTTTCAAGCTAAATCAACAACAGGAGATTTAGCTTGAAATGGTTCAAGCGAAATCAACAACAGGAGATTTAGCTTGAAATGGTTCAAGCGAAATCAACAACAGATGATTTAGCTTGAAATGGGTTCAAGCGAAATCAACAGATCTATATATAGGTTGATGTGTGTGTCATTTGAAAAAGGACTTGGTCATTGTGTGAGAGACGAAGTGTTGTCGGTTTTGTATCAGAATACATTGTAAAAGCACGAAAATCAATCAGAAAAGAAAGATTAAAAGGAAACTAGCTGTTATGACTTTGTTTACGTTGATTCCGCCTTCGTACTCAAAGATGAACTGCCTTAACTGACGTTTCAAGGTCGTAGAACGGTCCAACAAGTGGTATCAGAGCTCAGGACGAGGAGTTCATACCATAGCAGCTTGATATTACCAGATTCTCTTCTTTCTACTCATTTCTTTTTATACTTTTCTGATCTGAACGAGTTCCAACGGTCGAAATGGTCTGATTTTCGAGTATATTGTGTAAAACATAGTTTTAACAAAGCCTACAAAGATTCGGATTAAAATTCAGATTAAAACTTGTGAAAAATGTACTAAAACCAGATTTCGCTTGAAATAGTTCGAAGTATTATATCGATTTCGCTTGAAAACAGACAATTTCGCTTGAAATATAGACGGATTTCGCTTGAAATAGTTCAAGCGAAATTGATTGGTTGTTGATTTCGCTTGTAAAAGATCTGGTCTTAGATTTCGCTTGACAAGTTCAAGCGAAATTGATTTGCTGGATTTCGCTTGAAACTCTTGGCAGATTTCGCTTGACGAATATCTTGGACAGTTCAAGCGAAATAGTTGATTTCGCTTGAAATCAGTTTGGATCAGATTTCGCTTGAGTGTAATTTTGTGATTTCGCTTGAACAGTTTAAAGTGCTGATTTCGCTTGAAGTGATTTCACTTCAAGGAATTTCGCTTGAACTTGTTGATTTTTCAAAACCTAAAAATTTTCTAAGTGTTTGCTGATTTTGCAGGAACATTCAAAATGGATGATATTTTCTTGAACCCATTCAGCGATATGTACGCATTCGCTGGAGATTCCGGAAACAATGATACTTCGTCAAGCAATGTGAATGAAAATCCTCCAAAAGAGAAGAAAAAGGAAGCTTGGGAATCGGAAAGTGCCTTCGGAACGTTCAATAAACCTCCAAAGCTAATGGCTATTGAGGAATACAGTCGGTGGTCAAGAAAGTTTGAGGACTGGTTGATGGCATTCGCATTTCCTAGCTGGAAAAGTCTGAAAAACGGTTATGCCAATGGAAACAAAAATGGTGAAACTTTAAGAACAGCTGAGGAGATTGATTCATTTGTAGCTGAACAAAAGTGTGTGGCATTGTTATTTCAATCCGTCCGAGAAGATATAATTTCATTGATCGATTATTCAAATGCAAAAGATCTTTGGACAAAGTTAGAAAAGAAATGTTTAGGAAGTACTGAAATCGTGAAAAACAAAAAGAAACTTCTTAGAAAAGAGTTTGATCTGTTTGGATGTTTAAAGAACGAGTCAGTTTGTAAAATGATAGAAAGGTTTGGTCATTTGAAGCTGGAATTAGTAAGACATGATATCAATATTCCTGAAGAAGATCTTATCGACAAATTGTTCGATTCGTTGCCTGATGAGATGGATTGGAGATATTATGCGCTGATGCTGAAGAATACTATCAAAGAACCAGAAAAGTTGACATTAGATTTGCTGATTGAGAAACTTGAGAGTCACGAGTTGGAGTTGAAGAAGACATACAAAGTCAATCACTAATCTTACCAGCAGAATTTGGATTTGTATTATCCAAAAAGCATGATGCCAAAAGCAACTTCTCCAAAAACTGCGTTTTCTGTTGAAAATGTGTCGACAGCTGGCAAAGAAAGTCAAAGCAGTCAAAGCAGTGGAAATCACAGTGGTTATCACAGTGGATCTTCATCATCTGGAAGTCATTCTGATGCAAAGAATGTTTTTCAATGCAACATTGCAATAGACTTGAAGAATGCTCAAAATTTTGACGAGGAGTCGGCCAAACAGCAGATGATCTTCCTAGCATCGGTGTTGGAATCGTATGAAGGGTTAGTAGCTGGGAAGATAGGCAACACAAATCTGACGAAAGAAGATTACGATCAGATTGATCCAGAGGAAATGGAACTGATCGATATTCGTTGGGCTATGGCAAGTGCTGTTCGTCGAGCACAAAGATTCATGGAAATTACCGGCAGAAAGACAATTGGTGGTCCATCTACTAAGTTGGGGTTCGATAAATCGAAGGTGACTTGCTTCAAGTGTAAGCAGAAGGGTCACTTTAAACGAGAATGCCGAAACGCTTATGCTGATGAGTCGGAGAATCCTTTCAGAGATGATTACTACAAGAAGGCGATTTATCACCAGAATAAATCTGAGCCGCCTAGATTGAAGCAAGTTGAAGACAACAAAGAGAAATCTAGAGCTCTTGCAGTGATTTACGATGATGAGGGTTATGATTGGAGTCAAGAGGTTCTACCAGAAGAAGATGCGGTTGGTTACGCATTCATGGCGAAAAATGACGATCCTATTCCGTGGAAAGACGACCGAACTGAAGAGCAAAAATATCAATACAGAAAAATGATTGCTGAAAACAAAATCATTAGAATATCTCGTATCTTTCTGGAGGCGAGGAGAGCAAATAGATGGGATCCAGACAGAGAGTGTTATCTTGATGAGTATGGAAATATTGCAATCGATGATAGTACGCTTGATATTGAAGCCATAATCCAGCAGTACAAAGATGATGATGAGTATTGGCAACACAAATGGTGGGGAACTCCAACCGAGAAAATGAAAGAAGAAGAGAAAGAGAGAAAGGAGAAAGAAGAAATCGAGAAAGCAAAGAAGATTGATACTGGAGTTATTGACACAACGCAGGAGTTGACTGCTGAAAACCTTGGAAGAATGGCTGACAAAGTGCTAGCTGCTAAGGCACTTGAGGTAGACTCTAACTCCGTATCTGAGTCAAAAAGCCAGGTCAGTTCAGATGTGTCAACAAATGCGCCAGGTAAGAAAATCAATAGAAATGCTGATTGCAAAAATTGCAACAAAGAGTGCAAATTTTGTAGCACAGTCACGTATCTCAACGGAAAGAAAGTTGATGATCTGACAGCAAAGGTCAGAAGCGTTGAAAATCAAATTCTTGATCGTGACAAAATGGTTAAAGCTTCAACTGAACAGATAAAAGAGTTAACTAGACAAATTGAAAATGATAAAATTGATCATGACAAAATTAAACAAGAAAATGAAAAGTTGATTCTTGAAAACCGTCAGATTTCTGAAAAATTTGAAAAACTCAAAAGCACAATGAAAGATTGTGATGATCGAAATGGTAAAACTTTTAAAGAAAATGAACATTTAAAAGCAGTGCTTAGAGTAAAAGAAGAATCAATCAACCAACAACTGGATGAAATCGCTAAATTGAAACTTAAAGTTCAAGAGGCTGTAATCGAAAACGAGCGAATCCAGTTGAAGCTTAACAGTTACAGCTCCGCAAGCTTTGTTTTGCAACACATTATTCCCAAACCCATCGGGAAAGACAAAGCGGGCGAAGATGTGTATTGTGATGGAACTGGGGTGGGGTTTCATCAAGTTCCACCACCTGTTCTTGATAACTACACGAAAAAGAAATCTGGGTTGGTTGAAATTGAGGAAGAAAATGAAGTTAAATTTCCGGAAAACATTGATGTTACTTTTACATCATCTGATGATAGTGTTCAGACAGAGATTGTTAAGAGCACAGCTGAAAGTGTTTTGATGTCTGATTCAACTGAAGATGATGGGTGTTTCTTGGACAAATACATTCAGAAACCAAAGTCCAAAAACAACTTAAGTGATGAACCGGGTCTTGTGATGTACAAGATGGCTGGATCTGATAAGTTGTATTCGGATTCTGAGTTTCCAATTGAGAATGTTAATGTGAAAAAGTTGACAAATGTGTTCAAATTGATTGAAGTTGAGTTGTCAGAAGTGAACAGTTTGAGTCAAACAAAAAGGCAAATGAATTTTGAGAAAGATAAAGCTTATTACAAAAAGCCTGTTGTTCCACCATGTTTTTATAATAACAATCGAAACAATTGGTCGGGTGGTTATAGGGATGGTAAGAGTTATCAGAAAAAGAGTTTTCAAAACAAAAGATTTGCAGAAAAGAAGGTGTTTGTGAACGGTTCAAGTTCACTTTCTGATGAGGAAAATGAAATTTTTTTCAAAATCAAATAAAGAGTTCTTTGAGAAGAGGGCTTCACAACCTCAGTCTGAAGGCACAAGTTGAGTTGTTGATACTCGTACATGTTTTAGATGTAACAAAGTTGGTCACATTGCAAGAAATTGCACTAACTCCAAGCCTAAGACTAAAGTTGTTGACAGACAAAAGAAGAAAGTTGATGTGAAGGGTAAAGCACCAATCGTTGTTGAGAAAAAGAGTGTGAAAAATAACAACATCAAAGTGAAAAATGAACCTGTAAAGAAAGTGGTAACTAAAAATGACAAATTTTATAAACAGGTTGCATTATCTCAACAAGTTTGGAAACCAAAAACTGAAATGAAAATTTCAACTTCTGAAGTGAAAAAGGCTGAAGAATCAATTTCGGTTGATTATGATGCAAATTTTCCACCTTTGAAGGCTGAAAATTTCAAAATTCAAATTGCGAGGGTCAAGGTTACACCTAAGGCTGATGAGGCCTGGGTGGACACCATGTTCAACTAAGCAGTTTGAATTGCCGGAGCTTCCTGGATCGCGAAGCATGAATCGGCATCTTTATTGTAGTTGGTTAATTTGAAGTTTGTTTTTGTGCAGGATCTTCCACAACTTGTATCCAGATGGATCATGGATAGTGGAGCATCTCGACATATGACAGGGAAGACTGCATTGCTGTATGATGTGAGAAACATTAATGGTGGTTATGTAGGATTTGCTGGTCATGAAGGTGGTAGAATTGTTGGTGAAGGAACGTTATCCAATGGGATTGTGACGTTTGAGAGAGTTAACTACATCACTGAGCTGGAGAACAATTTGCTTAGTATCTCGCAGATTTGTGACAATATGTATACTACTCACTTCACTGATAAAGAATGTTTGATATTGAAACCAGGATTTGTTGTTCCTGAAGAATGGATTATCATGCGGGCACCTAGAGTGAATGATTTATATGTGTTAGATATGAGTGTAGCAACTACAACTACTGGTCAAGCACATTGTTTTGTGTCTAGAGCAACTGAGAAAGAATCAAGATTGTGGCATCGCAAGATGGGGCATATTCACCTAAGGAAGATGAATCATTTGGTGCACAATGATTTGGTTTTGGGTGTTAATATCAAAGGTCTTCATCTGGAAGGGGAGTGCATTAGCTGTGTAAAAGGTAAGCAGAAGAAAAAGTCACACCCAACAAAGCAAGTCAATTCAGTTTTGAGACCTCTGGAAAGACTTCACATGGATTTGTTTGGTCCGGTGAATGTCAAAAGTATTACGGGAGATTACTATTGTTTGGTCGTTACTGATGATTATTCCAGATTTTCGTGGGTTTCTTTCTTGAAGACGAAAGATGAAACATTTGAAAGTTTGATGGCGTTGTTCAGAAAAATTGAGAATCTGTACCAAAGGCGTATCAAGAGAATTCGAAGTGATAATGGTACTGAATTCAAGAACAGCAAGATGGAAGAATTTTGTGATGAAAGAGGTATTTTGCATGAGTTTAGTGCTCCGTATACTCCGCAGCAGAATGGAGTCGCAGAACGCAAAAACCGGACACTAATCGAGACGGCTAGAACTATGCTTGCAGATTCAAAGTTACCGATTAATTTTTGGGCTGAAGCTGTTTCCGCCGCATGCTATACACTCAACAGGGTTCTCACTGTCAAGAAATTCAACAAAACATGTTTTGAGCTAATCAATAATCGCAAACCGAATTTGAAGTATCTAGAACCGTTTGGGTCACCCTGTACAGTTATAGAGCCTCATGGAAAGTTTGGTCCGAAGAGCATTGCGGGAATTTTTGTTGGTTATGCAAATCCAATGCGACGTGTCTTCGTTCCAAGTGAGAAGCGGATTATTGAAGCTGCAAGCGTTGAATGTCAAGGTTATACTATGCCGCCGCAGAATCCTGGAGATTCATGGCGTTATCATTATGACAAACTGTGGGATTCGTTTGACATGAGAGAAGAATCAGAGGATGATGAAGATTTCTTTGATGAGTTGGATATTTTGCGTGAATATGAGTCGCAGCTAAGGTTCCCAGCTGAGTATTCGAGGAGACCATGGGAAACTTCAAATGACGATGAAGCAGGTCCAAGTAATGCTGGTGAACATGATGATGTCCAACAGAATGAAGTTGCTCAGGATAATCAGTCGGCTGCAAATTCAGATTTCAAGTCAAACAAACCAAGTTGGTGAACAAGATGCAGAACAGAATGTTACTAATCTGGAGGGAAATGTAGATGTTCCAAGTGAAGTGATGCCGCGAACTTTTTCATATCATCCAGAGAAGTTGATCATAGGAGAATTGCAGACAGGCGTTCGCACTCGAAATCAGATTGATAAAGGGCTTACATGTTTTTATACAAAAGTTGCTCCTTTGCAAACTGAATTTTCATTGAGTTGTTTTATCTCGCAGGTTGAGCCAAGAACTTACAAAGAGGCGCTTACTGAAGACTCTTGGGTCAATGCAATGCAGGAGGAACTTAGTCAATTCGAGAAATTGGGAGTGTGGAAGTTAGTTGATTTTCCGGATGGTCAGAGAAAGATTAACACCAAGTGGGTGTTCAAGTGCAAGAGGGACGATAGAGGAGTTGTTGTAAGGAATAAAGCTTGACTTGTTGTTCAGGTATTTAGTCAACAGGAGGGAATTGATTTTACCGAAGTCTATGCTCCTGTAGCATGACTAGAGGCAATCAGAATTTTCCTAGCATTTGCGTCTTGGAAGAACTTCAAAGTTTATCAGTTGGATGTTAAATCGGCGTTTCTTTATGGGAAGGTTAAAGAGGAGGTTTATGTCGGTCAGCCACCGGGCTTCACCGATCCAATCCACAAAAACAAGGTCTACTTATTGGACAAAGCGCTGTATGGTTTACACCAGGCTCCGAGAGCTTGGTACGAGACTTTGTCTCAACACCTACTAGCCAACAAGTTTATTCGTGGAAAAGTGGATGCCACTCTCTTCACTAAAGAGGTCGACGGTCATCTTCTGATAGTTCAGATTTATGTAGACGATATAATCTTTGGGTCGACAAATGAAAATCTATGCAATCAGCTGCTACCCCACTTGCAACAAATCATGGGATTCACCCAGATCTCACCGGAGACAGGGCTGATGAAACGTTTTACCGTTCCATGATAGGTTCTTTAATGCACCTAACTGCTTCACGTCCTGATATAACGTACCCAACGTGCCTCGCAGCAAGATTTCAATCTAACCCGAGAGCATCGCATTTGATCATTGTGAAGAGGATATTGCGCTACCTAAAAGGAACTCCTTCATTGGGGTTGTGGTATCCTAGAAAAGGCGACTTTAAGCTCGAAGGGTATTCCGATTCGGATTTCGGATGCTGCAAAGTCAATTCAAAATCAACAACTGCAGGATGCCAGTTCTTTGGTCCTAGATTGGTTACCTGGCAGTGTAAGAAACAAACGTCTGTGGCGTTATCTACATGTGAAGCGGAGTATGTTTCTGCTAGCAGTTGCTGCTCTCAGATCTTGTGGATACAGCAACAGATGCGCGACTACGGTTTGCAGTTTCTTAACACACCTTTTTTTGTTGATAATGAGGCCGCTATAAATATAACAAAGAATCCAGTACATCACGCTAAAACTAAACACATAGAAATTCGTCATCACTTTATTCGTGATTGTTTTGAGAAAAAGTTGATACGAATTGAAAAAATCCACACTGACGAACAGAAAGCTGATTTACATACCAAAGCTTTTGATAAAAATCGGTTTAAATATTTGTTAAAACTGAACGGTATGAAGCTTCTTTCGGTGTCGGATGGAATTGTGGGCGTTGATGAGAGTACTGTTGCGGATGAAGACGAGAAACAATCTGCAATGGTTTGTCGATTTTTACTTGTTTTGGTATTTAGGGGGAGTAGATATTTGTATATAGGTTATATTTTCAGAAAATACAAAAACAGTAAAAAAATGCAAAAATACAAAAACATGATAAAATCTGAAAAAGAGCTTGTGTATATAGGGAAAATGATAGTACATTGGCTAGACGATTACAGTATGCTAAAGATTTGTAAAGTATAAATGAGTTAAACAGTCTCACTAATGATGTGTCGATAGGTTTTCGCACATTTAGTAGATTTATTCGGGATATAAACCTAAATTTCAAACTTGTGAATTCGTGGGGAACACTACTTGGATATATAGGTAACCCCTGAAATCTCGTTTGAAAGGTCTCATAATCTGATATACTAGGTCTTTATACTCAATGATGTCTGGGGTATTATTCCGGGACTTCTGCTGAACGGTGGTTCTGACCTAGTCCTTGGATAATACTTTCTGCAATGCTTGAAACATAGCATTAAACCCTCAGCATGCCGATGAAACAATAAAATTGATAGTCGCTGCTGTTGTAAGCAAAAAGATCCTCTAAAGGGGACATACCGAAAAGTCGAAGCTGATATCTCTCTGCGTATACGGAAGTATCGACCTGAGATCCCTCGGCCCTCGCATACCTAATTTATATACAGATATCATTGTAGTATACTCACCTGTAAGACTGATTATTGGGATTCTGGATACGGGAGTATATTCAAGAGGTGGGACGCATGAATGAGCTAAGTTCATAAGTCATCTAATTCGTATCCTGAGTAAATTGAAATTTGTGTGGGAATTTAAGATGGATCAGTATATCGACAATCGATGTGAATTGTTTAAGTCTGAGTATGAAATGAAGCTTAACGGTACTTGTAATTTGTCTGAAAAGCTGATATGATTCCCTGACACGCTCGCCAAAATATGTTTGTAAATAGTTTACTTTGTTTACTTTCTGCAATTTAAGTTTTCTGTATTTCATTTCTTAGTTTAGAACACTTTTATAAAATCCAAAAAGATTTTATTTCTGCTTTATTTTCTGACAAACCAAAGTGGAGAGTTGATTGTTGGATTCTCAGTCGTTTGAAGCAGATGCAGGAGATTCTGAACTGAAGAATGAGGAGAGCTTACTTTGATGAAGTTTGAATTGTTTGAAAAGTCAAAAACAAGTTCATTAATTTGATACTTGTTATTTTCAGAAATTGTTTGAAAAATGTTTTTAAAATCAGTATTGATTGGTCAAAAGATCAACCAATGTCATTAATTTGGACTTGGTAGATTAATCAAGTGATCAGGGTCATTAACTTGGACCTGAATACTTGAGTGGATTGTTAAAACTGATTGAGTTTGTGAGTTATTGTTGGAAAGATAGTTTGTAATGTTTATTGGTTGAGTAACAGGATTGGACTTCATTATTCCCAACGGAAGCTAATTGTCAAAGCTTGAACCAGATATCTCAGATTCTAGCATATCGAGAGGGGGAGTCTGTGAAAGGGGGAGTCTGGATCAACGGTCAAAGGGAAGATTGAAGTTTAAAGTTTGAAGATAAAGATTGAAGAGAGTTTTTACAATGTTTGAAGAATGGTAAAGACAAAGACTTGAAGCCAAAGACTTCATCAACATCCAAGGGGGAGTCTGTTGGTGCATTGAATGTCTGCTGATTACATCTTAATCAAGTCTTGTGTCTAGATAGGTTGAATGAACACACAATAGGGTTTAAATTAGGGTTTTATATGTTTAAACTTGTAGATTTCGCTTGAAAGGGTTTATGTGTGTTTCAAGCTAAATCAACAACAGGAGATTTAGCTTGAAATGGTTCAAGTGAAATCAACAACAGGAGATTTAGCTTGAAATGGTTCAAGCGAAATCAACAACAGATGATTTAGCTTGAAATGGGTTCAAGCGAAATCAACAGATCTATATATAGGTTGATGTGTGTGTCATTTGAAAAAGGACTTGGTCATTGTGTGAGAGACGAAGTGCTGTCGGTTTTGTATCAGAATACATTGTAAAAGCACGAAAATCAATCAGAAAAGAAAGATTAAAAGGAAACTAGCTGTTATGACTTTGTTTACGTTGATTCCGCCTTCGTACTCAAAGATGAACTGCCTTAACTGACGTTTCAAGGTCGTAGAACGGTCCAACAGTGTTGATAACACGATGCACTTTGTTGAGAAGCTTGTGGAAATCATGGACCGCGTAGTCAAGAAACTCAAACACAAGCGCATACCTATCGTCAAAGTTCGCTGGGAATCTAAACATGGACCAGAATTTACTTGGGAACGTGAAGATCAAATGAAGGCGAAATATCCACATCTATTCTCACAAGTTTCCTCTAAATAAATTTTGGGACGAAATTTCCTAAAGTAGGGGAGACTGTGACAGTTGTGCTTGTAATCATTGTATAAAATCTAAACAGTTCAATTATCAATAAAACAATGTGATTTAATCCCAATATTTGTTTATTTATGTTTGACATTTTTCACGTTTTGATTTTTGTTCGATTTCAAACTCTATATCGCTTTCTTGAAAGTTATACGCAAACTGATGCGTAAACGTAATCATTTTAACGCGAAAAACACTCCAGAACATTCACATATGCTTAAAATACCTTAAATAACCTTTACATAACTTAGAAATAAGTTTTAAAGGGTTTGGTATTGTAAAAACAAGTTTATTCGATCGCAGGGACTATTTGCGACAAACTGCGAAAGTCTGCCGATTCGTATAGTAACGAACATTCCGGAACATGATCATAAGTTAAAAATACCATATATATATCCTTTACATAGCTTAGAAATAGGCTTTGAGGGGTTCGGTGTGCAAAAATAAACGTATTTGATCAATAGGGACTAAAAGCGTCAAAAAGTGCATAAGTTTGCATTTACACGCATATCTTACGTTCTGAACATATCCGGACATCCAAAAATTTTTGTAATCGTTAAAATATTTTATTTTAGTGTTTGGAATGCTAAAATTTCATTCGTCGCGCAATTGGGATCGTTTTTTGCGTCCGTTCGTGTTTTGTCGTAATTAACCGAATAACGTGACCGTACGACCAAACAAACCGACATCCGAGATGTTTTCAAGCATATTTCATGTTCCCTATGCTATGGCATCATTGTAGTGCCTTGAAAATGGCTTAACGTGGCTTAAACGTGTCAAAAATAGCCTTATATGCATGTAGGGACCATTTCTGTAATTATTGAAACTGTTTGCTGAACACAGGGCACTCGCGGGGCGCGTAAGACTCAGCTGAGTCTTACGCGAGGCGCGATAGACCCCCAGTTCTGCAAAAATGGTTTTTCAGCAATCAGCAACTGAACCTGGGTTTTTGGACATGGTTTTCTCACACGGTATTCAAAACGCGAGGCTGGTTTTTGAGGTCCCATGGTATTCAAAACTATGGGTAACACATGGATGGCCAAGATCAAAGCTCAAAATACGAGAAACGATCTTAACGGTTCTTGAAAATCTATATAAACCCATGAAATCTCATTCCAAACTTGCTCACTTCAGATTTTTCCTCTCATTTCTGCTCATAGGAGCTCTCCCTTCTGGTTGAAGGCTCCTTTCTTCTAGTTTTCTTGTTCTATCTTCAAGCTTTGGACCTCTTGTAAGCTTCTTTCATGCTTTTTATGCATTTCAAGCATGAAAGTCAAAGAGTGTTTGACTTTCTGCTTTGACCAGTCCTTGGTCAATACAAAGTTAGTTTGAACTTTGCAACGTGAGCGTAATCACGATGGTTATAGTCCCTTGTGACTATACCTATTGATTACCACGTTGATTAGGCGTAGTGACGAGTCAAAGTTTCAGTCAAAATACGTGTTTATGCGTATTTTGTAACGAAGCTATTTTTGGGTATCAAAACACTTTGTTTTGATATCAAACTTGTTTTCTAACTTAGTCAAACATGTTTAACTCATCACTTTTAGTCTAGTGCTTATATAGGGTCGTAAGATAAGCGGTCTAAACAACCGCTTAGACTTTTGAACCCGACCTGTTTGGTCGATCATTAGGATCCGACCAAACACATTTTGTGACCATAGTTGCACAGGGAATAACCTTCCAAGGTTATACCTTATGGTCACTTCGTTTAGTTAGTTGTATGATAGGTAGTTTATATGCCTTAGAAAAATGACCCAAATGCCATTTTTACGCATAATTTCATTTTAAGCATATGTAACCTAAATTTTGACATCTAAACTGATTAGGAAATGTTATTAGACATGTTAAGGCATATAATACTTGTCATAGGACTAGTTAGGCGGCCCAAACGCGTTTTACGCGAACGACGTTTTAAAGTAGCGTAGACTACCTTAACGAGTCGTAATGGGTCGTAAGCACTTGGGATAGGTTCCGATTTAGAATGTACGCTTTGTTAAACCATATTATATGAGTTCCAACACTTATTTGGTTTACGAAACCTCATTTTATCCGATCTTCCAATTTAGGTCCGGTTTATTAACGTAGTTACCTATATTAGGTGCCGATTGATTCCGTGATCCCTCAAACGTTACTTGGTTGTTATTCAAGGACTTTTAAGCAATATCAAGTGAGTACATAGTCCCCTCTTTTACTGTTTTAAAATATTTTGGGGTGAAACACATGTGCCTACTTGTTACTTTCGTGCTTTTCGTGCTTTTCGTGCTTTCATGACATATACTTGCTATGTTCATTAGTACGCATATAGTACATGCTTTGGTATGCATGTTGATTTAGCATGCTAGCACATTGATTTCATAAACACATTTGTTTCATATGTTTATTTCAGCATATGTACACATTGATTTACATCACATTTTTGCTATGTATGTTCATTTAGCATACTTTGTACATTGTTTTCACATAACATGCTTACATTTGGTATGACATTTGGTTTGTTTAACGGGTCTAAAATACGTTCATTAACATTGATCACGCCGCTCGGTAGTATGTAGTGGTACCATAGGAATTGGCAACTCCCATTCCTGGAATCCTAGGTTTGTTTAGACGTAAGGAATGACAGAATCCGAAAACATTTTGATAAACCTTTAACTTATTAAGGGTTTGTCCTTCAGTCTCAAGGCTTGGATGTATGCGATAAGCATTACCACATAAATGTTTGTATCAGTAAAGCATTGATTTTGCAAAACATAACTTTTGACTTAAACTATGATTTATTCAAATACATTGTTTTGTACATTTTACCTATGGGATTGAGTAATACTATTACTCATCATACATTTCATTTGATTACACATAAAAATTATACATATGGTTTGAGTAGTTACTTTTTACTTGCCATACATAACATTTGATTATACAAGACATGATTTACATTTGACATTAGACATTCTTTACACATAAACATTTTGACATTGGTTTAAACAAGACAATTTTGTGGTTATTTGATAAGTGATTTACATAATGAGGCGACGTGTAATATGATAAAAGCATGGTGGATACGCCGCTGATACTTCCTATATATAAGTGCTTTTATGATATTACATATCGTAGTGTTATCTAAATCATTTCAATAAAGACATGATACATTTTACACAAACGATAGATTTTCACAAAATATTGGTTTACAAATAACATATCGTATACAAACTCATTTTACTTGGTTATTCAGTTAACCATACACTTTTCTTTAATAGCATTTGAATTTCATATCGATTTCGTATGATTTATAAAAGAAAACACTTTTAATGAGATTCATGACTAACTTTTTGTTAAACGTTTCTTTCAACTACAAGTCATGAATCCTTAATCAATAAACCTATGTATCTCACAAGCATTTTTATGCTGACGTACCTATTTTCACATGTGTTTTCAGGAGCTGATGCATAGGGTTGATCGTGACACACTTAGGCGGACTTGGTCCTTAGTGACAATAAAAGATGCAAGACTAGTTTAATTTATGTTATGTTTTCCTTGTTTTAAGACAATGTAATCAATGTTAATAAATAATACGAAACTTTAAATACCATGGTTGTGAAACAATAATTCTGTTGCTCCATTCCCCGACGTTTCCGCCGCGGTTTGTTGTTTTACGCGGTCGGGGTGTGACACACGAGCTTGCTACTCTCGTGGTGACCCGAATCATTTTGCTAATGTCTGCACGAATCGAGTTGTGAAACAAGAACCACCGCAGCAACAACCGCAACAACAGCAGCAGCAACAACCACAACAAGCAGCCCGCGGAAGGACCTTCAACATCAACGTCTGCCAGGCTCAAACTGACAACAATGTTGTCAATGGTACGTTCCTTGTTAACGGTATTTATGCTTCGTGTTTATTTGATACTGGAGCCGATAACTGTTTTGTGTCGTTTGAATTCGAAAAGCTTCTAAAACGTAAACGCGCTAATCTCCCAACAACATTCGGCGTAGAAGTTGTTACCGGAAGAACCGTCACCGTCAGTTCTATTCTCCGTGATTGTACTCTCGAACTCAACAATCACGTTTTTCCGATCGATCTAATTCCTATGCAACTTGGTAGTTTCGATGTCATAATAGGCATGAATTTTCTCCGTGAAAATCGTGCTGAAGTCATTTGTTTTGAAAAGATGATTCGTTTTTCTCTTTCTAATGGCGACCAACTCTGTGTTTATGGCGAAGTGTCCTCGAAAGAACTGAAGCTTATGTCGTGTATTCAAGCAAGCAAGTATCTCCGCAAGGAATACTTGGCTTTCTTAGCCCATATTGTAGTAGCGAAGGAGGAAAAGAAAACTGTGAAGGACGTATATATATATATATATATATATATATATATATAGGGGAGGGTTATCTTGAGAACGCTAAATATTGCGAGAACCGTGAGAACGAATGAAGAAACCAATCAAAACCATTTTTTTCAATACAACTCTCGATTTAATTAAAACTAGGGTAATAGTCCGCGCGTTGCGGCGGTACATACCGTGAGCATTAGATCGGTATCGGTTTGGGTCGGGTCGGGTCGTTGTAGTACTTGAACGATATATGCACTCGGTATAGAAATCAACATCTATTTTACATCGACAAAAAATGATTAAAGCGAACATCGACACCAGCACTCATGTTCGATATAGAAAGCAACACCTGTTTTACATCCACATAGAACGATAAAAACGAACATCAGACTAAACATTGAGTTCGATAGAGAAATCAACACGTGTTTTACATCGCCATAAAACAATAAAAAACGAAT
Organism: Helianthus tuberosus; assembly: GCA_030545235.1. Taxonomy (NCBI): domain Eukaryota; kingdom Viridiplantae; phylum Streptophyta; class Magnoliopsida; order Asterales; family Asteraceae; genus Helianthus; species Helianthus tuberosus. The sequence goes on along the minus strand of CM060426.1, from coordinate 44,732,015 downwards.
ATCGGTAACAGCGTCGATGTTATTTGAACGATATCGAACGGTTAGATCCTGAAGATACCGATACCCAATTCAATTATCATCACAGAAATGAGAATGTATTATTAAAATATAAATGAATGCTTAAAATTAGAATAAAAAACAAATAGATAAATACTTAAGAAACCATTAAAATATAAATAAATATTTAAAAAATCTAAAACACTATTCATCAAGAGTTTTGTTTAATATGTATATATATATATATATATAATACAACATCAAAAAAAGAAATTATAACATCAAATAGTTCATTTCTCCTATCAAAATCACTCTTATTAAATTTTTTACACATGTGTAACTATAACAAATTTACACATGTGTAAATGGCAAACTTACACATGTGTAAATTTTCTTTATTTACGAATTCATGTAAACTTGAAGGTGTAAATTTATTTCCTAATATTATATTCAAATAATAATGATAAGCGTAAAAAGAATTTTTGAATTTGAATTGTTTTTTACCAAGTTCTCGTGGTTTTTTTATTCGTTCTCACGGTTCTCGCAATATTTAGCGTTCTCATTTAAACCCATCCCTATATATATAGTTATATATATAGTGTAAGTGTAACGTACAATTAGGGCTTATCGTATGCTCGTACGATATTGTGAAATCACATGTTATAAAAAAGTATGTTGGAAATCGCATGTTGGTATTTTTGATGAAATCGCATGTTTTTTTTGTAGCAATTTCGCATGTTGGTTTTTCAGCACAAATCACATGTTTAAAAAATGAATTAACACCAGATCGGACGGCTGAGATGATCGCGTACATATTGTACGATAAGAACCATTGTACGTTAACCTAACATATTTGGTTTTCCAGAAAGCCCATAAGTCAATAAGTTGTTTCAAAAAGCTTAGCCAAACATGCCCTTAGTATGCTGGTAAAATAAATTTGCAGGTTTGGAATTGAAAGCTCATTTTTTGTTGTTCTTGTTCTGAACTCACCTTGCTGTTGTCCCAATTTTAAGCAATGGAATTGTAGTTTATTTTAATACACACTCTTGTGAGCAGCCTAAGTTCTAATTTCATTATATGCAGTAACTTGTCATCTGAAGTGGTTGCAAGTAGTGGTTATAGTGAAGGTGGGTGGTGATATGATGGTTGCAGGTGGTGTATTAGACTAGAAGGTATGGGGGCCGGCTAGGCCCGGCAAGGACCGGCGCCGGTCCCCCACACCGCCCCCCTCCATCCCGTCCCGGCGTCCCCAGCACCTCCGAGCCGATGTTGCCGCCCCACTTTCAAATTTATATCCGTTATTTAACGGATAGATTAATAAAAAAAAAAAATTCTTTTTCCACTTTAAATATTTATCAACCTCTTCCATTTTTTTATACCATTTCACATCCATTTCTCCTAATCGTCTCCTACTCTCATCCATTTTTATAAAAAAACACTCTCATTTTTTTTACCATCATGAATCCATTCAACCCAAACGACCCCAACCCGAACAATCCCAACCCGAACAATCCTAACTTTTTTTCTAGTCCCGCTTACACTCCGACTATGGATTCTTCGTGGGGGTCTCCACCATTTACGTTTTCGGGTTTCCAACAATCACCTAACGCCTTCAATCAAATGTCCCAACTTCAACAAATGCAACAATACCAAGCATTCCAACAATTCATGCAACGCGGCTCGGTTCAACTTGATCAATTCCAATCGCAACCGCCAACTTCCCAACCGCAACCCTCGGTTCAACTTGACGATGATGATGAAGTCGTCCCCGAATCGCCACCTAAATGGACTTAGGAAATGTAATTTTTATTTTTCGGAAATGTTTTTTTTTTAGGAAATGTAATTTTTTTTTTTAGGAAATGTAATTTTTTTTATGTTATGAAATGAATTTATTTATGTTGTATTTTATAATTTTTATAAAGTTTTAATTAAGTTAATAAAAATAAACTTAGAAAATTATAAAATATTAACGTGGGGTAGCCCCATCCTCCATCCCCCTCAAATGTGAAGGAGGCCCATCCCCCACGAGCCGCCTACGTGGAGGCTCATCCCCGTGGGGATGGACCTCACCATACCCTTTAGTCTTAAAGGATGCAGATGATGTGAGGGTGGGGCTTGGGCCCACAAGGCTTTTTTTTATTATTTTGTATTTATTATTTCGGTGGGGCCCACTTAAAGTATAAATTTATGTTTTTAGTTTTGATTTTATTTATAGCAGTAAGGGTGTTTTTGTGATTTCGCATTTACTTAACTCCAAAAACTAACCTCCATCCCCCTTAGGGATTATCCGAGTAACAATTTGTAAAACCATAGGGAGCAAACATGCTATTTTGAAAAGTTAGGGACTAAAGATAAAAAAGGGGCAAACCATAGGGACTATCCGGGCAATTAACTCTATTTAGAAACATAAAAAAACATCCATTGATTGTGGCGCACGTTAGCTTTGGGAACATATTTATCCTAATTAAATCCAAACGAGGCACAGTCATCTACTCTACTTCTAAAACGTTTAAAAAACATTCAAGTGCCTCAATTACAAAGCATTTTGGCAAAATTTTGAGGCAGTCATCTACTCTACTTCTAAAACGTTTTGTTACATGTTTAAATCAAGATAATACAATGCCCAGAAGTTCTACCAATCGAATTATATTCGGTATGGTGGCTCACACCCATGATACAATTTCGATATCAAGTGGGGTCTACTTCTTGAAAACCTGCTACACGAGACGCTATAATCTGGAGGAACATACGGTAAGTTATTGTCAGTGTTGTCAATGGTGCTAAACGAGTCCCGGGTGCTTTCAGTAGTGAAAGATGCATCGTCCGAGCTTGTAAAGATCGACCAGTCGCTTGATGCAGCATCTGAAAAGTCAACGCATGATGTTGCTTGGTTTCGGTTTGACACAGTTTCTTGACCCGAGGTTGACTTAGGAGCTCTAGAAGCTTTCGGTTTTCCTGTACACATTCTTAGGAGTCGAGGGGATGATCTGTGAAGATAAACCCGTTGGACATTTGAATCTAGGAAGAAACAAAAACGAGGTTTTGTTAAATATTGGTTACCTCATGTAGAATAATATGTACGCGCCTTCTGACATCACTTGGCTCAACGGGACGGGTTGCACCTGTGTGTCGTCTATCCTGAACCAATTGCCTTGAAGATCTTTCACATATGAGATATAATGACCGGAGAAAGATGCATTCATTGTGTCTAAATGCACAACAACACTATAAAGCATGTATAATGGAGGAACATCATCTGTCCCGGTCATATACGGGATCATATCCAACATGTCAGGAAACGTTATACACTTGTTTATCTTCCCGTAGCTTCCCTCCTGAAATATCAAAAATCACCAGAAGAAACGGTTTTGAGTAGGTGTGTAAACAAGCGGAGCCACTCATGAGCAACTGAAAGACCGGCTAACAAAAAGCTTGGAACGCGTCAGGATTAAACGAGTTTGAGCCCAAGCTCAAGCCTAAACTAGAGCTCATTTACATACCGATCTTGAGGAGGCTAGTGACCCTAAACGAGACTGATAAATATAATAACTTTTATTTTGTATGATGGACGAATATTTACATAATAAAAAATATTATAGATAGAATTATTATAGCATTAACTAAATAGTATATATTTTATTGAATGTATAAAACTATAATCTAATCTAACTTATAATAAAAGATTCCAAATAATGCCACATGGCATTCTCTCCTTCAACCTCATAAATTTTATTTATAATTATTTAATAAATTTCTTTTAATATTAATATTAATAACTAATATATAAATATCATTTATTTTTATCCTTATCTTTATCTAAAATTAATAAATAACTTCAATTTTATAATTTAGACCCTTAGTTTTTTTTTTTTTACTTTTAACCCAAAGTTTTTCATCGTTTACAATTTAGTTCCAACTCTTTTTTATTTTCAATTTTGATCCACCATACTTATCATTTTTCCCAAGTTTTTCGTTTCATTCTAAATTTTGTGAGTTAATGCACCGCAACGTGCGTGTAGGGTTCAACATTTTTTTCGTATATTTTTTCCCGTTTGACTGGCCCGTCGTAGCACATCTATTTTTCTCCGTTTAACAAGTTCGACTAACGCGTGGGTCCTGTATTGACTTAGTTATTTTTTTCTATCTTTTACGTTTCGGTTTAATTTCTCTGCAACGAGCGTTCGTGATTCAAAGATTTTACGTCTTCTTTTTGCTCGGCGTTATTATTTTCGTTTTTATTTAATTTGTTTTTACGAGCTTTTCCGGTGTTGGTGATCGCTGACAGTGGTATAGCATTGGTACTACTTGACACAGTTTTACAATAACCGCTGCAGCGCATGGGCTTAATACTAGTTACATAAATATATAAATAATTATGTGTATGAATAAAACAGATAAATTAAAAACGAACCAAGCCTAAGCCTATGCCCAAGCCGAGCTCAAGTTTGAAAAGATTGAAGACCCAAGCTCAAGCTTTAGACACTGAGCTCGAAACGAGCATGGGCTCAGCTTGGCTCTGCTCGTTTACACCCCTAGCTCTAAGTACCTGAAATCTCTTCAAAACAATGGTGAGAATATTTGGAGCCTCTTGTATAGCTAACTGCTTTTGTGCCGGAACATAAGCAGCACACCTTTAGATAGATACATCAAACATATTACAAAAAAGCCATTTGTCAAGTTTGGGTACTCTAAAAACTTTAGAAATCATTAGTCACCAAAAACGACCCGTTTATACCCGTACCCAAAATGTCCAGTTTTATAACGACATGTGACCCGAACCCGTTCTGAGCCGTTACCAGCCCGACCCGACTGTTTTGCAAGGTATATACTGTAAATGTAATCAACAAACCTTGCACATCTATACATGTTTTCTCCATCCAATTCTTCAAGGCTTGTGAATTGAGTCAGTGCATCTTCCAACGATTCAACCCATCCGAATATCTCGAGTGTAAGATCCATAATGTTTTCATATCTATCAGACTCGCGATTGCATCTCAAGCACTTGACCTGGTTTTCAACAAGAAATATATGGTAAACTGATAATCTAAAAAAATCTATCAAAAAGAAAGATGTTTTCCGGTTTCCACCTTTGATCGAAGCTGCCCCCCAAACGTATGCTGAATAAAGGTCGTTTCTTGCAGTTTGGGATTGACAGATTCACCACCAAAACCCTCAAGACATATAGATTGCATTGAAGTAACTAGAAGCCTAAATCGATATAAAAATACCAAATTATCAAAAACTGACGAAATTAAGAGGGTGAGTGAAAAACAGACCTTAAAAACTCGTGTGCGTCTTCTTGACTTCCACCGCCCATTTTATTATTAACAGCCCGCATATTCAAAAGAATTTTACTGAGTGACAGTGGGTCTCCATTATCATGTAACAGTAACACGTGACGTTCGAGCTCACAAATAAGACACCAACTTCTCGCACCACCTAATGTTTAACAATAATGTCGATTAGAAATGTTAATGTAAAGAATCATTAAAATTTTTTGTAATGTTTAACAATAATGTCGATTAGAAATGTTAATGTAAAGAATCATTAAATTTTATGTAAATAAAACCATAATGGCCGTTGCCCACAACTTAAAGATTTTATGTTGTTGCATTTTAATTCACAAGTAATTGGAAGTATATGAGATGTTTGAATTACAAGATTTAGAATGTGATTGGCGGAGTAAATAGACGGTCAAAGGCTTGGTAGAAATCAAACATTGCAGCACAGCATTCGCGTAACAGCTGCAAAAAAATAAAATAGCAATTTATGTATTTAACAAAGTTAAAAACAGTTGCTACATTTGATGGGGTTTTTTTCATTTTACCTGTTCCCACAATTTATGAGCCCCCTTGGTAAAAGGTTAAAAGCTTCATACTGAAAGAACTTCACAAACTCTTCATATGGAAAGAGCATCTGACATTGTAAAGAGTGGATAGTTTAAACATGTAAAATGGAAATCCGGTGGTTAAACTTGTCAATGAGAAAGAAGATAGTTGACAATTTGTCATATTTCATGTGTGCTATATGCATACATATGGGTGTTCAGTACAAAACCAGTTTTAGGTATCTATTGTTTTAACTATGATACGTAAGGCGGTTATGTAACCGCATAACCACTCAACTATCTTTCTCCCACTTAACCTGACAAGCGATGGTGGTACGTTGCGTTCAATACATAACTAATTTTAAGTAGATAACCGCATAAGCACTTGTGTCATTGTATGTACTTGTAGTGCTGAAAATATAGTGGGAGAGAGAATGAGAGATGGTTATGCGGTTACATAACCACCTTATACATCATTGTAAAAAACAATAGGTTGTAGTTCTCTATTAAAAACTGATTCTATATTGAACAGTCATCTATACACACACACACACACTCACTCACTCACACACTATGTTAGTTGCAACTAGGTGCTACCAGTAACTTACTTTTATTTTCTTATGTTTGTCGCTATTAACTTCCACACGTTCCACTCTGTCATGCTTTGATGACCTCTTTAGACCAATCATCTTCATAAAACCTTTGTTAACAATACCACTGCCTTCATGTGGAGGGTTTACATCACCCACTCTAGAATCCTCTGTGCATTACATCGTAAAAAATAAAAATATATAAAAAATAAACTTGAACTTTAATTGAACTATATACAGAAAATCAAATAACTAGGCCTTTATCCCAAAAAAGAGTCCTTATAGACTATTAGAAATCCACTTACTACTTAGTATGAAATATGATAATTTTCTTACATAAATACCACATTGGGCGTCCAAAATAAAAAATAATTAAAAAAAAAAAACTTGTTTTAGACATACCCAATGCAGTGACAACTTGATCCATACATTCCCTTTTGGAACATATTTGATCTCTTGACCATTTCGCTGTTGATTTTGTAGCTCCCAAAGAATATGAAGTTGATTTCACCGTATTACATTTCTTTGCATGGCTTCTTTCACTGCATACTTCACCTTTTGGTAAACTCCATCCATCCACCAATTCCCTTTCAACATCTAACGAATTTGTCCCATTACCTTCTTCTTTCGGGGGCACAGGGCGACCCCGTTTTGGCTGCAGTATTATTAAGTTAAAGTAAATTCCCTACAAAACGAAAAACCAAAACACAATATTATATAAAATTTTGATAAATAAGAACCTTATGTCTGACGAAAGTTCCCTTTGATGAAGGTTTATCGTACGAAGTGGAACATGTATCTACAGACGGCTCAGCAACGACATTCTCTTCTTTTCTTGACATCTCCCTATATAAATTGAAAGAACTAGGCGTATCATCCGATGCAGCTTTCTCATGAAACTGCTTAAAATTGGATTCAGAAAACTGGAAATCCAACGTTTCACTTGATAAAAACTGTTCATCAACAAATTCTTCAGAATTTGGAGATGCACAGCTACTATTGTACTCCAAAAGTTGGCACTCTTGTTTGTGACCTTGTCTCCAATGAATTATTTGACACTTGCCAGAACTGCATGCATATTACAAGTCAAACACTTTTTATGGATATTAATTGGATTCAGAGGTGAAACGTTACCAGGATTTTCTTTTCCTTGTCATTATTTTTAAGATTCAAAAAAAGGTCTACGGGTCGCATAGCAAGTACTTTATCTAAGAAGACTAAAACTTTAAACTTCGCCCGTTTTGACCAATTACCCAACCTAACAAACTCGCCTCTAGTATTTCCTTTAACTACAATGTGTCTACGCGATCCTTGTTATTCACTAACTTAAAGCTGCAAAAAGTGTTGTAAGATAAATTTGAGATTTGAAGAGTTGAGTGTACCAGTAGCGGGCAGATTTGCAACGAGAACAGCGGGTTTTCGCTGGCCCAAAGCATCGAGCACATTGATGAAACCCGTTATTTAACTTTAACACAGGTACAAGAGGAATAACAGCAGCAGCAGCCATGGCTTCTGCTCGGAAAGCTTCTTCAGCAGCAATTTGAGCAAGCTCGCTAATCTTCACTTTCTTTTTTGAGAAGTCGCCCCATTTTCCTAATAAAATGTAAGCAGCAAGAGGAAGTACAACCAACACCAGAAACAGGAACGGTAAATCAGTTTGTCTTGGCTGGAGCATGTCCCCACCAGCATACTCATGTCCAATTTCCTCCCACCAACTAGCTACAACTTTCGAATAAGATTACCATCTTGCTAGTTGCTACACTCACGGTAGTTCTCTTCAAAACATAATAGATGAACAGTAAAGGAGGCTCGAATATCTAACCTATGGAAAACGACATCCGCCAATTAGATCATAATGGATCATAACATTGCCTTACTATAAACACAAGGTGGCAATTTCAACCCATTTACTTATGAATGTGTCAATGTAGCTAAAAGTAAAGCTATTTTCAATACAAACAACCTCCTTAAAAAATAAGATTACTAGTGATTGTTTATGTAATCATAATTAATATATAAATTACTTTTGAAACATGGAAGATTTTCAACCGGACCTAGATGGGCCGGATCCCACTTTGACAAGTGCTGAAAATGATAAATTTCAATCCGAACACGTTTTGACCCGTTACCCAACCTGCCCATACTGCCACCTCGACCATACAACTTGAAAAATATATACATTTATAATTATGTACTCAACCAATAACAAAAAGAAAGCAGATATTTTCATTTTCCCAACAATGACATCATCATTCACTTTCCCATTTTCCTCGTTTTAAGTTAACGATTCAGGTAAAGTGGACAATAAAACATGGATGATTTTAAGACAAAGAAAACAGGACACCAAATGTTTCCATTTGCATCTAAACTAAACTTAATCTTTCACAATATAAGGATTGTGGTTTTACACTTTTACCAGATTCTTCATAATTTGTTGACTTTTCAACACAAATCCTCAATATGGGTCAGCATGACTTTTGCTTACTCAAAGCCAACAAGCTATTTATCTACTGGTCTATATCCTAAAAGAAAAGTAGTTCAAATAATTCACTAATCTGAACCTATATCCTTCGCTGATTCAATAAATAAAATCCCAAACAACAAGAAAAATTCCTCATTTTTATAAAAAAAAAATGTGATTTCTCACCATTTTCACAATTTTTCAAAAAAAAAAAAAAATCACAAAACCCAAAACCAAGAAACAAACATAGTTCAAGATCATAACAATAACCATAAATTAAAAAAAAAAAAACTAAATTATCCTTATGTTCCTAAACAATGGCATTAATCAATAAACACTTGAAAAGCAAAAAACATCCACAAAGTACTCAACTTTCCACAAAACCCAACATCAAGAATACAGAAATCAAACAAAATGCAAGACCAAAACTGCAAATGAAAAAGGGGTTGTGAAGAACATATAACCTAAATTGGTGTGAAGAGGAATTCTGTGAAAACAAACCCTTGGTCCGGAGAAAATTGAAAAAAGATTCCTTTGTCGTCAACAAGTAAGTCCTGTTTTCACACATAGTCTCTCTCGTGAATACGTACAAATGTTGTTGCTTCACACCCTTTTTACCACTTTGAGATTCGTGACGTTTTATATATTTCTATACAAAACCGTTGTCTCAACAGTTTTGTTTTGTGGGGGTGTAGCAAGCGATTAACAATAATTTTTTTTTTTTTTTTTTGAACGCCCTAACCAAAAATTTTATTAATCACAACACATTGGTCAACAACACGTTAAACTGACATGGACACGTCCATCAGAAAAAAAAAACAAAAATTACACGCCAAAAGTCGCTACATTGAAGTCACACCAATTCTCCCACCATAAAGTTAAACATTTCGCCCTATTTTTTATCCAAAGATAACGAAACGCCTTTATGTCTTCCATTATCCGGTCGAAGTTTGCTTGTTTTTTGCTGAAACGCAGCTTCGTTCCGAGTTTTCCATATGGCCCAAATAGCAACCTGAATGACAGACAGAATAATCCTCCTCCACTTGGTTGATCCACAATTTGCTTTTGGAACATGTATCTGATCCTTGAGATCAAAAATAATTAAAGGTTTAATTCTACACCACCCGACCCCACCACATGATCCCGTACCTGCTACGCAAATGCACACCCCACAAACAGATGAGAAGCCGTCTCGTCATCACTCCGACACAACTTGCACCACACATCCGGAATGTTGACGTGTCGACGAATCAGTTCCATCGACGTTGGCAACCGGTTCTGTACAAGACGCCAAGCAACAAACTTTACCTTTAATGGAACCCAACCACTCCAATCAAAATTAATGCCCAGATCAGAAAAGTTTTTCTTCTCCAATAACTGCCTCAAATTACTTCGAATCGTGAAACAACCGGATGATTCCAGATTCCAAATCCATCTATCATCCCCTGTACCATAACTGAAAGAACAAACTACTGCATACAACCCGTTTAATTCGGTCACCTCAACTTGGGTACTCGGCTGCCTCAACCAGCTATGATCCAAAATTACGGTACCGCCCTCCACCTTAGCTCGGTCCGAAATTCCAGCATTTTTGTATCTCTCAATCGCGAAAAGGTTAGGAAACCTTTTACATAGTGGTTCTTCAAACAACCAAGCTTCTTTCCAAAACGCAAATTGACGATTGCGTCCCGGAATACCAAGAAATAGACTAGGAAGATCAATCCCTAAGTGATCTAAATCACTTGAGATTTTTGCCACTTGTTTCCATGGACCGAGTGCGGTTAGTATTACCGATATAAAATTCCAAGTTCTTGCATTATTATGTAAGCACCAAATCACCTTCCTCCATGAACTATTTCGGTCCACTTTGATGCGCCACCACCATTTAGCGAGCAAGGCAACATTTGTATCTCGTAGTGACCCAAAACCCATACCCCCATAGTCCTTCGGTGTCATAAAACCCCTCCAAGCAACCCAATTAATCTTTTCTTGCTCCGGCGATGCTCCCCATAAGAATTCTCTCCTTAGTCTTTCCAACCTCTTTATCACTTGACAAGGAGCTTTGTACAAGGAAAAGTAATAAGTTGGCAAAGCATTCAAAACCGATCTCACTAAAGTTATTCTTTGTCACACCCTGGCTTTGCGGAAGCGTGGTTAATTTTGGTGTGACTTCTTAATACCATAGCTTAATCATAACAAGCTATATGAATTTAAAAACCATGCAAGTCATCCATTAAGTTTTGAAAACAAAATACAGTACCATTGTTTTAACCAACAACCATAACCTTGTTCAACAACATCACAAACTAAAACATAACATAAACGTGGTTTAAGGACTGTGTCTTGTCCAGGAAAGAGACACATCCCCTAAACCCTGATGACTTCATGACAAGTGCAGCGGGAAAACGTTCCATACCGTGCCAGATCTCGTTTAATTTCCTGAAATACATGTGAGTTGAAAAATCAACAATAATGTTGAGCGAGTTCATGTGCAAGTGAGTAAGTAAAACACTTGTAAGTATAAAAGTTTCCTGGTATGTAGCAGTGTAAGAGGACTTGTGATCACCAATGGTTTGCAAGGCCATTAGCATGTTGTGAAATGCAAGTAAGTAAGACACGACCTAGCCGATTTTTGCGTTGGGCAACCAAGTCACTCCAGGTCCGTTCTGTTGGCCTCAGAGAGGTCCGTTTGGCCTAGAGCTGGGCTCGCTACACCCAGATAGATCTACCGCTCGAGTCCCTCGGTGTTCTAACTACCCATTCACATGATCTAAACCTCCTTACGTTAATCATACCGCGTATAAAGTACTTGTAAAGTAACATGTATTTCACCCCCGCAGTTAAGAAAACTGAAAACGGTTAGAGAAAAGGGGGACATGAACTCACAGTGAATGCGTATCTCTATCAAGCGTCTCCAATACAGTAAGCTGTGCAACGACCTACAAGTGCTAATTCTATTAGACGGACGGCCGTGCTTTAGCTTTACAGTTTATGTTTGCGGGAAATAGTTAGACAACTATTTCGTGTTACATGTCGTATATACTTGGTAGTTATCTTCCTTCCCAAGGATGGGGGATTTAATACATGTGCGTATAATTCCGTCATTAAGTCTCACTTAATCCTTATATATATATCCATCTCAAAAAATATAGGTATTTATCCCAAAATACGTTGTTAAAGTACGCGTTCATAAATATTTCCGTAATTGTGTAAGTTACGTTTTAACATACAGGTGGTAATATAATTACCGGTGTAACTTATATATTTATGGCGAAAGCGTTTGTATTACTTTTGGAGTCGTTATCGTTCGTAAACATTATTTTTACTCTAAAAATAATATTTATGTATTTCACAAAATAATCATAAACAGTGTGTGAAAATATATATTTATCACGTTAATATTTTGTGAAAATCCCACCTCCGAATATTTAGTAATTCAAGTCATGGCGAAATTTATGTTTTGAAATCATGTCAAAGATGATTCTAACACTTGTAATGTAAACAGGTTTAAGTGTTAGGTTTTTAAGAAAATTTCGCCAGAGTTTCCTCTGTAACTGGAGGTGGCCACGCTTTCAAGCGTATCATTTTCTTTTAATAATCAAATCAATCAACTTCTTTATCCAATCAAACAATTTCCGACACATCAAACTAGTCAATAAATATGTAAATCACATAATCGCATGAACTTGTAGTTTTTCCGAATCTATTTTGTAAATCCCATTATATTTCGTGGATCTTTATATAAAGTAACTTTAACCTCGTAAAAACCTCGTTTTTAGAGAAATCCGTCTTTACAACTTCTAGTTATTTTTCCCAAAAATAGTTATTTTGTCGAAACATGTGTCACACAAGTGTTTACACACTTGTGCGTTCTAAATATCATTCTTAGTATTGTAAGATCCGTTTTTAGAAAAACATGATTTCTTTAAAGTGTGGTCTTTCAAAAATACCACTTGCGGATACGTAGATCCGCTAGTTTTAAACATCATTTTACCGGTTAAATCACTTTTACACAACTAAAATATTTCTACACAAGTTCATGTCTCTAAAATGTGGTAGTGTTTCACCTTTAACCCTTGTATCTTTCAAAAACAAGCTTATGTGATGATACATGATTTTACAAAGTCGGGTTAACCGAAGATTCGAGCTACCACATTATAGATCGGGTCTAGATAAACACAAATTTCAAGTCCTACGACTTTTACACAAGACATGTGCTATTAACCTCCATTTTTGTGATTTTAGTAGACTTTAAAGTTCCAAAACGCATGTTAACGATATTTTACCGATAGAATTCCTTTTAACCCCTTTAATCAAGCTTAAAAACGAGTTTTAAACAATATACCTCTAGCTCGGGGCTAGGGAAGAATTGTGACGAAAAACGCGTGGATAAAAGCCAACGGTTGAGGTCCTTCGTGTTCCGAGTGCACCAAAGCTCCTTATACGCAACTTGTGATGTTTGTATGATGATGGAATGATGAGACAAGAACCGAAAGTATGGTGGCGGTTGGTGGGGTGTTCGGCCGAGAACCAAAGGGAGCAAGAGAGAGAGTTGGTTTGTGTTGTGATAAGTGGTGATTATCTTCTAAGTGCTAGTGTGTATTTATAGAGAAAGTCTAGTGTTATTACCCATTGGATCATATGTAGCATAGATATTAGACATGACAAGATTATGGCAAGATCTCAAGTACATGGTGGTGCCCCCTAGGTAACCGATCGGTTGGGGGGGGGGGGGTCCTTGGTCCGATTTTAAGTAGCTAGTTAGGAGTTTAGTTAAGTTATGAAGGTTAGTTTAGCGTTAAACTCCGTTAGTTATAAATAGCGTGTTATGACGGGTGTTAGGGTAATCAGAGACCCTAACTGGCTCAGAAAAATAATAATAGTGAAAATAATAATATTTTCATGTTCCGGGTAAAGTCCGGGTGTTCGGTTGGATAGAAATCCGTTGAAGTGTTACAAAAGCTTTAAAGTGTCGTTATTGCATTTTTAGTGACACAGTTTGTTTTCCCGACACTTTAGAAAGTGTCTAGTAATATTTTCTCATGTTCTGGCACTTTATTAGTCAGCTAGAAGCTGGTTTATTTGTTAAAGTGCTGTGTTTGGTACATAAAGTACATTTTAGGCACATCCGAATCAGTGTATCTTATCCCTAGAGACGCGGTACCACAACCCTTATATTCCTACACTCACCGCCAGTGTAGCCAAAATATATGAGGCTCTTAACAGGCCTTAGAGGCAGTGTCTGCCTGATGCTGGTTATATCAGCATGTTCACTGTGTATCCGTTTAGTGCTACTGTGCTTTTTGTGCATCATGTTTGTCACTAGGGTTCAGTATGTAATCAATGTAGTGACAGCAAATAAAGTATGATGCAAGTAAATGCATGTATCAATATGCAGGTAGCAGTTTATCAGCTAGTTCAATCAAGCACAGTAATCAAGTAGTAATTAATCATTAATTAAGTTGTACGGATACCTGGTTTAGTGCGGGTTGTCACATTCTCCCCCCGTTAAATAAATTTCGTCCCGAAATTTAAGTTCTGCTTGTAGAAGCAGGGTTCTTAGGAAATAGGTGGGGGTATTTCTCTTTCATCCGGTCCTCACGTTCCCAGGTAAATTCAGGACCATGTCTGGCATTCCAACGTACTTTGACGAGTTTGACACTGCTCCGGCGGGTCTTGTTAACTTTCCAATCCGTGACCTCAACAGGTTCTTCAACGAAGTGGAGCGTGTCGTCAATATGAATCTCGTCGATAGGAATGGCAATGTCAACTTGAGTTGGACTCTTCTTTAAATTGGATACATGAAATGTATCGTGAACGCCATTTAGTTCAGCGGGTAGGTCCAACTTGTATGCTACCGTCCCAATTCTTTCTAGAATTCTAAAGGGACCAATGTAGCGTGGATTTAACTTTCCACGCTTTCCAAAGCGTGCTACCCCTTTCCAGGGTGAAACCTTTAATAACACCATTTCTCCGACTTGGAAGTCCACATGCTTCCGGTTTGGATCCGCGTAGGCCTTTTGCCTGTGGCGAGCGGCTTCGATGCGTGTAAGTATTTGCGCAATCTTGTCTGTCGTCTCTTGGACGATCTCGGGACCAGCAAGCTGCCTATCACCTGCGTCAGACCAACATAGTGGTGATCGGCACTTGCGTCCGTATAGGGCCTCAAAAGGCGCAACACCAATACTGGTGTGGTAGCTGTTGTTATATGAAAATTCGACCAAGGGTAAGTGTTTATCCCAGCTACCGCCTAAATCCATAACACATGCCCTCAGCATGTCTTCCAAGGTTTGTATCGTTCGCTCGCTCTGGCCGTCAGTTTGCGGATGGAACGCAGTGCTCAGATTCAATTGTGAGCCAAAAGATTCTTGGAAAGATTGCCATAATCTTGACACAAATCTTCCGTCTCTATCAGAGATGATCGAGAGGGGTACTCCATGATGTGCTACGATCTCTCTCATGTAAATTTCCGCAAGTTTACTAGTACTGTCTTTCTCCCTGATTGGCAGAAAGTGTGCGGACTTTGTTAGGCGGTCAACAATCACCCAAATCATATCATGGCCTCTTGGCGTTTTTGGTAGTTTTGTAACAAAATCCATTGAGATTTGTTCCCACTTCCACTTGGGAATCTCAGGTTGCTGCAGCAGTCCCGAAGGCTTCTGGTATTCTGCCTTGACTTTAGCGCACGTTAAACATTTGCTTACGTAAACAGCAACGTCGCCTTTCATCCTAGGCCACCAATAGTAATTTTTGAGATCTTGGTACATCTTATCCGATCCAGGGTGGATAGAGTACCGTGACTTGTGCGCTTCGTCGAAAATAACTTCCCTTAATCCACCAAACAGAGGAACCCAAATCCTTTTCTCAAAACATAATGTTCCTTCCTTGTTTGGTGCCAGTAACTTCTCCATCCCACGGAGATATTCTTCCTCAAGGTTTCCCTCCTTGAGAGCTTCCTTTTGTGCAGCGCGAATGCGCAAGGAAAGATCGGTTCGTATGATCATTTCCAAAGCTCTAACCCTTATGGGCTTGATCCTTTCTTTACGACTTAGGGCATCGGCGACTACATTCGCCTTCCCTGGGTGATACTTTATCTCGCAGTCGTAATCGTTTAACAATTCAACCCAACGTCTTTGCCTCATATTCAGCTCTTTCTGGTTGAATATATGCTGTAAGCTCTTGTGATCTGTGAAGATTGTGCATTTCGTACCGTACAAGTAGTGTCTCCAGATCTTTAGTGCAAAAACCACTGCGCCAAGCTCTAAATCATGTGTGGTATAATTCTTTTCGTGCACTTTCAGTTGGCGTGATGCGTAAGCAATGACCTTCTGGCGTTGCATCAACACACAACCCAATCCCTGACGCGATGCGTCGCAGTATACCACAAAGTCATCAGTGCCTTCTGGTAGAGCTAAGATTGGCGCGTTGCAGAGCTTATCTTTCAATACCTGAAACGCTTCGTCCTGTTTGATTCCCCAATCAAACGTCTTGTCCTTCTGCGTGAGGAGCGTCAAAGGTTGAGCGATCTTCGAGAAATCCTCGATGAACCTTCGATAGTAGCCAGCCAAACCCAAGAATTGTCGAATCTCGGTTGGCGTTGTAGGCGTCTCCCAATTCTTGATTGCCTCGATCTTTGTGGGATCAACATGAATTCCATCCCCATTAACCACATGTCCAAGAAACTGGACTTCGCGTAGCCAAAACTCGCACTTGGAGAATTTGGCGTATAGTTGTTCCTTCTTTAGCAGCTCTAGTATGGTTCTAAGATGTTGTTCGTGTTCAACCTTCGTCTTTGAGTAAATCAGGATGTCGTCGATGAATACAATCACGAACTTGTCTAAGTATGGCTTGCAAACTCTATTCATTAGATCCATGAATACCGCCGGTGCGTTTGTCAAACCAAATGGCATCACGAGGAACTCGTAGTGTCCGTAACGAGTTCGGAAGGCTGTTTTCGGGATACTTTCCTCCTGTATTCTTAGTTGATGGTATCCAGATCGAAGATCGATCTTAGAGTAGAAGCTTGAACCTTGTAGTTGGTCGAACAGATCGTCGATTCTAGGCAGAGGATACCTGTTCTTAATCGTCAGCTTGTTCAATTCTCTGTAGTCAATACACATGCGGAAACTTCCGTCCTTCTTCTTGACAAACAAGACCGGAGCTCCCCAAGGCGAGAAGCTTGGTCGGATAAAACCCTTATCTAACAGCTCCTGAAGCTGTGTTGACAATTCCTGCATCTCAGATGGAGCAAGTCTGTAAGGTGCCTTAGCTACAGGCGCGGCGCCTGGAACTAAGTCGATGTGGAACTCGACTTGTCTCTGAGGTGGCAGTCCGGGTAAGTCTTCTGGGAAGACTTCTGGATACTCCCTTACGACAGGGATGTCTTCGATTCTTGGCTCGGCAGCCTTCTTATCTACGATGTGTGCTAGAAAAGCAACACATCCTTTCTGTAAACACTTCCTTGCCTTCAAACAGCTGATAATCCGCAACGGCGTCTCACGCTTCTCTCCATGAACAACAATGGTCTCACCGTCCTCGGTTGGAATACGAACAACCTTTTCGTGGCAAACTATCTCAGCTTTATTGCCCGATAACCAATCCATTCCTACTACCACGTCGAAACTTCCCAATTGGACTGGTAGTAGATCCAAGGCAAACTCACGTTCTCCTAATTCAATCACACAGCCTCTGATAACATCATTGGCTTCTACCAACTTTCCATTAGCCAATTCAATTGCGTAGGGAATGTCTAACTTATTAGCGGTTAGCCCAAGTATATTCTTAAATTCTAGTGATACGAAGCTATAGTCGGCACCAGTATCAAACAGAACAGATGCATAGCGTTGATTGATAGGGAACGTACCCGTGACAACGTTGGGATCCTGGCGTGCTTCCCGTGCACCGATCTGGAACACCCTTCCACGGGCTTGGTTCAATCCCGGGCAATCCTTCTTGAAGTGCCCAACGTCTCCGCAATGAAAACATCCTAATCTTTTTCCACTTCCTGCACCATCCCCAACTGGCGGATTGTTTTGATTGGCATTTCCGGCTTGATTGGCATTGTAGCCTCGATTATTCCCCTGTGGGCGACCTCCAAAACCACCACGGTTGTTATTCCTATTTTCAGATCCTCCCTGGCCTCCCCGGCCAGTACCAACCCAACAGGTGTCCTTCAAATGACCACGTTTCCCACATACTTCGCATACTTTTAGCTGACATTGACAGGTATTGCATCTGGGCTGGGTGCCCATGTATCCTCTTCCTTTCCTTCCACTGCCAGCTGCACCCTGAGCTGGCGTGCTTGGTGCTCCTCTCTTACCATCACCGCTAACACTTTGTTTGAAGTTTGAAAACTTTCTTTTGTTACCTCCTGACGACTCAACATGAGTCTCTTTCTCCTTTGCCTTCACATCACCAAACTTGTTTAAACGAATCCCCTCCTCGGTGAGAGCCACGCTCAAATCGATGGCTTCAGTGATAGTTGCTGGTTTGGAGGAGGTTACCATGCTTATTATTTGGGGAGCCAAGCCCCAAATGAAGCGCTCGATTCGCTTGTATTCAGGCGTAACCATGTAAGGAACCACTTGAGATAGGTCATGAAACCTCTGAACGTACTCTGCTACTTTCGGACCATCCATCTTTAAGTGCCAAAATTCAGTCTCCAACCTCTGAATTTCTGCGCGTGAACAGTACTTTTTGCGCATCAACTCTTTCAATTCGGCCCAAGTCAGGGCGTAGGCGGCAGCTTCGCCTAGAGTTTGGACTTGTAAGTTCCACCATGATAGGGCTCCGTCTAGAAACAGCCCTGAAATGTATGTGACTTGCTGATCCTCTGCACACTTGCTCATGCGTAAGACAGAATCGGTTTTCTCAGCCCAGCGGGTAAAGGCAACTGCACCTCCCATGCCATCGAAGTTAACTGGTTTGCAGTCTAAGAACTGCTTGTAGGTGCATCCTGCACGTATGTTAAAACATGTGTTTGGCATTAGCATCATCGCTAAAATCTCCAACTAGTTCATGGTAGGTTCGAATGGCGTGGTATTACCGTGAGGTGGATTGTTATTGCCTTGATTAACACTTCCGCTCCCTCCTGGCTGAGAAGCTGCGTACTGCGCTATGGCAGCAGCAATGACTTGTTGTAGCTCTTCCTGAGTGGTAGGCATAGGCTGCTGTTGACGTCTTGGCGGCATCTTTCTAAAAGATGGTTTAAGTTGGTTAGGCCATAGAAGGCTCCGATGTTACAATACGTAAATCAGTTCGTAATATAGTGTACGTATATAACGGTAGTAATAGTATAATCACATAACATCTCATGTTATCACACATCACAAATATCAATCACACAACATCCCATGTCATGAAATATAACCAAGTGATCAAGCGAATCCAAATATGGTGAGAAAACTGCGATTGCCATATAAATGAGACCACATCGTAAGTGTATACATACAATCATCAATCACTAGGGGCTACATCACCCCTGTCAAAAACTATATCAGTATCAATACAACATCAAGTACATAACAAAAGTCAAATCATAACGTAGTCTCCCCAAAATGCTGTGCAATCAAAAAGCAATCGCCGCCTTATCACCTCGCCTACCCAAGTGGCACCGATGAGCTCTAAGTAGATGGTGGTGGAGGAGGAAAATGGGTATAAAACAAACGGCGCAACTGTAACCAGTCCGCCTCCATCGCCTGCTGTGTGCGAATAATGGAAGCAATCTGCTGCTCCAAAGTAGTAAGACGAGCAGCATAGTCAGGGGGTAATGGTCGAAATGGCTGTAACGGAGAGGGTACCCGGCCATGGCACTGACATGGCTGCAGGCGGGCTCTCTCCAACTCCTGTAGTCGCTGCTCATGCGACTCGTGCTGGTGTACAAACGACATCAATACATCCTCAATGGTGTGTCCCACGTGGAACCTGTGGTATGGATCAGTGGGTGGCATAGGGGAAAACGGTGACCACAGCAGTGGCTCACGTGTGGGGTCAAAGGGTGCCACCCCAAAAGGAGCTGTAGTAAAAGAAATCTGAGGCGTGAAAGGCATGGGCATCGGTACATGCCCATCAGGGTGTGCTGAAGAGCCCTCTCCAGGCCCCGCTGGAGGTATAAACATAGGAACTTGAAACGAGAAGTCAGTATGTGGTGCAACAGGAATCTGTGGAGGGAATGGGGGAACGTCCTCGTCTGCCGGTATTCCAGCCATGATGGGCAGACTCGTCCGGTGGATCCATATGTGCCGCGAACGGTGCATGTCCGGGCTCTATGGGAACGAGATCAAATAAGGGAGCAACAACAGGGTGAACGGGTGCCAAGTGCTCTATAGGGTGGTCAGCAGGTACAGCATCAATGGGTAAAGGACCAATGGGATCAACAGGAACATCTAGGTGGTGATCATCAGCAATGGGCTCAAAAGGTACATCAGCATGCACAGGGTCATGCTCTGGTAAGGGATCAAGAGCAGCTGCCTGCTCAGGAGCAATGGCAGGCTCCAAGTCATCAAACGCCATGTCAAAATCGAAATCAGGATCAATCGGATCAAAAGGGTCAATAGGATCTGCTGGATCCTCCATCATCTCGTCCATCGGGACAAGCTCTAAATCACGGTCAGGATCAAATCCTGGTGGAAACATAGGATCTGAATCTCCCTCGTCGTCATGGTCAAAAATAAGCCCAGGTACGGAAGCAACAGAAAAAGCCTGGTCAGAATCGGACCCATGGGAAAAGTGCTGCGCACTATGAGCATGTGAGGGTACAGAAGCCACAGACTCAAAGGAGTCCACGACTGGGGAATGAACAGGCGACTCCGCAGCCGGAGCATCTGCAATCAGTAAGGGAGCAACAGCAGGTAGGGCCTCGCCCTGAGCATCCTCCAAAGGCTCCTCCTCAAACATATCGACGTCGTCCTCCTCGTCGTCGATGGGTAAAGCAGGGTAGTATGCAAGGGGTACAGGTGCAGGGATCACCGCGAGTGGTAAATCCCCGCCCGGAAGATCATCTGGGAGCTCATCAACGCCGTCGGGTAAGGCGAATGGCTGAAAGTCGTCATCATCCGTGCTGGTGAAGTCTGACGTAAAAACCTCATGCTCTGACGACTCCAGGTCATCTGATACAATACGCCTGGGGTCGGTGATGTCTGAACCACCTGAATCAGCCGAATCCATGTATCTGTAACATATTCACAAACATGTACAAATAGTCAATCACAAATCAAGTAATCACATAAGTCATCAAGCAAGCATTCAAACCATCACTTCTAGTCCCACTAGCCAACACTCCTAGTCCCACTAGTCAACACTCCTAGTCCCACTAGCCAATACTTCTAGTCCCACTAGCCAACACTTCTAGTCCCACTAGCCATCACTCCTAGTCCCACTAGCCAATACTTCTAGTCCCACTAGCCAACACTCCTAGTCCCACTAGCCTCCTACCTCAGCCTCCCAGACTGAGCCTAAAATAATAAATAAAATGTGCTCAACATTTGTTTGTAAAAAGTTGTGGATCTGGACTTAAGTGGTATGCAGAAAATGTTTTCGTGAGAGCCCTAGTGATCATAGTCTAGACTCGAGAGAGAATCCTAGTTCGCTATGATCAGAGCTCTGATACCAAGCTGTCACACCCTGGCTTTGCGGAAGCGTGGTTAATTTTGGTGTGACTTCTTAATACCATAGCTTAATCATAACAAGCTATATGAATTTAAAAACCATGCAAGTCATCCATTAAGTTTTGAAAACAAAATACAGTACCATTGTTTTAACCAACAACCATAACCTTGTTCAACAACATCACAAACTAAAACATAACATAAACGTGGTTTAAGGACTGTGTCTTGTCCAGGAAAGAGACACATCCCCTAAACCCTGATGACTTCATGACAAGTGCAGCGGGAAAACGTTCCATACCGTGCCAGATCTCGTTTAATTTCCTGAAATACATGTGAGTTGAAAAATCAACAATAATGTTGAGCGAGTTCATGTGCAAGTGAGTAAGTAAAACACTTGTAAGTATAAAAGTTTCCTGGTATGTAGCAGTGTAAGAGGACTTGTGATCACCAATGGTTTGCAAGGCCATTAGCATGTTGTGAAATGCAAGTAAGTAAGACACGACCTAGCCGATTTTTGCGTTGGGCAACCAAGTCACTCCAGGTCCGTTCTGTTGGCCTCAGAGAGGTCCGTTTGGCCTAGAGCTGGGCTCGCTACACCCAGATAGATCTACCGCTCGAGTCCCTCGGTGTTCTAACTACCCATTCACATGATCTAAACCTCCTTACGTTAATCATACCGCGTATAAAGTACTTGTAAAGTAACATGTATTTCACCCCCGCAGTTAAGAAAACTGAAAACGGTTAGAGAAAAGGGGGACATGAACTCACAGTGAATGCGTATCTCTATCAAGCGTCTCCAATACAGTAAGCTGTGCAACGACCTACAAGTGCTAATTCTATTAGACGGACGGCCGTGCTTTAGCTTTACAGTTTATGTTTGCGGGAAATAGTTAGACAACTATTTCGTGTTACATGTCGTATATACTTGGTAGTTATCTTCCTTCCCAAGGATGGGGGATTTAATACATGTGCGTATAATTCCGTCATTAAGTCTCACTTAATCCTTATATATATATCCATCTCCAAAAATATAGGTATTTATCCCAAAATACGTTGTTAAAGTACGCGTTCATAAATATTTCCGTAATTGTGTAAGTTACGTTTTAACATACAGGTGGTAATATAATTACCGGTGTAACTTATATATTTATGGCGAAAGCGTTTGTATTACTTTTGGAGTCGTTATCGTTCGTAAACATTATTTTTACTCTAAAAATAATATTTATGTATTTCACAAAATAATCATAAACAGTGTGTGAAAATATATATTTATCACGTTAATATTTTGTGAAAATCCCACCTCCGAATATTTAGTAATTCAAGTCATGGCGAAATTTATGTTTTGAAATCATGTCAAAGATGATTCTAACACTTGTAATGTAAACAGGTTTAAGTGTTAGGTTTTTAAGAAAATTTCGCCAGAGTTTCCTCTGTAACTGGAGGTGGCCACGCTTTCAAGCGTATCATTTTCTTTTAATAATCAAATCAATCAACTTCTTTATCCAATCAAACAATTTCCGACACATCAAACTAGTCAATAAATATGTAAATCACATAATCGCATGAACTTGTAGTTTTTCCGAATCTATTTTGTAAATCCCATTATATTTCGTGGATCTTTATATAAAGTAACTTTAACCTCGTAAAAACCTCGTTTTTAGAGAAATCCGTCTTTACAACTTCTAGTTATTTTTCCCAAAAATAGTTATTTTGTCGAAACATGTGTCACACAAGTGTTTACACACTTGTGCGTTCTAAATATCATTCTTAGTATTGTAAGATCCGTTTTTAGAAAAACATGATTTCTTTAAAGTGTGGTCTTTCAAAAATACCACTTGCGGATACGTAGATCCGCTAGTTTTAAACATCATTTTACCGGTTAAATCACTTTTACACAACTAAAATATTTCTACACAAGTTCATGTCTCTAAAATGTGGTAGTGTTTCACCTTTAACCCTTGTATCTTTCAAAAACAAGCTTATGTGATGATACATGATTTTACAAAGTCGGGTTAACCGAAGATTCGAGCTACCACATTATAGATCGGGTCTAGATAAACACAAATTTCAAGTCCTACGACTTTTACACAAGACATGTGCTATTAACCTCCATTTTTGTGATTTTAGTAGACTTTAAAGTTCCAAAACGCATGTTAACGATATTTTACCGATAGAATTCCTTTTAACCCCTTTAATCAAGCTTAAAAACGAGTTTTAAACAATATACCTCTAGCTCGGGGCTAGGGAAGAATTGTGACGAAAAACGCGTGGATAAAAGCCAACGGTTGAGGTCCTTCGTGTTCCGAGTGCACCAAAGCTCCTTATACGCAACTTGTGATGTTTGTATGATGATGGAATGATGAGACAAGAACCGAAAGTATGGTGGCGGTTGGTGGGGTGTTCGGCCGAGAACCAAAGGGAGCAAGAGAGAGAGTTGGTTTGTGTTGTGATAAGTGGTGATTATCTTCTAAGTGCTAGTGTGTATTTATAGAGAAAGTCTAGTGTTATTACCCATTGGATCATATGTAGCATAGATATTAGACATGACAAGATTATGGCAAGATCTCAAGTACATGGTGGTGCCCCCTAGGTAACCGATCGGTTGGGGGGGGGGGGTCCTTGGTCCGATTTTAAGTAGCTAGTTAGGAGTTTAGTTAAGTTATGAAGGTTAGTTTAGCGTTAAACTCCGTTAGTTATAAATAGCGTGTTATGACGGGTGTTAGGGTAATCAGAGACCCTAACTGGCTCAGAAAAATAATAATAGTGAAAATAATAATATTTTCATGTTCCGGGTAAAGTCCGGGTGTTCGGTTGGATAGAAATCCGTTGAAGTGTTACAAAAGCTTTAAAGTGTCGTTATTGCATTTTTAGTGACACAGTTTGTTTTCCCGACACTTTAGAAAGTGTCTAGTAATATTTTCTCATGTTCTGGCACTTTATTAGTCAGCTAGAAGCTGGTTTATTTGTTAAAGTGCTGTGTTTGGTACATAAAGTACATTTTAGGCACATCCGAATCAGTGTATCTTATCCCTAGAGACGCGGTACCACAACCCTTATATTCCTACACTCACCGCCAGTGTAGCCAAAATATATGAGGCTCTTAACAGGCCTTAGAGGCAGTGTCTGCCTGATGCTGGTTATATCAGCATGTTCACTGTGTATCCGTTTAGTGCTACTGTGCTTTTTGTGCATCATGTTTGTCACTAGGGTTCAGTATGTAATCAATGTAGTGACAGCAAATAAAGTATGATGCAAGTAAATGCATGTATCAATATGCAGGTAGCAGTTTATCAGCTAGTTCAATCAAGCACAGTAATCAAGTAGTAATTAATCATTAATTAAGTTGTACGGATACCTGGTTTAGTGCGGGTTGTCACATTCTTCCTCCAAAGGAAAGTGTATTCGCCTTCCATAAAGCCAATCGGTTTTTAAATATATCCACTACCGGGTCCCAATCTTTATAAGATTCATATTGGCTCCGACTTGAAGACCAAGATGTTTAAAAGGAAAAGATCCAGGCTTACACCTCAATACCTCCGCCATCAAGTTCACTTGGATTTGATCTATCCCCACCCTATAAATGCAACTTTTTTTCAAGTTCACCCTTAGGCCCGATGAAAGATAAAAGCATCTCAAAATCCTATTTAGATTTAAAGCGTTTTGAATCGACCACTCACCAATAAAAATGATATCATCCGCATACAAAAAGTGAGATAAGGCCAGGCCTTGGGAGGCAACTGATACACCTTTAAACAAACTAATATTGCACGCCTTTTCAAGACTCCGGTAAGAGCCTCCATGGCTAGAATAAATAAAAATGGAGACATCAGGTCCCCTTGCCTCAAACCCCTATAGCATTGGAACTTTTGAGTCGTGGAGCCATTTACAAGAACCGAAGCTTTCGCGGACGATCGCCATAATCCAAGTTCTCCATTTTAATGGAAAATTCATTTGCACCAAAACCGAGTCTAGGAAACCCCAATTTAATGAATCATAAGCCTTTTCAATATCAACTTTAAAAATGAGCCCCCTTTTTCCACTCCGCCTCATCCAAGGAATGATCTCGTTTAGGATCAACGGACCATCTAATATACTCTTATTAGATAGAAAACTCGTTTGCTCCTCCGAAATGAGCCCTTGAATAACCGTCTTCAACCTATTCACTAAGACTTTAGAAATCACCTTATTAATACATCCAATCAAGCTAATCGGTCGATAATCCCCGAGGCCACCGGAATCGCTACGCTTAGGAATCAAGGCAATGTAAGAAGACGTGCACCCATTACTAAAAGACCCCCTCCAATAAAATTTTTCAAAAAGTTTCAAGAAATCCCCTTGCAAACTACCCCAACATCTTTTAATAAAATAAAAACTAATCCCATCGGGCCCGGGCGCCCGATCCCCCTCACACTCCCAAAGAGTCCGCTTCCGAGTCCGACAATGAACATATGTTTGGACATTCAAGAAAAGGCTGGTGTCTCATAGGATCTTGAAACTTGTCATGGAAGAAGCTAAACACCGCATCCTTAATTAAAGGAGTCGACGACACCTACGCCCCATCAATATGTAACCCATTAATGCGATTAAAACTTGTGTTTGCATTGATAATACTGTGAAAAAAGCCGTATTCTCATCCCCTCCATTGCCCACCTTACCCTTGATTTTTGCTTAGTATCCATCGCTTTTAGTTTATCCGACTCCAAAATAAATCTTCTACAATCTGCCCTCTCTTCTAATTCATGAGGCAATAGGCTCCTAGCCTCGGCCTCTATTTCCAAAACATCAAGCCTTTCGAGTTTCGCCGCATACGTACCATTTCGGGTAGCCTTGTGATTCGCTACCCAATCCCTTGCCCTAAATTTAACCCATTTTAGCTTAGTAGCAAGAGCCAAATCAGCTGGACCTTGAAAACGAAACCAAGCACATATATTTTCCACATATTCCAACAAACCCGGAATTTCCATCCTTGAGTTAAACACTCTAGTTGGTGAAGGTCCAAAATCCATAGGAACAGTAGATAAGAATATATGGCAATGATCCGAGACCACATTCGAGAGAGTGACTACTAATGCCATCTGCCAATTGTTCATAAATCCTCGGCATCTATCCAATTTACTCAACTTTTCCCCGTTATCCGAGTGGTATGTGAACTGTCTACCTCCTATAGAATATTTTACCAAATCCGCATCAGTTATAAATTGTTTAAAATGACCCGCATTTAATGGTACAAATTCCGAATTCCTTCTTTCTGACGGGCCACGAACAACGTTAAAATCACCCATAAACGCCCATAACCCAGCCAAAGCACTCTTAACTGCTAATAAATCAGTCCATAATGAACTCCTAGCCACTGCATCATTATGCGCATACATATTCACCAAATTCAACAATTCCCCGGTAGCCACTAAAGACCCAGATGTTACAAAAAATTGTCGATGTTTTAGAACCCTGTTTTATTAAAAACCGTCGAGTTCCAAATAGATCACAAGTCCCCCCAGTGACCTACCGCTTCCACAAATTCATAATCCAATAGAGACCGACCCCAAAATTGCTTCACGACCAAATTAAAGTTACCTGTAAGTTTAGTTTCTTGAATTGCCAAAAAGTGAGCACCCTATGACGTTTTAAGACCACGTATCCAGTCTGTCTTTCTCGAGTCCTTGACTCCCCTTAGGTTAACCGCCAAACAATTCATTGATTAACAGTTGTGTCGCGTTCACCATTAACCAATTCGCTCACCTGCCCTTGAAAATTAGCCATGTGAAAACCCAACTTTTCTCCGGCTCGAATTGTCGCCTCCGCCTCTCTTATTATATCAAGGTTTTCCTGATCCACATCTATATTTCTTTCACCCTCGTGTCATACGGCACCCCTCGAGCCTGTTGAGGATTCACGTTGACACCATTGTCGCCAATATAATTTTTCATCGGCGTTTCTTCAACTTAGGTCTCGTTCGATTGAACAGACGAGACTTGATTTGTTCTATCCACTAGAGTAGGCGCTGGATTATTGAGATTAATCGAAAACTCAGAGGATTCTGTCTGATGCGAATTGATACACCAGTTCCAGCCCCCCTAACTCCATCATTAGATGGACATTAGATGGACTCCTGGCTTGTCTGGGCCTTTTTCTTGACTTAAAACATGGCCTATGACCCGCCCCTGAATTTACAACCATATTGAAGCCCAAACCACTATAAAAAATCTGCCCTACCCCACTAGCACATGCCTCCCTACTAGGAGGTTGCTCTCTCCTCGGGGTCACCAGAGCCTTGTCGGCTATCTCCTTTTCCCCATGTGTCTCCTCGTTACCCCCATGCATCTCATGCACCAAAGGAGATTATTCAATTTCCACCAGACTATTCACCTTCTCCGGATCCGAACTACCATCCGCCGGCTGAGCTTTCCGACTGTCATCCCAGATTTCCCTGTCTTCCATTTCATCATCACCCATAAACACAAATGCCTCTGATCCCGCCTGCAAGACCAATGATACCTCTAATAGGGCTTGTAACTTCTGGATAAATTCATTGTTTTTAGTTTCACCCACCCACACAAAGTAGGATCTTCCTTCATACCAGATTTCTACTTCCGAACGAATATGTGATCCCAAACCTGGCAGAACGACACATACCGCGCCGAAATTGTCCAGCTCTTCCCAAGAAAAATCCGTTCCACACACCAACTTTCCATAAGACTGGCCAATCTTTTTAAAAGCTTCATTCTCCCATAACTGCAGCGGCACTCCGGAAATTCTAATCCAAGCCAGGCGCACAAACTCCACATGACCTCCATCCCACAACATTGTAGAAGCTAACACCTCACCCAGACATCTTCTTGCCTCCTGATGAATTCGAATTCTGTTTTTTTTTCTCTGAACACGAACATAAATTTTAAACCACCGATATAGCTAACTGGGCTTTCTTTGTATCCCTCATTATCCAGCATGGCTCGTACCCTTCCGATTGTAGCTACATCTATCACCTCCATGATCACCACCTGCATAATGCAATGATCAGGATACATGGCACTTTTACCGTCAAAATCCACCACCTTTTTGGACCCCTTTATAGAGTTTGTAGTTCCTGCCACCACTTCTGATAATAAAGGTCCTCCATCTCTTCTCACAGGAATGTATTTCAGTTCTGGTTTATTTGTTGGTTGCCCGTTTCCACCTCCTTGCAGCTGAGCATTAATGCCCCCACCCACCGTTTGCACAATCTTTTGGTGAAACTTGTCGTACTTTGCTAGACATACATTCACTTTTGCTTCATATATCTTCACCAAATTCATACCTTGCAAAGTCTCTTCCACATTTGTAACCCCTTCATATCGAATGAAACCGAAGTAATTTCCCCTCGAATCCTTTTTCTTGGCCACATATGCATCTTTAATCACCCCGTATGGCTGAAAAGCTTTCCCAAGCAAAGAATTTGATATTCCCCTAGGTAGATTAGTCCCGAAAAAAGTTGTTTGTGGCTTTTGATTATTGTAGTTTCGTAGATTTTTCCGGTTGAGGACATCAGCCCACTCCCTGCCATCGCTTTCTCTCCCTACCCCATTCACGATATAAGGTTGTTAGGATAAATGTGCATAAAAACTGGATTAATAATAATGTCACCATCATTTTTTATATTAAGACTATATTTTTGAAAATCGACAGCAGATTGCAAACTATATCTTTAACCTTCAAAAAGTACAAAAAGTATTCGATGTTTGCAAACCATTACACGTTACATCCTTTAGCCTAATTTAGTTATTTTTCATTGTTAAATCTCAACAAGTGGACCCATGTGAGGGCAAAATAGTATTTTTTACCCCCTTTATCTTACTTATATTTTAATAATAAACAAAAATAAATTTAGAAATTTAATAGATATATATAGAAAGACATGAATAATAAACATATAAGCCTCTATTTCTTCTCACACCTCTCTCTCTCCCCCCTAACAGACACCACCACCACCTACCTTCCACCATCATCGCCTAACCTAATCATCAACACCATTGATGCCTTTAAACCCCCACCGTTGCTGCCTTAAATCCCCAACCCTTAACATCTCGACATGCAATATTAAAATGAAGAAGATGAATGAGAGGAATAGGGTTTTCGTTTCTTCCAGGTTTTCAAGAGCTTACAGATATGAGATTGGAGAAGGTGAAGTGTGTGGTGGGAATGCAACAGTGAGGTTAACAGAGTAGGGTTGGGAATGTAACAGTGAAGTTGTTAGTGTAGGTGTAGCTCTTGGCGGTAGTTAACGACAACAATTTCTGATTTTGATTTGGAAACAGAAAAAGGGATCTTGAAACCCTCATTTTGTGAAAGATTACGACAAGGGTTTTTGACGTGTCGGAGCGTGTACGGATTTTTTAATGTATTTTTAGTACTTTTTACTACGGATTATCAAGAATTCGTTTCGATTATAAGAATTCGAATTCGAATTCGATTCAATTCGAGTCAAGTAAATCGAATACGAATCGAATACGAATTTATAATTTCAAATTCGATTCGATTCGAAATTCGAATAAAATTATACATTTTTTATTTATTATTTTTTCACAGAATAGTAACCAAGTTTTAAAAGTGTTCTAATTAGGTCACTGGTGTCGTTTTTGTCACAATTAGATAACGTAACATTCAAATCGAGCCATGTCTTTTTTTCCACGTGTCAAGAAAAAAATGGAGCATAAGATGCTGGGGTCGAATTATTTTAATATATGAAATTATATTTATTAAAAATAAAAACCATTTAATTACATCAAAAATTAAAAAAAAAAACAAGTTACAATCCACGTCATCACTCGACGTTAGCATCAAATAAAAGAGAAAAAAGAAATAAAAATCCACATCACCACGGATACCTATGAAATGGATGAAAAAACCTTTAATTTTAATGAAGAATGAATGTTGAGTGACCTAATTGGCACACTTTTGAAACTTGAGTGACCTAATTGGAACACTTTTGAAACTCGGTTACTATTCTACAAAGTTACCCCTTGTTTTTTATATTATTCCAAGTATTAAAATTACCCATTACCAAACCAACTAAATGGCCCATAACTAAAACCTAAGTAACAAATCTATCAATAGATTTCTAACCCTGAAAATATTAACTTGTAATGTGGAGTGGTTATTCTCGACTTCTCGTTTTGAATTTTAAATTTATGATACTTTATTTGTAACTGTTTTAATATGATATCGTGCTCTATGGTTGTTTTAAAATTTATGTTTCATTTTGATAGTTTTTTTACATGTTTTTAAATAATCTAAATCAAATCAAATGTATTCGAATTTGATTCGAATTCGTTTTTTAATCGAATACGAATTGGGTTTTTTATTCGAATACGAATTCGAATCGAATTTGGTAGATTTTAATCAAATTCGAATCGAATACGAATTCAAGAGAAAATAAAAATTATTCGAATAATTCGATTGGAATAATTTGAAAATTTGATATTCGATTCGATGAACACCCCTAGCTTTTAATACCGGAATATCGTCGATGTCTAATCTAACCAAATACAGAGAGAAAATTTTTGTTTTTAATAGATAAAAATAAAGAAACAAATCTATATCAATATCAATATAATATAATAAATGAGATGAGTTTGGGCCACGTGGCATGTTATGGTGGAGCCTTAAGCTTATTTTGGGAGTGAATGCATCTCATTCACTTCTACAATTTTTGTGCGGGATCCGGTTCAGTTTGGATCATCTAATACCTGTATTTTCGGATCTGTATAAAAACCACAACCTCAATTTTTTAGACCACTTTCTTTCTTATTTTTCTCTGTAAACCCTAACAGATAACTTATAACAACCCTCGAAAACGCTCTAAAACGCTACGTAAACGAGAAACCGAACACCTTTAACCTTAATTTTTATAAAAAAAATAAACAAAATAATGGTTTATGTTTGGTCGTGGGTCTCGACAGACTCCCCTAGTCTTCTCGCGGGGCGCGAGTAGCCCTTGACTTGCCGGACACCCATGTTGACACGTGTTGGACCTAAGGGTTGACTTGGCAACCCTAGCCGTAGCTAGGGTGCCACTCGCGGGGCGCGAGAGGTCCCCTTGGGCGGGTCGCGGGGTGCGAGAGACTCCCGAAAACTTGTATAAATAGAGCCTCTTAGTAGCATTTCAAACCGTTCAACATTTTCTTTCTCTCCCAACTTCTATAATACGAAAATTATAGCCAAATACCCCCTAAATCACGAAGCTCTGCCCTGTTGTAAGTATTTTAACCCCTGATCACTAATTCGTTACCCTACCCGATTGATCTAGAACCCAGCAACGCATGTCAAGGCTCTGCCTGACTAAGTACGTTGGGGTTCTGTCTCGTGATGTATGGCTAAAGTGATTTGGGTTATTATACTAACGCGAGTGCATTGTATGTTTTTAATAGGCACTGAAGAAAATTTACAGAAAACATTCCCAGGAAGCCTATAGAATAACATAAGTGTACAATGTGAGTCATTCTTTTTTTCTCACAGTTTGTGAGCCATTATTTCAAATGTTTTACAAAACCCTAAATGTTTATCAGTTATACTTACAGTGATTAAGTTTTTGTAATTCTACAATTATCATCAGTATGTGGGGTTTTGTATACATTACTTGATACTCGTTAATATTGGACAAAGCGTTAGCCAATATTAGCATGACCGCAAGCACGGGGGACAATGGTGCCCTAATAGCAGTACTGTGTTGAGAAATTGGTAGATATAAACAAATGTAAAAACTCTTGATGCTGTAAAATATAACAATGTGTCATTTTATAAAATGGAATGTACTCACCAGTATTTCTTGCTGATAAAATATTTTTAAAACGCATTTCAGGTAACTTGATGTGAAATCTAGTAAAAGCCAGCTATGGAGCACTGAAGGCTTAAAAAAGTGGCTATAAAGTTACCTAAATAAAAAGTTTATGTTTTCAGCAACTAGGGTTTATCCCTATAAAGATATGATAAATGAAATATGGGTTTTATCCCATTTGTTTAATATAAAAGTTTGGTGTTTTGAAACTCTGAAATTTATTTCCTAACTACGATCCTGATGTCTCATTTCCGCTGCCAAATTAATAAGCACTGAAACCACCGACTCGCACTCACAGCTCCCGCTCCCATGGTAGGGTCAGGGGTTGCGACAGAAGGTGGTATCAGAGCCACTGGTTTAAGCCATTTAGGTGTTCTTTTAATACCTAAAATTTTTATATTTATGTTAGGAAATTTATATAAATAACTTCTATGTTATTCTGTGTAAATATGTATATTATTATTTTATGTTATTTTGACAATTTCTTTTAAGTTTACAGTATGAGTAGTGATCAGGGTACTTCTGACGTGTGACATTTGTGATCTGATTACAATGTACAATGTAAAACAATATCAATTATCAATAAAACGATGTGTTTTGGTGTTAATATTTGTGTATTTGTGTTTTACGATTTCACGTTTTGATTCTAGTTCGATTTCAAGCTTTAAATCGCTTTCTGGAAAGTTATATGCAAACTGATGCGTAAACGTAATCAGTTTAACGCGACAAACACTCCGGAATAGTGACATAGGCTTAACATACCTTAAATAACCTTTACATAACTTAGAAATAAGTTTTGAAGGGTTTGGTGTGTCGAAAACAAGTTTATTCAATCGCAGGGACTATTTGCGACAAACTGTGAAACTATGCCGATTCGTAGAGTAACAAACATTCTGGAACATGATCATAAGCTAAACATACCCTAAATATCCTTTACATAGCTTAGAAATAGGCTTTGAGGAGTTCGGTATGCGAAAATATGCTTATTTGATCAATAGGGACTAAAAGTGTCAAAAAGTGCATAAGTTTGCATTTACGCGCATATCTTACGTTATGAACATATCCGGACATCTAAAAATTTTTGTAATCATTAAAATATTTTATTTTAGTGATTGGAATGCAAAAATACCATTCGTCGCGTAATTTGGATCGTTTTCGCGTCCGTTTGAGTTTTCGTCATAATTAACCGAATAAGGAGATCGTACGACCAAACGAACCGACATCCGAGATGTTTTCAAGCATATTTCATGTTCCCTATGCTTTAACTTCATTGTAGAACCTTGAAATGGGTTTAACGGGGCTTAAAAGCATCAAAAACTGAGTTATGGGCTTGCAGGGACCATTTTTGACAACTGCTGATACTTATCTCGCGGGCCGCGTAAGATGAGGATTGATCTTACGCGGGGTGCGACAACCTCAGATGACAGAAACATTGAATCTGGTATATCAGCCTGTTTCCACTTATTTTAACCACTGGTTTGGCATACCATTGGCTTGTTTTTGTGCTCCCCTTCTATTAGAAACTATGGGCCACATGTGTATGGCCAAGATCATGCTTTGATCCTTGCAAAAACACATGTAATAATCCTAGAGATTCAAGATTTCCTATAAATAGCTTGGGTTTTTGCCATTCTCATTGCTCAAATTGATCTAATCAGCTCTAAGTTGAAGCTCTCACATTGTTGAAGGCTTCATACCTGAGTTTTTGTTCAATTCTTCCTAGCTTGGACCTTTTATAAGCTTCTTTCATGCTTGTTTATGCTTTTCAAGCATGAAAGTCAAACAGTGTTTGACTTTCTGCTTTGACCATGAATTGGTCAAGTCAAAGTTCAATTGAACTTTGCAACGTGAGCGTAATCACGATGGTTATAGTCCTTTGTGACTATACCTACTGATTACCACGTTTATTAGTCGAAGTGACGAGTCAAAGTTTCGGTCAAAATGCCGATTATGCGCATTTTGCGACGAAACTATTTTTGGGTTTCAAAACACTTTGTTTTGATATCAAACCTGTTTTCTAACTTAGTTAAACATGTTTTAACATGTTTAACTCGTCACTTTTAGTCTAGTGCTTGTTTAGGGTCGTAAGTCAAGCGGTCTTGACAACCGCTTAGACTTTCGAACCCGACCCGTTTGGTCGATCATTAGGATCCGACCAAGCATATTTTGTGACCATAGTTGTATAGGGAATAACCTTCCGAGGTTATACCTTATGGTCACTTAGTTTAATTAGTTGTATGATAGGTAGTTTATATGCCTTAGGTAAATGACCAAAATGCCCATTTCATGCATAATTTGAATTTAAATATATGTAACCTAACTTTTGTCACTTAAACTGATTATGCAACATATTTAAACATGTTAGTGCATATAATACTTGTCATAGGACTAGTTAGGCGTCTCCAACGAGCATTCGCGCGAACGACGTGTTAAAGTAGCGTAGACTACCTTAACGGGTCAGAACGGGTCGTAAGCACTTAGGATAGGTTTCGATTTGGAATGTAGGCTTTGTTAAACCATATCATATGAGTTCCAATACTCATTTGGTTTACGAGACCCCATTCTACCCGATCTTCCGATTTAGGTGTCGATTTATTAACTTAGCGATTCGATTACTAGGTACCACTTGATTTCCTTGGTTTTCCCGAGCATTGTTAGTTCATTTAAATCGAGGATACTTTGCAATTCAAGGTGAGTACATAGACCCCCTCTTTTTACATGTTTTGTGGTAACTATGTGAGTACATAGTTCCCCTATTTTATTGTTTTCAATTGTTTTGGGGTGATTCATATGTGTTAAAAGATTTCAATGCTTTCAACGATGATTTAAAAAACGAATACTATGGTTTATATTAAACATAACGATTTCGATAATGTGAATGAACTTGTTGGGATGTAATTACATAACGAATGACATTCATTAGCTTTGGCCGAGCCGACCAGTAGTATGTTATGGTACCATAGGATCTGACAAATCCCGTTATCGAACTATCGCCATGGTTATGTGTGGGGATATGTGGGTAACGACAAAACCTGATTGTTTTGGTCAAAAATTACCGAAGCAATTAAGTGATCAAATTAGTTAAGTGAGGTAGTGTGCTAAGTAAGTGTGTTGAGAATATGCTGATTAAGTTGTTTGCAAAAACAGTTTTCAGGATACGGCTCAGGATATTGAGCTGTATCTGCGATCAAACAATGAGCAAAAAGTAAAGGAGGTGACACGAGATATACGAGGAAAGCCCTTGATCAATCTAGATCGCCGGCACAAAACCTCGGGAGCTGACAATCGCAGCTGCCTTGTTCTTCTTATTACTTCAAACGTCAGGATACAGTGCAGGATATTGATCAGATCGCTAAGTGTTACAATGCTTTTTTGTGAAAGTGAGAGTTGCGAGAGAGTAAAGTGTTAGAGAGCAGTGAGTGTTGTTGTGTCCTATTCGATCTGATTTATCCATCTATTTATAGCTAAGAAATACAAACAAAAATTCCTCTAAACGGGGGATGCCTCTGAATATTCCATAGTTAACGTTATGGACCGAGTAAAACGGCTTCAATGTCTTCCTTTGAACGACTTAGACCTAGTCTTCCGGGGAAAGGGTCCTCATGAACGTTACAAGCTTGGACTCATATTCCTGCACATAATCCGTTAGTGATCCTCAGGATACCGTTCAGGATGTTACCAATATCCTGAATGAGCATCCCGGGCATGAACATATATCATACAACCAAGATATAACTTAAGATATTACCCAGGATATGGGCTCAGAATTTCACCCATAAAAATTGTCCCCAAAAATGTTACCGTTAAGTATCCTAATACTAACGGTTACATTTTTTCATGAATAACGAGGTAATTAAGAGATAAGACCTTGATGTGACTAGTTGTAACCACGCAGCCTATAATTACTCATTACATCCCTATAACTTCTCATCCTCATCATCATTTAACCTTTACCGAAGAGAAAAATGGTAAACATTTCTCTCTTAATCCCATCTTCGTCCTCCATTCTGTTTAATATTCCGGCACCATATGGCGAGACAAACAAGATCGAGCTCTGGTGACTCTGCTCCCACGTTCATCCACCAGAATATTCTCCAAGATCCAGAGAATGAAATATGCACCTTCGATAGTGCCCACTTGTCAGCCCTGAAAACCTCCGGCATCTTCTCGGAAGGGACGGTGTTTCGGCCATTCGATCGGGAAATCCGGTCGGATATGGTTTCAGAGGAGTGGTTGTGCTTCAACGCTTTTCCCTTTACCTTAGGGCTGTAATTTCCTTTTCCTGATTTCATCACCGAGTTCTTTAATATTACGAAAATCTGTTTTAGTCAAACAATGCCAATGCTTTGGCGAGTCTTGTCTGTTCTTGACCAAATCAAGAGGAACCATATCCCTGATCTTTCCGTTCATGACCTCCCTCTAGCATACCGGCTTAGATGCCACGGCTCTTGTCGATTCTTGTTTTATTCCACTTCCAGCGATCCACTGATACTCTGAGCCACCAGGAACGAAGAGGAATGGAAATCCAAGTTCTTCTTTGTAAAAAGAGACTCAATCCCTGGTGGAGCGGATTATCCGGGGAAGTGGTTGAGAAAGGGTAGGATTTAGGGTTTTAAGATGATCCTGTCTTGTATCCTGTTTCATATCTTGTACTGACTTTTTGATTTTCTTGAACACAGCCAATTTCAGGAAGCTTGCACCTCCCTTAGCCGAATCACAGAAGAGAATCGACGCCATCAGACTCCTCCCAGAGGCTGAAAGAAGTTTCAATCCATTTCCACCATATCCAAGTCCACTTTCCAGTGCAAACATGTCTGGTAAGGATCCTGCACGATATCCTGCATACATGTTTTTATTTGATATATTTAGGAAAGATATTTACTCCCCGTATGCAGACTCCAGCAAAGTTCCAATCCTCCTTGATCTTGACGAGCTTGACAGTTTCCCCACTCCAGTCATTGTCAAGAAAGAGACCCCTGCTGCTACCAGCTCCAAGCCGCTCCCGGCTCCTAAGCCCAACCCGAGGACTCGTGCTTCCACCGCAAAAAAGAGGAAAGGCTCTGAAGTTAGCGCCCCAGGCTCTGAAGGGTTCTCTTATGAAGAACTCAGCTTTGCTGACTCCTTGGAGCCGATGACATCCTTCCTTAATAAGGTATTATCCTGATACTATATCCTGCACACATATCTTGATAGAATATCCTGACAGAATATCCTGACAGGATATCCTGGTTAATGGATCTTGACTTGTACCTGAATTTTGACTTGCAGGGCCTCCAGCATCTGCTCCACCTTTACACCGATGCTTGCAGCACGAATGCGTTCCAAGAGGCTAGGATCAAACAGCTCGAGACCACTGTTGCTGACCAAGGTGCCATTGCTGAAGTGAAGACCCGACATTACGAGGACAAGCTGAAGAAGGTCACCCAGGATGCTGAGATAAAGCTGGCTGCCGTCCAAGTGGAGCATGAACAGGCCATGGTCTCTTTCCGAGAAGGGATCAAAAACTCAGCCATTGTCTCTTTGCTGCAAGCTCGAATTAAGATGGCTTATGAGGCCAAGGAGACAGGTCTTGAGTGCCCAGCCTGGCCGGTTGAATCCTGGGTAGCAAGGTTGAAGGAGCTTGGAGGCAAAGCTGTGCCTTATCCTGCTGAGGCTGGTGAATCCTCTAAGTCAGCAGAGGTGGTGGCCAAGGCTGGAGAGAAGAAGGATGCTGGGACGGATGTTGGTGAGGATGCTGAGAAGACGGAGAAAGCTGGTGAAGATGCCGCTGTGTGAGGGCATTTAAGTGGGCGATGATGGATGTTGATGCCTAGGCCGGAGCCCACTTTTTAAATTTGATCGTTGGTTTGTAACCCTAAAACAATTTACTTTTCCTGCACCTGAACAATTTACATTTCCTGCATGCTTTTTGAACAATATAACAGTTGGAGGTGGATGGGTCTCGGTTTGAGATGAAACCTTCAACTGTTATGTAAATATAACTAGGAACCTTTTGTGCTTTTGGTGGATGGGTCTCAGTTTGAGATGAAACCAAAAGCACAAACTTTTGCCATGTTAATAATATAACTTTCTTTTGACCCTATCTTTGTTGTTATTCTTTTAATGCATAAATTTTACTTATGAAAATAGTCTTGTTAGAACATTCTTGGGAACATATTGTAAGAGTATCCTGAGAGATATCCTGATCAGGATACTGCCACATAACTTAGAAAACTCAAGTTATCCAAATAAAAAGGAGAGATCATACCAGAGATTCCTAAAGAGTCAATTCCAATTTTCCATCATAGGAATGTCCCCAGTGCACATTTATAGGTTTGAATCCATCCTTTAAATTGTATGATGTATGTCCCCTGTGTTCATCATATGCAAGTATAGTTATACTTTAGTTTTTCCGTAGATAAATCCTGAACATCCTGGGGATTAACCCTTAATATCCTGGGGATAAACCCAGATTTTCATGCGCTACAGGCGGGAGTGTATAAACTCCAAGACTTTGAAAGGTGAAAACCTTTAAACCTTAGAGAGTATGAAAATACCCTTTCGTGAGAGAGGGTGATCAATCCTCATATACCTTTAGGATCCAGGATATAGCCAACAATAACGAAATTGTCAGCCACTTTTACATGGACTGGTCCCGCTATCTTGAACTATCCCTGGATAACTTGCGCTCCAGGCGGGGTGTTTAAACCCAATTCGAGAGAAAGGTGAATACCTTTAAACCTGTGAAGGGATCAGGATCCCTTAAACGTGAGAGAGGGGGCCAATCCTCTAATCTTTCGAGTTATCCTGAGTGTATATCCTGGAGCATATTCTGCAAAACACTTTAAACTAAGGTGGGTGTTAGCTTGGCTAACACCCTTCCGATGCTTAAGTCAGTAATGGGTTCAGAAGAATAAATAAATTCAAACATATTGAAAAGAGATAGAATTCATACCATCCTGAGTTAGAAATTAAATTCTAAACTCACTTGAAATAGAGCTTTAGGTGTATAGCATTCCAGGATCTGGGTAGCATATCCCCTTCCATATTCTTGAGTCGGTATGCTCCTTTTCCTGATTCAGAATCAACCTGATATGGTCCTTCCCACTTTGGAGCCAACTTTCCATCGGCAGGATTAGTAGTATTTTGAAAAGCCTTTCTTAATACCCAATCCCCAACTTGAAATCTTCTAGTCCTTATATTCTTGTTATATGCTCTGGATATCCTCTGTTGATATGCTGCCATCCTTAGCCTTGCTGCATCTCTTGTTTTGTCTACAGTGTCCAAATCTTGGCACAAAGCTTCAGGATTCTGCTCAGGATCCCGGAGGATAGATCTTGCCGTAGGTATCACCATTTCTGTTGGGATCACTACTTCTGCTCCAAATACAAGGAAAACGGGGTTTGGCCAGTTGCATTTTTTACCATTGTTCTATCAGCCCACAAAACAAAGGGTAGTTGTTCTGCCCATCTTCCTTTCTTAGCTCCTAGTCTCTTCTTCAAGTTGTTGACAATTATCTTGTTCGAGGATTCAGCTTGTCCATTTTCTTGAGGATGTACTGGAGTAGATGTGATCATTTTAATTCCCCAACTCTTGCAAAACTCAGTAGTCCTCTTACTTATAAACTGAGATCCATTGTCACAAATGATTTCAGCTGGTACTCCAAACCTGGTCAGGATATTCCTTTTTATGAAGGATACTACTTCTTGGTCTCTAACTTGAACAAATGCTTCAGCTTCAACCCATTTGGAAAAATAGTCAGTCATTGCCAGCATAAAGACTTTTCCTCCTGGAGCTTTTGGCAATTTTCCCACTATGTCCATCCCCCATTTCATGAATGGCCAAGGGGAAGTTATAGGATATAGTGGTTCAGCTGGTTGATGTAGTATGTTACTGTGCCTTTGACATGCATCACATCTTCGAGCATATTCTGTAGCATCTTTTTTCATTGTCGGCCAATAGTATCTTGTTCTTAATACTTTTGAGAATAATGACCTGCCCCCAGTTTGGTTACCACAATCCTCTTCATGTATATCCTGAAGTACTTCCTTAGTCTCAGGATCCTCCAAGCATCTCAGGTATGGACCTGCAAGAGATTTCTTATACAAAACATTATTTATAATGGTGAATCGCGATACATTCATCCTAAATGCCTTAGGGTTTTCGTCTTTAGGGATGTGTCATTCCTTGAGATATTTTATGATTGGAGTCATCTAGGATTCAGTATCCTCATCAGGATCATGACCAGGATCCTGGATGCTTGTTACCTCCTTATCCTGAGCTTTGAAGGGATCCACAGTAGGATACAGGATATGAAGTATCGGTATTTGGGTTCCCTCTGGTATCCTGACTGATGATCCTAGGTTTGCCAAGGCATCCGCTTCAGCATTATCTTCTCTTGGTACCTGTTCAAGTGTAAAATCATCGAAACATCCTGCTAATTTTTTGAGAATATCGAGGTACTCGATTAACTTCTCACCTTTAACTACATAGGATCCATTAAAATGATTAGTGATTAACAAGGAGTCAACATATACTTGCAAATTCTTAATATTCATATTTTTAGCCAACTCTAATCCTGCAATTAAAGCCTCATATTCTGCTTCATTATTAGTAGCAGGAAATTCACACCTAATAGCCTGGGGTAATATGTCCCCCTGTGGCGATTTTAGTAGTATTCCCAATCCTACTCCTCTAACATTAGATGCACCATCAATATATAATGTCCAGGATTCTGAGGTTTCTCCTAATTGTTGGACTTCTTGGTCTACTTCATCCTGAATATCACCACTGAAATCAGCCACAAAGTTAGCTAGAGCCTGTGATTTTATGGCATTTCTAGGTTCATATACTAAGTCATAAGCACTTAACTTCACTGACAACTTAGCCATCCTGCCTGGCATCTTAGGTTTCCTAAGCACATTTTTAACAGGATAATTGGTTTTAACATGAATCCTATGTGTCTCAAAGTAATGTCTAAGCTTTGTCGATGCCATAACTAGAGCCAATATTAATTTTTCTAAATGAGAATATCTAGTTTCAGCATCTAATAAACTTTTACTAACATAATAGACAGGATACTGCTGACCTTCATGATCCTTTACAAGGACAGCACTTACAGCATTCCCCGATACTGCGAGGTATAGGGATAGTGGTTCACCATTTTCAGGCTTCATCAATAGAGGTGCAGTTGAAAGATACTGCTTCAAATCCTGCAGGGCTGCTTCATGCTTCTCTTTCCATTCGAACTTCTTGTTTTTCTTTAGGATATCATAAAATTCCTTACATTTTTCCGAGGATCTTGAGATAAATCTGTTTAACGCGGCTACTCGTCCCGTCAGTCTTTAAACATCCTTCATATTGGTAGGTGACTTGATACCTAAGATGGCTTTGATCTGTTTTGGGCTAGCTTCTATCCCTCTTTTAGTTACCATATATCCTAAAAACTTTCCTGCTCTAACTCCAAAATGGCATTTGGCAGGATTTAGCTTCATATTATATTGATCCAGGATATCAAATGCTCCCTTAATATCCTGGAGGTGATCCTCAGCCTTTTTAGATTTTACCACCATATCATAAATGTACACCTCCATGGTGTCCCCCAGCTTGTCTTTAAACATCATGTTCACCAATCTCTGGTACGTTGCACCTGCATTTTTTAAACCAAAAGGCATAGCAGTATAACAATAAATACCTGTTGGTGTCATGAAGGCTGTATCCTCCTGGTCTGAAGGTTCCATTTAAATCTGCTGAAATCCTGAGGATGCATCCATGAA
Organism: Helianthus tuberosus; assembly: GCA_030545235.1. Classification (NCBI taxonomy): domain Eukaryota; kingdom Viridiplantae; phylum Streptophyta; class Magnoliopsida; order Asterales; family Asteraceae; genus Helianthus; species Helianthus tuberosus. The sequence goes on along the minus strand of CM060426.1, from coordinate 44,689,970 downwards.
GGTTAACATCTCATGGCCGGCAGTCGCGTCCACCATTGCATCAATATGAGGAAGAGGAAATGGGTCTTTGGGACAAGCTTTATTCAAGTCTGTGTAATCTACACAAACTCTCCATTTCCCATTTTTCTTCTGTACCACGACTACATTTGCTAGCTATCTTGGAAACTTGACTTCTCTGATTATTTTGGATTTCAATAGCCTCTCTACTTCTTCCTGAATAATCGTATTTTGCTCCGGAGCAAATTTCCTTCTCTTTTGTTGGACATGTTTGAATGATCTGTCAATACCGAGCTTATGTGTTATAATATCTTTGGAAATTCCTGTCATATCCTCGTGCTTCCACGCGAATGTTGACATCCTGCATTTCAAAAAGTTAGTCAACTGTTCTTCAATATCCTGAGGGATATTGGTTCCTGCGAGCATCGAGATATCCGGATTATCCTGATCCAGGATAATTTTATTTACATCCTGCTCTGAAGCCTCCACGATATCCTGGGCCCGCATCTTTAATTGCTATGTTGCATTGGGCTTGGTTGAGGATTTCATTGAGGATGAGTAACATTCCTTCGCCTCCTGCTGATCACTATCAACCTTGACAACCCCCCAAGGGGTAGGGATCTTGATGCATTGATGATAAGTTGATGGCACAACCTTCATATCATGGATCCATGGCCTACCCAATATGATATTATAGCAGGATAGGGAGTCCATCACACAGAAACGTTGTATTGAGTTGACCCCTTCAACATATACTGGTAACTTTATCTCTCCCACTGTGTTCCTAGCCTCTCCACTGAACCCAACAAGCACTGTGGATTTTGAAGTGATATCCATTGGAGATACATTCATTCTCTTCAAAGTCTCTAGTTGGATTATGTTGACGGAGCTGCCATTATCCACCAATATCCAGCGTCAAAATGGTTAGCCACATATAATGTTATTACCAAAGCATCATGGTGAGGATCCTGGACAGTATCCCTGTCATCACTGTCGAAGGTGATCACTTTATCAGTTGTGAAGGTAGTCATCCTGGCTGGTTTATCTCCTCTTTCGGCCTTAGCCTCCTTTGCATGTCTCTTAGCTGCAGAATACGAATTCCCACAAATGTCAGATCCTCCTGAAATAAAGTTGATTATCTTGTCATCCGCAGGAGGTGATGCTGCTCGTTCAGGATCCTTCTCTGTATCCTGACCCTTATTCTTCTTTCTGTTGGACTCTGTATGCCCAAGACACATAGTAAATTGATGTGGCTAGTACGTTATGATCCAAGTCGAGTCATACCCAATAACAAGCTAGACAAACACTTATATTATTTATTTGTGATATGATCAAACAAATAAATATTAACACTTACAATATTTGGAAATTGGTTTTCTAAATAATTACACTTGAGAAACTAATAAATTATATGGATAATTTATTTTGAGAGAATATTTTATTTTGTTATTTAATAGGTTAAATAACATTATAAAAGATTATATAAAGTCTTGCAAATATAGTGTTATATTTATAAAGGTTATAAATATATATATATATATATGTACCAAGACTTAATTTTATAAAAGAAATTTATATTTTTTTTATAAAAAACCCACATGGGGCCGCCCCCCCTTGTCTCTATCCAGAGTCTTGTTCCAATCACATTTCATGCATATGCATGGATTTAGATTGGGTGGTCTATCCAAAGACTTTGGTCCAATGCATGTACATGCTTTTGCATGAGTTAGAGATGATTCCATTGGGTGAAAAAGGAGGTGGACATTTCTCTCAAATTATATATAAACTTTATGGCAAAAATAAAAGAAGAAGAGCTGAATTTTTACTCTAAAAAATTTCGGCCATAAGTGTGTTCTTTCAAGTGTTCATATCTTTGATCTTCAAGTGTTAAATCCTAGCTAAACTTGTGGTGTTTGTTGGAAGCTTGGGGTATACAAGCTTGAGGTCCTCTACTCTTGAAGACAACCATTACAAGAAGCATCATCCGTTTCATAATCCTTGTACTTCAAGAAGGTAGTTTTCTAAACATCCTATGGTTGTGTTTGATAGTATACATCTCATATATGGATCCGGGTTTTGGGATTTTGCATATAAATAGGTTTATATCTTATAAAAGTAACATGTTTTAAACTAATTTTCCGCTGCGTTTTTATTTCATATGGATGAAATTACTTTGATGAACATGTTAAAATCCCATCAATGGCATCTAGAGCCGCTTATATGAGTGCATACTTCAATAGATTAAAAATTTCGGGTTTCGGGTTTGAAGAAAACCCTATGGCCGAAAATTTTAACTTGGTTAACCCTTTGTTTTTCAAGATTATTTTCTTACATGCATAAGAGAATCTTGAAAAATTTATTTCATATGGATGATTTGTTTGTTTGGACAAAACTTAACTTTTCGGTTTTTTAAAAATAGCCGAAAATGTTTATAAAAGGGAACCATTTTTTTATGCTTCTTGAAATTAATATATATATATTTGGATATATATTTTGGTGCATATGACCTAGCCATGACCTTGTGTTGAATGATTGTGTTGTGATTTATTATTTCAATGGGTTGTAATAATCATTTTGTTCTTCCATTAGAAGATATGTAATTTATTTATTTCATTTGGTATGTAAAATAAATAGATTAGGTGCATTTTATTTTACTAGAAAAAATGTATTAGGATATTTTGTAAAAGAAGATGCACACAAAAATGCGGTTTTGGTTTGGACCATAATATTCGGTCCAAAGAACTTCATCGTTCTTAACGGGATATTAACCCGATAACCAAAACACATTTTTGAAGTCCAAAGGAGTTTGGAGCTGAAAATAAAAGACTTTTGGAAGCTCAAAGAAGGTGGAGAAATCACAACACAAGATGGAGACTTGAAGCATTTGGATGCGGGATCAAGTGGGAGCTCATCGACACATTACTTGTGTCATTTTCACCCTTTAGGAAGGACCTTTTGACACACTTGTTTCGGCTAACAAGTGTTGTCAAAATAGTTGGCTATGGTTATGCACCTATTGTTATGCTTGTGTGGTTGTTTATTTTGTTGTTTAGATGATATGTAGATATGCATGACTTAACAAACTAATAATCAACAACAAGCGTAAAATTGGTTCTTGACAAAGTCATTAAAATGTTTAATAAAGGTTTTATTAAAAATTAATGATTTTATAATAAAATGGGTTTTATTAAAAAGAACCATGAAAATTAGTTTTCACTAAAGTACCATTGATTTGAATGCATGCAAATATATGGTACATAAAGTTTTCTAAACTAGAATTTTGAAAACTCAAAATCCCTTTTATAAAACAAGTCAAACACCATCCTTTTATACAACACTCGAAACACTTGGGAACTCTTATTGTGGGAGAAAGGTCACCTAACCACATTTGAAGGAACTTGTATGTTCGAGGTGGGTTTACCATGTTTGTGGGATAAAGGTCACCTAACCACTTATGTGTATAAACTCACACGTGTGTGTAAGTTGGACGACTTGATTTGGAAACCATGAACTTAGGGTCACCAAAGCATGGGGAACAAAGGTGTTGATGGGATTAAACATGCCAACTAAACATAAAGATGTTTAACCGATCCCATATGGCTAGAAGTTGCAAAGAGTTGCAATTGTCAAACGTTGACTACCTTGTTAATTTAAATAGAGGGATAAAGGTCACCTAACCAATATTTAAATGTAACGTTGGATTCTAGATTTTAATTATTAATTGTCTTTAAGACACAAAAGGGTATTAATGATTAAAATATAATAATATCAAAAATACTAAAATTGAACTTGTTAAATTTTGTAGATGGCCGCTAACAATGCAAACCCGATTAACCAAACCGTCCGAAACCTGTCACTAAGAACCATCCTTGAAAAGGATCGTCTCAACCATAACAACTTCATGGATTGGTTTCGAAACTTGAGAATCGTTCTCAAGCAAGAGAAAATATCCTATGTGTTGGACGATCCTATTCCTGATGAACCTAACGTGGAAGATGTGGAAGCCTACAACGATTGGGTTAAATATACCGAGGACTCCATGCAAGCCTCATGCCTCATGTTGGGAACTATGATTCCCGAAATTCAAAAGGATTTTGAACACCACGGGGCATACGACATGATTACCCAGTTAAAGGAAATGTTCCTACAACAAGCAAGGGTAGAACGCTTCGAAACTGTTCGGGCGCTTCATGCATGTCGAATGGAGGAAACCCAATCGGTATCATCTTATGTTCTCAAGATGAAAAGCCACATTGATCGCCTCGAACGGCTAAATTGTCCCGTCTCTAAAGAGTTGGCTACGGATTTGATCCTCAACTCTTTAACAAAGAAATTTGAGAGTTTTGTAATGAATTACAACATGAATGGATGGGACAAGAGCATTGGTGAGCTTCATGCAATGCTCAAGACGGCCGAAGCAAGTATGGGCAAAAAGGCTTTACCCGTCCTAGCGATCAATGAAGGAGGCAACAAGAAGAGGCCCCACCCCGACTCTAAAGCAACCTATGCTAAAAGAAAGGGACACGTCAAAGGAAAAGGGAAAGGAAAAGCTAAAGCTAAAGCAGAACCCACCAAACCGAAGGAGAAGAAGCAAAAGGTTGCTACAAATGACCCATGTTTTGAATGTGGTGAGATAGGACATTGGAAGAGAAATTGTCCAACCTATCTCAAGGAGTTGAAAAACAAGAGGGATGCAGGGCAAACCTCAGGTACTATCTTTATGATACATGTTGAGCTTAATGTTATTTCTTCTAACACATGGGTACTAGATACCGGATGTGGAACTGATATTTGCAATTCGTTGCAGGGGTTCAGAAGAAGTAGACATTACAAGAAGGGAGACAGTAGTCTCTTTATGGGCAACGGAGCAAAAGTTGAAGTCGAAGCTCAAGGAGACTACGTTTTAAAGCTTCCAAGTGGTTTGGAAGTGATTTTGAAGAATGTTTTATATGCTCCTAGTTTGACTAGGAACATAATTTCTGTTTCCCTTTTAAAACAATCTGGTTTCAATTTCGAATTTGTTAACTATGATATTTATGTTTCTATGAATGATGTGTTTTATTTTAAAGCTATATCTTTAAATGGTATTTATGAATTAGATCATGATAACACATCATATGATAGCTCAATGTACCAAGTAACCAACAAGAAACTCAAAATGGATTTGAGTGATTCCTACCTTTGGCATTGTCGCCTTGGACATATAAGCAAGAATCGCATGCATACACTTCAGAAAAATGGTCTTCTGAATACAAATGAAGATAATTCATTTGATGTATGCGAATCTTGTTTACAAGGCAAAATGACCAAGACACCCTTTAGTGGAACTTTTGAAAGGGCAAAAGACTTACTAGGTATCATACATTCGGATGTATGTGGTCCTTTTAAGCCGATGACTAGGAATGGTGAAAGATACTTCATTACCTTTACCGATGACTATAGTCGTTATGGATATGTGTACTTACTAAGACACAAGGATGAAGCATTTGAAATGTTCAAAGACTTCAAAAGTGAAGTAGAAAATCAACTCAAGAAAACAATTAAAGTCTTTCGTACCGATAGAGGAGGTGAATACCTAAGTGGTGCCTTTCAAGATCATCTTAGAAGTTGTGGAATCATTTCACAACTTACTCCACCAGGAACACCACAACACAATGGTGTGTCCGAAAGGAGAAATCGAACTCTATTAGATATGGTTCGATCTATGATGGCTAGAAGCACATTACCTCTATCATTTTGGGGTTACGCTTTGCTCTCCGCAGTCCGTATACTAAATATGGCCCCAACCAAGAAAGTAGAAAGGACACCTTTTGAAATATGGCATGGAAACCCTCCATCATTATCATTCTTAAGGGTTTGGGGTTGTGAAGCTTATGTTAAGCAATACACTCCAAATAAATTGGAAGTCCGATCTACTAAGTGTATCTTTGTAGGATATCCTAAAGATGATATAGGATATTATTTCTACGATCCAACCGAGCAAAAGGTATTTGTTGCTCGAAAGGGTAAGTTCTTAGAAGCTAAATTCCTTATGGAAGGAACTAGTAGTAGAACAGTGGAACTTGAAGAGGATCAAGAACCACAAGACGATACACGTTTGGTTGATACTAGCACTCAACAAGAGGTTGTTGAAAATGATCAAGAGGTTGATCGGAACACACAAAATGTTCGCAGATCTGGTAGAATTAGTAATCCACCTGAAAGATATGGATTTTTCATGGATGGATGCTACGTGGTAGATTCAGATGAACCAACCACATACCATGATGCAATGTCAAAATCTGATTGTGACAAATGGCTTGAAGCCATGAACATAGAGATGCAATCCATGTATGACAACCAAGTTTGGGAATTGGTTGTGCCACCACTCAACTCCAAAGTAGTTGGAAGTAAGTGGGTTTTCAAGAAGAAAACGGATATGCATGGTAACTTGGATACTTACAAAGCAAGACTTGTAGCAAAAGGTTTCACTCAAACTCAAGGGATTGATTATGATGAGACCTTCTCGCCTGTGGCGATGCTAAAGTCAATCAGGATATTATTTGCCATAGCTGCATATTATGACTATGAGATCTGGCAATTGGATGTTAAAACGGCTTTTCTTAATGGATATCTTGATGAAGATGTCTATATGGTTCAGCCAGAAGGTTTTGTCGATCCAAAACATCCTGACAAAGTATGCAAGTTAAAGAAATCAATCTATGGATTGAAACAAGCATCTAGAAGTTGGAATCATCGTTTTGATGAAGAAATTAAGAATTTTGGATTCATCAAGAACGGTGATGAAGCTTGTGTGTATAAGAAAGCTAGTGGGAGCATCATCACTTTCTTAGTACTGTATGTCGATGACATTCTACTATTTGGGAATGACATTCCAACCATGGAAGGTGTAAAAGCTTGGCTTGGAAGTTGTTTTTCCATTAAGGATCTTGGTGAAGTCGCCTACATTCTGGGAATAAAGGTCTATAGGGATAGATCAAGGCGCTTGATAGGTTTAAACCAAAGTGCATACATTGACAAAGTCTTGAATAGTTTCCAAATGGAGAACTCTAAGAGAGGTTTTGTACCTATTCAAAAGGGGACAATATTGAATACATCTCAATGTCCTAGCTCAAAGGATGAGCAAGAGAAAATGAAAAGAATCCCATATGCGTCAGCTATAGGGTCCATCATGTATGCAATGATATGCACCAGACCGGACGTTTCATGCGCCTTGAGCATGACGAGTAGATACCAGCAGAATCCAGGTAACAGTCATTGGATGGCTGTTAAAAGTATATTGAAATATCTTAGGAGGACTAAGGATATGTTCTTAATATATGGATCTGGTGAGGAGGAACTCGTTGTAAAGGGTTACACGGACGCGAGTTTCCAAACCGATCGAAATGATTCTCGATCGCAATCGGGGTATGTCTTCATTTTAAATGGTGGAGCAGTCTCTTGGAAGAGCTCAAAACAAGACGTGGTAGCATTGTCCACTACAGAATCAGAATACATCGCCGCTTCATTGGCAGCCCAGGAAGCTGCATGGCTGAAGAAATTTATAGCCGACCTAGGGGTGGTCCCTACCATTCAAGACCCCCTAGAGATCTTTTGTGATAACGAGGGTGCGATTGCTCAAATCAAGGAACCTCGTGCGCACCAAAAGACTAGACATATCGAGCGGAGATTCAACTACATAAGGGATGAAGTTGAAAAGGGAAAGATATGTATCCGCCAAGTTCACACAGATCAAAACATTGCGGATCCACTCACGAAGCTCCTTGATAGGGGAAAACATGAGGGTCATACATGTTCCTTAGGACTTCGATATTCTAGTGATTGGATTTGATCTAATTTTGTATTTGGATATTGAAACAATTGTTAATTTAACTCTTTTATGGTATTTTGAGTTATGTTTCATATTAGCATGTTTAAATCCGTGAATAAGTTAATTATTCTAAATGTCCGTAGTCGATCATAATTGTGGGAACAAATATGAATGTAAGACTATTATGAACTTGGATTGGTGGATATTCATTTAGAATGAATATAGAGCAAAGTGTTGCTGCCAAAGTTCATAGATATTTGTGGGATACAAATATTGGACTGGCTCGCTCTCAAATATTACTGCATGGAATCATTTGTGATTGGTCATAAGTAAATTTGAGTAAAGGAGAATATCATAGTATCCTCAGACCTGAGATACATATTGGGTCTTGATATTCACCAAATATTATACCTTGACTTTTTCTTCGCTGTCAGTAATATGACAGTACATAAGGCTAAACTCAGGTGTGGTACAAGGTGATTGTGAGAGACGTATGTAGTCAAGATGGGATTTGTTCCTCTTATTCGTTGAGAGTAAGATGTCTAAGGCCTGCTAAAGTTAAATCAACAGAGAGTGATCACTCTGTGTCTCTGGATTTAACATGACATCTGTAACGAAAGGATAAATGATAGATTCACGTAAATCATGTTCAAGTAAGGGACTTGAAAGGGATGATGTTATTGAATGGCAAATATAGTCATACGTATCGGGGGTAGTAAACCGTAGTTAGGCGTCATTTACTGCTTGCATCAATCTTCTATGTATCTTGTGCAAGTGGGAGATTGTTGGACTCTGTATGCCCAAGACACATAGTAAATTGATGTGGCTAGTACGTTATGATCCAAGTCGAGTCATACCCAATAACAAGCTAGACAAACACTTATATTATTTATTTGTGATATGATCAAACAAATAAATATTAACACTTACAATATTTGGAAATTGGTTTTCTAAATAATTACACTTGAGAAACTAATAAATTATATGGATAATTTATTTTGAGAGAATATTTTATTTTGTTATTTAATAGGTTAAATAACATTATAAAAGATTATATAAAGTCTTGCAAATATAGTGTTATATTTATAAAGGTTATATATATATATATATATATATATATGTACCAAGACTTAATTTTATAAAAGAAATTTATATTTTTTTTTATAAAAAAACCCACATGGGCCCCCCCTTGTCTCTATCCAAAGTCTTGTTCCAATCACATTTCATGCATATGCATGGATTTAGATTGGGTGGTCTATCCAAAGACTTTGGTCCAATGCATGTACATGCTTTTGCATGAGTTAGAGATGATTCCATTGGGTGAAAAAGGAGGTGGACATTTCTCTCAAATTATATATAAACTTTATGGCAAAAATAAAAGAAGAAGAGCTGAATTTTTACTCTAAAAAATTTCGGCCATAAGTGTGTTCTTTCAAGTGTTCATATCTTTGATCTTCAAGTGTTAAATCCTAGCTAAACTTGTGGTGTTTGTTGGAAGCTTGGGGTATACAAGCTTGAGGTCCTCTACTCTTGAAGACAACCATTTCAAGAAGCATCATCCGTTTCATAATCCTTGTACTTCAAGAAGGTAGTTTTCTAAACATCCTATGGTTGTGTTTGATAGTATACATCTCATATATGGATCCGGGTTTTGGGATTTTGCATATAAATAGGTTTATATATTATAAAAGTAACATGTTTTAAACTAATTTTCCGCTGCGTTTTTATTTCATATGGATGAAATTACTTTGATGAACATGTTAAAATCCCATCACTTTCTTCCTAGGAGATCCTTCAGATATCCCTTGCTTAGGAGATAGCTTATTTATTTTCTTAGAGCAATGCAATCCTCAGTTACATGTCCAAAATCTTCATGGAAGGCACACCATTTGGATTTATCATTCCAATCAGCTTTTTGTTGATTCTTCCGAGGCCACCTGGCTTTGTCTCCTAAACCTGATTTCCTATTGGTTGATTCATAAGTGGTAGACGAATTCATCATCTCTTGCATCTTTTTGTCATCCTCCAGTCTAATATATCTTAAAGCCCTGTTTCGAGCTTCATCCAAGTTCCTGCATGGGTTCATTACAAGATCTTGGTAAAACTGAGAATCTTTTTGCAGCCCCATCTTGAAAGCCTGCACAGCTGTTACAACATCAATATGTGGAATATCTAAGGATTCTCGGCTAAACTTGTTCACATAATCTCTTAAGGATTCCTGAGGTCCTTGAGTTATCCTGTAGAGATCACTTGTTAGTTTTCAAAACTTCGACTGCAAGAAAATTGACTATTAAATAAATTCACTAGGTGAGCAAATAATGTAATCGAATGAGGAGGAACGTTTAAGAGCCATTTTAAGGCTGATCCTGTTAAGGTAGAACCAAAACCCTTGCATAGGCATGCTTCCTTGAGCTCCGGAGGGATGGGGTTGATCTCCATTCTTTGCCTATACTGTGAAATATGCTCTTCAGGATCAGTAGTTCCGTCATAGAGCTTCATGTTGGGGGTTTGAAATCTTTTTGGGATTTCAGCATCACAAATAGGATATGCAAACCGAGATATCTTGTGACTGTCTTGGGACACTTCCGGAATTGGCTGGACCACCCCAGGTACACTGGATATCATGTCCTTCAATTTTTGAAGCTCCCTAGTAAATGCTGACGTCATACCTGCATCCTGCAAAGATCCACTATTGTTAGTAGCAAGAATATTATTATTATTTGACATGTTACTAGTCTGAGGATTCTGGCCATATCCTGAAACGTATCCTGAGCTCCTCACAGTTGACATCCTGACCGAGGAGGGTATTTCAGGAGTATGATTCTGAGAATGGCTAGGCACAATATTTCCCCTGTTATACTCAGTATATACGGACGAGCTGAAGTTCAAAGCTCTGGGCAGTAAAGGAGTGACAATATCCTCAGCGGGCCCGCTCAAGCTGGACTTCAAGAGTTGTATTTCTCTCATCAGCATTTGGTTGGTTTCCTGCTGTTGCCTCATCTGTTCCTGTACACTACCAAATAAGGTTAGAATTTCATCATTAGAAGCCAGAACAGGACCAGATCCCTGAGTGTTCCGAGTAGGGATAATATCCTGAGGTTGTGAAGAAGCTTGCATCCTTGGAGGAAGTGGTGGAAGCGTCGAACTAGTAGTAGCAGAGGTTGTAGCAGACACGGTGGAGGAGCTCATGTTTGATCTCGAGGCCATTGTAAATAGTGTCGCAAAAAGTTTTGAAAATAGAAAACCAAGTAACGATTTCGCAAAAGTTTTTAGTAGAAATAGCACCACTTGCCCCACGGTGGGCGCCAAATTGTTTTGGTCAAAAATTACCGAAGCAATTAAGTGATAAATTAGTTAAGTGAGGTTGTGTGCTAAGTAAGTGTGTTGAGAATATGCTGAGTAAGTTGTTTGCAAAAACAGTTTTCAGGATACGGCTCAGGATATTGAGCTGTATCTGCGATCAAACAATGAGCAAAAAGTAAAGGGGGTGACACGAGATATACGAGGAAAGCCCTTGATCAATCTAGATCGCCAGAACAAAACCTCGAGAGCTGACAATTGCAGCTGCCTTGTTCTTCTTATTACTTCAAACGTCAGGATACAGTGCAGGATATTGATCAGATCGCTAAGTGTTACAATGTTTTTTTGTGAAAGTGAGAGTTGCGAGAGAGTAAAGTGTTAGAGAGCAGTGAGTGTTGTTGTGTCCTATTCGATCTGATTTATTCATCTATTTATAGCTAAGAAATACAAACAAAAATTCCTATAAACGGGGGATGCCTCCGAATATTCCATAGTTAACGTTATGGACCGACTAAAACGGCTTCAACGTCTTCCTTTGAACGACTTAGACCGAGTCTTCCGGGGAAAGGGTCCTCATGAACGTTACAAGCTTGGACTCATATTCCTGCACATAATCCGTTAGTGATCCTCAGGATACTGTTCAGGATGTTACCAATATCCTGAATGAGCATCCCGGGCATGAACATATATCATACAACCAAGATATAACTTAAGATATTACCCAGGATATGGGCTCAGAATTTCACCCATAACACTGATGATTGTTAACTTACCCTTTGGTGGTTTGTTAATACGAGTTGAACGATGGACGAGTTACGAAGGTTTGAATGTATTCGTCGAGATGACCAAAAGTAGTTTTCACAATTAAAACATGAACGATTTGAACGATTGAACGAATTGAACGACTTGAACGATTTGAATGATATGAACGATTTGAACGATTGAACGATGTTTTATAACACAACGAGTTAAACGAATTGAACGATTGGTTTTTGGTGTTATGGGTGAAATTCTGAGCCCATATCCTGACACTATATCTTGATTTTATGTTAGCTGTTTATGATCAGGATACCGAACCAGGATATTGGTAGCATCCTGAGGCAGTATCCTGGCAGTTACTAACGATTTGCTTATAGCTTGTAGCTGAAGGTTCTTAACGTTCACAAAGACCAATTCCCCTGAAGACTCGCTCAAGTTAGTTGGAAAAGAGACGTTGAAGCCGCAATACCTGGTCAATAACGTTCAAAAGGGAATATTCCAAAGTATCCCAGAATAATAGGATAGTTTGTTAGTTTTTGTTACTATAAATAGGAGCGATCAGATCATAGGTAGACACAACTTTTTCCACACACTCTCTTTCGCTCACTTTGCTCTCTAGCTTCTAGCAAACACTACACACAAACACTTGTATTCGAATTACCTTGTAACACCTAGTTGATCCGCATAACATCCTGCACTGTATCCTAATATTCGAAGTAATAGAAGAACAAGGCAGCTGCGATTGTCAGCTCCCGAGGTTTTGTGCCGGTGATCTAGATTGATCAAGGGCTTTCCTCGTACATCTCGTGTCACCCTTTACATTTTTGCTCATTGTTTGATCATAGAAACAACTCTATATCCTGAGCCGTATCCTCAAACTTTTTTTGCAAATAATTTGATTAACATATTTTTGACACTCGTTTCTAGCACACTACCTCACTTAACTAATTTGATCACTTAATTGCTTCGGTAATTTTTGACCAAAACAATTTGGCGCCCACCGTGGGGCAAGTGGTGCTATTTTTGCTAAAAACTTTAGTAAAATCATTACTCGGCTTTCTATTGTCAAAACTTTTTGCTACATTGTTTTCAATGGCCTCGAGATCAAACATGAGCTCTTCCACCATGTCTGCTACAACCTCTGCAACAATTGGTTCGGTGCTTCCACCTCCTCCTCCACGAATGCAAACTTCTTCACATGGAACTGAAAGTCATGTGGCTCGGGATGTTATCCCCGCTCCCACTACTCAGGGATCTGGTCCTGTTTTGGCTTCTAATGATGAAATTCTGAATTTGTTTGGTAGTGTACAGGAACAGATGAGGCAGCAGCAGGAAACTAATCGGATGCTGATGAGAGAGATACAACTCTTGAAATCCGGCCCAAGTAGACCTGCTGAAGAAACTGTCACTCCTTTGCAGCCAAGAGCTTTGAACTTCAGTTCTGCAGTTTATACTGAAGATAACCGGGGGAATATCGTGCCAAGCCATTCCCAGAATCATATTCCTGAGATACCCTCCTCGGTCAGGATGTCAACTGTGAGGAGCTCAGGATATGCTTCAGGATATGGCCAGAATCCTCAGACTGGTAACATGTCAAATAATAATATTCTTGCTACTAACAACAATGGGTCTTTGTAGGATGCAGGTATGACATCAACATTTACTAGGGAGCTTCAGAAATTGAAGGACATGATATCCAGTGTACCTGGAGTGGTCCAGCCAATTCCGGAAGTATCCCAAGATAGCCACAGGATATCCCGCTTTGCATATCCTATCTGCGATGCTGAAATCCCAAAGAGATTTCAGACCCCCAACATGAAATTGTATGATGGGACTACGGATCCTGAAGAGCATATTGCCCAGTATAGGGAAAGGATGGAGATTAACCCTATCCCTCCGGAGCTCAAGGAAGCATGCTTGTGCAAGGGTTTCGGATCTACCCTGACAGGATCAGCCTTAAAATGGCTGTTAAATGTTCCTCCTCACTCAATTACTTCGTTTGCTCATTTGGTTAATTTATTTAATAGTCAGTTTTCTTGCAGCCGGAGTTTTGAGAAATTAACCAGTGATCTTTACAGGATAACTCAAGGACCTCAGGAATCCTTGAGGGATTATGTGAACAAGTTTAGTCGGGAATCCTTGGATATCCCGCATCTTGATGTTGCAACAGCTGTGCGGGCTTTCAAAATGGGGTTACAAAAGGATTCTCAGTTTTATCAGGATCTTGTAATGAATCCCTGCAGGAATCTCGACGAAGCTCGTAACAGGGCCTTGAGATATATTCGCTTGGAAGATGACAAAAAGATGCAAGAGAGGATGAATTCTACCTCAACCTACGAATCAACCAACAGGAAATCAGAATCCTCGTATAAACCGTATCGCTCCAAGCCATACGGCAGAAATGATAACAAGAAAGTGAATGCTGTTGAAGACGAGGATCTTGAAGAATATCCTGAATTATCTGAATATTGCTTTTCTGTTAATATACCTGGGTTGATGTATGCTATGCAGGGTTTAGGAGACAAAGCTAGGTGGCCTCGAAAGAATCAACAAAAAGCTGATTGGAAGGATAAATCCAAATGGTGTGCCTTCCATGAAGATTTCGGACATGTGACTGAGGATTGCATTGCTCTAAGGAAAGAAATAAGCTACCTATTGAGCAAGGGATATCTGAAGGATTTGCTGGGAAGGAAGAAGAATAAAGGGCAGGATCCGGAGAAGGATCCTGAACGAGCAGCATCACCCCCAACAGACGCCAAAATAATTAACTTTATTTCAGGAGGATCCGACATTTGTGGGACTTCGTATTCTGCGGCCAAGAGGCATGCAAAGGAGGCCAAGACTGAAAGGGGAGATAAACCAGCCAGGATGACTACCCTCACAACTGATAAAGTGATCACTTTCGACAGTGATGACAGGGATACTGTCCAGGATCCTCACCATGATGCTCTAGTAATAACGTTATATGTTGCTAACCATTTTGTACGCAGGATATTGGTGGATAATGGCAGCTCCGTCAACATAATCCAACTAGAAACTTTCAAAAGAATGAATGTATCTCCGATGGATATTACTTCGAAATCCACCGTGCTTGTAGGGTTCAGTGGAGAGGCCAGGAACACAGTGGGAGAGATAAAGTTACCAATATATGTTGAAGGGGTCAACTCAATACAACGTTTCTGTGTGATGGACTCCCTATCCTGCTACAATATCATACTAGGCAGGCCATGGATCCATGATATGAAGGCTGTGTCATCGACTTATCATCAGTGCGTCAAGATCCCTACCCCTTGGGGGGTTGTCAAGGTTGATAGTGACCAGCAGGAGGCGAAGGAATGTTACTCATCCTCGATGAAATCCTCAGTCAAGCCTAATACAGCATAGTAATTAAAGATGCGGGCCCAGGATATCGTGGAGGCTTCGGAGCAGGATGTAAAGAAAATAATCCTGGATCAGGATAATCCGGATATCTCGGTGCTCGTAGGAACCAATATCCCACAGGATATTGAAAATCAATTGACTAATTTTTTGAAATGCAGGATGTCCACATTCGCATGGAAGCACGAGGATATGACAGGTATTTCCAAGGATATTATAACACATAAGCTTGGTATTGATAGGTTATTCAAGCCGGTACAACAAAAGAGAAGGAAATTTGCTCCGGAACGAAATGTGATCATCCAAGAGGAAGTTGAAAGACTACTAAGGAGCAAGATGATTAGAGAAGTGAAGTTTCCTAAATGGCTCACGAACGTAGTCGTGGTACAAAAGAAAAATGGGAAATGGAGAGTTTGTGTGGATTACACAGACTTAAACAAAGCTTGTCCCAAAGACCCGTTTCCTCTACCTCATATTGATTCAATGGTAGATGCTACCGCCGGCCACGAGATGTTAACCTTCATGTATGCCTCTTCAGGATTTCAGCAAATCCAAATGGAACCCTCTGATTAGGAGGATACTGCTTTCATGACACCCACAGGTATTTATTGTTATATTGCTATGCCCTTTGGTTTGAAAAATGCAGGTGCAACATACCAGAGGTTGGTAAACATGATGTTTAAAGACAAACTGGGGGACACCATGGAGGTATATATTGACGATATGATGGTGAAATCTAAAAAGGCTGAGGATCACCTCCAAGATATTAAGGAAGCGTTTGATATCCTGGATCAATATAACATGAAACTAAATCCTGCTAAGTGCTATTTCGGAGTGGGGGCAGGAAAGTTTCTAGGATATATGGTGACCAAAAGGGGGATAGAGGCAAGCCCGGAGTAGATTATAGCTATTCTGGATATAAAATCGCCTTCAAATATGAAGGATGTTCAACGATTAACAGGCCGAGTAGCAACGTTGAACAAATTTATTTCAAGATCCTCGGAGAAGTGCAAGGAATTTTATGATATCCTCAAGAAGAATAAGAAGTTTGAATGGGGAGCAAAGCATGAAGCAGCCTTGCAGGATTTGAAGCAATATCTTTCAACCGCACCCTTATTGATGAAGCCTGAGGATGGCGAACCATTATCCCTGTATCTTGCAGTATCAGGAAATGCAGTAAGTGCTGTCCTTGTAAAGGATCATGAAGGTCAGCAGTATCCTGTCTATTATGTTAGTAAAAGTTTATTAGATGCTGGAACTAGGTATTCTCATCTAGAAAAATTGATATTAGCCCTAGTTATGGCATCAACAAAACTTAGACATTATTTTGAGACACATAGGATTCATGTTAAAACCAATTATCCCGTTAAAAATGTGCTTAGGAAACCTGAGATGTCTGGTAGGATGGCTAAATGGTCAGTGAAATTAAGCGCTTTTGATCTAGTATATGAGCCTAGAAATGCCATAAAGTCTCAGGCCTTAGCTGACTTTGTGGCTGATTTCAGTAGTGACATTCAAAATGAAGTAGACTTAGAAGTACAGCAGCTAGGAGAAAACTTAGAATCCTGGATATTATATACTGATGGTGCATCTAATGTAAGAGGTGTAGGTCTAGGTATACTACTAAAATTGCCACAAGGGGACATATTACCCCAGGCTATTAGGTGTGAATTTCCAGCTACTAATAATGAAGCAGAATATGAAGCTTTAATTGCAGGATTAGAGTTGGCTAAAAATATGAGTATCAAGAATTTGCAAGTATATGTTGATTCTTTGTTAATCACTAATCATTTTAATGGAACCTATGCAGTTAAGGGTGAGAAGTTAATCGAGTATCTTGAAATTCTCAAAAAATTAGCAGGATATTTCGATATTTTTACACTTGAACAGGTACCAAGAGAGGATAACGCTGAAGCTGATGCCTTGGCAAATCTGGGATCATCGGTCAGGATACCGGAAGGAACCCGAATACCAATATTACATATCCTATATCCTGCGATGAATCCTCAGGATAAGGAAGTAATAAGTATTCAGGATCCTGATGGTGAACATCCCGAGCGGGATCCTAAGTCCTGGACGGCTCCAATCATGAGATATCTCAATGAAGGACACATTCCAAAGGATGAGAACCCTAAGGCCTTCAGAATGAAGGTATCACGATTCACTATTATAAATAATGTTTTGTACAAGAAATCTCTTGCAGGACCATATCTGAGGTGCTTGGAGGATCCCGAAACCAAAGAAGTGCTTCAGGATATACACGAAGGGGATTGTGGTAATCATACTGGGGGCAGGTCATTTTTCTCAAAAGTATTAAGAACAAGATATTATTGGCCAACAATGAGGAAATATGCTGCTAAATATGCTCGAAGATGTGATGCATGTCAAAGACACAGTAACATATTACATCAGCCGGCCGAACCACTTTATCCTATAACTTCCCCTTGGCCATTCATGAAATGGGGGATGGATATATTAGGGAAATTACCAAAAGCTCCAGGAGGAAAAGTCTTTATGCTGGCAATGACCGATTATTTCTCTAAATGGGTCGAAGCTGAAGCATTTGTTCAAGTTAGAGATCAAGAAGTGGTATCTTTCATAAAAAGGAATATCCTGACTAGGTTTGGAGTACCAGCTGAGATAATTTGTGACAATGGATCTCAGTTCATCAGCAAAAGAACCACTGATTTTTGCAAAAGTTGGGGAATTAAGATGATCACGTCAACTCCGGTACATCCTCAAGCAAATGGGCAAGCAGAATCCTCGAATAAGATAATTGTCAACAACTTGAAAAAGAGACTAGGGGCTAAGAAAGGAAAATGGGCAGAAGAGTTACCCTTTGTTTTGTGGGCTGATAGGACGACGGTGAAGAGTGCAACTGGCCAAACCCCGTTTTCCTTGGTGTTTGGAGCAGAAGCGGTGATCCCGACAGAGATGGTGATACCTACAGCAAGATCCAACCTCTGGGATCCTGAGAAGAATCCTGAAGCCCTATGTCAAGAATTGGATACTATTGATGAGACAAGGGATGCGGCAAAGTTGAGAATGGCAGCATATCAACAGAGGATATCCAGAGCATATAACAAGAATCTAAGGACTAGGAGATTTCAAGTTGGAGATTGGGTATTGAGAAAGGCTTTTCAGAATACTACTAATCCTGCTGATGGAAAGTTGGCTCCAAAATGGGAAGGACCCTATGAGGTTGAATCAGAATCAGGAAAAGGAGCATACCGACTCAAGAATATGGAGGGGGATATGCTACCGAGATCCTAGAATGCTATACATCTAAAACTCTATTTCAAGTGAGTATGGAATTTAAATTCTAACTCAGGATGGTATGGATTTTTTTCTCTTTTATTAAAATTTTGATATTATTTACTGTTTTGAACCCATTACTGACTTAGGCATCGGAGGGGTGTTAGCCAAGCTAACACCCACCTTAGCTTACGGTTGTTTTGCAGTATATGCTTCGAGAAATAGCATCGGGATATACACTCAGGATACTTCGGAAGATTAGAGGATTGGCCCCCTCTCTCACGTCTAAGGGATCCTAATCCTTTCACAGGTTTAAAGGTATTCACCTTTCTTCCGAATTGGGTTTAAACACCCCGCCTGGAGCGCAAGTTATTCAGGGATAGTTCAAGGTGGCGGGACCAGTTCATGTAAAAGTGGCTGACAATTTCGTCACTGTTGGCTATATCCTGGATCCTTAAGGTATATGAGGATTGATCACCCTCTCTCGCGAAAGGGTATTTTCATACTCTCTAAGGTTTAAAGGTTTTCACCTTTCTAAGTCTTGGAGTTTATACACTCCCGCCTGTCGCGCATGAAAATTTGGGATTTTCCCTAGGATACTTATGGGTTTATCCCCAGAACGCTAAGGATTTATCTCCAGTATACTTTAGGGTTTACCCCCTGTAACATAAGAATTGTTCAGACGATTGAAACTAATGTTCAAAAAATTTCTAAGTGTTCGAATATTTATGCCCAGGGGACAGTCCTCCTAAGGCGATTGTGCAAGGCTCAAAGAATCAAATTTGAACCTAGTGTACTAAGACTGGGGACATCTTAGTGGAAGAAGTTGCATAAGGATTGAAGTTCGATACTAGGGTTACACTCTATTCCTGGTATGATCTTTCCTTTGTGAACCTTACATAAGTTGTTTGAACTTTTGAAACTACATTTAAGGCTTAAATATCCTGATTAGGATATATCCTTAGGATATATTCTCAAAATCTGTTTTCGGGATATGTTTCGGGATATTTGATTGCAATATTTGGGATATAATACCTGGATTGAAAATCAAAATTGAATTTATGACAAACGTCTATTATCAAAACAAGGTTTATAAATTCTTGGTAAACTACCTTTTTCTTTAAAAACTTTATCTAAATTGTTTAAAATTTTGAAAAACCCTGCTTGACGAAAGTCTTTGCGGGATATCACTGAAAATATTGATCAGGATATTTACAAAGATGGTTGCACTAATTTTGCAAAATTGAAATCTAAACTAAGCAATATGTAACAAAAAATTAAGAAATAACAGCAAGTAAGTCAAAAGGTGGTTATATTCTTAACATGTCAAAAGTTGTGCTCTTGGTTTCATCTCAAACCAAGATCCCTCCACCTAAAGCACGATTAGTTCCTTACCATATTTACTTAACAGTTGAAGGTTTCGTCCAAAACCGAAACCCATTCGCCTTCAACTGTTATATTGTTCAAAACAAACCATACTGATTGATGACCAAAGGCTTCATCCTGAAACTCAGGACCCATCCACCTTTGGCCATCGTATTGTCTTAAGTGCAGGAAATATAAATTGTTCTAAGTACAGGACGACCAGATGATTTAGACCCTACAAAGCAAAATACAGGTATCATTAAAGACAAACTAACCAGGATACAGGTTCAGTATATGTGTACGGGATACAGGATTTGGATATTTACCTTCTTAAGGAAGGAATTCATGGGCTCGATGGATTCCATGAAGCCAAGGTCATCATAACAGAAACTTTCGGCAGCAACAGCGGAGGGCTTAGAGCTGGTGCCAACAGATGGTTCCTTTTTTACCAGGACAGACTTGGAGTAACTGTCAAGCTCCTCAAGAGCGAAGACAACATGGACCTTAGCAGAGTCTACATAAAAGGGAGTAGTTTCAATTTTATCATATTATGTGCTGATTAACCAAACATATACAGGAATGTTCAAAACAGATATCCTTACCGGACATATTGGAATGACTGAAAAATATATCTGTTGGAATCAGGATATCCAACAGTTATATTTTTGGGGACAATTGTTATGGGTGAAATTCTGAGCCCATATCCTGACACTATATCTTGATTTTATGTTAGCTGTTTATGATCAGGATACCGAACTAGGATATTGGTAGCATCCTGAGGCAGTATCCTGGCAGTTACTAACGATTTGATTGTAGCTTGTAGCTGAAGGTTATTAACGTTAACAAAGACCAATTCCCCTGAAGACTCGCTCAAGTTAGTTGGAAAAAAGACGTTGAAGCCGCAATACCTGGTCAATAACGTTCAAAAGGGAATATTCCAAAGTATCCTGGAATAATAGGATAGTTTTTTAGTTTTTGTTACTATAAATAGGAGCGATCGGATCATAGGTAGACACAACTTTTTCCACACACTCTCTTTCGCACACTTTGCTCTCTAGCTTCTAGCAAACACTACACACAAACACTTGTATTCGAATTACCTTGTAACACCTAGTTGATCTGCATCACATCCTGCACTGTATCCTAATATTCGAAGTAATAGAAGAACAAGGCAGCTGCGATTGTCAGCTCCCGAGGTTTTGTGCCGGCGATCTAGATTGATCAAGGGCTTTCCTCGTACATCTCGTGTCACTCTTTACATTTTTGCTCATTGTTTGATCATAGAAACAACTCTATATCCTGAGCCGTATCCTGAAACTGTTTTTGCAAATAATTTGATTAACATATTTTTGACACTCGTTTCTAGCACACTACCTCACTTAACTAATTTGATCACTTAATTGCTTCGGTAATTTTTGACCAAAACATTTGGTTTGTGATTAGATAACGGGACGGGTGTAATGTGATAAAAGGATGGTAGATACGCCGTTGGTACTTCTTATATATAAGTGCCTCTATCATATTACATTCCGTGGCATTATTTAGTTCACTTGGACGAGCGATTTTTAAATGAAGACACGCAACGATGTTTACTAAATGATATAAACCATACGAGTTTTATTACGAGAACGATTTACAATTTGGTTTACATAAACAAATGTTTTGGGTTAAGATTCATGGCATCGAGGTTTTATAAACTATAACCAACTGGTTTGAGTTAGTTATTCATATTACAATACAAACATTTTACAAAACAAGGTTTTCTAATATCGATTAATGTAGTTGTACGAGTTATTTCAACATGTAAACGAGCCATGAATCTGACACTCTCACAAAACCTATGTGCTCGCCGGCATTTCTTTGCTGACTTTATTTTCACATATGTTTCAGGTGGTGTGGTTTGATAATGTTGATTGCTACTAGGATGCATGCTCACTTAGGATCTGACGAGGCCTTAGTGACTTAATAACAATGATAGACGATGTGGTTGTGTTTTATCTTTAATTTCAAGACAATGTAAATGGTTAATATCTAAATAAAACGAAACTTTTAATCCATGGTTGTGAAACAATAATTCTGTCGCTCCACTCCCCGACGTTTCCGCCACGGTTTGTTATTTTACGCGGTCGGGGTGTGACATGACGCTTATCGTCACCTACCTCATTCCCCAATGGATGAAGGAACATCCCAGCCAACCTCCGGATACGTAGCCGGTTCCGAGGAAATCTTTGTTTTTAAAGCCAAATCCGAAGAACCTTTTCCCCTTAAGAAAGATGATGGTTTAGTAGAGAAAAAATGGAAAGGAGAAAAAGAATGAGGAAAATCCAACAACAAGCAGTACTAAATAGAGCTGAGAGAAATACCCAAAATCCAGTAGCTAGACCTGTATGGGAAGAAGAATTGGATATGAGACTAGCCAACCTTAATATGCTTAGAGCTGCAGAAGGAGAACTCGATCTCAACCAAGTAGCAGTACAAGAACCACAATTACTACCTTTATACCCTGACCTACCCATGAATCTAGAACAAAACCAGGAAAACCCACTTCCAATCCTAGCCTTTGATCCAAAGGATATACCTAGGTTGCCAGCCCCAAATCCTTTAGAACAATGGTGGAACAACGATTGGGCATTTCAAAATCTAATGAATGACCCATATATTTCTATATGGAGAACCAGTACCAGCTTACCCTGAACCCATACCAGCCGCAATGCCACCAATGAATCAGGAGAACGTAGAAGAACTTCACCAGTATGGTGAAGAATTGGTTGAGGAAGGGCACCGAATACGCCAAATCGGGGAAAAACTCGTTTGGAAATACGACGAGAGGGAAATACAATACTAGAAAAATCAACGCCTAATATACTATATATATGTATATGTGTAATTTATGTTACTTAGAAAAAAAATATTACGTAAGATAGATATAAATTAATATATATATATATATCACCTATCTATATATAAATATCGATGCATAATTACTAACGTTTACATTCCAGTTATAGTTTGTAATAGATGCATATATATATATATAGGGGATGGTTCAAATGAAAACCACTTTTAACGCGAAAACTAACTAAAAAAAGACTAAAAAACACACAAATTTTTTTTTTTTTCAATTTTTTTAATAAAAATCGCTGGTTTTTATATATAAAAAAAAAAATTTTCAAAAAAAAAAAAAATTTTTTTTTTGTGTAGTGCACATGTGTAATAATACACATGTGTAGTACAGATACACATGTGTAGTGCACATGTGTAATAATATACATGTGTAGTACAGATACACATGTGCACTACACAAATTTTTTTTTTTTTTTGAAATTTTTTTTATATTAAAAAACCTGCGAAATTTGGTTTTGCAAAAAAAAAAAAAAAAAAATTTGTGTGTTTTTTAGGCTTTTTTTAATTAGTTTTCGAGTTTTCGCGTTAACTAGTGGTGATGGTTCAAATGAAAACCACTTTTAACGCGAAAACTCGAAAACTAACTAAAAAAAGCCTAAAAAACACACAAAATTTTTTTTTTTTCAATTTTTTTAATAAAAATCGCTGGTTTTTATATATAAAAAAAAAATTTTCAAAAAAAAAAAAAAAAAAAAAATTTTTTTTGTGTAGTGCACATGTGTAATAATACACATGTGTAGTACAGATACACATTACACATGTGTAGTATTACACATGTGCACTACACAAAAAAATTTTTTTTTTTTTTTTTTGAAATTTTTTTTTTATATAAAAAATCTGCGAAATTTGGTTTGCAAAAAAAAAAAAAAAAAAAAAAATTTTTGTGTGTTTTTTAGGCTTTTTTTAGTTAGTTTTCGAGTTTTCGCGTTAACTAGTGGTTTTCATTTGAACCTTCCCCTATATATATATATATATATATATATATATATATATGAAAAGAGTAAAAGTCGCAATGATCGACGATTTTGGTTCAATATGCGTAAGTGTTTGTTTGTTTAATTTATTCTGTGATATTAATACCTAATAATGTTTACCATTCAGATGTCAAATGAAGTAAATCAGGAAATCCAGAATAACAATAACGGAAACCAAGTGGATAAAAGTGCTATAGAACACATAGTAGCTCAAGGAATCATAGATGCCATGCCATATATTATCGACACTATTAATAAAAAGGCAGAAAATAATAATTCTATAATCGGAAGTAAACGCACGCCCAATGAGCCAAGTCACAGTGTAAATGTAAATCACGGACTACTTATCCAAGCTCTGATTCCAAAAAGAAGAAGGACCATCTCATATTGTTGTTCTTATAAAGAATTCTTATCATGCAAACCGATAGAATTCTCAGGCAATGAAGGAGCCATTTCAGCCTTGCGCTGGATAGAAAAGACAGAAGCAGTTTTAAAAATAAGTAAGTGTGCAGATGAGGATAAGATCATGTATGCTTCTAATCTCTTTAAGAATGCAGCCTTAGAGTGGTGGAATACCATTCTTCAGTCCTGAGGAAGTGACAGGATTTATAACATGGAATGGAACAACTTTAAGGAAATAGTTGAAAGAAAATTCTGTCCTCCTCATGAAAAGGAACAGATTGCCAATAAATTCCTAAATCATAGAATGATTGGGGTAGATTACAGGGAGTATACTACCACATTCTTTGAATATGCTAGGATAGTACCAACACTAGCCTCACCCGAACCAGTGTTAATCTCCCGTTACATTGACGGGTGGTCCGTAGGACAACCCTTAAACGATATAATTATGTGCACATCTCATACTTGAAACGGTTAATTGTTGGAATTTGGTAACTATGGTACATTTGCCTTTGCAGGTCTAAAGAAGCATAAAAGAATGATTTTATGGTGCTTGGGATAGGAGCTCGGGCCTTGCGGAAACAAATGGGAGGATAGAAGATGTAACAAAAGAAATCGAGGGAGAAAGCCCAATCAGCGTCGTAGCCTACGACTAGGGCCGTAGGTTACGGCACTCAGTTGAAGCCAAAAGACCATCTTAATCCAGTTCCAGGCTACCGTAAAGTTTCAGTAGCTGTCGTAGCCTACGGCTGGCGCCGTAGGTTACGGAACTGTCCTGTTCAAGAATTTGGCACCGTAGTTTACGGCAGGTGCCGTAGCTTACGGCGCCGTCTGATGCTAATGTTGTAACTTCTCATTTATTGGCGGTTTTATGATGTGTTTTCACCATCTATCATTGTTATTCGGTTACAAAGTGTTCTAGAGGCGATTTTGAGTGTGCTTGGGTGCTTGAAGACACTTTCTAATCATTCTGTTAGTGTTTTGAATCCATATGAACATTGAACTTATTGTGAAGATGATTGTCCAAGCCATGTGTGGCTAAACTTATGGTGATCATCCTGGATTGAAGGTTTGCTTGAGACATTTCGTGTTTTGATCTTTATTTCTAGAATAATAGACTTGCAATCTTTGTTTGTTTATTATGGTGTGTTGATATTTGTTTGTAAATGGTTAATTGATGCTTTGATCATAGTTTAAACCATACGTTCTTGGTGCCGTTGGCTATCAAGATATCATGGGAGGGATTAGGATTGGGTATTGATTGATTGGTCATCGGGTAACAACCTCGCATTCTAGGAATCCGAGTACTTAGTTCCCTTTTATCACAAACAAGTAACTACACATGAACCATGTCTATGTGGTTCTTTCTAGTTGGATTAAAACATGAATGTCAATTGAAACCGGAAGTCTAGGATGGTCATTTGTCTCTACATTGTTTACAAAACTGATTCTCAATTTGCAATTTAATTAGTAATCTTAGTTGTTAAAATCAAACGATCCAACTCCTTGAATTTACTTTTTTTGCAATTAGTTTAATCTTAGTTAATTTAGACATACATTTAAGATAACATACATTCCACAAACTCCCTGTGTTCGATACCCACTTACCGCTATCTAATAGTTGTATTTGGTTTAAATTTGATTGAGACTTCGACCTCATGTCAAATTCTGGCGCCGTTGCCGGGGAGTAGTGCGCAACGTGTGTTATCTTTGATCTTTTTAAGTTTGTTTTTTTTCTGGTTTACGCTGGGTGTGTTAGTGTGCAGGTATTTATAAGTGCATGCATACTAGAGGCTCGCACAAGCTATCACCATTGGCATTTGATCCGGAGATTGAACGAAGTTTGAGAAGAAACAGAGTTTTGCTACGCGAAAACAAAATCATTGGTTCACCAACAACACCTACAACACCAGTTTCACTGATTCAAGAAATGGATCAATCACAATTACCACCCACTACGGGTCAACCTACACCCTCCACGCCTTCACCTGTCACACCCCGAATATGTCGCAGCGGAATATAAAACATAGTGGTGACGGAAGCCGGTGCCCATAAATATCTTGTTGAACGATGCATTTCATTGTTGGACATATTAGCTTAATTAAAACATAAGTTTTAAACATAGAGTTTCAAAACACGACATAACCAAAACATAGTCTAGTTGTCTTGATCCTTATGGATCTTATTACATTGGTTCCAAATAGTTTTAAAAGTTTTTCCAACACATTACGTAACAAAACATGCATCAACAACCACAACATATGCCATAATTCCCGAAGCCGAACTCAAGTACCTGAAGAACACATTAAAATCAAGTGTCAACACAAAGGAAGGTGAGTTCACATATTCAAATTTAAAGTAATTTGATCCAAGGAAATACTTTCCAATTATGTGTTTATTACAAAAAACATCCATATAATTTATGAAAGTCATTTTATTTCCTTATTAAAAATCCAAGGGTCAGCCGTCGCAAGCGTTTCCCAGAAACCTTCGAACTAAGCATCTTCCCAAGTTTACATATTAAATTTATAGTATCAAATGTTCGGACTCGTATGTTAGCTAGACATTACGAACTATATATTAACAATGAAGGGATAATCAAAGCTAGACAATAAACAGAATATCAATTCGTCGTTTAACTTGACACGGACTGACCGGTCATGACGGGGTTGTCAACCTGATAGATCTACCAACAATTCCTCGCGTGCAATACTTAAATGATTAAACGACATCACTTGCGCATGGCCCATATCGAGGCCATCTATGATGCTTGCCTCACGTACAATATATATATCCTACTAATATGACAAATTTAATATAAAATGTTGTACGAATTTACTGAAATCCCTTGGACCAAGCAAATCCATCCAACAACACGGTCGTTTTCCCTGAAACACCGTACAAATCCCCGTTTCATACCGAAACATATATTCATCAAAACCGTTTCATCCCGAAACAAATATATTCACCAAAAATGTTTCATCCCGAAACATATATTTTCACAAATCCATATATTTTCAACGAAATATATATAATTTATATAAAAAAGGTATGTTTTATTCCAAAAATATTATTAAACCCTTTTTGGCGTGTTCTTCCCCCAAAACATATACAAAACAGTAAAAAGAGGGGGTTTAGTGACCCTCACCTTTGGGTGCGTAGTTTTAAATAGCGCAATCCCACAGATTTGTTTCTACACGTCCTATTATGCGTAGGAATGATTCATCAATTAACATATCACAAAAATCCTAAGTTTCTTTGTTTCTTAGAATTTTCACATAACTTTGAGATTTTCTCAAAAAGTTATCGTTTTAGATTATGTTGGCACATTAATATATATATGAGTCCATATATATATATATATATATTTTTTTTAAGATTTTGCGACTTGAGCGATTTTATTGGTGACCATTATCACGTAAATCCGTTAACACACCCGTTTATATGTAATATATCTACGATTTGCGCGTCGTAATATATATACATAAGCGTACACATAAATCAACATTGTAACACGCGTAATCTTGTTAACTTATTTATTTTGTCATTTTTAAGGCATGCATACATAAAATAACTTATATGTATCAAATTTCATGCTCGACAAACAAGTTACACGCTAAACGTGATTTTACCGATTCTAAACGCACAAGTGTACATGCATAGTCTAAATTCCCCGCTATCATGTCAACACTTAACATATTATCACATTCACATGTTTAAATCACATAACACATTTTAACACATAAGGTTCACTCAAAATAACCCATACTAGTGTTCTTTGTAAAACGCGTATTTTAGTGATTCAGTAACGTTTTCTGGCGTCGGAAGTCACGTATGACCAACCAAACACCAAGTAAACTTAAAATTAGTTAAAATAATTATTTTCAAACTAAAAATATTAGTTTACTTACTGATCTAAATCAGTTTCATGAAAATCGTTCGAAAAGCCGATTTTTGATCGTTTTACCGCATAGTTTTGCGTTAAACGTTACTATAACCATCCCAACTCGGAATGACTTGATATTTTAACACAATACATGTTATTTACTGATTAAAATAGTGATTATAATCAGATTAGTGCAGTTTTTGTGTAAGTCACATAAATCATGCGATTTCACGTATTTTACAACTCCTAATGCACCAAGTACAACATGCAAGACTAGTAAACTTTATGACAAAGTTTTATATCATTAAACACTTAAAAATAATCATATTTTAGTGTTTGTAATCTGATTAAAAATTGTTTTTACCAAATCATGCTCAAATCATCATTTCATGCTTTCATATCATCATGCATGTTCATGTATGTGCATCTAATGCACTCATACAACATCATCATCATTACTTATGATTTAATCATACCCAAGAACACATTAACTCCATGTTCTTACAAAATACGACATATATCGTCATGATCATCCAATTATTCATACATAAATGCAAGTATTCTCACATTTATGAATATGTGACAAACATTTACAAGCATGCATACATATATACATACATACATATACACGACATACATATATACATATGAACTTCCATAAGTTTACTTTCTAACAAATCCCTTTCAAATCATGAAACCCTTTTTAGAACATTCTTCATAACAACTTTTTTTTTGATTCTTGCATGCAATCTATCATTCAAGTATTATATTATTCAAGAATCTTTCAATCAAATCAAAACACAACTAAATACACACACTCATACAATTTTCGGCCATACCCACATACATATACACACCCATTTTTATTTCATTCATAAACCCATTTGTTTTTAGTTTCAAGTTTGTGATTAAAATCAAGAACAAGAGAAACTTCCATCATCATCAAGATCATCAAGAATCAAAAACAAGGTTTTTAAAATAAGTTTTATACCTTCAAGTTCTTGAATGATTTTTAGTAAAGATTGATGATATGGGGCTTGATTGTTGCTTGAAACACCTTGAAATCACTTCTAATCCACCAAATGGACTTGTAAACACCTTGTAATGAGTTTGAATCCTTTAGAACAAGATTGGAAAGTTGAAAAATGGCTAAATATGGGGTGTTCGGCCAGCTTATGTTTGAGAGAGAGATGAAGTTGGTTTTGAAATGGGGTTTCTTGGAAGTGTAAGATTTATGGAAGAATTTGTAAAAGTGTAATCATTGTGTATCAATCCTAGAACCAACACATGGAGGTAAGAGGAGAGAGAGAGGGCTAAATGGCAGCCACTTCTCCTTCCACACACATCCCACACGCATACATACACCGTATATATACATATATAGATTAAAACTGGTATTTTACTGGATACCGGGTATTTTATCTAGCGTTTTAATCCCGTTTTAGTGCGTTTTAAATTATTTTTATCATTCTATAAAAATAATCACACTAAATTATTACTAAAATAATTACCAGTTGCCTTGACTGGCTGCGTTGATAGTATTTTGTCAAATACGCGCAGTATCACGCGGTACGCGCTCAAACTCGAAAAATAGAGTTTCTTAGCGTTTTAATTTATTTTTCCTCACGGACATGATTAAAATTACCATTCTAATCATAACAGACTATTTTTAGGATTTTAACACTGATCGGGTGGTCACCGACGTTCGTTTCGCATTTTATTCGTTACGCGATAAGCGTTTATTTTATTGTTGCCAACATAAATTTTTTATCAATGTTTGGATTCACCAACACATTAAATATCACATATAAATATCAAAATCAGTCAAATACAACCTTTTTATTTATTCATAACACGTGTTACATTTGTACGGTACGACCTAAATAACCGGGTGTCACAGTCTCCCCCTGTTTAGGAAATTTCGTCCCCGAAATTTTAC
The DNA here is from genome assembly GCA_030545235.1 of Helianthus tuberosus. Taxonomy (NCBI): domain Eukaryota; kingdom Viridiplantae; phylum Streptophyta; class Magnoliopsida; order Asterales; family Asteraceae; genus Helianthus; species Helianthus tuberosus. The sequence goes on along the minus strand of CM060426.1, from coordinate 44,660,001 downwards.
TCTACAGGTTTTGTTTTCGCACTCGGTGGAAACAGTAAAAAATAGTCTTGTAAAATATGGTCTTGTAGTTTCTACATGAAACTTTGATTCTTACGAAGAATCCTCGTAGACCTTTATTAAATAATCCCACTTCCTAATTTCTCGTCTCAACGCTCTCTACCTTCTACAAGGTTCATCGTTTACGAGTACTTAATCAGAATGGGTAAAGTCGGTGTTCCACCATTTCAGGTTTGACATATATGTAACCACATATAAGTTGTCCTATACCTGAGGTAGTTTGAGTCTGGATACGATTGATCCAACTCGAGATGGGCTCTCAAAAGTATCTAATCCCATGAGCTCGTTTTCTTCCCTTTTCGCATTTATTTCGAATATCCATTCTCCATAATTTACACAATCAACAGATCGTATATACCGTTAGGAATCTGTAATCGTCTTTCTGGTTATCAATCATAACTCTTCTAACCAAATTTACAACTTCAATAGGTACTTCGATAAACTTCTGTTTATCGCCTAAGTAAACCTCATCAAAGAATATATTAAGTGTATCATCTATTATACACTTTTTCAGGCTGGACACATGAAACACATCATGTATTCCACTCAATCCCTATGATAGCTTGAGCCTATAAGCGACCGATCCAACTCAAGATGGGTTCTCGAAAGGACCTAATCAATGTTGCTCAGCTTTTCTCTCTTTGCTAAACCTATTAGCACCTTTCCAAGGTAACACCTTCAACAAATCACAATCTTCAACCTGAAACTGCAATAGTTTCCTTCGATTGTCCACGTAATTCTTCTGTCGATCGATGGCGACTTTTAACCTTCCCTTGATCTAGGCAAACCCTGTCGCTGGTTTCCTGGATAAGCTCAGGTCTGGTCAAATGCTTCTTGCTGACTTCAGCCCAACAAAGTGGCGATCGACACTTCCTTCCATACAAGGCTTCAAATGGAGCGGCCTTGATACTAGCGTGGTAACTATTGTTGTAAGAAAACTCTGCCAACGGCAAGTGAGTATCCCAACTCCCACTGAAATTAATTGCACACGCTCTCAACATATCCTCTAATGTCTGAATGGTTCTTTCACTCTCACCATCCGTTTGAGGATGATACGCAGTACTCATGTCCAAATGAGAACCCAACGACTCTTGAAGAGATCGCCAAAATCTGGAGTCAAACCGACTGTGTCTATCCGAGATAATTGACACTGGTATTCCATGACGGGCTACAATCTCGTTAAGGTACAACTGCGATAGCTTCTTTGTATTGTTTGTTTCCTTAAGCGCCAAGAAATGAGTAGACTTTGTTAATCGATCCACAATTACCCATATCGTATCATGTCCACGTGACGTACGGGGTAACTTGGTGATAAAGTCCATCGTAAGATGTTCCCATTTCCACTTAGGAATCTCTGGTTGCTGCAAATGCCCAGATGGCTTTTGATGTTCAGCCTTAACCTTTGAGCACGTCAGACATTTACCCACATAGACCACAATATCTCTCTTCATATTCGGCCACCAGTAAAACTTCTCGATATCCTGATACATCTTGGTAGAACCTGGGTGAATGGAATATCTGGATTTATGAGCTTCGTTCATAATCAGTTCACGTAGGTTACTTCTAAGCGGAACCCAAATCCGGTTCATGAAGTACATCACTTCATCCGCTTTTGGTATCAATTCACATTCTAATCCTCTCAAACTTTCTCTTCTCAGGTTCTCATCCTTCAAAGCTTCCCGTTGCGCATTACGAATCTAATCAGTCAAACTCGTATGTATGGTCAAGCCCAAAGCACACACATGTAGAGGCTTCTCCCGCTCTTTCCTGCTGAGCGCATCCGCAACAACGTTTGCTTTTCCCAGGTGATAACGAATATCACACTGGTAATCGTTGAGTAACTCTACCCAACGCCGTTGTCGCATGTTGAGCTCCTTCTGATCAAAGATATGTTGTAGGCTCTTATGGTCAGTGTATATCGTACACTTCATGCCATACAAATAATGTCTCCAGATCTTCAAGGCAAACACAACAGCTCCAAGCTCCAAATCATGCGTCGTGTAATTCTTCTCGTGCACTTTCAATTTTCTGGATGCATAGGCTATCACTTTGTCCCTCTGCATAAACACGTTGTTGGGATTGAACCCTTCCAAAGGAACAGTTGATAAAGCCAAAACTGGATCAGATCAGTGGGTTCACAATAAGCAGTTGTTTGCAACAGTTCTTTCCCCTTGAAAGTGGCCTAACAACTGATGTCCTCTAAGTACTGCCCTTCTACAACAACTGCTGATCTACAACAACTGATGGTATCTAAAGACTGTTGAAGACTAAGCACTGATGCTCAATCTACTAATATGGGTCAAGCACTGCTGAAGACACAAAGTACTGCTGGAGCTATAACAGTGGAATGAGAAGTAGTAGTTTACTTAGTATTTTATTTATTCATTGTAATCAGTAGTTTGTAAAGCAGTATTTGTAATAATCAGTGGTTAGAGGTTGTTAGGAGGTTAGATGTCGCTTTCATGGTGACGTCAGCAAAGATGCGACAGTGGTTTGTTCTGTACTATAAATAGAACAGTACCCTATACTGTTCTATTAGCTCTCTTCATCACCAAGTCATTCTGTATGAACAATCACTGTGAGCTAAGGCTGAGGGGGAGACTTTGTGCATGCATGCTTTAGTTTTGTTTATTGTAATCAAATACAATCATTTGATTCTATGTTAAACATGTTTGCTTAAAATTGTTCTCTCTTTGGTTGTGTTGAAAGTTTATTCATCTATTTCTGCTGCAATTGTTTCTATTTCATCTTCATTTAGTTAAATGAACACAATCATATCAAACTCAGATCCAAACAATTGGTATCAGAGCAAGGACAGTCAAACTTGATCTAACAATCATTTTGACGTAAAAGTTCAGCTTAAAATCGTTGATACTTTTAATTGTTTGTTTTTGTTGTAAAACAGAGTAAGGTGTAATCACGTACAAAGTTGATTATTCAGTACCTGAAAAACCACCAGAATGACGTCACAATTACAAGATAACAATAACATTGGTTCACTCTTTAAACCACCTATGTTGAAAAGATCTGAATACAACATTTGGGAGCGAAGGATGAGTCACATCCTAGCTCAACAGAATACCAGATGTTGGAGGTCGGTTGTCTTTGGACCACATGTTCCATTGGTGCCGAGTGCTGAGGATCTAAAGGTCATGGTTCCTAAGAAAATAGAGAACTATACTGAACAGGATTTTCAAAAAATTGAACTGGATGCCAAGGCATTTAGCATCGTTGCATCTGCACTTCCAAATGAGATCTATGCTGGACTGTTACATTGTAACAGTGCCAAGGAATTATGGGATGCACTTAAGGAACAATTTGGGGGAACTGAAGAAGTACTTGAAAATAACAGGGAAATTTTGAATCAACAGTATGAAACCTTTTGTCACATTAAAGGTGAATCATTAACACAACAGTTTGAGTGATTTAGCTGCCTCTTAAGTGAACTAAAACTTGTTAAGGTTGAATTTGCTAATGCAACACAAAATAGCAGGTTTCTTAGGTCACTTCCTGATAAATGGGACACAATTGATTTTGTAACCAGGAATTCAGTTGGGTTAAAAGATCTGACCCTAACCCAGCTTCATGGTAGACTCCTGACCTATGAAAGGGAGTTGAACCAGAAAAAGAAGTTACAAGAGTCTGGGAAAGTTGCAGATGACTATTCATTTGGCAACATAGCTCTTTTGGGTCAGGAAGAATCTGGCAGTAGTAAGGATCAGAGTTATGATCATTACATTGACATAACAGCTGGTGGAAATTTTAACTCTGATTCTCACTCATCCAATTATGCTTTTACAGCAAATGGAGAAAGCCAGAATTCTGATAATCTGTGCTTTGAACTCAATGATCTCTAGCATTTTGATCCAATTGATCTGGAAAAATTAATATTTTGCACCAACTTGCACTAATGAGTGTTAGAACCAACAAGTTTTACGAAAGGACAGGGAGAAAATTTCCAGGGTTACATGGGAATTTGAAAGTAGGGTTCGATAAATCAAAGATAAAATGCTACAAGTGCCATAGGTTAGGTCATTTTGCTAGAGAGTGTAGGAGTCAAAACAGTGGACCAATCATCACACATCCTAGCTCTAACCCTAGACCACAAAATAAACAAACCACTGTGCAGTATTCCCAATATGCCCCTGCTGCCCATGTAAACACTGCTCATTTTGCACACCCTGCAACCCCTGTTCCTGTGCACTATGTCCAAACCACTGTCCCTCAGATACAGTATGTCCAAGCCCCAGTCCCTCAGGTTCAGGTGCAACAAGTTGCACCTCAACAAGCTACACCTCAAACAGCTATTCAAGCAGATCAGCAAAGCTTTTTCACACAAGGCTTTGTTGATTAGAGTAGCTTGCCTGAGGAACTAGGAGATGAAAATTTTGCTCTATATGCTAATGATGTTATTTCTGGTGATGAATTCTGTTTTGTAGCATTAGAGTCAATTCCTGAAGGGCTGGAAACTGAAGAAGGAACATCCAGTGCTGAAACAGTGGATGAAATTGCTGAAGCAGTGGTTACTGCTGTTGCTAATGAAATACTGTTGGGAGAAAATTCAGAACCCCTGTTGGAACCACTGTCTGACCCCTGGTCTGAAGAAGAAGAGAAGAAATAAGGTGAAAAAGAAGAGAAAGTGCCAGATGAAAAAGAACATGTCTGTGATTGTGCCATGATGGCTGCAGCTAAGGTATCACCTCAGGTTCTTAAAAACCTTTGTTCAGACAAATGCATCATAGCATTTGCAAACATCAAAGAGGTGAATGAAAATCTTAGGGATAGAGTGTTAAATGATGAAGTACAATTTGAAAAATCTTTAAAAGAATTGAAAAACAAATTGTCAGAAAAAGAAAATGAGATTTGCAGCCTCAAACAAGAGCATAGCATAACATAACCAAGGACCAACTTCAGACTATGATAGAAAAATATCAAGCTTGTAAAAAGGAGTTGGATTCCACCCAAATCACATGTGAAAATATGGTGGAATCCTGCAAAGGTTATGAAGTTATGCTTGAAAAACAGATCAAAAGCAATGTAAAATTTGGTGTAGGTTTTAGAAAACATGATCAAATTGAAAACACTGCTGCAAATGAATCTGTTCAAACCTCTGTTGAAATCATTTCCACCAACAAGGATGGCCAAGAAGTTAAAATAACTGATAAACTTGGTAACAAAATCACTTTGGAAAGATTTGTGGGGTCCTCAACTTTTGAGGAGATTGAGAAATACCAATTCAAACCCACATGGTCTGATGAGTGTGACATCCTTGAAAATTTCAAGCCCATGGATTTCACCACAGTGGATGGTGTCAAAGCTCCAAAGGCCAAGGTCATTCCTCTTAAGGACATCCCAACAGTAGTTCAAAACCTGTTGCAAAGGAGTCTGAAAAGAAGAAGAAAAGAGAAAAGATTAAAAACATGTTTTGTGACTTTTGTGAAAAGAAAAATCACCTGACCAAAGATTGTTTTCACTTAAAAGCTTATGACCTTAACAAAACAAGTACCATTGTGCCTTCCAAGAGCTGCACCATATGTGGAAAATCAAATCATTCCACTCAGGAGTGTGTGTGTATTTAAAATCCTTTGAGGTCAAAAAGGAAGAATACACATAAAAAACACTCATGAGTTCATCAAAATCACATGTCAAGAAACAACCACTCTTTGTGCCAGTCCAAACAGCTGTTACAAAACAGCTGAACCAAACCTCTGTCAAAAGAGAGGTTCAGGTGACTGATGCAACCCCTGCTAACCAATACCAAAGAGGTAAAGGTCAACCACCATACCCAAGGGTCCCACAAGTTTATGAGGTTTACAAAAAGCCTTCTAAACCAAGAGTGAACAGGCATCCCTTTGGGTATCAACAACTGATAGGACAGGACCCCCAACAGTGGTTAGAGAAAAACAGTTCCAAAACTGTCCAAACACCTGAGCTAACCACTGTCCATCCACCTGAACTTAACACAGACACTGTTGAGACCCCATCCAAAGCCTTATTGGCTTTGGAGACCCTCCTAAACTAATTATTTACTTGTTGTGCAGGGAGCTTCGGCATGCTTAGATAGTCTTTGGTATGTAGATAGTGGAGGCTCCAGGCACATGACTGGATGTAGAGCCCTACTCAAAGAATTCAAAACTCATGGAGGGGGTGATATATCTTTTGGTAATAATAGTAAAGGGAAGTTGATGGGTTCTGGTACAGTACAGTCTGGAAATGTTAAGTTTGAAAATGTCAATCTGATAGACAATCTAAAATTCAACCTCCTTAGTGTCTCACAGATGAGTGATAAGGGCTATGGCTCCTTCTTCACTAAGGATTGTTGGGCCAGAAATGGTCAAAAAGATTGATGAAATAATAAAAAATGGAAAAACTCAACTTGTTGCTCAAAGGAGTGGCAATGTTTCTGTAGTTGATTTGTCAAAAGAGAGCCCCAGGACTGATTCCTGTCTGTTCTTAGCTGCCTCTAACAAAGAGACAGAACTTTGGCATAGGAGATTGGGGTACACAAATCTCAAGACAATCACTGCTTTGTCAAAACAGGGTCTAGTAAGAGGTCTTCCTCAAAAACTGTTCACCTGCCCTGAGCATTGTGTTTCTTGCTTAAAAGGAAAACAACATAAAAGCTCATTTAAGTCCATTGAAGAGTCCAAAACAACCAAGTGCTTGCAAATGCTGCACATGGATCTGTTTGGCCCAGTAAAAGTCACGAGTCTTAAAAAGAAAAGATATTGTTTGGTAATTGTAAATGACTTTTCTAGGTTTACATGGACTTAATTCTTACATTCCAAAGATGAGACTGCAGGCATTCTGCAAGACTTTGTCAAACAGGTTGAAAAGCAGTTTGACTTGCCAGTAAAAGTCTTCAGGAGTGATAATGGCACAGAGTTCAGAAATAGGGAGTTGGATGAGTTTTGTGTGTCAAAAGGAATTGTATGGTAGTACAGCATTCCAAGGACACCGGAGCAAAATGGGGTTGTTGAGAGAAAGAACAGGACATTGATTGAGGCTACCAGAACCATTCTTGCTGATTCAGGTTTGCCATTAACTTTCTGGGCAGAGGCAGTAAAAACTTCTTGCTATGTCCAGAACAGAGTTTTAATCAACCCCAGGCATCAAAAGACTGCCTATGAACTTCTATATAAAATCAAACCACTGATCTCTTACTTCAAAGTATTTGGCTGCCCATGCTTTATTTTGAACCTAAAAGACTCAATTTCAAAATTTGCAGCCAAAGTAGACAGTGGATATCATTTGGGATACTCAACCACTGCTAAGGCCTACAAAGTGTTTAACACTAGGACTAAGACAGTGGAAGAGACTTTGAATGTAAAGTTCAATGAACTTTCTTCAATGAAAATCCCTGCAAACCCTGTAGAGTTATTTGATCTTGATAAATTTACTTTTGAAAATGTTTCTGTCAAGACTAACAGTGTAGGTCCATCTCAAAATCCTCCATCAGGTATTGGATATGAAGTGATCATTCCACAACAAAACTTCAAACCCATTGCCAGAGCAGCAGATGTTCAAAACAACTGTCAAAGCTCAACCACTGCTACCTCAACAGTTGTTGACCAAAGTAGCCCTTTAACCCCTGCTTCCATATCATTAAACACTGTTGATAAAAATCCTCAAACAGTGGATAAAAATCAACATGTTTCCACACCAATTCCTCCTATTCCTCCACCTCCATTTCAAGACACCGTTGGATCATCAAAGTCACCAACAGTTGTTAGCTCAGATGATTCTCATCTACAGCCCTCACCATTAAATGTGATTTTGTATGAGACAATCACATTTAATGGTGAGGGCTACAATTGATAATCATCTGAGCTAACAACTGTTGGTGACTTTAATGATCCAACGGTGTCTTGAAATGGAGGTGGAGGAATAGGAGGAATTGGTGTGGAAACATGTTGATTTTTATCCACTGTTTGAGGATTTTTATCAATAGTGTTTGATGATGTGGAAGCAGGGGTTAAAGGGCTACTTTGGTCAACAACTGTTAAGGTAGCAGTGGTTAAGCTTTGACATCTGTTTTGAACATCTGCTGCTCTGGCAATGGGTTTGAAGTTTTGTTGTGGAATGATCACTTCATATCCATTGTCTGATGGAGGATTTTGAGATGGACCTGCACTGTTAGTCTTGACAGAAACATTTTCAAAAGTAAATTTATCAAGATCAAATAACTTTGTAGGGTTTGCAGGGATTTTCATTGAAGAAAGTTCATTGAACTTTACATTCAAAGTCTCTTCCACTGTCTTAGTCCTAGTGTTAAACACTTTGTAGGCCTTAGCAGTGGTTGAGTATCCCAAATGATATCCACAGTCTACTTTGGCTGCAAATTTTGAAATTGAGTCTTTTACGTTCAAAAGAAAGCATGGGAAAGGAGATCTAATCTTCTTGAAGTCTCATCCACCAGACCAAATCATTGGCAACATCAGTGAAGGGGTGCTTACAAGAAGTCAATCCCAAAACATCTGTCTTTTTGCTGATTTTCTATCACTCCATCAACCTGTCAAGTACCAAGAGGCACTGAAAGACAACAGTTGGGTAGAATCCATGCAAGAGGAGCTCTTACAGTTTAGAAGACAACAAGTATGGGAGCTTGTTCCACTGCTAGAGGGTGTGAGTCCTATTGGCACAAAGTGGGTCTTCAAAATAAAACTAATGAAAGGGGCATTGTTGTCAAGAATAAAGCAAGGCTAGTGGTTCAAGGTTTCAGACAGGAAGAGGGCATTGACTATGATGAAACTTTTGCCCCTATAGCAAGATTGGAAGCTATCAGACTGTTCTTGGCGTTTGCTGTCAACCACAACATAAAGGTGCTTCAAATGGATATCAAATGTGCATTCCTCTATGGTAAGATTCAAGAAGAGGTATATGTTTGTCAACCTCCTGGTTTTGAGGATCCATTTAATCCAAATCATGTCTACAAGCTAAACAAAGCTTTGTATGGCTTGAAACAAGCACCTAGAGCCTGGTATGAAACTCTTTCCACATTTCTCCTCTCTATTGGCTTCACAAGAGGTAAAATAGACAAAACACTGTTTTTAAAATGGAGAGGGAAAGACTTGATGATTGTCCAGATTTATGTGGATGACATCATTTTTGGAAGCAATCTAAATCATATCTAAGTGTATCAAAGTGAATCAAAGTGAATCCAAGTGAGATTATGCAAGATCAAGAAGGATATTTGTGGGGGCCACTCCATGACCGTCCACTATATGGGGGGGGGGGGTAAAGTGTAAATTTCAATCACTAATTTCTTAAATAAGTTAGTTTTCAAGTATAAAGTTTGGGGATTTAATGTGTTATTATGTTATAAGGGGTGTTATGGCGTTCGGGGATCATAACTAGCTCAGAAACATTAAAACGATGCTTCTAGTAATATTTTGATGTTTCGGGTAATGTCCGGTTGTTCGGTTAGATACTGGTTCGTTAAAGTGCTAAATTGCACCCTTTAGTGTCCTTTAAGTACTCTTTTGTGACACTTTTAATTCCCGACACTTAGGAAGGTATTCTGGACCAATTAGTCATATTTTTACATGTCACTAACTCGTTACAATGCTGAATTGTGCTGAAATGTATGAAATTCAGGATTTAAAGTGTGTTTCGGGTGCTTTTCAGTGCGTATTTTAGCTTTCGGAAAGTCTATATGTTAACCCTTGTATATACTCTTAGGTTTCAATGTATTTTAGACTTTGGACCTACTCCTAGGCCCCAATTCTATTGTCTGACTGCTTTCTACAGAATTGTTGACACAATGTGTCTTACCGGTGAGTTTACTAGTATTTCTGACGCAACGCTATCATTAATGCATAAAGCAATATTTGTAGTATAAAACATGCATGAATTCACAAGTATAGCATGTAATCAGACAATGTTGACATTTAAGCACATAATTGCAGTTATTAAGTATTAATTAAATTGTACGGAAATTACGGGTTTTGTGCCAGTTGTCACAACACATGCTTTCTCCAAACTGCGTTTCTTCTCACGCTTCTCTTCGGGATTCTTCTTTGAGCTCTTAGACTTTTGCTTCCGCGAATCCCCAGATCTAGGCTCGGAATGCTGAATTACTTGAATGATCATCCCGTTATGACGGCCCAACATCACACATACCATTGCCACGTCATTGCATAGGGCACCAGTAAATGATCTTGGGCTACAACCCTGGATTGTTTTGTGTGTACATCTATGTACTTGTTCACAAGTTTAATGAAAATCAGGATTACGCTCCGATTATATCATAACATAGGAACTACTAAAACTTCCCGATCATTATATTACCTGGAGGGTCTCCGATCTGTGCCCCACCAAGACCATGCCCATGAGCACCATGACCACGTTCCTGGCCATTATTCTGGTTAGCATCGCGCTGTTCCATGGCAGTATTAACGTGTTGGGCTATGAGTTGTGCCAACTCTTTCGAGGTGGTAGGTAGTCCAGAACCCTGTCTCGCTTTTGGCTGCATTTCGTTGTTTCTATTATTATAGCAGTAATAATCAACATAAGACGATATCCAAAAATAACTCAATCATTAAATGCTAGTGGACCAAACATTGCGCATGTATAATATCCACATATTAATGAGAAAAATTTTTAAACCAAAAGTAATCCAACCGACATTCATCATAGAAATTAATAAACATGTTTTTAGTACACGACTAACCACCTTTGGCATGTCTACGTCAACACCCATAACAAGTTCAAACAAAATTTCTACATAATATCCAAAAATATGGCGCGCAGGCCATAATCATCGTGTATCAAAAGTGACAGACAAAACAACCAACAACTAACGCTTCAAACCCAGGAAGTCCAACATCTTCCTAACAAGCTCTTCTAGCTCAACTATCCTCCAGTGCATCTAATCCCTAGCACTGTCATCCATGTCCTTAAGCTCATCATGTCAGTCCATCTGTCCCTCTAAGTCCTTCATCTTGCCCTTCGTCGTCTCCAAGTCTCCATGTAATGTGGTGAACTGACGATCGCAGTGAGAGCGATTGACCCAAATCCCTTTCTACTTCTTCAGAATGGATGCTGCCTCAGCTCTCGAAGTCGATGCGATCTCTCCAACGAGTCGAGTCCTCTTCCTACGACGAGTGTAGACTAAAAGAGGTGTAACAAAACACGTGACTCGAATAGCGGAATATACGATTCTGTAACGACGGGCGAAGGAATCTCAAGTGTAGGCTTGACAGTATCAGTGAGCAGGACTACTAGTGGCTCTATAGGCCGAGACGTGACATAACGTAACCGTACAAAGTAAGTGTGTGTTCAAATGAAAAATAACACATAAGGCCCAAATAAACAGATAGTCACGTATGCACATAAACACGCAATGGTTTTCATACATGATAAAATCTCCATGTTTATTTAAAAACTTTGGCTTCGTGAATTTTGGACTTAAATCTCAAAATTCTTCGGTTGAAGTCTAGAGTTTTCCCCGAAAATATCTAGTTCGCTAACAACCATTGGCTCTGATACCAACTTCTGTCACACCCCAAAAACGTCGCAGCGGAATATAAAACGTAGTGGTGACGGAAACTGGTGCCCATAAATATCTTGTTGAACGATGCATTTCATTGTTGGACATATTAGCTTAATTAAAACATAAGTTTTAAACATAGAGTTTCAAAACACGGCATAACCACAACATAGTCTAGTTATCTTGATCCTTATGGATCTTATTACATTGGTTCCAAATAGTTTTAAAAGTTTGTCCAACACATTACGTAACAAAACATGCATCAACAACCACAAGATACGCCATAATTCCCGAAGCCGAACTCAAGTACCTGAAGAACACGTTAAAATCAAGTGTCAACACAAAGGAAGGCGAGTTCACATATTCAAATTTAAAGTAATTTGATCCAAGGAAATACTTTCCAATTATGTGTTTATTACAAAAACATCCATATAATTTACGAAAGTCATTTTATTTCCTTATTAAAAACCAAGGGTCAGCTGTCGCAAGCGTTTCCCGGAAACCTTCGAACTAAGCATCTTCCCAAGTTTACATATTAAATTTATAGTATCAAATGTTCGGACTCGTATGTTAGCTAGACATTACGAACTATATATTAACAATGAAGTGATAATAAAAGCTAGACAATAAACAGAATATCAATTCATCGTTTGACTTGACACAGAGCGATCGGTCACGATGGGGTTGTCAACCCGATAGATCTACCAACAATTCCTCGTGTGCAATACTTAAATGATTAAATGACATCACTTGCGCATGGCCCATATCGAGGCCATCTATGATGCCTGCCTCACGTACAATATATATATCTTACTAATATGACAAATTTAATATAAAACGTTGTACGAATTTACTGAAATCCCTTGGACCAAGGAAATCCGTCCCAACAACACGATCGTTTTCTCTGAAACACCGTACAAATCCCCGTTTCATCCCGAAACATATATTCATCAAAACCGTTTAATCCCGAAACAAATATATTCACCAAAAACGTTTCATCCCGAAACATATATTTTCACAAATCCATATATTTTCAACGAAAATATATATAATTTATATCAAAATGGTATGTTTTATTCCAAGAACATTCTTAAACCCTTTTTGGCGTGTTCTTCCCCCAAAACATATACAAAACAGTAAAAAGAGGGGGTTTAGTGACACTCACCTTTGGGTGCGTATTTTTAAATAGCGCAATCCCACAGATGTCACACCCTGACTTTTGCGGATGCGTGTGATGTGTGACTTGCTTAATATCATTGTATTCAATCACAACAAACAACTATATGCTAGAAACCATGATGTTCATCCATTATTAAGTTTCAAAACATTACAACCCACATTGTTTAACCCCAAACAAAGACTTCGAGTTTAAAGTACAAACCAACCAAATGTTTAAAGTTCCATGAAGGACTTTGACAAAAGACATAAATAAAACCAAGGCTTTGACTTGTATGTCTTATCTAGGATAAAACATCCAAGTCAAACCCTACAAAAGTGCGGATGACATCATTTATTGAAGACACAGCTTGAAAACTTTCAACCTTCGCCAGATCTGTCACACCCCGACCGCGTAAAACAATAAATCGCGGCGGAAACGTCGGGGAGTGTCGTAACAGAATCATTGTTTCATAACACATGGAATTTAAAGTTTGATTTCATTAATTAAAGTGTTTACATTGACTAAGAATTTACTAAGGCCCAGATCCGGCTAAGTGTGTCACGAACATCATCATGCAATAGCTCCTGAAATTCGATAAGGAAATCAGATGTTATAAAAGGATAATGTGATGTGCGTGCGGTGTAATATACTTTTATATGTATATTTTTAGCCCTTTTTACACTTTAGTCAAGTTTTAAATTTATAAAACACGATATTTTACTAACACCAAACACACATATGGGCAAGTGCACCCATCGTGAGCGTAGTATAGCGTTGGTAAGATACCGAGGTCGTCCAAGGACATAAGAGCTTTTTATACCGGTTTATCCTCAACCTCTAATCAAATAAAAATTTTAGAAAAAGGTTTAAACATGAAAATAAAAACTAAAAATGCTGAAAAATGAAAATAAAAGTAAAAACAGATAGACAAGATGAATCACTTGGATCCGACTCGCCTTTAGTATAACCTTTGATTATTTCCGCACTTTTGCACTTTTTAAGAGATTATCTTAGTTATAGTAGTAGGCCCCTCTTTTGAAGGTGACGTTACCCTCAACCCAGTAGTTTGAGTCAGCAAGGATACAATCCTAAAGGGTTGGATTATTGAAAGATCATTAATTAAGTTATTAATGCGTAATGTGGTAGGCCCCTCTTTTGAAGGTGACGTTACCCTCGGCTAAGTAGTTTGAGTCAGCAGGGATACAATCCTAAGTAGCCGAGTTAATGTTTTAATAGTAGTTTACATATGAGGGGATCAAGAAATTCGGACCCCCGCCATCCAATACCAGTGGGTATTGAAGGAGGTCCTACTAAGCTTGACCCAGGTCCTTGTAGGATCTATACACTGAAAAAGGCAAGACGCTTACCAAACCATTCCCTTAACCCCCGACCAGGTAGCCAACATATCTCCATATAGACCGTGGAGATATGAATGGTGTAAATCTTTTATTTTATTTAGACAGTAAAATAACGCCAAGACACCACGGACAAATGATAAGGAAGTTTCACCTTCAACATAAGAAACTAGTTATTAAAGTCATTAATACATAACCAAATAAGAAGTCGAAAAGATTAAAAATAAAAAGTATTACACTAAATGCTTGTCTTCACCAAGTGATGTAAGAGACTTAGGCAAACATGGCCTTTGATTGTCAAGAACTCTTACTATCAATCTTGGATCCCGAGACTACTACACACACTCTATGATGGATGATGGATGATGGTGGTGGATGTGGGTTGTGATGGTGGTGGTGGGTGGGTGAAGTGTGAGAGAGGTGGTTTGCCAAGGGATGATTTGCAATTGAGCCAAGCACCCCTATTTATAGCCTGCGCAGAAGCCTGGACACGGACCCGTGTCCATTGGGCACGACCCCATGTCCACCCATCTTCTCTTTCTTCATTAATTGCAGTTTGTCTGCATTAGTTGACCATGCCCCCGTGTCTGCTGGGCACGGCCCCGTGTGCAGAAGCGTATATGTACTATCAAGATTTGCCTGGATTCTGCGAATCTTAGCGTTGACCACGGCCCCGTGTCCAGTGGGCACGCCCTCGTGTTGGGAAATAGAAGCTTTTACAACTTTGTCTTTTTTGCAGACACTTGGGCACGCCCCCATGCTCACTGAGCACGGGGCGTGTTCAGCCTTCTGTTCTCTTGTTTTTGCTTGGGGAGATGCTGTCGAGAGGTCGGGCATGCCACGTTTATTCCTTTTCTTGTATTATTGTTAGATTTGGCTGCATTTTTGCTTCTTTTGTTCATTTAAGCTCTTTTAACCCTGAAAATACAAAAGGAAGACAAAAGCACACTTTTTCCAAAATTAGTACTAAAAAATGGTTAGTTTTATGCCTCATTTAATGTAATTTATATGTTGCATTTTACACACATCAAATACCCCCACACTTGAATCTTTGCTTGTCCTCAAGCAAAACTCTTTATAATGTGGCTTACACTCCCAAATGGAATGGGTAGAAGATAAGGTTTTGGGCTTGTCTTGAGTATCGGGATTCCAAAATTTTTATTAGGTTTTATTTTTATTTTATTTACAATCCTATTCGTTATGATTTATTTAGAACATTACATAAGATAAATTACTTATTTGGGCATAACATGGCTCTTTAAAATTCCATTTATATACAAGTTCACATACCTCACGGGAGATCACTCAACACTCGGCCGAAGATGTATTTTTGTGAAACACTCGAGAGCGGCATGGAACTTACTTCTACCATATGCTTGCCAAGCAATCAATCCTCCTCCTTTTTAACTATAAACCTTTGTAAATATCAAGAGGACTTTGGGGAAGGGTTAGGCTTGGGTTAAAGGTAGGTGGTTGGGTTAGTGGTTAGTAGAAAAGGGTGAAAGGCGTAAAAAGCGTCGGTTTTCGTAAGACTTATTTTTGTGACTTTTTATTTTAATGAAGCATTTTTTAAACAAAGTACTTTTTGATGAACTTGTTTGTTTATTTCTTTGGCTTCATCATCATTTTTTTTGATAAGGAAGTCATATAAAAAACCGAGCTTTTTACTAAAATAAAGGGTTTAAAATGGAAAAAGGGTTTTGGTGGGTAAAGGATGTTTGTTTTGTGGGTTTAGAAATGAAAAGGTTTAGGCTCAAAGGAGTTAACTAGGGGGATTTTGGGTAGGTGGTAAAAAAAAAGAAAAATAATGGTGTTGAAAGAAAAAGGGATTAGTCCTAATGCCTCCATCATTTACTTACTTGGGTTTAAGTTGGTAAGGACTGGGAATGTATCGTCATGGCAAGTTCTAGAGTCGTAAGAAACCAAGCGGCTATTCACACAAGAAACAAAAAATGAGCATTTGGTTTTAAAGATGTGATTTGTATGCTCAATAAAGGCTCAAAACTCATTTTTTTGTGGGAATGGGTTTTTATGTGATCAAGTATATATAATCAAATTTTAACTAGATTTGTCATGCCGTTTCATAATTTTCTTATGTTGGTTCTTTTTATCACGACGCTATCGGTTGTAAATTTGTAAAAATATAACCTTTTTAGAACTTGTAATTCCCAAATTAAACCAAGACAAGTAAAAAAAATGAAAAGTTTTTGAAAAAAAATGGGGTGTTTAGCGGTTCCAATAGAGTTTTGTGTAAGGCTTGTAATTAGGACTTGCAAAATTCAAGGTTTTAGCATTCCCCCACACTTAAATTACACATTGTCCTCAATGTGTCCCAAAAATAAGTTTTTAGGTTGATTGAATGTGTAAAAGGTGTGTTAAAAACAATTTTTTATGTTACTGGGCATCTGGACACGGGCCCGTGGTGTCCGGGCATGGCCCCGTGTTCAGGTTGCCAGTAACAAAAATCATCAAAAAGTAACAGAAGGCTGGGCACAGGGGCGTGTTCAGCGAACACGCCCCGTGTCCAGTTACCTGAACTGGGCGATTTCCTGCAGACCTTTCAGCATGGGGCCGTGTTGGCTGGACACGACCCGTGCCAAACTTGTTATAATGAAGAAAAATTGTTGGGAGGCTCTATTTTTGTGCATGGGGTGTTGGTTCAAGTTTCCCTTAGTGTCCTTCACCATCCCGAGTGTGTTTTACCCATTACAACATCATCCAAACACTAATTTAATTAAAACCATCATTCCATTAAAATAGAGAGAGTTACAAAAAGTTCCTAATAAACTAAAACTTTAGATAAATAGGTCAGAAAACACACGAAGTCTAAACCTGGAAAGAAGTCCTAGCCTATAGTTTATTCTAATAGCAAAATTTCCGAAAAGATAAATTTTTCGGTTGGATGCGGCTTAAAGAACTTCCTCCTCCGGATATGGGTCCCTCACACGTCGGCGAGCCATTCTTCAATCTCCCTAGGAGAAGAAAAGCGGGTTCATTGGCATCATCATTTTGAGGGGGTGTAACTTCCACCGGGACTTCTTGCAAGTTGTCAAGAGGAGGTTCCGCGGGGATGTCATCCCATCCGGTAGGATTATTGACTCCAAGTGCTAGGTTCCAATCCTCTTGTGGGAGGATTGGTTCCATGGGAGGTGCCACAAGAATGTTCAACCTCTGGTGCAAGAGGTTGATTTCTTGAAAACTGTTTTCCAGCCCCACCGTAAGATAATTTATACGGTCTATCAGGACCTCCTCTACCGATGTCATCTCATCGAGAGCTTCACGTAATGCTATCACATAGCGTACGAGAGTTGCTTCGATTGAAGGCCTTCTTTCCCTTCGACTGTTTCTTTAGAATATACCTAGGATGGTATGTGTGAAGATCCCACCAAATCTCTGTCTTTGGAGTGGTCCAAATGTGTTGGAATCTTGCTGCCTTCATAGAAAACGACAGCACGCTGCACAAGGCTGTCACACCCTGAATATTGCGGAAGCGTGATTATGGTGTGACTTCCTTAATATCATCGCATTCAATCATAACATCAACTATATGATAAAACCATAGATCGTCATCCATTAAATAGATTTGAAAACATCACAAACTTCAAAGTTTAAACAAGACTCCAAATTCAAGTTTTACAAACCATACGAATTGTTTTAAGAGTTCACAAGGACTCACCAAAAGACTCTAAATAAAACCAAGATTTGGAAGAGGTGTCTGGTCCAGGATAGGACACCCTTAACCAAACCCTAGACCATGGATGACATCTTTTATTTTTAACAACAGTTGAAAACCTTCAAACGCCCGCTAGATCCACTTTCAATTTCCTGAAATACATGTAATTTGAAAACATCAACAAAAGTTGAGCGAGTTCATGTGTGTGTTTGTGATTAAACCTTTGAAACATTTGTAAATATATTTGTGTGTGAAAATGAACAGATCAATTAATGGTTTGCAAGGCCATCAATAAGTGTGTAACGATGTAGGAAGGCTCAATCCTTTGCGTATTTCGCACCGGGCCTCCCGGCTGGAACGACATAGTCACCACATGAGCCAACTCGCGGACTCATGGGTGGGGCTCGCAACACCCAAATAGATCTATCACTCATGCCCCTCGGTCCTTCTAAAGGATTAATGGTCTCAAGCTAATGCCTACCCTTATACATGATCTAGCAATTCATTTCATTTGTAAATCATTTGTAAACATAATCATTTGTAATATGTACTTCACCCCCGAAGTTCTAAAATGAAAACAGTTAAAGAAAAGGGGGACATGAACTCACAGCCTTGCGTCTTCAGCAATCGTAACTCGAGCTTATCCGGTGAATACGACTACCTACAACGCACTAATCTATTAGACAAACGGGCCGTGCCTTGACTTAGTATTAATGTCTTTGAGTTACGATTCTTTTGTGACTTTGATATTTATTCCAAGTTATATAATTATTTGTTAAAATAATTAATATTTTAACTTAAATTATATTTATTAAATTTTGGAATAATTGTTAAAACATTGTATATTAACTTAATACTTCCCAAGTATTTATATTTGTATTTCCTTCCCAAGGATGGGGGTATCTGATACATGCATATTTTGACATGTTTTGGGGTTGTATTCCGGTGTGTGTTTATAAGTACGGGATACGTATTTTTATTGTATTCATTAAGTATTCTTTAGATTTAATTTCGTATTAAATTTTCCAGAATAGTTTCCTTAATAAAAATCCTATATGTATACTTCCAAAATATATACTTTAAGGATTATCACTTCGAAAAATTATTTTATAAATTTTTCTTTGGCAAAATATTTGTATTCTCTTATAATTTCCAAAAATAATACATTTTCAAGTCCAACTTGGAAAAATATATATATATAAATTCATTTTTCCCAAAAATAACATACTTTACGTCTATTTAAGAAGGTGTATATTTTTCCCCTAAAATATTGTATTTCACGTTTGTTTAAGAAAATATATATTTCTTAAAAATAATATATCCTCTAAAAATTTAAAGAAAATATATATTTTATACTTTGTCAAAAACAATATAATTCTCCTTGTCAAAAATAGGATATACTCTTGTGGTAATTGTAAAAACCATATTTTGTTTTCGTGGTGTCCCAAAATATTATTTACCAAATATACTTTGTGAATAAATTCCGGATTATCTTTGTAGGTCTCATTTCATAATTTGGTTCTCCAATATTTTTGTGTAAGCTTGTATATTCATTCTTTGGAATTTTGGTAATATTTTGGATAGTAATTTCTTGATATTTTGTGAGTTATAATATTTCAAGTCCTAGAATAATATAACTAATACACCAAATATACAAATAATCACACACATGGTGTCTTCTAAATATATATTTCCTAAATACATATTTAGTCACTTTTATTTATAAAAATCAACCTCCAATACTCACATTTTTGTAACAAAGATTATTGCAAAGTTTATGTAGGAAATCAATGGTTTAGAATACACTTGTAAATATTTGTTTAAAAATATTTTTCTAAGTGTTTATATTTTTAGAAAATTTTGCCATAGTTTCCCCTAAAAATGGAGGTTTCCATGCTTTCAAGCTTATCATTTTCTTTTGTAAAAATCATCACAATCAATTTACAATCATCAATAAACAACTTACACTTACCAATTTTGCCATAAACAAGAAACATCATACTACTTCATGAACTTGAATATTTGTAAAAATTTGTAGTAACTTACTAGTATTCTTAGTAAGTCTTGTTACCCTTTAAAATGTGTTTACTTATTTAAAAACTTCATTTTTGAAGAAGTTAGAAGTTTACAACTTCAAACCATGTTTTCTAAAAATATTTCTTTATGCATTCTTCTTGTTACACAAGTGTTTCTACACTTGTTTAACCACTAAAAATAAGACTTGTTTATGTAAGAACCAAGATTTAACAAAACTTATATTTTTGACTTGGTTTCTTTGAGAAATCATTCATAAATCTTTAGATCTACATGTTTAACAACTTACTTTAATCATGGGTTTTCAAGAAAACACTATTTTCCTTCAAGTTCATGCTTTAAGTGTGGGTAATCCGTCATCCTACAACAATTTCTATTCTTACATCTTGCTAGATTATGATTTTTAATCATGATCTAGCAAGATCTTATGATGATCAACATCATTTCTACTAACAATCAAAGATCAACAAGCATAACAACTTATATTCATCAAGATATCTTCATTACACAAGCTTATGTTCATGTTCACTTCTTATGATCTTTAGTGTCCTTGATGTTTTTGATTATGATTCATCTTTAACCACTTAAAATAGAAGTAATATAGATAGATCAAGGCTCTTACCACTAGCACAAGGCTAGGGATGATTCAAGTGAAGAAATGAAGAGGATAAAAGAAAATAAGAGAGGCCCTTCAAGATCCAAAGCCACCAAGCTTCCTTGTCTTGCTTCTAGCACCCTTGTATACACTTGGATTGGATGAGAGTTGATGAATGAAGGTGATGGTGTGTGGTGGTGTCTTCGGCCATGAACAAGAGAAGAGAAGGAGGAAGAAGTGTGTGTTTTGTTAGTGTGTGAGAAATGAGGGTCTTGCTTTATGTGTTCTTTTATAAACCATTTTAACATTCTAACCATTGAAATAAAATCTATTTGGTGGGCCATAGGTTGGCCGAAAATAGGTTGGGGGGGGGGGGGGTCTTAGGCTAGGGTTTAACTAATTTAGTTACAATCTAGTTCACTTTCAAGTGTTAGTTAGATGTCTTGGTTATTAGATATTTTTAGGAGATGTTATGGTGTTCGGGGACCATAACTAGCTTGGTAATGTTAAGACAGTGCTTCTAGTGTAATTTTGATGTTTCGGGTAGTGTCCAGTTATTCAGTTAGATACTGGTTCGTTAAAGTGCTAAATTATACAGTTTAGTGTTCTTTATGTAACCTTTTGTGACATTTTTAATTCTCGACACTTAGGAAAGCATTCAGGACCATTTAAGCATATTTCTGCATGAAATTAGATTGTTTAAATGCCGATTTATGCTGAATTTTGCTGAATTCAGCACTTTGGGTGAATTTTAGGCACTTTCCGGCACTTAAACTATTACTTAGAAAGGCAGTTTTATGATCCTTCCTTTCCTACACACTATACTAGTGTCGTACTCAGTTTCTGGCTCATTCTGTACCTCAATGCACTGTCTATCTATGTTCTGAATTCTGTTGGCACTTTCCTGATTTGTCTGATAACTATGCTAACTGTACTTAAGGCATCATGTAAGGCAATACAGTTTTCATGCAGTAATGATATGACATTAAACAATATGTGATGCACATGCATGTATTAAGCAGAAATCAGAAAGTAGTTAATTGCAATTTAGCACAGTCATTAAGCACTAATCATGATTAATTAATTGTATGGTTACCTGGATTTTTGACAGTTGTCACATTCTCCCCCTGTTAAGAAAATTTCCTCCTCGAAATATATACTACCTTAACTCCCTAGGGTTACGTTATGCATGAATAGATATGGATAACACCACGGTAACTAATCACAATATCGAATCAAAACCTATTGAATCAGGTGAATCCAAGGACATCTTTCTATACTAAGAATCCAATGGTTAGAAGGTATGTCTCTCAGCATTTGATATCAAGGGGTACGAGTTGTATAAGTGTAACATCTTGTGTCACTTACAATCACAGGGGTCCAATAAAAGAGGAGTTCTGACCAATAGAATTTCAACAGATTGTTTACGATATGCAAACGAATTTTAGAAACCATAGCATCCGCTAGGTGAACTCAAAATCAATAACTCGAATATGGTAGTAACATGAAAAGGATCTGTCAACTTTCGAACAAATAAATGAATAAAACTGATGGGTTGATAGTATTGAATCGCAAGAATACACCGAAATGAATTACAATCGAAATTGGTGTACCATAGTCTTAATTCATAATTGCACTAAGATTGTTTAAAACACAAATTGAGTAAGAATATGGGAAGTTGCGTGTGAAGTGGTTGACCATGACTAGCACAAGCTACAAGTTTGTAAAGATACCACAAGGTGTCGTAGCTGACATAATTAAATAATAGCGGTGACCGAACAAGTTCACCATGTTTGAAATCAACTGAAAGTGTAGTGAAGCGAACCTGAAAATGTGATTCAAACGATATCGCAGAATTTTTCAATTGACTATGGAACATCAATGAACTACTGTTTTCGATTGAAGTTGTAAAAGCGATAAATACTACAAGGCATTCAATTGATGATGAAAGAATCATTAGGAGGTACACTGAAATATAAAATGAATTTATGTACCATTGTCTTAACACACGATTGTGTTAAAACTACTTTAACCATGATAAAACAAAACGGATCTAGAGTAAATCAATAAATAAACAATTAAATCCGAGTTTGAGATGTATAAACGAGATTAGCGCAAGCTTCACTCTAGTGAAAACATCACCATGAGGTGTCGAAATCAACAAACGACGTTAATGGAGCCGTAGACTAAACAAATCTACTGCGACTTGGAACAAATGAAACTTTTCGCAAAAATGAATTCGAATATGATGTTCTCAATACATCATATGGTGTCTTGAATTGAAAACGCAATCGGACAAGTTCAAGCAATTCAACTTGGTTTTAACGATATTTGACAATAAACACATGTATTGACAAAGGAATTTCGGTATGTTTACCAAGATAAACCATGTATATAGCTTGAAAGAAAAGAAGTTTCAAGAAAGTGTGTTGACTTGAAAACAAAGGAGCCAACAATTTCAATAATTGAGGTCATTCAGAACATAAATCAACAATTAGCTTTTAGCAAAATGACATTTGAACTTGGATGAAACGCTTATTCGAATGAAACCTCACGCATAACAAATGGTGCATGCATAACATATGAATTTCCAAGGGATGACACAACAAGCACTTGTTAAAATGAAGAAATGATCATGTGCCTAGACAAAGGAGTGTTTACCTTAATGAAGAGAATTGTCGGAATGAAACTACCATTAAGAGGAGTAGGGACGCAAGAATTTACTTGCTAGAAACGAAAGTGGAAATTTTCAATGAAAGAAATTTGAGTATTTTACCGGTTTGGTCAACCAAAATAACTTGCATAACGAAATGATGGGGTTTTCCCGGGTTAATAGACGTGGTTTCCTAAGTGATACCCTTTAGCGAGTTCCGTCCTACGCTCCTGGTAGTCGATGCACATACGAAAACTATCGTCCTTCTTCTTGACGAGCATAACTGGAGTTTCCCAAAGTGAGAAGCTTGGTCTGTTAGCTTCCTTCTCTAGCAACTCCTGAAGCTATGTTGACAATCCTTGCATCTCCGAAAGTCGATAAGGTGTCTTAGCTACAGGCGCGGCGCCTGGAATCAAGGCAATGTGAAATTCGACTTGTTATTGAGGGAATATTCCCGGCAAGTCTTCGGGGAAGATTTTAGGGTGTTCTCTTCCATAGGGATATCTTCGAGCTCTGGTTCTTCGGCTTCCTAGCCTACGTCCTGAGTTAAGGAGGTAATACACCTTTTACACAAGACTTCCTGACCTTCAATCAATCGGCAATCTGTAGGGGCGCATCCTGCTCATCTTCACGAATCATGATCTTCTCTTCGCTTGCCATCGGGGTGCGGATAGTCTCTTCCCGGCATGCAATCTCGGTACTGGTATTTAGCAATCAATCCATTCCAACTGCGAAGTTGAAGCTTCCCAACTTACTGGCAGAAGGTCTATCGTAATTCACATTCTACAATGCAGTCCTTAATCTTTCCTTAGGTTTCTATTAGCCTCCCATTAGTTGGCTTTATCAAGTATAGGATATCTACCCTATTTGCTACTAACCTAAGTATATTCCTAAGCCCTAGATGCACAAGGTTATAGTTGATACTAGCATCAGTTTGCACCGACGCAATGTGTTGGTTAGTAGGGAACGTACCAGTGTCCTCGTTCGGACCCTGACATGCTTCACGAGCTCCAACGTTGAATGCTCCTTCACAGTCTTGGTTAATCTCCCTTGGGCAATCTTTCCTAAAGTGCCCCACGTTACCGCAGTTAAAACACCCTTGGCCACGTTCTTGATTGTCACCATTTCCGCCTGGACGGTTGTTATTGTTTCCCTTGTGATTTCTGCTACCATCTTGGCCTTCCTTTCCATATCCAGCACCATACCAACACGTCTTCTTAAGATGACCAGTTCTCCCACAAGTTTCGCACTTTCTATGCCTACATCGCCCAGTATGATGTTGTAGGCAGTTGTCGCACTTGGGGAAAGTACCCAAGTATCCTTTTCCCTTTTTGTCCTTGTTCTTGTTATTCGCCTGATCACCTTCTTGGAAATAAATGAGCTTCCTTTTGTTCTTTCCAGATGACTCCATCGGAGTTTCCTTCTTCTCGTCGGGGGTCGAAAGTTTTTCCAATCTAAGTGCTTCCTTAGCGAGCGCCAAACTCATGATACTTGCATGAATAGTTGTTGGTGGTGTTGATGCCGTCATCAAACTCAAGGCTTGAGGTGCTAGTCCCCAGATGAATTGCCCCATCCTCTTCAACTCTGGTTCCACCAGGTATGGAACAACTTGCGACAAATCATGAAGTCTCTGCACGTACTCCACCACCTTTGGACCTTCCATCATCAGGCTTCGGAATTCACTTTCCAGCTTCTGGGTCTCCATCTGAGAACAATACTCCCTATGCATCATTCCTTTCAGCTCACCCCATGTCAAAGCATACGCTGCAGTCTCGCCCATTATTCGAACTCGAAGGTTCCACCATAACTGAGCCTCATCTTGAAACAATCCAAAAACGTATGGGACTTGTTACTCTGGCGTACAACCACTCATTCGTACAACAGAATCCACATTCTCGACCCATTTCACAAAGGCTATGGCACCTCCAGTGCCGTCAAAGTTCAGAGGCTTACAGTCTAAAAATTGCTTGTAGGTACAACCTGTACCCAAGCAATCATCATCACAGAAAGCATTAGCAAAGCACACTTGGAATTGTCCAAACGTATTGTAATGTGTCTTAGGTGACTTATACATTACCGTTAGGCGGGTTATTTCCTGAGGTATTTTCGTTGTGTTTGTAGCGAAGAACCTCGTGCCGAGCTATAGCCTGTGAGACATGCGCTTGCCATTCTGCCTTGGTCAGCCGAATGATTTCTTGATGAGACATCTTTTAAGAAGAGTTTGGATTGGTCAGGTCTCATTTGTTCAGGGAGTGTAAATAGTTGTTTAGAGGTCATATGTACATACACATAATAAATTATCATACCAACAAATCAAGCAACAGCATAATCATAGCATAAACAAGTAAATGGGATTATGTCTAATGAAAGTATAACAGATAATCATGTATACTACAATCATAGGACATTCCTATATATCAACAACACGTTTAACGGGAATATTATGATTTGGCTTTCATTAATTATTAACCACAGGGTATTGTTACATGTTTTGCAAAGCGTACCATTTCAAAAGGGAACACAGGGTCACACTACCCTTGTCCAACAAGTCTACTAATCTACAATAGTCATATAATCAAATAGTGGTCTCCAAAAGACTTCACAAGCTCAGCTTCACGGTGGTGCTTTTATCACAGGTATTGCATCTGCATAAAACCAAAAACCTACTGTACTGATGGCGGCGGCGGAGGAGGAAGGAAAATCAAACTGAGAACATGTGCGAGCTCCTCCTCGAGCTTGTGCACATGACGAAGCAAGTAGCGGACCTGCTGCTCGACAGTGAGGAATCGAGCATCAAACTCGGGAAAAGGAGTAAGAGGAGCAGGTGGACGTGTAAAAGAAGGCAGTGATGAACTAGAGGGAACGGAAGCATGCTGGCAAGGACACGGTAAAGGACGCGGTATCGACTCAAGCTCCGCGACCCTGCGACTCATAACCTCAAGTCGGAATTGAAGCGAGTGAAGTAACTCATCCTGTGTATAGCCAACAAAATGCGAAGGATGGTAGGGGCCTGAGGTCGGCATGAAGTATGGCGGGGACCCTCTGAATAGCTCATCAATTGCTGAAGAAGTAAAAGGAGCAAAGGGTGCAGACTGTGGAATGCGTGGATAAGCTGCTGAAACATGGAGTTCCTGACTAGTCTGCTGTCCTGAAGTGTCTTTTCCTGGACGGGGTGCGGGTATGTTTTGCATGAAATTGATAGGTAAACCAATACGATGGGCATCAGACTCTACAGAATAAGAAGGAGCAGCATCAGTAGGTGTGGGTGCAGGTGGAGGAACAAGAGGCTCAACAATAGGAGGATCAATGGGTGCAGGAACTGGATCAGGTATGTGGGGTGCAAGGTTAGGTATGTCAGAAGGAACAGGGTCATGATCAGGCAAGTGCTCTGGTGCAAGTATCGGTTCAGGATCAGCGGGTACATTAACAGGCTGATCGACAGAGATGAAATCAAGCTCAAGGTCATGTGGGGGAATCGGTGCGGCTGACATGGTCGTCTCCTCATCAGAATCAGTAGTATAACGTCTCAAACCAACTGTCTGTAAGGCAGAAGAAGTCACAGACTCAAAGGAATCTGGGATCGAGTGTAAACTAGTGTCAGGGGAAATCTGGATGACAGGGATCTCGAAAAGCGGGATAGTAATAGTGTCCTCGTCTAGCCTTTCATCACCATGGG
This sequence comes from Helianthus tuberosus, assembly GCA_030545235.1. Taxonomy (NCBI): domain Eukaryota; kingdom Viridiplantae; phylum Streptophyta; class Magnoliopsida; order Asterales; family Asteraceae; genus Helianthus; species Helianthus tuberosus. The sequence continues at coordinate 44,633,308 of CM060426.1, read as the reverse complement.
CGTCATCAAAAGGACCATCAACCAGCAACTCAACGTCAACATCAATTAAATCGTCAAAAGGCAAATCCTCGAGAGGATTGGCCACCAAAGGAACGGGTGCGAGGATCGGTGCCACGTCATGCTCATCATCGGGGTGATCGACGATAAGGTGATCATGGACGGGAATGGAAATAGAAAATGTATCCTCGACTGGAGTGCCATCAGTAGTGGGTGTATCATCTCCCAAGCTGGGCAGCGCAAACGGCTGGAAATCGTCATCGTCGTCGGACATCATCTCTTGGTCACTCTCTGTATTTGAAGTAAGGATCTCTAGCTCACTCGTCCCTGAGCCAATAGCCATAGGGTCATCAGCATCGGCCAATCCATTCCGGCATGATGACATAGTGTTTGTATCAAACAATTACAATATATGCACATATATTAACTACTATCATTAAGTATGCAATCAAGGTTAAGGTATCATGGAATCATGTATTCTTTCTAGTCTCCCAGCCTAGTCTCCCAGACTAAATCAACTAGTCTCCCAGACTAAACCACCTAGTCTCCTAGACTAAACCACCTAGTCTCCCAGACTAAACCAACCAGCCCCTTATACTAAACTAACTAGTCTCTCAGACTACCAACCAGTCTCTCAGACTGTTAGTGCATTAATGTCTATCGCCTTCGTCAATCTGAGTCGTAGCGAGAAACCGAAGAAATCAAGCTTTATATTGTAATATTTAGATAGAGTTAGCAAGGTGGCGTTTTGGTAATTAATGAGAATTCTCATTAATTCCAAGGGATATAAATAGGAGAGTTATGACATAAGTTGTAAGACTTTTGCTCATTTGTGATCTAGGAGTTTGGAACTTAGAGAGAGAAAGTCTAGAGAGAAAGTACTCTCTACGTGATTCTTGTATTGTACACGTCATATATTTCAATAGAATCACGGTTCTCGTACGTTATTGTGTGTTCGGTCATGCACGTTCACGGATTCCGCACGTCGAACATTCGTTACGCAATTGAACGGTGTCAAAACCGATCCTACAGTGTCAAAACATTGTCGGCTTGTTGATTTTCTGCATGTAATAGATAAATGTGTTGAAAATTGAAATACTTTGCGTGTGGTTTTCATTACGTGTATCAGTATCTCAGCCCATTTATTACATGTAATCATCGGCCCAATCAGAATTAAGTAAACAATTAAAGTTGTCGGCCCATGTATTGATTTAAGTGTTTACTTGTGAAAGATATTAAAAGGTTTGTTAGTGTGTCACGTGATTTGCAGGCCCAATACAAGTTAAGGTCCAATTAAAATTGTTTGTTAGTCAAAGTTGCATGTAAAATTCTTAAAGCGAATTGTCAGTAACATGTGAAGTCATTATCTGTTGCATGTATTTTGATTGAATTCAATGTTGTGTCACTTAGTCAAAGTAGTTAAATGTGTTCCTAGTCAACAAAGTGTATTTTAAATGTTTGTAAGTGATATGTTTGTTTGAATGTGATAAGATACTTTGAATTTCAAAGTTCATCATTGAAAATCAAGTGCTGTGTCACCCGTTTCTTGACATTTCATTAAAAAGTTTGACCCTGTTGACTCACCTGATTGGGTCACAATCTGATTCAAGGCATTTTATTTGTTCAAGTTTAAAGTGTAACAAATCGAGCGGCAATTCAAATGAGTTGCCACCCGATCCTAATCAATTCTACTTGTTTGTGTTTCAGGTGATTTGTCAAGCATCGGATACCCGTCCGAGCGAATCAACACTCGATCCGTTGTGGTCGGATTTTTATCACTCAATCGGATATTCATCTGATTCAGTGGTTTGATAAAGTGATTGAACTGATCTTAGATTGTGTGAATTTTCGTATTGTTTGAAAATATGTCTTTGAAAATCTTTCAATAACGAAACATGGATTTTGAGTCGTATCGTGTTCAGAATCCAGCAGATATTGCACAGAAGAAATTTGATAGTTTTACGGGTATCAAGGGAGAGTCTACAAAAGAATTGATTGATCGATATTGCCATCTAGTTTTAGAGATGGGGAGATTGGGGATAACCAAGGCTAATGAGGTGCGGATTGATAAATTGGCAGATGCGTTGCCATATGATGAGTGGGGTACTTATTTGATGGTGTTAAAGAAAAATTCAAATTTTGCTTATATGAGTCTTAGTGGTTTCATCGAGAAAATTGAAGCTCAAGAACTTGAGTTTCAAAAGATTAGAAAATTGAAGTATGATTCAGGAGAGATGTGACAACCCTCACTAAACCAGGTATCCGTACGACTTAATTAATAATTAATTACTGCTTAATTACTGTGCTTGTTTGAAATTACTGATGAACTGCTACTTGATTTCTGATACATGCATATACCTGCATCATACTTTACTTACCGTCACTACATTATTTACATGCTGAACCTTAGTGACAAACATGATGCACAAAAAGCACAGTAGCACTATAACGGATAACCTATTGAACATGCTGATAAAGCCAGCATCAGGCAAACACTGCCTCTACGGCCTGTATGAGCCAGAAATATTTTACTACACTAGTGGTGAGTGTAGGGATATAAGGGTTGTAGAACTGCGTCTCTAGGAATAAGTTACAATGACTGGATGTGCCTAAAACGTACTCTAAGTACAAATTCTGCACTTTACATAATAATTCAGCTTTTAGCTACCTAATAAAGTGCCATAACATGAGAAAAATATTACTAGACACTTTCCAAAGTGTCAGAAATGAGTTGTGTCACTAAAAATGGTATTAACGACACTTTAAGCTTTGTTAACGCTTTAACGGATTACTATCCAACCGAACAACCGGACTATACCCGGAACATGAAAATATTGTCATTTTCATTGTTTGTCTTTTTCTGAGCCAGTTAGGGTCCCTGAACACCCTAACACCCATCATAACACACTACACACAACTAACCGGGTTAAGCACTTAACTAACTTACTTAACCTAACTAATATCCAACTAATTAGTTGGAATCGGACCAAGACCCCCCCCCCCCCTTTACAAACCGTCCCCATGAAGGGGGACACCCTAGTACCTTTGATGATTATTTTATTGTGACATGTTTAGTATCTTGTAGACATGAGAACCTTTGGATAATAACCATACTAATTGCCTATAAGATTAAGCCTAAACTCATTATGTTCATTTGATCACAAACCACAAAACAAAACTCTCCCTCTCTCTCTAAGAAGCTACGGCCAAACACCCCTTGAACACACAACCATTGTCAAGCTTTGACCTTGCCACTTCAAGTTCACACAAGTGTTAAGGATCACGGATAAGGAGTCTTGGTGCAAACGGAAGGCGAAGGACCTCTCTACTTTGCTTTTATCCACCCTAATTGCGCTTAGATTCTTCCCTAGCCTCGAGCTAGTGGTATGTTACTTAAATCACCTACTCGAGCTATTTTGAAGTGGTTAATACGATGTGTAACGGTTAAAACTCGAAATCTTACAAGATGATGCTTTAAAGTTTACTAAAAGCACTTAAAAAGATGGTTAAAAGCTTATAAGTTGTGTAAGTGTTGTAGTAATCAAATTGTGTGATTATTTGGACCCGATCTATGTTGTGGTAGCTCGGATCATCATTTAACCCGGTTTAGTCATGTTCTTGGATCATGACATAAGGTTATTTTGGAAGAAACAAGGGTTAAAAGATGAAACTCTACCACACCCGAATCATGAACTTGTGTAAAAGCGTTTTAACTTGTGAAAAAGTGTTTAAAACTAGTAGATCTATGTATCTACAAGCGGTATTTTCAAAGAACCAAGTAACAAAGAAATCATGTTTTCTAAAGACGGATCTTACACTAACAAAAATGATTTTTAGAACACACAAGTGTGTAAACACTTGTGTAACACAAAGTTTCGACAAAATAACTATTTTTGAAAAAGATGACGAGAAGTTGTAAAGACGGAACTTCTCTAAAAACGAGGTTTCTACGAAACCGGATTGATTTATATAAAGATACACTAAAAGTAAGAATCTTTACTACATATTTTTGGATAAACCACAAGTTCATACATTTATGCGATTTATATATATTTTGACTAGTTTGTGGTTTGAACATTGTTTTGATTGAATAATAAAAATGGTTGGTTTGATTTATAAAAGAAAATGATACGCTTGAAAGCGTGGCCACCTCCAGTTACAGAGGAAACTCTGGCGAAATTTTTCTAAAAACCTAACACTTAGAATTATTTTCACCATAAGTGTTAGAGATACTTGTCGACTTGTTTTCAAACTATGAATTTCGCCACGACCTTATTTATAAAATATCGGAGGTGGGATTTCACAAAATAAAACGTGATACATAAATATATTTAGTATATATTTTTCACAACATCACTTATATAAGAGTTTATGATTATTTTGTGAACTACATAAATATTATTTTTAGGGTAAAAATAATATTACTAAGTATTATTTTGGGAAAATCACATGTATTAAAATATAATATTTTTGGGAAGAATACTTATATTTTGAAGTTGGAAATAAAATATATTAAGTGAGACTTAATAGTGAAATCCGAATGTTACGAACACACATGTATTAAATCCCCCATCCTTGGGAATGAGAATAACTACCAAGTATACAGAATGTAAACACGAAATAGTTGCCTAACTATTTCCCAAAAACTTAAACCATAAAGCTAAGGCACGGCCATCCGTCTAATAGAGTTAGCACGTGTAGGTCGTCATACAGCTGATCGATTTGGAGGCATACTCGGTAGAGACGCACCACGGTGAGTTCATGTCCCCCCTTTCTCTTAACTGTTTTCAGTTTTCTAAACTACGGGGGTGAAATACATGTTACTTTGATTACAAGTACTTTATACATGGTATGGTTAGCGTAAGGAGGTTTACTACTTAGATCATGTGAGTGGGTAGGCGTGAACTGGAGACCATTAATCCTCATTGTAGGAACCGAGGGACGTAAGCGGTAGATCTATCTGGGTGTAGCGAGCCCAACCCCTGAGCCCGCATAATGGACCAGGTGGTGACTTTGTACCCATCGCCAAATACGCTAGGTTTGAGTCTTCCTACTTGCACTTCACACATATCATTGGCTTTGCAACCCAATGGTGATCTCTTTTTCCTTATTGCTACATACCAGGAATTTTCATACGAACAGACATTTTTACAAAGGTTTTACTCACTTACACATGAACTCGCTCAACATTATTGTTGATTTTTCAACTTACATGTATTTCAGGGAACTAAAGGATCTGGCACGATATGGCACGTTTTCCCGCTGCACTAGTTACGAGGTCATCCAAGTTTAAGGGATGTGACTTTTTCCTGGACGAGTCACAGTTCTTAAACTGTGTTTATATCATGTTAATGTTTGTGTCTGTTGAACACTATTTATGTTGTTAGGATGTGTTTCCGTTGAGACAATGTTATGGTATTTTACTTTTCAACTTAATCTAATGGATGATCTTGCACGGTTTTTAAACTCATATAGCTTGTTATGGTTAAGCTATGGTATTAAGAAGTCACACCAGATTAACCACGCTTCCGCAAAGCCAGGGTGTGACAGCTTGGTATCAGAGCTCTGATCATAGCGAACTAGGATTCCTTCTCGAGTCTAGACTATGATCACTAGGGCTCTCACGAAAACATTTTTACACTGCATACCACTTAAGTCCAGTTCCAAAACTTTTTACAAACAAATGTTGAGCACATTTTATTTATTATAGGCTCAGTCTTGGAGGCTGAGGCTCGGTCTTGGAGATCGAGGCTCGGTCTGAGAGATCGAGGTAGTTGGTTAGTGAGACTAGGAAGAGCAGTCTAAGAGGCTGGGAGAATTTGGCTAGTTGGACTAGGAAGAGCAGTCTAAGAGGCTGGGAGAATTTGGCTAGTTGGACTAGGAAGAGCAGTCTAAGAGGCTGGGAGAATTTGGCTAGTGAGACTAGGAATATCAGTTTAGGAGACTGGGAGGCTAGTGGGACTAGGAGAATTATTTGATTGCTTACTTGGTGACTAATATGTTTATATGATTACATGATTGGTTGTTATACGAATGTGTGTTTGTGTTACAAACGTCGTGCCTTCATCAGATGCTGGAGAGTCGGACACTACAGGGCCCATGGCCATAGTATCAGGCGACATAGCTTTATCAGAGCACGAGGTGTACATTTCCGATACTACCGGCACAGACGATGACGACTTTCAGCCCTTTGCACTGCCTGATGTCGTAGCAGAACCTGTTGATGGCCATCTTGTTAGGGATTTGCCACTCGCGGTGATCCCTGCTCCTGTGCCCTTGCCGCTTATCCCATTGTTGATATGCCCCCCCGACGTTGTCCCTGACGACGATGTCGAACTATCGGAGGAGGACCCACTTGAGGGCGAGGCCCTATTGCTACTAGTGGTAGCCTACTGCTTGCTGACGCTACTGCAGAGGAGGCTCATTGCCCATTCGCCTATCCCAGACTCAATTGAGCCTGTGGCGCCCGCATCTTTGCATATACAGGGAGTGCAGCACTACTCACATGACGCCGACCCTGATATGGCGTCATCAGCTGCACCAGTTCCCGCACACAGCTCTGAGTTTGATCGCGATACTGAGGACGATTCTGTTTTTTCCACCTGGTTTTAATCCAGATCCATGACATTGAGTTCATGCACTTAGACCAGCCCTTGGAGGATCCTGTAGCCCCTGTCGACCCTATGTTTGTGGATCCAACTGATTTTGAAACGAAGTTTGTTGATCCGGAGCCAGTCATGGCCCCTGAGCCAGGCGTTGCTCCTGACCCCGCATTGGAGCATGACCCTGTTCATGCCGATGCACCTGCTGTTGCTCCTTGATTGATCATCTGCTTGGACGAGAGAAAATTTGGGGTAACTGTGCAAGACAATTTACTATTACGGGGGCCCACGTAATAACGACTTGTAGTGCACAGAAATCCTGGTGGACTCTGCGGGTCAAGCTAATGAAAACCAATGTAGCAGGAAATATCTAAAACAAGAATGACCAAGGCGAGGCGATGTAGCCTCGAGTTCATTCTATTACAAGCAACAAGCCAAATTGGCAAGCCTATGTGAAGGCTCAGAAATTTATTTCCCCACTCATACATTGAGTATATTTGTGTGCGAAATTGGGAGATTACATGATGGCTTAGGGTGCTATGTATCACCTAGACAATTGAGATGATGTCTAACCCGCTTCATGCCACTTCGACAGAAGAAAATGCCACCCAGGCGTGACACAAACACCAGTACGTTGCCAAGGGTAAAAGCCGAGCTGCAAAAATGCATCTCACAGGTAATTGCACGACATGAGGCCCTCCGCTTTGAGCACAGCAATGGCACTACTGAAAATAACCCTCCAACTGACTGCACCTATAAGCAGTTCCTGAACTGCAAGCCTTTGAACTTTGACGGAACGGGAGGCGACGTTTCATTTGTTCGTTGGTCCGAAAAGACTGACCCCATTCTAAGAATGAGTAACTGTTCGCCTCAAGGAGAGGGTTACCTATATCTCGGGGTTAATTCTAGATGAGACACTCTCATGGTGGAACCTCCAGGTTCAGACCCTTGGTACAGATGCTGCTTATGCACTGAGCTGGGACGAGCTCAAGGAAATGATGAAGAAGAAATACTGCTCTAAGGCTGGAATCCAGAAGCTTGAGGTGAAATTCTGGAATTTGAGGATGGACGGACCGAAGATTCCTGAATACGTCCAGCGATCTCACGACTTGTCTAGGGTCGTCCCCTACGAAGTCATTGATGTTGTATGATACAGTTGTGTACTTGTAAACCTTACATTGTGGTCTCGATTTATGGCAATGCAATCGCAGTATTCTCATCACCTGTGATGATTGATCTACTGTTTATGTTCTATGACATGAGATGTTATGTGGTTGATTTATTCATAGCAGGAGATGTTATGTGATATTGTTGAATACATACGTACACTTTACTCGCTATGACCTAACCTACGTGAAACATCTTTTAGAAGATGCCACCAAGACGCAAGATGCGCATACCCACCTCGGAGGCAGAACTTCAAGAGATAATTGCCACAGCTATAGCACAGCACGAGGCCCATCGCTCCGATTGCAGCAAAGGTACCTCAGGAAATAACCCCCCCAACGGCTGCACCTACAAGCAGTTCTTAGGCCACAAACCTCGAGAGTTCGACGGCACCGGGGGTGCCTTAGCCTTCGTGCGCTAGGTTGAAAAGACAGATTCTGTTTTACGATTGAGCAAATGTGACCACGAACATCAAGTCAAGTATATAACTGGACTATTGATGGATGAGGCTCTGTCATGGTGGAACCATCAAATTCGGACGATGGGCGAGACCGCTGCGCATGCTATGACGTGGGACGAACTGAAAAATCTGATGCGTGAAAGATATTGCTCGAGGGCAGAAGTCCAGAGATTGGAAACAGAACTGTGGAACTTGAAAATGAAAGGACCAAAGATAGCAGAGTATGTGCAGAGATTTAATGAATTATCACAAGTTGCCTTACTCCTGGGGACACCGGAGTTTAACAGAATCGAACAGTTCATAAGGGGATTGGCACCTCAGATTCTAAGCCTGGTAACAACATCAAAACCCTCAACGATCACCGAGGCTATCAACATAAGCATAGCACTCACGGAAGAAGCAGTTAGACGAGGAGAATTTTCCACTGCGGAGGAGAAAAAGGAGACTGCTATAAAGGCATCTGGGGATAACAAGAGGAAGCTCGCAAATTCCAAGATGGTTACTATGGTAAGTAACAAGAAGAAGGCCAAAAAGGGAAAAGATTACAAGGGTATCCTACCTATGTGCGACAATTGTTTACGTTATCATGTCGGGCGATGCAAATATGGAAATTGTGGTAACTGTGGCAAGGTGGGACATGTCAAGGAAACTTGTTGGCAAAATACTGAACATAGTAGTGGGGGCCAAGACGGTAGTGAGAATCACGAAGGGGACAACGACAATGATAATTGTCGAGGCAGAATGAGTGATAAACAGAAGCGTGCTCGAGGATGTTTAAACTGTGGAAGCAAAAAGCATTTCAGAAGATATTGCCCGAAAAACAATCAGGCGCGAGGATGAAAGCTCCCCATCGGAGCTAGGGAGGCACGCCAGAGATCCAAGCATGGATAGCGGTACGTCCCATATTACTCAATATTATGCATCTGTATTGCCAACTACTGTTGCAAATTTTACGATTCGCAATTCTAGTGTTCAAGGACATAATTGGTTTACGTAGCGAGTGAGTAGCTATTCCAGTACCCATTAGAACTAGCTTAGGGGAAGCTAGTGGAAGCCAACGCAGTAACTGGAATCGGCACGATAGAACCCGGAGAGCGTAAGTTTACGCTAGATCTATTGCCAGTTGAGTTTGGAATCTTCAACGTGGTAATTAGATGTATTAGTTGGCAAGCGATCGAGCGGAGGTTGATATCCGCACCTCGATGTCAAATGAAGGAATGATTGTGACTCACGAAGCAAGATACGCCACCGCCGATCACAAATTACTTAGGGCTCGAAAGTTGTTGTGGGAAGGATGTGTTGTTTCCTGGCTCGTATCAGGGACAAGGGAGCCGAAGAACTAAAACTTAACGATACCCTCGTGATCGGAGTATACCCTGAAGTCTTCCTCGAAGACTTGCCGGTGTAATCTCCTAGACGACAAGTCGAATTTTGGCTTCAATTTGATTCTAGGCGCCGCGCCTGTAGCTAGGTCACTTTATAGACTTGAACCGCCTGAGAGGCAGGAATTGCCAACACAACTTCAAGAGTTGCTAGACAAAGGATTCATCAGACCAAGCTTCTTACCTTGGGGAGCTCCGGTCCTGTTTGTTAAGAAGAAAGACGGTAGTTTTCATATGTGCATCAACTACCGGGAGTTGAACGAGTTGACTATCAAGAATAGGTATCCCCTGCCGAGGATCGATGACTTATTCGATCAACTGCAAGGATCAAAGCTTTTACTCAAAGATCGATTTACGATCTGGATACCATCAGATAAGGATACAAGAAGAGAGCATCCCAGGGACAGCCTTCAGAACTCGTTATGGACACTACGAGTTCCTTGTTATGCCGTTTGGGTTGACAAACGCACCTGCAGTCTTTACGGACTTGATGAATAGAGTTTGCAAGCCGTACTTGGACAAGTTCGCGATTGTGTTTATCGACGACATCTTAATTTATTCAAGAACAAAGGATGGGCACGAACAGCATCTAAGAGCTATTTTGGAGCTGCTAAAGAAAGAACAGCTGTATGCCAAATTCTCTAAGTGCGAATTTTGGCTACGTGAAGTCCAATTTCTTGGACATGTGGTTAATGGAAATGGAATCCATGTTGATCCCACAAAGATCGAAGCGATCAAGAATTGGGAAACGCCTACGACGCCAACCGAGATTCGACAATTCTTGGGTTTGGCGGGCTACTATCGAAGGTTCATCGAGGATTTCTCAAAGATCGCTTAACCATTGACGCTCCTCACGCAGAAAGATAAGAAGTTTGATTGGGGAATCAAACAGGAAGAAGCGTTCCAGATATTGATGGATAAGCTCTGCAATGCGCCAATTTTAGCACTACCGGAAGGTGCAGACGATTTTGTGGTATACTGTGACGCTTCACGTCAAGGATTGGGTTGTGTGTTGGTGCAACGCCAAAAGGTTATTGCTTACGTATCACGCCAATTGAAAGTGCACGAAAAGAACTATACCACACATGATTTGGAACTTGGCGCAGTGATATTTGCATTAAAGATCTGGAGACACTACCTTTATGGTACAAAGTGTACAATCTTTACAGATCACAAGAGCCTACAGCACATATACAACCAGAAGGAGCTGAATATGAGGCAAAGACGATGGGTTGAGTTGCTGAACGATTACGACTGCGAGATAAAGTATCATCCAGGGAAGGCGAATGTGGTCGCCGATGCCCTAAGTCGAAAGGAGAGGATCAAGCCCATAAGGGTTAGGGCTTTAGAAATGATTATCCGAACCGATCTTTCCTTGCGCATTCGTGCCGCGCAGAAAGAAGCTCTCAAGGAAGGAAACCTTGAAGAAGAATACCTCCGTGGGATGGAGAAGCTACTGGTACCAAACGAGGAAGGAACGTTATGTTTTGAGAAAAGGATTTGGGTTCCTTTGTTTGGAGGTTTAAGGAAGGTTATTTTTGATGAAGCTCACAAGTCACGGTACTCTATCCACCCAGGAGCGGATAAGATGTACCAGGATCTCAAAGATTATTATTGGTGGCCTAGGATGAAAGGCGATGTTGCTGTTTATGTGAGCAAATGTTTAACATGCGCTAAGGTTAAAGCCGAATACCAGAAGCCTTCAGGACTTCTGCAACAACCTGAGATTCCCAAGTGGAAATGGGAACAAATCTCAATGGATTTTATTACAAAGTTGCCAAGAACGCCAAGAGGCCATGACACTATTTGGGTAATAGTGGACCGATTAACGAAGTCAGCAAACTTCTTACCTATCAGAGAGAAGGATAATACGAGCAAATTGGCTGAAATTTACATGAGAGAGATCGTTGCACGTCATGGAGTACCTCTCTCAATCATTTCTGATAGAGACGGAAGGTTTGTGTCAAGGATATGGCAATCCTTCCAAGAAGCCTTTGGCTCACAATTGAATCTGATCACTGCATTTCATCCGCAAACTGACGGTCAAAGCGAGCGAACGATACAGACTTTGGAAGACATGCTGAGAGCGTGTGTTATGGATTTGGGCGGTAGCTGGGACAAGCATTTGCCGTTGGACGAATTTTCATACAACAACAGCTACCACACCAGTATTGGTGTCGCGCCATTTGAAGCCCTTTACGGACGCAAGTGCCGATCACCCCTATGCTGGGCTGACGCAGGTGATAGGCAGCTTGCTGATCCCGAAATCGTCTAAGAGACGACAGACAAGATTGCGCAGATTCTAAAACGCATCGAAGCAGCTCGCCACAGACAGAAGGCCTATGCGGATCCAAACCGGAAACACGTGGAATTTCAAGTGGGAGAAATGGTTTTATTGAAGGTTTCACCCTGGAAGGGTGTGGCACGCTTCGGAAAGCGTGGAAAGTTAAATCCACGCTACATTGGCCCTTTCAGAATTTTGGAAAGAGTAGGACTAGTAGCATACAAGCTGGACTTGCCTGCCGAACTTCATTCAGTTCACGATACATTTCATGTATCCAACCTGAAGAAAAGTCCAACTCAAGATACCATTGCCATTCCCATCGACGAGATCCATGTTGACGACACGCTCCATTTCGTTGAAGAACCGGTTGAGGTTACGGGTTGGAAAGTAAACAAGACCCGCCGGAGCAGTGTCAAGCTCGTCAAAGTTTGTTGGAATGCCAGACATGGTCCTGAGTACACCTGGGAGCGTGAGGACCGGATGAAAGAAAAATACCCCCACCTATTTCCTAAGAACCCTGCATCTACAAGCAGAACTTAAAATTTCGGGACGAAATTTTTCTAACGGGGGGAGAATGTGACAACCCTCACTAAACCAGGTATCCGTACGACTTAATTAATAATTAATTACTGCTTAATTACTGTGCTTGTTTGAAATTACTGATGAACTGCTAATTGATTTCTGATACATGCATATACCTGCATCATACTTTACTTACCGTCACTACATTATTTACATGCTGAACCTTAGTGACAAACATGATGCACAAAAAGCACAGTAGCACTATAACGGGTAACCTATTGAACATGCTGATAAAGCCAGCATCAGGCAAACACTGCCTCTAAGGCCTGTATGAGCCAGAAATATTTTACTACACTAGTGGTGAGTGTAGGGATATAAGGGTTGTAGAACTGCGTCTCTAGGAATAAGTTACAATGACTGGATGTGCCTAAAACGTACTCTAAGTACAAATTCTGCACTTTACATAATAATTCAGCTTTTAGCTACCTAATAAAGTGCCATAACATGAGAAAAATATTACTAGACACTTTCCAAAGTGTCAGAAATGAGTTGTGTCACTAAAAATGGTATTAACGACACTTTAAGCTTTGTTAACGCTTTAACGGATTACTATCCAACCGAACAACCGGACTATACCCGGAACATGAAAATATTTTCATTTTCATTGTTTGTCTTTTTCTGAGCCAGTTAGGGTCCCTGAACACCCTAACACCCATCATAACACACTACACACAACTAACCGGGTTAAGCACTTAACTAACTTACTTAACCTAACTAATATCCAACTAATTAGTTGGAATCGGACCAAGACCCCCCCCCCCCTTTACAAACCGTCCCCATGAAGGGGGACACCCTAGTACCTTTGATGATTATTTTATTGTGACATGTTTAATATCTTGTAGACATGAGAACCTTTGGATAATAACCATACTAATTGCCTATAAGATTAAGCCTAAACTCATCATGTTCATTTGATCACAAACCACAAAACAAAACTCTCCCTCTCTCTCTAAGAAGCTACGGCCAAACACCCCTTGAACACACAACCATTGTCAAGCTTTGACCTTGCCACTTCAAGTTCACACAAGTGTTAAGGATCACGGATAAGGAGTCTTGGTGCAAACGGAAGGCGAAGGACCTCTCTACTTTGCTTTTATCCACCCTAATTGCGCTTAGATTCTTCCCTAGCCTCGAGCTAGTGGTATGTTACTTAAATCACCTACTCGAGCTATTTTGAAGTGTTTAATACGATGTGTAATGGTTAAAACTCGAAATCTAACAAGATGATGCTTTAAAGTTTACTAGAAGCACTTAAAAAGATGGTTAAAAGCTTATAAGTTGTGTAAGTGTTGTAGTAGCTCGGATCATCATTTAACCCGGTTTAGTCATGTTCTTGGATCATGACATAAGGTTATTTTGGAAGAAACAAGGGTTAAAAGATGAAACTCTACCACACCCGAATCATGAACTTGTGTAAAAGCGTTTTAACTTGTGAAAAAGTGTTTAAAACTAGTAGATCTATGTATCTACAAGCGGTATTTTCAAAGAACCAAGTAACAAAGAAATCATGTTTTCTAAAGACGGATCTTACACTAACAAAAATGATTTTTAGAACACACAAGTGTGTAAACACTTGTGTAACACAAAGTTTCGACAAAATAACTATTTTTGAAAAAGATGGCGAGAAGTTGTAAAGACGGAACTTCTCTAAAAACGAGGTTTCTACGAAACCGGATTGATTTATATAAAGATACACTAAAAGTAAGAATCTTTACTACATATTTTTGGATAAACCACAAGTTCATACATTTATGCGATTTATATATATTTTGACTAGTTTGTGGTTTGAACATTGTTTTGATTGAATAATAAAAATGGTTGGTTTGATTTATAAAAGAAAATGATACGCTTGAAAGCGTGGCCACCTCCAGTTACAGAGGAAACTCTGGCGAAATTTTTCTAAAAACCTAACACTTAGAATTATTTTCACCATAAGTGTTAGAGATACTTGTCGACTTGTTTTCAAACTATGAATTTCGCCACGACCTTATTTATAAAATATCGGAGGTGGGATTTCACAAAATAAAACGTGATACATAAATATATTTAGTATATATTTTTCACAACATCACTTATATAAGAGTTTATGATTATTTTGTGAACTACATAAATATTATTTTTAGGGTAAAAATAATATTACTAAGTATTATTTTGGGAAAATCACATGTATTAAAATATAATATTTTTGGGAAGAATACTTATATTTTGAAGTTGGAAATAAAATATATTAAGTGAGACTTAATAGTGAAATCCGAATGTTACGAACACACATGTATTAAATCCCCCATCCTTGGGAAGGAGAATAACTACCAAGTATACAGAATGTAAACACGAAATAGTTGCCTAACTATTTCCCAAAAACTTAAACCATAAAGCTAAGGCACGACCATCCGTCTAATAGAGTTAGCACGTGTAGGTCGTCATACAGCTGATCGATTTGGAGGCATACTCGGTAGAGACGCACCACGGTGAGTTCATGTCCCCCCTTTCTCTTAACTGTTTTCAGTTTTCTAAACTACGGGGGTGAAATACATGTTACTTTGATTACAAGTACTTTATACATGGTATGGTTAGCGTAAGGAGGTTTACTACTTAGATCATGTGAGTGGGTAGGCGTGAACTGGAGACCATTAATCCTCATTGTAGGAACCGAGGGACGTAAGCGGTAGATCTATCTGGGTGTAGCGAGCCCAACCCCTGAGCCCGCATAATGGACCAGGTGGTGACTTTGTACCCATCGCCAAATACGCTAGGTTTGAGTCTTCCTACTTGCACTTCACACATATCATTGGCTTTGCAACCCAATGGTGATCTCTTTTTCCTTATTGCTACATACCAGGAATTTTCATACGAACATACATTTTTACAAAGGTTTTACTCACTTACACATGAACTCGCTCAACATTATTGTTGATTTTTCAACTTACATGTATTTCAGGGAACTAAAGGATCTGGCACGGTATGGCACGTTTTCCCGCTGCACTAGTTACGAGGTCATCCAAGTTTAAGGGATGTGACTTTTTCCTGGACGAGTCACAGTTCTTAAACTGTGTTTATGTCATGTTAATGTTTGTGTCTGTTGAACACTGTTTATGTTGTTAGGATGTGTTTCCGTTGAGACAATGTTATGGTATTTTACTTTTCAACTTAATCTAATGGATGATCTTGCACGGTTTTTAAACTCATATAGCTTGTTATGGTTAAGCTATGGTATTAAGAAGTCACACCAGATTAACCACGCTTCCGCAAAGCCAGGGTGTGACAGCTTGGTATCAGAGCTCTGATCATAGCGAACTAGGATTCCTTCTCGAGTCTAGACTATGATCACTAGGGCTCTCACGAAAACATTTTTACACTGCATACCACTTAAGTCCAGTTCCAAAACTTTTTACAAACAAATGTTGAGCACATTTTATTTATTATAGGCTCAGTCTTGGAGGCTGAGGCTCGGTCTTGGAGATCGAGGCTCGGTCTGAGAGATCGAGGTAGTTGGCTAGTGAGACTAGGAAGAGCAGTCTAAGAGGCTGGGAGAATTTGGCTAGTTGGACTAGGAAGAGCAGTCTAAGAGGCTGGGAGAATTTGGCTAGTGAGACTAGGAATATCAGTTTAGGAGACTGGGAGGCTAGTGGGACTAGGAGAATTATTTGATTGCTTACTTGGTGACTAATATGTTTATATGATTACATGATTGGTTGTTATACGAATGTGTGTTTGTGTTACAAACGTCGTGCCTTCATCAGATGCTGGAGAGTCGGACACTACAGGGCCCATGGCCATAGTATCAGGCGACATAGCTTTATCAGAGCACGAGGTGTACATTTCCGATACTACCGGCACAGATGATGACGACTTTCAGCCCTTTGCACTGCCTGATGTCGTAGCAGAACCTGTTGATGGCCATCTTGTTAGGGATTTGCCACTCGCGGTGATCCCTGCTCCTGTGCCCTTGCCGCTTATCCCATTGTTGATATGCCCCCCTGATATGGCGTCATCAGTTGCACCAGTTCCCGCACACAGCTCTGAGTTTGATCGCGATACTGAGGACGATTCTGTTTTTTCCACCTGGTTTTAATCCAGATCCATGACATTGAGTTCATGCACTTAGACCAGCCCTTGGAGGATCCTGTAGCCCCTGTCGACCCTATGTTTGTGGATCCAACTGATTTTGAACTGAAGTTTGTTGATCCGGAGCCAGTCATGGCCCCTGAGCCAGGCGTTGCTCCTGACCCCGCATTGGAGCATGACCCTGTTCATGCCGATGCACCTGCTGTTGCTCCTTGATTGATCATCTGCTTGGACGAGAGAAAATTTGGGGTAACTGTGCAAGACAATTTACTATTACGGGGGCCCACGTAATAACGGCTTGTAGTGCACAGAAATCCTGGTGGACTCTGCGGGTCAAGCTAATGAAAACCAATGTAGCAGGAAATATCTAAAACACGAATGACCAAGGCGAGGCGATGTAGCCTCGAGTTCATTCTATTACAAGCAACAAGCCAAATTGGCAAGCCTATGTGAAGGCTCAGAAATTTATTTCCCCACTCATACATTGAGTATATTTGTGTGCGAAATTGGGAGATTACCTGATGGCTTAGGGTGCTATGTATCTCCTAGACAATTGAGATGATGTCTAACCCACTTCATGCCACTTCGACAGAAGAAAATGCCACCCAGGCGTGACACAAACACCAGTACGTTGCCAAGGGTAAAAGCCGAGCTGCAAAAATGCATCTCACAGGTAATTGCACGACATGAGGCCCTCCGCTTTGAGCACAGCAATGGCACTACTGAAAATAACCCTCCAACTGACTGCACCTATAAGCAGTTCCTGAACTGCAAGCCTTTGAACTTTGACGGAACGGGAGGCGACGTTTCATTTGTTCGTTGGTCCGAAAAGACTGACCCCATTCTAAGAATGAGTAACTGTTCGCCTCAAGGAGAGGGTTACCTATATCTCGGGGTTAATTCTAGATGACACACTCTCATGGTGGAACCTCCAGGTTCAGACCCTTGGTACAGATGCTGCTTATGCACTGAGCTGGGACGAGCTCAAGGAAATGATGAAGAAGAAATACTGCTCTAAGGCTGGAATCCAGAAGCTTGAGGTGAAATTCTGGAATTTGAGGATGGACGGACCGAAGATTCCTGAATACGTCCAACGATCTCACGACTTGTCTAGGGTCGTCCCCTACGAAGTCATTGATGTTGTATGATACAGTTGTGTACTTGTAAACCTTACATTGTGGTCTCGATTTATGGCAATGCAATCACAGTATTCTCATCACCTGTGATGATTGATCTACTATTTATGTTCTATGACATGAGATGTTATGTGGTTGATTTATTCATAGCAGGAGATGTTATGTGATATTGTTGAATACATACGAACACTTTACTCGCTATGACCTAACCTACGTGAAACATCTTTTAGAAGATGCCACCAAGACGCAAGATGCGCATACCCACCTCGGAGGCAGAACTTCAAGAGATAATTGCCACAGCTATAGCACAGCACGAGGCCCATCGCTCCGATTGCAGCAAAGGTACCTCAGGAAATAACCCCCCCCCCAACGGCTGCACCTACAAGCAGTTCTTAGGCCACAAACCTCGAGAGTTCGACGGCACCGGGGGTGCCTTAGCCTTCGTGCGCTAGGTTGAAAAGACAGATTCTGTTTTACGATTGAGCAAATGTGACCATGAACATCAAGTCAAGTATATAACTGGACTATTGATGGATGAGGCTCTGTCATGGTGGAACCATCAAATTCGGACGATGGGCGAGACCGCTGCGCATGCTATGACGTGGGACGAACTGAAAAATCTGATGCGTGAAAGATATTGCTCGAGGGCAGAAGTCCAGAGATTGGAAACAGAACTGTGGAACTTGAAAATGAAAGGACCAAAGATAGCAGAGTATGTGCAGAGATTTAACGAATTATCACAAGTTGCCTTACTCCTGGGGACACCGGAGTTTAAGAGAATCGAACAGTTCATAAGGGGATTGGCACCTCAGATTCTAATCCTGGTAACAACATCAAAACCCTCAACGATCACCGAGGCTATCAACATAAGCATAGCACTCACGGAAGAAGCAGTTAGACGAGGAGAATTTTCCACTGCGGAGGAGAAAAAGGAGACTGCTATAAAGGCATCTGGGGATAACAAGAGGAAGCTCGCAAATTCCAAGATGGTTACTCGGGTAAGTAACAAGAAGAAGGCCAAAAAGGGAAAAGATTACAAGGGTATCCTACCTAAGTGCGACAATTGTTTACGTTATCATGTCGGGCGATGCAAATATGGAAATTGTGGTAACTGTGGCAAGGTGGGACAAAGTCAAAGTTGAAGATTGTGATGAGAAAACTGATGATGAAATTGAGAAAAGAAAAATATTTTTAAAATTAAATGAAATATTTCAAGAAACCGTTCTACATTCTACTGAGAAAGGTGAATGCTCAACGCAAAAACCTGTAAAGAAGAATGTGGAACAAAAACAAAAGGATAAAAAGCTGAAAAATCTTCAAAAAGAAAATAAAAGCTCATCAGTTCAATCATCCAATCATGATAAAAAACCACAAAAATCGAAAAATCAAAACTCAAAAACTGTTGGTAATATGTGGTGCAGGTTTGACCACAGTGCTCAAGCGTCAAATCAAGCTTATAGGAGAAGTCATGAGTACTACAAATCAAATCAGTGCTATGATTTAAGTGTTTGGATTGACGGAGGAGATTGGTACGATAACAGGGTGTGTTACAACTGTGGTGTTCAAGGACACATTGCTGTTAACTGCCAGAATCAGTGGTTTGAAACGAGGAGATGCTATAATTGCCAAATAAAAGGACACATTGCAAGAGATTGCCCAATGAGATCAATGGAAAGATTGAGGGCTGAATCTCAGAAAAAGGTGACAAAATCAGTCAAAGTCGATGAAAAGCCCAGAACACAGAAAAAACAAGAAGTGAAAGAACCGAAAGTGAAACTTTCACAAGGGCAGAAAGATCGATTGAGAAAGAAAAGGAAGAAAGCATGAGAGTATCTCGAAAGGATTTTGTCCTCGGGTACAACGGTTAATTCAGATAAAAGTTCTGATGAATCACTTTGCTCAACAAAAAATCAGTCAAGTAAAATGAATCCATCAGATACAAATCCGAGGACAGAAGAGAGAGTAAAGAAAGAAAAAGTGGTTAATCAAACGATTAACAAATCAAAGAAAGTGAGATTTTCACTTCCTGGCGATGAATTTGTTTCTTCGGAAACAAAGGAGCCATGTTCTGGCGATGATTCTGATTCATCAAAATCAGAGGAGCCACTAGTTGAGCTCAAAAGTGAATATTCAGTTCCGCCAATGGATGACACAAACTTTCCACCATTGCGGACTGAAAATTTTAAACAAAAAGATGGGAAAGTGAAAGTTTCGAATCAGTTCTATTCTAAAAAGAAAGAATTTGATGTTGAAAAGGCTTTTAATAGCAAAGTAAAAAATATTTTTGGAAAAATGGTCGAGGGTAAGGTAAAAGGAGTTAAAGAATTTTATGAATCAAAAAGGTATGTTCAAAACACCCAAGGACAATCAGGCTTGGGTGAATGTCTTTAACTGAAAAACCTGACTTGCCGGAACTCCCAGGTTGGAAATTGGGGAGTAGGAATCGGCATCTTTCTTGAGAAATTCACAGGTTGGTAACTGTGATATTTCGACTTACAAGTGGTTAATCAAGGACATTAAGTTGTACTTGATTTAACTATCTTACAAGTGGTATGATTATTGGAAACTGTGTTTGTGATAAACCTACAAGAAGTTGAGGACAATGTGATGAAAACCCCATGTTTGTGAAATGGCAAACAAAACTAATTTTCTGGAAAAACCATTTTGATTAAAACAAACTTAAGTGTTTTGAAATCATAATGGGAAAATAGTTTGTTGTCAGGGGGAGTTCTGATTGTTTATGCCAAGTGGATGGCAAATTGAAGCAATTCTCGTCAAGTTGTCACTTTCCTTGTACAGTTTGTTGTTTTCAAAGTTTCCCAGAAAATCAAAATTGAAACATATTTTGATTTTAGGGGGAGAAAAATTTTAAAAAAATTAGAAAATTTGAAAAAGTCAAAAACATTGAAAAAGTCAAAATGAGTTTTGTTGAGACAAGAGGAAATGATAGTAAATCAGTGGACTATCATAGCATGCTAAAGAAATGAAATGTAAAATGTGATAAACGGTCTCACTAAAGATGTGACGATAGGCTCAGCTAGACTAGTAGATTTGCGATAACGATACAAACTTAAATGAAAAAGCCTAGTTCTAGTGGGAAACATGGTTGAAAGCATAGTACTTAGTTTTGTCCTTCGTGATTGTGTACCTACTCAGTAATCGCTGAATGCCAAAAAGCATAAAACTGGTTAAGTTTGTGAACTTTCACTACTTTGCTGAAAAGTCACTGTGATTGTGCATTTTATTTTGCAAAGATTTAAACTTGTCTTATTTCTTTATTTTGTTTAAGCATTAGACATCCTCTGCGTATACGTGAGTATCGACCTGGATGTTATTGCCTAAACGTTCTGCTTTATTTTCTTTGGTGTTTCGTTTAAGCTTTGGATCACCTCTGCGTGTACGGGAGTATCGACCTGGTGGTTAAAGCCTAAACAACTTCAACTTGTTTTATTTTCTTATTTTGTTTAAACATTGGACTTTCTCTGCGTATACGGAAGTATCGACCTGATTGTTAATGTTTAAACATTCTGCGTTGTTTTCGCACATATCACAGTTGATGAAAGTTTAAAGGCATTACTTGAGTTAGTGTATTGCATGATGAGGGGATATGCTGAGATCGTGGGGTCCATAAGAATTTAGTGCAAAATTAATATACCTTAACGTATCGGTAAGCATTTCGAAAGTTTTTAGATTGAGCTTAAGAGGACAATTATATCGTCAATCAACGTGAATCGTTTAGAACTTAAAACGATTAAAAGCTTAACGGTGCTTGTGATGTGTCTCAAAAACTGATATGATCCTCTTTCGCAAACTCACAAAAATATGTTTGTACATATTTCATTTCTGCATTACATTTCTCTTATTACAAAATCCAAAAGGATTTTAGTGTGACAACCCTCACCAAACCAGGTATCCGTACGACTTAATTAATGATTAATTTCTGCTTAATTACTGTGCTTGTTTGAACTAGCTGATGAACTGCTACTTGATATCTGATACATGTACTTACTTGCATCATACTTTACTTATCGTCACTACATTATTTACATACTGAACCTTAGTGACAAACATGATGCACAAAAAGCACAGTAGCACAATAGCGGATAACCTATTGAACGTGCTGATAAAGCCAGCATCAGGCAGACACTGCCTCTAAGGCCTGTAAGAGCCTGAGATAATTGCTACACTAATGGTGAGTGTAGGGATACAAGGGTTGTAGAACTGCGTCTCTAGGAATAAGTTACAATGACTGGATGTGCCTAAAACGTACTCTAAGCACAAAACTCAGCACTTTACATAACAATCCGGCTTCTAGCTAACTAGTAAAGTGCCAAAACATGAGAAAAATATTACTAGACACTTTCCAAAGTGTCGGAAATAAGTTGTGTCACTAAAAATAACAATAACGACACTTTAAAGCTTTATTAAGCGCTTTAACGGATTACTATCCAACCGAACAACCGGGCGTTACCCGAAACATGAAAATATTGTTATTTTCATTATTTATCTCTTTTTCTGAGCCAGTTAGGGTCCCCGCATACCCTAACACCCATTATAACACACTAAACACAAGTAACCAAGTTTAACACTTAACTTAACCTAATTATCTAACTAATACTTAACCTATGGTTGAAATGGAATTGGATTAGACCCCCCCCCCCCTAACCGAATCGTCCCCTTGGGGGACACCCTTGGTACTATTTTGATTAAACAAATCTCCTTTGTCTAGTATCAAGACTACATATGGACTCTTGGGTAATTCACTTGTTAATGGTCTATAAGTTCATGATTAAGCACACAAGATTATTTCCATCACACAAACTCACAACACACTCTCCCTCTCCCCTCTAGAGCTCTCGGCCGAACACCCCCCTCCCCATACATCCATTTTCGATTTTGATCTTCACATTCCATCATCATACAAGCTTCAAGGATCACGTATTAGGAGTCTTGGTGCACTCGGAGTTCGAATGACCTCTTTCTCTAGCTTTTATCCACCTCTTTTGCGCGTAGATTCTTCCCTAGCCTCGAGCTAGAGGTATAATGCTTAAAACTCGTACTTGAACTAATCTAAGGTGGTTAATAAGATGTATGATGATTAAAACTCGGAATCTTGCATTTTGAAGCATTAAAGTTTACTAAACTTGCAAGTATTGTTGGTTAAAAGCACATAAGTTGTGTAAAACTTGTAGTAATTAAAATATATGATTATTTAGGCCCGATCTATGAAGTGGTAGCTCGGATCATCGTTTAACCCGGTTTGGTAAGGTCATGGATCTTAACATAAGCATGTTTTGAATGATACAAGGGTTAAAAGGTGAAACTCTACCACACGCGAATCATGAACTTGTGTAAAAGAGTTTTACTTGTGAAATTGTGTTTAAAACTAGCAGATCTACGCATCTGCAAGTGGTATTTTCGAAGAACCACGTATCAAAGAAATCATGTATTTTAAAAGATGGATTTTACACTAACAAGCATGATTTTATAAACCACAAGTGTGTAAACACTTGTGAAATGAAAAGATCCGACAAAATAACAGTTTTTGTAAAAGACGACGGGAAGTTGTAAAGATGGATTTTCTCTAAAAACGAGGTTTTTACAAGATCAAATTACCTTATATAAAGATCTACTAAATTTAAGGGGATTTACACCACAGTTTTGGGAAAACTGCAAGTTCATGTAATTTTTGGCAATTTACACATATGTTGATTTGTTGTTGCGATGAAAGTTGTTCTGATCAAATAAAGAAAATTGTTGAGTTGATTTGTTAAAGAAAATGATACGCTTGAAAGCGTGGCCACCTCCAGTTACAGAGGAAACTCTGGCGAAATTTTTCTAAAATCCTAACACTTAGAACTATTTACACTACAAGTGTTAGAATTATTTTTGACATGTTTTCGAAACATAAATTTCGCCATGACTTTATTTACTAAATATTCGGAGGTGGGATTTTCACAAAATTTAACGTGATAAATATATATTTTCACACACTGTTTATGATTATTTTGTGAAAATACATAAATATTATTTTTAGAGTAAAAATAATATTTACGAAAGTTAACGAATCCAAAATAATATGAACGCTTTCACCATAAATATATAAGTTACACCGGTAATTATATTACCACTCGATTGTTAAAACGTAACTTACGAACTTACGGAAATATTTATGAACGCGTATTTTAACAACGTATTATTGGAGAAAAATTATGTGAAACGAAAATATAATATTTTTTTTTTTGAGAAAAATACTTATATTTTGGAATCGGAAATATATATATATATTAAGTGAGACTTAATGACTTAATTTGAACGCACATGTATTGAATCCCCCATCCTTGGGAAGGAGATTAACTACCAAGTATATACAGAACGTAAACACGAAATAGTTGTCTAACTATTTCCCAAAGACTTAAACTATAAAGCTAAGGCACGGCCGTCCGTCTAATAGAATTAGCACTTGTAGGTCGTCGCACAACTGCCTGATTTGGAGTACTTGGTAGAGACGCACCGACTATGAGTTCATGTCCCCCTTTTCTCTAACTGTTTTCAGTTTTCTTAACTGCGGGGGTGAAATACATGTTACTTTGTTTACAAGTACTTTATACACGGTATGGTTAGCGTAAGGAGGTTTACTACTTAGATCATGTGAGTGGGTAGGCAGAAACTGGAGACCATTAATCCTCATTGAAGGACCGAGGGACGTAAGCGGTAGATCTATCTGGGTGTAGCGAGCCCAACTCTAGGCCCAACAGAACGGACCTCTGAGAGGCCCAGCAGAACGGACCTTGAGTGACTTTGTACCCAACGCTAAATTTGCTAGGTTTGAGTCTTCCTACTTGCACTTTACACATACTAATGGCCTTGCAAACCATTGGTGATCTCTTTTCCTTACACTGCTACATACCAGGGAATTTTTATACTTACAAGTGTTTTACATACTCACTTACACATGAACTCGCTCAACATTATTGTTGATTTTTCAACTTACATGTATTTCAGGAAATTAAAGATCTGGCGCGGTATGTTATGTTTTCCCGCTGCATAAGGGTTCCAAGGTCATCCCAGTTTAGGAAATGTGACTTTTTCCTGGACAAGTCACAAATCTTAAACTGCGTTTATTTCATGTCGGTGTTTATGTTATTCAAGACAATATTTTATGTTATGAGGTTGTAAGTCTATAAGACAATGGTATGTTACTCTGGTTTTAAAACTTAATTGAATGGATGATCTTGTATGATTTTATTTCATATAGCTTGGTTATGGTTAAGCTATGGTATTAAGAAGTCACACCACAATAACCACGCTTCCGCAAAGCCAGGGTGTGACAGCTTGGTATCAGAGCTCTGATCATAGCGAACTAGGATTCCTTCTCGAGTCTAGACTATGATCACTAGGGCTCTCACGAAAACATTTTTACTGCATACCACTTAAGTCCAGATCCAAAACTTTTTACAAACAAATGTTGAGCACATTTTATTATTTATAGGCTCAGTCTAGAAAGGCTGAGGCTCGGTCTGAGAGGCCGAGGCTCGGTCTGAGAGATCGAGGTAGTTGGCTAGTGAGACTAGGAAGAGTAGGCTCAGTCATGAAGGCTGAGGCTCGGTCAAGGGGACCGAGGCTCGATCTAGGAGGTCGAGGTGGAGGATTGAGCAGTCTTAAAGACTGGGAGGAATTTGGCTAGTGGGACTAGGAATGTCAGTCTAGGAGACTGGGAGACTAGTGGGACTAGGAGAATTATGTGATACCTTACTTGGTGACTTATGTGATTATCTGATTGTATGACTGATTATTTGAGCATATTTGTGTTTATGTTACAGACTCATGGACTCAGCCGGTACTGGCATTTCGGACACCACTGGACCCATACCTATCGTATCTGATGACCTCACATCCTCCAAGCACGAGGTGCACACATCTGACTATACCAGTACTGACGAGGATGATTTCCAGCCTTTCGCACTACCCGATGGTGCTGATGAGCCTGCAGATGACCCTCCCGCTGAGTACCTACCTCTAGTAGAGATTCCGGCTCCTATACCCTTAGTCGTTTATCCAGCATATGATTTTCTTCTTGACGCCGAGGCTGATGGCGATATTGACCTGTTTGAGGATGAGCCCTTTGAGGATGAGATCCAGGGCGAGGCCCTTCTTCCTGCGGGCGATCTTCTGATGATCGCTGACGTTCCCGCTGAGGATTCGCCTGCACATTCTCCTGTCCCAGACTCCTTCGAGTCTGTGGCATCCACACCTTCTCACACATTGAGCGCACAGCACTTTGCGCATGATTCTGATCCTGACCAGGCATCCTCTGTTGCACCTGTACCCAGCTTTGCGTTTGACCATGATGACATAGAGGATTCTGATCCTATCTCTCCCCCGGGATTCGACCCGGATCATGATATCGAGTTTATACCTATGGACCAGCCCATGGAGGATCTAGCTGACCCAGTAGATCCTATCAACCCCGAGTTTGACTTCGAGATGGCTTTTGATGATCCCGAGCCTGCTGTCGCCCCTGAGCAGGCAGCCGCTCTAGACCCCATACTTGAGCATGACCCCGTACATGCTGGCATCCCTATTGGGCCTGTTATAGCAGACCCACCTGTTGATGATCCCCCCGTGGGTGTTCCTTTGTTAGAGGGCGATCATGTCGTTATTGATCCTGTTGTTCCTCTACCTGTTGTTGATATACCTGTTGACCATCCTGTTGAGCACATTGCACCTATTCACCCTTTTGTTGCTCCCCCACCTGATCCCATCCCACTAGAGCCCGAGCATGCACTGTTCGCGGCACACATGGATCCACCAGATGAGCATGTACAGCACGGTTGGATACCTGCTGATGAGGATGTTCCACCTTTTCCCCCTCAGATCCCTGATACACGACATGTTCATTTTTCTTTTCAGGTTCCTCAGTTTGTACCTCCAGCGAGGCCTGGAGAGGGTTCTTCAGCCCATCCTATTGGGCATGTACCGATGTCTATCCCCTTCATGCCCCAGATGTCATCTGTCCCACCCTCTGTCACTCCATTTCATGTGGCACCTTTTGATCCCACCAGTGAGCCGTTCCTTTGGGCACCAGACTCTGCTATGCCACCGACTGACCCCTACCATTCTTTCCACAGGGGGTATACTATTGAGGACGTTTTGATGTCTTTTATCGCCCAGCACGAGTCACACACGCAGCGCATCCAGGAGCTTGAGAGAGCTCAGCTTCCACCATGCCAATGTCATGGTCGGACATACTCTCCTCTGCAGCCATTTCGACCCTTACCTACAGATTATGCTGCCCGTCTCTTTACACTAGAGCAGCAGGTTGCTTCTATCATTCGTACCCAGCGAGCCATGGAGGAGGACTGGCTCCAGTTACGTCGTTTGTTTTACACCCACTTTCCCCCTCCTCCACCACCATCTGTATAGAGCTCATCAGTGCTGTTTGGGTAGACGTTGGTGAGAAGACGGCGAATGCTTTTGACTGCACAACATTTTTGGAGACTACATTTGATTCTGACTTTTGTTGACATGTATTTGATGTATTGACACTGATTCGATATGATTTTTGGACTAGGGTGACGTAGCCCATAGTCGACTGATGCTGTATGACACTGTGATGTACTGAAACACTTACTATGTGGTCTCGATATATGGCAATCGCAGTATTCTCATCATATTTGATTCGCTTGATTGCTTATTTATATTTTTATGACATGGGATGTTGTGTGATTGGTATTTGTGATGTATTGATAACATGAGATGTTATGTGCTTTTACTATTACTATATACGTACGCTTTACTATGGCCTGACCGACATAAACCATCTTTTAGAAGATGCCGCCGAGACGTGAGACACGCATGCCTACCAATGAGGTAGAACTCCAGCAAATTATCACTGCTGCCATTGCACAATACGCCGCTTCACAAGGAGGACCCAGCGGAAGCAGCACGAACAACAATGGCAACAATAATCCACCTCATGGTAATACCAAGTCATTTAGACCTACCATGACCTAATTGGATATCTTTAGCGATGATGCTAATGCCGTTCATATGTTATAACGTATGTGCAGGGTGCACCTACAAGCAGTTCTTAGACTGCAAGCCCGTAAACTTTGAGGGCACAGGAGGTGCTGTCGCCTTTGTTCGTTGGGCTGAGAAAACCGAATCTGTTCTTCGCATGAGCAAGTGCGCGCTGGATCAGCAAGTCACCTATATCTCAGGGCTATTCTTGGATGGAGCCCTCTCTTGGTGGAATCTACAAGTTCAGACACTTGGTGAAGCTGCTGCCTACGCGCTAACCTGGACCAAACTGAAGGAACTTATGCGCAAAAAGTACTGCTCTCGCGTGGAAATCCAGAGATTGGAAACCGAGTTCTGGCACTTGAAAATGGACGGTCCAAAGATCGCAGAATACGTTCAAAGGTTCCATGACTTATCACATGTGGTACCCTACATGGTCACTCCGGAGTTCAAGCGGATTGAACATTTCATTTGGGGATTAGCTCCTCAAATCATAAGCATGGTAACCTCATCCAAGCCTGCGACCATTACTGAGGCGATTGATTTGAGCGTAGCTCTCACTGAGGAGGCGATCCGCCTAAACAAGTTTGATGAGATCAAGACGAAGAAGGCAGAGACTCACGTCGAGTCATCAGGAGGTAACAAACGGAAGTTTTCAAACTTCAAACAGGGCACCAGTGTGGCGGTTAAGAAAGGAGGATCGAATGCGCCGGCTCAGGTTACAGCTGGTGGTGGAAAGAAAGGAAAAGGATATCAGGGCACCCAGCCCAAGTGCAACAACTGCCAACTCCACCATTCTGGCCGGTGCGGGCCAAAAGTATGCGAAGCATGTGGGAAACGTGGCCACTTGAAGGACACTTGTTTGGCCACTGCTGGTCAGGGAGGCCAGGGAGGATTCGGAAACAGAAATAACAACCGGGGTGGGAATGGAAATCGCCCACAAGGAAACAATGGAGGTAATGGGAATCAAGGCAACAATGCTAATCAAGCAGGCGCCGTGAATCGTAATCAGAGGAATGATCAAGCTGGTGGAAACGGGCAAAGACTTGGGTGCTTTAACTGCGGTGATATCGGGCATTTTAAGAAGAACTGCCCAGAGTTAAACCAAGCCCGTGGAAGAGTGTTCCAAATCGAAGCAAGGGAAGCGCGCCAGGACCCCAATGTCGTTACTGGTACGTTCCCTGTGAACCAACGCTATGCATCCGTTCTATATGATACTGGTGCCGATTATAGCTTCGTGTCGTTAGAATTTAAGAGTATGCTTGGTCTAGCTGCTAATAAGTTAGATGTTCCGTACTCAATTGAATTAGCTAATGGGAAGTTAGTAGAAGCCAATGAAGTTATCTGAGGCTGTGTGATCGAATTAGGAGAACGTGAGTTTGCTCTGGATCTACTACCAGTCCAGTTGGGAAGCTTCGACGTGGTAGTAGGAATGGATTGGTTATCAGGCAACAAGGCTGAGATAGTTTGCCACGAAAAGGTTGTTCGTATCCCAACCGAAGATGGCGAAACGATTGTGGTTCACGGAGAGAAGCGTGATACGCCGTTAAGAATTATCAGCTGCTTGAAAGCGCGAAGGTGTTTGCAGAAGGGATGTGTTGCCTTCCTGGCACACATTGTGGATAAGAAGAATGCTGAGCCAAGAATCGAAGACATCCCTGTCGTGAGGGAATATCCAGAAGTCTTCCCAGAGGACTTACCTGGACTGCCACCTCAGAGACAAGTAGAGTTCCGCATCGACTTAGTTCCAGGTGCCGCGCCTGTGGCTAAGGCACCTTATAGACTTGCTCCATCTGAGATGCAGGAACTGTCGATACAACTTCAAGAGTTGTTAGACAAGGGATTTATCCGACCAAGCTTCTCGCCTTGGGGAGCTCCGGTCCTGTTTGTTAAGAAGAAAGACGGTAGTTTTCGTATGTGCATCGACTACCGGGAGCTGAACAAGCTGACGATCAAGAATAGATATCCTCTGCCAAGAATCGATGATCTATTTGACCAACTGCAAGGCTCAAGCTTTTATTCAAAGATCGATCTTCGATCTGGATACCATCAGTTGAGGATACAAGAGGAAAGTATCCCGAAGACAGCCTTCAGAACTCGTTATGGACACTACGAGTTCCTTGTTATGCCGTTTGGGTTAACAAACGCACCTGCAGTCTTTATGGATTTGATGAATAGAGTTTGCAAGCCGTACTTGGACAAGTTCATGATTGTGTTTATCGACGACATCTTAATTTATTCAAGGACGAAGGCTGAGCACGAACAGCATCTAAGAGCTATTTTGGAGCTGCTAAAGAAAGAACAGCTGTATGCCAAATTCTCTAAGTGCGAGTTTTGGCTACGAGAGGTGCAATTCCTTGGGTACGTGGAAAATGGAGATGGAATCCACGTGGATCCAACAAAGATCGAAGCGATCAAGGATTGGGAAACGCCAAAGACGCCAACCGAGATTCGGCAATTCTTGGGTTTGGCTGGCTATTATCGAAGATTCATTGAGAATTTTTCAAAGATCGCTCAACCATTGACGCTCCTCACGCAGAAAGATAAGAAGTTTGATTGGGAAGTCAAACAGGAGGAAGCATTCCAGATACTGAAGGATAAGCTCTGCAATGCGCCAATCTTAGCACTACCAGAAGGTACAGATGATTTTGTGGTATACTGTGACGCCTCACGTCAAGGATTGGGTTGCGTGTTGATGCAACGCCAAAAGGTTATTGCTTACGCATCGCGTCAATTGAAAGTGCACGAAAAGAACTATACCACACATGATTTGGAACTTGGCGCAGTGGTTTTTGCATTAAAGATCTGGAGACACTACCTTTATGGTACAAAGTGTACAATCTTCACAGATCACAAGAGCCTACAACACTTATTCAACCAGAAGGAGCTGAATATGAGGCAAAGACGATGGGTCGAGTTGCTGAACGATTATGACTGCGAGATAAAGTATCATCCAGGGAAGGCGAATGTGGTCACCGATGCCCTAAGTCGGAAGGAGAGGATCAAGCCCATAAGGGTTAGAGCTTTAGAAATGATTATACGAACCGATCTTTCCTTGCGCATTCGTGCCGCGCAGAAAGAAGCTCTCAAGGAAGGAAACCTTGAAGAAGAATATCTCCGTGGGATGGAGAAGCTACTGGTACCAAACGAGGAAGGGACGTTATGTTTTGAGAAAAGGATTTGGGTTCCTCTGTTTGGTGGTTTAAGGAAGGTTATTTTCGATGAAGCTCACAAGTCGCGGTACTCTATCCATCCAGGAGCGGATAAGATGTACCAAGATCTCAAAGATTATTATTGGTGGCCTAGGATGAAAGGCGATGTTGTTGTTTATGTAAGAAAATGTTTAACATGCGCTAAGGTTAAAGCGGAATACCAGAAACCTTCAGGACTTCTGCAACAACCTGAGATTCCCAAGTGGAAATGGGAACAAATCTCCATGGATTTTATTACGAAATTGCCAAGAACGCCAAGAGGCCATGACACTATCTGGGTGATAGTGGATTGATTAACAAAGTCAGCACACTTCTTACCTATCAGAGAGAAGGATAATACGAGCAAATTGGCCGAAATATACATGAGAGAGATCGTCGCGCGCCATGGAGTACCTCTCTCGATCATCTCTGATAGAGACGGAAGGTTTGTGTCAAGGATATGGCAATCCTTCCAAGAAGCGTTTGGATCGCAATTGAATCTGAGCACTGCGTTTCACCCGCAAACTGACGGTCAAAGCGAGCGAACGATACAGACTTTGGAAGACATGCTGAGAGCGTGTGTTATGGATTTGGGCGGTAGCTGGGACAAGCATTTGCCATTGGTCGAATTTTCGTACAACAACAGCTACCACACCAGTATTGGTGTCGCGCCATTTGAAGCCCTTTACGGACGCAAGTGCCGATCACCCTTATGTTGGGCTGACGCAGGTGATAGGCAGCTTGCTGGTCCCGGAATCGTCCAAGAGACGACAGACAAGATTGCGCATATTCTTAAACGCATCGAAGCAGCTCGCCACAGACAAAAGGCTTATGCGGATCCAAACCGGAAACATGTGGAATTCCAAGTTGGAGAAATGGTGTTATTGAAAGTTTCACCCTGGAAGGGGGTGGCACGCTTTGGAAAGCGTGGGAAGTTAAATCCGCGCTACATTGGTCCTTTCCGAGTTTTGGAAAGAATAGGACTAGTAGCATACAAGTTGGACCTACCTGCTGAACTGAATGGTGTTCACGATACATTTCATGTATCCAACCTAAAGAAAAGTCCAACTCAAGATGACATTGCCATTCCCATCGACGAGATTCATGTTGACGACACGCTCCACTTCGTTGAAGAACCGGTTGAGGTTACGGATTGGAAAGTAAACAAGACCCGCCGGAGCAGTGTCAAGCTCGTCAAAGTTCGTTGGAATGCCAGACACGGTCCTGAGTACACCTGGGAGCGTGAGGACCGGATGAAAGAGAGATACCCCCACCTTTTTCCTAAGAACCCTACATCTACAAGCAGAACTTAAATTTCGGGACGAAATTTATTTAACGGGGGGAGAATGTGACAACCCTCACCAAACCAGGTATCCGTACGACTTAATTAATGATTAATTTCTGCTTAATTACTGTGCTTGTTTGAACTAGCTGATGAACTGCTACTTGATATCTGATACATGTACTTACTTGCATCATACTTTACTTATCGTCACTACATTATTTACATACTGAACCTTAGTGACAAACATGATGCACAAAAAGCACAGTAGCACAATAGCGGATAACCTATTGAACATGCTGATAAAGCCAGCATCAGGCAGACACTGCCTCTAAGGCCTGTAAGAGCCTGAGATAATTGCTACACTAATGGTGAGTGTAGGGATACAAGGGTTGTAGAACTGCGTCTCTAGGAATAAGTTACAATGACTGGATGTGCCTAAAACGTACTCTAAGCACAAAACTCAGCACTTTACATAACAATCCGGCTTCTAGCTAACTAGTAAAGTGCCAAAACATGAGAAAAATATTACTAGACACTTTCCAAAGTGTCAGAAATAAGTTGTGTCACTAAAAATAACAATAACGACACTTTAAAGCTTTATTAAGCGCTTTAACGGATTACTATCCAACCGAACAACCGGGCGTTACCCGACACATGAAAATATTGTTATTTTCATTATTTATATCTTTTTCTGAGCCAGTTAGGGTCCCCGCATACCCTAACACCCATTATAACACACTATACACAAGTAACCAAGTTAAACACTTAACTTAACCTAATTATCTAACTAATACTTAACCTATGGTTGAAATGGAATCGGATTAGACCCCCCCCTAACCGAATCGTCCCCTTGGGGGACACCCTTGGTACTATTTTGATTAAACAAATCTCCTTTGTCTAGTATCAAGACTACATATGGACTCTTGGGTAATTCACTTGTTAATGGTCTATAAGTTCATGATTAAGCACACAAGATTATTTCCATCACACAAACTCACAACACACTCTCCCTCGCCCCTCTAGAGCTCTCGGCCGAACACCCCCTCCCCATACATCCATTTTCGATTTTGATCTTCACATTCCATCATCATACAAGCTTCAAGGATCACGTATTAGGAGTCTTGGTGCACTCGGAGTTCGAAGGACCTCTTTCTCTAGCTTTTATCCACCTCTTTTGCGCGTAGATTCTTCCCTAGCCTCGAGCTAGAGGTATAATGCTTAAAACTCGTACTTGAACTAATCTAAGGTGGTTAATAAGATGTATGATGATTAAAACTCGGAATCTTGCATTTTGAAGCATTAAAGTTTACTAAACTTGCAAGTATTGTTGGTTAAAAGCACATAAGTTGTGTAAAACTTGTAGTAATTAAAATATATGATTATTTAGGCCCGATCTATGAAGTGGTAGCTCGGATCATCGTTTAACCCGGTTTGGTAAGGTCATGGATCTTAACATAAGCATGTTTTGAATGATACAAGGGTTAAAAGGTGAAACTCTACCACACGCGAATCATGAACTTGTGTAAAAGAGTTTTACTTGTGAAATTGTGTTTAAAACTAGCAGATCTACGCATCTGCAAGTGGTATTTTCAAAGAACCACGTATCAAAGAAATCATGTATTTTAAAAGATGGATTTTACACTAACAAGCATGATTTTATAAACCACAAGTGTGTAAACACTTGTGAAATGAAAAGATCCGACAAAATAACAGTTTTTGTAAAAGACGACGGGAAGTTGTAAAGATGGATTTTCTCTAAAAACGAGGTTTTTACAAGATCAAATTACCTTATATAAAGATCTACTAAATTTAAGGGGATTTACACCACAGTTTTGGGAAAACTGCAAGTTCATGTAATTTTTGGCAATTTACACATATGTTGATTTGTTGTTGCGATGAAAGTTGTTCTGATCAAATAAAGAAAATTGTTGAGTTGATTTGTTAAAGAAAATGATACGCTTGAAAGCGTGGCCACCTCCAGTTACAGAGGAAACTCTGGCGAAATTTTTCTAAAAACCTAACACTTAGAACTATTTACACTACAAGTGTTAGACTTATTTTTGACATGTTTTCGAAACATAAATTTCGCCATGACTTTATTTACTAAATATTCGGAGGTGGGATTTTCACAAAATTTAACGTGATAAATATAGATTTTCACACACTGTTTATGATTATTTTGTGAAAATACATAAATATTATTTTTAGAGTAAAAATAATATTTACGAAAGTTAACGAATCCAAAATAATACGAACGCTTTCACCATAAATATATAAGTTACACCGGTAATTATATTACCACTCGATTGTTAAAACGTAACTTACGCACTTACGGAAATATTTATGAACGCGTATTTTAACAACGTATTATTGGAGAAAAATTATGTGAAACGAAAATATAATATTTTTTTTTGAGAAAAATACTTATATTTTGGAATTGGAAATATATATATATATATATATTAAGTGAGACTTAATGACTTAATTTGAACGCACATGTATTGAATCCCCCATCCTTGGGAAGGAGATTAACTACTAAGTATATACAGAACGTAAACACGAAATAGTTGTCTAACTATTTCCCAAAGACTTAAACTATAAAGCTAAGGCACGGCCGTCCGTCTAATAGAATTAGCACTTGTAGGTCGTCGCACAACTGCCTGATTTGGAGTACTTGGTAGAGACGCACCGACTGTGAGTTCATGTCCCCATTTTCTCTAACTGTTTTCAGTTTTCTTAACTGCGGGGGTGAAATACATGTTACTTTGTTTACAAGTACTTTATACACGGTATGGTTAGCGTAAGGAGGTTTACTACTTAGATCATGTGAGTGGGTAGGCAGAAACTGGAGACCATTAATCCTCATTGAAGGACCGAGGGACGTAAGCGGTAGATCTATCTGGGTGTAGCGAGCCCAACTCTAGGCCCAACAGAACGGACCTCTGAGAGGCCCAGCAGAACGGACCTTGAGTGACTTTGTACCCAACGCTAAATTTGCTAGGTTTGAGTCTTCCTACTTGCACTTCACACATACTAATGGCCTTGCAAACCATTGGTGATCTCTTTTCCTTACACTGCTACATACCAGGGAATTTTTATACTTACAAGTGTTTTACATACTCACTTACACATGAACTCGCTCAACATTATTGTTGATTTTTCAACTTACATGTATTTCAGGAAATTAAAGATCTGGCGCGGTATGTTATGTTTTCCCGCTGCATAAGGGTTCCAAGGTCATCCCAGTTTAGGAAATGTGACTTTTTCCTGGACAAGTCACAAATCTTAAACTGCGTTTATTTCATGTCGGTGTTTATGTTATTCAAGACAATATTTTATGTTATGAGGTTGTAAGTCTATAAGACAATGGTATGTTACTCTGGTTTTAAAACTTAATCGAATGGATGATCTTGCATGATTTTATTTCATATAGCTTGGTTATGGTTAAGTTATGGTATTAAGAAGTCACACCAAAATAACCACGCTTCCGCAAAGCCAGGGTGTGACATTTAGTGTGTTTTAGCCTAATTTTTGAAAAATCCAAAAAGATTTTCGACAACTGATGTTGAAAAGCTGATATTCAAAATCTCAAAGGCTAAACAAGATGAACAATTGGTTTGGTTAAGATGATGAGAAGTTGGAAGATAATCCTCAAATGTTTAGATGATTCATTAATTTGAATCACAATATTGTGTGTTATATGTTTGAGAATTTTGAGTGAATTCTTTTAGAGTCAAAATTATTTTGTCTTACGAGAGGTTGAGATGTGTAGGTTTCTGATTCTGTTGCTACGGAAAGCCAGGCGTCGATCCTAAAAGCACGGAAGCTTGACGAAAGGGGGAGCCTGAAGAAAGAGACTACCAAGGAGGGGAGCAACTAAAGCTTGAAAACAGATCCACGGGGATTCTGTTTGAAAAAGAGAAAGACAAGACGCTACGAGATTGACTGCGGCAATATCCAAGGGGGAGATTGTTAGTGCATTAATGTCTATCGCCTTCGTCAATCCGAGCCGTAGCGAGAAACCGAAGAAATCAAGCTTTATATTGTAATATTTAGATAGAGTTAGCAAGGTGGCGTTTTGGTAATTAATGAGAAGTCTCATTAATTCCAAGGGATATAAATAGGAGAGTTATGACATAAGTTGTAAGACTTTTGCTCATTTGTGATCTAGGTGTTTGGAACTTAGAGAGAGAAAGTCTAGAGAGAGAAAGTACTCTCTACGTGATTCTTGTATTGTACACGTCATATATTTCAATAGAATCACGGTTCTAGTACGTTATTGTGTGTTCGGTCACGCACGTTCACGGATTCCGCACGTCGAACATTCGTTACGCAATCGAACGGTGTCAAAACCGATCCTACACAGACTACCAACCAGTCTCTCAGACTGAACCACCCAGTCTCCCAGACTGAACCATAACCATAAATTTTGAAAATGTGTTTCGTGTCTCTCTTTTTTTTGTTTGTAAAAATGTTTGTTTTCCTGGATCTGGGCGTTTCGTGTATGCAATGAAATCATGTTGTAAAAATATTTTCGTGAGAGCCCTAATGATTGTAGTCTAGACTCGAGAAGGAATCCTAGTTCGCTACAATCGAAGCTCTGATACCAAGTTGTCACACCCTGAATATTGTGGAAGCGTGATTATGGTGTGACTTCCTTAATATCATCGCATTCAATCATAACATCAACTATATGATAAGAAGGTGTATATATTCATTTTTCCCAAAAATAATATATTTTACGTCTATTTAAGAAGGTGTATATTTTTCCCCAAAAATTTGTATTTCATGTTTGTTTAAGAAAATATATATTTCTTAAAAATAATATATCCTCTAAAAATTTCAAGAAAATATATATTTTATACTTTGACAAAAATAATATAATTCTCCTTGTCAAAAATAGGATATACTCTTGTGGTAATTGTAAAAATCATATTTTGTTTTCGTGGTGTCCCAAAATATTATTTACCAAATATACTTTGTGAATAAATTCCGGATTATCTTTGTAGGTCTCATTTCATAATTTGGTTCTCCAATATTTTTGTGTAAGCTTGTATATTCATTCTTTGGAATTTTGGTAATATTTTGGATAGTAATTTCTTGATATTTTGTGAGTTATAATATTTCAAGTCCTAGAATAATATAACTAATATACCAAATATACAAATAATCACACACATGGTGTCTTCTAAATATATATTTCCTAAATACATATTTAGTCACTTTTATTTATAAAAATCAACCTCCAATACTCACATTTTTGTAACAAAGTTTATGGCAAAGTTTATGTAGGAAATCCATGGTTTAGAATACACTTGTAAATATTTGTTTAAAAATATTTTTTTAAGTGTTTTTATTTTTAGAAAATTTTGCCATAGTTTCCCCTAAAAATGGAGGTTTCCATGCTTTCAAGCATATCATTTTCTTTTGTAAAAATCATCACAATAAATTTACAATCATCAATAAACAACTTACACTTACCAATTTTGCCATAAACAAGAAACATCCTACTACTTCATGAACTTGAATATTTGTAAAAATTTGTAGTAACTTACTAGTATTCTTAGTAAGTCTTGTTACCCTTTAAAATGTGTTTACTTCTTTAAAAACTTCATTTTTGAAGAAGTTAGAAGTTTACAACTTCAAACCATGTTTTCTAAAAATATTTCTTTATGCATTCTTCTTGTTACACAAGTGTTTCTACACTTGTTTAACCACTAAAAATAAGACTTGTTTATGTAAGAGCCAAGTTTTAACAAAACTTATATTTTTGACTTGGTTTCTTTTGAGAAATCATTCATAAATATTTAGATCTACATGTTTAACAACTTACTTTAATCATGGTTTTTCAAGAAAACACTATTTTCCTTCAAGTTCATGCTTTAAGTGTGGGTGATCCGTCATCCTACAACAATTTCTATTCTTACATCTTGCTAGATTATATTTTTTAATCATGATCTAGCAAGATCTTATGATGATCAACATCATTTCTACTAACAATCAAAGATCAACAAGCATAACAACTTATATTCATCAAGATATCTTCATTACACAAGCTTATGTTCATGTTCACTTCTTATGATCTTTAGTGTTCTTGATGTTTTTTTATTATGATTCATCTTTAACCACTTAAAATGGAAGTAATATAGATAGATCAAGGCTCTTACCAATAGCACAAGGCTAGGGATGATTCAAGTGAAGAAATGAAGAGGATAAAAGAAAATAAGAGAGGTCCTTCAAGATCCAAAGCCACCAATCTTCCTTGTCTTGCTTCTAGCACCCTTGTATACACTTGGATTGGATGAGACTTGATGAATGAAGGTGATGGTGTGTGGTGGTGTCTTCGACCATGATCAAGAGAAGAGAAGGAGGAAGAAGTGTGTGTTTCTTAGTGTGTGAGAAATGAGCGTCTTGCTTCATGTGTTCTTTTATAAACCATTTTAACATTCTAACCATTGTATATTATGTCATTATGTAGGGAACACAATCAAAATTTTAATTGAAATAAAATCTATTTGGTGGGCCATAGGTTGGCCGAAAATAGGTGGGGGGGGGGGGAGGGGTCTTAGGCTAGGGTTTAACTAATTTAGTTACAATCTAGTTCACTTTCAAGTGTTAGTTACATGTCTTGGTTATTAGATATTTTTAGGAGATGTTATGGTGTTCGGGGACCATAACTAGCTTGGTAATGTTAAGACAGTGCTTCTAGTGTAATTTTGATGTTTCGGGTAGTGTCCGGTTGTTCGGTTAGATACTGGTTCGTTAAAGTGCTAAATTATACAGTTTAGTGTTCTTTATGTAACCTTTTGTGACATTTTTAATTCCCAACACTTAGGAAAGCATTCAGGACCATTTAAGCATATTTCTGCATGAAATTAGATTGTTTAAATGCTGATTTATGCTGAATTTTGATGAATTCAGCACTTTGGGTGAATTTTAGGCACTTTCCGGCACTTAAACTATCACTTAGAAATGCAGTTTTATGATCCTTACTTTCCTACACACTATACTAGTGTCGTACTCAGTTTATGGCTCATTCTGTACCTCAATGCATTGTCTATCTATGTGCTGAATTCTGTTAGCACTTTCCTGATTTGTCTGATAACTATGCTAACTGTACTTAAGGCATCATGTAAGGCAATACAGTTTTCATGCAGTAATGATATGACATTAAACATTATGTGATGCACATGCATGTATTAAGCACAAATCAGAAAGCAGTTAATTGCAATTTAGCACATCATTAAGCACTAATCATGATTAATTAATTGTACGGTTACCTGGATTTTTGACAGTTGTCACAACGGCCCCGTGTCGGCTGGACACGGCCCCGTGTGCATACAAGATCCTGACACATTTTGTCCGTATTCTGACAAAAACTCAGACATGAATCTTTTGGTGGACACGGGGGGCGTGCTGACCTGGACACGGCCCCGTGCCTAGAGGCTGTTTATGAAGTTTCGTCTACCTTTAAGGAATTTATCCGGATCAGGTGGTTCCTTACTAGATGGAACAACACCGAAGTGCCTGAGATACCTTAGTTGCTCTAGATTTAGACGAGAACGCAAGAGGTTATCGGTAAGGGTGATTCCTATGCTAAATGTAGGTGGACAAGTCCAACTCTTTCCCGAGCTCTCGTTAAAGAAGGTGTATGCCGAATTGCTCAGGTCTATGTATGCATCGAAGGAAGTCGATGGGGAGTCCTTCATGGCACAATCGACACAGGGACGACTATCGTTCAAGTCTTCGCAAGAGTTAGAGGTGATATCGGGAACAACGAAGTTGTTTTTATCTGAATGCGATCTCAATAATTCTTCTTGGGTATCGTCTTGAGATGAATTAATGATATCCATCTCAAGTTCTCTTACCCAATTAAGAATTAGATCTTCCATTTGAAATAATTCATCAAGAAGCATTTCTACTAGAAGGGATGATTGAGAGCATTCGAGGGAGAGATATGGATTATTTTTACTTTCGCCCCTCTTAAGGCTACAGGAAAACAATGGGTCTATATAGTGGGGCTTGTAATTTAAAAAATAACATTTTAAATCTTCATGATTGCCACCACATATTTGACACCACGTACCATAAGAGGGCCGATAGTAAAAAGAATCAGTATCGCTCATGTTTGTGTCAGAATTTACCAACCGTCGGGATCTTACGGTTCTGTTTTCAGTATCTGATACTTGGGCACGGGGCGTGTTGATCGGGCACAGCCCCGTGTTCAGCTACTGTCTGACTTAAAACAGGATTGCCAGTACCAAAGATTGGGCACGGGGCGTGTTCAGCGGGCACGACCCGTGCTGAGTTCTGCAGAAGTTGAAAATTTAAGAAAA
Organism: Helianthus tuberosus; assembly: GCA_030545235.1. NCBI lineage: Eukaryota > Viridiplantae > Streptophyta > Magnoliopsida > Asterales > Asteraceae > Helianthus > Helianthus tuberosus. The sequence goes on along the minus strand of CM060426.1, from coordinate 44,592,798 downwards.
ATCCTAAAAAAAAACAGAAAAATAAGAAAAAACGATTAGGCCACTGATTCCTAACTTTCTTAAAATCCTTGTGTCCCCGGCAACGGTGCCAAAAACTTGATGTGCGTGCGGTGTGATATATTTTTATGTATATTTTTAGCCCTTTTTACACTTTAGTCAGGTTTTAAATTTATAAATCATGATATTTTACTAACACCAAACACACATATGGGCAAGTGCACCCATCGTGAGCGTAGTATAGCGTTGGTAAGATACCAAGGTCGTCCAAGGACACAAGAACTTTTAATACCGGTTTATCCTCAACGTCTAATCAAATCAAAATTTTAGAAAAAGGTTTAAACATGAAAATAAAATCTAAAAATGCTGAAAAATGAAAATAAAAGTAAAAACAGATAGACAAGATGAATCACTTGGATCCGCCTCGCCTTTAGTATAACCTTTGATTATTTTCGCACTTTTGCACTTTTTAAGAGATTATCTTAGTTATAGTAGTAGGCCCCTCTTTTGAAGGTGACGATACCCTCAACCCAGTAGTTTGAGTTAGCAAGGATACAATCCTACAGGGTTGGATTATTGAAAGATAATTAATTAAGTTATTAATGCGTAATGTGGTAGGCCCCTTTTTTGAAGGTGACGTTACCCTCGGCTAAATAGTTTGAGTCAGCAGGGATACAATAGTAAGTAGCCGGGTTAATGTTTTAATAGTAGTTTACATATGAGGGGATCAAGAAATTCGGACCCCCGCCATCCAATACCAGTGGGTATTGAAGGAGGTCCTACTAAGCTTGACCCAGGTCCTTGCAGGATCTATACACTGAACAAGGCAAGACGCTTACCAAACCATTCCCTTAACCCCCGACCAGGTAGCCAACATATCTCCATATAGACCATGGAGATATGAATGGTGTAAATCTTTTATTTTATATAGACAGTAAAATAACGCCAAGACACCACGGACAAATGATAAGGAAGTTTCACCTTCAACATAAAAAACTAGTTATTAAAGTCATTAATACATAACCAAATAAAAAGTGCGAAAAGATTAAAAATAAAAAGTATTACACTAAATGCTTGTCTTCACCAAGTGATGTAAGAGACTTAGGCAAACATGGCCTTTGATTGTCAAGAACTCTTACTATCAATCTTGGAGCCCGAGACTACTACACACACTCTATGATGGATGATGGATGATGGTGGTGGATGTGGGTTGTGATGGTGGTGGTGGATGGGTGAAGTGTGAGAGAGGTGGTTTGCCAAGGGATGATTTGCAAGTGAGCCAAGCACCCCTATTTATAGCCTGCACAGAAGCCCGGACACGGCACCGTGTCCATTGGGCACAGCCCCTTGTCCACCCATCTTCTCTTTCTTCATTAATTGCAGTTTGTCTGCATTAGTTGACCACGCCCCCGTGTCTGCTGGGCACGGCCCCGTGTGCAGAAGCGTATCTGTACTATCAAGATTTGCCTGGATTCTGCGAATCTTAGCGTTGACCACGGCCCCGTGTCCAGTGGGCACGCCCCCGTGTTGGGAAATAGAAGCTTCTACAACTTTGTCTTTTCTGCAGACACTTGGGCACGCCCCCGTGCTCACTAAGCATGGGGCGTGTTCAGCCTTCTATTCTCTTGTTTTTGCTTGGGGAGATGCTGTCGAGAGGTCGGACATGCCACGTTTATTCCTTTTCTTGTATTATTGTTAGATTTGGCTGCATTTTTGCTTCTTTTGTTCATTTAAGCTCTTTTAACCCTGAAAATACAAAAGGAAGACAAAAGCACACTTTTTCCAACATTAGTACTAAAAAAGGGTTAGTTTTATGCCTCATTTGATGTAATTTATATGTTGCATTTTACACACATCATAATGCATGGCTAAATAAATAACCAAGTAAAAATAAGCTTGTATAAGATATGTCGTTTGTAAAGCAATGTCTTGTATGAATATGTCATTTGTATAAAGTGTATCATGTCTTTGTATCTGTCGAAGTGGTTTAGATAGCGCTGCGATATGTAATATCATAAAAGCACTTATATATAGGAAGTACCAACGGCGTATGTGACATCTGTGTATTTTAATCCTTGTACTGTTCCGAACAACTTTGTATTTAATGAAATATGGTGTTTTAATTTCAATATTTGTTTAATTATTTGTGACATTTACACGTTTTCAATCATTGTTCAATTCCGAACTCTCAAACCCGTTCTGGAAGTGAAATCATAAACCGTTACGTAAACATAATCAGTTTAACGCGACGTACACTCCGGAACTGTGACATAAGCCAAACATACCCTAAATACCCTTTACATAACTTAGAAATAAGTTTCGAAGGATTCGGTATGGCAAAAACATGTTTGTTCGAACTTAAGAACTAATTGCGACAAAACTGCGAAACGAACGTTGGTGACTGCCCGGATAATAATTAAATCCTAAAAATATTCTGTTATGATTAAAATTTTATTTTTAATCATGTCCGTGTTGAAAAATAAATTAAAACACTTAAAAACGTTATTTTTCAAAGTTTAAGCGCGTACCGCGTGTTACTGCGTAACATAGTGTTTCTACTGCAAAACGCGGACAACGCAGCCAATCTCGGCAACTGATATTTATTTCAGTAATATTTTGGCGATTTTATTTCTATAGAATAATAAAAATAATATAAAACGCCATAAACCGGGATTAAAACGCTAGACATTACACTTAACCTCCAACTATTATCTAATTTACCATTCAAAATTTACTTTTACCCCCCCCCCTTTGATTTTCACGGTCACAAGGACCCCACCAAGATCACACCATATCTCCTAGATTTCATTCTTATTTTATTTTAGATCTTTGCTTGATTTGGTTGCCAAAATATTGGTGGAAGATTATAAGTATGGCACTTGGATTCTACAAGATCACTTCATTTCTTCATGTCACACCCCGACCACGTAGGACAACCAAACGTGGCGGAAACATCGGAGAGTGTTGTAACAGAATCATTGTTTCATAACACATGGGAATTGAAATATTGTTTTATTGATTAAAATAGTTACAATGTCTTGACAATCAAAGAAACATAACATAAATAACTAGTCTGCATCTTTTTATTGTCACTAAGGCCCATGTCCGCCTAAGTGTATCTTGATCAATCCTATGCTTCATTTCCTGAAACACATGTGAAAATAGGTACGTCAGCATAAAAATGCCGGCGAGTACATAGGTTTTGTGAAAATAAGATTCATGACTTCTGTTTAAGAAAATGTTTAGTCATGAACCTTGTAATTTGCTTTGTCTTTGTAAATCGTTTGAAAAATAATAAGTTTAGATGATACGTATAAATAAGAGAATAATGCATGGTTAAATGAATAACCATGTAAAATGAGTTTGTATAAGTTAAGTTGTTTGTAAAACAATGTATTGTGAAAAGTATGTTATTTGTATAAAATGTTATATGTCATAAACTGAAATGATTCAAATAACGCTACGATATGTAATACCATACAAACACTTATATATAGGAAGTACCAGCGGCGTATCCACCATGCTTGTATCATATTACACACGCCTCGTTACTTAAGTCACTTAAACAAACCACCAATGTAATAAGTCTATGTTTAAACCAATTGTCAAAAGTCCTTGTATAAATCATATCAAATGTTAATAGTCCAAAAGTAGTCAAGTAATGTGTAACAAATGTTATGTATGGTAAGTAAAATAAGACTACTTAAACCATAAGTAAAAAAAATGTACAAAACAAAGTATTGAAGTAAAACTTGGTTTAAATCAAAGTTATGTTTTGTGTAGTAAATGCATGCTATACTGATATAAGACATTTATGCGGTATTGTGAAAATTCATACATCCAAGCCTTGCGACAGTCGGATAACTATGTAAAAATGAGTTATCAAAATAATATGTATTCGGATTCGGTCATTCCTTACGTCCAAACAAACCCGAGATTTCAGGAATGGGATTTGTCAAGTCCTATGGTACCACTACCTACTACCGAGCGGCATGATCGGTGTTAATGAATGTATAGTATAGTTTAAACAAACCAAATGTCATACCAAAATGTAAGCATATGATGAATAAGAAATGTACTAAGTATGCTAAGTTAACATACAAAGCAGAAAAGTCATGTAAATCAATGTGCTAGCATGCTATCAGTTAACATACATAGCAGAAATGTAATGTAGAACCATGTACTAAGTATGCACACAATAGACATACATAGTATAAAATGTAATGAAATCATGTACTATAATGTACTAATGAACATAGGAAGTATATGATGTGAAAACAGGAAAGCATGAAAGTAACAAGTAGGCACATGTGTTTCACCCCAAAACAGTTTGGAAAACAATAAAAGAGGGGTCTATGTACTCACTTGATATTGCTCAGAAGTCTTAAGATAACCACCAAGCAATGCTAGAGATCTCGGAATATCAAACGGCACCTAATATAGGTAACTACATTAATAATCCGGACCTAAATCAGGGGATCGGATAGAACGAGGCTCGTAAACCAAATGAGTATGAGAACTCATGTATTATGGTTTAACAAGGCCTACATACTAAATGAAACCTAACCTAAGTGCTTATGACCCATTACGACCCGTTTAGGTAGCTTATGCTACTTTAACGCGTCGTTCGCGTAAAACGCGTTCGGAACGCCTAACTAGTCCTATGACAAGTAATATATGCCTTAACATGTCTAATATGGTTGTCAAATCAGTTTAGATGTCAAAATTTATGTTACATATGCTTAAAAATGAATTTTGGCGTCAAAAGGGCATTTTGGTAATTTACCTAAGGCATATAAACTACCTATCATACAACTACTTAAACGAAGCGACCATAAGGTATAACCTTGGAAGGTTATTCCCTATATGCTATGGTCACCTAATGTGCTTGGTCGGATCCTAATGATCGACCAAACGGGTCGGGTTTGAAAGTATAAGCGATTGTTTAGATCGCTTACCTTACGACCCTATATAAGCACTAAATTAAAAGTGACGAGCTAAGCAAGTTAAAACATGCTTAACTAAGTTTAGAAAACAGGTTTGGTATCAAAACAAACGGTTTTGATACCCATAAGTAGTTTGGTTACAAAATACGCAAGAATACGTATTCTGGCCGAAACTACGGCTCGTCACTGAGCCTAGATAACGTGGTAATCAGTAGGTATAGTCACTAGGGACTATAACCATCGTGATCACGCTCACGTTATGAAGTTCAAACGAACTTCGCATCGACCATAAACTGGTCAATGCAGAAAGTCAAACAAAGTTTGACTTTCAGACTCGAAAAACAATAAAAGAACGAAGGAACACTTACGAAGGGTCCCCGAATGCTAATCTAGATCAAAATAGCTCAGGTATGAAACAAAGGTTTCAACTTAGAGCACAATTGATCAGATTCTAGTGAGTTTGAAGTAATGGGGGGTGGGTTATTTATAGTTTTCGGGTAACCGTTAAGATCGTTTCATGGAAACCGTGCTCGAATCCTACCCGTACATGTGTTGGAAAGTTATGGTGCTTAAAAATGGCTCTTAATCAGCTGAAAGGTCAAGTGTGAGCATGTGGTTGAGGATTAAACAGCTGGAATCAGCTGACTGTTCGATCTTATCTGATCTGGGAGGTGTAAGCGGCCCGCTTCAGGATCAGACAAACCTCAGGCGGGCCGTGTAACAACTGTGCTTGTAATCACTATGAACAGTTCTGTTATCAATAAAACAATGTTATTTGATCCCAATGTTTGTTTTTTTATGTTATACATTTTTCATGTTTTGACTTTTATGTAATTTCAAACTCTACATCGCTTTCTGGAGAGTTATACGCAAACTAGTGCGTAAACGTACTCAGTTTAATGCGAGAAATACTCCGGAACATCAACATATACTCAACATACCTTAAATAACCTTTACATAACTTAGAAATAAGTTTTGAAGGCTTTGGTATGGCAAAAACAGGTTAATTCGCTTACAGGGACTAAATATGACAAACTGCGAAAGTATGTCAATTTGAACTGTAACGAACATTCCGGAACATGACCATAAGTTAAACACACCTTAAATATCCTTTGCATAGCTTAGAAATAGGCTTTGAGGGGTTTGGTGTGCTAAAATAAACTTTTGGAACATTCAGGGACTAAAAGTGTCAAAAAGTGCACAAGTTTGCATTTTCGCGCATAACTTACGTTCTGAATACATCCGGACATCCAAAAATTTATGAAAGCATGACTACATTATATTTTAGTGTTCGCCTTAAGAAAAATCCATTCGTTGCGTCATTTGGATCGTTTTTCGTGCTTGTGCGCATTTCGTCGTAATTAAGCGAACATCGCGTTCGTACGGCCAAACGAACCAACATCAGACATATTTTTGAACATGTTTTATGTCCACAATGTTTAGGCATCATTTTAGGGACTTAAAGTTGGCTTTACGGGCCTTGGAAGTGCCGGAAATGAGCTTAAACACGTGCAGGGACCAAAACTGTAACTTCTGAAACTTATGCTGATCTGTGCAGGCCAGGCGGCCCGCCTCAGATTCTGTTAATTCCCACGCGGGCCGCGTCCGCCTTCTGGACTAGATTAACTGCATTAACAGCTGTTTGCAGCTGTTTTAACCACAACCACACACTCACCACTTGCCTAATCAGTTGATAAGGATGGTTTTTAACCACCATGAGTTTCCGACACTTGTACGGTTTGGATTAAGGCACGATATTCAACAAACGATCTTAACGGTTACCCGAAAACTATAAATACCCCACCCCCCTTTGTTCATAATCACTAGAAACTTGATTTGAGAAACTCTAAGTTGAAACATTTGTTTCATACCTGAGATTTTTGAATCGAGTTTAGCATTCGGGGACCCTTCGTAAGTATTCTTTCGTTCTTTTCCTTATTTTACTGCTTTTCGAGTCAGAAAGTCAAACTTTGTTTGACTTTCAGCGTTGACCAGTAATGGTCAATGCGAAGTTCGTTAGAACTTCGTAACGTGATTGTAATCACGATGGTCATAGTCCCTTGGGACTATGCCTACTGATTACCACGTTGTCTAGGGTCGTAGGGTAAGCGATCTAATAAATCGCTTATACCTCGAACCCGACCCAGTTTGGTCGATCATTAGGATCCGACCAAACACATTAGGTGGCCATAGTAGGTAGGGAATAACCTTCCGAGGTTATACCCTATGGTCACATCGTTTAAGTAGTTGTATGATAGGTAGTTTATATGCCTTAGGTAAATTACCAGAATACCCTTTTCATGTATAATTGGTAATTAAGCATATGTAACCTAAACCTTTGTCACATAACTGATTATGTAAAATGTTTAGGCATATAACACTTGTCATAGGGCTAGTTAGGCGGTCCAAACGCGTTTCACGCGCACGATGCGTTAAAGTAGCATAAGCTACCTAAACGGATCATAATGGGTCAGTAAGACATAGGTTAAGTTTCATTTAGCATGTAGGCTTTGTTAAACCATATCACGTGAGTTCCGACACTCATTTGGTTTACAAACCCTAATGCTACCCAGTCTTCCGAGATAGGTCCGGTTTATTAACATAGTTACCTATATTAGGTGCCGTTTGATTCCGAGATCTATAGCATTACTTGGTGGTTATCTTTTGACAACTGAGCAATCTCAAGTGAGTACATAGACCCCTCTTTTACTGTTTTCCAAACTGTTTTGGGGTGGAACACATGTGCCTACTTGTTACTTTCATGCTTTCCTGTTTTCACATCATATACATGCTATGTTCATTAGTACATTATAGTACATGATTTCATATCATCTTATGCTAGGTGTGCCCATTGTGTGCATTACTTAGTACATTGTTTTACATGACATTTCCTGCTAGGTGTGCCCATTGTGTGCATTACTTAGTACATTGTTTTACATGACATTTCCTGCTAGGTGTGCCCATTATGTGCATTACTTAGTACATCGTTTTACATGACATTTCACGCTATGTATGTTCATTTGATTACATACTTAGTGCATTGTTTTCACATGTTTACATTTTGGTATGACATTTGGTTTGTTTACATGGGACAATACATTCATTAACATTAGCTACGCCGTTCGTTAGTAGGTAGTGGTACCATAGGAATTGACAACTCCCGTTCCGGACGTCCCAGGGAAAGGGGATGAAAGGAATGACCGAATTCGTTGACATAAGACAGATAGACCTTTAATTTGTTTAAAGGGTTTATCACCACAGTCGCAAGGCTTGGATGTATGCATTTTCACAATACCGCATAAATGTTCATATTAAATAGTTGCATGCATTTACACAAAACATAGCCTTGATTTAAACGAAGTTTTACTTCAATACTTTGTCTTTGTGCATATGGTTTAGTTGAGACATTTCACTTGCCATACATGGATATTTGACATAGACATTTGACATGGATATTTGACATAAACATTTGACATGGATATTTGACATAGACATTTTGATATGATTTACATCTTGACATGAACACTTTGACATATTACCCAATACATTTGACAATTGATTTAAACATAGACTTCTTACATTGGTTGGTTTGGTTTGATTAAGTGATTAAGTAACGATGCGTGTGTAATATGATACAAGCATGGTGGATACGCCGCTGGTACTTCCTATATATAAGTGTTTGTATGGTATTATATGTCGTAACGTTATTTGAATCATTTCAGTTTGAGACATAGAACATTTTATACAAATAACATACCTTTCACAAGACATCGATTTACAAACAACTTATCTTATACAAACACATTTTTACTTGGTTATTTATTTAACCTGACATTTACTTATACATATCATCTGATCTTATTGTTTTCAAATGATTTACAAGACAAAGCAAATAACAAGGTTCATGACTAAACATTTTCTCAAACAAAAGTCATGAATCTTATTTTCACCAAACCTATGTATCTCACAGGCATTTTTATGCTGACGTACCTATTTTCACATGTGTTTTCAGGTGCTTTTCCATAGGATGTTGATCACGATACTAGGGCGGACCTGTGCCTTAGAAACTTTAAAAGAAGATAGACTATGTTTAATTATGTTCCGAACTCTTAAATTTCCTGTTTGAAACAATGTAACACCTTTGTTTATTAATAAAATACAACTTTGTATGCCATGGTTATGAAACAATTAATTCTGTTGCAACACTCCCCGATGTTTCCGCCGCGGTTGGTATGTTATACGCGGTCGGGGTGTGACAGAAGAGTTGGTATCAGAGCCAATGGTTATAGGGAATTAGGTTATTAGTAATGCTTTGACCTAGACTATAACTTTTCTAGGAACCTAACACAAGTTATCTTGTGTTTAGATCTTAAAACATGTACATCACCAATCCTTAGGTGATTAACAAAACAAGGAACCAAAATTTTTCCGAAACGATTTTTGAAAAACAATCATCTGTTTTTGAATAAATTTTTACAAGGTTTTGAACCCTCAATTGTAAGGTTTTGAACCCTCTGTTTTATGGTTTTGAACCCTTTTCAAGTTTGGTTTTTGGCCTTGTGCCTTCTAATTTTCAAAAATCCCGTCAAACGTTTTGGGTTTTAAATAATGTGAACATGTGCAAACTGGAAGGGTGAATGCCTGTATTCTGGGTTTTCTGTCTAGGCAAGCACTTCGTATACATCTCAACCAGACGCGAGACCAGTTGTGCTTACCTGGGAATTCCTGGGATGAGTGTTCACTTATAGGCGAGCATGTCTTCATTATACATTATTTTTGACCCATTTACTTTGATTAGTGACTGTGAGTCGTTTGTTTGCTTTGTGATACGGACGAATGACCACCATCTTTGCTTTTGTTGATTTTGTTTCATCTCATTCTCTTCATCCAATCATCTCACTCGTTTCTTTTCATGTTTTCCTCTTTTAGAATGCCTCCTCGACGTGAGAACCAGATAGCAACTGCCGAGCTGGCAGAAATTATTGCGCAGCAGATGGCTGCTCAGTTTCCAAATCTCTTTGCTCAATGGAATCAAGCCAACAACAACAACAATGTTCCATGCAAATACAAGGATTTTAACCAGGCTAAACCACTCAAGTTTAGTGGTTCTGAGGGAGCGACTGGGCTTCTTCAATGGTTCGAGAGCATAGAGAATACTTTTCGCCATGTGCAGTGTCCGGATAATCGCAAGGTCGAGTTCTCCTCGAGCGTATTTCAGAAGAGGGCTTTGACATGGTGGAACGGGGTTATGAGAGACCGGGGTGCAGAAGTTGCTCTCGCACAGACATGGGCTGAACTTAGAGCCCTTATGATGAGGGAATTCTGTCCTCGCCATGAACAGCGAGCGTTGGAGAAAGAGTTTGATGTTTTGAAGCAAGATAGTGGTGAGCACAGGGCTTATACTGATCGGTTTGAAGAGTTGAGTTTGCTTTGCCCAACAATGGTCACCCCACTCGACAAGGCTATCGAGAGATACATCGATGGCCTACCTGACTCGGTACAAGACATTCTTACTGGTAGTAACCCTGCTACACTTCGTCAGGCGATCGAGTTATCTGCGACATTGACTGAGTCACAGATCCGGAAGAACAAGTTACACCGGAAGGGTGACAAGGGCAAGAAACAGTCGGCAGATAAGGTGGATAGCAAGAAAGGTCAAAACGGGAGTGAAAAGAACTCTGGTTCTTCAAAGAGGGAAAAGAAGCGTAAGGCTTCCCAAAATTTTGCTATCACTGCTCAAGCTAACCAGGTAGCTCCCAACCAACCTGCACAGCCTCCAGCAAAGAAACCCTATTCAGGGAATGCACCTTTGTGCAATAGATGCAACAGTCACCACCAACCACAACTTCCATGCCGTTTCTGTACTAACTGTGGGAAATCAGGCCATCTCGCCAATGTTTGTCGATCTGCTCAGAATCCCGTGGTTCAGAACCCGGCTCAACAAGTTGCTCAGCCTCCTGCTCCGCAACAGGGTCAAGCTGCACGACCACAATACCCACCGGGTGCTTGTTACAATTGTGGGGATCTGACCCACTACAGAAACCGGTGCCCAAGGCTAGCCAACCAGAACCAGAACCAGAACCAGAATCAGGCTCCGGCTCGAGGCCGATTTTTTAACATGAATGCCCAAGAGGCACAGGCTGACGATAATGTGGTGAACGGTACGTTCTTTATTAATAATCAGCCTGCATCTGTTCTTTTCGATTCTGGTGCCGATAAGAGTTTCGTGTCCTTGTCTTTTGAGCAAATGCTTCGCGTGTCTAGAACGAAACTAGGCAAATCTTTGACAGTAGAAGTTGCTAGTGGTGAACCCATTAATATTGATTCTGTTCTTCGCAACTGCCAGTTGAACCTTAACGACCATCTTTTTCCTATTGACCTCGCGCCTATGCAACTTGGAAGCTTCGACGTTATTGTGGGAATGGATTGGTTATCCAAGCATCACGCAGAGATAGTTTGTTCTAAGAAGATTGTTCGTGTGCCACTTTCGACAGGCGAGATCCTGCAGGTTCAAGGTGAGAAGCCTATCGGTGGTCTCAAACTCATGTCTTGTTTTAAAGCTCGGAAGTATCTGCAGAAGAACTATGTGGCTTTCTTAGCACATGTTACAGAAGATAAAGGAAAGGGTAAGTCTATTTCAGATATTCCTGTCGTTCGGGATTATTCTGAAGTGTTCCCTGAAGATTTACCTGGTCTACCTCCAGCACGCCAAGTCGAGTTCCGCATTGATCTCGTACCTGGTGCAAACCCCATTGCCAGAGCTCCATATCGTCTTGCACCATCAGAGATGCAAGAGTTGTCTAAACAGCTTCAGGAGCTCTCTGACAAAGGTTTTATCCGTCCTAGCTTTTCACCCTGGGGTGCTCCCGTTCTTTTTGTCAAGAAGAAGGATGGATCCTTTAGGATGTGTATCGATTATCGGGAGCTTAACAAGCTTACCATCAAGAATCGATATCCCCTACCTCGCATTGATGATCTCTTTGATCAGCTACAGGGCGCCTCTTATTTTTCGAAGATTGATCTGCGATCTGGATATCATCAACTTCGGGTGCAAGAAGAAGACATTCCGAAGACAGCATTCCGCACTCGTTATGGGCATTACGAGTTCACAGTCATGCCATTCGGTTTGACTAATGCTCCTGCTGTTTTCATGGACTTAATGAATAGGGTCTGCAAACCTTATTTGGATCAGTTCGTCATTGTTTTTATTGACGATATCTTGATTTACTCTAAGACGCGAGCTGATCACGAGCAGCATCTTCGTCTTACTCTGGAACTCCTGAAGAAAGAGCAACTTTTCGCCAAATTCTCCAAGTGCGAATTTTGGCTTAAAGAAGTTCAATTTTTGGGACACATTATCAACGAACGAGGTGTTCATGTAGATCCCTCCAAGATCAGTGCGATTAAGGATTGGGATACGCCTACTACTCCTACTGAAGTTCGTTCTTTTCTTGGTCTAGCGGGTTACTATCGCCGCTTCATTGAAAACTTCTCTAAGATTGCAGTTCCTCTAACTGCTCTAACTCAGAAGAAAATGCCCTGTTACTGGGGATTCAAACAAGAGGAAGCTTTTCAACACCTGAAGCAGAAGCTTTGCGATGCGCCTGTACTATCATTGCCTGAGGGTGATGATGATTTTGTCGTGTATTGTGATGCATCTAAATTGGGTCTTGGCTGTGTTCTGATGCAAAGGAACAAAGTCATAGCCTATGCATCAAGACAATTGAAGATACATGAGAAGAACTACACCACTCATGATCTTGAGTTGGGTGCAGTTGTTTTCGCTCTCAAGATCTGGAGACACTATTTGTATGGTACAAAATGCGTGGTTTTCACTGACCACAAAAGTCTTCAGCATATCTTCAACCAGAAAGAACTCAACATGAGACAGCGACGTTGGGTTGAGCTCTTAAACGATTATGACTGCGAAATTCGCTACCATCCTGGTAAGGCGAATGTCGTAGCTGATGCATTGAGTCGTAAGGAACGTACTAAGCTTCATTGTGTACGTGTTCAATCTGTTATTCAAGCTCGATCTGATATTCAAGCCCGCATTTCTCAGGCTCAACAATCTTGTGTTTCACAAGGTTTGATGGATAAGGAATTTCCCTATCACATAACACCTGCTCTTGAACTGAAGGACAATGGACCATATTACTTCATGGACCGTTTGTGGGTCCCAAGCCAGGATGATCTTCGTACCTTGCTTATGAATGAAGCCCATAAGTCTCGTTATTCTATTCATCCGGGCTCAGATAAAATGTATAAGGATCTTCGTATTCAGTATTGGTGGCCTGGCATGAAGAAAGACATTGCCTTATACGTATCCAAATGCCTTACTTGTCTCAAGGTTAAGGCTGAACATCAACGTCCTTCTGGTTTATTGGACCAACCAGATATCCCAGTTTGGAAATGGGAAAACATTACTATGGATCTTGTTACTAAACTCCCGCGTACAAAGAAAGGTCATGATGCCATCTGGGTAGTCGTTGATCGTCTTACAAAGTCAGCACATTTCTTGCCAATCCGCGAGGATTTTCCTACTGACAGACTTGCTCAAATCTATGTAGATGAAATTGTGGCTCGACATGGTGTTCCTTTGAACATCATTTCTGACAGAGATGCTCGTTTCACTTCTCATTTTTGGAGAACCATGCAATCTGCCATGGGGACCCAACTTAATCTGAGCACAGCTTATCATCCGCAAACGGATGGTCAATCTGAGAGAACAATCCAGACTCTGGAGGATATGCTTAGAGCTTGTGTGATCGATTTTGGTGGTAGCTGGGATTCACATCTTAAATTGATTGAATTCTCCTACAACAACAGTTATCACACTAGCATCAAAATGGCTCCTTTCGAAGCTCTCTATGGTCGAAAATGTCGTTCACCAGTCTGCTGGAATGAGATTGGCGAGGCTCAACTTACTGGACCTGCCCTCATTTTAGAGACAACTGACAAGGTCAAGAAAGTTCGTGATAACCTTCAGGCAGCTAGAAGCCGTCAGAAGATTTACGCGGACCCAAAACGCAAAGCCTTGGAATTTCAAATCGGTGATCGAGTATTACTTAAGGTCTCACCTTGGAAAGGTGTGATCAGATTTGGAAAGAAAGGAAAACTTGCACCTAGATACGTTGGACCATTCAAGATCGTCGAAAGAATCGGAAAGGTAGCATACAGACTTGAGTTACCTCCTGAACTGGGAAATGTTCATCCAACTTTTCACGTGTCCAATCTCAAGAAGTGTACAGCTGATGAGAACTTCTCCATACCGCTTGACGAAATTCGTGTTGGCAAAACACTGAAATTTGTTGAGAAACCAGTGGAAATCATGGAACGTGAAGTCAAGTTGCTTAAACGCAAGCGCATTCCTTTGGTCAAAGTTCGCTGGGAAGCTAAACGTGGACCTGAGTTTACTTGGGAACGCGAAGATCAAATGAAGGCGAAATATCCACATCTTTTTCCACGAGTTTCCTCTAAATAAATTTCGGGACGAAATTTCCACAAGTAGGGGAGACTGTAACAACTGTGCTTGTAATCACTATGAACAGTTCTGTTATCAATAAAACAATGTTATTTGATCCCAATGTTTGTTTTTTTATGTTATACATTTTTCATGTTTTGACTTTTATGTAATTTCAAACTCTACATCGCTTTCTGGAGAGTTATACGCAAACTAGTGCGTAAACGTACTCAGTTTAATGCGAGAAATACTCCGGAACATCAACATATACTCAACATACCTTAAATAACCTTTACATAACTTAGAAATAAGTTTTGAAGGCTTTGGTATGGCAAAAACAGGTTAATTCGCTTACAGGGACTAAATATGACAAACTGCGAAAGTATGTCAATTTGAACTGTAACGAACATTCCGGAACATGACCATAAGTTAAACACACCTTAAATATCCTTTGCATAGCTTAGAAATAGGCTTTGAGGGGTTTGGTGTGCTAAAATAAACTTTTGGAACATTCAGGGACTAAAAGTGTCAAAAAGTGCACAAGTTTGCATTTTCGCGCATAACTTACGTTCTGAATACATCCGGACATCCAAAAATTTATGAAAGCATGACTACATTATATTTTAGTGTTCGCCTTAAGAAAAATCCATTCGTTGCGTCATTTGGATCGTTTTTCGTGCTTGTGCGCATTTCGTCGTAATTAAGCGAACATCGCGTTCGTACGGCCAAACGAACCAACATCAGACATATTTTTGAACATGTTTTATGTCCACAATGTTTAGGCATCATTTTAGGGCCTTAAAGTTGGCTTTACGGGCCTTGGAAGTGCCGGAAATGAGCTTAAACACGTGCAGGGACCAAAACTGTAACTTCTGAAACTTATGCTGATCTGTGCAGGCCAGGCGGCCCGCCTCAGATTCTGTTAATTCCCACGCGGGCCGCGTCCACCTTCTGGACCAGATTAACTGCATTAACAGCTGTTTGCAGCTGTTTTAACCACAACCACACACTCACCACTTGCCTAATCAGTTGATAAGGATGGTTTTTAACCACCATGAGTTTCCGACACTTGTACGGTTTGGATTAAGGCACGATATTCAACAAACGATCTTAACGGTTACCTGAAAACTATAAATACCCCACCCCCCTTTGTTCATAATCACTAGAAACTTGATTTGAGAAACTCTAAGTTGAAACATTTGTTTCATACCTGAGATTTTTGAATCGAGTTTAGCATTCGGGGACCCTTCGTAAGTATTCTTTCGTTCTTTTCCTTATTTTACTGCTTTTCGAGTCAGAAAGTCAAACTTTGTTTGACTTTCAGCGTTGACCAGTAATGGTCAATGCGAAGTTCGTTAGAACTTCGTAACGTGATTGTAATCACGATGGTCATAGTCCCTTGGGACTATGCCTACTGATTACCACGTTGTCTAGGGTCGTAGGGTAAGCGATCTAATAAATCGCTTATACCTCGAACCCGACCCAGTTTGGTCGATCATTAGGATCCGACCAAACACATTAGGTGGCCATAGTAGGTAGGGAATAACCTTCCGAGGTTATACCCTATGGTCACATCGTTTAAGTAGTTGTATGATAGGTAGTTTATATGCCTTAGGTAAATTACCAGAATACCCTTTTCATGTATAATTGGTAATTAAGCATATGTAACCTAAACCTTTGTCACATAACTGATTATGTAACATGTTTAGGCATATAACACTTGTCATAGGGCTAGTTAGGCGGTCCAAACGCGTTTCACGCGCACGATGCGTTAAAGTAGCATAAGCTACCTAAACGGATCATAATGGGTCAGTAAGACATAGGTTAAGTTTCATTTAGCATGTAGGCTTTGTTAAACCATATCACGTGAGTTCCGACACTCATTTGGTTTACAAACCCTAATGCTACCCAGTCTTCCGAGATAGGTCCGGTTTATTAACATAGTTACCTATATTAGGTGCCGTTTGATTCCGAGATCTATAGCATTACTTGGTGGTTATCTTTTGACAACTGAGCAATCTCAAGTGAGTACATAGACCCCTCTTTTACTGTTTTCCAAACTATTTTGGGGTGGAACACATGTGCCTACTTGTTACTTTCATGCTTTCCTGTTTTCACATCATATACATGCTATGTTCGTTAGTACATTATAGTACATGATTTCATATCATCTTATGCTAGGTGTGCCCATTGTGTGCATTACTTAGTACATTGTTTTACATGACATTTCCTGCTAGGTGTGCCCATTGTGTGCATTACTTAGTACATTGTTTTACATGACATTTCCTGCTAGGTGTGCCCATTATGTGCATTACTTAGTACATCGTTTTACATGACATTTCACGCTATGTATGTTCATTTGATTACATACTTAGTGCATTGTTTTCACATGTTTACATTTTGGTATGACATTTGGTTTGTTTACATGGGACAATACATTCATTAACATTAGCTACGCCGTTCGTTAGTAGGTAGTGGTACCATAGGAATTGACAACTCCCGTTCCGGACGTCCCAGGGAAAGGGGATGAAAGGAATGACCGAATTCGTTGACATAAGACAGATAGACCTTTAATTTGTTTAAAGGGTTTATCACCACAGTCGCAAGGCTTGGATGTATGCATTTTCACAATACCGCATAAATGTTCATATTAAATAGTTGCATGCATTTACACAAAACATAGCCTTGATTTAAACGAAGTTTTACTTCAATACTTTGTCTTTGTGCATATGGTTTAGTTGAGACATTTCACTTGCCATACATGGATATTTGAAATAGACATTTGACATGGATATTTGACATAAACATTTGACATGGATATTTGACATAGACATTTTGATATGATTTACATCTTGACATGAACACTTTGACATATTACCCAATACATTTGACAATTGATTTAAACATAGACTTCTTACATTGGTTGGTTTGGTTTGATTAAGTGATTAAGTAACGATGCGTGTGTAATATGATACAAGCATGGTGGATACGCCGCTGGTACTTCCTATATATAAGTGTTTGTATGGTATTATATGTCGTAACGTTATTTGAATCATTTCAGTTTGAGACATAGAACATTTTATACAAATAACATACCTTTCACAAGACATCGATTTACAAACAACTTATCTTATACAAACACATTTTTACTTGGTTATTTATTTAACCTGACATTTACTTATACATATCATCTGATCTTATTGTTTTCAAATGATTTACAAGACAAAGAAAATAACAAGGTTCATGACTAAACATTTTCTCAAACAAAAGTCATGAATCTTATTTTCACCAAACCTATGTATCTCACAGGCATTTTTATGCTGACGTACCTATTTTCACATGTGTTTTCAGGTGCTTTTCCATAGGATGTTGATCACGATACTAGGGCGGACCTGTGCCTTAGAAACTTTAAAAGAAGATAGACTATGTTTAATTATGTTCCGAACTCTTAAATTTCCTGTTTGAAACAATGTAACACCTTTGTTTATTAATAAAATACAACTTTGTATGCCATGGTTATGAAACAATTAATTCTATTGCAACACTCCCCGATGTTTCCGCCGCGGTTGGTATGTTATACGCGGTCGGGGTGTGACAGGCCGCCTGGGACTTCTGATCAGAAAATAAGTTTCATAAATGGCAGTTTCAGTCCCTGTTGTGTTTTCAGCCCATTTCCGGCACTTCTAAGGCCCGTAAAGCCAACTTTAAGGCCCTAAAATGATGCCTAAACATTGTGGACATGAAACATGCTCAAAAATATGTCGGATGTCAGTTCGTTTGGTCGTACGAACGCGATGTTCGCTTAATTACGACGGAATGCACATAAGCGCGAAAAACGATCCAAATGGCGTGACGAATGGATTTTTCTTATGCCAAACACTAAAATAAAATATTTTAGTGCTTACATAAATTTTTGGATGTCCGGAGGTATTCAGAACGTAAGTTATGCGCGAAAATGCAAACTTATGCACTTTTTGACACTTTTAGTCCCTGAATGACCCAAAAGTTTATTTTAGCACACCGAACCCCTCAAATCTTATTTCTAAGCTAGGTAAAGGTTATTTAAGGTGTGTTTAACTTATGGTCATGTTCCGGAATGTTCGTTCTAGTTCAAATTGGCATACTTTCGCAGTTTGTCAATTTTAGTCCCGGTAAGCGAATTAACTTGTTTTTGCCATACCAAAGCCTTCAAAACTTATTTCTAAGTTATGTAAAGGTTATTTAAGGTATGTTAAGCCTATGTCACTATTCCGGAGTGTTTGTTGCATTAAACTGGTTATATTTATGCATCGGTGCGCGTATAACCTTCTAGAAAGCGATTTAGAGTTTGGAATTGAACAAAAATTGATATGTGCAAATGATACACATATTTTTACAAATCCCAAGTATGAAATATAATATTTCATTGGTTCGGTATTTGTTTGATGGCCGTGGAGGCACAGGTGTTACAGTCTCCCCTATTTAGGAAATTTCATCCCGAAATTTTATCTAGAGGAAACTTGTGTGAGTTTGAAAACATGAAGTTGAAAAGATCGAACAACATTGGTTAGGGTTCTGAACTTCTAGTAACTTTAATAACATCATGCTTGCAATGTAAGAGGGATACTTATATACAAGTATATGAAGTGTCATTGGTGCGTCCACCGTACCTCCATTACATCGTTCTCATTTTGTTATTGTTGTCACTATCGGTTCTTACACATAATAAATCTTACTGTGTTTCTGTGCACTAAATTTCATAATTATGTACGCGTCCATAATCAGACAATTCCTTGCACAGTTTACACAGTCTATTTTATAATGTGTAGGGGAAAACCATATGAATGAACCTGTGATGAGCGTGACTAGACCGCCATAGAGTCCTTTGAATTAAATCAATAAATGATCTAAATAGACTATCAAGGAGTCTGTTCAGCTACATCACTAGATGTCGTTCTTTAACCAAATTGTGAATCAATCTTTTTGACTAGACCACTAAAGGGTCTCTTATGAATCATGGAGTAGTACTATATAATCCAAGGGTCTTAACTATTACATAGAAGCCCATTCAGGATTTAAGGTAGTACTTTTTTGAATATCCTACTACGAATCCCTCATATAAAGATATGAAAGAATCTACGAGGATTTGGATAACTAATACCCAGAGTATACAAAAACACAAAAATGCATAAAAGAAAACATAAGATGCATAAACACATAGTCACATAACCACAAAATTGTTTAACTAGAAGTTTGTTCTGCTAACAGAGCACATGTATTTAAAGCACACTAGAAATCCATTCCTTGGATTTCATTTGGTACTTTAAACATTTTCAAGAATCTAACTATAAAGATAGAAAGATTTTTAAAAGAAAATTTCGATTTCGATTACAAGGAGCCGAAATGTTCGAATTTAGGTACAAAAGGAATCCAATTAAGGATTCTGATTTGAATGATAATCATCCACAAGGATCTAAATGTGAAGATAAAGAGATCCCATATGGATTTTTAGAAGTTGAAGATGTTTTGAAACCTTGCACTTGATGTGCTTATGTCAAAACATGAAGTAAGAATGCTTATGAAGTTGAGATGCTTGATATGTCAAGGCGACATATGAAGCAGAATTTGAAGGTTAAGTTAATGTATGAAGAAAATATTTTTGAAAACTATGCATGGGGTTCTTTTAAGAAAAATGTGTTTAACGTTTTTGAAACCTTATATATAATACCTTTGAAATCATAAAGTAGGTGTACTAGGTAAGTATATTTATAAAAAAAAATGTTTTAAAATCATGCGAGATGAATTTTGAAATTATGTATAAGGTTTTTTTTTTTGAAAACATGAATGATGCTTTTGAAGTCATGCATTTGATATATACTGTATTAATAACATTTCGAAGTCATGAAGGTTATTTTTGAAACGTAGACGAGGTTTTTGAAATCATGCACTTGATAAGAAAATGTAATGTGTTAATATTGTTTTCAGACTATATGAAATATTCTGAAATTATGAAAGTTGTTTTTGAAAACATAACCAATGTTTTTGAAATAACATAGACAATGCATTTGAAAAAAAATTGTTTTCAAACTATATGAAATGTTTTGAGATCATGAAGATTGTTTTTGAAATACTTGTACTGTGTATGTTGAAAAATCAAAACCTAATGGGTATGAAATTTGAAAATACCCTTAGTTATCTAACCAAAGATTCGAAGGCACAGATGTGCTGAAGCATGATTACTCATAATGTCACTTTATTTTCTGTACTTTGTTTCTTAGAGTGAAACGAGTACTTAAAATTTTCGAGGGAATCATGAGTGATCATTTGAAAGAGAGAATCACAAGAGTAGTTTGTAAGGAACATAGTTCCTTAATACAGGTATTATAGGGAAATGCCATAAACACATGTGATTATACTTGTATATCAGAATTGCGAACAACAACTTTTATTTATGAACGAGACATATTGTTTCACAATACACGAAAACAAAAGAAACCAAGGCATAAGACAGCAACATCCTTTGTTCAGCCGAATGCTCATCCAAGGGTTGGATTTGCATTAGCAAGCTTTGGGCATTTGTTCCTGAAATGGCTTGTCTCGCCACAGTTGTAGCACGATCCAGGCGGAAAGCGAGCTTGAGCAGGATTGGCTTGTGGTTGGTTTGGACCACTTTGGTTTGGGGTAAATCGACAAGCAATTGCCAGGTGACCGAGTCGCCCACATGATGCACACAAACGACACTGTAGGTGAGCTAAGTGGTGTGCATTACATTTGTCGCATATTGGTGATGTTCCCTTGTATTGCTTCTTAACAGGTGGTGTTGCCACCTGGACGGGTCTTGTTTGATTTGGTACTGCTGTAGTTGGGCAAACCCTTGCCGTATGACCTATAAGTCCACAAATTTGGCATTTGCGGCACTTCACGTTAGCCTGATGATGAAGGCTACATTGGTTGCACAAGGGTGCAGTTCCGTTGTATGGCTTCCTAGCAGGGGGTTGAGCTGGTTGGTCGGGGATGGCTTTACCATTGTGAGCGACCATGGCGAAGTTCTGAGAAGCCTTTCGCTTTTTTGACTTCTTAGGGGATCGTTCATCCATGGTCTTTGATTCCTTGATTGGTTTCTTGGCTGGTGGTGCCATCACTTGGCTAGGTCTTGCCTGTTTTGGTGCAACCGCTGCGGGATTCTTTGAAGCTTTACGTTTCTTTGGTTTTGGTGAAGGCTTGGCTTCCGTCTCCTTTGGTGATTCTTGAGTGGCTTCATTCTGGAGACGATACATGGCAGTAGCTAATTCGACAGTCTTCAGGACTACTTCGCCTATTCGCTGGGCAAATTTGGCAGTCTGCTCGGATATCTGGGCGTCATCGTAATGGAGAGACATTCTAGAAGAAAATGAAAGACATAGGAAGAAACAAGTGAAACGTCATCGGATAAACAATACAGAATGGCAATGCATAAGAATTTGCGATCATTTGTTTGTTACCTAAGGCAAACAAATGAGATGGTGACTAATTAAAGTGAACAGATCATATTAATGTATCATTGAAGACATGCTCGCCTATAAGTGAACACTCACCCCAAGAGTTCCGAGGTAAGAGTGACTGGTCCGATACTGCGGATTTGTACGAACACTCTATCCTTCGACAGAAAACTCAGGGTATAGGCATTCACTCTTTCAGTTTGCACGTGTTCACATTATACGACCCAAACTTTGACGAGATTTTTGAAAATTCAAAGGGGTTCAAAACCATATAACAGAGGGTTCAAAACCTTACAATAGAGGGTTCAAAACCTAGTAATCCATCATCCTAGTATAGATGATTAGTTTTCAAAGCGGTTTTGAAATTTATGTTCTTGTTGTGGTTGTCGCCTAAGGATAGGTGGCAGTATTGTTTTATGACTAAACGTAAGTAAACTCACGTTAGGGTCCTAGAAAGGTTATAGACTAGGTCAAAGCATTACTAATAACCTAATTCCCTATAACCATGAGCTCTGATACCAACTTTTCTGTCACACCCCGACCACGTAGGACAACCAAACGTGGCGGAAACATCGGGGAGTGTTGTAACAGAATCATTGTTTCATAACACATGGGAATTGAAATATTGTTTTATTGATTAAAATAGTTACAATGTCTTGACAATCAAAGAAACATAACATAAATAACTAGTCTGCATCTTTTTATTGTCACTAAGGCCCATGTCCGCCTAAGTGTATCTTGATCAATCCTATGCTTCATTTCCTGAAACACATGTGAAAATAGGTACGTCAGCATAAAAATGCCGGCGAGTACATAGGTTTTGTGAAAATAAGATTCATGACTTCTGTTTAAGAAAATGTTTAGTCATGAACCTTGTAATTTGCTTTGTCTTTGTAAATCGTTTGAAAAACAATAAGTTTAGATGATACGTATAAATAAGAGAATAATGCATGGTTAAATGAATAACCATGTAAAATGAGTTTGTATAAGTTAAGTTGTTTGTAAAACAATGTATTGTGAAAAGTATGTTATTTGTATAAAATGTTATATGTCATAAACTGAAATGATTCAAATAACGCTACGATATGTAATACCATACAAACACTTATATATAGGAAGTACCAGCGGCGTATCCACCATGCTTGTATCATATTACACACGCCTCGTTACTTAAGTCACTTAAACAAACCACCAATGTAATAAGTCTATGTTTAAACCAATTGTCAAAAGTCCTTGTATAAATCATATCAAATGTTAATAGTCCAAAAGTAGTCAAGTAATGTGTAACAAATGTTATGTATGGTAAGTAAAATAAGACTACTTAAACCATAAGTAAAAAAAATGTACAAAACAAAGTATTGAAGTAAAACTTGGTTTAAATCAAAGTTATGTTTTGTGTAGTAAATGCATGCTATACTGATATAAGACATTTATGCGGTATTGTGAAAATTCATACATCCAAGCCTTGCGACAGTCGGATAACTATGTAAAAATGAGTTATCAAAATAATATGTATTCGGATTCGGTCATTCCTTACGTCCAAACAAACCCGAGATTTCAGGAATGGGATTTGTCAAGTCCTATGGTACCACTACCTACTACCGAGCGGCATGATCGGTGTTAATGAATGTATAGTATAGTTTAAACAAACCAAATGTCATACCAAAATGTAAGCATATGATGAATAAGAAATGTGCTAAGTATGCTAAGTTAACATACAAAGCAGAAAAGTCATGTAAATCAATGTGCTAGCATGCTATCAGTTAACATACATAGCAGAAATGTAATGTAGAACCATGTACTAAGTATGCACACAATAGACATACATAGTATAAAATGTAATGAAATCATGTACTATAATGTACTAATGAACATAGGAAGTATATGATGTGAAAACAGGAAAGCATGAAAGTAACAAGTAGGCACATGTGTTTCACCCCAAAACAGTTTGGAAAACAGTAAAAGAGGGGTCTATGTACTCACTTGAGATTTCTCAGAAGTCTTAAGATAACCACCAAGCAATGCTAGAGATCTCGGAATATCAAACGGCACCTAATATAGGTAACTACATTAATAATCCGGACCTAAATCGGGGGATCGGATAGAACGAGGCTCGTAAACCAAATGAGTATGAGAACTCATGTATTATGGTTTAACAAGGCCTACATACTAAATGAAACCTAACCTAAGTGCTTATGACCCATTACGACCCGTTTAGGTAGCTTATGCTACTTTAACGCGTCGTTCGCGTAAAACGCGTTCGGAACGCCTAACTAGTCCTATGACAAGTAATATATGCCTTAACATGTCTAATATGGTTGTCAAATCAGTTTAGATGTCAAAATTTATGTTACATATGCTTAAAAATGAATTTTGGCGTCAAAAGGGCATTTTGGTAATTTACCTTAGGCATATAAACTACCTATCATACAACTACTTAAACGAAGCGACTATAAGGTATAACCTTGGAAGGTTATTCCCTATATGCTATGGTCACCTAATGTGCTTGGTCGGATCCTAATGATCGACCAAACGGGTCGGGTTCGAAAGTATAAGCGATTGTTTAGATCGCTTACCTTACGACCCTATATAAGCACTAAACTAAAAGTGACGAGCTAAGCATGTTAAAACATGCTTACCTAAGTTTAGAAAACAGGTTTGGTATCAAAACAAACGGTTTTGATACCCATAAGTAGTTTGGTTACAAAATACGCAAGAATACGTATTCTGGCCGAAACTACGGCTCGTCACTGAGCCTAGATAACGTGGTAATCAGTAGGTATAGTCACTAGGGACTATAACCATCGTGATCACGCTCACGTTATGAAGTTCAAACGAACTTCGCATCGACCATAAACTGGTCAATGCAGAAAGTCAAACAAAGTTTGACTTTCGGACTCGAAAAGCAATAAAAGAACGAAGGAACACTTACGAAGGGTCCCCGAATGCTAATCTAGATCAAAATAGCTCAGGTATGAAACAAAGGTTTCAACTTAGAGCACAATTGATCAGATTCTAGTGAGTTTGAAGTAATGGGGGGTGGGTTATTTATAGTTTTCGGGTAACCGTTAAGATCGTTTCTTGGAAACCGTGCTCGAATCCTACCCGTACATGTGTTGGAAAGTTATGGTGCCTAAAAATGGCTCTTAATCAGCTGAAAGGTCAAGTGTGAGCATGTGGTTGAGGATTAAACAGCTGGAATCAGCTGACTGTTCGATCTTATCTGATCTGGGAGGTGTACGCGGCCCGCTTCAGGATCAGACAAACCTCAGGCGGGCCGCCTGGGACTTCTGATCAGAAAATAAGTTTCATAAATGGCAGTTTCAGTCCCTGTTGTGTTTTCAGCCCATTTCCGGCACTTCTAAGGCCCGTAAAGCCAACTTTAAGGCCCTAAAATGATGCCTAAACATTGTGGACATAAAAAATGCTCAAAAATATGTCGGATGTCAGTTCGTTTGGTCGTACGAACGCGATGTTCGCTTAATTACGACGGAATGCGCATAAGCCCGAAAAACGATCCAAATGGCGTGACGAATGGATTTTTCTTATGCCAAACACTAAAATAAAATATTTTAGTGCTTACATAAATTTTTGGATGTCCGGAGGTATTCAGAACGTAAGTTATGCGCGAAAATGCAAACTTATGCACTTTTTGACACTTTTAGTCCCTGAATGACCCAAAAGTTTATTTTAGCACACCGAACCCCTCAAAGCTTATTTATAAGCTAGGTAAAGGATATTTAAGGTGTGTTTAACTTATGGTCATGTTCTGGAATGTTCGTTCTAGTTCAAATTGGCATACTTTCGCAGTTTGTCAATTTTAGTCCCTGTAAGCGAATTAACTTGTTTTTGCCATACCAAAGCCTTCAAAACTTATTTCTAAGTTATGTAAAGGTTATTTAAGGTATGTTAAGCCTATATCACTATTCCGGAGTGTTTGTTGCATTAAACTGGTTATATTTACGCATCGGTGCGCGTATAACCTTCTAGAAAGCGATTTAGAGTTTGGAATTGAACAAAAATTGATATGTGCAAATGATACACATATTTTTACAAATCCCAAGTATGAAATATAATATTTCATTGGTTCGGTATTTGTTTGATGGCCGTGGAGGCACAGGTGTTACACTTCACAACACTCAACACTACACTCCATCTTCCTCTCTCTCTCCCCCATAACCGTACACACCACCACCACCTTCATTTCCAACTTTTCAACTTTGTTCTTCAAGATTAAACTCCATTCCAAGCTAGTTTCAAGTTGGTGTGAAGATCCAATGGAGTTTCCAAGGTGTTTTCAAGTAATTTCAAGCTCCATATCATCAAAATCTCATCAAAAACTCACTTGAATCTTGAAGGTATAAAGTTTATGTTTAAATCATACACTTGATTCTTGATGATTGGAAGTTTCTCTTGAATCTTGGAATTTTTCACAAACTTGAAATCTAAAAAGAAATGGGTCTTGATACAAAATAAAAATGGTAATATATATGTGTATATATATAACCGTATATATATATGTATGGGTATGAGATTTGAGTTGATTTTTGATAAATACTTGTCTAGGATGTTGCCTGCATGAACAAGATTATGTGCAAAAATGTTAGAGATATAAAGGAGTGATTGAATCATGAGTTATAATTTGAAATAATGTTAGTATTTTGACATGTCAATGGCCAAAAATTTATTAGACATATTTGAGAATTTTTAAGTTGTTGCATGTTCTTGAATGATAGTCAAAATGCAAGTGTTTGATAATTTGTGCATGATATGTTGAATGTTCAATTAAATCAGTAAGTAAACATGAATAAATTACATGTTTGATGCATTTAAATTCATATGACATGATGATGATATGATAGTGTGCTTTAGACACTTGTACAAAAGAATTCATGTTGATTTAAAGCTCAAGAAATGATAAAAAAATGATGGTATGACAAAAATGTTTTAGAACAGATTATAAACACTAAAAATAACATTATTTGGTATATTATAATGGCATGAAACATTGTCATAGGTTTGATAGCTTTGCATGTTGTACATATAGCTTGGAAAGTGGTAAAATATGTGAAATTTGCATGATTTATGTGCTTTATGTGAGACCTGAACTATCATGAGTATAACCACTATTTTATTCAGTAAATAACATGGGTTATTTTAAAATATCAAGTCGTTACGATTTGGGATGGTTAGGGTAACGTTTGATGCAAAACTATGCGGTAAAACGGTTAAAAAATCGGCTTTTCGGAGGATTTTTATAAAGCTGTTTTAGATCAGTAAGTAAACTGATATTTTTGATATAAAAATAAGTATTTTAACTTATATTAAGTTTACTTGGTGTTTGGTTAGTCATACGTGACTTCCGGCGCCCAAAAACGTTAACGAATCGCTAAAATACGTGTTTTTCAACATACACTATAATGGGTTGTTCGTGGGTAAATTTTATGTGTTACAATGTGTTATGTGTTTTATAATATGTGTATGATAACATGTTAATACTTGACAAGATTATGTGTATTACGCTATTATTAGTATGTTACATTTGAGTATATATATTACGACGCGCAAATCGTAGATATATTGCTTATAACATGATGAGGGTCACCAATAAAATCGTCCAAGTCGCAAAGTTCTTAAAATATATATATATAAACTCATATATATATATATATATATATATATGTCACACCCCCAAATTCCACCTGCGGAGTATCACCGCTTGGAGGCGTGACTGACCAGGATCCAGCCACCAATCATATTGAACAAGCATGTAAGTAATTATAAAAATCCAACCAATACAATTGGTGTCCAAACAAAACGTAGTTTAAGTTGCAAGCAGAAGCATTACGATTAAATCCAAAACCAAAATATAAGTTCAAATGTTTCAATGTTTAACATGGCACACAATTGTCCATCTCCCACAACGACTCTTCCCCATACAAGCTCCAGCTAAGTACCTATTGACCTGCAAAGCATGTAGTAACGAGTCAACAACAAAGTTGAGCGAGTTCACAGTTGGGTGTTTGTTTTAAGTTGTTTTGAAAACGGTTTCCTTTAACTGGCATCCCTGCCGTGGGGGTTACCCCATAGTTGAAAACGTGTTTTGTTTATTCCCGTTTACTCTGGCAATCCAGCCGTGGGGGCTACCCCATGTTTAGTTATCTGGCTTTTCGGCCGTGGGGACTACCCCATGTATATACTACTAGACTCGTTACCATATCGACTACTGACTGTAGTCATGTTTATGTGCCCTGAACTGTCAATGTCTATCATCATTGACGTGCCCAGATCCATTAGTTCACGCCCGTCCTCTGCGGCACGGTGTGAGGCTTGTCAGACCTAAATAGCGCTATCTAACTAATGACCCGCTCGCCATTGGCCCGACGATTAAGTCAATATAAAAAGGAGGGACTTCGTGATAGAGTTTTGGTCTAGTAAAAGTTAACTGTTCATGAGGACGAGGAATTATATTCCTGAACCAGTACTGTCCTACCCAATAAAGGACGAGGAATCCATGTTCCTTAAACCCATTCCCAACCCCTGGGAATCCCATGCTTTGTAGAAAGTGTGAACTCACCTTAGGTTAGCTCGGCAGATAAACGAAAGGTCAAATCGAGCTGCTAGAGGTCAACCACGTCCTAACATGGTTACCATTCAAGTCAGGTCTAGGTTCAAGTATTGCACGTAAGTTTACACATCAACTAACAAGTTATGAACACGTATTGATCATGGCAAACACGCAAACAGTCGAAGTACTTAACATATTCATACTTGAATGATTCTAAAGATTGGGCTCGCACAAGTCTAGTTGCCATGTGCGATTCACCCATAGAAGCCCAATGATACCCGGCCCAGTAACATAAACAGTCCTGCATGTAACGGCCCAAATAGATAACACAAGTCTTGTGCGAACCGGGTAGACTTGTGCGATCCGACCGACTTATGCTGTCTGATTGGGTTGTGCGACTGGGTTGGGGCATTCGGCCCAACAACATATATTAAGTTCAACAGTGTGTAAGGCCCAAGATCTTGTGCGATCAGCACCATCTTGTGCGATCCACCAGATCTTGTGCGATCATGCATAAATAACCAGTACCATGTGCTTTATATGTTTGTACCTATCTTGTGCGACCAGTCGCCTTGTGCGATTGAGCTCTTGTGTGATTCAAAAGCTTGTGTGATACACTTGTGCGACTGATCTTGTACGATCGGTTGTGAGTTTCCTTAAATCAAGCATTCAGTTATATTGTTTCCATTTATGAACCTTATCAATTAACAATTCTAACAGTTCCAATCATGCATAATCTCGATCAAACTAAGCAATCATCGTGTAATTCATATGAACCCTAATTAATCCTAGTCATGAGCAATAATTAAACGTTCAATCCGGATCATTAGATTAGCAACTTTTATATCAACATGCAATCCTAACCATCATACAAACACTTCGATTATCATATCACAACAACCGATTATATATATATTCGGTTCTAAATCTAGATCATGAAATCTGAATCATATGAATATCATCAAGTGCACATGTGAGCCGATTTTTATAACCACCAAGACCGTAACAGGTTACATCATAATCAAACACCCAACATCCTTAAATCATCATGTAAAACATGTAAGCCAACGAATCAATAAACATACAATCAAGGTAATACACTAACCGATTAGAAGGTAACACAAAGGTGATCCGAATCAAGAAGGTCTTCGAGAGAGATAAGATGTGGCTGCCATCGAGTTTGAGAGGAGAGAAAGAGAGTAGGGTTTGTGTGTGTTGTGTTTTGCAAGTTGTGAGGAGTATACCCTATCTCCAAAGTATTATGCGACATAAGAGAGTGGGCCGAACCCTCACTTGGGCTGCCCATTGATCCGAATATAAGAGTGTAGCCCAAATGGGCTTGTGCGATCGGTTCGTGTTGTGCGTTTGGGCTTGTTTATATACATACATACATTCCACAAAACACATAACATTTCATTAATCATCAAGTTCACATAGTCACATAGTGTTCACATTCATTACATTAAGCACATAAATAGGTTCTGAAATACGAGTTGTCACATTATCCCCAAGTTGAAAGAAATTTCGTCCCGAAATTTGGTTCGTACTCACTAAGGAAGCTAGTTAAGTTGCGTGGTTTTCCTGGGGTGTCACATCCTCCCCCCGTTGATCTGGAATTTCGTCCCGAAATTCCGTAGTTTCAGCCTCTATAGTGGTTGTACTGTTTGCGAATAGTTGGGGATACTTTTGTTTTATCTGATCTTCGCGTTCCTAGGTGTACTCTGGGCCAAGACGGGAGTTCCAACGAACTCGAACGAGAGGTATTCTAGTGCGCTTGAGGACCTTAACATCCCGGTCCGTGATTTCAACTGGTTCCTCGACGAATCGTAACTGCTCGTCGATAGTGAGCTCCTTCAAAGGAACTATGAGGGTCTCATCTGACAGACACTTCTTCAGATTTGACACGTGGAAAACGTTGTGAACTGCACTGAGTTCTGTTGGTAGGTTCAGTTTGTAGGCCACTTTGCCTATTTTCTCTATGATTTCGAAGGGTCCAACGTATCGTGGGTTAAGTTTGCCTCGTTTTCCAAAACGAACCACACCCTTCCAGGGTGAGACTTTGAGTAGCACTCGATCCCCAACCCGGAGCTCGAGTGGTTTCCTGCCCTTATCGGCGTAGCTTTTCTGACGGTCACGAGCTGCCGCCATTCGTTGTCGTATTTGAGCAATCCTTTCTGTTGTGTCTACCACAAGTTCTGGGCCAGTGATCTGACTATCCCCCACATCTGCCCAACAAAGAGGTGATCGGCATTTACGCCCGTACAATGCCTCAAATGGAGCAACTTTAATGCTGGTGTGGTAGCTATTATTGTACGAAAATTCCACAAGTGGCAGATGCTTTTCCCAGCCGTTGCCAAAGTCAATTACACATACCCTAAGCATGTCTTCAAGGGTCTGGATGGTGCGTTCAGACTGCCCATCCGTTTGCGGGTGATAAGCTGTGCTCATATCTAAACGTGAGCCAAAGGACTTGTGCATTGCTTGCCACAGTTCTGAAGTAAAACGTGCATCACGATCCGAGATAATAGAGGTGGGCACCCCGTGCCTCGAGACAACTTCCTTAAGATATACGTCTGCTAAAGTGGAGAACTTATCCGTTTCCTTGATAGCCAAGAAGTGTGCAGACTTTGTGAGTCGATCCACGATCACCCAAATAGTATCGTTACCACGTTGAGATCTAGGCAGGCCAGTAACAAAATCCATGGAAATTTGCTCCCATTTCCATTGTGGTATCTCTGGTTGTTGAAGTAGGCCTGAAGGTTTCTGGTGTTCGACTTTGACTCTCGCACAAGTCAAACACTTGCTGACGTAAATTGCTATGTGGGCCTTCATGCTAGGCCACCAGTATGTAGTTCTGAGGTCGTGGTACATCTTATCCGAACCAGGATGTACTGAGTAGCGAGACTTGTGTGCCTCATCCATCACAAGCTCTCGTAGGTTGCCATAAAGTGGGACCCAATTACGTCCTGTTATGTAGTAAGCACCGTCTTCCTTCTGTTCCAAGCGTTGCCTTGAGCCGCGTAGGGCTTCAGCCCGGACGTTTTCTGGTTTCAGTGCTTCTACCTGAGCATCTCGTATCTGTGCGGGAAGACTAGATTGAATAGTGAGTTGTAAAGCTCGTACGCGCTTAGGCGTAGTGTCCTTTCGACTGAGGGCATCGGCCACAACATTGGCTTTGCCCGGATGGTATCTGATCGAGCATTCGTAGTCATTCAGTAGCTCGACCTATCTTCGTTGTCGCATATTCAGTTCCTTCTATTTGAAGATATGCTCGAGACTCCTGTGATCGGTGTAGATGGCGCACTTGGTACCGTACAGGTAATGTCTCCATATCTTAAGTGCAAAGACAACAGCTCCCAGCTCTAAATCGTGCGTAGTGTAGTTCCTTTCATGAACTTTGAGTTGGCGTGAGGCGTATGCAATAACTTTATCCCGTTGCATCAATACACAACCAAGACCCTGAATTGATGCGTCGCAGTAAACCACAAAGTCGTCTGTGCCCTCTGGCAATGAAAGGATGGTGCACTGCAAAGTCTATCCTTTAAGTGCTGAAATGCTAATTCCTGTGCATTTCCCCATCGATAAACAACGCCTTTCTGCATTAGTGAGGTGAGAGGCTGTGCAATCTTGGAAAAATCCTTAATGAACCTCCTGTAGTAACCTGCCAAGCCCAAGAATTGGCGAATTTCCGTTGGTGTGCGAGGTGCAGGCCAGTTCTTAATCGAGTCTACCTTGGATGGATCAACATGGATCCCATCCTTGTTTACCACATGGCCTAGGAAATGGACTTCACGAAGCCAGAAGTCACATTTCGAAAACTTAGCATAAAGCTGTTCTGCTCGAAGGAGTTCCAAAATGAGTTGTAGATGGTGCTCGTGTTCCTCCTGACTCTTTGAATAGATCAGGATGTCGTCGATGAAAACTATAACGAACTTGTCCAGGTAAGGCTTGCACACTCGATTCATCAAGTCCATGAAGACCGCAGGTGAGTTTGTCAGCCCAAAAGGCATGACCAAAAACTCATAGTGCCCATAACGAGTTCTAAAGGCTGTTTTGGAGACGTCCTCTTCTCGGACTCTCAGCTGGTGATATCCCGATCTCAGATCAATCTTTGAATAAAAACTCGACCCTTGCAACTGGTCGAATAGGTCGTCGATGCGTGGAAGAGGATAGCGATTCTTCACGGTCACCTTGTTGAGTTCGCGGTAGTCGATGCACATTCTAAAGGTACCGTCTTTCTTCTTCCCAAACAAGACTGGAGCTCCCCAGGGCGAAGAGCTAGGACGAATAAAACCCTTATCCAAGATTTCTTCTAGTTGCGTGGAGAGCTCTTCTAGTTCTGATGGGGCAAAACGATAAGGTGCTCGAGCTATAGGCGCTGCTCCAGGAGCTAGCTCGATTTGAAACTCGACTTGTCGATGAGGCGGAAGGCCAGGTAGTTCCTCAGGAAATACCTTAGGAAAGTCACGTACGATCGGAAAATCTTCTATCTTCTTCTCTTTCTTCGAGGTGTCAGTAACGAGAGCCAAAATAGCAGTGTGGCCCTTTCTCAAACACTTCTGGGGCTTAAGGAAAGAGATGATGCTCACAACAGCACCACTCTTGTCGCCACGAATCATGAGAGTTTCATCCCCTGGCCGAGGAATACGGACAATCTTCTCGTTGCAAAGAATCTCTGCTTGATGTTGGGATAACCAGTCCATCCCAATGACAACGTCGAAACTACCCAGAACGATAGGAAGGAGGTCGATAGAGAAAGTGTGACCAGCAAGAACAAGATTACAACCCTTGACTATGTGTGTGACCTCTAAACTTTTACCATTAGCTAACTCTACAATGTGCTTGGTGTTCAATGGTGTTGGGGTACGCTTAAGCATTTGGCTAACTTTTAAGGACACGTAGCTAGTATCGGCACCCGAATCAAATAAGATAGTAACATAAAAGTCGTCGAGAAGGAACTTACCCGTCACTACATTGGGATCATTCCTCGCTTCACCTTGGCCAATAACGAACACACGACCCCTTGCACCATTGCTGTTGTTACCCCCGTTGTTTCCATTTCCCTGGTTGTTGTTGTTGTTGTTGTTGTTCTGGTTCCTATTCAGTTGGGGACAATCTCTCTTGAAGTGGCCTTCAGCTCCACACTGAAAGCACCCTTTGTTGTTACCTTGCTGCTGCTGCTGGCGTTGTGGGGCTTGTTGTTGACGATTTTGGTTTGCGGGGTATAAACTCCTACAATCCTTTGCGGCGTGGGCTGGCTTGTTGCACCGATGACAGTTACTCCTGGTGCATGGCCCGCTGTGGTGTAGGTTACAGCGATTGCATTTGGGGTGATTTCCCTTGTACCCACCATGACTTTGACCACCAGATGTTTGCTGACTAGGGCTCTTGTAGTCGTCAGTCCTTCTCTGCTGAGACTGAGATTGAACAAAAGTCGAACCCTTGCTTGAAGCTCCATCCCATTTCCGTTTGTTGTCACTAGGAGCATCCGAAGTAGCTGTAGCACTTATACGCTTTGGTAACCTGTTCTGCTCCACCGCCTGATCAGTGAGACGATGAGCCAATTGAACAACTTGCTGAATGGTGGCGAGGTTAGCCGAAGTCACATGACTTTGGATTTCTGGCACTAAGCCCTTAAGGTATAGTTCAATGCGTTTGATGGGAGGATCCACCATAGTAGGACACAGAATAGCAAGTTCATTCGATCTTTTCGTGTCCGCCTCAATTTCTGACCCCGTCATCTTGAGGTTGAAAAACTCTACCTCCATCTTGTGAATGTCGTCACGATTGTAGTACTCTTCCTTAATCATTTCCTTAAAATTGTTCCATGGGGTGGCATTAGCAGCAACCAACCCCAGCATTTGAACCTGAGCGTTCCACCACGTGAGCGCTAAACCCTCGAGAGTACCGGTAGCATACTTCACCCTACGAGCCTCAGGGCATTCACACATCTCGAAAACAGATTCGAGCTTTTCAAACCAGTGGAGGAGACCTACAGCTCCTTCAGTGACGCTGAAAGTAGTTGGTCGGCAGTCCATAAAAGTTTTGAAAGTGCACACAGGAGGTTGTGCAGGTTGACCTCCTGCCTGTGCTGCTGCAAGTGCCGCAGCAACTTGTTGGTTAATCAGAGCCGTCAACTGGGCATGTGTCATGTTAACGCATCCACTCATGATCTTCATATAAAAGGGAAACATGAGTGAGAGAGGTTCGTGAAAGTGCGATGACAGAAGAGAGTAAGCACACATGTGTTCTCAAACTATCGTTGCTACATTTATCTAAGCATACCACAAGCAAGGTTCTATGCAATCTAGCAAGTAGGCAATATAAACATAAATCATACCACCTAGAATGTCGAGTCTTGCATGTGGAGTGAAGCGTCGTTGTGGACCGTTGGGCACTGGACATGTTATAGTCTGGTTTTAACAAAAACGTTTTTCCCTTATTAAAACCAAGTTCACTATAACCAATGGCTCTGATACCAATCTGTCACACCCCCAAATTCCACCTGCGGAGTATCACCGCTTGGAGGCGTGACTGACCAGGATCCAGCCACCAATCATATTGAACAAGCATGTAAGTAATTATAAAAATCCAACCAATACAATTGGTGTCCAAACAAAACATAGTTTAAGTTGCAAGCGGAAGCATAACGATTAAATCCATAACCAAAATATAAATTCAAATGTTTCAATGTTTAACATGGCACACAATTGTCCATGTCCCACAACGACTCTTCCCCATACAAGCTCCAGCTAAGTACCTATTGACCTGCAAAGCATGTAGTAACGAGTCAACAACAAAGTTGAGCGAGTTCACAGTTGGGTGTTTATTTTAAGTTGTTTCGAAAACGGTTTCCTTTAACTGGCATCCCTGCCGTGGGGGTTACGCCATAGTTGAAAACGTGTTTTGTTTATTCCCGTTTACTCTGGCAATCCAGCCGTGGGGGCTACCCCATGTTTAGTTATCTGGCTTTTCGGCCATGGGGACTACCCCATGTATATACTACTAGACTCGTTACCATATCGACTGCTGACTGTAGTCATGTTTATGTGCCCTGAACTGTCAATGTCTATCATCATTGACGTGCCAAGATCCATTAGTTCACGCCCGTCCTCTGCGGCACGGTGTGAGGCTTGTCAGACCTAAATAGCGCTATCTAACTAATGACCCGCTCGCCATTGGCCCGGCGATTAAGTCGATATAAAAAGGAGGGACTTCGTGATAGAGTTTTGGTCTAGTAAAAGTTAACTGTCCATGAGGACGAGGAATTATATTCCTGAACCAGTACTGTCCTACCCAAGAAAGGAAGAGGAATCCATGTTCCTTAAACCCATTCCCAACCCCTGGGAATCCCATGCTTTGTAGAAAGTGTGAACTCACCTTAGGCTAGCTCGGCATATAAACGAAAGGTCAAATCGAGCTGCTAGAGGTCAACCACGTCCTAACATGGTTACCATTCAAGTCAGGTCTATGTTTAAGTATTGCACGTAAGTTTACACATCAACTAACAAGTTATGAACACGTATTGATCATGGCAAACACGCAAATAGTCGAAGTACTTAACATATTCATACTTGAATGATTCTAAAGATTGGGCTCGCACAAGTCTAGCTGCCTTGTGCGATTCACCCATAGAAGCCCAATGATACCCGGCCCAGTAACATAAACAGTCCTGCATGTAACGGCCCAAATAGATAACACAAGTCTTGTAGAAACCGGGTAGACTTGTGCGATCCGACCGACTTGTGCGATCCGATTGGGTTGTGCGACTGGGTTGGGCCATTCGGCCCAACAACATATATTAAGTTCAACAGTGTGTAAGGCCCAAGATCTTGTGCGATCGGCACCATCTTGTGCGATCCACCAGATCTTATGCGATCATGCATAAATAACCAGTACCATGTGCTTTATGTGTTTGTACCTATCTTGTGCGACCAGTCGCCTTGTGCGATTGAGCTCTTGTGTGATTCAAAAGCTTGTGTGATACACTTGTGCGACTGATCTTGTACAATCGGTTGTGAGTTTCCTTAAATCAAGCATTCAGTTATATTGTTTCCATTTATGAACCTTATCAATTAACAATTCTAACAGTTCCAATCATGCATAATCTCAATCAAACCAAGGAATCATCGTGTAATTCATATGAACCCTAATTAATCCTAGTCATGAGCAATAATTAAACGTTCAATCCGGATCATTAGATTAGCAACTTTTATATCAACATGGAATCCTAACCATCATACAAATACTTCGATTATCATATCACAACAGCCGATTATATATATATTCGGTTCTAAATCTAGATCATGAAATCTGAATCATATGAATATCATCAAGTGCACATGTGAGCCGATTTTTATAACCACCAAGACCCTAACAGGTTACATCATAATCAAACACCCAACATCCTTAAATCATCATGTAAAACATGTAAGCCAACGAATCAATAAACATACAATCAAGGTAATATACTAACCGATTAGAAGGTAACACAAAGGTGATCCGAATCAAGAAGGTCTTCGAGAGAGATAAGATGTGGCTGCCGTCGAGTTTGAGAGGAGAGAAAGAGAGTAGGGTTTGTGTGTGTTGTGTTTTGCAAGTTATGAGGAGTATACCCTATCTCCAAAGTATTATGCGACATAAGAGAGTGGGCCGAACCCTCACTTGGGCTGCCTATTGATCCGAATACAAGAGTGTAGCCCAAATGGGCTTGTGCGATCGGTTCGTGTTGTGCGTTTGGGCTTGTTTATATACATACATACATTCCACAAAACACATAAAATTTCATTAATCATCAAGTTCACATAGTCACATAGTGTTCACATTCGCTACATTAAGCACATAAATAGGTTCTGAAATACGAGTTGTCACAATATATATATATATATATATATATATATATATATATATATATAAATACACCAATATAATAAAAAATAATAACTTTTCGAGAAAATCTCAAAGTTATGTGAAAATTCTAAGTATCGGAGAAACTTAGGTGTTTTTGTGAGTTTCGATTATTAAATTGTTCTTATTTAATTTAGGACGAATAAACAATTTGAGGGATTGTGTTAACATATAAAAACGCACCCAAAGGTGAGTACATAGTTCCCCTATTTTACGTTTTCAAATGTTTTGGGGTGAAGCATATGTGCATAACTTTACTTTTCGTTTTCATGACATTATACATGTTTTATTACATATTACACATAATACATTATTTCAGAGACATTTTTATGGTATATTGACTTAGTATACCTAACATTTGGTTTCAAAGACATTTTATTGGCATATTGACTTAGTATGCCTAATACATGGTTTTACAAAGACATTTCTCATGACATGCTTACATTGAAATGGACATTTGGTATGTTTAACGGGTTAGTAGTACATTCATTAACATTGATCACGCCGCTCGGTAGTATGTAATAGCGCTATAGGACTTGACAAATCCTGTTACCGCTTTCTAGGAATTTCGGAAGGGGAATGACAGAATCCGAATACATTTTTGATAAACCTTGATCCTGATAAGGGTTTATCCGACAGTCTTAAGGCTTGAGTGTATGCGATAGACAAACCATATAAATGTTCATATCGATAAAAGCAATGGTTTTCAAAACATAAATTTTGTTTTAAACTTTTGTTTATTCAAAGACTTTGTTTTGTACAAGACATTTGATTACATAAGACATTTATTTATACATGACATTATTCATTTGGCTTGAGTAAATACTATTTATTCGCCATACATGACATGGTTTATACTGGACATTTGACATTGGACATTGGTTACACATGACATGACATATTTTATACATATTATTTTCATTTGGTTATTAAATTAACCATATATCATTCTTTTATATCATTTGATTTTCATATGATTTTATAAAAAAAATATTTTATAAGGTTCATGACTACTTTTTATTAAACATTTCTTTTAACATTCAAAGTCATGAATCTTCAACACTAAACCTATGTTACTCACAGGCATTTTTATGCTGACGTATTTACTTTCACATATGTTTCAGGAGCAAATCTTTGATGTGAGCAAGCTTCACTTAGGGCGACTTGGGCCTTAGCAAATCTAAAATCAAGAAAGTTATCATCTTTTATGTTATGTGTTTTGTTTGACCTAAGACAATGTAATAATTTAAGCTTGTAAAATCTTAATTTTAATTATCATGTGTTTTGAAACAATAATTCTGCCACACGACTCCCCGACGTTTCCGCCGCGGTTTGTTGTTTTACGTGGTCGGGGTGTGACAGAAGAGTTGGTATCAGAGCTCATGGTTATAGGGAATTAGGTTATTAGTAAAATTTTGACCTAGACTATAACCTTTCTAGGACCCTAACACAAGTTACCTTGTGTTTAGATCTTAAAACAATACTATCACCTATGTGACAACCCTCATAATTACAGGTATCCGTACAATTAATTAATATTAAATTTGTGCTTATTAACTGTGCTTAATTACAACTGATGACGTAAACTGCTTTATGATTTCTGTATCATACAAACATGTGCATCACATTTCATACTGTCACACCATTTATTACATACAAACTTTAGTGACATACATGATGCACAAAGCACAGTTAGCGGATAACTCAGAAACATACTGACAGTGCCAGTACATATACAGACAGTGATTTGAGACCTAGTATGAGCCAGAGACAAGGTACTACACTAGTATGGAGTGTAGGGGAGTAAGGACCATAAAACTGCGTCACTAGGTGATAGTTTAAGTGCCAGAAAGTGCCTAAAACCCACTCAAAGTGCAGAATTCTGCATTAAACATAAAAAATTCAGCATTTTAACATGCTAGTAATGTGCAAAAATGTGACAACCCTCACCAAACCTGGTATCCGTACGACTTAATTAATAATTAATTACTACTTAATTACTATGCTTACTTGAATTTGTGGATAAACTGCTACTTGAATACTGATACATGTACTTACTTGCATCATACTTTACTTGCTGTCACTCCATGTTTTGCTTACAGCACCTTTGTGACAACCTTGATGCACCAAACGCACAGTAGCACAATGAACGGATAACCTATTAAACGTGCGGTTATAGCCAGCACCAGGCAGGTACTGCCTCTAAGGCCTGTAAGAGCCTGAGATAGTTTGCTACCCTGGTGGTGAGTGTAGGAATATAAGGGTTGTAGAACTGCGTCACTAGGAATGAGATACAGTGACCGGATGTGCCTAAATCGTACTCTAGGTACAAAATTCAGCATTTTAAATAATAATTCAGCATTTGGTTAACTAATGAAGTGCCAAAACATGAGAAAAATATTACTAGACACATTCCAAAGTGTCAGGAATAAGTTGTGTCACTAAAAATAATAATAACGACACTTTAAAGCTTTGTTAAGCACTTTAACGGATCCCTATCCAACCGAACAACCGGACTTTACCCGGAACATAAAGATATTGTCATTAACATTACTTTTCTTTTCTGAGCCAGTTAGGGTCCCTGAATACCCTAACACCCACTGTAAAGCACAACACACTAGTAACCGGGTTAATCTCTAAACTAACTAAACTAACCAAACTACATGCTAACTAAATGGTTGATTTGGAACCGGATACCCCCCCTTAACCGAACTCGGTTACTAGTGGGGACACCCCACTAAACTTTTGATTATTATATTCAAGTGTGCTTAGAATCTAGAAGACATAAAATCCTTTGGATAATCATGTTATATGGCTTATAAATAAGTCTCTAGGATTACCTTAATACTCATAATTTACTTAACAAAAATCCACTCTTTCTCTCCCTCTCTTGACACCTTCGGCCGAGATCCAAGTCCCACACACCATCACTTTTCGATTTAGTTCAAGCCATTCCAAGATCATTCAAGTGTTAAGGATCATCTACAAGGAAGCTTGGTGCATTCGGAAGGCGAAGGACCTCACTCAATTGCTTTTATCCACTCATTTTGCGCTTAGATTCTTCCCTAGCCTCGAGCTAGTGGTAAGTTGCTTGAATCACCTTCTCGAACTATTTTGAGATGGTTAATATGATATGTAACGGTTAAAAGTCGCAAACATACAAGATGAAGCATAAAAGTCTACTAAAAACATTAAAAGTGATGGTTAAAAGCTCATATGTTGTGTAAATCTTGTAGTAATTGATTTGTGTGATTATTTGGACCCGATCTATGTTGTGGTAGCTCGGATCATCATTTAACCCGGGTTGGTCATGATCATGGATCATGACATAAGGTTGTTTTGGAAGTAATAAGGGTTAAAGGATGAAACTCTACCACACACGAATCATGAACTTGTGTAAAAGCAATTTTGCTTGTAAAATAGTGTTTAAAACTAGTAGATCTACGTATCTACAAGCGGTATTTTCAAAGAACCAAGTATCAAAGAAATCATATTTTCTAAAGACGGATCTTACACTAACACGAATGATTTTTAGAACACACAAGTGTGTAAACACTTGTGTAGCACACACTTTCGACAAAATAACTGTTTTTGAAAAAGATGACAAGAAGTTGTAAAGATGGAATTTCTTTAAAAACGAGGTTTTTACGAAATCGGATTGCTTTATATAAAGATCCGCTAAAAGTATGGGGATTTACGTCATAGTGTTGGAAAAACTACAAGTTCATGAGATTCTTGCGAATTACATGTTTATTAACTAGTTTGATGCGTTGAACATTGTTTTGATTGAATAAGGAGATTGTTGGTTTGATTTATAAAAGAAAATGATACGCTTAAAAGCGTGGCCACCTCCAGTTACAGGGGAAACTCTGGCGAAATTTTTCCAAAAACCTAACACTTAGAAATATTTTCACCACAAGTGTTAGAAATACATCTTTCGACTTGTTTTCAAAACATAAGTTTCGCCACGACTTTATTTACAAAACATCGGAGGTGGGATTTCACAAAATAAAACTTGGTAAATATATATTTAGTATATATTTTTCATAAAGTCACTTGATATGTGTTTATGTTTATTTTGTGAAAATACTAGAATTATTTTTAGGGTAAAAATAATACTAACGAATGATAATGGATCCAAAATAATACGAACGTCTCTACGATAAATATAAGTTACACCGGTAATTATTAATACCACTCGATCATTTAAAACGTAACTTACGCATTTTGAGAAAATATGACTTAACGCGTATTTTTGTCAAGGAATTATTTTGGGAAAATAATGTGTAATAGAAAATAGAATATTTTTGAGAAGAATATTTATATTTTGGAGTTAGAAATAAAAATATATTTTAAGTGAGACTTAATAATATATTTCTAACACACATGTATTAAATCCCCCATCCTTGGGAAGGAAAATAATTACCAAGTATACAAAATGTAAACACGAAATAGTTGTCTAACTATTTCCCAAAAACTTAAACCATAAAGCTAAGGCACGGCCGTCTGTCTAATCGAATTAGTACGTGTAGGTCGTCACACAGCTGCTTGATTTGGAGGTATACTTGGTAGAGACGCACCACTGTGAGTTCATGTCCCCCTTTTCTCTTAACTGTTTTCAGTTTTATACTTCGGGGGTGACAGCTTGGTATCAGAGCCCTGATCATAGCGAACTAGGATTCCTTCTCGAGTCTAGACTATAATCACTAGGGCTCTCACGAAAACATTTTTACACCGCATACCACTTAAGTCAAGATCCAAAACTTTTTACAAACAAATGTTGAGCACACTTATTTATTATTTATAGGCTCAGTCTGGGAGGTTGAGGCTCGGTCTGGAGGACCGAGGCTCGGTCTAGGAGACCGAGGTAGTTGCCTAGTAGGACTAGGGAGAGCAGTCTGAGAGGCTGGGAGAATTTGGCTAGTTGGACTAGGAAGAGCAGTCTGAGAGGCTGGGAGAATTTGGCTAGTTGGACTAGGAAGAGCAGTCTGAGAGGCTGGGAGAATTTGGCTAGTTGGACTAGGAAGAGCAGTCTGAGAGGCTGGGAGGCTAGTGGGACTGGGAGAATTATTTACTTGATGACTAATGTGCTTGTCTGATTATATGATTGATTATTTGTGTATATTTGTGTTTATGATACAGACACCATGGATTCATCAGGCACTGGTGAATCGGACACCACGGACCCTAGACCCATAGTATCAGACGACTTAGAGTCTTCAGAGCACGAGGTCCACACATCAGATGTTACCAGCACAGACGAGGATGACTTTCAGCCCTTTTGCGCTACCCGACGCTGTCGATGAGCCCGCTGATGGTCCTTTTGCTGGGTACCTACCACTCGTAGAGATCCCTGCTCGCATACCTTTGGCCGTTTATCCTGCTTATGATATGCTCCTCGACGCCGACGCTGACGACGACGTCGATCCGTTTGATGATGAGCCCCTGGAGGACGATGTTGAGGGCGAGGCCCTTCTGGCTGACGGTGGTCTTTTGTTACTCGCAGATGCTCCAGCTGAGGAGTCACCTGCACACTCACCGCTCCAGACTCCTTCGAGTCTGTGGCCTCCGCACCGTCACACACTCGGAGCGCACAGCACTATTCACACGGTTCAGATCCTGACAGGGCATCATCTGCTGTCTCTGCTCCTAGATTTGCTTTCGATCACTACCTCGATGAGGATTCAGACCCTGCTTTTCCCCCTGGATTTGACCCGGACCAGGAGATAGAGTTCATCCACTTGGATCAGCCTATGGTTGACCCAGTTGGCCCTGCATTCGCTGATCATGCAGATTTTGATATGGAGTTCGTTGATCCCGAGCCTGCCATGGCCCTTGAGCCAGTAGCTGCTCCTGACCCAGTGTTTGAGCATGACCCTGTTCATGCTGGCATGCCCATTGATCCTGTGATTGCTGACCTACCCATTGATGATCACCCTGCTGATGCACCACTACTGGAGGGTGACCATGTTATTGCTGCTGATCATGTTGATCCCCACTTATCGCTGATATACCTACTGACCCTCCTGTTGCACCCCACCTTGACCCTATGCCTGTACAGTTAGATCATGCGCCTTTTGCGACCCAAGTTGATCCTCGATGCGCGCACACCCGGAATGGGTGGATAGACGATGACAATGGTTACCCACCTTTCGAGTTTCCTGTGACGCTCTCTTGTGGCTCTTGTTTCAGCCCCTGTTTCAGTTCCTATGGAAGCACCTTTATACCCACCCTCACCGCTGATGTCCTCCACACCGTTACATGACCCGGAGCCTGCACTTGAACCAGCTACTACACCATTTGGGTCAGCTTGATTGTTGCGCCTGCTGAACCTACACCTTTACGTGATCACGACCCTGTTTCTTTTTGGTCTGCCATACAATTCACCCCTTATATCTACTTGCATCGGCCAATCTCCTCATTTGTGAGATGTTCGTTTTTACACCCGCAACCGCTGACATTGCTCCTTTCCCCCAATGAAGACCAACGTCCACAGCGCTAAGATGCCTATAGCTTCTTTTCGGAATATAACCATACCTCGGGGAGGTACTTCAGGTCAGCACCCGCATAACGATTCATCTGCTACAACAGCATATTCCCGACTGCACAGGTCGCACCATTTGCTACATTCACCTCTACAACGTCAGGACGAGCCATCTCGATGATTCCTATTGTACACTGTGCTGAAGTTAGACCCTTACATTATAAAGGCCACACGCGAGATGAGTTACTCCTGTAACATCAACCACAGTTAAGGATATGATTCACAAAATGTTGGAGCTTGAGCTGACACCACAATTGGCAACTTCATTTGCAAAACATTACATAACCAAAAACATGATTAAGGTGTCTACATCACAAGACAGCATTTTGCCAGAAAAGTTTATGTTAGACACCAGGATTCTGATACACATTTCTTTACTATCGGGCGGCAGGGCAGATAATTACCCCGACATATATACCAGCTCGAGGAGGGACTCTCGCATATTAGCGGTCACTTTTCTTTCCTCCTCCACCCTAGTCACCAGTATAGTTGATTTCTGAACTATGCGGATTGCATTACATTTGAGTGAAGACCCTAATGACGAGCCGAGAC
Organism: Helianthus tuberosus; assembly: GCA_030545235.1. Lineage (NCBI taxonomy): Eukaryota > Viridiplantae > Streptophyta > Magnoliopsida > Asterales > Asteraceae > Helianthus > Helianthus tuberosus. The sequence continues at coordinate 44,548,364 of CM060426.1, read as the reverse complement.
CGTGAAGACCCTCAAAGACCACGTCTGACTACGTAATTTTGATACACTGATATACTTGTTGGGCAAGGGTAGGGTGACCCTGTATCCCTGTTGATATGATACGCTTTGTAAGACAATGCGATTGCGGTCGGAAGATAACGAGAGCAAATAAACACACGACAACCCTTGTGGCCCTTAGTCACTTGTGATGTACAATACAGTTATACAAATTTTAAACATTATATTGCGGTCTCGAATTACGATAGCGCAATCGCAATATTCCCATTATATGTGATGTTGGGATTAATTGTCCTAATCCTATAACATGAGATGTTATGTGATCAATTAATTTAAAACATGAGATGTTATGTGCTTGATTAATTTATAACATGAGATGTTATGTGCTCGATGAATGATATTACGTACGTGCGTTATTTACTTACTATGACCTGACCCATACGATCATCATTTAGAAGATGCCTCCAAGACGGGATGTACGCATACCCACCAACGAGGCGGAACTTCAGGGAATCATTGCTGCAGTCATCGCACAATACAAGGCCCAACGCTCCGAGCGCAACGGAGGTACCTCAGGAAATAACCCACCCAACGGCTGCACCTACAAGCAGTTCTTAGGCTGCCAGCCCCTACATTTCGATGACACTGGGGGTGCCGTAGCCTTCGTACGCTGGATTGAGAAGACGGACACTGTTTTGCGTGCGAGCAAATGCGCCCCAAGAGATCAGGTCACGTACATTTCCGGGCTGTTCCGAGATGGGGCTCTGTCATGGTGGAAACTTCAGGTTCAGACAATGGGCGAGGCTGCTGCGTATGCTTTATCATGGGACGAGCTGAAAGAGATAATGCATAAAAAGTACTGTTCGAGAACAAAAAGCCAGAAGGTAGAAACTGAGTTCTGGAACTTGAAGATGGAAGGTCCAAAAATAGCTGAGTATGTGGAGAAGTTCCAGGTTCTATCGCGTATCGTTCCTTACATGGTAGATCCGGAGTTTAAGAGGATTGAGCGTTTCATTTAGGGATTGGCACCCCAAATCATGAGCATGGTGACGACATCAAAGCCTGCAACAATCACTGAGGCCATCAATCTAAGTGTAGCCTTGACGGAAGAGGCAATCAGGATGAACAAATTTTCAACCTCTGAGGAGAAGAAGGAGACTCATGTAGAGTCATCTGGGGACAACAAGAGAAAGTTGGCGAATTTCAAACAGGGTACCCAGTCGAGTAGCAACAACAAGGCCAAAAAGAGAAAAGAGTACACGGGTATGCTACCAAAGTGCGACAACTGTCGACGTCACCATAACGGGCGGTGTAGATATGGAAAATGTGGTAACTGTGGCAAGGTGGGACATGTCAAGGAAACGTGTCGGCAGGGTACTAAACATGGAAATAGAGGTCAAGATGGTAGCAGAAATCGCGGAGGAAATAACGACGACAACAACTATCAAGGCAGGGATGGTGATGATCAAGGCTGCGGCCAAGCATGGTTTAATTGCGGTGATGTGGGGCATTTCAGGAAGTATTGCCCTATGAACACTCAGGCACGTGGATGAAAGCCCAACAGCGGGGATAGAATCCAAGCGTGGATATCGGTACGTCTCATAATAGTCAATGTTATGCTCCATTTGACAGTATTGTCAAATTTTAGCTTCAGAAAATATAGTTGTTTTAGTAGTAAGTAACCTAGATACCCTGTTCTCGATAGAACAAGCCTAACGGAAGCTTCGACGTGATAATTGGGATGGACTGGTTGTCGAACAACCAGGCGGAGATTGTCATCCGCACCCCGACGACGAACGGAGAAATGATCGTGATTCATGGAACATGATACGCTCCTACGGATTATCAGGCAAAGAAGACACGAAAATTTTCGTACAAAGGATGTGTTGCATTCTTGGCTCATGTCGTGGAAAAAGAAGCCGAAGAACCAAAACTCGAAGATATCCCTGTGATTGCAGAATACCCTGAAGTCTTCCTCGAAGACTTGCCGGAATCGTCTCCTCAACGATTAGTCGAATCTCGCGTCGATTTAATTCCAGGCACTGCGCCCGTAGTCGATGCATCGTAGCGACTTACATTTTTGGAGATGCAAGGATTGACAGAGAAGTTTTAGCAATGGATAGAGAAGGAAGAAAGTTTACCGATGAAAATTGTGGGACAATGACTAGTTCTTAGACGTACATAAAAGTGGTGCTTCCTACACAATGCACGAACCAGACTACACGGGACACGAAATCTGGAGGATTTAGAAAACATATATTTAGGACCTTGGGAACCCAGGTCCAAACTCGTAAAGGTTTTTATTTAGGAACCATATCTGTCAACTCAATCAACCATCATTAACGTGGCGCATATGCCAGTTCCGTTGACCCAACAGAGAGTACTTGGATTTCTTTTACTTCTGACGAGTAGATGGTTGCCTCTCTACTCCCCTTAATGGTAGTTGCATCACACAAGTTTTCTTCGCTGAGAGCGAACACACATCTGTTTCGATACTTGGTCATTTCTTCATTTTAACAAGTACTCATTGTTTCAGTACTCGGAAACTTTCATGACACACATGCATCATTTGCTACGCATGTGGTTTTATTTCGAACAAACACTTCATTGAAATTTAAATATTACCTTGCTAAACCTAATTACTGATCCGTGATTCGAATAACCTACATTCATGGTTTATTTTGCGACCATGCCGAGAATTCCTTGTTGATACATACGTTTATTGTCGGGTTACGTTGAAACCAAGTTCAATTGCTTGAACTTCTCCAGTTCACAGGTTTAACTTGAAACGCTATATGATGTATTGGGAGCATCATATTCAACTATTTTTGCAGAGATTCTTTCATTTCGAGTCGTAGTAGATTTGGTTGGCCTACGACTCCACTAAAACGTTTGATTTGTTTCGACATCTTGCGGTGATATTTTCACAAAATTGAAGCTTGCACTAATTTGGTTACTCACTTCGTATATGGGATTCAATTCCCTATTTAGTTGTTAACAATCCATTTGGGATCTTCACGATCAAAGCGGTCTCAACACAATTGTGTGTTAAGGCAATGGTACATTTCATAAGCACAATGTACCTCCTAACGATTCTTTCGTTGTCAATCAAATGCATTGCGATACTTATTACTTTTCATCTTCGATTGGAAACAGTGGTCCTTTGATATTCGGTATTTAATTGGAAACTCTATAACATGGTATAAATCAAATCTTCAGATTGTCTCAGTACACTCTCATTTGATTTCAAACGCGGTGAACTTGTTCAGTCACCACTATTGTTAGCTAATGCCATTACGACACCTTATGGTGTCATCATAAACTTGTAGCTTGTGCTAATCTTGGTAACCGTTTTACACGAGACCACACATATTTCTGTTTGATTTATCAATTAAACATTTCTGATGCAACTACAAATCAAGACAACGATACACCAGATTCACTTGTATTCCATTCGGTGTATCTACACTATTCAAAAATGTCGACACACTAAACCTTACCAGACATTTATTCAAGAGTTGACAGATCAATTTACTATTACGTTGAGTTGTTGCTTTTGATTTCATATAGCGGGTGCTATGGTTTGTGAAAACCCGTTTGCATATTGTAACCGATCGTTTGAAAGAATCTTATTAGTCAAAACTCCACTATTGGGGAACCCTGCTAGCTGGATTACACTAGATTATACATCAAATACGTCTTGTACCTTTGACACCCAATGCTAGCAGCACACACACCTTTCAACCCTAGGATTCGGGTTGCTATATATTCTTGGACTCACCTAATGTGAGTAATATTTCTTTCGATTTGATGATTATCTACTTTGATATTATCCATACGTGTGTGACTCAATCATAAGGAGTAAGGTAGTACAAATTTCGAGGACGAAATTTATGTAACGGGGGGAGAATGTGACAACCCTCACCAAACCAGGTATCCGTACGACTTAATTAATAATTAATTACTGCTTAATTGCTGTGCTTACTTGAATTTGTGGATAAACTGCTACTTGAATACTGATACATGTACTTACTTGCATCATACTTTACTTGTTGTCACTCCATGTTTTGCTTACAGCACCTTTGTGACAACCTTGATGCACCAAACGCACAGTAGCACAATGAACGGATAACCTATTAAACGTGCTGTTATAGCCAGCACCAGGCAGGTACTGCCTCTAAGGCCTGTAAGAGCCTGAGATAGTTTGCTACACTAGTGGTGAGTGTAGGAATATAAGGGTTGTAGAACTGCGTCACTAGGAATGAGATACAGTGACCGGATGTGCCTAAAACGTACTCTAGGTACAAAATTCAGCATTTTAAATAATAATTCAGCATTTGGTTAACTAATGAAGTGCCAAAACATGAGAAAAATATTACTAGACACCTTCCAAAGTGTCAGGAATAAGTTGTGTCACTAAAAATAATAATAACGACACTTTAAAGCTTTGTTAAGCACTTTAACGGATCCCTATCCAACCGAACAACCGGACTTTACCCGGAACATAAAGATATTGTCATTAACATTACTTTTCTTTTCCGAGCCAGTTAGGGTCCCTGAATACCCTAACACCCACTGTAAAGCACAACACACTAGTAACCGGGTTAATCTCTAAACTAACTAAACTAACCAAACTACATGCTAACTAAATGGTTGATTTGGAACCGGATACCCCCCCTTAACCGAACTCGGTTACTAGTGGGGACACCCCACTAAACTTTTGATTATTATATTCAAGTGTGCTTAGAATCTAGAAGACATAAAATCCTTTGGATAATCATGTTATATGGCTTATAAATAAGTCTCTAGGATTACCTTAATACTCATAATTTACTTAACAAAAATCCACTCTTTCTCTCCCTCTCTTGACACCTTCGGCCGAGATCCAAGCCCCACACACCATCACTTTTCGATTTAGTTCAAGCCATTCCAAGATCATTCAAGTGTTAAGGATCATCTACAAGGAAGCTTGGTGCATTCGGAAGGCGAAGGACCTCACTCAATTGCTTTTATCCACTCATTTTGCGCTTAGATTCTTCCCTAGCCTCGAGCTAGTGGTAAGTTGCTTGAATCACCTTCTCGAACTATTTTGAGATGGTTAATATGATATGTAACGGTTAAAAGTCGCAAACATACAAGATGAAGCATCAAAGTCTACTAAAAACATTAAAAGTGATGGTTAAAAGCTCATATGTTGTGTAAATCTTGTAGTAATTGATTTGTGTGATTATTTGGACCCGATCTATGTTGTGGTAGCTCGGATCATCATTTAACCCGGGTTGGTCATGATCATGGATCATGACATAAGGTTGTTTTGGAAGTAATAAGGGTTAAAGGATGAAACTCTACCACACACGAATCATGAACTTGTGTAAAAGCAATTTTGCTTGTAAAATAGTGTTTAAAACTAGTAGATCTACGTATCTACAAGCGGTATTTTCAAAGAACCAAGTATCAAAGAAATCATATTTTCTAAAGACGGATCTTACACTAACACGAATGATTTTTAGAACACACAAGTGTGTAAACACTTGTGTAGCACACACTTTCGACAAAATAACTGTTTTTGAAAAAGATGACAAGAAGTTGTAAAGATGGAATTTCTTTAAAAACGAGGTTTTTACGAAATCGGATTGCTTTATATAAAGATCCGCTAAAAGTATGGGGATTTACGTCATAGTGTTGGAAAAACTACAAGTTCATGAGATTCTTGCGAATTACATGTTTATTAACTAGTTTGATGTGTTGAACATTGTTTTGATTGAATAAGGAGATTGTTGGTTTGATTTATAAAAGAAAATGATACGCTTAAAAGCGTGGCCACCTCCAGTTACAAGGGAAACTCTGGCGAAATTTTTCCAAAAACCTAACACTTAGAAATATTTTCACCACAACTGTTAGAAATACATCTTTCGACTTGTTTTCAAAACATAAGTTTCGCCACGACTTTATTTACAAAACATCGGAGGTGGGATTTCACAAAATAAAACTTGGTAAATATATATTTAGTATATATTTTTTCACAAAGTCACTTGATATGTGTTTATGATTATTTTGTGAAAATACTAGTATTATTTTTAGGGTAAAAATAATACTAACGAATGATAATGGATCCAAAATAATACGAACGTCTCTACGATAAATATAAGTTACACCGGTAATTATTAATACCACTCGATCATTTAAAAAGTAACTTACGCATTTTGAGAAAATATGACTTAACGCGTATTTTTGTCAAGGTATTATTTTGGGAAAATTATGTGTAATAGAAAATAGAATATTTTTGAGAATAATATTTATATTTTGGAGTTAGAAATAAAAATATATTTTAAGTGAGACTTAATAATATATTTCAAACAGATGTATTAAATCCCCCATCCTTGGGAAGGAAAATAATTACCAAGTATATAAAATGTAAACACGAAATAGTTGTCTAACTATTTCCCAAAACCTTAAACCATAAAGCTAAGGCACGGCCGTCTGTCTAATAGAATTAGTACGTGTAGGTCGTCACACAGCTGCTTGATTTGGAGGTATACTTGGTAGAGACGCACCACTGTGAGTTCATGTCTCCCTTTTCTCTTAACTGTTTTCAGTTTTATACTTCAGGGGTGAAATACATGTTACATACAGCTACGGACAATTACGAATGGTATGGTCAGCTAAGGAAGGAACTGTTAGGTTATGTGATTGGGTAGGTGAAATCTTAAGAACCTTAGTCCTCGTAGTACGATCGAGGGATACAAGTGATAGGCCTATTTGAGCATAACAAACCCTGTCACACCCCGACCACGTAGGACAACGAAACGTGGCGGAAACGTCGGGGAGTGTTGTAACAGAATTAATTGTTTCAAATCCATGGCAATTGAAGTTTCGTTTTATAGATTAAAAGTGTTACAATATCTTAACAAACAAGGAAAATACAACATAATTAACTAGTCTTGCATCTTTTATTGTCACTAAAGCCCAAGTCTGCCTATATGTATCTTGATCATCTTATGCAACAGCTCCTGAAAAACACATGTGAAAATAGGTACGTCAGCATAAAAATGCCTGTGAGATACATAGGTTTTGTGAAAATAGGTTCCATGACTTATGTTTGAGAAAATGTTTAGTCATGAACCTTGTAATTTGCTTTGTTTTGTAAATCATTTGAAAAACAATGAGTTCAGATGATATGTATAAATAAGTGAATAATGTATGGTTAAATAAATAACCATGTATGATGAGTTTGTATAAGATAAGTTGTTTGTAAAACAATGTCTTGTGAAAAGTATGTTATTTGTATAAAATGTTATATGTATCAAACTGAAATGATTCAAATAACGCTACAATATGTAATACCATACAAACACTTATATATAGGAAGTACCAGCGGCGTATCCACCATGCTTGTATCATATTACACACGCATCGTTACTTAATCACTTAATCAAACCAAACCAATGCCAAAATGTCTATGTCAAATATCCATGTCAAATGTCTATGTCAAAATATCATGTATGGCAAGTGAAATGTCTCAACTAAACCATATACACAAAAACAAAGTATTGAAGTAAAACTTGGTTTAAATCAAAGTTATGTTTTGTGGGAAATGCATGATCAAATGTCAATCATGTTAAAATGTCTATGCCGAAATGTCTATGTCAAATAAGGTTCACACGGTTCACAGATACAAACGGTTCACAGATATCAACGGATCACAGTCAAATGATTTCAACGGTTCAATATGTAGTATAATGTGTTCATATGCTGGATAAGCATATGCAACAGTAAAAGCAATGTAACACAATGTACTAAGTACGCACACGATGGGCATACATAGCATGAGATGTAATGTAAAACAATGTACTAAGTACGCACACAATGGGCATACATAGCATAAAATGTAATGTAAAACAATGTACTAAGTACGCACACAATGGGCATACATAGCATGAAATGTAATGAAATCATGTACTATAATGTACTAATGAACATAGCAAGTATATGATGTCAAAAAAGGAAAGCATGAAAGTAACAAGTAGGCACATGTGTTCCACCCCAAAACAGTTTGGAAAACAGTAAAAGAGGGGTCTATGTACTCACCTGAGATTGCTTAGTAGTCCTTGAGTAACAACTAAACAATGCTAGAGATCGCGGATATCAAACGGCACCTAGTATAGGTAACTATGTTAATAAACCGGACCTAGATCGGAAGATTGAGTAGCATTAGGGTTTGTAAACCAAACGAGTGTAGAGACTCGTGTCATTTGGTTTAACAAAGCCTACATACTAAATGAAACTTAACCTGAGTGATTTCGACCCATTACGACCCGTTTAGGTAGCTTATGCTACTTTAACGCGTCGTTCGCGTGAAACGCGTTCGGACCGCCTAACTAGTCCTATGACAAGTGTTATATGCCTTAAACATGTTACATAATCAGTTATGTGACAAAGGTTTAGGTTACATATGCTTAATTACCAATTATACATGAAAAGGGTATTCTGGTAATTTACCTAAGGCATATAAACTACCTATCATACAACTACTTAAACGATGTGACCATAGGGTATAACCTCGGAAGGTTATTCCCTACCTACTATGGTCACCTAATGTGTTTGGTCGGATCCTAATGATCGACCAAATGGGTCGGGTTCGAAGGTATAGGCGATTTATTAGATCGCCTACCCTACGACCCTAGACAACGTGGTAGTCAGTGGGCATAGTCCCAAGGGACTATGACCAACGTGATTACACTCACGTTGCGAAGTTCAAACGAACTTCGCATTGACCATTACTGGTCAACGCTGAAAGTCAAACAAAGTTTGACTTTCTGACTCGAAAAGCAGTAAAATAAGGAAAAGAACGAAAGAATACTTACCCAGGGTCCCCGAATGCTAACCCAGATCAAAATAGCTCAGGTATGAAACGAAGGTTCCAACTTAGAGTCTTTTCAATCAGATTTGTGGGTTTTTAAGCCAAAGGGGGGTGGGTATTTATAGATAAAGTAGAGCCGCTAGGATCGTTTCTTGAATATCGTGCCACGATCCGAGCCGTACACTTGTCACAAAGGTTATGGAGCCACATATGCTCCTAATCTTAGTGATTAAGCAAGTTGCAAACATGTGGTTGTGGTTAAATCTGCTGAAAACAGGCTGTTAAGTACTCTGCATCTGGTCTGAACTTGCTTTACGGACCTCAAAGCTGCCAATGTTGAGGTCCGTAAGGTAACAACTTTGGCAGATTTACAGTTTTGGTCCCTGCAATGCAATCAGCCCATTTTTGACACGTTTAAGGCCCGTTAACCCCATTTCAAAGCTCTAAAATGAAGTTAAAGTATAGGGAACTTAAAACATGCTCAAAAATATCTCGGATGTCGGTTCGTTTAGACGTACGAACGCGATGTTCGCTTAATTACGACGGAATGCGCATAAGTGCGAAAAACGATCCAAATGACGCGACGAATGGATTTTTTCTTAAGGCGAACACTAAAATATAATGTAGTCATGCTTACATAAATTTTTGGATGTCCAGATGTATTCAGAACGTAAGTTATGCGCGAAAATGCAAACTTGTGCACTTTTTGACACTTTTAGTCCCTGAATTACACAAAAGTTTATTTTAGCACACCGAACCCCTCAAAGCCTATTTCTAAGCTATGTAAAGGATATTTATGGTATGTTTAACTTATGGTCATGTTCCGGAATGTCTGTTACAGTTCATATTGGCATACTTTCGCAGTTTGTCAACTTTAGTCCCTGTAAGCGATTAAACTTTGATTTCACCACACCAAACCTTCCAAAACTTATATCTAAGTTATGTAAAGGTTATTTAAGGTATGTTAAGCCTATTTCACTATTCCGGAGTGTTCGTTGCATTAAACTGGTTATATTTACGCATCAGTGCGCGTATAACCTTCCAGAAAGCGATATAGTGTTTGAAATCGAACAAGAATTGATATGTGTAAACGATACACATATTTTTACAAATCCCAAGTATGAAATACAATATTTCACTGGTTGGGCATTTGTTTGATGGTTGAAATGACACAGGTGTTACAAACCCCACCCATGCGCCCTAAGGTTGGACCATGTGGTGACCTTGTCTTAACCCCACCCATGCGCCCTAAGGTTGGACCATGTGGTGACCTTGTCTTAACCCCACCCATGCGCCCTAAGGTTGGACCATGTGGTGACCTTGTCCTATCCCCTCCCATGCGCCCGCAGGTTGGACCATGTGGTTACACATTAACTGATATGTTTCCTTATTCGCTTTCATACCAGAGTTTACAAAACATTCATACTTACAATGATTATAAAGGTTTATTCGTGCGCACATACTAAACACATGAACTCGCTTAACAATTTTTGTTGATTTTTCCAACTTACATGTATTTCAGGGAACTAAGGATTCTGGCACGGTATGCTACGTTTTCCCGCTGCATAAGAGTATCGAGGTCATCCAAGTTTAGGGGATGTGACTTTTACCTGGACGAGTCATAATCCTTAAACTGCGCTTATTTCGTGTTGATGTTTGTGTCTTCCGAACAATGTTTTATGTTATCAGGTTGTAGTTTCCATTGCATGTGTCAACGCCTTAAGCCAATGTTGTGTTACTTATGTTTTAAGACTCAAATCAATGGATGATCTTGCATGATTTTATTTTCATATAGCTTTGCTATGATTAAGCTATGGTATTAAGAAGTCACACCAAATTAACCACGCTTCCGCAAAGCCAGGGTGTGACAAAAAATATGGCAAAATGGTCCTGTATGCTTTCCTAAGTGTCGGGAATTAAAAGTGTCACAAAAAGTTACATAAAGGACACTAAATGGAATAACTTAACACTTTAACGAACCGGTATCTAACCGAACAACCGGACATTACCCGGAACACTAAAATATTGCTGGAAGCATTGCTTTTATATTTCTGAGCTAGTTATGGTTCCCGAACACCCTAACATATTATATAATGCAAGCTACACTAACTAAACACTTGATGTTGATTTATAATCTAACTAGTTGGTTAAAATTTACATCTAGACCCCTCCCCCATGTAAGTAATCGGCCAAGGTGATGGCCCCACGTAAAAATCCTTACAAGATTCATAATCTTCCAAAATCTCTTTAAATCTTCCTAAAAGATTGGATTAGATGGTGTTTGTACTTGAGGGAGCATTAGGACCTTTGGTTAATAAGCTTATGATTATAAGTAAACTCATCATCTTCACTCATCACCACAACACTCCCTTGCCCTCTCCCTCTCTCGGCTGTGACTTCCCCCACCACCACCATTCTTTTGTTTCAAGCTTCATCCATTCCAAGTGTGATACAAGGTGCTAGAAGGCCACTAACGAAGCTCGGTGCTCACGGAACTTGAAGGACCTCGTTCGTTTGCTTTTATCCACCACACCTTCAACATTGTTCTTCCCTAGCTTTAAGCTAGTTGTAAGATCCTTATGAACCCTTGTTTACTTCATATTTTTAGTGGTTAAAAGTTGTTATTTGATGATTAACACAAGAACACTAAAAGACTTGAACTTGAATCTTGAAACATAAAGATGAAATATGATGAAATATTGTTAGTATGATGTTGTTTTGTATATGTTGATGATTGCTTGTTGATTTCTTGGTAATATGATGTTGATCATCATGTGAAACTTGTTAGATTATGATTAAAAACATGATCTAACAAGATAAGAGGTGATTATGTGTTTACATAAAATGGTCATCTTCTTATTTAGACATGAACTTGATATTGAAATGATTTCTTGAAATATAGTAAACAAAGTGAGTTGATAATCATGTGAATCCAAGATTTACAAATGATTTTTCTAAGCAAACCAAGTTCAAAATATGATTTTTGGAAGATCATAGCTTTTACTTAAACTTACATTATTTTTAGTGGAAAAACAAGTGTATAAATACTAGAGAAACAAGAAGATGTTATAAATAAACATTTTTGCAAATTGTGTTTACAAGTTGTAAACGTCTAAAATCCTCAAGAATGAAGTTTACCAACTAGTAAATATATTTTGGAGAGTAACAAAGGCTACTAAATACTTTACCAAGTTACTACACACTTTTGTGAAAAATCAAGTTCATGTTATTATGTAAAATATATAGATTTTGCACTTGGTAAGTGTAAGCTGATTAGTGATTTGTTGTTGATTGTTTGGATGATTTTTGAAAATAAAATGATATGCTCAATAGCATGGACACCCTCATTTACAAAGGAAACTATGGCGAAATTTTCTAAAAATTCCAACACTTAGAAAATATTTTCTAACAAGTGTTTACAAGTATGTTTTTAACTTTGTTTTTCAATATAAACCTTGCCATAATTTCTGTAACAAAAATACAAGTATTGGAGGTTGGTATTTGTAAATAAAAATGGATAAATATATATTTAGAATATATATTTTATACTAAGACACTTGTGTGAATATTTGTTTACTTGGTGGAATAGTTATATTATTTTAGGGTAAAATGATATAACTTAACAAATACCGTGAAATTTACAACTCCAAAATAATACCAAACGCAAACACGTAACTTACGAAATATTCCGGAAAATACTCTTTCAAATATATTTTTGGTAAATATTATTTTGGAAACGAAAAAGGTGAAAATAGGGTTTTTGTACATATTACCTAGTATATCATATTTTCGACAAAGGGAAAATATATTATTTTTGGGAAGTTAAAAATATATATGTTGGACTCTGTATGCCCAAGACACATATTAAATTGATGTGGCTAGTACGTTATGATACAAGTCGAGTCATACCCAATAACAAGCTAGACAAACACTTACAATGTTTATTTATGATATGATCAAATAAATAAATATCAACACTTAGAATATTTAGAAATTGGTTTTCTAAATAATTGAACTTGACAAACTAAAAAATTATATGGATAATTTATTTTGAGAGAGTATTTTATTTTGTTATTTAATGGGTTAAATAACATCATAAAAATAGCATAAGTCTTATAACATATGATGTTATATTTTATAAAAGTTATAAAATATATGCAAGACTTATATTTTATATAAAAGAAATTGTATTTTTTTATATAAAAAGCTAGGCCACCCCCCCCCCCCCTTCCCAAGACAAAGTGGCCAATAATGTTCCATGCATGTTGTCATAAGTAAGAAGCCTCTTCATTGGGTGGTCTTCCCAAACACATTTGGCCAATCACATAGCATGCAAATTGCATGGTTAGAGACTCTCTTATTGGGCAAGAATGGGTGGCAACTCTCTCACATGTTTTATAAACATTTGAAGACAAAATTTGAAGTAGATGAACAAAAGAATACTAGAGAGAATGGCTGAAAAATTTCGGCCATAACATGATCATTCAAGAGGGTTTTTGATTCGGAAAAATCAAGTGTAAGACTCTCTAAAGATCGGGTCATGTATGGTTGATCTAGTAGGCTTTTTCAAGTTCACATTTCAAGTGCAAGAACTCAACAAAAGGCCCTCTAATTTTCGGCCATATGATGGTTTCAAAAGGGGATCTTTCATGTGAGTTACAAGTGAGAAATCCTAGCTAAACATAAAGTGTTTGGTGGAAGGCTTGGGGTATACAAGCTTGAGGTTTTCTACACTTGAAGGCAACCGTTCAAGAAGCATCACCTTCTTCATATCCATTACTCCTTGTACTTCAAGAAGGTAGTTTTCTAAACATCCTATGGTTGTGTTTGATAGTATACATCTCATATATGGATCCGGGTTTTTGGGATTTTGCATATAAATGGTTTCAATCTTATAAAATTAACATGTTTTAAACTTATTTTCCGCTGCGTTTTTATTTCATATGGATGAAATTGCTTTGATAAACATGTTAAAATCCCATCAATGGCATCTAGAGCCGCTTATATGAGTGCATGCTTCAATAGACTTAAAATTTTCGGGTTTCGGGTTTGGTGAAAACCCTATGGCCGAAATTTTAAGTATGGTTATCCCTTTGTTATTCAAGATTATATTCTTACATGCATAAATGAATCTTGAAAAATTATTTCATATGGATGATTTGTTTGTTTGGACAAAACTTACCTTTTCGGTTTTTTGGACATAGCCGAAAATGGTTATTAAAAGGGAACCATTTTTTTATGCTTCTTGAAATTAATATAAATATATATTTGGATATATATTTTGGTGCATATAACCTAGCCATGACCTTGTGTTGAATATGTTTGTGTTTGTGATTTATATTTAATTATTTCAAAGGTTGTAATAATTATTAATTTGTCTTCCATTTGTAAAGTTATGTAATTTATTTATTTTCATTTGGTATGTAAAATAAATAGATTAGGTGCATTTTATTTTACTAGAAAAATGTATTAGGATATATTTTGTAAAAGGAGATGCACACAAAAATGCGGTTTTGGTTTTTGCCAATTTCGGGCATAAAGGACTTCATAGTTCTAAACGGGATTTTAGCCCGAAAACCAAAACACATTTTTGGAGCCCAAAGGAGTTTGGAGCTGAATTAAAGTACATTTTGGAAGCTCAAAGAAAGTGGAGAAATTACAACACAAAAGGAAGACTTGAAGCATTTGGATGCGGGATCAAGTGGGAGTTCAACGACACAATACTTGTGTCATTTTTCACCCTTTAGGAAGGACCTTTTGGCACACTTGTTTCGGCTAACAAGTGTTGTCAAAATAGTTGGCTATGCTTATGCACCTATTGTTATATATGTTGTGCTTGTGTGGTTGTTTATTTATGTTGTTTAGATGATATTTGGATATGCATGCTTAACAAACTAATAATCAACAACAAGCTTATAATTGGTTCTTTAAAAGATCATTAAAATTGGTTAATAAAAGGTTATTAAAAGTTAATGATTTTATAATAAAATGGGTTTTATTAGAAAGAACCTTGAAAATTTATTTTCACAAAAGTACCAAGGATTTGAATGCATGCAAATGTATGGTACATAAAGTTTTCTAAACTAGAATTTTGAAAACTCAAAATCCCTTTTATAAAACAAGTCAAACACCATCCTTTTATACAACACTCGAATCACTTGGGAACTCTTATTGTGGGATAAAGGTCACCTAACCACATTTGAGGGAACTTGTATATTCGAGGTGGGTTTACCATGTTTGTGGGATAAAGGCCACCTAACCACTTATGTGTATAAACTCACACGTGTGTGTAAGTTGGACGACTTGATTTGGAAACCATGAACTTAGGGTCACCGAAGCATGGGGAACAAAAGGTGTTGATGGGATTAAACATGCCAACTAAACATAAAGATGTTTAACCGATCCCATATGGCTAGAAGTTGCAAAGAGTTGCAATTGTCAAACGTTGACTACCTTGTTAATTTAAATAATGGGATAAAGGTCACCTAACCAATATTTAAATGTAACGTTGGATTCTAGATTTTAATTATTAATTGTCTATGAGACACAAAGGGTATTAATGATTAAAATATAATAATATCGAAAATACTAAAATTGAACCTTGTTAAACTTTGTAGATGGCCGCTAACAATATTACCCAAACCGTCCGTAACCTATCACTAGAAAACGGTCCTAATCCCGATGAACATCTTATGGAAGATAAGGGTGCCTATAACGATTGGATTAAGTATATCGAGGATACTACGCAAGCCTCTTGCCTCATGTTAGGAATTATGATTCCCGAGATTCAAAAAGGTTTTGAACATCATGAGCATGCGACATGATTAACCAATTGTAGGAAATGTTCCTATGGGTAGAACGCTTCGAAACCGTTCGAGCGCTTCATGCATGTCGAATGGAGGAAACCCAACCGGACTCATCTTATGTCTTTAAGATGAAAAGCCACGTTGATCACCTCGAAAGGCTCAATATGGATAAAAGGATTTCATCCATTCTAACGATCAATTAGGGTGGCAACAAGAAAGGGCATCACCCCGACACCAAAGCAAATGGTGCAAATGGAAACGGGTAATTCAAAGGGAAATAATTAGAAAGACTAAAGCGAAACCACCGAAACCAAAAGAGAAGAAGGCAAAAGTTGCCACGAACGATCCATGCTTTAAGTGTGGTGAGATAGGGCATTTAAATAGGAATTGCCCAATCTGAGTTGAAAAAACAAGAGGGATGCTAGGCAAACCTCAGGTACAATCTGAATGATACATATTGACCTTAATGTTATTTCTTCTAACACATGGGTATTAGATACCGGATGTGGAACTCATGTTTGCAATTCGTTGCAAAAGGTTCAAAAGAAATAAACATTACAAGAAAGGAGACTATGTTTTGAAACTTCCAAATGGTTTGGAAATTGTTTTAAAATGTTTTGAATGCTCCTAGTTTGACTAGGAACATTATTTAAGTTTCCCTTTTAAGACAATATGTTTTGATTTAAAGTTTGTAAACAATGACATTTATATTTCGATGAATGACATGTTTTACTATGCCTTCAAATGGTAGTTATGAATTAGTTCATAATAATACATCATTTGATAGTTCAATGTACCAAGCAATCACCAACAAACTCAAAATGGATTTGAGTGAGACTTATCTTTGGCATTATCGCCTTGGTCATATAAACAGATGTCGCATGTAAACACTTCGAAAGAATGATCTTTTGGAAACAAATGAAATTGGTTCATTTGATACATGTGAATCTTGTTTACAAGGTAAAATGGCTAAGAAACCCTTTAGTGGGAAAGGGCAATAGATTTCTTAGGTATCATACATTCGAATGTATGTGATCCTTTTAAGCCAATGACTAGGAATGGTGAAAGATACTTCATTACTTTAACCAAAACTATAGTAGTTATGGTTATGTGTACTTGACACAAAGAAGAAGTTTTGAAACGTTCAGAATCTTCAAAAGTGAAGTACAAAAATCAACTCTTTTAAAGTTCTTCGTTTTGATAGAGGAGGAATCGAACTCTATTAGATATGGTTCGATCTATGATGGCTAGGAGCGCATTATCTCTATCACTTTGGGGTTACGCTTTGCTCTCTGTGGCCCATATGGCCCAAACCAAGAAAGTGGATACGACGTCTTTTGGAATATGACATGGAAGGGCTCCATCATTATCATATTTAAAAGTATGGGTTGTGAAGCTTATGTGAAGCAATACACCCCAAACAAGTTGGAAGTACGATCCACTAAGTGTATCTTCGTAGGATATCCTAAAGATGATATTTCTACGATCCAACAGAGCAAAAGTATTTGTTGCTCGAAAGGCAAAGTTCTTGGAAGACAAGTTCCAAATGGAAGGAACTAGTAGAACAGTGGAACTTGATGAGGATCAGGAACCAAAAGCCGTTACACGTTTGGTTGATACTAGCACTCAACAAGAGGTTGTTGAAGATGATCAAATGGTTGATCAACATACACAAAACGTTCGCAGATCTGGTAGAATTAGTAATCCACCTAAAAGATATGGATCTTTCATGGATGGATGCTACGTGGTAGATTCGGGTGAACCAACCACATACCATGATGCAATGTCAAAATTCGATTGTGACAAATGGCTTGAAGCCATGAACGTAAAGATGCAGTCCATGTATAACAACCAAGTATGGAAATTGGTTGTAGCACCTCTTAACTCCAAAATAGTTGGAAATAAGTTGGTTTTTAGGAAAGAAACAATATGCATGGTAACTTGGGTACTTGTAAAGCAAGACTTGTAGCAAAAGGTTTCACTCAAACTCAAAGGGTTGATTATGATGAGACCTTCTCGCCCGTGGCGATGCTAAAGTCAACTAGGATATCATTTGCCATACTTGCATAATATGATTATGAGATTTGGCAAATGGATCTCAAAACGACTTTCCTTAATAGATATCTTGAGGAAGATGTCTATATAGTTAAGCCTGAAGGTTTTGTTGATCCAAAACATCCTAACAAAGTGTGCAAGTTAAAGAAATCAATCTATGGATTGAAACAAGCATCTAGAAGTTAGAATCACCGTTTTGATGAAGAAATTAAGGAATATGGATTCATCAAGAACGACGATGAAGCTTGTGTGTATAAGAAGGCTAGTGGGAGCATTATTACCTTCTTAGTATAGTATGTCGATGACATTCTACTATTTGGAAATAACATTCCAACCTTGGAGGGTGTAAAAGCCTGGCCTGAAAGTTGTTTTTCCATTAAGGATTTTGGTGAAGTCGCCTATATTTAGGAATAAAGATCTATAAGGATAGGTCAAGGCGCTAGATAGGTTTAAACAAAAGTGCATACATTGACAAAGTCTTGAAAAGGTTCAAGATGAAGAACTCTATGAAAGGTTTGGTACCTATTCAAAGAGAGGACAATATTGAAAGCGTTTCAATGTCCAAGCTCAAAGGATGAGCAAGAAAGATTGAAAGGAATCCCATATGCGATAGCTATAGGATTCATTATGTATGTAATGATATGTACTGGAACGGACATGTCATGCGCTTTAGGCATGACGAAAAGATACCAGCGAGTAACAGTCATTGGGTGACTATTAGAAAGTATATTGAAATACCTTAGAAGGACTAAGGATATATTTCTAATATATGGATCTGGTGAAAAGAACTCGTTGTAAAAGGTTACAGGAATGCGAGTTTCGGAATTCGTTGTAAAGGGTTACATAGATACGAGTTTCCAAACTGATCGAAATGGTCCTCGATCACAATCAGGGTAGCATTGTCCACTACATAATCAGAATACATCGCCGCTTCATTGATTGTGATAATTCATATGGATCTGCCACATGAATTATTGCCGATCTAGGGGTAGTCCCTACCATTCAGGACCCCTAGAGATCTTTGTGATAACGATGGTACGATTGCTTAAATCAAGGAACCTCGTGTACATCGAAAGACTAGGCACATTGAGCGGATTTTCAACTACATAAGGGATGAAGTTGAAAAAGAGAAAGATATGTATTCGCAAAGTTCACACTGATCAAAATATTGCGGGATCCACTCACGAAGCTCCTTGAATGGGCAAAGCATGAAAGGGTCATACTTGTGCCTTAGGACTTCGATATTCTAGTGATTGGATTTGATCTATTTTGTATTTGGATATTGGAATAATTGTTATTATAACTCTTTATGGTATGTTGAGTTATGTTCCATATTAGCATGTTTAAATCCGTGAATAAGTTACTTATTCTAAATGTCCGTAGTCGATCATAATTGTGGGAACAAATATGAATGTAAGACTATTATGAATTTGGATTGGTGGATATTCATTAGATATGAATATAGAGCAAAGTGTTGCTACCAAGGTTCATAGTTATTTGTGGGATACAAATATTGGACTGACTCGCTCTCAAATATTACTGCATGGAATCATCTGTGATTGATCATAAGTAAATTTGAGTAAAGGAGAATATCATAGTATCCTCAGACCTGAGATACATATTGGGTCTTGATATTCACCAAATATTATGCCTTGACTTATTTCTTCTCTGTCAGTAATATGACAGTACATAAGGCTAAGCTCAGGTGTGGTACAAGGTGATTGTGAGAGACGTATGTAGTCAAGATGGGATTTGTTCCTCTTATTCATTGAGAGTAAGATGTCTAAGGCCTGCTAAAGTTAAATCAACAGAGAGTGATCACTCTATGTCTCTGGATTTAACATGACATCTGTAACGAAAGGATAAATGATAGATTCACCTAAATCATGTTCAAGTAAGGGACTTGAAGAGGATGATGTTATTGAATGGCACATATAGTCATACGTATTAGGGGTAGTAAACCGTAGTTAGGCGTCATTTACTACTTGCATCAATCTTCTATGTATCTTGTACAAGTGGGAGATTGTTGGACTTTGTATGCCCAAGACACATATTAAATTTGTCACACCCCGACCACGTAGAACATACAAAACGTGGCGGAAATATCGGGGAGTGTTGTAACAGAATTAATTGTTTCAAATCCATGGCAATTGAAGTTTCGTTTTATTGATTAAAAGTGTTACAATGTCTTAACAAACAATGAAATACAACATAATTAACTAGTCTTGCATCTTTTATTGTCACTAAAGCCCAAGTCTGCCTATGTGTATCTTGATCATCTTATGCAACAGCTCCTGAAAAACACATGTGAAAATATGGTACGTCAGCATAAAAATGCCTGTGAGATACATAGGTTTTGTGAAAATAAGATTCATGACTTATGTTTGAGAAAATGTTTAGTCATGAACCTTGTAATTTGCTTTGTCTTTGTAAATCATTTGAAAATCGATAAGATCAGATGATAAGTATAAATAAATGTAAGGTTAAATGAATAACCAAGTAAAATAAGTTTGTAAAAGATAAGTTGTTTTGTAAAACAATGTCTTGTAAAAAGTATGTTATTTGTATAAAATGTTCTATGTATCAAACTGAAATGATTCAAATAACGCTACGATATGTAATACCATACAAACACTTATATATAGGAAGTACCAGCGGCGTATCCACCATGCTTGTATCATATTACACACACATCGTTACTTAATCACTTAATCAAACCAAACCAAACAATGTAAAATGTCTATGTTTAAATCAATTGTCAAATGTCTATGTCAAATATCCATGTCAAATGTCTATAGTCCAAAAGTAGTCAAGTAATGTATAACCAAAATGATATGTATGGTAAGTAAAATTTAGACTACTTAAACCATAAGTAAAAAATGTACAAAACAAAGTATTGAAGTAAAACTTGGTTTAAATCAAAGTTATGTTTTGTAGAATAATGCATGCTTTACTGATACAAACACTTATGCAGTATGTTAAACGCAAACATTCAAGCCTTGAGACAGCCGGATAACTATGTAAAAGTGAGTTATCAAGAGAATATGTATTCGGATTCGGTCATTCCTTTCATCCCCTTTCCCTGGGATGTCCGGAACGGGATTTGTCAAGTCCTATGGTACCACTACCTACTACCGAGCGGCGTAGCAAATGTTAATGAATGTTATATAGACCCGTTAAACAAACCAAATGTCATACCAAAATGTAAGCATGAGATGAAGATAATGTACCTAGTATGCTAGAGTAAACATACAAGGTAGAGCTGTAAAACAATGTGTCCATATGTTACTGGAACATATGCAACAGAGATGCAATGTAAAATGATGTACTAAGTATGCTAAGTTAACATACAAAGCAGAAAAGTCATGTAAATCAATGTGCTTAGCATGTTATCAGTCAACATACATAGCAGAAAAGTAATGAAATCATGTACTATAATGTACTAACAAACATAGTCGGTATATGATGTGAAAACAGGAAAGCATGAAAGTAACAAGTAGGCACATGTGTTCCACCCCAAAACAGTTTGGAAAACAGTAAAAGAGGGGTCTATGTACTCACTTGAGATTGCTCAGAAGTCCTAGGATAACCACCAAGCAATGCTAGAGATCGCGGAATATCAAACGGCACCTAATATAGGTAACTACATTAATAAACCGGACCTAAATCGGAAGACTGGGTAGCATGAGGGTTTGTAAACCAAATGAGTGTAGGAACTCATGTGATATGGTTAATCAAAGCCTACATACTAAATGAAACTTAACCTAAGTGTCTACGACCCATTACGACCCGTTTAGGTAGCTTATGCTACTTTAACGCGTCGTTCGTGTAAAACGCGTTCGGAACGCCTAACCAGCCCTATGACAAGTGTTATATGCCTAAACATGTTACATAATCAGTTATGTGGCAAAAGTTTGGGTTACATATGCTAAATTACCAATTATGCATGAAAAGGGTATTCTGGTAATTTACCTAAGGCATATAAACTACCTATCATACAACTACTTAAACGATGTGACCATAGGGTATAACCTCGGAAGGTTATTCCCTACCTACTATGGTCACCTAATGTATTTGGTCCGATCCTAATGATCGACCAAATGGGTCGAGTTCGAAGGTATAGGCGATTTATTAGATCGCCTACCCTACGACTCTAGACAACGTGGTAATCAGTGGGCATAGTCCTAAGGGACTATGACCAACGTGATTACACTCACGTTGCGAAGTTCAAACGAACTTCGCATTGACCATTACTGGTCAACGCTGAAAGTCAAACAAAGTTTGACTTTCTGACTCGAAAAGCAGTAAAATAAGGAAAAGAACGAAAGAATACTTACCCAGGGTCCCCGAATGCTAATCCCGATTCGAGAATCTCAGGTATGAAACAATGGTTTCAACTTAGAGTTTCTAAAATCAGAATTCTAGTGCATTTGAAGTAATGGGGGGTGGGGTATTTATAGTATTCGGTCCACCGTTGAGATCGTTTCTTGGAAAAGGGGAAACGATCAAGGCCGTACATGTGTTGGAACCTCATGGTGGCTTAAAATGGTTCTTATCTTCATGACTAAGCAATTAGGAACTTGTGGTTGTGGGTAAAACTGCTGCAAACAGGCTGTTTGGTACTCTGCATCTGGTCTGCAGACCCCTAGCGCACCGCTACGCTTAAAGTGTAGCGCCCCGCTAGGCACTATTTCGGCAGAATTACACTTTTGGTCCCTGAACTGTATTCAGCCCATTTTCGACACGTTTAAGGCCCGTTAACCCCATTTCAAAGCTCTAAAATGAAGTTAAAGTATAGGGAACTTAAAACATGTTCAAAAATATCTCGGATGTCGGTTCGTTTGGCCGTACGAACGCGATGTTCGGTTAATTACGACGGAATGCGCATAAGCGCGAAAAACGATCCAAATGACGTGACGAATGGATTTTTCTTAAGGCGAACACTAAAATATAATGTAGTCATGCTTACATAAATTTTTGGGTGTCCGGATGTATTCAGAACGTAAGTTATGCGCGAAAATGCAAACTTGTGCACTTTTTGACACTTTTAGTCCCTGAATGACCCAAAAGTTTATTTTAGCACACCGAACCCCTCAAAGCCTATTTCTAAGCTATATAAAGGATATTTAAGGTGTGTTTAACTTATGGTCATGTTCCGGAATGTCTGTTACAGTTCAAATTGGCATACTTTCGCAGTTTGTCAACTTTAGTCCCTGTAAGCGATTTAACTTGATTTTGCCATACCAAAGCCTTCAAAACTTATTTCTAAGTTAAGTAAAGGTTATTTAAGGTATGTTAAACCTATTTCACTTTTCCGGAGTGTTTGTTGCATTAAACTGGTTATATTTACGCATCAGTGCGCGTATAACCTTCCAGAAAGCGATTTAGAGTTTGAAATTGAACAAGAATTGATATGTGCAAATGATACACATATTTTTACAAATCCCAAGTATGAAATATAATATTTCATTGGTTTGGTATTTGTTTGATGGCCGTGGAGGCACAGGTGTTACAGTCTCCCCTACTTTAGGAAATTTCGTCCCGAAATTTATTTAGAGGAAACTTGTAAGAGCTTGAAAATATGAAGTTGAAAAGATCAAACAACATTGGTTAGGGTTCTGAACTTCTAGTAACCTTAATAACATTATGTTTGCAATGTAAGAGGGATACTTATATACAAGTATATGAAGCGTCATTGGTGCGTCCACCATACCTCCATTACATCGTTCCCATTCCGTTATTGTTGTCACTATCGATTCTTACACATAATAAATCTTACTGGGTTTACCGTGCACTGAATCTCATAATTATGTGCGCTTCCATAATTAGACAATTCCTTGCATAGTTCACACAGTGTATTCAATAGTGTGCAGGGAAAAACCAAATGAACAATCCTGTGATGAGTGTGACTAGACCGCCATAGAGTCCCGTAGACTAAATCAATAAATGATCTAAATAGACTATCAAGGAGTCTGTCCAGCTACATCACTAGATGTCCTTCTTTAACCAAATTGTGAATCAATCCTTTAGACTAGACCACTAAAAAGGGTCTCTTATGAACCATGGAGCAGTACTATAAAATCCAAGGGTCTTAACTATTACATAGAAGCCCATTAAGGAATTAAGATAGTACCTTTGAATATCCTGCTACGAATCTTTCATATGAAGATATGAAAGATCCTGCGAGGATTTGGATAAAGAATATCCAGAGTATTAAAAACACCAAAAATGCATAAAAGAAAACATAAGATGAGTAAACACAAAATCACAAAATTGTTTGTTAATTTGTCTTGTAAATTGCGTACATGCATTTAAAGCACACTAGGAATCCATTCCGTGGATTTCATTTGGTACTTTAAACGTTATCAAGAATCCAACTATAAAGATAGAAAGATTCAAAAAGAAAATTCGATTTCGATTATTAGGAACCGAAGTGTTCGAATTAAGGTACATAAGGAATCCAATTAAGGACTCTGATTTGAATGATAATCATCCACAAAGATCTAAATGTGAAGATAAAAAGATCCCATATGGATTTTAGAAGTTGAAGATGTTTTGAAACCTTGCACTGGACGTGCTTAGATCAAAACATGATGTAAAAACGCTTGTGAAGTTGAGATGCTAGATATGTCAAGGCGACATATGAAGCAGAATTTGAAGGTTAAGTAAATGTGTGAGGAAAATATATTTGGAAAACTATGCATGGGAAAAATGTTTTTGAAACCTTATATATAATATTTTGAAATCATAAAGTAGGTGTATTAGATAGATATTTTTACTAAAATATTTTAAAATCATGCGAGCTAAATTTTGAAATTATGTATAAGGTTTTTGAAAATATGAATGATGCTTTTCGAAATCATGCACTTGATCAGAAAATGTATTGTGTTAATATTGTCTTCAGACTATATGAAATATTTTGAAATTAGAAAGGTTGGTTTTGATAACATGGCCAATGTTTTTGAAATAACATAGACAATGTATCTAGAAAAATTGTTTTCAAACTATATGAAATGTTTTGAGATCATGAAGATTGTTTTGAAATACTGGTACTGTGTATATTGAAAAATCAAAACGTAATGGGTATGAGATTTGGAAATACCCTTAGTTATCTAACCAAGGATTCAAAGGCACAGATGTGCAGAAGCATGATCACTCATAATGTCACTTTATTTTCTGTACTTTGTTTCTTAGAATGAAACGAGTACTTAAAATGTTCGAAGGAATCATGAGCGATCATTTGAAAGAGAGAATCACAAGAGTAGTTTGTAAGGAACATAGTTCCTTGATGTAGGCATCATAGGAAAAATCATACACACTTAGCAGGGGGTTGAGCTGGTTGGTTGGGGACGGCTTTACCATTGTGAGCGACCATGGCGAAGTTCTGAGAAGCCTTTCGCTTCTTTGACTTCTTAGGGGATCGTTCATCCATGGTCTTTGATTCCTCGATTGGTTTATTGGCTGATGGTGCTGTCACCTGACTAGGTCCTGCCTGTCTTGGTGACTCTTGAGTGGCTTCATCCTGGAGATGATACTTCGCCTATTCGCTGAGCGAATTTGGCTGCTTGCTCAGATATCTGAGCGTCATCGTGATGAAGAGACATTCTTGAAGGAAAAGAAAGGCATAGGGAGAAACAGGTGAAAGGTTATTGGACAATCAAAACAGAATGATAACGCATGAAAATTGCGATCATTTGTTTGTTACCTAAGGCAAACAAATGAGACGGTGACTAATCAAGGTAAACAGGTCTTTATTAATGTATCACTGAAGACATGCTCGCCTATAAGTGAACACTCATCCCAAGAATTCCCAGGTAAGCACAACTGGTCTCGCGTCTGATGAGATGTATACGAAGTGCTTGCCTAGACAGAAAACCCAGAATACAGGCATTCACCCTTCCAGTTTGCACGTGTTCACATTATTTAAAACCCAAAACCTTGACGAGATTTTGAAAATTCAAAGGGATTCAAAACCTTATAACTGAGGGTTCAAAACCTAGTAATTAATCATCCTAGAACAGATGATTAGTTTTCAAAGTGGTTTTGAAATTTATTTTCTTGTTGTGGTTGTCGCCTAAGGATAGGCGACAGTATTGTTTTATGACTAAACGCAAGTAAACTCGCGTTAGGGTCCTAAGAAGGTTATAGACTAGGTCAAAGCATTACTAATAACCTAATTCCCTATAACCATTGGCTCTGATACCATCTTTTCTGTCACACCCCGACCACGTAGAACATACAAAACGTGGCGGAAATATCGGGGAGTGTTGTAACAGAATTAATTGTTTCAAATCCATGGCAATTGAAGTTTCGTTTTATTGATTAAAAGTGTTACAATGTCTTAACAAACAATGAAATACAACATAATTAACTAGTCTTGCATCTTTTATTGTCACTAAAGCCCAAGTCTGCCTATGTGTATCTTGATCATCTTATGCAACAGCTCCTGAAAAACACATGTGAAAATATGGTACGTCAGCATAAAAATGCCTGTGAGATACATAGGTTTTGTGAAAATAAGATTCATGACTTATGTTTGAGAAAATGTTTAGTCATGAACCTTGTAATTTGCTTTGTCTTTGTAAATCATTTGAAAATCGATAAGATCAGATGATAAGTATAAATAAATGTAAGGTTAAATGAATAACCAAGTAAAATAAGTTTGTAAAAGATAAGTTGTTTTGTAAAACAATGTCTTGTAAAAAGTATGTTATTTGTATAAAATGTTCTATGTATCAAACTGAAATGATTCAAATAACGCTACGATATGTAATACCATACAAACACTTATATATAGGAAGTACCAGCGGCGTATCCACCATGCTTGTATCATATTACACACACATCGTTACTTAATCACTTAATCAAACCAAACCAAACAATGTAAAATGTCTATGTTTAAATCAATTGTCAAATGTCTATGTCAAATATCCATGTCAAATGTCTATAGTCCAAAAGTAGTCAAGTAATGTATAACCAAAATGATATGTATGGTAAGTAAAATTTAGACTACTTAAACCATAAGTAAAAAATGTACAAAACAAAGTATTGAAGTAAAACTTGGTTTAAATCAAAGTTATGTTTTGTAGAATAATGCATGCTTTACTGATACAAACACTTATGCAGTATGTTAAACGCAAACATTCAAGCCTTGAGACAGCCGGATAACTATGTAAAAGTGAGTTATCAAGAGAATATGTATTCGGATTCGGTCATTCCTTTCATCCCCTTTCCCTGGGATGTCCGGAACGGGATTTGTCAAGTCCTATGGTACCACTACCTACTACCGAGCGGCGTAGCAAATGTTAATGAATGTTATATAGACCCGTTAAACAAACCAAATGTCATACCAAAATGTAAGCATGAGATGAAGATAATGTACCTAGTATGCTAGAGTAAACATACAAGGTAGAGCTGTAAAACAATGTGTCCATATGTTACTGGAACATATGCAACAGAGATGCAATGTAAAATGATGTACTAAGTATGCTAAGTTAACATACAAAGCAGAAAAGTCATGTAAATCAATGTGCTTAGCATGTTATCAGTCAACATACATAGCAGAAAAGTAATGACATCATGTACTATAATGTACTAACAAACATAGTCGGTATATGATGTGAAAACAGGAAAGCATGAAAGTAACAAGTAGGCACATGTGTTCCACCCCAAAACAGTTTGGAAAACAGTAAAAGAGGGGTCTATGTACTCACTTGAGATTGCTCAGAAGTCCTAGGATAACCACCAAGCAATGCTAGAGATCGCGGAATATCAAACGGCACCTAATATAGGTAACTACATTAATAAACCGGACCTAAATCGGAAGACTGGGTAGCATGAGGGTTTGTAAACCAAATGAGTGTAGGAACTCATGTGATATGGTTAATCAAAGCCTACATACTAAATGAAACTTAACCTAAGTGTCTACGACCCATTACGACCCGTTTAGGTAGCTTATGCTACTTTAACGCGTCGTTCGTGTAAAACGCGTTCGGAACGCCTAACCAGCCCTATGACAAGTGTTATATGCCTAAACATGTTACATAATCAGTTATGTGGCAAAAGTTTGGGTTACATATGCTAAATTACCAATTATGCATGAAAAGGGTATTCTGGTAATTTACCTAAGGCATATAAACTACCTATCATACAACTACTTAAACGATGTGACCATAGGGTATAACCTCGGAAGGTTATTCCCTACCTACTATGGTCACCTAATGTATTTGGTCCGATCCTAATGATCGACCAAATGGGTCGAGTTCGAAGGTATAGGCGATTTATTAGATCGCCTACCCTACGACTCTAGACAACGTGGTAATCAGTGGGCATAGTCCTAAGGGACTATGACCAACGTGATTACACTCACGTTGCGAAGTTCAAACGAACTTCGCATTGACCATTACTGGTCAACGCTGAAAGTCAAACAAAGTTTGACTTTCTGACTCGAAAAGCAGTAAAATAAGGAAAAGAACGAAAGAATACTTACCCAGGGTCCCCGAATGCTAATCCCGATTCGAGAATCTCAGGTATGAAACAATGGTTTCAACTTAGAGTTTCTAAAATCAGAATTCTAGTGCATTTGAAGTAATGGGGGGTGGGGTATTTATAGTATTCGGTCCACCGTTGAGATCGTTTCTTGGAAAAGGGGAAACGATCAAGGCCGTACATGTGTTGGAACCTCATGGTGGCTTAAAATGGTTCTTATCTTCATGACTAAGCAATTAGGAACTTGTGGTTGTGGGTAAAACTGCTGCAAACAGGCTGTTTGGTACTCTGCATCTGGTCTGCAGACCCCTAGCGCACCGCTACGCTTAAAGTGTAGCGCCCCGCTAGGCACTATTTCGGCAGAATTACACTTTTGGTCCCTGAACTGTATTCAGCCCATTTTCGACACGTTTAAGGCCCGTTAACCCCATTTCAAAGCTCTAAAATGAAGTTAAAGTATAGGGAACTTAAAACATGTTCAAAAATATCTCGAATGTCGGTTCGTTTGGCCGTACGAACGCGATGTTCGGTTAATTACGACGGAATGCGCATAAGCGCGAAAAACGATCCAAATGACGTGACGAATGGATTTTTCTTAAGGCGAACACTAAAATATAATGTAGTCATGCTTACATAAATTTTTGGGTGTCCGGATGTATTCAGAACGTAAGTTATGCGCGAAAATGCAAACTTGTGCACTTTTTGACACTTTTAGTCCCTGAATGACCCAAAAGTTTATTTTAGCACACCGAACCCCTCAAAGCCTATTTCTAAGCTATATAAAGGATATTTAAGGTGTGTTTAACTTATGGTCATGTTCCGGAATGTCTGTTACAGTTCAAATTGGCATACTTTCGCAGTTTGTCAACTTTAGTCCCTGTAAGCGATTTAACTTGATTTTGCCATACCAAAGCCTTCAAAACTTATTTCTAAGTTAAGTAAAGGTTATTTAAGGTATGTTAAACCTATTTCACTTTTCCGGAGTGTTTGTTGCATTAAACTGGTTATATTTACGCATCAGTGCGCGTATAACCTTCCAGAAAGCGATTTAGAGTTTGAAATTGAACAAGAATTGATATGTGCAAATGATACACATATTTTTACAAATCCCAAGTATGAAATATAATATTTCATTGGTTTGGTATTTGTTTGATGGCCGTGGAGGCACAGGTGTTACAAAATTGATGTGGCTAGTACGTTATGATCCAAGTCAAGTCATACACAATAACAAGCTAGACAAACACTTACAATATTTATTTATGATATGATCAAATAAATAAATATCAACACTTAGAATATTTAGAAATTGGTTTTCTAAATAATTGCACTTGACAAACTAATAAATTATATGGATAATTTATTTTGAGAGAGTATTTTATTTTGTTATTTAATGGGTTAAATAACATCATAAAAATAGCATAAGTCTTATAACATATGATGTTATATTTTATAAAAGTTATAAAATATATGCAAGACTTATATTTTATATAAAAGAAATTGTATTTTTTTTATATAAAAAGCTAGGCCGCCCCCCCCCCCCTCCCTTCCCAAGACAAAGTGGCCAATAATGTTCCATGCATGTTGTCATAAGTAAGAAGCCTCTTCATTGGGTGGTCTTCCCAAACACATTTGGCCAATCACATAGCATGCAAATTGCATGGTTAGAGACTCTCTTATTGGGCAATAATGGGTGGCAACTCTCTCACATGTTTTATAAACATTTGAAGACAAAATTTGAAGTAGATGAACAAAAGAATACTAGAGAGAATGGCTGAAAAATTTCGGCCATAACATGATCATTCAAGAGGGTTTTTGATTCGGAAAAATCAAGTGTAAGACTCTCTAAAGATCGGGTCATGTATGGTTGATCTAGTAGGCTTTTTCAAGTTCACATTTCAAGTGCAAGAACTCAACAAAAGGCCCTCTAATTTTCGGCCATATGATGGTTTCAAAAGGGGATCTTTCATGTGAGTTACAAGTGAGAAATCCTAGCTAAACATAAAGTGTTTGTTGGAAGGCTTGGGGTATACAAGCTTGAGGTTTTCTACACTTGAAGGCAACCGTTCAAGAAGCATCACCTTCTTCATATCCATTACTCCTTGTGCTTCAAGAAGGTAGTTTTCTAAACATCCTATGGTTGTGTTTGATAGTATACATCTCATATATGGATCCGGGTTTTTGGGATTTTGCATATAAATGGTTTTATATCTTATAAAAGTAACATGTTTTAAACTTATATTCCGCTGCGTTTTTATTTCATATGGATGAAATTGCTTTGATAAACATGTTAAAATCCCATTAATATATTTTCCTAGTATATTTAGAAGATATATAATTTTTGGGAAAAATATATATTTTCTTGGGAATACATTATTTTTGACAAATAAGTTGTATATATTTTCTAAGTGGGACTTAAAAATATATTATTTTCGGAACTACAAAATACATGTATGAAATACCCCCATCCTTGGGAAGGAAATACGGAGTTAAATACTTGAGAAGTATTAATACAAAAATTCCAAAATTAAATATAATTTAAAGTTAAAATAATTATTATTTTAACAAATAATTATAACTTGGAATAACATAAGAAGTGCAACTCAAAAACGTTAAACTCTAAGCCAAGGCATGACCCGTTCGTCTAATAGACGTTAGTACACTGTAGGTAGTCGTGATTAGCTGCGGAGATTTGAGTTGACGGTACAGAAGACGCACTACTGTGAGTTCATGTCCCCCTTTTCTTTAAATTGTTTACTTACTTCGGGGGTGAAATACATGTTACAAAGGATTACTTACAATACTATTGGTATGATTAGCCTAGGAAAGAACCATAGATCATGTGATAGGGTAGGCAGATACTTGGGACCATTAATCCTCGTATCAGGACCGAGGGGCATGAGTGATAGATCTATTTGGGTGTAGCGAGCCCACACCCATGAGGCCGGGGCGGGCCATAGTGGTGACTATGTCTTTCAGCCGGAATCCCAGTACAACTTTGCCAGGTGTGAGTCTTCCTACACCGTCACACATATCAGTGGCCTTGCAAACCATTGGTAATATTTTCCTTGTTTGCAATCATACTGGGACATACATACTTACACTGTTTACAAAGGTTTATACATACTCACATACACATGAACTCGCTCAACTTTTGTTGATTTTTCAAACTACATGTATTTCAGGGAACTAATGGATCTGGCAGGGTATGCATGTGTCGTCAAGCTGCATTGTGAAATAAAAGATGTTATCCATGGTCGTTGAGTTTAGAGGGTGTATCCTAATCCTGGACGGGATACATGATTCTAAACTCAGGTTTTATTTAAGTACTTTTGTTGAGTCTTTGTGAACTCCGTTAAACACGTCATGGTTTGTAACTTAATTTGGTATTGATGTTTTCAGACAACGGTATTGTGGTAGTTTCTAAACTTTATTAATGGATAAACATCTCGTGTTTTTATCATATAGCATTGTTGTGATTGTTGCTATGGTATTAAAAAGTCACACCAAATAACCACGCTTCCGCAAAAGTCAGGGTGTGGCAGCTTGGTATCAGAGCCATCGATCGTAGCGAACTAGGATTCTTCTCGAGTCTAGACTATGATCATTAGGGCTCTCACGAAATGTTTTCATGCATACACAAAAAGTCCTGATCCAGGAAACAAATATTTTTACAAATAAAAGACACAAAATACATTTCACAGAATTCATTTCTAATTTCAGTCTGAGAAACTGGGGAGTCAGTCTGAGAGACTGGGGAGTTAGTCTGAGAGGCTAACTGGGTAGTCAGTCTGAGAGACTGGGGAGTTAGTCTGAGAGACTAGCTGGGTAGTGCAGTCTGAGAGACTGGGGAGTCAGTCTGAGAGGCTAACTGGGTAGTCAGTATGAGAGACTGGGGAGTTAGTCTGAGAGACTA
Organism: Helianthus tuberosus; assembly: GCA_030545235.1. Taxonomy (NCBI): domain Eukaryota; kingdom Viridiplantae; phylum Streptophyta; class Magnoliopsida; order Asterales; family Asteraceae; genus Helianthus; species Helianthus tuberosus. The sequence continues at coordinate 44,516,245 of CM060426.1, read as the reverse complement.
GCTGGGTAATTCAGTCTGAGAGACTGGGGAGTTGGTATGAGAGACTAACTGGGTAGTTCAGTCTGAGAGACTGGGTAGTCTGAGAGACTAGTATGGGCAGTCTGAGAGACTGGGAGGTTTAGCCTGAGAGGCTGGGTAGATCAGTTTGGGAAACTGGGAGGATTAGCCTGAGAGGCTGGGTAGTTCAGTTTGGGAAACTGGGAGGATTAGCCTGAGAGGCTGGGTGGTTCAGTTTGGGAAAATGGGAGGTTTAGTCCGAGAGACTAAGTAGTTCAGTCTGAGAGGCTGGGTGGGACAGTCTGGGGAAGACTAGGATGATTACATGCTTATTTGATGATTATTGATATATGTGCATATGGGTGATTGTTTTGTCACAGACACTATGTCATCTTCTTCTGAGAGTGGAGTATCCGTTACATTAGACCCTATGGCCATTGTCTCAGATGACGAGATAGCCACAGACCTGGAGGTTTTTACATCAGATACCACGAGCGACGACCACGATGACTTTCAGCCCTTCGCCTTACCAGATTTTGGAGATGAAATACCTATAGCTGATGGTTTTCATGATGGGGATCTACCTCTTGTCCAGATCCCTGCTCCTTTTCCTCTCGCTGCATTTCCCTTGGAGGGTCTGCCTCTCGACGATATGTCCGACGATGACATCGATCTTTTCATCGAGGGTCCCCCTGAGGATGACCAGGATGGCGGGGCTCTGATTGATGATGATGTTGCTATCCCTCTTATTGAGATTCCGGTCGATGATGGCGTTGTTGCTCCTCTTGATGAAATTCCTGTGGTCGATGTCATTGCTATTCCACCTGTCGAGGTTCCTGATGTGGAGATTTTATCAGACCAGTCTGGTCCCGATTCGTTTGAGTCCGTATCATCTGCCACTTTACACGCACGGGGCGAGCAGCATTACCCCACTAACACTGATTCCGACATGGCGATGTCTGCTGCACCCATTTTTCCACATGACTTTGACCCAGATCATGAGATCTAATTTTTACCTGACGAGCCACCTTTTGAGGCACCTGCTATTCCTGACGATCAGCCCTTTGACATACCCGCTGATCATGAGCTTGCTACAGTTGACCTAGAGCCTGAGATTGCACCTGAGCCTATGACGGCACACGACCCCCTACCCGTGCATGACCCTATCCCTGCTGATGTACCTGTTTCTGCACCACTACTGCCTGACCCGGTCCCTGTACTTGTTGACCGTGCTCCATTTGCTACCCATGTGGACCCTAGATATGCTCACACCCGCAATGGGTGGATTAAGGATGACGACGACTATCCTCCTTTTGTCAGATCAGTTACTCCCCCTTCTGCACCTATTCAGGCACCCTTTGATGTCACCCAGTTTCACCCACACTTGTCAGATGTTCACCGCACAGATTTACCAGTCACATTTCTTCAGGACATCCCTCCTCCCCGTCCAGGGGAAGGACCTTCGAGTCAGCAGCACACTCACGTACCTTTTGTGTCAGCAGCCGATCAGTTTATGCCACAGTTTCCACACGCTGCTTCTTCTTCTGCACCCACGGGCGAGCCATTTATGTGGTTTCCGCCCAACGTCATGCCTTTATCTGATCCATACCATCCCTTCCACGTTGGATACTCGAGGGATGATCTGCTTTTATCCTTGCAGCTCCAGCAGGATATGTTGAGTCGTAGAGTCGCTGAGCTAGAGAGGATCCCGCGTCCTCCACCTAGTACTGGTCCGTCATAGTTTGTTGCTCCACCTGCTCCACTATTTCCTTACCCAGATTTCGACATCCGATTTTTGACTATGGGGCAGCAGATTGGTTGTTTGTTGCAGCTTGTTCATGTGCTCGAGAAGGAGTTAGCGCGTATGCGCCGTTTGCTTTTCATTCCTCCACCTCCCCCTCCTCCCCCGTCAGCTTGAGGTTTTTGGTTTGTTGCAGATATCATGCTTTTGATGAGAGTTCAGCTATTGAGCCTGATTGCACAACTTTTGAAGACCACATTATGACTTTTGACATTTGACTTTTGGTTGTTGTAGATTGTTAGACGATTCAGACAAGGGTGATGTTACCCTTAGTCTCTTTTGATGTATGATACAATTGTAAAACTTGTAAACTGTACTTGTGGTCTTGTTATATGATAGCTCAATCGCAACATTCTCATTACATGCGTTGTTGGATTATTTGTTTTGTGTTATAACATGGGATGTTATGTGTTATTTGTGTTGATGAATGTTATTACATACGCGTACTACATGCATATATGCATATGGCCTGACCAATATAATCTTCTTATAGAAGATGCCTCCATGAAGGGAAAATCGTTTGCCCACTACTGAGGCCGAATTGCAAGAAAGGATCTCCCGAGCAATAGCAGATTACGAGGCCTCACGCGCCGAAACTAGCGGGGGTACCTCGAGGAACAACCCACCACATGGTAATGTTTAAGTCATTTGAGACACATTACATTACATTTGGACATTCCATGTGCAATTGCTAATGCTTCTTGTCAATGACGTTACTTGTACAGGCTGTACCTTTAAGCAATTTTTAGACTGTAAACCGCATAATTTTGACGGCACCGGGGGTGCTGTGGCTTATGTTCGATGGACGGAGAAGATCGACTCAGTGATAAGGATGAGCAAATGCGCACCAGAACAACAAGTCACCTATATCTCCGGACTGTTCACTGATGGAGCACTTTCGTGGTGGAATCTCCAAGTCCAAACTCTGGGAGGGGCAGCAGCTTACGCTTTGACTTGGACTGAGTTAAAGGAACTCATGCGTAAAAAGTATTGCTCCAGGGTCGAAATTCAGAAGCTGGAAACTGAATTTTGGAACCTCAAGATGGACGGCCCAAAGATCGCCGACTATGTATAGAGATTTCATGATCTGTCTCACGTGGTACCATACATGGTCAGTCCGGAATTCAAACGCGTGGAGCATTTCATCTGGGGGTTGGCACCTCAGATTTTGAGTATGGTAACATCTTCAAAGCCTGCAACAATTACTGAAGCTATCGATCTGGGCGTGTCACTGACTGAGGAAGCTATCAGGTTAAACAAGTTTTCAATTTCTGACCCCAAGAAAAAGGAGACACACGTCGAGTCCTCGGGAGAGAACAAACGGAAGTTCTCAAACTTTAAAAAGGGCACCAGCAGTTCAAACAAGAAAGATGAGATGAGCGCACCGGCTAAGGCCAAAGGAAAGGGGTATATGGACACTTTGCCCAAGTGTAACGCGTGTCAGTTGCATCACGAGGGACGATGCCGATCTGGAAAATGTGAATCTTGTGGGAGAGTTGGTCACTCAAAAGAAACATGCTGGGTTGGTACTGGCCGTAGCGGTCAAAGGGGTTTTGGTAACAACAATCGCGGTGGTAACGGGAATGGAAACCGCAATGGCGGAAATGGCAATCGAGGAAATTTTGCAAATCAAGCTGGGAGTGGAAATCGCAACCAAAACAAAAATCAGGGGAATGGAAATGGTAACGGTCGAGGACCGGGATGTTTCAATTGTGGAGACATGGGGCACTTCAAGAGGGAATGCCCAAAACTCAATCAAGCACAAGGAAGAGTATTCAACATCGGAGCAAGGGAAGCTCGCCAGGATCCAAATGTGGTTACTGGTACATTCCCTATAAATCAACGCTTTGCATCTGTATTATTTGACACTGGTGCCGATTATAGTTTTTTATCGCTAGAGTTTAAGAAAATGCTTGGGTTAACTGCTAGTAAATTAGACATTCCGTATTCAATTGAACTGGCTAATGGGAAGCTAGTTGAAACAAATGAAGTCATCAGGGGTTGCGTAATAGAATTGGGAGAACACGAGTTTACACTGGATCTACTACCAGTCAAGTTGGGAAGCTTCGACGTGGTAGTAGGGATGGATTGGTTGTCCAGCAACAGAGCCGAAATTGTATGTCACGAGAAGACCATTCGCATTCCAACGGCGAATGGAGAAACGATTGTGGTACATAGAGAGAAGCGCGATACGCCCTTAAGGATCATTAGTTGCTTGAAGGCTCGAAAGTGTTGAAGAAAGGATGTGTTGCCTTCCTGGCACACATTGTTGATAAAGAAGCCGCTGAGCCGAAGTTGGAAGATATTCCAGTCGTGAAGGAGTATCCTGAAGTCTTTCCAGAAGACTTCCCAGGATTGCCGCCACAAAGACAAGTTGAGTTTCATATTGACTTAGTTCAAGGCGCCGCGCCTGTAGCTAAGGCACCTTATCGACTTGCGCCTTCAGAAATGCAGGAGTTGTCGACGAAACTTCAGGAGTTGCTAGACAAGGGTTTTATCAGACCAAGCTTCTCGCCTTGGGGAGCTCCAATTCTGTTTGTTAAAAATAAGGATGATAGTTTTCGCATGTGCATTGACTACCGGGAGCTAAACAAGTTGACAATCAAGAATAGATATCCTTTGCCAAGAATCGATGACCTGTTCGATCAATTACAAGGTTCAAGATTTTACTCAAAGATCGATCTTCGATCGGGTTATCACCAGTTGAGGATTCAAGAGGAAAGTATTCCAAGGACGGCCTTTAGGACTCACTATGGACATTACGAGTTCCTGATTATGCCGTTCAGGTTAACAAACGCGCCAGCAGTATTCATGGATTTGATGAACATAGTCTGCAAGTCGTACCTCGACAAGTTTGTGATTGTGTTTATTGATGACATTTTGATCTACTCAAAGACGAAGGAAGAACATGAGCAACATCTAAGAGCTATTTTGGAACTGCTTAAGAAAGAGAAATTGTACGCAAATTTCTCGAAGTGCGAGTTCTGGTTGCGTGAAGTTCAGTTTCTTGGTCACGTGGTTAACGGAAATGGAATTCATGTGGATCCCACAAAGATCGAAGCAATCAAGAACTGGGAGACTCCGAAAACGCCAACTGAGATTCGACAGTTCCTAGGTTTGGCTGGGTATTATCGCAGGTTCATCAAGGATTTTTCAAACATCGCTCAACCGTTGACCTCCCTCACCCAAAAAGACAAGAAGTATGAATGGGGAGACATACAAGAAGAAGCATTCCAGTTGTTGAAAAACAAGCTTTGTGATGCACCGATCTTATCTCTACCCGAAGGCACTGACGACTTCGTGGTATATTATGACGCTTCGCGTCAAGGTTTAGGATGTGTATTAATGCAGCGTCAGAAGGTTATAGCATATGTTTCTCGCCAGTTGAAGGTCCACGAGAAAAATTACACCACACACGATTTGGAATTAGGCGCGGTGGTGTTTGCATTAAAGATCTGGCGACATTACCTATATGGCACGCGATGCACAATCTATATTGATCACAAAAGTCTGCAGCATATATTCGATCAGAAAGAGCTTAACATGAGACAGAGATGTTGGGTAGAACTATTGAACGATTATGATTGCGAGATCAAGTATCACCCAGGGAAGGCGAATGTGGTCGCAGATGCCCTGAGTCGGAAGGAAAGGATTAAGCCCATAAGGGTTCGAGCATTGGAAATGATTGTACAGACAGACCTCTCGTTGCGCATTCGTGTTGCGCAGAGAGAAGCTCTTAAAAGGGAGAATCTTGAGAATGAATATCTCCGTGGGATGGAGAAGAAATTGGTAGCAAAGGGGGATGGAACATTGTGTTTCTTGGGAAGAATTTGGGTTCCCCTCTTTGGTGGTTTGAGAGACGTTATCTTCAATGAAGCACACAAGTCACGGTACTCGATCCATCTTGGATCGGATAAAATGTACCAAGATCTAAAGGATTTCTATTGGTGGCCGAGAATGAAAGGCGATGTTGCGATATATGTTGGCAAATGTTTAACTTGCGCCAAGGTAAAGGTCGAATACCAGAAGCCTTCAGGTCTTCTGCAACAACCAGAAATACCCCAGTGGAAATGGGAACAGATTTCAATGGACTTTATAACGAAGTTACCAAAGACACCCAGAGGTCATGATACGATTTGGGTAATCGTAGACCGTCTGATGAAATCTGCACACTTTTTGCCAATCAAGGAAAAAGATAATACAAGCAAGCTAGCGGAGCTATACCTGAGAGAGATTGTTGCACGGCATGGAGTGCCTCTCTCAATTATTTCTGATAGGGATGGAAGATTCTTGTCAAGGAGTTGGCAGTCCTTCCAAGAAGCTTTTGGTTCTCAGTTGAATCTGAGTACTGCCTTTCATCCGCAGACAAACAGACAGAGCGAGCGAATGATTCAAACGTTGGAAGACATGTTGCGAGCTTGAGTAATGGATTTAGGTGGAAGTTGGGATACTCAACTACCCTTGGTAGAATTCTCATACAATAACAGTTACCATACAAGCATCCAAGCCGCACCGTTCAAAGCTCTCTATGGACGCAAGTGTCGATCACCGTTGTGCTGGGCCGACGCGGGTGATAGACAGCTTGTTGGTTGGAATTGGTTCAAGAGACGACTGATAAGATTTCACAGATCCGAGAACGCATCAAAGCGGCTCGTGATCGACAAAAGAGTTATGCGGACCGAAGAAGGAAACCTCTGGAATTTGAGGTGGGATACATGGTTTTGCTAAATGTTTCACCCTAGAAGGGTGTGGCACGCTTTGGGAAGCGTGGGAAGTTGAATCCGCGGTACATTGGACCATTCAAAATCCTGGAAAGGATTGGTCTGGTAGCATACAAGTTGGACCTACCTGCAGAGCTGAATGGCGTTCATGATACATTTCATGTATCCAATCTGAAAAAGAGTCCAACACAAGAAACAGTGGTCATTCCTGCCGACGAAGTTCATATTGACGACACACTCCACTTTATTGAAGAACCCGTTGAGGTTACTGATTGGAAGGTCAACAAAACACGCCGGAGTAGTGTCAAACTCGTCAAGGTTAGATGGAATGCACGACATGGCCCAGAATTCACGTGGGAGCGTGAGGATCGCATGAAGGAAAAGTACCCACATTTATTCCCCAAGTCCCCTGCATCTAGTAGCAGAACTAAAATTTCGGGATGAAATTTTCTTAACAGGGGGAGAATGTGACAACCCTCATAATTACAGGTATCCGTACAATTAATTAATATTAAATTTGTGCTTAATCACTGTGCTTAATTACAACTGATGACGTAAACGGCTTGTTGGTGCACTAGTGTCTGTTAACTTCGTCTTAATCGAGTCTTATGTCTAGACAGGATAAACGAGCACACAACAGGGTTGAAATTAGGGTTTTATATGTAAAAGTGGGTGATTCCGCTTGAAAGTGTCAATGTCCAGTTCAAGCGAAATCAACAAGTTAATTCCGCTTGAAATGAGCATTGACATGTTCAAGCGAAATCAACTAATTCCGCTTGAAACTCATGTTATCTTCAAGCGGAATCTCAACTCAATATATAGGTGTGTGTTGGTGTTATTTGAAACGGAATTAGAGATCATTGTTTGTGAGCCGAGGTGCTGCCGAATTGTAATCAGATCTGTAAAAGCTCAGGAAATCAGTAATAGATAAAGATTAGAAAGGAACAAGCTGTGTTGACATCATTTACATTGATTCCGCCTTTGTTTTTGATGATGAACTACTCAGATTGACTCGTTAGGGTCACACGACGATCCAACAAGTGGTATCAGAGCTCAGGATGAGGAGTTCATTCCAATTCAGCTTGATTTCACCGGATTCTATCACTTCTACTCATTCTTTTCTGATTTGAACAAGATTTAACGGTTGAAATGGCTTAAAACTCACACATATCAAGCGAAACATAGTTTTAACTAATCCTTGAAAGAATTACACCTTAATTCAAACAAAATTTGATAAAAATGGTTAATTCCCTTTGAAAAACGTATCGGACTTGCTGACCTCACGTTAATCCCACTTGAAATTGTCTGTATTGTTTCAAACGAAATCACTGATCTTGCTTGAAATTGCCTTAATTATGCTTGAGATTGTTGACTGTTTCATACGGAATTACTAATTCCGCTTGAAACTATTGTTGAGTTTAAACGAAATAACATATTTCGCTTCAAGTGACCTGATTTCGCTTGAACTGCTATTCCGCTTGAAAGATATTCCGTTTGAAAAGCCATAATTTCGCTTGAAACTATTTCGCTTCAACTGATTCCGCTTGAAATTGTTGTTTTCAAAATTTCAAAAATTTTTCTAAGTGTTTGTTGACTGTTTCAGGTACTTGAAAGATGGATGATTTCATGAATCCTTTCTGTGATGTGTTTGCATTTACCGGTGGTTCGGGAGACAGCACATCAAATAACACGAATGAAACCACACCGACATCAAGTGCAAAGAAAACTCTCAATGATGCTTTGAGTGTAGAGAGTGCCTATGGAACTTACAACAAACCTCCAAAATTGATGGCTATTGAAGATTACAATAGGTGGGCTACAAGATTTGACGAGTGGCTTCAAGCTTTTGCATATCTAAGCTGGAAAAGTTTAAAGAATGGTTACGTTAGAGGACGGTTTGGTGAAAGTTTGACAGATACTGATGAGATTGAAAGATATGTTGCTGAACAAAAGTGCATCGCGTTGATTCATCAGTTTGTGAGAGATGATATAATTTTGTTGATTGAATATGAAAATTCAAAAGATCTTTGGGAAAAATAGAGGGTAAAATGTGTAGGTAGTGCTGAGATAGTCAAAAACAAAAAGAAACTGTTAAGAAAAGAGTTTGAATTATTTGGTTGTTTAAAGAACGAGTCTGTTTCCAAGATGATTGAGAGATTCAGGCATCTGAAATTGGAGCTGGCAAGACACAAAATTGTATATACTCAAGAAGAGTTGGTTGACAAACTGTTCGACTCACTGCCGAATGAACAAGATTGGCAGTATTTTGCATTAATGCTGAAGAATACAATCAAGTCTGAAGAGTTGACAGTGGATCTGCTTATCGAAAGACTGGAGAGTCACGAGTTGGAGATCAAGAAATCTAGCAAAGTCAACAACTCATCTTATCAGCAGAATGTGGAGTTATACTACAGAGGAAATCTACCAAAGACTGGTTCTCCAAGAACAACATTTTCTGCAGAAAGTTCAAATAATGTGAATCAAGAAACTCCTCACAGTGGTTTTCATAGTGGATATTCTTCAACAACTCCAAGCCAATCTGCATCAAATAATCTGTTCCAATGTAACATTGCTGTGGATCTGAAGAACGCTCAAAATTTTAGTGAAGAGTCAGCAAAACAACAGATGGTGTTCTTAGCATCGGTGTTAGAATCGTACGAGAGCCTCGTGGCGGGCAAGATTGGAAACACCAACCTGACTAAGGAGGACTATGATCAAATAGATCCTGAAGAGATGGAACTGATCGATATCAGGTGGTGTATGGCCAGTGCAGTCCGGAGAGCGCAACGGTTCATGGAGATTACTGGGAGACATTCTATCGGTGGGCCGTCCACAAAACTTGGCTTTGACAAATCAAAAGTCATGTGTTTCAGGTGTAAACAAAAAGGACATTTCAAACGTGAATGTCGTAACGCTCCTGCTGATGATACTGCAAATCCATTCTGTGAGGATTACTACAAAAGAGCGATCTATCATCAGAATAAATCAGAACCGCCCAGAATGAAGCAGCTTGAGGATGCCCCCAAAGAAAAATCAAGAGCTCTTGCTGTTATTCATGATGATGAAGGTTATGATCGGAGTGAACTGCTACCAGAGGAAGATGCAGTAGGATACGCCTTCGTAGCAAAAAAGATTACTCCTTACAAAGACACCAGAACTGAAGAAGAAAAATACCTCAGTAGAATGGGTAGAGCAGAATTCAAGATGATGAGATTATCTAAGGTGTTCAGTGAAGCCAGGAGAGCAAAGAGATGGGATGCTGATAGAGAATGTTACCTTGATCCTCAAGGAAACATTGCTATTGATGCGAAAACTCTTAGTATAGAAGCTTTCATTGAGAAATTTGCTGAAGAAGAAGAAACATTACAGAGAGAATGGTGGGGAGGTGGAGAAGAGAAAGAAAAAGAGAAAGAGAATGAGTCGCAATCTAAGAAGATTGATGAAGGGATTATTGATACTTCACAAGAATTCACCGCTGAAAACTTCAGGAAGATGGCTGACAAAGTGCTTGCTGCAAAGGAACTTGAGGTAGACTCTAAGTCTGAAACTGAGTCTAAAAGCAAGGTCAGTCCAAACATTTCAACAAGTGAGACAGGTAAGAAAGTCAAAGGTGATAGTAATTGCAAAAGTTGCATGAAAAACTGGAAGTTTTGTAGTACACTCACTTACCTTAGTGATACAAAGGTTGAAGAACTGACAACAAGAGTCAGAAAGGTTGAAGATCAGATTCTAGACCGTGATAAAATGCTCAAAGCTTCAAATGATCGAGCTAAAAATTTAACTGAGAAAATTGAAAATGATAAAATTGAAGTAGAAAGAATTAGGAAAGAGAATGAAAAACTAATTCTTGAAAATCGTCAACTCTCAGAAAATTTTGACAAACTAAAACGAACGGTAAAAGATTCTGATGAAAGAAATGGTAAAACCAATAAAGAAAATGAGCAATTAACTGTAGTTCTTAGATACAAGGAAGAGCAAATCAACCGACAACTGGATGAGATTGCTAAATTGAAGCTTCAGTTTGAAGAAGCTAAGATTGAGAATGAGCGTATCAATCTGAAATTAACCAGCTACAACTCCGCAAACTTTGTTTTACAACACATTGTTCCCAAACCCATTGGGAAAAACAAAGCAGCCGAAGATGTATACTGTGATGGAACCGGGGTTGGGTTTCACCAGGTTCCACCACCAGTTTTAAACAATTTTTCAAAGAAAAAATCAGGGTTGGTTAATGATGAGGAAGTTAATGAAGTTAAGCTTCCAGACACGATTGATATCACATTCACTTCGTCATCTAATGAAGATAGTGTCCAGTCTGAAATTGTTAAAAGTATGGCTGAAAATGTTTTAAAATCTGAAAGTGACTCTACTGAGGATGATGAATGTTTTTTGGACAAGTATATTCCGAAATCAAAGTCCAAAAAAAACTTAAGTGAAGAACCACATCTTGTGATGTACAAGATGGCAGGATCAGATATGTTGTATTCGGATTATGATTTTCCATTGGAGAATGTGAATGTGGACAAATTGAAAAATGTTTTCAAGTTGGTCGAAATTGATGTTTCTGAACTGAAAAATCTGTAACGTGCTGAGAGACAATTGAATTTTGAAAAAGATAAAGCTTACTACAAAAAGCCTGTTATACCGCCACGTTTTTCAAACTATAATAAAAAAATGGTCGGGTGGTTATCAGGATGGTAAGAATTATCAACAAAGGAATGTTCAAAACAAGAAGTTTGCTGAGAAAAAAGTGTTTGTTTCGAGTTCAAGTTCACTTTCTGATGAAGAATCTAAGATTTTTTCGAAAACAAATGAAGAATTCTTTGAGGAAAAGGCTTCACAATTTCAGACTGAAGGCACAAGTCGGGTAGTTGATACTCGTACATGCTTTAAGTGCAACAAAGTTGGACATATTGCACGAAAGTGCACCAACTTAAAGCCTAAGTCTGAAGTTGCTGAGAGACAGAAAAAGAAAGCTGATCCAAAAGGAAAAGCTCCTATGGTTGTTGAGAAGAAAGTTTTGAAAAATGAGAACACCAAAATCAAAACTGAACCCGTAAAGAATGTGGTAACTAAAATTGACAAATTTTACAAACGGGTTGCATCACCTCAACAAACATGGAAGCTAAAAGTGGTTGAAAAGAAATCAAGTGTTTCAAAACCAAAGGTTTTAGAGTCAGAAAAACAGTCGTCTTCTACCACTCAGGTAAAGATGGATGTTCCTTTGGATTATTATGAACAATTGAAGAAACAATCTTCTACTCCAACAGAGAAGAAGAATGTTCAAAAGAAAGATCAACCAACCTGTCAAATTAAGAAAGATGATGTTTTCCTATACAAAAAGGTTGAGGTTGGATCTGAAGATAGCTTGAAGATGAATGACAAAAATTTTCCGCCACTTTACATTGCAAAAACTCACTTAAATGTCAAGTTACCCGAGTCAAAAGAGGCTTGGGTGGCATCAACTTCTAACTAAATTGTTTTTGAAACGTGCAGGAGCTTCCAAGATCCGTTTCACGTTGGATTATGGATAGTGGAGCTTCTCGGCACATGACAGGGAAGAAGACCTTATTGTATGATGTTAGAGGGTTTAATGGAGGTTACGTGGGATTCGCAGGTAATCAGGGTGGTCGGATAGTTGGAGAAGGAACGTTATCCAATGGCATTGTTACGTTTGAAAGAGTGAATTACATCGCTGAGCTTGAAAACAATCTTCTGAGCATATCTCAGATTTGTGATCGCATGTATACAACGCACTTTACAGACAAAGAATGTTTGATCTTGAAACCAGGATTTGTTGTTCCCGAAGAATGGATTATCATGAGGGCACCTAGAGTGAATGATTTGTACGTGTTGGACATGAGTGTAGCAACTACAACCACGGGTCAGGCTCACTGTTTTGTGTCCAGAGCAACGGAGAAGGAATCGCAATTGTGGCACCGAAAGATGGGTTATATACATCTTAGAAAAATGAATCACTTGGTGCACAATGACTTAGTTACTGGTGTTCATGTGAAAGGTTTTCATCTGGAAGGGGAGTGCATTAGCTGCATCAAAGGCAAGCAAAAGAAGAAATCACATCCTCAAAAGAAAGTCAACTCAGTCTCAAGACCGTTAGAGAGGCTCCATATGGATCTGTTTGGTCCAGTGAATGTCAAAAGTATTACCGGGGATCTCTACTGTCTAGTAGTAACTGATGATTATTCCAGATTTTCGTGGGTTTCATTTCTAAAGTCGAAAAATGAGGCGTTTGATAGTTTGATGGCGTTGTTCAGAAAAATTGAAAACTTGTACCAAAGGCGTATTAGAAGAATCAGAAGTGATAATGGTACTGAGTTCAAGAACAACAAAATGGAAGAATTTTGTGATGAGAGAGGTATATTGCATGAATTTAGTGCTCCTTACACTCCGCAGCAAAATGGAGTAGCTGAAAGAAAGAACAGGACACTAATCGAAACAGCCAGGACGATGCTTGCTGATTCTAAACTACCTGTCAATTTTTGGGCAGAAGCAGTCTCAGCTGCGTGCTATACGCTCAACCGGGTTCTCACAATGAAGAAATTCAACAAGACATGTTTCGAGCTAATGAATAACCGCAAGCCGAATCTGAAGTATTTAGAACCGTTTGGGTCACCCTGCACAGTTCTAGAACCTTTTGGTAAATTTGGTGCAAAGAGCATTGAGGGAATATTCGTGGGTTATTCAAGTCCACAAAAGTGAGTCTTTGTTCCAAGCTTGAAGCAGATTATTGAGGCATGCAATGTTGAATGTCAAAGTAATACAATGCCGCCGCAGAATCCTGGCGATTCATGGCGTTTTCATTATGACACTTTGTGGGATTCGTTTGACATGGAAGAAGAAAAGGAAGAAGAAGAAGATTTCTTTAACGAGTTGGATATTCTGAGAGAGTATGAGTCATCGCAGGAAAGGTTCCCAGCTGAGTATTCAAGACGACCTCGACAACCTTCAAATGATGATGAAGCAGGTCCAAGCAATGCTGGAGAACATGATGATATTCAACAAAATGAAGTTGCTCATGATAATCAGACGGTAGTTAATGATAATCTAGAATCTGATAATATGCCTGTATTTAATCATGGTGATTCAGATTCTGAGGGGGAGCAGATCCAGATCTCAAGTCAAACAATTCCAGTCAGTGAACAAGGTGCAAATCAAAATATCACAAATTTGGAAGGTGAGGTAGATGTTCCAGGCGAGGTGATGCCGAGAACTCTTTCGTACCATCCAGAAGAATTGATCATTGGAGAATTACAGACAGGCGTCCGCACAAGACGACAAATTGACCAAGGGCTTACTTGTTTTTATTCTACAGTTGCTCCTTTACAAACTGAGTTTTCACTAAGTTGTTTTATTTCGCAGATCGAACCGCGAACATACAAAGAGGCGCTAACTGAAGATTCTTGGGTCAATGCCATGCAAGAAGAATTGAGTCAATTTGAGAAGTTAGGTGTATGGAAGTTAGTAGATTTGCCTGATGGTCAGAGGAAGATAAACACCAAGTGGGTGTTCAAGTGCAAGAGAGACGATAGAGGGGTTGTAGTTCGTAACAAAGCTCGACTCGTAGTCCAGGGTTTTAGTCAGCAGGAGGGTATAGATTTCACCGAAGTGTATGCTACAGTGGCTCGACTAGAAGCAATCAGAATCTTCCTAGCATTTGCATCTTGGAAAATTTCAAAGTTTATCAACTAGATGTGAAATCGGCGTTTCTCTATGGGAAGGTAAAAGAGGAGGTATATGTCGGTCAGCCACCGGGCTTCACCGATCCAATCCACAAAGACAAGGTCTATTTGCTAGACAAAGCGCTGTATGGTTTACACCAGGCCTCGAGAGCTTGGTACGAGACATTGTCTCAACACCTACTAGCCAACAGCTTCATTCGTGGAAAAGTGGATGCCACTCTCTTCACCAAAGAGGTCGACAGACATCTTCTGATCGTTCAAATATACGTGGACGACATCATATTTGGGTCAACAAATGAGAATCTATGCAAAGATTTCGAAAGTGTTATGAAACAGAAATTTGAAATGTCATCGATGGGTGAGATGAAATTCTTCTTGGGACTTCAAGTTGATCAACTGCCTAAGGGAATTTTCATACATCAAAAGAAGTATGTTCATGATATCTTGGAGAAATTCGGGATGTCAGGTTCTACTCCAGCTTCCACCCCGTTAGCAACGAATCATGGGATAAACCCTGATCTCACCGGAGAGAAGGTAGATGAAACGTTGTATCGTTCTATGATCGGTTCGTTAATGTACTTGACAGCTTCAAGACCCGATATTATGTATCCAACCTGCCTCGCAGCGCGGTTTCAGTCTAATCCTAGAGCTTCGCATATGGTGATTGTGAAAAGGATATTACGCTACCTGAAAGGAACTCCATCATTGGGGTTGTGGTATCCAAGAGAAGGCGATTTTACGCTCGAAGGGTATTCTGATTCTGATTTCGGATGCTGCAAAGTTAACGCTAAATCAACAACAGGGGGTGCCAGTTTTTCGGACCACGATTGGTCACCTGGCAATGCAAAAAGCAGACTTCTGTAGCTTTATCCACATGTGAAGCTGAATATGTATCTGCGAGCAGTTGCTGTTCTCAGATCTTGTGGATCCAGCAACAGATGCACGACTTCGGTTTGCAATTTCTAAACACCCCTATCTTTGTTGATAATGAGGCAACGATAAACATTACTACAAATCCAGTTCATCATGCTAAAACCAAACACATTGAAATTCGTCATCACTTCATTCGCGATTGTTTCGAGAAGAAGTTGATACGAATTGAGAAAATCCACACTGACGATCAAAAAGCTGATTTACATACCAAAGCATTTGATAAAACTCGTTTTCAATATTTGCTAAAACTGAACGGTATGAAGCTTTTATCGGTGTTGGAGGAGATTCTTGGCGTTGATGAAGGAGACATTGTAGATGATGTTGAGAAGCAATCTGCAATGGTTTGTCGATTTTTTACCTGTTTTGGTATTTAGGGGGAGATTAGGGTAATATTTTCAGAAAATACAAAAACAGTAAAATTTTCAAAAATACAAAAACATGAGATATTTTCAAAAACCAAAAACAATAGAAAAACAGAAAAGAGTTTGTGTAAAAAGGGAAAATGATAGTACATCGGCTTGATAGTTACAGTACGCTAAAAAAATGGAATGTTTAAAAGTGTTAAACAGTCTCGCTGATGATGTGCCGATAGGTTTTTGCACATTTAGTAGGTTTGTTCGGGATATAAACCTAAATCTTTACTTACTTATTTCGTGGGGAACACTACTTGGATATATAGGTAACCCCTGAAATCTTGTTTGAAAGATCCCTCTTTCTGAGATACTAGGTCTTTATACTCAGTGATATCTGGGGTATTATCCCGGGACTTCTGATAATGCGGAAGCAATGGCCTAGTCCCCGGAGAATACTTTACCGCTTGCTTGAAATATAGCGCCGCCCTCAGCATAAAATGATGAGACAATAAAATTGCTAATAAGTGCTGTTGTAAAAAAGATCCTCTAAAGGGGACCCACTAAAAGTCGAACCGTCATCTCTCTGCTGAACGGAAGTTCTGACCTGAGCTCTCACGGTTTCGCATTTAACCCTTTACAGATATCATCTGTGGTATACTCACCTGTAAGACTGAATATTGGGATCTGGATACAGGAGTATATTCAAGAGGTGGGACACATGAATGAGTGTAAGTCTCTAAAACACTTAATCCGTATCCTGAACAGATTGAAATTTGTGTTAGAATTTAAGTGGATCAGTATATCGACAATCAAAGTGAATTGTTTAATTCTGAGTATGAAATTAAAGCTTAATGGTACTTGTGACTTGTCGAACAGCTGATATGATTCCCTAACACGCTCACCAAAAATATGTTTGTGAATAGTTTACATTTACTGCATTTTATTTCTGTAATTCATTTCTAGCATAAAAACTTTATTATAGAATTCCAAAAAGATTTTTCATTTCTGCCTTATTTTCCGACAAACCAAAGTGGAGAGTTAATCTTCAGAGTTGAATTGAAGTAGATGCAGGAAGTTTCTGGGCTGGAGGATGAGTTTGGAGCTAAACATGATAATTGAGAAAATGGAAAGTCAAAACAAGTTCATTAACTTGAAACTTGTAAATTTTTTCAGAAATTGTTTGAAAAAATTGAACAAATGTCAGTATGATTTATCTCAGGTCAACCAAGGTCATTAAGTTGGACTTGGTAGACAAATTGAGTAATCAGGGTCATTAATTTGGACCTGAATACTTAAGTGGATTTCTATACACTGATAAGATCATCGAATGAGTTTGAATGGTAAGTTTGGATTGAAACTGTTATTGTCATATATCTTATATTTAGGTAGAGATTGTGCAGGTAACAGGTTTGAATTGAGAAAGCAGCTAAGCAAAATCCCAGCCTACTGATAGGGGGAGTTTGAAGACTTAAAGTTAGATACAGTTCCTGGATCTACATTCAAGGGGGAGCTTGAAGATTGTTTAAAGATTCAGATTCTGTGATTCATGTTAGCTGTTGATAGAAGAGAAGAATTGAAGGAAGCTTTTACAATGTCAAGACAATTTGGAAAGAGACAAAGACTAAAGACTCGACACCGAAGACTTCGTCAACATCCAAGGGGGAGTCTGTTGGTGCACTAGTGTCTGTTAACTTCGTCTTAATCCAGTCTTATGTCTAGATAGGATAAACGGGCACACAACAGGGTTGAAATTAGGGTTTTGTATGTAAAAGTGGGTGATTCTGCTTGAAAGTGTCAATGTCCAGTTCAAGCGAAATCAACAAGTTAATTCCGCTTGAAATGAGCATTGACATGTTCAAGCGAAATCAACTAATTCCGCTTGAAACTCATGTTATCTTCAAGCGGAATCTCAACTCTATATATAGGTGTGTGCTGGTGTTATTTGAAACTGAATTAGAGATTATTGTTTGTGAGCCGAGGTGCTGCCGAATTGCAATCAGATCTGTAAAAGCTCAGGAAATCAGTAATAGATAAAGATTAGAAAGGAACAAGCTGTGTTGACATCATTTACATTGATTCCGCCTTTGTTTTTGATGATGAACTACTCAGATTGACTCGTTAGGGTCACACGACGATCCAACACTGCTTTATGATTTCTGTATCATACATACATGTGCATCACATTTCATACTGTCACACCATTTATTACATACAAACTTTAGTGACATACATGATGCACAAAGCACAGTTAGCGGATAACTCACAAACATATTGACAGTGCCAGTACATATACAGACAGTGATTTGAGACCCAGTATGAGCCAGAGACAAGGTACTACACTAGTATGGAGTGTAGGGGAGTAAGGACCATAAAACTGCGTCACTAGGTGATAGTTTAAGTGCCGGAAAGTGCCTAAAACCCACTCAAAGTGCAGAATTCTGCATTAAACATCAAAAATTCAGCATTTTAACATGCTAGCAATGTGTAAAAATATGGTAAAATGGTCCTGTATGCTTTCCTAAGTGTCGGGAATTAAAAGTGTCACAAAAAGTTACATAAAGGACACTAAACGGAATAACTTGACACTTTAACGAACCGGTATCTAACCGAACAACCGGACATTACCCGGAACACTAAAATATTGCTGGAAGCATTGCTTTTATTTTTCTGAGCTAGTTATGGTTCCTGAACACCCTAACATATTATATAATGCAAGCTACACTAACTAAATACTTGATGTTGATTTATAATCTAACTAGTTGGTTAAAATTTACATCTAGACCCCTCCCCCATGTAAGTAATCGGCCAAGGTGATGGCCCCACCTAAAAATCCTTACAAGATTCTTAATCTTCCAAAATCTCTTTAAATCTTCCTAAAAGATTGGATTAGATGGTGTTTGTACTTGAGGGAGCATTAGGACCTTTGGTTAATAAGCTTATGATTATAAGTAAACTCATCATCTTCACTCATCACCACAACACTCCCTTGCCCTCTCCCTCTCTCGGCCGTGACTTCCCCCACCACCACCATTCTTTTGTTTCAAGCTTCATCCATTCCAAGTGTGATACAAGGTGCTAGAAGGCCACTAACGAAGCTCGGTGCTCACGGAACTTGAAGGACCTCGTTCGTTTGCTTTTATCCACCACGCCTTCAACATTGTTCTTCCCTAGCTTTAAACTAGTTGTAAGATCCTTATGAACCCTTGTTTACTTCATATTTTTAGTGGTTAAAAGTTGTTATTTGATGATTAACACAAGAACACTAAAAGACTTGAACTTGAATCTTGAAACATAAAGATGAAATATGATGAAATATTGTTAGTATGATGTTGTTTTGTATATGTTGATGATTGCTTGTTGATTTCTTGGTAATATGATGTTGATCATCATGTGAAACTTGTTAGATTATGATTAAAAACATGATCTAACAAGATAAGAGGTGATTATGTGTTTACATAAAATGATCATCTTCTTATTTAGACATGAACTTGATAATGAAATGATTTCTTGAAATATAGTAAACAAAGTGAGTTGATAATCATGTGAATCCAAGATTTACAAATGATTTTTCTAAGCAAACCAAGTTCAAAATATGATTTTTGGAAGATCATAGCTTTTACTTAAACTTACATCATTTTTAGTGGAAAAACAAGTGTATAAACACTAGAGAAACAAGAAGATGTTATAAATAAACATTTTTGCATATTGTGTTCACAAGTTGTAAACGTCTAAAATCCTCAAGAATGAAGTTTACCAACTAGTAAATATATTTTGTAGAGTAACAAAGGCTACTAAATACTTTACCAAGTTACTACACACTTTTGTGAAAAATCAAGTTCATGTTATTATGTAAAATATATAGTTTTTGCACTTGGTAAGTGTAAGATGATTAGTGATTTGTTGTTGATTGTTTGGATGATTTTTGAAAAGAAAATGATATGCTAAATAGCATGGACACCTCCATTTACAAAGGAAACTATGGCGAAATTTTCTAAAAATTCCAACACTTAGAAAATATTTTCTAATAAGTGTTTACAAGTATGTTTTTAACTTTGTTTTCAATATAAACCTTGCCATAATTTTTGTAACAAAAATATAAGTATTGGAGGTTGGTTTTTGTAAATAAAAATAGATAAATATGTATTTAGAATATATATTTTATACTAAGACACTTGTGTGAATATTTGTTTACTTGGTGGAATAGTTATATTATTTTAGGGTAAAATGATATAACTTAACAAATACCGTGAAATTTACAACTCCAAAATAATACAAAAAATCACAAGGAATAGAATATTTAAGTTACACACTTGATATTGTGAAACCAAACGCGAACACGTAACTTACGAAATATTCCGGAAAATACTCTTTCAAATATATTTTTGGTAAATATTATTTTGGAAACGAAAAAGGTGAAAATATGGTTTTTGTACATATTACCTAGTATATCATATTTTAGACAAAGAGAAAATATATTATTTTTGGGAAGTTAAAAATATATATTTTCCTAGTATATTTAGAAGATATATAATTTTTGGGAAAAATATATATTTTCTTGGGAATACATTATTTTTGACAAATAAGTTGTATATATTTTCTAAGTGGGACTTAAAAATATATTATTTTCGGAACTACAAAATACATGTATGAAATATCCCCATCATTGGGAAGGAAATACGGAGTTAAATACTTGAGAAGTATTAACACAAAAATTCCAAAATTAAATATAATTTAAAGTTAAAATAATTATTATTTTAAAAAATAATTATAACTTGGAATAACATAAGAAGTGCAACTCAAAAACGTTAAACTCTAAGCCAAGGCACGGCCCGTTCGTCTAATAGACGTTAGTACACTGTAGGTAGTCGTGATTAGCTGCGGAGATTTGAGTTGACGGTAAAGAAGACGCACTAATGTGAGTTCATGTCCCCCTTTTCTTTAAATTGTTTTGTTTACTTACTTCGGGGGTGAAATACATGTTACAAAGGATTACTTACAATACTATTGGTATGATTAGCCTAGGAAAGAAACATAGATCATGTGATAGGGTAGGCGGATACTTGGGACCATTAATCCTCGTATCAGGACCGAGGGGCATGAGTGATAGATCTATTTGGGTGTAGCGAGCCCACACCCATGAGGCCGGGGCGGCCCATAGTGGTGACTATGTCTTCCAGCCGGAAGCCCGGTACAACTTTGCTAGGTTTGAGTCTTCCTACACCGTCACACATATCAGTGGCCTTGCAAACCATTGCTGATCTTTTCCTTGTTTGCAATCATACCAGGACATACATACATACACTGTTTACAAAGGTTTATACATACTCACATACACATGAACTCGCTCAACTTTTGTTGATCTTTCAAACTACATGTATTTCAAGGAACTAATGGATCTGGCAGGGTATGCATGTGTCGTCAAGATGTGTTGTGAAATAAAAGAGGTTATCCATGGTCGTTGAGTTTAGAGGGTGTATCCTAATCCTGGACGGGATACATGATTCTAAACTCAGGTTTTATTTAAGTACTTTTGTTGAGTCTTTGTGAACTCCGTTAAACACGTCATGGTTTGTAACTTAATTTGGTATTGATGTTTTCAGACAACGGTATTGTGGTAGTTTCTAAACTTTATTAATGGATAAACATCTCGTGTTTTTATCATATAGCATTGTTGTGATTGTTGCTATGGTATTAAGAAGTCACACCAAATAACCACGCTTCCGCAAAAGTCAGGATGTGACAACCTATCCTTAGGTGATTACCAAAACAAGTACACAAATCTCAATTCCATTTGTAAATCAATCATCTATCCTTAGATGACTTGTTTTTAGGCTTCATGCCTTTAAAGTTTTCAAATCTTGTCAAAGTTTCGGTCTTAATAATGTGAACACGTGCAATCTGGAAGGGTGGGTGCCTGTACCCTGATTTTTCTGTCTAAGGCTAGAGTGTTCGTACAAATCCACAGAATCGGACCAGTCGCTCTTACCTGGGAACTCTTGGGATGCCTCCTCGACGTGATCAAACTCAAGACGCCGCAATGGCAGCCTTGATCACTCAGCAAATCGCTGCTGTACTCCCGAACCTAGTTACCCAGTTAAACCAAGCAAACAACAACAACAACAACGCACCTGTTCCGTGCAACTTTAAGACATTCAATTCGGCTAAGCCGCTTCAGTTTTCTGGGTCTGAAGGAGCAACTGGGCTCCTACAGTGGTTCAAGAGTCTCGAAAGTATGTTTCGTCACCTTCAATGCCCGAATGAGCGAAAGGTTGAGTTCGCGTCAAGTGTATTTCAGAAGAGGGCGCTTACATGGTGGAATGGTGTGATGAGAGACAGGGGTGCCGATGTGGCAATGGCTCAAACTTGGGAAGAGCTTCGCGCTCTTATGATGAAGGAGTTTTGTCCTCGTCATGAACTGAGGGCACTGGAAAACGAATTCCATGATCTTAAGCAAGATAGTGGAGAGCACTGTGCCTACACAGACCGATACGAAGAACTGAGCCTGCTGTGTCCCACTATGGTCACGCCTTTGGACAAGGCGATTGAGAAGTACATAGATGGTCTGCCTGATCCTGTTCAAGATATTGTCACCGGCAGCAACCCTACCACGGTTAGACAAGCCATTGAGCTAGCTGCAACTTTGACTGAGTCTCAAGTCAAGAAGGGTAAACTCCACCGCAAGGGTGACAGGAAAACATCTGACAAGACAGAGAAGAAGAAGGAAAAGAAAGCTGAAACCTCGAAGAAATCTAGGAAGCGTAAGGCTTCCAAGAACTTTGTCGTTGTTGCACAGACCAATCAAGCTGCTCCTACCCAGACAGCACAACCCCCTGCCAAGAAACAGTATGTTGGTACTGCACCTCTTTGTAACAAGTGCAATTGTTATCATCAACCACATCTTCAGTGTCGTCTTTGCAACAACTGCGGAAGATATGGCCATTTGGCTAACACATGTCGCTCTCCTCCTGCTCCGAATCAAGTAGCACAAAACCCTGCCCAACAGCCAACAAATCCTGCACGACCTCCTTTTCCGCCTGGGTCTTGCTACAATTGTGGAGATCTGAATCACTACAGGAACAAGTGCCCGAAGTTGGCTAATGCGAACCCGGCTCATGGACGAGTATACAATATCAATGCCAATGAAGCGCGTGCTAACAATGAGGTGGTCAACGGTACGTTCTATGTTAACAACCAACTTGCTTCTATTCTTTTTTATTCGGGTGCCGACAAGAGTTTTGTATCCCTAGCTTTTGAACCTTTGCTTGCAAAGCCTAGAACAAAACTAGGAAAACCCTTGACATTAGAGTTAGCCAGTAGTGAATCCCTTGTACTTGATTCCGTCATTCGAAATTGCCAGTTGAACCTTAGCGATCATCTCTTTCCCATTGACCTCACGCCAATGCAACCTGGGAGTTTCGACGTTATAGTAGGGATGGATTGGTTGACCAAGTATCGTGCAAAAGTGGTTTGTTTTGACAAGATTGTTCGTGTACCTCCTTCGTCCGGTGAAGTCTTAGAAGTTCGTGGAGAAAAACCCGATAGTAGCCTTAAACTAATGTCTAGCACCCAAGCTCATAGATATCTACGAAAGAATTATGTGGCTTTCTTGGCACGTTTCGTAGAGGAGAAAGACAAGGGTAAAACTATACAAGACATCCCCGTCGTTCGGGATTATCCTGAGGTTTTTCCTGAAGACTTACCTGGTTTACCCCCTGCACATCAAATCGAGTTCCGTATTGACCTTGTACCTGGTGCTAACCCGATTTCCAAATCTCCATACCGTCTTGCACCATCTGAGATGCAAGAGTTATCGAAGCAGCTGCAGGAGTTATCAAACAAAGGATTTATTCGTCCAAGTTTTTTCCCTTGGGGCGCGCCTGTTCTATTTGTAAAGAAGAAGGATGGATCTTTCCGAATGTGTATCGATTACCGTGAGCTTAACAAACTCACCATCAAAAATCGATATCCACTACCTCGCATTGATGATCTCTTTGATCAGCTTCAGGGTGCTACCTGCTTTTCGAAGATTGATCTACGTTCTGGGTATCATCAGCTTCGCGTATCCGAAGAAGATATTCCCAAGACTGCTTTTCGCACACGATACGGCCACTATGAGTTTACTGTTATGCCTTTCGGTTTAACGAATGCTCCTGCCGTCTTCATGGATTTAATGAATAGGGTTTGTAAGTCTTATTTAGATAAGTTCATCATCGTCTTCATTGATGACATTTTCATCTATTCCAAGACACGACCTGACCATGAACAACATCTCCGTCTAAGAATGGAGCTCCTAAAGAAGGAACAACTTTTCGCTAAATTCTCCAAGTGTGAATTTTGGCTTAAGGAAGTTCAATTTTTAGGACACATTGTCAACGAACAACGTATACACGTAGATCCCGCCAAAATCAGGGCGATTAAGGATTGGGATATACCTACTACTCCTACCGAGGTTCGTTCATTTCTGGGTCTCGCGGGTTATTACCGCCGCTTTATTTCAAACTTCTCCAAGATTGCGGTTCCTCTCACAACCTTAACTCAAAAGAATAAACCTTTTGACTGGGGACCCAAACAAGAAGAAGCTTTTCAGACCTTGAAACATAAACTCTGTGACGCTCCTGAGGGAAACGACGACTTTGTCGTATATTGTGACGCATCAAATCTAGGCCTTGGTTGCGTTCTTATGTAAAGGAAAAAAGTCATAGCCTACGCATCAACACAATTGAAAATCCATGAGAAAAACTACACGACTCATGATCTTGAGTTAGACGCTGTGGTTTTTGCTCTCAAAATTTGGAGGCACTACCTTTATGGAACAAAATGTGTGGTTTTCACTGACCACAAAAGTCTCCAACACATCTTCAATCAGAAAGAACTAAACATGAGACAATGAAGTTGGGTGGAACTTCTAAACGACTACGACTACGAGATTCGCTACCATCCTGGTAAGGCGAATGTCGTTGTCACACCCCAAAAATATCAGAGCTGGCGTGACTGGACTGGTATCTTCATTGCACAGCGGAAGCAAAATAAGCTAAGACTTCTAGAAAACGAACGCCCACTAAGTACACGAATCTCCAATGGTTCTCCTATTCCAACCGTGCCATAACTTTGAAAAGCAACCTGAGAAAGAAACATGCGAAAAAGTCAACATAAAGTTGAGCGAGTTCATAGTTTGTTTGTAAAAGATTTGAAATAAATCTTTTGAATAACCGGTTTGTGAAATAATATTGAGAAAACGAATTTAGAAATCATTTTCTTGTCAAGTTATATGGAAACTTTGTATTTGTAACGCATTATGTTCGTAAAACCATGTATTTGTAAACTCTCGTATTTGTAATGTTCGTATAACCGTCAATGCCCACCCTGACTTTGACTCTATGCCCGCATAATCCTATGCTTTGAATTCGTATAAAACATGGTATGTAATATATAAAACCCCGGTATGATAGCAAACAAGGAAAAAGAGATCACCAATGGTTTGCAAGGCCAATGGTATGTGTGAAGTGATGCAGGAAAACTCAAACCTAGCAGATTTGTACCGGGCTTCCGGCTGGAAGACATAGTCACCTCATGGTCCATCCCGCGGACTCATGGGTGGGGCTCGCTACACCCAAATAGATCTATCACTCATGTCCCTCGGTCCTACGACGAGGATTAATGGCCTTAAGTGTTGTACCCACCACTCACATGATCTAAGTAGTAAACCCTCCTTAAGCTAACTATACCATGTATAAAAATGTATGTAAGTAATCCTTTTGTAACATGTATTTTACCCCAGTCTCTCGGACTGAACCTCCCCAGCCTCTACGGCTGAACCTCCCCAGCCTCTAAGGTTGAACCTCCCCAGCCTCTAAGGCCAACTCCCCAGTCTCTCTATATTATCACCAGACGATCCATCCCTAGTCATGAAAATCATTCAAATTTTGATAATACGCATTTGTTTTGTAAAAACCGGTATATTTAATATAATTCATTCGTAAACCATTTGAGTTCCTTGAAATCCGTTCGTGACATGTCTTAAAAATATGAGTTTTCGTTCATTCAAAAACCTCGTATGTTCCTGCAAAACGTGCTTTGTTTAAAATATGTGGTATTTGTTCATCAAAAACTTTGTGTGTTTTCTGCAAAACGTGCATGTCTTTCCACTCCGAAAACACTTATAGAAAGTAAAACCGTAAAAATGTGGGGTTATGAACTCACCTGAATATTCCTGTGCAAAGCTAGCTAATTACGACTTCGTGATGTCGTTTCCAAGACGAGACTCGCTAGCGTGCATTCTACAATATTCCTAACACGGAATATCTTATAAGTTTCTAATTAATGCGGTAACTAATCTACGTGTTACCGAGCTCTACCGAATCGTTGACCGAACGATTTGACAGTAAATTGTTAACTTAAAAGAAGCGAAGAAGTTATTCTTGTTAGCTTGTTTTGAGAAGTCGTATGTTGATATATAGTACGCCGTTTAGGCGTTTAAAAATAAATATAAAAAGGTTATATTTATTTTATACAAGAACACGATTTGTTGTGTTTGAAAATAAATATGGCTATATTTATTTTATAAAAGAATTCGACTTGTTTGTGTCGGAAATAAATATATAGCTATATTTATTTATAAAAAGATTCGTTTTGTACGATATTTAAAATAAATATATAAGCTATATTTATTTTTATAAAACGAATTCGTGTCGTTTAATTGTTGAAATAAATATACAATCTATATTTATTTATTTTTTTTGTAAAAGGATTTGTGTTGTTTGATAATTAAAATAAATATATATACTATATTTATTTTAATAAAAGAATCGTCGTGTTGTTTGACGTTTGAAGTAAACTACATTTACTTTCATAAAAGAATTCGTCGAATTTTCAAAGTTTAAATCAAATATAATATCCATATTTATTGTTGTGAATGCTTTCCGAATCGCCGTTTCCGTAAATTGTAAAGTGTCGTCGAATGTAATTATATGTTTGTGTGTGTTTTTCTAAAAGATCATTTGAATCCGACAGTTTATAATAAAACGCCTTTTGTGTTTACGGATTTTCTCGAAAAACGGGCAGAGTTTCCTCTGTTTTTGGACGCCCCCGACAACACAAGTTGTCGTTATTTTAACAAAATTCAATCAAGATTCAATAGTCAATATAAATAATTTTGTTTAAATATATCAAACGTAAAATATAATCAACCGGTTCGAGCTCGTATCTCACGTAAGTATAAAAACTATAGAAATAACGATATGAACGCGCCGTTAAAATTTTTACCAAATCCTCTTGTCGAGAAGCTTAGCTGACCGAGTCAACTCGTTAACCGAAACCGAGACCCGTTGACCGAACCGAACCGAGAGTCCGAACCATATTTGAATCTTGAACCGTGACACCCGAGTCTGACCCGAACCAAATGTTGACCAGCATTTGACTGCTTGGGACCCGGAGTTGACCGAACTACTTCATAATCTGACCCGGACCCGTACCGAGACTTCTGCCCTTTGACCAAGTTTGACCGAAACCTGAACCAAACTCATACCCGAAACAAGATCCCCAGCCGACAGCACCACCCCCAAATCTCGCCTGCCACCTCCGTCACAGCTTCATCTTCAACCTTTAGCAACACATCTCTGTCATCAACATGAATCGAGCTTTGATTTTTAGAGAAGAAGAAAACAAAACAAAAGAAAACGGAGAGGGGGATGGTTTATCAGAGAGGAATCAGGGTCCGTCGTTGCCACCGTTTACTGCCGCCACCACCACCACTACCGCCGCCGCCAGCGGCGGCACCGCTACCCCTCCGCCACATCTCTCTCTCTCTCGTCGCCTACCTCTTTCTCTCTCTGTTCTGTCTTTCGTCGTCGTCTGGTACCACCCACCACGGCGCCGCCGCCTATGGTGGTAGGGTTGTCGTAGTTCAAGTCCGCCGCCACCGAAAATGGTGGTGGCCGGCCGGTAATAGAAGGGGGGCTGTTACGAGGGTGTTTGGCTGGGCTTTTTGTCACAAGTAGAGGAGTGAAGCCTCTGTGTTTGTTTAATGTAATCTCGAGATAGAGATGAGAGGGATCGAGAGGTGTGTGTATATGTTGGGGGTTTTGAGGAGATGAAGGAGATGAAGAATATGTGTCTGCATCTTTTGTGAGTGTTGGGTCTGCTCAAAGAAATCAAGGGGTAGCCCCCCTTTTATAGTTGTTTATGAAATCCTTTGCAAATCTTGTAGGGAATTTGTGAAATCTTGAAAGGATTTTATAAAGATTTTACAGAGATTTTGGAGGATTTTATAGAGATTTTCTTATAGATTTTGTAGAGATCTTTAAGATCTTGACAAGATTTAATATATTAGATGTAGGTTTAGGCTTGTGGGTTTTGGGGCTTCGGCCCAGGGCCCACAAGCCCTTCTCATGTGTAAGTGGCCCGTAATTCCTACGAGACACGTTTTTAAAATCGAAATCACCGTAGCCTAGTAAAATAATATATCAAAGTTAAAAACGTATAAAAGTAATGTCGGTATCCGTCGTAGTCGCGTTCGCGCGTTGATAACGGTAATAATCGCAAAAAATTACATCGTTGCCGTCTTTAATCCGTTTTTCGAGCCGGTTTTAACTACGATTACTAAAATTCAATTATGAAGCTAGAATATATCGTAAAAATTTATTATTTGTCGGCGTTGTCAGTATTTTGTACGGTATCAGTTCGTTGTCGCGTAATATTCAGCAGATTTCCCATAAATCACCATACGCGTACTGTAAAGTCGGATAAACGTTCCTAGGCACTCCAAAGGCCTAATGAAGTCAATCTTCGTCTTAATCACTATTTATTATTGTGTTAATTTCCTGTTAATCATGTAATTAAGAGCCGTAAATCACCGGTTGTCACATTCTCCCCCTGTTACAGAAATTTCGTCCTCGAAATTTAGACTATGTTATCTCCTCAGAATTGTGTTGTTCGCAGGTAAGTCCGAATAATAACAAAGTGAATGACCGTGTAATCAAAACAAGACTTGTTCGCATCATGTGAATTTAATGACATTTCTCAACAATAAGAATCCAACGGTTTAAAAGAAATGTGTTTCAAAAATTGATGTCAAAGGAAACAAGACGTATAGGTACAGTCACTAATGTGACTAAGTTAATAGAGATCTAACAATGAACAGGAACTTCGACCAATCGAATTCCATATGAACGTTCACAATAAGTAAATGAGTTCTAGGAGCAATAACATCCACTGGATGAACTTAGAATCAACAATCTCAAATGTACTAGTTTGCCTGAAACGCTCGATCATGATCAGCACAAGCTGCAAGTTATACCGACGCCACAAGGTGTCGTATTGAATGAAACATTTCAATAACAGGGGTGATCGAACAAGTATCACCTGTGTTTTGCATGAAATGCTCAATCAAGATTAGCCCAAGCTACAAGTTTATACTGACACCACAAGGTGTCGTAGTGACTTAAATAATTCAATAATAGCGGTGATCAAACAAATTCACCGTGTTTGAAGTCAAATGAAAGCGCAATGAAGTAAATATGAAATTTGTTTCTAACATCATAGGATTTTTTAATAGAAAATGGAACCTCAAAGAAATAATGTTTTCGATCGAAGTGAAGAAGCAACGAATATCGCAAAATATTCGATCGATAAATGAAAGAACCGTTAGTAGGTACAGTGGAATATAATATGAATTTGTGTACTATTGTCTTATCACACGATTGTGTTAAGACTGTTGTAATGTGATAAATCAAAGCGGATTTAATCTAAATCAATAAATAAATAATTAAATCTGTGCATAAGATGTGTAAATGAGTTTAGCGCAAGCTTTAAATAAGTGAAAATACCACCACAAGGTGTCGAAATCAACAAACAATTTAATGGAGTCGAATGCCAAACAAGTTTATTTTGAATATGAAGCTCCCAATACATCATATGATGCTCTGAAGTGAATATGTGTAATGGAAAAGTTCAAACAATTGAACTTGATTTTAGTGCAATCCGACAATAAATATATATGTTTCAAAAAGGAAATTTCGGCATGGTTACGACGAAAAACCATGTATGTAACTTGAAAAGAAAAGGAATTTCAAGAAAATGTGTTAACTTGATAACAAAGGAGCCAATAATTACAATAATGCGAGTCATTCGAATCACAAATCGGTAATTAGAGTTAGCGAAATAATATTTGAAATTTGACGAAACGCTTATTCGAAACTAAACCACATGCGCAACAAACGATGCATGCGTAACATATGAATTTTCAAGAAATGAAGCAAATGAATATTCGCTATACTGAAAGAAATGTTCGTGATATAATGACCATTAAGAGGAGTAGGAATGTAAAAATCTACTCATTAGATGCAAAAGTCAGAATTTCAACAAAGGAAATTTAAGGACTTTACCTGGGGTTGCGTGTGAAGGCCGGTTGTTAGGTGACATTACCATGGAATGTCGAACATAGCGTATTTGTCATTAATGCGAGAAGGGGGAATACGAAGACATGCGTCTTCTTCTTGGAGTGATTCGTGTCATTACAGGACCGCGTGCCAAACCGCCGCTTCCTGATCGATAGTTCTCCTGTTTACAGGAATCTAGCGTCGTCATTGAATTACGCCATCGTTTCTTTTTGAAGGCCTCGCCTCGGTAGTCGTATGTGACGTACTTCAACCTCCGTTGACGTACATATTGAGTTTCATGTATTCTCGTGCACTAACGTTTCGTTATGCGTAGGCTACCTGCTCGGGAAGTTAAAATATCATAGACAATATGGATAATAGTGTGTGCCCGAGTTAATATTCGCGGTTCCCACGTGATGACCTTTAATGAACTTCAACATAAGTTTCCGAAGGTCTTAAATGCATGATTCCTAAACTCTCAGAGTTTTGTGTACTCTATGCGACTGTTTTGTGTATCGTGTATAAAACACCACTTTAGCGTATGTTTGAAAACAAAATTTTGACTATTTGTTTTTTGGCAACGGTTGGAGACCATATTCGAGTACTAGGCGTTCTGTATGTATTCAACGTCTTAATAGTCTAAGTCCCAGAGAAAAGTGAGGTTAGAGCCTAGGTATTCCTACAGAAAACCTTATTCGCTGTAACCTATAGCTCTAATACCAATCTGTCACACCCCGAAAATATCAGAGCTGGCGTGACTGGACTGGTATCTTCATTGCACAGCGGAAGCAAAATAAGCTAAGACTTCTAGAAAACAAACGCCCACTAAGTACTCGAATCTTCAATGGTTCTCCTATTCCAACCGTGCCATAACTTTGAAAAGCAACCTGAGAAAGAAACATGCGAAAAAGTCAACATAAAGTTGAGCGAGTTCATAGTTTGTTTGTAAAAGAATTGAAATAAATCTTTTGAATAACCGGTTTGTGAAATAATATAGAGAAAACAAATTTAGAAATCATTTTCTTGTCAAGTTATATGGAAACTTTGTATTTGTAACGCATTATGTTCGTAAAACCATGTATTTATAAACTCTCGTATTTGTAATGTTCGTATAACCGTCAATGCCCACCCTGACTTTGACTCTATCCCCGCATAATCCTATGCTTTGAATTTGTATAAAACATGGTATGTAATTTAAAAACCCCGGTATGATAGCAAACAAGGAAAAAGAGATCACCAATGGTTTGCAAGGCCAATGGTATGTGTGAAGTGGTGCAGGAAAACTCAAACCTAGCAGATTTGTACCGGGCTTCCGGCTGGAAGACATAGTCACCTCATGGTCCATCCCGCGGACTCATGGGTGGAGCTCGCTACACCCAAATAGATCTATCACTCATGTCCCTCGGTCCTACGACGAGGATTAATGGCCTTAAGTGTTGTACCCACCACTCACATGATCTAAGTAGTAAACCCTCCTTAAGCTAACCATACCATGTATAAAAATGTCTGTAAGTAATCCTTTTGTAACATGTATTTTACCCAGTGTCTCGGACTGAACCTCCCCAGCCTCTAAGGCTGAACCTCCCCAGCCTCTAAGGCCAACTCCCCAGTCTCTCTATATTATCACCAGACGATCCATCCCTAGACATGAAAATCATTCACATTTCGATAATACGCATTTGTTTTGTAAAAACCGGTATATTTAATATGATTCATTCGTAAACCATTTGAGTTCCATGAAATCCGTTCGTGACATGTCTTAAAAATATGAGTTTTCGTTCATTCAAAAACCTCGTATGTTCCTGCAAAACGTGCTTTGTTTAAAATATGCGGTATTTGTTCATCGAAAACTTTGTGTGTTTTCTGCAAAACGTGCATGTCTTTCCACCCCGAAAACACTTATAGAAAGTAAAACCGTAAAAATGTGGGGTTATGAACTCACCTGAATATTCCTGTGCAAAGCTAGCTAATTACGACTTCGTGATGTCGTTTCCAAGACGAGACTCGCTAGAGTGCATTCTACAATATTCCTAACACGGAATATCTTATAAGTTTCTAATTAATGCGGTAACTAATCTACGTGTTACCGAGCTCTACCGAATCGTTGACTGAACGATTTGACGGTAAATTGTTAACTTAAAAGAAGCGAAGAAGTTATTCTTGTTAGCTTGTTTTGAGAAGTCGTATGTTAATATATAGTACGCCGTTTAGGCGTTTAAAAATAAATATAAAAAGGTTATATTTATTTTATACAAGAACACGATTTGTTGTGTTTGAAAATAAATATGGCTATATTTATTTTATAAAAGAATTCGACTTGTTTGTGTCGGAAATAAATATATAGCTATATTTATTTATAAAAAGATTCGTTTTGTACGATATTTAAAATAAATATATAAGCTATATTTATTTTTTATAAAACGAATTCGTGTCGTTTAATTGTTGAAATAAATATACAATCTATATATTTTTTTTTTGTAAAAGGATTTATGTTGTTTGATAATTAAAATAAATATATGTACTATATTTATTTTAATAAAAGAATCGTCGTGTTGTTTGACGTTTGAAGTAAACTACATTTACTTTCATAAAAGAATTCGTCGAATTTTTGAAGTTTAAATCAAATATAATATACATATTTATTGTTGTGAATACTTTCCGAATCGCCGTTTTCGTAAATTGTAAAGTGTCGTCGAATGTAATTATATGTTTGTGTGTGTTTTTCTAAAAGATCATTTGAATCCGACAGTTTATAATAAAACGCCTTTTGTGTTTACGGATTTTCTCGAAAAAGGGGCAAAGTTTCCTCTGTTTTTGGACGCCCCGACAACACAAGTTGTCGTTATTTTAACAAAATTCAATAGTCAATATAAATAATTTTGTTTAAATATATCAAACGTAAAATATAATCAACCGGTTCAAGCTCGTATCTCACGTAAGTATAAAAACTATAGAAATAACGATATGAACGCGCCGTTAAAATTTTTACCAAATCCTCTTGTCGAGAAGCTTAGCTGACCGAGTCAACTCGTTAACCGAAACCGAGACCCGTTGACCGAACTGAACCGAGAGTCCGAACCATATTTGAATCTTGAACCGTGACACCGGAGTCTGACCCGAACCAGATGTTGACCAGCATTTGATTGCTTGGGACCCGGAGTTGACCGAACTACTTCATAATCTGACCCGGACCCGTACCGAGACTTCTGCCTTTGACCAAGTTTGACCGAAACCTGAACCAAACTCATACCCGAAACAAGATCCCCAGCCGACATCACCACCCCCAAATCTAGCCTGCCACCTCCGTCACAGCTTCATCTTCAAACTTTAGCAACACATCTCCATCATCAACATGAATTGAGCTTCGATTTTTAGAGAAGAAGAAAACAAAACAAAAGAAAACGGAGAGGGGGAAGGTTTTACCGGAGAGGAATCAGGGTCCGTCGTTGCCGCCGTTTACTGCCGCCACCACCACTACCTCCCCCGCCAGCGGCGGTGCCGCTACCCCTCCGCCACATCTCTCTCTCTAGTCGCCTACCTCTTTCTCTCTCTGTTCTGTCTTTCGTCGTCGTCTGGTACCACCCACCATAGCGCCGCAGCCTGTGGTGGTGGGGTTGTCGTAGTTCAAGTCCGCCGCCACCGAAAATGGTGGTGGCCGGCCGGTAATAGAGGGGGGGCTGTTACGAGGAGATGAAGAATATGTGTCTGTATCTTTTGTGAGTGTTGGGTCTGCTCAAAGAAATCAAGGGGTAGCCCCCCTTTTATAGTTGTTTATGAAATCCTTTGCAAATCTTGTAGGGATTTTGTGAAATCTTGAAAGGATTTTATAAAGATTTTACAGAGATTTTGGAAGATTTTATAGAGATTTCTTATAGATTTTGTAGAGATCTTTAAGATCTTGACAAGATTTAATATATTAGATGTAGGTTTAGGCTTCTGGGTTTTGGGCTTCGGCCCAGGGCCCACAAGCCCTTCTCATGTTTAAGTGGCCCGTAATTCCTACGAGACACATTTTTAAAATCGAAATCACCGTAGCCTAGTAAAATAATATATCAAAGTTAAAAACGTGTAAAAGTAATGTCGGTATCCGTCGTAGTCGCGTTCGCGCGTTGATAACGGTAATAATCGTGAAAAATTACATCGTTGCCGTCTTTAATCCGTTTTTCGAGCCGGTTTCAACTACCATTACTAAAATTCAATTATGAAGCTAGAATATATCGTAAAAATTTATTATTTGTCGGCGTTGTCAGTATTTTGTACGGTATCAGTTCGTTGTCGCGTAATATTTAGCAGATTTCCCGTAAATCACCATACGCGTACTATAAAATCGGATAAACGTTCCTAGGCACTCCAAAGGCCTAATTAAGTCAATCTTCGTCTTAATCACTATTTATTATTGTGTTAATTGCCTGTTAATCATGTAATTAAGAGCCGTAAATCACCGGTTGTCACAGTCGTAGCCGATGCGTTAAGTCGAAAAGAAAGAGTCAAGCTTCATTGTGTTCGAGTTTGATCTGATATTCAAACCCGCATCTTTCAAGCTCAACGTACTTGTGTTTCACAGAACTTGATGGGTAAGGAATTACCGTATCATCTTACGCCTCATCTTGAACTGAAGAACAATGGATTATATTATTTCATGGACCGTTTGTGGGTTCCAATTCAAGACAATCTCCGCACCTTATTGATGGATGAAGCTCACAAGTCTCGTTATTCAATTCATCCTGGTGCAGACAAAATGTATAAGGATCTTTGAAACCAGTATTGGTGGCCGGGAATGAAGAAAGACATTGCCTTATACGTATCAAAATGCCTTACTTGTCTGAAGGTTAAGGCAGAACATCAACATCCCTCTGGATTATTGGAACAACCAGAGATACCGGTTTGGAAATGGGAAAACATTGCCACGGATCTCATTACCAAACTACCGAGCACTAATAGAGGTCATGATGCCATTTGGGTAGTAGTTGATCGTTTGACAAAATCAGCGCACTTCTTGCCAATCCGTGAGGATTTATCTGCTGACAAGCTTGCCAAGATCTATGTAGATGAGATTGTATCCCGACATGGTGTTCCTTTGAACATCATATCAGACCGAGATGCTCGATTCTCATCTCACTTTTGGAGAACCATGCAATCTGCTATGGGAACCCAACTCAATTTGAGCACAGCTTATCATCCTCAAACGGATGGACAATCTGAAAGAACAATCCAGACATTGGAGGATATGCTTAGAGCTTGTGTGATCGATTTTGGTGGTAGTTGGGATTCGCATCTTCCGTTGATCGAATTCTCCTACAATAATAGTTATCACTCCAGCATCAACATGGCTCCTTTCGAAGCTTTATACGGTCGAAAATATCGTTCGCCGGTCTACTGGAATGAGATTGGTGAAGCTCAGCTCACTGGACCTGAACTCATTCTAGAGACTACAGACAAAGTCAAGAAAATTCACGACAACCTCTTAACAGCTAGAAGCCGTCAAAAGAGTTACGCGGATAGACGACGCAAGCCTTTGGAATTCCAAGTCGGTGATCTCGTCCTACTCAAGGTATCTTCTTGGAAAGGTGTAATCAGATTTGGGAAGAAAGGAAAACTTGCACCACGATATGTTGGACCATTCAAGATCGTTGAAAGAATCGGAAAAGTAGCCTACAGACTTGAGCTGCCTCCTGAACTTGGAAATGTTCATCCAACTTTCCACGTGTCCAATCTGAAAAAGTGTTTGGCTCATGAAAACCTCCACATCCCCCTTGATGAAATTCGTGTCGACAACACGATGCACTTCGTCGAGAAACCTGTGGAAATATTGGACCATCAAGTCAAGAAACTTAAGCGCAAGCGCATACGGATAGTCAAAGTTCGCTGGGAATCCAAACATGTCCTAGAGTTTACTTGGGAACGAGAGGATCAAATGAAGGCGAAATATCCACACCTTTTCCCACAAGTTTCCTCTAATTAAATTTCGGGACGAAATTTCCAAAAGTAGGGGAGACTGTGACATCTGTGTATTTTAATCCTTGTACTGTTCCGAAAAACTTTGTATTTAATGAAATATGGTTTTTTAATTTCAATATTTGTTTAATTATTTGTGACATTTACACGTTTTCAATCATTGTTCAATTCCGAACTCTCAAACCCGTTCTGGAAGTGAAATCATAAACCGTTACGTAAACATAATCAGTTTAACGCGACGTACACTCCGGAACTGTGACATAAGCCAAACATACCCTAAATACCCTTTACATAACTTAGAAATAAGTTTCGAAGGATTCGGTATGGCAAAAACATGTTTGTTCGAACTTAAGAACTAATTGCGACAAAACTGCGAAACGAACGTTGGTGACCACCCGGATAATATTTAAATCCTAAAAATATTCTGTTATGATTAAAATTTTATTTTTAATCATGTCCGTGTTGAAAAATAAATTAAAACACTTAAAAACGTTATTTTTCAAAGTTTAAGCGCGTACCGCGTGTTACTGCGTAACACAGTGTTTCTACTGCAAAACGCGGACAACGCAGCTAGTCTCGGTAACTGATATTTATTTCAGTAATATTTTGGTGAGTTTATTTTTATAGAATAATAAAAATAATATAAAACGCCATAAACCGGGATTAAAACGCTAGACATTACACTTAACCTCCAACTATTATCTAATTTACCATTCAAAATTTACTTTTACCCCCCCCCCCCTTGATTTTCACGGTCACAAGGACCCCACCAAGATCACACCATATCTCCTAGATTTCATTCTTATTTTATTTTAGATCTTTGCTTGATTTGGTTGCCAAAATATTGGTGGAAGATGATAAGTATGGCACTTGGATTCTACAAGATCACTTCATTTCTTCACAACACTTAACACTACACTCCATCTTCATCTCTCTCTCTCTCTCTCCCCCATAACCGTACACACCACCACCACCTCCATTTCCAACTTTGTTCTTTAAGATTAAACTCCATTCCAAGCTAGTTTCAAGTTGGTGTGAAGATCCAAAGGAGTTTCCAAGGTGTTTTCAAGTAATTTCAAGCTCCATTTCATCAAAATCTCATCAAAAACTCACTTGAATCTTGATGGTATAAAGTTTATGTTTAAATCATACACTTGATTCTTGGTTGTTCTTGATGATTGGAAGTTTCTCTTGAATCTTGGAATTCTTCACAAACTTGAAATCTAAAAAGAAATGGGTCTTGATACAAAATAAAAATGGTAGTATATATGTGTGTATATATAACCGTATATATATATATATATGTATGGGTATGAGATTTGAGTTGATTTTTGATAAATACTTGTCTAGGATGTTGCTTGCATGAACAAGATTATGTGCAAAAATGTTAGATATATAAAGGAGTAATTGAATCATGAGTTATAATTTGAAATAATGTTAGTATTTTCACATGTAAATGGCCAAAAATTTATTAGACATTTTTGAGAATTTTAAGTTGTTGCATGTTCTTGAATGATAGTCAAAATGCATGTGTTTGATAATTTGTGCATGATATGATGAATGTTCAATTAAATCAGTAAGTAAACATGAATAAATTACATGTTTGATGCATTTAAATTCATATGAAATGATGATGATATGATAGTGTGATTTAGACACTTGTACATAAGAATACATGTTGATTTAAAGCTCAAGAAATGATAACATTATAAACACTAAAAATAACATTATTTGGTATATTATAATGGCATGAAACTTTATCATAGGTTTGATACCTTTGCATGTTGTACATATAGCTTGGAAAGTGGTAAAATATGTGAAATTTGCATGATTTGTGTGCTTTATGTGAGACCTGCACTATCATGAGTATAACCACTATTTTATTCAGTAAATAACATGGGTTATGTTAAAATATCAAGTCGTTACGATTTGGGATGGTTAGGGTAACGTTTGATGCAAAACTATGCGGTAAAACGGTTAAAAAATCGGCTTTTCGGAGGATTTTTATAAAACTGTTTTAGATCAGTAAGTAAACTGATATTTTTTATATAAAAATAAGTATTTTAACTTATATTAAGTTTACTTGGTGTTTGGTTAGTCATACGTGACTTCCGGCGCCCAAAAACGTTACCGAATCGCTAAAATACGTGTTTTTCAACATACACTATAATGGGTTGTTCATGGGTAAATTTTATGTGTTACAATGTTTTATGTGTTTTATAATATGTGTATGATGAAATGTTAATACTTGACAAGATTATGTGTATTACGCTATTATTAGTATGTTACATTTGAGTATATATATTACGACGCGCAAATCGTAGATATATTGCTTATAACATGATGAGGGTCACCAATAAAATCGTTCAAGTCGCAAAGTTCTTAAAATATATATATAAACTCATATATATATAAATACACCAATATAATCAAAAATAATAACTTTTCGAAAAAATCTCAAAGTTATGTGAAAATTCTAAGTATCGGAGAAACTTAGGTGTTTTTGTGAGTTTTGATTATTAAATCGTTCTTATTTAATTTAGGACGAATAAACAATTTGAGGGATTGTGTTAACATATAAAGATGCACCCAAAGGTGAGTACATAGTTCCCCTATTTTACGTTTTCAAATGTTTTGGGGTGAAGCATATGTGCATAACTTTACTTTTCGTTTTCATGACATTATACATGTTTTATTACATATTACACATAATACATTATTTCAGAGACATTTTTATGGTATATTGACTTAGTATACCTAACATTTGGTTTCAAAGACATTTTATTGGCATATTGACTTAGTATGCCTAATGCATGGTTTTACAAAGACATTTCTCATGACATGCTTACACTGAAAAGGACATTTGGTATGTTTAACGGGTTAGTAGTACATTCATTAACATTGATCACGCCGCTCGGTAGTATGTAATAGCGCTATAGGACTTGACAAATCTCGTTCCCGCTTTCTAGGAATTTCGGAAGGGGAATGACAGAATCCGAATACATTTTTGATAAACCTTGATCCTGATAAGGGTTTATCCGACAGTCTCAAGGCTTGAGTGTATGCGATAGACAACCCAAATAAATGTTCATATCGATAAAAACAATGGTTTTCAAAACATAAATTTTGTTTTAAACTTTTGTTTATTCAAAGACTTTGTTTTGCGCAAGACATTTGATTACATAAGACATTTATTTATACATGACATTATGCATTTGGCTTGAGTAAATACTATTTATTCGCCATACATGACATGGTTTATACTAGACATTTGACATTGGTTACACATGACATGACATAGTTTATACATATTATTTTCATTTGGTTATTAAATTAACCATATATCATTCTTTTATATCATTTGATTTTCATATGATTTTATAAAAGAAAATATTTTATAAGGTTCATGACTACTTTTTATTAAACATTTCTTTTAACATTCAAAGTCATGAATCTTCAACAGTAAACCTATGTTACTCACAGGCATTTTTATGCTGACGTATTTACTTTCACATATGTTTCAGGAGCGAATCTTTGATGTGAGTAAGCTTCACTTAGGGCGACTTGGGCCTTAGCAAATCTAAAATCAAGAAAGTTATCATCTTTTATGTTATGTGTTTTGTTTGAACTAAGACAATGTAATAATTTAAGCTTGTAAAATCTTAACTTTAATTATCATGTGTTTTGAAACAATAATTATGCCACACGACTCCCCGACGTTTCCGCCACGGTTTGTTGTTTTACGCGGTCGGGGTGTGACAGCGTATCCACCATGCTTTTATCATATTACACACGCCTCGTTATTTAAATCACTTACCAAAATAAACCACCAAAAATGTCTTGTCACACCAATGTCAGATAACAACTAAAGTCTTGTATGGTAAAATGTTATGTTCAATCGAATGCTATACCAAATGTAAGCATGTTATGTGAAAACAATGTACTAAGTATGCTAAATGAACATACATAGCAAAGCATAAATGAAATCATGTAATATATGCGTACTAATAAACGTAGCAAGTATATGTCACGAAAGCACGAAAATAACAAGTAGGCACATGTGTATCACCCCAAAATATTTGAAAAAAGTAAAGAGGGGACTATGTACTCACTTGATATTGCTATATGATCTTGAAATAACAATCAAATAATGCTTGAAGGATCACGGAATCAAACGACACCTAATATAGGTAACTATGTTAATAAACCGGTCCTAAATCGGAAGATCGGATAGAATGAGGTCTCGTAAACCAAATGAGTATTGGAACTCATGTGATATGGTTTAACAATGCCTACATTCTAAATCGGAACCTATCCTAAGTGCTTACGACCCGTTATGACCCATTAAGGTAGCTTACGCTACTTTAACGCGTCGTTCGCGCAAATGAGCGTTCGAGACGCCTAACTAGTCCTATGACAAGTATTATATGCCTAAACATGTTTAAATATGTTGCATAATCAGTTTAAGTGACAAAAGTTAACTTACATATGCTTAAAATTCAATTATGCATGAAAATGGCATTTTGGTCATTTACCTAAGGCATATAAACTACCTATCATACAACTAATTAAACTAAGTGACCATAAGGTATAACCTTGGAAGGTTATTCCCTATACAACTATGGTCACAATTTATGCTTGGTCGGATCCTAACGATCGACCAAATGGGTCGGGTTCGAAAGTCTAAGCGGTTGTTAAGACCGCTTATCTTACGACCCTATACAAGCACTAGACTAAAAGTGACGAGTTAAACATGTTAAAACATGTTTAACTAAGTTAGAAAACAGGTTTGATATCAAAACAAAGTGTTTTGATACCCGAAAATAGCTTCGATGCAAAATACACATAAACACGTATTTTGACTGAAACTTTGACTCGTCACTTCGACTAATCGACGTGGTAATCAATAGGTATAGTTACAAGGGACTATAACCATCGTGATTACGCTCACGTTACAAAGTTCGATTGAACTTTGTGTTGACCAATTCATGGTCAAAGCAGAAAGTCAAACACTGTTTGACTTTCATGCTTGAAAAGCATGAAAAAGCATGAAAGAAACTTACAAAGGGTCCAAACTATGAAGATTTTGATCTAAAATACTCAGGTATGAAGTTTTGAACTTCAACTTAGAGCAAATTCAGACCAAAAGTGTGAGAAATGAGTGAAATAAACTTGGGTATTTATAGAATTCCAAGAACCGTTACGATCGTTTCTCGTAATTCGGGCTTTAATCTAGACCATACAAGTGTTGCCCATTGTTTACAATACAATGGGACATCAAAAACTATCAAATGGTATTGCAAAACAAGGATCAAAACCATCAAAACCAGCTCAAATGTCCAAATTCAATGCTTCTGTCTGACATTCTGTCACGGGCCACGTAGACTCACACTGAGTCTTACGCGCCCCTCCTATGCAAGTTTCACCAGTTGTCAGTTTTAGTCCCTGCAAGTCCAAAACTTGGTTTTTGATGCATTTTTGACACGTTTAAGCCCCGTTAACCCCATTTCAAGGCTCTAAAATGAAGTTAAAGTATAGGGAAGTTGAAATATGCTCAAAAACATCTCGGATGTCGGTTCATTTGGTCGTACGGTTGCGTTGTTCGGTTAATTACGATGAAAACTCGAACGGACGCGAAAACGATCCAAATTGCGCGACGAATGGTATTTTTGCATTCCAATCACTAAAATAAAATATTTTAATGATTACAAAAATTTTTGGATGCCCGGATATGTTCAGAACGTAAGATATGCGCGAAAATGCAAACTTATGCACTTTTTGACGCTTTTAGTCCCTATTGATCGAATAAGTTTATTTTCGCATACCAAACCCCTCAAACCCTATTTCTAAGCTATGTAAAGGATATTTTGGGTATGTTTAACTTATGATCAAGTTCTGGAATGTTCGTTACTATACAAATCGGCATAGTTTCGTAGTTTGACGCAAATAGTCCCTGCGATCGAATAAACTTGTTTTCAACACACCAAACCATCCAAAACTTATTTCTAAGTTATGTAAGGGTTATTTAATGTTAAGCCTATTTCACTATTCCAGAGTGTTTGTCGCATTAAACTGATTATGTTTACGCATCAGTTCGCGTATAACTTTCTAGAAAGCGATTTAAAGCTCGAAATTGAACAAGAATTGATATGTGCAAATACTACACATATTTATACAAATCCCAAGCGTGAAACACAAGATTTCATTGGTTTTGTATTCGTATGATGGTCGAAGAGGCACAGATGCCACAGTCTCCCCTACTTTAGGAAATTTCGTTCCGAAATTTTATTTAGAGGAAACTTGTGTGTGTTCGAAATTGAAGTCGGAGAGTATAAAATAAAAACAACATTGGTCAAGGTCCATAACTCCTAGTATATTAAATTACACATGACAAAACTTGTTGTGATTTATGTGCACTGAATTCCATAATAATTACGTATGCATCCATAATTACGTAATTCCTTGCACAGTCCGCATAGTTCATTTTATAATGTGCAGGGGAAGAAAATCAAATGAAAAATCCTGTGGTGACTTGACTAGACTACCATAGAGTTTCTTTAACTAGACCAACGAATGATCTCTTTAAACAGACCACCAAAAGTCTCTTCAACTAGGTCACCAAAGGATCCTTTTAACTAGATCAACGAACGATCTCTTGAACTAGACCACCGGAGGGTCTCTTTAACTAAATTGACGAATGATATTTTTAACTAGATTGATGAATCAATCTCTTTAACTAGACCACCCAAGGGATCTCTTTAACTATATCAACACATGATATCTTTAACTAGATCGACGAATCAATCTCTTTAACTAGACCACCCAAGAGGTCTCTTTAACTACATCAACGAGTGATGTCTTTAACTAGATTGACGAATTAATCTCTTTAACTAGACCACCCAAGGGGTCTCCTTAACTATATCAACGAATGATATCTTTAACTAGATTGACGAATCAATCTCTTTAACTAGACCGCCCAAGAGGTCTCTTTAACATTGGAATGGTACTTTACAATCCAAGGGTCTTAACTATTACATAGAAGCCCATTAAGGATTCAAGATAGTACCCTTGGATAGTGAGTAATTTGATTTACACATAAACACATAATTGTCAACTTGGTCATCAATTTTTATCAACTTGTTATAAATTTGTTTGTAAATTTTGTTATTGATGTGTATTTAAAGTATGCCAGAAATCCAATCCCTGGACTTTGATTTTGCGCTTCGAATTTCCACGAGGATTTAACTATGAAAATAGGAAGATCCTATAAGGATTTTGGAATCCATGTAGCGAGAGATGTTTCGAAACCTTGTTCTACATGTGCTTAAATCAAAACATGGGGTAAAATGCTTATGAAGTCAAGGTGCTAGATATGCCAAGGCGACATATGTAGCAGAATGTTCTTGAAAACTATGCATGGGGTTCTTTGGAAAATGTGTTTAATGCATTTGAAATCTTACGTAATGCTTTTGAAATCATGTGGTAGGTATATTATGTAAATATGTTTATAAAATGTTTTAAAACCATGTGAAAAGGTTTTGAAATCATGTATATGGTTTTCGAAAACATGGATAATGCTTTTTGAAATTATACATTTGGTATATTAAATAAATATACTATGTTAAATGTTTTTAAACCAAATGAAAAGTTTTTGAAAGAGGTTTTGAAAATATATACTATGTATGTAATTATGAAAACCAGAATGAAAAGATATGCACATAGACATATCGTATAAG
Organism: Helianthus tuberosus; assembly: GCA_030545235.1. NCBI lineage: Eukaryota > Viridiplantae > Streptophyta > Magnoliopsida > Asterales > Asteraceae > Helianthus > Helianthus tuberosus. Next base: position 44,472,674 of record CM060426.1, on the reverse strand, counting down.
ACTATTAAGGGATTTATGAGAAATACCCTTAGGTATCCAAACAAGGATTTAAAGCGGTATTTTGAGTATTCGACCAGAGTTGTAACTTGTACCTTGTACTTTGTTTCTTAGAAGGAAACGAGTACTTAGAATTTTTGTAAAGATCGCGAGTGATCATATAAATGAGAAAACTATAAGAGTAGTTTATTTTGCAAGGAACACAGTTCCTTGGCATCGGTTATCATAGAGATATGTCACACATACACACAATCGTATCAGTCTTGTAAATAAAAGTGAAACAACAAATTTATTTATATGACAACTGAATTGTTTCAAGCGTTAAGATAACAACAAGGGAAAATACAAAAGTCTAATTGTTTACTGCTGCATTGTCATTTGCGTTTGCCTCGTTTATGTTAAGCACTCGTGCACGCGCTGGATTTGCGTTAACAAGTCTTGGGCAATTGTTCCGGTAGTGAGTAAGATCACCATAGTTATAACACGATCCAGGTGGAAAGTGAGTTTGAGCAGGATTGACTTGAGGTTGGTTTGGACCACCTTGGTTTGGGTTAAAACGATAAGCATTTGCCAGGTGACCGAGTCGCCCACTTGATGCACACAAATGACATTGTAGATGAGCTAGGTGGTGTGCATTACATTTGTTGCATATCGGTGCAGTACCGGCATAAGGTTTCCTTGGAGGAGGTTGAGCTGGTTGGTTGTGGCTGTTTTGGTTGGGTTGAGCAGCAATCGCACAGTTCTGTGAAGCCTTACGCTTCTTAGAAGGTTCGGTTTTGTTTTCCTTGATTTCCTCTTGAGTAGTATTAGCTGCGTGTTTCTTGTCGCCTTTTTAGAAAAGTTTACCCTTTCTGATCTGAGATTCAGTCAGGGTAGCAGATAGTTCAATGGCCTGTCTGACGGTAGTAGGGTTACTACCAGTAACAATGTCCTGAACTGGGTCAGGGAGGCCATCAATGTACTTTTCGATCGCTTTATCCATAGGCGTAACCATAGTTGGACACAACAAGCTCAATTCTTCGTACCGGTCAGTATAAGCACGGTGTTCGCCGCTATCTTGTTTAAGATCATCAAATTCCCTTTTCAATGCCCTGAGTTCATGACGAGGACAAAACTCCTTCATCATTAGAGCTCGAAGCTCTTCCCAGGTTTGTGCCATTGCCACATCGGCACCCATATCCCTCATTACACTGTTCCACCACGTTAGAGCACATTTCTCGAAAACACTGGATGCAAACTCAACCTTTCGCTCATTCAGACATTGCACATGTCGGAACGTGCTTTCTAGACTCTCGAACCATTGTAGGAGCGCAGTTGCTCCTTGAGACCCAGAAAACTTTAGTGGTTTAGCCGAATTGAAAGTTTTGAAGCTACATTGAGCATTGTTGTTATTGTTGTTCGCTTGATTAATCTGAGTTATTATGTTCGGAAGCACAACAACGATCTGCTGAGTGATAATAGCTGCAAGTTCAGCATTAGTTTGAGGTTATGCGTCTCGTCGAGGAGGCATATTCTAAAAAGAACAAGGAAACATGAGAAACGAGTGAGATGGTATTGGATAGTAAAAATTGGATGCTTAAAAGAATATCGATAAGGCATAAGGATTGTGATCATTTGCTTGTTATTTAAAACAAACAAGTGACACGGTGACTAATCAAAGTAAATGGGTTATAATAATGTATCGTGAAGACATGCTTTAGCCTATAAGTGGACACTCACCCCAAGAGTTCCCAGGTAAGAGTGACTGGTTCAATTATGTGGATTTGTATGAACACTCTAGCCTTAGATAGAAAGCTCGAGGTACAGGCATCCACCCTTCCAGATTGCATGTGTTTAGATTATAAAGACCCAAACTTTGACGAGATTTTGAAAACTTTGAAGGTTCAAAACCTTATAAAAAATCATCCAAGAATAGATGATTGGTTTTCAAAACGGATTTGTATTTTGTTTTCTTGTTGTGGTTGTCACCTAAAGATAGGTGACGGTATTGTTTTAGAATCTAAACGCAAGTAAACTCGCGTTAGGGTCCTAGGAAGGTTATAGACTAGGTCAAAGCATTACTAATAACCTAATTCCCTATAACCATGAGCTCTGATACCAACTTTTCTATCACACCCTGACCGCGTAAACAACAAATCGCTGCGGAAACGTCAGGGAGTGTCGTAACAGAATCATTGTTTCATAACACATGGAATTTAAAGTTTGATTTCATTAATTAAAGTGTTTACATTGACTAAGAATTTACAGAAACATAACATGAATTAAACTGTCTTTCATAGTTTTAAGTCACTAAGGCCCAGATCCGCCTAAGTGTGTCACGAACATCATCATGCAATAGCTCCTGAAACACATGTGAAAATAGGTACGTCAGCATAAAAATGCCTGTGAGATACATAGGTTTTGTTGTTGAAGAATTCATGACTGGTAGTTGAAAGAAATGTTTAACCAAAAAGGTAGTCATGAATCTTTGTAAAACGTTTTCTTTTATAAAATCTTATGAAATTCGATAAGGAAATCAGATGTTATAAAAGGATAATGCATGGCTAAATAAATAACCAAGTAAAAATAAGCTTGTATAAGATATGTCGTTTGTAAAGCAATGTCTTGTATGAATATGTCGTTTGTATAAAGTGTAACATGTCTTTGTATCTGTCGAAGTGGTTTAGATAGCGTTGCGATATGTAATATCATAAAAACACTTATATATAGGAAGTACGAGCGGCGTATCCACCATGCTTTTATCATATTACACACGCCTCGTTATTTAAATCACTTACCAAAATAACCCACTAAAAATGTCTTGTCACACCAATGTCAGATAACAACTAAAGTCTTGTATGGTGAATAAACGAATTTATTCAACCCCATAGATAAAATGTTATGTTCAATCGAATGCTATACCAAATGTAAGCATGTTATGTGAAAACAATGTACTAAGTATGCTAAATGAACATACATAGCAAAGCATAAATGAAATCATGTAATATATGCGTACTAATAAACGTAGCAAGTATATGTCACGAAAGCACGAAAATAACAAGTAGGCACATGTGTATCACCCCAAAATATTTGAAAACAGTAAAGAGGAGACTATGTACACACTTGATATTGCTATATAATCTTGAAATAACAATCAAATAATGCTTGAGGGATTACGGAATCAAACGGCACCTAATATAGGTAACTATGTTAATAAACCGGTCCTAAATCGGAAGATCGGATAGAATGAGGTCTCGTAAACCAAATGAGTATTGGAACTCATGTGATATGATTTAACAATGCCTACATTCTAAATCGGAACCTATCCTAAGTGCTTACGACCCGTTATGACCCATTAAGGTAGCTTACGCTACTTTAACGCGTCGTTCACGCAAATCCGTGTTCGAGACGCCTAACTAGTCCTATGACAAGTATTATATGCCTAAACATGTTTAAATATGTTGCATAATCAGTTTAAGTGACAAAAAGTTAAGTTACATATGCTTAAAATTCAATTATGCATGAAAAGGGCATTTTGGTCATTTACCTAAGGCATATAAACTACCTATCATACAACTAATTAAACTAAGTGACCATAAGGTATAACATCGGAAGGTTATTCCCTATACAACTATGGTCACAATATATGCTTGGTCGGATCCTAACGATCGACCAAATGGGTCGGGTTCGAAAGTCTAAGCGGTTGTTAAGACCGCTTATCTTACGACCCTATACAAGCACTAGACTAAAAGTGACGAGTTAAACATGTTAAAAGATGTTTAACTAAGTTAGAAAACAGGCTTGATATCAAAACAAAGTGTTTTGATACCCGAAAATAGCTTCGATGCAAAATACGCATAAACACGTATTTTGACCGAAACTTTGACTCGTCACTTCGACTAATAGACGTGGTAATCAGTAGGTATAGTTACAAGGGACTATAACCATCGTGATTACGCTCACGTTACAAAGTTCGATTGAACTTTGTGTTGACCAATTCATGGTCAAAGTAGAAAGTCAAACACTGTTTGACTTTCATTCTTGAAAAGCATGAAAAAGCTTGAAAGAAAATTACAAAGGGTCCAAGCTATGATGATTTTTATCCAAAATACTCAGGTATGAAGTTTTGAACTTCAACATAGAGCAAATTCAGACCAAAAGTGTGAGAAATGAGTGAAATCAAGTTGGGTATTTATAGAATTCCAAGAACCGTTAGGATCGTTTCTCGTAATTCGGGCTTTAATCTAGACCATACAAGTGTTGCCCATTGTTTACAATACAATGGGACATCAAAAACTATCAAATGGTATTGCAAAACAAGGATCAAAACCATCAAAACCAGCTCAAATGTCCAAATTCAATGCTTCTGTCTAACAGTCTGTCGCGGGTCGCATGGCCGCATAGACTCACACTGAGTCTTACGCGCCCCTCCTAAGCAAGTTTCACCAGTTGTCAGTTTTATTCCCTGCAAGTCCAAAACTTGGTTTTTGATGCATTTTTGACACGTTTAAGCCCCATTAACCCCATTTCAAGGCTCTACAATGAAGTTAAAGTATAGGGAACATGAAATATGCTAAAAACATCTCGGATGTCGGTTCGTTTGGTGGTACGGTTGCATTGTTCGGTTAATTACGACGAAAACTCGAACGGACGCAAAAACGATCCAAATTGCGCGACGAATGGAATTTTTCCATTCCAATCACTAAAATAAAATATTTTAATGATTACAAAAATTTTTGGATGCCCGGATATGTTCAGAACGTAAGATATGCGCGAAAATGCAAACTTATGCACTTTTTTACGCTTTTAGTCCCTATTGATCGAATAAGTTTATTTTCGCATACCAAACCCCTCAAAGCCTATTTCTAAGCTATGTAAAGGATATTTAGGGTATGTTTAACTTATGATCAAGTTCCAGAATGTTCGTTACTATACAAATCGGCATAGTTTCGCAGTTTGACGCAAATAGTCCCTGCGATCGAATAAACTTGTTTTCAACACACCAAACCATCCAAAACTTATTTCTAAGTTATGTAAGGGTTATTTAAGGTATGTTAAGCCTATGTCACTGTTCTAGAGTGTTTTTCGCGTTAAACTGATTATGTTTACGCATCAGTTCGCGTATAACTTTCCAGAAAGCGATTTAAAACTCGAAATTGAACAAGAATTGATATGTGCAAATAATACACATATTTATACAAATCCCAAGCGTGAAACACAAGATTTCATTGGTTTTGTATTCGTATGATGGTCGAAGAGGCAAAGATGTCACAAGATCCATCAATTCCCTAAAATACATGTAGTTTGAAAAGATCAAGAAAAGTTGAGCGAGTTCATGGGTTTGCATGTGTGCACGAATAACCTTGTAAACATTTGTAAGTATGTATTTGTAAACCGGTATGAAAGCGTTTATGAATAGATCAATTAATGATTTGCAAGGTCATTAATATGTGTACAACGGCGTAGGAAGGCTCAAACCTAGCAGATTTTGTATCGGGCTTCCGGCTGGAAGACATAGTTACCACCTTCGGCCACTTCCGGCTCAGGGGTGGGGCTCGCAACACCCAAATAGATCTATCACTCATGTCCCTCGGTCCTTATACGAGGATTAATGGTCTTAAGTATGCGCCTACCCATTCACATGATCTAACAGTTCATTCCTTAGCTAACCATACCAATTGAAATCATTGAAATATTTGTAACATGTATTTCACCACCGAATTTATAAAATTGAAAACAGTTAAAAGAAAAGGGGGACATGAACTCACAATCTTGCGTCCTGCAAACTGGTGTAACTCAAAGATCCTGTCCCGAAGTCGTGCAACTACCTACACACGTGCTATGGTTTATTAGACGGCTAGGTCATGCCACAGCCTTTAGTCTTGTTTATTATGACTTATCATTCTTTGAGTTACGTCTTGGATGTAATAAATGTTATTCCAAAGTATATAATTATTGGTTAAAATAATAACATTTTAACTTAAATTATATTTATTAATTATTGAAATATTTGTTAAAATAATATATTTTAACTTATTTTACTTGTAATCCTTCCATGAATAATTTCCCCAAGGATGGTTATACCTTTACTTGTGTAATTTAGTCTTGTGTATTTTGCCAAGTATTGGTGGCGTATTCCGGTGTGTATTTATACGTACGAAAATACGTATTTTTATTGTATTTATTAAGTATTCTTATACTTAATTTTTGTATTAAATTTCCAGAATATTATTTTTAACCAATAAAAGTCACCAATTTATATTCTTAAAGTATTTATATTTTAAGAAAACCTTTTATAGAAAATTATCTATAATCCTTTCTTGGCAAAAATAATTATATTTTCATATAAACCTCAAAAATAATATATTTTCAAGATTAACTTAGAAAATATTTATAAATCCATTTTTCTCCCAAAAATAATATATTCTAAATTTGTTTAAGAAAATATATATTTTCTTCAAAAATATTATATTTTCTAATTGTTTAAGAAAATATATATACCCTTTTCTCTATTCAAAATAATGTATTTTCTACTGGACAAAGTTATGATATATTTTTGTATCACTTGTAAAAATTATAATTTTCGTTTCTTTGGTTTCTAAAATACCGTTTAACTTATTTGTCAAAAAAATATATATGAACTTAATTCCGGAATATATATGTAATTCATATTCGTTGTTCGGTTTGTTCAATTTTCGGGTATAAATTATATATTTGTTTTCTTGGAAATTTTGGTATTATTTTGTATTACAATTTTTGGTATTTTGGTAAGTTATATTATTTTCAAGTCCTAAAATAATATAACTAATACACATAATATACAAGTAGCACACAAATTGTGACTTCTAAATATATATTTTCCTAAATATATACTTAGTCACTTTTATTTATCAAAAACAACCTCCAACATTTGTAATATTTGTAACAAAAATTATGGCAAATTTTATATGAAAAATCATGGTTAAAAATTTACTTATAAACACTTGTTTAAAAATACTTTTCTAAGTGTTTAGATTCTACAAAAAATTTGCCATAGTTTTCCCTTAAAAATGGAGGTTTCCATGCTTTCAAAGCATATCATTTTCTTTTAAAATCATCACAAATCAACAACAATTCAATCAACACTTACCATGAGCCAAAATCTTGCAATTTACACTACATCATGAACTTGAAATTTTGTAAAAACTTATAGTAACTTAGTATGTTGTTAAGTAAGCTTAGTTACCCTTTAAAACATGGTTAATTGTTTATAAATCACATTCTTGCAAAATCTAGACCTTTACAACTTACAAGATGATTTTTTCTAAAAATAATTCTTTTGTATTTTTCTTGTTACAAACATGTTTCTAGTCTTGATTCAGCACTAAAAACGTGATTAATTTCCTAAGAACTCATGACTTTGTAAATCTTGTAAATAAACTTGGTTTCTTAAGAAAATTAGTTTTGAAATCATCCATCTACAAGACTTATATTATGTATAAATCATCATTATGCTCAAAAAACATCTTCATTTTCAAGTTCATGTTTCACATAATAGGATGATCATTTTATTTCACAAGATCCATCCTCTCACTTGCTAGATCATGTGTTTAATCACAATCTAGCAAGCTTCTTATGATGTTTAACATCATAAACACAAGAAATCAACAATCAAGATTCACACATACTCTAAAACAACATAGACTCTTTTGATTTTAAGCTTTATGTTAGAGTTCATCTTCTTGATTCTTTATGATATTCATGTTTAACCATGTACATAATCTTTTTAACCAATCAAAAGAGAAGCAAAATCAAGTTTCAAGAGTCTTACTACTAGCACAAGGCTAGGGAAGAAACGAAAGATGATGAAGTTGATGAACAAGATGGATTAAAGCCCTAGAGAGTGGTCCTTCAACCTCCAATGGCTCCAAGCTCCTTAATCTTGCTTCTAACACCTTAGGATTACCTTGGAATGGATGAGATTGAAATGAAAGTGGTGGTGGTGGTGTGGGTGGTTGTTCACGGCCAAGAGGAGAGGAGAAGGGAGAGGAGTGAAGGTGTTGGTGTTGGTGTTGTGAGAAATGAGTTTAAGTGAGTGGTCTTGTGGATTTTAATAAACATGTCTCCAACAACACTTAATCCATAGGTTAATGTTAGTGCATACATCTGTCGACGTCGTCTTATATCGAGTCTTAGTTTCGTTGCGGTTCGGAACGAGGATGATGTCATCATTATTGATGATGACACCATACTAATGACATCATCTTGCATCATGCTTCACAAGAAGACAAATCAGATTTATGTAATTAGATTGTAGTTCGCTTGAATTGGAATTTAGGAGGATCCGCTTGAAAGTCAAAGTTGTGAGGTCCGTTTGAATGGTCTCGTTTGAAATGGTCATGCATGCTTCAAACGGACTAGTGAAGGCTATAAATAGGCTTGTGTTCATTTCATTTGTAACTGATTTCAGATTCGATACCGAGGTGCTGCCGGTATTCCTATTGATTGTAAATGTTGTTAATTCAATATACAAGAGGTTTAAAGTGTGAATCAAGCTGTTTTCACATCCGTTTCTTTGTTTCCGCCTCTAAAACGGATTTGAGCTCTTCCGAACGACTCATTCGGGTCAAAAATCGATCCTACAGTTAATATGCTCCTAAAGTTCCCAACAAATCATGTAAACAATTCAAAGAATTCAAGGGGTGGGTCCACCCTTGGTGACTGTCGCCCATAGGGGGGTATAAGGTTGGATTGTAATGGATAGTTAGATGTTATGGTTAGAATCTAAGTGTAAGTTAGTGTTATATGTGTGTTATGTAATTATAAGATGTGTTATGATGTTCGGTGACCATAACTAGCTCGAAAATGATAAAACAATGCTTCTAGTGAAAATTTGGTGTTTCAGGTAGTGTCCGGTTGGTTACCGGTTCGTTAAAGTGCTAAATTACACAGTTTAATGTGCTTTATGTTCCCTTTTGTGATATTTTTGATTCCCGACACATAGGAAGGTATTCTGGACCATTAAGCCATAATTATGCACTATATTGTATTGTTAAAATGCTGATTTTTGCTGAAAATTGCTGAATTCTGCAGTTTGTGTGAGTTTTAGGCACTTTCCGGCACTTAAACTATCACTAGGAATGCAGTTTTATGATCCTTACTTTCCTACACACTATACTAGTGTAACTCTTGGTTTCTGGCTCATTCTGTGTCTTAACATCATGTCTGTCTGAGTACTGAACTACCGTCAGTACTTCTAGTTTGTCTGATAACTGTGCTAACTTTGTTTCGTGCATCATTTGAATCATAATGTGTTGCATGCAATCATGTTATGAAATCATGCAATATTTGATGCACTTGTATGTATATGATAATAATAAGAAATCATTCATGCCATTAATTCAAATCAAGCACAATTATTAAAGCACTAATTACTGTTTAACATGTACGGAATTACATGGAAAATTGACAGTTCTCACATTTTCCCCCCGTTAAGAAAATTTTGTCCCGAAATTTTAAGCTGCGTTATCGGTTGCAGGGGAGTTAGGGAACAAGTGCGGATACTTTGATTTCATTCGATCTTCAGGCTCCCAAGTAAACTCTGGGCCGTGACGTGAATTCCAGCGAACCTTGACAAGCTTAACACTACTCCTCCGAGTCTTGCTGACTTTCCAGTCTGTAACCTCAACGGGTTCCTCAATAAAGTGGAGAGTACCGTCGATATGCACTTCATCTGCAGGGATGATAACTGTCTCCTGAGTTGGGCTTTTCTTCAAGTTTGATACATGAAATGTATCATGAACATCGTTTAGTTCCGCTGGTAATTCCAACTTATACGTTACGGTACCAACCCTTTCCAATATCCTGAATGGCCCAATGTAACGTCGGTTTAATTTGCCGCATTTTCCAAATCGTGCTACACCTTTCCAAGGTGAGACCTTTAACAAAACCATGTCTCCTACTACAAATTCCAAAGGTTTTTGTCACTGATTTGCGTAGCTCTTTTGTCGATCATGAGCCGCCTTGATGCGCTCTCGGATCTGCATGATCTTGTCAGTTGTTTCTTGAACTAGTTTGGGACTAACCATCTGTCTATCTCCAGCATCTGCCGAACACAACGGTGAACGGCATTTACAGCCATGGAGTGCTTCGAACGGCGCGGCTTGAATACTTGTACGGTAGCTGTTATTGTAGGAAAACTCAACTAGAGGTAGATGAGTATCCCAACTGCCACCCAAATCCATTACACAAGCGCTAAGCATATCTTCCAGTGTTTGAATAGTTTGCTTGCTCTGACCGTCTGTCTGTGGGTGAAAGGTCGTGCTCAGATTCAGCTGAGATCCAAAGGCTTCCTGAAAGGATTGCCAAAACCTTGATACAAACCGTCCATCTCTATCTGATATTATCGAGATAGGCACTCCATGACGTGCTACTATCTCCTTGAGGTAAAGCTCAGCTAGCTTCCCAGTGCTATCCTTCTCTCGAATCGGTAGGAAGTGCGCGGACTTTGTCAATCGGTCCACTATTACCCAAATCATATCATGCCCTCTAGGTGTCCTGGGTAACTTTGTTATGAAGTCCATCAAAATCTGTTCCCACTTCCACATGAGTATTTCAGGCTGTTGCAAAAGTCCTGAAGGTTTCTGATACTAGGCCTTGACCTTAGCACAAGTTAGACATTTCCCAACATAAATGGCAACATCACTCTTGAGTCTTGGCCACCAATAATAATCCTTCAGATCTTGGTACATCTTGTCCGATCCTGGGTGGATTGAGTACCGCGACTTATGAGCTTCATCAAAGATAACTTCTCTAATACCGCCATAAAGCGGAACCCAAACGCGTCCCATGAAATACAAGGTTCCTTCCTTGTTAGGCACCAACTTCTTCTCCATTCCTCGGAGATACTCAACCTTAAGATTTTCCTTCTTAAGAGCTTCTTGTTGTGCGGCACGTATACGTGAAGTGAGGTCTGTCTGAATAGTCATTTCTAAAGCCCGAACCCTTATGGGCTTAATCCTTTCCTTTCGACTTAAGGCGTCTGCTACCACATTCGCCTTTCCAGGATGATACTTGATTTCGCAGTCATAATCATTCAGCAACTCAACCCATCGTCGCTGTCGCATATTAAGCTCCCTCTGATCAAATATGTGCTGCAGATTGTTATGATCCGTGAAGATAGTACATCGAGTACCATATAAATAATGTTGCCAGATCTTCAAGGAAAATACCACTGCACCTAGCTCCAGATCATGAGTGGTATAATTCTTCTCATGTACTTTAAGTTGGCGTGAAGCGTAAGCGATAACCTTTTGGCGTTGCATGAGCACGCAACCTAATCCCTGTTCGAAGCGTCACAATATACCACGAAGTCTTTCGTGCCTTCGGGTAGGGATAGTATTGGTGCATCACATAGCTTGTTCTTAAGCAGTTGAAAGGCTTCTTCTTGCTTGTCTCCGCATTCGTACTTATTGTCCTTCTGAGTAAGGGAGGTCAGCGGTTGAGCTATCTTGGAGAAATTCTCAATGAACCTGCGATAGTAGCCCACTAAACCCAAAAACTGTCGAACCTCAGTCGGTGTCTTAGGAGTTCCCCAGTTCTTAATTGCCTCAATCTTTGTGGGATCCACATGAATGCCATTCTCGTTTACTACATGCCCGAGGAACTGTACTTCGCGAATCCAAAATTCGCACTTAGAGAACTTAGCGTAGAGCTTTTCCTTCTTTAGCAGCTCTAGAATGGCTCTGAGATGTTGCTCGTGATCTTCCTTCGTCCGCGAATAAATCAGAATATCGTCGATAAATAAAATCACAAATTTATCGAGATATGGCTTGCACACACGATTCATCAAATCCATAAACACTGCCGGCACGCTAGTTAACCCAAACGGCATCACGAGGAACTCGTAGTGTCCATAACGAGTTCTGAACGCAGTTTTTGGTATACTTTCCTCTTGAATCTGCAACTGATGATAACCCGATCGAAGATCAATCTTGGAGTAGTAGCTTGATCCTTGCAATTGGTCGAATAAATCATCAATCCTCGGTAATGGATACAGATTCTTGATTGTTAGCTTGTTCAGATCCCGGTAGTCGATACACATTCGAAAGCTACCATCCTTTTTCTTAACGAACAGCACTAGAGCTCCCCAAGGTGAGAAGCTCGGCCTTATGAATCCCTTGTCCAATAACTCCTGAAGCTGCGTGGATAACTCTTGCATCTCTGAAGGCGCAAGTAGATAAGGTGCCTTGGCTACTGGCGTGGCGCCTGGAACCAAGTCAATGCGGAACTCGACTTGTCTTTGCGGAGGTAATCCTGATAAGTCTTCGGGGAAGACCTCAGGATATTCCCTTACCACAGGGTATCTTAAATCTTCGGCTCTTCGGCTTCCTTATCCACTACATGAGCTAAAAAGGCAACACATCCCTTCCGTAGAAACTTCTGTGCTTTCATACAGTTGATGATTCGCAAAGGCATATCATGCTTCTCTCCATGAATCACGATCGTCTCCTCATTCGCTATCGGAATGCGAATGATCTTCTCACGGCAAACTATCTCCGCACGGTTTCTAGATAACCAATCCATCCCGACCACGACATCGAAGCTTACCAAATCAACTGGCAGAAGATCTATCGAAAACTCACGCTCTCCAAGCTCCAAAACACAACCACTTATCACCTCATTCGCCTGTACTAACTTTCCATTAGCCAACTCTATCGAATACGGGGCGTCTAACTTATTCGCAACTAAACCAAGTATATTCTTAAGGTCTAGGGACACAAAGCTAAAATCGGCACCAGTATCAAACAGCACAGATGCATAACGTTGATTAATAGGGAACATACCAGTAACCACATTCGGATCCAGGCGTGCTTCCCTGGCTCCAATGGTGAACACCCTTCCACGAGCTTGATTATTCTTGGGGCAGTCCCGCTTAAAATGCCCCATATCACCGCAACCATAACATCCTTGGCCGCGTCCTTTTCCATTACCACCCTGGTTGTTATTGTTATTTCCTCCACGGTTTCCATTTCCCGCTTGATTCCCATTTCCATTTCTGTTTCCATTACCTCCTTGATTGTTGTTTCCTCCCTGGTTTCTGTTTCCATAACCATTCCCACCACGGTTGCCATTACCGTTACCACCCTGATTTCCATTCCCGCGTCCTGCTCCGTACTAACACGTCTCCTTAGAATGACCAATTTTCCCACAAGTTTCACATTTTCCGAATCTGCACCGACCAACATGATGAAGTTGGCAGATGTCACACTTCGGTAGGGTACCCATGTACCCTTTTCCCTTATTTTCAGCATTTGCAGCGCCAGTCTGTACCTCAGCTGGCTGATTAGTGTCTCTTTGCTTGTTGGCATTGTTGTTGTTCGCTCGGGTACCCTTCTGGAAGTTAGTGAACTTTCTTTTGTTATCCCCTGATGACTCCACATGAGTCTCTTTCTTCTTTGTTTCAGAAATCGAGAACTTTCCCAACCGAATTGCTTCCTCGGTAAGCGCCAAACTTAAGTCAATAGCCTCAGAAATAGTTGGAAGCTGTCACCATGCTCAGAATCTGAGGTGCCAATCCCCAGATGAATCGTTCAATCCTTTTAAACTCCGGCTCCACCAAATAAGGAACAACTCTCGACAAATCATGAAATCTCTGAATATACTCAGCCACCTTTGGACCATCCACTTTCAACTTCCAGAATTCCGTTTCCAACTTCTGAATCTCTACTCGAGAACAATACTTTCTACGCATTAACTCTTTCAGTTCATCTCACGTTAATGCATACGCAACAGCCTCACCCAAAGTTTGCACCTGGAGGTTCCACCACGACAGTGCCCCGTCTAGGAATAACCCAGAAATGTATGTGACTCTCTATTCAGGAGCGCATTTGCTCATTCTCAATACAGAGTCCGTCTTCTCCACCCAGCGTACGAAGGCGACAACACCCCCGGTGCCATTGAAATTTAGGGGCTTGCAGTCCAAGAACTGTTTATAGGTACAACCTGTAACACAAGCATCATCATTCACAGAAAGCATTAGCAAAGCACAAATGGAAATATCCAAACGAGTTGTAATGTGTCTTAGGTGACTTAACATTACCATTTGGGGGATTCCCAGAGGTACCTCCACTGTGTTCGGAGCGGAGTGCCTCGTGTTGTGCGATGGCTTGTGAGATGCGCTCTTGTAACTCTGCCTCTGTCCTCGATAGAGGGTTGTTGGTATCGGTATTCCTTCGAGGTGGCATCTTTCTTCTAGTAAGAAGATTCGGGTAGGCCAGGCCTTATTCGATAAATAAATAAATAATTGTCTAGGAGTCGTATGTACATATATATATAGGCAATCATCATAGCAAGCAATCATGCAACAACATAATCATAGCATGAACATGTAATCCAACAACGTATTTAATGAGAACACGACTATTGAGCTTTCATTAATGACCAACCACAAGTTACATTGTTTTCACATTGTACCATATCAAAAGAGACATAGGGTCACACTACCCTTGTCAGATAAGTCTGCCAATATACAAAAATAATATAGTCAAAAAGTGGTCTTCCATTCTTCACAATCTCGGCTCAATTGTAGTGCTCTCACCAAAAGTAGTGCATCTGCATAAAACCAAAAACCTACGGTGCTGATGGAGGAGGAGGAGGGAAGAAAAGAAAACTGCGGACATGGGCAAGCTCCTCCTCGAGCTCGTAAACACGACAAAGCAAAAATCTAATCTGCTGTTCGATAGTGAGAAAGCGGGCATCAAAACCTGGAATAGGTGCGGGAGCAGCAGGTGGAGGTACGAATGAAGATGATGATGAATGTGGAGGGAGAGAAGTGGAATGACAGGGACATGGTGATCGTCGGGTACCCTCACCGAGCTCTAGCTCGAGAACTCTACGACTCAAAATCTCAAACTGTAACTGGAGTGACAAAAGTAACTCATCTCGAGTGTAGCCTCCATAATGAGAGGGATGATAAGGGTCTGAGATGGGCATGGTATATGGAGGGAACCACCGAAATGGCTCATCAAGCGATGCAGGTGTAAATGGAGTAAAAGGTGTAGTCTGTGGGATCAGAGGGAAATCGGCTGAAGCAAACGGATCAAAACTCGGGGGCTATCCCGAGGTACCCTCCCCTGGTCAGGGAGCGGGGATCTCCTAGAGAAATACAATCGGAAGATCAGTGCGATGAGCGTCAGACACAAATGGATGTGGGGGAGCAACATCAGCGGGTGGAGGTGGTTGAATGAATGGATCAACAAGTGGGAGATCGAATGGTGCAGGGGCCGGCTCCGGGATAAGAGGTGCAATATCAGGCAGACCAAATGGAACATGGTCTGGCTCAGGAACAGGCTCTGGGATATGAGGAGGTGTAGTGACTCGAGCAGGGGATAGTGGTGCAGCTGACATCGCAGTGTCGTCATCTGAATCAGTGGCATCAAGTTGAAGTCCTATAGCTTGCAGGGCTGAGGAAGTCACAGACTCGAAGGAGTCTGAAACTGAATGCAAGCTAGAGTCAGAAGATAACTCGATAACAGGTATGGCTGGAGGGGGTACGTCTAGTACTACAACAATATCGTCAATCTCTCCATCACCCTGCGCATCCGCTGGGGGACTATCCAAAAATAGATCAACGTCATCGCCAAAAAGGTCATCGATGGGCCAATCCTCAAGGGGAATGACCATGAGGGGAACTGGATCAAGAATAGGTGCAACAATATGCTCACCATCGGGGTGACCGATGATGAGGTGGTCATGGATAGGAGCAGGGAAATCAAAAAGATCCTCAACAGGAATGCCATCAGCTAGAGGTGCGTCATCTCCAAAATCCGGGAGAGCGAAGGGCTGAAAGTCATCGTCGTCATCAGATAACATATCTGGATCACTCTCGGTATCAGATGTGAAAATCTCCAGCTCAGGCACGATCTCATCGTCTGAAACAATGGCCATAGGGTCGTGAGCGTCAGACAATCCGCTCTCAGAGGAAGACATGGGTGTCTGTAACATAATAATCATAACATGTGCACATATATTAACCACTAACACTTAGTGTAAGTAAACAAGGACAATCATCACTTAATCATATATTCACGTTATCCTTCATGAGACTTTTTCTATCTTAACTAGTCTACCCCATGCAGACTAAAACTACCACTGTGACCTTACTCGTGTTCCTTGTCTTTCCTTTGTAAAATATTTGTTCCATGGATCTTGGCGTTTTGTAAATGCAATGAAAAATATTTTGAAAAAAAAATATTTTCGTGCGAGAGCCCTAATGATTGTAGTCTAGACTCTAGAAGGAATCCTAGTTCGCTACAATCGAAGCTCTGATACCAAACTGTCACACCCTGACTTTTGCGGAAGCGTGTGATGTGTGACTTGCTTAATATCATTGCATTCAATCACAACAAACAACTATATACTAGAAACCATGATGTTCATCCATTACTAAGTTTCAAATCATTACAACCCACATTGTTCAACACCAAACAAAGACTTCGAGTTTAAAGTACAAACCAACCAAATGTTTAAAGTTCCATGAAGGACTTTGACAAAAGACATAAATAAAACCAAGGCTTTGACTTGTATGTCTTATCGAGGATAAAACATCCAAGTCAAACCCTACAAAAGTGCGGATGACATCATTTATTGAAGACACAGCTTGAAAACTTTCAACCTTCGCCTGATCCATCAATTCCCTGAAATACATCTAGTGTGAAAACATCAACAAAAGTTGAGCGAGTTCATGGGTTTGCATGTGTGCACGAATAACCTTGTAAAAATTTGTAAGTATGTATTTGTAAACCGGTATGAAAGCGTCTATGAACAGATCAATTAATGATTTACAAGGTCATTAATATGTGTGCAACGGCGTAGGAAGGCTCAAACCTAGCAGATTTTGTACCGGGCTTCCGGGTGGAAGACATAGTCACCACCTTCGGCCACTTCCGGCCTAGGGGTGGGGCTCGCAACACCCAAATAGATCTATCACTCATGACCCTCGGTCCTTATACGAGGATTAATGGTCTTAAGTATGCGCCTACCCATCCACATGATCTAACAGTTCATTCCTTAGCTAACCATACCATTTGAAATCATTGAAATATTTGTAACATGTAATTCACCCCCGAAGTTATAAAATTGAAAACAGTTAAAAGAAAAGGGGGACATGAACTCACAATCTTGCGTCCTGCAAACTGGTGTAACTCAAAGATCCTGTCCCGAAGTCGTGCAACTACCTACACACGTGCTATGGTTTATTAGACGGCTGGGTCGTGCCCTGGCCTTTAGTCTTGTTTATTATGACTTATCATTCTTTGAGTTACGTCTTGGATGTAATAAATGTTATTCCAAAGTATATAATTATTGGTTAAAATAATAATATTTTAACTTAAATTATATTTATTAATTATTGGAATATTTGTTAAAATACTATATTTTAACTTATTTTACTTGTAATCCTTCCATGAATAATTTCCCCAAGGATGGGTATACCTTTACTTGTGTAATTTAGTCTTGTGTATTTTGCCAAGTATTGGTGGCGTATTCCGGTGTGTATTTATACGTACGAAAATACGTATTTTTATTGTATTTATTAAGTATTCTTATACTTAATTTTTGGATTTAAATTTCCGGAATATTATTTTTAACCAATAAAAGTCACCAATTTATATTCTTAAAATATATATATTTTAAGAAACCTTTTTATAGAAAATTATCTATAATCCTTTCTTGGCAAAAATAATTATATTTTCATATAAACCTCAAAAATAATATATTTTCAAGATTAACTTATAAAATATTTATAAATCCATTTTTCTCCCAAAAATAATATATTCTAAATTTGTTTAAGAAAATATATATTTTCTTCAAAAATATTATATTTTCTAATTGTTCAAGAAAATATATATACCATTTTCTCTATTCGAAATAATGTATTTTCTACTGCAAAAAATATGATATATTTTTGTATCACTTGTAAAAATTATAATTTCCGTTTCTTTGGTTTCTAAAATACCGTTTAACGAATTTGTCAAAAAAATATATATGAACTTAATTCCGGAATATATATGTAATTCATATTCCTTGTTCGGTTTGTCCAATTTTGGGGTATAAATTATATATTTGTTTTCTTGGAAATTTTGGTATTATTTTGTATTACAATTTTTGGTATTTTGGTAAGTTATATTATTTTCAAGTCCTAAAATAATATAACTAATACACATAATATACAAGTAGCACACAAATTGTGGCTTCTAAATATATATTTTCCTAAATATATACTTAGTCACTTTTATTTATCAAAAACAACCTCAAACATTTGTAATTTTTGTAACAAAAATTATGGCAAATTTTATATGAAAAATCATGGTTAAAAATTTACTTATAAACACTTGTTTAAAAATACTTTTCTAAGTGTTTAAATTCTACAAAAAAATTGCCATAGTTTCCCCTTAAAAATGGAGGTTTCCATGCTTTCAAAGCATATCATTTTCTTTTAAAATCATCACAAATCAACAACAATTCAATCAACACTTACCATGAGCCAAAATCTTGCAATTTACACTACATCATGAACTTGAAATTTTGTAAAAACTTATAGTAACTTAGTATGTTGTTAAGTAAGCTTAGTTACCCTTTAAAACATGGTTAATTGTTTATAAATCACATTTTTGAAAAATCTAGTCCTTTACAACTTAAAAGATGATTTTTCTAAAAATAATTCTCTTGTATTTTTCTTGTTACAAACATGTTTCTAGTCTTGATTTAGCACTAAAAATGTGATTAATTTCCTTAGAACTCATGACTTTGTAAATCTTGTAAATAAACTTGGTTTCTTGAGAAAATTAGTTTTGAAATCATCCATCTACAAGACTTATGTTATGTATAAATCATCATTATGCTCAAAAACATCTTCATTTTCAAGTTCATGTTTCACATAATAGGATGATCATTATGATTTCACAAGATCTATCCTCTCACTTGCTAGATCATATGTTTAATCACAATCTAGCAAGCTTCTTATGATGTTAACATCATAAACACAAGAAATCAACAATCAAGATTCACACATACTCTAAAACAACATAGATTCTTATGATTTTAAGCTTTATGTTAGAGTTCATCTTCTTGATTCTTTATGATCTTCATGTTTAACCATGTACATAATATTTTAACCAATCAAAAGAGAAGCAAAATCAAGTTTCAAGAGTCTTACTACTAGCACAAGGCTAGGGAAGAAACCAAAGATGATGAAGTTGATGAACAAGATGGATAAAAGCCCTAGAGAGTGGTCCTTCAACCTCCAATGGCTCCAAGCTCCTTAATCTTGCTTCTAACACCTTAGGATCACCTTGGAATGGATGAGATTGAAATGAAAGTGGTGGTGGTGTGGGTGGTTGTTCACGGTCGAGAGGAGAAGGGAGAGGAGTGAAGGTGTTGGTGTTGTGAGAAATGAGTTTAAGTGTGGTCTTGTGGATTTTAATAAACATGTCTCCAACAACACTTAATCCATAGGTTAATATGCTCCTAAAGTTCCCAACAAATCATATAAACAATTCAAAGAAATCAAGGGGTGGGTCCACCCTTGGTGACCGTCGCCCATGGGGGGGGGGTATAAGGTTAGATTGTAATGGATAGTTAGATG
This sequence comes from Helianthus tuberosus, assembly GCA_030545235.1. Taxonomy (NCBI): domain Eukaryota; kingdom Viridiplantae; phylum Streptophyta; class Magnoliopsida; order Asterales; family Asteraceae; genus Helianthus; species Helianthus tuberosus. The sequence goes on along the minus strand of CM060426.1, from coordinate 44,453,074 downwards.
TTATGGTTAGAATCTAAGTGTAAGTTAGTGTTATATGTGTGTTATGTAATTATAAGATGTGTTATGATGTTCGGTGACCATAACTAGCTCGGAAATGATAAAACAATGCTTCTAGTGAAAATTTGGTGTTTCGGGTAGTGTCCGGTTGTTCGGTTGGTTACCGGTTCGTTAAGGTGCTAAATTACACAGTTTAGTGTGCTTTATGTTCCCTTTTGTGACAGTTTTGATTCCCGACACCTAGGAAGGTATTCTGGACCATTAAGCCATAATTCTGCACTATATTGTATTGTTAAAATGCTGATTTTTGCTGAAAATTGCTGAATTCTGCAGTTTGTGTGAGTTTTAGGCACTTTCCAGCACTTAAACTATCACTAGAAAGGCAGTTTTATGATCCTTACTTTCCTACACACTATACTAGTGTAACTCTTGGTTTTTGGCTCATTCTGTGTCTTAACATCATGTATGTCTGAGTACTGAACTCCCGTCAGTACTTCTAGTTTGTCTGATAACTGTGCTAACTTTGTTTCGTGTATCATTTGAATCATAATGTGTTGCATGCAATCATGTTATGAAATCATGCAATATGTGATGCACATGTATGTATATGACAATAATCAGAAATCATTCATGCCATTAATTCAAATCAAGCACAGTTATTAAAGCACTAACTACTGTTTAACATGTACGGAATTACATGGAAAATTGACAGTTGTCACAACAGATTTGTTTCTACACGTCCTATTATGCGTAGGAATGATTCATCAATTAACATATCACAAAAACCCTAAGTTTCTCTGTTTCTTAGAATTTTCACATAACTTTGAGATTTTCTCGAAAAGTTATCGTTTTAGATTATGTTGGCATGTTAATATATATATGAGTCCATATATATATATTTAAGATTTTGTGACTTGAACGATTTTATTGGTGACCATTATCACATAAATCCGTTAACACACCCGTTTATACGTAATATATCTATGATTTGCGCGTCGTAATATATATACATAAACGTACACATAAATCAACATAGTAACACGTGTAATCTTGTTAACTTATTTATTTTGTCATTTTTATGGCATGCATACATAAAATAACTTATATGTATCAAATTTCATGCTCGACAAATAAGTTACACGTTAAACGCGATTTTACCGATTCTAAACGCACAAGTGTACATGCATTGTCTAAATTCCCCGCTATCATGTCAACACTTAACATATTATCACATTCACATGTTTAAATCACATCACACATTTTAACACATAAGGTTCACTTAAAATAACCCATACTAGTGTTCATTGTAAAACGCGTATTTTAGTGATTCGGTAACGTTTTCGGGCGTCGGAAGTCACGTATGACCAACCAAACACCAAGTAAACTTAAAATTAGTTAAAATACTTATTTTTAAACTAAAAATATCAGTTTACTTACTGATCTAAATCAGTTTCATAAAAATCGTTCGAAAAGCCGATTTTTGACCATTTTACCGCATAGTTTTGCGTTAAACGTTACTATAACCATCCCAACTTGGAATGACTTAATATTTTTAACACAATACATGTTATTTACTGATTAAAATAGTGATTATAATCAGATTAGTTCAGTTTTTGTGTAAGTCACATAAATCATGCGATTTCATGTATTTTACAACTCCTAATGCACTAAGTACAACATGGAAGACTAGTAAACTTTATGACAAAGTTTTATATCATTAAACACTTCAAAATAATCATATTTTAGTGTTTGCAATCTGATCAAAAATTGTTTTTATCAAATCATGCTCAAATCATCATTTCATGCTTTCATATCATCATGCATGCTCATGTATGTGCATCTAATGCACTCATTCAACATCATCATCATTACATATGATTTAATCATACCCAAGAACACATTAACTCCATGTTCTTATAAAACACAACATATATCGTCATGATCATCCAATTATTCATACATAAATGCAAGTATTCTCACATTTATAAATATGTGACAAACCTTTTAGCGCTAGTTAAGAAGCACTGAGATAAGCATGAAAATTGCCTTATTATTATGGGTGCACCCATAATAATAACATGAGGTGCATGTGAATCCCAGTGAGGCTTAATAGGTGTGAAGGGGGTTCTGTTCCACTATTTGTTTAATGTTAGAGTTTCTCAAATCCAAGGAAGTCATAGTAATGATTGACTCCAACTCAACTTCGATCTTATCTTTTTCACTCTTCATGTTTAGAATCATGAACGAACGTGGAGGACGTAACGGTGGACGTGGAGGTGGCCGCGGCGGTGGACGTGGCAACATCAACATGACCCAAGCAGAGTTGACTGATCTGATTAACACATGTGTGGCTGAGGCTTTGGTAGCCCAGCAAGCTGGTACGATATATACCAGATAAATCATAGTCTTCGGTCGTTCACTCGATTCTTATTTATGCGTACTTTCTTTTTGTTTTAGGTCAAGCTGTGAACCAGAACCAAAACCAAAACAATCCACCTGTGTGTACGTTCAAGACGTTCATGGATTGCAAGCCTCAAACTTTCAGTGGAGCTAAAGGTCCTGTGGGACTGCTCCGTTGGTTTGAGAAAGCCGAATCCATTTTTTCTATGTGCAACTGCCCAGCTGGGGACAGGGTGAAGTTTGCTTCTGGCACCTTGGAGGACAGTGCTTTGACTTGGTGGAATGCTCAGGTGCAGATGCTGGGCATTGAAATGGCAAACGCTACTACCTGGGATGATTTTAAGGAACTGATGAGAGAGGAGTTACTGTCCTCGCGATGAAGTGCAAAAGTTGGAAAACGAGTACTATAACTTGAAGATGGAGGGATCTGAGATCGAGGCTTATACGAAACGGTCTCACGAGCTGGCAAGCATGTGCCCTAACCTATCCCGATCACCACCCCGCAGGATCGAACTCTACATTAAGGGATTGGCACCACAAGTTAAGGGGTTAGTCACTGCAGTGAATCTCGACAACCTACCATGGATTATCAGACTGGCTCACAAGATCACTGATAAGGAGGTGGAGCGTGGTTCGCTGTCACCACGTGTTGCTGCTACTACTGCTACCCCCACCACCGACAACAAGCGTAAGTGGAATGACGCAGACAAGGCAACTAACTCGAATCAGTCACAAAAGAAGCCTGACAACAACACCACCCGCAGCTTCAGTCAGTCCTCTTCTGTCAACCAAAATCAGAAAAACAGCCAAACTTCGGGTTCTTATGCGGGGAAACAGCCGAAGTGCAATAAGTGCGGTTTTCACCACCACAGCTCGTGTAACCGAGCATGTCAAAGGTGTGACAAGGTGGGTCACATGGCGAAAACTGTAGAGCTCTATATCCCAAGCAACAACAGCAACAGCCCCAACAATAGCAACAAAGGCAGCAACCCCAGCAGAATCGGAGTAATCAGAGGGGATGTTATCAGTGGCAGTGAAGGGAACTTCAAGAAGGATTGCCCAGAATTGAATCAGAACGCCAACAATAACAATGGGGGTAATCGCCAGAATAACAACAACGCAGGGAACAACAATAATGGGAATGGCGGTGGAAATGGCGCTCGTGGGAGAGTGTTTACTATTGGAGCAGGTGATGCAAGGAACGATGGCAACGTCGTGACTGGTACGTTCTCTGTCAATGGTATTTTCGCTTCTGTGTTATTTGACTCTGGTACCGACTGGAGTTATGTGTCTTTGGGGTTCAGTCGTCAGTTAGGGTTAACTCCAACACCTCGCGAGGTCAAGCATGTAGTGGAATTGGCTGATGGCAAGTCGATAGAAGCCTCACATGTACTTTTAGGGTGTAAACTCGATCTTCTAGGTCAAGTGTTCGACATTGACCTTCTTCCCATCACACTTGGTAGCTTTGATATAGTTGTTGGTATGGATTGGTTGTCAAAACACCGAGCCGATATACTTTGCAAGGAGAAAATCGTGCGTGTATCTCTCCCTAGTGGGGAATCGTTGTCTGTCCAGGGTCATCGAAGTGGTGCAACTGTCAGTCTCATTTCATCCATGAAAGCTAAGAAGTTTATGCGGAAGGGCAACCCTGCTATTCTTGCGCTTGTTACTGATACTCAACCTGGAGAGAAAAGAATTGAGGATTTACCTGTTGTTCGTGAATTTTCTGAAGTTTTTCCCGAGGAACTTCCAGGTTTACCTCCACACCATCAGGTGGAGTTCCAAATTGATCTTACACCAGGAGCAGCACTGATTGCTCGTGCACCTTATTGCCTTGCACCTGGAGAGTTGCAAGAATTGTCTAATCAACTCCAAGAACTGTTGGATAGAGGCTTTATCCGACCCAGTTCTTCGCCTTGGGGAGCCCCAGTTTTGTTTGTAAAGAAGAAGGACGGATCCTTTCGCATGTGTATTGACTACCGTGAACTCAACAAGGTGACAGTCAAGAACCGTTACCCCTTACCTCGCATCGATGACCTGTTTGACCAGTTGCAAGGGTCAAGTTTCTACTCCAAGATTGATCTAAGTTCGGGCTATCATCAGATGAGGGTCTGAGAAGAGTATGTTCCCAAAACAGCCTTCAGAACGCGGTATGGCCATTACGAGTTTCTGGCCATGCCATTCGGGTTAACCAACGCACCAGCGGTATTCATGGATCTCATGAACTGCGTATGTAAACCATACCTTGATGATTTTGTCATCGTGTTTATCGATGACATTCTGATCTATTCTAAGAGCAAGGAGGACCACGAATGGCACTTGCGTCTTATCTTGGAGCTTCTGAGGAAGGAGCAGCTTTACTCGAAGTTTGCTAAGTGTGACTTCTGGATTCGAGAAGTACACTTCCTTGGTCACATAGTCAACGAGCTGGGAATACATGTAGATCCCGCTAAAATTGACTCTATCAGGAATTGGGCCGTGCCAAAGAATCCTTCGGAGGTGCGACAATTCCTTGGTCTTGCTGGATACTATCGAAGATTCACTGAGGGTTTTTCGAAGATCGCTCAACCTCTCACTGCTCTGACACAGAAGGGTGTAGTGTATTCTTGGGGGACGAAACAGGAAGATGCCTTTCAGCTTCTGAAGCAAAAACTCTGCTGTGCACCGATTATGTCCTTACCTGAGGGTACCGAAGATTTTGTAGTGTACTGTGACGCCTCTATTCAAGGTCTTGGTTGCGTGCTGATGCAACGCGGGAAAGTGATACCTTACGCCTCTCGATAGTTGAAAGTCCATGAAAAGAATTACACGACTCACGACTTAGAGTTGGGGGCCGTGGTGTTTGCGCTCAAAATCTGGAGGCATTACTTGTACGGTACCAAATGCACTATTTATACCGACCACAAGAGCCTTTAGCATATCTTTGACCAGAAGGAGTTGAATATGCGACAACGTCGCTGGGTAGAACTCTTAAACGACTACGACTGTGCAATCAAGTATCATTCGGGTAAGGCTAACGTGGTAGCTGATGCCCTTAGTCGAAAGGAAACGAAACCTAAACGTGTCCGCACCTTGCAGCTCACCATCCATTCTAATTTACCTGACCAGATCCGTTCTGCTCAAACTGAAGCGTTGAAAAGGGAAAACATTGAAGCTGAGTATTTGCGGGGCATGGAGAAACGACTTGTAAAGAGATCTGACGGCATCTACTATTTCATGGAACGAATATGGATTCCTCTGCATGGTAACCTTAGAGATATTGTGATGGATGAAGCACACAAGTCTCGATACAATGTTCATCCGGGTTCGAATAAGATGTATCAGGACCTCAAAGTCTTGTACTGGTGGCCGAGGATGAAGGCCCACATCGCGACTTATGTAGGTAAGTGTTTGACTTGTGTGAAGGTCAAGGGTGGAATACCAAAAACCCTCTGGTCTGCTTCAGCAACCGGAGAAACCTATGTGGAAATGGGAGCAAATAGCTATGGATTTCGTCACTGGTTTGCCAAGAACTCAAAACGGAAATGATACCATCTGGGTGATTGTTGACCGTCTCACAAAATCTACGCACTTCCTCGCAATCAAAGAAACTGACAACTTCTCGCAGCTGGCTAGTATCTATTTAAAGGAAGTGGTTTCCAAGCACGGGGTGACAACCTCTATTATCTTTGATCGTGATCCGCATTTCATATCCAATTTGTGGCAAGCGATGCACAAATCATTTGGCTCACGTCTTGACATGAGCACTGCCTATCACCCTCAAACGGATGGCCAGAGTGAGCGAACCATCCAGATATTAGAAGACATGCTGCGGGCATGTGTTATCGATTTTGGTAAGGGTTGGGAGAGACACTTACCCTTGGTGGAGTTTTCCTACAATAACAGTTACCATACCAGTATCCAGGCAGCTCCGTTCGAGGCTTTGTACGGGCGAAAATGTCGCTCACCTCTCTGTTGGGCTGAGGTGGGTGACAGCCAGGTCACAGGCCCTGAACTCGTGCTCGAAACCTCTGAGAAGATTGTACAGATCAGGAATAGCATGGCGGCAGCGCGTGATCGCCAGAAAAGCTACGCTGATAAGCGTAGGAAACCCATGGAGTTTGCTGTGGGCGATCGTGTCATGTTGAAAGTCTCACCCTAGAAGGGTGTGGTGCGCTTTGGAAAGCGTGGTAAACTTAATCCACGATACGTAGGCTCATTCAAGATTCTAGAGCGAATCGGTAAAGTGGCTTACAAACTCGAATTACCTGATTAGTTAGGTAATGTCCATGATGTCTTCCATGTTTCGCAATTAAAGAAGTGTTTGTCTGATGAAACACTTGTGGTACCATTCCAAGAACTAAAAATTGATGACAAGTTGCAGTTTATCGAAGAACCTATCGAAATTATGGACCGAGAAGTCAAGGTCCGTAAGCATAGTCGAATCCCGATCGTGAGAGTTCGTTGGAACTCAAGACGTGGACCGGAGTTCACATGGGAACACGAGGATCAGATGAAGCTCAAGTATCCTCACCTTTTCCCAACTGACCAATCTAATCCTGGTGCCACTGGTGAATTTCGGGACGAAATTCCCTTTCAAGTTGGGGATGATGTGGCACCCGAGGAAAATCCATGGTCATCCTGATCTAACACCTCGCCACTTTTGGATTACTTATCAAATTTTGGTACGAAATTTCTTTCAAGTTGGGGATGATGTGACAACCCGAGATTTCAAGGTCTTTACTCTATGTATTACTTGTTTCACAACTCTGTTTTCATAATTCGTTTTACGTTGTAACTTGTGCATGTTTGATAAATGATGAACGTATTATTCTGTGTGGTTGTATTGTACATGTTTCATAACTAGGGTCCTTCGTCATAAACCCTCCTCGACGAAGGTAGTTCTTCGTCAACATCAAACTCGATGAAGTATAGATCCTTCGTCATTACTAGGGTCCTTCGTCATAAACCCTCCTCGACGAAGGTAGTTCTTCGTCAACATCAAACTCGATGAAGTATAGATCCTTCGTCATTACTACACTCGACGAAGCTTAGAACCTTCGTCATCACTCTACACGGCGAAGAAGGTCCTTCGTCAAGACCCTCGGCCCAGGTCCACTTGTGGCCCATACCTTTCAGATTGTATAACCTCTCATAATCATAACCGTAAACACAAAACCCTACTGTTCTCTCTCTCTGTTAGACGGCAGCCATTCTCCTTGGTTGTGAGTCTTTAATCGATCTTTCCTTGTGCACAACCATCGTGCGGTTAGTAACACTTTCATGATTTGAATAAACCTCCATGTGATTCTTGTTCATGTGTACTTGATTTGTTTATTGTGGTGAAGGAGAACATATGCATGATCTAATGCTTAGTTGGTAATTCGATATGAATGATGTTAATTTTTAGGGTTGCATGATAACAAGGTTTTGATGAATGACTTGCAATAACAAACTGATTAGATTCGAACAGTATGCTCTGAGGATATGAAACAGTGAGAGTATGAGTAGGGTTAGTCGTTAAAAAGGGGTTTTGATGTCTTGATACTGAATCTGAGGAATTAGAACATGTATGATAGAGGTTCGATGATCTGTGTACGTTTACATTCATTATGTGGTTTGCTAATTCTGTTCGATGAACTAGTATTATGACTTAACAATCTGTTGGTGTTTGGGCATTGCATGATTCGAGATGTGTCATGTTAAGCATAATAATTAGGATGAATGATTTTGATGAATGGTGTTTGATCTGATATGTTAACTATCAACCTGTTAGAAACTGTTACTGCACGAATTAAGGAGATTATAACTGCCTTTGATGATCAGTGACGAAGCTTTGATTCTTCGTCGACTGCCCATTGACGAACTCTCTCCTTGGCGAAGTATGGTTCTTCGCCATGGGAATTGTTCGCCAAAAAGATCTTCGTCAGGGGGATACCCCACATCAGAATGTGTGGAATGATGAATGTTTATGATTAAGTTCTAATTGCTGCCTGTCAATAATTGTTATGTGTTATACCATGATCACTCTTGAATGCACACTGTGAATATATCTAACACAATGATCCATGAAACTGATTTCATTGGTAACCATGGTAGGGTTGGTTGACTAACTTGGAACGGGTAACTTAACAAACCAAGCAAACCAAGGTGAGTTCATTTCTTTCAAATACAAGCATGCGTCCGGTGGGGACAATCTAACTATCAAACAAATAAACGGATTTTCATGAACCCACATCCTTGTAGGGGATGTGAAGCGGATTTCACAAACCTATATCCTTGAAGGGGATGTGAAACAGTTTTCAGTAAATGTAGATGTCGGATAATACACTCACTTTCTATCATTTAAGTCCCATCATACTACCGGGTTAGTTGCTTGTAGGGCAACGGGGTTATTAGTTGATAGCGCTATTAGGTTTGGCACCCTCACGACGTACCTGGATAGGACGGGCGTGAACTAATAACTTTAAAATCATGACCAATGTTTGATAGAGCATTGGAGAATGGCAAAAAGGGTCGTCTGCGGTATCGAGTTATTATCAACATAGCATAACATAAGTCAATACTTGGTAACAATCGGTTAAACAACTGTGAACTCACCAGCGTTGTCTGATACACTTTTCTGCATGCTTGCAGGTCCTTAGGTACACTGTCATGGAACTTGCAGTCTGGGAAGCTGGAGTGGTCATGGGTCATGGCATTTGGAACGCTTCTCGATGTTGCATTGTTTTGAACATTCTCATTTAAACTTATTAAACAAACTATTATGCTTCCGCTGAACATGTTGATTTTCTAAATGGTGTTTGAATTATACAATTTCAATTAATGGAAAGTTTTATTTTATTTATGTATACATGGTTCAATGTGATTAGTGGCTAGATCCTGGTACGTCACACGCCTCGCGGGGGTCTCCGCTTGTGGTATTTTTGGGGGTGTGACATTGCAGATATGATGAGATATATCTTCGGGCCTCCGCAGCCAAGATACTACTGATCAGGTCGTGTCTCATCTCGTCTTGTATATTTTTGTACATTATTATGTTTCATGTTTTTTGTTGGGGTTAGGTGGTGTTAATGTATTTGATGTGTTTTTGGGTGGTGAAAGTTGGTGGTGTTTTAAGTTATATAAAAAAACAAAAAGAAATTTGTGGTTTGAGAAAAGAAGCAAAAATGGATGTTCTTGGTGTAAGCGATCTTCCCTTCAAAACCATACATTGGGGACAATGTATCCCAAGTATGGGGATGAGGGGAAATTTTGAAAAAAATTTAAAATCAAGTGAAAATGGTCCGAATTGAAAATTTGAATACTAAACCGCATGATACACCGGCAACCCATATCCCCTTGTTCTTTCTTGGTGAGAGTTGGGCCATCTCTTTGAGTTATTAGAAATAATTATCTTTGATGAGAGTGGCAATGGGTGGGGGTGCATTAGAACTTGTGCTTGAATTCGGTTTAAGGCCTTAGCTTGATATGCATGTGAAGAGGATAAGGGCAATTAGATAGCCTCATCTTGGTGAGTGCGAGTGTGGGATTTAGGGGGTTGGACCTCATAAATTATATATATGAGCATGGTAGTGAGAGGGGCGGGGGTTTGGACTTTAGTAGCCCATTTGAGCTTGAAGCCGATCATTTGTAACCCGTGCCTAGTTCCTCTAAATTTAGCCCGTATTTGACCCGGTCTATTAGTGTTGCATCTCTTATTAGTATGTTTATCTTGTTATGTTTGAAAAGAAAAAAATAGAAAAAAGAGATATGAAAGGAAAAAGAAAAAAAAGAGAGAAAAAGCAATGAAAAATGAAAAAAAAATGAATGAGATATGTTATACATAGTTGTTTATGTTTTTCTTAGTTTGAAATAAAAGACCGGGTTGAATTGTTAGCTACTTTGCATATATATTTCCATTTCCTACCCATTTGCCTAGCCACATTACAACTTTTAAGTCCCTTTGATTCACGTGCATGTTTAGCAAATTCTTTAGGCGAAGGACCGATTTGAGTACAAGCATATTGTTGTTCAACTACCCATTTGCTTTGAGTGTGATCTAGCTTCTTTTTGCTAGTTATTCTTTGTCGCCGAGAAGAGAGTCATTGTGAGGGGTGTGTTACATGCGGGCTTAGGAAAGAAATAGTAAATGAGGACATTTGTTTCTTGATTTATATTTGATCGCTTGGGTAATTGAGTTTCCTTTAAATGGGTTGCTTGGAACAAGCAACGGGTAAGTGCGGGGATGTGACGGGTGGTCCGTAGGACAACCCTTAAACGATATAATTATGTGCACATCTCATACTTGAAACGGTTAATTCTTGGAATTTGGTAACTACGGTACATTTGGCTTTGCAGGTCTAAAGAAGCATAAAAGAATAATTTTATGATGCTTGGATAGGAGCTCAGGCCTTGCGGAAACAAATGGGAGGATAGAAGATGTAACAAAAGAAATCGAGGGAGAAAGCCCAGTCAGCGCCGTAGCCTACGGCTAGGGCCGTAGGTTACGACACTCAGTTTAAGCCAAAAGATCGTCGTAATCTAGTTCCAGGCTGCCGTAAAGTTTCAGTAACCGCCGTAGCCTATGGCTAGCGCCGTAGGTTACGACACTGTCCTGGTTACCATATGAAGAATTTGGCGCCGTAGCTTACGGCGCCGTCTGATGCTAATGTTGTAACTGCTCATTTATTGGCAGTTTTATGATGTCTTTTCACCATCTATCATTGTTATTCGGTTACAAAGTGTTCTAGAGGCGATTTTGAGTGTGCTTGGGTGCTTGAAGACAATTTCTAATCATTCTGTTAGTGTTTTGAATCCATATGAACATTGAACTTATTGTGAAGATGATTGTCCAAGCCATGTGTGGCTAAACTTATGGTGATCATCCTGGATTGAAGGTTTGCTTGAGACATTTCGTGTTTTGATCTTTATTTCTAGAATAATAGACTTACAATATTTGTTTGTTTATTATGGTGTGTTGATATTTGTTTGTAAATGGTTAATTGATGCTTTGATCATAGTTTAAACCATACGTTCTTGGTGCCGTTGGCAATCGAGATATCATGGGAGGGATTAGGATTGGGTATTGATTGATTGGTCATCGGGTATCTAATAGTTGTATTTGGTTTAAATTTGATTGAGACTTCGACCTCGCGTCATACATCTGGGGCTTAATCAGTGAGATCAGACATGTAGTCAAGGCAGCTAGGCCACAAACCATAGAAGAAGCAGTAAACTTGCTAACACTCTGACAGATGAATTAGTACGCACGCAAGAGGAAAATCAAAAAAAGAATCTAGCTCAGAAAATTTCTCAGGAATTACGTGGGAAAGGAATAGGTTCATCTTTTTCACCTTTCTGTAAGATATGTAAGAAGAAGCATTCGGGAAATTGCGCAAGATATTGTAATTTCTGCAAGAAGCCCAAGCATAAGGAAGAAGAATGTAGAACAAAAGCTAGTGCCAGAATATGCTACAACTATGGAGAAGCTGGTCATATCAAGCCGAATTGTCCAAAACTAGCTCTAGCGACAACCAACAAAGCAAAGGCAACAGAAGGACCCAAGAAGAATGCCAGAGCATTTGTTTCGACAACATGATTGCCGGTACGTTTTTAGTTAATGATGTTTATGCTAAAGTATTATTTGACTCTGGTGCAAACCAAAGTTTTATGAATACTTCTTTCTGCAAACTTCTCAATCAACCATTAACTAAACTTCACCAAGACTGTCTGGTGGAGACGGCAAATGGAAGTTCTATCAAGATAAGCGAAATCCTGCAGGAAGCAAGGATAGAAATTTTAAACCATAACTTTACCGCTAACCTCTTACCAATGGATCTAGCCGGATTCGATGTGATATTAGGCATGGATTGGTTGGTAGCCAATCAGGCGCGAATTTTATGTGATCAAAAGTTTGTATAAGTAAGTACCCCAACTGGCGAAAGGATCACAATTAAGGGAGATAAGCCAACAAGAACAACGAAACTCATCTCTATGATGAAAGCTACAAACTACGCACGGAAGGGAGGAATGGTGTATATGAATTCCGTAATCATTAACACTAAAGGAAAAGATTAAAAGATATTCCCGTAATATCTAAATTCTCAGATGTTTTCCTAGAAGAGTTACCTGGATTACCGCTAGATCGTGAGGTTGAATTTAGAATTCACCTGATACCAGGAACAAACCGATTGCCAAAGCACCTTATCGCTTAGCGCCAACGGAGATGCAAGAATTGAAGAAACAGCTTGATGAATTACTAGAGAAAAGTTTTATACAACCTAGCTCATCGCCATGGGGAGCACCGGTATTATTCGTCAAGAAGAAGGATGGAACGATGCGTATGTGCATTGATTACCGAGAATTGAATAAGGTTACGATTAAAAATCGGTACCCATTACCGATAATCGATGATCTATTCGATCAACTTCAAAGAGCCCGGTTCTTTTCTAAGATCGACTTACGCTCAGGATATCATCAATTGAAAGTACAGGAAGAGGACATTCCTAAAACTGCTTTCAGAACGAGATACGATCATTATGAATTTACAGTCATGCCATTTGGTTTAACCAATGCCCCAACCGCATTTATGGACATGATGAACAGGATATGTAAACCATACCTGGATAAATTCATAATTGTCTTTATAGATGATATTCTAATTTACTCTAAGAATAAGGAAGAACATGTGGAGCATTTGCATATACTTCTAACATTATTGAGAAAGGAAAAGCTTTATGCTAAATTCTCAAAATGTGAATTTTGGTTGCAAGAAGTACAATTCCTTGGACACTTGGTTAATCATGAAGGAATTCATGTGGATCCCACAAAGATCGAAGCGATTACCAAATGGAAAGTGTCACACCCCTTTCTGCGGCGGAAGCACGAGGTGTGATCATGAAAGGTTCTCATTGCATACGAAAGGTAAACATACTACATGCTCAAAAATAACATCAAATACCATAATTTGAAAACATAATTTTAGCGTTTACGTCACTAAGTAGCATAAAACATTGTCTTAAAAAGTTACAACTTTATTTAAAGATAAACATAAGCGACATCCAAGAGCATAAGCAAGACTGCGCGCACATCCATCCTAGTTACCTGAAATACATGTGAGTTTTGGAAAAACGTCAACATAATGTTGGTGTGAATTCATGCAGTTTTTGTATTTCACGTTTGTATACTTGTATGAAAACATAGTTTGTGTCATGTATAAATCAAGTTTTCGTATATAAATCAAGTATTCATGTGTACACCACGTACTCATGTATAATTCAAGTTTTTCTTGAGTACCCCACGTACTCAAGTATAATTCCCGTCTTCTTGAGTACCCCACGTACCCAAATATAATTCAAGTTTTTCTTGAGTACCCCACGTACTTCAAGTATTAATCAAGTTTTAGTATGGTATGAATTTTATGTAAATAAAGTATTCCTGTAAGTATCAGGATTGTTAATGGGTTGCAAAGCCATTAACATGTGACACGACATAGGAAGTCACCAAACCTTAGGCATTTAGTTGGCATATTCTGAGACACAAAAGCACTACTCGATACTCTCCCTCACCGAGAGTGTGGCTGCCCAGCACCCGTTAGATCTAACCTTTTGTTCTGCGGTCTAGGTATATTGTTGATTAATGGTGCTTATGTACCCTATTCGTGACACGATTTCCCGTATCATTTCTTATAACGCATCAAACTTGGTACTCGTCCTCACCAAGTGCGCTTTTTGTATTCTTATATCTCGTCACACTTGATACTCGTTCTCACCAAGTGTGCTTCTTATATTCTCATATCTCGTCACACTTGGTTCTCGTTCTCACCAAGTGTGCTTCTTGTTATCATACCATTTGTAAACATAATAATATTTGTACATGTATTTCACCCCCGAAGTTATAAAAACTGAAAACAGTTAAAGAAAAGGGGGAGCATGAACTCACAACTTTGCGTTCCTTGCGTCGTAAACTTCACCGGATTTGCTTAATTAACGTCGTAACCTATACGCGTTTTCTTAACGCTAGTCACTAGACTTGTGTCGCACAAGTACAGTCACTCTCTTTTGTGTATATATTCTTGTGTTAAAAATATTTTATATTTTTAACTAAGTATCTTACTTATATTATTTCCTCGAAAATTAATATAAGTATCTCGTGTTTTGCATTTTGCACCCGAATTATGTATCTTGTATGTTGTATGTGTATTTTTATGTTTATACTCCACATGAGTATTTAGTGTATTTTTAAGTCTTAATACACTAGCACGTATAACACATACTATATACACTTAGCACAAAAATTGGTGATCAAACAATATATATTTTTCTCTCAAAAATATATATACTTAATATCCATTTTTATTTTTGAAGAAATCCTTATTTCTTATCACCAAAAATTAGGGAAACCTTGGTAATATTTTTAGATACATTTTTAGGGAATAAGTTTCTCAGAAACTTATATTTTTCTAAGTGTCAAAATTTATAAAAATTTTGACAGAGTTTCCCCTAAAAATTGAGGTTTCCCATGTTTTCAAAACATGTGTTTATTTTCTTTTAAAATCATCAACAACCAATTTCTCAACAACAATCAACAACAATATCAACAACACCATCTTTATTTTCCAAACTTGTCAAAACAAGCATATATCACACACTTATGAACTTGAAAGTTTGTAAAAATGTGTAGTAAGTTACTAACATATTTAGTAGGTCTTGTTATCTTTAAAAATAAATTTAGTTTCTTAAAAACTTTATTTTTAAAGAATATGAAGTTTCACAACTTCTAGTCAAGATTCGCAAAAATATTTCTTTATTGAACTTCCTTGTTACACAAGTGTTTACACACTTGTTTATTTACTAAAAATGCTTTTAGTTCGGATAAGATCCGGGTTTTAATAAAACTAACATTTTTGCTTGGTTCTTCCGACAAACCACTTGTAGATCTTTAGATCTACATGTTTAGAGCCTTATTTTACAAGAAAATTTTTATTTACTCAAGTTCAAGACTTATGAATGGATGGATCCATCATCCTTCAACTTTCTAACTTTTACATCCTACTAGTTCATGCTCCCAAACATGGACTAGTATGCCTAGATAATGATCCATCTTGTTTCTACTAACAACAACATCAAATAATAACAACCATACAAGATTCACATGATTTACACACATATCTACTCTTTATCCAACTAGTTTATCTTTCTTTCAAGACTTTTAGTTTTGATCTTGTGTGTTCTTGAGTTTTAACCGTTAAATCACTTATTAACCACTTTAAATAAGAACAAGATGGTGTTTAGAGGCACTTACTACAAGCTCAAGGCTAGGGAAGAAACAAGACGAAAACAAGGTGGATAAAAGCAATGTAGAGAGGTTCTTGAGGTTCCGAAAGCACCGAGCCTCCTTGTATGTCACCTTGCACACTTGTATGTATGTAAAATAGCTAGGCAAGAATTGAATGGTGGGTGTATGATGGTGGGGTGTTTCGGCCGATCACAAGCAAGAGGGAAGGAGAGAGTAAAGTCTTGAGTTGGTGTTTTGTGAAATGAAGTTCTTATCCCTCATATCTACTTATAATCCAATACCCACTAAAGTCCATTGTGTAATGTGTTAGATAGATATTAGACAAGATAAATAAAATAGTCAAGAAATGGGTGGGGTGTCCCCACCTTGGGGAACCGATCGGATGAGGGGGGGGGGGGGGTATATGGTTGGATTTCAATTGGATGGTTAGTAACTAGTTAACTTCCAATGGCGTTAATTAGGGTATTATGCATGTAGTGTAATATAATGGGTGTTAGGGTGTTCGGGGACCCTAACTAGCTTAGAAAAATAAAAACAATGCTTCTAGCATTATTTTGGTGTTCCGGGTAAAGTCCGGTTGTTCGGTTAGATACCGATTCGTTAAAGTGCTAAATCACACTTTTTAGTGTCTTTTAAGTACCTTTTTGCACCCTTTTCAGTTCCCGACACTTAGGGAAGTATTCTGAATGATAAATTATATTTTCTGCATAATATTCGCGTGCTAAAAGCTGAATTATTGCTGAATTATATAAAATTCTGCACTTAAAGTGCGTTCGGGTGCTTTTTAGTGCGTATTTTTGCTTTCGTATGTCTAGATATTAAACCCTTGTATATACTCTTGGGTTTTAATGTATTCTTGTTGTTGGACCTACACCTAGGCCTCAATTCTAATGTCTGACTGCTTTCTGCAGTTCTGTTGACACAGTGTGTCTTACCGGTGAGTTTACTTAGTATTTCTGACGCAACGCTCTTGTTTATGCATAAAGCAATATTTTGTAGTATACAACGTGCATGAATTCACTTGTTTAGTATGTGTTCAGACATTGCTGACAATTAAGCACATAATTGCAGTCATTAACTAATAGTTAAAGTGTACGGAAATTACCGGTTTCGTGCCAGTTGTCACTGAAAGTCCCTGAGTCACCTACAGAAGTGAGAAGTTTTCTTGGATTGGCAGGATATTATAGACGTTTTATTCAAGATTTCTCTAGAATAGCCATTCCATTAACCAAACTATAACATCTGTGCTTGTAATCATTATGAACAGTACCATTATCAATAAAACAATGTCATTTGATCCCAATGTTTGTTTGGTTATGTTTTACATTTTTCATGTTTTGACTTTTATTCAATTTCAAACTCTATATCACTTTCTAGAGAGTTATACGCAAACTGGTGCGTAAACGTAGCCAGTTTAATGCGACAAATACTCCGGAACATCAACATATACTTAACATACCTTAAATAACCCTTACATAACTTAGAAATAAGTTTTGAAGGCTTTGGTATGGCAAAAACAAGTTAATTCGCTTACAGGGACTAAACTTGACAAACTGTGAAAGTATGCCAATTTGAACTGTAACGAACATTCCGGAACATGACCATAAGTTAAACATACCATAAATATCCTTTACATAGCTTAGAAATAGGCTTTTAGGGGTTCGGTATGCTAAAATAAACTTTTGGGGTCATTCAGGGACTAAAAGCGTCAAAAAAAAATGTGCACAAGTTTGCATTTTCGCGCATAACTTACGTTCTGAATACATCCGGACATCCAAAAATTTATGTAAGCACTAAAATATTTTATTTTAGTGTTTGGCATAAGAAAAATCCATTCGTCACGCCATTTGGATCATTTTTCGCGCTTATGCGCATTCCGTCGTAATTAACCGAACAACGTAACCGTACGGCTAAACGAACCGACACCCGAGATATTTTTGAACACATTTTAAGTTCCCTATACTTTAACTTTATTTTAGAGCTTTGAAATGGGGTTAACGGGGCTTAAACGTGTCAAAAAAACGCATCGAAAGCCAAGTTTTGAGGTTGCAGGGACTGAAACTGTAAATCTGCCAAACTAGGTCCTTAAGTAGGGGCCAGATGCAGCAAAACGTTTTTTTTCAGCTTTTAACAGCCCTTAACACTCTCCAAAGGCCAAGTGCCAAGTGTCAAACTCTTATGGTGGATGGCAAATGAGTTACCACAACTTTCCAACAAGTGTACGGCTTAGATCGTGCCCCCTATTCCAAGAAATGATCCTAACGGTGAACCGAAAACTATAAATACCCACCTCCACCCTTCACTTTTCCTCACAAGAATCTGATCTTATGTGCTCTAAGTTGAAACCTTTGTTTCATACCTGAGCTATTTTGATCTAGATTAGCATTCGAGGACCCTTTGTAAGTGTTCCTTCGTTCTTTTATTGCTTTTCGAGTCCGAAAGTCAAACTTTGTTTGACTTTCTGCATTGACCAGTTTATGGTCAATGCGAAGTTCGTTTGAACTTCGCAACGTGATTGTAATCACGATGGTTATAGGTCACACCCTGGCTTTGCGGAAGCGTAGTTAATTTGGTGTGACTTCTTAATACCATAGCTTAATCATAACAAAGCTATATGAAAATAAAATCATGAAAGATCATCCATTGATTTGAGTCTTAAAACATAAGTAACACAACATTGGCTTAAGGCGTTGACACATGCAACGGAAACTACAACCTGATAACATAAAACATTGTTCGGAAGACACAAACATCAACACGAAATAAGCGCAGTTTAAGGATTATGACTCGTCCAGGTAAAAGTCACATCCCCTAAACTTGGATGACCTCGAAACTCTTATGCAGCGGGAAAACGTAGCATACCGTGCCAGAATCCTTAGTTCCCTGAAATACATGTAAGTTGGAAAAATCAACAAAAATTGTTGAGCGAGTTCATGTGTTTAGTATGTGCGCGTGAATAAACCTTTATAATCATTGTAAGTATGAATGTTTTGTAAACTCTTGTATGAAAGAGAATAAGGAAACATATCAGTTAATGTGTAACCACATGGTCCAACCTGCGGGCGCATGGGAGGGGATAGGACAAGGTCACCACATGGTCCAACCTTAGGGCGCATGGGTGGGGTTAAGACAAGGTCACCACATGGTCCAACCTTAGGGCGCATGGGTGGGGTTAAGACAAGGTCACCACATGGTCCAACCTTAGGGCGCATGGGTGGGGTTTGTTATGCTCAAATAGGCCTATCACTTGTATCCCTCGATCGTACTACGAGGACTAAGGTTCTTAAGATTTCACCTACCCAATCACATAACCTAACAGTTCCTTCCTTAGCTGACCATACCATTCGTAATTGTCCGTAGCAGTATGTAACATGTATTTCACCCCCGAAGTATAAAACTGAAAACAGTTAAGAGAAAAGGGGGACATGAACTCACAGTGGTGCGTCTCTACCAAGTATATCTCCAAATCAAGCAGCTGTGTGACGACCTACACGTACTAATTCTATTAGACAGACGGCCGTGCCTTAGCTTTATGGTTTAAGTTTTTGGGAAATAGTTAGACAACTATTTCGTGTTTACATTTTGTATACTTGGTAATTATTTTCCTTCCCAAGGATGGGGGATTTAATACATGTGTGTTCGAAATATATTATTAAGTCTCACTTAAAATATATTTTTATTTCTAACTCCAAAATATAAATATTCTTCTCAAAAATATTCTATTTTCTATTACACATAATTTTCCCAAAATAATACCTTGACAAAAATACGCGTTAAGTCATATTTTCTCAAAATGCGTAAGTTACGTTTTAAATGATCGAGTGGTATTAATAATTACCGGTGTAACTTATATTTATCGTAGAGACGTTCGTATTATTTTGGATCCATTATCATTCGTTAGTATTATTTTTACCCTAAAAATAATACTAGTATTTTCACAAAATAATCATAAACACATATCAAGTGACTTTATGAAAAATATATACTAAATATATATTTACCAAGTTTTATTTTGTGAAATCCCACCTCCGATGTTTTGTAAATAAAGTCGTGGCGAAACTTATGTTTTGAATACAAGTCGAAAGATGTATTTCTAACACTTGTGGTGAAAATATTTCTAAGTGTTAGGTTTTTGGAAAAATTTCGCCAGAGTTTCCCCTGTAACTGGAGGTGGCCACGCTTTTAAGCGTATCATTTTCTTTTACAAATCAAACCAACAATCTCCTTATTCAATCAAAATAATGTTCAACGCATCAAACTAGTTAATAAACATGTAATTCGCAAGAATCTCATGAACTTGTAGTTTTTCCAACACTATGACGTAAATCCCCATACTTTTAGCGGATCTTTATATAAAACAATCCGATTTCGTAAAAACCTCGTTTTTAAAGAAATTCCATCTTTACAACTTCTTGTCATCTTTTTCAAAAACAGTTATTTTGTCGAAAGTGTGTGCTACACAAGTGTTTACACACTTGTGTGTTCTAAAAATCATTCGTGTTAGTGTAAGATCCGTCTTTAGAAAATATGATTTCTTTGATACTTGGTTCTTTGAAAATACCGCTTGTAGATACGTAGATCTACTAGTTTTAAACACTATTTTACAAGCAAAATTGCTTTTACACAAGTTCATGATTCGTGTGTGGTAGAGTTTCATCCTTTAACCCTTATTACTTCCAAAACAACCTTATGTCATGATCCATGATCATGACCAACCCGGGTTAAATGATGATCCGAGCTACCACAACATAGATCGGGTCCAAATAATCACACAAATCAATTACTACAAGATTTACACAACATATGAGCTTTTAACCATCACTTTTAGTGTTTTTAGTAGACTTTTATGCTTCATCTTGTATGTTTGCGACTTTTAACCGTTACATATCATATTAACCACCTCAAAATAGTTCGAGAAGGTGATTCAAGCAACTTACCACTAGCTCGAGGCTAGGGAAGAATCTAAGCGCAAAATGAGTGGATAAAAGCAATTGAGTGAGGTCCTTCGCCTTCCAAATGCACCAAGCTTCCTTGTAGATGATCCTTAACACTTGAATGATCTTGGAATGGCTTGAACTAAATCGAAAAGTGGTGGTGTGTGGGGCTTGGATCTCGGCCGAAGGTGTCAAGAGAGGGAGAGAAAGAGTGGATTTTTGTTAAGTAAATTATGAGTATTAAGGTAATCCTAGAGACTTATTTATAAGCCATATAACATGATTATCCAAAGGATTTTATGTCTTCTAGATTCTAAGCACACTTGAATATAATAATCAAAAGTTTAGTGGGGTGTCCCCACTAGTAACCGAGTTCGGTTAAGGGGGGGGGGGGGTATCCGGTTCCAAATCAACCATTTAGTTAGCATGTAGTTTGGTTAGTTTAGTTAGTTTAGAGATTAACCCGGTTACTAGTGTGTCGTGCTTTACAGTGGGTGTTAGGGTATTCAGGGACCCTAACTGGATCAGAAAAGAAAAGTAATGTTAATGACAATATCTTTATGTTCCGGGTAAAGTCCGGTTGTTCGGTTGGATAGAGATCCGTTAAAGTGCTTAACAAAGCTTTAAAGTGTCGTTATTATTATTTTTAGTGACACAACTTATTCCTGACACTTTGGAAGGTGTCTAGTAATATTTTTCTCATGTTTTGGCACTTCATTAGTTAACCAAATGCTGAATTATTATTTAAAATGCTGAATTTTGTACCTAGAGTACGTTTTAGGCACATCCGGTCACTGTATCTCATTCCTAGTGACGCAGTTCTACAACCCTTATATTCCTACACTCACCACTAGTGTAGCAAACTATCTCAGGCTCTTACAGGCCTTAGAGGCAGTACCTGCCTGGTGCTGGCTATAACAGCACGTTTAATAGGTTATCCGTTCATTGTGCTACTGTGCGTTTGGTGCATCAAGGTTGTCACAAAGGTGCTGTAAGCAAAACATGGAGTGACAGCAAGTAAAGTATGATGCAAGTAAGTACATGTATCAGTATTCAAGTAGCAGTTTATCCACAAATTCAAGTAAGCACAGTAATTAAGCAGTAATTAATTATTAATTAAGTCATACGGATACCTGGTTTGGTGAGGGTTGTCACATTCTCCCCCCGTTACATAAATTTCGTCCTCGAAATTTGTACTACCTTACTCCTTATGATTGAGTCACACACGTATGGATAATATCAAAGTAGATAATCATCAAATCGAAACAAATATTACTCACATTAGGTGAGTCCAAGAATATATAGCAACCCGAATCCTAGGGTTGAAAGGTGTGTGTGCTGCTAGCATTGGGTGTCAAAGGTACAAGATGTATTTGATGTATAATCTAGTGTAATCCAGCTAGCAGGGGTTCCACAAAAGTGGAGTTTTGACTAATAAGATTCTTTCAAACGATCGGTTACAATATGCAAACGGGTTTTCACAAACCATAGCACCCGCTATATGAAATCAAAAGCAACAACTCAACGTAATAGTAAATTGATCTGTCAACTCTTGAATAAATGTCTGGTAAGGTTTAGTGTGTCGACATTTTTGAATAGTGGAGATACACCGAATGGAATACAAGTGAATCTGGTGTATCGTTGTCTTGATTTGTAGTTGCATCAGAAATGTTTAATTGATAAATCAAACAGAAATATGTGTGGTCTCGTGTAAAACGGTTACCAAGATTAGCACAAGCTACAAGTTTATGATGACACCATAAGGTGTCATAATGGCATTAGCTAACAATAGTGGTGACTGAACAAGTTCACCGCATTTGAAATCAAATGAGAGTGTACTGAGACAATCTGAAGATTTGATTTATACCATGTTATAGAGTTTCCAATTAAATACCGAATATCAAAGGACCACTGTTTCCAATCGAAGATGAAAAGTAATAAGTATCGCAATGCATTTGATTGACAACGAAAGAATCGTTAGGAGGTACATTGTGCTTATGAAATGTACCATTGCCTTAACACACAATTGTGTTGAGACCGCTTTGATCGTGAAGATCCCAAATGGATTGTTAACAACTAAATAGGGAATTGAATCCCGTATACGAAGTGAGTAACCAAATTAGTGCAAGCTTCAATTTTGTGAAAATATCACCGCAAGATGTCGAAACAAATCAAACGTTTTAGTGGAGTCGTAGGCCAACCAAATCTACTACGACTCGAAATGAAAGAATCTCTGCAAAAATAGTTGAATATGATGCTCCCAATACATCATATAGCGTTTCAAGTTAAACCTGTGAACTGGAGAAGTTCAAGCAATTGAACTTGGTTTCAACGTAACCCGACAATAAACGTATGTATCAACAAGGAATTCTCGGCATGGTCGCAAAATAAACCATGAATGTAGGTTATTCGAATCACGGATCAGTAATTAGGTTTAGCAAGGTAATATTTAAATTTCAATGAAGTGTTTGTTCGAAACAAAACCACATGCGTAGCAAATGATGCATGTGTGTCATGAAAGTTTCCGAGTACTGAAACAATGAGTACTTGTTAAAATGAAGAAATGACCAAGTATCGAAACAGATGTGTGTTCGCTCTCAGCGAAGAAAACTTGTGTGATGCAACTACCATTAAGGGGAGTAGAGAGGCAACCATCTACTCGTCAGAAGTAAAAGAAATCCAAGTACTCTCTGTTGGGTCAACGGAACTGGCATATGCGCCACGTTAATGATGGTTGATTGAGTTGACAGATATGGTTCCTAAATAAAAACCTTTACGAGTTTGGACCTGGGTTCCCAAGGTCCTAAATATATGTTTTCTAAATCCTCCAGATTTCGTGTCCCGTGTAGGCTGGTTCGTGCATTGTGTAGGAAGCACCACTTTTATGTACGTCTAAGAACTAGTTATTGTCCCACAATTTTCATCTGTAAACTTTCTTCCTTCTCTATCCATTGCTAAAACTTCTCTGTCAATCCTTGCATCTCCGAAAATGTAAGTCGCTACGATGCATCGACTACGGGCGCAGTGCCTGGAATTAAATCGACGCGAGATTCGACTAATCATTGAGGAGACGATTCCGGCAAGTCTTCGAGGAACACATCCTTTGTGCGAAAAATTTCGTGTCTTCTTTGCCTGATAATCCGTAGGAGCGTATCCTGTTCCATGAATCACGATCATTTCTCCGTTCGTCGTCGGGGTGCGGATGACAATCTCCGCCTGGTTGTTCGACAACCAGTCCATCCCAATTATCACGTCGAAGCTTCCATTAGGCTTGTTCTATCGAGAACTGGGTATCTAGGTTACTTACTACTAAAACAACTATATTTTCTGAAGCTAAAATTTGACAATACTGTCAAATGGAGCATAACATTGACTATTATGAGACGTACCGATATCCACGCTTGGATTCTATCCCCGCTGTTGGGCTTTCATCCACGTGCCTGAGTGTTCTTAGGGCAATACTTCCTGAAATGCCCCACATCACCGCAATTAAAACATGCTTGGCCGCAGCCTTGATCGTCACCATCCCTGCCTTGATAGTTGTTGTCGTCGTTATTTCCTCCGTGATTTCTGCTACCATCTTGACCTCTATTTCCATGTTTAGTACCCTGCCGACACGTTTCCTTGACATGTCCCACCTTGCCACAGTTACCACATTTTCCATATCTACACCGCCCGTTATGGTGACGTCGACAGTTGTCGCACTTTGGTAGGATACCCGTGTACTCTTTTCTCTTTTTGGCCTTGTTGTTGCTACTCGACTGGGTACCCTGTTTGAAATTCGCCAACTTTCTCTTGTTGTCCCCAGATGACTCTACATGAGTCTCCTTCTTCTCCTCAGAGGTTGAAAATTTGTTCATCCTGATTGCCTCTTCCGTCAAGGCTACACTTAGATTGATGGCCTCAGTGATTGTTGCAGGCTTTGATGTCATCACCATGCTCATGATTTGGGGTGCCAATCCCCAAATGAAACGCTCAATCCTCTTAAACTCCGGATCTACCATGTAAGGAACGATACGCGATAGAACCTGGAACTTCTCCACATACTCAGCTATTTTTGGACCTTCCATCTTCAAGTTCCAGAACTCAGTTTCTACCTTCTGGCTTTCTGTTCTCGAACAGTACTTTTTATGCATTAGCTCTTTCAGCTCGTCCCATGATAAAGCATACGCAGCAGCCTCGCCCATTGTCTGAACCTGAAGTTTCCACCATGACAGAGCCCCATCTCGGAACAGCCCAGAAATGTACGTGACCTGATCTCTTGGGGCGCATTTGCTCGCACGCAAAACAGTGTCCGTCTTCTCAATCCAGCGTACGAAGGCTACGACACCCCCAGTGCCGTCAAAATGTAGGGGCTGGCAGCCTAAGAACTGCTTGTAGGTGCAGCCGTTGGGTGGGTTATTTCCTGAGGTACCTCCGTTGCGCTCGGAGCGTTGGGCCTCGTATTGTGCGATGACTGCAGCAATGATTCCCTAAAGTTCCGCCTCGTTGGTGGGTATGCGTACATCCCGTCTTGGAGGCATCTTCTAAATGATGATCGTATGGGTCAGGTCATAGTAAGTAAATAACGCACGTACGTAATATCATTCATCGAGCACATTACATCTCATGTTATAAATTAATCAAGCACATAACATCTCATGTTTTAAATTAATTGATCACATAACATCTCATGTTATAGGATTAGGACAATTAATCCCAACATCACATATAATGGGAATATTGCGATTGCGCTATCGTAATTCGAGACCGCAATATAATGTTTAAAATTTGTATAACTGTATTGTACATCACAAGTGACTAAGGGCCACAAGGGTTGTCGTGTGTTTATTTGCTCTCGTTATCTTCCGACCGCAATTGCATTGTCTTACAAAGCGTATCATATCAACAGGGATACAGGGTCACCCTACCCTTGCCCAACAAGTATATCAGTGTATCAAAATTACGTAGTCAGACGTGGTCTTTGAGGGTCTTCACGGTCTCGGCTCGTCATTAGGGTCTTCACTCAAACGTAATGCAATCCGCATAGTTCAGAAATCAACTATACTGGTGACTGGGGTGGATGAGGAAAGAAAAGTGACCGCTAATATGCGAGAGTCCCTCCTCGAGCTGGTATATATGTCGGGGTAATTATCTGCCCTGCCGCCCGATAGTAAAGAAATGTGTATCAGAATCCTGGTGTTTAACATAAACTTTTCTGGCAAAATGTTGTCTTGTGATGTAGACACCTTAATCATGTTTTTGGTTATGTAATGTTTTGCAAATGAAGTTGCCAATTGTGGTGTCAGCTCAAGCTCCAACATTTTGTGACTCATATCCTTAACTGTGGTTGATGTTACAGGAGTAACTCATCTCGCGTGCGGCCTTTATAATGTAAGGGTCTAACTTCAGCACAGTGTACAATATGAATCATCGAGATGGCTCGTCCTGACGTTGTAGAGGTGAATGTAGCAAATGGTGCGACCTGTGCAGTCGGGAATATGCTGTTGTAGCAGATGAATCGTTATGCGGGTGCTGACCTGAAGTACCTCCCCGAGGTATGGTTATATTCCGAAAAGAAGCTATAGGCATCTTGGCGCAGTGGACGTTGGTCTTCATAGGGGGAAAGGAGCAATGTCAGCGGTTGCGGGTGTAAAAACGAACATCTCACAAATGAGGAGATTGGCCGATGCAGGTAGATATAAGGGGTACATTGTATGGCAGACCAAAAAGAAACAGGGTCGTGATCACGTAAAGGTGTAGGTTCAGCAGGCGCAACAATCAAGCTGACCTAAATGGTGTAGTAGCTGGTTCAAGTGCAGGCTCCGGGTCATGTAACGGTGTGGAGGACATCAGCGGTGAGGGTGGGTATAAAGGTGCTTCCATAGGAACTGAAACAGGGGCTGAAACAAGAGCCACAAGAGAGCGTCACAGGAAACTTGAAAGGTGGGTAACCATTGTCATCGTCTATCCACCCATTCTGGGTGTGCGCGCATCGAGGATCAACTTGGGTCGCAAAAGGCGCATGATCGAACTGTACAGGCATAGGGTCAAGGTGGGGTGCAACAGGAGGGTCAGCAGGTATATCAGCGATAAGTGGGGATCAACATGATCAGCAGCAATAACATGGTCACCCTCCAGTAGTGGTGCATCAGCAGGGTGATCATCAATGGGTAGGTCAGCAATCACGGGATCAATGGGCATGCCAGCATGAACAGGGTCATGCTCAAACACTGGGTCAGGAGCAGCTACTGGCTCAAGGGCCATGGCAGGCCCGGGATCAACGAACTCCATATCAAAATCTGCATAATCAGCGAATGCAGGGCCAACTGGGTCACCATAGGCTGATCCAAGTGGATGAACTCTATCTCCTGGTCCGGGTCAAATCCAGGGGGAAAAGCAGGGTCTGAATCCTCATCGAGGTAGTGATCGAAAGCAAATCTAGGAGCAGAGACAGCAGATGATGCCCTGTCAGGATCTGAACTGTGTGAATAGTGCTGTGCGCTCCGAGTGTGTGACGGTGCGGAGGCCACAGACTCGAAGGAGTCTGGAGCGGTGAGTGTGCAGGTGACTCCTCAGCTGGAGCATCTGCAAGTAACAAAAGACCACCGTCAGCCAGAAGGGCCTCGCCCTCAACATCGTCCTCCAGGGGCTCATCATCAAACGGATCGACGTCGTCGTCAGCGTCGGCGTCGAGGAGCATATCGTAAGCAGGATAAACGGCCAAAGGTATGGGAGCAGGGATCTCTACGAGTGGTAGGTACCCAGCAAAAGGACCATCAGCGGGCTCATCGACAGCGTCGGGTAGCGCAAAAGGGCTGAAAGTCATCCTCGTCTGCGCTGGTAACATCTGATGTGTGGACCTCGTGCTCTGAAGACTCTAAGTCGTCTGATACTATGGGTCTAGGGTCCGTGGTGTCCGATTCACCAGTGCCTGATGAATCCATGGTGTCTGTATCATAAACACAAATATACACAAATAATCAATCATATAATCAGACAAGCACATTAGTCATCAAGTAAATAATTCTCCCAGTCCCACTAGCCTCCCAGCCTCTCAGACTGCTCTTCCTAGTCCAACTAGCCAAATTCTCCCAGCCTCTCAGACTGCTCTTCCTAGTCCAACTAGCCAAATTCTCCCAGCCTCTCAGACTGCTCTCCCTAGTCCTACTAGGCAACTACCTCGGTCTCCTAGACCGAGCCTCGGTCCTCCAGACCGAGCCTCAACCTCCCAGACTGAGCCTATAAATAATAAATAAGTGTGCTCAACATTTGTTTGTAAAAAGTTTTGGATCTGGACTTAAGTGGTATGCGGTGTAAAAATGTTTTCGTGAGAGCCCTAGTGATCATAGTCTAGACTCGAGAAGGAATCCTAGTTCGCTATGATCAGGGCTCTGATACCAAGCTGTCACACCCTGGCTTTGCGGAAGCGTGGTTAATTTGGTGTGACTTCTTAATACCATAGCTTAATCATAACAAAGCTATATGAAAATAAAATCATGCAAGATCATCCATTGATTTGAGTCTTAAAACATAAGTAACACAACATTGGCTTAAGGCGTTGACACATGCAACGGAAACTACAACCTGATAACATAAAACATTCTTCGGAAGACACAAACATCAACACGAAATAAGCGCAGTTTAAGGATTATGACTCGTCCAGGTAAAAGTCACATCCCCTAAACTTGGATGACCTCGAAACTCTTATGCAGCGGGAAAACGTAGCATACCGTGCCAGAATCCTTAGTTCCCTGAAATACATGTAAGTTGGAAAAATCAACAAAAATTGTTGAGCGAGTTCATGTGTTTAGTATGTGCGCGCGAATAAACCTTTATAATCATTGTAAGTATGAATGTTTTGTAAACTCTGGTATGAAAGCGAATAAGGAAACATATCAGTTAATGTGTAACCACATGGTCCAACCTGCGGGCGCATGGGAGGGGATAGGACAAGGTCACCACATGGTCCAACCTTAGGGCATATGGGTGGGGTTAAGACAAGGTCACCACATGGTCCAACCTTAGGGCGCATGGGTGGGGTTAAGACAAGGTCACCACATGGTCCAACCTTAGGGCGCATGGGTGGGGTTTGTTATGCTCAAATAGGCCTATCACTTGTATCCCTCGATCGTACTACGAGGACTAAGGTTCTTAAGATTTCACCTACCCAATCACATAACCTAACAGTTCCTTCCTTAGCTGACCATACCATTCGTAATTGTCCGTAGCAGTATGTAACATGTATTTCACCCCCGAAGTATAAAACTGAAAACAGTTAAGAGAAAAGGGGGACATGAACTCACAGTGGTGCGTCTCTACCAAGTATACCTCCAAATCAAGCAGCTGTGTGACGACCTACACGTACTAATTCTATTAGACAGTCGGCCGTGCCTTAGCTTTATGGTTTAAGTTTTTGGGAAATAGTTAGACAACTATTTCGTGTTTACATTTTGTATACTTGGCAATTATTTTCCTTCCCAAGGATGGGGGATTTAATACATGTGTGTTCGAAATATATTATTAAGTCTCACTTAAAATATATTTTTATTTCTAACTCCAAAATATAAATATTCTTCTAAAAAATATTCTATTTTCTATTACACATAATTTTCCCAAAATAATACCTTGACAAAAATACGCGTTAAGTCATATTTTCTCAAAATGCATAAGTTACGTTTTAAATGATCGAGTGGTATTAATAATTACCGGTGTAACTTATATTTATCATAGAGACGTTCGTATTATTTTGGATCCATTGTCATTCGTTAGTATTATTTTTACCCTTAAAATAATACTAGTATTTTCACAAAATAATCATAAACACATATCAAGTGACTTTATGAAAAATATATACTAAATATATATTTACCAAGTTTTATTTTGTGAAATCCCACCTCCGATGTTTTGTAAATAAAGTCGTGGCGAAACTTATGTTTTGAAAACAAGTCGAAAGATGTATTTCTAACACTTGTGGTGAAAATATTTCTAAGTGTTAGGTTTTTGGAAAAATTTCACCAGAGTTTCCCCTGTAACTGGAGGTGGCCACGCTTTTAAGCGTATCATTTTCTTTTATAAATCAAACCAACAATCTCCTTATTCAATCAAAACAATGTTCAACGCATCAAACTAGTTAATAAACATGTAATTCGCAAGAATCTCATGAACTTGTAGTTTTTCCAACACTATGACGTAAATCCCCATACTTTTAGCGGATCTTTATATAAAGCAATCCGATTTCGTAAAAACCTCGTTTTTAAAGAAATTCCATCTTTACAACTTCTTGTCATCTTTTTCAAAAACAGTTATTTTGTCGAAAGTGTGTGCTACACAAGTGTTTACACACTTGTGTGTTCTAAAAATCATTCGTGTTAGTGTAAGATCCGTCTTTAGAAAATATGATTTCTTTGATACTTGGTTCTTTGAAAATACCGCTTGTAGATACGTAGATCTACTAGTTTTAAACACTATTTTACAAGCAAAATTGCTTTTACACAAGTTCATGATTCGTGTGTGGTAGAGTTTCATCCTTTAACCCTTATTACTTCCAAAACAACCTTATGTCATGATCCATGATCATGACCAACCCGGGTTAAATGATGATCCGAGCTACCACAACATAGATCGGGTCCAAATAATCACACAAATCAATTACTACAAGATTTACACAACATATGAGCTTTTAACCATCACTTTTAGTGTTTTTAGTAGACTTTTATGCTTCATCTTGTATGTTTGCGACTTTTAACCGTTACATATCATATTAACCACCTCAAAATAGTTCGAGAAGGTGATTCAAGCAACTTACCACTAGCTCGAGGCTAGGGAAGAATCTAAGCGCAAAATGAGTGGATAAAAGCAATTGAGTGAGGTCATTCGCCTTCCAAATGCACCAAGCTTCCTTGTAGATGATCCTTAACACTTGAATGATCTTGGAATGGCTTGAACTAAATCGAAAAGTGGTGGTGTGTGGGGCTTGGATCTCGGCCGAAGGTGTCAAGAGAGGGAGAGAAAGAGTGGATTTTTGTTAAGTAAATTATGAGTATTAAGGTAATCCTAGAGACTTATTTATAAGCCATATAACATGATTATCCAAAGGATTTTATGTCTTCTAGATTCTAAGCACACTTGAATATAATAATCAAAAGTTTAGTGGGGTGTCCCCACTAGTAACCGAGTTCGGTTAAGGGGGGGGGGGGTATCCGGTTCCAAATCAACCATTTAGTTAGCATGTAGTTTGGTTAGTTTAGTTAGTTTAGAGATTAACCCGGTTACTAGTGTGTTGTGCTTTACAGTGGGTGTTAGGGTATTCAGGGACCCTAACTGGCTCAGAAAAGAAAAGTAATGTTAATGACAATATCTTTATGTTCCGGGTAAAGTCCGGTTGTTCGGTTGGATAGAGATCCGTTAAAGTGCTTAACAAAGCTTTAAAGTGTCGTTATTATTATTTTTAGTGACACAACTTATTCCTGACACTTTGGAAGGTGTCTAGTAATATTTTTCTCATGTTTTGGCACTTCATTAGTTAACCAAATGCTGAATTATTATTTAAAATGCTGAATTTTGTACCTAGAGTACGTT
Organism: Helianthus tuberosus; assembly: GCA_030545235.1. NCBI lineage: Eukaryota > Viridiplantae > Streptophyta > Magnoliopsida > Asterales > Asteraceae > Helianthus > Helianthus tuberosus. Next base: position 44,421,926 of record CM060426.1, on the reverse strand, counting down.
TTAGGCACATCCGGTCACTGTATCTCATTCCTAGTGACGCAGTTCTACAACCCTTATATTCCTACACTCACCACTAGTGTAGCAAACTATCTCAGGCTCTTACAGGCCTTAGAGGCAGTACCTGCCTGGTGCTGGCTATAACAGCACGTTTAATAGGTTATCCGTTCATTGTGCTACTGTGCGTTTGGTGCATCAAGGTTGTCACAAAGGTGCTGTAAGCAAAACATGGAGTGACAGCAAGTAAAGTGTGATGCAAGTAAGTACATGTATCAGTATTCAAGTAGCAGTTTATCCACAAATTCAAGTAAGCACAGTAATTAAGCAGTAATTAATTATTAATTAAGTCGTACGGATACCTGGTTTGGTGAGGGTTGTCACATTATAGTCCCTTGTGACTATGCCTAATGATTACCACGTTGTCTAGGGTCGTAAGGGTAAGCGATCTAATAAATCGCTTATACCTTCGAACCCGACCCATTTGGTCGATCATTAGGATCCGACCAAATACATTAGGTGACCATAGTATATAGGGAATAACCTTCCGAGGCTATACCTTATGGTCGCATCGTTTAAGTAGTTGTATGATTGGTAGTTTATATGCCTTAGGTAAATTACCAAAATACCCCTTTGATGCCAAAATTCGTTTTAAACATATGTAACATAACTTTTGTCATCTAAACTGATTTGACAACCATATTAGACATGTTAAGGCATATTTTACTTGTCATAGGACTAGTTAGGCATTCCGAACGCGTTTTACGCGAACGACGCGTTAAAGTAGCATAAGCTACCTAAACGGGTCGTAATGGGTCACAAACACTTAGGTTAAGTTTTGTTTTAGTATGTGGGCTTTGTTAAACCATATTACACGAGTCTCCATAATCGTTTGGTTTACGAACCCTCATTCTATCCGATCCTCTGATAAAGGTCCGGTTTATTAACATAGTTACCTATATTAGGTGCCGTTTGATTCTGTGATCTCTAGCATTGCTTGGTGGTTATCTTAGGACTTCTGAGCAATCTCAGGTGAGTACATAGACCCCTCTTTTACTGTTTTCCAAACTGTTTTGGGGTGAAACACATGTGCCTACTTGTTACTTTCGTGCTTTCCTGCTTTCACATCGTATACTTGCTATGTTCATTAGTACATTTATAGTACATGATTTCATTGTGTTCATGCTATGTATGCCCATTGTGTGCGTACTTAGTACATTGTTTTACATTACATTTCATGCTATGTATGTCCATTGTGTGCATACTTAGTACATTGTTTTACATTACATTTCATGCTATGTATGTCCATTGTGTGCATACTTAGTACATTGTTTTACATTACATTTCATGCTATGTATGTCCATTGTGTGCATACTTAGTACATTGTTTTACATTACATTTCATGCTATGTATGCCCATTGTGTGCGTACTTAGTACAGTTGTTTTCATCACATGCTTACATTTTTGTTATGACATTTGGGTTGTTTACAATGGAACAATACATTCATTAACATTAGCTACGCCGTTCGTTAGTAGGTAGTGGTACCATAGGAATTGACAACTCCCGTTCCTGAAATCCTGGGTTTGTTTGGATTGGAAGGAATGACCGAATTCGATATACATAACTTAGATAAACCTTTAATTTGTTTAAGGGTTTATCACCACAGTCTCAAGGCTTGGATGTATGCATTTTCACAATACCGCATAAATGTTTGTATCAATAAAGCATACATTTGTTCCACAAAACATAACTTTGATTTAAACCATGTTTTACTTCAATACCTTGTTTTTGTGCATTTTACATATGGTTTAGTTGATATATTTCACTTACCATACATGACATTTTTGGGATACACATTATATGATTTACATCAAACATAAACATGTTGACATTGATTACAAATTTGAGGATTTACATTAGACATGGACATTTTGATATGGTTTACACAATAACACTTGACAATTGATTTGTACATGAACAAGTTACATTGGTGGTTGTTTGGCTAAGTGATTTGAGTAACGATGCGTGTGTAATATGATACAAACATGGTGGATACGCCGCTGGTACTTCCTATATATAAGTGTTTGTATAATATTACATATCGTAACGTTATTTAAATCATTTCAATATTTGACATATTACATTTTACATAAATAACTTATTTTCACAAGACGTTGATTTACAAAACAACTTATCTTATACAAACGCATTTTTACTTGGTTATTCATTTAACCTTACATTATTCTCTTACTTATACATATCATTGTTTTTTTTATGATTTACAAAACAAAACAACTTACAAGGTTCATGACTGACTGTTATTAAACAATTTTTCCTAAACTTATAAGTCATGAATCCTATTTTCACCAAACCTATGTATCTCACAGGCATTTTTATGCTGACGTACCTATTTTCACATGTGTTTTCAGGAGCTTTTCCGTAGGATGATGATCGTGACACTAGGGCGGACCTGTGTCACACCCTGGCTTTGCGGAAGTGTGGTTAATTTGGTGTGACTTCTTAATACCATAGCTTAACCATAACAAAGCTATATGAAATAAAATCATGCAAGATCATCCATACGATTAAGTTTTAAAACCAGAGTAACATACCATTGTCTTAGGGACTTACAACCTCATAACATAAAACATTGTCTTGAAAAACATAAACATCAACATGAAATAAAACGCAGTTTAAGATTTGTGACTCGTCCAGGAAAAAGTCACATTTCCTAAACCCGGATGACCTCGGAACCCATATGCAGCGGGAAAACATAACATACCGCGCCAGATCTTTAATTTCCTGAAATACATGTAAGTTGAAAAATCAACAATAATGTTGAGCGAGTTCATGTGTAAGTGAGTAAGTAAACCTTTGTGAGTATAAAAATAGTCTTGGTATGTAGCAAATAAGGGAATTGAGATCACCAATGGTTTGCAAGGCCACTGATATATGTGAAGTGCAAATAGGGAGACTCAAACCTAGCAGATTTCGCCACGGCATTAGTATGTGGACAAAGTCACCCCAAGGTCCGTTTCTAGTTTGGCCTGGGGCTGGGCTCGCTACACCCAGATAGATCTACCGCTCCTGTCCCTCGGTCCCGCCATGAGGACTAATGGCCTCATGTTGCTCCTACCCACTCACATGATCTAAGTAGTAAACCTCCTTACGCTAACCATACCATGTATAAAGTACTCGTAATCATAGTAACATGTATTTCACCCCCGCAGTTAAAAACTGAAAACAGTTAAGAGAAAAGGGGGACATGAACTCACAGTCGGTGCGTCTCTACCAAGTACTCCAAATCAGGCAGTTGTGCGACGACCTACAGGTGCTAATTTCTATTAGACGGACGGCCGTGCCTTAGCTTTATAGTTTAAGTCTTTAGGAAATAGTTAGACAACTATTTCGTGTTTACATTCTGTATATACTTGGTAGTTATTCTCCTTCCCAAGGATGGGGGATTCAATACATGTGCGTTCAAATTATACCATTAAGTCTCACTTAACATATATATATATTTCCAATTCCAAAATATAAGTATTTTTCTCAAAAATATTATATTTTCATTTCACATAATTTTTCTCCAATAATACGTTGTTAAAATACGCGTTCATAAATATTTCCGTAAGTGCGTAAGTTAAGTTTTAACCATCGAGTGGTAATATGATTACCGGTGTAACTTATATATTCATGGTGAAAGCGTTCGTATTATTTTGGATTCGTTAACGTTCGTAAATATTATTTTTACTCTAAAAATAATATTTATGTATTTTCACAAAATAATCATAAACAGTGTGTGAAAAATATATATTTATCGCGTTAAATTTTGTGAAAATCCCACCTCCGAATATTTAGTAAATAAAGTCATGGCGAAATTCATATTTCGAAAACATGTCAAAAATAATTCTAACACTTGTAGTGTAAATAGTTCTAAGTGTTAGGTTTTTAGAAAAATTTCGCCAGAGTTTCCTCTGTAACTGGAGGTGGCCACGCTTTCAAGCGTATCATTTTCTTTAACAAATCAACTCAACAATTTTCTTTATTTGATCAGAACAACTTTCATCACAACAACTAATCAACATATGTGTAAATTGCCAAAAATTACATGAACTTGCAGTTTTCCCAAAACTGTGGTGTAAATCCCCTTAAATTTAGTAGATCTTCATATAAGGTAATTTGATCTTGTAAAAACCTCGTTTTTAGAGAAAATCTATCTTTACAACTTCCAGTCATCTTTTACAAAAACTGTTATTTTGTCGGATCTTTTCATTTCACAAGTGTTTACACACTTGTGGTTTATAAAAATCATTCTTGTTAGTGTAAGATCCATTTTTAGAAAGCATGATTTCTTTAACGCTTGGTCCTTTGAAAATACCACTTGCAGATACGTAGATCTGCTAGTTTTAAACACTATTCCACAAGTAAAACATTTTTACACAAGTTCATGATTCGTGTGTGGTAGAGTTTCACCTTTTAACCCTTGTATCATTCAAAACAAGCTTATGTTAAGATCCATGACCTTACCATACCGGGTTAAACGATGATCCGAGCTACCACATCATAGATCGGGCCTAAATAATCATACATTTTAATTTCTACAAGTTTTACACAACTTATGTGCTTTTAACCAACAATACTTGCAAGTTTAGTAAACTTTAATGCTTCAAAATGCAAGATTCCAAGTTTTAATCATCATGCATCTTATTAACCACCTTAGATTAGTTCAAGAACGAGTTTTAAGCATTATACCTCTAGCTCGAGGCTAGGGAAGAATCTTGACGAAAATGGCGTGGATAAAAGCAAGATAAAGAGGTCCTTCGCGTTCCGTTTGCTCCAAGCTTCCTAATATGCGACCCTTAACACTTGTATGATGTTGGAATGGCTTGAACAAGATCGAACAAGGATGGATGGATATAGGGGAGTTCGGCCGAAGCCTTTGAGAGAGAGGAGAGAAAGTTGTGTTGTTGATTTGTGAAGTGTAAAGTGATAATGTGTTAACCCTTGATCTTATAGACAATTAGTTAGGGTATTATCCAATGGTTTCTATGTCACTTAGATACTAAACATGGGGGATTAAACAAATCAATAAGTACAAAGGGGTGTCCCCTCTAGTTGGGGCCGGTTAGAGAGGGGGGGGGTCCTAGTCCGATTCCAACTAGATAGTTAGGTTATAGTTAAGTTAAGTAGGTTAGTTAAGCACTTAACTTGGTTAGTAGTGTGTTATGCATTAATGCGGGTGCTAGGGTATTCAGGGGCCCTAACTGACTCAGAAAAAGATAAATAATGAAAATAACAATATTTTCATGTTTCGGGTAACGCCCGGTTGTTCGGTTGGATAGTAATCCGTTAAAGCGCTTAATAAAGCTTTAAAGTGTCGTTATTACCATTTTTAGTGACACAACTTATTTCTGACACTTTGGAAAGTGTCTAGTATTATTTTCTCATGTTTTGACACTTTACTAGTTAGCTAGAAGCTGAATTATTATGTAAAGTGCTGAATTTTTGTGCTTAGAGCACGTTTTAGGCACATCCAGTCATTGTAACTTATTCCTAGAGACGCAGTTCTACAACCCTTGTATCCCTACACTCACCACTAGTGTAGCAAAATATTTCTGGCTCATACAGGCCTTAGAGGCAGTGTCTGCCTGATGCTGGCTTTATCAGCATGTTCAATAGGTTATCCATTATAGTGCTACTGTGCTTTTTGTGCATCATGTTTGTCACTAAGGTGCTGTAAGCAAAATATGGAGTGACAGCAAATAAAGTATGATGCAAGTAAGTGCATGTATCAGTATGCAAGTAGCAGTTTATTCACAAGTTCAAGCAAGCACAGTAATTAAGCAGTAATTAATTATTAATTAAGTCGTACGGATACCTGGTTTAGTGAGGGTTGTCACAACCTGTGCCTTAGAGACTTAAAATGAAGATAGACTTAGTTTAATTATGTTCTGAACTCTTTATTTCTTGTTTAAGACAATGTAACTCTTATGTTTATAAATAAAATACAACTTTGAATGCCATGGTTATGAAACAATTAATTCTGTTACAACACTCCCCGACGTTTCCGCCGCGGTTGCATGTATACGCGGTCGGGGTGTGACACAAACTAACTTGCAAGTCAATTAAGTTCGAATGGGGACCAAAAAAAGAGGAAGCATTCAAGATTTTGAAACATAAGTTAACCAATGCACCAATATTCGCTTTGCCAGAAGGAATTGAATACTTTGTAGTCTATTGTGACGCATCCAAATTAGAATTTGGATGTGTGTTTATGCAACATCAAAAGGTAATTGCATATGCCTCTAGACAACTTAAGAAGCATGAAGAGAATTATACAACCCATGATCTAGATTTAGGAGCAATAATTTTTGCCCTTAAGATTTGGAGACACTATCTCTATGGTAGTAAGCTCGTGGTATTCACAGATCATAAGAGCTTAAGATGTGATATTGGGCAGAAGGAATTAAACATGAGACAGAGATGTTGGATGGAAATTCTTAGTGACTATGACTGTGATATCCAGTATCATGCAGGAAAAGCTAACATAGTAGCTGATGCTTTAAGTCGCAAGTATCATGAAAAGCCAAAAAGAGTACGTGCTCTCAGGCTAAACCTGCAGGTTGATTTAAATGAACAAGTGAAAAAGATACAGGAAACAAAAATCAAGGACGATGCTGAAGGGTTGAAAGGAATGATTAAGGAATTAGAACAAGGAAGAGATGGAATTTGGAGATTTCATAAGAAAAGGATCTGGATACCTATTCAAGGAAACCTACGTACCAAATTCTAGAAGAAGCTCATAAATCTAAGTATTCGATACATCCCAGAAGTGACAAGATGTATCAAGACTTAAGAAAGAATTTCTGGTGGATAGGACTGAAGAAGGATATAGCAAATTATGTTGCTAAATGTTTAACTTGCTCACAAGTTAAAGCTGAACATCAGAAACCTTCAGGGTTACTACAACAATTGGAGATGCCAATTTGGAAATGGGAATTGATAACAATGGACTTTGTTACCAAACTACCCAAGACACGAAAAAGTAATGACACAATCTAGGTGATTGTAGACAGATTGACTAAATCTTCTCATTTCTTACCAATGAAAGAAACTTTCAGTATGGAACAGTTAGCTAAGTTGTATGTGAATGAAACAGTTTCATTACATAGGATTCCTTTATCTATTGTGTCTGACAGAGAGAGTCATTTCACTTCTCATTTTTGGACAAGTTTCCAAAAAGCAATGGGAACCAAATTAAATCTAAGTACAGCCTATCATCCTCAAACAGGCGGACAAAGTGAAAGGACAATTCAAACAATGGAAGATATGCTTAGAGCTTGTGCGATTGATTTTGGAGGAAATTGGGATGGTCACTTACTGTTTGATAACACCATTTCTCCAACTTGGAATTACACATGTTTCCGGTTTGGATCCGCATAGGCCTTCTGTCTGTGGCGAGCTGCTTCGATGCGTTTAAGAATCTGCGCGATCTTGTCTGTCGTCTCTTGGACGATTTCGGGACCAGCGAGCTGCCTATCACCTGTGTCAGCCCAACATAAGGGTGATCGGCACTTGCGTCCGTAAAGGGCTTCAAATGGCGCGACACCAATACTGGTGTGGTAGCTGTTGTTGTATGAAAATTCGACCAAAGGCAAATGCTTATCCCAGCTACCGCCCAAATCCATAACACACGCTCTCAGCATGTCTTCCAAAGTCTGTATCGTTCGCTCGCTCTGCCCGTCGGTTTGCGGATGGAACGCAGTGCTCAGATTTAATTGTGAGCCAAAGGCTTCTTGGAAGGATTGCCATATCCTTGACACAAACCTTCCGTCTCTATCAGAGATGATTGAGAGAGGTACTCCATGGCGCGTGACGATCTCTCTCATGTAAATTTCAGCCAATTTGCTCGTATTATCCTTCTCTCTGATAGGTAAGAAGTGTGCTGACTTTGTTAATCGATCCACTATTACCCAAATAGTGTCATGGCCTCTTGGCGTTCTTGGCAATTTCGTAATAAAATCCATGGAGATTTGTTCCCATTTCCACTTGGGAATCTCAGGTTGTTGCAGAAGTCCTGAAGGCTTCTGGTATTCGGCTTTAACCTTAGCGCATGTTAAACATTCGCTCACATAAACAGCAACATCGCCTTTCATCCTAGGCCACCAATAATAATCTTTGAGATCTTGATACATCTTATCCGCTCCCGGATGGATAGAGTACCGCGACTTGTGAGCTTCATCAAAAATAACTTCCCTTAAACCACCAAACAGAGGAACCCAAATCCTTTTCTCAAAACATAACGTTCCTTCCTTGTTTGGTACCAGTAGCTTCTCCATCCCACAAAGGTATTCTTCTTCAAGGTTTCCTTCCTTGAGAGCTTCCTTCTGCGCGGCACGAATGCGCAAGGAAAGATCGGTTCGGACAATCATTTCCAAAGCCCTAACCCTTATGGGCTTGATTCTCTCTTTACGACTTAGGGCATCGGCGACCACGTTCGCCTTCCCTGGATGGTACTTTATCTCGCAGTCGTAGTCGTTCAACAATTCAACCCATCGTCTTTGCCTCATATTCAACTCCTTCTGGTTGAATATATGCTGTAGGCTCTTGTGATCTGTAAAGATTGTACACTTCGTACCATAAAGGTAGTGTCTCCAGATCTTTAAAGCAAAAACCACTGCGTCGAGCTCCAAATCGTGTGTGGTATAGTTCTTTTCATGCACTTTCAACTGACGCGATGCGTAAGCAATAACCTTTTGGCGTTGCATCAACACACAACCCAGTCCTTGACGCGATGCGTCGCAGTATACCACAAAATCATCAGTACCCTCTGGTAGAGCTAAGATTGGCGCGTTACAAAGCTTATCCTTCAGTACCTGGAACGCTTCATCCTGTTTGATTCCCCAATCAAACTTCTTATCCTTCTGCGTGAGGAGCGTCAATGGTTGAGCGATCTTTGAAAAATTCTCAATGAATCTTCGGTAATAGCCAGCCAAACCCAAGAATTGCCGAATCTCGGTTGGCGTCTTTGGCGTTTCCCAATCCTTGATCGCCTCGATCTTGGTTGGATCCACGTGGATTCCATCTCCATTTACCACGTGCCCAAGGAATTGCACCTCTCGTAGCCAAAACTCGCACTTAGAGAATTTGGCATACAGCTGTTCTTCCTTCAGCAGCTCTAGAATGGCTCTAAGATGCTGCTCGTGTTCCGCCTTCGTCTTTGAATAAATTAAAATGTCATCGATGAATACAATCACGAACTTATCCAAGTACGGCTTGCAAACTCTATTCATTAGATCCATGAATACCGCAGGTGCGTTTGTCAAACCAAATGGCATAACGAGGAACTCGTAGTGCCCATAACGAGTTCTGAAGGCTGTCTTCGGGATGCTTTCCTCTTGTATCCTTAACTGGTGGTATCCAGATCGAAGATCGATCTTTGAATAAAAGCTTGAGCCTTGCAGTTGATCAAACAGATCATCGATTCTTGGTAGAGGGTATCTATTCTTGATCGTCAGCTTGTTCAGCTCCCGGTAGTCGATGCACATTCGAAAACTACCGTCCTTCTTTTTGACAAACAGGACCGGAGCTCCCCAAGGCGAGAAGCTTGGTCGGATAAAACCCTTGTCTAACAACTCTTGAAGTTGTGTCGACAATTCTTGCATCTCAGACGGAGCAAGTCTATAGGGTGCCTTAGCCACAGGCGCGGCGCCTGGAACTAAGTCAATGTGAAACTCTACTTGTCTCTGAGGTGGCAGTCCAGGTAAGTCTTCTGGGAAGACTTCTGGGTATTCCCTCACGACAGGGATGTCTTCGATTCTTGGCTCAGCAGCCTTTTTATCCACAATGTGTGCCAGGAAGGCAACATATCCCTTCTGCAAACACTTTCGCGCTTTCAAGCAGCTGATAATTCTTAACGGCGTATCACGCTTCTCTCCGTGAACCACAATTGTCTCGTCATCTTCGGTTGGGATACAAACAATCTTTTCGTGACAAACTATCTCAGACTTGTTGCCTGATAACCAATCCATTCCTACCACCACGTTGAAGCTTCCCAACTGGACTGGTAGTAGATCTAGAGCGAACTCACGCTCTCCCAATTCAATCACACAGCCTCTGATAACTTCATTGGCTTCTACTAACTTTCCATTGGCCAATTCGATTGAGTACGGAATATCTAACTTATTAGCGGCTAAACCAAGCATATTCTTAAATTCTAACGACACGAAGCTATAATCGGCGCCAGTATCAAATAAAACGGATGCATAGCGTTGATTTACAGGGAACGTACCAGTAACAACATTGGGGTCCTGGCGCGCTTCCCTAGCTTCGATTTGGAACACTCTTCCACGGGCTTGGTTTAACTCTGGGCAGTTCTTCTTAAAATGCCCGATATCACCGCAGTTAAAGCATCCAAGTCTTTGCCCGTTTCCACCTCCATTTCCAGCTTGGTTATTCCTTTGGTTATGATTCACAGCGCCTGCTTGATTTGCATTATTGACCCGATTCCCGTTTCCTCCATTGTTCCCCTGTGGGCGATTTCCAATACCACCACGGTTATTATTTCTATTCCCAAATCCTCCCTGGCCTCCCCGGCCAGCACTAGCCCAACAAGAATCTTTCGAGTGGCCCGGCTTTCCACATGCTTCACATATTTTCACATTACAATGGCCAGTATGGTGGCGTTGACAGGTATTACACTTGGGCTGGGTGCCCTGGTATCCTTTTCCTTTCTTTCCACTGCCAGCTGATCCTCCTTTCTTAACCGCCACACTGGCGCCCTGCTTGAAGTTTGAGAACTTCCGTTTGTTACCTCCTGATGACTCGACGTGAGTCTCTTTCTTCTTCGGCTCTGCTTCATCAAACTTGTTCAAACGAATAGCCTCCTCAGTGAGAGCTACGCTTAAATCGATCGCCTCAGTAATGGTCGCAGGCTTGGATGAGGTTACCATGCTTATGATTTGAGGAGCTAGTCCCCAAATGAAGCGTTCAATTCTCTTGAACTCAGGAGTGACCATGTAGGGTACCACATGCGATAAGTCATGGAACCTTTGAACGTACTCTGCGATCTTTGGACCGTCCATTTTCAAATGCCAAAACTCGGTCTCCAATCTCTGGATTTCTGCGCGGGAACAGTACTTTTTGCGCATAAGTTCTTTCAGCTCGGTCCAGGTTAGCGTGTAGGCAGCAGCTTCGCCTAGTGTCTGAACTTGTAGATTCCACCAGGATAGGGCTCCATCTAGAAACAGCCCTGAGATATAGATGACTTGCTGATCCAGCGCGCACTTGCTCATGCGAAGAACAGATTCGGTTTTCTCAGCCCAACGAACAAAGGCGACAGCACCTCCTGTGCCATCAAAGTTGACCGGTTTGCAGTCTAGAAACTGCTTGTAGGTGCATCCTGCACATACGTTATAACATACGATTGGCATTAGCATCTTTGCTAAAGATATCCAATTAGGTCATGGTATGTCTAAATGACTTAGTATTACCAAGAGGTGGATTATTGTTGTTGCCATTGTTATTATTGGTGCTGCTTCCGCGGGGTCCTCCTTGCGAGGCAGCGTATTGTGCGATGGCAGCAGCGATAACTTGCTGGAGTTCTGCCTCATTGGTAGGCATGCGTGTCTCACGTCTCGGCGGCATCTTCTAAAAGATGGTTTACGTTGGTCAGGCCATAGTAAAACGTACGTATATAGTAATAGTAATAGCACATAACATCTCATGTTATCAACATATCACAAATACCAATCACACAACATCCCATGTCATAAAAATATAAATAAGAAATCAAGCGAATCAAATATGGTGAGAATACTGCGATTGCCATATATCGAGACCACATAGTAAGTGTATCAGTACATCCCTGTGTCATACAATCATCAATCAACTAGGGGCTACATCACCCCTGTCCAAAAACTATATCATGTCAGTGTCAAATACAACATCAAATACATGTCAACAAAAGTCAGGATCATAAAGTAGTCTCCAAAAATGTTGTGCAGTCCAACAATCGCCGTCTTCTCACCCTCGTCTACCCAAACAGCACTGATGAGCTCTATACAGATGGTGGTGGAGGAGGGGGAAAGTGGGTGTAAAACAAACGACGTAACTGGAGCCAGTCCTCCTCCATGGCTCGCTGGGTACGAATGATAGAAGCAATCTGCTGCTCTAGTGTAAAGAGACGGGCAGCATAATCTGGAGGTAAGGGTCAAAATGGCTGCAGAGGAGAGTGTGTCTGACCATGGCACTGGCATGGTGGCAGCTGAGCTCTCTCAAGCTCCTGGATGCGCTGCGTGTGTGACTCGTGCTGGGCGAAAAAAGACATCAAAACGTCCTCGATAGTATACCCCATGTGGAAAGAATGGTAGGGGTCAGTAGGTGGCATAGCAGAGTCTGGTGCCCAAAGGAACGGCTCACTGGTGGGATCAAAAGGTGCCACATGAAATGGAGCATCAGAGGGTGGAACAGATGACATCTGGGGCATGAAGGGGATAGACATCGGTACATGCCCAAAAGGATGGGCTGAAGAACCCTCTCCAGGCCTCGCTGGAGGTACAAACTGAGGAACCTGAAAAGAAAAATCAACATGTCGTGTATCAGGGATCTGAGGGGGAAAAGGTGGAACATCCTCATCAGCAGGTATCCAACCGTGCTGTGCATGCTCATCTGGTGGATCCATGTGTGCCGCGAACAGTGCATGCTCGGGCTCTAGTGGGATGGGATCAGGTGGGGGAGCGACAAAAGGGTGAATAGGTGCAATGTGCTCGACAGGATGGTCAACAGGTATATCAACAGCAGGTAGAGGAACAACAGGATCAACAACGACATGATCGCCCTCTAACAAAGGAACATCCACGGGGAGATCATCAACAGGTGGGTCTGCTATAACAGGCTCAATAGGGATGCCAGCATGTACGGGGTCATGCTCAAGTATGGGGTCTAGAGCGGCTGCCTGCTCAGGGGTGACGGCAGGCTCGGGATCATCAAAAGCCATCTCGAAGTCAAACTCGGGGTCGATAGGATCTACTGGGTCAGCTGAATCCTCCATGGGCTGATCCATAGGTATAAACTCGATATCATGATCCGAGTCGAATCCCGGGGGAAAGATAGGATCAGAATCCTCTATGTCATCATGGTCAAACGTAAAGCTGGGAATAGGTGCAACAGAGGATGCCTGGTCGGGATCAGAATCATGCGCAAAGTGCTGTGCGCTCAATGTGTGAGAAGGTGCGGATGCCACAGACTCGAAGGAGTCTGGGACAGGAGAATGTGCAGGCGAATCCTCAGCGGGAACGTCAGCGATCATCAGAAGATCGTCTGCAGGAAGAAGGGCCTCGCCCTGGATCTCATCCTCAAAGGGCTCATCCTCAAACAGGTCAATATCGCCATCAGCCTTGGCGTCAAGAAGAAAATCATATGCTGGATAAACGGCTAAGGGTATAGGGGCCGGAATCTCTACTAGAGGTAGGTACTCAGCGGGAGGGTCATCTGCAGGCTCATCAGCACCATCGGGTAGTGCGAAAGGCTGGAAATCATCCTCGTCAGTACTGGTATAGTCAGATGTGTGCACCTCGTGCTCGGAGGATGTGAGGTCATCAGATACGATAGGTATGGGTCCAGTGGTGTCCGAAACGCCAGTACCGGCTGAGTCCATGAGTCTGTAACATAAACACAAATATGCTCAAATAATCAGTCATACAATCAGATAATCACATAAGTCACCAAGTAAGGTATCACATAATTCTCCTAGTCCCACTAGCCTCCCAGTCTCCTAGACTGACATTCCTAGTCCCACTAGCCAAATTCCTCCCAGTCTCTAAGACTGCTATATCCTCCACCTCGACCTCCTACATCGAGCCTCGGTCTCCATGACCGAGCCTCAGCCTTCATGACTGAGCCTACTCTTCCTAGTCTCACTAGCCATCTACCTCGATCTCTCAGACCGAGCCTCGGCCTCTCAGACCGAGCCTCAGCCCTTCTAGACTGAGCCTATAAATAATAAAATGTGCTCAACATTCGTTTGTAAAAAGTTTTGGATCTGGACTTAAGTGGTATGCAGAAAAATGTTTTCGTGAGAGCCCTAGTGATCATAATCTAGACTCGAGAAAGAATCCTAGTTCGCTATGATCAGAGCTCTGATACCAAGCTGTCACACCCTGGCTTTGCGGAAGCGTGGTTAATTTGGTGTGACTTCTTAATACCATAGCTTAACCATAACAAAGCTATATGAAATAAAATCATGCAAGATCATCCATACGATTAAGTTTTAAAACCAGAGTAACATACCATTGTCTTAGGGACTTACAACCTCATAACATAAAACATTGTCTTGAAAAACATAAACATCAACATGAAATAAAACGCAGTTTAAGATTTGTGACTCGTCCAGGAAAAAGTCACATTTCCTAAACCCGGATGACCTCGGAACCCATATGCAGCGGGAAAACATAACATACCGCGCCAGATCTTTAATTTCCTGAAATACATGTAAGTTGAAAAATCAACAATAATGTTGAGCGAGTTCATGTGTAAGTGAGTAAGTAAACCTTTGTGAGTATAAAAATAGTCTTGGTATGTAGCAAATAAGGGAATTGAGATCACCAATGGTTTGCAAGGCCACTGATATATGTGAAGTGCAAATAGGGAGACTCAAACCTAGCAGATTTCGCCACGGCATTAGTATGTGGACAAAGTCACCCCAAGGTCCGTTTCTAGTTTGGCCTGGGGCTGGGCTCGCTACACCCAGATAGATCTACCGCTCCTGTCCCTCGGTCCCGCCATGAGGACTAATGGCCTCATGTTGCTCCTACCCACTCACATGATCTAAGTAGTAAACCTCCTTACGCTAACCATACCATGTATAAAGTACTCGTAATCATAGTAACATGTATTTCACCCCCGCAGTTAAAAACTGAAAACAGTTAAGAGAAAAGGGGGACATGAACTCACAGTCGGTGCGTCTCTACCAAGTACTCCAAATCAGGCAGCTGTGCGACGACCTACAGGTGCTAATTTCTATTAGACGGACGGCCGTGCCTTAGCTTTATAGTTTAAGTCTTTAGGAAATAGTTAGACAACTACTTCGTGTTTACATTCTGTATATACTTGGTAGTTATTCTCCTTCCCAAGGATGGGGGATTCAATACATGTGCGTTCAAATTATACCATTAAGTCTCACTTAACATATATATATATATTTCCAATTCCAAAATACAAGTATTTTTCTTAAAAATATTATATTTTCATTTCACATAATTTTTCTCCAATAATACGTTGTTAAAATACGCGTTCATAAATATTTCCGTAAGTGCGTAAGTTAAGTTTTAACCATCGAGTGGTAATATGATTACCGGTGTAACTTATATATTCATGGTGAAAACGTTCGTATTATTTTGGATTCGTTAACGTTCGTAAATATTATTTTTACTCTAAAAATAATATTTATGTATTTTCACAAAATAATCATAAACAGTGTGTGAAAAATATATATTTATCGCGTTAAATTTTGTGAAAATCCCACCTCCGAATATTTAGTAAATAAAGTCATGGCGAAATTCATATTTCGAAAACATGTCAAAAATAATTCTAACACTTGTAGTGTAAATAGTTCTAAGTGTTAGGTTTTTAGAAAAATTTCGCCAGAGTTTCCTCTGTAACTGGAGGTGGCCACGCTTTCAAGCGTATCATTTTCTTTAACAAATCAACTCAACAATTTTCTTTATTTGATCAGAACAACTTTCATCACAACAACTAATCAACATATGTGTAAATTGCCAAAAATTACATGAACTTGCAGTTTTCCCAAAACTGTGGTGTAAATCCCCTTAAATTTAGTAGATCTTCATATAAGGTAATTTGATCTTGTAAAAACCTCGTTTTTAGAGAAAATCTATCTTTACAACTTCCAGTCATCTTTTACAAAAACTGTTATTTTGTCGGATCTTTTCATTTCACAAGTGTTTACACACTTGTGGTTTATAAAAATCATTCTTGTTAGTGTAAGATCCATTTTTAGAAAGCATGATTTCTTTAACGCTTGGTCCTTTGAAAATACCACTTGCAGATACGTAGATCTGCTAGTTTTAAACACTATTCCACAAGTAAAACATTTTTACACAAGTTCATGATTCGTGTGTGGTAGAGTTTCACCTTTTAACCCTTGTA
Source organism: Helianthus tuberosus (assembly GCA_030545235.1). Classification (NCBI taxonomy): domain Eukaryota; kingdom Viridiplantae; phylum Streptophyta; class Magnoliopsida; order Asterales; family Asteraceae; genus Helianthus; species Helianthus tuberosus. The sequence continues at coordinate 44,405,764 of CM060426.1, read as the reverse complement.
TCATTCAAAACAAGCTTATGTTAAGATCCATGACCTTACCATACCGGGTTAAATGATGATCCGAGCTACCACATCATAGATCGGGCCTAAATAATCATACATTTTAATTTCTACAAGTTTTACACAACTTATGTGCTTTTAACCAACAATACTTGCAAGTTTAGTAAACTTTAATGCTTCAAAATGCAAGATTCCGAGTTTTAATCATCATGCATCTTATTAACCACCTTAGATTAGTTCAAGAACGAGTTTTAAGCATTATACCTCTAGCTCGAGGCTAGGGAAGAATCTTGACGAAAATGGCGTGGATAAAAGCAAGATAAAGAGGTCCTTCGCGTTCCGTTTGCTCCAAGCTTCCTAATATGCGACCCTTAACACTTGTATGATGTTGGAATGGCTTGAACAAGATCGAACAAGGATGGATGGATATAGGGGAGTTCGGCCGAAGCCTTTGAGAGAGAGGAGAGAAAGTTGTGTTGTTGATTTGTGAAGTGTAAAGTGATAATGTGTTAACCCTTGATCTTATAGACAATTAGTTAGGGTATTATCCAATGGTTTCTATGTCACTTAGATACTAAACATGGGGGATTAAACAAATCAATAAGTACAAAGGGGTGTCCCCTCTAGTTGGGGCCGGGTAGAGAGGGGGGGGGGGGGTCCTAGTCCGATTCCAACTAGATAGTTAGGTTATAGTTAAGTTAAGTAGGTTAGTTAAGCACTTAACTTGGTTAGTAGTGTGTTATGCATTAATGCGGGTGCTAGGGTATTCAGGGGCCCTAACTGACTCAGAAAAAGATAAATAATGAAAATAACAATATTTTCATGTTTCGGGTAACGCCCGGTTGTTCGGTTGGATAGTAATCCGTTAAAGCGCTTAATAAAGCTTTAAAGTGTCGTTATTACCATTTTTAGTGACACAACTTATTTCTGACACTTTGGAAAGTGTCTAGTATTATTTTTCTCATGTTTTGACACTTTACTAGTTAGCTAGAAGCTGAATTATTATGTAAAGTGCTGAATTTTTGTGCTTAGAGCACGTTTTAGGCACATCCAGTCATTGTAACTTATTCCTAGAGACGCAGTTCTACAACCCTTGTATCCCTACACTCACCACTAGTGTAGCAAAATATTTCTGGCTCATACAGGCCTTAGAGGCAGTGTCTGCCTGATGCTGGCTTTATCAGCATGTTCAATAGGTTATCCATTATAGTGCTACTGTGCTTTTTGTGCATCATGTTTGTCACTAAGGTGCTGTAAGCAAAATATGGAGTGACAGCAAATAAAGTATGATGCAAGTAAGTGCATGTATCAGTATGCAAGTAGCAGTTTATTCACAAGTTCAAGCAAGCACAGTAATTAAGTAGTAATTAATTATTAATTAAGTCGTACGGATACCTGGTTTAGTGAGGGTTGTCACAACCTGTGCCTTAGAGACTTAAAATGAAGATAGACTTAGTTTAATTATGTTCTGAACTCTTTATTTCTTGTTTAAGACAATGTAACTCTTATGTTTATAAATAAAATACAACTTTGAATGCCATGGTTATGAAACAATTAATTCTGTTACAACACTCCCCGACGTTTCCGCCGCGGTTGCATGTATACGCGGTCGGGGTGTGACACAAACTAACTTGCAAGTCAATTAAGTTCGAATGGGGACCAAAAAAAGAGGAAGCATTCAAGATTTTGAAACATAAGTTAACCAATGCACCAATATTCGCTTTGCCAGAAGGAATTGAATACTTTGTAGTCTATTGTGACGCATCCAAATTAGAATTTGGATGTGTGTTTATGCAACATCAAAAGGTAATTGCATATGCCTCTAGACAACTTAAGAAGCATGAAGAGAATTATACAACCCATGATCTAGATTTAGGAGCAATAATTTTTGCCCTTAAGATTTGGAGACACTATCTCTATGGTAGTAAGCTCGTGGTATTCACAGATCATAAGAGCTTAAGATGTGATATTGGGCAGAAGGAATTAAACATGAGACAGAGATGTTGGATGGAAATTCTTAGTGACTATGACTGTGATATCCAGTATCATGCAGGAAAAGCTAACATAGTAGCTGATGCTTTAAGTCGCAAGTATCATGAAAAGCCAAAAAGAGTACGTGCTCTCAGGCTAAACCTGCAGGTTGATTTAAATGAACAAGTGAAAAAGATACAGGAAACAAAAATCAAGGACGATGCTGAAGGGTTGAAAGGAATGATTAAGGAATTAGAACAAGGAAGAGATGGAATTTGGAGATTTCATAAGAAAAGGATCTGGATACCTATTCAAGGAAACCTACGTACCAAATTCTAGAAGAAGCTCATAAATCTAAGTATTCGATACATCCCAGAAGTGACAAGATGTATCAAGACTTAAGAAAGAATTTCTGGTGGATAGGACTGAAGAAGGATATAGCAAATTATGTTGCTAAATGTTTAACTTGCTCACAAGTTAAAGCTGAACATCAGAAACCTTCAGGGTTACTACAACAATTGGAGATGCCAATTTGGAAATGGGAATTGATAACAATGGACTTTGTTACCAAACTACCCAAGACACGAAAAAGTAATGACACAATCTAGGTGATTGTAGACAGATTGACTAAATCTTCTCATTTCTTACCAATGAAAGAAACTTTCAGTATGGAACAGTTAGCTAAGTTGTATGTGAATGAAACAGTTTCATTACATAGGATTCCTTTATCTATTGTGTCTGACAGAGAGAGTCATTTCACTTCTCATTTTTGGACAAGTTTCCAAAAAGCAATGGGAACCAAATTAAATCTAAGTACAGCCTATCATCCTCAAACAGGCGGACAAAGTGAAAGGACAATTCAAACAATGGAAGATATGCTTAGAGCTTGTGCGATTGATTTTGGAGGAAATTGGGATGGTCACTTACTGTTTGATAATAAAATATTGAAATGTGTTTTGCTTGAGTCAAAGCAGTACAAGACCCACGAATATAAAGAGAGGAGGATCCATAAAATACTCCTATGATTGAGGATCCTCATCAATAAAAAATCACCAACATTCTAGACTTAAGGTTGACCAATCAATTACATAAAAGCATGAATAATAGAATAATAGTTTTCCTTTAATATTCCCCCTTAGCTTGATCGTGGATATGCAGTAACGTTCAAGCTGGACCTGAATCTCTCGAATAAATATCTTGGTAAGCCCTTGGTGAAAATGTCAACGTACTGTTCTGGAGCTGGGACGTGAAGCACTTTAACGTGACCGATCTGAACCTTTTCACGAACAAAGTGGATGTCCATTTTAACGTGCTTGGTACGCTGATGTTGCACAGGATTTGCCGGATAAATAAACCGCTGAGATGTTGTCATAAAATACAACTGTGGCTTTGTTTGCTGGAGTCTTTAGCTCAAGAAGGAGATTTCGAATCCATGTGGCTTCTACAACCGCGTTTGCCACCCCCTGATATTCGGCTTCCGCACTTGATCTAGAGATGGTCGGTTGACGTTTTGAGGACCATGAGATCAGGTTATCGCCAAGAAAAACACAATAGCCAGATGTGGAGCGTCGAGTATCCAAGCACCCCCCGCCCCCAATCAGCATCCGAGTAGGTGACTAGCGAGAGACTTGGTGAAGCCGATAAACACAAACCATGGTTGATGGTTCCATGTATGTAACATAAGAGACATTTCAAAAGTCAAAATGAATGTCTCATGAAGCATGCATGAATAGGCAAATTTGTTGTACCGCGTATGATATGTTGGGTCGGGTGATAGTTAGATATTGAAGTGCGCCAGCTAAACTTCGGTATAATGAACCACCCGGTAATGGATTCCCGTCGGTGGCACTAAGTTTGGAGTTAGTATCGACACGAGTGTGTCAAGGTTTGCAAGCGGTCATGTTTGCCCTATGAAGGATGTCCCGGGCATACTGAGTTTGAGCGAGGAATAAGGACGGGTGATCCAGCGTAACAGTGATGCCAAGGAAGTGATGTAGGGACCCTAAGTCAGACAAGGCGAATTCGCTTGATAGCTTGGTGATGAACATGTTGAGAAGGTCAGGATGGTTAGCCGTGAGAACAAGGATGTGTCACACAAGCTGTTGCGAAAGCCCAAGGTTGTGATGAAAGCCGAGAAGCGAGTATACCATGCCCTCGGTGCATGTTTTAACCCGTCTAACGACTTCTTTAGACAAAACACGTGATTGGGTTGAGCGGGATCAACAAAGCAAGGTGGATGATACATGTAAACAGTTTCCTGAAGATGTCCATTAAGGAATGCGTTTTTTATGTCTAGTTGATGTATCGGCCATGATCGAGAGACGGCTAAGGAGAGTACTGTATGAATGGTAGCCGATTTGACCATCGGGCTAAATGTTTCGGTGCAGTCGATGCCTACTGTTTGAGATTGCCCATTACACACGAGGTGAGCTTTGTATCGTTCCAATGAGCCATTAGCATCAAATTTGTGTCGGAATAGCCACATGCAGCGGATGACCGGATGGTTTGCGGGCCGCGGAACTAACTCCCATGTATTATTAGCCTGCAAAGCATTATATTCATTGTTCATGGCACGCAACCAATTATGGTCCGATAAGGCTTTGGTATGTGCGGTAGGGACGGGTGAGATGTTTGTGGTGGCCGCAAGATTATAGCGAGGGTTAGGTTTGGAGACACCGGTTTCGGAGCGGGTTTGCATGGGGTGGTCATTTGTGGTAGGCGGGGGTGGCGGCGGGTTTGGTTCCATTTGAAGGTTGGATCGGTTGTGCATGGGTTGTGAGGGTTGGTCATTTGTTGAAGTTTGGGGTGGTTGACATGCATGGGGTGGTGAGTTGTTTACGTATTGGGGTGCATGTGGGGTAGGGGAGTTTAGGTTTGGAGGGCTATGGTCCACAGAATGTTCTGTAGAGGAGGTGGTGTGGTTGTTATTGTATGTGGAATTGATATTTGAATTGGTAGGTGTGGTAGTGGGGAAGGACGAGGAAAAAAGGTAAGGGTTGACTGGGAGTGGGGTCATCTAGGAAGGTGTAGGTTGTGGGGGAGGTTAATTCAGTAAATGGAAACTTGTTTTCATCAAAGACCACATGACGAGAGAGATGTACACGACCCGTGACGGGATCGTAACATCTGTAACCGCAGAAGTCGGATGAGAAGCCAAGGAAGACACACCTGGTAGATCGGGGTAAGAGTTTATTTGGTTGAGTAGCGGACATATTGGGGTAACACGCGCAACCAAAAATACAAATGTGATCATATGTGGGTTGGCGGAAGTAGAGGGCAGAAGCGGGTGTTTGGAATTTTAGACGAGTGGTGGGTAGGATGTTATGAAGGTATGCAGCGGTGTGTAATGCCTCAACCAAAAATTTGGTTGGAAGTTAGGCGTGAACAAGAAGAACCCGAATGATATCATTTAAGCGACGAATCATTCGTTCGGATCTACCATTTTATTGAGAGGTTTGGGGACAAGAAAACCGAAAAAGTAGACCGTTTTGATCGGCAAAAGTTTTGAATTTATTATTATCGAATTCACCGCCGAGGTCACATTGGAAGGTTTTGATGGGTAAGTTAAATTGGGTTTGGACAAGTTTGTGAAATTCGGTAAATGTGTTAAAGGTGTCGGACTTGAATTTGAGTGGGTAAACCCACACATAATGTGTATAGTTATCAATTAAAACCAAATAGTAGTTATAACCAGAATTACTTAAAACAGGAGATGTCCACAAGTCACAATGAACAATATCAAAAGGCTTATGAGAAACCGAATCCATAAAAGGTAAACGTTTACTGTTTGACACTTGACAAAAAGAACAAATGGAAGAGTTAACAGTTTTATTGCATGAAATATTAAAAGTACATTGAAGATAGTTTAGCACGTTCGCTCTGGGATGTCCGAGACGATCATGCCATGGTGGATGAGTGGTGGATGATAGCAAAGCAAATTCTGGCTTGGTGAAAGGGTAGAGATCTCCACTGCTATTGTGGCGGGAAAGGAGTCGTCCATCCTTGAGGTCCTTCAAAGAGAAACCAAAAGGGTCAAACTCAACGGAAACCTGGTTATCAATAGTGAATTTACGAACAGATAAGAGAGTTTTGATGACAGACGGTGAGTGAATGATGTTATTAAGTTGGTAGGTTTTATTTGGGAGGGTGATTAAGCCATGACCGGAACCAGTGATGGGTAGGCGTTGGCCATTTCCAACAAATATAGGACTTGTAGGTAATGAAGATGGGGTTTGTATAGTACCTGGATTGGATGTGATGTGCGACGAGGCCCCGATGTCCATGTTCCAGTCCGGCTGCTGATAGTTTAGAGTCAATGTAGAGAGAGCAACACCAATATCACTTGGGCAGAGGGCATTTCCATTGTCTTGTCTGAAACCTGGAGGGGGGTTTTGAGTTGAGTGTTGAGCTACATGGGCCTGATGTGGTTGTGGAAAATTTATATTTTGTTGTGGAGGGTAGTGGGTCGGTGGAGACGGGTAAGGGGTGGGCGGTGGTGTCCAGGAATGGTGGGAAGAAGATTGTTGGCCCATGTTGTGTTGTTGTGGTGAGACCGAGGACTGCTGATAATGAGTGTCCCAAGAGTTAGTTCCACGACCACAGTCCCAAGAGTTTGAGCCACGACCACCATTGGATGATGGTGGACGGTTGGTGCCCCTTGTCGCCCCCTATGTCGGTTACCACCACGGCCTCTAGCTGCTTTTGTCGGGTCGTAGTTCCGACCCCAATAGCCGTTAGGGTAAGGAGATCTATTGGAATCGTTTTGAGCAGGGGTATTTGAGTGCAAGAGTACCGTGTCGCGACTGTTGTTGGTTCTAGCATAGATCCGATATTGTTCGTCTTCAATCATGCCCCGAGCTTCATCCCATGTTGGTTTGCGTTGATTTATGATTGCCGCGATGGTATCGTATTCGATGGGAAGGCCACGGACCATTTGTATAACCATGTGTTTTTCATTGACTGGTTGATCGACATCGCGTAATTGCTCGGCAAGGTCTTTCAAGGTTTGGCAGTAATCGTCAAAGGATGAGCATGAGTTGAGATTAGTGTTTGTGAATTTGGTTTCAAGCGTGACGACTCTTGCGTGTTTATTGTTGACAAAGATTTCTTGATCTTTAGCCAGGCAGCTCTAGCCGTAATATCGGTGTCGAGGACACGGGATAGAAGATCGTCGGATAAAGTGCTATATATTCATTGGAGGATGAGAGCATTGAATTCGGACCAAGCAGTGAATTTCGGGTCAGATTCGTCAGGTGGTTCGGTGCCATCTATGTGATGGAGAACTATGTAGGCACGAACATGGAGTTTGAAGAGTTTAACCCAAGACGAATAGGTTACTTTCTTGCCGTCAAGAGTTCTGATTTTGTTTTTGATGTTTGTTACAGTGTAGGCTGGATGTAATGGTGGTTTTTCAGATGAGTTTTGGTTCGTGGTGGCTGAGGAATCATTGGGTGAAGGCATAGTGTGAAGGTGGAGAACTGGGGAAATGAAGAAGATGAAGCAGAAAAAAAATTGGGTTTAGGAACTGGGGTAATGAAGAAGACAAAGCAGAACAGAAAAAGAACTGGGTTTAGGATATGTTCATGGCTCTGATTACCATGTTTGATAATAAAATATTGAAATGAGTTTTGCTTGAGTCAAAGCAGTACAAGACCCACGAATATAAAGAGAGGAGGATCCATAAAATACTCCTATGATTATAAAATATTCCTATGATTGAGGATCCTCATCAATACAAAATCACCAACATTCTAGACTTAAGGTTGACCAATCAATTACATAAAAGCATGAATAATAGAATAATAGTTTTCCTTTAATACTTACCTCTAATAGAATTTTCCTACAACAATAGCTATCATACCAGCATCGATGTTGCACCATTTGAAGCACTCTATGGACGAAAATGCCAAACACCAGTATGTTGGGCAGAAATTGGAGAAAAGCAACTGTCAGGTCCTGAGATTGTATAAGAAACAACTGACAAAATTATTCAAGTCAAGGAAAGACCGAAAGCAGCATGAGATCGTCAGAAAAGCTATGCAGATAACAGGCGAAAACCATTAGAATTTCAAGTTGGAGATAAGGTACTGTTGAAAGTCTCACCATGGAAAGGAGTCGTAAGATTTGGTAAGAAAGGAAAGCTAAGCCCAAGGTATGTTGGACCTTTTGAGATTATCAAAAGAATAGGACCAGTAGCGTATCAACTACAATTGCCAGAAGAAATGGCAGGAATACATGATGTCTTTCATGTATGTAACCTCAAGAAATGCTTAGATGATGAATCACTGGTAATACCTCTTCAAGACAAATAGGTAAACGAAAAGCTTAAGTTTGTAGAGAAACCAATTTAGATTGAAGATAGAAAGATCAAGAATCTCAAGTATAAGAAATTGGTTCTGGTCAAAGTAAAATGGGATTCAAAAAGAGGGCCAGAATACACATGGGAGCTAGAATCTGAAATACGAAGGAAGTATCCATACCTATTCTAGTGAATCTCGAGGACGAGATTTAAAACAAGGTGGGGAGGATATAATAACCCTAAAAACGCTCAAAAATGCTCCGTAAACGAGAAACCAAACACGTTTAACCAAAATTTTTATAAAAAAATAAATAAAATAATGATTTCTGTTCGGTCGTGGGCCGCGACAGACTCCCCTAGTCTTCTCGCGGGGCGCGAGAAGCCCTTGACTTGTCGAACACCCATTTTGACACGTGTCAAACACGCGTTGGACCTAAGGGTTTACTCGGCAACCCTAGCCGTAGCTAGGGTGCCATAGCGGGGCGCGAGACACCCCCGGAAACTTGTATAAATTAAGCCTCTCAGTAGCATTTCAAACCGTTCAACATTTTCTTTCTCTCCCAAGTTCTATAATACGAAAATTATAGCCAAATACCCCCCTAAATCACGAAGCTCTACCCGTTTGTAAGTATTTTAACCCCTGATCACTAATTCGTTACCCTACCCGATTGATCTAGAACCCAGCAACGCATGTCTAGGCTCTGCCTGACTAAGTACATTGGGGTTCTGTCTCGTGATGTATGGCTAAAGTGATTTAGGTTATTATACTAAAGCGAGTGCATTGTATGTTTTCAATAGGCACTCAAGAAAATTTACAGAAACATTCCTAGGAAGCCCGTAGAAAAACATAAGTTTCAATGTGAGTCATTATTTCAAATGTTTTACAAAACCCTAAATGTTTATCAGTTATACTTACAGTGATTAAGTTTTTGTAATTCTACAATTAACATCAGTATGTGGGGTTTTGTATACATTACTTGACACTCGTTAATATTGGACAAAAGGTTAGCCAATATTAGCATGACCGCAAGCACGGGGGACAATGGTGCCCCAGTAGCAATACTGTGTTGAGAAATTGGTAGATATAAACAAATGTAAAAACTCTTGATGCTGTAAAATATAACAATGTGTCGTTTTATAAAATGGAATGTACTCGCCAGTATTTCTTGCTGATAAAATATTTTAAAACGCATTTCAGGTAACTTGATGTGAAAGCTAGTAGAAGCCAGCTATGGAGCACTGAAGGCTTAAAGAAAGTGGCTATAAAGTTACCTAAATAAAAAGTTTATGTTTTCAGCAACTAAGTTTATCCCTATAAAGATATTATAAATGAAATATGGGTTTTATCCCATTTGTTTAATATAAAAGTTTGGTGTTTTGAAACTCTGAAATTATTTCCTAACTACGATCTTGATGTCTCATTTTCGCTGCAAAATTAATAAACACCGAAACCACCGGCTCGTGCTCGCAGCTCCCGCTCCCGGGGTGGGGTCAGGGGTTGCGATATAACTACACCGCCGCTTTCATGCTTATGATCAATCTCTGTGTTTTCTTCTCTCTATTGAAGTTGTTTATTCGATTCTTTGAGGTATGTTATCCCCTACACATTTCATCCTGAATTTACCATAATCTTTTCGTTGTCATCTACACAATCTGAGACCACCATCTGTTATTTACCTTTTGTTATATAGGAGAAACACTAGTTTCCTTCACCCAGAGGCGGACTTAGAGTGAAAATAGGGGTAGCATGGGCTACCCCTCAACCCCGTCTCCGTAGTGTAAAATTTTCTCTCAATTCCGTTTCCGTTATATAAAGGATACCCCTGAGCCTAAAAAAACGTTAGGATACCCCTAACTTTTTGGGCTAGTTCCGCCACTGCTTTCACCGATTCCCTTACAGGTACGAAATATCTCTACATTATCGTTGATTATAATGTTTAATCTGTTGTACCTACTTTGGTTCTTTTCAATTTTTTATTGTTGATGTTTGATTTTTGGACCACCAACATCCTACGAGAGTTGGATACGGTGGAGCCGTCACGTGATGGTGGTCGTCGTCGTCTTTAAGGAGGTGGATACGATTGAAGATCTGATTCTCTGCATACATTTTCTTTGTTCTTCAATGATTCATCCATTGTTAACACATGTATGCTCTTCCTTTTTGATGTTTGTTGTTTTCAAGTTTTTTCTGTGGTAGATCTTTGATTATTTTTTTATTCCAAAAACCCTACATTCTAATATTGTTCATCCGCTAATTTATTCGACAATGATTCATCAACAGGCATGGTATGTTATTTATGTTTTCTTATTTTTTATCATTTTTTAAATTAATAAATCATTTAATTTTGATGTTCTTTATTCAATCATGTTCTTTATTCAGTCATGTTATTTATTCAATAATTTCAAATCTGAGTTTCCCTGTTCTGAATCCTCCATTCATTGTAAGTACTAACCCTAACTTTTGGTTTTCTATATATGCCATTTAATGTGTCATTTATATTTAATTCTTTTGTTAATAAAGATGTTTTTTTCACATGATTGAGACCTTCTGGATACCCGATTCGTTTCCAAGTCTTAATCTATTGATAATATATGTTTACATACTGTATATATTTACAATTTTTATAATATTGAAGTGATAAAATTTATGGCTGGATGATATGCTACCTTTGTTCGCAATGGCAGCGCTGTCGTCTCATCAGAGTGGGTGGTTGAAGAAAATTTGGTCAGGATTGCGCGCAAATTGAGAAGAGGGAAAGCAGGTTGAGTTGTTGACGCAGTTATGTTGGATGCTTTCGATTGAATGGAAGATTCACTAAGTACGTTTTTGTGGATTCTTTTGTGCATGTGCTTATGGTACTAATGACCGTGCATTCTTATATCAATTCTTTTCAACAAGAGTCCAGGTACACATTACAGATTGATGCTCATTAGGTTAGATGTATGGAAGAAGGGATATATTTTTAAGTAAATATTGAGATATTGACTTTTTGTTATGTGTCTCAGCATGTGGCATTGTCTACCGCCGCGAACATGTGCAAGAAACTTCCATATGATGCAACTGATTTTGTAATGAATGACGTTCCCTTGTTGACTAATCTTCTTTAGCACCATGATGCCAAGGTGAGTACTACCAAGTTCAAATTTTATCTGCTGAAGACTGGTTAATGGATTTTCTTTTTATTTTACTATATTTTAAGGTTTTGGAGTGTGCTTTGGTTTGTTTGACTTGAATTGCGAAGGCGTTTACCTCAACATCTAATCAGCTAGACAAGCTTTGTATCCATGGATTGGTTAAACAAGCAACCTCTCTTGTTTCAACCAGCTTTTATGGCCTCAGTACATCTACATAACATATACTGTACATACGTGATTTTCTTTTCTTTTTTGGTAAGATAGTATTACTATTGAAGGGAAACATCACTTAAAGTTATCCAATGCAGGGCTTAATCTGATTGATATCCTATATGTGCATGTGGCTCTCCCTTAGGACCCAAAACTTTCTCTTTCTAAGGATCATTGGGGATTATCAAAGGCATATCATCCTTTTGTTGCAACGATGCATGTGTCACCTGCCTTGAGTAGACCACCAGAGGAGGTAATATTGTTTTACATGTCTTATCTTAATTACCACGGTCTACTTTCAGCACTTACACTCATGAACGACGTGTATTAAATAAATTTGTTTCATTTGGGTGTGCATATTTTTGGGATTGTGAATTTGGCAAGCATATCCAGATTTTATGTGAATTTAAACATATGCATTAGACTAGAGAGTGCCAAGTGAACAAAAAAAGTTTTTGTTAACAAACTTTGGGTTAAAAATCTGAATCATGTTTGCATTGGGACATGTTATGACAATGTTACAAGTCAAAGTGAACAAAAGGTGTTTCAGTTACCCACTTGCGGCATGGTTGAAGAAATCTTCAGGTCTTCGTGCAACTTGACAAAATGGAAATTTATTCATGTCATGGTAAGTTAAAGAAATCCACTTAATCTTCTTTATAATATCACATTTAAATGTGTTGAAATTATGCAACTTTTTTTTTGTCAAAAACAACATTTTTGGGGTTTAAAGCGGTGTTTGTTTCAAATTTCTGCACTTTTTGGGTCATAAAACGACACTTTTATGGGTCAAAAAAGTGAACTATTATGGGTCAAAAAACTGCAACGATAGTTTCAAAATGTTACACTTTTATGGGTCAAAAAATTCACTTTTAGGGTTAAAAAATTAAAGCGACTGTTTCAAACTTCTACACTTTTAGGGGTTAAAAACCTACAGCGTTTGTATAAAAAATCTACAATTTGTGGGTAAAAAACTTCACTTTTAGGGGTTATACTTCTTCACTTCTATGGGTCAGAAAAATGTAGTTTTATGGGTTAAATAGTTGCGTTTTTTCTGGTCAAATTTCTACACTGTTTGTATCTATTTTGTAGTTGCAATATTCAGCTTTGTAGGTAATATTTTTGCAACTATGTTCATGTGTACGCTAAAGTGAAAAAGGGAAAAGAGATGAGAAGTGAAAAAAGACAAAAAAAGGCTATAAATTAAAAAGCATGTGGGCGAAGTAAACGTCTTTTCATCATCCCAAAAATATATGTATCTAATATTATTTGGTTTTTTTTATATCCGGCTTCATTTGGTCATTTACAAGTGTGTTTATTCCTTCTTATACTTGCATTTTGATATATATATATATATATATAAGTAGTCACATGTAGTTCTGAATGAAGTTGGGAACCAAACGTAGTGGATGATCTTAACGGGTCAAACAGTTTGGATACGATAACTTTTGATACAAAAATAGGATATCTAATGTTAAAATTGGTTGCTTTTGTGGGTGTGGTTTAATTGGAATCATCACATAGTGGTGTATAATACCTTTTGAGGTTCATTCTTGGTCCATGCTTTCATTTTATAAAAGCCAAAAGGTTCGTAATGGATGGATTTCGTAGCCATCTTAATCTAACAAACTCGCAATTTTGAGTTCAGCAATTGGGAGTTATTTTTTTGGGTAATTTTGTTTGGCCCCATTTATTTTTAAACTTCTTGATGCTGAGATTATTGTTATTTTTTTAAATTATTGTAGGATTTGCATGAGGAAATGGCGACAACGCGTGAGGTGTTTCCGACTGTTGAGAGAGGGAAGTGTTGAAACTAGCAACTCAGAGTAAAATCGATTGTCATCTTCGCCAAAATTTAAGTCGTGTCGTGGTTGATGTCTGAGCATTCAATTAAAGCTCCGATTGCACCAAACGTTGGGATTGCTGTGAGGCATGTGCGTCGCTCGCATTCTAAAAAAAAGGTGTGTGTAGTTTTTATAATTAGGAATATATTCTTTTGGTATTGCTGTTTTGCCTAATGTTGAACATGTTGGAGTTAGGGATGTTTATCGGGTTAATCGTTTTGTGTTATTCCCGTTTTTAGATGTTTGAAAGTCTAACCAAAAGTTGACCCTATTAACTATCTTTAATCAGTTTTCCGGTAAAGAGTTTGTTCAAGTAAGGTTCTTTGGGTAAACAAGGTTAGACTTGGTTCAAATGGGACAATTGTTAAAAGTAGTTTGTGTTGATGTATTATTTTTTAGGTTTGTCTTGCATATCTAGGTGCTACTTGTGTTTTTAAATAGTCAACAAGAGAAGCTAAGTTGCTATAACACCTGCCATGTTGATTTTATATTCTTTTTGAAATTTTCGATGGGTGATACTTGCGATGTTTCTTTTCAATCACAAGAATAATCTTAGATTTTTGAATTTTTTGTTTTTTTTTCTATGTTGATTTTAAATTTATATGTGACACCATCAAGAGCATAAAACGACATATTAGATGATGCCACGGCTGAGTTTTGTTCCACTAATGAGCAGTCCCCTTTTGATCCTGGTTGAGTCCTACCTGGCTGGTGTAGAGAAAGCCCATCAAGATTCGAGTTAAAGATTATGGTATAAGGGATACGCCGAAAAAACATATTTTTGATGCTCTCTATAGTGATGGTAAAGCAGTTACAGCATAGGATCAAGATGATTGGGTTAAAGGGAAGTGGGACTTGTTTTGGGATAAATGCAAAGAGCTCAGGTTGGATCCAGATTTATGTGTCGATGATGTAGGAGAGGATGACGCTGGTATGGCTCAGTATTTCTCTCATCGAGTCTGGTAAATATTTCGACCAAGTAGTTTCTAAACCCACATCACTTAAATAATTTTATGTCGACTTTAAATTTATTTACTAAGGTGATGTGGTTCAATTCTATTGTTGTGGCATTGTTTTCTTATGGGTTAAGTCGGGTTTTAAAACTGTTGGGTGGTGATTTTTTGGGGGTCAGTTGTTCGATGGCATTGAGATCCATTTTGTCAACTTTTTGTTTGAAATAGTGTCTTCAAAATGGTCTGGTTTTTTTTGGGTCACCTTCTATTATTCTGTTCTATTTCGAAGATCAAGACATCAGTAGAAACAAGAATTTGGGGAATTTTGGTGCTGGTACGTTGCTTTCTTGTACCTTTTTTATTAGTCTTTGGGAGGGGTAATTCTCTCAATTTATTTTGGGTTGCGTTTATATGGTTTTTCTGGGCCCAATCTGATCTGACTAAAATGTATCTTAAACCAAAGTTTTACATTAAAGGTCCAATCCGAATAGGTTGAGGTGGGCCAGGTTATTAACTCCCCTTTTTGCTGCTATTATGGAACCATTAAATGGCTTGGATATTTGTCTTTGGGGACTGTATGCATGTTGTTAAGCCCCAATGATGTATGTCAGGATCAGTATTATATATATTGCTATGATTACATTACTAAATATAAATTTAATTAGAATATAAAATCTCTATAATTACTTTAAAAATCTCTATAATTAAACTACTGACAATTTAAATGTGTTATTGTGCTGATGGTCAAGTGTTTGAAACTTTAGTACCCTATGTAATGTGGAATTTTTCGCAACATAATAATTATTAATTATTTGATGATATCCTGATTTAATTCATAGTGGAATTAAATTACCATAGAGTATTAATTTTTGTCTACTCTTTCAACAGGCGGTATAACAAAGAACAAGCAGCTCTTTGATTGCTGATACTTATCCTAAGCAAACTAAGAGGCATAGAGACATGCAAAATTTCTTCCATTTTGAAATATAATAGTTAGTAAGTAATCTAGGTAATATGTCATTTTATTTCATTTATATACATAATGTAAATTAAACTTATTCAAAGATGACCTCTTTATTGTACTTGACAAGATTTTTGAGTCAAAGTTCGATAATGAAGTTTTTATTTCACAAGAAGCTCTGTTTCGTCGTCCAGAACGACGTGTTGGATACTTGGATATGTTAACCAAGAAGTTGGGGTTCCAGTAATTTAAGAGTATTTAATAATCATGTAAACAAATGTGATCAAGTTTGTTTTCTTTTTCTTGTATTTGATATGTATTTTTAATTTTGATTACATTGTTAACGTTTAATTAATATACCTTATCCGTCACATATTATTCATTTGTATATATATATATATATATATATATATATAGGAGAAGGATCCGTTAGGAACCACCCTTTATTGCGAGAACCAATGTGAACACAACCAAAAATACCTAAAAATAGCTAAAAAACACAAAAAAAAAAATTTAACATTTTTTATAAAACAATCGCTACTTTTAGTAGCAAAAAAAAAATTTAAAAATTTTTTTTTGGCTAATAAAAGTAGCGATTTTAATGTAAAAAATAAAAAAAAATTTGTGTGTTTTTTTTTATTTTCTTAGATTTTTTTAGTTTTTTTTTGGGGTTTAGTTTTTAGCATTTTAGCTTGGGAGGGGGGGGGGGGGTTAGGTTTTTGGGGGGTGGGGGAGGGGGGTTTAGGTTTTTTTTTTTTTTTGGGGGGGGGGGGGGTTAGGTTTTTTTAGCTATTTTAGGTTGTGTTCACATTGGTTCTCGCGGTTCTCGCAATAAAGGTGGTTCTCGCATGAACCTTACCCTATATATATATATATATATATAGCTTCTAAAAAAATTTAAATTTTCAAAACGTGAGTATTCACGGCTGATAACCTAGTAAATGAGTAAATAAAATATATAGACAAGATCGAATCACTTGGATTCGACTCGTCATTGATGTATCCTTTGATGGTTTCCTCGCTTTGGGTTTTTTAATAGATTATCTTAGTTATTGTGGCATATCCCTCTTTCGATGGCGACGCTACCCTCAGTCATATTGGTCTGAGTCAGCAGGGATACAATCACGCAAGGCCGGATTATTGAAAGATAATTAAGTAAGTTATTAATGCAAAAAGTGGCATGTTCCTCTTTTGGAGGCAATGCTACCCTCTGCCATATTGGTCTGAGTCAGCAGGGATACAGTCCCGCAAGGCCAGTTTAAAGGTTTAATAGTAGTTAATTATAAGGGATTACAATCCATTCTTACTTCCCCTGATTTGATGCTATCTGCCTCAAGGGAAGCCCTAATAAGCTTGAATCATTTCCTCGTAGGATCCATACACTGAACGAGGAAAGAACTTTACCCAACCACCATTCTAACCTCCTTCCAGGCAGTTAACACGCTTTATATAGACCGTAAAGACACGAATGAGTGAATCAACAAAACATGAAGAAATGATTAAGTAAAGTTCACCTTCAATATAAAAAACAAGTTATTAAAGTCATTAATACAAACACAAATAAAAGGTTACCAAAGTTAGGAAATCAAAAGTAATACATAAATGATTTTGTCTTCACCACGTGATGTAAGAGATTAGCCAAGCATGGCCTTTGTTTGACCAAAACTCTTAGTATTGATCGTGGATCCCGAGACTACACACACTCTAAGGATGGATGATGGATGAATGTGGTGGATGATGGTGGTGAAGTGGTGGCAGGTGTGAGAGAAGTGATTAGCCAAGGGATGGTTTGCAAATGAGACAAGAACCTCCTTTTATAGCTGAAAACAGTAGCTTCACACGGCCCCGTGCCCATCAGGCACGACCCCGTATCCTTCCCTTCTCTATCTTCATTTAATGTTGTTGTCAGCCCATCTGCACACACGACCCTGTGTCTTTTGTACTTGTTGTACAAAACCAGATTTGCAAATCTGAGAGTTGACCACGGCCCGTGCTTAGGAGACACGGCCCAATGTCCCTTGTCGTATTCTATTTGTCAAGTTTTAGATTTGTAGGAACCGTACGGGATATTCACACAAGAAATGAAGCATGAGCATTTAGTATAGATATGGTAGTGGATGCTCGTTTAAGGCTCAAAACTCACAAGTTTGTAGGAAAGGGTAAAAAAATGTGAAAGTATATATACAATCAAATTTTAAAAATTTGTCATGCCCTTTTTATAATTTTTTCTTGTATGGTTTTTTTTTTATCACGGAGCTATCGGTTGTAAATATTTATAAAAACTTGAACTTTTTTAGAACTTAGTTTCTTAACTTAAACTTTAAACAAGACAAAACAATATAAAAAGAAATTTTTGAAAAAGATTTTGGGTGTTTTAGCGGTTCCAAGTAGAGTTTTGTGTAAGGCTCGTTTTTAGGACAAACAATTTTCAAGTTATTAAGTTTCCCCCACACTTAAATTACACATTGTCCTCAATGTGTTCAAAATTGGTTAAATTGATTAAATGTATAAAATGTGTGTTAAAAATAACAAAATATTTGGAAAACAGGCTTTTGACACGACCCCATGTGTGGGAGCCACGGCCCCGTGTCAAAAGTGCTAGTACAGAATGTTTCCAGAAGGCAAACACGGGGGCGTGCTCTTGGAACACGGCCCCGTGTCAAGGTTCCAGAATAAAAAAAATGTTACAGCAGACATGGGGCACGGGGGCATGCTTACCTGACACGGCCCCGTGCTGCACTTACTGAATTGAAGATTTTCAGTCGGGAGTCGTCTGTTTTCGTGCATGGGGTGTTGGGTCAACGTCCTTTGGCTATTATTATCACTTTTGCACACTTTTATTTTTACCACCACCAAAGATACTTTCATTTCATCCATTAAAAAGAGAAAATACAAGGGAAGTCCTAATAAGCTTGAATCAGGTCCTCGTAGGATCCATACACAGAAAGTGGAAAGAACTTTACCCAACCACCATTCTAACCTCCTTCCAGGCAGTTAACGCGCTTTATATAGACCGTAAAGACACGAATGAGTGAATCAACAAAACATGAAGAAATGATTAAGTAAAGTTCACCTTCAATATAAAAAAACTAGTTATTAAAGTCATTAATACAAACCCAAATAAAAGGTTACCAAAGTTAGGAAGTCAAAAGTAATACATTAATGATTTTGTCTTCACCACGTGATGTAAGAGATTAGCCAAGCATGGCCTTTGTTTGACCAAAACTCTTACTATCGATCTTGGATCCCGAGACTACACACACTCTAAGGATGGATGATGGATGAAAGTGGTGGATGATGGTGGTATTGTGGTGGTGGAGTGGTGGCAGGTGTGAGAGAAGTGATTAGCCAAGGGATGGTTTGCAAATGAGACAAAAACCTCCTTTATAGCTGAAAACAGTAGCTTCACATGGCCCCGTGCCCACCAGGCACGGCCCCATGCCCCCCAGGCATGGCCCCGTATCTTTCCCTTCTCTGTCTTCATTTAATGTTGTTGTCAGCCCATCTGCACACACGGCCCCGTGTCTTTTGTACTTGTTGTACAAACCCAGATTTGCAAATCTGAGAGTTGACCATGGCCCGTGCTTAGGAGACACGGCCCTGTGTCCCTTGTCGTATTCTATATGTCAAGTTCTAGATTTGTAGGTACCGTACGGGATATTCACACAAGAAATGAAGCATGAGCATTTAGTATAGATATGGTAGTGGATGCTCATTTAAGGCTCAAAACTCACAAGTTTGTGGGAAAGGGTAAAAAATGTGAAAGTATATATATACAATCAAATTTTAAAAATTTGTCATGCCCTTTTTAGAAATTTTTCTTGTATGGTTTCTTTTTTTATCACGGCGCTATCGGTTGTAAATATTTATAAAAACCTGAACTTTTTTAGAACTTAATTTCTTAACTTAAACTATAAATAAGTCAAAACAAAATAAAAAGAAAGGTTTGAAAAAGATTTGGGGTGTTTTACCAGTTCCAAGTAGAATTTTGTATAAGGCTCGTTTTTAGGACAAACAATTTTCAAGTTATTAAGTTTCCCCCCACACTTAAATTACACATTGTCCTCAATGTGTCCAAAATTGGTAACATTATTTAAATGTGTAAAATGTGTGTTAAAAATAACAAAATATTTGGAAAACAGGCTTTTGACACGGCCCCGTGTGTGGGAGCCACGACCCCGTGTCAAAAGTGCTAGTACAGAATGTTTCCAGAAGGCAAACCCGGGGGGCGTGCCCTTGGGAAACGACCCCGTCTCAAGGTTCCAGAATAAAAAATGTTACAGCATACATGGGTAACGGGGGCATGCTTTGTGACAACCCAAGATTCCAAGACCTTTTCCTTTACGCGTCATCTGTTTTGCAACCCTATTTTACACTTCGTTGTACATTGTATCGCGTGTTTTATTTTAAGATGATTTAAGTTAGTAATTTGGTGAGTTAATTAAATTAAAATAAAAATCTATTATTATAATTGGTGCTCGACGAAACATGGTGTTTCACCACACCTCCCTCACTCGACGAAACATGGTGTCTCGCCACGCACATCACGACGAAACTCTGGGTATTCGCCGAAGTGGGCTTTTGGCCCAAGTGTAGCACAGTCACACTGTTCACACTATTAAACGTAAATCTAACCCTAATCCTCCTTATTCTTCTTCTTCACGTCGACGATAACTCCTTTCATCGAAGCCCCCTTTCTCTTTCGGTTCTAGCACTCCGGTGCACACACACGACTCACTCAGTTAGTATGTCCTGATCCTGACTCGTTGTAGTTCTCTGCTGTGCAAAATTGTATGATTACATATTGATGTTTGAGATGTGAGAATGATTTAGGGTTTCAATGCAAACTGAAATATAAATTCATGTAACATGGGATAATATTGTATAAAATTGGTTTGGTTCGATGGTACGGATTTGTTGGTTGGCCGATGATCTTTGCATGTTATGAGGGTTTTGATATGTTACTGCTTTATTCGATAGATTGGAACGCATATATTAAGAATCTGATGTCTAGTGGTTAGTCATGCTCACTGCACAGCTTTGTTGATCTTGTTGCTATATGAATATTATGTTATTTATGTGCATTGCTATGAATAAATCGGAACAGAAAGTGTTTAGGGTTATTGATGTTCATGATGAACTGTGAGGAAGAAGGACCCTCGACGAAAGTGTAAGTGTTTCGTCAACCTCATTATGGCGAAAGTCCATGATGTTTCGCCACCTGAAATGCGACGAAAGATAGTGTTTCGTCAGACAGTGTTTCGCCAAGAGGACATGCGACGAAATATGGTATTTCATTGTGTAACCAGTTTATGATGCTAGATGTTTGTACTTTTGAAATAGTGTTATCACATGAAAATCATATGAGAAACTGTTATAAATGAGTTAATTAATGGTAGGGTCATATGAATTAAATAAATAGAATGATTGATATGTTTGGATGCTAACTGATTCAATTGATCGAACAAACCAACATGTGTATTTAATTTCCTTGTTTTGTGGCCGGTTGTAACTGATTATAGACCATCTGTTGCTTAGTCGCACACTAGTTTGGGTTTTACATACGGGA
This sequence comes from Helianthus tuberosus, assembly GCA_030545235.1. Classification (NCBI taxonomy): domain Eukaryota; kingdom Viridiplantae; phylum Streptophyta; class Magnoliopsida; order Asterales; family Asteraceae; genus Helianthus; species Helianthus tuberosus. The sequence goes on along the minus strand of CM060426.1, from coordinate 44,384,823 downwards.
TGGGTTGCATACCATACGAATGGGCTTATAAGCCCAATATGAAGGACTTAAACTAAACCGCACACAAGTAATGGATTGTACATATTGTGAATGGCGAATTGATTGCTAAGTGTCAATGTGAAACTTGAACGAGAATTGGTATATGTACTTTCATGTGTGCTAATTGCCTAATATGTGTTACGAAGTGGTGTGTAAAGTATGAAATATGATGACTGTGTGATTTTACGTGTATGTGAAACTGATATTTATGTGATAACCGTATTAGGATTTGGTTGACCAACTGTAAACGAGTAACTAGTCATACCGAGCAAACCAAGGTGAGTTCACTTCTCTCAAAACAAGCATGCGTCCGGTGGGGACAAATCAAACTGACAAACTTGTAAACGGATTTTCGTAAACCCATATCCTTGTTAGGGATATGAGGCGGTTTTCAAATACCCACATCCTTGTAGGGGATGTGAGGCGGATTTCACAACGCTATCCTTGCAGGGGATATGCATCGGTTTTCAGTAAGCGTTATGGTTGGATAATACACTCACTCTCTATCACTTAAGTCCCATCATACTACCGGGTTGTTGCTTGTAGGGCAACGGGGTTATTAGTTGATAGCGCTATTAGGTTTGGCACCCTCACGACGTACCTGGATAGGACGGGCGTGAACTAATAACTTTGAAATCATGACCAATGTTTGATAGAGCATTGGGGAAGGGCAAAAAGGTCCGTCTGCGGTATCGAGTTATTATCAACATAACACAGCATAACATAACATGAATCAGTAATCGGTAACGAACAGTTTAACAAATCAGTGAACTCACCAGCGTTGTCTGATACACGTTTTTCTGCATGCTTGTAGGCCTTTAGGTACATGTTGTTGGAGCTTGCTGTCTGGGATGCTGGAGTGGTCATGGGTCAAGTTGCAAGGAATCACAAGACAAGTCTGATGGTTTTTATACACCTGCTTTATGAAACTTATAACAAAATGTAATATGCTTCCGCTGGATAATAGATTTTGTATTGTAACACTTATCTTAATAAATGAAAGTTTTATTTGGAATATCCTTATAAGTTCAATGTGATTGGTGGCTAGATCCTGGTACGTCACATGCCTCGCGGGATTTCCCGCATGTGGTATTCTGGGGGTGTGACAGTTTGGTATCAGAGCCATTGGTTATAGTGAACTTGGTTTTAAAACGTTTTTGTAAAACCAGGCTATAACCAAATAGTTCTGAATACGTAAATACGACCATGACACTCAGCACCAGATTACAAGGTTCGTCTTTCTCACTTGTTGCATACATTACATGAGTAGTACACATTTGTTTATGATGTAACATAAGAGCACACACTCTTCACTATAGAATAATGGCATGGATTGCTTGCTCACATTATGATGCGTTGATAGTATGTCATAGTCCTTAGATTCTTGTAATCTTATTGTTCGATAACCTCTGTATGACATTTGAGTTTGAGGAACCATTTGACATGAGTTAGGAGGAACTGAGATGAGCATGCAAATAGCAATATTATTGTGGGTGCACACATAATAATAATGTGGGGTGCATGTGAGTCCCAGTGAGACTTAACGAGTGAAAAAGGGGTTCTGTTCCGTTATTTGATCGATGTGAAACACAACAGTCTATAAGAGTCATAGCAGTGATTGTCTCGTACTTGAACGTGATCTTTTCACTCTTTTTTTGAATCCTTACGAATCTCGATGCTATCTAGTATTACCTGAACACACATCTGAACGCCTAGCGAACTGTGTAGACTGCTAGGTGATTGCACGAACGTTCTTGAGTTGGTCTATACCTTTCTCGCTTCCCTTCGTTTGCTGGAACTTAACGTATTGACCCATAGATCCTGAAGTGTGATCACTCCTGTAACATTCTAGCAACATACCATGTATCACTCCATCAATTTGCAAGACCGATGGACAAGAGGATGAGCGTAGTGCCTCACCGACCTCAGTATTAGAACGACCTTGGCTACCGGCAAAAGAATCAGCAAATTGGCTTCAACCAAATCCTTAACCCTAGTCAACGACTCATGGAAGCCAACTCTTACGAATCAATCGGGACATAGGTGATGACAATTGATTGTAGTATGGAATGTGGGACTGCCAGCACAATGAATAACGCTTTAGGACGTGACACGGAATGTGAAAAGACAGATTTTGTCGGAGAAAGATCATAGGACTCCATTTCAGGCAATGACATTAGAGGTAACAGTCACGACGACATCAAGGTATTTGTGACTATGGCCTACAAGATGGAAATGAAGGTGCCCACAACATGGATTGACCGTTGTTAGAATCAAGACAACAACCATCAAGGAAACGACGACAATAACAACACAGGAAATGATACTCATGGAATGGCATTTAGGATTGGCGTGGACGACGCCAGGATTTTAGCAATATGGTAGCTAGTATGACTAGCTAATCGCTTCGTCTCTGTTCTGCTTAACCCTGATGCTTCTTGAAGCCGAACCTGTTGTGGAATTGATTGATGGCAAGTCAATTGAAACTTCATATGTTTGTTGGGATGCAAGCTCGACCTTGTGGGACAAGTGTTCGACATCGACCTTCCTTTTTGCTATCCTAGATGGTCTCGATGCAGTAATTGTGTAGATTGGTTATCTAGATATCGCGTAGATATACCTTGTGGGAAGGAAATTTTGCGTTGCTTTGAAGTGTCAGAGTGGTGTAAAAGTTAGCATCATATCAGCAATAAAGGCCCAGAAGTATCTACGGAGGGATTACCCCGCTATGTTAGCAACCGCTACTAATGTTAAGGTTTAAGGAAAAGAGGATCGAGGATCCACCAATTGTTCGCGATTCCTCTCGGTGTGTTACCCGATGGACTTTCAGGTTTACTTCCACAACTGTCAGGTAGAATCTCAGTTTGATCTCACGCTAGGGGCAGCCCTGATTACTCGTACTCCTTACCGTCTTGCACCAGGAGGGTTGCAAGGACTGTCTAATCAACTATAGGAACTGTTGGGCAGAAGTTTTGTTGGACCTAGTCTTTCGCTTTGGGGAGCCCCAGTTATATCCGTGAAGATAAGCCTTATCGTTGGACATGTGTACTGACTACCAATAACTCAGCAAGGTAACAATCAAGAACCGTTTGCCTCGACCATGTATTGCCAGCCTGTCGACCAGTAGCGAGGGTCAAGCTTCCATTCGAGGATTGACTAACGAGCGTACTATTGTCAGAGGGAAGTCTAAGGGGAGAATGCTCCTACAACGGCATAACAAACGCAGTGTGGCCATTTCAACGTTGTATCCCATGACCTTTAGGCTAATCATCACACCAGCAGCTTTATGGATCACATGAATCGACTATGCTTATTGATGACGTGTTGAATCATTTCCAGGAGAAAGGAACATCATGGACGACAACTGTATCTTATTTTAGAGCTCCAGAGGGAGGAGCCATTACATGTGAAGTCTTGTTAAATGTAACACCTAGACTCGAGAGATGCATTTTGATCATGTAATCAACGAAGTAGACGTGGATCTCGCTAAGATCCATTTTGTTAGGAACTGATCGACACCAAAGATCCCTTCGAGGATACAGCAATTTCTTGGTTTCGCTAAATACTATTGCAGATTCACCACAGGGTTTCCGAAGATCGCGCAGCTTGAATCTCTTTGGCACAGCAGGGTGCTGTGTTCGTGGAAAATAAAACATGAGGATGTCTTTTCAGCTTTCGAATCCCAACCCTGCAATGCACTGAGCATCGTCTCTACCCTAGGGTTTGGGTGATCTAGTGATATACTTTGATGGTTCAAATCAGAGTCCCAGTTACACATCGATGCAACATGAGAAAGCGATGGCTTACGTAGTGGAATTACAAGAAGGGTTGTACGAGTCACAGCCTGCGGTGGAAACCATGGTTGTTGGATTCAAGTGGAGGCATTCCTTGGACGGTACCAAATGCACTACCTAGACCGATCACAAGGGCCTTCCGTGTACCCCTGTTTCGAAAGAGCTAAGCATGTGATGGCATCACCGGATGGAACCCTCGAGTGATTACGTATATGGAACCTAAACACGTATGAGCATGCAGCTCACTATTGACTCTAGCCTACCCGATCAGATTCGCCTTGTTCTGACCGAAGCATTAAAGGAAGAGGAATTTGAAGTTGGGTCCTTGCAGGGCATGGAAGAGCAACTTTTGGCAAGATTGGATGATATTCACTACTTCATGGAACGCATATGTTTTCCCATTATACCGCAACCGTAGGGAACTTGAGTGGAGCAAAGCACACCTGCCTCGATATTCTAGTCGTTTGTGTTTTGGTGGGGGATATTAAGATTTATGAATCTTGTACTGGAGACCAGACGTGAAGGTCCACATAGCAAAGTATGTGAACGATGTATGACTTATGGGAAAGTCAAGGTGGAGTATCAGCAACCAGAAACACCCATATGGAAATGAGAACAGGCTGCCATGGATTTTGTCACTAGTCCTGTCGCAACCCCCAATCCCTTATCTGTCCCGGGAACGGGCGGACGCGAACTCAGAGTTTCGGTGGTATCAGCTGGTTAATTTGGCAGCGGAATTTACATCAGGACCGCAGTTAGGAAATGTTTATCAGAGTAAAACCACCATATTTAATTTTAATAATCACATGGGCAAAACCCAAGTTTCTTATTACAATACGTTTATAGGGATAAACCCTATTTTATTGAATTTAAAACATCGTCTTTTAGGTAACTTTTATAGCCACATTTTTCCCAAGCCTTCAGTGCTCTCCTGCTGGCTTTTTACTAATTGGCTGTCACATTGTGTTACCTGAAACGCGTTTTAAAAACTTTGTCAGTGGGAAATACTGGTGAGTGAATCCCAGTTTAATCAAGAAACATTTTATCAATTAAAACAGTATTGAGAGCGATCACATTGTTTATTTCTACACAATTACTCATTCAGTACTGTCAATCCTGACTTGTGGGTCATATTACACATTGGCTAACTCGTTGTCCAATGGTAACGTACTGTCATCCCGACTTACTACTCGCAGTAGTAAATTTTGTATACAAAACCCCAACATACCGGCAGTAATTGAAGAACTACAAAGACTCAATCACCGCTTAATCACATTGTAAAACAATTAAGGTTTTGTAAAATATTACAAAAAGGTTAACAAAAAGAGGATAAACTCACATTGCTATCTTAGACTTCACGTAAGGGTTTCCTGGGATTAATCTATAATTTTCAAAAATGTACATAGGTTAGTATCATAACCCTTTGAAAATATTAATGATACCCTCCCTGAGACGGTATTCCAACAACTACGTCGGGCAGAACCACGACAGTTTTTACGGAACCCTAAATCAATCGGGCAGCGTATCTATTACGAAACCGGGGTTATAATACTTACAACGGAGCAGAACCTCGCTAATTAGGGGGTATAATACCAGCTTTCTATGCCTAATATTCAGAAATTGTGATTGAGAAATGAAAAATGAACGAACTGAATTGAAGCCCGATGCGTTCTTTATAAAGTTGCTGAACTGGACTCTCACGCGGCCCGCGTAGAAGATAAGCGGGGCTTACGCTGCCCGCGTTGACTCCGGGTCAACGTGTAGCTCGTCCGAATCAGCGTATAGACTCGACACGATGACGACACGTGACGGCCTGGGGTGTTGCCGTGTTGTTGATCTCACGCGGCCCGCGTAAAATTGAGATGAGGTTCACGCGGCCCGCCTGAACTTAAGAAATCAAATGGAATCGGGTTCTAACCTTTATACCACCCGCGTGAGTGTTAGGGTGGGTCTACGCGGCCCGCCTCAGCTTAAAAATCAGATTTTATATTTTATTTTTAATGCTATACTGTATTTCGGGCTCGGTTTTCACATACGGGGTGTATTTAAAGACATATTGGGACATTTTAAGATATAATAGGGTGTCGGAATTTATTCGAGAGTGTCAATTTTATTGAGGGTTGTTACAAGTCCACTTACAACTCGAAACGGAAATAGTATCACATGGATGATCATTGATCGCCTCATGTAGGCACACCTTCTTACAATCAAGGGAACTGACGAGTCTTCGCAGCTTGTGAATATTCCTCTGAGAGGTGGCCTTTAGGCATGAGGTGCCAACCCCTGTTATCTCTGATGTTGGTCTATACCTGATTTATGACAGGCAGTACATAACACTCTTGGTTCACATATGGGCATGAGCATTATTCGTCATCACAGGACCAATGGTTGGAGTAAACGGACCATCCTAACACTCGAAGACATGCTGCGAGCATGTGTGTGACTGACCTTAGCAAGAGTTGGAAGGACACTCACCTTTGGGTGAGTTCTACTGCAGCCGTTACCATTCTAGTATTCAGACAGCTCTATTGAGGCATTGCTTGGATAATAATGCTAATCTCCTTGTTGGACTGAGGTGGATGACAACCTAATTACGGGTCCATGACTTTCACTCGAAACTTTTGGGAAGATTATTTAGATTGGAAATCGCGTGGCGACAACGCGTGATCGCCAGGAAACCTAATAACTTAGGAAACACAGGGAGTTCGTTGCAGGCGAACATGTCATATTGGAACTCTCACCCGGGGAGGGTGCGATACGCTATAGAAAACGTGGCAAGCTTAGTTACGATGCGTTGGGACATTCGGATTTCTGGAACGGACCGGTGACATGGCTCACAAACTCGAGTTAACTGACGAATTGGATAACGTTTGCGATGATATTTATACCCCAAATCCAAGGCAGTGTTTGTCCGATGAAACACTTGTGATACCTTTACCAGAGTCTAAGGTTAACTGACCAGTTGTATTTGTCAGGGAATCTATTGAAAACTTGGACCAAGAAGTTAAGTTGGTTGACTTAGCCAAGGTCCGGTCGTAAGAGTTGTTGGAACTCAGTACGTGAACCGAAGTCCTTGTGGGAGCGTAATAATCAAGGGAGCTCTAATATCTCTAGTTGTTCGATCGGTTAAATAAACGCTTGATATCATCGAGGAATTTCGGGACGAAATTCCCTTTCAAGTTGGGGATGATGTGGTACCCGCGGAAAATCCACAGTCATCCTGATCTATCACCTCACTACTTTTGGGTTACTTATCAAATTTCGGGATGAAATTTCTCTCAAGTTGGGGATGATGTGACAACCCAAGATTCCAAGACCTTTTCCTTTACGCGTCATCTGTTTTGCAACCCTGTTTTACACTTCGTTGTATGTTGTATCACGTGTTTTATTTTAAGATGATTTCAATTTAAGTTAGTAATTTGGTGAGTTAATTAAATTAAAATAAAAATCTATTATTATAATTGGTGCTCGACGAAACATGGTGTTTCGCCACACCTCTCTCACTCGACGAAACATGGTGTCTCGCCACACACATCACGACGAAACTCTGGGTATTCGCCGAAGTGGGCTTTTGGCCCAAGTGTAGCCCAGTCACACTGTTCACACTATTAAACGTAAATCTAACCCTAATCCTCCTTATTCTTCTTCTTCACGTCGACGACAACTCCTTTCATCGAAGCCCCCTTTCTCTCTCGGTTCTAGCACTCCGGTGCACACACACGACTCACTCGGTTAGTATGTCCTGATCCTTACTCGTTGTAGTTCTCTGCTATGCAAAATTATATGATTACATATTGATGTTTGAGATGTGAGAATGATTTAGGGTTTCAATGCAAACTGAAATATAACTTGATGTAACATGGGATAATATTTTATAAAATTGGTTTGGTTCGATGGTACGGATTTGTTGGTTGGCCGATGATCTTTGCATGTTATGAGGGTTTTGATATGTTACTGCTTTATTCGATAGATTGGAACACGTGTATTAAGAATCTGATGTCTTGTGGTTAGTCATGCTCACTGCACAGCTTTGTTGATCTTGTTGCTATATGAATATTATGTTATTTATGTGCATTGCTATGAATAAATTGGAACAGAAAGTGTTTAGGGTTATTGATGTTCATGATGAACTGTGAGGAAGAAGGACCCTCGACGAAAGTGTAAGTGTTTCGTCAACCTCATTATGGCGAAAGTCCATGATGTTTCGCCACCTGAAATGCGACGAAAGATAGTGTTTCGTCGGACAGTGTTTCGCCAAGAGGACATGCGACGAAATATGGTATTTCGTTGTGTAACCAGTTTATGATGCTAGATGTTTGTACTTTTGAAATAGTGTTATCACATGAGAATCATATGAGAAACTGTTATAAATGAGTTAATTAATGGTAGGGTCATATGAATCAAATAAATAGAACGATTGATATGTTTAAATGCTAACTGATTCAATTGATCGAACAAACCAACATGTGTATTTAATTTCCTTGTTTTGTGGCCGGTTGTAACTGATTATAGACCATTTGTTGCTTAGTCGCATACTAGTTTGGGTTTTACATACGGGATGGGTTGCATACCATACGAATGGGCTTATAAGCCCAATATGAAGGACTTAAACTAAACCGCACACAAGTAATGGGTTGTACATATTGTGAATGGCGAATTGAATGCTAAGTGTCAATGTGAAACTTGAACGAGAATTGGTATATGTACTTGCATGTGTGCTAATTGCCTAATATGTGTTACGAAGTGGTGTGTAAAGTATGAAATATGATGACTGTGTGATTTTACGTGTATGTGAAACTAATATTTATGTGATAACTGTATTAGGATTTGGTGGACCAACTGTAAACGAGTAACTAGTCATACCGAGCAAACCAAGGTGAGTTCACTTCTCTCAAAACAAGCATGCGTCTGGTGGGGACAAATCAAACTGACAAACTTGTAAACGGATTTTTGTAAACCCATATCCTTGTTAGGGATATGAGGCGGTTTTCAAATACCCACATCCTTGTAGGGGATGTGAGGCAGATTTCACAACGCTATCCTTGCAGGGGATATGCATCGGTTTTCAGTAAGCATTATGGTTGGATAATACACTCACTCTCTATCACTTAAGTCCCATCATACTACTGGGTTGTTGCTTGTAGGGCAGCGGGGTTATTAGTTGATAACGCTATTAGGTTTGGCACCCTCACGATGTACCTGGATCGGACGGGCGTGAACTAATAACTTTGACATCATGACCAATGTTTGATAGAGCATTGGGGAAGGGAAGAAAGGGCCGTCTGCGGTATCGAGTTATTATGAACATAACATAACACAGCATAACATAACATGAATCAGTAATCGGTAATGAATGGTTTAACAAATCAGTGAACTCACCAGCGTTGTCTGATACACGTTTTTCTGCATGCTTGCAGGCCTTTAGGTACATGTTGGAACTTGCTGTCTGGGATACTGGAGTGGTCATGGGTCAAGTTGCAAGGAATCATAGGACAAGTCTGATGGTTTTTATACAGCTGCTTTATGAAATTTATAACAAAATGTAATATGCTTCCGCTGGATAATAGATTTTGTATTGTAACACTTATCTTAATAAATGAAAGTTTTATTTGGAATATCCTTATAAGTTCAATGTGATTGGTGGCTAGATCCTGGTACGTCACATGCCTCACGGGATTTCCCGCATGTGGCATTCTGGGGGTGTGACATGCTTACCTGACACGGCCCCGTGCTGCACTTACTGAATTGAAGATTTTCAGTCGGGAGTCGTCTGTTTTCATGCATGGGGTTTTGGGTCAACATCCTTTGGCTATTATTATCACTTTTGCACACTTCTATTTTTACCACCACCAAAGATACTTTCATTTCATCCATTAAAAAGAAAAAATACAAGGAGAAATAAAAATTAAGATCCTAAGCTAGATAGATAAGTGATGGATGCCCTACGAGATCTTATTTCAAACCCCTAATAGCTACTCCCTAGATAGATCTACGACTAGTGAAAACTGAGTGTAAGGGTATGAACTTGTTTAGGTTTACATTTGTCTTGGTTATTTGTTTTGGGTTGGTTAGATGTTAGACATGGGCTTTGTTCGATATGTTTGTGGAATAGGGTTGGGCTTAGCCCATTGTATCAGGGCATCCTATAATCTATAAATAGGATGTTCCTTGTTTTTGTTTCGGTTGTTGATTGTATTGCAAACTAGAAGCTTTTGTGTACCAGACGGTCCTCTAGAAATCGTGTACACTTTGATAATAACAATCGACATTTTGTTAATCTTCTACACCTTTCTTGTTTTTTCGCAACTAGATTAGGTGTTGTGATATCCGATTGTACTGTTTCTGGACTTACAACTGGTATCAGAGCCTAAGAAGTCTTTCAAAAGTCTCGGTTTTGGATCGGATATTGCTTGAAGATTGAAGCTCGAAGACTGCTGCTGATTTGCTGATTCGCAGACTCGAAGAAACAAAGAAAAGGTTGAACTTCCGATTTGTTTGAATCTGTTTTGTATTTAATTTGTTCAACTAACTTGTTTTGTGGTTTAAGTGTGTTTGCAGATTGCTCATTCTTGAAAAACTGACCATAGTGTGCGATCAAACCCATATTTTTTCTTGAAACAAGCTCATAATATTTAGAATTCGGATTTTTGTAAACAACAGTTTATAAAATTAAGGAATTCGGATTTTTTGTTTAAAGAACATTCATAAAATTCCTGAGATTTTAGTTAAAACTAGGTGTTTGATCTATTTTGGTGCAAATTCAAACTGTTTGCAGGTTGTTCGGGAAAGTTTGTTGAAAGAAATCAATCAAAATTTTGATTTCAATCAACTATGATCTCAGGATTTTGTTGCATTGAACAGAATTTTGTTTCCAAAATAAGAGTACGGGACAAGAAATAGCTTGTGCGACCTTAAGTGTATGAGTTAATCACCTACTGGACTTCTGGTTACTGTGAGGGCCCAAATAAGGAGTGTGCGGCCCAACTGTCTTCAGTGTGCGGTCCAGTTATTGGTGTGCGGTCAAGACTCTAGTGTGTGGTCACTCTTAAACAAGGTTTTGTTTAAGTTGAAGCCCAATTTGGTGTGCGGTCCAATAACGAAATGTACGGCCCAAAATTAAGTAGTGTGCGGTCCAATTAGAAGTGTGCGATTGAAACATTAGTGTGCGAGCTGTCATTTGGACTAAGTGAACCCTTGGAATGTGCGGTTTAGTTTGAACTGTACGGTATAAAAGTAAACCCTTGGACTGTGCGGTTTAATTTGAACCTCTTGGAGTGTGCGGCATCACTATTTGGACTTCTGAACTGTGCAGCTTTATTATTTGGACTGTGCGGTTTAAAATTTGGACGTTTGGACTGTGCGACATCACATTTGCATCTTTGGACTGTGCGACATCACAACTGGACTGTTGGACTGTGTTATTTAACTTCGTTAAATTGAACTAAATTGTATTAATTGAGAAGATCTATTAAATAAACTGAATTAATTTTTAGTCAATTATTACTTACAGTTTGATTTTCAGACATGGAACTAAGTAACCAGATGTCGTTAAGTGACAAAGCTGCGATTAACCAGGATCTTGACAACATTATTGGAATTCACAATAGGATCCCCAAGCTACTGTTAGGGGGATCCTTCTCAGAATGAAAGTTCAAATTCATTCAATACATGAAGATCAAGGATCCTAAGGCACGGCGTTCTATTTGCAACGAACCAGCTATAATCACGTACGTGGTAGATGATGTTAGAGGAACTACTACTGTTAAGCCTGAATCAGAATACATCGAGGAAGATCATGAGAAAGTTGAAGTCGATGGAAAGGCTCTAGCAATGCTACACTCTGCATTGGCGCCTGAAATCGATGTTGGAGTTAGGGAGGCTGCTTCTGCTTAAGAGCCGTGGAATTCGCTCTCAGCGATGTATTGTCACACCCCGACCACGTAGAACATACAAAACGTGGCGGAAACGTCGGGGAGTGTTGTAACAGAATTAATTGTTTCAAATCCATGGCAATTAAAGTTTCGTTTTATTAATCAAACAAGAGAGTTACATTGTTTTAAACAAGAAACAAAGAGTATATAACAAAAATTAACTAGTTCTTATCTCGTTTTAAGTCACTAAGGCACAGGTCCGCCTAAGTATGTCTTGATAAGTCCTACGCATCATCTCCTGAAAACACATGTGAAAATAGGTACGTCAGCATAAAAATGCCTGTGAGATACATAGGTTTTGTGAAAACAGAATTCATGACTTATGTTTGAGAAAATGTTTAGTCATGAACCTTGTAATTTGCTTTGTCTTGTAAATCATTTGAAAAACGATAAAATCAGATGATATGTTATAAATAAGAGAATAATGTATGGTTAAATGAATAACCATGTAAAATGAGTTTGTATAAGATAAGTTGTTTGTAAATCAATGTCTTGTGAAAAGTATGTTATTTGTATAAAATGTTATATGTCTCAAACTGAAATGATTCAAATAACGCTACGATATGTAATACCATACAAACACTTATATATAGGAAGTACCAGCGGCGTATCCACCATGCTTGTATCATATTACACACGCCTCGTTACTTAATCACTTACTCAAACCAAACTACCAAAGTAAAATGTTCATGTCTAATGTAAATCATGTAATGTGTATCCAAAATGTAAGAATGTGATGAATAACAAATGTACTAAGTATGCAACAAAAGACATACATAGCATAAAGTGTAATGTATAACAATGTACTAAGTACGCACACAATGGGCATACATAGCATTAAATGTAATGTATAACAATGTACTAAGTACGCACACAATGGGCATACATAGCATGTAATGTAAGGCAATGTACTAAGTACGCACACAATGGGCATATATAGCATGTAATGTAAGGCAATGTACTAAGTACGCACACAATGGGCATACATAGCATAAAATGTAAGGAAATCATGTACTATAAATGTACTAATGAACATAGTAGGTATATGATGTGAAAGCATGAAAGTAACAAGTAGGCACATGTGTTCCACCCCAAAACGTTTGGAAAACAGTAAAAGAGGGGTCTATGTACTCACTTGAGATTGCTCAGAAGTCCTAAGATAACCCACCAAGCAATGCTAGAGATCACGGAATCAAACGACACCTAATATAGGTAACTATGCTAATAAACCGTACCTATATCGGAGGATCGAATAGAATGAGGGCTCGTAAACCAAATGAGTATGGGAACTCATGTAGTATGGTTTAACAAAGCCTACATACTAAATGAAACCTAACCTAAGTGCTTACGACCCATTACAACCCGTTTAGGTAGCTTATGCTACTTTAACGCGTCGTTCGCGTAAAACGCGTTCGGACCGCCTAACTAGTCCTATGACAAGTAACATATGACTTAACATGTCTAATATTGTTGTCAAATCAGTTTAGATGTCAAAAGTTATGTTACATATGTTTAAAATGAATTTTGGCATCAAAGGGGTATTTTGGTAATTTACCTAAGGCATATAAACTACCTATCATACAACTACTTAAACGAAGCGACCATAAGGTATAACCTCGGAAGGTTATTCCCTATATGCTATGGTCACCTAATGTGTTTGGTCGGATCCTAATGGTCAACCAAATGGGTCGGGTTCGAAGGTATAAGCGATTTATTAGATCGCTTACCCTTACGACCCTAGACAACGTGGTAATCAGTAGGCATAGTCACAAGGGACTATAACCATCGTGATTACAATCACGTTGCGAAGTTCAAACGAACTTCGCATTGACCATAAACTGGTCAATGCAGAAAGTGAAACAAAGTTTGACTTTCGGACTCGAAAGCAATAAAAGAACGAAGGAACACTTACGAAGGGTCCCCGAATGCTAATCTAGATCAAAATAGCTCAGGTATGAAACAAAGGTTTCAACTTAGAGCATATTAGATCAGATTCTTGTGAGGAATGAGTGAACATAAGGTGGGTATTTATAGTTTTCGGTTCACCGTTAGGATCGTTTCTTGGAGAAGAGGGAATGATCTTGCCCGTACACTTGTCGGAATGTTGTGGTAACTGATTTTGCCCACCATAAGAGATTAACATGTGGCACTTGACCTTTGGAGAGTGTTTAAAGGCAGAAACAGGCTGTTAAAAACGATTTGCTGCATCTGGCCCCTGCTTGCGCACCGCAACACTCCCATTGTTGAGGTGCGCAAGGACCATGTTTGGCATATTTACAGTTTTGGTCCCTGCTGTGTAATAAGCTCATTTCCGACACGTTTAAGGCCCGTTAACCCCATTTCAAAGCTCTAAAATGAAGTTAAAGTATAGGGAACTTAAAATGTGCTCAAAAATATCTCGGATGTCGGTTCGTTTAGCCGTACGGTTGCGTTGTTCGGTTAATTATGACGGAATGCGCATAAGCGCGAAAAAACGATCCAAATGACGTGACGAATGGATTTTTCTTATGCCAAACACTAAACTAAAATGTTTTAGTGCTTACATAAATTTTTGGATGTCCGGATGTATTCAGAATGTAAGTTATGCGCGAAAGTGCAAACTTGTGCACTTTTTGACACTTTTAGTCCCTGAATGACCCAAAAGTTTATTTTAGCACACCGAACCCATCAAAGCCTATTTCTAAGCTATGTAAAGGATATTTAGGATGTGTTTAACTTATGGTCATGTTCCAGAATGTCTGTTACAGTTCAAATTGGCATACTTTCGCAGTTTGTCAAGTTTAGTCCCTGTAAACGAATTAACTTGTTTTTGCCATACCAAAGCCTTTAAAACTTATTTCTAAGTTATGTAAAGGTTATTTAAGGTATGTTAAGCCTATTTCACTATTCCGGAGTGTTTGTTGCATTAAACTGGTAATATTTACGCATCAGCGCGCGTATAACCTTCCAGAAAGCGATTTAACGCCCGAAATCGAACAAGAATTGATACGTGCAAAAGATACACATATTTATACAGATCCCAAGTATGAAATACAATATTTCATTGGCTTGGTATTTGTTTGATGGTTGAAGTGACACAGGTGTCACAGTCTCCCCTACTTTAGGAAATTTCGTCCCGAAATTTATTCGTAGGAGTCTATCTGTGATTTTGTGTAAAATAACCACCAGAGATATGAAAGGCATAATCCTGTCATTTCCTTTTTACGGACATTTTCAGAAACGACAATGAATGGAATGAGTCATTTTCCATAATTTCTTCAGAAACGAGAATGAACGGAATGAGTCATTTTCCACAAATTCTTCAGAAACGAAAATGAACGGAATCAGTCATTTTCCACAACTTTTTCAGAAACGAAAATGAACGGAAGGAGTCATTTTCCACAATTTCTTCAGAAACGAAAATGAATGGAATGAGTCATTTTCCACAACTTCTTCAGAAACGAAAATGAACGGAAAGAGTCATTTTCCACAATTTCTTCAGAAACGAAAATGAACGGAATAAGTCATTTTCCACAACTTCTTCAGAAACGAAAATGAACGAAATGATTCATTTTCCACAACTTCTTCAGAAACGAAAATGAACGGGATGAGTCATTTTCCACAATTTCTTCAGGAACGAAAATGAACGGAATGAGTCATTTTCCACAATTTCCTCAGAAACGAAAATGAACGGGATGAGTCATTTTCCATAATTTCCTCAGAAACGAAAATGAACGGAATGAGTCATTTTCCACAATTTCCTCAGAAACGAAAATGAACAGAATGAGTCATTTTCCACGATTTCTTCAGGAATGAAAATGAACGGAATGAGTCATTTTCCACCATTTCTTCAGAAACGAAAATGAACGGAATGAGTCATTTTCCACAATTTCTTCAGAAATGCGAATTAACCGAGTCAACTCTAGACACATGACCAAACTCACTGTGGTTTTTGTGCACTGAATTCCATAATTATGTATGCATCCATAATTACGTAATTCCTTGCATAGTCCGCACAGTTTGTCTTGTAATGTTTAGGGAAGGAAAATCAAACCTGTGATGAGTGTGAGTAGACTACCATAGGGTCCTTTTAATTAGATCGACTAATGATCCTTCCAATTAGGCCACCAAGGAGTCCTTTCAGCTATATCATCACATGATATTCCTAACCAGATTTTTGGATCAATCTGTTTAACTAGACCACTCAAGGGGTCTAATTATGGAATAGTACAATATAATCCAAGGGTCTTTACTATCACGTAAAAGTCCATTGAGGATTTAATATAGTACCTTTGGATATCCTACTATGAATCCCTTATACGAAGATATGGAAGATTCTACGAGGATTTGG
Organism: Helianthus tuberosus; assembly: GCA_030545235.1. Lineage (NCBI taxonomy): Eukaryota > Viridiplantae > Streptophyta > Magnoliopsida > Asterales > Asteraceae > Helianthus > Helianthus tuberosus. The sequence goes on along the minus strand of CM060426.1, from coordinate 44,368,729 downwards.
ATAACAAAACTTGGATTACACAAAAACATAAAAGGAAACACATAAGCACATAATCACATAGTTGTTTAACTTGGTTATTAATTTGTTATTAACTTGTTATCGATTGAAAATGGATGTGGAAACCAGTAGATGGACTTCAATGTCCTCTGGGATCTATCTTAAAAAGATAGGAAGATCTTCCAAAAATTCGATTTTTGTTTCCAAAGAAACGTAATATTCGAATTAAGGAACACATCAATTTTTGGATTTATGGAAATACCCTTAGGTACCCTATTAAGGATTTATAGTGGTACTTTGGGTATTCGTCCAGTGTTGTAACTTGCGCCTTGTACTTCGTTTTCCTTAGAAGAAACGAGTACTTAGGAACTTCATGGAAACGCAAGATATCATAAAATGGAAAAAATTTGGGTGGTAGTTTGCTTTTCAAGGAATACGATTTCCTTAATTGTCGGTATTGTAAGGGATATGTTCTTTATACATACAACCTCATAAATACATTGCAATGTAAATAAAGGATTTATTTATAAACAATGATAACAACTGTTTCATGGACCTTGACAACAAAAGAAAATAATACACAAGACATGATTATTTCTAAAGGGTGTTGTCTTCTAGTCGGTCAGATGCTCATCACTGTGCTGGATTAGCATTAGCAAGCTTTGGGCAATTTCTTCGGAAATGACCCATCTCGCCACAATTGTAGCAAGAACCTGGTGGAAAGCGAGCTTGAGCAGGATTGTTGTCAGCTTGATTTGGTGCAACTGCAGCTCGGCAAACTTTTGCTGTATGACCTTTAAGTCCACAAATTTGGCATTCGCGGCACTTCACCCTAGCATGATGATGAAGGTTACATTGGTTGCACAAGGGTGAAGTTCCATTGTATGGCTTCCTAGCAGGGGGTTGAGCTGGTTGGTTAGGGACGGCTTGATCATTGTGAGTAACCATGGCGAAGTTCTGAGAAGCCTTTCGCTTTTTTGACTTCTTAGGGGATCCAGTCTGTTCATCCATGGTCTTTGATTCCTCGATTGGTTTCGATTCCTCGACCGGTTTCTTGTAACCCTTTCGGAAAAGCTTACGTTTCCAGATCTGAGATTCAGTCAAGGTTGCAGATAGCTCAATGGCCTGCCTAACCGTAGTGGGGTTACTGCCAGTAACAATGTCCTGAACTGAGTCAGGGAGGCCATCAATGTATTTTTCGATCGCCTTATCCAAAGGCGTAACCATGGTGGGACACAACAGGCTCAGCTCCTCATATCGATCAGTGTATGCTCGATGTTCACCGCTGTCTTGTTAAGATCGTCGAATTCCCTTTCCAAGGCTCTGATCTCGTGATGAGCACAGAATTCCTTCATCATCAGTGCTCGAAGTTCTTCCCACGTTTGAGCCAGTGCCACTTCGGCACCCCTATCTCTCATCACACCGTTCCACCATGTCAAAGCTCGTTTCTCAAAGACACTAGATGCAAAGTCTACCTTTTGCTCGTTTGGACATTGAACATGTCTGAAGGTGCTCTCTAAACTCTCGAACCAATGCAGAAGTGCAGTCGCTCCTTGACACCCGGAAAACTTTGATGGCTTAGCCGAGTTGAACGTCTTGAAGTTGCAGGGGGCATTATTGTTGTTGAGAGCTTGGTGACATTGGGCAACGATGTTCGGGATTGCAGCAGTTATTTGCTATGTAATGACAGCTGCCAGATCTTCAATAGATACCGGATTTTCGCGTCGAGGAGGCATTCTAAAAAAAAGTGAAACAAGAGAGAAAACAAATGAAATGACATTGGGTAAGAATAGGATGTTACAAATACCGACCAAAATCATGGTTGATGGTCATTTGTTTGAACCACGAAGCAAACAAACAACACAAAGGCTGAATCAAAGCAAATAGATCCTCATAGTGTATCGCGAAGACATGCTCGCCTATAAGTGGACACTCACCCCAAGAGTTCCCAGGTAAGAGTGACTGGTCCGATTATGTGGATTTGTACGAACACTCTAGCCTTAGACAGAAAACTCAGGGTACAGGCATTCACTCTTCCAGTTTGCATGTGTTCACACTATTTAGGACCCAAAACTTTGACGAGAGTTTTGAAAATTCAAAGGGGTTCAAAACCTTACAACAGAGGGTTCAAAACCTTACAATAGAGGGTTCAAAACCTAGTAATCAATCATCCTAGAACAGATGATTAGTTTTCAAAGCGGTTTTGAAATTTATGTTCTTGTTGTGGTGGTCGCCTAAGGATAGGTGACGGTATTGTTTTATGACTAAACGCAAGTAAACTCGCGTTAGGGTCCTAGGAAGGTTATAGACTAGGTCAAAGTATTACTAATAACCTAATTCCCTATAACCATTGGCTTTGATACCATATTTTCTGTCACACCCCGACCACGTAGAACATACAAAACGTGGCGGAAACGTCGGGGAGTGTTGTAACAGAATTAATTGTTTCAAATCCATGGCAATTAAAGTTTCGTTTTATTAATCAAACAAGAGAGTTACATTTTTTAAACAAGAAACAAAGAGTATATAACAAAAATTAACTAGTTCTTGTCTCGTTTTAAGTCACTAAGGCACAGGTCCGCCTAAGTATGTCTTGATAAGTCCTACGCATCATCTCCTGAAAACACATGTGAAAATAGGTACGTCAGCATAAAAATGCCTGTGAGATACATAGGTTTTGTGAAAACAGAATTCATGACTTATGTTTGAGAAAATGTTTAGTCATGAACCTTGTAATTTGCTTTGTCTTGTAAATCATTTGAAAAACGATAAAATCAGATGATATGTTATAAATAAGAGAATAATGTATGGTTAAATGAATAACCATGTAAAATGAGTTTGTATAAGATAAGTTGTTTGTAAATCAATGTCTTGTGAAAAGTATGTTATTTGTATAAAATGTTATATGTCTCAAACTGAAATGATTCAAATAACGCTACGATATGTAATACCATACAAACACTTATATATAGGAAGTACCAGCGGCGTACCCACCATGCTTGTATCATATCACACACGCCTCGTTACTTAATCACTTACTCAAACCAAACTACCAAAGTAAAATGTTCATGTCTAATGTAAATCATGTAATGTGTATCCAAAATGTAAGCATGTGATGAATAACAAATGTACTAAGTATGCAACAAAAGACATACATAGCATAAAGTGTAATGTATAATAATGTACTAAGTACGCACACAATGGGCATACATAGCATAAAATGTAAGGAAATCATGTACTATAAATGTACTAATGAACATAGCAGGTATATGATGTGAAAGCATGAAAGTAACAAGTAGGCACATGTGTTCCACCCCAAAACGTTTGGAAACCAGTAAAAGAGGGGTCTATGTACTCACTTGAGATTGCTCAGAAGTCCTAAGATAACCCACCAAGCAATGCTAGAGATCACGGAATCAAACGGCACCTAATATAGGTAACTATGTTAATAAACCGGACCTATATCGGAGGATCGAATAGAATGAGGGCTCGTAAACCAAATGAATATGGGAACTCATGTAGTATGGTTTAACAAAGCCTACATACTAAATGAAACCTAACCTAAGTGCTTACGACCCATTACGACCTGTTTAGGTAGCTTATGCTACTTTAACGCGTCGTTCGCGTAAAACGCGTTCGGACCGCCTAACTAGTCTTATGACAAGTAACATATGCCTTAACATGTCTAATATTGTTGTCAAATCAGTTTAGATGTCAAAAGTTATGTTACATATGTTTAAATGAATTTTGGCATCAAAGGGGTATTTTGGTAATTTACCTAAGGCATATAAACTACCTATCATACAACTACTTAAACGAAGCGACCATAAGGTATAACCTCGGAAGGTTATTCCCTATATGCTATGGTCAGCTAATGTGTTTGGTCGGATCCTAATGGTCGACAAATGGGTCGGGTTCGAAGGTATAAGCGATTTATTAGATCGCTTACCCTTACGACCCTAGACAACGTCGTAATCAGTAGCCATAGTCACAAGGGACTATAACCATCGTGATTACAATCACGTTGCGAAGTTCAAACGAACTTCGCATTGACCATAAACTGGTCAATGCAGAAAGTGAAACAAAGTTTGACTTTCGGACTCGAAAGCAATAAAAGAACGAAGGAACACTTACGAAGGGTCCCCGAATGCTAATGTAGATCAAAATAGCTCAGGTATGAAACAAAGGTTTCAACTTAGAGCACATTAGATCAGATTCTTGTGAGGAATGAGTGAACATAAGGTGGGTATTTATAGTTTTCGGTTCACCGTTAGGATCGTTTCTTGGAGAAGAGGGAATGATCTTGCCCGTACACTTGTCGGAATGTTGTGGTAACTGATTTTGCCCACCATAAGAGATTAACATGTGGCACTTGACCTTTGGAGAGTGTTTAAAGGCTGAAACAGGCTGTTAAAAATGATTTGCTGCATCTGGCCCCTGCTTGCGCACCGCAACACTACCATTGTTGAGGTGCGCAAGGACCATGTTTGGCAGATTTACAGTTTTGGTCCCTGCTGTGTAATAAGCTCATTTCCGACACGTTTAAGGCCCGTTAACCCCATTTCAAAGCTCTAAAATGAATTTAAAGTATAGGGAACTTAAAATGTGCTCAAAAATATCTCGGATGTCGGTTCGTTTAGCCGTACGGTTGCGTTGTTCGGTTAATTACGACGGAATGCGCATAAGCGCGAAAAAACGATCCAAATGACGTGACGAATGGATTTTTCTTATGCCAAACACTAAAAGAAAATGTTTTAGTGCTTACATAAATTTTTGGATGTCCGGATGAATTCAGAATGTAAGTTATGCGCGAAAGTGCAAACTTGTGCACTTTTTGACACTTTTAGTCCCTGAATGACCCAAAAGTTTATTTTAGCACACCGAACCCCTCAAAGCCTATTTCTAAGCTATGTAAAGGATATTTAGGGTGTTTTTAACTTATGGTCATGTTCCGGAATGTCTGTTACAGTTCAAATTGGCATACTTTCGCAGTTTGTCAAGTTTAGTCCCTGTAAGCGAATTAACTTGTTTTTGCCATACCAAAGCCTTTAAAACTTATTTCTAAGTTATGTAAAGGTTATTTAAGGTATGTTAAGCCTATTTCACTATTCCAGAGTGTTTTTTGCATTAAACTGGTAATATTTACGCATCAGCGCGCGTATAACCTTCCAGAAAGCGATTTAACGCCCGAAATCGAACAAGAATTGATACGTGCAAAAGATACACATATTTATATAGATCCCAAGTATGAAATACAATATTTCATTGGCTTGGTATTTGTTTGATGGTTGAAGTGACACAGGTGTCACAGTCTCCCCTACTTTAGGAAATTTCGTCCCGAAATTTATTCGTAGGAGTCTATCTGTGATTTTGTGTAAAATAACCACCAGAGATATGAAAGGCATAATCCTGTCATTTCCTTTTTACGGACATTTTCAGAAACGACAATGAATGGAATGAGTCATTTTCCATAATTTCTTCAGAAACGAGAATGAACGGAATGAGTCATTTTCCACAAATTCTTCAGAAACGAAAATGAACGGAATCAGTCATTTTCCACAACTTTTTCAGAAACGAAAATGAACGGAAGGAGTCATTTTCCACAATTTCTTCAGAAACGAAAATGAATGGAATGAGTCATTTTCCACAACTTCTTCAGAAACGAAAATGAACGGAAAGAGTCATTTTCCACAATTTCTTCAGAAACGAAAATGAACGAAATAAGTCATTTTCCACAACTTCTTCAGAAACGAAAATGAACGAAATGATTCATTTTCCACAACTTCTTCAGAAACGAAAATGAACGGGATGAGTCATTTTCCACAATTTCTTCAGGAACGAAAATGAACGGAATGAGTCATTTTCCACAATTTCCTCAGAAACAAAAATGAACGGGATGAGTCATTTTCCATAATTTCCTCAGAAACGAAAATGAACGGAATGAGTCATTTTCCACAATTTCCTCAGAAACGAAAATGAACAGAATGAGTCATTTTCCACGATTTCTTCAGAAACGAAAATGAACGGAATGAGTCATTTTCCACCATTTCTTCAGAAACGAAAATGAACAGAATGAGTCATTTTCCACAATTTCTTCAGAAATGCGAATTAACCTAGTCAACTCTAGACACATGACCAAACTCGCTGTGGTTTTTGTGCACTGAATTCCATAATTATGTATGCATCCATAATTACGTAATTCCTTGCATAGTCCACACAGTTTGTCTTGTAATGTTTAGGGAAGGAAAATCAAACCTGTGATGAGTGTGAGTAGACTACCATAGGGTCCTTTTAATTAGATCGACTAATGATCCTTCTAATTAGGCCACCAAGGAGTCCTTTCAGCTATATCATCACATGATATTCCTAACCAGATTTTTGGATCAATCTGTTTAACTAGACCACTCAAGGGGTCTAATTATGGAATAGTACAATATAATCCAAGGGTCTTTACTATCACGTAAAAGTCCATTGAGGATTTAATATAGTACCTTTGGATATCCTACTATGAATCCCTTATACGAAGATATGGAAGATTCTACGAGGATTTGGATAACAAAACTTGGATTACACAAAAACATAAAAGGAAACACATAAGCACATAATCACATAGTTGTTTAACTTGGTTATTAATTTGTTATTAACTTGTTATCGATTGAAAATGGAAATGGAAACCAGTAGATGGACTTCAATGTCCTCTGGGATCTATCTTAAAAAGATAGGAAGATCTTCCAAAAATTCGATTTTTGTTTCCAAAGAAACGTAATATTCGAATTAAGGAACACATCAATTTTTGGATTTATGGAAATACCCTTAGGTACCCTATTAAGGATTTATAGTGGTACTTTGGGTATTCGTCCAGTGTTGTAACTTGCGCCTTGTACTTCGTTTTCCTTAGAAGAAACGAGTACTTAGGAACTTCATGGAAACGCAAGATATCATAAAATGGAAAAAATTTGGGTAGTAGTTTGCTTTTCAAGGAATACGATTTCCTTAATTGTCGGTATTGTAAGGGATATGTTCTTTATACATACAACCTCATAAATACATTGCAATGTAAATAAAGGATTTATTTATAAACAATGATAACAACTGTTTCATGGACCTTGACAACAAAAGAAAATAATACACAAGACATGATTATTTCTAAAGGGTGTTGTCTTCTAGTCGGTCAGATGCTCATCACTGTGCTGGATTAGCATTAGCAAGCTTTGGGCAATTTCTTCGGAAATGACCCATCTCGCCACAATTGTAGCAAGAACCTGGTGGAAAGCGAGCTTGAGCAGGATTGTTGTCAGCTTGATTTGGTGCAACTGCAGCTCGGCAAACTTTTGCTGTATGACCTTTAAGTCCACAAATTTGGCATTCGCGGCACTTCACCCTAGCATGATGATGAAGGTTACATTGGTTGCACAAGGGTGAAGTTCCATTGTATGGCTTCCTAGCAGGGGGTTGAGCTGGTTGGTTAGGGACAGCTTGATCATTGTGAGTAACCATGGCGAAGTTCTGAGAAGCCTTTCGCTTTTTTGACTTCTTAGGGGATCCAGTCTGTTCATCCTCGGTCTTTGATTCCTCGATTGGTTTCGATTCCTCGACCGGTTTCTTGTCACCCTTTCGGAAAAGCTTACGTTTCCTGATCTGAGATTCAGTCAAGGTTGTAGATAGCTCAATGGCCTACCTAACCGTAGTGGGGTTACTACCAGTAACAATGTCCTGAACTGAGTCAGGGAGGCCATCAATGTATTTTTCGATCGCCTTATCCAAAGGCGTAACCATGGTGGGACACAACAGGCTCAGCTCCTCATATCGATCAGTGTATGCTCGATGTTCACCGCTGTCTTGTTAAGATCGTCGAATTCCCTTTCCAAGGCTCTGATCTCGTGACGAGCACAGAATTCCTTCATCATCAGTGCTCGAAGTTCTTCCCACGTTTGAGCCAGTGCCACTTCGGCACCCCTATCTCTCATCACACCGTTCCACCATGTCAAAGCTCGTTTCTCAAAGACACTAGATGCAAAGTCTACCTTTCGCTCGTTTGGACATTGAACATGTCTGAAGGTGCTCTCTAAACTCTCGAACCATTGCTGAAGTGCAGTCGCTCCTTGAGACCCGGAAAACTTTGATGGCTTAGCCGAGTTGAACGTCTTGAAGTTGCAGGGGGCATTATTGTTGTTGAGAGCTTGGTGACATTGGGCAACGATGTTCGGGATTGCAGAGTTATTTGTTGTGTAATGACAGCTGCCAGATCTTCAATTGATACCGGATTTTCCCCTCGAGGAGGCATTCTAAAAAAAAGGGAAACAAGAGAGAAAACAAATGAAATGACATTGGGTAAGAATAGGATGTTACAAATACCGACCAAAATCATGGTTGATGGTCATTTGTTTGAACCACGAAGCAAACAAACAACACAAAGGCTGAATCAATGCAAATAGATCCTCATAGTGTATCGCGAAGACATGCTCGCCTATAAGTGGACACTCACCCCAAGAGTTCCCAGGTAAGAGTGACTGGTCCGATTATGTGGATTTGTACGAACACTCTAGCCTTAGACAGAAAACTCAGGGTACAGGCATTCACTCTTCCAGTTTGCACGTGTTCACACTATTTAGGACCCAAAACTTTGACGAGAGTTTTGAAAATTCAAAGGGGTTCAAAACCTTACAACTGAGGGTTCAAAACCTTACAATAGAGGGTTCAAAACCTAGTAATCAATCATCCTAGAACAGATGATTAGTTTTCAAAGCGGTTTTGAAATTTATGTTCTTGTTGTGGTCGTCGCCTAAGGATAGGTGACGGTATTGTTTTATGACTAAACGCAAGTAAACTCGCGTTAGGGTCCTAGGAAGGTTATAGACTAGGTCAAAGTATTACTAATAACCTAATTCCCTATAACCATTGGCTCTGATACCATATTTTCTGTCACACCCCGACCACGTAGAACATACAAAACGTGGCAGAAACGTCGGGGAGTGTTGTAACATAATTAATTGTTTCAAACCATGGCAATTAAAGTTTCGTTTTATTAATCAAACAAGAGAGTTACATTGTTTTAAACAAGAAACAAAGAGTATATAACAAAAATTAACTAGTTCTTGTCTCGTTTTAAGTCACTAAGGCACAGGTCCGCCTAAGTATGTCTTGATAAGTCCTACGCATCATCTCCTGAAAACACATGTGAAAATAGGTACGTCAGCATAAAAATGCCTGTGAGATACATAGGTTTTGTGAAAACAGAATTCATGACTTATGTTTGAGAAAATGTTTAGTCATGAACCTTGTAATTTGCTTTGTCTTGTAAATCATTTGAAAAATGATAAAATCAGATGATATGTTATAAATAAGAGAATAATGTATGGTTAAATGAATAACCATGTAAAATGAGTTTGTATAAGATAAGTTGTATGTAAATCAATGTCTTGTGAAAAGTATGTTATTTGTATAAAATGTTATATGTCTCAAACTGAAATGATTCAAATAACGCTACGATATGTAATACCATACAAACACTTATATATAGGAAGTACCAGCGGCGTATCCACCATGCTTGTATCATATTACACACGCCTCGTTACTTAATCACATACTCAAACCAAACTACCAAAGTAAAATGTTCATGTCTAATGTAAATCATGTAATGTGTATCCAAAATGTAAGCATGTGATGAATAACAAATGTACTAAGTATGCAACAAAAGACATACATAGCATAAAGTGTAATGTATAACAATGTACTAAGTACGCACACAATGGGCATACATAGCATTAAATGTAATGTATAACAATGTACTAAGTACGCACACAATGGGCATACATAGCATGTAATGTAAGGCAATGTACTAAGTACGCACACAATGGGTATACATAGCATGTAATGTAAGGCAATGTACTAAGTACGCACACAATGGGCATACATAGCATAAAATGTAAGGAAATCATGTACTATAAATGTACTAATGAACATAGCAGGTATATGATGTGAAAGCATGAAAGTAACAAGTAGGCACATGTGTTCCACCCCAAAACGTTTGGAAAACAGTAAAAGAGGGGTCTATGTACTCACTTGAGATTGCTCAGAAGTCCTAAGATAACCCACCAAGCAATGCTAGAGATCACAGAATCAAACGGCACCTAATATAGGTAACTATGTTAATAAACCGGACCTATATCGGAGGATCGAATAGAATGAGGGCTCGTAAACCAAATGAGTATGGGAACTCATGTAGTATGGTTTAACAAAGCCTACATACTAAATGAAACCTAACCTAAGTGCTTACGACCCATTACGACCCGTTTAGGTAGCTTATGCTACTTTAACGCGTCGTTCGCGTAAAACGCGTTCGGACCGCCTAACTAGTCCTATGACAAGTAACATATGCATTAACATGTCTAATATTGTTGTCAAATCAGTTTAGATGTCAAAAGTTATGTTACATATGTTTAAAATGAACTTTGGCATCAAAGGGGTATTTTGGTAATTTACCTAAGGCATATAAACTACCTATCATACAACTACTTAAACGAAGCGACCATAAGGTATAACCTCGGAAGGTTATTCCCTATATGCTATGGTCACCTAATGTGTTTGGTCGGATCCTAATGGTCGACCAAATGGGTCGGGTTCGAAGGTATAAGCGATTTATTAGATCGCTTACCCTTACGACCCTAGACAACGTGGTAATCAGTAGGCATAGTCACAAGGGACTATAACCATCGTGATTACAATCACGTTGCGAAGTTCAAACGAACTTCGCATTGACCATAAACTGGTCAATGCAGAAAGTGAAACAAAGTTTGACTTTCGGACTCGAAAGCAATAAAAGAACGAAGGAACACTTACGAAGGGTCCCCGAATGCTAATCTAGATCAAAATAGCTCAGGTATGAAACAAAGGTTTCAACTTAGAGCACATTAGATCAGATTCTTGTGAGGAATGAGTGAACATAAGGTGGGTATTTATAGTTTTCGGTTCACCGTTAGGATCGTTTCTTGGAGAAGAGGGAATGATCTTGCCTGTACACTTGTCGGAATGTTGTGGTAACTGATTTTGCCCACCATAAGAGATTAACATGTGGCACTTGACCTTTGGAGAGTGTTTAAAGGCTGAAACAGGCTGTTAAAAATGATTTGCTGCATCTGGCCCCTGCTTGCGCACAGCAACACTACCATTGTTGAGGTGCGCAAGGACCATGTTTGGCAGATTTACAGTTTTGGTCCCTGCTGTGTAATAAGCTCATTTCTGACACGTTTAAGGCCCGTTAACCCCATTTCAAAGCTCTAAAATGAATTTAAAGTATAGGGAACTTAAAATGTGCTCAAAAATATCTCGGATGTCGGTTCGTTTAGCCGTACGGTTGCGTTGTTCGGTTAATTACGACGGAATGCGCATAAGCGCGAAAAAACGATCCAAATGACGTGACGAATGGATTTTTCTTATGCCAAACACTAAAAGAAAATGTTTTAGTGCTTACATAAATTTTTGGATGTCCGGATGAATTCAGAATGTAAGTTATGCGCGAAAGTGCAAACTTGTGCACTTTTTGACACTTTTAGTCCCTAAATGACCCAAAAGTTTATTTTAGCACACCGAACCCCTCAAAGCCTATTTCTAAGCTATGTAAAGGATATTTAGGGTGTGTTTAACTTATGGTCATGTTCCGGAATGTCTGTTACAGTTCAAATTGGCATACTTTCGCAGTTTGTCAAGTTTAGTCCCTGTAAGCGAATTAACTTGTTTTTGCCATACCAAAGCCTTTAAAACTTATTTCTAAGTTATGTAAAGGTTATTTAAGGTATGTTAAGCCTATTTCACTATTCCAGAGTGTTTTTTGCATTAAACTGGTAATATTTACGCATCAACGCGCGTATAACCTTCCAGAAAGCGATTTAAAGCCCGAAATCGAACAAGAATTGATACGTGCAAAAGATACACATATTTATACAGATCCCAAGTATGAAATACAATATTTCATTGGCTTGGTATTTGTTTGATGGTTGAAGTGACACAGGTGTCACAGTCTCCCCTACTTTAGGAAATTTCGTCCCGAAATTTATTCGTAGGAGTCTATCTGTGATTTTGTGTAAAATAACCACCAGAGATATGAAAGGCATAATCCTGTCATTTCCTTTTTAAGGACATTTTCAGAAACGACAATGAATGGAATGAGTCATTTTCCATAATTTCTTCATAAACGAGAATGAACGGAATGAGTCATTTTCCACAATTTCTTCAGAAACGAAAATGAACAGAATCAATCATTTTCCACAACTTTTTCAGAAACGAAAATGAACGGAAGGAGTCATTTTCCACAATTTCTTCAGAAACGAAAATGAACGGAATGAGTCATTTTCCACAACTTCTTCAGAAACGAAAATGAACGGAAAGAGTCATTTTCCACAATTTCTTCAGAAACAAAAATGAACGGAATGAGTCATTTTCCACAACTTCTTCAGAAACGAAAATGAATGGAATGAGTCATTTTCCACAACTTCTTCAGAAACGAAAAGAAAGGGATGAGTCATTTTCCACAATTTCGTCAGGAACGAAAATGAACGGAATGAGTCATTTTCCACAATTTCCTCAGAAACGAAAATGAACGGGATGAGTCATTTTCCATAATTTCCTCAGAAACGAAAATGAACGGAATGAGTCATTTTCCAGAATTTCCTCAGAAACGAAAATGAACAGAATGAGTCATTTTCCACGATTTCTTCAGAAACGAAAATGAACGGAATGAGTCATTTTCCACCATTTATTCAGAAACAAAAATGAACGGAATGAGTCATTTTCCACAATTTCTTCAGAAATGCGAATTAACCGAGTCAACTCTAGACACATGACCAAACTCGTTGTGGTTTTTGTGCACTGAATTCCATAATGATGTATGCATCCATAATTACGTAATTCCTTGCATAGTCCACACAGTTTGTCTTGTAATGTTTAGGGAAGGAAAATCAAACCTGTGATGAGTGTGAGTAGACTACCATAGGGTCCTTTTAATTAGATCGACTAATGATCCTTCTAATTAGGCCACCAAGGAGTCCTTTCAGCTATATCATCACATGATATTCCTAACCAGATTTTTGGATCAATCTGTTTAACTAGACCACTCAAGTGGTCTAATTATGGAATAGTACAATATAATCCAAGGGTCTTTACTATCACGTAAAAGTCCATTGCGGATTTAATATAGTACCTTTGGATATCCTACTATGAATCCCTTATACGAAGATATGGAAGATTCTACGAGGATTTGGATAACAAAACTTGGATTACACAAAAACATAAAAGGAAACACATAAGCACATAATCACATAGTTGTTTAACTTGGTTATTAATTTGTTATTAACTTGTTATCGATTGAAAATGGAAATGGAAACCAGTAGATGGACTTCAATGTCCTCTGGGATCTATCTTAAAAAGATAGGAAGATCTTCCAAAAATTCGATTTTTGTTTCCAAAGAAACGTAATATTCGAATTAAGGAACACATCAATTTTTGGATTTATGGAAATACCCTTAGGTACCCTATTAAGGATTTATAGTGGTACTTTGGGTATTCGTCCAGTGTTGTAACTTGCGCCTTGTACTTCGTTTTCCTTAGAAGAAACGAGTACTTAGGAACTTCATGGAAACGCAAGATATCATAAAATGGAAAAAATTTGGGTAGTAGTTTGCTTTTCAAGGAATACGATTTCCTTAATTGTCGGTATTGTAAGGGATATGTTCTTTATACATACAACCTCATAAATACATTGCAATGTAAATAAAGGATTTATTTATAAACAATGATAACAACTGTTTCATGGACCTTGACAACAAAAGAAAATAATACACAAGACATGATTATTTCTAAAGGGTGTTGTCTTCTAGTCGGTCAGATGCTCATCACTGTGCTGGATTAGCATTAGCAAGCTTTGGGCAATTTCTTCGGAAATGACCCATCTCGCCACAATTGTAGCAAGAACCTGGTGGAAAGCGAGCTTGAGCAGGATTGTTGTCAGCTTGATTTGGTGCAACTGCAGCTCGGCAAACTTTTGCTGTATGACCTTTAAGTCCACAAATTTGGCATTCGCGGCACTTCACCCTAGCATGATGATGAAGGTTACATTGGTTGCACAAGGGTGAAGTTCCATTGTATGGCTTCCTAGCAGGGGGTTGAGCTGGTTGGTTAGGGACGGCTTGATCATTGTGAGTAACCATGGCGAAGTTCTGAGAAGCCTTTCGCTTTTTTGACTTCTTAGGGGATCCAGTCTGTTCATCCATGGTCTTTGATTCCTCGATTGGTTTCGATTCCTCGACCGGTTTCTTGTCACCCTTTCAGAAAAGCTTACATTTCCTGATCTGAGATTCAGTCAAGGTTGCAGATAGCTCAATGGCCTGCCTAACCGTAGTGGGGTTACTACCAGTAACAATGTCCTGAACTGAGTCAGGGAGGCCATCAATGTATTTTTCGATCGCCTTATCCAAAGGCGTAACCATGGTGGGACACAACAGGCTCAGCTCCTCATATCGATCAGTGTATGCTCGATGTTCACCGCTGTCTTGTTAAGATCGTCGAATTCCCTTTCCAAGGCTCTGATCTCGTGACGAGCACAGAATTCCTTCATCATCAGTGCTCGAAGTTCTTCCCACGTTTGAGCCAGTGCCACTTCGGCACCCCTATCTCTCATCACACCGTTCCACCATGTCAAAGCTCGTTTCTCAAAGACACTAGATGCAAAGTCTACCTTTCGCTCGTTTGGACATTGAACATGTCTGAAGGTGCTCTCTAAACTCTCGAACCATTGCTGAAGTGCAGTCGCTCCTTGAGACCCGGAAAACTTTGATGGCTTAGCCGAGTTGAACGTCTTGAAGTTGCAGGGGGCATTATTGTTGTTGAGAGCTTGGTGACATTGGGCAACGATGTTCGGGATTGCAGAGTTATTTGTTGTGTAATGACAGCTGCCAGATCTTCAATAGATACCGGATTTTCACCTCGAGGAGGCATTCTAAAAAAAAGGGAAACAAGAGAGAAAACAAATGAAATGACATTGGGTAAGAATAGGATGTTACAAATACCGACCAAAATCATGGTTGACGGTCATTTGTTTGAACCACGAAGCAAACAAACAACACAAAGGCTGAATCAATGCAAATAGATCCTCATAGTGTATTGCGAAGACATGCTCGCCTATAAGTGGACACTCACCCCAAGAGTTCCCAGGTAAGAGTGACTGGTCCGATTATGTGGATTTGTACGAACACTCTAGCCTTAGACA
This sequence comes from Helianthus tuberosus, assembly GCA_030545235.1. NCBI lineage: Eukaryota > Viridiplantae > Streptophyta > Magnoliopsida > Asterales > Asteraceae > Helianthus > Helianthus tuberosus. Next base: position 44,353,473 of record CM060426.1, on the reverse strand, counting down.
GAAAACTCAGGGTACAGGCATTCACTCTTCCAGTTTGCACGTGTTCACACTATTTAGGACCCAAAACTTTGACGAGAGTTTTGAAAATTCAAAGGGGTTCAAAACCTTACAACAGAGGGTTCAAAACCTTACAATAGAGGGTTCAAAACCTAGTAATCAATCATCCTAGAACAGATGATTAGTTTTCAAAGCGGTTTTGAAATTTATGTTCTTGTTGTGGTCGTCGCCTAAGGATAGGTGACGGTATTGTTTTATGACTAAACGCAAGTAAACTCGCGTTAGGGTCCTAGGAAGGTTATAGACTAGGTCAAAGTATTACTAATAACCTAATTCCCTATAACCATTGGCTCTGATACCATATTTTCTGTCACACCCCGACCACATAGAACATACAAAACGTGGCGGAAACGTCGGGGAGTGTTGTAACATAATTAATTGTTTCAAATCCATGGCAATTAAAGTTTCGTTTTATTAATCAAACAAGAGAGTTACATTGTTTTAAACAAGAAACAAAGAGTATATAACAAAAATTAACTAGTTCTTGTCTCGTTTTAAGTCACTAAGGCACAGGTCTGCCTAAGTATGTCTTGATAAGTCCTACGCATCATCTCCTGAAAACACATGTGAAAATAGGTACGTCAGCATAAAAATGCCTGTGAGATACATAGGTTTTGTGAAAACAGAATTCATGACTTATGTTTGAGAAAATGTTTAGTCATGAACCTTGTAATTTGCTTTGTCTTGTAAATCATTTGAAAAACGATAAAATCAGATGATATGTTATAAATAAGAGAATAATGTATGGTTAAATGAATAACCATGTAAAATGAGTTTGTATAAGATAAGTTGTATGTAAATCAATGTCTTGTGAAAAGTATGTTATTTGTATAAAATGTTATATGTCTCAAACTGAAATGATTCAAATAACGCTACGATATGTAATACCATACAAACACTTATATATAGGAAGTACCAGCGGCGTATCCACCATGCTTGTATCATATTACACACGCCTCGTTACTTAATCACATACTCAAACCAAACTACCAAAGTAAAATGTTCATGTCTAATGTAAATCATGTAATGTGTATCCAAAATGTAAGCATGTGATGAATAACAAATGTACTAAGTATGCAACAAAAGACATACATAGCATAAAGTGTAATGTATAACAATGTACTAAGTACGCACACAATGGGCATACATAGCATTAAATGTAATGTATAACAATGTACTAAGTACGCACACAATGGGCATACATAGCATGTAATGTAAGGCAATGTACTAAGTACGCACACAATGGGTATACATAGCATGTAATGTAAGGCAATGTACTAAGTACGCACACAATGGGCATACATAGCATAAAATGTAAGGAAATCATGTACTATAAATGTACTAATGAACATAGCAGGTATATGATGTGAAAGCATGAAAGTAACAAGTCGGCACATGTGTTCCACCCCAAAACGTTTGGAAAACAGTAAAAGAGGGGTCTATGTACTCACTTGAGATTGCTCAGAAGTCCTAAGATAACCCACCAAGCAATGCTAGAGATCACAGAATCAAACGGCACCTAATATAGGTAACTATGTTAATAAACCGGACCTATATCGGAGGATCGAATAGAATGAGGGCTCGTAAACCAAATGAGTATGGGAACTCATGTAGTATGGTTTAACAAAGCCTACATACTAAATGAAACCTAACCTAAGTGCTTACGACCCATTACGACCCGTTTAGGTAGCTTATGCTACTTTAACGCGTCGTTCGCGTAAAACGCGTTCGGACCGCCTAACTAGTCCTATGACAAGTAACATATGCCTTAACATGTCTAATATTGTTGTCAAATCAGTTTAGATGTCAAAAGTTATGTTACATATGTTTAAAATGAACTTTGGCATCAAAGGGGTATTTTGGTAATTTACCTAAGGCATATAAACTACCTATCATACAACTACTTAAACGAAGCGACCATAAGGTATAACCACGGAAGGTTATTCCCTATATGCTATGGTCACCTAATGTGTTTGGTCGGATCCTAATGGTCGACCAAATGGGTCGGGTTCGAAGGTATAAGCGATTTATTAGATCGCTTACCCTTACGACCCTAGACAACGTGGTAATCAGTAGGCATAGTCACAAGGGACTATAACCATCGTGATTACAATCACGTTGCGAAGTTCAAACGAACTTCGCATTGACCATAAACTGGTCAATGCAGAAAGTGAAACAAAGTTTGACTTTCGGACTCGAAAGCAATAAAAGAACGAAGGAACACTTACGAAGGGTCCCCGAATGCTAATCTAGATCAAAATAGCTCAGGTATGAAACAAAGGTTTCAACTTAGAGCACATTAGATCAGATTCTTGTGAGGAATGAGTGAACATAAGGTGGGTATTTATAGTTTTCGGTTCACCGTTAGGATCGTTTCTTGGAGAAGAGGGAATGATCTTGCCCGTACACTTGTCGGAATGTTGTGGTAACTGATTTTGCCCACCATAAGAGATTAACATGTGGCACTTGACCTTTGGAGAGTGTTTAAAGGCTGAAACAGGCTATTAAAAATGATTTGCTGCATCTGGCCCCTGCTTGCGCACCGCAACACTCCCATTGTTGAGGTGCGTAAGGACCATGTTTGGCAGATTTACAGTTTTGGTCCCTGCTGTGTAATAAGCTCATTTCCGACATGTTTAAGACCCGTTAACCCCATTTCAAAGCTCTAAAATGAAGTTAAACTATAGGTAACTTAAAATGTGCTCAAAAATATCTCGGATGTCGGTTCGTTTAGCCGTACGGTTGCGTTGTTCGGTTAATTACGACGGAATGCGCATAAGCGCGAAAAAACGATCCAAATGACGTGACGAATGGATTTTTCTTATGCCAAACACTAAAATAAAATGTTTTAGTGCTTACATAAATTTTTGGATGTCCGGATGAATTCAGAATGTAAGTTATGCGCGAAAGTGCAAACTTGTGCACTTTTTGACACTTTTAGTCCCTGAATGACCCAAAAGTTTATTTTAGCACACCGAACCCCTCAAAGCCTATTTCTAAGCTATGTAAAGGATATTTAGGGTGTGTTTAACTTATGGTCATGTTCCGGAATGTCTGTTACAGTTCAAATTGGCATACTTTCGCAGTTTGTCAAGTTTAGTCCCTGTAAGCGAATTAACTTGTTTTTGCCATACCAAAGCCTTTAAAACTTATTTCTAAGTTATGTAAAGGTTATTTAAGGTATGTTAAGCCTATTTCACTATTCCGGAGTGTTTGTTGCATTAAACTGTTTATATTTACGCATCAGCGCGCGTATAACCTTCCAGAAAGCGATTTAAAGCCCGAAATCGAACAAGAATTGATACGTCCAAAAGATACACATATTTATACAGATCCCAAGTATGAAATAAAATATTTCATTGGCTTGGTATTTTTTTGATGGTTGAAGTGACATAGGTGTCACATGTATGAAGGAAATGAGGAAATGAAGGAAAGCAAAAGAGAGATGTTGACCCAAAGGTTTAATATGTTCAACCACTTTCTAGTAGAAACTCTTGAAAACCATATTCAAAGGTTCATCTCTCTGATCAATGAGATGAGAATACACGACATGCCATTGCAAAACTTGGTCGTTAACAAAAAGCTGCTTAATACTCTTCCAAGAAACTGGGATACTAATGTTACTCTTATCAAGAGAACCTAGGATCTGACTAGGATGAGCCTTGCTGAATTGATATATTTGCTCAAGTCTTACGAGATGGACGATAAGCAAATATTATACAATAACACTTCAAGCTACCACAATGCAGGGGTTTCCACAAACACAGCCTTGGTTTCACAACAAGGGGCCGAGTCTTTCCAAATGTTTCCTTCCACCGTTACAAACCCTCCTAACTACTCAAACACTTCATCTACAGTTCTGTTTCCTCCCAACCTTGGTACTTACCCTGGTTACTTTGGTTACTTCCTTGCTACTCCAGCTCCAGTTCAACAAGTGAACCCAGTTCAGACTGCACCTGCTCCTGCACCAACTCATGCTACTACTTCTGCAACACCTGGTGTTGCATCAAACTGGTCACCTCCCTTTATGGTCTCTAAGGAGTATGAAGAACACATAGTATTCATGGCAGGGGTTATGAATTGTTATCATGCCTTCATTACTCGGAAGCTAGCTGCCAATCAAATCGCATCAGATGAGTTGCATGAGGTCCATCCTGACGACATCAAAGAGATGGACATTACTTGGCAAATGGCCATGGCTGTGTTTCGTGCTAAAAATTTTGTTAAGAGGACCAGAAGAAACAAGTGGGAAGCAGCTAACCAGGAACTTGGGTGGAACAAGTCTAAGCTCAGGTGCTTCAACTGTCATGAGCCGGGGCATTTTGCTCATGAATGCAGACATCTTAGAAGAGAGAGATCTGACTCAAACTTCACTGTCACTATTAGTTCAACATCAAGACCAACTCCCAATGTTGTTTCTACCTCAAATGTGACTATTACTCGCCCTGCTCACGGTACAAATTCGAACACAGCTGCAAGAAACCAAACCAGCTCTTCTTGATCTACTGCAAACCCAGGAAATGCTTTGGTGGTTCAGGAAGGGGGAGGATTTGATTGGTCAGATCACATGGCTAACCTGCAGATCACTGAGGACAACGTGTTTCATGCACTCATGGCTCAGATGAACGACTATACTCCCTCTGTTGTTGAGGTATGCGTAGATAATGTTTGTTGTACTAGTGCATGTATGGAAAAACTTAGTGGTTACAAAGAACAAGCTGACTCGCTCGTTATGCAACTTCAATTATCCAAATCTGATCAATATCAGATTAAAAAGAAAATTAACGGATTTAAGGATATGGTGGAGGCGCAAAAGCGTGATATTCGAAAGTTGCAAAACGACCTGAGTCAGGAGCGATGTAGGCATCTCCGCTTTAAAGAACGGTCAGAAAAGTTAACTGTTGAACTTGATAATCTAAAATCAACTTTTAAAAATACAGAGTTTAATTTTAAAAGTTTGATGTGTCAAGTGAAAAAGTGGAAAAAATGATAAACTAACAGTTAAAATACAGTAAAAAGGAAGTAAGGAATAAGGGATTGGAATTCGTATGCATACCTCCACCATACAATCATAATTACACCTCTATTCCTATGACTGATGAGGAGATAGCCGACTTGCCCGAAATGGAATACGGGAAACCGAGGGGTATTAAGATTGAACCGATCAAGCCAAAGAAAGTTAAAATCACAAGGCCCGACAAAACCGAAATTATTTTAGAAAAATAGGCCTTTAATAAAACTTTCGTAAAACCTGCTGAAGTTTCAAAAACACCGAGACTCTAAATTTTGAGAAAAATGCTGATATTGACAAGCATTTTCAAGTGTTAGATAATTCTGTGTCAAATATTTCTCAAAATTCATTTGATTTACAAAATCAAGAAGAAGAGTCTAAAAATAAATCAACCTGCTTCGAGTTTGCTATGATGAATGGTTTGGCTGAATTCATCAAAGGGTTTGAATCTAGCAAACACTGAATCAACTACTTCATTTAATTCCTCACAAAATGAACATGTTGTAATCACAGGGACACCACGATATGATGCCATACCTTCATTTGAAAGTATGCTTAAAAGCCCTTCTCCCAGGGCAATGTCTCTTTCAACACCACTCCCTTCATCTCAAATTCCACCTACCATCATACCACTGTTTGAAGCTATTGATATTCAGACACAAAACAGTCCCTCTCACCAACACATTACTAAGATTATGCCTCAACAAATGACTGTGTCTGACCCTGTTCAATCAGTTATCCCCCAAACAGTTGAGGAGGCTACACCACTTGAGTTTTACGAAACTCTTGTTGGTAGTTCAAGTAGAGCAGCTACTACAAATTTTGAATCCACTTATTTACATTTTGACAGTAGTTTCATCTCTAAGAATCCCTTGAAGGCAACCACTGCTGTGGCTACTAAGGTAACTACTGTTCCAGTGGGAAGTCCCTAGAACCAAGACAAAGGGGCATTTGCTTCTGATAATTTGGAGTCTACTCCTATCACCAAGGCAAATGAAACCACCACTGGTGGGAATTCAGATGATCCTATGAAGTTAGGTGATGAATTAAGATACAGAGAATTGACGGATAGAATGTCCACCACTAAAAACATTATTGGTGAAATGATAGACATGATGAAATAAGTGTTGGAGGCTTCTAAAAGTCAGCCTAGCCATCAGCAAATCACCCAAGAGTTATGGAATTTTGTGCAACCAATCTTAGCAGCTCAAAGGGAATTAGCTGAAATCAACCACAACTCACACATGGAACTGATAAGAATAATGGTTGAGGCTAGGTACAAGGATACTCAAGCAGACATAAGGGGTATCAAAGAATCCCTTGCTAAACTTACTGCCTCCTCCGCTGCACCAATATTTGAAAAAGATGATGAAGATGATGCCAAAAGGGGGGAGAAGATTCACTGAGAAAGCTGGATGTTGATCCCAAAGCAAAACCAAAAGGTTAGCAACAACAAAATCTAGGGTCTGCCAAAGATACTTTTGAAAAATCAGATGTTGGAAAGAAAAAAGGGAATTGATTAGACCCTCAATATCCAAACAGATGAAGAGATTTTAGCAAAGAAGAAGAGGAAATATACAGCAGATAGCAAGGCCTACAATTGGAAGAAAGAATAGGAGGAAAAGATGAAAAGAGAAAACATTGGTACTTCTAATAGAAGAAAGTCTTTTAGAAATAACATACCACCAATAGCCATATTTCCCAAAACATCTTTTACTCCTAAAAAGCCTGCATCATCTGCTGCAACCAAACTATTGGTGCATATTCGGTGACAACACCTTAATAGTTTAATTATTTAGTCTTTGGATATTTTGTATTAGGCTTAGCATATTGGTTAGGGAGTTTATTGTTGTAATGGGCTTGGAAAATGGCCTAGCCCAGTAGGAAGCCCAGTTCACATACATGTGGTATATAAACATGTTTTGTGATTAGGGTTTTAGAAGTTAGAGAATTCTAGAGAGAGAAAGTCTAGAGAAAGATAGAAATTTTGAAATTAGGGTTTGAGCAAGATCACAGATAGAGGTTATGAGGTTGTGCGTGTCTTGAATTGATTGTAAAACTATTTGTTTGGATAATCAATAGAAGACCGATTAATTGTGAATTCTGTTTCTACTCGTTTTTGTAACAAATCTGATCTAGAGGATTCCGCACTCTAGGTTAGATATAAAATTCTGTGACGATCCGTACGAACAAGGGGACCTAAAATTGGTATCAGAGCGATAGGCTCTAGAAGAAGCTCAGTTCAGAATTGCAGATTGCAGATTCGGGTGGAAGTTGGTTAAAAATTTCGAAAATTTTAAACCTGATAATTAGGGTTTTCGAAAATTTGAATTTCTAATATAATTCTGTGTTTTTGTTTATGTTTGATCAGTCTGTGTGTTTGATTTTGCTGATTTGCAGGTTTTCGGGATAGTTCTGGTTGACTGGTTGAAGAATTTCGGCTAGAAAGACTTGAAGATTCGAAGACTGTTCTTCGTGTTCTTCATATTTTTGAAATTTTTGTGCTGATTTGGTTGTTTGATTTTGCAGAAAATTGATAAGAGATAAGGATAAAATCTTCTAAAATTTTGAAAAGATTTGGTTCTGGCAAATTTGCTGATTTCGGATAAATACACTGACAAACCGGCGAATTTGTGACCTAGCAACTCGGTGACCGGCGAAATTAAATCCAAAGGAGACTTTGGTAACCGTTTTAATAGTCCTTAGCGACATTATTACGGTGATCGGCGAAATTAACAGTCGTCGTGCCAGCATAATTAACCAGGGAATTTAATCAGCCAGCATAATTAATCAGCGAATTTAATAAGGAGAGGATTTAACCAGCGAAATTAATCAGAGGAATTAATCAGCGAATTTGGACTACTAGCGAATTTGATTTGGTTTACCAGCATATTTAGTAGCGAAATTGTTTAGAGGAATTAAAAAGTGGAGTATTTAATTTTGTGGAGGAATTAGATACGTATAGAGGAATTAACGTTTTAAAAATAGAAAACGGTTCGTAACTCATCTCAGCAAACCGTTTGCGCCGTTGGACTCCACGTATTTTTAGGACAAAAGACTCTGGAAATTTCCGAAATAGGTATTTGACATTATATATCATTGGATTCATTTTTTCGAGACGATTCTAACGGTATAATTTGGTAATCACAGTTTTCGGAAAAATATTGTACGGTTTTTTCAGTACGGTTAGGGTAAAAACGTGTTTAAAGATGGTTAAAATGGAAAAGGTCAGTGAGACTGTTAAAAATTGGCCAAAGCTTACAAACGTTAAACAATATGCTATCTGGAAAGAGGAGTTTGAGGCATTTGTGAAAAGTGAAGATACGAGAATGTGGAGCTGTATGATAGATGGATACATTGCTGCCACACGACGAGGTGACGGGAGAATTCTAGTGATCTCTTACGAAAAGATAGACGAATCTGAGAAACGATTGTTTGATGCTGAGAAGAAAGCTTTACCAGTGATAAAGATGTCCTTGCCTGAGAGCATTAAACATATCTTTAAGAAGTATGGGACTTCTAGAGAGCTGTGAGAAGCTTTAGAAAAACGTTATCAGAGTTCATCAAGACAGAGTGTAGGAGATCGTGCTTCAGATGTAGAAGCAGATGTTGAGAAGAAGGAGACACTAGTTTCAAAGGGCTTGACTGATGTGAATGGACTTACAGCAGAGGTGAAGGTATCAACAGAATATGTAAGTCATACATGTCATAATTGCACTGAACTACTGGGTAAAGTTGACAGAATATCGGAGCAAAACAAAATCCTGTTAGCTGAATTAGAAAAGTTAAAAAAAGTCAAATGTTCTTTTGATTAAACAAGAGTCAAATTGTTTAGATAAACTCAAATCAAATGAACAGGAAATTAGCAGTTTAACAAGCAAAGTCAATGAACTGTTACAGATCATTGATTTGGCTCGTGAAACTCTAAAAGATAAAGCTAATGAACTTTCTGAAAAGTGCAGGGAATTGGCCGTTGCACAAGACCAAATTGTTGAACTTAAAGGAAAGTTAGACAAATTTGGAAAATCTTCATTAGTTAGGACTCACATTCAAAAGGGGCTGAAAAGGAGTAATGATAGAACGGGAGTGGGGTTTAGTAAAGCTTCATCTTCTAAAAATCAAGACTACTCTTTTTTACCTAATGAGAATGAGCTAACTGACTTTGTGCCTACTACACCAGCTGTAGTGGATCCGATAACTGTGGACTTGCCGAATAGTCCAGTTTCTTTGAAAGAATCTGTTAAATCTAACAGTACACCTCATAAATCGGATGAGGATACTGAAGAGGAAAAGAAGAAAACATTTAAAAAGAGATTTCAGAAAAAGAGATTTATAAGACAAAATCTTGTTTTAAATGTCACACTAAAGGGCATGTGGCAAGTTGTTGTCCTTTAAAGAAAAATAAGCAAATAGTTGATGAAGTTAAGGATGGGAATAGGGTTGGTTTAAATAATAATGTGCAACCACATTGTCAAAGTAATCAACCAAGATTTCAATCTAAGACTTCAACATTGAGAAGATTTGATAGGCCAAGAAGTTTTTCTACACAATTTAGTCATTTTAATGGTAAATCAAATCGGTTTCAAGGTCAAAATAGAAATTTTGGATATCAAAATCGATACCAGACTTCTGGAAATCGAAATTTTCAAAGAAGAAATGAACATAGGGGTTTTAGTAACTCGAATGTTCAACAACATCCAAATTTTTTTCAAAATTCATGGTATGATTATGGGCGAAGAAGGTATCAAGATAATAATTTTCAAAGGTCAGAAAATCCGAGATTTTATTGGAATTCTCGCAATCAAAGACCTAGTGGAAGTTATAAATCTTGTTCAACAACAGGGAAAACATCCAAGACACCAGTAAGGTGTGATGGATATTGGTTAGAAGCATCGTATGTAGACTTACATGGTCAACCCAAAACCAGTCAGGTTTAGGTTGTTAAGTCTAACTGACTTGTTGAGATTGTGCAGGATGATCAAGAAGGACTGTTGATGTATTCAACAGTGATTATTCCTGTAAGCATCTAAGGTGAATAGTAGGTTAACATGGGTAATGAACTATTTACTTCTGTGATTGTCTTGTTTATTCTAGACTTTAACTTTGAAAAACTTATTGTCAGGTTAAAGTGGGAGTCTGTTTGTGGTTAAATTTCTGTTTTTAAAACTTGCTCCATAAAAACAAAAATTTAGGGGGAGAAATTTCCCTAATCCAAAAAGAGTTTAGTTAGTGCGTGTGTTTAGGGGGAGTAAGTTATAAATTAAAAATTCAAAAAAATACAAAAACATTGAAAATGAAAAACATAAAAAAATAGAAAAATCAAAAAAGAGATTTCATGGTGTGAAAAAGAAGAAATGATAGTACATCAACAAGTTAGACTGTCACACTGAAAATGAATTAAATTGCTTAAGTGTGATAGCAGCTTCATCATATGATGTACCAGTAGGCAAAAAGCATGAAATAATCAACTTACCAATGTGCTATAAACATAATGAACTGTGTATGAGTGGGGAACACATCAGTGGTGTATAGTTTAATGACCTTAAATGTTGCGTTGATAGATTGCTAAAATCTGAGGTTTTGGGTCTTTATAGTGTTATTTCATCTGGGGATATCAGGGTTGTCCTTTTACTGCATCCAGATACATGCTGACCTAGGCACAACCAGGATATCTTAAAAGAGCTAAAAATGGCAAAACCCTGAAAATGATGAAGCTCTCCTAGAGAGTTATTCAAATGTGCAAAATGCATAAATCGTACCAAAAAATGGTATTTGTCTTAGCCCTCGTTAGATATTTTGGTATCTTTGCTGTACGAAAGTACTGACCTGATCAACAATTATCTATCGTTGTAAAACAAAACGGATGAATTCAGCATACTCACCTACTACGATGAATCTTTGTGCATACCATGATCGCGGGGGTACATCCTGAAGTGGGACACACTAGTATATCAGTAATAAATTACCTTAACGTATCATACGGTAATGGTACTTTAAATGTTCACGCATTTTGTTTAAGTGGACAAACATACTGGTAATCGTCTTGGACTGCGTTTCATGAAAAATTACATAAAGAATTATCTAATAGTGTGAAACAGTTTGTGTCACACCCCGACCACGTAGAACAACAAAACGTGGCGGAAAATGTCGGGGAGTGTTGTAACAGAATCATTGTTTCATAACACATGGAATTTGAAATATTGTTTTATTTATTTAAAGAGTTACAATGTCTTGACAATCAAAGAAACATAACATAAATAACTGGTCTTGCATCTTTTATTGTCACTAAGGCCCATGTCCGCCTAAGTGTATCTTGATAAATCCTATGCATCATATCCTGAAACACATGTGAAAATAGGTACGTCAGCATAAAAATGCCTGTGAGATACATAGGTTTTGTGAAAACAGAATTAATGACTTATGTTTGGGAAAATGTTTAGTCATGAACCTTGTAATTTGCTTTGTCTTGTAAATCATTTGAAAAAAAATGATAAGATCAGATGATATGTATAAATAAGAGAATAATGTATGGTTAAATGAATAACCATGTAAAATGAGTTTGTATAAGATAAGTTGTTTGTAAAACAATGTCTTGTGAAAAGTATGTTATTTGTATAAAATGTTATATGTCTCAAATTGAAATGATTCAAATAACGCTACGATATGTAATACCATACAAACACTTATATATAGGAAGTACCAGCGGCGTATCCACCATGCTTGTATCATATTACACACGCCTCGTTACTTAAATCACTTACTCAAACAAAACCATCAAGATGTAATGTTTAACAATTGTAGAAATGTTTCTGTATGATCAAATACGGTTCACATGGTTCACAGATACAAACGGTTCACAGATACAAACGGTTCACAGATACAAACGGTTCACAGACACAAACGGTTCACATAGTCAAATGATTACAATGGTTCACATAGTCAAATAGTTATAAACGGTTCAAAATGTAATATAATGTGTTCATATGCTGGATGAGCATATGCAACAAATTGTAATGTAAAACAATGTACTAAATATGCACTAAATGGACATACATAGCATAAAATGTATTGAAATCATGTACTATAAATGTACTAATGAACATAGCAAGTATATGACGTGAAAACAGGAAAGCATGAAAGTAACAAGTAGGCACATGTGTTCCACCCCAAAACGTTTGGAAAACAGTAAAAGAGGGGTCTATGTACTCACTTGAGATTGCTCAGAAGTCCTAAGATAACCTCCAAGCAATGCTAGAGATCACGGAATCAAATGGCACCTAATATAGGTAACTACATTAATACACCGGACCTAAATCGGAAGATCGGATAGAATGAGGGTTCGTAAACCAAACGAGTATGGGAACTCGTGTCATATGGTTTAACAAAGCCCACATACTAAAACGAAACTTAACCTAAGTGTTTGTGACCCATTACGACCCGTTTAGGTAGCTTATGCTACTTTAACGCGTCGTTCGCGTAAAACGCGTTTGGACCGCCTAACTAGTCCTATGACAAGTAACATATGCCTTAACATGTCTAATATTGTTGTCAAATCAGTTTAGATGTCAAAAGTTATGTTACATATGTTTAAAATGAATTTTGGCATTAAAGGGGTATTTTGGTAATTTACCTAAGGCATATAAACTACCTATCATACAACTACTTAAACGAAGCGACCATAAGGTATAACCTCGGAAGGTTATTCCCTATATACTATGGTCACCTAATGTGTTTAGTCGGATCCTAATGATCGACCAAATGGGTCGGGTTCGAAAGTATAAGCGATTGTTTAGATCGCTTACCTTTACGACCCTATATAAGCACTAAACTAAAAGTGACGAGCTAAGCATGTTAAAACATGCTTAACTAAGTTTAGAAAACAGGTTGGGTATCAAAACAAACGGTTTTGATACCCATAAGTAGTTTGGTTACAAAATACGCAGGAATACGTATTCTGACCGAAACTACGGCTCGTCACTGAGCCTAGATAACGTGGTAATCAGTAGGTATAGTCACTAGGGACTATAACCATCGTGATTACGCTCACGTTATGAAGTTCAAACAAACTTCGCATCGACCATAAACTGGTCAATGCAGAAAGTCAAACAAAGTTTGACTTTCGGACTCGAAAAGCAATAAAAGAACGAAGGAACACTTACGAAGGGTCCCCGAATGCTAATCTAGATCAAAATAGCTCAGGTATGAAACAAAGGTTTCAACTTAGAGCACAATTGATCAGATTCTAGTGAGAAATGAAGTTGGGGTATGTGGGTATTTATAGTTTTTCCCGAACCGATAGGATCGTTTCTTGGAGAAGAGGGAATGATCACATCCTTACACTTGTTGGAATGTTGTGGTTACTGAATTTGGCCACCATAAGAGGTTAACATGTGGCACTTGACCTTTGGGAAGTGTTAGAGGCTGTTAACTTATGTTTAAAATGACCTTTGCTGATCAGAAGAGGCCTAGCGTGACGCCAAGGGGGCTAGGCGTCGCGCTAGGGTCCCCCTGATCAGCAAACACTTTCAAATGTTTATCTTTCAGTCCCCGTTGCGTATTCAGGCCATTTCTGACATGTTTAGGGCTCGTTAACTCATTTTCAAGGCTCCACAAGGATGCCTAAACATTGTGGGCATGAAACATGCTCAAAAATATGCCGGATGTTGGTTCGTTTGGTCGTACGAACGCGATGTTTGCTTAATTACGACGGAATGCGCATAAGCGCGAAAAACGATCCAATTTGCGTGACGAATGGATTTTTCTCATGCCAAACACTAAAATAAAGTATTTTAGTGCTTACATAAATTTTTGGATGTCCGGAGGTATTCAGAACGTAAGTTATGCGCGAAAATGCAAACTTGTGCACTTTTTGACACTTTTAGTCCCTGAATGACCCAAAAGTTTATTTTAGCACACCGAACCCCTCATAGCCTATTTCTAAGCTATGTAAAGGATATTTAAGGTGTGTTTAACTTATGGTCATGTTCCAGAATGTTCGTTACAGTTCAAATTGGCATACTTTCGCAGTTTGTCAATTTTAGTCCCTGTAAGCGAATAAACTAGATTTTGCCATACCAAAGCCTTCAAAACTTATTTCTAAGTTATGTAAAGGTTACTTAAGGTATGTTAAGCCTATTTCACTATTCCGGAGTGTTTGTTGCATTAAACTGGTTATATTTACGCATCAGTGCGCGTATAACCCTCCAGAAAGCGATTTAAAGCTTGAAATCGAACAAGAGTTGATATGTGTAAATGATACACATATTTTTAAAAATCCCAAGTATGAAATACAATATTTCATTGGTTTGGCGTTTGTTTGATGGTTGAAGTGACACAGGTGTCACAGTCTCCCCTACTTTAGGAAATTTTGTCCCGAAATTTATTCGTAGGAGTCTATTTGTGACTTTGTGTCAAATAATCACCAGAGATATGTAAGGCATAATCCTGTCATTTCCTTAACGGAGATTCTTCAGAACAAAAATGAACAAACGGAGTCATTTTCCTCAATGAGTATTCTTCAGAAGCGGAAATGAAGGAATAAACAAACGGGGATTCATTTCCTCAACGAGAAATCTTCAGAAACTTAAAATGAACTTACGGAGTCATTTTCAACGGGTGCTTCATCAGAAATGGAAATGAAAAGGAGAAACAAACGGATATTCATTTCCTCAACGGACAAATCTTCAGAAACGAAAATGAACAAACGGAGTCATTTTCAACGGGTGCTTCCTCAGAAATGGAAATGAAAATGATAGACAAACGGATATCCATTTCCTCAACGGACAATCTTCAGAAACGAAAATGAACAAACGGAGTCATTTTCAACGGGTGCTTCCTCAGAAACGGAAATGAAAATGATAGACAAACGGATATTCATTTCCTCAACGGACAATCTTCAGAAATGAAAATGAACAAACGGAGTCATTTTCAACGGGTGCTTCCTCAGAAACGGAAATGAAAATGATAGACAAACGGATATTCATTTCCTCAACGGACAATCTTCAGAAACGAAAATGAACAAACGGAGTCATTTTCAACGGGTGCTTCCTCAGAAATGGAAATGAATAGAGTTAACTTCTAGGCACATGACAAAACTCGATGTGGTTTCTATGCACTAAATTCCATAATTATGTATGCATCCATAATTACGTAATTCCTTGCACAGTCCGCACAGTTTGTCTTGTAATGTTCATAAGAACATAATCACATAGTTGTTTAACTTGGTTATTAATTTGTTATTAATTTGTTATCGATTGAGAACGGATATGGAAACCAGTCGATGGACTTCAATGTCCTCTGGGATCTATCTGAAGTGATAGGAAGATCTCCCAAAAATTCGATTTTGTTTTCAAAGAAATGTAATATTCGAATTAAGGAACACAACAATTTTAGGATTTACGGAAATACCCTTAGGTACCCTATTAAGGATTTATAGTGGTACTTTGGGTATTCGTCCAGTGTTGTAACTTGCGCCTTGTACTTCGTTTCCTTAGATTAAACGGGTACTTAGGAATTTCGTGGAAACGCAAGAGATCATAGAATGGGAAAATTTTGGGGGGTAGTTTGTTCTTCAAGGAATACGGTTCCTTGATTGTCGGTATTGTAAGAGATATGTTGTTTATACATGCAACCACATAAATACAGTGCAATGTATATAAAAGATTTATTTATAAACAATGATAACAACTGTTTCTTGGACCTTGACAACTAAAGAAAATAATACATAAGGATTGATTATTTCTAAACAGCGTTGTCTTCCATTCGGTCAGATGCTCATCCCTGTGCTGGATTTGCATTAGCAAGTTTTGGGCAATTTCTTCGGAAATGACCCATCTCGCCACAGTTGAAGCAAGAACCTGGTAGAAAACAACCTTGAGCAGGATTGTTGCCAGCTTGGTTTGGTGCAGTTGCAGTTGGGCAAACTCTTGCTGTATGGCCTATAAGTCCGCAAGTTTGGCATTTGCGGCACTTTACATTGGCATGATGATGGAGGCTACATTGGTTGCACAAGGGTGCAGTTCCATTGTATGGCTTCCTAGTAGGGGGTTGAGCTGGTTGGTTGGGGACGGCTTGATCATTGTGAGTAACCATGGCGAAGTTCTGAGAAGCCTTTCGCTTCTTTGACTTCTTAGGGGATACAGTCTGTTCATCCATGGTCTTTGATTCCTCGATTGGGTTCGATTCCTCGACCGGTTTCTTGTCACCTTTTCGGAAAAGTTTACCTTTCCTGATCTTTGATTCAGTCAAGGTTGCAGATAGCTCAATGGCCTGTCTAACTATAGTAGGGTTACTACCAGTCACAATGTCTTGTATTGAGTCAGGGAGGCCATCAATGTACTTTTCGATTGCCTTATCCAAAGGCGTGACCATGTTTGGGCATAACAGACTTAACTCCTCATAACGGTCCGTGTAGGCTCGATGCTCACCGCTGTCTTGCTCAAGAATGTCGAATTCCGTTTCCCAGGCCCTGATCTCGTGACGAGGACAGAATTCCTTCATCATAAGGGCCCTAAGTTCAGCCCATGTCTGTGCTAGAGCAACTTCTGCACCACGATCTCTCATAACCCCGTTCCACCACGTAAGGGCCCTCTTCTGGAACACACTCGAAGCAAACTCGACCTTGCGATTGTCAGGACACTGCACGTGGCGGAAAGTATTCTCAATGCTCTCGAACCATTGAAGAAGCCCAGTCGCTCCCTCAGAACCACTAAACTTGAGTGGTTTAGCCGAGTTAAAACTCTTGAAATTGCATGGACCATTGTTGTTGTTGTTGGCTTGGTTCTATTGAGCAAAGAGGTTTGGGAATTGAGCAGCCATTTGCTGCGCAATGATTTCTGCCAGCTCGGCAGTCGCTATCTGGTTCTCGCGTCGAGGAGGCATTCTAAAAGAGGAAACATGAAAGGAAACTAGTGAGAGAATTAGATGAAAAGAATGAGATGAAACAAATCTGATGAAAGCAAGGATAGTGGTCATTTGTTTGTTACCACAAGGTAAACAAACGACACACAGTGACTAATCAAAGTAAATGGGTCAAAAATAATGTATCGCGAAGACATGCTCGCCTATAAGTGAACACTCATCCCAAGAATTCCCAGGTAAGCACAACTGGTCTCGCGTCTGATGAGATGTATACGAAGTGCTTGCCTAGACAGAAAACCCAGAATACAGCCATTCACCCTTCCAGTTTGCACGTGTTCACATTATTTAAAACCCAAAACCTTGACGAGATTTTGAAAACTCAAAGGGGTTCAAAACCATATAACAGAGGGTTCAAAACCTTACAATAGAGGGTTCAAAAGCTAGTAATCAATCATCCTAGAACAGATGATTAGTTTTCAAAGCGGTTTTGAAATTTATGTTCTTGTTGTCGTCATCGCCTAAGGATAGGTGACGGTATTGTTTTATGACTAAACGCATGTAAACTCGCGTTAGGGTCCTAAGAAGGTTATAGACTAGGTCAAAGCATTTCTAATAACCTAATTCCCTATAACCATTGGCTCTGATACCAACTTTTCTGTCACACCCCGACCACGTAGAACAACAAAACGTGGTGGAAAACGTCGGGGAGTGTTGTAACAGAATCATTGTTTCATAACACATGGAATTTGAAATATTGTTTTATTTATTTAAAGAGTTACAATGTCTTGACAATCAAAGAAACATAACATAAATAACTGGTCTTGCATCTTTTATTGTCACTAAGGCCCATGTCCGCCTAAGTGTATCTTGATAAATCCTATGCATCATATCCTGAAACACATGTGAAAATAGGTACGTCAGCATAAAAATGCATGTGAGATACATAGGTTTTATGAAAACAGAATTCATGACTTATGTTTGGGAAAATATTTAGTCATGAACCTTGTAATTTGCTTTGTCTTGTAAATCATTTGAAAAAAAACGATAAGATCAGATGATATGTATAAATAAGAGAATAATGTATGGTTAAATGAATAACCATGTAAAATGAGTTTGTATAAGATAAGTTGTTTGTAAAACAATGTCTTGTGAAAAGTATGTTATTTGTATAAAATGTTATATGTCTCAAATTGAAATGATTCAAATAACGCTACGATATGTAATACCATACAAACACTTATATATAGGAAGTACCAGCGGCGTATCCACCATGCTTGTATCATATTACACACGCCTCGTTACTTAAATCACTTACTCAAACCAAACCATCAAGATGTAATGTTTAACAATTGTAGAAATGTTTCTGTATGATCAAATACGGTTCACACGGTTCACAGATACAAACGGTTCACAGATACAAACGGTTCACAGATACAAACGGTTCACAGATACAAACGGTTCACAGACACAAACGGTTCACATAGTCAAATGATTACAACGGTTCACATAGTCAAATAGTTATAAACGGTTCAAAATGTAATATAATGTGTTCATATGCTGGATGAGCATATGCAACAAATTGTAATGTAAAACAATGTACTAAATATGCACTAAATGGACATACATAGCATAAAATGTATTGAAATCATGTACTATAAATGTACTAATGAACATAGCAAGTATATGACGTGAAAACAGGAAAGCATGAAAGTAACAAGTAGGCACATGTGTTCCACCCCAAAACGTTTGGAAAACAGTAAAAGAGGGGTCTATGTACTCACTTGAGATTGCTCAGAAGTCCTAAGATAACCACCAAGCAATGCTAGAGATCACAGAATCAAATGGCACCTAACTACATTAATAAACCGGACCTAAATCGGAAGATCGGATAGAATGAGGGTTCGTAAACCAAACGAGTATGGGAACTCGTGTCATATGGTTTAACAAAGCCCACATACTAAAACGAAACTTAACCTAAGTGTTTGTGACCCATTACGACCCGTTTAGGTAGCTTATGCTACTTTAACGCGTCGTTCGCGTAAAACGCGTTTGGACCGCCTAACTAGTCCTATGACAAGTAACATATGCCTTAACATGTCTAATATTGTTGTCAAATCAGTTTAGATGTCAAAAGTTATGTTACATATGTTTAAAATGAATTTTGGCATTAAAGGGGTATTTTGGTAATTTACCTAAGGCATATAACTTACCTATCATACAACTACTTAAACGAAGCGACCATAAGGTATAACCTCGGAAGGTTATTCCCTATATACTATGGTCACCTAATGTGTTTAGTCAGATCCTAATGATCGACCAAATGGGTCGGGTTCGAAAGTATAAGCGATTGTTTAGATCGCTTACCTTTACGACCCTATATAAGCACTAAACTAAAAGTGACGAGCTAAGCATGTTAAAACATGCTTAACTAAGTTTAGAAAACAGGTTGGGTATCAAAACAAACGGTTTTGATACCCATAAGTAGTTTGGTTACAAAATACGCAGGAATACGTATTCTGACTGAAACTACGGCTCGTCACTGAGCCTAGATAACGTGGTAATCAGTAGGTATAGTCACTAGGGACTATAACCATCGTGATTACGCTCACGTTATGAATTTTAAACGAACTTCGCATCGACCATAAACTGGTCAATGCAGAAAGTCAAACAAAGTTTGACTTTCGGACTCGAAAAGCAATAAAAGAACGAAGGAACACTTACGAAGGGTCCCCGAATGCTAATCTAGATCAAAATAGCTCAGGTATGAAACAAAGGTTTCAACTTAGAGCACAATTGATCAGATTCTTGTGAGAAATGAAGTTGGGGTATGTGGGTATTTATAGTTTTTCCTGAACCGTTAGGATCGTTTCTTGGAGAAGAGGGAATGATCACATCCTTACACTTGTTGGAATGTTGTGGTTACTGAATTTGGCCACCATAAGAGGTTAACATGTGGCACTTGACCTTTAGGAAGTGTTAGGGGCTGTTAACTTATGTTTAAAATGACCTTTGCTGATCAGAAGAGGCCTAGCGTGACGCCAAGGGGGCTAGGCGTCGCGCTAGGGTCCCCCTGATCAGCAAACACTTTCAAATGTTTATCTTTCAGTCCCCGTTGCGTATTCAGGCCATTTCCGACATGTTTAAGGCTAGTTAACTCATTTTCAAGGCTCCACAAGGATGTCTAAACATTGTGGGCATGAAACATGCTCAAAAATATGCCGGATGTTGGTTCGTTTGGTCGTACGAACGCGATGTTTGCTTAATTACGACGGAATGCGCATAAGGGCGAAAAACGATCCAAATTGCGTGACGAATGTATTTTTCTCATGCCAAACACTAAAATAAAGTATTTTAGTGCTTACATAAATTTTTGGATGTCCGGAGGTATTCAGAACGTAAGTTATGCGCGAAAATGCAAACTTGTGCACTTTTTGACACTTTTAGTCCCTGAATGACCCAAAAGTTTATTTTAGCACACCGAACCCCTCATAGCCTATTTCTAAGCTATGTAAAGGATATTTAAGGTGTGTTTAACTTATTTTCATGTTCCGGAATGTTCGTTACAGTTCAAATTGGCATACTTTCGCAGTTTGTCAATTTTAGTCCATGTAAGCGAATAAACTAGATTTTGCCATACCAAAGCCTTCAAAACTTATTTCTAAGTTATGTAAAGGTTACTTAAGGTATGTTAAGCCTATTTCACTATTCCGGAGTGTTCGTTGCATTAAACTGGTTATATTTACGCATCAGTGCGCGTATAACCCTCCAGAAAGCGATTTAAAGCTTGAAATCGAACAAGAGTTGATATGTGTAAACGATACACAAATTTTTACAAATCCCAAGTATGAAATACAATATTTCATTGGTTTGGCGTTTGTTTAATGGTTGAAGTGACACAGGTGTCACAGTTTGATTTTGTTGATATGATCTTTGTTGGTGCATACGTCTGTCGACTCCGTCTTGTATCGAGTCTTGTATGTATTTAGATAGATCAGGGAACGTTTTACGAGAAATGTGGGAAAGGAGTAATTTCGCACAAAATAGCACATTGCTATTTCGTACGAAATCAAAGGGTAGTTTCACACGAAATTACATTTCGTATGAACCTGATTTCGTATGAGCTGGTTCGCACAAATAACCTCTCCTATAAATACTAGGTGTGCCAAGTCATTTGTAATTTTTCCGGTTTCAGTACCGAACTGCTGCCGAAGTGTCTACTCGCTGTAATTCTTTGTCAAATCAATCAAAAGACAGTTTAAAGTGAATTGCAAGCTGAATTACCTCGATACGTTTGTTTCCGCCTCTCGTATTGAGCAAAAACTCTTCTGAACGACTCGTTTGGTCGATGAAACGATCCTACAAGTGGTATCAGAGCTCAGGAGGAAGAGTTCATACCAATTCAGCTGCAAAATCTGATTTCTAAACCATCTTTTTCAAAATTAACAAGTTTTCACGGTCAAAATACTTTGAATTTCACACATTATATGCGAAACTGTTTTTAACAAAGCCTTGAAAGAATTGGACCTAAAATCAGCTTAAAACCTGATCAATTTTGGCAAAAACAGCTCGAGATGATGACATCAGCAGTATTTCGCACGAAATAAGGTTCTAATTTCGCACGAAATAGACTTATTTCGCACCAGATTGTCATTCCATTTGAAAAGGGTACTTCATTTTGTACGAAATTACCTATTTCGTACGAAATCACGTAATTTCGCTTGAAGATTCAACTATTTCGTATGAAATTACTTATTTCATTTGAAACCAGTGTATTTCGCACCAAATTAGTATTTCGTTTGAACAGGGTTATTTCGCACCAAAAGTAATTTCGCTTGGAAGTGTATTTCGTTTGAAAAATAAGTTTGTGAAATTTTGAAACCGAATCATGGAAGAAGAGTTTTACAACGCCTTTGCTACTCCGATAAGTATTGTTCAGAACACAATGTTAGAAAATGGAACGGGAACTATGCAAAAACCGCCAAAACTCATGAATATCGAGGAGTATAAAGGATGGGAAGAACGATTTGAGAACTGGGTACAAGCAAATTACTTGGATACTTGGGAATGTGTTGAGACAAAATATGTTAGACCGATGAATGATGGTGAGGAGATTATTGCAATTAAAGATCTTAGTGCTGAAGAGAAAAAGAAATACAAAGATGAAAAGATGATGACGAGTTTGTTGCATCAAGCTGTTAAGGAAGATATCTTGGTTTTATTGCAACACAATGGAACTGCTTATTCAATTTGGAAAGCTTTAAAATCAAAGTTTGTTGGAAGCAAAGAAATGATCAAGAACAAGAAATCGCTTTTGAAGAAAGAATTTGATCTATTTCGTGGTTTGAGGACTGAAAGCACTAAGCAGATCATTGAAAGATAATGTAATTTGTTAGTCAACATGAAGAGAGTGAGTATCACAAAGGATAATGAAGAATTAACTGAGAAGCTAGCTGATGCGTTGCCACATGAAACTTGGGGCACATACCTCATGATGTTGAGAAATAAGAAGGATTTTGGGAATCTAACACTGAGTAAGTTCATTGAAAAACTTGAAGCTCAGGAGATGGAACAAAGGAATATATCTAGAATGAAAGATTTTGATGGTGAACAAGATATCGGACTTTATTACAAAGGAGGTATCAGTGATAAGACCAACATGTCACCAAAAGTTGAGACTGCATTCAATGCTAAAAGTTCATCAGAAGGATCAGCAAAAGGATCTAGTAGCAAAATTGGGTTTTCTTCATATCCATCGTTTGATCCAAATTCTTCAAAGTCAAAGAATAGCAAAGTTATACAATGCAACATTGCCCTGAACCTTGAAAATGATCAGAATTATTCAGAAGAAGTTGCAAAAAGTCACATGTCTTTATTAGTGACTGTTTTAGAGTCATATGGGAGTTTAGTCGCAGGAAAGATCGGGAATCCAATGTTGACAAAAGAGGATTACGATCAGATAGATGCTGAGGAGATGGAGTTAATGGACATAAAGTGGTGTTTGGCGAGTGTGTTGAGGAGAGCCAAAAAGTTTAAACAAATTATGGTAAGAAATGATTTCCGTGATGCAAATGTTTCTACTTTAGGTTCTGATAAATCTAAAGTTACTTGTTTTCGTTGCAGGGAAAAAGGACACTTCAAGAGGGAGTGCACAAACCGCGAAGCAAGTGGAGCTCAAAATCCGTTCAACAACAATGATTATTATCGGAAAACAATTTATCATCATGTTGCTCAACAATCACATCAACAACAACCACAAACTGCTCATGCCAGGAAGGAGATTGAAGAATCATCAAAGAGAGCTTGTATGGTGAATCATGAAGATAAAAAATCATCAAAAGGATTCAGTTGGGACAAATATGTTTCAGCCGATGGTAAAGCATGTTTGATAAATCAAGATGATGAAAAGTTACCAGAAGGATATAGCTGGGAAAATTTCAGTTGGGATGATTATGATCCTAACAAAACTCAAAATCACAAAGCTTTTGTTGCTCGAGTTGCTGAAGACAGTGATAATGATGATGATTATTATGCAAAAAGAATGGAAGAGCACTTGAGAATGATGGAAGAAAGTGATAGTGATGATGGAAAAGTTCGAAAGAAAAAGAAAAAGCTAAAAAACCATTCAGCAGTGATGATGAAGACGTTCCTGTGATCAAGAGAAAAGTAAAAGAAGTTCCAGATTTCAAAGTTGAATCAGAAGCTGATGCACAAAAGATTCCTGTGAAATGTGAAAACTGTGAAGCAGTGAAGAAGCAAAACAGTACTTTGATTCACAACATGAACCGCTTGAAAGAATCTTATGATGTTTTAAACAAATCAATGAATCTGTACAATCAATCAAGCAGTGAACAAGCAACAGCCATGAAAACACTTCAAGGAGCTTTCATGACAAAGCAGAAAGTTGTCAACAATTACATTGAGAAGTGTGCTGTGCTGGAACAAAAACTGGAAACACAAAGAATTGAAACAGAAAGAGTTAATAGGTTGTTAAAAAGTTACTCATGTACTTCTTATGTTATTGACAGGATTTATCCAACCGTTGAAGGCATGAAGGCATTTGATGAAGAGAAGGTATCTGAAGACAAGAGCTCTGAAAAGAAGAAGGATACTGAAATGAAAGATTCTGGTAAGAAACATAGTGCCAGTTACAACAAGTGTCCACCCCCGCTTGAAAACGAATATTCTCCATGAAATCCAAATTCAGAAAGAGTTAAAAAGGCAACCAATTTACAGTGGGAGTCTGAGTCTTTAGAAAATTTGCCAGACAACATCGATGTCACTTTCACATCGTCTGACACTGATCACGAGTTCGAATTAATAAAGAAACTGGTCGATCAGGTGTTGGATAACGATGAAACCGAGGAGTCAAAGTCGGAGTCAAACTCAGAGTCAAAGTCTGACAAGTCAAAGTCAACAGTAAAAAAGGAGAAATGGGTTTATAATAAAGAATTTATGTTATCAAAATCTAATTTGAATGATGAAACATTCAAAATAGCCTATACTTTGAATGATCCTGACAAAGTATATTCTGATGAAGAATTTCCAATAAGAGGTGTTAGAACTGAAATGATAAAAAATGTTTTCAAACTAACAGAAATTAATATTTCTAAAATCAAAGATGTAAATCTTTCTAAAAAACCTAAAAAGTACACCTCAAGAGATCAACAAAGGTTTAACAAGAAAAAGGGTTACAATTCTGGTTCTGGTTTTCAAAAGAAACCAAACCATAATGGTAATTTCAAAAGAAAAGGTCTTGGATTTATTCCATCAAAAAATCATAAAAATGAGAAAACTTATAAAACAAAAACTGTTTTTGTTTCAGGAATATCATCTGAAGAAGAAAAGGAGCAATTGTTCAGAAAGCAGACGAACAAAGAATTTCTTGCTAAGAAGCAAGAAGAAATGAAGAATGAAATTGTTCAAAAGAAAGAAACGAGAACCTATTTTCAATGCAAAACAATTGGTCATATAGCCAAGAATTGTCCTAAGGCAATTCAATCAAAACAGGAAGTGTCTCGTAAACTGAAAGAGAAGATAGCTAAAAATGAACTGCCAACCAAACCTTTTATAGTTTTCAAAAACTCAAAATTTGAGGTTGATGAATGTTCAAAAAGGTTTTACAAGAGAAAAGCAAATCTTGATAATAAAAAATGGGTTGTTAAGATATCAGATGGTAGTTCTGGCAATGATTCTGATTTGTCAAAATCAGAGGAGCTATCGTCTGGCAATGAATCTGATTCCACAAAGTCAGAGGAGCCACAAGTTGAGATGAAAGAAGAGAAATCAGTCCCGCCTTTGGATGATGAAAATTATCCACCATTGCGGGCTGAGATTTTAAAATCAAAGATTGGAAAAGTTGAAATTTCAAATCAATTCTTTTCTGAAAAGAAAGAATTTGATGTTGAAAAAGCCTTTAACCCCAAAGTGAAACACATTTTTGGAAAAATGGTTGATGGGAAGGTAAAAGGGGTTAAAGAATTTTACGAGAAGAAAACAAAGAAACCGAGTGTTAGTAACTCGGAATCTCCCAAGGTCTGTCAGGCTTGGGAAATTTTCTTTAACTGAAAAACCTGACTTGCCGGAGCTCCCAAGTTGGTAATCGCGGAGCATGAATCGGCATCATTCTTGAAAAATTGTTTTTTTTTTAAATTGAAAATTTTTCACAAGTATGACTTGCCGGAACTCCCAGGTTTGTAAGTGTGGAGTAGGAATCGGCATTTTGAGATTTCAACCGACAAGTGGTTGAAAGAGAGGTTTTATCTACAAGTGGTTAATCAAGGTCATTAAGTTGAACTTGATTTAACTTTCATTCAAATGATTGGAAAACAAAGTGATGATCACATCCCCATTTTTACAAGTGGTAAAATTGACAAATCTTATTTTCCAGAAAAAACATTTTGATTAAAACAAACTTAAGTGTTTTGAAATCTTAATGGGAAAATAGTTATTTGTAAGGGGGAGTTCTGATAATTTATGCCAAGTGGATGGAGAATTGAAGCAATTCACAATAGTTGTAATTTTATTGTACAGTTTGTTTTCAAATTTTCCCAGAAAATCAAAATTGAAACATATTTTGATTTTAGGGGGAGTAAAAATTTTAGAAATTTCGAAAATTTGAAAAATCCAAAAACATGATAAAATTCAAAATGAGTTTTGTTGTGAAAAAGAGGAAATGATAGTACATCAGTAGACATTCAAAGCATGCTAAAGAATTGGAAAGTCAAAATGTGATAAACGGTCTCACTGATGATACGCCAGTAGGTTTTTACACGCTTAGTAGATTGTGTTCGAGATATAAACCTAAATTTCAAACTTACTTATCTCGTGGGGAACATCTCTCGGATATATGGGTAACCCCCGAAATCTTGTTTGAAAGGTCCCTCTTTCTGAGATACTAGGTCTTTATGCTTAGTGATATCTGGGGTATTATCCCGGGACTTCTGATTTTGCGGAAGCAATGGCCTAGTCCCCGTATAATACTTTTCCCTTGCTTGAAATATAGCACCCCCCTCAGCATAAAAAAATGATGAAACATTGCAAAATGCTAATCATGTGCTGTTGAAGAAAAGATTCTCTAAAGGGAACACACCTAAAGTCGAAACCATCATCTCTCTGATTTTGCTGAAGCAATAGCCTGAGCTCTCATGGCCCTCGCATTTAACCCTTTACAGATATCATCTAGGTATACTCACATGTAAGACTGAATATTGGGATCTGGATACGGGAGTATATTCTGAGGTGGGACACGCGAATAAGTTTAAGTGCTTAAAACATTAATCTCATATCTCGAAACAATTGAAATTTGTGTGAAAATTTAAGTGGATCAGTATACTGACAATCTAAGTGAATCGTTTAGAACTTAAAATATTTAAAGCTTAACGGTGTTGGTGATTTGTCTCACAAAAATATTGTTGGTAAATTTTTCTTTTCTACTTTTCATTAAAATCAAAAATCCAAAAAGATTTTCAATGTGTTTTAGCATAAAATTTTGAAAATGTTGGTTTTTTAACATGTTTATCAAAGCTAATTTTATCTGAATAAAATTAAAACGCAGCGGAATAAGGATTTAAAACATGTTACTTTACAAGATTTAAAACTCTTTTAAATGCAAAAACCCAAAATCGGATCCATATATGACATACATGCTATCAAAATACAACCATAGGGTGTTTGAGAGTTCAACCTTTCTTTGGAGCAAGGAGATGGAAGATGATGATGAATCTTGAATGGTAGCTTCCAAACGAGAAAGCCTCAAGCTAGTATACCCGAAAGCTCCAACAAACACCTTGAGATTGCTAGGATTTCTACACTTGAAACTCACAAAAATCCCTCTAATAACCAGCTCTTGGCCGAAAATATTTAGAGAAAAATGGGAGTTCTTGCAACTTGAAAAAAACTAGTAGTAACTTATGAGAGAAGGTGTCATCTTTTTTATCAAAAAGCAAGTGCCATTCAAATGTGAGATTGTTGCATGAAAAATGATTGGACCAACCCTCTTGGGAGGACCCAAAGTGGGCGGCCCTATGGGGACTTTCCCAACCAAAATAAATAAATTTTAATTAAAAGGTAATCTTGTTTTAATTTTATAACCTTTTTATAAAATATAACATAACATGTTATAAGATTTTATGCAACATCTCATAATGTTTTATAATGTTATTTAACCTATTAAATAACAAGATAAAATATTCTCTCAAAATAAACTATCCATATAATTTATTAGTTTCTCAAGTGCAATTATCTAGAAAACCAATTTCTAAATATTATAAGTGTTAGTATTTATTTGTTTGATCATATCACAAATAAATATTATAGGTGTTTGTCTAGCTTGTTATTGGGTATGACCCGACTTGGATCATAACGTACTAGCCACATCAATTTAATATGTGTCTTGGGCATACGGAGTCCAACAATCTCCCACTTGCACAAGATACATAGAAGATTGATGCAAGTAGTAAATAACGCCTAACAACGGTTTACTACCCCTAATACGTATGACGAAATGCCATTCAATAACATCATCCCCTTCAAGTCCCTTACTTGAACATGATTTAGGTGAATCTATCATTTATCCTTTCGTTACAGATGTCATGTCAAATCCAGAGACACAGTGTGATCATTCTCTGTTGATTTAACTTAAGCAGGCCTTAGACATCTTACTCTCAACGAATAAGAGGAACAAATCCCTTCTTGACTACATACGTCTCTCACAATCACCTCGTACCATACATGAGCTTAGTCTTATATACTATCTTATTACAGACAGCGAAGAACTAAGTCAAGGCATAATATTTGGTGAATATCAAGACCTAATATGTATCTCAGGTCAGAGGATACTATGATATTCGCCTTTGCTCAAATTTACTTATGATCAATCATAAATGATTCCATGCAGTAATATTTGAGAGCGGGTCAGTCCAATATTTGTATCCCACAAATATCTATGAACTTTGGCAGCAACACTTTGCTCTATATTCATATCTAATGAATATCCACCAATCCAAGTTCATAATAGTCTTACATTCATATTTGTTCCCACAAGTATGATCGACTACGGACATTTAGAATAATTAATTTATTCACGGATTTAAACATGCTAAAAATGGAACATAACTCAAAATACCATAAAAGAGTTAAAATAACAATTGTTCCAATATCCAAATACAAAATAGATCAAATCCAATCACTAGAATACCGAAGTCCTAAGGCACAAGTATGACCCTCATGTTTTGGCCGTTCAAGGAGCTTCGTGAGTGGATCCGCAATGTTTTGATCGGTGTGAACTTTGCGAATACATATCTTTCCTTTTTCAACTTCATCCCTTATGTAGTTGAATCTCCGCTCAATGTGCCTAGTCTTTTGATGTGCACGAGGTTCCTTGATTTGAGCAATCGCACCCTCGTTATCACAAAAGATCTCTAGGGGGTCTTGAATGGTAGGGACTACCCCTAGGTCAGCAATGAACTTCTTTAACCACGCAGCTTCTTGTGCTGCCAATGAGGCGGCGATGTATTCTGATTCTGTAGTGGACAATGCTACAACATCCTGCTTCGAGCTCTTCCAAGAGACTGCAGCTGCATTCAAAATGAAGACATAACCAGATTGTGATCGAGAACCATCTCGATCAGTTTGGAAACTCGCATCCGTGTAACCTTTTACAACGAGTTCCTCTTCACCAGATCCATATATTATAAACATATCCTTAGTCCTCCTAGGGTATTTCAATATGCTCTTAACAGCCATCCAATGACTGTTACCTGGATTTTGCTGGTATCTACTTGTCATGCTTAAAGCGCATGACACGTCCGGTCCAGTGCATATCATCGCGTACATTATGGATCCTATAGCAGACGCATATGAGATTCCTTTCATTCTTTCTTGCTCATCCTTTGAGCTTGGACATTGAGTCACATTCAATATTGTCCCCTTTTGAATAGGTACCAAACCTTTCTTAGAGTTCTCCATCTTGAACCTTTTCAAGACCTTGTCAATGTATGCACTTTGGTTTAAACCTATCAAGCGCCTTGATCTATCCCTATAGATCTTTATTCCCAAAATATAGGCAGCTTCTCCAAGATCTTTAATGGAAAAACATCTTCCAAGCCAGGCTTTTACACCTTCCATGGTTGGAATGTCATTTCCAAATAGTAGAATGTCATCGACATACAATACTAAGAAAGTGACAGTGCTCCCACTAGCTTTCTTATACACACAAGCTTCATCGCCGTTCTTAATGAACCCAAAATTCCTAATTTCTTCATCAAAACGGTGATTCCAACTTCTCGATGCTTGTTTCAATCCATAGATTGATTTCTTTAACTTGCACACTTTGTTAAGATGTTTTGGATCGACAAAACCTTCAGGCTGAACCATATAGACATCTTCATCAAGATATCCATTGAGGAAGGCCGTTTTGACATCCATTTGCCAAATCTCATAGTCATAATATGCAGCTATGGCAAATAATATCCTAATCGACTTTAGCATTGCCACTGGCGAGAAGGTCTCATCATAATCAACCCCTTGAGTTTGAGTGAAACCTTTTACTACAAGTCTCGCTTTATAAGTATCCAAGTTACCATGCATATCTGTTTTCTTCTTGAAAACCCACTTACTTCCAACTACTTTGGAGTTAAGAGGTGGCACAACCAATTCCCAAACTTGGTTGTCATACATGGATTGCATCTCTACGTTCATAGCCTCAAGCCATTTGTCGCAATCGGATTTTGACATTGCATCATGGTATGTGGTTGGTTCATCTGAATCTACCACATAGCATCCATCCATGAAAAATCCATATCTTTCAGGTGGATTACTAATTCTACCAGATCTGCGAACGTTTTGTGTATGTTGATCAACCATTTGATCATTTTCAACAACCTCTTGTTGAATGCTAGTATCAACCAAACGTGTATCGGCTTGTGGTTCTTGATCCTCATCAAGTTCCACTGTTCTACTAGTTCCTTCCATAAGGAACTTATCCTCTAAGAACTTACCCTTTCGAGCAACAAATACCTTTTGCTCTGTTGGATCGTAGAAATAATATCCTATATCATCTTTAGGATATCCTATGAAGATACACTTAATGGATTGTACTTCTAACTTGTTTGGGGTGTATTGCTTCACATAAGCATCACAACCCCATACCTTCAAATATGATAATGATGGAACCGTTCCATGCCATATTTCAAAATGTGTCTTATCCACTTTCTTGGTTGGGGCCATATTTAATATACGAGCCGTGGAGAGCAAAGCGTAACCCCAAAATGACAGAGGCAATGTGCTTCTAGCCATCATAGATCGAACCATATCCAATAGAGTTCGATTCCTCCTCTCAGACACACCATTATGTTGCGGTGTTCCGGGTGGAGTAAGTTGTGAGATGATCCCACAACTCCTAATGTAACACCTGTGCCTTCACGGCCATCAAACAAATACCAAACCAATGAAATATTATATTTCACACTTGTGATTTGTAAAAATATGTGTATCATTTGCACATATCAACTCTTGTTCGATTTCAAACTCTAAATCGCTTTCTGGATAGTTATACGCGCACCGATGCGTAAATATAACCAGTTTAATGCAACAAACACTTCGGAATAGTGACATAGGCTTAACATACCTTAAATAACCTTTACATAACTTAGGAATAAGTTTTGAAGGCTTTGGTATGGCAAAAGCAAGCTAATTCGCTTACAGGGACTAAACTTGACAAACTGCGAAAGTATGCCAATTTGAACTGTAACAGACATTCCGGAACATGGCCATAAGTTAAACATACCATAAATATCCTTTACATAGCTTAGAAATAGGCTTTGAGGGGTTCGGTGTGCTAAAATAAACTTTTGGGACATTCAGGGATTAAAAGTGTCAAAAAGTGCACAAGTTTGCATTTTCGCGCATAACTTACGTTCTGAATACATCCGGACATCCAAAAAATAATGTTAGCACTAAAATATTTTATTTTAGTGTTCGCCATAAGAAAAATCCATTTGTCACGTCATTTGGATCGTTTTTCGCATTCGGGACCAGATTCGATGTATTAGCCGTTGTTTAATTCACAACCACACATTCTAACAATGCTTAGTCAGCGGATAAGGATGGAATTTAGGCACCATGACATTTCAACACATGTATGGATGGAATTTAAACACCTAAACACCATGACATTTCAACACATGTATGGATGGAATTTAAACACCTAAACACCATGACATTTCAACACATGTATGGATGTAATTTAAACACCTAAACACCATGACATTTCAACACATGTATGGATGGAATTTAAACACCTAAACACCATGACATTTCAACACATGTACGGATGGGATTAAGGCACGTTTTCCATGAAACGATCTTAACGGTTCGGGTATTCCTATAAATACCCCATACCCCCCATTGCTAAAATCACTAGAAACTTGATTTGAGAAACTCTAAGTTGAAACGTTTGTTTCATACCTGAGATTTTTGAATCGAGTTTAGCATTCGGGGACCCTTCGTAAGTATTCTTTCGTTCTTTTCCTTATTTTACTGTTTTTCGAGTCAGAAAGTCAAACTTTGTTTGACTTTCAGCGTTGACCAGTAATGGTCAATGCGAAGTTCGTTTGAACTTCGCAACGTGAGTGTAATCACGTTGGTCATAGTCCCTTGGGACTATGCCCACTGATTACCACATTGTCTAGGGTCGTAGGGTAAGAGATCTGATAAATCGCTTATACCTCGAACCCGACCCAGTTTGGTCGATCATTAGGATCCGACCAAATACATTAGGTGACCATAGTAGGTAGGGAATAACCTTCCGAGGTTATACCCTATGGTCACATCGTTTGAGTAGTTGTATGATAGGTGGTTTATATGCCTTAGGTAAATTACCAGAATACCCTTTTCATGTATAATTGGTAATTAAACATATGTAACCTAAACCTTTGTCACATAACTGATTATGTAACATGTTTAGGCATATAACACTTGTCATAGGGCTAGTTAGACGGTCCGAACGCGTTTCACGCGCACGACGCGTTAAAGTAGCATAAGTTACCTTAATGGGTCGCGATGGGTCGATAATACTTAGGTTAAGTTTCTTTTAGTATGTAGGCTTTGTTAAACCATATCATATGAGTTCCTACACTCATTTGGTTTACAAACCCTCCTGCTACCCAGTCTTCCGATTTAGGTCCGGGTTAATTATGTAGTTACCTATATTAGGTACCGTTTGATTTCCGGGACTCCTCTAGCTTACTTGGTAGTTGTTCAAGACTCCTAAGCACTCCCAGGCGAGTACATTATTCCCCTCTTTTACTGTTTTCCAAACTGTTTTGGGGTGACTCATATGTGCTAAATGCTTTATCAATGATTTCAAGAACGAATACAATGATTTCAAGAACGAATACAATGATTTCAAAAACTAATAACAATTTCAATAAAGTGAACGAACTTGTTGGTTGTAGTTTACATGACCGATGACATTCATTAGCAATGATCAAGCCGACCAATATTAGGTTATGGTACCATAGGATCTGACAAATCCCGTTATTTACTGCACCCATTGTTATGTGTGGGGGTTGTGGGTAGCGACTGAATCTGTAATTATTAACTTATCCTTTGGTAAGGGTTTGTTAAGAACGAGAACGAGAGCGAGTTGGAACGAGGAACGCGTCAAGAAGGTTTGAATGTTATTAGAGAATCGACCATAAAGTAGTTTCACAATTAAAACAAGAACGACTAGAACGATTTTACAAAATGGGTTAACGATTGGGTAAACATTTTAACATGATTGACATTTGATCATGCATTTTCTCACAAAACATAACTTTGATTTAAACCAAGTTTTACTTCAATACTTTGTTTTTGTGCATATGGTTTAGTTGAGACATTTCACTTGCCATACATGGATATTTGACATAGACATTTGACATGGATATTTGACATAGACATTTTGACATGATTTACATCTTGACATGAATACTTTGACATATTATTCAATACATTTGACAATTGATTTAAACATAGACATTTTACATTGTTTGGTATGGTTTGGTTAAGTGATTAAGTAACGATGCGTGTGTAATATGATACAAACATGGTGGATACGCCGCTGGTACTTCCTATATATAAGTGTTTGTATGGTATTACATATCATAGCGTTATTTGAATCATTTCAGTTTGAGACATAGAACATTTTATACAAATAACATACTTTTCACAAGACATTGATTTATAAACAACTTATCTTATGCAAACTCATTTACATGGTTATTCATTTAATCATGCATTATTTTCTTATTTATACTTATCATCCGAACTTATTATTTTTCAAATGATTTACAAAGACAAAGCAAATTACAAGGTTCATGACTAAACATTTTCTTAAACAGAAGTCATGAATCTTATTTTCACAAAACCTATGTACTCGCCAGCATTTCTTTGCTGACCTCGTTTTCACATATGTTTCAGGTATTGTTGGATGATATCGATTGATAAGATGCATGCTCACATAGGACTGGACAAGGCCTTAGTGACTCAATAACAATGATAGACTATGTTTAAATAGTGTATTTAGATTTCCAGACGATGTAATTACTCAATGTTTAATAAAACGAAACACTTTTGATATCCATGGTTATGAAACATTAATTCTGTTGCAACACGCCCCGATGTTTCCGCCGCGATTTGTTGTTTTACGCGGTCGGGGTGTGACAGAAAGATGGTATCAGAACCAATGGTTATAGGGAATTAGGTTATTAGTAATTAGTAATGCTTTGACCTAGTCTATAACCTTCTTAGGACCCTAACGCGAGTTTACTTGCGTTTAGTCATAAAACAATACCGTCACCTATCCTTAGGTGACGACCACAACAAGAACGTAAATTTCAAAACCGCTTTGAAAACTAATCATCTGTTCTAGGATGATTAATTTCTAGGTTTTGAACCCTCTATTGTAAGGTTTTGAACCCTCTGTTATATGGTTTTGAACCCCTTTGAATTTTCAAAATCTCGTCAAGGTTTTGGGTTTTAAATAATGTGAACACGTGCAAACTGGAAGGGTGAATGCCTGTATTCTGGGTTTTCTGTCTAGGCAAGCACTTCGTATACATCTCATCAGACGCGAGACCAGTTGTGCTTACCTGGGAATTCTTGGGATGAGTGTTCACTTATAGGCGAGCATGTCTTCGCGATACATTATTTTTAGCCTATTTACTTTGACTAATCACCAAGGTCGTTTGTTGCTTTGTAGTAACAAACAAATGACCACTATCCTTGCTTTCATCAGATTTGTTTCATCTCATTCTTTTCGTCTAAATTCTCTCACTCGTTTTCTTTCATGTTTCCTCTTTTAGACAATGCCTCCTCGACGCGAAAGCCAGATAGAGACTGCCGAGCTGGCAAAAATCATTGCGCAGCAAATGGCTGCTCAATTCCCAAACCTCTTTGCTCAATGGAACCAAGCCAACAACAACAACAATGTGCTATGCAAATACAAGGATTTCAACCAGGCTAAACCACTTAAGTTTAGTGGTTCTGAAGGAGCAACTGGGCTTCTTCAGTGGTTCGAAAGCATTGAGAATACTTTTTGCCACGTGCAGTGCCCGGATAATCGCAAGGTCGAGTTCTCCTCGAGCGTGTTTCAGAAGAGGGCTCTTACATGGTGGAATGGGGTAATGAGAGACCGAGGTGCGGAAGTTGCTCTCGCACAGACATGGGCTGAACTTAGGGCTCTGATGATGAGGGAATTCTGTCCTCGTCATGAGCAGCGAGCTTTGGAGAAGGAATTTGATGAGTTGAAGCAAGATAGTGGTGAGCACAGGGCGTATACTGATAGGTTTGAGGAGTTGAGTCTGCTTTGCCCGACAATGGTTACCCCACTTGACATAGCTATCGAAAGGTACATCGACGGCCTACCTGACTCGGTACAAGACATCCTTACTGGTAGTAGCCCTGCCACACTCCGTCAGGCGATCGAGTTAGCTGCGACATTGACTGAGTCGCAGATTCGGAAGAACAAGTTACACAGGAAGGGTGACAAGGGCAAGAAACAGTCAGCTGACAAGGAGGATAGCAAGAATGGTCAAAACGAGAAGGGAAAGGAAGGTGAGACGTCAAAGAAATCGAAGAAGCGGAAGGGTGCCCAGAACTTTGCTGTTACAGCACAGACTGCTCAGAACCCACGGAACCCACCAGCTCAGCCACCTGCAAAGAAAGCATATGCCGGTACCGCACCTTATTGTGCACGCTGCAACGGTCATCACGCAGTACAACAAGCTTGCTGGCAATGCACGACGTGTGGTAAACTTGGGCATTTGGCCAAGGTTTGTCGTTTCGGACAAAATCAGGCTGCTCAGGTTCAAGCTCCGGTTCAAGGGAATGCTGTGAGATTCCCACTGGGTTCATGTTTCAACTGCGGAGAGATTGGTCACTTCCGCCACAACTGCCCAAGACTGGTGAATGCAAATGCTAACGCAAACCCTAATGCGAATGCCAACGTCAATGCGAATCCAGCACATGGTTGAGTGTTTAACATCAATGAGGCTGGCTATCAACGATGCAGCGATGAACGATTAGCATTTTGTATTTCCTCTGGTTGTTATCTTGTAACATTTAAAGACAATGCAGTTGTTATATAAATAAAATTTGTGGTTTTATTTTTAACTAATGCAATTGTATGAATGTTTGATTCAACCTTGTGATGTCAACACAAAGACAAAACTACTCGTGTGGTTCTGTCATTTTTACGATCACTTGAGATCTCCCTAAGAACCTCAAACACTGGTTTCTTTTAAATCTAAAGTATTTTATCGTCTTGCACCGTTCGAGATGCAAGAATTATCAAAACAGCTTCAAGAGTTGTCTGATAAAGGATTCATCCGTCCGAACTTTTTACCTTGGAGAAACTCCTGTTCTCCTTGTGAAAAGAAAATTGGATCTTTTCGAATGTATATCGATTAACGTAAGCCTAGTAAGCTTACCATCAAGAATCGATATCCCCTACCTTAAATCAACGATTTCTCCGATCAACTGCATAGCGTTCATGCTTTTCCAAGATCGATTTGCGTTTTGGGTATCATCAACTTTGTATTCTCGAAGAAGATATTCCCAAAACGGTTTTCTGCACGAAGAATGGCCATTACGAGTTTACAGTCATGCCTTTTAGGTTGACAAATACTCCAGCCATCTTCAAGGACTTAATAAATTGAGTCTGCAGGCCTTATTTGGATTAGTTCGTCATTATTATTAATGACATCTTGATCTATTCATATCCCGAGCTGGTAACGATCAACACTTTCATTGACACTGGAACCCTTAAAGAAGGAACAAATTTTTCGCTAAATCCTCCAAGGGGAAATTTTGGCTTAAAGAAGTTCAGTTCTTGGGACATGTAGTCAACAAGCAGGGTATTCATATGGATCAATCCAAATTACCGCAATTAAGGATTTGATCCCTAGTATGCTTTAAATACCCGTGTCCAACGATAACAAATTAAACAATTAAACAAATTGAACGATTATGCGATTATATGTTATGTGTTTATGTGTTCTCCTCTATGTTCTTGTGTGGTACGATTTTCAAATCCTCATAGAATCTTTCATATCTTCATATGAGGGATTCATAGTAGGATATTCAAAAGGTACTACCTTAAATCCTTATGGGCTTCTACGTGGTAGTTAAGACCCTTGGGTTATATAGTACCACTCCATGGTTCGATAAGAGACCCTTTTAGTGGTCTAGTCAAAAAGATTGATTTACAATTTGGTTAAAGAACGACATCTAGTGATGTAGCTGGACAGACTCCTTGATAGTCTATTTAGATCATTTATTGATTTAATTAAAAAGACTCTATGGGGTCTAGTCACACTCATCATAAGAATGTTCATTTGGTTTTCCCCTACACATTCTAAAATAGACTGTGTGAACTGTGCAAGGAATTGTCTGATTATGGACGCGTACATAATTATGAAATTTAGTGCACAGAAACCCAGTAAGATTTATTATGTGTAAGAACCGATAGCGACAACAATAACAAAATGAGAACGATGTAATGGAGGTACGGTGGACGCACCAATGACGCTTCATATACTTGTATATAAGTGTCCCTCTTACATTGCAAGCATGATGTTATTAAAGTTACTAGAAGTTCAGAACCCTAACCAATATTGTTTGATCTTTTCAACTTCATGTTTTAAACTCTCACAAGTTTCCTCTAAATAAATTTCGGGACGAAATTTCCTAAAGTAGGGGAGACTGTAACACCTGTGCCTTCACGGCCATCAAACAAATACCAAACCAATGAAATATTATATTTCACACTTGGGATTTGTAAAAATATGTGTATCATTTGCACATATCAACTCTTGTTCGATTTCAAACTCTAAATCGCTTTCTGGATAGTTATACGCGCACCGATGCGTAAATATAACCAGTTTAATGCAACAAACACTCCGGAATAGCGACATAGGCTTAACATACCTTAAATAACCTTTACATAACTTAGAAATAAGTTTTGAAGGCTTTGGTATGGCAAAAGCAAGCTAATTCGCTTACAGGGACTAAACTTGACAAACTGCGAAAGTATGCCAATTTGAACTGTAACAGACATTCCGGAACATGGCCATAAGTTAAACATACCATAAATATCCTTTACATAGCTTAGAAATAGGCTTTGAGGGGTTCGGTGTGCTAAAATAAACTTTTGGGACATTCAGGGACTAAAAGTGTCAAAAAGTGCACAAGTTTGCATTTTCGCGCATAACTTACGTTCTGAATACATCCGGACATCCAAAAAATTATGTTAGCACTAAAATATTTTATTTTAGTGTTCGCCATAAGAAAAATCCATTCGTCATGTCATTTGGATCGTTTTTCGCATTCGGGACCAGATTCGATGTATTAGCCGTTGTTTAATTCACAACCACACATTCTAACAATGCTTAGTCAGCGGATAAGGATGGAATTTAGGCACAATGACATTTCAACACATGTATGGATGGAATTTAAACACCTAAACACCATGACATTTCAACACATGTATGGATGGAATTTAAACACCTAAACACCATGACATTTCAACACATGTATGGATGGAATTTAAACACCTAAACACCATGACATTTCAACACATGTATGGATGGAATTTAAACACCTAAACACCATGACATTTCAACACATGTATGGATGGAATTTAAACACCTAAACACCATGACATTTCAACACATGTACGGATGGGATTAAGGCACGTTTTCCATGAAACGATCTTAACGGTTCGGGTATTCCTATAAATACCCCATACCCCCCATTGCTAAAATCACTAGAAACTTGATTTGAGAAACTCTAAGTTGAAACGTTTGTTTCATACCTGAGATTTTTGAATCGAGTTTAGCATTCAGGGACCCTTCGTAAGTATTCTTTCGTTCTTTTCCTTATTTTACTGCTTTTCGAGTCAGAAAGCAAACTTTGTTTGACTTTCAGCGTTGACCAGTAATGGTCAATGCGAAGTTCGTTTGAACTTCGCAACGTGAGTGTAATCACGTTGGTCATAGTCCCTTGGGACTATGCCCACTGATTACCAC
Source organism: Helianthus tuberosus (assembly GCA_030545235.1). Taxonomy (NCBI): domain Eukaryota; kingdom Viridiplantae; phylum Streptophyta; class Magnoliopsida; order Asterales; family Asteraceae; genus Helianthus; species Helianthus tuberosus. Next base: position 44,314,479 of record CM060426.1, on the reverse strand, counting down.
GTTGTCTAGGGTCGTAGGGTAAGCGATCTGATAAATCGCTTATACCTCGAACCCGACCCAGTTTGGTCGATCATTAGGATCCGACCAAATACATTAGGTGACCATAGTAGGTAGGGAATAACCTTCCGAGGTTATACCCTATGGTCACATCGTTTGAGTAGTTGTATGATAGGTGGTTTATATGCCTTAGGTAAATTACCAGAATACCCTTTTCATGTATAATTGGTAATTAAACATATGTAACCTAAACCTTTGTCACATAACTGATTATGTAACATGTTTAGGCATATAACACTTGTCATAGGGCTAGTTAGACGGTCCGAACGCGTTTCACGCGCACGACGCGTTAAAGTAGCATAAGTTACCTTAATGGGTCGCGATGGGTCTATAATACTTAGGTTAAGTTTCTTTTAGTATGTAGGCTTTGTTAAACCATATCATATGAGTTCCTACACTCATTTGGTTTACAAACCCTCCTGCTACCCAGTCTTCCGATTTAGGTCCGGGTTAATTATGTAGTTACCTATATTAGGTACCGTTTGATTTCCGGGACTCCTCTAGCTTACTTGGTAGTTGTTCAAGACTCCTAAGCACTCCTAGGCGAGTACATTATTCCCCTCTTTTACTGTTTTCCAAACTGTTTTGGGGTGACTCATATGTGCTAAATGCTTTATCAATGATTTCAAGAACGAATACAATGATTTCAAAAACTAATAACAATTTCAATAAAGTGAACGAACTTGTTGGTTGTAGTTTACATGACCGATGACATTCATTAGCAATGATCAAGCCGACCAGTATTAGGTTATGGTACCATAGGATCTGACAAATCCCGTTATTTACTGCACCCATTGTTATGTGTGGGGGTTGTGGGTAGCGACTGAATCTGTAATTATTAACTTATCCTTTGGTAAGGGTTTGTTAAGAACGAGAACGAGAGCGAGTTGGAACGAGGAACGCGTCAAGAAGGTTTGAATGTTATTAGAGAATCGACCATAAAGTAGTTTCACAATTAAAACAAGAACGACTAGAACGATTTTACAAAATGGGTTAACGATTGGGTAAACATTTTAACATGATTGACATTTGATCATGCATTTTCTCACAAAACATAACTTTGATTTAAACCAAGTTTTACTTCAATACTTTGTTTTTGTGCATATGGTTTAGTTGAGACATTTCACTTGCCATACATGGATATTTGACATAGACATTTGACATGGATATTTGACATAGACATTTTGACATGATTTACATCTTGACATGAATACTTTGACATATTATTCAATACATTTGACAATTGATTTAAACATAGACATTTTACATTGTTTGGTATGGTTTGGTTAAGTGATTAAGTAACGATGCGTGTGTAATATGATACAAACATGGTGGATACGCCGCTGGTACTTCCTATATATAAGTGTTTGTATGGTATTACATATCATAGCGTTATTTGAATCATTTCAGTTTGAGACATAGAACATTTTATACAAATAACATACTTTTCACAAGACATTGATTTATAAACAACTTATCTTATGCAAACTCATTTACATGGTTATTCATTTAATCATGCATTATTTTCTTATTTATACTTATCATCCGAACTTATTATTTTTCAAATGATTTACAAAGACAAAGCAAATTACAAGGTTCATGACTAAACATTTTCTTAAACAGAAGTCATGAATCTTATTTTCACAAAACCTATGTACTCGCCAGCATTTCTTTGCTGACCTCGTTTTCACATATGTTTCAGGTATTGTTGGATGATATCGATTGATAAGATGCATGCTCACATAGGACTGGACAAGGCCTTAGTGACTCAATAACAATGATAGACTATGTTTAAATAGTGTATTTAGATTTCCAGACGATGTAATTACTCAATGTTTAATAAAACGAAACACTTTTGATATCCATGGTTATGAAACATTAATTCTGTTGCAACACGCCCCGATGTTTCCGCCGCGATTTGTTGTTTTACGCGGTCGGGGTGTGACAGAAAGATGGTATCAGAACCAATGGTTATAGGGAATTAGGTTATTAGTAATTAGTAATGCTTTGACCTAGTCTATAACCTTCTTAGGACCCTAACGCGAGTTTACTTGCGTTTAGTCATAAAACAATACCGTCACCTATCCTTAGGTGACGACCACAACAAGAACGTAAATTTCAAAACCGCTTTGAAAACTAATCATCTGTTCTAGGATGATTAATTTCTAGGTTTTGAACCCTCTATTGTAAGGTTTTGAACCCTCTGTTATATGGTTTTGAACCCCTTTGAATTTTCAAAATCTCGTCAAGGTTTTGGGTTTTAAATAATGTGAACACGTGCAAACTGGAAGGGTGAATGCCTGTATTCTGGGTTTTCTGTCTAGGCAAGCACTTCGTATACATCTCATCAGACGCGAGACCAGTTGTGCTTACCTGGGAATTCTTGGGATGAGTGTTCACTTATAGGCGAGCATGTCTTCGCGATACATTATTTTTAGCCTATTTACTTTGACTAATCACCAAGGTCGTTTGTTGCTTTGTAGTAACAAACAAATGACCACTATCCTTGCTTTCATCAGATTTGTTTCATCTCATTCTTTTCGTCTAAATTCTCTCACTCGTTTTCTTTCATGTTTCCTCTTTTAGACAATGCCTCCTCGACGCGAAAGCCAGATAGAGACTGCCGAGCTGGCAAAAATCATTGCGCAGCAAATGGCTGCTCAATTCCCAAACCTCTTTGCTCAATGGAACCAAGCCAACAACAACAACAATGTGCTATGCAAATACAAGGATTTCAACCAGGCTAAACCACTTAAGTTTAGTGGTTCTGAAGGAGCAACTGGGCTTCTTCAGTGGTTCGAAAGCATTGAGAATACTTTTTGCCACGTGCAGTGCCCGGATAATCGCAAGGTCGAGTTCTCCTCGAGCGTGTTTCAGAAGAGGGCTCTTACATGGTGGAATGGGGTAATGAGAGACCGAGGTGCGGAAGTTGCTCTCGCACAGACATGGGCTGAACTTAGGGCTCTGATGATGAGGGAATTCTGTCCTCGTCATGAGCAGCGAGCTTTGGAGAAGGAATTTGATGAGTTGAAGCAAGATAGTGGTGAGCACAGGGCGTATACTGATAGGTTTGAGGAGTTGAGTCTGCTTTGCCCGACAATGGTTACCCCACTTGACATAGCTATCGAAAGGTACATCGACGGCCTACCTGACTCGGTACAAGACATCCTTACTGGTAGTAGCCCTGCCACACTCCGTCAGGCGATCGAGTTAGCTGCGAATTGACTGAGTCGCAGATTCGGAAGAACAAGTTACACAGGAAGGGTGACAAGGGCAAGAAACAGTCAGCTGACAAGGAGGATAGCAAGAATGGTCAAAACGAGAAGGGAAAGGAAGGTGAGACGTCAAAGAAATCGAAGAAGCGGAAGGGTGCCCAGAACTTTGCTGTTACAGCACAGACTGCTCAGAACCCACGGAACCCACCAGCTCAGCCACCTGCAAAGAAAGCATATGCCGGTACCGCACCTTATTGTGCACGCTGCAACGGTCATCACGCAGTACAACAAGCTTGCTGGCAATGCACGACGTGTGGTAAACTTGGGCATTTGGCCAAGGTTTGTCGTTTCGGACAAAATCAGGCTGCTCAGGTTCAAGCTCCGGTTCAAGGGAATGCTGTGAGATTCCCACTGGGTTCATGTTTCAACTGCGGAGAGATTGGTCACTTCCGCCACAACTGCCCAAGACTGGTGAATGCAAATGCTAACGCAAACCCTAATGCGAATGCCAACGTCAATGCGAATCCAGCACATGGTTGAGTGTTTAACATCAATGAGGCTGGCTATCAACGATGCAGCGATGAACGATTAGCATTTTGTATTTCCTCTGGTTGTTATCTTGTAACATTTAAAGACAATGCAGTTGTTATATAAATAAAATTTGTGGTTTTATTTTTAACTAATGCAATTGTATGAATGTTTGATTCAACCTTGTGATGTCAACACAAAGACAAAACTACTCGTGTGGTTCTGTCATTTTTACGATCACTTGAGATCTCCCTAAGAACCTCAAACACTGGTTTCTTTTAAATCTAAAGTATTTTATCGTCTTGCACCGTTCGAGATGCAAGAATTATCAAAACAGCTTCAAGAGTTGTCTGATAAAGGATTCATCCGTCCGAACTTTTTACCTTGGAGAAACTCCTGTTCTCCTTGTGAAAAGAAAATTGGATCTTTTCGAATGTATATCGATTAACGTAAGCCTAGTAAGCTTACCATCAAGAATCGATATCCCCTACCTTAAATCAACGATTTCTCCGATCAACTGCATAGCGTTCATGCTTTTCCAAGATCGATTTGCGTTTTGGGTATCATCAACTTTGTATTCTCGAAGAAGATATTCCCAAAACGGTTTTCTGCACGAAGAATGGCCATTACGAGTTTACAGTCATGCCTTTTAGGTTGACAAATACTCCAGCCATCTTCAAGGACTTAATAAATTGAGTCTGCAGGCCTTATTTGGATTAGTTCGTCATTATTATTAATGACATCTTGATCTATTCATATCCCGAGCTGGTAACGATCAACACTTTCATTGACACTGGAACCCTTAAAGAAGGAACAAATTTTTCGCTAAATCCTCCAAGGGGAAATTTTGGCTTAAAGAAGTTCAGTTCTTGGGACATGTAGTCAACAAGCAGGGTATTCATATGGATCAATCCAAATTACCGCAATTAAGGATTTGATCCCTAGTATGCTTTAAATACCCGTGTCCAACGATAACAAATTAAACAATTAAACAAATTGAACGATTATGCGATTATATGTTATGTGTTTATGTGTTCTCCTCTATGTTCTTGTGTGGTACGATTTTCAAATCCTCATAGAATCTTTCATATCTTCATATGAGGGATTCATAGTAGGATATTCAAAAGGTACTACCTTAAATCCTTATGGGCTTCTACGTGGTAGTTAAGACCCTTGGGTTATATAGTACCACTCCATGGTTCGATAAGAGACCCTTTTAGTGGTCTAGTCAAAAAGATTGATTTACAATTTGGTTAAAGAACGACATCTAGTGATGTAGCTGGACAGACTCCTTGATAGTCTATTTAGATCATTTATTGATTTAATTAAAAAGACTCTATGGGGTCTAGTCACACTCATCATAAGAATGTTCATTTGGTTTTCCCCTACACATTCTAAAATAGACTGTGTGAACTGTGCAAGGAATTGTCTGATTATGGACGCGTACATAATTATGAAATTTAGTGCACAGAAACCCAGTAAGATTTATTATGTGTAAGAACCGATAGCGACAACAATAACAAAATGAGAACGATGTAATGGAGGTACGGTGGACGCACCAATGACGCTTCATATACTTGTATATAAGTGTCCCTCTTACATTGCAAGCATGATGTTATTAAAGTTACTAGAAGTTCAGAACCCTAACCAATATTGTTTGATCTTTTCAACTTCATGTTTTAAACTCTCACAAGTTTCCTCTAAATAAATTTCGGGACGAAATTTCCTAAAGTAGGGGAGACTGTAACACCTGTGCCTTCACGGCCATCAAACAAATACCAAACCAATGAAATATTATATTTCACACTTGGGATTTGTAAAAATATGTGTATCATTTGCACATATCAACTCTTGTTCGATTTCAAACTCTAAATCGCTTTCTGGATAGTTATACGCGCACCGATGCGTAAATATAACCAGTTTAATGCAACAAACACTCCGGAATAGCGACATAGGCTTAACATACCTTAAATAACCTTTACATAACTTAGAAATAAGTTTTGAAGGCTTTGGTATGGCAAAAGCAAGCTAATTCGCTTACAGGGACTAAACTTGACAAACTGCGAAAGTATGCCAATTTGAACTGTAACAGACATTCCGGAACATGGCCATAAGTTAAACATACCATAAATATCCTTTACATAGCTTAGAAATAGGCTTTGAGGGGTTCGGTGTGCTAAAATAAACTTTTGGGACATTCAGGGACTAAAAGTGTCAAAAAGTGCACAAGTTTGCATTTTCGCGCATAACTTACGTTCTGAATACATCCGGACATCCAAAAAATTATGTTAGCACTAAAATATTTTATTTTAGTGTTCGCCATAAGAAAAATCCATTCGTCACGTCATTTGGATCGTTTTTCGCATTCGGGACCAGATTCGATGTATTAGCCGTTGTTTAATTCACAACCACACATTCTAACAATGCTTAGTCAGCGGATAAGGATGGAATTTAGGCACAATGACATTTCAACACATGTATGGATGGAATTTAAACACCTAAACACCATGACATTTCAACACATGTATGGATGGAATTTAAACACCTAAACACCATGACATTTCAACACATGTATGGATGGAATTTAAACACCTAAACACCATGACATTTCAACACATGTATGGATGGAATTTAAACACCTAAACACCATGACATTTCAACACATGTATGGATGGAATTTAAACACCTAAACACCATGACATTTCAACACATGTACGGATGGGATTAAGGCACGTTTTCCATGAAACGATCTTAACGGTTCGGGTATTCCTATAAATACCCCATACCCCCCATTGCTAAAATCACTAGAAACTTGATTTGAGAAACTCTAAGTTGAAACGTTTGTTTCATACCTGAGATTTTTGAATCGAGTTTAGCATTCAGGGACCCTTCGTAAGTATTCTTTCGTTCTTTTCCTTATTTTACTGCTTTTCGAGTCAGAAAGCAAACTTTGTTTGACTTTCAGCGTTGACCAGTAATGGTCAATGCGAAGTTCGTTTGAACTTCGCAACGTGAGTGTAATCACGTTGGTCATAGTCCCTTGGGACTATGCCCACTGATTACCACGTTGTCTAGGGTCGTAGGGTAAGCGATCTGATAAATCGCTTATACCTCGAACCCGACCCAGTTTGGTCGATCATTAGGATCCGACCAAATACATTAGGTGACCATAGTAGGTAGGGAATAACCTTCCGAGGTTATACCCTATGGTCACATCGTTTGAGTAGTTGTATGATAGGTGGTTTATATGCCTTAGGTAAATTACCAGAATACCCTTTTCATGTATAATTGGTAATTAAACATATGTAACCTAAACCTTTGTCACATAACTGATTATGTAACATGTTTAGGCATATAACACTTGTCATAGGGCTAGTTAGACGGTCCGAACGCGTTTCACGCGCACGACGCGTTAAAGTAGCATAAGTTACCTTAATGGGTCGCGATGGGTCTATAATACTTAGGTTAAGTTTCTTTTAGTATGTAGGCTTTGTTAAACCATATCATATGAGTTCCTACACTCATTTGGTTTACAAACCCTCCTGCTACCCAGTCTTCCGATTTAGGTCCGGGTTAATTATGTAGTTACCTATATTAGGTACCGTTTGATTTCCGGGACTCCTCTAGCTTACTTGGTAGTTGTTCAAGACTCCTAAGCACTCCTAGGCGAGTACATTATTCCCCTCTTTTACTGTTTTCCAAACTGTTTTGGGGTGACTCATATGTGCTAAATGCTTTATCAATGATTTCAAGAACGAATACAATGATTTCAAAAACTAATAACAATTTCAATAAAGTGAACGAACTTGTTGGTTGTAGTTTACATGACCGATGACATTCATTAGCAATGATCAAGCCGACCAGTATTAGGTTATGGTACCATAGGATCTGACAAATCCCGTTATTTACTGCACCCATTGTTATGTGTGGGGGTTGTGGGTAGCGACTGAATCTGTAATTATTAACTTATCCTTTGGTAAGGGTTTGTTAAGAACGAGAACGAGAGCGAGTTGGAACGAGGAACGCGTCAAGAAGGTTTGAATGTTATTAGAGAATCGACCATAAAGTAGTTTCACAATTAAAACAAGAACGACTAGAACGATTTTACAAAATGGGTTAACGATTGGGTAAACATTTTAACATGATTGACATTTGATCATGCATTTTCTCACAAAACATAACTTTGATTTAAACCAAGTTTTACTTCAATACTTTGTTTTTGTGCATATGGTTTAGTTGAGACATTTCACTTGCCATACATGGATATTTGACATAGACATTTGACATGGATATTTGACATAGACATTTTGACATGATTTACATCTTGACATGAATACTTTGACATATTATTCAATACATTTGACAATTGATTTAAACATAGACATTTTACATTGTTTGGTATGGTTTGGTTAAGTGATTAAGTAACGATGCGTGTGTAATATGATACAAACATGGTGGATACGCCGCTGGTACTTCCTATATATAAGTGTTTGTATGGTATTACATATCATAGCGTTATTTGAATCATTTCAGTTTGAGACATAGAACATTTTATACAAATAACATACTTTTCACAAGACATTGATTTATAAACAACTTATCTTATGCAAACTCATTTACATGGTTATTCATTTAATCATGCATTATTTTCTTATTTATACTTATCATCCGAACTTATTATTTTTCAAATGATTTACAAAGACAAAGCAAATTACAAGGTTCATGACTAAACATTTTCTTAAACAGAAGTCATGAATCTTATTTTCACAAAACCTATGTACTCGCCAGCATTTCTTTGCTGACCTCGTTTTCACATATGTTTCAGGTATTGTTGGATGATATCGATTGATAAGATGCATGCTCACATAGGACTGGACAAGGCCTTAGTGACTCAATAACAATGATAGACTATGTTTAAATAGTGTATTTAGATTTCCAGACGATGTAATTACTCAATGTTTAATAAAACGAAACACTTTTGATATCCATGGTTATGAAACATTAATTCTGTTGCAACACGCCCCGATGTTTCCGTCGCGATTTGTTGTTTTACGCGGTCGGGGTGTGACACCTAAGATGATCTTGAAAAGCATCACTAAGGTATTCACCTCCTCTATCGGAACTAAGAACTTTGATTGTCTTGGTGAGTTGATTCTCTACTTCGTTTTGGAAGATTTTGAACGTTTCAAAAACTTCATCTTTGTGTCTTAGCAAGTACACATAACCATAACGACTGAAGTCGTCGGTAAAAGTTACGAAGTATCTTTCACCATTCCTAGTCATTGGCTTAAAAGGACCACATACATCCAAATGTATGATGCCTAATAAATCTTTTGCCCTTTGGTTTGTGCCACTAAAGGGTTTCTTGGTCATTTTACCTTGTAAACAAGATTCGCATGTATCAAATGAACCAATTTCATTTGTTTCCAAAAGACCATTCTTTTGAAGTATTTACATGCGATTTCTATTTATATGACCAAGACGACAATGCCAAAGATAGGTCTCACTCAAATCCATTTTGAGTTTCTTGGTGTTTGCTTGGTACATCGAATTATCAAATGATGCATTATCATGAACCAATTCATAAATACCATTTGAAGGCGTAGCTTTAAAGTAGAACATGTCATTCATCAAAGCATAAATTTCATTGTTCACAAACTTCAAATCAAATCCATATTGTCTTAAAAGGGAAACAGAAATAATGTTCCTACTCAAACTAGGAGCATACAAAACATTTTTCAAACATATTTCCAAACCATTTGGAAGTTTTAAAACATAGTCTCCTTGGGCTTCAACTTGAACTTTCGCTCCATTACCCATGAAGAGACTAGTGTCTCCCTTCTTGTAATGCTTATTTCTTTTGAACCCCTGCAACGAATTGCAAATATGAGTTCCACATCCGGTATCTAATACCCATGTGTTAGAAGAAATAACATTTAGATCAATATGTATCATAAAGATTGTACCTGAGGTTTGCCCTGCATCCCTCTTGTTTTTCAACTCTTTGAGATAGGTTGGACAATTCCTTTTCCAATGCCCTATCTCTCCACACTCAAAGCATGGATCGCTCGTGGCAACCTTTGCCTTCTTCTCTTTTGGTTTTGGTGGTTCTGCTTTAGCCTTTCTTTTTCCCTTCCCTTTGACGTGCCCCTTTCCTTTGGCAACATTTGCCTTGGAGTCGGGGTGATGCCCTTTCTTGCCTCCCTCATTGATCGTTAGAACGGGTAAAGCCTTTTTACCCATTCCCGCTTCGGCCATTTTGAGCATTGCATGAAGCTCACCAATGCTCTTGTCCCATCCATTCATGTTATAGTTCATAACAAAGCTCTCAAATTTCTTTGTTAAAGAGTTGAGGATCAAATCCGTAGCCAACTCTTTAGAGACAGGACAATTGAGCTTTTCGAGGCGATCAATGTGGCTTTTCATTTTAAGGACGTAAGATGAGACCGATTGGGTTTCCTCCATTCGACATGCATGAAGCGCTCGAACCGTTTCGAAGCGTTCTACCCTTGCTTGTTGTAGGAACATTTCCTTCAATTGGGTAATCATGTCGTATGCCCCATGATGTTCAAAGTCCTTTTGAATCTCGGGAATCATAGTTCTCAGCATGAGGCAAGAGGCTTGCATGGAGTCCTCGGTATACTTAACCCAATTATTGTAGGCATCTACATCTTCCTCGTCAGGTTGATCGGGAATAGGATCGTCCAACACATAGGATATCTTCTCTTGCTTGAGAACAATTCTCAAGTTTCGAAACCAATCCATGAAGTTGTTATGGTTGAGACGATCCTTTTCAAGGATGGTTCTTAGTGATAGGTTACGGACGGTTTGGGTAATCGGGTTTGCATTGTTAGCGGCCATCTACAAAATTTAACAAAGTTCAATTTTAGTATTTTCGATATTATTAAAATTTTAATCATTAATACCCTTTTAACGTCTCATAGACAATTAATAATTAAAATCTAGAATCCAACGTTACATTTAAATATTGGTTAGGTGACCTTTATCCCATTATTTAAATTAACAAGGTAGTCAACGTTTGACAATTGCAACCCTTTGCAACTTCTAGCCACATGGGATCGGTTAAACATCTTTATGTTTAGTTGGCATGTTTAATCCCATCAACACCTTTTGTTCGCCATGCTTCGGTGACCCTAAGTTCATGGTTTCCAAATCAAGTCGTCCAACTTACACACACGTGTGAGTTTATACACATAAGTGGTTAGGTGACCTTTATCCCACAAACAAAGTAAACCCACCTCAAATATACAAGTTTCCTCAAATGTGGTTAGGTAACCTTTATCCCATAAAGAGTTCCCAAGTAATTTGAGTGTTGTATAAAAGGATGGTGTTTGACTTGTTTTATAAAAGGGATTTTTATTTTTCAAAATTCTAGTTTAGAAAAATTTTATGTACCATATATTTGCATGCATTCAAATCAATGGTACTTTAGTGAAAACCAATTTTCAAGGTTCTTTTAATAAAACCCATTTTATTATAAAATCATTATTTTTTAATAAAACCTTTTATTAATCGTTTTAATGATTTTGTAAGAACCAATTTTAAGCTTGTTTCGGGTTATTAGTTGTTAAGCATGCATATCCAAATATCATCCAAACAACCATAAAATTAACCATACAAGCACACATCACATATGTTAAAAGGTGCATAACCATAGCCAACTATTTTGACCACACTTGTTAGCCGAAACAAGTGTGTCAAAAGGTCCTTCCTAAAGGGTGAATATGGACACAAAAAAAGTGTCGGTGAACTCCCACTTGATCCCGCATCCAAATGCTTCAAGTCTTCATCTTGTGTTGTGATTTCTTCACATTCTTTGATCTTCCAAATGTCTTTTAAATTCAGCTCCAAACTCCTTTGGACTTCAACAATGTGTTTTGGTTATCGGGCTAAAATCCCGTTAAGAACTATGAAGTCCTTTATGCCCGAAATTGGCAAAAACCAAAACCGCATTTTTGTGTGCATCTTCTTTTACATAAAAGTATCCTAATACATTTTTCTAGTAAAATAAATGCATCTAATCTATTTACTTACATACCAAATGAAAATAAATAAATTACATATTTTTACAAATGGAAGACAAAATAATAATTCTTACAACCCATTGAATAATTAACTAAAATCACAAACACAAACATATTCACACAAGGTCATGGCTAGGTTATGAACACCAAATTATATATCCAAATATATATAAATTTCAAGAGCAAAATGGTTTCCTTTTACAACCTATATTTTTCGGCCAAGAATGAAAAACCAAAAAATGTGGGTTTTTGTCCAAACAAAACAAATCATCAATATGACATAATTTTTTCAAGATTCCTTTATGCATGTAGGAGGTAAATCTTGGAAAAACAAAAGGAAATCCATGGATAAAATTTCGGCTATTGGGTTTCTCCAAACCCGAAAATTTTAAATCCGATGAAGCAAGCATTCATATAAGCGGCTCTAGATGCCATTGTTGGTTTTTTAACATATTTATCAAAGCTAATTTTATCCGAATAAAATTAAAACGCAGCGGAATAAGGATTTAAAACATGTTACTTTACAAGATTTAAAACTCTTTTAAATGCAAAAACCCAAAATCGGATCCATATATGACATACATGCTATCAAAATACAACCATAGGGTGTTTGAGAGTTCAACCTTTCTTTGGAGCAAGGAGATGGAAGATGATGATGAATCTTGAATGGTAGCTTCCAAACGAGAAAGCCTCAAGCTAGTATACCCGAAAGCTCCAACAAACACCTTGAGATTGCTAGGATTTCTACACTTGAAACTCACAAAAATCCCTCTAATAACCAGCTCTTGGCCGAAAATATTTAGAGAAAAATGGGAGTTCTTGCAACTTGAAAAAAACTAGTAGTAACTTATGAGAGAAGGTGTCATCTTTTTTATCAAAAAGCAAGTGCCATTCAAATGTGAGATTGTTGCATGAAAAATGATTGGACCAACCCTCTTGGGAGGACCCAAAGTGGACGGCCCTATGGGGACTTTCCCAACCAAAATATATAAATTTTAATTAAAAGGTAATCTTGTTTTAATTTTATAACCTTTTTATAAAATATAACATAACATGTTATAAGATTTTATGCAACATCTCATAATGTTTTATAATGTTATTTAACCTATTAAATAACAAGATAAAATATTCTCTCAAAATAAATTATCCATATAATTTATTAGTTTCTCAAGTGCAATTATCTAGAAAACCAATTTCTAAATATTATAAGTGTTAGTATTTATTTGTTTGATCATATCACAAATAAATATTATAGGTGTTTGTCTAGCTTGTTATTGGGTATGACCCGACTTGGATCATAACGTACTAGCCACATCAATTTAATATGTGTCTTGGGCATACAGAGTCCAACAGAAAAATCCAAAAAGATTTTCGACAACTGATGTTGAAGAGCTGATTTTCAAAATTCCGAGTGCTATACATGATGAACAGGTTTGGGAAAGTCTGTTTAAAATAAGAAAATTTTGAATGTTTGCCTACAAGTGGTCATCAGAAGCTGTTAAATGTTAAATCGTTCTAGATAGATACCTGCAAGTGGAATATAAATTTGTCAAATGTTAAATTTGTGAAATTTATTTTGAGGTAGAGAATGTGCAGGATAGCCAGGTTCAAGATCATAAGCAGAATGTAAGCCAGGTTACAATCCTGATGTTACTAGAGCCAAGTTCTGATCCTGGAACTGAAGTTCATGCCTATTGCTGATGCTGATGAACTTAAGGAATCAAGAGATCTGATCAAGAGGTTGTAAGAGCCAGATTCAAATCCTGGTAAAGGAAAGAAAGAAGAAGAGAAAAGATTGAAGATGATTTACATTGTCAGATATTTCGGGAGAGATCGAGAAGACTGATTAAGACTGAAGGTTGAAGACTCGACACTGAAGACTTTGTCAACATCCGAGGGGGAGTCTGTTGGTGCATACGTCTGTCGACTTCGTCTTGTATCGAGTCTTGAATGTAATTTAGATAGATCAGGGCACGTTTTACGAGAAATGTGGGAAAGGAGTAATTTCGCACGAAATAGCACATTGCTATTTCGTACGAAATCAAAGGGTAGTTTCACACGAAATTACATTTCGTATGAACCTGATTTCGTATGAGCTGGTTCGCACGAAATAACCTCTCCTATAAATACTAGGTGTGCCAAGTCATTTGTAATTTTTCTGGTTTCAGTACCGAACTGCTGCTGAAGTGTCTACTCGCTGTAATTCTTTGTCAAATCAATCAAAAGACAGTTTAAAGTGAATTGCAAGCTGAATTACCTCGATACGTTTGTTTCCGCCTCTCGTATTGAGCAAAAACTCTTCTGAACGACTCGTTTGGTCGGTGAAACGATCCTACAATCTTCTTGCACATGATTCTCACAAAAAGATGAAATTGTAAATATTTTTGAGTTTAGTTTAGTTTGTTAGTTTGTTTTAATAAAAAAATCAAAAATACCAAAAATATTTCCTTTTAAAAAGACTTCCATTTTGAACTGAAAGATTGTTGTTTTTGCAAATTAAGATAAAATATTGGTTTGTCTTTAAATGTGAAAAAGACTAATGGTTTTTCGAGATACTTGCTTGTGTTGCTAAACAGATTGATGCAGTTATCAAAATGAAGTGCAGAATACAAGTAAAGTGCAGATTGAGAGTGAAGTGAAGATGTGTGAAGATGCATGGTAGGATCCTTCTACTACATTGCAGAGTGATATGAAGAGTTGGAGCTTACTTGCTTAACCAAAGATTGCTAGCTAACTGATCTACAACGAATGAAATTTTTGGAGATTGGAAGCATCAGCTAAGGGGGAGTCTGTTGATGTCAGAAACTGTGTAGCTGACGCTATCCAAAGACCAAAAGAACAAAAGATGTTTGAAGACAAAGTTACAATATGAAGCTATTGTCAAAGGGGAGTCTGTTGGTGCATATTCGGTGACAACAACTTAATAGTTTAATTATTTAGTCTTTGGATATTTTGTATTGGGCTTAGCATATTGGTTAGGGAGTTTATTGTTGTAATGGGCTTGGAAAATGGCCTAGCACAGTAGGAAGCCCAGTTCACATACATGTGGTATATAAACATGTTTTGTGATTAGGGTTTTAGAAGTTAGAGAATTCTAGAGAGAGAAAGTCTAGAGAGAGAGAGAAATTTTGAAATTAGGGTTTGAGCAAGATCACAGATAGATGCTGTGACGTTGTGCATGTCTTGAATTGATTGTAAAACTGTTTGTTTGGATAATCAATAGAAGACCGATTAATTGTGAATTCTGTTTCTACTCGTTTCTGTAACAAATCTGATCTAGAGGATTCCGCACTCTAGGTTAGATATACAATTCTGTGACGATCCGTACAAACAAGGGGACCTACACAAACCCAAACCTTCGCCTCAAAAACCACCACGAAAGAAGCAGAAAACAGCTTCAGAACAACCATCCTCACCCACAAAACCAACAGATGTTGATGCAACAAAAGCATCAGCAGATGTTAGGCCAACAGTTGTTGAAACACCAGTGGTTTCAACAGCTGATAGCCAAACCACTGCTTCCATCCATTTCAACACTCACCATCAACACAACTACCACCAACACCCCAAAGATTCCCTTCACAATCATCTTTCTCACCTAAACCACATTTTCCATCAAAAACTCCTCCACTTCCTAAATTTGCCTATGCACGCAAAAGGAAATTTGTTGTGCTAGATGATGATAAGGAGATTCCATCACCAATCCCCTTATCATTTGTTCCCCCTCAAATCATTCCACCCTCATTATCTCCACTTACAAATCCACTTGATCATCCACCCACTGGTTACATGCCATCTGTCATCCCATTGGCAACTAAATATCCTTTGGAACTGCTTGCAGTTCAAAATGAAATGGAATCATTTTATAAGATAGAGGATCCATCTAAAAGAACCTTTCCATCTTTATTTGGCTTTAGAACACCTCAGAATCTGGATGAATACTTAAAGTTGAAAGCTAAGCAAGTAGAGGTTATAGCCAAAGAAGAGAGTAAAGGGTTAGGGGACAAGAGATACCAAGGTCTGCTACAACATGGGCTTAGCAAAGTCAGAAAAGTTGAAGACTTTGCTAAAGACCTCAGTAAATCGATGTCAAAGTTGCCACCAGATACTTGGCTTCAAGAGGAATTAAGGGTTGACTATTTAGACCACATCATGAAGTACAAGTCCTACAAAGCTAACAGAGCTCAATTTAAAGATTGGTCTGTTGATGCTCTCAAAGAAGAAATTGATAGAATTGCAAAGATGGATAATGATCCTCAGATCAAGAAAACTGCACCAAATTGGAAGAAATCCAAGCAGGTTGATCAAGATGATGCATTAAGGTTCAAAAGAACGAGAGCAGAGCTTGTGGCTGCTGATTATGGGTCTGCAAGATCAATTGCCAGATGGTCAAAGCAAAATGTTGAAGAGACCTATAGAAAACTGGAAGAACTTAGAAAGAAAGACCCAAATGTTCCTCAGAAGCCAGTTTATCCTGAAACCAATGCTGGCAAACCTCAACAGACCCAAGCCTCCAAAAAGCTTGCCTTATCATCTGCTTTACCCATAAATGCCTTGAATCAACTAAAAAGGAAAAAGCAGACTGATGAGGAGGATGAGCAGAGGTTTGAAGAATACATAAAAGGGGGGATCAGATGTCAGATTCAATTTCAAATGGATGATGCTGCTAATCAACTCACTGCTCAAATTACTAAAACAATCAAACAGTTGGCAAGCAGACCTCAGTCCCCAAACTCATCACAAATAACTCTTGTCCCTAGAAAGCCATCTGATCCAAAAATACTAAAGTGGAAGTCAGCCTCAGACACCCACGTATTGACTTTGCTCAGATCAGATGCTAGAGTTGAAAAGATATCAAGGAAGGATGCATATGGTCTGAATGCAAGTGACCTTCAAGATCTATTGAACCTTCAACTGATTAGGGATGAAGAAGACATAGATTCCTTGGATTTTGATCTTCAAATCAAAGGGCAGGGGAAATAAAGATCAGAGAATAATGAAGGGTTTTGGCATCATCTGTTCTAGGGGGAGATTGTTGGCTCATGTGATCCTTCCATTAAGAATAGATGATACAAAGCCAAAACTGCTCTGCAACAACTTATCCTAAATAAACAGTGTTTTGAATTCTATTCCCTCCAATGACAAAGGTGTGACAACCCGAGTTTTCAAGGTTTCTACTTGACTAAATACTTGTTCACTAAGTGTTGTTTTGTAATTATACATGGTGTGCATTATACGTGTGAAGGTTAAAATTATATTTTTGTATTAATAGTTTGATTGTAAAATTAAGAGCATAACCCTTGGCTGAATACCTCCCACCCGAAAACACCCCATGTCCGAAAACACCCACACCCCATGTGGCGAAAACACTAAGTGTTTTCGTCCACTATGAGGCCGGCGAAAACAAGTTGGGCTTCGGCCCAGTAGCGAGCAACTATAATGTTTTGATATTGACCTTTACGTTAGAGTTTTAATCCGAAAACCCTAGTCACCTCCCACCCTGCGACGGTAACTTTGAGACCCTTGAAGCCTCTCACTTTGTCTGGTTCATTGCTTCTCCTGTTCGGGTTAGTTATCAAATATTGATAGTTATTTAATGGAAATCATTATGGATTATTGGTGTGATATCATGAGTTAACTGTTATGTTGAATGATGGTAGATTGGATAGATAGATGTGATAGGAATTCCTATAATCTGATGTAAAAATCGGTTGTGTTATGCATATGATTTATGTTTAATATTGTTGATCTGATATGTCTAGCAGATTAAGGTTTTATGTTAAAAGATATGACGAGAACTTGATGATCACAACAACTTGCTGATGATTGATGATTGAATAATAATTGGATGATAATCATGATTGTATAGTGATTTGGTAATTCTTATGATTACATAGTTTGGTCCGATTGAATGATTGTTAGATGATGCGTTAGGGTTTTGGAATACGTAACTGCTGTTGATGATGATGTACCAGACGAAAACACAGCAACCAGACGAAAACACAAGGTGTTTTCGTCAAGCCTTAAGTCCGACGAAAAACCCTTGGGTTTTCGTCAAATGTGATTTCGCCAGTAAAGGGGTTTTCGACCAAGTGTTTTCGTTCCAAGAGTTTTCGCCAATAAGTGATTTCACCAATAAATGATTTCGTTACACGTGATTTCGTCTAGTGTGTGACAACTGTAACTCTGTTTAGTCTATTAACTGAGTTAAGTTTATTAACTCTGTTGTTAACTGTTTTAACTCTGTTAAATTATGTAACTCTGTTTAGTAGTTAACTCTATTAGCTTGTTAACTCTGTTAGTTAATTAACTCTGTTAGTAAGTAACTCTGTTAGTTTACTATCCCTGTTATGTATATCAATCCAGTTAAGTTTGCTAACCTTGTTAAGTAGGTTAAAGAATAACCATGTTAGAATAAACTGTGAAGGACATTTATGTGAAGCATGAATTGCATGAAATTGATTAACTGTTTGTGTGATGCATGATGTTCACTGCCAAACACACTTTGTAACATAGATTGCATGTGAATCTTTTCGAACTTGAACTAATTGGGTATACGTGCATACTATAGGACTTGATTGATTACTTGTGAGCATATAGATTAGCATACCGAGCAAACCAAGGTGAGTTCACACTTCTAAGGCGTGGGATTCCCAGTGGGTTGGGAATGAGATTGAATAACTACGACAGAACTTGTACATTTACCACTACTAGACTACTTACCACCGTCCTCGGATTGGGAAGGACGCCAGCGCTAAACCTACGTACTCGCTACGTACCACTGTCCTCGGATTGGGAAGGGCACTTACGTAAAACCTACGTAATCTCATACTTACCACTGTCCTCGGATTGGGAAGGGCACTTACGTAAAACCTACGTAATCTCATACTTATCACTGTCCTCGGATTGGGAAGGACACCTATAGATACAACTAGTCTAGTAATATGCAACATGGGAAGCCCCCACTAAATATCGTAAAGATTTGAGAAACAAGGATACTGGGTAACACATGATTATGAAACAAACTTATGATTTCTGAAACGAACTCAATAACTGAACAAACAACTGTGAACTCGCTCAACTTTGTTGTTGACTCGTTGTTACATGCCTTGCAGGTCGATAGGTACTCATGGAGCTTGCACAGGGAGGCGCGGTCGTTGTGGGACATGGACAGTGGGCGCCATGTTAAGAACATTATAACATTTCGAATTTAATACTTATGTTGGATTTTTACATTTATGCTTCCGCTAAACACTTAACTATGTTTTGTTTTGAACACTTTTCGTATTGATTGGATTGAAATTTAATTATTACTTGAAATGTTCAATATGATTGGTGGCTTGATCCTGGTCAGTCACACCTCCCAGCGTTGACACTCCGCGTGTGGATTTTTGGGGGTGTGACAGATTGGTATCAGAGCCATTGGTTATAGTGAACTTGGTTTTAATAAGGGAAAAAGTTTTTATTAAAACCAGACTATAACATGTACAGTGCTCAACGATCCACAACGACGCTTCACTCCACGTGCAAGGCTCAACACTATAGGTGATATGGTTTATGTTATATTGCCTACTTGCTAGTTACATAGAACTTTGATTATGGTATGCTTAGATTAACGTAACAACTATTGTTTGAAAACCCATGAGTACTTACTCTCTTCTATCATCGCACTTTCGCGAACCTTTCTCACTCATGTTTCCTTTGATATGAAGATCATGAGTGGACGCGTTAACCTAACTCAAGCCCAGTTGGCGGTTTTGATCACTGAACAAGTTACTGCAGCGCTTACAACCGCTCAGGCAGGAGGTATACCCTGCAGTCGCAACTCACTCTAGGATCTTTAGATCCTACCCTCATAAACCAACTCTTGTGTTTAACCTTGTCCTGTTCTTATACACAACAGGTCAGAACGCTCAGCCACCTGTATGCACGTTCAAGACTTTTATGGACTGTCGTCCTAGTACTTTCAGTGGCACTGAAGGGGCCGTTGGACTCCTCCACTGGTTTGAGAAGCTCGAATCGGTCTTCGAGATGTGTGAATGCCCTGAGGCTCGTAGGGTGAAGTATGCCACTGGTACTCTCGAAGGCGTTGCGTTGACTTGGTGGAACGCGCAAGTTCAAATGTTAGGGCTGGCAGCTGCAAACGCCACCCCATGGAACGACTTCAAGGAACTGATCAAGTGAGAATACTATAATCGTGATGACATCCACAAGCTGGAAGTGGAGTTCTTTAACCTGAAGATGACGGGGTCAGAGATAGAGGCGTATACGAAGCGATCCAACGAACTGGCAGTGTTATGTCCAACTATGGTGGATCCTCCCATCAAGCGTATCGAGCTGTACCTCAAAGGCTTAGTACCAGAGATTCAAAGCCATGTGATTGCTGCTAACCTTGCTACCATCCAGGATGTTACTCGTCTTGCTCATCGTCTCACAGACCCGGCAGTGGAACAGAACAAGCTGCCTAAGCGTATAGGTGCTACTACTACTACTACTTCTGCTATTCCCAGTGACAACAAACGAAAATGGGATGGAGCCTCCAGCAAGGGTTCGACTACAGTTCAGTCCCAGGCGCAACAGCAAAAGATTGATGACTACCAGAGTCCTGGTCAGCAATCTTCTGGTAGTCAAGGGCAGGGTGGATATCGAGGAAACCACCCAAAGTGCAACAAATGCAACAGGCACCACAGTGGTCAGTGAAACAAGGGACGTTGTCAGAGGTGTCTCAAGATGGGTCATGAAGCCAAGGATTGCAGGAGCTCACGGCCTGCAAATCAGAATCGTCAGCAGCAACAGCAAGCACCGCAGAATCAGCAACAGCAACAGGGCAATAGGGGATGCTATCAGTGTGGCACTGAAGGTCACTTCAAGAGACACTGCCCGCTGTTAAATCAGAATTAGAATCAGAACAATAACCAAGGGAACGGAAATAACAATGGGGGTAACAACGGGGGAAACAATGGAGACAATGGCGCCCGGGCCTTGTGTTCGTGATTGGTTAGGGTGATGCTAGGAATGATCCCAACGTCGTGATGGGTAATTTTCTACTGGATGACTTTTATGTTAATGTTTTATTTGATTCGGGTGCCGATACCAGTTATGTGTCCCTAAAAGTTAGTCAAATGCTTAAACGTACCCCAACACTTTTGAACACCAAGCACATGGTAGAGCTAGCAAACGGTAAAAGTCTTGAAGCCACACACATAGTTAGGGGTTGTAATCTCATCTTAGCTGGTCAAACCTTCTCTGTCGACCTCATTCCAATTGTTTTGGGTAGTTTCGACATTGTTGTTGGTTTGGATTGGTTATCGTAACATCGAGCAGAGATCCTTTGCAAGGAGAAGATCGTCCGCATTCCTCGTTCTGGTGAAGAACCTCTCATGATTCAAGGCGACAAGAGTGGTGCTGTTGTGGGCATCATTTCCTTCCTCAAGGCCCAGAAGTGTTTGCGAAAGGGCCACACTGCTATTTTAGCACTTGTTACTAACGCATCAACGAAAGAGAAGAAAATCGAGGATATTCCAGTTGTACGCGACTTTCCTCAGGTGTTTCCTGAAGATTTACCTGGGCTATCGCCTCATCGCAAGGTCGAATTCCAAATCGAGCTAGCTCCTGGAGCAGCGCCCATAGCTCGAGCACCTTATCGCTTAGCTCCAACCGAACTGGAAGAACTGTCCAAACAATTGCAAGAACTCTTGGATAAGGGTTTCATTCGTCCTAGCTCTTCGCCCTGGGGAGCTCCAGTGTTATTTGTAAAGAAGAAAGACGGTACCTTCCGTATGTGCATAGATTACCGCGAACTCAACAAGGTGACCATAAAGAATCGTTATCCTCTCCGCGCATTGATGACTTATTCAACCAGCTGCGAGGGTCGAGCTACTACTCCAAGATTGATCTGAGATCGGGTTACCATCAACTGAGAGTCCGAGATGAGGATATCTCTAAGACAGCATTCAGAACTCGTTACGGCCATTCCGAGTTCCTGGTCATGCCTTTCGGATTGACGAACGCACCGGCAGTCTTCATGGATCTTATGAACAGAGTGTGCAAACCTTACCTGGATAAGTTTGTTATTGTTTTCATCGATGACATCCTGATCTATTCTAAGAGTCGGGAGGACCACGAGCAGCATCTGCGGATTATTTTGGAACTGCTTCGAACAGAGCAACTTTATGCTAAGTTTTCGAAATGCGACTTCTGGCTTCGTGAAGTCCATTTCCTAGGCCACGTGGTAAACAAGGATGGGATTCATGTTGATCCATCCAAGGTAGACTCGATCAAGAACTCGCCTGCACCGCGTACACCAACAAAAATCCGCCAATTGTTGGGTTTGGCGGGCTACTACAGAAGGTTCATCAAAGACTTTTCCAAGATTGCGCAGCCGCTTACTTTGCTAACTCAGAAGGGTGTCACCTATCATTGGGGTGATGCTCAAGAATCAGCGTTCCAACATTTAAAGAATAGACTTTGTAGCGCACCTATTCTCTCATTGCCCGAGGGCACAGACAAATAACTACGACAGAACTTGTACATTTACCACTACTAGACTACTTACCACTGTCCTCGGATTGGGAAGGACGCCAGCGCTAAACCTACGTACTCGCTACGTACCACTGTCCTCGGATTGGGAAGGGCACTTACGTAAAACCTACGTAATCTCATACTTACCACTGTCCTCGGATTGGGAAGGGCACTTACGTAAAACCTACGTAATCTCATACTTATCACTGTCCTCGGATTGGGAAGGACACCTATAGATACAACTAGTCTAGTAATATGCAACATGGGAAGCCCCCACTAAATATCGTAAAGATTTGAGAAACAAGGATACTGGGTAACACATGATTATGAAACAAACTTACGATTTCTGAAACGAACTCAATAACTGAACAAACAACTGTGAACTCGCTCAACTTTGTTGTTGACTCGTTGTTACATGCCTTGCAGGTCGATAGGTACTCATGGAGCTTGCACAGGGAGGCGCGGTCGTTGTGGGACATGGACAGTGGGCGCCATTGTCACACCCCGACCACGTAGAACATACAAAACGTGGCGGAAACATCAGGGAGTGTTGCAACAGAATTAATTGTTTCAAATCCATGGCAATTGATGTTTCGTTTTATTGATTAAAAGTGTTACAATGTCTTAACAAACAAAGAAATACAACATAATTAACTAGTTTTGCATCTTTTATTGTCACTAAAGCCCAAGTCTGCCTATGTGTATCTTGATCATCTTATGCAACAGCTCCTGAAAAACACATGTGAAAATAGGTACGTCAGCATAAAAATGCCTGTGAGATACATAGGTTTTGTGAAAATAGGTTTCATGACTTATGTTTGAGAAAATGTTTAGTCATGAACCTTGTAATTTGCTTTGTTTTGTAAATCATTTGAAAAACGACAAGATCAGATGATATGTATAAATAAGAGAATAATGTATGGTTAAATGAATAACCATTGTAAAATGAGTTTGTATAAGTTAAGTTGCTTGTAAAACAATGTATTGTGAAAAGTATGTTATTTGTATAAAATGTTATATGTCTCAAACTGAAATGATTCAAACAACGCTACGATATGTAATACCATACAAACACTTATATATAGGAAGTACCAGCGGCGTATCCACCATGCTTGTATCATATTACACACGCATCGTTACTTAATCACTTAATCAAACCAAACCACCAAAGTAATGTTTAACAATTGTAGAAATGTTTATGTATGGTCAAATACGGTTCACACGGTTCACAGATACAAACGGTTCACAGATACAAACGATTCATAGATACAAACGGTTCACAGATACAAACGGTTCACAGATACAAACGGTTCACAGATACAAACGGTTCACAGATACAAACGGTTCACAGATACAAACGGTTCACAGATATAAACGGTTCACAGACACAAACGGTTCACAGATACAAACGGTTCATAGATACAAACGGTTCACAGATACAAACGGTTCACATAGTCAAATGATTACAACGGTTCACATAGTCAAATAGTTATAAACGGTTCAAAATGTAATATAATGTGTTCATATACTGGATGAGCATATGCAAAAAAATGTAATGTAAAACAATGTACTAAGTATGCACACAATGGATATACATAGCATAAAATGTGATGAAATCATGTACTATAATGTACTAACGAACATAGCAGGTATATGATGTGAAAACGGGAAAGCATGAATGTAACAAGTAGGCACATGTGTTTCACCCCAAAACAGTTTGGAAAACAGTAAAAGAGGGGTCTATGTACTCACTTGAGATTGCTTAGTAGTCCTTGAGTAACAACCAAACAATGCTAGAGATCGTGGATATCAAACGGCACCTAATATAGGTAACTATGTTAATAACCGGACCTAAATCGGATGATTGGATAGAATAAGGGTTCGTAAACCAAACGAGTATAGAGACTCGTGTCATATGGTTTAACAAAGCCTTCATGCTAAATGAAACCTAACCTAAGTGTTTTCGACCCATTACGACCCGTTTAGGTAGCTTATGCTACTTTAACGCGTCGTTCGCGTGAAACACGTTCGGACCGTCTAACTAGTCCTATGACAAGTGTTATATGCCTAAACATGTTACATAATCAGTTATGTGACAAAAGTTTAGGTTACATATGCTTAATTACCAATTATACATGAAAAGGGTATTCTGGTAATTTACCTAAGGCATATAAACTACCTATCATACAACTACTCAAACGATGTGACCATAGGGTATAACCTCGAAGGTTATTCCCTACCTACTATGGTCACCTAATGTATTTGGTCGGATCCTAATGATCGACCAAATGGGTCGGGTTCGAAGGTATAAGCGATTTATTAGATCGCTTACCCTACGACCCTAGACAACGTGGTAATCAGTAGGCATAGTCACAAGGGACTATAACCAACGTGATTACACTCACGTTGCGAAGTTCAAACGAACTTCGCATTGACCATAAACTGGTCAATGCAGAAAGTCAAACAAAGTTTGACTTTCAGACTCGAAAAGACTCGAAAAGACTCGAAAAGCAATAAAAGAACGAAAGAATACTTACGAAGGGTCCCCGAATGCTAATCTAGATCCAAATAACTCAGGTATGAAACAATGGTTTCAACTTAGAGTCTTTTAGATCAGATTCTAGTGAGTTTGAAGCAAATAGGGGTGGGGTATTTATAGTTTTCGGGTAACCGTTAAGATCGTTTCATGGAAACCGTGCTCGAATCTTGTGCGTACACTTGTTGGAAAGTTATGGTGACTAAAAATGACCCTTAATCAGCTGAAAGGTCAAGTTAGAATGTGTGGGTGTGGATTAAACAGCTGGAATCAGCTGACTAATCGATCTTATCTGTTCTGGAAGGCTGACGCGGCCCGCTTCAGGATACACCAAAACTAATGCGGGCCGCATGGGGGTTCTGATCAGAAAATAAGTTTCAAAAATGACAGTTTTGGTCCCTGTTGTGTATTTAAGCCATTTCCGACACTTCTAAGGCCCGTAAAGCCAACTTTAAGGCCCTAAAATGATGCCTAAACATTGTGGACATGAAACATGCTCAAAAATATGTCGGATGTTGGTTCGTTTGGTCGTACGAACGCGATGTTCGCTTAATTACGACGGAAATGCGCACAAGCGCGAAAAACGATCCAAATGACGCGACGAATGGATTTTTCTCATGCCAAACACTAAAATAAAATATTTTAGTGCTTACATAAATTTTTGGATGTCCGGATGTATTCAGAACGTAAGTTATGCGTAAAAGTGCAAACTTGTGCACTTTTTTGACACTTTTAGTCCCTGAATGACCCAAAAGTTTATTTTAGCACACCGAACCCCTCAAAGCCTATTTCTAAGCTATGTAAAGGATATTTAAGGTGTGTTTAACTTATGGTCATGTTCCAGAATGTTCGTTACCATTCAAATTGGCATACTTTCGCAGTTTGTCAAGTTTAGTCCCTGTAAGCGAATAAACTAGATTTTGCCATACCAAAGCCTTCAAAACTTATTTCTAAGTTATGTAAAGGTTACTTAAGGTATGTTAAGCCTATTTTGCTATTTCGGAGTGTTC
Source organism: Helianthus tuberosus (assembly GCA_030545235.1). NCBI lineage: Eukaryota > Viridiplantae > Streptophyta > Magnoliopsida > Asterales > Asteraceae > Helianthus > Helianthus tuberosus. Next base: position 44,288,567 of record CM060426.1, on the reverse strand, counting down.
ATTGCATTAAACTGGTTATATTTACGCATCAGTGCGCGTATAACCCTCCAGAAAGCGATTTAAAGCTTGAAATCGAACAAGAGTTGATATGTGTAAACGATACACATATTTTTACAAATCCCCAGTATGAAATACAACATTTCATTGGTTTGGAATTTGTTTGATGGTTGAAGTGACACAGGTGTCACAGTCTCCCCTACTTTAGGAAATTTCGTCCCGAAATTTATTCGTAGGAGTCTATTTGTGACTTTGTGTCAAATAACCACCAGAGATTATGTAAGGCATAATCCTGTCATTTCCTTAACGGACATTCTTCAGAATGAAAATGAATAGATGGAGTCATTTTCCTCAACGAGTATTCTTCAGAAGCGGAAATGAAGGAATAAACAACGGGGATTCATTTCCTCAACGGGCAATCTTCAGAAACGTAAAATGAACTTACGGAGTCATTTTCAACGGGTGCTCCATCAGAAATGGGAATGAAAGGAGAAACAAACGGATATTCATTTCCTCAACGGACAAATCTTCAGAAACGAAAATGAACAAACGGAGTCATTTTCAACGGGTGCTTCGTCAGAAATGGAAATGAAAAGGAGAAACAAACGGATATTCATTTCCTCAACGGACAAATCTTCAGAAACGAAAAAGAACTTACGGAGTCATTTTCAACGGGTGCTTCCTCAGAAATGGAAATGAAAAGGATAGACAAACGGATATTCATTTCCTCAACGGACAAATCTTCAGAAACGAAAATGAACAAACGGAGTCATTTTCAACGGGTGCTTCCTCAGAAATGGAAATGAAAAGGATAGACAAACGGATATTCATTTCCTCAACGGACAAATCTTCAGAAACGAAAATGAACAAACGGAGTCATTTTCAACGGGTGCTTCCTCAGAAATGGAAATGAAAAGGATAGACAAACGGATATTCATTTCCTCAACGGACAAATCTTCAGAAACAAAAGTGAACAAACGGAGTCATTTTCAACGGGTGCTTCCTCAGAAATGGAAATGAATAGAGTTAACTTCAAGGCACATGACAAGGCTCGCTGTGGTTTCTGTGCACTAAATTCCATAATTATGTATGCATCCATAATTACGTAATTCCTTGCACAGTCCGCACAGTTTGTCTTGTAATGTTCATAAGCACATAATCACATAGTTGTTTAACTTGGTTATTAATTTGTTATTAATTTGTTATCGATTGAGAACGGATATGGAAACCAGTCGATGGACTTCAAGGTCCTCTGGGATCTATCTGAAGAGATAGCAAGATCTCCCAAAAATTCGATTTTGTTTTCAAAGAAACGTAATAGTCGAATTAAGGAACACAACAATTTTAGGATTCACGGAAATACCCTTAGGTACCCTATTAAGGATTTATAGTGGTACTTTGGGTATTCGTCCAGTGTTGTAACTTGTGCCTTGTACTTCGTTTCCTTAGAAGAAACGGGTACTTAGGAATTTCGTGGAAACGCAAGAGATCATAGAATGGAAGAAAGTTTGGGGGTAGTCTGTCCTTCAAGGAGTACGGTTCCTTGATTGTCAGTATTGTAAGAGATATGTTGTTTATACATACAACCACATAAATACATTGTAATGTAAATAAAAGATTTATTTATAAACAATGATAACAACTGTTTCATGGACCTTGACAACAAAAGAAAATAATACATAAGACGTGATTATTTCTAAACGATGTTGTCGGTCAGATGCTCATCCCTGTGCTGGATTTGCATTAGCAAGCTTTGGGCAATTTCTTCGTAAATGACCCATCTCGCCATAGTTGAAGCAAGAACCTGGTAGAAAACGGCCTTGAGCGGTATTGTTGCCAGCTTGGTTTTGTGCAGCTACAGCTGGGCAGACTCTTGCTGTATGGCCTATAAGCCCACAAGTTTGGCATTTGCGGCACTTTACATTGGCATGATGATGGAGGTTACATTGGTTGCACAAGGGTGCAGTTCCATTGTATGGCTTCCTAGCAGGGGGTTGAGCTGGTTGGTTGGGGACGGCTTGATCATTGTGAGTAACCATGGCGAAGTTCTGAGAAGCCTTTCGCTTCTTTGACTTCTTAGGGGATCCAATCTGTTTATCCATGGTCTTTGATTCCTCGATTGGGTTCGATTCCTCGACCGGTTTCTTGTCACCTTTTCGGAAAAGTTTACCTTTCCTGATCTTTGATTCAGTCAAGGTTGCAGATAGCTCAATGGCTTGTCTAACTGTAGTAGGGTTGCTACCGGTCACGATGTCTTGTATTGAGTCAGGGAGGCCATCAATGTACTTTTCGATTGCCTTATCCAAAGGCGTGACCATGTTTGGGCATAACAGGCTTAACTCCTCATAACGGTCCGTGTAGGCTCGATGCTCACCGCTGTCTTGCTCAAGATTGTCGAATTCCCTTTCCAAGGCCCTGATCTCATGACGAGGACAGAATTCCTTCATCATAAGGGCACTAAGTTCAGCCCATGTCTATGCTAGAGCAACTTCTGCACCACGATCTCTCATAACCCCGTTCCACCACGTAAGGGCCCTCTTCTGGAACACACTCGAAGCAAACTCGACCTTGCGATTGTCAGGACACTGCACTTGGCGGAAAGTATTCTCAATGCTCTCGAACCATTGAAGAAGCCCAGTCGCTCCCTCAGAACCACTAAACTTGAGTGGTTTCGCCGAGTAAAACTCTTGAAATTGCATGGACCATTGTTGTTGTTGTTGGCTTGATTCCATTGAGCAAAGAGGTTTGGGAATTGAGCAGCCATTTGCTGTGCAATAATTTCTGCCAGTTCGGCAGTCGCTATCTGGTTCTCGCGTCGAGGAGGCATTCTAAAAGAGGAAACATGAAAGGAAACGAGTGAGAGAATTAGACGAAAAGAGTGAGATGAAACAAATCTGATGAAAGAAAGGATAGTGGTCATTTGTTTGTTACTACAAAGCAACAAACGACCTCGGTGATTAATCAAAGTAAATAGGTCAAAAATAATGTATCGCGAAGACATGCTCGCCTATAAGTGAACACTCATCCTAAGAATTCCCAGGTAAGCACAACTGGTCTCGCGTCTGATGAGATGTATACGAAGTGCTTGCCTAGACAGAAAACCCAGAATACAGGCATTCACCCTTCCAGTTTGCACGTGTTCACATTATTTAAAACCCAAAACCTTGAAGAGATTTTGAAAACTCAAAGGGGTTCAAAACCTTACAATAGAGGGTTCAAAACCTAGTAATCAATCATCCTAGAACAGATGATTAGTTTTCGAAGCGGTTTTGAAATTTATGTTCTTGTTGTGGTCGTCGCCTAAGGATAGGTGACGGTATTGTTTTATGACTAAACGCAAGTAAACTCGCGTTAGGGTCCTAAGAAGGTTATAGACTAGGTCAAAGCATTACTAATAACCTAATTCCCTATAACCATTGGCTCTGATACCATCTTTTCTGTCACACCCCGACCACGTAGAACATACAAAACGTGGCGGAAACATCGGGGAGTGTTGCAACAGAATTAATTGTTTCAAATCCATGGCAATTGAAGTTTCGTTTTATTGATTAAAAGTGTTACAATGTCTTAACAAACAAAGAAATACAACATAATTAACTAGTTTTGCATCTTTTATTGTCACTAAAGCCCAAGTCTGCCTATGTGTATCTTGATCATCTTATGCAACAGCTCCTGAAAAACACATGTGAAAATAGGTACGTCAGCATAAAAATGCCTGTGAGATACATAGGTTTTGTGAAAATAGGTTTCATGACTTATGTTTGAGAAAATGTTTAGTCATGAACCTTGTAATTTGCTTTGTTTTGTAAATCATTTGAAAAACGATAAGATCAGATGATATGTATAAATAAGAGAATAATGTATGGTTAAATGAATAACCATTGTAAAATGAGTTTGTATAAGTTAAGTTGCTTGTAAAACAATGTATTGTGAAAAGTATGTTATTTGTATAAAATGTTATATGTCTCAAACTGAAATGATTCAAACAACGCTACGATATGTAATACCATACAAACACTTATATATAGGAAGTACCAGCGGCGTATCCACCATGCTTGTATCATATTACACACGCATCGTTACTTAATCACTTAATCAAACCAAACCACCAAAGTAATGTTTAACAATTGTAGAAATGTTTATGTATGGTCAAATACGGTTCACACGGTTCACAGATACAAACGATTCATAGATACAAATGGTTCACAGATACAAACGATTCATAGATACAAACGGTTCACAGATACAAACGGTTCACAGATACAAACGGTTCACAGATACAAACGGTTCACAGATACAAACGGTTCACAGATACAAACGGTTCACAGATATAAACGGTTCACAGACACAAACGGTTCACAGATACAAACGGTTCACAGATACAAACGGTTCACAGATACAAACGGTTCACATAGTCAAATGATTACAACGGTTCACATAGTCAAATAGTTATAAACTGTTCAAAATGTAATATAATGTGTTCATATACTGGATGAGCATATGCAACAAAATGTAATGTAAAACAATGTACTAAGTATGCACACAATGGACATACATAGCATAAAATGTGATGAAATCATGTACTATAATGTACTAACGAACATAGCAGGTATATGATGTGAAAACGGGAAAGCATGAATGTAACAAGTAGGCACATGTGTTTCACCCCAAAACAGTTTGGAAAACAGTAAAAGAGGGGTCTATGTACTCACTTGAGATTGCTTAGTAGTCCTTGAGTAACAACCAAACAATGCTAGAGATCGCGGATATCAAACGGCACCTAATATAGGTAACTATGTTAATAACCGGACCTAAATCGGATGATTGGATAGAATAAGGGTTCGTAAACCAAACGAGTATAGAGACTCGTGTCATATGGTTTAACAAAGCCTTCATGCTAAATGAAACCTAACCTAAGTGTTTTCGACCCATTACGACCCGTTTAGGTAGCTTATGCTACTTTAACGCGTCGTTCGCGTGAAACACGTTCGGACCGTCTAACTAGTCCTATGACAAGTGTTATATGCCTAAACATGTTACATAATCAGTTATGTGACAAAAGTTTAGGTTACATATGCTTAATTACCAATTATACATGAAAAGGGTATTCTGGTAATTTACCTAAGGCATATAAACTACCTATCATACAACTACTCAAACGATGTGACCATAGGGTATAACCTCGAAAGGTTATTCCCTACCTACTATGGTCACCTAATGTATTTGTTCGGATCCTAATGATCGACCAAATGGGTCGGGTTCGAAGGTATAAGCGATTTATTAGATCGCTTACCCTACGACCCTAGACAACGTGGTAATCAGTAGGCATAGTCACAAGGGACTATAACCAACGTGATTACACTCACGTTGCGAAGTTCAAACGAACTTCGCATTGACCATAAACTGGTCAATGCAGAAAGTCAAACAAAGTTTGACTTTCAGACTCGAAAAGCAATAAAAGAACGAAAGAATACTTACGAAGGGTCCCCGAATGCTAATCTAGATCCAAATAACTCAGGTATGAAACAATGGTTTCAACTTAGAGTCTTTTAGATCAGATTCTAGTGAGTTTGAAGCAAATGGGGGTGGGGTATTTATAGTTTTTGGGTAACCGTTAAAATCGTTTCATGGAAACCGTGCTCGAATCTTGTGCGTACACCTGTTGGAAAGTTATGGTGACTAAAAATGACCCTTAATCAGCTGAAAGGTCAAGTTAGAATGTGTGGGTGTGGATTAAACAGCTGGAATCAGCTGACTAATCGATCTTATCTGTTCTGGAAGGCTGATGCGGCCCGCTTCAGGATACACCAAAACTAATGCGGGCCGCATGGGGGTTCTGATCAGAAAATAAGTTTAAAAAATGACAGTTTTGGTCCCTGTTGTGTATTTAAGCCATTTCCGACACTTCTAAGGCCCGTAAAGCCAACTTTAAGGCCCTAAAATGATGCCTAAACATTGTGGACATGAAACATGCTCAAAAATATGTCGGATGTTGGTTCGTTTGGTCGTACGAACGCGATGTTCGCTTAATTACGACGGAAATGCGCACAAGCGCGAAAAACGATCCAAATGACGCGACGAATGGATTTTTCTCATGCCAAACACTAAAATAAAATATTTTAGTGCTTACATAAATTTTTGGATGTCCGGATGTATTCAGAACATAAGTTATGCGTAAAAGTGCAAACTTGTGCACTTTTTTGACACTTTTAGTCCCTGAATGACCCAAAAGTTTATTTTAGCACACCGAACCCCTCAAAGCCTATTTATAAGCTATGTAAAGGATATTTAAGGTGTGTTTAACTTATGGTCATGTTCCGGAATGTTCGTTACCGTTCAAATTGGCATATTTTCGCAGTTTGTCAAGTTTAGTCCCTGTAAGCGAATAAACTAGATTTTGTCATACCAAAGCCTTCAAAACTTATTTCTAAGTTATGTAAAAGTTACTTAAGGTATGTTAAGCCTATTTTGCTATTTCGGAGTGTTCGTTGCATTAAACTGGTTATATTTACGCATCAGTGCGCGTATAACTCTCCAGTAAGCGATTTAAAGCTTGAAATCGAACAAGAGTTGATATGTGTAAACGATACACATATTTTTACAAATCCCCAGTATGAAATACAACATTTCATTGGTTTGGAATTTTTTTGATGGTTGAAGTGACACAGGTGTCACAGCCATGTTAAGAACATTATAACATTTCGAATTTAATACTTATGTTGGGTTTTTACATTTATGCTTCCGCTAAACACTTAACTATGTTTTGTTTTGAACACTTTTCGTATTGATTGGATTGAAATTTAATTATTACTTGAAATGTTCAATATGATTGGTGGCTTGATCCTGGTCAGTCACGCCTCCCAGCGGTGACACTCTGCGTGTGGATTTTTGGGGGTGTGACAAAAAGCATCTAACATCTGCTGGTTTCTAAGGTCTGTTAACTACAAAGCTCTGATGAAGTGTAAAGACTATTGATGACCAATCCACTGAAGAAATCAAAGATCTGCTAGAAGTCAAAGGACTGATCAACCTTTGTGGAAAACACTGCTAAAGCTTCATCAACTGTTGAGCCCATCAGCTGATAACATCAACAACACTTCAGTAATCATTGTTTAATTGTATCAGTGTTTGTATTAATCAGTGTTTAGAGTCAGTTAGTATTGTTAGATGTCACTGTCTAGGTGACGTCAGCTAAGATGCCACAGTGGTTTGGATTATACTATAAATAGACAATGCATGTACTGTTCTATTAGCTTACACACTCACTTGCATTTTGTACGAACAATCACTTGTGAGCTCAGGTTGAGGTGGAGATAGTAGTTCATGCATACGTATTGAATCATTGGGTAATTCAATCTTTTGATTAAAAGTATTCATGATGAAAGTTGTTCTTCCATTGTTTGTGTTATAAAGTTTTCTTCATTTCCGCTGCAATTATTCATCTGTTTATCTTCTTTCATCTTACATTTCTTAAAAAAAACACAAAAAATTAAACTCAGGTCCTAACAATTTTGATAGATTTGGATCGGATGGGAATATTCCAATTCGAATTTCGGATAGGTTCCTAAAATTTTCAAATCCGAATAATCATATTCAAATCTGTTATCTGATCCGATGAACACCCCTAATCACGTTTATCCTTGATCGGGTACAATTTTCTTTTTCTTTTTCTTTCTCCCTTGTAGCTGTTACTCGAACCTTTCTTGAGGATTGCTTAATGGCTTATTGAAAAGATAAGGAAATCGCCAAGCAAGAGGCCTCAGCCTATACACCAATGGTTCCACATCTGGATACACATTAACTACCTCAAGGAAAAACATAAAGAAAAAAATGCTTGGCTGCGGAAATTGATTCTCTCATAAGGTGATAAGAAAGACAAGTCAAGCTCACAGGCAGTTGTGGAACATCTTTCCCGATCTCTGCTGGTGTGTAATTGTCACACCCCCAAAATCCACACGCGGAGTATCACCGCTTGGTGGCGTGACATGACCAGGATCCAGCCACCAATCATATTGAACAATGTATTTAAAATAGATAAAATCCAACTACGCAATATAATTGGTGTTCAAAAATGTTACACCCTGGCTTTGCGGAAGCGTGGTTAATTTGGTGTGACTTCTTAATACCATAGCTTAATCATAACAAAGCTATATGAAATAAAATCATGCAAGAATCATCCATTGATTAAGTTTTAAAACCAGAGTAACACAACATTGTCTTAGGGACTTACAACCTCATAACATAAAACATTGTCTTTTACAACGTAACCATTAACATGAAATAAACGCAGTTTAAGATTTGTGACTTGTCCAGGAAAGAGTCACATTTCCTAAACTGGGATGACCTTGGGACCCTTTTTGCAGCGGGAAAACATAACATACCGTGCCAGATCTTTAATTTCCTGAAATACATGTAAGTTGAAAAATCAACAATAATGTTGAGCGAGTTCATGTGTAAGTGAGTATGTAAAACACTTGTAAGTATAAAAATTTCCTGGTATGTAGCAGTGTAAGGAAAAGAGATCACCAATGGGTTGCAAAGCCATTAGTATGTGTGAAGTGCAAGTAGGAAGACTCAACCTAGCAGATTTTGCGTTGGGTACAAAGTCACTCAAGGTCCGTTCTGCTGGGCCTCTTAGAGGTCCGTTCTGTTGGGCCTAGAGTTGGGCTCGCTACACCCAGATAGATCTACCGCTTACGTCCCTCGGTGTTTCTGCCTACCCACTCACATGATCTAAGTAGTAAACCTCCTTACGCTAATCATACCATGTATAAAGTACTTGTAATCAAAGTAACATGTATTTCACCCCCGCAGTTAAGAAAACTGAAAACAGTTAGAGAAAAGGGGGACATGAACTCACAGTGGTGCGTCTCTACCAAGTATCTCCTGCTCACGCAGCTGTGCGACGACCTACAGGTGCTAATTTCTATTAGACGGACGGCCGTGCCTTAGCTTTATAGTTTAAGTCTTTGGGAAATAGTTAGACAACTATTTCGTGTTTACGTTCTGTATATACTTGGTAGTTAATCTCCTTCCCAAGGATGGGGGATTCAATACATGTGCGTTCAAATTACATCATTAAGTCTCACTTAATATATATATATTTCCAATTCCAAAATATAAGTATTTTTCTCAAAAATATTATATTTTCATTTCATATAATTTTTCTCCAATAATACGTTGTTAAAATACGCGTTCATAAATATTTCCGTAAGTGCGTAAGTTACGTTTTAACAATCGAGTGGTAATATAATTACCGGTGTAACTTATATATTTATGGTGAAAGCGTTCGTATTATTTTGGATTCGTTAACGTTCGTAAATATTATTTTTACTCTAAAAATAATATTTAGGTATTTTCACAAAATAATCATAAACAGTGTGTGAAAAATATATATTTATCACGTTAAACTTTGTGAAAATCCCACCTCCGAATATAAAGTCATGGCGAAATTTATATTTCGAAAACATGTCAAAAATAATTCTAACACTTGTAGTGTAAATAGTTCTAAGTGTTAGGTTTTTAGAAAAATTTCGCCAGAGTTTCCTCTGTAACTGGAGGTGGCCACGCTTTCAAGCGTATCATTTTCTTTAACAAATCAACTCAACAATTTTCTTTATTTGATCAGAACAACTTTCAACACAACAACTAATCAACATATGTGTAAATTGCCAAAAATTACATGAACTTGCAGTTTTCCCAAAACTGTGGTGTAAATCCCCTTAAATTTAGTAGATCTTTATATAAGGTAATTTGATCTTGTAAAAACCTCGTTTTTAGAGAAAACCTATCTTTACAACTTCCCGTCATCTTTTACAAAAACTGTTATTTTGTCGGATCTTTTCTTTTCACAAGTGTTTACACACTTGTGGTTTATAAAAATCATGCTTGTTAGTGTAAGATCTATCTTTTAAAATACATGATTTCCTTGATACGTGGTTCTTTGAAAATACCACTTGCAGATGCGTAGATCTGCTAGTTTTAAACACAGTTTTACAAGTAAAACTCTTTTACACAAGTTCATGATTCGCGTGTGGTAGAGTTTCACCTTTTAACCCTTGTATCATTCAAAACAAGCTTATGTTAAGATCCATGATCTTACCAAACCGGGTTAAACGATGATCCGAGCTACCACATCATAGATCGGGCCTAAATAATCATACATTTCGAATACTACATCATTTACACAACTTATGTGCTATTAACCACCATTTTTAGTGTTTTTAGTAAACTTTAATGCTTCAAAATGCAAGATTCCGAGTTTTAATCATCATACATCTTATTAACCACCTTAGATTAGTTCAAGAACAAGTTTTAAGCATTATACCTCTAGCTCGAGGCTAGGGAAGAATCTATGCGCAAAAGAGGTGGATAAAAGCTAAGTAGAGAGGTCCTTCGCGTTCCGCTTGCTCCAAGACTCCTTGTATACGACCCTTGATGCTTGTATGATGATGGAATGTGAAGATCAAAATCGAAGATGGATGGGGCGTCCCAAGGGGTGTTCGGCCGTGAGTGTGGAGAGCAAGAGAGGAGAGAGTTTGTGTGATGTTGTTAAGTGTGTGAGTTATGTTGGGTCTTGCATCTAACTTATAGACAATTAACAAGGGTATTACCCAATAGATCTTATGTAAGCTAGATATTAAACATAATTAGATTATGACAATCTATCAAGTACAAGGGTGTCCCCTAGGGGACGATTTCGGTTGGGGGGGGGTCTAATCCGATTCCATTTCAACCATAGGTTAAGTATTAGTTAGGTTAAACCAAGTTAGTTAAGTAGTTAACTTGGTTAGTCGTGTGTCATGCATTACAATGGGTGTTAGGGTACTCAAGGACCCTAACTGGCTCAGAAAAAGATAAATAGTGAAAATAACAATATTTTCCCGTTCCGGGTATAGTCCGGTTGTTTGGTTGGATAGTAATCCGTTAAAGCGTTACTAAAGCTTTAAAGTGTCGTTATTACTCTCTTTAGTGACACAGCTATTTCCTGACACTTTGGAAAGTGTCTAGTGTTATTTTTCTCATGTTTTGGCACTTTATTAGTTAGCTAAAAGCTGAATTATTTTGTAAAGTGCTGAGTTTTGTACTTAGAGTACGTTTTAGGCACATCCAGTCATAGTGACTTATTCCTAGAGACGCAGTTCCACAACCCTTATATCCCTACACTCACTACTAGTGTAGCAAAACGTTTCTGGCTCGTACAGGCCTTAGAGGCAGTGTTTGCCTGATGCTGGCTTTATCAGCATGTTCAACAGGTTATCCGTTCTAATGCTACTGTGCTTTTTGTGCATCATGTTTGTCACTAGGGTTCAACATGTAAATAATGTAGTGACGATAAGTAAAGTATGATGCAGGTAAGTACATGTATCAGTATTCAAGTAGCAGTTCATCAGCTAGTTCAAACAAGCACAGTAATTAAGCAGTAATTAATCATTAGTTAAGTCGTACGGATACCTGGTTTAGTGCGGGTTGTCACATTCTCCCCCCGTTAAATAAATTTCGTCCCGAAATTTAAGTTCTGCTTGTAGATGCAGGGTTCTTAGGAAAAAGGTGGGGGTATTTCTCTTTCATCCGGTCCTCACGTTCCCAGGTGTATTCAGGACCATGTCTGGCATTCCAACGAACTTTGACGAGCTTGACACTGCTCCGGCGGGTCTTGTTAACTTTCCAATCCGTGACCTCAACAGGTTCTTCAACGAAGTGGAGCGTGTCGTCAACATGAATCTCGTCGGTGGGAATGGCAATGGTGACTTGAGTTGGACTTTTCTTTAGATTGGATACATGAAAGGTGTCGTGAACACCATGCAGTTCAGCAGGTAGGTCCAACTTGTATGCTACTAGTCCTATTCTTTCCAAAACTCTGAAAGGACCAATGTAGCGCGGATTTAACTTCCCACGCTTTCCGAAGCGTGCCACACCCTTCCAGGGTGAAACCTTCAATAACACCATTTCTCCAACTTGGAATTCCACATGTTTCCGGTTTGGATCCGCATAGGCCTTCTGTCTGTGGCGAGCTGCTTCGATGCGTTTAAGAATCTGCGCGATCTTGTCTGTCGTCTCTTGGACGATTTCGGGACCAGCAAGCTGCCTATCACCTGCGTCAGCCCAACATAAGGGTGATCGGCACTTGCGTCCGTAAAGGGCTTCAAATGGCGCGACACCAATACTGGTGTGGTAGCTGTTGTTGTATGAAAATTCGACCAAAGGTAAATGTTTATCCCAGCTACCGCCCAAATCCATAACACACGCTCTCAGCATGTCTTCCAAAGTCTGTATCGTTCGCTCGCTCTGGCCGTCAGTTTGCGGATGAAACGCAGTGCTCAGATTCAATTGTGAGCCAAAGGCTTCTTGGAAGGATTGCCATATCCTTGACACAAACCTTCCGTCTCTATCAGAAATGATTGAGAGAGGCACTCCATGGCGCGCGACGATCTCTCTCATGTAAATTTCAGCCAATTTGCTCGTATTATCCTTCTCTCTGATAGGTAAGAAGTGTGCTGACTTCGTTAATCGATCCACTATCAACCAGATAGTGTCATGGCCTCTTGGCGTTTTTGGCAATTTCGTAATAAAATCCATGGAGATTTGTTCCCATTTCCACTTGGGAATCTCAGGTTGTTGTAGAAGTCCTGAAGGCTTCTGGTATTCGGCTTTAACCTTAGCGCACGTTAAACATTTGCCCACATACACAGCAACATCGCCTTTCATCCTAGGCCACCAATAATAATTTTTGAGATCCTGGTACATCTTATCCGCTCCAGGATGGATAGAGTACCGTGATTTGTGAGCTTCATCAAAAATAACTTTCCTTAAACCACCAAACAGAGGAACCCAAATCCTTTTCTCGAAGCATAACGTTCCTTCCTCGTTTGGTACCAGTAGCTTCTCCATCCCACGGAGATATTCTTCTTCAAGGTTTCCTTCCTTGAGAGCTTCCTTTTGCGTGGCACGAATGCGCAAGGAAAGATCGGTCTGAATAATCATTTCTAAAGCTCTAACCCTTATGGGCTTGATTCTCTCTTTACGACTTAGGGCATCGGCGACTACATTCGCCTTCCCTGGATGATACTTTATCTCACAGTCGTAATCGTTCAGCAACTCAACCCATCGTCTTTGCCTCATATTCAACTCCTTCTGGTTGAATATATGCTGTAGGCTCTTGTGATCTGTAAAGATTGTACACTTCGTACCATAAAGGTAGTGTCTCCAGATCTTTAATGCAAAAACCACTGCGCCGAGCTCCAAATCGTGTGTGGTATAGTTCTTTTCATGCACTTTTAACTGACGCGATGCGTAAGCAATAACCTTTTGGCGTTGCATCAACACACAACCCAGTCCTTGACGCGATGCGTCGCAGTATACCACAAAATCATCAGTACCTTCCGGTAGTGCTAAGATTGGCGCATTGCAGAGCTTATCCTTCAGTATCTGGAACGCTTCTTCCTGTTTGATTCCCCAATCAAACTTCTTATCTTTCTGCGTGAGGACCGTCAAAGGTTGAGCGATTTTTGAAAAATCCTCAATGAACCTTCGATAGTAGCCAGCCAAACCCAAGAATTGTCGAATCTCGGTTGGATCCACGTGGATTCCATCTCCATTTACCACGTGCCCAAGGAATTGGACTTCACGTAGCCAAAATTCGCACTTGGAGAATTTGGCATACAGCTGTTCCTTCTTCAGCAGCTCTAGAATGGCTCTAAGATGCTGCTCGTGTTCAGCCTTTGTCCTTGAATAAATCAAGATATCGTCGATAAACACAATCACGAACTTGTCCAAGTACGGCTTGCAAACTCTATTCATCAAATCCATAAAGACTGCAGGTGCGTTTGTCAAACCAAACGGCATAACAAGGAACTCGTAGTGTCCATAACGAGTTCTGAAGGCTGTCTTTGGGATACTCTCCTCTTGTATCCTTAACTGATGGTATCCAGATCGAAGATCGATCTTTGAATAAAAGCTTGAGCCTTGCAGTTGATCAAACAGATCATCGATTCTTGGCAGAGGGTATCTATTCTTGATCGTCAGCTTGTTCAGCTCCCGGTAGTCGATGCACATTCGAAAACTACCGTCCTTCTTTTTGACAAACAGGACCGGAGCTCCCCAAGGCGAGAAGCTTGGTCGGATATAACCCTTGTCTAACAACTCTTGAAGCTGTGTCGATAGTTCTTGCATCTCAGACGGAGCAAGTCTATAAGGTGCCTTAGCCACAGGCGCGGCGCCTGGGACTAGATCGATGTGAAACTCTACTTGCCTCTGAGGTGGCAGTCCAGGTAAGTCCTCTGGGAAGACTTCCGGATATTCCCTCACGACAGGGATGTCTTCGATTCTTGGCTCAGCAGCCTTCTTATCCACAATGTGTGCCAGGAAGGCAACACATCCTTTCTGCAAACACTTTCGCGCTTTCAGGCAGCTGATAATCCTTAACGGCGTATCACGCTTCTCTCCGTGAACCACAATTGTCTCGCCATCTTCGGTTGGGATACGAACAACCTTTTCGTGACAAACTATCTCAGCCTTGTTGCCTGATAACCAATCCATTCCTACCACCACGTCGAAGCTTCCCAACTGGACTGGTAGTAGATCTAAAGCAAACTCACGCTCTCCTAATTCGATCACACAACCTCTGATAACTTCATTGGCTTCTACTAACTTCCCATTGGCCAATTCGATTGAGTACGGAATATTTAACTTATTAGCGGCTAAACCAAGCATATTCTTAAATTCTAACGACACGAAGCTATAATCGGCACCAGTATCAAATAAAACAGATGCATAGCGTTGATTTATAGGGAACGTACCAGTAACGACATTGGGGTCCTGGCGCGCTTCCCTAGCTTCGATTTGGAACACTCTTCCACGGGCTTGGTTTAACTCTGGGCAGTTCTTCTTAAAATGCCCGATATCACCGCAGTTATAACATCCAAGTCTTTGCCCGTTTCCACCTCCATTTCCAGCTTGGTTGTTGTTTTGGTTTGCATTGCCAGCCTGATTCGCAAGGTTGCCTCGATTCCCGTTTCCTCCATAGCTTCCTTGCGGGCGATTTCCATTCCCACCCCGGTTGTAATTTCTGTTTTCGAATCCTCCCTGGCCTCCCTGACCAGCAGTGGCCCAACAAGTGTCCTTCGAGTGGCCACGTTTCCCACATGCTTCGCATACTTTTGGCCTGCAATGACCAGAATGGTGGCGCTGGCAGGTGTTGCATTTGGGCTGGGTGCCCATATACCCTTTTCCTTTCCTTCCTCTACCAGCTGTAACCTGAGCTGGCGTGTCTGATCCTCCTTTCTTAACCACCACACTGGCGCCCTGCTTGAAGTTCGAGAACTTCCGTTTGTTACCTCCTGATGACTCGACGTGAGTCTCTGCCTTCTTCGTCTTGATCTCATCAAACTTGTTCAAACGAATAGCCTCCTCAGTGAGAGCTACGCTCAAATCAATCGCCTCAGTAATAGTTGCAGGCTTGGATGAGGTTACCATGCTTATGATTTGAGGAGCTAATCCCCAAATGAAGCGTTCAATTCTCTTGAACTCAGGAGTGACCATGTAGGGTACCACATGCGATAAGTCATGGAACCTTTGAACGTATTCTGCTATCTTTGGACCGTCCATTTTCAAGTGCCAGAACTCGGTCTCCAATCGCTGGATTTCTGCGCGGGAACAGTACTTTTTGCGCATAAGTTCCTTCAGTTCGGTCCAGGTCAGCGCGTAGGCAGCAGCTTCGCCTAGTGTCTGTACTTGTAGATTCCACCAGGATAGGGCTCCATCTAGAAACAGCCCTGAGATATAGGTGACTTGCTGATCCAGCGCGCACTTGCTCATGCGAAGAACAGATTCGGTTTTCTCAGCCCAACGAACAAAGGTGACAGCACCTCCTGTGCCATCAAAGTTTACGGGCTTGCAGTCTAAGAACTGCTTGTAGGTGCACCCATGAGGTGGATTATTGTTGTTGCCAGTGTTGCCAGAGTTGCTTCCACTAGTCCCTCCTTGAGAGGCGGCGTATTGTGCAATGGCAGCAGCGATAATTTGCTGGAGTTCTGCCTCATTAGTAGGCATGTGTGTCTCACGTCTCGGCGGCATCTTCTAAAAGATGGTTTACGTAGGTTTGGTCATAATAAGTAGAGTGTACGTAAGTATACAACAATACCAACACATAACATCTCATGTTATCAATCACATAACATCTCATGTTATAAATAGATCACCCATATTGATAGCTTCTGCAATGATTAAGGGCTTTGAGGTAGTAACCATACCCCTGATCTGGGGTGCAAGTCTCCAAATGAATCGTTCAATCCTTTTGAACTCCGGTTTGACTAAGTAGGGGACGACCCTAGACAAGTCGGGAGATTGCTGGACGTATTCAGGAATCTTTGGTCCGTCCATTTTCAATTCCAGAACTCCACCTCAAGTGTGACAACCGTCACTTTTCCGTACATTCCGTACACGAAATGAACAGTAATTTGTGCTTAAATGACTGTGCATGATCTGGTTTACCAGACAAATAAATTTCTGAATTCCATGCAAGTGAATTCATGCACATTTTGTGCTATAAAATATAGCTTTATGCATAAACGAGAGCATTGCGTCAGAAATATTAGTAAACTCACCGGTAAGACACATCGTGTCAACAGAACTGCAGAAAGCAGTCAGACATTAGAATTGAGGCCTAGGTGTAGGTCCGACGACAAAAGTACATTAAAACCCAAGAGTACATGTAAGGGTTTAATTTATAGACATTGCGAAAGCAAAAATAAGCACTAAAAAGCACCCGAAACGCACTTTAAGTGCATAATTTCGTATAATTCAGCTCAATTCAGCATTTAATCATATGAATGTTATGCAGAAATTTCGTTTTATCATCCAGAATATTTCCCTAAGTGTTGGGAATTGAAAGGGTACAAGAAGGGTACTTAAAAGACACTAAAAAGTGTGATTTAGCACTTTAACGAACCAGTGTCTAACCGAACAACCGGATAATACCCGGAACACCCAAAATAATGCTAGAAGCATTGTTTTTATTTTTTCTAAGCTAGTTAGGGTCCCCGAATACCCTAACACACTATATATTACTTAACATACTTAAACACTAAACCTAGTACTTACCATGTAACTAGATAGTGTAAGTAACATTTAGGATGGAACTAGGACCCTCCCCCCCACTTATGGTTAGGAGACAAGGGGTACACCCCCTTTGATTTCTTTGAATATAATATGGGATCATGTTTGATATCTTGAGGACATATTGTCTAGAGGATAATGCTATGTTGGAAGATAATTATAAAAACCACAAGACCATAATTTCACACACCAAAAACACACTAATCCATCTTCTTCTTTCCAAAACTCACGGCCACACCATACCTTCACACCACCTTCATTTTCAACCTCCTTCCATGCATTTCAAGGTGATCTAGAGGTGTATAGAGCTAAGTTAGGAAGCTTGGAGCTTTCGGAACTTGAAGAACCTCAACCGTTTGCTTTTATCCACTTCATTTGCCCTCTTGAACTTCCCTAGCCTTGAGCTAGTAGTAAGTGTTCTAAAACACCTTCTTGATCTTGTCTAGAGTGGTTAAAAAGAACTTTGTCGGTTAAAAACTATGAACATACAAGAAGACATGCTAAAAGTTTACTAAAATGTTAAAAATGTTGGATAAAAGCTATGTTGTTGTGTAAATCTTGTAAGACTTGTCTTGTTATGATTATTTAGTGCCGATCTATGTTGTGGTAGCTCGGATCATCATCTAACCCGGATTAGTCATGTTCATGAAACATGACATAGAATATGTTAAGAATGAAAAGGGTTAAATGACGAAACTCTACTACACACTAAACATGAACTTGAGTAAAAGTAATTTTTCTTGTAAAATAAGACTCTAAACATGTAGATCTAAAGATCTACAAGTGGTTTTTCGGAAGAACCAAGCAAAAATATTAGTCTTGTTTAAAACCCGGATCTTACATGAACTAAATATATTTTTAGTAAATAGACAAGTGTGTAAACACTTGTGTAACAAGGAAGTTCAACAAAGAAATATTTTTGTGAATCTTGACTAGAAGTTGTGAAACTTCATATTCTTTAAAAATAAAGTTTTTAAGAAACTAAACTTATTTTTAAAGATGACAAGACTTGCTAAATGTGCTAGTAAGTTACTACACATTTTTGTAAATATTCAAGTTCATGAAATGGAGAAATTAGTGATCATTGTTGATGATTATTGTTGATAATTGTTGTTGACGATTTAAAAGAAAATAAACACATGTTTTGAAAACATGGGAAACCTCCATTTTTAGGGGAAACTCTGTCAAAATTTTTATAAATTTTGACACTTAGAAAAATATAAGTTTTTGAGAAACTTATTCCCTAAAAAGGTATTTAAAAGTATTACCAAGGTTTCCCTAATTTTTGGTAATAAGAAATGAGGATTTCTTCAAGAATAAAAATGGATATTAAGTATGTATATTTTGAGAAAAATATATATATTATTTGATCACCAACTTGTGTGCTAAGTGTATATAGTATGTGATATACGTGCTAGTGTATTAAGACTTAAAAATACACTAAATACTCATGAGGAGTATAAACATAAAAATACACACACAACATACAAGATACATAATTCGGGTGCAAAGTGCAAAACATGAGATACTTATATTAATTTTTGAGAAAATAATATAAGTAAAACACTTAGTTAAAAATATAGAATATTTTTAACACAAGAATATATACAAAAGAGAGTGACTGTACTTGTGCGACGCAAGTCTAGTGACTAACGTTAAGAAAACGCGTATAGGTTACGACGTTAATTAAGCAAATCCGGTGAAGTTTACGACGCACAGGAACGCAAAGTAGTGAGTTCATGCTCCCCCTTTTCTTTAACTGTTTTCAGTTTTTATAACTCTCGGGGGTGAAATACATGTTACAAATATTATAATTTTTACAAAGGGTAAAAATACGAGAAGCACTCGTGGTGAGTGCAATACGATGAGCTTTAAGAAAAGCCTAGAAAATACTAGATCATGTGAGCATAGACTAAATACAGAAATGCCATTAATACTTAATTAGGGACGAGGGTTAGATCTAACGGGTACGGCCGAGCCCCACTCAGGGTCCTTATGTGACCACTTGAGTGCTTCGGTGTCCCAGTCGAGGGAAATCGACACAGTCGAGGTTAATCGACACAGTCGAGGGTAATCGACACAGTCAAGGAAAATTGACGCAGTCGAGGCTAATCGACACAGTCGAGGGAAAATCGACACAGCGAAAGGAGAAAATACTAAAGCTCCCTATGTCCTCACATGCCTTAATGTCCTTGCTCAAACACTCATTTAGTACGTGGTGTACACAAGAAAACGTGATTTATACAATGAATACTTGATTTGTAGAGGTTACAAACTATGTTTTCACACAAGATATACAAGACGCATGAACTCGCTCAACTTTATGTTGATGTTTTCCAAAATTACATGTATTTCAGGAGACAGGATGGATCTTGGGCGCAAGTGTCATAACTAGAAGTAGACAACAAGTTTAGATGTCATCCACTTTTGTTGAATTGTAACCTAGTCAAAGGTCGTGTTTTAAAAACTTAAATAACAAGTGTTTGTAATACTCAAATTTTCATGAACGGATGGACATCGTTTTGATCATGTAGTTGTTTATTACGATTGAATGCAATGATAACAAGCTAGTCACACATCATACGCTTCCGCAAAAGACAGGGTGTGACAGTTTGGTATCAGAGCTTCGATTGTAGTGAACTAGGATTCTTTCTCGAGTCTAGACTACAATCACTAGAGTTCTCTCACGAAAACATTTTTCAAAAAGGTTTTCATTGCATTCACAAAAGCGCCAAGATCCACGAGTCAGACACTTTACAAAGAAAATACAAGGCAAGGACATTAGTGAGGAATACCTTTAAAATAAGGTGCCAATCAAAGCGTAGTCTACACGAGTTAGACTTGCCAAAAACAAAATGACCCCCCAAAAACGAGAGTTATACGTGATATAATGCATTAAAATGCTTGATTATGCTAAGTAGCATATATGATATTGATATACGTACATACAAATAAGTGTACGGAATGATTATTGACGTGAATAAATATACTTTCGACTCCGACTCCTATTACTGTACGTGACTCGCACGATGAAGCTACCGACCTCGCGTCCTTTGCAAAGCTCATGGCTGGGAGTGATTACCAAACAAGATGCTGAGCTTGCTTCCGTAGGAGATGGCTGCCCTTCCCTCTCGATCGTGAAGATGCCTAACTACGGTGATGACGACGAGGCAGAGGTGGCAACCTTGATCAAATTCTCAATCAACGGGACGAGATCCCTGCGGCTTATGTGAAGCAAGATTGACGACATACTTGACCAGAAAAGGAAGATGAAGTATTCATCTCGAAGGTGCCCCTCCAACTACTAGGAATTCTCTCTATTCCTATTCCATCTAATCATCGTGCCTATACGCGCGTAACGATAATGAATGTTAACGCGTGGACCATCGCAAAGGTCCTTTCCATGACAGAGGTATAAGGACAGTGGTGTCCCCTCTGTGATTGATCATCTGCTGGACGAGAGAAAATTGGGGTAACTGTGCAAGACAATTTATTATTACGGGGGCCCACGTAATAACGACTTGTAGTGCACAGAAATCCTGGTGGACTCTGCGGGTCAAGCTAATGAAAACCATACAAAATTAATCTATAGGTGTCCTCACCTTCATCTGGTAGAACAACACATAGATCAGTGCTTTAGCACGTTAGAAAGTAAGAAGCTTGTCTTAGCCTACTTCGTGACTGACACTTCTACCTGCATACGAGACGTTTGTGAAGACGATGTTTAAGCAAGAGAAGTGGAATGACATTCAGGAAGAATCAGTGACGATACACTTCCTATCACCTATACATAAACAACCCCATCAAAGGGGAAATATACGCACCAGTAAAGCTAAACCAATGTGGCAGGAAATAAACTAAAACTTGAATGACCAAGGCGATGTAGCCTCGAGTTCATTTCAAACAATAAGCCAAGTTGGCAAGCCTATGTGAAGGCTTAATAACTGTTTCCTCGCTTATACACTGATTATATATACGTGTGAAATTGGGTGGCTTATGGTGCTATGTATCTCATAGACAATTGGAATGTTGTCTAACCTACTTCATACCTTTTTGGCAGAAGAGAATGCCGCCCAGGCGAGACACAAACACCAGTACGTTGCCAAGGACAGAAGCCGAGCTGCAAGAATGCATCTCACAGGCGATTGCTCGACATGAAGCCCTCCGCTCTAAGCACAGCGATGGCACTACTGGAAATAACCCTCCAACTGGCTGCACCTGTAAACAGTTCCTAGACTGCAAGCCATTAAATTTTGATGGCACAGGAGGTGCCGTTGCATTTGTTCGTTGGGCAGAAAAGACTGACTCCATTCTAAGAATGAGTAATTGTTCGCCCCAACAGAGCGTTACCTATATCTCAGGGTTATTCGTAGATGGCGCACTCTCCTGGTGGAACCTTCAGATTCAAACCCTTGGTGCGGATGCTACTTATGCACTAAGCTGGGACGAGCTCAAGGAAATGATGGAAAAGAAATACTGTTCTAGGGCTGAAATCCAAAAGATTGAGGTGGAGTTCTGGAACTTAAAAATGGACGGACCGAAGATTTCTGAATACGTCCAACGATTTCACGACTTGTCTAGGGTCGTCCCCTACTTAGTCAAACCGGAATTCAAAAGGGTTGAACGATTCATTTGGGGACTTGCACCTCAGATCAGGAGCATGGTTACTACCTCAAAGCCCTCAACCATTGCAGAGGCTATCGATATGAGTGTCGCCCTTACTGAAGAAGCTCTACGTGCGGGAAAATTTTCAGAATCTGAGGATAACAAGAAAGAGACTCATGTGGAGTCATCAGGCAATAAGAAGAGGAAGTCTTCGAATCTAAAGATGAGCACCCAAGTCAACTGTGGAAGCTCTAAAACAGGCAAAAGAAAGAAAGTGAACCCGCCGCCTGGAAGGAAAACTGATGAAGCCACTAATAAGGCTGGTGGTAAAATATACTCGGGGACTAAGCCGAGATGCGGGGAATGCACTTTTCACCATGAAGGTCGATGCCTAAGGCCTACGTGCGGAAAGTGTGGAAAAGGACACAACAAGGATGCCTGTTGGGCGAAGGACCCAGGTGGAAGAAATAAGAGAATACCAGGCTGCTACAAATGTGGTAAAGCAGGGCACTTTAGGAAAGATTGCCCTAGGAAGAAACAAGCAAGGAAGGGTTTTCACGATCGAAACTCGTGAAGCACGCCAGGATCCAGATGCGGTTACGGGTAAGTTCCCTATTAACCAACCTAATGCATCTACTTTTAATTAATACTGGCAACAACTTCAACCTTGCATGCTTAGAACTTAAGAAACTGCTTGGCCTAGTCTCAAGTGAGATAGACGTCCTATATTCTTAAGAAATGGGCATATAGAAGGCTAGTTTAAACAGACGAAGCAAGTAAGGAATTATATTCTAGGGACTCAGAAGGTCGGAACCTTCTGTTACCATTGACTCGCGATGTCATAATATGATAGTCAGCATGGATCAGAAATCCAAGTATACAGCTGAAGTTGTTCGATATGAGAAAATCAGACGCATCCCTCATGCGGATGATGAAACCCAACTTTCCTGCAATAGGTGCAAGGATGCCAGACCCCACAAGGCGGCAGATCTACGACATCCCTCATTGGTCGAAGAGGCATAGAAACGCCTCCGAATAGACTGCAGAGCCTGAGAACATCCCCGTGACGGAGGAAGTCCCAGTAGCTTTTCGGAAGACTTGCCAGGAACGCCTCTCCGTAGCAACGAGAAGAGTTCAGGATAAATCGCGTGCCAGGAGCAGCACCAGTGACGAATGACGCCATACCGACTAGCTTCACCAGCGAAGCATGAACCTCTGATATAACTGCAAGAGCTGCTAGATAGAGGAAATTAAGGATATAACATCCTTAGTTAAGGAGACAAGGAGAAAGTTGGTAGTCTCCACTTTACATAAACTTCAGAAAATTGAGAATCAGAATCCTTTGCCAAGGATCAACTTGAGGACAAGAGGTCCTCCACTGTGAATACAAGAGGAAATATCCCTAAAACGACCTTTAGGACTTGCTTCGAGCATTACGAGATCCTTGTCGTATCATTTGGCTTAACACATGCATCGACAATATTCATGGACCTCATGAATCGAACGTGTATGCCATGCCCGGATGGATTACGATCATACTTATTGGCTACATTCTTATATGGCCAACGACCAAGGAAGGTCGTAAGCAACAGCTGCAGTTTACCTTGCAACTCTTAGAGAAAGCACAGTTATGTGCAATGATGACGAAAAGCGGATTTCGAGTTCGCGAAGGGAGAACTTTAAGATACATGGTGGATAAGAACGAAATTCACGCCAACCCTGCAACCAAGAGCTAAGGAGCTAGAGTTGCAATTATGTGACGTCTCTCGACAAGTCTTGATTGTACGTCGATGCAACGAGACCACGACATTGCATACGCGGCACATTGATTAAGGAATCATGAGAAGAGATCTTGAGATAGATATAATAATTGCGCGCCGCAAACTAGACGTCACTACCTGAAAGAAAACGTTGCACGATCTTTATTGATCACAAGGGTTGCAACACACCGATGATCGTAAAAACTCGAATATGAACTAAGCTGCTGAACAATGCAGACTGTATGAACACAATACGTTCTTGTGTGATAAACTTTGATGAAAAGCCGGAACACTCACTTGCCCTTAGTGGAGTTTTCCTAAAACGGTATCTATCACACCGTCGTCTAAACCGCTTCGTGTAGAGCTTTAGACGGAACATATTGAGTAAATTCCCGTCATGTTGAACGGAGACGGGAAATAAACAATCAACTGGCCCGAGATGGCCCAGGAAAACTAGAGGCCAGATCCTTCAGATATGTAATCATATCAGGACAGCCCGTAGAATACAGGAAGATTATGCCGATGAGCGGCAGAAGTCGAAAGAATTTGAGACAAGAAGTATGGCTTAAATGAGAGCCTCGCCTAGAGAAGGCGTAGTGTGAGTTGAAAAACGAAAGAGGTTGAATCCCCGGTGTAGGGATCAGAACCATTGCTCACAAGATGAAGCTCCCAGAAAAAGATCAGTAGTGATCGCGACACATTCATGTGTCTAGTCTGTAGAGGAGTCTGACTTAAGGAACAGTCGTTGTTCCCACAAATAAGATTCACGTCAATGACAAAAGACAAGAATTACAATATAGAAACCTGTTAAGGTTTTGGACCAAGAGTCCGTGATAATATAGAAACCTGTTGAGGTTTTGGACCAAGAGTCCGTGATAGTATAGAAACCTGCTGAGGTTTTGGACCAAGAGTCCGTGATACGATAGGAACCTGTTGAGGTTAGAGACCAAGAGTCCACAAGACACAGAAAAGTCATGATTGATCTACTTGAGTATGATAGAATTCATGACATGACCCAGAGATTTCATGGGAACATGAAGACAAATCATGTATCTAAGTGACCATATTGGTTTCACAACTCCCCTGCGACCAATGGCATCGCTTGAATTTCGGGACGAAATTCTTTTAACGGGGGGAGACTGTGACAACCGTCACTTTTTCGTACATTCCGTACACGAAATGAACAGTAATTTGTGCTTAAATGACTGTGCATGATCTGGTTTACCAGACAAATAAATTTCTGAATTCCATGCAAGTGAATTCATGCACATTTTGTGCTATAAAATATAGCTTTATGCATAAACGAGAGCATTGCGTCAGAAATATTAGTAAACTCACCGGTAAGACACATCGTGTCAACAGAACTGCAGAAAGCAGTCAGACATTAGAATTGAGGCCTAGGTGTAGGTCCGACGACAAAAGTACATTAAAACCCAAGAGTACATGTAAGGGTTTAATTTATAGACATTGCGAAAGCAAAAATAAGCACTAAAAAGCACCCGAAACGCACTTTAAGTGCATAATTTCGTATAATTCAGCTCAATTCAGCATTTAATCATATGAATGTTATGCAGAAATTTCGTTTTATCATCCAGAATATTTCCCTAAGTGTTGGGAATTGAAAGGGTACAAGAAGGGTACTTAAAAGACACTAAAAAGTGTGATTTAGCACTTTAACGAACCAGTGTCTAACCGAACAACCGGATAATACCCGGAACACCCAAAATAATGCTAGAAGCATTGTTTTTATTTTTTCTAAGCTAGTTAGGGTCCCCGAATACCCTAACACACTATATATTACTTAACATACTTAAACACTAAACCTAGTACTTACCATGTAACTAGATAGTGTAAGTAACATTTAGGATGGAACTAGGACCCTCCCCCCCCACTTATGGTTAGGAGACAAGGGGTACACCCCCTTTGATTTCTTTGAATATAATATGGGATCATGTTTGATATCTTGAGGACATATTGTCTAGAGGATAATGCTATGTTGGAAGATAATTATAAAAACCCCAAGACCATAATTTCACACACCAAAAACACACTAATCCATCTTCTTCTTTCCAAAACTCATGGCCACACCATACCTTCACACCACCTTCATTTTCAACCTCCTTCCATGCATTTCAAGGTGATCTAGAGGTGTATAGAGCTAAGTTAGGAAGCTTGGAGCTTTCGGAACTTGAAGAACCTCAACCGTTTGCTTTTATCCACTTCATTTTCCCTCTTGAACTTCCCTAGCCTTGAGCTAGTAGTAAGTGTTCTAAAACACCTTCTTGATCTTGTCTAGAGTGGTTAAAAAGAACTTTGTCGGTTAAAAACTATGAACATACAAGAAGACATGCTAAAAGTTTACTAAAATGTTAAAAATGTTGGATAAAAGCTATGTTGTTGTGTAAATCTTGTAAGACTTGTCTTGTTATGATTATTTAGTGCCGATCTATGTTGTGGTAGCTTGGATCATCATCTAACCCGGATTAGTCATGTTCATGAAACATGACATAGAATATGTTAAGAATGAAAAGGGTTAAATGACGAAACTCTACTACACACTAAACATGAACTTGAGTAAAAGTAATTTTTCTTGTAAAATAAGACTCTAAACATGTAGATCTAAAGATCTACAAGTGGTTTTTCGGAAGAACCAAGCAAAAATATTAGTCTTGTTTAAAACCCGGATCTTACATGAACTAAATATATTTTTAGTAAATAGACAAGTGTGTAAACACTTGTGTAACAAGGAAGTTCAACAAAGAAATATTTTTGTGAATCTTGACTAGAAGTTGTGAAACTTCATATTCTTTAAAAATAAAGTTTTTAAGAAACTAAACTTATTTTTAAAGATGACAAGACTTACTAAATGTGCTAGTAAGTTACTACACATTTTTGTAAATATTCAAGTTCATGAAATGGAGAAATTAGTGATCATTGTTGATGATTATTGTTGATAATTGTTGTTGACGATTTAAAAGAAAATAAACACATGTTTTGAAAACATGGGAAACCTCCATTTTTAGGGGAAACTCTGTCAAAATTTTTATAAATTTTGACACTTAGAAAAATATAAGTTTTTGAGAAACTTATTCCCTAAAAAGGTATTTAAAAGTATTACCAAGGTTTCCCTAATTTTTGGTAATAAGAAATGAGGATTTCTTCAAGAATAAAAATGGATATTAAGTATGTATATTTTGAGAAAAATATATATATTATTTGATCACCAACTTGTGTGCTAAGTGTATATAGTATGTGATATACGTGCTAGTGTATTAAGACTTAAAAATACACTAAATACTCATGAGGAGTATAAACATAAAAATACACACACAACATACAAGATACATAATTCGGGTGCAAAGTGCAAAACATGAGATACTTATATTAATTTTTGAGAAAATAATATAAGTAAAACACTTAGTTAAAAATATAGAATATTTTTAACACAAGAATATATACAAAAGAGAGTGACTGTACTTGTGCGACGCAAGTCTAGTGACTAACGTTAAGAAAACGCGTATAGGTTACGACGTTAATTAAGCAAATCCGGTGAAGTTTACGACGCACAGGAACGCAAAGTAGTGAGTTCATGCTCCCCCTTTTCTTTAACTGTTTTCAGTTTTTATAACTCTCGGGGGTGAAATACATGTTACAAATATTATAATTTTTACAAAGGGTAAAAATACGAGAAGCACTCGTGGTGAGTGCAATACGATGAGCTTTAAGAAAAGCCTAGAAAATACTAGATCATGTGAGCATAGACTAAATACAGAAATGCCATTAATACTTAATTAGGGACGAGGGTTAGATCTAACGGGTACGGCCGAGCCCCACTCAGGGTCCTTATGTGACCACTTGAGTGCTTCGGTGTCCCAGTCGAGGGAAATCGACACAGTCGAGGTTAATCGACACAGTCGAGGGTAATCGACACAGTCAAGGAAAATTGACGCAGTCGAGGCTAATCGACACAGTCGAGGGAAAATCGACACAGCGAAAGGAGAAAATACTAAAGCTCCCTATGTCCTCACATGCCTTAATGTCCTTGCTCAAACACTCATTTAGTACGTGGTGTACACAAGAAAACGTGATTTATACAATGAATACTTGATTTGTAGAGGTTACAAACTATGTTTTCACACAAGATATACAAGACGCATGAACTCGCTCAACTTTATGTTGATGTTTTCCAAAATTACATGTATTTCAGGTGACAGGATGGATCTTGGGCGCAAGTGTCATAACTAGAAGTAGACAACAAGTTTAGATGTCATCCACTTTTGTTGAATTGTAACCTAGTCAAAGGTCGTGTTTTAAAAACTTAAATAACAAGTGTTTGTAATACTCAAATTTTCATGAACGGATGGACATCGTTTTGATCATGTAGTTGTTTATTACGATTGAATGCAATGATAACAAGCTAGTCACACATCATACGCTTCCGCAAAAGACAGGGTGTGACATCAAGCTTCTAAATTCCAGTCCTAAAACAACATTTCTTCTCAATCGTTTCCTTGAGCTCATCCCAGCTCAGTGCATAAGCAGCGTCTGTGCCAAGGATCTGAGACTGAAGGTCTCACCATGAGAGTGAGTTATCTAGAAATAACCCCGGGATGTAGGTAACACTTTGTTGGGACGGACAGTCACTCATTCTTGGAATGGAGTCAATCTTTTTGGACCTACGAACAAATGCAACGGCGCCTCCTGTTCCGTCAGAGTTCAAAGGCTTGCAGTTCAGGAACTGTTTATAGGTGCAGCCAGTTTGGAGGGTTATCTCTAGTAATGCCATTGTTGTACTTAGAGCGGAGGGCTTTATGTCGTGCATTTATCTGTGAGATGCGTCCTTGCAGCTCGGTTTCTGCCCTTGGCAACGTACTGGTGTTTGTGTCGCGTCTGGGTGACATTCCCTTTTGTCGAAGTGGTGTGAAGCGGGTTAGACAACGTTTCAATTGTCTATGGGGTATATAGCAACATAAGCCATCATGTAATCACCCAATTTCACACGCAAATATACTCAATGTATGAGTGGGGAAGTAAATTTCTGAGCCTTCACATAGGCTTGCCAATTTGGCTTGTTGCTTGTAATAGAATGAACTCGAGGCTACATCGCCTCGCCTTGGTCATTCGTGTTTTAGATATTTCCTGCTACATTGGTTTTCATTAGCTTGACCCGCAGAGTCCACCAGGATTTATGTGCACTACAAGTCGTTATTACGTGGGCCCCCGTAATAATAAATTGTCTTGCACAGTTACCCCAAATTTTCTCTCGTCCAAGCAGATGATCAATCAATGAGCAACAGCAGGTGCATCGGCATGGACAGGGTCATGCTACAATGCGGGGTCAGGAGCAACGCCTGGCTCAGGGGCCACGGCTGGCTCCGGATCAAAAACTCCATCTCAAGATCAGCTGGATCAACAAACACAGGGGTTACAGGATCCTCCAAAGGCTGGTCTAAGTGCATGAACTCAATGTCATGGTCTGGATCAAAACCAGGTGGAAAAACAGAACCGTCCTCAATATCGCGATCAAACTCAAATCTGTGTGCGAGAACTGGGGCAGCTGATGACGCCATATCAGGGTCGGCGTCGTGTGAGTGGTGCTGCACTCCCTGTATGTGCAAAGATGCGGATGTCAGAAACTCAAATGAGTCTGGGATAGGGGAATTGGCATGAGTTTCCCCTGCAGAAGCGTCCGCATGCAGTAGTCTAATACCAGCAGCAATAGGGTCCTGCCCTCGAATGGGTCCTCCTCTAGTTGGTCGTTATCGTCGTTAGAGGCCACGTTGGGGGGGCATATCATCAACAGGATAAGCGGCAAGGGGGCACAGGAGCAGGGATCACCGCGAGTGGTAAACTCCCAACAAGATGGCCATCAGTAGGCTCTGCTACGACTTCAGGCAGCGCAAAAGGGCTGGAAGTCGTCATTGTCTGTGCCGGTAGTATCGGAAATGTACACCTCGTGCTTCGATGAAACTACGTCGTCTGACACTATGGCCATGGGATTCGTAGTGTCCATCTTTCTAGTATATGATGAAAGCATGATGTTTGTAACACAAACGCATATACGTATAATAATCAATCATATAATCATATAATCACATAAGTCACCAAGTAAGGTATCACATAATTCCCCTGGCCAAATTCCTCCCAGTCTCTAAGACTGCTCTATCCTCCACCTCGACCTCTTAGATCGAGCCTCGGTCCCCTTGACCGAGCCTCAGCCTTCATGACTGAGCCTACTCTTCCTAGCCTCACTAGCCAACTACCTCGGTCACCTAGACCGAGCCTCGATCCTCCAGACCGAGCCTCAGCCCTCCAGGCTGAGCCTATAATAAATCAACGTGTTCAACTACCTCGGTCACCTAGACCGAGCCTCGATCCTCCAGACCGAGCCTCAGCCCTCCAGGCTGAGCCTATAAATAATAAAATGTGCTCAACATTTGTTTGTAAAAAGTTTTGGATCTGGACTTAAGTGGTATGCAGTAAAATGTTTTCGTGAGAGCCCTAGTGATCATAGTCTAGACTCGAGAAAGAATCCTAGTTCGCTATGATCAGAGCTCTGATACCAAGCTGTCACACCCTGGCTTTGCGGAAGCATGGTTAATTTGGTGTGACTTCTTAATACCATAGCTTAATCATAACAAAGCTATATGAAATAAAATCATGCAAGAATCATCCATTGATTAAGTTTTAAAACCAGAGTAACACAACATTGTCTTAGGGACTTACAACCTCATAACATAAAACATTGTCTTTTACAACGTAACCATTAACATGAAATAAACGCAGTTCAAGATTTGTGACTTGTGTCACACCCTGCTAGTAGCGGAAGCGTATTGTGTGTGACGTAAGAAAGGTAATCATTGCATCCAAATGTATTAACTACATGAACCAACAACGATGCCATATGTATCTAGTTTTCAACAAAAGATTACAAGTTTTTAACATAGTTTCCAAATTCACCAACGTTTGACATAGCATAGTTCTAAGTTATTTTACATATAGCAAAAGATTGTTTTTGACACAACACATAGTGAGGTTTTGTCCCCTATATACCCATACGAAGTTGGGATATAAAAGACAAACCCTCCCAAAAGTGGCCATCGTTGTCATTTGTTTTCCCGAATCCCATAGTGAATCACCGGCTCAAGACCTGTTTCCTGAAATACATGTAGTTTTAAAAGTCAACAAAAAAAGTTAAGCGAGTTCATGCAGCATTTGATATCATATGAAATATAGTACTTGTTATCTTGTAATCATGGTATGTCCTGGTTTAAAATCATGGAGTCTGTTTAAGATCTATCAGTGGGTAGCTAGCCCCCTGACATAATGCGCCATAAGCAGAATAACCAACCCATAGACACTTAGTTCGCATTGGGATCAACAAAAGCACTCCACGGTTAACAACTAGGAGTGGGGCGTGCCTCAAGCCCAATAGATCTACACCTTTTGCACCTTGGTCACTACGTGATTAATGGTTATTAGTGTGTATTCCCTACTTATGCACATTGACCCTGTTTCCTACTCCGTAATTAACATACCAATAGTTTAACATGTATTTCCCCTCGATGTTTTTGAAAACAAAACATTGAAAACAGTGAAAGGAGGGACATGAACTCACAAATTTGCGTTCCTTGTATGTAATACCGTAGCGAGCGTCCGTACGTGTAATTAACCTACCTGTGTACTAACTTTATTAGACACTAGGTCTTTCGGACCTCGTACAAGTTGTTCATCTTGAATTCTTTATTATGTTTTCGCTTGACATCATTATTATTGGGCCTAGCCCTAGTTTTCTTGTTATTGGGCCTAGCCCTAGTTTTCTTGTGATTGGGCCTAGCCCTAGTTTTCTAGTGAGTCCGTTAAATATATTCTTGACATTTTTACCAAAAATTTACCAAGCATATAACTTAATAAGTTCGTTTTTCACACGAAAATACTTGGTAACTTTTATAGTTTCCGACTTTCCGGATTCTTGTTTTTGACCACTTAGTTATGCGTTCGCTTTAGTGTCTAAAAACATGTTATTTTTAGACTCGACATTGTAGTAACTTGTTTACGATGTCAATACGCCCAATTTGTCATCATCAAGTGTTATGTATTTCCATTTCGGCTATTTTATTTAATTGTCCGATTTTTACTAGCATTTCTTGGACCATGTAGGAACATGTGCGTGTATTTATTTTGATCACCCTATAGGTATCTAATACATACACATATATATAGCACACATTGCAAGTACTTAGCAAGTTTCCGAATAGATATAATTCTTACCAAAAATTATATTTATACTTTGTTATATTTTTACTCACTTTAATCTTGTAAAAATATATGTTTAAGTTCATAAGAACTTCTTTGAATATTTAACTATTAAATATTCCCATCAAAGTTTCCATAATGACGTTTATGACCACTAATCGCGTTTAACATTGTTAATCACCCTTTAATCCCCTCTTTAATCGCGATTAGATTTTTAGAAAAATTCGCCATAGTTTCCCCTAAACTATGACGTTTCCCACGTTACAAAAACGCGTTTAAAATCAATAATCAATTTTCTCAAATCACCACAATTTACCAAGTTTCACTAAATGTCATTTTATAACAACAATTTCACACTTTATCCTTCAAAGCTTATTATGAGCATTTCTTTGGTAAATTCTTTTATCACTTTAAAGTTAACCATTCTTCAAGTTTATTATGTATATGAACTTGTTTAAACTTGTTTTTCATCTTTTAAAGATTCTCACATCTTTATATAAAAATTCTCAAGACTTTTACATAACACTTTTCATAAGTAATATTACATAAACTTCTTTTTATGTCAAAAACCAAGTTCATTAGTGTTGTTAAAAGTCCTTTTCACATGATTATTCTTGGTTTATTCTTTCAAAAATCACTAAATCAAGTTTATATATAAATGCTCATAATCTTTGAAGTAGATGATCACTCTTGATTTAAACATAATCATGTTTAAATCACCTATTTATGTTCATCTTGGTAAGATGAACACAAATACCAAATACTACATGAATCTATTAACTTGATCATCATAAGCATACACTTTTAATTACTAATCTAGACAAAGATAACATAATCAACAAGATCACATGAATATTATAACACTAAACAACATAAATCAACACATAGCATCTTCATATTTAGTGTTTATTATCTTTGTGTTTAGGGTTTTAGATTATGTTAACTTTAATTTTCAAGATAATCAACTTGTACTTTAGTAATCTACTAGTAATATGAAGCATAAAAATGGTGATTAGAAGACTCACAAAGCACCCAAGCTAAATAAGAAGATTAGAAGATGATTAGGCTCCAAAGAAAGCTCCTAATGTAGCTCCATGCTTAGATGAGGTTGAAAGGCTTAGATTGTCACACCCCCAAAATCCACACACGGAGTACTACCGCTTGGAGGCGTGACATGACCAGGATCAAGCCACCAATCATATTGAACATAAGTATATACAAATCAAAAGTCATACATCAATACGATAGGTGTTTACAAAACCAAATATAAACAAGTGTGTAGCGGAAGCATTTAAAGTAAAACCCAATATAAGTTTAAGTACAAAATGTTATAGTGTTTAACATCACGTTCACGATCCATGTCCACAACGACTGTGCCTCCCGTGCAAGCTCCGTAAGTACCTATGGTCCTGCAAGGCATGTAACAGAGAGTCAACGACTAGTTGAGCGAGTTCACAGAAAGTAATGCGTAAATGTAAGTTTGTTTGTAACATGTGGCTCTACTGGGCCGGTAGTAAGTTCTATTGGTGGGGGCTTCCCGTGTTGTATAACCACTAGACTATTTGTAACCATATGTGTTCTTCACAACCGAGAACAGTAATACGTACAGGTGTTACGTAGGTTTTACGTAAGTATCCTTCCCAACCGAGGATAGGGGTACGCGGGGGTTTACGTAGGTTTTACGTAAGTGCCTGACACAACCGAGGCAGTAGTAAATATAGGTTCACGTAGGTTTTATATGAGTATCCTTCACAACCGAGGATAGCGAATAGCATAAGTATACGTAGGTTTTACGTATGGGTCCTGCACAACCGAGGACGATGGTATGGTAGTCTAGTAATAATGTCCGCATGAATCTATTCAACCTTATTCCTTAAATCCCATTCCCAAGCCCTGGGAATCCCATGCCTTGGTAGAAGTGTGAACTCACCTTGTTTGCTCGGTATGCTAAGTTAAGTGCTCACGGTTAATCAATCACGTCCTAAGATATGCACGAATATATAATCAGTTTGCATTCAAGTTGTTTGCACGTAAATATCATCATCATGAACATCGCATCAATCACATTACACTTATTTACAATCATACAAGTAATACTTATATACATAACAGCAGTTGACTAGCTCAGTTAAGTTCAACAGAAACAAATTACCAAACAATAAATCCCAGTCGACGAAACACCCACCATTTCGTCATGAGCCCCTCCGACGAATCACTTATGTTTCGTCAAACTACTCTCGGCGAAACACATTGTGTTTCGCCATGTCGGTTTCAACAATTTGATGTGTTTCGCCGGCCCCTCAGATTCGTCGAACACATAACAGTTTCAGCAATATATATCATGACACAAATAATCATATCACAAGTCCCTTGTGGCCGACAACTATCATTCACCGCTAATTCTCATAGGACCAAAATAACATATAGTGGATTGGACCTTCAACATCAACACCCGATTGGACCTTATATGCATTATCAACACTACCAACATCAATAATATAAATTTGCGGTTCACAATTCCCCAAACCATTGACCACCGATTTTTGTCCCACCAATCTCTATTTTAAATACAACCCATGTTACTAATTATGAATCTCATCATTTTCAGCCGACAATTCCATGTGTGTTCTTTATTTTTACAAAACAACAACAACATAAAAACAAACAATAAACAAATGAATCATGAGAACATATCCTTACAACACACACATGGGCTGCAACTAAGGCATTCATCATACCGAATATTTAATCAAAAACAAGTAATCGGTTCTTTATAATACACACTAACCGAGATGAAAAGAATGATGAATAAGCTAAGGGGGCTTCGAAAGTTCCAAACAGCCGTCACACAGAAGAGGGGCGCTTTAGGGTTTCTATTTTGTGAACGTCTGACGAAATGAGACGATTCTGTGTAATTTATATGCGTACAAGTGAACTGGGCCCTAATGGGCTCCGCGTAATAATGGGCCGGCGAAACAGCATGTTTCGCCGAGTTGGGTCATGGCGAATCACTAAATTTGTCGGGTCATTTCAGCTGTTAAAAGTTCAAGTGTTTTTCTAAAATACCAAGTCTCGATTTTAATATTAATCTCATACGTGCAAAATTCACAATACCAAACATTTCATGATATATTCTAAATCACATAAACATGTAACAATCATTGTGCCTTTCATTATAACATAACATAACATAACGGGTATAGCTACAAGTCAAACAACAAAATAATCGAAGTCGACGTGCATTTAATACGAAAATGAAAGTCGGAAACTCGAGTTGTCACATTATCCCCAACTTGAAAGAAATTTCGTCCCGAAATTTAGCATGCGGTTACTGAGGAAGCCAGGTAAGTTATCGTTTACTGGTTTTCCTGGGGTGTCACATCATTCCCCCGTTGAGTTGGAATTTCGTTCCGAAATTCCGTAGTAGCTTCAGCCTCAGTAGTAGTTGCATTGTTTTCGAACAACTGGGGATATTTGAGTTCCATTTGATCTTCGCGCTCCCAGGTGAACTCTGGGCCGCGACGGGAGTTCCAACGAACTCGTACAAGAGGTATTCTAGTGTTCTTGAGGACCTTAACATCCCGGTCCGTGATTTCAACTGGTTCCTCGACGAAATGCAACCGTTCGTCGATAGTGAGCTCCTTCAAAGGAACTATGAAGGTCTCATCTGACTGCCACTTCTTCAGATTCGACACATGAAAGACGTTGTGAACTGCACTGAGTTCAGCTGGTAAGTTCAGTCTGTAGGCCACTTTGCCTATCTTTTCTATGACTTCAAATGGTCCAACGTATCGTGGATTGAGTTTGCCTCGTTTGCCAAAACGAACAACACCCTTCCAAGGTGAAACTTTGAGTAGTGCTCGATCCCCAACTTGGAATTCGAGTATTTTCCTGTCTTTATCGGCGTATACTTTCTGACGGTCACGAGCTGCCGCCATGCGTTGTCGTATTTGAGCAATCTTTTCAGTAGTATCAACTACCATTTCAGGACCTGTGATCTGACTGTCACCCACCTCTGCCCAACAAAGAGGTGATCGGCATTTACGCCCGTACAATGCCTCAAATGGAGCAGCTTTAATGCTGGTGTGGTAACTGTTGTTGTATGAAAATTCCACAAGTGGCAGATGTTTTTCCCAGCCTTTGCCAAAGTCAATTACGCACGCCCGAAGCATGTCTTCTAGAGTCTGAATAGTGCGCTCAGACTGCCCATCGGTCTGAGGATGATAAGCTGTGCTCATGTCTAATCGTGAGCCAAAAGATTTGTGCATTGCTTGCCACAGTTCTGAAGTAAAACGTGCGTCACGATCAGAGATAATAGAGGTGGGCACCCCGTGCCTCGAGACAACTTCCTTAAGGTATACGTCTGCTAGAGTGGAGAACTTATCCGTTTCCTTGATAGCCAGGAAGTGAGCAGACTTTGTGAGTCGATCCACGATCACCCAAATAGTACCATTCCCACGCTGAGATCTAGGTAGGCCAGTAACAAAATCCATGGAAATTTGTTCCCATTTCCATTGTGGTATCTCAGGTTGCTGTAGTGGGCCTGATGGTTTCTGATATTCCGCTTTGACTCTCGCACAAGTCAAACACTTGCTTACGTAAGTTGCTATGTGAGCTCTCATGCTAGGCCACCAGTATGTAGTCCTAAGGTCGTGGTACATCTTATCCGAACCAGGATGTACTGAGTAGCGAGACTTATGAGCTTCATCCATTACAAGCTCGCGTAAGTTGCCATAGAATGGGACCCAGATACGTCCGGTTACATAATAGGCGCCGTCTGCCCTTTGTTCTAACCGTCGCCTTGAACCGCGTAGAGCTTCAGCCCTGACGTTTTCTGGTTTCAATGCTTCTACCTGAGCATCTCGTATCTGTGAAGGAAGACTAGACTGAATAGTGAGTTGCAACGCTCGTACACGCCTAGGTATAGTATCCTTTCGACTGAGGGCGTCAGCCACCACATTGGCTTTGCCCGGATGGTATTTTATAGCACATTCGTAATCGTTAAGTAGTTCAACCCATCTACGTTGTCGCATGTTCAAATCTTTCTGCTTGAAAATATATTCGAGGCACCTGTGATCGGTGTAGATGGTGCACTTGGTGCCATACAGATAATGTCGCCATATCTTGAGCGCAAAAACAACAGCTCCCAGCTCTAAATCGTGCGTAGTGTAATTCCGTTCATGAATCTTAAGTTGGCGTGAAGCATAAGCAATGACTTTATCCCGTTGCATCAATACACATCCAAGACCTTGGATGGATGCGTCGCAGTAGACTACAAAATCGTCCGTGCCTTCAGGCAATGAGAGGATAGGTGCGCTACAAAGTCTATCCTTTAAGTGCTGAAACGCAGCTTCCTGTGTATCACTCCAACGATAAGCAACACCTTTCTGTGTCAGCAATGTAAGCGGCTGTGCAATCTTTGAGAAGTCTTTGATGAACCGTCTGTAATAACCCGCCAAACCCAAGAATTGGCGTATTTCTGTTGGTGTACTAGGTGCAGGCCAGTTCTTGATCGAATCTACCTTGGATGGATCAACATGAATCCCATCCTTGTTTACCACGTGGCCTAGAAAGTGGACTTCACGAAGCCAGAAGTCGCATTTTGAAAACTTAGCGTATAGCTGTTCCGTTCGAAGAAGTTCCAGAATAAGTCGTAAATGATGCTCGTGTTCCTCCCGATTCTTCGAATAAATCAGGATGTCGTCGATGAAAACAATAACAAACTTGTCAAGATAAGGTTTGCACACTCTGTTCATAAGATCCATGAAAACCGCAGGCGCGTTCGTTAGTCCGAATGGCATGACTAGAAACTCGTAATGACCGTAGCGAGTTCTGAATGCTGTTTTGGAGACGTCCTCATCCCGGACTCTCAGTTGATGGTAACCTGACCTTAGATCAATCTTTGAGTAATAGCTCGACCCTTGTAACTGGTCGAATAAGTCATCGATGCGTGGAAGAGGATAACGATTCTTCACCGTCACCTTGTTCAGTTCGCGGTAATCTATGCACATACGGAAGGTACCGTCTTTCTTCTTTACAAATAATACTGGAGCTCCCCAGGGCGAAGAGCTAGGACGTATGAAACCCTTTTCCAAGAGTTCTTGCAATTGCTTAGACAGTTCTTCCAGTTCAGTTGGAGCTAAGCGGTAAGGCACTCGAGCTATAGGTGCTGCTCCTGGAGCTAGCTCGATCTGAAATTCGACCTGGCGATGGGGCGGTAACCCAGGTAACTCTTCAGGAAACACTTGAGGAAAGTCGCGTACTACAGGAATATTCCCAATCTTTTTCTCTGTCGTCGATGTATCAGTAACGAGTGCTAAAATAGCTATGTGGCCCTTTCGCAGACACTTCTGAGCCTTCAAGAAGGAGATGATGCCACTCACGACACCACACTTATCGCCTTGAACTTCGAGAGGTTCTTTGCCGGTACGGGGAATACGAATGATCTTCTCCTTGCATAGGATCTCTGCTTGTTGTTGGGATAACCAATCCATACCGATGACAATGTCGAAACTACTCAGAGTTATAGGAATGAGATCGATAGAGAAAGTCTGACCAGCGAGGATAAGATTACAACCCTGAACTATGTGTGTGGCTTCTAGACTTTTACCATTAGCTAACTCTATGACATGTTTGGTGTTCAAAAGTGTTGGTGCGCGTTTAAGCATTTGACTAACTTTCAGAGACATATAACTGGTATCCGCACCCGAATCAAATAATACGGTAACATAAAAGTCGTCAAGAAGAAACTTACCCGTAACCACATTAGGATCGTTCCTTGCGTCACTCTGACCAATCACAAACATACGACCCTTTGCACCATTGTTGTTGTTGTTGTTTCCCCCATTGTTGTTCCCAGTGCCCTGATTATTGTTGTTGTTGTTCCCATTACCCTGGTTGTTGTTGTTGTTCTGGTTTCGGTTTAACTGAGGGCAGTGTCTTTTGAAGTGACCTTCAGCACCACAATGAAAACATCCCTTGTTACCCTGTTGTTGATTCTGCGGTGCTTGCTGCTGCTGATTCTGAGTTACAGGACGTGGGCTCCTACAATCCTTGGCCTCATGGCCCATCCTGAGGCACCTCTGACAACGACCCTTGTTGCACTGGCCACTGTGATGCCTGTTACAGTTGTTACACTTTGGGAGGTTCCCTCGATAACTACCCTGCCTGTGATTGCCCGAAGATTGCTGACTAGGGCTCTGATAATCACTAATCTTGCGCTGCTGCTGTGCTTGAGACTGTACAGTCGCTGAACCCCTGCTGGAATCCCCTTCCCATTTCCGCTTGTTGTCACTGGGAGTAGCAGGAGTAACTGGAGTGGTAGCGGTAGTAGTAGTGCTGATACGTTTAGGCAGCCTGTTCTGTTCCACTGCTTGATCAGTAAGGCGATGAGCTAGCTTGACGATCTGTTGAATAGTGCCAAGATTTGCTGAGGTTACGTGGCTTTGAATTTCCGGCACCAGACCATTGAGATACAGTTCGATACGCTTAATGGGAGGGTCCACCATAGTAGGACACAGAATAGCCAACTCATTCGATCTTCTGGTGTACGCTTCAATTTCTGACCCCGTCATTTTCAAATGGTAAAATTCTACCTCCAGTTTATGAATATCATCTCGACTACAGTATTCCTCTTTAATCAATTCCTTGAAACCGTTCCAGGGTGTGGCGTTAGCAACAGCCAACCCTAACATCTGAACTTGCGCATTCCACCAAGTCAGCGCAATGCCTTCTAAAGTACCAGTGGCGTACTTCACCCTGCGAGCCTCAGGGCATTCACACATTTCAAATACAGACTCGAGCTTTTCAAACCAATGGAGGAGTCCAACCGCTCCTTCCGTGCCACTAAAGGTAGTAGGACGACAGTCCATGAAAGTTTTGAAGGTACAAACAGGTGGCTGAGCGTGCTGACCTGTTGTGTAAGAATCCAGGACAAGATTAAACACAATAGTTGGTTTAGGAGTGTAGGATCTAAAGATCCTAGTGTGAGTTACAACTGCAGGGTATACCTCCTGCTTGTGCGGCTGTAAGTGCCTCAGCAATTCGTTCGTTAATGAGAGCCGTCAGTTGGGCTTGCGTCATGTTGATACGTCCAGACATGATCTTCATAGTAAATATGACATAAGTGAGAGAGGTTCGCGAGTAGTGTGATAACAAAAGGGAATAATCACACAAGTGTTCTCATGCAATAGTGTTAAGTTAACCTAAGCATACCCGGAGCAAAGTTCTATGCAATTCTAGCAAGTAGGCAATAAAACATGTACCATATTACCTAAAATGTTGAGTCTTGCACGTGGAGCGAGGCGTCATTGTGGATCGTTGAGCACTGATTCGGTTATAGTCTGGTTTTAATAAAAACGTTTTCCCTTTATTAAAACCGAGTTCTCTATAACCAATGGCTCTGATACCAATCTGTCACACCCCCAAAATCCACACACGGAGTACTACCGCTTAGAGGCGTGACATGACCAGGATCAAGCCACCAATCATATTGAACATAAGTATATACAAATCAAAAGTCATACATCAATACGATAGGTGTTTACAAAACCAAATATAAACAAGTGTGTAGCGGAAGCATTTAAAGTAAAACCCAATATAAGTTTAAGTACAAAATGTTATAGTGTTTAACATCACGTTCACGATCCATGTCCACAACGACTGTGCCTCCCGTGCAAGCTCCGTAAGTACCTATGGTCCTGCAAGGCATGTAACAGAGAGTCAACGACTAGTTGAGCGAGTTCACAGAAAGTAATGCGTAAATGTAAGTTTGTTTGTAACATGTGGCTCTACTGGGCCGGTAGTAAGTTCTATTGGTGGGGGCTTCCCGTGTTGTATAACCACTAGACTATTTGTAACCATATGTGTTCTTCACAACCGAGAACAGTAATACGTACAGGTGTTACGTAGGTTTTACGTAAGTATCCTTCCCAACCGAGGATAGGGGTACGCGGGGGTTTACGTAGGTTTTACGTAAGTGCCTGACATAACCGAGGCAGTAGTAAATATAGGTTCACGTAGGTTTTATATGAGTATCCTTCACAACCGAGGATAGCGAATAGCATAAGTATACGTAGGTTTTACGTATGGGTCCTGCACAACCGAGGACGATGGTATGGTAGTCTAGTAATAATGTCCGCATGAATCTATTCAACCTTATTCCTTAAATCCCATTCCCAAGCCCTGGGAATCCCATGCCTTGGTAGAAGTGTGAACTCACCTTGTTTGCTCGGTATGCTAAGTTAAGTGCTCACGGTTAATCAATCACGTCCTAAGATATGCACGAATATATAATCAGTTTGCATTCAAGTTGTTTGCACGTAAATATCATCATCATGAACATCGCATCAATCACATTACACTTATTTACAATCATACAAGTAATACTTATATACATAACAGCAGTTGACTAGCTCAGTTAAGTTCAACAGAAACAAATTACCAAACAATAAATCCCAGTCGACGAAACACCCACCATTTCGTCATGAGCCCCTCCGACGAATCACTTATGTTTCGTCAAACTACTCTCGGTGAAACACATTGTGTTTCGCCATGTCGGTTTCAACAATTTGATGTGTTTCGCCGGCCCCTCAGATTCGTCGAACACATAACAGTTTCAGCAATATATATCATGACACAAATAATCATATCACAAGTCCCTTGTGGCCGACAACTATCATTCACCGCTAATTCTCATAGGACCAAAATAACATATAGTGGATTGGACCTTCAACATCAACACCCGATTGGACCTTATATGCATTATCAACACTACCAACATCAATAATATAAATTTGCGGTTCACAATTCCCCAAACCATTGACCACCGATTTTTGTCCCACCAATCTCTATTTTAAATACAACCCATGTTACTAATTATGAATCTCATCATTTTCAGCCGACAATTCCATGTGTGTTCTTTATTTTTACAAAACAACAACAACATAAAAACAAACAATAAACAAATGAATCATGAGAACATATCCTTACAACACACACATGGGCTGCAACTAAGGCATTCATCATACCGAATATTTAATCAAAAACAAGTAATCGGTTCTTTATAATACACACTAACCGAGATGAAAAGAATGATGAATAAGCTAAGGGGGCTTCGAAAGTTCCAAACAGCCGTCACACAGAAGAGGGGCGCTTTAGGGTTTCTATTTTGTGAACGTCTGACGAAATGAGACGATTCTGTGTAATTTATATGCGTACAAGTGAACTGGGCCCTAATGGGCTCCGCGTAATAATGGGCCGGCGAAACAGCATGTTTCGCCGAGTTGGGTCATGGCGAATCACTAAATTTGTCGGGTCATTTCAGCTGTTAAAAGTTCAAGTGTTTTTCTAAAATACCAAGTCTCGATTTTAATATTAATCTCATACGTGCAAAATTCACAATACCAAACATTTCATGATATATTCTAAATCACATAAACATGTAACAATCATTGTGCCTTTCATTATAACATAACATAACATAACGGGTATAGCTACAAGTCAAACAACAAAATAATCGAAGTCGACGTGCATTTAATACGAAAATGAAAGTCGGAAACTCGAGTTGTCACATAGATCTAGTGTAAAATGTAGTGTTTATGGAAGATTGAAAGTGGTTCAAGTGTGTGTTCTTGGAGCCGATTTCAAAGGGACCAAGGAAGGGTTTCTTTTGCTTGAACTTTATGAGAAAGTATGATAGGATAAGTATGGTGGAAGTATGGTATGTTGAGAAGGTTTTTCAACAACAACTCTTATCAAAACCATGCTTCTAGTATCAAATTTTCAACCAAGATATGGTGAGTGGGGACCCACCATTTTCGGCCCACATGGAAGGGGGGGGGTATTTTGTAAATTTTTATAAAAATTTATTAAAGAACTAGATATTTTAGTAATTAGGAGGTGTAGGGTGATTAGGGGTTTAATTACGTCGTTAAGGGGTGATTAGTGTTTCGGAACCAAAATTATTATTAACTAGTTTACCAAACTAGTAAAAATCATGTTTTGATACTTAAAACGCTTTTCGTTTCGTCGTCGGCTCGTTTACGGTACTTTTGTGTCGTACCGAAAATGATTCCGAGTCCCAAATTTAGCTTAACTAGTTCACTAGATTCTCCGTTTGCTTGTTTCGTGACCAAAAATATCGCTTACTAGTTCGTCGAGTCGCTAACGGATCAGTTTAGTGCATAGCGACGTAACGCCGAAAACTTGTGATTATGAATCTTCCGTTGGTATTATCTTATGGTTTTTGTATGTTTTTCATAGATTGACATTATTCCAAAGTCCCGGAAATGCTTTGTTTTAGGTTCGGACGCATTAAAAATACCATATTTTAAGCCGAAATGGACATTTTGAAAATTAGGGCGTTATACCGGAAAGTCTTGTTTCTTGGCAAGAGGTGTTTTCACAATAAAGGGTTTCTCATAAAAATGGACTCAGTTATGTTATCCGAGTGTCGTTTTTCTGTGTTTTGGTCTAGTTTCACGGTTTGCTGGCATGAATAGTGTAACCGTGAATAGTGCACGCAGCACTTTCTACCAACATCTTTAGGACATTGTTAGCTTGGTTTCGCCATACGACAAAAACCAACATATGTTTTAGTTTTGTTCCTTGTCCTAACCTTGTTATTCAATTAACGACACTGTTACGTAATTAAATTACGCTAAATGCATGAGATTAAGAGATATAAATAGTGATTAGATTGTACGGAATTACCAGTTATTTGCCAGTTGTCACATTCTCCCCCTGTTAAAAAGAATTTCGTCCCGAAATTCAAGTTGAGCCATCCTTTGCAGGAGTCTTCTTAAACAGGTGGGGATATTTTTCCTTAATCTGATCTTCACGTTCCCATGTGTACTCGGGTCCGTGACGTGAATTCCAGCGGACCTTGATCAGTTCGATAGTACTTCTCCTTGTATTGTGGACCTTCCGATCCATAACCTCAACGGGTTCTTCGGTAAACTGAAGCGTCTTGTCTACATGAATCTCATCCGCTGGAATGATAACTGTATGAACTGTCGGACTTCTCCTGAGGTTCGACACATGAAATGTGTCATGTACGTTACTGAGTTCTTCTGGCAACTTCAACCTGTACGCGACGGTACCGATCTTTTCTAGAATCTCAAACGGCCCAATGTATCTCGGGTTTAGCTTCCCGCGCTTCCCGAATCTAGCTACGCCTTTCCAAGGTGAGACTTTTAGTAAGGCTTTGTCTCCGACCTCGAAAGAGCGTGGTTTACGTTTTCCGTCCGCGTACCACTTTTGTCTGTCACGAGCCGCTTTGATACGGTCTCGTATTTTTGCTATCTTGTCAGTAGTATCTTGGACTAGTTCAGGGCCGACGAGTTGTTTGTCTCCGACTTCCGCCCAACACAGCGGTGATCGGCACTTCCGTCCGTATAGTGCTTCGAATG
Source organism: Helianthus tuberosus (assembly GCA_030545235.1). Classification (NCBI taxonomy): domain Eukaryota; kingdom Viridiplantae; phylum Streptophyta; class Magnoliopsida; order Asterales; family Asteraceae; genus Helianthus; species Helianthus tuberosus. The sequence continues at coordinate 44,244,424 of CM060426.1, read as the reverse complement.
GGGCGGCTTTAATGCTTGTGTGATAACTGTTATTATATGAGAACTCTACCAGCGGTAAATGATTATCCCAATTTCCGCCCAAGTCCATCACACAGGCGCGAAGCATGTCTTCCATTGTTTGGATGGTTCGCTCGCTTTGCCCATCGGTTTGCGGATGGAATGCGGTACTCAGATTCAGACGAGATCCAAGCGATTCTTGAAATGATTGCCATATTCTTGATACAAAGCGACCGTCACGATCCGAGATTATTGAAGTAGGCACTCCATGACGTGCCACAATCTCGTTGAGGTAAATTTCGGCTAACTTCTCGGTACTGTCTTTTTCACGAATAGGTAGGAAGTGAGCCGACTTGGTTAATCGATCAACGATAACCCATATCATGTTATGACCTCGAGAGGTCCGTGGGAGTCCTGTAACGAAATCCATTGATATTTGCTCCCATTTCCAAACCGGAATCACTGGTTGTTGTAATAACCCAGATGGCTTTTGATATTCGGCCTTAACCTTTGCACAAGTTAGGCAATTCCTAACGTAAATCCCAATATCTTTCTTGAGTTTAGGCCACCAATAAAATTCTCTCAGATCCTGATACATCTTATCAGTTCCGGGGTGTATCGAATATCTGGACTTGTGTGCTTCATCCAGCACTAAGTTTCGTAAGCCACCAAAATAGGGAATCCAGATTCTTCCTCCGAAATATAAAGTGCCATCCTTATTTGTTTCCATGTGTTCCCTTGCTCCTCGCAAGTATTCTGCTCGTATATTTCCTGGTTTTAGGGCTTTCCGTTGTGCGTCGCGCACTCGAGTTGTAAAGTTTGTCTGGATTGTCAATTCTAAAGCCCGTACTCGAAATGTTCTAACTCGTTCTTTTCGACTCAAAGCATCCGCTACAACGTTTGCTTTCCCCGGATGGTATCTGATTTCACAGTCATAGTCGTTCAACAATTCTACCCATCGCCGCTGGCGCATGTTTAATTCTTTTTGATTGAATATGTGTTGAAGACTTCTATGATCAGTGAATATGGTACACTTAGTACCATAGAGATAATGACGCCATATCTTTAAAGCGAACACCACTGCACCTAATTCCAGGTCATGAGTGGTATAGTTCTTTTCATGAACTTTTAACTGCCGCGACGCGTACGCGATGACTTTTTCACGTTGCATTAACACACAACCCAAGCCTTGACGCGATGCATCACAGTACACCACGAAGTCATCGGTGCCGTCCGGGAGTGATAAGATTGGCGCTTGGCATAGTTTATCTTTGAGCGTTTGGAATGCCATTTCCTGTTTTTCACCCCAATCGAACTTTCTATCCTTCTGGGTGAGCGAGGTTAGCGGTTGAGCAATTTTAGAAAAATTCTCTATGAATCTTCGATAGTACCCCGCTAAACCCAGAAATTGTCTTACTTCCGTCGGGGTCCTTGGAGTGTTCCAGCTCTTTATGGCTTCTATCTTAGTGGGATCAACATGTATTCCGTTCTCGTTCACCACATGACCGAGAAATTGTACTTCACGAATCCAAAATTCACATTTTGAGAACTTGGCGTACAATTGTTCTTTCTTAAGCAACTCTAGAATAGTTCTCAAGTGTTGTTTGTGTTCCGCCTCAGTTCGTGAGTATATTAAGATGTCATCAATGAATACGATCACGAACTTGTCCAGGTATGGTTTACATACCCGATTCATCAAGTCCATGAATACGGCGGGAGCGTTCGTTAAGCCGAAAGGCATAACAAGGAACTCATAATGCCCATAGCGAGTCCTAAACGCTGTCTTAGGTATGCTTTCCTCCTGAACCCTCAGCTGATGGTATCCGGATCTTAGATCGATCTTGGAGTAGAAGCTGGAACCTTGTAACTGATCGAACAAGTCATCAATCCTCGGTAACGGATACCGATTTTTGATAGTTAGCTTGTTTAGTTCTCTGTAATCAATGCACATTCGAAAGGTTCCATCCTTCTTCTTGACAAATAATACCGGAGCTCCCCAAGGTGAGAAACTCGGTCTAATGAATCCCTTGTCAAGCAACTCCTGAAGCTGAGTAGATAATTCCTGCATCTCCGAGGGCGCGAGTCTATATGGAGCTTTTGCCACCGGTGCTGCTCCTGGCACCAGATCGATATGAAATTCCACTTGTCGTTGTGGTGGCAGTCCCGGCAAGTCTTCCGGAAAAACTTCGGGATATTCCCTTACCACAGGGATGTCTTCCACCTTGCGCTCCTCGGCCTTCTTGTTAATGACATGAGCAAGAAAGGCGATGTATCCTTTCCTGAGATATTTTTGAGCCTTCATGCAACTAATAACTCGTAAAGGCGTGTCTTGTTTCTCCCCGTGTACTAGTAAATGTTCTCCATCGGTTAGAGGAATGCGTATGATCTTCTCATGACATATGACTTCGGCTCGGTTATTGGATAACCAATCCATACCAACTACGACATCGAAACTACCTAACGAAACTGGTAAGAGATCTATGTCGAACTTTCGTTCACCCAGTTCTAAGGTACAATTCTTTATGATTTCCCCCGATTCTACTAATTCCCCGTTAGCCAATTCAATCGAGTATGGAACATTCAGTTTGCTCGTTTCTACCCCAAGTATGTCTCTAAATTCCTTAGAAATGAAACTATAATCTGCTCCAGTATCGAAAAGAATAGATGCAAAGTGGTTATTGATAGGAAACGTACCGGTGACCACATTCGGGTCCTGGCGAGCGTCCTTGGCTCCTATCACAAATGATCTCCCCCGAGCTTGAATTTCTTTCGGGCAATCCCTCTTGAAGTGTCCTTTGTCACCACAATTAAAGCAACCTTGATCCTTGTTATTCGTACCTCGGCATGTTTCGGTGCGGTGCCCAAACCTATTACATTTGTCACACCTGATGCTACGACACTCTCCGTAGTGGTGAAGAGGGCATGTATTGCACTTCGGTGCAGTTCCAGCGTAAGGTTTCTTATCGGGATTGTTGGTGGTAGTGGTAACATAAGCTTTTGCATCCCTAGTTTCCTTCGCGGGTGCTCCTTTGTTGTTGTTATTCTTGTTGTTCCTCCCCCGCGAACCTTTCTTAAAATGAGAAAACTTCCTTTTATTATAGCCCGAATTTTCCACAGCAGTATCCTTTTTGTTTGACCCAGCCTCATCGAACTTTCCTTGACGTAGTGCTTCCTCGGTAAGTGATACAGCCAAATCGATTGCTTCGCCAATCTCCGTAGGCTTAGAAGCAGTAACCAGACTTAGTATTTGGGGGGCAAGTCCCCAAATATACCTCTCGATCCTCTTGTACTCGGGGTCCACCAAATATGGGACTACACGGGATAAATCGTGAAATCGCTGCGTGTAACCCGCGATATCCGCACCAATCATTTTCAAATTCCAGAATTCTGTTTCTAGCTTCTGGATTTCCGACTTTGAACAATACTTTTTCCTCATCAACTCTTTTAGTTCCTCCCAGGTCAGGCCATACGCAGCAGTTTCGCCTTTCGTTTGGACCTGGAGGTTCCACCACGATAGTGCCCCATCAACGTATAGTCCGGTGACATAAGTAACCCTTTGTTCAGCAGGGCACTTGCTCATTCGAATAACTGAGTCGGTCTTCTCAGTCCAACGAACGAAGGAAACGGCACCTCCCGTACCGTCAAAATTTAGGGGTTTGCAGTCTAAGAACTGCTTATACGTGCAACCTGAAATTATCATATGCACAAATTCAAGAGTGAATATCAAGAGCACGATTAGAATGGATGAGAGTATCGCGTAGATTAATGATTAACTAAGCATTACCAGTCGGATGATTGCTTCCAGAAGTACCTCCTGTTCCACCGCTTTGTTCAGGGCGGTTAGCTTCGTATTGAGCAATCGCTTGGGAAATGCGTTCGTTCAATTCTTCTTGTGTTGTCGGCAACGGGTTCGTTTTTGTTCTTCCACGACGGGGCGGCATTGTCTTCTAAATAAAATATCGATCTCTGTTAGACAAGTATTTAATAATAAATATTGTCAAGTATATATATATAAACACGTCGGGTTTATATAGATAATAAATGCATACACACGTACACAGGACATAGCCACACAATCACAAGTACGCATAAACACCACGTCATCATAATGGTCGTATAACTCAACATGTAGAAAACACCATGCCACAATATAACATCAACCATAAGTCCACCATGTCATAACAATATCAATCAAAATATCATCACATCACCATAAGATCAACCACAACATAAAAGAAGTACAATGTGAAATACAGAAAACATACTTTTATACATAGCAACAACTTGATACATTTGTTCATGAAGATCAAAAGGACATAGGGATACATACCCCTAGTCAGTACAAGTTACAATACAAAAGTAAAATTTCTATTACATTGCATCTTCATGTCTTCTGGTTGTCTTCAAAAGTCTTGATCTTCGTAACCCTTGGTCTTCATAAAAGTGGTAGTCTCCCCAAAAGATAGCTATATACATACGGCCAACATAAGACCAACATACAACTGACAGACTACTGGTGTGGAGATGGTGGAGGTGGTGACTGTGGTAGTGGTGGTGGTGATGGAGGGGGTGATGCTGGTAATGGTGGCTGTGGTGATGCAGGTGGTGGGGGTGGAGCAACGGCAGCTCTGATCGCGGCCATATCAGTCTGCATCTCACCGAGTCTACGGAAAATGATAGAGATCTGGACCTCGTGAGATATAGTCATGTCCGCCATAACGGGCAGAGAGATGGGCGGGGTATAATATGTGACAACTCGAGTTTCCGACTTTCATTTTCGCATTAAGTGCACGTTGACTTTGACTGTGTAGTTGTTTGACTTGTTTAACTTGTAACTGTATACGTTATTTTGTAATGAACGCATTGTGGTTGCATGATTTTGTTTTTAGCTGTATAACATGAAACACCTGTTGAAGACTTAAACTGTTTAAAACATGAAAGGACCCGACGAAACAGACTGTTTCGTCATATACATCCCGACGAAACTAAGGTGTTTCGCCATAGAACTTCACGACGAAACTGATGTGTTTCGTCGGCCCACTGATTCGCGAAGCCCATTAAGGGCCCAGAACGGTAATTCGTGTATATTAACGTGAACCGACTCCCTGTTTCACACTTTTTAACAAAAAAAAATAGAAACCCTAGAACTCTCCACTCTGTGAAGGCGATACCCATCATCAACCATCATCTTTCTCTCTCGAATCCTCCCTTGTTCATCTCGAATATCTCGGTTAGTGCGTGCTCGTCTAAATCGGTTTCTTTGTCCCTTGATTTCTTTATACATGTTGTGTTTATGCATGATTGCTGGATTATAGGAGGGTATGTTGATGATACTCGGTTCTGAATGTTGTTTATATGGCCTGATTCTGAATACACATTAGTATCTTGATAGGAATCGATGATATGATGTTGTATGTTAATCTATATGTTGTACACATAACCTAGGGTTTGTACTAGACGTTAAGAACCGTGATACTTATGTTATGATGATGTTACGATGATTCTGCGTTGAATGATTACTGTATGATTGAGGAATTGCTGTTTTACGGCTGTTAGGGTTTATGTGTTTTTCGCATCTGCTGTAACTGATGTCTGCGAAACTGAACTGTTCGACGAAACAGAACTCTCGGCGAAACAGAATGTGTTTCGCCAAGAGTAGTCGACGAATCAGAAGTTCTGTTTCGCCAGGGGACACCTCGACGAAACAGAATGTGTTTCGCCAATATTGTGATTCGTCACTATATGTGTTTCGCCACTATCTGTGTTTCGCCAACATGCGTGTTTCGCCGAATAGCTAATCTGTGCAGTAACTTGAGTTAATTCTGTTAAATGCTAACTGGAATATTTAACTGCTGTTAAGTGTAGCCATCTTGTATATTATTGTGATTACGTGCTACATGTTTATACGTGCATAATTTGGTCACAAACTGATTTCACATACGTGCATACTTTAGGACGTGATTGACTTACTTTGAGCACATACCTAGCATACCGAGCGAAACAAGGTGAGTTCACACATTTTCTAAGGCATGGGATTCCCGGTGGTTGGGAATGGGTTAAACAAATTAAAACGGAACCTACATATTCTCCTTGGGTAGGATATGTACCGCCATCCTCCATGGGTAGGATGCCAATATAAATCCTATGTATTCTCCTTGGGTAGAATACATACGTTCGTCCGGTAGGACAACAACCTTAACATACGTTCGTCCGGTAGGACAACAACCTTAACATACGTTCGTCCTCCTTGGGTAGGACAACAAACATTAACGCATGCTCGTCCTCCTTGGGTAGGACAATCACACTCGCTACGGTCCTTGGATTAAGAAGGGCACGTACACATACGACTAGTCAACGCTATTTATCGCACGCATGCCTGGACTGGCAGCAAGGACTAACGCGATACAATTTCTAAACTTCGCAAACATGCCTAGAGGGCCGCGATGCTATTACATACGATTTACGAAACGAACATTATAACTAAATAACTAACAGTGAACTCGCTCAACTAGTTGTTGACTCTCTGTTACATGCCTTGCAGGAAAATAGGTACTCTTGGAGCTTGCACGGGAGGCGCAGTCGTTGTGGGCACGGACGTGGATGTTTTGTTAAACATTATAACATTTTGTACTCAAACTTATGTTGGGTTTTACATTAATGCTTCCGCTATACCCTTGTATATATTTGGTTTTGTAAACACCTATCGTATTGATGAATGACTTTTGATATAATTATGTTCAATATGATTGGTGGCTTGATCCTGGTCATGTCACGCCTCCAAGCGGTGGTACTCCGCGTGTGGATTTTGGGGGTGTGACAGATTGGTATCAGAGCCATTGGTTATAGAGAACTCGGTTTTAATAAGGGGAAAACATTTTTTTATTAAAACCAGACTATAACCGAAACAGTGCTCAACGATCCACAACGACGCCTCGCTCCACGTGCAAGACTCATCACTCTAGGTAATATGGTACATGTCTTATTGCCTACTTGCTAGAATTGCATAGAACTTTGCTCCGGGTATGCTTAGGTTAACTTGACACTATTGCATGAGAACACTTGTGTGATTATTCCCTTTTGTTATCGCACTACTCGCGAACCTCTCTCACTTATGTCATATTTGCTATGAAGATCATGTCTGGACGTATCAACATGACGCAAGCCCAACTGACGGCTCTCATTAACGAGCAAATTGCTGCGGCACTTGCAGCCGCACAAGCAGGAGGTCAGCACGCTCAGCCACCTGTTTGTACCTTCAAAACGTTCATGGACTGTCGTCCTACTACTTTTAGTGGCACGGAAGGAGCGGCTGGACTCCTCCATTGGTTTGAAAAGCTCGAGTCGGTATTTGAAATGTGCGAATGCCCTGAGGCTCGCAGGGTGAAGTACGCCACTGGTACACTAGAAGGCATTGCGCTGACTTGGTGGAATGCGCAAGTGCAGATGTTAGGGTTGGCTGTTGCTAACGCCACACCCTGGAATGATTTCAAGGATTTGATTAAAGAGGAATACTGTAGCCGTGATGACATTCATAAGCTGGAGGTAGAGTTTTACCACTTGAAAATGACGGGGTCAGAAATTGAAGCGTACACCAGAAGATCGAATGAGTTGGCTATTCTGTGTCCTACTATGGTGGACCCTCCCATTAAGCGTATTGAACTGTATCTCAATGGTTTGGTGCCGGAGATTCAAAGTCACGTAACCTCAGCGAATCTTGGCACTATTCAACAGATCGTCAAGCTAGCTCATCGCCTCACCGATCAGGCGGTTGAACAAAACAGGCTGCCTAAACGTATCAGCGCTACTACTGCTACCACTCCAGTTACTCCTGCTATTCCCAGTGACAACAAGCGGAAATGGGAAGGGGATTCCAGCAGGGGTTCAGCTATTGTACAGTCTCAAGCACAGCAACAGCGCAAGACTAGTGATTATCAGAGTTCGAGTCAGCAATCGTCTGGTGGTCAGGGGCAGAGTGGATATCGGGGAATTCATCCACTGTGTAACAGGTGCAACAAACACCACAGTGGTCAGTGTCGTAGAGGCCGCTGTCAGAGATGTCTAAGAGTAGGTCATGAGGCTAAAGATTGCAGGAGCTTAAGGCCTGCGAATCAGAACCAGCAACAACAGTCACCCGTTCCACGAAACCAGTCACAGCAACAACAACAAGGAAATAAGACATGCTTTCAGTGTGGGGCTGAAGGTCATTTCAAGCGGAACTGTCCCCAATCAAACCAGAATCAAAGCAACAATAACAATAATCAGGGCAGTGGGAACAACAATGGTGCAAAAGGTCGTATGTTTGTGATTGGCCAGAGTGACGCAAGGAACGATCCTAATGTGGTTACGGGTAAGTTTCTTCTCGACGACTTTTATGTTACCGTATTATTTGATTCGGGTGCGGATACCAGTTATATGTCTCTGAATGTTAGTCAAATGCTTAAACGCGCACCAACACTGTTAAGCACCAAACATGTCGTAGAGTTAGCTAACGGTAAAAGTCTAGAGGCCACACACATAGTTCAGGGTTGTAATCTTATCCTCGCTGGTCAGACTTTCTCTATCGATCTCATTCCTATAACTCTGAGTAGTTTCGACATTGTCATCGGTATGGATTGGTTATCCCAACAGCAAGCGGAGATCCTATGCAAGGAGAAGATCATTCGTATTCCTCGTTCTGGCAAAGAACCTCTTGAAGTTCAAGGCGACAAGAGTGGTGTCGTGAGCGGCATCATCTCCTTCTTGAAGGCTCAGAAGTGTCTGCGAAAGGGCCACATAGCTATTTTAGCCATCGTTACTGATACATCGACGACAGAGAAAAAGATTTGGGATATTCCTGTAGTACGCGACTTTCCTCAAGTGTTTCCTGAAGAGTTACCTGGGTTACCGCCTCATCGCCAGGTCGAATTTCAGATCGAGCTAGCTCCAGGAGCAGCACCTATAGCTCGAGCGCCTTACCGCTTAGCTCCAACTGAACTGGAAGAACTGTCTAAGCAATTGCAAGAACTCTTGGAAAAGGGTTTCATACGTCCTAGCTCTTCGCCCTGGGGAGCTCCAGTATTATTTGTAAAGAAGAAAGACGGTACCTTTCGTATGTGCATAGATTACCGTGAACTAAACAAGGTGACCGTGAAGAATCGTTATCCACTCCCACGCATCGATGACTTATTCGACCAGTTACAAGGGTCGAGCTATTACTCAAAGATTGATCTAAGGTCAGGTTACCATCAACTGAGAGTCCGGGATGAGGACGTCTCCAAAACAGCATTCAGAACTCGCTACGGTCATTATGAGTTTTTGGTCATGCCATTCGGGCTAACGAACGCGCCTGCGGTTTTCATGGATCTTATGAACAGGGTGTGCAAACCTTATCTTGACAAGTTTGTTATTGTTTTCATTGATGACATTCTGATTTACTCGAAGAGTCGGGAGGAACATGAGCAACATTTACGACTTATTCTGGAACTCCTTCGAACGGAACAACTGTACGCTAAGTTTTCAAAATGCGACTTCTGGCTTCGTGAAGTCCACTTTCTAGGTCACGTGGTAAACAGGGATGGGATACATGTTGATCCATCCAAGGTAGATTCGATCAAGAACTGGCCTGCACCTCGCACACCAACAGAAATACGCCAATTCTTGGGTTTGGCGGGTTATTACAGACGGTTTATCAAAGACTTCTCAAGGATTGCACAGCCGCTTACATTACTGACACAGAAAGGTATTGCCTACCGTTGGAGTGATACACAGGATACAGCGTTTCAGCACTTAAAGGATAGACTTTGTAGCGCACCTATCCTCTCATTGCCTGAAGGCACGGACGATTTTGTAGTCTACTGTGATGCATCTATCCAAGGTTTTGGATGTGTGTTGATGCAACGGGATAAAGTTATTGCTTATGCTTCGCGCCAACTTAAGATTCACGAACGGAATTACACTACACACGATTTAGAGCTTGGAGCTGTTGTTTTTGCGCTCAAGATATGGCGACATTATCTGTATGGCACTAAGTGCACCATCTACACCGATCACAGAAGTCTTGAGTATATTTTCAAGCAGAAAGACCTGAACATGCGACAACGTCGATGGGTCGAGTTACTGAACGATTACGAATGTGCTATAAAGTACCATCCAGGCAAGGCCAATGTGGTGGCCGACGCCCTCAGTCGAAAGGATACTATACCTAGGCGTGTACGAGCGTTGCAACTCACTATTCAGTCTAGTCTTCCTTCACAGATACGAGATGCTCAGGTAGAAGCATTGAAACCAGGAAACGTCAGGGCTGAAGCCCTACGCGGCTCAAGGCAACGGTTAGAACAAAAGGCAGACGGAGCCTACTATGTAACAGGACGCATCTGGGTCCCACTCTATGGTAACTTACGCAAGCTTGTAATGGATGAAGCTCATAAGTCCCGTTACTCGGTACATTCAGGTGCAGATAAAATGTACCACGACATCAGAACTACATATTGGTGGCCTAGCATGAAGGCCCACATAGCAACCTACGTTAGCAAGTGTTTGACTTGTGCGAGAGTCAAAGCAGAATATCAGAAACCATCAGGCCCACTCCAACAACCTGAGATACCACAATGGAAATGGGAGCAAATTTCCATGGATTTTGTTACTGGCCTGCCTAGATCTCAGCGCGGAAATGATACTATTTGGGTGATCGTGGATCGACTCACAAAGTCTGCTCACTTCTTGGCTATCAAGGAAACGGATAAGTTCTCCACTCTAGCAGACGTATACCTTAAGGAAGTTGTCTCGAGGCACGGGGTGCCCACATCTATTATCTCTGATCGTGATGCACGTTTTACTTCAGAACTGTGGCAAGCAATGCACAAATCTTTTGGCTCTCGATTGGACATGAGCACAGCTTATCATCCTCAGACAGATGGGCAGTCTGATCGCACTATTCAAACTCTAGAAGACATGCTTCGGGCGTGCGTAATTGACTTTGGCAAAGGCTGGGAAAAACATCTGCCACTTGTGGAATTTTCGTACAACAACAGTTACCACACCAGCATTAAAGCTGCTCCATTTGAGGCTTTGTACGGGCGTAAATGCCGATCACCTCTTTGTTGGGCAGAGGTGGGTGACAGTCAGATCACAGGTCCGGAAATGGTAGTTGATACTACTGAAAAGATTGCTCAAATACGACAACGCATGGCGGCAGCACGTGACCGTCAGAAAGTATACGCTGATAAAGACAGGAAAATACTCGAATTCCAAGTTGGGGATCGAGCACTACTCAAAGTTTCACCCTGGAAGGGTGTTGTTCGTTTTGGCAAACGAGGCAAGCTCAATCCACGATACGTTGGACCATTTGAAGTCATAGAAAAGATAGGCAAAGTGGCCTACAGACTGAACTTACCAGCTGAACTCAGTGCAGTTCACAACGTATTTCATGTGTCGAATCTGAAGAAGTGGCAGTCAGATGAGACCTTTATAGTTCCTTTGAAGGAGCTCACTATCGACGAACGGTTGCATTTCGTCGAAGAACCAGTTGAAATCACGGACCGGGATGTTAAGGTCCTCAAGAACACTAGAATACCTCTTGTTCGAGTTCGTTGGAACTCCCGTCGTGGCCCAGAGTTTACCTGGGAACACGAAGACCAAATGGAACTCAAATATCCCCAGTTATTCGAAAACAATGCAACTACTACTGAGGCTGAAGCTACTACAGAAGTTCGGGATGAAATCCCAACTCAACGGGGGGATGATGTGACACCCCAGGAAAACCAGTAAACGATAACTTACCTAGCTTCCTCAGTAACCGCATGCTAAATTTCGGGACGAAATTTCTTTCAAGTTGGGGATAATGTGACAACTCGAGTTTCCGACTTTCATTTTCGCATTAAGTGCACGTTGACTTTGACTGTGTAGTTGTTTGACTTGTTTAACTTGTAACTGTATACGTTATTTTGTAATGAACGCATTGTGGTTGCATGATTTTGTTTTTAGCTGTATAACATGAAACACCTGTTGAAGACTTAAACTGTTTAAAACATGAAAGGACCCGACGAAACAGACTGTTTCGTCATATACATCCCGACGAAACTAAGGTGTTTCGCCATAGAACTTCACGACGAAACTGATGTGTTTCGTCGGCCCACTGATTCGCGAAGCCCATTAAGGGCCCAGAACGGTAATTCGTGTATATTAACGTGAACCGACTCCCTGTTTCACACTTTTTAACAAAAAAAAATAGAAACCCTAGAACTCTCCACTCTGTGAAGGCGATACCCATCATCAACCATCATCTTTCTCTCTCGAATCCTCCCTTGTTCATCTCGAATATCTCGGTTAGTGCGTGCTCGTCTAAATCGGTTTCTTTGTCCCTTGATTTCTTTATACATGTTGTGTTTATGCATGATTGCTGGATTATAGGAGGGTATGTTGATGATACTCGGTTCTGAATGTTGTTTATATGGCCTGATTCTGAATACACATTAGTATCTTGATAGGAATCGATGATATGATGTTGTATGTTAATCTATATGTTGTACACATAACCTAGGGTTTGTACTAGACGTTAAGAACCGTGATACTTATGTTATGATGATGTTACGGTGATTCTGCGTTGAATGATTACTGTATGATTGAGGAATTGCTGTTTTACGGCTGTTAGGGTTTATGTGTTTTTCGCATCTGCTGTAACTGATGTCTGCGAAACTGAACTGTTCGACGAAACAGAACTCTCGGCGAAACAGAATGTGTTTCGCCAAGAGTAGTCGACGAATCAGAAGTTCTGTTTCGCCAGGGGACACCTCGACGAAACAGAATGTGTTTCGCCAATATTGTGATTCGTCACTATATGTGTTTCGCCACTGTCTGTGTTTCGCCAACATGCGTGTTTCGCCGAATAGCTAATCTGTGCAGTAACTTGAGTTAATTCTGTTAAATGCTAACTGGAATATTTAACTGCTGTTAAGTGTAGCCATCTTGTATATTATTGTGATTACGTGCTACATGTTTATACGTGCATAATTTGGTCACAAACTGATTTCACATACGTGCATACTTTAGGACGTGATTGACTTACTTTGAGCACATACCTAGCATACCGAGCGAAACAAGGTGAGTTCACACATTTTCTAAGGCATGGGATTCCCGGTGGTTGGGAATGGGTTAAACAAATTAAAACGGAACCTACATATTCTCCTTGGGTAGGATATGTACCGCCATCCTCCATGGGTAGGATGCCAATATAAATCCTATGTATTCTCCTTGGGTAGAATACATACGTTCGTCCGGTAGGACAACAACCTTAACATACGTTCGTCCGGTAGGACAACAACCTTAACATACGTTCGTCCGGTAGGACAACAACCTTAACATACGTTCGTCCGGTAGGACAACAACCTTAACATACGTTCGTCCTCCTTGGGTAGGACAACAAACATTAACGCATGCTCGTCCTCCTTGGGTAGGACAATCACACTCGCTACGGTCCTTGGATTAAGAAGGGCACGTACACATACGACTAGTCAACGCTATTTATCGCACGCATGCCTGGACTGGCAGCAAGGACTAACGCGATACAATTTCTAAACTTCGCAAACATGCCTAGAGGGCCGCGATGCTATTACATACGATTTACGAAACGAACATTATAACTAAATAACTAACAGTGAACTCGCTCAACTAGTTGTTGACTCTCTGTTACATGCCTTGCAGGACAATAGGTACTCTTGGAGCTTGCACGGGAGGCGCAGTCGTTGTGGGCACGGACGTGGATGTTTTGTTAAACATTATAACATTTTGTACTCAAACTTATGTTGGGTTTTACATTAATGCTTCCGCTATACCCTTGTATATATTTGGTTTTGTAAACACCTATCGTATTGATGAATGACTTTTGATATAATTATGTTCAATATGATTGGTGGCTTGATCCTGGTCATGTCACGCCTCCAAGCGGTGGTACTCCGCGTGTGGATTTTGGGGGTGTGACATAATAGGGATCAGTAGGGTGCATGCCAGGTGGAGGTGTAGGGGTATCCGGGTAGGGTGGTCTGACTGGGAATGGGGATCCAGCATAATGCGAAGGTCCAGCAGCATAAGGGTCATAAAAAGTGTGGGGGAATGGCTGCTGTGAGGATGGTCCAGGCTGAAAGTGAGGCGAGGGATGTATAGTGTGTGGAAATCCTGGCACATGCATAGGATCAGTAGTAGGGGTAGGTGGCACAGCCGTGGGAGTAGGTAGTACAGTATCAGGGGATGATGCAGGGGTATGAACAGAGGAAGCAACACTAGACGCGGTAGATGAAATATCAACAACAGACACGACTGGAGAGGGTAACTCGAGTATAACAACATCATGGATCTCTCCGTCACCTAACTCATTGTCAAGGTGCTCGACAGGTATAATTGGGACGACATCATCGTCCGCAAGATCAACAAACGGAACAGCAGCTAGTGGTATGGCCAAATGCACAATCAGGTGCTCACCCTCTGGGTGGCCGTAGATAATAATACCATGAAGGGGCTGCGGCATCGCCAGTACGTCGTCCTCCGGTGGGACGGGATCCTCCTCGAAAGCTGCAAGAGCAAATGGTTGGAAATCATCCAACATGTAGTCATCGTCTGAAGATACATCATGCCCGGACTCGTCGTCCGACGATATGATAATGATGTCGGGCTCATACTCGTCATCCGACACTACTGGCATCGGATCCACCTCTGAAAGGTCCGAAGAAGAAGATGAAGACATCGATCCTGGCAAATAAACCGTACAATATGCATATATGTTGTTAGCAAAAAAAATGTATTACTACTCATGATATATTTCATGCTATCACTATATATCTCATGCAATATTTTGTCCTCATGGTTCACATGTAAGTCTTAGTGTTTACAAGTCTATTACATATCGACTAACCATGTATTGATACATATTCGTTACTAGTGATTGAGCCCGCGTGATAGATCCTCATGTTATCGTGACACAATGAAAACCTTTTGTCATTTTTGTCATACTTTTAAAAACATTTTTGTAATGTTATCGACTTTGTTTTCATGTGAGAGCCCTTCAGTGATTGTAGACCAAACTTTAATAAAAAATTTTCCCCGGTTCTCTACAATCGGAGCTCTGATACCAATCTGTCACACCCTGCTAGTAGCGGAAGCGTATTGTGTGTGACGTAAGAAAGGTAATCATTGCATCCAAATGTATTAACTACATGAACCAACAACGATGCCATATGTATCTAGTTTTCAACAAAAGATTACAAGTTTTTAACATAGTTTCCAAATTCACCAACGTTTGACATAGCATAGTTCTAAGTTATTTTACATATAGCAAAAGATTGTTTTTGACACAACACATAGTGAGGTTTTGTCCCCTATATACCCATACGAAGTTGGGATATAAAAGACAAACCCTCCCAAAAGTGGCCATCGTTGTCATTTGTTTTCCCGAATCCCATAGTGAATCACCGGCTCAAGACCTGTTTCCTGAAATACATGTAGTTTTAAAAGTCAACAAAAAAAGTTGAGCGAGTTCATGCAGCATTTGATATCATATGAAATATAGTACTTGTTATCTTGTAATCATGGTATGTCCTGGTTTAAAATCATGGAGTCTGTTTAAGATCTATCAGTGGGTAGCTAGCTGTCACACCCCCAAAATCCACATGCGGAGTACCACCGCGTGGAGGCGTGACACGACCGAGGATCAAGCCACCAATCATATTGAACATAAGTGTATATACCAAAAGTCATTCATCAATACGATAGGTGTTTACAAAACCAAATATAAACAAGTGTGTAGCGGAAGCATTAATGTAAAACCCAACATCAGTTTAAGTACAAAAAGTCATAATGTTTAACAACACATTCACGATCCATATCCACAACGACCGTGCCTCCCGTGCAAGCTCCAAAAGTACCTAAGGTCCTGCAAGGCATGTAACAGAGAGTCAACAAAAAGTTGAGCGAGTTCACAGTAAGTAATGCGTAATAGTAAGTTTGTTTGTAACATGTGGCTCTACTGGGCCGGTAGTAAGTTCTATTGGTGGGGGCTTCCCGTTTCGTATAACCACTAGACTATTTGTAACCATATGTGTTCTTCACGACCGAGAACAGTAATACGTACAAGTGTTACGTAGGTTTTACGTAAGTATCCTTCCCAACCGAGGATAGGGGTACGCGGGGGTTTACGTAGGTTTTACGTAAGTGCCTGACACAACCGAGGCAGTAGTAAATATAGGTTCACGTAGGTTTTACGTGAGTATCCTTCACAACCGAGGATAGCGAATAGCATAAGTATACGTAGGTTTTACGTATGGGTCCTGCACAACCGAGGACGATGGTATGGTAGTCTAGTAACAATGTCCGCATGAATCTATTCAACCCTATTCCTTAAATCCCATTCCCAAGCCCTGGGAATCCCATGCCTTGGTAGAAGTGTGAACTCACCTTGTTTGCTCGGTATGCTAAGTTATATGCTCACAGTTAATCAATCACGTCCTAAGGTATGCACGAATATATAATCAGTTTGCATTCAAGTTATTTGCACGTAAATATCATCATCATGAACATCGCTTTAATAACACAGAGTATCACATTGCACGTGTTTGTAATCATACAAGTATTGCTTTTAATCATAACAGCAGTTATCTAACCCAGTTAAGTTTAACAGAATTAACCCAAGAGATCGAACAGATTATTCAATCGGCGAAACATAGATTGGCGAAACACATTCTGTTTCGTCCCATCTGATTCGTCAAAATGGTCTCGGCGAAACACAAGTCAGCAGAAAGCATGTTGACGAAACATATTCTGTTTCGTCAATCGTGGTCTCGGCGAAACACCTTTGTTTCGTCAAGTGTGTTTCGTCGAACATGTTGCAGAACCAACACAGAATCAAAATGTCTTAGTGGCCAACAACTAGCACCACCTCCCAACCTCATTGGACCTCCAATAACCCCAACCGATTGGACCTCCCATAACCCCAACCGATTGGACCTTTTAATATCCATTAACTACACTACCAAACAATCATTTAATATTGGCGGTTCACAATTTCCCACCAATTTCGATTTACAATGAGCATCCCATGTTACCCTCCAACATCTTATCCATCCAGCCGAAAATTCCAAGAAGTGTTCTTTATGTTTCAATATGACAAAACATATATATACAACCAATAAACAAATGAATCATGAGAAACATATCCTGACAACACACACATGGGTTGCAACTAAAAGCATTCATCAAACCGAATATTTAATCAAAAACAAGTAATCGATTCAGTATATACACACTAACCGAGATGAAAAGAACGATGAATAAGATAAGGGGGCTTCGAAAGTTCCAAACAGCCGTCACACAGAAGAGGGGGCGCTCTAGGGTTTCTATTTTGTTAATGTCTGACGAATGAGACGGTTCTGTGTAATTTATATGCGTACAAGTGAACTGGGCCCTAATGGGCTTTGGTGAAACTGGGCTTCGGCGAAACACCTGTTTCGTCGAGATGCTAATGGCGAAACAGTCTATTTCGTCGGGTCCAGTCTGTTTCGTCGAGTCCTTTTATGTGTTAACAGTTTTAAGTTTTCAACAGGTTTCATGTTATACAGCCGAACACAAAATCATGCAACCACAATGCGTTCATAAAAATATAAAGAAAATAACGTGTACAGTTACAAGTTAAACAAGTCAAACAACTAACAGTCAAAGTCAACGTGCACTAAATGCGAAAATGAAAGTCGGAAACTCGAGTTGTCACATTATCCCCAACTTGAAAGAAATTTCGTCCCGAAATTTAGCATGCGGTTACTGAGGAAGCTAGGTAAGCTGTATCGTTTACTGGTTTTCTTGGGGTGTCACATCATTCCCCCGTTGAGTTGGAATTTCGTTCCGAAATTCCGTAGTAGCTTCAGCCTCAGTAGTAGTTGCATTGTTTTCGAACAACTGGGGATATTTGAGTTCCATTTGATCTTCGCGCTCCCAGGTGAACTCTGGGCCGCGACGGGAGTTCCAACGAACTCGTACAAGAGGTATTCTAGTGTTCTTGAGGACCTTAACATCCCGGTCCGTGATTTCAACTGGTTCCTCGACGAAATGCAACCGTTCGTCGATAGTGAGCTCCTTCAAAGGAACTATGAAGGTCTCATCTGACTGCCACTTCTTCAGATTCGACACATGAAAGACGTTGTGAACTGCACTGAGTTCAGCTGGTAAGTTCAATCTGTAGGCCACTTTGCCTATCATTTCTATGACTTCAAATGGTCCAACGTATCGTGGATTGAGTTTGCCTCGTTTGCCAAAACGAACAACACCCTTCCAAGGTGAAACTTTGAGTAGTGCTCGATCCCCAACTTGGAATTCGAGTATTTTCCTGTCTTTATCAGCGTATACTTTCTGACGGTCACGTGCTGCCGCCATGCGTTGTCGTATTTGAGCAATCTTTTCAGTAGTATCAACTACCATTTCTGGACCTGTGATTTGACTGTCTCCCACCTCTGCCCAACAAAGAGGTGACCGGCATTTACGCCCGTACAATGCCTCGAATGGTGCAGCTTTAATGCTTGTGTGGTAGCTGTTATTGTATGAAAATTCCACAAGTGGCAGATGCTTCTCCCAGCCCTTGCCAAAGTCAATTACGCACGCCCGAAGCATGTCTTCTAGAGTCTGAATAGTGCGCTCAGACTGCCCATCGGTCTGAGGATGATAAGCTGTGCTCATGTCTAAACGAGAGCCAAAAGATTTGTGCATTGCTTGCCACAGTTCTGAAGTAAAACGTGCATCACGATCAGAGATAATAGAGGTGGGCACCCCGTGCCTCGAGACAACTTCTTTAAGGTATACGTCTGCTAGAGTGGAGAACTTATCCGTTTCCTTGATAGCCAAGAAGTGAGCAGACTTTGTGAGTCGATCCACGATCACCCAAATAGTATCATTTCCGCGCTGAGATCTAGGCAGGCCAGTAACAAAATCCATGGAAATTTGCTCCCATTTCCATTGTGGTATCTCAGGCTGTTGGAGTGGGCCTGATGGTTTCTGATATTCTGCTTTGACTCTCGCACAAGTCAAACACTTACTAACGTAAGTGGCTATGTGAGCTCTCATGCTAGGCCACCAGTATGTAGTTCTGAGGTCGTGGTACATCTTATCCGAACCAGGATGTACTGAATAGCGAGACTTATGAGCTTCATCCATTACAAGCTCGCGTAAGTTGCCATAGAATGGAACCCAGATGTGTCCGGTTACATAATAGGCGCCGTCTGCCCTTTGTTCTAACCTTTGCCTTGAGCCGCGTAGGGCTTCAGCCCTAACGTTTTCCGGTTTCAATGCTTCTACCTGAGCATCTCGTATCTGTGAAGGAAGACTAGACTGAACAGTGAGTTGCAACGCTCGTACACGCCTAGGTATAGTATCCTTTCGACTGAGGGCGTCGGCCACCACATTGGCTTTGCCTGGATGGTACTTTATAGCACATTCGTAATCGTTCAGTAACTCGACCCATCGACGTTGTCGCATGTTCAAGTCTTTCTGCTTGAAGATATACTCAAGACTCCTGTGGTCGGTGTAGATGGTGCACTTGGTGCCATACAGATAATGTCTCCATATCTTGAGTGCAAAGACAACAGCTCCAAGGTCTAAATCGTGCGTAGTGTAATTCCGTTCGTGAATCTTAAGTTGGCGTGAAGCATAAGCAATAACTTTATCCCGTTGCATCAACACACATCCAAGACCTTGGATAGATGCATCACAGTAGACTACAAAATCGTCCGTGCCTTCAGGCAATGAGAGGATAGGTGCGCTACAAAGTCTATCCTTTAAGTGCTGAAATGCTGTATTCTGTGTATCACTCCAACGGTAAGCAATACCTTTCTGTGTCAGTAATGTAAGCGGCTGCGCAATCTTTGAGAAGTCTTTGATGAACCGTCTGTAATAACCCGCCAAACCTAAGAATTGGCGTATTTCTGTCGGTGTGCTAGGTGCAGGCCAGTTCTTGATCGAATCTACTTTGGATGGATCGACATGAATCCCATCCTTGTTTACCACGTGGCCTAGAAAGTGGACTTCACGAAGCCAGAAGTCGCATTTTGAAAACTTAGCGTACAGCTGTTCCGTTCGAAGGAGTTCCAGAATAAGTCGTAAATGCTGTTCGTGTTCCTCCCGATTCTTCGAATAAATCAGGATGTCGTCAATGAAAACAATAACAAACTTGTCAAGATAAGGTTTGCACACCCTGTTCATAAGATCCATGAAAACCGCAGGCGCGTTCGTTAGCCCGAATGGCATGACCAAAAACTCGTAATGGCCGTAGCGAGTTCTGAATGCTGTTTTGGAGACGTCCTCATCCCGGACTCTCAGTTGATGGTAACCTGACCTCAGGTCAATCTTTGAGTAATAGCTCGACCCTTGCAACTGGTCGAATAAGTCGTCGATGCGTGGGAGTGGATAGCGATTCTTCACGGTCACCTTGTTTAGTTCACGGTAATCTATGCACATACGAAAGGTACCGTCTTTCTTCTTCACAAATAATACTGGAGCTCCCCAGGGCGAAGAGCTAGGACGTATGAAACTCTTTTCCAAGAGTTCTTGCAATTGCTTAGACAGTTCTTCCAGTTCAGTTGGAGCTAATCGGTAAGGCGCTCGAGCTATGGGTGCTGCTCCTGGAGCTAGCTCGATCTGAAATTCGACCTGGCGATGGGGCGGTAGCCCAGGTAACTCTTCAGGAAACACTTGAGGAAAGTCGCGTACTACAGGAATATCCCCAATCTTTTTCTCTGTCGTCGATGTATCAGTAACGAGTGCTAAAATAGCTATGTGGCCCTTTCGCAGACACTTCTGAGCCTTCAAGAGGGAGATGATGCCACTCACGACACCACTCTTGTCGCCTTGAACTTCGAGAGGTTCTTTGCCAGAACGAGGAATACGAATGATCTTCTCCTTGCATAGGATCTCTGCTTGTTGTTGGGATAACCAATCCATACCGATGACAATGTCGAAACTACTCAGAGTTATAGGAATGAGATCGATAGAGAAAGTCTGACCAGCGAGGATAAGATTACAACCCTGAACTATGTGTGTGGCCTCTAGACTTTTACCGTTAGCTAACTCTACGACATGTTTGGTGTTCAAAAGTGTTGGTGCGCGTTTAAGCATTTGACTAGCTTTCAGAGACATATAACTGGTATCCGCACCCGAATCAAATAATACGGTAACATAAAAGTCGTCGAGAAGAAACTTACCCGTAACCACATTAGGATCGTTCCTTGCGTCACTCTGACCAATCACAAACATACGACCCTTTGCACCATTGTTGTTGTTGTTGTTTCCCCCATTGTTGTTCCCAGTGCCCTGATTATTGTTGTTGTTGTTCCCATTGCCCTGGTTGTTGTTGTTCTGGTTTCGGTTTATCTGAGGGCAGTGTCTTTTGAAGTGACCTTCAGCACCACAATGAAAACATCCTTTGTTACCCTGCTGTTGGTTCTGCTGCGTTTGCTGCTGCTGTTGATTCTGAGTTACAGGCCGTGGGCTCCTACAATCCTTAGCCTCATGGCCCATCCTGAGGCACCTCCGACAACGACCCTTGTTGCACTGGCCACTGTGATGCCTATTACAGTTGTTACACTTTGGGAGGTTCCCTTGATACACACCCTGCCTGTGACTGCCCGAGGATTGCTGACTAGGGCTCTGATAGTTGTCAGTCTTTCGCTGCTGAACTTGAGACTGTACTAAAGCTGAACCTTTGCTGGAATCCCCCTCCCATTTTCTCTTGTTATCACTAGGGGTAGCGGGAGTAGTTGCTGAAACAGTAGCAGTAGTAGTAGCGCTAATACGTTTAGGCAGCTTGTTCTGTTCCACCGCCTGATCAGTGAGGCGATGAGCTAGCTTGACGATCTGTTGAATAGTGCCAAGATTCGCTGAGGTTACGTGGCTTTGAATCTCCGGCACCAGACCATTGAGATACAGTTCAATACGCTTAATGGGAGGGTCCACCATAGTAGGACACAGAATAGCCAACTCATTCGATCTTCTAGTGTACGCTTCAATTTCTGACCCCGTCATTTTCAAGTGGTAAAACTCTACCTCCAACTTATGAATATCATCACGGCTACAATATTCCTCTTTAATCAATTCCTTGAAATCATTCCAGGGTGTGGCGTTAGCAACAGCCAACCCTAACATCTGAACTTGCGCATTCCACCAAGTCAGCGCAATGCCTTCTAGAGTACCAGTGGCGTACTTCACCCTGCGAGCCTCAGGGCATTCACACATTTCAAATACGGACTCGAGCTTTTCAAACCAATGGAGGAGTCCAACCGCTCCTTCCGTGCCACTAAAGGTAGTAGGACGACAGTCCATGAAAGTTTTGAAGGTACAAACAGGTGGCTGAACGTGCTGACCTGTTGTATATAAGAATCCAGTACAAGATTAAAACACAAGAGTTGGTTTAGGAGTGTAGGATCTAAAGATCCTAGTGTGAGTTACAACTGCAGGGTATACCTCCTGCTTGTGCGGCTGTAAGTGCCTCAGCAATTCGTTCGTTAATGAGAGCCGTCAGTTGGGCTTGCGTCATGTTGATACGTCCAGACATGATCTTCATAGTAAATATGACATAAGTGAGAGAGGTTCGCGAGTAGTGTGATAACAAAAGGGAATAATCACACAAGTGTTCTCATGCAATAGTGTTAAGTTAACCTAAGCATACCCGGAGCAAAGTTCTATGCAACTCTAGCAAGTAGGCAATAAGACATGTACCATATTACCTAGAGTGATGAGTCTTGCACGTGGAGCGAGGCGTCGTTGTGGATCGTTGAGCACTGTTCTGGTTATAGTCTGGTTTTAATAAAAACGTTTTCCCTTATTAAAACCGAGTTCTCTATAACCAATGGCTCTGATACCAATCTGTCACACCCCCAAAATCCACACGCGGAGTACCACCGCGTGGAGGCGTGACACGACCGAGGATCAAGCCACCAATCATATTGAACATAAGTGTATATACCAAAAGTCATTCATCAATACGATAGGTGTTTACAAAACCAAATATAAACAAGTGTGTAGCGGAAGCATTAATGTAAAACCCAACATCAGTTTAAGTACAAAAAGTCATAATGTTTAACAACACATTCACGATCCATATCCACAACGACCGTGCCTCCCGTGCAAGCTCCAAAAGTACCTAAGGTCCTGCAAGGCATGTAACAGAGAGTCAACAAAAAGTTGAGCGAGTTCACAGTAAGTAATGCGTAATAGTAAGTTTGTTTGTAACATGTGGCTCTACTGGGCCGGTAGTAAGTTCTATTGGTGGGGGCTTCCCGTTTCGTATAACCACTAGACTATTTGTAACCATATGTGTTCTTCACGACCGAGAACAGTAATACGTACAAGTGTTACGTAGGTTTTACGTAAGTATCCTTCCCAACCGAGGATAGGGGTACGCGGGGGTTTACGTAGGTTTTACGTAAGTGCCTGACACAACCGAGGCAGTAGTAAATATAGGTTCACGTAGGTTTTACGTGAGTATCCTTCACAACCGAGGATAGCGAATAGCATAAGTATACGTAGGTTTTACGTATGGGTCCTGCACAACCGAGGACGATGGTATGGTAGTCTAGTAACAATGTCCGCATGAATCTATTCAACCCTATTCCTTAAATCCCATTCCCAAGCCCTGGGAATCCCATGCCTTGGTAGAAGTGTGAACTCACCTTGTTTGCTCGGTATGCTAAGTTATATGCTCACAGTTAATCAATCACGTCCTAAGGTATGCACGAATATATAATCAGTTTGCATTCAAGTTATTTGCACGTAAATATCATCATCATGAACATCGCTTTAATAACACAGAGTATCACATTGCACGTGTTTGTAATCATACAAGTATTGCTTTTAATCATAACAGCAGTTATCTAACCCAGTTAAGTTTAACAGAATTAACCCAAGAGATCGAACAGATTATTCAATCGGCGAAACATAGATTGGCGAAACACATTCTGTTTCATCCCATCTGATTCGTCAAAATGGTCTCGGCGAAACACAAGTCAGCAGAAAGCATGTTGACGAAACATATTCTGTTTCGTCAATCGGGGTCTCGGCGAAACACCTTTGTTTCGTCAAGTGTGTTTCGTCGAACATGTTGCAGAACCAACACAGAATCAAAATGTCTTAGTGGCCAACAACTAGCACCACCTCCCAACCTCATTGGACCTCCAATAACCCCAACCGATTGGACCTCCCATAACCCCAACCGATTGGACCTTTTAATATCCATTAACTACACTACCAAACAATCATTTAATATTGGCGGTTCACAATTTCCCACCAATTTCGATTTACAATGAGCATCCCATGTTACCCTCCAACATCTTATCCATCCAGCCGAAAATTCCAAGAAGTGTTCTTTATGTTTCAATATGACAAAACATATATATACAACCAATAAACAAATGAATCATGAGAAACATATCCTGACAACACACACATGGGTTGCAACTAAAAGCATTCATCAAACCGAATATTTAATCAAAAACAAGTAATCGATTCAGTATATACACACTAACCGAGATGAAAAGAACGATGAATAAGATAAGGGGGCTTCGAAAGTTCCAAACAGCCGTCACACAGAAGAGGGGGCGCTCTAGGGTTTCTATTTTGTTAATGTCTGACGAATGAGACGGTTCTGTGTAATTTATATGCGTACAAGTGAACTGGGCCCTAATGGGCTTTGGTGAAACTGGGCTTCGGCGAAACACCTGTTTCGTCGAGATGCTAATGGCGAAACAGTCTATTTCGTCGGGTCCAGTCTGTTTCGTCGAGTCCTTTTATGTGTTAACAGTTTTAAGTTTTCAACAGGTTTCATGTTATACAGCCGAACACAAAATCATGCAACCACAATGCGTTCATAAAAATATAAAGAAAATAACGTGTACAGTTACAAGTTAAACAAGTCAAACAACTAACAGTCAAAGTCAACGTGCACTAAATGCGAAAATGAAAGTCGGAAACTCGAGTTGTCACACTAGCCCCCTGACATAATGCGCCATAAGCAGAATAACCAACCCATAGACACTTAGTTCGCATTGGGATCAACAAAAGCACTCCACGGTTAACAACTAGGAGTGGGGCGTGCCTCAAGCCCAATAGATCTACACCTTTTGCACCTTGGTCACTACGTGATTAATGGTTATTAGTGTGTATTCCCTACTTATGCACATTGACCCTGTTTCCTACTCCGTAATTAACATACCAATAGTTTAACATGTATTTCCCCTCGATGTTTTTGAAAACAAAACATTGAAAACAGTGAAAGGAGGGACATGAACTCACAAATTTGCGTTCCTTGTATGTAATACCGTAGCGAGCGTCCGTACGTGTAATTAACCTACCTGTGTACTAACTTTATTAGACACTAGGTCTTTCGGACCTCGTACAAGTTGTTCATCTTGAATTCTTTATTATGTTTTCGCTTGTCATCATTATTATTGGGCCTAGCCCTAGTTTTCTTGTTATTGGGCCTAGCCCTAGTTTTCTTGTTATTGGGCCTAGCCCTAGTTTTCTTGTTATTGGGCCTAGCCCTAGTTTTCTTGTGATTGGGCCTAGCCCTAGTTTTCTAGTGAGTCCGTTAAATATATTCTTGACATTTTTACCAAAAATTTACCAAGCATATAACTTAATAAGTTCGTTTTTCACACGAAAATACTTGGTAACTTTTATAGTTTCCGACTTTCCGGATTCTTGTTTTTGACCACTTAGTTATGCGTTCGCTTTAGTGTCTAAAAACATGTTATTTTTAGACTCGACATTGTAGTAACTTGTTTACGATGTCAATACGCCCAATTTGTCATCATCAAGTGTTATGTATTTCCATTTCGGCTATTTTATTTAATTGTCCGATTTTTACTAGCATTTCTTGGACCATGTAGGAACATGTGCGTGTATTTATTTTGATCACCCTATAGGTATCTAATACATACACATATATATAGCACACATTGCAAGTACTTAGCAAGTTTCCGAATAGATATAATTCTTACCAAAAATTATATTTATACTTTGTTATATTTTTACTCACTTTAATCTTGTAAAAATATATGTTTAAGTTCATAAGAACTTCTTTGAATATTTAACTATTAAATATTCCCATCAAAGTTTCCATAATGACGTTTATGACCACTAATCGCGTTTAACATTGTTAATCACCCTTTAATCCCCTCTTTAATCGCGATTAGATTTTTAGAAAAATTCGCCATAGTTTCCCCTAAACTATGACGTTTCCCACGTTACAAAAACGCGTTTAAAATCAATAATCAATTTTCTCAAATCACCACAATTTACCAAGTTTCACTAAATGTCATTTTATAACAACAATTTCACACTTT
The DNA here is from genome assembly GCA_030545235.1 of Helianthus tuberosus. Lineage (NCBI taxonomy): Eukaryota > Viridiplantae > Streptophyta > Magnoliopsida > Asterales > Asteraceae > Helianthus > Helianthus tuberosus. The sequence continues at coordinate 44,218,088 of CM060426.1, read as the reverse complement.
ATCCTTCAAAGCTTATTATGAGCATTTCTTTGGTAAATTCTTTTATCACTTTAAAGTTAACCATTCTTCAAGTTTATTATGTATATGAACTTGTTTAAACTTGTTTTTCATCTTTTAAAGATTCTCACATCTTTATATAAAAATTCTCAAGACTTTTACATAACACTTTTCATAAGTAATATTACATAAACTTCTTTTTATGTCAAAAACCAAGTTCATTAGTGTTGTTAAAAGTCCTTTTCACATGATTATTCTTGGTTTATTCTTTCAAAAATCACTAAATCAAGTTTATATATAAATGCTCATAATCTTTGAAGTAGATGATCACTCTTGATTTAAACATAATCATGTTTAAATCACCTATTTATGTTCATCTTGGTAAGATGAACACAAATACCAAATACTACATGAATCTATTAACTTGATCATCATAAGCATACACTTTTAATTACTAATCTAGACAAAGATAACATAATCAACAAGATCACATGAATATTATAACACTAAACAACATAAATCAACACATAGCATCTTCATATTTAGTGTTTATTATCTTTGTGTTTAGGGTTTTAGATTATGTTAACTTTAATTTTCAAGATAATCAACTTGTACTTTAGTAATCTACTAGTAATATGAAGCATAAAAATGGTGATTAGAAGACTCACAAAGCACCCAAGCTAAATAAGAAGATTAGAAGATGATTAGGCTCCAAAGAAAGCTCCTAATGTAGCTCCATGCTTAGATGAGGTTGAAAGGCTTAGATCTAGTGTAAAATGTAGTGTTTATGGAAGATTGAAAGTGGTTCAAGTGTGTGTTCTTGGAGCCGATTTCAAAGGGACCAAGGAAGGGTTTCTTTTGCTTGAACTTTATGAGAAAGTATGATAGGATAAGTATGGTGGAAGTATGGTATGTTAAGAAGGTTTTTCAACAACAACTCTTATCAAAACCATGCTTCTAGTATCAAATTTTCAACCAAGATATGGTGAGTGGGGACCCACCATTTTCGGCCCACATGGAAGGGGGGGGTATTTTGTAAATTTTTATAAAAATTTATTAAAGAACTAGATATTTTAGTAATTAGGAGGTGTAGGGTGATTAGGGGTTTAATTACGTCGTTAAGGGGTGATTAGTGTTTCGGAACCAAAATTATTATTAACTAGTTTACCAAACTAGTAAAAATCATGTTTTGATACTTAAAACGCTTTTCGTTTCGTCGTCGGCTCGTTTACGGTACTTTTGTGTCGTACCGACAGAAATTTCGCAAGTTGTTTTCTTGCATTCGGAAGTTGTATGAAATGATTCCGAGTCCCAAATTTAGCTTAACTAGTTCACTAGATTCTCCGTTTGCTTGTTTCGTGACCAAAAATATCGCTTACTAGTTCGTCGAGTCGCTAACGGATCAGTTTAGTGCATAGCGACGTAACGCCGAAAACTTGTGATTATGAATCTTCCGTTGGTATTATCTTATGGTTTTTGTATGTTTTTCATAGATTGACATTATTCCAAAGTCCCGGAAATGCTTTGTTTTAGGTTCGGACGCATTAAAAATACCATATTTTAAGCCGAAATGGACATTTTGAAAATTAGGGCGTTATACCGGAAAGTCTTGTTTCTTGGCAAGAGGTGTTTTCACAATAAAGGTTTTCTCATAAAAATGGACTCAGTTATGTTATCCGAGTGTCGTTTTTCTGTGTTTTGGTCTAGTTTCACGGTTTGCTGGCATGAATAGTGTAACCGTGAATAGTGCACGCAGCACTTTCTACCAACATCTTTAGGACATTGTTAGCTTGGTTTCGCCATACGACAAAAACCAACATATGTTTTAGTTTTGTTCCTTGTCCTAACCTTGTTATTCAATTAACGACACTGTTACGTAATTAAATTACGCTAAATGCATGAGATTAAGAGATATAAATAGTGATTAGATTGTACGGAATTACCAGTTATTTGCCAGTTGTCACAACTTGTCCTGGAAAGAGTCACATTTCCTAAACTGGGATGACCTTGGGACCCTTTTTGCAGCGGGAAAACATAACATACCGTGCCAGATCTTTAATTTCCTGAAATACATGTAAGTTGAAAAATCAACAATAATGTTGAGCGAGTTCATGTGTAAGTGAGTATGTAAAACACTTGTAAGTATAAAAATTTCCTGGTATGTAGCAGTGTAAGGAAAAGAGATCACCAATGGGTTGCAAAGCCATTAGTATGTGTGAAGTGCAAGTAGGAAGACTCAACCTAGCAGATTTTGCGTTGGGTACAAAGTCACTCAGGGTCCGTTCTGCTGGGCCTCTTAGAGGTCCGTTCTGTTGGGCCTAGAGTTGGGCTCGCTACACCCAGATAGATCTACCGCTTACGTCCCTCGGTGTTTCTGCCTACCCACTCACATGATCTAAGTAGTAAACCTCCTTACGCTAATCATACCATGTATAAAGTACTTGTAATCAAAGTAACATGTATTTCACCCCCGCAGTTAAGAAAACTGAAAACAGTTAGAGAAAAGGGGGACATGAACTCACAGTGGTGCGTCTCTACCAAGTATCTCCTGCTCACGCAGTTGTGCGACGACCTACAGGTGCTAATTTCTATTAGAAGGACGTCCGTGCCTTAGCTTTATAGTTTAAGTCTTTGGGAAATAGTTAGACAACTATTTCGTGTTTACGTTCTGTATATACTTGGTAGTTAATCTCCTTCCCAAGGATGGGGGATTCAATACATGTGCGTTCAAATTACATCATTAAGTCTCACTTAATATATATATATTTCCAATTCCAAAATATAAGTATTTTTCTCAAAAATATTATATTTTCATTTCACATAATTTTTCTCCAATAATACGTTGTTAAAATACGCGTTCATAAATATTTCCGTAAGTGCGTAAGTTACGTTTTAACAATCGAGTGGTAATATAATTACCGGTGTAACTTATATATTTATGGTGAAAGCGTTCGTATTATTTTGGATTCGTTAACGTTCGTAAATATTATTTTTACTCTAAAAATAATATTTAGGTATTTTCACAAAATAATCGTAAACAGTGTGTGAAAAATATATATTTATCACGTTAAACTTTGTGAAAATCCCACCTCCGAATATAAAGTCATGGCGAAATTTATATTTCGAAAACATGCCAAAAATAATTCTAACACTTGTAGTGTAAATAGTTCTAAGTGTTAGGTTTTTAGAAAAATTTCGCCAGAGTTTCCTCTGTAACTGGAGGTGGCCACGCTTTCAAGCGTATCATTTTCTTTAACAAATCAACTCAACAATTTTCTTTATTTGATCAGAACAACTTTCAACACAACAACTAATCAACATATGTGTAAATTGCCAAAAATTACATGAACTTGCAGTTTTCCCAAAACTGTGGTGTAAATCCCCTTAAATTTAGTAGATCTTTATATAAGGTAATTTGATCTTGTAAAAACCTCGTTTTTAGAGAAAACCTATCTTTACAACTTCCCGTCATCTTTTACAAAAACTGTTATTTTGTCGGATCTTTTCTTTTCACAAGTGTTTACACACTTGTGGTTTATAAAAATCATGCTTGTTAGTGTAAGATCTATCTTTTAAAATACATGATTTCCTTGATACGTGGTTCTTTGAAAATACCACTTGCAGATGCGTAGATCTGCTAGTTTTAAACACAGTTTTACAAGTAAAACTCTTTTACACAAGTTCATGATTCGCGTGTGGTAGAGTTTCACCTTTTAACCCTTGTATCATTCAAAACAAGCTTATGTTAAGATCCATGATCTTACCAAACCGGGTTAAACGATGATCCGAGCTACCACATCATAGATCGGGCCTAAATAATCATACATTTCGAATACTACATCATTTACACAACTTATGTGCTATTAACCACCATTTTTAGTGTTTTTAGTAAACTTTAATGCTTCAAAATGCAAGATTCCGAGTTTTAATCATCATACATCTTATTAACCACCTTAGATTAGTTCAAGAACAAGTTTTAAGCATTATACCTCTAGCTCGAGGCTAGGGAAGAATCTATGCACAAAAGAGGTGGATAAAAGCTAAGTAGAGAGGTCCTTCGCGTTCCGCTTGCTCCAAGACTCCTTGTATACGACCCTTGATGCTTGTATGATGATGGAATGTGAAGATCAAAATCGAAGATGGATGGGGCGTCCCAAGGGGTGTTCGGCCGTGAGTGTGGAGAGCAAGAGAGGAGAGAGTTTGTGTGATGTTGTTAAGTGTGTGAGTTATGTTGGGTCTTGCATCTAACTTATAGACAATTAACAAGGGTATTACCCAATAGATCTTATGTAAGCTAGATATTAAACATAATTAGATTATGACAATCTATCAAGTACAAGGGTGTCCCCTAGGGGACGATTTCGGTTGGGGGGGGGGGGTCTAATCCGATTCCATTTCAACCATAGGTTAAGTATTAGTTAGGTTAAACCAAGTTAGTTAAGTAGTTAACTTGGTTAGTCGTGTGTCATGCATTACAATGGGTGTTAGGGTACTCAAGGACCCTAACTGGCTCAGAAAAAGATAAATAGTGAAAATAACAATATTTTCCCGTTCCGGGTATAGTCCGGTTGTTTGGTTGGATAGTAATCCGTTAAAGCGTTACTAAAGCTTTAAAGTGTCGTTATTACTCTCTTTAGTGACACAGCTATTTCCTGACACTTTGGAAAGTGTCTAGTGTTATTTTTCTCATGTTTTGGCACTTTATTAGTTACCTAAAAGCTGAATTATTTTGTAAAGTGCTGAGTTTTGTACTTAGAGTACGTTTTAGGCACATCCAGTCATAGTGACTTATTCCTAGAGACGCAGTTCCACAACCCTTATATCCCTACACTCACTACTAGTGTAGCAAAACGTTTCTGGCTCGTACAGGCCTTAGAGGCAGTGTTTGCCTGATGCTGGCTTTATCAGCATGTTCAATAGGTTATCCGTTCTAGTGCTACTGTGCTTTTTGTGCATCATGTTTGTCACTAGGGTTCAACATGTAAATAATGTAGTGACGATAAGTAAAGTATGATGCAGGTAAGTACATGTATCAGTATTCAAGTAGCAGTTCATCAGCTAGTTCAAACAAGCACAGTAATTAAGCAGTAATTAACCATTAGTTAAGTCGTACGGATACCTGGTTTAGTGCGGGTTGTCACAAAAAACTAGTTAACCAAGTTCAAATTAAACATCGGAAGTATAAGACGTAAAACCAAAACATAAGTTCAATAAGTTCATAAAGTTTAAATGTTAAGAACGGGACATAACAGTACATATCCCACAACGACCTCCTCCTCGTGCAAGCTCCATAAGCATCTAACGACCTGCAAAGCATGTAGTAACGAGTCAACAACAAAGTTGAGTGAGTTCACAGTTGGTTGTCCATTTTAGAGTTGTTTCCAAAAACGTAGTTAAATCTTAACCAGCTATCCAGCCGTGGGGGTTACCCCATAGTTCGAAAACGTTTATTAGTTAACCCATTTTTACTTCGGCCGTGGGGGCTACCCCATGTTCATAATCCCTGGCTATCCAGCCGGGCACTCCGGCCGTGGGGGCTACCCCATTGTTAAACTACCAGACTCGTTACCATATCGACTACTAACGAAAATAAGTTGTGCCCTAGCGTCGGTGTCTATCATCACCGACATGCCATAGTCCATTAGTACATGCCCGTCCGAACGGCACGGTGTGAGGTTTGTTAAACCTAATAGCGCTATTAACTAATGACCCGCTCGCCATTGGCCTCGGCGATTAAGTCGATATAAAATGAGGGACTTCGTTGATAGAGTTCTAGTCTAGTAAATCTAAATCCATCCCAACAGGACGAGGAAATTCACATTCCTGAACACGTCCCAACAGGACGAGGAATCCCTATTCCTTAACCCATTCCCACCGGGAATTACCATGCTTTGTAGAAAAGTGTGAACTCACCTTGGTTTGCTCGGTTAGATTAGTTACTCTAATAATCAGGAATTAAGCACGTCCTAACATGGTACAGATAACAATCAGTTTCACGTGCATGCATAATTCGTATCCTATGTACGGTTTATCTACTCATTACTTCTATCACATAGCACGCACTCACGTTAACATTTCACGCCCATATAAACATCCCATCTATACCCATTCAAAAGCAAACATACGATATTGCACATAACACTTTCATTGACATATAACACGTTAGATCGTTCTCAGATAACCTACCCGACATTTAGACACGCAAAATACTACTTATGTCGTTTCAGCTTTAACATTCAAAACTGGGCTGTTTTCGGGCATTTGAATAAAATAGTTAACTTACTCCAAAAATTCCCAACTTTTTACAAAGGGTCTTAAACGATCTAAATATTATTGTGTAAAAATATCGGGATCCAATTCATTACTAATATTTTATAAAAAAATAATTTACCGGACTGCAATCAGATTCGTCACTTTCTGACTGCAGTCCACAGAATAATTCATTTAAAATTCATCGTAAGTCCGATTGATGAAATTCCAGTTGGAGCATTACAATGACATCAGTGGTCATCTACAGTACAAATTTCATCAGCTAATTCTACACAGATTTCAAGTTATGACGAAAAACATAACACACATTTTCTACAGTAAAAACGCAGCTTTTGCTGCTGTGAAAAACGACCCTTTAAAAATAGCAAACGAAGTCCAAAAATTATGAATCTAGTGCCATTTGAAGCGTTTTTCGAAAATACATAATTTAGACTTCAGAAAATCAATTTTTCGATTTATAACAGTCTGGTTACAGCCAACTTCAGTTGGCTGTAATCACCAAACAGCCTCCTTTTTTCAGCTTTTAACATTCTAATGCGAGTTATATTGGTTCCGTTAACATAATTAGCGACTAACCACACATACACATCAGTTACAGCAGGTTAACATCAAAGTTCAGATTATTTAACTTAACACATTAAGAACTAACAAGATTCATAATCACTCATGCATGCATATACTTTTAATCCTTCAAATAAGTTTGAAATTACCTTGAAATGCTTATGGATCTTCAAGAACTTGTAGGTTTCGAAATTTTGAATGTGTATGTGTGTGTATTCAACCGTGAATATGAGAGAGAGAGTTAGAGTTGATTGTGTTTGTGATTTTTTCTTGAATTTTGTAGGATTTTGGAAGATTTGAGGAGATATGGAAATCTTGTAGGATTTTGTAGGATTTTGGAAGATTTGAGGAGATATGGAAATCTTGTAGGATTTTGTAGGATTTTGGAAGATTTGAGGAGATATGGAAATCTTGCACTCACACCAAATACGCATATATATATATACATATCATATATGTGATTAAAACTGGTATTTAACTGGATACCGGGTGTTTTATCTAGCGTATAATTGCGTTTTGACGCGCTTTAAATTATTTTTAACGCTCTATAAAAATAAACTCACCAAAATATTACTCAACAATATTTTATTTGCCTAGACTGGCTGCGTTGTCTGTATTTTGCAGTATACGTGTTGTACTGTGTAGTATGCGCTTAACTATATAAGAAAAAATATAGAGATAGTCGATGGGAATGAACGCTTTACCTTGAAAGTACGGGTTGTCACATCATCCCCAAGTTGAAAGAAATTTCATCCCAAAATTTAGCACGTGGTTACTGAGGAAGCTAGTTAAGTTGCGTGGTTTTCCTGGTTTTCCTGGGGTGTCACATCATCCCCCCGTTGGTTTGGAATTTCGTCCCGAAATTCTCCAATAGCTTCAGCCTCAGTAGTGGTTGTACTTTTCTTAAACAACTGGGGATACTTGAGTTTCATTTGGTCTTCTCGTTCCCATGTATACTCTGGGCCACGACGGGAGTTCCAACGAACTCTAACAAGAGGTATTCTGGTACGCTTGAGAACCTTAACATCTCGATCAGTAATCTCTACTGGTTCCTCGACGAATCGCAGTTGATCATTGATAGTGAGCTCCTTAAGAGGAACTATGAGGGTCTCATCTGACAGACACTTCTTCAGATTCGACACATGGAATACGTTGTGAACTCCGCTGAGTTCTGCCGGTAGATTCAACTTGTAAGCGACTTTGCCAATTTTCTCAATGATTTCGAACGGTCCGACATAACGCGGATGGAGTTTGCCTCGTTTGCCAAAGCGAACTACACCTTTCCAAGGTGAGACTTTAAGTAGCACTCGATCCCCGACCTGGAACTCGAGTGGTTTCCATCGCTTATCAGCATAGCTTTTCTGACGGTCACGAGCTGCCACCATTCGTTTTCGTATCTGAGCAATCTTCTCAGTCGTGTCTACCACAAGTTCTGCGCCTGTGATTTGGCTGTCACCAACTTCTGCCCAACAAAGAGGTGGTCGGCATTTACGTTCGTACAATGCCTCAAATGGAACGGCCTGGATACTGGTGTGGTAGCTGTTATTATACGAAAATTCTACTAGGGGTAGATGGCGCTCCCAACCGTTACCAAAATCAATCACACATGCCCTAAGCATGTCTTCAAGGGTTTGAATGGTACGTTCAGACTGTCCATCCGTCTGTGGATGATAAGCGGTGCTCATATCTAAGCGTGAGCCAAAAGACTTGTGCATAGCTTGCCATAATTCAGATGTAAAACATGAGTCACGATTAGAAATGATGGAGGTTGGCACTCCGTGCCTTGATACTACTTCCTTTAGGTAGACGTCTACTAGAGTAGAAAACTTATCCGTTTCCTTGATAGCCAGAAAATGTGCAGACTTGGTCAGTCGATCCATGATCACCCAAATGGTATCATTTCCGCGTTGAGATCTAGGGAGGCCAGTAACGAAATCCATGGAAATTTGCTCCCATTTCCATGTCGGGATCTCTGGTTGTTGGAGTAGGCCTGATGGTTTCTGATATTCAATCTTGACTCTCGCATAAGTCAAACATTTACTGACGTAGGTTGCTATGTTGGCCTTCATGCTAGGCCACCAGTATGTAGTCTTTAAGTCGTAGTACATCTTATCCGAACCAGGATGTACTGAGTAATGAGACTTGTGCGCTTCATCCATCACAAGCTCACGTAAGTTCCCGTAAAGCGGGACCCAGATGTGCCCATTTAAATAGTAGGCGCCGTCTTCCTTTTGTTCTAACCGTTTCCTCGATCCTCGTAGGGACTCCGCCCTGATGTTCTCTGCTCTCAATGCTTCAACCTGAGCATCTCGTATCTGAGTGGGAAGACTAGATTGGATGGTAAGTTGTTGTGACAACCCTCACTAAACCAGGTATCCGTACGACTTAATTAATAATTAATTACTGCTTAATTACTGTGCTTGTTTAAAATTACTGATGAACTGCTACTTGATTTCTGATACATGCATATACCTGCATCATACTTTACTTACTGTCACTACATTATTTACATGCTGAACCTTAGTAACAAACATGATGCACAAAAAGCACAGTAGCACTATAACGGATAACCTATAGAACATGCTGATAAAGCCAGCATCAGGCAGACACTGCCCCTAAGGCCTGTATGAGCCAGAAATATTTTACTACACTAGTGGTGAGTGTAGGGATACAAGGGTTGTAGAACTGCGTCTCTAGGAATAAGTTACAATGACTGGATGTGCCTAAAACGTGCTCTAAGTACAAAACTCAGCACTTTACATGATAATTCAGCTTTTAGCTAACTAATAAAGTGCCAAAACATGAGAAAAATATTACTAGACACTTTCCAAAGTGTCAGAAATAAGTTGTGTCACTAAAAAGGGTATTAACGACACTTTAAAGCCTTGTTAAGCACTTTAACGGATTACTATCCAACCGAACAACCGGACTATACCCGGAACATGAAAATATTGTCAATTTCATTATTTATCTTTTTCTGAGCCAGTTAGGGTCCCTGAATACCCTAACACCCATTGTAACGCATGACACACCACTAACCAGGTTAAGCACTTAACTAACTTACTTAACCTAACTATTATCCAACTAATTAGTTGGAATCGAACTAGATTACCCCCCCCCCCTTGACCGAACTCGGTCACTATGTGACCCCCCATTGTACTTACATGATTATTTTAAACACTTATGCCTAATATCAAGGCTACACAAGACCTCTTGGATAATAAACATATGATTAGCCTATAAGATCAAGACTTGGACTATCATTCTTTCACAACACAACTCAACACACTCACACTCCTCTCTCTCTCTCAAAGGCTTCGGCCGAACCCCCCTATATCCATCCATCATATTTTCGGCTTCCATCATCACATTCCAAGATCATTCTAGTATCAAGGATCGCATATAAGGAGTCTTGGTGCAATCGGAAGGCGAAGGACCTCACTCTCTTGCTTTTATCCACCCTATTTGCGTCTATATTCTTCCCTAGCCTCGAGCTAGTGGTATGTTGCTTAAATCACCTTCTTGAACTATTCTAAAGTGGTTAATATGATTTGTAACGATTAAAACTCGTTAACATGCAAGATGATACACAAAAGTCTACTAAAAATGCTATAAGGGATGGTTAAAAGCTCATATGTTGTGTAAATCATGTAGTATTTGATTTGTGTGATTATTTGGACCCGATCTATGTTGTGGTAGCTCGGATCATCATTTAACCCGCTTTAGTCATGATCTTGGATTATGACATAAAGCTTGTTTAAGTATAACAAGGGTTAGAAGATGAAACTCTACCACACTCGAATCATGAACTTGTGTAAAAGTGTTTTAGCTTGTAAAATAGTGATTAAAACTAGTAGATCTACGGATCTACAGGTGGTATTTTTAAAGGATCGAGTGTCAAGAAATCATGTTTTTCTAAAGACGGATCTTACACTAACAAGAATGGTTTTTAGAACACACAAGTGTGTAAACACTTGTGTAACACAAAGTTTCGACCAAATAACTATTTTTGAAAAAGGATGACGAGAAGTTGTAAAGATGGAATTTCTTTAAAAACGAGGTTTTTACAAAATCGGATAGTTTTATATAAAGATCCACTAAAAGTAATGGGATTTACTTCATAGTCTGAATAAATCACAAGTTCATGAAATTTATGCGATTTATATACATATTTTGACTAGTTTGTGATTTGAACATTGTTTTGATTGAATAAGAAGATTGTTGGTTTGATTTATAAAAGAAAATGATACGCTTGAAAGTGTGGCCACCTCCAGTTACAGAGGAAACTCTGGCGAAATTTTCCCAAAAACCTAACACTTAGAAATATTTCCACTATAAGTGTTAGAAATACATTTTGACTTGTTTTCAAATTATAGATTTCGCCACGACTTATTTACAAAATACCGGAGGTGGGATTTCACAAAATAAAACGTGATACATAAATGTATTTAGTATATATTTTTCACAACATCACTTGTATAAGTGTTTATGATTATTTTGTGAACAACGTAAATATTATTTTTAGGGTAAAAATAATATTACTAAGTATTATTTTGGGAAAATCACATGTAGTAAAGTATAATATTTTTGGAGAAGAATATTTATATTTTGAAGTTGGAAATAAAATATATTAAGTGAGACTTAATAGTGTAATCCGAAATATATTTCGAACACACATGTATTAAATCCCCCATCCTTGGGAAGGAAAATGACTACCAAGTATATACAAAATGTAAACACGAAATAGTTGCCTAACTATTTCCCAGAAACTTAAACCATAAGGCTAAGGCACGGCCGTCCGTCTAATAGAATTAGTACGTGTAGGTCGTCACACAGCTGTTTGATTTGGAGGCATACTTGGTAGAGACGCACCACGGTGAGTTCATGTCCCCCTTTTCTCTAACTGTTTTCAGTTTTCTTAACTGCGGGGGTGAAATACATGTTACTTTGATTACAAGTACTTTATACATGGTATGGTTAGCGTAAGGAGGTTTACTACTTAGATCATGTGAGTGGGTAGGAGCAATATGAGGCCATTAGTCCTCATGGCAGGACCGAGGGACAGGAGCGGTAGATCTATCTGGGTGTAGCGAGCCCAGCCCCAGGCCAAACTTGAAACGGACCTCGGGGTGACTTTGTCCACATACAAATGCCGTGGCGAAATCTGCTAGGTTTGAGTCTCCCTATTTATACTTCACATATATCAGTGGCCTTGCAAACCATTGGTGATCTCAATTCCCTTATTTGCTACATACCAAGACTATTTTTATACTCACAAAGGTTTACTTACTCACTTACATATGAACTCGCTCAACATTATTGTTGATTTTTCAACTTACATGTATTTCAGGAAATTAAAGGATCTGGCGCGGTATGTCCTGTTTTCCCGCTGCACTAGTTACGAGGTCATCCGGGTTTGGGGAAAGTGACTCTTTCCTGGACAAGTCACAGTCCTTAAACTATGCTTATGTTATGTTGAGTTTGTTGAACAATGTTTATGACGTTAAGTTGTGTTTCCGTTAAGACAAGGTTATTGTATTTGGTATTTTAAAACTTAATCAAATGGATGATCTTGCATGATTTTATTTCATATAGCTTTGTTATGGTTAAGCTATGGTATTAAGAAGTCACACCAAATTAACCACGCTTCCGCAAAGCCAGGGTGTGACAGCTTGGTATCAGAGCTCTGATCATAGCGAACTAGGATTCCTTCTCGAGTCTAGACTATGATCACTAGGGCTCTCACGAAAACATTTTTACTGCATACCACTTAAGTCCAGATCCAAAACTTTTTACAAACAAATGTTGAGCACATTTTATTCATTGTTTTTAGGCTTAGTCTTGGAGGATGAGGCTTGGTCTTAGAGGCCGATGCTCGATCTAAGAAATCGAGGTAGATGGCTAGTGAGACTAGGAAGAGTAGGCTCAGTCTTGGAGGCTGAGGCTCGGTCTTAGAGGCCGAGGCTCGATCTAAGAGGTCGAGGTAAAGGATAGAGCAATCTTAGAGACTGGGAAGAATTTGGCTAGTGGGACTAGGAATGTCAGTCTAGGAGACTGGGAGGCTAGTGGGACTAGGAGAATTATTTGGATGCTTACTTGGTGACTTATGTGATTATTTGATTGTATGATTGACTGTTTGTGCATGTTTGTGTTTATATTACAGACACCATGGACACCTCTGGCACAGGTGACTCAGACACCACCGGACCTAGACCTATAGTCTCAGATGACCTAGAGCCTTCAGAGCATGAGGTCCACACCTCCGACGTTACTAGCACGAACGAGGATGATTTCCTGCCCTTTGCTTTACCTGATGGTGCTGATGAGCTCGCTGATGGCCCTTTGGCCGGGGACCTACCGTTAGTGGAGATCCCTGCTCCCATACCCTTAGCTGTTTATCCTGCTTATGATTTGCTTCTCGACGCCGACGATGATGGCGACGTCAATCTGTTTGATGACGAGCCCTTAGAGGATGAGGTTCAGGGCGAGGCCCTTCTTCCGGCTGGAGATCTTTTGTTGATCGCAGATGCTCCCGCCGAGGAGTCACCTGCTCACTCTCTGGTCCCAGACTCTTTCGAGTCTGTGGCCTCCGCACCTTCACATACTCAGAGTGCGCAGCACTTTTCTCATGGATCAGATCCCGACCAGGCATCCTCTGTTGCCCCTATTCCTAGTTTTACCTTCGACCACGATGATGTGGAGGATTCCGATCCTGTATTTCCCCCAGGATTCGACCCAGATGAGGATATAGAGTTCATACCCATGGATCAGCCTATGGAGGATCCAGTCGACCCAGTTGATCCCATCAATCCCGAGTTTGATTTTGAGATGGCCTTTGATGAGCCCGAGCAGCCACTAGACCCTGCTCCTGACCCAGTGCTTGAGCATGACCCTGCTCATGCTGGCATGTTTATTGAGCCTGTTGTTGCTGACCCACCTATCGATGATCACCCTGTAGATGCTCCATTGTTGGAGGACGATCATGTCATTGCTGCTGATCATGTTGATCCCCCACTTATTGCTGATGCACCAGTTGACCCTCTTGTTGCACCTCACCATGATCCTATGCCAGTTCAGTTTGATCGTGCACTTTTTGAGGTACAAGTGGACCCACGAGACGAGCACGCCCAGTGTGGGTGGATTCCTGCTGATGACGAGGTCCCACCTATTCCCCCTCAGATCATTGATACCCGTCACATTGATGCCTCTTTTTCATTTCCTCGGTTTACACCTCCAGCGCGAGCTGGAGAGGGTTCTTCGGCTCACCCTTTTGGACATGTACCAGTATCTATCCCTGCTATACCACCGTCTGCTACTTTTCCCCCTGTTTCTCCATTTCATGTGGCACCTTTTGATCCCACCAGTGAGCCGTTCCTTTGGACATCATCTTCTTCTATGCCACCGACTGACCCCTACCATTCTTTCCACATGGGGTATACTATTGAGGACGTTTTGATGTCTTTTGTCGCCCAGCACGAGGCACACACACAGCGCATTCAGGAGCTTGAGAGAGCCCAGCCGCCGCCGTGTCAGTGCCAGGGTCAGACCCACTCTCCTTTGCAGCCCTCTCGACCTGTACCACCAGACTATGCTGCACGCCTTTTTGCCCTGGAGCAGCAGGTTGCTTCATTCTTGCGTACCCAGAGAGCCATGGAGGAGGATTGGCTCCATTTGTGACGTTTGTTTTACACTCACTTTCCCCCTCCTCCACCGCCATCCGTGTAGAGCTCTTCAGTACCGTATAGGTAGACATTGGTGAGAAGACGGCGAATGCTTTAGACTGCACAGCATTTTTGGAGACTACATTTTGATTCTGACTTTTGTTGACATGTATTTGATGTATTGACACAGATTTGATATAGTTTTTGGACTAGGGTGAGGTAGCCCTTAGTCGACTGATGTTGTATGACGCTGTGATGTACTTGTACGCTTACTATGTGGTCTCGATATATGGCAATCGCAGTATTCTCATCATACTTGATGCTTGATTTGATTATTTATATTCTATGACATGGGATGTTGTGTGATTGATGTTTTGTGATTGTTATGATTATAACATGAGATGTTATGTACTATTACTATCATTATATACGTACGCTACATTATGACCTGACTTACGTATTATAACATGGGATCTTTACTATGGCCTGACCAACGTAAACCCTCTTTTAGAAGATGCCGCCGAGACGTGAGACACACATGCCTACCAATGAGGCAGAACTCCAGCAAATTATTGCTGCTGCCATTGCACAATACGCCGCCTCTCAAGGAGGGACTAGTGGAAGCAACTCTGGCAACACTGGCAACAACAATAATCCACCTCATGGTAATACTAAGACATTTAGACCTACCATGGCCTAAATGGATATCTTTAGCAATGATGCTAATGCCGATCGTATGTTATAACATATGTGCAGGATGCACCTACAAGCAGTTTCTAGACTGCAAACCGGTCAACTTTGATGGCACAGGAGGTGCTGTCGCCTTTGTTCGTTGGGCCAAGAAAACTGAATCTGTTCTTCGCATGAGCAAATGCGCGCTAGATCAGCAAGTCACCTATATCTTAGGGCTATTCTTGGATGGAGCCCTCTCTTGGTGGAATTTGCAAGTACAGACACTTGGTGAAGCTGCTGCCTACGTGCTAACCTGGACCGAACTGAAGGAACTTATGCGCAAAAAGTACTGCTCTCACGCGGAAATCCAAAGATTGGAAACCGAGTTCTGGCACTTGAAAATGGACGGTCCAAAGATCGCAGAATACGTTCAAAGGTTCCATGACTTATCGCATGTGGTACCCTACATGGTCACTCCGGAGTTCAAGCGGATTGAATGTTTCATTTGGGGATTAGCTCCTCAAATCATAAGCATGGTGACCTCATCAAAGCCTGCGACCATTACTGAAGCGATCGATTTGAGCGTGGCTCTCACAGAGGAGGCCATTCGCCTGAACAAGTTTGATGATGCTGAGCTTAAGAAGAAAGAGACTCACGTCGAGTCGTCAGGAGGTAACAAACGGAAGTTCTCAAACTTCAAGCAGGGCGCCAGTGTGGCGGTTAAGAAAGGAGGATCAGGCACACCAGCTCAGGTTACAGCTGGTAGTGGGAAGAAAGGAAAAGGATATCAGGGCACTCAGCCCAAGTGTAATACCTGTCAACGCCACCATACTGGCCATTGTAGTGTGAAAGTATGCGAAGCATGTGGAAAGCCGGGTCACTTGAAGGATTCTTGTTGGGCTAGTGCTGGCCGGGGAGGCCAAGGAGGATTTGGGAATAGAAATAATAATCGTGGTGGTAATGGAAATCGCCCACAAGTAAACAATGGAGGAAATGGGAATCGAGGCAACAATGCGAATCAGGCTGGGAGTGCGAACCAAAACAACAACCAAGCTGGAAATGGAGGTGGAAACGGGCAAAGACTTGGATGCTTTAACTGCGGTGATATTGGGCATTTTAAGAGGAACTGCCCAGAATTGAACCAAGCCCGTGGAAGAGTGTTCCACATTGAAGCAAGGGAAGCGCGCCAGGATCCCAATGTTGTCACTGGTACGTTCCCTGTAAACCAACGCTATGCATCCGTTTTATTTGATACTGGTGCCGATTATAGCTTCGTGTCGTTAGAATTTAAGAATATGCTTGGTTTAGCCGCTAATAAGTTAGATATTCCGTACTCAATCGAATTGGCCAATGGGAAGTTAGTAGAAGCCAATGAAGTTATCAGAGGCTGTGTGATCGAATTGGGAGAACGTGAGTTTGCTTTGGATCTACTACCAGTCCAGTTGGGAAGCTTCGACGTGGTGGTAGGAATGGATTGGTTATCAGGCAACAAGGCTGAGATAGTTTGCCACGAAAAGGTCGTCCGTATTCCAACCGAAGATGGCGAAACAATTGTGGTTCACGAGGAGAAGCGTGATACGCCGTTAAGAATTATCAGCTGCCTGAAAACGCGAAAGTGTTTGCAAAAGGGATGTGTTGCCTTCCTGGCACACATTGTGGATAAGAAGGCTGCTGAGCCAAGAATAGAAGGCATCCCTATCGTAAGGGATTATCCGGAAGTCTTCCCAGAGGACTTACCTGGACTGCCACCTCAGAGACAAGTAGAGTTCCGCATTGACTTAGTTCCAGGCGCCGCACCTGTGGCTAAGGCACCTTACAGACTTGCGCCGTCTGAGATGCAGGAACTGTCGACACAACTTCAAGAGTTGTTAGACAAGGGATTTATTCGACCAAGCTTCTCGCCTTGGGGAGCTCCGGTCCTGTTTGTCAAGAAGAAGGACGGTAGTTTTCGTATGTGCATCGACTACCGGGAGCTGAACAAGCTGACAATCAAGAATAGATATCCTCTGCCAAGAATTGATGATCTGTTCGACCAACTGCAAGGTTCAAGTTTTTATTCAAAGATCGATCTTCGATCTGGATACCATCAGTTAAGGATACAAGAGGAGAGTATCCCAAAGACAGCCTTCAGAACTCGTTATGGACACTACGAGTTCCTTGTTATGCCGTTTGGTTTGACAAACGCACCTGCAGTCTTTATGGATTTGATGAATAGAGTTTGCAAGCCGTACTTAGATAAGTTCGTGATTGTGTTGATCGACGACATCTTGATTTATTCAAGAACAAAGGCCGAGCACGAACAACATTTAAGAGCTATTTTGGAGCTGCTGAAGAAAGAACAGCTGTATGCCAAATTCTCCAAGTGCGAGTTTTAGCTACGTGAAGTCCAATTCCTTGGGCACGTGGTAAATGGAAATGGAATCCACGTGGATCCCACCAAGATCGAAGCGATTAAGAATTGGGAAACGCCAAAGACGCCAACCGAGATTCGACAATTCTTGGGTTTGGCTGGCTACTATCGAAGGTTCATTGAGGATTTTTCAAAAATCACTCAACCATTGACGCTCCTCACGCAGAAAGATAAGAAGTTTGATTGGGAAATCAAACAGGAGGAAGCGTTCCAGATATTGAAGGATAAGCTCTGCAATACGCCGATCTTAGCACTACCAGAAGGTACAGATGATTTCGTGGTATACTGTGACGCTTCGCGCCAAGGATTGGGTTGCGTGTTGATGCAACGCCAAAAGGTTATTGCTTACGCATCACGTCAACTGAAAGTGCACGAAAAGAACTATACCACACATGATTTGGAACTTGGCGCAGTGGTTTTTGCATTAAAGATCTGGAGACACTACCTTTATGGTACAAAGTGTACAATCTTTACAGATCACAAGAGCCTACAACACATATTCAACCAGAAGGAGCTGAATATGAGGCAGAGACGATGGGTTGAGTTGCTGAACGATTACGACTGCGAGATAAAGTATCATCCAGGGAAGGCGAATGTGGTCGCCGATGCCCTAAGTCGAAAGGAGAGGATCAAGCCATAAGGGTTAGGGCTTTAGAAATTATTATCCGAACCGATCTTTCCTTGCGCATTCGTGCCGCGCAGAAAGAAGCTCTCAAGGAAGGAAACCTCGAAGAAGAATATCTCCGTGGGATGGAGAAGCTACTGGTGCCAAACGAGGAAGGAACGTTATGTTTTGAGAAGAGGATTTGGGTTCCTTTGTTTGGAGGTTTAAGGAAGGTTATTTTCGATGAAGCTCACAAGTCACGGTACTCTATCCACCCTGGAGCGGATAAGATGTACCAAGATCTCAAAGATTACTATTGGTGGCCTAGGATGAAAGGCGATGTTGCTGTTTATGTGAGCAAGTGTTTAACATGCGCTAAGGTTAAAGCGGGATACCAGAAGCCTTCAGGATTTCTGCAACAACCAGAGATTCCCAAATGGAAATGGGAACAAATCTCCATGGACTTTATTACAAAGTTGCCAAGAACGCCAAGAGGCCATGACACTATTTGGGTAATAGTGGATCGATTAACGAAGTCAGCACACTTCTTACCTATCAGAGAGAAGGATAATACGAGCAAATTGGCCAAAATATACATGAGAGAGATCGTCGCACGTCATGGAGTGCCTCTCTCGATCATCTCTGATAGAGACGGAAGGTTTGTGTCAAGAATATGGCAATCCTTCCAAGAAGCTTTTGGCTCACAATTAAATCTGAGCACTGCGTTTCATCCGCAAACTGACGGTCAAAGCGAGCGAATGATACAGACTTTGGAAGACATGCTGAGAGCGTGTGTTATGGATTTGGGCGGTAGCTGGGATAAGCATTTGCCTTTGGTCGAATTTTCATACAACAACAGCTACCACACCAGTATTGGTGTCGCGCCATTTGAAGCCCTTTACGGACGCAAGTGCCGATCACCCCTATGCTGGGCTGACGCAGGTGATAGGCAGCTTGCTGGTCCCGAAATCGTCCAAGAGATGACAGACAAGATTGCGTAGATTCTAAAACGCGTCGAAGCAGCTCGCCACAGACAGAAAGCCTATGCCGATCCAAACCGGAAACATGTGGAATTTCAAGTGGGAGAAATAGTTTTATTGAAAGTTTCACCCTGGAAAGGGGTGGCACGCTTCGGAAAGCGTGGAAAGCTAAATCTGCGCTACATTGGTCCTTTCAGAGTTTTGGAAAGAATAGGACTGGTAGCATACAAGTTGGATTTGCCTACTGAACTGAATGGTGTTCACGATACATTTCATGTATCCAACCTAAAGAGAAGCCCAATTCAAGATGACATTGCCATTCCCATCGACGAGATTCATGTTGACGACACGCTCCATTTCGTTGAAGAACCGGTTGAGGTTACGGATTGGAAAGTAAACAAGACCCGCCGAAGCAGTGTCAAGCTCGTCAAAGTTCGTTGGAACGCCAGACATGGTCCAGAATACACCTGGGAGCGTGAGGACCAGATGAAAGAGAAATACCCCCACCTATTTCCTAAGAACCCTGCATCTACAAGCAGAACTTAAAATTTCGGAACGAAATTTTTCTAACGGGGGGAGAATGTGACATCCCTCACTAAACCAGGTATCCGTACGACTTAATTAATAATTAATTACTGCTTAATTACTGTGCTTGTTTAAAATTACTGATGAACTGCTACTTGATTTCTGATACATGCATATACCTGCATCATACTTTACTTACAGTCACTACATTATTTACATGCTGAACCTTAGTGACAAACATGATGCACAAAAAGCACAGTAGCACTATAACGGATAACCTATAGAACATGCTGATAAAGCCAGCATCAGGCAGACACTGCCCCTAAGGCCTGTATGAGCCAGAAATATTTTACTACACTAGTGGTGAGTGTAGGGATACAAGGGTTGTAGAACTGCGTCTCTAGGAATAAGTTACAATGACTGGATGTGCCTAAAACGTGCTCTAAGTACAAAACTCAGCACTTTACATGATAATTCAGCTTTTAGCTAACTAATAAAGTGCCAAAACATGAGAAAAATATTACTAGACACTTTCCAAAGTGTCAGAAATAAGTTGTGTCACTAAAAAGGGTATTAACGACACTTTAAAGCCTTGTTAAGCACTTTAACGGATTACTATCCAACCGAACAACCGGACTATACCCGGAACATGAAAATATTGTCAATTTCATTATTTATCTTTTTCTGAGCCAGTTAGGGTCCCTGAATACCCTAACACCCATTGTAACGCATGACACACCACTACCAGGTTAAGCACTTAACTAACTTACTTAACCTAACTATTATCCAACTAATTAGTTGGAATCGAACTAGATTACCCCCCCCCCCCCTTGACCGAACTCGGTCACTATGTGACCCCCCATTGTACTTACATGATTATTTTAAACACTTATGCCTAATATCAAGGCTACACAAGACCTCTTGGATAATAAACATATGATTAGCCTATAAGATCAAGACTTGGACTATCATTCTTTCACAACACAACACAACACACTCACACTCCTCTCTCTCTCTCTCAAAGGCTTCGGCCGAACCCCCCTATATCCATCCATCATATTTTCGTCTTCCATCATCACATTCCAAGATCATTCTAGTATCAAGGATCGCATATAAGGAGTCTTGGTGCAATCGGAAGGCGAAGGACCTCACTCTCTTGCTTTTATCCACCCTATTTGCGTCTAGATTCTTCCCTAGCCTCGAGCTAGTGGTATGTTGCTTAAATCACCTTCTTGAACTATTCTAAAGTGGTTAATATGATTTGTAACGATTAAAACTCGTTAACATGCAAGATGATACACAAAAGTCTACTAAAAATGCTATAAGGGATGGTTAAAAGCTCATATGTTGTGTAAATCATGTAGTATTTGATTTGTGTGATTATTTAGACCCGATCTATGTTGTGGTAGCTCGGATCATCATTTAACCCGCTTTAGTCATGATCTTGGATTATGACATAAAGCTTGTTTAAGTATAACAAGGGTTAGAAGATGAAACTCTACCACACTCGAATCATGAACTTGTGTAAAAGTGTTTTAGCTTGTAAAATAGTGATTAAAACTAGTAGATCTACGGATCTACAGGTGGTATTTTTAAAGGACCGAGTGTCAAGAAATCATGTTTTTCTAAAGACGGATCTTACACTAACAAGAATGGTTTTTAGAACACACAAGTGTGTAAACACTTGTGTAACACAAAGTTTCGACCAAATAACTATTTTTGAAAAAGGATGACGAGAAGTTGTAAAGGTGGAATTTCTTTAAAAACGAGGTTTTTACAAAATCGGATAGTTTTATATAAAGATCCACTAAAAGTAATGGGATTTACTTCATAGTTTGAATAAATCACAAGTTCATGAAATTTATGCGATTTATATACATATTTTGACTAGTTTGTGATTTGAACATTGTTTTGATTGAATAAGAAGATTGTTGGTTTGATTTATAAAAGAAAATGATACGCTTGAAAGCGTGGCCACCTCCAGTTACAGAGGAAACTCTGGCGAAATTTTCCCAAAAACCTAACACTTAGAAATATTTCCACTATAAGTGTTAGAAATACATTTTGACTTGTTTTCAAATTATAGATTTCGCCACGACTTATTTACAAAATACCGGAGGTGGGATTTCACAAAATAAAACGTGATACATAAATGTATTTAGTATATATTTTTCACAACATCACTTGTATAAGTGTTTATGATTATTTTGTGAACAACGTAAATATTATTTTTAGGGTAAAAATAATATTACTAAGTATTATTTTGGGAAAATCACATGTAGTAAAGTATAATATTTTTGGAGAAGAATATTTATATTTTGAAGTTGGAAATAAAATATATTAAGTGAGACTTAATAGTGTAATCCGAAATATATTTCGAACACACATGTATTAAATCCCCCATCCTTGGGAAGGAAAATGACTACCAAGTATATACAAAATGTAAACACGAAATAGTTGCCTAACTATTTCCCAGAAACTTAAACCATAAGGCTAAGGCACGGTCGTCCGTCTAATAGAATTAGTACGTGTAGGTCGTCACACAGCTGTTTGATTTGGAGGCATACTTGGTAGAGACGCACCACGATGAGTTCATGTCCCCCTTTTCTCTAACTGTTTTCAGTTTTCTTAACTGCGGGGGTGAAATACATGTTACTTTGATTACAAGTACTTTATACATGGTATGGTTAGCGTAAGGAGGTTTACTACTTAGATCATGTGAGTGGGTAGGAGCAATATGAGGCCATTAGTCCTCATGGCAGGACCGAGGGACAGGAGCGGTAGATCTATCTGGGTGTAGCGAGCCCAGCCCCAGGCCAAACTAGAAACGGACCTCGGGGTGACTTTGTCCACATACAAATGCCGTGGCGAAATCTGCTAGGTTTGAGTCTCCCTATTTGCACTTCACATATATCAGTGGCCTTGCAAACCATTGGTGATCTCAATTCCCTTATTTGCTACATACCAAGACTATTTTTATACTCACAAAGGTTTACTTACTCACTTACACATGAACTCGCTCAACATTATTGTTGATTTTTCAACTTACATGTATTTCAGGAAATTAAAGGATCTGGCGCGATATGTCCTGTTTTCCCGCTGCACTAGTTACGAGGTCATCCGGGTTTGGGGAAAGTGACTCTTTCCTGGACAAGTCACAGTCCTTAAACTATGCTTATGTTATGTTGAGTTTGTTGAACAATGTTTATGACGTTAAGTTGTGTTTCCGTTAAGACAAGGTTATTGTATTTGGTATTTTAAAACTTAATCGAATGGATGATCTTGCATGATTTTATTTCATATAGCTTTGTTATGGTTAAGCTATGGTATTAAGAAGTCACACCAAATTAACCACGCTTCCGCAAAGCCAGGGTGTGACAGTTGTAACGCACGTACATGCTTGGGTATAGTATCCTTTCGACTGAGGGTGTCGGCCACAACATTGGCTTTGCCCGGATGGTACTTGATCGCACATTCGTAATCATTTAAGAGCTCGACCCATCGACGTTGTCGCATGTTTAACTCCTTTTGCTTGAAGATATGCTCGAGACTCCTGTGATCAGTGTAAATGGTGCACTTGGTACCGTACAGGTAATGTCTCCATATCTTAAGTGCGAAAACAACTGCTCCCAATTCCAAGTCGTGCGTAGTGTAGTTCCTTTCGTGAACTTTAAGTTGGCGCGATGCGTTGGCAATGACCTTTTCACGTTGCATCAACACGCAACCAAGTCCTTGGATGGAAGCATCGCAATAAACCACAAAATCATTTGTGCCCTCAGGCAATGAGAGGATAGGCGCGCTACAAAGTCTATCTTTTAAGTGATGAAAAGCAGATTCCTGTGCATCACCCCAACGATAGGCGACACCCTTCTGAGTTAGTGAAGTGAGAGGTTGCGCAATCTTTGAGAAATCCTTGATATACCTTTTGTAATATCCTGCCAAACCCAAGAATTGGTGGATTTCTGTTGGTGTACGGGGTGCAGGCCAGTTCTTGATCGACTCTACCTTGGATGGATCGACATGAATCCCATCCTTGTTTACCACGTGGCCTAAAAAGTGGACTTCACGAAGCCAGAAGTCACATTTCAAAAATTTGGCATACAACTGCTCTGTTCGAAGAAGTTCCAAAATAAGCCTCAGGTGTTGCTCGTGTTCTTCCTAACTCTTCGAATAGATCAGGATGTCGTCGATGAAAACTATGACAAACTTATCCAGGTAAGGTTTGCACACTCGGTTCATGAGATCCATAAAGACCGCTGGTGCATTCGTCAATCCGAAAGGCATAACCAGAAACTCGTAATGCCCATAACGAGTTCTGAGTGCTGTCTTGGAGATGTCCTCATCTCAGACTCTCAGCTGATGATAGCCCGATCTTAAGTCAATCTTAGAGTAGAAGCTTGACCCTTGCAGCTGGTCGAATAAGTCATCAATGCGTGGAAGAGGATAACGATTCTTCACGGTCACCTTGTTGAGTTCGCGGTAGTCAATACACATTCTGAAGGTACCGTGTTTCTTCTTCACAAATAACACTGGAGATCCCTAGGGCGAAGAGCTAGGACGAATAAAACCCTTGTCCAAGAGCTCTTGCAATTGGGTGGACAATTCTTCTAGATCTGATGGAGCTAAGTGATAAGGTGCACGAGCTATGGTCGCTGCTCCAGGAGTTAGCTCGATTTGAAACTCGACTTGACGATGAGGCGGAAGACCAGGTAATTCCTCGGGGAATACCTCAGGAAAATCGCGTACAATAGGAATGTCTTCAATTCTCTTCTCTTCCATTGATGCGTCAGTAACGAGAGCTAGAATGGCAGTGTGGCCCTTTCGCAAACACTTCTAGGCCTTAAGGAAAGAGATGATGCCCACAACAGCACCACTCTTGTCGCCACGAATCACGAGGGGTTCTTCACCAGAACGAGGGATGCGGACGATCTTCTCGTTGCAAAGAATTTCCGCTTGCTGATGAGATAACCAATCCATCCCAATAACAACGTCGAAACTACCCAGAACGATAGGAATGAGGTCGATAGAAAAGGTCTGATCAGCAAGAATAAGATTACAACCCTTAATTATGTGTGTGGCCTCTAAACTTTTTCCATTTGCTAGCTCTACCATGTGTTTGCTGGTCAAAAGTGTTGGAGTACGTTTAAGCATTTGACTAACTTTTAAGGACACGTAGCTAGTATCGGCACCCGAATCAAATAAAACAGTAACATAAAAGTCATCCAATAGAAACTTACCCATCACAACGTTGGGATCATTCCTAGCATCACCCTGTCCAATCACGAAGGCACGACCCCTTGCCCCATTACCATTGTTGTTTCCCCCATTGCCGTTTCCGTTCCCCTGATTATTGTTGTTCTGGTTCTGATTTAGCTGGGGTAGTCTCTCTTGAAATGGCCTTCAGCACCACATTGAAAGCACCCTTTGTTGTTACCTTGTTGGTGCTGCTGCTGGCGTTGATTCGGTGGGGCTTGCTGTTGCTGCCGATTCTGATTCGCTGGACGCTGACTCCTGCAATCCCTTGCAATGTGACCAGGCTTGTTGCACCGATGGCAGTTGCCTCTACTACATGGCCCGTTGTGGTGCAAGTTACAGTGATTACATTTGGGGTGATTCCCCTTGTATCCACCCTGCCCTTGACTTCCAAAAGGCTGCTAACTGGGGCTCTTATAGTCCTCAGTCCTTCGTTGCTGTGACTGAGACTGAACAAAGGTAGAACCTTTGCTCGAATTTCCATCCCATTTTCACTTGTTGTCGCTAGGAGCATCAGGAGTAGCTGTGGCACTGATACGTTTGGGCATCCTGTTTTGCTCCACCGCCTGGTCAGTGAGACGATGAGCTAGTCGTATAACTTGCTGAATGGTACCCAGGTTAGCTGAAGTCACGTGACTATGAATCTCTGGTACAAGACCATTGAGGTACAGCTCAATACGTTTGATGGGAGGGTCCACCATAGTAGGACACAAAATGGCCAGCTCGTTTGACCTTTTCGTATACGCCTCAATTTCAGACCCCATCATTTTCAGATTGAAAAATTCCACCTCTAGCTTGTGGATGTCGTCACGACTATAGTACTCTTCCTTGATCAAATCTTTGAAGTCATTCCATGGGGTGGCATTAGCAACCGCCAGCCCTAGCAGTTGAACCTGTGCTTTCCACCAGGTTAACGCAGCACCTTCGAGTGTTCCAGTAGCAAATTTCACCCTACGATCTTCAGGGCATTCACACATCTCAAAAACAGACTCAATCTTCTCAAACCAGTGAAGAAGACCTACAACTCCTTCTGTGCCGCTGAAAGTACTAGGTCGGCAATCCATGAACGTTTTGAACGTACATACGGGAGGTTGAGCATGCTGACCTGTCGCGCGAGAACGAAAAGACAAGATTAAACACGAGAGTTGGTTCGCGAGAGTAGGATCTAAACATCCTAGGATAGGTCGAAATAGCAGGTTATACCTCCTGCTGGAGCTGCTGCGAGTGCCTCAGCAACTCGTTCATTGATCAAAGCCGTCAACTGGGCTTGAGTTAGGTTGATACCACCACGTCCTCCGCGTCCGCTCATGATCTTCACAACGAAGTAACGTAAGTGAGAAAAGTGTCGCGAATGTGCGTAAGTGTGGGACGACAGGAGAGAGTAAGCACACAAGGTTCAAATAGCAGTTATCACGTTAACTAATGCACTCTGTGAACTATCTAACCGACAATATAAACATAATTCATACCACCTATTGTGTCGAGTCTTGCACGTGGAGCGAAGCGTCATTGTGGATCGTTGAGCACTGTACAGGTTATAGTCTGGTTTTATCAAAAAGTTTTTCCCCTTTTTAAAACCAAGTTCGCTATAACCAATGGCTCTGATACCAATCTGTCATACCCCCAAAATCCACACGCGGAGTATCACCGCTTGGTGGCATGACATGACCAGGATCCAGCCACCAATCATATTGAACAATGTATTTAAAATAGATAAAATCCAACTATGCAATATAATTGGTGTTCAAAAACTAGTTAACCAAGTTCAAATTAAACAGCGGAAGTATAAGACGTAAAACCAAAACATAAGTTCAATAAGTTCATAAAGTTTAAATGTTTAGAACAGGACATAACAGTCCATATCCCACAACGACCTCCTCCTCGTGCAAGCTCCATAAGCATCTAACGACCTGAAAAGCATGTAGTAACGAGTCAACAACAAAGTTGAGTGAGTTCACAGTTGGTTGTCTATTTTAGAGTTGTTTCCAAAAACGTAGTTAAATCTTAACCAGCTATCCAGCCGTGGGGGTTACCCCATAGTTTGAAAACGTTTATTAGTTAACCCATTTTTACTTCGGCCCTTTCGGCCGTGGGGGCTACCCAATGTTCATAATCCCTGGCTATCCAGTCGGGCACTCCGGCCATGGGGGCTACCCCATTTTTAAACTACCAGACTCGTTACCATATCGACTACTAACGAAAATAAGTTGTGCCCTAGCGTCGGTGTCTATCATCACCGACGTGCCATAGTCCATTAGTACACGCCCGTCCGAACGGCACGGTATGAGGTTTGTTAAACCTAATAGCGCTATTAACTAATGACCCGCTTGCCATTGGCCTCGGCGATTAAGTCGATATAAAATGAGGGACTTCGTTGATAGAGTTCTAGTCTAGTAAATCTAAATCTGTCCCAACAGGACGAGGAAATTCACATTCCTGAACACGTCCCAACAGGACGAGGAATCCCTATTCCTTAACCCATTCCCATTCCCACCGGGAATTACCATGCTTTGTAGAAAAGTGTGAACTCACCTTGGTTTGCTCGGTTAGATTAGTTACTCTAATAATCAGGAATTAACCACGTCCTAACATGGTACAGATAACAATCAGTTTCACGTGCATGCATAATTCGTATCCTACGTACGGTTTATCTACTCATTACTTCTATCACATAGCACGCACTCACGTTAACATTTCACGCCCATATAAACATCCCATCTATACCCATTCAAAAGCAAACATACGATATTGCACATAACACTTTCATTGACATATAACATGTTAGATCGTTCTCAGATAACCTACCCGACACTTAGACACGCAAAATACTACTTATGTCGTTTCAGCTTTAACATTCAAAACTGGGCTATTTTCGGGCATTTAAATAAAATAGTTAACTTACTCCAAAAATTCCGAACTTTTTACAGAAGGTCTTAAACAATCCAAATATTATTTTGTAAAAATATTGGGATCCAATTCATTACCTATATTTTATAAAAAATCATTTACCGGACTGCAATCAGATTCGTCACTTTCTGACTGCAGTCCATGGAATAATTCATTTAAAATTCATCGTAAGTCCGATTGATGAAATTCCAGTTGGAGCATTACAAAGACATCATTGGTCATCTACAGTACAAATTTCATGAGCTAATTCTACACAAATTTCAAGTTATGACGAAAAACATTACACACATTTTCTGCAGTAAAAACGCAGCTTTTGCTGCTGTGAAAAACGACCCTTTAAAAATAGCAAACGAAGTCCAAAAATTATGAATCCAGTGCCATTTGAAGTGTTTTTCGAAAATACATAATTTAGACTTCAAAAAATCAATTTTTCGATTTATAACAGTCCGGTTACAGCCAACTGAAGTTGGCTGTAATCACCAAACAGCCTCCTGTTTTCAGCTTTTAACATTCTAATGCGAGTTATATTGGTTCCGTTAACATAATTAGCGACTAACCACACATACACATCAGTTACAGCAGGTTAACATCAAAGCTCAGATTATTTATCACTTAACACATCAAGAACTAACAAGATTCATAATCACTCATGCATGCATATACTTTTAATCCTTCAAATAAGCTTGAAATTACCTTGAAATGCTTATGGATCTTCAAGAACTTGTAGGTTTTGAAATTTTGAATGTGTATGTGTGTGTATTCAACCGTGAATATGAGAGAGAGAGTTAGAGTTGATTGTGTTTGTGATTTTTCTTGGATTTTGTAGGATTTTGGAAGATTTGAGGAGATATGGAAATCTTGTAGGATTTTGTAGGATTTTGGAAGATTTGAGGAGATATGGAAATCTTGCACTCACACCATATACGCATATATACATATACATATCATAGATGTGATTAAAACTGGTATTTAACTGGATACCGGGTGTTTTATCTAGCGTATAATTGCGTTTTGACGCGCTTTAAATTATTTTTAACGCTCTATAAAAATAAACTCACCAAAATTTTACTCAACAATATTTTATTTGCCTAGACTGGCTGCGTTGTCTATATTTTGCAGTATACGTGTTGTACTGTGCAGTATGCGCTTAACTATATAAAAAATATAGAGATAGTCGAAGGGAATGAACGCTTTACCTTGAAAGTACGGGTTGTCACAGTAATGCCAGTTAAGGTATACAACAATCTATCGAGATGGCGTATCGTGATCATTCGGTAGTAGACTGGTCCTTGCGGCAAAAGCAATTCAGCAACTCTAAGCATTCATTCTAAAATCATGTAGTGAAATTGAGACTACTCGACTTTGGAAGCAAATTCGTGTGTAGGCAGCGTTGTCTATCGTACCCTTGACTCTATCTATCCCCCTCAAGAACCGAGAGTCGTCGAGCCCCTGGACAGCTAGAGGGAGCTTGCTTATAGAAAGAAGATTAGGGGCGGACCCACCCTTTGGCCAAGGTGGGCGGCCGCACCCCTTTTAAAAAAAATATTAGTTTATGTTTTAGGCAAAAAAACCTGACCGCATCCCTTGAAAATATAGTTGAACACCTCATCCGCACCCCCCAACAAATATTTCATGGATCCGCCACTAAAGAAGATAGGCCGATCAAACAAAAAGAATGTGCAAAGGTCTCTCCGCTCCTAGTCACTAATGCTCGACTCTTACAAGTTCACATGTAATTTTCATTGCTCTTTACTCGACTCAACTAAAAAAGAATCCATCATAATACGCATCCAAATAATATCGAATATCCATGTAGGTCCCGTTTTTCCGGTGAGGATCCGATACGTAAACCTATCCTTGTTTGTCACGAACACGGTAACGGGTGCGGAATCCCCGTGACGGTGCAAACCAAACAAAAGTGTAAAACACACGGGTAACCAAAGATTCAATATCTATTGATTATGGATGAGTACAACCACAAACATATACAAACAATGTTTTAACAGACTCTCTCTAAGTCTCTCGGCGCTCATCCATTTCACACAGAAACTGATTGGGGTATTTATACTAAGACAGACACATATAAGACGAAACTAAAATAACTCTCGGCGAAACACACAAAGTCGACGAAACACACCTGTTTCGTCGACAAACACATTAATCATTCTTGTTTCGTCGAGTTGTAGAAGCCCAGACATAGTCAAAGTCCAACTTCATATTTCGGCCCAAATGTGAAGTTTACGGCCCATACATATCTCTGTTGACAACTTCCATTAAGTTAACATATGAGACAAGACTATGTGACATCATCATGACATCACTAAGGTGATGTCATGGTGATGTGTTTGCGGGAATGGCTTACGGCGCTCTGTGCCTCGCGTGTCGAACTCTGGGGCGCACGACGGAGGAATGTCGTGACGTCAGGCTTGAGCCGGACCTAACCGAGTCGAAACCAAGTCGAACTGAGCCGAGTCGAACCGAGCCGAGTCGCGTCCACATAAAGTGTACCAACAATCTCCCCTTTGGACGCTACTCGTGATGAACACCGGTCGGTAAGTATAAATCATACCTAATCGTATCCCCTCGCCATGATTACATCTGATAAGTTGAGCTTATGTGGATAACAATACCGATAATTGTTATAGGATGCGTATCTAAATGTTAACTATTTGAACAAAAAGAGTTGTTTTGACGTGACCGTACACTGATATGATTCTCTTACCCTCGAAACTCGTAAAAAGATTGTTTGTAAATATTTGTTTACTGCTTTCGTTTCTGCATCTTTGTATATATTTATTTATTGCTTTCCGTCTTTACATTTGAAAAATGAAAAATTTCAAAAAGATTTTAGGTGTGTTTTAATATAAGCATTATAAAAGCCAAAAAGATTTTGCTTCTAGTTTATTTTTGATTGACTGATGTTGGAACTCGAGTCTATCCTACCCAAAATCCTGATTCTAAGCCGGAAAACAATTGCACCTTTATAAACAGTCGAAGTTAACAAGTTTTGAAAGTTAAAGGATTAAAATTGATCATTTCTAAACTTTCAAACTGTTGTCGGTCGGTGTTTGATTGAGATTTGATCTCATATGTGTCGTTTGTTTATGTTAACTATATTCCAAGCGGTTGTTCTCATTATGCGTTTAGCTTTCTTGCATGTGCAGATGCTAAAGGCAAGGAGAACATGTTCGATGGCAAGCTTTGGAATGAAGACACGAAGTGGAGGCACTCAAAGGATAAAATGATCGAGTTGCCGCTGACCCTTCATCAAGACCACAAGGATCTGAAGATTTGACAAGTCAAAAGATTCACGAGCATAACTCAATAGAGAGTTTATTCTAAGGGGGAGTTTGTTAACACACTACCTGAATAAAAAAAAAGGGAGTTTGTTGATACACTTTCTACTTACGACGCGTGAAGACTTTGAAGATCCTCCGACATAAAAGAACAGAAGACGAACCTCAAGAGTAGCGTCCAAGGGGGAGATTGTTGGTACACTTTATGTGGACGCGACTCGGCTCGGTTCGACTCGGCTCAGTTCGACTTGGTTTCGACACGGTTAGGTCCGGCTCAAGCCCGATGTCACGACATTCCTCCGTCGTGCGCCCCAGAGTTCGACACGCGAGGCACGGAGCGCCGCAAGCCATTCCCGCAAACACATCACCATGACATCACCTTAGTGATGTCATGATGATGTCACAAGCTTTGTCTCATATGTTGAATTGATGAAAGTTTATAACTGGAACAAAGATCCGGGCCGTAATTCTCACATGGGCCGAAGACTAGAGTTGGGCTTTTGACTTGTTTTGGGCTTCAACTACAAACGACGAAACAACATTTGGATTAAATGTTTAGGTGACAAAACACTTTTGTTTCGTCACTTTGAATTGTGTTTCGTCGAGTGCTGTTTAGTTTCGTCATGTTCTGGTCTGGTCTGTGTCTAGTATAAATACCCCTCTCAGTTTCTGTGTGAAACTGATGAGCACAGAGAGACTTAGAGAGAGTCTGTTAAAACATTGTTTGTATATGTTTATCGAGTATGTATTTGATGTCGACCAAGTTGGATATCCTCCTATCTACTTGTGTCTGACTTTATTGTCTCCGTTTAATATGTAATGCTATTCGAACAATGCATGTTGCATACAAAGGGTAGAATGATCATTATAAGTTGTTTATATGTTGCTGTTGTTGCTGTCTGTTTGCAGAAACAACCACAACAGTTGCAGTCCTCGACGAAACAGGTCTGTTTCGTCGAACACATCATGACGAAACAGACCAACATTCATTAAGTCTGTTTCGCCGACATTCATGACGAATCACACTTGATTCGTCGTGTAATGGGCTGCTTCAAGCCCAATGTTTGGCCCATATTCTGTTTCGCCGAGACACCTTGTGTTTCGTCGACTGTTGGGCCCACGGACTATATAAACAAGTCTGCTTTCAACTGAGAAAGTAGATGAGAGCTTACACTTAAAGAAACTCTGTCAAAATTCTGTTAAACTGTGTTTGTATCAGTTTGTAATCGGTTCTCATCCCGTTTAATTAATCGAGTGTGTATCATTGATTATACCGTGTCGTTTTTTATTTATATGTTTGATTTGGCATAGTTACGTGGATTCCGCACACGTGACCGTGTTTGCTATAAACAAGTGATAGGTTTACGTATCGGATCCTCACTAGAAAAACGGGACCTACAATTGGTATCAGAGCGTTTGGCTCTAATCCTTGTTTAAAATCAAACATTGTTCGGTTTTTATCAAGTATTTGTGTGTGTTTTTCTGAAAAATTTGTTCTTGAAAAATCTTATTTCTGAAAAATATTCATAAAAAACTGTTGTTGTGTTATTTGCTAAGAGTTTTATCAAAAACCTTGTTAGTTTGATTGCTTATACTTTAAACCGGGTTTTTAGTGAAAGTCTTGTGCATTATCGTGTTTCGAAAATTTGTCCGGTCAACGGAAAACTCATAAGTTTACCGGAAAACTCATTGTTCTTGAGTGTGTTCTTCATATCTTCAAATTGTTCTTATCATAGTTGTGATTTTGATCTTTAAATTGCAAGAACCAAAGTGTTTGTTCAATATAAAACATTAAGTGGACTTTTGTGTTAAAGTTGCTTTGAAACTATAAACCTGAAAGGATGTTGTGTTGAAAAACAGGTTTATCAACTTACCTTGTGTCAGTAAGATATTTTAAATATCTAAACCAGCTGTCCGATACTCAGTTGCGACGAAACAAGTAGTCGACGAATCACAAGCGTTTCGTCAAAAATATCTTCGACGAAACAAAGTCAGTTTCGTCAAAATATCTTCAACGAAACAAGTCTGTTTCGTCATCATTCATTTCGACGAAACAAACCTGTTTCGTGGAATCTGTTTCGTCGAGTTCACTTCTGTTTTACACAGAGGACTTGTAAAACCTTTATAACCTTGTGTTTTCAAGTGTGTGTGCAGGTGTTATCATACATATACCAAATATGAGCAACAAAGGTCTGTGGGATTGGAGTTCGGACTCAAGACCAAGTGAAAATCAGCCTTCGCTTGCCGATTTGATGAACCAATTGCCTCAAAAACAACAAGCAGTAAATGCAGGTCAATGGGCAATGGTTTCTAATCAAAATCAAAACATTCAAAATCTTTTGCTCAGTGAAAGTGAGACGGGAAGCAACAATCGCCCGCAAAAGCTAAATCACATGAACGACTATCCAACATGGAAGGGTCGTTTTCATACATACATTCAAGGGCAAAACGTTGAACTTTGGACGTGTTTCACTACTGAATGTAGCCCGGAACTAGAAGCAGCAGCATCAACTGCCGCTGGTATTTCTAATATGCTTGAAGAAGACAAAAAGGCGTATGAATTAGAGAAGAAGGCGTTTGCTTTTCTAACACAAGCTCTTCTTAAAGACATCTATCATCAATTTTCTTATAGTAAGAGCACAAAAGCTTTATAGGATGCATTGGAAACAAGAGGAGAAGGAAATGCAGCATCTAGAAAAATTCGCCATGATCTTTTGAAGAAAGAATTTGAATCATTTCAATCTTTGGAAAATGAAACTCTAAATGATTTGACTTCTCGTTTCTATCATTTGATAAGTGAAATGAGTTCTTATAAGGTTGCTGTAAGTCATGTGGAAATGATTGCACGTTTAGCTGATGCTCTACCTCCTGTATGGAGTCCATTCATTGAACTTCTAAAGCATACTGGTGCTCTGGATGGGGAAACTGTCACTATCTATGGATTCGTTCAGAAGTTGGAGCACAAGAGCGAAGAGGAAAATCGGAAAGCTAAAAGGATTGGAGCTCCTCAAAACACAGAAATTTATTTGCCTGGTTTTGCTCCTTCTGCAAGTTCTAGTTCTATTCAGCAACCTAAGCTTCAAACGGCGTTTGTTTCCAACACAAACTCATCTCCGTTTCCATTCAAACCTACTCAACCAGAGTTTGATTTAGGTGCTTATCTTTCACAATCAATATCCAAATTCAAATCTCAAGATCAACCTCCACCTCAAGTTACTACTACTCAACCAGAGTTTGATTTAGGTGCTTATCTTTCAAAATCATTATCCAAATCTACAGCACAACCACCACCACAACAAGTACATTATACCAACAATCCTCCATCCCAAGACACGAATACTATCAAAGTTGATACTTCGAACCTCTCAAAAGTTAGCATTGAAGTTGCAAAGGAGCATTCGGAACTCATTAATACAATGGTCAGTGCTTACTGCGGTTTGGTCGCAGGTCAAATTGGGAACATCAGTATGACAAACGAAGATTATCAACAAATCGACCGTGATGAAATGGAGTTGATGGATATAAAGTGGGCGTTTGCAAGTGCAGTAAGAAGGGCAAAGGATTTCATGAGTCGAACAGGAAGAAGTTCTTTGGAAAGTAAGCAGGATACGAAGTACGGGTTTGATAAAGAAGCTGTTACATGCTTCAATTGTGGTGAGAAGGGTCACTTCAAACGTGAGTGCACCCGACCACCCAAGCAAGGCAATCAGAACCCTTTCAGAAATCAGACAAGTACTTCAAATTCCAATCAAGGCAATCAAGAAAATCGTGGAAAAGGGATAGTAGCTGTGAACAACACCACTCCCCAGAACCAGTCGGGACCATCAAATAACACTCGTGCATTGACTGTTCAAACAGATGAAGGGTGTAATTGGTCTTTACAATTAGGGGGAGGTGATAATGAAGGAGGAGGAACCGCGTGCTACGCAAAGATCATCAATCACATCAAGCACGTTCATAAAGAAGAATTTTCTGAAAGTGACGACAGTTCGGGTTATACCGGGAGTTCTGATGAAGAAAGTTCTATTTCGGGTGATGTGAAAGAAGAAGAGAGTTCTATTGATGATTTGTTGAATGAAGCAGAGGAGTTGAAGTCTCAGAAATCTGTTCTTATTAAGAAGGCTGGGATCGCATCTAAGGAAATGGAGAAGTTCATCTCTGAAGACGGATCTTTTTCTTTTCAAACTGCCTTTATGGCAAATGTTTCAGCCTCTTCGAGTCAGGTAACATCTGAAACTCCTAGAATATGTACTGATTGTGCTTATATGAAACAGGAATTTGATAGAGTGAAACTTGAATGTGACAAAATTCATGGTCACAATCAAAGTTTGGTTGTTGATATGTCAAAGTGCAAAGAAGCAAACATGGCTTTAACAAGAAATGAAAAGGACTTTAAATCTTTAATTGAAAATTTAAAGAAAAGTGTTTCCGAAACTACCAAGGTTGTTTATCACAAACAAATTAGTATTAACAAGTACATAAATCTCGTTGAGGAAACCAAAAAGGAAATAGCCATTGCAAAATGTGAGCACGATGCGATCAAGCAAAAATTGGAGAGTTATTCTAACTCCCGATTTGTGCTCGATCACATTATTGACGTTCAACAACTGAAGAAAAACAAGAGTGGTGTTGGGTATAAGAAATGTCCGCCCCCTTTGAGACACAACTATGCAGCACCACCTGATGAAGAGGATATGCCTCGTTTTGAACCCAGTGTTCCTCTTAATTATGAGGAACTTACTACTGGATTAGGGTTCAAACCGAACAATTCCTTAGGAACCGCATCTGTTGCAACAAAAACTTCAACAACAGTGAGTCAAAGTCCTCCAATTGTTGAGGATTATGATTCATCTGATGATGAAGCAGATGCAAATGAACAGGATGAATCACTTGACAAGAAAAAGGGAATAGAAATTCCAATCGAGAATCATATTCTTTGTGATCCTCTTATTCCTGTTGTGCAACAAGTTGCCAAACAAGTGATTAATCCTGTCATGAATGACAAGAAACCTGTGTCTACTGTTAAGAGTAACAATGTGTTGTATACTTTGGTTGGTGATTCTAAAATCTACTCAGATAATGATTTTCCAATTAAAAATGTCAATCCATCATTGATTAATAACGTTCTTGAAAATAACACAAGTAAGTTTTTGGGAAGGTCGATTCCGGGAGTTACTGTAACTCAATGTGATCCAATTCCTAAGGCTGAAATCAAGAAGAAATTTGGAAATCAAAAATTCCCAACAAAGCAACAATCTTTTGCTCCTAAGGGTAAACAACCATTACAACGAGCTCAAAGGCCAAATGTTTCTAAATCAAAATCTGAAACAAATGGAGCTCGTTATCAAAAGAAAAACAATGATGTCAGATTTGTGGCATCTGAGGGTACTGATAAAATTGAGATTTTTGCTAACAAATCAAACACTGATTTTGTACAACAAGTCAAGATTTTAAAGCGTAACAATCAAAATAATTACACTCAACATTCAAACGGGTGTGATGAAAAGGCAAGTACCTCAGGTTCTACAGGTTTGACATATGAGCGTCGATTCATTTCTCCTAAGTTTGTTGAGAGGAGAACGTGTTTTAAATGTGGAGAGTTTGGACACATCATCAAAGATTGTGCAAACACTCCAAAAGAGAAATTTGTTGAGAAAGCACCACCTGAAAAGATTCACCTTCAATGTCGTTCCGTTTCGCCAAAACATGATAAAAGAACTGTTAAAGAACAGGAAACGAAACAACGACATCAAAATGTGAAGAAAATAGAAAAGGCCTTAAAATCTGAGGTCAAATCTATTCCAAGGGAACCAAGTTCATCTTTAAAACCAGAAGTTTCAAAATCTGTTTACAAAACTGAATCTGGTAAACAAAAACAAACTTGGAAACCTAAGAAAGGTGAAAGTTCAGGGGGAGTTGTTATGTTGGAAAATCATCACCAGATCGAGATCACTATTCGTGATTCTCAGGGACGACCCAAGACCACTGTGGCTTGGGTCCCCATCCTTAACTAATCATTGGATGATACGTGCAGCGTGTTCCAAGAGGAACTATCAGTAGTCATTGGATTGTTGATAGTGGGGCATCCAGGCACATGACGGGCGACTTACGGCTTCTGTATGATGTGAGAAATATTAGAGGAGGCTATGTCGCGTTCGCAGGAGACAAAGGCGGATATATCACCGGAGAAGGAATGATCTCCAATGGTGTGGTATGCTTCGAAAAGATTAATTATGTTCGTCAACTTGATCATAATCTTCTCAGTGTGTCGCAAATCTGCGATAAAAAGTTCACCGTGCATTTTGATGATGCCGGTTGTTATGTGCTTAAACCTGGATTCAAGATTCCTGATGAATGGATTCTCTTATCGGCTCCAAGAATTAATGATCTTTATATTCTTGACATGAGCCAAGCCATTACGACATCTGCGCAAGTACAATGTTTTGTCTCAAAAGCCACAGAGAAGGAGTCTATTTCTTGGCACAGAAGAATGGGGCACATTCACTTGAGGAAAATGAACCATTTGGTGAAAAACAATCTTGTGAATGGTGTGCCTGTGAGAAGTTTTCATCTACAAGATATCTGTGTTTCGTGCCAGAAAGGGAAACAAACAAAGAAGTCTCACCCTCTGAAGAAAATCAACTCTGTTAGCATGCCTCTCGAACGTCTTCATATGGACCTCTTTGGACCTATGAAGCACAAGACAACATTCGGAGATGCTTACTGTCTGGTTGTTACTGATGATTATTCTAGATTTTCTTGGGTTGCTTTCATGGCACACAAGAGTGATACTCCTGGAATCCTCAAGGATCTTCTCACAATGTTGGAGAATTTATACACGTTGAAAGTGAAGAGGATCCGAAGCGACAATGGAACTGAATTCAAGAACCGTGTGATGGATGAGTTCTGTACTTCTAAAGGCATTCTTCATGAATATAGTTCTCGCTATACTCCACAACAAAACGGTGTCGCTGAGAGGAAGAATCGCACGATTATTGAGACTGCAAGAACGATGTTGGTAGAGTCGGAGCTTCCTGTTCAATTCTGGGCAGAAGCTGTGTCGACTGCATGCTACACATTGAATAGAGTTCTTACAGTTAAGAGGCATGGCAAAACTTGTTTCGAACTTCTACAGAAAAGGAAACCGGATCTTTCTTTCCTTGAACCCTTTGGCGGTCCATGTACCATGATTGAACCAGATGGAAAGTTTGGCGCAAAAGCTATCGAAGGTTTCTTCCTTGGATATGCAACTCCAAATTTTCGTGTATGGAATCTGACCACCAAAAAGATTGAGCTTTGGAATGAAGTAAGGGTTCAAAGGTATACAATCCTGTTAGAGCTCCAGGTGATCCTTGGATGTTCGATTACGATGGGATATTTGACTCCTTTAATCTGCCTACCTTTGATGAAGAATCTGCAGCTGTTCAAATGTTATTTGATAGTGACAACGCTGCCGGCTCGCCATTGGTAAGACCTGTTATTGTTAGCCCTCAAGGTTCTAATTCAGTTAACAATACTGTTCAAAATGAGGTATTTGAAGATGCTACTGAGTCATCGGAAGATGATGAACATCTTGATGCGACTGAAGGCACTTCTGCCCCTGTTGCTCCTGTTCAAGGCTCTTCTTTAGAAACTCCTCAAGTGCAGAATGATGATACTGCTGAAGGAAATGCATCCACTTCCACTCATATTCCCGGTGCGGAGTTGGTTGCTGATCTTAATCTTAACAATTTGGGTATTGATGCTAGTGTTCCTGAAAATCCTGAATTGAGGATTCACAATACCCATCCACAGCAGAACATTATAGGAGATGTCCAACGCGGTGTGCAGACGCGTAATCAGCTGAGAAATAACCAGAATGCTGGTTTATATTCAGCCATTAGAGAATCTGGTCTCCAAAACGATTGGTCCTTTGCGTGTTACGTTTCACAAGAAGAACCGAAGTCTTGGAAGGAAGCTTTAAAAGATAATTCTTGGGTTGAAGCCATGCAGGACGAACTGCAGCAATTTCAAAAGCTTGGTGTTTGGAAGCTTGTTGAAAAGCCGGATAATTACAAGAAAATTGGCACACGATGGGTTTACAAATGCAAGAAGGACGACCGTGGAATTGTTATTCGCAACAAGGCGAGACTGGTTGTTCAGGGTTTTCGCCAGATAGAAGGCATTGACTACAATGAAGTTTATGCACCCGTTGCACGTCTGGAAGCTATTCGGATCTTCTTAGCTTATGCTTCTTTCAAAGGATTCAAAGTTTTCTAGATGGACGTCAAAAGTGCTTTTCTTCATGGTATAGTTCAAGAAGAGGTGCACGTCGAACAACCTCCAGGTTTTGAAGATCCTATTCACCCCGATCGGGTTTGGTTGCTCAACAAAGCTCTTTATGGTTTACATCAAGCACCTAGGGCTTGGTACGCAACATTATCCAACTATCTTCTGGAGAATGGATTTCGACGAGGTCTTATTGATTGCACACTCTTTATCAAGGAACTAGATGGAGATCTTCTGCTGGTGCAGGTATATGTTGATGATATAATATTTGGTTCCACTAATGATTCTTTGTGCAGGCAATTCGAACGTGTTATGCAAGAAAAATTCGAAATGAGCGCAATGGGGGAGATGACTTTCTTCTTGGGTCTACAAGTTCAACAAACAGAGTCTGGGATATTCATCCATCAGACTAAATATGTTGGTGACATTTTGAGCTGATTCCAAATGTCAGATGCAACGCCCATTGGTACCCCTCTTCCGCAGAATCACGGGATTACTCCGGATTTGAAGGGTGAAAGCATCAACTCCTCATACTATCGTGCCATGATCAGATCTCTCATGTATCTCACCGCTTCGAGGCCTGACATAATGTATCCAACATGCCTGCTTGCAAGATATCAAGCAAACCCGAAGGCCTCTCATCTGTCAGCTATCAAAAGGATTTTTCGCTATTTGAAGGGATGCCCGGACCTTGGTCTTTGGTACCCTAGGGATGATAGTTTTGAATTAATTGCATACAGTGATTCTGATTTTGGTGGTTGCAAAATCGATGGCAAATCAACAACAGCAGGATGTCAGTTCTTAGGAAATCGCCTGGTCACGTGGCAGTGCAAGAAGCAAACGTGTGTTGCTACATCAACATGTGAAGAAGAATACATTGCTGCCTCGAGTTGTTGCTCCCAAGTTCTTTGGATACAACAACAAATGCGCGACTACGGTTTTGAATTCCTATCTACTCATATTTTTGTTGATAATAATGCTGCCTTACAGATCACTAGAAATCCTGTGCAGCATTCCAAGACTAAACACATCGACATTAAATATCACTTCATACGTGATTGTTTTGACAAGAAATTAATCGATGTCGTTCATGTCCCCACTGATCACCAACGTGCCGACCTGTTTACAAAAGCTTTTGATAAATCACGGTTTGATTATCTACTTTTGGTCAATGGCATTAAGGTGATACCCGAGTAAACTTCTATGGCTGATCGTTTTTGTAAATATTTTCTTTATAAACTCTAAAAAAAATTCAAAAAGATTTTCGTTTTTCGTAACCTTTTAGCATTTTAGGGGGAGAAATTTCAGAAAATACAAAAACATGTGGAAAAATAAAAAATCCAAAAATATGTCGTTTACTTTCTGTCTTTAAGTTTGAAAAAATCAAAATTAAAAAAAATAGAAAACCAAAAATGAGTTTCTTGGAGAAAAGAAGGGAAAGTGATGATATACACTGGTGTGGTCTGTCAATATGGTCAAAAGAAAAAGAAAAATTGAAAAATGATAAGTAGCTTTACTAACGATGTATCAGTAGGCTCACAATCAGACTAAAATGTGTGCAGGATGATACAAACCTAACAGACTTCAAGTCAGGTGGGAACCATTCATTGGCATATGGTCTTAGTACCGAAATTTCGTTTGAGAGATTGCCGAGATCTGAAATATTCGGTCTTTATGCTGCTTATCATCTGGGTATCATGGTTGTATCAAACCGTAAAAATAACGGAGACGAAGTCTAAGATCTTCCATGATACTATACATACGTGTACATTTTGCATACGACCTCAATAAGTGATCAACAATCACATGTCCAATCAAAATAAGTGATTATATATCACAGATTCTTTGCGGGAGTCAAGTTCGTCTCTTTGCTGTACGGAAGTACTGACCTGTTCACGGACTTGCTCCTGTGCCCTCATGCATCGAAAATCAAGTTCCTCATCAATAAGTGATTCTATCACATAGGGCTTGTTTTCAATCAAAATAAGTGAGTTTCTCACATTTTTATACGGCCAAACGGATGATAAACGGTATACTCACCGGTAAGATGAATTCTCGTGCATACCTTGATACGGGAATGTGTCGTGAGTGGATTCACATCGACAAGTAAGTATAATCCTTACCGTTAATCGTATCTCTTAAATTATGATTACGTCTGATAAGTTTGAGCTTATGTGGACAACAATACCAATAATCGCGGTAGTATACTTATCCAGAGCTTTAAACAGAAATCACAATCACGTTGACTAAGACCGTAAGCTGGTATGATTCCTTATCCTTGAGATTCGCAAAAAGATTGCTTTTGTACAGTTGTTTACTGTTTTTCACAGTTTATTGCCTTTTCGTCTAGTTTACCGCGCTTTAAATTCGTTTTTAGTGTTATTTGTAAAGTTCGTTTTTTATTAAGCCAAAGTTGTTGCTTGGTGTATTCTGCCGGAAGCCTGAAACCTACTTCATAAAACGTCCTTGCATTTGGAAACTAAAACAAAATGGAAAAGTGTTCATTTTAAATCATAATTTGTTCAGTCTGCAAAAATCTTTCTTGCCTCTGTTGTTTTCAAAAATTAATGTCGACGAAACAGAATATGTACGGCGAATCAAAACTGTGACGACGAAACAGATCAGTTTCGTCGAAGTTACGACGAATCGCATGAAGCCGTGATTGTATTTAGAGATAATCGTGCAAATTATCGGATGTTGGATCCAATGTGGATCGTCAACATGTCCGAGGCTGACATTAACAGACTATATCGTCACGATATTTTTTATGAAGATCAGGATGCTCGTCAAGCTATGAAGTTTCAGCGAGTAGCGTGTTTTTGCTACTACCGGGGAATACATTCGGGCAGTTCGTGGTCCGAACAACACTGAGATGGAAGATTAGAAGACCGAAGACGAGTCACAGACAAGGGGGAGTTTGTTGATGCATTTTTAGTGTCTGTAACTAGTCTTGTACTTAATGATGTATTTTGTACGGTCTTTAGTGTTTATCGAGTATGTATTTGATGTCGACCAAGTCGGATATCCTCCTATCTACTTGTGTCTGACTTTATTGTCTCCGTTTAATATGTAATGCTATTCGAACAATGCATGTTGCATACAAAGGGTAGAATGATCATTATAAGTTGTTTATATGTTGCTGTTGTTGCTGTCTGTTTGCAGAAACAACCACAACAGTTGCAGTCCTCGACGAAACAGGTCTGTTTCGTCGAACACATCATGACAAAACAGACCAACATTCATTAAGTCTGTTTCGCCGACATTCATGACGAATCACACTTGATTCGTCGTGTAATGGGCTGCTTCAAGCCCAATGTTTGGCCCATATTCTGTTTCGCCGAGACACCTTGTGTTTCGTCGACTGTTGGGCCCAGGGACTATATAAACAAGT
Source organism: Helianthus tuberosus (assembly GCA_030545235.1). NCBI lineage: Eukaryota > Viridiplantae > Streptophyta > Magnoliopsida > Asterales > Asteraceae > Helianthus > Helianthus tuberosus. The sequence continues at coordinate 44,175,293 of CM060426.1, read as the reverse complement.
CTGCTTTCAACTGAGAAAGTAGATGAGAGCTTACACTTAAAGAAACTCTGTCAAAATTCTGTTAAACTGTGTTTGTATCAGTTTGTAATCGGTTCTCATCCCGTTTAATCAATCGAGTGTGTATCATTGATTATACCGTGTCGTTTTTTATTTATATGTTTGATTTGGCATAGTTACGTGGATTCCGCACACGTGACCGTGTTTGCTATAAACAAGTGATTTGGTTCGTTATCGATCCTCAGATATCGGGACCTACACTAACCGAACAACCGGACATTACCCGGAACACAAAAATATTGTTAAAAACATTATTTTAATTTTCTGAGCTAGTCATGGTCCCCGAGCACTATAACACACTACATAAGACATGGTACACACTAAACACTAGCTCTTACACTTAACACCCCATTAATCACCTACTTGTCATCAAATATTACATCTTACCCCCCCCCCCAATCCTAGAACCGGCCCCAAGGGACCCCACTCACCAAAATCTCCTAATCTTCTTATATCTTCATCAATCTTCATTTGATTTAGTGAGATTATGATGTGATTATGCTTGTACTTCTTGAAGCACATAACCCTTTGGACAATAGATCAAAATGGTTATAAGTACACTCTTATCATCTTCATCATCACAACAAAAGCTCTCTCTCTTCCTCCATTAAAGCTCGGCCGAAACTCCCCTTGTCACCACCACCATTTTTTATTTTTGTTCAAGCTTTCCAAGGTCACTACAAGGTGTATCAAGGTGAATAACGAAGTGTGGAACTCACGGATCATCAAGGACCTCTCTAGTTTGCTTTTATCCTCTACATTTCCAAGCTTGATCTTCCCTAGCTTTAAGCTAGTTGTAAGGCTTCTTTGATCCTTATTTACTCCATGTTTTTAGTGGTTAATAGTTATATTATGATGAAATCTCAAGAACACTAAAAGATCTTAAACATAAGTCTTGAACATAAAGCTAACATGATGATGAAACAAGATGAAACCCTGATGAAATAAAGTTGTTTTGGTTATGTTGTTGATTTCTTGGTGATTACTAGTAATATGATGGTTAGTCATCATATGGAGCTTGTTAAGTTATGATTAAAAACATGGCTTAACAAGTTAGGGATGATTATGTGTACATGAAATAATCATCTACTAGAGAAGACATGAACTTGAAAGTAGGATGATTTTTCTTGAAAAATAATAAACCAAGTAAACTAGTAATCTTGTAAATCCAAGTCTTGAGAATGGTTTTCCTAAATAAACCAAGAATAGAAGACGATTTTGAAGGGTTATGACTTTAGTTAGACCTACACTATTTTAGTAACAAAATAAATGTAGTAAGTCTAGTAAAACAAGAAAATATTATAAGCAAATGTTTTTATAAAATAAGTTCACAAGTTGTGAACATCTAAAAACCCCGAGAGTAAGATTTTAGCAAAAGTAAACACACTTTGGAGGGTAACTAAACCCACTAAACGCCCCACTAAGTTACTACGCGTTTTTATGAAAAACCAAGTTCGTGTTATTATGTAAAGTGCATTGTTTTTGCACTTGACTAGTGTAATGTTGTTTAGTAACTTGTTGTTGATTGATTGAATGATTTCCGAAAAGAAAATGATATGCTAATAAGCATGGACACCTCCATTTACAAAGGAGACTATGGCGAAATTTTCTAAAAATTTCAACACTCAGAAATTATTTTCTAATAAGTGTTTCTAACAAATGTTTCTAACAAGTGTTTACAAATATGTTTTAACTTTGTTTTTCAAAATAAACTTCGCCATAGGTTTTGTTACAAAGATACAAAGTATCGGAGGTTGAATTTTTACAAATAAAAGGGATAAATATATATTTAGAATATATATTTTATACTAAGACACTTGTGTGAATATTTGCATATTTTGTAAACTAGTTATATTATTTTAGGGTAAAATAGTATAACTTACAAATACCATGGAAAAATTACAACTCCAAAATCATACCAAAAATCACACGGAATAAATATTTAAGTTACACACATAATATTGTGAAACCGAACAAGAAGACGTAACTTATGAATTATTCCAGAAAATGCTCTTACACATATATTTTGGGTAAAATATTATTTTGGAAACTAAAGAAGTGAAAAATATATTATTTTTGAGAAAAATACATATATTTGGAAATACGTTATTTTTGGACAAATAAGTTAAATATATTTTCCTAAGTGTGACTTAAAATATATATTTTTTCGAAACTACAAATAGACATGTATAAATGCCCCCATCCTTGGGAAGGAAATACGGAGTTAAAATACTTGAGAAGTATGAATACGAAATAGTTGTCTAACTATTATTCCAAAACCTTAAAAATAATTTAAGTTAAAATAATTTATTTTAACAAATGATTATAACTTGGAATAATGTCAAGGAACATAACTCAAACGTAAATACAAAGGCAAGGCACGGCCCGATCGTCTAATAGACATTAGTACATTGTAGGGAGTAGTGTTTGCTGACGAGACTGGAGATTTGAGTACGATACAGGAGACGCACTACAGTGAGTTCATGTCTCCCTTTTCCTTAAACTGTTTTGTTTACTTACTTCGGGGGTGAAATACATGTTACAATTATTACAGACATTTTTATACATGGTATGGTTAGCTTAAGGAGGGTTTACTACTTAGATCGTGTGAAAGGTGGGTATAACACTTAAGGCCATTAATCCTCGTTGTAGGACCGAGGGACATGAGTGATAGATCTATTTGGGTGTAGCGAGCCCACACCCATGAGGCCGGGGCGGTCCATAGTGGTGACTGTGTCTTACAGCCAAGGCCCGGTACAAATTTGCTAGGTTTGAGTACTTCCTGCACCGTTTCACACATACCAGTGGCTTTGCAACCCATTGGTGTTCTCTTTCTCCTTAATTGCTACATACCAGGGACTTTCATACATACAGGCGGCATATTACAAAGGTTTATACATACTCACTTACACATGAACTCGCTCAACTTTTGTTGATTTTTCAAACTACATGTATTTCAGGGAGTTAGTGGATCTGGCGGAGTATGCATGTGTCAAGCTGCGTTGAATAAAGATGTCATCCAGGGTGGTAGGTTTAGGAGGTGTAACCCTTACCTGGACGGGTTACATGTCTTTAAACCTTGTTTTATTTAAAGTCTGTTGTTGTGTCTCATGAACACGTATTAGACAAGTATGGTTTGTAACATATTTTAAGTGTCGACATTTTCAAACAATGATGTTGGGGTATTTTTAAACTTAATGAATGGATGAACATCTTGTGTTTTTATCATATAGCATTGTTATGATTGTTGCTATGGTATTAAGAAGTCACACCAATTAAACCCACGCTTCCGCAAAAGCCAGGGTGTGACAGCTTGGTATCAGAGCCTCGATCATAGCGAACTAGGATTCTTTCTCGAGTCTAGACTATGATCATCAGGGCTCTCACGAAAATGTTTTCAAACATTTTTACATTGCATACACTAAACGTCCAGATCCAGGGAACAAACTTTTTACAAACAAAAGGCACGAATACACATTTTAAAACCTATATTTATAATTCAGTCTTAGAGACTGAGGGAGGATCAGTCTTAGAGACTGAGGGAGGATCAGTCTTAGAGACTGGGGGAAATTTAGTCTTAGAGACTGGGGGGTTGGTCTTAGAGACCAGGGATTTAGTCTTATAGACTGGGAGGTTGGTCTTAGAGACCAGGGATTTAGTCTTAGAGACTGGGGAAGTTGCTCTTAGAGACCAGGGATTTAGTCTTAGAGACCAGGGAGTTGGTCTTAGAGACCAGGGAGTTAGTCTGAGAGACCAGGGAGTTTAGTCTGAGAGACTGGGTGGGATAGTCTGGGGAAGACTAGGATGATTACTTGCTTACATTGTTGTGACTTACATGCTTATTTGATTATATGTTGATATATGTGCAATTGTCGTGATTTTTTTGTTACAGACGTCATGTCTTCTTCGAGTGGAGTTTCTGGCGCACTAGACCCCATAGCAGTAGATTCAGATGATCTGATGCCCATAGATCCCGAGATTTATACATCTGATACTGACAACAGTGATGATGACAATTTCCAGCCTTTTGCTTTGCCAGATTTCGGAGACGATGTTCAGCTCGCTGATGGTATTCTAGTTGGGGATCTACCTCTTGCTGAGATCCCTGCTCCCGTTCCCCTTGCTGCAGTTCCTGTTGAGGATCTGCCACTTGATGATGATGTCGTTATTCCTGTCATTGAGGTTCCTGTTATGGAGGTTCCTTCTGATTCTTCTAGTCCAGACTCTTTTGAGTCAGTATCATCTTCTACTCTCCATGCGTTGGGGTTACAACGATACCCCACCGACTCAGATTCCGATATGGCCATGTCAGCTGCATCCAATCAGGACCCTGATTTTGACCTTGTTGATGACCCCGATCATGATTTTGACCTTGCTGATGACCCCGATCATGATTTTGACCTTACTAATGACCCCGATCATGAGTTTGACCTTGTTGATGATGTCGAGCATGAGATAGACTATGCTCCTGATGAGCAGCCATTCAAGGCCCCTGTTTCTCCCCACGATTTCAACCCAGATCACGAGATTGGGCTTGTGCAGGATGATCAGCCCCTAGAGGCTCCTGTTGCTCCGACCAGCCCCCTGTTGTACCCGCTGATCTAGATCTAGTCCCAGCTGACCCTGTCCCATCGCCAGATCATGACTCCATCTTTGCTGAGATACCTGATATTGCACCGATATTACCTGATCCAGTCCTTGTGTTTGATGACCATGCTCCGTTTTCCACCCACATCGATCCTAATGTTACTTTAACAGTGGTCGGCCATGTATTTTTATTTTTGGTGTCTTGATAAGAGCAATGATGCCCTGAATGTTACTTTATTAATAGCGGCGGTGATTTCATGAGATAATGATTCTTGATAACATGAATCGATAAACTTGACTACATGATGTAATGATTGCATTCGGTGTACGATGACTATGATCATTAGGGTTTATTATTGTTAAGTGCTGTGATGTATGTAACACCGTTAAATAATTAACTCAGTTAGTATATATATAGGTCTTGTAATTGTTATATGTATTTTAAATGGAATAGATCTAAGTGCATATATGATAATTATATTATTTGTGTGTTGAATGATTTATTGTTGACTTTAATGGATGGATGATCACGTGCATGAATATGATCCATATGTGATTATGGTTGAATTTTATTGGACCGATTAAGTATCATATTCACACTTTGATTTTGGTTATAGTCATTTAATATTGATAGGATTCATATATTTGGAAACCATAGAAAGATTGTAACTAAATCGTAATATTATGGAATAGATGTAACTGATTGCTTGATTCACGAAAGTTTGTTAACCGGTCGCACAAGGCCCCTAGTCGCATAAGGGGTCCTTTCGCACAAGTCTGGACAGTCGTACAAGACACATCCAGTCGCACAAGGCCTGTTGGATCGCACATGCTGCATATGTTTAACGGTTGGGCCTCCAAGCCCAAAATGAGTCGCACAAGACACATGAACCGTACAAGATAGTTTGTTGTTTGTTGTGAATGGGCCGCACAAGATGGTTATCTGTTTTTAATTGTTGAGCCGTGGTTATGATTATAGTGTGGCTTGGGCTTCTTGACTTTGGGCCGGGTAGAAATGGAATCCAACGGATGACTCGCACAAGGTAGCGAAGCTTGTGCGAGCCCAATCTTGATTACACTATTAATTATTGAACGTGTTGATGTATGTTGCCATGATCCGTATGTGCTATCTATGTGATGCTTGTACGCACTACTTGAAACCGAAACCTGACTTGTATTGGTAACCATGTTAGGACGTGGTTGACCACTAGCATTTTGACGTGACCATTCTGTGTAATCTGCCGAGCAAACCAAGGTGAGTTCACACTTCTCTACAAAGCATGGGATTCCCAGGGGTTGGGAATGGGTTAAGGAATAGGGATTCCTCGTCCTGTTGAGACGTAATCAGGAACATAGATTCCTCGTCCTGTTGAGACGTAATTAACTATACCAGACTAGAACTCTATCAACGAAGTCCCTCCTTTTGTATCGACTTAATCGCCGAGGCCAATGGCGAACGGGTCATTAGTTAAATAGCGCTATTAGGTTTAACAAACCTCACACCGTGCCGCAGAGGACGGGCGTGGACTAATGGACTATGGCACGTCAGTGATGATAGACACAGACGTTAGGGCACTTAAACATGACGAACGTTAGTAGTCGATATGGTAACGAGTCTGGTGAATTAAACATGGGGTAGCCCCCACGGCCATAGAGCCGGGATGGAATAGCCAACGTAAGAACGGGTAACTAATAAACATTTTTCGAACTATGGGGTAACCCCCACGGCTGGATAGCTGGTAAAGAGCAAACTGGGTTTTCGGAACAACTATAAACTGGACAACCAAACGTGAACTCACTCAACTTGTTGTTGACTCGTTACTACATGCTTTGCAGGTCTATAGGTACTTAGATGGAGCTTGCACAAGGAAGAGTCGTTGTGGGACATGGACATCTGGGTGCCATGTTAAACATTTGGATAATTAAACTTTTGTTTTGGGATTTAAACATTATGCTTCCGCTCATAACTAAAACTATGTTTGAATTGGACATTAACTATGTTGGTAGAACTTTTACATTTAATTACTTACTTGTTCAATATGATTAGTGGTTTGATCCTGGTCAGTCACGCCTCCAAGCGGTGATACTCCGCGTGTGGATTTTGGGGGTGTGACAAATATACAGCCGATTACATACATTCTATCCTAATCATTATGCAAACAATCCGAGAACAAGACATGCTAGCCGATTAACATCATCACACACATCCGATTCACTAGAACATCATTATTCACACAAACTATTCTAGTTATCACATAAAATCATGGCATCCATAATATCATCTAACATACGGTTGATAATTACAAACACTAACCAAACCATTCGGATCCAAACACATATATGATCGATCACATATCATTAACATAACAATACATCATCACCCGAATAAAACACATATCATGAAACACTAACCGATTAGAGATGGATGAGGGTGATCCGAATCAAAAGCTTCGATGGGGATGGGGTGTTGTTTGGCGTCGGCTTCGAGAGGAGAGAAAGAGAGCTAGGGTTTGTGTGTGTGGGTGTTTTGCAAATTATGAGGAGTATACCCTATCTCCTAAGTGTTATGCGACATAAGGGAGTGGGCCGAACCCTCACTTGGGCTGCCCATTGGTCCGAATACATGAGTGTAGCCCGAATGGGCTTGTGCGATCGGTTCGTGTTGTGCGTTTGGGCTTGTTTATATACATACATACATTACACAAAACACATAACATTTCATTAATCATCAAGTTCACATAGTCACATAGTGTTCACATACGTTACATTAAGCACATAAATAGGTTCTGAAATACGAGTTGTCACATTATCCCCAAGTTGAAAGAAATTTCGTCCCGAAATTTGGTACGTACTCACTGAGGAAGCTAGTTAAGTCGCGTGGTTTTCCTGGGGTGTCACAGGTAGCATACAAGTTGGATTTACCTGCTGAACTAAACGGAGTTCATGATACATTTCATGTATTAAATTTGAAAAAGAGTCCAACTCAAGAAACAATGGTCATTCATGCCGACGAAGTTCATATCGACAACACACTCCACTTTACTGAGGAACCCGTTGAGGTTACGGATTGGAAGGTTAACAAGACACGCCGGAGTAGTGTCAAACTCGTCAAGGTTCGTTGGAATGCACGACATGGCTCGGAGTTCACGTGGGAACGTGAAGATCGTATGAAAGAAAAATACCCACATTTATTCCCCAAGACCCCTGCAGCTAGTAGCAGAACTTAAATTTCAGGACGAAATTTTCTTAACAGGGGGAGAATGTGACAACCCTCAAAATTTCAGGTATCCGTACAACTAATTAATATTAAATTGTGCTTAATTACTGTGCTGAATTACAATTACTGATTTAAACTGCTTTATGATTTTTGCATCATACATTCATATGCATCACATTTCATACTGTCACTCCATTGATTACACACAAACTTTAGTGACAAACTTGATGCACAAAGCACAGTTAGCACAGTGAGCGGATAACTCAGAAACATGCTGACAATGCCAGCACATAGACAGACTATATATTGAGGCCCAGGATGAGCCAGGGACAAGGTACTACACTAGTAGGGAGTGTAGGGAAGTAAGGACCATAAAACTGCGTCACTAGGTGATAGCTTTGGTGCCGGAAAGTGCCTAAAACCCACTTAAAATGCAAAATTCTGCATTTATTAACAAAAATTCAGCATTTAAATATGCTAGTCACTTGCAAAAATATGGCAAAATGGTCCTGTATGCTTTCCTAAGTGTCGGGAATTAAAAGGGTCACTAAAAGATACATAAAGGACACTTTACGATATCACTTAGCACTTTAACGGCACGGTATCTAACCGAACAACCGGACATTACCCGGAACACAAAAATATTGTTAAAAACATTATTTTAATTTTCTGAGCTAGTCATGGTCCCCGAGCACTATAACACACTACATAAGACATGGTACACACTAAACACTAGCTCTTACACTTAACACCCCATTAATCACCTACTTGTCATCAAATATTACATCTTACCCCCCCCCCCTGCTAGATCCGGCCCCAAGGGACCCCACTCACCAAAATCTCCTAATCTTCTTATATCTTCATCAATCTTCATTGGATTTAGTGAGATTATGATGTGATTATGCTTGTACTTCTTGAAGCACATAACCCTTTGGACAATAGATCAAAATGGTTATAAGTACACTCTTATCATCTTCATCATCACAACAAAAGCTCTCTCTCTTCCTCCATTAAAGCTCGGCCGAAACTCCCCTTGTCACCGCCACCATTTTCAATTTTTCTTCAAGCTTTCCAAGGTCACTACAAGGTGTATCAAGGTGAATAACGAAGTGTGGAACTCACGGATCATCAAGGACCTCTCTAGTTTGCTTTTATCCTCTTCATTTCCAAGCTTGATCTTCCCTAGCTTTAAGCTAGTTGTAAGGCTTCTTTGATCCTTATTTACTCCATGTTTTTAGTGGTTAATAGTTATATTATGATGAAATCTCAAGAACACTAAAAGATCTTAAACATAAGTCTTGAACATAAAGCTAACATGATGATGAAATAAGATGAAACCATGATGAAATAAAGTTGTTTTGGTTATGTTGTTGATTTCTTGGTGATAACTAGTAATATGATGGTTAGTCATCATATGGAGCTTGTTAAGTTATGATTAAAAACATGGCTTAACAAGTTAGGGATGATTATGTGTACATGAAATAATCATCTACTAGAGAAGACATGAACTTGAAAGTAGAATGATTTTTCTCGAAAAATAATAAACCAAGTAAACTAGTAATCTTGTAAATCCAAGTCTTGAGAATGGTTTTCCTAAATAAACCAAGAATAGAAGATGATTTTGAAGGGTTATGACTTTAGTTAGACCTACACTATTTTAGTAACAAAATAAATGTAGTAAGTCTAGTAAAACAAGAAAATATTGTAAGCAAATGTTTTTTGTAAAATAAGTTCACAAGTTGTGAACATCTAAAAACCTCGAGAGTAAGATTTTAACAAAAGTAAACACACTTTGGAGGGTAACTAAACCCACTAAACGCCCCACTAAGTTACTACGCGTTTTTATGAAAAACCAAGTTCGTGTTATTATGTAAAGTGCATTGTTTTTGCACTTGACTAGTGTAATGTTGTTTAGTAACTTGTTGTTGATTGATTGAATGATTTCCGAAAAGAAAATGATATGCTAATAAGCATGGACACCTCCATTTACAAAGGAGACTATGGCGAAATTTTTTAAAAATTTCAACACTCAGAAATTATTTTCTAACAAGTGTTTCTAACAAGTGTTTACAAATATGTTTTAACTTTGTTTTTCAAAATAAACTTCGCCATATGTTTTGTTACAAAGATACAAAGTATCGGAGGTTGAATTTTTACAAATAAAAGGGATAAATATATATTTAGAATATATATTTTATACTAAGACACTTGTGTGAATATTTGCATATTTTGTGAACTAGTTATATTATTTTAGGGTAAAATAATATAACTTACAAATACCATGGAAAAATTACAACTCCAAAATAATACCAAAAATCACACAGAATAAATATTTAAGTTACACACATAATATTGTGAAACCGAACAAGAAGACGTAACTTATGAATTATTCCAGAAAATGCTCTTACACATATATTTTGGGTAAAATATTATTTTGGAAACTAAAGAAGTGAAAATATATTATTTTTGGGAAAAATACATATATTTGGAAATACGTTATTTTTGGACAAATAAGTTAAATATATTTTCCTAAGTGGGACTTAAAATATATATTTTTTCGAAACTACAAATAGACATGTACAAATGCCCCAATCCTTGGGAAGGAAATACGGAGTTAAAATACTTGAGAAGTATGAATACGAAATAGTTGACTAACTATTATTCCAAAACCTTAAAAATAATTTAAGTTAAAATAATTTATTTTAACAAATGATTATAACTTGGAATAATGTCAAGGAATCATAACTCAAACGTAAATACAACGGCAAGGCACGGCCCGATCGTCTAATAGACATTAGTACATTGTAGGGAGTCGTGTTTGCTGACGAGACTGGAGATTTGAGTACGATACAGGAGACGCACTACAATGAGTTCATGTCCCTCTTTTCCTTAAACTGTTTTGTTTACTTACTTCGGGGGTGAAATACATGTTACAATTATTACAGACATTTTTATACATGGTATGGTTAGCTTAAGGAGGGTTTACTACTTAGATCATGTGAAAGGTGGGTATAACACTTAAGGCCATTAATCCTCGTTGTAGGACCGAGGGACATGAGTGACAGATCTATTTGGGTGTAGCGAGCCCACACCCATGAGGCCGGGGCGGCCCATAGTGGTGACTGTGTCTTACAGCCGAGGCCCGGTACAAATTTGCTAGGTTTGAGTACTTCCTGCACCGTTTCACACATTCCAGTGGCTTTACAACCCATTGGTGATCTCTTTTTCCTTAATTGCTACATACAAGGGACTTTCATACATACAGACATATTACAAAGGTTTATACATACTCACTTACACATGAACTCGCTCAACTTTTGTTGATTTTTCAAACTACATGTATTTCAGGGAGTTAATGGATCTGGCGGAGTATGCATGTGTCAAGCTGCGTTGAATAAAGATGTCATCCAGGGTGGTAGGTTTAGGAGGTGTAACCCTTACCTGGACGGGTTACATGTCTTTAAACCTCGTTTTATTTAAAGTCTGTTGTTGTGTCTCATGAACACGTATTAGACAAGTATGGTTTGTAACATATTTTAAGTGTCGACATTTTCAAACAATGATGTTGGGGCATTTTTAAACTTAATGAATGGATGAACATCTTGTGTTTTTATCATATAGCATTGTTATGATTGTTGCTATGGTATTAAGAAGTCACACCAATTAAACCCACGCTTCCGCAAAAGCCAGGGTGTGACAATTATAATACTAGATTAGAAACTAGCATATCACAAAGAAATATTAAATAGTTAGTACTGAAAATTTAGGTGTAGAAGATTAGGAAAATTACCAAAAATAAATACAAAATGAGTGAAACAAGATAAGGGGGAAAAATAATATTGGTCTCACGTAATTATGAGAACTAACGCAACAAGTTACTTATTTGTTGCGTGTAGACTTTGCTTTCATTTTTACATGAATGAATAGGAAAAGAGGGAAGGAGTCAGTTCCTCACTATTTAAAGTATTTCATTTTGAATATCCGATTATCTACACTAGAGGGATTCTCGTGCGCTTCACTGTGGGTCTTTGGAAATTATCGGTTTGATTCATTACAATACCAGTACCATACCGACACTTGGCATAGCAACCGTTTCCAACCGACACATTTTTTAAATCAATTGAAAACCCATAAAAACGAATTCCCGTACCGGTACCGTTGTTGTTTGGTCGATATTGGTCCGGTACGATACCGGTATTGAACAGACACTCGATATTGCTTATGACACCAAAAATAATACTTTATTGCGAATATTACTTTGTGTTCAATTATTTTATATCGTCACGTGAAGAATTCTATAAAAACGATTACGGTACCGTTACCAATGTTGTTTGGTCGGTATATGTTCAGTTTGTGATGATAAACAAAAATCAATTATACATAACTCATTCGAATACCAATGTTGTTTGGTTGGTATATGTTCAGTTTGTGATGATAAATAAAATCAACTATATATGACTCGTTTGAATACCGATGTTGTTTGGTCGGTATATATTTGGTTGTGATGATAAAAAAAATCAACTATATATGACTCGTTCGACTAGAAATTTTATCGAATCGTACATAATAATAGGCAAATGATGACGTTAACTATACCGGTACCGATATTCAGACATTATCAGTAATAATAAAGAAAATCATTAAAGGTTAAGATTAAAGAAATACACTTAAGGTTAAAAGTAATATAATAATAATCTATTATAATATTGAAATAAAAAATATAAAAAACTATAATTATTATAATAAAAATAAAATTACTTACTAATAGAAAAATAAACCCTATATATTATTACAAAAATCAAACCATTATCCATACTCATTTTCAAGTTTTATATATATATATATATATATATATATTAAATAAATAAATGTGTGATACTCATTGACAAAGAATTAACACTTTTATTAATCATTTAATAAAACGCAACTCCACAACCCTTTCTATTTCCCTCCTTTGTAACCCTCACAAACCCTCAATTAATCTGTCATCGAATTGGAAGGACACCACCGCTAAATTTTTAGCTAAAAGGACAGCGTCTGCAATTTGATGTAAGGATAAAGGACAAAACTTGTAATTTACTCTTCATTATATGTATATTTTGTAACATTTATTTGGTTATCCTAATAGCGTAATTATAGTTCTTCAATCATTCAAACCAATTTTAGAAAAATACTTGGAAGAAAAAAATAATCCTGTCCAAACCGCCAAACGTAACCAAACCGTTTTTGGATGGTTGGGCTGGTCCGACACAGTTTGGCTTGCTGTTTCAAAACCGTAGTTATCGGTACTCTTACTGTAACCAGCCAAAATGGTAAACAACTTAAGACCACGTGTTGAAACAAAAATCTTATGAAACATCAACCACCATCAAACTACAAACACATCAGATTCTTGACCAAACAGAAAACCACTTGCTATGTTCTTACTTCTTAAACTTACTAGACTTGTTTCAAGTTTTCCCTTGTTGGATCTGCTTGAGAAGAGTTGCAGCCAACTCTAACGTCGCCTGCAATCGTTTCTGTGGATCCGGATCTCCTTCTTGCGCGTTTACTTGATCGCTTTGACCCACCGGTGCCATGTTCGACACTTGTTGCTGCTGAACTTGTTGCGTTTGCACATGATGGTACTGTGGTGGTGCTGGATGATGCTCAGAACCAATCTGCAAATTTGGTGAAGGATGCGTTTGTGGCATTCCGTAAACATTATCAGATGTGACCATATTACTCATCTGCCTAAAATCTTCTCCCATTGAAATCCCGCTTGCTTATTGCCTCGCATTCCCAAGATACGATGCCAGCTGTGCGAGTTGATCTTGTTGGATGCCGCCTGCTACTTGTTGACCATATTGTGGCATAATGGTAGGACTTCCATGTCTGTAACCACTTGAGCTAACGGAATCGTTTGAAGGCGGGATCATGATGTTACCCCTCATTTTCCCCATGTGTCAGACATCCATCGCACCGACCTTCCTATCACTTTTCTCCAGGACATTCCTCCACCTCGTCCTGGGGAGGGATCTTCGAGACAGCAGCCTGCTTTTGTCCCGCCTGTGTCGTCAGCTGTTCCATTCATGTCTCAGCTTCCTCGCACTACATCACCTTCAGCACCCATGGGCGAGCCATTTATGTGGTCTTCGCACAATGTCATGCCTTTGTCAGACCCATACCATCCTTTTCATATTGGATACACCACAGATGACATACTTTTATCCTTGCAGATACAGCAGGATGCGTTGAGCCGACGAGTCCAGGAGCTGGAGAGGACTCCGCGTCCTCCCACTTGTCATTGCCAGTCTCCATTTGCTACACCACCAGCTCCTCTTCCCCTACACCCGGATTCTGATGTCCGCTTCCTCACTCTGGAGCAGCAGATTGCTTATCTGCTGCGCGTTATCCATGCCCTCGAGGAGGATTGGGTGCATTTGCGCCGTTTGCTTTTCTTCCCTCCTCCACCTCCTCCTCCGCCATCAGCGTAGCTATATTTTTGGTTTGGTGCAGGTAGATTGTTTTGGTGAGAGATTCGCAATTGGGCCAACATATGAAGACTTTTAGAAGACCACGTTTTTGTATATGATTTGTGTAGACTGACTTGTATTTTGGGGTGATGTAACCCTATGATCTTATTTTGATGTATGATGTACTGTGAAACATGTAAAACTATATTGTGGTCATGATTAAATGAAAGCTCAATGGAAACGTTCTCACTACATGCATTGTTGAATTATTTGTTTTATATTATAACATGAGATGTTATGTGTTATTGTGTTGATGAATGTTATTACATACGCATATTACTTACTATACTTACTATGACCTGACCAATATGATCTTCTTTTGGAAGATGCCTCCACGACGAGACACACGTTTGCCTACTACTGAGGCTGAACTACAGGAGCGAATTCCCTCAGCGATAGCACAGTATGAGGCCTCCCGCGCGGAAACTAGCAGGAATACCTCAAACAACAACAACAAAAACCCACCCAATGGTAATATCCAAGTCCCTTGAGACACATTACGACACATGTGGATATTTCTTACACATCCGCTAACACCTTCTGTAAATGTTATCGCCTGTACAGGCTGCACCTACAAACAATTTCTGGATTGCAAGCCCTTAAATTACGATGGCACTGGAGGTGCTGTTGCATTCGTCAGATGGGCAGAAAAGACGGATTCTATTTTAAGGATGAGCAAGTGTGCTCCTGAACATCAAGTTACATACATCTCAGGGCTCTTTCTTGATGGTGCTTTATCATGGTGAAATCTGCAAGTACAGACCCTGGGAGAGGCGGCGGCATATACATTGACATGGACTGAGCTGAAGGAGCTCATGAGGAAGAAATAATGTTCACGGGCCGAAATACAAAACCTGGAAACGGAATGTTGGAACCTAAGGATGGACGGCCCAAAGATCGTCGAGTATGTTCAAAGGTTTCAAGATCTGTCTCACGTGGTACCATACATGGTTACGCCTGAATTCAAACGCGTGGAGCGTTTCATCTGGGGGTTGGCGCCCCAGATTATGAGCATGGTAACCTCTTCAAAGCCTGCAACAATTACTGAAGCCATCGACCTGAGCGTGTCACTGACTGAGGAAGCTATTAGGCTCAACAAGTTTTCAAATTCTGATCAGAAAAAGAAGGAGACTCATGTGGAGTCCTCGGGAGAGAACAAACGAAAGTTCTCCAATTTTAAAAAGGGTACCAGCAGCGCCAGCAAGAAAAAGAACGTGAACCCACCAGAGGAAGCTAAAACTGGTGATGGAGTCAAAGGAAGAGGGTACATGGGCGCTCTGCCCAAATGTGATACATGCCAGTACCATCATTCCGGCCAGTGCAGATTGAGGAGATGTGAGTCTTGCGGGAAGGAGGGCCATTCGAAGAATACATGCTGGGTTGGTACTGGTGTTGGTCGTGGTGGTCAACGAGGATATGGAAATGGGAATGGAAACCGCCAACAGGGAGGAAATGGCGGGAATGGAAAACGTGGAATGGCAGGGAATCAAGCTGGTAACCGAGGGGCAGTCAATAATCGAGCTGGTAATGGTAATGGGGACGAAAACGGTCGAGGACCAGGATGTTTTAACTATGGAGACGTGGGGTACTTCAAGAGGGAATGCCCAAAGCTTAATCAGGCACAGGGAAGAGTCTTCAACATAGGTGCAAGGGAAGCACGCCAGGATCCAAATGTCATTACTGGTACGTTCCCTATTAATCAACGCTTTGCATCTGTGCTATTTGATATTGGTGCCGACTATAGTTTTGCATCGCTAGAATTTAAGAAAATACTTGGGTTAACTGCTAGTAAGTTAGACATTCCGTACTCAGTTAAACTGGCTAATGGAAAGCTAGTTGAAACGAATGAAGTCATCAGAGGTTGCGTAATAGAGTTGGGAAAACACGTGTTTACACTGGATCTACTGCCAGTCGAGTTGGGAAGCTTCGATGTGGTAGTAGGGATGGATTGGTTGTCAAGCAACAGAGCCGAGATTGTATGTCACGAGAAGACCATTCGCATCCCAATGGCGGATGGAGAAACGATTGTGGTACACGGAGAGAAGCGCGATACGCCCTTAAAGATGATTAGCTGTTTGAAGGCTAGAAGATGTTTGAAGAAGGGATGTGTTGCCTTCTTGGCACACATCATTGATAAAGAAGCCGTTGAGCTGAAGATAGTAGATATTCCAGTCGTAAAGGAATATCCTGAAGTCTTTCCTGAAGACTTGCCAGGATTTCCGCCACAGCGACAAGTCGAGTTTCACATTGACTTGGTTCCAGGCGCCGCGCCTGTAGCCAAGGCACCTTATCGACTTGCACCTTCTGAGATGCAAGAGCTGTCAACGCAACTCCAGGATTGTTAGATAAGGGATTTATCAGACCAAGCTTCTCGCCTTGGGCCTTGATTGAATGATTTCCGAAAAGAAAATGATATGCTAATAAGCATGGACACCTCCATTTACAAAGGAGACTATGGCGAAATTTTCTAAAAATTTCAACACTCAGAAATTATTTTCTAACAAGTGTTTCTAACAAGTGTTTACAAATATGTTTTAACTTTGTTTTTCAAAATAAACTTCGCCATAGGTTTTGTTACAAAGATACAAAGTATCGGAGGTTGAATTTTTACAAATAAAAGGGATAAATATATATTTAGAATATATATTTTATACTAAGACACTTGTGTGAATATTTGCATATTTTGTGAACTAGTTATATTATTTTAGGGTAAAATAATATAACTTACAAATACCATGGAAAAATTACAACTCCAAAATAATACCAAAAATCACACGGAATAAATATTTAAGTTACACACATAATATTGTGAAACCGAACAAGAAGACGTAACTTATGAATTATTCCAGAAAATGCTCTTACACGTATATTTTGGGTAAAATATTATTTTGGAAACTCAAGAAGTGAAAATATATTATTTTTGGGAAAATACATATATTTGGAAATACGTTATTTTTGGACAAATAAGTTAAATATATTTTCCTAAGTGGGACTTAAAATATATATTTTTTTGAAACTACAAATAGACATGTATAAATGCCCCCATCATTGGGAAGGAAATACGGAGTTAAAATACTTGAGAAATATGAATACGAAATAGTTGTCTAACTATTATTCCAAAACCTTAAAAATAATTTAAGTTAAAATAATTTATTTTAACAAATGATTATAACTTGGAATAATGTCAAGGAATCATAACTCAAACGTAAATACAAAGGCAAGGCACGGCCCGATCGTCTAATAGACATTAGTACATTGTAGGGAGTCGTGTTTGCTGACGAGACTGGAGATTTGAGTACGATACAGGAGACGCACTACAGTGAGTTCATGTCCCCCTTTTCCTTAAACTGTTTTGTTTACTTACTTCGGGGGTGAAATACATGTTACAATTATTACAGACATTTTTATACATGGTATGGTTAGCTTAAGGAGGGTTTACTACTTAGATCATGTGAAAGGTGGGTATAACACTTAAGGCCATTAATCCTCGTTGTAGGACCGAGGGACATGAGTGATAGATCTATTTGGGTGTAGCGAGCCCACACCCATGAGGCCGGGGCGGCCCATAGTGGTGACTGTGTCTTACAGTCGAGGCCCGGTACAAATTTGCTAGGTTTGAGTACTTCCTGCACCGTTTCACACATACCAGTGGCTTTGCAACCCATTGGTGATCTCTTTTTCCTTAATTGCTACATACCAGGGACTTTCATACATACAGACATATTACAAAGGTTTATACATACTCACTTACACATGAACTCGCTCAACTTTTGTTGATTTTTCAAACTACATGTATTTCAGGGAGTTAGTGGATCTGGCGGAGTATGCATGTGTCAAGCTGCGTTGAATAAAGATGTCATCCAGGGTGGTAGGTTTAGGAGGTGTAACCCTTACCTGGACGGGTTACATGTCTTTAAACCTCGTTTTATTTAAAGTCTGTTGTTGTGTCTCATGAACACGTATTAGACAAGTATGGTTTGTAACATATTTTAAGTGTCGACATTTTCAAACAATGATGTTGGGGTATTTTTAAACTTAATGAATGGATGAACATCTTGTGTTTTTATCATATAGCATTGTTATGATTGTTGCTATGGTATTAAGAAGTCACACCAATTAAACCCACGCTTCCGCAAAAGCCAGGGTGTGACAATTATAATACTAGATTAGAAACTAGCGTATCACAAAGAAATATTAAATAGTTAGTACTGAAAATTTAGGTGTAGAAGATTAGGAAAATTACCAAAAATAAATACAAAATGAGTGAAACAAGATAAGGGGGAAAAATAATATTGGTCTCACGTAATTATGAGAACTAACGCAACAAGTTACTTATTTGTTGCGTGTAGACTTTGCTTTCATTTTTACATGAATGAATAGGAAAAGAGGGAAGGACGTTCCTCACTATTTAAAGTATTTCATTTTGAATATCCGATTATCTACACTAGAGGGATTCTCGTGCGCTTCACTGCGGGTCTTTGGACATTATCGGTTTGATTCATTACAATACCAGTACCATACCGACACTTGGCATAGCAATCGTTTCCAACCGACACGTTTTTTAAATCAATTGAAAACCCATAAAAACGAATTCCCGTACCGGTACCGTTGTTGTTTGGTCGATATTGGTCCGTTACGATACCGGTATTGTACAGACACTCGATATAGCTTATGACACCAAAAATAATACTTTATTGCGAATATTACTTTGTGTTCAATTATTTTATATCGTCACGTGAAGAATTCTATAAAAACGAATACGGTACCGTTACCAATGTTGTTTGGTCGGTATATGTTCAGTTTGTGATGATAAACAAAAATCAATTATACATAACTCATTCGAATACCAATGCTGTTTGGTTGGTATATGTTCAGTTTGTGATGATAAATAAAATCAACTATATATGACTCGTTTGAATACCGATGTTGTTTGGTCGGTATATATTTGGTTGTGATGATAAAAAAAATCAACTATATATGACTCGTTCGACTAGAATTTTTATCGAATCGTACATAATAATAGGCAAATGATGACATTAACTATACCGGTACCGATATTCAGACATTATCAGTAATAATAAAGAAAAGCATTAAAGGTTAAGATTAAAGAAATACACTTAAGGTTAAAAGTAATATAATAATAATCTATTATAATATTGAAATAAAAAATATAAAAAACTATAATTATTATAATAAAAATAAAATTACTTACTAATAGAAAAATAAACCCTATATATTATTACAAAAATCAAACCATTATCCATACTCATTTTCAAGTTATATATATATATATATATATTAAATAAATAAATGTGTGATACTCATTGATAAAGAATTAACACTTTTATTAATCATTTAATAATTGTTATGTAGGCATGTCTCTAATTCATTCATTATAGAGTAAATTACAAGTTTTGTCCTTTATGTTTACATCAAATTGCAGGTGTTGTCCTTTTAGCCAAAAGTTTACAGGCGGTGTCCTTAACCTTCCAAAATCTTCGTCCTTGAGGAAGCCGATGAACAATCAGGTATCAACGTCAAACCCCTTTGATATCCTTAAGGACGATGATGGAGGTCAGGGAGGTAGTACTGTGGGTCATCTGGAGAAGAAGGCCACGCAGACTTATGACAAGCAGGATTCAGATAAGGAGGAGGTCGTTGAAGTCTACAATGAAACTAATGAATTTATGACTTCGGGAACACATCCTTCTTCTTCTAGAGCAAGGGCAAGCAACTCCTCCACAAAGGGTTCCAATGGCTAGTCTTGATGTGATTCGAGTTAAGGGGTTGCCGGTTTGTGGCAATTTCATCTTTGATGATGGAGGATGAGTCGTTTTTGGATTTCGTGTTTTGGTCTTGTCTACTTTGGTTCTTAATGTAAAGTAGGCTAGGTTATGGGTTGTCTTAGAGTATTTGGTTTTTTTGTTTGGTTTACATATACGAGGCATGTCCTATATATGAATTAGTGTGGAACACATCCTCACTACTTGTACTTTATTGCGGTTGTTTTTAATAGAATCACCGGGGTAACCCTTTACCCAAAAAAAAACCTTCCAAAATCTTGCACGTTATATTCTTTAGGCCAAACCTGGTTAGAAATCTTAGTTAATTCTTGTCACGTGCAATGTACATGAGGGTACAATGGTCTTTTTCCCACAACCCTTTCTATTTCCCTCCTTTGTAACCCTCACAAACCCTCAATTCATCTGTCATCGAATTGGAAGGACGCCACCTCTAAATTTTTAGCTAAAAGGACAGCGTCTGCAATTTGATGTAAGAATAAATGACAAAACTTGTAATTTACTCTTCATTATATGTATATTTTGTAACATTTATTTGGTTATCCTAATAGCGTAATTATAGTTCTTCAATCATTCAAACCAATTTTAGAAAAATACTTGGAAGAAAAAAATAATCCTGTCCAAACCGCCAAACGTAACCAAACCGTTTTTGGATGGTTGGGCTGGTCCGACACAGTTTGGCTTGCTGTTTCAAAACCGTAGTTATCGGTACTCTTACTGTAACCAGCCAAAATGGTAAACAACTTAAGACCACGTGTTGAAACAAAAATCTTATGAAACATCAACCACCATCAAACTACAAACACATCAGATTCTTGACCAAACAGAAAACCACTTGCTATGTTCTTACTTCTTAAACTTACTGGACTTGTTTCAAGTTTTCCCTTGTTGGATCTGCTTGAGAAGAGTTGCAGCCAACTCTAACGTCGCCTGCAATCGTTTCTGTGGATCCGGATCTCCTTCTTGCGCGTTTACTTGACCGCTTTGACCCACCGGTGCCATGTTCGACACTTGTTGCTGCTGAACTTGTTGCGTTTGCACATGATGGTACTGTGGTGGTGCTGGATGATGCTCAGAACCAATCTGCAAATTTGGTGAAGGATGCGTTTGTGGCATTCCGTAAACATTATCAGATGTGACCATATTACTCATCTGCCTAAAATCTTCTCCCATTGAAATCCCGCTTGCAGATTGCCTCGCATTCCCAAGATACGATGCCAGCTGTGCGAGTTGATCTTGTTGGATGCCGCCTGCTACTTGTTGACCATATTGTGGCATAATGGTAGGACTTCCAGGTCTGTAACCACTTGAGCTAACGGAATCGTTTGAAGGCGGGATCATGAAATCACCACCGCCTCGTGATGGTGGTGCTAAGTTTCTACCACCCGCGATTAGATTCTGCTGGTGGTGGTGGTGCACATGGTCCTGTGTGTTTTCTACAGCAGGCTCAACCATGTTCCTGAATGGCACCGGACCAAGAGGTAGCCCGGGTAACGATGAATTAGCTCTAGGTTTTCCATGATTTGAAAACGGTGGATAGGTTCCGGAAGGTGATGTAAATGATGATCTGGGATCTTCTCCATGAGAGGACACGAGATACGGATGTGGTTGTGGTGGTAGCGGTGGTGGTGGTGGTGGTGGAAGCGGCTCGACACCGGAAGAAGACGAATCTAACCTCAGAATGACACCAGAAATGCTAAGTTTTCCAGGTACTTTGAGTATTTTCTCTGAAAAATCTGATGGGGGTACAAGAAACAAGGTGGTTTTGTCATCAAGTTTAGCCACTGCAGCGCGCTCTTTTTCTCCCAAATAGTTCATGAATTCGTTGTAAAACCCCATATCCGCATCACTTTCAGGAACAAAGAATACAACCCATGACTTACTAGCGCGATAGTAATGTTTTGCCAGGACATCTAAATTAGTCCTCGCAGTGCAGTCCAAGAACTCGGGCCTGCATATTGATACAGTTAACGTAAAATTTATTTCTGCAATTTAAAGCAAGTAATTTGTGCATATATACAGTGGCAATTCTGACCTGTTTAACTTATAAGTTATAACCAATAGATCAAATAAAAAACTTCGACCCTCCACATTTTTTCGATTTTAAGATGTATATCATTTATAACAATATCGTCTTTATAATCATAGTTAACGCATTAGTCGTTTTTAAGGAATGAGTTAAAGGGTACCGGTGGATCAACTAAGTCACTTCAGCCCAAAACTGTTTTAATCCGTCACACAACCTGGTTGACCCATATGTTTATATTTTTTAAAAGTAAATTGCGTATTTCAGTGAAAGATGTCAAGAACTTACAAATTCATGTCAAGTACTTTCCCAACGGGAAAGCAACGAGCACGACAGATTGATGTCCCTCCCTTTGCAATAATCCCATCCCATTTCCACTCTCCAGTAGCAGGTTCAGGAGTCGATCGTTTCCATTCAACAGGATTCTGAGCCGATGGAGCCAAACCGGTCTGGAAACTATCATAAGATGAATTACCAGAATTACCCCTACCAACAAACGGTTGTTGAGGGATGTTAACAGGTGGATGATCAGGGATGATTTGCTTGTGGTACCCAAAATGCCCCAAGTTATTATCAATCATGTCATGACGGGGAAACTCAGGTGCTCGTGGCAGAACGTGTTTCACTTGTTCAGATTCAAAAAATGGATACTCTGGAAGCTCAGGTTGTTCATGAGGAACAACCAGATTACTCTTCAGTTTTTTCGCACCGTGATAAACCAACGCGTCTTCAGGCAAATCCCATTCGTCTTCATCATCATATAACGGGCCTTGATGGCGGAAGCTCTGAGGTGGATAATCATGAAACCCCGGGCCCACCCTATCCCTAATTGGACTATTTCGTCCATATATATTTCCAGGTAATCCCATATCGGGCCCCACGTCATGGAACCTAGGTGGTTCGAATGGAGCATTCCTGCCGGTCGGCCTGTTACGCTTTCTATCAAAACCCATGCCATCATCAAGACCCTCAGGATCCATATATCGAGGGGATCTGGATCTTCTGGTGTGCTCAGTGTCATGGTACCTATCATGGCGTCTGCCCCGAGGGGACGTGTTTGACGGTCCAGAATCACTCTTTGCAAAAGATATGTGTACTCTGGGGTTGTTAAACAATTTACCCTGTAAATTGTTTATGGCCCGAGATGCAGAATTAACATGTTTGTATCTTACAAAAGCAAAAGTTCGACCTGGAAACATGGAGATCTTTTCAATTTCACCGAATGGAGCAAAGGCATTCCATAAACCGTCTTCGTCTACCTTCATTGATTGTGGGAAGCCGACCCATAAGACCTCACTAGGCTGTTCTGCATTCTCATTCCTGTTGTGGTAAATGGGGTCAGAGCTGGCGTGGCGGGTTCTAGAGTCCCTTTGAGGAAACATAGACCCTCTTACTGAAGAACGTGGTTCATCTCGGGGCCGTGAGTAGTGTTCATCATGTTTTGATGCTGATGATTTCTCCTGATATATCAGATGCAAGAGATTTTCATTAACTTATTTGGGACTAGTGGATCATGATATATTTTATTTACTTTTGTGAGAATAGTTTTCAAGTGCAGTTTTCAAATATCTAAAATCTGCAATAAAGCTATATGATTTTTTTCAAAATACCATCTTTATAGTCCAGCTACCACTTTTTATTTCCTAACCTATATGATATTTAACATTTCCATCCTTACGAGTTACTACTATTTATTTACTTAACAAGATGACATGATTCTTACTGCAAACTCTGTAATGCGACCGTAGATGAATTGTATGTTCTGGTTACATTTGCTATGTGGATGAATGAATATTGGTATCATTGTGAGGGCTTCATTCCAGTTACAGGAAGGATTCAAAATTTCCAGGGTGCCAAGTTATTCAAGATTTCAAGTATGTGCATCAAAGCCTATATGTGTTTATCAACTGCTTAATAAGATTTTAAGTACACAGATGGTGTATTTTATATGACTAGTTATTCTTTCTTTTCTGCCTATTTATAAACCTATGAATGAATCCCTATATAAGATAACAAATTTCAGCATATTCTTCACTCTCCAGTGATGTAGAAGTTGAGAAAAGGAAAACCGAAGAGAACCTTATATGCAGCTCCATTTAACATGGTAAAATGGGTGACCTTGTGTGGACATGAATTTGCAACTAAGCACATGAGAGTTGGCAAAAGTTTTCCAAACAGAGATTTCAATAACCAGATTAAATGGAGGCAGGTATCTTGCAAATTATTTCTCCACGAATGCAAGATAATCATCCTATTACTATGGGAAAGCTTATTACCTAAAGGAATTGCGTTAAGTTTCACAGGTTAATCAATCTTATGTATGTGTGTATCATCTATATTCTCAAGACTCTCGGTTCTTTGAGCGAGTAAGCAACACAATTGAAAATGTTATATATGCTATTCTTTAAGCCTAAGATGGAAGTTACAGTCAAGATATGTGAAGTTAACATGATAATGTGTCCGAACGGTGTAAGAATTGCTATAGAGTTGGACATGAACCACTTTTTTTCGAAACAGATATGTATTGTACTCCAACATAGCTCACAAGGTTGATAGAGTTTTCTGGGATTCTGAATCAAGAAACCCTGCTCAAATCACATTACATAACTTCTGGGCACTGGGCAGCTATCAATGAACCTCACAACTGACGGGTCAAAATGAAGGTAGTTGCATCGAGAGTATATGATTTCTAGAAGACAACATTTTCGGCTGGATACAAAAGATTAATCCCAGTGAGAAAGTGTTCACTTTGTTATTGATATCTAGATTTATCATTATGCGAGTTCAGAGGCCAGTGGTTCACCTTGTGCTAAAGAACTTCTTAGTAATTGTGATAACATTAATCTCATTATGAAAGTAAAGAATCTAGAATATAAGAGTTTATTTTGTTTCCAACATTTAGTTTCATTATTATGTCATCTTAGAAGCCAATGGTTTACCTTGTGCAAAGGTTCTTCTTGGCATTTGTGATTCTGCTCATTATATACTGAATGCACACTAAATTTGTCACCTTACCAATTTACCAGGCACAGCTCACAATAAGCAATTGTCCTTTTGAGCAGAGGTCATCTGGATAGCTGGTATGATATTAGACAGATAAGTACGTCTTACGTCACCTAATGGTAGCGTCAAATCTGCAGCAACAGCCAAAGATGGCCCACATTGCAAGTGTGTTTTGTTGTTTTTCGTTTTAGTTTTTTCTTGGGGAAGGAGAAAAGGGGTGTTGGTAAAAGAAATGACTGTTTGTTGAATGAGCATGTGTTGATGCGGAGAAAATTGGTTTTTCTTAATGATGCGGAGCAATTTATGGTGGTAGAAGACGGTGAATCAGTATTGTAGAGAAACTCATGGTGGTAGAAGATTGAAAAAAATGCACTGTAAACCCTATAACCTTTGTAATAGACTGCTCTTTAATACCTTAAATTTACTATACCTGTGATATAGAATTAAAAGTTTAACCTATTAATTAAGCCTCTGGGGACCAGTATATTTATTCAAGGTGGATCAGTGGTGTTCCGTTGGTGACAAGTAATCATTCGATTGCATGACAAATACATTTCCAGTTAACGCAGTATTAGTCACCAGCCTTTGTTGGTATGAAGGCGTTTTATATAAGTTGAAATCAAGGGCTAAACCTAGAGCAGAGAAATGGTTTTATAAAGAAACATAAGTCTTCACCATAATGCTTTGGCACTGGTTAGCGTCTTTTGCAAATTTCATAAAGCTGCGACTTAAGACTTGAATAAGCGTACATATACATAAAGTATAGAGAAAACATGGGTAGACAACACTAACCGCCTTTGTAAACTCAATTCTAAGCGCATTGCCCGCAAGAACGAAACCTTGAAGTGCTTCATATGCTGCAAACGCAGCACCCTCATCAATAAAATTGACAAAAGCGTAGCTCCGACCAGGTTGAAATGCTACACTCTCAAGCTCCCCAAACTCCCTAAACTGATTGCTCAATGCACGCTCGGTTAAAGAATGCGATAGATTCCCAATCCACAGATGTCTTGAAGGAGGTGCACTGCTACGACCATGATGACTTTTCTCATCCGATCTCAAAGGATAGTCCCTCCTCGGTCTGTCACGTCCCCCTCTTAAACTCTAGAGAGCAAAAAAAAATCACATCATTAACATTGATTTACACATAAAACCAGTGTTGTAAGAATCACTAGGCGCTAGTCGGGCGGTGGGGTGCCGACTAGCGATTAATCGGGATTAACATGGATTAATCAGATTGAGATTTTTATATTTAATTTTTAGTTACATATATACACACACACTTTTATATGTAGTTTTTTTAAAAGTAGACATGTTTTAACCTCTCATTGACCAATTTTTTAAAGTATTTGGAAGGAATTTATAAGGTTTGGTCGAAATTTGGCCGGCGTTTGGCCAGAATAGGACCGCCATTGACCGCATAGCGATTAATCAGCCATTAATCGGTGAACCTCCGATTAGTGATTAATCGGAGACTAGTCTGGATTTTTACAACCATGCATAAAACTTTGAAAAACGACACCAAAAAACAACTTCCAGAACTTCCACATTGTTACTCCTCCCCTATTCCAAATCCAAAAACGAATCGTTTGATTTCTATTACTTATCCACATGTTTCTAACATCGCACATGAATTGGTACTTCAGTAACCCTAGAAACTTGCCACTGCCAATTCGAATCAAATACTATGAAAATTTCAGATTGAATTAGATCAGATTGCAATTACATAAGATAATTACAAGAAGAAAACAATATCTTAAATGCTGACGTCATCATTAACCCTAAAACAATGAACGGTAACGAGATAGAAATTAAGAACTAACCATTATCGTTCGAATTCAGTGATTATTAGAAATTTGGTAACCGGAAACTATGCAAGAGAGAATGGTGATTCTTTGCGTTGGTGTTAGGGTTTGGTTATCAATGACAGCTTCAAGAGCGATCGCAGCCCTTCATTTGAACTTGTACTCATCACAAGCCCTTGTACTAATTTGAGGGTGCCATTTTTAACCCACATTATTTAGGGTAGAAGAGAACAAAACTATTAAACCCAATCCAAACTCATAAATTTCACACTTTTATACATTATAATAAAGCAAAATTATTATGTAGATACATTACATTGTTAGACTAGAAGCCTTTGGTATCTATACGTTATAATAAAGCAAAACAAACATTTACCCCCTGTGTCATTAATTGTCATGTGGAGAATTTTGAGTCGAAGAGATCAAAATGGTTTATCAAAGATGAGGAAAAGGAAAAGAAAGGAAAAAGAGGTACTCCGAAGAAAGCAACTAGAAAGAAACCTGTTCAAAGACAGTTAGTTGATGAGGGAAGTGAAGATGAAGCTCAGAACGATGAACAGAATGTTGAAACAGGTGCAACTGGTACGTCTACAGCAGAGATTGCTCATGAAATAGAAGAACGACCTTTCGGAGGTACATAAAATGTTGTAGAGAATGTGAATGTTGGTGAAAATGTTGAAGGCATCGCAGAGAATGTTGAAGGTGCTGCAAGTTCTAGTTCAAGTGATATTCCGTTGACTCAGATAGCACCAACAACAGGTGATCATATGGCGAAATGGAGGAAAAGAGGGATAAGGCGTCTAAGAAAAGAAAGAACAGCGACGAGGAAGATGCAAGTTACCAACCATCTAGTTCTGAGGTGCAAAAGATAAAGAAAGGGAGAATAAAGCATTCAGCAAGAAGAATAGATTCTCTAGCACTGAAGCGAGTACGAAAGAGTACAACGAGAGTTGTTAAAGCTGCAACTGCTAAAGTATCAGAAACTAGACAACCAGAAATAGTTGAAGCATCTACTGCTGAGCCGTTTGATATTCCGATTCTATCACCGCTAAGATCCCCCATACAACAAACGGTTCATGTTCATACAGAAGCAGTACAACAGACACCACCGCAGCACCAACCAATTGCTCTACAACAGCAAGGATCGACATCAAAGAAAGCATCGACTCCAATACAACTACAGTGATCTGGTGAAAGTTTTCCATAGATTCCTGTAATCAATTTAGGTATTGGGCCAACAAATTTGGATGATATTCCAGATAAGCTGTTTTTCGATGACAGCAGAACGAAAGCTGTGGAAGATAGGGTTGCTAAGCTCGATAAAGATAAAGTTGTGACAGATGAAAAAGTGAAGAATCTGGAAGCAGAAAATGTGGTGTTAAAAGATGAAGTTCAAAGTTTGAAAGTTGAAAATGAAGCTTTGAATGACAAAGTCGAGGGCCTTGAAGCAGGAAATGCTGCGTTGAACGAAGTAGTTCAAGGCCTTGTGACTATAAATGATCAGCTTGTCACTTCGAATGGAATGTTAATGTCAGAGAATGAGTTGTTAAAGAAATGGTGAATGACCACGAAGCTGACAAGAAGTTGAAATCAAAGCAGATGGATATGTTGTTTGCTTTGTTCGAAAACAAATGGGAATTAGTGTTGAAGCTGTATTTAATCAGATAGAAATCCAAAGCACTGAAACTCGGTGGATCAAACAAGAACGAAAAGCAGCAGAAGAAGCATCAGTAGCAGTGAAAGATAAAGGAAAAAGAATCGTCGATTATGATAATGATGATGATGATGATGAGGAAGAGGAAGATGATGATT
This sequence comes from Helianthus tuberosus, assembly GCA_030545235.1. Classification (NCBI taxonomy): domain Eukaryota; kingdom Viridiplantae; phylum Streptophyta; class Magnoliopsida; order Asterales; family Asteraceae; genus Helianthus; species Helianthus tuberosus. The sequence continues at coordinate 44,146,470 of CM060426.1, read as the reverse complement.
TAGAAGATTTAGATGATCCTACTAACTACCCAAAAGACGATGATGATGATGATGATGATGATGATGATTGTTTTGGTCAAAAATTACCGAAGCAATTTAGTGATCAAATTAGTTTTGTGAGGTAGTGTGCTAGTAATACTTTGAAGAAAAAATGTTGGTTTGTTAGTTTACAAAAACAGTTTCAGGATATTAAGCTATATCAACAATCAAACAATGAGCTGAAATGTAAAGGTTGACACGAGATATACGAGGAAAGCCCTTGATCAATCTAGATCTCCGGCATAAAACCTCGGAAGCTGACAATCGTCGGCTGCCTTGTTCTTCTTATTACTTCAAAGTTCAGGATATAGTGAAGGATATTGTACGGATCAGCTAAGTGTTACAATAAATTTCGAGTGTAAGTGTTTGGTGAATGTGATTGCGAGTGATTGTAGCTATCAAGAGAGTGAAAAAAGTAAGTGAAGTTGTGTGTTTCTATCGATCCGTACACCCCTATTTTTAGTAAACAGAAATAACAATCTATCCTATAATCTTGGGGAACTTCGAATATTCCCTTTTGACCGTTATAGTCCTTTTCTTCAGGCTTCTAACGTCTTTCTTCGAACTGCCATGACCGAGTCTTCAGGAAGACCAAGCTTTGTGAACGTTATAGACCTGCAGCCACAACCTGCACGTGACTAATTAGTAACTATCAGGATACTGCATCAGGATGTTACTAATATCCTGATCCGGTATCCTGGTCATAATCAGAAACAATAAAGTCAGGATATAATCCAGGATATGAGTTCAGAAAACCACCCATAACAATTGTCCCTAAAATATATCTATTAGAATTCCTAAATTTAAACGGATATATTTTAAACTTATCGCGTCGATCGAGGCAATTATGATGATAAGACGGTTGAAGTGACTAGCTGCAACTTCTCAAGCGAATTTTACTCATCATCCCCTATCTTTGGCCTATATCTTCTCAACCTCTTTGCATATTCATTACCATATTCCAAGAACATTCAGGTATTTCTCTCTCACTTTCTTCTTTGTTTTTCTCTGTAACATTTCACCATTCCTTATGGTTAGTCGAACAAGATCACACACGGTTGATTCCATTCCGACCTTCAAGGAACAAAACCTTCTTAAAGAACCCAAGAAAGAGGTCTGCTCTTTCGATAATGCTGATATTGCTGCCCTGAAAGCCTCCGGCGCCTTTCCTGCCGGAGTAATCATACGGCCGTTCGAGCGGGAAATCCGATCGGACGTGTCTTCCAATGAATGGGTGTGTTTCTTGGCCTATCCTTTCTCCATAGGGCTCCAGTATCCTTTTCCAGCTTTTATCTCTTGTTTCTTTGAACTTACCGGTCTTAGTTACGCCCAGACCATGCCTATGGTTTGGGGAGTCTTAGTGTCGTTGGACCAGATAAAATCTCGCCACATACCTGACCTCTCCATCAAGGATCTTCCGATTGCATATCGTTTACGGTCTCATGGTTCTAGCTGATTTCTTCTCTTTTCAACTTCTAAAGATCCCCTCATCCTTAAAGCGTCTAAAACGAGGATGTATGGAGACGAAAGTTCTTTTTTGTGAAAAGAGACTCGATTGTCAAGGGTGTTGACCTTCCCATGAAGTGGTTGACCTCCGGTAGGATTCAGGGTTTTAAGAATATCCCCAAACGTATCCTGAAACTATATCCTAAATTGATATCTTTACTTTTTGTGTAGCAAAATTCAAAGAGTTGGCCCCTCCACATGCAGAATCAGAACAAAGAATCAAAGAGATCTACCGGCTCCCAGAGAGTGAAAGAACTTTCTCCCTGTCCTTTGAAAGCTCAAGCCAGAAATCAAGTTCCGATATGTCTGGTAAGTATATTCTTGCAAGTTATTTTTGTACATAATAAATCAATCATAAACTAAAAGTATTTAAGGGTTTAACATTTCTCCCCTTTATGTAGCACCAGTCAAAACCCCTGAAGTTTTTGACCTCAAAGAACTGGACAACTACTCCGGTCCTGTTCAAGTAAAAAAAAACCAAGTCCCAAGCCAGCCACCTCGTCTAAACTTGTCAGCTCCAAGGCTACTGTTGTCCCCAAGCCTTCTACCGCCACAAAGCCACGTGGGTCCAGCTCCCGTAAGAGGAAAGAATCAGATTCCCCTGCTACTTTTGAGGTCTTCCCATACGAGAACCATGGGTTTCTTGAATCCAGTAGATTCATGGCCAGCTTCCTCAACCAGGTAAGTATCCTTATTTCATATCCTGCACATTCATACTCATATCCGCCGCCAAGTCACAACACTACGAGGATAAATACAAAGCAGTGACTCAAGAAGCCCAGACTGCCATAAACAAGGCCAACCAAGATGCTAAACTCAAGCTGGATGCTGCTCAACTTCAGCACGAACAGGATATGAACTCCTACCGAGAGGGCCTCAAGGGATCCGTCGTAATTTCCCTCCTTCAAGCCAGGCTAAAAATGGCTTATGAAGCCAGAGCCCTAGGCTTTGAATGCCCTTCTTGGAACGTTAATGCTTGGGGGCAAAATTGAAGGATCTTGGTGGCAATCCTGTAGAGCTTCATGCTAAACCCGTGGTTGAAGAGTCTTCCTGTAAGTGCAATTCCTGCCAGGTAACTGTCGCTTATCAGTTCTGGTCAACCAAAACAGAAGTCCAAGTTAAAGTCAACGATAATGAAGAATTCAAGACCACATGAAGACCAAGGGGAGTTTGTTAGTGCACTTTGGGTAATAAGTGCATGTCTTCCAATTTGTAGGGTCTTTATTGTACATGTCTTGAAAGTTAGTCCAAGGTTTATCCTTGGGACAATTTGTCCAAGTTTGTGTCTAGGACAAAGGTCAGAGGTTTATGTTAGGGACAAAAGTCAGGGTTTTGGTGTAGATTGTTTGTCCGAGTTTTGTCCTAGTCTATATATATGTGTTGTATAGGATTAGGGCAAGCATCCATGGATGAGGGATCGATGGAGGAACCAAGATAAACTCTTGAAGCTTTGTGCTGCTCTCCCAACTTGTTCCTCCTGGTGTGCACACCCTAGAGAGAGAGAGACTATGTGTTAGTGAGAGAAAGCTAGGGTTTAGATCTTTGTGATCTAAACCAGCTTGTAGATCCGGTGCTAGGGTTTAGATCTTTGTGATCTAAACCAGCTTGTAGAAGATGATGTATACTCGTTTGGTATGTAATCTGTGATGATTGTATTGAAATGAATGAGTTTGTCTTGCATCTTCTTCTTCATCTACCCTGTTCTTGTTCTTCATGTCTTGAATCAAGTGCAATGTTTGATGTTCGTCATCGATCCGGTGCTTTAACAGTGGTATCAGAGCATGGTTACCGATTCAGAATGGTCTAACCGCCTTCTGAATCACCATTGCTCTTGATTTGATGTTTGTTTCCGCCAAACATCTTGAAGACGTGAAGATTTTGGTCCAGATATGAAGATATACGAGCTGTATTGAAGAGAACTGCTGGGTTTTTGTTTTGGAGATCTAGGGTTTTGATCCAAAAAAGGATTGTCTGAGTTTTAAAACCTTGTGTTTGTGTTTCCGGGGTTTTGGTGAACTAGTGTGAAGTCACACTAGGGAGATAGTCCGGAGACTTGTTTCTGAGCTTTGTCCGAGTTTTAGAACCTTCAAAGGTCAGAGTTTTAGAAACTTCAAATGGTCAGAGTTTTGGAAACTCCAAAAGGTCAGAGCTTTGAAACCTTGAAAGTGTCCGAGTTTTTGTTCCATATATTGCAGTTATCAGTTCCGAGTCTTCTTTAGATTCAATCCTTTCCGACTTTTAGAGAAACTCTTACTTGTTCTGAGTTTCACTTTTTCAACTCCTTTCCGACTTTTAGCTACTGTCCGATTTTTAGAACCTGTTTACTTGTCCGAGTTTTAACATAAAAAGAATTTTGTCCGAGTTTCTTTGAATCAGGCCCTCTGTTTACTTGGTCCAAGGACATTTGTTGTCCGAGTTTTAGTTTGAACTTGGTGTCCGAGTTTGTTGTCAGAGTGAGTTTGAACTTTGTTGGTCCAAGGACATTTGTTGTCCGAGTTTTATGTTAAAAAAAAATCCTTCCGAGGTTTTCCATAGTCTGAGTTTGAAACTATGCTATGCGATGTCTAAAGTTTTTCCTTGTCTTCATTGGATCCGAGTTTAAGTAACCCTTACTTGTTCCGAGTCTTTAAAGAAGCTTAGGAATTATGTTGTTCCGACTTTTATGTAAGCCTTCACTCTGTTCCGAGTTTTAAAGAGAGTTTGGAAGTCATATGTTATTCTGAGTTTTTTAAACATTCCAAGCTTTGACTTTGTTTCCGAGTTTTAGTAACATTGTTCTAATTTTCTTCGTGATCCGAGTTTTAATCGTTTATTCAGTTCCGAGTATGTATCTATTCCGAGTTTCAAGTCTGAGGTTTAGACTCTGTGCCGAGTGTTTGAAATATGTGATGTTCCGAGTTTTGAGATTAGTGATAATTGTTCTGAGTTTTGTAAATTGTTCTGAGTTTTTATCAGTTCTGAGTTTTGTAAATTGTTCTGAGTTTTTATCAGTCCAACCTTTAATCCTGTAAATTGTTCTGAGTTTTTTTTACTTGTCGGCTCAGTGTTCCGAGTTTTGAACTGTGTGCAATGTCCGAGTTTTGAACTGTGTGAGTGATGTTCCGAGTTATTCTTGAATCTCTCAAATGTTCAGAGTCTTGAACTTTGCGTGTTTATTTTGAGCTTTCACAGTTCCGAGTTTTAGCTTTGAGATTCATCATCCGAGTTTCCTTGAGCTCAAACCATCCGAGTTTCCTTGTGAAACTTTAAGATTGGTTTCTGGTCCAGTTCTTAGATGGATGATCATGCAAGATATGCATCCTCCTGCATTTATTGGGGTTGTTGTGTCTGGGGAAACAGGCTGGTTAGATGGATATGTTGCTAGAAAAATGGGAAGAAATTTTGTGGTGTGTTCATGTCTTGTTCCTCTTGCTGACATAGTGCTAATTGGATGTGTTGCCATGGCCATGGTAGAAAGGGGACCTTCTACAACCCGGGTTTGGTACTCAGGAAACTGAATCTTACATTACATACCTTAGCTGGTTAGTGGCTGCAACAACAGTGGGCTTGCTTGGACGCTGACAGTTTACAAAGAAAAAGGGGGAGTAAAAATTTCCCATTTTCTTCGTAAATATAACGCTTGTGCGTAAAATAGCTCGTGTGTGATGGAGTTTTGTCACGTGTGTTTATGTTATTAATCAAGTGTTGACGTGATGAAGCTGAATTCTCGGTTGATGACTAGTTGAAGATTGAGCCTTATTAAGTTGCTGTTTAGAGTAGAGAAGATTAGTTCTGGTCTCGAAATAATGTGGGGCTTCATGATTTGAGGGGAAAATCGGAGATGAAAGCCATCGGGGATTTAGCGGATTTGTGAAGATAGGAGATTGATTCATGAGGATACGTGACGAGATGAGATTATATATGAAGGGTTGAAGACTTTTGATCAAGATGGTGGATGTACTTTTACAAAGTTCAGTTTGTTATTAACTTATCGAACTGAGCTTCATGTCTTTGCGAAATTTGAAGTTTTTGATGTTAGGCATTGGAAATCCGACGCTTCGTTCTTCTACTGGTTAGGTTTGAAGATTAATGTATCGAGCGATATTCCTACATGTGGTTGTAGGTTGTTTCGCGTTAACTTGATTCGGGAGTAGTTTGAGGGGGAGGATCTACAGTGTTTGATGTTGGATTCTTCGGGTTTCTCAAAGCGGCCTTAAGTGATCGTCAGCAAGTCTTTTATTAGAAGGGTTGAAGATCGATGTGCTCTACCAGAAAGATCAAGTCTCAGCTAAAGTTGGAAGCATGCATGATATCATCAGTCAATGGGGAGTCTGTAAGTGCAGTATCCGATGACTGAAGATTATCGATGCCACACAGAACTGATGCAACAGTTAAGGGGGAGACTGTAAGTGCAGTTCCTGCCAGGTAACTGTCGCTTATCAGTTCTGGTCAACCAAAACAGAAGTCTAAGTTAAAGTCAACGATAATGAAGAATTCAAGACCACATGAAGACCAAGGGGAGTTTGTTAGTGCACTTTGGGTAATAAGTGCATGTCTTCCAATTTGTAGGGTCTTTATTGTACATGTCTTGAAAGTTAGTCCAAGGTTTATCCTTGGGACAATTTGTCCAAGTTTGTGTCTAGGACAAAGGTCAGAGGTTTATGTTAGGGACAAAAGTCAGGGTTTTGGTGTAGATTGTTTGTCCGAGTTTTGTCCTAGTCTATATATATGTGTTGTATAGGATTAGGGCAAGCATCCATGGATGAGGGATCGATGGAGGAACCAAGTGTCACACCCCGACCGCGTAAAACAACAAATCGCGGCGGAAACATCGGGGCGTGTTGCAACAGAATTAATGTTTCATAACTATGGATACCAAAAAGTGTTTCGTTTTATTAAACATTGAATAATTACATTGTCTGGAAATCTAAATACACAATTTAAACATAGTCTATCATTGTTATTGAGTCACTAAGGCCTTGTCCAGTCCTATGTGAGCATGCATCCTATCAATCGATATCTTTCAACAATACCTGAAACATATGTGAAAACGAGGTCAGCAAAGAAATGCTGGCGAGTACATAGGTTTTGTGAAAATAAGATTCATGACTTCTGTTTTAAGAAAATGTTTAGTCATGAACCTTGTAATTTGCTTTGTCTTTGTAAATCATTTGAAAAATAATAAGTTCAAGTGATATGTATAAATAAGAGAATAATGCATGATTAAATGAATAACCATGTAAAATGAGTTTGTATAAGATAAGTTGTTTGTAAATAATTGTCTTGTGAAAAGTATGTTACTTGTATAAAATGTTCTATGTCTCAAACTGAAATGATTCAAATAACGCTACAATATGTAATACCATACAAACACTTATATATAGGAAGTACCAACGGCGTATCCACCATGCTTGTATCATATTCCACACGCATTGTTACTTAATCACTTAGTCAAACCAAACCACCAAAGTAATGTTCATGCCCAATGTAAATCATGTAATATGTATAACCAAAACCCAATCGTATATCGCTTTGAAGCCAATCGTTTACCCAATCGTTAAAACATCGTGTGAAAACCAATTGTTTACCCAATCGTTAAATTCGTTTTAGGTCGTGAAACTACTTAAATGGTCGTCTCGCTAATAACATTCAAACCTTCTTGACTCGCATTAATAAACCCTTACCAAAGGATAGATTAACAATTCGCATTAATAAACCCTTACCAAAGGATAGATTAACAACTCGCATTAATAAACCCTTACCAAAGGATAGATTAACAACTCGCATTAATAAACCCTTACCAAAGAGTAAATTAACAATTACAGATTCAGTCGCTACCCACAATACCCACACATAACTACGGGTGTAGTAAATAACGGGACTTGTCAGATCCTATGGTACCATAACCTAATACTGGTCGGCTTGATCATTGCTAATGAATGTCATTTGTTATGTAACCCAACCAACAAGTTCGTTCACATTATCGAAATCGTTATTAGTTTTGTATAAATCGTCTTAATCGTTTTTGAAACCATCGTTATAACATCGAAAATCGTTTTGATACCATCGTTAAAACCTTGAAAACATTTAGCACATATGAGTCACCCCAAAACAATTGAAAGCAGTAAAATAGGGGAATAATGTACTCGCCTGAGAATGCTTAGAGGTCTTGAACAACAACCAAACAAAGCTAGAGAGAGCACGGAATCAGTCGACAATCTAAAACTATATAAATAAACCGGACTTAAATCGGGAGATCGGATAGGATGAGGCTTGGTAAACCAAATGAGTATTGGAACTCATATGATATGGTTTAACAAGGCCTACATACTACAATGAAACCAAACCTAAGTGCTTTCGACCCATCGTGACCCATTAAGGTAGCTTATGCTACTTTAACGCGTCGTGTGCGTGAAACGCGTTCGGACCGCCTAACTAGTCCTATGACAAGTAGAATATGCCTAAACATGTTACATAATCAGTTATGTGACAAAGGTTTAGGTTACATATGCTTAATTACCAATTATACATGAAAAGGGTATTCTGGTAATTTACCTAAGGCATATAAACTACCTATCATACAACTACTCAAACGATGTGACCATAGGGTATAACCTCGGAAGGTTATTCCCTACCTACTATGGTCACCTAATGTATTTGGTCGGATCCTAATGATCGACCAAATGGGTCGGGTTCGAGGTATAAGCGATTTATTAGATCGCTTACCCTACGACCCTAGACAACGTGGTAATCAGTAGGCATAGTCCCAAGGGACTATAACCAACGTGATTACACTCACGTTGCGAAGTTCAAATGAACTTCGCATTGACCATAACTGGTCAATGTAGAAAGTCAAACAAAGTTTGACTTTCAGACTCGAAAGACTCGAAAAGAAATAAAAGAACGAAAGAATACTTACGAAGGGTCCCCGAATGCTAATTTCGATCCGAGAATCTCAGGTATGAAACAATGGTTTCAACTTAGAGTTTCTAAGATCAAAATTCTATTGATTATGAAGCATGGGGGGTGGGGTATTTATAGTAAAAGGTCCACCGTTAAGATCGTTTCTTGGAAACCGTGCTTTGATCTTGGCCTTACACCTCAAGATAATGGTTTTACAAAACCATGTGAGCCCATGGTATTTCCCAAAACCATGTGCACATAAAAACAGCCCCTAGTATTGCCCAAAACCATGTGCAAAGGTGGTATAGACCAGATTCAATGTTTCTTCACAGAAAGTTTCAAAAATGGCAGATTTGGTCCCTGTAGTGTAATAAGGCCTTTTCCGACGCGTTTAAGGCTCGTTAACCCCATTTCAAAGCTCTAAAATGAAGTTAAAGTAAAGGGAACTTAAAATGTTCTCAAAAATATCTCGGATGTCGGTTCGTTTAGCCGTACAGTTGAGTTGTTCGGCTAATTACGACGGAATGCGCAAAAGCGCGAGAAACGATCCAAATGATGCGACGAATGGATTTTTCTTAAGCCAAACACTAAAGCATAATATAGTCATGCTTACATAAATTTTTGGATGTCCGGATGTATTCAGAACGTAAGTTATGCGCGAAAGTGCAAACTTGTGCACTTTTTGACACTTTTAGTCCCTGAATGACCCAAAAGTTTATTTTAGCACACCGAACACCTCAAAGCTTATTTCTAAGCTATGTAAAGGATATTTATGGTATGTTTAACTTATGGTCATGTTCCGGAATGTCTGTTACAGTTCAAATTGGCATACTTTCGCAGTTTGTCAACTTTAGTCCCTGTAAGCGATTTAACTTGATTTTGCCATACCAAAGCCTTCAAAACTTATTTCTAAGTTATGTAAAGGTTATTTAAGGTATGTTAAGCCTATGTCACTATTCCGGAGTGTTTGTTGCATTAAACTGGTTATATTTACGCATCGGTGCGCGTATAACCTTCAAGAAAGCGATTTAGAGTTTGAAATTGAACAAGAATTGATATGTGCAAATGATACACAGATTTTTACAAATCCCAAGTATGAAATATAATATTTCATTGGTTTGGTATTTGTTTGATGGTCGTGGAGGCACAGGTGTTACAGTCTCCCCTACTTTAGGAAATTTCGTCCCGAAATTTATTTAGAGGAAACTTGTGAGAGTTTAAAACATGAAGTTGAAAAGACCGAACAACATTTGTCAGGGTTCTGAACTTCTAGTAACTTTAATAACATCATGCTTGCAATGTAAGAGGGATACTTATATACAAGTATATGAAGCATCATTGGTGCGTCCACCGTGCCTCCATTACATTGTTATCATTTTATTATTGTTGTCACTATCGGTTCTTACACATAGTAAACCTTACTGGGTTTCTGTGCACTAAATTTCATAATTATGTACGCGTCCATAACTAGATAATTCCTTGCACAGTTTACACAGTCTATTTTATAATGTGTAGGGTAAAACCAAATGAACAATCCTGTGATGCGTGTAACTAGACCGCCTTAGAGTCCTTTTAATTAAATCAATAAATGATCTAAATAGACTATCAAGGAGTCTGTTCAGCTACATCACTAGATGTCGTTCTTTAACCAAATTGTGAATCAATCTTTTAGACTAGACCACTCAAGGGTCTATCATCGAATCCTGGAATGGTACTATATAACCCAAGGGTCTTAACTACCACGTAGAAGCCCATAAGGATTTAAGGTAGTACCTTTTTAATATCCTACTATGAATCCCTCATATGAAGATATAAAATATTCTATGAGGATTTGAAAATCGTTTACCACACAAAAACATAGAGGAGAACACATAAACACATATCGCATAATCGCATAATCGTATACTCGCATAATTGTTTAAATTGACCTTTAAATTTGTTATCTTTGGACACGGGTATTTAATGCATTCAAGGAATCAATTCTTAATTGTATCAATTTGGATGGATCCACATGAATACCCTGCTTGTTGACTACATGACCCAAAAACTGAACTCCTTTAAGCCCAAAATTTCCTCTTGGAGGATTTAGTGAAAAGTTTGTTCCTTCTTTAAGGGTTCCAAAGTCAACGAAGGTGTTGATCGGGATCGGCTCGTGATATGAATAGATCAAGATGTCATTAATAACAATGACGAACTGATCCAAATAAGGCTTGCAGACTCTATTTATTAAGTCTTTGAAGATGGCTGGAGCATTTGTCAACCCAAAAGGCATGACTGTAAACTCTTAATGGCCATACTTCGTGCAGAAAACCGTTTTGGGAATATCTTTTTCGAGAATATAAAGTTGATGATACCCAAAACGCAAATCGATCTCGGAAAATATGAAACGCTATGTAGTTGATCGGAGAAATCGTTGATTTAAGGTAGGGGATATCGATTCTTGATGATAAGCTTACTAGGCTTACGTTAATCGATATTCATTCGAAAAGATCCATTTTTCTTTTCACAAGGAGGACAGGAGTTTCTCCAAGGTGAAAAGTTCGGACGGATGAATCCTTTATCAGAAAACTCGTGAAGCTGTTTTGATAATTCTTGCATCTCGAACGGTGCAAGATGATAAGATACTTTAGATCTAAGAGAAACTAGTGTTTGAGGTTCTTAGGGAGATCACAAGTGATCATAAAAATGACAGAACCACACGAGTAGTTTCGTCTTTGTGATGACATCATAAGGTTGGATCAAACATTCATACAATTGCATTAGTTGAAAATAAAAACCACAAATTTTTATTTATATAACAACCGCATTGTCTTTAAATGTTACAAGATAACAACCAAAGAAATTTCAAAATTCTACTTGTTCTTCATCATTGATTGCCGCATTGATGTTATACACTCGTCCATGTGCTGGATTTACATTGACGTTGACGTTCGCATTCGGGTTTGCGTTAGCATTTGCATTCACCAGTCTTGGGCAGTTGTGGCGGAAATGACCAATCTCTCCGCAATTGAAACATGAACCCAGTGGGAATCTAGCAGCATTCCCTTGAACCTGAGCTTGAACCTGAGCAGCCTGATTTTGTCCCAGACGACAAATATTGGCCAAATGCCCAAGTCTACCACACGTTGTGCATTTCTTGCAATCTTGTTGTGCAACGTGATGACCATTTCAATGGGCACAATGTGGTGCGGTACCAGCATATGCCTTCTTTGCAGCTGGCTGTGCCGGTGGGTTTTGCAAGTTCTGAGCAGTCTGTGCTGTAACAGCAAAATTTTGGGCACCCTTCCGCTTCTTTGATTTCTTCGAAGTCTCAACTTCCTTATCCTTCTTGTTTTGACCTTTCTTGCTATCCTCCTTGTCAGACTCCTGCTTCTTACCCTTGTCACCCTTTCTGTGTAACTTATTCTTCCGAATCTGCGACTCAGTCAATGTCGCAGCTAACTCGATCGCCTGACGGAGTGTGGTAGGGCTACTACCAGTAAGGATGTCTTGTACCGTGTCAGGTAGGCCGTCAATGTACCTTTCGATAGCCTTGTCGAGTGGGGTAACCATTGTCGGGCAAAGCAGACTCAACTCCTCAAACCTATCAGTATACGCCCTGTGCTCACCACTATCTTGCTTCAACTCATCAAATTCCTTCTCCAAAGCTCGCTGCTCATGACGAGGACAGAATTCCCTCATCATAAGGGCCCTAAGTTCAGCCCACGTCTGTGCTAGAGCAACTTCTGCACCACGATCCCTCATAACCCCGTTCCACCATGTGAGAGCCCTCTTCTGAAACACACTTGAAGAAAACTCGACCCTGCGATTGTCAGGACACTGCACGTGGCGGAAAGTATTCTCAATGCTCTCGAACCATTGAAGAAGCCCAGTCGCTCCTTCAGAACCACTAAACTTGAGTGGTTTAGCCTGGTTAAAATCCTTGTATTTACACTGTGCGTTATTGTTGTTGTTATTATTGCCGTTGTTGTATATCTCGTGGACTTGGGTTACAACCCCGAGAAGCACAGCAGCCACCTGCTGAGAGATCAGGGCTGCGAGTTCTTCAATAGTGAAAGTCCGAGCATCGGTTTGAGCATCGCGTCGAGGAGGCATTGTCTAAAAGAGGAAACATGAAATGAAACGAGTGAGAGAATTTGACGAAAAGAATGAGATGAAACAAATCTGATGAAAGCAAGGATAGTGGTCATTTGTTTGTTACTACAAAGCAACAAACGACCTCGGTGATTAATCAAAGTAAATAGGTCAAAAATAATGTATCGCGAAGACATGCTCGCCTATAAGTGAACACTCATCCCAAGAATTCCCAGGTAAGCACAACTGGTCTCGCGTCTGATGAGATATATACGAAGTGCTTGCCTAGACAGAAAACCCAGAATACAGGCATTCACCCTTCCAGTTTGCACGTGTTCACATTATTTAAAACCCAAAACCTTGATGAGATTTTGAAAATTCGGAGGGGTTCAAAACCATATAACAGAGGGTTCAAAATGTCACACCCCGACCACGTGGAACATACAAAACGTGGCGGAAACGTCGGGGAGTGTTGTAACAGAATTAATGTTTCACAACCTTGGAAATTAAAGTTTCGTTTTATTCAATATAAGTGTTACAATGTCTAAACAAACATGGAAATACAACATAATTAACTAGTCTGCATCTTTTATTGTCACTAAAGCCCAAGTCTGCCTATATGTATCTTGATCATCTTATGCAACAATCCCTGAAAAACACATGTGAAAATATGGTACGTCAGCATAAAAATGCCGGTGAGATACATAGGTTTTGTGAAAATAGGCTTCATGACTTATGTTGAGAAAATGTTTAGTCATGAACCTTGTTATTTGCTTTGTTTTGTAAATCATTTGAAAATCGATAAGATCAGATGATATGTATAAATAATGTATGGTTAAATGAATAACCATATAAAATGAGTTTGTATAAGATGAGTTGTTTATAAATCAATGTCTTGTGAAAAGTATGTTATTTGTATAAAATGTTCTATGTCTCAAGCTGAAATGATTCAAATAACGTTACGACATGTAATACCATACAAACACTTATATATAGGAAGTACCAGCGGCGTATCCACCATGCTTGTATCATATTACACATGCATCGTTACTTAATCACTTAATCAAACCAAACCAAACAATGTAAAATGTTCATGTCAAGATGTAAATCATGTCAAAATGTCTATGTCAAATATCCATGTCAAATGTCTATGTCAAATATCCATATCAAATGTCTATGTCAAATATCCATGTCAAATGTCTATGTCAAATATGTCATGTATGGCAAGTGAAAGGTCTCAACTAAACCATATGCACAAAAACAAAGTATTGAAGTAAAACTTGGTTTAAATCAAAGTTATGTTTTGTGGGAAATGCATGATCAAATGTCAATCATGTTAAAATGTCTATGCCGAAATGTCTATGTCAAATCAATTGTCAAATGCATTGGGTAATATGTCAAAGTGTTCATATACTGGATGAGCATATGCAACAAAATGTAATGTAAAACAATGTACTAAGTATGCTAAGTTAACATACAAAGCAGAAAAGTCATGTAAATCAATGTACTAATAGTGTACTAATGAACATAACCAGTATATGATGTGAAAACAGGAAAGCACGAAAGTAACAAGTAGGCACATGTGTTCCACCCCAAAACAGTTTGGAAAACAGCAAAAGAGGGGTCTATGTACTCACTTGAGATTGCTCAGAAGTCCTAGGATAACCACCAAGCAATGCTAGAGATCGCGGAATATCAAACGGCACCTAATATAGGTAACTACATTAATAAACCGGACCTACATCGGATGATCGGGTAGCATTAGGGTTTGTAAACCAAACGAGTGTAGAGACTCGTGTCATTTGGTTTAACAAAGCCTACATACTAAAAGAAACTTAACCTAAGTCTTATCGACCCATTACGACCCGTTTAGGTAGCTTATGCTACTTTAACGCGTCGTTCGCGTGAAACGCGTTCGGATCGCCTAACTAGTCCTATGACAAGTGTTATATGCCTAAACATGTTACATAATCAGTTATGTGACAAAAGTTTAGGTTACATATGCTTAATTACCAATTATACATGAAAAGGGTATTCTGGTAATTTACCTAAGGCATATAAACTACCTATCATACAACTATTTAAACGATGTGACCATAGGGTATAACCTCGGAAGGTTATTCCCTACCTACTATGGTCACCTAATGTATTTGGTCGGATCCTAATGATCGACCAAATGGGTCGGGTTCGAAGGTATAGGCGATTTATCAGATCGCCTACCCTACGACCCTAGACAACGTGGTAATCAGTGGGCATAGTCTCAAGGGACTACGACCAACGTGATTACACTCACGTTGCGAAGTTCAAACGAACTTCGCATTGACCATTACTGGTCAACGCTGAAAGTCAAACAAAGTTTGACTTTCTGACTCGAAAAGCAGTAAAAATAAGGAAAAGAACGAAAGAATACTTACCCAGGGTCCCCGAATGCTAATCCCGACTCAAGAACTCAGGTATGAAACAATGGTTTCAACTTAGAGCTCTCAAAATCAGAATTCTTGTAAGTTTAGCAATGGGGGTGGATGGGTATATATAGTTTTCGGTCCACCGTTAGGATCGTTTCATGGAAAAGGAGGCATGATCAATACCGTACACTTGTCGGAATGTTATGGTAACACATATGCCACTAACCATAGGAAATCAACACTTGGCAAGGAGTTTGGAAGTGGTTAACAGCTGAAAACAGGCTGTTAAAAACTCTGAATCTGGTCAGAACACCCCATACGCATCGTAGGGTATAAACACCATACGCATCGTATGGGTGTACTTTGGCAGATTTACACTTTTGGTCCCTGAACTGTATTTAGGCCATTTTTGACACGTTTAAGGCCCGTTAACCCCATTTCAAAGCTCTAAAATGAAGTTAAAGTATAGGGAACTTAAAATGTGCTCAAAAATATCTCGGATGTCGGTTCGTTTAGCCGTACGAACGCGATGTTCGCTTAATTACGACGGAATGCGCACAAGCGCGAAAAACGATCCAAATGACGAAACGAATGGATTTTTCTTAAGGCGAACACTAAAATATAATGTAGTCATGCTTACATAAATTTTTGGATGTCCGGATGTATTCAGAACGTAAGTTATGCGCGAAAATGCAAACTTGTGCACTTTTTGACACTTTTAGTCCCTGAATGACACAAAAGTTTATTTTAGCACACCGAACCCCTCAAAGCCTATTTCTAAGCTATGCAAAGGATATTTAAGGTGTGTTTAACTTATGGTTATGTTCCGGAATGTTCGTTACAGTTCAAATTGACATACTTTCGCAGTTTGTCAACTTTAGTCCCTGTAAGCGATTAAACTTTGATTTCACCATACCAAACCTTCCAAAACTTATATCTAAGTTATGTAAAGGTTATTTAAGGTATGTTAAGCCTATTTCACTATTCCAGAGTGTTCGTTGGATTAAACTGGTTATATTTACGCATCAGAGCGTGTATAACCTTCCAGAAAGCGATTTAGAGCTTGAAATCGAACAAGAGTTGGTAGGTGCACAAGATACACATATTTATACAAGTCCCAAGTATGAAATACAATATTTCATTGGTTGGGCATTTGTTTGATGGTTGAAATGACACAGGTGTTACAGTCTCCCCTACTTTAGGAAATTTCGTCCCGAAATTAATTCGTAGGAGTCTGTTTATGACTTTGTGTCAAATAGTCATCAAAGATATGTAAAGCAAAATCTGATTATTTTCCTCAACGGATATTTTTCAGAAGCGAAAATGAACGAACAGAGTCATTTTCTTCAACGGGTTCTTCGGAAATGGAAAATAAGGAATTAACTAAACGGATATAGATTTCCCTCAACGAATATTCTTCAGAAGTGAGAATGAATGGATGATTCATTCTTTCTCAACGGATTCTTCGTCAGAAATGAGAATGAAGGAATAATCCACGGATATTCATTTCTCTCAACGGATATTCTTCAGAACGAAAATGAACAAACGGGGTCATTTTCCTCAACGGTTTGTTCTTCAGAATTTGAAATGAAAGAAAAATCAACGGATATTCATTTCCTCAACGGATAATCTTCAGAAACGAAAATGAAATAACGGAGTCATTTTCAACGGTTGTTTCCTCAGGTACGGAAATGAAGGACAGACAAACGGATATTCATTTCCCCAACGGATAAATCTTCAGAAACGAAAATGAACTAACGGAGTCATTTTCAACGGTTATTTCCTCAGAGTTGGAAATGAAAGACTACACAACGGATATTCATTTCCTCAACGGATAAATCTTCAGAAACGAAAATGAACTAACGGGGTCATTTTCAACGGTTATTTCCTCAGAGTTGGAAATGAAAGACTACGCAACGGATATTCATTTCCTCAACGGATATTCTTCAGAACGAAAATGAATGGATAATTCATTTTCCTCAACGGTTATTCTTCAGAATGGAAATGAAAGATTACACAACGGATATTCATTTCCTCAACGGATATTCTTCAGAATGAAAATGAATGGATAATTCATTTTTTTTTCTCAACGGTTATTCTTCAGAATGGAAATGAAAAATTACACAACGGATATTCATTTCCTCAACGGATATTCTTCAGAATGAAAATGAATGGATAATTCATTTTTTTTTTCTCAACGGTTATTCTTCAGAATGGAAATGAAAAGATAAACAACGGATATTCATTTCCTCAACGGATATTCTTCAGAACGAAAATGAATGGATAATTCATTTTTCTCAACGGTTATTCTTCAGAATGGAAATGAAAAGATAAACAACGGATATTCATTTCCTCAACGGATATTCTTCAGAACGAAAATGAATGGATAATTCATTTTTCTCAACGGTCATTCTTCAGAATGGAAATGAAAAGATAAACAACGGATATTCATTTCCTCAACGGATATTCTTCAGAACGAAAATGAATGGATAATTCATTTTTCTCAACGGTTATTCTTCAGAATGGAAATGAAAAGATAAACAACGGATATTCATTTCCTCAACGGATATTCTTCAGAAGTGAAAAATGAATGGCTAGTTCATTTTTCCTCAACGGATGCTTCATCAGAATTGGAAATGAATAGGGTTAACTCTAGATACATGATAGAACTTGCTGTGATTTCCGTGCACTAAATTCCATAATTATGTATGCATCCATAATTACGTAATTCCTTGCACAGTCCGCACAGTTCGTTTTGTAATGTTGTGGGGAAAGATATCAAACCTGAGATGAGAGTGACTAGACTACCATAGGGTCCTTTTAATTAGATCAACAGAGGATCTTCTTAATTAGGCCACTAAGGAGTCCTTTCAGCTATATCATCACATGATATCCCTAACCAGATTTTTGGATCAATCTGTTTAACTAGACCACTAAAGGGGTCAAATTTTGAGGTAGTACCTTATAATCCAAGGGACTTTAACTACTACGTAGAAGTCCATTAAGGATTTAAGTAGTACCTTTGGGTATCCTACTAGGAATCTCTTGCACAAGGATATGTAAGATTTTACGAGGATTTGGATAACATAATTTGAATTACATGACACATAAAAGGGAACACATAAGCACATAACCACATAATTGTTTAATTGTTATCATATTGTTATTGATTGCTATTAACTTGGCACCTCGTACTTTGTTTCTCTTGGAAGAAACGGGTACTTAGGATTTTCGTGAAAAACGCAAGAGATCATAAAATGGAAGAAATTTGGGGGTAGTCTGTTCTTCAAGGAATGCGGTTCCTTGATTGTCGGTATTGTAGAGGATATGTTGTTTATACATACAATCACATAAATACATTGCGATGTAAATAAAGGATTTATTTATAAACAATGATAACAACAACCGTTTCATGGATCGTGACAACAAAAGAAAATAATACATAAGACGTGATTATTTCTAAACGATGTTGTCTTCTGGTTGGTCATATGCTCATCCCTGCGCTGGATTTGAATTAGCAAGTCTTGGGCAATTCCTACTAAAATGGCCCATCTCGCCACAGTTGTAGCAAGATCCCAGTGGGAAACGAGCTTGAGCAGGATTGTTGTTAATCTGATTTGGTGCTGCTGCTGTTGGGCAAACCCTCACTGTATGACCTATAAGTCCGCAAACTTGGCATGTGCGGCACTTTACACCAGCATGATGATGTAGGCCACATTGGTTGCACAAGGGTGCAGTTCCGTTGTAGGGTTTCCTAGCAGAGGGTTGAGCTGGTTGGTTGGGGACGGCTTGATCATTGTGAGTAACCACGGCGAAGTTCTGAGAAGCCTTTCGCTTCTTTGACTTCTTAGAGGATCCAGTCTGTTCATCCATGGTCTTTGATTCCTCGATTGGTTTCGATTCCTCGACCAGTTTCTTGTCATCCTTACGGAAAAGCTTACGTTTCCTGATCTGCGATTCAGTCAAGGTTGCAGATAGCTCAATGGCCTGCCTAACAGTAGTAGGGTTGCTACCAGTCAAAATGTCTTGTATTGAGTCGGGAAGGCCATCAATGTACTTTTCGATTGCCTTATCCAAAGGTGTGACCATGTTTGGGCATAACAGACTTAACTCCTCATAACGGTCCGTGTAGGCTCGATGCTCACCGCTATCTTGCTTAAGATCATCAAATTCCCTTTCCAAAGCCCTGATCTCGTGACGAGGACAAAACTCCTTCATCATGAGAGCCCTAAGTTCAGCCCACGACTGTGCTAGAGCAACTTCTGCACCACGATCCCTCATAACCCCGTTCCACCACGTAAGGGCTCTCTTCTGGAACACACTCGAAGCAAACTCGACCTTGCGATTGTCAGGACACTGCACATGGCGGAAAGTATTTTCAATGCTCTCGAACCATTGAAGAAGCCCAGTCGCTCCCTCAGAACCACTAAACTTGAGTGGTTTCGCCGAGTTAAAACTCTTGAAATTGCATACACCATTGTTGTTGTTGTTGGCTTGATTCCATTGAGCAAAGAGGTTTGGGAATTGAGCGGCCATTTGCTGCGCAATGATTTCTGCCAGTTCGGCAGTTGCTATCTGGTTCTCGCGTCGAGGAGGCATTCTAAAAGAGGAAACATGAAAGGAAACGAGTGAGAGAAATAGACGAAAAGAATGAGATGAACAAATCTGCTGAAAGCAAGGATAGTGGTCATTTGTTTGTTACTACAAAGCAACAAACGACACACAGTGACTAATCAAAGTAGATGAGTCAAAAATAATGTATCATGAAGACATGCTCGCCTATAAGTGAACACTCATCCCAAGAATTCCCAGGTAAGCACAACTGGTCTCGCGTCTGATGAGATGTATACGAAGTGCTTGCCTAGACAGAAAACCCAGAATACAGGCATTCACCCTTCCAGTTTGCACGTGTTCACATTATTTAAAACCCAAAACCTTGACGAGATTTTGAAAACTCAAAGGGTTCAAAACCTTATAATAGAGAGTTCAAAACCTTACAATAGAGGGTTCAAAACCTAGTAATCAATCATCCTAGAACAGATGATTAGTTTTCGAAGCGGTTTTGAAATTTATGTTCTTGTTGTGGTAGTCGCCTAAGGATAGGTGACGGTATGTTTTATGACTAAACGCAAGTAAACTTGCGTTAGGGTCCTAGAAAGGTTATAGACTAGGTCAAAGCATTACTAATAACCTAATTCCCTATAACCATAAGCTCTGATACCATCTTTTCTGTCACACCCCGACCACGTGGAACATACAAAACGTGGCGGAAACGTCGGGGAGTGTTGTAACAGAATTAATGTTTCACAACCTTGGAAATTAAAGTTTCGTTTTATTCAATATAAGTGTTACAATGTCTAAACAAACATGGAAATACAACATAATTAACTAGTCTGCATCTTTTATTGTCACTAAAGCCCAAGTCTGCCTATATGTATCTTGATCATCTTATGCAACAATCCCTGAAAAACACATGTGAAAATATGGTACGTCAGCATAAAAATGCCGGTGAGATACATAGGTTTTGTGAAAATAGGCTTCATGACTTATGTTGAGAAAATGTTTAGTCATGAACCTTGTTATTTGCTTTGTTTTGTAAATCATTTGAAAATCGATAAGATCAGATGATATGTATAAATAATGTATGGTTAAATGAATAACCATATAAAATGAGTTTGTATAAGATGAGTTGTTTATAAATCAATGTCTTGTGAAAAGTATGTTATTTGTATAAAATGTTCTATGTCTCAAGCTGAAATGATTCAAATAACGTTACGACATGTAATACCATACAAACACTTATATATAGGAAGTACCAGCGGCGTATCCACCATGCTTGTATCATATTACACACGCATCGTTACTTAATCACTTAATCAAACCAAACCAAACAATGTAAAATGTTCATGTCAAGATGTAAATCATGTCAAAATGTCTATGTCAAATATCCATGTCAAATGTCTATGTCAAATATCCATATCAAATGTCTATGTCAAATATCCATGTCAAATGTCTATGTCAAATATGTCATGTATGGCAAGTGAAAGGTCTCAACTAAACCATATGCACAAAAACAAAGTATTGAAGTAAAACTTGGTTTAAATCAAAGTTATGTTTTGTGGGAAATGCATGATCAAATGTCAATCATGTTAAAATGTCTATGCCGAAATGTCTATGTCAAATCAATTGTCAAATGCATTGGGTAATATGTCAAAGTGTTCATATACTGGATGAGCATATGCAACAAAATGTAATGTAAAACAATGTACTAAGTATGCTAAGTTAACATACAAAGCAGAAAAGTCATGTAAATCAATGTACTAATAGTGTACTAATGAACATAACCAGTATATGATGTGAAAACAGGAAAGCACGAAAGTAACAAGTAGGCACATGTGTTCCACCCCAAAACAGTTTGGAAAACAGCAAAAGAGGGGTCTATGTACTCACTTGAGATTGCTCAGAAGTCCTAGGATAACCACCAAGCAATGCTAGAGATCGCGGAATATCAAACGGCACCTAATATAGGTAACTACATTAATAAACCGGACCTACATCGGATGATCGGGTAGCATTAGGGTTTGTAAACCAAACGAGTGTAGAGACTCGTGTCATTTGGTTTAACAAAGCCTACATACTAAAAGAAACTTAACCTAAGTCTTATCGACCCATTACGACCCGTTTAGGTAGCTTATGCTACTTTAACGCGTCGTTCGCGTGAAACGCGTTCGGATCGCCTAACTAGTCCTATGACAAGTGTTATATGCCTAAACATGTTACATAATCAGTTATGTGACAAAAGTTTAGGTTACATATGCTTAATTACCAATTATACATGAAAAGGGTATTCTGGTAATTTACCTAAGGCATATAAACTACCTATCATACAACTATTTAAACGATGTGACCATAGGGTATAACCTCGGAAGGTTATTCCCTACCTACTATGGTCACCTAATGTATTTGGTCGGATCCTAATGATCGACCAAATGGGTCGGGTTCGAAGGTATAGGCGATTTATCAGATCGCCTACCCTACGACCCTAGACAACGTGGTAATCAGTGGGCATAGTCTCAAGGGACTACGACCAACGTGATTACACTCACGTTGCGAAGTTCAAACGAACTTCGCATTGACCATTACTGGTCAACGCTGAAAGTCAAACAAAGTTTGACTTTCTGACTCGAAAAGCAGTAAAAATAAGGAAAAGAACGAAAGAATACTTACCCAGGGTCCCCGAATGCTAATCCCGACTCAAGAACTCAGGTATGAAACAATGGTTTCAACTTAGAGCTCTCAAAATCAGAATTCTTGTAAGTTTAGCAATGGGGGTGGATGGGTATATATAGTTTTCGGTCCACCGTTAGGATCGTTTCATGGAAAAGGAGGCATGATCAATACCGTACACTTGTCGGAATGTTATGGTAACACATATGCCACTAACCATAGGAAATCAACACTTGGCAAGGAGTTTGGAAGTGGTTAACAGCTGAAAACAGGCTGTTAAAAACTCTGAATCTGGTCAGAACACCCCATACGCATCGTAGGGTATAAACACCATACGCATCGTATGGGTGTACTTTGGCAGATTTACACTTTTGGTCCCTGAACTGTATTTAGGCCATTTTTGACACGTTTAAGGCCCGTTAACCCCATTTCAAAGCTCTAAAATGAAGTTAAAGTATAGGGAACTTAAAATGTGCTCAAAAATATCTCGGATGTCGGTTCGTTTAGCCGTACGAACGCGATGTTCGCTTAATTACGACGGAATGCGCACAAGCGCGAAAAACGATCCAAATGACGAAACGAATGGATTTTTCTTAAGGCGAACACTAAAATATAATGTAGTCATGCTTACATAAATTTTTGGATGTCCGGATGTATTCAGAACGTAAGTTATGCGCGAAAATGCAAACTTGTGCACTTTTTGACACTTTTAGTCCCTGAATGACACAAAAGTTTATTTTAGCACACCGAACCCCTCAAAGCCTATTTCTAAGCTATGCAAAGGATATTTAAGGTGTGTTTAACTTATGGTTATGTTCCGGAATGTTCGTTACAGTTCAAATTGACATACTTTCGCAGTTTGTCAACTTTAGTCCCTGTAAGCGATTAAACTTTGATTTCACCATACCAAACCTTCCAAAACTTATATCTAAGTTATGTAAAGGTTATTTAAGGTATGTTAAGCCTATTTCACTATTCCAGAGTGTTCGTTGGATTAAACTGGTTATATTTACGCATCAGAGCGTGTATAACCTTCCAGAAAGCGATTTAGAGCTTGAAATCGAACAAGAGTTGGTAGGTGCACAAGATACACATATTTATACAAGTCCCAAGTATGAAATACAATATTTCATTGGTTGGGCATTTGTTTGATGGTTGAAATGACACAGGTGTTACACAAAACCTTACAATAGAGGGTTCAAAACCTTACAATAGAGGGTTCAAAACCTTGTAATCAATCATCCTAGAACAGATGATTAGTTTCCAAAGCGGTTTTGAAATTTTTGTTCTGGTAGTGGTCGTCGCCTAAGGATAGGTGACGGTATTGTTTTATGACTAAACGCAAGTAAACTCGCGTTAGGGTCCTAAGAAGGTTATAGACTAGGTCAGAGCATTACTAATAACCTAATTCCCTATAACCATTGGCTCTGATACCATCTTCCTGTCACACCCCGACCGCGTAAAACAACAAATCGCGGCGGAAACATCGGGGCGTGTTGCAACAGAATTAATGTTTCATAACCATGGATACCAAAAAGTGTTTCGTTTTATTAAACATTGAATAATTACATTGTCTGGAAATCTAAATACACAATTTAAACATAGTCTATCATTGTTATTGAGTCACTAAGGCCTTGTCCAGTCCTATGTGAGCATGCATCCTATCAATCGATATCTTTCAACAATACCTGAAACATATGTGAAAACGAGGTCAGCAAAGAAATGCTGGCGAGTACATAGGTTTTGTGAAAATAAGATTCATGACTTCTGTTTTAAGAAAATGTTTAGTCATGAACCTTGTAATTTGCTTTGTCTTTGTAAATCATTTGAAAAATAATAAGTTCAAGTGATATGTATAAATAAGAGAATAATGCATGATTAAATGACTAACCATGTAAAATGAGTTTGTATAAGATAAGTTGTTTGTAAATAATTGTCTTGTGAAAAGTATGTTACTTGTATAAAATGTTCTATGTCTCAAACTGAAATGATTCAAATAACGCTACAATATGTAATACCATACAAACACTTATATATAGGAAGTACCAACGGCGTATCCACCATGCTTGTATCATATTCCACACGCATTGTTACTTAATCACTTAGTCAAACCAAACCACCAAAGTAATGTTCATGCCCAATGTAAATCATGTAATATGTATAACCAAAACCCAATCGTATATCGCTTTGAAGCCAATCGTTTACCCAATCGTTAAAACATCGTGTGAAAACCAATTGTTTACCCAATCGTTAAATTCGTTTTAGGTCGTGAAACTACTTAAATGGTCGTCTCGCTAATAACATTCAAACCTTCTTGACTCGCATTAATAAACCCTTACCAAAGGATAGATTAACAATTCGCATTAATAAACCCTTACCAAAGGATAGATTAACAACTCGCATTAATAAACCCTTACCAAAGGATAGATTAACAACTCGCATTAATAAACCCTTACCAAAGAGTAAATTAACAATTACAGATTCAGTCGCTACCCACAACACCCACACATAACTACGGGTGTAGTAAATAACGGGACTTGTCAGATCCTATGGTACCATAACCTAATACTGGTCGGCTTGATCATTGCTAATGAATGTCATTTGTTATGTAACCCAACCAACAAGTTCGTTCACATTATCGAAATCGTTATTAGTTTTGTATAAATCGTCTTAATCGTTTTTGAAACCATCGTTATAACATCGAAAATCGTTTTGATACCATCGTTAAAACCTTGAAAACATTTAGCACATATGAGTCACCCCAAAACAATTGAAAGCAGTAAAATAGGGGAATAATGTACTCGCCTGAGAATGCTTAGAGGTCTTGAACAACAACCAAACAAAGCTAGAGAGAGCACGGAATCAGTCGACAATCTAAAACTATATAAATAAACCGGACTTAAATCGGGAGATCGGATAGGATGAGGCTTGGTAAACCAAATGAGTATTGGAACTCATATGATATGGTTTAACAAGGCCTACATACTACAATGAAACCAAACCTAAGTGCTTTCGACCCATCGCGACCCATTAAGGTAGCTTATGCTACTTTAACGCGTCGTGTGCGTGAAACGCGTTCGGACCGCCTAACTAGTCCTATGACAAGTAGAATATGCCTAAACATGTTACATAATCAGTTATGTGACAAAGGTTTAGGTTACATATGCTTAATTACCAATTATACATGAAAAGGGTATTCTGGTAATTTACCTAAGGCATATAAACTACCTATCATACAACTACTCAAACGATGTGACCATAGGGTATAACCTCGGAAGGTTATTCCCTACCTACTATGGTCACCTAATGTATTTGGTCGGATCCTAATGATCGACCAAATGGGTCGGGTTCGAGGTATAAGCGATTTATTAGATCGCTTACCCTACGACCCTAGACAACGTGGTAATCAGTAGGCATAGTCCCAAGGGACTATAACCAACGTGATTACACTCACGTTGCGAAGTTCAAATGAACTTCGCATTGACCATAACTGGTAAATGTAGAAAGTCAAACAAAGTTTGACTTTCAGACTCGAAAGACTCGAAAAGCAATAAAAGAACGAAAGAATACTTACGAAGGGTCCCCGAATGCTAATTTCGATCCGAGAATCTCAGGTATGAAACAATGGTTTCAACTTAGAGTTTCTAAGATCAAAATTCTATTGATTATGAAGCATGGGGGGTGGGGTATTTATAGTAAAAGGTCCACCGTTAAGATCGTTTCTTGGAAACCGTGCTTTGATCTTGGCCTTACACCTCAAGATAATGGTTTTACAAAACCATGTGAGCCCATGGTATTTCCCAAAACCATGTGAACATAAAAACAGCCCCTAGTATTGCCCAAAACCATGTGCAAAGGTGGTATAGACCAGATTCAATGTTTCTTCACAGAAAGTTTCAAAAATGGCAGATTTGGTCCCTGTAGTGTAATAAGGCCTTTTACGACGCGTTTAAGGCTCGTTAACCCCATTTCAAATCTCTAAAATGAAGTTAAAGTAAAGGGAACTTAAAATGTTCTCAAAAATATCTCGGATGTCGGTTCGTTTAGCCGTACAGTTGAGTTGTTCGGCTAATTACGACGGAATGCGCATAAGCGCGAGAAACGATCCAAATGACGCGACGAATGGATTTTTCTTAAGCCAAAAACTAAAGCATAATATAGTCATGCTTACATAAATTTTTGGATGTCCGGATGTATTCAGAACGTAAGTTATGCGCGAAAGTGCAAACTTGTGCACTTTTTGACACTTTTAGTCCCTGAATGACCCAAAAGTTTATTTTAGCACACTGAACACCTCAAAGCTTATTTCTAAGCTATGTAAAGGATATTTATGGTATGTTTAACTTATGGTCATGTTCCGGAATGTCTGTTACAGTTCAAATTGGCATACTTTCGCAGTTTGTCAACTTTAGTCCCTGTAAGCGATTTAACTTGATTTTGCCATACCAAAGCCTTCAAAACTTATTTCTAAGTTATGTAAAGGTTATTTAAGGTATGTTAAGCCTATGTCACTATTCCGGAGTGTTTGTTGCATTAAACTGGTTATATTTACGCATCGGTGCGCGTATAACCTTCAAGAAAGCGATTTAGAGTTTGAAATTGAACAAGAATTGATATGTGCAAATGATACACAGATTTTTACAAATCCCAAGTATGAAATATAATATTTCATTGGTTTGGTATTTGTTTGATGGCCGTGGAGGCACAGGTGTTACACCAAGATAAACTCTTGAAGCTTTGTGCTGCTCTCCCAACTTGTTCCTCCTGGTGTGCACACCCTAGAGAGAGAGAGAGAGACTATGTGTTAGTGAGAGAAAGCTAGGGTTTAGATCTTTGTGATCTAAACCAGCTTGTAGATCCGGTGCTAGGGTTTAGATCTTTGTGATCTAAACCAGCTTGTAGAAGATGATGTATACTCGTTTGGTATGTAATCTGTGATGATTGTATTGAAATGAATGAGTTTGTCTTGCATCTTCTTCTTCATCTACCCTGTTCTTGTTCTTCATGTCTTGAATCAAGTGCAATGTTTGATGTTCGTCATCGATCTGGTGCTTTAACACTTCCAAAGCGGCTGAAATGGTGGTCGATGCTGGTGGTGATGCTGAGAAGAATGGTGGGGCTGATCCTGGAGCGGGTGCTGGTGAAGACGCGATGGTTGAGGAAGGTGTTGCTGCTTGAGAGCAGCGAAGTGGGCGATGATGGATGTTGATGCCTAGGCCGGAGCCCACTTTTTTTAAATTCGATAGTTTGTGGTTGTTTGAACAATTTACCTTTCTGCCTCTTAAACAATTTTAATTTCCTGCATTTAGACAATATGATGGCCAAAGGTGGAGGGATCCTGAGTTTCAGGACGAAGCCCTTGGTCATCAATCTTTAGTATGCTTTTTTGAACAATCAACAGTTGAAGGTAGAGGGATCCTGAGTTTCAGGACGAAGCCTTCAACTGTCTTAGGTAAATATATTTGAAAACTAGTTGCACTCTTGGTGGATGAGTCTCATTTTGAGATGAAGCCAATAGTACAACCGTTTGCTATGTTAATAAACTAAACTTTCTAGCCTTATATCTTGTTATTTTATTTTTTCCTTTATTTCCAACACTATATTTCAAATATTCTAACCAAATATCCTGGTCAGGATACTGCTCTTGTGTTTAGTACCTTAATTAAAACTTTGCCAAATACATTTCCAAAAATTTAAGTCATTTAAATAAGGCTTTTAAAGGGTAAAAAGGAGAGACCATACCAGAAATATTTAGAGAATATATTCCAACTTCCAACTTTGAACCTCTTGCAACCCTTCCATCAGGGATGTCCCCTGTCCGGAACACTTAGCAAACCAAGTTCAAATTTCATCCTTCGGACCGTTTACAATGTATCAAGATGGATGTCCCCTGTGTATTAATGCACAACATACTTGAGCACTTAGCAACTTCTCAATTTGGACAAGAATGTGTATTAATACAGTCATAACTGATGTCATATTTGTAGGCAACTTTAGTATTACAGGGGATAAACCCTAAATATCTTGGAGATAGATCCTTAACATTTCGGGGATAAACCCTAAGTATCCTGGGGATAAACCCACATTTTCGTGCGCTATAGGCGTGAGTGTATAAACTCCAAGACTTAGAAAGGTGAAAACCTTTAAACCTTAGAGAGTATGAAAATACCCTTTCGTGAGAGAGGGCGATAAATCCTCATATACCTTAAGGATCCAGGATATAGGCAATAATAACAAAATTGTCAGCCACTTTTACATGAACTGGTCCCGCTATCTTGAACTATTCCTGGATAACTTGCGCTCCAGGCGGGGTGTTTAAACTCAATTCGAGAGAAAGGCGAATACCTTTAAACCTTTGAAGGGATAAGGATCCCTTAAACATGAGAGACGGGGCCAATCCTCTAATCTTTCGATTTATCTTGAGTATATATCCTGGAGTAACATCCAGAAATATTTAGAGAATATATTCTGTAACATCTGTGCTTATTATCATTGTGAACAGTTCAATTATCAATAAAACAATGTTATTTGATCCCAATGTTTGTTTGGTTGTGTTTTACATTTTTCATGTTTTGACTTTTATGTAATTTCAAACTCTACATCGCTTTCTGGAGGTTTATACGCAAACTGGTGCGTAAACGTAATCAGTTTAATGCGACAAATACTCCGAAACTTCAAAACATACTTAACATACCTTAAATAACCTCTACATAACTTAGAAATAAGTTTTAAAGGCTTTGGTATGGCAAAAACAAGTTAATTCGCTTACAGGGACTAAACTTGACAAACTACGAAAGTATGCCAATTTGAACTGTAACGAACATTCCGAAACATGACCATAAGTTAAACATACCATAAATATCCTCTACATAGCTTAGAAATAGGCTTTGAGGTGTTCGGTGTGCTAAAATAAACTTTTGGGTCATTCAGGGACTAAAAGCGTCAAAAAGTGCACAAGTTTGCACTTTCGCGCATAACTTACGTTCTGAATACATCCGGACATCCAAAAATTTATGTAAGCACTAAAATATTTTGTTTTAGTGTTTGGCATAAGAAAAATCCATTCGTCGCGTCATTTGGATCGTTTTTCGCGCTTGTGCGCATTCCGTCGTAATTAAGCGAACATCGCGTTCGTACGAACAAACGAACCAACATCCGACATATTTTTGAGCATGTTTCATGTCCACAATGTTTAGGCATCATTTTAGGGCCTTAAAGTTGGCTTTACGGGCCTTAGAAGTGTCGGAAATGGCCTTAAACACGTGCAGGGACCAAAACTGTCATTTCTGAAAGTTAGTTCTGATCAGACATGGCCATGCGGCCCGCGTAAGTTTTATGTGCATCTTTACGCGGCCCGCATCAGGCTCCCAGAACAGATAAGACTGATTAGTCAGCATATTTCAGCTGATTAAACCTCATCCACACACTCACACTTGCCCTTTCAGCTCATGAGAGGCCATTTTTAGTTACCACAACTTTCCAACAAATGTACGCACGAGATTCGATCACATTTTCCAAGAAACGATCCTAACGGTTCGGGAAATCCTATAAATACCCATCACATTTTCACTCATTCCTCACAAGAATCTGATAAAAAAGACTCTAAGTTGGAACCATTGTTTCATACCTGAGTTATTTTGATCTAGATTAGCATTCAGGGACCCTTCGTAAGTATTCTTTCGTTCTTTTATTGCTTTTCGAGTCCGAAAGTCAAACTCTGTTTGACTTTCTGCGTTGACCAGTTTATGGTCAATGCGAAGTTCGTTTGAACTTCGCAACGTGATTGTAATCACGATGGTTATAGTCCCTTGGGACTATGCCTACTGATTACCACGTTGTCTAGGGTCGTAAGGGTAAGCGATCTAATAAATCGCTTATACCTTCGAACCCGACCCATTTGGTCGATCATTAGGATCCGACCAAACACATTAGGTGACCATAGTATATAGGGAA
The DNA here is from genome assembly GCA_030545235.1 of Helianthus tuberosus. Lineage (NCBI taxonomy): Eukaryota > Viridiplantae > Streptophyta > Magnoliopsida > Asterales > Asteraceae > Helianthus > Helianthus tuberosus. The sequence goes on along the minus strand of CM060426.1, from coordinate 44,116,384 downwards.
TAACCCTCCGAGGTTATACCTTATGGTCGCTTCGTTTAAGTAGTTGTATGATAGGTAGTTTATATGCCTTAGGTAAATTACCAAAATACCCCTTTGATGCCAAAATTCGTTTTAAACATATGTAACATAACTTTTGGCATCTAAACTGATTTGACAACCATATTAGACATGTTAAGGCATATTTTACTTGTCATAGGACTAGTTAGGCGTTCCGAACACGTTTTACGCGAACGACGTGTTAAAGTAGCCTAAGCTACCTAAACGGGTCGTAATGGGTCACAAACACTTAGGTTAAGTTTCGTTTTAGTATGTGGGCTTTGTTAAACCATATTACACGAGTCTCCATACTCGTTTGGTTTACGAACCCTCATTCTATCCGATCCTCCGATATTAGGTCCGGTTTATTAACATAGTTACCTATATTAGGTGTCGTTTGATTCCGTGATCTCTAGCATTGCTTGGTGGTTATCTTAGGACTTCTGAGCAATCTCAAGTGAGTACATAGACCCCTCTTTTACTGTTTTCCAAACTGTTTTGGGGTGAAACACATGTGCCTACTTGATACTTTCATGCTTTCCATGTTTTCATATCATATGCCTACTATGTTCGTTAGTACATTATAGTACATGATTTCATTACATTTCATGCTATGTATGCCCATTGTGTGCCTACTTAGTACATTGTTTTACATTACATTTCATGCTATGTATGCCCATTGTGTGCGTACTTAGTACATTGTTTTACATTACATTTCATGCTATGTATGCCCATTGTGTGCGTACTTAGTACATTGTTTTACATTACATTTCATGCTATGTATGCCCATTGTGTGCATACTTAGTACAGTTGCTTTCATCACATGTTTACATTTTGGTATGACATTTGGGTTGTTTACAATGGAACAATACATTCATTAACATTAGCTACGCCGTTCGTTAGTAGGTAGTGGTACCATAGGAATTGACAACTCCCGTTCCGGACATCCTAGGTTGGTTTGGATGAAAGGAATGACCGAATTCGATATACATAACTTAGATAAACCTTTAATTTGTTTAAGGGTTTATCGCCACAGTCTCAAGGCTTGGATGTATGCATTTTCACAATACCGCATAAATGTTTGTATCAGTATAGCATGCATTTGTTCCACAAAACATAACTTTGATTTAAACCATGTTTTACTTCAATGCCTTGTTTTTGTGCATTTTACATATGGTTTAGTTGATATATTTCACATACCATACATGACATTTTTGGATACACATTACATGATTTACATTAGACATAAACATTTTGACATTGATATACACAATTCATGATTTACATTAAACACAGACATTTGATATGGTTTACACAATAACAGTTTGACATTTGGTTATACATAAACAATTTACATTGGTGGTTTGGTTTGAGTAAGTGATTTAAGTAACGAGGCATGTGTAATATGATACAAGCATGGTGGATACGCCGCTGGTACTTCCTATATATAAGTGTTTGTATGGTATTACATATCGTAGCGTTATTTAAATCATTTCAATTTATGACACATGACATTTTATACAAATAACATACTTTTTACAAGACACTGTTTACAAACAACTTATCTTACACAAACCCATTTTTTACATGGTTATTCATTTAACCTTACATTTATTTATATATATCATCTGAACTTATTGTTTTTCAAACGATTTACAAAACAAAGCAAATTACAAGGTTCATGACTAAACATTTTCTTAAACACTAGTCATGAATCATATTTTTACAAAACCTATGTATCTCACAGGCATTTTTATGCTGACGTACCTATTTTCACTTGTGTTTTCCGGAGCTTTTGCATAGGATGTTGATCAGGACACTAGGTCGGACCTGTGCCTTAGAGACTAAAAATGAAGATATACTAGTTTAATTATGTTATGAACTCTTTGTTTCCTGTTTAAGACAATGTAACTCTTATGTTGATAAATAAAATACAACTTTGAATACCATGGTTATGAAACAATTAATTCTGTTACAACACTCCCCGACGTTTTCCGCCACGTTTTGTATGTTATACGTGGTCGGGGTGTGACAGAAGAGTTGGTATCAGAGCCAATGGTTATAGGGAATTAGGTTATTAGTAATCCTTTGACCTAGACTATAACTTTCTAGGACCCTAACACAAGTTATCTTGTGTTTAGATTTTAAAACATGCACTTCATCTATCCTTAGGTGATTATCAAAACAAAAACCAAATTTTTCCGAAACGAATTTTGAAAAACAATCTTCTGTTTTTGAATGATTTATTACAAGGTTTTGAACCCTCTTTTGTAAGGTTTTGAACCCTTCCAGTTTGACTAAATTTTTGGCCTTGTGCCTTCAAATTTTCAAAATCTCGTCAAAGTTTTGGGTTCTAAATAGTGTGAACACGTGAAAACTGGAAGAGTGAATGCCTGTATTCTGGGTTTTCTGTCTAGGCAAGCACTTCGTATATATCTCATCAGACGTGAGACCAGTTGTGCTTACCTGGGAATTCTTGGGATGAGTGTTCACTTATAGGCGAGCATGTCTTCGCGATACATTATTTTTGATCCATTTACTTTGATTAGTCACTGTGTGTCGTTTGTTTGCTTGGTAATGCGGACAAATGACCCCCATCTTTTCTTTTGATAATTTTGTTTCATCTCATTCTCCTCATCCAATCATCTCACTCGTTTCCTTTCATGTTTTCCTCTTTTAGAATGCCTCCTCGACGCGAAAACCAGACAGCGACTGCCGAACTGGCAGAAATCATTGCGCAGCAGATGGCTGCTCAATTCCCAAATCTCTTTGCTCAATGGCACCAAGCCAACAACAATAACAATGCTCCATGCAAATACAAGGATTTTAACTCGGCTAAACCACTCAAGTTTAGTGGTTCTGAAGGAGCGACTGGGCTTCTTCAATGGTTTGAGAGCATTGAGAATACTTTTCGCCACGTGCAGTGTCCTGACAATCGCAAGGTTGAGTTTTCTTCGAGTGTGTTTCAGAAGAGGGCTCTTACATGGTGGAATGGGGTAATGAGAGACCGTGGTGCAGAGGTTGCTCTAGCACAAACTTGGGCTGAACTTAGGGCTCTTATGATGAGGGAGTTCTGTCCTCGTTATGAACAACGAGCGTTGGAGAAGGAGTTTGATGATTTGAAGCAAGATAGTGGTGAGCACAGGGCGTATACTGATAGGTTTGAAGAATTGAGTCTGCTTTGCCCAACAATGGTTACCCTACTCGACAAGGCTATCGAAAGGTACATCGACGGCCTACCTGACTCAGTGCAAGACATCATTACTGGTAGTAACCCTGCCACACTCCGTCAGGCGATCGAGTTATCAGCGACATTGACTGAGTCGCAGATTCGGAAGAATAAATTACACAGGAAGGGTGACAAGGGCAAGAAACAGTCGTCTGACAAGGAAGATAGCAAGAAAGGTCAAAACAAGAACGGAAAGGATTCTGGTTCATCGAAAAGGGCAAGGAAGCGTAAGGCTTCCCAAAACTATGCTGTCACTGCCCAAGCTAACCAGACAGCTCCCAACCAACCCGCACCGCCTCCAGTGAAGAAGCCCTATTCAGGGAATACACCTTTGTGCAATAGGTGCAACAGTCACCATCAGCCGCAACATCAGTGCCGTTTCTGTACTAACTGTGGGAAGTCAGGTCATCTTGTCGATGTTTGTCGGTTTGCTCAGAATCGGGCAGTTCAGAACCCGGCTTAACAAGCTGCTCAGCCTCCTGCTCAGCAACAGGGTCAAGCTGCACGACCACACTACCCACCAGGTTCTTGTTATAACTGTGGGGATCTGACCCACTACAGAAACCGGTGCCCAAGGCTAGCTAACCAGAATCAGAATGCAAATCAGAATCAGGCTCCGGCTCAAGGGCGAGTCTTTAACATGAATGCTCAAGAGGCACAAGCAGACAATGAAGTGGTGAACGGTACGTTCTTTATTAATAATCAGCCTGCATCTGTTCTTTTTTATTCGGGTGCCGACAAGAGTTTTGTGTCATTGTCTTTTGAGCCAATGCTTCGCGTGTCCAGAACAAAACTAGGTAAACCTTTGACAGTAGAGGTTGCTAGTGGTGAACCCATTATTCTTGATTCTGTTCTTCGCAACTGCCAGTTGAACCTTAACGACCATCTTTTTCCTATCGACCTCACGCCAATGCAACTTGGAAGCTTCGACGTCATTGTGGGTATGGATTGGTTATCCAAGCATCGCGCAGAGATAGTTTGTTCTGAGAAGATTGTTCGTGTGCCGCTTTCGACAGGCGAGATCCTACAGGTTCAAGGTGAGAAACCGTCTGGTGGCCTCAAGCTCATGTCTTGTTTTAAAGCTCGGAAATATCTGCGGAAGAACTATGTGGCTTTCTTAGCACATGTTACAGCAGATAAAGGCAAGGGTAAGTCTATTTCAGATATTCCTGTCGTTCGGGATTATTCTGAAGTTTTCCCTGAAGAGTTACCTGGTCTACCTCCAGCACGCCAAGTCGAGTTCCGCATTGATCTCGTACCTGGTGCAAATCCCATTGCCAGAGCTCCATATCGTCTTGCACCATCTGAGATGCAAGAGTTGTCTAAGCAGCTTCAGGAGCTCTCTGACAAAGGTTTTATACGTCCTAGCTTTTCACCTTGGGGTGCTCCCGTTCTTTTTGTCAAGAAGAAGGATGGATCTTTTAGGATGTGTATCGATTATCGTGAGCTTAACAAGCTTACCATCAAGAATCGATATCCCCTACCGCGCATAGACGACCTCTTTGATCAGCTGCAGGGCGCTTCTTATTTTTCGAAGATTGATCTGCGTTCCGGGTATCATCAACTTCGTGTGCATGAAGAAGATATTCCCAAGACGGCGTTCCGCACTCGGTATGGGCATTACGAGTTCACAGTCATGCCATTCGGTTTGACTAATGCTCCTGCTGTTTTCATGGAATTAATGAATAGGGTCTGCAAACCTTATTTGGATCAGTTCGTCATTGTTTTTATTGACGACATTTTGATTTATTCTAAGACACGAGCTGATCACGAGCTACATCTTCGTCTTACTCTGGAACTCCTAAAGAAAGAGCAACTTTTCGCCAAATTCTCCAAGTGCGAATTTTGGCTTAAAGAAGTTCAATTTTTGGGACATATTATCAACGAACGAGGTATTCATGTAGATCCCTCCAAGATCAGTGCGATTAAGGATTGGGATACGCCTACTACTCCCACTGAGGTTCGTTCTTTTCTTGGTCTAGCGGGTTATTACCGCCGCTTCATTGAGAACTTCTCAAAGATTGCAGTTCCTCTAACTGCTCTAACTCAGAAGAACAAACCCTTTGACTGGGGATTCAAACAAGAGGAAGCTTTTCAACACTTGAAACAGAAACTTTGTGACGCGCCTGTTCTAACTTTGCCTGAGGGCAATGATGATTTTGTCGTTTACTGTGATGCATCTAAATTGGGTCTTGGCTGTGTTCTGATGCAAAGGAACAAAGTCATAGCCTATGCATCGAGGCAGTTGAAGATACATGAGAAAAACTACACCACTCATGATCTTGAGTTGGGTGCAGTTGTCTTCGCTCTTAAGATCTGGAGACACTATTTGTACGGTACAAAATGTGTGGTTTTCACGGACCACAAAAGTCTTCAGCATATCTTCAATCAGAAAGAACTCAACATGAGGCAACGACGTTGGGTTGAGCTTTTAAACGACTATGACTGCGAAATTCGCTACCATCCTGGCAAGGCGAATGTCATAGCCGATGCATTGAGTCGTAAGGAACGTACTAAGCTTCATTGTGTACGTGTTCAATCTGTTATTCAAGCTCGATCCGATATCCAGGCACGCATTTCTCAGGCTCAACAATCTTGTGTTTCACAAGGTTTGATGGATAAGGAATTTCCCTATCACATAACACCTGCTCTTGAACTGAAGGACAATGGATCATATTACTTCATGGACCGTTTGTTGTCCCAAGCCAGGATGATCTTCGTACCTTGCTTATGGATGAAGCCCATAAGTCTCGTTATTCTATTCATTCGGGCTCAGATAAGATGTATAAGGATCTTCGTATTCACTATTGGTGGCCTGGTATGAAGAAAGACATTGCCTTATACGTATCAAAATGCCTTACTTGTCTTAAGGTTAAGGCTAAACATCAACGTCCTTCTGGTTTATTGGTGCAACCAGAGATCCCAGTTTGGAAATGGGAAAACATTACTATGGATCTTGTTACCAAACTTCCACGCACAAAGAAAGGTCATGATGCCATCTGGGTAGTCGTTGATCGTCTTACTAAGTCAGCACATTTCTTGCCAATCCGTGAGGACTTTCCTGCTGACAGACTTGCAAAAATCTATGTGGATGAAATTGTAGCTCGACATGGTGTTCCTTTGAACATCATTTCTGACAGAGATGCTCGTTTCACTTCTCATTTTTGGAGAACCATGCAATCTGCTATGGGGACCCAACTTAATCTGAGCACAGCTTATCATCCGCAAACGGATGGTCAATCTGAAAGAACAATCCAGACTCTGGAGGATATGCTTAGAGCTTGTGTGATCGACTTTGGGGGTAGTTGGGATTCACATCTTCCGTTAATTGAATTCTCCTACAACAACAGTTATCACACCAGCATCAAAATGGCTCCTTTCGAAGCTCTCTATGGTCGAAAATGTCGTTCACCAGTCTGCTGGAATGAGATCGGCGAGGCTCAACTTACTGGACCTGCCCTCATTTTAGAGACAACTGACAAGGTTAAGAAAGTTCGTGATAACCTTTAGACAGCTAGAAGCCGTCAAAAGAGTTACGCGGATCCAAAACGCAAGCCCTTGGAATTTCAAGTCGGTGATCGAGTATTACTTAAGGTCTCACCTTGGAAAGGTGTGATCAGATTTGGAAAGAAAGGAAAACTTGCACCTAGATACGTTGGACCATTCAAGATCGTCGAAAGAATCGGAAAGGTAGCCTACAGACTTGAGTTACCTCCTGAACTTGGAAATGTTCATCCAACCTTTCACGTGTCCAATCTCAAGAGGTGTTTAGCTGATGAGAACCTCCATATACCACTTGACGAAATTCGTGTTGATAAAACACTGAAATTTGTTGAGAAGCCTGTGGAAATCATGGAACGTGAAGTCAAGTGGCTTAAATGCAAGCGCATTCCTTTGGTCAAAGTTCGCTGGGAAGCTAAACGTGGACCCGAGTTTACTTGGGAACGCGAAGATCAAATGAAGGCGAAGTATCCGCATCTTTTTCCACGAGTTTCCTCTAAATAAATTTCGGGACGAAATTTCCACAAGTAGGGGAGACTGTAACATCTGTGCTTATTATCATTGTGAACAGTTCAATTATCAATAAAACAATGTTATTTGATCCCAATGTTTGTTTGGTTGTGTTTTACATTTTTCATGTTTTGACTTTTATGTAATTTCAAACTCTACATCGCTTTCTGGAGGTTTATACGCAAACTGGTGCGTAAACGTAATCAGTTTAATGCGACAAATACTCCGGAACTTCAACACATACTTAACATACCTTAAATAACCTCTACATAACTTAGAAATAAGTTTTAAAGGCTTTGGTATGGCAAAAACAAGTTAATTCGCTTACAGGGACTAAACTTGACAAACTGCGAAAGTATGCCAATTTGAACTGTAACGAACATTCCGAAACATGACCATAAGTTAAACATACCATAAATATCCTCTACATAGCTTAGAAATAGGCTTTGAGGTGTTCGGTGTGCTAAAATAAACTTTTGGGTCATTCAGGGACTAAAAGCGTCAAAAAGTGCACAAGTTTGCACTTTCGCGCATAACTTACGTTCTGAATACATCCGGAGATCCAAAAATTTATGTAAGCACTAAAATATTTTATTTTAGTGTTTGGCATAAGAAAAATCCATTCGTCGCGTCATTTGGATCGTTTTTCGCGCTTGTGCGCATTCCGTCGTAATTAAGCGAACATCGCGTTCGTACGACCAAACGAACCAACATCCGACATATTTTTGAGCATGTTTCATGTCCACAATGTTTAGGCATCATTTTAGGGCCTTAAAGTTGGCTTTACGGGCCTTAGAAGTGTCGGAAATGGCCTTAAACACGTGCAGGGACCAAAACTGTCATTTCTGAAAGTTAGTTCTGATCAGACATGGCCATGCGGCCCGCGTAAGTTTTATGTGCATCTTTACGCGGCCCGCATCAGGCTCCCAGAACAGATAAGACTGATTAGTCAGTAGATTTCAGCTGATTAAACCTCATCCACACACTCACACTTGCCCTTTCAGCTCATGAGAGGCCATTTTTAGTTACCACAACTTTCCAACAAATGTACGCACGAGATTCAATCACATTTTCCAAGAAACGATCCTAACGGTTCGGGAAATCCTATAAATACCCATCACATTTTCACTCATTCCTCACAAGAATCTGATAAAAAAGACTCTAAGTTGGAACCATTGTTTCATACCTGAGTTATTTTGATCTAGATTAGCATTCGGGGACCCTTCGTAAGTATTCTTTCGTTCTTTTATTTCTTTTCGAGTCCAAAAGTCAAACTTTGTTTGACTTTCTGCGTTGACCAGTTTATGGTCAATGCGAAGTTCGTTTGAACTTCGCAACGTGATTGTAATCACGATGGTTATAGTTGTAACATCTGTGCTTGTTATCATTGTGAACAGTTCAATTATCAATAAAACAATGTTATTTGATCCCAATGTTTGTTTGGTTATGTTTTACATTTTTCGTTGTAACACCTGTGTCATTTCAACCATCAAACAAATGCCAAACCAATGAAATATTGTATTTCATACTTTGGACTTGTATAAATATGTGTATCTTTTGCACATATCAACTCATGCTCGATTTCAAACTCTAAATAGCTTTCTGGAAGGTTATACGCGCACTAATGCGTAAATATAACCAGTTTAATGCAACAAACACTCCGGAATAGTGAAATAGGTTTAACATACCTTAAATAACCTTTACATAACTTAGATATAAGTTTTGGAAGGTTTGGTGTGGTGAAATCAAAGTTAAATCGCTTACAGGGACTAAAGTTGACAAACTGCGAAAGTATGCCAATTTGAACTGTAACAGACATTCCGGAACATGACCATAAGTTAAACATACCTTAAATATCCTTTACATAGCTTAGAAATAGGCTTTGAGGGGTTCGGTGTGCTAAAATAAACTTTTGGGTCATTCAGGGACTAAAAGTGTCAAAAAGTGCACAAGTTTGCATTTTCGCGCATAACTTACGTTCTGAATACATCCGGACATCCAAAAATTTATGTAAGCACTAAAATATTTTATTTTAGTGTTCGCCATAAGAAAAATCCATTCGTCGCGTCATTTGGTTCGTTTTTCGCGCTTATGCGCATTCCGTCGTAATTAAGCGAACATCGCGTTCGTACGACCAAACGAACCAACATCCGGCATATTTTTGAGCATGTTTTGAGTTCCCTATACTTTAACTTCATTTTAGATCCTTGAAATGAGGTTAACGGGGTTCAAACGCATCGAAAAAGGCCTTAAACACGTGCAGGGACCATTCCTGCCACTTTTGAAAGATTTCTGAAACAGGAGGGTGCTAGCGTAGCGCGACTGCCTAATGCCTTGGCAGTAGCGCTACGCGACTGCCTATTCTGGACAGAAAACATGCAGAAATATCAGTTTTGCACTTTCGGGACCAGATTCGATGTATAAACAGCTGTTTAATTCACAACCACACATTCTAACATGCTTAGTCAGATGATAAGGATGGAATTTAGGCACCATAACTTTGCAACACATGTAAGGATGGAATTTAGGCACCATAACTTTGCAACACATGTACGGATGGGATTAAGGCACGTTTTCCATGAAACGATCTTAACGGTTCGAGTATTCCTATAAATACCCATCCACCCCCATTGCTAAAATCACTAGAATCTTGATCTTAGGAACTCTAAGTTGAAACCATTGTTTCATACCTGAGATTCTTGGATCGAGATTAGCATTCGGGAACCCTTCGTAAGTATTCTTTCGTTCTTTTCCTTATTTTATTGCTTTTCGAGTCCGAAAGTCAAACTTTGTTTGACTTTCAGCGTTGACCAGTAATGGTCAATGCGAAGTTCTTTTGAACTTCGCAACGTGAGTGTAATCACGTTGGTCATAGTCCCTTGGGACTATGCCCACTGATTACCACGTTGTCTAGGGTCGTAGGGTAAGCGATCTAATGAATCGCTTATACCTCGAACCCGACCCATTTGGTCGATCATTAGGATCCGACCAAACACATTAGGTGACCATAGTAGGTAGGGAATAACCTTCCGAGGTTATACCCTATGGTCGCATCGTTTAAGTAGTTGTATGATAGGTAGTTTATATGCCTTAGGTAAATTACCAGAATACCCTTTTCATGTATAATTGGTAATTAAGCATAAGTAACCTAAACTTTTGTCACATAACTGATTATGTAACATGTTTAGGCATATAACACTTGTCATAGGACTAGTTAGGCGGTCCGAACGCGTTTCACGCGAACGACGCGTTAAAGTAGCATAAGCTACCTAAACGGGTCGTAATGGGTCGTAAACACTTAGGTTAAGTTTCATTTAGTATATAGGCTTTGTTAAACCAAATGACACGAGTCTCAACACTCGTTTGGTTTACAAACCCTAATGCTACCCGATCTTCCGATTTAGGTCCGGTTTATTAATGTAGTTACCTATAGTAGGTGCCGTTTGATTCCGTGATCTCTAGCTTTGCTTGGTGGTTATCCTAGGACTTCTGAGCAATCTCAAGTGAGTACATAGACCCCTCTTTTACTGTTTTCCAAACTGTTTTGGGGTGAAACACATGTGCCTACTTGTTACTTTCATGCTTTCCTGTTTTCACATCATAGACATGCTATGTTCGTTAGTACATTATAGTACATGATTTCATTACATCTTATGCTAGGTGTGCCCATTGTGTGCATTACTTGGTACATTGTTTTACATTACATTTCATGCTAGGTGTGCCCATTGTGTGCATTACTTAGTACATCGTTTTACATGACATTTCACGCTATGTATGTTCATTTGATTACATACTTAGTGCATTGTTTTCACATGCTTACATTTTGGTATGACATTTGGTTTGTTTACATGGGACAATACATTCATTAACACCGATCATGCCGTTCGTTAGTAGGTAGTGGTACCATAGGAATTGACAACTCCCGTTCCGGACGTCCCAGGGAAAGGGGATGAAAGGAATGACCGAATTCGATGATATAAGACAGATAGACCTTTAATTTGTTTAAAGGGTTTATCACCACAGTCGTAAGGCTTGGATGTATGCATTTTCACAAATACCGCATAAATGTTCATATTAAATAGTTGCATGCATTTACACAAAACATAGCGTTGATTTAAACCAAGTTTTACTTCAACATTTTGTTTTTGTGCATATGGTTTAGTTGAGACATTTCACTTGCCATACATGACATTTTGACATAGACATTTTTCACATAAACATTTGACATGGATATTTGACATAGACATTTGACATGGATATTTGACATAGACATTTGACATGGATATTTGACATAGACATTTGACATGATTTACATCTTGACATAAACACTTTGACATATTATTTAATACATTTGACAATTGAATTAAACATAGACTTCTTACATTGGTTGGTTTGGTTTGATTAAGTGATTAAGTAACGATGCGTGTGTAATATGATACAAGCATGGTGGATACGCCGCTGGTACTTCCTATATATAAGTGTTTGTATGGTATTACATATTGTAGCGTTATTTGAATCATTTCAGTTTGAGACATAGAACATTTTATACAAATAACATACTTTTCACAAGACATTGATTTACAAACAACTTATCTTATACAAACTCATTTTTACAATGGTTATTCATTTAACCATACATTATTCTCTTATTTATACATATCATCTGATCTCCTCGTTTTTCAAATGATTTACCAAACAAAGCAAAATACAAGGTTTATGACTAAACATTTTCTCAAACATAAGTCATGAGACCTATTTTCACAAAACCTATGTATCTTACAGGCATTTTTATGCTGACGTACCTATTTTCACATGTGTTTTTCAGGAACTGTTGCATAAGATGATTAAGATACATATAGGCAGACTTGGGCTTTAGTGACAATAAAAGATGCAAGACTAGTTAATTATGTTGTATTTCCTAGTTTGATAAGACATTGTAACACTTTAATCAATAAAACGCAACTTCAATTGCCATGGATTTGAAACAATTAATTCTGTTACAACACTCCCCGATATTTCCGCCGCGATTTGTTGTTTTACGCGGTCGGGGTGTGACAGAGAAGATGGTATCAGAGCCAATGGTTATAGGGAATTAGGTTATTAGTAATGCTTTGACCTAGTCTATAACTTTCTTAGGACCCTAACGCGAGTTTACTTGCGTTTAGTCATAAAACAATACCGTCACCTATCCTTAGGCGACTACCACAACAAGAACATAATTTTTCGAAACCGCTTTGAAAACTAATCATCTGTTCTAGGATGATTAATTACTAGGTTTTGAACCCTCTGTTATAAGGTTTTGAACCCCTTTGAGTTTTCAAAAATCTCGTCAAGGTTTTGGGTTTTAAATAATGTGAACACGTGCAAACTGGAAGGGTGAATGCCTGTATTCTGAGTTTTCTGTCTAGGCAAGCACTTCGTATATATCTCAACCAGACGCGAGACCAGTTGTGCTTACCTGGGAATTCTTGGGATGAGTGTTCACTTATAGGCGAGCATGTCTTCGCGATACATTATTTTTGACCTATTTACTTTGATTATTCACCGAGGTCGTTTGTTGCTTTGTAGTAACAAACAAATGACCACTATCCATTGCTTTCATCAAATTTGTTTCATCTCATTCTTTTCGTCTAATTCTCTCACTCGTTTCCTTTCATGTTTCCTCTTTTAGAATGCCTCCTCGACGCGAAAACCAGATAGCGACTGCCGAGCTGGCAGAAATCATTACGCAGCAAATGGCTGCTCAATTCCCAAACCTCTTTGCTCAATGGAATCAAGCCAACAACAACAACAATGGTCCATGCAATTTCAAGAGTTTTAACTCGGCGAAACCACTCAAGTTTAGTGGTTCTGAGGGAGCGACTGGGCTTCTTCAATGGTTTGAGAGCATTGAGAATACTTTCCGCCACGTGCAGTGTCCTGACAATCGCAAGGTCGAGTTTGCTTCGAGTGTGTTCCAGAAGAGAGCCCTAACGTGGTGGAACGGTGTTATGAGAGATCGTGGTGCAGAAGTTGCACTCGCACAGACATGGGCTGAACTTAGGGCCCTTATGATGAAGGAATTCTGTCCTCGACACGAGATCAGGGCTTTGGAAAGGGAATTCGACAATCTGGAGCAAGACAGCGGTGAGCATAGAGCCTACACGGACCGTTATGAGGAGTTGAGTCTGTTATGCCCAAACATGGTCACGCCTTTGGATAAGGCAATCGAAAAGTACATTGATGGCCTCCCTGATTCAATACAAGACATTTTGACTGGTAGCAACCCTACTACAGTTAGACAGGCCATTGAGCTATCTGCAACCTTAACTGAATCAAAGATCAGGAAAGGTAAACTTTTCCGAAAAGGTGACAAGAAGCCGGTCGAAGAATCAAAACCAATCGAGGAATCAAAGATCATGGATGAACAGACTGGATCCCCTAAGAGGTCAAAGAAGCGAAAGGCTTCTCAGAACTACGCTGTGGTCGCTCACAATGATCAAGCCGTCCTCAACCAACCAGCTCAACCCCATGCCAGGAAACCCTACAACGGAACTGCACCCTTGTGCAACCAATGTGGCCTACATCATCATGCTGGGGTGAAGTGCCGCACATGCCAAGTTTGCGGACTTATAGGTCATATAGCTAGGGTTTGCCCAACCGCAGTTGCACCAAATCAAGCTGGCAACAATCCTGCTCAAGCTCGTTTTCCACCGGGATCTTGCTACAACTGTGGCGAGATGGGCCATTTTCGTAGGAATTGCCCAAGGCTTGCTAATGCAAATCCAGCGCAGGGATGAGCATATGATCAACCAGAAGACAACATCATTTAGAAATAATCACGTCTTATGTATTATTTTCTTTTGTTGTCAAGATCCAAGAAACAGTTGTTATCGTTGTTTATAAATAAATCTTATACATTGCAATGTATTTATGTGATTTTATGTATAAACAACATATCCCCTACAATACCGACAATCAAGGAACCGCATTCCTTGAAGAACAGACTACTCCCAAATTTCTTCCATTATACGATCTCTTGCGTTTTTCACGAAAATCCTAAGTACCCGTTTCTTCCAAGAGAAACGAAGTACGAGGTGCCAAGTTTATTGCAATCAATAACAAGATAATAACAATTAAACAACTATGTGATTATGTGCTTATGAACATTACAAGACAAACTGTGCGGACTATGCAAGGAATTACGTAATTATGGATGCATACATAATTATGGAATTTAGTGCACAGAAACCACAGCGAGCTTTGTCATGTACCTAGAAGTTAACCCTATTCATTTCCAATTCTGATGAAGTATCCGTTGAGGAAAAATGAACTAGCTATTCATTTTTCACTTCTGAAGAATATCCGTTGAGGAAATGAATATCCGTTTATCCTTCATTTCCAATTCTGAAGAATAACCGTTGAGGAAAATGACTCCGTTAGTTCATTTTCGTTTCTGAAGATTATCTGTTGAGGAAATGAATATCCGTTGTTTAATCCTTCATTTCCGAACCTGAGGAAACAACCGTTGAAAATGACTCCGTTAGTTCATTTTCGTTTCTGAAGATTATCCGTTGAGGAAATGAATATCCGTTTGTCTATCATTTTCATTTCCGTTTCTGAGGAAGCAACCGTTGAAAATAACTCTGTTTGTTCATTTTTGTTTCTAAAGATTTGTCCGTTGAGGAAATGAATATCCGTTTGTCTATCATTTTCATTTCCGTTTCTGAGGAAGCAACCGTTGAAAATGACTCTGTTTGTTCATTTTCGTTTCTGAAGATTTGTCCGTTGAGGAAATGAATATCCGTTTGTCTATCATTTTCATTTCCGTTTCTGAGGAAGCAACCGTTGAAAATAACTCCGTTTGTTCATTTTCGTTTCTCAGAATTTTCCGTTAAGGAAATGAATCCCCGTTTGTTTATTCCTTCATTTCCGCCTCTGAAGAATACTCGTTGAGGAAAATGACTCCGTTTGTTTATTTTCATTCTGAAGAATGTCCGTTAAGGAAATGACAGGATTATGCTTCACATATCTCTGGTGGTTATCTGACACAAAGTCATAAATAGACTCCTACGAATTAATTTCGGGACGAAATTTCCTAAAGTAGGGGAGACTGTAACACCTGTGTCATTTCAACCATCAAACAAATGCCAAACCAATGAAATATTGTATTTCATACTTTGGACTTGTATAAATATGTGTATCTTTTGCACATATCAAGTCATGCTCGATTTCAAACTCTAAATAGCTTTCTGGAAGGTTATACGCGCACTAATGCGTAAATATAACCAGTTTAATGCAACAAACACTCCGGAATAGTGAAATAGGTTTAACATACCTTAAATAACCTTTACATAACTTAGATATAAGTTTTGGAAGGTTTGGTGTGGTGAAATCAAAGTTAAATCGCTTACAGGGACTAAAGTTGACAAACTGCGAAAGTATGCCAATTTGAACTGTAACAGACATTCCGGAACATGACCATAAGTTAAACATACCTTAAATATCCTTTACATAGCTTAGAAATAGGCTTTGAGGGGTTCGGTGTGCTAAAATAAACTTTTGGGTCATTCAGGGACTAAAAGTGTCAAAAAGTGCACAAGTTTGCATTTTCGCGCATAACTTACGTTCTGAATACATCCGGACATCCAAAAATTTATGTAAGCACTAAAATATTTTATTTTAGTGTTCGCCATAAGAAAAATCCATTCGTCGCGTCATTTGGTTCGTTTTTCGCGCTTATGCGCATTCCGTCGTAATTAAGCGAACATCGCGTTCGTACGACCAAACGAACCAACATCCGGCATATTTTTTAGCATGTTTTGAGTTCCCTATACTTTAGCTTCATTTTAGATCCTTGAAATGAGGTTAACGGGGTTCAAACGCATCGAAAAAGGCCTTAAACACGTGCAGGGACCATTCCTGCCACTTTTGAAAGATTTCTGAAACAGGAGGGTGCTAGCGTAGCGCGACTGCCTAATGCCTTGGCAGTAGCGCTACGCGACTGCCTATTCTGGACAGAAAACATGCAGAAATATCAGTTTTGCACTTTCGGGACCAGATTCGATGTATAAACAGCTGTTTAATTCACAACCACACATTCTAACATGCTTAGTCAGATGATAAGGATGGAATTTAGGCACCATAACTTTGCAACACATGTAAGGATGGAATTTAGGCACCATAACTTTGCAACACATGTACGGATGGGATTAAGGCACGTTTTCCATGAAACGATCTTAACGGTTCGAGTATTCCTATAAATACCCATCCACCCCCATTGCTAAAATCACTAGAATCTTGATCTTAGGAACTCTAAGTTGAAACCATTGTTTCATACCTGAGATTCTTGGATCGAGATTAGCATTCGGGGACCCTTCGTAAGTATTCTTTCGTTCTTTTCCTTATTTTATTGCTTTTCGAGTCCGAAAGTCAAACTTTGTTTGACTTTCAGCGTTGACCAGTAATGGTCAATGCGAAGTTCTTTTGAACTTCGCAACGTGAGTGTAATCACGTTGGTCATAGTCCCTTGGGACTATGCCCACTGATTACCACGTTGTCTAGGGTCGTAGGGTAAGCGATCTAATGAATCGCTTATACCTCGAACCCGACCCATTTGGTCGATCATTAGGATCCGACCAAACACATTAGGTGACCATAGTAGGTAGGGAATAACCTTCCGAGGTTATACCCTATGGTCGCATCGTTTAAGTAGTTGTATGATAGGTAGTTTATATGCCTTAGGTAAATTACCAGAATACCCTTTTCATGTATAATTGGTAATTAAGCATAAGTAACCTAAACTTTTGTCACATAACTGATTATGTAACATGTTTAGGCATATAACACTTGTCATAGGACTAGTTAGGCTGTCCGAATGCGTTTCACGCGAACGACGCGTTAAAGTAGCATAAGCTACCTAAACGGGTCGTAATGGGTCGTAAACACTTAGGTTAAGTTTCATTTAGTATATAGGCTTTGTTAAACCAAATGACACGAGTCTCAACACTCGTTTGGTTTACAAACCCTAATGCTACCCGATCTTCCGATTTAGGTCCGGTTTATTAATGTAGTTACCTATAGTAGGTGCCGTTTGATTCCGTGATCTCTAGCTTTGCTTGGTGGTTATCCTAGGACTTCTGAGCAATCTCAAGTGAGTACATAGACCCCTCTTTTACTGTTTTCCAAACTGTTTTGGGGTGAAACACATGTGCCTACTTGTTACTTTCATGCTTTCCTGTTTTCACATCATAGACATGCTATGTTCGTTAGTACATTATAGTACATGATTTCATTACATCTTATGCTAGGTGTGCCCATTGTGTGCATTACTTGGTACATTGTTTTACATTACATTTCATGCTAGGTGTGCCCATTGTGTGCATTACTTAGTACATCGTTTTACATGACATTTCACGCTATGTATGTTCATTTGATTACATACTTAGTGCATTGTTTTCACATGCTTACATTTTGGTATGACATTTGGTTTGTTTACATGGGACAATACATTCATTAACACCGATCATGCCGTTCGTTAGTAGGTAGTGGTACCATAGGAATTGACAACTCCCGTTCCGGACGTCCCAGGGAAAGGGGATGAAAGGAATGACCGAATTCGATGATATAAGACAGATAGACCTTTAATTTGTTTAAAGGGTTTATCACCACAGTCGCAAGGCTTGGATGTATGCATTTTCACAAATACCGCATAAATGTTCATATTAAATAGTTGCATGCATTTACACAAAACATAGCGTTGATTTAAACCAAGTTTTACTTCAACATTTTGTTTTTGTGCATATGGTTTAGTTGAGACATTTCACTTGCCATACATGACATTTTGACATAGACATTTTTCACATAAACATTTGACATGGATATTTGACATAGACATTTGACATGGATATTTGACATAGACATTTGACATGGATATTTGACATAGACATTTGACATGATTTACATCTTGACATAAACACTTTGACATATTATTTAATACATTTGACAATTGAATTAAACATAGACTTCTTACATTGGTTGGTTTGGTTTGATTAAGTGATTAAGTAACGATGCGTGTGTAATATGATACAAGCATGGTGGATACGCCGCTGGTACTTCCTATATATAAGTGTTTGTATGGTATTACATATTGTAGCGTTATTTGAATCATTTCAGTTTGAGACATAGAACATTTTATACAAATAACATACTTTTCATAAGACATTGATTTACAAACAACTTATCTTATACAAACTCATTTTTACAATGGTTATTCATTTAACCATACATTATTCTCTTATTTATACATATCATCTGATCTCCTCGTTTTTCAAATGATTTACCAAACAAAGCAAATTACAAGGTTTATGACTAAACATTTTCTCAAACATAAGTCATGAAACCTATTTTCACAAAACCTATGTATCTCACAGGCATTTTTATGCTGACGTACCTATTTTCACATGTGTTTTTCAGGAACTGTTGCATAAGATGATCAAGATACATATAGGCAGACTTGGGCTTTAGTGACAATAAAAGATGCAAGACTAGTTAATTATGTTGTATTTCCTATTTTGATAAGACATTGTAACACTTTAATCAATAAAACGCAACTTCAATTGCCATGGATTTGAAACAATTAATTCTGTTACAACACTCCCCGATATTTCCGCCGCGATTTGTTGTTTTACGCGGTCGGGGTGTGACATTCGTGTTTTGACTTTTGTCCAATTTCAAACTCTATATCACCTTCTGGAGAGTTATACGCAAACTAGTGCGTAAACGTAATCAGTTTAATGCGACAAATACTCCAGAACTTCAACATATACTTAACATACCTTAAATAACCCTTACATAACTTAGAAATAAGTTTTGAAGGCTTTGGTATGGCAAAAACAAGTTAATTCGCTTACAGGGACTAAACTTGACAAACCCGAAACTTTGTAACGGTTAATTTTGCTCACTAGAATGCACGGTATAAATTTCATAAAGTTTAGTTATCGTACGAGAAAGTTATGATCAAATCCGTGTACAAGGGGTTAAAGCGTCAACGTTGAAGTTTGGGACTTTTCGGGTAACAATAAAGTTAACCGAGGACTTAGAAAATGAGGTACAAGTCCTAAAGCCCTTGTATGTAATTAAGAAGGGGTCAAATTGCAAAATATAAGCTTAATTGGCCTTTCGAAGGGTCAAGGGACAAGTTGCAACAACTTAAAACATTTAAACCTGATTACAAGGCTGACGCGGGCCGCGTCAAGTTTAACCTGATCTTATGCGGGCCGCGTCAGGCCCCCAGATGCAGAAAATAGTTTTTTCTTGGCTGTTCAGCCTTGGAACCGACTTTACTCAGTTGTTTCACTTCATGGGCGACCCCTAAACACCTCCTAGACACTTAGGGACACTTGTTAAGATGTTGTGGTCACTTGTAGACTTATGTGTCAACATTTTGTGGTGGATTAAACACTATAAAAGGCCATAAGTTGCAACAAGTTCTTCACACTTCACTTCTGCATTTCTGGAGCATTTCTGGAGCACAAGTCTTCTCTCAAGTGATCTCTGGTCATTCTTAGGACTCTTGTAAGTTTGCCTAACCTTCCTTAGTTTAAGTTTTAGCTTAGTTTAGCTTAAAAGTCAACCGTCGTAATTAAAGGTTGACTTAACGGTTAATCACTAATGGTCCAGTGATTAGTCGGATCAAAAGTAGTTATAAGTTGGTAATTATGTGGGTAATAAACCCTCAAAAGGGTTCCCCCTGATTCCCATTCTAACTAGGTCAAAAGTCGGGTCAAACTTGCTTATAAAAAGTCAACATAAGTGTTAATTTCTAATTTATGCATAATTAGAAATGTAGAACATATACAACCTGTTTGATCATTAATATAACTTAGTAATTAGTGTAAAAACATGTCCAAACCTGTTCGACCCGACAATTTCCTGTTTAGACCCGGTTCGGAACCGAAAGTCGCATAGTTTGACTTTTACTTTGACTTTCAGTTCTGACCCGTTTAGGCATGTTTTAGAAATGACTCAGAGCTTTAATTGGACTAAGTTACATACTAGTATAACCCTCTGTGATTATACACCTTGGTTCATTAGTTATCCAATTAATATGCATATTTCCGTTAATTGCTCATATGTTGACCATTATGCCCTTTTCACCTTAAAACGTGATTTTTGAAAATGTAAAAGAGTAGAAACCTTTGTTACTGATATATAAACTTGTACCCAAAATTTGAGATCAATTGGTGGAGTAGATTGAGAGTTATGCTCATTAGCGCAAAATGAAAGCTTTATGTTAATTAAATGGCGTAATTAGCGTATAGCCTAGTTAAGCCTACTTTTTGATATCAAACTTATTACCCCCTGATGTAATATATTATTTTGGGATTTTTGAAGATTTTTAATTAATTTTAGGCCGAGCATAACTCATAGTCATAGGCTTAATCCGGTAATTGTCGGTTTTGCCCTAACGGGCCATAAAATGAGTTTTACATATCTAAACGACTCCAAACCTTTTGCTACTGATTCTAAATGATAAATAAATTATTTTAAGCCTTCTGGAATAATAAAAATATCAGTTTTATGTATATAACCCGGAAACGGCTCCTAATCGCATTTCTAAGCGTTTTTAACGCATAGTATGTACTAGAACTATTTTAGACATAAAAGGGTTGATACCTACTGATATTTTAGGAAAATTATAATGTTTTAACAGTAAGCAAAAGTTGTTTAACTCAGACTTTAGTTTTGAGCTTTACGGCTTATGTGAAATTACCAAAATGCCCCTACGGTACATAGTTTGGTTATAATTGATAAATTTCACATATATACTTTACCCTACTGATATAACTTAGCAAATTGAGTATATTTGCTGATTACATCAGACCTGTAACTCGGGTTAACACTTAAACTCTTTTATAACCTTTTAAATGACCGAACTACCCTTACGGGGCATAGTTTGTGTTTAAATCCGTTTCGGGCATAATGAAAGACATATTACTGATGTCACAACATATTTGAAGCATATTAACTTAGGAAACATGTATATGGCTCTTACGAATACCCGTCACGCTTATTACGCGTTCGGTTCGGTTTATATAACTAGTTTACATAAATTAGCCGAAGCGGGTCAAACCTTATCGGTTTTATCTCAAATCCAGAATGTGAATGAAATACCCATATTAAACAAGTCTTCAAACTTGTCAGGTCTAAATCACATTCTATCCTATCTTCCGACTTAGGTCCGGTTTATTAATGTAGTTACCTATATTAGGTGCCGTTTGATATTCTGTGATCTCTAGCATTGCTTGGTGGTTATCTTAGGACTTGTTTTGGTCAAAAATTACCGAAGCAATTAAGTGATCAAATTAGTAATGTGAGGTAGTGTGCTAGAAAGTGTATAGAAAATATGCTTGTTGAGTTATTTAGAAAATCAGTATTCAGGATACGGCTCAGGATATTGAGCTGTATCTACGATCAAACAATGAGCAAAAAGTAAAGGAAATGACACGAGATGTACGAGGAAAGCCCTTGATCAATCTAGATCGCCGGCATAAAACCTCGGGAGCTGACAATCGCAGCTGCCTTGTTCTTCTTATTGCTTAAACTTCAGGATACAGTGCAGGATATAGACCAGATCGCTATGTGTTACAATATTTTTTTTGTGTGAGAGTGAAAGCTTGCTAGAGAGCGAGTGTTAGAGTGTAACGAGTGTGAATGTGATGTCCTATTTGATCTGGTATACCCACCTATTTATAGTAATGAATTACAAACAATAATCCCTACAAATATGGGGTACTCCGAATATTCCATTGTGAACGTTATTGACCGAGTAATATGGCTTCAACGTCTTCATTTGAACGACTTGGACCGAGTCTTCCGCGGAATGAGTCTTATGAACGTTGCCAGCTTCTAACCCACGTACCTGCACATAATCCATTAGTAATCCTGAGGATACCATTCAGGATGTTACCAATATCCTGAACCAGCATCCCGGATGTAAACAGATACTACATAACCAAGATATATGTCAAGATATTTTCCAGGATATGGGCTCAGAATTTCACCCATAACAATTGTCCCCAAAAATGTTACCGTTTGATATCCTGCACTAACGGTTACATTTTTCACGGTGGCCGAGGTAATTAAGAGATAAGACCATTGATGTGACAGCTTTCAACCACCTGGCCTATATTTACTCATCATGCCCTATATCTTCTCATCCTCATCTCCTTTTTTAATCACAATCGACAAGGAAAAAGGTAATATTCTCTCCCTCATCTTCATATTCATCTTTTATCTTTCTCCGGCGAGAATTCAGGCGACCAAATGCCTAGGCAAACAAGGTCCAGTTTAGGCGACTCGGCTCCCACATTCATCCAACAGAATCTTCTCCAAGAACCGGAGAATGAGACATGCACCTTTGACAGTGCCCACCTGTCAGCCTTGAAATCCTCCGGTATCTTCCCGGAAGGAACTATATTCCGACCCTTTGATAGAGAAATCCGGTCAGATATGGTTTCCAACGAGTGGATATGTTTCAATGCCTTCCCCTTTACCTTAGGGTTACGATTCCCCTTTCCGGACTTCATCACCGAGTTCTTTAATATCACCAAAATTTCTTTCAGCCAAACCATGCCAATGCTCTGGCGTGTCTTGTCTGTTCTTGACCAAATCAAGAGAAACCATATACCTGACCTTTCCGTCCATGATCTCCCTTTAGCCTACAAGCTTAGATGCCATGGCTCATCTAGATTCCTATTTTATTCTACTTCCGGTGACCCATTGATACTTCGTGCCACCAGGAACGAGGATGGTTGGCAATCCAAGTTTTTCTTTGTAAAAAGGGATTCAATCCCTGGTGGAACGGATTATCCGATGAGATGGTTGAGAAAGGGTAGGACTTAGGGTTTAAGAATGATCCTGTCTCTTATTCTGTCTCTTATCCTGAGCTAATGAATTTCATTTTCTCTGTTTGTGTATGCAGCTGATTTCAGGAAGATCGCACCTCCCCTTGCTGATTCTCAAAAAAGAATAGACGCCATCAGACTGCTTTCCGAAACAGAGAGAAGCTTTAATCCATCTCCACCAACTCCAAGCCCTCTTTCAAGCGCAAACATGTCTGGTAAGAATCTTGCAAGATATCCTGTACACACATGTTTTTATTTGATATTCTTAGGGGAGATTCAGAATTTTACTCCCTGTGTGCAGATTCCAGCAAAGTTCCAGTCTATCTAGACCTTGATGAACTCGACAGCTATCCAACTCCAGCCACAGTCAAGAAGGAGACTCCTGCTGCTACTAGCTCCAAGCCACTCCCGGCTCCCAAGGCCAATCCAAGAACCCGTGCTTCCACAGCGAAAAAGAGGAAGGGTCTTGAAATCAGTGCTCCAGGCTCAGAAGGGTTCTCCTATGACGAACTCAGCTTCTCTGATTCCTTAGAGCCAATGACATCCTTCCTTAACAAGGTAATATCCTGACGCATATCCTTCATGTATATCCTGCACATATATCCTGCACGTATATCCTAACAGGATATCCTGGTAGGATATCTTGGTCAACATATATTCTAACTTTATACCTGTAATTGATGTGCAGGGCCTCCAGCATTTGCTCCACTTGTACAATGACGCTTGTGGTACTGTGGCACTTCATGAAGCCAGGATCAAACAGCTCGAAAGCACCGTTGCTGACCAAGGTGCCATTGCTGAAGCGAAGACCTGGCACTACGAAAGCCTGCTGAAGAAGGTCACCCAAGACGCTGAGGTCAAACTTGCCACCGTTCAAATGGATCATGATCAAGCCTTGATCAATTTCCGGGAGGGAATCAAGGCTTCTGCTATCATCTCCCTGTTACAAGCACGCATCAAGATGGCCTACGAGGCCAAGGAGACGGGCCTTGTTTGTCCATCTTGGCCAGTTGAATCCTGGGTGGCCAAGTTAAAGGAGCTCGGAGGCAAAGCTGTGCCATTTCCTGCTGAAGCCGGTGAGTCTTCTAAGTCAGCAGAGGTGGTGGTCCAGGCTGGAGACAAGAAGGATGCTGGAGCAGATGCTGGGATGGACATTGGCGAGGATGCTGCTCAGGATGCTGGTCAGGATGCTGGTGCTGAGAAGTCTGAGAAGGTTAGAGGAGATGCCGCTGTGTGAGGGCATTTAGGTGGGCGATGACGGATATACGTGCCAAGGCCAGAGCCCACCTTTTTGAATTTGAATGTTGGTTTGTAGTCCCTTAAACAATTTACTTTTCTGCACTTTACTTTTCCTGCACCTGAACAATTTACATTTCCTGCATGCTTTTTGATCAATACAATAGTTGGAGGTGGATGGGTCTCGGTTTGAGATGAAACCTTCAACTGTTGGGTAAATAGGGTAAAGAACTACTAGTGCTCTTAGTGGATGGGCCTTGTTTTGAGGTGAAACTAAGAGCACATCTTTTGGTATGTTAATAATATAACTTCTCTTTTGACTTTATTACTGTTGTCATTGATATACAAATTTTACTTGTGAAAAGTGTTTGGTTTGAGCATTCTTAAGAATTTATAATAAACATATCCTAGAAGATATCCTGAAAGATATCTTAATCAGGATATTAGAATACAACCTATAAATTGTCCAAATAAAAAGGAGAGATCATACCAGAGATTCTTACGAAACCAATTTTAATCCTCCATTATAAGTTTTGTCCCCAGTGCATACTTGTGAACTTGGATCCATCCTTTGAACAGTATAATGTATGTCCCCTGTGTTTGACACAGAAACGCAAATGCATTTATACTTTGACTTAAATAAATTCCGAATACCCTGGGGCAAAACCCATGATATCCTGAAATGAATCCTTAGCATACTTGGGATAAACCTTTAATACCCTGGGGATAAACCCTGATATTTGGGGATAAACCCTAAATTTCATGCGCTACAGGCGAGAGTGTACAAACTCCAATTCTTAGAAAGGTGAAAACCTTTAAACCTTTGAGAGTATGAAAATACTCTTTCGTAAGAGAGGGTGATCAATCCTCATATACCTTTAGGATCCAGGATATAGCCAACAGTAACGAAATTGTCAGCCACTTTTACATGAACTGGTCCCGCTACCTTGAACTATACCTAGATAACTTGCGCTCCAGGCGAGGTGTTTAAACCCAATTCGTAAGAAAGGTGAATACCTTTAAACCTTTGAAGGGACCAGGATCCCTTAAACGTGAGAGAGGGGGCCAATCCTCTAATCTTTCGACTTATCCTGAGTACATATCCTGGAGCTATATCCTGAAACATATCCTGCAAAACAATTGTAAACTAAGGTGGGTGTTAGCTTGGCTAATACCCCTCCGATGCTTAATTCAGTATTGGGTTCAAGACAATAAACAAATATATTTAAAAATAGAATACATACCATTCCGAGATAGAAAATAAATTCTACTCTTACTTGAAATAGAGCTTTAAATGTATTGCATTCCAGGATCTTGGTAGCATATCCCCTTCCATATTTTTGAGTCGATATGCTCCTTTCCCTGCTTCTGACTCGACTTCATAAGGTCCTTC
Organism: Helianthus tuberosus; assembly: GCA_030545235.1. Lineage (NCBI taxonomy): Eukaryota > Viridiplantae > Streptophyta > Magnoliopsida > Asterales > Asteraceae > Helianthus > Helianthus tuberosus. The sequence continues at coordinate 44,090,592 of CM060426.1, read as the reverse complement.
CCATTTCGGAGCTAGCTTGCCATCGGCAGGATTAGTGGTATTTTGAAAAGCCTTTCTTAACACCCAATCACCAACTCGAAATCTTCTAGTCCTTATATTCTTATTATATGCTCTGGATATTCTTTGTTGATATGCTGCCATCCTTAGCCTTGCTGCATCTCTTTTTTCGTCTATAGTATCCAAATCCTGACATAAGACTTCAGGATTCTGTTCAGGATCCTGCAGCATAGATCTTGCAGTAGGTATCATCATTTCTGTTGGAATCATTGCCTCCGCTCCAAATACCAAGGAAAACGGGGTTTGGCCGGTTGCATTCTCTACCGTTGTCCTATCAGCCCACAAAACAAAGGGTAACTCTTCCGCCCATCTTCCTTTTTTGGCTCCAAGTCTCTTCTTTAAGTTATTGACTATTATCTTGTTTGAAGATTCAGCTTGTCTATTCTCTTGAGGATGTACTGGAGTAGATGTGATCATTTTGATTCCCCAACTTTTGCAAAAGTCAGTAGTCCTTTTGCTTATAAACTGGGACCCATTATCACAAATGATCTCAGCTGGTACCCCAAACCTAGTCAGGATATTCCTCTTTATGAATGATACCACTTCTTGGTCTCTAACTTGGACAAATGCTTCAGCCTCAACCCACTTGGAGAAATAATCCGTCATTGCTAACATAAAGACTTTTCCTCCCGGAGCTTTTGGTAACTTCCCTACTATATCCATCCCCCATTTCATGAATGGCCAAGGGGAAACTACAGGATATAGTGGTTCAGCTGGTTGATGTAGTATGTTACTATGCCTTTGACATGCATCACATCTTCGAGTATATTCTGCAGCATCTTTCCTCATCGTTGGCCAATAATATACTGTCCTTAATACTTTCGAGAACAATGATCTGCCCCCGGTATGATTACCACAATCCCCTTCATGTATATCCTGAAGTACTTCTTTGGCTTCAGGATCCTCCAAGCATCTTAAATATGGTCCTGCAAGAGATTTCTTGTATAAAACGTTATTTATAATAGTGAATCGTGATACCTTCATCCTAAACGCCTTAGGATTTTCATTTCCGGGGATGTGTCCTTCTTTGAGATATTTCACAATTGGAGCCGTCCAGGATTTAGGATCCTGTTTAGGATATTCCGCTCCAGGATCCTGAATACCCGCTACTTCTTTATCCTGAGGATTCGTTGCAGGATATAAGACATGTAATACTGGTATTTGGGTCCCTTCCGGTATCCTGATTGATGATCCCAGATTTGCTAAGGCATCCGCTTCAGCATTATCCTCCCTTGGTACCTGTTCAAGTGTAAAAACATCGAAATATCCTGCTAATTTTTTAAGAATATCGAGGTATTCGATTAATTTCTCACCCTTAACTGCGTAGGATCCATTAAAATGGTTAGTAATTAACAAAGAGTCAACATATACTTGCAAATTTTTGATACTCATGCTCTTAGCCAACTCTAATCCTGGAATTAAAGCCTCATACTCTGCTTCATTATTAGTAGCAGGAAATTCACACCTAATAGCCTGGGGTAATATGTCCCCCTGTGGCGATTTTAGTAGTATCCCTAATCCTACTCCTCTTATATTAGATGCACCATCAGTATATAATGTCCAGGATCCTGAGGATTCTCCTAACTGTTGAACTTCTAGGTCTACCTCATCCTGAATGTCACTACTAAAATCAGCCATAAAGTCAGCTAAAGCCTGAGACTTTATGGCATTCCTAGGTTCATATACTAAATCATAAGCACTCAACTTCACTGACCACTTAGCCATCCTGCCTGACATCTCTGGTTTCCTAAGCACATTTTTGACAGGATAATTTGTTTTAACATGAATCCTATGAGTCTCAAAATAATGTCTAAGTTTTGTTGATGCCATAACTAATGCTAGTATCAATTTTTCTAAATGAGAATATCTAGTTTCGGCAACTAACAAGCTTTTACTAACATAATAAACAGGATATTGCTGACCTTCATGGTCCTTTACAAGGACGGCACTTACAGCATTCCCTGATACCGCGAGGTATAGGGATAATGGTTCACCATTCTCGGGCTTCATCAGTAGAGGTGCGGTTGAAAGATATTGCTTTAAATCCTTTAGGGCCGCTTCATGCTTCTCACCCCATTCGAATTTCTTGTTCTTCTTTAGGATATCATAAAAGTCTTTGCATTTTTCTGAGGATCTTGAGATAAATCTATTTAATGCTACCACTCGCCCTGTCAATCGTTGGACATCCTTCATATTTGAGGGCGATTTAATATCCAAGATGGCTTTAATCTGTTCCGGGCTTGCTTCTATTCCTCTTTTGGTCACCATATATCCTAGGAATTTTCCTGCCCCTACTCCAAAATGGCACTTAGCAGGATTCAGCTTCATGTTATACTGATCCAGGATATCAAACGCTCCTTTAATATCCTGGAGATGATCCTGAGCTTTCTTTGACTTTACCACCATATCGTCGATGTACACCTCCATGGTGTCCCCCAGTTTGTCTTTGAACATCATGTTTACCAATCTTTGGTATGTTGCACCTGCATTTTTCAAACCAAAAGGCATAGCTGTATAACAATAAATACCTATTGGTGTCATGAAGGCAGTATCCTCCTGGTCAGAAGGCTCCATTTGGATCTGTTGAAATCCTGAGGATGCGTCCATGAAGGTCAGCATTTCATGCCCGGCAGTGGCATCTACCATTGCATCAATGTGGGGAAGAGGAAATGGGTCTTTAGGACAAGCTTTGTTCAAGTCTGTGTAGTCCACACAAACTCTCCATTTCCCATTTTTCTTCTGTACTACAACCACGTTTGCTAGCCACCTTGGGAACTTAACCTCTCTGATCATCCTGGACTTTAATAATCTCTCAACTTCCTCCTGGATAATCGTGTTCCGCTCAGGAGCAAACTTCCTTCTTTTTTTCTACACAGGCTTGAATGATTTATCAATTCCAAGCTTGTGAGTGATAATATCTTTGGATATGCCTGTCATATCCTCATGCTTCCATGCAAACGTTGACATCCTGCATTTCAAAAAGTTAATTAATTGTTCTTCAATATCCTGGGGGATATTGGTCCCTACGAGCACCGAAATATCGGGATTATCCTGGTCCAGGATAATTTTCTTCACATCCTGCTCCGGATCCTTCACGATATCCTGGGCCCGCGTCTTTAATTGCTATGCTGCACTAGGTTTGGTTGAGGATTTCTTCGAGGATGAGTAGCATTCTTTCGCCTCCTGCTGATCACTATCGACTTTGACAACTCCCCAAGGTGTAGGTATCTTGATGCATTGGTGATATGTTGATGGCACAACCTTCATATCGTGAATCCACGGTCTTCCCAGTATGATGTTGTAGCAGGAGAGAGAATCCATCACACAGAAACGTTGTATTGAGTTGACTCCTTCAATGTATACTGGCAACTTTATCTCTCCCACTGTGTTTCTAGCCTCTCCACTGAACCCAACAAGCACGGTAGACTTTGAAGTGATATCCATTGGAGATACATTCATTCTCTTCAGAGTTTCTAGTTGGATTATGTTGACGGAGCTGCCATTATCAACTAATATCCTGCGTACAAAATGGTTAGCCACATATAACGTTATTACCAGAGCATCATGGTGAGGATCCCGGACAGTATCCCTGTCATCAGCATCAAAAGTGATCACTTTGTCAGTTGTGAGGGTAGTCATCCTGACAGGTTTGTCTCCCCTTTCGGCCTTAGCTTCCTTTGCATGCCTCTTCGCTGCCGAATACGAAGTTCCACAAATGTCGGATCCTCCCAAAATGAAGTTGATTATCTTGGCATCCGCGGGAGGTGATGCTGCTCGCTTAGGATCCTTCTCAGTATCCTGACTTTTATTCTTCTTTCTTCCTAAGAGATCTTTCAAATATCCCTTGCTTAGAAGATAGCTTATTTCTTTCCTTAGAGCGACGCAATCCTCAGTCATATGTCCAAAATCTTCGTGGAAAGCACACCATTTTGATTTGTCTTTCCAATCGGCTTTTTGTTGACTCTTTCGAGGCCATCTAGCCTTGTCTCCTAGACCCTGCATGGCATACATCAATTCAGGAATGTTAACAGAAAAGCAATATTCAGATAATTCAGGATACTCTTCAGGATCCTCGTCTTCGACAGCATTCACTCTCTTGTTTTCACTTCTACCATATGGCTTAGGCCGATATGACTTGAATGAGGATTCTGACTTCCTGTTAGTTGACTCATAAGTGTTAGATGAGTTCATCCTTTCTTGTATCTTTCTGTCATCCTCCAACCGAATATATCTTAGGGCCCTGTTCCGAGCTTCATCCAAGTTCCTGCATGGGTTCATTACAAGGTCTTGATAAAATTGAGAATCTTTTTGCAGCCCCATCTTGAAAGCTTGCACAACTGTTGCAACATCAAGGTGAGGAATGTCTAGGGATTCCCGGCTGAACTTGTTCACATAATCCCTAAGGGATTCCTGAGGCCCCTGTGTTATCCTGTAGAGATCACTTGTTAATTTTTCAAAGCTTCTACTACAAGAAAACTGACTATTAAATAAATTTACTAAGTGAGCAAAAGATGTAATCGAATGTGGAGGAACATTCAAGAGCCATTTCAAGGCTGATCCTATCAAGGTTGAACCAAAACCCTTGCACAAGCATGCTTCCTTGAGATCCGGAGGGATAGGGTTAATCTCCATCCTTTCCCTATACTGAGCAATATGCTCCTCAGGATCCGTTGTTCCTTCGTAAAGCTTCATGTTGGGGGTTTGGAATCTCTTTGGGATCTCAGCATGACAGATAGGATATGCAAAACGAGATATCTTGTGGCTGTCTTGGGACACTTCCGGGACCGGCTGGACCACCCCGGGTACACTAGATATCATGTCCTTCAACTTCTGAAGTTCCCTAGTAAGCGCTGATGTCACACCTGTATCCTGCAAAGATCCACTATTGTTAGTAGCATGAGTATTATTATTATTTGACACGTTACCCGTTGGAGGATTTTGCCCATATCCTGAAGCATATCCTGAGCTCCTTATGGTCGACATCCTGACCGAGGAGGGTATTTCAGGAGTATGATTCTGAGGAAGGCTAGGCACAATATTCCCCCTGTTATCCTCAGTATACACAGCTGAACTGAAGTTCAACGTTCTGGGATGTAATGGAGTGACAATATCCTCAGCAGATCTGCTCGAGCCAGACTTCAGGAGTTGTATTTCCCTTAAAAGCATTTGGTTTGTTTCCTGTTGCTGCCTCATTTGTTCCTGCACACTTCCAAATAAGGTTAAAATTTCATCGTTAGAAGCTAAAACGGGAGCAGATTCCTGAACACTACGGGTAGGGATAATATCCTGAGGTCGTGTAGAGGCTGGCATCCTTGGAGGAGGTGGTGGAAGCACTGAACCGGTAGTAGCAGAAGTCATTGCAGACACAGTAGAAGAACTCATGTTTGATCTTGAGGCCATTATGGACAATGTGGCAAAAAGTTTTGAAAATAGAAAACCGATTAGTGATTTGACAAAAAAATTTAGTAAAGAGAGCACCACTTGCCCCACGGTGGGCGCCAAATTGTTTTGGTCAAAAATTACCGAAGCAATTAAGTGATCAAATTAGTAATGTGAGGTAGTGTGCTAGAAAGTGTATAGAAAATATGCTTGTTGAGTTATTTAGAAAATCAGTATTCAGGATACGGCTCAGGATATTGAGCTGTATCTACGATCAAACAATGAGCAAACAATGAGCAAAAAGTAAAGGAAATGACACGAGATGTACGAGGAAAGCCCTTGATCAATCTAGATCGCCGGCATAAAACCTCGGGAGCTGACAATCGCAGCTGCCTTGTTCTTCTTATTGCTTAAACTTCAGGATACAGTGCAGGATATAGACCAGATCGCTATGTGTTACAGTGTTTTTTTTGTGTGAGAGTGAAAGCTTGCTAGAGAGCGAGTGTTAGAGTGTAACGAGTGTGAATGTGATGTCCTATTTGATCTGGTATACCCACCTATTTATAGTAATGAATTACAAACAATAATCCCTACAAATATGGGGTACTCCGAATATTCCATTGTGAATGTTATTGACCGAGTAATATGGCTTCAACGTCTTCATTTGAACGACTTGGACCGAGTCTTCCGCGGAATGAGTCTTATGAACGTTGCCAGCTTCTAACCCATGTACCTGCACATAATCCATTAGTAATCCTGAGGATACCATTCAGGATGTTACCAATATCCTGAACCAGCATCCCGGATGTAAACAGATACTACATAACCAAGATATATGTCAAGATATTTTCCAGGATATGGGCTCAGAATTTCACCCATAACAGGACTTCTGAGCAATCTCAAGTGAGTACATAGAACCCCTCTTTTTCTGTTTTCCAAACTGTTTTGGGGTGAAACACATGTGCCTACTTGTTACTTTCATGCTTTCTTGTTTTCACATCATATACCTGCTATGTTTGTTAGTACATTATAGTACATGATTTCATTACATTTCATGCTATGTATGCCCATTGTGTGCGTACTTAGTACATCGTTTTACATTACATTTCATGCCATGTATGTCCATTGTGTGCATACTTAGTACATTGTTTTACTTTACATTTCTGCTATGTATGTTGACTGATAGCATGCTAGCACATTGATTTACAAGACTTTTCTGCTTTGTATGTTAACTTAGCATACTTAGTACATTGTTTTCATATAACATGTTCACTTTTGCTATGACATTTGGTTTGCACAAACGAGACTATTATACGTTCATTAACATTAGCTACGCCGCTCGGTAGTAAGTACTGGTACCATAGGACTTGACAAATCCCATTCCGGACATCCCGGGTTTGTTTGGATGTAAGGAATGACTGAATCCGAAAACATTTCTTTTGATAACCTTGACTGAAAGGGTTATCCGACTGTCTCAAGGCTTGAATGTATGCGTTAACTTACCACATAAATGTTTGTATCAATGTAACATGCATTACTTTGCAAAACATAACTTTTTGATATATTCAAAATACTTTGTTTTGTACATTTATACATTTTGGACTATGTGACAATACTCTACTTACAATACATAAATTTTGTTACACATTACTTGACTACGTTTGGACTTTTAAACATTTGACATGGCTTATACAAGGACTTTTGACGATTGGTTTAAACAGGGAGTTTATATGTTGGTGGTTTGTTTAAGTGATTTGAGTAACGAGGCATGTGTAATATGATACAAGCATGGTGGATACGCCGCTAGTACTTCCTATATATAAGTGTTTGTATGGTATTACATATTGTAGCGTTATTTGAATCATTTCAATTTAGACATATGACATTTTATACAAATAACATACTTTTCACAAGACATTGTTTTACAAAACAACTTATCTTATGCAAACTCATTTTACTTGGTTATTTATTTAACCATACTTTATGATCTTATTTATACATATCATCTTATTTTATCACTTTTCAAATGATTTACAAGACAAAACAATTTACAAGGTTCATGACTGACTGTTATTAAACAATTTCTTAAACTTAAGTCATGAATCCTATTTTCACAAAACCTATGTATCTCACAGGCATTTTTATGCTGACGTACCTATTTTCACATGTGTTTTCAGGAGCTTTTCCATAGGATGATGATCGTGACACTAGGGCGGACCTGTGCCTTAGAGACATAAAAATGAAGATAGACTTAGTTTAATTATGTTCTGAACTTGTTATTTCCTGTTTAAGACAATGTAACCCTCTTGTTGATAAATAAAATACAACTTTGCATGCCGTGGTTATGAAACAATGAATTCTGTTACAACACTCCCCGACGTTTTCCGCCACATTTTGTATGTTATACGTGGTCGGGGTGTGAGAATAGTCCCTTGGGACTATGCCTACTGATTACCACGTTGTCTAGGGTCGTAAGGGTAAGCGATCTAATAAATCGCTTATACCTTCGAACCCGACCCATTTGGTCGATCATTAGGATCCGACCAAACACATTAGGTGACCATAGTATATAGGGAATAACCCTCCGAGGTTATACCTTATGGTCGCTTCGTTTAAGTAGTTGTATGATAGGTAGTTTATGTGCCTTAGGTAAATTACCAAAATACCCCTTTGATGCCAAAATTCGTTTTAAACATATGTAACATAACTTTTGGCATCTAAACTGATTTGACAACCATATTAGACATGTTAAGGCATATTATACTTGTCATAGGACTAGTTAGGCGTTCCGAACGCGTTTTACGCGAACGACGCGTTAAAGTAGCCTAAGCTACCTAAACGGGTCGTAATGGGTCACAAACACTTAGGTTAAGTTTCGTTTTAGTATGTGGGCTTTGTTAAACCATATTACACGAGTCTCCATACTCGTTTGGTTTACGAACCCTCATTCTATCCGATCCTCCGATATTAGGTCCGGTTTATTAACATAGTTACCTATATTAGGTGCCGTTTGATTCCGTGATCTCTAGCATTGCTTGGTGGTTATCTTAGGACTTCTGAGCAATCTCAAGTGAGTACATAGACCCCTCTTTTACTGTTTTCCAAACTGTTTTGGGGTGAAACACATGTGCCTACTTGATACTTTCATGCTTTCCATGTTTTCATATCATATGCCTACTATGTTCGTTAGTACATTATAGTACATGATTTCATTACATTTCATGCTATGTATGCCCATTGTGTGCGTACTTAGTACATTGTTTTACATTACATTACATTTCATGCTATGTATGCCCATTGTGTGCGTACTTAGTACATTGTTTTACATTACATTTCATGCTATGTATGCCCATTGTGTGCCTACTTAGTACATTGTTTTACATTACATTTCATGCTATGTATGCCCATTGTGTGCATACTTAGTACAGTTGCTTTCATCACATGTTTACATTTTGGTATGACATTTGGGTTGTTTACAATGGAACAATACATTCATTAACATTAGCTACGCCGTTCGTTAGTAGGTAGTGGTACCATAGGAATTGACAACTCCCGTTCCGGACATCCTAGGTTGGTTTGGATGAAAGGAATGACCGAATTCGATATACATAACTTAGATAAACCTTTAATTTGTTTAAGGGTTTATCGCCACAGTCTCAAGGCTTGGATGTATGCATTTTCACAATACCGCATAAATGTTTGTATCAGTATAGCATGCATTTGTTCCACAAAACATAACTTTGATTTAAACCATGTTTTACTTCAATACCTTGTTTTTGTGCATTTTACATATGGTTTAGTTGATGTATTTCACATACCATACATGACATTTTTGGATACACATTACATGATTTACATTAGACATAAACATTTTGACATTGATATACACAATTCATGATTTACATTAAACACAGACATTTGATATGGTTTACACAATAACAGTTTGACATTTGATTATACATAAACAATTTACATTGGTGGTTTGGTTTGAGTAAGTGATTTAAGTAACGAGGCATGTGTAATATGATACAAGCATGGTGGATACGCCGCTGGTACTTCCTATATATAAGTGTTTGTATGGTATTACATATCGTAGCGTTATTTAAATCATTTCAATTTATGACACATGACATTTTATACAAATAACATACTTTTTACAAGACACTGTTTACAAACAACTTATCTTACACAAACCCATTTTTTACATGGTTATTCATTTAACCTTACATTTATTTATACATATCATCTGAACTTATTGTTTTTCAAACGATTTACAAAACAAAGCAAATTACAAGGTTCATGACTAAACATTTTCTTAAACACTAGTCATGAATCATATTTTTACAAAACCTATGTATCTCACAGGCTATTTTATGCTGACGTACCTATTTTCACTTGTGTTTTCAGGAGCTTTTGCATAGGATGTTGATCAGGACACTAGGGCGGACCTGTGCCTTAGAGACTAAAAATGAAGATAGACTAGTTTAATTATGTTATGAACTCTTTGTTTCCTGTTTAAGACAATGTAACTCTTATGTTGATAAATAAAATACAACTTTGAATACCATGGTTATGAAACAATTAATTCTGTTACAACACTCCCCGACGTTTTCCGCCACGTTTTGTATGTTATACGTGGTCGGGGTGTGACATATTCAAACTTCCAACTTTGAACCTCTTGCAACCCTTCCATCAGGGATGTCCCCTGTCCGGAACACTTAGCAAACCAAGTTCAAATTTCATCCTTCGGACCGTTTACAATGTATCAAGATGGATGTCCCCTGTGTATTAATGCACAACATACTTGAGCACTTAGCAACTTCTCAATTTGGACAAGAATGTGTATTAATACAGTCATAACTGATGTCATATTTGTAGGCAACTTTAGTATTACAGGGGATAAACCCTAAATATCTTGGAGATAGATCCTTAACATTTCGGGGATAAACCCTAAGTATCCTGGGGATAAACCCACATTTTCGTGCGCTATAGGCGGGAGTGTATGTCACACCCCCAAAATCCACCATGCGGAGTACCACCGCTTGGAGGCGTGACGTGACCAGGATCGAGCCACCAATCATACTGAACAACGTACTTAAGTAAATAAAGACAACCAAAATACGATTGGTGACCAAAAGCTAGTTAACCAAGTTTTTAATTTAGACAGCGGAAGCATAAACGTAAAGTTCAAAACATAAGTTTGCAGTTCATAAGTTTAAAGTCCAACACATAGGTTTAATAAGTTCATAATGTTTTAAACATTAAACACTGGACATAACCGTCCGCACACCACAACGACTCCTTCCTCGTGCAAGCTCCAAATGTTTAGCGACCTGTAAGGCATGTAACAACGAGTCAACAACAAAGTTGAGTGAATTCACAGTTGGTTGTTTAGTTATAGCATTCGTTTCGTAAATCATCTGTTCGTTTTGAAAACCATGTATCGTATAAGTTTGCATCGCGGTCTTTCTGACATGTTTGCGAAGATTAGTGGGGGTTTCCCATATGTTACTAGACCACGCGTATCGACTGCTACGAAAATGTAAGAGGTGCCCTAAGTCAATGTCTCTCAGCATTGACCCTTTGCCCATAGTCAATTAGTACACGCCCATCCGACTGGCACGGTGTGAGGTTTGTTAAACCTAATAGCGCTATTAACTAATGACCCGCTCGCCATAGGCCTCGGCGATTAAGTCGATAAATGAGGGACTTAAAGTGATAGAGTTGATGGTCTTATGATCGTGTACGTAGGTTTTACGTACGTGCCCTTCAATCCGAGGACAGTAGTAAGTATGAGTGTACGTAGGTTTTACGTACGTGCCCTTCAATCCGAGGACAATAAAAAGTTGTTTAATAGTAATGATAGTACAAGTAGTTATTCAATCCCATTCCCAACCCCTGGGAATCCCATGCCTTAGAAAGAGTGTGAACTCACCTCGGTTTGCCCGGTTAGGTTCTCAAATATAGTTAACAGTCAAGGTCGGTCAATCACGTCCTAACAAGGTACGGATAACAATCAGTTTCTCATGCATAACACGTATCCTACGTATGGTTTATTTGCACATTACTTCGTCCACATAACAGGTACACACTTTAACGATTTATGCCCATATAAACTTCCCATCCATTCCCCACTCATAAACAAACATACGATATTGCACGTAACACATATAACATGTTAGGTCATTCACCGATAGCATACTCGACATTTAGACACGCAAGTCACAACTTATGTCAATTCAGCATTAATATTCAAAACCGGTTGTTTTCGGACATTTAAATAAAATAGTTAAATTATTCTAAAAATTCCCAAATTTTTACAGGATGTCTTAAACGTTCCATATTTTATTGTGTAAAAATATCAGGGTCCGGTTCATTACCAATATTTTATAGAAAATCGTTTACCGAACTGTGATCAGATTTGTCACATTCTAATCACAGTTTACGGAATAATTCGTCTAAAACTCCTCGTAAGTCCATTTGTCGAAATTCCAGTTGGGGGGTCACAAATACATCAGTGACCATCTTTGATAAAAATTTCAGGGGCTGGTTCGGTTTAGATTTCAAGTTGTGACTGAAAACGTATGACCCATTTTACTGCAGTTAAAATCAGCCTTAGCTGCTGTCACGAAAACAGACTTTTAAAATAGTAACCGACCTCAGAAAAATACAATTCCAGCGCCATTTTCTTCGTTTTTCGAAAAGACATGATTTAGGCTTCAGAAATTCCGTTTTTCGATTTATTAAAGTCCGTTTACAGCCTGTTGAAGGCGGCTGAAAAAGTACATCAGCATGTTATTTTAAAGTTTAAATGTTATTAATCGTGTTACAAGTGTCCGATTAACGGGTTTAACAAGAAAACAACTTTTAAACATCAAGTATGATTTAACCAACCCTCAAACCAACAAGATTCCGCTTCATGATTCAGACATAAGTAAACTTTTATGTAGCTTTTATGTTCATAACTCATGTTTCACATTTTCTAGTATTCTTGTAATTTAGTGATTTAAACAACAACACATCATACTACAAATCATAAATTTGAACAAGATGAACCAAGGAAAAATGAGACTTACTACTAGCCTCTAGCTAGGGATGAACTCTAGTGAAGAAATGTGATGAGAAAAGGTGAAAAACTAAGCAAGAACAATGCTCCTTTGAAACCCCCTTCAAGTTGCACCTTCCATGGATGAACACTAAGCTTTGAATGGACTTGTTAATGGAAGAGATAGATGATTGGAAGTGGTGGTGATGGATTTCGGTTATGGAGGAACCGAATGAGAGAGAGAGAGATGAAGTAAGGTGGAGTGTGTATCTTGAGGAAATGATTTGTAATCCAAGTGCCATAATTCTTATAGATCATTCACAATATTATGTCCATATATGCAAGCAAAATCAAATAAAATAATTGATTAAAATCTATACAAATATATGGAGTATGGATGGATGATATGTGGGGTCCCTTGGGGACTAAAATCGTTGGGGGGGGGGGGCTTGTTGCAAAAATCTTCAACTAAATGGAATTGTAAGTTATAATGTAAGTAACTTAATAATATATGTTGGTTATTTGATTTATAACGGGTGTTATGATAGACGGGGATCGTGACTAGCCAAAAAATAATAACACAATGTATTTGGCAAATATTTGGTGTCCCGGGTAATGTCCGGTTGTTCGGTCGGATACTGTTCCGTTAAGTTGTTAAATTGTTCCGTAAGGCGTCTTATACATATATTTTTGTAACACAATTAATTCCTAACACATAGGAAAATATTCAGGACCATTTAGTCAAGTTTTCTGCATACTACTAGTATGCTAATACGCACATGTAAGTATAACACAGTAATCAGAGAGCAGTTAAATAATTCCACACCGTCGTCAAGCACTTTAATTATCATTAATGAATTGTACGGAATACATGGGATTTTGAGGGTTGTCCCAGTGTATAAACTCCAAGACTTAGAAAGGTGAAAACCTTTAAACCTTAGAGAGTATAAAAATACCCTTTCGTGAGAGAGGGCGATAAATCCTCATATACCTTAAGGATCCAGGATATAGGCAAGAATAACAAAATTGTCAGCCACTTTTACATGAACTGGTCCCGCTATCTTGAACTATTCCTGGATAACTTGCGCTCTAGGCGGGGTGTTTAAACCCAATTCGAGAGAAAGGCGAATACCTTTAAACCTTTGAAGGGATAAGGATCCCTTAAACATGAGAGAGGGGGCCAATCCTCTAATCTTTCGATTTATCTTGAGTATATATCCTGGAGTAACATCCTGAAGCATATTCTGCAAGACACCATTAAACTAAGGTGGGTGTTAGCTTGGCTAACACCCCTCCGATGCTTAAGTCAGTATTGGGTTTTAAAGTATAAAAAATTAAATAAACATATTAAAAAGAATTAGAATCCATACCATCCTGAGTTAGAAATTAAATTCTAAACTCACTTGAAATAAGCTTTGAGATGTATAGCATTCCAGGATCTTGGTAACATATCCCCTTCCATATTCTTGAGTCGGTATGCTCCTTTCCCACTATATCCATACCCCATTTCATGAATGGCGAAGGGGAAACAATAGGATATAATGGCTCAGCAGGCTGATGTAATATATTGCTGTGCCTCTGACATGCATCACACCTTCAAGCGTATTCTGCAACATCCTTCCTCATAGTCGGCCAGTAGTATCCCGTTCTTAATACCTTCGAGAACAATGATCTGCCCCCAGTATGGTTGCCACAGTCTCCTTCATGTATATCCTGAAGTACCTCCTTGGTTTCAGGATCCTCCAAGCATCTAAGATATGGACCTGCAAGAGATTTCTTATAGAAAACATTATTTATAATAGTGTGTTAGGATCGGAGGCTTACATTGTCACACCCCCAAAATCCACTCGTGGAATACCACCGCTTGGAGGCGTGACATGACCAGGATCAAGCCACCAATCATATTGAACATAAGTATATAGTAAAAGTTATTCATCAATACGATAGGTGTTTCCAAACCAAATATAAACAAGTGTGTAGCGGAAGCAATAATGTAAGACCCATCATAAGTTTAAGTACAAAATGTCATAATGTTTAACAACACATTCACGATCCAAGTCCACAACGACCGTGCCTCCCGTGCAAGCTCCAAAAGTACCTAAGGTCCTGCAAGGCATGTAACAGAGAGTCAACAACTAGTTGAGCGAGTTCACAGTTGGTTATTTAGTTATAATGTTCATATCGTAAATTGTATGTTCGTTTAGTAAACCATGTATCGTATTAATCCTCATCGCGGCCAATCCAGGCATCTGTGCGATTATTAGTGGGGCTTCCCATGTGTAGACTAGTCGTATTTGTACGCGCCCTTCTTGATCCAAGGACCGTAGCGAGTGTGAGTGTACCTAGGTTTTACGTACGTTAAGGTTGTTGTCCTACCCAAGGAGGACGAGCATGCGTTAAGGTTGTTGTCCTACCCAAGGAGGACGAGCATACGTTAAGGTTGTTGTCCTACCCAAGGAGGACGAACGTATGTTAAGGTTGTTGTCCTACCCAAGGAGGACGAACGTATGTATTCTACCCAAGGAGAATACGCAGGATTAATATTGGCATCCTACCCATGGAGGATGGCGGTACATATCCTACCCAAGGAGGATATGTAGGTTCCATTTTAATTTCTTAACCCATTCCCAAACCACCGGGAATCCCATGCCTTAGAAAGAGTGTGAACTCACCTTGTTTTGCTCGGTATGCTAAGTTAAGTGCTCAAAATTAATCAGTCAAGTCCTATATTGCACGTATGTTCAGTCAGTTCAAGTTCGTAAAGTTTCACATGCCATTTATGTCACAGAGTGTGCTTAAACAATCAGCACATATCACATAAGAAATTTATCAAAACAGTACAGTTCATGTTTCATAGGAATGTCCTTCTAAGTTTGTACTAACCATAGTTATTTACTAACAGTCTTGCTACACTTAACTGTGCTAACAACTTTAACTAGGATCAATAGAACTAACATGTATAGTTAAGTTAACCCACTTATCATATAAGTGTATCATAACAGAGTTATCATGTATAAGGAGTTTGCATAGTTAACGTAACCCAGTTAACAACTTAACATAATTGTCATCTAGCAGAGTTACTTAAACAATGAAGTTATCAAATTACATATTTAACAAAGTTAAATAAACTAACTGAGTTATTCCAATGGTTAGTTAAGTTAAATAACATAATTAATAACATTAATTATAACAGTTAACATGTTGCCAAAACACATAAGTTGCGAAATCACTATATAAGCCGAAATCCCTTTATGTTGCCGAAATCCAACTTGTGGGCCGAAATCACATGTGGGCCGAAATCACATGTGGGCCGAAATCACCTTATGTGATTTCGTCCAGGTTATTATTGTGGGGGGGTGTTTTCGTTAAGCATGTTTAAAAGATTATTACATATGCCGAAAACCAATAAGTGCCGAAAACACTAAGGTCTGAAATCCCTCAGTGGGCCGAGATCTTATCTGGGCCGAAATCACAAACATGGGCCGGAATCACTCTTGTGATTTCGTCCAGTTTCACTTGTGGGGGGTGATTTCGTCCAGGACATCATCTTCCCCAACACTCACTGTAACTTAAACCCAGCAATTCTAATCCCATTTCTTATCAGATCCAACCCTTTTGTACAAACAATCAATCAAACAAAAGCTAAAACATTTGATTAGATATCTACTCATCTGTATTCTCAGAATTAACATCCAACAACATCATAGTGTTTATCATTTAACAGGAGATCTAGTTTATGCGTCTATCAACTGGCTATCTACGATCACTTTATCTTGAAGATTAACAATCACCATTTAACAGAGAACAATGATCTAAACATTTAATCATCAATCAAAATCAGATCATAATATCTCACAGTAGCAGTTAATACAAGATATCATCTTAACATGTAAATCACTAACCGTAGATTTAACAGGGGTTTGGCTTCAAGATGAGGAATTCTGTTTGTGGGTTTCAGATGTAGAGAGAGAGAGAACAAAGTGATAAGGTTTGGTAAGTGGGTAACATCTCGGAGAAGATTGTGATTATAAACTGCTTATATAAAATATCTCAAAATACTGGGCCATGGGCCAAGCCCATCTCTGATTTCGCCAAACATTCTGGACGAAAACACTAAAGTGTTTTCATCACTTGGGTGATTTCATGGGTATTGTTTTCAGTAAGAGTTCATCTTTTTTTTTAACATATGCTAATTAATACAACACCTTATTAACATACAATCACATATAAAAATATATTATGGATTCCCAAGTATAAAATATCAATCGAAATACGATATAACGTATTACAAAGGTAAGCGTTGTGAAACAACGAGTCGTGTAAACAAACACATAAACAATAATAATAAAAAATTAACGTGCACTAAATGCGGAGATGGAAATCTCGGAAACTCGAGTTGTCACATACATGATTGTGCTAGTTTATGTAAATTGTATAATCAATAGAGATGAACAGAGATTAAGTGCAGTGGAAATGATCACAAACTTTGTAAGCACAATCAATGGAGAAAATAGCTTGATAACATTTGCTTCTCATAGAGTCAAAAGATTACAAATCAAAGCAAAAGATTACAGACATGCTTACAAACTAAACTCCCCCTCAGCCTGATGCCTCAAGATTGGTTGCACACAAGATGAAAGGATTGGACATGAGGAGGAAAACTCGCTCAGTCAATCAAATGTAACAGTATAGAGTACTGTTACATTTATAGGCAAACCAAACCACTAAGGTATCTCAGCTGACGTCACCATGAAAGTGACGTCTAACAGCCTAACAACCTGTATCTACTGTCTTTACACAAACACTGCTAGCCTAACCACTGACTATACATAAAACAAATAATTCACTAAACAGCTGCTCTCCCTTTATGTCAGTGCTTTACTCAAGGTTGATCAGTCCTTGACTTGGCAGTGCTTTATCATCAGTAGATAGGACCAGCAGTGTTGGATACTTCAGGGTTTTGGTCAGCAGTTGAAAGGGCAGCAGTAGTTGTATCTGATCAGCGGATAAAGACCATCAGTTGTTATAAATCACTTTCAAGGGGAAAGTTTAATGTAAACATCTGCTTATTGTGAATCCACTGTTGTGACCTGGTTTTGGCTTTACATTATCTGTTCTTCTGGTAGGGTTCAATCCTAACAATCTCCCCCTGGAATAGATAATGCCAAAAACTGTCATTATTCAGGATCTTTATTACTCATCAAAAGTTCCCTTGCTTTTCTTTTAAATTCTTCTTCAAATTCCTTAGAACTTGTGTCATCTTCATCCCGGCACAGTGTAAGTTCAAGGAGATCCTGCAAATCTTGAACACTAAGGCCTAGTGCTTCTTTCCTTGATATATACTTCACCTCTCCATTGGATCTGACCAGAGTCAATACGTGGGTCTTTTGATCAGAGAGCCACTTTAGTACTTTTAAACCCAATGGATTTCTTGGGAGAGATTTATTTGAAGATGAGCTTTGAGATATTGGCTTGAGAAGACTTGCAGACTTTCAGACATTCTTTTGAAAGCCATTTCTATGACATCATTTGCTGCAGCTATATCTTCTGCAGTTTCTTTTTCAATCAGCTCCTGCCTTTCAATGTCTGTCATGTCTGTTGAAGTGTTTAGTGATGCAGGTTTGGTTAACATCCCTTTAAAAAGGTTTTGAAGTTTTTCTAAGCTTTCTTCTTTTAGACCCATTTTCATGATGGATTCTGTGAAGTACTCAACCTCCTTTTCTTTCACCTCTTCACTGGTCAACTGTTCTTTTTCCTCTTGGTTTGTCACAAAAGTAGACCGGAACAGTGTTTTGAGGTCTTCTATCTTCTGTTCAAGCTTCATTCTTTGTTCATGCTTCTTTGAAGTGCTTGAAACAGTTATCTTTCTTTTCTTTAGCCTTTCATAGGCTTCATCAGTCTGCTGTTTTGACCATTTTGATATGGCTTCAGCAGTATCCATTTTTGCATCCACCAGCTCCTGTTTCTTTCTTTTGTACTAAGCTATTTGGTCATTGATGAACTTTTTGTATTTACTCCAATTGGGAGCATTTTTCTTCTTTTTAGGATCATTCTTTAGTCTATCAATTCTGTCAGCTTCATGCTTTAACAGCACTATTGGCCATTCTTCAAATTGGTTTACTTCAGCAGGATAAAATTTTTCTTGCATTATGTAAGCAAGAAGTTTTCTTCTCATCTCTTTTCTTTGTTCTGCCTTTTCTTTGCCCAGCTCATGTGCAAAATCTTTTATTAGATTGACTTTAGTGAGCAGAAATTCCAATCTTTCAGCAATGGCTTCAGCACTTTGACCTTTACACTGAACTTTAGTTATTATCTTAGCCTGTCTTGTTTTCAGCTGAAGATACTCATCCATATCCTCTGGAATCATGAAGCCAACAAGTGAAGGAAATCTTCTGTTTGAAGGATCATCATCAGTGTAAAACTGCCTCATCTCATTTTTTATGGCTTTGAGTTCCAACGGGTATTTTGCAGCAGTGGGATCATATTGGTCCTCATCTGGCTGGGTGAGTTTTCTTTTTCTGGTGTAGAGCTTTGCTGGTTGTGATGTAGGAGTGATAATAGCAGTGGTGGATGTCTGACTAACAGTGGTTGAAACAACTGGTGTTTCAACCGATGTTGCCATTACAACTGCTGATATGTCAGCAGATGTCTTCTGCTTTTGAGCAGGGGATGGAAGAGGTGAGGTAGTTTTTGATGGTGGTGATGGTGGTGGTGACTCATCATCAGGAGTGAAAATCCTTCTCCTTTTTAATGTAGGAGAGGCTGATGATGTTTTGGGTGGATCAGTGGTGGTGGATTGTATGGCAGTGGTTTGTGATTGTGACTGACTGACAGTGGTTGAAACAACTGGTGTTCCAATCACTGTTGTCATTACAACAGATGTTATAACATCTGTTGTCTTCTGCTTTTTGTCAGCAGGAGGCAGTGGTGGTGATATGATTGTAGATAATGATGGTGGTGGAACAGTGGTTGTGGTTTGTGGTTTGTGATTGAGTGGTGTGTGTTGAAGGTGTGTGTGTTGATGACATGGCAGCTGTTTGGCTACTGACAGCAGTTTTTGTAACTACTGCTGTATCAGCTGTATGACTAACAGGTTTTGAGACCTGCTTTTCTTTTTCTTTTTCCTTTTCAGGCTCAATATGAAGGCCATGTTCTATTCCCATCTTATTCATTTTTCTCAACAGCTTGATATTCTCCCCCTTTTTGGCATTATCTGAAGGGGGTTATCAAGAAATGATAGGGAAGAAGGAGCTTTGCCAGAGACACTTTGAATGCTAGCCTTTATAGCCTTGATATCTGCTTGTGTGTCTTTAAACCTTGATTCCACCATGTTGGTCAGCATTTGTACATGAATAGCATGCTTTTGATCAGCCATCTGTTGCTGTTTTTCAAGCATGGGTTTAAAAATATTCCAAAGCTCATTTTCAGCAAATGCATGTTGTGCAGGTGCTTGAGCAGGAACAGCAGTGGCTTGTGCTTTCTGAGCTTTTAAAATCTCTTGCACCATCTCCTTTATTTCAGAAACTGATTCTTCTAGTTTTTCAACTCTGCCCGTCAATTCCTGATATTTTGAATCATCACCTACTTTAGTAGGATCATCTGAATCCCTACCAGCAGTGGTTATATCAATGTGTGACTTAGGAACAGAGTCCCAAAAGTCACCCATTGATGCCCCTTGTTCTTGGTATTGGGGACTTCTTTCTTCAGCACTCGATAAACCTTTGATGGTACCAGTGGTTAGATCCAACTCACTGGTGGTTACCGAAGTTGCCATGGAAGAAATTGCCTTCAAGGGAGTCTTACTTATGAAACAACTATCCAACTGAGGATCTGTTGATCCACCAGTTGTAGTTGCTGCTCCACTTGAACTACCACCGAGAGTTACTTGTAACTCAGGGGGTGTAACCTCCTCAATTGTTGCTGGGATAGCAGGAGTAGTAGCATCAGACCCAGTCACTTGTGGGGGTATACTCTCAGTGACATGTGATAGAAAGGAACTGGTTTGTGTCTGAGCTATAGCAGCTGCATGCAACAAAGGTAGCATGGATTGTGGCATTATTATTGGTGAGGGGATAGGAGTTGAAAGAGTCATGTCCTTGGGATCAGGACTGTGGAAGATAGAGCCAAGTGGATCTAGAGCTTCATAATTTGGTGTCCCTGTGATTACAACCTGATCCTTTTGTGAGGATGCAGGAGGAGTTTCAGGCATGGGTTGAGATCTTTCTTCCAACTGCTGTGAGGAAGTAGCAGCAGTGGTTTGTGGTGACTTTTGTGTTGTCACAGGCATTTCCTCTGGGATCTCATCTTCCAGAGTTGCCTTCGTTTTGGATTTGGTGGGTTTTCTGGATGTTTTTCTTTTGGTCTTTTTGGTGATGTCAGGTGTGGGTTTCAAAGCAGTGGTTGTGCTGCTTTGATCACCTGGAGCAGTGGGCTTAGCAGCAGATGTCTGAGGAGCAGTTGTAACTGCTAAATTCTGCTCAGACACCTCTGCTTTTGTTTTTATAGGTGCCATCATCCTTGAAAATGTTTCATTTGTTAAGCTTTTTATTTGACAATAAACACCTTGTTTGAGCAAATTTTTATTTTCCTTTTCAAATTTTTGTTCAAAATAGTAACTCAAAAATCTTGGAAAAAGTAAAAATGCTTTGCTATCAACATTTTTTATCAAGTCATTAAAGATCTCCTGGGAGTAGTTGTAGTTTTTGTTGTTTAGATTAGCATATCCCAGGCATTGAATCGTTAATGGTATTTCGTTGAACGATGTTGTTTTATTCGAAACACACATCAGAAGTGTGTGAAATAAAAACCTAGGTGCAGAAGGGAAATAACCTTTTTGTAAGGTATCTACCTTTGATTGTTCTGCATATCCCCTTTTTACGAAATCAGTTTTCATCTCGGCTTTATCAAAAGAGATTTTACCTTCCTGATCGTCGAGTTTAAAGACTTCGGAGATTGATTGTGGTGTGATTTGAATCACTTTACCCTGTATCGAGGAGTTAATGGCTATGACTTTATCGTCTTGTTTTTCAAGCGTCGCCTCTTTCCAAAACTCTCTCTGGGTTTGCAGATAGATGGGAGCATTTACCGTCAACAAAGTTTTGTACTTTGATGCAGATATTGTATCAATGATGGAGTCGAAAGTGTGGTTGTCTTTGAGTTTTGTGAGTAAACCCAAATAGTTGTGAGATTGTTTGTATGGTATTTCGATTGATTCTTCGGTCATTTGAGCGACCTCTTTTGAAGATGGTGGTGATTTTGGTTTAGATTTTGATTTTGACTTTGATTTTGTAATTTTTGCAGAGAAGAACGAAGAATGATTTTGAAGTTTTTGAGAGGAAGGGTTGGAAACTGCTATGAGAAGAGAATTTTGGAATTCAATTCGACAGTGTAAAACCCTGTTTGGGGTTTAGGGCAGGGTTTTATTTAGGGAAAAAAAAAATGATCGCTGATGTGGCAGCGGTTATTTCGATCTGAGGGCTAAAAACTGACCACGTGTCAAACACTGATGAAATGGATGAAATATGGAGAACAGTTGTTTTAAGGGCCACTGACGTATCAAGCATCAGTGGTTACAATGGTAAAAATTTTGAGCAGTGGATGATTTTTACTATCAGTGGATAGCATATCAGTGGATAAGACACTGATTTTGAACATCAGTGCTTTTCAAGAAAATGAGGGTTTAGTGGTTAACTTTCAGCAGTGGACAATGTTTAGAGATCAGACGTTGGAACAAAACAGTGGTTAGGGTAAATGGTACAGATCTGAAGGACAAGTGTTTCAGCAGCAGTTTTGAGAATTTTCATTCAAGGTTTTGCCACATGTCAATTTTGAAAGACAGTGGTTTAGTACCCCAGATGATGAAAACTTTTTGCTAAGGCAACTCATTTTCGTTTAATATTCAATTAAAACATGAGTACCCTAGTAATTCAAGCACAGTTTGCAATCAACCTTTGATTAAAAATTTTGGGGCAAAACTGAGTATGACATGATCTTGGCATATGCACCATTTCCTTTTGACCCATTTATGAGGACAATAATACCACCAAAAATAAGGTATTACATCCTAACAGGAGCTGAAACTATTGCCAACAAAAACAAGCAAAAGTTCCAAATATATTATTCCAAAAAAAAATGAACAATATATCCTGGTTATTCGAGAAAATCCTTTGAACAAAAAAAAATGGTTAAAGGATTTTCTGAGAACAGCATCAAAAAGGATCTGGTTAAATTTTAATAAAGTACATAATCATATCATTCTCAAGTTTATGATAAATGGTCAGTGGTTTGACAGCAGTGGGTAGAACATTCTGAATACATTTTGACAACTGTTTGGTACCATTTTCTTTGTCAGTTGATTGCAACCATGAGGATTCATGGATAAATTTTTTAACATTTATCTCATCCTCTTTGGAGTTCATTCATGGGAAACAAAACCTTTTCCTGAACAGATGAATGCACATAGTTGCTTAATAACCATTATTACCCTAAACTTTGACTCATAAGTGTTTTATGTTTATACTCTTTTCTTTTGACTTCAAAAGTTTTGAGATAGACACACTTCTGAGTTTTTGTGAATTTTCTTAATGTATTTTAACATAGTTGATTTTGTCCTTTTGAGGAACTCAACCTGTTTTCAACACATAAGATTTGAATGACTAAAGTTTTAATTTCCCTCTTTTTATGTTAACAAAAACACTAATGTTTTATGAACATAGGTTTTTGTTAATCTGAGGTTCACACTTTAGCATTTTAATAAGGTGACATCACAATTTTCATAACAGCAATTGAAATCAATTTTACAAACATGAAATAATCCCATAGTTTAACAGATATGTTTTCAGATCTGAAAACTATGAGTGACTTGTGCATGAATTCACTTGTTGTGTGAAATTTGTGTGTCATATGACATCTTGGTTGATTTACAGAGTTTTTGATTAACCACTTTGAACATGATTTACTCGATACTCTGTTTTTCAACTAAATACAACCAACCTTAGTATCAATGAATTTTGAGCTGAACTGTTATGTCAATTTGACTGTTAAATCGAAATTGACTGTCCAGGCTCTGATACCAATTGTTAAGATCGGAGGCTTACATGATTGTGCTAGTTTGTGTAAATTGTATAATCAATAGAGATGAACAGAGATTAAGTGCAGCGGAAATGATCACAAACTTTGTAAGCACAATCAATGGAGAAAATAGCTTGATAACATTTGCTTCTCATAGAGTCAAAAGATTACAAATCAAAGCAAAAGATTACAGACATGCTTACAAACTAAACTCCCCCTCAGCCTGATGCCTCAAGATTGGTTGCACACAAGATGAAAGGATTGGACATGAGGAGGAAAACTCGCTCAGTCAATCAAATGTAACAGTATAGAGTACTGTTACATTTATAGGCAAACCAAACCACTGAGGTATCTCAGCTGACGTCACCATGAAAGCGACGTCTAACAGCCTAACAACCTGTATCTACTGTCTTTACACAAACACTGCTAACCTAACCACTGACTATACATAAAACAAATAATTCACTAAACAGCTGCTCTCCCTTTATGTCAGTACTTTACTCAAGGTTGATCAGTCCTTGACTTAGCAGTGCTTTATCATCAGTAGATAGGACCAGCAGTGTTGGATACTTCAGGGTTTTGGTCAGCAGTTGAAAGGGCAACAGTAGTTGTATCTGATCAGCGGATAAATACCATCAGTTGTTATAAATCACTTTCAAGGGGAAAGTTTAATGTAAACATCTGCTTATTGTGAATCCACTGTTGTGACCTGGTTTTGGCTTTACATTATCTGTTCCTCTGGTAGGGTTCAATCCCAACATAGTGAAACGAGATACCTTCATCTTGAAAGCCTTAGGATTCTCATCCTTTGGGATGTGTCCTTCTTTGAGATATTTCAGGATTGGGGTCGTCCAGGAATTAGGATCCTCCTCAAGATACTCATCATCAGGATCCCTGACACTTGCTACCTCCTTATCCTAAGACTTGAAGAGTTCCATCGTAGGATACAAAATATGTAGTATTGGTATTTGAGTTCCTTCCGGTATCCTGATTGTAGATCCCAAATTTTTCAGAGCATCTGCCTCAGCATTATCCTCTCTTGGTACCTTTTCAAGTGTAAAAGCTTCGAAATATCCTGCTAATTTTTTGACAATTTCAAGATATTCAATTAACCTTTCCCCTTTAACTGCATAGGATCCATTGAAATGGTTAGTGATTAATAAGGAATCAACGTACACTTGCAAACATTTGATATTTATGTTCCTAGCCAATTCTAATCCTACAATCAGAGCTTCATATTCTGCTTCATTATTGGTGGCAGGAAATTCACATCGAATAGCCTGGGGTAATATGTCCCCCTATGGCGATTTTAGTAGTATACCTAATCCTACACCTCTTACATTGGATGCACCATCAGTATATAATGTCCAGGATCCTAAAGTTTCTCCTAGTTGTTGCACTTCTAGGTCTACTTCCTTTTGAATGTCACTACTTGAAATCAGCCACAAAGTCTGCTAGAGCCTGAGACTTTATAGCATTTCTAGGTTCATATACTAGATCACAGGCACTTAACTTTACAGACCATTTAGCCATCCTACCGACATCTCAGGTTTCCTAAGCACATTTTTAACAGGATAATTAGTTTTAACATGAATCCTAAGTGTCTCAAAATAATGTCTAAGCTTAGTCGATGCCATAACTAGGGCTAATATCAATTTTTCTAAGTGTGAATATCTGGTTTCAGCATTTAATAAACTTTTACTAACATAATAGACAGGATACTGCTGACCTTCATGATCCTTTACCAGAACGGCACTTACTGCATTCCCTGATACTACAAGATACAGGGATAATGGTTCACCATCCTTGGGCTTCATCAACAGAGGTGCACTTGAAAGATACGACTTCAATCCTTGTAGGGCCGCTTCATGTTTTTCTCCCCACTCGAATTTCTTATTCTTTTTAAGGATATCGTAGAATTCCTTGCATTTCTATAAAGATCTTGATATAAACCTGTTCAATGTCACTACTCGTCCTGTTAATCGTTGCACATCTTTCATGTTGGATGGTGATTTGATATCCAGGATAACTTTAATATGTTCCGGGCTTGTTTCTATTCCCCTCTTAGTCACCATGTATCCTAAAAATTTTCCTGCCCCCACTCCGAAATGGCACTTAGCAGGATTCAACTTCATGTTATATTGGTCCAGGATATTGAATGCACATTCAAGATCCTGGAGATGATCCTCTGCCTTCTTGGACTTTACCACCATATCATCAATGTACACCTCCATGGTGTCCCCCAGTTTGTCTTTAAACATCATATTCACCAATCTCTGGTACGTTGCACCTGCATTTTTCAAACCGAAAGGCATGACAGTATAACAATAAATACCTGTTGGTGTCATGAAAGCAGTATCCTCCTAGTCGGATGGCTCCATTTGGATCTGCTGGAATCCTGAGGATGCATCCATAAAGGTAAGCATTTCATGACCGGTGGTTGCATCCACCATTGAATCTATATGAGGCAAAGGAAATGGGTCTTTAGGACATGCTTTATTCAAGTCTGTGTTATCTACACAAACTCTCCATTTCCCATTCTTCTTTTGAACCACAACCACGTTTGCTAGCCATTTGGGGAATTTGACTTCCCTAATCAACTTGGACTTCGATAATCTTTCAACCTCTTCCTGTATGATTGCGTTTCTTTCAGGAGCAAACTTCCTTCTCTTTTGCTGAACAGGCTTGAAAGACCTGTCAATCCCAAGCTTATGAGTTATAATATCTTTTGAAATACCTGTCATATCCTCATGCTTCCATGCAAACATGGACATCCTGCATTTCAAAAAATTAGTTAGCTGATTCTCAATATCCTGAGGGATATTAGCTCCTACGAGCACCGAGATATCTGGATTATCCTGGTCCAGGATAACTTTCTTAACATCCTGCTCTGAGGCTTCCGCGATATCCTGGGCTCGTATCTTTAATTGCTATCCTGCTTTGGACTTTGTTGAAGACTTCATTGAGGAGGAATAACATTCTTTTGCCTCTTGTTGATCGCTTTCTACTTTAACAACCCCCCAAGGGGTAGGGATCTTGATACACTGATGATAGGTTGATGTGACATCCTTCATATCGTGGATCCATGGCCTGCCCAATATAATATTGTAGCAGGATAATGAATCCATGACACAGAATTGTTGCATTGAATTTACTCCTTCAACATATACTGGCAGCTTTATTTCTCCCACAGTATTCTTTGCCTCTCCACTGAACCCTACAAGCACAGTGGATTTTGAAGTGATCTCCATCTGGGGGATGTTCATTCTCTTTAGTGTTTCCAGCTGGATAATGTTGACAGAGCTGCCGTTGTCCACCAGTATCCTGCGTATAAAATGATTAGCAATATATAAAGTGATTACCAAACCATCGTGATGAGGATCCTGGACGCTATCCCGGTCATCACTATCAAAAGTTATCACTTTATTAGTTGTAAGAGTTGTCATCTTGGTTGGCTTGTCCCCCTGTTCTGCCTTAGCCTCCTTTGCATGTCTCTTTGCTGAAGAGTAAGAGGTTCCACAAATATCGGATCCTCCTGAAATAAAGTTAATTATCTTGGCGTCTAGAGGAGGTGATGCTGCTCATTCAGGTATCCTTTGCTTAGCAGATAGCTTATTTCCTTCCTCAGGGCTATGTAATCTTCCGTCACATGTCCAAAATCCTCATGGAAAGCACACCATTTGGATTTATATATCCAATTGGCCTTTTGCTGGTTCTTTCTTGGCCACCTCGCTTTATCTCCCAAACCCTGCATAGCATACATCAGTCCGGGTATATTAACAGAAAACAATACTCTGACAATTCAGGATATTCTTCAGGATCCTCATCCTCAACAGCATTCACTTTCTTGTTGTCATTCCTGCCATATGGCTTAAAGCGATATGGCTTGTATGATGATTCTGACTTCCTGTTAGTTGATTCGTATGTTGAGGATGAATTCATCCTCTCTTGCATTTTCTTGTCATCTTCAAGTCTGGTATATCTCAAAGCCCTGTTTCGAGCTTCATCCAGGTTCCTGCAAGGATTCATCACAAGATCCTGATAAAATTGGGAATCCTTTTGCAACCCCATTTTGAATGTCTGTACAGCTGTGGCAACATCAAGGTGTGGGATATCCAAGGATTCCCTGCTAAACTTGTTCACATAATCCCTTAAGGATTCTTGAGGACCCTGAGTTATCCTGTAGAGATCATTGGTTAGTTTCTCGAAACTTCTACTACAAGAAAATTGACTATTAAACAAGTTAACCAAATGAGCAAATGATGTAATTGAATGAGATGGAACGTTTAAGAGCCATTTTAAGGCTGATCCTGTTAGAGTAGAGCCGAAGCCCTTGCAGTGGCATACTTCCTTGAGATCTAGAGGAATAGGGTTAATCTCCATCCTCTCCCTATACTGAGCAATATACTCCCCGGGATCCGTGGTTCAGTCATAAAGCTTCATATTGGGAGTTTGAAATCTTTTTGGAATTTCAGCATCACATATAGGATATGCAAACCGAGATATCCTGTGGCTATCCTGGGATACTTCCGGAAAGGGCTGAACAACCCCAGGTACACTGGATATCATATCCTTTAGCTTTTGAAGCTCCCTAGAGAGTGCCGACGTCACACCTGTATTCTGCAAAGATCCAAAACTGTTAGTAGCAGGAGTATTGATATTATTAGACACGTTACCAGTTTGAGGATTCTGGCCATATCCTGGAGCATATCCTGAGCCCCTCACAGTTGATACCCTGACTATCGATGGTATCTCAGGAGTATGACCCTGGGAGTGGCTTGTTACAACATTGCCCTGATTATCCTCAGTGTATACTGCCGAACTGAAGTTCAACACTCTGGGCTGCAAGGGAGTGACAGTATCCTCAGCAGTCCTATTAGAGTTAGACTTCAAGGGTTGTATTTCTCTTATTAACATTTGATTGGTCTCCTGCTGTTGCTTCATCTGATCCTCAGGATACAGTGCAGGATATTGTACGGATCAGCTAAGTGTTACATTGAATTTCGAGTGTAAGTGTTTGGTGAATGTGATTGCGAGTGATTGTAGTTGTCAAGAGAGTGAAAAAAGTAAGTGAAGTTGGGTGTTTCTATAGATACGTACACTCCTATTTATAGTAAACAGAAATAACAATCTATCCTATAATCTTGGGGAACTTCGAATATTCCCTTTTGACCGTTATAGTCCTTTTCTTCAGGCTTCCAACGTCTTTCTTCGAACTGCCATGACCGAGTCTTCAGGAAGACCAAGCTTTGTAAATGTTATAGACCTGTAGCCACAACCTGCACGTGACTAATTAGTAACTATCAGGATACTACATCAGGATGTTACCAATATCCCGATCTGGTATCCTGGTCATAATCAGAAACAATAAAGTTAGGATATAATCCAGGATATGAGTTCAGAAAACAACCCATAACAATGATGATGATGATGATTAGGGTGGTGTTGGTAATCTTCAGATTATTAAGTATTCTGGTGGTAGTCAGATGATAGATTATATGAATGACAGCCAGAATGAGGAAAAGGAGGATGATCACACTCAGGGGCAGAGTGGATCTGGTGGTAAATGTAACATTTATGCTCTTGTAATCACTGTACGACGTAGAAAAATATCAAATATCAATGAAACAATTTGTTTTGATCCCAAGATTTGTTTATTTGTGTTTGACAATTTCACGTTTCAATTCTAGTTCGATTTCAAGCTCTTAATCACTTTCTGGAAAGTTATACGCCAACTGTTACGTAAACGTAATCAGTTTAACATGACAAACACTCCGGAATAGTGACACAAGCTTAACATACCTTAAATAACCTTTACATAACTTAGAAATATGTTTTGAAGGGTTTGGTATGTCAAAAACAAGTTTATACGGTCATAGGGACTATTTGTGACAAACTGCAAAAGTATGCCAATTCGCATAGCAATGTACACTCTGGAACAAGATCATAAGCTAAAGATACCCAAAATACCCTTTACATAGCTTAGAAATAAGTTTCGAGGGGTTCGGTATGCGAAAATGCGCTTATTTGATCATATGGACTAAAAGCGTCAAAACTGCGAAAGTATGCATATGCGTGCATATCTTGCATTCTGACCACATCCGGACATCCAAAAATTTTTGTAATCACTAAAATATTGTATTTTAGTGATGGGAATGCAAAAATACCATTCGTCGCGTAATTTGGATCGTTTTCGCGTCCGTTCGAGTTTCGTCGTAATTAACCGAAAAACGCGATCGTACGACCAAACAAACTGACATCCATGATATTTCCAAGAATATTTCAAGTCCCCTATACTTGAAAATCCTTGTAGAGCCTTGAAATTGGGTTAACGGGGGTTAAACGCATTGAAAAACAAGTTTCGGAGCTGCAGGGACTGAAATTGACAAGTTTGAAAAGTATGGCCAGACACCTGGCTGGCGGACCGCGACAGAAACACTTGTCTGGGTTGCGGTCTGCGAGAAATGGAGCTGGGCAGAAACCAGTTTTTCATTAAAACAGCTGAATTGGTTGGTTTTGGATGGTTGTTTTCTTGTTTGGGGACCAAGTAAAACCTTCTAATCAGTCTCTAACACTTGTAGGGTGCAGATCATTCCTTGGAGAACACATAATCCACATCTAATTATCTTGTAAACTCTTGATTCCTATAAATAGCAAGCTTATTCTTCATTCCAATTTGCTCATTTCTCATCTTCCTCACTCTAGCTCTGAATTAAGGCTACCACACATGTTGGAGGCTTCATACCTGAGCTTTCTTAGTCATTTTTCCATCCAAGAGCACTTGTAAGTGTTCTTTCAAGTCTTGTTTATTTATTTTAAGCTAAAAGTCAAACAGTGTTTGACTTTCAGCTTTGACCATGATTTGGTCAAGTCAAAGTTCAATTGAACTTTGCAACGTGATCGTAATCACGATGGTTATAGTCCCTTGCGACTATACCTACTGATTACCACGTTGACTAGTCGAAGTGACGAGTCAAAGTTTTGGTCAAAATGCACGATTATGTGCATTTTGCGACGAAACTATTTTCGGGTATCAAAACACTTTGTTTTGATATCAAATCAGTTTTCTAACTTAGTTAAACATGTTTTAACATGTTTAACTTGTCACTTTTAGTTTAGTGCTTATTTAGGGTCGTAAGTCAAGCGGTCTCGACAACCGCTTAGACTTTCGAACCCGACTCGTTTGGTCGATCATTAGGATCCAACCAAACATATTTTGTGACCATAGTTGTATAGGGAATAACCTTCCGAGGTTATATCTTATGGTCACTTCGTTTGATTAGTTATATGATAGGTAGTTTATATGCCTTAGGAAAATGACCAAAATGCCCTTTTTGCGCATAATTTCAATTTAAGCATATGTAACCTAAATTTTGACACTTAAACTGATCATGCAACTTTACTAAACATGTTAGGGCATATAAGACTTATCATAGGACTAGTTAGACCATCCGAACGCGCATTTGCGCAAATGACGCGTTAAAGTAGCGTAAACTACCTTAACGGGTCATAACGAGTCAAAAGCACTTAGGATTGATTTCTAATCAGAATGTAGGATTTATTAAACCATATTACATGAGTTCCAACACTCATTCGGTTTACAAGACCTCATTCTATCTGATCTCCTGATTTAGGCCCCGATTGTTAACATAGTAATTCCATACTAGGTGCCACTTGATTCCTTGACTTCTGAGCTTTGTTAGTTCACTAGATCAAGGATACTTGCAATCTCATGTGAGTACATAGTTCCCCTCTTTTATGCTTTCAATCGTTTTGGGGTGATTCATATGTGCTAAAACAATTGCAAGTTTTCAAAGACAAATACTATGGTTTATATTAAACATAACGATTTCGATAATGTGAACGAACTTGTTGGTGCGTTGATACATAACACGAATGACATTCATTAGCTTTGGCCGAGCCGACCAGTAGTATGTTATGGTACCATAGGATCTGACAAATCCCGTTATCGTATTATCACCATGGATTTGGGGGTAATGTGGGTAACGACATAAACTGTTATTTTAACAAACCCTTTGGTGGTTTGTTAGTCGATTAAAGATTTCACACCCCTTTCTAAGGCGGAAGCACGAGGTGTGATCCTGAAAGGTTCTCATTGCATACGAATGGTAAACATACTACATGCTCATAAAATAACTCCAAAACGCCATTGACATTACATATTCAAAACATAACATAAGTTTAGTGTTTACATCACAAGATGAAATATTGCCTGAAAAGTTTTACAACTTAATTCAAAGACCAACATCAAGGTTTTGGTCCTTATATCGCCACACGGGATGGGATATAACAACCAAATCCCACAAAATAGGCGTAGGAGTCTTGACACAACATAGCTAAAACATAAACGACATTCTTGAGCAAGGGTGAGACCGCACGTACATCCACTTTAGTTACCTGAAATACATGTAAGTTTTGGAAAATCATCAACATAATGTTGGTGTGAATTCATGCAGTTTTGTGTAAAACATTTAAGTATTCATTGTAGAAAACATGGTATGTAGTTGTGTTGAAACAAGTATCTCTGTAAATGTAAGGAATATGAGATCACTAATGGTTCACGAGGCCACTAACATATGTAACGACATAGGAAGCATCCAAACCATAGGCATTTTTACTTGCCGATTCACGACTAGAGACACAAAAGCACTGCTTGGTAAAAGTGTGGCCAAGAGTGTGGTTACCTGAAACCCATTATATCTAACCTTTTATTCCGCGGTCTTGGTATGTAATTGATTAATGGTGCTTATGGCACCCTATACGTCACATGATCTATAGTATCATTCCTTAGTTTTTGTATTCAACATACCATAGCACATGTATTTTCCCCAAGTTTAGAAAATAAGTAAAAGTTTAAAAGTGGGGACATGAACTCACAAATTTGCGTATCCTGCGTCGTAAACTTCACCGGTTGGTTTTGTAGCATCGTGACCTATACGTGTTCTATTAATGTTAGTCACTAGACTTGTATCACACAAGTACAAGTCACCATCTTTTGCTTATGTATGTTCTTTGTTCGTTCATTCTTTATGAGGGTCGTACCCTTGTTTGTCGGGTCTTGCCCGTTTGTCATGTCTTTACACTTTGAATATGTATTGCTTATTTGTAAATATATATTTTATCTCTCAAATATATATTTGTTTATGTAGACTTTTTGAGGTAATAAGTTGTTAAAAATAATTTATATTTTTTACTTTTCATGTGTGTTACTTATATTATTTTCCCAAAAATAAATATAAGTATTTTGTGAAATAATATTCTCAATATTATTTTTGTACAAGTATACTTAGGAAAGTACACTTGTATTTTATGTAAATACTTGTGTATTTTGTATTATTCACCAAAAATCAATACTTTGATTTTTATTACTTTCCGGAATTATATTTCTTAAAAATAATATATTTTTAAGACTTGTATGAAATATATATATTTTGTCATGCTATGAAATATATATATTGTTATTCTTGATATCCACCCGATTTTTGTATAAATTCCAATACTTGGTATATGAAGGGGTAAGGTCCCAAAAACCTCGTAACAAGTACTTGGGACCATACCACAACCTCGTCCTTTAACCCTCTTTAGACCTTGCGCGACCGCACACTGGTCCTACAAAGAGTTTAGAAGAAAAACAACAAGTAACACCCGCGCGCCAAAAGGAAGTTAATAAATCCTTGCGCCTTCCTCCATAACAAACAAAGGATGAGAATCCTAGTTTAACACTTCCGCTTAAATAATACCCAGACTTGGATATTATTTACTGCACTGATACCACACGATAAGGATTCACATTAGATTATGGCAATAATCTTCTAGAAGACTCAATCGTGCACCACCAGACGGTTATAACCGTTTGGGACACGTGTCATCACTCCAGACCATCCTGAAATCACGATGATGGCATGGAATTGGAGAGAAACCTCCACTTGCCCACTTTCCACGTGGCAACTCCCCAGCTGTCGATCAAGATCATGATCCTTGTGATCTCACAATCCGATCAAGAGAATTAACGGAGGGGAACTAACCGCTTACGGAGTTAGCACCTTCCGTTAATATTTCAACAACGAGTTTTCCCGCCCAAACTCCAGGTTATAAATATGAGAGTAATTCAGGTATGAACTTCAAGTTACACTCACTTCGTCAATACTTCTTCTTCTTCTTCTTCTTCTTCATAAACACATACTTATTCTCATGCCGGAGTCGGGTTACGGAGAGGACCTCCCTTCTCTCCGTAACGAGGCTAACGGTGTTCTGTTTTGCAGTGTTCACCGGAGAAGAAGACCTGTCCCTTTGAGTCAAACGAGAGAGAACCACCCTTTTTATGCAGAACCTAACGCCCTGGATAATTTGATCCCGGCCATTCATCCAGTGTTTCTTCATTGGTGCCCACCGATTTCTCTGTTTTTCCTGTTTTTTCTCGTTTCGATTCACATTTCTCTACCCTCTGTTTCATATGGCAAAGAATTCACCACTTCACCTATCAAGTCCTCGATCTAAATTCAAGGGTTTTGAAACCCGAGATAATCAGATTGACGGAACCATGGGAATTAAAGGAAGCAACGACAGTCATTCAGAAGGAAATAACTCCTCAGAGATCCATAATCATCCAGATCCACTCCCGGAAGGAACTCCAGAGTACTGGTTCAACAGATTCCAGATCGCCATGAATCAAATTTTCACACAAAGCATCAGATCTGAGTCACCAAATGTCAGATCTGATACCTCGGCAGAAAGAGGAAGTACAATTGACACTACGGTATTGGACCCACAGACACCTAGTCAGTGGTACATATAATCCGGTAGTTATGACGAAATAACTCAAAAATCAGAAAACACCAACTATCAGAAGGCCGAACAAAAGCAGATACATATGGTGCATGGAGGTCCCTCCCGAAGGACAAACAAATGTAGCCATAACCAACATTGGAGAGAACAACAAGTTATGTTTCCTATCGTCCCTGGAGGTCCTCAAGAGGAGTGACTAGTAATAATTACCGGCATCTTCGGCCACTATAGGACGGATTATATGTTCATAGATCCAGGAAGCTCAATGGATATAATATATGAACAGTGTTTCAAACAACTTGATCCAGAAGACAAAGCCCGATTAGAGCCGGTTGATTTTCCTCTCACCGGTTTCTACAACGAAGCAGTGTTCCCTTTAGGGCAAATTGCATTTCCTGTGACTCTATCAGATGGCGAGCATTCACGCACAGTCACAGAAAATTTCATGGACATGCCAGCAACATCGCGCCACGATGTCTTGCTAGGAAGAAGATCACAAAGAGAATTCAGTATGATCACTTCTATCCCACATGTTGCTTGCGGATTTCCAACGGAAACCAGAGTAGCAATTCTGTACTCAAGTAAAGAAGTTATGTACGTGGACAATGAGCCACCAGCAAAAGTGGCCAAACCATCAACACCAAATGAGCCGGAAAAATGGGTCCTCAACGAAGAGTATCCCGAGCAGGCCATCTTACTAGGGCACGCCATTTCACCGGCAATACGAATACAATTAAAGGAATTACTTTCGAATAATAAAGACATATTCGCCTGGTGCCCAGCGGACATGACTTGGGTTCCGAGGGATATAGCGCAACACTGTTTGAACGTCCGGCCCTCAGCAGAACCTGTCGTGCAGGGAAGACGCAGTCTCAGCGCAGAAAAGGCGGAAGCCATGAACGAACAAGTAACAGAGCTACTTAACACCGGAATCTTGCGCGAAGTTCAGTATCATACCTGGGTCGCCAACCCAGTAATGGTTCAAAAACACAGTGGCGGATGGCGAATGTGCTTCGACTTCAAAGACCTAAATAAAGCCTGTCCAAAAGATTGCTACGCGCTTCCTGAGATAGACAAAAAAGTCGACTCTCTAGCATCTTTTCGCTGGAAGTGCTTTCTTGACTGTTATAAGGGTTATCATCAGGTCCAAATGAAAGAAGAAGACGAGGACAAGACTGCCTTCCGCACAGACAAGAGCATCTTCTGCTATACAAAAATGCCCTTTGGTCTTTGTAATGCAGGAGCTACTTACCAACGCTTAATGGATACAGTCTTCGGGGAAGACATTGGTAAAACAGTCGAGGTATACATGGATGAGCTCGTCATCATGAGCCACGAAGAGGAGACAATGCTCGCAAATATTCAGCACACGTTCGATTCTTTGCGCAGCGTGAACTTAAAGCTTAACCCAACAAAATGTTCCTTCGGAATGGAAGAAGGAAAGTTTTTGGGTTTTATAGTAACAAGAGATGGTTTTAAAGTAAACCCGGAGAAAGTGCAAGCCATCCAACTGATGCCGTCACCTGCAACAATAAAAGAGATGCAAAGACTCGCAGGGCGGTTAGCAGCCTTGAACAGATTCTTGGCAAATCATGCTGCAAAGTCTTATCCGTTCATTAGCACACTGCGTAACTGCACCAAGAAAAATCACTTCCAGTGGACACCAGAAGCGGAAGCAGCCTTCAAGCAAATGAAGGAATGTTTAATTCAATTGCCAACGCTGACAGCACCGCGAGAAAAAGAACCACTGATCTTATATTTATCTGCTGCAGAAGTAGCGGTTGGTGCAGTGTTAATGGTGGAACGAGAGAACATTCAGACTCCAATTTATTATATCAGCAAGATGCCCACCGGCCTAGAGACGTGCTACTCAATGATAGAAAAGCTGGTCCTCGCTCTAGTACATGCATCACAACGCTTACGCCGGAATTTCTCTGGTTATGTAATTACAGTTCTCACCAACTACCACTTGGGGCAAATTCTATCCAAACCCGATGTTGCGGGGCGATTAGCCAAGTGGGCTATTGAGCTGGGAGGGTACAATATCCTATATAGACCGTGACCAGCAATCAAGGGGCAAGTTTTAGCAGACTTCGCCACAGAAGTTCCCATTGACAAAATACAGGAATGTGAAGCAATTCAAAACCCTGTTCCCATCTTCGACGATAGGGTCTGGACTCTGCACACAGACGGAGCTTCTAATGACGACGGGGCAGGCGCGGGTCTCCGATTGGTCAGCCCAGACGATCATGAACTTACATATGCGATAAGCCTGGATTTCCGGAGCACGAACAACAAAGCAGAATATGAAGCGTTTCTAGCAGGCCTTCGTTTAGCGCTTAAAATGGGAGCGAAAAACCTTGAAGCTAACGTTGATTCAAAATTGGTGGCTGAGCAAGTTAATGGGCACTATGATGCGAAAGGTGAAGCTATGGTGCTATATCTGGAACAAGCGCGGATGTTAATCAGCCAATTCCGAACGTTCAAAATAAATCATATAAACAGAAGCGAAAACAAGCACACGGATGCACCTTGCAAATTGGCTGCCACCAGCTTCAGACACCTAGCAAAAGAGGTGTGCATAGAGGTATTGTCCAATCCTTCTGTCCCTCTCAAACAAGTAAATATCATAGAGATCGGCAACCCATCCTGGATGTCCCAGATCATCATGTACCTGCAACATGGAAAACTTTCGGAAGGAAAGGCAAAAGCTAGGAAAATCTAGAACAAGGCAATAAACTATGAGATGGCGGACGGAATTCTGTAGCGAAAGTCATTCATAGGATCACTCCTGCGCTGTGTTGACAAAATAGACGCGCAATACTTAGTCAGGGAAATCTATGAAGGCTTATGTGGGATACACGCGGGTCCGCGCATGGTAGTAGCTAAGATCATGAGCGCAGGCTACTATTGGCCAGGGATGCACGTGGACGTGGTAGAATTATTACGAAAGTGCGCAGCCTGTCAACGCCACGCACCAAAGTCCCTCCACCCAAAGAATCCACTCGTACAAGTCACGTCCGCCTGGCCCTTCCAGCAATGGGGCATTGATCTTGTTGGACCATTCCCCGACGCGCCTGGCGCAGTAAAGTTCATTATCGTAGCAGTAGACTATTTCACAAAGTGGGTCGAGGCCAAGGCACTAGCTTCAACCACAGCAATGGTGATCCGTAAATTTATATGGGAACATATTATTTGCAGATTCGGATTACCATTGCGCATCATCTCTGACAACGGCACCAATTTCGCCTCAGAAGATCTTCAGAAGTGGTTCAAAGAAATGAAGATTGAACACAATTTTGCCTCTGTGGCGCACCCACAAGCAAACAGCCAAGTCGAGAGTGTCAACAAACAAATAGTTTATGGCATAAAAGCGAGACTTGGGACTGCGCGCAGAGGATGGGTCGATGAGCTCCCCAGCATCCTATGGGCCCATCCTACCATGCCAAAGACCAGTACGGGAGAAACCCCATTCAGTCTTGTCTACGGATCGGAGGCGGTAATCCCAGCCAAAATTGGCCTTCCATCACCGCGCATGCTTGCCATGGAAAAGCAAAACAATGAACAAGAACGAAGAATGGATTTAGACCATCTCGAAGAAAGGCGCGAGAACGCTGCCATCACTGAAGCAAGGTACAAGTCCAAACTTGAAAAGTACTACAACGCGCGTGTACTTTCGTTCCAGGGGACTTTGTCTTACGCGACAATGAAGCCTCCAATGCAGAAAAGACAGGCAAACTAGCGCCAAAATGGGAAGGGCCTTACATCATCAACGAGGTCCTAGGCAAAGGGGCATACACCCTAAAAAGAATCGACGGAACACCCGTCCCTCGCACATGGAACGCGCAGCAGCTGCGCAGGTGTTATATATAGCCGAGCTATCAGACTTATACTGGCAATGTATTTTTTTATTTTACTTTGTATTATTGGCCCTGCGCCCTATTAATGCAAAGAGTTATCCTTACACATGTTATTGTTTATTACAAATTGCATATAATTCTTTTGGTTTCTGTGAAAACAATATAGTAAACATTGTACGCCTCATGAACAGTCTAAAAAAGCACAACCTCACGCGCATTTTAGACATACGTTCACACATGAGTACAATACCATTCTCATTCGCCCTACCTAAACAAAGAAATTAAGCATATGCAACATATTGTAATTCAAACACAACTTATAAACCATCAAAACAGGTATGCACAACAGTGCATCAAAAATATCATTAAGTGCAACAAAGCACTCTAAACAAACCATTTACAAAGAACACAGCACTGTTTCTTCAAAAAAAAAAGAGTACTATTTACAAAATAAAACGAACTAGGAAAGCTGATCTAGCACCCCATACGGAGTATGGAGAACCTCACCATACTCGGGCAAGGGATGGGGATCAACAATCCAAGGGTTGACATCCTCCTCACCATCTTCAGCAACACCAGCCGGAATGACAACACGGCGACGCCGCTGGTAGACAATTGACGAACTCCCTCTCCGATCAACCGGAAAAGACCGAGTCACAAGGTGTGCTGACAACCGAGTAACCCCACCATTGTTGTCATCTGCAAGACGAAGACGAATTCGGTTCTCCAAAGCATCCCGACGGGTTGCGTCATTAACACCTTCATCTCTAACAATAAGATCAGTCAACGGATTGGAGAGCAGCAGCAGAGCGTCAGCAGCTTCCAGAACCTTCAATACTTCAGAAAGTCTTCTCCACCGAATCGGTCGCCTATTCTCCATTTTTTCCAAAATTAGGAAAAGAATAGCACACCCAAAGTGAATATATAGACCAAAAAAAGAGAAGCGGTAACATCGAGATAGGAATTGTGATGATTGAGTGTCAAATCAACTGCCTTTTCAAACGGCGCTGCCACTGCAAGTATCACATCCCATTTAAAACTACAGTTAAACCAGAAGACGAAGGGTCAGCACAAGCTATAAGAAATGACGTAAGCTATCGTCAGCTCATAACTACACAAACTCTTCGCCCAAGGTTACAACAGTTCAGATTAAACAAAGGTATAAATATTTTCCTCACAAACTGTACATCTTATCCAAAGTCAAAGATTTCCAAACGTCAGCATAATAAGAAAAGTATATCTTCTCATAGAAGATTCCCCACTTTCGCGCTTAAAAACCTACAAACATTTCTCTCACAGTCCAGTGCTCCACTTATTTGCATAAGAGCAACACTAGACTGGGGGACTTGAAGGGGTAAGGTCCCAAAAACCTCGTAACAAGTACTTGGGACCATACCACAACGTCGTCCTTTAACCCTCTTTAGACCTTGCGTGGCCGCGCACTGGTCCTACAAAGAGTTTAGAAGAAAAACAGCAAGTAACACCCGCGCGCCAAAAGGAAGTTAATAAATCCTTGCGCCTTCCTCCATAACAAAAAAGGATGAGAATCCTAGTTTAACACTTCCGCTTAAATAATACCCAGACTTGGATATTATTTACTGCACTGATAGCACACGATAAGGAGTCACACTATATTATTGCAATAATCTTCTAGAAGACTCAATCGTGCACCACCAGACGGTTATAACCGTCTGGGACACGTGTCATCACTCCAGACCATCCTGAAATCACGATGATGTCATGGAATTGGAGAGAAACCTCCACTTGCCCACTTTCCATGTGGCAACACCCCAGCTGTCGATCAAGATCATGATCCGTGTGATCTCACAATCCGATTAAGAGTATTAACGGAGGGGAAATAACCGCTTACGGAGTTAGCACCTTCCGTTAATATTTCAACAACGAGTTTTCCCACCCAAACTCCTGGTTATAAATATGAGAGTAATTCAGGTATGAACTTCAAGTTACGCTCACTTCGTCAATACTTCTTCTTCTTCTTCATAAACACATACTTATTCTCACGCCGGAGTCAGCTTACGGAGAGGACCTCCCTTCTCCCTGTAACGAGGCTAACGGTGTTCTGTTTTGCAGTGTTCACCGGAGAAGAAGACCTGTCCCTTCGAGTCAAACAAGAGAGAACCTTTTTATGCAGAACCTAACCCCCTGGATAATTTGATCCCGGTCATTCATCCAGTGTTTCTTCAGTATAGGTTATATATTTTTGTCTAAAAATATATATTTAAGTCCATAGTGTCCAAATTCAATAATATGTTAAGGAATATATTTTCATAAATATATTTTCTTGTATTTGTCCATGTATTTCCTTGTGAGGAATTTTTTATACTTGTATACTTATGTATTCTCATGTATTTGTATGTGTATTTTTTGTATTCATACTCCTTGGGAGTATTTAGTGTATTTTCAAATCCCTAATACACTACTACATATAATACACATAATATACACTTAGCACAAAATTTGGTGATCACTAAATATATATATTTTCCTTAAAAATATACATACTTAATATAAATTTTAACTTGAAGAAATCATCATTTCTTAACTTGTAATTTCTTACAAAAATTTGGGAAACCTTGGTAAATACTTTTAGGTGAATTTTTAGGGAAAAAATTTCACCAAAACTTATATTTTTCTAAGTGTCAAAATTTTATAAAAATTTTGACATAGTTTCCCCTAAAAATGAAAGTTTCCCATGTTTTCAAAACATGTGTTTATTTTCTTTTCAACACCAAAACAATTTTCAACAATAATCATCAACAACATACACTAATTTCTTCATATGAAACATCATGGTGAACTTGATTGTTAAAAATGTGTAGTCTTTTAGATCTACACTTTACATAAGGTGATCTTTTCAAAAATAAGTGTTCTTGAGTATTTTAAACAAACTTTTATGAAACTTTATTTTACTAACCAACTCATCCATGAGTTTAATGGTCTTAAAGTTAGTAACTCATGTTCTAAAACCACTCTTATGCCCATTAGAAAGATCATTATTTTTGATATCATGTTTCACCATGGATCTCTCAAGATCCATGCTTAATAACTTTAGATCTTTCATAAACAAGCTTTATGTTAAATTTTTAACAAACTTTCCATGAGTTTTAGTTTCAAAAATTAGTTCTACACACACTTTATTACTTCAAGATCACAAGTTTATGCATAAAAATTCATTTTTCATGTTCACATAATGCTTCATATGTTCATCTTCAAGTTTAACCATGGATCCTTCAAGATCCATGCTTAAACTTGTTAGATATAAGCTTTTAACAAGCTTAACATACTTGATCTAAACATAAACACAAGATATAACATCAACAACTTCATTACATACACTAAAAATTCATATAATCACTTGTTTTCTTCATAAATATGTTATATCTTCTCATTTTCTTCTTTAAAAGTTAACTTGTTTAGATGGTGAGACTTGTACATAACATAAACATGAACTAATATAGTGATTAAGAAGCTTACTACTAGCTCTAATGGCTAGGGAAGTGGCACAAGAATGAAGAAGATGAATATGGAAGAAATCAAGTGGTTAAAAGCTCCAAAGTGAGGTCCTTCAACTTCTAGCACCTTACACCTTCTTAGATGGCCTCCATACACCTCTAGATCACCTTGGATTGCTAGGAAGTGAAGTGAAAAAGATGGTTGTATGTGGGGGTGTTTGAGCCGAGACCAAAGAAGAACAAGGGAAGAAGATGAAGTGGAAAATGGTGAATGATGGATATGTTTACTAACTTATGGTTATTTATAAAAAAATTCCAACATAAATCTTCTTTTAGGATCTCTTGCACTTAATTAGGGGACAAGAGATAATAAATATTCCAAGGCCATGTGGGGCCCTGTGGGGCTGGCCAAGGGTGAGGGGGGGGGTAAAGTGTAAATTTTGGGAAGTTAAGGGTTTAAAGTGTAAATGAGGAGGTTCAAGTTAGTTTAAGTGTGTTTTGATGTTTTTATGATTTTTAAGGTGTTCTAGCACCAATACTAGCTTAATATCATAAAAACATTACTTCTAGTCAAATTTTGATGTTCCGGGTATTGCCCGGTTATTCGTTTCGTTACGGTTCGTTAAAGTGCTGAATTGCGCAATTTCACTAAGCATGAAGCCCCTTTTGTGGCAGTTTCAATTCCCAACTCTTTGTAAGTTATTCTGACAATAAAACATAGATTCTGCATGATATTATATGTTAAAAAGCTGATTATAGCTGAATTGTTGTTGATTTATGCAGAATTCTGCATTTAAAGTGAGTTTCGGGTGCTTTTTAGTGTATAGTTTGGCTTCCAGAAAGTTTATATGTTAACCCTTGGATCCACACTTGGGTTTTAATGTATTTTATGTGACAACTGGCACCAAACCGGTAATTTCCGTACAATTTAATTAATATTTAATAACTACAATTATGTGCTTAAATGTCAACATTATCTGATTTCATACTATACAAGTGAATTCATGCACGTTTTATACTACAAGAAATTGCTTTATGCATTAATGATAGTGTTGCGTCAGAAATACTAGTAAACTCTGTGTCAACAATTCTGCAGAAAGCAGTCAGACAATAGAATTGGGGCCTAGGTGTAGGTCCAACGTCAAGAATACATTAAAACCCAAGAGTACATACAAGGGTTAACATATAGACCTTCCGGAAGATAGAATATGCACTAAAAAGCACCCGAAACGCACTTTAAATGCGGAATTATGCACAAATCAACTATAATCAGCTTTTTAACACAAAAATATCATGCAGAATTCATGTTTTATTATCCAGAATACCCTCCTAAGTGTTGGGAATTAAAAGGGTCACAAAAGGATACATAAAGGACACTAAACGGTGCAATTTAGCACTTTAACGAACCGGTATTTAATCGAAGAACCGGACATTACCCGAAACATCAAAATATTACTAGAAGCATTGTTTTAATGTTTCTGAACTAGTTATGGTCCCCGAACACCATAACACCTCTTATAACATAATAACACAACAAGTCCCTAATCAAGACACTTTAAACTTAACCTATTTATGTAGTTAGTAAATAAAAATTTACACTTTACCCCCCCCCCCCATTATTGTTTACGGTCACAAAGGGGTGGCCCCCACCAAAATATTGCCAAGATCCTACATGATCTTGCTTGATCTCATTTGATTTCACATGATCTTTCTTAGATATGATTTAGATATTATGTGATCTTATTTAGATCTTGTGTGCACTATATATATAACCATCCTCACACTTCATCTTCTTCACACCACAACCTTCTCCTCTCCTCCCACTTACGACCGTGAGCCACCACCCACATCACCACCACCTTCAACCATTAATCATCCATTCCAAGTTAGTCACAAGGTGCAAGAAGGTGTTTAAGAAGGTTTAGAGCTTGTGAATCTTGAAGAACCTTCTCCATTTGCTTTTAACCATCACATTTGCCATCCTCAACTTCTTGAGTTCTTCCCTAGCCCTTGTGCTAGTAGTAAGCTCCTTGTAACTTGTTACTTCATATTTTGATGGTTAAAAGATGATGAATATTGTTAATCACAAGAACACAAAAGAACATGATCATGATACTTTAACATAAGCTTAAATACATA
This sequence comes from Helianthus tuberosus, assembly GCA_030545235.1. Taxonomy (NCBI): domain Eukaryota; kingdom Viridiplantae; phylum Streptophyta; class Magnoliopsida; order Asterales; family Asteraceae; genus Helianthus; species Helianthus tuberosus. The sequence goes on along the minus strand of CM060426.1, from coordinate 44,046,763 downwards.
AGAATACATGTAAATGGTGATGATTTGCTTCTTGATGAATGATGATTTGTGTTAGTGATGTTAGACATCATAAGAAACCTACTAGATTGTGATTAAACACATAATCTAGTAAGTTAAAGTGGTGATCTTGTGAAAGACCAAGATGATCATACTTTATGTCTTCATGAACTTGAATAATGAAAGTAATTTTCATATGTAAAAATGATTTAAACAAAATACAAATCTTGTAAATGGGTGATTAAAAAATAATTTTCTCAAGAAACCAAGTTTATTTACAAGGTTTACAAAGTCATGGTTTCTAAATAAACTAATCATATTTTTAGTGTTTGAACAAGACTAGGAACATGATTGTAACAAGAAAAATACAAAAGAAATATTTTTAGAAAAACCATCTTACAAGTTGTAAATGACTAAATCTTTCAAGAATGTGATTTATAAACAAATAACCAAGTTTTTAAGGGTAACTAAACCTACTAAATAACATGGTAAGTTACTATAAGTTTTTACAAAAACTTCAAGTTCATGATTTACTTGATTTTGACACTCGGTAAGTGTTAAATGAGTTGATGATTGTTGTGATGATTTTTAAAAGAAAATAAACACATGTTTTGAAAACATGGGAAACCTCCATTTTTAGGGGAAACAATGTCAAAATTTCTATAAATTTGACACTTAGAAAAATATAAGTTTTGGTGAAACTTATTCCCTAAAAATTCACCTAAAAATATTTACCAAGGTTTCCCTAATCTTCATGTAAACTTCAAGTTAAGAAATGATGGTTTCTTCAAGATAAAAATTGAAATTAAGTATGTATATTTTTGAGGAAAAATATATATATTTATTGATCACCAAATTGTGCGCTAAGTGTATGTAGTATGTATTATACGTGATAGTGTATTAGGACTTGAAAATACACTAAATACTCCTAAGGAGTGAAAGTACAAAAATACACATACAACATGCTTAGACAAATACAAGAGAATGTATTTATGAAAATATATTTCTTAATAGATTAAATAACTTGGACAAGTTATGAACATGAAATGAAGTTTTGGACAAAATACATAACTCGGGTGAAAAATACAAGATACTTATATTTATTTTTGAGAAAATAATATAAGTAAGATACATAGTTAGAAATATAAATTATTTTTAACACAAGAACACATACATAAAAGATGGTGACTTGTACTTGTGCGATACAAGTCTAGTGACTAACGTTAATAAAACGCGTATAGGTCACGACGCTATATAAGCAAACCCGGTGAAGTTTACGACGCAAGAAACGCAAAGTTGTGAGTTCATGCTCCCCCTTTTCTTTTAACTGTTTTCAGTTTTATAACTTCGGGGGTGAAGTACATGTTACTAAATGATTACAGAAAAGTGAGTTTATGTCCCCACTTTTAATCTTTTACATACTTTTTAAACTTGGGGAAAATACATGTGTTATGGTATGATGGATACAAGAATTAAGGAATGATACTAGAAAGCGTGTCACGAATAGGGTACCAGAAGCACCATTAATCGTGTACGTACTAAGACCGCAGAACAAAAGGTTAGATCTAATGGGTTTTCGGGTAGCCACACTCTTGGTGAAAACTAGTACCAAGTAGTGCTTTTGTGTCTCCGTCGTGAATCGACAACTAGAAAAATGCCTATGGTTTGGATGCTTCCTATGCCGTGTCACATGTTAATGGCCTTGCAACCCATTAATAATCTCAATACATACAGAAATACTTGATTTATACAAATTACATACCATGTTTTCATACAAAGTATACAAACGTTCAATACAAAAACTGCATGAATTCACACCAACATTATGTTGACGATTTTCCAAAAACTCACATGTATTTCAGGTAACTAAGGTGGATGTGCGCGCGGTCATACTCTTGCTCTTGGATGTTGTTTATGTTGATCTTTGAATAAAGTTGTAAACTTATCAAACAAAATGTTGTCTTGTGATGTAAACACTTAATCTATGTTTTCAGTTATGTAATGTTATTGGCATTTGAAGTTATTTTTACGAGCATGTAGTATGTTTACCAATCGTATGCAATGAAAACCTTTCATGATCACACCTCGTGCTTCCGCCTTAGAAAGGGGTGTGACAGATTGGTATCAGAGCTGCGATTGTAGTGAACCAGGATTCCTTCTCGAGTCTAGTCTACAATCTTTAGGATCCTTTCACGAAAACAATTTTTCAAAAGTTTTCATTGCATAAAACTTTCCACGACATCCACCACCTGAAACTGTTTACAAAGAGTCAAGAAAGGACACTACGAGACTTAGTGTGCACTAGAGTAGCACTTGTCTTTAACTAGAAATTACTTGCAACTATGTGTGATATTTGATATATACATATACTAAAAATAGAATATCTCAGGTACTCATGACTTTACCTGAAATCAGTGGCCTATCTGAAGGAAGTGATCCGACGATGAAACGAACTGTGCGGACTGTGCAAGGACTTACGTAATTATGGATGCATACATAATTATGGAATTCAGTGCACAAAAACCACAGCAAGTCTTATCACGTATCATAAGAGATTCCTTCAAATACAAGAGAAGGTCAAACGTGAACACCCTTCCCCCAGCCTATTAAATACTCTGTTGGAGTAATAAGTTAGGGTATAAAGACAAGAACCGCCAATGTGAAGTAAGATATTTTTTCCTTTACATGTATTAAACTTGCACTATGGGGTGATGTAACCCTTATACATTTTGTTTACTTTGCAAAAAATGGTGTAACAAGTTGTACTGATATGTGTAAAGACTCGGTGAATATCTTATGACACACCAGTATTTATCCATTTATGCATGCTTGTTGCTGTATGAATTGATTTATATGATTGGCGGATTGTTTGATGTCACTTATGTGGGTATATGCTTGTGTATATATACTACTACTGTCTCGTATGACGATATCAAACAAATGTCTAACCCTGCTGTGTTGTGTTCTTTCAGAACATGGCACCCAGGAGAGCTGTGAACAATCGAGATTCTGATCAACCTCCTCCTCTTCTGCCGAGGACTGCTGAAGAACTGAACGCCCTATTGGAAGAAAGGATCTCCGCAGCTATCGCTCAATACGAAGCAAACCGCACCAAACAAAGTGGAGTACCAAGCAATGCTAGCCGTAATGGGCAGGGAGATACATCTGGAGGAAACACAGCTCAAGGCTGCACCTTCAAGCAGTTTCTCGACTGCAAACCACTGAACTACGATGGCACTGGAGGTGCAGTGGCGTTTGTACGCTGGACGGAGAAGACTGACGCCACTATCCGTATGAGCAAGTGTACCGCGGATCAGCAAGTCACTTTTGCTACGGGGTTGTTTGTTGATGAAGCTTTGACTTGGTGGAATTTGCAAGTCCAGACTCTGGGTGATGATGTTGCGTACGGCATGACGTGGGATGAGCTAAAGGAACGTATGAGAGAGAAGTATTGCTCTCGTGCTGAACTCTAAAGGTTGGAGACTGAGTTCTGGTACTTGACCATGGAAGGTGTTGACATTACTGGTTATACTCAAAGGTTCCATGATTTGTCAAGAGTGATCCCCTACATGGTGACTCCCGAATTTAAGCGCGTTAAACGCTACATTTGGGGATTGGCCTCAGAATTTGGCAGCATGGTTACTTCGGCCAAACCTCAAACAATCACTGAGGCTGTAACTCTGGCTGTCAGCCTTACTGAAGATGCTGTTCGTATGAAGAAGTTATCGTTGAACCCAACCGAAAAGACCGAGACGTATGCTGAGTTGTCTGGTGATAAGAAAAGGAAGCATGCGAATCTGAATCAAGCAACCCGCAGCAACAACAAAGGTTCAAACAACAAGAAGCGTGGCTCTAACCCACCTAAGGAGGCGAGAACCTTTGCAGCGGCAAATGATACTGTAGCCAAAGGATACCAAGGCACCTTGCCTAAATGCCAAAAATGTAGGTATCATCATGAAGGAGCTTGTCGCATTCCAAGATGCGACAAGTGTGGTAGGTTGGGTCACCAAACAGAAGACTGTTGGGGAAAAGGAAATAGAAACGGGAATGGAAACCACAACGGTGCTGGTAATGGAAACGGTGGTGGAAATGGCAATGGCAATGGTAACCGGAATGGTAATGGAGCAGGGCAGAACCAAGGATGCTTCAGTTGTGGAAGCAAGGATCATTTCATAAAAGACTGCCCAAGGGGAAACAACGCTCAGGCTCGAGCATTTGTGATTGGAGCAAAGAACGCACGCGAGGACCCTAATGTGGTCACCGGTACGTTTCTCGTTAACATTCACTTTGCATCCATATTATTTGACACTGGTGCCGATTATAGCTTCATGTCTGTGGAATTTAAACGTATGCTTGGAATAGAATCTAGTAGATTAGATATTCCTTATTCCATAGAACTAGCCAATGGTAAACTCGTTGAATCGGGCGAAGTTGTTAAGGGTTGTACATTAGAACTTGGTGAGCGAAGATTTAGCATCGACCTTTTACCTATTCAATTGGGTAGCTTCGATGTAGTGGTCGGAATGGACTGGTTATCCAAGAGCAAAGCTGAAGTTGCTTGTCACGAGAAAATCATTCGCATCCCTCTGGCGAATGATGAAACTCTCATCGTGCATGGAGAAAAACGAGACGCGCCTCTGCGAATCATCAGTTGTATGAAGGCACAGAAGTGCTTAAGGAAAGGATGTGTTGCTTTCCTGGCGCACGTTGTAGATAAGAAGGCTGAGGAGCCGAAACTCGAAGACATTCCTGTGGTGAAGGAATTCCCTGATGTTTTTCCCGAAGATCTGCTAGGACTACCTCCACAACGACAAGTTGAATTCCATATAGACTTGGTTCCAGGAGCCGCTCCTGTAGCCAAGGTACCCTATTGGCTTGCACCATCCGAGATGCAAGAATTATCTACACAACTCCAGGAGTTGTTGGATAAAGGATTCATAAGGCCAAGCTTCTCACCTTGGGGAGCTCTAGTATTGTTCGTAAAGAAGAAGGATGGAACACTACGGATGTGTATCGATTACAGAGAACTGAACAAGCTCACTATCAAGAATCGGTGCCCACTACCGAGGATTGATGACTTATTTGATCAATTGCAAGGATCGAGCTACTTTTCCAAGATCAACCTTCGATCTAGATACCATCAGTTAAGGATTCAAGAGGAAAGCGTACCAAAGACTGCATTCAGAACACGCTATGGGCATTACGAGTTCCTTGTGATGCCATTCGGACTGACAAATGCGTCAGCGGTATTTATGGATCTGATGAACCGCGTATGCAAACCATATCTCGATAAATTCATGATTGTATTTATCGATGATATCCTGATATACTCGCGAACGAGAGAAGAACACGAGCAACACCTCAGGACCATTCTGGAACTACTGAAGAAAGAGAAACTTTATGCAAAGTTCTCAAAGTGCGAATTCTGGATTCGCGAAGTACAGTTTCTTGGTCACGTTGTGAACGAGAAGGGCATTCATGTAGACCCATCCAAGATTGAAGCAATAAAGAATTGGGAAGCCCCCAAAACCCCAACTGAAGTTCTACAATTTTTAGGCTTAGCGGGCTATTACCGGCGATTCATCGAGAATTTCTCCAAAATAGCTCAACCGCTGACTACCCTTACGCAGAAAGATAAGAAGTATGATTGTGGTGATAAGCAGGAAGAAGCCTTTCAACTGCTCAAAAATAAGCTATGCGATGCACCAATACTATCCTTACCCGAAGGCACTGAAGAATTCGTGGTATACTGCGACGCTTCGCGTCAAGGGTTGGGTTGCGTGCTCATGCAACGTCAAAAAGTCATCGCTTACGCTTCAAGACAGTTGAAGGTACATGAAAGGAACTATACCACTCACGACCTAGAGCTAGGCGCAGTGGTATTTGCCTTAAAAATCTGGCGACATTATTTATACGGTACTCGATGTACAATCTTCACAGATCACAAAAGCCTACAACACATATTTGATCAGAAGGAATTAAATATGCGTCAACGACGTTGGGTCGAGCTGCTGAACGATTATGACTGTGAGATTAAGTACCATCCTGGAAAAGCAAACGTTGTAGCAGACGCGTTAAGCAGGAAAGAAAGGGTTAAGACCCTAAGGGTTCGAGCATTGGAAATGACTATTCGAACGAACCTCACTACACGCATTCGTGACGCACAACAAGAAGCCCTTAAGATGGAAAATCGTAGAGATGAATACCTCCGAGGTATGCTGAAGAATTTGGTGCCAAACAAAGAGGGAACCTTGTACTTTAAGGGGCGTATTTGGGTTCCGCCCTATGACGGTATTCGAGAAGTCATCCTTAATGAAGCTCATAAGTCGAGATACTCGATCCATCCAGGATCGGACAAAATGTATCAAGACTTGAAGGACTACTATTGGTGGCCGAGACTTAAAAGCAATGTTTCTATCTATGTTGGGAAGTGCCTAACCTGTGCTAAGGTTAAGGCTGAATATCAGAAACCATCTGGGCTACTGCAACAACCCGAGATACCCATGTGGAAATGGGAACAAAACTCGATGGACTTCATAACGAAATTACCCAGGACCCCGAGAGGGCACGATATGATATGGGTGATAGTTGATCGATTGGCGAAATCTGCGTATTTCCTACCGATCCGAGGGAAGGATAGCACTGGAAAGCTTGCTGAACTATACTTGAAAGAAATCGTGGCACGTCATGGAGTGCCTATCTCAATTATCTCAGACAGAGATGGATGTTTTGTCTCGAGGATCTGGCAATCCTTTCAGGAAGCCTTTGGATCTCAACTAGATCTAAGCATGGCCTTCCATCCGCAAACAGACGGCCAGAGCGAACGGACCATACAAACGCTGGAAGATATGCTTCGCGCATGTGTTATGGACCTAGGCGGCAGCTGGGATACTCATCTACCCTTAGTTGAGTTTTCCTACAATAACAGTTATCATACGAGCATAAAAGCCGCACCATTCGAAGCTCTGTATGGCCGCAAGTGCCGCTCGCCCTTATGTTGGGCAGACGCTGGAGACAAACGTATGGTTAGTCCTGAACTTGTGCAAGAGACAACCGACAAGATCATACAGATCTGAGAGCGCATTAAGGCGGCTCGAGATCGACAAAAGAGCTACGCTGACCGAAGACGAAAACCATTAGAATTCGAGGTAGGAGACAAAGTTTTGTTGAAGGTCTCACCTTGGAAGGGCGTAGTAAGATTCGGAAAACGTGGAAAGCTGAATCCACGATACATCGGACCATTCAAGATTTTGGAAAGAATTGGTACCGTGGCGTACAAGTTGGAATTACCGGAAGAACTTAATGGAGTACATGATACGTTCCATGTATCCAATCTCAAGAAGAGTCCAACCCAAGAAACAGTGATCATCCCTGCGGATGAAGTGCATGTTGACGACACCCTCCGATTTACAGAACAACCCGTTGAGGTTACTGACTGGAAAGTCAACAAGACTAGAAGGAGTAGTGTCAAACTTGTCAAAGTACGTTGGAACTCTAAGCACGGACCCGAGTACACGTGGGAACGTGAAGACCCGTTTAAAGAAAAGTACCCCCACCTGTTCAAGAAAACTTCTGCGAGAGTTAGTTCAGCCTGAATTTCGGGACGAAATTCTTTTAACGGGGGAGACAGTGACAACTGGCACCAAACCGGTAATTTCCGTACAATTTAATTAATATTTAATAACTGCAATTATGTGCTTAAATGTCAACATTATCTGATTTCATACTATACAAGTGAATTCATGCACGTTTTATACTACAAGAAATTGCTTTATGCATTAATGATAGTGTTGCGTCAGAAATACTAGTAAACTCACCGGTAAGACACACTGTGTCAACAATTCTGCAGAAAGCAGTCAGACAATAGAATTGGGGCCTAGGTGTAGGTCCAACGTCAAGAATACATTAAAACCCAAGAGTACATACAAGGGTTAACATATAGACCTTCCGGAAGATAGAATATGCACTAAAAAGCACCCGAAACGCACTTTAAATGCGGAATTATGCACAAATCAACTATAATCAGCTTTTTAACACAAAAATATCATGCAGAATTCATGTTTTATTATCCAGAATACCCTCCTAAGTGTTGGGAATTAAAAGGGTCACAAAAGGATACATAAAGGACACTAAACGGTGCAATTTAGCACTTTAACGAACCGGTATTTAATCGAAGAACCGGACATTACCCGAAACATCAAGAATACCCTCCTAAGTGTTGGGAATTAAAAGGGTCACAAAAGGATACTTAAAGGACACTAAACGGTGCAATTTAGCACTTTAACGAACCGGTATTTAATCGAACAATCAGACATTACCCGGAATATCAAAATATTACTAGAAGCATTGTTTTAATGTTTCTGAACTAGTTATGGTCCCCGAACACCATAACACCTCTTATAACATAATAACACAACAAGTCCCTAATCAAGACACTTGAAACTTAACCTATTTATGTAGTTAGTAAATAAAAATTTACACTTTACCCCCCCCCCCCCATTATTGTTTACGGTCACAAAGGGGTGGCCCCCACCAAAATATTGCCAAGATCCTACATGATCTTGCTTGATCTCATTTGATTTCACATGATCTTTCTTAGATATGATTTAGATATTATGTGATCTTATTTAGATCTTGTGTGCACTATATATATAACCATCCTCACACTTCATCTTCTTCACACCACAACCTTCTCCTCTCCTCCCACCTACGGCCGTGAGCCACCACCCACATCACCACCACCTTCAACCATTAATCATCCATTCCAAGTTAGTCACAAGGTGCAAGAAGGTGTTTAAGAAGGTTTAGAGCTTGTGAATCTTGAAGAACCTTCTCCATTTGCTTTTAACCATCACATTTGCCATCCTCAACTTCTTGAGTTCTTCCCTAGCCCTTGTGCTAGTAGTAAGCTCCTTGTAACTTGTTACTTCATATTTTGATGGTTAAAAGATGATGAATATTGTTAATCACAAGAACACAAAAGAACATGATCAGGATACTTTAACATAAGCTTAAATACATAAGAATACATGTAAATGGTGATGATTTGCTTCTTGATGAATGATGATTTGTGTTAGTGATGTTAGACATCATAAGAAACCTACTAGATTGTGATTAAACACATGATCTAGTAAGTTAAAGTAGTGATCTTGTGAAAGACCAATATGATCATACTTTATGTCTTCATGAACTTGAATGATGAAATTAATTTTCATATGTAAAAATGATTTAAACAAAATACAAATCTTGTAAATGGGTGATTGCAAAAATAATTTTCTCAAGAAACCAAGTTTATTTACAAGGTTTACAAAGTCATGGTTTCTAAATAAACTAATCATATTTTTAGTGTTTGAACAAGACTAGGAACATGATTGTCACAAGAAAAATACAAAAGAAACATTTTTAGAAAAACCATCTTACAAGTTGTAAATGACTAAATCTTTCAAAAATGTGATTTACAAACAAATAACCATGTTTTTAAGGGTAACTAAACCTACTAAATAACAAGGTAAGTTACTACAAGTTTTTACAAAAACTTCAAGTTCATGATTTACTTGATTTTGACACTCGGTAAGTGTTAAATGAGTTGTTGATTGTTATGATGATTTTTAAAAGAAAATAAACACATGTTTTGAAAACATGGGAAACCTCCATTTTTAGGGGAAACCTTGTCAAAATTTCTATAAATTTTGACACTTAGAAAAATATAAGTTTTGGTGAAACTTATTCCCTAAAAATTCACCTAAAAATATTTACCAAGGTTTCCCTAATCTTCATGTAAACTTCAAGTTAAGAAATGATGGTTTCTTCAAGATAAAAATTGATATTAAGTATGTATATTTTTGAGGAAAAATATATATATATATTGATCACCAAATTGTGCGCTAAGTGTATGTAGTATGTATTATACGTGATAGTGTATTAGGACTTGAAAATACACTAAATACTCCTAAGGAGTGAAAGTACAAAAATACACATACAACATGCTTAGACAAATAATTTTTTGAATTCCAAACTTCTTTGGTTTCTTTTTCTTTAAGTTTGCGGATCATGTTGGGATGGAGAGTGTTCTTAATGAGGGGCCCTGGATAATTAGATCTCAACCAATTTTTCTTAATGTTTGGACGCCGACTACTAATTTGGAAAAGAAGGATGTTAAGAACTTGTAGATGTGGGTTAAAATACATGATGTGCCTATTGCAGCGTATACGGAGGATGGATTAAGCTTGATAGCAACTGCTATTGGTGAACCTAAGGAGCTGGATAAATTTACAACTTCCATGTGTATGGGATGCTTGGGGGAGAAGTAGCTATGCCCTGGCTCTTATAGAAATCTCTGCTGAAAGTGAGCTCAAGGAGGAGTTAGTCGTGGCAGTTCCTGAGCTTGAAGGAGAAGGGTATGTTAAGGAGAAAGTTTTTGTTGAATATGAATGGACTCCTTACAGATGCTCGCACTGTCGGGTATTTGGACATTCGGATGAATCGTGTCTGGTGCGACCTAGGAAGAGACATGTTAGTGGAGCTCCTAATCAGCAGGTTCAGAATAGGGATATGGGTAGTGGCATGTCCAACTCTAATCATGGGGTAGATGCTGATGGTTTTATGGATGTTAATAGAAAGAAAGTAGCTAAGAGAACTGGATTCAATATGAACAAGCCTAAACCGAAGTTTGAGTATAGGCCGATCAGTATATCGAGTAAAGGGGGTGGAGGTTAGGTGCCATCTTCTTCAAAGGTTAAAACTAGTAACTCTTTTGAAGCTCTTAAGGATGATGTGGGTGATACGGGCCAGAGTAGCAAGTCTTTTGAGCCGGGTCTGGAGGAATCTGATGAGGAGGAAGTTTATGAGGATTTTAATGAAACTGGTGAGTTTATGATGGAGGGTTCTCAGCCAAGTACTGATAAAAAAGGGGCAAGCACTCCTTCTCTAAAGGTTTCCAATGGTTAGTCTAGCTGTGTGGAATGTTAGAGGGTTGAACCGTCCTCTCAAATAATCAGAGGTTCGCCAGATAGTTAAAGATAATAGTTTCAATTTTTGTGCTATTCTAGAATCTCACGTGGATGTTAGTAGGCTTGATAAAGTTTGTAATAATGTCTTCCGTCATTGGCAGTGGACTTCGAATGGGGGTGTATGTGATAAAGGAACGCGTATTATTATTGGCTGGAATCCAGAAATATTTGATGTCATGGTTTTATCCCAGATGGCCCAGGTTATTCATGTTCAGATTTTCTTTAAATCGGATAAACGGGTCTTGTTTTGTTCCATTGTTTATGCGGCGAATTATTACATTTCTAGAAGGGAGCTGTGGAGTCAATTATCTATGCATAAGTTGTTTGTTTGTAACAGACCCTGGGTGATTATGGGTGACTTCAATTCTGCTCTAAACATGGAGGATAAATCTATGGGAGGATCTGCTATCACCACAGGTATGCGTGATTTTCAGGAGTGTGTTGCGGATATGGAGGTTTTTTATGTTAACAGAACGGGGCTTCATTTTACGTGGTCTCAGAAACCAAAAAAGGGAGTAGGGTTACTTAAAAAGATTGATCGGGTGATGGGGAATACACAATTTGTGGATGAATTTCGGAACTCTTATGCTGTTTTCAAGCCATCTAGGATTTCGGATCACTGTCCAGGTGTTCTTACTATCCCAGTAGCGACTAGAGTGAAGCCAAAAGCTTTCAAGTTTGCAAATTTCTTAGTGCATAAACCGGAGTTTCTTCAGATTGTCGAAAAGAATTGGGGGGTGCGTATCAATGGGGTTCACCAATTTCGGTTGGTAAAAAAGCTTAGGATGCTGAAGTCGCCTCTTCGTGTGTTATTATCAAAGCAAGGTAATGTGCATAAAAGAGTTAGTGATCTGCGATTATGGTTGGATGCAGTTCAATCGAATATTGATCAGAACCCATCTGATCCTGACCTTCGGACGTTAGAAGCTCAGATTGTTCGAGATTTTCAGGAAGCTAGCTTGGATGAGGAGCGTTTTTTAAAAAAAAAATCAAAGGTTGAATGGCTTAGAGCTGGTGATTCCAATACAACATTTTTTCATAAGTCTTTGAAGTGTAGAAATCATAGAAGCAGGATTGATGCCATTACGGATTCTAATGGCCAATCGTTTGAGGGTGAGGAGGTTCCAAAGGCCTTTGTTAATCACTATGAGAATTTTCTTGGATGCGTTGGGGAGACGTCTCTTCGGTCAGCTCCTGATTTGTTTGTTCATCGGCTCAACTCAGATACGACATCTAATATGGTTGCCAATGTTACAGGAGATGAAATTAAGAAGGTGATTTTTGGATGGGTAATGATAAAGCGCCTGGACCAGATGGTTTTTCGGCTGCGTTTTTTAAGCATGCTTGGCCGATTATTGGTAAGGAGGTGATTTTTGCTGTCCAAGATTTTTTCAATTCAGGGAGAATGCTTCAGGAGCTTAACCACACGCTTATTGTTCTTATCCCTAAGGTTTCATCTCCTACAACCGTTACGGACTATCGTCCTATTGCGTGTTGCAATGTTGTTTATAAATGTATTAGCAAGATAGTGGCTGATCGTATGAAAAAAGCGCTTTCAGAGATTGTCAGTGTTAATCAATCTGCTTTTGTCCCTGGGAGAAAGATTTCAGATAATATCTTGCTCACCCAGGAGCTTATGCATAATTATCACAGGAATTTTGGCCCTCCTAGATGTGCTTTTAAAGTGGATATTCAGAAAGCATATGACACGGTCGATTGGGATTTCTTAAAGGATGTGTTACTTGGATTCGGGTTTCATCACAGGATGGTGGACTGGATTATGGTTTGTGTTTCGACTACATCTTATTCTATCTGTATTAATGGCAATACGCATGGTTATTTCAAAGGTAAGAGAGGTTTGAGGCAAGGGGATCCGGTTTCTCCATACTTGTTTACGCTTGTTATGGAAGTTTTAACATGTATTCTGCAACAAATGTCTAGGCTTGATGTGTCCTTCAGGTTCCATAATAAATGTGAAAAGCAGAAAATTATCAATCTTTGTTTTGCGGATGACCTTTTTTTGTTTGCGAGAGGTGAAGTTCATTCGGCTAGATGTATTATGGAGGCTTTGTCAAAGTTCACTAAGAGGTCAGGTTTAGTGCCGAGCATTCAAAAGAGTACATCTTTCTTTTGTAATGTTCCTAGGCATATTAAAAGTGCTATTCTAGAGTTATTGACTTTCGTTGAAGGTACGCTTCCTGTAAGATATCTTGGGGTCCCGCTTATATCCTCAAGGCTCCTTTATAAGGATTGTAGTGTTTTGGTTGAGCGATTGGAGCAGCGTATATCGTCCTGGACTGCGAAATTTTTATCGTTTGCGGGTGGATTACATCTTATTATATCGGTTCTTTCAGCTATGCATATCTATTGGTCGTCAGTTTTTATTTTACCGGCTAGAATTATTAATGATTTGGAACGAAAATTGAGAATTTTTTTATGGTCCCAAGGTACTTCTTTTCGAAAGGCAAAGGTGTCGTGGAAGAATGTTTGTAATCCGAAATTTGAAGGTGGGCTAGGCATAAAACGGATAGGAGAAGTTAATAAGGCGTTGATGGCTTCTCATATATGGAGTATTATTTCTAACAGGGAGTCCTTATGGGTTGATTGGATCCGGTCGTACAGGCTCAAGGGTAGGAATTTTTGGGAGTGTAATATTCCTTCTAATTGTTGTTGGAGCTGGAGAAAGATTTTACAGGTTAGACCGAGTATTAGACAGCATATATGGTCTAGGGTGGGTAATAGGAGGTCCACGTCGGCTTGGTATGATATCTGGTGCGAAGGTGGCCCTTTATGTTCGTTTTTTACGGCGCGAAATATTACCAATTCGGGTTATCGGTTGGATGATAAAGTGAGTGATGTTTGGGCTGATGGTAATTGGAGATGGCCGCTAGCCTGGAGGGATACATTTCCGGTCCTTATTCATGCGTCTAATATAACTATTAACAATTCTATTGCTGATCGTTTTTTATGGAAGGATGGGAATGAATTGTCAGGTTATTCTTCAGCGTTAGTTTGGAATTCGATCCGGTCGAGGGAGCCTGATATTCAATGGGTTAGCATTGTCTGGTTCGCTCAGTGTATTCCCAAGCATGCTTTTCTTTTGTGTTTGATTATGAGGCGGAAACTTTTGACTCAAGATAAGATTATTCAGTGGGACTTTGAGAGGAGGAAAAACATGAATATGATGTGCTGCCCTTTGTGTTATGCGAATTATGATTCTCATCCGCACCTTTTCTTTGAATGTCCGTTCTCAATGCAAGTTTGGAATGGTGTTCGTGGAAAGGCAGGCATGTCTAGTGTGGAACCAAAGCTAGTGTCTATTGTGGAATGGTTGTCTTTGCGGTCCAACTCGAAGTCAGCAGGTTATTTGATTAGTAAATTGGTGGTGGCAGCGTCCGCGTATGTTATATGGCAGGAAAGGAATGATCGTTTGTTTAAGAATCATACCAGGCCGCCAGATGCTATTTGCAAAACAATCCTACAAACTGTTCGTTACAAGTTGCTAGGGGTGAAGTTTAAAGACACGGAAAATGTGAGAAGACTCTTAGAGGAATGGGATATCCGAAGTGGTGATGGTAGAGGCAACGGAGGCTGATTAGTTTAGTGTGTCCTTTGTGTCTAGATGTTTGTCTAGTTGTTGGTGTTTTGTTTAGTTTGTTCTGATTCTTTTTGGTTTACTTTAATGGGTTATGTCTCATGATTGAACTAGTGTGGATATCTCCTCACTACTTGTTTTATTTGCTTGTTGATATATAGAATCACCGGGGTAACCTTTTACCAAAAAAAAAAAAACATGCTTAGACAAATACAAGAGAATATATTTATGAAAATATATTTCTTAATAGATTAAATAACTTGGACAAGTTATGAATATGAAATGAAGTTTTGGATAGAATACATAACTCGGGTGAAAAATACAAGATACTTATATTTATTTTTGAGAAAATAATATAAGTAAGATACATAGTTAAAAATATAAATTATTTTTTAACACAAGAACACATACATAAAAGATGGTGACTTGTACTTGTGCGATACAAGTCTAGTGACTAACGTTAATAAAACACGTGTAGGTCACGACGCTATATAAGCAAACCCGGTGAAGTTTACGACGCAAGAAACGCAAAGTTGTGAGTTCATGCTCCCCCTTTTCTTTTAACTATATTCAGTTTTATAACTTCGGGGGTGAAGTACATGTTACTAAATGATTACAGAAAAGTGAGTTTATGTCCCCACTTTTAATCTTTTACATACTTTTTAAACTTGGGGAAAATACATGTGTTATGGTATGATGGATACAAGAACTAAGGAATGATACTAGAAAGCGTGTCACGAATAGGGTACCAGAAGCACCATTAATCGTGTATATACTAAGACCGCAGGACAAAAGGTTAGATCTAATGGGTTTTCGGGCAGCCACACTCTTGGTGAAAACTAGTACCAAGTAGTGCTTTTGTGTCTCCGTCGTGAATCGACAACTAGAAAAATGCCTATGGTTTGGATGCTTCCTATGTCGTGTCACATGTTAATGGCCTTGCAACCCATTAACAATCTCGATACATACAGAAATACTTGATTTATACAAATTACATACCATGTTTTCATACAAAGTATACAAACGTTCAATACAAAAACTGCATGAATTCACACCAACATTATGTTGATGATTTTCCAAAAACTCACATGTATTTCAGGTAACTAAGGTGGATGTGCGGTCATACTCTTGCTCTTGGATGTTGTTTATGTTGATCTTTGAATAAAGTTGTAAACTTATCAAACAAAATGTTGTCTTGTGATGTAAACACTTAATCTATGTTTTCAGTTATGTAATGTTATTGGCATTTGAAGTTATTTTTACGAGCATGTAGTATGTTTACCAATCATATGCAATGAAAACCTTTCATGATCACACCTCGTGCTTCCGCCTTAGAAAGGGGTGTGACATTTTAGATGTTGGACCTATTCCTAGGCCCTAATTCTATTATCTGAATGCTTTCTGCAGAGTTGCTGACACAGTGTGTCTTACCTGTGAGTTTACTATTCTTTCTGACGCAACGCTTAAAGTGATGCATAAAGCAATATTTGAAGTATAAAACGTGCATGAATTCACGTGTATAGCATGTAATCAGACAATGTTGACATTTATGCACATAATTGCAGATAATAAATAATATTAAAATAGTACGGAAATTACCGGTTTTGAGCCAGTTGTCACAAAAGATACCCTTTGGTGGTATAGACGAGTCACACAGGTTTGAATGTATTCAACTAGAACGAACAAAAGTTAGTTTTCACAATTAAAACATGAACGATTGAACGATGGTTTATAACACGGTCGAATTGAACGATTGAAAACACTGACGATTGAAAACACGTACAATTGAACGATTGGTTATGGTAAGTGATTAGATAACGGGGAGGGTGTAATGTGATAAAAGCATGGTAGATACGCCGCTGGTACTTCTTATATATAAGTGCTTTTATCATATTACATTATGTGGCATTATTTAGTTCACTTGGACGAATGTTTTCAAACAATGTCACGCAACGATGTTTACTAAATGATATAAACCATACAAGTTTTCTCACGAGACGATTTATAATTTGGTTTACAAAAGCAAATATTTTAGTCAAGATTCATGGCAATGAGGTTTTTCTTAAACATATAACCAACTTGTTTTAGTTGATTAATCATGTTGAAATACCAAACACTTTTCGATACATGGTTTTCAATTATCGACTCTAGTAGTCGTACGAGGTATTGCAATATGTATACAAGCCATGAATTTGACATACTCACAAAACCTATGTACTCGCCGAAATTTTTATACTGACTTTATTTTCACATATGTTTCACGTGCAGTTGTTTGATGATCATGATGCAAAACATAGGATTGGACGTGGGCCTTAGTGACATAAAACACGAAAGACAATATGTTGAACTCATTTTTTTTATTTCAAGACAATGTTAAACAATTATCAATTCAATAAAACATAACTTCAATTGTGAAACAATGATTCTGTTACGACACTCCCCGACGTTTCCGCCGTGGTTTTGTTGTTTTACGCGGTCGGGGTGTGACAGTAAAAAAAATGAAGAATCTACCGGAATCTTCACAGAGGCTGTCCCAATAAACTCTGTTCTGGTAGATCAACCAAAGACGATTTACCTCTGTCACGACGTCGAGGAAGGTGGATTTGTTCATAGCTACAGCCGTGAAGAGTTAATGGAGATGATGGGAATAAACAATGAATCCTTCAAATTCGATTTCGAAAAGAATTGGAAGAGATTAATCCAAATGAACCAAAAAGCTATGTTTTCAAAGACATTCCTGACGCCAACGATCTTAAAAACGTTGTCGTGGAGGATGATACTGATTCTGACAAAGATGAGCCATTCAGATACTCAGGTGAAGGATTAGAGGACTTCCCAACATTCACATAATTGTTTTCTACTTATAGTGAAGATATGCTGCGTAGGAAAGTTGAAGAAAGGGTTCGTGATGAAGGTGAACCATCGACAGTTTCGAAAGAAGATCTTCGTGAAGCACGAAAGAAGTGGATATGCCGAAGGAATGAAAGTATAAAAGACCACTTGCTTTCTTCACAAGACATCCTGATGCGTCGTTAGGTGATATACTTTCATGGGGTTATTTGGATGATATGAAAGTTTATGCGATCAAGAGAGAGTATAGAATTTAATATTTCAAATACCTGAAAGATACAAAGACTCTACCATGGTGGGATGTGGAAGAGTTAGTTCCAACGAAGTTGATTCAAACTAACATATTGAACGAAGTACGTTTTCACGAAGCCAGACTATGGGGTGTTATCAATTATCAAGCGATGAATGGTTTTCCTGATTGGAAACCCCATTACCCCAAGAAGATCATGAAGATTGATCCAGTTATGGGTGAGAAGGATGTAACTCTGCACATCAAGAGACCGCGTTGTATGAGTAATATGCCGCTAAAGAAAATGGAACGAGATTTCTATACGGAGTTTCAGGTTTGGTATTGTGATCCTAAAATTGCCGAAGCAGTCATTGCAATGAAGAATGAGGAAACTTGGATGTGGAGAGGAATTAGAGTACTAGACCCGATGTGGCTAGTTAACTGCTCAAAGAAAGACATTGAATTCTTGTTCTTCACGAAGATCTGGTACTTAGAAGATGATAAAGAACAAGCAATGCAATTCCAAAAGATAGTCAATGTCTGTTACGGAAAAGACATCCATTCAGGGCATTATTGGAAATCAAACTAGAGAGACTTGGAAAGAATAGAGTTTCTAAAGGAGGAGAAAAGAATCGAGCGGATCAATGAATAAATAAAGAAAGCTACTTTTCTGGCAGGTTTGCAGCTGCCGAACAAACCGGTCGAGACTAATCAAACTCCTATTCCAAGTGAAGAGAAGGAGAAAGTCAGAATTACAAAGTTCTTCGACGCTAGTGTGAATGCTAGAGAATGGTGGTTAACAAAAGGAATATTCGAAGAAGAGAGTTGGGAGAAGAGCAAAGACAGAAGAAGAGAAAGTGGTAGAGTTTTGAAAACTGAATGTGACTACGGCTACATCCAAGGGGGAGTCTATGAGTACATATGTCTGTAGCCTATGTCCACGTGTCGTGTCTAGTTTGTAATGTATAGATTATGTAGTATATCGTAACGAAAGGTTAGTTTTGTATGTAAGAACTTTCACACGAAAGAGTTTTTCGTGCGAAAGGGAATTCAATGCCTTTCATGTGATAGAGTCCTCTCGTCCCAGGCATTTCGTGCGATAGGCAATTGCCTATAAATAAGGGATGAGGTTCTCTCATTTGTAACTTTTGGCTCTAGAGGGGAAACTCTACCAAAATTGATTCTTGGTTCTGTACTTCAAATCTTTTAATAGAATCAAGGTTTAAATGGTATATTCTTATGTGTGTCAACTTCATACATGGATTCCACACATGATATGAAGATTATCTTATCGCCCGGGGGCATTCGGAGACCCGAAACGGTCCTCACAATTTTACAATTCAATTAACTCTACATACTCCCCCTCAGTTGATCACATAAACCAATCAGTTCATACAAGAGAAAAAGGTGAAGTGTGTGATAATATATCACTAACAGGTGTGATCTATTTATACTAAGTACGAAAGCTCTGTTCAGTAATTGGCTGACATCACCCTGATAGTGATATCTAACATTCCTAACAGAAAATATGCCACGGATGTTACAAACATCTATGCAAATCCTAACATTTGTTTTGACTAGTCTAAACACCAATACAAGATAAATACTGTTACTTTAGGAAAACACTGTCTAAGCTATCCTCTGTTGCAGTTGTCTAAACATCTGTTTGGCCATACAAATGTTTGGTATTCTTCATCAGACCTTTGACTTCATCAGTGTTTTGGTCTTCAACAGCCTTTAGCTTTTAACAGATATTTTATCCTCTTGAACAACAGTTCCAAGTCTTGATCAGATGTTTGCTTTGTTCTTGAACAAATGTTCTGAATAGGTGTTCAAGATTCACTATCTTTGGGGAGAGACTGGTTCGATCTTTTGCTTATTTCTTGATTAGTGGATCATGCTTTGGCTTTTGGATATCATCTGTTCTTTTACAGGTCCATCAAATGGCGGCAACACCTCCCGAAAGACCTCTGTCAGCAAAGGACCAAGCTTTGAAGCCCAATCTTCAATAAGTTCATCTCCATCCAAACTCTTCATGGGAAATTCCAACATATTATGAGTCCAAACACCCAAATAATCATCATCATCACACAACCCTTGACCAATACACATACTCTTATCCAGGATATCAAACCAAATTACAACAAATAGAAGATACGGTCAAAACCTTATACATTCTGTATGTGTAAATGCCTAGTGAAGGAGGCTAGCAACAACCGACTACAACTTATACAGAACATTATGAAATATTAAAAAAAACATGCTTTTCTTGATGTATATCTTATCTTTTAGGTAAAGGGTTGTTATCAACTGAGGCAAAACTATTGGATTACTTTAATCCTTGTCGTCTGTGGGACTTGAACCCAAGACCTCTCCCTTCCCAAACCCAGTGTTTAAATCGAGACTAAAACAAAATCAGAAACTAACAAACCAGAAAACATTCCAAGATTAAGCAAATTAAACAACACTAACCACCTTTGTAAACTCAATTATAAGCATGTTACCCGGAAGAATGAAACCTTGAAATGCTGCAATCACTGCGCTATCATCAATAAAATTGAGGAACGCGTAGCTCCAACTAGGCTAAAATGTCACACTCTAGAGCTCCCCAAACTCCCTAAACTGATTACTCAATGCAATATCGGTTAAGGTATGCTGTAAATTCCTTATCCACAGATGTCTTGAAGGAGGTGCACTACTACAACCATGATGACTTTTCTCTTCCGATCTCAAAGGATAGTCCCTCCTCGGTCTGTCACGCCCCCTCTTAAACTCTAAATAACGATTTTTTTTCATATTATTAATATTGATTTATACATAATATTTTGAAAAACGAGATCGAGATAGCATTTTAACGTAATTAAAGAACTTATGTACTATTACTCCTTTTATACTCCAAATACCAAAAACAACTTTATGAACATTCAAATCTTATATTTATATCATCTGTAAAGCCAAAAATGAAGCGTTTAGTTTCTATTTCAATAAAAACACACACACATGCACAAATCATTTGAATTTTTTTAACATCACAACTCCAAACATCAATTGTTACTTCATAACCCTAGAAACTTGTCACTACCAATACAAATCAAATATTGTGAAAACTTTATATGAATTAGAACAATCAACACACGAAACGTCATCATTAACCCTAAAACAAAGAACAATAACAAGAAGTATTAACAAGAAATTAAGAACTAACCATTATCGTTCAAATTCAGTGATTACGAAATTGTACTACGGGATTGACGCCTTTACTATATTAGGGTAAGAACATTAACACACGGAGAAGAAGCTAAATTAGAGGAGAAGAATTAGCTTATGAAGAAAGATACGATGATACGTCCATATATATAAATCCATGCAATAACATCATTGACCACTACTATATAAATTTACTCATCACCCCCTAAACAAGAAACAATAATAATAAAATTGACACTTACCCCCTACATATGGGGTTGACTAATCCAAGGGTGACGAGTTTAATGGTGATGGAGGTGAGATGAAAGGTTGCTTCAGAAAAGGGTTTTACGAAAGGTACTCTTTAAACATAAGCTATTACTCGTTGTAGGGCCTGGGGCCTCCACTATTTTAGGGCCCTAAATTTTAAACCCCTCTTATTTATATATGTAAGTTATGCACTGCTAAGTGCTGAAATATGATAGACCCGTTTCTTGGAAATCTTTATTTCTTACTTTCTTAAGTCTCAACCTTCACAGTATGATTATGCATTCATGTTATATTTTTGTCAATTTCTTATAAATTTATGATTAACTAATTATCTATTTGTAATTGTTTAAATTGATTATGTATCTTGTTTAGTTTATTTATATGAATAGTCTAAATCATGGTTTGAAAAATTACAATTTTGTTAGTTGATTTGTGTGAATGATTAGAATGAATTGATATAGTCCGTTCCAAGCCCAGATCAAGAATTAGGGTCTAAAGTATAATGAAATTTCAAAAGAAAACTCGGATTTTAGTTTCGTCTTGGCCTCCAAATTGGTTAAGCTGACCGTACAGGTTAGAGACGTGTCTATAATTCCATGTAACAAACTAATATCATGCTACCAAACACTCAAAACAGAGTGAACTACAAATACAAAGAAGAATTACTTGTATTTCTCAAAGTTAAAGTACGAAATATATACGGTATTTATAGACTAAGAAAAGCAGCCATCACCACTTTGGTGGGGTGGCAGAGGCTTTGTGCCTCTTGGAGAGAGACCAGGGGTCAATTCCTGGCATGGGTAAATTGGTCTAATTTAGAAGTAGTGATTATGTAACCTTTGCCGTTCAAAAAAAAAAAGAAAAAGAAAGCAACTTGTCTACCTTATATAGTAATATTTAATTTATATTTTCTAACAAATAAAGATAACAATAGCAACATAAAAAAGACAATAATCACAATGATCATAATCACTGAAAGAAGCATTAAATTAAGAATCTACATGTGTTAAATATAAAAAGACAAATATGAGCGATGACATGGTCAGAAGAAGACTAAGAATGGATCAAGTGATGAAGTTGGTCGTTTCTTTTTAACTGCAACAGGCTCCTCCTTGAGCAGGAGCCCCGTCTCTTCCACCTGACGGCCCGGCAGTGCCACCGTACCCGACTTTAATCCCATAAGACTGCCATAACCCAAAAACAGTAGGGATGGAGAATACTTTAGCACAAGTTAAACTGGAATGTGTTGGATTGACCCCCAAACACTTTTCATCTACTTCTAAAAAAGAAATAGGTAGTATGTTAACTGTGACTAGAAGATAACTATTGTTACAATGATAATCCAATTTTTTTTGATAAAACAATTTAGGAGGGTGTGTGTAGTAAAAATAGACTTGGGCCAACATTTAACCGTCTGACCCGTTCTTTTAACTAAATTTCTTTACTTGTTTGGTATAAAGCACAACCCAAATCTAAAAAGTAAACGGGTGGTAATTGTTGCGTCTAATTAAAAAAAGCAACCAAATGAAAACATGCCTCGTTAGATACGTCAAAAACTCCATCTTGAATCTTCTTATAAATTGTTCCCGCTGTGTTTATAAATGCCTGAAAAGGGAGATTATCAGAAATCGTAAAATAGTAATTATTATACAAGATATAAGAAATTACCTCCTCGACATTCTGTGCGGTTTTGGCAGAGGCTTCCATAAATACGAGACCATTTTCCTTGGCAAACTGTTCTCCTTCTTCAGTGCTAACAGCCCGTCTGTGTGCAAGATCACACTTGTTACCAATAAGCATAACAGTCATATTAGCGTTTGCATGCTGCCTAGCATCCTCCAACCAGCTTGCAAGGTGATTGAAAGTTTCCCTCCTGCATTATAACCAATCCACCACGTTAACGTTATAGTAAGGCAGTTATAGTAAGCTTTCAAAATTAAAAATGAGATCACTGATTGAAGATATTTAATTGAACTTGTAAACTTCAAAAATGAAGTCAGAACTTGAGCCATAAAAAAATGTCCACACTTTCTTATTTAGTATGTTATACATATATACATAGAGAGATGGTCATTCGATACAAAACAACTTTTAAGATTAAGAACCACTTAAACACTTGCATATCGTTTTGACTGTGACCCTTTCTCTCTCCCACTAAATCTAGTATGCCGTCGCCCAAATAGTTGTCTACTTAAAACTGGTTTTGTATTAACCAATTTTGAGTAGAGAACTGCAAGAACCACATAAACACTTGTACCACTTCCGCTTCATAAATCTCACTCTCCCCCTACCACGTATCACATCCAGATTCCTCTCATACCCTTTTTACCCAAACTTCCTTTTTAGTATATGATGCCCAGCCTACACACACACACACACACTTGACTAAGTTAACAAAAGTTTATTTTTAGTGATGTCCTTTTATCCTAGTTTTTTAGAAAAGAAATTAGACGGACTAGAACATCGATCTAGTGCAAAATTTGGACTTGTGCTTGCTTTACCACCAGAACAATGATCCGGAGACAAAAGAAGTACACAAACCAGAAATGAAATGCATAAACGACATGTGAGAAGGAAACTTTTTATCTTGCAATGGAATCATACCTGGTTATGTCATAAACCAGGAGTGCTCCAGCAGCACCTCTATAGTAAGACCTTGTTATAGATCTAAATGATTCTTGGCCCGCCTGTCATACCAAAAATCAAAAAAGCACAAAGATGAATAGAAATTTAGAGATTTGTCAGAAGACTGACTAGTAGACGAAAGAAAATAACAAACCGTGTCCCAGATCTGCAGTGTAACATCTGTGCTTGTAATCATTGTGAACAGTTCTTTCATCAATAAAAGAATGTTATTTGATCCCAATGTTTGTTTGGTTGTGTTTTACATTTTTCATGTTTTGACTTTTATTCAATTTCAAACTCTATATCGCTTTCTAGAGAGTTATACGCAAACTGGTGCGTAAACGTAATCAGTTTAATGCGAAAAATACTCCAAAACATCAACATATACTTAACATACCCTAAATAACCTTTACAAAACTTAGAAATAAGTTTTAAAGGCTTTGGTATGGCAAAAACAAGTTAATTCGCTTACAGGGACTAAACTTGACAAACTGCGAAAGTATGCCAATTTGAACTGTAACGAACATCCCGGAACATGACCATAAGTCAAACACACCTTAAATATCCTTTATATAGCTTAGAAATAGGCTTTGAGGGGTTCGGTGTGCTAAAATAAACTTTTGGGTCATTCAGGGACTAAAAGCGTCAAAAAGTGCACAAGTTTGCATTTTAGCGCATAACTTACGTTCAGAATACATCCGGACATCCAAAAATTTATGTAAGCACTAAAACATTTTGTTTTAGTGTTTGGCATAAGAAAAATCCATTCGTCACGCAATTTGGATCGTTTTCGCGCTTATGCGCATTCCGTCGTAATTAAGCGAACATCGCGATCGTACGGCCAAACGAACCGACACCCGAGATATTTTTGAACACATTTTAAGTTCCCTATACTTTAACTTCATTTTAGAGCTTTGAAATGGGGTTAACGGGCCTTGAACGTGTCGGAAATGAGCTTATTACACATGATGTTATTAAAGTTACTAGAAGTTTTGGAAGGTTTGGTATGCCGAAATCAAGTTAATTCGCTTACAGGTACTAAAGTTGACAAACTGCGAAAGTATGCCAATTTGAACTGTAACAGACATTCTGGAACATGACCATAAGTTAAACATACCATAAATATCCTTTACATAGCTTAGAAATAGGCTTTGAGGGGTTCGGTGTGCTAAAATAAACTTTTGTGTCATTCAGGGACTAAAAGTGTCAAAAAGTGCACAAGTTTGCATTTTCGCGCATAACTTACGTTCTGAATACATCTGGACATCCAAAAATTTATGTAAGCATGACTACATTATATTTTAGTGTTCGCTATAAGAAAAATCCATTCGTCGCGTCATTTGGATCGTTTTTCGCGCTTATGCGCATTCCGTCGTAATTAAGCGAACATCGCGATCGTACGGCCAAACGAACCGACATCTGAGATATTTTTGAGCATTTTTTGAGTTCCCTATACTTTAACTTCATTTTAGAGCCTTGAAATGAGGTTAACGGGGTTCAAACGCATCGAAAAAGGCCTTAAACACGTGCAGGGACCATTTCTGCCATTTTGGAAACAATTCTGAAACAGAGGGGCAGTGGCGTAGCGCGAGCCCTAAGGGCCTATGCAGTCGCGCTACGCGAGTGCCTTATCTGGGCAGAAAACTCAGTTTTGCATTTTCGGGACCAGATTCGATGTATTAGCCGTTGTTTAATTCTCAACCACACATTCTAACTTGCTTAGTCAGCGGATAAGGATGGAATTTAGGCACCATAACTTTCCGACACTTGTACGGATATGATTAAGGCACGATATTCGACAAACGATCTTAACGGTTCAGGTATTCCTATAAATACCCCAACACCCCCATTGCTAAAATCACTAGAACTTTGATTTGAGAAACTCTAAGTTGAAACTATTGTTTCATACCTGAGATTTTTGAATCGAGGTTAGCATTCGGGGACCCTTCGTAAGTATTCTTTCGTTCTTTTCCTTATTTTATTGCTTTTCGAGTCAGAAAGTCAAACTTTGTTTGACTTTCAGCGTTGACAAGTAATGGTCAATGCGAAGTTCGTTTGAACTTCGCAACGTGAGTGTAATCACGTTGGTTATAGTCCCTTGGGACTATGCCTACTGATTACCACGTTGTCTAGGGTCGTAGGGTAAGCGATCTAATAAATCGCTTATGCCTCGAACCCGACCCAGTTTGGTCGATCATTAAGATCCGACCAAACACATTAGGTGACCATAGAGTAGGGAATAACCTTCCGAGGTCAAACCCTATGGTCACATCGTTTGATTAGTTGTATGATAGGTAGTTTATATGCCTTAGGTAAATTACCAGAATACCCTTTTCATGTATAATTGGTAATTAAGCATATGCAACCTAAACCTTTGTCACTTAACTGATTATGTAACATGTTTAGGCATATAACACTTGTCATAGGGCTAGTTAGGCGGTCCGAACGCGTTTCACGCGCCCGACGCGTTAAAGTAGCATAAGCTACCTAAACGGGTCGTAATGGGTCGTAAGCCCTTAGGTTAAGTTTCATTTAGTATGTAGGCTTTGTTAAACCAAATGACACGAGTCTCTACACTCGTTTGGTTTACAAACCCTAATGCTACTCGATCTTCCGATCTAGGTCCGGTTAATTAACATAGTTACCTATATTAGGTGCCGTTTGATATCCGCGATCTCTAGCATTGTTTGGTTGTTACTCAAGGACTACTGAGCAATCTCAAGTGAGTACATAGACCCCTCTTTTACTGTTTTCCAAACTGTTTTGGGGTGGAACACATGTGCCTACTTGTTACTTTCATGCTTTCCTGTTTTCACATCATATACATGCTATGTTCGTTAGTACATTATAGTACATGATTTCATTACATCTTATGCTAGGTGTGCCCATTGTGTGCATTACTTGGTACATTGTTTTACATTACATTTCATGCTAGGTGTGCCCATTGTGTGCATTACTTAGTACATCGTTTTACATGACATTTCACGCTATGTATGTTCATTTGATTACATACTTAGTGCATTATTTTCACATGCTTACATTTTGGTATGACATTTTGTTTGTTTACATGGGACAATACATTCATTAACACCGATCATGCCGTTCGTTAGTAGGTAGTGGTACCATAGGAATTGACAACTCCCGTTCCGGACGTCCCAGGGAAAGGGGATGAAAGGAATGACCGAATTCGATGATATAAGACAGATAGACCTTTAATTTGTTTAAAGGGTTTATCACCACAGTCGCAAGGCTTGGATGTATGCATTTTCACAATACCGCATAGATGTTCATATTAAATAGTTGCATGCATTTACACAAAACATAGCTTTGATTTAAACCAAGTTTTACTTCAATACTTTGTTTTTGTGCATATGGTTTAGTTGAGACATTTCACTTGCCATACATGACATTTTGACATGGATATTTGACATAGACATTTGACATGGATATTTGACATAGACATTTGACATGGATATTTGACATAGACATTTGACATGGATATTTGACATAGACATTTTGACATGATTTACATCTTGACATGAACACTTTGACATATTATTCAATACATTTGACAATTCGTTTAAACATAGACTTCTTACATTGGTTTGATTAAGTGATTAAGTAACGATGCGTGTGTAATATGATACAAGCATGGTGGATACGCCGCTGGTACTTCCTATATATAAGTGTTTGTATGGTATTACATGTCGTAACGTTATTTGAATCATTTCAGTTTGAGACATAGAACATTTCATACAAATAACATACTTTTCACAAGACATTGATTTATAAACAACTTATCTTATGCAAACATATTTTACTTGGTTATTCATTTAACCTTACATTTATTTATACTTATCATCTGATCGTATCGTTTTTCAAATGATTTAAAAGACAAAGCAAATAACAAGGTTCATGACTAAACATTTTCTCAAACATAAGTCATGAATCTTATTTTCACAAAACCTATGTATCTCACAGGCATTTTTATGCTGACGTACCTATTTTCACATGTGTTTTTCAGGAGCTGTTGCATAAGATGATCAAGATACACATAGACAGACTTGGGCTTTAGTGACAATAAAAGATGCAAGACTAGTTAATTATGTTGTATTTTCCTTGTTTGTTAAGACATTGTAACACTTTTAATCAATAAAACGAAACTTAAATCTCCATGGTTGTGAAACATTAATTCTGTTACAACACTCCCCGATGTTTCCGCCACGTTTTGTATGTTCTGCGTGGTCGGGGTGTGACAGAAAAGATGGTATCAGAGCTAATGGTTATAGGGAATTAGGTTATTAGTAATGCTTTGACCTAGTCTATAACCTTCTTAGGACCCTAACGCGAGTTTACTTGCGTTTAGTCATAAAACAATACTGTCACCTATCCTTAGGTGACAACCACAACAAGAAAATAAATTTCAAAACCGCTTTGAAAACTAATCATCTGTTCTAGGATGATTGATTACTAGGTTTTGAACTCTCTATTATATGGTTTTGAACCCCTTTGAGTTTTCAAAATCTCGTCAAGGTTTTGGGTTTTAAATAATGTGAACACGTGCAAACTGGAAGGGTGAATACCTGTATTCTGGGTTTTCTGTCTAGGCAAGCACTTCGTATACATCTCATCAGACGCGAGACCAGTTGTGCTTACCTGGGAATTCTTGGGATGAGTGTTCACTTATAGGCGAGCATGTCTTCGCGATACATTATTTTTGACCCATTTACTTTGATTTGTCACCATCTCATTTGTTTGCCTTATGTAACAAACAAATGATCACAATTTTCATTCGTTACCATTCTGTATTAATTATCCGATAAACTTTCACTCGTTTCTTCCTATGTCTTTCATTTTCTTCTAGAATGTCTATTCCTCTCAGCACTGGTCAAATGTCCGAGCAAACAGCCAAATTTGCCCAGCAAATAGGCGAGGTGATACTAAAGTCTGTAGATTTAGGCATTGCCATGGCTCGTCTCAAAAATAAAGCCTCTCGTCTCGACAATGAAGCCACTCAAGAGCCACCAAAGGAAGCAGAAGTCAAACCAGCACCAAAATCAAGGAAGCGTAAGGCTTCAAGGAAACCCGTAGCGGTTACACCTAATCAAGCGGAACCTAGCCATGTGGCAAGGCCACACCAGCCAGGAAGCCATACAATGGAACTGCACCCTTGTGCAACCAATGTAACCTTCATCATCACCCTAGTGTGAAGTGCCGCAAATGTCAGATTTGTGAACTTATAGGTCATACAGCAAGGGTTTGCCCAACTGCAGCTGTACCAAATCAAGCTGGTGACACTCCTGCTCAAGCTCGTTTCTCACGAGGGCTTTGCTATAACTGTGGCGAGATGGGCCATTTCCTAAGGGATTGCCCAAAGCTTGCTAATGCAAATTTGACCCACGGATGAGCAGTTGGCTGAGTAGAAGATGTTGCTGTCTTATGCTTTTGTTCTTTTGTTATCCTTGTAATGTGAAACAATCTGTTTGTTTATAAATAAAAGTTGTTGTTCACAATTCTGATATACAAGTATAATTACATGTGTTTATGGCATTTCCCTATAATACCTGTATCAAGGAACTATGTTCCTTACAAACTACTCTTGTGATTCTCTCTTTCAAATGATCGCTCATGATACCCTCAAACATTTTAAGTACTCGTTTCATTCTAAGAAACAAAGTACAGAAAATAAAGTGACATTATGAGTGATCATGCTTTCCGAGTCCGAAAGTCAAACTTTTGTTTGACTTTCTGCATTGACCAGTTTATGGTCAATGCGAAGTTCGTTTGAACTTCGCAACGTGAGCGTAATCACGATGGTTATAGTCCCTTGTGACTATGCCTACTGATTACCACGTTGTCTAGGCTCAGTGACGAGCCGTAGTTTCGGTCAAAATGCGCATTCGTGCGTATTTTGTAACCAAACTACTCTTAGGTATCAAAACCGTTTGTTTTGATACCAAACTTGTTTTCAAACTTAGTTAAGCATGTTTTAACATGCTTAGCTCGTCACTTTTAGTTTTGTGCTTGTCTAGGGTCGTAAGGGTAAGCGATCTAATAAATCGCTTATACCTTCGAACCCGACCCATTTTGGTCGATCATTAGGATCCGACCAAATACTTTAGGACCATAGTATATAGGGAATAACCTTCCGAGGTTATACCCTATGGTCACATCGTTTGAGTAGTTGTATGATAAGTAGTTTATATGCCTTAGGTAAATTACCGGAATACCCTTTTCATGAGTAATTGGTAATTAAGCATATGTAACCTAAACTTTCATCACTTAACTGATTATGTAACATAATTAAACATTTTAGGCATATAATACTTGTCATAGGACTAGTTAGGCGAACGACGCGTTAAAGTAGCATAAGCTACCTAAACGGGTCGTAATGGGTCGTAAGCACTTAGGTTAGGTTTCATTTAGTATGTAGGCTTTGTTAAACCATACTGCATGAGTTCCCATACTCATTTGGTTTACGAGCCCTCATTCTATCCGATCTTCCGATATAGGTCCGGTTTATTAACATAGTTACCTATATTAGGCGCCGTTTGATTCCGAGATCTCTAGCATTGTTTGGTTGTTACTCAAGGACTACTAAGCAATCTCAAGTGAGTACATAGACCCCTCTTTTACTGTTTTCAAACTGTTTTGGGGTGGAACACATGTGCCTACTTGTTACTTTCATGCTTTCCATGTTTTCATATCATATGCTTGTTATGTTCAGTAGTACACTTATAGTACATGATTTCATTGATTTCATGCTATGTATGTCCATTGTGTGCATACTTAGTACATTGTTTTACATTACATTTCATGCTATGTATGTTCATTGTTGCATACTTAGTACAGTTGTTTCACATCACATGCTATGTATGTCTATTGTTGCATACTTAGTACAGTTGTTTCACATCACATGCTATGTATGTCTATTGTTGCATACTTAGTACAGTTGTTTCAGGTCACATGCTATGTATGTCTATTGTTGCATACTTAGTACAGTTGTTTCACATCACATGCTATGTATGTCTATTGTTGCATACTTAGTACAGTTGTTTCACATCACATGCTATGTATGTCTATTGTTGCATACTTAGTACAGTTCACATGCTATGTATGTCCATTTGTTGCATACTTAGTAGTTGTTTTCATTAAATGCTTACATTTTGATATGATATTTGGTTTGTTTTGATGGATCAATATACATTCATTAACACCGATCACGCCGTTCGTTAGTAGGTAGTGGTACCATAGGAATTGACAACTCCCGTTCCTGAAATCCTGGGTTTGTTTGGATTGGAAGGAATGACCGAATTCGATATACATAAGCACAGATAAACCTTTAATTTGTTTAATGGTTTATCGCCACAGTCTCAAGGCTTGGATGTATGCATTCTCACAATACCGCATAGATATTTATATCAGTATAGCATGCATTTGTTCCACAAAACATAGCTTTGATTTAAACCATGTTTTACTTCAATACTTTGTTTTTGTGCATATGGTTTAGTTGATATATTTCACTAGCCATACATATCATTTTGGGTTACACATTACATGATTTACATTTGACACATAAACATTATTGACATTGGTTATACATTACATGACTTACATCTTGACATAAACATTTTGACATATTATTCAATACATTTGGCAATTGGTTTAAACATAAACATTCTACGTTGATTGGTTTGGTTTGAGTAAGTGATTTAAGTAACGAGGCGTGCGTAATATGATACAAGCATGGTGGATACGCCGCTGGTACTTCCTATATATAAGTGATTGTATGGTATTACATATCGTAGCGTTATTTGAATCATTTCAATTTGGACATATAACATTTTATACAAATAACATACTTTTCACAAGACATTAATTTACAAACAACTTATTTTATACAAACTCATTTTACATGGTTATTCATTTAACCATACATTATTCTCTTATTTATACATATCATCTGATCTTATCGTTTTTCAAATGATTTAAAAGACAAAGCAAATTACAAGGTTCATGACTAAACATTTTCTCAAACATAAGTCATGAATTCTGTTTTCACAAAACCTATGTATCTCACAGGCATTTTTATGCTGACGTACCTATTTTCACATGTGTTTTCAGGAGATGATGCATAGGACTTATCAAGATACACATAGGCGGACTTGGGCCTTAGTGACAATAAATGATGCAAGACTAGTTATTTATGTTATGTTTCTTTGATTGTCAAGACATTGTAACTCTTTTAATCAATAAAACAATATTTCAATTTCCATGTGTTATGAAACAATGATTCTGTTACAACACTCCCCGACGTTTCCGCCACGCTTTGTTGTTTTACGTGGTCGGGGTGTGACAGAAAAGTTGGTATCAGAGCTCATGGTTATAGGGAATTAGGTTATTAGTAATGCTTTGACCTAGTCTATAACCTTCCTAGGACCCTAACGCGAGTTTACTTGCGTTTAGTCATAAAACAATACTGTCACCTATCCTTAGGCGACAACCACAACAAGAACATAAATTTCAAAACCGCTTTGAAAACTAATCATATGTTCTAGGATGATTGATTACTAGGTTTTGAACCCTCTATTGTAAGGTTTTGAACCCTCTAAGTTTTCAAATCTCGTCAAAGTTTGGGTCGTATAATGTGAACACGTGCAAACTGGAAGAGTGAATGCCTGTACCCTGAGTTTTCTGTCGAAGGCTAGAGTGTTCGTACAAATCCGCAGTATCGGACCAGTCACTCTTACCTGGGAACTCTTGGGGTGAGTGTTCACTTATAGGCGAGCATGTCTTCAGTGATACATTAATATGATCCGCTTACTTTGATTTGTCACCGTCTCATTTGTTTGCCTTAGGTAACAAACAAATGATCGCCAATTCTTATGCATTACCATTCTGTTTCGTTTATCCGATAACCTTTCACTTGTTTCTTCCTATGTCTTTCATTTTCTTCTAGAATG
The DNA here is from genome assembly GCA_030545235.1 of Helianthus tuberosus. NCBI lineage: Eukaryota > Viridiplantae > Streptophyta > Magnoliopsida > Asterales > Asteraceae > Helianthus > Helianthus tuberosus. Next base: position 44,014,039 of record CM060426.1, on the reverse strand, counting down.
TCTCTTCCTCTCAGCACCGGTCAAATGTCCGAGCGAACAGCCAAATTTGCCCAGCATATAGGCGAAGTGATTCAGAAATCTGTGGATTTAGGCATTACCATGTATCAACTCCAGAATGAAACCACTCAAGAGTCGTCAAAAGAAGCAAAAGTCAAGCCTCCACCAAAATCAAGGAAGCGTAAGGCTTCGAGGAAACCCGCTGCAGTTGCACCTAATCAAGCGGGACCTAGCCAGGTAGCGACACCACCTGCTAAGAAGCAATACAAGGGAACGACGCCATTATGCGACAAATGTAATGGGCATCACCAAGCTCACTTACAGTGTCGTCTGTGTGCATCATGTGGGCGAATTGGTCACCTAGCAAGTGCTTGTCGATGTAACCCGAACCAAGGTGGTCCAAATCAACCACAAGCCAATCCTGCTCAAGCTCGCTTTCCACCTGGATCGTGCTACAACTGTGGCGAGACGAGCCATTTCAGGAACAAATGCCCAAAGCTTGCTAATGCAAATCCAACCCACGGATGAGCAGTTGGCTGATTAGAAGATGTTGTTGTCTTATGCTTTTGTTTCTTCTAATGTGAAACAATCTGTTTTGATTATAAATAAATTGTTGTTCACAATTCTGATATACAAGTGTAGTTACAGGAGTAAATGGAAATTCTCTATGATACCTGTATTAACGAACTATGTTCCTTACAAACTACTCTTGTGATTCTCTCTTTCAAATGATCGCTTATGATTCCCTCAAAAATTTTAAGTACTCGTTTCACTCTAAGAAACAAAGTACAGAAAATAAAGTGACATTATGAGTAATCATGCTTCTGCACATCTGTGCCTTTGAATCCTTGGTTAGATAACTAAGGGTATTTTCAAATCTCATACCCATTACCTTTTGATTTTTCAACATATACAGTACAAGTATTTCAAAAACAATCTTCATGATCTCAAAACATTTCATATAGTTTGAAAACAATTTTCTTCTAATGCATTGTCTAAGTTATTTTAGAAACATTGGTTATGTTTTCAAAAACAACCTTCATAATTTCAAAATTTATCTCGCATGATTTTAAAACAAATTTTTAAAAATATATACCTACCTAATACACCTACTCTATGATTTCAAAGGTATTATATATAAGGTTTCAAAAACATTGAACACATTTTTAGAACCCCATGCATAGTTTTCCAAAAATATTTTTCTTCATACATTGACTTCACCTTCAAATTTCGCTTCATATGTCACCTTGGCATATCTAGCATCTCAACTTCATAAGCATTTTTACTTCATGTTTTGACTTATGCACATCCAGTGCAAGGTTTCAAAACATCTTCAACTTCTAAAATCAATATGGGATTTTTTTTATCTTCACAATTAGACCCTTGTGGATGATTATCATTCAAATCAGAGTCCTTAATTGGATTTCTTATGTACCTAAATTCGAACGTTTCGGTTCCTTATAATCGAAATAGAATTTTCTCTTCAAAAATCTTTCTATCTTTATAGTTAGATTCTTGATAATGTTTAAAGTACCAAATGAAATCCAAGGAATGGATTCCCAGTGTGCTTTAAATACATGTGCTCTGTTAGCAGAACAAATTTCTAGTTAAACAATTTTGTGGTTATGTGACTATGTGTTTATGCATCTTATGTTTTCTTTTATACATTTTGTGTTTTTATACTATGGGTATTCGTTATCCAAATTCTCGTAGAATCTTTCATATCTTCATATGAGGGATTCGTAGTAGGATATTCAAAAAGGTACTACCTTAAATCCTAAATGGGCTTCTATGTTATAGTTAAGACCCTTGGATTATATAGTACTATTCCATGATTCATAAGAGACCCTTTTAGTGGTCTAGTAAAAAAGATTGATTCAAAAATCTGGTTAAGAATGACATGTGATGATATAAGCTGAAAAGACTCCTTGGTTGTCTATTAAAATCATTTATTGATTTAATAAAAGGGACCCTATGGTGGTCTAGTCACACTCATCACAGGTTTGTTCATTTGGTTTTCCCCTACACATTATAAAATAGACTGTGTGAACTATGCAAGGAATTATCTAATTATGGACGCGTACATAATTATGAAATTCAGTGCACGGAAACCACAGTAAGATTTATTATGTGTAAGAACCGATAGTGGCAACAATAACGAAATGTGAACAATGTAGAGGAGGTATGGTGGACGCACCAATGACGCTTCATATACTTGTATATAAGTATCCCTCTTACATTGCAAGCATGATGTTATTAAAGTTACTAGAAGTTCAGAACCCTAACCAATGTTGTTCGATCTTTTCAACTTCATGTTTTAAACTCTCACAAGTTTCCTCTAAATAAATTTCGGGACAAAATTTCCACAAGTAGGGGAGACTGTAACATCTGTGCTTGTAATCATTGCGAACAGTTCTTTCATCAATAAAAGAATGTTATTTGATCCCAATGTTTGTTTGGTTGTGTTTTACATTTTTCATGTTTTGACTTTTATTCAATTTCAAACTCTATATCGCTTTCTGGAGAGTTATACGCAAACTGGTGCGTAAACGTAATCAGTTTAATGCGAAAAATAATCCGGAACATCAACATATAATTAACATACCCTAAATAACCTTTACATAACTTAGAAATAAGTTTTAAAGGCTTTGGTATGGCAAAAACAAGTTAATACGCTTACAGGGACTAAACTTGACAAACTGCGAAAGCATGCCAATTTGAACTGTAACAAACATCCCGGAACATGACCATAAGTCAAACACACCTTAAATATCCTTTATATAGCTTAGAAATAGGCTTTGAGGGGTTCGGTGTGCTAAAATAAACTTTTGGGTCATTCAGGGACTAAAAGCGTCAAAAAGTGCACAAGTTTGCATTTTCGCGCATAACTTACGTTCAGAATACATCCGGACATCCAAAAATTTATGTAAGCACTAAAACATTTTGTTTTAGTGTTTGGCATAAGAAAAATCCATTCGTCACGCAATTTGGATCGTTTTTCGCGCTTATGCGCATTCCGTCGTAATTAAGCGAACATCGCGATCGTACCGGCCAAAGGAACCGACACCCGAGATATTTTTGAACACATTTTAAGTTCCCTATACTTTAACTTCATTTTAGAGCTTTGAAATGGGGTTAACGGGCCTTGAACGTGTCGGAAATGAGCTTATTACACAGCAGGGACCAAATCTGCCATTCTGCCAAAATAGGTCCTTGCGCACCTCAACACTATGAGTGTTACGGTGCGCAAGCAGTCCCCAGAACAGCAGAAACTTGCAGAAACTTTGAATCTGGTCCATTCCACCTTGCACATGGTTTTGGGGCAATACCTTGGGCTCTAATGGTTTTCAAAAACCAGGGTTTTTGAGGTGGAGGGTTGAGATTGAAGCACGGTTAATGAGGAACGATCTTAACGGCTCTACGAATCCTATAAATACCCCTTGGCTTCATTTGCCAAAACCCACAAGAATCTTGATTTGAGAAGCTCTAAGTTGAAACCTTTGTTTCATACCTGAGCCACTTGGATCGAGGTTAGCATTCGGGGACCCTTTGTAAGTGTTCCTTCGTTCTTTTATTGCTTTCCGAGTCCGAAAGTCAAACTTTGTTTGACTTTCTGCATTGACCAGTTTATGGTCAATGTGAAGTTCGTTTGAACTTCGTAACGTGAGCGTAATCATGATGGTTATAGTCCCTTGTGACTATGCCTACTGATTACCACGTTGTCTAGGCTCAGTGACGAGCCGTAGTTTCGGTCAAAATGCGCATTCGTGCGTATTTTGTAACCAAACTACTCTTAGGTATCAAAACCGTTTGTTTTGATACCAAACTTGTTTTCAAACTTAGTTAAGCATGTTTTAACATGCTTAGCTCGTCACTTTTAGTTTTGTGCTTGTCTAGGGTCGTAAGGGTAAGCGATCTAATAAATCGCTTATACCTTCGAACCCGACCCATTTTGGTCGATCATTAGGATCCGACCAAATACTTTAGGACCATAGTATATAGGGAATAACCTTCTGAGGTTATACCCTATGGTCACATCGTTTGAGTAGTTGTATGATAAGTAGTTTATATACCTTAGGTAAATTACCAGAATACCCTTTTCATGAGTAATTGGTAATTAAGCATATGTAACCTAAACTTTCATCACTTAACTGATTATGTAACATAATTAAACATTTTAGGCATATAATACTTGTCATAGGACTAGTTAGGCGAACGACGCGTTAAAGTAGCATAAGCTACCTAAACGGGTCGTAATGGGTCGTAAGCACTTAGGTTAGGTTTCATTTAGTATGTAGGCTTTGTTAAACCATACTGCATGAGTTCCCAAACTCATTTGGTTTACGAGCCCTCATTCTATCCGATCTTCCGATATAGGTCCGGTTTATTAACATAGTTACCTATATTAGGTGCCGTTTGATTCCGAGATCTCTAGCATTGTTTGGTTGTTACTCAAGGACTACTAAGCAATCTCAAGTGAGTACATAGACCCCTCTTTTACTGTTTTCAAACTCTTTTGGGGTGGAACACATGTGCCTACTTGTTACTTTCATGCTTTCCACGTTTTCGTATCATATGCTTGTTATGTTCAGTAGTACACTTATAGTACATGATTTCATTGATTTCATGCTATGTATGTCCATTGTGTGCATACTTAGTACATTGTTTTACATTACATTTCATGCTATGTATGTTCATTATTGCATACTTAGTACAGTTGTTTCACATCACATGCTATGTATGTCTATTGTTGCGTACTTAGTACAGTTGTTTCACATCACATGTGTGACACCCGTGTCACTGCGACCATCAAACAAATGCCAAACCAATGAAATATTGTATTTCATACTTGGGATTTGTAAAAATATGTGTATCGATTGCACATATCAACTCTTGTCCGATTTCAAGCTCTAAATCGCTTTCTGGAAGGTTATACACGCACTGATGCGTAAATATAACCAGTTTAATGCAACGAACACTCCGGAATAGTGAAATAGGCTTAACATACCTTAAATAACCTTTACATAACTTATATATAAGTTTTGGAAGGTTTGGTGTGGTGAGATCAAGTTTAATCGCTTACAGGGACTAAAGTTGACAAACTGCGAAAGTATGCCAATTTGAACTGTAACAGACATTCCGGAACATGACCATAAGTTAAACACACCATAAATATCCTTTACATAGCTTAGAAATAGGCTTTAATGGGTTCGGTGTGCTAAAATAAACTTTTGGGTCAATCAGGGACTAAAAGTGTCAAAAAGTGCACAAGTTTGCATTTTCGCGCATAACTTACGTTCTGAATACATCCGGACATCCAAAAATTTATGTAAGCACTAAAATATTTTATTTTAGTGTTCTCCATAAGAAAAATCCATTCGTCGCGTCATTTGGTTCGTTTTTCGCATTCGGGACCAGATTCGATGTATTAGCCGTTGTTTAATTCACAACCACACATTCTAAACTTGCTTAGTCAGCGGATAAGGATGGAATTTTGGTACCATAACTTTGCAACACATGTATGGATGGAATTTAAACACCTAAACACCATAACTTTGCAACACATGTATGGATGGAATTTAAACACCTAAACACCATAACTTTGCAACACATGTACGGATGGGATTAAGACACGTTTTCCATGAAACGATCTTAACGGTTCGGGTATTCCTATAAATACCCCATACCCCCCATTGCTAAAATCACTAGAAACTTGATTTGAGAAACTCTAAGTTGAAACATTTGTTTCATACCTGAGATTTTTGAATCGAGTTTAGCATTCGGGGACCCTTCGTAAGTATTCTTTCGTTCTTTTCCTTATTTTATTGCTTTTCGAGTCAGAAAGTCAAACTTTGTTTGACTTCCAGCGTTGACCAGTAATGGTCAATGCGAAGTTCGTTTGAACTTCGCAACGTGAGTGTAATCACGTTGGTCATAGTCCCTTGGGACTATGCCCACTGATTACCACGTTGTCTAGGGTCGTAGGGTAGGCGATCTAATAAATCGCCTATACCTTCGAACCCGACCCAGTTTGGTCGATCATTAGGATCCGACCAAATACATTAGGTGACCCTAGTATAGGGCATAACCTTCCGAGGTTATACCCTATGGTCACATCGTTTAAGTAGTTGTATGATAGGTAGTTTATATGCCTTAGGTAAATTACCAGAATACCCTTTTCATGTATAATTGGTAATTAAGCATATGTAACCTAAACCTTTGTCACATAACTGATTATGTAATATGTTTAGGCATATAACACTTGTCATAGGGCTAGTTAGGCGGTCCGAACGCGTTTCACGCGAACGACGCGTTAAAGTAGCATAAGCTACCTAAACGGGTCGTAATGGGTCGTAGACACTTAGGTTAAGTTTCATTTAGTATGTAGGCTTTGTTAAACCAAATGACACGAGTCTCTACACTCGTTTGGTTTACAAACCCTAATGCTACCCAATCTTCCGATCTAGGTCCGGTTTATTAACATAGTTACCTATACTAGGTGCCGTTTGATATCCGCGATCTCTAGCATTGTTTAGTTGTCACTCCAGAACTACTGAGCAATCTCAGGTGAGTACATAGACCCCTCTTTTACTGTTTTCCAAACTGTTTTGGGGTGGAACACATGTGCCTACTTGTTACTTTCATGCTTTCCTGTTTTAACATCATATACTGCTATGTTCGTTAGTACATTATAGTACATGATTTTATGACATTTCATGCTAGGTGTGCCCAATTGTGTGCATTACTTAGTACATCGTTTTACATGACATTTTGACATAGACATTTCGGCATAGACATTTTAACATGATTGACATTTGATCATGCATTTCCCACAAAACATAACTTTGATTTAAACCAAGATTTACTTCAATACTTTGTTTTTGTGCATATGGTTTAGTTGAGACATTTCACTTGCCATACATGACATCTTGACATAGACGTTTGACATGGATATTTGACATAAACATTTTGATATGATTTACATCTTGACATGAACACTTTGACATATTACCCAATACATTTGACAATTGATTTAAACATAGACTTCTTACATTGGTTGGTTTGGTTGATTAAGTGATTAAGTAACGATGCGTGTGTAATATGATACAAGCATGGTGGATACGCCGCTGGTACTTCCTATATATAAGTGTTTGTATGGTATTACATATCATAGCGTTATTTGAATCATTTCAGTTTGAGACATAGAACATTTTATACAAATAACATACTTTTCACAAGACATTGATTTATAAACATCTTATCTTATGCAAACATATTTTACTTGGTTATTCATTTAACCTTACATTTATTTATACTTATCATCTGATCTTATCGATTTTCAAATGATTTACAAAGCAAAGCAAATAACAAGGTTCATGACTAAACATTTTCTCAAACATAAGTCATGAAACCTATTTTCACAAAACCTATGTATCTCACAGGCATTTTTATGCTGACGTACCTATTTTCACATGTGTTTTTCAGGAACTGTTGCATAAGATGATCAAGATACACATAGGCAGTCTTGGGCTTTAGTGACAATAAAAGATGCAAGACTAGTTAATTATGTTGTATTTCTTTGTTTGTTAAGACATTGTAACACTTGTAATAAAAAACGAAACTTCAATTGCCATGGATTTGAAACAATTAATTCTGTTACAACACTCCCCGACATTTCCGCCACGTTTTGTATGTTCTACGTGGTCGGGGTGTGACAACATGCTATGTATGTCTATTGTTGCATACTTAGTACAGTTGTTTCAGGTCACATGCTATGTATGTCTATTGTTGCATACTTAGTACAGTTGTTTCACATCACATGCTATGTATGTCTATTGTTGCATACTTAGTACAGTTCACATGCTATGTATGTCCATTTGTTGCATACTTAGTACAGTTGTTTTCATCACATGCTTACATTTTGATATGATATTTGGTTTGTTTTGATGGATCAATATACATTCATTAACACCGATCACGCCGTTCGTTAGTAGGTAGTGGTACCATAGGAATTGACAACTCCCGTTCCTGAAATCCTGGGTTTGTTTGGATTGGAAGGAATGACCGAATTCGATATACATAAGCACAGATAAACCTTTAATTTGTTTAATGGTTTATCGCCACAGTCTCAAGGCTTGGATGTATGCATTCTCATAATACCGCATAGATATTTATATCAGTATAGCATGCATTTGTTCCACAAAACATAGCTTTGATTTAAACCATGTTTTACTTCAATACTTTGTTTTTGTGCATATGGTTTAGTTGATATATTTCACTAGCCATACATATCATTTTGGGTTACACATTACATGATTTACATTTGACACATAAACATTATTGACATTGGTTATACATTACATGATGTCACACCCCGACCACGTGGAACATACAAACGTGGCGGAAATGTCGGGGAGTGTTGTAACAGAATTAATTGTTTCAAATCCATAGCAATTGAAGTTTCGTTTTATTGATTAAAAGTGTTACAATGTCTTAACAAACAAGGAAATACAACATAATTAACTAGTCTTGCATCTTTTATTGTCACTAAAGCCCAAGTCTGCCTATGTGTATCTTGATCATCTTATGCAACAGTTCCTGAAAAACACATGTGAAAATAGGTACGTCAGCATAAAAATGCCTGTGAGATACATAGGTTTTGTGAAAATAAGTTTCATGACTTATGTTTCAGAAAATGTTTAGTCATGAACCTTGTAATTTGCTTTGTTTTGTAAATCATTTGAAAAACAATGAGTTCAGATGATATGTATAAATAAATGAATAATGTATGGTTAAATGAATAACCATAGTAAAATGGATTTGTATAAGATAAGTTGTTTGTAAAACAATGTCTTGTGAAAAGTATGTTATTTGTATAAAATGTTATATGTATCAAACTGAAATGATTCAAATAACGCTACAATATGTAATACCATACAAACACTTATATATAGGAAGTACCAGCGGCGTATCCACCATGCTTGTATCATATTACACACGTATCGTTACTTAATCATTTAATCAAACCAAACCAATGTCAAAATGTCTATGTCAAATATCCATGTCAAATGTTTATGTCAAAATGTCATGTATGGAAAATGAAATGTCTCAACTAAACCATATGCACAAATACAAAGTATTGAAGTAAAACTTGGTTTAAATCAAAGTTATGTTTTGTGGGAAATGCATGATCAAATGTCAATCATGTTAAAATGTCTATGCCGAAATGTCTATGTCAAATACGGTTCACATGGTTCACAGATACAAACGGTTCACAGATATCAACGAATCACAGTCAAATGATTACAACGGTTCAATATGTAGTATAATGTGTTCATATGCTGGGTAAGCATATGCAACGGTTCAAAATGTTATATAATGTGTTCATATACTGGATGAGCATATGCAACAAAATGTAATGTAAAACAATGTACCAAGTAATGCACACAATGGGCACACTTAGCATGAAAGGTAGTGTAAAACAATGTACTAAGTAATGCACACAATGGGCACACCTAGCATAAGATGTAATGAAATCATGTACTATAATGTACTAATGAACATAGCAAGTATATGATGTCAAAACAGGAAAGCATGAAAGTAACAAGTAGGCACATGTGTTCCACCCCAAAACAGTTTGGAAAACAGTAAAAGAGGGGTCTATGTACTCACATAAACACCTTGAAAACATTTAAAAGAGGGGGTTCTATGTACTCACTTGAGATTGCTCAGAAGTCCTTGAGTAACAACCAAACAATGCTAGAGATCGCGGATATCAAACGGCACCTAGTATAGGTAACTATGTTAATAAATCGGACCTAGATCGGAAGATTGGGTAGCATTAGGGTTTGTAAACCAAACGAGTGTAGAGACTCGTGTCATTTGGTTTAACAAAGCCTACATACTAAATGAAACTTAACCTGAGTGATTTCAACCCATTACGACCCGTTTAGGTAGCTTATGCTACTTTAACGCGTCGTTCGCGTGAAACGCGTTCGGACCGCCTAACTAGCCCTATGACAAGTGTTATATGCCTAAACATATTACATAATCAGTTATGTGACAAAGGTTTAGGTTACATATGCTTAATTACCAATTATACATGAAAAGGGTATTCTGGTAATTTACCTAAGGCATATAAACTACCTATCATATAACTGCTTAAACGATGTGACCATAGGGTATAACCTCGGAAGGTTATTCCCTACCTACTATGGTCACCTAATGTGTTTGGTCGGATCCTAATGATCGACCAAACTGGGTCGGGTTCGAGGTATAAGCGATTTATCAGATCGCTTACCCTACGACCCTAGACAACGTGGTAATCAGTGGGCATAGTCCCAAGGGACTATGACCAACGTGATTACACTCACGTTGCGAAGTTCAAACGAACTTCGCATTGACCATTACTGGTCAACGCTGAAAGTCAAACAAAGTTTGACTTTCTGACTCGAAAAGCAATAAAATAAGGAAAAGAACGAAAGAATACTTACGAAGGGTCCCCGAATGCTAATCCCGATCCAAGAACTCAGGTATGAAACAAAGGTTTCAACTTAGAGCTCTCAAATCAGAATTCTTGTAAGAAATGAGGTTGGGGTGATGGGGTATTTATAGTATTCGGAGAACCGTTAAGATCGTTTCATGGAAAGGAGGGCACGATCAAGGCCGTACACTTGTCGGGAAGTTGTGGTGCCACAAATGCTCCTTAACTTAGTGACACATCACTTAAAACATGTGGTTAAGGATTAATTGGTTGCAACTTGCATTTAAAACACTGAATCTGGTCCAGATGGGGGCTCGCGTGACGCTAAGGCCCGTCGCGTCACGCTAGGCCCCTGTTTTGGCAGATTTTCCAGAAATGGTCCCTGCACCTTGTTTAAGCGATTTTCGATGCGTTTGAACCCCGTTAACCTCATTTCAAGGCTCTAAAATGAAGTTAAAGTATAGGGAACTCAAAATATGCTCAAAAATATCTAGGATGATGGTTCGTTTGGTCGTACGAACGCGATGTTCGCTTAATTACGACGGAATGCGCATAAGCGCGAAAAACGATCCAAATGACGCGACGAATGGATTTTTCTTATGGCGAACACTAAAATATAATATAGTCATGCTTGCATAAATTTTTGGATGTCCGGATGTATTCAGAACGTAAGTTATGCGCGAAAATGCAAACCTGTGCACTTTTTGACACTTTTAGTCCCTGAATGACCCAAAAGTTTATTTTAGCACACCGAACCCCTCAAAGCCTATTTCTAAGCTATGTAAAGGATATTTATGGTATGTTTAACTTATGGTCAAGTTCCGGAATGTCTGTTACAGTTCAAATTGGCATACTTTCGCAGTTTGTCAACTTTAGTCCCTGTAAGCGAATTAACTTTGATTCACCACACCAAACCTTCCAAAACTTATATCTAAGTTATGTATAGGTTATTTAAGGTATGTTAAGCCTATTTCACTATTCCGGAGTGTTTGTTGCATTAAACTGGTTATATTTACGCATTAGTGCGCGTATAACCTTCCAGAAAGCGATATAGTGATTGAAATCGAACAAGAATTGATATGTGTAAATGATACACATATTTTTACAAATCCCAAGTATGAAATACAATATTTCACTGGGTGGGCATTTGTTTGATGGTTGAAAAGACACAGGTGTTACAGTCTCCCCTACTTTAGGAAATTTCGTCCCGAAATTAATTCGTAGGAGTCTATTTGTGACTGTGTCAGATAACCACCAGAGATATGTGAAGCATAATCCTGTCATTTCCTTAACGGACATTCTTCAGAATGAAAATGAACAAACGGAGTCATTTTCCTCTACGAGTATTCTTCAGAGGCGGAAATGAAGGAATAAACCAACGGGGATTCATTTCCTTAACGGACAATTCTTTAGAACGAAAATGAATGGATAATTCATTTTCCTCAACGGTTATTCTTCAGTATGGAAATGAAAAGATAACAACGGATATTCATTTCTCTCAACGGATATTCTTCAGAACGAAAATGAAAAGATAAACAACGGATATTCATTTCTCTCAACGGATATTCTTCAGAACGAAAATGAAAAGATAAACAACGGATATTCATTTCCTCAACGGATATTCTTTAGAACGAAAATGAATGGATAATTCATTTTCCTCAACGGTTATTCTTCAGAATGGAAATGAAAAGATAAACAACGGATATTCATTTCCTCAACGGATATTCTTTAGAACGAAAATGAATGGATAATTCATTTTCCTCAACGGTTATTCTTCAGAATGGAAATGAAAAGATAAACAACGGATATTCATTTCCTCAACGGATATTCTTTAGAACGAAAATGAATGGATAATTCATTTTCCTCAACGGTTATTCTTCAGAATGGAAATGAAAAGATAAACAATGGATATTCATTTCTCTCAACGGATATTCTTCAGAACGAAAATGAACAAACGGGGTCATTTTCCTCAACGGTTTGTTCTTCAGAATTTGAAATGAAAGAAAAATCAACGGGTATTCATTTTCTCAACGGATAAATCTTCAGAAACGAAAATGAACTAACGGAGTCATTTTCAACGGTTGCTTCCTCAGAGTTGGAAATGAAGGATTTCACAACGGATATTCTTCAGAACGAAATGAAAAGATAAACAACGGATATTCATTTCCTCAACGGATATTCTTTAGAACGAAAATGAATGGATAATTCATTTTCCTCAACGGTTATTCTTCAGAATGGAAATGAAAAGATAAACAACGGATATTCATTTCCTCAACGGATATTCTTTAGAACGAAAATGAATGGATAATTCATTTTCCTCAACGGTTATTCTTCAGAAGTGAAAAATGAATAGCTAGTTCATTTTTCCTCAACGGATGCTTCATCAGAATTGGAAATGAATAGGGTTAACTCTTGATACATGATAGAACTCGCTGTGATTTATGTGCACTAAATTTCATAATTATGTATGCATCCAAAATTACGTAATTCCTTGCACAGTCCGCACAGTTTGTTTTGAAATGTTGTGGGGAAAGATATCAAACCTGAGATGAGAGTGACTAGACTACCATAGGGTCCTTTTAATTAGATCAACAGAGGATCTTCTTAATTAGGCCACTAAGGAGTCCTTTCAGCTATATCATCACATGATATCCCCAACCAGATTTTTGGATCAATCTGTTTAACTAGACTACTAAAGGGGTCTAATTATGAAGTAGTACATTATAATCCAAGGGACTTTAACTACAACGTAGAAGTCCATTAAGGATTTAAGTAGTACCTTTGGGTATCCTACTATGAATCTCTTGCTCAAAGATAAGTAAGATTTTTCCGAGGATTTGAATAACATAAATTGGATCACATGACACATAAAGGATAACACATAAGCACATAACCACATAATTGTTTAATTGTTATTTTCTTGTTATTGATTGCTATTAACTTGGCGCCTCGTACATCGTTTCTCTTGGAAGAAACGGGTACTTAGGATTTTCGTGGAAACGCAAGAGATTATACAAGGGAAGAAATTTGGAAGTAGTCTGTTCTTCAAGGAATGCGGTTCCTTGATTGTCGGTATTGTAGGGGATATGTTTATACATGCAACCACATAAACATATTGAAATGTAAATGAAAGATTTATTTATAAACAACAATAACAACAACTGTTTCATAGATTGTGATAAAAGAAAATAATACACAAGGCTCGATTATTTTCTAAACAGCGTTATCTTCTGTCGGTCAGATACTCATCCCTGCGCTGGATTTGCATCAGCAAGTCTTGGGCAATTTCTACTAAAATGGCCCATCTCGCCACAGTTGTAGCAAGATCCCAGTGGGAAACGAGCTTGAGCAGGATTGTTGTTAATCTGATTTGGTGCTGCTGCTGTTGGGCAAACCCTCGCTGTATGACCTGTAAGTCCGCAAACTTGGCATGTGCGGCACTTCACCCCAGCATGATGATGTAGGCCACATTGGTTGCACAAAGGTGCAGTTCCATTGTAGGGTTTCCTGGCAGGGGGTTGAGCTGGTTGATTGAGGACGGCTTGATCATTGTGAGCGACCACGGCGAAGTTCTGAGAAGCCTTTCGCTTCTTTGACTTCTTAGAGGATCCAGTCTGTTCATCCATGGTCTTTGATTCCTCGATTGGTTTCGATTCCTCGACCAGTTTCTTGTCACCCTTTCGGAAAAGCTTACGTTTCCTGATCTGCGATTCAGTCAAGGTTGCAGATAACTCAATGGCCTGCCTAACAGTAGTAGGGTTGCTACCAGTCAAAATGTCTTGTATTGAGTCGGGAAGGCCATCAATGTACTTTTCGATCGCCTTATCCAAAGGCGTGACCATGTTTGGGCATAACAGGCTTAACTCCTCATAACGGTCCGTGTAGGCTCGATGCTCACCGCTGTCTTGCTTGAGATCATCAAATTCCCTTTCCAGAGCCCTGATCTCGTGACGAGGACAAAACTCCTTCATCATGAGAGCCCTAAGTTCGGCCCATGTCTGTGCTAGAGCAACTTCTGCACCACGATCTCTCATAACCCCATTCCACCACGTAAGGGCTCTCTTCTGGAATACACTCGAAGCAAACTCGACCTTGCGATTGTCAGGACACTGCACGTGGCGGAAAGTATTCTCAATGCTCTCGAACCATTGAAGAAGCCCAGTCGCTCCCTCAGAACCACTAAACTTGAGTGGTTTTTGTCACACCCCGACCACGTAGAACATACAAAACGTGGCGGAAATATCGGGGAGTGTTGTAACAGAATTAATTGTTTCAAATCCATGGCAATTGAAGTTTCGTTTTATTGATTAAAAGTGTTACAATGTCTTAACAAACAATGAAATACAACATAATTAACTAGTCTTGCATCTTTTATTGTCACTAAAGCCCAAGTCTGCCTATGTGTATCTTGATCATCTTATGCAACAGCTCCTGAAAAACACATGTGAAAATATGGTACGTCAGCATAAAAATGCCTGTGAGATACATAGGTTTTGTGAAAATAAGATTCATGACTTATGTTTGAGAAAATGTTTAGTCATGAACCTTGTAATTTGCTTTGTCTTTGTAAATCATTTGAAAATCGATAAGATCAGATGATAAGTATAAATAAATGTAAGGTTAAATGAATAACCAAGTAAAATAAGTTTGTAAAAGATAAGTTGTTTTGTAAAACAATGTCTTGTAAAAAGTATGTTATTTGTATAAAATGTTCTATGTATCAAACTGAAATGATTCAAATAACGCTACGATATGTAATACCATACAAACACTTATATATAGGAAGTACCAGCGGCGTATCCACCATGCTTGTATCATATTACACACACATCGTTACTTAATCACTTAATCAAACCAAACCAAACAATGTAAAATGTCTATGTTTAAATCAATTGTCAAATGTCTATGTCAAATATCCATGTCAAATGTCTATAGTCCAAAAGTAGTCAAGTAATGTATAACCAAAATGATATGTATGGTAAGTAAAATTTAGACTACTTAAACCATAAGTAAAAAATGTACAAAACAAAGTATTGAAGTAAAACTTGGTTTAAATCAAAGTTATGTTTTGTAGAATAATGCATGCTTTACTGATACAAACACTTATGCAGTATGTTAAACGCAAACATTCAAGCCTTGAGACAGCCGGATAACTATGTAAAAGTGAGTTATCAAGAGAATATGTATTCGGATTCGGTCATTCCTTTCATCCCCTTTCCCTGGGATGTCCGGAACGGGATTTGTCAAGTCCTATGGTACCACTACCTACTACCGAGCGGCGTAGCAAATGTTAATGAATGTTATATAGACCCGTTAAACAAACCAAATGTCATACCAAAATGTAAGCATGAGATGAAGATAATGTACCTAGTATGCTAGAGTAAACATACAAGGTAGAGCTGTAAAACAATGTGTCCATATGTTACTGGAACATATGCAACAGAGATGCAATGTAAAATGATGTACTAAGTATGCTAAGTTAACATACAAAGCAGAAAAGTCATGTAAATCAATGTGCTTAGCATGTTATCAGTCAACATACATAGCAGAAAAGTAATGAAATCATGTACTATAATGTACTAACAAACATAGTCGGTATATGATGTGAAAACAGGAAAGCATGAAAGTAACAAGTAGGCACATGTGTTCCACCCCAAAACAGTTTGGAAAACAGTAAAAGAGGGGTCTATGTACTCACTTGAGATTGCTCAGAAGTCCTAGGATAACCACCAAGCAATGCTAGAGATCGCGGAATATCAAACGGCACCTAATATAGGTAACTACATTAATAAACCGGACCTAAATCGGAAGACTGGGTAGCATGAGGGTTTGTAAACCAAATGAGTGTAGGAACTCATGTGATATGGTTAATCAAAGCCTACATACTAAATGAAACTTAACCTAAGTGTCTACGACCCATTACGACCCGTTTAGGTAGCTTATGCTACTTTAACGCGTCGTTCGCGTGAAACGCGTTCGGACCGTCTAACTAGTCCTATGACAAGTGTTATATGCCTAAACATGTTACATAGTCAGTTATATGTCAAAAGTTTAGGTTACATATGCTTAATTATCAATTATACATGAAAAGGGTATTCTGGTAATTTACCTAAGGCATATAAACTACCTATCATACAACTATTTAAACGATGTGACCATAGGGTATAACCTCGGAAGGTTATGCCCTATGCTAGGGTCACCTAATGTATTTGGTCGGATCCTAATGATCGACCAAACTGGGTCGGGTTCGAAGGTATAGGCGATTTATTAGATCGCCTACCCTACGACCCTAGACAACGTGGTAATCAGTGGGCATAGTCCCAAAGGACTATGACCAACGTGATTACACTCACGTTGCGAAGTTCAAACGAACTTCGCATTGACCATTACTGGTCAACGCTGAAAGTCAAACAAAGTTTGACTTTCGGACTCGAAAAGCAATAAAATAAGGAAAAGAACGAAAGAATACTTACGAAGGGTCCCCGAATGCTAATCCCGATTCAAGAATCTCAGGTATGAAACAATGGTTTCAACTTAGAGGTTCTCAATTCAGAATTCTTGTGCAAAATGAGGTTGTGTGGGTTGGGTATTTATAGGAATACCCGAACCGTTAGGATCGTTTCATGGAAAACGTGCCATGATCCAACCCGTACACTTGTCGGAACCTTATGGAAGCTTAAAATGGTTCTTATCATCATGACTAGGCAATTGGGAATGTGTGGGTGTGGTTAATCAGCTGCAAACAGGCTGTTAAGAAACACTGCATCTGGTCTGTGCATGGCTAGCGCACCGCTACACTAAAAGTGTAGCGCACCGCTAGCCATAGTTTGGCAGAATTACACTTTTAGTCCCTGTCATGCATTCAGCCCATTTTCGACACGTTTAAGGCCCGTTAACCCCATTTCAAAGCTCTAAAAAGAAGTTAAAGTATAGGGAACTTAAAATGTGCTCAAAAATATCTCGGATGTCGGTTCGTTTAGCCGTACGAACGCGATGTTCGCTTAATTACGACGGAATGCGCACAAGCGCGAAAAACGATCCAAATGACGCGACGAATGGATTTTTCTTATGCCAAACACTAAAATAAAATATTTTAGTGCTTACATAAATTTTTGGATGTCCGGATGTATTCAGAACGTAAGTTACGCGTAAAAATGCAAACTTGTGCACTTTTTGACGCTTTTAGTCCCTGAATGCCACAAAAGTTTATTTTAGCATACCGAACACCTCAAAGCCTATTTCTAAGCTATGTAAAGGATATTTATGGTATGTTTAACTTATGGTCATGTTCCGGAATGTCTGTTACAGTTCAAATTGGCATACTTTCGCAGTTTGTCAACTTTAGTCCCTGTAAGCGATTAAACTTTGATTTCACCACACCAAACCTTCCAAAACTTATATCTAAGTTATGTAAAGGTTATTTAAGGTATGTTAAGCCTATTTCACTATTCCGGAGTGTTCGTTGCATTAAACTGGTTATATTTACGCATCAGTGCGCGTATAACCCTCCAGAAAGCGATTTAGAGCTTGAAATCGAACAAGAGTTGATATGTCTAAACGATACACATATTTTTACAAATCCCAAGTATGAAATATAATATTTCATTGGTTTTGTATTTGTTTGATGGCCGTGAAGGCACAGGTGTTACAGTCTCCCCTACTTTAGGAAATTTCGTCCCGAAATTTATTTAGAGGAAACTTGTAAGAGTTTAAAACATGAAGTTGAAAAGATCGAACAACATTGGTTAGGGTTCTTGAACTTCTAGTAACCTTAATAACATTAGGTTTGCAATGTAAGAGGGACACTTATATACAAGTATATGAAGCGTCATTGGTGCGTCCACCATGCCTCCATTACATCGTTCTCATTTTGTTATTGTTGTCACTATCGGTTCTTACACATAATAAATCTTACTGGATTTCTGTGCACTAAATTTCATAATTATGTGCGCATCCATAATTAGAGAATTCCTTGCACAGTTCACACAGTCTATTTTATAATGTGTAGGGTAAAACCAAATGAACAATCCTGTGATGGGCGTGACTAGACCGCCATAGAGTCCTTTAGACTAAATCAATAAATGATTTAAATAGACTATCAAGGAGTCTGTTCAGCTACATCACTAGATGTCATTTTTTTTTTAACCAAATTGTGAATCAATCTTTTTGACTAGACCACTAAAGGGTCTCTTATGAATCTTGGAGTGGTACTATATAATCC
Source organism: Helianthus tuberosus (assembly GCA_030545235.1). Taxonomy (NCBI): domain Eukaryota; kingdom Viridiplantae; phylum Streptophyta; class Magnoliopsida; order Asterales; family Asteraceae; genus Helianthus; species Helianthus tuberosus. The sequence goes on along the minus strand of CM060426.1, from coordinate 43,995,338 downwards.
AAGGGTCTTAACTATTACATAGAAGCCCATTAAGGATTTGAGATAGTACCTTTTGAATATCCTGCTACGAATCCCTCATATGAAGATATGAAAGATCCTGCAAGGATTTGGATAAAGAATATCCAGAGTATTAAAAACACCAAAAATGCATAAAAGAAAACATAAGATGAGTAAACACAAAATCACAAAATTGTTTGTTAATTTGTCTTGTAAATTGCGTACATGCATTTAAAGCACACTAGGAATCCATTCCGTGGATTTCATTTGGTACTTTAAACGTTATCAAGAATCCAACTATAAAGATAGAAAGATTCAAAAAGAAAATTCGATTTCGATTATTAGGAACCGAAGTGTTCGAATTAAGGTACATAAGGAATCCAATTAAGGACTCTGATTTGAATGATAATCATCCACAAGGATCTAATTGTAAAGATAAAAAGATCCCATATGAATTTTAGAAGTTGAAGATGTTTTGAAATCTTGCACGGGATGTGCTTAAGTCAAAACATGAAGTAAAATGCTTATGAAGTTGAGATGCCTGATATGTCAAGGTGACACATGAAGCAGAATTTGAAGGTTAAGTCAATGTACGAGGAAAATATTTTTGAAAACTATGCATGGGGTTCTATTGAGAAAAATGAGTTTAACGTTTTTGAAACCTTATATATAATACTTTTGAAATCATAAAGTAGGTGTATTAGATAGATATAAAAAAAAAAAAATTTAAATCATGCGAGATGAATTTTGAAATTATGTATAAGGTTTTTGAAAGACATGAATGATGCTTTTCGAAACCATGCACTTGATAAGAAAATGTATTGTGTTAATATTGTCTTCAGACTATATGAAATATTTTGAAATTAGAAAGGTTGGTTTTGATAACATGGCCAATGTTTTTGAGATAACACAGACAATGCATCTAGAAAAATTGTTTTCAAACTATATGAAATGTTTTGAGATCATGAAGATTGTTTTGAAATACTGGTACTGTGTATGTTGAAAAATCAAAACGTAATGGGTATGAGATTTGAAAATACCCTTAGTTATCTAACCAAGGATTTAAAGGCAAAGATGTGCGAAAAGCACGATTACTCATAATGTCACTTAATTTTCTGTACTTTGTTTCCTAGAGTGAAACGAGTACTTAAAATTTTCGAGGGAATCATGAGCAATCATTTGAGAGAGAGAAATCACAAGAGAAGTTTGTAAGGTACATAGTTCCTTGATGTAGGTATCATAGGAAAAGCTATACACACCTAGCAGGGGGTTGAGCTGGTTGGTTGGGGACTGCTTTACCATTGTGAGCGACCATGGCGAAGTTCTGAGAAGCCTTTTGCTTCTTTGACTTCTTAGGGAATCGTTCATCCATGGTCTTTGATTCCTCGATTGGTTTATTGGCTGATGGTGTTGTCGCCTGACTAGGTCCTGCCTGTCTTGGTAACTCTTGAGTGGCTTCATCCTGGAGATGTTACATGGCAGTAGCTAATTCAACAGTCTTCAGGACTACTTCGCCTATTCGCTGAGCGAATTTTGGCTGCTTGCTCAGATATCTGGGCGTCATCGTGATGAAGAGACATTCTTGAAGAAAAAGAAAGGCATAGGGAGAAACAGGTGAAAGATTATTGGACAATCAAAACAGAATGATAACGCATGAAAATTGCGATCATTTGTTTGTTACCTAAGGCAAACAAATGAGACGGTGACTAATCAAAGTAAATGGGTCAAAAATAATGTATCGCGAAGACATGCTCGCCTATAAGTGAACACTCATCCCAAGAATTCCCAGGTAAGCACAACTGGTCTCGCGTCTGATGAGATGTATACGAAGTGCTTGCCTAGACAGAAAACCCAGAATACAGGCATTCACCCTTCCAGTTTGCACGTGTTCACATTATTTAAAACCCAAAACCTTGACGAAGTTTTGAAAACTCAAAGGGGTTCAAAACCATATAATAGAGAGTTCAAAACCTTACAATAGAGGGTTCAAAACCTAGTAATCAATCATCCTAGAACAGATGATTAGTTTTCAAAGCGGTTTTGAAATTTATGTTCTTGTTGTGGTTGTCACCTAAGGATAGGTGACGGTATTGTTTTATGACTAAACGCAAGTAAACTTGCGTTAGGGTCCTAAGAAGGTTATAGACTAGGTCAAAGCATTACTAATTACTAATAACCTAATTCCCTATAACCATTGGCTCTGATACCATCTTTTCTGTCACACCCCGACCACGTAGAACATACAAAACGTGGCGGAAATATCGGGGAGTGTTGTAACAGAATTAATTGTTTCAAATCCATGGCAATTGAAGTTTCGTTTTATTGATTAAAAGTGTTACAATGTCTTAACAAACAATGAAATACAACATAATTAACTAGTCTTGCATCTTTTATTGTCACTAAAGCCCAAGTCTGCCTATGTGTATCTTGATCATCTTATGCAACAGCTCCTGAAAAACACATGTGAAAATATGGTACGTCAGCATAAAAATGCCTGTGAGATACATAGGTTTTGTGAAAATAAGATTCATGACTTATGTTTGAGAAAATGTTTAGTCATGAACCTTGTAATTTGCTTTGTCTTTGTAAATCATTTGAAAATCGATAAGATCAGATGATAAGTATAAATAAATGTAAGGTTAAATGAATAACCAAGTAAAATAAGTTTGTAAAAGATAAGTTGTTTTGTAAAACAATGTCTTGTAAAAAGTATGTTATTTGTATAAAATGTTCTATGTATCAAACTGAAATGATTCAAATAACGCTACGATATGTAATACCATACAAACACTTATATATAGGAAGTACCAGCGGCGTATCCACCATGCTTGTATCATATTACACACACATCGTTACTTAATCACTTAATCAAACCAAACCAAACAATGTAAAATGTCTATGTTTAAATCAATTGTCAAATGTCTATGTCAAATATCCATGTCAAATGTCTATAGTCCAAAAGTAGTCAAGTAATGTATAACCAAAATGATATGTATGGTAAGTAAAATTTAGACTACTTAAACCATAAGTAAAAAATGTACAAAACAAAGTATTGAAGTAAAACTTGGTTTAAATCAAAGTTATGTTTTGTAGAATAATGCATGCTTTACTGATACAAACACTTATGCAGTATGTTAAACGCAAACATTCAAGCCTTGAGACAGCCGGATAACTATGTAAAAGTGAGTTATCAAGAGAATATGTATTCGGATTCGGTCATTCCTTTCATCCCCTTTCCCTGGGATGTCCGGAACGGGATTTGTCAAGTCCTATGGTACCACTACCTACTACCGAGCGGCGTAGCAAATGTTAATGAATGTTATATAGACCCGTTAAACAAACCAAATGTCATACCAAAATGTAAGCATGAGATGAAGATAATGTACCTAGTATGCTAGAGTAAACATACAAGGTAGAGCTGTAAAACAATGTGTCCATATGTTACTGGAACATATGCAACAGAGATGCAATGTAAAATGATGTACTAAGTATGCTAAGTTAACATACAAAGCAGAAAAGTCATGTAAATCAATGTGCTTAGCATGTTATCAGTCAACATACATAGCAGAAAAGTAATGAAATCATGTACTATAATGTACTAACAAACATAGTCGGTATATGATGTGAAAACAGGAAAGCATGAAAGTAACAAGTAGGCACATGTGTTCCACCCCAAAACAGTTTGGAAAACAGTAAAAGAGGGGTCTATGTACTCACTTGAGATTGCTCAGAAGTCCTAGGATAACCACCAAGCAATGCTAGAGATCGCGGAATATCAAACGGCACCTAATATAGGTAACTACATTAATAAACCGGACCTAAATCGGAAGACTGGGTAGCATGAGGGTTTGTAAACCAAATGAGTGTAGGAACTCATGTGATATGGTTAATCAAAGCCTACATACTAAATGAAACTTAACCTAAGTGTCTACGACCCATTACGACCCGTTTAGGTAGCTTATGCTACTTTAACGCGTCGTTCGCGTGAAACGCGTTCGGACCGTCTAACTAGTCCTATGACAAGTGTTATATGCCTAAACATGTTACATAGTCAGTTATATGTCAAAAGTTTAGGTTACATATGCTTAATTATCAATTATACATGAAAAGGGTATTCTGGTAATTTACCTAAGGCATATAAACTACCTATCATACAACTATTTAAACGATGTGACCATAGGGTATAACCTCGGAAGGTTATGCCCTATGCTAGGGTCACCTAATGTATTTGGTCGGATCCTAATGATCGACCAAACTGGGTCGGGTTCGAAGGTATAGGCGATTTATTAGATCGCCTACCCTACGACCCTAGACAACGTGGTAATCAGTGGGCATAGTCCCAAAGGACTATGACCAACGTGATTACACTCACGTTGCGAAGTTCAAACGAACTTCGCATTGACCATTACTGGTCAACGCTGAAAGTCAAACAAAGTTTGACTTTCGGACTCGAAAAGCAATAAAATAAGGAAAAGAACGAAAGAATACTTACGAAGGGTCCCCGAATGCTAATCCCGATTCAAGAATCTCAGGTATGAAACAATGGTTTCAACTTAGAGGTTCTCAATTCAGAATTCTTGTGCAAAATGAGGTTGTGTGGGTTGGGTATTTATAGGAATACCCGAACCGTTAGGATCGTTTCATGGAAAACGTGCCATGATCCAACCCGTACACTTGTCGGAACCTTATGGAAGCTTAAAATGGTTCTTATCATCATGACTAGGCAATTGGGAATGTGTGGGTGTGGTTAATCAGCTGCAAACAGGCTGTTAAGAAACACTGCATCTGGTCTGTGCATGGCTAGCGCACCGCTACACTAAAAGTGTAGCGCACCGCTAGCCATAGTTTGGCAGAATTACACTTTTAGTCCCTGTCATGCATTCAGCCCATTTTCGACACGTTTAAGGCCCGTTAACCCCATTTCAAAGCTCTAAAAAGAAGTTAAAGTATAGGGAACTTAAAATGTGCTCAAAAATATCTCGGATGTCGGTTCGTTTAGCCGTACGAACGCGATGTTCGCTTAATTACGACGGAATGCGCACAAGCGCGAAAAACGATCCAAATGACGCGACGAATGGATTTTTCTTATGCCAAACACTAAAATAAAATATTTTAGTGCTTACATAAATTTTTGGATGTCCGGATGTATTCAGAACGTAAGTTACGCGTAAAAATGCAAACTTGTGCACTTTTTGACGCTTTTAGTCCCTGAATGCCACAAAAGTTTATTTTAGCATACCGAACACCTCAAAGCCTATTTCTAAGCTATGTAAAGGATATTTATGGTATGTTTAACTTATGGTCATGTTCCGGAATGTCTGTTACAGTTCAAATTGGCATACTTTCGCAGTTTGTCAACTTTAGTCCCTGTAAGCGATTAAACTTTGATTTCACCACACCAAACCTTCCAAAACTTATATCTAAGTTATGTAAAGGTTATTTAAGGTATGTTAAGCCTATTTCACTATTCCGGAGTGTTCGTTGCATTAAACTGGTTATATTTACGCATCAGTGCGCGTATAACCCTCCAGAAAGCGATTTAGAGCTTGAAATCGAACAAGAGTTGATATGTCTAAACGATACACATATTTTTACAAATCCCAAGTATGAAATATAATATTTCATTGGTTTTGTATTTGTTTGATGGCCGTGAAGGCACAGGTGTTACAGTCTCCCCTACTTTAGGAAATTTCGTCCCGAAATTTATTTAGAGGAAACTTGTAAGAGTTTAAAACATGAAGTTGAAAAGATCGAACAACATTGGTTAGGGTTCTTGAACTTCTAGTAACCTTAATAACATTAGGTTTGCAATGTAAGAGGGACACTTATATACAAGTATATGAAGCGTCATTGGTGCGTCCACCATGCCTCCATTACATCGTTCTCATTTTGTTATTGTTGTCACTATCGGTTCTTACACATAATAAATCTTACTGGATTTCTGTGCACTAAATTTCATAATTATGTGCGCATCCATAATTAGAGAATTCCTTGCACAGTTCACACAGTCTATTTTATAATGTGTAGGGTAAAACCAAATGAACAATCCTGTGATGGGCGTGACTAGACCGCCATAGAGTCCTTTAGACTAAATCAATAAATGATTTAAATAGACTATCAAGGAGTCTGTTCAGCTACATCACTAGATGTCATTTTTTTTTTAACCAAATTGTGAATCAATCTTTTTGACTAGACCACTAAAGGGTCTCTTATGAATCTTGGAGTGGTACTATATAATCCAAGGGTCTTAACTATTACATAGAAGCCCATTAAGGATTTGAGATAGTACCTTTTGAATATCCTGCTACGAATCCCTCATATGAAGATATGAAAGATCCTGCAAGGATTTGGATAAAGAATATCCAGAGTATTAAAAACACCAAAAATGCATAAAAGAAAACATAAGATGAGTAAACACAAAATCACAAAATTGTTTGTTAATTTGTCTTGTAAATTGCGTACATGCATTTAAAGCACACTAGGAATCCATTCCGTGGATTTCATTTGGTACTTTAAACGTTATCAAGAATCCAACTATAAAGATAGAAAGATTCAAAAAGAAAATTCGATTTCGATTATTAGGAACCGAAGTGTTCGAATTAAGGTACATAAGGAATCCAATTAAGGACTCTGATTTGAATGATAATCATCCACAAGGATCTAATTGTAAAGATAAAAAGATCCCATATGAATTTTAGAAGTTGAAGATGTTTTGAAATCTTGCACGGGATGTGCTTAAGTCAAAACATGAAGTAAAATGCTTATGAAGTTGAGATGCCTGATATGTCAAGGTGACACATGAAGCAGAATTTGAAGGTTAAGTCAATGTACGAGGAAAATATTTTTGAAAACTATGCATGGGGTTCTTTTGAGAAAAATGAGTTTAACGTTTTTGAAACCTTATATATAATACTTTTGAAATCATAAAGTAGGTGTATTAGATAGATATAAAAAAAAAAAATTTAAATCATGCGAGATGAATTTTGAAATTATGTATAAGGTTTTTGAAAGACATGAATGATGCTTTTCGAAACCATGCACTTGATAAGAAAATGTATTGTGTTAATATTGTCTTCAGACTATATGAAATATTTTGAAATTAGAAAGGTTGGTTTTGATAACATGGCCAATGTTTTTGAGATAACACAGACAATGCATCTAGAAAAATTGTTTTCAAACTATATGAAATGTTTTGAGATCATGAAGATTGTTTTGAAATACTGGTACTGTGTATGTTGAAAAATCAAAACGTAATGGGTATGAGATTTGAAAATACCCTTAGTTATCTAACCAAGGATTTAAAGGCAAAGATGTGCGAAAAGCACGATTACTCATAATGTCACTTAATTTTCTGTACTTTGTTTCCTAGAGTGAAACGAGTACTTAAAATTTTCGAGGGAATCATGAGCAATCATTTGAGAGAGAGAAATCACAAGAGAAGTTTGTAAGGTACATAGTTCCTTGATGTAGGTATCATAGGAAAAGCTATACACACCTAGCAGGGGGTTGAGCTGGTTGGTTGGGGACTGCTTTACCATTGTGAGCGACCATGGCGAAGTTCTGAGAAGCCTTTTGCTTCTTTGACTTCTTAGGGAATCGTTCATCCATGGTCTTTGATTCCTCGATTGGTTTATTGGCTGATGGTGTTGTCGCCTGACTAGGTCCTGCCTGTCTTGGTAACTCTTGAGTGGCTTCATCCTGGAGATGTTACATGGCAGTAGCTAATTCAACAGTCTTCAGGACTACTTCGCCTATTCGCTGAGCGAATTTTGGCTGCTTGCTCAGATATCTGGGCGTCATCGTGATGAAGAGACATTCTTGAAGAAAAAGAAAGGCATAGGGAGAAACAGGTGAAAGATTATTGGACAATCAAAACAGAATGATAACGCATGAAAATTGCGATCATTTGTTTGTTACCTAAGGCAAACAAATGAGACGGTGACTAATCAAAGTAAATGGGTCAAAAATAATGTATCGCGAAGACATGCTCGCCTATAAGTGAACACTCATCCCAAGAATTCCCAGGTAAGCACAACTGGTCTCGCGTCTGATGAGATGTATACGAAGTGCTTGCCTAGACAGAAAACCCAGAATACAGGCATTCACCCTTCCAGTTTGCACGTGTTCACATTATTTAAAACCCAAAACCTTGACGAAGTTTTGAAAACTCAAAGGGGTTCAAAACCATATAATAGAGAGTTCAAAACCTTACAATAGAGGGTTCAAAACCTAGTAATCAATCATCCTAGAACAGATGATTAGTTTTCAAAGCGGTTTTGAAATTTATGTTCTTGTTGTGGTTGTCACCTAAGGATAGGTGACGGTATTGTTTTATGACTAAACGCAAGTAAACTTGCGTTAGGGTCCTAAGAAGGTTATAGACTAGGTCAAAGCATTACTAATTACTAATAACCTAATTCCCTATAACCATTGGCTCTGATACCATCTTTTCTGTCACACCCCGACCACGTAGAACATACAAAACGTGGCGGAAATATCGGGGAGTGTTGTAACAGAATTAATTGTTTCAAATCCATGGCAATTGAAGTTTCGTTTTATTGATTAAAAGTGTTACAATGTCTTAACAAACAATGAAATACAACATAATTAACTAGTCTTGCATCTTTTATTGTCACTAAAGCCCAAGTCTGCCTATGTGTATCTTGATCATCTTATGCAACAGCTCCTGAAAAACACATGTGAAAATATGGTACGTCAGCATAAAAATGCCTGTGAGATACATAGGTTTTGTGAAAATAAGATTCATGACTTATGTTTGAGAAAATGTTTAGTCATGAACCTTGTAATTTGCTTTGTCTTTGTAAATCATTTGAAAATCGATAAGATCAGATGATAAGTATAAATAAATGTAAGGTTAAATGAATAACCAAGTAAAATAAGTTTGTAAAAGATAAGTTGTTTTGTAAAACAATGTCTTGTAAAAAGTATGTTATTTGTATAAAATGTTCTATGTATCAAACTGAAATGATTCAAATAACGCTACGATATGTAATACCATACAAACACTTATATATAGGAAGTACCAGCGGCGTATCCACCATGCTTGTATCATATTACACACACATCGTTACTTAATCACTTAATCAAACCAAACCAAACAATGTAAAATGTCTATGTTTAAATCAATTGTCAAATGTCTATGTCAAATATCCATGTCAAATGTCTATAGTCCAAAAGTAGTCAAGTAATGTATAACCAAAATGATATGTATGGTAAGTAAAATTTAGACTACTTAAACCATAAGTAAAAAATGTACAAAACAAAGTATTGAAGTAAAACTTGGTTTAAATCAAAGTTATGTTTTGTAGAATAATGCATGCTTTACTGATACAAACACTTATGCAGTATGTTAAACGCAAACATTCAAGCCTTGAGACAGCCGGATAACTATGTAAAAGTGAGTTATCAAGAGAATATGTATTCGGATTCGGTCATTCCTTTCATCCCCTTTCCCTGGGATGTCCGGAACGGGATTTGTCAAGTCCTATGGTACCACTACCTACTACCGAGCGGCGTAGCAAATGTTAATGAATGTTATATAGACCCGTTAAACAAACCAAATGTCATACCAAAATGTAAGCATGAGATGAAGATAATGTACCTAGTATGCTAGAGTAAACATACAAGGTAGAGCTGTAAAACAATGTGTCCATATGTTACTGGAACATATGCAACAGAGATGCAATGTAAAATGATGTACTAAGTATGCTAAGTTAACATACAAAGCAGAAAAGTCATGTAAATCAATGTGCTTAGCATGTTATCAGTCAACATACATAGCAGAAAAGTAATGAAATCATGTACTATAATGTACTAACAAACATAGTCGGTATATGATGTGAAAACAGGAAAGCATGAAAGTAACAAGTAGGCACATGTGTTCCACCCCAAAACAGTTTGGAAAACAGTAAAAAAGGGGTCTATGTACTCACTTGAGATTGCTCAGAAGTCCTAGGATAACCACCAAGCAATGCTAGAGATCGCGGAATATCAAACGGCACCTAATATAGGTAACTACATTAATAAACCGGACCTAAATCGGAAGACTGGGTAGCATGAGGGTTTGTAAACCAAATGAGTGTAGGAACTCATGTGATATGGTTAATCAAAGCCTACATACTAAATGAAACTTAACCTAAGTGTCTACGACCCATTACGACCCGTTTAGGTAGCTTATGCTACTTTAACGCGTCGTTCGCGTGAAACGCGTTCGGACCGTCTAACTAGTCCTATGACAAGTGTTATATGCCTAAACATGTTACATAGTCAGTTATATGTCAAAAGTTTAGGTTACATATGCTTAATTATCAATTATACATGAAAAGGGTATTCTGGTAATTTACCTAAGGCATATAAACTACCTATCATACAACTATTTAAACGATGTGACCATAGGGTATAACCTCGGAAGGTTATGCCCTATGCTAGGGTCACCTAATGTATTTGGTCGGATCCTAATGATCGACCAAACTGGGTCGGGTTCGAAGGTATAGGCGATTTATTAGATCGCCTACCCTACGACCCTAGACAACGTGGTAATCAGTGGGCATAGTCCCAAAGGACTATGACCAACGTGATTACACTCACGTTGCGAAGTTCAAACGAACTTCGCATTGACCATTACTGGTCAACGCTGAAAGTCAAACAAAGTTTGACTTTCGGACTCGAAAAGCAATAAAATAAGGAAAAGAACGAAAGAATACTTACGAAGGGTCCCCGAATGCTAATCCCGATTCAAGAATCTCAGGTATGAAACAATGGTTTCAACTTAGAGGTTCTCAATTCAGAATTCTTGTGCAAAATGAGGTTGTGTGGGTTGGGTATTTATAGGAATACCCGAACCGTTAGGATCGTTTCATGGAAAACGTGCCATGATCCAACCCGTACACTTGTCGGAACCTTATGGAAGCTTAAAATGGTTCTTATCATCATGACTAGGCAATTGGGAATGTGTGGGTGTGGTTAATCAGCTGCAAACAGGCTGTTAAGAAACACTGCATCTGGTCTGTGCATGGCTAGCGCACCGCTACACTAAAAGTGTAGCGCACCGCTAGCCATAGTTTGGCAGAATTACACTTTTAGTCCCTGTCATGCATTCAGCCCATTTTCGACACGTTTAAGGCCCGTTAACCCCATTTCAAAGCTCTAAAAAGAAGTTAAAGTATAGGGAACTTAAAATGTGCTCAAAAATATCTCGGATGTCGGTTCGTTTAGCCGTACGAACGCGATGTTCGCTTAATTACGACGGAATGCGCACAAGCGCGAAAAACGATCCAAATGACGCGACGAATGGATTTTTCTTATGCCAAACACTAAAATAAAATATTTTAGTGCTTACATAAATTTTTGGATGTCCGGATGTATTCAGAACGTAAGTTACGCGTAAAAATGCAAACTTGTGCACTTTTTGACGCTTTTAGTCCCTGAATGCCACAAAAGTTTATTTTAGCATACCGAACACCTCAAAGCCTATTTCTAAGCTATGTAAAGGATATTTATGGTATGTTTAACTTATGGTCATGTTCTGGAATGTCTGTTACAGTTCAAATTGGCATACTTTCGCAGTTTGTCAACTTTAGTCCCTGTAAGCGATTAAACTTTGATTTCACCACACCAAACCTTCCAAAACTTATATCTAAGTTATGTAAAGGTTATTTAAGGTATGTTAAGCCTATTTCACTATTCCGGAGTGTTCGTTGCATTAAACTGGTTATATTTACGCATCAGTGCGCGTATAACCCTCCAGAAAGCGATTTAGAGCTTGAAATCGAACAAGAGTTGATATGTCTAAACGATACACATATTTTTACAAATCCCAAGTATGAAATATAATATTTCATTGGTTTTGTATTTGTTTGATGGCCGTGAAGGCACAGGTGTTACAGTTTTGCCGAGTTAAAACTCTTGAAATTGCATACACCATTGTTGTTGTTGTTGGCTTGATTCCATTGAGCAAAGAGGTTTGGGAATTGAGCAGCCATTTGCTGTGCAATAATTTCTGCCAGTTCGGCAGTCGCTATCTGGTTCTCGCGTCGAGGAGGCATTCTAAAAGAGGAGACATGAAAAGAAACGAGTGAGAGATTTAGACGAAAAGAATGAGATGAAACAAATTTGATGAACGCAATGGATAGTGGTCATTTGTTTGTTACTACAAAGCAATAAACGACCTCGGTGAATAATCAAAGTAAATAGGTCAAAAATAATGTATCGCGAAGACATGCTCGCCTATAAGTGAACACTCATCCCAAGAATTCCCAGGTAAGCACAACTGGTCTCGCGTCTGGTTGAGATGTATACGAGGTGCTTGCCTAGACAGAAAACTCAGAATACAGGCATTCACCCTTCCAGTTTGCACGTGTTCACATTATTTAAGACCCAAAACCTTGACGAGATTTTTTTGAAACTCAAAGGGGTTCAAAACCTTACAATAGAGGGTTCAAAACCTTGTAATAAATCATCCTAGAACAGATGATTAGTTTTCAAAGCGGTTTTGAAATTCATGTTCTTGATGTGGTCGTCGCCTAAGGATAGGTGACGGTATTGTTTTATGACTAAACGCCAGTAAACTCGCGTTAGGGTCCTAAGAAGGTTATAGACTAGGTCAAAGCATTACTAATAACCTAATTCCCTATAACCATTGGCTCTGATACCATCTTTTCTGTCACACCCCGACCACGTGGAACATACAAACGTGGCGGAAATGTCGGGGAGTGTTGTAACAGAATTAATTGTTTCAAATCCATAGCAATTGAAGTTTCGTTTTATTGATTAAAAGTGTTACAATGTCTTAACAAACAAGGAAATACAACATAATTAACTAGTCTTGCATCTTTTATTGTCACTAAAGCCCAAGTCTGCCTATGTGTATCTTGATCATCTTATGCAACAGTTCCTGAAAAACACATGTGAAAATAGGTACGTCAGCATAAAAATGCCTGTGAGATACATAGGTTTTGTGAAAATAAGTTTCATGACTTATGTTTCAGAAAATGTTTAGTCATGAACCTTGTAATTTGCTTTGTTTTGTAAATCATTTGAAAAACAATGAGTTCAGATGATATGTATAAATAAATGAATAATGTATGGTTAAATGAATAACCATAGTAAAATGGATTTGTATAAGATAAGTTGTTTGTAAAACAATGTCTTGTGAAAAGTATGTTATTTGTATAAAATGTTATATGTATCAAACTGAAATGATTCAAATAACGCTACAATATGTAATACCATACAAACACTTATATATAGGAAGTACCAGCGGCGTATCCACCATGCTTGTATCATATTACACACGTATCGTTACTTAATCATTTAATCAAACCAAACCAATGTCAAAATGTCTATGTCAAATATCCATGTCAAATGTTTATGTCAAAATGTCATGTATGGCAAATGAAATGTCTCAACTAAACCATATGCACAAATACAAAGTATTGAAGTAAAACTTGGTTTAAATCAAAGTTATGTTTTGTGGGAAATGCATGATCAAATGTCAATCATGTTAAAATGTCTATGCCGAAATGTCTATGTCAAATACGGTTCACATGGTTCACAGATACAAACGGTTCACAGATATCAACGAATCACAGTCAAATGATTACAACGGTTCAATATGTAGTATAATGTGTTCATATGCTGGGTAAGCATATGCAACGGTTCAAAATGTTATATAATGTGTTCATATACTGGATGAGCATATGCAACAAAATGTAATGTAAAACAATGTACCAAGTAATGCACACAATGGGCACACTTAGCATGAAAGGTAGTGTAAAACAATGTACTAAGTAATGCACACAATGGGCACACCTAGCATAAGATGTAATGAAATCATGTACTATAATGTACTAATGAACATAGCAAGTATATGATGTCAAAACAGGAAAGCATGAAAGTAACAAGTAGGCACATGTGTTCCACCCCAAAACAGTTTGGAAAACAGTAAAAGAGGGGTCTATGTACTCACATAAACACCTTGAAAACATTTAAAAGAGGGGGTTCTATGTACTCACTTGAGATTGCTCAGAAGTCCTTGAGTAACAACCAAACAATGCTAGAGATCGCGGATATCAAACGGCACCTAGTATAGGTAACTATGTTAATAAACCGGACCTAGATCGGAAGATTGGGTAGCATTAGGGTTTGTAAACCAAACGAGTGTAGAGACTCGTGTCATTTGGTTTAACAAAGCCTACATACTAAATGAAACTTAACCTGAGTGATTTCGACCCATTACGACCCGTTTAGGTAGCTTATGCTACTTTAACGCGTCGTTCGCGTGAAACGCGTTCGGACCGCCTAACTAGCCCTATGACAAGTGTTATATGCCTAAACATATTACATAATCAGTTATGTGACAAAGGTTTAGGTTACATATGCTTAATTACCAATTATACATGAAAAGGGTATTCTGGTAATTTACCTAAGGCATATAAACTACCTATCATACAACTGCTTAAACGATGTGACCATAGGGTATAACCTCGGAAGGTTATTCCCTACCTACTATGGTCACCTAATGTGTTTGGTCGGATCCTAATGATCGACCAAACTGGGTCGGGTTCGAGGTATAAGCGATTTATCAGATCGCTTACCCTACGACCCTAGACAACGTGGTAATCAGTGGGCATAGTCCCAAGGGACTATGACCAACGTGATTACACTCACGTTGCGAAGTTCAAACGAACTTCGCATTGACCATTACTGGTCAACGCTGAAAGTCAAACAAAGTTTGACTTTCTGACTCGAAAAGCAATAAAATAAGGAAAAGAACGAAAGAATACTTACGAAGGGTCCCCGAATGCCAATCCCGATCCAAGAACTCAGGTATGAAACAAAGGTTTCAACTTAGAGCTCTCAAATCAGAATTCTTGTAAGAAATGAGGTTGGGGTGATGGGGTATTTATAGTATTCGGAGAACCGTTAAGATCGTTTCATGGAAAGGAGGGCACGATCAAGGCCGTACACTTGTCGGGAAGTTGTGGTGCCACAAATGCTCCTTAACTTAGTGACACATCACTTAAAACATGTGGTTAAGGATTAATTGGTTGCAACTTGCATTTAAAACACTGAATCTGGTCCAGATGGGGGCTCGCGTGACGCTAAGGCCCGTCGCGTCACGCTAGGCCCCTGTTTTGGCAGATTTTCCAGAAATGGTCCCTGCACCTTGTTTAAGCGATTTTCGATGCGTTTGAACCCCGTTAACCTCATTTCAAGGCTCTAAAATGAAGTTAAAGTATAGGGAACTCAAAATATGCTCAAAAATATCTAGGATGATGGTTCGTTTGGTCGTACGAACGCGATGTTCGCTTAATTACGACGGAATGCGCATAAGCGCGAAAAACGATCCAAATGACGCGACGAATGGAATTTTCTTATGGCGAACACTAAAATATAATATAGGCATGCTTGCATAAATTTTTGGATGTCCGGATGTATTCAGAACGTAAGTTATGCGCGAAAATGCAAACCTGTGCACTTTTTGACACTTTTAGTCCCTGAATGACCCAAAAGTTTATTTTAGCACACCGAACCCCTCAAAGCCTATTTCTAAGCTATGTAAAGGATATTTATGGTATGTTTAACTTATGGTCAAGTTCCGGAATGTCTGTTACAGTTCAAATTGGCATACTTTCGCAGTTTGTCAACTTTAGTCCCTGTAAGCGAATTAACTTTGATTCACCACACCAAACCTTCCAAAACTTATATCTAAGTTATGTATAGGTTATTTAAGGTATGTTAAGCCTATTTCACTATTCCGGAGTGTTTGTTGCATTAAACTGGTTATATTTACGCATTAGTGCGCGTATAACCTTCCAGAAAGCGATATAGTGATTGAAATCGAACAAGAATTGATATGTGTAAATGATACACATATTTTTACAAATCCCAAGTATGAAATACAATATTTCACTGGGTGGGCATTTGTTTGATGGTTGAAAAGACACAGGTGTTACACATGACTTACATCTTGACATAAACATTTTGACATATTATTCAATACATTTGGCAATTGGTTTAAACATAAACATTCTACGTTGATTGGTTTGGTTTGAGTAAGTGATTTAAGTAACGAGGCGTGCGTAATATGATACAAGCATGGTGGATACGCCGCTGGTACTTCCTATATATAAGTGATTGTATGGTATTACATATCGTAGCGTTATTTGAATCATTTCAATTTGGACATATAACATTTTATACAAATAACATACTTTTCACAAGACATTAATTTACAAACAACTTATTTTATACAAACTCATTTTACATGGTTATTCATTTAACCATACATTATTCTCTTATTTATACATATCATCTGATCTTATCGTTTGTCAAATGATTTACAAGACAAAGCAAATTACAAGGTTCATGACTAAACATTTTCTCAAACATAAGTCATGAATTCTGTTTTCACAAAACCTATGTATCTCACAGGCATTTTTATGCTGACGTACCTATTTTCACATGTGTTTTCAGGAGATGATGCATAGGACTTATCAAGATACACATAGGCGGACTTGGGCCTTAGTGACAATAAATGATGCAAGACTAGTTATTTATGTTATGTTTCTTTGATTGTCAAGACATTGTAACTCTTTTAATCAATAAAACAATATTTCAATTTCCATGTGTTATGAAACAATGATTCTGTTACAACACTCCCCGACGTTTCCGCCACGCTTTGTTGTTTTACGTGGTCGGGGTGTGACATGCAGCTTTATTGGTTTGCTGTCTATGGTGATCATTCTGGCACCGAATTCAACACCAATGGTTAAATCATGAACTGGCTGAAAACGCTTGTCTGTGAACTGCAGAAGAAGGCATGATTTTCCAACCCCTGCATATTAAAGCTAGTTGACATCATTTGATATTTTCTCTTCTATGGAAACTTATTTCCATATGTGCTGCAAATGCTACATACATCCGTTAATTAACAATCGTCCTTAATTGTTTGAATATCTATTGGATCACAAGACAAGCTATCGTGTTCATCCCATGCCCACTCTCAGAAATTTGATACTTGGAAATGTAAGTCTTACGTTTCGATTGACCTAGTTGAAACTACATGTATAGATCAAGCAACTGGATCCCTCCTGTCTCTCTCACACACACACAAAATGACAACTGGGAGAGGACAAATCAAGCACTGAATCATATACACATCATATGGTATATATCTTTCTACAATGTCTGACAGGTGTGTGAAAAAAGAAGTAATAAGAGAAGTAAGGCCACTACATACATAGATGAAGAAGTCTTAAATAAATATTTAGTTGTCAATAGAAACTCATTAACCTGATCTATTGTGCTTAGTTGAGTTGAGAAATTAAAGGACACGAGCAATTCCTAAACTTGGTTTTTAAAGGCGCTAGACAGAAGCTTCAAGTATGCAATCCTAGAAGACAAAAAATAAGATGATAAAAAAAGCTTTATGTACAACCTAAAAAACTTTGTGTATGTTAAGTAATCCTGTTAATGTAAATGGTCAATCGGCCCTAGGGTTCAGGTTCCTTCTCCCACCCAAGTATTGTGTTTTGTTTTGTTTATTACATCATTCATATGTCAATTGTGATTCTAAATTTTGAGCTCATAACTTGGAGGTTGGTTATCGAGGTAGTCCTACACTTTGGGCTATCCTATGAGAGTTATATCTGTATTATGATAATCTGATTTGGAGTTATGACTATGCATTATCATGATACCGATTTAACTCATACACAAGACCAAGTTTCTGCTGAGCTTTCTTTTCATTTCCTAAATCCTTAATGTATGAATAAGCAAGCATATGCTATAATAGGCACATGTGTGGCCCGGATTACTTGTAGAATTTGATCAATATTTGAATTAAATCTACATTCAAGACAGACATAAGCTAGGGCATAGTGTTACAGACAAATATTAAAAAAACAGATATTATAAAATGATTAAACAAAACATATTACAGTCACTGATATCATGCGGGATTGATGAAAATCATAGAAAACACGGCGATACACACATAAATCTGATTGATTATACATATAGAGCAACGATTGTAGAAGAAGAAATTTAAAAATGCAATAATACCGGTATCACCGATGATGATGTACTTGAAAAGGTAAGCGTAGGACATGATTGATTCTTCAGATCTTTTAGAATTTACGAATATTAGTAGTGTATCAGATCAGTTATGGATGAATCTCAACAATTTATATCATCTCTACAGCACAACACATGGGAAAACGTTTGAGATTTTCTTAACAACAAATGAAATGCTGAACTCGAGTTTGCTTGATTTTGCCAAAGCCCAAACCATGAAGAATCCAAGGCCCAAATACAACAAATGAATTTCAAAATTAAATAATAATAATAATAATAATAATAATAATAATAATAATAATAATTAGTCTCTCGTTCGGATTTGAAGGTTTTGTGCTCTCATCTAAAGCTTTTGTGCTCTCACTTTAGATTTGACACTAATTTAAGGGTGAGCAAAAGGAAAAATCCGACCCTACCCGACTATTAACCGACCCGACCCGAGAACCGATCAAACATAAAATACAGAACCGATTCACTACCCTAAATATATGGTCGGTTCTGGTCCATAGGTCCAAGTCGGGTTTCACCATTAAAAGAACCAAGAACCGACCCGACCCGACCCGATTTTATATGAAAATTTGGAACCGATCTAAATACCTAGGTACTTGGGTTCGGGTCGGGTTGGGTATATTTTCGGTTCGGTTCTCGGTTATTTTTGGTCCGGACCTAAACTTGCTCACCCCTACACTACTTGCTATCAATCACTTCATCATTTAGGATCTAAAAAATTTCTCATAATCACAATATCCTAGTGGATGCTATGATAATTTAGATCTTTTTATCGATGCATACTATGCCGTTTGAAACCAAATATACGCATCCTCTATGTCACAAAAGAATCAACTCGTTTATTATTTAACCACATTTTCGGGATCAGAGGCTGTGATTTGATCAATAAAATAGTTATAATTCATGATTTATTATATTTAATTGTAGCAGTATTAGTAATCAATCAAATACAGAAATGAATTGTAGAATGGTCATCAATCATTTTCATATCAGTGAATCATAAAGGTGTTTACAGACTCTACTCCCTCTCAACACTAAATCTCACAATCGTATCGCACTCATAATCACAGAAAATGACAGAGAATAGATCATGATAGACTCGTGATCTATTTATACAAGTACAGAACAACTGATGACCAATGATGACTTCACCTATATAGCGATTTCTAACAATCAAAATTATTGAATGGTTCTTCTGTCTTGGGCAGCAGTTCTTCATTCAACTTTGACAAGAAATTTTGATGAGCTCTTTCATTGTCTTGATTAGTCGTTTCATTGGAGAAAACATATTGTAACACCTATGATTCAAATCTTTATCTCTTGTGAAGAACAATTTATTTTGGATCAATTATTTGGTCTTTTGGTGTGACACCTGTGCCTCCACGGCCATCAAACAAATACTGTATCAATGAAATATTGTATTTCATACTTGGGACATGTATAAATATGTGTATCCTTTGCACATATCAATTCTTGTTCGATTTCAAGCTTTAAATCGCTTTCTGGAAGGTTATACGCGCACTGATGCGTAAGTATAACCAGTTTAATGCAACGAACACTCCGGAATTGTGAAATAGGCTTAACATATCTTAAATAACCTTTACATAACTTGGAAATAAGTTTTGAAGGCTTTGGTGTGGCAAAATCGAGTTAAATCGCCTACAGGGACTAAAGTTGACAAACTGTGAAAGTATGCCAATTTGAACTGTAACAGACATTCCGGAACATGACCATAAGTTAAACATACCATAAATATCCTTTACATAGCTTAGAAATAGGCTTTGAAGGGTTCAGTGTGCTAAAATAAACTTTTGGGTCATTTAGGGACTAAAAGCGTCAAAAAGTGCACAAGTTTGCTCTTTCGCGCATAACTTACGTTCTGAATACATTCGGACATCCAAAAATTTATGTAAGCATTATAATATTATGCTTTAGTGTTTGGCTTGTCAAAAATCCATTTGTCACGCAATTTGGATCGTTTTTCGCGCTTATGCGCATTCCGTCGTAATTAAGCGAACATCGCGATCGTACGGCCAAACGAACCGAAACCCGAGATATTTTTGAGCACATTTTAAGTTCCCTATACTTTAACTTCATTTTAGAGCTTTGAAATGGGGTTAACGGGCCTTAAACGTGTCGGAAATGACTTTATTGCACAACAGGGACCAAAACTGCAATTCTGCCAAACTTGATGGCTTACGGACCGTAAGCCATCACCCTTACGGTCCGTAAGGGTTCCCCAGACAGCAGAAATGCAGAAACATTGCATCTGGTCCATTCCACTTGTTGCACATGGTTTTGGGGCAAATCTATGGGCTCAAATGGTTTTCAAAAACCCGGGTCTTGAGGTGTATGGCCAAGATCAAAGCACGGTTTCCAAGAAACGATCTTAACGGCTCTCCGAAAACTATAAATACCCATCCATCCCCATTGCAAAACCCACTTGAAATCTGAGTTTTCTCTAAGTGGTTGTGTTTATACACTTCCTACCTGAGATTACTTGGAAATCAATCTTGCGGGGACCCTTTGTAAGTGTTCCTTCGTTCTTTTATTGCTTTTCGAGTCTGAAAGTCAACTTTGTTTGACTTTATGCATTGACCAGTTTATGGTCAATGCGAAGTTCATTTGAACTTCATAACGTGAGCGTAATCACGATGGTCATAGTCCCTAGTGACTATGCCTACTGATTACCACGTTATCTTGGCTCAGTGACGAGTCGTAGTTTCGGCCAAAATGCGTGTTATTGCGTATTTTGTAACCAAACTACTCATAGGTATCAAAACCGTTTGTTTTGATACCAAACCTGTTTTCTAAACTTAGGTAAGCATGTTTTAACATGCTTAGCTCGTCACTTTTAGTTTAGTGCTTATATAGGGTCGTAAGGTAAGCGATCTAAACAATCGCTTATACTTTCGAACCCGACCCGTTTGGTCGATCATTAGGATCCGACCAAACACATTAGGTGACCATAGTATATAGGGAATAACCTTCCGAGGTTATACCTTATGGTCGCTTCGTTAAGTAGTTGTATGATAGGTAGTTTATATGCCTTAGGTAAATTACCAAAATACCCTTTTCATGTGTAATTGGTAATTAAGCATATGTAACCTAAACTTTAGTCACTTAACTGATTTTGTAACATAATTAAACATGTTAGGCATATAATGCTTGTCATAGGACTAGTTAGGCGAACGCGTTTTACGCGAACGACGCGTTAAAGTAGCATAAGCTACCTAGACGGGTCGTAATGGGTCGTAAGCACTTAAGTTAGGTTTCATTTTAGTATGAGGGCTTTGTTAAACCATATCATATGAGTTCCAATACTCATTTGGTTTACGAAACCTCATACTATCCAATCCTCGATTATAGGTCCGGTTTATTAATGTAGTTACCTATATTAGGTGCCGTTTGATTTCCGTGATCTCTAGCATTGTTTGGTTGTTACTTAAGGACTACTAAGCAATCTCAAGTGAGTACATAGACCCCTCTTTTACTGTTTTCCAAACTGTTTTGGGGTGAAACACATGTGCCTACTTGTTACTTTCATGCTTTCCATGTTTTCAGATCATATACTTGCTATGTTCATTAGTACATTTATAGTACATGATTTCATTGTGTTTTATGCTTTGTATGCCCATTATGTGCGTACTTAATACATTATTTTACATTACATTCTATGCTATGTATGCCCATTGTGTGCGTACTTAGTACATTATTTTACATTACATTTTATGCTATGTATGCCCATTGTGTGTGTACTTAGTACATTAATTTACATTACATTCTATGCTATGTATGCCCATTGTGTGCGTACTTAGTACATTATTTTGCATTACATTTTATGCTATGTATGCCCATTGTGTGCGTACTTAGTACATTATTTTACATTACATTCTATGCTATGTATGCCCATTGTGTGCGTACTTAGTACATTATTTTATTCATCACATGCTTACATTTTGGTATGACATTTGGTTTGTTTAAATGGGACAATGTACATTCATTTACACTGATCATGCCGCTCGGTAGTAGGTAGTGGTACCATAGGACTTGACAAATCCCATTCCTGTAATCTCGGGTTTGTTTGGATGGAAGGAATGACCGAATCCGAATACATTTTTTTGATAACCTTTACTAAAAGGGTTATCCGACTGTCGCAAGGCTTGGATGTATGAATTTTCACAATACCGCATAGATGTTTATATCAGTATAGCATACATTTATTACACAAAACATAACTTTGATTTAAACCATGTTTTACTTCAATACCTTGTTTTTGTGCATTTTACATATGGTTTAGTTGACATATTTCACTTACCATACATAAACATTTTGACATTGATATACACAATTCATGGTTTACATTAGACATAAACATTTTGACAATTGATTATACATAAACATTTTACTTCGGTGGTTTGGTTTGGGTAAGTGATTTAAGTAACAAGGCGTGTGTAATATGATACAAGTATGGTGGATACGCCGCTGGTACTTCCTATATATAAGTGCTTGTATGGTATTACATATCGTAGCGTTATTTGAAACATTTCAACATAAGACATATAACATTTTATACAAATAACATACTTTTCACAAGACATTGTTTTACAAAACAACTTATCTTATACAAACTCATTTTACTTGGTTATTCATTTAACCATACATTATTCTCATATTTATACATATCATCTGATCTTATTGCTTTTCAAATAATTTACAAAACAAAGCAAATTACAAGGTTCATGACTAAACATTTTCATTAAACATAAGTCATGAATTCTATTTTCACAAAACCTATGTATCTCACAGGCATTTTTATACTGACGTACCTATTTTCACATGTGTTTCAGAATATGATGCATAGGATTTATCAAGATACACTTAGGCGGACTTGGGCCTTAGTGACAATAAAAGATGCAAGACTAGTTATTTATGTTATATTTCTTTGACTGTCAAGACATTGTAACTCTTTTAATCAATAAAACAATATTTCAATTTCCATGTGTTATGAGACAATGATTCTGTTACAACACTCCCCGACGTTTCCACCACGTTTTGTTGTTTTACTTGGTCGGGGTGTGATAGAAAAGTTGGTATCAGAGCTCATGGTTATAGGGAATTAGGTTATTAGTAATACTTTGACCTAGTCTATAACCTTCCTAGGACCCTAACGCGAGTTCACTTGCGTTTAGTCATAAAACAATACCGTCACCTATCCTTAGGCGACGACCACAACAAGAACATAAATTTCAAAACCGCTTTGAAAACTAATCATCTGTTCTAGGATGATTGATTACTAGGTTTTGAACCCTCTATTGTAAGGTTTTGAACCCTCTGTTATAAGGTTTTGAACCCTCTAAGTTTTTCAAATCTCGTCAAAGTTTGGGTCTTATAATGTGAACACGTGCAAACTGGAAGAGTGAATGCCTGTACCCTGAGTTTTCTGTCAAAGGCTAGAGTGTTCGTACAAATCCGCAGTATCGGACTAGTCACTCTTACCTGGGAACTCTTGGGGTGAGTGTTCACTTATAGGCGAGCATGTCTTCAGTGATACATTAATATGACCCGTTTACTTTGATTTGTCACCGTCTCATTTGTTTGCCTTAGGTAACAAACAAATGATCGCAATTTTTATGCATTGCCATCCTGTTTTGATTGTCTGATAACCTTTCACTTGTTTCTTCCAATGTCTTTCATTTTCTTCTAGAATGTCTCTTCCTCTCAGCAACGGTCAAATGTCCGAGCAAACAGCCAAATTTGCCCAGCAAATAGGCGAAGTGATTCTGAAGACTGTGGATTTAGGCATTGCCTTGTCTCGTCTCAACAATGAAGCCTCTCGTCTCAACAATGAAGCCACTCAAGAGCCACCAAAGGAAGCAGAAGTCAAGCCAGCACCAAAATCAAGGAAGCGTAAGGCTTCAAGGAAACCCGCAGCAGTTACACCTAATCAAGCGGGACCTAGCCAAGTGACAGCACTACCAGCCAGGAAGCCATACAACGGAACTGCACCCTTGTGCAACCAATGTAGCCTTCATCATCAGGCTAGTGTGAAGTGCCGCAAATGCCAAATTTGTGGACTTATAGGTCATACGGCAAGGGTTTGCCCAACTACAGCAGTACCAAATCAAGCAGGACCCATCTGGGTGTCAACACCACCTGCTAAGAAACGATACAAGGGAACGGCACCGTCATGCAACAAATGTAAGGGGCATCACCAAGCTCACTTACAGTGTCATCTGTGTGTTTCATGTGGACGAGTTAGTCACCTGGCTAGTGCCTGTCGAATTAACCCAAACCAAAGTGGTCCAAATCAAGATGGCAACAATCCTGCTCAAGCTCGTTTCTCACCAGGGTCCTGTTAGTATCAATAATTAATTATCTATATCTATACTAATCTATACTTTGTATAAAAGGAGAAATCCCAATGACCATATGCCTTAGTGGGAAAAGAGGTAATTCGTTGAGGAGGAGAAACCAAACGGTCGTCTCCAATTTACAACGTGCATTCCATACTTCATGGATCTCGATAGTCCAAAGTAGGAAAATCCTTCGCCGCACTAACCCGTGTGACGAATACATTGATATCCCTTGAGCTCCAAGAGCTCCAACAAGATTGTTATAATTTCCATGGAGGTCGAATAATGCAAGGAAGGGGTTGTAGCATGGCTCATGCCATATCATCCCTTAAAATAAGACAAATGTCAAACGACAGAGTTTAATGTAATCATTTCCGATAACTAAGATAAGGTAGGGTGTCATGGACACCAAGGACCCAGCCCATGTACAAGAAATCTAATAAGGTTGAGGAAAATCCCCCATGAGTGGCTAACGAGTTTTGTTTGCTTTCGATGACTAGTCTCAAACGACTCGTGTTATAGATCGAATGTTAAGTGCAAACAATACATGTAGTCTTCCTGTATCGTAGAGTGTTATAGTAACCGTTCCGGTTAGTGTTCCACTAGATAGAAACTTGAACAACTTAGGAATTTCTTATGGCTAGTGATCATTAGCTTGACCCACAGAGCTCACCAGGATTCCCATACACTACAAGTTGTTATTACGTGGGCCCCCGTAATAATAAATTGTCTTGTATGGTCACCCTAGCATTCTCTCGTTCAAGCAGTCGATCAGTCAAAGAGAGGACACTATTGTCTATATACTTTCAACATAGAAGGGACCTTCGTGATGGTCCACATGCTAACGCCCACTATCATTATTCGTGAAAGTGCACAATGTTAGCCGAAATAGGAATAAAAGAATTCGTAACAATAATAACTGGAGGGGCACCTTTAAGATGAGTACTTCATCTTCCTTGTCTGGACGAGAGTGTCATCAATCCCGATTAGTATGAGCCTCAGGGACCTCGTCCCACTAGTAGGGTTGTTGTCCAAGGCCGCCACCTCCGCCTCGTCATCACTACCGAAGCCGGACATATACCATCCGAGGGAAAACAACCATCTTCCATGGGATCAATACTTTTGGGTCTCTCTCAGGTACGACGCCCGCCATAAGCTTCGTAATAGACGCGAGGTCGTCATTCTCATCACAGGAGTCAAGTGTAATAATAGGATTCGTAGTCGAAGTTGTTTTCGTTCATGGCAAAATATTCCGTACAACACATATTGAATCCTTTGTCAAACAATTCCTGAAGCTTAGTAGAAAATTCCTGCATCTCCAAGGGTGCGAGTCTATATGAAGCTTTTGCCACCGGTGCAGCTCCTGGCACAAGATCGGTACTGAATTCGACTTGTCGCTGCGGAGGTAGTCCCGGCAAGTCTTCTGGAAAGACTTCAGGGTATTCCCTTACCACAGGGATGTCCTCCACCTTGCGCTACTCGGCCTTCTTGTCGACCACATGGGCAAGAGAGGCGATGCATCCTGCTCTCAGACTCCTCCGAGCCTTCAAACAGTTGTTGATCAGCAACCGTGTACCGTGTTTCTCTCCGTGCACCAAAAGATGTTCTCTCGTCAAACAGGGGGGGGGGGGGGAAAGGAGGATAGTTTTCTCGAAGCAACTACTTCTGCTAGGTTGTCGGCCAACCAGTCTATGCCAGGAGTTTAGTCGTAACAACCCATTTGAATGAGTGAGAGGTCGATACTGAGTTTCCGTGCTCCAAGTTCGAGTGTGCATCCTTTAATATCTTCTCCTGATTCACTAATTCACCATTGGCCAATCCTATGGTATGAGAGGACGTCTAGCTTACTTGACTCGGCCAAGCATACTTTGAATTTTATGGGGACGAAGCTAATACCGACACCGGTATTAAACAACACGGATGTAACGGGTCAGTTGATAGGAACGTATCGGCGACCCTTAATGACTTCACATGACTTCGCTAATTCCTCATTAGCTAACTTGATAGAGCAAGACATGTTTAACCTACATGACTCTAATTCGTGTATATGCTTAGTATCTAAAAGATACTAAGTTAAGCCGATGTTGATATCCAAAGAATTGATACATTCTGGTTGTAAAGTAGGACATACCCATGGCAACATTGGGATTTTTGTGGAGTATCTATAGTTCTACTCATACACACACTCATTCACTTGCTTGATTCGTCCTTAGACATTCATGATTGTAGTGATCTCTTTGCCACAGTTAAAACCTCCTTGTTCTTTCTTGAATATAAATAACTCATTAGTTTCTATTTTGTGCCCTCATGGTGAAAGTTTCACTTATCTCATCCAGAATTTTGACAAGTTATTAGCGTACTTCTTGATGTCAGCTTTGTATCTCATGGCTAAACCCCAAAAGTAACGCTTAGTGTGTTTGGACTCAGGTGCTATCCAATATGCAACAATCCTTGAGGGATCGTAGACGCGTCGGGGGTAACCAGCGACATTGGTTCTAATCATGATCGAGTTCTAGAATTCGGTTCCCAACCTTGGGATTTTTCCGCTGGCGAGCAATACTCTTCTTGCGTAAGATCCTCGAGTTCTTCCCACGACAACCTCTTTGTTGTATTACTTCCTATAGTTTGCACTTGGAGATCCCACCAAGTTAATGTCTCCTTCAAAAGAAGACTATTTGTTTACCAAATCATTTACTTAGGAGTACGTTTACTAGCACAGTTAACTGACTTCCTTGTCTTTATCTAGCGGATAGAACTCACCGCACCTTTCGTATCAATGAGGTCTCGCGGCTTATAATCCGGAAAAGCCTTAGGATTAAAATTTGGTATGATTGCATCTCCAAGTGTGGGATTGCCACTCATTCTCGTCCCATCGGGATTTGAACCACTTGAAATACCGGTACCATCAGTACCATCACCAGTGTCGACTCGACAACCTCATGTTGTTCCATATGACCTCTAATTCAACTTTAATAGTAGGGCGCTGATTAACTGACCCTCTTCTAGGCCTAGATTTTCTTGTCGACGCCACGTTGTTTCTGATACATAGTATCATGGGGTCTAGGCTTTTATTTGGACAGATGTAGCCTACTATGCGCCTAGGAATTAAGAATATAATTGGTCATGGAAACCTCAAGACCGCATTGTTCATGCATGTTCGAACAATGATAACATGAATAAACGCAACCCAAAATGTGCAGTACCCCTGCATGTACTGACCATATGCCTTAGTGGGAAAAGAGGTAATTCGTTGAGGAGGAGAAACCAAACGGTCGTCTCCAATTTACAACGTGCATTCCATACTTCATGGATCTCGATAGTCCAAAGTAGGAAAATCCTTCGCCGCACTAACCCGTGTGACGAATACATTGATATCCCTTGAGCTCAAAGAGCTCCAACAAGATTGTTATAATTTCCATGGAGGTCGAATAATGCAAGGAAGGGGTTGTAGCATGGCTCATGCCATATCATCCCTTAGAATAAGACAAATGTCAAACGACAGAGTTTAATGTAATCATTTCCGATAACTAAGATAAGGTAGGGTGTCATGGACACCAAGGACCCAGCCCATGTACAAGAAATCTAATAAGGTTGAGGAAAATCCCCCATGAGTGGCTAACGAGTTTTGTTTGCTTTCGATGACTAGTCTCAAACGAATCGTGTTATAGATCGAATGTTAAGTGCAAACAATACGTGTAGTCTTCCTGTATCGTAGAGTGTTATAGTAACCGTTCCGGTTAGTGTTCCACTAGATAGAAACTTGAACAACTTAGGAATTTCTTATGGCTAGTGATCATTAGCTTGACCCGCAGAGCTCACCAGGATTCCCATACACTACAAGTTGTTATTACGTGGGCCCCCGTAATAATAAATTGTCTTGTATGGTCACCCTAGCATTCTCTCGTTCAAGCAGTCGATCAGTCAAAGAGAGGACACTATTGTCTATATACTTTCAACATAGAAGGGACCTTCGTGATGGTCCACATGCTAACGCCCACTATCATTATTCGTGAAAGTGCACAATGTTAGCCGAAATAGGAATAAAAGAATTCGTAACAATAATAACTGGAGGGGCACCTTTAAGATGAGTACTTCATCTTCCTTGTCTGGACGAGAGTGTCATCAATCCCGATTAGTATGAGCCTCAGGGACCTCGTCCCACTAGTAGGGTTGTTGTCCAAGGCCGCCACCTCCGCCTCGTCGTCACTACCGAAGCCGGACATATACCATCCGAGGGAAAACAACCATCTTCCATGGGATCAATGCTTTTGGGTCTCTCTCAGGTACGACGCCCGCCATAAGCTTCGTAATAGACGCGAGGTCGTCATTCTCATCACATGAGTCAAGTGTAATAATAGGATTCGTAGTCGAACTTGTTTTCGTTCATGGCAAAATATTCCGTACAACACATATATAAATACATTATATATATAATCACTAAATCTCATGTTATTTTTGTTCTCGTGTTTCACATGTAATTCCTAGTGTTTCGAGTATATTCCTTATAGACTAAACATGTATTGATCCATATCCGTTACTTATGATTGAGCTCACGTGATAGATCCTCATGTTATCGCGACACAATGAAAACCTTTTGTCATTTTTGTCATACTTTTGAAATCATTTGTGTATTTTTATCGACTTTGTTTTCATGTGAGAGCCCTTGGTGATTGTAGACCAAACTTTATAAAAGTTTGTCCCCGGTTCACTACAATCGGAGCTCTGATACCAATCTGTCACACCCTGCCAGTTGCGGAAGCATGTTGCGTGTGACGTAAGAAAGGTAATCATTGCATCCAATCATGTATCACCGGCTCAAGACTTGTTTCCTGAAATACATGTAGTTTTAAAAGTCAACAAAAGTTGAGCGAGTTCATGCAGTTTTTGTTATCATATGTAATCGTAGAATTCATGAAAATGAAATCTTGTAATCGTAGTATTCATGAAAATGAAAGCTTGGTATCGTAGTATTCATGAAAATGAAATCTTGGTATCGTAGTATTCATGAAAATGAAATCTTGTAATCGTAGTATTCATGAAAATGAAATCTTATAATCATAGTATTCATGAAAATGAAATCTTGGTATCGTAGTATTCATGATAATGAAATCTTGTAATCGTAGTATTCATGAAAATGAAATCTTGTAATCATGGTATGTTCTGATTCATTTATGGAGTCTGTTAAGGATCTATCAGTGGGTAGCGAGCCCCCTGACATAATGTACCATAAGCAAAATAACCAAACCGAGAACACTTTGTCATCATTGGGATCACAAAAGCACTCCACGGTTAACAACTAGGAGTGGGGCGTGCCTCAAGCCCAATAGATCTACACCTTTTGCACCTTGGTCACTAAGTGATTAATGGTTACAATTGTTCCATCCCTACTTATGCACATTGATCAAGCCATCTACTCCGTAACTAGCATACCAATAGTTTTAGCATGTATTTCCCCTTGATGTTTTTGAAAACAAAACATTGAAAACAGTGAAAGGAGGGATATGAACTCACAAGTTTGCGTTCCGTGAAATATGATATCGAAGTGAGCGTCCGTACGTGTCAATAACCTACATGTGTACTAATCTCGTTAGACACTAGATCTTGCAGACCTCGTACAAGTTGTTCATCTTGAATTCTTTATTATGTTTTCGCTTGTCATCTTTAGAACAACTTTGTCTTTTAGAGCGTTGGTAGCTCACTTGCTCGATTGTTATGTGTATTGGATTATATGCGAACGGCTTCGAACTTATGTAATTGGCTTAACCCACGTTTTCTTGTTATTGGGCCTAGCCCTAGTTTTAGTAATTTGGGCCTGGCCCAAATCTAATTCTAGTGAGTCCATTAAATATACTCTTGCAATTTTTACCAAAAATTTACCAAGCATGTAACTTAATAAGTTCGTTTTTCACATGAAAAATACTTGGTAATTTTTATATAGTTTTCGACTTTCCGGATTCTTGTTTTTGACCACTTAGTTATGCGTTCGCTTTAGTGTCTAAAAATATGTTATTTTTAGACTCGACATTGTAGTAACTTGTTTACGATGTCGATACGCCCAAATTGTCGTCATCAAGTGTTATGTATTTCCATTTCGGCCATTTTATTTAATTGTCCGATTTTACTAGCATTTCCAGGACCATGTAGGAACATGTATGTATATTTATTTATGTAAAAGAATAGGTTTAAGTTCATGAAACTTATCGAATATTTAAATCTTAAATATTCTCATTAGGGTTTCCAAAATGACGTTTATGACCACTAATCGCATTTAACATTGTTAATCACCCTTTAATCCCCTCTTTAATCGTGATTAGATTCTTAGAAAAATTCGCCATAGTTTCCCTCAAAACTATGGCATTTCCCACGTTATAAAAACGCATTTAAATCATAATCATGTTCCAATCCATCATTATTCACCAAGTTTCTTCCATTTATGCATTCTAAACAACCTAATTCCATCTTTCATGAACTTACATACACACACTTTTTATACAAAAATGCGACTTTTATGGGGACTTTTTATAATAACCAAGTCATTTAACATATCTTGAAAAATCGAGGTTTACTAAACCTTCAAGATTAAGTTTTAAACCCATTTAAACACTTGTCTCTTTATGTAATCTAAAAATTATGTAATTAGTTCATGAAAGTGAGGATAATGATCTTTCAAGATTTAAACATATCCATGTTTAAATCATATATTTATATTCACCATGGTAAGAAAAACATAAATCTTGAGTACTACAAGAATCTACCCACAAGATCATCATAACATAGACTTTAAATCACTAATATTAACAAGATCAAAGTAAACAATATGATCATCCAAAATAACTACACTAATCTACACATATTAACACATAATATAGTTAGATTTAGTGTTTATTAGCTTTGTGATTAGGGTTTTTGTTTATGTTTAACTTTAATTTCAAGACAATCAACTTGTACTTTTGAAATATACTAGTAACATGGAGCTTAAAAAAATGATGTTTAGAAGACTTACAAAGTGCACAAGCTAAATAAGAAAATAAGAAGAAGATTAAGCTCCAAAAGTGCTCCTAGTGATGCTCCATGTTTACTCCATGAATGGGTGATCTTGTAAGGTCTTAAAGTAAGTGATATGATGGTTTTTAAGTGAAGAAATGGAGGGTTTTGGGCTGCCTTGTTTCAGCCGTAGGTAGAGGGAGGAAGACAAGGGATTTTGGTGTTGAAATATGAAGAAAAAATGAAGTGATGGATAGTTTAAAGTATGGTTAAAATAGGTCATCTAGTGCCCATTTGTCAAAGAGCACCATACCTCTCAAATCTTGCACATTTCAAACAAATCAAGTGGGGTGGGACCCACTTGTTGGCTGATTTTATAAAGGGGGGGGGGGGGGTAAAGTGTAACTTTTTTTTTATAAAAGTTATTAAAAATCTAGATATTTTGGCACTTAAGCAAAGTATGGTGATTAGGGGTCATCTTTCAACATTAAGAGGTAATTAGGGATTTGGAATATAAATTAATATTAACTAGTTCACTAACTAGTAAAAATTATGTTTTGATACTTTGAACGCTTTTCGTTTCGTCGTCGGCTAGTTTACGGCACTTTTGTGGCGTACCGACGGAATTTTGCAGAAAGTTGTCATTCCGCATTCAAAGATGTAAGAAGTGATTCCGAGTCCCAAATTTAGCTTAACTAGCTTGCTAGATTCTTCGTTTGCTTGTTTCGCTAACCTACTAGTTTAGTGCATAGCGACGTAACGCCGGAAACTTGTGATTATGAACATTCCGTTGATATCATCTTATTGTTTTAGTATGTTTTTCATCAATTGACATTATTCCGAAGTCCCGGAAATGCTTTGTTATAGGTTCGGACGCGTTAAAAATACTATATTTTAAGCGGAAACGGACATTTTTGAGGTTAGGGCGTTATACTGGAAAGTCTTATATCTTTGCAAGACATGTTTTCATAACAATGTTTTCTTATGTAAATGGACTCAGTTATGTTAACTGAGTGTCGTTTTTCAGTGTTTCGGTCTGATTTCACCGTTTGCTGGCATGAATAGTGTAACCGTGAATAGTGCACGCAACACTTTCTACCAACACTTTTAGGACATTGTTTGTTTGGTTTTGCCTTACGACTAAAACCAACCTATGTTTTAGCTTTGTTTTCTTGTCCTAACACTGTTATCCAATTAACGACACTATTACGTAATTAAATTACACTAAATGCATGAGATTTAGAAATATAAATAGTGATTAGATTGTACGGAATTACCAGTTATTTGCCAGTTGTCACATTCTCCCCCTGTTAAAAAGAATTTCATCCTGAAATTCAAGTTGAGCCATCCTTTACAGGAGTCTTCTTAAACAGATGGGGATATTTTACCTTAATCTGATCTTCACGTTTCCATGTGTACTCGGGTCCGTGACGTAAATTCCAATGGACCTTGACTAGTTCGATATTACTTCTCCTTGTCTTGTGGACCTTCCGGTCCATAACCTCGACGGGTTCTTCGGTAAGCTGGAGCGTGTCGTCTACATGAATTTCCTCCACTGGGATGATAACTGTATCAACGGTCGAAGTTTTCTTGAGATTCGACACATGAAATGTGTCGTGTATGTTGCTGAGTTCTTCCGACAGTTTCAACTTGTACGCGACGGTACCGATCTTTTCTAGAATTTCAAACGGCCCAATGTATCTCGGGTTTAGTTTTCCACGTTTCCCGAATCTAGCTACGCCTTTCCAAGGTGAGACTTTTAGTAAGACTTTGTCTCCAACCTTGAAGGATAATGGTTTACGTCTTTGGTCCGCGTAGCTCTTTTGTCTGTCACGAGCCGCTTTGATACGGTCTCGTATCTTTGCTATCTTGTCCCTAGTCTCTTGGACTAGTTCAGGGCCAATGAGTTGTTTGTCTCCGACTTCCGCCCAACACAACGGTGATCGGCACTTCCGTCCGTATAGTGCTTCGAATGGGGCGGCTTTAATGCTTGTGTGATAACTGTTATTATATGAGAACTCTACCAGCGGTAAATGATTATCCCAGTTTCCGCCCAAATCAATCACACAGGCGCGAAGCATGTCTTCCAACGTTTGGATGGTTCGTTCGCTTTGTCCATCGTTTTGCGGATGAAATGTTGTGCTCAGATCCAGACAAGATCCAAGCAATTCTTGAAATGATAGCCATATTCTTAACACCAGGCGACCATCACGATCCGAGATTATCGAAATGGGCACTCCATGACGTGCCACAATCTCGTTGAGGTAGATTTCGGCTAACTTCGCGGTACTGTCATTTTCACGAATTGGCAAGAAGTGAGCTGACTTGGTTAATCGATCGACGATAACCCAAATCATGTCATGACCTCGAGAGATCCTGGGAGTCCTGTAATGAAATCCGTTGATGTATGTTCCCATTTCCAAACGGGAATCTCGGGTTGTTGTAATAGTCCAGATGGCTTTTGATACTCGGTCTTGACCTTTGCACAAGTTAGGCATTTCCCAACGCAGGTCGCAATATCTCCTTTGAGATTAGGCCACTAGTAATATTCCTTTACATCCTGATACATCTTATCAGATCCGGGATGTATTGAATATTTTGACTTATGTGCTTCATCCAACACTAAGTCTCGCAATCCGCCAAAGTAAGAAATCCAGATTCTTCCCAGGAAGTACATTGTGCCATCTTTGATCTCTTCCAGTTGTTTCTCTAATCCTCGCAAGGATTCTGCTTGAATGTTCTCCGTCTTTAGAGCTTCTAGTTGTGCATCGTGCACACGAGTAGTGAAGTTCATCTAAATGGTTAACTCTAAAGTTCGTACTCGTAAAGTTTTGACTCGCTCTTTCCGGCTCAAAGCATCCGCCACAACATTCGCTTTGCCCGGATGGTACTTGATTTCACAGTCATAGTCATTCAACAATTCTACCCATCGCCGCTGGCGCATGTTTAATTCTTTATGATTGAATATATGTTGAAGACTTTTATGGTCTGTGAATATGGTACACTTAGTACCATAACGATAAAGGTGCCAAATCTTTAAAGCAAATACCACTGCGCCTAATTCCAGGTCATGAGTGGTATAGTTCTTTTCATGAACTCTTAACTGTCGTGACGAGTACGCGATGACTTTTTCACTTTGCATTAACAAGCACCCCAAGTCTTGAAGCGTTGCATCACAGTACACCACGAAGTCATCGGTACCGTCAGGGAGTGATAAGACTGGAGCTTGGCATAGTTTATCCTTAAGTAATTGGAATTCCGTTTCTTGTTTTTCACCCCAATCGAACTTTCTATCCTTTTGAGTGAGCGAGGTTAGCAGTTGAGCAATTTTGAAAAAAAAATTTCCCAATGAATCTATGATAGTATCCCGCTAAGCCTAGAAATTATCCTACTTCCGTTGGGGTTTTTAGAGTGTTCCAGTTCTTTATGGCCTCTATTTTTGCTGGATCCACTTGTATTCCGTTCTCGTTCACCACATGACCGAGAAATTGGACCTCACGAATCCAAAATTCGCATTTGAGAATTTGGCATACAAGTGTTCTTTCTTAAGTAGCTCCAGGATAGTTCTCAAGTGTTGTTCATGTTCCGCCTCGGTTCGTGAGTATATTAAAATGTCATCAATGAATGCGATCACGAACTTGTCGAGATATGGCTCACATATCCGATTCATCAATTCCATGAACACGACGGGAGCGTTTGTTAAGTCAAAGGGCATAACAAGGAACTAGTAATGCCCATAACAAGTCCTAAACGCTGTCTTAGGAATGCTTTCCTCTTGAATTCTTAGTTGATGGTATCCAGATCTTAGATCGATCTTGGAATAGAAGCTGGAATCTTGCAATTGGTCGAACAAATCGTCGATCTTTGGTAAAGGATACCGGTTCTTTATGGTTAACTTGTTCAGTTCTCGGTAATCTATACACATCCGAAAGGTTCCGTCTTTCTTCTTGACAAATAGCACCGGAGCTCCCCAAGGTGAGAAACTCAGTCTATTGAATCCTTTGTCAAACAATTCCTGAAGCTGAGTAGAAAATTCCTGCATCTCCAAGGGTGCGAGTCTATATGAAGCTTTTGCCACCGGTGCAGCTCCTGGCACAAGATCGATACTGAATTCGACTTGTCGCTGCGGAGGTAGTCCCGGCAAGTCTTCTGGAAAGACTTCAGGGTATTCCCTTACCACAGGGATGTCCTCCACCTTGCGCTACTCGGCCTTCTTGTCGACCACATGGGCAAGAGAGGCGATGCATCCTGCTCTCAGACTCCTCCGAGCCTTCAAACAGTTGTTGATCAGCAACCGTGTACCGTGTTTCTCTCCGTGCACCAAAAGATGTTCTCTCGTCAAACAGGGGGGGGGAAAGGAGGATAGTTTTCTCGAAGCAACTACTTCTGCTAGGTTGTCGGCCAACCAGTCTATGCCAGGAGTTTAGTCGTAACAACCCATTTGAATGAGTGAGAGGTCGATACTGAGTTTCCGTGCTCCAAGTTCGAGTGTGCATCCTTTAATATCTTCTCCTGATTCACTAATTCACCATTGGCCAATCCTATGGTATGAGAGGACGTCTAGCTTACTTGACTCGGCCAAGCATACTTTGAACTTTATGGGGACGAAGCTAATACCGACACCGGTATTAAACAACACGGATGTAACGGGTCAGTTGATAGGAACGTATCGGCGACCCTTAATGACTTCACATGACTTCGCTAATTCCTCATTAGCTAACTTGATAGAGCAAGACATGTTTAACCTACATGACTCTAATTCGTGTATATGCTTAGTATCTAAAAGATACTAAGTTAAGCCGATGTTGATATCCAAAGAATTGATACATTCTGGTTGTAAAGTAGGACATACCCATGGCAACATTGGGATTTTTGTGGAGTATCTATAGTTCTACTCATACACACACTCATTCACTTGCTTGATTCGTCCTTAGACATTCATGATTGTAGTGATCTCTTTGCCACAGTTAAAACCTCCTTGTTCTTTCTTGAATATAAATAACTCATTAGTTTCTATTTTGTGCCCTCATGGTGAAAGTTTCACTTATCTCATCCAGAATTTTGACAAGTTATTAGCGTACTTCTTGATGTCAGCTTTGTATCTCATGGCTAAACCCCAAAAGTAACGCTTAGTGTGTTTGGACTCAGGTGCTATCCAATATGCAACAATCCTTGAGGGATCGTAGACGCATCGGGGGTAACCAGCGACATTGGTTCTAATCATGATCGAGTTCTAGAATTCGGTTCCCAACCTTGGGATTTTTCCGCTGGCGAGCAATACTCTTCTTGCGTAAGATCCTCGAGTTCTTCCCACGACAACCTCTTTGCTGTATTACTTCCTATAGTTTGCACTTGGAGATCCCACCAAGTTAATGTCTCCTTCAAAAGAAGACTATTTGTTTACCAAATCATTTACTTAGGAGTACGTTTACTAGCACAGTTAACTGACTTCCTTGTCTTTATCTAGCGGATAGAACTCACCGCACCTTTCGTATCAATGAGGTCTCGCGGCTTATAATCCGGAAAAGCCTTAGGATTAAAATTTGGTATGATTGCATCTCCAAGTGTGGGATTGCCACTCATTCTCGTCCCATCGGGATTTGAACCACTTGAAATACCGGTACCATCAGTACCATCACCAGTGTCGACTCGACAACCTCATGTTGTTCCATATGACCTCTAATTCAACTTTAATAGTAGGGCGCTGATTAACTGACCCTCTTCTAGGCCTAGATTTTCTTGTCGACGCCACGTTGTTTCTGATACATAGTATCATGGGGTCTAGGCTTTTATTTGGACAGATGTAGCCTACTATGCGCCTAGGAATTAAGAATATAATTGGTCATGGAAACCTCAAGACCGCATTGTTCATGCATGTTCGAACAATGATAACATGAATAAACGCAACCCAAAATGTGCAGTACCCCTGCATGTACTGACCATATGCCTTAGTGGGAAAAGAGGTAATTCGTTGAGGAGGAGAAACCAAACGGTCGTCTCCAATTTACAACGTGCATTCCATACTTCATGGATCTCGATAGTCCAAAGTAGGAAAATCCTTCGCCGCACTAACCCGTGTGACGAATACATTGATATCCCTTGAGCTCAAAGAGCTCCAACAAGATTGTTATAATTTCCATGGAGGTCGAATAATGCAAGGAAGGGGTTGTAGCATGGCTCATGCCATATCATCCCTTAGAATAAGACAAATGTCAAACGACAGAGTTTAATGTAATCATTTCCGATAACTAAGATAAGGTAGGGTGTCATGGACACCAAGGACCCAGCCCATGTACAAGAAATCTAATAAGGTTGAGGAAAATCCCCCATGAGTGGCTAACGAGTTTTGTTTGCTTTCGATGACTAGTCTCAAACGACTCGTGTTATAGATCGAATGTTAAGTGCAAACAATACGTGTAGTCTTCCTGTATCGTAGAGTGTTATAGTAACCGTTCCGGTTAGTGTTCCACTAGATAGAAACTTGAACAACTTAGGAATTTCTTATGGCTAGTGATCATTAGCTTGACCCGCAGAGCTCACCAGGATTCCCATACACTACAAGTTGTTATTACGTGGGCTCCCGTAATAATAAATTGTCTTGTATGGTCACCCTAGCATTCTCTCGTTCAAGCAGTCGATCAGTCAAAGAGAGGACACTATTGTCTATATACTTTCAACATAGAAGGGACCTTCGTGATGGTCCACATGCTAACGCCCACTATCATTATTCGTGAAAGTGCACAATGTTAGCCGAAATAGGAATAAAAGAATTCGTAACAATAATAACTGGAGGGGCACCTTTAAGATGAGTACTTCATCTTCCTTGTCTGGACGAGAGTGTCATCAATCCCGATTAGTATGAGCCTCAGGGACCTCGTCCCACTAGTAGGGTTGTTGTCCAAGGCCGCCACCTCCGCCTCGTCGTCACTACCGAAGCCGGACATATACCATCCGAGAGAAAACAACCATCTTCCATGGGATCAATGCTTTTAGGTCTCTCTCAGGGACGACGCCCGCCATAAGCTTCGTAATAGACGCGAGGTCGTCATTCTCATCACATGAGTCAAGTGTAATAATAGGATTCGTAGTCGAAGTTGTTTTCGTTCATGGCAAAATATTCCGTACAACACATATATAAATACATTATATATATAATCACTAAATCTCATGTTATTTTTGTTCTCGTGTTTCACATGTAATTCCTAGTGTTTCGAGTATATTCCTTATAGACTAAACATGTATTGATCCATATCCGTTACTTATGATTGAGCTCGCGCGATAGATCCTCATGTTATCGCGACACAATGAAAACCTTTTGTCATTTTTGTCATACTTTTGAAATCATTTGTGTATTTTTATCGACTTTGTTTTCATGTGAGAGCCCTTGGTGATTGTAGACCAAACTTTATAAAAGTTTGTCCCCGGTTCACTACAATCGGAGCTCTGATACCAATCTGTCACACCCTGCTAGTTGCGGAAGCATGTTGCGTGTGACGTAAGAAAGGTAATCATTGCATCCAATCATGTATCACCGGCTCAAGACTTGTTTCCTGAAATACATGTAGTTTTAAAAGTCAACAAAAGTTGAGCGAGTTCATGCAGTTTTTGTTATCATATGTAATCGTAGTATTCATGAAAATGAAATCTTGAAATCGTAGTATTCATGAAAATGAAAGCTTGGTATCGTAGTATTCATGAAAATGAAATCTTGGTATCGTAGTATTCATGAAAATGAAATCTTGTAATCGTAGTATTCATGAAAATGAAATCTTGTAATCATAGTATTCATGAAAATGAAATCTTGGTATCGTAGTATTCATGATAATGAAATCTTGTAATCGTAGTATTCATGAAAATGAAATCTTGTAATCATGGTATGTTCTGATTCATTTATGGAGTCTGTTAAGGATCTATCAGTGGGTAGCGAGCCCCCTGACATAATGTACCATAAGCAAAATAACCAAACCGAGAACACTTTGTCATCATTGGGATCACAAAAGCACTCCACGGTTAACAACTAGGAGTGGGGCGTGCCTCAAGCCCAATAGATCTACACCTTTTGCACCTTGGTCACTAAGTGATTAATGGTTACAATTGTTCCATCCCTACTTATGCACATTGATCAAGCCATCTACTCCGTAACTAGCATACCAATAGTTTTAGCATGTATTTCCCCTCGATGTTTTTGAAAACAAAACATTGAAAACAGTGAAAGGAGGGACATGAACTCACAAGTTTGCGTTCCGTGAAATATGATATCGAAGTGAGCGTCCGTACGTGTCAATAACCTACATGTGTACTAATCTCGTTAGACACTAGGTCTTGCAGACCTCGTACAAGTTGTTCATCTTGAATTCTTTATTATGTTTTCGCTTGTCATCTTTAGAACAACTTTGTCTTTTAGAGCGTTGGTAGCTCACTTGCTCGATTGTTATGTGTATTGGATTTTATGCGAACGGCTTCGAACTTATGTAATTGGCTTAACCCACGTTTTCTTGTTATTGGGCCTAGCCCTAGTTTTAGTAATTTGGGCCTGGCCCAAATCTAATTCTAGTGAGTCCATTAAATATACTCTTGCAATTTTTACCAAAAATTTACCAAGCATGTAATTTAATAAGTTCGTTTTTCATATGAAAAATACTTGGTAATTTTTATATAGTTTTCGACTTTCCGGATTCTTGTTTTTGACCACTTAGTTATGCGTTCGCTTTAGTGTCTAAAAATATGTTATTTTTAGACTCGACATTGTAGTAACTTGTTTACGATGTCGATACGCCCAAATTGTCGTCATCAAGTGTTATGTATTTCCATTTCGGCCATTTTATTTAATTGTCCGATTTTACTAGCATTTCCAGGACCATGTAGGAACATGTATGTATATTTATTTATGTAATAGAATAGGTTTAAGTTCATGAAACTTATCGAATATTTAAATCTTAAATATTCTCATTAGGGTTTCCAAAATGATGTTTATGACCACTAATCGCAATTAACATTGTTAATCACCCTTTAATCCCCTCTTTAATCGTGATTAGATTCTTAGAAAAATTCGCCATAGTTTCCCTCAAAACTATGGCGTTTCCCACGTTATAAAAACGCATTTAAATCATAATCAAGTTCCAATCCACCATTATTCACCAAGTTTCTTCCATTTATGTATTCTAAACAACCTAATTCCATCTTTCATGAACGTACATACACACACTTTTTATACTAAAAATGCAACTTTTATGGGGACTTTTTATAATAACCAAGTCATTTAACATATCTTGAAAAATCGAGGTTTACTAAACCTTCAAGATTAAGTTTTAAACCCATTTAAACACTTGTCTCTTTATGTAATCTAAAAATTATGTAATTAGTTCATGAAAGTGAGGATAATGATCTTTCAAGATTTAAACATATCCATGTTTAAATCATATATTTATATTCACCATGGTAAGATAAACATAAATCTTGAGTACTACAAGAATCTACCCACAAGATCATCATAACATAGACTTTAAATCACTAATATTAACAAGATCAAAGTAAACAATATGATCATCCAAAATAACTACACTAATCTACACATATTAACACATAATATAGTTAGATTTAGTGTTTATTAGCTTTGTGATTAGGGTTTTTGTTTATGTTTAACTTTAATTTCAAGACAATCAACTTGTACTTTTGAAATATACTAGTAACATGGAGCTTAAAAAAATGATGTTTAGAAGACTTACAAAGTGCACAAGCTAAATAAGAAAATAAGAAGAAGATTAAGCTCCAAAAGTGCTCCTAGTGATGCTCCATGTTTACTCCATGAATGGGTGATCTTGTAAGGTCTTAAAGTAAGTGATATGATGGTTTTTAAGTGAAGAAATGGAGGGTTTTGGGC
The DNA here is from genome assembly GCA_030545235.1 of Helianthus tuberosus. NCBI lineage: Eukaryota > Viridiplantae > Streptophyta > Magnoliopsida > Asterales > Asteraceae > Helianthus > Helianthus tuberosus. Next base: position 43,954,013 of record CM060426.1, on the reverse strand, counting down.
TGCCTTGTTTCAGCCGTAGGTAGAGGGAGGAAGACAAGGGATTTTGGTGTTGAAATATGAAGAAAAAAATGAAGTGATGGATAGTTTAAAGTATGGTTAAAATAGGTCATCTAGTGCCCATTTGTCAAAGAGCACCATACCTCTCAAATCTTGCACATTTCAAACAAATCAAGTGGGGTGGGACCCACTTGTTGGCTGATTTTATAAAGGGGGGGGGGGTAAAGTGTAACTTTTTTTTTATAAAAGTTATTAAAAATCTAGATATTTTGGCACTTAAGCAAAGTATGGTGATTAGGGGTCATCTTTCAACATTAAGAGGTAATTAGGGATTTGGAATATAAATTAATATTAACTAGTTCACTAACTAGTAAAAATTATGTTTTGATACTTTGAACGCTTTTCGTTTCGTCGTCGGCTAGTTTACGGCACTTTTGTGGCGTACCGACGGAATTTTGCAGAAAGTTGTCATTCCGCATTCAAAGATGTAAGAAGTGATTCCGAGTCCCAAATTTAGCTTAACTAGCTTGCTAGATTCTTCGTTTGCTTGTTTCGTGACCAAAAACGTCGCCTACTAGTTCGTCGAGTCGCTAACGGACTAGTTTAGTGCATAGCGACGTAACGCCGGAAACTTGTGATTATGAACATTCCGTTGATATCATCTTATTGTTTTAGTATGTTTTTCATCAATTGACATTATTCCGAAGTCCCGGAAATGCTTTGTTATAGGTTCGGACGCGTTAAAAATACTATATTTTAAGCCGAAACGGACATTTTTGAGGTTAGGGCGTTATACTGGAAAGTCTTATATCTTTGCAAGACATGTTTTCATAACAATGTTTTCTTATGTAAATGGACTCAGTTATGTTAACTGAGTGTCGTTTTTCAGTGTTTCGGTCTGATTTCACCGTTTGCTGGCATGAATAGTGTAACCGTGAATAGTGCACGTAGCACTTTCTACCAACACTTTTAGGACATTGTTTGTTTGGTTTTGCCTTACGACTAAAACCAACCTATGTTTTAGCTTTGTTTTCTTGTCCTAACACTGTTATCCAATTAACGACACTGTTACGTAATTAAATTACACTAAATGCATGAGATTTAGAAATATAAATAGTGATTAGATTGTACGGAATTACCAGTTATTTGCCAGTTGTCACAGTTTATGGCCTTGTTTGAATAAAATTCAGCATTTATCAAATCCATTCTCATCATCTTCAATTTTACCAACTTGCCTATTGGTATTACCTTCATTCTAGCAGTTTTCCAACCTGGAGGAGTATGTGTAACTGTTGGATTTTCGTTAATCTTTGTAATTCCAAGAATCTTTTTTTTATTGCTTCTAGTGTTTAACTCTTAATCTGACTTCTATTGAACTCATATTTTGTAGTAGCTTCAACCATTCATTTCTAATGTTTTGCCTAAGTTTTGGATCTTGAACTAGAACATTTGATAGTTTTTGACATTAGTCATAAAACTTATTTTCCAACTCTTGTCCCTGGGTTTCCATTGACTATTATGTTTTGTACTAAAATTTATCAGCAGACTCCTTTGAATTCCTTTGCTTATACTTAAAACATTTGTTGGTGAAGGGGTATGGTCCCAAATGTCGTGCAAGCCATGCACGCGGAGGACCATACCCACAATTAATTCTTAAAACACTCAGCTTGTTCCAAGGTTCTTGTGTCGGATCAACATGCGTACATGCAACCATGACAACTCATAAAAAGTACAACCAGTACAAGGCAACAACCAATCAACATACGCCAAGCTCGGTCACAGCTAATCCCCACGATGATCAATCGTGCAGGGGATAAACAGTACAAAAGGACAATGACACGTAATAATAGAATACGGCACGTATAGAGCATATACTTCATAAAACGACACATCATAGAATTACAAAAAAGTAGCATATTTATGACATATCATAGAATTACAAAAAAGTAGCTATGTACATTTTTGACAAATCACGGATATAAATCAGATAGTGTGACATATCATAGAATTACAAAAAAGTAGCATATTTATGATTCTCTCTTTTCTTATTGAACAACTAACCATAATTTATGTAAACAGACTAACAAATTTATCAATACTTAATTATCTATATCTATACTAATCTATACTTTGTATAAAAGGAGAAATCCCAAAGACATAAGAAAAGCTGATGTGGCATCCAGAGAGGCTGTCCAACAAGGTGTGACACCTGTGTCTGTAATCATTGTAAACAGTTTAGTTATCAATAAAATAATTTTATTTGATCCCAATGTTTGTTTGTTATGTTTGATATTTTTCATGTTTCGATTTTTGTTCAATTTCAAACTCTATATCGCTCTCTGGAGAGTTATACGCAAACTGGTGCTTAAACGTAATCAGTTTAATGCAACAAACACTCCAGAACATCAATTTATGCTTAACATACCTTAAATAACCTTTACATAACTTAGAAATAAGTTTTGAAGGCTTTGGTATGGCAAAATCAAGTTTATTCGCTTACAGGGACTAAATTCGACAAACTGCGAAAGTATGCCGATTCGTACTGTAACGAACAATCCAGAACATGACCATAAGTTAAACATACCCTAAATATCCTTTACATAGCTTAGAAATAGGCTTTGAGGGGTTCGGTGTGCTAAAATAAACTTTTGGTCATTCAGGGACTAAAAGCGTCAAAAAGTGCATAAGTTTGCATTTTCGCGCATATCTTACGTTCTGAATACATATGGACATCCAAAACTTTATGTAATCATTAAAATATTTTATTTTAGTGATTGGCATGATAAAATTCCATTCGTCGCGTAATTTGGATCGTTTTTCGCATTCGTTCGTGTTTCGTCGTAATTAACCGAACAACGCAATCGTACGACCAAACGAACCGACATCCGAGATATTTTTGAGCATGTTTCATGTTCCCTATACTTTAACCTCATTTTAGAGCCTTGAAATGGGATTAACGGGGCTTAAACATGTCAAAAATGCATCAAAAACCATGTTTTGCACATTCAGGGACCAAAATTGACAATCTGCCATAGTTATCTTAGGAAGTGACCAAAGTTGAAAATCTGATTTCCAGCTTGTTCCAGCTGTTCCCCTCATTTTCACATGGTTTTAATGAAACCAGGGGCTTGTTTTGGGGTACCCATGGTATTCTAAAACCATGGGCACACATGTAAGGTCTAGATCGAAGCTCGGTTTTCGATGAACGATCCTAACGGTCTTGGTTTTCCTATAAATACCCCCACCCTCTTGCTTCAAAACTCACACTTTGATCTGATTTAGCTCTCTAAGTTGAAATTATACACTTCATACCTGAGAGTAATCGGATCAAAACTCCAGAGCTTGGACCCGTTGTAAGTCCTCTTTCGTTCTTTTACGCGTTTTAGCGTGAAAGTCAAACATTGTTTGGCTTTCAGATTTGACCAGTATATGGTCAACACGAAGTTCTTTTGAACTTCGTAACGTGAGCGTAATCACGATGGTTCTAGTCCCTTGTGACTATACCTACTGATTACCACCTTATTTAGGCATAGTGGCGAGTCGTAGTTTCGGCCAAAATGCGTATTCTTGCGTATTTTGTAACCAAACTACTTTTAGGTATCAAGACCATTTGTTTGGATACCAAACCTGTTTTCTAAATTCGTTAAACATGTTTTAACAAGTTTAGCTCGTCACTTTAGGTTTAGTGCTTATATAGGGTCGTAAGGTAAGCGATCTAAACAATCGCTTAGACTTTCGAACCCGACCCGTTTGGTCGATCATTAGGATCCGACCAAACACATTAGGTGACCATAGTTGTATAGGGAATAACCTTTCGGGGTTATACCTTATGGTCACGTCGTTTAGTTAGTTGTATGATATGTAGTTTATATGCCTTAGGAAAATTACCAAAATGCCCTTTTTACTCCAAAATTCATTTTAAGCATATGTAACATAATTTTTGATATCTAAACTGATTTGGCAACAATATTAGACATGATAAGGCATATTTTACTTGTCATAGGACTAGTTAGGCGGTCCGAACGCATTTTACGCGAACGACGTGTTAAAGTAGCAAAAGCTACCTAAACGAGTCGTAATGGGTCGTAAGCACTTAGGATAGGTTCCGTTTTAGAATGTGAGCTTTGATAAACCATATTACATGAGTTCTTACACTCATTTGGTTTACGAAACCACATTTTATCCGATCCTCCGATTTAGGTCCGTTTATTAACATAGTTACCTATATTAGGTGCCGTTTGATTCCGTGATCCTTCTAGCGTTGCTTGGTGGTTATCTAAAGACTATTAAGAAATCTCAAGTGAGTACATAGTCCCCTCTTTTACTGTTTTCCAAACGTTTTGGGGTGAAACACATGTGCCTACTTGTTACTTTCGTGCTTTCCTTGTTTTCGTATCATATGCTTGTTATGTTCATTAGTACACTTATAGTACATGATTTCATTATGTTTTTGCTATGTATGTCCATTTGTTGCATACATTACATTTTATGCTATATATGTTCATTTAGTGCATACTTAGTGCATTGTTTTACATCACATCACATGCTATGTATGTTCATTTGTTGCATACTTAGTACATTTGTTTTTCATCACATGCTTACATTTTGGTATGACATTTGGTTTGTTTAAATGGGACAAAAATACGTTCATTAACATTGGCCATGCCGTTCCTTAGTAGGTAGTGGTACCATAGGAATTGACAACTCCCGTTCCCGACATCCTAGGTATGTTTAGATGGAAGGAATGACCGAATTCGATACACATAACTCAGATAAACCTTTAATTTGTTTAAGGGTTTATCGCCACAGTCTCAAGGCTTGAATGTATGCATTTTAACAATACCGCATAGATGTTTGTATCAGTATAGCATGCATTTCCACAAAACATAACTTTGATTTAAACTATGTTTTACTTCAATACCTTGTTTTCTGCATTTTTACCTATGGTTTAGTAGATATATTCACTTGCCATACATGACATTTTGGTTACACATCACATGATTCACATTTGACACGTGAACATTTGACATTGATTATACATTACATGGTTTACATTTTGACAATTGGTTTGAACATAAACATTTTACATTGGTGGTTTGTTTGGGTAAGTGATTTAAGTAATGAGGCATGTGTAATATGATACAAGCATGGTGGATACGCCGCTGGTACTTCCTATATATAAGTACTTGTATGATATTACATATCGTAGCGTTATTTAAATCATTTCAATTTAGACATATAACATTTTACACAAATAACATATTTTTTCACAAGACATTGTTTTACAAAACAGTTTATTTTATACAACTCATTTTACTTGGTTATTTTATTAACCATACACCTTTCTTTTATATAATCTGATTTCTTATCGAGTTTTCATATGATTTATAAAAGAAAACACTTCACAAGATTCATGACTAATTTTTATTAAACCTTTCTTTTAAAACCCAAGTCATGAATCCTATTTTCACAAAACCTATGTATCTCACAGGCATTTTTATGTTGACGTACCTATTTTCCCAAGTGTTTCAGGAGCTATTGCATAGGTTTGATCAAGATACACTAGGGTGGACTCGGGCCTTAGTGACATAAAAGAAGCAAGATTAGTTAAATAATGTTATGAACTTTTGTTTCCTTTGTTTAAAGACAATGTATTCCACTTTTGTTTATAAATAAAACAAAACTTTAATTACCATGGTTGTGAAACAATAATTCTGTTACAACACTCCCCGATGTTTCCGCCATGTTTTGATGTTTTACGTGGTCGGGGTATGACAGAAGAGTTGGTATCAGAGCCAATGGTTATAGGGAATTAGGTTATTAGTAATGCTTTGACCTAGACTATAACCTTTCTAGGACCCCAACACAAGTTATCTTGTGTTTAAATGTTAAAACATGTACTTCACCTATCCTTAGGTGATTACCAAAACAAGAACCCAATTTTCTAAAACGATTTTTGAAAAATCATGTCACACCCCGACCACGTAAAACAACAAAACGTGACGGAAACGTCCGGGAGTGTTGTAACAAAATCATTGTTTCACAACCACGGATTAAATAATTCCGTTTTATTTCATTATTGAACTCATTGTTTTAGTACAAATCAGATAATTACAAATATTATCTTTCAAGTTTTAAAGTCACTAAGGCACGAGTCCATCCTATGTATAGCATGTGTCAACAATCATCACACAGCAGTACCTGAAACATGTGTAAAAATAGGTACGTCAGCATAAAAATGCCTGTGAGATACATTGGTTTTATTTATGCATGATTCATGACTTATAAGTTTAAAAGAATGTTTTAACAAAAAGTAGTCATGAACCATGAAAATGTTTTCTCTATAAAATCATGTGAAAATTTATGAGAAATTTGATGATATAAAAGAATGATGCATAAATAAATAATCAAGTAAAATGAGTTTATAAAATAATGTTTTGAATAAAATGTTTGTAGTATATATAAAAATATACTTTGGTTTTAAGAAAGTCGATTAGGTAATATATCAAAATATATTTCTGTTCCAAAATCGTTAAACAGATAGTATATTAAATATACTTTGGTTGTCAAAATAATCGTTTTCGATAGTTGTTTTGGTAAAAAATTACCGAAGTAATTAAGTGATCAAATTAGTTAAGTGAGGTAGTGTGCTAGAAATGAGTGTCGAGAATATGTTAAACAGATTAATTGCAAAAACAGTTTCAGGATACGGCTCAGGATATTGAGCTGTATCTATGATCAAACAATGAGCAAAAAATGTAAAGGGTGACACGAGATGTACGAGGAAAATCCTTGATCAATTTAGATCGCCGGCACAAAACCTCGGGAGCTGACAATCGCAGCTGCCTTGTTCTTCTATTACTTCAAATATCAGGATACAGTGCAGGATGTGATGCGGATCAACTAGGTGTTACAATGTAATTTGAATACAAGTGTTTGTGTGTAGTGGTTGTCAATAGCTAGAGAGTAAAGTGTGCGAATGGAAAAAGTGAGTGCCTTAACTGATCCGATCCATCTATTTATAGTAAAAGAAATGTAACAAACTACCCTATTAAACCGGGATCCGGCGGATATTCCCTATGTGAACGTTGTAGACCTGGTCCTTCGGGTTCAACGTCTCTCGTGCAACTACTTTGCCCGAGTCTTAAGGAGAAGAAGTCCATCTGACCGTTAGTGACCCACAACTTTCAACCTGCACGTGGTCAATTTAGTTAACACCAGGATATGGCCCAGGATGTTACCAATATCCTGATCCGGTATCCTGATCACAAGTAAACAATCTAAAGCAGGATATTAGTCAGGATATATACGCTCAGAAAATGGCCCATAACAATTGTCCCCAAATATATCTGTTGGTATACCAATCCAACGGATATATTTTAAAAATTCTATCTCGTAAATCAAGGCAATTAAATCGAGACGACGGTCAAGATTACACCATAACTTCCAACGCACTTTTAACTCGATGGAGATCCACAACGCTCCTATATCTTCGCTCTTCTTGTTTGAAAAGCAGATATCTCCAACGGGGTCTCCAGATAATTCTCTACTTCTTATTCATTTCCTTTCAATCTCTTTTCCTTTACTTGCAATGGCTGCCAGAACTTATTCTCAAACCGGCGAATCATCCGAGACCTTCATTCAGCAGAATCTTCTTAAAAATCCCGAGAAGGAAGTCTGTGCTTTTGATAACGCAGACATTGCGGCTTTGAGAGCTTCCGGTGCTTTCCCCGATGGCACAGTCTTTAGACCATTTGATCGGTCAATTCGATCGGACGTTTCTTCTGCTGACTGGGTCTGCTTCCCGGCATACCCTTTCTCGCTAGGTCTTCGGTACCCTTTCCCCGAATTTATGATGCAATTCTTCCGAACTACCGGTATTTCCTTTGCCCAAACCATGCCCATGGTCTGGAGGGTATTAATCGTGCTCAACCAAATTAAAAACCTTCACTGTCCCGACCTTTGTATCGACGATATGCCAATCGCTTACTGCCTCCGATCCCACGGTTCTAGCTGGTTTTTGCTTTTTTCAACTTCTAACAAACCCCTTATTCTTAAAGCCACCAAAAACGAAGACGGATGGCAACACAAGTTCTTCTTCGTCAAACGAGATTCCATTGATGAGGGTGCTAGCCTTCCGGTGGAGTGGTTAACCACCGGTAGGATCATGAATGTCCCCAGGTACCTCTAGACTTTTATCTTTTGCTAATATCCTCTTATTTGATCCTTTTGCAGTGAATTTTAAGGAAGTAGCTCCCCCTACTGCGGAATCAGAAAAAAGAATCAAAGCAGTTTACCAATTACATGCAAGTGACAGGAGTTTTACCACACATATCCCGAGTTCCAGTCAATACTAATCATCCGAAATGTCTGGTAAGGATTACTTCTGAAATAATTAATTAGCGCAATATAATGAAGGGTAATAAAGATGTAAGACTTTTCCCTTTACGCAACACCAGCCAAGATCCCTGAAGTCTTTGACCTCGATGAGCTGGACAATTATTCCGATCAGGTCCAGATCAAGAAGGAACCTAGTCCCAAGGCTACGGCCTCATCCAAGCCCAGCAGCTCCAAGGCTATCGTCATCCCCAAGCCTTCGCCAGCTACCAAGCCCCGGAGTTCAAGTTCTCGTAAAAGGAAAGAGCCTGATTCTCCCGTTATTTATGATATTATGAGAATCACGGGTTCATTGAAGCAAGCGGATTTATGACTTCTTTTCTCAACCAGGTTAGTATCCTTGAGCCATATCCTACACCTTACACCACTTATAAATATTTATTAAAACCAATACCTGTCCTCTTATTTTGCAGGGTCTTGAACGTCTGGTTTATCTATACCAAGAATCTTGTGGGCTAAACAAGACGCTTGAATCCAAGTTGAAGAAAGCCGAGGTTACCATTCCTGATCAGGGTATGATTGCAGCCGCCAAATCTCGGCACTATGAGGAGAAGTTCAAGGTTATGACCCAAGAACACCAGGCCACCCTCAACAAAACAGCTCTCCAGGCCCAAGCCGATCTTGACGCCGCCCACGCTCAACATGGACGGGATATGGTCAGCTACCGGGAAAGCCTTAAGAGTTTTGTTGTCACTTCCCTTCTCTAGGACAGGCTAAAGATGGCCCATGAAGCCAAAGAATTGGGCTTCGAATGCCCTTCTTGGGACACCAATGCCTGGGAAACAAAGCTAAGGAGTCTCGGCGGCACTCCTGCTAAAGCTGCAGCTGAAGGATCTTCAAAGGCAGTCGAAAAACCAACTGATGCTGAGAAGGATGCTGAGGTTGATCCCGAGACGGATGCTGCTGAAAATATCATGAACGAAGAAGGCGCTGCCTCCTAAAACTCTTTTCCCTTAAATTTGAGAGTTATGCCTATGTTTGAACAATTTTACTTCTTGTCTTATGAACAGTTTCCATTCCTGTATTAAAACAACTTGATAGCCGAAGGCGGATGGGTCCTAGGTTTTAGGATGAAGCCCTCGGTTATCAACTAGTATTGTTTATTTCAAACAATTTCATCTTTCAATTGGCTTGCTATTTCTTAGTGTAGATTTTAGTTTTGCAAAATATCCTGATAAATATACTCAGTGATATATTACGAAAACTTTTATCAAAAAGAATTTCTAAAAATTTAATCAATTTTAGACAAAATTTCTAAAGAATAAAAGACAGTCCCTTTTCTAAAACCTGTTTTGATAATATTTGTTTGATCAAAGTTTTATTTTCAACCAAGTATTACTTCCCAATATTTCAATCAGATATCCCGAAACATATCCAAAAACACATTCTGAAGGCATATCCTAAAGATATGTCGTTAATCAGAGTTAAATAATTCATGTAAGATTCACAAAGGAAAGATCATACCAGGAATTGAGTGTAACCCTAGCATCAAACTGCAACCCCTTTTGCAACTTCTCCCACTAAGATGTCCCCAGTCCGAGACACTTAGCCCAATTTTGATCTTTTGAGCTTCACACAATTACTTTAGAAGGAATGTCCCCTATGCATGAAGTCTTTAAACACTTAGAAATTTTTTAAACATTAGTTCCAACTATTCAGACAATTCTTGTGTTATAGGGGTAAAACCCAAAATATACTGGAGATAAATCCTTAGTATCCTGGGGAAAATCCCAAATTTTCATGCGCTACAGGCGGGAGTGTATAAACTCCAAGACTTAGAAAGGTGAAAACCTTTAAACCTTTAGAGAGTATTGTGACACCTGGGTCACTGCGACCATCAAACAAATACCAAGCCAATGAAATATTGTATTTCATACTTGGGATCTGTATAAATATGTGTATCTTTTGCACATATCAACTCTTGTTCGATTTCAAGCTCTAAATCGCTTTCTAGAAGGTTATACGCGCGCTGATGCGTAAATATAACCAGTTTAATGCAACGAACACTCCGGAATAGTGAAATAGGCTTAACATACCTTAAATAACCTTTACAAAACTTAGAAATAAGTTTTGAAGGCTTTGGTATGGCAAAATCAAGTTAAATCGCTTACAGGGACTAAACTTGACAAACTGCGAAAGTATGCCAATTTGAACAGTAACAGACATTCTGGAACATGACCATAAGTTAAACATACCATAAATATCCTTCACATAGCTTATAAATAGGCTTTGATGGGTTCGGTATGCTAAAATAAACTTTTGGGTCATTCAGGGACTAAAAGCGTCAAAAAGTGCACAAGTTTGCATTTTCGCGCATAACTTACGTTCTGAATACATCCGGACATCCAAAAATTTATGTAAGCACTAAAATATTTTATTTTAGTGTTTGGCATAAGAAAAATCCATTCGTCGCGTCATTTGGATCGTTTTTCGCGCTTATGCGCATTCCGTCGTAATTAACCGAACAACGCAATCGTACGGCCAAACGAACCAACATCCGAGATATTTTTGAGCACATTTTAAGTTCCCTATACTTTAACTTCAATTTAGAGCTTTGAAATGGGGTTAACGGGCCTTAAACGCGTCGGAAATGACCTTATAACACAACAGGGACCAAAACTGTAAATCTGCCAAACTTGGTCCTTGCGCACCTCAACAATGTGAGTGTTGCGGTGCGCAAGCAGGGGCCAGATGCAGCAAAACGTTTTTCTCAGCTGTTAATAGCCCTTAAACACTCCCCAAAGGCCAAGTGCCACATGTTAATCTCTTGTGGTGGGCAAAATCAGTTACCACAACATTCCGACAAGTGTACGGGCGAGATCATTCCCTCTTCTCCAAGAAACGATCCTAACGGTGAACCAAAATTTATAAATACCCATCACATTTTCACTCATTTCTCACAAGAATCTGATTTGAGAAGCTCTAAGTTGAAACCTTTGTTTCATACCTGAGCTACTTGAATCAAGATTAGCATTCGGGGACCCTTTGTAAGTGTTCCTTCGTTCTTTTATTGCTTTTCGAGTCCGAAAGTCAAACTTTGTTTGACTTTCTGCATTGACCAGTTTATGGTCAATGCGAAGTTCATTTGAACTTCGCAACGTGAATGTAATCACGATGGTTATAGTCCCTTGTGACTATGCCTACTGATTACCACGTTGTCTAGGGTCGTAAGGGTAAGCGATCTAATAAATCGCTTATACCTTCGAACCCGACCCATTTGGTCGATCATTAGGATCCGACCAAACACATTAGGTGACCATAGCATATAGGGAATAACCTTCCGAGGTTATACCTTATGGTCGCTTCGTTTAAGTAGTTGTATGATAGGTAGTTTATATGCGTTAGGTAAATTACCAAAATACCCCTTTGATGCCAAAATTCATTTTAAACATATGTAACATAACTTTTGACATCTAAACTGATTTGACAACAATATTAGACATGTTAAGGCATATGTTACTTGTCATAGGACTAGTTAGGCGGTCCGAACGCGTTTCACGCGAACGACGCGTTAAAGTAGCATAAGCTACCTAAACGGGTCATAATGGGTCGTAAGCACTTAGGTTAGGTTTCATTTAGTATGTAGGCCTTGTTAAACCATACTACATGAGTTCCAGTACTCATTTGGTTTACGAGCCCTCATTCTATCTAAATCTTCCGATTTAGGTCCGGTTTATTAACATAGTTACCTATACTAGGTGTCGTTTGATTCCGTGATCTCTAGCATTGCTTGGTGGTTATCTTAGGACTTCTGAGCAATCTCAAGTGAGTACATAGACCCCTCTTTTACTGTTTTCCAAACTGTTTTGGGGTGAAACACATGTGCCTACTTGTTACTTTCGTGCTCTCCTGTTTTCACATCATATACTTGTTATGTTCATTAGTACACTATTAGTACATGATTTACATTACATTTCTGCTATGTATGTTGACTGATAGCATGCTAGCACAATGATTTACATGACTTTTCTGCTTTGTATGTTAACTAAGCATACTTAGTACATCACTTTACAATACATTTCATGCTATGTATGCCCATTGTGTGCATACTTAGTACATTGTTTTACATTACACTTATGCTATGTATTTCCATTACGTGCATACTTAGTACATTGTTTTACATCGCATTTCTGTTGCATATGCTCATCCAACATATGAACACATTATACTACATTTTGAACCGTTGTAACCATTTGACTATGTGAACCGTCGTAACCCTTTGATTATATGAACCGTTTGTAACTATTGAACCGTGTGAACCATTTGTATCTGTTGACATGATTTACATTTGACAATAGACATTTAACTATACATAAACATTTCTACAATTGTTAAACATTTCATCTTGATGGTTTGGTTTGAGTAAGTGATTTAAGTAACGAGGCGTATGTAATATGATACAAGCACGGTGGATACGCCGCTGGTACTTCCTATATATAAGTGTTTGTATGGTATCACATATTGTTGCGTTATTTGAATCATCTCAATTTGAGACATATAGCATTTATACAAATAACATACTTTTCACAAGACATTGATTTACAAACAACTTATCTTATAAAAACTCATTTTACATGGTTATTCATTTAACCATACATTATTCTCTTATTTATACATATCATCTGATATTATCGTTTTTCAAATGATTTACAAGACAAAGCAAATTACAAGGTTCATGACTAAACATTTTCTCAAACATAAGTCATGGATTCTGTTTTCACAAAACCTATGTATCTCACAGGCATTTTTATGCTGACGTACCTATTTTCACATGTGTTTTCAGGAGATGATGCATAGGACTTATCAAGACATACTTAGGCGGACATGTGCCTTAGTGACTTAAAACGAGACAAGAACTAGTTAATTTTTGTTATATACTCTTTGTTTCTTGTTTAAAACAATGTAACTCTCTTGTTTGATTAATAAAACGAAACTTTAATTGCCATGGATTTGAAACAATTAATTCTGTTACAACACTCCCCGACGTTTCCGCCACGTTTTGTATGTTCTACGTGGTCGGGGTGTGACAGAAACGTTGGTATCAGAGCCAATGGTTATAGGGAATTAGGTTATTAGTAATGCTTTGACCTAGTCTATAACCTTCCTAGGACCCTAACGCGAGTTTACTTGCGTTTAGTCATAAAACAATACCGTCACCTATCCTTAGGCGACGACCACAACAAGAACATAAATTTCAAAACCGCTTTGAAAACTAATCATCTGTTCTAGGATGATTGATTACTAGGTTTTGAACCCTCTATTGTAAGGTTTTTAACCCTCTGTTATAAGGTTTTGAACCCCTTTGAGTTTTCAAACTCTCGTCAAAGTTTTGGGTCCTAAATAGTGTGAACACGTGCAAACTGGAAGAGTGAATACCTGTACCCTGGGTTTTCTGTCTAAGGCTAGAGTGTTCGTACAAATCCACATAATCGGACCAGTCACTCTTACCTGGGAACTCTTGGGGTGAGTGTCCACTTATAGGCGAGCATGTCTTCGCGATACACTATGAGGATCTATTTGCTTTGATTCAGCCTTTGTGTTGTTTGTTTGCTTCGTGGTTCAAACAAATGACCATCAACCATGATTATGGTCGGTAATTGTAACATCCTATTCTTACCCAATGCCATTTCATTTGTTTTCTTTCTTGTTTCTCTTTTAGAATGCCTCCTCGACGCGAAAACCAGATAGCGACTGCCGAACTGGCAGAAATCATTGCGCAGCAAATGGCTGCTCAATTCCCAAACCTCTTTGCTCAATGGAACCAAGCCAACAACAACAACAATGGTCCATGCAATTTCAAGAGTTTTAACTCGGCTAAACCACTCAAGTTTAGTGGTTTTGAGGGAGCGACTGGGCTTCTTCAATGGTTCGAGAGCATTGAGAATACTTTCCGCCACGTGTAGTGTCCTGACAATCGCAAGGTCGAGTTTTCTTCGAGTGTGTTCCAGAAGAGGGCCCTTACGTTGTGGAACGGGGTTATGAGAGATCGTGGTGCAGAAGTTGCTCTAGCACAGACATGGGCTGAACTTAGGGCCCTTATGATGAAGGAATTCTGTCCTCGTCACGAGATCAGGGCCTTGGAAAGGGAATTTGATAATCTTACACAAGATAGCGGTGAGCATCGAGCCTACACGGACCGTTATGAGGAGTTAAGTCTGTTATGCCCAAACATGGTCACGCCTTTGGATAAGGCAATCAAAAAATACATTGATGGTCTCCCTGACTCAATACAAGACATTGTGACTGGTAGCAACCCTACTACAGTTAGACAGGCCATTGAGCTATCTGCAACCTTGACTGAATCAAAGATCAGGAAAGGTAAACTTTTCCGAAAAGGTGACAAGAAACCGGTCGAGGAATCGAACCCAATCGAGGAATCAAAGACCATGGATGAACAGACTGGATCCCCTAAGAAGTCGAAGAAGCGAAAGGCTTCTCAGAACTTCGCCATGGTTACTCACAATGATCAACCCATCCCCAACCAACCAGCTCAACCCCCTGCTAGGAAGCCATACAATGGAACTGCACCCTTGTGCAACCAATGTAGCCTCCATCATCATGCCAATGTAAAGTGCCGCAAATGCCAAACTTGTGGACTTATAGGCCATACAGCAAGAGTCTGCCCAGCTGCAGCTGCACCAAACCAAGCTGGCAACAATCCTGCTCAAGGTCGTTTTCTACCAGGTTCTTGTTTCAACTATGGCGAGATGGGTCATTTCCGAAGAAATTGCCCAAAGCTTGCTAATGCAAATCCAGCACAGGGATGAGCATCTGACCGACAACATCGTTTAGAAATAATCACGTCTTAGGTATTATTTTCTTTTGTTGTCATGGTCCATGAAACAGTTGTTATCATTGTTTATAAATAAATCTTTTATTTACATTGCAATTTATTTATGTGGTTGCATGTATAAACAACATATCTCTTACAATACCGACAATCAAGGAATCGTATTCCTTGTAAAGCAAACTACCCCCAAAATTTTTCCATCTTATGATCTCTTGCGTTTTCCACGAAATTCCTAAGTACCCGTTTCTTCTAAGGAAAACGAAGTACAAGGCGCAAGTTACAACACTGGACGAATACCCAAAGTACCACTATAAATCCTTAATAAGGGTACTTAAGGATATTTCCGTAAATCCTAAAATTGTTGTGTTCCTTAATTCGAATATTACGTTTCTTTGAAAACAAAATCGAATTTTTGGGAGATCATCCTATCTTTTCAGATAGATCCCAGAGGACATTGAAGTCTAGCGACTGGTTTCCTGGTGTACTTTGAATATCCATATTCAATCACTAACAAGTTAATAACAAATTAATAACTGAGTTAAGCAACTATGTGATTATGTGCTTATGTGTTCCCTTTTATGTTTTTGGTTTAATCCAATTTTTTGTTACCTAAAATCCTTAATGGACTTCTACGTTGTAGTTAAGTCCCTTGGGTTATAAAGTACTACTCCATAATTAGACCCCTTGAGTGGTCTAGTTAAACAGATTGATCCAAAAATCTGGTTAGGAACATCATGTGATGATATAGCTGAAAGGACTCCTTGGTGGCCTAATTAAAAAGATCATTTGTCGATCTAATTAAGAGGACCCTATGGTATTCTAGTCACCCTCATCACATGTTTTATTTTCTTCCCCTAAACATTACAAGACAAACTGTGCGGACTGTGCAAGGAATTACGTAATTATGGATGCATACATAATTATGGAATTTAGTGCACAGAAACCACAGCGAGCTTTGTCATGTGCCTAGAAGTTAACTCTTTTCATTTCCGTTTCTGAGGAAGCACCCGTTGAAAATGACTCCGTTTGTTCATTTTCGTTTCTGAAGATTGTCCGTTGAGGAAATTAATATCCGTTTGATTATCCTTTTCATTTCCATTTCTGAGGAAGCACCCGTTGAAAATGACTCCGTTTGTTCATTTTCGTTTCTGAAGATTGTCCATTGAGGAAATGAATATCCATTTGATTATCCTTTTCATTTCCATTTCTGAGGAAGCACCCGTTGAAAATGATTCCGTTTGTTCATTTTCGTTTCTGAAGATTGTCCGTTGAGGAAATGAATATCCGTTTGATTATCCTTTTCATTTCCATTTCTGAGGAAGCACCCGTTGAAAATGACTCCGTTTGTTCATTTTCATTTCTGAAGATTGTCCGTTGAGGAAATGAATATCCGTTTGATTATCCTTTTCATTTCCATTTCTGATGAAGCAACCGTTGAAAATGACTCCGTAAATTCATTTTACGTTTCTGAAGATTGTCCGTTGAGGAAATGAATCCCCGTTTGTTTATTCCTTCATTTCCGTTTTTGAAGAATACTCGTTGTGGAAAATGACTCCGTCTGTTCATTTTCATTTCTGAAGATTGTCCGTTAAGGAAATGACAGGATTATGCCTTGTATATCTGGTGGTTACTTGACACAAAGTCACAGATGGACTCCTACGAATAAATTTCGGGACGAAATTTCCTAAAGTAGGGGAGACTGTGACACCTGGGTCACTGCGACCATCATACAAATACCAAGACAATGAAATATTGTATTTCATACTTGGGATCTGTATAAATATGTGTATCTTTTGCACATATCAACTCTTGTTCGATTTCAAGCTCTAAATCGCTTTCTAGAAGGTTATACGCGTGCTGATGCGTAAATATAACCAGTTTAATGCAACGAACACTCCGGAATAGTGAAATAGGCTTAACATACCTTAAATAACCTTTACAAAACTTAGAAATAAGTTTTGAAGGCTTTGGTATGGCAAAATCAAGTTAAATCGCTTACAGGGACTAAACTTGACAAACTGCGAAAGTATGCCAATTTGAACTGTAACAGACATTCCGGAACATGACCATAAGTTAAACATACCATAAATATCCTTCACATACCTTAGAAATAGGCTTTGATGGGTTCGGTATGCTAAAATAAACTTTTGGGTCATTCAGGGACTAAATGTCACACCCTGGCTTTGCGGAAGCGTGGTTAATTTGGTGTGACTTCTTAATACCATAGCTTAACCATAACAAAGCTATATGAAATAAAACCGTGCAAGATCATCCATAGATTTAAGTTTTAAAACTGAAGTAACATAACATTGTCTTAAGGACTTACAACATCATAACATAAAACATTGTTTTGAAAGACATGAACATCAACATGAATAAAACGCAGTTCAAAATTTGTGACTCGTCCAGGAAGAAGTCACATTTCCTAAACTGGGATGACCTCGGAACCCATATGCAGCGGGAAAACATAACATACCGCGCCAGATCTTTAATTTCCTGAAATACATGTAAGTTGAAAAATCAACAATAATGTTGAGCGAGTTCATGTGTAGTGAGTATGTAAAACACTTGTAAGTATAAAAATCCCTGGTATGTAGCAAATAAGGAAAAAGAGATCACCAATGGTTTGCAAGGCCATTGATATGTGCGAAGTGCAAGTAGGAAGACTCAAACCTAGCAGATTTCGCGATGGGTACAAAGTCACCCCAAGGTCCGTTCTGTTTGGGCCTGGGATTGGGCTCGCTACACCCAGATAGATCTACCGCTTACGTCCCTCGGTCCTACAATGAGGATTAATGGCCTCCAGTTTCCGCCTACCCACTCACATGATCTAAGTAGTAAACCTCCTTACGCTAACCATACCATGTATAAAGTACTTGTAATCAAAGTAACATGTATTTCACCCCTGTAGTTTAGAAAACTGAAAACAGTTAAGAGAAAAGGGGGACATGAACTCATAGTGGTGCGTCTCTACCAAGTATGCCTCCAAATCAAGCAGCTGTGTGACGACCTACACGTACTAATTCTATTAGACGGACGGCCGTGCCTTAGCTTTAAGGTTTAAGTTTTGGGAAATAGTTAGGCAACTATTTCGTGTTTACATTCTGTATATACTTGGTAGTCATTTTCCTTCCCAAGGATGGGGGATTTAATACATGTGTGCTCGAAATATATTATTAAGTCTCACTTAAAATATATTTTATTTCTAACTCCAAAATATAATTATTCTTCTCAAAAATATTATATTTTCTATTACATAATTTTCCCAAAATGTGTAAGTTATGTTTTAATGATCGAGTGGTAATAATAATTACCGGTGTAACTTATATATTTATCGTGGAGACGTTCGTATTATTTGGATTCGTTAACATTCGATAGTATTATTTTTACCCTAAAAATAATACTAGTATTTTCACAAAATAACCATAAACACATATCAAGTGACTTTATGAAAAATATATACTAAATATATATTTACCAAGTTTTATTTTGTGAAAATCCCACCCCCGATGTTTTGTAAATATAGTCGTGGTGAAACTTATATTTCGAAAACATGTCGAAAAGTGTTTCTAACACTTATAGTGAAAATAATTCTAAGTGTTAGGTTTTTAGAAAAATTTCGCCAGAGTTTCCTCTGTAACTGGAGGTGGCCACGCTTTCAAGCGTATCATTTTCTTTTACAAATCAGACCAACAATTTTCTCAATCAACAATAAACATTAATCAAACCATCAAACTAGTCAAACTAGATGTACATCGCAAAATTACATGAACTTGTGGTTTTTCCAAAATATGTAGTATCTTTCCATCATTTTTAGTGGATCTTTTGTATAAATCAACCCGGTTTCATAAAAACCCCGTTTTTAAAGAGATTCCATCTTTACAACTTCTCGTCATCTTTTTCAAAAATAGTTATTTTGTCAAAACTTTGTGTTACACAAGTGTCTACGCACTTGTGTGTTTACAAAAACACTTTTGGTTATGTAAGATCCGTCTTTAAAAGTATGTTTTCTCTTGTCACGTGGTCCTTTGAAAATACCGCTTGTAGATCCGTAGATCTACTAGTTTTAAACACTATTTCACAAGCAAAATCGCTTTTACACAAGTTCATGATTCGTGTGTGGTAGAGTTTCATCCTTTAACCCTTGTTACTTTCAACACAACCTTATGTCATGATCCAAGATCGTGACCAACCCGGGTTAAATGACGATCCGAGCTACCACAACATAGATCGGGTCCAAATAATCACACAAATCAATTACTACAAGTTTTACACAACATATGAGCTTTTAACCATCACTTTTAGCATTTTTAGTAGACTTTTATGCTTCATCTTGTATGTTTGCGAGTTTTAACCGTTACAAATCATATTAACCACTTTAAAATAGTTCGAGAAGGTGATTTAAACAACTTACCACTAGCTCGAGGCTAGGAAGAATCTAAGCGAAAAACGCGTGGATAAAAGCAATGTAGTGAGGTCCTTCGCCTTCCGATTGCACCAAGCCTCCTTATGCGTGACCCTTAACGTTTGTATGAACTTGGAATGTGATGAAGGAAGCTCGAAAATGTGATGGATGTAAAGGGGGTGTTCGGCCGAAGCCTTCTAGAGAGAGAGAGGGAGAGTTTGTGTTGAGTTGTGAAATGTGAAATGAATGATGTGCAAGACCTTGTTACTTATAGGCAAAGATTAGGTTATGGTCCAAAGGATTTTGTGTCATTTAGATACTAAACATATGGATTAAAATAATGTTTTGGAGGACAAAGTATGTCCCCCCTCTTGGGGACGGTTGGTTAAGGGGGGGGGGGGTTCCTAGTTCAAACTCAACCAATAGTTAGATAATAGTTAAGTCAAGTGTAGGTTAACCCGGTTACTAGTGTGTAGTGTGTTATGACGGGTGTTAGGGTATTCAGGGACCCTAACTGGCTCAGAAAAAGATAAACAATGAAAATGACAATATTTTCATGTTCCGGGTAAAATTCGGTTGTTCGGTTAGATGGTAATCCGTTAAAGTGCTTAACAAAGCTTTAAAGTGTCGTTAATACCCTTTTTAGTGACACAACTCATTTCTGACACTTTGGAAAGTGTCTAGTAATATTTTTCTCATGTTTTGGCACTTTATTAGGTAGCTAAATGCTGAATTATTATGTAAAGTGCTGAATTTTGTGTTTAGAGTACGTTTTAGGCACATCCAGTCATTGTAACTTATTCCTAGAGACGCAGTTCTACAACCCTTGTATCCCTACACTCACCACTAGTGTAGCAAAATATTTCTGGCTCTTACAGGCCTTAAAGGCAGTGTCTGCCTGATGCTGGCTTTATCAGCATGTTCAATAGGTTATCCGTTTATAGTGCTACTGTGCTTTTTGTGCATCATGTTTGTCACTAAGGTTCAGCATATAAATAATGTAGTGACGGTAAGTAAAGTATGATGCAGGTATATGCATGTATCAGAAATCAAGTAGTAGTTCATCAGTAATTTCAAACAAGCACAGTAATTATTCAGTAATTAATTATTAATTAAGTCGTACGGATACCTGGTTTGGTGAGGGTTGTCACACTACAAGCGTCAAAAAGTGCACAAGTTTGCATTTTCGCGCATAACTTACGTTCTGAATACATCCGGACATCCAAAAATTTATGTAAGCA
This sequence comes from Helianthus tuberosus, assembly GCA_030545235.1. Classification (NCBI taxonomy): domain Eukaryota; kingdom Viridiplantae; phylum Streptophyta; class Magnoliopsida; order Asterales; family Asteraceae; genus Helianthus; species Helianthus tuberosus. Next base: position 43,933,183 of record CM060426.1, on the reverse strand, counting down.
CTAAAATATTTTATTTTAGTATTTGGCATAAGAAAAATCCATTCGTCGCGTCATTTGGATCGTTTTTTGCGCTTATGCGCATTCCGTCGTAATTAACCGAACAACGCAATCGTACGGCCAAACGAACCGACATCCGAGATATTTTTGAGCACATTTTAAGTTCCCTATACTTTAACTTCATTTTAGAGCTTTGAAATGGGGTTAACGGGCCTTAAACGCGTCGGAAATGACCTTATAACACAACAGGGACCAAAACTGTAAATCTGCCAAACTTGGTCCTTGCGCACCTCAACAATGTGAGTGTTGCGATGCGCAAGCAGGGGCTAGATGCAGCAAAACATTTTTCTCAGCTGTTAATAGCCCTTAAACACTCCCCAAAGGCCAAGTGGCACATGTTAATCTCTTGTGGTGGGCAAAATCAGTTACCACAACATTCCGACAAGTGTACGGGTGAGATCATTCCCTCTTCTCCAAGAAACGATCCTAACGGTGAACCGAAATCTATAAATACCCATCACATTTTCACTCAATTCTCACAAGAATCTGATTTGAGAAGCTCTAAGTTGAAACCTTTGTTTCATACCTGAGCTACTTGAATCAAGATTAGCATTCGGGGACCCTTTGTAAGTGTTCCTTCGTTCTTTATTGCTTTTCGAGTCCGAAAGTCAAACTTTGTTTGACTTTCTGCATTGACCAGTTTATGGTCAATGCGAAGTTCATTTGAACTTCGCAACGTGATTGTAATCACGATGGTTATAGTCCCTTGTGACTATGCCTACTGATTACCACGTTGTCTAGGGTCGTAACGATAAGCGATCTAATAAATCGCTTATACCTTCGAACCCGACCCATTTGGTCGATCATTAGGATCCGACCAAACACATTAGGTGACCATAGCATATAGGGAATAACCTTCCGAGGTTATACCTTATGGTCGCTTCGTTTAAGTAGTTGTATGATAGGTAGTTTATATGCGTTAGGTAAATTACCAAAATACCCCTTTGATGCCAAAATTCATTTTAAACATATGTAACATAACTTTTGACATCTAAACTAATTTGACAACAATATTAGACATGTTAAGGCATATGTTACTTGTCATAGGACTAGTTAGGCGGTCCGAATGTGTTTCACGCGAACGACGCGTTAAAGTAGCATAAGCTACCTAAACGGGTCGTAATGGGTCGTAAGCACTTAGGTTAGGTTTCATTTAGTATGTAGGCCTTGTTAAACCATACTACATGAGTTCCAATACTCATTTGATTTACGAGCCCTCATTTTATCTAAATCTTCCGATTTAGGTCCGGTTTATTAACATAGTTACCTATACTAGGTGCCGTTTGATTCCGTGATCTCTAGCATTGCTTGGTGGTTATCTTAGGACTTCTGAGCAATCTCAAGTGAGTACATAGACCCCTCATTTACTGTTTTCCAAACTGTTTTGGGGTGAAACACATGTGCCTATTTGTTACTTTCGTGCTTTCCTGTTTTCACATCATATACTTGTTATGTTCATTAGTACACTATTAGTACATGATTTACATTACATTTCTGCTATGTATGTTGACTGATAGCATGCTAGCACATTGATTTACATGACTTTTCTGCTTTGTATGTTAACTAAGCATACTTAGTACATCACTTTACAATACATTTCATGCTATGTACGCCCATTGTGTGCATACTTAGTACATTGTTTTACATTACACTTATGCTATGTATTTCCATTACGTGCATACTTAGTACATTGTTTTACATCGCATTTCTGTTGCATATGCTCATCCAACATATGAACACATTATACTACATTTTGAACCGTTGTAACCATTTGACTATGTGAACCGTCGTAACCCTTTGATTATATGAACCGTTTGTAACTATTGAACCGTGTGAACCATTTGTATCTGTTGACATGATTTACATTTGACAATAGACATTTAACTATACATAAACATTTCTACAATTGTTAAACATTTCATCTTGATGGTTTGGTTTGAGTAAGTGATTTAAGTAACGAGGCGTATGTAATATGATACAAGCACGGTGGATACGCCGCTGGTACTTCCTATATATAAGTGTTTGTATGGTATCACATATTGTAGCGTTATTTGAATCATCTCAATTTGAGACATATAGCATTTATACAAATAACATACTTTTCACAAGACATTGATTTACAAACAACTCATCTTATACAAACTCATTTTACATGGTTATTCATTTAACCATACATTATTCTCTTATTTATACATATCATCTGATATTATCGTTTTTCAAATGATTTACAAGACAAAGCAAATTACAAGGTTCATGACTAAACATTTTCTCAAACATAAGTCATGGATTCTGTTTTCACAAAACCTATGTATCTCACAGGCATTTTTATGCTGACGTACCTATTTTCACATGTGTTTTCAGGAGATGATGCATAGGACTTATCAAGACATACTTAGGCGGACCTGTGCCTTAGTGACTTAAAACGAGACAAGAACTAGTTAATTTTTGTTATATACTCTTTGTTTCTTGTTTAAAACAATGTAACTCTCTTGTTTGATTAATAAAACGAAACTTTAATTGCCATGGATTTGAAACAAATAATTCTGTTACAACCGTCCCCGACGTTTCCGCCACGTTTTGTATGTTCTACGTTGTTACACATGTGCCTTCACGGCCATCAAACAAATACCGAACCAATGAAATATTGTATTTCATACTTAGGATTTGTATAATTATGTGTATCATTTGCACATATCAATTCTTGTTCGATTCCAAACTCTAAATCGCTTTCTGGAAGGTTATACGCGCACCGAGTCGTAAATATAACCAGTTTAATGCAACGAACACTCCGGAATAGTAAAATAGGTTTAACATACCTTAAATAACCTTTACATAACTTAGAAATAAGTTTTGAAGGCTTTGGTATGGCAAAATCAAGTTAAATCGCTTACATGGACTAAAGTTGACAAACTGCGAAAGTATGCCAATTTGAACTGTAACAAACATTCCGGAACATGGCCATAAGTTAAACATACCATAAATATCCTTTACATAGCTTAGAAATAGGCTTTGAGGGGTTCGGTGTGCTAAAATAAACTTTTGGGTCATTCAGGGACTAAAAGCGTCAAAAAATGCACAAGTTTGCATTTTCGCGCATAACTTACGTTCTGAATACATCCGGACATCCAAAAATTTATGTAAGCACTAAAACATATTATTTTAGTGTTTGGCATGAGAAAAATCCATTCGTCGCGCAATTTGGATCGTTTTTCGCGCTTATGCGCATTCCGTCGTAATTAACCGAACATCGCGATCGTACGACCAAACGAACCGACATCCGAGATATTTTTGAGCATGTTTTGAGTTCCCTATACTTTAACTTCATTTTAGAGCTTTGAAAAGAGGTTAACGGGGTTCAAACGCATCGAAAATAGCTTAAACGGGCTGCAGGGACCAAATCTGACATTCTGCCAAATTAGGTCCTTGCGCACCGCAACAATTAATTGTTACGGTGCGCAAGCAGTCTGCAGATCAGCAGAATTGCAGAAACATTGGATCTGGTCATTTCCACACTTGCACATGGTATTCCTTGAATCTATGGGCTGGTTTGATGTGCCCATGGTATTACAATACCATGGGTGCAAGTGTACGGCTTAGATCGTGCCCCCTTTTCCAAGAAACAATCCTAACGGTGAACCGAAAACTATAAATACCCATCCCACCCCATTGCAAAACCCACAAGAATTCTGATTTGAGAAGCTCTAAGTTGAAACCTTTGTTTCATACCTGAGCTACTTGGATCGGGATTAGCATTCGGGGACCCTTTCTAAGTATTCTTTCGTTCTTTTATTGCTTTTCGAGTCTGAAAGTAAAACTTTGTTTGACTTTCTGCGTTGACCAGTTTATGGTCAATGCGAAGTTCGTATGAACTTCGCAACGTGATTGTAATCACGATGGTTATAGTCCCTTGGGACTATGCCTACTGATTACCACGTTGTCTAGGGTCGTAAGGTAAGCGATCTAAACAATCGCTTATACTTTCGAACCCGACCCATTTGGTCGATCATTAGGATCTGACCAAATACATTAGGTGACCATAGTATATAGGGAATAACCTTCCGAGGTTATACCTTATGGTCACGACGTTTAAGTAGTTGTATGATAGGTAGTTTATACGCCTTAGGTAAATTACCAACATACCCTTTTTATGTGTAATTGGTAATTAAGCATATGTAACCTAAACTTTCATCACTTAACTGATTATGTAACATGTTTAGGCATATAACACTTGTCATAGGGCTAGTTAGACGTCTCGAGTGCGCTTTTGCGCGCACGACGCGTTAAAGTAGCATAAGCTACCTAAACGGGTCGTAATGGGTCGAAAGCACTTATGTTAGGTTTCATTTAGTATGTAGGCTTTGTTAAACCATATGACACGAGTCTCTATACTCGTTTGGTTTACGAACCCTCATTCTATCTAAATCCTCCGATTTAGGTCCGGTTTATTAACATAGTTACTTATATTAGGTGCCGTTTGATATCCGCGATCTCTAGCATTGTTTGGTTGTTACTCAAGGACTACTAAGCAATCTCAAGTGAGTACATAGACCCCTCTTTTACTGTTTTCCAAACGTTTTGGGGTGAAACACATGTGCCTACTTGTTACTTTCATGCTTTCCATGTTTTCACATCATATACCTGCTATGTTCGTTAGTACATTATAGTACATGATTTCATTACATTTTATGCTATGTATGTCCATTTAGTTCATACTTAGTACATCGTTTCACATCACATCACATGCTATGTATGTTCATCTATTGCATACTTAGTACATTTGTTTTCATCACATGCTTACATTTTGTTATGACATTTGGGTTGTTTACAATGGAACAATACATTCATTAACATTAGTTACGCCGTTCGTTAGTAGGTAGTGGTACCATAGGAATTGACAACTCCCGTTCCTGAAATCTTGGGTTTGTTTGGATTGGAAGGAATGACCGAATTCGATATACATAATTTAGATAAACCTTTAAGTTGTTTAAGGGTTTATCACCACAGTCTCAAGGCTTGGATGTATGCATTTTGACAACACCGCATAGATGTTCGTATCAGTATAGCATGCATTTCCACAGAACATAACTTTGATTTAAACCAAGTTTTACTTCAATACTTTGTTTTGTGCATTTCATCTATGGTTTAGTTGATGCATTTCACTAGCCATACATATCATTTTGGTTACACATTACATGGTTTACATTTGACACATAAACACTCTTGACATTGGTTACACATTACATGATTTACATCTTGACATAAACATTTTAACATATTATTTCAATACATTTGGAAGCTGGTTTAAACATAGACATCTTACATTGTTGGTTTGGTTTGAGTAAGTGATTTAAGTAATGAGGCGTGTGTAATATGATACAAGCATGGTGGATACGCCGCTGGTACTTCCTATATATAAGTGATTGTATGGTATTACATATCGTTGCGTTATTTGAATCATTTCAATTTTTACATATAACATTTTATACAAATAACATACTTTTCCCAATACATTGTTTTACAAACAACTTATCTTATACAAACTCATCTTACATGGTTATTCATTTAACCTTACATTTATTTATACATATCATCTAATCTTATCGTTTTTCAAATGATTTACAAGACAAAGCAAATTACAGGGTTCATGACTAAACATTTTCTTAAACAATAAGTCATGAATCCTATTTTCATAAACCTATGTATCTCACAGGCATTTTTATGCTGACGTACCTATTTTCACATGTGTTTTTCAGGAGATGATGCATAGGATTTATCAAGACATACTTAGGCGGACCTGTGCCTTAGTGACTTAAAACGAGACAAGAACTAGTTAAATTTTGTTATGTACTCTTTATTTCTTGTTTAAAGACAATGTAACTCGCTTGTTTGATGAATAAAACGAAACTTAAATTTCCATGGTTGTGAAACATTAATTCTGTTACAACACTCCCCGATGTTTCCGCCACGTTTTGGTTGTCCTGCGTGGTCGGGGTGTGACAGAAAAGATGGTATCAGAGCCCATGGTTATAGGGAATTAGGTTATTAGTAATACTTTGACCTAGTCTATAACCTTTCTAGGACCCTAACGCGAGTTTACTTGCGTTTAGTCATAAAACGATACCGTCACCTATCCTTAGGCGACGACCTCAACAAGAACATAAATTTCCAAACCGCTTTGAAAACTAATCATCTGTTCTAGGATGATTGATTACTAGGTTTTGAACCCTCTATTGTAAGGTTTTGAACTCTCTGTTATATGGTTTTGAACCCCTTTGAATTTTCAAAATCTCGTCAAAGTTTGGGTCTTATAATGTGAACATGTGCAAACTGGAAGGGTGAATGCCTGTATTCTGGGTTTTCTGTCTAGGCAAGCACTTCGTATATATCTCATCAGACGCGAGACCAGTTGTGCTTACCTGGGAATTCTTGGGATGAGTGTTCACTTATAGGCGAGCATGTCTTCAGTGATACATTAATAAGACCTGTTTACTTTGATTAGTCACCGTCTCATTTGTTTGCCTTAGGTAACAAACAAATGATCGCAATTTCTATGCGTTGTCATTTTGTTTTATTCGTCCAATAACCTTTCACTTGTTTCTTCCTATGTCTTTCATTTTCTTCTAGAATGTCTATTCCTCTCAGCACTGGTCAAATGTCCGAGCGAACAACCAAATTTGCCCAGCAAATGGGCGAAGTGATTCAGAAGACTGTGGATTTAGGCATTGCCATGGCTCGTCTCAACAATGAAGCCTCCCGTCTCGACAATGAAGCCACTCAAGAGCCACCAAAGGAAGCAGAAGTCAAGCCAGCACCAAAATCAAGGAAGCGTAAGGCTTCAAGGAAACCCGCAGTGGTTACACCTAATCAAGCGGGACCTAGCCATGTGGCAAGGCCACCAGCTAGGAAGCCATACATAGGAACTGCCCCTTTGTGCAAACGATGCAACCGTCATCATTCAAACCTCATACCCTGCTCCAAATGTACCTACTGTGGACGGAGGGGACATTTGGTCAACACATGCCGCTTTGCTATCCAAAACAAAGCTGCTATAAACCTTGCTGCTACCCAACTCCAAGTCAACCCTACTCAAGCTCGCTTTCCGCCTGGAACGTGCTACAACTGTGGCGAGACAAGCCATTTCAGGAACAACTGCCCGAAGATTTTCAGTGCAAATCCAACCCTTGGATGAGCATTCAGCTGAACAAAGGATGTTGCTGTCTTATGCCTTTGTTTCTTTTGTTCTCGTGTATTGTGAAACAATATGTCTTGTTCATAAATAAAAGTTGTTGTTCGCAATTCTGATACACAAGTATAATTACATGTGTGTATGACTTTTCCTATGATACCTACATCAAGAAACTATGTACCTTGCAAACTACTTTTGTGATTTCTCTCTTTCAAATGATCGCTCATGATTCTCTCGAAAATTTTAAGTACTCGTTTCACTCTAAGAAACAAAGTACATAAAATAAAGTGACACTATGAGTAATCATGCTTCTGCACATCTGTGCCTTTGAATCCTTGGTTAAATAACTAAGGGTATTTCCAAATCTCATACTCATTACGTTTTGATTTTTTCAACATATACAGTACAAGTATTTCAAAAACAATCTTCATGATCTCAAAACATTTCATATAGTTTGAAAACAATTTTTCTAAATGCATTGTCTATGTTATTTCAAAAACATTGACCATGTTATCAAAACCAACCTTCCTAATTTCAAAATATTTCATATAGTCTGAAGGCAATATTAACACAGTACATTTTCTTATCAAGTGCATGATTTCAAAAGCATCATTCATGTTTTCCAAAAACCTTATACATAATTTCAAAATTCATCTCGCATAATTTTAAAACATTTTTTTTGAATATACCTACCTAATACACCTACTTTATGATTTCAAAGGTATTATATATAAGGTCTCAAAAACATTGAACACATTTCTTTTTAAAAGAACCCCATGCATAGTTTTCAAAAATATTTTCTTCATACATTGACTTAACTTTCAAATTTCGCTTCATATGTCGCCTTGGCATATCTAGCATCTCAACTTCATAAGCATTTTACTTCATGTTTTGACTTAAGCACGTCCAGTGCAAGGTTTCAAACATCTCCAACTTCTAAAAATTCACGTGGGATTTTTTTTTCTTCACATTTAGATCCTTGTAGATGATTATCATTCAAATCAGAGTCCTTAATTGGATTCCTTATGTACCTGAATTCGGACATTTCGGTTCCTCATAATCGAAATCGAATTTTTCTTTTAAAGATCTTTCTATCTTTATAGTTAGATTCTTGGTAATGTTTAAAGTACCAAATGAAATTCACGAGATGGATTCCTAGTGTACTTTAAATACATGTGTTCTGTCAACAAAACAAATTAACAAATAAACAATCTTTGTGGTTATACGACTATGTGTTTATTCATCTTATGCTTTCTTTTATACATTTTGTGTTTTTATACTCCGGGTATTAATTATCCAAATCCTCGTAGAATCTTTCATATCTTTACATGAGGGATTCGTAGTAGGATATTCAAAAAGGTACTACCTTAAATCCTTAATGGGCTTCTATGTAATAGTTAAGACCCTTGGATTATATAGTACTATTCCATGATTCATAAGAGACCCTTAAGTGGTCTAGTCAAAAAGACTGATTCACAATTTGGTTAAAGAATGACATCTAGTGATATAGCTGAACAGACTCCTTGATAGTCTATTTAGATCATTTATTGATTTAATTAAAAGGACTCTATGGCGGTCTAGTCACACTCATCACAGGATTGTTCATTTGGTTTTACCCTATACATTATAAAATTGACTGTGTGAACTGTGCAAGGAATTGTCTAATTATGGACGCGTACATAATTATGAGATTCAGTGCACGGTAAGCACAGTAAGGTTTACTATGTGTAAGAACCGATAGGGACAACAATAACGAAATGAGAACGATGTAATGGAGGTACGGTGGACGCACCAATGACGCTTCATATACTTGTATATAAGTATCCCTCTTACATTACAAGCATGATGTTATTAAAGTTACTAGAAGTTCAGAACCCTAACCAATGTTGTTCGATCTTTTCAACTTCATGTTTTCAAGCTCTCACAAGTTTCCTCTAAATAAATTTCGGGATGAAATTTCCTAAAGTAGGGGAGACTGTGACACATGTGCCTTCACGGCCATCAAACAAATACCGAACCAATGAAATATTGTATTTCATACTTAGGATTTGTATAATTATGTGTATCATTTGCACATATCAATTCTTGTTCGATTCCAAACTCTAAATCGCTTTCTGGAAGGTTATACGCGCACCGATGCGTAAATATAACCAGTTTAATGCAACGAACACTCCGGAATAGTAAAATAGGTTTAACATACCTTAAATAACCTTTACATAAGTTAGAAATAAGTTTTGAAGGCTTTGGTATGGCAAAATCAAGTTAAATCGCTTACAGGGACTAAAGTTGACAAACTGCGAAAGTATGCCAATTTGAACTGTAACAAACATTTCGGAACATGGCCATAAGTTAAACATACCATAAATATCCTTTACATAGCTTAGAAATAGGCTTTGAGGGGTTCGGTGTGCTAAAATAAACTTTTGGGTCATTCAGGGACTAAAAGCGTCAAAAAATGCACAAGTTTGCATTTTCACGCATAACTTACGTTCTGAATACATCCGGACATCCAAAAATTTATGTAAGCACTAAAACATATTATTTTAGTGTTTGGCATGAGAAAAATCCATTCGTCGCGCAATTTGGATCGTTTTTCGCGCTTATGCGCATTCCGTCGTAATTAACCGAACATCGCGATCGTACGACCAAACGAACCGACATCCGAGATATTTTTGAGCATGTTTTGAGTTCCCTATACTTTAACTTCATTTTAGAGCTTTGAAAAGAGGTTAACGGGGTTCAAACGCATCGAAAATAGCTTAAACGGGCTGCAGGGACCAAATCTGACATTCTGCCAAATTAGGTCCTTGCGCACCGCAACAATTAATTGTTACGGTGCGCAAGCAGTCTGCAGATCAGCAAAATTGCAGAAACATTGGATCTGGTCATTTCCACACTTGCACATGGTATTCCTTGAATCTATGGGCTGGTTTGATGTGCCCATGGTATTACAATACCATGGGTGCAAGTGTACGGCTTAGATCGTGCCCCCTTTTCCAAGAAACGATCCTAACGGTGAACCGAAAACTATAAATACCCATCCCACCCCATTGCAAAACCCACAAGAATTCTGATTTGAGAAGCTCTAAGTTGAAACCTTTGTTTCATACCTGAGCTACTTGGATCGGGATTAGCATTCGGGGACCCTTCGTAAGTATTCTTTCGTTCTTTTATTGCTTTTCGAGTCTTTTCGAGTCTGAAAGTCAAACTTTGTTTGACTTTCTACATTGACCAGTTTATGGTCAATGCGAAGTTCATATGAACTTCGCAACGTGATTGTAATCACGATGGTTATAGTCCCTTGGGACTATGCCTACTGATTACCACGTTGTCTAGGGTCGTAAGGTAAGCGATCTAAACAATCGCTTATACTTTCGAACCAGACCCATTTGGTCGATCATTAGGATCCGACCAAATACATTAGGTGACCATAGTATATAGGGAATAACCTTCCGAGGTTATACTGTCACACCCCGACCACGTAGAACATACAAAACGTGGCGGAAACATCGGGGAGTGTTGTAACAGAATTAATTGTTTCAAATCCATGGCAATTGAAGTTTCGTTTTATTGATTAAAGTGTTACAATGTCTTAACAAACAAGAAATACAACATAATTAACTAGTCTTGCATCTTTTATTGTCACTAAAGCCCAAGTCTGCCTATGTGTATCTTGATCATCTTATGCAACAGTTCCTGAAAAACACATGTGAAAATTGGTACGTCAGCATAAAAATGCCTGTGAGATACATAGGTTTTGTGAAAATAGGTTTCATGACTTATGTTTGAGAAAATGTTTAGTCATGAACCTTGTTATTAGCTTTGCTTTGTAAATCATTTGAAAATCGATAAGATCAGATGATAAGTATAAATAAATGTATGGTTAAATGAATAACCAAGTAAAATATGTTTGCATAAGATAAGTTGTTTATAAATCAATGTCTTGTGAAAAGTATGTTATTTGTATAAAATGTTCTATGTCTCAAACTGAAATGATTCAAATAACGGTATGATATGTAATACCATACAAACACTTATATATAGGAAGTACCAGCGGCGTATCCACCATGCTTGTATCATATTACACACGCATCGTTACTTAATCACTTAATCAAACCAAACCAACCAATGTAAGAAGTCTATGTTTAAATCAATTGTCAAATGTATTAGGTAATATGTCAAAGTGTTCATGTCAAGATGTAAATCATATCAAAATGTCTATGTCAAATATCCATGTCAAATGTCTATGTCAAATATCCATGTCAAACGTCTATGTCAAGATGTCATGTATGGCAAGTGAAATGTCTCAACTAAACCATATGCACAAAAACAAAGTATTGAAGTAAATCTTGGTTTAAATCAAAGTTATGTTTTGTGGGAAATGCATGATCAAATGTCAATCATGTTAAAATGTCTATGCCGAAATGTCTATGCCGAAATGTCTATGTCAAAATGTCATGTAAAACGAGGTACTAAGTAATGCACACAATTGGGCACACCTAGCATGAAATGTCATAAAATCATGTACTATAATGTACTAACGAACATAGCAGTATATGATGTTAAAACAGGAAAGCATGAAAGTAACAAGTAGGCACATGTGTTCCACCCCAAAACAGTTTGGAAAACAGTAAAAGAGGGGTCTATGTACTCACCTGAGATTGCTCAGTAGTCCTTGAGTAACAACTAAACAATGCTAGAGATCGCGGATATCAAACGGCACCTAGTATAGGTAGCTACATTAATAAACCGGACCTAAATCGGAAGATCGGGTAGCATTAGGGTTTGTAAACCAAACGAGTGTAGAGACTCGTGTCATTTGGTTTAACAAAGCCTACATACTAAATGAAACTTAACCTAAGTGTCTACGACCCATTACGACCCGTTTAGGTAGCTTATGCTACTTTAACGCGTCGTTCGCGTGAAACGCGTTCGGACCGCCTATCTAGCCCTATGACAAGTGTTATATGCCTAAACATATTACATAATCAGTTATGTGACAAAGGTTTAGGTTACATATGCTTAATTACCAATTATACATGAAAAGGGTATTCTGGTAATTTACCTAAGGCATATAAACTACCTATCATACAACTACTTAAACGATGTGACCATAGGGTATAACCTCGGAAGGTTATTCCCTACCTACTATGGTCACCTAATGTGTTTGGTCGGATCCTAATGATCGACCAAACTGGGTCGGGTTCGAGGTATAAGCGATTCATTAGATCGCTTACCCTACGACCCTAGACAACGTGGTAATCAGTGGGCATAGTCCCAAGGGACTATGACCAACGTGATTACACTCACGTTGCGAAGTTCAAACAAACTTCGCATTGACCATTACTGGTCAACGCTGAAAGTCAAACAAAGTTTGACTTTCTGACTCGAAAAGCAGTAAAATAAGGAAAAGAACGAAAGAATACTTACGAAGGGTCCCCGAATGCTAATCCCGATTCAAGAATCTCAGGTATGAAACAATGGTTTCAACTTAGAGGTTCTCAAATCAGAATTCTAGTGATTTTAGCAATGGGGGGTATGGGGTATTTATAGGAATACCCGAACCGTTAAGATCGTTTCATGGAAAACGTGCCTTAATCCCATCCGTACATGTGTTGCAAAGTTATGGTGTTTAGGTGTTTAAATTCCATCCATACATGTGTTGCAAAGTTATGGTGTTTAGGTGTTTAAATTCCATCCATACATGTGTTGCAAAGTTATGGTGCCAAAATTCCATCCTTATCCGCTGACTAAGCAAGTTTAGAATGTGTGGTTGTGAATTAAACAACGGCTAATACATCGAATCTGGTCCCGAATGCGAAAAACGAACCAAATGACGCGACGAATGGATTTTTCTTATGGAGAACACTAAAATAAAATATTTTAGTGCTTACATAAATTTTTGGATGTCCGGATGTATTCAGAACGTAAGTTATGCGCGAAAATGCAAACTTGTGCACTTTTTGACACTTTTAGTCCCTGAATGACCCAAAAGTTTATTTTAGCACACCGAACCCCTCAAAGCCTATTTCTAAGCTATGTAAAGGATATTTATGGTATGTTTAACTTATGGTCATGTTCCGGAAGGTCTGTTACAGTTCAAATTGGCATACTTTCGCAGTTTGTCAACTTTAGTCCCTGTAAGCGATTTAACTTTGATTTCACCACACCAAACCTTCCAAAACTTATATCTAAGTTATGTAAAGGTTATTTAAGGTATGTTAAGCCTATTTCACTATTCCGGAGTGTTCGTTGCATTAAACTGGTTATATTTACGCATCAGTGCGTGTATAACCTTCCAGAAAGCGATTTAGAGCTTGAAATCGAACATGAGTTGATATGTGCAAAAGATACACATATTTATACAAGTCCAAAGTATGAAATACATTATCTCATTGGTTTGGCATTTGTTTGATGGTTGAAATGACACAGGTGTTACATATACCTTATGGTCACGACGTTTAAGTAGTTGTATGATAGGTAGTTTATACGCCTTAGGTAAATTACCAACATACCCTTTTTATGTGTAATTGGTAATTAAGCATATGTAACCTAAACTTTCATCACTTAACTGATTATGTAACATGTTTAGGCATATAACACTTGTCATAGGGCTAGTTAGACGTCTCGAGTGCGCTTTTGCGCGCACGACGCGTTAAAGTAGCATAAGCTACCTAAACGGGTCGTAATGGGTCGAAAGCACTTATGTTAGGTTTCATTTAGTATGTAGGCTTTGTTAAACCATATGACACGAGTCTCTATACTCGTTTGGTTTACGAACCCTCATTCTATCTAAATCCTCCGATTTAGGTCCGGTTTATTAACATAGTTACCTATATTAGGTGCCGTTTGATATCCGCGATCTCTAGCATTGTTTGGTTGTTACTCAAGGACTACTAAGCAATCTCAAGTGAGTACATAGACCCCTCTTTTACTGTTTTCCAAACGTTTTGGGGTGAAACACATGTGCCTACTTGTTACTTTCATGCTTTCCATGTTTTCACATCATATACCTGCTATGATCGTTAGTACATTATAGTACATGATTTCATTACATTTTATGCTATGTATGTCCATTTAGTTCATACTTAGTACATCGTTTCACATCACATCACATGCTATGTATGTTCATCTATTGCATACTTAGTACATTTGTTTTCATCACATGCTTACATTTTGTTATGACATTTGGGTTGTTTACAATGGAACAATACATTCATTAACATTAGCTACGCCGTTCGTTAGTAGGTAGTGGTACCTTAGGAATTGACAATTCCCGTTCCTGAAATCCTGGGTTTGTTTGGATTGGAAGGAATGGCCGAATTCGATATACATAATTTAGATAAACCTTTAAGTTGTTTAAGGGTTTATCACCACAGTCTCAAGGCTTGGATGTATGCATTTTCACAACACCGCATAGATGTTCGTATCGGTATAGCATGCATTTCCACAGAACATAACTTTGATTTAAACCAAGTTTTACTTCAATACATTGTTTTGTGCATTTCATCTATGGTTTAGTTGATGCATTTCACTAGCCATACATATCATTTTGGTTACACATTACATGGTTTACATTTGACACATAAACACTTTTGACATTGGTTACACATTACATGATTTACATCTTGACATAAATATTTTAACATATTATTTCAATACATTTGGAAGCTGGTTTAAACATAGACATCTTACATTGTTGGTTTGGTTTGAGTAAGTGCTTTAAGTAATGAGGCGTGTGTAATATGATACAAGCATGGTGGATACGCCGCTGGTACTTCCTATATATAAGTGATTGTATGGTATTACATATCATTGCGTTATTTGAATAATTTCAATTTTTACATATAACATTTTATACAAATAACATACTTTTCCCAATACATTGTTTTACAAACAACTTATCTTATACAAACTCATCTTACATGGTTATTCATTTAACCTTACATTTATTTATACATATCATCTAATCTTATTGTTTTTCAAATGATTTACAAGACAAAGCAAATTACAGGGTTCATGACTAAACATTTTCTTAAACAATAAGTCATGAATCCTATTTTCATAAACCTATGTATCTCACAGGCATTTTTATGCTGACGTACCTATTTTCACATGTGTTTTTCAGGAGATGATGCATAGGATTTATCAAGACATACTTAGGCGGACCTGTGCCTTAGTGACTTAAAACGAGACAAGAACTAGTTAAATTTTGTTATGTACTCTTTATTTCTTGTTTAAAGACAATGTAACTCGCTTGTTTGATGAATAAAACGAAACTTAAATTTCCATGGTTGTGAAACATTAATTCTGTTACAACACTCCCCGATGTTTTCGCCACGTTTTGGTTGTCCTGCGTGGTCGGGGTGTGACATACGTGGTCGGGGTGTGACAAGTATGACAATACCCTTTCGTGAGAGATGGTGATCAATCCTCATATACCTTTAGGATTCAGGATATAGCCAATAGTAACGAAATTGTCAGCCACTTTTACATGAACTGTTCCCGCCACCTTGAACTATTCCCGAATAACTTGCGCTCCAGGTGGGGTGTTTAAACCCAATTCGGAAGAAAGGTGAATACCTTTAAACCTGTTGTAGGATCGTATTCCGACCTGAACGAGTCGTTTCAGAGGAGTTTAATCAGATACAGGTGCGGAAAACAAGTATCTAACGTAGAAACAGCTAGCAATTCACTTAATTCACTGATTTGATTGATAAAATCTCGAATACAATCAGTTCTTCACACCGGCAGAGCTTCGGTATGGAATACAAGGCAACAACCACTGATTTCGCTCATAAGACCACTATATATAGGCCTTGTGGTTTCGCTCCAGTGTACATGTACACAAAAGCGAAACCTCCACCAATAGTCCCTATGAGCGAAACCTCTACCTAAAACACATACACTCACCTATTTTCTTGTAAAACACGCCCTAATCTAAACAATACAATGTAAGACTCGATCCAAGACGAAGTCGACAGATGTAATGCACCAACAGACTCCCCCTCAGATGTTGACGAGTCGACTATCGAGTCACGACAATGCTGTGTCTTCACTTCTTCAGTCTTGAACAGTCTCTGGGCTTTTCTCTCTCTATCTTCATCAACAGACTCCCTTTCTTGATTTGCTGGCATTTCTTTGTTCTTCAGCAACATCTGCTTCAGGATCTTTGTCTGGCTTTCTTTGTCTTCAGAATCCGAAACCTGGCACTCTATCTTCAGATTCAGAATTGAAACTTTGCTATTCCTGCACATTCTTAACCCAGAAATGAATTTCTAAATTTAACAATTTGAATGCACCAACACTGACTCTCTCTTATAAAAATATGCACCAACAATCACTTTCCCTCAGATCACAAATACATGATGAACCACTTGTTGATTTAAAAACATATTTTGACAAAAAAAACACACTCCCCCTCACGACAATGTCATCATGTTTAGCACTCGGAACTTTGAAAATCAGCTTTCCAACATCAGTTGTCGAAAATCTTTTTGACTTTTTCAAAAATTTATGCTAAAACACACTCAAAATCTTTTTGGATTTTTTAATGTAAAGAAATGCAGTAAAGAAATATTTACAGACACTATTTTTGTGAGTTTGTTTAAGAGAATCATATCAGTTTTTGACAAGCCACAAGTACCTTTGAGCTTAGATCCACATTTAAGAATTAAACAATTCACTTAGATTGCCAATATACTGATCCACTTAAATTTTCACACAAATTTCAACTGATTCAGGATATGATTTAGGTGTTTTTAAGAAATTAAACTCATTCATGTGTCCCACCTCTTGAATATACTCTCGTATCCAGATCCCAATATTCAGTCTTACAGGTGAGTATACCACAGATGATATCTGTAAGGGGTTAAATTGCGAGGGCTGTGAGAGCTCAGGTCGATCTTTTGATACACAGAGAGATGACGGCTTCGACTTTTGGTATGTCCCCTTTAGAGGATCTTTTGATTACAACAGCAGCGACTATCAATTTTATTGTTTCATCAGCTTGCTGAGGGCTGCGCTATATTTCAAGCATGCGGAAAGTATTCTCCGGGGACTAGGCCATTGCTTCCGCAAAATCAGAAGTCCCGGGATAATACCCCAGATATCACTGAGCATAAAGACCTAGTATCTTAGAAAGAGGGACCTTTCAAACGAGATTTCAGGGGTTACCTATATATCCAAGTAGTGTTCCCCATGAAATAAGCAAGTTTGAAATTTAGTTTATATCCCGAAAAAGCTTACCAAATGTGTAAAAACCTATCATCATATCATCAGTGAGACCGTTTAACACTATTTAAACATTACATTTCTTTAGCATACTGTGACTGTCTACTGATGTACTATCATTTCCTCTTCTTTGACACTAAAACTCATTTTTTATTTTTATCATGTTTTTGTCTTTTTCAAAATTTCAAATGTTTTTGGATTTTCAGAAATTTCTACTCCCCCTAAAATGCAAACACATTTTAGGAAATTTGAAAACAAACTATACAATAATCTTGACAACTGACATCGAATCACTTCAATTCGCCATCCACTTGGCATAAACAATCAGAACTCCCCCCCTTACACAAAACATTTTTTTTTTAACTTTGAAAAACAACCCTAGCTAACAACAATATTATCTCAACAAACTGATTGGGCCTAGAAACTCATTAAATTGAAATATGATTGGGCCGTGATTTTAGATGCAATGTCACATGAGAAACAGATCAAAATTTTTTAAACTAACCGACAACTACAAGTATTAAGATCAGATGATTGGACCACAATCCCACTATGTCGACAACAATTCAATTAATCATCAATTCTCATTGGATTACACTTAGATCACATGCAATGTCAGATTTTATTGAATTTAAAAAAAATCACATGCAAGCTACCTTAGGCCACTAGATATCAGTCCTGACAAATACACATGGGTTGATCAATATTAATACTTAAAACAAATCGATTAGTCCTCAATGATAACTCCACATGCAAACCTGACAACTTTTTTAAAGTTTAATGTTTCATACAACTATCATTACTTGATTTAGGGTTTAGGTTCACAAAAGCGAAATCAAAGATTCTTGGTGGCCTTATGAGCGAAATCTGCTAAACCTTATGAGCGAAACCTGATGAACCTTATAAGCGAAATCAGGTTGTAACCTTATAATCGAAATCAAATTGTAACAATGAGCAAAACCACAAGAGCGAAATCTCAAAAATGACACTATGAGCGAAATCCCACGAGCGAAACCCCTGATTTCGCTTATGCTGTATGAGCGAAATCCCTCAGGTTCCTTCGAGCGAAACCTGTTCACAAGCCATTTTATGTCACTTTTAAGCAGTTTTTAGGTCTTAAAATCTCAAGGGTTTGTCTATGTCTAATTGTTTACAATCTGAGAAATTTTGAGCGAATTTCGACCGTTAAAACTCTCTGAAATGATGAAAGAAGGTGTAGAAACTAGAAATCTCAATGAAAATCAGCTGAATATTGCAGAACTTCGGTTTGGAATACAAGGCAACAACCACTGATTTCGCTCATAAGACCACTATATATAGGCCTTGTGGTTTCGCTCCAGTGTACATGTACACAACAGCGAAACCTCATCATGACAAATAAGCGAAACCTCTACCAATAGTCCCTATGAGCGAAACCTCTACCTAAAACACATACACTCACCTATTTTCTTGTAAAACGCGCCCTAATCTAAACAATACAATGTAAGACTCGATCCAAGACGAAGTCGACAGATGTAATGCACCAACACCTGTGAAGGGATCAGGATCCCTTAGACGTGAGAGAGGGGGCCAATCCTCTAATCTTCCGAAGTATCCTGAATGTGTATCCTGGTGCTACATCCCGAAGCATATACTGCAAAACAATCGTAAGCTAAGGTGGGTGTTAGCCTCGCTAACACCCCTCCAAAGCTTAAGTCAGTAATGGGTTCAAAATAGTAAATAATATCAAAATTTAATAAAAGAGACATAATCCATACCGTCCTGAGTTAGAATTTAAATTCCACACTCACTTGAAATAGAGTTTTAGATGTATAGCATTCCAGGATCTCGGTAGCATATCCCCCTCCATATTCTTGAGTCGGTATGCTCCTTTTCCTGATTCTGATTCAACTTCATAGGCTCCTTCCCATTTTGGAGCCAACTTTCCATCAGCAGGGTTAGTAGTATTCTGAAAAGCCTTTCTCAATACCCAATCTCCAACTTGAAATCTTCTAGTCCTTATATTCTTGTTATATGCTTTAGATATCCTCTGTTGATATGCTGCCATCCTTAGCCTTGCAGCGTCTCTTGTCTCATCTACAGTGTCCAAATCTTGGCACAAAGCTTCAGGTTTCTGCTCAGGATCCCAGAGGATAGATCTTGCCGTAGGTATCACCATTTCTGTTGGGATCATCGCTTCTGCTCCAAACACCAAGGAAAACGGGGTTTGGCCAGTTGCACTCTTCACCGTCGTCCTATCAGCCCACAAAACAAAGGGTAATTCTTCTGCCCATCTCCCTTTCTTAGCCCCTAGTCTCTTTTTCAAATTGTTGACAATTATCTTGTTCGAGGATTCTGCTTGTCCATTTGCTTGAGGGTGTACCGGAGTAGACGTGATCATTTTGATTCCCCAACTCTTGCAAAAGTCAGTAGTCCTTTTACTTATAAATTGAGATCCATTGTCACAAATTATCTCAGCTGGTACTCCAAATCTAGTCAGGATATTCATTTTTATGAAGGATACCACTTCTTGATCTCTAACCTGAACAAATGCTTCTGCTTCAACCCACTTGGAGAAATAATCCGTCATTGCCAACATGAAAACCTTTCCTCCTGGAGCCTTTGGAAGCTTTCCCACTATATCCATACCCCATTTCATAAACGGCCAAGGGGAAACGATGGGATACAGCGGTTCAGCAGGCTTATGTAATATGTTACTATGTCTTTGACACGCGTCACATCTTCGAGCATATTCTACAGCATCTTTTCTCATCATCAGCCAATAATATCCTGTCCTTAATACTTTTGAGAATAACGACCTGCCCCCAGTATGGTTACCACAATCCCCTTCGTGTATATCATGGAGCACTTCTTTGGTTTCGGGGTCCTCCAAGCACCTCAGATATGGTCCTGCAAGGGATTTCTTATACAAAACATTATTTATAATAGTGAATCGTGATACCTTCATTCTAAAGGCCTTAGGATTCTCATTCTTTGGGATGTGTCCTTCCTTGAGATATCTCATGATTGGAGCCGTCCAGGACTTAGGATCCTCCTCGGGATACTCATCATCAGGATCCTGAATACTTATTACTTCCTTATCCTGAGGATTCGTCGCAGGATATAAGATATGTAATATTGGTATTCGGGTTCCTTCCGGTATCCTGACCGATGATCCCAGATTTGCCAGGGCATCAGCTTCAGCATTTTCCTCTCTCGGTACCTGTTCAAGTGTAAAAACATCGAAATGTCCTGCTAATTTTTTGAGAATATCGAGATACTCGATTAACTTCTCACCTTTAACTGCATAGGTTCTATTAAAATGATTAGTGATTAACAAAGAGTCAACATATACTTGCAAATTCTTGATACTCATATTTTTAGCCAACTCTAATCCTGCAATCAAAGCTTCATATTCTGCCTCATTATTAGTAGCAGGAAATTCACACCTAATAGCCTGGGGTAATATGTCCCCCTGTGGCGATTTTAGTAGTATACCTAGGCCTACACCTCTTACATTAGATGCACCATCAGTATACAATGTCCAGCATTCTAAGTTTTCTCCTAGCTGCTATACTTCTAGGTCTACTTCATTTTGAATGTCACTACTGAAATCAGCCACAAAGTCAGCTAAAGCCTGAGACTTTATGGCATTTCTAGGTTCATACACTGATGCGTGCGAAGTGTTATATATATTAGGTGTATATTTTAAGCCCTTTTTAACACTTATTTTTGCCAAGTTTTAAATTTATAAAACACGATATTTTACTAACACTAAACACACATATGGGCAAGTGCACCCATCGTTGAGCGTAGTATAGCGTTGGTAAGATACCGAGGTCGTCCAAGGACACAAGAGCTTTTAATACCGGTTTATCCTCAACGTCTAACCAAAACAAAAGTTTAGAAAAATGTTTTAAACTAAGAAAAATAAAACTAACTAAAATGCTGAAAATAAAAATAAAAATAAAAACAGATAGACAAGATGAATCACTTGGTTCCGACTCGTATCTAGTATAACCTTTGATTATTTCCGCACTTTTGCACATAATTAAGAGATTATCTTAGTTATTGTAGTAGGCCCCTCTTTTGAAGGTGACGTTACCCTCACCCCAGTAGTTTGAGTCAGCAGGGATACAATCCTAAAGGGGTGGATTATTGGAAGATAATGAATTAAGTTATTAATGCAGTATTGTGGTAGGCCCCGCTTTTGGCGGTGACGTTACCCTCGACTAACTAGTCTGAGTCAGCAGGGATACAGTCCTAAATAGCCGGGTTATAGTATTAATAGTAGTTAACTTATGAGGGGATCAAAGAGTTTGGACCCCCGCCATCCAATACCGTGAAGTATTGAAGGAGATCCTACTAAATTTGACCCAGGTCCATTGCAGGACCTCTAAACGCTGAACAATGGCAAGACCTTTACCAAACCGTTCCCTTAACCCCCTACCAGGTAGCCAACATACCTCCATATAGACCGTGGAGATATGAATGGTGAAAATCCTTTATTTTATATAGACAGTAAAATAATGCCAAGACACCACGGACAAACGATAAGGAAAGATCACCTTCAACATAAGTAACTAGTTATTAAAGTCATTAATACAAAACCAAATAAAAAGTGCAAAAGATTAGAAATAAAAAGTATTATACTAGACACTTTGTCTTCACCAAGTGATGTAAGAGACTTAGGCAAACATGGCCTTGATTGTCAAGAACTCTTACGATCAATCTTGGATCCCGAGACGACTCACACACTCTACGATGGACAATGGATGATGGTGGTGGATGATGGTGTTGTGATGGTGGTGGGTGGTGGATGAAGTGTGAGAGAGGTGGTGTGCCAAGGGATGAGATGAAATGAATCCAAGCACTCCTATTTATAGGCTGAACAGAGGGCTGGGCACGCCCCCGTGTCCGCTGGACACGGCCCCGTGCCCGTCTGACACTCTCTCTCCTCATTAATTGTAATTCGCAATTACAATAAATGCGCCTGCTGTACTTTCGACACGGCCCCGTGTCCGCTGAGCACGGCCCCGTGATGGGCAATAGAAGCTTCTATAAGTTTGTCTTTTCTGCTGCTTCTTGGGCACGGCCCCGTGCTGGCTGAGCACGGGGCGTGTTCAGCCTTCTGTTTCCTTTATTTTGCTTTGGAAGGTGCCGTTGAGGGTTCGGGCAGTCCACTATTGTTCCTTTTCTTGTATTTATGTTGGATTTAGCTGTCTTTTTGCTTCTTTTGCGTTTTTGAGCTCATTTAATCCTGAAAATACAAAAGGAAGACAAAAACACTCTTTTTCCAATATTAGTACTAAAAAAGGGTTAGTTTTATGCCTCATTTGATGTAATTTATATGTTGCATTTTACACACATCAAATACCCCCACACTTGAACTTTTGCTTGTCCTCAAGCAAAACTCTTTAATATGTGGCTTACACTCCCAAATGGAATAGGTAGAAGAGAAGGTTTTGGGCTTGTCATAGAGTGTCGGGATTTCCAAGATCTTTTCGGGTTTTATTTTTATTTATTTACACTCCTATTCGTAATGATTTATTTAGAACTGTTCATAAAAGAAATTACTTATTTGGGCATAACATGCCTTTTTAAAATTCTATTTATATACAAGTTCACATACCTCGCGGGGAAATCACTCACACTCGGCCGAAGGTGTATTTTTAGTGAATCACTCGAGAGCGGCACGGAACTTATTCCTACCATAGGCTTGCCAAGAAATCAATCCTCCTCCTTTTTAACTTTTATACCTTTGTAGATATCAAGAGGACTTTGTGGGTTAAGGGTTGGCTAAGGTTAAAGGTAGGTGGTTGGGTTAGTGGTTAGTAGAAAAAAAGGGCTAAAAGCGTAACAAGTGTCGGTTTTCGTATTTTTGCAACTTTTTATTTTTGATGAAGCTTGTATTCAAACAAAGTTATTTTTGATTTCTTTGTTTGTTTATTTTCTTTTTGCTTCATCATTATCAAAGATTTTTTTTTTTTCACGAAGAACCGAACTTGTTACTAAAATAAAGGGTTAAAAATGAAAAAGGTTTTGGTGGGTGAAAGGGTTTTTTGTTTGGGTGATGAAACGAAAAGGTTTAGGCTCAAAGGGGCTAACTAGGGGGATTTTTTTGGGTAGGTGGTAAAAGAAAAAAAAAGAAAAATAATGGTGTAGAAATGAAAAAGGGTTAGTCCTAATGCCTCCATCATTTACTTACTCGGGTTTAAGTTGATAAGGACCGGGAATGTATTGTCATGGCAAGTTCTAGAGTCGTAAGAACCAAGCGGCTATTCACACAAGAAACGAAAAATGAGCATTTAGTCAAGTGATATGAAATTGTGTGCTCAATAAAGGCTCAAAACTCACTTTTGTGGGAATGGGTTTTTATGTGATCAAGTATATATAATCAAATTTTAAATAAGTTTGTCATGCCTTTTCATAATTTTCTTATGTTGGTTCTTTTTATCACTACGCTATCGGTTGTAAATTTGTAAAAATATAACCTTTTTGAGAACTTGAATTTCCCGAGTTAAACCTAGACAAGTAAAAAAATGAAATTTTTGAAAAAAAAAATTTGGGGTGATTAGCGGTTCCAATAGAGTTTTGTGTAAGGCTTGTATTTAGGACTTGCAAAATTCAAGGTTTTAGCATCCCCCCCACACTTAAATTACACATTTTCCTCAATGTGTCCCAAAAATAAATTTTTAGGTTGATTAGATGTGTAAAATAGTGTTTAAAAAGCAAAAATTTGTGTTACTGGGCACTGAACACGGCCCCGTGTTATCCGGGCACGGCCCCGTGTTCAAGTGCCAGTAACAAAATTGAAATAAGAGAAACAGAAGTCTGGACACGGGGGCGTGTTGGGTGAACACGGCCCGTGTCCAGTTACCTGTACTGGGCGTTTTCTGCAGATGGTCCGACACGGGGCCGTGTTGGTTGGGCACGGCCCGTGTTGAACCTTCTGAAATGGAGAAAATTGTCGGGCTGCCTCGTTCTTGTGCATGGGATCATTTTTCTCGTTCCCCTTTTCATATTTTACCGCCATGAGTGTGTTTTATTCATTATAAACCATCCAAACCTTAAAACCATCATTTCATTTCACCATAGAGAGAACTTACATAATCCTAAATTAAACTAGATAGAACAAAGAAATAACAAACCATGGAGTCCTAGCCTTTACTTTATTTTAATTTAGCAAAATTTCCAAGAAGTAATTAATCTTGGTTAAACAAGGCCTTTAAGAACTCCTTCTTCCGAGTGCGGTTCTCCTCAAATGTCGGCGAGCCATTCTTCTATCTCCCTTGGAAGGAGAAAAGAAGGCTCATTGGCATTAGTTTGAGGAGTTTCAACTTCCACCGGGATCTCTTGTTGGTGTTCCATGGGAGGTTCCGCCTGAAAGTCTTCCCACCCGGTATGGTTGTTGATTCCGAGTGCCAGGTTCCAATCCTGCTGAGGAAGGACTGGTTCCATTTGAGGTGCTACAAGAATATTTAACCTCTGGTGCAAGAGGTTAATTTCTTGGAAGCTGCTTTCAAGTCCCATCGTTAGATCGTTAATACGGTCGATTAGGACCTCCTCTACTGAAGTCATTTCATCGAGAGCCTCCCTTAATGCTATCACATAGTGTACAAGTGTAGCTTCAATGGAGGGTCTTCTTCCTCTACGGCTGTTTGGTGAATGCATAGGAGATGTTTCGCTGTTTTCACTCGTCATCCTACGACAAATAAACTAAAAATAGCTTATTTAATGAAACAGTAACCGGACACGGCCCCGTGCTCACTGAGCACGGCCCCGTGTTCATCTTTCTGCAGAGTTTTGGAACAAGGAAACTTGGATTTTTAAGTTATTTTCTGAATGTTGTGGGACCTTTTTGGCTACTAATAACTTAAAACAATGTTTCATAACACGTTTTTACCAAGATTCTTTGAACAAAACTCATTTATCCCTACCATAGAGTTGGAGGAACTCCAAACTTTCAATGGTAGCTCTTGGAGAAAGATGAAGAAGAAGGAAATAGCTAAAAGAGGAAAGGACAAGATGGGTTGTTGGAACCTTCTTTTAGACTTACCTAGGATAGTTTGAGAGAAGATTCCTGTAAATCTCTGCCCCAAGTTGGTCCAAATGTGCAGAATTCTTGGCTGCATTTATAGAAAACGACAGCATCCTGGACACGGCCCCGTGCTCAGTGGACACGGCCCCGTGTGCAGGTGGAGTTCTGACACAGTTTGTCCGTATTCTGACGTACTGATCAGAATGGAATCTTTCGATGGACACGGGGGCGTGTTGGCTGGGCACGGCCCCGTGTCTAGGGACTGTTTTATGAAGTTGTCTAGTTTTTTAAGGAACTTGTTAGTATCGGGTGGCTCCTGACTGGTTGGAACAACCCCAAAGTGCCTAATATACCTTAATTGTCCTAGACTAAGGCGAGAACGCAAGAGGTTGTCGGTGAGGGTAATTCCTATTTTCATTCTAAGTGGACAAGTCCAACCCTTTTCCGGGCTCTTGTTAAAGAAGGTATATGCCGAATCGCTCAGGTCTATGTATGCATCGAACGAAGTCGATGGAGAGTCCTTCACGGCACAATCGACACAGGGACGACTATCGTCCAAGTATTTGCTAGGTACGAAGGCATTTTCGGGAGCAACGAGGTTGTCGGAATGCGGTTCCAACATTTCTTCATGGGTATCGTCTTGGGGTGGATCAATAAAATCTTTCCCAAGCTCTTCTATCCATTTCAGAATTAGCTCTTCTAGTTGAAATAACTCGCTAAGGAGCATTTCCCCTAGAATATCTGGCTGGGCGCATTCGAGGGAGAAATAGTGCTTATTTTTACTTTCGCCCCTCTTAAGGTTGTGAGAAGATGGTGGGTCCATGTAGTGGGGCCTATAATTTAGGAAGTAGCATTTTACTTCTTCATGTTCGCCACCACATAATTGACACCACTTACCATAAGAGTGCCGAAAGTAAAAATAATTACTATCACTCATGTTTATGTCAGAAATTACCAACCGTCGGGATCTAACGGTTCTGTTTTCAGTAACTGAAACTTGGGCACGGGGGCGTGTTGAGTGGACACGGCCCCGTGTTCAGCTTACTGTCTGATGTAAAACAGGATTGCCAGTTCCAATGATTGAGCACGGGGGCGTGTTCAGCGGGCACGGCCCGTGCTGAGCTCTGCAGAAGCTGAAAAACTAAGAAAATCCTAAAAAAATAAAAAGAAAAATAAAAGATGATTAGGCCGTTGATTCCTAACTTTCTCAAAATCCTTGTGTCCCCGGCAACGGCGCCAAAAACTTGATGCGTGCGAAGTGTTATATATATTAGGTGTATATTTTAAGCCCTTTTTAACACTTATTTTTGCCAAGTTTTAAATTTATAAAACACGATATTTTACTAACACTAAACACACATATGGGCAAGTGCACCCATCGTTGAGCGTAGTATAGCGTTGGTAAGATACCGAGGTCGTCCAAGGACACAAGAGCTTTTAATACCGGTTTATCCTCAACGTCTAACCAAAACAAAAGTTTAGAAAAATGTTTTAAACTAAGAAAAATAAAACTAACTAAAATGCTGAAAATAAAAATAAAAATAAAAACAGATAGACAAGATGAATCACTTGGTTCCGACTCGTATCTAGTATAACCTTTGATTATTTCCGCACTTTTGCACATAATTAAGAGATTATCTTAGTTATTGTAGTAGGCCCCTCTTTTGAAGGTGACGTTACCCTCACCCCAGTAGTTTGAGTCAGCAGGGATACAATCCTAAAGGGGTGGATTATTGGAAGATAATGAATTAAGTTATTAATGCAGTATTGTGGTAGGCCCCGCTTTTGGCGGTGACGTTACCCTCGACTAAGTAGTCTGAGTCAGCAGGGATACAGTCCTAAATAGCCGGGTTATAGTATTAATAGTAGTTAACTTATGAGGGGATCAAAGAGTTTGGACCCCCGCCATCCAATACCGTGAAGTATTGAAGGAGATCCTACTAAATTTGACCCAGGTCCATTGCAGGACCTCTAAACGCTGAACAATGGCAAGACCTTTACCAAACCGTTCCCTTAACCCCCTACCAGGTAGCCAACATACCTCCATATAGACCGTGGAGATATGAACGGTGAAAATCCTTTATTTTATATAGACAGTAAAATAATGCCAAGACACCACGGACAAACGATAAGGAAAGATCACCTTCAACATAAGTAACTAGTTATTAAAGTCATTAATACAAAACCAAATAAAAAGTGCAAAAGATTAGAAATAAAAAGTATTATACTAGACACTTTGTCTTCACCAAGTGATGTAAGAGACTTAGGCAAACATGGCCTTGATTGTCAAGAACTCTTACGATCAATCTTGGATCCCGAGACGACTCACACACTCTACGATGGACAATGGATGATGGTGGTGGATGATGGTGTTGTGATGGTGGTGGGTGGTGGATGAAGTGTGAGAGAGGTGGTGTGCCAAGGGATGAGATGAAATGAATCCAAGCACTCCTATTTATAGGCTGAACAGAGGGCTGGGCACGCCCCCGTGTCCGCTGGACACGGCCCCGTGCCCGTCTGACACTCTCTCTCCTCATTAATTGTAATTCGCAATTACAATAAATGCGCCTGCTGTACTTTCGACACGGCCCCGTGTCCGCTGAGCACGGCCCCGTGATGGGCAATAGAAGCTTCTATAAGTTTGTCTTTTCTGCTGCTTCTTGGGCACGGCCCCGTGCTGGCTGAGCACGGGGCGTGTTCAGCCTTCTGTTTCCTTTATTTTGCTTTGGAAGGTGCCGTTGAGGGTTCGGGCAGTCCACTATTGTTCCTTTTCTTGTATTTATGTTGGATTTAGCTGTCTTTTTGCTTCTTTTGCGTTTTTGAGCTCATTTAATCCTGAAAATACAAAAGGAAGACAAAAACACTCTTTTTCCAATATTAGTACTAAAAAAGGGTTAGTTTTATGCCTCATTTGATGTAATTTATATGTTGCATTTTACACACATCATACACTAAGTCATAAGCACTTAATTTCACTGACCACTTAGCCATCCTACCCGACATCTCGGGTTTCCTAAGCACGTTTTTAACAGGATAATTGGTTTTAACATGAATCCTATGTGTCTCAAAATAATGTCTAAGTTTCGTTGATGCCATAACTAGAGCTAATATCAATTTTTCTAGATGAGAATATCTAGTTTCAGCATCTAATAAACTTTTACTAACGTAATAGACAGGATACTGCTGACCTTCATGATCCTTTATAAGGACAGCACTTACTGCATTCCCTGACACTGCAAGATACAGGGATAGTGGTTCACCATTCTCAGGCTTCATCAATAGAGGTGCAGTTGAAAGATACTGCTTCAAATCCTGCAAGGCTGCTTCATGCTTCTCTCCCCATTCGAACTTCTTGTTTTTCTTCAGGATATAATAAAATTCCTTGCATTTCTCGGAGGATCTTGATATAAATCTGTTCAATGCTGCAACTCGGCCTGTTAACCGTTGAACATCCTTCATATTCGAAGGTGATTTTATATCCAGGATAGCTTTAATCATCTGGGCTTGCCTCTATCCCCCTTTTGGTCACCATATATCCTAGAAACTTTCCTGCCCCCACTCCGAAATGGCACTTAGCAGGATTCAGTTTCATGTTATACTGATCCTGGATATCAAATGCTCCCTTAATATCCTGGAGGTGATCCTCAGCCTTTTTAGATTTCACCACCATATCGTCAATATATACCTCCATGGTGTCCCCCAGCTTGTCTTTGAACATCATGTTTACCAACCTCTGGTATGTTGCACCTGCATTTTTCAAACCAAAGGGCATAGCAGTATAACAATAAATACCTGTTGGCGTCATGAAGGCAGTATCCTCCTGGTCCGAAGGCTTCATTTGAATCTGCTGAAATCCTGAGGATGCATCCATGAAGGTTAACATCTCATGCCCGGCAGTAGCATCCACCATTGCATCAATATGAGGAAGAGGAAATGGATCTTTGGGACAAGCCTTATTCAAGTCCGTGTAATCTACACAGACTCTCCATTTCCCATTTTTCTTCTGTACCACAACTACATTAGACAGCCATCTTGGAAACTTGACTTCTCTGATCATTTTGGACTTCAACAATCTTTCAACTTCCTCTTGGATAATTGTATTTCATTCAGGAGCAAACTTCCTTCTCTTTTACTGAACAGGCTTGAATGACCTGTCAATTCCAAGCTTGTGAGTGATAATGTCTTTGGATATACCTGTCATATCCTCATGCTTCCATGCATCCTGCACTTCAAAAAATTAGTCAATTTATTTTAAATATCCTGAGGGATATTGGTTCCTACGAGCACCGAGATATCCGGATTATCCTGATCCAGGATAACTTTCTTTACATCCTGCTCCGAAGCTTCCATGATATCCTTGGCCCGCATCTTTAATTGCTATGCTGCATTAGGCTTGGTCGTGGATTTCATTGAGAATGAGTAGCATTCCTTCGCCTCCTGCTGATCACTATCAACCTTGACAACCCCCCAAGGGGTAGGGATCTTGATGCATTGATGATAAGTTGATGGCACGGTTTTCATATCATGGATCCAAGGCCTGCCCAATATTATGTTATAGCAGGATAAGGAATCCATCACACAGAAACGTTGTATTGAGTTGACCCCTTCAACGTATACTGGTAGCTTTATCTCTCCCACTATGTTTCTAGCCTCTCCACTGAATCCAACAAGCACGGTGGATTTCGAAGTGATATCCATTGGAGATACATTCATTCTTTTCAAAGTCTCTAGTTGAATTATGTTGACAGAGCTGCCATTATCCACTAATATCCTGCGTACAAAATGGTTAGCAACATATAATGTTATTACGAGAGCATCATGGTGAGGATCCTGGACAGTATCCCTGTCATCACTGTCAAATGTGATCACTTTATCGGTTGTGAGGGTAGTCATCCTGGCTGGTTTATCTCCCCTTTCAGTCTTAGCCTCCTTTGCATGTCTCTTGGCCGCAGAATACGAAGTCCCATAGATGTCGGATCCTCCTGAAATAAAGTTAATTATTTTGGCATTTGCTGGGGGTGATGCTGCTCATTCAGGATCCTTCTCAAGATCCTGCCCTTTATTTTTCTTTCTTCCCAGCAAATCCTTCAGATATCCCTTGCTCAATAGGTAGCTTATTTCTTTCCTTAGAGCAATGCAATCCTCAGTCATATGTCCGAAATCTTCATGGAAGGCACACCATTTGGATTTATCCTTCCAATCAGCTTTTTGTTGATTCTTTCGAGGCCACCTAGCTTTGTCTCCTAAACCCTGCATAGCATACATTAACTCAGGTATATTAACAGAAAAGCAATATTCAGATAATTCAGGATATTCTTCAGGATCCTCGTCTTCAACAGCATTCACTTTCTTGTTGTCATTTCTGCCATATGGCTTAGAGCGATATGGTTTATACGAGGACTCTGATTTCCTGTTTGTTGATTCATAGGTCGAGGTAGAATTCATCCTCTCTTGCATCTTTTTGTCATCTTCCAAGCGAATATATCTCAAGGCCCTGTTACGAGCTTCGTCGAGATTCCTGCAAGGATTCATTACAAGATCCTGATAAAACTGAGAATCTTTTTTGTAATCCCATCTTAAAAGCCTGCACAGCTGTAGCAACATCAAGATGTGGGATATCCAAGGATTCCCGACTAAATTTGTTCACATAATCCCTCAAGGATTCCTGAGGTCCTTGAGTTATCCTATAAAGATCACTGGTTAGTTTCTCAAAACTCCGGCTGCAAGAAAACTGACTATTAAATAAATTAACCAAATGAGCAAACGAAGTAATTGAGTGAGGAGGAACATTTAACAGCCATTTTAAGGCTGATCCTGTCAAGGTGGAACCGAAACCCTTGCATAAGCATGCTTCCTTGAGCTCCGGAGGGATAGGGTTAATCTCCATTCTTTCTCTATACTGGGCAATATGCTCTTCAGGATCCGTAGTCCCATCATACAGTTTCATGTTGGGGGTTTGAAATCTTTTTGGGATTTCAGCATCACATATAGGATATGCAAAGAGGGATATCCTGTGGCTGTCTTGGGACACTTCCAGAATCGGATGGACCACTCCAGGTACACTGGATATCATGTCCTTCAATTTCTGAAGCTCCCTAGTAAATGTTGACGTCATACCTGCTTCCTGCAAAGACCCATTATTGTTAGTAGCAAGAGTATTATTATTTGACATGTTACCGGTCTGAGGATTCTGGCCATATCCTGAAGCATATCCTGAGCTCCTCACAGTTGACATCCTGACCGAGGAGGGTATCTCAGGAGTATGATTCTGAGAATGGCTTGGCACGATGTTCCCCCGGTTATCCTCAGTGTAAACTGCAGAACTGAAGTTCAAAGCCCTAGGCTGTAAAGGAGTGACAGTTTCTTCAGCAGGTCTACTTGGGCCGGATTTCAAGAGTTGTATCTCTCTCATCAGCATCAGATTAGTTTCCTGCTGCTGCCTCATCTGTTCCTGTACACTACCAAACAAATTCAGAATTTCATCATTAGACGCCAAAACAGGACCGGATCCCTGGGTACTGGGAGCGGGGATAACATCCCGAGCCACATGACTCTCTGTTCCGTGTGAAGAAGCTTGCATTCTTGGAGGAGGAGGTGGAAGCACCGAACCAATTGTTGCAGATTGTAGCAAACATGGTGGAAGAGCTCATGTTTGATCTCGAGGCCATTGAAAACAATGTAGCAAAAAGTTTTGAGAATAGAAAACCGAGTAATGATTTTATTAAAGTTTTTAGTAAAAATAGCACCACTTGCCCCACGGTGGGCGCCAAATTGTTTTGGTCAAAAATTACCGAAGTAATTAAGTGATCAAATTAGTTAAGTGAGGTAGTGTGCTAGAAATGAGTGTCGAGAATATGTTAAACAGATTAATTGCAAAAACAGTTTCAGGATACGGCTCAGGATATTGAGCTGTATATATGATCAAACAATGAGCAAAAAATGAAAAGGGTGACACGAGATGTACGAGGAAAGCCCTTGATCAATTTAGATCGCCGGCACAAAACCTCGGGAGCTGACAATCGCAGCTGCCTTGTTCTTCTATTACTTCAAATATCAGGATACAGTGCAGGATGTGATGCGGATCAACTAGGTGTTACAATGTAATTTGAATACAAGTGTTTGTGTGTAGTGGTTGTCATTAGCTAGAGAGTAAAGTGTGCAAATGGAAAAAGTGAGTGCCTTAACTGATCCGATCCATCTATTTATAGTAAAAGAAATGTAACAAACTACCCTATTAAACCAGGATCCGGCGGATATTCCCTATGTGAACGTTGTAGACCTGGTCCTTCGGGTTCAACGTCTCTCGTGCACCTACTTTGCCCGAGTCTTAAGGAGAAGAAGTCCATCTGACCGTTAGTGACCCACAACATTCAACCTGCACGTGGTCAGTTTAGTTAACACCAGGATATGGCCCAGGATGTTACCAATATCCTGATCCGGTATCCTGATCACAAGTAAACAATCAAAAGCAGGATATTAGTCAGGATATATACGCTCAGAAAATGGCCCATAACAATAGTATATCAAAAGTATACTTTGGATTTATGTATAACATATTAAACTATGTTTTGGTTGAATAAATAACATATTTAAAATATGTTTTGGTGGTTAACAAAATATATGTTGTTTTGTACAATATCACACATGAGAGTATATCAACTATACTTTTGGGAGTATAATAAAATATACAATAAAAGTGTGATTTAAGAATTCAATCAGACCTAGTGCATCAAAATACACCTTTGAGACTATAGGGATACCACAAAGGCAATCCCTATTTGGATGGAGGAACAAATTGGTTTCAGACATTCCATGACAACAGGAATGGGGTGTCAAATCCTATAGCGCTATATCATACTACCAATCGGTCTGGTGAATAAAATATGTACTATCCAAGAATTAATTTTATAATCTTTGAAAAATCAGTGTTTAAACCATAAATAATCATTCAGTTTGTCAAAAGATATGTATAATCAATTATACTTTGAAATCGTGAACATAACAAATAGGTACACATGCTTCACCCCAAATATTTGAAAGCGGTAAAAGAGGGGAACTATGTACTCACTTGAGGGTGCTTAGAAGTCTTGAACAATAACCAAGCAAAGCTAGAGGGAGTACGGAATCAAACGGTACCTAATATAGGTAACTATGTTATTAAACGACTCCTAAACCGGGAGATAGGATAGAATGATGTTCTATAAATCAAATGAGTAATTGAACTCATATGGCATGATTTAATAGAGCTAACATTCTGATTTGGAAGTCTACCTAAGTGCTCTTGACCCGTTTCGACCCATTATGGTAGCATAAGCTACTATAACGCGTCGGTTGCGCAAAACTATGTTCGGATAGTTATCTATGTGCTATGTTAAGTCTTACATGCCCAATTATACCTAAACATGTTACTAAATCAGGTTAGATGTCGAAAATATGTTCACATATTCAAGATACGGATTTATGCTTTAAAAAGGGTGTTTTGGTCATTTCCTATGGGCATACAAGCTAACTAGCAATTGACTAACCAATCCTATGTGATCATAAGGTATAACCTCAGAGGTTATTCCCTATGCAACTATGATCACTAAGCAAGCTTGGTCGGATCCTAAAGATCGACCAAACGGGTCGGGTTCGAAAGTCTAAGCGGTTGTTTAGACCGCTTAGCTTACGACCCTAAACAAGCACCAAACTAATAGTGACGAGTTAAACATGTCAAAACATGTTTAGCTAATTTATAAAACTGATTTGGTATCAAAACAATGGGTTTTGATACCCGAAAATAGTTCCGTTGCAAAATGCATGCTAAAACGCATTTTGACTGAAACTTTGACTCGTCACTACACCTAGTTAACGTGGTAATCAGTAGGTATAATCGCTAAGGATTATAACCATCGTGATTACAATCACGTTGCAAAGTTCAACCGAACTTTGCGTTGACCATTGACTGGTCAAACCAAAAGTCAAACACTGTTTGACTTTTTAAACTAGTAAGCAATAAAAGAATGAAGGAATGCTCACTAAAGGTCTTTGCTATCTTTTCTACCAAGAACAAGTTTCCAATCACTTGAGAGAGCTCCCAATTCAGATTAGAAAGGAGATAAATGTGAGGAATGAGCAAAGAATATGGAATAAGTAGGAGGGTATTTATAGTTGTGGAGGATGAATAAGATCATCACAAGTGGTTATGTAACCTCCAAGGAATAAATCCTGACCTTACATGTGTAATTGACAGCTTATATTACTTGGAGAGTCGTTTACTTAGAACCCAAAACAAGGAAATAGCATGAAAGTCCCTGAAAATTGAGCATTCTGTTTTCTGCTGAACTGGGCAGGCTTTACGGACCGCAAAGGGTCCCTTACGGTCCGTAAGGACCTTGCTGCAGATCAGCAACTTTCGAAAACTGACAGTTTTGGCCCCTGAGCTTATTTCATCGCGTATTGGCACTTCTAACACCCGTCAAGCCCATTTTTAAGCTCCATAATGAAGTTAAAGTATAGGGAACTTAAAATATGCTCAAAAATATCTCGGATGTCGGTTCGTTTGGTCGTACGGTTGCGTTGTTCGGTTAATTACGACGGAAGTCGTAACGAACGCAAAAAAAAAACGATCCAAATTAAGCGACGAATGGAATTTTTGCATGCCGATCACTAAAATAAAAAATATTTTAGTGTGTACAAAAATTTTGGATGTCCAGATGTGGTCAGAACGTAAGATATGCGCGAAAATGCAAACTTATACCGTTTTTGACACTTTTAGTCCCTGTAAGATCAAATAAGCATATTTTCACACACCGAACCACTCAAAGCTTATTTCTAAGCTATGTTTAGGTTATTTATGGTATTTTTAGCTTATGATCATGTTCCGGACTGTACGTTGCCTTACGAAACGGCAGACTTTTGCAAGTTGACGCAAATAGTCCCTATGAGTGAATAAACTTGATTTGACCACACCAAACCTTCCAAAACTTATTTCTAAGTTATGTAAAGGTTATTTAAGGTATGTTAAGCCTATGTCACTATTCCGGAGTGTTTGTTTCATTAAACTGGTTATATTTTTGCATCAGTTCGCGTATAACCTTCCAGAAAGCGATTTAGAGCTCGAAATCGAACAAGAATTTATATGTGCAAACGAAACACATATTTATACAAATCCTAACTATGAAATACAATATTTCATTGGTTTGGTATTTGTATGATGGTTGAAGTGACACAGGTGTCACAGTCTCCCCTACTTTAGGAAATTTCGTCCCGAAATTTAATTTTAGAGGAAACTTGTGAAGACAACTGTGATTGTTTCGCTTTCGAACGAATCCCACGAACCCAAAGTAAAACTCTGGGTCATGTCAGGTTTCTTAACGAAATTGTCAACTCTCAAAGTGAAGTCCTTGTAGCAACAAAACATGGAGTTTCGAACTACGGACAGAAGAACATTTCTTATGAAGACTATCATAGGAAACTTGTGTGTGCTTGAAATCAGTGTCGGAGAGTGAAAGATAAGACAACATTGGTCAAGGTCCAGGACTTCTAGTAACTTAAATAACGCTACGTTCATAATGTAATAAGGGACACTTATATATAGGAAGTACCAGTGGCGTATCTACCATCCTCCTTTCTACATTGTTCCCGTTTCGTTATTCTCATCACTATAGGTCTTAACAAATGAAAAAAATTGTTGTGGTTTCTGTGCACTGAATTCCATAATTACGTATGTGACAACTCGTAATTTAGAACCCTTCATTGTATCTTGATGTAACATGCTTGAATGTTATGTGACTAGTTGACATGTTAGTTTAATGAATGTTATAAGTGAATGTTATGTGAATATGTGTTGCGCTTGTATGTATATGTATGTATAATCACACGAAAGAAGCCAATAGCACAATAGCAACTCGAACGCACAAGCCTTTGGGCTTTACTACTCTCGGCCCACTTCTGTTGAACTTGAACCGAATGGGCAACCCATTAAGGGGGTTCGGCCCACTTCTTCTTTTACACGCATAGCATTGGGAGAAAGGGGTATACTTCTCATTCGTTTGCTAAACACACAACACCACTCAAACCCTAGTGCTCTCTCTCTCCCTCACGAACCCGACGGCAGCCAAACATCCTCTCCATCGAAGATCTTTCCTTGTTCGGATCAATCCTTGTTTCCTCTCTAACCGGTTAGTGTTCTATGATGTTGTTGTTAAATGATATTATGGATGCCATGATATAGTGTGTATGAATGATGATGTTCTTGTGAATCGGATATGTATGATAATGTTAATCGGCTATCATGTCTTGTTTTCGGATTGATTGCATGATGAGTTAATGATATCTTGTGATTGAATGTGGTTTAAATCATTAATCGTTGATGTGCATGAAATCGGCTTGCATATGTGTACTGGATAATGTTCATGCTAATCGGATTTCATATTATTGTTTTAAGAACCGAATGTTTGTTAATCGGCTGCATGTTTGCTGAAATCGGGTTAGTTGGAGGGTCGATCATGAGGTGTTATATGATGGTTTGAAACCCCTAGATGGATATGTTTAAGTGTCTTGATTATTGTTCATGATTATGATCATGTTAGGGTTCATGAGAATTGATTAGAATATGCTCAGTTTGATCGATTGTATGTTAAATGGATAGTTGGAAATTTGTTAATTGATAAAGTGTAAATAAGGAAACTATTGAATGATTTTAACCGAATGAAATAATATTCGGATGTTTAAACCCTTCGCACAAGACCTCTTGGTCGCACAAGAGGTCCATTCGCACAAGAAGCCTAGTCACACAAGCTGATCTGGTCACACAAGACGACCTGATCGCACAAGAGGTCCCCAGTCGCACAAGACTGTTGGATCGCACAAGTTGTTTAATGTTTGGGCCGGGTATACAAGTTGGGCTGGGCTAGTTCTGATCGCACAACCCAATCGAATCGCACAAGTCGACCGGATCGTACAAGCTATCCGGATCGCACAAGACATGTTATTTGGGCCGTGTTCATGCTTATAGTTTTGTTGGGTTCTTGATATTGGGCCGGGTATTAGTGGGCTCCAACGGATGACTCGCACAAGGCCACTTAGCTTGTGCGAGCCCAATCTTTTAATTGCACAAGTTGAATACGTTATAACTGTTAAACGTGATGATGCGTGTTGCCATGATCTGTGTGTGTTCTTTATCTGCTAGCTTATGTGATACTTGTGTGCACTACTTGAAACCAAAACCTGACTTGTACGGTAACCATGTTAGGACGTGGTTGACCACTAGCAGCTAGACTTGACCTTTCTGTGTATCTGCCGAGCAAACCAAGGTGAGTTCACACTAGCCAAGGCATGGGATTCCCGGTGGGTTGGGAATGGGATTGATTAACTACTCGTACAACCATTACTATTAAACTATTTATTACTGTCATCGGATTGAAGGGCACGTACGTAAAACCTACGTACACTTATACTAACTACTGTCCTCGGATTGAAGGGCACGTACGTAAAACCTATGTACACCACTATAAGACCATCAACTCTATCAAATGAAGTCCCTCATTTATCGACTTAATCGCCGAGGCCTATGGCAAGCGGGTCATTAGTTAATAGCGCTATTAGGTTTAACAAACCTCATACCGTGCCAGTCGGACGGGCGTGTACTAATGGACTATGGGCAAAGGGTCAATGCTGATAGACATTGACTTAGGGCACCTCTTACTTTTTCGTAGCAGTCGATACGCGTGGTCTAGTAACACATGGGAAGCCCCCACTAATCATCGCAAACATGCCTAGAAGGCCGCGATACAAATTAATACGATACATGGTTTACAAAACGAACATACGATTTACGAAACGAATACTATAACCAAACAACCAACTGTGAACTCGCTCAACTTTGTTGTTGATTCGTTGCTACATGCCTTGCAGGTCATTAGGTACTCATGGAGCTTGCACAGGGAGGAACGGTCGTTGTGGGACTTGGTAGTGTGTGCCATGCTATGAACATTACTTTATTTCGTATTTAATTCTTCCAATGGGTTTACAATTATGCTTCCGCTAAACACTTAACTATGCTTTGGTTTTTTTTGAACACCTTTCATATTGTTTGGTTGAATTATGTTTACTTACATGCTTGTTCAATATGATTGGTGGCTTGATCCTGGTCAGTCACGCCTCCAAGCGGTGATACTCCGCGTGTGGATTTTTGGGGGTGTGACAGATTGGTATCAGAGCCATTGGTTATAGAGAACTTGGTTTTAATAAGGGAAAACGTTTTTGTTAAAACCAGACTATAACATGTACAGTGCTCTACGATCCACAACGACGCTTCCCTCCACGTGCAAGGCTCGACATTCTAGGTGATATGGTATATGTTTTATTGCCTACTTGCTAGATTACGTAGAACTTTGCTTTCAGTATGCTTAGATAAACGTAGCAACTGTTAATTTAAAACACATGTGTGCTTACTCTCTTCTGTCATCGCACTTTCGCGAACCCTTCTCACTCATGTTTCCCTTGATATGAAGATCATGTCTGGACGCGTTAACATGACACAAGCCCAGTTGACGGCTCTAATTAACGAACAAGTTGCTGCGGCACTTGCAGCTGCACAGGCAGGAGGTATACCCTGTAGTTTAAACTCGTTCTAGGATCTTTAGGTCCTACTCTCGTGAACCTACCTTTGTGTTAAACTTTGTCCTTTCTTACACCCACAACAGGTCAACATGCTCAGCCACCTGTGTGCACCTTCAAAACTTTTA
The DNA here is from genome assembly GCA_030545235.1 of Helianthus tuberosus. NCBI lineage: Eukaryota > Viridiplantae > Streptophyta > Magnoliopsida > Asterales > Asteraceae > Helianthus > Helianthus tuberosus. Next base: position 43,893,957 of record CM060426.1, on the reverse strand, counting down.
TGGACTGCCGACCCACTACTTTTAGCGGCACTGAAGGAGCTGTAGGTCTCCTCCACTGGTTTTAAAAGCTCGAATCTGTGTTCGAGATGTGTGAATGCCCTGAGGCTCGCAGGGTGAAGTATGCTACCGGTACTCTAGAGGGTTTAGCGCTCACGTGGTGGAACGCTCAGGTTCAAATGCTGGGGTTGGTTGCTGCTAACGCCACCCCATGGAACAATTTTAAGGAGATGATCAAGGAAGAATACTGCAATCGTGATGAAATTCACAAACTGGAAGTCGAGTTCTTCAACCTCAAGATGACGGGGTCAGAGATTGAAGCTTATACAAAAAGATCAAATGAGCTTGCTATTCTGTGTCCTACCATGGTGGACATCCAATTAAGCGTATCGAACTTTATCTCAAGGGCTTGGTGCCAGAAATCCAAAGTCATGTGACTTCAGCCAACCTAGCCACCATCCAGCAAGTTGTACAATTGGCCCATCGCCTCACTGATCAGGCGATGGAGCAGAACAGGTTACCAAAGTGTATTAGTGCTACAGCTGCTTCTGAAACTCATGGCGACAACAAGCGTAAGTGGGATGGAGCTTCGAGCAAAGGTTCAACTTCTGTTCAGTCTCAGTCTCAGCAGAGAAGAACTGAAGACTACAATAGCCCTGGTCAGCAATCTTCTGGTAGCCAAGGGCAAGGTGGTTATCGAGGAAACCTTCCAAAGTGCAACAGATGCAACAGACACCACAGTGGTCAGTGCAACAAGGGTCGTTGCCAGAGGTGTCTCAAGATGGGTCATGAAGCTAAGGATTGTAGGAGCTTACGACCTGCGAATCAGAACCAGCGACAACAACCACCAGCTCCACAAGACCAGCAGCAGCAACAACGAGACAACAAGGGATGTTATCAGTGTGGAGCTGAAGGCCACATCAAGAGAAATTGTCCCCAGCTGATTCAGAACCAGAACAATAACAATAATAACAATCAGGGGAATGGAAACACCGGGGGTAACAACGGCAATGGCGCAAGGGTCGTGTATTCGTTATTGGTCAAGGTGAAGCGAGGAATGATCCCAACATGGTGACGGGTAAGTTCCTTCTCGACTACTTTTACGTTACTGTCTTATTTGATTCGGGTGCCTATACTAGCTACATGTCTTTAAAGGTTAGCCAAATGCTTAAGCGTACCCCAACACTATTGAACACCAAGCACACTGTAGAGTTAGCTAATGGTAAAAATTTAGAGGTCACGCACGTAGTCAAGAGTTGTAACCTTGTTCTTGCTGGTCATACTTTCTCAATCGACCTCCTTCCTATCACCCTGGGTAGTTTCGACGTTGTCATAGGGATGGACTGGTTATCCCAACACCAAGCAGAGATTCTTTGCAACGAGAAAATTGTTCGTATTCCTCGCCCAGGTGATGAACCTCTATTGATTCGTGGTGACAAGAGTGGTGCTGTTGTGAGCATCATCTCTTTTCTTAAGGCCCAGAAATGTTTACGTAAGGGCCACACTGCAATTTTGGCTCTTGTTACTGACACCTCGAAGAAAGAGAAGAAGATAGAAGATTTTCCGATTGTACGCGATTATCCTGAGGTATTCCCCGAGGAATTACCTGGTCTTCCGCCTCATCGCCAAGTCGAATTCCAAATCGAGCTAGCTCCTGGAGCAGCGCCCATAGCTCGTGCACCGTATCGCTTAGCCCCATCAGAGTTGGAAGAACTTTCTACGCAACTCCAAGAACTCTTGGATAAGGGTTTTATTCGTCCTAGCTCTCCGCCCTGGGGAACTCCAGTCCTGTTTGTGAAGAAGAAGGACAGTACTTTCAGAATGTGCATCGACTACCGTGAACTCAACAAGGTGAGTGTGAAGAATCGCTATCCTCTTCCACGCATCGACGACCTATTCGACCAGCTGCAAGGGTCGAGCTATTATTCAAAGATTGATTTGAGATCAGGATATCATCAACTGAGAGTCCGAGAGGAGGACGTCTCCAAAACAGCCTTTAGAACTCGATATGGCCACTATGAGTTTTTGGTCATGCCTTTTGGGCTGACTGTAACACCTGTGCCTCCACGGCCATCAAACAAATACCAAACCAATGAAATATTGTATTTCATACTTGGGATTTGTAAAAATATGTGTATCATTTGCACATATCAATTTTTGTTCAATTTCAAACCCTAAATCGCTTTCTGGAAGGTTATACGCGCACTGATGCGTAAATATAATCAGTTTAATGCAACAAACACTCCGGAATAGTGACATAGGCTTAACATACCTTAAATAACCTTTACATAACTTAGAAATAAGTTTTGAAGGCTTTGGTATGGCAAAAGCAAGTTAAATCGCTTACAGGGACTAAATTTGACAAACTGCGAAAGTATGCCAATTTGAACTGTAACAGACATTCCGGAACATGACCATAAGTTAAACATACCATATATATCCTTTACATAACTTAGAAATAAGTTTTGAAGGCTTTGGTATGGCAAAAACAAGTTAAATCGCTTACAGGGACTAAATTTGACAAACTGCGAAAGTATGCCAATTTGAACTGTAACAGACATTCCGGAACATGACCATAAGTTAAAAATACCATATATATCCTTTACATAGCTTAGAAATAGGCTTTGAGGGGTTCGGTGTGCTAAAATAAACTTTTGGGTCATTCAGGGACTAAAAGTGTCAAAAAGTGCACAAGTTTGCATTTTCGCGCATAACTTACGTTCTGAATACATCCGGACATCCAAAATTTTATGTAAGCATGACTATATTATATTTTAGTGTTCTCCTTAAGAAAAATCCATGCGTCGCGTCATTTGGATCGTTTTTCGCGCTTATGCGCATTCCGTCGTAATTAAGCGAACATCGCGTTCGTACGGCCAAACGAACCAACCTCCGGCATATTTTTGAGCATGTTTCATGTCCACAATGTTTAGGCATCATTTTAGGGACTTAAAGTTGGCTTTACGGGCCTTGGAAGTGTCGGAAATGGCCTTAAACACGTGCAGGGACTGAAACTGTAATTTCTGAAACTTATTGCTGATCTGTGACTGCTAGGCGGCCCGCCTCAGTTCCTGAGCATCCTTAGGCGGCCCGCGAGGCACCTTCTGACCAGGTTAAATGTTTTTAACAGCAGGTTCCAGCTGTTCGATCCACATCCACACATTCTCAATCGTCTAGTCAGCGGATAAGAACCTAATTTCATCCACCATAAGGTTCCGACAAGTGTACGCCTTGGATCATGGCACGTTTTCCATGAAACGATCTTAACGGTTCTCCGAATACTATAAATACCCCATCACCCCAACCTCATTTCTTACAAGAATTCTGATTTGAGAGCTCTAAGTTGAAACCATTGTTTCATACCTGAGTTCTTGGATCGGGATTAGCATTCGGGGACCCTTCGTAAGTATTCTTTCGTTTTTTTCCTTATTTTATTGCTTTTCGAGTCAGAAAGTCAAACTTTGTTTGACTTTCAGCGTTGACCAGTAATGGTCAATGCGAAGTTCGTTTGAACTTCGCAACGTGAGTGTAATCACGTTGGTTATAGTCCCTTGGGACTATGCCTACTGATTACCACGTTGTCTAGGGTCGTAGGGTAAGCGATCTGATAAATCGCTTATACCTCGAACCCGACCCATTTGGTTGATCATTAGGATCCGACCAAATACATTAGGTGACCATAGTAGGTAGGGAATAACCTTCCGAGGTTATACCTTATGGTCGCTTCGTTTAAGTAGTTGCATGATAGGTAGTTTATATGCCTTAGGTAAATTACCAGAATACCCTTTTCATGTATAATTGGTAATTAAGCATATGTAACCTAAACTTTTGTCACATAACTGATTTTGTAACATGTTTAGGCATATAACACTTGTCATAGGACTAGTTAGACGGTCCGAACGCGTTTCACGCACACGACGCGTTAAAGTAGCATAAGCTACCTAAACGGGTCGTAATGGGTCGTAAACACTTAGGTTAAGTTTCATTTAGTATGTAGGCTTTGTTAAACCAAATGACACGAGTCTCTACACTCGTTTGGTTTACAAACCCTAATGCTACCCGATCTTCCGATCTAGGTCCGGTTAATTAACATAGTTACCTATATTAGGTGCCGTTTGATATCCGCGATCTCTAGCATTGTTTAGTTGTTACTCAAGGACTTCTGAGCATTCTCAAGTGAGTACATAGACCCCTCTTTTACTGTTTTCCAAACTGTTTTGGGGTGGAACACATGTGCCTACTTGTTACTTTCATGCTTTCCTGTTTTCACATCATATACATGCTATGTTCGTTAGTACATTATAGTACATTGTTTTACATGACATTTCATGCTAGGTGTGCCCATTGTGTGCATTACTTAGTACATCGTTTTACATGACATTTCACGCTATGTATGTTCATTTGATTACATACTTAGTGCATTGTTTTCACATGTTTACATTTTGGTATGACATTTGGTTTGTTTACATGGGACAATACATTCATTAACATTAGCTACGCCGTTCGTTAGTAGGTAGTGGTACCATAGGAATTGACAACTCCCGTTCCGGACGTCCCAGGGAAAGGGGATGAAAGGAATGACCGAATTCGATGATATAAGACATATAGACCTTTAATTTGTTTAAAGGGTTTATCACCACAGTCGCAAGGCTTGGATGTATGCATTTTCACAATACCGCATAGATGTTCATATTAAATAGTTGCATGCATTTACACAAAACATAGCTTTGATTTAAACCAAGTTTTACTTCAATACTTTGTTTCGTGCATATGGTTTAGTTGAGACATTTCACTTGCCATACATGACATTTTGACATAGACATTTGACATGGACATTTGACATAGACATTTGACATGGATATTTGACATAGACATTTGACATGGACATTTGACATAGACATTTGACATGGATATTTGACATAGACATTTGACATGGATATTTGACATAGACATTTGACATGGATATTTGACATAGATGTTTGATATGGATATTTGACATAGACATTTGACATGGATATTTGACATAGACATTTTGACATAATTTACATCTTGACATGAACACTTTGACATATTATTCAATACATTTGACAATTCGTTTAAACATAGACTTCTTACATTGGTTGTTTTGGTTTGATTAAGTGATTAAGTAACGATGCGTGTGTAATATGATACAAGCATGGTGGATACGCCGCTGGTACTTCCTATATATAAGTGTTTGTATGGTATGGTATTACATATCATAGCGTTATTTGAATCATTTCAGTTTGAGACATAGAACATTTTATACAAATAACATACTTTTCACAAGACATTGATTTATAAACATCTTATCTTATGCAAACATATTTTACTTGGTTATTCATTTAACCCTACATTTATTTATACTTATCATCTGATCTTATCGATTTTCAAATGATTTACAAAGCAAAGCAAATTACAAGGTTCATGACTAAACATTTTCTCAAACATAAGTCATGAAACCTATTTTCACAAAACCTATGTATCTCACAGGCATTTTTATGCTGACGTACCTATTTTCACATGTGTTTTTCAGGAGCTGTTGCATAAGATGATCAAGATACATATAGACAGACTTGGGCTTTAGTGACAATAAAAGATGCAAGACTAGTTAATTATGTTGTATATCCTTGTTTGATTAAGACATTGTAACACTTTTTATCAATAAAACGAAACTTAAATTTCCATGGTTGTGAAACATTAATTCTGTTACAACACTCCCCGATGTTTCCGCCACGTTTTGTATGTTCTACGTGGTCGGGGTGTGACACTGACAAACGCACCTGTGGTCTTCATGGATTTGATGAATAGAGTGTGCAAGCCTTACCTGGACAAGTTCGTAATAGTTTTCATCGACGACATCCTGATCTATTCGAAGAGTCAGGAGGAACACGAGCAGCATCTACGACTCATTTTGGAACTCCTTCGAACAGAACAGTTGTACGCCAAGTTTTCAAAATGCGACTTCTGGCTTCGTGTAGTCCATTTCTTAGGCCATGTGGTGAACAAGGATGGGATTCACGTTGACCCATCTAAGGTAGACTCGATTAAGAATTGGCCTGCGCCTCGTACACCAACGGAAATTCGCCAATTCTTGGGCTTGGCAGGTTACTACAGAAGATTCATCAAGGACTTCTCCAAGATTGCACAGCCCCTCACCTCACTGACGCAGAAAGGCGTTGTTTATCGATGGGGAAACGCACAGGAATTAGCATTTCAGCACTTAAAGGATAGACTTTGCAGTGCACCTATCCTTTCATTGCCAGAGGGTACAGACGACTTTGTGGTTTACTGCGACGCATCCATTCAGGGTCTTGGTTGTGTATTGATGCAGCGGGATAAAGTTATAGCCTACGCCTCACGCCAACTTAAAGTTCATGAAAGGAACTACACTACACACGACCTAGAGCTGGGAGCTGTTGTTTTTGCACTTAAGATATGGAGACACTACCTGTACGGTACCAAGTGCGCCATCTACACAGATCACAGGAGTCTCGAGCATATCTTCAAACAGAAGGAACTGAATATGCGACAACGACGATGGGTTGAGCTACTGAATGATTACGAATGCTCGATCAGGTACCACCCAGGCAAAGCCAATGTGGTGGCTGACGCCCTCAGTCGGAAGGACACTGCGCCTAAGCGCGTACGAGCTTTACAACTCAAGATTCAATCTAGTCTTCCTGCACAGATACGAAATGCTCAGGTGGAAGCATTGAAACCAGAAAACATCAGGGCTGAAGCCCTACGTGGCTCAAGGCAACGATTAGAACAGAAGGAAGACGGTGCTTACTATGTAACAGGATGCATTTGGGTCCCACTCTATGGCAACCTACGAGAGCTTGTGATGGATGAGGCACACAAGTCTCGCTACTTGGTACATCCTGGTTCGGATAAGATGTACCACGATATCAAAACTACGTATTGGTGGCCTAGCATGAAAGCTCACATAGCAACGTACGTTAGCAAGTTCTTGACTTGTGCGAGAGTCAAGACGGAATATCAGAAACCTTCAGGCCTACTCCAACAACCAGAAATACCACAATGGAAATGGGAGCAAATTTCCATGGATTTTGTTACTGGCCTGCTTAGATCTCAACGTGGTAACGATACTATTTGGGTGATCGTGGATCGACTCACAAAGTCTGCTCACTTCTTGGCTATCAAGTAAACGGATAAGTTCTCCACATAAGCAGACATTTATTTTAAGGAAGTAGTCTCGAGGCACAGAGTGCCCACTTCTATTATCTCTGATCGTGATGCACGTTTTACTTCAGAACTATGGCAAGCAATGCACAAGTCCTTTGGCTCACGATTAGACATGAGCACAGCTTATCACCCTCAGACGGATGGGCAGTCTCAGCGCACTATTCAAACTTTAGAAGACATGCTTCGGGCGTGTGTAATTGATTTTGGCAACGGCTGGGAAAAGCATCTGCCACTTGTGGAATTTTCGTACAATAACAGCTACCACACCAGCATTAAAGCTACTCCGTTTGAGGCATTGTACAGGCGTAAATGTCGATCACCTCTTTGTTGGGCAGAGGTGGGGGATAGTCAGATCACCGGTCCAGAACTTTTGGTAGACACAATAGAACGAATTGCTCAAATACGACAACGAATGGCGGCAGCTCGTGACCGTCAGAAAAGTTACGCCGATAAAGACAGGAAACCACTCGAACTCCAGGTTGGGGAGCGAGTGCTACTCAAAGTTTCACCCTGGAAGGGTGTGGTTCGTTTTGGTAACCGAGGCAAACTTAACCCACGATACGTCGGACCTTTCGATGTCATCGAGAAAATAGGCAAGGTGGCCTACAAACTGAACTTACCAGCAGAACTCAGTGCAGTTCACAACGTCTTTCACGTGTCAAATCTGAAGAGGTGTCTGTCAGATGAGACTCTCGTAGTTCCTTTGAAGGAGCTCACTATCGACGAGCAGTTACAATTCGTCGAAGAACCAGTTGAAATCATGGACCGGGATGTTAAGGTCCTCAAGCGCACTAGAATACCTCTCGTTCGAGTTCATTGGAACTCACGTCGCGGCCCAGAGTTCACCTGGGAACGCGAAGATCAAATGAAACAAAAGTATCCCCAACTATTCGCAAACAGTACAACCACTACTGAGGCTGAAGCTACGGAATTTCGGGACGAAATTCCAGATCAACGGGGGGAGGATGTGACACCCCAGGAAAACCAGGAAAACCATGCAACTTAACTAGCTTCCTCAGTGAGTACGTACCAAATTTCGGGACGAAATTCCTTTCAACTTGGGGATAATGTGACAACTCATAATTTAGAACCCTTCATTGTATCTTGATGTAACATGCTTGAATGTTATGTGACTAGTTGACATGTTAGTTTAATGAATGTTATAAGTGAATGTTATGTGAATATGTGTTACGCTTGTATGTATATGTATGTATAATCACACGAAAGAAGCCAATAGCACAATAGCAACTCGAACGCACAAGCCTTTGGGCTTTACTACTCTCGGCCCACTTCTGTTGAACTTGAACCGAATGGGCAACCCATTAAGGGGGTTCGGCCCACTTCTTCTTTTACACGCATAGCATTGGGAGAAAGGGGTATACTTCTCATTCGTTTATCTATTCGTCCGTTGGTTAGACCGTATGTTTGGAAGTTGATTGGGAGTGGTTCTCAGACAAATGCGTGGAGTGATAATTGGTGTTCGTGCAGTCCCATCCGAAACTTCATTACGCCAAGGAGAATTGCTCAAGCGGGTTTTAATTTGCAAACTACTGTTGCGGAGCTGGTAGACGCTGAGGGTAACTGGAGGTGGCCTCAGGCATGGTATGATTTATTTCCAGTACTCATAAATGTTATGGATCATCCTCTTGTTCCTGATTCGGTAGACAGACTGGGATGGAAATCTGTGGAAGGAAAAATTGTTCATTTTAGCTCATGGGAAGCTTGGAATAATTTACGGGTAAGGGATAGTAAGGTGGCTTGGGTGAATATGGTGTGGTATGGCCAATGCATTCCAAGACATTCTTTTCATCTTTGGTTAGTTCTGAAGAATAAGCTGAAGACGCAAGATAGGTTGGCAGTTTGGGAAGCGGGGAGTCAAACAAATCTACGTCTTATGTGTTGTCCCCTTTGTAACTATGGACGAGACTCAAGAGATCATTTGTTCTTTCAATGTTCATTTGCGGCCAAGATTTGGAGCATTGTCAAGGAAAAAGTTGATATGGTAAATGTTAACGACTCATGGATTTCAATCATGGCGTGGATAGAGTTGAATGCGAGTTCAAAGAAACTGGAACACATTGTCTGTAAGCTTGTGGTAGCTGCCTCTACATACTTTATATGGCAAGAACGGAATAACCGGCTGTTTTCCAACATACACAGGAAGGAGGAGATGGTGGCACAGCTTATATTGGATGTGGTGCGGCTTCGTATAATGGGTTTCAAGATCGGACGAGACATCAATTATAGGAAGCTTTTGGAAACATGGGGAGTAAAAGAAGACGAACCGGGCTGATTGCGAGTTTAGTTTGCTAGTGTTTTGTAGTTGGTTGGTTTTGTTTTTCGGGTTGTTTAGTTTGTTATGGCCGTGTGCGAGTTGTTAGCTGTTATTTTGCCTAGGCTTGGCATGTCAAGCCTAGTAGTGTGTGTCAAACTCTTGTCGCACCCTGTTCTTTGATTCTTTATAAAATTCACCGGGGTAACCCTTTACCCAAAAAAAAAAAAAAAACACCACTCAAACCTTAGTGCTCTCTCTCTCCCTCACGAACCCGACGGCAGCCAAACATCCTCTCCATCGAAGATCTTTCCTTGTTCGGATCAATCCTTGTTTCTTCTCTAATCGGTTAGTGTTCTATGATGTTGTTGTTAAATGGTATTATGGATGCCATGATATAGTGTGTATGAATGATGATGTTCTTGTGAATCGGATATGTATGATAATGTTAATCGGTTATCATGTCTTGTTTTCGGATTGATTGCATGATGAGTTAATGATATCTTGTGATTGAATGTGGTTTAAATCATTAATCGTTGATGTGCATGAAATCGGCTTGCATATGTGTACTGGATAATGTTCATGCTAATCGGATTTCATATTATTGTTTTAAGAACCGAATGTTTGTTAATCGGCTGCATGTTTGCTGAAATCGGGTTAGTTGTAGGGTCGATCATGAGTTGTTATATGATGGTTTGAAACCCCTAGATGGATATGTTTAAGTGTCTTGATTATTGTTCATGATTATGATCATGTTAGGGTTCATGAGAATTGATTAGAATATGCTCAGTTTGATCGATTGTATGTTAAATGGATAGTTGGAAATTTGTTAATTGATAAAGTGTAAATAAGGAAACTATTGAATGATTTTAACCGAATGATGTAACACCTGTGTCTTTTCAACCATCAAACAAATGCCAAACCAATGAAATATTGTATTTCATACTTTGGACTTGTATAAATATGTGTATCTTGTGCACATATCAACTCTTGTTCGATTTCAAACTCTAAATCGCTTTCTGGAAGGTTATACGCGCACTAATGCGTAAATATAACCAGTTTAATCCAACGAACACTCCGGAATAGTGAAATAGGCTTAACATACCTTGAATAACCTTTACATAACATATATATAAGTTTTGGAAGGTTTGGTGTGGTGAAATCAAGTTAAATCGCTTACAGGGACTAAAGTTGACAAACTGCGAAAGTATGCCAATTTGAACAGTAACAGACATTCCGGAACATGACCATAAGTTAAACACACCATAAATATCCTTTACATAGCTTAGAAATAGGCTTTAATGGGTTCAGTGTGCTAAAATAAACTTTCGGGTCATTCAGGGACTAAAAGTGTCAAAAAGTGCATAAGTTTGCATTTTCGCGCATAACTTACGTTCTGAATACATCCGGACATCCAAAAATTTATGTAAGCACTAAAATATTTTATTTTAGTGTTCGCCATAAGAAAACATGCAGAAACTCAGTTTTTCGCATTCGGGACCAGATTCGATGTATTAGCCGTTGTTTAATTCACAACCACACATTCTAAACATGCTTAGTCAGCGGATAAGGATGGAATTTTGGCACCATAACTTTGCAACACATGTATGGATGGAATTTAAACACCTAAACACCATAACTTTGCAACACATGTATGGATGGAATTTAAACACCTAAACACCATAACTTTGCAACACATGTACGGATGGGATTAAGGCACGTTTTCCATGAAACGATCTTAACGGTTCGGGTATTCCTATAAATACCCCATACCCCCCATTGCTAAAATCACTAGAATTCTGATTTGAGAACCTCTAAGTTGAAACCATTGTTTCATACCTGAGATTCTTGAATCGGGATTAGCATTCGGGGACCCTTCGTAAGTATTCTTTCGTTCTTTTCCTTATTTTATTGCTTTTCGAGTCCGAAAGTCAAACTTTGTTTGACTTTCAGCGTTGACCAGTAATGGTCAATGCGAAGTTCTTTTGAACTTCGCAACGTGAGTGTAATCACGTTGGTCATAGTCCCTTGGGACTATGCCCACTGATTACCACGTTGTCTTAGGTCGTAGGGTAAGCGATCTGATGAATCGCTTATACCTCGAACCCGACCCAGTTTGGTCGATCATTAGGATCCGACCAAACACATTAGGTGACCATAGTAGGTAGGGAATAACCTTCCGAGGTTATACCCTATGGTCACATCGTTTAAGTAGTTGTATGATAGGTAGTTTATATGCCTTAGGTAAATTACCAGAATACCCTTTTCATGTATAATTGGTAATTAAGCATATGTAACCTAAACCTTTGTCACATAACTGATTATGTAATATGTTTAGGCATATAACACTTGTCATAGGGCTAGTTAGGCGGTCCGAACGCGTTTCACGCGAACGACGCGTTAAAGTAGCATAAGCTACCTAAACGGGTCGTAATGGGTCGTAGACACTTAGGTTAAGTTTCATTTAGCATGTAGGCTTTGTTAAACCAAATGACACGAGTCTCTACACTCGTTTGGTTTACAAACCCTAATGCTACCCGATCTTCCGATTTAGGTCCGGTTTATTAATGTAGCTACCTATACTAGGTGCCGTTTGATATCCGCGATCTCTAGCATTGTTTAGTTGTTACTCAAGGACTACTGAGCAATCTCAGGTGAGTACATAGACCCCTCTTTTACTATTTTCCAAACTGTTTTGGGGTGGAACACATGTGCCTACTTGTTACTTTCATGCTTTCCTGTTTTAACATCATATACTGCTATGTTCGTTAGTACATTATAGTACATGATTTTATGACATTTCATGCTAGGTGTGCCCAATTGTGTGCATTACTTACTACATCGTTTTACATGACATTTTGACATAGACATTTCGGCATAGACATTTTAACATGATTGACATTTGATCATGCATTTCCCACAAAACATAACTTTGATTTAAACCAAGATTTACTTCAATACTTTGTTTTTGTGCATATGGTTTAGTTGAGACATTTCACTTGCCATACATGACATCTTGACATAGACGTTTGACATGGATATTTGACATAGACATTTGACATGGATATTTGACATAGACATTTTGATATGATTTACATCTTGACATGAACACTTTGACATATTACCCAATACATTTGACAATTGATTTAAACATAGACTTCTTACATTGGTTGGTTTGGTTTGATTAAGTGATTAAGTAACGATGCGTGTGTAATATGATACAAGCATGGTGGATACGCCGCTGGTACTTCCTATATATAAGTGTTTGTATGGTATTACATATCATAGCGTTATTTGAATCATTTCAGTTTGAGACATAGAACATTTTATACAAATAACATACTTTTCACAAGACATTGATTTATAAACATCTTATCTTATGCAAACATATTTTACTTGGTTATTCATTTAACCTTACATTTATTTATACTTATCATCTGAACTCATTGTTTTTCAAATGATTTACAAAGCAAAGCAAACTAAAAGGTTCATGACTAAACATTTTCTCAAACATAAGTCATGAAACCTATTTTCACAAAACCTATGTATCTCACAGGCATTTTTATGCTGACGTACCTATTTTCACATGTGTTTTTCAGGAACTGTTGCATAAGATGATCAAGATACACATAGGCAGACTTGGGCTTTAGTGACAATAAAAGATGCAAGACTAGTTAATTATGTTGTATTTTCTTGTTTGTTAAGACATTGTAACACTTTTAATCAATAAAACGAAACTTCAATTGCCATGGATTTGAAACAATTAATTCTGTTACAACACTCCCCGACATTTCCGCCACGTTTTGTATGTTCTACGTGGTCGGGGTGTGACAGAAAAGATTGTATCAGAGCCAATGGTTATAGGGAATTAGGTTATTAGTAATGCTTTGACCTAGTCTATAACCTTCTTAGGACCCTAACGCGAGTTTACTTGCGTTTAGTCATAAAACAATACCGTCACCTATCCTTAGGCGACTACCACAACAATAACATAAATTTCAAAACCGCTTTGAAAACTAATCATCTGTTCTAGGATGATTGATTACTAGGTTTTGAATCCTCTGTTATATGGTTTTGAACCCCTTTGAGTTTTCAAAACTTTGTCAAGGTTTTGGGTTTTAAATAATGTGAACACGTGCAAACTGGAAGGGTGAATGCCTGTATTCTGAGTTTTCTGTCTAGGCAAGCACTTCGTATACATCTCAACCAGACGCGAGACCAGTTGTGCTTACCTGGGAATTCTTGGGATGAGTGTTCACTTATAGGCGAGCATGTCTTCGCGATACATTATTTTTGACCTATTTACTTTGATTATTCACCGAGGTCGTTTGTTGCTTGTAGTAACAAACAAATGACCACTATCCTTGCTTTCATCAGATTTGCTTCATCTCATTCTTTTCGTCTAATTCTCTCACTCGTTTCCTTTCATGTTCCTCTTTTAGAATGCCTCCTCGACGCGAAAACCAGATAGCGACTGCCGAGCTGGCAGAAATCATTGCGCAACAAATGGCTGCTCAATTCCCAAACCTCTTTGCTCTATGGAATCAAGCCAACAACAACAACAATGGTCCATGCAATTTCAAGAGTTTTAACTCGGCGAAACCACTCAAGTTTAGTGGTTCTGAGGGAGCGACTGGGCTTCTTCAATGGTTCGAGAGCATTGAGAATACTTTCCGCCACGTGCAGTGTCCTGACAATCGCAAGGTCGAGTTTGCTTCGAGTGTGTTCCAGAAGAGAGCCCTTACGTGGTGGAATGGGGTTATGAGAGATCGTGGTGCAGAAGTTGCACTAGCACAGACATGGGCGGAACTTAGGGCCCTTATGATGAAGGAATTCTGTCCTCGACACGAGATCAGGGCTTTGGAAAGGGAATTCGACAATCTTAAGCAAGACAGCGGTGAGCATCGAGCCTACACGGACCGTTATGAAGAGTTAAGTCTGTTATGCCCAAACATGGTCACGCCTTTGGATAAGGCAATCGAAAAGTACATTGATGGCCTCCCTGATTCAATACAAGACATTTTGACTGGTAGCAACCCTACTACAGTTAGACAGGCCATTGAGCTATCTGCAACCTTGACTGAATCAAAGATCAGGAAAGGTAAACTTTTCCGAAAAGGTGACAAGAAGCCGGTCGAAGAATCGAAACCAATCGAGGAATCAAAGATCATGGATGAACAGACTGGATCCCCTAGGAGGTCAAAGAAGCGAAAGGCTTCTCAGAACTACGTTGTGGTCGCTCACAATGATCAAGCCGTCCTCAACCAACCAGCTCAACCCCCTGCCAGGAAACCCTACAACGGAACTGCACCCTTGTGCAACCAATGTGGCCTACATCATCATGCTGGGGTGAAGTGCCGCACATGCCAAGTTTGCGGACTTATAGGTCATACAGCTAGGGTTTGCCCAACCGCAGCTGCACCAAATCAAGCTGGCAACAATCCTGCTCAAGCTCGTTTCCCACAGGGATCTTGCTACAACTGTGGCGAGATGGGCCATTTTCGTAGGAATTGCCCAAGGCTTGCTAATGCAAATCCAGCACAGGGATGAGCATATGATCAACCAGAAGACAACATCGTTTAGAAATAATCACGTCTTATGTATTATTTTCTTTTGTTGTCAAGATCCAAGAAACAGTTGTTATCGTTGTTTATAAATAAATCTTTTATTTACATTGCAATGTATTTATGTGATTGTATGTATAAACAACATATCCCCTACAATACCGACAATCAAGGAACCGCATTCCTTGAAGAACATACTACTCCCAAATTTCTTCCATTGTATGATCTCCTGCGTTTTTCACGAAAATCCTAAGTACCCGTTTCTTCCAAGAGAAACGAAGTACGAGGTGCCAAGTTAATAGCAATCAATAACAAGATAATAACAATTAAACAACTACGTGATTATGTGCTTATGAACATTACAAGACAAACTGTGCGGACTGTGTAAGGAATTACGTAATTATGGATGCATACATAATTATGGAATTTAGTGCACAGAAACCACATCGAGCTTTGTCATGTACCTAGAAGTTAACCCTATTTCATTTCCAATTCTGATGAAGTATCCGTTGAGGAAAAATGAACTAGCTATTCATTTTTCACTTCTGAAGAATATCCGTTAAGGAAATGAATATCCGTTTAATCCTTCATTTCCAATTCTGAAGAATAACCGTTGAGGAAAATGACTCCGTTTGTGCATTTTCGTTCTGAAGAGTATCCGTCGAGGGAAATGAATATCCGTTTATTTAATCCTTCATTTTCGAACCTGAGGAAACAACCGTTGAAAATGACTCCGTTAGTTCATTTTCGTTTCTGAAGATTATCCGTTGAGGAAATGAATATCCGTTGTTTAATCCTTCATTTCCGAACCTGAGGAAACAACCGTTGAAAATGACTCCGTTAGTTCATTTTCGTTTCTGAAGATTATCCGTTGAGGAAATGAATATCCGTTGTTTAATCCTTCATTTCCGAACCTGAGGAAACAACCGTTGAAAATGACTCCGTTAGTTCATTTTCGTTTCTGAAGATTATCCGTTGAGGAAATGAATATCCGTTTGTCTATCATTTTCATTTCCGTTTCTGAGGAAGCAACCGTTGAAAATGACTCTGTTTGTTCATTTTCGTTTCTGAAGATTATCCATTGAGGAAATGAATATCCGTTTGTCTATCATTTTCATTTCCGTTTCTGAGGAAGCAACCGTTGAAAATGACTCTGTTTGTTCATTTTCGTTTCTGAAGATTATCCGTTGAGGAAATGAATATCCGTTTGTCTATCATTTTCATTTCCGTTTCTGAGGAAGCAACCGTTGAAAATGACTCTGTTTGTTCATTTTCGTTTCTGAAGATTATCCGTTGAGGAAATGAATATCCGTTTGTCTATCATTTTCATTTCCGTTTCTGAGGAAGCAACCGTTGAAAATGACTCTATTTGTTCATTTTCGTTTCTGAAGATTATCCGTTGAGGAAATGAATATCCATTTGTCTATCATTTTCATTTCCGTTTCTGAGGAAGCAACCGTTGAAAATGACTCTGTTTGTTCATTTTCGTTTCTGAAGATTTGTCCGTTGAGGAAATGAATATCCATTTGTCTATCATTTTCATTTCCGTTTCTGAGGAAGCAACTGTTGAAAATGACTCCGTTTGTTTATTTTCGTTTCTCAGAATTGTCCGTTAAGGAAATGAATCCCCGTTTGTTTATTCCTTCATTTCCGCTTCTGAAGAATACTCGTTGAGGAAAATGACTCCGTTTGTTCATTTTCGTTCTGAAGAATGTCCGTTAAGGAAATGACAGGATTATGCTTTACATATCTCTGGTGGTTATCTGACACAAAGTCACAAATAGACTCCTACGAATTAATTTCGGGACGAAATTTCCTAAAGTAGGGGAGACTGTAACACCTGTATCTTTTCAACCATCAAACAAATGCCAAACCAATGAAATATTGTATTTCATACTTTGGACTTGTATAAATATGTGTATCTTGTGCACATATCAACTCTTGTTCGATTTCAAACTCTAAATCGCTTTCTGGAAGGTTATACGCGCACTAATGCGTAAATATAACCAGTTTAATCCAACGAACACTCCGGAATAGTGAAATAGGCTTAACATACCTTGAATAACCTTTACATAACTTATATATAAGTTTTGGAAGGTTTGGTGTGGTGAAATCAAGTTAAATCGCTTACAGGGACTAAAGTTGACAAACTGCGAAAGTATGCCAATTTGAACTGTAACAGACATTCCGGAACATGACCATAAGTTAAACACACCATAAATATCCTTTACATAGCTTAGAAATAGGCTTTAATGGGTTCAGTGTGCTAAAATAAACTTTTGGGTCATTCAGGGACTAAAAGTGTCAAAAAGTGCACAAGTTTGCATTTTCGCGCATAACTTACGTTCTGAATACATCCGGACATCCAAAAATTTATGTAAGCACTAAAATATTTTATTTTAGTGTTCGCCATAAGAAAACATGCAGAAACTCAGTTTTTCGCATTCGGGACCAGATTCGATGTATTAGCCGTTGTTTAATTCACAACCACACATTCTAAACATGCTTACTCAGCGGATAAGGATGGAATTTTGGCACCATAACTTTGCAACACATGTATGGATGGAATTTAAACACCTAAACACCATAACTTTGCAACACATGTATGGATGGAATTTAAACACCTAAACACCATAACTTTGCAACACATGTACGGATGGGATTAAGGCACGTTTTCCATGAAACGATCTTAACGGTTCGGGTATTCCTATAAATACCCCATACCCCCCATTGCTAAAATCACTAGAATTCTGATTTGAGAACCTCTAAGTTGAAACCATTGTTTCATACCTGAGATTCTTGAATCGGGATTAGCATTCGGGGACCCTTCGTAAGTATTCTTTCGTTCTTTTCCTTATTTTATTGCTTTTCGAGTCCGAAAGTCAAACTTTGTTTGACTTTCAGCGTTGACCAGTAATGGTCAATGCGAAGTTCTTTTGAACTTCGCAACGTGAGTGTAATCACGTTGGTCATAGTCCCTTGGGACTATGCCCACTGATTACCACGTTGTCTTAGGTCGTAGGGTAAGCGATCTGATGAATCGCTTATACCTCGAACCCGACCCAGTTTGGTCGATCATTAGGATCCGACCAAACACATTAGGTGACCATAGTAGGTAGGGAATAACCTTCCGAGGTTATACCCTATGGTCACATCGTTTAAGTAGTTGTATGATAGGTAGTTTATATGCCTTAGGTAAATTACCAGAATACCCTTTTCATGTATAATTGGTAATTAAGCATATGTAACCTAAACCTTTGTCACATAACTGATTATGTAATATGTTTAGGCATATAACACTTGTCATAGGGCTAGTTAGGCGGTCCGAACGCGTTTCACGCGAACGACGCGTTAAAGTAGCATAAGCTACCTAAACGGGTCGTAATGGGTCGTAGACACTTAGGTTAAGTTTCATTTAGCATGTAGGCTTTGTTAAACCAAATGACACGAGTCTCTACACTCGTTTGGTTTACAAACCCTAATGCTACCCGATCTTCCGATTTAGGTCCGGTTTATTAATGTAGCTACCTATACTAGGTGCCGTTTGATATCCGCGATCTCTAGCATTGTTTAGTTGTTACTCAAGGACTACTGAGCAATCTCAGGTGAGTACATAGACCCCTCTTTTACTATTTTCCAAACTGTTTTGGGGTGGAACACATGTGCCTACTTGTTACTTTCATGCTTTCCTGTTTTAACATCATATACTGCTATGTTCGTTAGTACATTATAGTACATGATTTTATGACATTTCATGCTAGGTGTGCCCAATTGTGTGCATTACTTACTACATCGTTTTACATGACATTTTGACATAGACATTTCGGCATAGACATTTTAACATGATTGACATTTGATCATGCATTTCCCACAAAACATAACTTTGATTTAAACCAAGATTTACTTCAATACTTTGTTTTTGTGCATATGGTTTAGTTGAGACATTTCACTTGCCATACATGACATCTTGACATAGACGTTTGACATGGATATTTGACATAGACATTTGACATGGATATTTGACATAGACATTTTGATATGATTTACATCTTGACATGAACACTTTGACATATTACCCAATACATTTGACAATTGATTTAAACATAGACTTCTTACATTGGTTGGTTTGGTTTGATTAAGTGATTAAGTAACGATGCGTGTGTAATATGATACAAGCATGGTGGATACGCCGCTGGTACTTCCTATATATAAGTGTTTGTATGGTATTACATATCATAGCGTTATTTGAATCATTTCAGTTTGAGACATAGAACATTTTATACAAATAACATACTTTTCACAAGACATTGATTTATAAACATCTTATCTTATGCAAACATATTTTACTTGGTTATTCATTTAACCTTACATTTATTTATACTTATCATCTGAACTCATTGTTTTTCAAATGATTTACAAAGCAAAGCAAACTAAAAGGTTCATGACTAAACATTTTCTCAAACATAAGTCATGAAACCTATTTTCACAAAACCTATGTATCTCACAGGCATTTTTATGCTGACGTACCTATTTTCACATGTGTTTTTCAGGAACTGTTGCATAAGATGATCAAGATACACATAGGCAGACTTGGGCTTTAGTGACAATAAAAGATGCAAGACTAGTTAATTATGTTGTATTTTCTTGTTTGTTAAGACATTGTAACACTTTTAATCAATAAAACGAAACTTCAATTGCCATGGATTTGAAACAATTAATTCTGTTACAACACTCCCCGACATTTCCGCCACGTTTTGTATGTTCTACGTGGTCGGGGTGTGACAAATGACATAATATTCGGATGTTTAAACCCATCGCACAAGACCTCTTGGTCGCACAAGAGGTCCATTCGCACAAGAAGCCTAGTCGCACAAGCTGATCTGGTCACACAAGAAGACCTGATCGCACAAGAGGTCCCCAGTCGCACAAGACTGTTGGATCGCACAAGTTGTTTAACGTTTGGGCTGGGTATACAAGTTGGGCTGGGCTAGTTCTGATCACACAACCCAATCGGATCGCACAAGTCGACCGGATCGTACAAGCTATCCGGATCGCATAAGACATGTTATTTGGGCCGTGTTCATGCTTATAGTTTTGTTGGGTTCTTGATATTGGGCCGGGTATTAGTGGGCTCCAACGGATGACTCGCACAAGGCCACTAAGCTTGTGCGAGCCCAATCTTTTAATTGCACAAGTTGAATGCGTTATAATTGTTAAACGTGATGATGCGTGTTGCCATGATCTGTGTGTGTTCTTTATCTGCTAGCTTATGTGATACTTATGTGCACTACTTGAAACCAAAACCTGACTTGTACGGTAACCATGTTAGGACGTGGTTGACCACTAGCAGCTAGACTTGACCTTTCTGTGTATCTGCCAAGCAAACCAAGGTGAGTTCACACTAGCCAAGGCATGGGATTCCCGGTGGGTTGGGAATGGGATTGATTAACTACTCGTACAACCATTACTATTAAACTACTTATTACTGTCCTCGGATTGAAGGGCACGTACATAAAACCTACGTACACTTATACTGACTACTGTCCTCGGATTGAAGGGCACGTACGTAAAACCTACGTACACGACTATAAGACCATCAACTCTATCAAATGAAGTCCCTCATTTATCGACTTAATCGCCGAGGCCTATGTCGAGTGGGTCATTAGTTAATAGCGCTATTAGCTTTAACAAACCTCACACCGTGCCAGTCAGACGGGCGTGTACTAATGGACTATGGGCAAAGGGTCAATGCTGATAGACATTGACTTAGGGCACCTCTTACTTTTTCATAGCAGTCGATACGCGTGGTCTAGTAACACATGGGAAGCCCCCACTAATCATCGCAAACATACCTGGAAGGCCGCGATACAAATTAATACGATACATGGTTTACAAAACGAACATACGATTTACGAAACGAATACTATAACCAAACAACCAACTGTGAACTCGCTCAACTTTGTTGTTGATTCTTTGCTACATGCCTTGCAGGTCATTAGGTACTCATGGAGCTTGCACAGGGAGGAACGGTCGTTGTGGGACTTGGCAGTGTGTGCCATGCTATGGACATTACTTTATTTCGTATTTAATTCTTCCAATGGGTTTACAATTATGCTTCCGCTAAACACTTAACTATGCTTTGGTTTTTTTTGAACACCTTTCATATTGTTTGGTTGAATTATGTTTACTTACATGCTTGTTCAATATGATTGATGGCTTGATCCTGGTCAGTCACGCCTCCAAGCGGTGATACTCCGCGTGTGGATTTTTGGGGGTGTGACAACGTATGCATCCATAATTACATAATTCCTTGCACAGTCCGCATAGTTCATTTCATAATGTGTAGGGAAAAATCGATCGAATAAACATGAAGCGACTTGACTAGACCACCAAAGGATCTTTTTAAGTAGATCAACGAACGATCTTTTTAACTAGATCAACACATGATCTTCTTAACTAGACTGTCGTACGATCTCCTTAAATTGATCACTTAAGGGATCTTTTCAGCTATATTATCACATGATATTTCTAACCAGATTTTTGAATCAATCTGTTTAACTAGACCACTCAAGGGGTCCAATTATAGAATAGTACTTTATAATCCAAGGGACTTAACTACGACATAGAAGTCCATTAAGGATTTAAGATAGTACCTTTTGATATCCTACTATGAATCCCTCATATTGAAATATAGAAGATTCTATGAGGATTTGGATAATTCACATAAAACCATGGAACATATAAGAAAACACATAAGCACATAATTGTTTATCTTGATCTTCATTTTGTTAATTTTCTTGTTAATTAAGCATAAGAGTAATCAAAGCACACCAGGAATCAAATCCGTGAATTCCGTTTGGCACTTTAAACATTTTCAAGAATCTAACTATGAAGATAGGGAGACCTTAATAGAGATTTGTCTTTGTTTCTTAAAAAGAAACGTGTATTTAAGATTTTCGGGAAGATCACAAGTGATCATAAAATGACAGAACCACACGAGTAGTTTGTCTTAGTGTCGACATCGAAGGGTTGGATCAAACATTCACACAATCGTATCAGTTTTGTAAAATAAAATTGAAACATCAAATTTTATTTATATAACAACTGAATTGTTCCATCGTCAAAAGATAACAGATAAGAAGATACAAAAGATTAATTGTTCACTACTGCATCGTTGTTCGCGTTTGCCTCATTTATGTTAAACACTCGTCCACGCGCTGGATTTGCGTTAACAAGTCTTGGGTAATTGTTTCTGTAGTGAGTAAGGTCACCACAGTTATATCACGACCCAGGTGGGAACCGTGCTTGAACAGCAGCAGGATTTGCATAATGGCAAGTATCAACCAAATGTCCCAATCTTCTATAGTGGGTACATTTGTGACACTGCTCTTGCTCCAAATGATGAAGGTTGCATTTGTTGCACAAAGGTGCAGTACCAACATAATTTTTCCTCTTACGAGGTTGTGCTGGTTGGTTTGGTGCAACCTGATTGTTCTGAGCAGTTATGGCGCAGTTTTGAGAAGCCTTACGCTTCTTCTTCTTGGATACCTCGGCCTGTTTTTCCTTTGGTTCTACTTGAGCAGCCTTGTCAGATGGTCTTGGGTCGCCTTTTCGAAAAAGCTTACCCTTCCTGATATGGGATTCAGTCAGGGTGGCAGACAATTCAATGGCCTGTCTGACAGTAGTAGGGTTGCTGCCAGTAACTATATCTTGAACTAAATCAGGAAGACCATCGATGTACTTCTCAATCGCCTTATCCACAGGCGTGACCATGGCAGGACATAACAGGCTCAATTCCTCATAACGGTCAGTATAAGTTCGATGTTCACCGCTGTCTTGTTTAAGATCGTCAAATTCCCTTTCTAATGCTCTAAGCTCATAACGAGGACGAACTCCTTCATTATTAGAGCTCGAAGCTCTTCCCAAGTTTGCGCCATTGCAACATCGGCACCTCTATCACGCATCACACCGTTCCACCATGTAAGAGCACGCTTCTCGAATGCACTGGATGCAAACTCAACCTTACGCTCATTCGGGCATTGCACGTGCCTGAATGTGCTCTCCAAACTTTCGAACCATTGCAGGAGCGTGGTTGCTCCTTGAGATCCAGAAAACTTCAAAGGTTTGGCAGAGTTGAAGGTGTTGAAATTACACTGGGTGTTGTTGTTGTTATATAACTCATGGATCTGAGTTACTACGCCTGGAAGTACTACAGCCATTTGTTGAGCAACAAGGGCTGCGACTTCCACAGCAGTAAAAGATTGAGCATCACGTCGAGGAGGCATTGTCTAAAGGGAACATGGGAAACAAGTGAGGTCGATGATTTGGAAAACAAAAAGAGGTATTGAAAACATCGACAAAACATAAGGAAGGTGATCATTTGTTCGTTACCTCGAACAAACAAACGACACACAGTGACTAATCAAAGTAAATGGATCAATATAATGTATCACCGAAGACATGCTCGCCTATAAGTGAACACTCACCCCAAGAGTTCCCAGGTAAGAGTGACTGATCCGATACTGCGGATTTGTACGAACACTCTAGCCTTAGACAGAAAACTCAGGGACTCTTCCAGTTTGCATGCGTTCACATTATTTAGATCCAAACTTTGACGAGATTTTGAAAACTTTGAAGGTTCAAAACCTTACAATAAATCATCCTAGAACAGATGATTGATTTTCAAAGCGGATTCGAATTTTGTGTTCTTATTGTGGTTGTCACCTAAGGATAAGTGATGGTATTGTTTTAAAACTAAACATAAGATAACTTGTGTTAGGGTCCTAGGAAGGTTATAGTCTAGGTCAAAGCATTACTAATAACCTAATTCCCTATAACCATTGGCTCTGATACCAACTCTTCTGTCACACCCCGACCACGTAAAACAACAAAACGTGGCGGAAACGTCGGGGAGTGTTGTAACAGAATCATTGTTTCACAACCACGGATTAAATAATTCCGTTTTATTTCATTATTGAACTCATTGTTTTAGTACAAATCAGATAATTACAAATATTATCTTTCAAGTTTTAAAGTCACTAAGGCATGAGTCCATCCTATGTATAGCATGTATCAACAATCATCACACAACAGTACCTGAAACATGTGTAAAAATAGGTACGTCAGCATAAAAATGCCTGTGAGATACACAGGTTTTATTTATGCATGATTCATGACTTATAAGTTTAAAAGAATGTTTTAACAAAAAGTAGTCATGAACCATGAAAATGTTTTCTCTATAAAATCATGTGAAAATTTATGAGAAATTTGATGATATAAAAGAATGATGCATAAATAAATAATCAAGTAAAATGAGTTTATAAAATAATGTTTTGAATAAAATGTTTGTAGTATATATAAAAATATACTTTGGTTTTAAGAAAGTCGATTAGGTAATATATCAAAATATATTTCGGTTCCAAAATCGTTAAACAGATAGTATATTAAATATACTTTGGTTGTCAAAATAATCGTTTTCGATAGTATATCAAAAGTATACTTTGGATTTATGTATAACATATTAAACTATGTTTTGGTTGAATAAATAACATATTTAAAATATGTTTTGGTGGTTAACAAAATATATGTTGTTTTGTACAATATCACACATGAGAGTATATCAACTATACTTTTGGGAGTATAATAAAATATACAATAAAAGTGTGATTTAAGAATTCAATCAGACCTAGTGCATCGAAATACACCTTTGAGACTATAGGGATACCACAAAGGCAATCCCTATTTGGATGGAGAAACAAATTGGTTTCAGACATTCCATGACAACATGAATGGGGTGTCAAATCCTATAGCGCTATATCATACTACCAATCGGTCTGGTGAACAAAATATGTACTATCCAAGAATTAATTTTATAATCTTTAAAAAATCAGTGTTTAAACCATAAATAATCATTCAGTTTGTCAAAAGATATGTATAATCAATTATACTTTGAAATCGTGAACATAACAAATAGGTACACATGCTTCACCCCAAATATTTGAAAGCGGTAAAAGAGGGGAACTATGTACTCACTTAAGGGTGCTTAAAAGTCTTGAATAATAACCAAGCAAAGCTAGAGGGAGTACAGAATCAAACGGTACCTAATATAGGTAACTATGTTATTAAACGGCTCCTAAACCGGGAGATAGGATAGAATGATGTTCTATAAATCAAATGAGTAATTGAACTCATATGGCATGATTTAATAGAGCTAACATTCTGATTTGGAAGTCTACCTAAGTGCTCTTGACCCGTTTCGACCCATTATGGTAGCATAAGCTACTATAATGCGTCGGTTGCGCAAAACTATGTTCGGATGGTTATCTATGTGCTATGTTAAGTCTTACATGCCCAATTATACCTAAACATGTTACTAAATCAGGTTAGATGTCGAAAATATGTTCACATATTCAAGATACGGATTTATGCTTTAAAAAGGGCGTTTTGGTCATTTCCTATGGGCATACAAGCTAACTAGCAATTGACTAACCAATCCTATGTGATCATAAGGTATAACCTCAGAGGTTATTCCCTATGCAACTATGATCACTAAGAAAGCTTGGTCGGATCCTAAAGATCGACCAAACGGGTCGGGTTCGAAAGTCTAAGCGGTTGTTTAGACCGCTTAGCTTACGACCCTAAACAAGCATCAAACTAATAGTGACGAGTTAAACATGTCAAAACATGTTTAGCTAATTTATAAAACTGATTTGGTATCAAAACAATGGGTTTTGATACCCCAAAAATAGTTCCATTGCAAAATGCGCGCTAAAACGCATTTTGAACGAAACTTTGACTCGTCACTACACCTAGTTAACGTGGTAATCAGTAGGTATAATCGCTAAGGATTATAACCATCGTGATTACAATCACGTTGCAAAGTTCAACCGAACTTTGCGTTGACCATTGACTGGTCAAACCGAAAGTCAAACAGTGTTTGACTTTTTAAACTAGTAAGCAATAAAAGAATGAAGGAATGCTCACTAAAGGTCCTTGCTATCTTTTCTACCAAGAACAAGTTTCCAATCACTTGAGAGAGCTCCCAATTCAGATTAGAAAGGAGATAAATGAGAGGAATGAGCAAAGAATATGGAAGAAGTAGGAGGGTATTTATAGTTGTGGAGGATGAATAAGATCATCACAAGTGGTTATGTAACCTCCAAGGTATAAATCCTGACCTTACATGTGTAATTGACAGCTTATATTACTTGGAGAGTCGTTTACTTGGAGCCCAAAACAAGGAAATAACATGAAAGTCCCTGAAAATTGAGCATTCTGTTTTCTGCTGAACTGGGTAGGCTTTACGGACCGCAAAGGGTCCCTTACGGTCCGTAAGGACCTTGCTGCAGATCAGCAACTTTCGAAAACTAACAGTTTTAGCCCCTGAGCTTGTTTCGTCGCGTATTGGCACTTCTAACACTCGTCAAGTCCATTTTTAAGCTCCATAATGAATTTAAAGTATAGGGAACTTAAAATTTGCTCAAAAATATCTTGGATGTCGGTTCGTTTGGTCGTACGGTTGCGTTGTTCGGTTAATTACGACGGAAGTCGTAACGAACGCAAAAAAAAAACGATCCAAATTTAGCGACGAATGGAATTTTTGCATGCCGATCACTAAAATAAAAATATTTTAGTGTGTACAAAAATTTTGGATGTCCAGATGTGGTCAGAACGTAAGATATGCGCGAAAATGCAAACTTACACCGTTTTTGACACTTTTAGTCCCTGTAAGATCAAATAAGCATATTTTCACACACCGAACCACTCAAAGCTTATTTCTAAGATATGTTTAGGTTATTTATGGTATTTTTAGCTTATGATCATGTTCCGGACTGTACGTTGCCTTACGAAACGGCAGACTTTTGCAAGTTGACGCAAATAGTCCCTGTGAGTGAATAAACTTGATTTCGCCACACCAAACCTTCCAAAACTTATTTCTAAGTTATGTAAAGGTTATTAAAGGTATGTTAATCCTATGTCACTGTTCCGGAGTGTTTGTTGCATTAAACTGGTTATATTTTCGCATCAGTTCGCGTATAACCTTCCAGAAAGCGATTTAGAGCTCGAAATCGAACAAGAATTGATATGTGCAAACGAAACACATATTTATACAAATCCCAACTATCAAATACAATATTTCATTGGTTTGGTATTTGTATGATGGTTGAAGTGACACAGGTGTCACAAATCAATCATCTGTTTTTAAATGATTTATTACAAGGTTTTGAACCCTTTGATTTTTCAAAATGATTTTTGAAAATTTAATCATCCGCTTTTGAATGATTCTTTTGGCCTTGTGCCTTCCAAGTTTTCAAAATCTTGTCAAAGTTTTGGGTTCTAAATAGTGTGAACATGTGCAAACTGGAAGGGTGAATGCCTGTACCCTGGGTTTTCTGTCTAAGGCTAGAGTGTTCGTATAAATCCACATGATCGGAGCAGTCACTCTTACCTGGGAACTCTTGGGGTGAGTGTTCACTTATAGGCAAGCATGTCTTCACGATACATTATTTTTGACCCATTTACTTTGATTAGTCACTGTGTGTCGTTTGTTTGCTTTGTGGTAACAAACAAATGACCACCATCTTTGCTTTTTTCGATTTTTGTTTCATCTCATTCTTTTCATCTAATCATCTCACTCGTTTCCTCTCATGTTTCCTCTTTTAGAATGCCTCCTCGACGCGAAAATCCGCTATCTAATGCCGAAATGGCAGATATCATGGCGCAACATATGGCTGCTGTACTCCCAAACATTATTGCTCAAGTGAACCAAGCCAACAATAACCAAAATGCTCCATGCAATTTCAAGAGTTTCAATTTGGCTAAACCACTCAAGTTTAGTGGTTTTGAAGGAGCAACTGGGTCCTACAGTGGTTCGAGAGCATTGAGAGTACGTTCCGTCACGTTCAGTGTCCTGAAAATTGGAAAGTCGAGTTTGCTTCAAGTGTATTTCAGAAGAGGGCTCTTACTTGGTGGAACGGGGTTATGAGAGACCGTGGTGCTGAGGTTGCTTTAGCACAAACATGGGCCGAGCTTAGGGCTCTTATGATGAGGGAATTCTGTCCTCGTCATGAACTAAGGGCTTTAGAAAGGGAGTTTGATGATTTGAAACATGATAGTGGTGAGCACCGGGCTTACACTAACAGGTATGAAGAGTTGAGTTTGCTATGCGCTACCATGGTTACCCCACTCGAGAAGGCTATCGAGAGGTATATTGATGGCCTACCTGACTCCGTACAAGACATCGTCACTGGTAGTAACCCTACCACAGTTCGTTAGGCAATCGAGTTAGCTGCGACATTGACTGAGTCGCAGGTTCGAAAGGGTAAACTACACAGGAAGGGTGACAAGGGTAAGAAACAGTTGTCTGACAAGGGTGAGAACAAGAAAGGTAAGAACAAGAAAGGTAAGGATTCTGGTTCCTCGAAGGGGTCTAGGAAGCGTAAGGCTTCCCAGAATTTTGCTGTCACTGCCCAAGTCAATCAGGCAGCTCCCAATCAGCCTGCACAACCGCCAGCGAAGAAACGGTATGCGGGGAATGCACCATTGTGCAACAGATGCAATAGCCACCATCAACCGCATGTTCCGTGTCATTTCTGTACCAACTGTGGGAAGTCAGGTCATCTTTCTGATGTTTGTCGCTTTGCTCCCAATCAAGCAGCTCGTAATCCAGCTCAGCAGGTTGCTCAACCACCTGCTCAACAGCAAGCACAAGCTGCACGACCTCATTTCCCTCCTGGTTTGTGCTATAACTGTGGGGATCTGACCCACTACCGTAATCAGTGTCCAAGGTTGGTAAATGCAAACCAAGCTCAGGCTCGTGGACGAGTCTTTAACATGAATGCTCAAGAGCCGCAAGCAGACAACAAGGTGGTCAACGGTACGTTCTTTGTTAATAATCAGCCTGCATCTGTTCTTTTTGATTCGGGTGCCGATAAGAGTTTTGTGTCATTGTCTTTTGAGCCATTGCTTCGCGTGTCTAGAACGAAACTAGGAAAGCCTTTGACAGTAGAAATTGCTAGTGGTGAGCCCATTGTTCTCGATTATGTTCTTCATAACTGCCAGTTGAACCTTAACAACCATCTTTTTCCTATCGACCTCACACCGATGCAACTCGGAAGCTTCGACATTATAGTAGGTATGGATTGGTTAGCCAAGCATCACGCAGAGGTAGTTTGTTTTGAGAAGATTGTTCGTGTTCCACTCTCAACAAGTGAGATCCTACAGGTTCGTGGTGAGAAACCTGCTAGTAGTCTAAAGCATATGTCTTGTACTCAGGCTCGGAAATATCTGCGAAATAACTATGTGGCCTTCTTGGCACATGTTGTAGCAGATAAAGGCAAAAGTAAGGCGATTGAAGATATCCCTGTTGTTCGGGATTATCCAGAAGTATTTCCTGAAGAGTTACCTGGTTTACCCCCATCACGCCAAGTCGAGTTCCGTATTGATCTTGTACCTGGTGCAAATCCTATTGCCAGGTCTCCGTATCGTCTTGCACCGTCGGAGATGCAAGAGTTATCTAAGCAGCTTCAGGAGCTTTCTGACAAAGGTTTTATCCGTCCTAGTTTTTCACCTTGGGGTGCTCCCATTCTTTTTGTCAAAAAGAAGGATGGATCTTTCAGAATGTGCATCGATTACCGTGAGCTTAATAAGCTTACCATAAAGAATCGATATCCCCTACCTTGCATTGATGATCTCTTTTATCAGTTACAGGGTGCTACTTGTTTTTCGAAGATTGATCTACGATCTAGATATCATCAACTTCGTGTGCATGAAGAAGATATTCCCAAGACAGCATTCCGCACTCGTTATGGGCATTATGAGTTCACAATTATGCCTTTCGGTTTGGCTAATGCCCCTGCTGTTTTCATGGACTTGATGAATAGGGTCTGCAAGCCTTATTTAGATAAGTTCATCATCATTTTCATTGATGACATTTTGATATATTCTAAGGCACAAGCTGATCATGAGCAACATCTTCGTCTTACTCTGGAACTCCTGAAGAAAGAGCAACTTTTCGCCAAATTCTTCAAGTGCGATTTTTGGCTTAAAGAAGTTCAATTTTTGGGACATATTGTCAACGAACAAGGTATTCATGTAGATCCCTCCAAGATTAGTGCGATTAAGGATTGGGATACGCCTACTACTCCTACTAAAGTTCATTCATTTCTTGGTCTCGCGGGTTATTACCGCCGCTTCATCGAAAATTTCTCAAAGATTGCAGTTCCCCTAACTGCTCTAACTCAGAAGAACAAACCCTTTGATTGGGGAACCAAACAAGAAGGAGCGTTTCAGACCTTGAAACAGAAGCTTTGTGATGCGCCTATTCTATCTTTGCCTGAGGGTAATGCTGATTTTGTCGTGTACTGTGATGCATCAAACTTGGGTCTTGGCTGTGTTCTCATGCAAAGGAACAAAGTCATAGCATATGCATGGAGACAATTAAAGGTACACGAGAAGAACTACGCCACTCATGATCTTGAGTTAGGTGCAGTTGTGTTCGCTCTTAAAATCTGGAGACACTATTTGTACGATACAAAATGTGTGGTTTTCACTGACCACAAAAGTCTTCAGCATATCTTTAATCAGAAGGAACTCAACATGAGGCAACGACGATGGGTTGAACTTCTAAATTACTATGATTACGAAATTCGCTACCACCCTGGTAAAGCGAATGTCGTGGCTGACGCTTTGAGTCGTAAAGAACGTGTCAAGCTTCACTATGTTCGTGTTCAATCTGATATTGAAGCTCGATCTGATATCCAAACCCACATTTCTCAGGCTCAACATACTTGTGTTTCACAAGGTTTGATGGGTAAGGAATTACCCTATCACATTAAGCCTGATCTTGAACTGAAGGACAATGGATCATATTATTTCATGGACCGTTTGTGGGTCCCAAGCCAAGATGATCTTCGCACCTTGCTTATGGATGAAGCCCATAAGTCTCGTTATTCTATTTATCCTAGCTCAGACAAGATGTATAAGGATCTTCGTACTCAGTATTGGTGGCCTGGTATGAAGAAAGACATTGCCTTGTACGTTTCAAAATGCCTTACTTGTCTTAAGGTTAAGGCCGAACATCAACATCCTTCTGGTTTATTGGAGAAACCAGAGATTCCAGTTTGGAAATGGGAAAACATCGCTATGGATCTTATTACCAAACTTCCGCGCACTAAGAGAGGTTATGATGCCATCTGGGTAGTTGTTGATCGTCTTACAAAGTTAGCGCATTTCTTGCCAATCCGAGAGAACTTATCTGCCGACAAGCTTGCTAAAATTTATGTGGATGAAATTGTATCTAGACATGGTGTTCCTTTGAACATTATTTCTAACAGAGATGCTCTATTCTCATCTCGTGTTTGGAGAACCATGCAATCTTCTATGGGGAACCAACTTAATTTGAGCACAGCTTATCATCCGCAATCAGATGGCCAAACTGAAAGAACAATCCAGACTTTGGAGGATATGCTTAGAGCTTGTGTGATCGATTTTGGTGGTAGTTGGGATTCGTATATTCTGTTGATTGAATTCTCCTACAACAACAGTTATCACTCCAGCATCAACATGGCTCCTTTCGAGGCTCTCTATGGTCGAAAATGTCGTTCACCAATCTACTGGAATGAGATCGGTGAGGCTCAGCTTACTGGACTTGACCTCATTCTAGAGACAACAGATAAGGTTAAGAAAGTTCGTGATAACCTTCAGACAGCTCGAAGCCGTCAAAAGAGTTACGCAGACCGACGACGCAAGCCCTTGGAATTTCAAGTCGGTGATCGCGTATTACTTAAGGTCTCACCTTGGAAAGGTGTGATCAGATTTGGAAAGACAGGAAAACTTGCACCTAGATATGTTGGACCATTCAAGATCGTCGAAAGAATCGGTAAGGTAGCCTACAGACTTGAGTTACCTACTGAACTTGGAAACGTTCATCCAACCTTTCACGTGTCAAATCTCAAGAAGTGTTTGGCTGATGAGAACCTCCACATACCACTTGATGAGATTCGTGTTGATAACACGATGCATTTTGTTGAGAAACCTGTGGAAATCATGGACCGTGATGTTAAGTGGCTTAAACGCAAGCGCATTCCATTGGTCAAAGTTCGCTGGGAATCTAAACGTGGACTAGAGTTTACTTGGGAACGTGAAGATCAAATGAAGGAGAAATATCCACATCTTTTCTCACGAGTTTCCTCTAAACAAATTTCGAGACGAAATTTCCACAAGTAGGGGAGACTGTGACACCTGTGTCTGTAATCATTGTAAACAGTTCAGTTATGAATAAAATAATTTTATTTGATCCCAATGTTTATTTGTTATGTTTGATATATTTCATGTTTTGATTTTTGTTCAATTTCAAACTCTATATCGCTCTCTGGAGAGTTATACGCAAACTGGTGCGTAAACGTAATCAGTTTAACGCAACAAACACTCTGGAACATCAATTTATGTTTAACATACCTTAAATAACCTTTACATAACTTAGAAATAAGTTTTGAAAGCTTTGGTATGGTAAAATCAAGTTTATTCGCTTACATGGACTAAATTCGACAAACTGCGAAAGTATGCCGATTCGTACTGTAACGAACATTCCAGAACATGACCATAAGTTAAAGATACCCTAAATATCCTTTACATAGCTTATAAATAGGCTTTGAGGGGTTCGGTGTGCTAAAATAAACTTTTGGTCATTCAGGGACTAAAAGCGTCAAAAAGTGCAAAAGTTTGCATTTTCGCGCATATCTTACGTTCTGAATACATCCGGATATCCAAAACTTTATGTAATCATTAAAATATTTTATTTTAGTGATTGGCATGATAAAATTCCATTCGTCGCGTAATTTGGATCGTTTTTCGCATTCGTTCGTGTTTCGTCGTAATTAACCGAACAACGCAACCGTACGACCAAACGAACCGACATCCGAGATATTTTTGAGCATGTTTCATGTTCCCTATACTTTAAATTCATTTTAGAGCCTTGAAATGGGATTAACGGGGCTTAAACGTGTCAAAAATGCATCAAAAACCATGTTTTGCACATTCAGGGACCAAAATTGACAATCTGCCATAGTTATCTTAGGAAGGGACCAAAGTTGAAAATCTGATTTCTAGCTTGTTCCAGCTGTTCCCCTCATTTTCACATGGTTTTAATGAAACCAGGGGCTTGTTTTGGGGTACCCATGGTATTCTAAAACCATGGGCACACATGTAAGGTCCAGATCGAAGCTCGGTTTTCGATGAACGATCTTAACGGTCTTGGTTTTCCTATAAATACCCCCACCCTCTTGCTTCAAAACTCACACTTTGATCTGATTTGGCTCTCTAAGTTGAAGTTATACACTTCATACCTGAGAGTAATCGGATCAAAACTTCAGAGCTTGGACCCGTTGTAAGTCCTCTTTCGTTCTTTTACGCGTTTTAGCGTGAAAGTCAAACATTGTTTGGCTTTCAGCTTTGACCAGTTTATAGTCAACACGAAGTTCGTTTGAACTTCGTAACGTGAGCGTAATCACGATGGTTCTAGTCCCTTGTGACTATACATACTGATTACCACGTTATTTAGGCATAGTGGCGAGTCGTAGTTTCGGCCAAAATGCGTATTCTTGCGTATTTTGTAACCAAACTACTTTTAGGTATCAAGACCATTTGTTTTGATACCAAACCTGTTTTCTAAATTCGTTAAACATGTTTTAACATGTTTAGCTCGTCACTTTAGGTTTAGTGCTTATATAGGGTCGTAAGGTAAGCGATCAAAACAATCGCTTAGACTTTCGAACCCGACCCGTTTGGTCGATCATTAGGATCCGACCAAATACATTAGGTGACCATAGTTGTATAGGGAATAGCCTTCCGAGGTTATACCTTATGGTCACGTCGTTTAGTTGTATGATAGGTAGTTTATATGCCTTAGGAAAATTACCAAAATGCCCTTTTTACGCCAAAATTCATTTTAAGCATATGTAACATAATTTTTGATATCTAAACTGATTTGGCAACAATATTAGACATGATAAGGCATATTTTACTTGTCATAGGACTAGTTAGGCGGTCCGAACGCATTTTATGCGAACGACGCGTTAAAGTAGCATAAGCTACCTAAACGAGTCGTAATGGGTCGTAAGCACTTAGGATAGGTTCCGTTTTAGAATGTGAGCTTTGTTAAACCATATTACATGAGTCCTTACTCACATTTGGTTTACGAAACCACAATTTATCCGATCCTCCGATTTAGGTCCGTTTATTAACATAGTTACCTATATTAGGTGCCGTTTGATTCCGTGATCCTTCTAGCGTTGCTTGGTGGTTATCTAAAGACTATTAAGCAATCTCAAGTGAGTACATAGTCCCCTCTTTTACTGTTTTCCAAACGTTTTGGGGTGAAACACATGTGCCTACTTGTTACTTTCGTGCTTTCCTTGTTTTCGTATCATATGTTTGTTATGTTCATTAGTACACTTATAGTACATGATTTCATTATGTTTTTGCTATGTATGTCCATTTGTTGCATACTTAGTACATCATTTTACATTACATTTTATGCTATGTATGTTCATTTAGTGCATACTTAGTGCATTATTTTACATCACATCACATGCTATGTATGTTCATTTGTTGCATACTTAGTACATTTGTTTTTCATCACATGCTTACATTTTGGTATGACATTTGGTTTGTTTAAATGGGACAAAAATACATTCATTAACATTGGCCATGCCGTTCGTTAGTAGGTAGTGGTACCATAGGAATTGACAACTCCCGTTCCCGACATCCTAGGTATGTTTGGATGGAAGGAATGACCGAATTCGATACACATACCTCAGATAAACCTTTAATTTGTTTAAGGGTTTATCGCCACAGTCTCAAGGCTTGAATGTATGCATTTTAATAATACCGCATAGATGTTTGTATCAGTATAGCATGCATTTCCACAAAGCATAACTTTGATTTAAACTATGTTTTACTTCAATACCTTGTTTTGTGCATTTTTACCTATGGTTTAGTAGATATATTCACTTGCCATACATGACATTTTGGTTACACATCACATGATTCACATTTGACACATGAACATTTGACATTAATTATACATTACATGGTTTACATTTTGACATAAACATTTTGACAATTGGTTTGAACATAAACATTTTACATTGGTGGTTTGTTTGGGTAAGTGATTTAAGTAACGAGGCGTGTGTAATATGATACAAGCATGGTGGATACGCCGCATGTACTTCCTATATATAAGTGCTTGTATGATATTACATATCGTAGCATTATTTAAATCATTTCAATTTAGACATATAACATTTTACACAAATAACATATTTTTTCACAAGACATTGTTTTACAAAACAGTTTATTTTATACAACTCATTTTACTTGGTTATTTTATTAACCATACACCTTTCTTTTATATAATCTGATTTCTTATCGAGTTTTCATATGATTTATAAAAGAAAACACTTCACAAGATTCATGACTAATTTTTATTAAACCTTTCTTTTAAAACCCAAGTCATGAATCCTATTTTCACAAAACCTATGTATCTCACAGGCATTTTTATGTTGGCGTACCTATTTTCCCATGTGTTTCAGGAGCTATTGCATAGGTTTGATCAAGATACACTAGGGTGGACTCGGGCCTTAGTGACATAAAAGAAGCAAGATTAGTTAAATAATGTTATGAACTTTTGTTTCCTTTGTTTAAAGACAATGTATTCCACTTTTGTTTATAAATAAAACAAAACTTTAATTACCATGGTTGTGAAACAATAATTCTGTTACAACACTCCCCGATGTTTCCGCCATGTTTTGATGTTTTACGTGGTCGGGGTGTGACAGAAGAGTTGGTATCAGAGCCAATGGTTATAGGGAATTAGGTTATTAGTAATGCTTTGACCTAGACTATAACCTTTCTAGGACCCCAACACAAGTTATCTTGTGTTTAGATGTTAAAACATGTACTTCACCTATCCTTAGGTGATTACCAAAACAAGAACCCAATTTTCTAAAACGATTTTTGAAAAATCATGTCACACCCCGACCACGTAAAACAACAAAACGTGGCGGAAACGTCGGGGAGTGTTGTAACAGAATCATTGTTTCACAACCACGGATTAAATAATTCCGTTTTATTTCATTATTGAACTCATTGTTTTAGTACAAATCAGATAATTACAAATATTATCTTTCAAGTTTTAAAGTCACTAAGGCACGAGTCCATCCTATGTATAGCATGTATCAACAATCATCACACAGCAGTACCTGAAACATGTGTAAAAATAGGTACGTCAGCATAAAAATGCCTGTGAGATACATAGGTTTTATTTATGCATGATTCATGACTTATAAGTTTAAAAGAATGTTTTAACAAAAAGTAGTCATGAACCATGAAAATGTTTTCTCTATAAAATCATGTGAAAATTTATGAGAAATTTGATGATATAAAAGAATGATGCATAAATAAATAATCAAGTAAAATGAGTTTATAAAATAATGTTTTGAATAAAATGTTTGTAGTATATATAAAAATATACTTTGGTTTTAAGAAAGTCGATTAGGTAATATATCAAAATATATTTCGGTTCCAAAATCGTTAAACAGATAGTATATTAAATATACTTTGGTTGTCAAAATAATCGTTTTCGATAGTTGTTTTGGTCAAAAATTACCGAAGTAATTAAGTGATCAAATTAGTTAAGTGAGGTAGTGTGCTAGAAATGAGTGTCGAGAATATGTTAAACAGATTAATTGCAAAAACAGTTTCAGGATACGACTCAGGATATTGAGCTGTATCTATGATCACACAATGAGCAAAAAATGTAAAGGGTGACACGAGATGTAAGAGGAAAACCCTTGATCAATTTAGATCGCCGGCACAAAACCTCGGGAGCTGACAATCGCAGCTGCCTTGTTCTTCTATTACTTCAAATATCAGGATACAGTGCAGGATGTGATGCGGATCAACTAGGTGTTACAATGTAATTTGAATACAAGTGTTTGTGTGTAGTGGTTGTCAATAGCTAGAGAGTAAAGTGTGCGAATGGAAAAAGTGAGTGCCTTAACTGATCCTATCCATCTATTTATAGTAAAAGAAATGTAACAAACTACCCTATTAAACCGGGATCCGGCGGATATTCCCTATGTGAACGTTGTAGACCTGGTCCTTCGGGTTTAACGTCTCTCGTGCAACTACTTTGCCCGAGTCTTAAGGAGAAGAAGTCCATCTGACCGTTAGTGACCCACAACTTTCAACCTGCACGTGGTCAATTTAGTTAACACCAGGATATGGCCTAGGATGTTACCAATATCCTGATCCGGTATCCTGATCACAAGTAAACAATCAAAAGCAGGATATTAGTCAGGATATATACGCTCAGAAAATGGCCCATAACAATTGTCCCCAAATATATATGTTGGTTTACCAATCCAACAGATATATTTTAAAAATTCTATCTCGTAAATCAAGGCAATTAAATCGAGACGACGGTCAAGATTACACCATAACTTCCAACGCGCTTTTAACTCGATGGAGATCCACAACGCTCCTATATCTTCTCTCTTCTTGTTTGAAAAGCAGATATCTCCAACGGGGTCTCCAGGTAATTCTCTACTTCTTATTCATTTCCTTTCAATCTCTTTTCCTTTACTTGCAATGGCTGCCAGAACTTATTCTCAAACCGATGAATCATCCGAGACCTTCATTCAGCAGAATCTTCTTAAAAATCCCGAGAAGGAAGTCTGTGCTTTTGATAACGTAGACATTGCGGCTTTAAGAGCTTCCGGTGCTTTCCCCGATGGCACAGTCTTTAGACCATTTGATCGGTCATATGATACAAGCATGGTGGATACGCCGCTGGTACTTCCTATATATAAGTGCTTGTATGATATTACATATCGTAGCGTTATTTAAATCATTTCAATTTAGACATATAACATTTTACACAAATAACATATTTTTTCACAAGACATTGTTTTACAAAACAGTTTATTTTATACAACTCATTTTACTTGGTTATTTTATTAACCATACACCTTTCTTTTATATAATCTGATTTCTTATCGAGTTTTCATATGATTTATAAAAGAAAACACTTAACAAGATTCATGACTAATTTTTATTAAACCTTTCTTTTAAAACCCAAGTCATGAATCCTATTTTCACAAAACCTATGTATCTCACAGGCATTTTTATGCTGACGTACCTATTTTCACATGTGTTTCAGGAGCTATTGCATAGGTTTGATCAAGATACACTAGGGTGGACTCGGGCCTTAGTGACATAAAAGAAGCAAGATTAGTAAAATAATGTTATGAACTTTTGTTTCCTTTGTTTAAAGACAATGTATTCCACCTTTGTTTATAAATAAAACAAAACTTTAATTACCATGGTTGTGAAACAATAATTCTGTTAGAACACTCCCCGATGTTTCCGCCACGTTTTGATGTTTTACGTGGTCGGGGTGTGACACAAGGCTTTTCTTATGTCATTACTGCATCATAAACCGGAATATATAAATATATAAATCACTTTGAAAAACATTTAATTTCAAAGCACTGCCGTGTATTCAAATGTTAAATGTCTGGCCCACATTCAAAAGGGCAAAGCACTGCCCATCTACAAGAAAGTATAACTTAGCGGATGTTTTGAAATTGCGGGTAATTTCAAATTCAAAATGCATGGGGATATGTAATTTGCAATTAATGCATGTCACTCACTCACTTCTGTCAATCATCTTCTTATATAAACTGATTTATATTCTCATTTCACTCTTCATATTTACATTCTCGTGCTTTTTTTTTTGTATTTTCAAACCACATTTCTAATGTATCTCTCCCTCAAATCCCTTCTTCTCAATACTCGACATTTGTTCATAAAGGATAAGAGAAAATGGAAGCTCTCTCTGACCCACTTTCAGAACAAATTTTGGGGATATGTGGTTTGCCTTGATGATAGTAATGTGATATATATGATTATGTTTGTTTTGGTTTTTGATTTTTACTAAAGTTTTTTTATCTGAGTTATGATTAAATGATGATTGTGAATGATCTGAGCAGATGATGATGATGATGATGATTGTTCTACGGTTGTTTCCAGCATAATTGTTCCAACATCGTTTAAAGTATGTTTTTTTTGCTACTCTGATTTTGAAATTTTGAATTTTTAATTTTGAAGTGATATACTCTAATTCTCGCTTTATATTTCGGTCTAATCACAGTTGTTTGAAATTCATACAATCATCTGCGGGTTATTTTAGGTTTGTATTAAAAGAAGCATAAAGTTAAATTAAACACAAAGAAAGATTATTAAATGTACATTTAAAATAATTTTTGCTTATGACTAAATGATGATTATATATGACTTGGGCAGATGATGATGATGTAGAACCCACAGTAGTTCCTACGAAACGCAAGAAAGGATCTGCTACTGCTGTAAGATAAGATTTTATTTTACTAGAGATTTGTTCTTTCCTGCCTTTTTGTATTAAAAGAAGCATAAAGTTTGGTTTAAAGCAGCTCTTTATGAAGCAAGTTGAGGATTAAGTATATGACGATAGGGCTACTCTTCAACAGCTGAAGAAGGGTTTTCATGTACTGCATCTTGGTCTGTTCACGAGAGACCAGGTTTCCAGAAACCTGATGGTCATGCATTCAGTACTTCCTTGGAGTTCATGGCAATTGTCGAAGATATACATTGAGAAGTTCGGTACTCGATGGAGTTGAAGCTAAAAGCACTAAATTTTTGCTGTTAAATTCCTAAATTTATTGGTGTTGTTGTTAGATTTTAAAGTTTCGTTGTTCGGTACTCGATGTAATTGTTGATCTTTTAATCCTCATAATTAAATTTTAATCATATTAATGTTTGTGGAGCATTTTATTTTTACTAATTTTAAGGTGCATAAGTATTATTATGTAATTTTTAATATCATCTGATTATTGCAGATCGGTACTTTTGATGTAGAAGTGAAATTGTCTCTGAGTTTAATTAGATTATGTTGATGTTGTATCAATTTCTGTTAGTGTATAGATCTGTCATAGTTAAAGTTTTCCAAAAGAGAACATCTGCTCTAAATCATCATCTGCTGATCTAACGGTTATTTGAGTTGCTACTGTTGCCAACATCTGTTGTTGCCTAATAGAGCTTTTCGAAGAATTTCCTCCTCTCAATTGTAAATACTGATGCATCTGTATTTGTCTCTGAGTTTAATTAGATTATGTTGATGTTGTATCAATTTCTGTTAGTGTATAGACCTGTCAAAGTTAAAGTTTGCCAAAAGAGAACATCTGCTCTAAATCATCATCTGCTGATCTAACGGCTGTTTGACTTGCTACTGTTGCCAACATCTGAGTTATCATTAAATGATGATTGCAAATGAAGTGATTTTTTATCTGAGTTAAAATACATTTAATTTCAAACCACTGCTTTATATTCAAATGTCAAAGGTCTGGCCCACATTCAAGAGGGCAAACCCCGCCCATCTCCAAGAAAGTATAACTTAGCAGATGTTTCCTTTGGCAAACATATACCTTAGCAGATGTTTTGAAATTGCTGGTAATTTCAAATTCAAAATGCATGGGGATATGTACTTTGCAATTAATGCATGTCACTCAGTCAGTTCTGTCTTATGGTAAAAGCGTCTTATGGTAAATGAAGAGGTTATTTGTAATTATAATAACGTGTTTAATTTTATACTTTTTCCCATGGAAACGCATTAAAAGCCTAACGAATGTTGCATCATATTCTTTCGTCTGACGATGTATTTAGTCATAACCGCCTTCATTGGGTATATAAAATACATTGGGCAGAGGTTTTCATCATTACTGTTTTCATCCATCTACTCAATCATCTTCAAAAGTTTTTTGTTTATCAATATCATTACAATCTCTTTTGCTTTCAAAGACGCATTGGATCACTGCAAAATGGAAAACATTGGGTTTCAAGTGATTGTTGACGAAATTTTCACAAGGCTCTCTGCAGAAGATATTGGTCGTTTGAAGTGTCTTTCCAAGAATTTTTATAGGGAACTGTCAAGTCATGGATTTCAGATGATGCATGGTCTCCGAAGTGGAGATTCACTACAAAAGAAACTACTCTCCTTTAAAGACACGTCAGTTGTCGTTAACGACGTAGTTGCTGGTAATTTTGATGTTGTTAGAAGCAAAACCTTAAGTTTTCCTAACAATGCCCACCCTACCTTCTTACGTATTCTATCGTCATTTAATGGATTGTTGTTAGTTTGCAATGAAGGGATTTGCTGTGAGCTGATTCTTTGGAATCTAACTACCAGGCGCTATAAGGTTTTGTCTGACGACTACTTAAATTACAATCATGATCGAAACTCTGATACTGGTGGAATTTATTTTGATCAATTCAATGATCTGAAAGTGTTGAACATCAGATGTTACCGTAATGTAGCTACTGCTCGTGTTTACTCACGACGTCATGAGTCATGGAGAACAATAAATTTCGGTAGCGTAAATAATTATGGTTCAAGCGGTTATTCATTGTCTACATGAGTTTATGCTGATAAAACCATATATTTCATGGTTTCAAATTATTGGTATCCACTAGGTGAGAGGAACATCATTGCTTTTGATGTTCTTTCTGAGACTTTCATAATGCTTCGTTTTCCAGAGAGTATCGTAGTCAATCCTTGCCAAGGGCATTTTTTGACCATCGCAAAGAGGCTGCATTTGATTGTTATTGGAAAGTCTGCTGAGCTAACTGCTGATTTGCTCAGATATGAAGAAGAAGTCTGGATGAAGGTGTTTGCTTTCAATAATCCTCGTGTAGTTGATTATGTAGATAGGCGCCGAAGGACTAATATAATTGAAAACAACAAGTGGTTGATAACAAGCATCTGGGGGGGATATGGTTGAAGTTGATCTGAGCAACGAACTTCTGAAATACCTCCAACATGTTGACAACTACAATGGTCCGAAAGGAGCTTTATTTGTCGAGACTACTGTTTCGCCCATTGATTAGAACTTAGTATGTTGTATTTTACTTAATGCTGTTTGCTATTTTGAACTTTGTTTATTATATAGTTACCTCTGTTTGACACTTGTAGTTTTTATATAATTAGTTGTGTTAAAATTATTAACTATGTTTGTTATTTAAATTAACTAAATGAATATTTAGGTTTGAGAGTGTAAAAGCTTGTAATATTGGCAAAGGTCTGTTTAAATGATCAAAGCTCTGTTATTGTGAACAGATGTTTGAAAATAAAATAGTGGTTGATACATCTGTTGACTTTGGTCAATAGATGGATGAAAAGAGATGTTTGGAACTACTGTTGGGATAAAGCAGAGTGTTGTGGAGAAAACTGTGGTTGAAACCGCTGTTTGCTTAAAACGGTGGTTTAAAACCACTGTTGGGTTAATACAGTGTTTTGTGGAGGTTGAGAGGGATTGAAACAACTGTTGGGTTAAAATATTGTTTTTTGGAGAAGGGACATGCTTGAATGCAAATGTTATTTTGTTTACAAAAGATTAATAAATTGTATATTTTTGTATTTTTTATACTCTAAACTTTAAGTATTTAAGGTTGAAGTTGAAGTTGGGGAGATATGGTTGAATTTGATTTGAGCAATGAAGTTTTGAAATACCTCCAACATGTTGACAACTACAGTGATCCGAAAGGAACTTTATTTATCGAGATTACTGTTTCGCCCATTGATTAGAAATTATTATGCTGTATTTTATTGAATGTTGTGTGCTGTTTCGAAGTTTGTTTATTATATAGTTACCTTTGTTTGACACTTTCATATTTTATATAATTAGTTATGTTAAAATTATTAACCATGTTTGTTATTTAATTTAACTAAATGAATATTTAGGTTTGAGAGTGTAAAAGCATGTAATATTTCGTAAAGGTCTGTTTAAATGATCAAAGCTCTGTTATTGTGAACAAATGTTTGAAAATAAAACAGTGGTTGATACATCTGTTGACTTTGGTCAACAGATGGATGAAAATAGATGTTTGGAACCACTGTTGGGATAAAGCAGAGTTTTGTGGAGAAAACTGTGGTTGAAACCGCTGTTTGGTTAAAAAGGTGGTTTAAAACCACTGTTGGGTTAAAATAGTGTTTTGTGGAGGTTGAATGTGATTGAAACGACTGTTGGGTTAAAATATTGTTTTTTAGAGAAGGAACAAACTTGAATGCAAATGTTATTTTGTTTACAAAAGATTAATAAATTGTATATTTTTGTATTTTTTATACTCTAAACTTTAAGTATTTAAGGTTGAAGTTGAAGTTGGGGAGATATGGTTGAATTTGATTTGAGCAATGAAGTTTTGAAATACCTCCAACATGTTGACAACTACAGTGATCTGAAAAGTGCATTATTTATCGAGATTACTGTTTCGCCCATTGATTACAAATTATTATGCTGTATTTTATTGAATGCTGTGTGCTGTTTTGAAGTTTGTTTATTATATAGTTACCTTTGTTTGACACTTTCATATTTTATATAATTAGTTGTGTTAAAATTATTAACCAGTTTGTTATTTAAATTAAGTAAATGAATATTTTGGTTTGAGAGTGTAAAAGCTTGTAATATTTCGCAAAGGTCTGTTTAAATGATCAAAGCTCTATTATTGTGAACATATGTTTGAAAATAAAACAGTGGTTGAGACATCTGTTGACTTTGGTCAACAGATGGATGAAAACAAATGTTTGGAACCACTGTTGGGATAAAGCAGAGTTTTGTGGAGAAAATTGTGG
This sequence comes from Helianthus tuberosus, assembly GCA_030545235.1. Lineage (NCBI taxonomy): Eukaryota > Viridiplantae > Streptophyta > Magnoliopsida > Asterales > Asteraceae > Helianthus > Helianthus tuberosus. The sequence goes on along the minus strand of CM060426.1, from coordinate 43,850,174 downwards.
TTGAAACCGCTGTTTGGTTAAAACGGTGGTTTAAAACCACTGTTGGGTTAAAATAGTGTTTTGTGGAGGTTGAAGGTGATTGAAACAACTGTTGGGTTAAAATATTGTTTTTTTTGGAGAAGGAACATGCTTGAATGCAAATGTTATTTTGTTTACAAAAGATTAATAAATTGTATATTTTTGTATTTTTTATACTCTAAACTTTAAGTATTTAAGGTTGAAGTTGAAGTTGGGGAGATATGGTTGAATTTGATTTGAGCAATGAAGTTTTGAAATACCTTCAACATGTTGACAACTACAGTGATCCGAAAGGAGCTTTATTTATCGAGACTACTGTTACGCCCATTGATTAGAAATTATTATGTTGTATTTTATTGTATTTTATTGAATGTTGTGTGCTGTTTTGAAGTTTGTTTATTATATAGTTACCTCTGTTTGACAATTTCATATTTTATATAATTACTTGTGTTAAAATTATTAAGCATGTTTGTTATTTAAATTAATTAATTGAATATTTAGGTTTGAGTGTTTAAACGATGAAAGCTCTGTTGTTGTGAACAGATGTTTGAAAACAAAACAGTAGTTGATACAGCATATGACTTTGGTCAACAGATGGATGAAAACAGATGTTTGAAACCACGGTTGGGTTAAATGTATTTGTTGTGGAGAAAACTATGGTTGAAACTGCTGTTGGGTTAAAACGGTGGTTTAAAACCACTGTTGGGTTAAAATTGTCACACCCTGACTTTTGCGGAAGCGTGATTACGTGTGACTTGCTTAATATCATTGCATTCAACCATAACAAACAACTATATGATAAAACCAAGATGTTCATCCAAAGATAGTTTTCAAAATAATACAACCGTCATTGTTTAACATCAAACTAAGACTTCAAGTTTAGATTATATGACAACCAAAGCTTAAAGTTCTATATTGGACTTCACAATAGACACTAATAAAAGCGAGACTTTGAACCATGTACTCTATCAAGTATAAAACACATGATTCAAACCCTTCAGTACTGGATGACATCTTTTATTAAAGACACAACTTGAAATCTTGAACGCCTGCCAGATCCATAATCAATTTCCTGAAATACATGTAGTTTTAAAACATCAACAAAAGTTGAGCGAGTTCATGTGTTTAGTATGTGTGCACGAACATCCTTGAAAACATTTGTAAGTATGTATGTATGTACTTGTAAACCGGTATGAAAGCAACAAGGAAACATATCAATTAATGTGTAGCTAATACATTAATATTTGTGACACGATGCAGGAAGGCTCAAACCTAACAGATTTTGTACCAGCCTCCGGCTGTAAGACATAGTCACCACATGGTCCATCCTGCGGGCGCATGGGTGGGGCTCGCTACACCCAAATAGATCTATCACTCATGTCCCTCGGTCCTACAACAAGGATTAATGGTCTTAAGCATTGTACCCACCACTCACATGATCTAGCAGTACCTTTCCTTAGCTAACCATACCACATATAAATGTTTGTAAAATCAAAACAGAATGACAACGCATAAAAATTGTGATCATTTGTTTGTTACCTAAGGCAAACAAATGAGACGGTGACTAATCAAAGTAAGCGGGTCATATTAATGTATCACGAAGACATACTTTAGCCTATAAGTGGACACTCACCCCAAGAGTTCCCAGGTAAGAGTGACTGGTCCGATTATGTGGATTTGTACGAACACTCTAGCCTTAGACAGAAAACTCAGAGTACAGGCATCCACCCTTCCAGATTTGCACGTGTTCAGATTATAAGACCCAACTTTGACGAGATTTTGAAAACTTTGAAGGTTCAAAACCTTATAATAAATCATCCTAGAACAGATGATTGGTTTTCAAAGCGGATGTGAAATTTGTGTTCTTGTTGTGGTTGTCACCTAAGGATAAGTGACAGTATTGTTTAAAGATCTAAACACAAGAATCTTGTGTTAGGGTCCTAGGAAGGTTATAGACTAGGTCAAAGCATTACTAATAACCTAATTCCCTATAACCATGAGCTCTGATACCAACTTTTCTGTCACACCCCGACTGCGTTAAAACAACAAACCGCAGCGGAAACGTCGGGCAGTGTCGTAACAGAATCATTGTTTCATAACACATGGATTGAAGTTCTGTTTTAATGAATTAAATGTATTACATTGCATTGCATTGTAATTTGAAACAAAACATGAACAAATAGACTTTCATTGTTATTAAGTCACTAAGGCCTCATCCATTCCTATGTGAGCATGCACCAATATCATCATCAAACATCATCAACTATGGTACCTGAAACATATGTGAAAATACGTCAGCATAAAAATGCCGGCGAGTACATAGATTTTATGTGAGTGTCAGATTCATGGCTCGTTTACATTTTCAAATAACTTGAACAACTTTGTTAATTGATAATTAGAAAACCAAGTTTTGTAAAATGTTTACATTGTAAATTGAAATAACCAAGTCAAAACAGATTAATTAAAGTTTATAAAACCTCGATGCCATGAATCTTAACTCAAAAACACTTGTTTATGTAAACCCAGATTGTAAATCGTTTTTGAAATAAAACTCAAATGGTTTATATTGTTAGAAAAACCTTGTAATGTAACTTTGTTTTGATAACATTTGCCCAAGTGATCTAGATAACGCAACGATATGTAATGTGTTAAAAGCACTTATATATAGGAAGTACCAGCGGCGTATCCACCATGCTTTTATCACATTACACCCACCTCATTACCTAATCACTTCCCTAACCCAACGGTTCAAACAGTTCCAAACGGTTCACATAAACCAATCAGTTCCAAACGGTTCACATAAATCAAACAGTTCAAAACGGTTCTCAAGGATCAAACTGTTCCAAACGGTTCCAACAGTTCAAATGTAAAACAATGTATCCATATGCTGGATGAGCATATGCAACAAAATGTAATATATGAAAATCAATGTGCTAGCATGCTAAGTGAACATATATAGCAAAACATAATGAAATCATGTACTATATGCGTACTAATGAACATAGCAAGTATATGATATAAAAGCATGAAAAGCACGAAAGTAACAAGTAGGCACATGTATTTCACCCCAAAATTGTTGAAAATAGTAAAAGAGGGGACTATGTACTCACTTGAGGATGCTTAGAAGTCTTGAATAACAACCAAGCAAAGCTAGAGGGATCATGGAATCAAACGGCTCCTAATATAGGTAACTATGTTAATAACCGGACCTAAATCAGAAGATCGGATAGGGTGAGGTTTCGTAAACCAAATGAGTATTGGAACTCATATGATATGGCTACATGCTAAATCGAAACCTATCCTAAGTGCTTACGACCCATTACGACTCGTTTAGGTAGCTTACGCTACTTTAACGCGTCGTTCGCGTGAAACGCGTTTGGACCGCCTAACTAGTCCTATGACAAGTATTATATGCCTTAACACATCTAATAATGTTGCCTAATCAGTTTAGATGTCAAAATTTAGGTTACATATGCTTAAAATGAATTTATGCGTAAAAAGGGCATTTTGGTCATTTTCCTAAGGCATATATAAACTATAAGTGACGAGTTAAACTACCTATCATACAACTATTTAACGAAGTGGCCATAAGGTATAACCTCGGAAGGTTATTCCCTATACAACTATGGTTACAAAATATGCTTGATCGGATCCTAATGATCGACCAAACGGGCCGGGTTCAAAAGTCTAAGCGGTTCTTTAGACCGCTTATCTCACAACCCTATATAAGCACTAATCTATAAGTGACGAGTTAAACATGTTAAAACATGTTTAACGAAGTTTGAAAACAGGTTTGATATCAACAAAGGGTTTTGATACCCAAGAATAGTTTGGTTGCAAAATACGCATAAACGTGTGTTTTGACCGAAACTATGACTCGTCACTACACCTAATCAACTTGGTAATCAGTAGGTATAGTCACACGGGACTGTAACCGTCGTGATTACGCTCACGTTGCAAAGTTCAAACGAACTTTGTGTTTACCATTGACCGGTCAAAGCAGAAAGTCAAACACTGTTTGACTTTCACGCTTAAAAACGCATAAAAGAACGAAAGAAACTTACAAAGGGTCCAAGCTAGGAAGATCTTGATCCAAATTGCTCAGGTATGAAGTGTTAAACCCCAACTTAGAGCAAATTGAATCATATTGTGAGTTTAAAGGAATGAATGTGTTGGGTATTTATAGAAATCCCACAACCGTTAGGATCGTTCCTCTCAATTCGTGCTTTGATCTTGGCCATACACTTGGGCACAAGGTTTTAAAAACAATGGGGACATGAAATACCATCAAATGGTATTGCAAATATATGATTAAAACCATCAAAAACAGGCTGGAAAGCAAGATTCAATGTTTCTGATCTGGGCTGCTAACGCGGTCCGCGTAAGAATAAGCTTAGGCTTACACCCCAGGCCTAGCAAGTTTCACAGATTTACAATTTTAGTCCCTGAATGCCCAAAACTTGGTTTTTGATGCATTTTTGACACGTTTAAGCCCCGTTAACCCCATTTCAAGGCTCTAAAATGAAGTTAAAGTATAGGGAACTTAAAATATGCCCAAAAACATCTCGGATGTCAGTTCGTTTGGTCGTACGGTTGCGTTATTCGGTTAATTACGACGAAAGTCGTAACGGACGCAAAAACGATCCAAATTAAGAGACGAATGGAATTTTATCATGCCAATCACTAAAATAAAATATTTTAATGATTACATAAATTTTTGGGTGCTCGGATATATTCAGAACGTAAGATATGCGCGAAAATGCAAACTTATGCACTTTTTGACGCTTTTAGTCCCTATTGATCAAAAAGTTTATTTTTGCGCACCAAACACATCAAAGCCTATTTCTAAGCTATGTAAAGGATATTTAGGGCATATTTAACTTATGACCAAGTTCCGGAATGTTCGATACCATTCGATTCGGTAGACTTTTGCAGTTTGACGCAAATAGTCCATGCGATCGAATAAACTTGATTTCGCCACACCAAACCCTCCAAAACTTATTTCTAAGTCATGTAAAGGTTACTTAAGGTATGTTAAGCCTATGTAACTGTTCCGGAGTGTTTGTTGCATTAAACTGATTATATTTACGCATCAGATCGCGTATAACCTTCCAGAAAACGATTTAAAGCTCGAAATCGAACAAGAATTGATATGTGCAAATGATACACATATTTATACAAATCCCAAGTGTGAAACACAATATTTCATTGATTTGGTATTTGTTTGATGGTCGCAGAGGCACAGATGTCACATTCGGTTTCTCCAATATTTTGGGTATAATTTGTGTATTTAATTCTTGGAATTTTGGAAATATTTTGGATTGTAATTTCTTGGTATCTTGGTGAGTTATATTATTTCAAGTCCTAAAATAATATAACTAATACACATAATATACAAATAATCACACACATGGCGACATCTAAATATATATTTCCTAAATACATATTTAGTCACTTTTATTTACAAAAACCAACCTCCAATATTTATAATTTTTGTAACAAAAATTATGGCAAACTTTATATAAAAATTCATGGTTTAAAATATACCTGTATATATTTGTTTAAAAATGTTTTTTTTTCTAAGTGTTTAATTTTTAGAAAAATTTTGCCATAGTTTCCCCTTAAAAATGGAGGTTTCTATGCTTTCAAAGCATATCATTTTTTTATAAATCACCACAATCAACAATAAACCAATCAACACTTACCAATTTGCCAAAATCAAGCATAAATTACTACTTCATGAACTTGAAAATTTACAAAAATTTGTAGTAACTTACTAGTGTGTTTAGTAGGCTTAGTTACCCTTAAAGTGTGGTTGTTTATTTAAAAAGATCAGTTTTGAAGAATTTAGATCTTCACAACTTGTAAATCATTTTTCTAAAAATGTTTCTTCTTGAGTTTTTCTTGTTACATATATATTTCTACACTTGTTTAACCACCAAAAATGTGGTTAATCTCTTTAAGTACCAAGTTTATATGAAACTCGTATTTTTAACTTGATTTCTTGAAAAACCATTCTTGAAATCATAGATTTACAAGACTTTATATTTACTATAATCATCATTTTACAAGAAAATCAATTTATACTTTCAATTTCATGCTTTACATATGGATGATTACTTTGATCTTAACATAATCATCCTCTAATCTTGCTAGATCATGTCTTTAATCACCATCTAGCAAGAATCATATGATGTTTAACATCATAAACATGAGAAATCAACAATCAACAAGCATAACAACGCTTAAACAACATGATTTCTTATGATTTTAGTCTTATGTTATAGTTTCATGTTCAAGATTCATAGTGTTCTTCAAGATTACCAACTTGTATCATTCTTTAACCACTTAAACAAGATGTAAAAATGGATGGAGATGATCTTACTACTAGCTCAAGGCTAGGGATGATCACAAGTTGAAGAAGAGGTGGATAAAAGCACTTGCAAGAGGTCCTTCAACTTCCAAGAGTTCCTAGCTTCCTTATACACCTTCTTAGACCTTAATATCACTAGAGAATGGGTGGAAGTGAAGTGAAAATGGTGGTAAGGGTGGTGGTGATCTTGGCCGTGACACGAGGGAGGAAGAACAGAGCTTTGTGTGTGTTGTGTTGTTGTAAAAGATTGAGAAATAATGAACTCATGGTCCAACTTATAATCCTCCAACAAAGTGAAATCTAATGGATATTATGTTTAGTAAAGCAAGGGACAAGATCTCATAAAATAAACAAATAAATCAAGGTGGGGTCCACCTTGTAACCGTGTAGTTAGGAGGGGGGGTCTTGGTTAAGTTGAAATGGGTAGTTAAGTTAGTTAGTTAGATTATAAGTGTTTTAGTTAGGGTATTAGTTACTAGTATGTTATATAGTGTGTTATGATGTTCGGGTACCATAACTAGCTTGGTAATGTTAAAACAATGCTTCTAGTGAAAATTTGGTGTTTCGGGTAGTGTCCGGTTGTTCGGTTGGTTACCGGTTCGTTAAGGTGTTAAACTACGCAGTTTTGTGTGCTTTATGTTACCTTTTGTGGCAGTTTTGATTCCCGACTCTTAGGAAAGTATTCAGGACCATTTAACCCTATTTTTGCATGATATTAAGTTGTTTAATTGCTGAATTTTGCTGAATTCTACAGAATTCTGCAGTTTGTGTGAGTTTTAGGCACTTTTCGGCACTTAAACTATCACTAGGAAGGCAGTTTCATGATCCTTACTTTCCTACACACTATACTAGTGTAACTCTTGGTTTCTGGCTCATTCTGTATCTCAATACTATGTCTGTCTATGTACTGAACTCCGTCAGCATTTTTCTGATTTGTCTGATAACTGTGCTATCTTTGTTTCATGCACCATTTGAATCAATAAAGTGTTGCATGTAATAATGATATGACATTTGCAATATATGATGCACATGTACGTATGATAACAATAATCAGATAGTATTCATGTCATAAATGTTAAATCAACACAGTCATTAAGCATTAATCACTGTTTAATAATTGTACGGATACATGCAAATTTGACAGTTGTCACATTCTCCCCCTGTTAAGAAAATTTCGTCCTCGAAATTTAAACTACATTAACTCCTTAGGGTTACGTTATACGTGCATGGATATGAATAATACCGAAGTGATTAACCACGAAACCGAAACAAGACTTATTCGAATCAGGTGAATCCAGGTACATATTACAACATTAAGAACCCAACGGTTAAAAGGTATATGTTTCAAAATTTGATGTCAAAGGATACGAGATGTATAGATGTATAATATAGTGTAACTTAGTTAACAGGGGTTCAACAAAAGAGGAGTTTCGACGGATAGAATTTCAAACGATCGTTTACAATGTGCAAATGAGTTCTAGAAATAATAACATCCGCTAGATGAACTCAAAATTAATGTGATAGTAACATGAAAATGATCTGTCAACTTTCGAACAAATACATGGATAAAATAGTGTGTTGACATTATTGAATTGTGAGGATATACCGAAATGAATTTCAAGGGAACCTGGTGTATTCATCGTCTTAATACATAGTTGCATTGAGAGTGTTTAAATGATGAGTCAAACGAAAGGTATACGTAGTCTCGTATGAAATGGTTGACCATGATTAGCACAAGCTACAAGTTTATACCGACGCCACAAGGTGTCGTAGTGAATGAGATAATTTAATAATAACGGTGACCAAACAAGTTCACTGTGGTTGAAATCAAACGAAAGCACAATGAAACAAATCTGAAAACTTGATTCAAACAACATCATAGGATTTTCGATTGAATATGGAAAATTAAAGAGCTATTGTTTTCGATCGAAGATGAAAAAGCAATAAATACTGCAAGGCATTCGATCGATAATGAAAGAAACGTCGATAGGTACACCGGAATATAAAAATGAATTTATGTACCATTGTCTTAGCACATGATTGTGTTAGGACTGCTTTAATCATGATAAAACAGAGCGGATTTAGTGCAAGTCAATAAATAAACAATTAAATCCATGTACGGGATGCATAAACGAGATTGGCGCAAGCTGCAATTTAGTGAAGGCATCACGACAAGGTGTCGAAACCAACAAACGATTTAATGGAGTTGCAGACCGAACAAGTCTACTATGATTTGGAACAAAAGAAACACCTACTAAAATGAATTTGAATATGATGCTTTCAATACATCATATGGTGTCTTGAATTGAATATGCGAAATGGACAAGTTCAAGCAATTGAACTTGGTTTCAGCGCAATCTGACAATAAACGTATGTATCGACAAGGGAATTTCGGCATGGTTACAAAGGTAAACCATGTATGTAACTGAAAAGAAAAGAAATTTCAAGAAGGTTTTGTTGACTCAATATCAAGGAGTTGATACTTACAATAATGCAAAATATCCGAGTCACAAGGCAATACTCGGATATAGCAAAATAATATTTGTAACTTCGATGAAAACAATTGTTAGAAGGGAAGCCACATGCGTAACAAACGATTGCATGTGTATCATAAGAAACGATCAAGTATCGAAGCAAATGAGTGTTCGCTCTAATGAAGAAAATTGTCGTGATACAAGAACCACTAAGAGGAGTAGGGATGTGAAGATCTACTCGCTAGATGAAAAAGTGGGAATTTCAATAAAAGAAATTTGAGTACTTCACCTGTTCGGTTAACTAAAATGGCATACACGACAGAATAATGGTGTTTTCCCGAGTTAATAGACGTGGTTCCTACGTGTTAACCTTTTATGAACTTCGACACAAGTTCCCGAAGGTCCTATGTGCATGTTTCCTAAATTCTTGAAGTTTTGTATTCTGTGTATAACTATTTTGTGTACCGTGCAGAAAACACAATATTAGTGTATGTTCAAAACAAATTGTTGGCTCACTGTTTGTCGCAACCCCCGCCCCCTATCTGTCCCGGGAACGGGCGGCCGTGAACAACAGTGTCGGTGGTATCGGTGTTTATTAATTTGGCAGCGGAAATTACATCAGGACCGTAGTTAGGAAATATTTTATCAGAGTAAAACACCATATTTTATATAAATAAACAGATTGGGATAAAACCCAAGTTTTTATTACAAACTGATTTATAGGGATAAATCCCATTTTATTGAAATAAATGCCTTCTTTTATTTAGGTAACTTTTATAGCCACTTTTCCAAGCCTTCAGTGCTGTCATGCTGGCTTCTAGTTGGCTTTCACATTGTGTTACCTGAGACGCGTTTAAAAACATTTTGTCAGTGGGAAATATTGGTGAGTGAATCCTAGTTTAATCAAGTAAAATTTTATTAATTTAAACAGTATTGAGAGCGATTACAATGTTGACATCTACCCAATTACTCATTCAGTACTGTCAATCCTGATTGGTGGGTCAAATTACACATTGGCTAACTCTTTGAGCAATGGTAACGTGTTCCACATTTTGTATACAAAACCCCAACATACCGGCAGTAATCGTAGAATTACAAAGACTCAATCACTGCTAAATTGCATTGTAAAATGGTTAAGGTTTTGTAAAAACTGTTTACAAAAAGGAGATTACTCACATTGCTGTCTTAGGTTTTCTGTAAGGATTTCCTGAGAATTATCTATAATTTACACAAATGCACACGTGTTAGTATAATAACCCATTTTAACATTAGTAATACCCTCCCCGAGACGGCATTCCAACGACTACGTCGGGCAGAACCACGACAGCCGTTACGAAACCCTAGATCAATCGAGCAACGTATCTAATATGTATCCAGGGGTTATGATACTTACAACGGAGCAGAACTTCGTTATTTAGGGGAATATTATACCCGCGTATAGTGTATACTACGTGAAAATTGAGAGAAAGATCAAATATTTGAGCGAGGTAAACTGAAGGCCCGAGCTCCAGCTTTATAGGGGCTGAAACCGGGTTCTCGCGGCCCGCGTAAGCTGAGACCACGGGCTACGCGGCCCGCATAGTAGACCGGGTAGGGTCTAGCTTGTCCGGGTCAGCTTCCTAGCCTCGACGTGTGGCTGCCACGTGGCAGCCCAGGGTCTCGCCGCGTTGATGATCGCTCGCGGCCCACGTAAGATCCCTAAGGGGTCTACACGGCCCGCGACAGCCCCAAAAATTTGATTTTTAATTAATTTTATTAATATTAAAGGTATTCGGGGTCCGTTTTTGACGAATGGGGGTATTTTAGGACATATTGGGATTATTTAATATATTTTAGGGTGTCGGAAAATATTTCAAGGGTGTTGGTTTACTTTAGGGTTGTTATATCCTCCCCACCTTGTTTTAGAGCTCGTCCTCGAGATCTACTGGAACAATTGTGGATATTTCCTTTGCATTTCTGATTCGAGTTCCCATGTATACTCTGGTCCTCTTTTGGAGTCCCACTTCACTTTGAACAGAACTAATCTCTTATGCTTGAGGTTCTTGACTTTCCTGTCTTCAATTTGTAGAGGCCTCTCTACAAACTTAAGTTGTTCATTTACCTCTATATCTTTAAGAGGTACCATCAGTGATTCATCAGCTAAGCATTTCTTGAGATTAGATACATGAAACACATCATGTATTCCTGCTATTTCCTCTGGCAGTTGTAGCTGATAGGCTACAGGTCCTATTCTTCTAATAATCTCAAAAGGTCCAACATACCTGGGGCTTAACTTCCCTCTCTTGATGAATCTTACCACTCCTTTCCAAGGAGAAACTTTTAACAATACTTTGTCTCCTACCTGAAATTCCAACGGCTTGCGTCTGTTATCTGCATAGCTCTTTTGTCTATCACGTGCTGCTTTCAGTCGTTCCTTGACTTGAATGATCTTATCGGTTGTTTCCTACACTATCTCAAGTCCAGATAGTTGCTTTTCCCCAATTTCTGCCCAACAGACTGGGGTTTGGCACTTTCTTCCATAAAGTGCTTCGAATGGTGCAGCATTGATACTTGTGTGATAACTATTATTATAAGAAAATTCTATTAAAGGTAAGTGTTCATCCCAATTACCTCTGAAATCAATTACACAAGATCTAAGCATATCCTCCATTGTCTGAATTGTCCTTTCGCTTTGTCCATCCTTTTGAGGATGATAAGCGGTGCTTAGATTCAACTTGGTTCCCATTACTTTTTGGAAACTTGTCCAAAAATGAGAGGTAAAACGGCTATCCCTATCAGAAACAATTGATAAAGGAATTCCATGTAATGAAACTATTTCATTTACATACAATTTAGCTAATTGTTCCATACTGAAAGTTTCCTTCATTGGTAGGAAATGAGCTGACTTAGTTAGCCTATCTACAATCACCCAGAATGTATCATTACCTTTCCTTGTTTTGGGTAATTTGGTAACAAAATCCATTGTTATCAATTCCCATTTCCACACGGGCATTTCTAACTGTTGCAGCAATCCTGAGGGTTTCTGATGTTAAGCTTTGACTTGTGAACAGGTTAAACACTTAGAAACATAAGCTGCTATATCCTTTTTCATACCTATCCACCAAAAATTCTTTCTTAAATCCTGATACATTTTATCATTTCCTGGATGCATCGTATACTTAGACTTATGGGCTTCTTCTAATATACGGTGGCGTAGATTTCCTAATTTAGGTATCCATATTCTTTTCTTATAGAATCTCCAAATTCCATCTGTTCCTTGTTCTAATCCCTTGATCATTCCTTTTAATTTTTCAGTATCATCCTTGATAAATGACTCTTGTGCTTCTCTTATCTGATCATTTAAATCTACTTGTAGATTTAATATAAGAGAACGCATCCTTTTTGGCTTTTCATGATACTTTCGGCTTAAAGCATCAGCCACTACATTGGCTTTTCCTGCATGATACTGGATATGACAATCATAATCACTAAGTATCTCCATCCAGCGTCTTTGTCTCATATTTAACTCCTTTTGCCCGAAAACATACCTTAAACTTTTATGATAAGTGAAAATAGTAAACTTACTGCCTAAAGGTAATGTCTCCAAATCTTAAGGGCAAAAATTATAGCTCCTAATTCTAAATCATGGGTTGAATAATTCTCTTCATGATTCTTAAGCTGTCTAGATGCGTAAGCTATAACCTTTTGACGTTGCATCATTACACATCCATACCCTAACTTAGAAGCGTCACAATAGACTACAAAGTCTTCAGTTCCTTCTGGTAACGCTAGTATGGGTGCATGGGTTAGTCTTTGCTTAAGAATTCTAAAGGCTTCTTCTTGTTTTGGTGCCCATTCAAACTTAACAGATTTACAGGTTAACTTTGTTAAGGGAATGGCTATTCTAGAGAAATCTCGAATAAATCTACTATAATAACCGGCCAATCCTAAGAAACTTCTAACCTCGGTTGGTGACTTAGGGGTTTTCTATGACATCTGTGCTTGTAATCATTGTAAACAGTTCAGTTATCAATGAAATAAAGTTATTTGATCCCAATGTTTGTTTGTTATGTTTTGATGTTTTTCATGTTTTGACTTTTATCCAATTTCAAACTCTATATCGCTTTCTGGAAGAATTATACGCAAACTGGTGCGTAAACGTAGTCAGTTTAACGCGACAAATACTTCGGAACATCAACATATGCTTAACATACCTTAAATAACCTTTACATAACTTAGAAATAAGTTTTGAAGGCTTTGGTATGGCAAAATCAAGTCTATTCGCTTACAGGGAATAAAATTGACAAACTGCGAAAGTATGCCGATTTGAACTGTAACGGACATTCTGGAACATGGCCATAAGTTAAACACATCTTAAATATCCTTTACATAGCTTAGAAACAGGCTTTGAGAGGTTCGGTGTGCTAAAATAAACTTTATGCTCATTCAGGGACTAAAAGCGTCAAAAAGTGCATAAGTTTGCATTTTCGCGCATAACTTACAAACGGTTTTTGAAACACCATGGGCCATTTCTATGGGCTCTAATGGTATTAGAAAACAAGGGGCACACTTGGACGGCCTAGATCGAAGCTCGTTTCCCGATAAACGATCCTAACGGTTGTACGAAAACTATATATACCCCTCCATTCTCATTTGCAAAACCCACTTGATATCTGAGATTTTCTCTAAGTTGAAGTGTGCAACACTTCATACCTGAGAAATACTTGGATAATCAATCTTCCGGGGACCCTCTGTAAGTGCCGTTTGATTCCGTAATCTCTAGCTTTGCTTGGTGGATATCTAAAGTCTATTGAGCAATCTCAAGTGAGTACATAGACCCCTCTTTTACTGTTTTTCAAACATTTTGGGGTGAAACACATGTGCCTACTTGTTATTTTCATGCTTTCCATGCTTTCATATCATATACTTGGTATGTTCATTAGTACACTTATAATACATAATTTCATTGTGTTTTTTCTATGTATGTCCTTTGTAGCATACTTAGTACATCGTTTTACATGACATTTTATGCTATGTATGTTCACCATACTTAGTGCATTTGTTTTTCATCACATGCTATGTATGTCCGTTTTGCCGCATACTTAGTACATTTTCATCACATGCTTACATTTTGATATGACATTTGGTTTGTTAAGTGGGACCATATACATTCATTAACTTTGATCACGCCGCTCGTTAGTAGGTAATGGTACCATAGGAATTGACAACTCCCGTTCCTGACATCCTAGGTATGTTTGGATGAAAGGAATGTCCGAATCCGAAAAAACATAATACAAATAGACCTTTAATTTGTTTAAGGGCTTATCACCACAGTCACAAGGCTTGGATGTATGCATTTTTACAAAACCGCATAAATGCTTGTATTCAGTATAGCATGCATTTCCACAAGACATAACGTTGATTTAAACCACGTTTTACTTCAATACATTGTTTTGTGCATTTTTATCTATGGCTCAGTAGATATATATATACATTTCACTTGCCATACATGACATTTTGTTTACACATTACATAACTGACATTTGACATAGACATTTTGATATTGGCATACATATTTTATGGACTATATTTGACATAGACATTTTGACATGGTTTACACAAAGATATTTGACAAATGGTTTAGACATGGGCAATTTACACTGGTAGTTTGTTTGGGTAAAGTGATTTAAGTAACGAGGCGTGTGTAATATGATACAAGCATGGTGGATACGCCGCTGGTACTTCCTATATATAAGTGCTTGTATCGTATTACATATCGTAGCGTTATTTGAATCATTTCAATTTAGACATATAACATTTCATACAAATAACATATTTTTCACAAGACAATGTTTTATAAACAACTTATTTTATACAAAACTCATTTTACTTGGTTATTCATTTAACCCCACATTATTCTTTTATATATCATCTACTTTATCATCGCTTTTCAAAAGATTTATAAAACAAGACATTTTACAAGGATCATGACTGATTTTGTTAAAACTACTTTTTCTAAACTTATAAGTCATGAATCCTATTTTACATAAAACCTATGTATCTCACAAGCATTTTTATGCTGACGTACCTATTTTCACATGTGTTTTCAGGAGCTGCAGCTTAGGACGATCGTGACACTAGGGCGGACCAGTGCCTTAGAGACTTAAAATAAAGATAGACTTAGTTTAATTATGTTGTGTACTCTTTGGTTCTTGTTTTGAAACAATGTATTCCACTCTTTGGTTGTTGAATAAAATATAATTTTAATTACCATGGTTGTGGAACAATAATTCTGTTACAACACTCCCCGACGTTTCCGCCACGATTTGATGTTTTACATGGTCGGGGTGTGACATTTTCCATTTGGTAATTGCCTCGATCTTTGTGGGATCCACATGAATTCCTTCATGATCGACTAAGTGTCCAAGAAACTGTACCTGTTCTAACCAAAATTCGCACTTAGAGAATTTAGCATAAAGCTTTTCCTTCCTTAATAGACTTAAAAGTGCGTGCAAATGCTTTGCATGATCCTCTTTACTTTTTGAGTAAATGAGAATATCATCTATGAAAACAATCATGAATTTATCCAAATATGGCTTACATATTCGGTTCATTATGTCCATAAATGCAGCTGGGGCATTGGTTAAACTAAATGGCATGACAGTAAATTCATAATGACCGTACCTTGTTCTAAATGCGGTTTTAGGAATGTCCCCTTCATGTACCTTTAATTGATGATAACCTGACCTTAAATCGATTTTAGAGAAAAATCGAGCTCCTTGCAGTTGAACGAACAGATCATCGATTCTTGGTAATGGATACCGATTCTTAATCGTGACCTTGTTCAATTCACGGTAGTCAATGCACATACGCATTGATCCGTCCTTCTTTTTTACGAATAAAATCGGTGCTCCCCATGGCGATGAGCTTGGCAGTATGAATCCTTTCTCCAATAATTAGTCTAATTGTTTCTTCAGTTCCTGCATTTCTGCGAGTGCCAAACGATAAGGTGCTTTGGCAATTGGTGACGTTCCTGGTAGTAGATGGATTCTGAATTCGACTTCTCTGTCCGGCGGTAGTCCTAGTAATTCTTCTGGGAATACGTCTGAAAATTGAGATACTACTGGAATATCTTTCAGTTCTTTTCCTTTAGTGTTAGTGATTATAGAAATCAAATACACTATAGACCCTTTTCTTATACAACTTGTTTTTTTCATCACAGAGATGAATTTTGTGGATCTAGATGGTTTATCTCATTTAATTGTGATCTTTTCACCCTCTGGTGAATTTACTTGAATAGACTTTTGATCACATAAAATACTGGCTTTATTGGCTATTAACCAGTCCATTCCTAATACAACATCAAATCCTGCCAGATTCATTGGGTAAAGGTTTGCCTTAAATTTTTGATTTAAAAATTCTATTTTTGCTCCCTGGAAGATTTCAGAAATCCTAATGGTTTCCCCATTGGCGGTCTCTACTAGACATTCTTGTGGGAGTTTAGTTAATTATTGATTAAGAAGTTTGCAAAATGAAGTATTAATAAAACTTTGGTTCGCACCAGAGTCAAATAATACTTTAGCAAAAACATCATTAACTAAAAACGTACCGGCTATCACGTTTGGAATCATCTTGGCTTCATCTACAATCAGAACAAATGCTCTAGCATTTTTAGTGTTCTTATTGTTTGTAGCTGGAGCTAACTTCGGACAATTTGGCTTGATATGACCTTATTCTCCGCAGTTGTAGCATATCCTGTTGTTGGCTTTCTTCCTGCAGTCTTCTTCCTTGTGTCCCGATATTTTGCAAAAATTGAAATATATGGAGCATTTTCCAGAATGCTTCCTTTTGCAATACTTGCAATAAGTTGCAGATGTAGAACCTACATTTTTCCCACGGTTGGAATTTCCAGATCGGAATTCCTGGGTAAGCCTTTGAGCTAGGTTCCTTCTTTGGTCTTCTTCTCGTGTACGCATTAACTCGCCTGTCAAGGTGTTTGCTAGTTCTACAGCTTCTTCTATGGTTTGAGGTCTAGCTGCCTTGACAACATGTCTAATCTCCCCGATTAATCCCCAGATGTAACGGGAGATTAATACTGGTTCTGGTGATGCAAGGGTTGGTACTATTCTAGCATATTCAAAGAATGTGGTAGTATAACCCTTACTATCTACTCCAGTCATCCTAAGGTTCAGAAACTTATTCGCTGTCTGTTCCTTTTCATTGGGAGGGCAGAAATTCCTTTCTACCATATTCTTAAATTCCTCTCATTCCATGTTGTAAACCCTATCACTTCCTCTAGATTGGAGGATAGTGTTCCACCATTCTAAGGCTGAGTTCTTAAACAGATTAGAAGCAAACATTATCTTGTCTTCTTCATCACACTTCCTTATTTTTAAAACAGCCTCAGTCTTTTCTATCCAGCGTAGAGTTGCAATGGGTCCTTCATTGCCCGAGAATTCTATTGGTTTGCAGGACCAGAATTCTTTATAAGAACAACCATAAGGCATGGTTCTTCTTCTTTTGGGAATGGTCGCTTGAAGTACAGGTCCATTGTTCACGCTGTGTTCAGGTTCAGTTGCTCGCTTACTGCTATGCTTACTTTTATTATCTGCTTCCTTAACAGTTTGAATAATAAATGGCATTGCATCTATAATTCCTTATGCCACTATGTGTTGGATGGCACTATTATCCACTTAGTTTCCATTGTTATTGTTGTTTGGATTTTCATTAACCGGGTTATTGTCATTCAGGTTTTCATTGTTCAGATTTTCCTGGTTCACTTCGTTATCCATCTGAATTTTAAACATTTACCACCCATTAATATCCCAAAATAATATTTAATATAGCCAATCACATGACACGCATTTTGGTCAAAAGCGTCGATCATTGCGACTTTACTCTATTTTTATATAATATGCATCTACTACAAACCGATACTGGAAATTAAAATTACAATACTGACTGAAATTTAAAGTTACACTACTAGTAGTAGGCATCCGTAGTTTTTTTTTTCATACACACATATTATATATATATATATATATATATATATATATATATATTATATCATATTATTATTACTTCTACCATCTCCACCATCATTTTCAAGGATATGGATTCATCCAAAAATCCATATTGCGCCCGTCGTACTTCCAGACGAGTCGCTCTCCCACCTGTCTCATCCTTTCACTACTCTCTAAAATTTCCTCACCAAATGTCCTGAGTTCTTGTACATTGTCTGCACTCATTGGGGGTGCAGGTTCTAGGATTGGGTTTGGAATCTAGGGTGCGGGTTCCTGGTATGGGGGTGTAGGTGCCTGAAATGGGTAAGGATTCTCTAACATCTCCCTAATGTATACATCGTTATCGTAATAGGGATCTAGAGGGTCCAACCCTGGGTAGGCTCCTAGGTTCGGCATGGGCATGTCTTCGTGTATGGGGTAACGTTGCACATAGTCCCTATTGTCGTCCCACCATGGGTCGTAATTTGGGTCTAAGGGATTTGGTGCGGGTACCCTAGGTATCTCCTCCGGGTTAAAATCATGCATTTCTACTTGATTTTCAAGGTTTTCTATTTCCATTGGTTGGTCAGGAATTGGTGGTTGTGGTTGGGGTGCTAACATGCGCTCCAGGTTAGGGTCAGCTGCAGTGGTTGCTAAGATATTGAAATTATCTAAACTCATATTAATCATGTCCTGGGCATGGGCATCGGTTTCTCTTTTGGTTGCGGCTAGTGCTTTCTGTTCTTGCAACTTTTTCATACACTTTCTACGCTCATGTGCTCCCCGACTGAACCATCCTCTTTTTTTTTTAGGGAATGGCTCTTCAGACTGAGCCTTAAATACGAATATTCCTTCTTCAGTATCAGCAGAGTACCCTGAGAGGGCAGGCTGTGAAGATGCACCTTCGCTTCTAGGCGAACCAGACAATTGACGGTACGCGTCAGATGGTCCTTGGTCGCTCATACTGTAAACTAACAAATAGTCAAATAACACACAATACTAAAATACAGTTATGCACATAGTTCCGTAATTTATTTCCTAACAGATTGAATTTTGGTGTCAGAAGAACACTTCTGTGGCTGAATCAGTGGCTTAGCTCTGATACCACCTTCTGTCGCAACCCCCGCCCCCTATCTGTCCCGGGAACGGGCGGCCTCGAACAACTGTGTCGGTGGTATCGGTGTTTATTAATTTGGCAGCGGAAATTACATCAGGACCGTAGCTAGGAAATATTTTATCAGAGTAAAACACCATATTTTATATAAATAAACATATTGGGATAAAACCCAAGTTTTTATTACAAACTGATTTATAGGGATAAATCCCATTTTATTGAAATAAACGCCTTCTTTTATTTAGGTAACTTTTATAGCCACTTTTCCAAGCCTTCAGTGCTGTCCAGCTGGCTTCTAGTTCGCTTTCACATTGTGTTACCTGAGACGCGTTTAAAAACATTTTGTCAGTGGGAAATACTGGTGAGTGCATCCCAGTTTAATCAAGTAAAATTTTATTAATTTAAACAGTATTGAGAGTGATTACAATGTTTATATCTACCCAATTACTCATTCAGTACTGTCAATCCTGACTGGTGGGTTATATTACACATTGGCTAACTCTTTGTCCAATGGTAACGTGTTCCACATTTTGTATACAAAACCCCAACATACCGGTAGTAATCGTAGAATTACAAAGACTCAATCACTGCTAAATTGCATTGTAAAATGGTTAAGGTTTTGTAAAAACTGTTTACAAAAAGGAGATTACTCATATTGTTATCTTAGGTTTTCTGTAAGGATTTCCTGAGAATTATCTATAATTTACACAAATGCACACGTGTTAGTATAATAACCCATTTTAACATTAGTAATACCCTCCCCGAGACGGCATTCCAACGACTACGTCGGGCAGAACCACGACAGCCATTACGGAACCCTAGATCAATCGGGCAGCATATCTAATACGTATCCAGGGGTTATGATACTTACAACGGAGCAGAACTTCATTATTTAGGGGAATATTATACCCGAGTATAGTGTATACTACGTGAAAATTAAGAGAAAGATCGAATATTTGAGCGACGTAAACTGAAGGCCCGAGCTCCAGCTTTATAGGGGCTGAAACCGGGTTCTCGCGGCCCACGTAAGCTGAGACCATGGGCTACGCGGCCCACGTAGTAGACCGGGTAGGGTCTAGCTTGTCTGGGTCAGCTTCCTAGCCACGACGTGTGGCTGCCACGTGGCAGCCCAGGGTCTCGCTGTGTTGACGATCGCTCGCGGCCCGCGTAAGATCCCTAAGGGGTCTACGCGGCCCGCGACAGCCCCAAAAATTTGATTTTTAATTAATTTTATTAATATTAAAGGTATTCGGGGTCCGTTTTCACGTATGGGGGTATTTTAGGACATATTGGGATTATTTAATATATTTTAGGGTGTCGAAAAATATTTTGAGGGTGTCGGTTTACTTTAGGGTTGTTATACTGTTCCTTGGTATACCTTCTTCCTGAATCTGCAGTTGGCGATAACCTGTTCAGATATCAATCCTGGAATAGTAGTTGGATTCTTGCAGTCGGTCGAATAAATCATTAATCCTCGGCAAGGGATACCGATTCTTGATGGTTAGCTTGTTCAGCTCTTGGTAGTCGATACTCATTCGAAAACCACCGCCTTTCTTCTTGACAAACAGAACTGGAGCTTCCCAAGGCAAGAAGCTTGGCCAACTATATCCCTTATCTAACAACTCCTGAAGCTGTGATGACAACTCTTGCATCTCTGAAGGCGCAAGTCGGTTTGGTGCCTTGGCTACAGGCGCGGCGCCTGGAACCATGTCAATGCGGGACTCGACTTGTCGTTGAGGAGGTAATCATGGCAAGTGTTCGGGGAAGACTTCAGGATATCCCCTTACCACAGGGATATCTTCGAGCTTAGGTTCTTCGGCTTCTTTGTCCATGACATGAGCTAAGAAGGCAACACATCCTTTACGCAAAAGCTTCTGTGTGTTCGAACAACTAATAATCCGTAGAGGCGTATCCTGCTTCTCCCCGTGTATCACTGTCATCTCTTCATTCGCCATCGGGATACGGATAATCTTCTCGTGGCAAACAATCTCTGCACGATTACTCAACAGCCAATCCATCCCAACCACGACGTCGAAGCTTCCCAGTTTAACTGGCAGAAGATCTATCAAAAACTCATGCTCTCCAAGCTCTATAACACAGCCTCTAATCACACCTTTGGCTTCTACTAGCTTCCTATTAGCTAGTTTTATCGAATACGGGATATCTAACTTACTTGCTACTAAACCAAGTATATTCTTAAACTCTAGAGATATGAAGCTAAAATCGGCATCAGTATCAAATAGCACAGATGCATAACGTTGACTAACAGGGGACGTACCGATAACCACGTTTGGATCCTAGCGTGCTTCCCAAGCTCCGATGTTGAGCACTCTTCCACGTGCCTAATTGTTTTTAGGGCAATATTTCCTGAAATGCCCTTCGTCTCCACAGTTAAAACAACCTTGACCACGTCCTTGATCATCACCATTTCCGCCTTGATAGTTGTTTTTGTCGTTGTTTCCTCCGCGATTTCCGCTACCATCTTGACCTCCATTTCCATGTTCAGTACCCTGCCTACACGTCTCCTTAACATGCCCCACTTTGCCACAGTTATCACATTTTCCATATCTACATCGCCCGGTATGATGACGTCGACAATTGTCGCACTTAGGTAGGATACCCATGTACTCTTTTCCCTTTTTGGCATTGTTGTTGTTATTCGCCCGATTACCCTTCTTGAAATTTGCGAACTTTCTCTTGTTACCTCCAGATGGCTCCACAAGAGTCTCCTTCTTCTCTTCATAGATTGAAAATTTTCCCAGTCTAACTGCTTCTTCAGTGAGCGCCACACCTAAGTCAATAGCATCGGTAATCGTTGGAGGTTTAGATGCTGTCACCATGCTTAGAATCTGAGGTGCCAATCCCCAGATGAAGCGTTCGATCCTCTTAAACTCTAGTTCCAACAGGTATGGAACAACTCGCGATAAATCATGAAATCTCTGCACATACTCAGCTATCTTTGAACCTTCCATCTTCAAGTTCCAGAATTTAGTTTCCAACTTCTGGATTTCCGCTCGAGAGTAATACTTCTTACGCATGAGCTCTTTCAGTTCATCACACGTCAAAGCATACGCAACAATCTCTCCCAACGTCTGAACCTGAAGGTTCCACCATGACAGAGCCCCATCTAGAAACAGTCCAGAAATGTACGTGACTTGTTGCCATGGAGTACAATTGCTCAATCACAAAACATAATCCATCTTCTCAACCCAACGCACAAAAGCTACGGCACCCCCAGTGCCGTCGAATTCCAGGGGCTTGCAGCCCAAGAACTGCTTGTAGGTGCAACCTGCTACATAAGCAACATCATTCACATAAGGCATTAGCAAAGCACACTTGGAAATGTCCAAACGTTTTGTAATGTGTCTTAAGTGACTAAACATTACCATTGGGTGGGTTATTTCCTGAGGTACCTCCGCTGTGTTTGGAGCGAAGGGCCTCGTGCTGTGCGATGGCATGCGAGATGCGCTCTTGTAATTCCGCCTCTGTCATCGGCAGAGGGTTGTTGGCTTCAGTGTTCCTTCGAGGCGACATCTTCTAAGAAGAAGATCGGATAGGTCAGGTCTTATTCGTCAAGTAAGTAAATAATCGTCTAAAGGTCGTATGTATGTGTATATATAAGCATTTATTATAGCAAGTAATCAAGCAACAACCAAATCATAGCACAATATATAAATCGACAAAGTGTTTAGTGAGAGCATGACGGTTGAGCTTTCATTAATTACCGACCACAATTACATTGTTTACAAAGTGTATCACATCAAGAGGGACATAGGATCACACTACCCCTGTCCAATAAGTCTGTCAATATACTAAAATCGCATAATCAAAAGGTGGTCTCCAAAAGGCTTCACAGTCTCGGCTCAATAGTGGTGATCTCACCAAAATTAATACAATCTGCATAAAACCAAAAACCAACTATGCTGATGGTGGAGGAGGAGGTGGAGGGAAGGAAAGCAAGTTGCGCGCATGAGCAAGCTCCTCCTCAAGCTCATAGACACGTCGAAGCAAGTAACTGATCTGCTGCTCGATTGTAAGGAAACGAGCATCAAACTCTGGAAAAGGAGTAAGAGCAACAGATGAGAGTGCAAAAGGAGAAAGTGATGAATGTGGAGGATCAAAAGCATACTGACAGAGATAGGGTAGAGGACGTGGTGTCAGCTTAAGCTCCAAAACTCTACGACTCAAAACCTCAAACTGTAGCTGAAGTGACAGGAGCAACTCATCCCGTGTGTAGCCTCCATAATGTGTGGGATGATAGGGGTCTGAAATCGGCATAGTGTATGGTAGGAACTATCGGAATGGCTTGTCCAGTGGTGAAGAAGTGAAAGGAGCAAACGGTGCAGCCTGAGGGATCTATGGAAAAACTGTGGAAAGCAAAAGGATCGTCACGCAGGTGCTGACTTGAAGTACCTTCCCCTGGACGGGGTGCAAGGATGTCCTGAAGGAAAACAATCGGCAAATCAGTGCGATGGACATCGGACTCTACAGGAGGGAGAGGAGCAACATCAGCGGGTGCGGGTGGAGGAATTATTGGCTCGGCAAAAGGAAAATCAACAGGTGCAGGTACTGGGTCGGGAATAGGGAGTGCAATATCTGGTAATTCAAACGGAACATGGTCAGGATTAGGAATCGGCTCAAGATCAAGAGGTGCAACATCAGGCTGACCCAAAGGAACAGGAGCTATCTCAGGAGCAGGCTTTGGGTCGTGTGGAGGTGTGGGATCTCGAGCAGGTGATAGTGCGGCAGACATAGCGGTGTCGTCGTCTGAGTCAGTAGCAAAAAGCTGCATTCCGGTCGTCTGTAAAGCTGAAGATGTCACAGACTCAAAGGAGTCTGAAACCGAATGCAAACTGGAATCAGAAGATACCTCAATGACAGGAATCTCAGGAGGTGGGACAGCAACAACATCCTCATCTATCTCTCCATCACCCTGGGCGTCGACAAGAGGACCATCAACAAAAAAATCAACGTCATCATTAAACAAATCGTCGAAAGGCCAATCCTCAGGAGGAATGGCCACAAGAGGAACAGGATCGAGGATCGGAGCCACAATGTGCTCACCATTGGGATGACCAATGATGAGGTGGTCATGGACTGAAACAGGGATGACAAAAGGATTCTCGTTAGGGAAACCATCAGCAAGGGTAAATCATCGCCAAAGTCTGGTATCGCGAACGGCTGGAAGTCGGCCTCGTCCTTGGACAACATGTCAGGATCACTCTCAGTATCTGACGTATATATCTCTGGCGAGGGCATGACCTCGTCATCTGAGGTGACTGCCATCGGGTCGCCGGCATCTGACAACCCACTCTCTGAGGATGACATGTGTGCCTGTATTGTCGTAATCCTAACATATGTACACATAGTAACCACTAACACCCAGTATATGCAAACAAAGGCAATTTATCATGTAATCATGTATCCACATCATCCTTCATGAAACTTTCTCTATCTTTCCTAGTCTACCTCATGCAGACTAAACCACCAATGTGACCTTGCAATCCTGTTTCTTGTCTTTCCTTTTTTGTAAAACGTTTGTTCCATGGATCTGGACGTTGTGTGTATATGCAATGAAAACATGTCGTAAAAATATTTTCGTGAGAGAGCCCTAGTTATTGTAGTCTAGACTTGAGAAGGAATCCTAGTTCGCTACAATCGAAGCTCTGATACCAAACTGTCACACCCTGACTTTTGCGGAAGCGTGATTATGTGTGACTTGCTTAATATCATTGCATTCAACCATAAAAACTATATGATAAAACCAAGATGTTCATCCATAGATAGTTTTCAAAATAATACAACCGTCATTGTTTAACATCAAACTAAGACTTCAAGTTTAGATTATATGACAACCAAAGCTTAAAGTTCTATACTGGACTTCACAATAGACACTAATAAAAGCGAGACTTTGAACCATGTACTCTATCAAGGATAAAACACATGATTCAAACCCTTCAGTACTCGATGACATCTTCTATTAAACACACAACTTGAAATCTTGAACGCCCGCCAGATCCATAATCAATTTCTTGAAATACATGTAGTTTGAAAACATCAACAAAAGTTGAGCGAGTTCATGTGTTTAGTATGTGTGAACGAACATCCTTGAAAACATTTGTAAGTATGTATGTATGTACTTGTAAACCGGTATAAAAGCAACAAGGAAACAGATCAATTAATGTGTAGCTAATACATTAATATTTGTGACGTGATGCAGGAAGGCTCAAACCTAGCAGATTTTGTACCAGCCTCCAGCTGTAAGACATAGTCACCACATGGTCCATCCTGCGGGCGCATGGGTGGGGCTCGCTACACCCAAATAGATCTATCACTCATGTCCCTCGGTCCTACAACAAGGATTAATGGTCTTAAGCGTTGTACCCACCACTTACATGATCTAGCAGTACCTTTCCTTAGCTAACCATACCACATATAAACGTTTGTAAACAATTTGTAATATGTACTTCACCCCCGAAGTTATAAACCGAAAATAGTTAAAAGAAAAGGGGGACATGAACTCACAGTTTTGCGTTCTTCAATTCAACCCAACATAACTCATAGCTGATACTCGTCCGCACGACTTCCTACAACGTACTACGGTTTATTAGATGGGTGGGTCGTGCCTTGACCTTTTAGTCTTTATTAGTGTCTTGAGTTACGTTTCATTGTGTCATATTATTCCAAGTTATATAATTATTTGTTAAAATAATAAATATTTTAACTTAAATTATATTTATTTAATTTCAGAATATTAGTTAAAATAATATATTTTAACTTGTCACACTTATGTATGAATATTTCCCCAAGGATGGGTGTATTTATACTCATATTCTTATACTTGTGTATTTTTGCCAAGTTTCAGTGGTGTATTCCGGTGTATATTTATACGTACGAGAATACGTATTTTATTGTGTTTATTAAGTATCTTATACTTAATTTTTGTATTTATTTTTCCGGAATAATATTTCAAATAAAAATACATCAATATGTATTCCCAATATATATTTTAAGAAGTATTACATAGAAAATTACTTATAATTTTCCTTTGGCAAAAATATTTATAAATTTCGTATAAGTCTCAAAAACAATATATTTTCAAGTTTAATTTGGAAAATATATATAAACTTATTTTTCACCCAAAAATAATGTATTTCATGTTTATTCAAGAAAATATATATTTTCTCCCAAAAATAATATATCTTCTAATAATTCCAAGAAAATATATATTTTTACTTACCAAAAATAGTATATTTTCTCCTTGTCAAAAAAAAATATGATATATCTTTGTAATAATTGTAAATATCATATTTTTGTTCTCTTGTGCCCAAAATACTATTTACCAAAATATACTTATGAATTAAATTCCGGAATATTTTTGTAAGTTATATTCCTTGTTCGGTTTCTCCAATATTTTGGGTATAATTTGTGTATTTAATTCTTGGAATTTTGGTAATATTTTGGGTTGTAATTTCTTAGTATTTTGGTGAGTTATATTATTTCAAGTCCTAAAATAATATAACTAATACACATAATATACAAATAATCACACACATGACGACATCTAAATATATATTTACTAAATACATATTTAGTCACTTTTATTTACAAAAACCAACCTCCAATATTTATAATTTTTGTAATAAAAATTATGGCAAACTTTATATAAAAATTTATGGTTTAAAATATACTTGTAAATATTTGTTTAAAAATATTTTTTTTTCTAGGTGTATAATTTTTAAAATTTTTTTGCCATAGTTTCCCCTTAAAAATGGAGGTTTCCATGCTTTCAAAGCATATCATTTTCTTTTATAAATCACCACAATCAACAATAAACCAATCAACACTTACCAATTTGCCAAAATCAAGCATAAATTACTACTTCATGAACTTGAAAATTTACAAAAATTTGTAGTATCTTACTAGTGTGTTTAGTAGGCTTAGTTACCCTTTAAAGTGTGGTTGTTTATTTAAAAACATCATTTTTGAAGAATTTAGATCTTCACAACTTGTAAATCATTTTTCTAAAAATGTTTCTTCTTGAGTTTTTCTTGTTACATATATATTTCTACACTTGTTTAACCACCAAAAATGTGGTTAATCTCTTTAAGTACCAAGTTTATATGAAACTCGTATTTTTAACTTGATTTCTTGAAAAACCATTCTTGAAAGAATAGATTTACAAGAATTTATATTTACTTTAATCATCATTTTACAAGAAAATCAATTTATACTTTCAAGTTCATGCTTTACATATGGATGATTACTTTGATCTTAACATAGTCATCCTCTAATCTTGTTAGATCATGTCTTTAATCACCATCTAGCAAGAATCATATGATGTTAACATCATAAACATGAGAAATCAACAATCAACAAGCATAACAACACTTAAACAACATGATTTCTTATGATTTTAGTCTTATGTTATAGTTTCATGTTCAAGATTCATAGTGTTCTTCAAGATTACCAACTTGTATCATTCTTTAACCACTTAAACAAGATGTAAAAATGGATGGAGATGATCTTACTACTAGCTCAAGGCTAGGGATGATCACAAGTTGAAGAAGAGGTGGATAAAAGCACTTGCAAGAGGTCCTTCAACTTCCAAGAGTTCCTAGCTTCCTTATACACCTTCTTACACCTTAATATCACTAGAGAATGGGAGGAAGTGAAGTGAAAATGGTGGTAAGGGTGGTGGTGATCTTGGCCGTGACTAGAGGGAGGAAGAAGAGAGCTTTGTGTGTGTTGTGTTGTTGTAAAAGAATGAGAAATAATGAACTCATGGTCCAATTTATAATCCTCCAACAAAATGAAATCTAATGGATATTATGTTTAGTAAAGCAAGTGTGACACCTGTGCCTTCACGGCCATCAAACAAATACCGAACCAATGAAATATTGTATTTCATACTTGGGATTTGTATAAATATGTGCATCATTTGCACATATCAATTCTTGTTCGATTCCAAACTCTAAATAGCTTTCTGGAAGGTTATACGCGCACCGATGCGTAAATATAACCAGTTTAATGCAACGAACACTCCAGAATAGTGAAATAGGCTTAACATACCTTAAATAACCTTTACATAACTTAGAAATAAGTTTCGAAGGCTTTGGTATGGCAAAAATCAAGTTAAATCGCTTACAGGGACTAAAGTTGACAAACTGCGAAAGTATGCCAATTTGAACTGTAACGAACATTCCGGAACATGACCATAAGTTAAACATACCATAAATATCCTCTACATAGCTTAGAAATAGGCTTTGAGGTGTTCGGTATGCTAAAATAAACTTTTGGGTCATTCAGGGACTAAAAGTGCCAAAAAGTGCACAAGTTTGCACTTTCGCGCATAACTTACGTTCTGAATACATCCGGACATCCAAAAATTTATGTAAGCACTAAAACATTTTATTTTAGTGTTTGGTATGAGAAAAATCCATTCGTCACGCCATTTGGATCATTTTTCACGCTTATGCGCATTCCTTCGTAATTAACCGAACAACGTAACCGTACGGCTAAACGAACCGACACCCGAGATATTTTTGAACACATTTTAAGTTCTCTATACTTTAACTTCATTTTAGAACTTTGAAATGGAGTTAACGGGGCTTAAACGTGTCAAAAAAACGCATCGAAAACCAAGTTTTGAGGTTGCAGGGACTGAAACTGTAAATCTGCCAAACTAGGTCCGTAAGTAGGGGCCAGATGCAGCAAAACGTTTTTTTACAGCTGTTAACAGCCTTTAACACTCTCCAAAGGCCAAGTTCCAAGTGTCAAACTCTTATGGTGGATGGCAAATGAGTTACCACAACTTTCCAACAAGTGTACGACTTAGATTGTGCCCCCTTTTCCAAGAAATGATCCTAACGGTGAACCAAAAACTATAAATACCCACCTCCACCCTTCACTTTTCCTCACAAGAATCTGATCTTATGTGCTCTAAGTTGAAACCTTTGTTTCATACCTGAGCTATTTTGATCTAGATTAGCATTCGGGGACCCTTCGTAAGTGTTCCTTCGTTCTTTTATTGCTTTTCGAGTCCAAAAGTCAAACTTTGTTTGACTTTCTGCATTGACCAGTTTATGGTCAATGCGAAGTTCGTTTGAACTTCGCAACGTGATTGTAATCACGATGGATATAGTCCCTTGTGACTATGCCTAATGATTACCACGTTGTCTAGGGTCGTAAGGGTAAGCGATCTAATAAATCGCTTATACCTTCGAACCCGACCCATTTGGTCGATCATTAGGATCCGACCAAACACATTAGGTGACCATAGTATATAGGGAATAACCTTCCGAGGTTATACCTTATGGTCACTTCGTTTAAGTAGTTGTATGATAGGTAGTTTATATGCCTTAGGTAAATTACCAAAATACCCCTTTGATGCCAAAATTCATTTTAAATATATGTAACATAACTTTTGACATCTAAAATGATTTGACAACCATATTAGACATGTTAAGGCATATTTTACTTGTCATAGGACTAGTTAGGCGTTCCGAACGCGTTTCACGCGAGCGACGCGTTAAAGTAGCATAAGCTACCTAAACGGGTCGTAATGGGTCGTAAGCACTTATGTTAGGTTTCATTTAGTATGTAGGCTTTGTTAAACCATATTACACGAGTCTCCATACTCGTTTGGTTTACGAACCCGCATTCTATCCGATCTTCCGATTTAGGTCCGGTATATTAACATAGTTACCTATATTAGGTGTCGTTTGATTCCGTGATCTCTAGCATTGCTTGGTGGTTATCTTAGGACTTCTGAGCAATCTCAAGTGAGTACATAGACCCCTCTTTTACTGTTTTCCAAACATTTTGGGGTGGAACACATGTGCCTACTTGTTACTTTCGTGCTTTCCATGTTTTCACATCATATACTTGCTATATTCATTAGTACATTTATAGTACATGATCTCATTGTCTTACATTACATTTTATGCTATGTATGTCCATTTAGTTCATACTTAGTACATCGTTTCACATCACATCACATGCTATGTATGTTCATTTGTTGCATACTTAGTACAGTTGTTTTCATCACATGCTTACATTTTGATATGATATTTGGTTTGTTTTGATGGATCAATATACATTCATTAACACCGATCACGC
The DNA here is from genome assembly GCA_030545235.1 of Helianthus tuberosus. NCBI lineage: Eukaryota > Viridiplantae > Streptophyta > Magnoliopsida > Asterales > Asteraceae > Helianthus > Helianthus tuberosus. The sequence continues at coordinate 43,820,093 of CM060426.1, read as the reverse complement.
CGTTCGTTAGTAGGTAGTGATACCATAGGAATTGACAACTCCCGTTCCGGACATCCTGGGTAGGTGGGGATGAAAGGAATGACCGAATTCGATATACATTTACAACAAGATAGACCTTTAATTTGTTTAAGGGTTTATCGCCACAGTCTCAAGGCTTGGATGTATGCATTCTCACAATACCGCATAGATATTTGTATCAGTATAGCATGCATTTCCACAAAACATAGCTTTGATTTAAACCTTGTTTTACTTCAATACTTTGTTTTTGTGCATATGGTTTAGTTGATATATTTCACTAGCCATACATATCATTTTGGTTAGACATTACATGATTTACATTTGACACATAAACATTATTGACATTGGTTACATATTACATGATTTACATTTGACACATAAACATTATTGACATTGGTTATACATTACATGACTTACATCTTGGCAATAAACATTTTGACATATTATTCAATACGTTTGGCAATTGGCTTAAACATAGACATCTTACATTGTTGGTTTGGTTTGAGTAAGTGATTTAAGTAACGAGGCGTGTGTAATATGATACAAGCATGGTGGATACGCCGCTGGTACTTCCTATATATAAGTGATTGTATGGTATTACATATCGTAGCGTTATTTGAATCATTTCAATTTGAGACTTATAACATTTTATACAAATAACATACTTTTCACAAGACATTAATTTACAAACAAGTTACTTTTTTTACAAACTCATTTTACATGGTTATTCATTTAACCATACATTATTCTCTTATTTATACATATCATCTGATCTTATCGTTTTTCAAATGATTTACAAGACAAAGCTAATTACAAGGTTCATGACTAAACATTTTCTCAAACATAAGTCATGAATTCTGTTTTCACAAAACCTATGTATCTCACAAGCATTTTTATGCTGACGTACCTATTTTCACATGTGTTTTCAGGATATGATGCATAGGACTTATCAAGATACACATAGGCGGACTTGGGCCTTAGTGACAATCAAAGATGCAAGACTAGTTATTTATGTTATGTTTCTTTGATTGTTAAGACATTGTAACTCTTTTAATCAATAAAACAATATTTAAATTTCCATGTGTTACGAAACAATGATTCTGTTACAACACTCCCCGACGTTTCCGCCACGTTTTGTTGTCCTACGTGGTCGGGGTGTGACAGAAAAGTTGGTATCAGATCTCATGGTTATAGGGAATTAGGTTATTAGTAATGCTTTGACCTAGTCTATAACCTTTCTAGGACCCTAACATGAGTTTACTTACGTTTAGTCATAAAACAATACTGCCACCTATCCTTAGGCGACAACCACAACAAGAACATAAATTTCAAAACCGCTTTGAAAACTAATCATCTGTTCTAGGATGATGGATTACTAGGTTTTGAACCCTCTATTGTAAGGTTTTGAACCCTCTGTTATATGGTTTTGAACCCCTTTGAATTTTCAAAAATCTCGTCAAAGTTTGGGTCGTATAATGTGAACACGTGCAAACTGGAAGAGTGAATGCCTGTACCCTAAGTTTTCTGTCGAAGGCTAGAGTGTTCGTACAAATCCGTAGTATCGGACCAGTCACTCTTACCTGGGAACTCTTGGGGTGAGTGTTCACTTATAGGCGAGCATGTCTTCAATGATACATTAATATGATCCGTTCACTTTGATTAGTCACCATCTCATTTGTTTGCCTTAGGTAACAAACAAATGATCGCAAATTCTTATGCATTGCCATTCTGTATTGTTTATCCGATGACGTTTCACTTGTTTCTTCCTATGTCTTTCATTTTCTTCTAGAATGTCTCTCCATTACGATGACGCCCAGATATCCGAGCAGACTGCCAAATTTGCCCAGCGAATAGGCGAAGTAGTCCTGAAGACTGTCGAATTAGCTACTGCCATGTATCGTCTCCAGAATGAAGCCACTCAAGAATCACCAAAGGAGACGGAAGCCAAGCCTTCACCAAAACCAAAGAAACGTAAAGCTTCAAAGAATCCCGCAGCGGTTGCACCAAAACAGGCAAGACCTAGCCAAGTGACGGCACCACCAGCCAAGAAACCAATCAAGGAATCAAAGACCATGGATGAACGATCCCCTAAGAAGTCAAAAAAGCGAAAGGCTTCTCAGAACTTCGCCATGGTCGCTCACAATGGTAAAGCCGTCCCCAACCAACCAGCTCAACCCCCTGCTAGGAAGCCATACAACGGAACTGCACCCTTGTGCAACCAATGTAGCATTCATCATCAGGCTAGCGTGAAGTGCCGCAAATGCTAAATTTGTGGACTTATAGGTCATACGGCAAGGGTTTGCCCAACTACAGCAGTACCAAATCAAACAAGACCCGTCCGGGTGGCAACACCACCTGTTAAGAAGCAATACAAGGGAACAGCACCAATATGCGACAAATGTAATGCACACCACTTAGCTCACCTACAGTGTCGTTTGTGTGCATCATGTGGGCGACTCGGTCACCTGGCAAATGCTTGTCGATTTACCCCAAACCAAAGTGGTCCAAACCAACCACAAGCCAATCCTGCTCAAGCTCGCTTTCCGCCTGGATCGTGCTACAACTGTGGCGAGACAAGCCATTTCAGGAACAAATGCCCAAAGCTTGCTAATGAAAATCCAACCCTTGGATGAGCATTCGGCTGAACAAAGGATGTTGCTGTCTTATGCCTTGGTTTCTTTTGTTTTCGTGTATTGTGAAACAATATGTCTCGTTCATAAATAAAAGTTGTTGTTCGCAATTCTGATATACAAGTATAATCACATGTGTTTATGGCATTTCCCTATAATACCTGTATTAAGGAACTATGTTCCTTACAAACTACTCTTGTGATTCTCTCTTTCAAATGATCGCTCATGATTCCCACGAAAATTTTAAGTACTCGTTTCACTCTAAGAAACAAAGTACAGAAAATAAAGTGACATTATGAGTAATCATGCTTCTGCACATCAGTACCTTTGAATCCTTGGTTAGATAACTAAGGGTATTTTCAAAACTCATACCCATTACGTTTTGATTTTTCAACATACACAGTACAAGTATTTCAAAAACAATCTTCATGATCTCAAAACGTTTCATATAGTTTGAAAACAATTTTTTTTTAAAATACATTGTCTATGTTATTTCAAAAACATTGGCTATGTTTTCAAAAACAACCTTCATAATTTCAAAATGTCTCATATAGCCTGAGAACAATATTAATACAACATATTTTCTTATTAAGTGCATGATTTCAAAAGCATCTTTCATGTTTCCCAAAGACCTTATACATAATTTCAGAATTCATCTCGCATAATTTTAAAACACTTTTATAAATATACTTACCTAGTACACCTACTTTATGATTTCAAATGTATTATATATAAGGTTTCAAAAACATTGAACACATTTTTTTTAAGAACCCCATGCATAGTTTTCAAAAATATTTTCCTCATACATTGACTTAGCCTTCAAATTCCGCTTTATATGTCGCCTTGACATAGCTAGCATCTCAACTTCATAAGCATTTTACTTCATGTTTTGATTTAAGCACGTCCAATGCAAGGTTTCAAAACAGGTTTCAAAACATCTTCAACTTCTAAAATCCATATGGGATCTTTTTATCTTCACATTTAGACCCTTGTGGATGATTATCATTCAAATCAGAGTCCTTGATTGGATTCCTTATGTACCTAAATTCGAACATTTCGGTTCCTTATAATCGAAATCGAATTTTTCTTTTAAAAATCTTTCTATCTTTATAGTTAGATTCTTGATAATGTTTAAAGTACCAAATGAAATCCACGAGATGGATTCCTAGTGTGCTTTAAATACATGCACTCTGTTAGCAAAACTAATTAACAAATTAAAGATCTAGATAAACAATCTTTGTGGTTATATGACTATGTGTTTATGCATCTTGTGTTTTCTCTTATGCATTTTGTGTTTTTGTATACTCTGGATATTCGTTATCCAAATCCTCGTAGAATTTTTCATATCTTCATATGAGGGATTCGTAGTAGGATATTCAAAAAGGTACTACCTTAATTCCTTAATGGGCTTCTATGTAATAGTTAAGACCCTTGGATTATATAGTACCACTCCATGATTCATAAGAGACCCTTTTAGTGGTCTAGTCAAAAAGATTGATTCAAAAATCTGGTTAAGAATGACATGTGATGATATAAACTGAAAAGACTCCTTGGTTGTCTATTAAAATCATTTATTGATTTAATAAAAGGGACCCTATGGTGGTCTAGTCACACTCATCACAGGTTTGTTCCTTTGGTTTTCCCCTACACATTATAAAATAGACTGTGTGAACTATGCAAGGAATTGTCTAATTATGGACGCGTACATAATTATGAGATTCAGTGCACGGTAACCACAGTAAGATTTATTATGTGTAAGAACCGATAGTGACAACAATAACAAAATGAGAACGATGTAATGGAGGTACGGTGGACGCACCAATGGCGCTTCATATACTTGTATATAAGTGTCCCTCTTACATTGCAAGCATAATGTTATTAAAGTTACTAGAAGTTCAGAACCCTAACCAATGTTGTTCGATCTTTTCAACTTCATGTTTTCAAGCTCTCACAAGTTTCCTCTAAATAAATTTCGGGACGAAATTTCCTAAAGTAGGGGAGACTGTGACACCTGTGCCTTCACGGCCATCAAAAAAATAGCGAACCAATTAAATATTGTATTTCATACTTGGGATTTGTATAAATATGTGCATCATTTGCACATATCAATTCTTGTTCGATTCCAAACTCTAAATCGCTTTCTGGAAGGTTATACGCGCACCGATGCGTAAATATAACCAGTTTAATGCAACGAACACTCCGGAATAGTGAAATAGGCTTAACATACCTTAAATAACCTTTACATAACTTAGAAATAAGTTTTGAAGGCTTTGGTATGGCAAAAATCAAGTTAAATCGCTTACAGGGACTAAAGTTGACAAACTGCGAAAGTATGCCAATTTGAACTGTAACGAACATTCCGGAACATGACCATAAGTTAAACAAACCATAAATATCCTCTACATAGCTTAGAAATAGGCTTTGAGGTGTTCGGTACGCTAAAATAAACTTTTGGGTCATTCAGGGACTAAAAGTGCCAAAAAGGGCACAAGTTTGCACTTTCGCGCATAACTTACGTTCTGAATACATCCGGACATCCAAAAATTTATGTAAGCACTAAAACATTTTATTTTAGTGTTTGGCATGAGAAAAATCCATTCGTCACGCCATTTGGATCATTTTTCACGCTTATGCGCATTCCTTCGTAATTAACCGAACAACGTAACCGTACGGCTAAACGAACCGACACCCGAGATATTTTTGAACACATTTTAAGTTCCCTATACTTTAACTTCATTTTAGAACTTTGAAATGGAGTTAACGGGGCTTAAACGTGTCAAAAAAACGCATCGAAAACCAAGTTTTGAGGTTGCAGGGACTGAAACTGTAAATCTGCCAAACTAGGTCCGTAAGTAGGGGCCAGATGCAGCAAAACGTTTTTTTACAGCTGTTAACAGCCCTTAACACTCTCCAAAGGCCAAGTGCCAAGTGTCAAACTCTTATGGTGGATGGCAAATGAGTTACCACAACTTTCCAACAAGTGTACGACTTAGATCGTGCCCCCTTTTCCAAGAAATGATCCTAACGGTGAACCAAAAACTATAAATACCCACCTCCACCCTTCACTTTTCCTCACAAGAATCTGATCTTATGTGCTCTAAGTTGAAACCTTTGTTTCATACCTGAGCTATTTTGATCTAGATTAGCATTCGGGGACCCTTCGTAAGTGTTCCTTCGTTCTTTTATTGCTTTTCGAGTCCAAAAGTCAAACTTTGTTTGACTTTCTGCATTGACCAGTTTATGGTCAATGCGAAGTTCGTTTGAACTTCGCAACGTGATTGTAATCACGATGGCTATAGTCCCTTGTGACTATGCCTAATGATTACCACGTTGTCTAGGGTCGTAAGGGTAAGCGATCTAATAAATCGCTTATACCTTCGAACCCGACCCATTTGGTCGATCATTAGGATCCGACCAAACACATTAGGTGACCATAGTATATAGGGAATAACCTTCCGAGGTTATACCTTATGGTCACTTCGTTTAAGTAGTTGTATGATAGGTAGTTTATATGCCTTAGGTAAATTACCAAAATACCCCTTTGATGCCAAAATTCATTTTAAACATATGTAACATAACTTTTGACATCTAAAATGATTTGACAACCATATTAGACATGTTAAGGAATATTTTACTTGTCATAGGACTAGTTAGGCGTTCCGAACGCGTTTCACGCGAGCGACGCGTTAAAGTAGCATAAGCTACCTAAACGGGTCGTAATGGGTCGTAAGCACTTATGTTAGGTTTCATTTAGTATGTAGGCTTTGTTAAACCATATTACACGAGTCTCCATACTCGTTTGGTTTACGAACCCGCATTCTATCCGATCTTCCGATTTAGGTCCGGTATATTAACATAGTTACTTATATTAGGTGTCGTTTGATTCCGTGATCTCTAGCATTGCTTGGTGGTTATCTTAGGACTTCTGAGCAATCTCAAGTGAGTACATAGACCCCTCTTTTAATGTTTTCCAAACATTTTGGGGTGGAACACATGTGCCTACTTGTTACTTTCGTGCTTTCCATGTTTTCACATCATATACTTGCTATATTCATTAGTACATTTATAGTACATGATCTCATTGTCTTACATTACATTTTATGCTATGTATGTCCATTTAGTTCATACTTAGTACATCGTTTCACATCACATCACATGCTATGTATGTTCATTTGTTGCATACTTAGTACAGTTGTTTTCATCACATGCTTACATTTTGATATGATATTTGGTTTGTTTTGATGGATCAATATACATTCATTAACACCGATCACGCCGTTCGTTAGTAGGTAGTGGTACCATAGGAATTGACAACTCCCGTTCCGGACATCCTGGGTAGGTGGGGATGAAAGGAATGACCGAATTCGATATACATTTACAACAAGATAGACCTTTAATTTGTTTAAGGGTTTATCGCCACAGTCTTAAGGCTTGGATGTATGCATTCTCACAATACCGCATAGATATTTGTATCAGTATAGCATGCATTTCCACAAAACATAGCTTTGATTTAAACCTTGTTTTACTTCAATACTTTGTTTTTGTGCATATGGTTTAGTTGATATATTTCACTAGCCATACATATCATTTTGGTTAGACATTACATGATTTACATTTGACACATAAACATTATTGACATTGGTTACACATTACATGATTTACATTTGACACATAAACATTATTGACATTGGTTATACATTACATGACTTACATCTTGGCAATAAACATTTTGACATATTATTCAATACGTTTGGCAATTGGCTTAAACATAGACATCTTACATTGTTGGTTTGGTTTGAGTAAGTGATTTAAGTAACGAGGCGTGTGTAATATGATACAAGCATGGTGGATACGCCGCTGGTACTTCCTATATATAAGTGATTGTATGGTATTACATATCGTAGCGTTATTTGAATCATTTCAATTTGAGACATATAACATTTTATACAAATAACATACTTTTCACAAGACATTAATTTACAAACAACTTACTTTTTTTACAAACTCATTTTACATGGTTATTCATTTAACCATACATTATTCTCTTATTTATACATATCATCTGATCTTATCGTTTTTCAAATGATTTACAAGACAAAGCTAATTACAAGGTTCATGACTAAACATTTTCTCAAACATAAGTCATGAATTCTGTTTTCACAAAACCTATGTATCTCACAAGCATTTTTATGCTGACGTACCTATTTTCACATGTGTTTTCAGGATATGATGCATAGGACTTATCAAGATACACATAGGCGGACTTGGGCCTTAGTGACAATAAAAGATGCAAGACTAGTTATTTATGTTATGTTTCTTTGATTGTCAAGACATTGTAACTCTTTTAATCAATAAAACAATATTTAAATTTCCATGTGTTACGAAACAATGATTCTGTTACAATACTCCCCGACGTTTCTGCCACGTTTTGTTGTCCTACGTGGTCGGGGTGTGACAGTAAGGGACAAGATCTCATAAAATAAACAAATAAAATCAAGGTGGGGTCCACCTTGTAACCGTGTAGTTAGGGAGAGTCTTGGTTAAGTTGAAATGGGTAGTTAAGTTAGTTAGTTAGATTATAAGTGTTTTAGTTAGGGTATTAGTTACTAGTATGTTATATAGTGTGTTACGATGTTCGGGGACCATAACTTGCTTGGTAATGTTAAAACAATGCTTCTACTGAAAATTTGGTGTTTCGAGTAGTGTCCGGTTGTTCGGTTGGTTATCGGTTTGTTAAGGTGTTAAACTACGCAGTTTTGTGTGCTTTATGTTACCTTTTGTGGCAGTTTTGATTCCTGACACTTAGGAAAGCATTCAGGACCATTTAACCATATTTTTGCATGATATTAAGTTGTTTAATTGCTGAATTTTGCTGAATTCTACAGTTTGTGTGAGTTTTAGGCACTTTCCGGCACTTAAAACTATCACTAGAAAGGCAGTTTCATGATCCTTACTTTCCTACACACTATACTAGTGTAACTCTTGGTTTCTGGCTCATTCTGTATCTCAATACCATGTCTGTCTATGTACTGAACTCCGTCAGCATTTTTCTGATTTGTCTGATAACTGTGTTATCTTTGTTTCGTGCACCATTTGAATCAATAAAGTGTTGCTTGTAATAATGATATGACATTTGCAATATATGATGCACATGTACGTATGATAACAATAATCAGATAGTATTCATGTCATAAATGTTAAATCAGCACAATCATTAAGCATTAATCACTGTTTAATAATTGTACGGATACATGCAAATTTGACAGTTGTCACATTCTCCCCCTTTTAAGAAAATTTCATCCTCGAAATTTAAACTACATTAACTCCTTAGGGTTACGTTATACGTGCATGGATATGAATAATACCGAAGTGATTAACCACGAAACCGAAACAAGACTTATTCGAATCAGGTGAATCCAGGGACATATTACAACATTAAGAACCCAACGGTTAAAAGGTATATGTTTCAGAATTTGATGTCAAAGGATACGAGACGTATAGATGTATAATCTAGTGTAACTTAGTTAACATATTTTTGAAACCAGGTCAATATGTTGAAAATTGCCGAAAATGTACTTTTGATGCATAAAACCTCTTCATAAAAATAAGACTTTCAATGAGATGATATAGTTTTTTAATGAAATTTGACAAGCTATCGTATAAGGAAAAAAAGTCATTTTTATGGGAAAAGAGGTGTTTTCATGACTTTGCAGTGATTGATATCCCATACCAGAAATTTGACAAACTGATTAATTACTGTCTTATTTAGTTTATCAGAATTGTCGAGGATTACCCAAAATTAGTGTATGATCATAACTTAAACCAATACAACAGTTATTTCATGCGTATTATGTCTCATATAATTATAGAAAGAAACTTCATATCAATGAAAGTGTGTCTGTTACTTAAATGACCTTCAATAATGTTTGATGATCCTGCTCCATCAACTTTCCATGTTGCTGCAGCCTTCAATTTTGCAAGAGATAATATTCTGAGTTAACTTGTTGACTTTGACCCCAATATCTCTTTTCTATGATCTACAATAAGAATATATAACCATGACAAACCCTTATAATATTTATCCCTACTTAGTATGCGCATATATAGCCTAAAGAAGTTTTTTCTATTATTACAAAGTAAATATTGAAAAAAAAAACATAAAACTAATCTATGACCAGTAAAAATACATACATAACCAAATCATATTTACTGAAGGCTCAAACATAGATCAACCAATTACCAAACCCAATATTCCAAAAAACAACTCACATATATACTTTAAAAAAATCAAACAAAAACAAATTAGATTACCATGGTTGCAAAAATCAATGAAGGACACTCAACCCAAACAGTCTCTTCTTGTGTGGAAGAAGTATTGACCTCCAATCCTGAGATGAATAAAAATATAGTTCACTAAAATTGATAATAAGTAATTTCATTATCGAAATCATAATCATTAAAACCCATGAGGCGATATAAAACGTAACCAGAAACCCCGGTATCTTAAACAACCCTAAACAACTTGATCGGATTTCTAAAACAACCCTAAACAACTTAATTCGTCAGAATGTAGACCGGGCTTAAATCGACAATAAAAAGGTTAGAGATTTAATGCTTACCGGAGTATGAGTGGAATCGCGATCCTACGCCTTCACGTCGTCGCCGCCACGCCTCCAAGTTCCTCCCTTCTCTCTCTATCGTCTGTATCTTTCTCTCTTTTTATAACTCTCACTCTCTCTTCAACTAACTGCAGCCAAATTGAAGGCTAGTACGATTAAGTTGAATTTTTGTGAAGTTAGAGGGGTTGAAGAATTGAAGGTATGAATTTGAATTGCACATTGAAGAGGCTAATTATTGAATTGCTAGTAGCAAGCAAATCACACTAGGGGGGAAGGAAGAGTCACAACAGGCGATAGGGTTTTTTTGCTTTAAAGAGGGAAGCCAGTCAATTTAATTATCAAGTATTTAACAATACTTAATTTATAAAGGGGTTTTTTACATATTTCCCCCTCCTAAGCTGGCTTATTACGTATTTCTCCAAACAAAAAAAAACAATTACATATTTCCCCTTCCTAACCCATTTATATTACATATTCACCCTTTTCATTAAAATTACTCTTAAAATGACTATTTTACCCTTAATAAACTATTAAATGAATATTTACATATTTCTCATATCTAATATCATCAATTAATTACATATTTCCCAGATTCATAACACATATTTCCCTTTTCGTTGAGCATACCGGACAATAACGATGACTACTAAATGCTCAATACACGATTTTCTTTATCAAATTAATTAATTAGAAGGAAACTTCGTCTCTAAAGAGTCATAATGGAGGTCACTTTAATTTTCTACAGTAGATTGGTTATTTAAATCATAAAGAATGCATCTTCGTAGGCTCTTGTGTTTTCATAAATTCTTAAGCATGATGCCACAATGGATCTGTTATCACACCCCGACCGGGTAAAACAACAAACCGCGGCGGAAACGTCGGGGAGTGGAGCGATAGAATTATTGTTTCAACAACCATGGTAATTAAAGTTTTGTATTATTAAGATTAAAATTTACATTGTCTTGGAGTTCAACAAAAACATAACATAAATACTGTCTTTTAAGTCACTAAGGCCCAAGTCCGCCTTAGTGAAAGCACAAACATCATCATGCATTAGCACTTGAAACACATGTAAAAATAGGTACGTCAGCATAAAAATGCCTGTGAGATACATATGTTTTATTTATGCAGGGTTCATGACTTGTAGTTAAAAGAAGTGTTTAACAAAAATATAGTCATGAACCTTGTAAAATGTTTTCCTTATAAACTCATATGAAAATCGATGTGAAAATCAAATGAAAATAAAAGGATAATGCATGGTTAAATGAATAACCAAGTAAAAGTGAATTTGTATAAAATGTGAAATTTGTAAAACAATGTCATGTTCTTGTAAAAATGTTTCATGTCCTTGTCAAAGTGGTTTAGATAACGCAACAATGTATAATACAATAAAAGCACTTATATATAGGAAGTACCAACGGCGTATCCACCATGCTTTTATCATATAACACATAGCCCCGTTACATAAGTCACTTATCAATAACCAACCAAAATGTCTTGTTCAATGTCAAAAATGTTTATGTGTAAACCATGTTCAATGTCATGTGAGAAATGTATCATGTATAACCAAATGTCATGCATAGCAAGTAGAAAGTATCTACTAAAACTATGTGATAATGTCAATGTGAAAACAAATGTCATGTATGGTGAATAACAAGTAATTACTCAACCCCATAGGAAAATGTACAAAACAAGGTTTTTAAATAAACCTAATGTTTAAATCAAATGTTATGTTTTGCAGAAAACAATGCCTTATGATTACAAACATTTATGTAGTAATGTTAATCGCATACATTCAACCCTTGCGACTGTGGCGACATACCCTTAAACAAATTAAAGGTTTATCTAAGTTATGTATATCAGATTCTGTCATTCCCAACTTCCAAACAAACCGAGGAAGTCGGAAACGGGATTTGTCAAGTCCTATGGTACCATTACATACTACCGAGCGGCGTGATCAATGTTAATGAATGTATTATTGTCCCGATTAAACATACCAAATATCATAACCAATGTAAGCATGCTATGAAAACCATGTACTAGGTATGTGAAGAAACACTAGATAATTGACCGGAATCGAATTACCTAGGGGGTTTGGATCTGCATAAAAAAGGTTGGTTCTCTCTTGTTCGATCTGATGGAACAGTTCTTCTTCTCCGGTAAAACTCTGCAAAACAAAGCACCGTTAGCCTCGTCAAGGGGAGAAGAGGAGTTCTCTCCTTGACCCGACTCCGGCGTGAGAATAAGTATGGGTTTATGAAGAAGAAGAGGTATTGACGAAGTGTGTGTAACTTGAATTTCGTACCTGAATTGTTTCTCATATTTATAGCCGAGAGTTTTGAGCGGGAAAACTCGTTGGTGAAATGTTGACGGAAGATGCTAACCCCGTAAGCGGTTACATTTCCTTCCGTTAAGTTTCTCGATCCGACGTGAGTGCACACGGATCGCTGTTGAGATCTATGGCTGGGGGTTTGCCACGTGGAAAGTGATCAAGTGGAGGTTTCTCTCCAATTTCATGCCATCATCGTGATTTCAGGGATGCCTGAGGTGATGACACGTGTCCAGTCGGTTGTAACCATTTAGTGGTGCACGATTGAGTCCTTCTAGAAGGTTATTGCCATAATCCTGTGTGACTCTTTCTCGTGTGGCACCAATTGGGTAAATAATATCAAAGTCTGGATATTATTAGGCGGAAGTGTTTAACATAGGATTTTCATCCTTTGTTTATGGGGGAAACGCGTAAGGATTTATGATTTCCTTTCTGTCGCGCAAGTGTTGCCTGCTATCTGTCTCTTAAGCCTCCTTTGTAGGACCAGTGCGCGGCCGCGCAAGGTCAAAAGGGGCTGAAAGACAAGGTTGTGGTATGGTCCTAAGTACTTGTTACAAGGTTTTTGGTAGCTTACCCCTTCAAGTCCCCCCAGTCTAGTGTTGCTCTTATGCAAGTAAGTGGAGCACTGGACTTATGAGAGGAAAAAACTTTTTGGCGCAAAAGTAGGGAATCTTCTATGAGAAGATTTACTTTGCTTATTATAGAGATTTTGGAAAAATCTTTGACAGTAGGTAGCTGAGCAATTTTCGAAAAAGATATTTGTACCTCTTTTTTTTTAAACTGCTGGTACCTTGGGCGAAGAGTTTGTATAATCATGAGCTGACGTTAGGTGACGTTGTTTGTAATAAAAAATTAGTATTTGCGATATTTCTTTACCTTCTTGTCTTGGAATCCGTATTGACGCTTGTCAGTCTTCATTTACTGGACATGACATTTGTTCCTGTAGCGCCGTTTAGAAAAGACGTCTGTCAGGTGATCATGAGTTTCCCCTTTCCCGGGGTTAACTTGCCTATAAATATATTTGGGGGTTCTTTATCTCTTTGCTTGATTTGGGAAGAATGAAGACGAAGCGTTCTTTTCATACTCGACGACTTTTGGATATTTTGAGGATTTACGAGGCTGCTGAAGATCTCGTGCTACTTGCTGGTTCGCCACCATTAACGGCTAACAAGGAAATGGATTCGTTCAATCCTGATTCTTCGACTGTTGCCGGTTATGATTGTAAGGTTCTCCGGCAAAAGGGTGTTGTTGATGAGGAAGTCGGTGTACTATCTGCTGACGACCTGATGTCCCGTTTTTCGATGATCCGGAGAGGTGGATGCCAACTGGTGTATTATCGCCGGAAGAACCGCCGTGATGATCAGGTGCCGGTTGTTGATGAAGGTCCTGCTGTTGATTAGGTTAGGTTTGGGAAATTGTGTATTTCCCTTCTTTGACGTTTATGTTGGTTTTGCTAAAAAAATTTGAAGATCACTGTCGTGATCGTTGTGAATGGTTGTTTATAGATAATATATATATTTTTTGATGCACTGTCGTGCATGTAAGTGTCAGGTTGTGTTTGGATTACAATATGTTGCATATGTTTAATTGCTTTGAATAGGTTGAGCGAATGAGAATGGTATTGTACTCATGTGTGAACGTTTGTCTAAGATGCGCAAGGTTGTGCCCTTTTTAGACTGTTCATGAAGCGTACAATGTTTTTCCATATTGTTTTCGCGTATACCAAAAGAATTATATGCAATTTGTAACAAACAGTAACATGAGTAAAGATGATGCTTGTATTAATAGGGCGCAAGGCCAATAATACAAAGGATAATAAAGAAATACATTGCCTGTATACTTTTATTTTTGCGGAATGGTTTGGCTTATATGTAACACCTGGCGTTCCAGGTGCGGGGAACTAGTGTCCCATCAATTCTTTTCAGGGTGTATGCCCCCTTGCCTAAGACTTCATTGATGATGTATGGTCCTTCCCATTTTGGCACTAACTTGCCTGGTTTTTCCGCATTGGAAGCCTCATTGTCGTGCAAGACGAAGTCACCAGGAACAAAGGTACATACGCGTACGCGCGCATTATAGTATTTTTTGAGTTTGGATTTTTACCTTGCCTCTGCGATGGCGGCATTCTCGCGCCTTTCTTCGAGAAGGTCTAAATCTAGTCTTCGCTCTTGCTCATTGTTTTGTGTTTGCATGGCAATCATGTGCGGTGATGGGAGGCCAATTTCGGCTGGGATTACCGCTTCAGATCAATAAACAAGGCTGAATGGAGTTTCTCCCGTGCTAGTTTTTGGCATGGTGCGATGAGCCCATAAGATGCTTGGGAGCTCATCAACCCATCCTCTACGCGCTGTTCCAAGTCGCGCTTTAATGTCGTCGACTATCTGTTTGTTGACGCTCTCGACTTGGCCGTTTGCTTGTGGGTGTGCCACGGAAGCAAAGTTGTGTTCGATCTTCATTTCTTTGAACCATTTCTGAAGATCTTCCGAGGCAAAGTTGGTTCCGTTATCGGAGATGATGCGCAATGGTAATCCGAATCTGCAAATAATATGTTCCCATATAAATTTGCGGATTACCATTGCTGTTGTTGAACCTAGTGCCTTGGCTTCAACCCACTTCGTGAAATAGTCTACTGCTACGATGATGAATTTTACTGCGCCTGGCGCGTTAGGAAATGGGCCAACAAGATCGATGCCCCATTGTTGGAAGGGCCAGGCGGACGTGACTGGTATTAGCAGATTCTTTGGCCGGAGTGTTTTTGGCGCGTGGCGCTGGCATGCTGCGCATTTCCGTAGTATTTCTACCGCGTCCACATGCATTCCCGGCCAATAGTAGCCTGCGTTCATTATTTTTGCTACTACCATGCGCGGTCCGGCATGTATCCCGCACAAGCCTTCATGGATTTCCCTGACTAAGTATTGCGCGTCTGTTTTGTCAATGCATCGTAGTAATGGCCCCATGAATGACTTTCTGTATAGAATTCCATCCGCCATTTCATAGTTTATTGCCTTGTTCTGGATTTTTCGAGCCTCCGTTTTTCCGTCTGGGAGTTTCCCATGTTGTAGGTATAAGATAATCGGAGACATCCAGGATGGATTGCCGATCTCTATAACGTTTACTTGTTTGAGAGGGACGGAAGGGTTGGACAATTCTTCGATGCGTACCTCTTTTGCTAAATGTTTGAAACTAGTGGCAGCCAATTTGCTTAGCACATCCGCGTGCTTGTTCTCGCTTCTGTTTATGTGATTAACCTTGAATGTTTGGAACTTGCTGATTAGCATTCCCGCTTGTTCCAGGTATAGAGCCATTGCTTCTCCTTTTGTGTCATAATGACCATTGACCTGTTCAGCCACTAATTTTGAATCTACATTGGCTTCGAGGTTTCTTGCCCCCATCTTGAGTGCTAAATGAAGGCCTGCTAGGAACGCTTCGTATTCTGCCTCGTTGTTTGTGCTTCGAAAATCTAGGCGTATGGCGTATGTAAGTTCGTGGTCATCTGGGCTGACCAATCGAAGACCCGCACCTGCTCCGTCATCATTAGAAGCGCCATCGGTGTGCAGAGTCCAGACCCTATCATCGAAAACAGGAATAGGGTTTTGGATTGCCTCGCACTCTTGGACTTTGTCAATAGGAACTTCTGTGGCAAAATCTGCTAGAACTTGTCCCTTGATTGCCGGTCGCGGTCTGTATAGGATATTGTATCCACCGAGCTCAATAGCCCACTTGGCCAATCTTCCCGCGACGTCAGGTTTAGATAAGATTTGACCTAAGTGGTAATTAGTAAGAACTGTGATGACGTGACCAGAGAAATACCGACGTAATCGCCTTGATGCATGTATTAGTGCTAGGACTAGCTTCTCTATCATTGAGTAGTGTGTCTCTGGGCCGGTGAGCATCTCGCTTATATAGTAGATTGGAGTCTGAATGTTTTCTCGCTCCACCATTAATACTGCGCCTACCGCTACTTCCGCAGCAGATAAATATAAGATCAGTGGCTCTTTTTCTCGTGGTGCTGTTAGCGTTGGCAACTGAATTAAACATTCTTTCATTTGTTTGAAGGCTGCTTCCGCTTCGGGTGTCCACTAGAAGTGGGTTTTCTTGGCGCAGTTTCGAAGTGTGCTAATGAATGGATAGGACTTTGCTGCATGATTTGCCAAGAATCTGTTCAAGGCTGCTAGACGTCCGGAAAGTCTTTGCATTTCTTTTATTATTGCAGGTGATGGCATCAACTGGATGGCCTGCACTTTCTCCGGGTTTACTTTAAAACCATCCCTTGTTACTATGAAACCCAGAAATTTCCCTTCTTCCATTCCGAAGGAACATTTCGTTGGGTTGAGCTTTAAGTTTACGTTGCGCAAAGAATCAAACGTGCGCTGGATATTTGCGAGCATTGTATCTTCTTCATGGCTCATGATGACGAGGTCATCCATGTATACCTCGACTGTCTTACCGATATCTCCTCTGAAGACCGTGTCCATTAGGCGCTGGTACGTTGCGCCTGTGTTGCGTAAGCCAAAGGGCATTTTTGTATAACAGAAGATACCCTTGTCTGTGCGGAATGCGGTCTTGTCTTCGTCTTCTATTTTCATTTGGACCTGATGATACCCTTTATAACAGTCAAGAAAGCACTTCCATCGAAATGATGCTAGAGAGTCAACCTTTTTGTCTATCTCAGGAAGCGCGTAGCAATCTTTTGGGCATGCTTTATTCAGGTCTTTGAAGTCGACACACATTCTCCATCCGCCACTGTGTTTTTGGACCATTACTGGGTTGGCGACCCATGTATGGTATTGAACTTCGCGCAAGATTCCGGCATTAAGTAGCTCTGTCACTTGCTCGTCCATGGCTTTTGCTTTCTCTTCGCTGAAGCTGCGCCTCCCCTGTGCAACAGGATCTGCTGAGGGTCGAATGTTTAGACAATGTTGTGCTATATCGCGCGGGACCCCAGTCATGTCTGCTGGGCACCAGGCGAATATGTCTTTATTGTTGGACAACAATTCTTTTAGTTGTATTCGTGTTGCTGGGGAAATGGCGTGTCCTAACAGGATGGTCTGTTCTGGATATTCATCGTTCAGAACCCATTTCTCCGGCTCATTTGATGCTGAGGGTTTGGCCGCTTTTGCTGGTGGCTCATCGTCCACGTACATGACCTCCTTACTTGAGTATAGAATTGCAACTCCAGTTTCTGTTGGAAATCCGCATGCAGCATGTGGGATAGAAGTGATCATGCTAAATTCTCTTTGTGACCTTCTTCCGAGCAATACATCATAGCGTGATGTTGCCGGCATGACCATGAAATTTACTGTGACTGTGCACGAATGCTCGCCATCAGATAGAGTCACAGGGAATACTATTTGTCCTAACGGGAATACAGCTTCATTACAAAATCCGGTGAGAGGGAAATCGACCGGTTCCAGACATGCTTTGTCTTCTGGATCGAGTTGCTTGAAGCACTGCTCGTATATGATATCCATCGAGCTTCCTGGATCTATAAACATATAGTCTGTTTGATAATGGCCGAAGATGCCAGTAATAATTACTGGTCGCTCTTCCTGAGGGCCTCCAGGAACAACAGGAAACACGACTTGCTGTTCTCGCCAATGCTGGTCATGGTGTCGTTTGTTTGGCCTTCGTGAAGGGCCTCCTTATACCATGTTTATTTGTTTTGGTTTAACTGTCTGACCATTGGTACCTTCTGGAGTTATCCTGGCATAACTGTCAGATTGGATGTCCCACTGATAAGGTATCTGTGGGTCCAATACTACAGTATCAATCGTACCACTGCTTCTTTGCAGAGTATCAGATCTGGTGTTTGGGGACTCAGATCTGTGAATTTGTGTGAAAATTTGGTTTAAAGCTATCTGGAATATGCCGATCCAGTATTCTAGAGCTCTCTCTATGAGTTGATCTGAGGAGTCCTCTTCATCTGAGTGATTTTTATTTGTATTGATTCCCATAATTCCGTAGATCTGAGTATTCGGAGTTGTGGAAGCCTTGAATTCAGACTGAGGACCTGATGGGTGAGGTGATGAATTCTCTGCCATGTGAAAACAGAGAATGAAGGAAACTGAATCGAAACGAGATAAAACTGATAAGACAGAGAAATCGGTGGGCGCCAATGAAGAAACACTAGATAATTGACCGGAATCGAATTACCTAGGGGGTTTGGATCTGCATAAAAAAAGGTTGGTTCTCTCTCGTTTGATCTGATGGAACAGTTCTTCTTCTCCGGTAAAACTCTACAAAACAAAGCACCGTTAGCCTCGTCAAGGGGAGAAGAGGAGTTCTCTCCTTGACCCGACTCCGGCGTGAGAATAAGTATGGGTTTATGAAGAAGAAGAGGTATTGACGAAGTGTGTGTAACTTGAATTTCGTACCTGAATTGTTTCTCATATTTATAGCCGAGGGTTTTGGGCGGGAAAACTCGTTGGTGAAATGTTGACGGAAGATGCTAACCCCGTAAGCGGTTACATTTCCTTCCGTTAAGTTTCTCGATCCGACGTGAGTGCACACGGATCGCTGTTGAGATCTATGGCTGGGGGTTTCCCACGTGGAAAGTGATCAAGTGGAGGTTTCTCTCCAATTTCATGCCATCATCGTGATTTCAGGGATGCCTGAGGTGATGACACGTGTCCAGTCGGTTGTAACCGTTTAGTGGTGCACGATTGAGTCCTTCTAGAAGGTTATTGCCATAATCCTGTGTGACTCTTTCTCGTGTGGCACCAATTGGGTAAATAATATCAACGTCTGGATATTATTAGGCGGAAGTGTTTAACTTAGGATTTTCATCCTTTGTTTATGGGGGAAACACGTAAGGATTTATGATTTCCTTTTGGTCGCGCAAGTGTTGCCTGCTATCTGTCTCTTAAGCCTCCTTTGTAGGACCAGTGCGCGGCCGCGCAAGGTCAAAAGGGACTGAAAGACAAGGTTGTGGTATGGTCCTAAGTACTTGTTACAAGGTTTTTGGGACCTTACCCCTTCAGTATGCTAAGTAAACATGCCTAGTATAAATGTTCATGTAAAGCAATGTGCTAGCATGCTCAGTAAACATACATAGCAGAAATGTCATGTAAAACAATGTGTCCATATGTTAAGTAAACATATGCAACAAATATGTAACAAATCAATGTGCTAGCATGCTTAACATACATAGCAAAACATAATTGAAAGCATGTACTAGATATGTACTAGGTGAAACTAGCATGTTTATGTCATGAAAACATGAAAAGCACGAAAATAACACGTATGTACATGTGTATCACCCCAAAGTATTTGAAAGTGGTAAAAGAGGGGAACTATGTACTCACTTGGGATTGCTTATTAGTCTTGAGAATAAGACCAATTCAAGCTCCAAGGATCACGGAATCAACAAGGCACCTAATATGGGTAACTATGTTAATAATCGGATCCTAAATCGGGAGATAGGATAGAATGGTGTTCTATAAATCAAATGAGTATTTGAACTCATATGGTATGATTTAATAGAGATAACATTCTGATTTGAAAGTCTACCTAAGTGCTTTTAACCCGTTTCGACCCATTATGGTAGTATAAGCCACTATAATGCGTCGTTTGCGTAAAACTATGTTCAGATGGTTAACTATGTGCTATGTCAAGTCTTACATGCCCAATTATGCCTAAACATGTTACTAAATCAGATTATATGTCAAAAATATGTTCACATATGCAAAATACGGATTTATGCTTCAAAAGGGCGTTTTGGTCATTTCCTATGGGCATACAAGCTACTTTAACAAATAACTAACCAATCCTATGTGATCATAAGGTATAACCTCAGAGGTTATTCCCTATGCAACTATGATCACTAATCATGCTTGGTCGGATCCTAATGATCAACCAAACGGGTCGGGTTCGAAAGTCTAAGCGGTTGTTTAGACCGCTTAACTTACGACCCTAAACAAGCACTAAACTAATAATGACGAGTTAAACATGTCAAAACATGTTTAACTAACTTAGAAAACTGATTTAGTATCAAAACAAAATGTTTTGATACCTAAAAGTAGTTCCATTGCAAAATGCGTGCTAAAACGCATTTTGACCGAAACTTTGACTCGTCACTACGCCTAGTTAACGTGGTAATCAGTAGGCATAATCGCTAAGGATTATAACCATCGTGATTACAATCACGTTGCAAAGTTCAAACGAACTTTGCGTTGACCATTGACTTGTCAAAGCTGAAAGTCAAACACTGTTTGACTTTTACACTAGGAAAGCGATAAAAGAACGAAGGAAGCTTACAAAGGGTCCTTGCTAGGGAGAACTTGATCTTAAAATCTCAGGTATGAAGTATTGTAACTTCAACTTAGAGAAATCAGATCAAGGGTGAATGAACTGGTCATGCTATTTATAGTTTTTGCAAGTTCACAAGATCAAGACATGTGTTTGTGTAACTTCCAAGCAATAATCACAGCCATACAAGTGTTAAGAGCAGATTAGAAGCCTTGGAGAGGTGTTAAGTTGGTTAACACACAATAAAAATGGCACAAACAGTCCCTGATCTTTCAACAGTTGGCAAAAATTGATTTTCTATCGCTGGGCACTTTTACGCGCCCCGCGTAAGCTGAGGCAGGTGTTAGTGCACTATGTCTATTGACTTCGTCTTGTATCATGTAATGAGATAGGATAGGATAACCAGTGTTCGAGGTGCGAGAAACAGACTTTGATGAAATAGGTGGTGAGTTCGCTTGAAGCTGCCATACCCATTTCAAGCGAAACCCTCACTACTATATATAGGGCACTTGTGTTATTCATTTGTAACGGTTCGGATCTGAGTAGCGAAGCTCTGCCGGATTGTCTCCAGGTTGTAAATCAGTATTATATCAATATAAGAGACGTTTAAATTGAATCGAGTGTCCGTTTCATTGATTCCGCCTCTGATTCGGATAAAAGACTCTTCTGATCGACTCAGTCAGGTCGTATGACGATCCTACAAGTGGTATCAGAGCACAGGAAGAAGAGTTTAACTCGATTGCATCAATTTTCTGACTTCTACACCTTCTTTTTCAAATTGGACAAGATTTTACGGTCATAATGTATTGAATTTTTCACAGAATGTGCGAAACAGTATATTAACAAACCCTTGAGAGTTTCAGATCAAAATTCGAAGTAAAAATGACAAAATTGGACCAAAAACTAGCTTTCGCTTGAACAATCATTCGTGATTCGCTTGAAATCTGAGGTTCCGCTTGAAAAATGTGCTGATCTCGCTTGAAATGTATTCTGAGTTCGCTTGAAAGTGAATTGTTTGATAGTTCACTTGAAAGTGAATTACCTGTTCGCTTCAGTAGGTTTTCGCTTGAAAGTTGTTGGGATTTTCGCTTGAAATAGTTCACTTGGGTAGTTCGCTTGAAAGCTGCAAATCAGTGACTTCGCTTGAAATCCTTATTTCGCTTGAAAGAGGATATTTCGCGTCAAGATTATTTCACGGCAACCGAGTGTCAGTCTTTTTCAAGTTGTTTGATAGTGTTTGTACTAATTGTGTTTTTTGTTTGTCTCCAGGTGATTAAAGATGTCGAGAAGCGGTGAAGAATTTTACAACACGTTCTACAATGCCTTTACTTCAGAATCATCCGAAAAAAGATCTGAAACAAGAGAATATTCAAAGGAGATTTCAGAGAATTTGAAGTATGAGAATATGTATGGTGTGACAACCGTCACTTTTCCGTACATTCCGTACACGAAATGAACAGTAATTTGTGCTTAAATGACTGTGCATGATCTGGTTTACCAGAAAAATAAATTTCTGAATTCCATACAAGTGAATTCATGCATGATATATGCTACAAGAGTTACGTTATGATAGCGTTGCGTCAAAAATATTAGTAAACTCACCGGTAGGACACAATGTGTCAACAGAACTGTAGAAAGCAGTCAGACAATAAAAGTGGAGCCTAGGTGTAGGTCCAACGACAAGAATACATTAAAACCCAAGAGTACATACAAGGGTTTAATATATATACTATACGAAAGCAAAAATAAGCACTAAAAAGCACCCGAAACGCACTCTAAGTGCAGAATTTATGTAATTCAGCAATAAATCAGCATTTAAACATAAGAATACTATGCAGAAATTACGTTTTATTATCCAGAATACTTCCCCAAGTGTTGGGAATTAAAAGGGATACAAAAAGGTACTTAAAGGGTACTAAAAAGTGTAATTTAGCACTTTAACGAATCGGTACCTAACCGAACAACCGGATATTACCCGGGACACCAAAATATTACTAGAAGCAATGTTTTTATTTTTCTGAGCTAGTTAGGGTCCCCGAATACCCTAACCCACTTTATATTATATAACACATAATATTACACTAATCATATCATTAGATTGCAACTAGATAAGTAACCATCACCTTGCATCCCAACCAAACTAAACCCCCCTCCCAACAATCGGTTATGGGGTGTCCCCCACTATTAGATCCTTTGAATTATTTATTGGGATTATGTTGGTGATTGTGAGACACATTACACAAGAGTTAAATGGAGAAAGTGGGTTATAAAGATGCACATGGGATTACCATATCCATTTCAACACTACTTCAAGCAAACTTCTTCCCTTCCTTCTTTCTTTGTTCGGCCGACCATACCACCATCATCAACATTCTATTTTTTTTTATCATCTCCTACCATTTAAAGGGGTCTACAAAGGTGTCAAAGTGCAAACAACTAAGCTCGGTGCGTTCGGGAGTTGAAGGACCGCTCTCGTTTTCTTTTATCCACCACCTTTCTACACTCGAACTCCCCTAGCCTTGTGCTAGTGGTAAGCACTTAGATCCTTGTGTTTTACTTGTTGTTTAAGTGGTTAATAAGAGATTTAACGGGTAAAAATTATGAACACTAGAGATCAAAGTTTAAAGTCTTGTAAAGTATGATAAACTTGGTGGTTAAAAACTAAATAATAGTGTAAAACTTATGGAACTTGTTTTGTTATGGTTATTTATTGTTGTTGGATGCTAGTAGGGGAACGGATCGTCATCTAACCACGCTAGGTCATGTTCATGGAACATGAACTAGCACTATGTTTAGTGTAAAAATAACTAGATGACGAACCCTTTCACTCATAAACATGAACTTGTGTAAAAAACGATTTTACTTGTAAAATAGAGTTTTAAACTAGTAGATCTAAAGATCTACAAGTGGTATTTTCAAAGAACCAAGTAAAATATACACAAGTCTTATTTTAAGCCGGATCTTACACAACTAAAAATATTTTTGAGAACCAAAAAGTGTGTAGACACTTGTGTAACGAAAGGATTTAACCAAGAAATATTTTCGTAAATACCGACTAGAAGTTGTAAAACTTCATATTCTTTAAAAATAAAGTTTTCGAGATAATGATTTTATTTTTAAAGATGGAAAGACTTACTAAATGTGCTAGTAAGTTACTACACATTTTTGTAAATATTCAAGTTCATGAAAGGGAGAAACTAGCGATTATTGTTGATGATTATTGTTGATAATGGTTATTGATGATTGTTGACAATTTAAAAGAAAATAAACACATGTTTTGAAAACATGGGAAACCTCCATTTTTAGGGGAAACTCTGTCAAAATTTTTATAAATTTTGACACTTAGAAAAATATAAGTTTTTGAGAAACTTATTCCCTAAAAATGTATTTAAAAGTATTACCAAGGTTTCCCTAATTTTTGGTGATAAGAAATGAGGATTTATTCAAGAATAAAAATGGATATAAGTATGTATATTTTTGAGAGAAAAATATATATTATTTTATCACCAACTTTTGTGCCAAGTGTATATAGTATGTGTTATACGTGCTAGTGTATTAAGACTTAAAAATACACTAAATACTCATGAGGAGTATAAACATAAAAATTCACATACAACATACAAGATACATAATTCGAGTGCAAAGTGCAAAACATGAAATACTTATATTAATTTTTGAGAAAATAATATAAGTAGGATACTTAGTTAAAAATATCAAATATTTTTAACACAACGATTCAAATACAAAAGAAGGTGACTGTACTTGTGCGACGCAAGTCTAGTGACTAACGTTAAGAAACGCGTATAGGTTACGACGTTAATTAAGCAAATCCGGTGAAGTTTACGACGCAAGGAACGCAAAGTTGTGAGTTCATGCTCCCCCTTTTCTCTAACTGTTTTTGGTTTTATAACTCTCGGGGGTGAAATACATGTTACAAATATTATAATTTTTACAAAGGGTAAAAATACAAGAAGCACTCTTGGTGAGAACGAGAACCGAGTGCAATATGATTTAAGAATACGAGAAGCACTCGTGGTGAGTGCAATATGATGAGCTTTAAGAAAAGCCTAGAAAATACTAGATCATGTGAGCTTAAACTAGATATTGAGATGCCATTAATACTTAATTAGGGACGAGGGTTAGATCTAACGGGTACGGCCGAGCCCCACTCATGGTCCTTATGTGACCTCTTGAGTGCTTCGGTGTCCCAGTCGAGGGAAATCGACACAGTCAAGGTTAATTGACACAGTCGAGGGAAATCGACACAGTCAAGGTTAATTGACACAGTCGAGGGTAATCGACACAGTCAAGGGAAATTGACACAGTCGAGGGTAATCGGCACAGTAAAGGAGCCAACACTAATGCTCCATATGCTCACATGCCTTAAAGGAGCCAACACTAATGCTCCATATGTCCTCACATGCCTTAATGTCCTTGTATAAACAATCATTTAAAACGTGGGGTACACAAGAATACTTGAAAGATTACTTGAGTACGTGGGGTACTCAAGAAAACAGGAATTATACTTGAGTACGTGGGGTACTCAAGAAAGACTTGAATTATACATGACACATACTATGTTTTCACACAAAGTATAAAATCGTGAAATACAAAAACGCATGAACTCGCTCAACTTTATGTTGATGTTTTCCAAAATTACATGTATTTCAGGTGACAGGATGGATCTTGGGCGCAAGTGTCGTAACTAGGAGTAGACTACAAGTTTAGATGTCATCCACTTTTGTTGAATTGTAACCTTGTCAAAGGTCGTGTTTTGAAAACTTAAATAACAAGTGTTTGTAATACTCAAATTTTCATGAATGGATGAACATCGTTTTGATCATGTAGTTGTTTATTACGATTGAATGCAATGATAACAAGCTAGTCACACATCATACGCTTCTGCAAAAGACAGGGTGTGACAGTTTGGTATCAGAGCTTCGATTGTAGTGAACTAGGATTCTTTCTCGAGTCTAGACTACAATCACTAGAGTTCTCTCACGAAAACATTTTTCAAAAAGGTTTTTATTGCATTCACAAAAGCGCCAAGATCCACGAGTCAGACACTTTACAAAGAAAATACAAGGCAAGGACATTAGCGAGGAATACCTTTAAAATAAGGTGCCAATCAAAGCGTAGTCTACACGAGTTAGACTTGCCAAAAACAAAATGACCCCCAAAAACGAGAGTTATACGTAATATAATGCATTAAATTGCTTGATTATGCTAAGTAGCATATATGTTATTGATATACATACATACAAATAAGTGTACGGAATGATTATTGACGTGAATGAGATACTTTCGACTCTGAATCCTATTACTGTACGTGACTCGCACGATGAAGCTACCGACCTCGCATCCTTTGCAAAGCTCATGGCTGGGAGTGATTACCAAACAAGATGCTGAGCTTACTTCCGTAGGAAATGGCTGCTCTTCCCTCTCGAACGTGAAGATGCCAGACTACGGCGATGATGACGAGGCAGAGGCGGCAACCTTGAACAAATTCTTGACCAACGGGACGAGATCCCTACGGCTTATGAGAAGCAAGATTGACGACGCACTTGACCAGAAAAGGAAGATGAAGTATTCATCTCGAAGGTGCCCCTCCAACTACTAGGAATTTTCTCTATTCCTATTCCATCTAATCATCGTGCCTATACGCGCGTAACGATAACGAATGTTAGCGCGTGGACCATCGCAAAGGTCCTTTCCATGACAAGAGGTATAAGGACAGTAGTGTCCCCTCCTTGATTGATCATCTGCTTGGACGAGAGAAAACTGGGGTAACTGTGCAAGACAATTTATTATTACGGGGGCCCACGTAATAACGACTTGTAGTGCACAGGAATCCTGGTGGACTCTGCGGGCCGAGCTAATGAAAACCATACAAAATTAATCTATAGGTGTCCTCACCTTCATCTGGTAGAACAACACAAAGATCAGTGCTTTAGCACGCTAGAAAGTAGGAAGCCTGTCTTAGCCTACTTCGTGACTGACACATCTACCTGCATACGAGACGTCTGAGAAAACGATGTTTAAGCAAGAGAGGTGAAATGACATTCAGGAAGAATCAGTGATGACACACTCTCTACCACCTCGACACGGACAACCCCATCTAAGGGAAAGGATACGCACCAGTAAAGCCAAAGAACTAAGAAAAACCGATGTAGCAGGAAATAACTAAAACTTGAATGACCAAGGCGATGTAGCCTCGAGTTCATTTCAAACAATAAGCCAAGTTGGCAAGCCTATGTGAAGGCTCAATAACTCTTTCCTCGCTTATACACTGATTATATATACGTGTGAAATTGGGTGATTACATAATGGCTTATGGTGCTATGTGTCTCATAGACCATTGGAATGTTGTCTAACCTACTTCATACCATTTTGGCAGAAGAGAATGCCGCCCAGGCGAGACACCAACACCAGTACGTTGCCAAGGACAGAAGCCGAGCTGCAAGAACGCATCTCACAGGCAATTGCCCGACATGAAGCCCTCCGCTCTAAGCATAGCGACGGCACTACGGAAAATAACCCTCCAACTGGCTGCACCTATAAACAATTCCTGGACTGCAAGCCATTGAATTTTGATGGCACAGGAGGTGCCGTTGCATTTGTTCGCTGGGCAGAAAAGACTGACTCCATTCTAAGAATGAGTAACTGTTCGCCCCGACAGAGTGTTACTTATAACTCAGGGTTATTCGTAGATGGCGCACTCTCCTGGTGGAACCTTCAGGTTCAAACCCTTGGTGCAGATGCTGCTTATGCACTAAGCTGGGACGAGCTCAAGGAATTGATGGAAAAGAAATACTGTTCTAGGGCTGAAATCCAGAAGCTTGAGGTGGAGTTCTGGAACTTGAAAATGGACGGACCGAAGATTCCTGAATACGTCCAACGATTTCACGACTTGTCTAGGGTCGTCCCATATTTAGTCAAACCGGAATTCAAAAGGGTTGAATGATTCATTTGGGGACTTGCACCTCAGATCAGGAGTATGGTTACTACCTCAAAGCCCTCAACCATTGCAGAGGCTATCGACATGAGTGTCACTCTTACTGAAGAAGCTCTACGTGCGGGAAAATTTTCAGAATCTGAGGATAACAAGAAAGAGACTCATGTGGAGTCGTCAAGCAACAAGAGGAGGAATTCCTCAAACCTAAAGATGAGCACCCAAGTCAACTATGGAAGCTCTAAAGCAAACAAAAGAAAGAAAATGAAACTGCCGCATTACAGGAAAACTGATGGAGCCACTTATAAGGCCGGTGGTAAAGTTTACTCGGGGACTAAGCCAAGGTGTGGGAAATGCAATTTTCACCATGAAGGTCGATGTCTGAGGCCTAAGTGTGGAAAGTGTGGAAAAGAAGGGCACAACAAGGACGCCTATTGGGCGAAGGACCAAGATGGAAGAAATAAGAGAATACCAGGCTGCTACAAATGTGGTGAAGCAGGGCACTTTAGGAAAGATTGCCCAAGGAGGAAACAGGCAAGGAAGGGTTTTCACGATTGAAATTCGTGAAGCACGCCAGGATCCAGATGCGGTTACGGGTACGTTCCCTATTAACCAACCTAATGCATCTACTTTTAATTAATACTGGCATCAACTGTAACCTTGCATGCTTAGAACATAAGAAACTGCTTGGCCTAGTTTCGAGTAAAATAAACGCCCCGTATTCTTTAGAAATGGGCATATAGGAGGCTAGTTTAAACAGTCGAAGCGATTAAGGATTGTATTTAGGGACTCAGAAGGCCGGAACCTTCTGTTACCATTGACTCGCGAAGTCATAATATGAAAGGCAGCATGGATCAGAAATCCAAGTATACAGCTGAAGTTGTTCGATATGAGAAAATCAGAAGTATCCCTCATGCTGATGATGAAACCCAACTTTCCTGCAATAGGTGCAAGGATGCTAGACCCCACAAGGCGGCAGATCTACGACATCCCTCATTGGTCGAAGAGGCATAGAAACGCCTCCGAGTAGACTGCAGAGCCTGAGAACATCCCCGTGACGGAAGAAGTCCCAGTAGCCTTTTCGGAAGACTTGCCAGGAACGCCTCTCTGTAGTGACGAGAGGAGTTCGGGATAAATCGCGTGCCAGGAGCAGCACCAGTGACGAATGACGCCATACCGACTAGTTTCACCAGCGAGGCATGAACCTCTGATATAACTGCAAGAGCTGCTAGACAGAGGAAATTAAGGACATAACATCCTTAGTTAAGGAGACAAGGAGAAAGTTGGCAGTCTCCACTTTACGTAAACTGCAGAAAATTGAGAATCAGAATCCTTTGCCAAGGACTGACGACACAAATGAGCCAATCGTAAGGTTCCAGTTACCACTCAAAGATCAACTTGAGGACAAGAGGTCCTCCACTGTGAATACAAGAGGAAATATCCCTAAAACGACCTTTAGGACTTGCTTCGAGCATTACGAGATCCTTGTCATATCATTTGGCTTAACACATGCATCGACAATATTCATGGACCTCATGAATCGAACGTGTGAGCCATACCTGGATAAGTCATATACTTATTGACTACATTCTTATATGGCCAACGACCAAGGAAGGTCGTGAGCAACAGCCGCAATTTACCTTGCAACTCTTAGAGAAAGCACAGTTACGTGCAATGATGACGAAAAGCGGATTTCGAGTTCGCGAAGGGAGAACTTTAAGATACATGGTGGATAAGAACGAAATTCACGCCAACCCTGCAACCAAGAGCTAAGGAGCTAGAGTTGCAATTATGTGACGTCTCTCGACAAGTCTGGATTGTACGTCGATGCAACGAGACCACGACATTGCACACGCGACACATTGATTAAGGAATCACGAGAAGAGATCTTGAGATAGATACAGTGATTGCGCGCCGCAACTGGACGTCATTACCTGAAAGAAAACGTTGCACGATCTTTATTGATCACAAGGGTTGCAACACACCGATGATTGTAAGAACTCGAATATGAACTGAGCTGCTGAACGATGCGGACTGTATGAACACAATACGTGCTTGTGTGATAAACTTTAATGAAAAGTCGGAACACTCACTTGACCTTAGTGGAGTTTTCTTACAACGGTATCTATCACACCGCCGTCTAAACCGCTTCGTGTAAAGCTTTAGACGGAACATAATGGGTAGATTCCCGTCATGTTGAACGGAGACCAGAAATAAACAATCAACTGGCCCGAGATGGCCTAGGAAAAACTAGAGGCAAGATCCTTCAGATATGTGATCATATCAGGACAGCCCGCAGAATACAGAAAAATTACGCCGATGAGCGGCATAAGTCGAAAGAATTTGAGACAAGAAGTATGGCTTTGATGAGAGTCTCGCCTAGAGAAGGCGTAGTGTGATTTGGAAAACGAAAAGGTAGAATCCCCGGTGTAGGGATCAGAACCATTGCTCACAAGATGAAGCTCCCAGAAAAAGATCAGTAGTGATCGCGACACATTCATGTGTCTAGTCTGTAGAGGAGTCTGACTTAAGGAACAGTCGTTGTTCCCACAAATAAGATTCACGTCAATGACAAACGACAAGAATTACTATAGAAACCTATTGAGGTTTTGGACCAAGAGTCCGTGATACTATAGAAACCTGTTGAGGTTTTAGACCAAGAGTCCGTGATACTATAGAAACCTGTTGAGGTTTTGGACCAAGAGTCCGTGATACTATAGAAACCTGTTGAGGTTTTGGACCAAGAGTCCGTGATACTATAGAAACCTGGTGAGGTTTTGGACCAAGAGTCTGTGATACTATAGAAACCTGCTGAGGTTTTGGACCAAGAGTCCGTGATACTATAGAAACATGTTGAGGTTATGGACCAAGAGTCCACAAGATACAGAAAAGTCATGATCGACTTATTTGAGTATGATAGAATTCATGACATGACCCAGAGATTTCATGGGAACATGAAGACAAATCATGAATCTAAGTGACCATATTGGTTTCACAACTCCCCTGCGGCCGACGGCATCGCTTGAATTTCGGGACGAAATTCTTTTAACGGGGGGAGACTGTGACAACCGTCACTTTTCCGTACATTCCGTACACGAAATGAACAGTAATTTGTGCTTAAATGACTGTTCATGATCTGGTTTACCAGAAAAATAAATTTCTGAATTCCATACAAGCGAATTCATGCATGATATATGCTACAAGAGTTACGTTATGATAGCGTTGCGTCAAAAATATTAGTAAACTCACCGGTAGGACACAATGTGTCAACAGAACTGTAGAAAGCAGTCAGACAATAAAAGTGGAGCCTAGGTGTAGGTCCAACGACAAGAATACATTAAAACCCAAGAGTACATACAAGGGTTTAATATATATACTATACGAAAGCAAAAATAAGCACTAAAAAGCACCCGAAACGCACTCTAAGTGCAGAATTTATGTAATTCAGCAATAAATCAGCATTTAAACATAAGAATATTATGCAAAAATTACGTTTTATTATCCAGAATACTTCCCCAAGTGTTGGGAATTAAAAGGGATACAAAAAGGTACTTAAAGGGTACTAAAAAGTGTAATTTAGCACTTTAACGAATCGGTACCTAACCGAACAACCGGATATTACCCGGGACACCAAAATATTGCTAGAAGCAATGTTTTTATTTTTCTGAGCTAGTTAGGGTCACCGAATACCCTAACCCACTTTATATTATATAACACATAATATTACACTAATCATATCATTAGATTGCAACTAGATAAGTAACCATCACCTTGCATCCCAACCAAACTAAACCCCCCTCCCAACAATCGGTTATGGGGTGTCCCCCACTATTAGATCCTTTGAATTATTTATTGGGATTATGTTGGTGATTGTGAGACACATTACACAAGAGTTAAATGGAGAAAGTGGGTTATAAAGATGCACATGGGATTACCATATCCATTTCAACACTACTTCAAGCAAACTTCTTCCCTTCCTTCTTTCTTTGTTCGGCCGACCATACCACCATCATCAACATTCTATTTTTTTTTATCATCTCCTACCATTTAAAGGGGTCTACAAAGGTGTCAAAGTGCAAACAACTAAGCTCGGTGCGTTCGGGAGTTGAAGGACCGCTCTCGTTTTCTTTTATCCACCACCTTACTACACTCGAACTCCCCTAGCCTTGTGCTAGTGGTAAGCACTTAGATCCTTGTGTTTTACTTGTTGTTTAAGTGGTTAATAAGAGATTTAACGGGTAAAAATTATGAACACTAGAGATCAAAGTTTAAAGTCTTGTAAAGTATGATAAACTTGGTGGTTAAAAACTAAATAATAGTGTAAAACTTGTGGAACTTGTTTTGTTATGGTTATTTATTGTTGTTGGATGCTAGTAGGGGAACGGATCGTCATCTAACCACGCTAGGTCATGTTCATGGAACATGAACTAGCACTATGTTTAGTGTAAAAATAACTAGATGACGAACCCTTTCACTCATAAACATGAACTTGTGTAAAAACGATTTTACTTGTAAAATAGAGTTTTAAACTAGTAGATCTAAAGATCTACAAGTGGTATTTTCAAAGAACCAAGTAAAATATACACAAGTCTTATTTTAAGCCGGATCTTACACAACTAAAAATATTTTTGAGAACCAAAAAGTGTGTAGACACTTGTGTAACGAAAGGATTTAACCAAGAAATATTTTCGTAAATACCGACTAGAAGTTGTAAAACTTCATATTCTTTAAAAATAAAGTTTTCGAGATAATGATTTTATTTTTAAAGATGGAAAGACTTACTAAATGTGCTAGTAAGTTACTACACATTTTTGTAAATATTCAAGTTCATGAAAGGGAGAAACTAGCGATTATTGTTGATGATTATTGTTGATAATGGTTATTGATGATTGTTGACAATTTAAAAGAAAATAAACACATGTTTTGAAAACATGGGAAACCTCCATTTTTAGGGGAAACTCTGTCAAAATTTTTATAAATTTTGACACTTAGAAAAATATAAGTTTTTGAGAAACTTATTCCCTAAAAATGTATTTAAAAGTATTACCAAGGTTTCCCTAATTTTTGGTGATAAGAAATGAGGATTTATTCAAGAATAAAAATGGATATAAGTATGTATATTTTTGAGAGAAAAATATATATTATTTTATCACCAACTTTTGTGCCAAGTGTATATAGTATGTGTTATACGTGCTAGTGTATTAAGACTTAAAAATACACTAAATACTCATGAGGAGTATAAACATAAAAATTCACATACAACATACAAGATACATAATTCGAGTGCAAAGTGCAAAACATGAAATACTTATATTAATTTTTGAGAAAATAATATAAGTAGGATACTTAGTTAAAAATATCAAATATTTTTAACACAACGATTCAAATACAAAAGAAGGTGACTGTACTTGTGCGACGCAAGTCTAGTGACTAACGTTAAGAAACGCGTATAGGTTACGACGTTAATTAAGCAAATCCGGTGAAGTTTACGACGCAAGGAACGCAAAGTTGTGAGTTCATGCTCCCCCTTTTCTCTAACTGTTTTTGGTTTTATAACTCTCGGGGGTGAAATACATGTTACAAATATTATAATTTTTACAAAGGGTAAAAATACAAGAAGCACTCTTGGTGAGAACGAGAACCGAGTGCAATATGATTTAAGAATACGAGAAGCACTCGTGGTGAGTGCAATATGATGAGCTTTAAGAAAAGCCTAGAAAATACTAGATCATGTGAGCTTAAACTAGATATTGAGATGCCATTAATACTTAATTAGGGACGAGGGTTAGATCTAACGGGTACGGCCGAGCCCCACTCATGGTCCTTATGTGACCTCTTGAGTGCTTCGGTGTCCCAGTCGAGGGAAATCGACACAGTCAAGGTTAATTGACACAGTCGAGGGAAATCGACACAGTCAAGGTTAATTGACACAGTCGAGGGTAATCGACACAGTCAAGGGAAATTGACACAGTCGAGGGTAATCGGCACAGTAAAGGAGCCAACACTAATGCTCCATATGCTCACATGCCTTAAAGGAGCCAACACTAATGCTCCATATGTCCTCACATGCCTTAATGTCCTTGTATAAACAATCATTTAAAACGTGGGGTACACAAGAATACTTGAAAGATTACTTGAGTACGTGGGGTACTCAAGAAAACGGGAATTATACTTGAGTACGTGGGGTACTCAAGAAAGACTTGAATTATACATGACACATACTATGTTTTCACACAAAGTATAAAATCGTGAAATACAAAAACGCATGAACTCGCTCAACTTTATGTTGATGTTTTCCAAAATTACATGTATTTCAGGTGACAGGATGGATCTTGGGCGCAAGTGTCGTAACTAGGAGTAGACTACAAGTTTAGATGTCATCCACTTTTGTTGAATTGTAACCTTGTCAAAGGTCGTGTTTTGAAAACTTAAATAACAAGTGTTTGTAATACTCAAATTTTCATGAATGGATGAACATCGTTTTGATCATGTAGTTGTTTATTACGATTGAATGCAATGATAACAAGCTAGTCATACATCATACGCTTCCGCAAAAGACAGGGTGTGACAGTTTGGTATCAGAGCTTCGATTGTAGTGAACTAGGATTCTTTCTCGAGTCTAGACTACAATCACTAGAGTTCTCTCACGAAAACATTTTTCAAAAAGGTTTTTATTGCATTCACAAAAGCGCCAAGATCCACGAGTCAGACACTTTACAAAGAAAATACAAGGCAAGGACATTAGCGAGGAATACCTTTAAAATAAGGTGCCAATCAAAGCGTAGTCTACACGAGTTAGACTTGCCAAAAACAAAATGACCCCCAAAAACGAGAGTTATACGTAATATAATGCATTAAATTGCTTGATTATGCTAAGTAGCATATATGTTATTGATATACATACATACAAATAAGTGTACGGAATGATTATTGACGTGAATGAGATACTTTCGACTCTGAATCCTATTACTGTACGTGACTCGCACGATGAAGCTACCGACCTCGCATCCTTTGCAAAGCTCATGGCTGGGAGTGATTACCAAACAAGATGCTGAGCTTACTTCCGTAGGAAATGGCTGCTCTTCCCTCTCGAACGTGAAGATGCCAGACTACGGCGATGATGACGAGGCAGAGGCGGCAACCTTGAACAAATTCTTGACCAACGGGACGAGATCCCTACGGCTTATGAGAAGCAAGATTGACGACGCACTTGACCAGAAAAGGAAGATGAAGTATTCATCTCGAAGGTGCCCCTCCAACTACTAGGAATTTTCTCTATTCCTATTCCATCTAATCATCGTGCCTATACGCGCGTAACGATAACGAATGTTAGCGCGTGGACCATCGCAAAGGTCCTTTCCATGACAAGAGGTATAAGGACAGTAGTGTCCCCTCCTTGATTGATCATCTGCTTGGACGAGAGAAAACTGGGGTAACTGTGCAAGACAATTTATTATTACGGGGGCCCACGTAATAACGACTTGTAGTGCACAGGAATCCTGGTGGACTCTGCGGGCCGAGCTAATGAAAACCATACAAAATTAATCTATAGGTGTCCTCACCTTCATCTGGTAGAACAACACAAAGATCAGTGCTTTAGCACGCTAGAAAGTAGGAAGCCTGTCTTAGCCTACTTCGTGACTGACACATCTACCTGCATACGAGACGTCTGAGAAAACGATGTTTAAGCAAGAGAGGTGAAATGACATTCAGGAAGAATCAGTGACGACACACTCTCTACCACCTCGACACGGACAACCCCATCTAAGGGAAAGGATACGCACCAGTAAAGCCAAAGAACTAAGAAAAACCGATGTAGCAAGAAATAACTAAAACTTGAATGACCAAGGCGATGTAGCCTCGAGTTCATTTCAAACAATAAGCCAAGTTGGCAAGCCTATGTGAAGGCTCAATAACTCTTTCCTCGCTTATACACTGATTATATATACGTGTGAAATTGGGTGATTACATAATGGCTTATGGTGCTATGTGTCTCATAGACCATTGGAATGTTGTCTAACCTACTTCATACCATTTTGGCAGAAGAGAATGCCGCCCAGGCGAGACACCAACACCAGTACGTTGCCAAGGACAGAAGCCGAGCTGCAAGAACGCATCTCACAGGCAATTGCCCGACATGAAGCCCTCCGCTCTAAGCATAGCGACGGCTCTAAGCATAGCGACGGCACTACGGAAAATAACCCTCCAACTGGCTGCACCTACGGAAAATAACCCTCCAACGGTTCACATATATAAACGGTTCATAGATACAAATGGTTCACATATACAAACGGTTCACAGATACAAACGGTTCACAGATACAAACGGTTCACATAGTCAAATGATTACAACGGTTCAAAATGTAATATAATGTGTTCATATGCTGGATGAGCATATGCAACAAATTGTAATGTAAAACAATGTACTAAATATGCACTAAATGGACATACATAGTATAAAATGTATTGAAATCATGTACTATAAATGTACTAATGAACATAGCAAGTATATGACGTGAAAACAGGAAAGCATGAAAGTAACAAGTAGGCACATGTGTTTCACCCCAAAACGTTTGGAAAACAGTAAAAGAGGGGTCTATGTACTCACTTGAGATTGCTCAGAAGTCCTAAGAAAAACCACCAAGCAATGCTAGAGATCACGGAATCAAACGGCACCTAATATAGGTAACTATATAAATAAACCGGACCTATAATCAGAAGATCGGGTAGCATGAGGGTTTGTAAACCAAATGAGTGTAGGAACTCATGTAACATGGTTTAACAAAGCCTTCATACTAAATGAAACCTAACCTAAGTGCTTTACGACCCGTTTAGGTAGCTTATGCTACTTTAACGCGTCGTTCGCGTAAAATGCGTTTGGACCGCCTAACTAGTCCTATGACAAGTAACATATGCCTTAACATGTCTAATATTGTTGTCAAATCAGTTTAGATGTCAAAAGTTATGTTACATATGTTTAAAATGAATTTTGGCATTAAAGGGGTATTTTGGTAATTTACCTAAGGCATATAAACTACCTATCATACAACTACTTAAACGAAGCGACCATAAGGTATAACCTCGGAAGGTTATTCCCTATATACTATGGTCACCTAATGTGTTTAGTCGGATCCTAATGATTGACCAAATGGGTCGGGTTCGAAAGTATAAGCGATTGTTTAAATCGCTTACCTTTACGACCCTATATAAGCACTAAACTAAAAGTGACGAGCTAAGCATGTTAAAACATGCTTAACTAAGTTTAGAAAACAGGTCGGGTATCAAAACAAATGGTTTTGATACCCATAATTAGTTTGGTTACAAAATACGCAGGAATACGTATTCTGACCGAAACTACGGCTCGTCACTGAGCCTAGATAACGTGGTAATCAGTAGGTATAGTCACTAGGGACTATAACCATCGTGATTACGCTCACGTTATGAAGTTCAAATGAACTTCGCATCGACCATAAACTGGTCAATGCAGAAAGTCAAACAAAGTTTGACTTTCGGACTCGAAAAGCAATAAAAGAATGAAGGAACACTTACGAAGGGTCCCCGAATGCTAATCTAGATCAAAATAGCTCAGGTATGAAACAAAGGTTTCAACTTAGAGCACAATTGATCAGATTCTAGTGAGAAATGAAGTTGGGGTATGTGGGTATTTATAGTTTTTCCCGAACCGTTAGGATCGTTTCTTGGAGAAGAGGGAATGATCACATCCCTACACTTGTTGGAATGTTGTGGTTACTGAATTTGGCCACCATAAGAGTTTAACATGTGGCACTTGACCTTTGGGAATTGTTAGGGGCTGTTAACTTATGTTTAAAATGACCTTTGCTGATCAGAAGAGGCCTAGCGTGACGCTAGGGGGGCTAGGCGTCGCGCTAGGGTCCCCCTGATCAGCAAACACCTTCAAATGTTTATCTTTCAGTCCCCGTTGCGTATTCAGGCCATTTCCGATGTGTTTAAGGCTCGTTAAATCATTTTCAAGGCTCCACAAGGATGCCTAAACATTGTGGGCATGAAACATGCTCAAAAATATGCCAGATGTTGGTTCGTTTGGTCGTACGAACGTGATGTTCGCTTAATTACGACGGCATGCGCATAAGCGCGAGAAATGATCTAAATTGCGTGACGAATGGATTTTTCTTATGCCAAACGCTAAAATAAAATATTTTAGTGCTTACATAAATTTTTGGATGTCCAGATGTATTCAGAACGTAAGTTATGCGCGAAAATGCAAACTTGTGCACTTTTTGACGCTTTTAGTCCCTGAAAGACCCAAAAGTTTATTTTAGCACACCGAACCCCTCAAAGCTTATTTCTAAGCTATGTGAAGGATATTTAGGGTATGTTTAACTTATGGTCATGTTCCGGAATGTCTGTTACAGTTCAAATTGGCATACTTTCGCAGTTTGTCAACTATAGTCCCTGTAAGCGATTTAACTTGATTTTGTCATACCAAAGCCTTCAAAACTTATTTCTAAGTTATGTAAAGGTTATTTAAGGTATTTTAAGCCTATTTCACTATTCCGGAGTGTTCGTTGCATTAAACTGGTTATATTTACGCATCGGTGCGCGTATAACCTTCCAGAAAGTGATTTAGAGCTTGAAATCGAACAAGAATTGATATGTGCAAAAGATACACATATTTATACAAGTCCAAAGTATGAAATACAATATTTCATTGGTTTGGTATTTGTTTGATGGTCGCAGTGACACAGGTGTCACACAAAATCATATACACTCAAGAGGAGCTGGTTGATAAATTGTTTGACTCATTGCCGAATGATCAAGATTGGCAATACTTTGCCTTAATGTTAAAAAACACAATCAAGCCTGAAGAGTTAACAATGGATTTGCTGATCGAAAGACTTGAAAGTCACGAGTTGGAGATAAAGAGATCTAAAGTCAACAACTCAGCTCATCAGCAGAATGTGGAGTTGTACTACAGAGGAAATCTACCACAGGCTGGGTCTCCAAGAACAGCGTATTCTGCAGAAAGTTCAAATTCTGTGAACAATGAAAGTCCTCACAGTGGTTTTAACAGTGGATCTTTTTCAACAACATCGAGCCAATCTGCATCAAAGAATGTATTCCAATGCAACATTGCAGTAGATTTGAAGAATACTCAAAATTTCAATGAGGAGTCTGCAAAGCAACAGATGGTTTTCTTAGCATCTGTGTTGGAGTCGTATGAGAGCCTTGTGGCAGGAAAGATAGGCAACACTAACCTGACGAAGGAAGACTACGATCAAATAGATCCTGAGGAGATGGAATTGATCGATATACGATGGTGTATGGCCAGTGCAGTGAGGAGGGTACAACGTTTTATGGAAATTACCGGAAGGCAGTCTATTGGTGGACCTTCAACCAAGTTAGGCTTTGACAAGTCCAAAGTGACATGCTTTAAATGCAAACAGAAAGGTCACTTTAAACGTGAGTGTAGGAATGCTTATACTGATGATACTGCTAATCCTTTCAAGGAAGATTATTACAAGAAAGCAATCTATCATCAGAATAAATCTGAACCTCCCAGATTGAAGCAGTCTGAAGAAAAATCAAGAGCTTTGGCAGTTATTCATGACGATGAAGGTTATGACTAGAGTCAAGTTCTCCCTGAAGAAGATGCAGTTGGATATGCATTTGTGGCTAATGTTGATCATGATCTATGGTGGAGAAGAGATTATGCGAGATGGGAAATTGAAAAATTCAGAGAATCATTCAAAGAAGCCCAGAGAGCAGAAAGATGGAATGACGAATTAGAATGTTACATGGATCCACGGGGTAATCCAGTTGTTGACCCATCAAAGGTGGATTTTGAAGCAGTAACAAATTTGTTTCCAAGTCAGGCCACTTTCAACACATGAAGGTTATCTGATAAAGAATATTTGCCGAATTTGTTGAACAAGATAAAGGAAATTTGTGAAGCGAGTCTACCGAAGGTGGTAGAAATGAAGAAGAGAAAAGAAGAAGAGTTGAAAAAGATGGTTGAAGAAATGAAGATTACTGCAAAGCTTGCTGCTGAAGAAGAACAGAAGAGTGAAGAAGAACAGAAAGTAGAAGAAGAAGAGAAGAAAGAAGAGGATCAGACAGAAGAATCATCGGTGCTGAAAGAAACTGAAGTAAGTGAATTTTCTGACCTATCAAATATTGAAATTGTTGATAACAATGAAAACAAGTGCAGGAATTGCATAGAAATGTGCAAAGCCTATATTGAAAAAGATGAGTTAATCAAAACAAAAGATATTGAAACAAACAAATTTGAAAATGTTTTCAAAATAAAATGTAAAGAAATGATTGAAAAAGAAGAAATTTTGAAACTAAAAGTTGAAAAATTGACACAGAAATGTCAAGGTCTTGAAAAGGATAATGATGTTTATAGACAAATGTATACAACAAAATGTGTTGATTGTGTTGAAAAAGAAAATAAGTTTCAAGATTTTCAAAAAGAGTATGATAATTTGAAGTGGTCGAGTCAGAGAGTACAAGAAGCTTATGATACTTTGAAGAGTCAAGTCAAAAGTTTTGATCAAAGATTGTCTGAAACTTTAGTAACTAAAGAAATGTATGAGAGACAATTTAAAGAAAAGCAACTTGAATTAAACAAGTGTGTTGATGAAATTGCTAATCTCAAACAAGTTTTGGCTGAAAAAGAAAAGGTTGTTACCAAACTTCAAAGTTATCATAACTCTTCGTACATTCTCGAACGCATTTTCAATATCACACCGAATGACAAAGATACTGACAAGT
Source organism: Helianthus tuberosus (assembly GCA_030545235.1). Taxonomy (NCBI): domain Eukaryota; kingdom Viridiplantae; phylum Streptophyta; class Magnoliopsida; order Asterales; family Asteraceae; genus Helianthus; species Helianthus tuberosus. The sequence goes on along the minus strand of CM060426.1, from coordinate 43,779,543 downwards.
GTAAAAAAGGTATTGGTTCAGAATTTCATCAGGTACCACCAGGAAAAGGTGGCAAAAGGTCTGAACATAGTTGACCAATTACCTGAAAGTATCGATGTGACTTACACCAAATCTGATGAAGCTGATGATTCAGAGGTGGTAAGTAAGGTTGTTGATAGTGTTTTAAAAGATGAGTCTACAAAAGGTAAGTCTGAATCACAGGATGAAAATGAAGGTAATTTTCATGATGAGTATCTGAAAAACATAAAATCTTAGAAAGTTGTGAATGATGATTCAAAAGGATTGGTTTACACCATGATTGGATCGGACAAATTATTCTTAGATGTTGTATTCTCGATTCAGAATGTGATTTCAGAAAAGGTTGATAAAGTTTTCAAAATGGTTAAGATTGAGAAGTCTGAGATTCCAAAGTTTGCTTGTAAAAGTCACAAAACTTTTTATAACAAACCTGGTTTCAAAAAAGAAACATGAAGGCTGGGTTGGGTTATAAAAGGATACAAAATTGGAAGAAAAATGAAGTGCAAAATTCTCAGGCAAAAATGAGTTTTGTTCAAGGAAAAAGTTTTGAAGAAGAGGAAAAACTCAAATTTAGACAACAGTCTATTGAAGAGTTTTTTGCTCAAAAGAAAAAGCAACAACCACAGGTCAAAGATGTGTCCAAGAGAACATGTTTCAAGTGTGATCAAAGTGGACATCTTGCACGAAAGTGTCAGAATCTGAAACCTGTGGATGTTGACAAAAAGAAGCCTGAAAGTATTGAGAAACAAAAATCTGAGGGTGTGAAACAAAGGTCTGTCAGATTTGATTCAAAACAAACTTGGAGATACAACACAAACAAGTTTGCTTCAAATCAAATTTGGAAACCAAAACAGACTAGGTCTGATTCTAGACAAACACAGATTTAGAACAACGCAAAGTTGGCAAAAATCCGTGGATATGACAAAACCCAAAGAGTTTTGGAAACCAAAAGTTGTTGACCAAAAACAAAATGTTCAAAAAGATTCACATTTTTACAAAAGAGGTACTCCGAAAGGTCAAAAATGGAGTATTAAGAAACATGTCGATTTGGTAAAAGATGAAAAGGTTGAAGTTAAAATTGATAATGTTTTTGAGAAAAATGAAAGAAATTATCCAGTTTTACCTGGAAAGATTCATGTTCAACTACCTGAGTCTAAACAGGCTTGGGTTGCATTATTCAAATGATTAAATTGTTGCACGTGCAGGTGCTCAACAAAATCGAAGATTGTGAGAATGAAAGTTGGGCCTGCCTGGCACAGGAAGAGGTTGCTGAACCCTGGTTTGGTTGAACAGAAAAAAAAAATTGTTGCTTGAATACGCCGAAACCCTCACGGCTGAACAAACATGATTACTTTCACAAGATTGAAAAACGGTTTTCAAACTATCGAAAATCAATGGGTTGTAAATCATGGGGGTAATTGTTGGTACTTTATATTAGTTTTTCTGCAAATCAGAGCACTTTTAGCAGAAAAGGGATGGCGAGACAAAGTTACCAGCATTGTGTTGTCAAATTTTCTTTAAATGGTTTTGCATTTTAGGGGGAGAAAAATTGTTAGAAAATACAAAAACATTTGAAAATTTGAAAAAGACAAAAACATGATAAAATTCAAAATTGAGTTTTTGCGTAAAAAGAGGAAATGATAGTACATCAGTAGACAGTTACAGTACGCTAAAGAATTGAAAAGTTAAAATGTGTTAAACGATCTCACCGTGGATGTGTCGGTAAATTTTTATACATTTAGTAAACTTTTTCGGGATATAAACCTAAATTCAAACTTGCTTATTTTGTGGGGAACACTACTTGGATATATAGGTAACCCCTGAAATCTCGTTTGAAAGGTCCCTCTTTCTGAGATACTAGGTCTTTATACTCAGTGATATCTGGGGTATTATCCCGGGACTTCTGATTTTGCGGAAGCAATGGCCTAGTCCCCGGAGAATACTTTCTGCATTGCTTGAAATATAGCTTCACCCTCAGCAAATTGATGAAACAATAAAATTGATAGTCATTGCTGTTGTAATACAAAAGATCCTCTAAAGGGGACACACCAAAAGTCGAGCCGTCATCTCTCTGCTGAACGGAAGTTCTGACCTGAGCTCTCACGGTTTCGTACTATAATTTATTCCCTTACAGATATCATCTGTGGTATACTCACCTGTAAGACTGAATATTGGGATCTGGATACGGGAGTATATTCAAGAGGTGGGACACATGAATGAGTTTAAGTTCTTAAAACATCTAATTCGTATCCTGAATCAGTTGAAATTTGTATGAAAATTTAAGTGGATCAGTATATCGACAATCTAAGTGAATTGTTTAATTCTTAATGTGTAACTAAGCTCAACGGTACTTGTGACTTGTCAAAAACTAATCTGATCCTCTAACGCAAACTCAAACAAAAATAGTGTCTGTGAATATGTTTGTACATATTACTTTACGGCTTTATATTTTCAGAAAAATACAAAAAGATTTTGATTTCTGCTTTATTTTCGACAACTGATGTCTGAGTGCTGAGTTTCAAAATCTAAGTAAGCTGATTGTGTTTCTGAAAATAAAACAAGTTCGTTAATTTGAAACTTGAATTTTTAACAAAAATCAAAAACAGTTTGTGATATCTCCAAGGTCATTAAGCTGGACTTGGATGATTAATTGTGGGGGATTTGGTTGTGTATATTGTTAAAGAGTCAGTTTTCGATTCTGAAACTGCAAAATATTCATAAGATGTGTTAGTTTAAATATTGAGTGAGCCAGGTTACAATTTCTGGATATGCTGAAATTTGAAATGTTGTTACTTATAAATGGTTGAGTGATTGCAGGTATGATACCAGACTACGATCCCAGAAGCTGAGTCCAAGGGGGAGTCTGAAGACGAGCTCAAAGCTAGGGGGAGTTTGTAGCAGGAAAGAAAGGTGTCGATCCCTAAAGCATGGAAGCTTAACGAAAGGGGGAGCCTGAAGAAAGAAAGAGCCAGATTTAGATCCTGGTACAACATTTCAAAGAAGAGAAAGATCGATAGGATGCTTACAATGATAGATATTTTGAAAAGAGCTTGAAGACTAATCAAGACTGAAGAGGTGTCATAATAGAGATTAGATACTGAAGACTTCGTCAATATCCAAGGGGGAGTCTGTTAGTGCACTATGTCTATTGACTTCGTCTTGTATCATGTAATGAGATAGGATAGGATAACCAGTGTTCGAGGTGCGAGAAACAAATTTTGATGAAATAGGTGGTGAGTTCGCTTGAAAGTGTCAAGTGACAGGTTCAAGCGAAATCAACTTTATTGAGTTCGCTTAAAGCTGCCATACCCATTTCAAGTGAAACCCTCACTACTATATATAGGGCACTTGTGTTATTCATTTGTAACGGTTCGGATCTGAGTAGCGAAGCTCTATCGGATTGTCTCCAGGTTGTAAATCAGTATTATATCAATATAAGAGACGTTTAAATTGAATCGAGTGTCCGTTTCATTGATTCCGCCTCTGATTCGGATAAAAGACTCTTCTGATCGACTCAGTCAGGTCATACGACGATCCTACAACATGTCACACCCTGAAATATCAGAGCATTGGCGTGACTGGACTGGTATCTTCATTGCACAGCGGAAGCAAATCATCTAAGTCTTTTAGAATATGAACGCCCCCTAAGTACTCGACTCTTCATGGTTCTCCTATTCCAACCGTGCCATAACTTTGAAAAGCAACCTGAGAAAGAAACATGCGAAAAATCAACATAAAGTTGAGCGAGTTCATAGTTTGTTTGTAAAAGATTTGAAATAAATCTTTTTGAATAACCGGTTTTTGATGTATTGTTGAGAAAACAAATTTAAAATCATTTTCTTGTCAAGTTATACAGAAACTTTGTACGAAAACATGGTATGTATCTTGTATAATTCAAGTATTTCTGTATGTATCATGTATTCTTGTACAAATCACGTATTCTTGTATGTATCATGTTTTCTTATATAAATCAAGTATTCTGTATGTATCTTGTTGTTAATGGGTTGCAAGGCCATTAACATGTGACACGACATAGGAAGTCACCAAACCATAGGCATTTTTCTATAGTCGATTCACGACTGAGACACAAAAACACTGCTTGGTAAAAGAGTGGCCAACAGTGGGGCTGCCCGGAACCCGTTAGATCTAACCTTTTGTTCTGCGGTCTAAGTATGTACACGATTAATGGTGCTTATGGTACCCTATTCGTGACACGATTTCTCGTATCATTCTTGTATCATTTCTCGTATCAATTGTTGTATCATTTCTCGTATCATATCAAGTATCAATTCTCAGTTCTTGTATTCTTTATGTCAAGTATCAATTCTCATGTGTTTGTATACTCTTGTATTTTCTCGTAGTTTAGAAAACTAGGATTCGTGTGTAAACGCTTGTTTGAAAAACCGGTATAAAACATAAGCTTTTCGTAAACCATTTGTGTCAGATAAATCTTGCTTGTAAAATGGTTTATAAATATGTAATTCTTGTATGCTTTGCAAAAAGTGCATGTCTTTCCACCCCGAAAACATTTAGAAAAATGTAAAATCGTAAAAAGGTGGGGTTATGAACTCACCTGAATATTCCTGTGCAAAGCTAGCTAAATACGACTTCGCGATGTCGTTTCCAGGACGTGACTCGCTATCGTGCATTCTACAATATTCCTAACACGGAATATCTTATAAGTTTCTAAATAAACGCAGTATCTAAACTACGTGTCATCGAGCTCTACCGAATCGTTAATTGAACGATTCAACGGTAAATTGTTAACTTAATAAAAATGATTAAGTTAAACTTGTTAAGTTCCGAGAAGTCGTTTGTGTATATAGGAATATTCGTACGAAAGTAATATATAATAAACTTGTATTATATATAGCGTCTTGTGTATATTTGCCAAAAATATACGTATATGCCGTTTCGGCGTTTGTAATAAATATAAAAAGTTATATTTATTTTGCGAAAATATTATCGAGTTTGTTGGAAGTTTGAAATAGATAAACTATATCTATTTTATAAAAGAATTCGTGTTGTTTATTACTTCAAATAAATATATAAACTATATTTATTTTAGCAAAACAATCGTCGTGTTGTTTGATATTTGAAATAAATATAAACTATATTTATTTTGATGAAACGAATTCGTGCTACGCGATGCTTGAAATAAATATATATACTATATTTATTTATAAAAAGAATTCGAGTTTGTTTGAAATAAATATAATAACTATACTTATTTTGTTATCAAAATATTTTTCGTATCGTGGTTCTCGTAAGTTGTAAGTTGTTGTCGAAGGAAACTTTATATTTGTATCTCGTAAAAGTCGCTTTATAACAATAGTTGTCGTTTTACAAGAAAAGCACGTTTTTATAATAAAACTCGTTTTATTTTACGGGTTTTCTCGAAAAAACGGGCAGAGTTTCCTCTGTTTTTGGACGCCCCGACAACACAAGTTGTCGTTATTTTTATCAAAACACATTAGTCAATCGCCGTATATCAATTTTCTAATCAAATATATAACACTTCATCAAATATAACACAACTTATAATTTGGTTTGGATCGGTCGAAGCTCGTTTGTCACGCAAGAGTAAAAATATTATAAAAATAATAAAATAAACGTGACGTTAATCTTTACCATCTTCGTGTCAAAACGTTGACTGAGTCAACTGAGTTGACTCGTTTTGAATGTGCCGACCGAGTTGACTTGCTGAGCTGACTGGGTTGACTCAGTTTGACTGAGTCGATTAATGAGTTTAACCGGGTCGAGCCGAGTCGCACCGAGTCGAGCTAAAATACACTGAGTCAAACCGAGTTGAACTGAGTTGAGTTGGATTGCACCGAGTCGAACCAAATCTGACCGAAACCCGTACCGAGAACTCGAACCACCTTGACATCTCTTGACCCGATTCTGAACCGGTTTGAACCAACCTTGAACCCACAGACCTGAAACCCAGATCGTGGCTGACCCGAACACCCGAGCTGTATGCGACCCCGAGCGGAATAACTCGTCGGATATGTCTTGGACCACCGGACTTTTGATACCGACCACCGGATAACAGAACCGACCGGCGGTCCGAGCCTTTGACCGCCGGTTCTTCTCTCTCTCTGCTGTCTCTCTCTCATCGCCTCTCTCTCTCTCTCTCCGCTTCTGTCCGCTGTCGCCGCTCACCATCAGGCGGTGGTGGTGGTGGTTATTACCCAGATCGAAGGAAAGAGGGGGGGTGGGGTTGTAGGTGTCGGTGAAGGGAAGTGGGTGTGGTTGTCGGCTTGCCGGTTAACCGGCGCCGGCTCCAACTGTGCCCGCCGATTGTTCAATCGAGAGGGAGAGGCAGAGTATTGAATTTATGTTTATCTTATGTTGAGATATTTGGGGTTTGTTAGGCAGACAAGGAGAGAAGAGAGACTGAGTTTAGTATTTTAGAAGGATATTGGCTGGTTTGTAGAAGGAAGTGAGGGTTGAAGTTTATTTATATTGAAACGAAAGGTCATTGTTCCTCATGTAACAAAGTTATATTCAGGTTTTCTCTCAACTTATTTACACAATGTGCAATGTGTTTCACATTGTAGGGACATAATCTTTTGTAGAAATTTTGTTTAGATTGTGCAAATCTCATGTAGATTTGATAAATCTTGTATAGATCCAGTAAATCTTGATAGGATTCTAATATCTTATGTGCAGGTTTAGGCTTGTGTGTGTTGGGCTTGGGCCCAGGGCCCACAAGCCCATCTCGTGTGTAAGTGGTCCGTAATTTCTACGGGACCCGATATCGCGACCCAAACTCCACGAGCATAAAATATTCGTGTAACATCCATATTTGTCGGCGTCGTCATTATTTCGTACGGTATCAGTCCGTTGTCATTTGATGTTCCGCAGATTCCACACGAATCTTCATACGCGTACTGTAGAGTCGGATAAGCATTCCTAGGCACTCCAAAGGCCTAACTAAGTTGATTTACGCTGCAATCACTATTTATTATTGCGTTAATCTCCTGTTAATCGCGTAATTAAGAGCCGTAAATTACCGGTTGTCACAGTCTCCCCCTGTTAATAAAATTTCGTCCTCGAAATTTAGACTACGTTAACTTCTCAGAGTCACGTTATGTATAAAGTACGAATAGTACCAAAGTGGACGATCATGAAATAGAATCAAGACTTATTCGAATGATGTGAATTCAAGGACGTATCACAAGATACAAATGAATTCTAGAAATGATTGCACCCAATCAATGAATTTAGATTTCAACAAGCTCAAATGTAATAGTTTGCATGAAACGCTCGATCATGATCAGCCCAAGCTGCAAGTTCTACCGACGCCACAAGGTGTCGTAGTGAATGAAACAATTCAAATATAGCGGTGATCGAACAAGTATCACCTGTGTTTTGCATAACTTAGCCCAAGCTACAAGTTTGTACTGACACCACAAGGTGTCGAAATCAACAAACGACTTAATGGAGTCGTAGACCAAACAAGTCTACTACGACTCAGAACAATGAAACGCTTGTTAAAACGAATTCGAATATGATGTTTTCAATACATCATATGGCATCTTGAATTGAATATGTGTAATGAACAAGTTCAAACAATTGAATTTGACTTCGGCGCAAGCCGACAGTAAATACATGTATCGACAAGAAAACTTTTGGCATGGTCACAACGAAAACCATGTATGTAACTTGAAAAGAAAGGAATTTTCAAGAAAATGTGTTGACTTGATAGCAAAGAAGCCAACAATTTCAATAATGCGGGTCATTCGAATCACAAGCGAAATAACATTTGAACTTTAATGAAACGCTTTATTCGAAGCAAAACCACATGCGTAACAAACGATGCATGCGTAACATATGAATTTTCAAGAAATGAAGCAAATGAGTATTCGCTATTCTGAAGGAAATGATCGTGATACAATGACCATTAAGAGGAGTAGAGATACGAAAATCTACTCAGTAAATGTGAAAGTCGAAATTTCAATAAAAGAAATTTAAGGACTTTACCTGGGATTGCATGTGATAACTGGTTGTTAGGTGACATTACCATAGAATGTCGAATATAGTGTACTTGTCGTTAGCTGAAATAGGGGGAATACGGTGACTTGCGTCTTTTCCATAGCATGACCCGTGTCGTTTGCAGGACCGCGTGCCAACTGCCGCTTCCTGATCGATAGTCGCATGTGACGTACTTCAACCTCCGTTGATGTATAGCTTAAGTCTCACGTATGCCTGTGCGCTAGCGTTTCGTTTTGCGTAGAATGTGATGCACTCCGACATCTGTTGACGTAAAATTTGAGTTCTATGTATTCTCGTGCACTAGCGTTTCGTTATGCGTAGGCTGCCTGCTCGGGAAGTTAAAACATCAAAGACAATATGTATAATTGTGTGTGCCCGAATTAATATTTGCAGTTCCTATGTGATGACCTTTAATGAACTTTAACATAAGTTTCTGAAGGTCTTAAATGCATGTTTCCTAAGTTCTCAGAGTTTTGTGTACTGTATGCGACTGTTTTGTGTACCATGTATAAAACACCACTATAGCGTATGTTTGAAACCAAAATTTCGACTGTTTGATTTTCGGCAACGGTTGGAGACCATATTCGAGTACTATGCGTTCAGTATGTATTCAACGTTTGAATAATCTAAGTCCCCAGAGAAATATGAGGTTAGAGCCTAGGTATTCTTTACAGAGAACCCTATTCGCTGTAACCTATAGCTCTGATACCAATCTGTCACACCCCGAAATATCAGAGCATTGGCGTGACTGGACTGGTATCTTCATTGCACAGCGGAAGCAAATCATCTAAGTCTTTTAGAATATGAACGCCCCCTAAGTACTCGACTCTTCATGGTTCTCCTATTCCAACCGTGCCATAACTTTGAAAAGCAACCTGAGAAAGAAACATGCGAAAAATCAACATAAAGTTGAGCGAGTTCATAGTTTGTTTGTAAAAGATTTGAAATAAATCTTTTTGAATAACCGGTTTTTGATGTATTGTTGAGAAAACAAATTTAAAATCATTTTCTTGTCAAGTTATACAGAAACTTTGTACAAAAACATGGTATGTATCTTGTATAATTCAAGTATTTCTGTATGTATCATGTATTCTTGTACAAATCACGTATTCTTGTATGTATCATGTTTTCTTATATAAATCAAGTATTCTGTATGTATCTTGTTGTTAATGGGTTGCAAGGCCATTAACATGTGACACAACATAGGAAGTCACCAAACCATAGGCATTTTTCTGTAGTCGATTCACGACTGAGACACAAAAACACTGCTTGGTAAAAGAGTGGCCAACAGTGGGGCTGCCCGGAACCCGTTAGATCTAACCTTTTGTTCTGCGGTCTAAGTATGTACACGATTAATGGTGCTTATAGTACCCTATTCGTGACACGATTTCTCGTATCATTCTTGTATCATTTCTCGTATCAATTCTTGTATCATTTCTCGTATCATATCAAGTATCAATTCTCAGTTCTTGTATTCTTTATGTCAAGTATCAATTCTCATGTGTTTGTATACTCTTGTATTTTCTCGTAGTTTAGAAAACTAGGATTCGTGTGTAAACGCTTGTTTGAAAAACCGGTATAAAACATAAGCTTTTCGTAAACCATTTGTGTCAGATAAATCTTGCTTGTAAAATGGTTTATAAATATGTAATTCTTGTATGCTTTGCAAAAAGTGCATGTCTTTCCACCCCGAAAACATTTAGAAAAATGTAAAATCGTAAAAAGGCGGGGTTATGAACTCACCTGAATATTCCTGTGCAAAGCTAGCTAAATACGACTTCGCGATGTCGTTTCCAGGACGTGACTCGCTATCGTGCATTCTACAATATTCCTAACACGGAATATCTTATAAGTTTCTAAATAAACGTAGTATCTAAACTACGTGTCATCGAGCTCTACCGAATCGTTAATTGAACGATTCAACGGTAAATTGTTAACTTAATAAAAATGATTAAGTTAAACTTGTTAAGTTCCGAGAAGTCGTTTGTGTATATAGGAATATTCGTACGAAAGTAATATATAATAAACTTGTATTATATATAGCGTCTTGTGTATATTTGCCAAAAATATACGTATATGCCGTTTCGGCGTTTGTAATAAATATAAAAAGTTATATTTATTTTGCGAAAATATTATCGAGTTTGTTGGAAGTTTGAAATAGATAAACTATATCTATTTTATAAAAGAATTCGTGTTGTTTATTACTTCAAATAAATATATAAACTATATTTATTTTAGCAAAACAATCGTCGTGTCGTTTGATATTTGAAATAAATATAAACTATATTTATTTTGATGAAACGAATTCGTGCTACGCGATGCTTGAAATAAATATATATACTATATTTATTTATAAAAAGAATTCGAGTTTGTTTGAAATAAATATAAAAACTATACTTATTTTGTTATCAAAATATTTTTCGTATCGTGGTTCTCGTAAGTTGTAAGTTGTTGTCGAAGGAAACTTTATATTTGTATCTCGTAAAAGTCGCTTTATAACAATAGTTGTCGTTTTACAAGAAAAGCACGTTTTTATAATAAAACTCGTTTTATTTTACGGGTTTTCTCGAAAAAACGGGCAGAGTTTCCTCTGTTTTTGGACGCCCCGACAACACAAGTTGTCGTTATTTTTATCAAAACACATTAGTCAATCGCCGTATATCAATTTTCTAATCAAATATATAACACTTCATCAAATATAACACAACTTATAATTTGGTTTGGATCGGTCGAAGCTCGTTTGTCACGCAAGAGTAAAAATATTATAAAAATAATAAAATAAACGTGACGTTAATCTTTACCATCTTCGTGTCGAAACGTTGACTGAGTCAACTGAGTTGACTCGTTTTGAATGTGCCGACCGAGTTGACTTGCTGAGCTGACTGGGTTGACTCAGTTTGACTGAGTCGATTACTGAGTTTAACCGAGTCGAGCCGAGTCGCACCGAGTCGAGCTAAAATACACTGAGTCAAACCGAGTTGAACTAAGTTGAGTTGGATTGCACCGAGTCGAACCAAATCTGACCGAAACCCGTACCGAGAACTCGAACCACCTTGACATCTCTTGACCCGATTCTGAACCGGTTTGAACCAACCTTGAACCCACAGACCTGAAACCCAGATCGTGGCTGACCCGAACACCCGAGCTGTACGCGACCCCGAGCGGAATAACTCGTCGGATATGTCTTGGACCACCGGACTTTTGATACCGACCACCGGATAACAGAACCGACCGGCGGTCCGAGCCTTTGACCGCCGGTTCTTCTATCTCTCTGCTGTCTCTCTCTCATCGCCTCTCTCTCTCTCTCTCCGCTTCTGTCCGGTGTCGCCGCTCACCATCAGGCGGTGGTGGTGGTGGTTATTACCCAGATCGAAGGAAAGAGGGGGGGTGGGGTTGTAGGTGTCGGTGAAGGGAAGTGGGTGTGGTTGTCGGCTTGCCGGTTAACCGGCGCCGGCTCCATCTGTGCCCGCCGATTGTTCAATCGAGAGGGAGAGGCAGAGTATTGAATTTATGTTTATCTTATGTTGAGATATTTGGGGTTTGTTAGGCAGACAAGGAGAGAAGAGAGACTGAGTTTAGTATTTTAGAAGGATATTGGTTGGTTTGTAGAAGGAAGTGAGGGTTGCAGTTTATTTATATTGAAACGAAAGGTCATTGTTCCTCATGTAACAAAGTTATATTCAGGTTTTCTCTCAACTTATTTACACAATGTGCAATGTGTTTCACATTGTAGGGACATAATCTTTTGTAGAAATTTTGTTTAGATTGTGCAAATCTCATGTAGATTTGATAAATCTTGTATAGATCCAGTAAATCTTGATAGGATTCTAATATCTTATGTGCAGGTTTAGGCTTGTGTGTGTTGGGCTTGGGCCCAGGGCCCACAAGCCCATCTCGTGTGTAAGTGGTCCGTAATTTCTACGAGACCCGATATCGCGACCCAAACTCCACGAGCATAAAATATTCGTGTAACATCCATATTTGTCGGCGTCGTCAGTATTTCGTACGGTATCAGTCCGTTGTCATTTGATGTTCCGCAGATTCCACACGAATCTTCATACGCGTACTGTAGAGTCGGATAAGCATTCCTAGGCACTCCAAAGGCCTAACTAAGTTGATTTACGCTGTAATCACTATTTATTATTGCGTTAATCTCCTATTAATCACGTAATTAAGAGCCGTAAATTACCGGTTGTCACACAACAGGGCTTACGCGGCCCGCCTAGTCCAGCAGATCAGCAGAACTTTCAGCTTATTATAGTTCAGGTCCCTGCACTTGTTTAAGCCCATTTTTGGCACTTTTAACACCCATTAAGCCATTTTCAAGACTCAACAAGGTGGTCCAAGTATAGAGGACTCAAAATATGCTCAGAAAACTCACGGATGTCGGTTCGTTTGGTCGTACGGTCGCGTTATTCGTCTAATTACGACGAAATTCGAACGGACGCGAAAACGATCCAAATTAAGCGACAAATGGTATTTTTGCATGCCGATCACTAAAATAAAAATATTTTAGTGTGTACAAAAATTTTGGATGTCCAGATGTGGTCAGAACGTAAGATATGCGCGTAAATGCAAACTTACGCCGTTTTTGACACTTTTAGTCCCTGAAAGATCATATAAGCATGTTTTCGCACACCGAACCACTCAAACCTTTTTTCTAAGCTATGTTTAGGTTATATATGGTATGTTTAGCTTATGATCAAGTTCCGGACTGTATGTTGCCTTACGAAACGGCAGACTTTTGCAAGTTGACTCAAATAGTCCTTGTGAGCGAATAAACTTGTTTTTGCCATACCAAACCCTTTAAAAGTTATTTCTAAGTTATGTAAAGGTTATTTAAGGTATGTTAAGCTTATGTAGCTGTTCTAGAGTGTTTTTCGCGTTAAACTGATTACGTTTACGCATCAGTTTGCGTATAACTTCCCAGAAAGCAATATAGAGTTCAAAATCGATCAAAAGTCAAAACGTGCATAATGTCAAACATAAATAACAAACATTGGGATCAAAACACATTGTTTTATTGATATTGAATTGTTCAAAGTCTGTAAAATGATTACACAAGCACAGATGTCACAGTCTCCCCTACTTTAGGAAATTTCGTCCCGAAATTTATTTAGAGGAAACTTGTGAGAATAGATCCGGATATTTCGCTTTCATCTGATCTTCACGTTCCCAAGTAAATTCTGGGCCACGTTTAGATTCCCAGCGAACTTTGACAATAGGTATGCGCTTGTGTTTGAGCTTTTTGACTTCACGGTCCATGATTTCCACAGGTTTCTCAACGAAGTGCACCGTGTTATCAACACGAATTTCATCAAGCGGTATGTGGAGGTTCTCATCAGCTAAACAATTTTTGAGATTGGACACGTGGAAAGTTGGATGAACATTTCCAAGTTCAGGAGGTAGCTCTAATCTGTAGGCTACTTTTCCGATTCTTTCAACGATCTTGAATGGTCCAACATAGCGTGGTGCAAGTTTTCCTTTCTTTCCAAATCTAATCATGCCTTTCCAATGGGATACCTTGAGTAGGACGTGATCACCGACTTGAAATTCTAAGGGCTTGCGTCGTTGATCTGCATAACTCTTTTGACGGCTTCTAGCTGTCTGAAGGTTATCACAAATCTTCTTGACCTTATCTGTAGTCTCTAGAATGAGTTTAGGTCCTGTAAGCTGAGCTTCACCTATCTCATTACAGCAGACCGGTGAATGACATTTTCGACCGTATAAAGCTTCGAAAGGAGCCATGTTGATGCTAGAGTGATAACTATTGTTGTAGGAGAATTCGATCAACGGTAGATGCAAATCCCAACTACCACCAAAATCAATCACACAAGCTCTAAGCATATCCTCCAGTGTCTGGATTGTTCTCTCAGATTGACCATTCGTTTGCGGATGATACGCTGAGCTCAAGTTAAGTTGGGTACCCATGGCAGATTGCATGGTTCTCCAAAAGCGAGACGAGAATCGAGCATCTCTGTCAGATATGATGTTCAAAGGAACGCCATGTCGAGATACAATCTCATCTACATATATCTTAGCAAGCTTGTCAGCAGATAGATCCTCACGAATCGGCAAGAAATGTGCTGACTTTGTAAGACGATCAACAACAACCCAAATGGCGTCATGACCTCTTTTAGTACGTGGCAGTTTGGTAATGAGATCCATAGCAATGTTTTCCCATTTCCAAACCGGTATCTCTGGTTGCTCCAATAATCCAGAGGGATGTTGATGTTCTGCCTTAACCTTGAGACAAGTAAGGCATTTGGAAACATATAAGGCAATGTCTTTCTTCATACCCAGCCACCAATACTGGGTTCGAAGATCCTTATACATTTTATCTGCACCAGGATGAATAGAATAACGAGACTTATGAGCTTCATCCATAAGCAAGGTGCGAAGATTGTCTATAATTGGGACCCACAAACGGCCCATGAAATAAAATATCCCAAAGTCCTTCAATTCAAACTCAGGCTTAATGTGACACGGTAATTCTTTACCCATCAAGTCTTGTGTAACACAAGTATGTTGAGCTTGAGAAATGCGGGTTTGAATGTCAGATCGAACCTGAACACAGTGAAGCTTGACACGTTCCTTACGACTTAATGCGCCAGCCACGACATTCGCCTTACCAGGATGGTAGGGAATTTCGCAATCGTAGTCGTTTAGGAGTTCAACCCAACGTTGTTGCCTCATGTTAAGTTCTTTCTGATTGAAAATATGCTGGAGACTCTTGTGGTCAGTAAACACTACACACTTTGTACCATACAGGTAGTGTCTCCAGATTTTGAGAGCGAAAACTACTGCACCCAACTCAAGATCATGAGTAGTGTAGTTTTTCTCATGTATTTCCAGCTGTCTTGATGCATAGGCTATAACTTTGTTTCTTTGCATAAGAACGCAGCCAAGGCCTAAATTTGATGAATCGCAGTACACAACAAAATCATCGTTGCCCTCAGGTAAGGTTAAGATAGGTGCATCACAGAGTTTCTGTTTCAAGGTTTGGAAAGCTTCTTCCTGTTTGGATCCCCACTCAAAAGATTTATTCTTCTAAGTTAGAGCAGTGAGAGGAGCCGCAATTTTGGAGAAGTTTTCAATGAAACGGCGGTAATAACCCGCGAGACCAAGAAATAAACGAACCTCGGTAGGAGTAGTAGGTGTATCCCATCCTTAATCGCACTGATTTTGGCGGGATCTACATTGTCACACCCCGACCACGTAAAACAACAAAATGTGGCGGAAACATCGGGGAGTGTTGTAACAGAATCATTGTTTCACAACCATGGAATAATTAATTTTGTTTTATTGAATTAAATGAACTCATTGTTTTTAAAACAATCAAAGAAGTACAACTATTATCTTTCAAGTTTTAAAGTCGTTAAGGCACGAGTCCATCCTATGTGTAGCATAAATCATCAATCATCATAAAGCAGCACCTGAAACATGTGTAAAAATAGGTACGTCAGCATAAAAATGCCTGTGAGATACATAGGTTTTATTGTATTTAGGATACATGACTTATGAGTTTAAAGAAAAATGTTTTAAGAAAAGTAGTCATGATCCTTTAAAAAGGTTTTCTTTTATAAATCATTTATAAGAAATCAGATAATATAAAATAATAATACATAGGAAATTAAATAAGTTAGTAGAATAAGTTTGTATAAAAATATATTGTTTGAAAAACAATATTTTGATAAAAAGATTCATAGTGTATATATAAATATACTTTGGTTTTAAGAAAGTCGAATAAGCAATATATTAAAATATATTTCCGTTCCCAAACCGTTAACCCAAGTGTACTAAATAACGTCACGGTATGTAATGCGATGAAAACACTTATATATAAGAAGTACCAGCGGCGTATCTACCATGTTTTCATCACATTACCCCCGTCCCGTTGTCTAAACACTAACCCAAAAACCAGTCGTTAAGTTAATAGTATATTAAATATACTTTAGTTGTTAGAATAAATAAATTTTCAGTAGTATATCAAAAGTATACTTTGGATTTATAAATAACATATTAAACTATGCTTTGGTTATACAAATAACATATTAAACTATGCTTTGGATTTTGAGAATAACATATCAAACTATGTTTTAAATGATTAACAAAATATATGTTGGTTTTGTACAATATCACATATGAGAGCATATCAAACTATACTTTTGGGAGTATAACTTAATATACAAAAATAATGTGACTTAAGAATTCATTTAGACCTAGTGCATTAAAATACACCTTTGAGACTATAGAAATACCACAAAGGCAATTTCTATTTGGATGGAGAAACAAATTGGTTTCAGACATTCCATGACAACAGGAATGGGGTGTCAAATCCTATAGCGCTATATCATACTACCAACCGGTCCGGTGAACAAAATAAGTACTATTCCAAACATTTATTTTATAATCTTTGAAAAATTAGAGTTTAAATCATAGATAATCATTCTGTTTGCAAAAAGATAAGTACACATATGTATAATCAATTATACTTTTGGAAATCATGAAAATAACAGATAGGTACACATGCTTCACCCCAAAAAAGTTGAAAACAGTAAAAGAGGGGACTATGTACTCACTTGAGAGTGCTTAGAAGTCTTGAACAACTACCAAGCAAGCTAGAGGAGTCTCGGAAATCAAACGGTACCTAATATAGGTAACTACATAAATAAACCGGGCCTAATTCGGAAGATTGGATAGGATGAGGTCTCGTAAACCAAATGAGTGTGGGAACTCATATGATATGGTTTAACAAGGCCTACATACTAAAGTGAAACCTAGCCTAAGTGCTTACGACCCATCACGACCCGTTTAGGTAGCTTATGCTACTTTAACGCGTCGTTCGCGTATAACGCGTTCAGACCGCCTAACTAGTCCTATGACAAGTATTATATGCCCTAACATACTTAATTATGTTACATAATCAGTTAAATGACAAAAGTTTAGGTTACATATGCTTAATTACCAATTACACGTGAAAAGGGTATTTTGGTAATTTACCTAAGGCATATAAACTACCTATCATACAACTACTTAAACTAGGTGACCATAAGGTATAACCTCAGAATGTTATTCCCTATACAACTATGGTCACCTAATGTGTTTGGTCGGACCCTAAAGATCAACCAAACGGGTCTAGTTCGTAAGTCTAAGCGGGTGTTTAGTCCGCTTGACTTACGACTCTACACAAGCACTAATCTAAAAAGTGACGAGCTAAACATGTCGAAACATGTTTAGTTAAGTTAGAAAACAGGTTTGGTATCAAAACAAACTGTTTTGATACCTAAAAGTAGTTTGGTTACAAAATACGCAAGAATGCGCATTTTGGCCGAAACTACGACTCGTCACTACACCTAGATAACATGGTAATCAGTAGGTATAGTCACTAGGGACTATATCCATCGTGATTACGCTCACGTTATGAAGTTCAAATGAGCTTCGAATTGACCATAAACTGGTCAATGCAGAAAGTCAAACGCAGTTTGACTTTCAGACTCAAAAAGCGATAAAAGAACGAAGGAACACTTACAAAGGGTCCCCGCAAGCTCTTGATTTTCCAAGTATTCTCAGGTATGAAGTGTGTGACACTTCAACTTAGAGAAATCTCAGAAATCAAGTGGGTTTAGAATGAAATGGGTGAGGGTATATATAGTTTTCGTAGAACCGTTAGGATCATTTCTTGAAAACCGTGCTTCGATCCAAGCCATACACTTGCACCCACTGAATTCTAAAACCATGGGCATCCAAAACAAGCACATAGAATCAAAGAAACCAGGTGCAAAAGTGTGGAACAGCTGGAACAAGCTAGAAAGCATTTTCTGATGTCTGGCACCTGCTTACGGACCGCAAGACCTTCCCCATACGGTCCGTAAGGACCCTGCAGGTCAGACACTTTCGAAAATGGCAGCTTTGGTCCCTGAAGCCCCAAACTTGCTATTTGATGCATTTTTGACACGTTTAAGCCCCGTTAACCCCATTTCAAAGCACTAAAATGAAGTTAAAGTATAGGAAACTTAAAACATGCTCAAAAATATCTCGGATGTCGGTTCGTTTGGCCGTACGGTTGCGTTGTTCGGTTAATTACGACGGAAGTCGTAACGAACGTAAAAACGATCCAAATTAAGCGACGAATGGAATTTTATCATACTAAACACTAAAATAAAATATTTTAATGATTACATAAATTTTTGGATGTCCGGATGTATTCAGAACGTAAGATATGCGCGAAAATGCAAACTTGTGCACTTTTTTGATGCTTTTAGTCCCTATTGATCAAGAAAGTTTATTTTTGTGCACCAAACACCTCAAAGCCTATTTCTAAGCTATGTGAAAGATATTTAGGGCATATTTAACCTATGATCAAGTTTCGGAATGTTCGTTACTATAAAAATTGGTATAGTTTCGCAGTTTGACACAATTAGTCCCTGTGATCGAACAAACTTGATTTCAACACACCTAACCATCCAAAACTTATTTCTAAGTTGTGTGAAGGTTATTTAAGGTATGTTAAGCCTATTTCACTATTCCGGAGTGTTCGTTTCATTAAACTGGTTATATTTACGCATCAGAGCGCGTATAACCCTCCAGAAAGCGATTTAAAGCTTGAAATCGAACAAGAGTTGATATGTGCAAACGATACACATATTTTTACAAATCCTAAGTATGAAATACAATATTTCATTGGTTTGGCATTTGTTTGATGGTTGAAGTGACACAGGTGTTACAGTCTCCCCTACTTTAGGAAATTTCGTCCCGAAATTTAATTTTAGGAGAAACTTGTAAGGACAACTGTGATGTTTTCGCTTTCGAATGAATCCCTTGAACCCTAAGTTGAACTCTGGGCCATGATAGGGTTCTTAGTGAAATTGTCAACCCTCAAAGTGAAGTCCTTGTAGTAGCAGAACATGGAGTTTCAAACTATGGACAGGAGAACGTTTCCCGTGAAGACTTATCATTGGAAACTTGTGTGTGCTTGAAATCAGAATTGGGGAGTGTAAGAATAAATGACATTGGTCGAGGTCCAAGACTTCTCCTGTATCATTACTCTTGTCACTATAGGTCTTAACACATGACAAAACTTTCTATGGTTTCTGTGCACTGAATTCCATAATTATGTAGGCCTCCATAATTACGTAATTCCTTGCACAGTCCGCAAAGTTCATTTCATAATGTGTAGGGGAAAATCAATTGAATAAACATGAAGCGACTTGACTAGATCACCAGAGGATCTTTTTAACTAAATCAACGAACGATCTTTTTAACTAGATCAACGCATGATCTTTTTAACTAGATCGTTGTACGATCTTCGTAAATAGATCACTTAAGGGATCTTTTCAATTAGATCACCACATGATATTCCTAGCCAGATTTTCAAAATCAATCTGTTTATCTAGACCATTCAAGGGGTCCAATTATAGAATAGTACTTTATAACCCAAGGGACCTAACTACAATGTTAAAGTCCATTAAGGATTTAAGATAGTACCTTTGGATATCCTACTATGAATCTCTCATATGAGATATGGAAGATTCTATGAGGATTTGGATGGATCATATATAAACACAAAACATATAAGAGAACACATAATCACATAATTAATTAACTTGATTTTTAATTTGTTATCTTTGGATACGGGTATTTAAAGCACACCCGAAATCCAATCCGTGGATTTCATTTGGCACTTTAAACACAAGAATCTAACTATGGAGATAGAAAGATCTTAAGAGGAATTTGGATTTGTTTCTTAAAAGAAACAAGTATTTAAGATTCTTGGGGAGATCACAAGTGATCATAAAAATGACAGAACCACACGAGTAGTTTGTCCTTGTGTTGGCATCATAAGGTTGTATCAAACATTCACACAATCGTATCAGTTTTGCAAAAATAAAAACGACGAATTTTTATTTATATAACAACTGACTTGTCTTTAAATGTCAAAAGATAACAATCAAAGGAAATAACAAAACACTATTTGTTCACTGCTGCATCATTGTTCACGTTTGCCTCATTGATGTTAAACACTCGTCCACGCGCTGGAGGTATGTTAACAAGTCTTGGGCAATTATTTCTGTAGTGAGTAAGGTCACCACAGTTATAACATGACCCCGGAGGGAACCGTGCTTGAACAGCAGCAGGGTTTGCAGCAGCTTGATTTGCATAACGGCAAACATTGATTAAATGTCCCAACCGCCCACAGTGGGTACATTTGTGACATTGCTCTTGCTCTAGATGATGACGGTTGCATTTTTTGCACAAAGGTGCAGTACCAACATAGTTTTGCCTTTTGTGAGGTTGTGCTGGCTGGTTTGGTGCAACCTGTTTGTCTTGAGCAGTTATGGCGCAGTTTTGAGAGGCTTTGCGCTTCTTCTTCTTGGATACCTCAGCCTATTTTTCCTTTGGCTCAGCTTGAGCAATCTTGTCAAATGGTCTTGGGTTGCCTTTTCGAAAAAGCTTACCCTTCCTGATGTGGGATTCAGTTAGGGTGGCAGACAGTTCAATGGCTTGTCTGACAGTAGTAGGGTTACTGCCAGTAACAATATCCTGAACTAGGTCAGGAAGACCATCAATGTATTTCTCGATCGCCTTATCCACAGGAGTAACCATAGCAGGACACAACAGGCTCAATTCTTCATAACGGTCAGTATAGGCTCGATGTTCACCACTGTCTTGCTTCAGATCATCGAATTCCCTTTCTAAAGCTCTCAATTCATGACGAGGACAAAACTCCTTCATCATAAGAGCCCTAAGCTCAGCCCAAGTCTGTGCTAATGCAACCTCAGCACCACGGTCCCTCATAACTCCGTCCCACCACGTAAGAGCCCTTTTCTGAAATACACTGGAGGCAAACTCGACTTTCCGATGTTCAGGACATTGAACGTGACGAAACGTACTCTCAATGCCCTCGAACCACTGTAGGAGCCTAGTTGCTCCTTCAGAACCACTAAACTTTAGTGGGTTAGCTGAATTGAAGCTTTTGAAATTGCATGGAGCATTCTGGTTATTGATGGCTTGATTCATTTGAGCAAAAATATCTGGGAGTACAGCAGCCATATGCTGTGCTATAATATGTGCCATTTCGGCATTTGGGAGCGGATTTTCGCGTCGAGGAGGCATTCTAAAAGGGAAAACAGGAAGGAAAGCAGGTGAAAGGATTAGACGAAAAGAATGAAATGAGACAAAATTGATGAAAGCAAAGATGGTGGTCATTTGTTTGTTACTACGAAGCAACAAACGACACACCGCGATTAATCAAAGTAAATGGGTCAAAAATAATGTATCGCGAAGACATGCTCGCCTATAAGTGGACACTCACCCCAAGAGTTCCCAGGTAAGAGTGACTGGTCCGATATTGCGGATTTGTACGAACACTCTAGCCTTAGACAGAAAGCTCAGGGTACAGGCACCCACCCTTCCAGTTTGCACGTGTTCACATTATTTAGACCAAACTTTGACGGGATTTTGAAAACTTAAGGGTTCGAAACCTTATAATAAATCATCCTAGAACAGATGATTGGTTTTCAAAGCGGAAACGAAATTTGTGTTCTTATTGTGGTTGTCACCTAAAGATAGGCGTCGGTATTGTTTTAAAACTAAACACAAGATAACTTGTGTTAGGGTCCTAGGAAGGTTATAGTCTAGGTCAAAGCATTACTAATAACCTAATTCCCTATAACCATTGGCTCTGATACCAACTTTTCTGTCACACCCCGACCACGTGAAACAACAAGACGTGGCGGAAACGTCGGGGAGTGTTGTAACAGAATCATTGTTTCACAACCATGGAATAATTAATTTTGTTTTATTGAATTAAATGAACTCATTGTTTTTAATACAATCAAAGAAGTACAACTATTATCTTTCAAGTTTTAAAGTCGCTAAGGCACGAGTCCATCCTATGTGTAGCATAAATCATCAATCATCATAAAGCAGCACCTGAAACATGTGTAAAAATAGGTACGTTAGCATAAAAATGCATGTGAGATACATAGGTTTTATTGTATTTAGGATACATGACTTATGAGTTTAAAGAAAAATGTTTTAAGAAAAGTAGTCATGATCCTTGAAAAAGGTTTTCTTTTATAAATCATTTATAAGAAATCAGATAATATAAAATAATAATACATAGGAAATTAAATAAGTTAGTAGAATAAGTTTGTATAAAAATATATTGTTTGAAAAACAATATTTTGATAAAAAGATTCATAGTGTATATATAAATGTACTTTGGTTTTAAGAAAGTCGAATAAGCAATATATTAAAATATATTTCCGTTCCCAAACCGTTAACCCAAGTGTACTAAATAACGCCACGGTATGTAATGCGATGAAAAAACTTACATATAAGAAGTACCAGCGGCGTATCTACCATGTTTTCATCACATTACCCCCGTCCCGTTATCTAAACACTAACCCAAAAACCAGTCGTTAAGTTAATAGTATATTAAATATACTTTAGTTGTTAGAATAAATAAATTTTCAGTAGTATATCAAAAGTATACTTTGGATTTATAAATAACATATTAAACTATGCTTTGGTTATACAAATAACATATTAAACTATGCTTTGGATTTTGAGAATAACATATCAAACTATGTTTTAATGATTAACAAAATATATGTTGGTTTTGTACAATATCACATATAAGAGCATATCAAACTATACTTTTGGGAGTATAACTTAATATACAAAAATAATGTGACTTAAGAATTCATTCAGACCAAGTGCATCAAAATACACCTTTGAGACTATAGAAATACCACAAAGGCAATTTCTATTTGGATGGAGAAACAAATTGGTTTAAGACATTCCATGACAACAGGAATGGGGTGTCAAATCCTATAGCGCTATATCATACTACCAACCAGTTCGGTGAACAAAATAAGTACTATTCCAAACATTTATTTTATAATCTTTGAAAAATTAGAGTTTAAATCATAGATAATCATTCAGTTTGCAAAAATATAAGTACAAATATGTATAATCAATTATACTTTTGGAAATCATGAAAATAACAGATAGGTACACATGCTTCACCCCAAAACAGTTGAAAACACTAAAAGAGGGGACTACGTACTCACTTGAGAGTGCTTAGAAGTCTTGAACAACTACCAAGCAAGCTAGAGGAGTCCCGGAAATCAAACGGTACCTAATATAGGTAACTACATAAATAATCCGGGCCTAATTCGGAAGATTGGATACGATGAGGTCTCGTAAACCAAATGAGTGTGGGAACTCATATGATATGGTTTAACAAGGCCTACATACTAAAGTGAAACCTAGCCTAAGTGCTTACGACCCATCACGACCCGTTTAGGTAGCTTAAGCTACTTTAACGCGTCGTTCGCGTATAACGCGTTCAGACCGCCTAACTAGTCCTATGACCAGTATTATATGCCCTAACATACTTAATTATGTTACATAATCAGTTAAATGACAAAAGTTTAGGTTACATATGCTTAATTACCAATTACACATGAAAAGGGTATTTTGGTAATTTACCTAAGGCATATAAACTACCTATCATACAACTACTTAAACTAGGTGACCATAAGGTATAACCTCGGAAGGTTATTCCCTATACAACTATGGTCACCTAATGTGTTTGGTCGGATCCTAAAGATCGACCAAACGGGTCTAGTTCGTAAGTCTAAGCGGGTGTTTAGTCCGCTTGACTTACGACTCTACACAAGCACTAATCTAAAAAGTGACGAGCTAAACATGTCAAAACATGTTTAGTTAAGTTAGAAAACAGGTTTGGTATCAAAACAAACGGTTTTGATACCTAAAAGTAGTTTGGTTACAAAATACGCAAGAATGCGCATTTTGGCCGAAACTACGACTCGTCACTACACCTAGATAACGTGGTAATCAGTAGGTATAGTCACTAGGGACTATATCCATCGTGATTACGCTCACGTTATGAAGTTCAAATGAACTTCGCATTGACCATAAACTGGTCAATGCAGAAAGTCAAACGCAGTCTGACTTTCAGACTCAAAAAGCGATAAAAGAACGAAGGAACACTTACAAAGGGTCCCCGCAAGCACTTGATTTTCCAAGTATTCTCAGGTATGAAGTGTGTGACACTTCAACTTAGAGAAATCTCATAAATCAAGTGGGTTTAGAATGAAATGGGTGAGGGTATATATAGTTTTCGTAGAACCGTTAGGATCGTTTCTTAAAAACCGAGCTTCGATCCAAGCCGTACACTTGCACCCACTGAATTCTAAAACCATGGGCATCCAAAACAAGCACATAGAATCAAAGAAACCAGGTGCAAAAGTGTGGAATAGCTGGAACAAGCTGGAAAGCATTTTTTGATGTCTGGAACCTGCTTACGGACCGCAAGACCTTCCCCATACGGTCCGTAAGGACCCTGCAGGTCAGGCACTTTCAAAAATGGCAGCTTTGGTCCCTGAAGCCCCAAACTTGCTATTTGATGCATTTTGGACACGTTTAACCCCCGTTAACCCCATTTCAAAGCTCTAAAATGAAGTTAAAGTATAGGGAACTTAAACCATGCTCAAAAATATCTCGGATGTCGGTTCGTTTGGCCGTACGGTTGCGTTGTTCGGTTAATTACGACGGAAGTCGTAACGAACGCAAAAACGATCCAAATTAAGCGACGAATGGAATTTTATCATACTAAACACTAAAATAAAATATTTTAATGCTTACATAAATTTTTGAATGTCCGGATGTATTCAGAACGTAAGATATGTGCGAAAATGCAAACTTGTGCACTTTTTTGACGCTTTTAGTCCCTATTGATCAAGAAAGTTTATTTTTGCGCACCAAACACCTCAAAGCCTATTTCTAAGCTATGTGAAAGATGTTTAGGGCATATTTAACTTATGATCAAGTTCCGGAATGTTCGTTACTATACAAATCGGTATAGTTTCGCAGTTTGACATAATTAGTCCCTGTGATCGAACAAACTTGATTTCAACACACCAAACCATCCAAAACTTATTTCTAAGTTATGTGAAGGTTATTTAAGGTATGTTAAGCCTATTTCACTATTCCGGAGTGTTTGTTGCATTAAACTGGTTATATTTACGCATCAGAGCGCGTATAACCCTCCAGAAAGCGATTTAAAGCTTGAAATCGAACAAGAGTTGATATATGCAAACGATACACATATTTTTACAAATCCCAAGTATGAAATAAAATATTTCATTGGTTTGGCATTTGTTTGATGGTTGAAGTGACACAGGTGTCACATACATGAATACCTTGTTCGTTAACGATGTGCCCCAAAAATTGAACTTCCTTAAGCCAGAATTCACACTTGGAGAATTTAGCGAAAAGCTGATCTTTCTTTAGGAGCTCCATTGTAAGACGAAGATGTTGTTCATGATCAGCTCGAGTCTTAGAATAGATCAGAATGTCATCAATGAAAACGATGATGAACTTGTCCAAATAAGGCTTACAAACCCTATTCATCAAGTCCATGAAAACAGCAGGAGCATTTGTTAGACCAAAGGGCATAACAGTGAATTCATAATGACCATATCGTGTACGAAAAGCTGTCTTGGGAATATCTTCTTCAATCACTCGAAGTTGATGATACCCAGAACGTAGATCAATCTTTGAAAAGCAAGTAGCACCCTGTAGCTGATCAAAGAGATCATCAATGCGAGGTAGGGGATATCGATTCTTGATGGTAAGCTTGTTAAGCTCACGGTAATCGATACACATCCTAAATGATCCATCTTTCTTTTTCACAAATAGGACAGGAGCGCCCTAAGGTGAAAAACTTGGACGAATAAATCCTTTTTCAGAAAGCTCCTGAAGCTGCTTAGACAACTCTTGCATCTCAGACGGTGCAAGACGGTAAGGTGACTTAGCAATAGGATTTGCACCAGGTACAAGATCAATACGAAACTCAACTTGGCGTACAGGGGGTAAACCAGGTAATTCTTCAGGAAATACCTCAGGATAATCCCGAAGAACAGGGATATCTTGAATAGTCTTACCTTTGCCTTTCTCCTCTATGATATGTGCCAATAAAGCAACATAGTTCTTTCGTAGGTATTTTTGGGCTTGGGTACAAGACATGAGTTTAAGGCTACTAGCAGGTTTCTCCCCACGAACTTCTAAGATCTCACCAGTCGAAAGCGGTATACGGACCAACTTCTCAAAACATACCACCTCAGCATGGTACTTGGATAACCAATCCATTCCCACTATAACATCAAAGCTCCTGAGTTGCATCGGTGTGAGGTCAATTGGGAAAAGATGGTTATTAAGATTCAACTGGCAATTTCGAAGAACAGAATCGAGTACAACGGGTTCACCACTAGCTACTTCTACTGTCAAGGGCTTTCCTAGTTTTGTTCTAGTCATTGAAAGCAAAGGCTCAAATGCTAAGGACACAAAACTCTTATCGGCACCCGAATCAAATAGAACAGAAGCAGGATGGTTGTTAACAAGGAACGTACCGTTCACCACTTCGTTATCTGCCCGTGCCTCATTTGCATTCAGATTAAAAGCTCTACCATGAGCCGGTGCTTGATTTGCATTTGCCAATCTCGGGC
This sequence comes from Helianthus tuberosus, assembly GCA_030545235.1. Classification (NCBI taxonomy): domain Eukaryota; kingdom Viridiplantae; phylum Streptophyta; class Magnoliopsida; order Asterales; family Asteraceae; genus Helianthus; species Helianthus tuberosus. Next base: position 43,752,982 of record CM060426.1, on the reverse strand, counting down.
AGTTGTTCCTGTAGTGGGTCAGATCCCCACATTTGAAACATGAACCAAGCGGATAGTGAGGTCGTGCAGGATTCTGGGCAGGGTTTTGTACTGCTTGGTTTTGAACTGCCTGATTTTGATTCGGAGCAAAACGGTAGGTGTTCACAAGATGACCAGACTTGCCACAATTTGTGTAGATGCGGCATTGCACCTGTGGCTGGTGATGGCTTTTACACTTGTTGCACAGGGGTGCATTCCCAGCATACTGCCTCTTAGCAGCAGGTTGTGCAGGCTGATTAGGAGCAGCCTGGTTTGCCTGAGTAGTAACAGCATAGTTCTTGGAAGCCTTACGCTTCCTAGATTTCTTTGAAGACTCAGCAGCCTTCTTGCCCTTTTTCTCCTGGGTGCTATCAGACTGTTTCTGCTTCCTGTCACCTTTTCTGTGGAGTTTACCCTTCTTGACTTGCGAGTCTGTTAGGGTTGCAGCTAGCTCAATGGCCTGTCGGACGGTAGTAGGGTTGCTGCCAGTGACAATATCTTGAACAGGATCTGGCAAACCGTCTATGTATTTCTCAATGGCCTTATCCAAAGGCGTGACCATTGTCGGACAGAGCAAGCTTAACTCCTCGTATCTGTCTGTATAAGCCCGATGTTCACCACTGTCTTGCTTCAGATCATGGAACTCATTTTCAAGTGCCCTCTGCTCGTGACGAGGATAAAACTCTCTCATCATGAGAGCTCTAAGTTCCTCCCATGTTTGACCCAAAGCAACATCAGCACCTCTATCTCTCATTACCCCATTCCACCAAGTAAGAGCCCTCTTTTGAAATACACTTGAAGCAAACTCGACCTTACGATTGTTAGGACACTGAACATGGCGAAATGTGCTCTCAAGACTCTCAAACCACTGTAGGAGCCCAGTTGCTCCTTCAGAACCACGAAACTTGAGCGGTTTAGCCGAGTTAAGCTTTTGAAGTTGCATGGAGCAGGTGCATTAACATTGTTATTGTTGGCTTGGTTTATTTGAGTGATGAGATTGGGTAGCATAGCAGCCATCTGCTGTGCTATAATAGATTCCAGTTCGGCATCAGGTTATTGAACGTTACGTCGAGGAGGCATTCTAAAAGAGGAAACATGAGAGAAAACGAGTGAGATGATGTGATAAAAAATGAGATATCATAAACATCAACAAAATGAAAGGATGGTGGTCATTTGTTCATTACCTCGTAACAAACAGTCGACACACAGTGACAAATCAAAGTAAATGAGTCGTAATAATATATCGCGAAGACATGCTCACCTATAAGTGAACACTCACCCCAAGAGTTCCCAGGTAAGAGTGACTGGTCCGATACTGCGGATTTGTACGAACACTCTAGCCTTAGACAGAAAACTCAGGGTACAGGCATTCACCCTTCCAGTTTGCACATGTTCACATTATTTAGACCCAAACTTTGATGAGGTTTTGAAAATTTGGAAGGTACAAGACCAAAAGAAATCATCTAAGGATAGATGATTGATTTCAAAATCATTTTGAAAATTGTGTTCAAGTTTTAGTAATCACCTAAGGATAGGTGACGTGTATTGTTTTAAGATCTAAACACAAGGTAACTTGTGTTAGGGTCCTAGAAAGTTATAGTCTAGGTCAAAGCATTCTAATAACCTAATTCCATATAACCATTGGCTCTGATACCAACTCTTCTGTCACACCCCGACCGCGTAAAACAACAAACCGTGGCGGAAACGTCGGGGAGTGGAGCGACAGAATTATTGTTTCAACAACCATGGTAATTAAAGTTTTGTATTATTAAGATTAAAATTTACATTGTCTTGGAGTTCAATAAAAACATAACATAAATACTGTCTTTTAAGTCACTAAGGTGTAACACCCATTCTTATAAATCAAAGTTTAACATCATGATTAAGTTCGTCATTTAAAAGTAACAATGAAACGTCATGCGGAAGCTTATTTCTTGATCGTGTTCGGTTCTTCATTGTGCTTGATCGTCCTCCGGTGCTAAAATTTTACCTGAAACTCATAAAACATGAGTTGGATTAGTCATACGTAACTTAGAACGTATTTAAACGGGTTCGCAATGCATCAACAGTTAAAATAACCGATTTTCGCGAAACTGACACCCGCTCGTGTAGCGCCACGGCCTGGGGCCTTTCCCGTGGCGCTACGCCACGGCCTATTTTCATCAGATTGTTGTTGCTGGTGCTGCATAATTCCCAACAAGATTCTATTTCACGGAAACGAGCATAACTCACTCATTTTTATTCCGTTTTACCCGATTCTTTTTCCTATGCGTCCGGAATTTAATTCTCCATCTTATGGAGTTAAAATCCAACATCCGACATAATAAGTTTTGAGACTTCTAACCTTCGACCCATTACCTTTTTACCGAATTTTAACACGTTTATTCATTTTATCAAACAAACATATTTGTTTGATCCATATTTCACATGCACCTCTTCTTGGCTCCTGTGTTTTGTGCGACCAGAACACACACAAAGGTGTGTGTTTTGGTGTTTTTAGTTTTAATTAATAAAAACCCATTTTCTCATTTTAACCATTTTAGTCCCTCAACTTTACCCATGTTTATAAAGGTTACTACATCAAGTTCCCTCATTATTTTAAAACACTAGACTAACTAGGTTGATATTCCTAGTTATTTAGTGGGTTCCGGGAGTTATAACCTGTTTTATTTTAAGTTCCGTTAACTCGGACTTCTTATAAACTTACTCCCTTAAAAGCTTTTATTCACGTTGTATTTAATATTAGGATTATTCATTTAAATCCTAATATTTTCGGGTTAATCTTTACCGCTAACGGTATTTTACCCGTCTTTTAGTATTAACGAGGTTTGATTACCAAACCCATTTTCGGGGTGTTACAAGTCTACCCCCCTTAAGGAGGTTTCGTCCTCGAAACCTTTTCTTACATAATTCATCGAGTTTAACTCCATGCATTTGGTCTCGATAATCAATTGAGCATTGCTCATAATTTAACCAATTGTGAGGATTACCAGAAAAGTATGAAAATATCTTTTTTTTGGTCACTAATCATCCATGTATCTCATACAGCATAATGCAACTTGAAATAACGTAATCTTGTTATTTCCACTAGTTTAATTAACTTAGCAATATTCATCGCTCTGCTCTAATGTGATTATACTTCACCTTACACTTCTTGACCGTGATCACGTCACGCCATGCCAAATTTTATATCAACTTTTTATTTTCAAAATTATCACTTTTTTTAATATATCATCTTACAACTATCAGTGTCAAGACTTATATCTTTTATGCTTACTATTTATACGTCTATCAAAATTCATATTTGTAAAAATGTTATTTCTTATCAAAACTGAAGTTTTGGTTTAGCATCTTCTCTTTAACTTTTGTCAATTATCCATACCGGGATATTGACAGTCCAAAATTTATTCTTTTGCAGTCTTTTGTTTTATGCGAGGATTCTCAACTGATTCCCTCGCTTTGTCTAATTAACCCGTAGGTTTTATCACTTAGCCTTATGGGCTATTTTATTAGACTTTCACCTCTTTAAGGCGAGGTCCTTATAATCTATTTCTTTCTAGTCATGACCCGTGGGTTGTTTTAGTCTCGTAGACCTTTCCATTGTTTATAACCCCAAAGGTTAGTTGATCCCGTAGATCATTCCTTACTCCTGTCATTCTTAAAATACATGTTTGGTGTCAAGGCATCCTGTTTTTGTTTAAAATCATTTATTTTCGCCTTGGTATTTTCTTTGACCTTGACCGTAGTCTAAGGCTACATTCGTTTCCTTTTGGATAAATTTTCCGACTTTATGACTTCTCACGTCATTTATGCGTCGGTTTATCTTATGCTCGCCATTATCCAGTCTACATACATTCGTATTTGATTATGTCCCATTATCGGGCTCATTATTCTTTTGCTTTTAACGCTACCATTTTCCCGCTTGTGTTTACTCATGCCGTCCGGCATGATATTATATTCGACCCGTTCAACTTTAAAATAGTTGAACATAATTTATTCAAAATTTGTATTTACATTATCTTGTCGTCTTTTAGTTATGACTCAAAACCCGAGTCTTTTAACTTTCCATCCGAGTTCCCGTTTCTCGGTCTACGCGTGTGCTTAATTCTTACCCATCAAACGGGTGTTTTACCGAAGTCGTTATTATTGCAACCATCCCGGTATGCATTAAGACCTCGCTTCACTTTTATATTCCGACTTTGCCCTCAAGTTTGATGTTTTTACAAAAACGGCCCATTAAAAGACGTATTTGCATTTTCCGAGTTCGAGTGAAAGTACACCCCCTCCCAATGCGTATCTTAATCATTTTACATGTTTACCTTCTCCGGGTTCGAGTGTAAGTACACCCCCTCCCAATGCATGTCTAAATCATTCTACATGTTTGCATTCTCCGGGTTCGAGTGTAAGTACACCCCTCCCAATACATGTCCAAATCATTTTTCATGTTTGCATTCTCCGGGTTCGAGTGTAAGTACACCCCCTCCCAGTGCGTACTTTAATCATTTTACGTGTTTCTTTATCCCTTCACTCGGGCTCATTATCCTAATATAATACGCTTCCGTCACTCGGCTGTGCGTTTACATTATTATCAAATAGTTTGCTTATCTGATTCATTTGGGTACCTTTTAATTTGTCCCACTCACCCCGTCCTTACTACATTGGATGTAAGCATGTCCATCATAAAAAGTTCATGGTACCACGTGCTCACCACTTACTTGGACAAAGTAAGCGATCAATACCTGGTATACATGACCTTTTTATAATTTTCACATTACACCCCATGTATGTAATGCCTCTATTTGTTTCTCTTGGAAACAATATCCCGGATATATTTTCTATTCGGGGTTTTCCAAGTTTTTAATCTACATATGCAACTCTTCAATCTCTACGTACTTGTTGCATATTACTATTTGTGCAATTAAATTTAAAATGTGCACCTGATAATGCTTGCCCTAACGGCTTCTCTTGCCATTAGCCTTGTTCGCGATCGCCACGCGATTTAGGTCCTTGGTGAGCATGTTCTACTTGTCGTACTTTGGACCGTTCCTCCGTCAATTCCGCAATTTGTTAGACTCCCGCTATCTTTAGATGCGAGTGTCCTTCAATTAAACATTTACAAGGGTTAATAATATCAACTTCAATAATCGCCCGTATTATAATACAAGGCTTTCTCTATGATACGCGTCAACGCGCGTATTTTCGTCAACTATATCAATCATTTTAATTGGGGTAACGTGTATCACATGATAGCCCTATGTGTTGTTTACAACACTTTTGCATGCTAAACTATTAACATACATGTACTTACCGAATTTGCGATCAAGCCTCGAACCGAACACTTTATTCTTTTTAACCTTGAGCTCTGATTACCAACTTGTAACACCCGTTCTTATAAATCAAAGTTTAACGTATATTTTACCAAAACAATCATGTAATTATGATTACATATACGTCAAAAAATACGGCTTAATAAAACCTTTTAACAATTTACAAGTTTAGAACATATCGTGATTAAGTTCGTCATTTAAAAGTAACAATGAAACGTCATGCGGAAGCTTATTTCTTGATCGTGTTCGGTTCTTCATTGTGCTTGATCGTCCTCCGGTGCTAAAATTTTACCTAAAACTCATAAAACATGAGTTGGATTAGTCATACATAACTTAGAACGTATTTAAACGGGTTCGCAATGCATCAACAGTTAAAATAAACGATTTTCACGAAACTGACACCCGCTCGTGTAGCGCCACGGCCTGGGGCCTTTCCCGTGGCGCTACGCCAAGGCCTATATTCATCAGATTGTTGTTGCTGGTGCTGCATAATTCCCAACAAGATTTGATTTCACGGAAGCGAGCATAACTCACTCATTTTTATTCCGTTTTACCCGATTCTTTTTCCTATGCGTCCGGAATTTAATTCTCCATCTTATGGAGTTAAAATCCAACATCCGACATAATAAGTTTTGAGACTTCTAACCTTCGACCCATTACCTTTTTACCGAATTTTAACCCGTTTATGCATTTTATCAAACAAACATATTTGTTTGATCCATATTTCACATGCACCTCTTCAAATTAATGTTATCTACCATGTTAGGTTCTAATCACAGGTTTCTTACTCAATTTAAACCCGTTTTCGCTCGTATGCTTATTTTGACCCGTTAAGGGTATTTAAGCACCTTAAGCTTGAAATCGCTTTCATTCATTTCTAGCATCTTATTCCTACATTTCTTATCAAATAATCTTCCACCACAACTGTATTTGTGATGTATTAAGTGTGGAAATTTCTAAACTCCGAGTTTTACCCTTCGGATCATTATTTTACGGCAAAGACTATTATAGAGTCAAATGACTAAGGATTCACATCTTTTGCTTTTGTATACTCATTCTAAGTGTTTAATTATGCATATTACTCTTTTCCGAACAACCTTTATGGGTCGTTCGCTCGATTTAGCTTACAAGGGCATTTTGGTCCATTTGGTCCTTTCATTAACATAAAGGACTTTTAAAAGCATTTTCGACCCAAAAGCCCTGTTTTAAACTATGCATTTGATTCAAAAGCTCATTATGTTTTCAAAACACAATGATCATCATATGAATCATTCGGTTTTCTTATTAAGGTAACCAAATGTCTATATGACTGCATTTAACTATCAAGGAGCCTCTAGTCCCTATTGAGTAGTTAATCTATATTATACATACCTGACTCGGATCAATATATATATATTGACCCGTTTCGATACCTTGCCTTAGTAACCGCTAAGTAATAGCGATGTAAGTATCCATTTGATATTTATTCCTGAAATTATACAACTCGACAAACCATTAGTCGATATTGTCAAATGGTGATATTTTCACCATTCGACCCGTTTGGTCTAAGTGACCGTTTATCTTTGCGAGATGTTATTTAGTACCATCTCGTCTACAAGACTCGCTTCGGTTTATACCGTATAGTCTTTTTACTTATAAATCATTTATTGATTCTTTTGACCCATTATAACTTACGCTATAAAGTGTCTTTCACGAGTAACGGTTATTATCAACAAGTGACCAAAATACCGTTTTACCCTTATTATTTGCAAAGGTTTACCTTATAAGGTAACCATTTAAAACTCATTACCATTTAGTCATTGCATGACCAATTAATCGTTTTAGCTCTTTTTAACCATTATACATGGTTTATTACCCTTGTCTTTTGTTCCGAACCGCACATGTCGTGTCGGAACATCATATTTCAAACATGACTTTCTATGATTCATAACCTATAAAACAAATAGGTATTAAATAAAAGGTGTAAGTTTTGACTTACCTCGCATCCTAAATGCGCTTTCCTTCATACTTGACTCGTTTGACCCGCTTCCTTCCCAAGCTTCCATCTAGCTTGTCAAGCGTCAAACTATTATCATAATCCGTAAGACGATTAGATTTGTCATCATTACTTATGACTATTTCATTTTACGGATTTCATGCCGAAACTACTATTCGACTTCATCATTGGTTAGTTTGACTTTTAGAAGTCAACTACCTTTAATCATACCGTGGGCATAATTAAGTTAAATCATCGTTATGATTAGAATCCTTTTTAACCCATATTTCACGTAATTAGTCAAACTAGCCAATTACGCATGTCTCTCATAAAATCTTCTTTTCAACATTCATTCGGGCATTTTAACAAACATCTTGTAGGCGCGATTTTGTACACATATTTTATCTAATTATGCTCATCATTTTAACCAAGTTTTAGTATCAAAATCATGCCTCTATGTCTAGTGTACATGAACTACACCTAGAACTAGCATCACTACTTCAATGTTCATCCATTTAACACCTTAATTCAAGTGTTCATCATATTTCTACAAAAACCCATTTAACACATAAATGGATGGTTATGAACTTCATGTCTATGAACACTAAATCAACAATTTATTGACTAGGTTGCTCCTAGACATGATTTCATCCTAATTTCATCCAAACTTCAATCATGCAAGCCAAATTTTCGATTCCATATGTTCACCAAGAATTCAAGATGGAACTAAATAATGAAATTTGGCATACCTTATGATCCCTTCATCGAGGTGATCACGAATTCGTGCTTGGATTTCGATTTGGGTTGGATTTACCCCTTCAATTTGTTGATTTTATGCTTGTTAGGGTTTGAGCTTGAGAGCTCTTCTTGGCTCTTGTGTTTTGTGCGACCAAAACACACACAAAGGTGTGTGTTTTTAGTTTTAATTAATAAAAACCCATTTTCTCATTTTAACCATTTTAGTCCCTCAACTTTACCCAGGTTTATAAAGGTTACTACAACAAGTTCCCTCATTATTTTAAAACACTAGACTAACTAGGTTGATATTCCTAGTTATTTAGTGGATTCCGGGAGTTATAACCAGTTTTATTTTAAGTCCCGTTAACTCGGACTTCTTATAAACTTACTCCCTTAAAAGCTTTTATTCACGTTGTATTTAATATTAGGATTATTCGTTTAAATCCTAATATTTTCGGGTTAATCTTTACCGCTAACGGTATTTTACCCGTCTTTTAGTATTAATGGGGTTTGATTACCAAACCCGTTTTCGGGGTGTTACAAGTCTACCCCCCTTAAGGAGGTTTCGTCCTCGAAACCTTTTCTTACATAATTCATCGAGTTTAACTCCATGCATTTGGTCTCGATAATCAATTGAGCATTGCTCATAATTTAACCAATTGTGAGGATTACCAAAAAAGTATGAAAATATCTTTTTTTTGGTCACTAATCATCCATGTATCTCATACAGCATAATGCAACTTGAAATAACGTAATCTTGTTATTTCCACTAGTTTAATTAACTTAGCAATATTCATCGCTCTGCTCTAATGTGATTATACTTCACCTTACACTTCTTGACCGTGATCACGTCACGCCATGCCAAATTTTATATCAACTTTTTATTTTCAAAATTATCACTTTTTCGAATATATCATCTTACAACTATCAGTGTCAAGACTTATATCTTTCATGCTTACTACTTATACGTCTATCAGAATTCATATTTGTAAAAATGTTATTTCTTATCAAAACTGAAGTTTTGGTTTAGCATCTTCTCTTTAACTTTTGTCAATTATCCATACCGGGATATTGACAGTCCAAAATTTATTCTTTTGCAGTCTTTTGTTTTATGCGAGGATTCTCAACTGATTCCCTCGCTTTGTCTAATTAACCAGTAGGTTTTATCACTTAGCCTTATGGGCTATTTTATTAGATTTTCACCTCTTTAAGGCGAGGTCCTTATAATCTATTTCTTTCTAGTCATGACCCGTGGGTTGTTTTAGTCTCGTAGACCTTTCCATTGTTTATAACCCTAAAGGTTAGTTGATCCCGTAGATCATTCCTTACTCCTGTCATTCTTAAAATACATGTTTGGTGTCAAGGCATCCTGTTTTTGTTTAAAATCATTTATTTTCGCCTTGGTATTTTCTTTGACCTTGACCGTAGTCTAAGGCTACATTCGTTTCCTTTCGGATAAATTTTCCGACTTTATGACTTCTCACGTCATTTATGCGTCGGTTTATCTTATGCTCGCCATTATCCAGTCTACATACATTCGTATTTGATTATGTCCCATTACCTGGATCATTATTCTTTTGCTTTTAACGCTACCATTTTCCCGCTTGTGTTTACTCATGCCGTCCGGCATGATATTATATTCGACCCGTTCAACTTTAAAATAGTTGAACATAATTTATTCAAAATTTCTATTTACATTATCTTGTCGTCTTTTAGTTATGACTCAAAACCCGAGTATTGATCAGGTCGGTCAATTCAGCCTGGGACATAGTAATGTTGCCACGTCCACCGCCGCGGCCTCCACCACGTCCACCATTTCGTCCGTTCATGATTCTATATAAAAAGTGGGAAAAGGTTAAAAGTCGGGATTGGATGGGAGTCAAACATCACTATGACCTCTACAGATTACCGAGTTCTATCATTATGTCAGACAACAGAGCGGAACCCCTTTCACACTCGTTAAGCCTCACTGGGACTCACAAGCACCCCACATTATTATTATGTGTGCATCCATAATAGCAATGCGATTTGCATGTTTATCTCAGCTCCTCCCAACTCATGCTTAAAAGGTTCCTCAAATTCGAGTAGCAAGACAAAAACAGCATAACATAGATCAGGAAGGTTTAGGGATGAGTCACACTATCAATCACATAACATAGGCTAGTAACACAAGAACTCATACTATAGTGCTAGGTGTGCATTCACATGCAGTGTCATACTCAAGTGTTCACTAAATATGATGTGCAATAAGTACACGAGAGACGAACCTTGCAATCTGGAGCTGAGTGTCATGGTCGATTTTCCTGAACTGTTTGGTTATAGTCTGGTTTTATAAAAACATTTTAAAACCTAGTTCACTATAACTAGTGGCTCTGATACCAAACTGTCACACCCCCCCCCCCCCAAATACCACATGCGGAAACCCCGCTAGGCGTGTGACGTACCAGGATCTAGCCACCAATCACATTGAACTAATATGCAACTCTTCAATCTCTACGTACTTGTTGCATATTACTATTTGTGCAATTAAATTTAAAATGAGCACCTTATAATGCTTGCCCTAACGGCTTCTCTTGCCATTAGCCTTGTTCGCGATCGACACGCGATTTAGGTCCTTGGTGAGCATGTTCTACTTGTCGTACTTTGGACCGTTCCTCCGTCAATTCCGCAATTTGTTAGACTCCCGCTATCTTTAGATGCGAGTGTCCTTCAATTAAACATTTACAAGGGTTAATAATATCAACTTCAATAATCGCCTGTATTATAATACAAGGCTTTCTCTACTATACGCGTCAACGTGCGTATTTTCGTCAACTATATCAATCATTTTAATTGGGGTAACGTGTATCACACGATAGCCCTATGTGTTGTTTACAACACTTTTGCATGCTAAACTATTAACATACATGTACTTACCGGATTTGCGATCAAGCCTCGAACCGAACACTTTATTCTTTTTAACCTTGAGCTCTGATTATCAACTTGTAACACCCGTTCTTATAAATCAAAGTTTAACGTATATTTTACCAAAACAATCATGTAATTATGATTACATATACGTCAAAAAATACGGCTTAATAAAACCTTTTAACAATTTACAAGTTTAGAACATATCGTGATTAAGTTCGTCATTTAAAAGTAACAATGAAACGTCATGCGGAAGCTTATTTCTTGATCGTGTTCGGTTCTTCATTGTGCATGATCGTCCTCCGGTGCTAAAATTTTACCTAAAACTCATAAAACATGAGTTGGATTAGTCATACGTAACTTAGAACGTATTTAAACGGGTTCGAAATGCATCAACAGTTAAAATAAACGATTTTCGCGAAACTGACACCCGCTCGCGTAGCGCCACGGCCTGGGGCCTTTCCCGTGGTGCTACGCCACAGCCTATTTTCATCAGATTGTTGTTGCTGGTGCTGCATAATTCCCAACAAGATTCGATTTCACGGAAACGAGCATAACTCACTCATTTTTATTCCGTTTTACCCGATTCTTTTTCCTATGCGTCCGGAATTTAATTCTCCATCTTATGGAGTTAAAATCTAACATCCGACATAATAAGTTTTGAGACTTCTAACCTTCGACCCATTACCTTTTTACCGAATTTTAACCCGTTTATGCATTTTATCAAACAAACATATTTGTTAGATCCATATTTCACATGCACCTCTTCAAATTAATGTTATCTACCAAGTTAGGTTCTAATCACAGGTTTCTTACTCAATTTAAACCCGTTTTCGCTCGTATGCTTATTTTGACCCGTTAAGGGTATTTAAGCACCTTAAGCTTGAAATCGCTTTCATTCATTTCTAGCATCTTATTCCTACATTTCTTATCAGGTAATCTTCCACCACAACTGTATTTGTGTTGTATTAAGTGTGGAAATTTCTAAACTCCGAGTTTTACCCTTCGAATCATTATTTTACGGCAAAGACTGTCACACCCCCAAAATCCACCTGCGGAATATCACCGCTTGGAGGCGTGACTGACCAGGATCAAGCCACCAATCATATTGAACAAGCATGTAAGTAATTATAAAATCCAACACAATACAATTGGTGTCCAAACAAAACATAGTTTAAGTTGCGAGCGGAAGCATAATGTTTAAAACCAAGGCATAAGTAAATAATGTTTAAGTTCAACATGAACACTCAATGTCCATGTCCCACAACGACTCTTCCCCATGCAAGCTCCTGCTAAACCTATTGACCTGCAAAGCCTGTAGTAACGAGTCAACAACAATGTTGAGCGAGTTCACAGTTGGGTATTTGTTTTAAGTTGTTTCAAAAACAGTTTCCTTTAACTGGCATCCCTGCCGTGGGGGTTACCCCATAGTTGAAAACGTGATTTGTTTATCCCATTTACTCTGGCAATCCAGCCGTGGGGGCTACCCCATGTTTAATTAGCTGGCTCTTCGGCCGTGGGGGCTACCCCATGTATATACTACTAGACTCGTTACCATATCGACCGCTGACTGTAGTCATGTTTATGTGCCCTGAACTGTCAATGTCTATCATCATTGACGTCCCAGATCCATTAGTTCACGCCTGTCCTCTGCGGCACGGTGTGAGGCTTGTCAGACCTAAATAGCGCTATCTAACTAATGACCCGCTCGCCATTGGCCCGACGATTAAGTCGATATAAAAAGGAGGGACTTCGTGATAGAGTTTTGGTCTAGTGAAAGTTAACTGTCCATGAGGACGAGGAATTATATTCCCGAACCCGTACTGTCCTACCCAAGAAGGACGAGGAATCCATATTCCTTAACCCATTCCCAACCCCTGGGAATCCCATGCTTTGTAGGAAGTGTGAACTCACCTTAGGTTAGCTCGGCAGATAAACGAAAGCTCAATCGAGCTGCTAGAGGTCAACCACGTCCTAACATGGTTACCATACAAGTCAGGTCTAGGTTCAAGAAGTGCACATAAGTTTACACAGAACTAACAGGTTACGAACATGTATAGATCATAACAAACATATATCATCACGTTTAATAGTCATAACATATCCGAACTTGTGCGATCAAAAGATTGGGCTCGCACAAGTCTAACGGCCTTGTGCGAGTTACCCGTTGAAGCCCACTGATACCCGGCCCAATAAAACATAAGCAGTCCAGCATGTAACGGCCCAACAAACAAATAAACATTGGTCTTGTGCGATCCGGTTGGACTTGTGCGATCCGGATGGCTTGTGCGATCGGGATTGGGCTTTGAGGCCCAACAGTGTAATAGTTTGTGTGTGGCCCAAGCCTTGTGCGATCGGCACTATCTTGTGCGATCCACAAGGTCTTATGCGATCATGCAGAAACTGATTGTACACGGTGCTTAAAGTGATTGTACCAAATTTTGTGTGATTAGCCCTTGTGCGATTCAAGGGCTTGTGCGATCAGTACTTGTGTGATTCGGTCTTGTGCGACCAGACATGGTCTGATCTTGTGCGACCGAGAGGGTTTATGCAACTGGTTAACAAATCTCCTTAATTCATGCAATAGTTACAACCATTCAAATAGTTTCCAAATTTGACATTTATCAATCAACACAATCAAAGATTTCTAACCAATCCCTTAATCGATCAAACAAGGTTTTTATCATAAAGTTCATATAAACCCTAAATAAACATCCGAATCAAGAACACAACCTATTATAACATTCAATCGGATCTAACACTAGGATCATCAAATATCATCCGAGTTCAAACACATCACAGCCGACTTACTTATTCTCAATTCTAATCCTCTATAACATCATCCGATTACTAATACACATCTTGATCTAATCATACACATGTGAGCCGATTACATGAACCTCAACCATTAACAGTTTATATCACATTCAATCGCAAGATATCATTCAATTATCATGTAATACATATAGATCATAACATCATACAATCAATACTACAAACACTAACCGGTTGAGAGAAAGACAGGATCGATCCAAGTAAGAAAGCTTCGAGAGATGGGTATGCTTGCCGTCGGCTTCAAGAGGAGAGGAGTAGGGTTTGTGTGTGTGTTGTGTTTGCAAGTTATGAGGAACAAAACTCCCTAAGGGATCAATGTATGCGTATAAGAGGAGTGCGCCGAACCCAGCTTTGGGCTGCCCTTGGTTCGGATGCAAAGAGTGTAGCCCAAATGGGCTTGTGCGATTGGGTTATGTTGTGTGATCGGTTTGTTAATATACAATACAATCGTTACACATAAACACATAATCATAACATTCAATTAATCAACCAAGTTCATATAATCACATAGCGTTCACACAGATTACATCAACGTACAAAGAGAGGTTTGAAATACGAGTTGTCACATTATCCCCAAGTTGAAAGAAATTTCGTCCCGAAATTTGGTACGTACTCACTGAGGAAGCTAGTTAAGTTGCATGGTTTTCCTGGGGTGTCACATCCTCCCCCCGTTGATCTGGAATTTCGTCCCGAAATTCCGTAGTAGCTTCAGCCTCAGTAGTGGTTGTACTGTTTGCGAATAGTTGGGGATACTTTTGTTTCATTTGATCTTCGCGTTCCCAGGTGAACTCTGGGCCACGACGGGAGTTCCAACGAATTCGAACGAGAGGTATTCTAATGCGCTTGAGGACCTTAACGTCCCGGTCCGTGATTTCAACTGGTTCCTCGACGAATCGTAATTGCTCGTCGATAGTGAGCTCCTTCAGAGGAACTATGAGGGTCTCATGTGACAGGCACTTCTTCAGATTCGACACGTGGAAAACGTTGTGAACTCCACTGAGTTCTGTTGGTAAGTTCAGTTTGTAGGCCACCCTGCCTATTTTCTCTATGATGTCGAATGGTCCAACGTATCGTGGGTTAAGTTTGCCTCGTTTGCCAAAACGAACAACACCCTTCCAGGGTGAGACTTTGAGTAGCACTCGATCCCCAACCTGGAACTCGAGTGGTTTCCTACCCTTATCGGCGTAGCTTTTCTGATGGTCACGAGCTGCCGCCATTCGTTGTCGTATTTGAGCAATCCTTTCTGTTGTGTCTACCACAAGTTCTGGGCCAGTGATCTGACTATCCCCCACCTCTGCCCAACAAAGAGGTGATCGGCATTTACGCCCGTACAATGCCTCAAATGGAGCGGCCCGAATGCTGGTGTGGTAACTGTTGTTATACGAGGATTCCACTAGTGGCAGATGTTTTTCCCAACCATTGCCAAAGTCAATCACACATGCCCTAAGCATGTCTTCAAGAGTCTGGATGGTGCGTTCAGACTGCCCATCCATTTGCGGGTGATAGGCTGTGCTCATATCTAAACATGAGCCAAAGGACTTGTGCATTGCTTGCCACAATTCAGAAGTAAAACGTGCATCACGGTCAGAGATAATGGAGGTGGGCACCCCGTGCCTCGAGACAACTTCCTTAAGATATACGTCTGCTAGAGTGGAGAACTTGTCTGTTTCTTTGATAGCCAAAAAGTGTGCAGACTTGGTGAGTCGATCCACGATCACCCAAATAGTGTCATTTCCGCGCTGAGATCTAGGTAGGCCAGTAACGAAATCCATGGAAATTTGTTCCCATTTCCATTGTGGTATCTCTGGTTGTTGAAGTAGGCCTGAGGGTTTCTGGTATTCGACTTTGACTCTCGCGCAACTCAAACATTTACTAACGTAGGTTGCTATGTGAGCTTTCATGCTAGGCCACCAATACGTAGTTTTCAAGTCGTGGTACATCTTATCCGAACCAGGATGTACTGAGTAACGAGACTTGTGTGCTTCATCCATCACAAGTTCGCGTAAGTTTCCATAGAGTGGGATCCAAATGCGTCCTGTTACATAGTATGCACCGTCTTCCTTTTGTTCTAACCGTTTCCTTGAGCCGCGTAGGGCTTCAGCCCTGATGTTCTCTGGTTTCAATGCTTCTACCTGAGCATCTCGTATCTGCGAAGGAAGACTAGATTGGATGGTGAGTTGTAGTGCTCGCACACGCCTAGGTGTGGTATCTTTTCGACTGAGGGCATCGGCCACAACATTGGCTTTGCCCGGGTGGTATCTGATCGAGCATTCGTAATTATTCAGTAGCTCGACCCATCGACGTTGTCGCATGTTCAACTCCTTCTGTTTGAAGATATGCTCGAGACTCCTGTGATCGGTGTAAATGGCGCACTTGGTACCGTACAGGTAATGTCTCCATATCTTAAGTGCGAAAACAACAGCTCCCAGCTCTAAATCATGGGTAGTGTTGTTCCTTTCATGAACTTTAAGTTGACATAATGCATAAGCAATAACCTTGTCACGTTGCATCAGCACACATCCAAGTCTCTGAATGGATGCGTCGCAATAAACCACAAAGTCGTCTGTGCCCTCTGGCAATGAAAGAATACGTGCGCTACAAAGTCTATCCTTTAAGTGCTGAAATGCTGATTCCTGTGCATTTCCCCATAGATAAACGACGCCTTTCTGAGTTAGTGAGGTGAGAGGTTGCGAGATCTTGGAGAAATCCTTGATAAACCTTCTATAGTAACCTGCCATGCCCAAAAATTGGCGAATTTTCGTTGGTGTGCGAGGTGCAGGCCAGTTCTTAATCGAGTCCACCTTAGATGGATCAACATGAATCCCATCCTTGTTCACTACGTGGCCTAGGAAATGGACTTCGCGAAGCCAGAAGTCGCATTTCGAGAACTTTGCGTAAAGCTGTTCTGTTCGAAGGAGTTCCAAAATAAGTCGTAGATGCTGCTCGTGCTCCTCCTGACTATTCGAGTAGATCAGGATGTCATCGATGAACACTATAACGAACTTGTCTAGGTAAGGCTTGCACACTCGATTCATAAGGTCCATGAAAACCGCAGGTGCGTTTGTCAGCCCAAAAGGCATGACCAAAAACTCGTAGTGTCCATATCGAGTTCTAAAGGCTGTTTTGGAGACGTCCTCTTCTCGGACTCTCAGCTGGTGATATCCCGATCTCAAATCAATCTTCGAGTAGTAGCTCGACCCTTGCAGCTGGTCGAACAAGTCGTCAATACGTGGAAGAGGATAGAGATTCTTCACGGTCACCTTGTTGAGTTCACGGTAGTCGATGCACATTCTGAAGGTACCGTCTTTCTTCTTCACAAATAGCACTGGAGCTCCCCATGGCGAAGAGCTAGGACGAATGAAACCCTTATCCAAAAGCTCTTGTAGTTGCGTGGACAGTTCTTCCAACTCTGATGGAGCTAGGCGATAAGGTGCACGAGCTATAGGCGCTGCTCCAGGAGCTAGCTCGATTTGAAACTCGACTTGACGATGAGGCGGAAGGCCAGGTAATTCCTCAGGGAATACCTCAGGAAAGTCACGTACGATTGGAAAATCTTCTATCTTCTTCTCTTTCTTTGAGGTGTCAGTAACGAGAGCCAAAATAGCGGTGTGGCCCTTTCGTAAACACTTTTGGGCCTTAAGGAAAGAGATGATGCTCACCACAGCACCACTCTTGTCGCCACGAATCATAAGTGGTTCATCGCCTGAATGAGGAATACAGACAATCTTCTCGTTACAAAGAATCTCTGCTTGGTGTTGGGATAGCCAGTCCATCCCAATGACAACGTCGAAACTACCCAGAGTGATAGGAAGGAGGTCGATAGAGAAAGTGTGACCAGCAAGAACAATGTTACAACCCTTGACTACGTGTGTGACCTCTATATTCTTATCATTAGCTAGCTCTACAGTGTGCTTGGTGTTCAATAGTGTTGGGGTACGCTTAAGCATTTGACTAACTTTTAGGGACACGTAGCTAGTATCGGCACCCGAATCAAATAAGACAGTAACATAGAAGTCGTCCAGTAGGAACTTACCCGTCACAACATTGGGATCATTCCTCGCTTCACCTTGGCCAATAACGAACACACGACCCCTTGCATCATTGCCGTTATTACCCCCGTTGTTTCCATTTCCCTGGTTGTTATTATTGTTGTTGTTCTGGTTCCAGTTCAGCTGGGGACAATCTCTCTTGAAGTGGCCTTCAGCTCCACACTGAAAGCACCCTTTGTTGATACCCTGCTGCTGCTGCTGTCGTTGATTCTGTGGGGCTTGTTGTTGACGATTCTGGTTTGCGGGGTATAAACTTCTGCAATCCTTTACGGCGTGGCCTGGCTTGTTGCACCGATGACAGTTACTCCTGGTGCATGGCCCGCTGTGGTGTAGGTTACAACGATTGCATTTGGGGTAAACTCCCCTGTACCCTCCTTGACTTTGACTACCAGATGATTGCTGACTAGGGCTCTTGTAGTCGTCAGTCCATCTCTGCTGTGACTGAGACTGAACAGGAGTTGAACCCTTGCTTGAAGTTCCATCCCATTTACGCTTGTTGTCGCTGGGAGTATCAGAAGTAGCTGTAGCACTAATACGTTTGGGTAGTCTGTTCTGCTCCACCGCCTGATCAGTGAGGCGATGAGCCAATTGAACAACTTGTTGGATGGTGGCGAGGTTAGCCGAAGTCACATGACTTTGGATCTCTGGCACTAAACCCTTGAGGTATAGTTCGATGCGTTTGATGGGAGGATCCACCATAGTAGGACACAGAATAGCTAGCTCATTCGATCTTTTTGTGTACGCTTCAATTTCTGACCCCGTCATCTTTAGGTTGAAGAACTCTACCTCCAGTTTGTGAATGTCATCACGATTGCAGTACTCTTCCTGAGCATTCCACCACGTGAGCGCTATACCCTCGAGAGTACCGGTAGCATACTTCACCCTGCGAGCCTCAGGGCATTCACACATCTCGAAAATAGATTCGAGCTTTTCAAACCAGTGGAGGAGACCTACAGCTCCTTCGGTACCACTGAAGGTACTAGGTCGACAGTCCATAAAGGTCTTTAAAGTGCACATAGGGGGCTGTGCAGGTTGACCTGTCGTGAGAGTAAGAAAGGACAAAGTTTAACACAAAGGTTGGTTCACGAGAGTAGGATCTAGGGATCATAGGAGTGAGTGGAGATGGCAGGGTATACCTCCTGCCTGAGCGGCTGCAAGTGACGCAGCAACTTGTTGGTTAATCAGAGCCGTCAACTGGGCTTGAGTCATGTTAATGCGTCCAGCCATGATCTTCATATCAAGGGAAACATGAGTGAGAGAGGTTCGTGAAAGTGTGATGACAGAAGAGAGTAAGCACACATGTGTTTTCAAACTATAGTTGCTACGTTTATCTAAGCATACCATGAGCATAGTTCTATGTAATTAGCAAGTAGGCAATATAAGCATAAATCGTATCATCTAGAATGTCGAGTCTTGCACGTGGAGCGAAGCGTCGTTGTGGATCGTTGAGCACTGTACAGGTTATAGTCTGGTTTTTAACAAAAACGTTTTCCCTTATTAAAACCAAGTTCGCTATAACCAATGGCTCTGATACCAATCTGTCACACCCCCAAAATCCACCTGCGGAATATCACCGCTTGGAGGCGTGACTGACCAGGATCAAGCCACCAATCATATTGAACAAGCATGTAAGTAATTATAAAATCCAACACAATACAATTGGTGTCCAAACAAAACATAGTTTAAGTTGCGAGCGGAAGCATAATGTTTAAAACCAAGGCATAAGTAAATAATGTTTAAGTTCAACATGAACACTCAATGTCCATGTCCCACAACGACTCTTCCCCATGCAAGCTCCTGCTAAACCTATTGACCTGCAAAGCATGTAGTAACGAGTCAACAACAATGTTGAGCGAGTTCACAGTTGGGTGTTTGTTTTAAGTTGTTTCAAAAACAGTTTCCTTTAACTGGCATCCCTGCCGTGGGGGTTACCCCATAGTTGAAAACGTGATTTGTTTATCCCATTTACTCTGGCAATCCAGCCGTGGGGGCTACCCCATGTTTAATTAGCTGGCTCTTCGGCCGTGGGGGGCTACCCCATGTATATACTACTAGACTCGTTACCATATCGACCGCTGACTGTAGTCATGTTTATGTGCCCTGAACTGTCAATGTCTATCATCATTGACGTGCCCAGATCCATTAGTTCACGCCCGTCCTCTGCGGCACGGTGTGAGGCTTGTCAGACCTAAATAGCGCTATCTAACTAATGACCCGCTCGCCATTGGCCCGGCGATTAAGTCGATATAAAAAGGAGGGACTTCGTGATAGAGTTTTGGTCTAGTGAAAGTTAACTGTCCATGAGGACGAGGAATTATATTCCTGAACTCGTACTGTCCTACCCAAGAAGGACGAGGAATCCATATTCCTTAACCCATTCCCAACCCCTGGGAATCCCATGCTTTGTAGGAAGTGTGAACTCACCTTAGGTTAGCTCGGCAGATAAACGAAAGGTCAATCGAGCTGCTAGAGGTCAACCACATCCTAACATGGTTACCATACAAGTCAGGTCTAGGTTCAAGAAGTGCACATAAGTTTACACAGAACTAACAGGTTACGAACACGTATAGATCATAACAAACATATATCATCACGTTTAATAGTCATAACATATCCGAACTTGTGCGAGTTACCCGTTGAAGCCCACTGATACCCGGCCCAATAAAACATAAGCAGTCCAGCATGTAACGGCCCAACAAACAAATAAACATTGGTCTTGTGCGATCCGGTTGGACTTGTGCGATCCGGATGGCTTGTGCGATCGGGATTGGGCTTTGAGGCCCAACAGTGTAATAGTTTGTGTGTGGCCCAAGCCTTGTGCGATCGGCACTATCTTGTGCGATCCACAAGGTCTTATGCGATCATGCAGAAACTGATTGTACACGGTGCTTAAAGTGATTGTACCAAATTTTGTGTGATTAGCCCTTGTGCGATTCAAGGGCTTGTGCGATCAGTACTTGTGTGATTCGGTCTTGTGCGACCAGACATGGTCTGATCTTGTGCGACCGAGAGGGTTTATGCAACTGGTTAACAAATCTCCTTAATTCATGCAATAGTTACAACCATTCAAATAGTTTCCAAATTTGACATTTATCAATCAACACAATCAAAGATTTCTAACCAATCCCTTAATCGATCAAACAAGGTTTTTATCATAAAGTTCATATAAACCCTAAATAAACATCCGAATCAAGAACACAACCTATTATAACATTCAATCGGATCTAACACTAGGATCATCAAATATCATCCGAGTTCAAACACATCACAGCCGACTTACTTATTCTCAATTCTAATCCTCTATAACATCATCCGATTACTAATACACATCTTGATCTAATCATACACATGTGAGCCGATTACATGAACCTCAACCATTAACAGTTTATATCACATTCAATCGCAAGATATCATTCAATTATCATGTAATACATATAGATCATAACATCATACAATCAATACTACAAACACTAACCGGTTGAGAGAAAGACAGGATCGATCCAAGTAAGAAAGCTTCGAGAGATGGGTATGCTTGCCGTCGGCTTCAAGAGGAGAGGAGTAGGGTTTGTGTGTGTGTTGTGTTTGCAAGTTATGAGGAACAAAACTCCCTAAGGGATCAATGTATGCGTATAAGAGGAGTGGGCCGAACCCAGCTTTGGGCTGCCCTTGGTTCGGATGCAAAGAGTGTAGCCCAAATGGGCTTGTGCGATTGGGTTATGTTGTGTGATCGGTTCGTTAATATACAATACAATCGTTACACATAAACACATAATCATAACATTCAATTAATCAACCAAGTTCATATAATCACATAGCGTTCACACAGATTACATCAACGTACAAAGAGAGGTTTGAAATACGAGTTGTCACATTATCCCCAAGTTGAAAGAAATTTCGTCCCAAAATTTGGTACGTACTCACTGAGGAAGCTAGTTAAGTTGCATGGTTTTCCTGGTTTTCCTGGGGTGTCACAAAGACTATTATAGAGTCAAATGACTAAGGATTCACATCTTTTGCTTTTGTAAACTCATTCTAAGTGTTTAATTATGCATACTACTCTTTTCCGAACAACCTTTATGGGTCGTTCGCTCGATTTAGCTTACAAGGGCATTTTGGTCCATTTGGTCCTTTCATTAACATAAAGGACTTTTAAAAGCATTTTCGACCCAAAAGCCCTGTTTTAAACTATGCATTTGATTCAAAAGGTCATTATGTTTTCAAAACACAACGATCATCATATGAATCATTCGGTTTGCTTATTAAGGTAACCAAATGTCTATATGACTGCATTTAACTATCAAGGAGCCTCTAGTCCCTATTGAGTAGTTAATCTATATTATACATACCTGACTCAGATCAATATATATATATTGACCCGTTTCGATACCTTGCCTTAGTAACCGCTAAGTAATAGCGATGTAAGTATCCATTTGATATTTATTCCTGAAATTATACAACTCGACAAACCATTAGTCGATATTGTCAAATGGTGATATTTTCACCATTCGACCCGTTTGGTCTAAGTGACCGTTTATCTTTGTGAGATGTTATTTAGTACCATCTCGTCTACAAGACTCGCTTCGGTTTATACCGTATAGTCTTTTTACTTATAAATCATTTATTGATTCTTTTGACCCATTATAACTTACGCTATAAAGTGTCTTTCATGAGTAACGGTTATTATCAACAAGTGACCAAAATACCGTTTTACCCTTATTATTTGCAAAGGTTTACCTTATAAGGTAACCATTTAAAACTCATTACCATTTAGTCATTGCATGACCAATTAATCGTTTTAGCTCTTTTTAACCATTATACATGGTTTATTACCCTTGTCTTTTGTTCCGAACCGCACATGTCGTGTCAGAACATCATATTTCAAACTTGACTTTCTATGATTCATAACCTATAAAACAAATAGGTATTAAATAAAAGGTGTAAGTTTTGACTTACCTCGCATCCTAAATGCGCTTTCCTTCATACTTGACTCGTTTGACCCGCTTCCTTCCCAAGCTTCCATCTAGCTTGTCAAGCGTCAAACTATTATCATAATCCGTAAGACGATTAGATTTGTCATCATTACTTATGACTATTTCATTTTACGGATTTCATGCCGAAACTACTATTCGACTTCATCATTGGTTAGTTTGACTTTTAGAAGTCAACTACCTTTAATCATACCGTGGGCATAATTAAGTTAAATCATCGTTATGATTAGAATCCTTTTTAACCCATATTTCACGTAATTAGTCAAACTAGCCAATTACGCATGTCTCTCATAAAATCTTCTTTTCAACATTCATTCGGGCATTTTAACAAACATCTTGTAGGCGCGATTTTGTACACATATTTTATCTAATTATGGTCATCATTTTAACCAAGTTTTAGTATCAAAATCATGCCTCTATGTCTAGTGTACATGAACTACACCTAGAACTAGCATCACTACTTCAATGTTCATCCATTTAACACCTTAATTCAAGTGTTCATCATATTTCTACAAAAACTCATTTAACACATAAATGGATGGTTATGAACTTCATGTCTATGAACACTAATTCAACAATTTATTGACTAGGGTTTGCTCCTAGACATGATTTCATCCTAATTTCATCCAAACTTCAATCATGCAAGCCAAATTTTCGATTTCATATGTTCACCAAGAATTCAAGATGGAACTAAATAATGAAATTTGGCATACCTTATGATCCCTTCGTCGAGGTGATCACGAATTCGTGCTTGGATTTCGATTTGGGTTGGATTTGCCCCTTCAATTTGTTGATTTTATGCTTGTTAGGGTTTGAGCTTGAGAGCTCTTCTTGGCTCCTGTGTTTTGTGCGACCAGAACACACACAAAGGTGTGTATTTTGGTGTTTTTAGTTTTAATTAATAAAAACCCATTTTCTCATTTTAACCATTTTAGTCCCTCAACTTTACCCAGGTTTATAAAGGTTACTACATCAAGTTCCCTCATTATTTTAAAACACTAG
Source organism: Helianthus tuberosus (assembly GCA_030545235.1). Taxonomy (NCBI): domain Eukaryota; kingdom Viridiplantae; phylum Streptophyta; class Magnoliopsida; order Asterales; family Asteraceae; genus Helianthus; species Helianthus tuberosus. Next base: position 43,729,143 of record CM060426.1, on the reverse strand, counting down.
ACTAACAAGGTTGATATTCCTAGTTATTTAGTGGGTTCCGGGAGTTATAAACTGTTTTATTTTAAGTCCCGTTAACTCGGACTTCTTATATACTTACTCCCTTAAAAGCTTTTATTCACGTTGTATTTAATATTAGGATTATTCGTTTAAATCCTAATATTTTCGGGTTAATCTTTACCGCTAACGGTATTTTACCCGTCTTTTAGTATTAACGGGGTTTGATTACCAAACCCGTTTTCGGGGTGGTACATAAGGCCCAAGTTCGCCTAAGTGAAAACACAAACATCATCATGCATTAGCACCTGAAACACATGTAAAAATAGGTACGTCAGCATAAAAATGCCTGTGAGATACTACATAGGTTTTATTTATGCAGGGTTCATGACTTGTAGTTAAAAGAAGTGTTTAACAAAAATGTAGTCATGAACCTTGTAAATTGTTTTCCTTATAAACTCATATGAAAATCGATGTGAAAATCAAATGAAAATAAAAGGATAATGCATGGTTAAATGAATAACCAAGTAAAAGTGAATTTGTATAAAATGTGAAATTTGTAAAACAATGTTGTGTTCTTGTAAAAATGTTTCATGTCCTTGTCAAAGTGGTTTAGATAACGCAACAATGTATAATACAATAAAAGCACTTATATATAGGAAGTACTAGTGGCGTATCAACCATACTTTTATCATATAACACATAGCCCCGTTACATAAGTCACTTATCAATAACCAACCAAAATGTCCTGTTCAATGTCAAAAATGTTTATGTGTAAACCATGTTCAATGTCATGTGAGAAATGTATCATGTATAACCAAATGTCATGCATAGCAAGTAGAAAGTATCTACTCAAACTATGTGATAATGTCAATGTGAAAACAAATGTCATGTATGGTGAATAACAAGTAATTACTCAACCCCATAGGAAAATGTACAAAACAAGGTTTTTGAATAAACCTAATGTTTAAATCAAATGTTATGTTTTGCAGAAAACAATGCCTTTTGATTACAAACATTTATGCAGTAATGTTAATCGCATACATTCAAGCCTTGCGACTGTGGCGACAAACCCTTAAACAAATTAAAGGTTTATCTAAGTTATGTATATCAGATTCTGTCATTCCCAACTTCCAAACAAACCTAGGAAGTCGGAAACGGGATTTGTCAAGTCCTATGGTACCATTACATACTACCGAGCGGCGTGATCAATGTTAATGAATGTATTATTGTCTCGATTGAACATACCAAATGTCATAACCAATGTAAGCATGCTATGAAAACCATGTACTAGGTATGCTAGGTAAACATGCCTAGTAGAAATGTTCATGTAAAACAATGTGCTAGCATGCTCAGTAAACATACATAGCTGAAATGTCATGTAAAACAATGTGTCCATATGTTACGTAAACATATGCAACAAATATGTAACAAATCATTGTGCTAGCATGCTTAATATACATAGCAAAACATAATTGAAAGCATGTACTAGATATGTACTAGGTGAAACTAGCATGTAGGGATGGCAAAAAAGCCCAAGCCCGACGGGTATACTAGAAACCCGAAACATATGGGTCGGGTATACCCGAAGCCCAACGGGTACGGGCTTAAAAATAGAAAAAAATCGGGTATGGGTACGGGTATGGGATTTAGTGATACCCGCCCGATACCCGGCCCATTTACCCGAATAATACCCGAAAGTACATATTATATATTTCCATATATATATATATATATATATATAAACTTAGTACATGTACTTATTACCTTCTCTATAGTCATATATGGATATGTATTTGGCAAGTGTTTAGTGAACATATAACTTATTTTTGAGTATGTATATTGGATATGGAAGCTATCACCCTTTATTACGTGGATGTTTTATGCAATGAAGTGGTCCTGATACAATTACTTAATTAAGTAATCGTTTTAATTTAGTTTAGTATATGTGGTCTGAATATGATATGTAAGTTATTAATCATATTTTCATTTGTTATAGTCATTAAAATAATAAATTATAAAAACATCAAAGTAAAAATTGCACATTTGTCCCAACGGGTATTTTTAAGAAATTAACGGGTATACCCGATACCCACGGGTATGCCCGATACCCGACGGGTAATTACCCGAAAAATACCCGACGGGTAATGGGCCGCGTATGGGACAAAGAATTACAACCGGGTACGGGCCTGGGATTACCAATACCCGGCCCAAGCCCGGCCCATTGCCATTCCTACTAGCATGTTTATGTCATGACAACATGAAAAGCACGAAAATAACACGTATGTACATGTGTATCACCCCAAAGTATTTGAAAGTGGTAAAAGAGGGGAACTATGTACTCACTTGGGATTGCTTATTAGTCTTGAGAATAAGACCAATTAAAGCTCCAAGGATCACGGAATCAACAAGGCACCTAATATGGGTAACTATGTTAATAATCGGATCCTAAATCGGGAGATAGGATAGAATGGTGTTCTATAAATCAAATGAGTATTTGAACTCATATGGTATGATTTAATAGAGCTAACATTCTGATTTGAAAGTCTACCTAAGTGCTTTTGACCCGTTTCTACCCATTATGGTAGTATAAGCCACTATAATGCGTCGTTTGCGTAAAACTATGTTCGGATGGTTAACTATGTGCTATGTCAAGTCTTACATGCCCAATTATGCCTAAACATTTTACTAAATCAGATTATATGTCAAAAATATGTTCACATATGCAAAATACGGATTTATGCTTCAAAAGGGCGTTTTGGTCATTTCCTATGGGCATACAAGCTACTTTAACAAATAACTAACCAATCCTATGTGATAATAAGGTATAACCTCAGAGGTTATTCCCTATGCAACTATGATCACTAATCATGCTTGGTCGGATCCTAATGATCGACCAAACGGGTCGGGTTCGAAAGTCTAAGCGGTTGTTTAGACCGCTTAACTTACGACCCTAAACAAGCACTAAACTAATAGTGACGAGTTAAACATGTCAAAACATGTTTAACTAACTTAGAAAACTGATTTGGTATCAAAACAAAATGTTTTGATACCTAAAAGTAGTTCCGTTGCAAAATGCGTGCTAAAATGCATTTTGACCGAAACTTTGACTCGTCACTACGCCTAGTTAACGTGGTAATCAATAGGCATAATCGCTAAGGATTATAACCATCATGATTACAATTACGTTGCAAAGTTCAAACGAACTTTGCGACCATTGACTGGTCAAAGCTGAAAGTCAAACACTGTTTGACTTTTACACTAGGAAAGCGATAAAAGAACGAAGGAAGCTTACAAAGGGTCCTTGCTAGGGAGAACTTGATCTTAAAATCTCAGGTATCAAGTATTGTAACTTCAACTTAGAGAAATCAGATTAATGGTGAATGAAATAATGAAATGGCCATGCTATTTATAGTGGTTGCAAGTTCACAAGATCAAGACATGTGTTTGTGTAACTTCCAAGCAATAATTACAGCCATACAAGTGTTAAGAGCAGATTAGAAGCCTTGGAGAGGTGTTAACTTGGTTAACACAATAAAAATGGCATAAACAGTCCCTGATCTTTCAACAGTTGGCAAAAACTGATTTTCTGTCGCTGGGCACTTTTACGCGCCCCGCATAAGCTGAGGACAGGGCTTACGCTGCCCGCCTAGTCCAGCAGATCAGCAGAACTTTCAGCTTATTACAGTTCAGGTCCCTGCACTTGTTTAAGCCCATTTTTGGCACTTTTAACACCCATTAAGCCATTTTCAAGACTCTACAAGGTGGTCAAAGTATAGAGGACTCAAAATATGCTTGGAAAACTCAGGGATGTCGGTTCGTTTGGTCGTACGATCGCGTTATTCGTCTAATTACGACGAAATTCGAACGGACGCGAAAATGATCCAAATTAAGCGACACATGGTATTTTTGCATGCCGATCACTAAAATAAATATATTTTAGTGTGTACAAAAATTTTGGATGTCCAGATGTGGTCAGAACGTAAGATATGCGCGTAAATGCAAACTTACGCCGTTTTTGACACTTTTAGTCCCTGAAAGATCATATAAGCATGTTTTCGCACACCGAACCACTCAAAGCTTATTTCTAAGTTATGTTTAGGTTATATATGGTATGTTTAGCTCATGATCAAGTTCCGGACTGTATGTTGCCTTACGAAACGGCAGACTTTTGCAAGTTGACGCAAATAGTCCCTGTGAGTGAATAAACTTGTTTTTGCCATGCCAAACCCTTTAAAACTTATTTCTAAGTTATGTAAAGGTTATTTAAGGTATGTTAAGCTTATGTAGCTGTTCTGGAGTGTTTGTCGCGTTAAACCGATTACGTTTACGCATCAGTTTGCGTATAACTTCCTAGAAAGCAATATAGAGTTCAAAATCGATCAAAAGTCAAAACGTGCATAATGTCAAACATAAATAACAAACATTGGGATCAAAACACATTGTTTTATTGATATTGAATTGTTCAAAGTTTGTAAAATGATTACACAAGCACAGATGTCACATCTGTTATAATTTTTCCTTGTTTCTCATCTTAAATTGCTACTCAACCATGTAAAAAAACCTTTATAAAGTTATCAATTTAATTGTATTTATCACTTTATACTCTTGTAGAAAGACTAATTTGTCATTTTACTAACTTCATTGAGTCGTTGTACTATAAGCATAAAATGTTGCAATTACTTAAATTTGGTTGGAACCCTTGTGAAATGCTTTATAATATAGTATAGATGAATACATATTTTTTTAATTATTAATAGTTATCATGTCATAAACCACTTAAATTTGATATAAAATTACTTATGATTTTTCAAATAAACTTATAAGTTTATTTAAAAGCTTTTACTTAAGTCTCGGAATATCACTAAGTTAAAAATCATGTTCATTAAAATTAACCTAATTCTATTTTTCTAATGTTTTTTTATTTAACCAAAGATACCACTTTTATATGGTTATTCAATTCATATTTAACACTAAATATATTTCAACCACTAAGTGTTTCTTTTAACGATTTATGAAAAGTTGATGATGCATTTTATAATCGATAGATCAAATACATTGAAATTTATAAAATTGGTAAACACCACATACATTTTGATCATACACAACACAAAAATTATTCAGATATTTGAAAAAGGTATCAAAAACAGTGTTTTATAGTTATTAGACCTTTATTACTAACTATTTAATTTTTCTTTGTTGTTTTTTTTTAAACGGCCAACAAAATCAATCCCGAGCACTCTCAGGGCACCAACTTGACAAACGGAGTACTCCGAGAGTAACCCAAGTCCGCCACCAATTTTTGGAAAAACCCAGTAACTCACCCGCCCATAGACATGACAGTGAAATTACCAGTATAACCTGTTTGGCTCAAGGATCCAACCCAGGTTTCCCTGGGTCTCCCATCATTGCCCACCAGTGCCTCACTCTGCACCAAGTGGGAGTTGAACCTGCATCTCTCAAGAGAAATGCAAGTCCTCCACCACTTGATCTAGAGATCATTGGCTAATTTTTCTTTATTGTAAAACACGAGATTATAAGCTAATATTAAAATAAACCATATCTATTCTTTAAAAAGCTAATAATATAGTATGATACTTTTTTAATTTGCAACAAAAAATGGGTGTAAACCGTAGTGTTTGGGCAGGCAATGGTTTTAGACTTTTAAGGAAAGTAGTGAAACAAACACTAAGATCGTGGGGTATGGTGGGGCGGGGGTTTGGGGCATGGGTTGACATAGAGGTGTACAAATCGGTTTTTTTCAAAAGCCGGTTTCGGTTATTAACCGGTTTCGGTTTTTTCACCCAAAATAAAAACCGGTTTTTTTATAACCGGTTTTTTGAGGTCCAAAACAATAACCGGTATAACCGGTTGAAACCGGTTTTTAACCGGTTTTTCCCAAAAAAAAAACAGTTTTTTACCGGTTTTAACCGGTTTTTTAATAACCGGTTCGGTTAATAACCGGTTTTTGAAGTCAAGAATAGTAACCGGTATAAAAACCGGCGGTTAAAAAAAACCGGTTTCGGTTTTTTTTCCGGTTTCGATTTTAAAACCAGTTTTTTTTGTACACCTCAATGTGGGTCAGCCCAACGAAGCCCACCCAAACCGGTTTCGGTTATTAACCGGTTTCGGTTTTTTGTACACCTCTATAACGGGTTGACAATGAAACAGTTAGAACATGATTAGGGTTGTATGAACATCATGAAATTAACTGTTATTGATACATTATTCTTGCTGAAAATGTGTTAACTGTTGATATGTGATTAAGGAGTTGTAACTGTCTGATGAGGGGCGACGAAGGGCCTCCCCCACGAAGAATCTAGTTCGACGAAGAACCATGACCTTCGTCGACTGATTCTTGACGAACCCTCATGATTCTTCGCCGTACTCATCCACGACGAAGAATAGTCCTTCGTCTACTGGTGTTAGACGAACCATTTGGACTCTTCGTTGTATTCATTCTCGGCGAAGAATAAACCTTCGCCAAAAGGGATTCTTCGCCGTAAAGGCAAATGTTCGGAACAGTGAAACAGTTATGATGTTTATGATATTGGACACTTGTGCTTGTGATATTCTATTTGTGGCATGATAATAATGTTAACTAAAATGAGGGTCTTGACTTGACTCGTGTAGGTAGCCAATTCATCTGTTGTATGTTATCATGGGACTTGCACATGGGATGTGGACATATATGAGGACTAAGTACTTGATATGTGATATAAGGTGATCTTGTGATAGATGCAAACTGTGTAAAATACGTGACTTGATTGATTGTGAAACTAATTTTGATTGGTAACCACGGTAGGGTTTGGGTTGACCAACTTGGACGGGTAACTTAACATACCGAGCAAATCTAAGGTGAGTTCACTTCTCTAAGCATGCGTCCGAGTGGGTGGGACAATCAAATGGGTATTCCTGAGAGGAATAAGTATTTTGGGTAAAAACTGGAATGCTAGATAATACACTCATTTTCTATCACCTTAAGTCCCATCTTCTACCGAATAGTTACCTGAGAGGTAACGGGGTATTAGTTGATAGCGCTATTAGGCTTGGCAACCTCACACCGTACCTGAGAGGACGGGCGTAAACTAATGACCTTAATCATGACCAATGCTTAGATAGGGGGCATTGGGGACGGGCAAAGTAATCTGGAAGCCATCTTGTATGGTACTCGAGTTATTATCAACATTTGGCAATTAACGTTTTCGCAAAACTATGAACTCACCAGCGTTGTCTGATACACTTGTTGCATGCTCGCAGGTCGTTAGATGCTATGGACGAGGAACTTGCTGTCTGGGATGGCTGGAGTGGTCATGTGTCGAGTCTTTTGAGAACACATAACAATACATTTGGTTTTCTTTTATTTGGTTTTGAAACAATGAATGATGACTTACCTTATGCTTCCGCTGAACATGTTAAACTTGGATTATGTTTATGAATGTTTTATCAATATGAATGGAGACTTTGTTTAATAACTTGATATTAGTTCAATGTGATTGGTGGCTAGATCCTGGTACGTCACACGCCTAGCGGGGTTTCCGCATGTGGTATTTGGGGGGGGGTGTGACAGTTTGGTATCAGAGCCACTAGTTATAGTGAACTAGGTTTTAAAACGTTTTTATAAAACTAGACTATAACCAAACAGTTCAGGAAAATCGACCATGACACTCAGCTCCAGATTGCAAGGTTCGTCTCTCGTTTACTTATTGCACATCATATTTAGTGAACACTTGAGTATGACACTGCATGTGAATGCACACCTAGCACTATAGTATGAGTTCTTGTGTTACTAGCCTATGTTATGTGATTGATAGTGTGACTCATCCCTAAACCTTCCTGATCTATGTTATGCTGTTTTTGTCTTGCTACTCGAATTTGAGGAACCTTTTAAGCATGAGTTGGGAGGAGCTGAGATAAACATGCAAATCGCATTGCTATTATGGATGCACACATAATAATAATGTGGGGTGCTTATGAGTCCCAGTGAGGCTTAACGAGTGTGAAAGGGGTTCCGCTCTATTGTTTGACATAATGATAGAACTCGGTAATCTGTAGAGGTCATAGTGATGTTTGACTCCCATCCAATCCCAACTTTTAACCTTTTTCCCACTTTTTATATAGAATCATGAACGGACGAAATGGTGGACGTGGTGGAGGCCGCGGCGGTGGACGTGGCAACATTACTATGTCCCAGGCTAAATTGACCGACCTGATCAATACTCGTGTGGCTGAAGCTTTAGCAGCTCAGCAGGCTGGTACGATATGTGCCAAGTACTCTTTATCCTTGTGTCGCGTACTCGAATCTTACCCGTGTGCTGTGTTTTCTTTCGTTCTTAGGTCAGCAAGTGAATCAGAATCAGAACAATCCGCCTGTCTGCACGTTTAAGACGTTCATGGATTGTAAGACACAGACGTTCAGTGGGACTGAAGGAGATGTGGGACTCCTACGTTGGTTTGAGAAGGCAGAATCGGTGTTCGCGATGTGTAACTGTCCTGCTGGGGACAGAGTAAAGTATGCTACAGGCACGCTGGAGGACGGTGCCTTGACTTGGTGGAATGCCCAAGTCCAAATGCTAGGTATCAAAATGGCGAATGCGACTACTTGGGATGACTTCATGGAGTTAATGCGAGAGGAGTACTATCCTCGTGATGAGATTCAGAAACTCGAGAACGAGTACTATAATTTGAAAATGGCAGGGTCTGAGATCGAAGCATACACGAAACGGTCACATGAACTTGCGAACATGTGTCCTAACTTATCACGACCACCCACCGCAGGATTGAGTTGTACATCAACGGTTTAGCACCACAGGTCAAGGGTTTAGTCACTGTAGCAAATCTTGAAAACTTACCTCGAATCATACGTCTGGCTCACAAGATTACCGATCAGGAGGTAGAGCGTGGCTCGCTACCACCACGTGTTTCTACTACTGCTGCTACTACTGCTATAGCTACTACTCCTGCCACTGACAGCAAACGTAAATGGAATGATGTGGACAAGGTGTCCAACTCGAATCAGTCACAGAAGAAGCCAGACAACAATGGCAATCGCAGTTTTAGCCAGTCATCTTCTGTAAACCAGAATCAGAGCAACAACTCGAACCAAGGCTCATACGCAGGGAAGCAGCCTAAGTGTAACAAGTGAAAATTTCATCATCATGGGCCGTGCACCCGGGTCTGTCACAGGTGCAACAAGGTGGTCAATATGGCTAGAGATTGCAGGGCCCTACTCCCAAGACAGCAGCAGCAACCCCCACAGCAACAGCAGCCACAGCAACAGGAGAGGCAGCCGCCTCAGCAGAATCAGGGAAATCGTAAGGGGTGTTTTCAATGTGGAGACGAGGTTCACTTCAGGCGAGATTGCCCTCAACTGAATCAGAATGCTGGTAATAACAATAACAACACTGGAAACAACAACAACGGAAATAATGGTGGGAATGGTGCACGTGGAAGAGTGTTTACCATTGGTGCTGGAGAAGCTAGGTATGATGGCAACGTTGTGACTGGTACGTTTTCCGTGAACAATCTATTTGCTTCTGTTTTATTCGACTCTGGTGCCGACTGGAGTTATGTGTCTTTGGGGTTCAGCCGTGTAAGGACCTGCAAAAATGCCCAAAAACTACCTGTAAGTGAAAACCCGGACCCCTGAAACCCTAGTGCTCATGAAAAACCAAGAAATCAAGAAAATTGGATTTCTCGTGGGCCGCGTAAGCCATAAGGTTAAGCCTACGCGGGCCGTGACAGGACAACTGGTGACCGGGACACGCTTTAGGCCACGTGGTGGGCCTACACGTGACATGCTAGCCCTAGTTGTAGACTAGGTGGCCCTCGCGGGCCGCGTAAGGTTGTTATGAGGGTTTACGCGGGCCGCGTAAAACCCAAAAACTGGCTATAAATGGGACAGGCATGGGCAGTTCATCTGTGTGCGAGAAAACTATCAAAATCACACATTTTCTGTTCGAAAATCAAGTCTAAAGTAGGAAAACTCTGCTACGATAAAGGGTAATAACTCGATCACTGCTAAGATACAATGTCCGATCGATTGAAACCGATCCGATGGATGTTTAAGTGTTGCCCGTATTTAGGCTATACTTTGTCATTCGTCGTGAGGGTTTTGATTTCGTGACTTTATCGTAAATGTTGTATTAAGTTACTGACCTAGTTTTCGTGTGCATTATTATTTAACTAGGTTACCAGGCTAAAAATCAGTAGGCAAAACTCTGCCCGTCTAAATTTGCAAAGTGAGTCATTCTCTTTTTACCAAATTGTTTCCAAAACCCTATTTGTTTTAAAGTTATAATTACAGGGATTAGGTCTTTGTAATCTTCAATTACTGCCGGTATGTGGGGTTTTGTATACATTACTTGATACCCGTCACCATTGGACAACGGGTTAGCCAATGGGTGATCTGACCATAGTCACAGATACTGTCAAGTGACAAATACCGATTGGGGTAATTGGTTGATAAAAGCAATGTAATCACCCTTAATACTGTATATTATAACAATGTGTCGTTTTGTACAAATTGAGTGACTCGCCAATATTTCCCCGCTGATAAAATCTTTTTAAACATGTTTCAGGTGATATACTGTGAACCAAGGAAAAAGTGCCACGTAGCACTACAGCTTGAAGAAGGTGGCTCAGTAAACTAAATAAACATGTTTTGTAAAATAGGGAGTTTCCTCGTGAAATTCCTTTATTGTAAATAATGGGGTTTGTCCCAATTTGTGAAATAAAATAATTGGGCATTTTCAGTTTAAAGGATCTTGTTAATATTTCTGCTGCCAAATTAAATACAAATACCACGGGTTTCTGTCCTGCGGCTTCTGGACCGGATAAAACCAAGCCGGGGGCTGTGACAGAAAAAGGTGGTATCAGAGCAACTGATTTAAGCTAATTAAGTATTTAGAAATGCTTAATTTTCAGATTGCCATTTTTGTGATTCTGTGAATTTAAGTTGATAAATAAAATTTTAACTTAGAATTGTGTGTGTTTCTTCATGTGTGCTAACAGCATGAATGAACTATCGGAGGCACTCCGAAACTTTACTATCCATAGCACCGATATGGATACCATAGGAAACCCATCTGGCTACTTGGCAGATATTGAGAAACCACTAACTTTCCATGCCCAGGCCCAGGAGAAACCAAAGCCGAAAAAGAGAAGGAGAAACTTAGACTGGAAATGTAGGCGTAGGAAGAAGCCAGCTGCACAGAAGGTTAAAAAGACTGAGGATCCGAAGGATAAAGGGAAAGGAAAAGAGATCGGGGAAAGTTCCGGGCAAGCTCAAGAAATGCCACCATGGGAGGAGCTGGATCGCAAACTGGCAAATTGTGACCTCATCGGACCTGCCAATGAAAACCTCTTCAATTACCCCGCTGAATCACAACTTCCAGTTAATCTGGAGCCTGCTATCCCAAATCCTATTATCAACCCCTGACCTTTAGCCGGAGAGCTGGAAGAATGGTGGACAAACGTCTATTTTCCCCAGTTTGACCCTGAGCCTGCACCAAACCCACCTATGAGCACAGAAAACTTGGCTGAACTCCGTCACTATGGTGAGGAGCTGATGGAGGCAGGAAATAGAATTCGGGATATGGGAGAGAAAATCACGTGGAAATACGATGAGAGGGAGCGTCGTTTCTGAAATGCCAGCTGACTATGGTTGTGTGGTTGTGTGACTGTGTGTTTAATAATAATAATAAAATAATAATAATAAATAATAAAATATAATCATGTAAAATAACCTAAAATAAAACTTTTGTAATATATCTGGTGTGTATGGATGCATACTAATATATATATAAAATATGAAAGTCGCAAAGTCGACAATTTTGGCTATACGTATTGATGTGATTATGTGTGATTGCTTTATTGCGTTTGGTTGTTATTTATTTTGTGCCAATAACTTATATCTATTGTTAATTATCAGATGGAACATGTCGTTAATAAACCAGTTAACGAAGTTAACCAATCTGAGCAAAACAATGAGGATCACTTTCTTAACAGGCAAGATATAGAAAATATCGTTGCCCAGGGAATAGCCAATGTTATCCCAGCAATCGTCGCTGCTGTTAAAAGCCCTGTTGAGCCTTCACAAGCCAACCCCAGTAAACACACGCGCGACGATAATTTCAGTAACAGTGTTAACGGAGGTGGCAATAATGGCGACAACGTGATTCAAGCCCCAATACTTAAGAAAATGAAAGTTGCAACACCTGGTTGCACTTATAAAGAATTTCTTGCCTGTAAACCTGTTGAATTTGCAGGCAATGAAGGGGCGACTGCTGCACTGCGTTGGTTGGAAAAGACCGAGGCAGTAATTAAAATAAGTAAATGTGCCGAGGAGGATAAGGTCATGTATGCTTCTCACCTTTTCAAGGAAGAGGCATTAGAATGGTGGAATACGGTATTACAGGCCATGGGAAGTGACATGGCTTACGCCATGAATTGGGAGGAATTTAAGCAATTGGTGGAAAGGAAATTCTGCCCCAAATATGAAAAAGAACAAATGGCCAATAAGTTCCTGAGTCACCGAATGGTGGATGTTGACTACCGAGGGTATACTTCGAAATTCTTCGAATATGCCAGAATTGTATCAACTCTGGCTTCGCCAGAACCGGTGCTTATTTCTCGCTATATTTGGGGTTTAATTAGCGAGATTCGTGACATCGTCAAGGCTGCGAGACCCCGCACAATTGACGATGCGGTGGAATTAGCCAACACCTTAACCGACGGGCTGGTACGTACGAGAGAAGAAAACAGGAAAAAGGAATTAGCCCAAAAGATTACCCAAGTATTTCGTATGGGTAATAATTTCAAAAGAAAGGGAACTTGGCAATCTGCCACCCCTCCATTCTGCAGGAATTGTAAAAAGAAACATTTTGGAAGATGTAATGAAACCTGCAACTTCTGCAAAGCTATGGGGCATTGAGAGGAGGAGTGCAGAAAGAAAACAAAGATCTGCTACAACTGCGGCGAAGCTGGACATTTTAGACCAGAATGTCCTAAGCTGGTCAAACCAGCTGACAATAAGGCCAAACCTGCTGAAGGGACTACTAAGAAAAACGTAAGAGCCTTCCAGCTGACAACCCAAGAAGCAGATCTGATTTCGGATGCGATAGCTGGTACGTTCCTAGTTCATGACGTTTACGCAAAAGTATTATTTGACTCTGGTGCAAACCAAAGTTTCATAAATACTTCATTCTGCCAAGCCCTTAAGCAACCTTTAACCAAACTTAGACAGGTTTTTATAGTAGAAACGGCAGATGGGAATTCTGTTAACATCGATAAGGTTTTGCAAGGAGGAATAATAGAACTCTTAGGCCATAAATTTTATGCAAACCTGTTACCTATGAATTTAGCTGGATTCGATGTTATGTTAGGAATGGATTGGTTAAAAGCCAACCATGCTCGAATCATCTGTGACAAGAATTCCATAGAAATTCATACATCCATAGGAAAAGTAATTGTGATTACAGGAGATAAGCCACGAAAGCCAATGAAATTCATTTTCGTAATGAAAGTGGCCAGCTATTCAAGAAAACAAAGAATAGTATATATGATTTCTGTAGTTATTAATACTAAAAGTAAGGAACTCAAGGAAATCCCAGTAGTATCAGAATACCCTGATATATTCCCAGAAGAACTACCTGGATTACCACCCGATAGGGAAGTAGAATTTAGAATTCATCTAATTCCTGGGACTACACCGATAGCTAAGTCACCTTATCGGTTAGCCCCCACCGAAATGTTAGAATTGAAAAAGCAGTTAGATGAATTATTAAGCAAAGGATTCATACAACCTAGTTCATCCCCGTGGGGAGCACCAGTGTTGTTTGTGAAAAAGAAAGATGGTTTAATGAGAATGTGTATCGATTATAGGGAATTAAATAAGGTTACAATTAAGAATCGACACCCATTACCTAGGATTGATGATCTTTTCGATCAACTTCAAAGAGCTAAATACTTTTCTAAGATAGACTTGTGCTCAGGATATCATCAGTTGAAGGTACAGGAGGAAGACATACCTAAAACAGCTTTCAGAACTAAGTATGGTCACTACGAGTTTACAGTCATGCCATTTGGATTAACGAATGCTCCTGCAGCATTTATGGACATGATGAATAGGATTTGTAAGCCATACTAGGATAAATTTGTGATTGTCTTCATCGACGATATACTTATTTATTCCAAAAGCCAGGAAGAGCATTGTGAGCATCTACGAGCACTCTTAACTCTGTTAAGGAAAGAGAAGCTTTATGCCAAATTCTCAAAGTGTGAATTTTGGCTACAGGAAGTGCAATTCTTAGGTCTCATGGTGAATCACGAAGGTATTCACGTAGATCCTTCCAAGATAGAAGCGATCACCAAATGGAAAGTCCCGCAATCAGCTACGAAAGTTAGAAGTTTTCTAGGATTAGTTGGGTACTATAGACGCTTCATTAAGGATTTCTCTAAGATAGCAGTACCATTAACTAAGCTAACCTGTAAAACAGTTAAGTTTGAATGGGGACCTAGGCAAGAAGAGGCTTTTAAGATTTTAAAGCAAAGGTTAACAAACACCCCAATTCTTGCCTTACCAGAAGGAACAGAAGATTTTGAAGTTTACTGTGACGCTTCTAAGCTAGGGTTAGGATGTGTGCTGATGCAACGCAAAAATGTAATTGCGTATGCCTCAAGGCAATTGAAAAAGCACGAAGAAAATTATACGACTCACGACTTAGAATTAGGAGCAATAATTTTTGCCCTTAAGATTTGGAGACACTATCTGTATGGAAGTAAGTTTACAGTCTATACAGATCATAAAAGTTTAAGGTATATATTCGGGCAAAAAGAATTAAATATGAGGCAAAGGAGATGGATGGAAATTTTAAGTGACTACGACTGTGATATCCAATATCATGAAGGAAAGGCAAATGTAGTAGCAGATGCCCTAAGTCGTAAGTATAATGACAAGCAAAGGCGAGTTCGTGCTCTTAGATTAAATCTACAGTTAGATTTAATGGAACAACTGAAGAACGTTCAAGCAACAACAATTAAGGATGATACTGAAGGGATGAAAGGAAGAATAAAAGAATTAGAACAAGGGACTGGTGGAATTTAGAGATTCCACAAGAAAAGGATTTGGGTACCTAAACAAGGAAATTTAAGAGACAAAATTTTAAATGAAGCCCATAAATCTAGATATACCATACACCCTGGAAATAATAAGATGTACCAAGATTTAAGAAATAATTTCTGGTGGATAGGAATGAAAAAGGACATAGCTAAATATGTATCTAAGTGTCTAACTTGTTCACAAGTTAAGGCAGAACACCAGAAACCTTCAGGATTACTCCAACAACCAGAAATGCCTGTATGGAAATGGGAACTAATAACAATGGACTTTTTTACTAAGTTACCCAAAACAAGAAAAGGTAACGATGAAATTTGGGTAATTGTGGATCGATTAACCAAATCAGCTCACTTTTTGCCAACGAAAGAAACCTTTAGTATGGAAAGGGTGGCAAAGTTATACGTGGACGAGGTGGTGTCTTTACAGGGAGTCCCACTCTCTATTGTATCGGATAGGGATAGTCGTTTCACTTCGCATTTCTGGACAAGTTTCCAAGAAGCAATGGGGACCCGACTGAATTTAAGTACTGCTTACCATCCCCAAACAGACGGACAGAGTGAAAGGACAATCCAAACCCTGGAAGACATGCTCAGGGCATGCGTGATAGATTTTGGAGGAAACTGGGACAACCATTTACCCTTAATTGAATTCTCCTATAACAATAGTTATCATACAAGTATCGAAGCTGCCCCATTTGAAACATTGTATGGACGGAAGTGTCGAACTCCAGTTTGTTGGGCAGAAATAGGAGAAAGTCAATTATCAGGTCCCGAGATTGTGCAAGAAACCACCGACAAGATAACTCAAATCAAAGAAAGACTAAAGACGGCTCGAGATCGCCAAAAGAGTTATGCAGAAAATCGACGCAAGCCGCTAGAATTTCAAGTTGGAGACAAGGTACTCTTGAAAGTTTCTCCTTGGAAAGGGGTAGTTCGGTTCAGAAAGAAAGGAAAACTAAATCCAAGGTACATAGGACCATTCCTAGTGATCCAGCGGATAGGACCAGTTGCCTATCACTTACAGCTACCTGAAGAGCTAGCTGGAGTACATGACGTATTTCATGTATCCAACCTCAAGAAATGTCTATCTGACGAATCCCTGATAGTACCTCTTCAAGACATAGAGGTAAATGAAAAATTAAAGTTCGTGGAGAAACCACTCCAAATAGAAGACAGAAAGATTAAATTCCTCAAGCACAAAAGATTGATACTAGTCAAGGTCAAGTGGGATTCAAAAAGAGGACCTGAGTACACCTGGGAGCTAGAATCAGAAATGAAGCGAAAGTATACTCACTTATTTCAGTAAATCTCGAGGACGAGATTTTAAATAAGGTGGGGAGGATGTAAGGACCTGCAAAAATGCCCAAAAACGACCCGTAAGTGAAAACCCGGACCCCTGAAACCCTAGTGCTCATGAAAAACCAAGAAATCAAGAAAATTGGATTTCTCGCGGGCCGCGTAAGCCATAAGGTTAAGCCTACGCGGGCCGCGACAGGACAACTGGTGACCGGGACACGCTTTAGGCCATGTGGCGGGCCTACACGTGACACTCTATCCCTAGTTGTAGACTAGGTGGCCCTCGCGGGCCGCGTAAGGTTGTTATGAGGGTTTACGCGGGCCGCGTAAAACCCAAAAACTGGCTATAAATGGGACAAGCATGGGCAGTTCATCTGTGTGCGAGAAAACTATCAAAATCATACATTTTCTGTTCGAAAATCAAGTCTAAAGTAGGAAAACGCTGCTACGATAAAGGGTAATAACTCGATCACTGCTACGATACAATGTCCGATCGATTGAAACCGATCCGATGGATGTTTAAGTGCTGCTCGTATTTGGGCTATACTTTGTCATTCGTCGTGAGGGTTTTGATTTCGTGAGTTTATCGTAAATGTCGTATTAAGTTACTGACCTAGTTTTCGTGTGCATTATTATTTAACTAGGTTACCAGGCTAAAAATCAATAGGCAAAACTCTGCCCGTCTAAATTTGCAAAGTGAATCATTCTCTTTTTACCAAATTGTTTCCAAAACCCTATTTGTTTTAAAGTTATAATTACAGGGATTAAGTCTTTGTAATCTTCAATTACTGCCGGTATGTGGGGTTTTGTATACATTACTTGATACACGTCACCATTGGACAACGGGTTAGCCAATGGGTGATCTGACCATAGTTACAGATACTGTCAAGTGACAAATACCGATTTGGGGTAATTGGTTGATAAAAGCAATGTAATCACCCTTAATACTGTATATTATAACAATGTGTCGTTTTGTACAAATTGAGTGACTCACCAGTATTTCCCCGCTGATAAAATCTTTTTAAACATGTTTCAGGTGATATACTGTGAACCAAGGAAAAAGTGCCACGTAGCACTACTGCTTGAAGAAGGTGGCTCAGTAAACTAAATAAACATGTTTTGTAAAATAGGGAGTTTCCTCGTGAAATTCCTTTATTGTAAATAATGGGGTTTGTCCCAATTTGTGAAATAAAATAATTGAGCATTTTCAGTTTAAACGATCCTGTTAATATTTCCGTTGCCAAATTAAATACACATACCACGGGTTTCTGTCCCGCGGCTTCTGGACCGGATAAAACCGAGTCGGGGGCCGTGACAAGCCGTAAGTTAGGGTTAACTCCTACACCTCTTGTAAATAAACACGTAGTGGAATTAGTTGATGGCAAATCGATTGAAGCTTCACACGTTCTTTTGGGTGTAAATTCGAACTTATGGGTCAAGTGTTCGACATTGACCTACTCCCTGTTACTCTTGGAAGTTTTGATCTGGTCGTTGGTATGGATTGGTTGTCTAAGCACCAAGCAGAAATTCTTTGTAAGGAGAAAATCGTGCGTATCCCTCTCCCCAGTGGGGAATCCCTGTCAGTTCAAGGTCATCATAGTGGGGAAATGGTTGGCATCATCTCAGCCATGATAGCCCAGAAGTGTCTACGAAAGGGGTACCCTGCTATTGTAGCACTTGTTACTGATACTCAGCCCGAAGAAAGGAAAATCGAAGACCTGTCGGTTGTTCGTGAGTTTGCGAGTTTTCTGACATATTTCCTAAAGAACTTCCTGGTTTACCTCCACACCGTCAGGTGGAATTTCAGATTGACCTTACACCAGGAGCAGCCCCGATTGCTCGTGCTCCTTATCGACTTAGACCAGGAGAGTTGTAAGAACTGTCTAACCAACTCCAAGAACTGTTGGATAGAGGTTTCATCCGACCCAGTTCTATTCATGAAGAAGAAAGACGGGTCCTTTCGTATGTGTATAGATTATCGTGAACTTAACAAAGTGACAGTCAAGAACCGTTATCCTTTGCCACGTATCGACGACCTGTTTGACCAGTTGCAAGGGTCAAGCTTTTACTCGAAGATCGACTTAAGGTCGGGCTATCATCAGATGCGAGTACGGGAGGAGGATGTTCCCAAAACAGCTTTTCGAACGCGGTATGGCCATTATGAGTTTCTGGTTATGCCATTCGGGTTGACAAATGCACCGGCGGTTTTCATGGACCTTATGAATCGTGTGTGCAAACTGTATCTTGACGACTTCGTCATTGTGTTTATCGATGACATTTTGATCTATTCTAAGAGCAAGGAGGATCACGAGCGACACTTGCGTCTCATCCTGGAGCTTCTGAGGAAGGAGCAACTCTACGCGAAATTTTCTAAGTGTGACTTCTGGATACGAGAAGTACACTTTCTTGGCCACATTGTTAATGAAAAGGGGATACATGTGGATCCTGATAAGATTGATGCTATCAGAAATTGGGCGGCACCGAAGAATCCTTCGGAGGTGCGACAATTTATTGGTCTCGCTGGGTACTATCGCAGATTTATCAAAGACTTCTCGAAGATCGCCCAACCTCTTACCGCATTAACTGTAACACCCAAAATTTTGTATGTCATAGTATTATAAATTAATAGTGACGATTTAATGATAAGGAATGGTAAATATAGATTTTTACCATTTTGAAGGTTTTATAAATAATAGTAATGTCTAAACCCTTTTATGTAAATGAAGTTAACCAAAGGAAAGTAACCAAGTTAGTATGGGGAATTACTAATATGAACCTACTTTAAAAGATAAGGGGCTAAATGTGTGAATATGAAATGAAATTGATAAAAAAAAATAGTGAATGTGGGCATGGGTGTGTGCGTGCGTGAGAAAGAGCAGGAAGGGGGAAACCCTTCTTCTTCAAGCTTTGCAAGAAATACAACAAATTAAGGAGAATTAAGGCTAGGTTTATGATGCATGTGCTTAGATTCAAGACCCCTTAAGTGTTCTTAACATCAAGTAAGTCAAATTTCATGATTTGGTGATGATTTATGAAACGGGTTGTGTGTAATCCGTGATTAAATGTGTGATTAAACCTGAATGTTACATGATATGCTCATATAGAAGTTGTATTATGTGCAATTTTGATTATATTGATAGTTTGGAGCAAAACCCACTTGTATGTCAAAAGATGAATGGATATTGTGAAACCCTAGATGCTAATTAGTATGGTATCAATGATTTAAACAATGTGTTATGAAATATTGATAAGTAATTGATGTTACAACCATATGTTCATAGTTAGGATGAAAGATTGTTATGAATTTGATTGATTGTTAATAAGTTATGTGAAGAATTAGTAGGAATCATGCTTTAAAAGCTTGTACATAATGTTTTACAAATGCGAAACCCGCCAAGTGTTCGATGAAATGCCTAAGAAAACAAATTTGATGAAAACTAAATCTGTCCAGAAAGTTACAGCCGAATGTAATCGGCTGTAACAGGGTCAAATCTTATCAAAACTGATGTTTATTGAGTTTGTGATGAACTCCCAGGAAATATCTTTAAAACCCCACTGGAATCGCATTTTTTCGACGAAAATTGAGCGTTTTATGAATTTTTTCCGTATCAAAGGTTCAAGCTGCGTTTTCTGGCAGAATTTGCAGCCCATTCCGAATGTCATAACTCAATTTCGGAATTTAGTTATGATCTCAAATTTTTACTGTAGATAGTTTTAAGCGATTAAAAGAATCTCCAATTGGAATTTCGTCAATCGGATAAACGAGGAATTTTTAATGAATTTTTCCGTAAGCTGCAGTCAGAAGTGACGAATCTGATTGCAGCTTAGTAAATGAATTTTTATAAATTTTTGGTAGAGAGTTAGACTCTAAATATTTAAAACAAGGATAACCCCTCCGAGGGGCACGTCACATAAAAAGATTGTAATTTTTGCAAGCTCGTAAGTACAGTAAATGGACGTCCCCAAACAACATATTTTCAGTGAAATAAGCTATACATGTTAGTGAATGAATGATTAATGCAAGTTGAATATGAAATTATGCAAATGTATGCTCGTTATCAAGTACAATGATGTATGCTAACAAGAATGTGTTGATGATAACCTGAAAGCGTAGGAGCCATCTCAACATGGACACGAGCATGGAAGGGAAATGGGTCAAAGGTAAATACGGAAGCTATGCACGAACTCGGACACACGAGGTAAGTGATTTTCGTAATCACTTCTTATTTTGTTTAAGTAAGGTAGCGTTAGTTTATCGAGCATGATGATGATTGAGGTTTGATATGGTTTTGGTTGTATAAAATCGGTAATTTTTACTACGTAGACCAAACGGGTCAAAACAAGGTTGTAATGTTATGTCGGAATAATGCTTAAGTTATGGCTACGGTTTTGTAACCGGGTAATGGGTAGAATTTCATATAAGAATGTTAATCGAGAAATGGATACGCTAATGTAGACAAAAGACTCGGTTGTGAGTACTTGAATGTGTTTGGAGTCGTGTTGATTTAAATAGTCTTATTTTTTATCCGAAGTTCTTTTTATAGTTAAGGTGGTTTGATACAAATTATTGAATATGGTTCAACTTAATAATAGCGTATTGTCTTGACGACTTTTTGGGGGTTTAAACCCATTAAAAAAGGAGTGCAAATTGTTAATGGGTCGAGATACCCAAGTGCTGAATATTCAGTATTTCCAGATTTTTGCTAGTCTTAAAAAATTTATAGAAAATTAACCGAATGTCCGTTCGGGGCGTATTTTATATCCACGGAAAGGTCTCGGAGTCACCGTTACTAATAATTTTAGTTTGAAGTGAGATACTCATTGTAAAGAGGGGAAAATACTGAATTACTACAGCTGCATAAAGCTGAGTGAAAAACATAAATTTTATAGTACTTGCATAATCTTAAGGAATTTATAAGGAAACAATCGGATGTGATTATGTTGTTGTTTTAAAACTCAATGTAGTTATATATATTTACATGAGTTAAAGTGAGTGATTCCTTGAATATGGGATGCCTATGCAAAATTAAAAAAAATCATGTAGGTATGGCTCGTTAATTTCAAACAGCGCGAGAGCTTGTATGTATGTGTGCATGTATGAATGCATGCGTATATGTGTAGAGGTATATGATTGTATGCATGTGGGAATTTAGGAATGTGAACATGTGTGAATGCGAGATGTCATTTATGTATGAAGGAATGGATCATTATGTTTGGTTATTGACGAATACTAATGATTTGTCTTGAGATTGGAATGTAATACAGGTATGAGAACATCAGGTTCAAGAAGTATTGAAGTTAAATACGGAACAAGAGAAATCAAATGGATTAAGTTTATATTGTTGAATGTTATACGGATTTTTAATTGTATGATAATAATGTTATATGATGTTGACGATGATTAATGGTTATGTTGTGAATGATGTCCACAGGTTCATACGGATTTCTTCTACCACGAATGAAGAGAAGCGGACATGGATCAAGTTGATAGCGAGGATTGTACGGGAAAGAACGGTCACCTAGCTTGGATTATGTAACACTTGTAGAATTATTTTACCATGAATGTTGTTAAATCAGTTAGTAAATGTTAAACGTTTTGTGACTAAGTCTATACGTAAGCAATGTATTTAGCAAAGTAAGAAAAATTTTAAGGATCATTTTTCCGTTGCGTCGTTTTTATGTTATTACGTGTTAGGGTGTTTCAAGTTGGTATCAGAGCCCTGGTTTGAGGGAAATCAAGTAGAAGGAGGTAAATACTTGAACTCAAACCTGTGTGCTCTTGTGACAAGGAACCCGTACAATCCAGACTCGATCAAGATCTATAGGTAGAAGTGAATGTAAGTATGTACTTAAGTATGGGTATGAAGAAAACTAACAGTATGTTATGTGTAAGGTAAGCATAATTGTTTGGAGAGGATGATCCGCGAATGCGTGCTAGGATCGACTCCAAGGCATGTGATAAGACAAAATGATCCCAGGTACGTAGATTCAATATGTGGGTACATGTAATGGTAAAACCTATCAAGGAAAGGAAATTTTTAAATGAAAAAAATAATAATGGAATAGTAATGAAGTTTTGAAAATGTTACACGTGCCGAAACCTAATTATTCGGACATAAGGTGACGATTACACGAAGACACGAAACTAGTATGTGGATTGCGTACCTGGCCAGTGCACAAGAAACATATGACGTTCATGAGACCGTGATAATCGTTACAGGTATGTCCATTAGAATTAGGTAGTAGGTGGACGTGAGGGTGAAGGGAAATGGAAGACTCTCAAGGAATTGAAAGTACTAAATACAAAAAGGGAAGTATGAATGATATGTTTGAATCCGCGAGACGGATTCAAAACATAGGAGTAATGGAAAGTGTGAATGATATGTTCGAATCCGCGAAACGGATTCGAAACATAGAAGGAATGAAGGATATGAATGATATGTTAGAATCCGTGACACGGATTCGAAACATAGAAGGGAATGAATGATAGAATGAAAAGTTTGAATTCGTAAGTAGGTACGAATCAAATAAGTAAGAATGAATGATAAGAATGAAAGGTTCAAATTTGTAAGTTATTAGGACCAAACAAGTGAATATTCCTTAAAAAGCGGATATTATCCAAGTTATGCTTTAAACTTTTATCTATAAAAAAAAATATATATATTTATGTGAATACGTTGTATGCAAGGTGGTAGAAAGGACAAACGAGTTATGCGGGTCAAATGGCGATTACCGTTTGAACCTGGTATTTAATGATTGAAATGGTCAAGTCATACATTGTAGGCGAGCATAATGTATGATATGTAATGTCATAAATTGGAAGGAAATAGTCAACGCAAAACATGGATAACGAGGCAGGTATGTATAAAGGTTATGCTTTTAATAGGAGCTTATAGCTCGACTAGAGAGGGATGTGTTAGAACCGGGTAATTGATAAACATAGATCAGAATGTATTTACAATGGACTTCCAAAAAGTCAAACAAAGTAAGTTGAAAATTATTAAGCAAGTAATTGTAAAATAGCATGAAGTATTTGATTCACTAAATAGGTAAGACCGATGAAAACTATTGTAGTAGCAAGAAACCTTAGTCGAAAGAAATAAGCTTCGAAATAAGTTACGTGTTAGACATAACATTAATTGACTCTTGGGAGTCGGAATGAATGACGGCTACGACCTAGACAAATGAATTAAGTAGGGATGGGAACGAATAAAATCTTGCAATTATTATTAAAATGATAAAATAAAGTCTTTGCAAGTATGCAAGAATGGAAATAAATTATGAACATGTACTTTGATACGTCTATGATAAGTAAGAAGTACCGGTTGACCTTGAAAAGTCAAACTGTAAAAGTTGACAAATGAGTTAAAGATCCGTGAAAGAATGGTTATGTAATTGACCCGTTATGAACGGGTCAAACAACGAAAGCGATATATAAGGAAATGGTCATGTATTGACCCGTTATGAACGGGTCAAACCCACTAATGTTTTAAAAAGGAATCGAGAAAAGATTAATAGGTAAATAAGATGATGTAATAAACATCATGTCTGAACGAAGTATGTAAATCCCTAATCCTATAATAAGAATGGCAGAAATCATGATGTGATGAACCTATCAAGGACGGCAGAAGAATGCTCACGAGCGGAAGCTCATCACACGGATGAATCAGGTCAATCCAGAGATGGTATGAATGTAACGAAGAGGGTCGATCCGCTTTTGCTTGTCGGGGTACTGCGTCAAAACAGTAAGGTTAGTGAATTATTTATTATCTGAATGTAAATATTTAGCTATGGGTTGGAAAGTACTTCCGTACGAAATAATGTAATGCAGAAAGTGTTATGAAAAGGAAGACTTGGCTTTTAGAAGTGGATTGAGAATGAATTTTAGTTCAGGCTTATGTAGTAAGTAGATCGTGCATGAGTAAGAAGGTAGGAACGAAACTCTAGGTATAAATAAAACTAGTAGAACTGATACTAATGGTGAAATGTGTTAGTAAGTTGATATGAACTTCAAATTGTTGTAATGTAAATCATGGTATTAGACTCTTTAGGATGTTACTAGTTTGCACACTTTAGATTAAGTACGATAATGTGATGAGTTAAAAACTTAAGAAGAAAATGATAAAGAATGGAAATGTAAAGTATGTGTAGTTGACTGGTTACGGTCGGGTCAATGTGATATAGAAATCATAATAAAGAAATTGTAAAAGTAGTGACTCGTTGTAATGGGTCGCAAGGGATGAAATTATTATAATGACGAAAAAGGTAAGTATTGACACGTTCTGGATGGGTCAGTTAAGACAAGCATGACGGGCTATGATAATGGTCAAAACTTTGACCCATTATGAACGGGTCAGATGGATTATACGCTTAATTTTAAAGAAATGTTACGTACAAATCTGGGTAGGTTGATTTGTTGAAAGAAATGGAGAAAGGACTTTCTACAAATGATGTTCTTAAAGTTATAACCTTACTAATGAATAAACCAATTTTGGTGAAGCAGGTTTCGGGGACGAAACCTTCGTTAAGGGGGGTAGACTTGTAACACCCCAAATTTCGTATGTCATAGTATTATAAATTAATAGTGATGATTTAATGATAAGGAATGGTAAATATAGATTTTTACCATTTTGAAAGTTTTATAAATAATAGTAATGTCTAAACCCTTTTATGTAAATGAAGTTAACCAAAGGAATGTAACCAAGTTAGTATGGGGAATTACTAATATGAACTACTTTAAAAGATAAGGGGCTAAATGTGTGAATGTGAAATGAAATTGATAAAAAAAAAAAGAAATTAGTGAATGTGGGCATGGGTGTGTGCGTGCGTGAGAAAGAGCAGGAAGGGGGAAACCCTTCTTCTTCAAGCTTTGCAAGAAATACAACAAATTTAGGAGAATTAAGGCTAGGTTTTTGACGCATGTGCTTAGATTCAAGACCCCTTAAGTGTTCTTAACATCAAGTAAGTCAAATTTCATGATTTTGTGATGATTTATGAAACGGGTTGTGTGTAATCCGTGATTAAATGTGTGATTAAACCTGAATGTTACATGATATGCTCATATAGAAGTTGTATTATGTGCAATTTTGATTATATTGATAGTTTGGAGCAAAACCCACTTGTATGTCAAAAGATGAATGGATATTGTGAAACCCTAGATGCTAATTAGTATGGTATCAATGATTTAAACAATGTGTTATGAAATATTGATAAGTAATTGATGTTACAACCATATGTTCATAGTTAGGATGAAAGATTGTTATGAATTTGATTGATTGTTAATAAGTTATGTGAAGAATTAGTAGGAATCATGCTTTAAAAGCTTGTACATAATGTTTTACAAATGCGAAACCCGCCAAGTGTTCGATGAAATGCCTAAGAAAACAAATTTGATGAAAACTAAATCTGTCCAGAAAGTTACAGCCGAATGTAATCGGCTGTAACAGGGTCAAATCTTATCAAAACTGATGTTTATTGAGTTTGTGATGAACTCCCAGGAAATATCTTTAAAACCCCACTGGAATCGCATTTTTTCGACGAAAATTGAGCGTTTTATGAATTTTTTCCGTATCAAAGGTTCAAGCTGCGTTTTCTGGCAGAATTTGCAGCCAATTACGAATGTCATAACTCAATTTAGGAATTTAGTTATGATCTCAAATTTTTACTGTAGATAGTTTTAAGCAATAAAAAGAATCGCCAATTGGAATTTCGTCAATCGGATAAACGAGGAATTTTTAATGAATTTTTCCGTAAGCTACAGTCAGAAGTGACGAATCTGATTGCAGCTTAGTAAATGAATTTTTATAAATTTTTGGTAGAGAGTTAGACTCTAAAAATTTAACACAAGGATAACCCCTCTGAGGGGCACGTCGCATAAAAAGATCGTAATTTTTGCAAGCTCGTAAGTACAGTAAACGGACGTCCCCAAACAGCATATTTTCAGTGAAATAAGCTATACATGCTAGTGAATGAATGATTAATGCAAGTTGAATATGAAATTATGCAAATGTATACTCGTTATCAAGTACAATGATGTATGCTAACAAGAATGTGTTGATGATAACCTGAAAGCGTAGGAGCCATGTCAACATGGACACGAGCATGGAAGGGAAATGGGTCAAAGGTAAATACGGAAGCTATGCACGAACTCGGACACACGAGGTAAGTGATTTTTGTAATCACTTCTTATTTTGTTTAAGTAAGGTAGCGTTAGTTTATCGAGCATGATGAGGATTGAGGTTTGATATGGTTTTGGTTGTATAAAATCGGTAATTTTTACTACGTAGACCAAACGGGTCAAAACAAGGTTGTAATGTTATGTCGGAATAATGCTTAAGTTATGGCTACGGTTTTGTAACCGGGTAATGGGTAGAATTTCATATAAGAATGTTAATCGAGAAATGGAGACGCTAATGTAGACAAAAGACTCGGTTGTGAGTACTTGAATGTGTTTGGAGTCGTGTTGATTTAAATAGTCTTATTGTTGATCCGAAGTTCTTTTTATAGTTAAGGTGGTTTGATACAAATTATTGAATATGGTTCAACTTAATAATAGCGTATTTTCTTGACGATGTTTTGGGGGTTTAAACCCATCAAAAAAGGAGTGCAAATTGTTAATGGGTCGAGATACCCAAGTGCTGAAAATTCAGCTTATTTCCAGATTTTTGCTAGTCTTTAGAAATTCGTTGAAAATCAACCGATTGTCCATTCGGGGCGTATTTTATATCCACGGAAAGGTCTCGGAGTCACCGTTACTAATAACTTTAGTTTGAAGTGAAATACTCACTGTAAAGAGGGGAAAATACTGAATTACTACAGCTGCATAAAGCTGAGTGAAAAACATAAATTTTATAGTACTTGCATAATCTTAAGGAATTTATAAGGAAACAATCGGATGTGATTATGTTGTTGTTTTAAAACTCAATGTAGTTATGTATATTTACAAGAGTTAAAGTGAGTGATTCCTTGAATATGGGATGCTTATGCTAAATTAAAAAAAAAATCATGTAGGTATGGCTCATTAATTTCAAACAGCGCGAGAGCTTGTATGTATGTGTGCATGTATGAATGCATGCGTATATGTGTAGAGGTATATGATTGTATGCATGTGGGAATTTAGGAATGTGAACATGTGTGAATGCGAGATGTCATTTATGTATGAAGGAATGGTTCATTATGTTTGGTTATTGACGAATACTAATGATTTGTCTTGAGATTGGAATGTAATACAAGTATGAGAACATCAGGTTCAAGAAGTATTGAAGTTAAACACGGAACAAGAGATATCAAATGGATTAAGTTTATATTGTTGAATGTTATACGGATTTTTAATTGTATGATAATAATGTTATATGATGTTAACGATGATTAATGGTTATGTTGTGAATGATGTCCACAGGTTCATACGGATTTCTTCTACCACGAATGAAGAGAAGCGGACATGGATCGAGTTGATAGCGAGGATTGTACGGGAAAGAATGGTCACCTAGCTTAGATTATGTAACACTTGTAGAATTATTTTACCATGAATGTTGTTAAATCAGTTAGTAAATGTTAAACGTTTTGTGACTAAGTCTATACGTAAGCAATGTATTTAGCAAAGTAAGAAAAATTTTAAGGATCGTTTTTCCGTTGCGTCGTTTTTCTGTTGTTACGTGTTAGGGTGTTTCATTAACACAGATGGGTGTTGCATATTCTTGGGGAACGAAGCAGGAGGATGCTTTCCAACTCTTGAAACAAAAACTCTGCAGTGCACAAATATTGTCGTTACCTGAGGGTACCGAGGATTTTGTGGTGTATTGTGATGCTTCTATTCAGGGTCTCGGTTGCGTGCTGATGCAACGCGAGAAAGTGATAGTTTATGCTTCTCGACAGTTTAAGGTTCATGAGAAGAATTACACGACTCACGACTTAGATTTGGGGGCCGTGGTCTTTGCGTTAAAAATCTGGAGGCATTACTTGTACGGTACTAAATGCACTATTTATACCGACCACAAGAGCCTTCAGCATATCTTTGATCAGAAGGAATCGAATATGCGACAGCGTCGCTGGGTATAACTCTTAAACGACTACGATTGTGCAATCAAGTATCATCCGGGTAAAGCTAACGTTGTAGCTGATGCTCTTAGTCGAAAGGAAATGAAACCTAAACGTGTACGCGCTCTGCAGCTCACTATCCACTCTAATCTACCTGATCAGATCCGTTCTGCTCAGACCGAAGCATTGAAGGGAGAAAACCTGGAAGCGGAATATTTGCGGGGCATGGAAAAACGACTCGTGGAGAGATCAGACGGCATTTATTATTTTATGGAATGGATATGGGTTCCCTTGTTTGGAAATCTTAGGGAGCTTGTGATGGAAGAAGCGCACAAGTCTCGATACTCTGTTCACCCAGGTTCAGATAAGATGTATCAGGACCTCAAAGTCTTATATTGGTGGCCGAAGATGAAAGCTCACATCGCAACATATGTGAGTAAATGTTTGACTTGTGCAAAAGTCAATGTAGAGTATCAGAAACCCTCAGTCCTGCTTCAGCAACCAGAATTACCCTTGTGCAAATGGGAGCAAATTGCTATGGATTTCGTCACTGGTTTGCCAAGAACTCAAAACGGAAACGATACCATCTGGGTGATCGTTGATCGTCTTACAAAGTCAGCACATTTCCTAGCAATTAAGGAAACTGATAAGTTCTCTCAATGTCACACCCCGACCGCGTAAAACAACAAATCGCGGCGGAAACATCGGGGCGTGTCGTAACAGAATTAATTGTTTCATAACCATGGCATTCAAAGTTGTATTTTATTTATTAAACAAGAGTGTTACATTGTCTTGAACAGTAAACAAAAGAGTTTATAACATAATTAAACAAGTCTATCTTCGTTTTTAGTCTCTAAGGCACAGGTCCGCCCTAGTGTCATGATCAACATCCTACGGAAAAGCTCCTGAAAACACATGTGAAAATAGGTACGTCAGCATAAAAATGCCTGTGAGATACATAGGTTTGTGAAAATACGATTCATGACTTGTATTTGAGAAAATGTTTAGTCATGAACCTTGTAATTTGCTTTGTCTTGTAAATCATTTGCAAAACGATAAGATTAGTTGATATGTATAAGTAAATGTAAGGTTAAATGAATAACCATGTAAAAATGAGTTTGTATAAGATAAGTTGGTTGCGAAACAATGTCTTATGAAAAGTATGTTATTTGTATAAAATGTTATATGTATCAAACTGAAATGATTTAAATAACGTTACGCTATGTAATATTTTTACAAACACTTATATATAGGAAGTACCAGCGGCGTATCCACCATGTTTGTATCATATTACACACGTATCGTTACTCAAATCACTTACCCAAACAACCACCAATGTAACTTGTTCATGTACAAACCAATTGTCAAGTGTTATTGTGTAAACCATATCAAAATGTCTATGTCCAATGTAAACCACCAAATGTGTATATCAAAGTCAAAATGTTTTATGTTCAATGTAGATCATGTGATGTGTAACCAAAATGTCATGTATGGTAAGTGAAATGTATCAACTAAACCATATGTAAAATGCACAAAAACAAGGTATTGAAGTAAAGCATAGTTTAAATCAAAGTTATGTTTTGTGTAACAAATGCATGCTATACTGATACAAACATCTATACGGTATTGTTAAAATGCATACATCCAAGCCTTGAGACTGTGGCGATAAACCCTTAAACAAATTAAAGGTTAATCTGAGTTATGTATATCGAATTCGGTCATTCCTTTCATCCCCATACCCAGGATGTCCGGAACGGGAGTTGTCAATTCCTATGGTACCACTACCTACTAACGAACGGCGTAATTAATGTTAATGAATGTATTGTTCCATGTTAAACAAACCAAATGTCATAACAAAATGTAAGCATGTGAAAACGATGCACTAAGTATGTAATCAAATGAACATACAGAGCGTGAAATGTCATGTAAAACGATGTACTAAGTAATGCACACAATGGGCACACCTAGCATGAAATGTAATGTAAACAATGTACTAAGTAATGCACACAATGGGCACACCTAGCATGAAACGTAATGTAAAACAATGTACTAAGTAATGCACACAATGGGCACACCTAGCATGAAATGTAATGTAAAACAATGTACTAAGTAATGCACACAATGGGCACACCTAGCATAAGATGTAATGAAATCATGTACTATAATGTACTAACGAACATAGCATGTATATGATGTGAAAACAGGAAAGCATGAAAGTAACAAGTAGGCACATGTGTTCCACCCCAAAAAATTTTGGAAAACAGTAAAAGAGGGGTCTATGTACTCACTTGAGATTGCTCAGTTGTCTAAAGATAACCACCAAGTAATGCTATAGATCTCGGAATCAAACGGCACCTAATATAGGTAGCTATGTTAATAAACCGGACCTAAATCGGAAGATCGGGTAGCATGAGGGTTTGTAAACCAAACGAGTATGGAGACTCGTGTAGTATGGTTCAACAAAGCCGACATACTAATTGAAACCTAACATAATTGTTTACGACCCATTACGACCCGTTTAGGTAGCTTATGCTACTTTAACGCGTCGTTCGCGTGAAACGCGTTCGGACCGCCTAACTAGTCCTATGACAAGTGTTATATGCCTAAACATGTTACATAATCAGTTATGTGACAAAGGTTTAGGTTACATATGATTAATTACCAATTATACGTGAAAAGGGTATTCTGGTAATTTACCTAAGGCATATAAACTACCTATCATACAACTATTTAAACGATAGGTTATTCCCTACCTACTAAGGTCACCTAATGTGTTTGGTCGGATCCTAATGATCGACCAAATGGGTCGGGTTCGAGGCATAAGCGATTTATTAGATCGCTTACCCTACGACCCTAGACAACGTGGTAATCAGTAGGCATAGTCCCAAGGGACTATAACCAACGTGATTACACTCACGTTGCGAAGTTCAGACGAACTTTGCACTGACCATTACTGGTCAACGCTGAAAGTCAAACAAAGTTTGACTTTCTGACTCGAAAAGCAATAAAATAAGGAAAAGAACGAAAGAATACTTACGAAGGGTCCCCGAATGCTAACCTCGATTCAAAAATCTCAGGTATGAAACAATAGTTTCAACTTAGAGTTTCTCAAATCAAAGTTCTTGTGATTTTGAAGCATGGGGGGTGGGGTATTTATAGTATTCGGTCCACCGTTAAGATCGTTTCATGGAAAACGTGCCTTAATCATAACCGTACAAGTGTTGGAACCTTATGGTGACTAGAAAATGGTTCTTATCAGCTGACTAGACAATTTAGAATGTGTGGGTGAGGTTAAAACAGCTGCATTCTGATGTTAAAAACACTGCATCTGGTCTGATAGGCAGTCGCGTAGCGCGACGGGTAAGCCTATAGGGCTCGCGCTACGCTAGCACCCCCCTGAATCAGAAAAGTTTCAGAATTGGCAGAAATGGTCCCTGCATGTGTTTAAGGCCTTTTTCGAAGCGTTTGAACCCCGTTAACCTCATTTCAAAGCTCTAAAATGAAGTTAAAGTATAGGGAACTCAAAACTTGCTCAAAAATATGCCGGATGATGGTTCGTTTGGTCCTACGAATGCGATGTTCGCTTAATTACGACGGAATGCGCACAAGCGCGAAAAACGATCCAAATGACGCGACGAATGGATTTTTCTTATGGCGAACACTAAAATATAATGTAGTCATGCTTACATAAATTTTTGGATGTCCAGATGTATTCAGAACGTAAGTTATGCGCGAAAATGCAAACTTGTGCACTTTTTGACACTTTTAGTCCCTGAATGTCCCAAAAGTTTATTTTAGCACACCGAACCCCTCAAAGCCTATTTCTAAGCTATGTAAAGGATATTTAAGGTGTGTTTAACTTATGGTTTTGTTCCGGAATGTCTGTTCCAGTACGAATCGTCATACTTTCGCAGTTTGTCAAGTTTAGTCCCTGTAAACGAATTAACTTGTTTTTGCCATACCAAAGCCTTTAAAACTTATTTCTAAGTTATGTAAAGGTTATTTAAGGTATGTTGAGTATATGTTGATGTTCCGGAGTATTTCTCGTATTAAACTGAGTACGTTTACGCACTAGTTTGCGTATAACTCTCCAGAAAGTGATGTAGAGTTTGGAATTGAACAAAAGTCAAAACATGAAAAATGTAAAACACAATCAAACAAACATTGGGATCAAATAACATTGTTTTATTGATAAAAGAACTGTTCACAATGATTACAAGCACAGTTGTTACACTCAACTTGCTACTGTTTATCTAAAAGAGGTGGTTTCCAGGCACGGGGTGCCAACCTCTATTATCTCGGATCATGACCCGCGTTTCATATCCGATTTATGGCAGTCGATGCATAAATCATTCGGTTCACGTCTCGACATGAGTACTGCTTATCACCCACAGACGGATGGTCAAAGTGAACGAACCATCCAGAAACTTGAAGACATGTTGCGAGCATGTGTGATCGATTTTGGTAAGGGTTGGGAGAAACACTTGCCGTTGATAGAGTTCTCCAATAACAACAGTTACCATACTAGCATCCAGGCAGCCCCGTTCGAAGCATTGTACGGACGGAAATGTCGTTCTCCTCTCTGTTGGGCTGTGGTGGGTGACAGCCAGATCACTGGTCCAGAACTTGTACTTGAAACTTCGGAAAAGATTGTCCAGATCAGAAATCGTATGGCGGCAATGCGCGACCATCAGAAAAGCTACGCTGACAAGTGTAGGAAACCCTTGGAGTTCGCTGTAGGCGATCGCGTTATGTTGAAAGTCTTGCCCTGGAAGGGTGTGGTACATTTTGGGAAACGCGGTAAGCTTAACCCGCGTTATGTTGGGCCTTTCAAAATTATGGAGCGAATTGGTAAAGTGGCCTACAAACTCGAATTACCTGCTGAGTTGGGTAACGTCCATGATGTCTTCCATGTTTCGCAACTGAAGAAGTGTTTGTCCGATGAAGCACTTGTGGTACCACTTCAAGAATTGAAAATCGACGACAAATTGCAGTTTGTCGAAGAACCCATCGAAATTATGGATCGGGAAGTTAAGGTTCATAAGCACAGTCGGATTCCAATCGTGAGAGTCCGTTGGAACTCAAGACGTGGACCGGAGTTCATGTGGGAACGCGAGGATCAGATGAAGCTCAAGTATCCTCAATTATTCCCAACTGACCAATCTAAATCTGATGCAACTGGTGAATTTCGGGGCGAAATTCCCTTTCAAGTTGGGGATGATGTGGCACCTGCGGAAAATCCACAGTCATCCTGATCTAACATCTTGCTGTGGGTTACTTGTCAAATTTCGGGACGAAATTTCTTTCAAGTTGGGGATGATGTGACAACTTGAGATTTCAAGGCCTTTCCTTTACGCATCACTTGTTTTGCAATTCATTTTTTTACGTTGTATCTTGTGCATGATATTTGAATGATCTAAGTATTGTTATGTTTGGGTGTTGCATGAAAAGTTAAGTATTGTGTAATGTTTAGTCATAGCATATTTATGTTTAACTCTGATTGAATAACACACTCGACGAAGAATAGGTCCTCGTCACAACCCTCCTTCGACGAAGAATAGGTCTTCGTCACAACAAACCTTCGACGAAGGTTGATTCTTCGTCACCCTCACAACATGGCGAATAATGCTCTTCGCCAAGGGATACTTCGCCGAAAAGGGGCCTTCGGCCCAGACTATTCAAGGCCCAGAGTGGCCTGACTGTTATTTTATATTTGTGCGTATAACTTATCATAACTCGTAACCGCGAATCCCATAAACCCTAAGGCTCTCTCTCTTCCTCCCTTCCTTGCGTGACGGCATCTAGGTCTCGAAGACCCCCATCTCGAGCAAACTAATCAATCCGGCATCTCGGTTAGTGTCTTGTTCTCGTTCATTGGATTGATACCCGATACGTGATTTCGTGTGATGATGATTTTGTAGGAGTACTTAAGGTTGTATGATTAGTCTAGAAGTATACTTGAGGTTTTGTTTGATGATTATGAATTATGACCAGATCCAATGTTGATGGTGTATTACTAATCGATAAATTGTTATTCGGGTTAGGAAATTTAGCATGCTAGTTGATTTGAAAAGGGAATCATGATAACCAATCTGATTGAATGCAAACATTGACGATGAAACAGTTAGAACATGATTAGGGTTGTATGAACATCATGAAATAACTGTTGTTTGATCCATTATTCATGCTGCAAATGTGTTAACTGTTGATATGTGATTAAGGAGTTGTAACTGTCTGATGAGGGGCGACGAAGGGCCTCCCCCACGAAGAATCTAGTTCGACAAAGAACCAGGACCTTCGTCGACTGATTCTTGACGAACCCTCATGATTCTTCGCCGTACTCATCCACGACGAAGATTAGTCCTTCGTCGACTGGTGTTAGACGAACCATTTGGACTCTTCGTCGTATTCATTCTCGGCGAAGAATAAACCTTCGCCAAAAGGGATTCTTCGCCGTAAAGGCAAATGTTCGGAACAGTGAAACAGTTATGATGTTTATGATATTGGACACTTGTGCTTGTGATATTCTATTTGTGGCATGATAAGAATGTTAACTAAAAATGAGGGTCTTGACTTGACTCGTGTGGGTAGCCAATTCATCTGTTGTATGTTATCATGGGACTTGCACATGGGATGTGGACATATATGAGGACTAAGTAGGGATGAGCAAATCAGACCCGGTACCGGTACCGAATTTACCGAACCGGGTACCTTTTCGGTACCGATTCGGTACCGACTTTTGACATTTTCGGTACCGGTTCGGTACCGGTGCGGTACCGGTTCGGTACCGGTATTTACCGGTTTTTACCCTTAAATACCGGTACCGAACCGAACCGGGTATATTCGGTACCGGTACCGGTACCCACTTTTGGGGATTTTCGGTACCGGACGGTACCGAGCTCATCCCTAGGACTAAGTACTTGATATGTGATATACAGTGATCTTGTGATAGATGCAAATTGTGTAAAATACGTGACTTGATTGATTGTGAAACTGATTTTGATTGGTAACCACGGTAGGGTTTGGGTTGACCAACTTGGACGGGTAACTTAACATACTGAGCAAATCTAAGGTGAGTTCACTTCTCTGAGCATGCGTCCCAGTGGGTGGGACAATCAAATGGGTATTCCTGAGAGGAATAAGTCTTTTGGGTAAAAACTAGAATGTTAGATAATACACTAATTTCCTATCACCTTAAGTCCCATCTTCTACCGAATAGTTACCTGAGAGGTAACGGGGTATTAGTTGATAGCGCTATTAGGCTTGGCAACCTCACACCGTACCTGAGAGGACGGACGTGAACTAATGACCTTAATCATGACCAATGCTTAGATAGGGGGCATTGGGGACGGGCAAAGTATTCTGGAAGCCATCTTGTACGGTACTCGAGTTATTATCAACATTTGGCAATTAACGTTTTCGCAAAACTATGAACTCACCAGTGTTGTCTGATACACTTGTTGCATGCTCGCAGGTCGTTAGATGCTATGGACGAGGAACTTGCTGTCTGGGATGGCTGGAGTGGTCATGTGTCGAGTCTTTTGAGAACACATAACAATACATTTGGTTTTCTTTTATTTGGTTTTTAAACAATGAATGATGACTTACCTTATACTTCCGCTGAACATGTTAAACTTGGATTATGTTTATGAATGTTTTATCAATATGAATGGAGACTTTGTTTAATAACTTGATATTAGTTCAATGTGATTGATGGCTAGATCCTGGTACGTCACACGCCTAGCGGGGTTTTCGCATGTGGTATTTTGGGGGTGTGACATTTATATTTTTAAAACAAATTTAAATTTTTTAATAACGTTATTTAAAAGAAAATTATATAAAAAAATTCCTAGTGCTTGTAATATTTTTTCTTTATCTCTTCTATCGTCTCCAACATTAGTTCCAACTCTTCACCTGATAGGTGATCGATGGGCTGGGCTAGAAATTTCATATCATCTCGTCTTTGTTTCAGGGCATCCCTAGCTTCTTTGTTCTTCCGAATTTCGGCCCTTTGTTGTTGCAATACGTTGAATGTATCTAACTTGCATGCAATGTCTTCCAAATGATCGCTGTATACTCCCCTACGCGAGCCCGAACTCCCAACTGAAGGCGATGGCGTACCCGATCTTAATTTTTGAGCGCGCCTTGTTGCGGCATTTCTTCCAAATGTGAGTTTTTATAGTGAAAAAATCAATTTTTTTACACATAGCCGTTGGCCAACAGTTAGCCCAAACGGCTAGTTGTCTTGGCCAATCAGATCCCGCTATGTCATCTTGATAGCCCCGCCCAACGCCCGGGCTGAATCCCCCGCCCTTGGGGCCACGTCGAAACTCAAGCCCATCCAGGGTGGTGACTTGGGCGTTTGTATCTACCCCAACCCCGCCCCATACCCCATAGTCTAAAAAGGATGAAGAGAGAGCGACATAAAGGGTGAGACTGGTGATGTGGCAGTATAGGTCGCCACGTACAAAAGGAGCCATGGCCACACTCCACGTACCCATCCATCCTGCTTTCTTCATTCATCCTTACTTTTTTTTTTTTTTTTTCTTTTTACCAAAACAAAACAAAACTTCATTCATTCTGTTTGCAGATTGAGTGTAAAATGAAGATCGAGTGTAAAATGAAAGTGGCAGTAGGGTTTATATGGAGCTTCATCTCCTTCTTCCTCCTGCTCTCTCTTGGCATCCTCAAGGGTATCTTTTTTCAAAAAATTGTTATCTATAGTAATAAAAGTTCATAATAATAAATGGAGTTGCTGCAGGGACAATAATCGGCCCAATTGTGGTGCTCATAATGATGGTCGGTAATTCGTCGGTGGCGATTGGGCTTTGGCCGGCGCATTTCTTCTGGACTTACTACTGTCTTATCAAGTATTTCCTTCCTTCCTTCCATACATATCATGTGTACTTTATAACGTGCTAAGTAAGTATACACTCTCTTTTATTGATGTGATAAGTTATTGTATGGTTAGCAAGCATTCCAAGTTATCACTAATTTGACCACTTTGTAGATACAACAATTAGTTTGTTAAGTTTATATGAATAAGAGATTCTTTCTGAAATTGTGTTTTGTTTGTAGGACCAAAAGGCTTGGATGGGTGTTGAAAATGGTCATAATTTTCTTATTGTTTCTGCCTCTTGTGCTGTGGCCTCTTGTCGCTGTAGCTGGCAGCCTCCTCGGCGGCATAGGTTTTGGGTTTTTCGCACCCTTGATCGCCACTTTTGAAGTCATCGGCACTGATCACAAAGACAAGTGCTTTCATTGCTTTGTTGTGAGTATCAATGAAATGAATTATCATCCATTTTGTTTAGGCTAACTAACTGGATTTTAACGCTCGTATCTTTCAGTTTTGTTCACTCAACGGAAAAGTAACACCGTCTGTAACGGATATATTCCAATTTATTTATTTTAATGGGTCTTGATTTCAAATTTAGGATGGTTGTTATTCAACACTCGAAGGCAGTTGCACGGTGGTTCGAGATTTTACAGATCTTTGCTTCCATTCTTACTTCTCCTTCATGGATGATCTCAGTGAAGAAATGCCCGCTGGCGAGAAACCAGTCGATATCCGGTTAGAAAAATCCAGTCTTTCTATTATTTTTAGCCACCCTTATCAATAAACATCGACACCCAGATCCCAAAATTCACGAATTTACAAGAAAATCATCGTTTTTTTTTATGTTCGTGTTAAATAACTTGGTAATGATGCCGTAGATTATCCAAGGTGCCAAAGTGTTTATTCATCATTCCAGTAGCCATTGCGGTTGATGTGCCGCTGATAACTGCTGTGGCTCTATGCAAGAGCCCATATATGTTGATAATAGGATGGAAGAGGCTATTAGAAGACCTAATTGGGAGAGAAGGCCCGTTTCTCGAAACTGTTTGTGTGCCTTTTGCCGGACTTGCAATTGTTTTATGGCCTCTGGCGGTTTCTGGAGCAGTGATCGCTGCTTTATTCTCGAGTTTTGGTCTTGCTCTATACAGTGCCATGATCGTTCACCAGGTACGGTCCACAAACCTGCGCTACATGCAAATGCTGACCAGAAAATGGTTACTAGTTTCAGATTGCTATCATATTGAACAATTGATAATGAATGCCCCTCTTAACTAGTCTTTTCCAGTGGGTTTATAGATTATTTGGACGGTCTGGTTTTAGATTTGTAGGTTCTAAATCTCCCACACCTCCATTTTTTCAGGAAGATTCGGTTAAGTTCGGGCTTGCATACGTTGTGGCTGTAGTTTCATTGTTTGATGAATACACAAATGACCTGCTTTATTTAAGGGAGGGATCATGCTTTCCAAGGTACCAAACCAGTTGTTCGGGTGTTACATTAGACGTGGCAAATGGGCCCGTCACATAGGTCATTAGGTTGGGTAACGGGTTCAGCTTGAAAGTGAAACAGGCTCTTTTGGTGTGGTGTGAGAACCGATTGTTTGCTTATTTTAATGGTTTTTGTTTGGTAATTGTTTCGATGCAGACCAAGATACCGTGAGAACATGAAAACTTCAGATGGGCTCGAGAGAAGGAATTCATATGGTAATGATTTAAAGAATGAAAAAGAAAGCACGAGAGGTTCTAGGCTGGTTTCACAACGGTCAAGAACTTTGAAGCAGGCTCTCCAGCAGTACACACCTGTGCAGGTGTGGGATTGGCTGTTTAAATCATGTGAGGTGAACGGTAGAATACTTTTACGTGACGGTTTACTAGACGTTAAAGACATTGAGGAATGCATTGTTAAGGGAAAATGTAAGAAGTTGGGCATAAAATTACCCGCATGGTCCATATTGCAGTGTCTTCTTGCGTCGGCAAAATCTGAATCTCCCGGTTTAGTTATCTGTGAGTTCCGTTCCTAGCCTTTTAATGTTGGAACTACTCATTTGCGACAGATCTTCTAGCAACACCGCAAAGGGGTTTTTAATAAACACTTAGCGAGTATATGGATCAAGATTGACACCACTTAGCGACTAGAATTGTGTCTTTAATAAACATTTTTTGGTCATACATTGATAATGTACAACGTTATTTTCAGCAGAGGAGGTAGAACTAACAAGAACAAACTTACCGAGGGATAAGGTTTTCGAGTGGTTCATTGGGCCACTTTTGATCATGAAGGAGCAAATCAAGGGGCTTGAATTGAGCGAATACGAAGAGATCTGCCTGCGAAAACTCGTGATGAGATACAAGAACGAGAAACCCGAAGACTGGGATGATAGCAGTTTCCCGTCTAGTGATCATGTTAGACGGGCACAACTACAAGCCGTCATTCGAAGGTACATCATAGCTCATGTCTTGTTTTTCTTATAGCGGGGAAGCCGTAAATGGGATTTGAACGTAGGGGTATGAATCTATCCTGTTTAACGAAATTCCGGAGTTGAGTTTAGTATAAATGGATTTGGGTCCGTTTTCAGGTCTAACCGGGGACTAGCTAAAAGATTCATCTATTTCATAAGTTAAACTGAATATAGCTATTTTATGCCAAAATTTAGAGTGAATTACAAAGTTTTGTCCTTTAATGTCATAAGTTAAACTGAATATAGCTATTTTATGCCAAAATTTAATTTAGAGTGAATCACAAAGTTTTGTCCTTTATTTTAATACCATTTTTCAAGCGGTGTCCTTTGTGTTTAAAATTGACGACTTTTATACTTTATGTTTCAAATGCTTCACGTTATACCCTTTAGGCCTAAACCAGTTTATTCACTTTAGTTAAATCTGATCATGTGCCTTGCATATGAGGGCAATTTTGTCATTTCACCCTTTCAGGTACTAATAATGTAAACAACTAAGGGGTTGTTTGTTTAGCTCTTAATGGAGCTCTTAATGGTTCGGACCTTTTACTTGTTCAGTATTTAATGGTTAGGACTGTTTGTTTCACGAGTAGATGTCTGAGTGATTCAAACATTTGCTTTTGAATGGTTAAGACCTCTAATCTGAGTTGGTCAAACATTTTCCTCTTAATGGTTCAGATCTCTTACTGGTTCAGCACTTAATGGTTCAGACCTCTTACTGGTTCAGCACTTAACCTTTCAAAAGTTGCCAAACAACCCCTAAATACCAAACAAACAATTTTTATTAAATTTGAAGAACAATTTAAAACAATAGATTAAACCTCACTCTCTCAACTCTTTTCTCAAACTCTTTGTCCACGCACTTTTCCTTCTAAGAATAACAAAGAACACGGCACACCTCCTTGCTTCATCTTTGACAACTCAAAACCATTCAAACAAATATCATCTTTGTTGTTAAACTCCATTTTTACAATCAAAATCCTTTATTTGAAATCCACTCAAATAAACAATTAACAGTGAGTATTTTCACTCTAATGTCAAAACAACCTCAACTCCCAAAGCCACAACATACCCGATTCTCCAATTTCTTCATCTTGTTATTGAAATTATTTATTGGTTGTTAATAAAACATCAAAATGAGAAATTAAAAAACATGTGACAAAATGAAGAATTAGAATTAATTCATATGCAGAGCGGGACCACTGCTTAGGACCAACGCCTGACCCAAACCGTCCATGAAACAACAAGTTCACTCGCAACCGCATCTGGGTTCGTCAAACAATAAATTAAGGGCCGATTTTCATAGATCTTGGGGGGGGGGGGGGGGGGGGGCGGCGTTGGGAAAGTGAGATGAGAAAGGGGTTTTATGTTGAATGGTTTTTTGTTTTTAATTTTTGTATTAAAAGGGTAAAAAGACCATTTTTTACCCCATGTGGGGTCCAAGTGACCTGATTTAACTGAAAAAATAAACTGGGTTAACGTGGAACATTTTGTAATATAAAGTATAAATGTTGTCAATTTTAAACACAAAGGACACCGCATGGAAAAGGGTATAAAGATAAAGGACAAAACTTGTAATTCACTTCAAAATTTAAAAGACAAAAAAGAAATGAGCATCACATGATTGTTTTATACGCAATAGTATTTTTTTTTTTTTTTTGTAAATTTACATCTTGTTAATGTTTAAGTAAAACAATTCCGGGTTAAAACAGTTGGTGTTCACGTCACCCCGCGAATAAACGACTAGACGTGTCGTAGGTTTGACAAGCTTTGTGGGTTTAACTCACTTTGAAATTTTAATTACAGGTTGAAGGGGATAGTGGGTTCCATGTCTAGGATGCCAACTTTTAGAAGGAAGTTTAGGAACTTGGTTAAGGTGTTGTATCTTGAGGCGCTTCAGGCGGGAATTATAGCGAGCCAGGACGGCGGAGGTTCAAAAAGTTGGCTTAGTGGTCACGGCTCGGGCTCGGTTGGAAAACCGGGTCTAACCGTGGCCCAAGACACTCTAGTTTCTATGGATGTGGTATGATTTGTTTCAATTCGACTTCGTTGATACACTTTTGCATGACTAGGTCCACCCGAACCATCTTAGGTGATTCGGGCTTGGTTTGAAGCGTGGGTGCATGTGGAAATGGTGACCGATCGCGTGCACATATCATGTAATATATGCCGATGGAGATTAAAATTTTATCGGTACGAATATATAAACATGTGCTTGTTATTCCTACATGGTTATGGTTTTGAGTTGATGTATATAATATTTTATGTTTTCTTTTATAAAATGACAGGTCAATATTTTATCACCTTACTTTCCCAGAGGTCACGGTTACTTATTGCTTCCATTCAAACACAATTAAGGGTATGTTTGGCATGGAACTTTTAGGAGCTTTTAGCTTTAAGCTTTTAAGAAAAAGCTCATACTCAATAAAAATCTTTGTTTGGTTGAAGGAGCTTGAAGCTTTTAGGTTAGGAGCTTGAAGCTTTTGGTTGAACGCTCCTACTAGTAGCGTTTAGAAGAAGCTACAAGTTTTTCGGGAAAAAAATGACTATTTTAACCTCTAAAGATAATTAACTTTTTAATGCATAAACTTTTTAAATTTTTAGTTATGTCCATTTTGGTCATTTTATACATTTTACTAAAAGCTCCAGCTACTCTGCCAAACACCAAATATATCCTTTACCCAAAAAAAAAAAAAACACCAAATATATCTAAAAAGCTATAGCTACCAGCTTCCAGCCACCAGCTACTTTTGCCAAACATACTCTAAATAGGAAATTCTCCTTCCATTCACAACCCACAACTAATGTACCCAAACACATTGTTGAGATCGTATGCGGAACATTCTCTTATAGTCCGTTCCGCTATCTCTCACCTGGACTTATAGCCCGTTACGTTATCTCTTAGTTGGATAGAAATAAACACGACCAATGTATGATTTGTCTAAGGTGTCATAAACATTCTTTTGGGACTTATCATCCCAAATGAAACCTCACGTTATAACTAGAATATAGCATATCATTTGTACATATTTACATCTAGGGATGAGCACGGTATCCGTTTGGTATCGAACCGGTACTGGTACCGAGAAACGGGAAAAATGGGTACCGATACCGAAAAACGGAAAAAGTGGGTACCGGTACTGAATATACCGGTTCGGCCGGTACTTACCAGTGTTTTACCCGTAAATAACGGTATGGGTACCGAAAAACGGGGAAAGTGGGTACCGGTACCGAATATACCCGGTACGGTTTGCTACCGGTACGGTATCGGTTTGCTACCGGTACCCGGTGATGACTGTCCTAAGGGGCATGCAAAAACTGAAGTAACCTAAATAGTTAGGGTAAGTTAGGTATCGAATCCAGAGTAGTATGGTGGAAAGTGTTATGGATTAAGTAATAATTAACTAATTGCAAAAATGTAAAATCTAGTGTTTGGAAGTTTGTTGAAAACTAAAATAACTATAAGTTATAAACAACTAGTAGAATCCCCCGCGCTTCGCGGCGGGTATTCGGTCGGTACCTATTCGGTTCGTAAAGGAATGACAATCGAAAAAGAAAACCCGAAAAATAATGCTTCCATGTAAGTTTTAATATCACAGATTCACAGTTCTTCACAAAGTTTCCCTACAACCAACAATATATGATAATTGCGACAACATACATACGTGATGTTGTGATGTAAAATTTTC
Source organism: Helianthus tuberosus (assembly GCA_030545235.1). Taxonomy (NCBI): domain Eukaryota; kingdom Viridiplantae; phylum Streptophyta; class Magnoliopsida; order Asterales; family Asteraceae; genus Helianthus; species Helianthus tuberosus. The sequence goes on along the minus strand of CM060426.1, from coordinate 43,685,722 downwards.
TTGAATATGGTATTATATTTTCATTGATGAAGATGCAAGATTTTTGAAATAGCATGAATATTAATTTAAAAAAAATAGTTACTGCCACATTAAGAATTAAAAGTTTATTGCAAGTGCTATGCAGCTAAGTATCAAACAATACTATAACCAATCTCAAATACCCCTTAACCTTAAATCCATTGTCTGCTTAATTATTTTTCAAATAAAAATGCCAAACAGTGCTGCAAATTCATGGACACATAAGCAGTACCCAACTTTCAAATGACGGTACAAAATTAATTCCAAAGTTGAACATAATGATTCCAACTCAAAAAAACCCATATCAAATTAAAAAAGAATATTTATCTAAGACATACTGAAATACATCTTTAAACCATCGAAAGCAAATCGATTAAACATAACAGTCCACAAAAAAAGTCTGAAGTGTTACACACTTACGCCTATGTCAAAACAATGCCCAATAACTTTCATACCCAATCTAACATGTTCCAGTCTTGACTAAGATAGCAACCTTTAAACAAACCCAGTTTTCAAAGATCAAGCATCAAACTTGAATTAATTTAAAATGGAAAAAAGCAAAAGAAGTTGTTACTGAATGGTTGACTCCATAAATTCACAATAATCACGCTTCATCACTATGGTTCAAATACTTTTCTAATTTTAAGAAACACTTGAAAAAATATCCATTTAATAAATCTCTCAGCTTTAGAATATGAACTCCAAAGATGTTGCATCGACAAATCAATTCATGCTCATAAGTAGAAGAAAATTGGTAGTTTACGGTACATCGTTGATAATTTTGGGTGAAAGTTCCATCATCAGTTGTACTTTTTCTGATCGTCGACCACAAATCGTACGGACATCACCCCCATCGGATAGACACAAAGAAGAGATAAAGAGAGAGACGCGATGGAAAGTCCAGAGACTCTGAATGAAAAGTTGTATTTTGACGTTGGTTGAAGATGAGGGAAGTCGATGATGGTATGGTCACCCTGTGAAGAGTGATGGTGATTCCGGTTCATGACAAAGATGGGTGACAGTCGCCACACCAGCAATGGCTAGGGTTTACAATAGACTGCAGCGGCAACTGAAACAAAAGCCGATGTCTGGTTATTAGTAAATCAATGAAGAAGGGAAGGGCAATTTGGTAATAAGCTAAATTTACTGTAGATAAGCCTCGACGCAAATTGTTATATAGCTAGAATGTAACCGACGCACGTTGCGGCGGGGTTGTGACATGTATTAGTACAATTTGGTTAATCCACAAGATATGTACAACCATAATATATTTGCCCAGCTATACAAAAGGGCTAAAGAAATGGTATTCCTATGAAAAAGATCAATAATATGCGGGAGTGATGACTACGCGAACATTCGCCAACTTCATAAGTACTACCATCTAATCTATACATACCGGTCATTATCGCAAACTCATAACAAAGTATCATAAAAACTACTTAGTAAAAGGAAAAAAAATGAGTATAACTGAAAGCAAAAGGCAACTGTATCAACAAATAAGAAAGTAGCAGTTAATAAATCATACCAACACAGAATCGCTTGAATAAGAACTGGGTCAAAAAGCGCTTGCTGAAAAAAGACCAACAATGGTTTAACATACTTGAAATGGTTTTCTCTTTCGTCTTATGCATACAAATCAAGAACTCATGTTTTCTCTTAGGTCGTCATTCAAAACAATGACTGGGCTCACTCGTCCCCCTACTCACACTATGAGTCCATGACACCATTTCCTACATCTTTTTCGCCATTTTTAAACCTTCTCTTCTACTTTATCTTCCTCACAAGGCCACAAATCAAACAGTTCCATCAAATTTTCGGCACTTTTTCTATAAACTTTTCAGATTATATTATTTGCATACAACCAAAGGGGCCTATTAACAACACAAATTACAACTAATATGACCCCTACAAGGATCCTTTCACGTTAATATTAATTTGACTAAAAAAACATATATCTAACTTTCAGTGTAATCAAATGCGAACAGGGGACCATGGAACTACTATACCAACATGTAATTAAACTCATTAAAAAAACATGGAACAATTGGTGGCGAATAACAATTTATAGGCTTTTGCCACATAAAATATTAATCTGACACTTGTAGTAGTGCTATTCAAGAGTAAGTTTGACCACTTGGAGTCCTGGATGAAAAACATCAAGTGTACCTGAGATCGGAGTGAAGAACACTGAAACTGGAACCCTAATTGCTGAAGCATACATGTTGCTAGTCTCCAAGCATACCTGCGATGGAAGTGAACACTGAAATTGGAGCCCTAATTTGCTGAATCATACATGTTGGAGCTTTAATCTCAAACGTACCTAAACCCTAATTGCTGAAGCAAAGCTGTAATCTTAGGACGAAGTGAGGCCTAATTGTTGAAGCGTAGGAAGAGGGACGAATTGCTATTGAGGTGGCTTTTAGCGGTGGGATGTAGTCTCAAGATTGGCAGCTGCCGGTTATGAGAAACCGGGAAACGCGAACTGTTCCTAAGGAACTACGTCAATTGTTATTATATATAATTGGAGAAAACAATGGTTTCTCTCTATTTTAGATTCAAAATAGACTTCAATTATGTGTGTGATTGCTACAATCACATAGACATGACTGCATAACTCAATTAATCGATTGTGATTATCTAAAGACTACTTACTTCGATTGCGAAATAACGGAAGGTTATCATATAAATAATCAATTGAAATTACCAACCCTAACCCCTATCAAATATATCCGAATTGCTAGAATTCTTGAGAATTGAATGACTTAGAATTAAGAATTAAAGTAAAACCAGTCGTTACAACCAAATCAATCGAATCAAATGGTAACAAGCATCGAATGCTTAGATTACCAAGTTCAAACACAATAAAAAACACATAGCTTAGTTTACTTACAAGAATCCTCCACCTGGAAGAAACCACTAGGAAATTAGCCGCTCATCTCGGTAAATTGATCTACAAAAGCTTGAACAATGGTTGAAATCATCTTCAATATCTTGAATTTGGTAAGAAAGTATAATGAGAAGGATGAAAAGTGCTCAAAATTGTGATTCTAGATCCCCCAAATTCGTCCCAATGTGTGCATGTATATTGGGGTTAGCCAAAAAATCCTTTTTATGCCGTCAACAAGTCAAAATCCGGAAGTAAACCGGAACCTGCCGTAACCTACGCTGAAAAGCCGTAGGCTACGGTGAGCAGACTATGTTTCCTCTTCTTAATGCTTGTCGTAACCTATGCTTCTCAAACTGTAGGTTACGGTTCTGACTTGTTGTTGCTTTCCTGAAAGACCTAAGCAAACCGTAAGCTACGCCCATACCCCCGTAGCCTACGACGGGTTTTGGGTTTCTCATTTCCTTCACCTTTCATCTTTCTTTAATTGACATTTTAGACCACTGGACTTTATTTTCTCACATATCTTGCACCTATAAGCTATTTTCCGGCCCGAAACAAATCTCGAACACTATCTTTTGCTCTGCTTATCATCCTCGGTTATTCCATTCCATCTCTAAAAACTTTATGTTCACCGATTTTAGTGATTAACCTGCAAAACCACAATCTCTCGTAGTTATCACATTCAAAGCATGTAATCACTTAAAACACAATAAAACACATAATATAAGGACATTAACGCTCGGGTTTCACCCTCTCCATCACATTCCCACACTTAACCTTTCTTGTCCTCAAGCAACCATCACAAACATTACTCACCATATTAACGAATCACTTCTCAATCCCTTACGGATTTAACAATTTAAGATCCCAAGTCATACCCGTCCCATAGACTAACACAATCGAGGTTGACAATCTGATAAGTAAATGATGTATATTTGAAGCAATTTTAAGACTTGCCTAACTAAAACTAACATGCTTATGATACTACACACATGCCAACACGCCCTTCACAATAAGTTTGTTGAAATCCATTTGAAACATGGTTTAGAAATATGAATTTTCGTTCATTGAAATATTGAGTACTTTTGCAAAACTTGCATGTCTTTCCACCCTCGAAAACATTTATAAACACGTAAAACCATAAAAAGTGGGGGTTATGAATTCACCTTGATGTCCTTGTGCAAAGCTAGCTTAACGTGATTCCGTAGTGCCGTTCCAAGAACGTGAATTAGCTAGCATGCAATCTATGGCATTCCTACCAAAGAGTACTTATAAGTTTCTAATAAGACGACGTAGCTAAACTACGTGTCCGAGCTCTACCGAGTCGTTAACAAACGACTCTACGAAGGTGTTATTATTTTGATTTGAAATAACCAAACTATGGTTATTTGATCCCATATATAATCGGGTTAACGCTAAGTATCGGAAACAACTTAGCTTTCCGAGTGATTTAGAATATATATATTTACGGAGTCGTGTTAGTCGTCGCGAATAGAAGGCGTAGAGGGATAGCGGTAAGTCTCGTTGTGGTCTTCGTAAGACGAGAATATATATATATATATATATATATATATATATATATATATAGGCGAAGGATCCGTTAGGAACCATCCTTTATTGCGAGAACCGCGAGAACCAATGTGAACACAACCAAAAATACCTAAAAATAGTTAAAAAACACACAATTTTTTTTAATATTTTTTTATAAAAAAAATCGTTATATTTCGTTACCAAAATTTTTTTTTTGCTACTAAAAGTAGCGATTTTAATGTAAAAATATTAAAAAAAAATTGTGTGTTTTTTAGATTTTTTTAAGTTTTTTGAGGGTTTAGTTTTTAGCATTTTAGCTTGAGGGGGGAGGGGGTTTAGGTTTTGAGGGGGGAGGGGGTTAGGGTTTTTTTTAGGTTTTTTTGGTGTGTTCACATTGGTTCTCACAATAAAGGTGGTTCTCAAATGAACCTTAACCTATATATATATAGGGAGAAGATCATGCGAGAACCACCTCTTATTGCGATAACCGCGAGAACCAATGTGAACACAACCAAAAATGCCTAAAAATAGCTAAAAATCACACAAAATTTTTTTTTTAATATTTTTTATATAAAAATCGCTACTTTTCGAAGTCAAAAAAAATTTTTTTTTTCCCACTAAAAGTAGCGATTTGAGCATAAAAATATTTAAAAAAAAAAATGTAGATTTTTTTTTTTTGATTTTTTTAGATTTTTTTTAGGTTTTTTGGGGGTTTAGTTTTTAGCATTTTAGCTTGGGGGGGGGGGGTTAGGTTTTTTTAGCTATTTTAGGTTGTGTTCACGTTGGTTCTCGCGGTTCTCACAATAAATGGAGTTCTCGCATGAGCCCCTCCCTATATATATATATATATATGGAGAGGATCATGAGAAAACCACATCTAAATGAGAAAACTAGAAAACTAACTAAAAAAAAGCTAAAAAACAAACCAAAATATTTTTTTTTTTACAATTTTTTATGAAAAAATCGCTATTTTTTATATATAAAAAAAATTAAAAAAAAATTTGTTGTACTGCACATGTGCATTATATGTGTACTACACATGTGCACTATATCCGTAATAGTGCACATGTGCAATACAAAAAAAAGTTTTTTTTTTTGTTGAAATTTTTTTCCATGCATAAAAACTAGCAATTTTTTTATAAAAATTTGTAAAAAAAAATTGGTATGTTTTTTAGGCTTTTTTAGTTAGTTTTTTGGTTTTCTCATTTAAACTAGTTTTCTCATGATCCATCCCTTAAATATATATATATATATATATATGGTAAGGTTCTTTTGTGAACACTTCCCAAGTGATGAACAAAACGAACAAATCCTGACCATAGATCTTCTTAAATCTAACATAATGGTAGGTTCGTCTTTTAACATCTATAGTTTTATATATAGTTTTCTTTTTTAAATTTTTCATGGCAGTTATCTGATAAACCACCCACGCTTCAACATGACGTGCAATTTCAAAATTCAATCGATCAAAATCTGCGCCATATTTTCCTGTTCGTTCTTCATCACCATCATTCAATTCGTTCTTCAGATTATCAACAAGCAATTCTGCAATCATGACACATTCGAGCGATCAGAATATTGTTTCAGCGAATTTTGTGACAATTGTCAAAATTTCATGTATCCGTACAATACTTAAACAGTAATTAGTGCCTTAATGACTGTGCTGGTTTAAATTAATGACATGAATGCTTTCTGATTATTGTCATAATACATACATGTGCATCACATATTGCATGATGTCATATCATTATTGCATGCAACACTTTATGATTCAAATGATGCTCGAAACGAAGTTAGCACAGTTATCAGACAAATCAGAAAATGCTGACGGAGTTCAGTACTTAGACAGACATGGTATTGAGACACAAAATGGGCCAGAAACCAAGAGTTACACTAGTATAGTGTGTAGGAAAGTAAGGATCACAAAATTGCCTTCCTAGTGATAGTTTAAGTGCCGAAAAGTGCCTAAAACTCACATAAACTGCAGAATTCTGCAGAATTCAGCAAAAATCAGCATTTAAACAACTTAATATTATGCAGAAATAGGGGTAAATGGTCTAGAATGCTTTCCTAAGTGTCGGGAATCAAAACTGTCACAAAAGGTAACATAAAGCACACCAAACTGCATAGTTTAGCACCTTAACGAACCGGTAACCAACCGAACAACCGGACACTACCCGAAACACCAAATTTTCACTAGAAGCATTGTTTTACCATTTCCAAGCTAGTTATGGTCCCCAAACATCATAACACAACATATAACAACATAACAACTTATAACACTAAACATATACTTAGATTCTAACTAGATATCCTAACTATCCATCACCACACAACCAAACAAACCAAGAGTTCATCATTCATTTCATTTCAAACAAACCAACACACTCACTCTCTTCCTCCCTTCTCCCACCTTCGGCCGAGAACAAGAGCACCACCACCACCATCTTTCAAGTTTAATCCATCCATTCCCTAGTGATACAAGGGTGTAAGAAGCTTGATTAAGGAGCTAGGAGCCATTGGAAGGTGAAGGACCTCTCTCAAGTGCTTTTAACCACCAAGATTGTCATCTTCATCTTCTTGAACATCATCCCTAGCCTTGTGCTAGTAGTAAGATCTTCCTAATCCCATTTTACATCTTGTTATGTTGGTTAAAAGTATATGTAAATCACTAATCATGAAGAACACTAAAGATCAAGAACATAATCTTTAACATAAGACTAAAAATCATCATGATCTATGTTGTTTAAGTGTTTATATGCTTCTTGATTCTTGATTGTTTGTGTTAATGATGTTAAACATCATATGAACTTGCTAGATTGTGATTAAAGACATAATCTAGCAAGATAAGATGATGATCTTGTGAAAAACCAAGATGATCATACTTTATGTAAACATGGACTTGAAGTATGAAGATGTTTTCTTGAATAATGCTTATCAAAGTATGATATAAGACTTGTGAATGAATGATTTCAAAACTAGTTTTCTCAAGAAACTAAGTTTACTTATGATATTTACATAAACATGGTTCTTAAAGAAACTAATCACATTTTTAGTGGTTAATCAAGTGTAGAAACATGTTATTAATAAGAAAAATTCAAGAAGAAATATTTTTAGAAAATCAAGTTACAAGTTGTAAAGATAAAAAATCTTCAAGAATGATGTTTTTAAACAAATAACCACACTTTAAAGGGTAGCTAAGCTTACTAAACACTCTACTAAGTTACTACAAATTTTCATAAATTTTCAAGTTCATGAAGTAGTGTAAAATGCTTGATTTTGGATCTTGGTAAGTATTGTTTGCTTTGTTGATGAATTGTAATGATTTTTAAAAGAAAATGATATGCTTTGAAAGCATGGAAACCTCCATATTTAAGGGGAAACTATGGCAAAAATTTTCTAGAAATTAAACACTTATAGAAAAATATTTTTAAACGAGTGTTTACAAGTGTATTTTTAACCATGATTTTTCATATAAAATTTTCCATAATTTCTGTTACAAAAATTATTAATATTGGAGGTTAGTTTTTAATAAATAAAAGTGACTAAATATGTATTTAGGAAAATATATATTTAGATGTCACTATGTGTGTGATTACTTGTATATTATGTGTATTAGTTATATTATTTTAGGATTTGAAATAATATAACTCACCAAAATACCAAAAATTACAATACAAAATATTACCAAAATTCCGAGAAAATAAATATATAATTTATACCCAAAATTGGAAAAACCGAGTAAGGAACATAAACTACAAAATATTCCGGAACTAAATTCATAAGTATATTTTGGTAAACGGTATTTTGGAGACCAAGAAAACAAAAATATGATTTTTATAATTGTTACAAAAATATATCTTATTTTTGACAAGAAGGAAATATATTATTTTTGGGCAAAGGAAAAATATATATGTTTTCTTGATTTATTAGAGAATATAATATTTTTGGAGAAAATATATATTTTCTTAAATGAATTTAGAACATATTATTTTTTAGGGTGAAAAATGAATTTGTAAATATTTTCTAAGTTAATCTTGAAAATATATTATTTTTGAGGTTTATATGAAAATATAAATATTTTTGCCAAGGAAGAAATATAAATAATTTTCTATACAAGTTTTCTTAAAATATTTATATATTTTAAGAATATATTCATGTTGGTGATTTTTGTTGAAAATAATATTCCGGAAAAATGAATACAAAATTAAGTATATGAATACTTAATAAATACCAAGAAAATACGTATTCTTGTACGTATAAATACACACCGGAATACGCCACCGATACTTGGCAAAATACACAAGTCTAAGAATACAAGTGGAAGTAATCCCATCCTTGGGGAAAGATATATGAGTATAAATACATAATGTGTCAAGTTAAAATATATTATTTTAACAAATATTCCAATAATTAATAAATATAATTTAAGTTAAAATATTTATTATTTTAACAAGTAATTATATACTTTGGAATAATATTTAAGACACAAAGAAACGTAACTCAAAGATACTAATTAAGACTAAAGTCAAGGCACGACTCATCCGTCTAATAAACCGTAGTACGTTTGTAGGTAGCCGTGCAATCTAGAAGAAGCTTTGAGTTATTTGACCGAAGAACGCAAGTCTGTGAGTTCATGTCCCCCTTTTCTTTTAACTGTTTTCTGTTTTATAACTTCGGGGTCAAATACATGTTACAAATGATTACGATTACAAATGGTATGCTAAGGAATGAAATGTTAGATCATGTGAATGGGTAGGCGTTAACTTGAGACCATTAATCCTTTTATAAGGACCGAGGGGCATGAGTGATAGATCTATTTGAGTGTTGCGAGCCCCACCCATGGGTCCGCGAGTTGGCCGCATGTGGTGACTATGTCGTCCCGGTCGGGAGGCCCGGTACGAAATACACAAAGGATTGAGCCTTCCTACACCGTTGCACACATATTAATGACCTTGCAAATCATTAATTGATCTGTTCATATTCGTTTTCATACCAGTTTACAAATACTTACATACAATGATTACAAAGTTTATTATGAGCTCACATCCAAAACACATGAACTCGCTCAACTTTTGTTGATGTTTTCAAACTACATGTATTTCATGGAATTGATATGGATCTGGCGGGCGCTGAAGTTTTACAAGTTGTGTCTTCCAAATAAAAGATGTCATCCAGTGTCGAAGGGTTTGGATTGTGTATCTTATCTTAAGATACATAGTTCAAAGCCTAGCTTTTAATAGTGTCTTTTGTTAAGTCCAGTTTGGAACTTAAAACATGGGTTGTTATGTACTTTAAACTTGAAATCTTGGTTTGTAGTTAAACAATGATGGTTGTAATATTTGAAACTTAATTATGGATGAACATCATGGTTTTATCATATAGTTGTTTGTTATGGTTGAATGCAATGATATTAAGCAAGTCACACATAATCACGCTTCCGCAAAAGTTAGGGTGTGACAGTTTGGTATCAGAGCCAGGTTGTAGCGAACTAGGATTCCTTCTCGAGTCTAGACTACAATCATTAGGGCTCTCTCACGAAAATATGTTTACAACATATTTTTCATTGTATACACAAAACGCCCAGATCCATGGAACAAACGTTTTACAAAAGGAAAGACAAGAAACACGATTGCAAGGTTACATTGGTGGTTTAGTCTGCATGGGGTAGACTAGGAAAGATAGAAAAAGTTTCATGAAGGACCACGTGTGTCACACCCTGAATATTTCGGAAGCGTGATTATGGTGTGACTTTCTTAATATCATTGCATTCAATCATAACAACAACTATATGGTAAAACCATAGATCATCACCCATTAAATAGATTTGAAAACATCACAACATCATTGTTTAACAGGACTCCAAATTCAAGTTTTACAAACCATACGAATTATTTTAAGAGTTCACAAGGACTCATCAAAAGACTCTAAATAAAACCAAGATTTGGAAGAGGTGTCTGGTCCAGGATAGGACACCCTAACTAAACCCTAGACCATGGATGACATCTTTTATTTTTAACAACACTTAAAAACCTTCGAACGCCCGCCAGATCCACCTTTAATTTCCTGAAATACATGTAATTTGAAAACATCAACAAAAGTTGAGCGAGTTCATGTGTGTGTTTGTGAATAAACCTTTGAAACATTTATAAGTATGTTGGTATGTGAAAATGAACAGATCAATTAATGGTTTGCAAGGCCATCAATATGTGTGCAACGGTGTAGGAAGGCTCAATCCTTTGCGTATTTCGCACCGGGCCTTCCGGCTGGAACGACATAGTTACCACATGAGCCAACTCGCGGACTCATGGGTGGGGCTCGCAACACCCAAATAGATCTATCACTCATGCCCCTCGGTCCTTCTAAAGGATTAATGGTCTCAAGCTAACGCCTACCCTTACACATGATCTAGCAGTTCATTTTATTTGTAAATCATATGTAATCATAATCATTTGTAAGATGTACTTCACCCCCGAAGTTATAAAACGAAAACAGTTAAAAGAAAAGGGGGACATGAACTCACAGTCTTGCGTCTTCAGCAATCGTAACTCGAGCTTATCCGGTGAACACGGCTACCTACAACGTACTAATATCTATTAGACGAACGGGTCGTGCCTTGACTTAGTATTAATGTCCTTGAGTTACGTTTCTTGTGTGTCTTTGATATTATTCCAAGTTACATAATTATTTGTTAAAATAATTAATATTTTAACTTAAATTATATTTATAATTTTGGAATAATTGTTAAACAATATTATTGTAGTAATACTTCCCAAGTATTTAAACTTGTATTTCCTTCCCAAGGATGAGGGTATCTTATACATGGGGATTTTGCCATGTTTTGAGGTCGTATTCCGGTGTGTATTTATACATACAAAGATACGTATTTTTATTGTATTCATTAAGTATTCTTTATACTTAATTTCGTATTAAATTCTCCGGAATAGTATCCTTAATAGAAATCCAATATATATTTCCAAAATATATATATACTTTAAGGAATATTACTTAGAAAAATTATTTATAATTTTTCTTCGGCAAAAATATTTGTATTCTCTTATAAGTTCCAAAAAAAATAATAATATGTTTTCAAGTCCACTTTGAAAATATATATATATATATATATATAAACTCATTGTTGGTGCATGCGTCTGTCGACTTCGTCTTGTATCGAGTCTTGTATATGTATAGATAAAACAGGGCACGGAAAACGAGAAAATAGGTTAACAGGCAAGTTCAAACGAAATTACATGATGTAATTCCGCTTGAAAGTGTCAAGCCATTTCAAACGAAATTAGCTTTGCTAATTTCGCTTGAACCTGTAATTCCGTATGAAGCTGATTCCGTTTGAGCAGGTTCAAACGGAATTAGGCTGCCTATATATAGAGGTGTTGTGATTTCGTTTAAGATGAGTGATGTATGTGTGTTTCCGGAGCCGAAGTGCTGCCGAAGTCTCGTCTTGCTGTAAAACTTTGTCAGATTAATCAAAAAGACATTTAAAGTGATATTCTTGCTGAATCCAACTCAATATGTCTGTTTCCGCCTTTCATATTGAGTAGAACGCCTCTGAACGACTCGTTTCGGGTCATACAACGTTCCTACAAGTGGTATCAGAGCTCAGGAGGAGGAGTTCTTACCGATTCAGCTCAAAATTTCTGTTTTCTACACCTTCTTTTCAAAATTTATAAGTTTTAACGGACAAAATGACTTGAAACTTACATATAATGTGCGAAACTATATTTTAACAAACCCTTGAAAGTTTCAGATCTTAAAACGACTTAAAACCTGATCAAATTGACAAAAGTTGGACCGAAATGATGACATCAGCTTAATTTCGTTTGAAAGTTGGTGTTAATTCCGCTTGAAAAAGTTATTTCGTTTGGTGATTTCGCTTCAAATAGGGTAATTCCGTTTCAATCAGTAATTCCGCTTCAAAGTGATTCCGTGTGAGGTGGGATTCCGTTTGAAATTGTCTTTCAAGGTGATTCCGTTTGAGTTGGGATTTCGCTTGAAACTGGTCTGCAAGTAATTTCGTTTCAATTGGTATTTCGTTTGAAAGGTATCCCGTTTGAAGAAGTAATTTCGTTTGAGAGTGATTCCGTTTGAAAGTCTTATTTCACACCAAATTGATAATTTCGTTTCAAGAGGTTATCTCGTTTGTAAGAGTATTCCGTGTGAGATTGTTATTCCGTTTGAAAGTGACTGTTGTGAAAAACATATTATCGAATCATGGAGGAAGAATTCTACAGCGCATTTGCCACATCTCCGACTACTCCGACTACCATTGCTCAAAACTTGAACTCGGAAAATGAAACTGGAACGTTGCAAAAACCCCCGAAACTTATGGGAATTGAAGAGTACCATGGCTGGAAAAATCATTTTGAGAATTGGGTTCAGGCAAATCATCTAAGAGCTTGGGAAAGCATTGAAACAAAATATGTTAGACCACAGACCGCTTTGAATGTTGATAAAATTATCTCAGAATTTTCAGACAAAGAGAGGGATAGTTATAAAGGAGAAAAAATGATGATTAGTCTTTTACAACAAGCTGTCAAAGAGGACATTTTTGTTTTGCTTCAACATGATGGTAGTGCTTTCTCAATATGGGAGGCACTTGAGAAGAAATTTGAAGGAAGTACGGAAATGATTAATAGCAAAAAATCATTATTGAAGAAAGAATTTGAGTTGTTTACAAGTATGCCAGGTGAATCTACAAAGACTCTCATTGAGAGATATTGTCATCTTGTGCGTACCATGTCTCAGTTGAAAATTACTAAAACTCCAGCAGAATGGGTTGAAAAGTTAGCTGATGCTTTACCTCAGAAAGAATGGGGTACATATCTCATGATTTTAAAGAATACAGGAGAGTTTAGTAGATTGTCAATTGGACAGTTTATTGAAAAGCTTGAGGGACAGGATCTTGAACAGCAAAAGATTGCCAGAATGAACAACTCGAGCAATCAACAAGACATCAAATTGTACTATAAAGGAAATGTTCAAACTGTTGAAGCAAGTCCAAAGATCCAAACTGCTTTTAGTGCAGGAAATTCATCTGGATCAGTCAGTCAAAGTTCAATCAACACTAGTGGATTTTCAAATGTCAATCCTCCAAGTGTTCAAAGTTCAAATGTTGGTAATGGACATATGATTCAGTGCAATGTTGCATTGCATCTTCAAAATGGTCAGAATTTTTCTGAAGAAGTTGTTAAAAGTCATATGGCATTACTAGTTACTGCTTTGGAATCGTATGAAGGATTGATTGCTGGAAGAATTGGTAATCCTATGCTAACCAAGGAAGATTATGACCAGATTGATGCAGAGGAATTGGAGCTTATGGATATTAAATGGTTTTTAGCAAGTGTTCTGAGGAGAGCTGAGAAATTCAAAATGATTACAGGAATAAATGATTTCTTAGATGCAAATGTCTCTACTTTAGGTTTTGATAAATCTAAAGTTACTTGTTTTCGATGCAGGGAGAAAGGACATTTTAAGCGAGAATGTAAAAATCAAGAAGCAAATGGAGCAAAGAATCCGTTTGGTGGAAATGATTATTATCGGAAGGCTATATATCAACAAATTGCTCATCAACCGCATCAACAAAAAGAACCACAAACTGTGCATGCAAGAATGATCGAAGATGCAAATAAGAAAGCTTATTATGGTATCATTGATCAAGATGATGAAAAGATGGCTCCAGGATTTAGCTGGGATAGGTTTGTGGATGAGAATAGGGAGTTTAAAGCTTTCATTGCTCAAATTGTTCAAAAGCCAGAATTGATGAAAGAATGGATAGCAGTGTTAGCTGATGAAGAGAAAAGTCAAGATGAAGAATCTGTTTCTTCAGAAAACAGTTCAACAGATACTAGTGATGATGATGAAGAAATTGAACAGATAAACATTGGAAAAACTCATTTATCTTCTGACAGTTTTGAATTTTATTTTGCAGATAAATTGAAGAAACTTAAAGAGAGAAAAGCTGCAAAAGAAATGGAAGAAGTTAAGGTTGTTGAGAAGATTGTTGAAGTGGAAAAGGTAGTTGAAGTCGAGAAGATTGTGGAGATTGAAAAGATTATTGAAGTAACTAAACCCTGTCTTACATGTTTGGAATCTTGCAAACAATGTGAAGATAAAGATGAAAAGTTTAGTGAGCTTGAGAAGTTGAAAGAGAAGTTGTTGTTTGATGTCAAGAATGTAAAAGAATCATATGATGTGTTAAACAGAACTGTAAATAGTTTGCAGAAGACAAATTCTGAAAGAGAAGATGCTTTGACAATGATGAATGCAACAATGATGTCCAAACAAAAAGAGATCAATTACTACATTGAAGAATGTGCTAAGTTGAAGCAGGAGTTGGAAATTGAAAAAGTTGAAAATGAAAGAATCAGAAGATTACTGAAAAGTTATTCAAGTTCTGATTACTTAATTGACAGCATTTATCCAACTGTTGCAGGTTTTGAAGTGTTTGAAGATAAGAAGCCGAAGAAAAAGGATACTGGTACGAAACAGAGTGTCAGTTATAACAAGTGTCCGCCTCCAATTTGGGAAGGGTATTCGCCTAGAAAACCGAATGAAGAACAAGTAAAAAAGGCAGTCAATATAAAGTTAGAATCTGAGATAACCGATGTATTACCAGACAATATTGACATCACATTCACAGCGTCCGACATAGATCATGAGTCTGAGTTAATAAAAAGGATGGTCGATCAAGTGTTGGATAAGGATGAGGAGTCCGAGTCAATGTCCGAGTCTGGGAGTTCGAGTTCGTCTGTCAGGAGTTCAAAGTCGTCGGGAAAACGGGTTTATAGTAAAGAATTTTTGTTGTCAAAATCCAATTTGAATGACGAAACATTTGAAGTGGCATACACTTTGAATGATTCTGACAAATTATATTTTGATAAAGAATTTCCAATAAGAGGTGTTAAAACTGAAATGATCAAAAAGGTTTTCAAATTGACAGAAATTAATATTTCTGAAATAAAAGATGTAAATCTTACTGAAAAACCACTTCAAGAGTTCAACAACGTTTAAACAAGAAAAAAGGTTACAGTTCTGGTTCTGGTTTTCAAAAGAAACCAAACCATAACAGTAATTTCAAAAAGAAAGGTCTCGGTTTTATTACACCAGAAAATTATAAAAATGAGAAAATTTCTAAAAATACAAAATTTGTGTCAGGAACTTCTGCTGAGGATGAAAAGAAGAGCTCATTCTGGAGACAGTCAAATCAGGAATTTCTTGCTGGAAAGAAGAAAACTGAAGCTCATCAGAGAAAAGAGACTAGAACCTGTTACAGATATCAAGAAGTTGGTCACAGCGCCTGGAACTGTCCTAAGGCAACCAACACAAAACAGGGAGTTTCAGAAAAACTCAAAGAAATAGTTGTTGATAAAACCAAACCACCAACTGAAAAATTTAAAGTGTTTAAAAATTCTATATATGAAGTTGGTGAGGGTTCAAAAATGTTTTACAAGCGAAGGGGAAATCTTAACAATCAAGCTTGGGTTGTTAAGAAATCAGATGTAAAATATGGCGATGAATCTGATTCCACAAAGTCAGAGGAGCCACAAGTTGAGGTAAAAGAAGAAAACTCAGTGCCTCCAATGGATGATGATATTTTTCCACCATTGAGGGCTGAGAATTTTAAATCAAAAATTGGAAAGGTTGAGATCTCGAATCAATTCTATTCTGAGAAGAAAGAATTTGATGTCGAGAAAGTGTTTAATGGAAATGTGAAAAAGATTTTTGGAAAAATGGTCGAGGGAAAGGCTAAAGGGGTAAAGGACTTTTATGAAACAAAGAAAACAACTTATTACTCAAGTGAAGTTGAGGAGGAAACATCCAAGTTTGGTCATGCTTGGATGGCAGTTTTTCATAAGTAAAATCCTGACTTGCCGGAGCTCCCAAGTTGGTAATCGTGGAGCAGGAATCGGCATCTTTCTTGAGAAATTCACTTCAGTGATATTTTGACTTATAAGTGGTAAATCAGGGACATTAAGTTGTACTTGATTTTCTACAAGTGACATTTGTTGATAAAATCTAAAATTGTTATATTTTTCAAATGGTTGAGAAAACAAAGTGATGAGTTTTTCCCCAAGTTTTCAAGTGATAAAATTAATCAACAAAACTAATTTTCCGGAAAAATCATTTTGATTAAAACAAACTTAAGTGTTTTGAAATCATAATGAGAAAATAGTTTGTTGAAAGGGGGAGTTCTGATTGTTTATGTCAAGTGGATGGCGAATTGAAGTGATTCGATATCAGTTGTCACTTTATTTGTACAGTTTGTTTTCAAATTTCCTTTAAATGATTTTGCATTTTAGGGGGAGTAAGAGTTTTCAGAAAATCCAAAAACATTTAGAAAATTTAAAAAAGACAAAAACATGATAAAATACAAAATGAGTTTTGATGTCAGAAAAGAGGAAATGATAGGACATCAGTGGATAGTTACAGTATGCTAAAGAAATGTAATGTTTAAATAGCGTTAAACGGTCTCACTGATGATATGCCGATAGGTTTTTACACATTTAGTAAGCTTTTTCGGGATATAAACTTAAATTCAAACTTGTTTATTTCGTGGGGAACACTACTCGGATATATAGGTAACCCCTGAAATTTCGTTTGAAGGATCCCTCTTTCTGAGATACTAGGTCTTTATGCTCAGTGATATCTGGGGTATTATCCCGGGACTTCTGATTTTGCGGAAGCAATGGCCTAATCCCCGAAGAATACTTTACGCTTGCTTGAAATAAAAGTCTGCCATCAGCATAAAAAATGATGAAACATTGAAAAAAATGCTAATCATGTGCTGTTGTAAAAAAGATCCTCTAAAGGGGACCCACCAAAAGTCGAAGCCGTCATCTCTCTGCTGAACGGAAGTTCTGACATGAGCTCTCACGGCCTTCGCATCTAACCCCTTACAGATATCATCTGTGGTATACTCACCTGTAAGACTGAATATTGGGATCTGGATACGAGAGTATATTCAAGAGGTGGGACACATGAATGAGTTTAAGTTCTTAATACACCTAATTCATATCCTGAATCAGTTTAAATTTGTGTGAAAATTTAAGTGGATCAGTATATCGGCAATCTAAGTGAATTGTTTAATTCTTAATGTGTAACTAAGCTCAACGGTACTCGTGACTTGTCAAAAACTGATATGATCCTCTTACACAAACTCACAAAAATAGTGTCTGTAAATATTTCTTTACTGCATTCTTTTTTTTTTTAAAATCCAAAAAGATTTTAAGTGTGTTTTAGCATAAATTTTTGAAATTTTTTTTTTTGACAACTGATATTGAAGAACTGAATTTCAAAATTCCAAGTGCTAAACATGATGAGCATTTCGTGAGGGGGAGTTTATGTTTAAATGAGAAAAGATTTTGAACATTTTGCTTACGAGTGGTCATCTGAAATTGTTAAAGTGATTAATCATTCTGGAAAGATACCTGCAAGTAGTATATAAATTTGTCAAATTTTTTAAAATTTGTGAAATTTATTGTGAGGTAGAGGATGTGCAAGATAGCCTGGATTCTGAGTTTGAATATAAAGCCAGGTCATGATCCCGATCCTGTGAAAAGAAGATTGCGATCAACATCTGAGGAAAGATTATTTGTTCGAGGGGAGTATGTTGGTGCTGATGAAAAGAAAAGAGAAGATTGAAAAAGTTTTACACTGTCAAGATACTTCAGAGAGCGATCAGACTGATAAAGACTGAAGACGTTGAAGACTCGTCAACATTCGAGGGGGAGTCTGTTGGTGCATGCGTCTGTCGACTTCATCTTGTATCGAGTCTTGTATATGTATAGATAAATCAGGGCACGGAAAACGAGAAAATAGGTTAACAGGCAAGTTCAAACGAAATTACATGATGTAATTCCGCTTGAAAGTGTCAAGCCATTTCAAACGAAATTAGCTTTGCTAATTTCGCTTGAACCTGTAATTCCGTATGAAGCTGATTCTGTTTGAGCAGGTTCAAACGGAATTAGGCTGCCTATATATAGAGGTGTTGTGATTTCGTTTGAGATGAGTGATGTATGTGTGTTTCCGGAGCCGAAGTGCTGCCGAAGTCTCGTCTTGCTGTAAAACTTTGTCAGATTAATCAGAAAGACATTTAAAGTGATATTCTTGCTGAATCCAACTCAATATGTCTGTTTCCGCCTTTCATATTGAGTAGAACGCCTCTGAACGACTCGTTTCGGGTCATACAACGTTCCTACACTCATTTTCCCCAAAAATGACATACTTCACATCTATTTAAGAAAGTGTATATTTTTTCCCAAAAATATTGTATTTCATGTTTGTTTAAGAAATATATATATTTCTTAAAAATAATATATCTTCTAACAATTTCAAGGAAATATATATTTTATACTTTGTCAAAAACAGTATATTTCTTCTTGTCATAAATATGATATACTCTTGTGGTAATTTTAAAAATCATATTTTGTTTTCTTGGTGTCCCAAAATATTATTTACCAATTATACTTTTGTGAATAAATTCCGGAATATTTTGTAAGTCTCATTTCATAGTTCGGTTCTCCAATATTTTTGTGTAAGCTTATATATTTATTCTTTGGAATTTTTGGTATTATTTTGAATGGTAGTTTCTTGGTATTTTGTGAGTTATAATATTTCACAAAATATACAATTAATCACACACATGGTGTCTTCTTAAATATATACTTCCTAAATACATATTTAGTCACTTTTATTTATAAAACCAACCTCCAATATTTGTATTTTTGTAACAAAAAATTATGGCAAAGTTTATGTAACAATTTGTGGTTTACAATATACTTGTAAATATTTGTTTAAAAATATTTTTCCTAAGTGTTTATATTTTTAGAAAATTTTGCCATAGTTTCCCCTAAAAATGGAGGTTTCCATGCTTTCAAGCATATCATTTTCTTTTATAAAAATCATCACAATCAATTTACAATCATCAACTAACAACCTTTACTTACCAATCTTGCCAAACTCATGCATTTTCTACTACTTCATGAACTTGAATATTTGTAAAAATTTGTAGTAACTTACTAGTATTCTTAGTAAGTCTTGTTACCCTTTAAAATGTGTTTACTTCTTTAAAAACTTTATTTTTAAAGAAGTTGGATGTTTACAACTTCAAAACATGTTTTCTAAAAATATTTCTTTATTCATTCTTCTTGTTACACAAGTGTTTATACACTTGTTTAACCACTAAAAATGAGATTTGTTTATGTAAGAACTAAGATCAAATGAATCTTATATTTTTGACTTGGTTTCTTTGAAAAATCATTCACAAATCTTTAGATCTATATGTTTATTAATTCACTTTGATCATTATTTTTCAAGAAAACATTATTTTCCTTCAAGTTCATGCTTTAAGTGTGGATGATCCATCATCCTACAACAATTTCTATTCTTACATCTTGCTAGATTATGTTCTTAATCATGATCTAGCAAGATCTTATGATGATCAACATAATTTCTACAAACAATCAATGATCAACAATCATAACAACTAATATTCATCAAGATATCTTCATTAAACAAGCTTATGTTCATGCTTATGATCTTTAGTGTTCTTTAAGTTTTTGATCATGATTCATCATTAACCACTTAAAATAGAAGTAATATAGATAGATCAAGGTTCTTACCACTAGCTCAAGGCTAGGGATGATTCAAGTGAAGAAAATGAGTGGATAAAAGCAAACAAGAGAGGTTCTTGAACTTCCGAAAGCTCCTAGCTTCCTTATGCACCTTCTATCACCATTGAGTATGCTTGAAATTGTATGAAGATGAGTGAATCATGGTGGTGTTTGGGTGGTTATTCTCGGCCGTGAGGTAGAAGGGAGGAAGGAGAAGTGTGTTTTGAAAGGTGATGTTGAGTTATGAAAGTCATTAACTTTAAGGCCCTTTTTATAAACCATTTCATAAGTTCTTCCAATGGTTTATATGTTCCACTAAATGAGACATGATCTATTATTTAATCAAGATAAAATCTCTAGTGGGCCCATATACAATCCGCCAATAGGTGGGGGGGGGGGTCTAGCATAGGTGGTAACCAAGTTAGTTAGTGATTAGTTGAAATCTAAGTATTCGTTACGTGTTTTGGTTATTAGATATTTTTAGGAGGTGTTATGGTGTTTGGGGACCATAACTAGTTTGGAAATGTTAAAACAGTGCTTCTAGTGTAAATTTGATGTTTCGGGTAGTGTCCGGTTGTTCGGTTGGATACTGGTTCGTTAAAGTGCTATATTATACAGTTTAGTGTTCTTTATGTACCATTTTGTGACACTTTCAATTCCCGACACTTAGGAAAGCATTCAGGATCATTTAAGCATATTTTTGCATGAAATTAGATTGTTAAAATGCTGATTTTTGCTGAATTTTGCTGAATTCAGCACTTTGGGTGAGTTTTAGGCACTTTCCGGCACTTAAACTATCACTTAGAAAGGCAGTTTTGGGATCCTTACTTTCCTACACACTATACTAGTGTAGTACTTAGTTTCTGGCTCATTCCGTACCTCAATGCACTGTCTATCTATGTGCTGAATTCTTTCAGCACTTTCCTGATTTATCAGATAACTGCGCTAACTACACTTAATGCATCATTTAAGGCAATACAGGTTTCATGCAGTAATGATATGACATTAAACAATATGTGGTGCACATACATGTATTAAGCAGGAATCAGAAAGCAGTTAATTGCAATTTAGCACAGTCATTAAGCACTAATCATGATTAATTAATTGTACGGATACCTGGATTTTTGACAGTTGTCACATTCTCCCCCTGTTAAGAAAATTTCGTCCTCGAAATTTATACTACCTTAACTCCTTAGGGTTACGTCATGCTCGTATGGATATGAATAGCATCATAGTAACTAATCACAATACCGAATCAAACCTATTGAATCAGGTGAATCCAAGGACATACGAGTTGTCCTATACTAAGAATCCAATGGTTAAAAGGTATGTCTCTCAGCATCTGGCTTCAAGGGATACGAGTTGTATAAGTATGACATCTGGTGTCACTTACAATCGCAGGGGTCCAATAAGGGAGAAGTTCTGACCAATGGAATTTCAACAGATCGTTTACAATACGTAAATGAATTTTAGAAACGATAACATCCGCTATACGAACTCAAAATCAGCAAGCTCAAATGCAACATCAACATGAAAATGATCCGCCAACTTTTGAACAAATCAATGAATAAAACTGGTGTGTTGACAGTATTGAGTCGCAAGAATACACCGAAATGAACTACAGTCGAAATTGGTGTACCATAGTCTTAATTCATAGTCGCACTAAGAATGTTTAAAAGACAAGTTGAGCAAAAATATGGGTAGTTGCGTGTGAAACGGTGGACCATGACTAGCACAAGCTACAAGTTTGTAATGATACCACGAGGTGTCGTAATTTACATAATTCAATAATAGCGGTGACCGAACAAGTTCACCGTTGTTTGAAATCAAATGAAAGTGTAATGAAACAATCTGAGGATTTGATTTACACAATGTCATAGAGTTTTGAATTGAATACGGAACATCAAAGGACTACTGGTTTCGATTGAATGATGAAAAAGCGATAAACACTACATGTCTAAGTGATGATTGTTTTGTTTGCATGCACTGTGTGATAGTGGTTAATATATGTGCACATGTTATGATTGTTATGTTACAGGCACACATGTCATCCTCAGAGAGTGGGTTGTCTGATGCCCACGACCCGATAGCTGTCGTATCAGACGACGAGGTTATGCCCGCGCCAGAGATATATACATCGGACACTGAGAGTGATCCTGACATGCTGTCCGAGGACGAGGACGACTTCCAGCCGTTCACGCTACCAGACTTTGACGATGATTTACCTATTGCTGATGGTTTCCCTAACGAGGATCCTTTTGACATTCCTGCTCCGGTCCATGATCACCTCATCATTGGTCACCCCGATGGTGAGCACATCGTGGCTCCGATCCTCGATCCTGTTCCTCTTGTGGTCATTCCTCCCGAGAATTGGCCTTTCGATGACTTGTTCGATAACGATGTCGATTTGTTTGTAGATGGTCCCCAGTTGACGCCCTGGACGATGGGGAGATTGATGAGGATGTTGTAGCTGTCCCACCTCCTGTTGTTCCTGTCATTGAGATATCTTCTGATTCCAGTCTGCATTCGGTTTCAGACTCCTTTGAGTATGTGACTTCTTCAGCTTTACGAGCAGCCGGACTACGGATCTATGCTACCGATTCTGACGACGACACCGCTATGTCTGCTGCACCATCTCCTGCTCGTTAACCTACGCCTCCACACGACCCCGAGCATGTCCCCGAGCCGGACCTTATTCATTTTGGTCAGCCTGATGTTGCACCTATTGACCCTGAGTCGATTCCTGATCCGGATCATGTCCCATTTGGATTACCAGATATTCCACCTCTTATTCCAGACCCAGTACCCGCACTTGTTGATCTTCCTTTTGCTGAGCCATTTATTCCCCCACCCGCACCCGCTGATGTTGCTCCTCTCCCTCCTGTAGAGTCTGATGTTCACCGCACTGATTTACCGATTGTTTTCTTTCAGGACATTCCTGCACCGTGACCAGGGGAGGGTACTTCGGGCCAGCACCCGGGTTACAATCCTTTTGCTTCAGCAGCTTTTCCTCCGATTTCTTAAACTGCACCATTTGCTCCCTTCACATCTACACCGCTTGACGAGCCATTCCGATGGTTCCCGCCATACTCTATGCCCATTTCCGACCCCTACCATCCCTCACATTTTGTTGGCTACACACGGCATGAGTTACTTTTATCTTTACAGTTGCAGTTTGAGGTTTTGAGTCGTAGAGTTTTGGAGCTCGAGCTGACTCCACGTCCCCCACCTTGTCCCTGTCAGTCTACTTTTGTTCCTCCACATTCATCATCATCCCCTTTTGTACATCCATCTGCTGCTCCTACACCCATTCAGGGTTTTGATGCTCGTTTCCTTACTATCGAGCAACAGATCACTTACTTGCTTTGTCGTGTCTACGAGCTAGAGGAGGAGCTCACACATGTTTGTAGTTTGCTTTTCTTCCATCCTCCTCCTTCACCATCAGCACAGTAGGTTTTTGGTTTTATGCAGATTGCATTACTTTTGGTGAGAGCACCACTATTAAGCCAAGATTGTGAAGACTTTTGAAGACCACTTTTGACCATGTGAGTTTTGTATATTGACAGACTTATTGGACAAGGGTAGTGTGACCCTATGTCCGTTTTGATGTGATACACTTTGTAAACAATGTAACTGTGATCGGTAATTAATGAAAGCTCAATCATCATGTTCTTACTAAACACTTTGTTGATTTACATGTTTGTGCTATGACTATGTTGTTGCTTGATTGCTTGCTATGATGATTGCTTATGTGAATATACGTAAATATGACCTTTAGACAACTATTTACTTATTTAACGAATAAGACCTGACCTATCCGATCTTCTTCTTAGAAGAAGGATGCTGCCACGAAGGAACACCGATACCAACAACCCTCTGCCAACGACAGAGGCGGAATTGCAACAGCGCATCTCACAGGCCATCGCACAGCATGAGGCCCTTCCCTCCGAACACAGCGGGGGTACCTCAGGGAATAACCCACCCAACGGTAATGTTTAGTCATCTAAGACACATTACAATACGTTTGGACATTTCCAAGTGTGCTTTGCTAATGCTTTCTTTGAACGATGTTGCTTGTGTATAGGTTGTACCTATAAGCAGTTTTTGGACTGCAAGCCCCTGAATTTCGACGGCACTGGGGGTGCCGTAGCCTTTGTGCGCTGGGTTGAGAAGACGGATTCTGTTTTAAGGATGAATAAATGTGCACCAGAGCATCAAGTCACGTACATTTCTGGACTGTTTCTAGATGGGGCTCTGTCATGGTGGAACCTTCAGGTTCAGACGTTGGCTGAGGCTGCTGCGTATGCTTTGACATGGAATGAGCTGAAAGGGTTGATGCGTAAGAAGTATTGTTCTAGGGCAGAAATCCAGAAGTTGGAAACTGAATTCTGGAACTTGAAAATGGAAGGTCCAAAGATAGCTGAGTATGTGCAGAGATTTCATGACTTGTCAAGAGTGGTTCCTTATTTGGTTGTGCCAGAGTTTAAGAGGATCGAATGCTTCATCTGGGGATTGGCACCTCAGATTCTAAGCATTGTGACAACATCTAAGCCTCCAATGATTACCGAGGCTATCGACTTAAGTGTGGCGCTCACTGAAGAAGCAATCAGGTTGGGCAAGTTCTCGATTTATGAGACAAAGAAGAAAGAGACTCATGTAGAGTCGTCTGGGGAAAACAAAAGGAAGTTCACTAACTTCAAGAAGGGCACTCAAGCGAGCAACAACAACAACGCTAACAAGCGTAGGGATACCAGCCAGCCAACCAAGGTCAGGACTGGTGCTGCAAATGCTGAACCCAAAGGAAAAGGGTACATGGGAACTCTGCCCAAGTGTGATATCTGTCAGCACCATCACACCGGACGGTGTAGGTATGGAAGATGCGAGAACTGTGGCAAAGTGGGGCATGCCAGGGAGGCATGCTGGTATGGTGCTGGACGAAGGAATGGAGGATCTGGTGGTAATGGTAATGGAAATGGAAACCGTAGTGGTAATGGGAATCAGACTGGGAATCGAAATCAAGGAGGAAACGGTAATTTTCGTGGAAACGGGAATCGTGGTGGTTTTGGAAATCAAGCTGGTAACGGAAATCGAGGGGGAAACAATAACAACAACAATCAGGGCGGAAACGGAAATGACAATGGACGCGGTCAAGGTTGCTTTGGTTGTGGTGAAATGGGGCATTTTAAGCGAGATTGCCCAAAGAATAATCAGGCACGTGGAAGAGTGTTTAACATTGGAGCTAGGGAAGCACGCCAGGATCCGAACGTGGTTACTGGTACGTTCCCAATTAATCAACATTTTGCATCTGTGCTGTTTGATACTGGTGCCGATTATAGCTTTGTATCTTTAGAATTTAAGAATATACTTGGTTTAGTAGCAAGTAAGTTAGACGTCCCGTACTCGATAGAACTGGCTAATGGAAAGCTAGTAGAAGCTAATGAAGTGATTAGAGGTTGTGTTATAGAGCTTGGAGAGCATGAGTTTCTGATAGACCTTCTGCCAGTTGACATGGGAAGCTTCGATGTCGTAGTTGGGATGGATTGGTTGTCTAGCAATCATGCGGAGATCGTGTGCCATGAGAAGATTATTCGCATTCCGATGGATGCATTGCCTTCTTAGCTCATGTTGAGGACCAGAATGCCGAAGAGCCGAAGCTCGAAGATATCCCTGTGGTAAGGGAGTATTCTGAAGTCTTCCCCGAAGACTTGCCAGGATTACCGCCTCAACGAAAAGTCGAATTCCACATTGACTTGGTTCCAGGCGCCACGCCTGTAGCCAAGGCACCTTATCGACTTGCGCCTTCAGATATGCAAGAGTTATCCACGCAGCTTCAGGAGTTACTAGATAAGGGATTCATTAGGCCTTGCTTCTCGCCTTGGGGAGCTCCAGTGCTGTTCGTCAAAAAGAAGGATGGTAGCTTTCGAATGTGTATCGACTACCGGGAGCTTACAAGTTAACCATCAAGAATCGGTATCCCTTTCCGAGGATTGATGATTTATTCGACCAACTTCAGGGATCAAGCTACTATTCCAAGATTGACCTTTGATCAGGTTATCATCAGCTGCGAATTCAAGAGGAAAGTATACCGAACACTGCCTTCAGAACTCGTTATGGACATTACGAGTTTCTAGTAATGCCGTTTGGGTTGACAAATGCACCGGCAGTATTTATGGATTTGATGAATCGGGTTTGCAAGCCATATCTCGATAAATTCATGATCGTATTTATCGATGATATTTTGATTTATTCACGGACGAAGGAAGATCATGAGCAACACCTCAGAGCCATTCTAGAGCTGCTAAAGAAGGAGAAGCTCTACGCTAAGTTTTCAAAGTGCGAGTTTTGGATACGTGAGGTACAGTTCTTTGGTCATGTGGTAAACGAGAATAGTATTCATGTGGATCCCACCAAAATCGAGGCAATCAAGAACTGGGAAACTACGAAGACACCGACCGAGATCTGATAGTTTCTGGGTTTAGCAGGTTATTATCGCAGGTTCATTGAGAATTTCTCCAAGATAGCTCAACCGCTGACCTCCCTCACTCAGAAGGAAAAGAAGTATGAATGGGGAGATAAACAAGAAGAAGCCTTTCATCTGCTCAAGAATAAGATATGCGATGCACCTATACTATCCCTACCCGAAGGCACCGACGACTTCGTGGTCTATTGTGACGCCTCGCGTCAGGGATTGGGTTGCGTGCTCATGCAACGCCAAAAGGTTATCGCTTATGCTTCTCGCCAATTGAAGGTCCATGAGAAAAACTATACCACGCATGATTTGGAGCTAGGCGCAGTGGTATTTGCATTGAAGATCTGGCGACATTATCTGTATGGTACTCGATGTACTATTTTTACGGATTATAAGAGCCTTCAGCACATATTTGATCAGAAAGAGCTTAACATGAGACAACGGCGATGGGTTGAGTTGCTAGATGATTATGACTGCGAAATCAAGTATCATCCTAGAAAGGCGAATGTGGTAGTGGACGCCTTAAGTCAGAAGGAAAGAATTAAGCCCACAAGGGTTCGGGCTTTAGAGATGATTATTCAGACGGACCTCACTTCTCGTATTCGTGCTGCACAAAGAGAAGCTCTTAAGAAAGAGAACATTAAGGCTGAATATCTCCGAGGAATGGAGAAAAAGTTGGAGCCTAACGAGGAAGGAACCTTGTATTTTATGGGACGTATTTGGGTTCCGCTTTTTGGTGGTATTAGAGAAGTTATTTTCGATGAAGCTCATAAGTCGAGGTACTCGATCCATCCAGGATCGGACAAGATATACCAAGATCTGAAAGATTACTATTGGTGGCCAAGACTTAAGAGTGATGTTGCCCTCTACGTTGGAAAGTGCCTAACTTGTGCCAAGGTAAAGGCCGAGTATTAGAAACCCTCAGGTCTTCTGCAACAGCTAGAAATACCCATGTGGAAGTGGGAACAGATCTCTATGGACTTCATAACAAAGTTACCCAGGACTCCCAGAGGACATGATACGATTTGGGTAATCGTAGATCGGTTGACGAAGTCTGCGCACTTCTTACCGATTCGAGAAAAGGATAACACTGGTAAGCTAGCTGAGCTTTACCTCAAGGAAATAGTAGCGCGTTATGGAGTGCCTATCTCAATAATATCTGATAGAGATGGACGGTTTGTATCAAGGATTTGGCAATCCTTCCAAGAAGCTTTTGGTTCTCAGTTGAATCTGAGTACAACCTTTCATCCACAGATAGACGGACAGAGCGAAAGGACTATTCAGACGTTAGAAGATATGCTCCGTGCTTGTGTAATGGATTTAGGTGGCAGTTGGGATACTCATCTACCTCTGGTTGAGTTTTCCTATAACAACAGCTACCATACAAGCATCCAAGCTGCACCGTTCGAGGCTATCTACGGACGTAAATGCCGCTCACCGTTATGTTGGGCAGATGTTGGTGATAGGCAGATGGTTGGTCCTGAACTAGTCCAAGAAACAACTGATAAGATCATGCAGATCAGAGAGCGCATCAAGGCGGCTCGTGATCGACAGAAGAGTTACGCGTATCAAAGATGAAAACCCTTGGATTTTGAAGTGGGTGACATGGTTTTGTTAAAAGTTTCACCTTGGAAAGGTGTAGCACGCTTTGGGAAGCGTGGTAAGTTAAACCCACGTTATATCGGGCCATTTAGAATATTGGAAAGGGTTGGTACCGTAGCATACAAGTTGGAGCTACCAGAGGAACTACATGGTGTTCCTGATACATTTCATGTATCTAACTTGAAGAAAAGTCCAACTTAAGAGACAGTTGTCATCCCTGCGGATGAAGTGCATATATACGATACACTCCACTTCACTGAAGAACCCGTTGAGGCCACAGACTGGAAAGTTAACAAGACTCGGAGGAGTAGTGTTAAGCTTGTCAAGGTTCGATGGAACGCACGTCACGACCCAAAGTTTACTTGGGAGCGTGAAGACCGTATGAAATCAAAATATCCACATTTGTTCCCTAACTCCCCTGCAACTAATGTCGCAACTTAAAATTTCGGGACGAAATTTTCTTAACAGGGGGAGAATGTGACAATTGTCAAAATTACATGTATCCGTACAATACTTAAACAGTAATTAGTGCCTTAATGACTGTGCTGATTTAAATTAATGACATGAATGCTTTCTGATTATCGTCATAATACATACATGTGTATCACATATTGCATGATGTCATATCATTATTGCATGCAACACTTTATGATTCAAATGATGCACGGAACGAAGTTAGCACAGTTATCAGACAAATCAGAAAATGCTGACGGAGTTCAGTACTTATCAGACTAATATAGTGTGTAGGAAAGTAAGGATCACAAAACTGCCTTCTTAGTGATAGTTTAAGTGCCGGAATTGCCTAAAACTCACATAAACTGCAGAATTCTGCAGAATTCAGCAAAAATCAGCATTTAAGCAACTTAATATTATGCCGAAATATGGGTAAACGGTCCAGAATGCTTTCCTAACTATCGGGAATCAAAACTGTCACAAAAGGTAACATAAAGCACACTAAACTGCATAGTTTAGCACCTTAACTGTGACAACTGTCAAAAATCCAGGTATCCGTACAATTAATTAATCTTGATTAGTGCTTAATGACTGTGCTGAAATTACAATTAACTGCATTCTAATTACTGCCATACACAAAACATGTGCATCATACATTGTCAAATGTCATACCAATATTGCATGAAAGCTATATTGCCTCAAATGATGCATTAAGTACAGTTAGCACAGTTATCTGATAAATCAGGAATATGCTGATAGAACTCAGCACATAGACAGACAATGCAATGAGACACAGAACGAGCCAGAAACGAAGTACTACACTAGTATAGAGTGTAGGAAAGTAAGGATCCCAAAACTGTCTTCCTAGTAATAGTTTAAGTGCCGGAAAGTGCCTAAAACCCACACAAAGTGCTTAATTCAGCAAAATTCAGCATAAATAAGCATTTAAACACACTAATACTATGCAGAAACATGGTTAAATAGTCCTGAATACTTTCCTAAGTGTCGGGAATTAAAAGTGTCACAAAGGGTACATTAAGCACACTAAACTGTATAGTTTAGCACTTTAACGAACCAGTATCTAACCGAATAACCGGACACTACCCGAAACATCAAAATTACACTAGAAGCTTTGTTTTAACATTACCAAGCTAGTTATGATCCCCGAACATCATAACACCTCCTAAAAATATCTAATAACTAACACATACAACTAACACTTGGATTTGAACTTGTAAGTAACTAGATGGTTAAAACCTATGCTAAGACCCCCCCCCACCTAGTTCACGGCCCAAGTGGCCCCCACAATGTGGATTTTATTTCAATATTAAATTAGATATGGTTCCCTCTTTTGTGGCATATTACACATAAGTTAAAGTGGTAAGATGGTTATAAGGAGAACATGTAAGGTTAAGAGCTCATTTCTCACACACACTAAACACACACTAAGCTCTCTCTCCCTCTCCTTGTTCTCGGCCGTGAGCCACCACAACCGCCACCATCATCATCTAACTTTCTTCATCCATTTCCCATACATACAAAGGAGCTAGAGGGTGTATAAGGAAGCTTGGTGGCTTTGGAGCTTGAAGGACCTCTCTTGCTTGCTTTTATCCACTCACTTCCTACACTTGAATCATCCCTAGGCTTGAGCTAGTGGTAAGATCCTTAAACACTCCATTTTACTTCTATTTTAGTAGGTTAAAAGATGTTACAAGTAACTAATCTTAAAGAACACTAAAGATCATGAGAAGTAAATATGAACATAAGCTTAAAATGTGAAGTAATCTTGATGAATATGAGTTGTTATGCTTATTGATCATTGATTGTTTGTAGAAATGATGTTGATCATCATATGATCTTGCTAGATCATGATTGAAAACATAATCTAGCAAGATGTGAGAATAGAAATTGTTGTAGGATGATGGATCATCCACACATAAAGCATGAACTTGAAGGAAACATAACGTTTTCTTGTAAAGTAATGATCAAAGTATATTGTTAATATTGAAGATCTAAATATTTCATGGATTATTCTAAAGAAACCAAGCTAAAATATAAGTTTTGTTAAAACTTGGTTCTTGCATAAACAAACACTATTTTTGGTGGTTAAACAAGTGTAGAAACACTTGTGTAACAAGAAAATTTCATAAAGAAACATTTTTATAAAACATGATTACAAGTTGTAAACATCTAAATCCTTCAAGAATGAAGTTTTTAAATAAACAACCACACTATAAAGGGTAACTAAACTTACTAAACACACTACCAAGTTACTACAAATTTTCATAAACTTTCAAGTTCATGAAGTGGTAGATTAAGCATGATTTTGGCAAAATTGGTAAGTGTAAGTTGTTTAGAGTTGATTGTAAATTGATTGTGATGATTTTACAAAAGAAAATGATATGCTTGAAAGCATGGAAACCTCCATTTTTAGGGGAAACTATGGCAAAATTTTCTAAAAATATAAACACTTAGAAAAATATTTTCAAACAAATATTTGCAAAGTGTATTTTAAACCATAAATTGTTACATAAACTTTGCCATAAATTTTGGTTACAAAAATACAAATATTGGAGGTTGGTTTTTATAAATAAAAAGTAACTAAACATGTATTTAGAACATATATATTTAGAAGACACATGTGTGTGTGATTATTTGTTTACTTTGTGTAATAGTTATATTATTTAAGGACTTAAAATAATATAACTCACCAAAAACACCAAGAATTACAATCCAAAATATAACCAAAATCCCAGAGAATAAGCATACAAGTTACACACAAAATATTGGCGAACCGAACAAGAAATGTAACTTACAAAATATTCCGGAAAATATGTTCACAAAGTATATTTGGGTAAATAATATTTTGGATACAAAGGAATGAAAATATGATTTTCACAATTACTTCAAGAGTATATCATATTTTGACAATGGAAAAATATAGCATTTTTGACAAGTATAAAAATAATATATTTTCCTTGGAATTATTAGAAGATATATTATTTTTTGGGAAAAATATATATTTTCTTGAGTAAACTTGAAATACATTATTTTTGGATAAAAATAAGTTTATAAATATTTTCTAAGTTAGACTTGAAAATATATTATTTTGGAACTACAAATATTTTTGCCAAAAGAAAAATTATAAATAATTTTTCTAAGTAATATTCCTTAAAATATATATATATTTTGGAAATATATATTGGATCTTTTATTAGAAATAATATTCCGGAAAGTTTAATAATTAATTAAGTATGAGGACACTTAATAAATACAATAAGAATACGTATTCTCGTACGTATAAATACACACCGGAATACGACCCCAAAACATGGCAAAATACACATGTATAAGATACCCCCATCCTTGGGAAGGAAATACAAGTATAAATACTTGGGAAGTATTATTACAAAAATATTGTTTAACAATTATTCCAAAATTTATAAATATAATTTAAGTTAAAATATTAATTATTTTAACAAATAATTATGTGACTTGGAATAATGTCGGAGGCACAAAAAGAAACGTAACTCAGAAACGCTAATATTAAGTCAAGGCACAGCCCGTTCGTCTAATAGACATTAGTACGTTGTAGGTAGTCATGTTCACCGGAGAAGTTCGAGTTACGATTGTTGAAGACGCAAGACTGTGAGTTTCGTGTTCCCCCTTTCTTTTTAACTGTTTTCAGTTTTATAACTTCGGGGGTGAAGTACATGTTACAACTGTTTACAAACGTTATTATTTGGTATGGTTAGCTAAGGAAGGGTACACTTAGATCATGTGAGTGGTGGGTATAATGCTTAAGGCCATCAATCCTCGTTATAGGACCGAGGGACATGCGTGATAGATCTATTTGGGTGTAGCGAGCCCCGCCCATGTTGGACCAGGGTTTGGCCCATGGGTAGACT
The DNA here is from genome assembly GCA_030545235.1 of Helianthus tuberosus. Classification (NCBI taxonomy): domain Eukaryota; kingdom Viridiplantae; phylum Streptophyta; class Magnoliopsida; order Asterales; family Asteraceae; genus Helianthus; species Helianthus tuberosus. The sequence goes on along the minus strand of CM060426.1, from coordinate 43,653,226 downwards.
ATGTCTTAGAGCCGGAAGCCCGGTGCAACTCTGCTAGGTTTGAGCTTTCCTGCATCACGTCACATATATGAATGGCCTTGCAAACCATTGGTGATCTCTTTTTTTTCCTTGTTGCTTTCATATCGGGATTTACAAACTTACATACATACTTACAATGGTTTCAAAGGTTTATACATACACACAAACAAACACACGAACTCGCTCAACTTTTGTTGATGTTTTCAAAATACATGTATTTCAGGGAATTAGTAAGTGGATCTGGCGGGCGTTGGAAGTTTCATGCTGCGTTAGGAATAAAGATGTCATCCATGGTTATGAGGTTTGGGTTGGGTGTCTTAATCCTGGACGAGACACGTCTTCCAAACCTTGGTTTTATTTAATATCTTTTGATGAGTCCTTAGTGAACTCGTAACAATTCGTATGGTTTGTAAAACTTGAATTTGAAGTCTATGTTTAAACAATGATGTTGTGATGTTTTCAAACTTATTTAATGGATGACAAATCTATGGTTTTATCATATAGTTGCTGTTATGATTGAATGCAATGGTATTAAGAAAGTCACACCATAATCATGCTTCTGCAAAAGTCAAGGTGTGACAGCTTGGTAGCTTGCTTTTGGTTTTATGTAGGTAGCTTGCTTTTGATGAGAGCACCGCTATTGAGCCTAGCTTGCAAAGCCTTTTGGAGACCACTTTTTGAGTATATGACTGTTGTAGACTGATAGACATTTTGGACAAGGGTGGTGTGACCCTGCAGTCCCTTTTGATGTGATACGATACATTTGTAGAACATGTAACTGTATTTGTGGTCGATGATTAATGAAAGCTCAATCGCAATGTTCTCATTATATACGTTGTTGAATTACACATTGGTGATATGAATGTGATGTTATATGCTTACTTGCGTTGATAAATGCTATTACATACACGTACTACATACTTAACATACTAATTAAGACCTGACCAATACAATCTTCTTTATAGAAGATGCCTCCTCGAAGAAACAATCAGTTGCCCACAACAGAGGCAGAACTGCAAGAACGGATTTCACAAGGAATCGCACAACATGAGGCCTTGCGCTCTGAACACAGCGGAGGTACCTCAGGGAATAACCCACCTCATGGTAATGTTTAAGTCACTTAAGACACATTATGTTACGTTTGGACATTCCATGTGCGTTTGCTAATGCTTTCTTTGAATGATGTTGCTTGTACAGGCTGTACTTACATGCAGTTCCTTGATTGCAAGCCTCTGAACTTTGACGGCACTGGAGGTGCTGTAGCATTCGTTAGATGGGCTGAGAAAACCGATTCTGTGCTGCGAATGAGCAAGTGTGCGCCAGAGCACCAGGTCACCTACATTTCTGGACTTTTCCTAGACGGAGCTCTATCATGGTGGAACCTTTAGGTTCAGACTCTAGGAGAGGAAGCCGCGTATGCTATGACTTGGGACGAGTTGAAAGAACTTATGCGCAAGAAGTACTATTCAAGGGCTGAGATTCAGAGATTGGAAACCGAGTTTTGGAATCTTAAGATGGATGGTCCAAAGATTGCTGAGTATGTGCAAAGATTTCATGACTTATCTCGCGTAGTTCCTTACATGGTTGAACAGGAGTTCAAGCGAATTGAGCGTTTTATTTGGTGACTACATCAAAGCCTCCAATGATCACTAAGGCCATTGATCTAAGTGTGGCATTGACTGAAGAAGCAGTTAGGCTGAACAAGTTCTCAATCTCTGATGGAAAGAAAAAGGAGACTCATGTCGAGTCGTCTGGAGAGAACAAGCGGAAGTTCTCCAACTTCAAGAAGAGTACTCAAGGAAACAATAGTGGTAACAAGAAAAGGGATGCGAACCCACCAGCCGAGGTTAAGACTGGTGTTGCGAGTTCTGAGAACAAGGGGAAAGGATACATGGGCACCTTGCCTAAGTGTAATGTGTGCCAGCTCCATCATGCCGGCCCATGTAGGTATAGGAAGTGTGAATCTTGTGGGAAGAATGGTCATTCTACGGAGACATGCTGGGCCGGTACTGGTCATGGAAATGGTGGTCAGAGAGGAAATAGTAGTGGAAACGGAAACCATGGTGGAAACGGTTATGGAAACCGCAATCAAGGAGGAAATGGCGGTAATGGTAATCGTGGTGGTAACCAAGCTGGAAATGGAAACCGCAACCAAAACAACAACCAAGGTTGCTTTAACTGTGTGATGTTGGGCATTTCAAGAGAGATTGCCCAAAGATCAACCAAGCTCAGGGCAGAGTCTTTAACATTGGAGCTAGGGAAGCTCGCCAAGATCCGAACGTAGTTACGGGTACGTTTGTCACACCACCAAAATACCACTTGCGGAAACATCACGGGGCGTGCGACGTACCAGGATCTTAGCCACAAATCACATTGAACTCATAAATATTTTTAAATAAACTTTCATTCATTATCATAAAGTGTTACTAAACGTTACATATAATTCATTTACACAGCTGAAGCATAACTCAGTTGTTAAGTGTTTCATAAACCACGCGTACATAAACCATTAATCTTTGTGTTGCGAACCCATGTATCTCGACCCATGACCACTCCAGCCTTCCAAACAACAAGTTCCATGATATAACCCTACAGACCTGCAAGCATGCAGACAAGTGTGTCAGACGACGCTGGTGAGTTCAAAGTTTTGTTAACACGTTTAGTTACCAGTTATAAGTATAAAACGTTTCACTGATTTGATTTGATGTTGTTATTAACTCGATTACCGCAGATGGCTACTAGATATATTTGCCCAACCCCAATGTCTCTATCAAAACATTGGTCAAGTGGTTAAGGTAATTAGTTCACACCCGTCCTCCCCGGTACGGTGTGAGGGTGCCAAACCTAATAGCGCTATCAACTAATAACCTCGTTGCCTCCCCGACAACTAATCGGTAGATGTAAGGGGTCTTAATGATAGAAATGAGTGTAATAACTAACATCCCAATAACCCAATGTTCCTCCCCAGAAAAATTACCAGATATCCCTCCCCGGGATGCATGCTTGGAAAAAGAGCAGTGAACTCACCTTAGATTTGCTCGGTATTTAACAAGTTACATTACCCATTCCAAGTCGGTCAACCAAACCCTACCGTGGTTACCAAAGACAATCAGTATAGTGTTCACACATATCACGTAACTATCACACACGTTGCACAAGTAGCAGGCAAGTATGACACACGTACTTATACGTTATCGTAACTGTTAAACATACAATCCGTTGATCTATAACTTTTATCGTGAATTCATATAACAAGTGTGTGGGTTTCTCATGCAAATCAATCACATAACAGTGCTCGTAACTTCCCAGGTTGCATCTTATTACCAGATCACCATATATCACGTAACAAGTACCCAGTTCTCATCTATGTCCACATCCCGTGCATAAGTCTCATATTAACGTTTAACATATGCATGGGTTACCAATGAGATCAGTTGCTTAATAAGTTACTTTATGTATTTATACAGTTTATATTCAATCACAACAATCCACATTTCCTGTGCATATCGCGTAATATCAGTCCCAGTTGCATCAGTTATTAGCATTAAACAGTTTACCTTAGACTACTCATAACAGTCTATACAAGTACCTTATTTCTAAATAGTCTTGACCTCATGCGGTGACGTGACCGTGTCGTCCCGATCAGTCAAAAACCCAAATAAACCTAGGTAGCTAGGGTAAGTCGGGTATCGTATCCACGAAGAGCATGAGGTCAGTATCGCACGACCTGTTCGATTAGTTAGACTATTTACAAACAATGTACAACGTGATTATGAAGTTTGCTAATTTTATTTGTTCAATTGATTTGAAAATAAATCGGAGTGAACCGACAATAGGTATTATCTAAAACACTTGTGATTAACTAAAATACTAACTAGAAAGTTGAAACAAGAAATGAGAATACGGATCACACCCGGTTCGATAATTGCAAGACCTAGGGTTCCTACATGTTTTAACTTGATTCAATTGCATATAGTGATTAACGGATTACTATCACGAAGCTTAGGTGCCAATTGCTATCAACGTCATAGACAACGGACCGTAATGTACTTCGTTGCCTCGGACATGTAAATCCTAACCTACGATAAGGCATAAGTGCACAAATTCATTTCGCAAAGTCATAACTTTATCATCGTTCGACAATTCACAAATTCAATTCAAATGCACGACAATTATCATAAGTTTCAAATACTAAACAATTTGTCACAAAACCAAATTAAAATACAAATGTATAAACCCTAGAAATCTTACAACATCTACACCGGGGTGAAACCGACGAGACTAGCCGCTCATCAGACTCGTCCGATCAAAAGCTTGATATGAAGTTGAAGGCATGATTGATTAAGTATGTTGCGGACTGAAGAAAATCGATGATGTTGAGTGATGAAAAAAATTATTATACGGCTGCCCAAAATTTCAATCATGTGCCCTCCAATATCGAGAGTCCTAAAGCCTTTTTTTTTGATGTTTGAGAGAGAGCCCGAAATTATTTGATGTTGCTGCCCATTTGTCGAGATGAATGGCTCAATCCCCCTAAATGATTATTCCCTTTTGTTATTATAAGAGCCCATAAAAATCGTGAATCATATAATGTATTTTTAAGAACCCAAAAAGTAATTAATGTGGCTGCTAATTGTCGATAGGATGCTGCCAATCGTGATGGATCATGAAGCCCACCACAATTAATTATTGTTGCTGAATTTTGTGGATAGTGGGCTGCCCACTAACTCGATGATGATGATGATGTGATAAAGGCCCAAAAGTCTTTCAACTCCTACCAAAAATCGATCCACCCACCAAACACACGTGCAACCTCTTTTTCATTCCTTCCTAAGTCACGTGATGTCCAACATGTTTAGCCACCACTAGGTTGACTTGTGATGATAATGTTGATGACTATAAAAATCACATGATACTCCTATTTCTTCTTATGCATGATGATAATGTTCTTGACTTTCTTGGTTGCCTTTTCTCTTGAGGTTCACGTGATATCTATTCAACCATGATGTTGATGTAGTGAGTTATAATAACAATCATTAAATTATACCCACTTCACGCATTTTTACCTGCAGACACACAAACACTCGCAATAAACCAATTCCAAGCATATAATCATATAAAACAAGCTAAACCACGTAAAATCAACACTGAAACACCCATGTTTCAAACTCTCCATCACATCCCCACACTTGTCGTTTGCTTGCCCTCAAGCAAATCTGTCTTTCACTTTCACATGGGTCGAACGAGAAACACACTTCCCATTCCCGAGACAAAGGTTAAGGTCTAATGTGATACCCGGTTCAAACTTTTTTTACAATTTATGAAATATTTAACGGAAAAGTGAATAATCCCATATAAAATGGTTATCCAAGATTAACCCGCCCATAAAACTAACAAGTCATGCACATCCCTCACAATGTTCTCTCCACTCGGCTTAAAATTGGCTAATAGTTGATGCATTAGCGCTTTTGAAATAATCACTCAAACCGATTAGAACACGTACCCGCATAGGCTTGCAACTCAATCGTTCTCCACCACCGAACACGAATACTAAGAACAAGTCATAAGGTCTTTGAAGGGTTGTAACGGGGCTAGGTTAAGGGTACGGAATAGGATGTTTTTTTTTTAAGTGGCTAAGGTGATGAAAAATTCGATTTTTATTACAAACGACTACTCTAAACAAAACAAAACTATAAACATCAACTACAAGGCAACAACTTTAGCCTTTTATTCAACAACTACTAACTTCATATTTTTGTATTTTTCTCAACATTTTCTGATTTTTTTTTTTTGCATAAGTAAATCACAACTATACAAACATATACTCCTATGATCGAATTTTTATCACACGGGTTTAAAAAGAAAAGGTTTAATGGTTGTGGGCTAAATGGGTTGGTCAAACGAAAGGATTAGGCTCAAAGTGGGCGACTAGGGGATTTATTTGGGTAAGGATGGATAAATGGTTTTAAAGGAAAAGGTTCACCTAATGCCTTAATCATTCTCGTGCTTGTATTCGGTCTATGTGTCACACCCCTTTCTACGGCGGAAGCACGAGGTGTGATCATGAAAGGTTCTCATTGCATACGAAGAGTAAACATACTACATGCTCGTAAAATAACATCAAATACCATAATTTGAAAACATAAGTTTAGCGTTTACATCGCTAGACAGCTTGAAACACTGTCTTAAAAGTTTACAACTTTATTTAAAGTTAAACACAAGCGACATCCACGAGCATAAGCAAGACCACGCGCACATCCATCCTAGTTACCTGAAATACATGTGAGTTTTGGAAAAACGTCAACATAAAGTTGGTGTGAATTCATGCAGTTTTGTATTTCATGTTTGTATACTTTGTATGAAAACATAGTTTGTGAGTAAATCAAGTTTTCATATATAAATTCAGTTTCATGTGTACACCACGTACACATGTATAATTCAATTTCTTCTTGAGTACCCCACGTACTCAAGTATAATTCTCATTTTCTTGAGTACCCCACGTACTTCAAGTATAATTCAATCTTCTTGAGTACCCCACGTACTTCAAGTTATATATCAATTTTAGTATGGTATGAATTTTATGTAAATACAGTATTTCTGTAATTATCAGATTGTTAATGGGTTGCAAAGCCATTAACATGTGGCACGACATAGGAAGTCACCAAACCTAAAGCATTTAATTGGTATATTCTGAGACACAAAAGCACTACTCGATTCTCGCCCCGACCGAGTGTGAGGCTGCCAGGCACCCGTTAGATCTAACCTTTTGTTCTGCGGTCTAGGTATATTGTTGATTAATGGTGCTTCTGTACCCTATTCGTGACACTATTTCTCATAACGCATCCTACTTGGTTCTCGTCCTCACCAAGCGCGTTTCTTGTTATCATTTCTCATAACGCATCCTACTTGGTTCTCGTTCTCACCAAGTGCGTTTCTCATATTCTATTATTTCGTCACACTTGGTTCTCGTTCTCACCAAGTGTACTTCTTGTATTCTTATATTTCGTCACACTTGGTTCTCGTTCTCACCAAGTATGCTTCTTGTATTTATATCATACCAATTATAAATATTGTACATTTGTACATGTATTTCACCCCCGAAGTTATAAAAACTGAAAACAGTTAAAAGAAAAGGGGGAGCATGAACTCACAACTTTGCGTTCCTAGCGTCGTAAACTCCACCGGATTTGCTTAATTAACGTCGTAACCTATACGCGTTTTCTTAACGTTAGTCACTAGACTTGCGTCGCACAAGTACAATCACTCTCTTTTGTGTATATTTTCTTGTGTTAAAAATATTCTTATATTTTTAACTACGTATCTTACTTATATTATTTTCTCTAAAATAAATATAAGTCTTTTGTGTTTTGCACTTCGCACCCGAATTATGTATCTTGTATTTTGTATGTGTATTTTTATGTTTATACTCCTCACGAGTATTTAGTGTATTTTTAAGTCTTAATACACTAGTACGTATAACACATACTATATACACTTAGCACATAAGTTGGTGATCAAATAATATATATTTTTCTCAAAAAAAAAAAATATACATACTTATATCCATTTTTATTCTTGAAGAAATCCTCATTTCTTATCACCAAAAATTAGGGAAACCTTGGTAATGCTTTTAAACACATTTTTAGGGAATAAGTTTCTCAAAACTTGTATTTTTCTAAGTGTCAAAATTTATAAAAATTTTGACAGAGTTTCCCCTAAAAATGGAGGTTTCCCATGTTTTCAAAACATGTGTTTATTTTCTTTTAAATCGTCATCAATCATCAACAACAATTATCAACAATAATCGTCAACAATAATCACTAATTACTCCATTTCATGAACTTGAATATTTACAAAAATGTGTAGTAACTTTCTAGCACATTTAGTAAGTCTCGTTATCTTTAAAAATAAATTTTAGTTTCTTAAAAACTTTATTTTTAAAGAATATGAAGTCTCACAACTTCTAGTCGAGATTCGCAAAAATATTTTTTTGTTAAATTTTTCTTGTGACACAAGTGTCCACACACTTGTTTATTTATTAAAAATACTTTTAGTTTGGATAAGATCCAGGTTTTAACAACATTAATATTTTTGCTTGGTTCTTCCGAAAAACCACTTGTAGATCCTTAGATCTACTAGTTTAGAATTTCATTTCATAAGAAAAATCGTTTTTACACAAGTTCATGTTTGTGAGTGAAAGGGTTCGTCATCTAGTTATTTTTACACTAAACATAGCGCTAGTTCATGTTCCATGAACATGACCTAGCGTGGTTAGAAGACGATCCGTCCCACTACTAGCAATCAACCAACACAAAATAATCATAACAAAACAAGTTTAACAAGTTTTACACCATTACATTTCTTTTATCCAACAAGTTTATCATTTTTATAAGACTTTTAATTTTGTTCTCTAGTGTTCATAATTTTTATCCGACAAATTTATTATTAACCACTTTAGATATGAACAATAGGGTGTTTAGAGTCACTTACTACTAGCTCGAGGCTAGGGAAGAAACTAGACGAAAAAAATGGGTGGTTAATAGCGTTGTGGTGAGGTCCTTGCGATTCCGTATGCACCAAGCCTCCTTGTGTGTGACCCTTCGCCCTTGTGTGTGTGTAAAATTACAAGAATCAAACTTGAAAGAAATGGTGGGTGGGTGTTGGGTTTCGGCCGAACTCAATCAAGAGGAGAAAGAGATAGTGGGATTTTTGTTTAAGTGTTGAAATGAATGGAATAGTCTTATAAGCAAATTTTATAATTCATGCAATATCATTATCCACCAAATAATGTGTCACAAAGATATTTAGCACATATGATTAAAATATTCAAGATGTGTAAGAATGTGTCCTCACATGGGAACATCCGATCGGTTGTGGGGGTACAATATGGTTGGATTTCAACCAAAATGTTAAGTGTTTAGTTAGTTGATTTATTAGGAAAATAAATTTAATTACTAGTGTATTGTAATTTATAACGGGTGTTAGGGTATTCGGGGACCCTAACTGGCTCAGAAAAAGGAAAACAATGTCAATGACAATATTTTTATGTTCCGGGTATAGTCCGGTTGTTCGGTTGGATATCAATCCGTTAAAGTGCTAAATTACACTTTTTAGTACCCTTTAAGTACCTTTCTTGTACCCTTTCAATTCCCAACACTTAGGGAAATATTCTGGATAATAAAACGACATTTCTGCATAATATTTATATGTCTAAATGCTGATTTATTGCTGAATTACATAAATTCTGCACTTAAAGTGCGTTTCGGGTGCTTTTTAGTGCTTATTTTTGCTTTCGTTTTGCATATATATTAAACCCTTGTATGTACTCTTGGGTTTTAATGCATTCTTGTTGTCGGACCTACACCTAGGCTCCAATTTTATTGTCTGACTACTTTCTGCAGTTCTGTTGACACAGAGTGTCTTACCGGTGAGTTTACTAGTATTTTTGACGCAACGCTCATGTTTATGCATAAAGCAATATTTTGTAGTATACAACGTGCATGAATTCACTTGTTTAATCATGTGTTCTGACATTGCTGACAATTAAGCACATAATTGCAGTCAATAAATAATAATTAAAGTGTACGGAAATTACCGGTTTGGGCCAGTTGTCACAGTCTCCCCCCGTTAAAAGAATTTCGTCCCGAAATTCAGGCTGGACTCACTCTCGCTGGAGTCTTCTTGAATAGGTGGGGATACTTTTTCTTGAACTGGTCTTCACGTTCCCATGTGTACTCGGGTCCGTGCTTAGAGCTCCAACGTACTTTGACAAGCTTCACACTGCTCCTCCTGGTCTTGTTGACTTTCCAGTCGGTAACCTCAACGGGTTGCTCCGTAAATCGGAGGGCTTCATCAATATGCACTTCATCCATCGGGATGATCACGTTTTCTTGTGTTGGACTCTTCTTCAGGTTGGATACATGAAACGTATCATGTACTCCATTAAGTTCTTCCGGTAACTCCAACTTGTACGCTACGGTACCAATTCTCCTCAAGATTCTGAATGGTCCGATATATCGTGGATTCAGCTTTCCACGCTTTCCAAACCTGACTACGCCCTTCCATGGTGAGACTTTTAGCAACACTTTGTCTCCCACCTTGAAATCTACCGATTTTCTATTCGGATCAGCGTAGCTCTTTTGTCGCTCTCGAGCCGCCTTAATGCGCTCTCGGATCTGCGCAATCTTGTCGGTTGTCTCTTGTACAAGTTCAGGACCAACCATACGTTTATCTCCGGCATCTGCCCAACATAAGGGTGATCGGCATTTGCGGCCATACAGAGCTTCGAACGGCGCGGCTTTTATGCTCGTATGATAACTGTTATTGTAGGAAAACTCAACTAAAGGTAGATGAGTATCCCAGCTGCCGCCTAGATCCATGACACATGCGCGAAGCATATCTTCTAACGTTTGTATAGTCCGTTCGCTCTGGCCGTCTGTTTGCGGATGGAATGCCGTGCTCAGATCTAACTGGGATCCAAAGGCTTCCTGAAATGATTGCCAGATTCTTGAGACAAAGCGTCCATCTCTGTCTGAAATGATTGAGATTGGCACTCCATGACGTGCCACAATTTCTCTTAAGTATATTTCAGCAAGCTTTCCAGTGCTGTCTTTTTCTCGGATCGGTAGGAAGTGCGCGGACTTCGTTAATCGATCAACTATTACCCATATCATATCGTGCCCTCTCGGGGTCCTGGGTAATTTCGTTATGAAGTCCATCGAGATTTGTTCCCACTTCCACACGGGAATCTCTGGTTGTTGTAGTAGGCCGGACGGTTTCTGATATTCTGCCTTAACCTTGGCACATGTTAGGCATTTTCCAACATACACAACAACGTCGCTTTTGAGTCTCGGCCACCAATAGTACTCCTTCAAGTCTTGATACATTTTGTCCGATCCTGGGTGGATCGAATATCTCGATTTGTGGGCTTCATTAAGGATGACTTCTCGTATGCCACCATAGAGTGGAACCTAAATACGCTTCTTAAAGTATAAGGCTCCCTCTTCGTTTGGCACCATGTATTTCAGCATACCCCGTAGGTATTCAGCTTTACGGTTTTCTTCTTTAAGAGCTTCTTGTTGTGCATCTCGAATGCGTGCTGTGAGGTTCGTTCGAATCGTCATTTCCAGTGCTCGAACCCTTAGGGTCTTAACCCTTTCTTTTCGGCTCAACGCGTCTGCTACAACGTTCGCCTTTCCAGGATGGTACTTAATCTCACAGTCATAATCATTCAGCAGCTCGACCCAACGTCGCTGGCGCATATTCAATTCCTTCTGATCAAATATGTGTTGTAAGCTTTTGTGATCTGTGAAGATTGTACATCGAGTACCATATAAATAATGTCGCCAAATCTTTAAGGCGAATACCACTGCGCCCAGCTCCAGGTCGTGAGTGGTATAATTTCTCTCGTGAACCTTCAGCTGTCTTGAAGCGTAAGCGATGACTTTTTGGCGTTGCATTAGCACACAACCCAAGCCTTGTCGTGAGGCGTCGCAGTATACCACGAAGTCTTCAGTGCCTTCGGGTAGTGATAGTATGGGTGCATCGCATAGCTTGCTCTTCAGTAACTGGAAGGCTTCTTCTTGTTTGTGACCCCAGTCGTACTTCTTGTCTTTCTGAGTAAGGGTCGTTAGCGGTTGAGCTATTTTTGAGAAATTCTCGATGAATCGCCGATAATAGCCCGCTAAGCCCAAAAATTGTCGAACTTCAGTTGGGGTTTTGGGAGCTTCCCAATTCTTTATCGCTTCAATCTTGGATGGGTCTACATGAATGCCCTTCTCATTCACAACGTGACCAAGAAATTGTACTTCGCGAATCCAGAATTCGCACTTCGAGAATTTTGCATAAAGCTTCTCTTTCTTCAGTAGTTCCAAGATGGTTCTGAGATGTTGCTCGTGCTCTTCTTTCGTTCGCGAGTAAATCAGGATATCATCGATAAATACAATCACGAATTTATCGAGATATGGTTTACATACGCGGTTCATCAGGTCCATAAAGACCGCTGGCACGTTCGTCAGTCCAAACGGCATCACAAGGAATTCGTAGTGCCCATAGCGCGTTCTGAATGCAGTCTTTGGTACACTTTCATCTTGGATTTTCAGCTGATGGTATCCAGATCGAAGGTCGATCTTGGAATAGTAGCTTGATCCTTGCAGTTGATCAAATAAGTCATCAATCCTCGGTAGTGGATACCGATTCTTGATTGTGAGCTTGTTCAGTTCTCTGTAATCGATACACATCCGCAGTGTTCCATCCTTCTTCTTCACAAATAATACTGGAGCTCCCCAGGGTGAGAAGCTTGGCCTTATGAATCCTTTATCCAACAACTCCTGAAGCTGTGTAGATAATTCTTGCATTTCGGATGGCGCAAGTCGATATGGAGCCTTGGCTACAGGAGCGGCTCCTGGAACCAAGTCTATGTGGAATTCGACTTGTCGTTGCGGAGGTAGTCCTGGCAGATCTTCGGGAAACACATCAGGAAATTCCTTCACCACAGGAATGTCTTCGAGTTTTGGCTCCACAGCCTTCTTATCTACAACGTGTGCTAGGAAAGCAACACATCCTTTCCTTAAGCACTTCTGTGCCTTCATACAACTGATGATTCGTAGAGGCGCGTTTCGTCTTTCTCCATGTACTATGAGAGTTTCATCATTCGCCAGAGGGATGCGAATGATTTTCTCATGACAAATGACTTCCGCTTTGTTCTTGGACAACCAGTCCATTCCGACCACTACATCGAAGCTTCCTAATTGAATAGGTAAGAGGTCGATGCTAAATCTTCGTTCACCAAGTTCTAGCGTGCAGCCTCTAACAACTTCGCCCGATTCAACAAGTTTACCATTGGCTAGTTCTATGGAATAAGGAATTTCTAATCTACTAGATTCTATTCCGAGTATGCGTTTAAATTCCACAGACATGAAGCTATAATCGGCGCCAGTGTCGAATAATATGGATGCAAAGTGATTGTTAATGAGAAACGTACCGGTGACCACGTTAGGGTCCTCGCGTGCGTCTCTTGCTCCAATCACAAATGCTCGAGCCGGAGCGTTGTTTCTCTCTGGGCAGTTCTTCATGAAATGATCATTGCTTCCACACTTGAAGCATCCTTGGTTCTGCCCTTTCCCGTTACCATTCTTGTTACCAGCACCGTTTCCACTTCGGTTCTTTCCTTTTCCCCAACAGTCTTCTGTTTGATGACCCAATTTACCACATTTGTCGCACCTTGGAATGCGACAAGCTCCATCATGATGATACTTACATTTTTGGCATCTAGGCATGGAGCCTTGGTATGCTTTGGTTGCATGGGTTTTTGTCTCCTGAGGCGGATTAGTGTCGCGCTTCTTGTTGAAACCCTTGTTGTTGCGAGTAGCTTGGTTCAAACTTGTATGCTTTCTCTTTTTGTCACCGGACGACTCAGCATGTGTCTCGGTCTTTTCTGTTGGGTTTAGTGATAACTTCTTCATACGAACACAATCTTCAGTCAGGCTGACAGCCAGAGTTACAGCCTCGGTGATTGTTTGTGGTTTGGCCGACGTCACCATGCCACGAAACTCTGAGGCCAGTCCCCAAATGTAGCGTTCCACACGCTTAAATTCAGGAGTCACCATGTAGGGAAGCACTCTCGATAGGTCGTGGAACCTTCGAGTGTAACCATTGATGTCAGCACCTTCCATAGTCAAGTGCCAGAACTCTGTTTCTAGCCTTTGGAGTTCCGCACGAGAGCAGTACTTCTCTCTCATTCTTTCCTTCAGTTCCTCCCAAGTTAGGCCATAAGCGGCGTCATCACCCAAGGTTTGGGCTTGCAGGTTCCACCAAGTCAGAGCTTCATCGACGAATAACCCAGTAGCGAAAGTGACTTGTTGATCCGCGGTACACTTGCTCATGCGGAAAGTAGCTTCAGTCTTCTCCGTCCAGCGCACAAATGCTACTGCACCTCCTGTGCCATCATAGTTCATCGGCTTGCAGTCGAGGAACTGCTTGAAAGTGCAGCCTGGAATTGATTTAACCAATTCACATGTGAGCAATCGAAGAAATAATGAAACAAAGACCGTTCATAAATTTCCTCATGCTTAGTACAGTGTCTCAAGGTTACCTTGAGCTGCATTGCCTCCAGACGAATCTCCATTCCCATTACGCCTAGCGTTGCTTGGTCCTCCACTGTCTTGGGTTCGGTTCGCCTCGTACTGGGCGATAGCAGCGGAGATCCTTTCCTCTAGCAAAGCGTTCAGCTCTTCAGCAGTTCTTGGCAGTGGGGGAGGTGGAGGTTGATCATCATTGCGAGCATTCACAGCCTTCCTGGGTGCCATGTTCTGACAGAACATAACTCAGCAGGGTTAATCATTTGTTTGATATCGTCACACTAGCCAGTAGTATCATATATATTCACAGGTATATATACCACATAAGTGACATCAAACAATTATTACTCTAGCAGAGTACTTAGTAGGCTTGCACTGAGGGAATCTATACGTGATAAGACTTGCTGTGATTTTTGTGCACTGAATTCCATAATTATGTATGCATCCATAATTACGTAACTCCTTGCATAGTCCGCACAGTTCGTTTCATCCTCGTGTCTCTTCCTTCGGCCATCGCTTTCAGGTAAATTCACGTATACTTGTGACATTCTACTTCTAGTTTATGCTAATTATCACACATAATTGCAAGTAGTTTCTCAGTTAAAGACAAGTGCTACTCATGTGCACCCTAAGTCTCGTAGTGTCTTTTCTTGACTCATGTAGACAGTTTCAGGTAGTGGATGTCGCGGGAAGTTTTATGCAATGAAAACTCTTTGGAAAATTGTTTTCGTGAAAGGATCCTAGAGATTGTAGACTAGACTCGAGAAGGAATCCTGGTTCACTACAATCGCAGCTCTGATACCAATCTGTCACACCCCTTTCTACGGCGGAAGCACGAGGTGTGATCATGAAAGGTTCTCATTGCATACGAAGAGTAAACATACTACATGCTCGTAAAATAACATCAAATACCATAATTTGAAAACATAAGTTTAGCGTTTACATCGCTAGACAGCTTGAAACATTGTCTTAAAAGTTTACAACTTTATTTAAAGTTAAACACAAGCGACATCCACGAGCATAAGCAAGACCACGCGCACATCCATCCTAGTTACCTGAAATACATGTGAGTTTTGGAAAAACGTCAACATAAAGTTGGTGTGAATTCATGCAGTTTTGTATTTCATGTTTGTATACTTTGTATGAAAACATAGTTTGTGAGTAAATCAAGTTTTCATATATAAATTTAGTTTCATGTGTACACCACGTACACATGTATAATTCAATTTCTTCTTGAGTACCCCACGTACTCAAGTATAATTCTCATTTTCTTGAGTACCCCACGTACTTCAAGTATAATTCAATCTTCTTGAGTACCCCACGTACTTCAAGTTATATATCAATTTTAGTATGGTATGAATTTTATGTAAATACAGTATTTCTGTAATTATCAGATTGTTAATGGGTTGCAAAGCCATTAACATGTGGCACGACATAGGAAGTCACCAAACCTAAGGCATTTAATTGGTATATTCTGAGACACAAAAGCACTACTCGATTCTCGCCCCGACCGAGTGTGAGGCTGCCAGGCACCCGTTAGATCTAACCTTTTGTTCTGCGGTCTAGGTATATTGTTGATTAATGGTGCTTCTGTACCCTATTCGTGGCACTATTTCTCATAACGCATCCTACTTGGTTCTCGTCCTCACCAAGCGCGTTTCTTGTTATCATTTCTCATAACGCATCCTACTTGGTTCTCGTTCTCACCAAGTGCGTTTCTCATATTCTATTATTTCGTCACACTTGGTTCTCGTTCTCACCAAGTGTACTTCTTGTATTCTTATATTTCGTCACACTTGGTTCTCGTTCTCACCAAGTATGCTTCTTGTATTTATATCATACCAATTATAAATATTGTACATTTGTACATGTATTTCACCCCCGAAGTTATAAAAACTGAAAACAGTTAAAAGAAAAGGGGGAGCATGAACTCACAACTTTGCGTTCCTAGCGTCGTAAACTCCACCGGATTTGCTTAATTAACGTCGTAACCTATACGCGTTTTCTTAACGTTAGTCACTAGACTTGCGTCGCACAAGTACAATCACTCTCTTTTGTGTATATTTTCTTGTGTTAAAAATATTCTTATATTTTTAACTACGTATCTTACTTATATTATTTTCTCTAAAATAAATATAAGTCTTTTGTGTTTTGCACTTCGCACCCGAATTATGTATCTTGTATTTTGTATGTGTATTTTTATGTTTATACTCCTCACGAGTATTTAGTGTATTTTTAAGTCTTAATACACTAGTACGTATAACACATACTATATACACTTAGCACATAAGTTGGTGATCAAATAATATATATTTTTCTCAAAAAAAAAAATATACATACTTATATCCATTTTTATTCTTGAAGAAATCCTCATTTCTTATCACCAAAAATTAGGGAAACCTTGGTAATGCTTTTAAACACATTTTTAGGGAATAAGTTTCTCAAAACTTGTATTTTTCTAAGTGTCAAAATTTATAAAAATTTTGACAGAGTTTCCCCTAAAAATGGAGGTTTCCCATGTTTTCAAAACATGTGTTTATTTTCTTTTAAATCGTCATCAATCATCAACAACAATTATCAACAATAATCGTCAACAATAATCACTAATTACTCCATTTCATGAACTTGAATATTTACAAAAATGTGTAGTAACTTTCTAGCACATTTAGTAAGTCTCGTTATCTTTAAAAATAAATTTTAGTTTCTTAAAAACTTTATTTTTAAAGAATATGAAGTCTCACAACTTCTAGTCGAGATTCGCAAAAATATTTTTTTGTTAAATTTTTCTTGTGACACAAGTGTCCACACACTTGTTTATTTATTAAAAATACTTTTAGTTTGGATAAGATCCAGGTTTTAACAACATTAATATTTTTGCTTGGTTCTTCCGAAAAACCACTTGTAGATCCTTAGATCTACTAGTTTAGAATTTCATTTCATAAGAAAAATCGTTTTTACACAAGTTCATGTTTGTGAGTGAAAGGGTTCGTCATCTAGTTATTTTTACACTAAACATAGCGCTAGTTCATGTTCCATGAACATGACCTAGCGTGGTTAGACGACGATCCGTCCCACTACTAGCAATCAACCAACACAAAATAATCATAACAAAACAAGTTTAACAAGTTTTACACCATTACATTTCTTTTATCCAACAAGTTTATCATTTTTATAAGACTTTTAATTTTGTTCTCTAGTGTTCATAATTTTTATCCGACAAATTTATTATTAACCACTTTAGATATGAACAATAGGGTGTTTAGAGTCACTTACTACTAGCTCGAGGCTAGGGAAGAAACTAGACGAAAAAAATGGGTGGTTAATAGCGTTGTGGTGAGGTCCTTGCGATTCCGTATGCACCAAGCCTCCTTGTGTGTGACCCTTCGCCCTTGTGTGTGTGTAAAATTACAAGAATCAAACTTGAAAGAAATGGTGGGTGGGTGTTGGGTTTCGGCCGAACTCAATCAAGAGGAGAAAGAGATAGTGGGATTTTTGTTTAAGTGTTGAAATGAATGGAATAGTCTTATAAGCAAATTTTATAATTCATGCAATATCATTATCCACCAAATAATGTGTCACAAAGATATTTAGCACATATGATTAAAATATTCAAGATGTGTAAGAATGTGTCCTCACATGGGAACATCCGATCGGTTGTGGGGGTACAATATGGTTGGATTTCAACCAAAATGTTAAGTGTTTAGTTAGTTGATTTATTAGGAAAATAAATTTAATTACTAGTGTATTGTAATTTATAACGGGTGTTAGGGTATTCGGGGACCCTAACTGGCTCAGAAAAAGGAAAACAATGTCAATGCCAATATTTTTATGTTCCGGGTATAGTCCGGTTGTTCGGTTGGATATCAATCCGTTAAAGTGCTAAATTACACTTTTTAGTACCCTTTAAGTACCTTTCTTGTACCCTTTCAATTCCCAACACTTAGGGAAATATTCTGGATAATAAAACGACATTTCTGCATAATATTTATATGTCTAAATGCTGATTTATTGCTGAATTACATAAATTCTGCACTTAAAGTGCGTTTCGGGTGCTTTTTAGTGCTTATTTTTGCTTTCGTTTTGCATATATATTAAACCCTTGTATGTACTCTTGGATTTTAATGCATTCTTGTTGTCGGACCTACACCTAGGCTCCAATTTTATTGTCTGACTGCTTTCTGCAGTTCTGTTGACACAGAGTGTCTTACCGGTGAGTTTACTAGTATTTTTGACGCAACGCTCATGTTTATGCATAAAGCAATATTTTGTAGTATACAACGTGCATGAATTCACTTGTTTAATCATGTGTTCTGACATTGCTGACAATTAAGCACATAATTGCAGTCAATAAATAATAATTAAAGTGTACGGAAATTACCGGTTTGGGCCAGTTGTCACACTATGGTCTCAAACGTATCAAAAGTCGCAAGTTCTACAATACATGACTAATGGTCCACTCAAACAAAGAAACATGAATATGTAATCCTATGATGTAAAAGTGGCTCAAAACCTCACATATATAAAGGGTATGGTATGTGATATGCATGATGTGCTAGTTTCTTAGGCGGATTATTCCCAAATAACCACCCGCTAAATACCCGTCATGCTATTAATTTGAACTTGACCATGACAAAAGACCACATGGGTTGTGCCATCCCTCGTTGACTTAGTTACTTGTGCTTTAAGATCGCTTTCGAAACAAGATATTTTTTAAAAAAAATTGAAATTTTCCCCCATCCCCACACTTGAGGTCAACATTGTCCTCAATGTGTAGTGTTTAAATGAACGGGTCAAAATCGAAAAACTCTTACTACTCCCCCATCCCCACACTTGAGGTCAACATTGTCCTCAATGTGTAAGAACTAGAGTTTTTAAAACGCACAAGGGATGTGACACGGCTACCTTCCCCAAGATTTCACCCCGGAAAAATAAAATATAAAATACAAAATACAATCCACTTATTTGCTAACTAAAAATCAAAAGTAAAAAGGGAACGTATGCACCTGATTTTTGGAGCTCATTCCTCGTGTGCTCTTCTTCTCTTCAAGAAAGCGGTCGTCCTACGAACATAATGTACCTACAAATCTTAACCCTTGTGTAGAAGCATGCTTCTCACAACCATTAAAATTTATTAGCTACCTGGTTCTACCACTTTTATGAAAATATTACCAAGTCATACATTAATTTACTTTGATTTATGTGGAAAAATAATTTACAACAATAACAAACCTAACTCACTTTCGTAGGAATCACGGTTGCATTTACCGTATGCAACAAGCCCTTTTAAACCTCCCGATAGCTCGGGAGGACGAGTAGGTCTCGTGAGGGTTATATAGGGAACACACCCACAACTTTCATTTAACTAAGAAAATAAAATAAACGAATACTAGTACAAACTCTACAACAATCATACCTAATTTACCTCTCATGGTGGTCGAAGTGCACATTTGCCTACCGAGTTTCCAACATACGCTCGGTAATTAGCATGCCGAATCCATAATCTTTTTATTATATTCGGCATACGCATTGTACAACTTCGGGGTCGTTTCTTAACAACATGGACAATGTCTTGCAACGCCACCCTTCGAATCCTTATTCACAAACCCGCATCCCCAACTAAGTTGGTTGGAGTGATAAGTTTGGAAGAAGGATGAATATGAACGTGAGCTTCTTTCAAATCCGATTCGTCTTGCAGTGTCATGTCTTCCGTTAGGTTCAAACATTCAATTACTTGCTCCGGAAGTTCAATAACCTCTTCCACCACATCACCATCCACCATTGTACCACTAGCCAACACCTCTCGATCTCGTCTAAGTTGAGCCAATTCTTCGGCGAGTTGACCCACTTTATTTGCCAAGGCTTCATGAGCTTTATCTCTCGCCTCAAATTCCATCTTAATCTCTTGATTTGAAGTGGTGATGGCATTCATGATGGCTTGAGGTTGAGGGTATTCATTATAATAATCATCATACACCTCTCGGTAACTTGAGAAATGTGGCAATTTGGGTTCATAGCAGTACTCTTGATAATGTGGTGGTGATGGATTATCGTATGGATAATATGAGGATGGACCATTGAAATCTTCATAGTCCGCCCTCCTATATTCAAACAATCCGCTGAGGTAGTCTTCCCGATCCTTGTTGGCTTGAACTTTTTCGTGGAAAACAAAACAATCTTCTAAATAATGCTCCCTGCTTCCGCAACACTCACACGGATCATCATCTACCCAATTCATATTGAAAGAAAGTACCTGCAAAACATGTACCTGCACAAACAAGCTCGACCACCCGAAGTAAAATCACGAATATACAAGAAAAAGGAAAGAAAATAAATAAACTAAAATCGAACAAGCAATGAAATACTAAGCGCACTAGCTCCCCGGCAACGACGCCATTTTGACGTGACCGTGTCGTCCCGATCAGTCAAAAACCCAAATAAACCTAGGTAGCTAGGGTAAGTCGCGTATCATATCCACGAAGAGCATGTGGTTAATATCGCACGACCTGTTCGATTAGTTAGACTATTTACAAACAATGTACAACGTGATTATGAAGTTTGCTAATTTTATTTGTTCAATTGATTTGAAAATAAATCGGAGTGAACCAACAATAGGTATTATCTAAAACACTTGTGATTAACTAAAATTGCAACTAAAATACTAACTAGAAAGTTGAAACAAGAAATGAGAATACGGATCACACCCGGTTCGATAATTGCAAGACCTAGGGTTCCTACATGTTTTAACTTGATTCAATTGCATATAGTGATTAACGGATTACTATCATGAAGCTTAGGTGCCAATTGCTATCAACGTCATAGACAACGGACCGTAATGCACTTCGTTGCCTCGGACATGTAAATCCTAACCTACGATAAGGCATAAGTGCACAAATTCATTTCGCAAAGTCATAACTTTATCATCGTTCGACAATTCACAAATTCAATTCAAATGCACGACAATTATCATAAGTTTCAAATACTAAACAATTTGTCACAAAACCAAATTAAAATACAAATGTATAAACCCTAGAAATCTTACAACATCTACACCGGGGTGAAACCGACGAGACTAGCCGCTCATCAGACTCGTCCGATCAAAAGCTTGATATGAAGTGGCATGATTGATTCGGTATGTTGCGGACTGAAGAAAATCGATGATGTTGAGTGATGAAAAAAATTATTATACGGCTACCCAAAATTTTGATCATGTGCCCTCCAATATCGAGAGTCCTAAAGCCTTTTTTTATGTTTGAGAGAGAGCCCAAAATTATTTAATGTTGCTGCCCATTTGTCGAGATAAATGGCTCAATCCCCCTAAATGATTATTCCCTTTTGTTATTATAAGAGCCCATAAAAATCGTGAATCATAGAATGTATTTTTAAGAACCCAAAAAGTAATTAATGTGGCTGCTAATTGTCGATAGGATGCTGCCAATCGTGATGGATCATGAAGCCCACCATAATTAATTTTTGTTGCTGAATTTTGTGGATAGTGGGCTGCCCACTAATTCGATGATGATGATGATGTGATAAAGGCCCAAAAGTCTTTCAACTCCTACCAAAAATCGATCCACCCACCAAACACATGTGCAGCCTCTTTTTCATTCCTTCCTAAGTCACGTGATGTCCAACATGTTTAGCCACCACTAGGTTGACTTGTGATGATAATGTTGATGACTTTAAAAATCACATGATACTCCTATTTCCTCTTATGCATGATGATAATGTTCTTGACTTTCTTGGTTGCCTTTTCTCTTGAGGTTCACGTGATATCTATTCAACCATGATGTTGATGTAGTGAGTTATAATAACAATCATTAAATTATACCCACTTCACGCATTTTTACCTGCAGACACACAAACACTTGCAATAAACCAATTCCAAGCATATAATCATATAAAACAAGCTAAACCACGTAAAATCAACACTTAAACACCCATGTTTCACACTCTCCATCATGCAGCAAGCACAACTGTAAGATAACATGCATAACATCAATCACTGTTCAAGTTAATACTCAACGAAAGACCCAACTTTCGTCGGCTTTATTCATGGCGAAACTACCATAAGTTTCGTCGGCTTTATTCATGGCGAATCTACCATAAGTTTCGTCGACTTCAATCATTTGTTTCAGTCGAGCATAAGTGATGGCGAAACATCAATGGGGTGGGTCCATCTTTCGTCGGGCTCACATGCACCATTTGTTTCATCGAGCACTGCTTTTGTTATAATAGGTTTTATTTAAAAGCCCAAACATTAAGTCACCAAATAACTAACTTAAATGAAATCATTTTAAAATAAAACACGTGACATAACGTACAACGAAATGTGAAACAGGGATGCAAAACCGATGACGCGTAAAGGAAAAGGTCTTGGAATCTCGGGTTGTCACATCATCCCCAACTTGAAAGAAATTTCGTCCCGAAATTTGATAAGCAATCCTAGACAAGTGCTCCCAAGCAACAAGGTGTTAGATCAGGATGACTGTGGATTTTTTTCGGGTACCACATCATCCCCAATTTGAAAGGGAATTTCGTCCCGAAATTCGCCTATGACCACAAAAGTTGGTTCAACCACTTGAACAATTAAGGATATTAGAGCTTTAACAGATCTTTACGTTCCCTCGTGAACTCCGGTCCACGTCTTAAGTTTCAACGAACTCTCATGATTGTCATATGACTTATGCTAACGAACCTTGAACTCTTGGTCCATGTTTTCGATAGATTCCCTGATAAATACAACTGGTCCGATAACTTCAGACTCTGGTAAGGGTATCACAAGTGTTTCATCGGACAAACACTTCCTTAAATTCAAGGTATAAATATCATCGTGAACGTTATTCCATTTCGTCAGTTAACTCAAGTTTGTGAGCCATGTCACCGATTCGTTCCAGAGATCCGGATGTCCCAATGCATCATAAAATAAGCTTTCCACGTTGTCTATAGCGTACCGCACCCTCCCAGGGTGGGACTTTCGATTATGACACATTCGCCTACAGCGAACTCCTAGTGTTTCCTAAGCTTATCAGCTTTTGTGACAGTCATACGTTGCCGTCAAACAATTTCCGATCCAAGCAATCTTTAAGAGTTTCGAGTACAAGTCCTGGATCTGTGATTAGGTTGTCACCCACCTTAATCCAACAAGGAGATTAGCGTTACTGTCCATGCGATGCCTCAAACAGAGCTGTATGCATACTTATACGGTAACAGCTGCAGTCGAGCTCTCCCAAAGATAAGTGTCCTTCTCAAATGTTTACTAAAGTCGATCACGCACATGCTCGCAACATGTCTTCATGTTTCCGGATGGTTCGTTACTCTGCTCGGTTGTCCTACAGTGATAAGTAATGCTCATGTCCAGATGTGAGCCAAGGGTGTTGCGTATTGCCCGCCTTAAATCAGGTATAGCTCAAAATCAAAGGTAACAGGAGTTGGCACCTCGTGCCTAAATTCCGTCTCTCCTAGAGGAATATTCACAAGCTGAGAAGACTCGTCAGGTCCCTTGATTTCAAGAAGGTGTGTTGGCTACATGAGGCGATCAACGATCATCCATGTGTTACTGTTTCCGTTTCTAGTTGTAAGTAGACTAGTGACAAAATTCATGGCAGTCTGCTCCATCTTCCATATGGGTGTTGCCGGTTTCTGATACTTCGCCTTGACTTTCCCACAAGTCAAACGTCATACACATACATTGCTAGGTGGGTTTTCATGCCCAATCATTAGTACAAGATTTACAGATCCAAACATCTTTCATCAAAACCCAGATGACTAGAATTTCAAAGCCGGTGTGCTTTGCTCAACACAATTCCCTACCGTTGCCATGAAATGAGATTCACATTCGTTCCATGAGGTAGTGAATATCGTCCGTCTTGCCAAAGTTGCTCCTCCA
The DNA here is from genome assembly GCA_030545235.1 of Helianthus tuberosus. NCBI lineage: Eukaryota > Viridiplantae > Streptophyta > Magnoliopsida > Asterales > Asteraceae > Helianthus > Helianthus tuberosus. Next base: position 43,629,244 of record CM060426.1, on the reverse strand, counting down.
TGCCTCGCATGGACTCAACTTGAAAATTCTCCTCTGTTAGTTCTTTAGTTTGAACAGAACGAGTCTAATCAGGTAAGTTAGAGTCGATAGTGAGCTGCAAAGCTCATACACGTTCGAGTTCCACAGTCGTAATCCTCCAAAAGTTCTATCCAGCGATGCCATTAACTGATTTTGCTCTTCCGAGACCAGGGTACACGGGAGGCCCTTGTGATCGGTCTAAGTAACGCATTCGGTACCGTCCAAGTAATGAATCCAAGTAAATCCAAAGACCACGGTTTCCACCTCCGGTTGTGTGTCGTACAGTTCCTCTTGTAACTCCATTACGTAAGTCATCACTCTCTTGTGTTGCGTCAACGTGTAACTGGGACTCTTATTCGAACCATAAGGATATACCACTGAATCACCCGCACCCTCGGGTAAAGACGATGCTCAGTGCATTGCAGAGTTGGGATTCGAAAGCTGGAAAGACGTCCTCCTGTTTTGTCTTTCATGAACACAACACCCTGCTGTGCTAGAGAGATTTAAGCTGCGCGACCTTTGAAAATCCTGTGATTATTCTGTGATAGTATCAAGCGAGACCAAGAAATTGATGTATCCTCGAAAGACTCTTTGGTGTCGATAAGTTTCCAACCAAAACGGATCTTAGCGAGATCCACGTGCATTCCCACTTCGTTGATTATATGACCCAAAAAGGGTACCTCTCGAATCAAGAAGTTACATCTATCAAGACTTCGCGCGGTGTGGCTCCTCCCCCAGGAGCTCTCAAATAAGATACAAAGCTATCCATGATGTTCTTTTCTCCTGGAAAGGATTCAAAATGTCATCCAATAGCATGGTCGGTTCACATGATCCATAAAGCTGCTGGTGTGATAATTACCCCAAAGGTCATGGAATACAAAGTCATATGGCCGAATTGCGTCTGATAAGTCGCTTTAAGAACATTCTCCCCTTGGACTTCCATCTGATAATAGTTCATTCGTAAATCAATCCTCGAATGAAAGCTCGTCCCTTGCAACTAGTCGACAGGTTGTTAATACATGGTCGAGGCAAACGGTTCTCAACTGTTGCCTTAATGAGTTCTCGATAATCAGCACACACAAAAAAGGCTTATCTTCACGGATATAACTGGGGCTTCCCTAAAGCGAAAACTAGGTCCGACAAAAATCCTGTCCAACAGTTCTCGTATTCGGAGCTGCCTCTGGCGTGAGATCAACTGAGATTCCGACTAACAGTTGTGGAAGTAAACCTGAAAGTTCCTCGAATAGCACACTGAGATGAGTCACAAACAATTGGTGGATCCTCGATCCTATTTTCCTTAGCCTTATCATCAGAAACGGTTGCTAACATAGCAGGGTCATCCCTCCGTAGACGCTTCTGGGCCCTCATAGCTGGAATGGCGCTAACTCTTGCACCCCTCTGACGTTTTAGAACAGACAACGGTCTTCCACTAGGGAGAAGGATAGACAAGACTACTTTCTTACAAGGTATATCTGCGCGATATCTGGATAACCAATCCACCCTAATGATATTCACTAATTTATACATATTTTAGTCCCCCATTTAATGCGTTTTCGGCTGTAAAACCGTCATTCGGATACTTAATCAAGTATACTTTTGTTTACAGGCCTAAAACAGCATACCAGACAAGATGATAGTGAAAACAAGGATTTTTCGGGCGAAACGAATGAACTGCGAACATTCTGTCGAAAATTCTGACCTGGGCAAGTTGCACCCCCGTGCGACTGGTGGCACCCCCGTGCGGATGGGACAACAAGGCTCATCTCGGTGATGCACCCCTGTGCGACTGGTGGCACCCCCGTGCGGATGCGACAACAAGACCCATCTCGGTGATGCACCCCCGTGCGACTGGTGGCACCCCAGTGCGGATGCGACAACAAGGCTCATCTCGGTGATGCACCCCCGTGCGACTGGTGGCACCCCCGTGCGGATGCGACAACAAGGCCCATCTCGGTGATGCACGCCCGTGCACCCCGTGGCACGCCCGTGCGAGATATGACGTCATGCGGTATGGTGCACCATACCTCCAATAATGCAAAAAGTGCACGGTCGTGCAACAGGACGCACGACCGTGCGAAATCGAAATTATATAAAAAACTTGCAGAAAAATTCTGCTCGGAACTCTGGAATTTTGGAGAGCAATTCAGGCGATTTTCAGGCTCCGGAGGCTTTTGCTTTCACCCGGATTCAAGCCACATCAATTACTATCCGGATTCTTAATCTTATGCTTGTTTATGGTTTGGTTTTCTAATCTTTCCATTATTTTGTTAATCTTTCAAGCATTTAGATTAATGTTTATGTATTATTGTAGCCTTTGGGCAAAAACACAACAATCCCTTGTTTGATTACAATCATTAGTATGTTAATCTTTGTTTGTAATGACATTTGGAAATATTTTCTATGTTAATCTTTGATGATTAGTTTGCAACCTTGTTATTGATATTGATTTCTTGATTATAAGTAATTGTGTTGGATGATTAGTATTTGGTTAGTTAAGATAGTTGAAAAATGAAGCTTAATTAATCTTGTATTAGTAAACTTTGAACTTGGTTAACTAGTTTAGCTTTGTTTAAATGTGTGTATCATGATACTAGAGATGGTTAGTGATTTAATAAAATGTAATTATTGTTAATCAAGAAAGCTTGCCGTCACGTAAGGACCTAAACGGGTTAAATGGTGTCGTTATGAATTCTTGCCATGATTTGTTAACTTAGTTAGTAGTTTAGGCCAAAATTGCTATCTTGGTGAATTTATGTGTAAGATTTGTAAAATGAACTCGGTTGTGATTTAATCTAGTTTATGCTTGTCTCGGTGGTTGCATTGTGTTTATCGGTGTCGCTTTCCTTGATTAAGTGCGGTTAGAAAACTCCTAACGGATGACTAACTTATTTTTAAGAGATTTTCAGAGACATTTATCAATTGCACGTTAAAGAACAATTTTAGGTGGTTAAAGTGTGTTTATCGTTTTAGCTTTCCGAATGATTGTCATGTTAGGATTCCTGAAAGGGATACTAATTGTCTTAAAATGGAGAATTGACCGAATGCTTCTAGTGCAAAAACCGACTTAGTTGACATACTTTGGTTGTGTATTAAGCAAGGCTATTTATCTATTTTCTACTATGTTTTATAAGTATTTGTTTATGCTTACTTTAGTTTATTAAAAATCAAACAACTTATGTTTTTACCGGTAGTTTAGTGACAAAGGTCTAGTATTATTCCTCCGCCCATTTCCTTGGATCGATACTTGGTTCTTACCGATACTTTACTACATATATGACGGGGTACACTTGCCTCTTTCGTGTGTGTTTTGATGTTAAAGTAATAATCACTTTTATAAATTTAAAACCGAATCGTGTGTTTATTCATGATAAAAATATGTATATACGCGCACACGTCAAGTTTTTGGCGCCGCTGCCGGGGAAATGGCGAGTTTTAGGAACGACCCGAGTCATTGTGTTATCGGTGTATATACTTGTTAATATTTGTGTATACTTTCTTGATTATTTATTTGTTTGTTTATTTGTTAATATTTCTTGCTTCTATTTCATTTATTCGTTTTCCAAGTCATTTTTTGTACACTTGTAAACTTTTGTTTCATTTATTTATTTAATCCGGATTTATTATTTATTTATTCTTTGAGTTTTCGGCTCCTAAAAATCATTTTTACAATAGCCGATTCGATTATTTTTATTGCTTTAATTTTTATACAATTTTGGGGCCATTTTCGGATTTTTATAAAATTTTCAGCCCATTTAAAATAATATTCTGTTTCATTTCAGCTAAAAAAAAGATTAAAAAAAATTTGTTGCGCCTTTTTCCAGGAAAACTTCATTCACGTTGGACAGGACCATACACAGTAAAAGAGGTATTTTCTTATGGGACTGTTGCAATAGAGAACGCGGACGGCATTATTTTCAAAGTGAATGGGCACCGCTTGAAGCTTTACGTTACCGGGCCGATCGAGTCGGCGGTGGAGGTTATCGAACTCCACGCCCCGCACACATCATAAGTGTGGGGACATGAGTCTTGCTATCGACTCGCCGACAAAAATTTAGCATGAGTCTTGCTATCGACTCGCCGACAAAAATTTAGCATGAGTCTTGCTATCGACTCGCCGACAAAAATTTAGCATGAGTCTACGCTACTGACTCGTGGACTAAAAATGTAGCACGAGCGTCTTTGGCGCTTTAAGGGTAAAATCGTCTACTTTTTTGTTTTTGTAGTTTTAGCGTAATTTAGGTGTGTTTAGTAGTTTACGTTAGTTTGTACAATTTTTATACATACCGAGCGAAGGTTCTATGTTGCGATATGGTTAAAACAGTTTGCGTGTGAAAAAAATGGCGAAAAACGGCCAAAACAGTTGCTGGAAATGGCTTCTGTAGAAAAAACTGTTATCCGCAGCTATTGCACGACCGTGCCATGAGTCGCATGACCGTGCGTTTGCGGGCTGGCCTGCACTAGGAGTCGCACCCCCGGTGCATCTCCGAGAACAGCGTGCAGGGTTTGAACAATGTCGGTCATGCACGACCGTGCGAGAGGCAGGGGCAGTTTTGTCATTTGTACATTATAAATACCCCCATCTGCAGCCCCCATTCACATAGTTTATGTTGCAACTAGATTCTCCCTTGTGTTTTATTTTGTTTTGCTGTACCTTGTGACATACTTGCAGATTTTGGCTATCACATCTTGGACCGGAGCACATCACAGATACAGCTTGGAAGTCTCGTTGCATCACAATCATCTTGAGGGGAGTATTATTCTCCTTTATCTCTATATTTCGGGTTTCGCATTGGGGACAATGCGAAGTTCAAGTGTGGGGGGGTTAACTTTGTTAACTTTGTTTGTCCTAAAAAAAAATCAGAAAAATCATTCAAAAATATCTGTATTTTTGTATTTATTTTTAGTAAATAAACCGGTTAGTTGTGTTTTAGACAGCTTCGGACTTGATAAAAACTCGACAAGCAAAATAAATTTTGAAAAGAAAACCGGAAAGCGTGACAAACAAAGAAAGACTTGCATGATAGTTTTCACACTTTTACCCATTCCTTCCGTTACGTGAGCATGTTTGAGCCTTGAAATTATTATATATTTGTTCATTTCGGATGTAGGAGTGAGCCGGATGTCATGTGTAATTTAGAACTTGTCACTAGTATGCTTGTTAAGACCATGAACTTGCGGAATTGTGTAGAAGTGATAGAGGCACTTAGATTACCCCTTTGTTGTTAGCCTTGTTCTTTGTGTTGTGTTTCCCGTTAACCTTACATTACCCTTTAGGATTAACCATATCGAGCCTTCCCGTTTACCTTTGTTTACCCACATTATCGCCCACTTAGCCAAATTTAGCCTTTTTATGTTTTAAACCCTTTTGTGTTGAAACTCGGTCAAAATAATCGTTTAACTAGCATTTGTTTTAGTTTATTGTATGATTAGTTTGCAAAAAAAAAAACCACAGAAAATAAAACACCCTAAAATTGGGTGAAGTTGACAAAAATCGAGCAATTTTGAATGCTAAAATGTTAAAATTTCGTTGATGAGCTCGATTTCGCAAAAGTCGCCTTTTTAAGGCGTTTGTATGTATAGTTGTATTGTTTGGTGCTAGTTAAACGCTAAAACTGAGTTTTAACCATTTCGCCACTTTAAATATCCATTTCCATACCCTTCGCCCAAGCCTAACGTTACACCCCGTAAAGACCTCTTGATTTACACTTTTTCGCATGTTAGTTGGTGGAGACGAGATCTTATGACAAGCTTATGATATTACACATTTCATTGACGAGGCATTGAGTGTTTGCACATACACATTTTATGTATGTTTCACAAATAAAACCGAGTGTGTGTGAACATTGTGAGTTGTGTGAAGATTAGCATGTTAAGTCAATTGAAAGTGAGTCACGGCTTTTTGGTTATCGCTATATATTTGCATATGCTTGTTTGGTTTGATTCATTTGATGTTGTCTTTCGAAAAACCGGCTAACCGTTTGTAGTTGTTTCAATAAATAGTTTGTAAATTTTCGTTCTTGTCAGTTTCTATCTTTTATTGCATTTTAGTTTAGCTTGCTTGAGGACAAGCAAGGTTCAAGTGTGGGGAGATTTGATATTCACTAATTTATACATATTTTAGTCCCCCATTTTATCCCCATTTTATGCGTTTTCGGCCGTAAAACCGTCATTCGGATACTTAATCAAGTATACTTTTGTTTACAGGCCGAAAACAGCATACCAGACAAGATGATATTGAAAACGAGGATTTTCCGGGCGAAACGAATGAACTGCGAACATTCTGTCGAAAATTCTGACCTGGGCAAGTTGCACCCCCGTGCGACTGGTGGCACCCCCGTGCGGATGCGACAACAAGGCTCATTTCGGTGATGCACCCCCGTGCGACCGGTGGCACCCCCGTGCGGATGCGACAACAAGACCCATCTCGGTGATGCACCCCCGTGCGACTGGTGGCACCCCAGTGCGGATGCGACAACAAGGCTCATCTTGGTGATGCACCCCTGTGCGACTGGTGGCACCCCCGTGCGGATGCGACAACAAGGCCCATCTCGGTGATGCACGCCCGTGCACCCCGTGGCACGCCCGTGCGAGATATGACGTCATGCGGCAATAATGCAAAAAGTGCACGGTCGTGCAACAGGACGCACGACCGTGCGAAATAAAAATTATATAAAAAACTTGCAGAAACATTCTGCTCGGAACTCTGGAATTTTGGAGAGCAATTCAGGCGATTTTCAGGCTCCGGAGGCTTTTGCTTTCACCCGGATTCAAGCCACATTGTCTCGTTTAGCTCAATTACTATCCGGATTCTTAATCTTATGCTTGTTTATGGTTTGGTTTTCTAATCTTTCCATGATTTTGTTAATCTTTCAAGCATTTAGATTAATGTTTATGTATTATTGTAGCCTTTGGGCAAAAACACAACAATCCCTTGTTTGATTACAATCATTAGTATGTTAATCTTTGTTTGTAATGACATTTGGAAATATTTTCCATGTTAATCTTTGATGATTAGTTTGCAACCTTGTTATTGATATTGATTTCTTGATTATAAGTAATTGTGTTGGATGATTAGTATTTGGTTAGTTAAGATAGTTGAAAAATGAAGCTTAATTAATCTTGTATTAGTAAACTTTGAACTTGGTTAACTAGTTTAGCTTGGTTTAAATGTGTGCATCATGATACTAGAAATGGTTAGTGATTTAATAAAATGTAATTATTGTTAATCAAGAAAGCTTGCCGTCACGTAAGGACCTAAACGGGTTAAATGGTGTCGTTATGAATTCTTGCCATGATTTATTAACTTAGTTAGTAGTTTAGGCCAAAATTGCTATCTTGGTGAATTTATGTGTAAGATTTGTAAAATGAACTCGGTTGTGATTTAATCTAGTTTATGCTTGTCTCGGTGGTTGCATTGTGTTTATCGGTGTCGCTTTCCTTGATTAAGTGCGGTTAGAAAACTCCTAACGGATGACTAACTTATTTTTAAGAGATTTTCATAGACATTTATCAATTGCACGTTAAAGAACAATTTTAGGTGGTTAAAGTGTGTTTATCGTTTTAGCTTTCCGAATGATTGTCATGTTAGGATTCCCGAAAGGGATACTAATTGTCTTAAAATGGAGAATTGACCGAATGCTTCTAGTGCAAAAACCGACTTAGTTGACATACTTTGGTTGTGTATTAAGCAAGGCTATTTATCTATTTTCTACTATGTTTTATAAGTATTTGTTTATGCTTACTTTAGTTTATTAAAAATCAAACAACTTATGTTTTTACCGGTAGTTTAGTGACAAAGGTCTAGTATTATTCCTCCGCCCATTTCCTTGGATCGATACTTGGTTCTTACCAATACTTTACTACATATATGACGGGGTACACTTGCCTCTTTCGTGTGTGTTTTAATGTTAAAGTAATAATCACTTTTATAAATTTAAAACCGAATCGTGTGTTTATTCATGATAAAAATATGTATATACGCGCACACGTCACCTAACTACTGCATCAAAACTGACAAGGGTAGTAGAAGGAAGGTCGACATTGAACACTGGTCCCACAAGGTTGAGTTTGCATCCCAACAATCATATGAGGTTTCAGTTAACTTGCCATCAGCCGATTCCACAGCAGGTTCGGTTTCAAGAAGAATCAGGGTTAAGCAAAACAGTGACGAAGCAATTAGTGTGACAACCGGTAATTTACGGCTCCTAATTACATGATTAACAGACAATTAACGCGACAATAATTAGTGTTTACGACACAAATTAATTTAATTAGGGCCTCAGTAAGCTTAGGAACGCTTATGCGGTTCTACAGTGTGCGTGTGACGATCTGCGGAGATACTACTAGAAATTAAACGGTAATAAACTGAAACCGTACAAAATACTGACGACACCGACAAATATGGATGTTACACGAATATTTTATACTCATGGAGTTTGGGTCGCGATATTGGGTCTCGTAGGAATTACGGGCCACTTACACATAAGATGGACTTGTGGGCCCCGGGCCCAAGCCCAAAACCCACAAGCCTAAACCTACTCATAAGATATCAGATCTTATCAAATCTTTATAAGATCCCTGCAAAATCAACTAAATCTTATAAAAGCTCAACTAAATCTCTACAAAATATCTTGTAGAGATCTTGTCTCAATAAAAGTGACATCCGACCTGTATGTAATTTAAATACCTAAAAGACAATATAAACCTTCCATCTGCCCTCATTCTATTTATACACAATACACACACATAACTTTACCTACAACATCAAACACCCAGACTTACATCCACTCCCTCCCTCTCGAGTTCAACACAGCAACACCCCCACTTTCACCTCTCGATCTCCCTCTTGTCTGTCTGATGAACATCACCGGCGACCGGACTCCTCCGGCGAGCCCCCATAACCACCGTCCTCTGTCTCTCACACTTACACATCCCTGATGCCTTGCACCACTTTCTTTGGCCACCCCCAGCCCCTGTTATCTTTGAATTGACGGCCGGCCACCACCAATCGGTGGTGGCGTGCAGCGATGAGACGGAGAGAGAAAGAGCAGGCGGAGAGAGAGAGACGAGGCAGAGGTGAACGGAGGAACCAGAACCACCGCTGATCGGCGGCGGCGGCGGTAACACGGTGCTGGCAGCGGTAGGTTTGTTTACCCGGCGGTCCTTGCCGTTATCCGTCGGGTTTACCGGTAAGTCGTCTCGCCTAATTCTTTTCATTGCATTCTGATGAAGATGATGATGAACAGTGGATTTGGTCATGTTGGCTCGTTTATATCCGGATCGGTTCAGATTAGATGATGGCTCGGGTCACGTCTCGTGGTTCAAGTTCAGACAACAGTGGTTAAGCGGTCAACCCGGTTGACTCGGTCAACTCACCGAGTCAACTCAGTCAATTCGGTCAAAGCAATCAAGATCAGCAGGTTCAGGTCAACAAAGACATCTGGTCAGCGGGTTCGAATCTCGGTTTGAGATACATCAGTTTCGAGTCGGTTGACTCGGTCAAACCGAGTCGACCCGGTCAAACCTGGTCAACAGTGAGTTGACTCGGTCAACTCAGTCCGCGTTTCGACATGAAGACTTGGTAAAAACTAATGACACGTTTAATATTTTCGTGTTTTTATACTTACGTGATAACGAGCTCGAACCAAACCAAATAACGAAAATGATAGTTAAAGAGTACTTTGATTTATTATTTCGTTTATATAAACTGATGATACGTAATTATTGTTGAAGTATTGATTGAATTTTGAAATTATAAAGATAACTTGTGTTGTCGGGCCGTCCAAAAACAGAGGAAACTCTGCCCGTTTTTCGAGAAAAATCCGTAAACACGACACGTATTATAGTTTCAAAAACGACACTTAATGGAATTCGAGTTTATAATATTTCAAACCTTGATATTTCCAAACGCTTTTACAAATAAATATAATGTTATATTTATTCCGAACGTCGTTAACTCGTATCCTTTTACAAAATAAATATAACTTATATATTTATTTCGAATATCAAACAACACGACTTTGTTGTATAAAATAAATATAGTTATATATTTATTTCAACATCGAACGACTCGATGATACTTCTGTAAAATAAATATAACTTTTTATATTTATTTCGAACGCCTAAACGACATATACACATATTTTGATAACTTTCATACAAGACGCGATATATAATACAAGTTTATTATATATTACTTTCATACGAATATTCCTTTATATCAACATACGACTTCTTAAAACGAGCTAACAAGTATAACTTCTTCGCTTCTTTTAAGTTGACAATTTACCGTCAAATCGTTCGATTAACGATTCGGTAGAGCTCGATTACACGTAGTTAGTTACTGCGTTATTTAGAAACTTATTAGATATTCCGTGTTAGGAATATTGTAGAATGCACGCTAGCAAGTCAAGTCTTGGAAACGACATCACGAAGTCGTAATTAGCTAGCTTTGCACAGGAATATTCAGGTGAGTTCATAACCCCACCTTTTTACGGATTTACATTTTTCTAAATGTTTTTGGGGTGGAAAGACATGCACTTCTGCAAAGCATACAAGATTTTCAATAAACATGAATTATATATTTCTAAACCATGTTACAAAGAACACAAATGGTTTACGAAAAGCTTATATTAGATACCGGTTTTACAAAACAAGTGAGTTCATGCTCCCCCTTTTCTTTTAACTGTTTTCAGTTTTATAACTTCGGGGGTGAAATACATGTACAAATATTACTATGTTTACTAATGGTATGATAACAAGAAGCACACTCGGTAAGAACGAGTACCTAGTGTAACACCCTGGCTTTGCGGAAGCGTGGTTAATTTGGTGTGACTTCTTAATACCATAGCTTAACCATAACAAAGCTATATGAAATAAAATCATGCAAGATCATCCATACGATTAAGTTTTAAAACCAGAGTAACATACCATTGTCTTAGGGACTTACAACCTCATAACATAAAACATTGTCTTGAAAACCATAAACATCAACATGAAATAAAACGCAGTTTAAGATTTGTGACTCGTCTAGGAAAAAGTCACATTTCCTAAACCCGGATGACCTCGGAACCCATATGCAGCGGGAAAACATAACATACCGCGCCAGATCTTTAATTTCCTGAAATACATGTAAGTTGAAAAATCAACAATAATGTTGAGCGAGTTCATGTGTAAGTGAGTAAGTAAACCTTTGTGAGTATAAAAATAGTCTTGGTATGTAGCAAATAAGGGAATTGAGATCACCAATGGTTTGCAAGGCCACTGATATATGTGAAGTGCAAATAGGGAGACTCAAACCTAGCAGATTTCGCCACGGCATTAGTATGTGGACAAAGTCACCCCAAGGTCCGTTTCTAGTTTGGCCTGGGGCTGGGCTCGCTACACCCAGATAGATCTACCGCTCCTGTCCCTCGGTCCCGTTATGAGGACTAATGGCCTCATATTGCTCCTACCCACTCACATGATCTAAGTAGTAAACCTCCTTACGCTAACCATACCGTGTATATAGTACTTGTAATCAAAGTAACATGTATTTCACCCCCGCAGTTAAGAAAACTGAAAACAGTTAGAGAAAAGGGGGACATGAACTCACAGTCGGTGCGTCTCTACCAAGTACTCCAGATCAGGCAGCTGTGCGACGACCTACAAGTGCTAATTCTATTAGACGGACGGCCGTGCCTTAGCTTTATAGTTTAAGTCTTTGGGAAATAGTTAGACAACTATTTCGTGTTTACGTTCTGTATATACTTGGTAGTTAATCTCCTTCCCAAGGATGGGGGATTCAATACATGTGCGTTCAAATTATACCATTAAGTCTCACTTAATATATATATATATATATATTTCCAATTCCAAAATATAAGTATTTTCCTCAAAAATATTATATTTTCATTTCACAAAATTTTTCTCCAATAATACGTTGTTAAAATACGCGTTCATAAATATTTCCGTAAGTGCGTAAGTTACGTTTTAACAATCGAGTGGTAATATACTTACCGGTGTAACTTATATATTTATGGTGAAAGCGTTCGTATTATTTTGGATTTGTTAACGTTCGTAAATATTATTTTTACTCTAAAAATAATATTTATGTATTTTCACAAAATAATCATAAACAGTGTGTGAAAAATATATATTTATCACGTTAAATTTTGTGAAAATCCCACCTCCGAATATTTAGTAAATAAAGTCATGGCGAAATTCATATTTCGAAAACATGTCAAAAATAATTCTAACACTTGTAGTGTAAATAGTTCTAAGTGTTAGGTTTTTAGAAAAATTTCGCCAGAGTTTCCTCTGTAACTGGAGGTGGCCACGCTTTCAAGCGTATCATTTTCTTTAACAAATCAACTCAACAATTTTCTTTATTTGATCAAAACAACTTTCATCACAACAACTAATCAACATATGTATATAAATCGCATAAACTCCATGAACTTGTGATTTATTCAAACTATGAAGTAAATCTCATTACTTTTAGGGGATCTTTATATACAACAATCCGATTTTGTAAAAACCTCGTTTTTAAAGAAATTCCATCTTTACAACTTCTCGTCATCTTTTCCAAAAACAGTTATTTTGTCGAAACTTTGTGTTACACAAGCGTTTACACTCTTGTGTGTTCTAAAAACCATTCGTGTTAGTGTAAGATCCGTCTTTAAAGTATGTTTTCTATTGACACTTGGTTCTTTGAAAATACCATCCGTAGATCCGTAGATCTACTAGTTTTAAACACTATTGTACCAACTAAAACACTTTTACACAAGTTCATGATTCTTGTGTGGTAGAGTTTCATCTTCTAACCCTTGTTATACTTAAGCAAGCTTTATGTCATAATCCAAGATCATGACTAAACCGGGTTAAATGATGATCCGAGCTACCACAACATAGATCGGGTCCAAATAATCACTCAATTCAAATACTACAACATTTACACAACTTATAAGCTTTTAACCACCATTTTAGTGTTTTAAGTAAACTTTAAAGCATCATCTTGCATGTTAACGAGTTTTAACCGATAAAAATCCTTTTAACCACTTTAGAATAGTTCAAGATAGGGATTTAAACATCATACCACTAGCTCGAGGCTAGGGAAGAATCTTGACGAAAATGGCGCGGATAAAAGCAAGATAAAGAGGTCCTTCGCGTTCCGCTTGCTCCAAGACTCCTTGTATACGACCCTCGACTCTTGTATGGACTTGGAATCGGCTGATCAAGATCGAAAATATGATGGATGGGGGTGGGTGGTCTCGGCCGAAAGTGATAGAGAGGGAGAGAGAGCTTTTGAGTGGTGTAAAGTTTAAGTGAAAGGCCAAGTGTGTTTAGTGAACATCTTATAGACATTTAACAAGTGCATTACCCAATGGATTATGTGCACCCTAGATATTAAACATACTAAGATTATAATAATCAAGATGGTACAATGGGGTCACAATGTGACCGAGTTCGGCCAAGGGGGGGGGGGGGTCTCCTAGTCCATTTCCAACTAAAGATTAAGTATTAGTTAGGTTAAACCAAGTTAGTTAAGTAGTTAACTTGGTTAGTTGTGTGTCATGCGTTACAATGGGTGTTGGGGTATCCAAGGACCCTAACTGGCTCAAAAAAGATAAATAATGAAAATAACAATATTTTCATGTTTCGGGTAATGCCCGGTTGTTCGGTTGGATAGTAATCCGTTAAAGCGCTTAATAAAGCTTTAAAGTGTCGTTATTGTTATTTTTAGTGACACAACTTATTTCCGACACTTTGGAAAGTGTCTAGTAATATTTTTCTCATGTTTTGGCACTTTATTAGTTAGCTAAAAGCTGAATTGTTATGTAAAGTGCTGAGTTTTGTACTTAGAGTACGTTTTAGGCACATCCAGTCATTGCGACTTATTCCTAGAGACGCAGTTCTACAACCCTTATATCCCTACACTCACCACTAGTGTAGCAAAATATTTCTGGCTCATACAGGCCTTAGAGGCAGTGTTTGCCTGATGCTGGCTTTATCAGCATGTTCAATAGGTTATCCGTTATAGTGCTACTGTGCTTTTTGTGCATCATGTTTGTCACTAAGGTGCTGTAAGCAAAATATGGAGTGACAACAAATAAAGTATGATGCAAGTAAGTGCATGTATCAGTATGCAAGTAGCAGTTTATTCACAAGTTCAAGCAAGCACAGTAATTAAGCAGTAATTAATTATTAATTAAGTCATACGGATACCTGGTTTAGTGAGGGTTGTCACATTCTCCCCCCGTTAAATAAATTTCGTCCCGAAATTTAAGTTCTGCTTGTAGATGCAGGGTTCTTAGGAAAAAGGTGGGGGTATTTCTCTTTCATCCGGTCCTCACGTTCCCAGGTGTATTCAGGACCATGTCGGGCATTCCAACGAACTTTGACGAGCTTGACACTGCTCCGGCGGGTCTTGTTTACTTTCCAATCCGTGACCTCGACAGGTTCTTCAACGAAGTGGAGCGTGTCGTCAACATGAATCTCGTCGGTGGGAATGGCAACGGTGACTTGAGTTGGACTTTTCTTTAGATTGGATACATGAAAGGTGTCGTGAACACCATGCAGTTCAGCAGGTAGGTCCAACTTGTATGCTACTAGTCCTATTCTTTCCAAAATTCTGAAAGGACCAATGTAGCGCGGATTTAACTTCCCACGCTTTCCGAAGCGTGCCACACCCTTCCAGGGTGAAACCTTCAATAACACCATTTCTCCAACTTGGAATTCCACATGTTTCCGGTTTGGATCCGCATAGGCCTTCTGTCTGTGGCGAGCTGCTTCGATGCGTTTAAGAATCTGCGCGATCTTGTCTGTTGTCTCTTGGACGATTTCGGGACCAGCAAGCTGCCTATCACCTGCGTCAGCCCAACATAGTGGTGATCAGCACTTGCGTCCGTAAAGGGCTTCAAATGGCGCGACACCAATACTGGTGTGGTAGCTGTTGTTGTATGAAAATTCGACCAAAGGCAAATGCTTATCCCAGCTACCGCCCAAATCCATAACACACGCTCTCAGCATGTCTTCCAAAGTCAGTATCGTTCGCTCGCTTTGACCGTCAGTTTGCGGATGAAACGCAGTGCTCAGATTTAATTGTGAGCCAAAAGCCTCTTGGAAGGATTGCCATATCCTTGACACAAACCTTCCGTCTCTATCAGAGATGATCGAGAGAGGCACTCCATGACGTGCGACGATCTCTCTCATGTATATTTCGGCCAATTTGCTCGTATTATCCTTCTCTCTGATAGGTAAGAAGTGTGCTGACTTTGTTAATCGATCCACTATTACCCAAATAGTGTCATGGCCTCTTGGCGTTCTTGGCAATTTCGTAATAAAATCCATGGAGATTTGTTCCCACTTCCACTTGGGAATCTCAGGTTGTTGCAGAAGTCCTGAAGGCTTCTGGTATTCGGCTTTAACCTTGGCGCATGTTAAACATTTGCTCACATACACAGCAACATCGCCTTTCATCCTAGGCCACCAATAATAATCTTTGAGATCCTGGTACATCTTATCCGCTCCAGGATGGATAGAGTACCGCGACTTGTGAGCCTCATCGAAAATAACCTTCCTTAAATCTCCAAACAAAGGAACCCAAATCCTTTTCTCAAAACATAACGTTCCTTCCTCGTTTGGTACCAGTAGCTTCTCCATCCCACGGAGATATTCTTCTTCAAGGTTTCCTTCCTTGAGAGCTTCTTTCTGCGCGGCACGAATGCGCAAGGAAAGATCGGTTCAGATAATCATTTCTAAAGCCCTAACCCTTATGGGCTTGATCCTCTCCTTTCGACTTAGGGCATCGGCGACCACATTCGCCTTCCCTGGATGATACTTTATCTCGCAGTCGTAATCGTTCAGCAACTCAACCCATCGTCTTTGCCTCATATTCAACTCCTTCTGGTTGAATATATGCTGTAGGCTCTTGTGATCTGTAAAGATTGTACACTTTGTACCATAAAGGTAGTGTCTCCAGATCTTTAAAGCAAAAACCACTGCGCCGAGCTCCAAATCGTGTGTGGTATAGTTCTTTTCATGCACTTTCAACTGACGCGATGCGTAAGCAATAACCTTTTGGTGTTGCATCAACACACAACCCAGTCCTTGACGCGATGCGTCGCAGTATACCACAAAATCATCAGTACCCTCTGGTAGAGCTAAGATTGGCGCGTTACAAAGCTTATCCTTCAGTACCTGGAATGCTTCATCCTGTTTGATTCCCCAATCAAACTTCTTATCCTTCTGCGTGAGGAGCGTCAATGGTTGAGCGATCTTTGAAAAATTCTCAATGAATCTTTGGTAATAGCCAGCCAAACCCAAGAATTGCCGAATCTCGGTTGGCGTCTTTGGCGTTTCCCAATCCTTGATCGCCTCGATCTTGGTTGGATCCACGTGGATTCCATCTCCATTTACCACGTGCCCAAGGAATTGCACCTCTCGTAGACAAAACTCGCACTTAGAGAATTTGGCATACAGCTGTTCTTCCTTCAGCAGCTCTAGAATGGCTCTAAGATGCTGCTCGTGTTCAGCCTTCGTCTTTGAATAAATTAAAATGTCATCGATGAATACAATCACGAACTTATCCAAGTACGGCTTGCAAACTCTATTCATTAGATCCATGAATACCGCAGGTGCGTTTGTCAAACCAAATGGCATAACGAGGAACTCGTAGTGCCCATAACGAGTTCTGAAGGCTGTCTTCGGGATGCTTTCCTCTTGTATCCTTAACTGATGGTATCCAGATCGAAGATCGATCTTTGAATAAAAGCTTGAACCTTGAAGTTGGTCGAACAGATCATCAATTCTTGGCAGAGGATACCTATTCTTGATCGTCAGCTTGTTCAGCTCCCGGTAGTCGATGCACATACGGAAACTACCGTCCTTCTTTTTGACAAACAGGACCAGAGCTCCCCAAGGCGAGAAGCTTGGTCGGATAAAACCCTTGTCTAACAACTCTTGAAGTTGTGTCGACAGTTCCTGCATCTCAGACGGAGCAAGTCTATAAGGTGCCTTAGCCACAGGCGCGGCGCCTGGAACTAAGTCAATGCGGAACTCTACTTGTCTCTGAGGTGGCAGTCCAGGTAAGTCTTCTGGGAAGACTTCTGGGTATTCCCTCACGATAGGGATGTCTTCGATTCTTGGCTCAGCAGCCTTTTTATCCACAATGTGTGCCAGGAAGGCAACACATCCCCTCTGCAAACACTTTCGCGCTTTCAGGCAGCTGATAATCCTTAACGGCGTATCACGCTTCTCTCCGTGAACCACAATTGTTTCGCCATCTTCGGTTGGGATACGAACGATCTTTTCATGACAAACTATCTCTGCCTTGTTGCCTGATAACCAATCCATTCCTACCACCACGTCGAAGCTTCCCAACTGGACTGGTAGTAGATCTAAAGCAAACTCACGCTCTCCTAATTCGATCACACAACCTCTGATAACTTCATTGGCTTCTACTAACTTCCCATTGGCCAATTCGATTGAGTAGGGAATATCTAACTTATTAGCAGCTAACCCAAACATATTCTTAAATTCTAACGACACGAAGCTATAATCGGCGCCAGTATCAAATAAAACGGATGCATAGCGTTGATTTACAGGGAACGTACCAGTAACAACATTGGGGTCCTGGCGCGCTTCCCTAGCTTCGATTTGGAACACTCTTCCACGGGCTTGGTTTAACTCTGGGCAGTTCTTCTTAAAATGCCCGATATCACCGCAGTTATAGCATCCAAGTCTTTGCCCGTTTCCACCTCCATTTCCAGCTTGGTTGTTGTTTTGGTTTGCATTGCCAGCTTGGTTCACATTGTTGACCCGATTCCCGTTTCCTCCATTGTTCCCCTGTGGGCGATTTCTAATACCACCACGGTTATTATTTCTATTCCCAAATCCTCCCTGGCCTCCCCGGCCAGCACTAGCCCAACAAGAATCTTTCGAGTGGCCCGGCTTTCCACATGCTTCACATATTTTCACATTACAATGGCCAGTATGGTGGCGTTGACAGGTATTACACTTGGGCTGGGTGCCCTGGTATCCTTTTCCTTTCTTTCCACTGCCAGCTGATCCTCCTTTCTAAACCGCCACACTGGCGCCCTGCTTGAAGTTTGAGAACTTCCGTTTGTTACCTCCTGATGACTCGACGTGAGTCTCTTTCTTCTTCGGCTCTACTTCATCAAACTTGTTCAAA
Organism: Helianthus tuberosus; assembly: GCA_030545235.1. Classification (NCBI taxonomy): domain Eukaryota; kingdom Viridiplantae; phylum Streptophyta; class Magnoliopsida; order Asterales; family Asteraceae; genus Helianthus; species Helianthus tuberosus. Next base: position 43,611,054 of record CM060426.1, on the reverse strand, counting down.
CGAATAGCCTCCTCAGTGAGAGTTACGCTCAAATCGATCGCCTCAGTAATGGTCGCAGGCTTGGATGAGGTTACCATGCTTATGATTTGAGGAGCTAGTCCCCAAATGAAGCGTTCAATTCTCTTGAACTCAGGAGTGACCATGTAGGGTACCACATGCGATAAGTCATGGAACCTTTGAACGTACTCTGCGATCTTTAGACCGTCCATTTTTAAATGCCAAAACTCGGTCTCCAATCTATGGATTTCTGCGCGAGAGCAGTACTTTTTGCGCATAAGTTCCTTCAGTTCGGTCCAGGTTAGCGCGTAGGCAGCAGCTTCACCAAGTGTCTGTACTTTTAGATTCCACCAGGATAGGGCTCCATCTAGAAACAGCCCTGAGATATAGGTGACTTGCTGATCCAGCGCGCACTTGCTCATGCGAAGAACAGATTCGGTTTTCTCAGCCCAACGAACAAAGGCGACAACACCTCCTGTGCCATCAAAGTTGACTGGTTTGCAGTCCAGAAACTGCTTGTAGGTGCACCCATGAGGTGGATTATTGTTGTTGCCATTGTTGTTCGTGCTGCTGCCGCTGGGTCCTCCTTGTGAAGCGGCGTATTGTGCGATGGCAGCAGTGATAATTTGCTGGAGTTCTGCCTCATTGGTAGGCATGCGTGTCTCACGTCTCGGCGGCATCTTCTAAAAGATGGTTTACGTTGGTCAGGCCATAGTAAAACGTACGTATATAGTAATAGTAATAGCACATAACATCTCATGTTATCAACACATCACAAATACCAATCACACAACCTCCCATGTCATAAAAATATAAATAAGCAATCAAGCGAATCAAATATGGTGAGAATACTGCGATTGCCATATATCGAGACCACATAGTAAGTGTATCAGTACATCCCTGTGTCATACAATCATCAATCAACTAGGGGCTACATCACCCCTGTCCAAAAACTATATCGTCTCAGTGTCAAATACAACATCAAATACATGTCAACAAAAGTCAGGATCATAAAGTAGTCTCCAAAAATGATGTGCAGTCCAACAATCGCCGTCTTCTCACCCTCGTCTACCCAAACAGCACTGATGAGCTCTATACAGATGGTGGTGGAGGAGGGGGAAAGTGGGTGTAAAACAAACGACGTAACTGGAGCCAGTCCTCCTCCATGGCTCGCTGGGTATGAATGATAGAAGCAACCTGCTGCTCTAGTGTAAAGAGACGGGCAGCATAATCTGGAGGTAAGGGTCGAAATGGCTGCAGAGGAGAGTGTGTCTGACCATGGCACTGGCATGGTGGCAGCTGAGCTCTCTCAAGCTCCTGGATGCGCTGCGTGTGTGACTCGTGTTGGGTGACAAAAGACATCAAAACGTCCTCGATAGTATACCCCATGTGGAAAGAATGGTAGGGGTCGGTAGGTGGCATAGCAGAGTCTGGTGCCCAAAGGAACGGCTCACTGGTGGGATCAAAAGGTGCCACATGAAATGGAGCAACAGAGGGTGGAACAGATGACATCTAGGGCATGAAGGGGATAGACATCGGTACATGCCCAAAAGGATGGGCTGAAGAACCCTCTCCAGGCCTCGCTGGAGGTACAAACTGAGGAACCTGAAAGGAAAAATCAACATGTCGTGTATCAGGGATCTGAGGGGGAAAAGGTGGAACATCCTCATCAGCAGGTATCCAACCGTGCTATGCATGCTCATCTGGTGGATCCATGTGTGCCGTGAACAGTGCATGCTCGGGCTCTAGTGTGATGGGATCAGGTGGGGGAGCGACAAAAGGGTGAATAGGTGCAATGTGCTCAACAGGATGGTCAACAGGTATATCAACAGCAGGTAGAGGAACAACAGGATCAACAACGACATGATCGCCCTCTAACAAAGGAACATCCACGGGGAGATCATCAACAGGTGGGTCTGCTATAACAGGCTCAATAGGGATGCCAGCATGTACGGGGTCATGCTCAAGTATGGGGTCTAGAGCGGCTGCCTGCTCAGGGGCGACGGCAGGCTCGGGATCATCAAAAGCCATCTCGAAGTCAAACTCGGGGTCGATAGGATCTACTGGGTCAGCTGGGTCCTCCATGGGCTGATCGATAGGTATAAACTCGATATCATGATCCGAGTCGAATCCCGGGGGAAAGATAGGATCAGAATCCTCTATGTCATCATGGTCAAACGCAAAGCTGGGAATAGGTGCAACAGAGGATGCCTGGTCAGGATCAGAATCATGCGCAAAGTGCTGTGCACTCAATGTGTGAGAAGGTGCGGATGCCACAGACTCGAAGGAGTCTGGGACAGGAGAATGTGCAGGCGAATCCTCAGCGGGAACGTTAGCGATCATCAGAAGATCGTCCGCAGGAAGAAGGGCCTCGCCCTGGATCTCGTCCTCAAAGGGCTCATCCTCAAACAGGTCAATATCGCCATCAGCCTCGGCGTCCAGAAGAAAATCATATGCTGGATAAACGGCTAAGGGTATAGGGGCCGGAATCTCTACTAGAGGTAGGTACTCAGCGGGAGGGTCATCTGCAGGCTCATCAGCACCATCGGGTAGTGCGAAAGGCTGGAAATCATCCTCGTCAGTACTGGTATAGTCAGATGTGTGCACCTCGTGCTCGAAGGATGTGAGGTCATCAGATACGATAGGTATGGGTCCAGTGGTGTCCGAAACGCCAGTACCGGCTGAGTCCATGAGTCTGTAACATAAACACAAATATGCTCAAATAATCAGTCATACAATCAGATAATCACATAAGTCACCAAGTAAGGTATCACATAATTCTCCTAGTCCCACTAGCCTAATTCCTCCCAGTCTCTAAGACTGCTCTATCCTCCACCTCGACCTCTTAGATCGAGCCTCGGTCCCCTTGACCGAGCCTCAGCCTTCATGACTGAGCCTACTCTTCCTAGTCTCACTAGCCAACTACCTCGGTCACCTAGACCGAGCCTCGATCCTCCAGACCGAGCCTCAGCCCTCCAGGCTGAGCCTATAAATAATAAAATGTGCTCAACATTTGTTTGTAAAAAGTTTGAATCTGGACTTAAGTGGTATGCAGTAAAATGTTTTCGTGAGAGCCCTAGTGATCATAGTCTAGACTCGAGAAAGAATCCTAGTTCGCTATGATCAGAGCTCTGATACCAAGCTGTCACACCCTGGCTTTGCGGAAGCGTGGTTAATTTGGTGTGACTTCTTAATACCATAGCTTAACCATAACAAAGCTATATGAAATAAAATCATGCAAGATCATCCATACGATTAAGTTTTAAAACCAGAGTAACATACCATTGTCTTAGGGACTTACAACCTCATAACATAAAACATTGTCTTGAAAAACATAAACATCAACATGAAATAAAACGCAGTCTAAGATTTGTGACTCGTCCAGGAAAAAGTCACATTTCCTAAACCCGGATGACCTTGGAACCCATATGCAGCGGGAAAACATAACATACCGCGCCAGATCTTTAATTTCCTGAAATACATGTAAGTTGAAAAATCAACAATAATGTTGAGCGAGTTCATGTGTAAGTGAGTAAGAAAACCTTTGTGAGTATAAAAATAGTCTTGGTATGTAGCAAATAAGGGAATTGAGATCACCAATGGTTTGCAAGGCCACTGATATATGTGAAGTGCAAATAGGGAGACTCAAACCTAGCAGATTTCGCCACGGCATTAGTATGTGGACAAAGTCACCCCAAGGTCCGTTTCTAGTTTGGCCTGGGGCTGGGCTCGCTACACCCAGATAGATCTACCGCTCCTGTCCCTCGGTCCCGTTATGAGGACTAATGGCCTCATATTGCTCCTACCCACTCACATGATCTAAGTAGTAAACCTCCTTACGCTAACCATACCGTGTATATAGTACTTGTAATCAAAGTAACATGTATTTCACCCTCGCAGTTAAGAAAACTGAAAACAGTTAGAGAAAAGGGGGACATGAACTCACAGTCGGTGCGTCTCTACCAAGTACTCCAGATCAGGCAGCTGTGCGACGACCTACAAGTGCTAATTCTATTAGACGGATGGCCGTGCCTTAGCTTTATAGTTTAAGTCTTTGGGAAATAGTTAGACAACTATTTCGTGTTTACGTTCTGTATATACTTGGTAGTTAATCTCCTTCCCAAGGATGGGGGATTCAATACATGTGCGTTCAAATTATACCATTAAGTCTCACTTAATATATATATATATATATTTCCAATTCCAAAATATAAGTATTTTCCTCAAAAATATTATATTTTCATTTCACAAAATTTTTCTCCAATAATACGTTGTTAAAATACGCGTTCATAAATATTTCCGTAAGTGCGTAAGTTACGTTTTAACAATCGAGTGGTAATATACTTACCGGTGTAACTTATATATTTATGGTGAAAGCGTTGGTATTATTTTGGATTTGTTAACGTTCGTAAATATTATTTTTACTCTAAAAATAATATTTATGTATTTTCACAAAATAATCATAAACAGTGTGTGAAAAATATATATTTATCACGTTAAATTTTGTGAAAATCCCACCTCCGAATATTTAGTAAATAAAGTCATGGCGAAATTCATATTTCGAAAACATGTCAAAAATAATTCTAACACTTGTAGTGTAAATAGTTCTAAGTGTTAGGTTTTTAGAAAAATTTCGCCAGAGTTTCCTCTGTAACTGGAGGTGGCCACGCTTTCAAGCGTATCATTTTCTTTAACAAATCAACTCAACAATTTTCTTTATTTGATCAAAACAACTTTCATCACAACAACTAATCAACATATGTATATTAATCGCATAAACTCCATGAACTTGTGATTTATTCAAACTATGAAGTAAATCTCATTACTTTTAGGGGATCTTTATATACAACAATCCGATTTTGTAAAAACCTCGTTTTTAAAGAAATTCCATCTTTACAACTTCTCGTCATCTTTTCCAAAAACAGTTATTTTGTCGAAACTTTGTGTTACACAAGCGTTTACACTCTTGTGTGTTCTAAAAACCATTCGTGTTAGTGTAAGATCCGTCTTTAAAGTATGTTTTCTATTGACACTTGGTTCTTTGAAAATACCATCCGTAGATCCGTAGATCTACTAGTTTTAAACACTATTGTACCAACTAAAACACTTTTACACAAGTTCATGATTCTTGTGTGGTAGAGTTTCATCTTCTAACCCTTGTTATACTTAAGCAAGCTTTATGTCATAATCCAAGATCATGACTAAACCGGGTTAAATGATGATCCGAGCTACCACAACATAGATCGGGTCCAAATAATCACTCAATTCAAATACTACAACATTTACACAACTTATAAGCTTTTAACCACCATTTTAGTGTTTTAAGTAAACTTTAAAGCATCATCTTGCATGTTAACGAGTTTTAACCGATAAAAATCCTTTTAACCACTTTAGAATAGTTCAAGATAGGGATTTAAACATCATACCACTAGCTCGAGGCCAGGGAAGAATCTTGACGAAAATGGCGTGGATAAAAGCAAGATAAAGAGGTCCTTCGCGTTCCGCTTGCTCCAAGACTCCTTGTATACGACCCTCGACTCTTGTATGGACTTGGAATCGGCTGATCAAGATCGAAAATATGATGGATGGGGGTGGGTGGTCTCGGCCGAAAGTGATAGAGAGGGAGAGAGAGCTTTTGAGTGGTGTAAAGTTTAAGTGAAAGGCCAAGTGTGTTTAGTGAGCATCTTATAGACATTTAACAAGTGCATTATCCAATGGATTATGTGCACCCTAGATATTAAACATACTAAGATTATAATAATCAAGATGGTACAATGGGGTCACAATGTGACCGAGTTCGGCCAAGGGGGGGTCTCCTAGTCCATTTCCAACTAAAGATTAAGTATTAGTTAGGTTAAACCAAGTTAGTTAAGTAGTTAACTTGGTTAGTTGTGTGTCATGCGTTACAATGGGTGTTGGGGTATCCAGGGACCCTAAGTGGCTCAAAAAAGATAAATAATGAAAATAACAATATTTTCATGTTTCGGGTAACGCCCGGTTGTTCGGTTGGATAGTAATCCGTTAAAGCGCTTAATAAAGCTTTAAAGTGTCGTTATTGTTATTTTTAGTGACACAACTTATTTCCGACACTTTGGAAAGTGTCTAGTAATATTTTTCTCATGTTTTGGCACTTTATTAGTTAGCTAAAAGCTGAATTGTTATGTAAAGTGCTGAGTTTTGTACTTAGAGTACGTTTTAGGCACATCCAGTCATTGCGACTTATTCCTAGAGACGCAGTTCTACAACCCTTATATCCCTACACTCACCACTAGTGTAGCAAAATATTTCTGGCTCATACAGGCCTTAGAGGCAGTGTTTGCCTGATGCTGGCTTTATCAGCATGTTCAATAGGTTATCCGTTATAGTGCTACTGTGCTTTTTGTGCATCATGTTTGTCACTAAGGTGCTGTAAGCAAAATATGGAGTGACAGCAAATAAAGTATGATGCAAGTAAGTGCATGTATCAGTATGCAAGTAGCAGTTTATTCACAAGTTCAAGCAAGCACAGTAATTAAGCAGTAATTAATTATTAATTAAGTCGTACGGATACCTGGTTTAGTGAGGGTTGTCACACCTAGTGTGACAAGATATAAGAATACAAGAAGCGCACTTGGTGAGGACGAGTACCAAGTATGATGCGTTATGAGAAATGATACGAGAAATTGTGTCACGAATAGGGTACATAAGCACCATTAATCAACAATATACCTAGACCGCAGAACAAAAGGTTAGATCTAACGGGTTTCGGGCAGCCACACTCTCGGTGAGGGCGAGTATCGAGTAGTGCTTTTGTGTCTCAGAATATGCCAACTAAATGCCTAAGGTTTGGTGACTTCCTATGTCGTGTCACATGTTAATGGCCTTGCAACCCATTAACAATCCTGATACTTACAAGAATACTTTATTTACATAAAATTCATACCATACTAAAACTTGATTTATACTTGAGTACGTGGGGTGCTCAAGAAAACTTGAATTATACTTGAGTACGTGGGGTACTCAAGAAAACGAGAATTATACTTGAAGTACGTGGGGTACTCAAGAAAACTTGATTTATACTTGAGTACGTGGGGTACTCAAGAAAACTTGATTTATACTTGAAGTACGCGGGGTACTCAAGAAAACTAGAATTATACATAAGTACTTGGTGTACACATGAATACTTGAATTATATATGAAAACTTGATTTTTACATGACACAAACTATGTTTTCATACAGAGTTTCAAGTAACTCGATAAGAAAATGATTTTAAATTCATTTTCTCAACAACATTTCAAAAACCGGTTATTCCAAAAAAAAGATTTATTTCAAATCTTTTACAAACAAACTATGAACTCGCTCAACTTTATGTTGATTTTTCGCATGTTTCTTTCTCAGGTTGCATTTCTAAGACAAGGCACGGTTGGAATAGGAGAACCATGTGGAATCGAGTACTTAGTGGGCGTTCAATTTTCTAAAAGACTTAGCTTATTTGCTTCGTTGTGCAATGAAGATACTAGTCCAGTCACGCCAATGCTCTGATATTTCGGGGTGTGACAATTAGTTACTAAGGACGTGTAGGCCACCATGTTGTTATAATCCTGGCGTCACCCACGCCAATCCTAAATGCCCTTCACGAGTACCACATCTAGTATTGTTGCTACTGCTACTAGAATTCCCAAAACTGTCATTGCTCCCTGGGTTGTTGGCGTCTTGCCTTAACATCGGCCATTCCTTATTGAAGCCACCATCATTTCCATACCGAAAGTCATGATTTGCGAGTACCTTGCTGTCATCGTGACTGTTGCTTCTAATGTTGTTGTTCGAAACGGAGTCCTGCGATCTTTCACTAACAATGTCCATCTTTTCGCATTCCGTGCCACGTTCTAAGGCGCTACTCATTGTGCTGGCAGTTACACATTCCACATCAGGGTCAATTGTCATCGCTTATGTCCCGATTGATTCGTAAAAGTCAGCTCCCATAAGTCGTTGACTAGGTTAAGGATTCGTTTGGAGTCAAGTCACTGATGTTCGTTGCTGGTAACTAGGGTTGTTCAAATGCTGAAGTCGGTAAAGTACTACATTTACCCTCTTGTCCGTCGTTCTTACAAGTTGACTGAGTTATACACGGTATGTTGCGAGAGTGTTGAAGAAGTGATCACACTTCGGGATTTAAGACGCCAATACATTAAGTTCCAGCAAACGAAGGAAGGTGAGAAGGGTAAAGACCAATCATTGTCGTTGCAACATCCAACTCAGGGATGTTCGTACAAGCACCTAACATTCTACACAGTTCGCTAGGCGTTCAGATGGGTGTTCGGGTGATACTCGATAACATCGAGATTCGAAAGGATTCAGAGAGGAGTGAGAAAATCAAGTTCGAGTAGGAGACAATCACTGCTATGACTCCTATAGACTGTTGTGTTTCATATCAACCAAATAACGGAACGGAACCCGTTTTTCACTTGTTAAGCCTCATTGGGACTCGCATGCACCCCACACTATTATTATATGTGCACCCACAATAATATCGTGATTTGCATGCTCATCACAGCTCCTCCTAACTCATGCCAAATGGTTCCTCAAACTCGAGTAGCAAACAAAGAGCATCACGAAACGTGAGTCATGAATGTTTAGGAAAATACCACCCTATCAGTCACATAACACATGCAAGTAATACATGAATTCATACTGTTGTGCTAAACGTGCAATCACATGCAATATCATATGTAAGTGTTCACTAGTTATGCGGTGCAATGAGTATACGAGAGACGAACCTTGCAGTCTGGAGCCGAGTGTCATGGTCGTATTCAAAACTTGTTCGGTTATAATCTGGTTTTATAAAAACGTTTTAAAACCAAGTTCACTATAACCAGTGGCTCTGATACCAAACTGTCACACCCCCAAAATACCACTTGCGGAAACACCGCGGGGCGTGCGACGTACCAGGATCTTAGCCACCAATCACATTGAACTCATAAATATTTTTAAATAAACTTTCATTCATTATCATAAAGTGTTACTAAACGTTACATATAATTCATTTACACAGCGGAAGCATAACTCAGTTGTTAAGTGTTTCATAAACCACGCGTACGTAAACCATTAATCTTTGTGTTGCGAACCCATGTATCTCGACCCATGACCACTCCAGCCTTCCAGACAGCAAGTTCCATGATATAACCCTACAGACCTGCAAGCATGCAGACAAGTGTGTCAGACGGCGCTGGTGAGTTCAAAGTTTTGTTAACACGTTTAGTTACCAGATATGAGTATAAAACGTTTCACTGATTTGATTTGATGTTGTTATTAACTCGATTACCACAGATGGCTACTAGATTAATTTGCCCAACCCAATGTCTCTATCAAAACATTGGTCAAGTGGTTAAGGTAATTAGTTCACGCCCGTCCTCCCCGGTATGGTGTGAGGGTGCCAAACCTAATAGCGCTATCAACTAATAACCTCGTTGCCTCCCCGGCAACTAATCGGTAGATGTAAGGGGTCTTAATGATAGAAATGAGTGTAATAACCAACATCCCAATAACCCGACGTTCCTCCCTGGAACAATTACTAGATATCCCTCCCCGGGACGCATGCTTGGAAAAAGAGCAGTGAACTCACCTTAGATTTGCTCGGTATTTAACAAGTTACATTACCCATTCCAAGTCGGTCAACCAAACCCTACCGTGGTTACCAAAGACAATCAGTATAGTGTTCACACATATCACGTAACTATCACACACGTTGCACAAGTAGCAGGCAAGTATGACACACGTACTTATACGTTATCGTAACTGTTAAACATACAATCCGTTGATCTATAACTTTTATCGTGAATTCATATAACAAGTGTGTGGGTTTCTCATGCAAATCAATCACATAACAGTGCTCGTAACTTCCCAGGTTGCTTCTTATTACCAGATCACCATATATAACGTAACAAGTACCCAGTTCTCATCTATGCCCACATCCCGTGCATAAGTCTCATATTAACGTTTAACATATGCATGGGGTTACCAATGAGACCAGTTGCTTAATAAGTTACTTTATGTATTTACACAGTTTATATTCAATCACAACAATCCACATTTCCTATGCATATCGCGTAATATCAGTCCCAGTTGCATCAGTTATTAACATTAAACAGTTTCCCTTAGACTACTCATAACAGTCTATACAAGTACCTTATTTCTAAATAGTCTTAACCTCATGCAGCAAGCACAACTGTAAGATAACATGCATAACATCACTCACTGTTCAAGTTAATACTCATACAACGAAAGACCCAACTTTCGTCGGTTTTATTCATGGCGAAACTACCATAAGTTTCGTCGGCTTTATTCATGGCGAAACTACCATAAGTTTCGTCGACTTCAATCATGGCGAAACTACCATAGTTTCGTCGACTTCAATCATGGCGAAAGACAACCTTTCGTCGTCATCAACCCAACAGTTTCATCATTCATCTAAACCCTAATGTTCACAGTTACCCCATTGAAAATCACAGTCCAATCGATTTCTAAGTTCATCGTACAAGCACGTTTGGTTATGATTGTCAACAGTTTAACATCATTAATCATTATGCAAAACAAAACACACTCAATTACATAAATACAATACCCTAATCGATCATCATCCATTCAACATCAACACACTGTACATCAGATCATACACCTCAAATCATCATTAGTTTAAACACACCAGTTCTAGATCTACAATTCTATGATTACAATGCCATTCCAACGATGATCCTATGATTCTAACACAATAACAGGTAATCATACGATCTGCACAAAAAGAGGATCACAGGGAGTAAAGATCAGGACATTCTAACCGAGTGGACAAGATCGGAAATCAGGACGATCAAAGAGCCAAAGACTGCCGTCAGTTCATAGAGAGAGATCTAGGGTTCTTTCATGTTATGTACAATGGTGTGAATGCACAGTTATATAACCTAGATGCTTTTGGGCCTCACATGGGCCAAAAGCCCGCTCCGGCGAAAACCCCAACTTGACGAAAGTCCAGGGTTTCGTCGAGCATAAGTGATGGCGAAACATCAATGGGTTGGGTCCATCTTTCATCGGGCTCACATGCACCATTTGTTTCGTCGAGCACTACTTTTGTTCTAATAGGTTTTATTTAAAAGCCTAAACATTAACTCACCAAATAACTAACTTAAATGAAATCATTTTAAAATAAAACACGCGACATAACATACAACGAAATGTGAAACAGGGATGCAAAACCGATGACGCGTAAAGGAAAAGGTCTTGGAATCTCGGGTTGTCACAACGTTCCCTATCAACCAACACTTTGCATCTGTACTGTTTGATACTGGTGCCGATTATAGCTTTGTATCCCTAGAATTTAAGAAAATACTTGGGTTAGTAGCCAGTAAGCTAGATATTCTATACTCGATAGAACAAGCTAATGGAAAGCTAGTAGAAGCAAACAAAGTAATTAGAGGCTGTGTAATAGAGATTGGAGAGCATGAGTTTACGCTTGATCTTCTGCCAGTCGAGTTGGGAAGCTTTGACGTGGTAGTTGGAATGGATTGGTTGTCGAGTAACCGAGCTGAGAGCATATGCCATGAGAAGATCAATCACATTCCGATGGCGAATGAAGAGACGATTGTAGCGCATGGAGAGAAGCATGATACGCCTCTAAGGGTTATCAGTTGTTTGAATGCCCGAAGATGTTTGCAGAAAGGATGTGTTGCCTTCTTGGTGCATGTTGTGGACAAAGAAGCCGATGAGCCGAAGCTGGAAGATATCCCAGTTGTGAGGGAATATCCTGAAGTCTTCCCCGAAGACTTGCCAGGATTGCCGCCTCAGCGACAAGTCGAATTTCATATTGACTTGGTTCCAGGCGTCGCGCCTGTAGCCAAGGCACCTTATCGACTTGCACCTTTCGAGATGCAAGAATTGTCGACGCAACTTCAGGAGCTTTTGGACAAGGGATTTATCAGACCAAGCTTCTCGCCTTGGGGAGCTCCAGTACTATTTTTCAAGAAGAAGGACGATAGTTTTTGTATGTGCATTGACTACCGCGAGCTAAACAAGTTAACCATCAAGAATCGGTATCCCTTGCCGAGGATTGATGATCTCTTCGATCAACTTCAAGGTTCGAGTTATTACTCCAAGATCGATCTTCGATCAGGTTATCACCAGCTGCGAATTCAAGAAGAGAGTATACCAAAGACTGCCTTCAGAACTCGTTATGGATACTACGAGTTTCTAGTAATGCCGTTTGGGTTGACAAACGCGCCGACAGTATTTATGGATTTGATGAATAGAGTCTGCAAGCCATATCTCGATAAATTTGTGATTGTGTTTATCGAAGATATTTTGATTTATTCAAGGATGAAGGAAGAGCATGAGCAACACCTTAGAGCCATTTTAGAGCTGCTCAAGAAGGAGAAACTGTACGTAAAGTTCTCAAAGTGCGAGTTCTGGTTGCGTGAGGTACAATTCCTCGGTCATGTAGTAAATGAAGATGGGATTCATGTGGACCCCACCAAGATCGAGGCGATTAAGAATTAGGAAACTCCAAAGACGCCAACCGAAATCCATCAGTTTTTGGGTTTGGCAGGGTATTATCGCAGATTCATTGAGGATTTTTCTAAAATCGCTCAACCACTGACCTCCCTTACTCAAAAGGATAAGAAGTACGAATGGGAAGATAAACAAGAGGAAGCTTTTCAGCTGCTTAAGAACAAGCTTTGCGATGCACCTATTTTATCCCTACCAGAAGGCACCGATGACTTCGTGGTGTACTGTGACGCCTCGTGTCAGGGATTAGGCTGTGTGCTGATGCTGCGACAGAAGGTCATCGCTTATGCTTCGCGCCAGCTAAAGGTTCATGAGAAGAATTACACCACACTAGACTTGGAGTTAGGCGTTAGGCGTTGTGGTGTTTCATTAATGATTTGGCAACATTATTTGTATGGCACCCGATGCACGATCTTTACTGATCACAAGAGCTTATAACACATATTCGATCAGAAAGAGCTTAACATGAGACAACGATGATGGGTTGAGTTGTTAAACGATTATGATTGTGAAATCAAATATCACCCAGGAAAGGCGAATGTGGTGGCAGACGCCTTGAGTCGAAAAAAGAGGATTAAGCCCATAAGGGCTGGCTTTGGAGATGATTATACAGACAGACCTCTCATTGCGCATTCGTGCTGCGCAGAGAGAAGCTCTCAAAAAGGAGAATCTTGAGGATGAATATCTCCGTGGGATGGAGAACCAGTTGGTACCCAATGAGGAAGGAACATTGTGTTTCATGGGATGAATTTGGGTTCCCCTATTTGGTGGTCTTAGAGATGTGATTTTCAATGAAGCTCATAAATCAAGCTACTCGATCCACCCAGGATCGGATAAGATGTACCAGGATTTGAAAGATTACTACTGGTGGCCGAGACTAAAAGGTGATGTTGCAACTTACGTAGGAAAGTGCTTAACCTGTGCCAAAGTAAAGGCCGAATATCAGAAGCCTTTAGGTCTTCTGCAGCAACCCGAGATACCCATGTGGAAGTGGGAGCAAATCTCAATGGATTTTATAACGAAGTTATCAAAGACACCCAGAGGTCATGACACGATTTGGGTAATTATAGACCGTCTGACAAAATCTGCGCACTTTCTGCCGATCAGGGAAAAGGATAACACTGGTAAGCTAGTTGAGCCGTACCTAAGGGAGATAGTTGCACGTCATGGAGTTCCTATCTCGATTATTTCTGACAGAGACGAAAGATTTGTGTCAAGGATCTGGCAATCTTTCCAGGAAGCGTTTGGTTCTCAGTTGAATCTGAGCACCGCATTTCACCCACAGACAGATGGTCAAAGCGAGAGAATGATTCAAACGCTTGAAGATATGTTACGAGCTTGCGTAATGGACTTGGGTGGCAGTTGGGACACTCACCTACCTTTGGTTGAGTTCTCCTATAACAACAGCTACCATACAAGCATTCAAGCTGCACCGTTTGAAGCTCTTTACGGACGCAAGTGTCGATCGCCATTATGCTGGGCAGATGCGGGCGATAGACAGCTAGTTGGTCCCGAGTTGGTATAAGAAACGACAGATAAGATCATACAGATCCGAGAGCGCATTAAGGCGGCTCGTGATCGACAAAAGAGCTATGCAGACCAAAGAAGGAAACCTTTGGAATTTAAAGTGGGAGATATGGTTCTGTTAAAAGCCTCACCTTGGAAAGGTGTGGCGCGCTTTGGGAAGCGTGGAAAGTTAAACCCACGATATATTGGACCGTTCAAAATCCTGGAAAGGATTAGTCTTGTGGCTTACATGTTGGAACAACCTGCAGAACTTAATGGTGTTCATGATACATTCCATGTATCTAACCCAAAGAAAAGTCTGATGGGATTTTAACATGTTTATCAAAGCAATTTCATCCATATGAAATAAAAATGCAGTGGAAATAATGTTTAAAACATGTTACTTTTATAAGATATAAAATCATTTATATGCAAAATCCCAAAACCCGGATCCATATATGAAAATGCATACTATCAAACACAACCATAGGGTGTTTAGAAAACTACCTTCTTGGAGTAGTAGGATGATGAAAAGGATGATGTTTCTTGAACGGTTGCCTTCAAGAGTAGAAGGCCTCAAGCTTGTATACCCCAAGCTTCCAACAAACACCATGAGATTAGCTAGGATTTTTAACACCAAAGATAAAAAACCGAACACTTGAAAAACACCCCTTATGACCGATTTTTAGAGAGCAAGAACACAAGTCTTCTACTCAATTTTTGTCATAAAATTCTTTATATAGTCATGAGAGATGTGCACCCCTTTTTGGGCCAATCACCAAGCTTCTAACACATGCAAATGCATGTAAGCTAATTGGACCAAAAAATCTTGAGAAGACCACCCAATCAAATGGTCTCTAGGTTATGACCATTGCATGTCATCCTATTGGACAAAAATATTTCTTGGAAAGGCACATGGGGGGGGGGGGGGGGCGGCCCACTTGGGGTTTTTATAAAAAAAAAATACAAATTTCTTTTTATAAAATTTTATGTCTTGGTTTATATTTATAACATTTATAAATATAACATTACATATTTACAAGACTTTATACAATCTTTTAAAATGTTATTTAACCCATTAAATAACAAAATAAAATATTCTCTCATAATAAATTATCCATATAATTTATTGGTTTATCAAGTGTAATTATTTAGAAAACCAATTTCTAAATATTGTAAGTGTTAATTTTTATTTGTTTGATCATATCACAAATAAATAATATAAGTGTTTGTCTAGCTTGTTATTGGGTATGACTCGACTTGGATCATAACGTACTAGCCACGTCAATCTAATATGTGTCTTGGGCATACAGACTCCAACAATCTCCCACTTGCACAAGATACATAGAAGATTGATGCAAGCAGTAAATGACGCCTAACTACGGTTCACTACCCCTAATACGTATGACTATATTTGCCATTCAATAACATCATCCCTTTCAAGTCCCTTACTCGAACATGATTTAGGTGAATCCATCATTTATCCTTTCATTACAAATGTCATGTTAAATCCAGAGACATAGAGTGATCACTCTCTGTTGATTTAACTTTATCAGGCCTTAGACATCTTACTCTCAACGAATAAGAGGAACAAATCCCTTCTTGACTACATACGTCTCTCACAATCACCTTGCACCACACCTGAGTTTAGCCTTGTGTACTGACTTGCTACAGATAGCTAAGAACTAGGTCAAGGTATGATACTTGGTGAATATCAAGACCTAATATGTATCTCAGGTCAGAGGATACTATGATATTCGCCTTTACTCAAAATTTACTTATGATCAATCACAAATGATTCCATGCAGTAATATTTGAGAGCGAGTCAGTCCAATATTTGTATCCCACAAATATCTATGAACTTTTGTAGCAACACTTTGCTCTATATTCATATCTAATGAATATCCACCAATCCAAATTCATAATAGTCTTACATTCATATTTGTTCCCACAAATATGATCGACTACGGACATTTAGAATAATTAACTTATTCACGGATTTAAACATGCTAATATGAAACATAACTCAAAATACCATAAAAGAGTTAAAATAACAATTGTTTCAATATCCAAATACAAAATTGATCAAATCCACTCACTAGAATATCGAAGTCCTAAGGCACATGTATGACCCTCATGTTTTGCCCTGTCAAGGAGCTTTGTGAGTGGATCCGCAATGTTTTGATCGGTGTGAACTTGGCGGATACATATCTTTCCTTTTTCAACTTCATCCCTTATGTAGTTGAATCTCCGCTCAATATGTCTAGTCTTTTGGTGTGCACGAGGTTCCTTGATTTGAGCAATCGCACCCTCGTTATCACAAAAGATCTCTAGGGGGTCTTGAATGGTAGGGACTACCCCTAGGTCGACAATGAATTTCTTCAACCATGCAGCTTCCTGGGCTGCTAATGAAGTGGCGATGTATTCTGATTCTGTAGTGGACAATGCTACCACATCTTGTTTTGAGCTCTTCCATGAGACTGCTCCTCCATTTAAAATGAAGACATACCCCGATTGTGATCGAGAATCACTTCGATCGTTTTGGAAACTCGCGTCCGTGTAACCCTTTACAACGAGTTCCTCCTCACTAGATCCATATATTAAGAACATATCCTTAGTCCTCCTAAGATATTTCAATATGCTTTTAACAGCCATCCAATGACTGTTACCTGGATTTTGCTGGTATCTTTTCATGAGACGTCCGGTCTGGTGCATATCATTGCATACATGATGGATCCTATAGCTGACGCATATGGGATTCTTTTCATTTTCTCTTGCTCATCCTTTGAGCTTGGACATTGAGATGTATTCAATATTGTCCCCTTTTGAATAGGTACAAAACCTCTCTTAGAGTTCTCCATTTGGAACCTATTCAGGACTTTGTCAATGTATGCACTTTGGTTTAAACCTATCAAGCGCCTTGATCTATCCCTATAGACCTTTATTCCCAGAATGTAGGCTACTTTACCAAGATCCTTAATGGAAAAACAACTTCCAAGCCAAGCTTTTACACCTTCCATGGTTGGAATGTCATTCCCAAATAGTAGAATGTCATCGACATACAGTACTAAGAAAGTGATGATGCTCCCACTAGCTTTCTTATACACACAAGCTTCATCGCCATTCTTGATGAATCCAAAATTCTTAATTTCTTCTTCAAAACGGTGATTCCAACTTCTAGATGCTTGTTTCAATCCATAGATTGATTTCTTTAACTTGCATACTTTGTCAGGATGTTTTGGATCGACAAAACCTTTAGGCTGAACCATATAGACATCTTCATCAAGATATCCATTAAGAAAAGCCGTTTTTACATCCAATTGCCAGATCTCGTAGTCATAATATGCAGCTATGGCAAATAATATCCTGATCGACTTTAGCATCGCCACAGGCGAGAAGGTCTCATCATAATCAATCCCTTGAGTTTGAGTGAAACCTTTTGCTACAAGTCTTGCTTTATAAGTATCCAAGTTACCATGTATATCTGTTTTCTTCTTGAAAACCCACTTACTTCCAACTACTTTAGAGTTAAGTGGTGGCACAACCAATTCCCAAACTTGGTTGTCATACATGGATTGCATCTCTATGTTCATGGCTTCAAGCCATTTGTCACAATCGGATTTTGACATTGCATCATGGTATGTGGTTGGTTCGTCTGAATCTACCACGTAGCATCCATCCATGAAAAATCCATATCTTTCAGGTGGATTACTAATTCTACCAGATCTGCGAACATTTTGTGTGTTCTGATCAACCTCTTGATCGTTTTCAACAACCTCTTGTTGAGTGCTAGTATCAACCAAACGTGTATCGTCTTGTGGTTCTTGATCCTCCTCAAGTTCCATTGTTCTACCACTAGTTCCTTCCATAAGGAACTTAGCTTCTAAGAACTTACCCTTTCGAGCAACAAATACCTTTTGCTCGGTTGGGTCGTAGAAATAATATCCTATATCATCTTTAGGATATCCTACAAAGATACACTTAGTAGATCGGACTTCCAATTTATTTGGAGTGTATTGCTTAACATAAGCTTCACAACCCCAAACCCTTAAGAATGATAATGATGGAGGGTTTCCATGCCAAATTTCAAAAGGTGTCTTTTCCACTTTCTTGGTTGGGGCCATATTTAATATACGGACTGCGGAGAGCAAAGCGTAACCCCAAAACGATAGAGGTAATGTGCTTCTAGCCATCATAGATCGAACCATATCTAATAGAGTTCGATTTCTCCTTTCGGACACACCATTGTGTTGTGGTGTTCCAGGTGGAGCAAGTTGTGAGATAATCCCACAACTTCTAAGATGATCTTGAAAGGCACCACTAAGGTATTCACCTCCTCTATCAGTACGAAGGACTTTGATTGTTTTCTTGAGTTGATTTTCTACTTCACTTTTGAAGTCTTTGAACATTTCAAATGCTTCATCCTTGTGTCTTAGTAAATACACATAACCATAACGACTATAGTCGTCGGTAAAGGTAATGAAGTATCTTTCACCATTCCTAGTCATCGGCTTAAAAGGACCACATACATCTGAATGTATGATACCTAGTAAATCCTTAACCCTTTCAAAAGTTCCACTAAAGGGTGTCTTGGTCATTTTTCCTTGTAAAAAAGATTCGCATACATCAAATGACTTATCTTCATTTGTATTCAAAAGACCATTTTTTTTGAAGTGTATGCATGCGATTCTTGCTTATATGTCCAAGGCGACAATGCCAAAGGTAGGAATCACTCAAATCCATTTTGAGTTTCTTGTTGGTTACTTGGTACATTGAGCTATCATATGATGCGTTATCATGATCTAATTCATAAATACCATTTAAAGACATAGCTTTAAAATAAAACACATCATTCATAGAAACATAAATGTCTTGGTTAACAAATTCGAAATTAAAACCACGTTGTCTTAAAAGGGAAACTGAAATTATGTTCCTAGTTAAACTAGGAGCATAAAAAACATTTTTCAAAATAACTTCCAACCCACTTGGAAGCTCTAAAACGTAGTCTCCTTGAGCTTCGACATCAACCTTTGCTCCGTTGCCCATGAAGAGACTAGCGTCTCCCTTCTTGTAATGTCTATTTCTTTTGAACCCCTGCAACGAATTGCAAATATGAGTTCCACATCCGGTATCTAGTACCCATGTGTTAGAAGAAATAACATTAAGCTCAACATGTATCATAAAGATAGTACCTGAGGTTTGCCCTGCAACCCTCTTGTTTTTCAACTCTTTGAGATAGGTCGGACAATTTCTCTTCCAATGTCCTATCTCACCACATTCAAAACATGGGTCATTCGTAGCAACCTTTTGCTTCTTCTCTTTTGGTTTGGCGGGTTCTGCTTTTGCTTTTCCTTTTCCCTTTCCCTTGACGTGTCCCTTTCTTTTAGCATAGTTTGCTTTAGAGTCGGGGTGGGGCCTCTTCTTGTTGCCTCCTTCATTGATCGCTAGGACGGGTAAAGCCTTTTTGCCCATACTTGCTTCGGCCGTCTTGAGCATTGCATGAAGTTCACCAATGCTCTTGTCCCATCCATTCATGTTGTAATTCATTACAAAGCTTTTAAATTTCTTTGTTAAAGAGTTGAGGATCAAATCCGTAGCCAACTCTTTAGAGACGGGACAATTTAGCCTTTCGAGGCGATCAATGTGGCTTTTCATCTTAAGGACATAAGATGATACCGATTGGGTTTCCTCCATTCGACATGCATGAAGCGCTCGAACAGTTTCGAAGCGTTCTACCCTTGCTTGTTGTAGGAACATTTCCTTTAACTGGGTAATCATGTCGTATGCCCCGTGATGGTCAAAATCCTTTTGAATTTTGGGAATCATAGTTCCCAACATGAGGCATGAGGCTTGCATGGAGTCCTCGGTATACTTAACCCAATTGTTGTAGGCTTCCACATCTTCCACGTTAGGTTCATCGGGAATAGGATCGTCCAACACATAGGATATCTTCTCTTTCTTGAGAACGATTCTCAAGTTTCGAAACCAATCTATGAAGTTGTTATGGTTGAGACGATCCTTTTCAAGGATGGTTCTTAGTGATAGGTTTCGGACGATTTGGTTCGTCGGGTTTGCATTGTTAGCGGCTATCTACAAAATTTAACAAGTTCAATTTTAGTATTTTTCAATATTATTATATTTTAATCATTAATACCCTTTTGTGTCTTAAAGACAATTAATAATTAAAATCTAGAATCCAACGTTACATTTAAATATTGGTTAGGTGACCTTTATCCCTCTATTTAAATTAACAAGGTAGTCAACGTTTGACAATTGCAACTCTTTGCAATTTCTAGCCATAGGGGATCGGTTAAACATCTTTATGTTTAGTTGGCATGTTTAATCCCATCAACACCTTTGTTCCCCATGCTTTGGTGACCCTAAGTTCATGGTTTCCAAATCAAGTCTTCCAACTTACACACACGTGTGAGTTTATTCGCATAAGTGGTTAGGTGACCTTTATCCCACAAACATGGTAAACCCACCTCGAACATACGAGTTCCCTCAAATGTGGTTAGGTGACCTTTATCCCACAATAAGAGTTCCCAAGTGTTTCGAGTGTTGTATAAAAGGATGGTGTTTGACTTGTTTTATAAAAGGCTTTTTAATATTTCAAAATTCTAGTTTAGAAAATATTATGTACCATACATTTGCATGCATTCAAATCAATGGTACTTTAGTGAAAACTAATTTTCAAGGTTCCTTTTAATAAAACCCATTTTATTATAAAATCATTAATTTTTAATAAAACCTTTATTAACCATTTTAATGATTTTGTTAAGAACCAATTTTATGCTTGTTGTTGATTATTAGTTTGTTAAGTCATGCATATCGACATATCATCTAAAACAATAAAATAAGCAACCAAACAAGCATATCATACATAACAATAGGTGCATAACCATAGCCAACTATTTTTGACAACACTTGTTAGCCAAAACAAGTGTGCCAAAAGGTCCTTCCTAAAGGGTGAAAAATGACACAAGTAATGTGTCGATGAACTCCCACTTGATCCCGCATCCAAATGCTTCAAGTCTCCTTCTTGTGTTGTGATTTCTCTACCTTCTTTGGGCTTCCAAAAGTCTTTTATTTTCAGCTCCAAACTCCTTTGGACTTCAAAAATGTGTTTTGGTTATCGGGTTAAAATCCCGTTGAGAACGATGAAGTTCTTTGGACCGAATATTATGGTCCAAACCAAAACCGCATTTTTGTGTGCATCTTCTTTTACAAAATATATCCTAATACATTTTTCTAGTAAAATAAAATGCACCTAATCTATTTATTTTACATGCCAAATGAAAATAAATAAATTACATATCTTGCAAATGGAAGAACAAAATAATAATTATTACAACCCATTGAAATAATAAATAAAATAAATCACAACACAATCATTCAACACAAGGTCATGGCTAGGTCATATGCACCAAAATATATATCCAAATATATATATATGTATATTAATTTCAAGAAGCATAAAATGGTTCCCTTTTACTAACCATTTTCGGCTATGTCCAAAAAACCGAAAAGGTAAGTTTTGTCCAAACAAACAAATCATCCATATGAAATAATTTTTCAAGATTCTCTTATGCATGTAAGAAAATAATCTTGAAAAACCAAAGGATAACCATATTAAAATTTTCGGCCATAGGGTTTTATTCAAACCCGAAACCCGAAATTTTTAATCTATTGAAGCATGCACTCATTTAAGCGGCTCTAGATGCCATTGATGGGATTTTAACATGTTTATCAAAGCAATTTCATCCATATGAAATAAAAACGCAGCGGAAATAATGTTTAAAACATGTTACTTTTATAAGATATAAAATCATTTATATGCAAAATCCCAAAACCCGGATCCATATATGAAAATGCATACTATCAAACACAACCATAGGGTGTTTAGAAAACTACCTTCTTGGAGTAGTAGGATGATGAAAAGGATGATGTTTCTTGAACGGTTGCCTTCAAGAGTAGAAGGCCTCAAGCTTGTATACCCCGAGCTTCCAACAAACACCACGAGATTAGCTAGGATTTTTTAACACCAAAGATAAAAAACCGAACACTTGAAAAACACCCCTTATGACCGATTTTTAGAGAGCAAGAACACAAGTCTTCTACTCAATTTTTGTCATAAAATTCTTTATATAGTCATGAGAGATGTGCACCCCTTTTTGGGCCAATCACCAAGCTTCTAACACATGCAAATGCATGTAAGCTAATTGGACCAAAAAATCTTGAGAAGACCACCCAATCAAATGGTCTCTAGGTTATGACAATTGCATGTCATCCTATTGGAAAAAAAATATTTCTTGGAAATGCACATGGGGGGGGGGGGGGGGCACTTGGGGTTTTTATAAAAAAAATACAAATTTCTTTTTATAAAATTTTATGTCTTGTTTTATATTTATAACATTTATAAATATAACATTACATATTTACAAGACTTTATACAATCTTTTAAAATGTTATTTAACCCATTAAATAACAAAATAAAATATTCTCTCATAATAAATTATCCATATAATTTATTGGTTTATCAAGTGTAATTATTTAGAAAACCAACTTCTAAATATTTTAAGTGTTAATTTTTATTTGTTTGATCATATCACAAATAAATAATATAAGTGTTTGTCTAGCTTGTTATTGGGTATGACTCGACTTGGATCATAACGTACTAGCCACGTCAATCTAATATGTGTCTTGGGCATACAGACTCCAACAAAGTCCAACTCAAGAAACGGTGGTTATTCCTGCTGATGAAATTCACGTTGATGACACACTCCAATTCACCGAAGAACCCGTTGAGGTTACGGATTGGAAAGTTAACAAGACCCGAAGGAGTAGTGTCAAACTTGTTAAAGTTCGATGGAACGCACGTCACGGCCCAGAGTTCACTTGGGAGCGTGAGGACCGCATGAAAGCTAGATACCCGCACTTATTCCCTAACACCCCTGCAGCTAGTAGTAAATCTTAAAATTTCGGGACGAAATTTTCTTAACAGGGGAGAATGTGACAACTGTCAAAAATCCAGGTATCCGTACAATTAATTAATCTTGATTAGTGCTTAATGACTGTGCTGAAATTACAATTAACTGCATTCTGATTACTGCCATACACAAAACATGTGCATCATACATTGTCAAATGTCATACCAATATTGCATGAAAGCTATATTGCCTCAAATGATGCATTAAGTACAGTTAGCACAGTTATCTGATAAATCAGGAATATGCTGATAGAACTTAGCACATAGATAGACAGTGCAATGAGACATAGAACGAGCCAGAAACTAAGTACTACACTAGTATAGAGTGTAGGAAAGTAAGGATCCCAAAATTGCCTTCCTAGTAATAGTTTAAGTGCCGGAAAGTGCCTAAAACCCACACAAAGTGCTGAATTTAGCATAATTCAGCATAAATCAGCATTTAAACACACTAATACTATGCAGAAACATGGTTAAATGGTCCTGAATACTTTCCTAAGTGTCGGGAATTAAAAGTGTCACAAAGGATACATTAAGCACACTAAACTGTATAGTTTAGCACTTTAACGAACCAGTATCTAACCGAACAACCGGACACTACCCGAAACATCAAAATTACACTAGAAGCATTATTTTAACATTACCAAGCTAGTTATGATCCCCGAACATCATAACACCTCCTAAAAATATCTAATAACTAACACTTGGATTTGAACTTGTAAGTAACTAGATGGATAAAACCTATGCTAAGACCCCCCCCCCCCCACCTAGTTCACGGCCCAAGTGGCCCCCACAATGTGGATTTTATTTCAATATTAAATTAGATATGGTTCCCTCCTTTGTGGCATATTACACATAAGTTAAAGTGGTAAGATGGTTATAAGGAGAACATGTAAGGTTAAGAGCTCATTTCTCACACACACTAAACACACACTAAGCTCTCTCTACCTCTCCTTGTTCTCGGCCGTGAGCCACCACAACCGCCACCATCATCATCCAACTTTCTTCATCCATTTCCCATACATACAAAGGTGCTAGAGGGTGTATAAGGAAGCTTGGTGGCTTTGGAGCTTGAAGGACCTCTCTTGCTTGCTTTTATCCACTCACTTCCTACACTTGAATCATCCCTAGCCTTGAGCTAGTGGTAAGTGTCACACCCCGACCGCGTAAAATAACGAAACCACGACAGAAACGTCAGGGAGTGTTGTAACAGAATTATTGTTTCACAACCATGGTAATTAAAGTTATGTTTTATTTTTCAAACAAGAGAGTTACATTGTCTTAAATAAAAGAAACAGTAGTACATAACATTATTTAAACTAATCTTGCTTCTTTTATGTCACTAAGGCCCGAGTCCACCCTAGTGTATCCTGAATCAAACCTATGCACCAGCTCCTGAAAACACATGTGAAAATAGGTACGTCAGCATAAAAATGCCTGTGAGATACATAGGTTTTGTGAAAATAGGATTCATGACTTGAGTTTAAAGAAATGTTTAATAAAAATTAGTCATGAATCTTGTTAAGTGTTTTCTTTAATAAATCATATGAAAACTTGATAAGAAATCAGATTATATAAAAGAAAGATGTATGGTTAATTAAATAACCTAGTAAAATTAGTTGTATAAACAAACTGTTTTGTAAAACAATGTCTTGTGAAAAATATGTTATTTATGTAAAATGTTATATGTCTAAATTGAAATGATTTAAATAACGCAACGATATGTAATATCATATAAGCACTTATATATAGGAAGTACCAGCGGCGTATCCACCATGCTTTTATCATATTACACACGCCTCGTTACTTAAATCACTTACCCAAACAAACCACCAAAATTGTCTTGTTTAAACCAATTGTCAAATGTTATTGTGTAAACCATGTCTATTGTCATATGTAAATCATGTAATGTGTAACCAAATGTCATGTATGGCAAGTGAAATATATCAACTAAACCATAGGTAAAATGCACAAAACAAGGTATTGAAATAAATCATTGTTTAAATCAAAGTTATGTTTTGTAAAATAACTGCATGCTATACTGATACAAACATCTATGCGGTATTGTGAAAATGCATACATTCAAGCCTTGAGACTGTGGCGACAAACCGTTAAATAAATTAAAGGTTTATCTGAATTATGCGTATCGAATTCGGTCATTCCTTCCATCCAAACAAACCTAGGATTTCAGGAATGGGAGTTGTCAATTCCTATGGTACCACTACCTACTAACGAACGGCATGGCCAATGTTAATGAATGTATTTTTGTCCCATTTAAACAAACCAAATGTCATACCAAAATGTAAGCATGTTTTATGAAAATAATGTACTAAGTATGCAACAATGAACATACATAGCATGTGATGTAAAACAAATGTACTAAGTATGCAATAAATGAACGTACATAGCTTGTGATGTAAAACAAATGTACTAAGTATGCAATAAATGAACATACATAGCACGTGATGTAAAACAATGTACTAAGTATGCACTAAATGGACATACATAGCATAAAATGTAATGTAAAACGATGTACTAGGTATGCACTAAATGGACATACATAGCAAAAACATAATGAAATCATGTACTATACGTGTACTAATGAACATAACAAGCATATGATATGAAAACATGGAAAGCACGAAAGTAACAAGCAGGCACATGTGTTTCACCCCAAAATGTTTGAAAAACACTTAAAAGAGGGGACTATGTACTCACTTGAGATTGCTCAATAGTCTTTGGATAACCACCAAGCAATGCTAGAAAGATCATGGAATCAAACGACACCTAATATAGGTAACTATGTTAATAAACGGACCTAAATCGGAGGATCGGATAGAATGAGGTTTCGTGAACCAAATGAGTATATGAACTCAAGTAATGTGGTTTAACAAAGCCTACATTCTAAAACGGAAACTATCCTAAGTGCTTACGACCCATTACGACCCGTTTAGGTAGCTTACGCTACTTTAACGCGTCGTTCGCGTAAAACGCGTTCGGACCGCCTAACTAGTCCTATGACAAGTATTATATGCCTTAACATGTTTAAAAATGTTACCTAATCAGTTTAGATATCAAAATTTATGTTACATATGCTTAGAATGAAATTTGGCGTAAAAAGGGCATTTTGGTCATTTTTCCTAAGGCATAAAATTACCTGTCATACAACTAAGTAGACTAAGTGACCATAAAGTATAACCTCGGAAGGTTATTCCTTATGCAACTATGGTCACAAAATGTGTTTGGTCGGATCCTAATGATCGACCAAACGGGTCAGGTTTAAAAGTCTAAGCGGTTGTTTAGACCGCTTATCTTACGACCCTACATAAGCACTATATCTAAAGTGACGAGCTAAACATGTTAAAACATGTTTAACGAAGTTAGAAAACAAGTTTGATATCAAAACAAAGGGTTTTGATACCCAAGAATAGTTTGGTTGCAAAATAGGCATAAACGCGTATTCTGACCGAAACTATGACTCGTCACTATGCCTAAATAATGTGGTAATCAGTAGGTATAGTTACAAAGGACTATGACCATCGTGGTTACGCTCACGTTGCGAAGTTCAAACGGACTTCGTGTTGACCATTGACTGGTCAAAGCAGAAAGTCAAACACTGTTTGACTTTCATGCTTAAAAACACACAAAAGCAAGAAAGAAGCTTACAAGAGGTCCAAGCAATGAAGATAGAACAAGAAAACCAGAAGATTAGGACCTTCAACCAGAAGGGATAGTCCCAATTTGTCCAGAAATGAGAGAAATTCTGATTTGTGCAAGAGTGAAGTGAAATGGGGGTGGGTTTATATAAGATTTCCCAAAACCGTTAGGATCATTCCTCGATTTTTGAGCTTCAATCTTAGCCCTCCATGTGTACCCACTGTTTTACAATACTAGGGGAGTCCAAAACCAGCTCCAACTATTGCAAAAATTGCATAAAAACCCCTGAAAATCAATCCAGCTGCTGAAAATTGTTCTGCTGAAAAAGGGCGCTCTCGCGCCACGCACAGGGAGCACTTGGGTCTGGCGCATGGCATGAGGGAGCCTGTTTTTGCAAAAGTTTCATTTTTGGCAGAACAGGTCCCTGCATGCTATAAAGTTGATTTTTGACACGTTTAATCCCTGTTAACCCATTTTCAAGGGTCAATAATGATGCCAAAGTATAGGGGACATGAAATAAGCTTGAAAATATCTCGTATGTCAGTTTGTTTGGTCGTACGATCACGTTATTCGGTTAATTACGACGAAACACGAACGGACGCGAAAGACGATCCAAATTACGCGACGAATGGAATTTTATCATGCCAATCACTAAAATAAAATATTTTAATGATTAAAAAAAATTTTTGGATGTCCGGAGATGTTCAGAACGTAAGATATGCGCGAAAATGCAAACTTATGCACTTTTTGACGCTTTTAGTCCCTATTGATCAAATAAGTTTATTTTAGCATACCGAACCTCTCAAAGCCTATTTCTAAGCTAGGTAAAGGATATTTAGGGTATGTTTAACTTATGATCATGTTCTGGAATGTCTGTTACAATACGAATCGGCATACTTTCGCAGTTTGTCGAAATTAGTCCCTGTGAGCGAATAAACTTGATTTAGCCATACCAAAGCCTTCAAAACTTATTTCTAAGTTATGTAAAGGTTATTTAAGGTATGTTAAGCATAAATTGATGTTCCGGAGTGTTTTTCGCGTTAAACTAATTACGTTTACGCATTGGGTTGCGTATAACTCTCCAGAAAGCGATATAGAGTTCGAATTTGAACAAAAATCAAAACATGCAAAATGTCAAACATAAACAAACAATTATAGGGATCAAATAACATTGTTTCATTAATAACTGAACTATTTACAATGATTAGAAGCACAGATGTCACAGTCTCCCCTATTTGTGGAAATTTCATCCCGAAATTTATTTAGAGGAAACTTGTGAGAATATATGTGACAACCCTCGCAATTACAGGTATCCGTACAATTAATTAATACTTAATTTGTGCTTAATGACTGTGCTTGATTTCAACTGTGATTAAACTGCTTTCTGATTTCTGTTACATACATACATATGCATCACATTTCATACTGTCACTCCATTTATTTCATACAAACATTAGTGACAAACTTGATGCACAAAGCACAGTTAGCACACTAAACGGGTAACCCAGAAAAGGTGCTGACAATGTCGGCACCTAGACAGACAATGTTTTTGAGGCCAGTATGAGCCAGAGATAGAATACTACACTAGTAGGGAGAGTAGGGAGGTGAGGACCATAAAACTGCGTCACTAGGTGATAGTTATAGTGTCGGGAAGTGCCTAAAACACACTTTAAATGCAGAATTCTGTACTAAATAACAAAAATTCAGCATTTAACTATGCTAGTAAAGTGTAAAAACTTGGCAATATAGCCCTAGATACTTTCCATAGTGTTGGGAATTAAATGTGCCACTAAAAGTAACATAAAAGACACTTTATGGATTAATTTAGCACTTTAACGGACAACACCCAACCGAACAACCGGACTTTACCCGGAACACAAAAATATTGTCAAACACATTGTTTTTATTTTTCTGAGCTAGTTAGGGTTCCCGAACACCTTAAAACACTTTATAAATAACAACACACCTTAACACACTAACTTAACCTTTAAAATCTAACTAAATTGTAACTAGATCATTGAAAACCAACCCCATACCCCCCCCCCCCTTCGAAATCGGTTGCAAGGGTGGAGGCCCACCCATGATTATGTTGATTAGTTTATTTGATTTGCATGTACTTATGGTGACATTAGACCTAATGGACAAAAGCATGTTGAAAGATCTCTATATAACCCATTAGATAACCACCATTATAATCATCTACAATCAACAACACCATCAATCTCTCTCTTCTCTTCTCTTGTTCGGCCGACCCCAAGCCCACACACCACCACCATCATTCAAGCTTCATCTTCCAATCTAAAGGCATCCAAAGGTGTAAGAGACCATACAAGCAAGCTTGGTGTGTTCGGAAGCTCAAGGACCTCTCTCGTTTTCTTTTATCCAACACATTTACACTCTTGAACTCCCCTAGCCTTGTGCTAGTAGTAAGTGCTTTAGATCTTCATACTCTTCATATTTTTGTTGGTTAATAGTGAAAAGGAATGGTGAAAATATAAGAACTCTAAAGAACATAAACAAAGTCTTGAAGTATAAACTATCTAGAGATGAAGTATGGTTAAAATAGTGATGAAATCATGTTATTCTTGTGTGGTTATGATTATTGTATGTTGGTTGTTAGTAAAAATGATATGGTTCATCACATAGACTTGCTAGATCATGTTTAAAGACATGAACTAGCAAGATGTGAAAGTTGGAAATGTTGTGGATGATGGAATCATCCACACATAGACTATGAACTTGAATAAATGAAAGTTTTCTTGAAAAAGAAAGATCAAAGTGGGTTATAATCTCATAGATCTAAAGATCTATGAGTGGTTTTTCGAAAGAACCAAGTGAAAGGTATAAGTCTTGTTAAAACTTGGGTCTTACATAAACTCATCACATTTTTAGTGGATAAACAAGTGTAGGAACACTTGTGTAAAAAGAAAATTTCACAAAGAAATATTTTTAGAAAATATGACTAGAAGTTGTAAAAGTTCAAACTCTTTAAAAATAAAGTTTTTAAAGAATCAATCACCTTTTTAAAAGATAACAAGACCTACAAAGTATACTAGTAAGTTACTACATGTTTTTATAAATTTTCAAGTTTATAAGTTTATGGTTTATACTTGTTTTGACAAAGTTTGATAAATAGAGATTGTATGTTGATGGTTGAGAATTGTTTGAATGAATTTTTGAAAAGAAAATGATACGCTAGTAAGCGTGGACGCCTCCATTTACAAAGGAAACTCTGGCGAAATTTTTCTAAAAATCCAACACTTAGAAAATATTTTTCTAGTAAGTGTTTACAAATATATTTTTAACTTGGTTTTCAAAATAAACTTCGCCATGATTTTTATTACAAAAAAATACTAAGTACCGGAGGTTGATTTTCATAAATAAAATTTGATAAATATATATGTAGAATATATATTTTATACTAAAACGCTTGTGTGATTACTTAATTATTTTGTGAACTAGTTATATTATTTTTAGGGTAAAATAATATAACTAATATATACCATGAAATTACGACTCCAAAATAATACCAAAAACTCTCGCGATATAAATATTTAAGTTACGCATTTATTATTATTACAACGAAACGCTAAAACGTCGCTTATGTAATATTTCAGAAAAATACTCTCATACGTATATTTTTTTAGTATTATTTTGGGAAAATTTATGAAGTAAAATATAATATTTTTGGGAAAAATATATATATTTTGGAATTAAGATATTTTAGACAAGTGGGACTTAAAATATATTTTTCGAAAAGTACGAGTGTACATGTATAAAAACCCCCATCCTTGGGAAGGAAATACACTTATAAAATAATTAAGAAGTGCGAATACGAAATAGTTACCTAACTATTTTTCCTAAATACAAAAGTTAAGTTAAAATAATTATTATTATTTTAACAAGTATAATGTCAATGTAACGCAACTCAAAACACTAAACCCTAAGCCAAGGCACGGCCCGTTCGTCTAATAGACCTTAGTACGTGTAGGTCGTCGCGCAGCAGATCGAGTTTGAGGTTGATGTTACAGGATACGCACTTCTGTGAGTTCATGCCCCCCTTTTCTCTTACTGTTTTCAGTTTTATACTTCGGGGGTGAAATACATGCGATAATTATTACAAACATTTATTTACATGGTATGGTTAGCGTAGGGAGAGTTTACTACTAGATCATGTGAGGGGTGGGCACAACACTTAAGGCCATTAATCCTCGTTGTTAGGACCGAGGGACACAAGAGTGATAGATCTATTTGGGTGTAGCGACCCCACACCCGTGAGGCCGGGGCGGCCCATAGAGGTGACTGTGTATTACCGCCGAAGCCCGGTAACAAATTTGCTAGGTTTGAGTTTTCCTGCACCTTTTCACACATACCAATGGCTTTGCAACCCATTGGTGATCTCTTTTTCCTTATTGCTACATACCAGGGACTTTTATACATACTTTAAAGGTTTATACATACTCACTTTTACATGAACTCGCTCAACTTTTTGTTGATTTTTCAAACTACATGTATTTCAGGAAATTAGTGGATCTGGCCAAGTGTGCAATGGTGTTAAGCTGCGTAGGGAATAATGATGTCATCCGGGTTTAGGAAGTGTGACCTGTCACACCCCGACCACGTAAAACAACAAAACGTGGCGGAAACGTCAGGGAGTGTTGCAACAGAATCATTGTTTCACAACCACGGATTAAATAATTCCATTTTATTTCATTATTGAACTCATTGTTTTAGTACAAATCAGATAATTACAAATATTATCTTTCAAGTTTTAAAGTCACTAAGGCACGAGTCCATCCTATGTATAGCATGTATCAACAATCATCACACAGCAGTACCTGAAACATGTGTAAAAATAGGTACATCAGCATAAAAATGCTTGCGAGATACATAGGTTTTATTTATGCATGATTCATGACTTATAAGTTTAAAAGAATGTTCTAACAAAAAGTAGTCATGAACCTAAAAATGTTTTCTTTATAAATCATGCGAAAATTTATAAGAAATTTGATGATATAAAAGAATGATGCATAAATAAATAATTAAGTAAAATGAGTTTATAAAATAATGTTTTGAATAAGATGTTTGTAGTATATATAAAAATATACTTTGGTTTTAAGAAAGTCGTTTAGGTAATATATCAAAATATATTTCGGTTCCAAAACCGTTAAACAGATAGTATATTAAATATACTTTGGTTGTCAAAATAATCATTTTTGATAGTATATCAAAAGTATACTTTGGATTTATGTATAACATATTAAACTATGTTTTGGTTGAATAAATAACATAATTAAAATATGTTTTGATAGTTAACAAAATATATGTTGTTTTGTACAATATCACACATGAGAGTATATCAACTATACTTTTGGGAGTATAATAAAATATACAATAAAAGTGAGATTTAAGAATTCAATCAGACCTAGTGCATCAAAATACACCTTTGAGACTATAGGGATACCACAAAGGCAATCCCTATTTGGATGGAGAAACAAATTGGTTTCAGACATTCCATGACAACAGGAATGGGGTGTCAAATCCTATAGCGCTATATCATACTACCAATCGGTCTGGTGAACAATGAATATGTACAATTCAACAATTAATTTTATAATCTTTGAAAAATCTGTGTTTAAACCATAAATAATCATTGAGTTTGTCAAAAGATATGTATAATCAATTATACTTTGAAATCGTGAACATAACAAATAGGTACACATGCTTCACCCCAAATATTTGAAAGCGGTAAAAGAGGGGAACTATGTACTCACTTGAGGGTGCTTAGAAGTCTTGAACAACAACCAAGCAAAGCTAGAGGGAGTACGGAATCAAACGGCACCTAATATAGGTAACTATGTTATTAAACGACTCTTAAACCGGGAGATGGGATAGAATGATGTTCTATAAATCAAATGAGTAATTGAAATCATATGGTATGATTTAATAGAGCTAACATTCTGATTTGGAAGTCTACCTAAGTGCTCTTGACCCGTTTCGACCCATTATGGTAGCATAAGCTACGATAATGCGTCGGTTGCGCAAAACTATGTTCGGATGGTTATCTATGAGCTATGTCAAGTCTTACATGCCCAATAATACCCTAACATGTTACTAATTCAGATTAGATGTCAAAAATATGTTCACATATACACATTACATATTTATGCTACAAAAGGGCATTTTGGTCATTTCCTATGGGCATGTAAACCAATTAACGAATAGCTAACCAATCCTTATGTGATCATAAGGTATAACCTCAGGGGTTATTCCCTATGCAACTATGACCACTAAGCAAGCTTGGTCGGATCCTAATGATCGACCAAACGGGTCGGGTTCGAAAGTCTAAGCGGTTGTTTAGACCGCTTCGCTTACGACCCTAAACAAGCACCAAACTAATAGTGACGAGTTAAACATGTCAAAACATGTTTAGCTAATTTATAAATCTGATTTCGTATCAAAACAACGGGTTTTGATACCCGAAAATAGTTCCGTTGCAAAATGCGCGCTAAAACGCATTTTGACCGAAACTTTGACTCGTCACTACACCTAGTTAACGTGGTAATCAGTAGGTATAATCGCTAAGGATTATAACCATCGTGATTACAATCACGTTGCAAAGTTCAACCGAACTTTGCGTTGACCATTGACTGGTCAAACTGAAAGTCAAACACTGTTTGACTTTTTAAACTAGTAAGCAATAAAAGAATAAAGGAATGCTCACTAAAGGTCCTTGCTATCTTTTCTACTAAGAATAAGTTTCCAATCACTTGAGAGAGCTCCCAATTCAGATTAGAAAGGAGATTGAGATGAAATGAGCAAGGAATGAATGAAAGGTGATGGTTATTTATACTTGTAGCAAGAACACAAGATCATGACATGTGTTTGTGTAGCTTCCAAGCAAAAATCATGGCCATACACTTGTTGGATGCAGGTTCGAAGCCTTGGAGAAGGGATAACTTGGTTACCACACAAAGAATTTGCAAGAACAGCCCCTAAAGTATCAAACAGATTGCAAAATATGATTTCTGGTCGCTGGGCATGCCTTACGGACCGTAAGGACATGTGTATACGGTCCGTAAGCTACTTGCAGACCAGCAACTTTCAGAAATTGACAATTTAGTCCCTGCACTTGAGAAACTTGATTTTTGATGCATTTTTGACACGTTTAAGCCCCGTTAACCCCATTTCAAAGCTCTAAAATGAAGTTAAAGTATAGGGAACTTAAAATATGCTCAAAAATATCTCGGATGTCGGTTCGTTTGGTCATACGGTTGCGTTGTTCGGTTAATTACGACGGAAGTCGTAACGAACGCAAAAACGATCCAAATTAAGCGACGAATGGAATTTTTGCATGCCGATCACTAACATAAAAATATTTTAGTGTGTACAAAAATTTTGGATGTCCAGATGTGGTCAGAACGTAAGATATGCGCGAAAATGCAAACTTACGCCGTTTTTGACACTTTTAGTCCCTGTAAGGTCAAATAAGCATATTTTCACACACCGAACCACTCAAAGCTTATTTCTAAGTTTTGTTTAGGTTATTTATGGTATTTTTAGCTTATGATCATGTTCCGGACTGTACGTTGCCTTACGAAATGGCAGACTTTTGCAAGTTGACGCAAATAGTCCCTGTGAGTGAATAAACTTGATTTCGCCACACCAAACCTTCCAAAACTTATTTCTAAGTTATGTAAAGGTTATTTAAGGTATGTTAAGCCTATGTCACTGTTTTGGAGTGTTTGTTGCATTAAACTGGTTATATTTTCGCATTAGTTCGCGTATAACCTTCCAGAAAGCGATTTAGAGCTCGAAATCGAACAAGAATTGATATGTGCAAACGAAACACATATTTATACAAATCCCAACTATCAAATACAATATTTCATTGGTTTGGTATTTGTATGATGGTTGAAGTGACACATGTGTCATATGACCCTTACCTGGACGGGTTACAAGTCTTAAACCTTGTTTTTATTCAAGTCTTTTGTTGTGTCGTATGAACATGTTTCAGTTATGTCATGGTTGTATTTTTAATTTAATGTGTCGACTTTTTAAAACAATGATGTTGTGGTAACTTTTAAAACTTAATGAATGGATGACTATCATGTGTTTTATTTCATATAGCATTGTTATGATTGTGCTATGGTATTATGAAGTCACACCAAATAAACCCACGCTTCCGCAAAAGCCAGGGTGTGACAATAGATGCGGATATTTCGCCTTCATTTGATCTTCACGTTCCCAAGTAAACTCTGGTCCACGTTTAGATTCCCAGCGAACTTTGACCAATGGAATGCGCTTGCGCTTAAGCCATTTGACTTCACGATCCATGATTTCCACAGGCTTTTCAAAAAAATGCATCGTGTCATCAACACAAATTTCGTCAAGTGGTATGTGGAGGTTCTTATCAGCTAAACACTTCTTGAGATTGGATACATGAAAGGTTGGATGAACATTTCCAAGTTCTGGAGGTAACTCAAGTCTGTAGGCTACCTTACCGATTCTTTCGACGATCTTGAATGGTCCAACGTATCTAGGTGCAAGTTTTCCTGTCTTTCCAAATCTGATCACACCTTTCCAAGGTGAGGCCTTAAGTAATACACGATCACCGACTTGAAATTCCAAGGGCTTGCGTCGTCGGTCCGCGTAACTCCTTTGACGGCTTCTAGCTGTCTGAAGGTTATCACAAACTTTCTTAACCTTATCTGTTGTCTCTAGAATGAGGTCAGGTCTAGTAAGCTGAGCCTCACCGATCTCATTCCAGCACACTGGTGAATGACATTTTCAACCATAGAGAGCCTCGAAAGGAGCCATGTTGATGCTGGAGTGATAACTGTTGTTGTAGGAGAATTCAATCAACGGAAGATACGAATCCCAACTACCACCAAAATCGATCACACAAGCTCTAAGCATATCCTCCAAAGTCTGGATTATTCTTTTATTTGGCCATCTGATTGTGGATGATAAGCTGTGCTCAAATTAAGTTGGGTCCCCATAGCAGATTGCATGGTTCTCCAAAAACGAGATGAGAATCGAGCATCTCTGTCTGAAATAATGTTCAAAGGAACACCATGTCTAGATACAATTTCATCCACATAAATTTTAGCAAGCTTGTCAGCAGATAGATCCTCACGGATCGGCAAGAAATGTGCTGATTTTGTAAGACGATCAACAACTACCCAGATGGCATCATGACCTCTCTTTGTGCGTGGAAGTTTGGTAATAAGATCCATAGCAATGTTTTCCCATTTCCAAACTGGAATCTCTGGTTGCTCCAATAAACTAGAAGGATGTTGGTGTTCAGCCTTAACCTTAAGACAAGTAAGGCATTTTGATACGTATAAGGCAATGTCTTTCTTCATACCAGGCCACCAATACTGAGTACGAAGATCCTTATACATTTTGTCAGCACCAGGATGAATAGAATAACGAGACTTATGAGCTTCATCCATAAGCAAGGTGCGAAGATTGTCTTGACTTGGGACCCACAAACGGTCCATGAAATAATATGATCCATTGTCCTTCAGTTCAAGATCAGGCTTAATGTGATAGGGTAATTCCTTACCCATCAAACCTTGTGAAACACAAGTATGTTGAGCCTGAGAAATGCGGGTTTGGAAATCAGATCGAACTTTGACACAGTGAAGCTTGACACGTTCCTTACGACTTAGTGCGTCAGCTACGACATTCGCCTTACCAGGATGATAGCGAATTTCGCAATCATAGTCGTTTAGAAGTTCAACCCAACGTCGTTGCCTCATGTTGAGTTCTTTCTGATTGAAGATGTGCTGAATACTTTTGTGGTCAGTGAAAACCACACATTTTGTACCATACAAATAGTGTCTCCAGATCTTGAGAGCGAAAACAACTGCACCTAACTCAAGATCATGAGTGGTGTAGTTCTTCTCATGTATCTTCAACTGCCTTGATGCATATGCTATGACCTTGTTCCTTTGCATGAGAACACAGCCAAGACCCAAGTTTGATGCATCACAATACACGACAAAATCATCATTACCCTCAGGCAGAGATAGAATAGGCGCATCACAAAGCTTCTGCTTCAAGGTCTGAAATGCTTCTTCTTGTTTGGTTCCCCATTCAAAGGGTTTGTTCTTCTGAGTTAGAGCAGTTAGAGGAACTGCAATCTTTGAGAAGTTCTTGATGAAGCGGCGGTAATAACCCACGAGACCAAGAAAAGAACGCACCTCAGTAGGAGTAGTAGGCGTATCCCAATCCTTAATCGCACTGATCTTGGAGGGATCTACATGTATACCTTGTTCGTTGACGATATGCCCCAAAAATTGAACTTCTTTAAGCCAAATTTCACATTTAGAGAATTTGGCAAAAAGTTGCTCTTTCTTCAGGAGTTCCAGAGTGAGACGAAGATGTTGCTCGTGATCAGCTTGCGTCTTAGAGTATATCAAGATGTCATCAATGAAAACGATGATGAACTTATCTAAATAAGGCTTACAAACCCTATTCATTAAGTCCATGAAAACAGCAGGAGCATTTGTAAAACCGAATGGCATAACTGTGAACTCATAATGCCCATATCGAGTGCGGAAAGTAGTCTTGGGAATATCTTCTTCATGCACACGAAGCTGATGATACCTAGAACAAAGATCAATCTTCAAAAAATATGAAGCACCCTGTAACTGATCAAAGAGATCATCAATGCGAGGTAGGGGATATCGATTCTTGATGGTAAGCTTGTTAAGCTCACGATAACCGATACACATCCTGAAAGATCCATCCTTCTTCTTAACAAAAAGAACGGGAGCACCCCAAGGTGAAAACTAGGACGGATAAAACCTTTGTCAGAAAGCTCCTGAACAACATGGATATCTTGAATAGACTTACCTTTGCCTTTATCTGCTACGACATGTGCCAAGAAGGCCACATAGTTCTTTTGTAGATACTTCCAAGCCCGAGTACAAGACATGAGCTTGAGACTACTAGCAGGTTTCTCACCACGAACCTGTAGGATCTCACCTGTCGAGAGTAGAATACGAACAATCTTCTCGAAACAAACTACCTCTGCGTGATGCTTGGCTAACCAATCCATACCCAATATAACGTCGACACTCCCAAGTTGCATCGGTGTAAGGTCAATAGGAAAGAGATGGTTGTTAAGGTTCAACTGGCAGTTACGAAGAACAGAATCGAGAACAACAGGATCACCACTAGCAACTTCTACTGTCAAAGGCTTTCCTAGTTTCGTTCTAGACAAGCGGAGCAAGGGCTCAAAAGACAATGACACAAAGCTCTTATCGGCACCTGAATAAAAAAGAACAGAAGCAGACTGATTGTTAACAAAGAACGTACCGTTCACCACCTCGTTGTCTGCACGTGCTTCAATAGCATTCATGTTGAAGACTCGACCTCAAGCCTGAGCCAGATTCTGATTCGCGTTGACCAGCCTTGGACACTGGTTTCGATAATGAGTCAGGTCCCCACAATTGTAGCACGAACCAGGAGGAAAGTGAGGTCGTGCAGCCTGAGCCTGTTGTGGAGCAGGCGGTTGAGCAACCTGCTGAGCTGGGTTACGAGCTGCTTTATTGAGAGAAAAGCGACAAACATCAGAAAGATGACCCGACTTCCCACAGTTGGTACAGAAATGACATGGAACTCGCGGTTGATGGTGGCTATTGCATCTGTTGCACAACGGTGCATTCCCCGCATACCGTTTCTTTGCTGGTGGTTATGCGGGCTGATTGAGAGTTGCCTGGTTCGGTTGGGCAGTGACAGCAAAATTCTGGGAAGCCTTGCACTTCCTAGACCCTTTCAAAGAACCAGATTCCTTACCCTTCTTGTTCTTACCCTTCTTGCTCTCACCCTTATCAGATGACTGTTTCATACCCTTGTCACCCTTCCTGTGTAGCTTACCCTTTCAGACCTGTGACTCAGTCAATGTCGCAGCTAACTCGATTGCCTGACGAACTGTGGTAGGGTTACTACCAGTGACGATGTATTGTATGGAGTCAGGTAAGCCATCAATATACCTCTCGATAGCTTTCTCGAGTGGGGTAACCATGGTAGGGCATAGCAAACTCAGCTCTTCATACCTGTCAGTGTAAGCCCGGTGCTCACCACTATCCTGCTTCAAGTCATTAAACTCCCTTTCTAAAGCCTTTAGCTCATGACGAGGACAAAATTCCCTCAT
The DNA here is from genome assembly GCA_030545235.1 of Helianthus tuberosus. Classification (NCBI taxonomy): domain Eukaryota; kingdom Viridiplantae; phylum Streptophyta; class Magnoliopsida; order Asterales; family Asteraceae; genus Helianthus; species Helianthus tuberosus. The sequence goes on along the minus strand of CM060426.1, from coordinate 43,572,207 downwards.
CATAAGAGCCCTAAGCTCGGCCCAAGTCTGTGCTAAAGCAACCTCAGCACCACGGCCTCTCATAACCTCGTTCCACCAAGTAAGAGCCCTCTTCTGAAACATACTGGAAGCAAACTCGACTTTGCGATTATCAGGACACTGAACATGACGAAACGTACTCTCGATGCTCTCAAACCATTGTAGGAGCCCAGTTGCTCCTTCAGAACCACTAAACTTGAGTGGTTTAGCCGAATTGAAACTCTTGAAATTGCATGGAGCATTTTGGTTATTGTTGGCTTGGTTAACTTGAGCAATAATGTCTGGGAGTACAGCGGCCATATGCTGCGCCATGATAGCTGCCATTTCGGAATTAGGTAGCGGATTTTCGTGTCGAGGAGGCATTCTAAAAGAGGAAACATGAGAGTAAACGGGTGAGATGATTAGATGAAAAGAACGAGATGATACATAAGTTGACAAAAGCAAAGATGGTGGTCATTCGTCCGTACCACAAAGCAAACAAACGACACACAGTGACTAATCAAAGTAAATGGGTAAAAAATAATGTATTGCGAAGACATGCTCGCCTATAAGTGAACACTCACCCCAAGAGTTCCCAGGTAAGAGTGACTGGTCCGATTATGTGGATTTGTACGAACACTCTAGCCTTAGACAGAAAACTCAGGGTACAGGCATTCACCCTTCCAGTTTGCACATGTTCACACTAAAAGACCCAAAACTTTGACGAGATTTTGAAAACTTGGAAGGCACAAGGCCAAAAGGATCATTCAGAAACGGATGATTAAATTTTCAAAATCATTCTGAAAAATTGAAGGGTTCAAAACCATATAACAAATTATTTAAAAACAGATGATTGATTTTCGAAAACCGTTTTGAAAAATTGTGTTCTTGTTTTGGGTAATCACCTAAGGATAGATGAAATGCATGTTTTAAGATCTAAACACAAGATAACTTGTTTTGGGGTCCTAGAAAGGTTATAGTCTAGGTCAAAGCATTACTAATAACCTAATTCCCTATAACCATTGGCTCTGATACCAACTCTTCTGTCACACCCCGACCGCGTAAAACAACAAAACCGCGGCGGAAACGTCGGGGAGTGTTGTAACAGAATTATTGTTTCACAACCATGGTAATTAAAGTTATGTTTTATTTATCAAACAAGAGAGTTACATTGTCTTAAATAAAAGAAACAGGAGTACATAACATTATTTAAACTAATCTTGCTTCTTTTATGTCACTAAGGCCCGAGTCCACCCTAGTGTATCCTGAATCAAACCTATGCACCAGCTCCTGAAAACACATGTGAAAATAGGTACGTCAGCATAAAAATGCCTGTGAGATACATAGGTTTTGTGAAAATAGGATTCATGACTTGAGTTTAAAGAAATGTTTAATAAAAATTAGTCATGAATCTTGTTAAGTGTTTTCTTTAATAAATCATATGAAAACTTGATAAGAAATCAGATTATATAAAAGAAAGATGCATGGTTATTAAATAACCGAGTAAAATGAGTTGTATAAACAAACTGTTTTGTAAAACAATGTCTTATGAAAAATATGTTATTTATGTAAAATGTTATATGTCTAAATTGAAATTATTTAAATAATGCAACGATATGTAATATCATAAAAGCACTTATATATAGGAAGTACCAGCGGCGTATCCACCATGCTTTTATCATATTACACACGCCTCGTTACTTAAATCACTTACCCAAACAAACCACCAAAATTGTCTTGTTTAAACCAATTGTCAAATGTTATTGTGTAAACCATGTCTATTGTCATATGTAAATCATGTAATGTGTAACCAAATGTCATGTATGGCAAGTGAAATATATCAACTAAACCATAGGTAAAATGCACAAAACAAGGTATAGAAATAAATCATTGTTTAAATCAAAGTTATGTTTTGTAAAATAACTGCATGCTATACTGATACAAACATCTATGCGGTATTGTGAAAATGCATACATTCAAGCCTTGAGATTGTGGCGACAAACCCTTAAACAAATTAAAGGTTTATCTGAATTATGTGTATCGAATTCGGTCATTCCTTCCATCCAAGCAAACCTAGGATTTCAGGAACGGGAGTTGTCAATTCCTATGGTACCACTACCTACTAACGAAAGGCATGGCCAATGTTAATGAACGTATTTTTGTCCCATTTAAACAAACCAAATGTCATACCAAAATGTAAGCATGTTTTATGAAAATAATGTACTAAGTATGCAACAATGAACATACATAGCATGTGATGTAAAACAAATGTACTAAGTATGCAATAAATGAACATACATAGCTTGTGATGTAAAACATATGTACTAAGTATGCAATAAATGAACATACATAGCATGTGATGTAAAACAATGTACTAAGTATGCACTAAATGGACATACATAGCATAAAATGTAATGTAAAACGATGTACTAGGTATGCACTAAATGGACATACATAGCAAAAACATAATGAAATCATGTACTATATGTGTACTAATGAACATAACAAGCATATGATATGAAAACATGGAAAGCACGAAAGTAACAAGTATGCACATGTGTTTCACCCCAAAATGTTTGAAAAACAGTAAAAGAGGGGACTATGTACTCACTTGATATTGCTCAATAGTCTTTGGATAACCACCAAGCAATGGTAGAAAGATCACAGAATCAAACGGCACCTAATATAGGTAACTATGTTAATAAACGGACCTAAATCGGAGGATCGGATAGAATGAGGTTTCGTGAACCAAATGAGTATATGAACTCATGTAATGTGGTTTAACAAAGCCTACATTCTAAAACGGAAACTATCCTAAGTGCTTACGACCCGTTTAGGTAGCTTACGCTACTTTAACGCGTCGTTCGCGTAAAACGCATTCGGACCGCCTAACTAGTCCTATGACAAGTATTATATGCCTTAACATGTTTAAAAATGTTGCCTAATCAGTTTAGATGTCAAAATTTTTGTTACATATGCTTAGAATGAAATTTGGCGTAAAAAGGGCATTTCGGTCATTTTTCCTAAGGCATATAATTACCTATCATACAACTAAGTAGACTAAGTGACCATAAAGTATAACCTCAGAAGGTTATTCCTTATGAAACTATGGTCACAAAATGTGTTTGGTCGGATCCTAATGATCGACCAAACGGGTCAGGTTCGAAAGTCTAAGCGGTTGTTTAGACCGCTTATCTTACGACCCTACATAAGCACTATATCTAAAGTGACGAGCTAAACATGTTAAAACTTGTTTAACGAAGTTAGAAAACAAGTTTGATATCAAAACAAAGGGTTTTGATACCCAAGAATAGTTTGGTTTCAAAATACGCATAAACGCGTATTCTAACCGAAACTATGACTCGTCACTATGCCTAAATAACGTGGTAATCAGTAGGTATAGTCACAAAGGACTATGACCATCGTGGTTACGCTCACGTTGCGAAGTTCAAACGGACTTCGTGTTGACCAATGACTGGTCAAAGCAGAAAGTCAAACATTGTTTGACTTTCATACTTAAAAACGCATAAAAGCATGAAAGAAGCTTACAAGAGGTCTAAGCAATGAAGATAGAACAAGAAAACCAGAAGATTTGGACCTTCAACCAGAAGGGATAGTCCCAATTTGTCTAGAAATGAGAGAAATTCTGATTTGTGGAAGAGTGAAGTGAAATGGGGGTGGGTTTATATAGGATTTACCAAAACCGTTAGGATCGTTCCTCGATTTTTGAGCTTCAATCTTGGCCCTCCATGTGTACCCACTGTTTTACAATACTAGGGGAGTCCAAAACCAGCTCCAAGTATTGCAAAAATTGCATAAAAACCCCTGAAAATCAACCCAGTTGCTGAAAAATGTTCTGCTGAAAAAGGGCGCTCTCGCGCCACGCACCAGGAGCACTTGGGTCTGGCGCGTGGCATGAGTGAGCCTGTTTTTGCAAAAGTTTCATTTTTGGAAGAACAGGTCCCTGCATGCTATAAAGTTTATTTTTGACACGTTTAATCCTCGTTAACCCATTTTCAAGGGTCAATAATGATGCCAAAGTATAGGGGACATGAAATATGCTTGAAAATATCTCGGATGTCGGTTCGTTTGGTCGTACTATCACGTTATTAGGTTAATTACGACGAAACACGAAAGACGATCCAAATTACGGGACGAATGGAATTTTATCATGCCAATCACTAAAATAAAATATTTTAATGATTATAAAAATTTTTGGATGTCCGGAGATGTTCAGAATGTAAGATATGCGCGAAAATGCAAACTTATGCACTTTTTGACGCTTTTAGTCCCTATTGATCAAATAAGTTTATTTTAGCATACCGAACCCCTCAAAGCCTATTTCTAAGCTATGTAAAGGATATTTAGGGTATGTTTAACTTATGATCATGTTCCGGAATGTCTGTTAGAATACGAATCGGCATACTTTCACAGTTTGTCGAAATTAGTCCCTGTGAGCGAATAAACTTGACTTAGCCATACCAAAGCCTTCAAAACTTATTTCTAAGTTATGTAAAGGTTATTTAAGGTATGTTAAAAATAAATTGATGTTCCGGAGTGTTTTTCGTGTTAAACTGATTACGTTTATGCATCGATTTGCGTATAACTCTCCAGAAAGTGATATAGAGTTTGAATTTGAACAAAAATCAAAACATGCAAAATGTCAAACATAAACAAACAATTATAGGGATCAAATAACATTGTTTCATTGATAACTAAACTGTTTACAATGATTACAAGCACAGATGTCACAGTAAGATCCTTAAACACTCCATTTTACTTCTATTTTAGTAGGTTAAAAGATGTTACAAGTATCTAATCTTGAAGAACACTAAAGATCATGAGAAGTAAATATGAACATAATCTGAAAATGTGAAGTAATCTTGATGAATATGAGTTGTTATGCTTATTGATCATTGATTGTTTGTAGAAATGATGTTGATCATCATATGATCTTGCTAGATCATGATTGAAAACATAATCTAGCAAGGTGTGAGAATAGAAATTGTTGTAGGATGATGGATCATCCACACATAAAGCATGAACTTGAAGGAAACATAATGTTTTCTTGTAAAGTAATGATCAAAGTATATTGTTAATATTGAAGATCTAAATATTTCATGGATTATTCTAAAGAAACCAAGCTAAAATATAAGTTTTGTTAAAACTTGGTTCTTACATAAACAAACACTATTTTTGGTGGTTAAACAAGTGTAGAAACACTTGTGTAACAAGAAAATTTCATAAAGAAACATTTTTATAAAACATGATTACAAGTTGTAAACATCTAAATCCTTCAAGAATGAAGTTTTTAAATAAACAACCACACTATAAAGGGTAACTAAACTTACTAAACACACTACCAAGTTACTACAAATTTTCATAAACTTTCAAGTTCAAGTTCATTGGTAAGTGTAAGTTGTTTAGAGTTGATTGTAAATTGATTGTGATGATTTTACAAAAGAAAATGATATGCTTGAAAGCATGGAAACCTCCATTTTTAGGGGAAACTATGGCAAAATTTTCTAAAAATATAAACACTTAGAAAAATATTTTCAAACAAATATTTGCAAAGTGGATTTTAAACCATAAATTGTTACATCAACTTTGCCATAAATGTTGGTTACAAAAATACAAATATTGGAGGTTGGTTTTTATAAATAAAAAGTAACTAAACATGTATTTAGAACATATATATTTAGAAGACACATGTGTGTGATTATTTGTATACTTTGTGTAATAGTTATATTATTTAAGGACTTAAAATAATATAACTCACCAAAAACACCAAGAATTACAATCCAAAATATTACCAAAATCCCATGGAATAAGCATACAAGTTACAAACAAAATATTGGCGAACCGAACAAGAAATGTAACTTATAAAATATTCCGGAAAATATGTTCACAAAGTATATTTGGGTAAATAATATTTTGGATACAAAGGAATGAAAATATGATTTTCACAATTACTTCAAGAGTATATCATATTTTGACAAGGGAAAAATATAGCATTTTTGACAAGTATAAAAATATATATTTTCCTTGGAATTATTAGAAGATATATTATTTTTGGGAAAAATATATATTTTCTTGAGTAAACTTAAAATACATTATTTTTGGATAAAAATAAGTTTATAAATATTTTCTAAGTTAGACTTGAAAATATATTATTTTGGAACTACAAATATTTTTGCCAAAAGAAAAATTATAAATAATTTTTCTAAGTAATATTCCTTAAAATATATATATTTTGGAAATATATATTGGATCTTTTATTAGAAATAATATTCCGGAAAGTTTAATAATTAATTAAGTATGAGGACACTTAATAAATACAATAAGAATACGTATTCTCGTACGTATAAATACACACCGGAATACGACCCCAAAACACGACTCGAAACAAATGAAACACTTGTTAATACGAATTTGAATATGATGCTTTCAATACATCATATGGTGTGTTGAATTGAATATGCGTAATGAACAAGTTTCAAACAATTGAATCTTGGTTTCGACGCAAGCCGACAATAAGTACATGTATCGACAAGAAAACTTTCGGCATGGTCACAATGAAAAACCATGTATGTAACTTGAAAAGAACAGAAATTTCAAGAAAACATGTTGACTTGATAACAAAGGAGCCAACAATTACAATAATGCAGGTCATTCGAATCACAAATCAATAATTAGATTTAGCGAAATAATATTTGAACTTTGATGAAACGCTTATTCGAAACGAAACCACATGCGTAACAAACGATGCATGCGTAACATATAAATTTTCAAGAAATCAAGCAATGAGTGTTCGCTATAATGAAAGAAATTATTGTGATGCAATGACCATTCAGAGGAGTAGAGATGTAAAAATCAACTCGCTTGATGCGAAAGTCGAAATTTCAATAAAAGAAATTTAAGGACTTTACCTGGGGTTTCATGTGATGACCGGTTGTTAGGTGACACTACCATGGAATCTCGAACATAGCGTATTCGTTGTTAATGCGATAGGGGGAATGCGGAGACATACGTCTTCTCCTTGGAGTGATTCGTGTCATTGCAGGACCGCGTGCCAAACCGCCGCTTCCTGATCGATAGTTTTCGCACTGACAGAATTTGTATCGGCGCTAAAATACTCAATCTTCTTCTCAAAGACCGTGCCTCGTAAGTCGTATGTAACATACTTCAACCTCCGTTGATGTATAGCTTAATTTTCACGTATACTTGTGCACTAGCGTTTCGTTATGCATAGGCTGCCTGCTCGGGAAGTCAAAATATCATAGACAATATGAATAATAGTGTGTGCCCGAGTTAATATTCGCGGTTCCTACGTGATGACCTTTAATGAACTTCAACATAAGTTTTCCAAAGGTCCTAAATGCATGTTTCCTAAACTCTCAGAGTTTTGTGTACTGTATGTAATTGTTTTTGTGTACCATGTGTAAAACACCACTAAGCGTATGTTTGAAAACAAATTTTTGACTGTTTGTTTTTCGGCAACGGTTGGAGACCAAATTCGAGTCTTAGGCGTTCTGTATGTATTCAAAGTCTTAATGATCTAAGTCCCCAGAGAAATATGAGGTTAGAGCCTAGGTATTTCAACAGAAAACCCTATTCGCTGAAACCTATAGCTCTGATACCAATCTGTCACACCCCGAAATTATCAGACCTGGCGTGACTGGACTGGTATCTTCATTGCACAGCGGAAGCAAATATAAGCTAAGACTTCAAGAAATTGAACGCCACTAAGTACTCAAATCCTCAATGGTTCTCCTATTCCAACTGTGCCTTGTCTTAGAAATGCAACCTGAGAAAGAAACATGCGAAAAAGTCAACATAAAGTTGAGCGAGTTCATAGTTTGTTTTGGAAAAGATTTGAAATAAATCTTTTTGAAAACCGGTTTGTGAAATATTATTGAGAAAACGAATTTAAAAATCATTTTCTTGTCAAGTTATATGGAAACTTTGTATTTGTAACGCATTATGTTCGTAGAACCATGTATTTGTAAACTCTTGTATTTGTAAAGTTTGTATAACCGTCAATGCCCACCCTGACTTTGACTTCATGCCCGCATAATCCTATGCTTTGAATTTGTATAAAACATGGTATGTAATTTGTATGAAACATGTATTTCTGTAAATATAAGGAAATCGAGATCGCTAATGGTTTGCAAGGCCATTAACATGTGACACGACATAGGAAGCATCCAAACCATAGGCATTTTTAGTAGTCGATTCACAACTGGGACACAAAAGCACTGCTTGGTACTAGTTATGACCAAGAGTGTGGCTGCCTGAAACCCATTAGATCTAACCTTTTGTTCCGCGGTCTTAGTATGTACACGATTAATGGTGCTTCTGGTACCCTATTCGTTACATGATCTAAAGTATCATTCCTTAGTTTTTGTATTCAACATACCATAACACATGTATTTTCCCCAAGTTTAGAAAGCATATAAAAGTTTAAAAGTGGGGACATGAACTCACTAGGTTGTCTCGTTTTACGTACGCAGACCGACCCAATCCCATTATTATAACTAGGACAATCCCGTCCTTAATCATGAAAATCATTCACGTTTCGAAAATACGCATTTGTTTTGTAAAACCGGTATCTTTAGTATGAATCATTCGTAACTATTTGAGTCCCTTGAAATCCATCCGTAACGTGATTTAGAAATATGAGTTTTCGTTCATCTAAAAATTGTTTACTTTTGCAAAATTTGCATGTCTTTCCACCCCCGAAAACATTTATAAAAATGTAAAACCGTAAAAAGTGGGGGTTATGAACTCACCTGAATTGCCTTGTGCAAAGCTAGCTAATTACGACTTCGTGATGTCGTTTCCAAGACTTGACTTGCTAGCGTGCATTCTACAATATTCCTAACACGGAATATCTTATAAGTTTCTAACCAAAAGCGGTAACTAAACTACGTGTCACCGAGCTCCCCCGAATCGTTGACCGAACGATTTGACGGTAAATTGTTAACTTAACGAAAATGACTAGGTTATATTCGTTAAGTTTCATTTATTGTCGATAAGATTACTAAGTCTTGGAATACTTAGTTCACAAAAGATGTTAAAATGTATAAATATTTATATAAAAATATATAAATATATTGTTATAATCGCGTTAGACGTCTCGAGAAATCATACGTTTGTGTAAAGAATATAAATATGAAAGTAATATATAACAAACTCATGTTGTGTATCGCGTCTTATTTGATAAATATCGAAATATGTGTATATGCCATTTAGGCGTTTGAAATAAATACATAAGGTTATATTTATTTATAAAAGAATCGTCGAGCTTTTGACGTTTGAAATGAAATATAAACCTCATATTTAGTTTATAAGGCTTTCAAGTTGTTGACGTTGAAATAAATATGTATCTATATTTATTTTATAAAAGTATACGAGTTAACGACGTTCGAAATAAATATAAAATTATATTTATTGTATAAAAGCGTTCGGAAATATCAATGGTCGAAATAATTATAAACATTATATTTATTTGTAAAAGCGTTTGGAAATATCAAGGTTTGAAATATAAATATTATAAACTCGAATTCCATTAAGTGTCGTTTTTGAAACTATAATACGTGTCGTGTTTCGGATTTTTATGAAAATCAGACAGAGTTTCCTCTGTTTTTGGACGATCCCGACAACTAGGTGTCGATATATTTTTCAAGATTCAACAATATTTCAACAATATAACACTATATGTAAAAAATTTTGTCAATGTATCAAAGGTAACTAATATGTAATTGTTTTGGGTCGAGCTCGGTCGCGTATAACTATAATAAAATCTAATCTAACGTATGATAACTCGCTTCGATTAAATCATTACCGGTCTTCTGTTGACTGATCTTTGACCGAGTTGACTGTCTGTTGACCCGAGTTGACTCGGTTTGACTGACTTGGACACCGAACTGAGTCGCGAACCCGAATCTGACTTTGACCGAGTTGATTAATGAGTTAACCGGGTCGAGCCGAGTTGCACCGAGTCGACACGTTTCGCGAACCCGAACCTCCGTGACCCGAACCGAGCCGTTGACTGAGTTGACTAACTTTGACCGCTGACCGGAGCTGTTGACCCGAACCTGTAACGAACCGAGAACCGAAATGAAACTGAACTTGAACTGAATCGAAATGAACCAGAATCACCTGAGTCAATATAACCACCACCACTGCCAAGAGTCTCCGACGCCGATAAAACGGCATGCCGTCAGCATCATCATCCCCTGCCATTTACCCTCGTCTCCTTAAAAGAAAGAAATCCAACAGAACAGAAGGGTGTGGGAGAACCAAAATGTCACCGCCACAGTTAAACATCATCGTCATCATCGACAAATCTCATTCACCACCATCATCTCTGCTGATGTCTTTTGTCGTGCACCACAACCTCTCTCTCTCTCTCCTGCGGCTGCCGCCGCGTGCTGCTTCTGCTGCGTCAACACCGTCAGACGCCGCCACCACTGTTTGGTGGCCGGCTGGTCACCTTCGAGCGAGGGAGAAAGGGATCGAGTGGGTGAGGGTGCGGCTGTTGTCGGCCGGTTAACCGGCGCCAGTGATGGTCCTGTCAGCGGCTCCCGTGGCCGGCAAAGAGATCACGAGGGAGAGAGAGCAATGGGGTTTCAGGGGATGAAGTTGTGTTATGATTTTTCTTTGTGTCTACTGGTAGTAAGTAGTAATCGAGAGGTAGAGGGGACAAGGGTTTTGTGTGTGTGTATTTAATTTAGTTGCAGACAAATGAGGGTGTGGGTGTAGATAAGGAGATGAGGGTGTTTTATAGAGGATGTTTGAGATCTTGTAAGATCTTGTTGAGATCTTGTGTTTCAAATCTTTGAGACAAAATCTTTTGTATAGATTTTATAGAGATTATGTAGAGATTTGGTAAGATTTAATATAGATTTTATATAGATTTAGTATAGATTTTGTATAGATCTAATATATTATGTGCAGGTTTAGGCTTGTGGGTTTTGGGCTTGGGCCCAGGGCCCACAAGCCCATCTTATGCGTAAGTGACCCGTAATTCCTACGAGACCCGATATCGCAACCCAAACTCCATAAGTGTCGAAAGAATAAAATTTTTAAAATTAAAAGGCGTATAATAGTGGTGTTGTCAGTGTTTTGTACGGTATCTGTTCGTTGTCGTTTGATGTTCCGTAGATTCCACGCGAATCTTCATACGCGTACTGTAAAGTCGGATAAACGCTCCTAGGTACTCCAAAGGCCTAATTAAGTTAATTTATGCTGTAAACACTATTTATTATCGCGTTAATCACCTGTTAATCACGTAATTAAGAGCCGTAAATCATCGGTTGTCACAGAAAATACGCAACAAAGGATGTGGAAAGTATAAACGAACAGTTGGTCGGGGTGAGAAAGCAATCAAGATTAGTAAAAAACCGAGAAGGAAATGCAATTTCTACAAAAAAACGAGTTAGGGGCCATGATAAAAGGAAATGTCCGCTCAAAAAGGGGGAGCCGGTTAAGGACGACTCGACAACCGACGAAGAAGACGAGATATACGAAGATGAAGAAACCGAAGAATCTGGCTCTGAGGATTTTGTTAGTGAAGAATAGTTTCCGTAAAGCGTAAGAACATTCGCCCTTTTTTCCTAAACATTTCTGCTGGTTTATGTATTAGATTACATGTTTATGTAGTTTGTCTTCAGATGTACCACCAACGAAGTTTTGGTTTTTTTTTTAATTTTTTATCCAGTTTCCATGCTTTGTTTAGTGATAGCATTCTCGTCTCCTATTTAGAATCGCGATGTATGCAACCATTTCTAAGCAATAACCTTTTTTGCAAAATAGATGAGTCAAGTTGAACAGTGCATTAGACATGTGTGAGGAATAAGGCTCAAATTAATCCGACTGTTAACTATCTATACTATTTTTGCAACTTTCAGAATGCACATCAATGTGACAGTTCACCTTACTAATATATATAGAAACTGGACGTTACGATTACGTTAAACATTATCCCATACATGATAATTCGACATAACATGATTAACACCCACCAAAAACAAAGCATGATTAGGAGTCTGTTCAGATAAAATTGTCAAACAAAATTAAATATATTGTTTCAACATCAGCAAAACTAAACTACAAAAAACAAATTCCAGTAACAGTCTTTTTATCTATTTCTCTCTGTTGATGCCGGCATATTGGTAGGCTTCTTTTAGAATACGTTTGCGATGTTTGTTCGCCTCCGAAGTTATCAACTTCACGGGGCATACTTCTTCCTAAGTTGTGCTATCTTCTTCTTTGCTTTAGCCGTTTCGGTTGGGAACCCAACGTCCCAGCGATCCTCGGTGATCCCCATCCAGGTTTCCATGTGTCGTATTGTGCATATTCCGCAATCTTCATAGTTTCCTATCGTCGCCCAACTTATCTCCAAACGAACAGGATGACGAGCTGCAATATCATAACAACGTGGATGACGAACACGCTTCAGGTACTTGACGACCACATCTTTCTGCACACAAGACAACTTGGTTAAGTAAACCTGCGGTACACTTGTGTATTACATAACGACAGTCACGTACCACTTTCATTGGAGTCGACTTTAAGAAAAAATCGTCACCGTCAAATATTCTAACTGGACTTTCAGAATGATCCATATTGTCTATGACTGTAATCGCCAGATTTTTCAGGTCAAAGCAAACTAAATAATAATGTCCACGGTCATGAATTGGGAAAATAAGGTTCCCGTATTCTTTCAGGTCCATTAACTCCTCCTTTTCCTCCAACACAACCCTCAAGGCGCTAGTAAACATATCTAACTGTTTGTTGTCATCATAACTTGATTTGGTCAGCATATCCTCAGTCTAGTGTTTGAAACAAATAGAAAAAAAATAATAAATCTATGTATCCGATATTCTAATTATGTAAAGAATGCTCTAACAAGATATGCTTAGTATTATAAAATGTTCTTACAAAAAGGGTGGTATGACAAAGCAGCCTTGGCATTGTAAACTCACGTCTTTTGACTTCGTCATGATTAAGCATAGATGCCCAACAGTTAATGATGCCAGTGCTCAGACAAACATTTGGTAGCAGATCCAATATATGAAAGTGCATCAGATGTGTTCCATAGGAAGTGCAGAAAATATCATTCCTGTACATATCCGTGTTTCAAACAAAAACATTAGAATACACATATATATATCCGTTAATTTCACCAACCTTTGTACATTTGAGTTAAGCACTTACGCCATAGTTCTTCGGACCTCATTTTCCTCCTTTCTATCCCGGTCAGATTTAGCTTTAATTCTTTTTTCCTTTATCAATTCAGCCAAAGGTATGCGTGACCCATAAAGAAAGGAAACAACGTGAATATAATTAAGTAGTATTCAACTGTTAACTATTTAATCCTCTAATTCAAAAGCGATGCGTTATAATAGATGACGGATTAAATACATACCTTTCATCCTCTTTATCATCGTCTTTTTTCATATCTTCCCTTGGCTTTGCCACCCTACGTTTTGTATATAAAAACTAGTTAACCAAAACATATACATATATGTATTGTAAAATAATATTAGACACTCGCTGTGTATTCCCAAACTATGTTTTCTTCCTTTGTGATACCCTTGGAGATATTGACTGCTCTCTCCAGCCAAGGCGATCTCCCGAATGCAGATATTTTATGTATTCTCTTTCGCTTCCCTTTGTTGTCTTCATTTACTTGTGGTAGTTTTTTCTTTATATCTCGCACTTCCGGGGGCGGGACATCTTGTGCGGTTCTGCGGCTCGACGAAGGTCTTTCGTTATCATTTCGGATATCATTCACCGGCACGCCTTCATCATCTAGCTCTCCAGATGCAATATCCTCAATAATGTCAGCTAGCTGAACTGCACTTTGTGTCCACGTTGACGCAACATGCGGTGTTGAGAAGATGCCTGCGTCGTCATTTCCAGTTGTGTTGCCCTCTTGGTTACTTTTTAGACTTACACCTACAAACATACATTTTAAAAAAGTGAGGTCTACACAGCATTAACCCCAAACCATGATACGTAATTAGTCAGTGTTATAGGATTAAGACATTGACTAGTACACACAATACATACCTGTCTCGTGATTTCCCTTTTGTCGGTACAAACAGCAGATTTCTCCACAGTTGACTTGGCTTCGGCATCAAATCTCTTGTTAAATAATGCTTTGTATCGTTCCACAACGTCTAAAACCTCCGCAGTATCCGGATGACAACGTGCAAACTTTGATATTGCTCGCTCAAACTTGCCTTTTACAGATTCTGCCTCATCACACAATGCGTTGATACTAGATACGTATGCCTAACATTCGAAAGAATCAATGACATATACTAAATAATCAGGACCATTCTATGTTGATGGGAAAACAAATATAAACATCATTATGTAACCCTTACCTTCATCTCATATCTAACATCATTCTCAGTTCTGATCCCTTCATCATTACGCGTTATATCCACTACCTCATCCTCACTTTCCGTATCATATTCATTATCATCGTTAAACAGCTCCTTGACAGCAACAGACCCTAATCCTCCATTCTTTATCTCCATTTGTCGTCTCTAACTCATCCTTTCAGTGTTCCAGTAAGAAATTGGTGGCTCGGTTATTTCATCATCAAAACCAACGGACCTTGTTCCGTCCAGGTATAGCAACTACAAAACAACAATAAAGTAGTACATCTTAGCTCTGCTAGTAACTAGTGGCTTCGCAATAACAATAAAGAAGTAAGTATATACAATGTTAATAACTGTTGGTCGGGACATGTATATGGGTATACTGTATACACATATGTATCACGGAGAAATACACATGTGTATTGTTGTAGCGCATGCCTTGTTTGCATTGCACCTTCACCCCTAAGCATCGTTATTGATTAACTGTCCTCTTTACATCATTGTATATTACTCATGGCAACTATTATTAGTATCAAATACAGAAACAAAAGGTATTAGTAACACATATCACTTAAAAGGTTAGGGGTCCTCGGAACCATGAGTCTTTATCATACCTCTTCCAGTGGTTTTTACACACTTTCACAGAATCGATGATAAACTGGCACCAATCATGCTCTCTAAAACCATGATCCATGTCAAACATGTACAACAATGTGTACATTGCTATGCCATTCATCGTGCAGCCAACCATCATCGATATGAACAATATCACAAAATCAAGCTGGAACATCTCCTCGTCCTCATATTCGTTCTCTGTAATTTTGTCTACTAGGTCTTTGCAACTAATGATACCTACTAAACCTTCCTCTCCACCGGACAACCAACGGATGCTTACCAACTTCCTTGTTGTCAAAGTTTACCCTAATACCCCCACATGGTAAGCCCAACAATTTCAGTACTGCTTCCTTGTCTACCTTTATCGTTGGTTCGCCTAACCTAATAACCATGTTTCTGGTATCTAGACGATCAACTACAAAATGCCCTAAAACAGATTTAATTTCATCCATCTTCAGCTTGAGAATCTTACCGAAGCCCATCCGTCTAACAATATTCCTCTGCTTCGTAGTTATCTTCTTAATTGCTTCACACAACTTGTTTGGCGACGTTCGCTTCCTAATCCAGGGCAGTTGATATTTTTTTCCTCTTCGACGCTTTTCAGATTTCAATTTTCTACGCTTATCTTCTTTCTTCGGATGCCGTGTATTATACTTAAACAGCTCAGCCAACACACGGTTTTTTTATCTCCCTTCTCAGCTGTACAATATTCATGTACCAAATTTTATGTTAACAGACCACACAAAACAACAGTGTATTAAAAGTAATATTTTTTTCCAACACTGAATTACCTCCTTTTCTGTCATCCTTGTTACTCCTCTTTCGTTTTCCTAACCCACCAGATGTTGTTTTGTGCAGGGTTGAACGAGATTCAGCTTCCCCTGTTATTAAAAAATAACAAAACGTCAGGGTTTGCTAAATTAGTACACATACATTATATATTCAATTTCTCAATGAAAAGGTGTACATACCTTTCATTTCACTTGCATCAGAAGCTAGTGTTCTTTTCTTCGTCGTATCACTCTCACCAGCACATTTCCCTAAGTTAACCCAAGAAATGCCCAACGGAGTCAAACTACAGATTATATGATACCAATCCAATTCTGATAGTCACAACTAAAAAGTTAAAACACATTATACATATGTGTTTTTACCTTTGTTTTCACTCTCTTCGTTATTGTCACCTAAGTAAAGATTCATGCAATTTAAAATCATACCAAAACACCAATTAGAATATTGTCGTTTACTAATCAATACACATCGAATGCTAACCTTCTGATTTCTCCATAAACGGTACACGTATTGCCTTAACCTTATTTTCCTTCGTTCTTTTTGCTCGTCTTCCTGTTCGTTTCAATGGTTGATTGTCCTCTTCGTTTGGTAACTTCGTGTTCTGTGCAGGACAATCTTCCAGTTGTTCTCTTGGCTTACCAATTGTTCATGTAATACACCAAATGTTGTAAGTACACATACCAAACCTCAGGTTTTAAAAACCGTAGCTACCTAAAACATGTAACATTTTTGCACAACCCTCTACTAACAAAGTTACCTTCGTTGCTGGTCTTACCTTTCTTATACTTTGTTGTTGAATTACCATCGTCACCACTCTTGTCGAACTCTTCGTCAACCGATGCATTGGTACTTGCACCCACTTTATTCTTATGGCCGGCTACATGTTACTAAAAAAACATTATATGGTCAGAAATTAAGTTTAACTTATAAATCTTACACAAACAAAACATGTTAACTTCTCTTACACTCTTCTTTACGCCATTTATCTTTTAGTCTCCGAAAGTACTCAGCTCTCTCTAAAATAAACTTCTTTTTTTCTTCAATCCTCTCCGCTATGAAACAAAAATAAGAGTTATACAAAAAACTATAACAGTCAACCAAAAATTAAAAACCAAAACAACTTTTAGTGTAGTGTATCTTTTTAATACTTGTTTCAAAAAGGATCATCAAACAACGCATGTGTAGCCTTTTCGTTGTCAATCTTCCGGAGGACACCTTTCTTCATCTTGTCAGCTGAACATAACAAAAGTCAGTTAGATGATGCAGATCGGGTCGTACAAACGTACACCTTTTTATTACTAGCTAACCCAACAAATAACATATTAAAAGTACAATGATCCCATCAACTTTACTTTCTTCATCATCAGAACATATAATTGGGTCTTCTGCTTTGTTTACAAATCTTGATTTCCATTTACCAGCTATACGTTGGCTTTTCCGCCCTACATGTTTATATCAACAACATCTTTTAAAGCAAGACTTTATAGTTTAAAGATTTTTAGTTCATTGGTAACTGATAAATGCACTTACTAGTCCTCAATTTGATCTTTTTAAATCACCTAAAAGAAACCATGGAAAACAATCAAATGACAAAGTATTAGAACCAAAGATGATTAAACTAACTATTTTCAGAATAAGTATTCAATTCTATGATAACAAAAAAAAAGGTATCACATTACCTACATATATGTACCTATCCGTCGGGTCAATATTTAAACACATGTGTATTTCCATCACTTACACATGTGTATTGGTATAATAGTTTGTGTATCCCGTCACACCCACATATCCTATGTAACCAAGAATCTCAACAACTTGTATACACATGTGTACTACTATCGCATACACATGTGTATAATTATAATAGTTAAGCTAACTGGTGAAACCAATAAAAACAACCTCATTTCAATTGAAACCATGGAAAACAATCACCTAAAAGAAACCATGGAAAACAATCAAATGACAAAGTATTAGAACCAAAGATGATTAAACATTAACTATTTTCGGAATAAGTATTTAATTCTATGATATCAAAAAAAAAGGTATCACATTACCTACATATATGTACCTATCATTCGGGTCAATATTAAAACACATGTGTATTTCCATCACTTACACATGTGTATTGGTATAACAGTTTGTGTATCCCGTCACACCCACATATCCTATGTAATCCTAGAGTCTCAACAACTTGTATACACATGTGTACTACTATCGCATACACATGTGTATAATTATAATAGTTAAGCTAACATGTGAAACCAATAAAAACAACCTCATTTCAATTGATTTTTTCACAAAACTATGAAACTGAAGTAGAAGAGTCTACTAAACTGACACAGTTATATACCAATCAGTATGTTACACTATGTAAAGTGACAAAATACACAAATACTACTTTCTTTATAGACAACAAACCATCCCAATGTTGAAAAACTAAACAGATTTCGTAATCCCCAAATAGCCAGAAGAACAATAACGTATATACACTTGATATACAACATATCTGGATGGTATAGGATAAAGTTTGAACAGCTACACAACTAATCGGTTAAATTTTCTCAGCAAACTAAGCCCTAGCTTATGGATTAAAGGTATTTCGGAACATTAGGGGAGAATAACTCATAATCACTCGGCACAAATATGTAATCGGCTAAAACATATGAACAAATAACACCATTACATTTCAAAATCACGAGAGAAACACTACTAGACGACTAATTACGCAGACCCAACTAAACCCTAGATTTTGAGATGTGAAGTTTCGTATGTATAAAGACGGAACATTCAAAATCCTTGAACGATTACTACAATATGTAATGATACCTTGCTTTAATGATGCTTCTTGAGTTTTTCCCAGTTGCAGAAATCGCCGATAAGGGAGAGAGGATGAAGACGGTTGCTTTTTCTTTGATGAAAGAGGTTATGAGTTGAAAGTGTCACACCCTGACTTTTGCGGAAGCGTGATTATGGTGTGAATTGCTTAATACCATTGCATTCAATCATAATAACAACTATATGATAAAGCTGAAGATGTTCATCCATTAGATAAGTTTAAAACATAACAACATTGGTTGAAACATAGACTTCAAATTCGAGTACAAACCATGCAACTTGTTTTTAGAGTTCACAAGGACTCGACAAAAGACATTAGATAAAACCAGGGTTTGAAAGTGGTGTCTTATCTAGGATAAGACACACAATCCAAATCCTCAGACATCGGACGACACCTTTTATTCTCAACCTTTCTTGAAACATCCAAACGCCCGCCAGATCCATACTTAATTTCCTGAAATACATGCAGTTTGAAAAACATCAACAAAAGTTGAGCGAGTTCATGTGTGTGTTTGTGTGCACGAATAAACCTTTGTAATCATTGAAAGTATAAATGTATGTTTGTAAATCCTGGTATGAAAGCAACAAGGAAAACAGATCACCAATGGTTTGCAAGGCCATTGATATGTGTGAAGTGATGCAGGAAAACTCAAACCTAGCAAATTTGTCTCCGGGAATAAGACATAGTCACCACATGGGCCACCCTGGTCCGCATGAGTGTGGGCTCGCTACACCCAAATAGATCTATCACTCATGTCCCTCGGTCCTACAACGAGGATTAATGGTCTTAAGTGTCATACCCACCACTCACATGATCAAGCAGTACCCTTCCTTAGCTAACCATACCACATAAAATGTTTGTAAACAGTTTGTAACATGTATTTCACCCCCGAAGTTATAAACCAAAAACAGTTAAAGAAAAGGGGGTCATGAACTCACAGTCTTGCGTCTTCGAATCACCGTAACTCAAGCTTCTTCGGATAAACACGACTACCTACAATGTACTATGGTCTATTAGACGAGCGGGCCGTGCCTTGATTTAGTATTAATTAGTGTCTTTGAGTTACGTTTCTTTGTGTATTCGATATTATTCCAAGTTATATAATTATTTGTCAAAATAATTAATATTTTAACTTAAATTATATTTATTAAATTTGGAATAATTGTTAAAACAATATATATTAACTTAATGCTTCCCAAGTATTTATACTTGGTATATCCTTCCCAAGGATGGGTGTAATTGTATTCTTGTATTTGCATATTCTTGCCATGTTTCGGGGTCGTATTTCGGTGTGTATTTATACGTATCAGAATACGTATTTTTACTGTATTCATTAAGTATTCTTTATACTTAATTTCGTATTAATTTTTCTGAAATATTTTCCTTAATAAGAGTTCACCAATATATATTTCCAAAATATATATTTCAATAGATATTACTTAGAAAAATTATTTATAATTTTTCCTTTGGCAAAAATATTTGTATTTTCATAAAAGTTCCAAAATGATATATTTTCAAGTCTAACTTAGAAACTATATATATATATATATATATATATATATATATATATATATATATATATAAGCTTATCTTTCTCCAAAAATGATATATCTCATATTTATTTGAGAAAATATATTCTTCATCCAAAAATATCGTATTTCATGTTTGTTTAAGAAATGTATATTTTCTCCCAAAAATAATACATCTTCTAATAATTCTTAAGAAAAATATATATTTACACTTGCCAAAAATAATAAATTTTCCCTTGTCAAAATATGATATATTCTTGTAATAATTATAAAAAAAAAATCATATTTTTGTTTCCTTTGGTGTCCAAAATATTATTTACCAAAATATACTCATGAATAGTATTTCCGGAATATTTTGTAAGTCATATTCCTTAGTTCGGTTTCACCAATATTTTGTGTGAAATGTGTATATTTATCCCTTGGAATTTTGGTAATATTTTGGATTGTAATTTTTTGGTATTTGGATGTGTTATATTATTTCAAGTCCTAAAATAATATAACTAATACACAAAATATACAAATAATCACACATATGGTGTCTTCTAAATATATATTCCCTAAATACATATTTAGTCACTTTTATTTATAAAAACCAACCTCCAATATTTGTATTTTGTAACAAAAATTATGGCAAAGTTTATGTGAGAAGTTCGTGGTCTAAAACACACTTGTAAATACTTGTTTAGAAATATTTTTCTAAGTGTTTGAATTTTTAGAAAATTTTGTCATAGTTTCCCCTAAAAATGGAGGTTTCCATGCTTTTAAGCATATCATTTTCTTTTGTATAAACCATCACAATCAATCCACAAACAATAATAAACAACCTTTACTTACCAATTTTGCCAAAATCATACATAATCTACTACTTAATGAACTTGAATATTTGTAAAAATTTGTAGTAACTTACTAGTGTTCTTAGTAAGCCTTGTTACCCTTTAAAGTGTGATTGATTCTTTAAAAACTTCATTTTTAAAGAAGATTGATCTTTACAACTTATGATCATGTTTTCTAAAAAATGTTTCTTTATGAAATTTCCTTGTTACACAAGTGTTTCTACACTTGTTTAACCACCAAAAATAAGGTTTGTTTATGTAAGAACCAAGATTAAATGAAACTTGTATTTTTAACTTGGTTTCTTTGAAAAACCACCCATGAATATTTAGATCTATATGATTAACAACTTACTTTGACCATTATTTTTCAAGAAAACCACTTGTTCATTCAAGTTCATGCTTCATGTGTGGATGATCTATCATCCTACAACATTTCTATTCTCTCATCTTGCTAGATTATGTTTTTAATCATGATTTAGCAAGATCATATGATGATCTACATCATATACATGAATAAATAACAATCAACAAGCTAAACAACACATAAACAACTTAGTTTCTTTAGGATTTAAGCTTATGTTCATGATTTATTCTTGTGGTTCTTCATGTTCTTCAAGATTAACATTATGATTCTTCTTTTAACCACTTAAAATAGAAGTAAACTAGCAAGATCAAAATTCTTACTACTAGCACAAGGCTAGGGATGATCAAGTGAAGAAAACAAGTGGATAAAAGCAAATAGAGGAGGTCCTTCAACTTCCGAAAGCTCCTAGCTTCCTTATGCACCTTCTAACATCTTTGTACATATGTTGAATGGATGGAAGATGGTTGAATGATGGTGGTGGTGGTGGCTTGTTCTTGGCCATGAGGTAAGAAGAAAGGAGAGAAAGAGTTTTGTTGGTGAAGTGTGGATGAAATGAATATGATGGCACTTGTGGTTATTTAATCCTCCAACATTCCTTAGTCTTATGGATATTATGCTTACTAAAGTGCAAGACAAGATCTTTTAAGATAATCAAATAAAATCTAAGGTGGTGGCCCACCTTGAACCGTATAGTTAGGGGGTCTAAGTTGGTTTGCAAAGATTAGTTATGTTTAATAGTTGAAATCTAATGTTATAGTTAGGTGTTTAGTTATGAGATATTTATATAGTGTGTTATGATGTCCGGGGACCATAACTAGCTTGGTAGTGTTAAAACAGTGCTTCTAGTGAAAATTTGGTGTTTCGGGTAGTGTCCGGTTGTTCGGTTGGTTATCGGTTCGTTAGGTGCTAAACTTCGCAGTTTAGTGTGCTTTATGTACCCTTTTATGACAGTTTCGATTCCCGACACTTAGGAAAGTATTCAGGACCATTTAAGCATATTTCTGCATAAAATAAGGTTGTTAAAATGCTGATTTATGCTGAATTTTGCTGAATTCAGCACTTTATGTGAGTTTTAGGCACTTTCCGGCACTTAAACTATTTCTAGGAAGGCAGTTTTGTGATCCTTACTTTCCTACACACTATACTAGTGTAATACTCGGTTTCTGGCTCATTCTGTGTCTCAATGCACTGTCTGTCTATGTGCTGAGTTCTGTCAGCATTTTCCTGATTTATCAGATAACTGTGCTAACTGTACTTAATGCATCATTTGAGGCAATAAAGCTTTCATGCAATATTGGTATGACATCAAACAATGTATGATGCACATGTATGTATATAGCAGTAACCAGAAAGCAGTTAATTGCAAATTCAACACAGTCATTAATCATTAATTATTGTCTAATTATTGTACGGATGCATGCAAATTTGACAGTTGTCACAGAAAGAGGTTTTGATGTAGAGATGGTTTTGATAGGTTGAAGCTACACACAATCTAAAACTGAATAGCCTATGATTACGGGTTTCAAATTTCTCCATTGAATCATTACAAAGTTACGCGGCATTCAATGTGATTTCAGAGATTGCATTTTACAATAATGCCCTTAAACGGTTATTATGTTACAATTTATTGTTTTTTATTAATTAAAAAACAATTTAAATCCTATAATCAAGATCTCATCATCCAACGCCCAGGATCTGTTTGTTTTTGTTCACAAATTAAACATGGTTCACTCTTGATCCCTACCCTATATATATATATATATATAGAGAGAGAGAGAGAGGGGCCGGTTAACGTACAATACCTCTTATCCTACTTTATGTACGTGATGCCCACAGCCGTACGATCTTCAATCCATCAAACGCGGGCGAAACTAATTTATATCATTAAATTAATCAAATTAATATATATAAAACCAACTGCAAAGGATAAAATTGATAATTTCTCTATCAAAATCCCGGTAATTTCGTTCGGTACCTTCTTCTTCTCCAACCGACTCTTCTGCAATTCAATATCAACATGTGAAATTGGTTTACAACATGCGATGTTGGTATTTTTTTTACAGCATGCGATTTTTGTATTAAAAAATAACATGCAAACATTATTTTTTTGCAACACATGTGATTCCCATTTTCATTTGCTAACATCCATTTCCCATTTCCTTGGAAATGAAAATGCACATGCGAATTATAATTATTGTACATGCACATGAAAATGGAAATGAGAAATCAACATGCACATGCGAATTATACTTATGTTGTCAACATGCACATGCGAATTATAATTCATTTGCACATGCACATGAAAATGGAAAAAGAGAAATGAACATGCACATGCAAATTATAAATTATTTGTCAACATGCACATGCGAATTATAAAATATTTGTCAACATTCATTCGAATTATAATTATTTGTCAACATGCGAATGAAAATGGAAATGAGAAATTACCAAACATGTACATGCGAATTTATTATTATCATGTAAATCAAAAAGTAACATACACATGCGAATTTATTATTATCATGTAAACATACATATGCGAAATTTTTATTATACACATGCGAATTATCAATTCCAAATTATAAGGGAATTAAAAAGAACTGAGTAACATTGCTCTGATACGATTCCATTCCAGATCATAAGGGAATTAAAAGAATTGAGTAACATCGCTCTGATACGAATCATAATTACCGGGATAGTGGTGTAACGAACTAATCGGGATCTGGAATTGTCTAATTTGCCCTTTGCTGATTGAATGGAAAGTCTGATATACCCTTATGTAAGAAAAATGAATCAGGGACACGTGTACGGTTGTTGGCATCGCGTACGTAATGTAGGATTAGGGCTTTTGTATTCTGTTGATGCATATTTTGTGGACACGACTCGGTTCGGTTCAACTCAGCTCAGTTCGACTTGAAGACACGAAGATCAAGACAAAGCTGCTTGTGTCTGTATTTTGTCTGTAATGTGTCATGATACAAAACGATGTCTTGTGTTTAGATTTGTTTATTTGTGC
The DNA here is from genome assembly GCA_030545235.1 of Helianthus tuberosus. Lineage (NCBI taxonomy): Eukaryota > Viridiplantae > Streptophyta > Magnoliopsida > Asterales > Asteraceae > Helianthus > Helianthus tuberosus. The sequence goes on along the minus strand of CM060426.1, from coordinate 43,547,823 downwards.
GTTCGATGTAAGTTTGACCAGTCAACCATCCTCCGGTTGACTTGGTCAAACAGTTAGCACATTGGTTGAAATATGCTGGTGTCGAAGGATGTCATCGAAGGATGGTTTGTATCCTTCGATGACCTCGAAAGATGATGTCTTTCGATAGATGCAGATGGACCTCGAAGGATATCATCCTTCGAGGTATGTTTGGATCTTTCGGTAGAACTCTGGTCGATAGATGATCCTTCGACCAGACTTCCTGATCCTTCGACCATAGCTGCTGTGTCGGGTATAAATACCCAAGTGTTGTGTATATTTCAGTAGAACACAAAAGGGAGAAAGGTGAGAGCACTTAGCAACACTCTGCCGAAATCACACACACACGAGAGAGAGAGTTTATAGAATACTTCTGTAAACATTGAGCTTGTAACCGGACCCTTCATTCGTATTAATACATGTGGTGTTAATCGGTGAACTTTGTGTGTCGTGCTTTTGCGTGTTCTAACTCGGTTTGCATGCTAGCTTGGATTCCGCACTCGCTAGTGTGTCGATATAACAAGGATAAGGTTTGACCTCGTCACGAGAGAGGGACCTACAAGTGGTATCAGAGCCTTGGCTCTTTTCCTTGTTAAAACCGAGTGTTTTTAGAGTGTTTCGGGTTTTTGGAGTTTATATTTTCTAAATTTTTTCTGTTTTAAAACTTCAAAAATCATTGCTTGTTGCTGAAAGTTGTTATAAAAACCTTGTTGTTATCATTTTCACATTGTTAAAAGTTGGTTTTTATTGAAATTTCAGCCAAAACCCGTGTTCGGAAGTGTCGGTTTTCTGGAAAATTCAAATTTTCTGGACTTGTTCTTGGTATCTTCATCAAACATTCAAGTGTTCTTCAAAATTTTATATATTTTGATCTTGTTTGACTATTTTCGGAAGTTGTTGTGCATTGGGAAGGTACCCAAATCTGATTTTGGCAGAAAAGAAGGGTCTGAACATACCTTCTGCCGAAAGTTGCGCACCAACCCGTCACCTTTCTCACCAACCTGTCAACTTTGTGTCAGTTGTGTCAGTTGCAATCGAAGGATATCTTTCGACATCGAAAGATCATCTTACGATCAAGGAAGGCTCGATAGATAGTCATCTTTCGACCCATCATTCGAATTCAGAGACATATCCTTCGATCAAGGATTCGAAAGATAAGGATATACATTCGAAAGATAAGGATCTTTCAAACTGTGAATCTTTCGAGTTAGTGAATCTTTCGAAACCATTGTTCGAGACTCAACAGTGATCTTTCGAACACTGTTGATCTTTCGAACAGGTGTCTGTCTTTCGAACCTGTGTCTGTCTTTCGAACAAGTGTGCATCTTTCGATCCTAATCTGTTTAAGCTTAACAGTTTGTGTTTTTCAGATCTTTCGAACAGGAATCCTTCGGCTGGTGTTATCATTCGAAATTTTAATATAGTTTGTGAAAATTAATTTTATCTTAAATCAATTTTCACTTAATATATTAATTTTTTTTATAAAATGGGAACAAACGGTGAATGGTGGACTCAATTAACTTCGACTCCACAATCATCAGCTAAACAACCTGAGCCAGAGTTCGACAAAACTGCATGGATGCGAGCTTGTGCCCTACCTCAAGCTGCAATGATAACTGCAAATCAATGGGCTTTGGTCACAAATCAAAGCAACAGCATTCAATCTATGATGCAGAACGACAGTGAAACTGGTACAAGCACAAAACCGCCAAAGTTGAATCACATCAATGATTGGGGATGGTGGAAAGAAAGGCTGAAAACTTATGTTCAGGGGCAAGGTCAAGATCTATGGATGTGCTTCTTCACCGCATTTGAAAATGAGTTGGAAGTTGCAGGATCTAATCCACAAACTTACAGCACTTTGTCTGATGAAGATAAGAAGAAAATTGAGTTAGAAAAGAAGGCATTCATGATTCTCACACAAGCTCTTCACAAAGACATTTACCACCAGTTTGTTTACTGCACGACAACTAAAAGCTTGTGGGATATGCTCACGTTACGATGTGAAGGAAATGCTCAATCAAGAAAGATCAAGCAAGATTTACTGAAGAAAGAGTTTGAAGGATTCACGTGTATGGAGAATGAGACTTTGGGAGAGTTATCTACAAGGTTCCATCACTTGATGAGCGAGATGTTTGCTTTTAAAGTCAATGCCACTCCACAAGAAATAGTGAAGAGATTTGCTGATAGCTTACCAGCAAAGTGGAGCAGTTACCTTGAAATTCTCAAAGAAACTGGTGTTTTAGACACAATCACCATTTATGATTTAATTCAAAAATTGGAGAACAAGGATGTGGAAGAAAAACTGAAGGCAAAAAGAACACTCACTCCTCAAAGTCCAGAAATGTACTTTGGGATTGCAGGAGGCATCAGTGGAGAAAAACCAGCTTCTCAACACGCGAAGCTTCAAACAGCTTTTGTCTCAAACACTGAACCATCAACAACAGAACAGTTTGATCCTTCAGCATACTTGATGTATCCAAGACCAGATGTGAAACCGACAGCTCCTCAGCAGCAACAACCGCAACAGCAAGGGTTCTATGGAAGCTCTTCAAACATTCATGCCACTTCCAATCCAAACACTGTCAGATTAGACACTTCAAATTTTTCCAAAGTCAGTGTCGAAATAGCCAAGGAGCATATGGAGATGTTGAATACCTTGGTTAGTGCTTATTGTGGATTGATCGCAGGTCAGATTGGGAATATCAATCTAACCAATGAAGATTATCAGCAAGTGGATAGAGATGAGTTTGAAATGATGGATATTAAATGGGCTCTTGCTAGTGCCATTCGAAGAGCGAAGGAGTATATGGAAAGGACCGGGAGAACCAACTTGGAAAGCAAGAAAGACACCAAGTATGGGTTCGACAAGCAAGCTGTAACATGCTTTAACTGTGGTGATCGTGGTCATTTCAAACGGGAATGCACAAGACCAGCTCAGCATGGAAACCAAAACCCCTTCAGAAATCAAGGCAACCAGCAGAACCAAAACAGGAACAATGTTCGTACGTTGATACCTGTCAACAACCAAGGCCAAGCCGGGTCGTCAAATGCCAACCGGGGACTCGTGGTTCAAATGGATGAAGGTTGTGATTGGTCGCTTCAGCTTGGAGAAGGAGGAAATGGTGGAACAGCATGTTTTGCTGAAGTTGTAAAGGATTTAAAGCACGCCAGTGGTGGAGAATCTTCCACCAATGGTGCTGCATCTTCTGAAGATGAAGACAGTTCTGGTTATAGTGGAAGCTCAGATGAAGAATCTTCCACTTCAGGCAATGATCATGTGGACGAGCCACCAAGTGCGTCAGTCGATGCAAATGTTGATGAACTTTTGGCTGAAGCTGAAGTATTATGCAAGAGGAGATCTATTCTATGCCAGAAATCTGCTGGAACTTCCGAGAAGCTTGCTAAGTTCTTCTCTGAAGATGGATCTTTTTCTTTCCATTCAGCCTTTACGGCTAATGTCGACAGTTCATCAGGTCAGGTAAGTGCCAATGAACCCACTGTAGTTAGCTGTGAAAATTGTGATAGCTTAAAGGTTAAATATGCTGAAAAGGAAAGTCAGTTTGAAATCACAAACAAACACAATCAACAATTGATTGTTGATCTTTCTAAAGCAACTGAAGCTAACTTGTTTTTGACCAGAAATGAAAAGGAATTTAAAGCAACAATTGCGTCACTAAAACATGATGTTTCTGAATTACAAAGGGCTGTTTTGAGAAAACAACATGTTAACAATGATTTAATTGACACAATTGAAAAACAAATGGTAGAGTTAGCAACAGCTAGATGTGAATGTGAGACAATCAAGCAGAAATTGGAAAGCTATTCCAATTCCCGCTATGTTTTGGATCACATTATTGATGTTCAGAAGAAAAAGGGGGATAGGAAGTGTAATGGATTCAAATCATGTCCTCCCCCAATGAATCACAATTACTCCAAATCGCCAGATGTTGAGGATATGCCCCGTTTTGAACCTACAGTGCCACTCAATCTAGATGATTTTGCAGCAGGCCTTGGGTTCACAACTGGTACATCATCCTCAGGTCAATCTGGATCTGAATCTGAGAATGTGACAGATTCATCATGTGTTAAGGAACAGAGTCCTCCCACTGTTGAGGACACTGACTCTTCGGATGATGAATCTGATGATGAGTCTGAAGTGATTGTGAACCAACAGTCTAACTCGGTTACAACAGATATTCCAATCGAGAATCACATCTTGTGTGATCCACCAGTGGAACCGAGTAAGACTGACATGTCAAAAGGAATGGAGTCCCTTGTTTCTAGTTGTGAAGGGAATAACTTGTTGTATACGCTCAAAGGAGATGAAAAGATCTACTCTAACAAAGATTTTCCAATTAAAAATGTAAATCAAGATTTAATTGAGCAAATTTTTGAAGGATGTATTGAAAAGTTTTTGGGGAACAAAACTGGCAAAGTTACAGTCACTCAATGTGATCCAATTCCGTGTGAACAAATTAGAAAACAATACGGAAACCAAAAACAACCAATTGAGCGAAAACAACAAGTCAATTCTGGAAAGGGTAAGGGACAGGGGAAGAAAGCTCAGAACAAGAATGTTCAAGCACCTAAAGTTCAGCAGCAAAAGGTGCAAAACAAAAGAGCTCCTGTTAAGAAAAGAGAACAGAAGGTGAACTTTGTTGGATCAAAGGGTACAGATACACTTGAAACATTTCAGGATAAATCTAACATTGATTTTATAAAACAAGTTAGAATTTTGAAACGAAATGATCAGAATAATTACACCCAACACACCAAAGGATGTGATTTAGGTCCAAGTACATCTAGATCACAAAGTTCATTGTCTGGTTCTCAGTCTGGCCATCAACATGTTTCTCCGAGGTTTGTAGAGCGGAGAATGTGTTTTGAGTGTGGCACAATTGGGCATATTGTGAGATACTGCCCATACCTGCAAAAGTTGAAGGCTCCCCTAGAAACCAATTACCAAAAACGATCGTTTTCCTCGAAACAAGACCCGCGTGTCTTGAAAGAAAAGGAAAAGAAGTTGAAACAAAAGAATCAAAAGGTAATTGAAAAGGCCTTAAAGGCAGAGGTCAAAGAAGAAAAACCTGTTCAAGCAAAACCTAAAACGGTAAAACCAGTAAATGCAAAAACTATTAATACAAATACTGGTAATGAACAAACAGCTTGGAGGCCAAAACAGGTAATTCAATCAGGGGGAGCTCCGCAGGCTCTTTTTCCTAATCATCAGGAGATTGAGATCACTTTCCTTGATGATCAAGGTCGACCCAAGTCCACAAAGGCCTGGGTCCCACTCTCCGTCTAATCTTTGATTGAGTGTGTAGGATATTCCAGGAGGAACTTTCGATAGTCGTAAGATTGTTGATAGTGGAGTGTCCATGCACAAAATAGGCGACAGAAGAAGTTGTTGCCTTAGATGGAGAGAAAATGAAAAGAGAAACAGAAGTGTCTGTTGAAAGAGTGTGAAAAGCTTCGACAAAAATGCAAAGCCTTTTACAATCAAGCTTTGATCGGGTCCCCAGGGTAGATTCAAATCAAAATGTACGCTCCTGCAGCACATCTGAAGATTCACAACAGTGTACATTTCTTTGCGGTGTGATTGAAGAAAAAGTGTTTGTTGAGCAAACCAACCGGGTGTGCGGATGCCTTGGAATGGGTTGAACAACCGCACACTACTTCTAAAGAGAAAGACAAAAACCTTCGCTGGTGAAATGTGGAAGATCAGCCGGACCCAAAGGTTTATGATCTTGTTGCTGTCAAGAGACTTCTCAGTAGCTACATAGAATCGACTTTGAAATCCACACCGGGTGGATATCCAGTTTGGGAGAGCACTCAGATTCCTTGCAATGCACGAAGCAGTTGCAGGATACGGTTTTAAAATTTCTAATCTCTCCTTTACTTGTCGTTATTTAAGCTACTTTATAAATTGTTGATCTCTTACAGCACTATTTGGTCAGACAATGCTGTCATGGCCCGCACCGCAAACCGACATGCCAACTGATTTTTCCAAAATTCGATAAATCTTTTCTGATTCAAAATTAATTTTGGTAAACGGCATTGAGGTAAAACATGAGTTAACCAACATCGGAAAATCATTTTTGTAAATACCTTTGTGTTTTAAATTTATTCTACTTTGTTGATTTTAGGGGGAGTAGATCCAACTTTGAAAAATCCAAAAACATCGAAAAAATTTCAAAAACACAAAAACAATAGAAAAGCAAAAATGAGTTTCCTGGCGAGAAAAAGAGAAAATGATAGTACATCAGTGGTCTGTCTAAACCTCTTTAAACCTTAAATGAAAAACGACAAGCAGCTCTATATAAGATGTATCGGTAGGCTCACAATCATTTTAAAGTGTGCAGGGTGATATAAACTTAAATCCGACTGAAGATTGGGTGGGAACCATTCATTGGCATATGGTCTTAGTACCGAAATTTCGTTTGAGAGATTGCCGAGGTTCTGAGATATTCGGTCTTTATGCTGCTTATCATCTGGGTATCATGGTTGTATCTTTTACCGAAAAATAACGGGGACGCAAGTCTAGATCTTCCATGATACTATACATACGTGTACATACTGCATACGACCTCAATAAGTGATCAACAATCACATGTCCAAATCAAATAAGTGATAATATATCACATTTATCCGGGAGTCAAGTTCGTCTCTCTGCTGTACGAAAGTACTGACCTGTTCACGGACTTGCTCCTGTGCCCTCATGCATATGAAAATCAAGTTCCTCATCAATAAGTGATTCTATCACATAGGGCTTGTTTTCAGTCAAAATAAGTGAGTTACTCACATTTTCATATACGGTCAAACAGATGATAATCGGTATACTCACCGGTAAGATGAACCCTCGTGCATACCTTGATACGGGAATGTGTCGTGATGTGGATGAACACCGGTCGGTAAGTATAAATCATACCTTAACGTATCCCCTCGCCATGATTACATCTGATAAGTTGAGCTTATGTGGACAACAATACCGATAATTGTTATAGGATGCTTATCTAATGTTAACTAAAAGAACAACAAGAGCGTTTTAACATGACCATACACTGATATGATTCTCTTACCCTCGAAACTCGCAAAAAGAATGTCTGTAAATATTTATTTACTGCTTTTAGTTTCTGCATATTTGTATATATTTATTTATTGTTTTCCGTCTTTACTTTTGAAAAATGAAAAATTTCAAAAAGATTTTAGGTGTGTTTTAATATAAACTTTATAAAATCCAAAAAGATTTTGCTTCTAGTTTATTTTTGATTGACTGATGTTGGAACTCGAGTCTATCCTACCCAGAATCCTGATCTTACGCCTGAAATCAATTGCATCTTCATAAACTGTCGAAGTTAACAAGTGTTGAAAGTTAAAGGATTAAAATTGAATATTTTTCTAAACTTTCAAAATGTTGTCGGTTGGTGTTTGATTGAGATTTGATCTCATATGTGTCTTCTGTTTAAATGTTATCTATATTCCAAGCGGTTGTTCTCATTATGCGTTTAGCTTTCTTGCATGTGCAGATGCTAAAGGCGAGGAGAACATGGTCGATGACAAAGCTTTGGAATGAAGACACGAAGTGGAGGCACTCAAAGGATAAAGTGATCGAGTTGCCGCTGACACTTCATCAACACCACAAGGATCTGAATAATTGACAAGTCAAAAGATTCACGAGCATGACTCAATGGAGAGCTCAATCTAAGGGGGAGTTTATTGACACACTTCCTAAACACAAAAGGGGAGTTTGTTGATACACTTTCTACTTACGACACGTGAAGACTTTGAAGATCCTCCGACGTGAAAGACATCGAAGTTGAATCTTACGAATAGCGTTGAACCTCACAAGAGTGTGAAAGGGGGAGTTGTTGATGCAAGTTGAACCTCACGAGTAGCGTCCAAGGGGGAGTTTGTTGATGCATATTTTGTGGACACGACTCGGTTCGGTTCAACTCAGCTCAGTTCGACTTGAAGACACGAAGATCAAGACAAAGCTGCTTGTGTCTGTATTTTGTCTGTAATGTGTCATGATACAAAACGATGTCTTGTGTTTAGATTTGTTTATTTGTGCGTTCGATGTAAGTTTGACCAGTCAACCATCCTCCGGTTGACTTGGTCAAACAGTTAGCACATTGGTTGAAATATGCTGGTGTCGAAGGATGTCATCGAAGGATGGTTTGTATCCTTCGATGACCTCGAAAGATGATGTCTTTCGATAGATGCAGATGGACCTCGAAGGATATCATCCTTCGAGGTATGTTTGGATCTTTCGGTAGAACTCTGGTCGATAGATGATCCTTCGACCAGACTTCCTGATCCTTCGACCATAGCTGCTGTGTCGGGTATAAATACCCAAGTGTTGTGTATATTTCAGTAGAACACAAAAGGGAGAAAGGTGAGAGCACTTAGCAACACTCTGCCGAAATCACACACACACGAGAGAGAGAGTTTATAGAATACTTCTGTAAACATTGAGCTTGTAACCGGACCCTTCATTCGTATTAATACATGTGGTGTTAATCGGTGAACTTTGTGTGTCGTGCTTTTGCGTGTTCTAACTCGGTTTGCATGCTAGCTTGGATTTCGCACTCGCTAGTGTGTCGATATAACAAGGATAAGGTTTGACCTCGTCACGAGAGAGGGACCTACATATTCTACACTTCCTCTATCTATATATATATATATATATAGGGAGCCGCTAAAATAGAAATCATCCCCAGTTGTAAGAACCATGAGAACCACTCTCCACCAATCAGAATAGGGGGTATTTTGGTCATTTCCTTCAAAATGTCTAATCTTTTACTCTCTCTTCATTTATTGTAGCAGACTTTTATATATCTCTCTCCTCTGACTTCTCTCATCTCTCATCTCACTTTACCCTCCTACTCCTTTTCCTCTGCAATCATCTTCTCCAAAGAAACCCAATACACACACAAAACCAACAATCAAGTACCTATTTCATCTTCATCATCAGTTACACCACACCAGCCGACACCCCCTATTCCCTCCCTCTCGATAACTGACTGGTGCCAGAGCCAATTAACCGGTCGACTACCGGCGTGTGACAACTGTGCTCTGTAAACGATGTACGATGTAAAACAATATCAATTATCAATAAAAAGATGTGTTTTGATGTTAATATATGTGTATTTGTGTTTGATGATTTTATGATTTGATTCGAGTTCGATTTCAAGCTTTAAATCGCTTTCTGGAAAGTTATACGCAAACTGATGCGTAAACGTAATCAGTTTAACATGAAAAACACTCTGGAATAGTGACATAGGCTTAAAATACCTTAAATAACCTAAACATAACTTAGAAATAAGTTTTGGAAGGTTTGGTGTGTCGAAAACAAGTTTATTTGATCGTGGGGACTAATTGCGTCAAACTGCGAAACTATGCTGATTCGTATGGTAACAAACATTCCAGAACTTGATCATAAGCTAAACATACCCTAAATATCCTTTACATAGCTTAGAAATAGGCTTTGAGGGGTTCAGTATGCAAAAATAAACTTATTTGATCAACAGGGACTAAAAGCGTCAAAAAGTGCATAAGTTTGCATTTTCGTGCATATCTTACGTTCTGAACAAATCCGGACATCCAAAAATTTTTGTAATCATTAAAATATTTTATTTTAGTGTTTGGAATGAAAAATTACGCGACGAATTGTAATTTGGATCGATTTCGCGTCCGTTCGAGTTTTCGTCGTAATTAATTTAATAACGCTACCGTACGACCAAACGAACCGACATCCGAGATAATTTCAAGCATGTTTCAAGTCTCCTATGCTTTAACATCCTTGTAGAGCCTTGAAAATGGGTTAATGGGCTTTAAACGCGTCGAAAATGGCTTAAACGAGCTGCAGGGACCATTTCTGCCATTTTTTAAATCTTTCTGGACCTGGGCAGTGGTTGCGTCACGCGGCCCCAATAGGGTGTTGCTGTGGCGGCACGCCAGCCCTCATTTTGACAGAAACTTCAGTTTCAGCAACCAGTTTGAACTTGAGGGTCTTTTGTGCAACTTTCTCAATACTTTGGACTAGTTTCAAGCTTCCCATTGTATACTAAATAGGGGTGTTCATGAACCGATCCGATCCGATCGAGGGTCTGCTCATGCTCGGATTGAATTACAACCGATCCGATCCGAGCGGATCAAATTTTCAAAACCGAGCGCAAAAGTGATGCTCATGCTCGGATTGAATTACAACCGATCCGATCCGAGCGGATCAAATTTGCAAAACCGAGCGCAAAAGTGATGCTCATGCTCGGATTGAATTTGAATCGATCGGCTCGGTTTCGCTTGGTTTTTATCAAATCCTAAAAAAAAAGTCGAGCGGATCGTTTTCGCTCAGTTTTGCTCGATTGAATGATAAGGCTTCGTTCAACAAAAATAAATTCTAACTTAATTAAAACATGTCCAACAAAAAAATTTAAAAGCCTAAATAATATTAAGATGGGCTGAATATTATTTGGGCTTTTAAATTTTTTGGGCTATTATATTTTTTTGGGTTTTTAATCTATAAAATCTATAATATATATACTAATTATTAATAAAAATAATTCGAGCGAAACCGAGCGATCGTCGAGCGAGCGGAGCTTTGCTCATGCTCGGATTGAATTTGAATCGAATCGATCCGATCGGCTCATTTAGAAACTGAGCGGGAATCGAACGAGCATTTTTCGAGCAGTTTTCGAGCGATCGTCGAGCGATCTTCGATCGTCGAGCAGTTTGGACAGCCCTAATACTAAACCATGTTCCACAAGTGTATGGTGAGATTTGAGCTTTGATTCTTGCAAAAACACATGTCAAGATCTTGTAAACTCATGACTTCCTATAAATACCCACTTGTTCTTCATTCATTTCTCACACGTTTGCTCTAAATCTGCTCTAAGTTGAAGCCTTAGCTTCATACCTGAGTGTTTTAGATCAAATTCTTCATTGCTTGGACCTTTTGTAAGCTTCTTTCATGCTTTTTATGTATTTCAAGCATGAAAGTCAAACAGTGTTTGACTTTCTGCTTTGACCATGAATTGGTCAACACAAAGTTCGTTTGAACTTTGCAACGTGAGCGTAATCACGACGGTTATAGTCCCTTGTGACTATACCTACTAATTACCACGTTGATTAATCGAAGTGACGAGTCAAAGTTTCGGTCAAAATGTCGTTTATGCGCATTTTGAGACGAAACTATCTTCGGATATCAAAACACTTTGTTTTGATATCAAAACCTGTTTTCTAACTTAGTTAAACATGTTTTAACATGTTTAGCTTGTCACTTTTAGTCTAGTGCTTGTTTAGGGTCGTAAGTCAAGCGGTCTGAACCACCGCTTAGACTTTCGAACCCGACCCATTTGGTCGATCGTTAGGATCCGACCAAGCATATTATGTGACCATAGTTGTATAGGGAATAACTTTCCGAGGTTATACCTTATGGTCACTTAGTTTAATTAGTTGTATGATAGGTTGTTTATATGCCTTAGGAAAATGACCAAAATGCCCTTTTCATGCATAATTTTAAGCATATGTAACTTAACTTTTGTCACTTAAACTGATTATGCAACTTAATTAAACATGTTAGGGCATATAATACTTGTCATAGGACTAGTTAGGTGTCTCGAACGCGCTTTCACGTGAACGACGCGTTAAAGTAGCATAAGCTACCTTAATGGGTCGTAACGGGTCGTAAGCACTCAGGATAGGTTCCGATTTAGAATGTAGGCCTTGTTAAACCATATCACATTAGTTCCAACACTCATTTGGTTTACAAAACCTCATTCTACCCGAACTTCCGATTTAGGTGTCGATTTATTAACTAGCGATCCGATTACTAGGTACTACTTGATTTCCTTGGTTTGCCTAAGCTTCGTTAAGTTTATTAGATCGAGGATACTTTCCAAATCAAAGTGAGTACATAGTTCCCCTATTTTACTGTTTTCAATTGTTTTGGGGTGATTCATATGTGTTAAACGATTTCGAGGTTTTAACGATGATTTCAAAAACGAATATTATGGTTTATATTAAACGAGAACGATTTCGATAATGTGAACGAACTTGTTGGACGTATTTACATAACGAATGACATTCATTAGCTTTGTCCAAGCCGACCAGTATTAGGTTATGGTACCATAGGATCTGACAAATCCCGTTATCGGACTGCACCCATGGTTATGTGCGGGGGCTATATGGGTAACGACTGAACCTGTTAATTGTTAACTTACCCTTTGGTGGTTTGTTAATACGAGTTGAAAGATGGACGAGTTACGAAGGTTTGAATGTATTCCACGAGACGACCAAAAGTAGTTTTCACAATTTAAAACGAGAACGATTTGAACGATTGAACGATATTGAATGATAATGAACGGTTTTGAATGATTGAACGATTGAAATGATAGAACGATTTGAATGATTTAAACAAGTTAAACGTGTGACAACTCGAGATTTCAAGTTCTCTCCCTTACGTATTACTGTTTTGTAACCCGGTTCTGCCAATTTGTTCCATGTATGCTATGTGTAACGGCTTGAAAGATGTGAGTGTCCTAATGAATATATATATGTGTAATGTAAGTGTAAGTGGTTATTGCTTAGTAATATATAATGAACAATGGGCTCGACGAACATTGAACGATGGGCTCGATGAAGATCTATTCATGGGCTCGACGAAAAATGGTATTTCGCCACTCACATGCACGACGAAAAATGGTATTTCGCCACTCACATGCACGACGAAGGATGGTACTTCGTCGGAATGATGGTTCGTCATTAAGGCCTCTCGGCCCAAGTCGTCCAGGCCCAGTACATGTTGTGTATAACTCTTGTAAATGAAACGTAACTGTAAAATAACAAAAAACCCTAGAAGTTCTCACTACCATTGGGAGCGACGACAGTCTGGTTTCTTTGAACCCCTCTATTAGTCGAGCATAATTCTTTGGCCCTCAAGCCTCCTTGTGCTATCTCGATTACGGGTTAGTGTCGTATTGTTTATTTGGTTGATGGTTGTTACTTGATTGCATGATTAATGATGATCGATGCCGAATGTGTTACTCGACTTCATGTTTGATTCAATAATTGATTTTAAGATTATGGATTGCTAACACTAAATAGCAAACTGTTAGAAAGATTGTATGATGTTGGTATTGATTTAGAATCATATATATGTTAATGGAATTATGATAATAGTTGCTCATGTCAAATGAATGATCGGCGGATTAGGGTAGGGTTGAATGATACGATTATCACATGATAAAATATTGGCCATGAATTAGTGTATAATTAGGGTTGCATGTTATGAATTATGATGATCTTAAAATCTGTTAGGAATTACTGGTGATGATGATGAGCCGTATGTAGGGTTTGCTTGACCGTGTGCTACAGCCGTTGTTTGACCTTTTGTTTCTGTGTGGAAATGTGTAACTGATGATTATGTGGCCAATTAACTGACCTCGGCGAAACATTGATAATGTTTCGTCATGAGTAACCCAACGAAATATAGTGGTTTTTCGTCACAGGTGACCCGACGAAAGATATGGGTCCTTCGTCGCATGTAGCTCGACGAAACATATTGGTTCTTCATCACAAGGGATCTTTCGCCGTGAATGTGGATATGAGGAACAGTAGATTGATATAATGCTTTTGTTGACGAATAATTGTGCTACAAGATGTTAATGTTGCATGATAAGAATCCTGATTTAACTTGTGCAAGTTAGAAACACCCATCTGTTGTAGGTTGTTATGTGATATTCACATGAGATGTGAACATGTATGGAACTGGGTATTTGATATATGATATACGGTGACTTTGTGATAGATGCAAATTGTGTACAAATACGTGACTTATTTGGCTATGTAACTAATGTTGTGTGACATATGTGCTTGTGTAATCACTTTACAAACTCTGAACAATTCAATATTAATAAAACAGTGTGTTTTGATCCCAATGTTTGTTATTTATGTTTTACATTTTGCACGTTTTGATTTTTGATCGATTTTGAACTCTATATCGCTTTCTGGGAAGTTATACGCAAACTGATGCGCAAACGTAATCAGTTTAACGCGACAAACACTCCAGAATAGTAACATAAGCTTAACATACCTTAAATAACCTTTACATAACTTAGAAATAAGTTTTGAAGGCTTTGGTATGGCAAAAGCAAGTTTATTCGCTCACAGGGACTATTTGCATCAACTTGCAAAAGTCTGCTGTTTCGTAAGGCAACGTACAGTCCGGAACTTGATCATAGGCTAAACATACCATATATAACCTAAACATAGCTTAGAAATAAGCTTTGATAGGTTCGGTGTGCGAAAACATGCTTATATGATCTTTCAGGGACTAAAAGCGTCAAAAACGGCGTAAGTTTGCATTTACGCGCATATCTTACATTCTGACCAGATCTGGACACCCAAAATTTTTGTACACACTAAAATATTTTTATATTAGTGATCGGCATGAAAAAATACCGTTCGTCGCGTAATTTGGATCGTTTTCGCGTCCGTTCGAGTTTCGTCGTAATTAGACGAATAACGCGACCGTACAACCAAACGAACCGACATCCGGGACTTTTCTGAGCATATTTTGAGCCTCTATACTTTGACCACCTTATAGAGCCTTGAAAATGGCCTAACGGGGGTCAAAAGTGCCTAAAATGGGCTTATGCAAGTACAGGGACCAAACCTTTTAAATCAGAAAATTTTGCTGAACTACAGGGACTATGCGGGTCGCGTAGGCCTGTCCCTTATCTTACGCGGGGCGCGTAAAAAGGCCCAGTAATAGAAAGTTCTAAATCAGCTGATGTTTTGGTTTTTAAAGCTGGTTTCTGCATAAGGTGGGCTGTTTTGTGTGTTGAGCAAGTTCTACAATCAGTAACCAACACTTGTATGGCTGAGATCTTTGCTTGTTGGCCACACAAACAAATGGTATGATCTTGTAAATTTGCAACAACTATAAATAGCCTAGCATTTCATTTGTTTCAACTCACCCTTGATCTGCTTTCTCTAAGTTGAAGTTATAATACTTCATACCTGAGATTTTAAGATCAAGTTCTCCCTAGCAAGGACCCTTTGTAAGCTTCCTTCGTTCTTTTATCGCTTTCCTAGCTTAAAAGTCAAACAGTGTTTGACTTTCAGCTTTGACCAGTCAATGGTCAACGCAAAGTTCGTTTGAACTTTGCAACGTGATTGTAATCACGATGGTTATAATCCTTAGCGATTATACCTACTGATTACCACGTTAACTAGGTGTAGTGACGAGTCAAAGTTTCGGTCAAAATGCATTTTAGCATGCATTTTGCAACGGAACTATTTTTAGGTATCAAAACACTTTGTTTTGATACCAAATCAGTTTTCTAAGTTAGTTAAACATGTTTTGACATGTTTTAACATGTTTAACTCGTCACTATTAGTTTAGTGCTTGTTTAGGGTCGGAAGTTAAGCGGTCTAAACAACCGCTTAGACTTTCGAACCCGACCCATTTGGTCGATCATTAGGATCCGACCAAGCTTGATTAGTGATCATAGTTGCATAGGGAATAACCTCTGAGGTTATACCTTATGATCACATAGGATTGGTTAGTTATTTCTTAAGTAGCTTGTATGCCCATAGGAAATGACCAAAACGCCCTTTTGAAGCATAAATTCGTATTTTGCCTATGTGAACATATTTTTGACATATAATCTGATTTAGTAACATGTTTAGGCATATTTGGGCATGTAAGACTTGACATAGCACATAGATAACCATCCGACCTTAGTTTTACACAAACGACGCATTATAGTGGCTTATACTACCATGATGGGTCGAAACGAGTCAAAAGCACTTAGGTAGACTTCCAAATCAGAATATTAGCTCTATTAAATCATACCATATGAGTTCAAATACTCATTTGATTTATAGAACATCATTCTATCCTATCTCACGATTTAGGATCCGATTTTTAACATAGTTACCTATATTAGGTGCCGTTTGAATTCGTGATCCTTGGAGCTTTAGTTGGTCTTAATCTCAAGACTAATAAGCAATCCCAAGTGAGTACATAGTTCCCATCTTTTATGTGACACCTGTGCCTTTGCGACCATCAAACAAATACCAAACCAATTAAATATTGTATTTCATACTTGGGATTTGTATAAATATGTGTATCTTTTGCACATATCAATTCTTGTTCGATTTCAAGCTTTAAATCGCTTTCTGGAAGGTTATACGCGCACCGATGCGTAAATATAACCAGTTTAATGCAACGAACACTCTGGAATAGTGAAACAGGCTTAACATACCTTAAATAACCTTTACATAACTTAGAAATAAGTTTTGGAGGGTTTGGTGTGGCGAAATCAAGTTTATTCGCTTACAGGGACTAATTTCGACAAACTGTGAAAGTATGTCGATTTGTACTGTAATGAACATTCCGGAACATGACCATAAGTTAAACATACCCTAAATATCCTTTACATAGCTTAGAAATAGGCTTTTAGGGGTTCGGTGTGCTAAAATAAACTTTTTGGTCATTCAGGGACTAAAAGCGTCAAAAAGTGCATAAGTTTGCATTTTCGCGCATATCTTACGTTCTGAATTCATCCGGACATCCAAAACTTTATGTAATCATTAAAATATTTTATTTTAGTGATTGGCATGATAAAATTTCATTCGTCGCGTAATTTGGATCGTTTTTCGCATTCGTTCGTGTTTCGTCGTAATTAACCGAACAACGCAACCATACGACCAAACGAACCGACATCCGAGATATTTTTGAGCATGTTTCATGTTCCCTATACTTTAACTTCATTTTAGAGCCTTGAAATGGGATTAACGGGGCTTAAACGTGTCAAAAATGCATCAAAAACCATGTTTTGCACATTCAGGGACCAAAATTGACAATCTGCCATAGTTATCTTAGGAAGGGACCAAAATGAAAAATCTAAATTCCAGCTTGTTCCAGCTGTTCCCCTCATTTTCACATGGTTATAATGAAACTAGGGGCTCCCATGGTTTCACAAAACCATGGGCACATGTGTACGGATGAGATCGAAGCTCGTTTTACGATGAACGATATTAACGGTTGTGCAAAAACTATGAATACCCCATCCATCTCATTGTTGCAACTCACATTTGATGTGATATTTCTCTAATTTGAGGTGCTTTCACTTCATACCTTAGAATAATCGGGTCAAACTTCCGTTCTTGGACCTTTTGTAAGTCCTCTTTCGTTCTTTTTCGCGTGAAAGTCAAACTGTGTTTGACTTTCTGCTTTGACCAGTTTATGGTCAACAAGAAGTTCGTTTGAACTTCATAACGTGATCGTAATCACGATGGTTTTAATCTTTTGTGACTATACCTATTGATTACCACGTTATCTAGGCATAGTGGCGAGTCGTAGTTTCGGCCAAAATGCGTATTCTTGCGTATTTTGTAACCAAACTACTTTTAGGTATCAAAACTGTTTGTTTTGATACCAAACCTGTTTTCAAACCTCATTAAGCATGTTTTAACGTGTTTAGCTCGTCACTTTAGGTTTAGTGCTTATGTAGGGTCGTAAGGTAAGCGGTCTAAACAACCGCTTATACTTTCAAACCCGACCCGTTTGGTCGATCTTTAGGATCCGACCAAACACATTAGGTGACCATAGTTGCATAGGGAATAACCTTCCGAGGTTATACCTTATGGTCACGTCGTTTAAGTAGTTGTATGATAGGTAGTTTATATGCCTTAGGTAAATGACCAAAATGCCCTTTTTACGCCAAAATTCATTTTAAGCATATGTAACATAATTTTTGATATCTAAACTGATTTGGCAACAATATTAGACATGTTAAGGCATATTTTACTTATCATAGGACTAGTTAGGCGGTCCGAACGCGTTTTACGCGAACGACGCGTTAAAGTGGCGTAAGCTACCTTAACGAGTCGTAATGGGTCGTAAGCACTTAGGTTAGGTTTCGTTTTAGAATGTAGGCTTTGTTAAACCATATTACATGAGTCCGTACACTCATTTGGTTTACGAAACCTCATTTTATCCGATCCTCCGATTTAGGTCCGTTTATTTACATAGTTACCTATATTAGGTGTCGTTTGATTCCGTGATCCCTCTAGCTTTGCTTGGTTGTTATTCAAGACTTCTAAGCATCCTCAAGTGAGTACATAGTCCCCTCTTTTACTGATTTTAAAATGTTTTGGGGTGAAACACATGTGCCTACTTGTTACTTTCATGTGTTCCATGTTTTCATATCATATACATGCTATGTTCATTAGTACACTATTAGTACATGATTTCATTTTGTTTTTCGATGTATGTTCACTTAACATGCTAGCACAATTGTTTTACGTTTTGAACCATTTGTAATCGTTGGATGTATGTGAACCGTTTGAAATCATTGGATGTATGTGAACCATTTGTAATCGTTGGATGTATATGAGCCATTTGTAATCAGTGGATGTATGTGAACCATTTGTAATCATTGGAGGTATGTGAACCATTTGTAACCATTCGATGTATGTGAACCATTTGTAACTGTTTGAGCCATTGGGTTAGGGAAGTGATTAGGTAACGGGGCGGGTGTAATGTGTTAAAAGCATGGTGGATACGCCGCTGGTACTTCCTATATATAAGTGCTTTTAACACATTATATATCGTTGCGTTATCTAGATCACTTGGGTAAACTATTTTGAAACAATGTCACACAATTATGTTTTCTGAATAATATAAACCATACGAGTCTTATTAACGAGTTTCTACGAGATGTTTTACGATTTGATTTAATAAAACAAAATGTTTTGGAGTTAAGAATCATGGCTACGAGATTTTATAAATCATATCCAACTTGATTTGAGTTGGTTAATTATGCCGCAATACTATACTTTTCAAAATAAGGTTTTTAAATAAGTATTGCAACATGTAAAACGAGCCATGAATCTGACACTCACATAAAACCTATGTACTCGCCGGCATTTTTATGCTGACGTATTTTCACATGTGTTTCAGGTACCATAGTTGATGATATTGATGCATGCTCACATAGGAACGGACGAGGCCTTAGCGACTTAATAACAATAAAAGTCTATTTGTTCATGTTTTGTTTCTAATTCCAATGTAATGTAATACATTTAATTAAATAAAATGAAATTGTTTTAATCCATGGTTATGAAACAATGATTATGTTACAACACTCCCCGATGTTTCCGCCACGTTTTGTTGTTTTACGTGGTCGGGGTGTGACAGAAAAGTTGGTATCAGAGCCAATGGTTATAGGGAATTAGGTTATTAGTAATGCTTTGACCTAGACTATAACATTCCTAGGACCCTAACGCGAGTTTACTTGCATTTAGTCATAAAACAATACCGTTGCCTATCTTTAGGCAGCAACCACAATAAGAACACAAAATTCGAATTTGCTTTGAAAACTAATCATCTGTTCCAGAATGATTTATTATAAGGTTTCGAACCTTCAAAGTTTTCAAATTCTCGTCAAAGTTTAGGGCTACATAAGGTGAACATGTGCAAACTGGAAGGGTGGGTGCCTGTATGTCACACCCCGACCACGTAGAACATACGAAACGTGGCGGAAATATCGGGGAGTGTTGTAACAGAATTAATTGTTTCAAATCCATGGCAATTGAAGTTTCGTTTTATTGATTAAAAGTGTTACAATGTCTTAATAAACAAATAAATACAACATAATTAACTAGTCTTGCATCTTTTATTGTCACTAAAGCCCAAGTCTGTCTATGTGTATCTTGACCATCTTATGCAACAGTTCCTGAAAAACACATGTGAAAATAGGTACGTCAGCATAAAAATTCCTGTGAGATACATAGGTTTTGTGAAAATAAGATTCATGACTTATGTTTGAGAAAATGTTTAGTCATGAACCTTGTTATTTGCTTTGTCTTTTAAATCATTTGAAAAACGATAAGATCAGATGATAAGTATAAATAAATGTAAGGTTAAATGAATAACCAAGTAAAATGTGTTTGCATAAGATAAGTTGTTTATAAATCAATGTCTTGTGAAAAGTATGTTATTTGTATGAAATGTTCTATGTCTCAAACTGAAATGATTCAAATAACGTTACGACATGTAATACCATACAAACACTTATATATAGGAAGTACCAGCGGCGTATCCACCATGCTTGTATCATATTACACACGCATCGTTACTTAATCACTTAATCAAACCAAACCAAACAATGTAAAATGTTCATGTCAAGATGTAAATCATGTCAAAATGTCTATGTTAAATATCCATGTCAAATGTTTATAATCTAAAAGTAGTCAAGTAATGTATAACCAAAATGATATGTATGGTAAGTAAAAATTAAGACTACTTAAACCATAAGTAAAAATGTACAAAACAAAGTATTGAAGTAAAACTTGGTTTAAATCAAAGTTATGTTTTGTAGAATAATGCATGCTTTACCGATACAAACACTTATGCAGTATGTTAAACGCAAACATTCAAGCCTTGAGACAGCCGGATAACTATGTAAAAGTGAGTTATCAAAAGAATATGTATTCGGATTCGGTCATTCCTTTCATCCCCTTTCCCTGGGATGTCCGGAACGGGATTTGTCAAGTCCTATGGTACCACTACCTACTACCGAGCGGCATGATCGGTGTTAATGAATGTTATATAGACCCGTTAAACAAACCAAATGTCATACCAAAATGTAAGCATGAGATGAAGATAATGTACCTAGTATGCTAGAGTGAACATACAAGGTAGAGCTGTAAAACAATGTGTCCATATGTTACTGGAACATATGCAACATAGATGCAATGTAAAATGATGTACTAAGTATGCTAAGTTAACATACAAAGTAGAAAAGTCATGTAAATCAATGTGCTTAGCATGTTATCAGTCAACATACGTAGCAGAAAAGTAATGAAATCATGTACTATAATGTACTAACAAACATAGTCGGTATATGATGTGAAAACAGGAAAGCATGAAAGTAACAGTAGGCACATGTGTTCCACCCCAAAAAAGTTTGGAAAACAGTAAAAGAGGGGTCTATGTACTCACTTGAGATTGCTCAGTTGTATAAAGATAACCACCAAGCAGTGCTAGAGATCGCGGATATCGAACGGCACCTAATATAGGTAACTATGTTAATTAACCGGACCTAGATCGGAAGACTGGGTAGCATTAGGGTTTGTAAACCAAACGAGTGTGGAGACTCGTGTGATATGGTTTAACAAAGCCTACATACTAAATGAAACCTAACATAACTGCCTATGACCCATTACGACCCGTTTAGGTAGCTTATGCTACTTTAACGCGTCGTTCGCGTGAAACGCGTTCGGATCGCCTAACTAGTCCTATGACAAGTGTTATATGCCTAAACATGTTACATAATCAGTTATGTGACAAAAGTTTAGATTACATATGCTTAATTACCAATTATACATGAAAAGGGTATTCTGGTAATTTACCTAAGGCATATAAACTACCTATCATACAACTACTTAAACGATGTGACCATAGGGTATAACCTCGGAAGGTTATTCCCTACCTACTATGGTCACCTAATGTGTTTGGTCGGATCCTAATGATCGACCAAATGGGTCGGGTTCGAGGTATAAGCGATTTATTAGATCGCTTACCCTACGACCCTAGACAACGTGGTAATCAGTAGGCATAGTCCCAAGGGACTATAACCAACGTGATTACACTCACGTTGCGAAGTTCAAACGAACTTCGCATTGACCATTATTGGTCAACGCTGAAAGTCAAACAAAGTTTGACTTTCTGACTCGAAAAGCAGTAAAATAAGGAAAAGAACGAAAGAATACTTACGAAGGGTCCCCGAATGCTAATCCCGATCCAAGAACTCAGGTATGAAACAATGGTTTCAACTTAGAGCTCTCAAAATCAGAATTCTAGTGAGAAATGCAATGGGGGTGGATGGGTATATATAGTTTTCGGGTAACCGTTAGGATCGTTTCATGGAAAACATGCCATGATCCCATCCGTACAAGTGTCGGAAAGTTGTGGTGGCTTAAATTGGTCCTTATCAGCTGATTAGGCAAGTGGTGAGTGTGTGGTTGTGGTTAAAACAGCTGCAAACAGCTGTTAATGCAGTTAATCTGGTCCAGAAGACTGACGCGGGCCGCCTAAGGATACACAGAAACTGAGGCGGGCCGCCTGGCTGTCTGATCAGCAAACTTCTTGCAGAATTGACAGTTTCAGTCCCTGCACGTGTTTAAGGCCATTTCCGACACTTCCAAGGCCCGTAAAGCCAACTTTAAGGCCCTAAAATGTTGCCTAAACATTGTGGACATGAAACATGTTCAAAAATATGCCGGATGATGGTTCGTTTGGTCGTACGAACGCGATGTTCGCTTAATTACGACGGAATGCGCATAAGCGCGAAAAACGATCCAAATGACGCGACGAATGGATTTTTCTTATGGCGAACACTAAAATAAAATATAGTCATGCTTACATAAATTTTTGGATGTCCAGATGTATTCAGAACGTAAGTTATGCGCGAAAATGCAAACTTGTGCACTTTTTGACACTTTTAGTCCCTGAATGTCCCAAAAGTTTATTTTAGCACACCAAACCCCTCAAAGCCTATTTCTAAGCTATGTAAAGGATATTTATGGTATGTTTAACTTATGTTCATGTTCCGGAAGGTCTGTTACAGTTCAAATTGGCATACTTTCGCAGTTTGTCAACTTTAGTCCCTGTAAGCGATTTAACTTTGATTTCACCACACCAAACCTTCCAAAACTTATGTCTAAGTTATGTCAAGGTTATTTAAGGTATGTTAAGCCTATTTCACTATTCCGGAGTGTTTGTTGGATTAAACTGGTTATATTTACGCATCGGTGCTCGTATAACCTTCCAGAAAGCGATTTAGGGTTTGAAATTGAACAAGAGTTGATATGTGTAAACGATACACATATTTTTACAAATCCCAAGTTTGAAATATAATATTTCATTGGTTTGGTATTTGTTTGATGGCCGTGAAGGCACAGGTGTTACACTGTACCCTGAGCTTTCTGTCTAAGGCTATAGTGTTCGTACAAATCCGCAATATCGGACCAGTTACTCTTACCTGGGAACTCTTGGGGTGAGTGTCCACTTATAGGCGAGCATGTCTTCGCGATACATTATGAGGACCTATTTGCTTTGATTCAGCCTTTGTGTGTCGTTTGTTTGCTTCGTGGTTCAAACAAATGACCATCACCCATGATTTTAGTCGGTAATTGTAACATCCTATTCTTACCCAATGCCATTTCATTTGTTTTCTCTCTTGTTTCCCCTTTTTAGAATGCCTCCACGACGCGAAAATCAGGTACCTATTAAAGAACTGGTAGCTGTCATTACGCAGCAAATGACTGCTGCAATCCCGAACATCGTTGCTCAATGTAACCAAGCTCTCAACAACAATAATGCCCCCTGCAACTTCAAGACGTTCAACTCGGCTAAGCCATCAAAGTTTTATGGGTCTCAAGGAGCGACTGCACTTCTGCAATGGTTCGAGAGTCTAGAGAGCACCTTCAGACATGTTCAATGCCCAAATGAGCGAAAGGTAGAATTCGCATCTAGTGTCTTTGAGAAACGAGCTTTGACATGGTGGAATGGTGTGATGAGAGATAGGGGTGCCGATGTGGCACTGGCTCAAACGTGGGAAGAGCTTCGAGCTCTGATGATGAAGGAATTCTGTCCTCGTCACGAGATCAGGGCCTTGGAAAGGGAATTCGACGATCTTAAGCAAGATAGCGGTGAGCATCGAGCCTACACGGATCGTTATGAGGAGTTAAGTCTGTTATGCCTGAATATGGTTACGCCTTTGGATAAGGCAATCGAAAAGTACATTGATGGCCTCCCTGACCCAGTACAAGACATTGTGACTGGTAGTAACCCCACTACGGTTAGGCAGGCCATTGAGTTATCTGCTACCTTGACTGAATCTCAAATCAGGAAAGGTAAACTTTTCTGAAAAGGTGATAAGAAACCAATCGAGGAATCGAAACCCAAAGATGAGCAGACTGAATCCTCCAAGAAGTCAAGGAAGCGAAAAGCTTCCCAGAACTTCACCGTGGTTGCTCACAATGATCAAGATGCCCCCGACAAACCTGCTCAACCCCCTACTAGGAAGCCATACAACGGAACTGCACCCTTGTGCAACCAATGTAACCTTCATCATCATGCTAGTGTGAAGTGCCGCAAATGCCAAATTTGTGGACTTATAGGTCACACAGCAAGAGTTTGCCGAGCTGAAGTTGCACCAAATCAAGCTGACAACAATCCTGCTCAAGCTCGTTTTCCACCAGGTTATTGCTACAACTGTGGCGAGATGGGTCATTTCCGAAGAAATTGCCCAAAGCTTGCTAATGCAAATCCAGCACAGGAATGAGCATCTGACCGACTAGAAGACAACACCGTTTAGAAATAATCACGTCTTATGTATTATTTTCTTTTGTTGTCAAGGTCCATGAAACAGTTGTTATCGTTCTTTATAAATAAATCTTTTATTTACATTGCAATATATTTATGTGGTTGCATGTATAAGCAACATATCCCCTACAATACCGACAATCAGGGAATCGTATTCCTTGAAGAACAGACTACCCCCAAAATTCTTCCATTTTATGTTCTCTTGCGTTTTCCACGAAAATCCTAAGTACCTGTTTCTTCCAAAGAAACGAAGTACAAGGCGCAAGTTACAACTCTTGACGAATACCCAAAGTACCACTATAAATCCTTAATAGGGTACCTAAGAGTATTTCCGTAAATCCTAAAATTGTTGTGTGCCTTAATTCGAATATTACGTTTCTTTGAAAACAAAATCGAATTTTCGAAAGATCATCCTATCTTCATAGATAGATTCTTGAAAATGATTAAAGTGCCAAATGAAATCCACGGATTGGATTCCTGGTGTGCTTTAAATATCCGTGTCCAAAGATAACAAATTAAAGGTCAAATTAAACAAATATGTGATTATATGCTTATGTGTTCCCTTTTATGTTTTTGTGTGATCCAAGTTTTTGTTATCCAAATCCTCATAGAATCTTCCATATCTTCGTATAAGGGATTCATAGTAGGATATCCAAAGGTAGTACCTTAAATCCTTAATGGGCTTCTACGTAATAGTAAAGACCCTTGGATTATAATGTACTATTCCATAATTAGACCACTTGAGTGGTCTAGTTAAACAGATTAATCCAAAAATCTGGTTAGGAATATCATGTGATGATATAGCTGAAAAGACTCCTTGGTGGTCTAATTAAAGAGATCATTTATCGATCTAATTAAAAGGACCCTATGATAGTCTAGTCACAGTCATCACAGGTTTGATTTTCTTCCCCTTCACATTACAAAACAAACTGTGCGGACTGTGGAAGGAATTACGTAATTATGGATGCATACATAATTATGGAATTCAGTGCACAGAAACCACAGCAAGTTTTGTCATGTGTCTAGAGTTGACTCAGTGCATTTCCGTTTCTGAAGAATACCCATTGAGGAAAATGACTCATTCTGTTCATTTTTGTTTCTGAAGAATATCCATCGAGGTAAATGAATATTCTTGATTTTTCCTTCATTTCCGTTTCTGAAGAATACCCATTGAGGAAAATGACTCATTCCGTTCATTTTCGTTTCTGAAGAATATCCATCGAGGGAAATGAATATTCTTGATTTTTCCTTCATTTCCATTTCTGAAGAATACCCATTGAGGAAAATGACTCATTCCGTTCATTTTCGTTTCTGAAGAATATCCATAGAGGGAAATGAATATTCTTGATTATTCGTTCATTTCCGTTTCTGAAGAATACCCATTGAGGAAAATGACTCATTATGTTCATTTTCGTTTCTGAAGAATATCCATCGAGGGAAATGAATATTCTTGATTATTCGTTCATTTTCGTTTCTGAAGAATACCCATTGAGGAAAATTACTCATTCCGTTCATTTTCGTTTCTGAAGAATATCCATCGAGGGAAATGAAAATTCTTGATTATTCGTTCATTTTCGTTTCTGAAGAATACCCATTGAGGAAAATTACTCATTCCGTTCATTTTCGTTTCTGAAGAATATCCATCGAGGGAAATGAATATTCTTGATTATTCGTTCATTTTCGTTTCTGAAGAATACCCATTGAGGAAAATGACTCATTCCGTTCATTTTCATTTCTGAAGAATATCCATCGAGGGAAATGAATATTCTTGATTATTCGTTCATTTTCGTTTCTGAAGAATACCCATTGAGGAAAATGACTCATTCCGTTCATTTTCGTTTCTGAAGAATAGCCATCGAGGGAAATGAATATCCTTGATTTTTCCTTCATTTTCATTTTTAAAGATTGTCCGTTGAGAGAAATGACAGGATTATGCCTTGCATAATCTTTGATGGGTTATTCTACGCAAATAGATAAACACCCTAGATTACATGCAAGGCAATTATTTAACACAGCGTCACAGACAGACTCCTACGAATAAATTTCGGGACGAAATTTCCTAAAGTAAGGGAGACTGTGACACCTGTGCCTCTGCGACCATCAAACAAATACCAAACCAATGAAATATTGTATTTCATACTTGGGATTTGTATAAATATGTGTATCTTTTGCACATATCAATTCTTGTTCGATTTCAAGCTTTAAATCGCTTTCTAGAAGGTTATACGCGCACTGATGCGTAAATATAACCGGTTTAATGCAACGAACAATCCATAATAGTGAAATAGGCTTAACATACCTTAAATAACCTTTACATAACTTAGAAATAAGTTTTGGAGGGTTTGGTGTGGCGAAATCAAGTTTATTCGCTTACAGGGACTAATTTCGACAAACTGCGAAAGTATGCCGATTTGTACTGTAACAAACTTTCCGGAACATGACCATAAGTTAAACATACCCTAAATATCCTTTACATAGCTTAGAAATAGGCTTTGAGGGGTTCGGTGTGCTAAAAAAAACTTTTTGGTCATTCAGGGACTAAAAGCGTCAAAAAGTACATAAGTTTACATTTTCGCGCATATCTTACGTTCTGAATACATCCGAACATCCAAAACTTTATGTAATCATTTAAATATTTTATTTTAGTGATTGGCATGATAAAATTTCATTCGTCGCGTAATTTGGATCGTTTTTCGCATTCGTTCGTGTTTCGTCGTAATTAAACAAACAACGCAACCGTACGACCAAACGAACCGACATCCGAGATATTTTTTAGCATGTTTCATGTTCCCTATACTTTAACTTCAATTTAGAGCCTTGAAATGGGATTAACGGGGCTTAAACGTGTCAAAAATGCATCAAAAACCATGTTTTGCACATTCAGGGACCAAAATTGACAATCTGCCATAGTTATCTTAGGAAGGGACCAAAATGAAAAATCTAAATTCCAGCTTGTTCCAGATGTTCCCCTCATTTTCACATAGTTTTAATGAAACTAGAGGCTCCCATGGTTTCACAAAACCATGGGAACATGTGTACGGATGAGATCGAAGCTCGTTTTACGATGAACGATCTTAACGGTTGTGCAAAAACTATAAATACCCCATCCATCTCATTGTTGCAACTCACATTTGATCTGATATTTCTCTAAGTTGAGGTGCTTTCACTTCATACCTGAGAATAATCGGGTCAAACTTCCGTTCTTTGACCTTTTGTAAGTCCTCTTTCGTTCTTTTTCGCGTGAAAGTCAAACTGTGTTTGACTTTCTACTTTGACCAGTTTATGGTCAACATGAAGTTCGTTTGAACTTCACAACGTGAGCGTAATCATGATGGTTTTAGTCTCTTGTGACTATACTTACTGATTACCACGTTATCTAGGCATAGTGGCGAGTCGTAGTTTCGGCCAAAATGCGTATTCTTGCGTATTTTGTAACCAAACTACTTTCAGGTATCAAAACCGTTTGTTTTGATACCAAACCTATTTTCAAACCTCGTTAAGCATCGTATCACGAATAGGGTACCATAAGCACCATTAATCGTGTACATACTTAGACCGCAGAACAAAAGGTTAGATCTAACGGGTGACCAGGCAGCCACACTCTCGGTGAAAACTAGTACCGAGTAGTGCTTTTGTGTCTCAGTCGTGAATCGACAACTAGAAAAATGCCTATGGTTTGGTGACTTCCTATGTCGTGTCACATGTTAATGGCCTTGCAACCCATTAACAACCCTGAAATACACAAGAATACTTTATTCATACCACAAGAATGCCTTATTTATACAAGAATACTTGATTTATACGAGAATACTTGATTGATACGAGAATACTTGATTTATACAAGAATACTTGATTTATACAAGATACATACAGAAATACTTGATTGATACAAGATACATACCATGCTTTTCATACCAAGTATACAAACGTTCAATACAAGAACTGCATGAATTCACACCAACATTATGTTGACGTTTTTCCAAAACTCACATGTATTTCAGGTAACTAAAGTGGATGTGCGCGCGCTCTTACTCATGCTCCTGGATGTTGTTTATGTTCATCCTTAAATAAAGTTGTAAACTTTTAGACAATTTGTTGTCACGTGATGTAAACACTTAATATATGTTTTTAGTAACGTAATGTTATGGCGTTTGAAGTTATTTTTACGAGCATGTAGTATGTTTACCTTTCGTATGCAATGAGAACCTTTCATGATCACACCTTGTGCTTCCGCCTAAGAAAGGGGTGTGACAACGACTTTAAAGATCTGATCAAGGAGGAGTATTGTCATCGCGACGACATCCACAAGCTGGAAGTAGAGTTTTATAACTTGAAGATGACGGGGTCTGAAATAGAGGCGTATACGAAGAAATCGAACAAACTGGCTGCATTGTGTCCTACTATGGTGGATCCTCCTATCAAGCGTATTGAGTTGTACCTCAAGGGTCTAGTGCCAGAGATTCAGAGTCATGTGACTGTGGCTAACCTTGGTACCATCCAGCAAGTTATACGACTAGCCCATCGTCTCACTGATCAGGCAGTTGAGCAGAACAAGCTGCCCAAGCGTATTAGTGCTACAACTACATCAGATGCTCCTAGCGACAACAAGCGTAAGTGGGATGGAAATTCAAGCAAAGGTTCTACTTCTGTCCAGTCTCAGTCTCAGCAGCGAAGGACTGATGACTACAAGAGCCCCAATCAGTAGTCTACTAGGAATCGGGGTCAGGGTGGATACAGGGGAAATCACCCTAAGTGCAATC
Organism: Helianthus tuberosus; assembly: GCA_030545235.1. NCBI lineage: Eukaryota > Viridiplantae > Streptophyta > Magnoliopsida > Asterales > Asteraceae > Helianthus > Helianthus tuberosus. The sequence continues at coordinate 43,518,639 of CM060426.1, read as the reverse complement.
GATGTAATTTGCACCACAGCGGGCAGTGTAACAAGAGTCGTTGTCAGAGGTGTAATAATTGGGTCACGCTGCCAAGGATTTCCGGAGCTCACACCCCGTGAATCAGAATCGTCAACAACAGCCGCAAGCTCCACAGAACCAGCAGCAACAACTGCATGGTAACAATGGATGCTTTCAGTGTGGTGCTGAAGGTCACTTCAAGAGACACAGTCCGCAGTTGAATCAAAATCAGAACAACAACAACAACAACCAAGGAAATGGGAACAACAATGGGGGTAACAATGACGGCAACGGTGCCAGGGGACGTGTCTTCGTGATTGGTCAGTGTGATGCAAGGAACGATCCTAATGTTGAGAACGGGTAAGTTCCTACTGGACGACTTCTATGTTACTGTTTTATTCGATTCGGGTACTGATACTAGCTACGTGTCCTTAAAAGTTTGTCAGATGCTTAAGCGTACTCCAACACTTTTGAACACCAAACACATTGTAGAACTAGCAAACGGTAAAAGCTTAGAGGCCACACACATAGTTAAGGGTTGTAATCTTGTTCTTGCTGATCAGACATTCTCTATCGACCTCATTCCTATCGTTCTGGGTAGCTTCGACGTTGTCATTGGGATGGATTGGTTATCTCGACATCAAGCGGAAATTCTTTGCAAGGAGAAAATTGTCCGCATCCTTCGTTCTGGTGAAGAACCCCTCGTGATTCGTGGTGACAAGAGTGGTGCAGTCGTAGGCATCATCTCTTTCCTTAACGCCCAGAAGTGTTTGCGAAAGGGCCACACTGCTATTCTAGCCCTCATTACTAACACCTCCACAAAGGGAAGAAGATAGAAGACATTTCTATTGTACGCGATTTTCCTGAGGTATTTCCCGAGGAATTACCTGGTCTTCCGCCTCATCGTCAGGTCGAATTTCAAATCGAGCTAGCTCCTGGAGCAGCACCAATAGCTCGTGCACCTTATCGCTTAGCTCCATCAGAACTAGAGGAGTTGTCCACCCAACTACAAGAGCTATTAGACAAGGGTTTCATTCGTCCTAGCTCTTCACCCTGGGGAGCTCCAACCTTGTTTGTAAAGAAGAAAGACGGTACCTTCCGAATGTGTATTGACTATCGCGAACTCAACAAGGTAACCGTGAAGAATCGTTATCCTCTTCAGCGTATTGATGACCTATTCGACCAGTTGCAAGGGTCGAGCTTCTACTCAAAGATTTATCTGAGATCGAGATATCATCAGCTGAGAGTCCGAGACGAGGACATCTCCAAAACCGCATTCAGGACTCGTTACGGGCACTACGAGTTTCTGGTTATGCCTTTCGGATTGACAAACGCACCTGCGGTCTTCATGGATCTCATGAACCGAGTGTAAAAACCTTACCTGGATAAGTTCATTATTGTTTTCATTGATGACATTCTGATCTATTCTAAGAGTTAGGAGGAGCACGAACATCATCTGCGTCTTATTCTGGAACTTCTTCGAGCAGAGCAGCTGTATGCTAAGTTTTTAAAATGCGACTTTTGGCTTCGTGAAGTCCATTTCCTATGCCACGTGGTAAATGAGGATGGGATTCATGTGGATCCATCCAAGGTTGACTCGATCAAGAACTGGCCTGCACCCCGTACACCAACTGAAATCCGCCAATTCTTGGGTTTGGCGGGTTACTACAGAAGGTTTATCAAGGATTTCTCAAAGATTGCACAACCACTCACTTCGCTAACTCAGAAGGGTGTCACCTATCGTTGGGGTGATGCACAGGAATCCGTGTTTCAGCACTTAAAGGAGAGACTTTGTAGCGCACCTATTCTCTCATTACCTGAAGGCACCGATGATTTTGTGGTTTATTGCGACGCGTTAATCCAAGGACTTGGTTGTGTGTTGATGCAACGTGAGAAAGTCATTGCTTATGCATCACGCCAACTTAAGGTTCATGAAAGGAACTACACTACTCACGATCTGGAGCTGGGAGCCGTTGTTTTCGCACTCAAGATATGGAGGCATTACCTGTACGGTACCAAGTGCACCATTTACACCGATCACAGGAGTCTCCAGCATATCCTTGAACAGAAGGATTTGAACATGTGACAACGTCGATGGGTCGAACTTCTGAATGATTATGAATGCGCGATCAAGTACCATCCGGGAAAAGCCAATGTTGTGGCCGATGCCCTCAGCCGGAAAGAGACTAAACCTAAGCGTGTACGTGCGTTACAGCTTACCATCCACTCTAGTCTTCCCGCTCAAATTCGTGATGCTCAGGTTGAAGCATTGAAAGCAGAGAACATCATGGCTGAGTCCCTGCGAGGATCGAAGAAACGGTTAGAACAAAAGGAAGACGGTGCTTATTAGGTGACAGGGCGCATCTGGGTTCCACTCTATGGTAATCTACGTGAGCTTGTGATGGATGAAGCACACAAGTCTCGTTATTCGGTACATCCTGGTTCGGATAAGATGTACCACAATCTCAAGACTACGTATTGGTGGCCTAGTATGAAAGCCAACATAGCAACCTACGTTAGTAAATGCTTGACTTATGCGAGAGTCAAAATCGAGTACCAGAAACCATCAGGCCTACTTCAACAACCAAAGATACCGAAATGGAAGTGGGAGCAAATTTCCATGGATTTCGTTACTGGCCTGCCTAGATCTCAACGCGGAAATGATACCATTTGGGTGATCGTAGATCGACTGACCAAGTCTGCACATTTTCTGGCTATCAAGGAAATGGATAAGTTTTGCACTCTAGCAGACATCTACCTAAAGGAAGTAGTTTCGAGGCACGGGGTGCCAACCTCCATCATTTCTGATCATGACTCACGTTTTACATCTGAATTGTGGCAAGCGATGCACAAGTCATTTGGCTCTCGATTAGACATGAGCACGGCGTATCATCCACAGACGGATGGGCAGTCTGAACGCACCATCCAAACCCTTGAAGACATGCTTCGGGCATGTGTAATCGACTTTGGTAATGGCTGGGAAAGACACCTCCCGTTAGTGGAGTTTTCGTATAACAACATTTACCACACCAGTATCCAGGCTGCTCCGTTTGAGGCATTGTACGGACGTAAGTGCCGATCACCTCTTTGTTGGGCAGAGATTGGCGACAGCCAGATCACTGGTCCAGAACTCGTCGTAGACACAACAGAGAAGATCACTCAGATACGAAAATGAATGGCGGTAGCTCGTGACCGTCAGAAAAGCTACGCTGATAAACGAAGGAAACCACTCGAGTTCCAGGTTGGGGATCGAGTACTACTTAAAGTCTCACCTTGGAAGGGAGTAGTTCGTTTTGGTAAACGAGGTAAACTCAACCCGCGATATGTCGGACCTTTCGAAATCATGGAGAAAATAGGCAAGGTGGCCTACAAACCGAACCTACCTGAAGAACTCAGCGGAGTTCACAACGTATTCCACGTGTCAAATCTGAAGAAGTGTCTGTCAGATGAGACCCTCATAGTTCCTCTCAAGGAACTCACCATCGATGATCAGCTGAGATTCGTCGAAGAACCTGTAGAGATTACAGACCGAGACGTTAAGGTTCTCAAGCGCACCAGAATACCTCTTGTTCGAGTTCGTTGGAACTCCCGTCGTGGCCCAGAGTTCACCTGGGAACAAGAAGACCAAATGAAACACAAGTATCCCCAATTGTTCGAGAAAAGTACAACCACTACTGAGGCTGAAGCTACTGCGGAATTTCGGGACGAAATTCCAAACCAATGGGTGGATGATGTGACACCCCAGGAAAACCAAGAAAACCACGCAACCTAACTAGTTTCCTCACTAGCTTCCTCAGTGACTACGTGCTAAATTTCGGGATGAAATTTCTTTCAAGTTGGGGATGATGTGACAACTCGAATTTCCAAGGTCTTTACTTGATACGTTACGTTACTCGTTTCATAAATTGTTTTCATACTTTATTGCATTGTAACTTGTTCATGTTTGGTATATGTGTGATGTAGTATATTATATAGATGGTTAGATAATAAACTTGGGAATTGTTTGTTATATGTGGTGTATTGTTTATGTGCGACGAAACATATGAAGTTTTGCCACACACCTCACTCGATGAAACATAGAGTTTCGTCATACCTGACACAACGAAACATGGGAGTTTCGTCGGCCCAGGTTACGTCGAAGCCCATCAAGGGCCCAGTACACTTAAGTGGGTATATTACGTGAAACTGTTACATTCGTCACACAACTGGCTAATTGAAAACCCTAGACGCTCTCTTCCCCCTTTGCTTTCGACGGCAGTTACCACTCCCTAGAAGTTCTTGCTTATCCCATCTCACATCCCGTTAGTTCATGATAACCCGACTCGATCAAGTTGTTAGGTTGTTTGTGTAGATGCATGTTATTATGATTGAGTTTCACTGGTTGATTAATGATGATTATTATGATTGGTTATATATGTCGGTATTCAATCATTTGGTTAGAATGATGTTTGTAAACGGTGAATCTGATAAACCTGTTATGAGATGGTTAAATGATGGTTTGGGTAATAGTTAGGAACTGATGTTCTGTTGGTAATCTGTTGGACTCAATCTGCTACTCATGTTCTGTTGATGTTTGTATATCATGTTAGCACTGGTTTATGAATGTTAAATGAATATGTGTTACAGTTATGTACATGTCAATGATCTGGTAACGTACAATTAGTGGCTAGGTTTAATGTTGATGATCAACAGTTAAATTGTAATTAGGGTTTTTATGTGTGATCAACTGTTAATGCGACGTAACTTATGTATGTTGATGAAACACGCATGTCGACGAAACATGGGGTTTCGTCAACGGAAGATCACGACGAAACTTGAGGGTTTCATCAAAGGGAAGCACGACGAAACTGAGGAGTTTCGTCAATTTGGGATCATGACGAAACAGGGGGTTTCGTCGGGAGGGTGAACAGGCACAGTTAGCCAAGTTAATTCTGTTAATGGATAATGATGTTAGTAGAGACTGAGGAACATTGAGTTAACTAATAGGGATGGCACAAGCAACTGTTGTGTGTTGTTATATATGTAAGGTATGTTTTGCATGAGCTCGAATAACTCTTAAGTGCTATATGGTAGTTGTTGCTTGAATACACATTATGATCTTGATTATTATGCGAACTATGTGGATATCAACTGATTATATATGTATGAATACTATAGGCTTTGACTGAATTATTTGTGAACAAGTAGTTAAGCATACCAAGCAAACCAAGGTGAGTTCACACTTTTTACAAGGCATGGGATTCCCTGTGGTTTGGGAATGGGTTAAGAAGCTAAAACGAAACCTACATATTCACCTTTAACAGAATATGTACCTCCATCCTCGTTGAGAAGGATGACAACATTAACCTGCGTATTCTCCTTGGATAGATTACGTACCTCCGTCCTAAGTTGGAAGGACGACAACATATAACTTACTAGACAAAACTCTATCATTAAGTCCCTCATTTTTATATCGACTTAATCGCCGGGCCAATGGCGAGCGGGTCATTAGTTAATAGCGCTATTAGGGTTAACAAGCCTCACACCGTGCCAGGAGGACGGGCGTATACTAATGGATCTGGGCACTTAGTCAATGATGATAGACATTGACGTAGGGCACAACTTTCTCAGTCAGTTGTCGATATGGTAACGGTCTAGTGGTTACATGGGGTAGCCCCCACTGGTTATGGTTTGGGAAACAATGAATGGGATAACTCATGGTTTTTGAATGAACTCGTGGTTTCGAAACAACTATAAACTGGATAACCAACTGTGAACTCGCTCAACTTTGTTGTTAACTCGTTGTTACATGCCTTGCAGGTCGTTAGACATTTATGGAACTTGCACGAGCAGGAGGTTTCGTTGTGGGACATGGACCGTTGTGTGCCATGTTAAACTTTATGAACTTATGACTTATGTTTTGGTTTTACATTTTATGCTTCTGCTAATAACTTGGATTTGATTAACTTGTTTTGAACACCAGTTATATTGTGTGGTTGGACTTTTATTTATTTATTTGACTATATTGTTCAATATGATTGGTGGTCGATCCTGGTCAAGTCACGCCTCCTACGGTGATACTCCGCGTGTGGATTTTTGGGGGTGTGACAATTAAATATTAGTGGACCAAACATTGCGCATGTATAATATCCACATATTAATGAGAACAATTTTTTAACCAGAAGTTAATCATCTGATATTATCATAGAAATTAACAAACTTGTTTTCAGTACAACACAACTATCCTTGGCATGTCTACATCGACACCCATAACAAGTTTTCACAAAATTTCTACCTAATATCACAAAAATTTAATCGGCACGCAGGCCCCCAAAACCAAAAGAGTATCCAGTCACAACAACCAAAAACAAACAACCACAAACTAAAACAACATCTAACGCTTCATTCCTATGAAATCTAGCATCTTCCTAACCAACTCCTCCAGATCCACTATCCTCCAATGCATCTGATCCATCGCGTTGTCATCTAATTCCTTCAACTTATTGTACCAGTCGATTTGCCCCTCGAGGTCCTTCAGTTTACCCTTAGTCGTTTCCAGTTCTTCACGCATGGCAGCAAACTGTCGGTCACAATGGCAACATCGATCCACCCAAACTCCTTTCTGCTTCTTAGAAGCAGATGCAGTCTCAACTTGTGATCTAGAAGCAACCTCTCCAGCAGGCCTAACTCTCTTTCTGTGGCGATAATACACTAACAGAGGCGTAGAAGATGCGCGTGACTCAATGACAGGTAAAGATGACTCTGACAAAACAGGTGGAGGGACCTCAACAACAGGCTCGATCACAGTAGCAGGTGGAGCAATAGACGGCTCTAATGGTCGAGCTATGACAATAGTGGCATCCACTGCTGGTGCAATACTAAAAGGTCCTCCAAATACAGGGACATCTCTGATCACGTCATCGATAACTGGTATTGTGCCAGATGATTGTCCCGTCTCGTGAATCGAGAGAGGAGTGTCATCGTTGTCATCAATCCACCCGTTGCTTGTGAAAGCATATCGGGGGTCTACCTGGCTAGCGAAAGCAGGGTCGACACGGAATGATGAAGCAAACTCAGCCATACCAACCATCTGTGAAATCGTGATAGGTGTCTCTGGTAAAATGGATCTAGGTGAAGTCTCGAAATCTGGCTCGCTACTTGAGTCGATGATCTCGATGACCTCGTGCTCGTGCGACATCTGTGACACATATGTAACCGTACAAGTAAGTGTGTGATCAACATGAATAGTAACACATAAGGCCCAAAATAATCAGAAAATCACGTATACACATAAACACATAAGGGTTTTCAAACATGATACAATTTTTCTTTGTTTATTTAAAATTCTTGGCTTCGAGAATTTGGGACTTATATTTCAAAATTCTCCGGTTGAAGTCTAGTGTTTTCCTTCGAAAACATCTAGTTCGCTAACAACCAATGGCTCTGATACCAACTTCTGTCACACCCCAAAATACGTCGCAGCGGAACATTAAACGTAGTGGTGACGGAAGTTGGTGCCCATTTATATCTTGTCGAGCGATGCATTTTATTGTTGGACATATTGATTTATTTTAAACATAAGTTATTAAACATTACGTTTTAAGACACGACACAACCACATAGTTAAGTTGTCTTTGATCCTCGCGGATCTTATTACAAAACGTCCCAGAAAGTTTAAAAGTTGTCCAACATTTTCAAAATACACAACATGCATCATCAAACACAAGATACGCCATGATTTCCTGAAGCCGAACTCAAGTACCTGTAGAACACGTTAAAATCAAGTGTCAACACAAAGGAAGGTGAGTTCACATATTCACTTACACACAATTTTAATCCAAGGAAACTTTCAAATTAGGTGTTTATCTGAAAACATCCATATAAATTTTAGAAAGTCCATTTTACTTCCTTAATAAAATCCATGGGCCTTCCGTCGGTTCATCAATCCGACAACTGTAATATATATTGCCCAGGTTTTGTATATTAAATTATTGCGTCAACCTTCAGACTCGTATGTTAGCTAGACGATACGAACTATATATTAACCATGCAGGGATAATCAAAGCTAGACAATAAACAGAATTTAAATTCGTCGTTTGACTTGACACGGGGTGACCGGTCATGATGGGGTTGTCAACCCGATAGATCTACCAACAATTCATCGTGTGCAATACTTAAATGATTAAACGACATCATGAGCGCAGGGTCCTCTTGAAGGACAATATGATGTCTGCCTCACGTACAATATATATATATCCTACTAATATGACAATTTAATACACGACGTTGTACGAATTCCCCTGACACTCCATTATTTGAGACCCAGTCAAGAATTCGTCCCCAACTGTACGGTCAAGTTTCACTTAGGAAATACCGTACTTTCAATATTCATTCATCAAAAACGTTTTACTTTGAAACGTATAACTTATCAAATTTTATATATTTTCAACAAAAATATATGTTTTATATTAAAAGGTATGTTTTATTTCAAAAACATTATTAAACCCTTTTATTGACGTGTTCTACCCCCCAAAATATATACAAAGCAGTAAAAAGAGGGGTTTAGTGACACTCACCTTTGGGTGCGTATTTTAAAAGCGCAATCCCAGAGATTGATTTTTATACACGTCCTAATATAGGAACGATTCTAAATCAATATACATAACACAAAAATCCTAAGTTTCTCCGTTTCTTAGAATTATCACATAACTTTGAGATTTTCTTGAAAAGTTGTCATTTTTTATTATGTTGGCACGTTAATATAATATGAGCCCAAATATATATATATATATATATATATATATATATTTATAATTTTGCGACTTGAACGATTTTATTGGTGACCATTATTGTGTAAATCCGTTAACTCTCCGGTTTATACGCAATATATCTACGATTTGCGCGTCTTAATATATATACATAAACGTTCACATAATTTAACACTGTAACACGCGAATTCTTGTTAATTTATCTATTTTGTCATTTTTAAAGCAAATATACATAAAACATCTAATATGTATCAAATTTCATGCTCGACAAACAAGTTACACATTTAACGCAATTCTTACCGTTTCTACCACACAAAACGCACAAGTATACATGCATAATCTAAATTTCCCACTATCAAGTTAACACTTAACATATTATAACATTTACATGTTCAAATCACTTAACACATTTTATCACATAAGGTTCACTCAAAATTTACCCATACTAGTGTTCATCGAAAAATGCGTATTTTAGCGATTCGGTAACGTTTTCGGGCGTCGGAAGTCACGTATGACCAACCAAACACCAAGTAAACTTAAAATTTGTTAAAATACTTATTTTTAAACTAAAAACATAGTTTATTTACTGATCTAAATCAGTTTTACAATAATCACCCGAAAAGCCGATTTTTTTACCGTTTTAACTCATAGTTTTGCATTAAACGTTACTATAACCATCCCAACTAGAAACGATTTGATATTTTAACATAATACATGTTATTTACTGATTAAAATAGTGGTTATAATCAGATTAGTTCAGTTTTTGTGTAAGTCACATAAATCATGCGATTTCACGTATTTTACAACTTTTAATGCACCAAGTACAACAAGCAAGGCTAGTAAAAATTATGACAATGTTATATATCATTAAATACTTCAAAATACTCTTATTTTAGTGTTTATATTCTGATCAAAATTGATTTTTATCAAATCATGCTCAAATGATCATTTCATGCTTTCATATTATCATGCATGTTCACATATGTGCATCTAATGCACTCATACAACATCATCACATCATTTATGATCTAATCATACTCAAGAACACATTAGTATCATGTTCTTACAAAACACATCATGTAATCATCATGATCATTCAATCATTCATTCATACATAAATTCTAATATCCTTCACATTTAAGAATATATGACAAACTTTTATATGCATACATACATACATATATACGAAATATATATACACATATAAACCTCCAAAAATTCACTTTTCATCATGTCACTTTCAAATCTTAAATCACCTTTAGAACATTCTTATATGACACATATTGATTCTTACATGCAATCCTTCTTTTCAAGTAATCATGTAACTCAAGAATCTTTCAACAAAAAAAACACAAACATCTACACATACACACACACTCACGGCCATACATACATATATATAAACACATCCGTTTTATTTCATTCAAAAACCCATTTGTTTTATGTTTCAAGTTTGTGATTAAACTCAAGAACAAGAGAAACTTCCATCATCATCAAGAACATCAAGAATCAAAAACAAAGTTTTTAAAATAAATTTTATACCTTCAAGTTCTTGAATGATTTTTAGTAAAGATTGATGATGTGGGTCTTGATTGTTGCTTGAAACAGCTTGAAATCACTTCTAAACCACCAAAGGGACTTGAAAACACCTTGAAATGAGTATGGATCCTCAAGAACAATTTTGAAAATGAAATTGGAGGTGGTGTTGAGGGTGTTCGGCCGAGAATGTTCAAGAGAGAGAGTGAGAGTTGTGATTTTGAAAAGGTTACATGGATTATGGTGAGTTTATGGATACCTTTACAAGCTTAATCATCACTTGATGTTTCCAAGGTTAACAAGTGTAAGAGAGAGAATGTTCTATGCATTCCCCTAGCCGCCACCTTGCCCACAACATGCAACCATCTCACATATTAACATTTACATACATATATATATGTATTATTTGGTAAAAACAGGTATTTTACTGGATACCGGGTATTTTATCTAGCGTTTTAATCCCGTTTTAGTGCATTTTAAATTATTTTTATCATTCTATAAAAATGATCACACTAAATTATTACTAAAATAATTACCAGTTGCCTTGACTGATTATGTTGACAGTATTTTGTCTAATACGCGCAGTATCGCGCGGTACGCGCTCAAACTCGAAAATAGAGTTTCTTAGCGTTTCAATTTATTTTTCCTCACGGATATGATTAAAATTACCATTCTAATCATAACAGATTATTTTTAGGATTTTAACACTGATCGGGTGGTCACCGATGTTCGTTTCGCATTTTAATCGTTACGCGATAAGCGTTTATCTTACCGTTGCCAACATAATTTTTATCAAAGTTTATTTTTACCAACACATTAAATTTCACATATAAACATCATAACCAGTAAAATATAGCCATGTTACCTATTCACAACATGTGTTACAATTGTACGGTACGGCCTGAAAAGCCGGGTGTCACAATAGACGTGCCATCTTCCAAGTTTGACGTTTTTTTAATGGCATTACATAGTTTTTGGCGGGTTTTTTTTTTTTTGAGTTTTTAATAATACTTGTCCAAACTAATTTTATTATAGTTTGGGAGTTTTTGGCGTTTTATGGCATGATGGCGTTTCATAAGCATTTTGTCTGTGTGGCGTTTTATTAAGGTAATGTATTTTGTTCTTAGCTGAAAAATACATAACAAACAACAGAAAAAAAAATTAAAAAAATAAAAATAAAAATAGTAACAATTCATCTTCCAAATCTTCACTGTCATCAGTCTCTTTCTTCTTTGAAACATGTTCACTGGCGGTTTGACTTTGGTATGCTTCATTTTGTTTTTTTGTTGTTGAAGTAGCCTTTTTGTCGTTGTTTGGAAGCACAAATGACGTGAGTTTTTTGTTTGAAGTTTATCTTTATCCTCATTTTTATCTTCAACTCACTCATCAGTGTCATCCGTCTCTTCATGTCATTCAAATATTCATGAAGAACAAAGCACAGAAAATGACATAATTCTGACATCAGCATCTTTTTCTTGAAAATTTGTCCATCTCATTCAGCAAAATATTATTGTGTTACACCCCCTAAGCTAAGAATGCATTCTGCGAAACTTCGCGTAGAACAATATTGAATATACAAGAAACGATGTTTGCCATTTTTGGCATTTTTACTGAGAAAATAGTGTATGTAAATGAAACGTCGATTGGAATCTTTGATGTTTGAGTTTTTTGGCGTTTTCTAAGATGATTGATATATAGTAAAATATGACGTTTTGAGTTTAGTGTGTTTGATGTTTTGGGTTTTTTGGCGTTTCTAAGATGAATGGTATATAGTAGTAAATATGGCGTTTGCGGTTCGGGGGTGTGTTTAATGAATGTCTGAGATGTTTGTTTATATAGGATGTGTTTTGGCCAGTAATGGCGTTTTATTCATGAGTTTGACGTTTTGGGTAGAGAAGTCTAAAGACCCTTTTACCCTTAACGAAGCGCGTCTACTTAATAGAATTGATGTTATTTACGAAAACGTCACCGCACCAATCTAGTCCATAGATTGTTTTGATCGGACGATCCATAACCGTTCTCACTGTTCTCACACTTTTCACCGTTTTCTCTAAATCCTGACCCTATATATATATATATATATATATATATATTTGAAACCTTGACGTTTGAAATGAACATAAATAATTGTATTCGTTATATAAGAATATTCGAACTCTAAATAATTGAAAGAAATATAAATAATTATATTTACTTCATAATATTTCCGAATACTAAACGTTTGAAATAAGTATAAACACTATATTTAGTTCGTAAGAAAGTTTAAAGTCGACGTTTAAAATAAATATAAACCATTATATTTATTTCATAAAAATGTACGAAGTCGATGTTTGAAATAATTATAAACCTTATGTTTATTTTAAATAAGTATCGGGTTTCGTTAACTTATAACGTCGTCAAAATAAGTATGTCTTTATATTTATTTTATAGGAAAGATTCGGATTTCTATAAGTGTCGGTTTTAGGATAGAAATATGTTTCGTAACTCGGGTTTTTAACGGAAAACGGACAAAGTTTCCTCTGTTTTTGGACGATCCCGACAACTAAAGTGTCAATTTATTTTCAAAATTCAATCAACAATTCAACGTATTGTAATCAACCATGTATAGTTTTCGTTAAAATGCGCAAAAATAAAACGTAAATTGTTGACTATGTATAAACTATGTTACGAGAGTTCGAGCTCGGTTTGCGTAATCTAAAATCTAAAAATAACGTAATAAAATGATCTTGCGACGTTAAAATCTTGTTACCGGGTCTTTGAGTTGACTAAATTTAACCACAGTTGACCTAATGTTGACCGGCTTTGACCGTTGACTTTTGTTGACCGACTTGAATCTGTTGAACCAAACCCTGACCCGAGCCAAAATTTGAACCTGAACAATTCCGTTGAATGCTGTTGACTGGTTTAACTGTGTTGACCCGAGTTGACTCAGGTTTGATCGAGTTGACCCGGGCCCGAAATCTGACCGCGTCGACTTGAACTCGAACCTGAAACCTGGACCGACATCAAATCTGCACAGACTGAGTTAAACCCGAACTCAATCCACCGAAACCCGATCCCTACCAAAAACGAAATCGAACGAACCCGGTGTTGAACAAACTGACCTGAACAAAATCACCACCACAGCCGCCGCCGTTCTCCGACGGCGTGGCTCCGGCTGCCGTCGGCCACCACCGTCGACATCAAGATTCCCAAAAAAATAAAAGCTTAGCCACTGTGTACAATCATCGCGTTAACCCGAAACGGAAAAAAAAGAAAGCACACTCACCGGAGTTCTTGTCGGTGTGAAAAAAAATGTCGTCGGAACCATCATAATCACCGGTCATCATCATCATCATTTTAGTCGATATTCCTCCTCAGAAACCATAATCTCAGTCATCATCATCATCTTCGCTGAAGAACCCCAGCGCCGCCGTAATGAATGGCCAGAAAAACGGTCGGAGAACGACCAGTTCTGCTCTGGTCGTCGGACCAGGAAAACGAGAGAGGGGGTGTGTTTCATCGGATATCAACGACGATAACCACCACCGCCGCCTCTTCAGGCGGTGCTGCCATCTTTGCCGCCTGACGAAGAGACAGGAGAGGGAGAGTGGAGGTGGGTGGTCGTGGTGTAGTGTTGTCGGTAACCGTGGAGGAGAAGCCGGTGGCCGGCCGTGGTTTCTCCAGTCACCAGAGATGCAGGAGGGGAGGGAGGAGCAGAGAACTGTGTGTGGGTGTGCAGGTGAGTGATTAGGGTTTCAAGTGAGGGGAAAGCTTATAAGTTGGTTTTTATACTTATGGTTATTAAATGGGCTTGAGCCCCAGGCCTACAAGCACGTTTTGAGCGGCCTGATACATTTACGAGGCCCATTTTTGCACCTGAACGTCGTGTAATGTCGTAAAATGAAATTTTATGATCACCAATATGTAAAGTAGTGTCATATAGAGTTAGTAGATGCGTAAATCGTTTTGTTCATCGTTTCTTGTTCGCTTTACGATCCGTTTCCGACTGCGGATACTAAAATTTGAAAACGAAGTTAAATATATCATGATATATTAATACTGAGACATAACTCGAGTCCGGTGCTTTCGTTTCGTTGTTGATTGGCGGTGTGTTCTGATTTCCGCGTTTTTCGCTCTCGTTTGCGTTTTGTGCCGTTAGAAAGCGTCATAATTTCACAAAACGAAATCCATAAGTATAAGTTATATGTATAAACTTCGTATTTATCGGCGTTGTCAGTATTTTGTACGGTATCAGTTCGTTACCGCTTATCGTTCCGTAGTTTTTTCGAAAATCACCATACGCGCACTGTAACGTCAGATAAGCGTTCCTAGGCATTACACAAGCCTAATTAAGTTGATTCGTGCCTTAAACACTATTTATTATCGCTTTAAACATTTGTTAATTGCGTAATTAAGAGGCTTTAATTACCGGTTGTCAAATAACCATCCGAACATTTATTTACGCTAATGACCCGTTAAAGTAGCGTAAACTACTTTAACGAGTCATAATGGGTCAAAAGCACTTAGGATCCTTTTCAAATCAGAATGTTAAGTTTGTTAAACCATATCACATGAGTTCCAACACTCATTTGGTTTATAAAACTTCATTCTATACGATCTCCCGTTTTCAAGTTTCGACACACTAACATGTAGTTATCCGATACGCTAGGAACCACTTCAACACTTGAACTCTTGATCGTTTGAGCTTTGTTTAATCATTTGAACAAGACCTATACGCAATCCCAAGTGAGTACATAGTTCCCCTCTTTTACATTTTTCAAATGTTTTGGGGTGATTCATATGTGTAATAAATTTTTCTCAAATGTATGGCATATATGTGTTTACTAAGTGCTTTTTGTGTATTATTCCTATTATGCAAGACACGATGATTGAGAACACGAACCAAATCCTTATAGCATCTATCTATCTTCATAGATTGATTCTTGTAGGATATTTAAAGTACAGTCTTAAATCTTTCTAGCTTCATAGTGAGATTTCTAAGAAGTGCTTTACATGCCGATGGTTATTGTTTATGTGTAGAGATTGTTGGTGATTTAGATAACGAAACTAGAGTAATACAAAAAGGACATGGTGGATACGCCGCTGGTACTTCCTATATATAAGTGTGCTTATTGTATTATCCTTCATGGCGTTATCCGAATCACCATTAGAAATTAGGATTTTATGATTCAATGATTCCATGTGACCAAACCAAATCCTTATAGCATATATCTATCTTCATAGTTAGATTCTTGTGGGATGTTTAAAGTGCTAAATTGAAGTCCTTGTTTGGATTCTTTATGTACTTTAATGCGCATGTTATGATTCATTGTGACCAAACCGGATCCTTATAGTATTTATCTATCTTCATAGTTAGATTCTTGTGGGATGTTTAAAGTACTAAATTGAAGTCCTTGATTGGATTCTTTTTGTACTTTAATGCATGTGTACAAGTTGATGACCAAGTTGATGATTATGTATTTATGTGATTAGTAGTGATTTAGATGACGAAACGAGTGTAATACCATAAGAACATGGTGGATACGCCGCTGGTACTTCCTATATATAAGTGTTCTTATTGTATTACCTTTGTAGCGTTATCCGAATCACTTTAGGATTTTTGTGTTTAGTTAATTCAAATGTTCACTATCCAAATCCTTGTAGAATCTTCCATATTTTTATATGTTAGATTCTTAGAATGATATCCAAAGTATTATTATTAATCCTTGATTGGATTTCTAATAATACTCTCACAAGTTTTATGACCGATTTCAATGTGGTAATAAAGATCAAAGTACAATTTTCAATGGCATAAAAATTACCTAGTAATAATCATATTGCAATATACAAAACTCTTTTGTCACAAGTTTTACAATCAAGATAATGTATTGCAATGCTAAACCTTTTTGCCATTCCTTGGCTTCAAAGAGTTCATTTTCAATTGACAACTCTCGTAGTTGTCAAAGTATTGCAATACCAAACTTTTTGCCATTTATTTGGCTAACAAAACCTATGTACTGGCCATCTTTTATGCTGACTCTCATTTCACATATATTTCAGGTTTTCAATTATTCAAGCATGCAACACATAGGATCGCATCCGGGCCTTAGACATCTTTAATCAAAAGACAATTGCATGTATTCTTTGTATTGCAAAACAATGTTATCATAATGAAACAATTTAGTACCAGTTGTTGTGAGCAATTTGTAACGTGACTCACTGATATTTCCGCCGTGTATTGTTGTATTACGCGGTTGGGGTGTTACACCGGGCGTGTCATTCCCAACATGGCAAGTGTTCGATGTGGGGCGAGGTTAACTTATTCAGGTTCTAGGAGACTGTTTGGGGGTTCGATTACAAGGTACAAATGAGGCAGTGGAACTAGCTTGGAAAGCCAAGGCTCCCACGGTTCACACTTTACTAGAACACAGGTTCATCCATATTAAGAATGGCGAATCCTGGATGGTGTCAACACTTGAAAATTTGCATGAACGAAACGTAACAGGAAGCCCATTCATGCGAAGGAGTTCTGTCGTGCGAATAGACTCCTTCGTGCGAGTGGGTTCTGTTTTGTTGAACAAACTTGTTTCTTGGTTGAAATTCACCTCAACATTAACCCACAACTATAGACTTAGCTGTGAGCTCGGTGGGTTCATGATTTCGCCAAGTTACAGAACAAAAAGTATTTTATAAAAGTTTAAATAAAACATAAATGTAAAGTCTTCATTTTGGCCTCAAATTGGTGAGTTTCATCATTAGATTTCCAAGGCAAGTCTGTGGAAACATCAAGAGGTTATCCAAGTTATGAAGATTTGGAAGAAATGTAGATGAAAATAGAAGAAATGTAGACGAAATGATTAAGTTAGTGAGTTTAGACTCACTTATCAACTACTGAAGTGTCTTGACTGAAGTGTGTACGTTCAGGGAGTTTGAGAGAGTTTAGAGTGCCTGGAAGGTGTGAAATGAGGGTGAGGTGTCGTATTTATAGATGCAGAGGGTGTTTGGTGCGACTGGATTTGGGGCGAATGAGGCCTCTTCGCACGAATGGGATTCCCATTCGCATTAAAAGGTGTCCAGTCGTGGGAAAGGTTAAGTTTGGTCGGTTTTGCGTATTTTAGCCGGGTTTTAGGTATTTCAAGCATAAGTGTAATGTATAAATATAATAGTAACACCCGTCTAATTACTACTTGAATTTAATAATAATTCATGTAATTATACATAAAAGACGTCCAATTATAACATAAGTTCCATAGATGTAGTTAGAAAGTAGCAAAACATTAGTCAACTAACAACTATTTCAAACATTCATAAGTTGTTTAGCTAATGATTTACATTTCAAAACATTGGCTATTAAAATTAGATATCGCGGAAGCTTCTAAAGTGTGTTCGGTTCTTCAAAACTTGCTTGACCGCCATCCGTAAGATCCACATCCTCAACTAAGGTCAAAACCACTAAAAACATTAGTTTTGACATTAATGTAATGCATAAAAACAGTTCTGACATCGAAATGTGAAAGAAAAATAAAAATTCAAGGTTTTCTGGGCTCTACCGTAACTTACGGTGTCTACCGTAAGTTACGGTAGATGCTGTATGATCCTGGTCGGCCGTAATACAGGAGTGAACCACCGTAACGTTTTTGTTTTCCACCGTAAGTTACGGTGGAGACCGTAACTTACGGTGGACCCTGTAACTTTGCTATTTGACTATTTTGTTGATTTCACCCTAATCCACATGTCGTTTTAAGCGATTCTTTTCCTGTATGTCTGTAAATTTATAACGGACATGTTCATTACGACTATCATACCAAATTTTTTTGACCCACCGATCATACGGCTAAAATCCACTTCACTATCGTTTGACCCGTTTGAACCTCACCCATTATTACTAGTTCGCTAGTAAGCCTATGGCACCTCATACCCACCATCCGGGGTATATCATCACCTGCATTTTCTTACCAATACCATGGCTTAATGCTCTTGTGATTGTTATCGCCATTGCTAACTATTAAGAACACCAATACTACAATTTACACCATTGTTTGACCCGTTGGCTCATCTTGTGGAAATCCTCCAATGTGATGACTACCAAACGGTTCCATATCAATTCTAACTCTACTAATTCAAGTAGCGATCATGGTCACTAAACTCAACACAATTTCTATTCTAAATGTAGCTATGCATAATTTAACAACAATTCATTTAATGTAACGGGTCAAGTTACATACCTTTAGTGCACGCCCTTCAAACGCAAACCGCCACCGGCTTGTCCACTCGATGCTCCGGTATCTTTTCCTATAGAGTTCAATCACGACTTGTTTAGAACTCCCTTTCAACCATATATCGCATAATTTTGTCAAATCATCACAATCATGCGTCTAACTTTAAATTTAAATTTCGAGCCTTCTTTGGGGCATTTTTACAAACACTTAACGGGCAGAATTTTATATCATTCATATTTCAAGTTCATAGCTTGTTATTTAGCTAAACTTAACATCAATAAAGCTTTCATATAACATTTAAACATCATCATTTCAGAAATCACTTTCTATGACCCGTATTACACTAGAATAATCATTCTAAACCCTAGTGTTTACTAGTTTCCCACAAAACCCATGAATCACCTTCAATGTGTTCATGAGATTTTCAGGAATTAGCCATGATTTCGCATGTTATTGTCTAGGTTTTACTCCTAGACACTATATCAAGCCTATTCTACCCAAATAGCAAACATGCAAAATCAATTTTTCAGATTTCCCAATTTCATGAGAATTTCAAACAGAGAATTAACACCAAATTTTACATACCTTGTAACCCCTTGTGATGAGGATCACTAATCTATGCTCGATTTTCGATTTTGACTTGGTTTGAGCCCTCAATTTGTGAGTTTTGTGATGAACTAGGTTTTGATGGAGCTTGGGGTCGCACCCCCTGTTCTGGTCGATCTCCATGAGACTCCAAATGGAGTGTTTATGTTTTATTAAAACTAGTTTCAAGTTAAACACTTTTGGTCCCTCTAGTTTCTCTTAGTTTATTTTTATATTTCTTTAACTACACACAAGTCATTATCTAACTAGGTTAGTGTCATTCCTAGTTAGTTTATTTTACCAATTTATTTGCAATTAAATTTGCAAATTTAAGAATCCATGTTTTTGGGATGTTACAAGTCCACACCCCTTAAAAAGGGTTTCGTCCCCGAAACCAAAGTACATACCAAATAATGTAGGGTAGAGACGTCGCATCTCCTCTTCGGACTCCCACGTAGTGTCCGAGCCTTTCCTATGCTCCCACTTGATCTTGACTTAATCAATTTGTTTGTTTCGTAATTGCTTGACCTTCTGATCCAAAATCTCCAATGGTCTCACCGCATAATTCAAGCTATTATCCACCTCGATATCATCGTAATGGATATAAGTTGTTTCCTCCGTTAGACATTTCGGCAATTGCGACACGTGAAACGTGCCATGTATTCCACTCAACTCTTCCGGTAGCTCGAGGCGATAAGCCACCTTGCCAACCCCGTTCGATGATTTTAAATGGCCCGATAAACCTAGGGCTTAGTTTCTCTCTTTTCCTGAATCGGATAACACCCTTCCTTGGGGGAAACTTTTAGCATAACTATATCACCTATTTCCTATCCTTTGTCGCCCTTTTGATCGGGTTGTCTATTGACCATTCAGACACTGAGTCCGTCAGCATACTTACTTGACGCTAGTTTTATATTAACAAGCGCTCTACATAGTGTTAGTGCATTCATCTGTCAACTTCGTCTTAAGTCATGACTCAGTTCGTTGCGAAGATGTTCAAGCATGATGTCATCATGACATCATCAAAGTGATGTCATCAATGACATCATCACATATAAGACAAATAGGATTAGATAGTTAAATATGATTTTGTTCATTCGGTAAAGTTGATTCCGCTTTTATGTCAGTTGTAATATCGCTTTTATGGCATGTAGAGGTATCGCTTATATGTCAGTGTACATATAAGCGAAATCACATGTAGTATATATAGGTCATTGGAGCGGAATCATTCACATAGTTAGAGGTGTTGTCTTCCGGTGAGCCACGAAGTGCTGCCGAAGTGTCGACAGGTTGTAAACATTGTCCAGATTAATAATATCGACAGTTTAGTGTGTATACTTGCTGAATTGTACTCGGTTTGTCTGTTTCCGCCGTTCAAACTGAGATAAACTCTTCTACGCGACTCGTTTAGGTCCGAATTCGATCCTACAAGTGGTATCAGAGCAAGTGAAGAAGAGTTTTCTACAATTCAGCCGAAAAATCTGTTTCTACACCTTTCTTTTTCGAAAAACAAAAATTTTTACGGTCGGAATTGCTTTAAATTTACACAGTGTGTTCGTAATCATGTATAAGTAAATCCTTGAAAGTTTCAAAGCTTGAATCGACCTAAAACATCGAATTTTTGAGGTTTCGCTTTTACGGTCACGTTCAAAAATGACATCAGCAGTAAGGTCCGCTTATGTGAACATTTTAATTCCGCTCATTTGTACAACGTGATTTCGCTCTTAGTGACAGTTGGGTTCCGCTTTTGTGACCAAAAGTGATTTTGCTTATAGTGACAATTAGATTTTGCTTTTGTGACAACTAAGGTTATCGAACAGTGTAATCACGTGATCTGGTGCACCGTTTCAAATCATGTGAAGGAACATTGAAGTTGAGGTTGTCAGGAAGTTTGAATTTGGGAACAAGTCATCACGTGAACTTTCAATAATAGTCAGCCATTTTAAAAAGGTGTTTTGATCTGATCAATACATTAAAGTTGCCGACCCATCACTTATTCTTGTTGGAAATTGAAGTGTCAGCCATATTGTTATCATTAGTCCAATATTATATTTTAGATAATTGAAATTGTCAGGTACCATTCAGATTATATGTAATCCAAAGTGTGCAAGTTGATCATTAAATAGTGTTGGTTGGCTTAGTGGATTTAAAGGTACAGACAGATTAAAGAGGCCTATTAGTCAAAGTATTGTGCACGGCCCAAATCACTCGAGAGGCCCATCTAAAGTTGAAGTACAAAGTTGTGTCCATTCAAAGCCCATGTTACTTAGTTCATCCAATTAAGATCATTCATTTGACACGAATTTTTGTTCCATTTGGTTCCGATCAAGTCTTGTCATTCAGTGATTTCACTTCAACGACATTGAAATAAGTCTACGAATCTTCGACACGAGTCCTAGATCGATTCAACCGTCACTCACTTTTACATATTCCATTTGTTTAAACTGATCGTTTGCTTGTTTGTTGTCAGGTTATTCAAGAATTTCAAATCATGGCTAAAGTGTTTGATGAACAGGAAAACGAGAATCTTAAAGATTTAAATGATTGGACTTCTGGATCTTGGTTTGATAAGAGAGATAAGAAGGACATTTGGAATAAAAGATTCAAAAATTTTTTCTGCATGAAAAATGAATCTTTGGAAAAGTTGGATAAACGGTTTGATGATTTGATTGATAGGTTAGATAGATATGAGATAAAGTTTTCAACTGCTGAAAAAATTTTAAAATTTGCTGAAGCATTACCAATAGAATGGGATGAATTTTTGAGTGAACTAAAAAAGAAAGAAAATTTCTCAAAGCTTCATTTAAGAGAATTCATCAATATGCTTAGATCACATATGTTTGATAAAGAAAAAAGAAAAGAAGAGTTGATGAGTGAAATGAAAAAGGATTTAGAAAAGATAAATTTGGAAGTGGTCATCGAAATGAGAAAAAGATTCTCTGTGTGTCTTGCAGCAAAAAGGGTTATGAAATACGATATTAAGAAAGGTTGTTATATTGATGAAAATATGAATCCTCTTGATTTTGTTAAAATTTTTTGTGCAGGAACATACAGGATGGAAACAAAGAAAGAAGCTGATACTGAAAAGATGAATGAAAAGTGCTCAAAATGTGATAAACTTGGAACAGACAATGCCAAATTCTTGAGTGATGCGGAGAATTTGACATTGGAAAACAAAGCTTTGAAAGATGGGAAGAAAACTGATGATGAACAGATTCTGGAGTTGCGCTTGAACTGTGAAAAATTGAAATCTGAAAATGAAAAACTTTTGAAGAATATAGAGAGTTTGTCATCAGAAAATAAAAATTTTAAACAATTAGAAAATGATTTCAAAAGTCAGATAAAGATTTTAGAAGATGAGAGAGATGTTTTTGGTAAAAATAATCTCGAAAAACAATGTGCGATAAATTCTCATCTTGATAAAATCATTCGACTTGAGCATGAAGCCGAAGGTAATAGAAAGAAAATTGCTGATTTAGAAAACAAGTTGAAAAGTTTTGTGACTTCTGCATCATATGTTTGTCCAAAACCGATCAATTCTGTTCCAATAAGTGACAATGTCACAAATTTTGACAAAGTCAAAATTGAAGATTGTGATGAAATATCTGATGATGAAAAAGAAAAGAAAAGAAAATTATTTTTAGATTTACAAGAAAATTTTCAAAATACTGTTTTGCAATCTACTGAAATAGGTGAATGCTCGAAGCAAAAACCTGTTAAGAAGAGTGTAGAACAGAAACAAAAAGTTAAAAATTTGAAAAATTTTAAAATTGAAAATAAAAGCTCATCAGATAAGTCATCCAATCATTATCAAAAATCACAAAAATCTAAAATTGAAAATTCACAAAATGTTGGTAATAAGTGGTGCAGGTTTGACCACAGTGCTCAAAGGACAAATCATGCTTACAGGAGGAGTTATGATTACCACAAATCTAAACAATGTTATGATCTGAATATGTGGTTTGAAGATGGTAGATGGTACGATAACAGAGTGTGCTACACTTGTGGTGCTAGAGGACACATTGCTGTTAACTGCCAGAATTGGAATTTTGAAATACGAAGATGCTATAATTGCCATATCAGAGGACATATTGCCAGAGATTGCCCAAGGAGATCGATGGGAAGATCGAGGGTTGAATCTCAGAGAACGGTAAAGAAACCAATCACTGTCAAGCCCAAAGAACAGAAAGTGGAAGATAAGAAAGTAAAGCTTTCACAGGGGCAGAGAGACAGATTGAGAAAGAAGAGGAAGAAGGCGAGAGAATACTTGGAGAAGATTTTGTCTTCAGGTTCACCGGCTGTTTCGAATAAAAGTTCTGATGAATTGATTCACTCGACGGCAAAGTCAAGCAAATCGAATTCTTCAGATGCAAATCTGAAGACAAACAAGAAGAAAAACAAAGTTATTGGCGATGAATCTGGCTCATCCAAGTCAGACAAGCCAAGTTTGGGCAATGAATCTGATTCCACAAAATCAGAGGAGCCACAAGTTGAGGTAAAAAAGGAAGAGACAGTTCCATTAATGAATGATGAGAACTTTCCTCCATTACGAGCCGCAAACCTAAAATCAAAAGGTGTTGATGCTGGAAAAATGTTTAATAGCAATGTTAAACATATTTTTAGCAAGATGGTTGATGGTAAGGAAAAAGGAGTGAAAGAGTTTTATGAAGAAAAGAGAAAAGCTCAAAATGCGCCTAAGGCTGGTCAGGCTTGGGTGTCAAAATCTGTTGGTTGAATTCCTGACTTGCCGGAGCTTCCAGGTTGGTAAGTGTGAAGCAGGTATCGGCATCATTCTTGAGAAATTCACAGGATGGTAACTGTGATATTTCGTCTTACAAGTGGTTAATCAAGGACATTAAGTTGTACTTGATTTTCTACAAGTGATAGTGGTGTTTGATCTTATATTGTTAAAAAAAAATTTACAAAAACATTTTTAAAGAGAACAAGGTTATGTGATGACCCCGAATCCACAAGTGTTGGATAAACAAACTAATTTTTCCGAAAAAACCATTCTGATTAAAACAAACTTAAGTGTTTTGAAATCATTATGGGAAAATAGTTTGTTGTAAGGGGAAGTGTTGATTGAATACGCCGAAACCCTCACGGCTGAACAAACATGATTACTTTCATCAGATTGAAAAACGGTTTTCAAACTGTAAAAATCAATGTGTTGTAAATCATGGGGGTATGTTATATTTTCTGCAAAACAGAGCATGAGATGCAGAAAATGGATGGCGAGACAAAGCTATCAGTATTGGTTGTCAAATTTTCTTTATATGATTTTGCATTTTAGGGGGAGTAATATTGTTAGAAAATACAAAAACATTTGAAAATTTTGAAAAAGCCAAAAACATGATAAAATTCAAAAATTTGAGTTTTGCGTAAAAAGAGGAAATGATAGTACATCAGTAGACAGTTACAGTACGCTAAAGAAATGGAAAGTTAAAATGTGTTAAATGATCTCACTGTGGATGTGTCGGTAGATTTTTATACACTTAGTAAACTTTTCGGGATATAAACATAAATTTCATACTTGCTTATTTCGTGGGGAACACTACTTGGATATATAGGTAACCCCTGAAATCTTGTTTGAAAGGTCTCATAATCTGATATACTAGGTCTTTATACTCAATGATGTCTGGGGTATTATTCCGGGACTTCTGCTGAATGGAAGTTCTGACCTAGTCCTTGAATAATACTTTCTGAAATGCTTGAAACATAGCATTAAACCCTCAGCATGCTGATGAAACAATAAAATTGATAGTCGCTGCTGTTGTAAGCAAAAAGATCCTCTAAAGGGGACATACCGTAAAGTCGAAGCTGATATCTCTCTGCGTATACGGAAGTATCGATCTGAGATCCCTCGGCCCTCGCATACCTAATTTATATACAGATATCATTGTAGTATACTCACCTGTAAGACTGATTATTGGGATTCTAGATACGGGAGTATATTCAAGAGGTGGGACACATGAATAGGTTTAAGTTCTTAATACACCTAATTCGTATCCTGAATTAGTTGAACTTTGTATGAAAATTTAAGTGGATCAGTATATCGACAATCTAAGTGAATTGTTTAATTCTTAATGTGATTTTAAGCTCAACGGTACTTGTGACTTGTCAAAAACTGATATGATCCTCTGACGCATACTCAAACAAAAATATTGTCTGTAAATATGTTTGTACATATTTCTTTACTGCTTTATATTTTCAGATAATACAAAAAGATTTTTTATTCTGCTTTATTTTCGACAACCGATGTCTGAGATGCTGAGTTTCAAAATCTAAGTAAGCTGATTGTGTTTCTGAAAATAAAACAAGTTCATTAATTTGAAACTTGATTTAAAATCAAAAATTTCAAAAACAGTTTGTGATATCTCCAAGGTCATTAACTTGAACTTGGATGATAAACTGTGAGGGAGTTGGATTCTTTAACACTGCCAAATCTGTAAAGTTTGTTGATAGGGGGAGTGGATTAGAGAATTTGATTGATAATACGAAAACATTGTATTTCTGAATGTTTGAGTGATTGCAGATATTCCAGACTACGATCCCGAGAGCAGAGTCTAAGGGGGAGTCTAAAGACAAGCTTGAAGCAAAGAGAAGCTTGTAGATGGAAGCACGAAAGCTTGATGAAAGGGGGAGCCTGAAGTTGATAAAGACTGAAGACTGAGAATACTCGACACTTAAGACTCGTCAACATCTGAGGGGGAGTCTGTTAGTGCATTCATCTGTCAACTTCGTCTTAAGTCATGACTCAGTTCGTTGCGAAGATGTTCAAGCATGATGTCATCATGACATCATCAAAGTGATGTCATCAATGACATCATCACATATAAGACAAATAGGATTAGATAGTTAAATCTGATTTTGTTCATTCGGTAAAGTTGATTCCTCTTTTATGTCAGTTGTAATATCGCTTTTATGGCATGTAGAGGTATCGCTTATATGTCAGTGTACATATAAGCGAAATCACATGTAGTATATATAGGTCATTGGAGCGGAATCATTCACATAGTTAGAGGTGTTGTCTTCCGGTGAGCCACGAAGTGCTGCCGAAGTGTCGACAGGTTGTAAACATTGTCCAGATCAATAATATCGACAGTTTAGTGTGTATACTTGCTGAATTGTACTCGGTTTGTCTGTTTCCGCCGTTCAAACTGAGATAAACTCTTATACGCGACTCGTTTAGGTCCGAATTCGATCCTACACATAGGTCACAGTGTTATTTAGGCTACAACTTGTTTTATTGCCTAAACTAATTGGTCACCATTTTACCTCATACCTCGTCATTCGGGTATGCAATATTGCCGTCATCGGCCCTTTTGTCACACCCCCAAAATCCACCTGCGGAGTACCACCGCTTGGAGGCGTGACTGACCAGGATCCAGCCACCAATCATATTGAACAAGCATGTAAGTAGTTATAAAAATCCGACCAATACAATTGGTGTTCAAACAAAACATAGTTAAGTTGCAAGCGGAAGCATAAGTCTTAAAACAAAATATAAGTTTAATTGTTCCAAAGTTTAACGTGGCACACAGCCGTCCATGTCCCACAACGATCCTCCTCCATGCAAGCTCCAGTTGAGAACCTAAGGACCTGCAAAGCATGTAGTAACGAGTCAACAACTAGTTGAGTGAGTTCACGGTTGGGTGTTCGTTTTAAGTTGTTTTGAAAACAGTTTCCTTTAGCTGGCATCCTGCCGTGGGGGTTACCCCATAGTTAAAAACGTGACTTGTTCATTCCCGGTTACTCTGGCTATCCAGCCGTGGGGGCTACCCCGTGTTAGTTATCTGGCATTTCGGCCGTGGGGGCTACCCCATGTATACACTAGACTCGTTACCATATCGACTGCTGACTGTAGTCATGTTTATGTGCCCTGAAACTGTCAATGTCTATCATCATTGACGTGCCCCAGATCCATTAGTTCACGCCCGTCCTCTGCGGCACGGTGTGAGGTTTGTCAGACCTAAATAGCGCTATCTAACTAATGACCCGCTCGCCATTGGCCCGGCGATTAAGTCGATATAAAAAGGAGGGACTTCGTGATAGAGTTTTGGTCTAGTACGAGTTATCTGTCCGTAAGGACGAGGAATTACATTCCTGAACCTTTGCTGTCCTACCCAAGGAGGACGAGGAACCCAGTTCCTTAACCCCATTCCCAACCCAGGGAATCCCATGCTTTGTAGAGGGTGTGAACTCACCTTGGTTTGCTCGGTAGAAACACAGAAAAGTCAAACAAGCAATGTTGTGGTTACTCACGTCCTATCATAGTTGTATCATACAAGTCAGGTTCCAACCATGTATTGCACGTATGTTCTACACGTATGCTAGCACGTTGCATGCAAGTTCATCTATAGCAGCCCAAATAATCGTTCATAAACAACAGTACGTATGAGGTCCGTGTAGTAGGCCCAAAGGTCCGGCCCAAACAATTAAGTCCGAAATGAGGTGCAAGCCCAAACAGCGAGTATCCGTGTATAGTCTCGAGTCGCAACTAGGTGTTTGCGACTCGCAACCTGAGTCGCAATCATGGTTTCGGTCCGTGTTGTTTTGATTACGAGTCGCAACTGGACTCGCAACCGTGGTTTCGAGTCACAAGGTTGGTGTGCTGATCATGTGTGGTTTCGAGTCGCAACCAGGTGTTTGCGACTCGCAACCGGTGTCGCAATCGGGGATCTCGACTCGTTGTGTGGTGGTTTCGAGTCGCAACTGATGGTTTCGGTTGGACAGGAGCTGATTCGGTACAGTGTACTACCCACTAACATTCTGATTTCATGTAACAGTTTGTACTATCCAACCAAAATCCTTAAACATGTTTCTTGTCTAGCAAATTACTAAAAATGGATCAAACATATCAGATTTCAAATATTCAACATGTTCATATGATATTCAATAAGTTCTTCATGTGTTCATCATGTTCATCTTGTTCTTCAATATTCAAGTAGTTCATCTTCATTCCTATGAACCTAGGTCTAACAAGAATCATGAACAACTTATCAACAAATCACCCTAATAGCAAGCTTTCGGTTCTTAACACAAGAGTACACAATCCGATTTATATGAACATCAACAACTAGTGTTTTAGACTACATTTAAACACAAAACATCATGAGTTCATTATGCCACATATCCGAAATCAAAGCATGTTCCGATTATCAACATCATACATACGATTCACAAGCACATCATCATTGTACAAACGGTTCTAGTTCAATCATGTCATCCATAACATCAAACATCATAAACACTAACCAACAAACATCATAAACACTAACAAGCATCATAAACACTAACAAGCATCATAAACACTAACAAACATCATAAACACTAACCAACAAACATCATAAACACTAACAAACATCATAAACACTAACCGGTTGTGAGGTGGTGAAAGATGAAGCTTTGTTTGGTGTGAACAAGCAAATCCGAGAAATCCTTTTGAGGTCGGTTGGTTTGATCCGAGAAGAAGGAGAAGAGTGTGATGCTTGGTGTCTAGGGTTTTAGTGAGAGAATGGAGAGTGTGTGTGTAGAGGAGGGTATGAGTGTTATCAAAATGGCAACATGTCTAACTATCAAGTTTATATATCCGCTCCTAGTAATACACCCTAGTGGGCTCTCGGATAGGCTAAGTGTGGGTGTGTGGCCCAACCGGCCCAATGTTGCATCGTTCACTCGAGACCACATGGTCTCGAGTCGGGTTCTTGTGTCTCGGTTCATATATACATACATCGCATACTCACAAGCACACACAAATAACACATAATCACGTAAAGGTTCATTTGTCATTAATCACATAAGCTAACTAGCCACGCGTTTAAGCATACACGAAAGGTTCTAGATTTCGAGTTGTCACATCATCCCCAAGTTGAAAGAAATTTCGTCCCGAAATTTGGTAAGCACTCACTGAGGAAGCTAGTTAAGTTGTATGGTTTTCCCGGTTTTCCTGGGGTGTCACATCCACCCCCCGTTGATCTGGAATTTCGTCCCGAAATTCCGTAGCTTCGGCCTCAGTAGTGGGTGTACTGTTTGCGAACAGTTGGGGATATTTTTTTTCATCTGATCTTCGCGCTCCCAGGTGAACTCTGGGCCGCGACGTGAGTTCCAACGAACTCGAACGAGAGGTATCCTAGTGCTCTTGAGGACCTTAACATCCCGGTCCGTGATCTCGACTGGTTCCTCGACGAATCGTAACTGCTCGTCGATAGTGAGTTCCTTCAAAGGAACTACGTGGGTCTCATCTGATGGACACTTCTTCAGATTCGACACGTGAAAAACGTTGTGAACTGCACCGAGTTCCGCTGGTAAGTTTAGTCTGTAGGCCACCCTGCCTATTTTCTCAATGACCTCGAAAGGTCCAACGTATCGTGGGTTAAGTTTACCGCGTTTACCAAAACGAACCACACCCTTCCAGGGTGAAACCTTGAGTAGTACCCGCTCCCCAACCTGGAGCTCAAGTGGTTTCCTGCCCATGTCGGCGTAAACTTTCTGACGTTCGCGAGCGGCCGTCATGCGTTTTCGGATCTGAGCGATCTGCTCGGTTGTATCTACCACATATTCTGGACCAGTGATCTGACTATCTCCCACCTCTGCCCAGCAAAGAGGAGACCGGCATTTACGTCCGTACAATGCCTCAAACGGAGCAGCTCCAATGCTGGTGTGGTAGCTGTTATTGTACGAGAATTCCACAAGTGGCAGATGCTTTTCCCAGCGGTTGCCAAAGTCGATTACACATGCACGAAGCATGTCTTCTAAGGTTTGAATAGTGCGCTCGGACTGCCCGTCCGTCTGAGGGTGATACGCTGTGCTCATATCTAGTCGCGAGCCAAAGGATTTGTGCATTGCTTGCCACAGCTCTGAAGTAAAACGTGCATCTCGATCCGAGATAATAGAGGTGGGCACCCCGTGCCTCGAAACAACTTCCTTGAGGTAAATTTCTGCGAGAGTGGAGAACTTATCCGTCTCCTTGATAGCCAAGAAGTGTGCAGATTTTGTGAGTCGATCCACGATCACCCAAATTGTATCGTTCCCGCGCTGGGATCTAGGTAGGCCAGTAACAAAATCCATGGAAATTTGCTCCCATTTCCATTGAGGTATCTCTGGTTGTTGGAGTAGGCCTGAGGGTTTCTGGTATTCGGACTTGACTCTTGCACAAGTCAAACACTTGCTGACGTAAGTTGCTACGTGGGCCTTCATGCTAGGCCACCAGTACGTAGTTTTGATATCATGATACATCTTATCTGATCCAGGGTGTACTGAGTAGCGAGACTTGTGTGCTTCATCCATCACAAGCTCTCGTAGGTTGCCATAGAGTGGGACCCAAACGCGTCCCGTTACGTAGTAAGCACCATCTTCCTTCTGTTCTAAGCGTTGCCTCGATCCGCGTAGGGCTTCAGCCCTGACGTTTTCTGGTTTCAGTGCTTCTATCTGAGCAGCTCGTATCTGGGAGGGAAGGTTAGAATGGATCGTGAGTTGTAAAGCTCACACGCGCTTAGGCGCAGTGTCCTTTCGACTGAGGGCGTCGGCCACAACATTGGCCTTGCCCGGGTGGTACCTGATTGAGCACTCGTAGTCACTCAGTAGTTCGACCCATCGTCGTTGTCGCATATTCAGTTCCTTCTGCTTGAAGATGTGCTCGAGGCTCCTGTGGTCAGTGTAGATGGCGCACTTGGTACCATACAGGTAATGCCGCCATAACTTAAGTGCAAAAACGACAGCTCCCAGCTCTAAGTCGTGCGTAGTGTAGTTCTTTTCATGAACTTTAAGTTAGCGTGAGGCGTAGGCTATAACCTTGTCTCGTTGCATCAACACGCAACCAAGACCCTGAATTGATGCGTCGCAGTAAACCACAAAGTCGTCTGTGCCTTCCGGCAAGGAAAGGATAGGTGCGCTACAAAGTCTATCCTTTAGGTGCTGAAATGCTGATTCCTGTGCGTTTCCCCAGCGATAAACAACGCCCTTCTGCGTTAGTGAGGTGAGAGGCTGTGCAATCTTAGAAAAATCCTTTATGAATCTCCGGTAGTATCCCGCCAAACCCAAGAATTGGTGAATTTCCTTTGGTGTACGAGGTGCAGGCCAGTTCTTTATCGAGTCTACCTTGGATGGATCAACGTGAATCCCATCCTTGTTTACCACGTGGCCTAGGAAATGGACTTCTCGAAGCCAGAAGTCGCATTTCGAGAACTTTGCATAAAGCTGTTCTGTTCGAAGGAGTTCCAGAATAAGTCGCAGATGTTGCTCGTGTTCCTCCCGACTCTTAGAATAGATCAGGATGTCGTCGATGAAGACTATAACGAACTTGTCCAGGTAAGGCTTGCACACTCGGTTCATCAAGTCCATGAAAACCGCAGGTGCATTTGTCATCCCAAAAGGCATGACCAAAAACTCATAGCATCCGTAACGTGTTCTAAAAGCTGTCTTGGAGACGTCCTCTTCCCGGACTCTCAGCTGGTGATAACCCGATCTCAAATCAATCTTCGAATAGTAGCTCGACCCTTGCAGCTGGTCGAACAAGTCGTCGATCCGCGGTAGAGGATAACGATTCTTCACCGTCACCTTGTTGAGTTCCCGGTAGTCGATGCACATTCTGAAAGTACCGTCCTTCTTCTTTACAAATAACACTGGAGCTCCCCAGGGCGATGAGCTAGGACGAATAAAACCTTTATCCAAGAGCTCTTGTAGCTGCGTAGAGAGTTCTTTCAACTCTGATGGAGCTAAACGATAAGGTGCACGAGCTATGGGCGCAGCTCCAGGAGCTAGTTCGATCTGAAACTCGACTTGGCGATGAGGCGGAAGACCAGGTAATTCCTCAGGAAATACCTCTGGATAATCGCGTACAACTGGAAAATCTTCTATCTTCTTCTCTTTTTCTGAGGTGTCAGTAACGAGAGCCAAAATAGCAGTGTGGCCCTTTCGCAAGCACTTTTGGGCCTTAAGGAGAGAAATGACGTTCTCAACAGCACTCCTCTTGTCGCCATGAATCATGAGAGGTTCGCCACCGGGACCTGGAATACGGACAACCTTCTCGTTGCAAAGAATCTCTGCTCGGTGTTGGGATAACCAATCCATCCCAATGACAACGTCGAAACTACCCAAGACAATAGGAATGAGGCCGATAGAGAAGGTCTGGTCAGCGAGAATAAGTTTACAACCCTTGACTATGTGTGTGGCTTCTAAACTCTTACCATTTGCTAGCTCTACGGTGTGCTTGTTGTTCAAAGGTGTTGGAATACGCTTAAGCATTCGACTAACTTCTAGTGACACGTAGCTAGTATCGGCACCCGAATCAAATAATACTGAAACATAAAAGTCGTCGAGAAGGAACTTACCCGCCACAACATTGGGGTCATTCCTTGCTTCACCTTGTCCAATCACAAACATCCGCCACCTGGCGCCATTGTTGTTGTTGTTCCCATTGTTACCATTCCCCTGATTGTTGTTATTGTTGTTGTTGTTGTTCTGGTTCCTGTTCAGTTGGGGACAATCTCTCTTGAAGTGGCCCTCAGCTCCACACTGAAAGCACCCTTTGTTATCTCCTTGCTGCTGCTGCTGGCGCTGGTTCTGTTGAGTTTGCTGGCGATTCTGATTGGCGGGGTATAAGGTCCTGCAATCCTTTGCAGCGTGACCAGGCTTGTTGCACCGATGACAGTTGCCCCTGGTGCATGGTCCGCTGTGGTGCAGGCTGCAGCGATTGCATTTGGGGTGATTTCCTTTGTACCCACCATGACCTTGACCACCAGATGATTGCTGACTAGGGCTCTTGTAGTCCTCAGTCTTTCTCTGCTGAGACTGGGACTGAACAGAAGTCGAACCCTTACTTGAAGTTCCATCCCATTTTCGTTTGTTGTCACTAGAGGTACCAGTAGTAGTTGCAGCACCTATGCGTTTTGGTAACTTGTTCTGCTCCACCGCCTGATCCGTGAGACGGTGAGCCAACTGAACGGTTTGCTGGTAGGTGGCGAGGTTCGCTGAAGTCACATGACTTTGGATTTCTGGCACTAAGCCCGGAAGAAATAGTTCGATGCGTTTGATGGGAGGATCCACCATAGTAGGGCACAGAATTGCCAGTTCGTTCGACCTTTTCACATAAGCTTCAATTTCGGACCCCGTCATCTTGAGGTTGAAGAATTCCACCTCGAGTTTGTGAATCTCATCACGACTGCAGTATTCTTCTCTGATCATTTCCTTAAAAGTTTCCCAAGGGGTGGCGTTGGCGGCAACCAACCCTAGCATTTGAACTTGAGCATTCCACCATGTGAGGGCTAAACCCTCGAGAGTACCAGTAGCATACTTCACCCTGCGCGCCTCAGGGCATTCGCACATTTCGAACACAGATTCTAGTTTCTCAAACCAGTGTAGGAGACCTACTGCTCCTTCAGTGCCGCTAAAAGTAGTTGGTCGGCAGTCCATGAAAGTCTTAAAAGTGCACACGGGTGGCTGAACGTGCTGACCTATCGTAGGTGAAAGAAAAGACAGAGTTTAACACAAAGGTTGGTTCACGAGAGTAGGATCCTAAAGATCCTAGAATGAGTTCGGACTGCAGGATATACCTCCTGCGTGTGCAGCTGCAAGTGCTGCGGCAACTCGTTCGTTGATCAGAGCCGTCAACTGGGCTTGTGTCAGGTTAACGCGTCCAGACATGATCTTCATACCAAGAAGAACGTGAGTGAGAGGGGTTTCGCGAAAGTACGACGATAAGATAGAGTAAGTACGCACGTGTC
This sequence comes from Helianthus tuberosus, assembly GCA_030545235.1. Lineage (NCBI taxonomy): Eukaryota > Viridiplantae > Streptophyta > Magnoliopsida > Asterales > Asteraceae > Helianthus > Helianthus tuberosus. The sequence goes on along the minus strand of CM060426.1, from coordinate 43,484,847 downwards.
CAAGCAACAGTAGTTATACTAACCAAGCATACCATAAGCAATGTACTATGTAACTAACAAGTAGGCAATATATACACAGATCATATCACCTAGAATGTCGAGCCTTGCATGTGGAGTGAAGCATCGTTGTGGACCGTCGAGCACTGTACAGGTTATAGTCTGGTTTTAACAAAAACATTTTCCCCTTTATTAAAACCAAGTTCACTATAACCAATGGCTCTGATACCAATCTGTCACACCCCCAAAATCCACCTGCGGAGTACCACCGCTTGGAGGCGTGACTGACCAGGATCCAGCCACCAATCATATTGAACAAGCATGTAAGTAGTTATAAAAATCCGACCAATACAATTGGTGTTCAAACAAAACATAGTTAAGTTGCAAGCGGAAGCATAAGTCTTAAAACAAAATATAAGTTTAATTGTTCCAAAGTTTAACGTGGCACACAGCCGTCCATGTCCCACAACGATCCTCCTCCATGCAAGCTCCAGTTGAGAACCTAAGGACCTGCAAAGCATGTAGTAACGAGTCAACAACTAGTTGAGTGAGTTCACGGTTGGGTGTTCGTTTTAAGTTGTTTTGAAAACAGTTTCCTTTAGCTGGCATCCTGCCGTGGGGGTTACCCCATAGTTAAAAACGTGACTTGTTCATTCCCGGTTACTCTGGCTATCCAGCCGTGGGGGCTACCCCGTGTTAGTTATCTGGCATTTCGGCCGTGGGGGCTACCCCATGTATACACTAGACTCGTTACCATATCGACTGCTGACTGTAGTCATGTTTATGTGCCCTGAAACTGTCAATGTCTATCATCATTGACGTGCCCCAGATCCATTAGTTCACGCCCGTCCTCTGCGGCACGGTGTGAGGTTTGTCAGACCTAAATAGCGCTATCTAACTAATGACCCGCTCGCCATTGGCCCGGCGATTAAGTCGATATAAAAAGGAGGGACTTCGTGATAGAGTTTTGGTCTAGTACGAGTTATCTGTCCGTAAGGACGAGGAATTACATTCCTGAACCTTTGCTGTCCTACCCAAGGAGGACGAGGAACCCAGTTCCTTAACCCCATTCCCAACCCAGGGAATCCCATGCTTTGTAGAGGGTGTGAACTCACCTTGGTTTGCTCGGTAGAAACACAGAAAAGTCAAACAAGCAATGTTGTGGTTACTCACGTCCTATCATAGTTGTATCATACAAGTCAGGTTCCAACCATGTATTGCACGTATGTTCTACACGTATGCTAGCACGTTGCATGCAAGTTCATCTATAGCAGCCCAAATAATCGTTCATAAACAACAGTACGTATGAGGTCCGTGTAGTAGGCCCAAAGGTCCGGCCCAAACAATTAAGTCCGAAATGAGGTGCAAGCCCAAACAGCGAGTATCCGTGTATAGTCTCGAGTCGCAACTAGGTGTTTGCGACTCGCAACCTGAGTCGCAATCATGGTTTCGGTCCGTGTTGTTTTGATTACGAGTCGCAACTGGACTCGCAACCGTGGTTTCGAGTCACAAGGTTGGTGTGCTGATCATGTGTGGTTTCGAGTCGCAACCAGGTGTTTGCGACTCGCAACCGGTGTCGCAATCGGGGATCTCGACTCGTTGTGTGGTGGTTTCGAGTCGCAACTGATGGTTTCGGTTGGACAGGAGCTGATTCGGTACAGTGTACTACCCACTAACATTCTGATTTCATGTAACAGTTTGTACTATCCAACCAAAATCCTTAAACATGTTTCTTGTCTAGCAAATTACTAAAAATGGATCAAACATATCAGATTTCAAATATTCAACATGTTCATATGATATTCAACAAGTTCTTCATGTGTTCATCATGTTCATCTTGTTCTTCAATATTCAAGTAGTTCATCTTCATTCCTATGAACCTAGGTCTAACAAGAATCATGAACAACTTATCAACAAATCACCCTAATAGCAAGCTTTCGGTTCTTAACACAAGAGTACACAATCCGATTTATATGAACATCAACAACTAGTGTTTTAGACTACATTTAAACACAAAACATCATGAGTTCATTATGCCACATATCCGAAATCAAAGCATGTTCCGATTATCAACATCATACATACGATTCACAAGCACATCATCATTGTACAAACGGTTCTAGTTCAATCATGTCATCCATAACATCAAACATCATAAACACTAACCAACAAACATCATAAACACTAACAAGCATCATAAACACTAACAAGCATCATAAACACTAACAAACATCATAAACACTAACCAACAAACATCATAAACACTAACAAACATCATAAACACTAACCGGTTGTGAGGTGGGGAAAGATGAAGCTTTGTTTGGTGTGAACAAGCAAATCCGAGAAATCCTTTTGAGGTCGGTTGGTTTGATCCGAGAAGAAGGAGAAGAGTGTGATGCTTGGTGTCTAGGGTTTTAGTGAGAGAATGGAGAGTGTGTGTGTAGAGGAGGGTATGAGTGTTATCAAAATGGCAACATGTCTAACTATCAAGTTTATATATCCGCTCCTAGTAATACACCCTAGTGGGCTCTCGGATAGGCTAAGTGTGGGTGTGTGGCCCAACCGGCCCAATGTTGCATCGTTCACTCGAGACCACATGGTCTCGAGTCGGGTTCTTGTGTCTCGGTTCATATATACATACATCGCATACTCACAAGCACACACAAATAACACATAATCACGTAAAGGTTCATTTGTCATTAATCACATAAGCTAACTAGCCACGCGTTTAAGCATACACGAAAGGTTCTAGATTTCGAGTTGTCACACCTTTGCGTGCTTATAATTTCATATCTAGTCATTCACACTATAACGTGATTACATTCTCTATTACTTTTGTGTCCGTGATCACATCACGCCATGTTTAGTTTTACATCGACTTTTCATTCTTAAGAATCTTTCCCCCGAATGCATCATCTTACAGCTTTCGGCGTTAGACCTATATTCTTTAGTACTAACCATTTTCTAATTTCTCTCTCGGTATTCATAGGTGTTAGAACATCGTTTCTTTACTAAAACTGAATTTTAGTTTAATGTTTTTCTCTTTAACCATGTCGATTAATCATATCAAGGAATTGACGACAATGATTATTCTTCGGGATTATCATTTTACGCGAGAAATCATAATTGGTTCTCCACGCTTTATATTATCTACCCGTAGGTTCCTTTACTTAGCCTTGTAGACTATTCTATTAGGTCTTCACCTTTTTAGGGTGAGACCCCCCCTAGTATGTTCCATTTGTATTTGCGACCCAATGGTCATTTTGTTCCCGTAGGCCCTTACATTGTTTATAATTTGGAGGTTATGGTGATCCCGTGTATCATCTTCTATTTGTTGGACCTTGACCGTAGTCTAAGGCTACCATCACTTTCTTTCGGATTATCTTTCCGACTCTATGACTTCTTATGTGTCCTTCGCGTCGGTTTATTTTACTCATACCGTTATTTGGTTTATGCCTCTATTTCCTTTCAACCCGTTACCCGGGTTCTTGATCTTGATATATTTTTTTAACACTCTTGTTTCATTGGTTTGCATTTTCCCTTTCATACTCTTTTATGACCTATCCCATAGATTCAATAATATTTCACGCTTTCATTATCCAGGTTGTGCTTACTTGGGATATCAACTACTATACTTTATTCAACCCGCCCAACATTAAAGTAGTTGAACATGACTATCAAAATTTCTGTTTTTGCAAAATTTTATCGTTTTCTCAGTCATAACTCTTAATCCGAGTCTCTTGACTTTTAATTCGCGTTCTTGACTGTTGGTTACGCATTTATATGAAAACATACCTATTAATTGAGTATTTTATCGATATTATTTTCATAGCAACCCTTCCGTCATTCCTTAAGACTTTGTTTCTCGATTTATTTGGTCGTATCAGCAAAACCCACCGCTTTTACTCAACCAAGTCTTTTATTCTTTCACTCGTCTGGTTTGACTTGTTCGTGTGAGTTCCATCTCCTATGACAGTCAACTTTATCCTTATGCCTTGACATTCTAAATTGTCGATTCATATTTTTGTTTACTTGATTCTTATCCCTTCCCTTGGGCTCATTATCTTAATGTAATATGCTCCCATTATCCGGCTTCCGTTTACTTTTATTATCAAGCACTTTACTTAATTAATCCGTACACCACCCTTCTTTTGTCAGCGACCCTTAGGTCTGTTTCTTTTACGAATGTCCCGAAGGCCCATGTCTCAAGTCTTATTTGGTAAACTACTGTTATTGTTATTCGGCCTTTGGGGTTTACTCGTTCTTATTCTAATGCTTTCATAATGTTTGTCTTACTAATTCTTTTACATATTCACCCTCATCAAGGTGATTATCGTTCTTCCTCAGGAGGAATTTATTAATAACATGTTACTTGGGTATCTACCCATACCCGAGCTTTTAAATCCAAATTTATTGGTATTTCATTATTTACAGCAACAAATAATACATATTGTCCATTTAGTTTCTTTTTCGAGGATATTCCTATCCAAATCTTAATCTCTTGATTTCTGACTTTAACCCATTGTTACAATAACAAAATCAATTCATTTCATGTTATTGTTTCATATCGTTGTATGGAATTTTATCCACATCGTTCGTTGACATAAACGATGTTTCTATCTGTTTCATTTAGTTTGGCTTAGTCTATAACCATGTCCTTGTCATCTATTACTATTGTAAACTCCCAGGGTTCGGGTGTTATTACACTCCTCCCTATTATGACGCTTATCTTTCATTACGTTCTCGGGTTCGAGTGTGCGCGCACCCCTTCCCAAGGCAATATTTATCATGATTATTTTTACCTCGATGCTCAACGTACAGTTTCAGCACCTCTTATAAACAATAGAACTTCTATTATTACCTCTTTATATTTTTTTTTCAAAGCCTTGGTAATTTCGTTAACACTAATGTAGAATGTTAAATAAATCGATATAAAACAAACGATTTATTTGCACTCGTAATAATTAAAAATTCATGCTGAAATTTAATTTACAAGAGTATACCTTAAACGACATCAGGTTCAGCTTTAGCCTCCGTGGCTGTTATATAAAACAACTTTGTCCTTGATTTCTGGGCATCAGACTTTGTGTCGGTTGTGTCCTTGGTTCCAAGCCTCTCTGGACATTTAGACTTTTTATGTCTTGGCTTACCACATGTGCCCTTGTGAATTTTTCCACAAAATCTACACTGATGTAACACACTTTTTGTAACTCCCTTCTTGGGAGCTTTATTAGACTTTGACTTCTTTACGGATCTTGGATTCATATCCAACACCCTCCTTTCTTCTATTTCTTTTAGTATGCTGTCTTTCAATTCAGCCATCATATCGTTTACCACCGGCACGATTGTGGTTTGTAATCTATTAATATACTGTGATAGACTATTTTCTAGAGCTTTTCCGACCTCCTCGGAAATCTTAGCTTTCATTTGTTCAGTCAATTGAGATGTCGAATCATCTCCAGTTACTCTAGACATTTCTTTAACTGAAACATCCATCACGATTTATCAATAATTATTTAATTCATTTCCATCTTATTATACGGAAATTTATATCACTCTCACTTAATCATAAATAATGTGTTATTCCTTTTCGGTTTGGTCAAGTATATATCTTGCCTTACCTTGCTTACTTAGTGTATTTTCCCGGGTTCGAGCGTATTCATACACTCCTCCCATCTTTCCGTCATCTTGAAATTGAAATGTTTACACTAATTGTTAAACATTTCATTTATGACATATGCGTCATTCATTTTAATCTAGCCAAGTTCACCACTTGCTTAAACCATTTATGCTTAGTGCACTTTTCCGGGTTTGAGTGTGTAAACACGCACTTCCCGTGCATATCAATTCAAATTTCCTTTTTCTAGTATTCTAGTAAGTCTACTAAAGCAATTAATTCTTACCGGACGATCGATCAAGCTTGAACCGAACACTTTGTTAACAACCTTAAGCTCTGATTACCAACTTGTAACACCCGTCTAATTACTACTTGAATTTAATAATAATTCATGTAATTATACATAAAAGACGTCCAATTATAACATAAGTTCCATAGATGTAGTTAGAAAGTAGCAAAACATTAGTCAACTAACAACTATTTCAAACATTCATAAGTTGTTTAGCTAATGATTTACATTTCAAAACATTGGCTATTAAAATTAGATATCGCGGAAGCTTCTAAAGTGTGTTCGGTTCTTCAAAACTTGCTTGACCGCCATCCGTAAGATCCACATCCTCAACTAAGGTCAAAACCACTAAAAACATTAGTTTTGACATTAATGTAATGCATAAAAACAGTTCTGACATCGAAATGTGAAAGAAAAATAAAAATTCAAGGTTTTCTGGGCTCTACCGTAACTTACGGTGTCTACCGTAAGTTATGGTAGATGCTGTATGATCCTGGTCGACCGTAATACAGGAGTGAACCACCGTAACGTTTTTGTTTTCCACCGTAAGTTACGGTGGAGACCGTAACTTACGGTGGACCCTGTAACTTTGCTATTTGACTATTTTGTTGATTTCACCCTAATCCACATGTCGTTTTAAGCGATTCTTTTCCTGTATGTCTGTAAATTTATAACGGACATGTTCATTACGATTATCATACCAAATTTTTTTTGACCCACCGATCATACGGCTAAAATCCACTTCACTATCGTTTGACCCATTCTAACCTCACCCATTATTACCAGTTCGCTAGTAAGCCTATGGCACCTCATACCCACCATCCGGGGTATATCATCACCTGCATTTTCTTACCAATACCATGGCTTAATGCTCTTGTGATTGTTATCACCATTGCTAACTATTAAGAACACCAATACTACAATTTACACCATTGTTTGACCCGTTGGCTCATCTTGTGGAAATCCTCCAATGTGATGACTACCAAACGGTTCCTTATCAATTCTAACTCTACTAATTCAAGTAGCGATCATGGTCACTAAACTCAACACAATTTCTATTCTAAATGTAGCTATGCATAATTTAACAACAATTCATTTAATGTAACGGGTCAAGTTACATACCTTTAGTGCACGCCCTTCAAACGCGAACCGCCACCGGCTTGTCCACTCGACGCTCCGGTATCTTTTCCTATAGAGTTCAATCACGACTTGTTTAGAACTCCCTTTCAACCATATATCGCATAATTTTGTCAAATCATCACAATCATGCGTCTAACTTTAAATTTAAATTTCGAGCCTTCTTTGGGGCATTTTTACAAACACTTAACGGGTAGAATTTTATATTATTCATATTTCAAGTTCATAGCTTGTTATTTAGCTAAACTTAACATCAATAAAGCTTTCATATAACATTTAAACATCATCATTTCAGAAATCAATTTCTATGACCCGTATTACACTAGAATAATCATTCTAAACCCTAGTGTTTACTAGTTTCCCACAAAACCCATGAATCACCTTCAATGTGTTCATGAGATTTTCAGGAATTAGCCATGATTTCGCATATTATTGTCTAGGTTTTACTCCTAGACACTATATCAACCCTATTCTATCCAAATAGCAAACATGCAACATCAATTTTTCAGATTTCCCAATTTCATGAGAATTTCAAACAGAGAATTAACACCAAATTTTACATACCTTGTAACCCCCTTGTGATGAGGATCACTAATCTATGCTCGATTTTTGATTTTGACTTGGTTTGAGCCCTCAATTTGTGAGTTTTGTGATGAACTAGGTTTTGATGGAGCTTGGGGTCGCACCCCCTGTTATGGTCGATCTCCAGGAGACTCCAAATGGAGTGTTTATGTTTTATTAAAATATTTTTATTTTAATATTTCTTTTGGTCCCTCTAGTTTTGGTCCCTCTAGTTTCTCTTAGTTTATTTTTATATTTCTTTAACTACACACAAGTCATTATCTAACTAGGTTAGTGTCATTCCTAGTTAGTTTATTTTACCAATTTATTTGAAATTAAATTTGCAAATTTAAGAATCCATGTTTTTGGGATGTTACAATAATGCATGTATAATGAATGTTTCAAGTATTCCAAGTATGAGTTTGTGTGTTTGAGCATGTATCAATGTTTGCAACGTATAACAAGTATGTATAAGATAACGTATAACACAATCAAGTTTTATCATGATCAAAGCCTCGAATTACAACGTTTGGAAAGGAAATACGAATACAATAAGGTTACAAGTTTCCAAAACTAGAAATACAAACATACTTTCTAAAAAAGGAAAGTACAGAAAAGCGAAACGTTACGCCATCGTCCACCACCCACCACCATCCATCACCACCACCACCACCACCGTCCACCACCACCGTCCACCACCCACCATCTACCACCACCACCACTATAACACCTGCGTCCCTAAACTTTTAACTATTGTCAATTTTAGTCCCTAAACTATATGATTCTTGATACTTTAGATACTTTGAATCTTTATATGCTTGATCCTTAATGATATGATTCTTGATACTTAAGCTAGATTCTTGATACTTGAATCTCGATTCTTGATACTTAATACTATGAGACTTGATACTTAACTCTAGACACTTGATTCTTGAGACTTGATACTTGATTCCTGAGGCTTGATTCTTGATACTTGATACTTTGGTGCTTGACTCTTGAGACTCGTGCAACTTGAGACTTGGTTGAACGAGAGACTGGAGACTTGTCACTGGCGGAAACTATGAAACTTGGAAACTTTGGTGTTAATAATATAATCTAGATATGTGATACTATTACACAATAACAATACGCGACGCTTGATCTAACTCATAAAACGAATCAAAGACGGGAACTGGAAAGGGTGGGATTGACCGAATGGCAATCCGATCAGATGACCATCTGATCGGATGACCATCCGATCGGATGACCATCCGATCGGATGACCATCCGATCGAATGACCATCCGATCGGAGGGCCATTCGATTGAAGTGCCATCCGATCCGTGCCACACCGCCTTAACCTTCCTCTCTGACACTATAAATAGGCCTGTCACATCATTCTCACTGATGTGACAGCCTTCTTTGACCAAGACGCACGCACTCCCACTTTTCTTCCATTTCTCGGTGATTTCGGTATGTTTTGCATTAGATTCTTGTACATCTTTGATCTCTACACTATTCTCTACGAGATTCTCCTTTGAAATCTCACTTTTCACCGTGAAATCTCTGAGATTTGAGCTCTTGAGGGTGACGTCATCATGGTTGTTTGTATAAACAAGTTGTGTGATGTCAATCCTGTCAAGATCTAGCTCAGATCTAAGGAATTTCATACGTGGTTACACGAACCTTCACTGAAATCTAAACTTTTCAGCTAAAACCCATGTTTTCTTCTATCTTTCTTAAATTTGTCACTTAAAATGGTGGAATCCGGACCCAAACGGACTGCAGACTTGATGATAAGTCTGGAGTATGCTTGGAAATGGATTGTTGCCGGAGAAGATGACTGGGGTACGGATTCCGACATAACACTGTCATGAACAGACGTCTGATCGGACAGGGTGATTCCTATCCGATCAGACCGACTGAACACTGACGTATTTACCATTGTCTCGATACATACCAAGCCATCACCGTAAAACTAGAAACTTAGAAATTTTCAAGGCTACAAAAGGGACAAAAGTCGCTTCAAACGAATGGCATTCCGATCGGACTGCCGTCCGATCGAACCACTATCCGATCGAAGTGGCCTGATATGAACACTTAGTTAACCATCTTTTGAAAACTAATCTTTGGATCGAATGACCATTCGATCGAATGGCCATCCGTACGGATGACCATCCAATCGGATGGCGATCCGTCCCAGCACACAGATGTCAGTCGACCGGATGACCATCCGATCGGATGGCCATCCGATCAGGTGACTGATTCGACACTTATATGTTTCTCGTTATTCGGTCTGACGCTTATCTATTGTAATCTAATCAGGCTAAACCTAAAAGAGCTCCCTTTGATCCAATAACAGTTTATACTGTTAAGCAATCACTGTGAGTATACTCGATCCCTTTTTGTTTTAAACTTTGGGATGTAACATGTATTCTATGAAACTTGAAACTTGATACTTTTGAATCTAAACTCTATCCTATGTGAACGTGATACTTGTGATTCTTGATTCTTTATGCTATGTGAACGTTTAATCTAGAGTGTGTAGTTCCGCCTTAACAATAGTAGCGCTATAGGAAGATGCACATCCCCATTATTCTCGGGGGTATTGTTAGGAGGATTCTAGTTTTCCTTGAGTCTTGGGAAAACACCAAAGCCTCGGGATACTTGGGCTATCGCTTGGGCTGCGAACACTAGCATGGCTGAAACTATTTTATTCATTTACATTGAGGATATGAGTCTTTTTAATCTATTAATACATGTTGCAGGCTGATAGGATGCTATAGAAACAAGTGAAACAAGCTAGGATTGATGCTTAGAAACTCACCTAGTTTAAACTATCAAACTTGAAACAATGTTTTGTGGTTGTATTTGAAACTCAGTCTTGTGTTGATGTGTTAGACAAATTTTGTATGAAACTTAATTAATCTATATTGAAACTTTGTCGTTATGGAATCTCATGAGCAATCTGAACGCTTAGTGCCGCACCCCGATGTTTCCGCCATCGGTTGGAGTGTGACATATTGGTATCAGAGCCATAACTGTAGGGAATTAGGATAAGTTGGAATACTTGCCCTAGTCTATAGTTCTAGGAATCTTGACTCTTATATGCTGTTTAAGACTTATGCATTCTACCGTATCTACTTCCTAGCAGCACATTTCCCTGATAAACTTACATGCTTTTCCTAAGGCTGACACAATATACACTTGATACTTTGAAAACACTGTTAATCAGTGTTTGTATTTTTGCACGAGATTTGCCCTCAAGTCAGGAGTGACATCCAAAACTTGGTGGGAAATCTCCATATTATATTCCAGTGGGTCTTATCTATTGATAAGTACCAACGCTATTAGGGTACGATGTTGTCAAGATAGAGGTGGAACTTAGACCTTGATAACTAGTCCCACTCTTTGATTTTGATTTTATGTCTCGCCAAAGACTCAAAAATGCCAATCAATTGGGGACGTGAAACGACCAAAAGGATGAATAACGTAGGCCTAACATCGATGACGTATTTGTCTAAGTAAGTCAGGACACGTTGCCTCAATTCGAAAGAGGTCTGAATCACTTTGGTCAGTCACCGTTCCTCTAACCCGGAACAATCCTAAGTTTTATGAGCCTATCTTTTATGTTATCTCGATTTTATGTGTGGATCTAAAACTTGATTCTTCGTACTATTCTGACTCCTCGTTTATTTTGAGACTTTTACACAAGACGCATGTGTGCCCGCAATCTAAAACTCTAATCTTAATCTCTCAGGATCAAACTAAATTTATGAAGCTTTATTTATGATGTCAATCTGTGTGGGAATCTTGAACGACTATGATACTATGTGAAGCTATCTGATGAATCTATGTGTTATTATGGTTGTGAAACACTAAACGTAACATGGCATAGAAATACGAGGGAGAAGTGACGTGTCTGAAACATGGTGGATACGCCGCTGGTACTTCCTATATATAAGTATTTCCGACATGTTACCAACTTTCCTACCAAGTGCCATGCGAAACTTAGTGTTTTGCAGACCGGTGATGAGATTGTTGAAATCGAAACTATGGGAAACTACTTGTGTAATCTATGAGGAATCTATGTGTATCCTAGCATAATCTATGTGTAATCTATGTATGTGATGTTTTGAGTACCAAAATACGAAACGTAGCCTAGCGCCGAAGACGAGGCGGAAGTGGCATGTCCGAAACATGGTGGATACGCCGCTAGTACTTCCTATATATAAGTGTTTCTGGCATGTTACCGAACCTTCATACCACGCGCTAAGTGAAGTTCGTAGTTTTGGGGACTCAGGTTGAAGTTGTTGAATCTACTGGGTTAATCTATGTTGCTGAAACTACTTGGTTAATCTATGTGAAATCTTTGTGGGATGTGATGGAATCTAATGTTATGGTTAACGAAGCATGACACCGATGATGAGACGGAGGTGGCATGATTGAAGCATGGTGGATACGCCACTGGTACTTCCTATATATAAGTGCTTCCGTCATGTTGCCAAACTTTCATAGCATGTGCCATGCGGGATTTTGTTGTTTGTGGACTGTGATGAGGTTGTTAACTCTAATCTATGTGAATCTATTGGGTAGTCTATCGGAATCTATTGGAATCTATGTGAATCTATTGGTTAATTTACGTGAATCTATTGGGTTAATCTATGTGGATCTATCGGGTTAATCTACATGTGTACGATGATGATGATGAGTGTGATGTTATGATGGGCAATTGCGACACGTAACATGACACTGAGTACGAGGTGGAAGCAATGTGCCCGAAGTGTGGTGGATACACCGCTGGTACTTCCTATATATAAGTGTTTCTGACATGTTGCCAAACTTCGTACAACGTGTCATGCGAAGGTCGTGGGCTTGCGGTCTTGAATCTATTGGAATCTATGTGAAACTTGTGGAAACTTGAATCTTAAATCTACGTGAATCTTGTTGAATCATTAGCCTTTAATCTATCTTGTGTGAATCTATACTGTGAGACTTTGTGATCTAGACTTATACGAGCTCTTGTTGGATTTTTAGATGTCTTCTCGTAAGCTATCCATGTCACACCCCCAAAATCCACAAGCGGAGTATCACCAAAGGAGGCGTGACTGACCAGGATCAAGCCACCAATCATATTGAACAATATAGTAAATTAAATAAAAGTTCAACCACACAATATAATTGGTGTTCAAAACCAAGTTAACCAAATTCAAGTTAAACAGCGGAAGCATAAAATGTAAAACCAAAACATAAGTTAAAAGTATTTAAGTTTATCAAGAACACTCAATGTCCATGCTCCACAACGACACCTCCCATGCAAGCTCCTGCTAAGTACCTATCGACCTGCAAGGCATGTAACAACGAGTCAACAACAAAGTTGAGGGAGTTCACAGTTGGTTGTTCAGTTTAAAGTTGTTTCATAGACCATATGTTCCTTCAAAAACCAATAGTTAATCAATTCCTTGTTTCCCAAACCATAACCAGTGGGGGCTACCCCATGTTGTAAACCACTAGACCGTTACCATATCGAAAACTGACTGAGGAAGTTGTGCCCTACGTCAATGTCTATCTTCATTGACTAAGTGCCCAGATCCATTAGTACATGCCCGTCCTACCGGCACGGTGTGAGGCTTGTCAACCCTAATAGCGCTATTAACTAATGACCAGCTCGCCATTGGCCCGGTGATTAAGTCGATATAAAAATGAGGGACTTCATGATAGAGTTTTGTCTAGTAAGTTATATGTTGTCGTCCTTCCCAACCGAGGATGGAGGTACGTACTCTACCCAACCGAGAATACGCAGGTTAAATGTAGTCGTCCTTCCCAACCGAGGACGGAGGTACATATTCTGTTAGAGGTGAATATGTAGGTTTCGTTTTAGCTTCTTAACCCATTCCTAACCCACTGGGAATCCCATGCCTTATAAAAGTGTGAACTTACCTTTGGTTTGCTCGGTAAGATTAAAGCACGTATTCCAAGTTGGTCAATTAGTTCCTATTGTAGTTACCACTAACAGTTAGAATCTCATTCTATCAACTCACGTATCAAACCACGCATGTAATAATTTGCATCAATTATCACGTAGTCACATAATGAACATTTGAGTCGCATACATTTCACATATTACATGATTTATTGTATAAATAGCACCCATATAGATCATGACAACATCACCACTCAGTTTCTTAGCATGTAATTAGTTCATGAGCCAATACACCTCATTCATGCATATGTGTAAATCAAATAACAGTAAATCCTTTAATGCCCAAATTGTACAACATACAAATCAGTGATACACATTTAATCAACACGTTTCATGAATACACAAGCAAAGCCTTTTGAGGTGCATCCTATAGATCGGTCCAATACATTAAGTCTAGACCCAAACCACCGGCCCAAAACGCTTTACGTTTCAGCTACATCGATTGGCCCAACAGAACAGGCCCAGTTATGACCGGCCCATCTTAATTAATTTAGTGTATATGTGTGTGTGCGGCCCGTTGGTTTTTTTCCCAGCCCAAGCCGATGTAGCGTAACCCAAAGATTAACCCACTGCTCCCGAATGCAGCCCAACATCTTAAGGCCCAAATCACCTCCCTACATGTGCAGCCCAGTTTACTTTCCTATGTTATTCGACCCACCATTATCATCTAATCCATGTCTAATTTGTTAAGTTTAGTGTTAACACAACAATCATTAGGTCAACAGTGTATTATTATTAGAATTGAGTAGCCGAATGTTATTTGCTTCACTAAACTAAGAGCAATAAATCTGATAAAATCGTGACCCTATGACTTAGCCATTTATCATTAATAATCATGATCCTACCCAGTTCCTACTCGATGACCATCAACAGTTCACAAGCAATTATCAAACATTCAATTCTACTCAACATATCAATTGATACACCACATGGTCGATTACTTGTTTTTCATTCTAACAACCTACTTCTTTCATATAGTATAGTTATCACATATCACATGTAAACAGTTTGCGTTAATCAGGCACATGTATAACAAGATCAAACGAGTAGAATTTAGCATGAATACGAAACACTAACCACAAGGCTTGTTCGAAAAGAATGGGGTTTCGAAGAGGGGAGGGGTGTCCACTGCCGACGCAAACAAGGAGGAATAGGGTTTGTTGTTGTGATAAGAGATTAACAAGGTTTTTACGTTCAAGAACCTATATAAGGTTAACAACTTAAAACAAGTGGGCCGATCACATGTTTACTTCGGGTTACACAAGTGGGCCGAGTTAAATAATACACACACAAAGAACAATCAAGGCACACTAAGGACTAGTTGGGCTCAGGAGCTCTATTTGGGCCGATGTGGTGAGTACTTGTAAGGTATAGTTATAAAGCCCAAAATATACGAGACCCAACAATTTCCAGTTATCTAATCGGGTTATCAAACGTTTAAGTTTAATGGAGTTAAGATCACACGATTACACGTCACTAACCTTGAAAGTTCAGGTTGTCACATCATCCCCAACTTGAAAGAAATTTCATCCCGAAATTTTGCACGTAGTTACTGAGGAAGCTAGTTAAGTTGTGTGGTTTCCTGGTTTTCCTGGGGTGTCACATCATCCCCCCGTTGGTTTGGAATTTCGTCCTGAAATTCCGCAGTAGCTTCAGCCTCAGTAGTGGCTGCACTTTTCTCGAACAACTGGGGATACTTATGTTTCATTTGGTCTTCTCATTCCCAGGTAAATTCTGGGCCACGACGGGAGTTCCAACGAACTCGAACAAGAGGTATTCTGGTGCGCTTGAGAACCTTAACGTCTCGGTCAGTAATCTCTACCGGTTCCTCGACGAATCGCAGCTGATCGTCGATAATGAGCTCCTTGAGGGGAACTATGAGGGTCTCATCTGACAGACACTTCTTCAGATTTGACACGTGGAATACGCTGTGAACTCCACTAAGTTCTTCGGGTAGATTCAGCTTGTAGGCCACCTTGCCAATTTTCTCAATGATTTTGAAAGGTCCAACATATCGCGGGTTGAGTTTGCCTCGTTTTCCAAAACGAACTACACCTTTCCAAGGTGAGACTTTAAGTAGCACTCGATCCCCAACCTGGAATTCGAGTGGTTTCCTGCGCTTATCAGCGTAGCTTTTCTGATGGTCATGAGCTGCCGCCATTCGTTGTCATATCTGAGCAATCTTCTCTGTTGTGTCTATGACGAGTTCTGGGCCAGTGATTTGGATGTCGCCAACCTCTGCCCAACAAAGAGGCGATCGGCACTTTCGGCCGTACAATGCCTCGAACGGAGTGGCCTGGATACTGGTGTGGTAACTGTTGTTATACGAAAACTCCACCAACGGTAAATGCCTTTCCCAACCGTTACCAAAGTCTATGACGCATGCTCGAAGCATGTCTTCAAGATTTTGGATGGTGCGTTCAGACTGCCCATCCGTCTGTGGATGATACGCTGTGCTTATGTCTAGACGCGAGCCAAAGGATTTGTGCATCGCTTGCCACAATTCAGAGGTAAAATGTGCGTCATGATCAGATATGATAGAGGTTGGCACCCCGTGCCTAGCAACCACTTCTTTCAGGTATACGTCTGCTAGAGTAGAGAACTTATCCGTTTCTTTGATAGCCAAGAAATGTGCAGACTTTGTCAATCGATCCACTATTACCCAAATGGTGTCGTTTCCTCGTTGAGATCTAGGTAGGCCAGTAACGAAGTCCATGGAAATTTGCTCTCATTTCCACATCGGGATCTCTGGTTATTGAAGTAAGCCTGATGGTTTCTGGTATTCGATCTTGACTCTCGCACAAGTCAAACATTTACTAACGTAGGTGGCTATGTTGGCTTTCATGTGGGGCCACCAGTACGTAGCCTTGAGGTCGTGGTACATTTTATCTGAACCAGGATGTACCGAGTAACGAGACTTGTGTATTTCATCCATCACAAGCTCACGTAAAGTACCATACAATGGAACCCAGATGTGCCCTGTCACGTAGTAAGCGCCGTCTTCCTTTTGTTCTAGCCGTTTCTTCGACCCTCGCAGGGACTCAGCCCTGATGTTCTCTGGTTTCAATGCTTCAATTTGAGCTTCATGAATTTAAGCGGTATTAGACCGAGATTTTATACTCTATTTTAGTTAATGATTGTTTCTATTATTAGATTGTATTGTCCTATATATAGGACCTTCTTTGTACACAATATTCATTCAATACAATACACAATTACAATACAAATCATATGGTATCAGAGCTATACGCTCTTGGAATACCGAAACCCTAATCAGCCATCACTGTTCGACTTTACTGTTCACCTTTTTGCTGTTTCTTTTTCTGTCGCTCTTTGCAGCCATGGCTATTGTTTCCTTTACCACAGCAGACAAAACTGCTCACAATTCTCACAAATTCGGCTTCAAACTAAGCCCCACCAATCATGGATACTAGAAAACCATGATCAAACCCTTTCTTATCACTAATGGCCTGTACGTTTATATTGATGGCTCTCTTCCCTGTCCACCCCAGACCATTACTGTTCCCGCCTCCTCGTCTGACAAAGACCCATTACCATCCACACAACAACCAAACCCTGACCACTCGACATGGGTTTCCAATGATACCCATGTCCGCATGCTTCTGCTGTCCACAATCTCTGAAGCTTCTTTCAAACATGTTCACGATGAAACCTCTCGTGAATTATGGGAATCCCTGGAACGTGCCTACGCACCACACACATCTTCCCGGGAATACACACTAAGAACTCAACTTCTCAAGATAGAGATGCAATCTGATGAAACATCCGCTACCTATATTACAAGAGCCCAAGAATATAATGATGCACTAGCAAACATAGGTGCAGCCATGCCAGAAAAGGATGTTGTGATGTTGATTATTTCAGGTCTTCGGGAAGAATATAACATCTTGAAACCCACCCTTGTTGCACGACACCCTCTAGTAACTCTCCTGGAATTACCTGGACTACTGGCTGATCACGAGTACATGACAAAGAAGGCTGATCCCATTATCCCTGCTGTCAGCCAGGCTTTCACGGCTACCACCAGCCGTGAATCAGCCCTGCAGGCCAGCCTTCAGCTGCCTTCTGAAACAGTCCAATCACTTCAAAATCTGATGACACAACTAGGCTTTAATGTGCAGCCTGCACAGCACCAGAATCAGGCCAATTATAGCTCTCATGGACAGCCTACTCGTGACCGGAATAACAACAATCGGCGCGGACGAGGCAACTACAACAACAACCGCAACACGGGCTCCTCGTCAGGTAACAATTCCAGATTTGCTTGGGCATCTAATCAGAATACCGTCTATGGTTCTTGCAACAGGTGTGGTATTGGACATGTCCCATCACAATGCCCAAATCGTGATCCAGCAATAATCCGTTCACCACGATACGCTCCACAAGCAAACTTTGCTGATCATCGCTCACAAGCATCAACATCTTGGCTGCCGGACACTGGTGCAAACAGTACTGCAGCACCTGATCTCACCAGCCTTGACAATGCTGAGCCATATTTTGGTAAGGACACTCTTCTTGTTGGTAATGGCAATAGGTTACCCATTCTCCATATTGGTTCCACCACTTTCAATTCACCAAACAAAACTCTTTCTATTAAAAACATCCTACACGTTCCACAAATTAAACAAAATCTTCTTTCCGTACAACGTTTTTGTCAAGATAACAACGTCTTCTTTGAATTTCACTCTACGTTTTTTTGTGTGAAGGATTCGGTTACCAGAACTATCCTCCTCACGGGTCCAAGTAAAGACGGTCTCTACCCTCTTCATCTACCAAAGATCAACTCTGTCTCAAATGTTGCTTTTTCTACCATTCGGGCCTCTCCTACAACTTGGCACCAAAGACTTGGACACCCTCACTTGCAGCTTTTACAATCTATGCTTTCTAAGAACAGTCTTCCTGTTAGTAATAATTCTGTTTTACCATTTTGTAACTCGTGTCCTATGGGAAAATCCTCGAAATTGCATTTATCTTCTTCAAATTATAAAAGTACTAATGTGTTGGATTTAGTATTTTGTGATGTTTGGGGACCGGCTCCCGTTGCTTCCTTTTATGGTCATCATTATTTTTTACTTTGTGTTGATCATCATACTAGATACATGTGGATATTTCCCATCAAACAAAAATCTGATGTATTTGCCATTTTTAAACAATTTCACACAATGGCTGAACGACAATTCAAAACACAACTTAAATCAGTTCAAACAGATTGGGGAGGGGAATTTCGAAACCTATCCTCTTTCTTTGCAAACCTTGGAATTCTACATCGCCTATCTTGTCCTCATACAAGCGAACAAAATGGCTTTGTTGAGAGGCGTCACCGTCATGTGGTCGAAACCGGTCTCACCCTTCTAGCTCGATCTGGTGTTCCAATGCGTTTTTGGAACTTTGCCTTTGAAACCGCCACATACTTGATAAATCGCATGCCATCACGTACCTCATCCCACGTCTCTCCCTTTGAGCATCTTCTCAAACGTAAACCCGATCTTTCTTTTTTACGTGTCTTCGGGTGTCAATGCTTCCCTCATCTTCGTCCCTATAATCCACACAAAATGGATTTCCGCTCATCACCATGTATCTTTATCAGGTATAGTCCCTCACATCACGGTTACCAATGTCTTGATCTTACCTCGAATCGCATTTACATCGCCCGACATGTACGCTTTAATGAAACATACTTTCCTTTCCTTCATTCATCTTCCCCTACACCTACCCCACCCTCTCCTGAGCCTTATTTTTCATCCTATCCTTCACTACCTGAACAACCATTTCCTTCCAATCCAACTGAACCGTCTACACCCTTGGCCCAAACCCAACCGGTCCAACCATCCTCACCATCGGCCCAAACCAATCCGGCCCAACCATCTTCGGCTCACATCCATCCTGTCCAACAACTAACCGAATCTGTTCAAACACCCAACCCATCCTCAACCGAACCACCTACTGTCACTTATAAACGCCGCTCAGCTACGGACACTCACCCTACCCTCCCAGCCTATCAAACCTACCAAAACACTTCACCACCAAACATATCCTCCACCATACCCATTCCTCCACCTTCTGACCACACCCAATCCAATTCTACAACCACCAACACCGACACCCAACCTCGCCCTCGCCCTCCAAACCTTCGACCAAACCCTAAGCAAAGGGCTTCTTACAATGCTTCCGCTTTCCACACCTCCATTGATCCTTCCTCAACCGAACCCTCCACCTTTGCCATTGCTAACAAAAGCCCTCAATGGCGCGCTGCCATGACAGAGGAGTACAAAGCCTTGATGAGAAACGGTACCTGGACTTTAGTACCACCAGTTCCTAATGCTAATGTTGTTGATTGTAAGTGGGTATACAGGTTGAAACATGATGAAAACGGGAATATAAAACGTCACAAAGCTCGTTTAGTGGCCAAAGGTTTCAACCAACAGCCGGGAATTGATTATCATGAGACATTTAGTCCAGTGGTGAAATCCACCACGGTTCGTGTAGTTTTGTCTCTTGCTGTTACAAGACAATGGCCTCTTCGCCAATTAGATGTTCAGAACGCCTTCCTTCACGGAGATCTCAAGGAAACTGTGTACTTGCGACAACCACAAGGCTTCGTTGATTCACAAAAGCCAGATCATGTTTGTCTACTCCACAAGTCCTTATATGGCCTCAAACAAGCCCCAAGAGCCTGGTTCAATCGCCTCTCCAGTACCTTATTACAACTTGGGTTTCACGGATCCAGAACAGATCCTTCATTGTTTATTTATTCTCATAATGGTCACTTATTATACATGCTTGTTTATGTGGATGACATAATCCTCACTGGCAATAATTATCGGCTCATTGATCACATCATTCAACAGTTGGGTACCACTTTTGCAATCCAAGATATGGGTCGGTTGTCATATTTTTTGGGCATTGAGGTAATTTTTCAGGGCCATGACTTGCTTCTCTCACAAAGGAAATATATTGCTGACATTATTCAGAAAGCAGGTCTCTCCCAGTCAAAATCAGTTGACTCTCCTATGGCTCCTAACTCTGAATTGGCTCTTGGAGACAGTCCTCTATTTGACAATCCAGTGCAATTCAGACAAACAGTTGGGGGTTTACAGTACCTAACTCTTACCAGACCGGACATCACATTTGCGGTCAACAAAGTCTGTCAATTTATGCACTCGCCTACCGAAAATCACTGGTCAGCAGTCAAAAGAATTCTTCGGTATCTTCAAGGAACATCCAGTCTTGGGTTGCTAATTCAACAAAAATCAGCCCCAGTGATTCATGCTTACACTGATTCTCATAATCACTCTCTCACTGCCTTTACTGATGCAGATTGGGTTGGTTCTCTCGATGACCGGCGATCCACGGGGGGTTTTGCCATCTATCTTGGCTCCAATCTTATTTCATGGCGTGCTCGTAAACAACGCACTGTCTCTCGGTCATCTACAGAATCAGAATACAAAGCCCTAGCTGACACCGTTGCTGAGTTAACATGGCTTGAAGCACTTCTAAAGGAGCTTCACGTTTCTATGGCATTGTCACCTATCCTATGGTGTGATAACCTAGGTGCCACTTACTTATCAGCCAACCCTGTTTTTCATGCACGTACAAAGCACGTGGAAATTGATTTTCACTTTGTCAGAGAAAGGGTGGCTCGAAAACAACTCTTCATACAATTTATCAAGACGGATGATCAAATTGCAGATGTGTTCACAAAACCCCTTGCCTTAAAACGATTTCTATTTCTTAGGTCCAAGCTAAAAGTTGCTCCCCGGCATTAGCTTGAGGGGGGATATTAGACCAAGATTTTATACTCTATTTTAGTTAATGATTGTTTCTATTATTAGATTGTATTGTCCTATATATAGGACCTTCTTTGTACACAATATTCATTCAATACAATACACAATTACAATACAAATCATAAGCGGGAAGACTAGAGTGAATGGTAAGCTGTAGCGTACGTACATGCTTAGGTTTAGTCTCCTTTCTACTAAGGGCGTCGGCCACAACATTGGCTTTGCTCGGATGGTACTTGATCGCGCATTCATAATCATTCAAAAGTTCGACCCATCGACGCTGTCGCATGTTCAACTCATTCTGCTCGAAGATATGTTGGAGACTCCTGTAATCGGTGTAAATGGTGCACTGGGTACCGTACAGGTAATGCCTCCATATCTTGAGTGCGAAAATGACAGCTCCCAGTTCCAGATCGTGTGTAGTGTAGTTCCTTTCGTGAACCTTGAGTTGCCGTGAAGCATAGGCAATGACTTTCTCAAGTTGCATTAACACACAACCCAGTCCTTGTATTGACGCGTCGCAATAAACCGCAAAATCGTCTGTGCCTTCAGGTAACGAAAGAATAGGCACGCTACAAAGTCTCTCCTTTAAGTGTTGAAACGCGGATTCTTGTGCATCACCCCAACGATAGGTGACACCCTTCCGGGTTAGTGAAGTGAGAGGTTGCGCAATCTTGGAGAAATCCTTGATAAACCTTCTGTAGTAACCCGCCGAACCCAAGAATTGACGGATTTCGATTGGAGTACGAGGTGCAGACCTGTTGTTGATCGAGTCAACCTTGGATGGATCCACATGAATCCCATCCTCGTTTACCACGTGGCCTAGGAAATGGACTTCACGAAGCCAAAAGTCGCATTTTGAAAACTTGGCATAAAGCTGCTCTGCTCGAAGAAGTTCCAAAATGAGTCACAGATGATGCTCGTGTTCCTCCTGACTCTTAGAATAGATCAGAATGTCGTCGATGAAAACAATAACAAACTTATCCAGGTAAGGTTTGCACACTCGGTTCATGAGATCCATGAAGACCGCAGGTGCATTTGTCAACCCGAAAGGCATGACCAGAAACTCGTAGTGCCTATAACGAGTTATGAATGCTGTCTTGGAGATGTCCTCGTCTCGGACTCTCAGCTGATGATAGCCCGATCTCAAATCAATCTTGGAGTAGAAGCTCGACCCTTGCAGCTGGTCGAATAGGTCATCGATGCGCGGGAGAGGATAACGATTCTTCACAGTCACCTTGTTGAGCTCGTGATAGTCAATACACATTCGGAAGGTACCGTCTTTCTTCTTTACAAACAAAACTGGTGCTCCCCAGGGCGAAGAGCTAGGATGTATGAAACCCTTGTCCAAGAGCTCTTGTAGTTACGTAGAAAGTTCTTCCAATTCTGATGGAGCTAAACGATAAGGTGCATGAGCTATGGGCGCTGCTCCAGGAGCTAGTTCGATTTGAAACTCGACTTGACGATGAGGCGGAAGACCAGGTAATTCCTCAGGAAATACCTCAGGAAAGTCGCGTACAATTGGAATATCTTCAATCTTCTTTTCCTTTGTCGAAGTATCAGTAACGAGAGCTAAAATAGCAGCATGACCCTTTCACAAACACTTTTGGGCCTTAAGGAAAGAGATGATGCCTACGACTGTACCACTCTTGTCACCACGAATCACGTCTTCACCAGAACGAGTGATACGGAGGATTTTCTCCTTGCAAAGAATTTTCGCTTGATGTTGGGACAACCAGTCCATTCCAATGACGATGTCGAAGCTACCAAGAACGATAGGAATGAGGTCGATAGAGAAGGTCTGATCAGCAAGAACAAGATTACAACCCTTAACTATGTGTGTGGCCTCTAGACTTTTACCATTTGCTAGTTCTACAATGTGCTTGGTATTCAAAAGTGTTGGAGTACGCTTAAGCATCTGACTAACTTTTAAGGACACGTAGCTAGTATCAGCACCCGAATCAAATAAAACAGTAACAAAGAAGTCATCCAGTAAGAACTTACCCGTCACAACGTTAGGATCATTCCTCGCTTCACCCTGACCAATCACGAAAACACGTCCCCTGGCACCGTTGCCATCATTGTTACCCCCATTGTTTCCATTTCCCTGATTGTTGTTGTTCTGATTCTGATTCAACTGTGGACAGTGTCTCTTGAAATGACCCTCAGCACCACACTGAAAACATCCCTTGTTACCCTGTTGTTGCTGCTGCTAGTTCTGTGGAGCTTGTGGCTGCTATTGACGATTCTGATTCACAGGACGTGAGCTCCTGCAATCCTTGGCTTCATGACCAAGCTTGTTACATCTCTGACAATGACCCTTGTTTCATGGCCCGCTGTGGTGCAAATTACATCGATTGCACTTATGGTGATTTCCCCTGTATCCACCCTGACCCTGATTCTGATTACCTAAAGATTGCTGACCAGGGCTCTTGTAGTCGTCAGTTCTTCGCTGCTGGGACTGAGACTGAACAGAAGTCGAACCCTTGCTTGAATTTCTATCCCACTTGTGCTTGTTGTCACTAGGAGCATCAGAAGTGGTAGTAGCACTAATACGCTTAGGCAGCTTGTTCTGCTCAACTGCCTGATTAGTGAGGCAATGGGATAGTCGAATGACTTGCTGGATGGTACCAAGGTTAGCTGCAGTCACGTGGCTCTGAATCTCTGGCACTAAACCCTTGAGGTACAGCTCGATACGCTTGATAGGAGGATCTACCATAGTTGGACACAGTGCAGCCAGCTCGTTCGATCTCTTCGTATACGCCTCTATTTCAGACCCCGTCATCTTCAAGTTATAAAACTCTACTTCCAGCTTGTGAATTTCGTCGCGATGACAGTACTCCTCTTTGATTAGATCTTTGAAGTCGTTCCAAGGGGTGGCATTAGCAGCTGCCAACCAAAGCATTTGTACTTGCGCGTTCCACCATGTCAACGCAACTCCTTCGAGTGTTCCAGTAGCAAATTTTACCCTACGAGCCTCAGGGCATTCACACATCTCAAAAACAGACTCGATCTTCTCGAACCAGTGAAGAAGACCTACAGCTCTTTCTGTGCCACTAAAGGTACTAGGTCGACAGTCCATAAAGGTCTTGAACGTACACACGGGAAGTTGAGCATGCTGACCTGTCACGCGAGAAAGAAAAGGCAAAGTTAAGCACAAGAGTTGGTTCGCGAGAGTAGGATCTAAACATCCTAAGATAGGTCGGATTGGCAGGTTATACCTCCTGCAGGAACTGCTGCGAGTGCCTCAGCGACTCGTTCGTTGATTAGAGCCGTCAGCTGGGCTTGAGTCAAGTTCAGACGTCCACTCATGATCTTCATATCAAAGGAAACACAAGTGAGAGAAGTGTCACGAAAATGCATAAGTATGGGATGACAGAAGTGAGCAAGCACACAGGGTTTCAAACAATAGTCGTTATGTTGACTAAGCATACCATGAACCAAGCATTATGCAAACAAATAGACAGGCAATACAAACATAAACCATACCACCTATAGTGTTGAGTCTTGCACGTGGAGCGAAGTGTCGTTGTGGATCGTTGAGCACTGTACAGGTTATAGTCTAGTTTTCTCAAAAAGCTTTTCCCTTTTAAAACCAAGCTCACTATAACCAATGGCTCTGATACCAATCGATGTGACAACCCGAACTTTCAAGGTTAGTGACGTGTAAACGTGTGATCTTAACTCCATTAAACTTAAACGTTTGATAACCCGATTAGATAACTTATTGGAAATTGTTGGGTCTCGTATATTTTGGGCTTTATAACTATACCTTACAAGTATTCACCACATCGGCCCAAATAGAGCTCCTGAGCCCAACTAGTCCTTAGTGTGCCTTGATTGTTCTTTGTGTATGTATTATTTAACTCGTCCCACTTGTGTAGCCCGTAGTAAACATGTGATCGGCCCACTTGTTTTAAGTTGTTAACCTTATATAGGTTCTTGAACGTAAACACCTTGTTAATCTCTTATCACAATAACAAACCCTATTCCTCCTTGTTTGCGTCGGCAGTGGACACCCCTCCCCTCTTCGAAACCCCATTCTTTTGGAACAAGCCTTGTGGTTAGTGTTTCGTATTCATGCTAAATTCTACTCGTTTGATCTTGTTATACATGTGCCTGATTAACGCAAAGTGTCTACATGTGATATGTGATAACTATACTATATGAAAGAAGTAGGTTGTTAGAATGAAAAACAAGTAATCGGCCATGTGGTGTATCAATTGATATGTTGAGTAGAATTGAATGTTTGATAATTGCTTGTGAACTGTTGATGGTCATCGAGTAGGAACCGGGTAGGATCATGATTATTAATGATAAATGGCTAAGTCATAGGGTCACGATTTTATCAGATTTATTGCTCTTAGTTTAGTGAAGCAAATAACAATCGGCTACTCAATTCTAATAATAATACACTGTTGACCTAATGATTGTTGTGTTAACACTAAACTTAACAAATTAGACATGGATTAGATGAGAATGGTGGGTCGAATAACATAGGAAAGTAAACTGGGATGCACATGTAGGGAGGTGATTTGGGCCTTAAGATGTTGGGCTGCATTCGGGAGCAGTGGGTTAATCTTTAGGTTACGCTACATCGGCTTGGGCTGGGAAAAAACCAACGGGCCGCACACACACATATACACTAAATTAATTAAGATGGGCCGGTCAATTGATGTAGCTGAAACGTAAAGCGTTTTGGGCCGGTGGTTTGGGTCTAGACTTAATGTATTGGACCGATCTATAGGATGCACCTCAAAAGGCTTTGCTTGTGTATTCATGAAACGTGTTGATTAAATGTGTATCACTGATTTGTATGTTGTACAATTTGGGCATCAAAGGATTTACTGTTATTTGATTTATACATATGCATGAATGAGGTGTATTGGCTCATGAACTAATTACATGCTAAGAAACTGAGTGGTGATGTTGTCATGATCTATATGGGTGCTATTTATACAATAAATCATGTAATATGTGAAATGTATGCGACTCGAATGTTCATTATGTGACTATGTGATAATTGATGCAAATTGTTACATGCGTGGTTTGATACGTGAGTTGATAGAATGAGATTCTAACTGTTAGTGGTAACCACAATAGGAACTAATTGACCAACTTGGAATACGTGCTTTAATCTTACCGAGCAAACCAAAGGTAAGTTCACACTTTTATAAGGCATGGGATTCCCGGTGGGTTGGGAATGGGTTAAGAAGCTAAAACAAAACCTACATATTCACCTCTAACAGAATATGTACCTCCGTCCTCGGTTGGGAAGGACAACTACATTTAACCTGCGTATTCTCGGTTAGGTAGAGTACGTACCTCCATCCTAGGTTGGGAAGGACGACAACATATAACTTACTAGACAAAACTCTAT
The DNA here is from genome assembly GCA_030545235.1 of Helianthus tuberosus. Taxonomy (NCBI): domain Eukaryota; kingdom Viridiplantae; phylum Streptophyta; class Magnoliopsida; order Asterales; family Asteraceae; genus Helianthus; species Helianthus tuberosus. The sequence continues at coordinate 43,458,100 of CM060426.1, read as the reverse complement.
CATGAAGTCCCTCATTTTTATATCGATTTAATCGCCAGACCAATGGCGAGCGGGTCATTAGTTAATAGCGCTATTAGGGTTGACAAGCCTCACACCGTGCCGGCAGGACGGGCGTGTACTAATGGATCTGGGCACTTAGTCAATGAAGATAGACATTAACGTAGGGCACAACTTCCTCAGTCAGTTGTCGATATGGTAACGGTCTAGTGGTTTACAACATGGGGTAGCCCCCACTGGTTATGGTTTGGGACACAAGGAATTGATTAACTATTGGTTTTTGAAGGAACATATGGTCTATGAAACAACTTTAAACTGAACAACCAACTGTGAACTCGCTCAACTTTGTTGTTGACTCGTTGTTACATGCCTTGCAGGTCGATAGGTACTTAGCAGGAGCTTGCATGGGAGGTGTCGTTGTGGAGCATGGACATTGAGTGTTCATGATGAACTTAAATACTTTTAACTTATGTTTTGGTTTTACATTTTATGCTTCCGCTGTTTAACTTGAATTTGGTTAACTTGTTTTTTAACACCAATTATATTGTGTGGTTGAACTTTTATTTAATTTACTATAGTGTTCAATATGATCGGTGGCTTAATCCTGGTCAGTCACGCCTCCTGCGGTGATACTCCGCTTGTGGATTTTGGGGGTGTGACAATCCGACACTCTCAAGAGATCCAGGGAAAAGTCTCAGAAGAAGATGATGTCATTCATGGCCGACCAGATTGCTCGAGTCGTGCCAAAGATCGTATCTGAGATCCAAGGATCAAACACTCCTCCATCCTCTGTGGACTCAAAAGCCGAGAATCTAAAGCCTACCAAGTTCAACTACAAACATTTCATCTCTTGCAACCCTAAGCCTTTCACGGGCAGTGATGGGGTGACCGCTATGCTCGAGTGGTTTGACAGCATCGAGGTTACCTTCATCAACAGCTAATGCCCAGAGCATCTAAAGACTAGGAGTGCAACGGGAATGTTTCAAGGCAGAGCGTTGGAGTGGTGGTCGAATGAGAGAAACATCCGTTCTAATGAGAAAGCCTATGCTCTTCCATGGGCTGAGGTGCGTGAGCTAATGATGCTTGAGTTCTTCCCTCCCCATGAACAGCTGATGCTTGAAGAAGAGTTCTGGCACTTGAAGCAGATTGGTGATGATAATCTGGCTTATACTACCTATTTCAAGCAGCTCAGCTTGATCATACCTCACTTGGTTTCTACTCCTAAGCGCATGATAACTAAGTACATCAATGGTCTACCTCCTGCTATGCGTGATTCTATCGAAGCAGCTCAACTCAAAACTATTGAGGAAGTCTATCGTCTTGCAGCTAGTCTCAACAACAACCACGTTCGTGATAAGCAGTTTGCTACTCCTGCTCCCCCTAAGTCTGCATATCAAGTCACCCAGCAGCTAAGTGGCAGAAAGAACAAGAGGAGGAAGTCACAGGGTTCAGGATGCAATGCTATTGTGCCTGCTGCAAACCCTGCTGCTAAACATGCTCCTGCTGCTACTGTTCAGAACCCTCATGCTCCTGAAGTCAAGAGGCAGTACACTGGGCCTCACCCCAACTGTGCAACTTGCAACTTTCATCATCCTGCTACTTCTGCATGTCGTTTGTGTACCAACTGCAATCGCTATGGTCACACGACTCCCTATTGCTGTCAAGCTAATCTGGCCCAACCAGCTCAGCAAGCCCCAGCTCAGGCAGCCTTACTAGCTCTTCCAGCTCCTCAGCAGAATCCTAAGCCAGTCAATGTTGTTCGTGCATGCTACAAGTGTGGAGATACTACTCACCTCCGTAAACAGTGTCCTCAGCTGAACCAGGACCAACAGCCAGCTGCTCGTGGACGAGCGTTCAATCTTAATGCTACCCAGGCGTGTAACGACAATGACGTCGTTAATGGTACGTTTCTCGTGAATAACCTTTACGCTTCGATACTATTTGATACTGGTGCTGACAGAAGCTTTGTGTCCGTAGAATTTGAATCCTTGTTAAACCGTGCACACTCTAAGTTACCTAAGTCATTTTCGGTCAAGATTGCCGATGGGAAATCTATTCTAGTTGATTCTATTCTCAGTGGTTGTTCTTTGACTCTTAACGACCACGTGTTTACTATTGATCTAATACCCATGCAATTGGGTAGTTTTGATGTCATAATCGGTATGGATTGGTTGCGTAAGAATCATGCCGAGATTGCTTGTCACGATAAGTTTGTTCGTTTACCTCTTTCGTCCGGCGATATTTTGCATGTCTATGAAGACCGACCTTCCAAAGGACTGAAGTTGATGTCGTGCACTCAAGCGAACAGACGCTTACGTAAACAGAACTTTGCCTTCTTGGCTCACGTAGTGGAACAAAAGGGCAAGGGGAAGAACATAAGTGACGTTCCAGTAGTGTGTGATTTCCCTGATGTCTTTCCTGAAGATCTTCCTGGTCTTCCTTCTCCTAGGTCCGTTGACTTTCGTACTGATCTCATACCTGGTGCGACTCCTGTCACCAAGGCTCCTTATCGACTTGCACCTTCCGATATGCAAGAATTATCCAGCTAACTGCAAGAATTACTCGACAAAGGATTCATTCGTCCAAGTACCTCTCCGTGGGGTGCTCCCGTACTGTTCGTCAAGAAGAAAGATGGTTCGTTTCGTATGTGTATCGACTACCGTGAACTTAATAAGCTTACCGTTAAGAATCGTTATCCTCTCCCTCGTATCGATGATCTATTTGAACAACAACAAGGCGCGTCCTGCTTCTCAAAGATCGATCTTCGTTCTGGTTATCATCAGCTCCGTGTTCTCGAAGATGATGTACCTAAAACTGCTTTTCGTACTCGTTATGGACACTACAAGTTCGTAGTAATGCCTTTTGGATTGACCAACGCACCCGCCGTGTTCATGGATCTTATGAATCGTGTGTTTAAACCTTATCTTGATCGTTTTGTGATAGTCTTTATTGATGATATTCTCATTTATTCTAAAACTAAAGCAGATCATGCTCGTCATTTACGCTTGATGCTTGAACTTCTACATGGTGAACGCTTATATGCTAAATTTTCTAAGTGTGAGTTTTGGATTGATGAAGTATAATTTCTTGGTCATGTCGTTAGTAAGCAAGGTATTCATGTTGACCCGTCTAAAATCGAAGCTGTAAAGAATTGGAGTATGCCTAAATCTGCATCTGAGATTCGTTCCTTCCTAGGATTGGCAGGTTATTACCACTGATTCATCTCGGACTTCTCTAAGATCGCCGTTCCTCTCACTTTGTTGACTCAAAAAGAGAGACCTTTTGCTTGGGGTCCCGAGCAAGAGGAATCTTTTCGGACTCTTAAGACTCTTTTGTGTAACGCTCCTGTACTTACTCTCCCTGACGGGAATGACGATTTCATGGTATATTGTGATGCCTCGAACCGTGGTTTGGGTTGTGTACTCATGTAGCGGGACAAGGTTATTGCCTATGCCTCTCGTCAACGCAAGATACATGAGAAAAACTATACTACTCATGATCTGGATCTTGGTGCAGTTGTGTTTGCGTTAAAGATCTGGCGACACTACCTGTATGGTACTAAGTGTGTGGTTTTCACCGACCATAAGAGCCTTCAACATATCTTTGACCAAAAGGAACTGAATATGCGACAAAGACATTGGGTGGAATTGCTTAACGCCTACGACTGCGAAATTCGCTATCATCCTGGCAAGGCGAATGTAGTGGCCGACACTCTTAGTCGTAAAACTCATGTTAATGCTATTCGTATCTCTAGTGATCTCCATGCGTGTATTCGTGAAGCTCAGTTTTCGTCAGCTAATAAAGGTAGCCTATTTGTTGAAATTCATGGTGCTAATGTGGATCAACTCGAAACTAAGTCGGATGGACTTCAATACTATCTCAATCGCATCTGGGTGCCAGATCGCGATAACCTCCATGAGCTCATTATGAATGAGGCTCACAAGTCTCGTTACTCTATTCATCCAGGTGCTGATAAGATGTACCATGACTTGCGTATGACTTATTGGTGGCCTGGTATGAAAAAGGACATTGATGTCTATGTTTCGAAATGCCTTACTTGCACGAAGGTAAAGGCTGAACATCAGCGTCATTCTGGACTCTTAGAGCAACCCGAAATCCCAGTTTGGAAATGGGATAGCATCGCTATGGACTTTATTACTATACTGCCCGTACACCTTCTGGTCACGATAGTATCTGGGTGATCGTTGATTGTTTGACCAAATCATCCCACTTTCTTCCGTATCATGAAGATTATAAAGTGGAGAAGCTTGCTCGAATCTATACTGATGAGATTATATGCCATCACGGCATACCTATTGACATAATCTCTGACCGTGATGGTCGTTTTACTTCACGTCTTTGGCAAACCTTTCAGTCCGCTATGGGTTCTCATTTGAATCTTAGCACGGCCTTTCATCCCCAAACGGATGGACAGACCGAGCGTACTATTCAAACCCTAGAGGATATGCTCCGTTCTTGTGTCATCGACTTTGGTGGTAACTGGGATGTACATTTACCATTGATTGAGTTCTCGTACAACAACAGCTATCATTCCCGTATTCAGATGGCTCCTTTCGAAGCTTTGTATGGACGCAAGTGTCGATCTCCTCTCAGCTGGCATGAGGTTGGTGATAAGCAGTTTACTGGCCCTGAAATCATTCAGGAAACAACGGACAAGATTCTTCAGATCCATGATAACTTGATCAAGGCTAGGAGCAGACAAAAGAGCTATGCTGATATAAGGCGCAAGCCTCTGGAATTTGATGTTGGTGATCGAGTTCTTCTCAAGGTATCTCCCTGGAAGGGAGTAGTTCACTTTGGTAAGAAGGGAAAGCTCGCTCCTCGCTATGTGGGTCCTTTCACGATACTCGAAAGGATTGGCAAGGTGGCGTACAGACTCGACCTGCCACAAGAACTAAACAATTTGCATCTAACCTACGTAAATGCCTAGCCGACGAGGAACTACAGGTTCCCCTTGAAGACTTGCAAATAAACGAAGTTGTACACTTCGTGGAGAAACCTGTCGAAATCATGAATCAGGGCGTCAAGCGACTGAGACACAGCAAGATTCCCATAGTCAAGGTTCGATGGGAAGGAAAGTGCGACGCCGAATTCACTTGGGAACTTAAAAGCGAGATGAAGACCAAGTATCTGCAGCTCTTCGAGCAGTCTTCTTCCTAGATTTCGGGGACGAAATCTCCTAAAGGAGGGGAGACTGTAACACATGCGTCCCTGAACTTTTAACTATTGTCAATTTTAGTCCCTAAACTATATGATTCTTGATACTTTAGATACTTTGAATCTTTATATGCTTGATCCTTAATACTATGATTCTTGATACTTAAGCTAGATTCTTGATTCTTGATACTTAATACTATGAGACTTGATACTTAACTCTAGACACTTGATTCTTGAGACTTGATACTTGATTCCTGAGGCTTGATTCTTGATACTTGATACTTTGGTGCTTGACTCTTAAGACTCGTGCAACTTGAGACTTGGTTGAACGAGAGACTGAAGACTTGTCACTGGCGGAAACTATGAAACTTGGAAACTTTGGTGTTAATAATATAATCTAGATATGTGATATTATTACACAATAATAATATGCAACGCTTGATCTAACTCGCAAAACGAATCAAAGATGGGAAACGGAAAGGGTGGGATTGACCGAATGGCAATCCGATCGGATGACCATCCGATCGGATGACCATCTGATCGGATGACCATCCGATCGGAGGGCCATTTGATCAAAGTGCCATCCGATCCGTGCCACACCGCCTTAACCTTCCTCTCTAACACTATAAATAGGCCTGTTACATCATTCTCACTGATGTGATAGCCTCCTTCGACCAAGACGCACGCACTCCCACTTTTCTTCCATTTCTCGACGATTTCGGTACGTTTTACACTAGATTCTTGTACATCTTTGATCTCTACACTATTTTCTACGAGATTCTCCTTTGAAATCTCACTTTTCACCGTGAAATCTCTGAGATTTGAGCTCTTGGGGGTGACGTCATCATGGCTGTTTGTACAAACAAGTTGTGTGATGTCAATCATGTCAAGATCTAGCTCAGATCTAAGGAATTTCATACGTGGTAACACGAACCTTCACTGAAATCTAAACTTTTCAGCTAAAACCCATGTTATCTTCTATCTTTCTTAAATTTGTCACTTAAAATGGTGGAATCCGGAACCAAATGGACTGCAGACTTGATGATAAGTCTGGAGTCGGCTTGGAAATGGATTGTTGCCGAAGAAGATGACTGGGGTTCGGATTCTGACATAACACTGTCATGAACAGACGTCTGATCGAACAGGGTGATTCCTATCCGATCAGACTGACTTGTCACACCCCCAAAAATCCACATGCGGAGTATCACCGCTAGGAGGCGTGACTGACCAGGATCAAGCCACCAATCATATTGAACAAGCATGTAAGTAAACATAATTCAACCAAACAATATGAAAGGTGTTCAAAAAAAACCAAAGCATAGTTAAGTGTTTAGCGGAAGCATAATTGTAAACCCATTGGAAGAATTAAATACGAAATAAAGTAATGTTCATAGCATGGCACACACTGCCAAGTCCCACAACGACCGTTCCTCCCTGTACAAGCTCCATGAGTACCTAATGACCTGCAAGGCATGTAGCAACGAATCAACAACAAAGCTGAGCGAGTTCACAGTTGGTTGTTTGGTTATAGTATTCATTTCGTAAATCGTATGTTCGTTTTGTAAACCATGTATCGTATTAATTTGTATCGCGGCCTTCCAGGCATGTTTGCGATGATTAGCGGGGGCTTCCCATGTGTTACTAGACCACGCGTATCGACTGCTACGAAAAAGTAAGAGGTGCCCTAAGTCAATGTCTATCAGCATTGACCCTTTGCCCATAGTCCATTAGTACACGCCCGTCCGACTGGCACGGTGTGAGGTTTGTTAAACCTAATAGCGCTATTAACTAATGACCCGCTCGCCATAGGCCTCGGCGATTAAGTCGATAAATGAGGGACTTCATTTGATAGAGTTGATGGTCTTATAGTCGTGTACGTAGGTTTTACGTACGTGCCCTTCAATCCGAGGACAGTAGTCAGTATAAGTGTACGTAGGTTTTACGTACGTGCCCTTCAATTCGAGGACAGTAATAAGTAGTTTAATAGTAATGGTTGTACGAGTAGTTAATCAATCCCATTCCCAACCCACCGGGAATCCCATGCCTTGGCTAGTGTGAACTCACCTTGGTTTGCTCGGCAGATACACAGAAAGGTCAAGTCTAGCTGCTAGTGGTCAACCACGTCCTAACATGGTTACCGTACAAGTCAGGTTTTGGTTTCAAGTAGTGCACATAAGTATCACATAAGCTAGCAGATAAAGAACACACATAGATCATGGCAACACGCATCATCACGTTTAACAGTTATAACGTATTCAACTTGTGCAATTAAAAGATTGGGCTCGCACAAGCATAGTGGCCTTGTGCGAGTCATCCGTTGGAGCCCACTAATACCCGGCCCAATATCAAGAACCCAACAAAACTATAAGCATGAACACGGCCCAAATAACATGTCTTGTGCGATCCGGATAGCTTGTACGATCCGGTCGACTTGTGCGATCCGATTGGGTTGTGCGATCAGAACTAGCCCAGCCCAACTTGTATACCCGGCCCAAACGTTAAACAACTTATGCGATCCAACAGTCTTGTGCGACTGGGGACCTCTTGTGCGATCAGGTCTTCTTGTGTGACCAGATCAGCTTGTGCGACTAGGCTTCTTGTGCGAATGGACCTCTTGTGCGACCAAGAGGTCTTGTGCGAAGGGTTTAAACATCCGAATATTATGTCATTCGGTTAAAATCATTCAATAGTTTCCTTATTTACACTTTATCAATTAACAAATTTCCAACTATCCATTTAACATACAATCGATCAAACTGAGCATATTCTAATCAATTCTCATGAACCCTAACATGATCATAATCATGAACAATAATCAAGACACTTAAACATATCCATCTAGGGGTTTCAAACCATCATATAACACCTCATGATCGACCCTACAACTAACCCGATTTCAGCAAACGTGCAGCCGATTAACAAATATTCGGTTCTTAAAACAATAATATGAAATCCGATTAGCATGAACATTATCCAGTACACATATGCAAGACGATTTCATGCACATCAACGATTAATGATTTAAACCACATTCAATCACAAGATATCATTAACTCATCATGCAATCAATCCGAAAACAAGACATGATAGCCGATTAACATTATCATACATATCCGATTCACAAGAACATCATCATTCATACACACTATATCATGGCATCCATAATATCATTTAACAACAACATCATAGAACACTAACCGGTTAGAGAAGAAACAAGGATTGATCCGAACAAGGAAAGATCTTCGATGGAGAGGATGTTTGGCTGCCGTCGGGTTCGTGAGGGAGAGAGAGAGCACTAGGGTTTGAGTGGTGTTGTGTGTTTAACAAACGAATGAGAAGTATACCCCTTTCTCCCAATGCTATGCGTGTAAAAGAAGAAGTGGGCCGAACCCCCTTAATGGGTTGCCCATTCGGTTCAAGTTCAACAGAAGTGGGCCGAGAGTAGTAAAGCCCAAAGGCTTGTGCGTTCGAGTTGCTATTGTGCTATTGGCTTCTTTCGTGTGATTATACATACATATACATACAAGCGCAACACATATTCACATAACATTCACTTATAACATTCATTAAACTAACATGTCAACTAGTCACATAACATTCAAGCATGTTACATCAAGATACAATGAAGGGTTCTAAATTACGAGTTGTCACATTATCCCCAAGTTGAAAGGAATTTCGTCCCGAAATTTGGTACGTACTCACTGAGGAAGCTAGTTAAGTTGCATGGTTTTCCTGGTTTTCTTGGGGTGTCACATCCTCCCCCCGTTGATCTGGAATTTCGTCCCGAAATTCCGTAGCTTCAGCCTCAGTAGTGGTTGTACTGTTTGCGAATAGTTGGGGATACTTTTGTTTCATTTGATCTTCGCGTTCCAAGGTGAACTCCGGGCCGCAACGTGAGTTCCAACGAACTCGAACGAGAGGTATTCTAGTGCGCTTGAGGACCTTAACATCCCGGTCCGTGATTTCAACTGGTTCTTCGACGAATTGTAACTGCTCGTCGATAGTGAGCTCCTTCAAAGGAACTACGAGAGTCTCATCTGACAGACACCTCTTCAGATTTGACACGTGAAAGACGTTGTGAACTGCACTGGGTTCTGCTGGTAAGTTCAGTTTGTAGGCCACCTTGCCTATTTTCTCGATGACTTCAAAAGGTCCCACGTATCGTGGGTTAAGTTTGCCTCGTTTACCAAAACGAACCACACCCTTCCAGGGTGAAACTTTGAGTAGCACTCGCTCCCCAACCTGGAGTTCGAGTGGTTTCCTGTCCTTATCGGCGTAACTTTTCTGACGGTCACGAGCTGCCGCCATTCGTTGTCGTATTTGAGCAATTCGTTCTGTTGTGTCTCCCACAAGTTCTGGACCGGTGATCTGACTATCCCCCACCTCTGCCCAACAAAGAGGTGATCGACATTTACGCCCGTACAATGCCTCAAACGGAGCAGCTTTAATGTCGGTGTGGTAGCTGTTATTGTACGAAAATTCCACAAGTGGCAGATGCTTTTCCCAGCCGTTGCCAAAATCAATTACACATGCCCGAAGCATGTCTTCTAAAGTTTGAATAGTGCGCTCAGACTGCCCATCCGTCTGAGGGTGATAAGCTGTGCTCATGTCTAATCGTGAGCCAAAGGACTTGTGCATTGCTTGCCATAGTTCTGAAGTAAAACGTACATCATGATCAGAGATAATAGAAGTGGGCACTCCGTGCCTCGAGACTACTTCCTTAAGATAAATGTCTGCTAATGTGGAGAACTTATCCGTTTCCTTGATAGCCAAGAAGTGAGCAGACTTTGTGAGTCGATCCACGATCACCCAAATAGTATCGTTACCACGTTGAGATCTAGGCAGGCCAGTAACAAAATCCATGGAAATTTGCTCCCATTTCCATTGTGGTATTTCTGGTTGTTGGAGTAGGCCTGAAGGTTTCTGATATTCCGTCTTGACTCTCGCACAAGTCAAGCACTTGCTAACGTACGTTGCTATGTAAGCTTTCATGCTAGGCCACCAATACGTAGTTTTGATATCGTGGTACATCTTATCCGAACCAGGATGTACCGAGTAGCGAGACTTGTGTGCCTCATCCATCACAAGCTCTCGTAGGTTGCCATAGAGTGGGACCCAAATGCGTCCTGTTACGTAGTAAGCACCGTCTTCCTTCTGTTCTAATCGTTGCCTTGAGCCAAGTAGGGCTTCAGCCCTGACGTTTTCTGGTTTCAATACTTCCACCTGAGCATTTCGTATCTGTGCAGGAAGACTAGATTGAATCGTGAGTTGTAAAGCTCGTACGCGCTTAGGCGCAGTGTCCTTCCGACTGAGGGTGTCAGCCACCACATTGGATTTGCCTGGGTGGTACCTGATCGAGCATTCGTAATCATTCAGTAGCTCAACCCATCATCGTTGTCGCATATTCAGTTCCTTCTGTTTGAAGATATGCTCGAGACTCCTGTGATCTGTGTAGATGGCGCACTTGGTACCGTACAGGTAGTGTCTCCATATCTTAAGTGCAAAAACAGCAGCTCCCAGCTCTAGGTCGTGTGTAGTGTAGTTCCTTTCATGAACTTTAAGTTGGCGTGAGGCGTAGGCTATAACTTTATCCCGCTGCATCAATACACAACCAAGACCCTGAATGGATGCGTCGCAGTAAACCACAAAGTCGTCTGTACCCTCTGGCAATGAAAGGATAGGTGCACTGCAAAGTCTATCCTTTAAGTGCTGAAATGCTAATTCCTGTGTGTTTCCCCATCGATAAACAACGCCTTTCTGCGTCAGTGAGGTGAGGGGCTGTGCAATCTTGGAGAAGTCCTTGATGAATCTTCTGTAGTAACCTTCCAAGCCCAAGAATTGGCGAATTTCCGTTGGTGTACGAGGCGCAGGCCAATTCTTAATCGAGTCTACCTTAGATGGGTCAACGTGAATCCCATCCTTGTTCACCACATGGCCTAAGAAATGGACTTCACGAAGCCAGAAGTCGCATTTTGAAAACTTGGCGTACAACTGTTCTGTTCGAAGGAGTTCCAAAATGAGTCGTAGATGCTGCTCGTGTTCCTCCTGACTCTTCGAATAGATCAGGATGTCGTCGATGAAAACTATTACGAACTTGTCCAGGTAAGGCTTGCACACTCTATTCATCAAATCCATGTAGACCGCAGGTGCGTTTGTCTGCCCAAAAGGCATGACCAAAAACTCATAGTGGCCATATCGAGTTCTAAAGGCTGTTTTGGAGACGTCCTCCTCTCGGACTCTCAGCTGATGATATCCTGATCTCAAATCAATCTTTGAATAATAGCTCGACCCTTGCAGCTGGTCGAATAGGTCGTCGATGCGTGGAAGAGGATAGCGATTCTTCACAGTCACCTTGTTGAGTTCACGGTAGTCGATGCACATTCTGAAAGTACCGTCCTTCTTCTTCACAAACAGGACTGGAGCTCCCCAGGGCGAAGAGCTAGGACGAATAAAACCCTTATCCAAGAGTTCTTGGAGTTGCGTAGAAAGTTCTTCCAACTCTGATGGGGCTAAGCGATACGGTGCACGAGCTATGGGCGCTGCTCCAGGAGCTAGCTCGATTTGGAATTCGACTTGGCGATGAGGCAGAAGACCAGGTAATTCCTCGGGGAATACCTCAGGATAATCGCGTACAATCGGAAAATCTTCTATCTTCTTCTCTTTCTTCGAGGTGTCAGTAACAAGAGCCAAAATTGCAGTGTGGCCCTTACGTAAACATTTCTGGGCCTTAAGAAAAGAGATGATGCTCACAACAGCACCACTCTTGTCACCACGAATCAATAGAGGTTCATCACCTGGGCGAGGAATACGAACAATTTTCTCGTTGCAAAAAATCTCTGCTTGGTGTTGGGATAACCAGTCCATCCCTATGACAACGTCGAAACTACCCAGGGTGATAGGAAGGAGGTCGATTGAGAAAGTATGACCAGCAAGAACAAGGTTACAACTCTTGACTACGTGCGTGACCTCTAAATTTTTACCATTAGCTAACTCTACAGTGTGCTTGGTGTTCAATAGTGTTGGGGTACGCTTAAGCATTTGGCTAACCTTTAAAGACACGTAGCTAGTATCGGCACCCGAATCAAATAAGACAGTAACGTAAAAGTTGTCGAGAAGGAACTTACCCGTCACCACGTTGGGATCATTCCTCGCTTCACCTTGACCAATAACGAATACACGACCCCTTGCGCCATTGCCGTTGTTACCCCCGTTGTTTCCATTCCCCTGATTGTTATTATTGTTATTGTTCTGGTTCTGAATCAGCTGGGGACAATTTCTCTTGATGTGGCCTTCAGCTCCACACTGATAACATCCCTTGTTGTCTCGTTGTTGCTGCTGCTGGTCTTATGGAGCTGGTGATTGTTGTCGCTGGTTCTGATTCGCAGGTCGTAAGCTCCTACAATCCTTAGCTTCATGACCCATCTTGAGACACCTCTGGCAACGACCCTTGTTGCACTGACCACTGTGGTGTCTGTTGCATCTGTTGCACTTTGGAAGGTTTCCTCGATAACCACCTTGCCCTTGGCTACCAGAAGATTGCTGACCAGGGATCTTGTAGTCTTCAGTTCTTCTCTGCTGAGACTGAGACTGAACAGAAGTTGAACCTTTGCTCGAAGCTCCATCCCACTTACGCTTGTTGTCGCCATGAGTTTCAGAAGCAGCTGTAGCACTAATACGCTTTGGTAACATGTTCTGCTCCACCGCCTGATCAGTGAGGCGATGGGCCAATTGTACAACTTGCTGGATGGTGGCTAGGTTGGCTGAAGTCACATGACTTTGGATTTCTGGCACCAAGCCCTTGAGATAAAGTTCGATACGCTTAATTGGAGGGTCCACCATGGTAGGACACATAATAGCAAGCTCATTTGATCTTTTTGTATAAGCTTCAATCTCTGACCCCGTCATCTTGAGGTTGAAGAACTCGACTTCCAGTTTGTGAATTTCGTCACGATTGCAGTATTCTTCCTTGATCATCTCCTTAAAATTGTTCCATGGGGTGGCGTTAGCAGCAACCAACCCCAGCCTTTGAACCTGAGCGTTCCACCACATGAGCGTTAAACCCTCTAGAGTACCGGTAGCATACTTCACCCTGCGAGCCTCAGGGCATTCACACATCTCGAACACAGATTCTAGCTTTTCAAACCAGTGGAGGAGACCTACAGCTCCTTCAGTGCCGCTAAAAGTAGTGGGTCGGCAGTCCATAAAATTTTGAAGGTGCACACAAGTGGCTGAGCATGTTGACCTGTTGTGGGTGCAAGAAAGGACAAAGTTTAACACAAAGGTAGGTTCACGAGAGTAGGACCTAAAGATCCTAGAACGAGTTTAAACTACAGGGTATACCTCCTGCCTGTGCGGCTGCAAGTGCCGCAGCAACTTGTTCGTTAATTAGAGCCGTCAACTGGGCTTGTGTCATGTTAACGCGTCCAGACATGATCTTCATATCAAGGGAAACATGAGTGAGAAGGGTTCGCGAAAGTGCGATGACAGAAGAGAGTAAGCACACATGTGTTTTAAATTAACAGTTGCTACGTTTATCTAAGCATACTGAAAGCAAAGTTCTACGTAATCTAGCAAGTAGGCAATAAAACATATACCATATCACCTAGAATGTCGAGCCTTGCACGTGGAGCGAAGCGTCGTTGTGGATCGTAGAGCACTGTACAGGTTATAGTCTGGTTTTAACAAAAACGTTTTCCCTTATTAAAACCAAGTTCTCTATAACCAATGGCTCTGATACCAATCTGTCACACCCCCAAAAATCCACACGCGGAGTATCACCGCTTGGAGGCGTGACTGACCAGGATCAAGCCACCAATCATATTGAATAAGCATGTAAGTAAACATAATTCAACCAAACAATATGAAAGGTGTTCAAAAAAAAACCAAAGCATAGTTAAGTGTTTAGCGGAAGCATAATTGTAAACCCATTGGAAGAATTAAATACGAAATAAAGTAATGTTCATAGCATGGCACACACTGCCAAGTCCCACAACGACCGTTCCTCCCTGTGCAAGCTCCATGAGTACCTAATGACCTGCAAGGCATGTAGCAACGAATCAACAACAAAGCTGAGTGAGTTCACAGTTGGTTGTTTGGTTATAGTATTCGTTTCGTAAATCGTATGTTCGTTTTGTAAACCATGTATCGTATTAATTTGTATCGCGGCCTTCCAGGCATGTTTGCGATGATTAGCGGGGGTTTCCCATGTGTTACTAGACCACGCGTATCGACTGCTATGAAAAAGTAAGAGGTGCCCTAAGTCAATGTCTATCAGCATTGACCCTTTGCCCATAGTCCATTAGTACACGCCCGTCCGACTGGCACGGTGTGAGGTTTGTTAAACCTAATAGCACTATTAACTAATGACCCGCTCGCCATAGGCCTCGGCGATTAAGTCGATAAATGAGGGACTTCATTTGATAGAGTTGATGGTCTTATAGTCGTGTACGTAGGTTTTACGTACGTGCCCTTCAATCCGAGGACAGTAGTCAGTATAAGTGTACGTAGGTTTTACGTACGTGCCCTTCAATCCGAGGACATTAATAAGTAGTTTAATAGTAATGGTTGTACGAGTAGTTAATCAATCCCATTCCCAACCCACCGGGAATCCCATGCCTTGGCTAGTGTGAACTCACCTTGGTTTGCTCGGCAGATACACAGAAAGGTCAAGTCTAGCTGCTAGTGGTCAACCACGTCCTAACATGGTTACCGTACAAGTCAGGTTTTGGTTTCAAGTAGTGCACATAAGTATCACATAAGCTAGCAGATAAAGAACACACACAGATCATGGCACACGCATCATCACGTTTAACAGTTATAACGTATTCAACTTGTGCAATTAAAAGATTGGGCTCGCACAAGCTTAGTGGCCTTGTGCGAGTTATCCGTTGGAGCCTACTAATACCCGGGCCAATATCAAGAACCCAACAAAACTATAAGCATGAACACGGCCCAAATAACATGTCTTGTGCGATCCGGATAGCTTGTACGATCCGATCGACTTGTGCGATCCGATTGGGTTGTGCGATCAGAACTAGCCCAGCCCAACTTGTATACCCGGCCCAAACGTTAAACAACTTGTGCGATCCAACAGTCTTGTGCGACTGGGGACCTCTTGTGCGATCAGGTCTTCTTGTGTGACCAGATCAGCTTGTGCGACTAGGCTTCTTGTGCGAATGGACCTCTTGTGCGACCAAGAGGTCTTGTGCGAAGGGTTTAAACATCCGAATATTATGTCATTCGGTTAAAATCATTCAATAGTTTCCTTATTTACACTTTATCAATTAACAAATTTCCAACTATCCATTTAACATACAATCGATCAAACTGAGCATATTCTAATCAATTCTCATGAACCCTAACATGATCATAATCATGAACAATAATCAAGACACTTAAACATATCCATCTAGGGGTTTCAAACCATCATATAACACCTCATGATCGACCCTACAACTAACCCGATTTCAGGAAACATGCAGCCGATTAACAAACATTCGGTTCTTAAAACAATAATATGAAATCCGATTAGCATGAACATTATCCAGTACACATATGCAAGCCGATTTCATGCACATCAACGATTAATGATTTAAACCACATTCAATCACAAGATATCATTAACTCATCATGCAATCAATCCGAAAACAAGACATGATAGCCGATTAACATTATCATACATATCCGATTCACAAGAACATCATCATTCATACACACTATATCATGGCATCCATAATATCATTTAACAACAACATCATAGAACACTAACCGGTTAGAGAAGAAACAAGGATTGATCCGAACAAGGAAAGATCTTCGATGGAGAGGATGTTTGGCTGCCGTCGGGTTCGTGAGGGAGAGAGAGAGCACTAGGGTTTGAGTGGTGTTGTGTGTTTAGCAAACGAATGAGAAGTATACCCCCTTTCTCCCAATGCTATGCGTGTAAAAGAAGAAGTGGGCTGAACCCCCTTAATGGGTTGCCCATTCGGTTCAAGTTCAACAGAAGTGGGCCGAGAGTAGTAAAGCCCAAAGGCTTGTGCGTTCGAGTTGCTATTGTGCTATTGGCTTCTTTCGTGTGATTATACATACATATACATACAAGCGCAACACATATTCACATAACATTCACTTATAACATTCATTAAACTAACATGTCAACTAGTCACATAACATTCAAGCATGTTACATCAAGATACAATGAAGGGTTCTAAATTACGAGTTGTCACACGACTGAACACTGACGTATTTACCGTTGTCTCGATACGTACCAAGCCGTCACCGTCAAACTAGAAACTTAGAAATTTTCAAGGCTACAAAAGGGACAAAAGTCGCTTCAAACGAATGGCAATCCGATCGGACTGCCGTCCGATCGAACCGCCATCCGATCGAAGTGGCCTGATATGAACACTTAGTTAACCATCTTTTGAAAACTAATCTTTGGATCGAATGACCATTGGACCGAATGGCCATCCGTACGGATGACCATCCGATCGGATGGCGATCCGTCCCAGCACACAGATGTCAGTCGACCGGATGACCATCCGATCGGATGGCCATCCGATCAGGTGTCTGATTCGACACTTGTATGTTTCTCGTTATTCTGTCCGACGCTTATCTATTGTAATCTAATCAGGCTAAACCTAAAAGAGCTCCCTTTGATCCAATAACAGTTTATACTATTAAGCAATCACTGTGAGTATACTCGATCCCTTTTTGTTTTAAACTTTGGGATGTAACATGTATTCTATGAAACTTGAAACTTGATACTTTTGAATCTAAACTCTATCCTATGTGAATGTGATACTTGTGATACTTGTGATTCTTGATTCTTGATTCTTTATGCTATGTGAACGTTTAATCCAGAGTGTGTAGTTCCGCCTTAACAATAATAGCGCTATAGGAAGATGCACCTCCCCATTATTGTCGGGGGTATTGTTAGGAGGATTCTAGTTTTCATTGAGTCTTGGGAAAACACCAAAGCATCGGGACACTTGGGCTGCGAACACTAGCATGGCTGAAACTATTTTATTCATTTGCATTGAGGATATGAGTCTTTTTAATCTATTATGCTATATACTCAAACTTGTATACTCGTCGGTACATTTTTGTACTGACTTTATTTTAATACATGTTGCAGGCTGATAGGATGCTATGGAAACAAGTGAAATAAGCTAGGATTGATGCTTAGAAACTCGCCTAGTTTAAACTATCAAACCTGGAACAATGTTTTGTGGTTGTATTTGATACTCAGTCTTGTGTTGATGTGTTAGACAAATTTTGCATGAAACTTAATTAATCTATATTGAAACTTTGTCGTTATGGAATCTCATGAGTAATCTGAACGCTTAGTGCCGCACGCCGATGTTTCCGACATCGGTTGGGGTGTGACAACCACCACTGTCCACCACCACCACCACTCACCGTCCAACATCACCACCACCCACCACCACCGCCCGTACACCACCACCAGTTTATTTTTGAATTCTACATACGTTAAAAAACAAACAACATTCTTCTTGCAAATTTCAAAGGTTTGGTCCACATCTTCTTCTACAAATGTCTGCAAATGTGTTTCTGCAGACATTTTATCTCTTAAAAAACAAACATCACCTTAGTGTAATTACATGGATATGTATAAAGAAGTAAATGTCAGAATTATTATGAGATCTAATAAAAGCTCCGAAAATGATTTAAAACTAGGGGTGTTTAGAAAAATCCGAAACCAAATAAAAACCGAAAACCGAACTGTAATCGAAAAAACCGATCCGAATAACGAAATCGGTGTTTGGTTTGGTTTTTGATCGAAACCGAATTGTGAATTTGGTTTGGTTTTGGTTCCATATATTTTTTTATTTAGTTTATTTGGATAACCGAATAAACCGCTAATTTAATTAATTATTAAAAAAAATAATAATATTTAATAAACCATATAAATTTTATTGGCCCACATGATAAATATAAAGCCTAACTCACAAATTAAGCTCACTCATTTCTATAGTTTTACTCTTTAATATATAATGAGGGTTTCTAAATTTTCACATATAAGGTTAAAAGATGATCTATGTTAGACTATTTCTAAATCTTATGTTCTATGTTTGAATTTTAAACTTCGTAGTTGTGTGTACAACTATCTTCTGAATGTGATTGTTTTATTTTGCATTGCATTGAAACTTTCTTTTATTTACATATCGTTCGGTTTAAATTAGTTGCTGACTTGATGTTCGGAAGTTGGAACACAAACATAAATTATAAATATAAATTAGGAAAAAATGTACTTAAGAACAATTTGGTTAAATTTGGTTTGTTTGGTTTTTAACTGAATTCAAACTGAATTGAATTTGGTTTTTTTTTAATCATAAACTGCAATATCATTCCACACGAAAAGGGCAATTACAAAGCATTGGCAGGTAGTCGGGCAACAAGTTGCGCCGCCACCCCCTTTTGAATAGAAAACCCAATTCTACTAAATACATAGTTTGAAACCTTTAGCGACGAAGAATTACTATTAACGACTTTTTGAACCCGATTCAAAAGTCGCACAGCGTCAGGAGCGAGACCACCAAAGGTATCAAACGCAAACAGGACAAACACATGTTGATTCTCTAGGCAGGCTTTCTCATGTTTTGTCACTTTGCTCGCCTCTGCCTTGAGCACCGCTTGCCCTACGGCAAAGCACTTGTCCTTGAGCCCGACAAGGGGGGAGACTCCAGTTAGATCTACACAAGCGTGTTTCCCCCTTCCCATCCAAACACAAGGATGTCCGCCGGATGTAAAGTGGACCTCCCCTCTAAGAGGTCAGTCAGGAAATTTACTGGAGCCTCCTTTTTGGCAGAGATCCCGGCCCGCTTAAGAACATCACATAACACATCTCTCACCCAATCATGCCGATATTTAAACCCTGATAGCTCTTTACAGTGGATCGCGTGCTCGCCGAAAGAATCCAAACACGCTTTGCGGCATACCGGACATGGCTCGTCAACTGGGATTTGGTTTGGTTTGCATATTCCTAATTTGGCTTGGGGTATAAAATTTTGAAAAACCGAATAAACCAAATAAACCGTTGATTTGGGGTACAAAATTTTGAAAAACCGAACCATATAAACCAAATAAACACGTAAATTGAACCAATGAACACCCTCCCTCCCTGTTTAAAACAATATTTGTTCCCGCACAAAACACCCAACGCTCCGACGGAACCCTAGCAACCTCTCTGCCGATGGCGTCACCGGAAGACCAATCCAACACGAAAACGGAAGAAGGAACGACCGCATTCTACAAGAAACGCTCTCGACGCGTGAGCTTCGCAGAGAACACTTCGGTTCACTTTTTCGACCGTGACGAATCCTTCGAAACTCCTCCGGACCCCGAGCCTCCTAGTACACCCTCCGCTGACGATGATACGGATGCTTCTGGACCGGACTTTCCGTTTATTCGAGTGCTTGGATCTCCATCGCCCACTGCTTCTTCTGCTACCTCCAATGATGGTAAATTACATTACATACATACATTTTTACTGCCCTAAAATGAGAGTAATTGAGCTAGGAATAATCAAGTGCCCTAAAACAAAAAAACGCCCTGGAAGTAGGAGTAATATATCATCATCATCTACTTGACTTCTGATTATGAGCTCTCTTTTAAACCTCTGTTGTCACTTGTTAGTGAGAAATTGGGCTATCCTGGAGATTCAGGGCATGTTTGGCTAAGCTTATTTAAGTTAAAAAGGGCTTTTGGGAAAAAGACTTATTGACTTATGACTTTTTGAGAAGTAGTTTTTAAAAAAAGTGTTTGGATTAGCTTATGGGGTGGGAAAAGCCAATAAGTCAATAAGTTGTTTTTTAAAAAGTGTTTGGCTTAGCTTATTGATGTAAAATGACTAAAAGCTAATAAGTCAATAAGTTAGTTCAAAAAGTCACAACATTCTAACTTTTCAAAAATGACTTTTTGATGACTTTTTCTCCTTCTCAAAAAGTCATTTTGAAAAGGACTTTTGCATTTGCCAAACACTAAAACTCCTTATTGGCTTTTTGATTAAGTCAATAAGTTGGTTGGAAAAGCTTAGCCAAAGATTCTTATGTTAGGCAATTAGACAGACATACTTGCTAGGGCATAACAAGTGAGATATACCTATGGTAACTAGTGGACTAAAGTTTGCCAGACTTTCTTGATATTCTTAAGTTTGTATGATTTTACTATAATCAACACTTGGGTTATCACAAAAGAAAATATAATGCAGTACTCAACGACTCAACCGGAACATAATATCATAAAATGAGTTTACGTGATCACTTGTCTTGTTATGTCATTGTCCCTTCACAGTCACATTCATGCTAAATCATGTGCAATTCAATCTCAGATCACTACAAAGTACAAACATGTTTTTTTTATTGCTTATAATAAATGATACAAATACTACAAAAGTAGTACACCGGATGCTTTCTGTGTTTATGAATTATACTTAACATATCTATATGTTGCTAACTGTTTTTTTTTTCAAATAAATTACTGCTAGCAGAAGATAATTTTTTTGGTCCTGTATCGGCAAATTTTATTAGACGAGATTTGTCAGACTCTGCCAACTCAGATGATAATCATGATCAAACAATGGATTCAACAGCATTTTCAATGCATTTCCGTAGCCTTGCTAGATCAGACTCAGAAGATATGAAAACTTCCACAAGGGTTCCCCTTTCCTTTCAGGAGAAAACCCCTACTTCAAGTTCTATTACTTCTGGTACAAGAAACACCATGCAATTGACACTCGTAAACAAGCCGGATTCTCAACCTGATGTTTCTACCTCTAAATTGAGCGCGGGTTCTCAGTCAAATGACATGAGTCTTGTTGGAGAATATCAGAATAAGTATGACTACGGGAAATTATCGCCTGCAATGGATCCGCTCTTGGCAGAAGACAACAATGATTTGCACTCGGTTTCCCATATCTCCATTCCAAAGTCACCGATAAAAGCTGGAAAACAAAACGGAAATGGGCCCGACTTTATGGATTTTAGTTATGGTCAAGATAATAACATTAAAGGCATTATGAGTGATGGGGAGCACAATGAAGTTGATTCTGTTAAACAGAATGAGATGGACGTTTCAGAAAATGGATCTAAGCTTCATCCTTATAAGCAAACTGCGTTGGGCGTTATGTCCAATACATTTGATACCCAAGGTTCTAAATCTCTGTCTCCCAATCAATCTATCAGGGTAAGCACCCAAAACTAATATCAAGTTGTTATTACTGTTCTTTGTGTTCTAATTTATACATTTGTGATTTATAGGATACTCTTACGGTTAAAACAAATGAACGTGTGAAAGATGCATTTGAAATCAACTCAAGCTTGGACTTACTGGGTACTAGTCAAAGGACTCCTTCAAATCATATGGATATGGTTTATCAAACAAATGAATCTCCTTTGGTAGGGTCAATAACCCATTTTACTGATAGGCCAAGTCACATGCTTTTAAATGGTGTTGGTCTATTTAAATCTCCAGGACCCGTGACACCATCCAACAATCCAGCAAGTGTTGCTCAAAGAGCTAGCGTTTCATCTTTACAAAAAAGCATATCTAAACTAAGAGCTCTAGAAGCTTCTCCTGTCTCTGCTGCTTTGAATGCTAAACTTGATGATTCGTCTTCCAGATCCTTAGCTGGCCTCTCCAAGATGACTCCTTTGGGTAATTTGTTGGAGAAAGAAGCTGCATTTAGAAAAATGGACGGTAATAAGATCGAGACACCGCAAAATCTTGTGGTTAAAGATGATGAAAGTAAGATTGGTTCTGCACAAACTTTGAATTCTTCTTCAAAAAAGTTAAAGAAGACAACACCTGCAAAATTCGGAGTCAGTCTTATTAGAGATGAAGAACAACCTATCCAGCACAATGAGTCATTAGAATTTGGAGCAGGCCATGTTGGAGCGTTAGCTACTGCATCTGATGGGACGCGCAAAGGGGGAGATAATTCACCTCCAGTAAATGTTGCAGGTTCCAATATAGAAGAAAAGGTGCATGAAAATGTTCACAATAGCTCAGAAACAAAGGTGAACACAACAAACTTATCAAACAATATAGAAAATGAGAAGTTGCGACCAGTTTTTAGAGGAAATGACATTTCCATCGGACGAATGAAAGCTTCTATCTCATTAAATGGCAGGATGGATGAAAAATCATGTCATAAGGTCAAGAACTCAAGAATCTATTTTCTGTTTCTTTTCTCTTGCAGCTTAGTATATTTATTGAAGATTGGGTAACCTCTTTTTCAGAATTTGGCAGACCAGTTTGATAGAAGCCCCTCAAATAAGGAGCTGCACAGTGTGTTGCACAATGAAAACAATGGTTCTGTTCATGCAGAAAGTGTACCGTCTGAAGTAAGCTCAGCTGAGCGGAAAAGAAAAGCTGAACATGTGACTACTGACAAAATTGCTAAAATAAAAATGAGTTCAAATTCTGGTCTTGAACTCTCAAGTGACGGTGAAATGCCAAGAACTGGTCCTAATCTGGAACATTTGACCGAGGTCTGGCTGTCAACTGTTAATTTGTGTTGTTAATGAATGGAAAACTCCACATTTTTGCTAAGAATAGTTATTTTTGTCTTATATCAGGCTATCAGCGTTTATCTGACATTCTGTTTTGCAGATTCATACTAGATTCTTTAAGGAGGCAAAACTTTTTTCGCATTCGGTTGATAAGATGAATTTGCATGCGGTATATTCTTTTATCCCTTATTTCTTTTTTCATAACTATTATCTAGTAAAATATCTAAAAATTTTCTGGCTTTTCAATTTTTTTCTTGTTTTTCAACTGTAAAGGTGAAGGAATCAAAACCATGATATTGTACGTAGAAAGTGGAATCCATTTTTATGTGGTTGGCTTCTGTTTAATATTTTGTGACGGTTGCTGTCTTTGCAGATTGATCGTTTGGTTGATATTCTGGGGCAGCTTCAGAGGTTCAAAACATACCAGCTTCTTTCTACTGAAATGCGGTCTCAAGATAAAAAGTAGCGTAGACCCTTCTATCATTTATGCATAACATTGTAGTTCCAGCATTGTTATTTATGATAAAAGATACTTTATATTATAACATCAATTATTCGATTTATTTTATTATTTAAGATAAAAGATACTTTATATTGTAACATCATTTAATTGATTTATTTTATAATATTCCGTATATGGAATTTTACAGAGCAGCAGAAACGATATTGATACTGTCTAAATTTGTGCACGAGCAAGCGAAGTTGCAGCTAATGCGCATGAAACGAGGGAGATTACTGGTATTTAGTACTCCCATTTATCTTAGTATCTTGTTTAACAAAGTCTCCCTTTTTATGTTTTCAGTTCTATTTTATGTGTAGAAAAATGTGCATTCACTTGCCTCCGGAATTCGAGAGTCTGAAACACTAAACTTGAATTCATCACAAAACTCACTAGATGTTCAAGTTATCCATCAGCAGTCCTTACCAGACAATAGTAAGGACATTCAAGAGGTATTGAACATTTGAACCCCTGTTTTTTAATCTGTTTTTTGCCCACCTTATCTTAAACTACGAACTGTATAGAAAAAAAAACTGGGTTGGGTTTTTTACCTATCGATTTTTACAGTGCCAGGTAGACAAAGAGAAAATGACTTTGATGACACAGGCAATAAAAGATACTGATAGAAGAATTTCCGACTTGACAAAATCTTTCCACATATCATGTAAGATGAAAGGAGAACCAAACACTGCTGATACTATTGCATACGCTAATACTCATTTTGTGAAAAGAGCACATTGTCAGATCTTACGCAAGGATTTGCAGGTTCTATATATACTTAACTTATTATTAGTTCATTATATCATGTAAGATGATATTAATTAATGGTACTTTTGTTTGCAAGATGATATAGTTTAATTAATGGAACTTTTGTTTACTAATTTTTGACTCTTATTCCAGCTTTGGGTTGTAGACGATCTGAATAGTAGCAAAGATCATCACGAAGTTGTTCTTAACTACCTTGGCCTAATGTCTCAAAGGTTCTTTGTGAAGACTCATATTTATCGTGAATTGCATTGAACTAAAGAGACTTTATCATTCACATTCAATCCCTTATCCATGTTTCTATAATTACACTAAAAACACTACTTTCTCTCTCTCCTTTTCAATTAAGTAATATTTTTTATACCTTTGTCGTTACATTTTCTCTCTCCTTCACTCACAACCACTTTCAAAAATATTAAAAAAAAAGTTGTAGAGGTGAACAGTGTTTCCCGTATATTTACAGATGAATAGTAACATTTTCTCTTTCCTCCACTCACAACCACTCAAAATCACTCACAACTATTCCTTATAATATAAGTAACCCACTCACCTAAATATAAGGGATCCATTGTGAATGCTCTAACATGCATTTTTAATCTTGTTATATTTCCGTTGTTGCTACTTATAGGTTAACAGTCACTGCTGGTGTAGTCCCAAGATTGTCCATCTCTAATACATTAAATCAAAAGGTGAAATATTATATAGTTATGTAGATGGATTTTTGTATGATCATTCAGTCGTTATATGTTTTATTTTTTTACAAAAACCGAGTTGCCTTGTAGAATTTTAAAGATATAGACGCTTCAACTGCTTTTGGGTTTGTCTTTGATATTGGCTTAGTTCAGAAGCATGCCACGGCTACAAGTATGGCACAAGAAACTCAAGTAAGGATCTTAATGAAAATATGTGACAGCTCCTAAAGTTCATATATTTAAAAATATGTATTTTGATGTTTATTTAATAGATGGCAAGTTCTCTTTTGGGCAATTTGGTTGATGTGATGGAGGAGATACAACTTGCAAAAACAGAGCTAAAGAACCTGATTTACGCAAGATTTCACACATCCTTGGGTAATCCTGCCTAAATGTTTTGTTATCCTAAAAGATACATATACATAATATACATTAATTTCTTTTTGAAAGTTATATTATTTGATTTGAAAAGTAATTTTGCTTGCTTTTCTCATAAGATATCTTATTCTCGTTTCTGCTACTTCATTTACTGCATGCAAAAGTAAGGGTTACAAAATTTGTTGATTTGCAGACGAACGCCTTGATTTGGAGCTCTATTTCTTTGATTCAAACAGCCGAAAAAAGGCAACAATAACTCTAAATACTTCGTGTTTAAAAAGGTGCCTTACTTTTTATTTCTATTTTGACCGTAGATTGTGATGCACATAAAAAGTAAAGTTAGCCAGTTATGTTCCATTTATGTTTTTGACTTTCCGTGAACTGTGTATGTTGACCTCTGATCTTTAAATTGTTATACGCTTGCTGACTTGAACAATGAAATGTAAACAGGGGTATCTACCCATCAGAGATTGATGCATGCCAGATTGGCGTTTCAGTCGAAGGATCACAAACTTCATCCAATGAAAAACTCTCAGCTGAGATTGCAGCAGCAGTTAAAAATCTCAGAGTGGGATATTTTAGGATTTTACGGTTATGTAGGTGCATATCACAATTAATCAGCGTTCAAGTCTAACTTGAGAAAGTAGAACGTGTATTGAGGAAAAAAATTGACTTGAGTCTTGGTCAACCACTTGTTGAACTAAACAGTTACTGTCTTTCCATTTCCTTTTTGAGTCTGTAAAAATCTCAAAAGTTGTATGATTGGCACCTAAGAGTCCTTGCATCCAATCAATGGCCCAATTAGCGAATTGCTCTAAACAAGCGGAAATTTGATTTTTAGTTCTCTAAGAAAGGTTAGTTTATTCTATGATGCAGTCTCATTTTATATTGTTCGCAAACTTGGTCTGCTAAACAATATATTGGATCCAGTTAAGTATACTATTACGAGAGGTGGCAAAATGGGCAGTTCAGGCAAGTAACATCAAACCGGGCGGGTTGGGTTGACTAGAAGTTTTTTGTCTATTTATTCCAAAGCAAATAACCAGTGTATGTTAAACATGACCGCAAAAGCTACCTTATCACAATATTAAACTTATTTTCTGCATAAAGCACATAAAGGAGGTTGTATGCAATAAAATATACTTTTTACACGAATTTTAGAATTTTTTGATTGGCCCAATTTAAACCCAGAATACCCATTCATAAGACTGAGGGGTGTGTATCGGGAGAGGGCATCGGGAGGGTGAGGTGGACAACCTTCCCGATCGGGAACACCGCCCCCCCCCCCCCCCCCGATCTGTTTTCGGTGTCTTCGGGATTCCACTCCTGATCTCCCCGATTGTGACATGTTGACCGTTTGAATGTTTATAGCCGTTGAACGGCATTCTTTGTTTAAAAAAAATTCAATTAATTTTTTTTAAACCCTATATAAACCTCTTTTTTATCTCATTCTTCACTACACTCTATACTTTCTAATCTCCTTCTATCTCGTTATTTTTTAAAACAAAATACCACACTCTATTTTTTTTTTTAAAAGTCGCTATGAGTTCTTCATCGGATGAGGAAAATGTGGGAAATTTTTTACTTAGCGCCATGCTTGAGACGGCGAAAATTATTGCCGAGATGGAAGAAGAAGACGAAGGAACCTCACAACCTAGAAAACAGTCTGCCGCGTTAAATAGAGATCGCGAAGGTATATTTTTTTTGATAATAACATTACGTTGTGTGATTTTTTTGTTATTTATTTTTTATATATATGTTTTTGTTCACAAAAATAAGTAAGTTTTCACACTTTAATTAAGGTGCAAATGAACGTTTGGTTGGTGACTATTTTGCCAAAAACTGTGTTTACATTGATGACCAATTTAAGCGTCGATATCGAATGAGTCGCCGGTTGTTCTTACGTATTGCCAATGACTTGGCTAATTATGATCCGTTTTTCACATTACGCTACGATGCTAGAGGATGAAGGTGTCACACCTCGACCGCGTAAAACAACAAATCGCGGCGGAATCGTCGGGGAGTGTTGTAACAGAATCATTGTTTCATAACACATGGAAATTTGAAGTTTTGTTTTATTGAATTAAAAAAGGTTACAACGTCTTAAAAACAAAAATACATAACATGATTAACTAGTCTTGCATCTTTTATTGTCACTAAAGCCCAAGTCCGCCTAAGTGTATCTTGATCAATCCTATGCATCATCTCCTGAAAACACATGTGAAATAGGTACGTCAGCATAAAAATGCCTGTGAGATACATAGGTTTTATTAAAATATGATTCATAACTTATAAGTTTAAAGAAAATGTTTAACAAAAGCTAGTCATGAACCTTGTAAAATGTTTACTTTTATAATTCATACAAAAAGTGATAAGATATCAGATGATATAAAAGGAAGATGCATAGATAAGTGAATAACCAAGTAAAAATGAGTATGTACAAAATATGTTGTTTGTAAAATAATGTTTTCATGAAGATATGATAAATGTGTAAAATGTAATATGTCTAACTTGAAATGGTTTAAATAACGTTACGATATGTAATACCATAAAAGCACTTATATATAGGAAGTACCAGCGGCTTATCCACCATGCTTTTATCATATTACACACGCCTCGTTATTTAAATCACTTACCAAACAAACCACAAATGTCAAAATGTTCATGCATTAATCAAATGTAATGTATAGTGAATAAAAGCCTTTACTCAACCCTATAAGAAAGAAATGTACAAAACAATGCATGTGATAAAATCATAATTTAAATCAAAAGTTATGCTTTGTAAAATCCATGCATGCTTTACTAATACGAACATCTATGTGGTATTGTTAAACGCCTACATTCAAGCGTTGAAACTGTCAGATAAACCTAGAACAATGTCAAGGTCTACCAAAAATGTTTTCGGATTCGGTCATTCCTTCCACCCAAACAAACCTAGGATTTCAGGAACGGGAGTTGTCAAGTCCTATGGTACCACTGCCTACTACCGAGCGGCATGATCGGTGTTAATGAATGTATTTATGTCTCGTTTAAACAAACCAAATGTCATACCAAATGTAAGCATGTTTTATGAAAATAATGTACTTTAATATGCTAAATGAACATACAAAGTAGAAATGTAAAACAATGTGTCCATATGCTGAGTAAACATATGCAACAGAAATGCAATGTAAAACAATGCGTCCATATGCTGAGTAAACATATGCAACAGAAATGCAAAGTAAATCAATGCGTCCATATGCAAAAATGCAATGTAAAACAATGTGTCCATATGCTGAGTAAACATATGCAACATAAATGCAATGTAAAACAATGTGCTAGCATGCTAAGTGAACATACATAGCAAAACATAATGAAATCATGTACTATATGTGTATTAATGAACATAGCAAGCATATGATATAAAAACATGAAAAGCACGAAAGTAACAAGTAGGCACATGTGTTTCACCCCAAAAAGATTGAAGAACAGTAAAAGAGGGGACTATGTACTCACTTGAGGGTGCTTAGAAGTCTTGAATAACAACTAAGCAAAGCTAGAGGGATCACGGAAATCAAACGGCACCTAATATAGGTAACTACGTTAATAGACCGGACCTAAATCGGAAGATCGGATAGAATGAGGTTTTGTAAACCAAATGAGTATAGGAACTCATGTAATATGGTTTAACAAATCCTACATTCTAAATCGAAACCTATCCTAAGTGCTTATGACCCATTACGAACCGTTTAGGTAGCTTACGCTACTTTAACGCGTCGTTCGCGTAAAACATTTTTGGACCGTCGAACTAGTCCTATGACAAGTATTATATGGCTTAACATGTCTAATAATGTTACCTAATCAGTTTAGATGTAAAAATTTAGATTACATATGCTTAAAATGAATTTATGTGTAAAAAGGGCATTTTGGTCATTTTCCTAAGGCATATAAATTACCTATCATACAACTAACTAAACGAAGTGACCATAAGGTATAACCTCGGAAGGTTATTCCCTATACAACTATGGTCACAAAACATGTTTGGTCGGATCCTAATGATCGACTAAATGGGTCGGGTTCGAAAGTCTAAGCGGTTGTTTAGACCGCTTATCTTACGACCCTATATAAGCACTAAACCTAAAGTGACGAGTTAAACATGTTAAAATATGTTTAACGAAGTTAGAAAACAAGTTTGATATCAAAACAAAGGGTTTTGATACCCAAGAATAGTTTGGTTGCAAAATACGCATAAACGCGTATTTTGACCGAAACTATGACTCGTCACTACGCCTAAATAACGTGGTAATCAGTAGGTATAGTCATAAAGGACTATGACCATCGTGATTACACTCACGTTACGAAGTTCAAACGAACTTCGTGTTGACCATTGACTGGTCAAAGCAGAAAGTCAAACACTGTTTGACTTTCACGCTTAAAAACACATAAAAGAACGAAAGAAGCTTACAAGAGGTCCAAGCGAGGAAGATTTGATCTAAAATTCTCAAATCTCAGGTATGAAGTGTCACGGCCCCAGCCCCGGTTTTAACCGGTCAAGAGCCGCGGGATAGGAACACGTGGTATCTGTTATGCGACAGCGGAAGATTTTTAACAGGATCTTTTAAAACTCAAAATGCCCAATTATTTTATTCCATAATTTTGGGATAAACCCCGTACTTTACAATAGAGGAATTTAACTAAGAAATTCCCTGATTTATTAAAACATGTTTATTCATTTTTAACTGAGCCACCTCTTCAAGCTTGTAAGTGCTCCGTAGCACGTTTCCTTGATTTACAGCAGGTCGCCTGAAACATGTTTTAAAAATATTTTGTCAGCGGGAAAATACTGGTGAATCATTCAATTTTGATAAAATGACACATAGTTATCAATTACAGCATAAGAGCGATTACAATGGCTTCTATCTTATTTTTATCTGGCGCCGTGTCACATTGCGTGACGATGGTCATACCACTATTGGGTCCCACCCCAATTAGTGACGATCACTGTTAGGATATATTAGCCTAACCAGTGAAAATTAGTAATGTGCACAATACCCCACTAGCCAGTGATTAAGATAACCACGACTTACTCCCTGTAATTATAACATTTGAAAATGGAGTATTGTAAAATATTTGATAAAAAGAGAATGACTCACATTGCAGATTTATACGAGCAGAGTTTAGCCTACTGATTAGCCTTTTAATCTAAATTTAAACAACATGCACACGAACTAGGTTAGTAACTAATACAGCATTTACGATAACTCACGAGATTAAACCCTCACAACGAATGACAAAGTGCGACACTTAAACATCCATCGAATTCACGACGAATGACAAAGCATAACCCTAATGTGGGCAATACTTAAACATCCATTGGATAGTTTCAATCAATCGGACATTGAATCGTAGCAGCGATTGAGTTAATACCCTGTATCGGAGCAGCGCCTCGCTAATATTGAAAGTATTTTCGACTTCAGAGCAATAAGAACTCGTTTTTATGAAATGATTTCGACACAGATGAAATGCTCGTAACCCCTTCTATTTATAGCTGAAATTTAAGGTTCTCGCGGCCCGCGTAAACCTTAGCTCAAACCTTACGCGGCCCGCGTGGACATCTATTTCGTAGATTAGGGCTAGCGTGTCACACCTAGGTCTGCCACGTGGCCTGTTTGCTGTTTCGGATAACTTATGAGCTGTCGCGGCCCGCGTAAAGGTATGCTCAACCTTATGCGGCCCGCCTGAAGACCATTATTTTGGTTTTCCATGATTTTTCATGCACAGTATGATTTCAGGGGTCCGGATTCTTACTTACGGGTAAAATTGGAATATTTTTGAGAGTCCTTACATCCTCCCCACCTTATTTAAAATCTCGTCCTCGAGATTTACTGGAATAAGTGAGGATACTTTCGCTTCATCTCAGATTCCAGCCCCCAAGTGTATTCAGGTCCTCTTTTTGACTCCCACTTGACTTTAACTAGTACTAGTCGTTTATGTTTGAGAAACTTGATTTTTCTATCTTCTATCTGAAGAGGTTTCTCCACAAATTTTAAATTTTCATTTACCTCTATATCTTGAAGAGGTACTACCAGGGATTCGTCCGATAAACATTTCTTAAGGTTGGATACATGAAATACATCATGTACTCCAGCTAGTTCTTCTGGTAGTTGTAAGCGATAAGCAACTGGTCCTATACGTTGGATCACTGGGAATGGTCCTACGTATCTTGGACTTAGCTTTCCTTTCTTACCGAATCGAACTACTCCTTTCCAAGGAGAAACTTTCAAAAGTATTTTATCTCCGACTTGAAATTCCAATGGCTTGCGTCGATTGTCTGCATAACTCTTTTGACGATCTCGAGCAGTCTTTAGTCTTTCTTTGATTTGAGTAATCTTGTCGGTAGTTTCTTGTACTATTTCAGGACCTGATAATTGACTTTCTCCTATTTCTGCCCAGCACACTGGAGTTCTGCACTTTCGTCCATACAGTGCTTCAAATGGGGCAGCTTCAATGCTTGCATGATAACTATTATTATAGGAGAATTCAATTAAAGGTAGGTGGTCATCCCAGTTTCCACCAAAATCTATCACACATGCTCGCAGCATGTCTTCCAGTGTTTGTATCGTCCTTTCACTTTGCCCGTCTGTTTGTGGATGATATGCCGTACTTAAATTTAGTCGGGTTCCCATTGCTTCTTGGAAACTTTTCCAGAAGTGAGAAGTGAAACGACTATCTCTATCTGATACAATGGAGAGTGGAACTCCATGTAAGGATACTACTTCGTCCACATACAACTTTGCTAACCTTTCCATGCTAAAGGTTTCTTTCATAGGTAGAAAGTGAGCTGATTTGGTTAATCGATCCACAATTACCCAAATCGCATCATTACCTTTTCTGGTTTTGGGCAACTTAGTAACAAAGTCCATTGTTATGAGTTCCCATTTCCATACAGACAATTCTAATTGTTGAAGTAGACCTGAAGGTTTCTGGTGTTCTGCTTTAACTTGGGAACAGGTAAGACACTTAGAAACATATCTAGCTATGTCCTTTTTCATTCCTATCCACCAGAAATTATTTCTTAAATCTGGGTACATCTTATTGTTTCCCGGGTGCATGGTATACCTAGATTTATGGGCTTCTTCTAAAATCTTATCTCTTAAATCCCCTTGCTTAGGTACCCAAATCCTTTTCTTATGGAATCTCCAAATTCCATCAGCTCCTTGTTCCAATTCCTTTATTCTTCCTTTCATTCCTTCAGCATCATCCTTGATTGCTGTCTCTTGAATGCTTTTCAATTGATTCATTAAGTTTAAGTGTAAACTTAATCTAAGAGTACGAACTCGTCTTTGTTTCTCATGATACTTACGACTTAAGGCATATGCAACAACATTTGCTTTTCCTTCGTGATATTGAATATCACAGTCGTAGTCGCTTAATATTTCCATCCATCTCCTTTGTCTCATGTTTAACTCTTTTTTCCCAAATATATACCTTAAACTTTTGTGATCCGTAAAGACAGTAAACTTACTTCCATACAGATAATGTCTCCAACTCTTGAGGGCAAAAATTATGGCTCCTAATTCTAAGTCATGAGTCGTATAATTTTCCTCGTGATTTTTCAATTGTCTTGAAGCATACGCAATTACCTTCTTGCGTTGCATTAGCACACATCCTAATCCTAGCTTTGAGGCATCACAGTAAATTTCAAAATCTTCTGTTCCATCTGGTAAGGCTAAAATTGGGGCATTGGTTAACTTTTGCTTTAAAATCCTAAAAGCTTCTTCTTGCCTAAGTCCCCATTCAAACTTAACCGCTTTACAGGTTAGCTTAGTCAATGGTACAACTATCTTGGAAAAATCCTTAATAAACCGCCTATAGTATCCGGCTAACCCTATAAAACTTCTAATTTCCATAGCTGTTTGTGGAACCTTCCATTTGGTGATTGCTTCTATCTTTGCATGATCTACGTGAATACCTTCATGATTCACCATGTGTCCTAAGAATTGTACTTCTTGTAGCCAAAATTCACACTTCGATAACTTGGCGTAAAGCTTTTCCTTTCTTAACAAAGTTAAGAGTGCATGCAAGTGCTGACAGTGCTCGTCCTGATTTTTGGAATAAATAAGTATATCGTCAATAAAGACAATTACAAATATATCCAAGTACGGTTTACAAATCCTATTCATCATGTCCATGAATGCTGCAGGTGCATTCGTTAGTCCAAAGGGCATGACTGTAAACTCGTAATGACCATACCTAGTTCTAAATGCAGTCTTAGGTATGTCTTCTTCTTGTACCTTTAATTGATGATATCCGGAGCGTAAGTCTATCTTAGAAAAATATCTAGCTCCTTGAAGTTGATCAAAAAGATCATCGATTCTAGGTAATGGGTATCGATTCTTAATTGTAACCTTATTCAATTCCCTATAATCGATACACATTCGCATCGACCCATCCTTTTTCTTTACAAACAACACTGGAGCTCCCCAAGGGGATGAGCTAGGTTGTATGAATCCTTTACTTAGTAATTCATCTAACTGCTTTTTCAATTCTAACATTTCGGTGGGTGCTAACCGATAAGGTGCTTTTGCTATCGGTGTAGTTCTAGGAATTAGATGAATCCTAAATTCTACTTCCCTGTCGGGTGGTAATCCTGGAAGTTCTTATGGGAATACATCTGGGTATTCTGATACTATCGGAATTTCTTTGAGTTCTTTACCTTTAGTGCTAATGATTACGGAAATCATATACACTACTCCTTTCTTTCGTTCATAACTAGCAACTTTCATTACTGAAATGAACTTCATGGGTTTTTGCGGCTTATCTCCTGTAACCACGATTACTTCTCCTGTCACACCCCGACCACGTAGAACAACAAAACGTGGCGGAAAACGTCGGGGAGTGTTGTAACAGAATCATTGTTTCATAACACATGGAAATTGAAATATTGTTTTATTGATTAAAGAGTTACAATGTCTTGACAATCAAAGAAACATAACATAAATAACTAGTCTTGCATCTTTTATTGTCGCTAAGGCCCAAGTCCGCCTAAGTGTATCTTGATAAATCCTATGCATCATATCCTGAAACACATGTGAAAATAGGTACGTCAGCATAAAAATGCCTGTGAGATACATAGGTTTATGAAAATAGGATTCATGACTTATTGTTTGAGAAAATGTTTAGTCATGAACCTTGTAATTTGCTTTGTCTTGTAAATCATTTGAAAAGTGATAAACAAACCAAATGTTATATATGTATAAAAGAATAATACATGGTTAAGTGAATAACCATGTGAAATGAGTTTGTATAAGTTAAGTTGTTTGTAAAACAATGTATTGTGAAAAGTATGTTATTTGTATAAAATGTTATATGTCCAAATTGAAATGATTCAAATAACGCTACGTTATGTAATACCATACAATCACTTATATATAGGAAGTACCAGCGGCGTATCCACCATGCTTGTATCATATTACACACGCCTCGTTACTTAAATCACTTACTCAAACCAAACCACCAATGTAAGATGTCTATGTTTAAACAAATTGCCAAATGTATTGAATAATATGTCAAAATGTTTATGTCAAGATGTAAATCATGCAATGTATAACCAATGTCGAAAATGTTTATGTGTCAAATGTAAATCATGTAATGTGTAACCAAAAATGATATGTATGGCTAGTGAAATGCATCAACTAAACCATAGGTAAAATGCACAAAACGAAGTATTGAAGTAAAACTTGGTTTAAATCAAAGTTATGTTCTGTGGAAATGCATGTTATACTGATACAAATATCTATGCGGTATTGTGAAAATGCATACATCCAAGCCTTGAGACTGTGGCGATAAACCCTTAAACAAATTAAAGGTTTATCTTGTTGTAAATATATATCGAATTCGGTCATTCCTTTCATCCCCACCTACCCAAGATGTCCAGAACGGGAGTTGTCAATTCCTATGGTACCACTACCTACTAACGAACGGCGTGATCGGTGTTAATGAATGTATTGTTCCATTTATACAAACCAAATATCATATCAAAATGTAAGCATGTGATGAAAACAAATGTACTAAGTATGCAATAGATGAACATACATAGCATGTGATGTGATGTGAAACGATGTACTAAGTATGAACTAAATGGACATACATAGCATAAAATGTAATGTAAAACTATGTACTAAGTATGAACTAATGGACATACATAGCATAGAATGTAATGTTAAACGATGTACTAAGTACGAACTAATGGACATACATAGCATAAAATGTAATGTAAAACGATGTACTAAGTACGCACACAATGGGCATACATAGCATGAAATGTAATGAAATCATGTACTATAATGTACTAACGAACATAGCAGGTATATGATGTGAAAACATGGAAAGCATGAAAGTAACAAGTAGGCACATGTGTTCCACCCCAAAATGTTTGGAAAACAGTAAAAGAGGGGTCTATGTACTCACTTGAGATTGCTCAGAAGTCCTAAGATAACCACCAAGCAATGCTAGAGATCACGGAATCAAACGGCACCTAATATAGGTAACTATGTTAATAAACCGGACCTAAATCGGAAGATCGGATAGAATGCGGGTTCGTAAACCAAACGAGTATGGGAACTCATGTAGTATGGTTTAACAAAGCCTACATACTAAATGAAACCTAACCTAAGTGCTTACGACCCATTACGACCCACTAAATGAAACCTAACCTAAGTGCTTACGACCCATTACGACCCTAACCTAAGTACTTTAACGCGTCGTTCGCGTAAAACGCGTTCGGACCGCCTAACTAGTCCTATGACAAGTAACATATGCCTTAACATGTCTAATATTGTTGTCAAATCAGTTTAGATGTCAAAAGTTATGTTACATATGTTTAAAATGAATTTTGGCATCAAAGGGGTATTTTGGTAATTTACCTAAGGCATATAAACTACCTATCATACAACTACTTAAACGAAGCGACCATAAGGTATAACCTCGGAAGGTTATTCCCTATATACTATGGTCACCTAATGTGTTTGGTCGGATCCTAAAGATCGACCAAATGGGTCGGGTTCGAAAGTATAAGCGATTGTTTAGATCGCTTACCTTACGACCCTATATAAGCACTAAACTAAAAGTGACGAGCTAAGCATGCTAAAACATGCTTAACTAAGTTTAGAAAACAGGTTTGGTATCAAAACAAAAGGTTTTGATACCCATAAGTAGTTTGGTTACAAAATACGCAAGAATACGTATTCTGACCGAAACTACGGCTTGTCACTGAGCCTAGATAACGTGGTAATCAGTAGGTATAGTCACTAGGGACTATAACCATCGTGATTACGCTCAGGTTATGAAGTTCAAACGAACTTCGCATTGACCATAAACTGGTCAACACAGAAAGTCAAACAAAGTTTGACTTTCGGACTCGAAAAGCAATAAAAGGACGAAGGAACACTTACAAAGGGTCCCCGCAAGCAATCTAGACCCAAATAGTTCAGGTATGAAGCAAAGGCTTCAACTTAGAACACTTTAGATCAGATTTTGTGAGGAATGAGTGAAGGTGGGGGTGGGTATTTATAGTAAATGGACAACCATTAGGATCATTTCTTGGAAAAGGGGGCACGATCTAAGCCGTACACTTGTTGGAAAGTTCTGGTAACTCATTTGCCATCCACCATAAGAGTTTGACACTTGGCACTTGGCCTTTGGAGAGTGTTAAGGGCTGTTAACAGCTGAAAAAAAACGTTTTGCTGCATCTGGCCCCTGTTTACGGACCTAGTTTGGCAGATTTACAGTTTCAGTCCCTGCAACCTCAAAACTTGGTTTTCGATGCGTTTTTTTGACACGTTTAAGCCCCGTTAACCCCATTTCAAAGCTCTAAAATGAAGTTAAAGTATAGGGAACTTAAAATGTGTTCAAAAATATCTCGGGTGTCGGTTCGTTTAGCCGTACGGTTACGTTGTTCGGTTAATTACGACGGAATGCGCATAAGCGCGAAAAATGATCCAAATGGCGTGACGAATGGATTTTTCTTATGCCAAACACTAAAATAAAATATTTTAGTGCTTACATAAATTTTTGGATGTCCGGATGTATTCAGAACGTCAGTTATGCGCGAAAATGCAAACTTGTGCACTTTTTGACGCTTTTTGTCCCTGAATGACCCCAAAAGTTTATTTTAGCATACCGAACCCCTCAAAGCCTATTTCTAAGCTATGTAAAGGATATTTATGGTATGTTTAACTTATGGTCATGTTCTGGAATGTTCATTAAAGTTCAAATTGGCATACTTTCGTAGTTTGTCAAGTTTAGTCCCTGTAAGCGAATTAACTTGTTTTTGTCATACCAAAGCCTTCAAAACTTATTTCTAAGTTATGTAAAGGTTATTTAAGGTATGTTAAGCCTATTTCACTATTCCGGAGTGTTCGTTGCATTAAACTGGTTATATTTACGCATCGGTGCGCGTATAACCTTCAAGAAAGCGATTTAGAGTTTGGAATCGAACAAGAATTGATATGTGCAAATGATGCATATATTTATACAAATCCCAAGTATGAAATACAATATTTCATTGGTTCGGTATTTGTTTGATGGCCGTGAAGGCACAGGTGTCACAGTCTCCCCTACTTTAGGAAATTTCGTCCCGAAATTTATTTAGAGGAAACTTGTGAGAGTTTAAAACATGAAGTTGAAAAGATCGAACAACATTGGTTAGGGTTCTGAACTTCTAGTAACTTTAATAACATCATGCTTACAATGTAAGAGGGATACTTATATACAAGTATATAAAGCGTCATTGGTGCGTCCACCGTACCTCCATTACATTGTTCTCATTTTGTTATTGTTGTCACTATCGGTTCTTACACATAATAAATCTTACTGGGTTTCTGTGCACTAAATTTCATAATTATGTACGCGTCCATAATTAGACAATTCCTTGCACAGTTCACACAGTCTATTTTATAATGTGTAGGGTAAGACCGAATGAACAATCCTGTGATGAGTGTGACTAGACCGCCATAGAGTCCTTTTAATTAAATCAATAAATGATCTAAATAGACTATCAAGGAGTCTATTCAGCTACATCACTAGATGTCGTTCTTTAACCAAATTGTGAATCAATCTTTTTGACTAGACCACTAAAGGGTCTCTTATGAATCATGGAGTGGTACTATATAATCCAAGGGTCTTAACATAGAAGCCCATTAAGGATTTAAGGTAGTACCTTTTTGAATATCCTACTACGAATCCCTCATATGAAGATATGAAAGATTCTACGAGGATTTGGATAACAAATACCCAGAGTATAAAACACAAAATGCATAACACATAGTCATATAACCACAAAGATTGTTTATTTGTTAATTTGTTTTGTTGACAGAGCACATGCATTTAAAGTACAATAGGAATCCATCTCGTGGATTTCATTTGGCACTTTAAACATTTACAAGAATCTATCTATAAAGATAGAAAGATTTTTAAAAGAGAAATTCGATTTCGATTATAAGGAACCGAAATGTTCGAATTCAGGTACCTAAGGAATCCAATTAAGGACTCTGATTTGAATGATGATCATCCACAAGGGTCTAAATGTGAAGATAAAAAGATCCCATATGGATTTTAGAAGTTGAAGATGTTTTGAAACCTTGCACTGGACGTGCTTATGTCAAAACATGAAGTAAAAATGCTTATGAAGTTGAGATGCTAGATATGTCCAGGCGACATATGAAGCGAAATTTGAAAGTTAAGTCAATGTATGTGGAAAATATTTTTGGAAAACTATGCATGGGGTTCTAAAAAAAATGTGTTCACTGTTTTTTTTGAAACCTTATATATAATACTTATGAAATCATAAAGTAGGTGTACTAGGTAAGTATATTTATAAAAATGTTTTAAAATCATGCGAGATGAATTTTGAAATTATGTATAAGGTTTTTGAAAGACATGAATGATGCTTTTCGAAATCATGCACTTGATAAGAAAATGTACTGTGTTAATATTGTTTTCAGACTATATGAAACATTTTGAAATTATGAAGGTTGTTTTTTTTTTTTTTTTTTTGAAAACATAACCAATGTTTTTGAAATAACATAGACAATGCATTTGAAAAAAATTGTTTTCAAACTATATGAAATGTTTTGAGATCATGAAGATTGTTTTTGAAATACTTGTACTGTGTATGTTGAAAAAAATCAAAACGTAATGGGTATGAGATTTGAAAATACCCTTAGTTATCTAATCAAGGATTCAAAGATACAGATGTGTAAAAAGCACGATTACTCATAATATCACTTTATTTCATGTACTTCGTTTCTTAGAATGAAACGAGTACTTAAAATTTTTGAGGGAATCATGAGCGATCATTTGAAAGAGAGAAATCACAAGAGTAGTTTGCAAGGTACATAGTTTCTTGATGTAGGTATCATAGGAAAAGTCATACACACATGTAACAACACTTGTATATCAGAATTGTGAACAATAATTTATTTATAAACAAAACAGATTGTTTCACATTACAAGAAAACAGGAGAATAAAAGCATAAGACAGCAACATCCTCTAGTCAGCCAACTGCTCATCCATGGGTTGGATTTGCATTAGCAAGATTTGGGCATTTGTTCCTGAAATGGCTCGTATCGCCACAGTTGTAGCACGATCCAGGCGGAAAGCGAGCTTGAGTAGGGTTGACTTGGAGTTGGGTAGCAGCAAGGTTTATAGCAGCTTTGTTTTGGATAGCAAAGCGGCATGTGTTGACCAAATGTCCCCTCCGTCCACAGTAGGTACATTTGGAGCAGGGTATGAGGTTTGAATGATGACGGTTGCATCGTTTGCACAAAGGGGCAGTTCCTATGTATGGCTTCCTAGCTGGTGGCCTTGCCACATGGCTAGGTCCCGCTTGATTAGGTGTAACCGCTGCGGGTTTCCTTGAAGCCTTACGCTTCCTTGATTTTGGTGCTGGCTTGACTTCTGCTTCCTTTGGTGGCTCTTGAGTGGCTCCATTGTCGAGACGAGAGGCTTCATTGTTGAGACGAGCCATGGCAATGCCTAAATCCACAGTCTTCTGAATCACTTCGCCTATTTGCTGGGCAAATTTGGCTGTTCGCTCGGACATTTGACCAGTGCTGAGAGGAAGAGACATTCTAGAAGAAAATGAAAGACATAGGAAGAAAGAAGTGAAAGGTTATTGGATAATCAATACAAAATGGTAACGAATGAAAATTGCGATCATTTGTTTGTTACCTAAGGCAAACAAATGAGATGGTGACAAATCAAAGTAAACGGGTCATATTAATGTATTACTGAAGACATGCTCGCCTATAAGTGAACACTCACCCCAAGAGTTCCCAGGTAAGAGTGACTGGTCCGATACTGCGGATTTGTACGAACTCTCTAGCCTTCGACAGAAAACTCAGGGTACAGGCATTCACTCTTCCAGTTTGCACGTGTTCACATTATACGACCCAAACTTTGACGAGATTTGAAAACTTAAAGGGTTCAAAACCTTATAACAGAGGGTTCAAAACCTTACAATAGAGGGTTCAAAACCTAGTAATCAATCATCCTAGAACAGATGATTAGTTTTCAAAGCGGTTTTGAAATTTATGTTCTTGTTGTGGTTGTCGCCTAAGGATAGGTGACAGTATTGTTTTATGACTAAACGCAAGTAAACTCGCGTTAGGGTCCTAGAAAGGTTATAGACTGGGTCAAAGCATTACTAATAACCTAATTCCCTATAACCATGAGCTCTGATACCAACTTTTCTGTCACACCCCGACCACGTAGAACAACAAAACGTGGCGGAAAACGTCGGGGAGTGTTGTAACAGAATCATTGTTTCATAACACATGGAAATTGAAATATTGTTTTATTGATTAAAGAGTTACAATGTCTTGACAATCAAAGAAACATAACATAAATAACTAGTCTTGCATCTTTTATTGTCGCTAAGGCCCAAGTCCGCCTAAGTGTATCTTGATAAATCCTATGCATCATATCCTGAAACACATGTGAAAATAGGTACGTCAGCATAAAAATGCCTGTGAGATACATAGGTTTATGAAAATAGGATTCATGACTTATTGTTTGAGAAAATGTTTAGTCATGAACCTTGTAATTTGCTTTGTCTTGTAAATCATTTGAAAAGTGATAAACAAACCAAATGTTATATATGTATAAAAGAATAATACATGGTTAAGTGAATAACCATGTGAAATGAGTTTGTATAAGTTAAGTTGTTTGTAAAACAATGTATTGTGAAAAGTATGTTATTTGTATAAAATGTTATATGTCCAAATTGAAATGATTCAAATAACGCTACGTTATGTAATACCATACAATCACTTATATATAGGAAGTACCAGCGGCGTATCCACCATGCTTGTATCATATTACACACGCCTCGTTACTTAAATCACTTACTCAAACCAAACCACCAATGTAAGATGTCTATGTTTAAACAAATTGCCAAATGTATTGAATAATATGTCAAAATGTTTATGTCAAGATGTAAATCATGCAATGTATAACCAATGTCGAAAATGTTTATGTGTCAAATGTAAATCATGTAATGTGTAACCAAAAATGATATGTATGGCTAGTGAAATGCATCAACTAAACCATAGGTAAAATGCACAAAACGAAGTATTGAAGTAAAACTTGGTTTAAATCAAAGTTATGTTCTGTGGAAATGCATGTTATACTGATACAAATATCTATGCGGTATTGTGAAAATGCATACATCCAAGCCTTGAGACTGTGGCGATAAACCCTTAAACAAATTAAAGGTTTATCTTGTTGTAAATATATATCGAATTCGGTCATTCCTTTCATCCCCACCTACCCAAGATGTCCAGAACGGGAGTTGTCAATTCCTATGGTACCACTACCTACTAACGAACGGCGTGATCGGTGTTAATGAATGTATTGTTCCATTTATACAAACCAAATATCATATCAAAATGTAAGCATGTGATGAAAACAAATGTACTAAGTATGCAATAGATGAACATACATAGCATGTGATGTGATGTGAAACGATGTACTAAGTATGAACTAAATGGACATACATAGCATAAAATGTAATGTAAAACTATGTACTAAGTATGAACTAATGGACATACATAGCATAGAATGTAATGTTAAACGATGTACTAAGTACGAACTAATGGACATACATAGCATAAAATGTAATGTAAAACGATGTACTAAGTACGCACACAAT
This sequence comes from Helianthus tuberosus, assembly GCA_030545235.1. Classification (NCBI taxonomy): domain Eukaryota; kingdom Viridiplantae; phylum Streptophyta; class Magnoliopsida; order Asterales; family Asteraceae; genus Helianthus; species Helianthus tuberosus. The sequence continues at coordinate 43,415,868 of CM060426.1, read as the reverse complement.
GGGCATACATAGCATGAAATGTAATGAAATCATGTACTATAATGTACTAACGAACATAGCAGGTATATGATGTGAAAACATGGAAAGCATGAAAGTAACAAGTAGGCACATGTGTTCCACCCCAAAATGTTTGGAAAACAGTAAAAGAGGGGTCTATGTACTCACTTGAGATTGCTCAGAAGTCCTAAGATAACCACCAAGCAATGCTAGACCTGGTCTTCTTCAGCACATTTACTTATAGTAATTACTGCCTCGGTTTTCTCTAACCAACGCAATGCTGCAGTCGCCCCTTCGTTACCTGCAAACTCAGCTGGTTTACAGGCAAGAAATTCTTTATAAGCGCAACCAGGCGTTGCAGCTTTCATTTTCTTAGGGAGCGGAGCCTGTCGTAGATCATTATCATGATTAGTATGATTACCGCCTCCGTTTATGCTATTACTAAAGTTATCTTCAGAAGTACGTTTGCTAGGAACAATTTGTTGAGGTCCAACAGGTTTCTAGGCAGCAGCAAGGATTGCTGGAATAGCTTTAGCTATCCCTTGAGTAACGATATTTTCTATATCTTGCCTAGTCATAAATTGATCCTCCGGGTGTTGCTCAGATTGGTTAACTTCGTTAACTGGTTCATTATTAGCATTTTCCATCTGATAATTAATATATGTAATTTATTAGTATAGAATAAATAATAACTATACACAAAACAATCCTACAAATTTCACAACATACATATAGCCAAAATTATCGATTTCTCGATTTCCCTTTTTATATATCATATTATGCATCCGTACACACTGTTATGTTACAAAGTTTTATTTTTATTTTACAGGGTTATATTGTTATTACTATTATTATTATTATTATTATTATTATTATTATTATTATTATACAACCACAGTTACATTCTCACACATCATCCCTTCTGCTGATATTTCAGTAACGACGCTCCCTCTCGTCGTACTTCCAGGAGATTTGCTCTCCCACCTCCCGAATCCTATTCCCTGCACCTATCAGCTCCTCGCCAAAATGGCGGAGTTCAGCTAAGTTTTCATTACTCATTGGTGGGTTTGGTACAGGTTCTGGGTCAAAATGAGAGAAAAGGTATAAGGATTATTTAGAAGGTTTTGAAACTGCCAGTCATTGGTCCACCACTCATCCATTCCTAGAGGTTGAGTATGGATTAAAGATTCTGGGATGGCTGGTTCCAAATTTATTGGAAGTTGAGTTTCAGCAGGATAAGGGTAAAGGTTAGTATGAATAGGACTAATGATATCACAGCCTGCCAGTATGCGATCCAACTCTTCTTGTAATGGCAACTCCTCGACTTGCCTTGAACTTTCCCCAATTTCCATTTCTGTTTGCCTAACACCTTCACTTATCATAATTCCTTTTCTTTTATTTATAGGATTCTCTATTTTGGGAATCCTTCTAGTTGTCGGTTTCCTCCTGCGTACACGTCTCCAACCTATGAATCTTCTCCTTTTCTTAGGCTTTGGTTTCTCCAGAGGTGGAGCGTTAAATTCCATAGGTTCTTCTATATCGGGTATGTAACCAGTAACATCTCTGGAAACTTCTATTTTCACCGGATAAAGATTGAGATTCTGAAGGGCTTCAGATAACTCATTTATGCTGTTTAGTATATATGCAAAATGCACACAAAATTTCATAGATAAATATTCAAGTATTATTACACACCGTGTGACTAATTTAATACAAAAGACAACTAATAGTTAGAACATACTAGGGTTTATTGTAACTTATTTATTTACTGGGAAAAGTTTTCCTTTAGAGTTTCTGGATTGTAGATGATATGGGTGCTACTACTAGGTCAAAGCATTAAAATTTTGCATTCACTGCTACAGTGGCTAACATATAAAGATCAGCCCATTTTTCATCTAATTTGTCTTCCCAAGGTGGTTGATTATCTAGTTTCTGGGTTTCCTGGTTAACCCTCACTTCTTTTGGTTGTGATTTCTTTCTTTTCTCCTGACTTTTCTTAATAATCAAACTTCTTTTATTAGGAGAAAGTGGTTCCTCATATTGTGCCTTTCGAACAAATATTCCTTCCTCAGTATCTACTGAGTATCTTGAGGAATTTGATTGGGATGTACTTCCCTTATCTTTCGAGGAATTATCTAGTTTAAGATAGATATCCGAAATTCTTTGCTTACCCATTCTGTAAATTAACAGTTAATCAAAATATAATCACATAATCACAGAGTGGCAATTAGAAAAATTAAGTATTTTGAAATACTTAATAGGCTTAAATCAGTGGCTCAATCAGTAGCTCTGATACCACCTTTTCCTGTCACGGCCCCAGCCCCGGTTTTAACCGGTCAAGATCCGCGGGACAGGAACACGTGGTATCTGTTATGCGACAGCGGAAGATTTTTAACAGGATCTTTTAAAACTCAAAATGCCCAGTTATTTTATTCCATAATTTTGGGATAAACCCCGTACTTTACAATAGAGGAATTTAACTAAGAAATTCCCTGATTTATTAAAACATGTTTATTCATTTTTAACTGAGCCACCTCTTCAAGCTTGTTAGTGCTCCGTAGCACGTTTCCTTGATTTACAGCAGGTCTCCTGAAACATGTTTTAAAAATATTTTGTCAGCGGGGAAATACTGGTGAATCATTCAATTTTGATAAAATGACACATAGTTATCAATTACAGCATAAGAGCGATTACAATGGCTTCTATCTTATTTTTATCTGGCGCCGTGTCACATTGCGTGACGATGGTCATACCACTATTGGGTCCCATCCCAATTAGTGACGATCACTGTTAGGATATATTAGCCTAACCAGTAAAAATTAGTAATGTGCACAATACCCCACTAGCCAGTGATTAAGATAACTACGACTTACTCCCTGTAATTATAACATTTGAAAATGGAGTATTGTAAAATATTTGATAAAAAGAGAATGACTCACATTGCATATTTATACGGGCAGAGTTTAGACTACTGATTAGCCTTTTAATCTAAATTTAAACAACATGCACACGAACTAGGTTAGTAACTAATACAACATTTATGATAACTCACGAGATTAAACCCTCACAACGAATGACAAAGTGCGATACTTAAACATCCATCGAATTCACGACGAATGACAAAGCATAACCCTAATGTGGGCAGCACTTAAACATCCATTGGATAGTTTCAATCAATCGGACATTGAATCGTAGCAGCGATTGAGTTAATACCCTGTATCGGAGCAGCGCCTCGCTAATATTGAAAGTATTTTCGACTTCAGAGCAATAAGAACTCGTTTTTATGAAATGATTTCGACACAGATGAACTGCTAGTAACCCCTTCTATTTATAGCTGAAATTTAAGGTTCTCGCGGCCCGCGTAAACCTTAGCTCAAACCTTACGCTGCCCGCGTGGACATCTATTTCGTAGATTAGGGCTAGCGTGTCACACCTAGGTCTGCCACGTGGCTGCCACGTGGCCTGGTTGCTGTTCCGGATAACTTATGAGCTGTCGCGGCCCGCGTAAAGGTATGCTCAACCTTACACGGCCCGCCTGAAGACCATTATTTTGGTATTCCTTGATTTTTCATGCACAGTATGATTTCAGGGGTCCGGATTCTTACTTACGGGTAAAATTGGAATATTTTTGAGAGTCCTTACATGAAGTGTATAAACTCCAACTTAGAGAATATGATCAGATCAAGGTGAGTTGCAAATGAAAACTTGTGGGTTTATATAGTTTTCGGGTCACTGTTAGGATCGTTCATCGATAAAAGTGCTTCGATCTCAGCCTTACAATTATGCCCACAGAATTATAATACCATGGGTGCCCCAAAACAGCCCATAGACTTGTTTAAAACCATTTGCAAACCCAGGGAACAGCTGGATCAAGCTGGAACACATTTCTGCAGACCTGAAGGTCTATCGCTCCCCGCGTACGAGTGAGGCCTGGCCTACGCGGCCCGCGACCGAAGGCAGATCAGCAAACAAGTTTGTTATTTACAGCTTTAGTCCCTACAAGTGTTTAAGCCTTATTTTGACATGTTTAAAGCCCGTTAAGCCATTTTCAAGGCTCTACAATGTTGTCTAAGCATAGGGGACATGAAACATGCTTGAAAATGTGCCGGATGTCAGTTCGTTTGGTCGTACGATCACGTTATTCGGTTAATTACGACGAAACACGAATGGACGCGAAAAACGATCCAAATTACGCGACGAATGGAATTTTATCATGCCAATCACTAAAATAAAATATTTTAATGTTTACATAAATTTTTGGATGTCCGGATGTATTCAGAACGTAAGATATGCGCGAAAATGCAAACTTATGCACTTTTTGACGCTTTTAGTCTCTGTTGATCAAATAAGTTTATTTTTGCGCACCAAACACCTCAAAGCCTATTTCTAAGCTATGTAAATGATATTTAGGGCATGTTTAACTTATGATCATGTTCCGGAATGTTCCTTACAGTACGAATCGGCATACTTTCACAGTTTGTCGAAATTAGTCCCTGTAAGCGAATAAACTTGATTTCGACACACCAAACCTTCCAAATCTTATTTCTAAGTTATGTAAAGGTTATTTAAGGTATGTTAAGCCCATGTCACTGTTCTGGAGTGTTTGTTATGTTAAACTGATTACATTTACGCATCAGTTTGCGTATAACTTCCCAGAAAACGATTTAGAGCTCGAAATCGAACAAGAATTGATATGTGCAAATGATACACATATTTATACAAATCCCAAATATGAAACACAATATTTCATTGATTTGGTATCTGTTTGATGGCCGTGGAGGTATATGTGTCACAGAAGGGGGTTTACTACGCTTCAAAAATGTACTTCGGCAATTCGTCAATTAGCGTATGGTACTTGTAGTGATTAGGATGTCCGCTAGAGTTAGTCGGGATTGTTTGCATGCATTTTGCGAAGGTATAGTGAAGTTGTATAGCAAGGTGTATATGCGTAGACCAACGAAGAAGGATATCGAAAAGATTTACGCATTCCATGCAGAGAAATATGGGTTTCCTGGGATGCTAGGAAGTATTGATTGTACTCATTGGCCCTGGAGGAATTGCCCTACGCCCCTACTGCATGGCATGGTCAATTTATGCGAGGTGATATCGGTGTTCCCTCGTTAATGATTTAAACAATGATTTAAACGTTCTAGCACGATCGTCTATTTTCAACGAGATCATTAGAGGTACGGGCCCAGATTCTTCTTTCATGCTAAATGGTGTGTCATACAAGCACGAGTATTATTTAGCTGAAGGTATATACACATCGTATACGGCTATTGTTAAAACTATTTCGTTACCCGATGATGAAAAGAGGAAAAAGTTTGCAAAGTGCCAAGAAGTGGCACGAAAAGATGTCGAACGGTTGTTTGGAGTCATAAAAGCAAAATGGGGGATAATACAACAACCGGCTCGTGCATATGAACCAAAAAAATTAAGATACATTATGTATGCTTGTCTAATAATGCATAACATGATTATTGAAGACGAATGTCGAGCTATTTGTGAATACGATCCAAATGACACTGATGAAAATGTTGAGCCCGTTGACCAGTTGCAACAAGACTCCAATCATTGGGCGTTACGTAGTGAGCATGTGCATGGAAACCCGTGTGCGGATTTAATCGACCACATCTGGAATAACTTCCGTGTCGATCCCGTCGACGACGAGTAGGTTTATGTGTTTTTAAGTAGTCAAATTTAGAAGGTAATTTGTGTTTTTTTTATTTGTAATTTTAAGATTTTTTTTGCAATTCTTATGAATTTTTATAAACTAGAATTACGACCAGCGGCAATGCGGCGGAGATTCTTTAGTTATAACTACGTCGATTTAGAACGCGCACGTTATGTCGAACCTGTCAAACGGGAAAAAACAGACGATGTAAACAGTTCACCCACACACGCACGTTGCGTCGTGTTAACTCGCAAAATTTAGAACGAAACGTAAAAACGTTAAACCCAATACGCACGTTGCTATGTGTTAAGTCACAAAATTTAGAACAAAGCGTAAAGCGAAAAAATTGCAGAAAATGAAAATTAAAAAGGACCAAAGTTGAAAGTAAAAAAAGTTGTGAGGATAGATTGCAAAAGATAAAAAGTTTTGTGTTAAAGGTAAAAAACAAATAGTTTTGGGTTAAAAGTAATTTATGAAATACTTTTAGGTGAAATGTAAAAAAATCAATTTTTTTTTAAAAACCCCCCAAAGCCAAGGTTACAACAACCATATACATAACCATTTTTTGCTTTGAAAAACCCCAAAGCCAAGATTACAACACATGAGTAAAAAAATCAAAGTGGTTAAATCGCAAAAGATGGAAACTTTTGAATTATAAGTGAAAAATCAAATTAATCAAAGGGGTTAAATTGTATAAGATGGAAACTTTTGAATTAGAAGTGAAAAATCAAGTTAATCAAAGGGGTAAAATTACCAATGATTAAAACTTTAAACCTAAATTGTGAAAGATTAAAACTTTACGGTTAAAAAGGAAACAAAGATTAAAACTTTAAACTTAAATTGTCAAAGATTAAAACTTTAGGGTTAAAAAGGAAAATTCCAATTTTTTTTTTAAAAACTCCAAAAACTAAAGGGACAACAACCTTAAGTATAATTAAGTTGCTTATTTATAGGTTAATAATTTATGTTTGGTTATATTTTATTTATTTGAAAATTTCTAGGAAAAAAAAGATATTTAAAATGAAATTAATTAAAAAAAAAAAGGGATGGGGAAGGGGAACCACACCCCACATATGGGGGAGTAGTGATGATGTGAAGAAGAGGGTGATGTGACGCCTAAGTGGACATGGGGAAGGGGGAACCATACCCCTCACTCTGACCAAAGGGTATGGGGCACGTTGCCGGCCCGTTCCCCTCGTCGTGGGTCGTCCCACACCGCCCTCGTGGGCTGCGTCGCGTCACTCCCGACGTCTGCAAGACGGAGGCGACGATGCAAAATGGTGGGCCCCCTCCCTCTCTCCCCTCTGACTTCTCTCTCTCCTCTTTATTATATATTATATTATGTGGGTAGTCTTCCACAACCTTAGGTAGTCCCTAAGGGGATGATCATTCACCATTGCTGAGCTGGCGCTTACGTGGCAGATGTCCCATTTGGAGACTATCCAAACCATACCTCATGGTCTAAGACTGGAAGGAGTGGGGGCCGGCTGAGGCCCGGCTAGGACCGGCGCCGGTCCCCCACACCGCCCCCCTCCACCCCACCCGTCCTCACCAGCAAACCCAAGCCGGGCTCGCAGTGCCATGTTTGAAGTATATAGCCGTTAATAACGGCTAGTTTAATAAAAAAAAAAAACCTTTTTCAATTTAAATATATACCCATTCTTTATACCATTTCTTCAATATTTCACCCATTCTTCTCCCATTCTCATCCATTTTTATAAAAAAACACTCCCATTTTTATACCAATCTTTTATAAAAAATATCTCTTCATCCACAATGGCATCTAATCCTTGGTGGTCCGGCTCTTCTTCGGATGAAGAGGAGATGTTTTTCGCAAACGCTGTGGTAAAGGCGGCGCAGATTCTTTTGGAAGAGGAAGAGGACTCGTCTGAAAACGTTATTATCAGACGAATACAGGTTAACAGAGACCGCGAAGGAGCGCACGAGAAATTGGTTAACGATTATTTTTCTGATGCACCCCTTTACAACGCCGACACTTTCAAACGAAGGTTCCGAATGAGTCGCCGTTTATTCACACGGATTGCGGATGATTTGGCGGGGCTAGACCCGTTTTTCACTCAACGACCCGATGCTCGTAATTATGAAGGGTTCACCACGTTACAAAAGTTTACTGCGGCCATTCGCCAACTGGCGTACGGGACAGTGGCCGACGCGTTGGACGAGTACTTACAGATGTCGGCAAGAACCGCGCGGGAATGTTTGTATCGGTTTTGCCATAATGTGGTGAAACTGTATAGCAAAAAATATTTGCGGAAACCAAACGCGTATGATGTTCAACAGTTGTACCAAGCTCATGAAGCAAGGCACGGGTTTCCGGGAATGCTTGGTAGCATTGATTGTATGCATTGGGCGTGGCATAACTGCCCGACTGGGTGGCGAGGCCAATACACGCGAGGTGATCACGGCTATCCAACCTTAATACTTGAGGCCGTGGCGTCACAAGATTTGTGGATCTGGCATTCTTTCTTTGGGCTCCCTGGTTCACTCAACGACCTCAACGTGCTGTACCAATCGACGATCTTTAGCGATGTCGTTAATGGAATCGGACCGGACACCCGTTTTACAGTATCAGGGGTTGAGTATAGACGCGGGTATTATCTTGCCGACGGAATATATCCGCCTTGGTCTACAATTGTCAAGACTATTTCATACCCTGAGGACGAAAAAAGGAAAAAATTCGCCAAGCGTCAAGAAGGTGCAAGAAAAGACATCGAACGTTGTTTTGGTGTTTTAAAAAAAAAATGGGCCGTCCTTGAACAACCGGCACGTGCGTTCACACCGAAGCGGTTGCGCCTGATTATGTACGCTTGCATTTTGCTCCATAACATGATTATTGAAGACGAAGGTCGGGCGATTTGTGAGTATGATGAGAATGCATCTTACGGGAATACTGTCCCGGTAGATCCGACGCAACAGGATTTAAACTCCTTCGCGCTAACCAACGACTTCACGCATATAAACCTTCAACAGGATTTGGTAGAACATATTTGGAACAACGTTAACGTAGCGGACGGTGCCGAAGACGAAGACGAGTAGTTTAGTTTTTTTTTTAGGAAATGTAATATTTTTTTTATTTTTCGGAAATGTATTTTTTTTTAGGAAATGTAATTTTTTTTATGTTATGAAATGAATTTATTTATGTTGTATTTGTTAATTTTTATAAAGTTTTTATTAAGTTAATAAAGTAAAACTTAGAAAATTATAAAATAATGAGGTGGGGTAGCCCCATCCTCCATCCCCCTCAATTATGAAGGAGGCCCATCCCCCACGAGCCGTCTACGTGGCGCCTACGTGGAGGCTCATCCCGTGGGGATGGGCCAAACCACTCCTTCTAGTCTAAGCAAGTGGGGGAAAAGTGACCCTCAAATGCTGTCTACCTTTATAGCTGTGATGTAACCATTGACTGCTAAGACAGCTCAACTCAATCATGGAACTTAAGAACTTGCAAATCTGTTTACATTTAGACAAAGTTTTTACAGTTTTTTCTAACTAACCCTGCATAGAAATTTATGGCATCATCAAGTCAGTACTATCGTAGTAGTTGGACTGGGCTTTACTCAATTATATATGCATTACAGTGTCAAGTGCCCCTACTTGTTTTTTTTTTTTTTTTTTTGGGTAAAGAGTGCCCTACTTGTTGGGATAGCTTCTAGTGGGACTATAAAGTCATAAATGCCTTGTTCTTATCTCTACCAGAACTTTCATACTATCTGTCCCAAGTTAGAAACCCGTATATTATATGAGTTGAATAAAAGAAATATTACGTTACTGAAGATTTAGGAATTATAAAACAATATATTGAGACTAGGGATTATGATCAAATACAAAGGATCCTAATTGTAAGAAGGGTACAAAGGCTCCTAAAAAAACCCACTACAAAAAAAAAACTTAAACATCCACCACCACCCAAAAACCTAAACCCACACCCCTCCCCCATCACCCACAAAATATATATTTTTTTTTTGCCGAGGGGGTGCGGGGGTGGGGGTTTAGGTTTTTGGGTGGGGGTGGGGGTAGGGGGTTAGGTTTTTGGGTGGGGGTGGGGGTGGGGGTAGGGGGTTAGGTTTTTTGGGGGTTTTTTTGGTGAGGTATAGTTTTTTTTTGTTTTTTTGCCGGGGGGAGGTTTAGGTTTTTGGGTGGGAGTGGGTGTTTAGGTTTTGGGTGGTGATGTAGTAGGTTTAATTTTAGGTTATTGGACACTTGTCACTCTATAAATCCTTGTTACATTTCTTACAATTATGAGCAATAACAAAGAGAAATAAGAGAAGTGTGGGAAATTATTTTTGGGCTCATATTATCCCAACATGTGGTGTAACTAGTTACTTAATTTTTTTCATATAATTAATAATTGAAGTTCTTTTGTACTAACTACTTAGGAAGTTTCTTACGTTTGTGTACAACTATACACTTTGGATGACTTCTGTTCGACCCGTTTTCTTTTTGATGTTAAGTTGTTAAATGTGGTAAAGGTAAAACATGACCTAGAGTTGACCCCGTTTATAAGTAAATGTCTTTGATCTCTATTCAGGGCCGTCTCCGAGAAGTTGAGGGGTTCTCAAGGCCCTGTGCGAGTTTAAAAAAATGGGCCCCTAAAGCGCTCTCTCTCCACACACACACACACACACACAACCCCCCCCCCCCCCCCCCCCCCCCACGGGGTAGGGGGGTTAGGTTTTTTGGGGGTTTTTTGGTGAGGTATAGTTTTTTTTTTGTTTTTTTTTTGCCGGGGGGAGGTTTAGGTTTTTGGGTGGTGGTGGGGTGGGGTGGGGGTGGGTGTTTAGGTTTTGGGTGGTGATGTAGTAGGTTTAATTTTAGGTTATTGGACACTTGTCACTTTATAAATCTTTCTTACACTTCTTACAATTAGGAGCAATAACAAAGAGAAATAAGAGAAGTGTGGGAAATTATTTTTGGGCTCATATTATCCTAACATGTGGTGTAACTAGTTACTTAATTTTTTTCATATAATTAATAATTGAAGTTCTTTGTACCAACTACTTAGGAAGTTTCTTACATTTGTGTACAACTATACACTTTGGATGACTTCTGTTCGACCAGTTTTCTTTTTGATGTTAAGTTGTTAAATGTGATAAAGGTAAAACATGACCTAGAGTTGACCCCGTTTATAAGTAAATGTCTTTGATCTCTAGTTGAGGGGTTCTCAAGGCCCTGTGCGAGTTTAAAAAAATGGGCCCCTAAAGCGCTCTCTCTCTCCACACACACACACACCACCCCTAGTTATAGAATGATAAATGAGCCAAAACTAAATAGGTTATCGTTTTTGTATTTTTTAGTTAAATTTAATTATGGTTCCGTTTACAACTGCTTTTTCCACTAAATCACATAGCCATTATGTGTTAACATTTATTTTTAATTACCTTTATTTGTATAGTATATATTAAAAATTTTCTTCTGGGCCCTCTGGGATAATGGGCCCTGTGCGGTGGCATCTTCCGCACAGGCCCAAAAGCTGGCTCTGTCTCTAGTTACGAGCATTGGTACGGTACTTTTTTTGTCAAACTGTCTCTGTCTCTTTCTGGTGGCTTTTGGCATGGCTTTAAGTCATAATCATAAACAGTGTTCATATGTAGGAACACATCACATATTGGGTATGAATCCTCTCCACAGCCCAGTTGGTCCCATGTGGTTGGGCTTGTGTCTTCCTTTGGGAGGTCACAGGTTCGAAACCCGGCTGCGGCATTTCGGGGGGAGGACGTCCCAATGATGGATCGTTCCTACCGAGGCATGGTGCGGTCTTGAGGGCAACCCGGTTTTACCCAGCTGTTACCCCAGCGAGTCTCTCGTGTGGGGGCAGTATGGTTTCCGGGCGAAGGTCAGCTTGCGCAACGGCCGGGGACCGATCGAACATCGCGTCCGGAAGAGCGGAGCTGACGGAGGATTGACTTCGACATGAACCCGGTGACCAATAGGTCCTGTACATAGAAAGTCACCCTTAAAAAAAAACATATTGGGTATGATGGGGCAGACAAGACAAGTAGTCAAAGCAAAGGGGGTCTAAGACGAAAACAGGTTGGATTAGGTGACCAAAACTTGTGAAGTCTGGTTGGAACACGACAAAACTGGCCTAATAACATCCGGAATAGGTTTGGTTAAGGGTTAAGGTTAGGGTTAGGGTTTGGTTTTAGTTTCACTGTAATCACCATGAAAAACACGTACCATGGCATGTGATATAATCACCATCCACTCGTGGTTAAAAACTTTAAATAGGTCATTTTGATCCAGTTATGTCATGCAGAAATGAGGTAATTCATATTGCTTTTTACACGTTGACATCGTAAAAAAAAAAAACAATAAAGCTGAAGATGAAGATGAAAACAACAACAATAATAAATAAATAAATAAATAAAAGCTATAATGACACAAGTGGGAGGTCTGAAGAATAATAACGGCTTATTTTTGGTAATTTTTTGTAAACAAAAATATTGGTGGTTGAATCAAACTTTACATAATATATTGTACAGAAAAATGCAATTTGCATCCATGTGATATGTGCCAAACATCAACCTGAGCCCCTAAATTCATTTTTTGGTTTTTTGAGCCCCTGAACTTATAAATTTATAACACTTTGAGTCCCTGCCGTCAGTGTTCCGTCAGTTTGACAATTGTGAAAAGTCCATAATACCCTTAACCTAATCCTTAATATCTAGTTATCTACACTTAATAGCAGATCCGTTTCATTATCATCATCAAGATCTCTCCCAACTCCCAAGATCTCTCCCAACTCCTAAGATCATCATCATCATCTTCATCGAACAGATCATCTTCATCATCTTCATCGAACAGATCATCTTCATCTTCATCGAACAGATCATCTTCATCAGGTTCATCTTCAAAAAACAGAGGGTTGATTTTGGGTTCATCAGGTTCATCTTCATCAGGTTCATCTTCAAAAAACAGATCATCTTCATTTGAATGTGTTTATATTGGTCATTTGAATGTGTTTATATTGTGAAAAAACAGAGGGTTGATTTTGGGTTTCATTCGATGATTTGAATGTGTTTATATTGGTCATTTGAATGTGTTTATATTGTGAAAAAACAGAGGGTTAATTTTGGGTTTGATTTTGGGTTCCATTCGATTATTTGAATGTGTTTATATTGGTCATTTGAATGTGTTCATATTGGTCATTTGAATGTGTTTATATTGTGAAAAAACAGAGGGTTGATTTTGAGTTCCATTCGATGATTTGAATGTGTTTATATTGGTCATTTGAATGTGTTTATATTGTGAAAAACAGAGGGTTGATTTTGGGTTCCATTCGATGATTTGAATGTGTTTATATTAAAGTGTTTATATTGGTCATTTGAATATGTTCATATTGGTCATTTGAATGTGTTTATATTGTGAAAAAACGGAGGGTTGATTTTGGGTTCCTCATGTTTGTTTTGCTTTGAAAAAACAGAGGGTTGATTTGTTTTGCTTTGTTCAGGTTTGTTTGTGATGTTTTTTTGTGAAAATATTGTACAGAATGGCTGCGGATGTAAAGATACGCAAAACACCAACTACGAAGGCGAGAACACATGACAACCTCCTAGAAGATGGTGCGATGCACATAAGGAAGTGATTGATCAGAACGATCAATTGCATATGAATGAATACAACCCCAGTGGCAGGTATGTAATTAGCGAGCTCTGGAATTTCAAGGAAAATCGAAGAGCTACACTGGGGTTATATTCATTCATATGAATGAATATAACCCCAGTGACAGATATGTAATTAGCTACACTGGGGTTATATTCATTCATATCTGCTACATTCCGAAGTGCACCCGTCAGTAAAGATCCACAATTGCTTGTGGTGGTATGACGTTTTTGTCTCTGTATTGTATGTTACGGACTTTTGTTATCGAGTCTGTAAGTTCCGTCAAGTCTACGAAGTTGGTATGACGTTTTGTCTCTGTATTGGTATGACGTTTTGTCTATGTATTGTATGTATTAAAAGTTTACAATTAATATACAATTTAGGCTTTAATAATTTGTTATATACAGTATATATTTAATTATTAGATTGCATTTATTTAAAAAGAGTTAATTATTAGATTGCATTTATTTAAAAAGAAAAGAGTTAATTTGAATTATTAGATTTCTTAACAAAAAAAGCAAAAAATGAATTTAGGGGCTCATGTTGATATTTCACTCATACCATAGGGACGCAAAGTGTTATTAATATATGCCAAAAGACGGTCTTACCCCTGACTCAAACAGTCAAACAGACGGCAGGGACTCAAAGTGTTATAAATTTATAAGTTCAGGGGCTCAAAAAACCAAAAAATGAATTTATGGGCTCAGGTTGATGTTTGGCACATACCACAGGGACGCAAATTGCATTTTTTTCTATATTGTAACATGAACATAATATTATTTGTTACTTGAGTGCCAGCTTCGTCTACCACCTGTACGAGTAATGTATGAAAACACCAAAGACGGAAAGCTTACTAGAAGTAACAGTAAAAATTGGGGACTACAAATGATAGAAAATTGACAAAATTGTACAAATCAACCTTTATGTTATACCTAAACTTCATTTCATACCTTTCACTTTGAAATCGGCCAAACCCAACCTATATGTTCATATTTTGTTACATTCTATAATCTTTACAACTAACGTTGTTCAAAAACTCAACTAAGTTACCTCACGTGCTTTGCATGTAAGGGTATTATGGTCTTTTCATAGTCTTTTATAACATAAAGGTTAATTTGTGCAATTTTGTCTTATTATTATTAACTCTTATTATTATATATATTAATATAGAGTAGGAGTTGGCTACAAAGCCTACTTTTCCTACAAAGTGTAGGAAGCAATCTCCTTGTGACATGTGACATCTAGTGTTTTTTTTTACTAAGACCGTGGGGTATGGTGGGGCGAGGGTTGGGGGCATGGTGCGACACGTGGACTATGGGGGTACCCAAGACCAAAATCCAATTTCAAAGGGGTGTGGCGGGGCGTGGCTAGCCCGGCGTGGCTTGGCCAGGTGTATTAAAATAAAAAAATAAAAAATCTAAAATTTAAACATGGCCTGCTATGCCCTAGCCAACAAGCCAATAAGAGCCGGCCACATAGGATCCCTAGCATGCCCCACGCCAGGCCTTAAACTCCAGCCCAAGGGGCCACGCCCAAACCCAAGCCCACCCGGGGTGATGACTTGGGCGTTTCTCTCCAACCCACGCCCCAACCCCCACCCCATACCCCATAGTCTAAAGGGCATTAAGGTAACTGAATATAATTATATTATTTATGGAAGATTTTATATCATAACAATAAAAGGATATTTTTATGAAAACTATATGTTTAGTAATTATTCAAAATCAGCAGTTACATCCTTCGTATCCTTCGTTTTTACAAACAAACACTTGCGAACAAACACTTGCGTAAGGGTTCCTTCGCCTTTCTTGTCCACATTGTGGAAAAGAAGGATAAGGGCTCGAGCATGGGTGATGTTCCCGTCGTTTGCGATTTTCCCGACGTGTTTCCCGACGATCTTCCTGGTCCGCCTCCTGCTCGTTCTGTAGATTTTCGAAATCGATTTAATGCCTGGCGCTACGCATGTTGCTAAGTCTCCTTATCGTCTGGCACCCTCGGAAATGCAAGAGCTATCGAGCCAACTTCAAGAGCTTCTTGATAAAGGCTTTATACGCCCTAGTACTTTTCCTTGTGGCGCTCCCATTCTCTTTGTCAAAAAGAAAGATGGATCATTTCGAATGTGTATTGACTATCGTGAGCTCAACAAACTCACAGTCAAAAACCGATATCCTCTTCCTCGCATTGACGATCTCTTCTACCAATTACAAGGCGCAAATTGTTATCCAAGATTGATCTCCATTCTAGTTATCATCAACTTCGAGTCCTCGAAGAAGATATACCCAAAACCGCTTTTCGTACGCGTTATGGTTATTATGAGTTCGTGGTCATGCCCTTTGGTTTGACCAACGCACCTGCAGTTTTCATGGATTTGATGAACCGCACGTGCAAAGCTTATTTAGACCATTTCGTGATCGTCTTCATCGACGATACTCTTATCTATTCCAAGACTCAAGAAGAGCACGAGCGACACTTGCGTCTTATCCTTCAACTTTTACCCGTTGAACATCTTTACGCCAAATTCTCCAACTGTGAATTTTGGTTAAAAGAGGTTCAATTCCTTGGTCACACCGTCAACGAACTTGGTATTCACGTTGACCCTGCAAAGATTGAAGCTGTGAAGAACTGGATTGCTCCTAAGTCTCCGTTTGAAATTCGTTTGTTTCTTGGCTTAGCTGGTTACTATCTGTCACACCCTGTCTTTTGCGGAAGCGTACGATGTGTGACTAGTTTGTTATCATTGCATTCAATCATAATAGACAGCTACATGATCAAAACGATGTTCATCCATTCAAGAAAATTTGAGTATTACAAATACTCGTTATTTAAGTTTTAAAAACACAACCTTCGTCTAGGTTACAATTCAACAAAAGTGGATGACATCTAAACTTGAAGTCTACTTCTAGCTATGACACTTGCGCCCAAGATCCATCATGTCACCTGAAATACATGTAATTTTGGAAAATATCAACATAAAGTTGAGCGAGTTCATGCGTTTTTGTATTTCACGTTTGTATACTTTGTATGAAAACATAGTGTGTGTCATGTATAATTCAAGTTTTTCTTGAGTACCCCACGTACTCAAGTATAATTCCCGTTTTCTTGAGTACCCCACGTATTAAATGATTGTTTATACAAGGACATTAAGGCACGGGAGCATTAGTATATTCTCCTTCAAGGCATGTGAGGATATAGGGAGTATTAGTGTTTTCTCCCTCAAGGCATGTGAGAGCTTAGGGAGCATTAGTATTTTCTCCTTTAACTGTGTCGATTACCCTCGACTGTGTCGATTAACCTCGACTGTGTCAATTTCCCTTGACCGTGTCGATTACCCTCGACTGTGTCGATTAACCTCGACTGTGTCGATTTCCCTCGACTGGGACACCGAAGCACTCAAGAGGTCACATAAGGACCATGAGTGGGGCTCGGCCGTACCCGTTAGATCTAACCCTCGTCCCTAATTAAGTAATAATGGCATCTCAATATCTAGTTTAAGCTCACATGATCTAGTATTTTCTAGGCATTTCTTAAAGCTCATCATATTGCACTCACCACGAGTGCTTCTCGTATTCTTTTGTATTCTCAAATCATATTGCACTCGGTACTCGTTCTCACCAAGAGTGCTTCTCGTATTTTTTTACCATTTGTAAAAATTGTAATATGTGTAACATGTATTTCACCCCCGAGAGTTATGAACTCACAACTTTGCGTTCCTTGCGTCGTAAACTTCACCGGATTTTGCTCATAGAGCATCGTGACCTAAACGTGTTTTATTATCGTTAGTCACTAGACTTGTAACGCACAAGTACAAGTCACTATCTTTTATGTATGTATTTTGTGTTAAAAATAATTTATATTTTTAACTAAGTGACTTACTTATATCATTTTCTTTAACATATAACACGCTAGATCGTTCTCAAATAACCTACCCGACATTTAGACACGCAAATTACTACTTATGTCGTTTCAGCTTTAATATATATGAACTGGGCTGTTTTCGGACATTTAAACAAAATGGTTAACTTATTCCAAAAATTCCCAAATTTTTACAGAACATCTTAAACGATCCAAAAATTATTGTGTAAAAATATCGGGGTCCAGTTCATTACCAATATTTTATAAGAATTTATTTTCTGGACTGCAATCAGATTTGTCGCTTTCTGATTGCAGTTTACGAAATAATTCATTAAAAATTCATCGTGAGTCTGATTTACGAAATTCCAGTGGGAGAATTACAAATACATTAGTGGTCAACTATGGTATAAATTTCGTGATCAGACTCCACACAGAATACAAGTTATGACAGAAAACAGGACGCACATTTTCAGCAGCAAAAATGCAGCTCTAGCTGCTGTTACGAAAAGACACTTTAAAAATAGTAAACGGAGTCCAAAAATTATGATTCTAGTTCCATTAGAACCGTATTTCATAATACATGAATCTAGATTTTAGAAAATACATTTTTTTATTTTGTTAAGGTCCTGTTACAGCCAGTTAAAGTCGGCTGAAAATACAACTCAGCATGCTGTTTTTAGTTTAAAGGTTGCTAAAACGCACACATACGATCACCATTTGTCCTAATAACGATTTATATCGTAACATATATTATTTACAGCAGATTAGTGTTTGTATTACTCAGATTTATCATGTTTTACACATATATCTTCTCTTTATCCACCTTTTAACACATCATGTTCAACATTTGTTCATGATCTTTAAAGTTTCTTAACTTTTATCATTCTTATCATCTATTAACCACCATATACAAGAACAAGATGAAGATTTAGAACACTTACTACTAGCACAAGGCTAGGGGAGTTTCAAAGCGTAAAAGTGGTGGATAAAAGAAAATGAGAGTGGTCCTTCAACTTCCGAACACACCAAGCTTCCTAACTTAGTTCCTTTCACCTCTAGATCACCATGGAATGCATGAAGGATGGTTGAAAATGGAGGTGATGTGGTGGGGTGTTGAGGCCGTAGCCATGGAGGAAGAGGGAGAATGATGGAGTTTGTTGGTGAACTAATGAAGATGAAGATGTTGGTCTAGGGGTTCTTATAAAAATCCTCCACCATTTCTTTACACCATGTGTAATGTGTCTAGAATATGGTATAAATGTTGGTATATTCTCCAACATAATCTAATAAAATAATGCAAGAAAATCCTATGTGGGGAACATGCCCCTAACCGGCCATCAAGTGGGGGGGGGGGGTATTAGTTGAGTTTCAACTTCAAGTTAGGGATTCTAGTTAGTTATAATCCAAGTATTAGTTAGGGTGTTATGTGTGTGGTTAATTATATATAGTGTGTTAGGATGTTCGGGGACCCTAACTAGTTTAGAAAAATAAAAACATTGCTTCAAGCAATATTTTTATGTTCCGGGTAATGTCCGGTTGTTCGGTTAAATACCGGTTCATTTAAGTGCTTAATTGCACCGTTTAGTGTCTTTCAAGTGTCCTTTTTGTAACACTTTCAATCCCCGACACTTAGGGAAGTATTCTGGATGATAAATCATCATTTCTGCACAATATTTCATTGTCATAATGCTGATTATAGCTGAATTTAAATAAATTCTGCGCTTAAAGTGTGTTTCGGGTGCTTTTTAGTGCGTATTTTAGCTTTCGGAAGGTCTATATTAAAACCCTTGTATGTACTCTTGGGTTTTAATGCATTCTTGACGTTGGACCTACACCTAGGCCCTATTTTATTTTCTAACTGCTTTCTGCAGTTCTGTTGACACGATGTGTCTTACCGGTGAGTTTACTAATTTATGACGCAACGCTCTCGATTATGCATAAAGCAATATTTTGTAGTATAAAACGTGCATGAATTCACTTGTATGGAATTCAAAGATTAATTTGTCTGGTAAACCAGATCATGCACAATCATTAGAGCACATATTACTGTTTATTTAGTGTACGGAATGTACGAAAAAGTGACGGTTGTCACACTATCGTCGTTTCATTTCCAACTTTTCGAAAATTGTCGTTTCTCTTACTTCAAAAAGATAAACCTTTTGTTTGGGGTCCTGAACAAGAGGCGTCTTTCCAAATGCTCAAGGACATGCTTTGCAATGGTCCTATCCTTGCTCTTCCCGATGGTAATGATGATTTCGTCGTGTATTGCGAGGCTTTGAACCTTGGTCTTGGCTGTGTCCTTATGCAACGAGACAAGGTTATCGCTTACGTGTCGAGGCAACTCAAAATACACGAGAAAAACTATACTACGCACGACCTTGAACTTGGTGCAGTTGTTTTTGCCTTGAAGATATGGCGACACTACCTTTATGGTACTAAGTGTGTGGTCTTCACCAACCATAAGAGCCTTCAACACATCTTCAACCAAAAGGAATTGAACATGCGTCAACGTCGTTGGGTAGAGTTGTTAAACGACTACGACTGTGAAATTCGCTATCATCCAGGTAAGGCGAATGTCGTGGCCTATGCGCTTAGTCGCAAAACTCATGTCAAGAGTGTACGTTGTTTCCAACTCATGAACGATCTTCAAAACTGCATTCGTGAAGCTCAATACACATCTATTAACAAGGGTAACCTCTATAACGAGATGCAATGTGGTGCTGAAGAGAGCCTTGTAACCAAATCCG
Organism: Helianthus tuberosus; assembly: GCA_030545235.1. Lineage (NCBI taxonomy): Eukaryota > Viridiplantae > Streptophyta > Magnoliopsida > Asterales > Asteraceae > Helianthus > Helianthus tuberosus. The sequence goes on along the minus strand of CM060426.1, from coordinate 43,395,975 downwards.
ATGGTATTCTGTATCATCTCGATCGTGTCTGGATTCCTAATCGTGATAACCTTCGAGAGTTTCTGATAAAGGAGGTACACAAATCAAGGTATTCTATTCACCCTGGTGCTGATAAGATGTACCACGACATGTGTACGTCATATTGGTAGCCTGGAATGAAGAAAGATATCGCCACCTTCATTTTGAAATGTCTCGCTTGTTCCAAGGTTAAAGCTAAACATCAACGTCCATCTGGCTTGCTCGAACAACCAGAAATTCTTGTCTGGAAGTGGGAGAGCATTGCGATAGACTTTATTACTAAGCTTCCTCGTACTTCTTCAGGTCATGACAGTATTTGGGTGATCATTGATAGATTGACCAAATCCACTCACTTTCTCCCCATTCGTGAAGATTTCAAAGTCGAGAAATTGGCTCGTATCTACACTGATGAAATCATTTGTCGTCATGGTATCCATATCGACATCATCTCTGACCGTGATGGTCGCTTTACGTATCGTCTTTGGCAAACATTTCAAACTGCTATGGGTACTCATCTTAACCTTAGCACCGCTTTTCATCCTCAGTCTAACGGTCAAACCGAGTGTACTATCCAAACTCTAGAGGATATGCTTCGTTCATGCGTAATTGATTTTGGTGGCAACTGGGATATGCACTTGCCTTTGATCGAATTCTCGTACAACAACAGTTATCACGCGAGTATTTAAATGGCACCTTTTGAGGCATTGTATGGTCGTAAGTGTCGTTCGCCTATTTGTTGTCACGAGATCGGAGAAGCTCAAATCACCGGTCCCAAGCTTATACAAGAGACGACGGACAAGATTTTACAGGTTCGAGATAACTTGCTAAAAGCCAAAAGCCGACCATAGAGTTACGCTGACAAGCGTCACAAACCTCTGGAATTCGAAGTAGGTGACTTTGTACTTCTCAAGGTATCCCCTTGGAAAGGCGTAGTTCGTTTTGGTACGAAAGGGAAACTCGCTCCTCGCTACGTAGGTCCTTTCAAGATTCTCGAAAGGATTGGCAAGGTAGCGTATCGACTGGACCTACCTCAAGAACTCAACAACGTTCATCCTACTTTCCACGTTTCAAACTTGAAGAAATGTCTAGCTGAAGAAGGACTTCAAGTTCCGCTCAAAGATCTTCAAATCCACGAGACTCTACACTTTGTGGAGAAACCTGTCGAGATCATGGATAGAGGATTCAAGCAATTAAGGCACAGTCGAATTCCTATCGTTAAGGTTCGATGGTGTTAGTTCATGCGTCTGTAGCTTCCGTCAGCATTGAGTCGTATTTTATCTGTTTATGTCTTTTGTGAACATTTATGTATTTGTATGTGTATGCGTAGAATGACAGATCAGGGAATGGCATTGAACTGTAAAGGTGATGTCCGATGGATGGCATGTGCCACCCGATCGGATGGCCATCCGATCGGATTGCCATCCGACCGGACAGCATGTCACTCGACCGGACAGCTCCTATCACCTCCCTGAATCTGCCTATAAATACCCGAGTAGGGTATGTCATTGAGAACTTTTTGGAACTTTAGAAGTCTCTGCCTAGTCTGACTATCTTCTGGATTTTGTACTTCATATCATCTGAATAGAAAGATCAGACGGTGTTAAACGTTGAATACCTTGTCGCTCTTCTATGACTTGATCCAATGGATTCCGCACATTGATCAAGGTCGATTCATCCGCATTCGTGTCAATCAGATCCTGCATAAAAAGACCTAACAAGTGGTATCAGAGCTTCCAGGAGACTGAATCGAGATCTACGACAACGAATTTACCGGAATTCAAGCTTTTCTTGCCGTTTACAGTCAAATTTCACCGGAAATTTGACGAATTCTCTCACTTTCTACTCATTTCTTTCAGAGTTTTTCACTTTTACACCTTTATAACCAGAAAAAACGTAAAATTGAACGTGAATCTACGGTTAAAATTTGAGAAAATTAACATCATTCGATTCGCAATCATTCATAGTACAATCCTTCAAGATTTCATAAGAAAATTCCTTCAAAAACTAGATCAAAATCATCAAAAACTATGTTGAACTATTCATGTGTGCTGACGTCATTCGCTCGTTCGAACAGTTGTTCGAACAATTTGGCTTAGATTGTTCTTGAATACTTGTTGGTGACGTCATCAGTGTTACCCGATCGGATAATCACCCGATCGGACAACATTGTTGTTCTTTTTTCTGGTGTTCTTATTTTCTGGTGCTTACGCCATCCTATCACCCGATCAGACTACCACCCGGTCGGTGAAAGGTTGAAAAGTCAAAGTTTTCAAAAGTATATGTGCTACTCGTTCGGACAACCACTCGATCGGACAACCACCCGATCAGACTACCATCCGATTCGTGTACTTCTCTTTTACATTACTCTGCCACTCGATCGGATCACCATCCGATTCAAGTGCAATAGTGTGAAACTTTTGAAAATCACAAAAATTTACCTAAGTGTTTGATAACTGTTTCAGGTACTCTAAAATGGGGGACGATTTTCTAAACCCATTTAGCGACGTATTTGCTTACACCAGCAACACGGGAGAGAACACGTCAAGCAACACGAACAACACTGCACCAAACCCAAATCCTAAGAAAGCCATTGCTGACTCACTAGGCGTGGACAACGCTTATGGCACCTACAACAAACCGCCCAAACTCATGGCAATCGAAGAATACACCAGATGGGTGAGCAGGTTTGAAGACTGGTTAAAGGCATTCGCCTACCAAAGTTGGAAGTGTTTAAGAAATGGCTTCGACATTGGAAGAAGTGATTATGAAAATCTGATTGATACTGAACAAGAAAGTTTTATTGCAGAACAGAAATGTATCGCATTGCTACATCAATCAGTGAGGGATGATATCATATCTTTAATCGATTACAAAGATTCCAGAGATTTATGGGGAAAATTAAAGATGAAGTGTGTAGGAGGAGCAGAAATTGTTAAGAACAAGAAAAAATTGTTGAAGAAAGAATTTGATCTGTTCGGTTGTATGAAAAATGAGTCGGTTTCGAAGATGATAGAGAGGTTTTGTCACTTAAAGATCGAGCTTTCTAGACATGGGATTACTTTTACTGAGGAAGAATTAGTTGAAAAGTTGTTGGATTCACTGCCCGACGAAAAAGATTGGCAGTATTTTGCCCTGCTGTTGAGGAACACAGTGAAGAAGGATGTTTTGACAGTCGATTTGCTGATTGAGAGGTTTGAGAGCCACGAGCTTGAGATAAAAAAGACAAACAAAGTCAACAGCACCCCGTATCAACAAAACGTTGATCTGTGCTATCGGGGAAGCATGATTCCAAAAACTGTGTCACCAAAGACTGCGTTCTCAGCAGAGAACTCAAGCATGCCGAATCAAGAGAATCAAAACAGCAGTTCTGCTCCAAGTAGTGGATATCATGGAGGATCGTCTTCATCTGCTCCAAGACAACAACAACAATCTGTTCCGAAAAACATCTTCCAGTGCAACATTGCTGTAAATCTCAACAATGCACAAAACTTTAGCGAAGAAGCAGCCAAGCAGCAGATGGTGTTTCTGGCCTCAATCTTGGAATCCTATGAAAGCCAAGTTGCCGGAAAGATCGGGAACACTAACCTTACCAAAGAAGACTATGATCAAATCGACCCCGAAGAAATGGAGTTGATTGACATTAGATGGTGTATGGCGAGTGTTGTTCGAAGGGCTCAGAGGTTCATGGAGATAACCGGAAGACACTCCATCGGTGGACCTTCAACGAAATTGGGCTTCGATAAGTCGAAAGTTACATGTTTTAAGTGCAAGCAGAAGGGGCACTTTAAAAGGGAATGCAGGAATGCAGCTGCAGATGAAACGGCCAATCCATTCCATGACGACTACTATAAAAGGGCCATTTATCATCGCAACAAAGAAGAACCACCCCGAATGAAGGAAATTGAAGCAAATCCCAAAGAAAAGTCGAGAGCTTTAGCTGTTATTCATGATGATGAGGGCTTCAACTGGAGTGATTTGTTACCAGAAGAGGATGTTGTGGGTTATGCCTTCATGGCAAAAATTGTTCCATTCAAAGACACCCGAACTGAAGAGGAGAAATACCGTTATAGAAAGATGATAGCTCAAAACATGAAAGATAAAATTTATCGAACCTGGAAAGAGGCAAAAAGTGCAAAAAGATGGGATGCTGACCGGGAATGCTATTTGGATCCAAAAGGAAACATAGTTGTTGAACCATCAACAATCAGCGTTGAGACTCTCATTGAACAAATAGCACAACAGGAAGAAGAAAGACAGAGAGAGTGGGCAAGGCAAGAAGAAGAAGAAAAGCAAAAGTCGAAGAAGGTCGATGATGGGATAATCGACACGACAAAAGAGATGACTGCAGAAAACCTAAAGAAAATGGCAGATAAAGTACTCGAAGCAAAAGAATTAGAGGTAGATTCTAAGTCTGGATCCGAGTCAAAGAGCAAGGTCAGTTCTAATGATTCAACAAATGGGTCAGGTAAGACTGATAAAGCCAAAATTGAAAGCGACTGCAAAAATTGCATGAAAGACTGCAAGGTTTGTAGTACACATGCATATCTCAGTGCTAAAAAGACTGAAGAACTGACTGATAGAGTCAGAGAAGTTGAAAATCAAATCTTAAGTCGTGACAAATTGGTGAAAGCTTCAAATGATCGAATCAAGGAATTAACTGATAAAATTGAAAAAGATAAAATTGAAGTAGAACAAGTTAGGAAAGAAAATGAAAAGTTAATTCATGAAAACCGTCAACTTTATGAAAATCATAAGAAGCTAAAAAGAACGATAAAAGATTCTGATGAGCGCAACAGTAAAACAACCAAAGAAAACCTTCAACTGTCAGGAGTACTTCAGTCGAAAGAAAAGCAAATCAACCAATAGTTGGATGAGATTGCTAATCTGAAGCTTCAGTTTCAGGAAGCTAAGATTGAAAACGAACGAATCAATCGGAAACTCAACAGTTACAACTCCGCAAGCTTTGTTCTTCAACACATAGTTCCTAAACCCATTGGGAAGAACAAAGTCGGCGAAGATGTATACTTAGACGGAACTGGGGTTGGGTATCATCAAGTTCCACCGCCAGTATTGAATAATTTTTCAAAGAAAAAGTCTGGGTTGGTTAACGATAATGAAACAAATGAGGTTAAACTTCCAGAAACGATTGATATCACATTCACTTCATCATCCGATGAAGACAGTGTTCAGTCCGAAGTTGTTAAAAATGTGGTTGAAAATGTTTTGAAATCTGACAGTGACTCAACTGAGGATGAAGAATGCTTTTTGGATAAATACATTCTGAAATCAAAATCCAAAACCAACTTAAGTGAAGAACCTACTCTTGTGATGTACAAGATGTCGGGTTCAGATAAGTTGTATTCGGATGTGACAACCCTCAAATTTGCATGTAACCATACAGTTTATTAATGATAATAAAAGTACTTGATGACTGTGCTGAATCATTTAACTGCTCTCTGATTACTGTGTTATACTTACATGTGCGTGTTAGCATACTAGTAGTATACGGAAAAGTTACTAAATAGTCCGGTATATTTTCCTGTGTGTTAGGAATAAATTTCGTTACAAAAATATATGTATAAGACGCTATACGGTGAAATTAAACGCTTTAACGGAACGATACGTAACTGAACAACCAGACATTTTCCGGGACACTAAAATATTTTCAGAAATATTATTTTATCTTTCTTAATTATTTATGGTCACAAAAATCCCCATGCACCATGTAAACATGACATACACCCACTATACTTGTAAATACCCTTAACCTTCTAAGTTAATACCTATTAGTTGCCAAAAATTTACACTTTACCCCCCCCCCCAACCAAAAATCTGCCCTAATCATTTAAAGATATTTAGTTTAGATATTGTAAAAAGGAATCTTGTTTCTATTGGCCAAACTTTTGAGTATGATTTCCCTAAAGAGCTAGTTTTGCCTATGTCCAAAAAATTGTCATCATCACCTCCAAGCTTACACTCCACCTCCTCCCTCCTCTCTCTAAATTTCGGCTCATACCCCCCCCCCCCCTCTCTCATAACCGAAATCACCACCATCATTCTTCACCATCTCCATTTCTTCCACTAAAAGCTCTCATTCAAAGGTTGAAGTTCATCCATAGAAGTGTAAGATTGAAGGGCTTTCAAGGAAGTTGATTCAAGCTTTGTCACCAACTTTTCACCATCATCTCATCCTAAGATTACTACCCTAGCCTTGTGCTAGTAGTAAGTCCCTTCATACTCTTGTTCCACCTTGATTCTTGTTACGATTTGTTGAATGTTTATGACACACACAAAAGTTTAAACACTAATTATATGAACATAAAATTCTGCATAAAAACCCTACATAAAAAGTTTGTTTGAAGTTGAAATCTGGTTATTTTGGGTTTGGTAAATGCATGCATGATGTTTGAACATTTATCCTTCGATACACCATGGTTAGAGTCTTTGTTTATGCGTTTTTAGTCACTTCTACATATAAACAGCTTGCTGATTGAAATTTCCAGCCTGCTTCAACAGGCTGTAACGGGTTCATTTTTAATCGAAAAATTTAAGTTCTGGAGTCTAAATTGTGTAATTTTGAATATCTGAACTAATGGAACTGGAATCGCAATTTTCCGAGGTCGTTTACTATTTTTAAAGTATTATTTTAGACAGCAGCTCAAAGCTGAAATATTTCTGCTGAAAAAGTGTGTTGTAATCAAAGTCAAAACTTAAAACCTGAGCAGAATCCGTTCATGGAATTTTTACTGTAGATGGTCACAGATGTTTCCGTGACCCTCCAACTGGAATTTCGACGATCCGACTTACGATTGTTTTTTAGTAAATTTTTCCGTAAAACTGCAATCAGAAAGTATCAAATCTGATTGCAGTCGAGTAAAAGAATTTTTATACAAAATTGGTAATGAACTGATATCCGAAATTTTTACACAATAAATCGTGGATTATTTATGACCTTCTGTAAAAATTTGAAAATTTTTGGAAAAGGTTAACTATTTTATTAAAATGCTCGAAAACAGTCCAGTTTTGATTAATAAAGCTGAAACGACATAAGGAGTGATTTGCGTATCTAAATGTCGAGTAGGTTATCCGAGAATGATAGAACATGTTATATGTCAATAAAAGTGTTATGTGCAATGTTGTATGTTTGTCTATGAGTGGGGAATAGATGGGTAGGTTATATGGGCATGAACCGTTAAAGTGATGCATGTTATGTGATAGATACGTGTAGGAACTTTGTGTCCTATTTGAAATCACTAATAAACTAAGTGGTAATTGTAACACCTGTGCCTCCACGGCCATCAAACAAATTCCAAACCAATGAAATATTGTATTTCATACTTGGGATTTGTAAAAATATGTGTATCGTTTGCACATATAAATTCTTGTTCGATTTCAAGCTCTAAATCGCTTTCTGGAAGGTTATACGCGCACTGATGCGTAAATATAACCAGTTTAATCCAACGAACACTCCGGAATAGTGAAATAGGCTTAACATACCTTAAATAACCTTTACATAACTTATATATAAGTTTTGGAAGGTTTGGTGTGGTGAAATCAAGTTTAATCGCTTACAGGGACTAAAGTTGACAAACTGCGAAAGTATGCCAATTTGAACTGTAACAGACATTCCGGGACATGAACATAAGTTAAACATACCATAAATATCCTTTACATAGCTTAGAAATAGGCTTTTAGGGGTTCGGTGTGCTAAAATAAACTTTTGTGTCATTCAGGGACTAAAAGCGTCAAAAAGTGCACAAGTTTGCATTTTCGCGCATAACTTACGTTCTGAATACATCCGGACATCCAAAAATTTATGTAAGCACTAAAATATTTTATTTTAGTGTTCGCCATAAGAAAAATCCATTCGTCGCGTCATTTGGTTCGTTTTTCGTGCTTATGCGCATTCCGTCGTAATTAAGCGAACATCGCGATCGTACGGCCAAACGAACCGACATCCGAGATATTTTTGAACACATTTTAAGTTCCCTATGCTTTAACTTCATTTTAGAGCTTTGAAATGGGGTTAACGGGCCTTAAACGTGTCGAAAATGGGCTGAATGCATGACAGGGACCAAAAGTGTAAATCTGCCAAACTTAAGCCTAGCGGTGCGCTACACTTTTAGTGTAGCGGTGCGCTAGGGGTCTCCAGACCAGATGCAGTGTATAACACAGCCTGTTTTCAGCAGATTAACCCACAACCACAAGTTCCTAATTATCTAGTCAGCTGATAAGGATGGAATTTTAGTCACCATAAGGTCCCGACACATGTACGGGCAAGATCATGGCACGTTTTCCTTGAAACGATCTTAACGGTGGACCGAATACTATAAATACCCCACCCCCCATTGCTTCTAAACCCACAAGAATTCTGATTTGAGAGCTCTAAGTTGAAACCATTGTTTCATACCTGAGTTCTTAGATCGGGATTAGCATTCGGGGACCCTGGGTAAGTATTCTTTCGTTCTTTTCCTTATTTTTATTGCTTTTAGAGTCAGAAAGTCAAACTTTGTTTGACTTTCAGCGTTGACCAGTAATGGTCAATGCGAAGTTCGTTTGAACTTCGCAACGTGAGTGTAATCACGTTGGTCATAGTCCCTTGGGACTATGCCCACTGATTACCACGTTGTCTAGGGTCGTAGGGTAGGCGATCTAATAAATCGCCTATACCTTCGAACCCGACCCAGTTTGGTCGATCATTAGGATCCGACCAAATACATTAGGTGACCATAGTAGGTAGGGAATAACCTTCCGAGGTTATACCCTATGGTCACATCGTTTAAGTAGTTGTATGATAGGTAGTTTATATGCCTTAGGTAAATTACCAGAATACCCTTTTCATGTATAATTGGTAATTAAGCATATGTAACCTAAACCTTTGTCACATAACTGATTATGTAACATGTTTAGGCATATAACGCTTGTCATAGGACTAGTTAGACGGTCCGAACGCGTTTCACGCGCACGACGCGTTAAAGTAGCATAAGTTACCTTAATGGGTCGCGATGGGTCGAAAGCACTTAGGTTTGGTTTCATTGTAGTATGTAGGCCTTGTTAAACCATATCATATGAGTTCCAACACTCATTTGGTTTACCAAGCCTCATCCTATCCGATCTCCCGATTTAAGTCCGGTTTATTTATATAGTTTTAGATTGCCGACTGATTCCGTGCTCTCTCTAGCTTTGTTTGGTTGTTGTTCAAGACCTCCAAGCATTCTCAGGCGAGTACATTATTCCCCTCTTTTACTGTTTTCCAAACTGTTTTGGGGTGACTCATATGTGCTAAATGCTTTATCAATGATTTCAATAACAATTACTATGTGGTTTCAAGAACAATAACAATTATTTCAAGAACGCTAACAATGATTTCAAGAACGAATACAATGATTTCAAAAACTAATAACAATTTCAAAAAGTGAACAAACTTGTTGGTTGTAGTTTACATGACCGATGACATTCATTAGCAATGATCAAGCCGACCAGTATTAGGTTATGGTACCATAGGATCTGACAAATCCCGTTATTTACTGCACCCATTGTTATGTGTGGGGGTTGTGGGTAGCGACTGAATCTGTAATTATTAACTTATCCTTTGGTAAGGGTTTGTTAAGAACGAGAGCGAGAGCGAGATGGAGCGAGGAGCGCGTCAAGAAGGTTTGAATGTTATTAGAGAATCGACCATAAAGTAGTTTCACAATTAAAACAAGAACGACTAGAACGATTAAAACAAGATGGGTTAACGATGGGGTAAACATTTTAATATGATTGACATTTGATCATGTATTTCCCACAAAACATAACTTTGATTTAAACCAAGTTTTACTTCAATACTTTGTTTTGTGCATATGGTTTAGTTGAGACATTTCACTTGCCATACATGGATATTTGACATAGACATTTTACATTGTTTGGTTTGGTTTGATTAAGTGATTAAGTAACGATGTGTGTGTAATATGATACAAACATGGTGGATACGCCGCTGGTACTTCCTATATATAAGTGTTTGTATGGTATTACATGTCGTAGCGTTATTTGAATCATTTCAGTTTGAGACATAGAACATTTTATACAAGTAACATACTTTTCACAAGACACTGATTTACAAACAACTTATCTTATACAAACTCATTTTACATGGTTATTCATTTAATCATGCATTTTTCTCTTATTTATACATATCATCTAAACTTATTATTTTTCAAATGATTTACAAAGACAAAGCAAATTACAAGGTTCATGACTAAACATTTTCTTAAACAGAAGTCATGAATCTTATTTTCAACAAAACCAATGTATTCGCCAGCATTTCTTTGCTGACCTCGTTTTCACATATGTTTCAGGTATTGTTGGATGATATCGTTTGATAGGATGCATGCTCACATAGGACTGGACAAGGCCTTAGTGACTCAATAACAATGATAGATTATGTTTAAAATGTGTATTTAGATTTCCAGACGATGTATTTATTCAATATTTAATAAAACGAAACACTTTTTGTATCAATGGTTATGAAACATTATCTCTGTTGCAACACGCCCCGATGTTTCCGCCGCGATTTGTTGTTTTACGCGGTCGGGGTGTGACAGAAAAGATGGTATCAGAGCCAATGGTTATAGGGAATTAGGTTATTAGTAATGCTTTGACCTAGTCTATAACCTTCTTAGGACCCTAACGCGAGGTTTACTTGCGTTTAGTCATAAAACAATACCGTCACCTATCCTTAGGCGACGACCACAACAAGAACATAAATTTCAAAACCGCTTTGAAAACTAATCATCTGTTCTAGGATGATTGATTACTAGGTTTTGAACCCTCTATTGTAAGGTTTTGAACTCTCTATTATATGGTTTTGAACCTCTTTGAGTTTTCAAAACTTCGTCAAGGTTTTGGGTTTTAAATAATGTGAACACGTGCAAACTGGAAGGGTGAATGCCTGTATTCTGGGTTTTCTGTCTAGGCAAGCACTTCGTATACATCTCATCAGACGCGAGACCAGTTGTGCTTACCTGGGAATTCTTGGGATGAGTGTTCACTTATAGGCGAGCATGCCTTCGCGATACATTATTTTTTACCCATTTACTTTGATCAGTCACCGTCTCATTTGTTTGCCTTAGGTAACAAACAAATGATTGAAATCTTCATGCGTTATCATTCTGTTTTGATTGTCCAATAATCTTTCACCTGTTTTCTCCCTACGCCTTTCTTTTTCTTCAAGGATGTCTCTTCATCACGATGACGCCCAGATATCTGAGCAAGCAGCCAAATTAGCTCAGTGAATAGGCGAAGTAGTCCTGAAGACTGTTGAATTAGCTACTGCCATGTATCATCTCCAGGATGAAGCCACTCAAGAGTCACCAAGACAGGCAGGACCTAGTCAGGCGACAACACCATCAGCCAATAAACCAATCGAGGAATCAAAGACCATGGATGAACGATCCCCTAAGAAGTCAAAGAAGCGAAAGGCTTCTCAGAACTTCGCCATGGTCGCTCACAATGGTAAAGCAGTCCCCAACCAACCAGCTCAACCCCTTGCTAGGTGTGTATGGCTTTTCCTATGATACCTACATCAAGGAACTATGTACCTTACAAACTACTCTTGTGATTCTCTCTTTCAAATGATTGCTCATGATTCCCTCAAAAATTTTAAGTACTCGTTTCACTCTAAGAAACAAAGTACAGAAAATTAAGTGACATTATGAGTAATCGTGCTTTTCGCACATCTGTGCCTTTAAATCCTTGGTTAGATAACGAAGGGTATTTTCAAATCTCATACCCATTACGTTTTGATTTTTCAACATACACAGTACCAGTATTTCAAAACAATCTTCATGATCTCAAAACATTTCATATAGTTTGAAAACAATTTTTCTAGATGCATTGTCTATGTTATTTCAAAAACATTGGCCATGTTATCAAAACCAACCTTTCTAATTTCAAAATATTTCATATAGTCTGAAGACAATATTAACACAATACATTTTCTGATCAAGTGCATGATTTCGAAAAGCATCATTCATGTCTTTCAAAAACCTTATACATAATTTCAAAATTCATCTCGCATGATTTTAAAACATTTTTGTAAATATATCTACCTAATACACCTACTTTATGATTTCAAAAAGTATTATATATAAGGTTTCAAAAAACGTTAAACACATTTTTCTTAAAAGAACCCCATGCATAGTTTTCAAAAAAATATTTTTCCTCATACATTGACTTAACCTTCAAAATTCTGCTTCATATGTCGCCTTGACATATCAAGCATCTCAACTTCATAAGCATTTTACATCATGTTTTGACCTAAGCACATCCAGTGCAAGGTTTCAAAACATCTTCAACTTCTAAAATTCATATGGGATCTTTTTATCTTTACAATTAGATCCTTGTGGATGATTATCATTCAAATCAGAGTCCTTAATTGGATTCCTTATGTGCCATAATTCGAACACTTCGGTTCCTAATAATCGAAATCGAATTTTCTTTTTGAATCTTTCTATCTTTATAGTTGGATTCTTGGTAACGTTTAAAGTACCAAATGGAATCCACAGAATGGATTCCTAGTGTGCTTTAAATGCATGTACGCAATTTACAAGACAAATTAACGAACAATTTTGTGGTTATATGATATGTGTTTATGTGTTCTCCTCTATGATTTTTGTGTTTTTTGTATACTCTGGATATTCGTTATCCAAATCCTCGTAGAATCTTTCATATCTTCATATGATGGATTCGTAGTAGGATATTCAAAAGGTACTACCTTAAATCCTTAATGGGCTTCTACGTAGTAGTTAAGACCCTTGGATTATATAGTACCACTCCATGATTCTTAAGAGACCTTAAGTGGTCTAGTCAAAAAGATTGATTCACAATCTGGTTAAAGAATGACATCTAGTGATGTAGCTGAACAGACTCCTTGATAGTCTCTTTAGATCATTTATTGATTTAATTAAAAGGACTCTATGGCGGTCTAGTCACACTCATCACAGGATTGTTCATTTGGTTTTCCCCTACACATTATAAAATAGACTGTGTGAACTATGCAAGGAATTGTCTGATTATGGACGCGTACATAATTATGAAATACAGTGCACGGTAACCACAGTAAGATTTATTATGTGTAAGAACCGATAGTGACGACAATAACGAAATGAGAACGATGTAATAGAGGTACGGTGGACGCACCAATGACGCTTCATATACTTGTATATAAGTGTCCCTCTTACATTGCAAACATAATGCTATTAAGGTTACTAGAAGTTCAAGAACCCTAACCAATGTTGTTCGATCTTTTCAACTTCATATTTCCAAGCTCTCACAAGTTTCCTCTAAATAAATTTCGGGACGAAATTTCCTAAAGTAGGGGAGACTGTAACACCTGTGCCTCCACGGCCATCAAACAAATTCCAAACCAATGAAATATTGTATTTCATACTTGGGATTTGTAAAAATATGTGTATCGTTTGCACATATAAATTCTTGTTCGATTTCAAGCTCTAAATCGCTTTCTGGAAGGTTATACGCGCACTGATGCGTAAATATAACCAGTTTAATCCAACGAACACTCCGGAATAGTGAAATAGGCTTAACATACCTTAAATAACCTTTACATAACTTATATATAAGTTTTGGAAGGTTTGGTGTGGTGAAATCAAGTTTAATCGCTTACAGGGACTAAAGTTGACAAACTGCGAAAGTATGCCAATTTGAACTGTAACAGACATTCCGGGACATGAACATAAGTTAAACATACCATAAATATCCTTTACATAGCTTAGAAATAGGCTTTTAGGGGGTTCGGTGTGCTAAAATAAACTTTTGTGTCATTCAGGGACTAAAAGCGTCAAAAAGTGCACAAGTTTGCATTTTCGCGCATAACTTACGTTCTGAATACATCCGGACATCCAAAAATTTATGTAAGCACTAAAATATTTTATTTTAGTGTTCGCCATAAGAAAAATCCATTCGTCGCGTCATTTGGTTCGTTTTTCGTGCTTATGCGCATTCCGTCGTAATTAAGCGAACATCGCGATCGTACGGCCAAACGAACCGACATCCGAGATATTTTTGAACACATTTTAAGTTCCCTATGCTTTAACTTCATTTTAGAGCTTTGAAATGGGGTTAACGGGCCTTAAACGTGTCGAAAATGGGCTGAATGCATGACAGGGACCAAAAGTGTAAATCTGCCAAACTTAAGCCTAGCGGTGCGCTACACTTTTAGTGTAGCGGTGCGCTAGGGGTCTCCAGACCAGATGCAGTGTATAACACAGCCTGTTTTCAGCAGATTAAACCCACAACCACAAGTTCCTAATTATCTAGTCAGCTGATAAGGATGGAATTTTAGTCACCATAAGGTCCCGACACATGTACGGGCAAGATCATGGCACGTTTTCCTTGAAACGATCTTAACGGTGGACCGAATACTATAAATACCCCACCCCCCATTGCTTCTAAACCCACAAGAATTCTGATTTGAGAGCTCTAAGTTGAAACCATTGTTTCATACCTGAGTTCTTAGATCGGGATTAGCATTCGGGGACCCTGGGTAAGTATTCTTTCGTTCTTTTCCTTATTTTTATTGCTTTTAGAGTCAGAAAGTCAAACTTTGTTTGACTTTCAGCGTTGACCAGTAATGGTCAATGCGAAGTTCGTTTGAACTTCGCAACGTGAGTGTAATCACGTTGGTCATAGTCCCTTGGGGACTATGCCCACTGATTACCACGTTGTCTAGGGTCGTAGGGTAGGCGATCTAATAAATCGCCTATACCTTCGAACCCGACCCAGTTTGGTCGATCATTAGGATCCGACCAAATACATTAGGTGACCATAGTAGGTAGGGAATAACCTTCCGAGGTTATACCCTATGGTCACATCGTTTAAGTAGTTGTATGATAGGTAGTTTATATGCCTTAGGTAAATTACCAGAATACCCTTTTCATGTATAATTGGTAATTAAGCATATGTAACCTAAACCTTTGTCACATAACTGATTATGTAACATGTTTAGGCATATAACGCTTGTCATAGGACTAGTTAGACGGTCCGAACGCGTTTCACGCGCACGACGCGTTAAAGTAGCATAAGTTACCTTAATGGGTCGCGATGGGTCGAAAGCACTTAGGTTTGGTTTTCATTGTAGTATGTAGGCCTTGTTAAACCATATCATATGAGTTCCAACACTCATTTGGTTTACCAAGCCTCATCCTATCCGATCTCCGATTTAAGTCCGGTTTATTTATATAGTTTTAGATTGCCGACTGATTCCGTGCTCTCTCTAGCTTTGTTTGGTTGTTGTTCAAGACCTCCAAGCATTCTCAGGCGAGTACATTATTCCCCTCTTTTACTGTTTTCCAAACTGTTTTGGGGTGACTCATATGTGCTAAATGCTTTATCAATGATTTCAATAACAATTACTATGTGGTTTCAAGAACAATAACAATTATTTCAAGAACGCTAACAATGATTTCAAGAACGAATACAATGATTTCAAAAACTAATAACAATTTCAAAAAGTGAACAAACTTGTTGGTTGTAGTTTACATGACCGATGACATTCATTAGCAATGATCAAGCCGACCAGTATTAGGTTATGGTACCATAGGATCTGACAAATCCCGTTATTTACTGCACCCATTGTTATGTGTGGGGGTTGTGGGTAGCGACTGAATCTGTAATTATTAACTTATCCTTTGGTAAGGGTTTGTTAAGAACGAGAGCGAGAGCGAGATGGAGCGAGGAGCGCGTCAAGAAGGTTTGAATGTTATTAGAGAATCGACCATAAAGTAGTTTCACAATTAAAACAAGAACGACTAGAACGATTAAAACAAGATGGGTTAACGATGGGGTAAACATTTTAATATGATTGACATTTGATCATGTATTTCCCACAAAACATAACTTTGAATTTAAACCAGGTTTTACTTCAATACTTTGTTTTGTGCATATGGTTTAGTTGAGACATTTCACTTGCCATACATGGATATTTGACATAGACATTTTACATTGTTTGGTTTGGTTTGATTAAGTGATTAAGTAACGATGTGTGTGTAATATGATACAAACATGGTGGATACGCCGCTGGTACTTCCTATATATAAGTGTTTGTATGGTATTACATGTCGTAGCGTTATTTGAATCATTTCAGTTTGAGACATAGAACATTTTATACAAGTAACATACTTTTCACAAGACACTGATTTACAAAACAACTTATCTTATACAAACTCATTTTACATGGTTATTCATTTAATCATGCATTTTCTCTTATTTATACATATCATCTAAACTTATTATTTTTCAAATGATTTACAAAGACAAAGCAAATTACAAGGTTCATGACTAAACATTTTCTTAAACAGAAGTCATGAATCTTATTTTCAACAAAACCAATGTATTCGCCAGCATTTCTTTGCTGACCTCGTTTTCACATATGTTTCAGGTATTGTTGGATGATATCGTTTGATAGGATGCATGCTCACATAGGACTGGACAAGGCCTTAGTGACTCAATAACAATGATAGATTATGTTTAAAATGTGTATTTAGATTTCCAGACGATGTATTTATTCAATATTTAATAAAACGAAACACTTTTTGTATCCATGGTTATGAAACATTATCTCTGTTGCAACACGCCCCGATGTTTCCGCCGCGATTTGTTGTTTTACGCGGTCGGGGTGTGACAGTAATCATACTAGGACGTGATTGACCGACCTCGACTATTAGCTATATTTGAGAGTCAAACCGAGCAACCAAGGTGAGTTCACACTCTTTCTAAGGCATGGGATTCCCAGGGGTTGGGAATGGGATTGAATAACTACTTGTACTATCATTACTACCTAAACTATTTTTACTGTCCTCGGATCGAAGGGCACGTACGTAAAACCTACGTACACGATCATAAGACCATCAACTCTATCACTTTAAGTCCCTCAATTATCGACTTAATCGCCGAGGCCTATGGCGAGCGGGTCATTAGTTAATAGCGCTATTAGGTTTAACAAGCCTCACACCATGCCAGTCGGACGGGCGTGTACTAATGGACCTATGGGCAAAGGGTCAATGCTGATAGACATTGACTTAGGGCACCCCTTATATTTTCGTAGCAGTCGATACGCGTGGTTTTGAAACACATGGGAAGCCCCCACTAATCATCGCACGCATGCCTGGACTGGCAGCAAGGATTAACGCGATACATGGTTTACAAAACGAACATATGATTTACGAAACGAATGCTATAACTAAACAACCAAACGTGAACTCACTCAACTTTGTTGTTGACTCGTTGTTACATGCCTTACAGGTCGCTAAACATTTGGAGCTTGCACGAGGAAGGAGTTGTTGTGGTATGCGGACGGTTACGTCCAGAGTTTAATATTTAAAACATTATGAACTTATTAAACCTATGTGTTGGACTTTAAACTTATGAACTGCGAACTTATGTTTTGAACTTTACGTTTATGCTTCCGCTATCTAAATTAAAAACTTGGTTAACTAGCTTTTGGTCACCAATCGTATCTTTGTTGTCTTTATTTACTTAAGTACGTTGTTCAGTATGATTGGTGGCTCGATCCTGGTCACGTCACGCCTCCAAGCGGTGATACCCCGCATGGTGGATTTTGGGGGTGTGACAGATTGGTATCAGAGCCATTGGTTATAGTGAACTTGGTTTTAAAAAGGGGAAAAGCTTTTTGATAAAACCAGACTATAACCTGTACAGTGCTCAACGATCCACAACGACGCTTCGCTCCACGTGCAAGACTCGACACCATAAGTGGTATGATTTATATTATATTGTCGGTTAGATAGTTCTCACTGTGCATTAGATAATATGGTAATTGCTATTTGAACCTTGCATGCTTACTCTCCACTATCGTCCCACACTTACGCACTTTCGAGACACTTTTTCTCACCTACGTTATTTCGTTGTGAAGATCACGAGTGGACGTTTGAACCTAACCCAAGCCCAGCTGACGGCTTTGATCAACGAACGAGTTGCTGAGGCACTCGCAGCTGTCCCTGCAGGAGGTATAACCTGCCATATCAACCCACCTTAGAATGTTTAGATCCTACCTTCGCAAACCAACCCTCGTGCTTAATCTTGTCTTTTATTCTCGCGCAATAGGTCAACACGCTCAGCCACCTGTTTGCACCTTCAAAAATCTCAAGGATTGCCGACCTAGTACCTTCAGTGGTACTGAGGGAGTTGTAGGCCTCCTCCATTGGTTCGAAAGGCTCGAAACTGACTTTGAGGTGCGTGATTGCCCTGAGTCTCGTAGAGTAAAGTTTGCTACTGGAACACTCGAAGGTACTGCATTGACCTGGTGGGAAGCACAGGTTCAAATGTTAGGACTGGCAACTGCTAATGCCACCCCCTGAAACGAGTTCAAGGACCTAATTAAGGAAGAGTTTTGCAGTCGGGAAGACATCCACGAACTAGAGGTGGAGTTCCTCAACTTACAGATGGTGGGGTCTGAAATTGAGGCTTATACGAAGAGATCAAATGAATTAGCCACATTTTGTCCCACTATGGTAGACCCTCCCACCAAACGCATCGAGCTGTATCTCAAGGGTCTGGTGCCCGAAATTCAGAGTCATGTGACCGCAGCAAATCTTGGCACTATCCAGCAAGTCACTCGGCTTGCTCATCGCCTCACAGACCAGGCAGTAGAACAAAACAAACTACCGAAACGTGTTAAAGCTGCTACTACATGTGCTTCTAGTGACAACAAACGCAAGTGGGATGGAAACCTGAGCAAGGGATTAATTCCGGTTCAGCCTCTGGCGCAGCAGCAAAAGATAGGTGACTACCAGAGTCCCAGTCAGCAATTTTCTGGTAGTTGTGGGCAGAGTGGATATCGAGGAAATCATCCAAAGTGTAACAGATGCAATAGGCACCACAGCGGTCAGTGCAACAAGGGTCGTTGTCAGAGGTGTCTCAAGATAGGTCATGAAGCTAAGGATTGTCGAAACTCACGTCCTGTAACTCAAGAACAGCAACGACCGCCTCAATCTCCACAGAATCAACAACAACAACAGAGTTTTAAAGGATGTTTTCAGTATGATGCTAAAGATTACTACAAGAGACATTGTTCGCGAATAAACCAGGACCAGACTCAGAACCACAACCATGGAGACACGGACGACCATGGGGATAGCATTGGGGCAAACAAGGGAAACAATGACGCTGGGGCCGCGTGAACATGATAGGTCAGGGTGACGCAAGGGATGATCCCAACGTAGTTATGGGTAAGTTTCTTCTTGACGACCTTTATGTTACTGTATTGTTTGATTCGGGTGCGGATCCCAGTTATATGTCTCTAAAAGTTAGCCAAATGTTAAAACGTGCACCAACTCCCTTAAGCACTAAACATGTTGTAGAATTAGCTTATGACAAGAGTTTAGGGGCCACGCAGCTATATTAGCACTCGTTACAGATACATCGACGAAAGAGAAGAAGTTAGAGGATATTCCAGTAGTACGCGATTTTCCTCAAGTGTTTCCTGAGGAGTTACCTGGGTTACCACCTCATCGTCAGGTCGAATTTCAGATCGAGCTAGCTCCAGGAGCAGCACCCATAGCTCAAGCACCTTATCTATTAGCTCCAACCGAACTGGAAGAACTATCTAAGCAATTGCAAGAACTCTTGAGAAAGGGTTTCATACGTCCTAGCTCTTCGCCCTGGGGAGCTCCAGTACTATTTGTAAAGAAGAAGGACGGTACCTTCCGCGTGTGTATTGACTACCGCGAACTCAACAAGGTGACTGTGAAGAATCGTTATCCTCTTCCACGTATTGACGACTTGTTCGACCAGTTGCAAGGGTCGAGCTATTACTCCAAGATTGACTTGAGATCAGGATACCATCAGCTGAGGGTCCGAGATGAGGATGTCTCCAAAACAGCATTCAGAACTCGTTACGGCCATTACGAGTTTCTGGTTATGCCATTCGGGCTGGCGAATGCACCAGCGGTCTTCATGGATCTCATGAACCGAGTGTGCAAGCCTTACCTGGATAAGTTCGTTATTGTGTTCATCGGCGATATCCTGATCTATTCTAAGAGTCAGGAGGAACACGAGCAGCGTCTGCGACTTATGCTTGAACTTCTTCGAAAGGAGCAGTTGTATGCCAAGTTTTCGAAATGTGACTTCTGACTTCGCGAAGTCCACTTTCTAGACCATGTGGTAAACAAGGATGGGATTCATGTTGATCCATCCAAGGTTGACTCAATCAAGAACTGGCCTGCACCCCGCACACCAAAACAAATCCGCCAATTCTTGGGTTTGGCAGGATATTACAGAAGGTTTATCAAAGATTTTTCCAAGATTGCGCAACCTCTCACTTCACTGACTCAGAAGGGTGTCATCTATCGTTGGGGTGATGCACGAGAGTCCGCATTTCAACATCTAAAGGATAGACTTTGTAGCGCGCCTATCCTCTCATTGCCCGAAGGCACCGATGATTTCGTGGTTTATTGCGACACTTCCATCCAAGGACTTGGTTGCGTATTGATGCAACGTGACAAGGTCATTGCCTACGCATCGCGCCAACTTAAAGTTCACGAAAGAAACTACACTACTCACGATCTGGAGCTGGGAGCAGTTGTTTTCGCTCTTAAGATATGGAGACATTACCTGTACGGTACCAAGTGCACCATTTACACCGATCACAGGAGTCTCGAGCATATCTTCAAACAAAAGGAGTTAAACATGCGTCAACGCCGATGGGTTGAGCTCTTGAACGATTATGAATGCGCAATCAAGTATCATCCGGGCAAAGCCAATGTTGTGGCCGACGCCCTAATTCGAAAGGATACCATACCTAGGCGTGTACGTGCTCTACAGCTTACCATCCAATCTAACCTTCCCGCTCAGACTCGCGATGCTCAAGTTGAAGCATTGAAAACAAAGAACATCAGGGCTGAGTCCTTGCGAGGATCGAGGCAACGGCTAGAACAAAAGGAAGACGGCGCCTACTATGTAACAGGGCGTATTTGGGTTCCACTCTATGGCAACTTACGCGAGCTTGTGATGGATGAAGCACATAAGTCTCGTTATTCAGTACATCCTGGTTCGGATAAGATGTACCACGACTTAAAGACCACATACTGGTGGCCTGGCATGAGAGCCCACATAGCAACCTACGTCAGCAAGAGCTTGACTTGTGCGAGATTCAAGTCTGAATATCAGAAACCATCAGGCCCACTTCAACAACCGGAGATCCCGAAATGGAAATGGGAGCAAATTTCCATGGATTTCGTGACCGGCCTGCCCAGATCTCAACGCGGAAACGATACCATTTGGGTGATCGTAGATCGACTAACCAAGTCTGCACATTTTCTGGCTATCAAAGAAACGGATAAGTTTTCTACTCTTGCAGACATTTACCTAAAGGAAGTGGTATCGAAGCACGGAGTGCCAACCTCTATTATATCTGATCGTGACGCACGTTTTACTTCTGAACTGTGGTAAGCAATGCACAAGTCCTTTGGCTCACGTTTAGATATGAGCACCGCTTATCACCCGCAGACGGATGGGCAATCTGAACGCACCATCCAAACCCTTGAAGACATGCTTAGGGCATGTGTAATCGATTTTGGTAATGGCTGGGAAAGGCACCTCCCGCTAGTGGAGTTTTCGTACAATAACAGCTACCACATCAGCATCCAAGCCGCTCCGTTTGAGGCATTGTACGGACGCAAATGCCGATCACCTCTCTGTTGGGCAGAAGTTGGTGACAGCCAAATCACTGGCCCAGAACTTGTGGTAGATACCACCGAGAAAATTGCTCAGATACGACAGCGAATGGCGGCAGCTCGTGACCGTCAGAAAAGCTATGCTGATAAGGGAAGAAAACCACTTGAGCTCCAGGTTGGGGATCGAGTGCTACTCAAAGTCTCACCTTGGAAAGGTGTAGTCCGCTTTAGCAAACGAGGCAAACTCAATCCGCATTATGTCGGACCATTCGAAGTCTTTGAGAAAATTGGCAAAGTCGCCTACAGGTTGAATCTACCTGAAGAACTCAGCGGAGTTCACAATGTTTTCCATGTGTTGAATCTGAAGAAGTGTCTGTCAGATGAGACCCTCATAGTTCCTCTGAAGGAACTCACTATCGACGACCAGCTGCGATTCGTCGAGGAACCTGTAGAGATTACGGATCGAGATGTTAAGATCCTCAAGCATACCAGGATACCTCTGGTCCGAGTTCGTTGGAATGCTCGTCGTAGCCCAGAGTATACCTGGGAACGAGAAGACCAAATGAAACTCAGATATCCCCAGTTGTTCGGAAACAGTGCAACCACTACTGAGGCTGAAGCTACTGCAGAATTTCGGGACGAAATTCCAAATCAACGGGGGATGATGTGACACCCCAGGAAAACGAGTAAACACCGCAACTTAACTAGCTTCCTCAGTAACTACGCACTAAATTTCGGGACGAAATTCTCTTAACAGGGGGAGAATGTGACAACCCTCAAATTTGTATGTAACCATACAGTTTATTAATGATAATAAAAGTACTTGATGACTGTGCTGAATCATTTAACTGCTCTCTGATTACTGTGTTATACTTACATGTGCGTGTTAGCATACTAGTAGTATACGGAAAAGTTACTAAATAGTCCGGTATATTTTCCTGTGTGTTAGGAATAAATTTCGTTACAAAAATATATGTATAAGACGCTATACGGTGAAATTAAACGCTTTAACGGAACGATACGTAACCGAACAACCAGACATTTTCCGGGACACTAAAATATTTTCAGAAATATTATTTTATCTTTCTTAATTATTTATGGTCACAAAAATCCCCATGCACCATGTAAACATGACATACACCCACTATACTTGTAAATACCCTTAACCATCTAAGTTAATACCTATTAGTTGCCAAAAATTTACACTTTACCCCCCCCCCCCAACCGAAAATCTGCCCTAATCATTTAAAGATATTTAGTTTAGATATTGTAAAAAGGAATCTTGTTTCTATTGGCCAAACTTTTGGGTATGATTTCCCTAAAGAGCTAGTTTTGCCTATTTCCAAGAAATTGTCATCATCACCTCCAAGCTTACACTCCACCTCCTCCCTCCTCTCTCTAAATTTCGGCTCATACCCCCCCCCCCCTCTCTCATAACCGAAATCACCACCATCATTCTTCACCATCTCCATTTCTTCCACTAAAAGCTCTCATTCAAAGGTTGAAGTTCATCCATAGAAGTGTAAGATTGAAGGGCTTTCAAGGAAGTTGATTCAAGCTTTGTCACCAACTTTTCACCATCATCTCATCCTAAGATTACTACCCTAGCCTTGTGCTAGTAGTAAGTCCCTTCATACTCTTGTTCCACCTTGATTCTTGTTACGATTTGTTGAATGTTTATGACACACACAAAAGTTTAAACACTAATTATATGAACATAAAATTCTGCATAAAAACCCTACATAAAAAGTTTGTTTGAAGTTGAAATCTGGTTAGTTTGGGTTTGGTAAATGCATGCATGATGTTTGAACATTTATCCTTCGATACATATGTTTTCTTCCTGAAAACCCACTTATCTCCAATCACTTTGGAATTAAGAGACGGCACAACCAATTCCATACTTGGTTGTCATACATGGATTGCATCTCTACGTTCATGGCTTCAAGCCATTTTTCATAATCGGATTCTGACATTGCATCATGGTATGTGGTAGGTTCACCCGAATCTACCACGTAGCATCCATCTATGAAAAATCCATATCTTTCAGGTGGACTACTAATTCTACCAGATCTGCGAACGTTTTGTTTGTGTTTATCAACCACTTGATTATTTTCAACAACCTCTTGTTGAGTGCTAGTTTTAACCAAACGTGTATCGGCTTGTGGTTCCTGATCCTCATCAAGTTCCACTGTTCTACTAATTCCTTCCACAAGGAACTTAGCTTCCAAGAACTCAGCCTTTCGAGCAACAAATGCCTTTTACTCTGTTGGATCGTAGAATCAATATCCTATACCATCTTTAGGATATTCTACAAAGATACACTTAGTGGATCGGACCTTCAATTTATTTGAGGTGTGTAGCTTAACATAAACTTCACAACCCCTTCAACTTTTAATTATGATAATGATGGAACCCTTCCATGCTGTATTTCAAAAGATGTCGTATCCACTTTCTTGGTTGGGGCCATACGGGCCGTGGAGAGCAAAGCGTAACCCCAAATGATAGAGATGATGCGCTCCTAGCCATCATAGATCGAACCATATCCAAATAGAGTTTGATTCCTCCTCTATCGGAACGAAGACCTTTAATTGAGTTGATATTGAACTTCACCTTTTGAAGGCTTTGAACATTTCAAAACTTCAACCTTGTGTCTCAGCAAGTACACATAACCATAACTACTATAGTTGTCGGTAAAAGTAATGAAGTATCTTTCACCATTCCTAGTCATTGGCTTAAAAGGATCACATACATCCAAATGTATGATACCTAATAAATCTTTTGCCCTTTACACTAAAGGGTTCCTTAGTCATTTTACCTTGTAAATAAGATTCACATGTATCAAATGAACCAACTTCATTTGTTTCCAAAAGATCATTCTTTCAAAGTGTTTACATGCGACTTCTGTTTATATGACCAAGGCGATAATGCCAAAGATAGGTCTCACTCAAATCCATTTTGAGTTTCTTGGTGATTTCTAGGTACATTTAACTATCAAGTGATGTATTCTTATGAACCAATTCATAAATACCATTTGAAAGCATAGTTCTAAAGTAAAACATATCATTTATCAAAATATAAATGTCATTGTTTACAAACTTTAACTCAAAACCATATTGTCTTATAAGGAAAACTTGAATAATGTTCCTAGTCAAAATAGGAGCATTCAAAACATTTTAAAACAATTTCCAAACCATTTGGAAGTTTCAAAACATAGTCTCCTTTCTTGTAATGCTTATTTCTTTTGAACCTTTTGCAACAAATTGCAAACATGAGTTCCACATCCGGTATCTAATACCCATGTGTTTGAAGAAATAACATTAAGGTCAATATGTATCATAAAGATTGTACCAGAGGTTTGCCCTGCATCCCTCTTGTTTTTCAACTCTTTGAGATAGGTTGGACAATTCCTTTTCAAATGCCCTATCTCACCATACTCAAAGCATGGATTGTTCTTGGCAACCTTTGCCTTCTTCTCTTTTGGTTTCGGTGGTTTCGCTTTAGTCTTTCTTTTCTTTTTCCCTTTGAGTTTCCCGTTACCATTTGCAACATTTGCTTTGGTGTCGAGGTGATGCCTTTTCTTGTTGCCATCCTCATTGATCGTTAGAATGGATAAAGTCCTTTTACCCATATTGAGCCTTTCGAGGTGATCAATGTGACTTTGTCATCTTAAAGACTTAAGATGAGACCGATTGGGTTTCCTCCATTCGACATGCATGAAACGCCCGAAGCGTTCTATCCTTGCATATTGTAGGAACATTTCCTTCAATTGGGTAATCATGTCGTATGCTCATGATGTTCAAAAAAACTTTTGAATCTTGGGAATCATAATTCCTAACATGAGGCAAGAGGCTTGCATAGTATCCTCGATATACTTAATCCAATCGTTATAGGCATCCTTATCTTCCATAAGATATTCATCGGGATTAGGATCGTTCAACACATAGGATATCTTTTCTTACTTGAGAACGATTCTTAAGTTTCGATATTAATCCACAAAGTGTTTCGATTGAGACGATCCTTTTCAAGGATTATTTTTAGTGATAGGTTACGGACGGTTCGGGTAATATTGTTAGCGGCCATCTACAAAATTTAACAAGGTTCAATTTTAGTATTTTCGATATCATTATATTTTAATCATTAATACCCTTTTATGTCTCATAGACAATTAATAATTAAAATCTAGAATCCAACGTTACATTTAAATATTTGTTAGGTGACCTTTATCCCTCTATTTAAATTAACAAGGTAGTCAACGTTTGACAATTGCAACCCTTTTGCAACTTCTAGCCATATGGGATCGGTTAAACATCTTTATGTTTAGTTGGCATATTTAATCCCATCAACACCTTTTGTTCGCCATGCTTTGGTGACCCTAAGTTCATGGTTTCCAAATCAAGTTGTCCAACTTACACACACGTGTGAGTTTATACACATAAGTGGTTAGGTGACCTTTATCCCACAAACATGGTAAACCCACCTCGAATATACAAGTTCCCTCAAATGTGGTTAGGTGACCTTTATCCCACAATAAGAGTTCCAAGTGATTCGAGTGTTGTATAAAATGGATGGTGTTTGACTTGTTTTATAAAAGGGATTTTGAGCTTTCAAAATTCTAGTTTAGAAAACATTATGTACCATACATTTGCATGCATTCAAATCCTTGGTACTTTAGTGAAAACAAATTTTCAAGGTTCTTTTAATAAAACCCATTTTATTATAAAATCATTAATTTTTAATAACCTTTTATTAACTAATTTTAATGATTTTTAAAGAACCAATTTTAAGCTTGTTGTTGATTATTAGTTTGTTAAGCATGCATATCAACATATCATCCAAACAACATAAATAAACAACCATACAAGCACAACATACATAACAATAGGTGCATAACCATAGCCAACTATTTTGACCACACTTGTTAGCCGAAACAAGTGTGTCAAAAGGTCCTTCCTAAAGGGTGAATATTGACACAAAAAAAAATGTGTCGTTGAACTCCCACTTGATCCTGCATCCAAATGCTTCAAGTCTTCTATTTGTGTTGTGATTTCTTCACATTCTTTGGTCTTCCAAATGTCTTTTATATTAAGCTCCAAACTCCTTTGGACTTCAAAAATGTGTTTTGGTTATCGGGCTAAAATCCCGTTAAGAACCGTGAAGTCCTTTAGGCCCGAAAATAGCCAAAACCAAAAACGCATTTTTGTGTGCATCTTCTTTTACAAAAAATTATCCTAATACATTTTTTCTAGTAAAATAAAATGCACCTAATCTATTTACTTACATACCAAATGGAAATAAATAAATTACATATTTTTACAAATGGAAGAACAAAATAATAATTATTACAACCCATTGAAATAATTAAATACAAATCACAACCACAAATATTCAACATATTCAAACACAAGGTCATGGCTAGGTTATGAACACCAAAAAAATATATATATCCAAATATATAAAATTCAAGAAGCAAAATGGTTCCCTTTTTACAACCTACAATTTTTCGGTCAAGAATGAAAAACCAAAAAATGTGGGTTTTTGTCCAAACAAAATAATCATCCAAATGAAATGATTTTTCAAGATTCATTTATGCATGTAAGAATATAATCTTGAAAAACAAAGGGATAACCACGATGAAAATTTCGGCCATAGGGTTTTACCCAAACCCGAAACCCGAAAATTTCATATCCTATGAAGCATGCACTCATATAAGCGGCACTGATACCACTGTTGGGTTTTTGTCATGTTTATCAAAGTATTTTATCCTTATAAAATAAAAACGCAGCAGAAATGATTATTTAAAACATGTTGATTTCAAGATATAAAACCCATTTTATATGTGTAACCCAATACCCGGATCCATATACAAACATACATGCTATCAAAAATAAAAACACAACCATAGGGTGTTTAGAATACTACCTTCCAAGGAGTAAAGGATATGAAGAAGATGATGCTTCTTGAACGGTTGCCTTCAAGTGTAGAAGACCTCAAGCTTGTATACCCCAAGCCTTCCAACAAACACCTTATGTTTGGCTAGGATTTCTACACTTATGAACTCACTAAAATTCTCTCTTGATCAACCACACATAGCCAAAATATAGAGAGGTTTTTCTAGTGTTCTTGCACTTGATTTTCTAACTTGAAACCCTCATGATCAACCATCATATGGCCGATTTTTCTAGAGAGAAATCTCTAGTATTTTTTTAAGTTCATCTCTTGCATTTTGTCATACAAAATAGATTTAAAACCTTGAGAGACATTGCCACCATTTTGACCCAATCACAAACCATCTAGATATAACAACTTGCATGACTTCTCATTGGACCAACAATCTTGCCCAATCAAGAGCCTCTAATTTGCATGCAATGTGATTGGCCATTTTTGTCTTGGGAAGAGGGGGCGGCCCACCTTATTTATAAAAAAAATTTCAAAATTTTTCTTTTATAAATTATAAGTCTTATGTATATTTTATAACTTTTATAAAATATAACAACATATGTTATAAGACTTATACAACTTTTATTATGTTATTTAACCCATTAAATAACAAAAACAAAATATTCTCTGAAAATAAATTATCTATATAATTTATTAGTTTGTCAAGTGCAATTATTTAGAAAACCAATTTCTAAATATTATAAGTGTTAATATTTATTTGTTTGATCATATCATAAATAAATATTATAAGTGTTTGTCTAGCTTGTATTTGGGTATGACTCGACTTGGATCATAACGTACTAGCCACATCAATTTAATATGTGTCTTGGGCATACATAATCCAACACATTTGGTAAAAGCTCCCATCTTGCAACCACCGGATTGGTCAAAGCCGTTCGAGATCATGTGTGATGCAAGTGACACAACAATTGGTGCGGTTATGGGTCAAAGAATCGATAAAAACCGGTGGTGATTTACTATGCAAGCAAGACATTGTCCGAAGCGCAACTGAATTACACCACAACCGAAAAGGAGTTATTAGCGGTGGTGTATGCCTTGGACAAGTTTCGGTCTTACATATGGGAAAGTGATTGTGTACTCGGACCATAGCGCGGTTCGGTATTTAATGGAGAAGAAAGATGCAAAGCCCCGTTTGATCCGTTGGGTGTTATTATTACAAGAATTCGATTTAGAAATTCGGGATAAAAAAGTAAGTGAAAACGTAGTGGCGGATCACTTATCTTGAATTCCGGTGGAAGGGGTTGATGATTTGAGTGAGATAAACGAACGGTTTCCCGATGAGCAATTGTTGGCCGTGTCTACCTTTGTTGCACCATGGTATGCCCATTATGTGAATTCTCTAGCCACGGGTGCAATCCCAAGTCATTGGACCAAGAAAAGAAGGCAACAATTCATGGTCCAAGTCAAGCAATATATTTGGGATGAGCCAGACCTATTCAAGATTGGGCCCGATCAAGTCATTCGAAGGTGTGTGCCCGAGACGGAAGTGTTAGAGATTTTGACACATGCCCATTCATCCGCTTGTGGGGGTCATTTTAGTGGCCATAAAACGGGTTACCGAGTACTAACATGTGGGTTTTATTGGCCTACCATATTCAAGGATGCATGTGAGTTTGCACGGAATTGTGTTAATTGTCAAAAGATGGGTAGTATTTCAATGAGGGACGAGATGCCGTTGCAACCGATTTTGGTCATGGAAATATTTGATGTGTGGGGCATAGACTTTATGGGTCCCTTCCCGAGTTCGAATGGGTTTTTGTACATCTTAGTGGCGGTGGATTATGTCTCGAAATGGATTGAAGCCATTCCTACAAGAACAAACGATCATTCGGTTGTATGCAAATTCGTTCAATCCAACATATTTGCTCGTTTCGGTATTCCAAGAGTGATTATTAGTGATGGTGGGTCGCATTTTAAGAATTTTAACTTCAGAAAATTGTTGAAGCGGTACAATGTGAACCACCAAATCGCCACACCGTACCATCCGCAAACAAGTGGACAAGTCGAAGTGTCCAACCATCAAATCAAATAAATTCTCATGAAGACGGTACGAACGGATAGGAAAGATTGGTCAAGTAAACTCGACGATGCATTGTGGGCATATCGGATAGCCTACAAAACTCCAATTGGTACAACTCTTTACCGGATGGTGTATGGGAAGGGATGTCACTTACCAATGGAGTTAGCTCATCGGGCGCATTGGGCAATTAAAACGGTGAACGCGGATTACGATGAAGCGGGTAAGATGCGGAAGTTGCAGTTGAGCGAGATAGAAGAGATTCGAGACGAAGCTTACGAGTGTACATCGACATACAAGGATAAGCTTAAAAAGGTTAATGATGCAAAAATCAAGAAGCGAACCTTTGAAGTGGGCCAGAAGGTGTGGTTGGATAATTCAAGATTGAAACTATTCGCGGGCAAGTTGAAAAGTAAATGGATGGGTCCTTTTGTCATTAGGCGAGTGGGTCGATTTGGTGATGTTGATATCCAAGATGTTCACACCAACAAGCAACAAACGGTGAACAGACATAGGCTCAAACCGTATTTGGAAGGCAATGACATCAACAATTTGGAGCTTGACAAGGTGGGCTACATCCTCCGCCCGGTGGATGAGGAACAAGCATGAAAGGCCCACGTTTGGTAGTGTACATATGTAGTTTAGTAGTTTAGCTTAGTTGTTTTGTTTTGCATCATTACCGTATCCGCTTGAAACTTGTGTTCGAAACAAGTGTGGGGACGTTCATACGAATGGTTCTAACATAGTGTTAAGGACAACACGGGTTTTTTCGATGGGGTAGGGTAATTTCCCTGTTTTTGAAAAATATAAAAAAACATAAAAATTATAAAACTTAAAAAAACACTAAAATGCAAGTTTTTGGCGAAGTGTGGATCCCCAGGTGCTACCGTAATTTAAGGTAGCCTTGGGGAATTAAACCCTTTACGCCCATCCGCTACTGTCTTACGGTAGCCATTTTTGTCTAGGTGCTACTGTAACTTACGGTAGGCACAGTAATTTACGGTAGCCTTTGGAAAGTTAAGGGTCGCTGCAGGATTAAAAAAAAGTCACGTGAGCTAAACCCTAGCCACTCGATTTCTACCTATCATTTTCATCTTCCCCACAAAATCCCCCAAGAACCCCACTTCTCCATAACCTTCAATCCTTCACATCTCTCTCAATTCTTGGCCAATTCGAGTGATTTTCAGGTCTAAATTGACTAAAATTTCACAAGCTTTCCGATTTTGGGTAGAGATTTGGAAGAAAACCTCGTTTTCTTGACCGATTTCGAGGCCCTAGGTGACGAAATTTTGGGGTTTTTGAAGATTTTGTGTTTCTTTGGGTTTCTTTGCGTTCTTGCATCTACAATTCAAGGTATGTGATGTTTTCACTCTATTTTTGATGATGCATTGTGAAATTGAAGGTTAATGTTTCTACTTGTTACACACATACTTGCTTGTTCATAGTTAATGCATGAAATTGTTAGTTTGAAAGAGTGTTATGGTTGTAGATGTTAGGATGATGCTAAATTTTTGAACGTTTGGGAACCTTTACATTGTAGAGGCATCATGCCCAATTTTTGTGAAAATATAATCTGGAGCCTTGTGTTTGTTAGCATCTATAACCATAGTAACAAGAAAGTGTGGGGATTTTTAAATGAAGGGGACTGATTTTGTTTGTTTGTT
Organism: Helianthus tuberosus; assembly: GCA_030545235.1. NCBI lineage: Eukaryota > Viridiplantae > Streptophyta > Magnoliopsida > Asterales > Asteraceae > Helianthus > Helianthus tuberosus. Next base: position 43,364,626 of record CM060426.1, on the reverse strand, counting down.
TGTTTGTTGTGTTTGTGATGTGCCGTAATATGGGTCAAAAAAGGAAGGAGCATGTTGGATCATCAAGCCAGCCAGCGGAGAGTCAACAAAAGAAGCGGAGGTATCTTGGAAGAGATGATGATAGCGATGAAGAGGAAGAGATAGAGTTGGATCCAGAGGACAAACTGGTATGGGAAGCGGGTCCACTAGATGACCAACCGATAGAGTCGCAGCCAACATTGTTCAATGACCGTATGAATTGTTTGAAAGACAAAGCGGCTGCGTTCATTTGTGAAAAAGAGGTTAAGGAGGTGGAGTCTGGTCCGTTCAACGTGTTTGCTAGATTTCGTGCTTTGGGTTGGGAGGCGGCGTTAAATTGTTATGATAAGGATAACAAAAACTTGTTCAAGGATGAAATTCAAGAGTGGATGGCCACTCTAACACGTAACAAGTACAACAAGCCGCAACAAATGAAGTTAACCGGCACCGTAAACGGTATTGATGTGGAGATGTCATTTGATACGTTGAGGAAGTTGGCAAAGTATGATAGCTTTCCCGCACGTGATTATATGATTCCAAGTCTCGATAATTTGCTTCTCAAGCCAGAAGCCCACCCAAGATGGAACGACATGTTGGAAGCGTTGTTTTTACCGGGTACCTTTCATGGCACGCTTTATAGAAAAATTTTGAAGATTGAAGCGAAGTTATTGCTTATGATTTGCATCTACAATGTGATCCCTAGGAGAGGGGATAAACAAGAGGTTAGGTTTCCCGAGGTGCCCATTCTCTAATCTTTGCTTAACGGGTCACCCCGTTTTCCCTTCCTGTATTTGGTGATGAACAATGTGTGGATATGCCGGAATAAAGTGGGAAGAAATATTATTCCGTATTGTCGGATAATCACGGGGTTGATTAAAATGTTCAAGGCTATTACACCGGAGGATAAGGGTGCAACGAAGAGGCATCGGCCGTTTGACATTCGGAGGATGGGAACTGGGTGGACGTATGATGAGTCGGAAAGATATCATAAGCTTAAGTCAGAAGGTCCGCGATGGCGTGCATTGAAGGTTGATGCGAGAGCTTTATTACCGGGCGAGGAGGATGAGACCGAGAGTGAGGATGAGCCCCAGAGTGGGGATGATGATTATGCTGATGAACCACATGTGGAGCACATGAATGTGGACCGAGGGGGTCCAAGTGGGAGCCATGTGCATGGTGGAGGGTTCTTTGATTACACGGAGCGCTCTTATGAGCCAAATTGGGCATATCAGGGAACCATGCAGGAGGTTATTGAAAATCAACGTCCACCATCATCGATATTTGATACTTGGTCGGGGTCCGAGCGAACATTCTTTGATCACCAAACATGGATGGGGGCGAGTATGGAGCGGGCGTTGAAGCATAGCTTTGATCGACAGGAGTCATGGAACCGCACTCATGCCTACGCCTTTGAGCAAGAAATGAACAATAGGTACATCGATGATCAAAGTCGGCGCATGCATGATGATTGGCATGCGGGGCGGTAGGTAGTTGTGGATCCACCCCCGGTGGATTATTCGTCATTGCCACCTTATGATGGTAGTGTTTCATATCTGACACCGCCGCTACATTATTCACAATGGGTGGACCCCTGACAGGATCAACAGCATGGCAACCCACAGCAAGGACGAAGTGGTAGTGGAAGCGGCTCGTTTGCTTTTGGGGAATTTTCGGAGATGATGACTTCCATCTTCGGGCCTCATCAGCCGCGTTACTACTAGCCAGGTGGTGCTCTTTCTTGTACATTTTTGTAGATATACGTTTGCTTATGTTCATGGTTGGGAGGATGGGTGGTCTATTGGTTTTTGATGTTATGTGTCGGGTTGTGTTAGTTGGTGGTGTTAATGTGTTTTTATAAAGAAAAAGAAAAAAAATTAAAAATGAGAAAAGACCAAAAATAAATTTGGGGTTTGAGTGTCTAAGCTATTGTTGATGTTGAATGGGTTTTTAGCGATCATTTTCCTTTCAAAGCCATACATTGGGTTCAATGTATCCCAAGTGTGGGGATGGGGGAAAATTTTTTATGGTTTTTAAAATTTTTAAATCAAGCGAAACATTGTTGAAATTTGAACACTTTGTACTAACCCCGAGTGACACACCGGCAACCCTTGTTTACCCTTTTTCTTGGTGAGAGTTGAAGCCACTAATGTAAATAAATATTTGCTATCTTTGATGAGAGTGGCAATGGGTGGGGGTGCATTAGAACTTGTGCTTAAATACAGTTTGAGGCCTTAGTTGAACATGAATGTGGAAAGGATAAGGGCATTTAGGTAGCCTCGTCATAGTGTGTGCGAGTGTGGGATTTGGGAGGTTGGACCTCATAAATTATATATATGAGCTTGGTAGTGAGAGGGGCGGGGGTTTGGACATTTAGTTGCCCATTTTGAGCATAAAGCAAGTCATTTGTTAACCCATACCTAGTTCCCCAAAAATTTACCCGATTTGACCCGGTCTTGTAGTGTTAGTAGTTGTTCTAGTTGTGTTTATTTATGTTATGTTTGGTTGATGTTTGCTATGTTAAAAAATAAAAAAGCAATTAAAATGAAAAAAAAATTTGATGAATGAGTTGTCTTGTATATAGAAGTTTATGTTTTGTTTTGTTGGTTTAATGTGTAATAAAAAGATCGGGTTAAGTCATTCGCTACTATACATATATATTTCCATTTCCTTCCCGTATGCCTAGCCACGTTACATCCTTCAAGTCTCTTTGATTTGCATTCATGTTTTGGCACTTTTTAGGTGGAGGACCGATTTAGGTACAAGAATATAGTTGTGCAATCACCCGTTTGCCTTGTGTGTCTAGCTTATCTTTGCTAGTGTTTACTTGTCACCGAGAGGAGAGATATAGTGAGGGGTGTGTTGCTTGGGTGTTAGGAAAAGGTTAGTAAAAGGATGACATGTTTTTGCTTGGTTTTTGTTGATCGCTTGTGCACTTGAAAATGGTTTTTGATGGGTTGCTTGGGGGCAAGCAACGGTTAAGTGTGGGGATGTGACGGGTGGTCCATGGGACAACCCTTGACTGTGTTAAAATACAAGTTAATTCCCCATTTAATCATGTAATTGTCTTGAATTAGATAACTACAGTTGCTTGTGTTTCAGGTGCGTTTGGAGCTTAAAACGAGGGAAAATGCTGCTTTGGATGGGAATTGATTGGAGCGGATTACACAAGGATTGGAAAGAAGAACTAAGGAGTTGTTTCAGGGGTCCACCGTAAATTACGGTGGCTACCGTAATTTACGGTAGCCCCTGAATGTGCCTCATTCCCACCGTAAGCCAGTAGAGAACCAGCGTAAAGACATCCTTGCGACCGTAACTTACGGTGGCTACCGTAAGTTACGGTAGACTCTGACGCAAAAAGTGTAATTACCCTCTTTTATACCGTTTTCAAGTGTCTTTTCACATATCTCATCATTGGAGACGTTTCTCAGAGTTCTAGGGGCAATTTTCAGCTTGTGAAAGTGTTGGTGAACAATTCTAAACATTTCGGTTTGTGTTTTGATTCTTATGAACTTTAATCTTGATGTTATGATGATCCACCAAACAATGTCCGGCTAAACTTTCGGTGATCATCTTAGGTGGAAGGTTTCTTTATGACTTTTGTGTGTTTATCTTTATTTCTAGAATAATGAACTTGGTATGTTTGCTATGTTTGTTATGGTGCATGAATGTTTGATTGTAAATTGTTAATTGATGTTTTGATCTTAGTCTAAACTGTACGTTCTTGGTGTCGTTGACAATCGAGATATCACGGGAGGGGGTAGGGTTGGATATTGGTTAATTGGTCATCGGGTAACAACCTCGCGTTTATCTAATCCGAGTACTTAGTTCCCTTTTATCACAACAAACGTTTATGCATGAGTCATGTCTATGCGACTCTTTCTAGTTGGATTTAGGCACAATTGTTAACGGAAACCGGAAACCTAAGATGGTCATTCTCTCTTACTCTATTTTAACAACCAATCTTTATTTGCAAATTAGTTTAGTAATTTAGTTCTTAAAAACCAAACAATCAACTCTTGAATTTTAATTTCTGCAATTTAGTTTAATTTAGTTAATTCACAAAGCTACATAATCAACATACATTCCATAGACTCCATGTGTTCGATACCCACTTACTGCTATCTATTTAGTTGTAATTGGATTAAATTTGTGTGAGACTACGACAACACGTCAATCATGTCCCAACCATGACCCCCACACCCATTAGCCTAATAGATGGCATTTAAGGCTTGTGTAGCCTTCATGTGGCTCCAGGTCCTAATGTTTTGTTTATTCAACAAATGTGTGTTGTGATGACAACAATGTGGAAGATTTGGTTGTGTAGAAATGAGAAAGTATTCAAAGGTGTTGGAAATTTGGTGAATGGATATTTAGTGAATTATAATTTAATGAAATTATAATTATCAATAAACTCTTCATATGGTGAATTATAGATTAAACTCTTGAGTAGAGTTTTAATGATGACATTTGATGAGTTTTATTAGAGTTTAAGTCTATAGTTATTGAGACTCTTAACTCTTCATATGGTGAAACTCTTGTGTAGAGTTTTAATGATGACATTTGATGAGTTTTATTAGGGTTTAAGTCTATAATTATTGAGACTCTTAACTCTTCATATGGTGAAACTCTTGAGTAGAGTTTTATTGATGACATTTGATGAGTTTTAATGATGACATTTAATGCTTTAATTTGGTCATGTTTTGTATATATAAAATGACTTCAATTTTCTAACACGTGGTTAGAGATTGTTCACAATGAACAGAAATGTTTTATGTTTAGAGATTGTTCACAATGAACAGAAATGTTTTATGTAAACATTTAATTGCCTATGTGTGCATTAAAAATGATGAGAAATGGTTTATTTTATGAACTATATCTTTGGAAAACGTTTTATGTAAACGTTCAATTCTATAATGTGCTTGTTATAACATTTTTCTTCTAACATGTGTGTTAGAAAATGTTATTTGGTGAAAAACAACTTGGTGTTGTTGTGAACAAATTTAATTGTTCAAGTTTACTACTTAAATGTAGTATTTGTAACAACTTGGTGTTGTTTTAAGCATAATTGTCCAAGTTTAAAGTTCAATATGAAATGGGGAACTTGTACTTACAAGTGCATTGAGTCTTATTGAGGGAGGACCTCGAGACATGCCATGGGACGATATTGTTGAGAAGATTTCGGTCAGATTATAAAGTGTTGAAGATAAAAGCAGTTTGCTATTTGATGTCTACATATTGTCTATGCTTCCGTTTAAATTTCAAAAATGATTGGCACTTATGATTTAGTTTCCAATGTATTTTATTGTTTTGTGTTCAATATCTTCGGATAACACATGCAATTTTTTACAAAGAAATAAATCACTAATGGTTGTGACGTATAAATTATTTTTGTGGAAAATAATTATAACGTCGGTTATACATTGTTTAAAAGAATATGGTTTTAAACGGATAGTACATGAAAATACTTCGACATAAACAACTTGAGAGTTGTTACATTGGCTAAAAGTCAAAGGCGAAACATCAAATGTATAACCACATCATGCGTGAGTAATAAAAGAACGTAGTGAGTGTATTGAGATAAAATACACTAACGACATTCATGACGACATACTTCATTAGAAGTCATTGGAAAATCCACAAGTGTGAATTCTAACATATGAAAGTAAAAGTACTATATGTTATTGTATACCTTTAATAAATCTTGCGAGATTTATAAGTAGATGCGTCTACCACTTGATTATTATTAGATCTATATGGAGATTTTTACCTTCATTTGGGAGAGCATCCTAAATATACATATCTCCTAATGAATAACAATAGATGTGTGCAAATCACTTATGGCAAAATTATAAATGCCATGTTGTTGAGTGTCGATCTAGTTGACTCTATCTCACACATAATAGTGATTGTAGACGAAAAACATTCATCTTTTTTGTGATGAATGTGTTCACCAAGTGACTTGGATTAAGACTTATGTTTAAGTACTTATGAGTCAATGGTAGATTGTTGGAGATCAAAGGTAAACAAGTTATGTTCCTTAAATGAATGATGAAATTTAGCTATGTTGTAACACCCCAACCCGGATAGGGCTGACGTGTCACTATCATAGATATCAAAAACCAAACACAATCCATTTAACGAAGAAAAGTTGAATTCGAAGGATAAACAAAGTCTTAAAACAAACCAAGAATCCTAAGTATTAATTAATTCAAAATGTTGAAATAAATAAAAGTCTTTATTCTTGAACCGCATTTTACTCTCAATCATCACTAGTTCCCAACGTTTCCCGGATTACCTGTCAACAAATAAGAAAACACAACAAAGAAAACTACGGCTGAGCCAAAGGTTGCCCAGTAACGGAAAAATCAAATAGTACAAGTAAAGAAAGGACATAAAGAAAGAAATAAGAAATTTTTGAACACAAAACCAAAACTGACACTTGAACAAATACTGAACGTAATCTGAGGCAGAACATAATCAGACATACAAAGCATACCAGACAATATTACAAACATGTCAGATCAGAAACAGATATCAGAATACGTGACTACAATTAATAACAAACCAAGTCACGTGAGACGGAAGCACCCACGAGCCTAAACAGACGGGTACATAGCTAGCTAGTCCATGCACCTATGAGATGGTGAGTGCGGTGTGCACCCATTGTTCCATCTCCACAAACCAAACCAAACCAAACCAAACCGAACCGAACCAAACCAAACATGCTCGGGTGACAGAGTACAAAAACTAAAGCCATTTACAGGCAACTGAACATAATACTAACGAGAACATGCAATAATGATTACAATTACTACGGTATATTGCATGCTACTATGAACTTATCAAATAATAAATGTGAAATGAAACCACTAACGGAAACAGACAAAATCCGTACTGCAAAGTAACGGATATGATAAAAAAAATACTCTGATGAGAAGACCAAAGAATCCGTACCAAGAGTAACGAAAATAAAATTATACTATGATGTAAACGAAACAGAATCCGTACCTTAGCTTAGCAAGCAAAGCAAAATCCACAAATAAAGTCCTCTTCAAAACTTATGCAAACCTAAACCGCGTTACGAGATCCGTTATAATTTATTTAATTTATACGTTCGCTCTTTAAATTTTTTTTTTTTTTACCCGGCGACTAAGGACTTGGCTAAAGAGCCTTTATCAAAAAAAGGAAAACAAATATTTATTTTATACCCCAAATATAGATTGTCTTTTCTTAATCAAACTTATCATATCATATCATACTACAAATTAGTAAGAATTCTAATTTTAAATTAATTGATAAAAATCAAGTTTAATACTATAAATCCGTATTACTGATGTTCGTAATTTCATAATACACATTCACAAACATGACAAACTTAGATATATATGGCACACTTAGATACTACACCACCTACCTATACATAACACATTACATCTCTCACATACACACATAATAGATACCCATACATATATCACACACATGCATTTACTATACTTACTAATACATAAATACAAATACAATTAATGATAAAATAACACACACCTACATACATAATTTACACGTACATCACTCCAACTCACACCCATATGTCTCAAGCACCCACATGCATTTTTTTTTAAACACACACTCATGAATGCAATAACACATACACATGCATTCACATGAAAATAAAACAAGCACCACACACTCATATATACAGAGACAAATTAATAGACAAAATAAATAAATAAAACCATGCAGAACTCGATTTCATATAAGCATTTAGTATGATCATCTTTTACAAAACAGTTTTAAATTAGATGATCCTTTAGTCGCCGGAAACGAATCGGAATATTAAGAGCCCAAAATCAAAAACATGTCTACTGGACATAAGTTATTAACAGAAGATTGATTACCTCAATCACTGGATAAAACGAACCCGAAATCAAAATGGCGAAGGCGACTCAAAGTTGTTCGGTTGTCGTTGGAATAAACAGAGACAACTAATAGCACCGAATGTTTGACCAATCGTGAAGGCGATTCACGGTGACCGGCGGGCAGTAGTGGCAGCGGCGGCGGTGGGAGAGAAGGTGAAACAACCAGCGATGTCGGTCCCCGGGTGGTTGTCACGGTGAGTGGTTGCTATTCGCGAAACGACGGACTCAAGGGGCAGACGGCGGCAATGATAAGGTTGCAGATGTCACGGCGGCGCGGATGTGTGAAGCTAGAACTACGGTGCGACCGAGTGCGACGAAGGGATGGCGGCTGGTGTCGTAATGGGCCGCAACGTTGAGATGCAAGAAGAGGAACAAGAATATGGTGGTGAGTTCGCGATGTGCGTCAAAATCTCCAGCTCTTAATCAATAATGGGGAAGACAAAGGTGTTTGTAATCGAATTTATATGAAACCGTATGAGTGGAAACTTGTGAGAAATATATCATTCTAATAATTAATGACGATTACGAAATTGATACAGTTTGCAAATTTGTGGCGAAAATCCCGATCGGAATTTCTGAATTCCAAAACTTACAAAACAGTCATGATGAAATTGACTTATTTTGAATTTTCACTATACCCCCCTTAATTTATATGCAACATACTAAATGATCTTTTTGTGTTCTTTGAATTTTTAAAAGCACTAATTCTAAGTATAAGAAACATTTGTTATAATTAATTTCTAGTATTTACTGAATCAGTTATTTTTATAAAAATGATATACACTATTGTTAAATAATCTCTATTAAATAAGATGTACCGTTTAAACGATAATCGTTGAGTCGAACATAGAATGTATTGAATTCACTAGAATCTACATAAATAATTGATATTTATTACATTAGGGTTATAAAAGTTTCGTATGTTACATATGTGCTATATACAATAATTTGTGAGACCTTCCTAAATATTGATGTTTTAGGATTATGAATAAGTCTCATTATTTTGTCTGAACAAGGGATGAATGTTGCAAAGTGATATTATGATATCCTTAGGGCTGTGAAGAATCAGAATGATGCATCTTGTGTTCACATGCTAAAGTATTGTAGTCTAAAGCATGCTAGAGTAGTACTTGGTTAATTATGGGTCTTGACGGAGACTAATAACTCTAAACATTCAAATGTGTATAAACACAAAAAGAATTTGTGTATAGACAAAGTTGAGGGAGAATTTTCGTTCATTATAAGGAAAAGACATGTAACTTTTTAAGAGTGTGTTCGAAAAGCTAATGAGGATAACTCATTGTCTAAGCTTATTCTAGATGTTAAATTAGAATTATTCTAAGTTGGTGACAAACTTATGACAATGGCATGTGTTGGTTTGGTCAGCTCGGATGCTTATGTAAGCTAATGCAATATTAGTTGAATTCACTGATACAATGAGGTTGATCTTGTTCAATCATATGTGTATAAATGTCGCCATAAGTGGTGTTATAGAAATGTTGATCAAATGGCAAGAAATGTGGGGGAGGATCCATTTAAGAAACAACCCTATAAGGGTATGTAGAAATGGTTCTCATTAACCCATCTAGATGTTATCCAATAACACTTAAATGTGGGGGTGTCTTGCATTTGTATTTGGCAATAAGGATTTTGTAATCCAATCTAACATTGCAAATAGACGACTAAGTGGAGGACACAAAGGTCGTAGTGCATAATGGAGATGTGTTTGCCTTAAATGATACACGTATCTTACGAGGACATATGTTATAACCAGATTCAGATGGCCACTGAGGTTATAGTCTTAGAAGTTGACAATAGGCAAAATTAACTTACGAGTTAAGAACACATCATGACAACTGATCTCAAATACGCAAAGTTATTTGTTAATGTTATGGATCCAACAACCTGAGGGTTTATTAGATATCAAGTTGTGGAATGAAACTGAAGCCCATGGAAAAAGGTGTGTGAAGGAAACCTAACTTAGTTGACTGGAGATCCCAAGATCTAAGTTCAATAGGACAACTAACTCATATGCCTAAGGGTGGTCACTGTGAGGGCATAAATGATATGCATAAGCTAGTATATATGGTCATACATACCCCCAAAGTATAAAAGGGTGTTTTAATACGTCCTAGTCTATTCCTATGATATTCAGTGACAAAGAGTGGGGCTAAGCATAATATGTGATAAATGATTTGGATAAATCACGATAACCACAATGCTTTTAATGATCTAAGGAGAATCACCTATGTTAGAGAGAAGTGAGGTAGCTTCGAATGGAATTGAGGGCACAATTCCTAGAGCTCTCACAGAACTAGGAAAGTGTTCCACGACCATTATTGGACACGACTATGAGGAGATGACCCGGCTAAGGAGAGTCTTGTGTGAAGTGTATTGTCGTCTACACAAACAACAGATGAGCCTACACAAACAACAGACGAGTTCAAAGACATCGAGATCTACTCAGAGCTAGTAGGCTAAGTGCATTTCATGAGCGAAGGTTCAAAGGGTAACACCTACCTATCGTATGCAAAACTCAACTGTCGAGGTTCCATTGGAAATTTTATGTGTTTTGAACGATCTCCATTCACGTGGTGGATTGTTGGAAATTTGGTGAATGGATATTTAGTGAATTATAATTTAATGAAATTTTAATTATTAATAAACTCTTCATATAATGAATTAAAGACTAAACTCTTAAGTAGAGTTTTAATGTCTTTTAATTTGAGTCTTTATGTCTCAAATTAAGTGAGACTTTTCACTCATCTTCAACTCTTGTATAATAATAAGCTATATGCCTCATTTGAGAGGAAGAACATCTAGAAAAATACAAGAAAATTACATGAATATATGGGGAGTTACTGAAAAGAAAAAATACTTGAAGACCCATGTGTTGGGTACTTAGAGAGATATGTTTTCTCTATTCCATTTCACCACTGTCACATCTTTATTTGTTCCATAAGTTCAAACACTACAATTATCCGGTGTAACCTCGGGCGCGTGACCATCTTCGGCAGTACGGACTGCTTCGGCTGTTGTACCCTGGGAGATAGACGCGTCGTCTTTGATAGAGGCGTAAAATCTGTTTTAAGGGAAGCGTGTTGAGCACGTGCCTCAACCAAAATCGTCAACGTTTTAGTGTGCTCTTTGTTGCAGTCAAGGAGAATTTTTCAAGACTCAAGATGATGAATACTCGAGTCTAAGATGCTATCAAGTGCACGTGAAGGACCCACCAGAGATGCGGCTTGAATCAAGATTGGTATATATAATTTATATTCCTTTTATTTAGTTACTGCAACCGGTATTGGACTATGATATTTTCTACGAATAACTAGAGTCTCGTTAATATATATTTTGTAATTATATTTTATAAAAGGTGTACCTAGTTCCTTCAAAGGTTCTACCATTCCAAATGCAAGAGTGCTTGAGGATGTAAAGGACTCAACTTTTCTTTTGATAAAATGTAGAGCAAAAATGGTGAATGTATCACATGAAGATTGGTTAGATTTTGATCTAAGATTGTTTGGAGATTGAATGTAATGTGAATATCTTGGTGTACTTCGCCCTTGTACAGCATTTTGCTAGCTTGGGTTGGGGTTTTTTGGCTTTTGATGACTAAAATTGCTTGCTTGGCTGTTCCGAAAAAAAATTCATGCGGAGTCAACGATAATCAAAATCTTATTTATTGCTTTGAAATCTTATTTATTTTATTTGTTGAATGTTGCTCGTAATCGTTGATTATTATAACTAAAGTCAATATTCAATAACATAAATATTTACTAGCAGTGCATAAACTTATAAATTTACCGGTAGAAAATCAATATTACTAATAATTATGTTCTTTTTTTCTAACGTCAAATTAATATACTTCTAAATATTCCGACGCACAAGTTTTACAAGTGTTAAACCCTCTACTTGTTGGATAGAGGAGACCTTACTTCTACTTGTTGGATAGAGGAGACCTTCATCTGTCCGCATAGTTTAAATTCTCAAATATATATTTAATAAGTTTCTCTATTCTTCAAAATTACCATGTATATTTAGGGTATGTTTGGCAAAAGTAGCCGGTGGCTGAAAGCTGATAGCTTTTTAGATATATTTGGTGTTTGACAGAGTAGCCGGAGCTTTTAATAAAATGTATAAAATGACCAAAATGGACATAACTAAAAATTTAAAAAGTTTGTGCATTAAAAAGTTCATTAGCTTTAGAGGTTAAAATAGTCATTTTTTTCTCTAAAAGCTTGTAGCTCCTTCTAAACGCTACTAGTAGGAGCGTTCAACAAAAAACTTCAAGCTTCTAACCTAAAAGTTTCAAGCTCCTTCAACCAAACAGGGTTTTTTATTAAGTATGAGTTTTTTCTTAAAAGCTTAAAGATAGAAGCTCTTAAAAGCTCCATGCCAAACATACCCTAGTGGCGGATCCATTTCTTTCATGAGGTCGAAATTTTTTTAAGGTCGGTTGTCTATCGCAAAATATTAAATTCTTTCAATGTTGTTTGGGTTGGGTCACATTATAATCTAGTTATACTAATAAACTATCATTCAAAGAAAAATTTGAAAAAACACATAAATGGTTGAATTGAGGATTTGGGGTTGTTTATAATCAATTTTACATATAGTGATAGTTGTTGATCAAATGTTGGTGTTCATTTGGCTTTTCAACAAGTGTTAATTTTCAAATGGGATGCATATAGAGTATATTTTTATCCGGCATACTTTTCAACTAAGCCACATTGATGTTCAACAATATAACTTGAAGTGTCACTATGACATAAATATAACTTGAAGTGTTAAGAAAGATGGCGCAGCTTGTTGCCCGTTTACCAACTATTTCGATGTAAGTTCGTTTGTTAAGAAAGATAATTATAATTTGAGGATTAAAAATATATATATATATATATATATATATATATATATATATATATAACTTGAAGTGTCACTATGACATAAATTAAAAAGAAAGCAACGAATGCACAGTATATCTAATGCAACATTCAGCGTTTCAAATTTCATTACAAGTTAACAGAAAATTGAGTATGCATCTAAATATACATTACATAGACCAAAGCAAATGTTCTCATGCAACTCAATGTTTGCTTTAATGTCTATGGAAATCTGTCATGAACGAAAAGAAAAGCATGTCTAAGCCAAATTACTAGTGTGCAGATGATAGTAAATACCAAATATTTGTTTCTTGAAGGACCATTGGATCTCCATACCCATACCTTTATGCTACTAAAATGGAGAAGCGATTGTAAACTGAACTAGATATTGGTATTGGATGATGGTATATGGACTACAAATGCCTCCAAATATATGATGAAGCGTCTATCTATTCACATTTAATATGAATTCATGTCATGTTTAGAATCTATTGGTCCCAAAGAACATAAATATTTGTATTTAGCTTGCGCGTATAGGGTTGTAATCGAACCGAACGAACACGAATAAGATCATGTTCGTGTTCGTTCGTTAAGAAAATTAACATGTTCGTGAACTGTTTACGAATGCATACCGAACATAGGTTTATGGTCGTGCTCGTTCGTTAAGGAAATTCAGTTGTTCACGAACAGTTCGTGAACACTCATCTCGAACGCAAACGAATAAAAACGAGTAAACAAACATTTAACTTAAAAATAAATAATAAATACATTCTTAACATAAAACATTGGACATAAGTACTTAAATAAAAATATTAAATGATAAATCAAAACAAAAGAAGTCTGCTACAACCACCAAAGATGAATAAAGTTTAACTAACTTACACATAATTATCCTAAAAACTGTATTGAATGACTAAATTTTAGCTAACTTATAAAAAATAGAGGTTCAAGTTTTCAATATGTTTAGATAAAAGTTTTATTATTTATTATTTTTTTAATATAATCAAACGAACATGAACAAACGTAATAATATAACATATTATCGAACGTTCACGAACTCAATCGAACGAACGAGACCTTTGTTCGTGTTCGTTCCTAAGCTAATCGAACAAAATTTTGTGTTCATGTTCATTCATTAAGCTAATCGAACTAAAATAAACGAACTTCCAACCGAACGGTTCACGAACTGTTCGCTGAAAGTTCGGTTCGTTTACAGCCCTAGTTACGTATGTTGATTGTATCCTAACATTCCAAGACTTGTGTAAGAGACGTATTCGACTTGTTTTTGTATTATGTCCATATTGCAAATCGACTCAAGATTTATTCTCGAATTATTGCTTGATTGTCCATTCACTAAGTCTAAAGGGCACGGGGATGAGCCTCCACGTAGGCGCCACGTAGGCGGCTCATGGGGGATGAGCCTCCATGCTTTTTGAGGGGGCTGGAGGATGAGCCTACACCACGTCATTATTTTATAAGTTTCTAAGTGTTTTTTTTATTAACTTAATATTAAATTTATAAAAGTTAAAAAATACAACATAAAACAACATAAATAAAGTCATTTCATAACATAAAAAAATTACATTTCCTAAAAATAAAAAAAATAAAAAAACATTTCCGAAAAAAAATTTTTACATTTCCTAAAAACATAAAAAACAAAAAAAAATTACGATACGATTAAAAAACTAAACAACCTACGACGTCCATTTTTTCTTCACCTCTTCTTTCATCCTCCGATAAACCTCGCGTTCATCCTCCGGAACCGAGTCGAGATCCAACTTCATAATCCTAAAATCCTCCGCTCGAGCATAGTCGGCCGACACGGTTTTCTTGTGAGTGTATTTTTCGGCCGCGAACTCTTTGAACGAACGGAATTCGTTTATCAAGTCGTCCATTTTCGCCGATGCCTTCGAGCCGCCCCCTCCACCCGAGCCGCCCCCTCTACTCGAGCCGGCCCCTTTGCGCTTTCCGGCCGCCTCTTTTTTTGCTTTGTCCCTCCCGGTGGGACGTTCCGACTCGTGAATGGGCAACACGTCCTCGTCATCTTCCGGGTCGTCGTTTATGTCGATTTGACAACGACCGGTGGAGCCTCCCGCACTATAACTTCCGGACTCGGAAGTTTTAGTCCGTTTGGCGGTTGCGACCTCATTTGGAATCGGCATCCATTTTTGTTCTTTCCTTACAACGTTCCATGCTCGGAAGTGCGGGAAAGGCTTTGAATTTTGAGAGTCCCACTTAGCGATAGCAAGGTTAAGAATGTCCGCCTCGTTACTCCCGCTAGGAGGACAAGTGTAAATTTGGTTATAAATTGCGTTAAAGTTATTGATGATCTTGATCATTTTACGCCACTTGCCCGAGACGGCTTCTACATCACGATCCGAGCCATGCTCCAAAAGCTCGTGAAATTTAGCCGTTGTCTTCTTCCAAAAACTACTACCCGTTTGATTGTTTCCTAAATTTTAAAAAATAATGCATTAGTAAAAATAAAAAATAAAAACTTTTAAAATTTAAATTAAAAATATAAACTTTGGTTCATACCGACTATCGGGCAAGTAGAGGACTTAGCAAACGCCATTGCTAGCGCATCCTCCTCTACTTTCGTCCAAGGTCTCCCCTTTACTCTCGAACCGCTATTTGACGCGGTTTCGGGTACGGTTTCAACCTTCTTCCCCTTCCCCTTTTTTTTTTTTTGGTTGAGCTCTTGCGGTGGGGATTCGGGGACGACTTCTTCATCATCATCATCGTCAAGTTGAACCGGTTGGGAAGTTGGCGGTTGCGATTGGAGTTGTTCAAACGAGTTGCGTTGCATGATTTGTTGTAGTGCTTGGTATTGTTGGAGTTGTTGAACTTGAGACATTTGTGAGAATGCGTTGGGTGTTTGTTGGAAACCCGAAAAAGGAAATTGCGGAGCCCCCCACGAATGATCCATATTCGGAGTGTAAGCGGGAGTCGAAAAAAAGTTTGGTTGGTTCGGGTTGTGATTATTCGGGTTGGGGTTGGGGTTGTTTGGGTTGAAAGGATTCATGATTAGAGAAAATGGTATAAAAAATATGGAGTGTTTTTTATAAAAAAGGAAGAGAATTGGAGAAGAATGGGATAGAATTGTATAAAAATGGATGAGATATAGGGTATTTAAATTGAAAAAGGAAATTTTTTTTTTAATATAAAAGAGCCGTTTGCAACGGCTAGAAAATTCAAGTGGGGCCCGTCTAAACCGGCTGTGGGGAGCCGTTTGGGCCGAGCCGACCCTCAGGGGGCGGTGTGGGGGACCGGCGCCGGTCCTAGCCGGGCCTAGCCGGCCCCCATACCCTTTAGACTAATGGGTATGGGGGCCGGCTGAGGCCCGGCTAGGACCGGCGCCGGTCCCCCACACCACCCCCCTCATGTCCGGCCCGGCTCAATCGGCTCCCCACAGCCGGGTTAGCCGTGCCTCTCTCCTCTCTCCTAACACACATACATCTATACATACATACATATATATATATAAATGGGTTCATCCCCCACCCCTCTAGGTTCATCCCCTTCAAGCCGAGCCTACGTGACGCCTACGTGGCGGCTCATCCCCTCCAAGCTCATCCTCTCCATACCCTTAAGTCTTAGTCTAAGCTGATTTAGTTTGACTTGACAAGATAATACTACTCATATGTCGCTGTCTATTTAGATATCATTAACTACCTCGTGTAAAGTAGACTAGTCTGTAAAGTTACTCATGGAATCTTCTATGTCATGATTTTATCACTTGAAACTTGAAAGCATAGAAATAAACTTGTTCATAACTTCCTCGATGACTTGAAATAGTAAGAAGTGAAGACATCTTCTCACCGGTTGTTGCTTTTAGGGTGCAAGGGGTGTGTACCCCTCATGAGTTAGAGGGAAAATTTTACCCACCTAATCATAATATGTCATGTTATTTCTTCTCTCATTTTTCCCTCTTGCCCAAAAAACATAGGAGTGGTTTCACACAATCCATTTTATTAAAAAAAACAAAAAAAAAATATGATTGGTTGCGCAGACGCTGGGCCCCACCACTACCTCTCCTCCCTCATTACCCCCCATGCGGCAACTCTTTCCCGCACACCTCCTTCCCCGCACGGCAAAAAAACATAGGCGACGGTGTTCCCCTTGCGACAAAGGGGCTTGCCGCTTCCACCCCGTTCACCCTTATGCTTATTTTTACTTTAAAAATCATGTAACAATCTATTTGCATACGTACATGTCATGTCATGTCAAGCCACACCACATTATTTACAGTGGCAACTCTTTTTTAAGACCATCTTCATCACCAGGTTTATACGAACACCCCTACACCTCTACATCAGCTTTCCTGAAAGAAACTCCAACTAAATCGGCTTAACAAACAGACAATAACATGGGAATGGATTTTTAGTTAATTTCCTCTCTCTCCTCCCCTATCACATTCCTCATTCTTACCCATATATATGTTTCCAAAGGTCTCACTCACCTTCTCCTCTGACAGTTTGAACAACCCCTCTCCTTTCCTCCCTCTCTCTTCTAGGCCGGCCACAGATCTATGTATTTTAGTTTATCTTTTTTATTTAAATATAAAGAGCTTACACTAATTTTTTTTTTTCTCTTTAGTGAGACCCGTCTACACTTAGCTATGAAAGAAAAAAGAAAGTCATAAATAAAAAATTTTTAATGAAAGAAAAAAGAAAGTCATAGATAAAACATTTTTAAATGGGAAAATTACAAAAATAGCAGTTGACCAACTGACTTTTCAAAAATGTCACATTCAAGCGTCTATGGAGCAACGCCTCAACGACGGGATGCGTCCGTCTGACACATATTGCGTCTGTATAATGGCGTTGTGACAGGTGTCCGACTAGCCTCTTGCGTCGAAGGCTGACTAAATCAAACACTCACCGACGCATCAATTTTCTGACATGTGGACTCGTCTGAGGCGTCCGTCTGACGCATCCAGCGTTCATACTTGAGGACGCATCCAGTGTTCATAATGTAATTTAATTTACCTTTAATTTATTATAAAAATTTCTTGAATTTATTTGTACATAATGAAATTTATATAAAACTCAAGCATAACGACCAGTATACAATTGATCTGCCATAAGTCTTTTGTATCTCATACAAGCGTCTTGTATGTTTCCTTCTTCCCATTTCAACGAACTGTTTGAACAAGATTTTGTAGTAACATACATATGATCACCCCAGAATTTCGTCCAACATGTCAAACACTTATAGGCCATACAACATCTCCGGCATATTGCATTGCGTCAGACTCGCTCTCTCTAGCATTTTGCCAGTAACCTATACGTTCTACAAACCAAAGGAATGCTGACTTGAATTCTATAAGAATTTGGTATATACTCTTGTGGACGCAAAACGAATCACCGCAATTAATTGCATCACAATTATTTGTATATTATACAGTAATAATTAGCGACGACAATTCAATCTTAAGAATGGTCCAGTATTCTTCGCCAGTTGACATTGGTATGTATACTTGAAAAACGTTAAACGTTGAACTATTAAGTTTAATATTATAGTATGGGAAAAAAGAGTATTTTTTTACCATGTCCACATCCCACAAAGCAGGATATACTCCGGTAGAGTCGTTTACATATCCAAAAGCATCCTGATGTTGTTATACAAGGAGACTGAAAATTTGAGGCGGGAGCACGGTCCACCGATAAGTGACTGATGAAGACGCTCTACCGCGATTTTCATTTTCCTTTAAATTCATGAGCTTGTTACACCATGCTCCGACATGCTGTATAGAATTTTCATATTCAGAGTTATGAATAAAAAAGATAAACTATGTAGAGTTTATCGTTTGCTGAATAAAACCATTTCCACAGAAACCTAAAACCCCACCCCACCCCACCCCACCAGTGTTTGTCTAGAGGTGAGTTCCCCATATAGCTGGAATAGCAACAAGGACTATCACCGGCGTAGTAGAACTCAAGAACATTTGGAGACCAATTTTGAGAGTGCTCATTTTCATTGGTCCAAATAATGTTTTCTACTGATTCTGGAATGTTACTCAAACGCCTCCCAGTTGCCATTATGCTGGTACATACTAATAGGCACCATGAATGTTACTCAAATGCCTCCCAGTTGCCATTATACTGGTACATACTAATAGGCACCATGGGCCTGTATATGTATCCAGAAAACCCGGTTGGTATGCCATTGATGCATAATTAATATAATTTTTTTAACTTGTAAATTTTTTACGATACTGTTTTTGGGCCGAGTAACTGGTATTTATATAATATATTAAATATACTTAAAAACAAATGTGGAAATTAAAATAAAATTTAAGGAGTCAGCCAAACCACAAGGAGTCAGCCAAGCCATAGGGAAGAGTCAGCCAAGCCGTAGGGAAGAGTCAGCAAAGCCATAAAAACTAAACAAAAAAGGACAAAGGATACGTCAGCCATACCATAAGCCACACGCATCAGCTTCCTTTTTGGCTCGGATGCGTCGGCCATCGACGCAAGAGGCTTGTCAGACACGTGTCACAACGCCATTATACAGACGCAATATATGTCAGGCGGACGCATCCCGTCGTTGACGCGTCGCTCCATATACGCATGAATGTGACATTTTTGTAAAGTTAGTTGGTGAACTGCTATTTTTTGTAATTTTTTATTTTTAAATTCTATAAAAGGTAGAGGGTCCCTTTCCAAACCAGCCTACTCACCATTTCTCTCTCCTGCACTTTTTGGCATATTTTATCTTACACATGACAACTCAGACATTAACAACAAGAACACAAAGTCTTGATTCTATTTCTCACACTTTTTAGGGTTTTCAAAGCCGGCAACAAAACCCATCTGATTTCCTTCTGGATTTACAAACTTGGTAAGCTTTTTCTGGGTTTTCTTTAATTTTGCTCCACCCAAATGGGTTTTTCTTCATTTCTTCAAAATCTTAAAGTTTTGGGTTTGATTCATGTCACTTTCTTGTTTAAAAACTAGTTATTATGGTGAAGTTTTAATTTTTATATGTGGGCTTTGTTTAATTTTGCTGTACCAAAATGGGTTTTTCTTGGATTTGTTTAATTGCATCATAATTTCAAAGTTTTGGGTTTGATTCGTGTCTCTTTCTTGTTGAAAAACCAGTTTATGATAAAGTTTTAATCTTTATATGTGGGCATTGATTAATTTTGCTATACCAAAATGGGTTTTTCTTGAATCTGTTTAATTGCATTAGAATCTTAAAGTTTTGGGTTTGACTCATGTCATTTTCTTGTTAAAAAACCAATTTTTTTGGGTAAAGTTTTAATCTTTATATGGGGTTTGCTTGGATTTGTTTATTTTTACAGTTTCTTGATGTTCATCTTACAACACATGTGTATACTTGTTGATTTGTTCAACTTTTGTTTAAACTGTAAATACACAAAACCCTTTTCAATCTTGTTCATGGACTTGTTAACAGAAGTTATTTTGGAATCTTTGATGCAACCAATTGTGTTGATAATCTGTTCTTCAGTTGACCCTTATCAATACTTTAGGAGATATTCAGAATGAATAAAGTATGTGCTTCTTTACTCAAATTGTCAAGATTCTAAATTCCTAATTCAGTTTATCATTTGTGTAATTGTGTTATGCAGATTGTATCAGATTTGGAACTTTACTAGATCTTGTTCACATAGGAGTTACTTATTTTTGCAAGAAATGGGTTACAATTGCGATTATTGTCGCGAGGCTAGATCGATGGTGTACTGTCGATCGGATGAAGCATACTTATGTTTATCCTGTGACCGGAATGTTCATTCTGCAAATGCTTTATCCAAACGCCATTCAAGAACGCTCGTGTGCGATAAATGCAATACACAACCAGCATTTGTTAGATGTGTTGAGGAAAAGCTTTCACTTTGTCAAAATTGTGATTGGGAGGGTCACAACAGGCCTAATTCGGCTTCCACTTCGCACAGTCGGCACACATTGAATTGCTATAATGGCTGCCCTTCGGCCGCTGATTTATATTCAATTTGGTCATTTATGTGTGATCCACCACCTGTCATTGATTCCACTTGTGAGAAGGAAATGGGGTTGATGAGCATTGCTGACAACAAAAATGATCAAAATTTATCGTTATCAACTGAGAATAACAACTTGCAAAATGTAATTCAACAATCTGATCCAAAAGATTCATCTACATTTAAGGTGAACTGATTTGAGTTTTCAAAAATTTCCAGTTTATGAATTCAAATGTGTGATTTTACATTCACATTTACAATTCTTTTTTTATCTTTCAGGTACAAAAGGGGTTGAACAGTTCATCGATGACGGGTTCTATGATGACTTCAATATGGATGAAGTTGACTTGAGTATCGAGAAATATGAAGTACTGTTTGGTGTAGGAAGTAATGATCCAGAAAATCTTTTTGCTCAAGATGGGATCAATAGCTTATTTGGTACTAAAGATGCATTTGTTGCTGAATCCGCCTGTCAGGGTGGATATGCTGCCAAGGTATCATAGTAAATTAGGACTGCTAAACGGGTGGTTTGGTGGGTCAAACCTGACACATAATTTTACCTGAACCTGAACCAAAACACGACACGGACATGAAAATCATGTCACACCCATGAACCGGGACACGACACGTGTATTCACTGGTTGACATGGCCACAACTCGTTTAACCTAAAAGAAATTGTTTATTTGTTCTTTTTGCATATTAATACTTTAAATTTGTAATATGACGTATCATTTTTATATTTTTAAGCAATTATGTTTAAACTTTGCGGATTTATTTTTAAACATCTAATTTTGGAATAAAAAACCTGTGAAACGTTCAGGTTGACAAGAACATGACCTGCTTAGCTAGACGTGCTTACGGACTCGACTCGAAACTGACCAAAACCCTTTTAGACTAAATCCAAACCCGTGAATTTCATGCTAGGTATGTGTCAATGTCAGAAATTCACACACCTAATAGTAGTGATTGTTACATGTTAATCGTATGATGTGGATTATCTTAACATATAACGGGATTATGGGATGATGAAATTTAATAACTAGAGGAGGCAATATTACATTATATTTCCGACACCCAACTTTTACAGTTATCCCCTTTTTCCTTTTTATTCAGGAGTCTTCAACTGGAAATGGAGTTCAACCCAGATGCAGCAACGCGGCATCTGTTGATTCTATAAGGAGCTGTAAAACATAACCAAACCTGTGTTACGGGAACCCACTCTCTAACATTTCATTTTCAAGTCTGACTGGGGGAGAGCAATGCTGGTGACTATCAAGATTGTGGAGCCTCGTTTATGGGTAAGCCACCCCCAGCTCACGATAGCGCCACTCCTTCTGGTAGCAGGAATGATGCTGTCCTCCGTTACAAGGAAAAAAAAAGACCCGCAAGTTAGTACCTAAGACTAGTTTATATAGATCAAATCTAGAGGTGGACCAGATTGTCCTGAAAATACATTTTGTTTACTTTTTTAAAATATTATAATTAGTTAATATGATTAAGAAACAATATTATTGCAATAACGAGCTTAATTTTCTAAAAGAAACGGTTTAGGAGGTTGTGTACATTAGAAGTATATTTTAGGTAGATTTAAGACCCGTTCTTTCTTGATTTAACCTGTTTGAGATAAACTATATGCAAGTAAATGGGCCGAACCTGTTATATTTCTAATATAATCTTTTATTTGTTGTGGTTTCTATTTGTGATAGATTTGAGAAGACAGTAAGGTATGTTACACGGAAGGAAAGAGCGGATGTAAGAAAGCGTGTAAAAGGGCGTTTTGTGAAGGCGGGTGATGCTTATGATTACTGTTGATGCAACAAATAAGAGACCAAGGATAGTAGCTATGCTGGTTAGGCAAAAGGGTTGAAGGGTTCAACTTTGCCTAACGCAGGTCGTGTGTCACACCCTGGCTTTGCGGAAGCGTGGTTAATTTTGGTGTGACTTCTTAATACCATAGCTTAATCATAACAAGCTATATGAATTAAAAACCATGCAAGTCATCCATTAAGTTTTGAAAATCAAACTCAATACCATTGTTTTAACATACAACCATAACCTTGTTCAGTAGACATTACAACTTATAACATAACATAAACGTGGTTTAGGGACTGTGTCTTGTCCAGGAAAGAGACACATCCCCTAAACCCTGATGACTCCATGACAAGTGCAGCGGAAAACGTTCCATACCGTGCCAGATCCGTTTAATTTCCTGAAATACATGTGAGTTGAAAAATCAACAATAATGTTGAGCGAGTTCATGTGCAAGTGAGTAAGTAAAACACTTGTAAGTATAAAAGTTTCCTGGTATGTAGCAGTGTAAGAGGACTTGTGATCACCAATGGTTTGCAAGGCCATTAGCATGTTGTGAAATGCAAGTAGGAAGATTCAAACCTAGCGTATTTGGCGTTGGGGCACAAAGTCACCACCTGGTCCATTATGCGGGCTCAGGGGTTGGGCTCGCTACACCCAGATAGATCTACCGCTTAAGTCCCTCGGTGTTCTAACTACCCATTCACATGATCTAAAACCTCCTTACGTTAATCATACCGTGTATAATAGTACTTGTAAACAAAGTAACATGTATTTCACCCCCGCAGTTAAGAAAACTGAAAACAGTTAGAGAAAAGGGGGACATGAACTCACAGTGAATGCGTATCTCTATCAAGCGTCTCCAATACAGTAAGCTGTGCAACGACCTCTAGCTCGGGGCTAGGGAAGAATCTTGACGAAAACGAGGTGGATAAAAGCTAACGGTAGAGGTCCTTCGCGTTCCGAGTGCACCAAAGCTCCTAATACGCGATCCTTGAAGTGTGAATGATGTTGGAATTGCAAGAACAAAACTTGAAAGTATGATGGTGATGAGAGTGGGGTTCGGCCGAAGGTGATCAAGAGGGAAAGAGAGAGTTGAGTTTGTGTGTTATGTAGGTGATTATGTTCATGTTAACCTCTAGTATTTATAGGAAATCATCTTGTGTATTACCCAAAGGTAGGTGTGTCTTCTAGATATTTAGCAACTAGATTTAGTCAATCTAGTAAGTACAATATATGTCCCCTAGTCTTGGGGCCGGTTAGAGCATGGGGAGGGGGGGTTAGTTCGATCCAAACTAGTGTAGTTAGGTGATGGTTATGTTAAATAGGTTAAGTTTAGTGTTTAACCTCGTTAGTAGTATATAGCGTGTTATGACGGGTGTTAGGGTAATCAGGGACCCTAACTGGCTCAGAAAAATATAATTAGTGAAAATAGTAATATTTTCATGTTCCGGGTAAAGTCCGGTTGTTCGGTTGGATAGTAATCCGTTAAAGCGTTACAAAAGCTTTAGAGTGTCGTTATTGTTATTTTTAGTGACACATCTTGTTTCCAACACTTTAGAAAGTGTCTAGTAATATTTTTCCCATGTATTGGCACTTTACTAGTCAGCTAGAAGCTGGATTAATTATTAAAGTGCTGCGTTTTGTACTTAAAGTACGTTTTAGGCACATCCGTTCACTGTAACTTATTCCTAGAGACGCGGTTCTACAATACTTGTATCCCTACACTCACTGCTAGTGTAGTAACTTTCTCAGGCTCTTACAGGCCTTAGAGGCAGTGTCTGCCTGATGCTGGTTATATCAGCATGTTCACTGTGTATCCGTATATTGTGCTACTGTGCGTTTAGTGCATCAAGTTTGTCACGAAGGTGCTATAAGCAGAATATTGTGTGACAGTAAGTAAAGTATGATGCAAGTAAGTACATGTATCAGATATCAAGTAGCAGTTCATCAGCTAGTTCAATGTTGCACAGTAATTAAGCAGTAATTAATCAGTAATTAAGTTGTACGGATACCTGGTTTAGTGAGGGTTGTCACATTCTCCCCCCGTTAAATAAATTTCGTCCCGAAATTTTAAGTTCTGCTCGTAGATGCATGGTTCTTGGGAAATAAGTGGGGGTACTTTTCTTTCATTCGGTCCTCACGCTCCCAGGTGTATTCAGGACCATGTCTGGCATCCCAGCGAACCTTGACGAGTTTGACACTGCTCCGGCGGGTCTTGTTAACTTTCCAATCTGTGACCTCAACGGGTTCTTCAACGAAGTGGAGCGTGTCGTCAACGTGAATCTCGTCGATAGGAATGGCAACGTCAACTTGAGTTGGACTTTTCTTTAAATTGGATATATGAAATGTATCGTGAACACCATCTAGTTCAGCAGGTAAGTCCAACTTGTATGCTACTAGTCCTATTCTTTCCAGAATTCTGAAGGGACCAATGTAGCGCGGATTTAACTTCCCACGCTTCCCAAAGCGTGCTACCCCTTTCCAGGGTGATACCTTCAATTACTCCAACTTGGAATTCCACATGTGTCCGGTTCGGATCCGCGTAGGCCTTTTTGTCTGTGGCGAGCTGTTTGATGCGTTTAAGAATTTACGCAATCTTGTCGGTCGTCTCTTGGACGATTTCGGGACCAGCAAGCTGCCTATCACCT
This sequence comes from Helianthus tuberosus, assembly GCA_030545235.1. Classification (NCBI taxonomy): domain Eukaryota; kingdom Viridiplantae; phylum Streptophyta; class Magnoliopsida; order Asterales; family Asteraceae; genus Helianthus; species Helianthus tuberosus. Next base: position 43,339,382 of record CM060426.1, on the reverse strand, counting down.
GCGTCTGCCCAACATAAGGGTGATTGGAACTTGCGTCCGTAAAGGGCTTCAAATGGCGCGACACCAATACTGGTGTGGTAGCTGTTGTTGTATGAAAATTCGACCAATGGTAAATGTTTGTCCCAGCTACCGCCCAAATCCATAACACACGCTCTCAGCATGTCTTCCAAGGTCTGTATCGTTTGCTCGCTCTGGCCGTCAGTTTGCGGATGGAATGTAGTGCTCAGATTTAATTGTGAGCCAAAGGCTTCTTGGAAGGATTGCCATATCCTTGACACAAACCTTCCGTCTCTATCAGAGATGATTAAGAGAGGCACTCCATGCCGTGCGACTATCTCTCTCATGTAAATTTCAGCCAATTTGCTCGTATTATCCTTTTCTCTGATAGGTAAGAAGTGTGCTGTCTTTGTTAATCGATCCACTATCACCCAGATAGTGTCATGGCCTCTTGGCGTTCTTGGCAGTTTTGTAACAAAATCCATGGAGATTTGTTCCCATTTCCACTTGGGAATCTCTGGCTGTTGCAGAAGTCCCGAAGGCTTCTGGTATTCGGCTTTAACCTTAGCGCACGTTAAACATTCGCTCACATAGACAGCAACATCGCCTTTCATCCTAGGCCACCAATAATAATCTTTGAGATCCTGGTACATCTTATCCGCCCCCGGATGGATAGAGTACCGTGACTTGTGAGCTTCGTCGAAAACAACTTTCCTTAAATCTCCAAACAGAGGAACCCAAATCCTTTTCTCGAAACATAACGTTCCTTCATTGTTTGGTACCAGTAACTTCTCCATCCCACGGAGATACTCTTCTTCACGGTTTCCTTCCTTGAGAGCTTCTTTCTGCGCGACACGAATGCGCAAGGAAAGATTGGTTCGTATAATCATTTCCAAAGCCCTAACCCTTATGGGCTTGATTCTCTCTTCGCGACTTAGGGCATCGGCGACTACATTCGCCTTCCCTGGATGATACTTTATCTCACAGTCGTAGTCGTCTAACAATTCAACCCATCGTCTTTGCCTCATATTCAACTCCTTCTGGTTGAATATATGCTGTAGGCTTTTGTGATCTGTGAAGATTGTGCACTTCGTACCATACAGGTAGTGTCTCCAGATCTTTAGTGCAAAAACCACTGCGCCAAGCTCCAAATCGTGGGTGGTATAGTTCTTTTCGTGCACTTTCAGTTGGCGTGATGCGTAAGCAATGACCTTTTGGCGTTGCATCAACACACAACCCAATCCTTGACGCGATGCGTCGCCGTATACCACAAAATCGTCGGTACCTTCCGGTAGAGCTAAGATTGGCGCGTTACAAAGCTTATCCTTCAGTATCTGGAATGCCTCTTCCTGTTTGATTCCCCAATCAAACGTCCTTTCCTTCGTGAGGAGTGTCAATGGTTGAGCGATCTTTGAAAAATCCTCGATGAACCTTCGATAGTGGCCAGCCAAACCCAAGAATTGTCGAATCTCGGTTGGCGTTGTAGGCGTTTCCCAATTCTTGATTGCCTCGATCTTTGTGGGATCAACATGGATTCCATTTCCATTAACCACATGTCCAAGAAACTGGACTTCGCGTAGCCAAAACTCGCACTTAGAGAACTTGGCATACAACTGTTCCTTCTTTAGCAGCTCCAAAATAGCTCTTAGATGCTGTTCGTGCTCAGCCTTTGTCCTTGAATAAATCAAGATGTCGTCGATAAACACAATCACGAGCTTGTCCAAGTATGGCTTGCAAACTCTATTCATTAGATCCATAAAGACTGCAGGTGCGTTTGTCAAACCAAATGGCATAACGAGAAACTCGTAGTGCTCATAACGAGTTCTGAAGGCTGTCTTCGGGATACTCTCCTCTTGTATCCTTAACTGATGGTATCCAGATCGTGAGTCGATCTTTGAACAAAAGTTTGAGCCTTGCAGTTGATCAAACAGATCATTGATTCTTGGCAGAGGGTATCTATTCTTAATCGTCAGCTTGTTCAATTCTCTGTAGTTGATGTTTATTTGAAAGTCATCATCCTTCCTTTTGACGAGTAGAAATGAGGTTACCCCAAAAGGAAATTTTGGTCTGTTATCTTCCTTTTCTAACCATTGCCAACCCTTCTCTGTCAATCCTTGCATCTCCGAAAATGTAAGTTGCTATGATGCATCGACTACGGGTGCAGTGCCCGGAATTAAATCGACGCGGGATTCGACTAATCGTGAGGAGATGATTTCGGCAAGTCTTCGAGGAAGACTTCAGGGTATCCTCCAATCACCAGGATATCTTCGAGTTTTGGTTCTCCGACTTCCTTTTCCATAACATGAGCCAAGAATGCAACACATCCTTTGTGCGAGAAATTTTGGGTTTTCCTAGTCTAACAATCCGTAGGAGCGTATCCTGCTCCATGAGTCACGATCATTTCTTCGTTCGTTGTCGGGGCGCGGATGACAATCTCCGCATGGTTGTTCGTCAACCAGCCCATCCCAATCATCACGTCGAAGCTTCCAAACTCAACTGGCAGTAGATCTAGCGTAAACTTACGCTCTCCGGGTTCTAGCGTGCCGATTCCAGTTACTGCGTTGGCTTCCACTAGCTTCCCCTAAGCTAGTTCTAATGGGTACTGGAATAACTACTCACTCACTACGTAAACCAATTATGTCCTTGAATACTAGAATTGTGAATCGTAAAATTTGCAACAGTAGTTGGCAATACAGACGCATAATATTGAGTAATGTGGGACGTACCGCTATCCATGCTTGGATCTCTGGCGTGCCTCTCTAGCTCCGATGGGGAGCTTTCATCCTTGCGCCTGATTGCTTTTCGGGCAATATCTTCTGAAATGCCTTTTGCTTCCACAGTTTAAACATCCTCGAGCACGCTTCTGTTTATCACTCATTCTGCCTTGACAATTATCATTGTCGTTGTCCCCTTCGTGATTCTCACTACCGTCTTGGCCCTCATTACTAAGTTCAGTATTTTGCCAACAAGTTTCCTTGACATGTCCCACCTTGCCACAGTTACCACAATTTCCATATTTGCATCGCCTGACATGATAACGTAGACAATTGTCGCACTTAGGTAGGATACCCTTGTAATCTTTTCCCTTTTTGGCCTTCTTCTTGTTACTTACCCGAGTAACCATCTTGAAATTTGCGAGCTTCCTCTTGTTATCCCCAGATGCCTTTATAGCAGTCTCCTTTTTCTCCTCCGCAGTGGAAAATTTTCCTTGTCTAACTGCTTCTTCCGTGAGTGCTATGCTTATGTTGATAGCCTCGGTGATCGTTGAGGGTTTTGATGCTGTTACCAGGCTTAGGATCTGAGGTACCAATCCCCTTATGAATTGTTCAATTCTCTTAAACTCTGGTGTTCCCAGGAGTATGGCAACTTGTGATAATTCGTTAAATCTCTGCACATACTCTGCTATTTTTGGTCCTTTCATTTTCAAGTTCCACAGTTCTGTTTCCAATTTCTGGACTTCTGCCCTCGAGCAATATCTTTCACGCATCAAATTTTTCAGTTCGTCCCACGTCATAGCATGCGCAGCAGTCTCGCCCATCGTCCGAATTTGATGGTTCCACCATGACAGAGCCTCATCCATCAATAGCCCAGTTATATACTTGACTTGATGCTCGTGGTCACATTTGCTCAATCGTAAAACAGAATCTGTCTTTTCAACCCAGCGTACGAAGGCTAAGGCACCCCCGGTGCCGTCGAACTCTCGAGGTTTGTGGTTTAAGAATTGCTTGTAGGTGCAGCCGTCGGGTGGGTTATTTCCTGAGGTACCTCCGTTGCGCTCGGAGTGATGGGCCTCGTATTGTGCGATGACTGCAGCAATGATTCCCTGAAGTTCCGCCTCGTTGGTGGGTATGCGTACATCCCGTCTTGGAGGCATTTTCTAAATAATGATCGTATGGGTCAGACCATATAAAGTGGAGTGTACATAAGTATACAACAATATCAACACATAACATCTCATGTTATCAATAAATCAATCACATAACATCTCATGTTACAAATCAATCACCCATATTGATAGCCTCTGCAATGGTTGAGGGCTTCGAGGTAGTAACCATGCCCCTGGTCTGGGGTGCAAGTCCCCAAATAAATCGTTCCATTCTTTTGAACTCTGGTTTGGCTAAGTAGGGGACGACCCTAGACAAGTCGTGCGATCGCTGGACATATTCAGGAGTCTCTGGTTCGTCCATTCTCAAATTCCAGGACTCCGCGTCAAGCTTCTGAATTCCAGTCTTAAAACAACATTTCCTCCCATTCGTTTCCTTGAGCTCGTCCCAGCTCAGTGCATAAGCAGCGTCTGTGCCCAGGGTTTGAACCTAGAGGTTCCATTAAGAGAGTGTGCCATCTAGAAATATCCCCGGGATGCAGGTAACACTCTGTTGGGGCGAACAGTTACTCATTCTTAGAATGGAGTCGGTCTTTTCGGACCAACGAACAAATGCAACGGTGCCTCCTGTTTTATCAAAGTTCAAAGGCTTGCAGTTCAGGAATTATTTATAGGTGCAGCCAGTTGGAGGGTTATCTCCAGTAATGCCATCGTTGTGCTTAGAGCGGAGGACTTCATGTCGTGCATTTATCTGTGAGATGCGTTCTTGCAGCTCGGCTTCTGTCCTTGGCAACGTACTGGTGTTTGTGCCATGTCTAGGTGACATTCCCTTTTGACGAAATAGTGTGAAGCGGATTGGACAACGTTCAATTGTCTATGAGGTATATATAGCAACGTAAGCCATCATGTAATCACCCAATTTCACACGCAAATATACTCACTGTACAAGTGGGGAGGTAAAATTCTGAGCCTTCACATAGGCTTGCCAATTTGGCTTGTTGATCGTAATAAAATGAACTCGAGGCTACATCGCCTTGGTCATTTGTGTTTAAGTTATTTCCTGCTGCATTGGTTATCATTAGCTTGGCCTGCAGAGTCCACCAGGATTCCTGTGCACTACAAATTGTTATTACGTGGGCCCCCGTAATAATAAATTGTCTCGCACAGTTACCCCAAATTTTCTCTCATCCAAGCAGATGATCAATCAAGGAGCAACAGCAGGTGCATTGGCATGAACAGGGTCATGCTCCAATGAGGGGTCAGGAGCAATGCTTGGCTCTGGGGCCATGGTTAGCTCTGAATCAAAAACTCCATCTCAAGATCAGCTGTATCGACACACAGGGGTCGACAGGGCTACAGGATCCCCCAAGGGCTGGTCTAAGTGCATGAACTCAATGTCATGGTCTGGATCAACACCAGGCGGAAAAACAGGATTGTCCTCAATATCGCGATCAAACTCAAAACTGTGTACGGGATCCGGTGCAGCTGATGATGCCATATCAGGGTTGGCGTCGTGTAAGTAGTGCTGCATTCTCTGTATGTGCGAAGATGCGGATGTTAGAAACTCAAATGAGTCTGGGATAGGGGAGTGGACGTGAGTTTCCCCTGCAGAAGCGTCCACATGCAGTGGTCTAATACCAGCAGCAATAGGGCCTTGCCCTCAAATGGGTCCTCCTCTAATAGATTGACATCGTCGTCAGAGACAACGTCGGGGGGGGGCATATTAACAACGGGATAAGCGGCAAGGGGCACAGGAGCAGGGATCACCGCCAGTGGTAAATTCCCAACAAGATGGCCATCAGTAGGCTCTGCTACGACTTCAGGCAGTGCAAAAGGGCTGAAAGTCGTCGTTGTCTGTGCCGGTAGTATCGGAAATGTACACCTCGTGCTTCGATGAAACTATGTCGTCTGATACTATGGCCATGGGATTTGTAGTGCCCATCTTTCTAGTACTTGATGAAAGTATGACGTTTGTAACACAACGCATATACGTATAATAATCAATCATATAATCATATAATCACATAAGTCACCAAGTAAGCATTCAAATCATCCTCCTAGTCCCACTAGCCAACATTCCTAGTCCCACTAGCCATCACTCCTAGTCCCACTAGCCAACACTCCTAGTCCCACTAGCCATCACTCCTAGTCCCACTAGCCATCATTCCTAGTCCCACTAGCCAACACTCCTAGTCCCACTAGACCGAGCCTCAGCCTCCCAGACTGAGCCTAGAATAATGAATAAAATGTGCTCAACATTTGTTTGTAAAAAGTTGTGGATCTGGACTTAAGTGGTATGCAGTAAAATGTTTTCGTGAGAGCCCTAGTGATCATAGTCTAGACTCGAGAAAGAATCCTAGTTCGCTATGATCAGAGCTCTGATACCAAGCTGTCACACCCTGGCTTTGCGGAAGCGTGGTTAATTTTGGTGTGACTTCTTAATACCATAGCTTAATCATAACAAGCTATATGAATTAAAAACCATGCAAGTCATCCATTAAGTTTTGAAAATCAAACTCAATACCATTGTTTTAACATACAACCATAACCTTGTTCAGTAGACATTACAACTTATAACATAACATAAACGTGGTTTAGGGACTGTGTCTTGTCCAGGAAAGAGACACATCCCCTAAACCCTGATGACTCCATGACAAGTGCAGCGGAAAACGTTCCATACCGTGCCAGATCCGTTTAATTTCCTGAAATACATGTGAGTTGAAAAATCAACAATAATGTTGAGCGAGTTCATGTGCAAGTGAGTAAGTAAAACACTTGTAAGTATAAAAGTTTCCTGGTATGTAGCAGTGTAAGAGGACTTGTGATCACCAATGGTTTGCAAGGCCATTAGCATGTTGTGAAATGCAAGTAGGAAGATTCAAACCTAGCGTATTTGGCGTTGGGGCACAAAGTCACCACCTGGTCCATTATGCGGGCTCAGGGGTTGGGCTCGCTACACCCAGATAGATCTACCGCTTAAGTCCCTCGGTGTTCTAACTACCCATTCACATGATCTAAAACCTCCTTACGTTAATCATACCGTGTATAATAGTACTTGTAAACAAAGTAACATGTATTTCACCCCCGCAGTTAAGAAAACTGAAAACAGTTAGAGAAAAGGGGGACATGAACTCACAGTGAATGCGTATCTCTATCAAGCGTCTCCAATACAGTAAGCTGTGCAACGACCTCTAGCTCGGGGCTAGGGAAGAATCTTGACGAAAACGAGGTGGATAAAAGCTAACGGTAGAGGTCCTTCGCGTTCCGAGTGCACCAAAGCTCCTAATACGCGATCCTTGAAGTGTGAATGATGTTGGAATTGCAAGAACAAAACTTGAAAGTATGATGGTGATGAGAGTGGGGTTCGGCCGAAGGTGATCAAGAGGGAAAGAGAGAGTTGAGTTTGTGTGTTATGTAGGTGATTATGTTCATGTTAACCTCTAGTATTTATAGGAAATCATCTTGTGTATTACCCAAAGGTAGGTGTGTCTTCTAGATATTTAGCAACTAGATTTAGTCAATCTAGTAAGTACAATATATGTCCCCTAGTCTTGGGGCCGGTTAGAGCATGGGGAGGGGGGGTTAGTTCGATCCAAACTAGTGTAGTTAGGTGATGGTTATGTTAAATAGGTTAAGTTTAGTGTTTAACCTCGTTAGTAGTATATAGCGTGTTATGACGGGTGTTAGGGTAATCAGGGACCCTAACTGGCTCAGAAAAATATAATTAGTGAAAATAGTAATATTTTCATGTTCCGGGTAAAGTCCGGTTGTTCGGTTGGATAGTAATCCGTTAAAGCGTTACAAAAGCTTTAGAGTGTCGTTATTGTTATTTTTAGTGACACATCTTGTTTCCAACACTTTAGAAAGTGTCTAGTAATATTTTTCCCATGTATTGGCACTTTACTAGTCAGCTAGAAGCTGGATTAATTATTAAAGTGCTGCGTTTTGTACTTAAAGTACGTTTTAGGCACATCCGTTCACTGTAACTTATTCCTAGAGACGCGGTTCTACAATACTTGTATCCCTACACTCACTGCTAGTGTAGTAACTTTCTCAGGCTCTTACAGGCCTTAGAGGCAGTGTCTGCCTGATGCTGGTTATATCAGCATGTTCACTGTGTATCCGTATATTGTGCTACTGTGCGTTTAGTGCATCAAGTTTGTCACGAAGGTGCTATAAGCAGAATATTGTGTGACAGTAAGTAAAGTATGATGCAAGTAAGTACATGTATCAGATATCAAGTAGCAGTTCATCAGCTAGTTCAATGTTGCACAGTAATTAAGCAGTAATTAATCAGTAATTAAGTTGTACGGATACCTGGTTTAGTGAGGGTTGTCACATCGTGGGGTCCCCCCACGTTTGCAAGACGTGGAAGGAGGTTCACTAGTTTATTGTTGCTGTTTGCTGATGATCATCCTCTGAAGTGTACTCAGATTTGGATGTGGGAGCATACGGAATGTGTGTGTTGGATGTGAAAGTGAGTGATTTGCATAAAGCAAATACTCAATGTGAATGACCAGAGTTTAAGGAAACAGGCCTGGTCGAGAATGTCCCAACTCAGTAAATGAAGTGTCACTTATATAGGAGAAGACATCTTCCCAAAGAGGCATTCATTTGACTAGTGTCCTTGCTTGCAGCGAGGGGCTTACCCTTTCGGGGGTTAAAGCCTTTTGACCCATGGATAATAGCGTGTGCTTTACAGACCTGCATTGCTTTTGCGGCTGTGGGTTGGTGAAGCAATCCCTGGATGTGACTGGCTACTGTTTCCGTATTGCTTTTCCCTTCCTCACAGCTTTTTAACCATTGAACCATTTAACCCTTTGAGCGTTTACGTATTTAGTCACTTTATTTAGTCTTGGGCTACCCCCGTCATCAGCCCCCCAAGTCAGAGGTTTTTGGGGAATGAGCTCAAAGGCTTTTGGGGAATGAGCTCATTACTCAAACGGTTGAAGAATTTCTCGAACATGATCTCAGTGGCTGCCCCAGTATCTATGTATGCCCTACACGTTTGCAACGTTCCCACGGTAGCTTCTACCACAAGAGGGCTAGAGAGAGGGTCTTTCTCCGTTGGGGGGAAGCAGACACACTGAAGCTCCCAAGCTTCCAACCGCTGTCTTTTATGAGGAACCCTTCCATCGAAATCCACCATATTGACTTCCTTACCCTTTCATTCAGCCATTTTGTCCCGGACTCCCTTTACCAAATGAGCGAGTTCTCAGCTTCTTCAATTCTTTTCTTGAGTTGGAAGCAATCATTGGTGTGGTGACCTTTTTCTTCGTGAAACTCACAGTATTGGGTGGAGTTCTTGTTTTTTCTGCTTTTGGGGAGAGGCCTAGGAGGCCGAAAGTTTTGCTTAACTTCTTCCGTTGCAAGAATTTCTTGAGGGGTCTTTGTGAGGGGAGTGAAACTTATGCCTTTCTCCCAGCTTGAAAGGTTCCGGCCTTCAGACCTTCGAGGGTCCGAACCCTTTGACCGCCTGTCATGGGAGTTGAAGTTTCCCCCTTTTCTAGCTGGACTATTGCTTCGCCAGCCGGATCCCCTTTTTCTTTGTTCTTTAATGTCAACCGCCTCCTCTCCCCGGATGTGGGCTTCAGCCCTTTCAAGAGCTTCTTCCAAGGTCTTGGGCAAGGACTTGTTGAAATCTCTTGTGAGATACTTAGAGGTGATGGCATTCATGAAACCAGCCACTCTCATTTTCTCATCTTCCCCTACATAGGTCAGACCTTCCTTCTTGTATCTTTCAATGAACGCACGAAGACTTTCGTCATCACGCTGTTTTATCTGGAAGATTACTGTTGCGTCTTTAACATAACGCCTTTGTTGGGAGAAATTGGCCAGAAAACCCTTGCTAAGGTCGTCGAAGCTTCGAACGCTTTGAGCAGGTAAGTCATTGAACCAGATTCTGGCTGATCCAACAAGGGTTTGCATGAACATTAGGCAACATTCAGCGTTTGACCATTTCTCTATTCTTGCTGCACCGGTGAAGATCTGAAGATGGTCTTCAGGATCTTCAGTTCTATCATACGTCCTGATGTGGGATGGCATCTTGATCTTTGCTTGGAAATCATAATCGGCTATTTGCTTTGAAAAGCATGAAAGGTTACTTGGCTTATATGGTTTAGCCAAGTCTTCTTCAGCCCTTGCATCCACATTATTGCCATTGCCGTTATTTCCCTGAGTGGCTAGCACTTGATTAATAAAGTGTTGCCACGGGAAGTTGGCCATAATCTGGGTCATCATATTGGGCATGAGGTTGAAGCCTTGAAGGCTTCCTGGGGCAACTGAGCAGTTTATTCCGAGGGGAGTGCTCATAACAGCACTTCGTGCCAAAGGGAGCACGGACAGAGCTTGCTCCCACGTGGTTGTTGTAGATGCTGGAAAGCTTGCTACTGGGGACTGTAGGAGTTGGTCAAGGGTTAGCTCATGTCCCAAAGGAGCACCACTAGTAATCGGTTGGGAAGAGAAGATGGGATGCACAGTGGGATTCGTCATTGTGGACAGATATGGGTGAGGGTTTGAAGGGTTACCAGCCTCATTTCTGGTTGTAAAAGGAAGGGGAGGTGGTCCAGGAGACAACGTTGGTTCTGGCTCGTCATAATCTAGGCGGATTCTCACCCCATTTTCTCTTTCTCTTATTCACATGCTGGTTGAGGAGAGACCTCAATTCCAGGAAATTGTTGGCAACCCCCTCGGGGGTAAGTTCAACACGTGCCGGGGTGTCAGAGACACCGACATTGGGGGAAGGAACTCCGGATCTGGACGGAGTTGGTGTGTTGAAGGTGAGGAACTCGGGTGTGCTCCCCGGAGTCGAGAATGAAGTTGGTATAGCCACATGAGCTTGGCTACTACCCGGGGTAGAGGTGTTTGGAATCTGGTTTACTTCACCCGGGGATCCACTTTCATACATGATGATTTTAAGTGAAGAGAGCTACACTACTAGGTCTTTTTTGAGGAGAAATAGCGGCGTAGCCCCACGGTGGGCGCCAACTTGTTGATGCAACAAATAAGAGACCAAGGATAGTAGCTATGATGGTTAGGCAAAAGGGTTGAAGGGTTCAACTTTGCCTAACGCAGGTCGTGGGGTCCCCCCACGTTTGCAAGACGTGGAAGGAGGTTCACTAGTTTATTGTTGCTGTTTGCTGATGATCCTCCTCTGAAGTGTACTCAGATTTGAATGTGGGAGCATACGGAATGTGTGTGTTGGATGTGAAAGTGAGTGATTTCCATAAAGCAAATACTCAATGTGAATGACCAGAGTTTAAGGAAACAGGCCTGGTCGAGAATGTCCCAACTCAGTAAATGAAGTGTCACTTATATAGGAGAAGACATCTTCCCAAAGAGGCATTCATTTGACTAGTGTCCTTGCTTGCAGCGAGGGGCTTACCCTTTCGGGGGTTAAAGCCTTTTGACCCCTGGATAATAGCGTGTGCTCTGCAGACCTGCATTGCTTTTGCGGCTGTGGGTTGGTGAAGCAATCCCTGGATGTGACTGGCTACTGTTTCCGTATTGCTTTTCCCTTCCTCACAGCTTTTTAACCATTGAACCATTTAACCCTTTGAGCGTTTACGTATTTAGTCACTTTATTTAGTCTTGGGCTACCCCCGCCATCAATTACGATCCCATGAGCCAAACCAAAAGCTACTAATGCATGAGGAAAGTAAATATATATCTAATCTAGAAACGATTACTTTCCTTGAGCAATGACAAGACACTTATATGGTTGTCTTCCAGACCGTGTGCGTGTTGGTCAGCCGGAGAACAAACTCTAATCACACCACTTGAAATCAAGATTTTCTATCAAAGATTGGATCTTGACAGTCTGCCGGAAAAAAAAAAAGATTTATGAAACCCTTGAGCAAAAGCGCGATGTTGATCTGTTTCTGTATTCAATGGTATCAAAGACGTTTTGGCTCGATGAAGATCATTGTAATACTGCATGATGTATCTACTACATAAACGAGGAAAGATTTGCAAACTACGAGCAAGAAGAACTGTTTTTTTATTTTTAAGTAGCTTGTAATCTTTTATTTATTTTATTGAAATTGTGATGTATCTACTACATAAACGAGGAAAGATTTGCAAACTACGAGCAAGAAGAACTGTTTTTATTTTATTTTTAAGTAGCTTGTAATCTTTTATGTATTTTATTGAAACTGTGTTTTTTTTATTTTGTTTTAAATAAAAATGGTATATAAATTAAAAAAAATATAAAATAAAAACAAATAATTAGATAAACATGATAAAACCCCCTATGTGATATGAAGTTTACGTTGCGCTGTTGTGACGTGATAAAGCCATAAAGGCTTTATATCATACCATCTAACTCTCCAACCAAAGAAAGAAATATACATGCCAAATAAATCCAAAATAAACATAGAAAATATATGTGTGAAAAATTCATTCATTCATATTCATACTTAGAATTAGAATAGATCATGTTATAAACAAAATGAATGGCCCAAAGGTACTAGAAATAAATATATTTATTGTTCTCCTACCGAGTCCTCAAGGAAAGGAGACAAAAGTGAGAGATAAAAGGGCTCTTCGTAACCATCAAAAACTCGATTCCAAAATTAATTCTAATCAATGGCGATGGCGAATCTGGCTCGAAGGAAGACAAGCAGTCTCTTCAACACGACTGTGATCCGTTCCGATGTGTTTAGGTACTCATTCTCTCTTTCATCTACGCTTTCCAGAGGATTCGCGTCTGGATCTGATGAAAACGACGTCGTCGTTATCGGCGGCGGCCCTGGCGGATATGTGGCGGCGATTAAGGCCGCTCAGTTAGGGCTCAAGACTACGTGCATCGAGAAGCGTGGTGCTCTGGGTGGTACTTGCCTTAACGTAGGGTGTATTCCTTCCAAGGTAATTAATTGTTTTTGACCTAATTCTTGAGCTATTCAGTAATTAATTGGTTGTTGATATCCATCCATGTTCACAATTCCTAGCCAGCCTGACTTTAGTAATGAAGGAAGGAACCGTAGATTGATTTAGAGCATGTTGATATCCATGTTCACATATGTCTTTTGCCGTTCAAAAAAAATTAAGAAAATAACAATCGCAACAAACACCTTATTATTATACAATCACAGAATACATTCTAACAATTAATTATATAATAAAAATGATTTATGAAACTATGTTGCATCTCAATTATTCACGCTAAGCAGATCTTTTGTATATTAACTGCTGATTTCCCATTAAACCTATTATAACTTGACTGCCAATTGAACCCACTGCTTCTGGGTTTCAACTCACAGTAAAAACAAAATTAACTGCATTTACATGTTTCATGATAAGCTCGGAGTTCGAATGAATGAGATGACATGTTGTTTGTTTGTGCACAATTGAGACTCTTCTATCATGATCATAATGACAGTTTGGAGTTTACAAAAGCTTTTTATTATAGATTTATAGCCTCGCATATTGTCATGTTTTGGGTGAGCTTTTGTTGAATTATATATCTCAAATGGCTGAAATATGGATTTGATGTTCAGGCACTTCTCCATTCATCTCACATGTACCATGAGGCCAAACATAGATTTGCAAAGCATGGTGTGAAGTTTGATAATGTTGCGATTGATGTTGCTGCCATGATGGGCCAAAAAGATAAAGCCGTGTCGACTCTCACAAAAGGTATCGAAGGCCTTTTCAAGAAAAACAAAGTGACCTATGTCAAGGGCCATGGGAAGTTGGTCTCACCTTCTGAAGTTTCTGTTGACACCATCGATGGTGACACCACCGTAGTCAAAGGCAAGAACATCATAATTGCCACCGGGTCTGATGTCAAAGGACTACCCGGGATCACAATTGACGAGAAGAGGATTGTATCATCCACAGGAGCTTTAGCTTTAACAGAAGTCCCCAAGAAGTTGGTTGTCATCGGGGCTGGTTACATAGGCTTGGAGATGGGCTCGGTCTGGAGCCGTCTTGGCTCAGAGGTCACAGTGGTGGAGTTTGCACCAGACATTGTCCCGTCAATGGATGGTGAGATCCGTAAGCAATTTCAACGCTCCCTCGAGAAGCAAAAAATGAAGTTCATGCTCAAGACTAAAGTGGTAGCGGTCGACACTTCAACCGATGTTGTGAAACTGACCCTTGAACCTTCAGCTGGTGGTGAGCAATCTGTACTTGAGGCTGATGTTGTTCTTGTTTCTGCTGGTAGAACCCCGTTCACATCTGGGCTTGGTTTGGAGAACATTGGTGTTGAAACCGACAAAATTGGTCGAATCCCTGTAGATTCAAAATTCTCGACAAATGTAAAGGGCGTTTTCGCCATTGGTGATGTCATTCCGGGGCCTATGTTGGCTCACAAGGCTGAAGAAGATGGTATTGCTTGTGTGGAGTTCATTGCAGGGAAGGAAGGGCATGTAGACTATGATAAGGTACCTGGTGTTTGTTACACACATCCCGAGGTGGCATCGGTTGGAAAAACAGAGGAGCAGGCGAAGCAGCTCGGGATTGCGTACTGTGTGGGGAAATTTCCGATGTTGGGAAACAGCAGGGCCAAGTCAATTGATGATGCGGAAGGACTGGTGAAGATAATAGCTGAAAAGGAGACTGATAAGGTTATTGGTGTTCATATTATGTGCTCAAATGCGGGAGAGCTGATCCATGAGGCGGCTTTGGCCTTAACTTATGGTGCATCAAGTGAGGACATTGCACGCACTTGCCATGCTCATCCTACATTGAGTGAGGCTGTCAAGGAGGCTGCCATGGCGACTTATGATAAGGCCATTCACATATAGGCCACCTTTTCTTCCGTTTTTTGTTATAATGATTGGATTTGGGATGTTGGATCCAAGTTTTCTTTGATCTGCTACACTTGATATTGAATTGGTTTCAGTTTATTTCAAGTTTCTTGATGTGTACACCTTTTGAATTTTAGATGCACAAAACTTATTTAATCTCCTTGAGTTGATGGATTTGTGTTGATACTCTCTACTTCAGGTGACCCTTATCTAGAATCAATGTCTCTTTGTTTCATGCAGATTGCTTCATATTTCCAGCTTACTAGATCGTAGGAATCATTTAATTTATTCATTGGGTTTTATTTTTCAGTCGGTAATGGATACCGAGTGTTATTACTAAAATCATAAGCTAATACTTTTTCAAAGAATGAATATAAAGACTAAAATCTGGTACACATATCGGTTTTTTGAATACCCGGATCTTGGTTTAGAACTGGATTCGGGTGTGATTGAATAGTGAGAGAAACCGTGTAGGATAGGCTGATAGGGTATGGAACCGGGTGTTGAGGATTCACATCCAAACCATCAAATTATACATACATTCCACTAAAAAACAACTCCTATATCAATATATTTCCACAAAAAACAAATACTTTTTCTCTCTCCTTTTCAATTAAATAATATTATCATCACATTTTTCTCTCTCCTTCACTCACAACCACTTTCAATATATATTAAAAAAATTATACTGGGTGAACAGTGTCCCCCCAAATATACAGATGAACAGTAACATTTTCTCTCTCCTTCACTCACAACCACTTTTTATACCCTTTATAATATAAAAACTCCCCCACACATATTTTGATGGATAGAATGTGAATGCTCTTAATACCATTTTTTAAAAGTTTGTTCTAGTTTCAAAATTCCATAAACTATAATTATTACTTTATAATATGTGTATATATGCGCGTGTATATATATATATATATATATAGGGAAAAGATCATGCGAGAACCACCTCTTATTGCGAGAACCGCGAGAACCAATGTGAACACAACCAAAAATCCTTAAAAATGGCTAAAAATCACACAATTTTTTTTTATATAAAAATCGCTACTTTTCGAAGCAAAAAAAAAAAATTAAATTTTTTTTTTTTTAAATATATATTTTTTTAGCCACTAAAAGTAGCGATTTGAGCATAAAAAATATTAAAAAAATTTTTTTTACATTTTTTTAGGTTTTTTGGGGGTTTAGTTTTTAGCATTTTAGCTTTGGGGGGGGGGGTTAGGTTTTTTTAGCTATTTTAGGTTGTGTTCACATTGGTTCTCGCGGTTCTCGCAATAAATGGAGTTCTCGCATGAGCCCCTCCATATATATATATATATATATATATAGTGGAAGGTTCAAATGAGAAATTTTTTTGTAAGAAGAAAAAAGAATAAGTTTCAACCAATAAGAATGTTTCATTTTATTTCTTTTACTATTTGCATTTAATTTTAATGTAAGTGTATATTTGTAAAGTTACATAGATTATTAATATCCATTCTTCCTTTTTAATAGCTAACTACATTTAATTTGTAACTTATTTTCAAAAAATATATATTTTTTCAAAAATTAAAAAAATAATTTAGAGTGTAGGATAAATTACCAGGTGTGTAGGATAAATTACGAATTATGTAGGATAAATTTAAGCATGTGTAGGATAGTTTTCGAAATGTGTAGGATAACTTTTTATATGTGTAGGCAATGAAAATTAGTGTAGAGAATAATAGTCTTTATGAGTAATTAATTACTTAAAGATTGTAATAAATGAGATTAAAGAATAACTACTTAATATTTTACAATTTTACCCTTTGTTCTTTTTCTTCTCAACTAAATTTTGTTCTCAAATGAACCTCCCCCTATATATATATATATAGGGGATCGCTAGAATGAGAACCACCACGAGTTATGAGAACCACGAGAACCGCGCCCTGCGGGTGGCCGTTGACCACGAAATTTTTTTTACACCTAGATCCGTATATTTTAAGACCGGGTGTAAATTTTGGGTTCAAACGGCGCGCCCGAGGGGGTAGTTTTTTACGCCCAAAGTTTGGGTTTTTTTAATTTTTTTAATTCTTCTTTTTTTTTTTACCAAACTTTGGGCGTAAAAAACTACCCCCTCGGGCGCGCCGTTTGAACCCAAAATTTACACCCGGTCTTAAAATATACGATCTAGGTATAAAAAAAATTTCGTGGTCAACGGCCACCCGCGGGGCGCGGTTCTCGTGGTTCTCATAACTCATGGTGGTTCTCATTCTAGCGGCTCCCTATATATATATATATATATTTATTTATAAATTTGCAAAGATATAAAAATTTAAACTAAAACATTTGTAACCCTTTGCATACCCTACGCCCTACGGGCATTAAAAAAACTCGATTTTGGGTATAAAAAAACCCAGGTTCAGGTAATAAAAATCCCCGGTACCAGTAGTTTTTGAGTATTGATTGGGTATGGTTCTGGGTAGCATATAATGTATATACTGTCTATATATCCTATTGGGTTTTAGTTTCGATTATGGAATACACGTTCTTTTGTTTTACCCAACCTCTGGCTTTAGCTATTTATATTTATAATATGAAAGATGAAGGTCGGTGACAATAAGGACAAACAAACTTTCTAATTTACAAAACCAGCCCTTATACTTTTGAAAACCTTCAAACAACTTTACAAATTGTCATTTCAACCCTCTTAACTTTGAAAATGTCATTTCGAACCCCTCAAGTTTCTAAAGTTTCAAGCTTACCCTAAAACTAATTTCTTAAGTTTTTTATTTTCATGGACATGTTGGTATAAAATTCAAGTTCGTCTACGCTTTAGCATAATTTTGTCTGAAAATGAGCCAGGTCAATTATAAAATGTTTTTTTTATGTATGTTTTGAATTGGACTACGATTTGACGTAAATTCTATTTGGAAACAAATCGGGTCAAATGTAATACGTTTTGATTCGAATGTATAAATCTGAGTTATCATACGATTTGACATAAATTTAGTTCGGAAATGAGTCTGGTTGATTGTAGTCTATATGTTATCATTTCGTGTATGACGCCGCCGCAACGCGTGGCGGGTAAAAGAACTAGTTATCATATTGATAAGCTGGTGGGCCTAGAACCTAAAGGGATGGGCTAATTTTGTTGGAATTTCGTGTAACTTTTAGAAAATAATTTTAGTCAATTTGTCAAATAAAATGAACGCAACGGAAACATGTACACGAGGTTCGGTTCTAAACCGTTTCCACCAGTGATCTCATAACAATCAAAATAGGCTATATAAAATTAAAGAATCGTGACTACCAAGAAAGACACCTTGGTTCAACGAACGATCTCGCTAGATGATCGTTGACCACGAAATCATATTTGTTCGTTTGAAACATTTTCAAACGGAAACCTTAAACTAAAAAAAATAAAGTTAAAAACTTTACTTACCTTTTGCGTAATAAAATACAAGCTGTTTGGAATTCAGCTTTGGGACTAAAAGAATGCCGTATATCTCCTCTTCTAAGTTCCTTCGCAGACCCTTTTGAAAAGCAATCTAGGAGCAGTGAATTTATTTCTTTTCATTGAGAGTCCTACGATTCTATTATGCATTCCATTGAAAGAAACAAGAAGCATATATATTAATACTAGCAGGGTGCCCGCGCGATGCGGCGGGGGTGACACTTTACATTGCGACACTCGTTTCTTGTAGTTTTCTTATTCGTATAATATTTATGATAACATTGTTGTGGTGAATATATGTCATAAGTTTACACATATGTAAAAGTTTTGTTTTTTATAAAAATTAATAATCAAAAGACAAAAAATATTGTTTTTTTTATAAAAATTAATAATCAAAAGACAAAAAATAAAAGATAAGTTGTTATAATTGTAAAGTTTGTTTATTTTATTGGTTAAATTATAAAGTATAATTTTATTCTTTAAAGTTCATAACTTTTTCTAAATATCCACATAGTACCCATCCAATAAACTTTAAGTTTTCGTTTTTATAAAAATAAAAAATAGTATTTGACTCGTAAGTACGTTTTAGAGCTTTAACTTAAATTGTTAAATTTCGGTTTTTTACAAATATAAAAAATTTATATTTTTATAAAATTTCAATAACTGTTTTTATAAAAAAAAATAGAATGATAAGAGTTTATATCTTTATTAACCTTATATCATACTAAGTTTAAATTTTTAGTTCCTAACTAATCTTATCTATATGAGTCTACTTTTAACTTATAATCCGTAAAAATATGCAACACAATCTACTACTATGTATTTAGTCAAGTTGGTAAATAATTCTTTTAGAACTGACTAATATTATCTATAACAATATAGTTGAACTTATAATTCCTAAAAATTTGCAACCCAGTTTTGAATTTATCTAGTAAAGATTGTAAATTTCTGGAGTATTTTATTTATATTATAGTAAGTTCAGTTTTTTAGTTTAGCTTTAAAGTTTATTACTTTATTACTTTTTAATTAAGAAATGCAAATTATTAGATTAATATCCAAGAATAACTGCAATATTTTATAATTTCAGCTTGACTATATCTAACTGCAATATCTATTTATTGCAACTTTAGAATATTAACTTATATAAGTCCAGTTGACTTGTAAATTTAGGATACTAACTTTATTTTGAAATTTATTAATATGGTTAATAACTGCATTATATTAACAACAAAGATAAAGTTCAAATATAAAATAAACTTTATTCATACGTCTAGGTCAAACATAACAACTGAAAATGAAAAAAATATATATAAAAACACTTGATAGATTTCATATTAGACTGCATGAAATCTGTTCCACTTCTGAATTGACGCTCGACGTATTTTTAATCGGGTTTTCTGGTTTGTGCTTGAATCGACAGTATCTTCTAATTCCACTTCTCTGTCATTGTCCTCATAATCGTCTAAATTAATAACCTCACTCCATTTCCATTAAGAGAGTCTCTTGGATCTCTTCCTTTGAGTCCCAAACTTCCGATCCCTATAAATGACAAAAATTGAATACAAAAGTTAAAAAAAGATTAAATAAACCTTAAAATTACATCTTCACTAAATTCACATTGAAGATTAGACTTGTATGGACTAAACATTGCACCATACGAAATAATATCAATACTTTTATCACAATCATCCTGCAATAAAACACACATATATAACATAACGAACATGTTCACAAAATCAATACTTAAAAACCAGCAAAATCAATACCTTAGAAGCTTGTTCGACAAATATGTTGTTTAAATTGACATGTTCATCATGCAACTGAATCTGAAAAATCAAATAAGTTAACATTCACATAAAAGTAAATAAAAGAAAAAAAAGTTATTCACTGCT
Organism: Helianthus tuberosus; assembly: GCA_030545235.1. Lineage (NCBI taxonomy): Eukaryota > Viridiplantae > Streptophyta > Magnoliopsida > Asterales > Asteraceae > Helianthus > Helianthus tuberosus. The sequence goes on along the minus strand of CM060426.1, from coordinate 43,319,498 downwards.
GCGATATAACAAAACTGACCTTTCGCAACAATTGAATTCAGAACTGGATCCATTTTTTTAAACTTTGTTTAGCAATAGATATAGGAGTGTCATGCTATATTTATAGTAGTAACTATAGAAGTGCATTAGGGTTTAATTTTATATTTGCCACCCCTTTATTTAGGAAGTTTGTTGTGGTTGGTTTCAAGTTTGTATAAGATATATCTAAGTATAGATATTATGCAGTTTTAATAAAATAAAATGTGACACATAATATCTTCATTTTATGTTACGATACTTTTAATTTCTTTTGTTTTTGTTTGCATAGATGGAGCCCATCTTTGTAGATTAGGCACATTAGATCACAAGTATTAATTACTTGTACATTAACGTATTATCGACTTGAACATTTTAATCCGTGCGTCGATATTGAACAAGACAACTACCGAAACGTCGACAAAAATGTGTAGGTCGTCATGCTATCTTTGGATTTTTTTTAAACAGTATAGTTTATAAGATATGCCAAGAATACGTAAAAAAAATTAAGTTTGTTATGGAAGGGTGAATTGTAACTAATTATCTATAATTTTGTTAAAACCTTAGGGATTTAAGTGTAATAATTTTAGGGGCTAAAAAATAAATAATGTTTAAAAGACCAAACTACCCTCATTTTAGGGGTCTTTCTATAAATAAAGAGGGGGAAAAGTTCTTATTTTTGGGTATTTTAAAATGCCCCTCCCTCATGCATTATAATATAGTATAGATAATAGAGAATATTGTGGAGAATAATAAACAAACTCTCAATTGTATCTTATTCCCAATTCCATAATAATAGGATAATTATCTATTAATTTGTCCAGCCAATTAAAACCGTAAATTAAATTCATACACAATCTCATTTTATTAATTATCTCATAATTAACAATATCCCTTCTTTTCTTTTAATTATCTAATAATTAATACATATATATATATATATATATTATAATTAACAAATTAATTATAATATTTATCAGCTCTCCGTAGTTATTCTAAATAATTACCCGTTTCTTTCATTACGCTTATTATTTCGTGATCCGGTGATTAACGATTAAAACACCGTTAAATGTTCGTTGCCCAAAGTATAACTCTTTGGGTCGTACCTTGACGGCAATGTTGAATTTTAATCGACAATTGAATATTATATCCAACAATCTCCCACTTGGTCGATTGCCCGATTAAGTTTCAATGTAGACAATAGTGGGTGCCTAGCTGCATCATATTGTCCCCGGTAAGGTATGACAAATTTATGTCAACTAATTCTTTGCACCAATCAGTCCTTTGGTTATGCAAATACTATAGCCCCGGTAGCCCCGGTTATCAACTCATTTATCCCTCTGTATTGAACACTTGTTGAACATGAGACATGGATCCAATTCATTCTCATATATTATTTAACTATTTCTAATTTCGTTCCTGATTTAAAGTGGTTTATCAAACTACTACTAGTTCGAGCGTGGCCACGCGTTTAACACCAGTTCAAACCAACGAAAGGCGCCAGAGTGTTCCTCTCCTAAGTATAGAAGCACAGATCCCTTTGGCTACAAACAACTCCCACTAAACTTCAGATCATTCTCAAAACTATCCTTATTACTGCCAGTTACGTACAACGTTAGATAGAATCAAAGAACAACCATTCATTTAAGTTAGTTCTAGTATGTACCGCAGGTCTAAGGATACAATGATCGTACCTATTCAAAATGTCTTATGACTAAGATCCATGAAGATCATTTTGAAACGAGTTACGCCCAATATGATTCAACTAATCATATCAGTGAATATGGTTCTCAACACTTTGAGTATCCATTATATGGATTAACCATCTATTTCACAATAGTCTTTTACCAGATTGGTTCTCACGAATCTGATAGACTACAGACATTTTAGAATACAATATTCATAGATACTTAACGTACTAATATTTGAACACAGATATAATAGTTTAAAAGACATTCAACCATTAAATTCAAATAAACATAAAATACTGTTTACAGTTCAAAATGCACCAAATTACTAAATTACAAAATCAGACCCACTGTCTAGCATATCTAAGACCTATACTATCAGCATGCTTTTCGTGTCTCACTTGAGGCATAGGCTTAGTAAACGGGTCCGCTAGATTCTGATCAGTATGAATTTTCTCTACTACGATGTCTCTTCCTTCCAAAACTTCCCGTGTGTAGTGGAATTTTCTGAGAATATGCTTCGTGCTGTGATGCGACCTTGGTTCCTTTGCCTGAGCAATTGCACCTATATTGTCGCAAAATATCTCGATAGGCTTCTGTATGCTTGGTATAACTCCGAGATCCGCAATGAACTTTTTCATCCAAACAGCCTCCTTAGCAGCTTCTGATTCAGTGGACGATTGGGCCACTACGCTTTGCTTAGAACTCTTCCAAGTTATAGCACCACCATTTAAAGTAAAAACATAGCCTGTCTGAGATCGTGAATCATCACGATCCGTTTGGAAGCTTGCGTCAGTGTAACACTTTACTTTAATCTCTTCTTCCAAACCACCAAATATCAGAAACATATCCTTAGTTCTTTTTAAGTACTTTAGGATATTTTTCACAGCAATCCAGTAACTTTTCCCAGGATTCTGTTGATATCTACTAGTCAAGCTTAGAGCGTACGATACGTCCGGTCTAGTACATAACACGGCATACATGATGGAACCGATAGCAGAGGCATATGGAACCTTTTTCATATCCTCTTTCTCTTTGTCCAACTTGGGACACTGATGACTATTTAGTATGGTTCCACTTGCCATTGGCAGGAGACCCTTCTTGGAATCTTGCATCGAAAAGCGCCGAATGACCTTATCGATATACGTACTTTGACTGAGCCCAAGTAGCCGCTTAGATCTTTCTCTATAAATCTTTATTCCTAGAATATAAGCAGCTTCTCCAAGATCCTTCATTGAGAAACATTTACCAAGCCAGGATTTAATGTCCTGCAGCATCGGGATATTGTTTCCAATGAGAAGTATGTCATCTACATACAGGATTAGAAAAGTGATTTTGCTGTTCAAAAAAAAAAAAGAAAAGTAATAGAACTCCAACTTGCCTTCTTGTAAACACACGGCTCATCTTCGCTTTTAATGAAACCAAACTGTTTGATTTTCTGATCAAAACGAAGATTCCAGCTTCGAGATGCTTGTTTCAATCCATAAATGGATTTATTCAACTTGCAAACTTTCTTAGGATTCTTAGGATTTACAAAACCTTCAGGCTGCTCCATATAGACATCTTCTGTAAGATGTCCATTTAGGAACGCGATTTTAACATCCATTTACCATATATCATAGTCATAATACGCGGCTATGCCAAGTAGAATCCTAATATACTTAAGCATGGCTACTGGCGAGAAGGTTTCCTCATAATCAACTCCTTGAGTCTGAGTAAAACCTTTAGCAACCTACCGAGCCTTATAGGTTTGCACATTTCCATCCATGTCTGTTTTCAACTTGAAAACCCATTTACTTCCTACAGTCCGACATTCGGGAGGAAGTTCAACCAAATCCCAGACTTGGTTGTCATACATGGATTGCATCTCGACGCCCATGGCTTCGAGCCATTTTTCAGATTTGTTACCTGAAATCGCAGCTTTGTAGGTTGAGGGCTCTTCTTGATCAATTATCAAGAAGTGCCTATCAGGTGAATACCGATTAGGTTCATGACGATCCCTTGTACTTCTGTGGACGCCTAGTGTCACACCCCGACCGCGTTAAAACATCGAAACCACTGCGGAAACGTCGGGGAGTGGAGTAACAGAATCATTGTTTCACAACACATGGATTAAAGTTCGTTTTATTGAATTATTAAACATTTAACATTGTCTTGAAATAGAACAAACAAGTTCACATACTGTCTATCATCGTTATTAAGTCACTAAGGCCTCGTCCGATCCTATATGAGCATGCATTCTAGTCATCATCAACATCATCAAACACCACCTGAAACATATGTGAAAATAAAGTCAGCATAAAAATGTCGGCAAGCACATAGGTTTTGTGAGTGTGTCAGATTCATGGCTTGTATACATGTTGCAATAACTCGTACGACTACAAGAGTCGATAATTGAAAACCTTGTTTTGAAAAGTGTTTTGTATTGCAATATGATTAACCAACTTAAAATGAGTTGGTTATAGTTTATAAACCTCGTTGCCATGAATCTTGACTAAGACATTTGCTTTTGTAAACCAAATTATAAATCGTTCTCGTAATAAAACTCGTATGGTTTATATCATATAATAAACATTGTTGCGTGTCATCATTTAAAATCGTTCGTTCAAGTGAACTAAATAACGCCACGGAATGTAATATGATAAAAGCACTTATATATAAGAAGTACCAGTGGCGTATCTACCATGCTTTTATCACATTACACCCGTCCTGTTATCTAATGACATACCAAAAACCAATCGTTCAATTGTACTTGTTCTCAAATCGTTCGTGTTACCAAAACCAATCGTTCAAATCGTTCAACCCGTCCGTGTTATAAACCATCGTTCAATCGTTCAAATCGTTCAACTCGTTTGTGTTATAAACCATCGTTCAATCGTTCCAATCGTTCAAATCGTTTAAATCGTTCAAATCGTTCGTGTTTTAATTGTGAAAACTAACTTTTGGTCATCTTGTTGAATACATTCAAACCTGTGTGACTCGTCCACCGTTCAACTCGTATTAACAAACCACCAAAGGGTAAGTTAACAATCATCAGGTTCTGTCGTTACCCACATTACCCCCATACATAACCATGGCGATAGTCCGATAACGGGATTTGTAAGATCCTATGGTACCATAACATAATACTGGTCAACTTGATCATTGTTAATGAATGTCATTCGTGTTATGTAATAACGTCCCAACAAGTTCGTTCACATTATCGAAATCGTTGTGTTTAATATAAACCACAGTATTCGTTTCTGAAAACATCGAAATCGTTTAGCACATATGAATCACCCCAAAACAATTGAAAGCAGTAAAATAGGGGAACTATGTACTCACTTGAGATTGCAAAGTATCCTCGATTAAGTGAACTAACAAGCTCGGGCAATCAAGGAATCAAGTGGCACCTAGTATCGGATCACTATGTTAATACATCGACACCTAAATCGGGAGATCGGGTAGAACGAGGTTTCGTAAACCAAATGAGTATTGGAACTCATGTGATATGGTTTAAGGAAGCCTACATTCTGATTCAGAACCTATCCTAAGTGCTTACGACCCGTTATGACCCATTAAGGTAGTCTACGCTACTTTAACGCGTCATTTGCGCAAAAGCGCAAACAAATAGCCTAACTAGTCCTATGACAGGTATTATATGCCCTAACATGTTTAAATATGTTGCATAATCAGTTTAAGTGTCAAAAATTAAGTTACATATGCTTAAATTCAAATTATGCATGAAAAGGGCATTTTGGTCATTTTCCTAAGGCATATAAACTACTTATCATACAATTAATCAAACTAAGTGACCATAAGGTATAACCTCGGAAGGTTATTCCCTATATAATTATGGTCACAAAGTATGTTTGGTCGGATCCTAACGATCGACCAAACGGGTCGGGTTCGAAAGTCTAAGCGGTTGTTTAGACCGCTTGGCTTACGACCCTAAACAAGCACTACACTAAAAGTGACGAGTTAAACATGTTAAAACATCTTTAACTAAGTTAGAAAACTAATTTGATATCAAAACAAAGTGTTTTGATACCCGAAAATAGTTTCGTCGCAAAATGCACATAATCGTGTATTTTGACCGAAACTTTGACTCGTCACTTCGACTAATCAACGTGGTAATCAGTAGGTATAGTCACAAGGGAGTATAACCATCGTTTTTACGCTCACGTTGCAAAGTTCAAACGAACTTTGTCTTGACCAAATCATGGTTAAAGCAGAAAATCAAACACTGTTTGACTTTCTTGCTTAAATACATAAACAAGAGATGAAAGAACACTTACAAGTGTTCAAGGATGAATAAGAAGACTAAGAATACTTCAAGTAGGAGGCCTTCAACAATGTGAGAGTTTCCAATCAGAGATTGAGTGCAAGAAAATTGAATGAGCAAAGAATGGAGCAAAAGAAGTGGGTATTTATAGGAAATCAAGCTCCATTTGATCAGTGCCAAGTGTTTTCGCTTGGATCAAAGCATGATCTTGACCCTACAAATGTTATAATCTGATTAGGGGGCTTGATGCGCATACAAACCAGCTCATGGTATGCAAAAACAATGGTTAAAAACAAAGGCAGCAGGCTGTTTTGAAGATCCTGAGAATCTGCCCAGATGCAGCTGTCGCGCCTGATGTGTATAAAATGCAACATATAGATTACATCAAATGAGGCATAAAACTAACCCTTTTTAGTACTAATGTTGGAAAAAGTGTGCTTTTGTCTTCCTTTTGTATTTTCATGATTAAATGAGCTCAAATGAACAAAAGAAGCAAAAATGCATCCAAATCTAACAATAATACAAGAAAAGGAATAAACGTGGCATGACCGACCCCTCGACAGCATCTTCACAAGCAAAAACAAGAGAACAGGAGGCTGAACACGCCCTGTGCCCAATGAGCACGGGGGCGTGCCCAAGTATCTGCAGAAAAGACAGTTGTAGAAGCTTCTATCACCCAACACGGGGGTGTGTCCACCGGACACGGGGCCGTGGTCAATGCAAAGATTCACAGAATCCAAGCAAATCTTGATAGTACAGATACGCTTCTGCACACGGGGCCATGCCCAGCGGACACGGGGACGTGGTCAACTAAGGCAGACAAACTGCATTTAATGAAGAAAGAGAAGATGGGTGGACACGGGGCCGTGTCCGGGCTTCTGTGCAGGCTATAAATAGGGTGCTTGGCTCACTTGCAAATCATCCATTGGCAAACCACCTCTCTCCCACTTCACTCACACTCCACCACCACCACAACACCATCATCCACCACCATCATCCATCATAGAGTGTGTGTAGTAGTCTCGGGATCCAAGATTGATAGTAAGAGTTCTTGACAATCAAAGGCCATGTTTGCCTAAGTCTTTTACATCACTTGGTGAAGACAAGCATTTAGTGTAATACTTTTTATTTTTAATCTTTTCGCACTTTTTATTTGGTTATGTATTAATGACTTTAATAACTAGTTTCTTATGTTGAAGGTGAAACTTCCTTATCATTTGTCCGTGGTGTCTTGGCGTTATTTTACTGTCTATATAAAATAAAATATTTACACCATTCATATCTCCACGGTCTATATGGAGATATGTTGGCTACCTGGTCGGGGGTTAAGGGAATGGTTTGGTAAGCGTCTTGCCTTATTCAGTGTATAGATCCTACAAGGACCTGGGTCAAGCTTAATAGGATCTCCTTCAATACCCACTGGTATTGGATGGCGGGGGTCCGAATTTCTTGATCCCCTCATATGTAACCTACTATTAATATATTAACCGGGCTACTTAGGATTGTATCCCTGCTGACTCAAACTACTTAGCCGAGGGTAACGTCACCTTCAAAGAGGGGCCTACCACATTACGCATTAATAACTTAATTAATTATCTTTCAATAATCCAACCCTTTAGGATTGTATCCTTGCTGACTCAAACTACTGGGTTGAGGGTAACGTCACCTTCAAAAGAGGGGCCTACTACAATAACTAAGATAATCTCTTAAAAAGTGCAAAAGTGCGGAAATAATCAAAGGTTACAGTAAAGGCGAGTCGGATCCAAGTGATTCATCTTGTCTATATGTTTTTATTTTATTTTTATTTTCAGCATTTTTAGTTTTTATTTTCTAGTTTAAAACCTTTTTCTAAACTTTTGATTTGATTAGACGTTGAGGATAAACCGGTATTAAAATCTCTTGTGTCCTTGGACGACCTCGGTATCTTACCAACACTATACTACGTTCATGATGGGTGCACTTGCCCATATGTGTGTTTGGTGTTAGTAAATATCGTGTTTTATAAATTTAAAACTTGGCTAATGTGGTAAAAAGGGCTAAAAATATACGTAAAAATATATCACACCACACACGCATCAAGTTTTTGGCGCCGTTGTCGGGGACACAAGAATTTTAAGAAAGCTTAAAATCAACGGCCTAATCGTTTTTTTATTTTTATTTTTCTATTTTTTAGGATTTTTCTCAATTTTTCAGCTTCTGCAGAGTTGAGCACGGGGCCGCGCCTGGTCGGACATGGGTCGTGCCCATCATTGTTACTGGCAGTTTTTATTTTCTGAGTTACAGAGAGTTGAGCACGGGGCCGTGTCGGTGCAACACGGGGCCGTGTCGAGCTTTCCAGTAACGAGGATACGGAAAACAATCACTGTAACTCTGACCACGGGGCCGTGTTCATCTGAACACGTGGCCGTGGTGAAACTTCTGGCCAACTTTCTTTCTGTTTTTATTGAAGGATTTGGAACCCAGGCACCACACCTGAACCCTCTACGTAGTGTATGAGCTCCAGTTCCAGTAGAGACATAAAAGAACCTCTAGACGAACCCGAACGCTTTCTAAGAAAAAGACGTAAGGCTAAAAACCAAGAGAAAGTTTTGGGGGACCTACTTCCGATGGCGGACCAACGTACCCTCATGGATTACCTACGGCCCACCGTAGGTAATCTTGGCGCTGCTATCAATGCACCGAATGTCGATGCCAATAACTTTGAACTTCGGCCGCATTTGATCCAAATGATTCAAAACTCCGCAACCTTCCACGGGCTTGCGGATGAAGATCCCCATTTACATATTACCAACTTTTTGGAAATATGTGATACTTTCGGATCAACGGAGCATCAAATGACGCCACCCGCCTACGAATGTTTCCATTTTCGCTAAAAGACCGAGCTAAGGCTTGGCTTAATACCCTCCCAGTTGGCTCGGTAAACACCTGGGATGAACTGGCCCAAAAGTTTCTATATAAGTATTTCCCCCCTGCTAAAACGGCTAAATTAATGACTGAAATTAATACATACTCACAAGAGGATGGGGAATCCTTATATGAAACTTGGGAAAGGTTCAAGGAGCTACTAGGAAAGTGTCCTCATCATGGTCTTGCGGTATGGCAACAAGTATCCACCTTCTATAATGGGTTGTTACCACACACAAGACAAACACTTGACTCTAGCTCCGGGGGACTTTTAGGTAATCGTCGCCCAAATGAAATTTATAATCAAATTGAGGAAATTGCTCAAAACAATTTTCAATGGCACACTCCCCGAGGCAATAAAACTATTGCTCCGGGCGCCCATAAGGTTGATGAAAGCACTTCTTTACAAGCCCAAATCAAGGCCCTTTCTTCAAAAATCAAAAAGTTAGAAATGACCAAAACGGCCTCGGTTATGGCTTGTGAAGGGTGTGGTGGGCCACACGAAAATTGGAGTTGTATGGAAGAAATAGATAGTCAAACGGAAACGGTAAACTACAATGATAATAGACCTAGGCCGTCGGGTCCTCCGACAGGTACCTACAACCAAGGATGGCGTAACCACCCTAACCTTGGTTGGAGAGAACCTGGAAATAGTAGTAACCAACAAAATCAGAACCAAAGAACAAACTTTCAACAACCACTCAATGAGTCACAAAATTTCTCTCAACAACAAGGTGGACGAGAGAGGCTTGAAGACACTGTCTCACGCCTCATCTCTGACTCCGATAAGAAAAAATCGGATCGATTTCAACAATTGGAATCGAATTTTAGAAACCAACAAGCTAGTATTCAAAACATGGAAAAACAATTAAATCAACTAGCTCAAAATTTCTCCGAGCGACCACAAGGCGCGTTACCTAGCAATACCGAAACAAACCCAAAGGCGCAAGTACATCTCATCACATTGAGAAACCGTACTATCTGTCCTGAAGAAGTTTCGCTTCCCACAACTGAAAGGAGTCCGCCAAACCAAGCCACAGCCTCATCAACACCAAAAAAAACGACTCCTACGCCAAGCCAAGAGCCACCCAAGAATCCCCCGGTACCTTATCCCGGTTGATTACTACGCCAAAAGACCGATGAGCAATTCACAAAATTCGTAAATTTACTAAAACAATTGCATGTCAATATTCCATTTGTAGAAGTCCTAACCCAAATGCCTAAATATTCAAAATTCATGAGGGACTTTCTCACTCACAAAAGGAAAATTGAATCATTGCAATTGGTTAATTTAAGTGAAGAATGCTCCGCCTTACTACTCAACAAACTCCCGCAAAAGAAGATCGACCCCCGGAGCTTTACCATTCCCTGTTCCATCGGGGACTCACCCATACGCAATGCACTAGCCGATCTTGGGGCTAGCATCAACCTCATGCCTGCATCAATGTTTGACCGACTCGGATTGGGAAAAACAAGCCCTACGAAAATGAGCATCCAACTCGCCGATAGGTCCGTCAAGTACCCACAAGGTGTCGCTGAAAATCTGTTAGTTAAAGTCGGAGACTTTGTCTTTCCAGCCGACTTTGTCATACTAGATATGGAAGAAGACACCGAAGTACCACTCATCTTAGGGAGACCATTCCTAGCTACGGGATGCAGTGGTAGACATGAATGGGGGAACACTAACATTAAGGGTTGGGGACAAGGAAATGAAGTTTGGGGTCGGAAAAAGAATTGAAGATGACCCGGTCAACTACATGAAAGTCATAAACTCAAGTTTGGATGATGCTCTCCGACGGTGCAACATGGGATGCAACCCATCCCGCTTGAGTAACATATGACTAGCTTTGGGTCTAGCCAAGGACCCTTATAAACGTGGCGCACCACGGAGGCATTCTGCGGAACTATCCTTAGCTTTATTTTAGATTAACCTCTATTACTTTCTAGTTTAGTTTTAATTTTCAGGAATAAAACACACTCGGGATGGTGAAGGATACCAAGGGAAATTTGAACCAACACCCCATGCACAAAAACAGAGTCACCCGACAATTTTTCTTCATTACAGCAAGTTCAGCACGGGGCCGTGCCCAGCCAACACGGCCCGTGCTCAACCACCTACAGAAAAATGCCCAGTTCAGGTACCTGGACACGGGGCATGCTCACTAAACATGCCCCTGTGTCCAGCCTTTTGTTACTTTATTTTGTTTTCTGTTACTGGCAATTTGAACACGGGGAGGTGTCCAGACACCCAGTATAAATTTTTGCTTTTTCACACCTTTTACACATTCAATAAACCTAAAAACTTATTTTTGGGACACATTGAGGACAATGTGTAATTTAAGTGTGGGGGAGATGCTAAAACCTTGAATTTTGCAAGTCCTAACTACAAGCCTTACACAAAACTCTATTGGAACCGCTAAACACCCCAAATTTTTTCAAAAATCTTTCATTTTTTTTACTTGTCTTGGTTTAAATTGGGAATAACAAGTTCTAAAAAGGTTTTATCCTTATAAATTTACAACCGATAGCGTTGTGATAAAAAGAACTAACATAAGAAAATTATGAAAAGGCATGACAAATGTAGTTAAAATTTGATTGTATATACTTGATCACATAAAAACCCATTCCCACAAAAAGTGAGTCTTGAGCCTTTATTGAGTAGACAAATATACATCTTTAAACTAAATGCTCATTTTTCATTTCTTGTGTGAATAGTCGCATGGTTTCTTACGACTCTAGAACTTGCCACGACGATACATTCCCGGTCCTTACCAACTTAAACCTAAGTAAGTAAATGATGGAGACATTAGGACTAACCCTTTTTTTACACCATTATTTTTCTTTTTACCACCTACCCAAAATCCCCCTAGTTAACCCCTTTGAGCCTAAACCATTTCATTTCTAAACCCAAAACAAACACCTTTTACCCACCAAAACCCTTTTTCATTTTAAAACCTTTATTTTAGTAACAAAGCTCGGGTTTTCATGTGACATTTCCTTATCAAAAAAAAAAATTATAGAGAAGAAAAGAAAAATGAAGTTAGCAATAAACAAACAAAGCTTATCAAAAAAAGGTTTGTTTGAATGATGCTTCATTAAAATATAAAGTCACAAAAACAAAGTGTTTTACGAAAACCGACGCTTTTTACGCCTTTCGCTCTTTTCTACTAACCACTAACCCAACCACCTACCTTTAACCCAAGCCTAACCCTTCCCCAAAGTCCTCTTGATATCTACAAAGGTTTATAGTTAAAAATGAGGAGGATTGATTGCTTGGCAAGCATATGGTAGAAGTAAGTTTCATGCCGGTCTCGAGTGTTTCACAAATACATCTTCGGCCGAGTGTTGAGTGATCTCCCGTGAGGTATGTGAACTTGTATATAAATGGAATTTTAAAGAGGTATGTTATGCCCAAATAAATAATTTCTCTTATGTAAATGTTCTAAATAAATCATAACGAATAGGATTGTAAATAACATAAAAATAAAGCCTAATAAAGATCTTGGAATCCCGACACTCTATAACAAGCCCAAAAACCTTCTCTTCTACCCATTCCATTTGGGAGTGTAAGCCACATTATAAAGAGTTTTGATTGAGGACAAGCAAAGATTCAAGTGTGGGGGTATTTGATGTGTATAAAATGCAACATATAAATTACATCAAATGAGGCATAAAACTAACCCTTTTTTAGTACTAATGTTGGAAAAAGTGTTCTTTTGTCTTCCTTTTGTATTTTAAGGATTAAATGAGCTCAAATGAACAAAAGAAGCAAAAATGCAGCCAAATCTAACAATAATACAAGAAAAGGAATAAACGTGGCATGCCCGACCCCTCGATAACATCTTCCCAAGCAAAAACAAGAGAATAGGAGACTGAACACGCCCTGTGCCCAATGAGCACTAGGGCGTGCCCAAGTGTCTGCAGAAAAGACAAAGTTGTAGAAGCTTCTATCACCCAACACGAGGGCGTGTCCGCCGGACACGGGGCCGTGGTCAATGCTAAGATTCGCAGAATCCAAGCAAATCTTAATAGTACAGATACGCTTCTGCACACGGGGTCGTGCCCAGGGGACACGAGGGCGTGGTCAACTAATGCAGACAAACTGCATTTAATGAAGAAAGAGAAGATGGGTGGACACGGGGCCGTGCCCAATGGACACGGGGGCCGTGTCCGGGCTTCTGTGCAGGCTATAAATAGGGGTGCTTGGCTCACTTGCAAATCATCCCTTGGCAAACCACCTCTCTCCCACTTCACTCACACTCCACCACCACCACAACACCATCATCCACCACCACCATCATCCACCACCATCATCCATCATCCATCATAGAGTGTGTGTAGTAGTCTCGGGATCCAAGATTGATAGTAAGAGTTCTTGACAATCAAATGCCATGTTTTCCTAAGTCTCTTACATCACTTGGTGAAGACAAGCATTTAGTGTAATACTTTTTATTTTTAATCTTTTCGCACTTTTTATTTGGTTATGTATTAATGACTTTAATAACTAGTTTCTTATGTTGAAGGTGAAACTTCCTTATCATTTGTCCGTGGTGTCTTGGCGTTATTTTACTGTCTATATAAAATAAAATATTTACACCATTCATATCTCCACGGTCTATATGGAGATATGTTGGCTACCTGGTCGGGGGTTAAGGGAATGGTTTGGTAAGCGTCTTGCCTTGTTCAGTGTATAGATCCTGCAAGGACCTGGTTCAAGCTTAGTAGGATCTCCTTCAACACCCACTGGTATTGGATGGCGGGGGTCCGAATTTCTTGATCCCCTCATATATAAACTACTATTAATATATTAACCCAACTACTTAGGATTGTATCCCTTCTGACTCAAACTACTTAGCCGAGGGTAACGTCACCTTCAAAAGAGGGGCCTACCACATTACGTATTAATAACTTAATTAATTATGTTTCATTAATCCAACCCTTTAGGATTGTATCCTTGCTGACTCAAACTACTGGGTTGAGGGTAACGTCACCTTCAAAAGAGGGGCCTACTACAATAACTAAGATAATCTCTTAAAAAGTGCAAAAGTGCGGAAATAATCAAAGGTTACACTAAAGGCGAGTCGGATCCAAGTGATTCATCTTGTCTATCTGTTTTTATTTTATTTTTATTTTCAGCATTTTTAGTTTTTATTTTCTAGTTTAAAACCTTTTTCTAAACTTTTGATTTGATTAGACGTTGAGGATAAACCGGTATTAAAAGCTCTTGTGTCCTTGGACAACCTCTGTATCTTACCAACACTATACTACGTTCACGATGGGTGCACTTGCCCATATGTGTGTTTGGTGTTAGTAAATATCGTGCTTTATAAATTTAAAACTTGGCTAATGTGATAAAAAGGGCTAAAATATACTTAAAAATATATCACACCACACACGCATCAGCGCCCCGCGAACGAGACTGCTTAGTCTTTCGCGCCCCGTGACCTAGTTGCAGACAGAAGTTTCAAATCTGTCAAAACAGGTCCCTGCATGCTAGAACTTGGTGTTTGATGAATTTCACCCCCGTTAACCCCATTTCAAGGATCTACAATGTTGTTAAAGCATAGGGAACTTAAAATATACTTGAAAATATCACGGATGTCGGTTCGTTTGGTCGTACGGTCACGTTATTCGATTAATTATGACGAAAACTCAAACGGACGCGAAAACGAACCAAATTACGCGACGAATGGTATTTTTGCATTCCAATCACTAAAATAAAATATTTTAATGATTACAAAAATTTTTGGATGTCCGGATATGTTCAGAACGTAAGATATGCTCGTAAATGCAAACTTATGCACTTTTTGATGCTTTTAGTCCCTATTGATCAAATAAGTGCATTTTCGCATACCGAACCCCTCAAAGCTTATTTCTAAGCTATGTAAAGGATATTTAGGGTATGTTTAGCCTATGATCATGTTTCGGAATGTTCGTTTCTTATACGAATCGCCAGACTTTCGTAGTTTGCCGCAAATAGTCCCTATGATCGAATAAACTTGTATCTGACACACCAATGAGAAGTATGTCATCTACATACAGGATTAGAAAAGTAATAGAACTCCAACTTGCCTTCTTGTAAACACACGGCTCATCTTCGCTTTTAATGAAACCAAACTGTTTGATTTTCTGATCAAAACAAAGATTCCAGCTTCGAGATGCTTGTTTCAATCCATAAATGGATTTATTCAACTTGCAAACTTTCTTAGGATTCTTAGGATTTACAAAACCTTCAGGCTGCTCCATATAGACATCTTCTGTAAGATGTCCATTTAGGAACGCGATGTTAACATCCATTTACCATATCTCATAGTCATAATACGCGACTATGGCAAGTAGAATCCTAATATACTTAAGCATGGCTACTGGCGAGAAGGTTTCCTCATAATCAACTCCTTGAGTCTGAGTAAAACCTTTAGCAACCAACCGAGCCATATAGATTTGCACATTTCCATCCATGTCTGTTTTCAACTTGAAAACCCATTTACTTCCTACAGTCCGACATTCGGGAGGAAGTTCAACCAAATCCCATACATGGTTGTCATACATGGATTGCATCTCGACGCCCATAGCTTCGAGCCATTTTTCAGATTTGTTACCTGAAATCGCAGCTTTGTAGGTTGAGGGCTCTTCTTGATCAATTATCAAGACGTACCTATCAGGTGAATACCGATTAGGTTCATGACGATCCCTCGTACTTCTGCGGACGCCTAGTGTCACACCTCGCCCGCGTTAAAACAACGAAACGGCGGCGGAAACGTCGGGGAGTGGAGTAACAGAATCATTGTTTCAAAACACATGGATTAAAGTTCGTTTTATTGAATTATTAAACATTTAACATTGTCTTGAAATAGAATAAACAAGTTCACATATTTTCTATCATTGTTATTAAGTCACTAAGGCCTCGTCCGATCCTATATGAGCATGCATCATTGTCATCATCAACATCATCAAACACCATCTGAAACATATGTGAAAATAAAGTCAGCATAAAAATGCCGGTGAGCACATAGGTTTTGTGAGTGTGTCAGATTCATGGCTTCTATACATGTTGCAATAACTCGTACGACTACAAGAGTCGATAATTGAAAACCTTGTTTTGAAAAGTGTTTTGTATTGCAATATGATTAACCAACTTAAAATGAGTTGGTTATAGTTTATAAACCTCGTTGCCATGAATCTTGACTAAGACATTTACTTTTGTAAACCAAATTGTAAATCGTTCTCGTAATAAAACTCGTATGGTTTATATCATATAGTAAACATTGTTGCGTGTCATCGTTTAAAATCGTTCGTTCAAGTGAACTAAATAACGCCACGAAATGTAATATGATAAAAGCACTTATTTATAAGAAGTACCAGTGGCGTATCTACCACGCTTTTATCACATTACACCCGTCCCGTTATCTAATCACATACCAAAAACCAATCATTCAATTGTACTTGTTCTCAAATCGTTCGTGTTATCAAAACCAATCGTTCAACTCATTCTTGTTATAAACCATCATTCAATCGTTCAAATCGTTCAACTCGTTTGTGTTATAAACCATCGTTAAATCGTTCCAATCGTTCAAATCGTTCATGTTTAAATTGTGAAAACTAACTTTTGGTTGTCTCGTTGAATAAATTCAAACCTCTGTGACTCGTCCATCGTTCAACTCATATTAACAAACCACCAAAGGGTAAGTTAACAATCATCAGGTTCTGTTGTTACCCACATTACCCCCATACATAACCATGGCGATAGTCCGATAACGGGATTTCTCAGATCCTATGGTACCATAACATACTACTGGTCGGCTTGATCATTGTTAATGAATGTCATTCGTGTTATGTAATAACGTCCCAACAAGTTCGTTCACATTATCGAAATCGTTGTGTTTAATATAAACCATAGTATTCGTTTTTGAAAACATCAAAATCGTTTAGCACATATGAATCACCCCAAAACAATTGAAAGCAGTAAAATAGGGGAACTATGTACTCACTTGAGATTGTAAAGTATCCTCGATTAAGTGAACTAACAAGCTCGGGCAATCAAGGAATCAAGTGGCACCTAGTATCGAATCACTATGTTAATACATCGACACCTAAATCGAGAGATCGGGTAGAACGAGGTTTCGTAAACCAAATGAGTATTGGAACTCATGTGATATGGTTTAACGAAGCCTACATTCTGATTCGGAACCTATCCTAAGTGCTTACGACCCGTTATGACCCGTTAAGGTAGTCAACGCTACTTTAACGCGTCATTTGCGCAAAAGCGCAAACGAATAGCCTAACTAGTCCTATGACAAGTATTATATGCCCTAACATGTTTAAATATGTTGCATAATCAGTTTAAGTGTCAAAAATTAAGTTACATATGCTTAAATTCAAATTATGCATGAAAAGGGCATTTTGGTCATTTTCCTAAGGCATATAAACTAATTATCATACAATTAATCAAACTAAGTGACCATAAGGTATAACCTTGGAAGATTATTCCCTATACAATTATGGTCACAAAATATGTTTGGTCGGATCCTAACGATCGACCAAACGGGTCTGGTTCAAAAGTCTAAGCGGTTGTTTAGACCGCTTGACTTACGACCCTAAACAAGCACTACACTAAAAGAGACGAGTTAAACATGTTAAAACATGTTTAACTAAGTTAGAAAACTGATTTGATATCTAAACAAAGTGTTTTGATACCCGAAAATAGTTTCGTCGCAAAATGCACATAATCGTGTATTTTGACCGAAACTTTGACTCGTCACTTCGACTAATCAACGTGGTAATCAGTAGATATAGTCACAAGTGTGACACCCCGTTGAAACGTTCTCACCAGCTTGTCAGTGGCTGCCTTAACTTTCGGGACGAAAGTTCTTAAAACTTGGGGATAATGTGACACTTCGGATTTTCCCGAACAACCTCATTGTTTAGCTTTATGTGTACATATACTATTAAATGAAGATGTGCGAATTATCTTGAAGTATTATGTGATGCTTGTATTAAACTATGTGTATGTAATATATATATATATATATATATATATATATACGTATAAGTGAACCGAGGCCATGAACCCGACTCGAGACCACTCGGTCTCGAGTGAACGACTGGGCCGGTTGGGCCGTGCACCCCTAAAGCCCACTCGAACCCATTAGGGTGTACCGACCTTAGAACGAGTATAAAACCCATGCCCAAGCCAACCTTCTCTCATTTTGACATTTCCATCATTCACACACTCTCCTAAATTTCCTTCAAACACTAAAACCCTAAAGCTCCACCAACACTCTCCTCCTTTCTTCTCGGAACAACCGTCGGCTAAGGAAGGAGCTCTCGGATCTCGGTGAATCCCTACACACCTCCATGCTTTGGAACCGGTTAGTGTTTTAATGTGTGTTAGAAAATTATGTGTGCTTAAGGAATAAGATGCATGATTAGTTTAGAGGTCTTGTGGCATGATTCTTGTATGATTAGTGAGTTTGTAATATGATGAATAATGTGTGTGAGTTATTGTATGATAATGCCTTGCTAAGGTGTTTTGAAGGATAAATGATTAATAGCTTAGGATGATTTTGTTATCCGATTCATGTTAGATATTGTAGGACAAATGTGTGTTTGTTAAGATGATGCAAGATTTACTTGATCTTGATCACAATATTTCATGCTTGAATGATCTCATGAAGAACATTATGAATATGGGTTAAATGTGATATGAACATATGATGAACAATGTTGAATGTGAGATAAACATTTGAATATGTGATGTTTGATCTGATTTAATTGGAAATTAGACAAGAAAACATGTTTATGAAATCCTATTGGTTAGTACATAGTTTCATGAAATCACAATTCTATTGGTTAGTACATCAGAGGTTCTAGAAGAACTTCATGTGCACGTATCAGGGGTTGCGAGTCGAGACACCCGGTTGCGACTCGAGACTAACACGTGATAACTCGAGACCACAGCGATTGCGACTCGAGACTTGTCCAAGCAACTCAAAACAGACTTCAGGGACTTGAGACCATCAAGGTCTCGACTCGAGATCTTCTGATTGCGACTCGAGACTGTACTCGAGATCCCTGAGGTTGCGACTCATACCTGCACTGCTCGAGACCTCCTGGTTGCGACTCGAGACCACCTGTTCTCGAGTCGAGACCACCTGGTCTCGACTGGGCTGTTAGTTTTCGTTATTGGGCCCAAGTGTATTAACTGTACATGCTTGTTACTGTTTAAGTGGGCTACGTCTTAACTGCCAACTGTTGCTATTAAAGAATATAGACGGGTCCAATGACTTATTGGATAATTATATGTTGTGCATGCTATGTGTTAGATACGTGTAGAATATACGTGACTTCTCTGTATCCGAGCCTGACCCAAAACTGGTAACCATGTTAGGACGTGGTGACCAGCGTGCTTGACCAAGTAAACTAAACTGCCGAGCAACCCAAGGTGAGTTCACAACTTAAAGCATGCATTCCCGGTGGATTGGGAAACGGAACTAAAAACAACACTATCCCCTTGTGAGGGATACAAACTTACTTATTTTTCTTCCCTTGTTACTGGGAACAAACTTACTTACTTTTCTTCCCTTGTTACTGGGAACAAACTTACTTACTTTTCTTCCCTCGTTACTGGGAACTCTTGGTTAATTACGGTTTATACGGAATGCAACGAGCAACACTAAACGAAACTCTATCACTTAAGTCTCTACCATTTAATACCGATTAGTCGTCGGGGCCTGGTGAACGGGTTATTAGTTAATAGCGCTATTTAGGTGTAACCAGCCTCACACCGACCCTTGTTACTGGGAACGGGAGTGAACTAATGTACTCTGGCAAACCATCAATGATGATAGAACATTGACAAACGGGGCACTGCGGAAACGCACGGTTAAGTAAGTATTCGGTATTGGAAAAACAGTTTAGTCGCTTACTTATGGGGTAGCTCCCCATCGCATGTATAAACAGATTAATTAACTGGTGAAACAAGTTTTTGGTAATTAAAACTGGACAACTCATGGACTCGCCAACATTTTTGTTGATACCCTACTGCATGCTTTGCAGGTACCCAGTGACTCAAGAGCTTGCAGCTTGGGAATGTGTAGTGGTCGCCTAACCCATGTGTTGGGTTTTAAATAATCTTGAACTATGAACTTTGTTTTGAAACTGTTTGGTTTATGCTTCCGCTGTTTACTTAAACTGTTATTTGAACTAAAACTTTTAAAACTTCGAACTATGATGTTTACTAACTATTGCAGTTGGTGAATACTTTTACTATTAGCCAATGCTCAGTATAATTGGTGGCTGGATCCTGGTCAGTCACGCCTCCAAGCGGTGGTACTCCGCATGTGGATTTTGGGGGTGTGACAACAAGGGACTATAACCATCGTGTTTACGCTCACGTTGCAAAGTTCAAACGAACTTTGTCTTGACCAAATCATGGTCAAAGAAGAAAGTCAAACACTGTTTGACTTTCTTGCTTAAATACATAAACAAGAGATGAAAGAACACTTACAAGTGTTCAAGGCTGAATAAGAAGACTAAGAATACTTCAAGTAGGAGGCCTTCAACAATGTGAGAGCTTCCAATCAGAGATTGAGTGCAAGAAAATTGAATGAGCAAAGAATGGAGCAAAAGAAGTGGGTATTTATAGGAAATCAAGCTCCATTTAATCATTGCCAAGTGTTTTTGCTTGGATCAAAGCATGATCTTGACCCTACAAATGTTATAATCGGATTAGGGGGCTTGATGAGCACACAAACCAGCTCATGGTATGCAAAAACAATGGTTAAAAACAAAGGCAGCAGGCTGTTTTGAAGATCCTGAGAATCTGCCCAGATGCAGCTGTCGTGCCCCGTGAACGAAACTGCTTAGTCTTTCGCGCCCCGCGACGTAGTTGCAGACAGAAGTTTTAAATCTGTCAAAACAGGTCCCTGCATGCTAGAAACTTGGTTTTTGATGCATTTAACCCCCGTTAACCCCATTTCAAGGCTCTACAACGATGTTAAAGCATAGGGAACTTAAAATATGCTTGAAAATATCACGGATGTCGGTTCGTTTGGTCGTACGGTCACGTTATTCAGTTAATTACGATGAAAACTCAAACGGACGCGAAAACGAACCAAATTACGCGACGAATGGTATTTTTGCATTCCAATCACTAAAATAAAATATTTTAATGATTATAAAAATTTTGGATGTCCAGATATGTTCAGAACGTAAGATATGCGCGTAAATGCAAACTTCGCAATTTTTGACGCTTTTAGTCCCTATTGATGTAATAAGCGCATTTTCGCATACCGAACCCCTCAAAGCTTATTTCTAAGCTATGTAAAGGATATTTAGGGCATTTTTAGCTTATGATCATGTTCCGGAATGTTCATTGCTTATACGAATCGGCAGATTTTTGCTGTTTGTCGTAAATAGTCCCTGTGATCGAATAAACTTGTTTTTGACACACCAAACTCTTCAAAACTTATTTCTAAGTTATGTAAAGGATATTTAAGGTATGTTAAGCTTATCTCACTACTCCGGAGTGTTTATCGCGTTAAACTGACTATGTTTACGTAACAGTTTGCGTATAACTTTCAAGAAAGCGATTTAAAGCTTGAAATCGAACTAGAATCAAAACGTGAAATCGTCAAACACATATAAACAAATATTGAGACCAAAACACATCGTTTCATTGATAATTGATATTGTTCTACATCGTACAATGTTTACAGAGCACAAATGTCACACCTAGTGTTACATCAAATTCCTGAATCCTATCAGGTTCAGGTCCAACAATATTTTGTTAAGAGGCAGATTCGACTATTGGTTGATCAATTTATGGTTCTCGAATTTCCTCAAGATCCATAAGATTATCTCCAATTCCTCGTGCCATAAGCTCATCCTCTAGGAATGTTCCTCGACGCTTAGTGAAAACTCTATTTTCTGCAGGATTATAGAAATAATAACCAACCGGATATGCATATCCAATGAAACAACTTTTTCACCGTGAGGATCAAGTTTGTCCGAAGACTCACTGGTAACATAAGCGTTACATCCCCATATGCGAAGGTAAGAGACTTTAGGTGGTTTACCATGCCACATCTCATATGGTGTCTTTTCTACCTTTTTAGTAGGAGCAATATTCACAAGACGTGTAGCAGTTTCAAGAGCATAACTCCAAAAGGAGTGTGGTAAGTTTGTACGACACATCATTGATCGAACCATATCTAAGAAGGTTCGATTTCTCCTCTCAGACACACCATTAATTTGTGGTGTTCCGGGTGGAGTTAGTTGGGATATAATCCCACACTTCTTGAGATGTTCATCAAACTCTTAATTAATGTATTCACCACCTTGATTGGATCAAAGTGCCTTAATCGTTTTCCCTTTCTGTACTTCATTTTGGAATTCTTTGAAATTTTCAAAGGTTTCATGTTTAAACTTCATAAGATAAACATATCCATATCTACTATAATCATCAGTAAATGTAACGAAGTATCTTTCCCCATTCCTTGACATAGTTCTGAATGGACCACATACATCAGTATGTATAAGTCCTAACAGGTCTTTGGCCCTTTCACTAGTTCCAGTAAAAGGGGCCTTAGTCATCTTGCCACCTAGACAAGATTCGCATAAATCATAAGTCTCTTGACCCGTGGATTCTAGAATCCCTACGGTGTGACAACTGGCACCAAACCGGTAATTTCCGTACACTTTAATTATTATTTAATGACTGCAATTATGTGCTTAAATGTCAACATAGTCTGATTACATACTATACTAGTGAATTCATGCACGTTTTATACTACAAAATATTGCTTTATGCATTAACAAGAGCGTTGCGTCAGTAATACTAGTAAACTCACCGGTAAGTCACATTGTGTCAACAGAACTGCAGAAAGCAGTCAGACATTAGAATTAGGGCCTAGGTGTAGGTCCAACGACAAGAATACATTAAAACCCAAGAGTACATACAAGGGTTAACATATAGACATCCCGGAAGCTAAAATAAGCACTAAAAAGCACCCGAAACGCACTTTAAGTGCAGAATTTTATTAAATTCAGCTCAAATCAGCTTTTAAACATATAAATATCATGCAGAATTTACGTTTTATTATCCAGAATACTTCCCTAAGGGTCAGGAATTGAAAGTGTCACAAAAGGTTATATAAAAGACACTTTATGGATTAATTAAGCACTTTAACGGAACAGTGTCAAACCGGACAACCGGATATTACCCGGAACACAAAAATATTGCCAAGAACATTGTTTCATTTTCTATAAGCTAGTTAGGGTCCCCGAACACCCTAACACACTATATATTACATAACACACTTAAACCACCAACAAATCACTTAACCTCCTAACCAACTAAACTAATCAACCATTGCAACCCAACTAGACCCCCCCCCCAACCATACGGTTACAAGGGGATATCCCACCCCTTGATTTTCTTGATTTATTTAATACAATTGCCATGTACTTGGGGAGCATTATAACTAATGGGCAATAGAGTGTTGGAAAGATTATATAACTAACCACAAGTTCGGCCGAACCCACACATAACCACATCTTCAAATCACCTTCAACATTCAACAAGCACACTCCCTCTCTCCTCTTGTTCGGCCGAACCCACACATAACCACCATCAACATCATTCAAGCTTCCTCAATCATTCTAAGAGCATCCAAGGGTGTTAGAGATCATACAACGAAGCTTGGTGTGTTCGGAAGCTCAAGGACCTCTCTTATCTTATTTTAACCCCCACTTTTCATCACTTGAACTCCCCTAGCCTTGTGCTAGTGGTAAGTCTCTTAGATCTTCATCCACTTCATGTTTTTGATGGTTAATAGTTAAAGAATGATGAAATCTCAAGAAACACTAAAAACATAAACAAAGTCTTGAACATAAACTAACTTAGTGATAAAGAAAGGTTAAAATGGTGAAGAAATCATGATATTCATGTGTTGTTATGCTTGTTGATTATTGTTTGCTAGTAGAAATGATATGGATCATCTTATGGTCTTGCTTGATCATGATTAAAAACATGATCTAGCAAGATGAGAAAGATAAAATGATGTAGGATGATGGAATCATCCACACATAAACTATGAACTTGAATAAAAGAGTGTTCTTGAAAAATAAAGAGCAAAGTAAGTTATAATCTTGTAGATCTAAAGATCCATGAGGGGTTTTTCGAAAGAACCAAGTGAAAAGTATGAGTTTCGTTAAAACTTGGATCTTACATAAACTAACCTCATTTTTGGTGGATAAACAAGTGTAGAAACACTTGTGTAATAAGAAAATTTCACAAAGAAATATTTTTAGAAAATATGGTTGGAAGTTGTGAACATTCAAACTCTTTGAAAATGAAGTTTTTAAAGAACTAATCACATTTTTAAAGGTAACAAGACTTACTAAATACACTAGTAAGTTACTACGCATTTTTATAAATTTTCAAGTTCATGAAATAGAGAAATTAGTGTATGTTGTTGATGATAGTTGTTGAAGTTGATTGATGATGATTTTAAAAGAAAATAAACACATGTTTTGAAAACATGGGAAACCTCCATTTTTAGGGGAAACTCTGTCAAAATTTCTATAAATTTTGACACTTAGAAAAATATAAGTTCTGAGGAACTTATTCCCTAAAAATGTACCCAAAAGCATTTACCAAGGTTTCCCTAACTTTTGTGTTAAGAAATGATGATTTCTTCAAGAATAAAATTGATATTAAGTATGTATATTTTTGGAGAAAAATATATATATTTGTTGATCACAAAATGTTGTGCTAAATGTATGTAGTATGTAATATACGTGATAGTGTATTAGGACTTGAAAATACACTAAATACTCTTGAGAAGTAAAAACACAAAAATACACATACAACATACAAGATACATAATTCGGGTGCAAAATACAAGAAACTTATAGTTATTTTTGAAAAAATAATATAAGTAAGATGCTTAGTTAAAAATATAAAGTATTTTTAACACAAGAAGACATATATAAAAGATGGTGACTTGTACTTGTGCGATACAAGTCTAGTGACTAACGATAATAAAACACGTTTAGGTCACGACGCTCTATAAGCAAAATCCGGTGAAGTTTACGACGCAGGAACGCAAAGTTGTGAGTTCATGCTCCCCCTTTTCTTTTAACTGTTTTCAGTTTTATAACTTCGAGGGTGAAATACATGTTACTAAATGTTTACAAGAGAGTTCGTGTCCCCACTTTTAATCTTTTACATACTTTTAAACTTGGGGCGAACACATGAAAATTGATACTTGATATAATAAACGAGAATTGATACTTGATATAATAAACGAGAATTGATACTTGATATAATAAACGAGAATTGATACTTGATATGATGAATACATAAACAAGAAGCGCTCTTGGTGATCACTAGTACCAAGTATGATGCGTTTTGAGGAATGATACGAGAAATCGTGTCACGAATAGGGTAGCACCATTAATCGTGTACATACTTAGACCACAGAACAAAAGGTTAGATCTAACGGGTGTCCGGGCAGCCACACTCTCGGTGAACACTAGTACCGAGTAGTGCTTTTGTGTCTCCGTCGTGAATCGACAACTAGAAAAATGCCTATGGTTTGGTGACTTCCTATGTCGTGTCACATGTTAATGGCCTTGCTACCCATTAACTACACAAGAATACTTTATTTGTACGAAACTCGTACACAAGAATACTTTAATTGGTTCTTACCACAAGAATACTTTATTTTTACAAGATACTTATCATGTTTACATACAAAGTATACAAACGTGTTCAATACAAACCCGCATGAATTCACACCAACATTATGTTGACGTTTTTCCGAAACTCACATGTATTTCAGGTAACTAAGATGGATGTACGTGTGGTCTTACTCATGCTCTTGGATGTCGCCTATGTTTACTTTTAAATAAAGTTGTAGACTTTCAGACAATATGATTGTCCCGTGATGTAAACACTTAAACTATGTTTTCTGTTGTGTAATGTTAATGGTGTTTGAAGTTATTTTTACGAGCATGTAGTATGTTTACCTTTCGT
This sequence comes from Helianthus tuberosus, assembly GCA_030545235.1. Classification (NCBI taxonomy): domain Eukaryota; kingdom Viridiplantae; phylum Streptophyta; class Magnoliopsida; order Asterales; family Asteraceae; genus Helianthus; species Helianthus tuberosus. The sequence continues at coordinate 43,293,586 of CM060426.1, read as the reverse complement.
ATGCAATGAGAACCTTTCATGATCACACCTCGTGCTTCCGCCTAAGAAAGGGGTGTGACATGCGGTCTGGAGCTTCCTCATGCGATTGATGTTAATATGGCCAAGACGACAATGCCAACGATATGTTTGATTAAATCTAGTTTTAACACGTTTAGAGGAAAGAGAGCATACCATATTATTTGATCTATTATTAGAAGTATCTATTTCATAGACACCATTGTGAGGCTTAGCCTCAAAATAGAACACACCATTTAAAAATGCAGAAATGCTACCATTAACAATATCAAAAGCATAATTAAAACCTTGTTCTCTTAAAGCAGAAACAAAATTCTTAGTCAAACTAGGAACATAAAAAACATTGTCTAAATTAATAAACAATCCAGAAGGTAATTCAAGAATAAATTCTCCAACTGCCTTCACAGCAACATTCTGCCTGTTCCCAACGTGCAGCTCTAAGTCACCCTGCTTTAGCTTCCTAATCCTTTTTAGTCCCTGCTAATCATTACAAATGTGAAAACCACATCCAGTGTCAAACACCCAAGATTTGCTTGAAAAGGAAAATAAATCAATAACATGTATACCTGAGGATTCTCCTATTTGCAGCTTCTTAAGCTTCAACTCAGCCAGGTACTTGGGACAATTCCTCTTCCAATGCCCGATCTCATCACAGTGAAAACACTTGGCATCTTTATGAGGCTTTGCCTTCAGAGTGGAAATCTTTTTGCCTTTGCCCTTATCTTGCTTACCCGCCTTTCCCCTTCCCTTGGATAGCTTCTTCTTGGTAATTCTTCCTTTCCTGATCGCTAGCACTGGATTGCCGTTAGTTGGGATGTTTCTCTCAACAGTTTTTAGCATCTGATGCAACTCTGGGATCGTTATTTCCCACCCATTCATGTTATAGTTCAAAACGAACTGATGATATGAATTGGGTAGCGAGTTAAGGATCACATCCATAGCTAACTCATTACTAAGGGGTGCGTTCAGACGCTCCAGTTGATCAACGAAAGACTTCATTTTCAGTACATGAGCACTGACCGAAGTACCTTGCTGCATGAGACACGTAATGAGAGATCTCATCACCTCAAAACACTCATGACGAGGTTGCTGCTGAATAATGTCTTTCAGCTGCTCACTCATCTCATATGCTCCCAAGTTTTCTAGATTCTTCTGAAGTTCCGGAATCATCATAGCAAGCATAAGACATGTCACATCTTGGGAATCATCAACATGTTTTTCCCATGTCCTACGGGCTACACCCGTATTAGCAGCAGGTGCTTCGGGAATTGGTCCTTCAAAGACAAAAGCCTTTTTCTCCGCCCTGAGAACAATTTTCTGGTTGCGGTACCAATCCATGAAGTTAGAATTATCAAGTTTAGCATTTTCAAGGATGGACTTAAGCGAGAATTTGGTGTTATCAGAACTGTTTGTAGACATCTGTAGAATTTAGAAGAAAATTTTATTAGTAATTTTCATGCATTAACCTAATTCAATTTTGACCCAAGATTTACAAAATTTTAGGAATTAGGGTGAGATCCCATCTCCCCATACCTCAGTGAATGGACTTAGCACTCTTCACTGGCATAGATTGAAGGGTAGGTGATGATCACCAATTGTGTCAATCACACAATTCTCAGTTTGGGGTCGCATGACGAGTAATGTCAAGCATTGGTACGTTAACCCCAACTACGCCCACTTTCACAACCGTAGACAACAAATGCAGGGTAAACACTAACATTCGCTCTCGTGCCGCAAAAGTGATATTTGTCCTCAAATCAGAACTGTAGCCCGACCCATGTAAGCATGGAAATCACGGAACTACCCCTAACCAAAACCGTAGGCCTGGATGCAGGGTAAACACTAGCACCAGGGGTTCAGATAGATCAGTTCAGGTGTTCTTAATTTAGGGTGGCGTAGAATATAGATTTTATTTTGGGTTATATTTTAAAATTACCAGTTCGGGTCGTTTTAAAATACTTGTACGGCCTATGGCATGAACATAGGCTATACAATTTCTTTGTAAAATTCAATTTTACGCTTTGATTTGTGAAGACTTGAAACACCTTTCATTCACTCGACCAATTAATTTTAAATACCCTATTTAATCTAAGTTGGTCGTGTCGCAAATCTATTTTAATTAATAACTTTGATTAATGATGGTTTTCAAATTAACTTTTAATTTTTGAAAAACCAATTTTGATTTTTGTATTTTAAAATAAACTGTTTATTTTAATTACCTATCCAATACTTAATAAACCTTCTATTAAAATTTCCGTTTTAATGATCGTGTATTAATTATTAATTTTATGTACGTAACAAACATCTCATGGCAAAACGCTTAATAAAATAAATAAATATGCAATTCCGGGTTCAGAATATGTACGGTTCGTTCGAGCCTAAGAAACGTGAACCGAGCCCATTAAGTGTAGCACAAAACCGTTTTGTGCTCCCATTTAATCTTGGATCCAATCCTAAAAAAACTTTCCTTTTTTTTGTTTAAATTTTATTTTTATATTTTAAACAGTAAAAAAAATATGAACATAAATTTATGTTTTAATATTTTGACCTAGGCTATATTAAAATCATTATTTAATAGTTTCATTTTTTGTTTGTTTAACGCACGTAGCTCCAAAAACTAATTTAGTACGCGTGTTATAAAACAAAACTATTCTAGACCTGGATTTGCATAATACAATCATTAAGCTAAACGAAATAGGTTAAGCCCAAGTATTTTGTCAAAGAGGACTTTGACAAGTGTTTGTTTTTGGCCTTAATACAAACTTGCCTATAACTATTATAAGTGACAGGTTCCTATGCCAAATCTACTCGATTTTAAGCATGCAATTCTATAAACTATTTTATAGATCTATAAACACTTTTATAAAATAAACACGTTATCAGGACGAAAGTGCTCTCACCAAAACTCTAATCCCCTGCCATGGAATCATAACATTCAAAGTTAACACAAAAGATTATCATAACATGTTGAATAAGACTATCCCACACAAAGGTGGCTTAATGAAGATTCGGTTGATTTTTTTACATTAGAATGTGCGGGATTTTGTTAGTAAGTTTTCAGTTGAGTTTTTACTTTAACCACTAGATTTGGCGTATTAGTTTGGATCCATATAGGCCTGTATGAATTTTATAGTTATGTGGCGTTTGATTGTCTTATGGGAGGTTCGGGTTTAATCCGTCACCAAAATTTGATATACGCATCTTAATTTCCAAACTCTTATTTTTATAATATAGCCACATGACTGTTTTGAATTGAAAATAATAATAGTAATTAATTTTGATATACATACATATTCTTTAGTGGTTTCTAATACTAGCTTATTAATGTTTTAATGAAATTATTGTTCCGATGATACTATATTGTAACGAATTAATGGGATTGTAAGAATTTTATATCCGGTTGAGGTTGGATGTTTGTTTATTACTATAAGTGTTTAATCATAATTTAGTGATGCAAATAAGTGTTTAATCATAAAAATATATAAATTGAATTATGTATGCGTGTGGTTTATGGCTAGTGATTTTATTATGCTATTAATCAGTATGGTTAATGTGATTTTTAAGATATTTTATTAAGTTATTGTTTTGGCATACATAAAGTTTATATTCTTTGTTTTATTTTGAAAACAAGTATTTGTGGAATATATGGTGAATGTTGATGGTAAACTAACCATCTAAATATTTGATATAATTAATTTGTTATGAATTTATTTACTAAAAATATATGGTTCGGATTTAATTGTTATTTCTATTCATATATATTTTACTTGAACTGAATATATTAAATAAATTAAGTAGTTGTCGTTAGAAAATTGGTTTTAAGATTACTTTATGGCTTATGTAATTGGCTGGTACATAGAAAATTATTCTTAATCTATTTGTCTTGTTTGTACATCAATAGCACATGCCTTAAATGTTAAGAATGATCAAACCATATAAACATATTCTAAGTCAATATGAGCTTTTATTATATGTAAAGTGCATTATTTAAATTATTGATTCATGAACCAACACTATTTTGTAACATGTGTTAACTGAATTGCATAATATTTCAATATCAACTAAATCAACTAAGATGTTGACAATTGTGCATGATATTATCACATATTATTTGGTCTAAGGTTTCTTTATTTCGTATTGAATATATTTTAAAGATGTTTCTATTTTTTTATGTGAGAGCAACAAATATTTTATATAAGATATGCATGTGATTGTTTATGCCATGATAAGTTAATGCATAATTTATATATTTTTCTTAAATGTGATGACATATTATTATGGCAAAATTGCACTTTTCGTCCTTTATGTTTCAGGGTTTCTGCAGGCGCTGTCCTTTAAGTTTAAAAATTACACTCTATGTCCTTTATGTTTGCAACATGTTACAGGCGGTGTCCTTTCTCATCAACCCAGTTAACTTTTGATGTTAAAACCTGAGGGACCTGAAATGAGGGACCTTTTATGTAAAAAAGTGAAACATGAGGGACCTGAAATATACACTCTTCTTCTCTCTTAAAAAACTTTTCACTACACCAGCCTTAACAAAATCAGTTCACTCTTCTTCTCCGTTTCAACAGATCGAAAACCTTCAAAATTACAACATCATCCAATCAAGTAAAGTATAAAACAACCGATCAAAATTACAGCGTCATCCAACAAACTTTCAAATTTTAATTGATTTTTGACAAACTTTGACTCGGATCTAAACCAATTCGTTGAAGAAAAGTTTACACCTGCAACTATGTTTCAGTGTTTCGACACAAATCAACATGCTCTAGGACAATAAGGAGGATCTGATTCCGATCCAAACACAAATCAAACCTCCACAATGATGGCGTGTGCCGGGTTTCTCACTCAGCGTTCCCTCCGGCCCCCTGTTCAAATTTCCGGCAAGGTTATGGCTTACTCCGCCCTCATGTCACCACCCTCTACGGCAGTCGTCTACGACCACCACGGTCCTCCAGATACTGTCACCAAGTCATAACCCACCAAAAAATTCATCAAAATCACTCAAAATTCCAACCAAAATGGCAGCGAATGGACTGTAATATCAGCAAATAAGTACAGATCCAGTTATAAACGTGGATAAACAACAACTTTCAGAATATACTTGCTGATCTGTACGAGATTAAAACCTGCAGATCTGAAATCAAGTCTTGATTTGTTTAAATGAAAACTTTCAGATTACATTCGAATGAACCAGTGCATAAACCACTTTCAGATCTGATTCGTAATTAACCTGTTTCACTATCGGATGAGCTTTAATTTTCTCAATCGGCCGAATGTGAAGATTCTGAATTCAACGAATAAAACGTAGCAACTGAACAATTCTGCAGCGGACAAACACTTCTGCCGATAGACCTGTTTCAGCAATGAATAGATTTGGTTTTAATGAGAAAAACAGCAGCAAACAGATTCGTTTTTTCAAGGAACGGATAATTTTGCAGCGAACTGATTCTGATTCGTAAACACTCTGCGCAAATCAGTTCCGCGCCTGTAATTATTTGCGAATGCACAATGATTGCTGATTTGTAATTAAACCACACCTGTGTTGATTCCAAATCTCAGACCTGTAATTCACAAGAATTTATGCTAAGCTGTTGGGTTCATAAATTTGTAAATTTGTACAAGAACTTCTGGGTTCGTACTAAATTGCAATCTAGATTCCAACGTATGATTTTAGAGGTTTAATGGAGGTTTAATGGTATGATTTGGGGGTTTTCGTTGGCTGCATATCTGTGGGAGGAAAGGAAGAAGGGTTTTAAAATAAAAATTAACACATATGGTCCCTGTTGTTAAGAGTTTTACAAAGAGGGGATTTAACATCAAAAGTTAACTGGGTTGATGAGAAAGGACACCGCCTGTAACAGGTTGCAAACATAAAGGACATAAAGTGTAATTTTTAAACTTAAAGGACAGCGCCTGTAGAAACCCTGAAACATAAAGGACGAAAAGTGCAATTTTGCCTATTATTATTTCATAAGGTTTTGTTATAACCTTATTTTATTTGATAACATGTTATAATATTATGTATTGCTTGATTTAACTTTGTAGTATATGTCATCTATATGCTATATATTGTTTGTATGTAGATATTATTGGATAAATTAAGCAAATAAAAAAACAAAATTTGTGGTTTATCAACTCTCATAAGTTATTATAAATATGTTCAGGTATGACATTCAAAGTGTGCCATACTCTCTGAAGGGTTGTCATATGTTGACCAATAAATCTTATACGAGTCGGTCAATTAAGTTTTTCTCAAATTATATATTAATGAGAAAATAAGATTGTTTTTAAGGAAAAACAAGATAAAGTTTTCCATTGTTCACACCTGAGATATACTCTTGAAGTAGCAATATCAAATGAAAAGTTTAAAATGATTTCATATAATGCAAAGCTATGAAGCATTTTTTAGCTTTCCTTCATTCTTCAAAGTGAATGTGACTATATATTGATTATTGTGATCATGGACATAACTGAAAAATTGGTATGATGATCAAATTAATAATGAAATTGATTATAAAAAAAGGTGTAACGATGGTCATGTTAATAACGAGCTAGACCACCAAAAGAGGCGAATAAAGAGAGTGATCATATGAGAATAAAGTGTTGAAAGTTTGAGTTGCTAATACGATGCTGTCTCGTATTTTATATGTTTAGTATAGAAACAATGTGCACATAAAACATAGTGCAAGTAATACATATATGATCATATGCTCATAAAGTAGCAATATTATTAAAGAATATTCAATGTTATTACCAGAATAAAAGTTGTGGTGGAGCTATCCATTCCCTAAAGTGAATGTAATGATATAACGATTAGTGAAAAGTCACAATCATGTAATAACTAGGGAAATTGTAATGATGCCACCATGAATGTTGTATGATTATTTCTTGAATAAAATGTGATGATATAATAATTAGTGCAAAGATCGTGATCATGGTAATTGAGGAATGATGCTCATGTAATGAGATCAACCATGTTTATATTGTGATGACTATAAAACGATCATTATAAAGGTCATGATCATGGTAAATGAGGAAACTGTAGTGATCCTCAACCATGTTTATATTGAAATCGACCACAAGAAGTGGCAATATAAGGGAGTGATTATACGAGAATAAAATATGGAAAACATGTTATAATATGAATGATTGAAATAATAATTATTATTCTCTTGTATTTTCTATTTGTGTATTGAACAAACACGAGCGCAACTAAAAGCATATATGATGATCACAAACCCGAAGTTTATGGTTCATAATCATTTAATGATTGGCATGACCGGTTAGACCATACCGAGTCTAGATGATGTGAAAAATATCAAAGAACTAGAAGATTCTTCATGGTACTTACACATGCAATATTTGCTCTCAAGGGAAGTTATTGATATACCGACTAAAGTATGGTTTAGATCCCTAAATATTTTGGAAATAATAAGGGAATATGTGTATCCCCACATGATACCATTTAGTATTCTGAAATCGATGCATCGTCTAAATGGTTATCAAATCCACAACCTGAAGCTTGTGTGATTGTGGCTTAGCTAATGTGATAGCGAGCATATTAATACAGATTACTATTGGTTACAGAGCCAATGATCATGAGAGGAGCAAAAGTTCATTTAGGTACATGTAATTTTATATATAGTACCATCAATTCACATCAAGCCAATAAGTTATAGTTCTCCCCATACAGTTGGTTTTTGGTCAGGAACCAAAGATGTCTCATCAAAGATTTTGGTTGTGCGACGTATATTGAAACTCATCCACCAGACCACACAAAGATAGGACTTCTAAAAAGTTTTAGAATATGTTGGGTATAAATAATTGTCTATGATTGAATACTTAAAGCCACTAATGAGAAATTTGTTTGTGGCTCATTTATTTTCACTTTAGTGAATAAATGTTCCCAACATTAGGGGGAGATAACAAGCAGTTGGAAAGTGAAAAGTGAAATGAATTATCATGTCATCTTGATCTTCAGACTATAAACTATGAACTAGAAGTTTAAAGTATAATTCATTTATCAATATTAAAGAACAAATTACCAGACAAGTTCACTTACCTAAATAGAGTGACTAAGTAAGTCACATAATCAACTGCTTATGCTCCAGTTATATTTGTGTCCCAAGAGGACAACCACATATTTTGTAATGAGTCTATTGCACGCCTGAAGCGTGGTAGACTAGTCGATTCCAATAATAAAATTCCTCGAAAATTGGAGCAAGTAATTAAGATGGTCAAGTCGAGGTTATAGTAATAGGATCTCCTGCAGAGACATTAGACATGATGGTTCAAGAAGAACCTCAGGTACCTGAAAATAAAGAGATCTCAATAAGTTGTATCATGTCTAAGATTGTATGGAATCGAAATAAAAATCGACGTTGTTATACTTTTGTATATAATGTAGCGCTTAAAATGATTAAATGATGAGGATCAAGATTTAAGATCTGCTTATGAATGAATATTAAGAAATTATTGGCCAAAATGGAAAGACGCAAATAAGGCAAAGCTGAATTCTCTAATGACATGGAAAGTATCTGGACCAACAATACATACAATTGAAGTTGTAAAATATGTTGGATATAAACGGGTCTTTTATGCGAATTATGTGAAAATCAAATTGAGTGATATAAGGAAAAATTGGTGGCACAATAACTTTCGCAAAGACCTATGATTGATTATGAGGAGACGTATTCTCCAGTGGTAGATGCATTGATTTTCCAATATCTTATTAGTCCGGTAATATATAAAAGAGAATTGACCTGCGTCTTATGAAAGTTATGTATCACTTGATACTAAGTCATATAAAATAAGTTCTCGAGAATATTATGATTATTATATAAATCCGAATCTGAATACGTATACACGTTGTATATGTTATTGAATGAATATAACTGGAACTCCCCATGAGTTCCTAAAGCATTTGAGTGCTTAAGAGGTTAATTGAAATACCTTATGGATGTAATTATTGTGCACCAATACTCCAATAAACATACATAGAAATTGTGTACCTGGTTATTATGACATCTCAATGTACACAGTGTACAAACATGGTACAATATGAATTTTACAAATGAAGCAAGTGTTTAAGACATCATTGCAGATAATATAAAATCAATGAGGAGGTTTGTGTGTCAACACTCCTAAAGAGTGTATGCACATACATTGTTGGTCAAAGTGGAAAGGAGTACAGGAATGTATATTTATGAAGTTAAAAAAGATAGTATAGACTAAAATAGTCGATTCAAATGTGGTATAACCGACTTACTAATGAGCTCAGCAAAGAGAGAAATACATAAATTGTAGTGAATCCATTTGTTTTCATTAAAAGAACAATATGAGGTTTATGAGTATTCTAATATATGTTGATGATCTCATTGAATCTACTGAAAAGATAAAAATGAGCTCAATCATTAAAGGAAAAATTTGCAAATTAAAGATGGTATTGCAAATATGTGACTTGATATGTAGAACAAGCATTTGTATTATTATTATCCATCAATCATAATACATCTAGAAGATGGTGGACATTTTTATACGCACAAAGCTTATGGTATACGTACATTTTATGATGTCTAAGTAGTTGGTATAGAAAATGACTCTTATCATCTCTTATCAAAGAAACAAAGATCATTGGTCCAGAAGTACCATAGTTAAATACAAATTGTATATCTTGCTAGTATGTATACACGGACACATGTCACAACCCCCGATCCCTAATTCCCGGGAACGGGCGGACGTGATCACAGAGTTTTGGTGGTATCGGTGTTTATTAATTTGGCAGCGGAATTTACATCAGCACCGTAGTTAGGAAATGTTTATCAGAGTAAAACCACCATATTTTATTTTAATAATTATATGGGTAAAACCCAAGTTTCTTATAACAATACATTTATAGGGACAAACCCTATTTTATTGAATTTAAAACATCGTTTATTAGGTAACTTTTATAGCCACATTTTTCCCAAGCCTTCAGTGCTCTCCAGCTGGCTTTTCACTAATTGGCTGTTCACATTGTGTTACTTGTAACGTGTTTTAAAAACATTTGTCAGTCGGAAATACTGGTGAGTGAATCCTAGTTTAATCAAGAAACATTTTATCAATTAAGACAGTATTGAGAGCGATCACATTGTTTATTTCTACACAATTACTCATTCAGTATTTGCCACTCGACCGGATCGATGGCTATGGTCAAATTACCCATTGGCTAACTCGTCGTCCAATGGTAATGCACTGTCATTCAGACTTACTACTACTCGTAGTAAATTTTGTATACAAAACCCCATAATACCGGCAGTAATTGAAGAATTACAAAGACTCAATCACCGCTTAATTTCATAGTAAAACATTTAAGGTTCGGTAAAACATTACTAAAAATATTATCAAAAAGAGGATAAACTCACATTGCTGTCTTAGGCTTTTCGTAAGGGTTTCCTGGCTATAATCTATAATTTACACAGATGTACATAGGTTAGTATCATAACCCTTTGAAAATATTAATGATACTCTCCCCGAGACGGTATTCTAACAACTACGTCGGGCAGAACCACGACAGTTATTACGGAACCCTAAATCAATCGGGCAGCGTAACTATTACGAAACTAGGGTTATAATACTTACAACGGAGCAGAACCTCGCTAATTAGGGGTATAATACCCGAGTATAATAAATCTACTATCAGAATTTGAGATTGAGAATCGAAGAATGAACGAATTCTAGTTGAACCCGATGGCTCCTTTATATAGTGCTGATACTGGACTCTCTCACGGCCCGCGTCAAATGAGAGCAGGTCTTACGCGGCCCGCGTTGACCCAAAGTCAACGTATAGCTATGCTGAGTTGATGTGTAGGCTTGACGGGTGTTGTGCCACGTGGTGGCCCAGGGCTGCGCCACCTTTCTAACCTCTCGCGGCCCGCTTAAGGTTGAGGTGGGGTCTTACGCGGCCCGCCTCAACTTAATATTTATTGTTTTTAATTTATTTTAAATACTATAACGTAATTCGGGCTCGGTTTTAACATACGGGTTGTATTTAAAAACATATAGGAGTATTTCTAAATATATTAGGGGTGTCAGAAATATTTTGGGAGTGTTGGCAATATTTTGGGTATAGCTCCTGGATTATTTAATAAAATATATAGTGCATTCACACTTAATTATAGTAACCCAATTTCATTTTATCCCTACATCACGAGACAGAACCCCAATGAATTTAGGCAGAGCCTTGACATACATTACGGGGCCCTACATCACTTGGACAAGGTATCAATGATCAAGGGTTAAAACATTTAAAATGGGGTAGGGCTTTATTATAAAATTTAGATAACATATCCTTTTAGAGAGAGAGGCGAAAGCTTGAAAGAAATGAAGTTGGCAACTTGAACTGTAATCTGGTGTTTCTTATATATACTTCATTTGGATTTAGCGTGCTCACTAAGAAATGCCACATAAAGCTTAAACATTTATTGTCAATTGTTCTCGTCCTTACACGTATTTTACTGATTTCACTATTTTGATTTTCATGTCTTTACAATTGATTCTTTTTATGCATTTCCAAATATGTAAATATACGTAGCTCTAAATTCTCATGCCGTTTTGTTTTCTATTTGACTTTTATGAACTTTAAAATCAACGTCCACTTTTTCATTCAATATTTAAATTGTAGAGTTTTATTTTATTATTATTAATTAATATATAATTAATTTAACTGCTTCACTCTTTTGGCGTTTATAACTTTTATAATATGACGTTTTATAAAATAATAAATATGTCACTAGAACGAGAATATTTTTGTCTACGATTTGAACCAAGTTTCATTAAAAATAGAGTAGGTTCAAATATAATGTATTTTTATAATTATTAATTGGTTCCTATGCTTGCCCAAAAGATCTCATATTTTCATTTGGTCAACTTACCCATTATGCATTCTTTTAATAACATAAATTTTTATATATATTATAAAAATTTTAGGGTTGTTACATTCTCCCCACCTTATTTTAAATCTCGTCCTCGAGATTCACTAAAATATAAAGAAATACTTTTTAGTTTGTCACCGATCCTAAGTCATTGTTTTGAATCCCACCTTACCTTGACCAGAACTATTCTCTATGTTGTGAGATTCTTATCTTCTCAAGATTTCTTAATGAAAGTAAATTATTAGCGTAAGTGTTTAGATGTGTTGTGTCTTAGCACAACTTTTAATTACATGTTTCCTAATGCGTCAATAATCGCAAGGAAATTTTTATACTTCCGATGGCGTTTCAACTTATAGAGTTCCTGTTGTTCATCTTGTCGCACGAATTTCGAGACGGATGATCAAACGAAATAGTGTTTGATACTGAAATTATAGACGTATACGAGAGATTCCTAAATACATCTAAAATTATCATTGACACACTTGTTCATGATTTATTCCTAATTGTCAATCAATATAGTCTTTTGGATTTCCTCATAGACATACATGTCTATATAATATTTCATATACTGTAGTATGCACATTATCCATAATGTAAACAGATTCACAAGTCAGACATCAGGTCATGGTACTATTTAGGGAATTCCATTATTATAACACACACCCCATCTTACCCGGTCTTGCCGGAGAGGTAACCCCATCTCACCCGGTCTCGCCGGAGAGGTAACCCCATCTTACCCGGACAAGCTGGAGAGTCTACCGCACCATGCCCAGTTTTACCGGAGAGGTAATTACCATAGTATTTCCCATGAACAAAATTTTTTCACATCATGATTTGCATCATTTATTTTGACTTATATCAAAAAACAAGGAAATTAGTATTCTCATGTTGGATAATATTCTAGAACCGAGTAGTACAAATAAACAAGAAATAACAGTGGCCAGTTGTTATCGCTTATTTATCATACAGGCACTGTTCTAGTCATCATCCTCACAGGATACCAATAACCATCACATTTTATCTATGCAAGTAATTGGCTTATCTCAAAGCTTTATACTAAGGCATTCTTCTTAGGTTCAAGTCTAAATACTGTCCTGGTTGTTACCAGTGAATATCAAAATTCCAACTCTTTCATTTAAGCATAGATATTATTATGGTTGTGGTTTTCTTTTGGTTGGAGAATGGAATTTCAAATATATCATTGTCTCCATTGATACTATAGTTAGGTTAAATGTAATAAATATACTTACAGCTCATTTTATTAGATTTCATCACAAGGAATATTTGAGACAAATGGCATTTTAAAATATATTAGGTTTCATGGATTATTCTTATAATAACTTCATTTTTTTTTTCATATGAATTACTAATGACAATTTCTCTTATGTTTATCTCACAGAAGATATTATATTGGGTATACCATCAAAAAATTTTATTGGGTATAGGCATATGTGTATAAAATTTCAAATCTCTAGTTAATATTAAACTTACGGAATATATACACACATATATAAAATAATAACTATACATTCGATGGTACCAATCATCAAGCTTATTTCCATGACTTTATTTTATCCTTTTATAAAGGTAGTATATGGAAATAAATTTCTATCAAATATAATATTTTGGAATTAGAAGTTTAGGGAAATAAATTACTCAAATTATAAATTTTCTGGACTCATAAGAACAGTTTCATTTTTAACTAATGGCTTAAACTATACCAGACTCACTCTTTATGTTATCTTAATAATTTCTCCTCAAGTAACCATCTATATATTTTTTCCAATTATCACATTCCTACCTTTTCCTTTATAAGAATCAATTATAATATACCTTTAAGATTGAGAGGCATTATTTAAAAGAATATGTGCATACGTGACTCATGACATTGTATTTATGGGTTCAAAATATCAAAACTTAACTCTCAATTTATTGTATATTATATTATTTATTCAAAGAAGTACTTATGGTAAGTAATACAGAGTCTGATGTTTCTAAAATTGATTCTAAATATATTTGAGTAATATGCATGTATTAGAATATGTATGTATATCTCAAATAATGATTTATTTAAAGATATTACATTATTTAAATTGTAATCTGATTTTTAAATAAAGTTTTATAAACGTACTAAACACACATTTGATTCAAATATTTTTATGTGGGGCATCCATTTTAAATTCTAGTTTGAAAATTGAATGTTTAGGAACATTTTAACGTGCAAGGATAAAAAATATACAGTATATTATTTTCGTATAGTATAATATACTTATACTTATGAGAAGATATGATTTGTATACATATTCTAGTAAAAAGATCTAATAGCCTTGTTACCTTTTTAATAAACCAGCAACGGACTTATAACATAAGTGCATATACTATTCTATATACTATTTTACACTTATTAGAATTTATTACATCATGATATTTTATTAAAATTTTAGATATAAAATATATCTTTTACTGTACTGTCTTATAGTAAAATATATTGTTCATATATCATTGTAAAATGTTTTATTATTATATTAATAATATAAAAGATACGGATGAACTCAAATATTATGAGTTATAAGATTATAAGTGTAATATATAAGTCAAAAATGTATTTGACTTACTGTACGAGTCGAATATTTGAAAAAAAATATATTAGATTTTAGATAACAAATTATTTTCCAACCGAAAACCGTGTAGGATAGATACCCATATGTACTAGTGGATTTCTATCTTTGGTCAAATTTTAACACCTGTTTGAAAAATGAATATTTTCCTCAAGTATTTCGTTAAAGATACTCCAAAGATGTACTACAAAATAAATTTAAGTTTAAACTAATAAATTATTTTGAGAAATAACATCTTAATAAAAATAATTAATTTATGGTTTTAGGCAAACCCACAAACCATGTGCTAATATATAAACCAAAATAAAAAACTTCACAACTACTTAGGGTAAGTTTAACATTCAATTTATCAACTCCACTCATTTACTAATATTGTATTATTTAACTATTATACATCAGTCAGATGGCTCGAATAAATTTTTTTTTAATTTAAGATACACAATCCTGTAACTAATATGACTGGTTAATCTTATACTTAATTATTCCCTAAGTATAAGACCTATTCTGGATATACCTTAAATATTAAAGATTTGTAGAAATGCTTTCAATGTTTAGTTAAGCCTTTTTACATAGTCCAACTAACTCAAAGCTCTTAAAAACTTTAAATGATTCTTTTTTTTAAATCATGAATACCCATCATATTTATTTAACCATCTATTTTATTACTAAGTATTTCAATAGAAATTTTTACAAGTAATCCCAACATAAGTTATTTCATACAACTATGAAAGTATAAAGTCTTATGGTCAACTAGTTATAAACCAGAAATGATAAAATAGAGTGAGAAATTGGTACACCTGGGTTTCAAAACTTGCTTTGGCTAGATCCACTAAAGCAATCTTTTAAAGATTTTATTACTTCTTAAAATCCTTTAGGTTAATTTAATAGCTTCGGTTTTATTTATTGGAATATAAATTATTTTGAAACAATATTATTAAAATTACAAAGTTTTAAAGCTTTCTACCATATATTTCAATATGTATTTTAAACCAAAGTAAATAATTGGTTCCAAAAGATAATCATAAATATGACTACTTTGTAAATAACCAACTTAGTTTGATGTATATTATGATATTAATTGAATAGGTGGTATTAACAGACAAATTTCTAGTACAAACATTTGGGTACAATCATAAAATAGATTGATTAAAAACGGCGAACATTGCGACTTATATGTATATATATTTATTACAAGTTACAACTGGAATTCAAAATAAACTAGGGATTATGCATCCGTAACTTATTTTAGTCTATCTATGTTATAGGAGTATTATGCTCAACATGCCTTTATATAAAGTTTATTCTATCTCTTGTCTCTACTAAGTTGTTATCTAATAGGCAAAGTTCCTTTTTAAAGTTTCTAGCTCATAGGCGGCATGGGTACTGGTACTGGTTTGGCCGTTCAATTATTTAATATAAGTTAGCATTTACTGCTGTAGTGGCTAACATGTGGAGATTTACCCATTGTCCATCTAATTCATCTTCCCCTAGTAAGTTATTGCCTGTTTCCTGAGTTTGTGCATTTATTCCCTGATTGATTATCGCTCCCTTTTGTTGTAACTTCTTTATTTTCTCTCGACTTTTGCTAATAATCCAATTTCCTTTCTTAGTGGTAAATGGTTTCTTAGACTGTGCCTTACGAACAAATATTCATTCCTCAATATCTGCTGAATATCCTGAGGGATTTGGTTGAAATGAGGTTCCCTCATCTTTTGGTAAACTATCTAATTGACGATAGATGTCCGAAATTCTTTGCTTACTCATACTGTAGATTAACAAATAATCAAATAATGTAAAACACATAATCACATAAGTTATTTCCTAACACAGAATTAAAATTTAAGTGTCAGCGGAACACTTCTTTGGCTTGAACCAGTGGCTAGGCTCTGATACCACCTTCTGTCACAACCCCCGATCCCTAATTCCCGGGAACGGGCGGACGTGATCACAGAGTTTTGGTGGTATCGGTGTTTATTAATTTGGCAGCGGAATTTACATCAGGACCGTAGTTAGGAAATGTTTATCAGAGTAAAACCACCATATTTTATTTTAATAATCATATGGGTAAAACCCAAGTTTCTTATAACAATACATCTATAGGGACAAACCCTATTTTATTGAATTTAAAACATCGTTTATTAGGTAACTTTTATAGCCACATTTTTCCCAAGCCTTCAGTGCTCTCCAACTGGCTTTTCACTAATTGGCTGTTCACATTGTGTTACCTGTAACGTGTTTTAAAAACATTTGTCAGTCGGAAATACTGGTGAGTGAATCCCAGTTTAATCAAGAAACATTTTATCAATTAAGACAGTATTGAGAGCGATCACATTGTTTATTTCTACACAATTACTCATTCAGTATTTGCCAATCGACCGGATCTATGGCTATGGTCAAATTACCCATTGGCTAACTCGTCGTCCAATGGTAATGCACTGTCATTCAGACTTACTACTACTCGTAGTAAATTTTGTATACAAAACCCCATAATACCGGCAGTAATTGAAGAATTACAAAGACTCAATCACCGCTTAATTTCATAGTAAAACATTTAAGGTTTGGTAAAACATTACTAAAAATATTATCAAAAAGAGGATAAACTCACATTGCTGTCTTAGGCTTTTCGTAAGGGTTTCCTGGCTATAATCTATAATTTACACAGATGTACATAAGTTAGTATCATAACCCTTTGAAAATATTAATGATACTCTCCCCGAGACGGTATTCCAACAACTACGTCGGGCAGAACCACGACAGTTATTACGGAACCCTAAATCAATCGGGCAGCGTAACTATTACGAAACTAGGGTTATAATACTTACAACGGAGCAGAACCTCGCTAATTAGGGGTATAATACCCGAGTATAATAACTCTACTATCAGAATTTGAGATTGAGAATTGAAGAATGAACGAATTCTAGTTGAACCCGATGGCTCCTTTATATAGTGCTGATACTGGACTCTCTCGCGGCCCCCGTCAAATGAGAGCAGGTCTTACGCGGCCCGCGTTGACCCAAAGTCAACGTATAGCTATGCTGAGTTGATGTGTAGGCTTGACGGGTGTTGTGCCACGTGGCGGCCCAGGGCTGCGCCACCTTTCTAACCTCTCGCGGCCCGCGTAAGGTTGAGGTGGGGTCTTACGCGGCCCGCCTCAACTTAATATTTATTGTTTTTAATTTATTTTAAATACTATAAAGTAATTCGGGCTCGTTTTTAACATACGGGTTGTATTTAAAAACATATAGGAGTATTTCTAAATATATTAGGGGTGTCAGAAATATTTTGGAAGTGTTGGCAATATTTTGGGTATAGCTCCTGGATTATTTAATAAAATATATAGTGCATTCACACTTAATTATAGTAACCCAATTTCATTTTATCCCTACATCACGAGACAGAACCCCAATGAATTTAGGCAGAGCCTTGACATACATTACGAGGCCCTACGTCACTTGGACAGGGTATCAATGATCAAGGGTTAAAACATTTAAAATGGGGTAGGGCTTTATTATAAAATTTAGATAACATATCCTTTTAGAGAGAGAGGCGAAAGCTTGAAAGAAATGAAGTTGGCAACTTGAACTGTAATCTGTTGTTTCTTATATATACTTCATTTGGATTTAGCGTGCTCACTAAGAAATGCCACATAAAGCTTAAACATTTATTGTCAATTGTTCTCGTCCTTACACGTATTTTACTGATTTCACTATTTTGATTTTCATGTCTTTACAATTGATTCTTTTTATGCATTTCCAAATATGTAAATATACGTAGCTCTAAATTCTCATGCCGTTTTGTTTTCTATTTGACTTTTATGAACTTTAAAATCAACGTCCACTTTTTCATTCAATATTTAAATTGTAGAGTTTTATTTTATTATTATTAATTAATATATAATTAATTTAACTGCTTCACTCTTTTGGCGTTTATAACTTTTATAATATGACGTTTTATAAAATAATAAATATGTCACTAGAACGAGAATATTTTTGTCTACGATTTGAACCAAGTTTCATTAAAAATAGAGTAGGTTCAAATATAATGTATTTTTATAATTATTAATTGGTTCCTATGCTTGCCCAAAAGATCTCATATTTTCATTTGGTCAACTTACCCATTATGCATTCTTTTAATAACATAAATTTTTATATATATTATAAAAATTTTAGGGTTGTTACACACATGTCGTGAAATTCATTGATAAGATATAACTCGTGTATAGCGAGGAGATAATGTAACGGGTAAAACATATATTTTTATACCCTTAAGGTACAAAAGATATGGATTCATATTTTACTAACCCATCAACAAGTTTGGTTAGTTTTGTAAGTGCAGGGAATGTAACAAAACATATTCATGGATCTTATGGTATTTACTTACAAGTGAAGGCAATTAAAATTTCACATGAAGATCATACATCAATGCTCATTGAAGGATTTGACATTAATGGATCAAGCAACATACTAAGCTGCACATCAATGTATTACAAAGTTTTGAGCAAGTTTCAAAGAAGCCGGACCTGAGTCACTTATAGGATACATGTAAAAATGAGGGGGGAGTATTATACAAGTTGCACTCTTTTTCCCTTAACTAAGTTTTATCCCAATGGGTTTTCTTAGTAAGATTTTTAATGAGACAACATACCTGATCTAAAAGTATCAGGAGGAGAAAATACGCGTTGCACTCTTTTTCCCTTAGCTGAGGTTTTGTCCCACTGGGTTTTCCTAGCAATGTTTTTAACGAGGCAGTATCACCAAGCGTATTAAATGTATGTAGATAGTCAAGGGTGAGTGTTATGAATGTATCATTTATATGGTGACTCTCCACATACATAACTCCTATAACTCATATCTCTTTGATTTCTTTTGTATTAATGTATGTGTCTATATATAGTGGCATTTGTATATGGTGTACATAGATCAATCAATAAGATTTGCATTCCCTTATTCTTCTCTTTATATTACTAATAGGTTTAGTTGTTTCACAACACAATATCCCTTCTTTTCTTTTAATTATCTAATAATTAATATATATATATATATTATAATTAAGAAATTAATTATAATATTTATCCAGCTCTCCGTAATTATTCTAAATAATTACCCGTTTCTTTCATTACACTTATTATTTCGTGATCTGGTGATTAACGATTAAAACATCGTTAAATGATCGTTGCCCAAAGTGTAACTCTTTGGGTCGTACCTTGATGGCAACGTTAAATTTTAGTCGACAATTGAACATTATATCCAACAAATTTAACTGTTATACAGTTTTAATGATAAGTAAGGTAATGGATTTATGGGCCTAGATGGCTAAATAAATTGAACAAATGAATATAAACAAGAATGTATGTAACATGTGTTTATGATGTTTGTTTAAATAAGTGAACTAAAGTTTTGTCTTTATATTTGTTCATTTATTAAATACACAAACTTCTATTGAACGGTTCACTAACGTGCGGTTCATTAACAGACCTAACGAACAAGCTCAAGTTTTAGAAAGAGTGAATTGCAAATTTTGTTCTTTATCTTTATACCAAATTTTAGGCGGTGTCATTT
Source organism: Helianthus tuberosus (assembly GCA_030545235.1). Lineage (NCBI taxonomy): Eukaryota > Viridiplantae > Streptophyta > Magnoliopsida > Asterales > Asteraceae > Helianthus > Helianthus tuberosus. Next base: position 43,273,477 of record CM060426.1, on the reverse strand, counting down.
GTCTTTAAAATGGGCGAGTTTTGTACCTAATGATTTAAAATCCTAGACGGTTTATCCTTTAAACCTAACTCAGTTAATTTTAACAATTAAGTGAAGGGTAAATAGGTCTGTTCATCCATTTATATAACAAAACCAGTTTAATAATTACCATAAAATGAATTATATATTATATTATCTATTATGGGGAAGGTTCACATGAAAACCACTAGTTATCGCGAAAACTAACTAAAAAAGCCTAAAAAACATACCAAATTTTTTTCATACCAATTTTCGCTATTTAAATTATATAAAAAAAAATTTCAAAAAAAAAATTGTAGTGCACATGTGTAATAGTACACATGTGCACTACAAAAAAAAATTTGAAAAAAAAGTTTTTTTTGTTGTAAAACAACGACCTACTAGCAACTAACATACATACAAGAACAAGGATTATATGTATTGTAGAGAGAAATATAGAATATGGAATTCGTATTCATTGAGATGATCTCATACCAATTACATGAAACCTCTATTTATAGAGGCTTAACATTAATACAAAGGTAATAAATATATGGAGGTTACATATGTGGAGAGTCACCACATTATGATGCATTCATTCACCACATTATGATGCATTCATAACACTCCCCCTTGACTATCCACATGTTGAAATATAATAGTCTACTGTTCTTTTAATACGCTAGATGATGCTACCTCATTAAAAACCTTCCTAGGAAAACCCAGTGGGATAAAACCATAGCTAAGGAAAAAAGAGTGCAGCGCGTATTTCCCCCTGATACTTTTGGATCAGGTGTGTTGCCTCATTAAAAACCTTACTAATAAAACCCATTGGGATAAAACTTAGTTAAGGGAAAAAGAGTGCAACTTGAATAAATCTCCCCCTCATTATAATATGTATCCTTTAAGTAAAGTGTGTCCATCATCCTCGAAAGTTGCTCAAAACTTTTGTAGAATGATTTGTCGTTTGATGCCTTGAAGTGCAATCCTTTATGTTGAGTAATATTGTAAAATCTTCTTGTGAGACTTCTAGTGCTTCCTCTTGCGAACAAATACCATAAGATCCAAGACTATTTGTGTTACATTCTTTATATCTACAAGACTAACAGAACTAGCTTTCATGGCTTAGTAAAATATAGACACATATCATTCTTACCTTTAGGGTATCGACATATCTGCTTTACCATTCAAATGTCTCCTCATTGGACATGTGCTATATCATGTTGATAAATTCAAATAAAAAATATATATTATCATGCATAGCTAGAAAGTTAAGTTAATGCACAATTGCAGTTTAGCCATGGTACTTTTTGACTAAGTAGTTCAACATCCCTTTCTTGGGGTTGATAAGAATATTTTTTCTATGTCAAGCGATCAGACAATCGTTCATGTACTCAACGAATGAGCTTTTTCTATCTAATATCTTCTAGATGTAGTCAGATTGATGAGCAAAAATAGTACATATATACTCGAACTACAGGTCGAGAATAACTACACTTTGTAAAGGTCATTCAAAATTTTCCTCTTTAGTTTGAGAGTTCCCTCTCGATGAAGTTTACATTATCACTATAAGAGTGAAATCTTGTTTAAATAGATGTAGCTCATTTTATCAAAATTATACCTCTCTTTTCAGAGTATAGTCAACTGTACCACATACGAGTAGTTTCCTTTAAGATTCATATATATAACACCTATGGGGTTATTGTTTCATAATGCTTTGAGCATTTTTAATCCTTCAGGGGGTTTTCATACAGATGTCATTTGCAATTATCTCATACATGTATACGGTGATGACATCCATAAGTTGTTTTATCTAAAGTCATTCTGAGATTGCGAGGCTGCTTAAACATCTAAAGATTATCGCATCCACTACAGGGGTATACGTTTCCTCGTAATCAACTGCTGGGATTTGGGAAAAATCTTTATGTTAAAACGCGTGCCTTAAATCGCAAAACTCATTATTTACGTTTCCTTTTATTTAAAGACACCCATTTATAACATATTGGTTTGACGTTTATGGGTGTTCGAACTACTGGTTCGAAAACGTTTAGTTTGTCGAGCAAATTTAGTTCAACCTTAAGTCATGTAGCCATTTTGGCTATTTGTGTGCGTACACTCTTGCACACTTTCTATACACGTAATTTTTTTTCATCGATTACATCTATTGCTATAGCATAATCAAATATATCATTTTACACGTGTTTCATTACGGTTCCATATTGTACTTATTTTGTACATAATTCATCGTGATCACATATTTGTTTGGTACTAGAGTTTCTTTTAGAACTCCATTAGTCTCTTTTGGGGTTTTGACAACAACCTTCTTTAAGGTTTAGTATGCAACCACTTCTGGGGTTTTGTATGCAACCACTTATGGTGTTTTATGTGCCACCTCTTTTGGGGTTACACCAACTGCGTTACTCTGCTCTTTTTGTGTTTGTGGATTTTATCTTTTTAGAACCAATTTATCTCTCACAATTTATTAATATGACAATCATTTTGTGAGTACTTCCATTCGAGCATATAAGTTTAAGCTGGTATATGTGACTTTGTCACCTTATTTGTGTTAGTGAATGCATCTTGTATTTCATTTGTTATTATTTGCAAATACACGCTCTTTCTTTTGGACTTCAGATTTGCATTGACCACTTCAGGGGTCGATATATAATATGATGCCTTTTTTTATGTTACCAGTCTTTCATTTTCTTGTCTCCCCCTAAGACTGGGAATACGATGTACATATCCCATTTTATATGTTATGGTGGTGCTATTGGTACATAGGCTGCACAACAAAATATATAAAAAAAATGGAAACTTGGTTCTCTTCAGGAGACCAGTTGTAATGGGGAGTATTTGTGATAAGCAGTTGGTTTTGAATTGATATAATCAATCGACGAATTCCGTCTCGACTACGTATGCCTCCCACTATATTTCACATTGTGCCCAACAATGGTCCCTACAATAGGGTTGTCAAAGAACAATGTTAAACCATGTAAAAAAAACAACGTTCCATAGTGTTGGGCATATGCTACATACGGGTATCTAAAACTCACATGTAACCATGTATGAATGCCACAATCCACACAACTGTACATTTCAATGGTCCCATATAAGAGGGATTGTTTGTAGGAGTTTATTGTTTGGAAGGGCATAAAAATTTATTTGCCACAAAAAAAAAACTAACTAGACATATGATAAGGCATTTTGGGAGCAATGTTTTTAGATTACTTAGAGGTGCTAAGGTGCCGGTTAGCATGTTTGATTGTTTAGCATATCATGATGCTATCTTGATGACCTATTTGGTCATGCCATGTGGTGAACGTATAAATATTCTAGTAACTTCTGGTTACTCACCATATTTGATTTAATGGAATATTGTGGAAAATTAGTATCATTTCTAGTAACTTCTAATATAGTCTTCTGGCCATATTTGCTATACTCCCATACAACATTCATGGTGGCATCATTACAATTTTCTTAGTTATGTATATGATCATAACCTTTGAATTGATCATCATCACATTCATATTAGGGAATGGAGTAGAACCAAAACAAGCTTCATAGCTTTTCATTATTTACTCACTCACATGAGTATAAAATCATTTCATTTTTTTTTCATAACTCTTATAATGATTTTGCTACTTTAGGAGCATATGTCTCAAGTGTGACAAATGAAAAGAATTTAATCGATTTTTCTTGTAAATAATGTTCTATTTGCTTACCATCAATTGAGAAGTAGTTGAGTCGTATAAAATTTATCAATCTTATATCTTACGACCTTTATATCGATCATTGTATAGTCATCACATTATTAAAAAGGTTGATCTCACTATTAACATGAGTATCATAACAATTTCCTCATTACCATGGTCGTGAACTTTACAATGATCACTATATCATTACATTCACTTCAAGAAATGGATTATAAACGGACAACTTTCATGGTGTCATAATTACAATTTCCTTAACTATGTATATAATCGTGACCTTTTCACAAATCATTATATCATCACATTCACTTCTACGAATGGATTAGAACCACTCAACTTTCGTGGTGGTCTTTTCAAACCTTATATATATATTTGAGGTTTGACGAATGTGAATTGTTTTATTCAACATTTTCATATAAATAATATTCTCAGCGTATAACATCAATTAAGAAGTAATTACATGTCCGAGTTATATAATATTTCTTGATTTAACACCTTACGACCTTCTATAAACTGATCATGAAATTTAGGAAATATGATAATTCAGGCGTGATATCAACCAAATTTGGTCTTTTATTGGCTTTATCCAATTATCTTTATATAAATATTTAATTAAATTTCACAAACAATGTATATGATAAAGACAAGTTATACGATACAAGCCTATAAAAACTAATTATAACATCTAGAAGACAATGTTGTAACAACTTCAGTACGTGTTGTCAAACTTGTAATATCAAAAACCCATGATCCAGAAACTCCATACACATCGATATAAAGTTTTCTTAATTCATTTTGCGGATATAACATACTCACATAACCTTATTTTGCTGTAAATTGTTGTATAATAAGCTTTAACAAAAATCAAATTATAAAAAATTAAATGTCGAATTTGTAAAGCATTAAAAAGAACGACCCGTAGGAAACTCAAATCACATACATAGTGAAAGTTAAAACGTAGTTAACAAAGACAAGGCTAATGGAAGTCCACCAACTACTTTGAATTAAATTTAATGATTTCATCCATGGTACCCGTAATTTGGAATAATTTTTCATTTTGTTAACATATACCACTCAATTTATGAAAATCAATAATACGATATCTGAGATAATGGATACCACTAACTAGTTCATTTTTTTTTGAAAGAAAACTAGTTCATTTTCTAGTAACTACAGTCTACATAAAATAAATAGTCATACATCATATAATGTATAGCATCATGTAAATGTTTACTAATTGTCAGGTCTAACAACCTGATGAATGATTAAATACTTAATTAAAAATATTCAATTAATGAGCTTTTGAAATATTAGTTACCTCATTTAAATATCTATTGGATAGGGGGCTGAGACCCAAACTTTGTTTTGTTTTCTATGATAAAAGTTAATTTTCAAAAACTAAAGAAAATAGTTCACCTTATTCGATTCTTTTGAAAATTATTTAATGTTTTAACTTTTAACTTTAATCAAGCTTCAGTTACGAACTTTGAAAAATATTTAATGTTTCAATCAAACTTCAGTTACGAAATCCCCTTTTCTAAAACAAAATAGCATTTATAGCTATATAATTGAATGCAATAAATAATATTACGATTTCTTGATTAATTAAGTTTATATGAATAAAATAATATTATTACAATATAAAAGCTTTTGTACATTAATATAAATATTCACAAGAATAATGTGATATGGTGATCTTCAACAGTTACAAATTTACTCTTAAAATTTGAATAAAGAAATAGTCACATAAATACTAGACGATTGAAAATTGAACACACTTTGAGTTAATTACAATTGACTAAATATAATAAATTAGGCAATAAAAAGAAGAGTTAATTGCCAAAATCGTCCCTGAGGTTTGGGCAGGTTTGCCATTTTCGTCCAAAATGACACTTTTGTACCAAATTGCCCCCAACGTTTGTAACTTTTTGCCATTTTCATCCAAACCACTAACTTAGTTTATTTTTTCTGTTAAGTTGAGGATATTTGGATGAAACTGGCAAATATAAAACCACATGGATGATTTTGGTAATTTACTCAAACCCTTTTTAATTTCTTTTATTTAATTAGTTTTGTTACATATATAATAAAAAAAATATACATGGAGTTTTTAGAAAAAAAAAATTAATAGTTTTGTCACATAATTTTTATAAATTTTCATCTAAAACACTAACTCAGTTTATTTTTCTGTTAAGGTGAAGGATGTTTTAAATTTTATAAATTAAGACAGAAATTAATTTACAGCTTCTTTATATAAATCAGTTTTATAAAGAGAAAACGTCATTCGTGTGCAACACATAACAATCGATTTCAACTTTTAGTATTTATTAGTTGTAGAGATAAAAAAAAAATTGCAAAACGTTACATATTTTTTAAATGTGTTGAGCACCTAGGAAATATGTTGGTAGAAATAAAATATTTATTTAATTAAGATTATGAGGGTAACTAACTAATACTTATTCTGAGTGGCTTGAGTAAAGAAACTTTTGGTTCATAGCATTATAATTACAATTTGGTGGGTAATTTTAAGGTTTGGTAACGATACGTTGTTTGATTAGGGGGGGGGGGGTGGGCACTGACTTATGTTTTTCCTTAGGAGCGAATTTAAAAGAGTAGAAGATGAATTATAAACTTGGTACATATGATAAGATTTATTTATTTGACCTTTTTCAATAAGGTCACCGGTTATTTTTGTTTTATAAAATTTAGAGGTTTAAGTAGATTTTATTTTTATAAAACTGATCTATATAAAAAATTAGAAATTAATTTCTGTCTTAGTTTATAAACATCCTTCGCCTTAATAGAAAAATTAACTTAGTTAGTGGTTGGATGAAAATTTATAAAAATTATGTGACAAAGCTATTATTTTTTTCATATAAAATTGCATATATATTCTTTTTTATTATATATGTAACAAAATTAATTAAATAAAGGAAATTTAAAAGAGTTTGAGTAAATTGCCAAAATCGTCCATGTGGTTTTATATTTGCCAGTTTCATCCAAATATCCTCAACTTTACAGAAAAAATAAACCAAGTTAGTGGTTTGGATGAAAATGGCAAAAAGTTACAAACGTTGGGGACAATTTGGTACAAAAGTGTCATTTTGGACGAAAATGGCAAACCTGCCCAAACCTCAGGGACGATTTTGGCAATTAACTCTAAAAAGATTTTATTCAATTTAAATAAGATAATAAACGGACCCTTCCATTCATTAAATCTGGTCTAATAATCTTATCCAACAACAATTTTCGGTTGTTAGCAAAAGCTATTTTCAACTTGATGGTTTTATTTTGATATTTTTCATTAAAAAAAAAAGGAGGTTATCCGAACCGAGTGACTCAAAAGATTTCAACCAAAAAATTGTTTTAAGGTCATCTTAATTTTTTTTCTATTTCAATGGTTACTATCCATAAACATATCAGATATATAATTAGTTGTATTCAAATACTTCTAAACAAAATACTTGTGTGCGATGTGTGTATTGCATATAAGATCAAGGGATGGTTCAGAAGGTACCCTAATTGCAAAATAGTTAGATGCACTCAATCGGTCGTTGGTGGCTTCAAGCGGTTGTGAAACGAAAATGCAAACAAACAAATTGTTTGGGGTGTGAAATTGAGGACTATCGTAACATACGATAATATGATCTAACTTCAAATGCGAATCGTGCTGATAACGTGTTGTAAAACAACGACCTACTAGCAACTAACATACAGACAAGAACAAGGATTATATGTATTGTAGAGAGAAATATAGAATATGGAATTCGTATTCATTGAGATGATCTCATACTAATTACATGAAACATCTATTTATAGAGGCTTAACATTAATACAAAGGTAATAAATATATGGAGGTTACATATGTGGAGAGTCACCACATTATGATGCATTCATTCACAACATTATGATGCATTCATAACATTTTTATATAAAAAAACTAGCGATTTTAATAAAAAAAATTGAAATTTTTTTTTTGCATACCAATTTTCGCTATTTTAGGTGTATATAAAAAAAAAAATTTCAAAAAAAAAATTTGTTGTGCATATATGTAATAGTACACATGTGTATGTGTACTACACAAGTGAATTATTACATATGTGCACTACAATTTTTTTTTGAAATTTTTTTTATATAAAAAGACTAGCGATTTTTAATAAAAAATTTAAAAAAATTATTTGTATGTTTTTTAGGCTTTTTTAAAAAGACTAGCGATTTTTAATAAAAAATTAAAAAAATTTATTTGTATGTTTTTTAGGCTTTTTTAGTTTCGCGTTAAAAGTGGTTTTAATTTGAACCATCCCCTATATATATATGTATGTATATATATATATATATATATGTATGTATATATATATATATATATATATAAGTTTCAAATGAAAACCACTAGTTATCGCGAAAACTCGAAAACTAACTAAAAAAGCTTAAAAAGCATACCAATTTTTTTTTTGCATACCAATTTTCGCTATTTAAATTATATAAAAAAAATTCTGAAAAAAAAATAAAATAAATTGTAGTGCACATGTGTATGTGTACTAAACATGTGAATTATTACACATGTGCACTACAAATTTTTTTTTTCGAAAAAAGGTTTTTTTATATAAAAAACTAGCGATTTTAATAAAAAAATGGATTTTTTTTTTTTGTGTTTTTTAGGCTTTTTTAGTTAGTTTTCCAGTTTTCGCGATAAAAGTGATTTTCATTTAAACCATCCCCTATATATATATATATATATATATAGAGAGAGAGAGAGAGAGAGAGAGTGTGTGAATTTCAAATTTTGTCCTTTATCTTTATACCTCTTTTCAGACGGTGCCCTTTATCTTTAAAATTGTCGAGTTTTGTACTTTATGTTTTCAAATTTTGCACGTTATGTCCTTTAAGCCTAACCCAGTTACTTTTTAACGTTAAATAAGATCATGTGCTTGTCACATGAGGGTACTTTTGTAATTTTGTCTATTTAATTAAAATATATGTTAATTAAAAAAATTAGAATAAAAATAAACCCAAAACTCTCAAGATCTGTCAAGCCCTTTCTCTCACTAGTCACCACTAAGCTCTCTTCCTCTTCTCTCTCTCACAGGAAACTCCACCAAGCACCAATCCTCCATTAAAAGACCTGCAATTACAAGCCCAAACCATAACCCTTACCAATCGCCCACCTAATCACATGTTAGCGGTCACCTCATTCAGATATGGTTAAAGGGGAGCGGTGGTGGCGAGGAGGCGGGTGAACGACGGACAGATCTGGAGGTGTTCGGACATTACTTGTTCCGGCAACATACTCCAACTTGTTCTTGCGGTTGTTTGGTGGTGGAGATCGGATGGGTGGTGGCAGTGGTGTGGCGGGGGTGGATGTGTGGTGGTGGTGGTTGTTGTGACGAGTAGGTGTCAAGATTCAACAAACCCAGCTGGCCGGCTCCCGTACGCTTACGATTGATCTAGATCGAGTTATTCACAGATACTTTTGGTCGTTGAATTCGAACAACCTGTTATCGAAATTTAATGAAATGAATCCTTTTTCTAGGTTTAATACGACGACCATTTGTGAGTAGCCACATCCAATTTTGGGCTGAGATAATTGAGGTGGGTTTGAATTAGGATTTTGAAATTGGGGATTTGTGGGTTTTTAAATTGGCGAGAGGGTGTGAGTTGTGTTGTGTTGGTCGGCTGGTGGCGGTGAACTGGTGGTGGCGGTGGTCGTCGAGTGGTGTTGCCTGGTTGTTAGGGTGGGTGGTGGTGACACTAATGGGTGGTGGTGGCATTAGGTAGTGGCAGGTGGGAGTGGTGGTTGAGAGGGAGAAAAGATAAGAAAGAGTGTTTTAGTTTTTATTATAATTGACAAAAATGCCCTTATGTGTAAAGCACTTGACCAAATTTAACTGAAACAACCAACTAGGTTAGTGTAACAACCCGCACGTTCGTGCGTTGTTACTACTCATTACACTCATTACGCCTAGCACCAGAGATTCGGATCATAATGTAGCTATATCGCATGCATCGCTATTTCACAGTATTTTCGCATATTACGCATACTATATCACTATAACGCACCACATCACACACACTAACGCGCACGATGACGTTGAGTGAGGACCTATTCTACCCTCCTCGATAGCCGTGATGCGTCGCAGAGTAACGCATATTCGAAACGAAACCCGGTTATTATATCGCAACTTTGAAATATGGATATTTATACGACCCTATGTGACTAATTATACTAAATATATGAATGTGGGTATGAAAAGGTGTGACCAAACTATCGCAACGCTTAACGATCGAAACGAAACATCGAAACATAATTTGCCGGAGACCACCGATCGAGTGACTGGTCGATCGGATGGCCACCCGATCGGACAGCCACCCAATCGGACAGCCACCCGATCGGACAGCCACCCAATCGGACAGCCACCCGATCGGACAGCCACCCAATCGGACAGCCACCCGATCGGACAGCCATCCGATCCATGGCACTCCCTCACTTTCTCTCCTCTTCACCTATAAATAGCCCTTGTCACATCACTGTTCAAGTGATGTGACAGCTCTCACTCGACCAGCACGCTTTGGGGCCATTTTCTCGCGATTTCTCGTAATTCTTGTAAGTTTCTACCTCAAAATTTGTACTTCTATGATCTATACGCACTTCTTCATCATTTTCTCTTTTAAATCTTAACTTTTAATCGTGAAATCAATGAATTTGAGGTGTTCTAGGGTGATGTCATCATGGAGTTCTTATGAACTTCAAGTGTTGGCCTCATCCCACCAAGAACCACTCAGATCTGAAGGATTTCCACAAGAATAAACAACATTTTCGCATAGATCTACACATATTCATGGATAAAAGGATTGAAGGATGGTTTTCTATCCTTCTTTCAACTCTTTTACACTCAAAACCGATAGAATCGGAGCTTGTTCTGATCTTCTACTCGTTCTTAGTGAAGCGTTGGTTCAAGATCTGAGTTCTATCAAAGAGACTACTGATTTCGGGTTAAACATGAGCAACCGTCTCAAACAGAGGACTGATCGGACTAGGGTGATTCCTGCCCGATCGGGTCACCTGGGTGTTGATAAGGTTCTGTTGTTTGGCACGTTGTCACACCGTCTTGAGAAAACCGCAAAACTTTCAAAACAAACAAGTGTCAAGACGACTTAGGCCGCCGGAATGGATTGCCGTCCGATCGGATTGCCACCCGATCTGATTGCCACCCGATCGGACAGCCATCCGATCGGCTTGCACTTGGTTCCACACTTAAATTATATTTCAACTCCTCAAGAGTTTTGAACATCGAACGGATTGCCGTCCGATCGGATTGCCATCTGATCGAACGACCATCCGACCCTGTGATGTTTTGAACTTCAAAAACAATTTTCAACATATTCAACACATAGCCAGTTCCAAACGGACTGCCACCCGATCGAGTGACAAACTACTATGAACTTGTTCTTACTAAGTGTCCTACTAATCAGATCGTCACCCGGTCGAGCTGCCGTTCGATCGATCAACCCGACGGGTAGAGATGCTTATCTGTTATCAGAATACTACAACGAAAACTTCAAAAGGCAAACCATCATACACCAACACATCCATACCAAACGAGGTGATAATCCAATCGAATGGCCATCCGATCGGATGACCATCCGAACGGATTGCCACCCGATCGACTGGCCATCCGATCGGATTGCCATCCTATTGGGTTGCCATTCGACGCTCAGTCACATCTCATCGTTATCACACTGTTCGACGCTTACGCTATCAATCTGTAACCAGGCTGACCTCAGACGCGCTCCCTTCAATCCAACCAAGTTGTGTTTACTTGCTGAACACCTACTGTTGTCACACCCCCAAAATCCACACGCGGAGTACCACCGCTTGGAGGCGTGACATGACCAGGATCGAGCCACCAATCATATTGAACAACGTAATTAAGTAAATAAAACCAACCACAATACAATTGGTGACCAAAAGCTAGTTAACCAAGTTCAAATTAAACAGCGGAAGCATAAGACGTGAAACCAAAACATAAGTTTAATAAGTTCATAAGTTTAAATATTTAACATGGGACTCGACAGTCCATATCCCACAACGACCACGCCTCCCTGTGAAAGCTCCATAGATACCTAACGACCTGCAAGGCATGTAACAACAAGTCAACAACAAAGTTGAGCGAGTTCACAGTAGGTGTTCGTTACAAAGTAGTTTTTCAAGAACTATGAGTTTGTTTGCAACTACAAGTTAAATCAGCTTTCCTTGTTTTCCAAAACATGAACGGTGGGGGCTACCCCATGTTGTAAAACCACTAGACTAGATGTATATATAGGTGTCCTTCCCAATCCGAGGACAGAGGTAGGTATTGAATACGTAGGTTTAGCGTAGGTGCCCTTCCCAATCCGAGGACAGAGGTACGTATAAGAATACGTAGGTTTAGCGCTGGTGCCCTTCCCAATCCGAGGACAGTGGTACGTAGTGAATACGTAGGTTTAGCGCTGGCGTCCTTCCCAATCCGAGGACAGAGGTAAGTAGTCTAGTAGTGGTGAAAGTACAAGTTCCGTCTTAGCTATTTAATCCCATTCCCAACCCACCGGGAATCCCATGCCTTAAGAGTGTGAACTCACCTTTGGTTGCTCGGTTTGACTCTATAAAATAGCTAAAAATTGGTGTTGGTCAATCACATCCTAGTATGATTACCACTTAGTTTATTAGTGACTTCAAATAAGCACGAAGTTCCTACACACATCTACCACATAACATGCACTCACTTTAATAGTTCACGCCCATATAAACATTCCACTTATAGCTACTCAAGAGCAAGCATACGATATTGCACATAACACTTTCATTGACATATAACACGTTAGATCATTTTCGGATAACATAACCGACATTTAGACATGCAAATCCCTAGTTATATTGTTTCAGCTTGAACATCCAAAACTGGACTGTTTTCAGGTATTTTAATAAAATAGTTAACTTACTCCAAAAATTACCAACCTTTTACAGAATGTTTTAAACAATCCAAATATTACTGTGTAAAAATATCGGGATCCAATTCATTACCAATATTTTATAAAAAAATCATTTACCGGACTGCAATCAGATTCATCACTTTCTGACTGCAGTCCACAGAATAATTCATTTAAAATTCATCGTAAGTCCGATTTATGAAATTCCAGTTGGAGCATTACAATGACATCAGTGGTCATCTACAGTACAAATTTCATGAGCTAATTCTACATAGATTTCAAGTTATGACGAAAAACATAACACACATTTTCAGCAGTAAAAACGCAGCTTTTGCTGTTGTAAAAAACGACCCTTTAAAAATAGCAAACGAAGTCCAAAAATTGATTCCAGTGCCATTAGAATCGTATTTCGAAATAACACGTTATAGACTCAAGAAAATCAATTTTTCGTTAAGTTATGACCTGGTTACAGCCGACTGAAGGCGGCTGTAACAGTTTGACAGCTTCCTGTTTTCAGCTTATAGCATTCTAACGCAAGTTCTATTTGTTCCGTTAACATGTTTAGTGATCAACAACGACATTTAACATCACTTGCAGCAGGTTATCGTTTATTAATCTCAGATTTATCATGTCAAATACCATCATCAACATAAATAAAACAACATCATACTAACAACACTTCATCATATTTCATCTTTATGTAAACCTTATGTTTAAACTTTTAGTTCATGTTCCTTGGTGTTCTTGATATAATCAACATACTACAACTTTTTAACCAACAAAAGAGAAGTAAACAAGAGTAAATTAAGAACTTACAACTAGCTCAAAGGCTAGGGAAGATCACTAGAGAAATAGATGGTGAAAAAGGATGATGAAAGCTAAGGATGAAAGCTCTTCAAGTTCTACAAGCTCCAAGTTCCTTTAATCACCTCCTAGTATTTGAAACAAGCATGAAAATGGTTGGATGAGGGTTGTAAGGTGGTGGTGGTGGCGGTTCTTGATGGAGCCGAGAGGGAGAGAGAGATGTGAGGGAGGTGGTGTGTGAACTTTGTGAAGGAATGGATGTTATGATCTCTTGATATCCAAGACCCATACTTATAATCATTCCAATCTAATATTTTGTTCACTTAATCAAGCAAAAAATCAAAACAAGATATGAGATAAAATCCAATGGTAAGGTGGTGATCTTGGTGGGGTCCCTTGGACCGTAAATGATGAGAGGGGGGGGGGGGTAGATTGTAAATTTTGATGATAGTTGGTAAATATTAGTTCAAGTTCAAGTAATAAGTTACATGTATTAGTTAGTAGGTTTCTAGTGGGTGTTATGGTGTACGGGGATCATAACTAGCCAATAAATAATTAAACAATGTTTCTTGCAATATTTTGGTGTTCTGGGTAATGTCCGGTTGTTCGGTTAGATACCGTTCCGTTAAAGTGCTAAGTTATTCCATATAGTGTCTTTTATGTAACCTTTTGTGTCACTACTAATTCCCAACACTTAGGAAAACATTCAGGACCATTTAGTCAATTTTTATGCACAAGACTAGTATGTTAAAAAGCACATGTAAGTATGACGCAGTAATCAGAAGGCAGTTAAGTAATTCAGCACAGTCATTAAGCACTTTAATTAACATTAATTAATCGTACGGGTACATGTAATTACGAGGTTGTCACAACTGTGAATATACTCGAACCCTTTTTATCGCATTTTTTGGGTGTAACATACGTTTCTATCAAATCAAAATAATCGAATGCTTAAACTATTTATCACTTTCGAATAACTGTTATGCATATTTACACGTGATGCTAGTTACATATGTGTTAGGACTTATACTCGCGAGGTCCCGCCTTAACTAGTATAGTACTATAGAACCTGACGGGGTCTAGTTAGGATGAATAGCAATCGCAATCGCAGCTCGAGTGACTTAGCTGGTAGTATCTGTCTTATATGCATATATGTTGAGGTATCTCGTTTATGTATTTGGTAATTCGCAGCACTTTTAACTATTTACGCTACACTATCTAAACTTGTAACCTCGCCAATACTTTTGTATTGACGTTGTTTTAACGTATGTTGCAGGTTTAGTCGCAGTCTACATCAAATCAAGCTAGGAAGTCTAGAAACACACCAAAAAAATATAGGTTGTCGGATTTGTATTGTTTGAGAGAACAAGAAATTCGTGACAGCTTATGTGATTGTAATTGTTTATTAGTATGGGATAATGAACGCATTAAATACTGTCGCAATGTAGTTGTTGTGGATTCTCTTGAGCAATCTGATTCGCCTAGTAACGCACCCCGATGCTTCCGCCATCGGTTGGGGTGTGACAGTTAGGCCTAAAGGACAAAACGTATATGATATGAAAACATAAAGGACAAAATTCGTCAATTTTAAACATAAAGGATATCGCCTGAAAATTGGTATAAATATAAAGGACAATCCTTGAAATTCACTCATATATATATATATATATATATATAGAGAGAGAGAGAGAGAGAGAGAGAGAGAGAGAGAGTGGAGGGGTGTCTGAAAATTATTTCCCTATTTAACATTTATGAATGTAAAAAGCATGAATAATATACATTAATTTCTTTTGTTTGTTTTCTTAATTTGTCTGTTCCGTCGTCTTTCTCAATTTGTTTATCCCATGCATTGACGACACCAACGTGAGATCCTAGCCCAACGTATGACCCAATTTGCGGGCTATTTGAGTTCTCATCCTATCATTAACTGAAACGTGGGGAGAGTACATGGCCCATCACGTGAACATGATATGTGCCTATAGACCTTGGGCCCATGTACACATTCAATGAATACATCCCTTGTCCTACATATATTTCGTCTTTCTTTATATTGCAAAATATATATATATATATATATATATATATATTAGACCCCTTTATCAAAATATTTTCATTAGAAATTAAATTAAAATTAATATACAACTTAATGTTATGTCGATATTGGGGGGTCGTCCCAATGATGGATCATTTCCTACCGAGGCATGGTTTGATCCGGAGGGTAACCCGGTTTTACCCAACTGTTACCCCAGCAAGTCTCTCGTGTGGGGGCCGTATGGTTTCCGGGCGAAGGTCAGTCAGAGCGGCAGCCGGGGCCCGATCGAACATCGCGTCTGCGAAAGCTGGGCTGACGGGTAACCGTCCTTGACGGGGACCCGGTGACCAATGGTCCATATTGATATTGAAAGTCACCCTTCAAAAAAAATGTCATAGTTAGGTTCGTTTTTAAGGTAATAGTCAGTACTATATTTTATCAAAAGAAACGTTTCTTTTGTATATTCATATTTAATGGGTCAAGTTATTCTACAAAGCCTCCTAATTGTAAGAAGTGTAAGAAGGATTTATAGAGTGACAAGTGTCCAATAACCTAAAATTAAACCCACTACATCACCACCCAAAATCTAAACCCTCACCCCACCCCACCACCCCACCACCACCCAAAAACCTAACCCCCCCCCCCCCGGCAAAAAAAAAAAAAAAAAAACTATACCTCACCAAAAAACCTAACCCCCACCCCCCCCCCCCCAAAAAAAAACCTAAACCCTCTCCCGCCCCCCCCCCCCCCTAAAAAAAACTAAACACCCACCCCCACCCCCTCGGCAAAAAAAAAAATTGGGGGTGGGTGATTGGGGAGGGGGTGGGGATTTAGGTTTTTGGGTGGTGGTGTATGTTTAAGTTTTTTTTTTTTTTGTGTAGTGTGTTTTTTTAGGAGCCTTTGTACCTTTCTTACAATTAGGCTCCTTTTTATTTGATCCTAATCCCATATTTAATAACGTATAACATTAATTGAGCTAGTTACCAATATAAAATGAAGTAGGTGATAAGTTTTTAATACCAAAGGGGTTTGTTTAGAACGGTATATAGGGTGTGGTCATGACCCTTATGTTTACTAAGGGGGCATTTGTTTCGCTGAATGATTTGGAATTAGAATTGGAATTTGTATAGGAATTAGAATTTGAAGGAATTGGATTTGGAATTTAAACATTTCAATTGGAATTGGAAATTGTTGGAATTGGAATCTCAATACAATTTTTGTTGTGTTTGGTTGTCAAATGAATTGGAATCCATCACCCCGGCACCCACAACCACCAGTTCGGGTCGAAACCGTACAAGTCGAAACGGTTCGGTTCGGGTCGAAACGGTACGTGTCGAAACGGTACACGTCGAAACGGTTCGATTCGAAATGGTACGGGTCGAAACTGTTCGGTTCGAAACGACACTGGTCGAAATGGTACGGGTCGAAACGGTGCGGGTCAAAACGGTCGAAGATTCCAATGAATTTACTTTAATTCCTTCACATATAGGAAGGATTTTGAATTCCTTTAGTTAGAGGAATTTGAAGGAATTCATGCCTAATTCCAATTCTAATTCCATTGTCAACCAAACACATGAAGATTGGAATTGGGATTCCAATTCCATCAAATTTTGTGAACCAAACATCTTAAGAGATGGAATTCAAATTCCAATTCCCTTAAATTCCATTGAATTCTTGCGAACCAAACGCCCCCTAAGATTCTTCACATCGGTGTCATGCCACCCACTTCTAATCCATCATCCAAAACCACTACCAAATTCTCTTATTTTAATTTATTTTTGTGAAAAGGAAAAGGAAATATTGAAAAAGGAAAGGAGGCCCATGGTTGCCATGGTTTAATCAATGGAAGCCATGGTGGATGAGTCAAGGGGGTGGTGTAGCAATCCATTAATGGTCTTACGTGACGATTGATGACCCAACCCAGGCCCCCTACAGCCTTTAGCCACTATAGGGTGTGGTCATGATCCTCATGGTCACCATGACCTTCCACATCAGCGTCATGTTACTCACTTCTAATCCACCATCCAAAACCACTACCCTAAGGGGGTGGTCATGACCCAAACCACGACCTTTCCCTATGGTTGCCGTAGTTTAATCCAGGCAAACCATGGTGGACGAGATAAGAGGGTGATATAGCAATTTGTTAATGGTCCTACGTGTCGATTGATGACCCAACCCATGCCCCTACACCCTTCAGCCTAAGTGATTAGTTGAATATAGAAAGTTTAATCAGTCCATAAATTAAATAACTCACAACCTTAGAACCTAAATGATTAATAAATGGGAGGGATCGATCTAAAGCTGTCTGAAACCCTGATTTATTAAGCTGGTTGTTATTGATTGCGGTTAACTGAGATTAATTTAGCTAGATTGATACTCTGGTTTAATTGATTAAGGGTTGAAGATTGTTTCTAGGGTTTTAAGGATTAGGGTTTTTCGTCTTTTGTTCTTATTCACTTGCATGGTTCTGTCGTTGACTGAGGAGTGTGTTTGAATACGTTTTCCTTGTGCATGGAGAGAGATCGGGATAGGGGTTTGGAGGATTTAGGGTTTCAATCTTTTACTGAAAAGTTGCATGGGGATATTTTTATTACGTCGAAGGGTACTATTCCGATGCAGGTTCAAGAGACTCGTGATGGTAGGGGCTTGGAGAATCTAGGGTTTCAATCATTTGCTGATAAGCCTTCATTGTTTAGCAAGCCGATTAACATTGATGGTAACCCTATGATGCCTCGGCGTGGTGTTATTAACGTTATAGATGAATTGGAAAAAGTTACTGTTCCAGTTCCTTTGGTGTCCGATAATGCTGATGTTAGGGCTGATCAGACTCAATCATCATCATTGTTGGTGCACACATCTGTCGTCTTCGTCTTATGTCGAGTCTCAGTCTCATTGCGGATATGGAAGAGGATGATGTCACCATCTTTGATGATGACATCATACTAGTGATGTCATTATTACATCACTACATATGAGACAAAAATAGATTACATGTGATAGAGATGATTTCGTTCATGTGATAGATCTAGATTTCGTCTGTATGTTATTAAGATGAGGTTCGCTCATGTGTCATTGTAATAGTCTGGACCGCTCATATGTCCTAGTCTGGTTCGCTTATTAGTCAAGAGTTCTGGATCGCTCTTATGGCATGTCATACGAGCGGACCAGAATGTCTATATATAGTCTGAATGAGCGGATCTCAGTAATAGTTCTAGGGTGTTTGTCTTCCGGTGAGCCACGAAGTGCTGCCGAAGTGTTGTAAGGTCTGTAATCGTTTGCATATCAATATAAACAACAGTTAAAGGTGAATACGTGCTGAATTACGCCGAAACACTTGTTTCCGCCTCTTGTTTTGGTGAAAAACTCTTCTAACCGACTCGTTCGGATCCGAAACCGATCCTACAATCATCATCGACACCAGTCTCTTATGCTGAAAAGCTTCAGTCTAATGTGCGAAATAAACGAGAGGTTAATTTTAGACTCATTGAGTCAATGGAGACACGTGAAGATGCTGATGTTGTTATTACTAGGGAAGTTGTTAAAAAAGTTCAGGAAAGATTTGACAACGTCTTGTATGGTTATTTTCTAGGCAATCGACTACCTTTTCCTGTGGTAGAGTATTATGCAAAAAACGTATGGTCAAAGTTCGGTTTCGAGAAGATGATGATGAACTCCAACGGGTTCTTTTTCTTTAAATTCGATTCCAAAGAGGGAATGGCTAAAGTGCTTGAAGGGGGGCCTTGGTTGATTCGAAAAATGCCGTTATTCTTGAATGTTTGGACTCCTTCTGTCAGCCTTAAAAAGGAGGGGATCAAAGCAGTTCCGGTATGGGTTAAGTTACATAATGTTCCCATTGCGGTATATACGGATGAGGGATTAAGTTTGTTAGCTTCAAAGATAGGTAAGCCTAAGAGATTGGCGAGCTATACTGCGGATATGTGTTCTGATAATTGGGGTAGGAGTAGTTTTGCTCGTGCTTTGATAGAAATTAATGCCGATAATGTTTTGAAAGATCATATTGTTGTGGCTATTCGAAAACTAGATGAAGAAGGGTATATCACGGAAAAAGTGGATGTGGAATATGAGTGGCGGCCTCAGCAATGTTCTATGTGTTGTGTGTTTGGCCATACTGATCAATCCTGTGTGAAGAACGTCAATAATAAAGCAAAACAAGTGGTAGTTGATGATGATGGATTCGTTATGGATAAGAGGAAGACGGCCAGGCAGGGTACAGCCTTTAAGAAGCAAAAGACGAAGTTTGTGTATAAACCTAAGATTACCAAAGCTGGTCCGAGCACCTCTGGTACGAAGAATGATGATCAACGAAGTATGGGGGAGGGTTCGAAGCAACAGCCGGTGTAGGGGGGGGGGGGTCACTACTCGAAATTCTTTTGAAGCTTTAGTTTCAAATGAGGGCAATGATACGGATGAGGCCCAGCAACAGCTGAAAAATACAAACAAATCTGGCGGAAAAAATGGTCGAGCTGATGTCAACATAACAAGTGGTAAGCATGTTCAATCTGAGGAGGTTTTGGAAGCTACGCCTACGGAGATGTCAGCTTTCATGGGTAACGATAAGCCTGTGCACACTTCTGAGGGGGCAAGCACTCCCGTTTCTACAGGTTTAAATGGGTAGTATTATGTCCTGGAATATAAGAGGGTTGAACCGCCCCTTGAAACAAAATGAGGTTCGTTATATTGTAGCTGAAAATAAATTAAATGTTTGCGCGTTGCTTGAGTCTCATGTGGATGTTTCTAAGCTAGTTGACGTTTGTCAAAAAGTGTTTCGGAATTGGAATTGGACCTCTAATGGTGGCTTATGTAGTAGGGGCACGAGA
Source organism: Helianthus tuberosus (assembly GCA_030545235.1). Classification (NCBI taxonomy): domain Eukaryota; kingdom Viridiplantae; phylum Streptophyta; class Magnoliopsida; order Asterales; family Asteraceae; genus Helianthus; species Helianthus tuberosus. Next base: position 43,253,132 of record CM060426.1, on the reverse strand, counting down.
ATTATCCTGGGGTGGAATCCAGATATGGTCGATGTTATGGTTCTTTCGCAATCGGATCAAGTCATTCACACGCAGATCTTATTTAAAGCTGATAGTAAGGTTCTATTTTGTTCGTTTGTGTATGCGGAAAACAAGTACCAGGATCGTAGAAGCTTATGGGAGAGTCTCTGCAATCACAAGGGTTTGTGTCATGACAAACCTTGGGTAGTGATGGGAGACTTTAACTCAACGCTACACCTTGAGGATTCGTTGTATGGCCCGTCTAATCAAACGATAAGCATGAATGATTTCAATGATTGCATCCAGTTCACGGAGTTGTTTGATGTTAAAGGTCATGGCCTCCACTATACATGGAACCAAAAACCAAAAGAGGGAGTTGGGCTTCTTAAGAAGATAGACCGTGTTATGGGTAACATTAAATTTCTAGATATGGTCCCGGATGCTTTTGCTATGTATCATCCTTTTCTTGTGTCTGATCATACGCCATGTATCCTAAAAATGATTACTATGCATGACAATAAGCCAAGGCCGTTTAAGTTTCCTAACTTTATAACCTCAAAGCCGGAGTTCAGGAAGTGTGTGGAGCTAGAATGGTCGAAATCTGTTCAAGGTTTTGCTATGTTTTCGGATACTAAAAAACTTAGAAATCTCAAACCTCATCTAAGGAAGATTTTAAACAAGCAAGGCAACCTTCATACCAAGGTTACCGATCTTCGGAAAAAGCTAGATGATATTCAGATTAGGCTTGATGAAAACCCAATGGATACTAGCATTCGGCAACTAGAAGCGTTGTGCCTTAAAGAGTTTCAGATTGCGGCGTATGATGAGGAGTGTTTTCTTAAACAAAAGTCGAAAGTGGAATGTTTATGTGCTGGTGACTCGAATACTAGGTTCTTTCATAATGCTATTAAAGGTAGAAATGCTAGGAGTAAAATCCATAGTGTTAAGGATTGTGACGGAAACCGATATGAAGGAAATGGGGTTGCGAATGCTTTAGTTGTTCATTACTCGAACTTTTTAGGTGTTGATGATCAAGTTGAAAGCATGAATCTTGATGATCTCTTTGTCAATGTTCTCTGTCCAATCGATGCAAACAATATGGTCCGCCAGGTTTCTCGTGAGGAGATTAAATCGGCAATGTTTAATATTGGTGAAAATAAGGCCCCGGGTCCAGATGGATATACTTCATCGTTTTTTAAACAGGCTTGGGATATTGTTGGGAATGAAGTTACGGATGCGGTGTTAGCTTTTTTTGAGAATGGTAAAATTCTTAGACAAATAAATCACACTATTTTGGCATTGATTCCTAAAAAAGAAACGCCTGACTCTGTTTTGGATTATCACCCTATTTCTTGTTGTAATTTTTATACAAATGCATAAGCAAGATCATTACGGACAGAATTAAGGGAAGTTTGGATGCTCTTGTTAGTATCAACCAGTCCGCGTTTGTGCCTGGTAGGAAAATCTCGGATAATATCCTCCTCACTCAAGAGTTGATGCACAACTATCATCTAAATCGTGGCCCAGCTAGATGCGCTTTTAAAATAGATATTCAGAAGGCCTATGATACGGTTAATTGGGCGTTCCTGAGATCCATTCTTGTTCGGTTTGGGTTCCATCAAAAAATGGTAGATTGGATTATGACTTGCGTTTCGACAGCTTCCTACTCTCTTTCTGTTAATGGTCACCTTCATGGTTACTTTCCTGGTAAGAGGGGGTTGCGTCAGGGGACCCGATGTCGCCTTATCTCTTCACGCTTATTATGGAGGTATTCTCCTTATTGCTTCAACAGGTAGCGGCCCCTAACTCGTCTTTTAAATTTCATCATCAATGTGCCAAACAGAGAATTATTAATGTGTCGTTTGCGGATGATCTATTCATTTTCGTGCATGCTGACACGGGTTCGGTTAAAAAGGTTAAAGAGGCGTTGGAAACCTTTACTAGTATGTCTGGATTAGTACCTAGTCTTTCAAAGAGCACGGCTTATTTTTCGAATGTCCACAACTCGGTGAAGCAGGAAATTCTATCATTGATGCCGTTTCAAGAGGGTAGTATTCCTGTTCGGTATCTTGGAGTTCCTCTAATCTCCACTAGGCTCATTTTTAAAGATTGCAAAGTTCTGATTGATCGAATGGAGAGCAAAATAAATAACTGGATGACTAAATCTTTATCGTTTGCGGGTCATCTTCAGCTTATTAACTCGGTTCTGTCTTCTATGCATATTTATTGGGCTTCTGTTTTCATCCTTCCTGCAAAGGTAACAGCTGAGCTGGAGAAAAGGATGCGGCGTTTCCTTTGGGGTACTGGATTACAAGGTAGGGTTCGAGCTAAAGTAGCATGGACCGATGTCTGCTTGCCTAAATCAGAAGGGGGGGTTGGGTATTCGAAGTGTGATGGAAGTGAATAAAGCTCTCATGGCGAATCATATCTGGAGCATTATCTCTAAAAGAAACTCTTTATAGGTTCAATGGATTCACTCGTATAAGCTAAAAGGTCGGTGTTTTTGGGATGTCCCGTCACGTGATAGCATGAGCTGGGGATGGAGGAAGATTTTGTCCATCCGTAACTTGGTTCGGCCTTACATTGGGTTTTCTATTCGAAGTGGTCATCAAGCTAATGCCTGGAGTGATAATTGGTGTCCTTTGAGTCCGATTAGTTCTTTTATTTCTCCTAGAGTGATAGCTAATGCAGGGTTTAATATGCAGTCTTGTGCGGCGGATCTTTTGGATGAGCTGGGTAACTGGAAATGGCCACAAGCGTGGTATGACTTATTTCCGGTTCTAATCAATCTCCTCCTCCAAGTCTAGTGCAACATGTGAACGATAAACTCACCTGGAAGGATTTGCAAGGTAAAGAGTCTTATTTCAGTTCAGCTCAAGTGTGGAATAACATTAGGCCTCGGGTTGATGTAGTTCCTTGGTCTAACATGGTGTGGTTCTCACAATGTATTCCTCGTTATTCGTTTCATATGTGGTTAGTGATCAGAAACAAACTCAAGACTCAGGATCGTCTAACCGTGTGGGTAGCTGGTAGCGATACGAATTTGAGGCTCATGTGTTGTCCTCTATGCAGATATGATCGAGACTCTCGTGACCACCTATTCTTCCAATGTGCTTTTGCGTCACAAGTGTGGAACAATGTTAAAAAGATGGTGAATTTGGATAGTGTAGATGACTCTTGGCAAGCCATTGTTGCATGGATGGAGCAAAATGATGGCTCTAAGAAGAGTGACATTATTATTTGTAAGCTCGTAATTGCGGCATCTTCATACTTTATATGGAAAGAAAGAAATAATAGGCTGTTTTCTAACATCCACAACACGGTTGCTACGGTTACGGAATGGATTAAGAGCACTGTCCGGTTGAAGATCATGGGGTTCAAGTTTCGAGATGACACTTGCTGTCGAAGGACCGTTAAGGCTTGGAAGATCGATAATAGTGAGGACCAGGGAGACCCAGGCTAGATGTGAATCAAGTTTTTCGGTCTTTGGTGCTTTATGCTTGGTTGTTTTGTTTTTGTCGGTTTTGGTGTCGTGTTTGTATGTGGCAAACTGGTTGTGTGGTTTTGTGTTTTATCCTAGATTTGGCATGTCAAGTCTAGTTGGTGTGTCAATTTAGGCTCACCCTTGTACTGATTTGGTTGATTTATAAAATTCACCGGGGTAACCCTTTACCCAAAAATAAATGATTAATAAATGGGTGACACGTGTTCAGATTAACAAATTTTATTATGTTATATTTATATTTTTTGTTAGATATAGCATATAAAGTTATAAATAGGTTTTAATAATTCGTAGGGCAAATACCATAAGAAAACAACATATGTTATCATTTATCTCATAGAAATCCGTCAACAATTTTTTGAACGCAAAAAATCAACATACTTTCTATTTGTCTCACAAAAATCACTCAATAATGTTTTGAACATTAAAGTTCATTCACAAATTAAATTTGAACAGTATTATGACAACAACTTTTTTTCAAACAACTTGTTACATGAAGTTATGTTTCAACGTAAGATATTTTGAAAATTCATAGGTCATTACTACGGAACCAACAAAGATGAAAACCGAAAATTGAACAAAAACGATTAAACCCGAACCAAACAAAATGAATTCAGTATATGTGTAGCCCAATAAACCGAATAACCAAAGTGAACCTCACTTTATATCTAGTCGAATAAACCCAATATTATGAATTTCTTGAATTTGGTTGAAACCGAAAACCAAATCTATTTCTAACTCGATTTGAGATTAAGTTTTGAAGTACTTAAATCTGTTTGCTTTGGTTCGATTTTTGGTTTAACCGAAAAAATTTCAAGCCGGATAAAGGGAACCAAATAACAGAATAGTTGAAAAGAACCGATGAAAACTTCTAACAGTTCCAAGTTGTTTTATTTTTTATTATTTTGTTTTCATAATATCGTTCAAAGTTAACATGTGAAGGGACATTAATGTTTAAAAATTGTTGAGGGACTTTTGTGAGGTAGAATATAAAGTATGTTGGTTTTTCATGTGAAAAAAAATGTTAAAGGACTTTACGAGAAAAATAATAAAGTATGTTGGTTTTTTATGATATTTCCCCAAACTTTTATGAAGAATATTAAATCGTAGTAGAAGCTATGTTAGTCGTGTGCCATCATATATTAGCTATACTAAAACAAAACAATCTTATGCCACATGGTATAAACTTAAGCCTATTATGCCATGTAACAATCCCTTACTCCACCTCTCTTTGTTTTAGGGGGAAATTATTTTGCTTTATTTATCTTCCTCATTTTAATGACATTTCTTATTTACTGTATCTTTATATTTCTATACTATTTAAAAGATATCTACTAGATATGACATTGATGGAAAAACTTATAATTAGAGTTGAATATACTTGTTAAGTATTCCCCTTATGAAAAGATGAAATTTGTTAATATTCTACTCTATAGTTTAATAAAAAAAGCACATTATTTTTGGATCGTGATTCTGGCATATAGACTTTTATTGATTATTGCGGCGATTATTGCTTTAGTATCATAGTAAGATGGCTTCCAAGGTAACAAAGAAAATTTAATCACGTATACATATTCTTTTTTTAAAATATGTCAATTATCATAAAATATATATTATAATTGTCACATAAGCAAATAACATTAGTACATTACTTGATGGTAGAAAATTGGATGCTGCAGATTTCAATAGATATTCTACAAATCCTATAAATTTTGATAAACCAGACTCTTGAAGAAGGTGATCTCGATCTCCATGCTCCCGTAACTCGAGTGAAATGTGTTTTATATTATTTTACAAACGTTGCTCCTAAGTCCGAAACACACTATAAGTTCTATATTGGAAAAAAAAAGTCATATAAATGAATGAAAAAACTAATTAAAGTACCTGGTCTGAATATTGCCAGTTCCAGATGATTTTTGTTTTAGCAACAAAATGGAGTTTTGGATGAATGATCAATGTAGTTTTACCGATAATAGAACCATAAAAGTGATCATCGTGGGTGTAACATTTGCAGGAATTCAACCGTTGCACACTTTGGATCGTTTCCGTAATTTGACATTTGCACATTTTATAATCGTTGTACGATTCCGAACATTTTCGTATTCAATAAAATCTTGTATTTTATTGGCGAGAATGCATAATGTCTATCGTTGTACAATTTCGATCATTTTCGTGTTCGATAGAGTCTTATACTTTATTTGCAAAAAGCGTAACCGTACGATCGAACAAAACGATATCCACGACATTTCCAGACAAAATCCAAGTTACACATGCCTTAACACCTTTATTTAACCTAAATATTAGGTTAAAAGGGGTTAAAAGTGACAAAACGCGACAATACAAGTCCAGGGGCCAAATCTGCCAAAAATGCCAAACTTCTGCCCCAGCCTTGGCTTACGGACCATAAGGGAAACCCCATACGGTCCGTATGGAGGTGCCAGCAACAGAATTTTGGCAACAGCTACCTGGCAGCTTCCCAGCCCATTTCTTGGCCCCCAAGTCGCGATTTTTGCCACATTCCACCTCTATTTGACACCTAAGAGGACACTAATCAGTCCCTTGACACCTCATGGGGCACTTCTCATGAAATTAAGGCCTCTTGATCACTATAAATACGTGATCAAAGCCGACAATTCAACTTGCACATTTTCACAAATTCTTTCTCCCTCTCTTGGAGCTTATTTCCAGCTGATTGGAGGCCTCCTACTTGAAGTTCTGAAAGTGTTCTTCAACACAAGTAAGTACTTTCCTTAGTTCTTTCATTATTTTAGCTATTTGAGCTAAAAGTCAAACAATTTGACTTTCGGTTCTGACCATTTTTGGTCAAGTCAAAGTTCAATTGAACTTTGCAACGTGATCGTAATCACGAAGGTTATACCACGTTTACTAAGCAAAGTGACGAGTCAAAGTTTTATTAATTAAAAGTAAAAAATGCACAAAAGTGCAATTTATGACGAAACTATTTTCAGGTTTTAAAACTTAAAGTTTTGACACCAAAACAGTTTTATAACTTAATTAGACATGTTCCAACATGTCTAACTCGTCATTTCTAGTTTAGTGCTTTTATTTTAGTCGTAAGTCGAGCGGTTTGACCACCGCTTTAACTTTCGAATCTGACCCTTTGGTCAATCTTAGGATTCGACCAAGCGCATTTTTATGACCATAGTTATATAGGGAATAACCCTCTGAGGTTATACCTTATGGTCATATGGTTTGATTAGTTATATGATGAGTTGATTTTTATGTACTTTAAAATGACCAAAACGCCATTTTTGTGCATAAATTGATTTTAAGCATATGATGTAACACCCCAAAAATATTAAAAAAATAAAACTAGGAATAATTAACCTAGTTAAAATTATGTTATAGAAAAATGGGGAATCAAGGGATTTTAACCCATTTTATAAACCTTAAAATAGAGGGACCAAATTTGACATAATGGAAAGTTAAAATTTTAAAACATGGGATAAATATAAACACACACATATGTGTGTGTTCTGTAGTCGATTAAAACACAGGGCAAGAACAGAGTTCACCCACCCATTAAACCCTAAACTCATCCAATTCTCACAAAAATCAAAGAACGAAACAGAATTGAACTTGATTCAAGGCTAAATTCGTGATCACCATAGTTAGTAGATCACAAGGTATGTTTAATTTTGATATTTGATGATGTTTTGATTTCTTATGAACTCCCATAATTGAAATTCTTGTATGAAAGTTTGATGTTATGGCATAATTGATGTGATTACAAGTCTAGGAACAAACCCTAGATAAGAAATTAGTGATTTTGTATCATAACTTAGTGAATTGATGATTTATCATATATATAGCATATGGGATTTTGAGTAAAAGGATGAACACTTGGATGATAGTGATGAATTGATGTTATTTGATTGTTAGGACACAATTCTAGGTGTTATTTATGCATATAAGACATATGATTTAGAATATGATGAATTAACATGGTTAAAATTATTAATCATGAATATGATAGTGTTAGTATACTAATTTCGCCCACAAGATGTTCGACAAAATGCTTAAATGAACTTGAAATAAGTGAGAAATATGAAAGAATCACTTAATTGATTAGTTAGAAGCATTATGTGTCGAATATTGAAATATGAGTTCTAAGCGATATGTTCGAATTGAATTCTATAGGCAATTTGGGTGGATCATCAAGTAATCAAGGAGGAACGAATAATCGTTTAAAGGGAAAGCTTTAAAGGTACGCGGCTATACGCTTCGTAAATTTTCGCTAGTATCTTTATGTTTATTTACTTTGAATGATAATTGAATTGTTATGAAGTTTGGTTGTTACTAAAACGGAGGATTTACGTATGTAATAACCGAATGGAAATCAGAAAGTAATACATAAAAGATTTGTCTTCACCAAGTGATGTAAGAGTTTAGCCAAGCATGACCTTTGTTTGACAAGAACTCTTACGATCGATCTTGGATCCCGAGACTACTACACAATCTAAATGATGGAAGATGGTGGTGGATGATGGTGTTGTAGTGATGGTGGAGTTTGGCAAGTGTGAGAGAAGTGGTTTGCCAAGGGATGGATTGGAATGAAACCAAGCACCCCTATTTATAGCTGAAGACAGACGCTCAAGACGGCCCGTGTCCGCCTGGCATGACCCCGTGGCCATCTCTCTCTCTTCCTCATTAACTGTAGTGTCAGGTCTTGTACTAACACGGCCCCGTGTGTCAACGGCACGGCCCGTGGCCAATGTACTTGTTGTACTATCTCAGATTCTGCGAATCTTAGAGTTGACCATGCCCCGTGTTGCCTTAGCACGGCCCCGTGTTGGTTGTCTGTTTTGTCCTTTGCTTTTGTCATTTTTCTGCAGAGATTCCTGTCCTGAGCACGACCCATGCCTGGTGGGCACGACCCCGTGTCAGGTCTTCTGATCTTGCCATTTTCTTGGTTTGGATGTGGATTGGGGCTTGGCGAGTTGCGTCAATCCTCCTTCTTTGTATTCATGTTGGTTTTTGCTGTTATTTTGCTCCTTTTGAGCGTTTAAGCTCTTTTGACCCTGTAATTTAAAAAGGAACAAAGAAACAAACTTTTTCCAACATTGGTACCGAAAAAGGGTTGATTTTAGACCATATTTAATATAATTTATATGTTGTATTTTACGTACATCACCGTCGCACACTAAACTCTATTGCATTTGGAGACAAATAAGAAATTTGATGCAAAGTTTGGTGTCTACTTTCTAATATTTCTTGGAGTTTAGCTTACTCTAATGTATCTATTGAAAAAGTGATCATCTCTATTAGTGTGTGTTTTACATAATTATAGTGTATAATTATATAGACACTTAGGGAGGAAGGGGCACTCTAGGGTAGTACCCTTGCCACAATCAACCAAATCCTGCCATGTCAATTTTCTTTCAAAGTACCCATTTGCCATAAACTACTGGCGGCACCTACTCATGTCATAAACTATTTTTTTTACTTTTAAAAAAGTCAAATGTAATATAAAACTTAAACATTACATAAAAATAAAACACAAAATTTAAACATAACATAAAAATAAAACATTAAACTTAAAAATACATCCTAATAATTTGCCACACCAAAACGTGGTCAAAGTCCTCGTCATAGGTGTGTTTGTAGTCCACAAGGGCTACTTGAATGGCTTCAGATTCCAAGAGCTCGTTGTCGGGATTTTCCACATTCATGAACCTTCCATGAAATCTTGTACATTTGAAACGGATAAACGCGAAACGTGAGTTAAGTTGATCCACGCTTCGGTTGGTCTCACCAACATGAAGAAAAATTGTTGGAAGACCCGGTTCCAAAATGAAACCCTTCTACTAGTAGACACGCTTTCATGATGGGTTGCGACATAAGACATAGCCAACACAATGTCTTCCTCTTCGGTCCACGAATTCCTTGACGTTTTGAGAGGAATTTTTTGTAGATAGACATAAAAATTGAGAGAGTTTATGTGGATGAGGTAAATTAAAATAATGGAATGGGTAAGTTAAATAAAGAAAGTTATTTGATTTTTTTAAGGAACGGTCAAAACTTCAAATTTAACGGTACTATTTACCTTGAAAACGTAATATATCACACTGGTTTGAGTTGTCTTCCGCTGAACCCGCATGAATGGCGGCGGTGTTCTGGCTCAGGTTCAAACCTGTGATAGCCTAACCCGTGAGTGCCCCGACTACCCTTATAGCTCTCGTCTAAAACATGCATGTCGCATTATGATTGGCAGCTACTCTTAGCACCAGGGGCGGACCTAGCATATAACGAGCCGTAACACGAGCTACGACTCAACTTTGTACCGGTAGTGTAATTTTTCGATTTTTATACAAAGGACACCCCTAAACAACTACGAGGACACCCCTAAAAAATTGTAAGCCCAAATTGCAGTTTATATAGCCTAACCCAAATCAGTTTACACAATTGTTACAAGTTTTGAACCAATTGTTATTAAAGCCCAAATCAATTGTTAATGAAGATTGTAAATAATAAGCCAAAATCAGTTGTTATTGAAGATTGTAAATAATAAGCCCAAAGCCAGTTATATGTTAGCCCAAAATACTTATTAAGCCCTTTGAAGTTTGAATGCGCGACACAAGGAATCCGAACGTCGACGAACTGCTGTTGTGCTGAACGACGCAGAAGTGGGCTGAAGTCGTTGCTGATCATTGATCAGATCATCCAAGAACAGGCAACAATCAACATCGATTAGTTGATCATCCGCAAATTGTTTGTGAATTGTGACTTGTGAGTATTGTTTATTTCTTTTCTTCTTGAGTTCTTGAATTGATTGATTGTTAGATTAGTTGTATTCTTGGTAATTTTATATGTTTATACTTTTCTAATTTTCATTGTTAAATTAGGGATTGTTGTTCAATCTTGAATTCTTTGAAGTGATGACGAAACCACATTCTAAAAAACAATCTTTAATTGGGAACTTTTTCAAAAGAAAATACGAATGAAAATCGGGTTGGTGATGATGATATAATTCCGAATGAAACAACTCCTCCGAATGTTGATAATGATAATATCCAAGAAAATGATGACGTTGATGCAAGTCTGAATGATACGAATGACAATATGCAAGAAAATGTTGATATTGGTCCAAGTAATCCTACAACTTCAATTCCAACAACACGAGGTATTATTGATTTGAATGATCTTTCGTTGGATCCATATGATAGGCCACCTATTGCTAGTTATCACCTAAATCAAATAGATGACATAAGAAGAGCATATCTTGTTAAAGGGGCTTTTCAACCGCGTAGTCATAAATTTCCTATTAGAGACTTTTATGGAAAAAAAGACGTTTTATTGTTAGTTGGTTTAATGATTGTAGTTGGTTAGAGTATAGCATCAAAGCACACAAAGTATATTGTTTATATTGTTACTTGTTTAAAGAAGATGTTGGTAATCAAGACGGAAGAGATACATGGTCTTCTAGTTCTAAAGGCTTTTGTGATTGGAGTAAAAATGGTTCATTAAAGGAACATGTTGGGCATGTTGATAGTCATCACTTAAAGGCGGCACAAAAATGTCACAATCTCATGAATCAAAAGAAATCCATGGACGAGAATGTAAAGAAGTTGACTGAAGAAGAAATGATTGCAAATTATTATCGATTACTTGGTTCTGTTATGAGTGCTAGATTCTGTTTAGAAAACTTTTTACCATTTCGTGGCCATGATGAATCGGAAGAATCTAATTCTCAAGGTATTTTTCTTTCGGTGTTAAACTTGATTAGTACTAACCACCCGGAGATTGGTAAGTACACATTAGGGAACGCAAAAAAAGAACAATAAATTGACATCACCAAAGATATAAAAGGAGATTTTTTACATGAAGTAAAAGATGACAATGTAATGAAATAATTTTAAGTTATGAAAAAAAAAGGAGAAAAAAATCAATATCCTTTGTATAGGAATTAGGAGGCTCTATATATACACAAAGACCGTAGTTGAATCAGACGGTGTAATTGAGGTTGCCCATCATCATCATCATCATCATCCATTATCGTCGATACCCACCCTATCTTCTCACTTTTATTCTCACTCAAATTTTAACAACCACTTCATTTCATTTCTCATTCAAATTCAACATTCAAACACCCACTCTGCCTCTAGGTATATCTATTTCTTCCTAAAATTCACTTTGCTAACTGCTACACGGTAATTCGATCTATCTGTTACAGATCTCTGTATATACTTGTTTTTTGATGTTGGATCTCTTGGGTTTTTGTTAATACTTTTTGGGGATATTTGTTTACCCTCTAATCTAACCAGTTTTGATGATCAGATATATATTAACTTGGTTCTTTTGTTTTAAATCTGGAAAAAGAAAAAACATATCTAGATGCTCAATTTTTATTTTCCCCTATGATTTAAGTTACTCTTGATTTTCTCATGATGTTTAGGGTTTTATTATGACATTCGTAGAAACTAGAAAGCTTTGATTTTGATGAATTGTATGTGTAGATTCATTTATTGGGTGTGTGGGTTTCAAATCTTGTGGTCTAATCTTGTACCTTTGGGCATCTTTGCAGAGCAAATCAGTTAAAGGTTCCAAAAGAACATTATATTGATCATCTTGTTTCAAGATTTTTTCCTACAAAAAGGTAATCCAAGTAAAACCATATTGATATTTTCGGTTTTTGATGTAATCGATTTCAAGTTCATCAAGATATTAACTTTGTTATATGTTCAGGTGTAACAACAACATGGGTCTTTCACCATATCAAACCCCATCAGATGCAGGTGTCCTGTGTGTCATTCTAGTGAACACAGCCATGTCAATATCCATCATGAAAGAAATCGTTCGCTCGATCCTTCATGTAATCGGTATCCATGTAGCATCATCAGAAGATTACGCAGCTCAAACGTTGACAGACTCGATCGAATGCAGAGGAACACCATCAGAAACTTACATGGAGGAGTTCAGAAGCCGAACACCGTCTGTCCTTTATGACTCGTTATGTCGCAGAACCAAACAAGAATGCTCAGTTTGTTTAGTTGAGTTTAACCCGGATGCGGAGATCAATCGCCTTTCGTGTGGGCATGTTTTTCATAAGTCTTGCCTTGAGAAATGGTTGAAGTTGTGGAACGTAACTTGTCCGCTGTGCAGGAACCAGATGATGATGCCGAAAGAGGTTGAAGAAAACACTTGCCCAATGTGAGATTGGGTTTTTTTGTGGTTTTAGTTTAGACTGCAAACTCGAGTTTTCGGATGTTTTTAGTGACCGCCCGACGTGTTGTAAGTAATGTAGGTGTCGTTGACTTGAAATTTACGCGCTTTGTATATAGAAATTGTGTAAGGTTTCCGGTGTTGTATGCACCTGAGAAACTGTTAGCTTTCAGTTTGTTTTTGTGTTTGTGTTTCTGGTTTTTGGTCTACAACAGAGTGAATAGCTGATTAGCTGTGATCTGTATGAACCTTTTGCAATTTTGATCATGTATTTCTAGTACCAGATGGATGAATGATCATTATTGTATTTTCGTATGTGATGATTGGATATGACTGCCGAATCCGGATACTAATGAATAATCAATGGTTCGGTCATCTGTATAAAGTTTATAAACTGGTTCCAGTTTGGTCCGAAACTGGGTTTGGAACAGAAATCGTACGCAGAAACAGGAAACCACGTGGATTTTATGAGTATTAACTTCCTATTCAAAATTCTTAGGTTGGGTATTGTGGGGTGAGGCCTGGTGCTACATCGGAGGGTGTGGGCGCTCAAAACCGTCATGGACTCACGGTCGTGCTCGGAGGGGGGGGGGGGGGGGGGGGAGGGGTCGCAGGGCGGGGGCATCGCGGGCGTGGGGGAAGAATGTGAACGTTGGTTGGTTGGGGAACGAACCGCTGCAAGGGTGGGCGTGGTTCACCACAACAGGGCTTGGGTGTGTGAACTGAGAAATCCCCTGTGCTACGTGGTACCCTTCTTTTTCACATTTTACATGAATCACAGAACATAAGTCTTATAACTGAATAATGCACCAGCCAGATCACAATATTCGAAATTTGTGTTCCATCATCGACTTCTTACGTATTAACAATTGTGTAGCAGCAGTGATTGATGACTAACATCATATACCAGGAAGCATATGGGACGGCTGTAAAACAGAGGACCGTCACCATTAATAACGTCAGAGACCATAACCAACTACCGGCGTGAGAATAAGTAAATTGTTATTATTGAAAGTAAAAACATCAAGAGTTCGGGAGCGGGAGGGTTATATTTACACAACCTCTCAAATGTGTCTTATCCGAGTCTGATCTTCCTTTGCATAGTTTTCAAGTGCCATTGATGCCAATTATCCATATAGTTGGGTTGGGTTGTCTATTACGTACAACTTTGGCGGTCGCTTTTGTGTCGGTTGACTTTTACGCTTTTCATGTAGAGACCAACCACTGTTAGGTCGCAACTCGTGGATGAGGGACTCGCTTCCCAGCATTTACTTTTATCCTGGTTGGTCTTTCCGTGTCCAGAGATTTGTATCTAAAGATCCTCTGACTGAGAGTTATGACTGGAACTTGAGTTCAATGACAAAAACTTGCATGCCAGGTTGTGTTTGATCGTCTGTGATTAGTCTTCTGGAACGGGGGCTAGTTTTTCAGGACACTAGTGTCCGGACAGATGTAGTCATGACTTGTATTTTGTTACAAGTGTTGGGTAATTGGGGTGTTACCACTTCATTAATTGTTTGATTGGTTGGGTTCACATTATCACTCATTGCATCAACAAGGTTCAAGTATTTAGTTGTAAACTTGTTTCAACCTCCTACAACTATTTCTATTCACAGAATCATTGTTACCTAGAACTAGATATTACTTATTATCTGCAAAAGCAAACTTTATGATGTAACGATTTGCATGTATCATTACCACAAAGTATACATACCATTACGCCCAACATTTTAAACACAGTCTTAAGACCAGTTTTCTGTTAGAACCTGGTCCAGTCTTCTGAGTAGATTTACTCCTCATTTTTGGTCTCCGGTCTGGTGTGGCCTTGACCCTGTGACCACCCTAGTCCTTTTGAATGAATAAATAACGACTGTGAAATGACCACTTCTTAGGCCACCTAGCTTCTGCATTTCATTGTTTTACCCTTTTGCAATATTTAATTTAGCTTCTGCAAAGCTTTTCATCATTGTCAAAACGATGTAGTTTAAGCAGCCACGTGTACGAGAAGAAAATGGCCACAACCGACTACTATAACACTAGAATTCCCAGTGGATCTACTGTGGGCTGCAACTCAAAATGAATGCTTGAGTTTTGACACAAAGTATTAAGCTAAATGGTGCATCACAACAACAGTGACCGCATTTAACAAAAGTATCACATATAATATTATAACAACTGACAACTACATTCGGAAAAATAAATAACAAACCTTTTGTTTTGATTTAACGTGCTACTTAATTTAAACTGTCGTTCAAAAGTGTGGTTTTTTCACATGAGATATTTTAGAACCTCACATATGAGATCATCTAACTGAGGAACTGCATGTATTGATGCCATCCTTGCAGTCTCTGGTGAGATCATTGAAAGTTTCGATTTGCTTTTTGCCCCCTCTGTATCAACAGACGCCCTCATGTACCCATCAAACTCAACTGCAACGCAGTTAGTCAGCTTCGTCATTTCAGTATGCCACTCGCTAGTCTCATCCCAAAGATGCTGTATTCATCTAGAAAATGAGTGGAGTATTTGTCTTTCAAAGGGTCAAAAAAAGATGTGTCGGGTTCATCTGTTGCAATATACAAATTCCTTCCATCATCAACTTTGTCTTGCAAGGAGGAAAGAAGGGCTGCGGGTGAAGTATCTGCTGCAAGATTCGGCCGATTTCTAGCCTTCTCTCCTCTCACAACATGAACGGAGTCGAAATCCCAGTTCATTTTTGCTACTATTGCGGAAACTTTGTCCATCAATCTTCGGGATTTCCATATCAAGTGCCATGGTCATTGAATAACGGACTCTGCTTCACCTTCGCACACTCCGTACCAGTAATTATCAGGCTCCACGCTCCCAAACTTTCTCAATATCAATGTATCCTTCACACCTGCCATCTTCATTGGGGTGACCCTGAACTCCTCATCAAGCGAGATACTTAACCCGTCTTTCCGATGCCACTTGTTCCAATCTACCCAGAACTGACCTTGATCCAAGACGGATGCAGACTCCTTCAAATGCTCAAAATCAAAGTAATACCTGAAATCCTTCCCTTCTTCGTCTTGACCCGACTTGGTATAAACCGATGACAAGCAAATACTCAAATCCATCACGAGCGTTTGATTCAAATACTGAGCTTCACCTAACGCACACATAAAACTCCATCCATGCTCTTGCACCTATCCCCACCACCCTGGTACAACAAATACCGAAAGATTTTTCCGACTCAACAACAGGGAGAGAATCGTTCACACTTTCACCAACCACCTGAATACCACTACTACTCTTATCATCTTCACCCAATGGAAACCCGGGCTTCTGATGCTTCCTAGCTGTCACACCCCCAAAATCCACATCACCGCTTGGAGGCGTGACTGACCAGGATCAAGCCACCAATCATATTGAACATAACAAGTAATAAGTAAAATTCAACCACACAATATGAAAGGTGTTTCAAATAAAAAAACGTAGTTAAGTGTTTAGCGGAAGCATAATTATAAAACCCAATGTAAGTATTAAGTATGAAATAAAGGAATGTTTTTGGCATGGCACACACTGCCATGTCCCACAACGACCGCGCCTCCCTGTGCAAGCTCCATGAGTATCTAACGACCTGCAAGGCATGTAACAACGAGTCAACAACAAAGTTGAGCGAGTTCACAGTTGGTTGTTTAGTTATAGCATTCGTTTCGTAAATCATATGTTCGTTTTGTAAACCATGTATCGTATTAATTCGTATCGCGGTCTCTCAGACATGTTTGCGAAGATTAGTGGGGGCTTCCCATGTGTTACTAGACCGTGCGTATCGACTACTACGAAAATGTAAGTGGTGCTCTAAGTCAATGTCTATCAGCATTGACCATTTGCCCTTAGTCCATTAGTACACGCCCGTCCGACTGGCACGGTGTGAGGTTTGTTAAACCTAATAGCGCTATTAACTAATGACCCGCTCGCCATAGGCCTCGGCGATTAAGTCGATATAAATGAGGGACTTCAAGATAGAGTTTTGGTCCAGTGTGAAATCTTGGCATCCTACCTACGGAGGATGGCCGTACGTATCCTACCCAAGGAGAATACGCGAGGTTGTAGTTACCGTTTAATTCATTAACCCATTCCCAACCCTTGGGAATCCCATGCCTTGGAGAGAGTGTGAACTTACCTTGGTTTGCTCGGTATGCTTAACTACTTGTTCACAATTAGTTCAGTCGAAGTCTATAGTATGCATGTTTACACAATCAGTTCACGTCTAGATAGTTCATGTATAAATCATGATCACTGTTGACATCTGTTGTCTTCGTCTTATATCGAGTCTCGGGTGCGTTGCGGGTTTGATCAAGTATGATGTCATCATATCCAATGATGACATCATAATGGTGACTTCAATGTTGACATCATCACATGACAACATCACAAAAGACAAAGCAAGTTACAAATCAGATTGTTAATTCACAAGAAGACAAAACAGATTGGTGGGTTTCGCTTCAAGACAAATAGGAGGTTTCGCTTCAATCGTAGTCAATGTGTTTCGCTTGAAGTGTTTCCAAGCGAACTCTAAACACTATAAATAGGATGTTTGTCATTTCATTTGTAACGATTGTCTCAGAGTGATACCGAAGTGCTGCCGGTATACCTTTTGACTGTAAACACTGTTATATCAATATACAAGTTGTTTAAATGGATATTCAAGCTGTTTCTACATTCGTTTCTTAGTTTCCGCCTCTGAAACGGATTAAATCTCTTCTGAACGACTCGTTTGGGTCACAAAACGATCCTACAAGTGGTATCAGAGCTCAGGAGGAAGAGATTTCGCAAAAACAGCTCGTTTTCATCACTAATTCTGTTTCTTCACCATTCTTTTTCGAAATTTAATTTTTTTTACGGTTAAAAACGGCTCAAACTTTCACACATTGTGCGCATACATGTATTAACAAATCCTGGAAAGTTTCAGAACTTAAATCGACTTAAAACCGGTTAAAATCAGTGTTTAGCTTGTAATGTGTTCGAATTTTGCTGATGTCATTGGCTTTCGCTTGAACAATCTGTTGGCTTTCGCTTGAAATTTTGGTAGTGGTTGAAGCGAAACACCGGCTTTCGCTTGAAATACGGGTGGGTGTTTGCTTGAGTTTACCTCGTGAGTCTCGCTTGAAATCAACACACCGCTTAGAAAGTTCATCGATCTATGTGACACGTTAAACAAGGATTGTCAGCTAGTTGGTAAATGATATCATGTGTCTTGGATAAGTTTACATATGTGAAAGGTCCAATGAGCATTTAGGGTTGATCAGGATTGTCGGTTCATTAAAGTCTTTATGTGACACATTGTCGGCATTTGGGTTCAACTTCCGATACAGTTTCATGTGATTGTGTTTATTGTTCAAAGCTCTCGGCCCAAGATCCATAAAGTGTTTGAGGTCCAATCAGATATAAGTAAACATTGAAGTTATTGGATAAGTGGATTTGTGTCAGCCCATGTGAACAACATTCTTCGGCCCAAGTGTTTTAAAGAGTGTTAGTTTTTTTTAAAGATATCAAGTTTGCATGAAAAATAGTGTTGGTTCTATCAAAAATCAGAATTCATGTGATCCTCTTAAATCCTCAAGTTTTGTCGGCTTGTGTCAGTGTGCATGTGTATTGTGTCGGCTTAGTGGGTTTATTGGTTCAATCAACATTTAAACAAAAAACAACAACACGGCATAGTTGCATATGAGATATTATTCAGGTCACGTATTTTGAATTGGTCAAGCCTAAATTGTCAACAACCCAAGTACATAGTTTGAATTTGATCCGGGTCATAGCTGTCCGCACAGTCTGTTAACCTTCAATCCGCACAGAATTATCACCAGTTCGAGTATCAGTTTTATTCTGTTAATTGATAAGTTTTTAAACTGATTGTTTGTTTGTCTATTTCAGGTATAGTTTTACGAGGTGAACAAGTTCATTCGAACGTGACTGTTTTGACAAACGTATTTCTGAATCATGGATAACGATTTTTACAACGCTTTTGCGACTTCGACTACTCCGGCTTCAATTGCTCAGAATATGAATTTGGAAAATGAGATAGGAACCACCCAAAAGCCCCCGAAATTGATGAGTATCGAAGAATACTACGGGTGGAAAGATAGATTCGAGAACTGGGTTCAGGCTAACCATCTTAGGTCATGGGAATGTATTTTGAAGAAATATGTTTTGCCACAGACTGATTTGAAAGTTGATAAAAAAATACATGAATTTAGTAATGAAGAACGTGATATGTATAGAGCTGAAAAGATGATGATCAGTCTGCTTCAACAAGCTATCAAAGAAGACATTTTCATTCTGCTACAGCATGACAAAACTGCAAAGTCAATCTGGGATGCACTTAAAGTCAAATTTGAGGGTAGCGAGAAAATGATTAAAAGCAAGAAGGCACTGTTAAAGAAAGAGTTTGATCTGTTCAGCAGTCTACCGGGTGAAGACACAAAGAAGCTGATTGAAAGATACTGTCACCTTGTGCGATCTATGTCAATGCTTAGTATAAAAAAGGAGTCTGAAGAATGGGTAGACAAATTAGCTGATGTGCAACCGCAAAAAGAGTGGGGAACTTATTTGATGATTCTGAAAAACACAGGGGTTTATGATTAAAAGCAAGAAGGCACTGTTAAAGAAAGAGTTTGATCTGTTCAGCAGTCTACCGGGTGAAGACACAAAGAAGCTGATTGAAAGATACTGTCACCTTGTGCGATCTATGTCAATGCTTAGTATAAAAAAGGAGTCTGAAGAATGGGTAGACAAATTAGCTGATGTGCAACCGCAAAAAGAGTGGGGAACTTATTTGATGATTCTGAAAAACACAGGGGTTTATGATGGGTTATCAATTGGTGAGTTTATCGAAAAGATTGAGGGTCAAGATTTGGAACAGCAGAAGATCGCAAGGATGAACAGTCCAAGTGGTCAACAGGATGTAAAGATGTACTACAAAGGTAGTATTCCGGTTCCAGAAGCTGAGAGAAGTCCGAAAATTCAGACTGCGTTTAGTGCTGGGGATTCCACAGAAAAGATTGATCAAAGTTCAAACAAAAGCAGCAGTGGTTTCTCATTATATCCGAGTGTTAATCCAAAGAGTTCATCAGAAAGCTTTCAGTCTCAAAGCACAAAGACAGGAAATGGTTATGTGATTCAGTGTAACATCGCTCTAAATCTTCCAGAAGGTCAAAGTTTTTCAGAAGACACTGCTAAAGACCACATGGCTCTACTTGGTTCAGTGTTGTTATCTTATGTGTCACACCCCCAAAATCCACATGCGGAATACCACCGCTTGGAGGCGTGACTGACCAGGATCCAGCCACCAATCATATTGAACAAGCATATAAGTAGTTATAAAAATCCAACCAATATAATTGGTGTTCAAACAAAACATAGTTTAAGTTGCAAGCGGAAGCATAAGTCTTAAAACCAAAACATAAGTTTAATTGTTTCAAAGTTTAACATGGCACACAGTCGTCCATGTCCCACAACGACTCTCTTCCATGCAAGCTCCAGCTAAGCACCTATTGACCTGCAAAGCATGTAGTAACGAGTCAACAACAAGTTGAGTGAGTTCACGGTTGGGTGTTCGTTTTAAGTTGTTTCGAAAACAGTTTCCTTTATCTGGCATCCTGCCGTGGGGGTTACCCCATAGTTGAAAACGTGACTTGTTTGTTCCCGGTTACTCTGGCTATCCAGCCGCGGGGGCTACCCCGTGTTAGTTATCTGGCATTTCGGCCGTGGGGGCTTCCCCATGTATACACTAGACTCGTTACCATATCGACTGCTGACTGTAGTCATGTTTATGTGCCCTGAAACTGTCAATGTCTATCATCATTGACGTGCCCCAGATCCATTAGTTCACGCCCGTCCTCTGCGGCACGGTGTGAGGTTTGTCAGACCTAAATAGCGCTATCTAACTAATGACCCGCTCGCCATTGGCCCGGCGATTAAGTCGATATAAAAAGGAGGGACTTCGTGATAGAGTTTTGGTCTAGTACGAGTTATCTGTCCGTGAGGACGAGGAATTACGTTCCTGAACCATTGCTGTCCTACCCAAGGAGGACGAGGAACCCATGTTCCTTAACCCCAATTCCCGACCCCTGGGAATCCCATGTTTTGTAGAGGGTGTGAACTCACCTTGGTTTGCTCGGTAGAAACACAGGAACGTTAAGTTTAGATGCTAGTGGTCAATCACGTCCTAACATAGTTGTACCATATAAGTCAGGTTCGCATTCAAGTAGTACACGTATGTTTCTAGCACATTGCATTCAAGTATCATTCATAACATTCACATTCAACAGAAACGTATAAGGTCCATGCCTTAGGCCCAACAGTCCGGCCCAATTATCTAAGCCCGTAATAGTGTGCAAGTCCAAATCAGCGTGTACATGCGTATAGTCTCGAGTCGCAACCAGGTGTTCTCGACTCGCAACCTGAGTCGCAAACTGCGATCTCGAGTTATCATGGTCACGGTCTCGAGTCGCAACAGGACTCGTAACCGTGGTTTCGAGTCATAAGGTTTGTGTGCTGATCAAGTGTGGTCTCGAGTCGAAACTATGGGTTTGCGACTCGCAACCTGTGTCGCAACCGGGGATCTCGACTCGTCATGTGGTGGTCTCGAGTCGCAACCGAAGGTCTCGACTGGACATCTGCTGATCGCTGGTACATGTACTAAACCAATAGAATTTCATGTTCATGAGATAATGTACTAACCAATGATATTTCATAAACATGTTTCCTTGTCTACTACTAACTAAAAATGGATCAAACAACAATTTTTCAAATATTCATATTATGTTCATATCATATTCATGTTGTTCTTCATCATCATTCATAAAAACCCAAATCAAACAAAACTCATGAACAACTCTTATCAACACTTAGACATATAACCGGATTTTTGTTCTTGATTACTAACATGCACCCTATGATATCAACACAATGAATTATCCTAACCGTGAACCTACCACAACCGACTACAAGCATTTGGTTTCCATTCATTAATCAGTCCAACTTGTATCAACATCAAAACCCATATAGAGCCGATAATACTCATTCCTAACATAATCAATACATTACCATACAATCATCATCATCATCCGAAATAAACACATAACATGCATCATTAACCTATAACATCACACATCAACACCTTTAATCATGAAAATACATGTGTTTGCAAGGAAATTACTAACCGGTTCAAGTATGGGTTCAAAGGTGTGAATGAAGCTTCCAAGTGGGTGTGTACGAGTTGGTCCGAGAGTCCTTGTGGTTGCCGGTTTGATCCGAGAGTAAAGAAGAGGAAAGGTGGTGCTTGATTCTCTAGGGTTTAAGGTTTGTAGGAGAAGGTGTGTGTGAGAGTGAGTGTGTTGTCCAAAGAAATGGCAAACATGGCTATCACTAAGGTTTATATACTTGTTCCACATTTGTGCACCCTAATGGGTCTTCGAATAGGCTAAGGGTGTGTGTGGCCCAATCCGGCCCACTGTTACTGTTCACTCGAGACCGCATGGTCTCGAGTCGGGTCCTTGGTTCTCGGCTCACATAACATATACACATACCATACATATAAGCATACATATATCACATAAAAGGTTCACTTATCATTAATCACACAAGTTAACTAGTCACATAACGTTCAAGCAGGTAACATCGAGATATAACGAAAGGTTCTAAATTTCGAGTTGTCACATCATCCCCAAGTTGAAAGAAATTTCGTCCCGAAATTTGGTAAGCACTCACTGAGGAAGCTAGTTAAGTTGTATGGTTTTCCTGGGGTGTCACATCCACCCCCCGTTGATCTGGAATTTCGTCCCGAAATTCCGTAGCTTCGGCCTCAGTAGTGGGTGTACTGTTTGTGAACAGTTGGGGATACTTTTGTTTCATCTGATCTTCGCGCTCCCAGGTGAACTCTGGGCCGCGACGTGAGTTCCAACGAACTCGAACGAGAGGTATTCTAGTGCTCTTGAGGACCTTAACATCCCGGTCCGTGATTTCGACTGGTTCCTCGACGAATCGTAACTGCTCGTCGATAGTGAGTTCCTTCAGAGGAACTACGTGGGTCTCATCTGACAGACACTTCTTCAGATTCGACACGTGAAAAACGTTGTGAACTGCACCGAGTTCCGCTGGTAAGTTTAGTCTGTAGGCCACCCTGCCTATTTTCTCAATGATTTCGAAAGGTCCAACGTATCGTGGGTTAAGTTTGCCGCGTTTACCAAAACGAACCACACCCTTCCAGGGTGAAACTTTGAGTAGTACCCGCTCCCCAACCTGGAGCTCTAGTGGTTTCCTGCCCTTATCGGCGTAGACTTTCTGACGGTCACGAGCTGCCGCCATGCGTTTTCGTATTTGAGCGATTTGTTCGGTTGTGTCTACCACATGTTCTGGACCAGTGATCTGACTATCTCCCACCTCTGCCCAACAAAGGGGTGACCGGCATTTACGTCCGTACAATGCCTCAAACAGAGCAGCTTTAATGCTGGTGTGGTAGCTGTTATTGTACGAGAATTCCACAAGTGGCAGGTGCTTTTCCCAGCGGTTGCCGAAGTCGATTACACATGCACGAAGCATGTCTTCTAGGGTTTGAATAGTGCGCTCGGACTGTCCGTCCGTCTGAGGGTGATACGCTGTGCTCATGTCTAATCGTGAGCCAAAAGATCTGTGCATCGCTTGCCACAGCTCTGAAGTAAAACGTGCATCTCTATCCGAGATAATGGAGGTGGGCACCCCGTGCCTCGAAACAACTTCCTTGAGGTATATTTCTGCAAGAGTGGAGAACTTATCCGTCTCCTTGATAGCCAAGAAGTGTGCAGATTTAGTGAGTCGATCCACGATCACCCAAATAGTATCATTCCCGCGCTGGGATCTGGGTAGGCCAGTGACAAAATCCATGGAAATTTGCTCCCATTTCCATTGAGGTATCTCTGGTTGTTGGAGTAGGCCTGAGGGTTTCTGGTATTCAGACTTGACTCTCGCGCAAGTCAAACACTTGCTGACATAGGTTGCTATGTGGGCCTTCATGCTAGGCCACCAATACGTAGTTTTGATGTCGTGGTACATTTTATCCGAACCAGGATGTACCGAGTAGCGAGACTTGTGTGCTTCATCCATCACAAGCTCTCGTAGGTTGCCATAGAGTGGGACCCAAACGCGTCCCGTCACGTAGTAAGCACCGTCTTCCTTCTGTTCTAAGCGTTGTCTTGATCCGCGTAGGGCTTCAGCCCTGACGTTTTCTGGTTTCAGTGCTTCTATCTGAGCGTCTCGTATTTGGGAAGGAAGACTAGAATGTATCGTGAGTTGTAAAACTCGCACGCGCTTAGGCGCAGTGTCCTTTCGACTGAGGGCGTCAGCCACAACATTGGCCTTGCCCGGGTGATACCTGATTGAGCACTCGTAGTCATTCAGCAGCTCGACCCATCGTCTCTGCCGCATATTCAGCTCCTTCTGCTTGAAGATATGCTCGAGGCTCCTGTGGTCGGTGTAGATGGCGCACTTAGTACCATACAGGTAGTGCCGCCATAACTTAAGTGCAAAAACAACAGCTCCCAGCTCTAAGTCGTGCGTAGTGTAGTTTCTTTCATGAATCTTGAGTTGGCGTGAGGCGTAGGCTATAACTTTATCTCGTTGCATCAATACGCAACCAAGACCTTGAATTGATGCGTCGCAGTAGACCACGAAGTCGTCTGTGCCCTCTGGCAAGGAAAGGATAGGTGCGCTGCAAAGTCTATCCTTTAGGTGCTGAAATGCCAACTCCTGTGCATTTCCCCATCGATAGACAACTCCCTTTTGCGTTAGTGAGGTGAGAGGCTGTGCAATCTTAGAAAAGTCCTTTATGAATCTCCTGTAGTAACCTGCCAGTCCCAAGAATTGGCGAATTTCCTTTGGTGTACGAGGTGCAGGCCAGTTCTTGATCGAGTCTACCTTGGATGGATCAACGTGAATCCCATCCTTGTTTACCACGTGGCCTAGGAAATGGACTTCTCAAAGCCAGAAGTCGCATTTCGAGAACTTTGCGTAAAGCTGTTCGGTTCGAAGGAGTTCCAGGATAAGCCGTAGATGATGCTCGTGTTCCTCCTGACTCTTAGAATAGATCAGGATGTCGTCGATGAAGACTATAACGAACTTGTCCAGATAAGGCTTGCACACTCGGTTCATTAAGTCCATGAAAACTGCTGGTGCGTTTGTCAACCCAAAAGGCATGACCAAAAACTCATAGTGCCCGTAGCGAGTTCTAAAGGCTGTTTTGGAGATGTCCTCTTCCCGGACTCTCAGCTGGTGATAACCCGATCTTAAATCAATCTTTGAATAGTAGCTCGACCCTTGCAGCTGGTCGAACAAGTCGTCAATACGCGGTAGAGGATAACGATTCTTCACCGTCACCTTGTTGAGTTCCCGGTAGTCGATGCACATTCTGAAGGTACCGTCCTTCTTCTTCACAAATAGTATTGGAGCTCCCCAGGGCGATGAGCTAGGACGAATGAAACCCTTATCCAAGAGTTCTTGTAGCTGCGTAGAGAGTTCTTCCAACTCTGATGGAGCTAAGCGATACGGTGCACGAGCTATAGGCGCAGCTCCAGGAGCTAGTTCCATCTGGAATTCGACTTGGCGATGTGGCGGAAGACCAGGTAATTCCTCAGGAAATACCTCTGGGTAATCGCGTACAACTGGAAAATCTTCTATCTTCTTCTCTTTCTCTGAGGTGTCAGTAACAAGAGCTAAAATGGTCGTGTGGCCCTTTCGCAAGCACTTCTGGGCCTTAAGGAGAGAGATGACGTTCTCAACGGCACTCCTCTTGTCGCCACGAATCATGAGGGGTTCACCACTGGAACCAGGAATGCGAACAACCTTCTCGTTGCAAAGAATCTCTGCTCGATGTTGGGATAACCAATCCATCCCAATGACAACGTCGAAACTACCCAAGACGATAGGAATAAGGTCGATAGAGAAGGTCTGGTCAGCAAGAACGAGTTTACAACCCTTGACTACGTGTGTGGCTTCTAAACTCTTACCGTTCGCTAGCTCTACAGTGTGCTTGTTGTTCAAAGGTGTTGGAATGCGCTTAAGCATTCGACTAACTTCTAGTGACATGTAGCTAGTATCGGCACCCGAATCAAATAAAACTGTAACGTAAAAGTCGTCGAGAAGGAACTTACTCGCCACAACATTGGGGTCGTTCCTTGCTTCGCCTTGGCCAATCACGAACGCCCGCCCCCTGGCGCCATTGTTGTTGTTGTTCCCATTGTTACCATTCCCCTGATTGTTGTTATTGTTGTTGTTGTTGTTCTGGTTCCTGTTCAGTTGGGGACAATCCCTCTTGAAGTGGCCCTCAGCTCCACACTGAAAGCACCCTTTGTTATCACCTTGCTGCTGCTGCTGGCGCGGGTTCTGTTGAGCTTGCTGACGGTTCTGATTGGTGGGGTATAAGCTCCTGCAATCCTTTGCAGTGTGACCAGGCTTGTTGCACCGATGACAGTTGCCCGTGGTGCATGGCCCGCTGTGATGCAGGCTGCAGCGATTGCATTTGGGGTGATTCCCTTTGTACCCACCGTGACTTTGACCACCAGATGATTGCTGACTAGGGCTCTTGTAGTCATCAGTCTTTCTCTGCTGAGACTGGGACTGAACAGAAGTCGAACCCTTACTTGAAGTTCCATCCCATTTCCGTTTGTTGTCACTAGAGGTACCAGAAGTAGTTGCAGCACCTATGCGTTTTGGTAACTTGTTCTGCTCCACCGCTTGGTCAGTAAGACGGTGAGCCAACTGAACAACCTGCTGGATAGTGGCGAGGTTTGCTGAAGTCACATGACTTTGGATTTCTGGCACCAAGCCCTTGAGAAAGAGTTCAATACGCTTAAATGGAGGGTCCACCATAGTAGGACACAGTAAGGCAAGCTCATTCGATCTCTTAGTATACGCCTCAATTTCTGACCCCGTCATCTTGAGGTTGAAGAACTCGACTTCCAGCTTATGAATGTCGTCCTGACTGTAGTATTCTTCTTTGATCATCTCCTTAAAAGTTTCCCATGGGGTGGCGTTGGCAGCAACCAACCCCAGCATTTGGACCTGAGCGTTCCACCATGTGAGGGCTAAACCCTCGAGAGTACCGGTAGCATACTTCACCCTGCGCGCCTCAGGGCATTCACACATTTCGAACACAGATTCTAGTTTCTCAAACCAGTGTAGGAGACCTACTGCTCCTTCAGTGCCGCTAAAAGTAGTTGGTCGGCAGTCCATGAAAGTCTTAAAAGTGCACACGGGTGGCTGAGCATGCTGACCTATCGTGGGTGAAAGAAAAGACAGAGTTTAACACAAAGGTTGGTTCACGAGAGTAGGATTCTAAAGATCCTAGAATGAGTTCGGACTGCATGATATACCTCCTGCGTGTGCAGCTGCAAGTGCTGCGGCAACCCGTTCGTTAATCAGAGCCGTCAACTGGGCTTGTGTCATGTTAACGCGTCCAGACATGATCTTCATATCAAGAGTAACACGAGTGAGAGGTTCACGAAAGTACAACGATAGGGTAGAGTAAGCACGCACGTGTTCAAGCAACAGTAGTTATACTAACCAAGCATACCATGAGCAATGTACTAGGTAACTAACAAATAGGCAATACACACACATCATATCACCTAGAATGTCGAGCCTTGCATGTGGAGTGAAGCGTCGTTGTGGATCGTAGAGCACTGTACAGGTTATAGTCTGATTTTAATAAAACCCTTTTTCCTTTATTAAAACCAAGTTCTCTATAACCAATTGCCCTGATACCAATCTGTCACACCCCCAAAATCCACCTGCGGAATGCCACCGCTTGGAGGCGTGACTGACCAGGATCCAGCCACCAATCATATTGAACAAGCATATAAGTAGTTATAAAAATCCAACCAATATAATTGGTGTTCAAACAAAACATAGTTTAAGTTGCAAGCGGAAGCATAAGTCTTAAAACCAAAACATAAGTTTAATTGTTTCAAAGTTTAACATGGCACACAGTCGTCCATGTCCCACAACGACTCTCTTCCATGCAAGCTCCAGCTAAGCACCTATTGACCTGCAAAGCATGTAGTAACGAGTCAACAACAAGTTGAGTGAGTTCACGGTTGGGTGTTCGTTTTAAGTTGTTTCGAAAACAGTTTCCTTTATCTGGCATCCTGCCGTGGGGGTTACCCCATAGTTGAAAACGTGACTTGTTTGTTCCCGGTTACTCTGGCTATCCAGGCGTGGGGGCTACCCCGTGTTAGTTATCTGGCATTTCGGCCATGGGGGCTTCCCCATGTATACACTAGACTCGTTACCATATCGACTGCTGACTGTAGTCATGTTTATGTGCCCTGAAACTGTCAATGTCTATCATCATTGACGTGCCCCAGATCCATTAGTTCACGCCCGTCCTCTGCGGCACGGTGTGAGGTTTGTCAGACCTAAATAACACTATCTAACTAATGACCCGCTCGCCATTGGCCTGGCGATTAAGTCGATATAAAAAGGAGGGACTTCGTGATAGAGTTTTGGTCTAGTACAAGTTATCTGTCTGTGAGGACGAGGAATTACGTTCCTGAACCATTGCTGTCCTACCCAAGGAGGACGAGGAACCCATGTTCCTTAACCCCAATTCCCGACCCCTGGGAATCCCATGTTTTGTAGAGGGTGTGAACTCACCTTGGTTTGCTCGGTAGAAACACAGGAACGTCAAGTTTAGATGCTAGTGGTCAATCACGTCCTAACATAGTTGTACCATATAAGTCAGGTTCGCATTCAAGTAGTACACGTATGTTTCTAGCACATTGCATTCAAGTATCATTCATAACATTCACATTCAACAGAAACGTATAAGGTCCATGCCTTAGGCCCAACAGTCCGGCCCAATTATCTAAGCCCATAATAGTGTGCAAGTCCAAATCAGCGTGTACATGCGTATAGTCTCGAGTCGCAACCAGGTGTTCTCGACTCGCAACCTGAGTCGCAAACTGCGATCTCGAGTTATCATGGTCACGGTCTCGAGTCGCAACAGGACTCGTAACCGTGGTTTCGAGTCATAAGGTTTGTGTGCTGATCAAGTGTGGTCTCGAGTCGAAACTATGGGTTTGCGACTCGCAACCTGTGTCGCAACCGGGGATCTCGACTCGTCATGTGGTGGTCTCGAGTCGCAACCGAAGGTCTCGACTGGACATCTGTTGATCGCTGGTACATGTACTAAACCAATAGAATTTCATGTTCATGAGATAATGTACTAACCAATGATATTTCATAAACATGTTTCCTTGTCTACTACTAACTAAAAATGGATCAAACAACAAGTTTTCAAATATTCATATTATGTTCATATCATATTCATGTTGTTCTTCATCATCATTCATAAAAACCCAAATCAAACAAAACTCATGAACAACTCTTATCAACACTTAGACATATAACCAGATTTTTGTTCTTGATTACTAACATGCACCCTATGATATCAACACAATGAATTATCCTAACCGTGAACCTACCACAACCGACTACAAGCATTAGGTTTCCATTCATTAATCAATCCAACTTGTATCAACATCAAAACCCATATAGAGCCGATAATACTCATTCCTAACATAATCAATACATTACCATACAATCATCATCATCATCCGAAATAAACACATAACATGCATCATTAACCTATAACATCACACATCAACACCTTTAATCATGAAAATACATGTGTTTGCAAGGAAATTACTAACCGGTTCAAGTATGGGTTCAAAGGTGTGAATGAAGCTTCCAAGTGGGTGTGTACGAGTTGGTCCGAGAGTCCTTGTGGTTGCCGGTTTGATCCGAGAGTAAAGAAGAGGAAAGGTGGTGCTTGATTCTCTAGGGTTTAAGGTTTATAGGAGAAGGTGTGTGTGAGAGTGAGTGTGTTGTCCAAAGAAATGGCAAACATGGCTATCACTAAGGTTTATATACTTGTTCCACATTTGTGCACCCTAATGGGTCTTCGAATAGGCTAAGGGTGTGTGTGGCCCAATCCGGCCCACTGTTACTGTTCACTCGAGACCGCATGGTCTCGAGTCGGGTCCTTGGTTCTCGGCTCACATAACATATACACATACCATACATATAAGCATACATATATCACATAAAAGGTTCACTTATCATTAATCACACAAGTTAACTAGTCACATAACGTTCAAGCAGGTAACATCGAGATATAACGAAAGGTTCTAAATTTCGAGTTGTCACATTATGAAGGTCTAGTGGCTGGTAGAATCGGAAATCCTATGCTTACCAAAGAGGATTACGATCAGATAGACGCCGAAGAGATGGAATTAATGGATATCAAATGGTGTCTTGCGAGTGTTCTTAGACGTGCTGAAAAGTTCAAAACGATTACTGGGAGAAATGACTTTCTTGATGCTCATGTATCTACTTTAGGTTTTGATAAATCTAAAGTTACTTGTTTTCGTTGCAGGGAGAAAGGCCATTTCAAGCGGGAGTGCAAGAACAGAGAAGCTAGTGGCGCTCAGAATCCGTTTGGAAAAGATGATTACTACCGGAAAGCCATTTATCAGCAAGTTGGTCAATCACAAGACTCACAAACGGCTCATGGTAGAAGAATCGAGGATTCAAAAAGAGCGTGTGTGGTGGATTTTGACTGGAACAATTATATCTCTCCTGATAGCAAAGCATGCATAGTCGATCAAGATGATGAGAGGCTACCTGAAGGCTTCAGCTGGAATATGTTTGCAGATGAGAATGGGAATTTTAAAGCTTTCATTGCTAAGATTGTCAGAGAACCAGACATGTTTACCACATGGATGAAGTCTATTGGAGTGACTGTAAAGAGTGTGGATGAAGAGTCTGTTGTTTCTGATGAAAGTTCAGAAAGTACTTATGAAAGTTTACAAAGTTCAGATGAAAGTGTTCAAAATGATGTTACTTCAGAAAAAGAAGTTGTATTTGATCAAACACCGTCTGATTCTGATGTATCAGATACTGATTCTAAAAAATCTGTACAGTTTGATCAATCACCAGTTGATAGCAATAGTGATGATGAGGAAGAGAAACATATCAATATTGCTAAATCTCATCTTTCTCCTGAAAGTTTTCATTTCTATTTTGCAGATCGCATGGAGAAACTGAAGGAGAAACGAGCTGCTAAAGAACAACAAATAAAGAAATCTGAAGATGTTGTTAAGAACGAGAATGTTGAAGGTGTTGTTGAGGAGATGGTTGAAACTGAGCGAGTGAAGGAAGAAGAGAAGGTGGTTGAAGCAGAAAAGGTGGTTGAAGTGGTGAAAACAATCGAAGTTGAAAAGATTGTTGAAGTTGTCAAGCCTTGCACGAAGTGTTTGGAAGCATGCAAGGAATGTGCTGCAAAAGATGACATCATTGCTGAATATGAGAAGAACAAGGAGCAGTTACTGTTCAATCTTAACTATGTGAAAGAATCTTATGATGTCTTGAACAAAACAGTAACTGGTCTCCAAAAGACGAATTCAGAAAGAGAACAAGCACTAACAATGATGAATGTTGTTATGATGACAAAGAAAAAAGCCATCAACTTTTACATAGAAGAGAGTGCTAAATGGAAGCAAGAGTTGGAGACAGAAAAGATTGAGAATGAGAGGATTAGACGTTTACTGCAAAGTTATTCTAGTTCTGATTATCTCATTGATCGTATTTACCCAACTGTTGCAGGTATGGAAGTTTTTCAAGACGAGAAGCCGAAGAAAAAGAAAGATTGTGGTAAGAAACCGACTGTTAGATATAACAAGTGTCCGCCTCCAATTTGGGAAGGGTGCTCTCCTAGAAAACCAAACGAGGAGCAACTTGAAAAAGCAGTCAATATAAAGCTAAAAACCGACACAACTGACGTTTTACCAGATAACATTGATGTCACGTTTACCTCGTCCGATACTGATCATGAGTCTGAGTTAATAAAAAAGGTGGTCGATCAGGTGTTGGACACAGAGGAGGAATTCGAGTCAAAGTCTGAGTCTGGAGGGTCAAATTCGTCAGTCAACAGTCCAAAGTCGTCGGTCAAACGGTCTTACAGTAAAGAATTTTTGTTATCGAAAGCAAATTTGGATGATGAAGCATTTGAAGTTGCATACACTTTAAATGATTCGGACAAATTATACTCTGACAAAGAGTTTCCAATAAGAAGTGTTCGTTTTGATATGATCAAAAAGGTTTTCAAAATGACAGAAATTAATATTTCTGAAATAAAAGATTTAAATCTTACTGAAAAACCTAAAAAGTACACTTCAAGTGTTCAACAACGTCTAAACAAGAAAAAGGGTTACAATTCTGGTTCTGGTTTTCAAAAGAAACCTAACCAAAATCGTAGCTACAAAAAGAAAGGTCTTGGATTTATTCCACCAGAAAATCATAAAAATTTGAAAAATTCTAAAACAAAAACAGAATTTGTGTCAGGTGGAAGTGCAGAAGAGGGACAGAAGAAACCATTCTGGAGACAGTCAAATCAAGAGTTTCTTGCTGAAAAGAAGAAGAATGGAACTGAAGTTTGTCAATCAAAAGAAACTAGAACCTGTTACAAATGCAATGAAGCTGGTCACATTGCATGGAATTGCCAGAAAAATGCTAAGTCAAAACAGGGAGTTTCTAACAAGTTGAAAGGAAAAGTTGTTGATATTGAACCACCAACCGAAAAATTTAAAATTTTTGAAAACTCAACTTATGAGGTTGGTGAGTGTTCTAAAAAGAATTTTTATAAAAAGAAAGAGAATGACAACCAAGTGTGGGTTGTTAAGAAAGTTGATGAGAATGACGGCGATGAATCTGGTTCCACAAAGCCAGAAGAGCCACAGAGTGAGGTGAAAATTTCAGTGAATGATGATGAGTTTCCATCACTGAAATTTGAAGAAGTTAAAAAGAAAGTTGGTAAGGTTGATATCTCGAATCAGTTTCACAAAGAGAATACTAAATTTGATGTCGAGAAAACATTCAATGGAAGTGTTAAGAAAATTTTTGGAAAAATGTTAAATGGGAAAGCAAAGGGGGTTAAAGATTTTTATGCAACTAAAAAGGCAACTTACAACCCTACTGCGCAAGAACTGAAAGCCATCAATGTCACACCCCCAAAAATCCACACGCGGAATACCACCGCTTGGAGGCGTGACATGACCAGGATCAAGCCACCAATCATATTGAACATAAGTATATAGTAAAAGTCATTCGTCAATACGATAGGTGTTTCCAAAACCAAATATAAAACAAGTGTGTAGCAGAAGCAATAATGTAAGACCCAACATAAGTTTAAGTACAAAATGTCATAATGTTTAACAACACATTCACGATCCATGTCCACAACGACCGTGCCTCCCGTGCAAGCTCCAAAAGTACCTATGGTCCTGCAAGGCATGTAACAGAGAGTCAACAACTAGTTGAGCGAGTTCACAGTAAGAAAGTTCGTTATAGTAAATTCTCTTCATAACATGTGGCTCTACTAGGCCGATAGTATGTTCTATTAGTGGGGGCTTCCCATATTTGTGTATACACTAGACTATTTGTAACCATAAGTATTCTCCGTAGCCCGAGAACAGTAGTACGTACAAGGTTTACGTAGGTTTTACGTAAGTGCCCTTCTTTACCCGAGGACAGTGGTACGCGTTGGGTTTACGTAGGTTTTACGTAAGTGTCCTTCCTGACTCCGGAAGACAGTTGCATGTGTGAGTTTACGTAGGTTTTACGTAAGTGTCCCTCGAAACCTGAGGACAGTGGTAAGTACTTGTTTACGTAGGATTTACGTAAGTGTCCTGCTTAATCCGAGGACGATGGTAGATAGTCTAGTAGCCGCGTAAGTACGAGTAATTGTTTAATTCCATCATTCAACCCATTCCCAACCCCCGGGAACCCCATGCCTTGGTAAGAGTGTGAACTCACCTTGTTTTGCTCGGTATGCTAAGTTAAGTGCTCACAATAAACCAGTCAAGTCCTATAGTGCACGTATATACAGTCAGTTTATGTTTGCAAGGTTTCGTTTGCAATCTATGTTACCAAGTGTGTTTGACTGTTAACATCATGTATCACATAGACAATTAATCACATTCATGCCATTCATACTTCACATAAATTTCCTCCACAGTTTATTCTAATCATGGATATTCTCTTACATACTTGACTGGTTTAACAAGCTTAACAAGGTTAACATATGTAACAGGGATAATAACTTTACAGTATTTGTTAACTAACAGAGTTAACATCTTTTAGCTGAATTAATAATCTTTGCAGAACCAACATGCTAAACAAAGTTGCTAGACTTAACAGAATTGATAACAAACAATATTGTTAAACATAACAGAGTTAATCAAACAAATAAAGCTAGCAACTTAATAACTTAACAGAGTTTAAATGCTTAACATAGTTGGCATATAACTGAACAAATAGACTGAGTAGTTAAACTGAGTTATTTACTTAACAGAGTTATTGTTTATCAAGTTTACAAACTGAGTAAATAACTAACAGAGTTACTGAAATTAATAACTTAACAGGTTGATAAGAACTAAGTTGGGCCGAAAACACCATGAGCCGAAATCCACTAGAGCCGAAATCTACTAGAGCCGAAATCCACTAGAGCCGAAATCCCCTTAAGTTGCGAAAACCCTCTTTGGGCCGAAATCCCCTATGGGCCGCAATCTCTATGTGGGCCGAAATCACCTAAAGTGATTTCGTCCACTTTAGATGTGGTGGGTGATTTCGTTACTATTTATCATCATCAACAACACTTACTGTAACATAAAACCCAGCAAATTCTATCTCATTACAGTTACACGATTAATCATTTGTAGGAACAATCAATCCAACAAAAGCTAAAACATTTGATTAGATATCTACTCATCTGTATTAGCAGAATTAACATCCAACAACATCATAGTGTTTATCATTTAACAGGAGATCTAGTTTATGCATTTATCAACTGACTATCTACAATCACTTTATCTCGAAGATTAACAATCACCATTAACAGAGAACAATGATCTAAACATTTAATCATCAATCAAAATCAAATCATAAGATCATAATGTCTCACAGTAGCAGTCAATATAAGATATAAATCTTAACATGTAAATCACTAACCGTAGATTTAACAGGGGTTTGGCTTCAAGATGAGGAATTCTGTTTGTGGGTTTCAGATGTAGAGAGAGAGAGAACAAAGTGATAAGTGATAAGGTTTGGTAAGTGGGTAATGTCTCGGAGAAGATTGTGATTAAATAAATATATATATATTACCCCACTGGGCCTAAAGCCCATCTCTGATTTTGCCAACATTCTGGACGAAAACACTAAAGTGTTTTCATCACTTGGGTGATTTCATGGGTATTGTTTTCAGTAAGAGCTCATCTTTATTTAACATATGTTAATTAACACAACACCTTATTAACATACAATCACATATAAAAATATATTATGGATCCCAAGTATAAAATATTAATCGAAATACGATATAACGTATTACAAAGGTAAGCGTTGTGAAACAACGAGTCGTGTAAACAAACAACATAAACAATAAAAAAAAAAATTTAACGTGCACTAAATGCGAAGATGGAAATCTTGGAAACTCGAGTTGTCACATTATCCCCAACTTGAAAGAAATTTCGTCCCGAAATTTAGCATGCGGTTACTGAGGAAGCTAGGTAAGTTATCGTTTACTGGTTCTCCTGGGGTGTCACATCATCCCCCCGTTGATTTGGAATTTCTTCCCGAAATTCTGTAGTAGCTTCAGCCTCAGTAGTAGTTGCATTGTTTTCGAACAACTGGGGATATTTGAGTTCCATTTGGTCTTCGCGTTCCCAGGTAAACTCTGGGCCACGACGGGAGTTCCAACGAACTCGAACAAGAGGTATTCTGGTGTTCTTGAGGACCTTAACATCCCGGTCCGTGATTTCAACTGGTTCCTCGACGAAATGCAACCGTTCGTCGATAGTGAGCTCCTTCAAAGGAACTATGTGGGTCTCATCTGACAGACACTTCTTCAGATTCGACACGTGGAAAACGTTGTGAACTGCGCTGAGTTCGGCTGGTAAGTTCAGTCTGTAGGCCACTTTGCCTATTTTCTCAATGACTTCAAATGGTCCAACGTATCGTGGATTGAGTTTGCCTCGTTTGCCAAAACGAACAACACCCTTCCAGGGTGAAACTTTGAGTAGTGCTCGATCCCCAACCTGGAACTCGAGTAGTTTCCTGTCTTTATCGGCGTATGCTTTCTGACGGTCACGAGCTGCCGCCATGCGTTGTCGTATTTGAGCAATCTTTTCAGTAGTATCAACTACCATTTCTGGACCTGTGATCTGACTGTCACCCACCTCTGCCCAACAAAGAGGTGATCGGCATTTACGCCCGTACAATGCCTCAAATGGAGCAGCTTTAATGCTGGTGTGGTAACTGTTGTTGTACGAAAATTCCACAAGTGGCAGATGTTTTTCCCAGCCCTTGCCAAAGTCAATTACGCACGCCCGAAGCATATCTTCTAGAGTTTGAATAGTGCGCTCAGACTGCCCATCGGTCTGAGGGTGATAAGCTGTGCTCATGTCTAATCGAGAGCCAAAAGATTTGTGCATTGCTTGCCACAGTTCTGAAGTAAAACGCGCGTCACGATCAGAAATAATAGATGTGGGCACCCCGTGCCTCGAGACAACTTTTTTAAGGTATACGTCTGCTAGAGTGGAAAACTTATCCGTTTCCTTGATAGCCAGGAAGTGAGCAGACTTTGTGAGTCGATCCACGATCACCCAAATAGTATCATTTCCGCGCTGAGATCTAGGTAGGCCAGTAACAAAATCCATAGAAATTTGTTCCCATTTCCATTGTGGTATCTCAGGTTGCTGGAGTGGGCCTGATGGTTTCTGATATTCCGCTTTGACTCTCGCACAAGTCAAACACTTGCTAACGTAAGTTGCTATGTGAGCCTTCATGCTAGGCCACCAATATGTAGTTCTGAGGTCGTGGTACATCTTATCTGAACCAGGATGTACTGAGTAGCGAGACTTATGAGCCTCATCCATTACAAGCTCGCGTAAATTACCATAGAGTGGGACCCAGATGCGTCCTGTTACATAGTAGGCGCCGTCTGCCTTTTGTTCTAACCGTTGCCTTGAGCCGCGTAGGGCTTCAGCCCTGACGTTTTCCGGTTTCAATGCTTCTACCTGAGCATCTCGTATCTGTGAAGGAAGACTAGACTGAATAGTGAGTTGCAACGCTCGTACACGCCTAGGTGTAGTATCCTTTCGACTGAGGGCGTCGGCCACCACATTGGCTTTGCCCGGATGGTACTTTATAGCACATTCGTAATCGTTCAGTAACTCGACCCATCGACGTTGTCGCATGTTCAATTCTTTCTGCTTGAATATATACTCAAGACTCCTGTGATCAGTGTAGATGGTGCACTTAGTGCCATACAGGTAATGTCGCCATATCTTGAGCGCAAAAACAACGGCTCCCAGCTCTAAATCGTGTGTAGTGTAATTCCGTTCGTGAATCTTAAGTTGGCGCGAAGCATAAGCAATAACTTTATCCCGTTGCATCAACACACATCCAAGACCTTGGATAGATGCATCGCAGTAGACTACAAAATCGTCCGTGCCTTCAGGCAATGAGAGGATAGGTGCGCTACAGAGTCTATCCTTTAAGTGCTGAAACGCTGTTTCCTGTGTATTACCCCAACGGTAAGCAACACCTTTCTGTGTCAGTAGTGTAAGCGGCTGCGCAATCTTTGAGAAGTCTTTAATGAACCGTCTGTAATAACCCGCCAAACCCAAGAATTGGCGTATTTCGGTTGGTGTGCGAGGTGCAGGCCAGTTCTTGATCGAATCTACCTTGGATGGATCGACATGAATCCCATCCTTGTTTACCACGTGGCCTAGAAAGTGGACTTCACGAAGCCAGAAGTCGCATTTTGAAAACTTAGCGTATAGCTGTTCCGTTCGAAGGAGTTCCAGAATAAGTCGTAAATGCTGCTCGTGTTCCTCCCGATTCCTTGAATAAATCAGGATGTCGTCAATAAAAACAATAACAAACTTGTCAAGGTAGGGTTTACACACCCTGTTCATAAGATCCATGAAAACCGCAGGCGCGTTCGTTAACCCGAATGGCATGACCAAAAACTCGTAATGGCCGTAGCGAGTTCTGAATGCTGTTTTGGAGACGTCCTCGTCCCGGACTCTCAATTGATGATAACCTGACCTCAGGTCAATCTTCGAGTAATAGCTCGACCCTTGCAACTGGTCGAATAAGTCGTCGATGCGTGGAAGAGGATAGCGATTCTTCACAGTCACCTTGTTCAGTTCGCGGTAATCTATGCACATACGAAAGGTACCGTCTTTCTTCTTCACAAATAATACTGGAGCTCCCCAGGGCGAAGAGCTAGGACGTATGAAACCCTTTTCCAAGAGTTCTTGCAATTGCTTAGACAGTTCTTCCAGTTCAGTTGGAGCTAAGCGGTAAGGCGCTCGAGCTATGGGTGCTGCTCCTGGAGCTAGCTCGATCTGAAATTCAACCTGGCGGTGAGGCGGTAGCCCAGGCAACTCTTCAGGAAACACTTGAGGAAAATCGCGTACTACAGGAATATCCCCAATCTTTTTCTCTGTCGTCGATGTATCAGTAACGAGTGCTAAAATAGCTATGTGGCCCTTTCGCAGACACTTCTGAGCCTTCAAGAAGGAGATGACGCCACTCACGACACCACTCTTGTCGCCTTGAACTTCAAGAGGTTCTTTGCCAGTACGGGGAATACGAATGATCTTCTCCTTGCATAGGATCTCTGCTTGTTTTTGGGATAACCAATCCATACCAATGACGATGTCAAAACTACTCAGAGTTATAGGAATGAGATCGATAGAGAAGGTCTGACCAGCGAGGATAAGATTACAACCCTGAACTATGTGTGTGGCCTCTAGACTTTTTCCATTAGCTAACTCTACGACATGTTTGGTGTTCAAAAGTGTTGGTGCGCGTTTAAGCATTTGACTAACTTTCAGAGACATATAACTGGTATCCGCACCCGAATCAAATAATACAGTAACATAAAAGTCGTCGAGAAGAAACTTACCCATAACCACATTTGGATCGTTCCTTGCATCAGCCTGACCAATCACAAATGCACGACCCCTAGCACCATTGCCGTTGTTGTTTCCTCCATTGTTGTTCCCGTTGCCCTGATTGTTGATGTTGTTATTCTGGTTCTGGTTTAACTGGGGGCAGTTTCGCTTGAAGTGACCTTCTGCACCACAATGAAAACATCCCTTGTTACCCTGTTGTTGGTTCTGCTGCGTTTGCTGTTGCTGTTGATTCTGAGTTACAGGCCGTGGGCTCCTACAATCCTTAGCCTCATGACCCATCTTAAGACACCTCAGACAGCGACCCTTGTTGCACTGGCCACTGTGGTGCCTGTTACACTTGTTGCACTTTGGGTGATTTCCTTGATATCTTTTCTGCCCCTGACTGCCAGAGGATTGCTGACCCGCACTCTGGTAGTCATTAGTCTTGCGCTGCTGCTGTGCTTGAGACTGTACGGTAGCTGAACCCCTACTGGAATCCCCTTCCCATTTCCGCTTGTTGTCACTGGGAGTAGCAGGAGTAGCTGAAGTGGTAGCGGTAGTAGTAGCGCTGATACGTTTAGGCAACTTGTTCTGTTCCACTGCCTGATCGGTGAGGCGATGAGCTAGCTTGACGATCTGTTGAATGGTACCAAGATTTGCTGAGGTTACGTGACTCTGAATCTCCGGCACCAGACCATTGAGATACAGTTCGATACGCTTAATGGGAGGGTCTACCATAGTAGGACACAGAATAGCCAACTCATTCGATCTTCTGGTGTACGCTTCAATTTCTGACCCCGTCATTTTCAAGTGGTAAAACTCTACCTCCAGCTTATGAATGTCATCACGGCTACAGTATTCCTCTTTGATCAACTCCTTGAAATCATTCCAGGGTGTGGCGTTAGCAACCGCCAACCCTAACATCTGAATTTGCGCATTCCACCAAGTCAGCGCGATGCCTTCTAGAGTACCAGTGGCGTACTTCACCCTGCGAGCCTCAGGGCATTCACACATTTCAAATACGGACTCGAGCTTTTCAAACCAATGGAGGAGTCCAACCGCTCCTTCCGTGCCACTAAAAGTAGTAGGACGACAGTCCATAAAAGTTTTGAAGGTGCAAACAGGTGGCTGAGCGTGCTGACCTGTTGTGTATAAGAATCCAGTACAAGATTAAACACAAGAGTTGGTTTAGGAGTGTAGGATCTAAGGATCCTAGTGTGAGTTACAACTGCAGGGTATACCTCCTGCTTGTGCGGCTGCAAGTGCCGCAGTAACTCGCTCGTTAATGAGAGCCGTCAACTGGGCTTGTGTCATGTTAATGCGTCCAGACATGATCTTCATAGCAAAGATAACATAAGTGAGAGAGGTTCGCGAATAGTGCGATGACAGAAGAGAGTAAACACACAAGTGTTCTCATGCAATAGTGTTACGTTAATCTAAGCATACCCTGAGCAAAGTTCTATGCAATTCTATCAAGTAGGCAATAAAACATATATCATATTACATAGGATGTTGAGTCTTGCACGTGGAGCGAGGCGTCGTTGTGGATCGTTGAGCACTGTTCTGGTTATAGTCTGGTTTTAATAAAAACGTTTTCCCCTTATCAAAACCGAGTTCTCTATAACCAATGGCTCTGATACCAATCTGTCACACCCCCAAAAATCCACACGCGGAATACCACCGCTTGGAGGCGTGACATGACCAGGATCAAGCCACCAATCATATTGAACATAAGTATATAGTAAAAGTCATTCGTCAATACGATAGGTGTTTCCAAAACCAAATATAAAACAAGTGTGTAGCAGAAGCAATAATGTAAGACCCAACATAAGTTTAAGTACAAAATGTCATAATGTTTAACAACACATTCACGATCCATGTCCACAACGACCGTGCCTCCCGTGCAAGCTCCAAAAGTACCTATGGTCCTGCAAGGCATGTAACAGAGAGTCAACAACTAGTTGAGCGAGTTCACAGTAAGAAAGTTCGTAATAGTAATTTCTCTTCATAACATGTGGCTCTACTAGGCCGATAGTATGTTCTATTAGTGGGAGCTTCCCATATTTGTGTATACACTAGACTATTTGTAACCATAAGTATTCTCCGTAGCCCGAGAACAGTAGTACGTACAAGGTTTACGTAGGTTTTACGTAAGTGCCCTTCTTTACCCGAGGACAGTGGTACGCGTTGGGTTTACGTAGGTTTTACGTAAGTGTCCTTCCTGACTCCGGAAGACAGTTGCATGTGTGAGTTTACGTAGGTTTTACGTAAGTGTCCCTCGAAACCTGAGGACAGTGGTAAGTACTTGTTTACGTAGGATTTACGTAAGTGTCCTGCTTAATCCGAGGACGATGGTAGATAGTCTAGTAGCCGCGTAAGTACGAGTAATTGTTTAATTCCATCATTCAACCCATTCCCAACCCCCGGGAACCCCATGCCTTGGTAAGAGTGTGAACTCACCTTGTTTTGCTCGGTATGCTAAGTTAAGTGCTCACAATAAACCAGTCAAGTCCTATAGTGCACGTATATACAGTCAGTTTATGTTTGCAAGGTTTCGTTTGCAATCTATGTTACCAAGTGTGTTTGACTGTTAACATCATGTATCACATAGACAATTAATCACATTCATGCCATTCATACTTCACATAAATTTCCTCCACAGTTTATTCTAATCATGGATATTCTCTTACATACTTGACTGGTTTAACAAGCTTAACAAGGTTAACATATGTAACAGGGATAATAACTTTACAGTATTTGTTAACTAACAGAGTTAACATCTTTTAGCTGAATTAATAATCTTTGCAGAACCAACATGCTAAACAAAGTTGCTAGACTTAACAGAATTGATAACAAACAATATTGTTAAACATAACAGAGTTAATCAAACAAATAAAGCTAGCAACTTAATAACTTAACAGAGTTTAAATGCTTAA
This sequence comes from Helianthus tuberosus, assembly GCA_030545235.1. Lineage (NCBI taxonomy): Eukaryota > Viridiplantae > Streptophyta > Magnoliopsida > Asterales > Asteraceae > Helianthus > Helianthus tuberosus. The sequence goes on along the minus strand of CM060426.1, from coordinate 43,211,493 downwards.
CATAGTTGGCATATAACTGAACAAATAGACTGAGTAGTTAAACTGAGTTATTTACTTAACAGAGTTATTGTTTATCAAGTTTACAAACTGAGTAAATAACTAACAGAGTTACTGAAATTAATAACTTAACAGGTTGATAAGAACTAAGTTGGGCCGAAAACACCATGAGCCGAAATCCACTAGAGCCGAAATCTACTAGAGCCGAAATCCACTAGAGCCGAAATCCCCTTAAGTTGCGAAAACCCTCTTTGGGCCGAAATCCCCTATGGGCCGCAATCTCTATGTGGGCCGAAATCACCTAAAGTGATTTCGTCCACTTTAGATGTGGTGGGTGATTTCGTTACTATTTATCATCATCAACAACACTTACTGTAACATAAAACCCAGCAAATTCTATCTCATTACAGTTACACGATTAATCATTTGTAGGAACAATCAATCCAACAAAAGCTAAAACATTTGATTAGATATCTACTCATCTGTATTAGCAGAATTAACATCCAACAACATCATAGTGTTTATCATTTAACAGGAGATCTAGTTTATGCATTTATCAACTGACTATCTACAATCACTTTATCTCGAAGATTAACAATCACCATTAACAGAGAACAATGATCTAAACATTTAATCATCAATCAAAATCAAATCATAAGATCATAATGTCTCACAGTAGCAGTCAATATAAGATATAAATCTTAACATGTAAATCACTAACCGTAGATTTAACAGGGGTTTGGCTTCAAGATGAGGAATTCTGTTTGTGGGTTTCAGATGTAGAGAGAGAGAGAACAAAGTGATAAGTGATAAGGTTTGGTAAGTGGGTAATGTCTCGGAGAAGATTGTGATTAAATAAATATATATATATTACCCCACTGGGCCTAAAGCCCATCTCTGATTTTGCCAACATTCTGGACGAAAACACTAAAGTGTTTTCATCACTTGGGTGATTTCATGGGTATTGTTTTCAGTAAGAGCTCATCTTTATTTAACATATGTTAATTAACACAACACCTTATTAACATACAATCACATATAAAAATATATTATGGATCCCAAGTATAAAATATTAATCGAAATACGATATAACGTATTACAAAGGTAAGCGTTGTGAAACAACGAGTCGTGTAAACAAACAACATAAACAATAAAAAAAAAAAATTTAACGTGCACTAAATGCGAAGATGGAAATCTTGGAAACTCGAGTTGTCACATTATCCCCAACTTGAAAGAAATTTCGTCCCGAAATTTAGCATGCGGTTACTGAGGAAGCTAGGTAAGTTATCGTTTACTGGTTCTCCTGGGGTGTCACATCATCCCCCCGTTGATTTGGAATTTCTTCCCGAAATTCTGTAGTAGCTTCAGCCTCAGTAGTAGTTGCATTGTTTTCGAACAACTGGGGATATTTGAGTTCCATTTGGTCTTCGCGTTCCCAGGTAAACTCTGGGCCACGACGGGAGTTCCAACGAACTCGAACAAGAGGTATTCTGGTGTTCTTGAGGACCTTAACATCCCGGTCCGTGATTTCAACTGGTTCCTCGACGAAATGCAACCGTTCGTCGATAGTGAGCTCCTTCAAAGGAACTATGTGGGTCTCATCTGACAGACACTTCTTCAGATTCGACACGTGGAAAACGTTGTGAACTGCGCTGAGTTCGGCTGGTAAGTTCAGTCTGTAGGCCACTTTGCCTATTTTCTCAATGACTTCAAATGGTACAACGTATCGTGGATTGAGTTTGCCTCGTTTGCCAAAACGAACAACACCCTTCCAGGGTGAAACTTTGAGTAGTGCTCGATCCCCAACCTGGAACTCGAGTAGTTTCCTGTCTTTATCGGCGTATGCTTTCTGACGGTCACGAGCTGCCGCCATGCGTTGTCGTATTTGAGCAATCTTTTCAGTAGTATCAACTACCATTTCTGGACCTGTGATCTGACTGTCACCCACCTCTGCCCAACAAAGAGGTGATCGGCATTTACGCCCGTACAATGCCTCAAATGGAGCAGCTTTAATGCTGGTGTGGTAACTATTGTTGTACGAAAATTCCACAAGTGGCAGATGTTTTTCCCAGCCCTTGCCAAAGTCAATTACGCACGCCCGAAGCATATCTTCTAGAGTTTGAATAGTGCGCTCAGACTGCCCATCGGTCTGAGGGTGATAAGCTGTGCTCATGTCTAATCGAGAGCCAAAAGATTTGTGCATTGCTTGCCACAGTTCTGAAGTAAAACGCGCGTCACGATCAGAAATAATAGATGTGGGCACCCCGTGCCTCGAGACAACTTTTTTAAGGTATACGTCTGCTAGAGTGGAAAACTTATCCGTTTCCTTGATAGCCAGGAAGTGAGCAGACTTTGTGAGTCGATCCACGATCACCCAAATAGTATCATTTCCGCGCTGAGATCTAGGTAGGCCAGTAACAAAATCCATAGAAATTTGTTCCCATTTCCATTGTGGTATCTCAGGTTGCTGGAGTGGGCCTGATGGTTTCTGATATTCCGCTTTGACTCTCGCACAAGTCAAACACTTGCTAACGTAAGTTGCTATGTGAGCCTTCATGCTAGGCCACCAATATGTAGTTCTGAGGTCGTGGTACATCTTATCTGAACCAGGATGTACTGAGTAGCGAGACTTATGAGCCTCATCCATTACAAGCTCGCGTAAATTACCATAGAGTGGGACCCAGATGCGTCCTGTTACATAGTAGGCGCCGTCTGCCTTTTGTTCTAACCGTTGCCTTGAGCCGCGTAGGGCTTCAGCCCTGACGTTTTCCGGTTTCAATGCTTCTACCTGAGCATCTCGTATCTGTGAAGGAAGACTAGACTGAATAGTGAGTTGCAATGCTCGTACACGCCTAGGTGTAGTATCCTTTCGACTGAGGGCGTCGGCCACCACATTGGCTTTGCCCGGATGGTACTTTATAGCACATTCGTAATCGTTCAGTAACTCGACCCATCGACGTTGTCGCATGTTCAATTCTTTCTGCTTGAATATATACTCAAGACTCCTGTGATCAGTGTAGATGGTGCACTTAGTGCCATACAGGTAATGTCGCCATATCTTGAGCGCAAAAACAACGGCTCCCAGCTCTAAATCGTGTGTAGTGTAATTCCGTTCGTGAATCTTAAGTTGGCGCGAAGCATAAGCAATAACTTTATCCCGTTGCATCAACACACATCCAAGACCTTGGATAGATGCATCGCAGTAGACTACAAAATCGTCCGTGCCTTCAGGCAATGAGAGGATAGGTGCGCTACAGAGTCTATCCTTTAAGTGCTGAAACGCTGTTTCCTGTGTATTACCCCAACGGTAAGCAACACCTTTCTGTGTCAGTAGTGTAAGCGGCTGCGCAATCTTTGAGAAGTCTTTAATGAACCGTCTGTAATAACCCGCCAAACCCAAGAATTGGCGTATTTCGGTTGGTGTGCGAGGTGCAGGCCAGTTCTTGATCGAATCTACCTTGGATGGATCGACATGAATCCCATCCTTGTTTACCACATGGCCTAGAAAGTGGACTTCACGAAGCCAGAAGTCACATTTTGAAAACTTAGCGTATAGCTGTTCCGTTCGAAGGAGTTCCAGAATAAGTCGTAAATGCTGCTCGTGTTCCTCCCGATTCCTTGAATAAATCAGGATGTCGTCAATAAAAACAATAACAAACTTGTCAAGGTAGGGTTTGCACACCCTGTTCATAAGATCCATGAAAACCGCAGGCGCCTTCGTTAACCCGAATGGCATGACCAAAAACTCGTAATGGCCGTAGCGAGTTCTGAATGCTGTTTTGGAGACGTCCTCGTCCCGGACTCTCAATTGATGATAACCTGACCTCAGGTCAATCTTCGAGTAATAGCTCGACCCTTGCAACTGGTCGAATAAGTCGTCGATGCGTGGAAGAGGATAGCGATTCTTCACAGTCACCTTGTTCAGTTCGCGGTAATCTATGCACATACGAAAGGTACCGTCTTTCTTCTTCACAAATAATACTGGAGCTCCCCAGGGCGAAGAGCTAGGACGTATGAAACCCTTTTCCAAGAGTTCTTGCAATTGCTTAGACAGTTCTTCCAGTTCAGTTGGAGCTAAGCGGTAAGGCGCTCGAGCTATGGGTGCTGCTCCTGGAGCTAGCTCGATCTGAAATTCAACCTGGCGGTGAGGCGGTAGCCCAGGCAACTCTTCAGGAAACACTTGAGGAAAATCGCGTACTACAGGAATATCCCCAATCTTTTTCTCTGTCGTCGATGTATCAGTAACGAGTGCTAAAATAGCTATGTGGCCCTTTCGCAGACACTTCTGAGCCTTCAAGAAGGAGATGACGCCACTCACGACACCACTCTTGTCGCCTTGAACTTCAAGAGGTTCTTTGCCAGTACGGGGAATACGAATGATCTTCTCCTTGCATAGGATCTCTGCTTGTTGTTGGGATAACCAATCCATACCAATGACGATGTCAAAACTACTCAGAGTTATAGGAATGAGATCGATAGAGAAGGTCTGACCAGCGAGGATAAGATTACAACCCTGAACTATATGTGTGGCCTCTAGACTTTTTCCATTAGCTAACTCTACGACATGTTTGGTGTTCAAAAGTGTTGGTGCGCGTTTAAGCATTTGACTAACTTTCAGAGACATATAACTGGTATCCGCACCCGAATCAAATAATACAGTAACATAAAAGTCGTCGAGAAGAAACTTACCCATAACCACATTTGGATCGTTCCTTGCATCAGCCTGACCAATCACAAATGCACGACCCCTAGCACCATTGCCGTTGTTGTTTCCTCCATTGTTGTTCCCGTTGCCCTGATTGTTGATGTTGTTATTCTGGTTTAACTGGGGGCAGTTTCGCTTGAAGTGACCTTCTGCACCACAATGAAAACATCCCTTGTTACCCTGTTGTTGGTTCTGCTGCGTTTGCTGTTGCTGTTGATTCTGAGTTACAGGCCGTGGGCTCCTACAATCCTTAGCCTCATGACCCATCTTAAGACACCTCAGACAGCGACCCTTGTTGCACTGGCCACTGTGGTGCCTGTTACACTTGTTGCACTTTGGGTGATTTCCTTGATATCTTTTCTGCCCCTGACTGCCAGAGGATTGTTGACCCGCACTCTGGTAGTCATTAGTCTTGCGCTGCTGCTGTGCTTGAGACTGTACGGTAGCTGAACCCCTACTGGAATCCCCTTCCCATTTCCGCTTGTTGTCACTGGGAGTAGCAGGAGTAGCTGAAGTGGTAGCGGTAGTAGTAGCGCTGATACGTTTAGGCAACTTGTTCTGTTCCACTGCCTGATCGGTGAGGCGATGAGCTAGCTTGACGATCTGTTGAATGGTACCAAGATTTGCTGAGGTTACGTGACTCTGAATCTCCGGCACCAGACCATTGAGATACAGTTCGATACGCTTAATGGGAGGGTCTACCATAGTAGGACACAGAATAGCCAACTCATTCGATCTTCTGGTGTACGCTTCAATTTCTGACCCCGTCATTTTCAAGTGGTAAAACTCTACCTCCAGCTTATGAATGTCATCACGGCTACAGTATTCCTCTTTGATCAACTCCTTGAAATCATTCCAGGGTGTGGCGTTAGCAACCGCCAACCCTAACATCTGAATTTGCGCATTCCACCAAGTCAGCGCGATGCCTTCTAGAGTACCAGTGGCGTACTTCACCCTGCGAGCCTCAGGGCATTCACACATTTCAAATACGGACTCGAGCTTTTCAAACCAATGGAGGAGTCCAACCGCTCCTTCCGTGCCACTAAAAGTAGTAGGACGACAGTCCATAAAAGTTTTGAAGGTGCAAACAGGTGGCTGAGCGTGCTGACCTGTTGTGTATAAGAATCCAGTACAAGATTAAACACAAGAGTTGGTTTAGGAGTGTAGGATCTAAGGATCCTAGTGTGAGTTACAACTGCAGGGTATACCTCCTGCTTGTGCGGCTGCAAGTGCCGCAGTAACTCGCTCGTTAATGAGAGCCGTCAACTGGGCTTGTGTCATGTTAATGCGTCCAGACATGATCTTCATAGCAAAGATAACATAAGTGAGAGAGGTTCGCGAATAGTGCGATGACAGAAGAGAGTAAACACACAAGTGTTCTCATGCAATAGTGTTACGTTAATCTAAGCATACCCTGAGCAAAGTTCTATGCAATTCTATCAAGTAGGCAATAAAACATATATCATATTACATAGGATGTTGAGTCTTGCACGTGGAGCGAGGCGTCGTTGTGGATCGTTGAGCACTGTTCTGGTTATAGTCTGGTTTTAATAAAAACGTTTTCCCCTTATCAAAACCGAGTTCTCTATAACCAATGGCTCTGATACCAATCTGTCACACCCCCAAAAATCCACACGCGGAATACCACCGCTTGGAGGCGTGACATGACCAGGATCAAGCCACCAATCATATTGAACATAAGTATATAGTAAAAGTCATTCGTCAATACGATAGGTGTTTCCAAAACCAAATATAAAACAAGTGTGTAGCAGAAGCAATAATGTAAGACCCAACATAAGTTTAAGTACAAAATGTCATAATGTTTAACAACACATTCACGATCCATGTCCACAACGACCGTGCCTCCCGTGCAAGCTCCAAAAGTACCTATGGTCCTGCAAGGCATGTAACAGAGAGTCAACAACTAGTTGAGCGAGTTCACAGTAAGAAAGTTCGTAATAGTAATTTCTCTTCATAACATGTGGCTCTACTAGGCCGATAGTATGTTCTATTAGTGGGAGCTTCCCATATTTGTGTATACACTAGACTATTTGTAACCATAAGTATTCTCCGTAGCCCGAGAACAGTAGTACGTACAAGGTTTACGTAGGTTTTACGTAAGTGCCCTTCTTTACCCGAGGACAGTGGTACGCGTTGGGTTTACGTAGGTTTTACGTAAGTGTCCTTCCTGACTCCGGAAGACAGTTGCATGTGTGAGTTTACGTAGGTTTTACGTAAGTGTCCCTCGAAACCTGAGGACAGTGGTAAGTACTTGTTTACGTAGGATTTACGTAAGTGTCCTGCTTAATCCGAGGACGATGGTAGATAGTCTAGTAGCCGCGTAAGTACGAGTAATTGTTTAATTCCATCATTCAACCCATTCCCAACCCCCGGGAACCCCATGCCTTGGTAAGAGTGTGAACTCACCTTGTTTTGCTCGGTATGCTAAGTTAAGTGCTCACAATAAACCAGTCAAGTCCTATAGTGCACGTATATACAGTCAGTTTATGTTTGCAAGGTTTCGTTTGCAATCTATGTTACCAAGTGTGTTTGACTGTTAACATCATGTATCACATAGACAATTAATCACATTCATGCCATTCATACTTCACATAAATTTCCTCCACAGTTTATTCTAATCATGGATATTCTCTTACATACTTGACTGGTTTAACAAGCTTAACAAGGTTAACATATGTAACAGGGATAATAACTTTACAGTATTTGTTAACTAACAGAGTTAACATCTTTTAGCTGAATTAATAATCTTTGCAGAACCAACATGCTAAACAAAGTTGCTAGACTTAACAGAATTGATAACAAACAATATTGTTAAACATAACAGAGTTAATCAAACAAATAAAGCTAGCAACTTAATAACTTAACAGAGTTTAAATGCTTAACATAGTTGGCATATAACTGAACAAATAGACTGAGTAGTTAAACTGAGTTATTTACTTAACAGAGTTATTGTTTATCAAGTTTACAAACTGAGTAAATAACTAACAGAGTTACTGAAATTAATAACTTAACAGGTTGATAAGAACTAAGTTGGGCCGAAAACACCATGAGCCGAAATCCACTAGAGCCGAAATCTACTAGAGCCGAAATCCACTAGAGCCGAAATCCCCTTAAGTTGCGAAAACCCTCTTTGGGCCGAAATCCCCTATGGGCCGCAATCTCTATGTGGGCCGAAATCACCTAAAGTGATTTCGTCCACTTTAGATGTGGTGGGTGATTTCGTTACTATTTATCATCATCAACAACACTTACTGTAACATAAAACCCAGCAAATTCTATCTCATTACAGTTACACGATTAATCATTTGTAGGAACAATCAATCCAACAAAAGCTAAAACATTTGATTAGATATCTACTCATCTGTATTAGCAGAATTAACATCCAACAACATCATAGTGTTTATCATTTAACAGGAGATCTAGTTTATGCATTTATCAACTGACTATCTACAATCACTTTATCTCGAAGATTAACAATCACCATTAACAGAGAACAATGATCTAAACATTTAATCATCAATCAAAATCAAATCATAAGATCATAATGTCTCACAGTAGCAGTCAATATAAGATATAAATCTTAACATGTAAATCACTAACCGTAGATTTAACAGGGGTTTGGCTTCAAGATGAGGAATTCTGTTTGTGGGTTTCAGATGTAGAGAGAGAGAGAACAAAGTGATAAGTGATAAGGTTTGGTAAGTGGGTAATGTCTCGGAGAAGATTGTGATTAAATAAATATATATATATTACCCCACTGGGCCTAAAGCCCATCTCTGATTTTGCCAACATTCTGGACGAAAACACTAAAGTGTTTTCATCACTTGGGTGATTTCATGGGTATTGTTTTCAGTAAGAGCTCATCTTTATTTAACATATGTTAATTAACACAACACCTTATTAACATACAATCACATATAAAAATATATTATGGATCCCAAGTATAAAATATTAATCGAAATACGATATAACGTATTACAAAGGTAAGCGTTGTGAAACAACGAGTCGTGTAAACAAACAACATAAACAATAAAAAAAAAATTTAACGTGCACTAAATGCGAAGATGGAAATCTTGGAAACTCGAGTTGTCACATTATCCCCAACTTGAAAGAAATTTCGTCCCGAAATTTAGCATGCGGTTACTGAGGAAGCTAGGTAAGTTATCGTTTACTGGTTCTCCTGGGGTGTCACATCATCCCCCCGTTGATTTGGAATTTCTTCCCGAAATTCTGTAGTAGCTTCAGCCTCAGTAGTAGTTGCATTGTTTTCGAACAACTGGAGATATTTGAGTTCCATTTGGTCTTCGCGTTCCCAGGTAAACTCTGGGCCACGACGGGAGTTCCAACGAACTCGAACAAGAGGTATTCTGGTGTTCTTGAGGACCTTAACATCCCGGTCCGTGATTTCAACTGGTTCCTCGACGAAATGCAACCGTTCGTCGATAGTGAGCTCCTTCAAAGGAACTATGTGGGTCTCATCTGACAGACACTTCTTCAGATTCGACACGTGGAAAACGTTGTGAACTGCGCTGAGTTCGGCTGGTAAGTTCAGTCTGTAGGCCACTTTGCCTATTTTCTCAATGACTTCAAATGGTCCAACGTATCGTGGATTGAGTTTGCCTCGTTTGCCAAAACGAACAACACCCTTCCAGGGTGAAACTTTGAGTAGTGCTCGATCCCCAACCTGGAACTCGAGTAGTTTCCTGTCTTTATCGGCGTATGCTTTCTGACGGTCACGAGCTGCCGCCATGCGTTGTCGTATTTGAGCAATCTTTTCAGTAGTATCAACTACCATTTCTGGACCTGTGATCTGACTGTCACCCACCTCTGCCCAACAAAGAGGTGATCGGCATTTACGCCCGTACAATGCCTCAAATGGAGCAGCTTTAATGCTGGTGTGGTAACTGTTGTTGTACGAAAATTCCACAAGTGGCAGATGTTTTTCCCAGCCCTTGCCAAAGTCAATTACGCACGCCCGAAGCATATCTTCTAGAGTTTAAATAGTGCGCTCAGACTGCCCATCGGTCTGAGGGTGATAAGCTGTGCTCATGTCTAATCGAGAGCCAAAAGATTTGTGCATTGCTTGCCACAGTTCTGAAGTAAAACGCGCGTCACGATCAGAAATAATAGATGTGGGCACCCCGTGCCTCGAGACAACTTTTTTAAGGTATACGTCTGCTAGAGTGGAAAACTTATCCGTTTCCTTGATAGCCAGGAAGTGAGCAGACTTTGTGAGTCGATCCATGATCACCCAAATAGTATCATTTCCGCGCTGAGATCTAGGTAGGCCAGTAACAAAATCCATAGAAATTTGTTCCCATTTCCATTGTGGTATCTCAGGTTGCTGGAGTGGGCCTGATGGTTTCTGATATTCCGCTTTGACTCTCGCACAAGTCAAACACTTGCTAACGTAAGTTGCTATGTGAGCCTTCATGCTAGGCCACCAATATGTAGTTCTGAGGTCGTGGTACATCTTATCTGAACCAGGATGTACTGAGTAGCGAGACTTATGAGCCTCATCCATTACAAGCTCGCGTAAATTACCATAGAGTGGGACCCAGATGCGTCCTGTTACATAGTAGGCGCCGTCTGCCTTTTGTTCTAACCGTTGCCTTGAGCCGCGTAGGGCTTCAGCCCTGACGTTTTCCGGTTTCAATGCTTCTACCTGAGCATCTCGTATCTGTGAAGGAAGACTAGACTGAATAGTGAGTTGCAACGCTCGTACACGCCTAGGTGTAGTATCCTTTCGACTGAGGGCGTCGGCCACCACATTGGCTTTGCCCGGATGGTACTTTATAGCACATTCGTAATCGTTCAGTAACTCGACCCATCGACGTTGTCGCATGTTCAATTCTTTCTGCTTGAATATATACTCAAGACTCCTGTGATCAGTGTAGATGGTGCACTTAGTGCCATACAGGTAATGTCGCCATATCTTGAGCGCAAAAAACAACGGCTCCCAGCTCTAAATCGTGTGTAGTGTAATTCCGTTCGTGAATCTTAAGTTGGCGCGAAGCATAAGCAATAACTTTATCCCGTTGCATCAACACACATCCAAGACCTTGGATAGATGCATCGCAGTGGACTACAAAATCGTCCGTGCCTTCAGGCAATGAGAGGATAGGTGCGCTACAGAGTCTATCCTTTAAGTGCTGAAACGCTGTTTCCTGTGTATTACCCCAACGGTAAGCAACACCTTTCTGTGTCAGTAGTGTAAGCGGCTGCGCAATCTTTGAGAAGTCTTTAATGAACCGTCTGTAATAACCCGCCAAACCCAAGAATTGGCGTATTTCGGTTGGTGTGCGAGGTGCAGGCCAGTTCTTGATCGAATCTACCTTGGATGGATCGACATGAATCCCATCCTTGTTTACCACGTGGCCTAGAAAGTGGACTTCACGAAGCCAGAAGTCGCATTTTGAAAACTTAGCGTATAGCTGTTCCGTTCGAAGGAGTTCCAGAATAAGTCGTAAATGCTGCTTGTGTTCCTCCCGATTCCTTGAATAAATCAGGATGCCGTCAATAAAAACAATAACAAACTTGTCAAGGTAGGGTTTGCACACCCTGTTCATAAGATCCATGAAAACCGCAGGCGCATTCGTTAACCCGAATGGCATGACCAAAAACTCGTAATGGCCGTAGCGAGTTCTGAATGCTGTTTTGGAGACGTCCTCGTCCCGGACTCTCAATTGATGATAACCTGACCTCAGGTCAATCTTCGAGTAATAGCTCGACCCTTGCAACTGGTCGAATAAGTCGTCGATGCGTGGAAGAGGATAGCGATTCTTCACAGTCACCTTGTTCAGTTCGCGGTAATCTATGCACATACGAAAGGTACCGTCTTTCTTCTTCACAAATAATACTGGAGCTCCCCAGGGCGAAGAGCTAGGACGTATGAAACCCTTTTCCAAGAGTTCTTGCAATTGCTTAGACAGTTCTTCCAGTTCAGTTGGAGCTAAGCGGTAAGGCGCTCGAGCTATGGGTGCTGCTCCTGGAGCTAGCTCGATCTGAAATTCAACCTGGCGGTGAGGCGGTAGCCCAGGCAACTCTTTAGGAAACACTTGAGGAAAATCGCGTACTACAGGAATATCCCCAATCTTTTTCTCTGTCGTCGATGTATCAGTAACGAGTGCTAAAATAGCTATGTGGCCCTTTCGCAGACACTTCTGAGCCTTCAAGAAGGAGATGACGCCACTCACGACACCACTCTTGTCGCCTTGAACTTCAAGAGGTTCTTTGCCAGTACGGGGAATACGAATGATCTTCTCCTTGCATAGGATCTCTGCTTGTTTTTGGGATAACCAATCCATACCAATGACGATGTCAAAACTACTCAGAGTTATAGGAATGAGATCGATAGAGAAGGTCTGACCAGCGAGGATAAGATTACAACCCTGAACTATGTGTGTGGCCTCTAGACTTTTTCCATTAGCTAACTCTACGACATGTTTGGTGTTCAAAAGTGTTGGTGCGCGTTTAAGCATTTGACTAACTTTCAGAGACATATAACTGGTATCCGCACCCGAATCAAATAATACAGTAACATAAAAGTCGTCGAGAAGAAACTTACCCATAACCACATTTGGATCGTTCCTTGCATCAGCCTGACCAATCACAAATGCACGACCCCTAGCACCATTGCCGTTGTTGTTTCCTCCATTGTTGTTCCCGTTGCCCTGATTGTTGATGTTGTTATTCTGGTTCTGGTTTAACTGGGGGCAGTTTCGCTTGAAGTGACCTTCTGCACCACAATGAAAACATCCCTTGTTACCCTGTTGTTGGTTCTGCTGCGTTTGCTGTTGCTGTTGATTCTGAGTTACAGGCCGTGGGCTCCTACAATCCTTAGCCTCATGACCCATCTTAAGACACCTCAGACAGCGACCCTTGTTGCACTGGCCACTGTGGTGCCTGTTACACTTGTTGCACTTTGGGTGATTTCCTTGATATCTTTTCTGCCCCTGACTGCCAGAGGATTGCTGACCCGCACTCTGGTAGTCATTAGTCTTGCGCTGCTGCTGTGCTTGAGACTGTACGGTAGCTGAACCCCTACTGGAATCCCCTTCCCATTTCCGCTTGTTGTCACTGGGAGTAGCAGGAGTAGCTGAAGTGGTAGCGGTAGTAGTAGCGCTGATACGTTTAGGCAACTTGTTCTGTTCCACTGCCTGATCGGTGAGGCGATGAGCTAGCTTGACGATCTGTTGAATGGTACCAAGATTTGCTGAGGTTACGTGACTCTGAATCTCCGGCACCAGACCATTGAGATACAGTTCGATACGCTTAATGGGAGGGTCTACCATAGTAGGACACAGAATAGCCAACTCATTCGATCTTCTGGTGTACGCTTCAATTTCTGACCCCGTCATTTTCAAGTGGTAAAACTCTACCTCCAGCTTATGAATGTCATCACGGCTACAGTATTCCTCTTTGATCAACTCCTTGAAATCATTCCAGGGTGTGGCGTTAGCAACCGCCAACCCTAACATCTGAATTTGCGCATTCCACCAAGTCAGCGCGATGCCTTCTAGAGTACCAGTGGCGTACTTCACCCTGCGAGCCTCAGGGCATTCACACATTTCAAATACGGACTCGAGCTTTTCAAACCAATGGAGGAGTCCAACCGCTCCTTCCGTGCCACTAAAAGTAGTAGGACGACAGTCCATAAAAGTTTTGAAGGTGCAAACAGGTGGCTGAGCGTGCTGACCTGTTGTGTATAAGAATCCAGTACAAGATTAAACACAAGAGTTGGTTTAGGAGTGTAGGATCTAAGGATCCTAGTGTGAGTTACAACTGCAGGGTATACCTCCTGCTTGTGCGGCTGCAAGTGCCGCAGTAACTCGCTCGTTAATGAGAGCCGTCAACTGGGCTTGTGTCATGTTAATGCGTCCAGACATGATCTTCATAGCAAAGATAACATAAGTGAGAGAGGTTCGCGAATAGTGCGATGACAGAAGAGAGTAAACACACAAGTGTTCTCATGCAATAGTGTTACGTTAATCTAAGCATACCCTGAGCAAAGTTCTATGCAATTCTATCAAGTAGGCAATAAAACATATATCATATTACCTAGGATGTTGAGTCTTGCACGTGGAGCGAGGCGTCGTTGTGGATCGTTGAGCACTGTTCTGGTTATAGTCTGGTTTTAATAAAAACGTTTTCCCCTTATCAAAACCGAGTTCTCTATAACCAATGGCTCTGATACCAATCTGTCACACCCCCAAAAATCCACACGCGGAATACCACCGCTTGGAGGCGTGACATGACCAGGATCAAGCCACCAATCATATTGAACATAAGTATATAGTAAAAGTCATTCGTCAATACGATAGGTGTTTCCAAAACCAAATATAAAACAAGTGTGTAGCAGAAGCAATAATGTAAGACCCAACATAAGTTTAAGTACAAAATGTCATAATGTTTAACAACACATTCACGATCCATGTCCACAACGACCGTGCCTCCCGTGCAAGCTCCAAAAGTACCTATGGTCCTGCAAGGCATGTAACAGAGAGTCAACAACTAGTTGAGCGAGTTCACAGTAAGAAAGTTCGTAATAGTAATTTCTCTTCATAACATGTGGCTCTACTAGGCCGATAGTATGTTCTATTAGTGGGGGCTTCCCATATTTGTGTATACACTAGACTATTTGTAACCATAAGTATTCTCCGTAGCCTGAGAACAGTAGTACGTACAAGGTTTACGTAGGTTTTACGTAAGTGCCCTTCTTTACCCGAGGACAGTGGTACGCGTTGGGTTTACGTAGGTTTTACGTAAGTGTCCTTCCTGACTCCGGAAGACAGTTGCATGTGTGAGTTTACGTAGGTTTTACGTAAGTGTCCCTCGAAACCTGAGGACAGTGGTAAGTACTTGTTTACGTAGGATTTACGTAAGTGTCCTGCTTAATCCGAGGACGATGGTAGATAGTCTAGTAGCCGCGTAAGTACGAGTAATTGTTTAATTCCATCATTCAACCCATTCCCAACCCCCGGGAACCCCATGCCTTGGTAAGAGTGTGAACTCACCTTGTTTTGCTCGGTATGCTAAGTTAAGTGCTCACAATAAATCAGTCAAGTCCTATAGTGCACGTATATACAGTCAGTTTATGTTTGCAAGGTTTCGTTTGCAATCTATGTTACCAAGTGTGTTTGACTGTTAACATCATGTATCACATAGACAATTAATCACATTCATGCCATTCATACTTCACATAAATTTCCTCCACAGTTTATTCTAATCATGGATATTCTCTTACATACTTGACTGGTTTAACAAGCTTAACAAGGTTAACATATGTAACAGGGATAATAACTTTACAGTATTTGTTAACTAACAGAGTTAACATCTTTTAGCTGAATTAATAATCTTTGCAGAACCAACATGCTAAACAAAGTTGCTAGACTTAACAGAATTGATAACAAACAATATTGTTAAACATAACAGAGTTAATCAAACAAATAAAGCTAGCAACTTAATAACTTAACAGAGTTTAAATGCTTAACATAGTTGGCATATAACTGAACAAATAGACTGAGTAGTTAAACTGAGTTATTTACTTAACAGAGTTATTGTTTATCAAGTTTACAAACTGAGTAAATAACTAACAGAGTTACTGAAATTAATAACTTAACAGGTTGATAAGAACTAAGTTGGGCCGAAAACACCATGAGCCGAAATCCACTAGAGCCGAAATCTACTAGAGCCGAAATCCACTAGAGCCGAAATCCCCTTAAGTTGCGAAAACCCTCTTTGGGCCGAAATCCCCTATGGGCCGCAATCTCTATGTGGGCCGAAATCACCTAAAGTGATTTCGTCCACTTTAGATGTGGTGGGTGATTTCGTTACTATTTATCATCATCAACAACACTTACTGTAACATAAAACCCAGCAAATTCTATCTCATTACAGTTACACGATTAATCATTTGTAGGAACAATCAATCCAACAAAAGCTAAAACATTTGATTAGATATCTACTCATCTGTATTAGCAGAATTAACATCCAACAACATCATAGTGTTTATCATTTAACAGGAGATCTA
Source organism: Helianthus tuberosus (assembly GCA_030545235.1). NCBI lineage: Eukaryota > Viridiplantae > Streptophyta > Magnoliopsida > Asterales > Asteraceae > Helianthus > Helianthus tuberosus. The sequence continues at coordinate 43,195,738 of CM060426.1, read as the reverse complement.
GTTTATGCATTTATCAACTGACTATCTACAATCACTTTATCTCGAAGATTAACAATCACCATTAACAGAGAACAATGATCTAAACATTTAATCATCAATCAAAATCAAATCATAAGATCATAATGTCTCACAGTAGCAGTCAATATAAGATATAAATCTTAACATGTAAATCACTAACCGTAGATTTAACAGGGGTTTGGCTTCAAGATGAGGAATTCTGTTTGTGGGTTTCAGATGTAGAGAGAGAGAGAACAAAGTGATAAGTGATAAGGTTTGGTAAGTGGGTAACCTCTCGGAGAAGATTGTGATTAAATAAATATATATATTACCCCACTGGGCCTAAAGCCCATCTCTGATTTCGCCAACATTCTGGACGAAAACACTAAAGTGTTTTCATCACTTGGGTGATTTAATGGGTATTGTTTTCAGTAAGAGCTCATCTTTATTTAACATATGTTAATTAACACAACACCTTATTAACATACAATCACATATAAAAATATATTATGGATCCCAAGTATAAAATATTAATCGAAATACGATATAACGTATTACAAAGGTAAGCGTTGTGAAACAACGAGTCGTGTAAACAAACAACATAAACAATAAAAAAAAAATTTAACGTGCACTAAATGCGAAGATGGAAATCTTGGAAACTCGAGTTGTCACAATCAAGTCTGAGAAGACTTGGATGGAAGTCTGTTTCCCTTGAAGTCTTAGGACTTTGCCGGAGATCCCAAGTTTATATCGTGGATCAGGAATCAGCATCATTCATATTTTAAAGTGTTTGTATGAAAGTCGTTAAAATTGTTAAAATTTTACAGGTGAAAGGACTACGCCGGAGCTTCCAGGTTGGTAAGTGTGAAGCAGGAATCGACATCTTTATCAGTAAAATGATTTTGTGTAGATGTGGTATTCTTACAAGTTCGTTGATGAAGGTTTATTCTTACAAGTGGTAAAATCAAGGACATTAAGTTGTACTTGTTTTTCCTATAAGTGGTTAATCAAGGTCATTAGATTGAACTTGATTGGATCATACATTCATGTGGTACTTGAAAGACAATGTGATGAACCACACCCCGAACCTACAAGTGGTTAAATCAACAAAACTTATTTTCCGGAAAAATCATTTTGGTTAAAACAAACTTAAGTGTTTTAAAATCATAATGAGGAAATAGTTTTGTGAAAGGGGGAGTTCTGATTGTTTATGCCAAGTGGATAGCGATTTGATGCAATTCGATGTCAGTTGTCAAGTTTTTGTATAGTTCATTTTATGTTTCAAGAGTCTAGTAGTTTTCAAATTTCCTAAAATGTGTTTGCATTTTAGGGGGAGTAGAATATTTCAGAAAATCCAAAAACATTAGAAAATTTGAAAAAGACAAAAACATGATAAAATGAAAAATGAGTTTTTGTGTCTAGAAGAGGAAATGATAGTACATCAGTAGACAGTCACGGTATGCTAAAGAATTGTATTGTTTAAATAGCGTTAAACAGTCTCACTGATGATATGCCGATAGGTTTTTACACATTTAGTAAGCTTTTTCGGGATATAAACTTAAATTCAAACTTGCTTATTTGTGGGGAACACTACTTGGATATATAGGTAACCCCTGAAATCTCGTTTGAAAGGTCCCTCTTTCGGAGATACTAGGTCTTTATGCTCAGTGATATCTGGGGTATTATCCCGGGACTTCTGATTTTGCGGAAGCAATGGCCTAGTCCCCGGAGAATACTTTCCGCTTGCTTGAAATATAGCGCAACCCTCAGCAAATTGATGAAACAATAAAATTGATAGTCATTGCTGTTGTAATCAAAAGATCCTCTAAAGGGGACCCACCAAAAGTCGAAGCCGTCATCTCTCTGCGTATCGAAAGATCGGCCTGAGCTCTCACGGCCCTCGTACTATAATTTATTCCCCTGACAGATATCATCTGTGGTATACTCACCTGTAAGACTGAATATTGGGATCTGGATACGGGAGTATATTCAAGAGGTGGGACACATGAATAAGTTTAAGTCCTTAAAACATCTAACTCATATCCTGAATCAGTTGAAATTTGTGTGAAAATTTAAGTGGATCAGTATATCGGCAATTTAAGTGAATTGTTTAATTCTTAAAAGTGTAACTAAGCTCAACGGTACTCGTGACTTGTCATAAACTGATATGATACTCTTGCACAAATTCACAAAAATATTGTCTGTAAATATTTCTTTACTGCATTTCATTCTATTAAAAAAAAATCCAAAAAGATTTTAGTGTGTTTTAGCATAACGGGACTTTTGATTTTGCGGAAGCAATGGCCTAGTCCCCGGAGAATACTTTCCGCTTGCTTGAAATATAGCGCAGCCCTCAGCAAATTGATGAAACAATAAAATTGATAGTCATTGCTGTTGTAATCAAAAGATCCTCTAAAGGGGACCCACCAAAAGTCGAAGCCGTCATCTCTCTGCGTATCGAAAGATCGACCTGAGCTCTCACGGCCCTCGTACTATAATTTATTCCCCTGACAGATATCATCTGTGGTATACTCACCTGTAAGACTGAATATTGGGATCTGGATACGGGAGTATATTCAAGAGGTGGGACACATGAATAAGTTTAAGTCCTTAAAACATCTAACTCATATCCTGAATCAGTTGAAATTTGTGTGAAAATTTAAGTGGATCAGTATATCGGCAATTTAAGTGAATTGTTTAATTCTTAAAAGTGTAACTACGCTCAATGGTACTCGTGACTTGTCATAAACTGATATGATACTCTTGCACAAATTCACAAAAATATTGTCTGTAAATATTTCTTTACTGCATTTCATTCTATTAAAAAAAATCCAAAAAGATTTTAGTGTGTTTTAGCATAAATTTTGAAAAATTCAAAAAGATTTTCGACAACTAGTGTTGGAGAGTTGATTTTCAAAATTCCAAGTGCTGATCATGACGAACAGGTTTGGGAAAGAAACTTTGTTTGAAGATGTTTGAAATGAAAATTGATATTCATTTATGTGGTTCATCAAATATTACTAATGATTAAATCATTTTGAGATTGTGTGTTCGAGTGATTAGAAGATAGTAAATTTGTTGAAATGTTAAATTTGTGAAATTTACTTCTGGGTTAAGACTGTGCAGGTGTAGCCAGGTTTCAATCTTGAACCTGAAGATAGAGTGCCAGGTTCCGATACCTGAGGTTTATGTGAATTTAACAAGCCAGACTGCGATCCCAGCATAGCGAAAGGGGGAGTCAGAAGACATCTGAGTAGAGATTGTTCGTGGGGAGTTTGCTAGAGAGAGAAGGATTTAGAGTGAGACAAGAGCTAAGACAAGATTTTGGAAGTTCAAAGACTGATAAAGACTGAAGATTGTGAAGACTCGACATTTAAGACTCGTCAACATCTATGGGGGAGTCTGTTGGTGCACACATCTGTTGTCTTCGTCTTATATCGAGTCTCGGGTGCGTTGCGGGTTTGATCAAGCATGATGTCATCATATCCAATGATGACATCATAATGGTGACTTCAATGTTGACATCATCACATGACAACATCACAAAAGACAAAGCAAGTTACAAATCAGATTGTTAATTCACAAGAAGACAAAACAGATTGGTGGGTTTCGCTTCAAGACAAATAGGACGTTTCGCTTCATTCGTAGTCAATGGGTTTCGCTTGAAGTGTTTCCAAGCGAACTCTAAACACTATAAATAGGATGTTTGTCATTTCATTTGTAACGATTGTCTCAGAGTGATACCGAAGTGCTGCCGGTATACCTTTTGACTGTAAACACTGTTATATCAATATACAAGTTGTTTAAATGGATATTCAAGCTGTTTCTACATTCGTTTCTTAGTTTCCGCCTCTGAAACGGATTAAATCTCTTCTGAACGACTCGTTTGGGTCACAAAACGATCCTACAATCACAATATGTATTCAACACTTATCACATAGCACGTAACAGTCAATCAAGCTAACATAACTTCACAGTTTACTTGCATGTTCTACATGAAGATTTCATGTTCCCTAACATCATTAACCACAACAATCATCACATGGTTATTCGGTCGCACACATGCTACAAATTATGATCTGTATACAAGCTTAGGACCTAACAGCGAATCTCCCAGGTGACAAAACCCCCCACCTGTTTCGTCGACATGCTAGGTGACGAAACTTCATATGTTTCGTCACATTAACAGATGACTACATACCCCCGAAACCCTAATTACCATCTGTCAGTTAATCATCAATATTCATAACTAGCCACAAATGATATGTTATTAGATCGTACACACAGCCCTAGTTCATTCGTTAATAACATAGACCAAGTTTGAACATTGTACCCATCCGTGAATCCCATTCCCCAACACTTAAACCCTAGTTTCGATCACATCAACAAAACATCAAAGGCACTAGCAGATTATATCGAATCTTAAATATTCATGTGAGACATTAACTAGTGGCACACATAATAACCCTCACATGTCCAGTGACAATTCCTTTGCAAATATGAACAACATGGCAAACAAATCATGAAGTGATCTTTATATTCCCAAGACAAATCACATGTAATATATCATTAATTGGATCCATTTGTAGTGGCCGACAACTGTTATTAACTCATGCAATTCTAATTCACAATTCACAAATTTCGAATGACCATATCCCATTTACCAAGTTTTCATGCAATTTAATTCATTGTTATATCATCAATCAAAATCCTTTATTCCTACATACAATACCATCATCATCGATAATAACTGCACAATTAATTCAAAGTAAACATTAAACATCCTAACCATGCATGATCATCCCATGAACAGAATTAAGCTACCATCGGCTCACTAGTCACATAACACCATTTATTAATATTAATCATATCTTCAATTACTAAGCCTATCGATCATACATCAGACGTAACAGGAGCAACCAATATTCAATCGACTAACACCACCACACTCCTTTATAATTCATGCACGACTAGATCAATTTGCAATATCAACTAGTTATTATGGCCGATATATTACTGATCTAAGAGATGTTCATCCGGGTTTCTAATATATGTGGCCCTAACATCGTCTATGATATCAACACTACATGTGATTCCAGTTTATGATTTAGTTTTTTTTCCAAAGAACTTTAAATCAATTCTACGTCTCAATCAGCTTGAGCACCAAGAAACAAAAAACACCAAAAGAATAATATATGCCAGTAACAAGAACAACAAACACATTACAAGGGTGAATTAATGGACTAACCAAAGAATAGGATGCCTAGATCGAGTGGTAGAGTATTTCGGGTGAGGGAATGGCTGCCGTAGTCGCACAAGGGTAGGGAATGATATTAGGGTTTGCGTCTGTGTTTCAGCGTAACAAGGAATGCAATGCCGCATGAAATCAATTAAGTGGTTGCATGTATATCGGCTGGATTGGTTTTGGGCTTCATAGATGGTTTGGGCAGTCCAATATTTCAATTAAAAAGGTATAAGGGTGCGGCCCACTAAAGTAAACAAATGGGGCAACCCGTTTCTAATTAAAATACTTGTAATTAGTGCTTAATCAAACCCAACAAGTAATTATAATTAGTAGTAATTATAATTAGTGTTTAACCAAGTTCAACAAGTAAACGTGCAAGCTTACGTAGCAACACCGCAATCCAATCGTAACAGAAAGTGATTCGGAGTTTAAAGGCACACCTTAGAAATACGGGTTGTCACATCATCCCTAACTTGAAAGAAATTTCATCCCGAAATTTAGCGTGTAGTCACTGGGGAAGCTAGTTAGGTTGCATGGTTTCCTGGTTTTCCTGGGGTGTCACATCATTCCCCCGTTGGTTTGGAATTTCGTCCCGAAATTCCGCAGTAGCTTCAGTCTCAGTAGTGGTTGCACTGTTTCCGAACAACTGGGGATATTTGAGTTTCATCTGATCTTCTCGTTCCCAGGTAAACTCTGGGCCACGACGGGAGTTCCAACGAACTCGAACAAGAGGTATTCTGGTGTGCTTGAGGACCTTAATGTCCCGGTCTGTGATTTCAACTGGTTCCTCGACGAACCACAGCTGATCGTCGACAGTGAGCTCCTTGAGAGGAACTATGAGGGTCTCATCTGACAGACACTTCTTCAGATTCGACACGTGAAAGACGTTGTGAACTCCACTGAGTTCTGCTGGTAGGTTCAGTTTGTAGGCCACCTTGCCTATTTTCTCTATGATTTCGAATGGTCCGACATATCGCGGATTGAGCTTGCCTCGTTTACCAAAACGAACTACACATTTCCAAGGTGAGACTTTGAGTAGCACTCGATCCCCAACTTGGAACTCGAGTGGTTTCCTGCGCTTATCGGCGTAGCTTTTCTGACGGTCACGAGCCGCCGCCATGCGTTGTCGTATCTGAGCAATCCTTTCTGTAGTATCAACTACAAGTTCTGGGCCAGTGATTTGGCTGTCGCCAACTTCTGCCCAACAAAGAGGTGATCGGCATTTACGTCCGTACAATGCCTCAAATGGAGCGGCTTGAATGCTGGTGTGGTAACTGTTGTTATACGAGAACTCCACTAAAGGAAGGTGTTTTTCCCAGCCATTGCCAAAATCGATTACACATGCACGAAGCATGTCTTCAAGTGTTTGGATGGTGCGTTCAGACTGCCCATCCGTTTGCGGGTGATAAGCTGTGCTCATGTCTAATCGAGAGCCAAAAGATTTATGCATAGCTTGCCAAAGTTCTGAAGTAAAACGTGCATCACGATCAGAGATAATAGAGGTTGGCACCCCGTGCCTCGAAACCACTTCCTTTAAGTAAACGTCTGCTAGAGTGGAGAACTTATCCATTTCCTTGATAGCCAAAAAGTGTGCATACTTTGTGAGTCGATCCACGATCACCCAAATAGTATCATTTCCTCGTTGAGATTTAGGCAGACCAGTAACGAAATCCATGGAAATTTGCTCCCATTTCCATTGTGGTATCTCTGGTTGTTGGAATAGGCCCGATGGTTTCTGATATTCAGTCTTGACTCTCGCACAAGTCAAACATTTGCTAACGTAAGTTCTCGTAAATTGCCATAGAGTGGGACCCAGATGCGTCCTGTCACGTAATAGGCGCCGTCTTCCTTTTGTTCTAACCGCTGCTTTGAGCCGCGTAAGGCTTCAGCCCTGACGTTTTCTGGTTTCAATGCTTCTAACTGAGCATCTCGTATCTGAGAAGGAAGACTAGATTGGATGGTAAGTTGTAATGCACGCACGCGTTTAGGTGTAGTATCTTTTCGACTGAGGGCATCGGCCACAACATTGGCCTTGCCCGGATGGTACTTGATCGCGCATTCATAGTCATTCAATAGCTCGACCCATCGACGTTGTCGCATGTTCAACTCCTTTTGCTTGAAGATATGCTCGAGACTCCTGTGATCGGTGTAGATGGTGCACTTGGTACCGTACAGGTAATGTCTCCATATCTTGAGTGCGAAAACAATAGCTCCCAGCTCCAAATCGTGTGTAGTGTAATTCCTTTCGTGAATCTTAAGTTGGCGCGAGGCGTAAGCAATGACCTTACCACGTTGCATCAATACACAACCCAGACCCTGAATTGATGCGTCACAACAAAACCACAAAATCGCCTGTGCCTTCAGGCAATGAGAGAATAGGTGCGCTACAAAGTCTATTCTTCAGATATTGGAATGCTGATTCTTGAGCATCACCCCAACGATAGGTGACACCCTTTTGAGTTAGTAGCGTAAGCGGTTGTGCAATCTTTGAGAAGTCTTTGATGAACCTTCTGTAATAGCCCGCCAAACCCAAGAATTGGCGGATTTCTGTTGGTGTACGTGGTGCAGGCCAGTTCTTAATCAAGTCTACCTTGGATGGATCAACATGAATCCCATCCTTGTTTACCACGTGGCCTAGGAAATGGACTTCACGAAGCCAAAAGTCGCATATCGAAAACTTGGCGTACAACTGTTCTGTTCGAAGGAGTTCTAAAATGAGTCGTAAATGCTGCTCGTGTTCCTCCCGACTCTTCGAGTAGATCAGAATGTCGTCGATGAATACAATCACGAACTTATCCAAGTAAGGATTGCACACTCTGTTCATAAGATCCATGAAAACTGCAGGTGCGTTTGTTAACCCGAATGGCATGACTAGAAACTCGTAGTGGCCATAGCGAGTTTTGAATGCTGTTTTGGAGACGTCCTCGTCCCGGACTCTCAGTTGATCGTAACTCGATCTCAGATCGATCTTGGAGTAGTAGCTCGACCCTTGCAGCTGGTCGAATAAATCATCAATGCGTGGAAGTGGATAGCGATTCTTTACAGTCACCTTGTTGAGTTCACGGTAATCGATACACATTCTGAAGGTACCGTCTTTCTTCTTTACGAATAATACTGGTGCTCCCCAGGGAGAAGAGCTAGGACGTATGAAACCCTTGTCCAAGAGCTCTTGCAGTTGTGTAGATAGTTCTTCCAATTCTGATGGAGCTAAGCGGTACGGTGCACGAGCTATTGGTGCTGCTCCAGGAGCTAGCTCGATTTGAAATTCGACCTGGCGATGAGGCGGTAGACCAGGTAATTCCTCGGGAAACACTTGAGGATAGTCGCGTACAACTGGAATATCCTCTATCTCCTTCTCTTTCGTTGATGCGTCAGTAACGAGTGCTAAAATAACAGTGTGGCCCTTTCGCAAACACTTCTGGGCCTTAAGAAAGGAGATGATGCCCACAACAGCACCACTCTTGTCGCCTTGGATCACGAGAGGTTCTTTACCAGAACGGGGAATACGAACAATCTTCTCTTTGCAAAGGATCTCTGCTTGCTGTTGGGATAACCAATACATCCCAATGACGATGTCGAAACTACCCAAAACTATAGGAATGAGATTGATAGAGAAAGTCTGACCAGCTAAGACGAGATTACAACCCTTAACTATGTGTGTGGCTTCTAGGCTTTTACCGTTTGCTAACTCTACGACGTGTTTGGTGTTTAAGGGAGTTGGTGTGCGTTTAAGCATTTGACTAACTTTTAGAGACACATAACTGGTATCGGCACCCGAATCAAATAAAACAGTAACATAAAAGTCGTCGAGAAGAAACTTACCCATCACCACATTAGGATCATTCCTTGCGTCACCCTGACCAATCACGAACGCTCGACCCCTGGCACCATTGCCGTCGTTGTTTCCCCCATTGTTGTTCCCATTGCCCTGATTATTGTTGTTGTTGTTCTGATTCTGGTTTAACTGAGGGCAGTTCCGCTTGAAGTGGCCTTCAGCACCACACTGAAAGCACCCCCTATTTCCTCGCTGTTGCTGCTGCTGGTTCTGTGGAGCGGGTGGTTGTTGTTGATGGTTCTAATTCGCAGGTCGTGAGCTCCTGCAATCCTTAGCTTCATGACCCATCTTGAGACACCGCTGACAACGAACCTTGTTGCATTGACCATTGTGGTGTCTGCTGCATTTGTTGCACTTTGGGAGGTTTCCTCGATATCCACCCTGCCCTTGACTACCAGAAGATTGCTGACCAGGGCTCTGATAGTCATCAGTCCTTCGCTGCTGTGCCTGGGACTGAACTGAAGTTGAACCTTTGCTGGAGGCTCCATCCCATTTTCGCTTGTTATCCCACTGGGAGTAGCAGGAGTAGTAGTAGTAGTTGCACCGATACGCTTAGGCAGCCTGTTCTGTTCCACTGCCTGGTCTGTGAGACGATGAGCAAGACGAGTAACATCCTGGATGGTAGCAAGGTTAGCCGAGGTCACATGGCTTTGAATTTATGGTACAAGACCCCTGAGGTACAGCTCGATATGCTTGATGGGAGGATCCACCATAGTTGGACACACGATGGCCAGCTCGTTTGACCTTTTCGTATACGCCTCTATCTCTGACCCTGTCATCTTCAGGTTAAAGAACTCCACTTCCAACTTGTGGATGTCATCACGACTACAGTATTCCCGCTTGATCAGTTCCTTAAAGTCGTTCCATGGGGTGGCATTGGCAGCTACCAGCCCCAACATTTGGACTTGTGCGTTCCACCAAGTCAATGCAACGCCTTCGAGAGTACCAGGGGCATACTTCACCCTACGAGCCTCAGGGGATTCACACATTTCGAAGACAGACTCGAGCTTCTCAAACCAATGGAGGAGTACAACGGCCCCTTCAGTGCCACTGAAAGTACTAGGATGACAGTCCATGAAAGTTTTGAACGTGCACGCAGGCGGCTGAGCATGCTGGCCTGTTGTGTAAACAAGAATAGGACAAAGTTAAACACAAGAGTTGGTTTAGGAGTGTAGGATCTAAAGATCCTAGAGTGAGTTGCGACTGCAGGATATACCTCCTGCTTGGGCGGCTGCAAGTGCCGCAGCAACTTGTTGGTTAATCAGAGCCGTCAACTGGGCTTGAGTCATGTTAACGCGTCCAGCCATGATTTTCATATCAAAGGAAACATGAGTGAGAGGGGTTCGCGAAAGTGCGTTGACAGAAGAGAGTAAGCACACACGTGTTTTCAAACAATAGTTGTTACGTTTATCTAAGTGTCACACCCCGACCACGTATAACATACAAAACGTGGCGGAAACGTCGGGGAGTGTTGTAACAGAATTATTTGTTTCATAACCATGGCATACAAAATTGTATTTTATTTATCAACATAAGAGTTACATTGTTTTAAGCAGGAAATAAAGAGTTCAGAACATAATTAAACTAAGTCTATCTTCATTTTATGTCTCTAAGGCACAGGTCCGCCCTAGTGTCACGATCATCATCCTACGCAAAAGCTCCTGAAAACACATGTGAAAATAGGTACGTCAGCATAAAAATGCCTGTGAGATACATAGGATTTGTGAAAATAGGATTCATGACTTATAAGTTTAGAAAAAGTTGCTTAACAAAAGTCAGTCATGAACCTTGTAAGTTGTTTTGTTTTGTTTTGTAAATCATTCAAAAAGCAATGATATGTATAAATAAGAGAATAATGTAAGGTTAAATGAATAACCAAGAAAAATGAGTTTGTATAAGATAAGTTGTTTTGTAAATCAATGTCTTGTGAAAACAAGTTGTTTATGTAAAACGTAATATGTCAAATATTGAAATGATTTAAGTAACGCTACGACATGTAATATCATACAAACACTTGTTTATAGGAAGTACCAGCGGCGTATCCACCATGCTTGTATCATATTACACACGCCTCGTTACTCAAATCACTTACTCAAACCAACCACCAATGTAAATTGTTTATGTATAAATGAATTGTCATGTGTTAATGTGTAAACCATATCGAAATGTCTATGTTCAATGTAAACCACCAAATGTGTATATCAATGTCAAAATGTTTATGTTTAATGTAGATCATGTAATGTGTACCCAAAAATATCATGTATGGTAAGTGAAATATATCAACTAAACCATATGTAAAATGCACAAAAACAAGGTATTGAAGTAAAACATGGTTTAAATCAAAGTTATGTTTTGTGGAACAAATGCATGCTATACTGATACAAACATTTATGCGGTATTGTGAAAATGCATACATCCAAGCCTTGAGACTGTGGCGATAAACCCTTAAACAAATTAAAGGTTTATCTAAGTTATGTATATCGAATTCGGTCATTCCTTCCAATCCAAACAAACCCAGGATTTCAGGAACGGGAGTTGTCAATTCCTATGGTACCACTACCTACTAACGAACGGCGTAGCTAATGTTAATGAATGTATTGTTCCATGTTAAACAAACCAAATGTCATACCAAAGTGAGAGCATGTGATGTAAACAATTGTACTAAGTATGCACACAATGGGCATACATAGCATGAGATGTAATGTGAAACAATGTACTAAGTATGCACACAATGTGTAATAACCATAAATTTAAAATCATTATTTTAGAAATAAAAGAATAATAATTTATAATAAACTAAACATTTATCTTATAATCCATCTTTCGGTATATCAACCAAAACTATTATTAGTGTTTATAAATTACTCACTAGGAAACCCTAATTAAGACACCCAAGTAATTCCGTACAAACCCTAGAATTTTCAGAATTTTTAGAATCAGGATTAGGGCCCCTAAAACTCAGGGGGGGTATTTCCTACTTGATAATTATACTAATAACTTGCTGCCGAAGTTGAAATTTTAAAATCTGTCGACTCAGCTAAGCTAGTCCCACACGTGGCCACCCTATACGGATTTCATGACCCTTACGGACCGTAAGGGTTATTTGTTACGGTCCGTAAGGGGGGGTAAAATTCGACTATAAATACAGAACATTGGCACTCACTTTCTGGTGTTCATTCGACGAAGAAATTCATTTCAGGCTTCGAGTTATCGTCTGATTATCACAATTAACACACACGAAACACAAATTAAGTATAGCGGGGTGCTGCAGATCAGGGTATTAACTCAATCGCTGATACGATTCAATGTCTGATTGATTGAAATCAATCCAATGGATGTTTAAGTGCTGCTCAAATTGGGTTTATGCTTTGTCATTAGTCGTGATTTCGATAGATGTTTAAGTAATTTCACTTTGTCATTAATTGTGATTCCGATGGATGTTCAAGTGTTTACACTTTGTCATTCGTTGTGAATCCGATAGATGTTTAAGTGATTTCACTTTGTCATTAATTGTGAATCCGATGGATGTTTAAGTATCGCACTTTGTCATTCGTTGTGAGGATTTTAATCTCGTGAGTTATCGTAAATGCTGTATTAAGTTACTAACCTAGTTTGTGTGCATGTTATTTAAATTAGGTTAAAAGACTAATCAGTAGTCTAAACTCTGCCTGTATAAATCTGAAATATTATCACAAGGTAGCATAACTTTGGAATTTTTAAGTTATGGATCTTTACCCCCACTCCTTATTGCTTCATATTCAAATTGTTATAAAACCAATAAATTACTATATCCTTTAAAACTCATCACGTCTTTGATTATCGATTCATTTAACAGTCCGTTCGATTCCTATTCTGATCATTTGATTTAGCTTTCATGTCATGCGATAGTATTATGTTAGTTGTACTCATTATCGTATGTTCCAATATATGTTACGTCTTGTTATGAAAATAAGTTTTATAAGTTATGTGAATAAGTCCATTTGTACTCTGATACCCTGAGTATCGCTTCTCGTGGAGTGTCCCACGAGCATGTTGTTGCGGCATCGACATCATGTGCTCCATCCGTGACGGAGAGATCAGTTCACGGCGTCCCTAGGTACAAGTGTGGTACAAAGCTACTAGGAGGCGTATGGATCGATCCTAGGATTTAAGTATAAGGAGGTGGATAACGGGTATGCCAACTCGCCATCTCATGTGATAATTATGCAGGAGTAGCTACCTGTGTATTGTCACGTTTTAAGTTGCTCATGGGTACATCTGTAAGATATGATTATGAAATTATGTTCTTGCATCGTATCATTTTCGCATAAAGCGTTATTTGTTATTGAGCCTATTATTCCGTACTGAGCATTCGGCTCATTCCGTAAACTTTTTGTATATACAGGTCAGCAGGTTACTTTGGGCGGGAAAGAGAGAGAAGAATAAAGCCTAGGAATAATTCTGAAGATGTTAGTTAATTAAGTCGAATGTCTCTGTTTGTATATTAACCTTAAGTTTAGTTGTTGTTGTATCCTTGTCCAATAAATAAATAAATGAAATTATTACTTTTGTTTATGATACTGTTATTGTGACACGTCAGCCCTTCCGGGTTGGGGTGTTACAGCTATGGTATCAGAGCGAAGGCTCTTTCCTGTAGAAAACTTAAAGATAGTAAGTAAAACCTGTGAGGAATGGGTAGATATCTATGATAGGATTCAACTTGGTCTCTTATTTGGTTTAATTCCTATGTCTATTCTTATAGATGCCTCCTCGTCGTCCGCTACGTAGGAGTACTCGTACTAACCATATACGTAACAACACTTCTTCGAATGAGACTCCAGTTGATCCAAACGTAATTAATGCTATCAACCAGGCTGTTGCCGGGTTGCTTCCAAACCTTGTTGCTCAAACAGCTGAGGCCGTTATTCAACAAACTCGTCATCCAGAACGTAATAACACGAATCCAATCTCTGGTGAAGAAATTCGTGAGAATACCACAAACCATACTACCTATAGTATAGACATATGGATCGCTAAATTCCAAAAACAAAAGCCAAAATCCTTTAGTCACGCTACTAATCCAGTCGAAGCAAGGAACTGGATAGCTCATGTTGAAAAGATCTTCGGAGTTCTTGGAGTTCCGGAACAATACAAAGTTAGATTGGCTACCTACAAACTTGAAGATGACGCACAAACTTGGTGGGAAGGATATAAGCAAGTCAAAGGAGGAGATGAATTCGACGCTAATCTTTCATGGGTCGACTTTCGTACCATCTTTTATGACAAGTATTTTTCTACCGCTGATAAAGAAGCTTATATCAGGGAGTATGCAGTGATTCGACGGGGGAGTGATGAACCAGCCTCTGAGTTCATTACTCGATTTTCAAGGTTACCTAGTATTGTAGGAGACGTTGCAGGATCGGCAGAAGCCCAGGCAGAGAAATGCAAGTGGGCAGTCAATGATCGAATTCGGAAGTCGATCATGTACATGAAATTTAAGGATATCACCGAAGTTGCCGATGCAATCAAAACTTTTGAGTTCGAGAGGAAAGAATTTTTATCTCGAACTGAGGATAATAAGAAAAGAAACAGAGAAGGACAATTTAAGCAGGCAATCAGCCAATCATCCACTACGCCACAACATCAAGACCGCAAAGTGCAAGGAAATCAAAACTCTGGAAATCAGGCACGTCCATGGCAACCTAGACTGCAAAACCCGAGTCCTGCTCAAAACCAGATTTAGTTGTATGCAGAACCTATTAGAGCTCAACCACTGAATCAACATGTAAACCCGAATCAGATTACATATCCTCTATGTAATACTTGTGGTAAGAGACATCAGGGCGTATGTCACCGAAGTACAGGAGCATGCTTTAGATGTGGCCAAACTGGACACATGATCAAGGAGTGTACAAAGAAAGACATTAAGAAGAATAACCAACCCAATGTTGGAGGAAGAGTTTTCGCACTTTCTGCTACTGACACTGCTAATGTCCCAGGTACTGTATCTGGAACCCTTCAGCTTGGTGAACGTAGTATCTATGTGTTATTCGATACAGGAGCGACCCATTCTTTAGTATCCCATTCATTTACTAAGTACCTTCCGATAAGACCAACTCTCTTAAATCATACCTTAACCATTTCCACTCCCATGGAAAATTCATCCGTAATCACTTACGTATATAAAGATTGTCCGATCCGTATTGAATCTATTTTGTGTAAGGCAGACCTATTTCCAATACATATGTGTAACTTTGATGTTATTCTAGGGATAGATTGGTTGTCTCGACATCACGTAACTATAGATTGTCATTTCCGCCGTGTTATTTTCGGTAATCTTCATCATCCTGATATTATATATCAGGGAACTCAAGCTCATAAATCTCTTAAAATTATCTCTGCGCTTAAGGCTCGAAAATTCTTATCAAACGGTTGTGCTGGATTCCTAGCATCGATTAAGGATACTTCTGCTAGTGTTAAGAGTATCGATAACCACTCCGTTGTTCGTGAATATCCTGATGTATTTCCGGATGAACTCCCGGGATTACCACCCGACCGTCAGGTAGAATTCACCATCGACTTGATCCCTGGTGCCGAACCTATTTCTAAAGCTCCATACCGTATGGCCCCGATGGAACTGAAGGAGTTGAAGGAACAATTGCAAGAATTGTTAGATCTGGGATTCATAAGACCCAGTGTTTCACCTTGGGGTGCTCCGGTCTTATTTGTGAAGAAGAAAGACGGTAGTATGCGTTTATGTATTGACTACCGAGAGCTGAACAAGATTACTATTCGTAATCAGTATCCTTTGCCTCGCATTGATGATCTCTTTGATCAACTTCAGGGGGCTCAGTTCTTTTCAAAAATCGACCTGAGGTCAGGGTACCATCAGCTAAAGATCAAGAATGATGATGTTCCCAAGACCGCCTTTCGTACTCGTTATGGTCATTACGAATTCTTGGTTATGCCTTTTGGGCTAACTAATGCACCCGCAGTCTTCATGGATTTGATGAATCGCGTATTTCACAAATTCCTAGATAAATTCGTTATTGTCTTTATCGATGACATTCTGGTGTATTCTAAGAGTCATGAAGAGCATGAAGCACATCTACATGCAGTACTTGGAACCTTGCGGCATGAGAAGCTGTACGCGAAGTTTTCCAAATGTGACTTTTGGCTTAGCCAAGTGGCATTTCTAGGTCATGTCATATCAACAGAGGGAATTATGGTAGACCCAACAAAGGTTGAAGCTATTACAAAATGGCCAAGACCCACTTCTATTACCGAAATACGAAGTTTCTTGGGTCTTGCTGGCTATTACCGAAGATTTGTTGAAAGATTCTCGGTAATTGCTTTACCACTCACAAAACTCCTAAGGAAAGGGGTGAAGTACTCATGGAATGAGGAACAAGAGAAAAGCTTTGCAGAATTGAAGAAACGACTCGTATCCTCTCCGATACTCACTCTCCCTTCTGGATCAGGAGGTTACCAAGTCTATAGTGATGCCTCAAAGAAAGGATTAGGTTGTGTGCTAATGCAACATGGGAAGGTTATCGCTTATGCCTCTCGTCAGTTAAAGCCTTATGAAGTTAACTACCCTTCACATGATTTAGAATTAGCCGCAGTCGTCTTTGCACTTAAAATTTGGCGACACTATCTGTATGGTGAGAGTTGTGACATCTTTACTGACCACAAGAGCCTCAAGTACATATTCACCCAGAAAGAGCTAAATATGAGGCAAAGAAGGTGGTTAGAACTTTTAAAAGATTACGACGTAAATATTCAATACCATCCAGGCAAAGCCAATATTGTAGCTGACGCATTGAGCCGAAAGAATTCCGGGACTATATCTTGCTTACAAATTCAGCCTCATATTAGGAGGGATCTCGAAAGGATGAACATTTGGCTTCAGGTTAGTAAATCTGATGGATATTTAGCTAGAATGCAGATTGAACCCGACCTCATATCACGGATCAAAGATGCACAAAAGCAAGATGGAGAACTTTGGGCAATTGTGCAAAATCTTGAGGTGGGTAAACAATCTGAATTTCGTATAGACCATCAGGGGGTGATTTGGTGCGGTAAAAGACTTTGTGTACCCGATGACTCCAGCCTTCGTGAGTCATTGTTAGCCGAAGCTCACAGCTCACCATTTTCAATTCACCCAGGATCTACCAAGATGTATAGAGACTTAAGACAGAACTTCTGGTGGAATGGCATGAAGGAAGACGTTGCTCGATACGTAAGTAAATGCCTCACTTGCCAACAAGTGAAAATTGAACACAAACGAGCAAGCGGTCTGTTGCAGCCATTGGATATTCCCATATGGAAGTGGGATGAGATCACAATGGATTTTGTTACTGGTTTGCCTAAGACATTCAAGAAGAATGATGTTGTATGGGTTGTTGTCGATAGATTGTCGAAGTCAGCACATTTTCTACCGATTCAGCAAGGATTTTCGGTTAATAAGTTATCCAAAATATTTCTTCAAGAAATTATTCGACTCCATGGCACACCATCTTCCATTGTTTCCGATAGAGACCCACGTTTCACCTCACGATTTTGGAAAGGTTTTCAGGCAGCTTGGGGTACACGACTGAAGTTTAGTACGGCTTTCCATCCACAAACAGATGGGCAGTCGGAACGCACGATTCAGACCTTGGAAGACATGCTCCGAGCATGTGCACTTGAATGGTCTGGAAACTGGGATGAATATCTATGCCTTGTTGAGTTCGCCTACAACAATAGTTGGCAAGCAAGTATTGGCATGGCACCTTTTGAGCTTTTGTACGGTCGGAAATGTCGAGCACCGATATGCTGGGATGAATTTGGAGAAAAGATTATTGAAGGGCCAGAACTAGTTCAGATTACAAACGAAAAAGTCACTATGGCACGAGAAAAACTGAAAGAAGCTCAGAGCAGACAAAAGAGCTATGCAGATCAAGATAGACGACCACTCGAATTTAAAATTGATGACCACGTATTCTTAAAGGTATCACCTTGGCGTGGCGTTCGTAGATTTGGAATTAAAGGGAAGCTTAGTCCTCGTTTCATTGGTCCGTTTGAAATCCTTGAAAGAATTGGAGAAGTATCATATCGACTAGCTCTACCACCTCAACTCTCTCACGTTCATAACGTTTTTCATGTCTCCTCATTAAGAGGATATAATTATCATCCACTCCATGTCATTAGTTATCCGTTACTTACAATTCACGAAGATTTGTCCTACGAAGAGGAACCAGAAGCCATCTTAGATCGACAAGAAAGGGTTTTGCGTAGGAAAGTAATTCCGTTTGTTAAAGTCCTCTGGAAAAATCACTCTGAACATGAAGCAACATGGGAATCTGAAGAATCAATTCGTTCTCTATACCCTAATCTATTCTAGAAATAGAATTTTAGTCGAAGTAACGGTAAATCTTATTCTTTGATATATGTTCATTTGTTTCTGTTTACGGTCATTCATGCTTTACCTTATGTGAATATATCTTAGTTATGATTAAGCATGTTTATGTAGGAGATATCAGTACCAATAGTCACTCTTGTTATCTGTAAGTCTATGATTGATTTTCTGCATAATTAAATATGTTATTAAGATACGTAGTGGAAGAACCATTAGGACATGGTAGTAAAGGTAATTGACAATTATGGTCATGAACGTAACTATGAATTTCAAATACACATGTGTGTTTAGGAGGTTCTTGTTATATACGTTAGTAACTCTGCTATGAAAATTCCGTTTCCGTTACTTATGCGATATGTTATATTCTTATTTGAAAAATTTCGAGGACGAAATTTCTTTTAAGGGGGTAATAGTTGTAATAACCATAAATTTAAAATCATTATTTTAGAAATAAAAGAATAATAATTTATAATAAACTAAACATTTATCTTATAATCCATCTTTCGGTATATCAACCAAAACTATTATTAGTGTTTATAAATTACTCACTAGGAAACCCTAATTAAGACACCCAAGTAATTCCGTACAAACCCTAGAATTTTCAGAATTTTTAGAATCAGGATTAGGGCCCCTAAAACTCAGGGGGGGTATTTCCTACTTGATAATTATACTAATAACTTGCTGCCGAAGTTGAAATTTTAAAATCTGTCGACTCAGCTAAGCTAGTCCCACACGTGGCCACCCTATACGGATTTCATGACCCTTACGGACCGTAAGGGTTATTTGTTACGGTCCGTAAGGGGGGGGGGGTAAAATTCGACTATAAATACAGAACATTGGCACTCACTTTCTGGTGTTCATTTGACGAAGAAATTCGTTTCAGGCTTCGAGTTATCGTCTGATTATCACAATTAACACACACGAAACACAAATTAAGTATAGCGGGGTGCTGCAGATCAGGGTATTAACTCAATCGCTGATACGATTCAATGTCCGATTGATTGAAATCAATCCAATGGATGTTTAAGTGCTGCTCAAATTGGGTTTATGCTTTGTCATTAGTCGTGATTTCGATAGATGTTTAAGTAATTTCACTTTGTCATTAATTGTGATTCCGATGGATGTTTAAGTGTTTACACTTCGTCATTCGTTGTGAATCCGATAGATGTTTAAGTGATTTCACTTTGTCATTAATTGTGAATCCGATGGATGTTTAAGTATCGCACTTTGTCATTCGTTGTGAGGATTTTAATCTCGTGAGTTATCGTAAATGCTGTATTAAGTTACTAACCTAGTTTGTGTGCATGTTATTTAAATTAGGTTAAAAGACTAATCAGTAGTCTAAACTCTGCCTGTATAAATCTGAAATATTATCACAAGGTAGCATAACTTTGGAATTTTTAAGGTACGAATCCTTACCCCCACTCCTTATTGCTTCATATTCAAATTGTTATAAAACCATTAAATTACTATATCCTTTAAAACTCATCACGTCTTTGATTATCGATTCATTTAACAGTCCGTTCGATTCCTATTCTGATCATTTGATTTAGCTTTCATGTCATGCGATAGTATTATGTTAGTTGTACTCATTATCGTATGTTCCAATATATGTTACGTCTTGTTATGAAAATAAGTTTTATAAGTTATGTGAATAAGTCCATTTGTACTCTGATACCCTGAATATCGCTTCTCGTGGAGTGTCCCACGAGCATGTTGTTGCGGCATCGACATCATGTGCTCCATCCGTGACGGAGAGATCAGTTCACGGCGTCCCTAGGTACAAGTGTGGTACAAAGATACTAGGAGGCGTATGGATCGATCCTAGGATTTAAGTATAAGGAGGTGGATAACGGGTATGCCAACTCACCATCTCATGTGATAATTATGCAGGAGTAGCTACCTGTGTATTGTCACGTTTTAAGTTGCTCATGGGTACATCCGTAAGATATGATTATGAAATTATGTTCTTGCATCGTATCATTTTCGCATAAAGCGTTATTTGTTATTGAGCCTATTATTCCGTACTGAGCATTCGGCTCATTCCGTAAACTTTTTGTTTATACAGGTCAGCATGTTACTTTGGGCGGGAAAGAGAGAGAAGAATAAAGCCTAGGAATAAATCTGAAGATGTTAGTTAATTAAGTCGAATGTCTCTGTTTGTATATTAACCTTAAGTTTAGTTGTTGTTGTTTCCTTGTCCAATAAATAAATAAATGAAATTATTACTTTTGTTTATGATACTGTTATTGTGACACGTCAGCCCTTCCGGGTTGGGGTGTTACACAATGGACATACATAGCATGAAATGTAATGCAAACAATGTACTAAGTACGCACACAATGGGCATACATAGCGAGAAATGTAATGTAAAGCAATGTACTAAGTACGCACACAATGGGCATACATAGCATGAAATGTAATGTAAAACATGTACTATAATGTACTAACGAACATAGCAGGTATATGATGTGAAACATGGAAAGCATGAAAGTAACTAGTAGGCACATGTGTTTCACCCCAAAACATTTTGGAAAACAGTAAAAGAGGGGTCTATGTACTCACTTGAGATTGCTCAGAAGTCCTAAGATAACCACCAAGCAATGCTAGAGATCACGGATATCAAACGGCACCTAATATAGGTAACTACATTAATAAACCGGACCTAAATCGGAAGATTGGATAGAATGAGGGCTCGTAAACCAAATGTGTATGGGAACTCATGTAGTATGGTTTAATAAAGCCTTCATACTAAGTGAAACCTAACCTAAGTGCTTACGACCCATTACGACCCGTTTAGGTAGCTTATGCTACTTTAACGCGTCGTTCGCGTGAAACACGTTCGGAATGCCTAACTAGTCCTATGATAAGTAAAATATGCCTTAACATGTCTAATATTGTTACCAAATCAGTTTAGATACCCAAAGTTATGTTACATATGCTTAAAATGAATTTTGGCGTCAAAAGGGCATTTTGGTAATTTACCTAAGGCATATAAACTACCTATCATACAACTAGTAAAACGAAGCGACCATAAGGTATAACCTCGGAAGGTTATTCCCTATATACTATGGTCACCTAATGTGCTTGGTCGGATCCTAATGATCGACCAAACGGGTCGGGTTCGAAAGTATAAGCGATTGTTTAGATCGCTTACCTTACGACCCTATACAAGCACTAAACTAAAAGTGACGAGCTAAGCATGTTAAAACATGCTTAACTAAGTTTAGAAACAGGTTTGGTATCAAAACAAACGGTTTTGATACCCATAAGTAGTTTGGTTACAAAATACGCAAGAATACGTATTCTGGCCGAAACTACGGCTCGTCACTGAGCCTAGATAACGTGGTAATCAGTAGGTATAGTCACTAGGGACTATAACCATCGTGATTACGCTCACGTTATGAAGTTCAAATGAACTTCGCATTGACCATAAACTGGTCAACGCAGAAAGTCAAACAAAGTTTGATTTTCGGACTCGAAAAGCAATAAAAGAACGAAGGAACACTTACAAAGGGTCCCCGCAAGCAATCTAGACCCAAATAGTTCAGGTATGAAGCAAAGGCTTCAACTTAGAACACTTTAGATCAGATTTTGTGAGGAATGAGTGAAGGTGGGGGGGGGGTATTTATAGTTTTCGGTTCACCGTTAGGATCGTTTCTTGGAAAAGGGGGCACGATCTAAGCCGTACACTTGTTGTAATGTTGTGGTATGTCATTTGCCCCCACCATAAGTGTTTAACACGTGTAATTGGCCTTTGGAGGCTGAAAGGTCGCTAATCAGCAGAAAAAAATCGAGTTGCTGCATCTGGAGACCCCTTACGGACCGTAAGGGTCATGGCTTACGGTCCGTAAGCCATGAACTTTGGCAGAATTGCAGTTTTGGTCCCTGTTGTGTTTTAAGGTCATTTCTGATGCGTTTAAGGCCCGTTAACCCCATTTCAAAGCTCTAAAATGAAGTTAAAGTATATGGAACTCAAAATGTGCTAAAAAATATCTCGGATGTCGGTTCGTTTGGCCGTACAATCGCGTTGTTCGGTTAATTACGACGGAATGCGCATAAGCGCGAAAAACGATCCAAATTGCGTGGCGAATGGATTTTTCTAATGCCAAACACTAAAATAAAATATTTTAGTGCTTACATAAATTTTTGGATGTCCGGATGTATTCAGAACGTAGGTTATGCGCGAAAATGCAAACTTGTGCACTTTTTGACGCTTTTAGTCCCTGAATGACCCAAAAGTTTATTTTAGCACACCGTGTGACAACTCGAGTTTCCAAGATTTCCATCTTCGCATTTAGTGCACGTTAATTTTTTTTATTGTTTATGTTGTTTGTTATACGACTCGTTGTTTCACAACGCTTACATTTGTAATACGTTATATCGTATTTCGATTAATATTTTATACTTGGGATCCATATATTTTTTTTATATGTGATTATATGTTAATAAGGTGTTATTATTTATCATATGTTAAATAAAGTTGGAACTCACTGAAAGCAATACTCATGAAATCACCCAAGTGGTGAAAACACAATAAGTGTTTTCGTCCAGCCATGACCAACGAAATCAGAGATGGGCTTTAGGCCCAGTGAGATATTTTATATAATCAGTTTTTAAACAAATCTTCTCCGAGACGTTACCCATTCACCAAACCTTATCACTTTGTTCTCTCTCTCTACATCTGAAACCCACAAAGAGAATTCCTCATTTTGAAGCCAAACCCCTGTTTAAATACAGTTAGTGATTTACATGTTAAGTGGATATCTTATATTAACTGCTACTGTGAGATATTATGATCTTATGATCTGATTTTGTTTGTTGATTGAATGTTTAGATCTTTGTTCCCTGTTAAATGGTGATTGTTAATCTTCGAGATAAAGTGATCGTAGATAGCCAGTTGATAGATGCTTAAACTAGATCTCCTGTTAAATGATAAACACTATGATGTTGTTGGATGTTAATTCTGAAAATACAGATGAGTAGATATCTAATAAAATGTTTTATGCTTTTGTTTGATTGATTGTTTGTACAAAAGGGATTGAATCTGATAAGAAATGGGATTAGAATTGCTGGGTTTTATGTTACAGTATGTGTTGTTGATGATGATAAATAGTCACGAAAACACCCCCCCCCACAAATGGGAGTGGACGAAATCACTTATGTGATTTCGGCCCAAGTGTATACGGCCCAAGGATGTTTTCGGCACATAAGGGTTTTCGGCCCAATAAGTGTTTTCGTCCCAATAAAAGGGATTTCGGCCATAAGTGATTTCGGCTAAAGTGGATTTCGGACCTTAGTGTTTTCGGCACTTATTGGATTTCGGCATATGTTTTAATCTTTCAAACATGCTGGACGAAATCACAAGAGTGTGATTTCGGCCCAATGATGGTTTTCGGCCCAATGGGGTTTTCGGCTATGTAGGGATTTCAGCACTCATGTGTTTTCGGCCCAACTGTTATCTGTTAACTGGTTAAATTTATTAAGTTATTAACTCTATTTATTTAATTTACACAGTAAGTTATTAAACTAGTCTGTATGTAACTTTGTTTGTTCTTAACTACATTAGGTTGTTAATCCAGTTACATATATTAACTCTGTTAGTTCTTATTCAACTATGTTATGGCTCATTAACTATGCCAAGTCAGTAACTGTATTAAGTATGTTATTGGATAATATGCTGTAATAAACTGTGATTAACTGTTATGTGATGTGCGATTAACTGCCAAACACGCTTTGTGATATTTCTGTGATGATAGTTACATGTGTAATATTACGAACGTGAACTGATTTAATATACGTGCACTATAGGACTTGACTGATTAATTGTGAGCACTTAACTTAGCATACCGAGCAAACAAGGTGAGTTCACACTTCTACCAAGGCATGGGATTCCCGGGGTTGGGAATGGGTTGATTGATTGATTATTTATGCTTAAGAGTTATCGGAATTACATACCATAGGCCTCGGGAGAGGAAGGTCAATGGTAGATACTACTAGACTAGTGATACATATACTTCTCTTCGCAAACATGCCGGGATCGGCCGCGATACTAGAACAATCTTCGCAAACATGCCTGGAATGGCCGTGAACTATACTTTAATCTTCGCAAACATGCCTGGAGGGCCGCGATACAAATATACCTAGTCTAGAAAACTTGGGAAACCCCCACTAAACTTCGCAAACATGCCTTGAGGGCCGCGATGCTATTACATACGATACATGATTGCTAAACGAACATACGATTTACGATACGAACATTAAAACTAAATAACCAACTGTGAACTCGCTCAACTATTTGTTGACTCTCTGTTACATGCCTTGCAGGACCTTAGGTACTTTTGGAGCTTGCACGGGAGGCACGGTCGTTGTGGACATGGATCGTGAATATGTTGTTAAACATTATGACATTTTGTACTTAAACTTATGTTGGGTTTTACATTAATGCTTCCGCTACACACTTGTTTATATTTGGTTTTGGAAACACCTATCGTATTGATGAATGACTTTACTATACTTATGTTCAATATGATTGGTGGCTTGATCCTGGTCATGTCACGCCTCCAAGCGGTAGTACTCCGCGTGTGGATTTTGGGGGTGTGACAGATTGGTATCAGAGCCATTGGTTATAGAGAACTCGGTTTTAATAAGGGGAAAACGTTTTTATTAAAACCAGACTATAACCGAAACAGTGCTCAACGATCCACAACGACGCCTCGCTCCACGTGCAAGACTCAACATCCTAGGTAATATGATACATGTTTTGTTGCCTACTTGCTAGAATTGCATAGAACTTTGCTCAGGGTATGCTTAGATTAACGTAACACTATTGCATGAGAACACTTGTGTGCTTACTCTCTTCTGTCATTGCACTACTCGCGAACCTCTCTAACTTATGTTATCTTTGCTATGAAGATCATGTCTGGACGCATTAACATGACACAAGCCCAGTTGACGGCTCTGATTAACGAGCGAGTTGCTGAGGCACTTGCAGCCGCACAAGCAGGAGGTATACCCTGCAGTTGTAACTCACACTAGGATCTTTAGATCCTACACTCCTAAACGAACTCTTGTGTTTAATCTTGTACTGGATTCTTATACACAACAGGTCAGCACGCTCAGCCACCTGTTTGCACCTTCAAAACTTTCATGGACTGTCGTCCTACTACTTTTAGTGGCACGGAAGGAGCGGTTGGACTCCTCCATTGGTTTGAAAAGCTCGAGTCCGTATTTGAAATGTGTGAATGCCCTGAGGCTCGCAGGGTGAAGTACGCCACTGGTACTCTAGAAGGCATTGCGCTGACTTGGTGGAATGCGCAAGTTCAGATGTTAGGGTTGGCTGTTGCTAACGCCACACCCTGGAATGATTTTAAGGAATTGATCAAAGAGGAATACTGTAGCCGTGATGACATTCATAAGCTGGAGGTAGAGTTTTACCACTTGAAAATGACGGGGTCAGAAATTGAAGCGTACACCAGAAGATCGAATGAGTTGGCTATTTTGTGTCCTACTATGGTAGACCCTCCCATTAAGCGTATCGAACTGTATCTCAATGGACTAGTGCCGGAAATTCAAAGTCACGTAACCTCAGCGAATCTTGGCACCATTCAACAGATCGTCAAGCTAGCTCATCGCCTCACCGATCAGGCAGTGGAACAGAATAGGCTGCCTAAACGTATCGGCGCTACTACTACCGCTACCACTCCAGTTACTCCTGCTATTCCCAGTGACAACAAGCGGAAATGGGAAGGGGATTCCAGCAGGGGTTCAGCTACTGTACAGTCTCAAGCACAGCAACAGCGCAAGACTAGTGATTACCAGAGTCCGAGTCAGCAATCGTCTGGTGGTCAGGGGCAGAGTGGATATCGGGGAACTCATCCACTGTGTAACAGGTGCAACAAACACCACAGTGGTCAGTGTCGTAGAGGCCGCTGTCAGAGATGTCTAAGGGTAGGTCATGAAGCTAAAGATTGCAGGAGCTCAAGGCCTGCGAATCAGAACCAACAACAACAGCCACCCGTTCCACGAAACCAGTCACAGCAACAACAGCAAGGAAATAAGGCATGCTTTCAGTGTGGGGCTGAAGGTCACTTCAAGCGGAACTGCCCCCAGTTAAATCAGAACCAGAATCAGAATAACAACAACAATAATCAGGGCACTGGGAACAACAATGGGGGAAACAACAACGACAGTAGTGCTAGGGGTCGTTCATTTGTGATTGGTCGGGGTGATGCGAGGAACGATCCTAATGTGGTTACGGGTAAGTTTCTTCTCGACGACTTTTATGTTACCGTATTATTTGATTCGGGTGCGGATACCAGTTATATGTCTCTGAAAGTTTGTCAAATGCTTAAACGCGCACCAACACTTTTGAACACCAAACATGTCGTAGAGTTAGCTAACGGTAAAAGTCTAGAGGCCACACACATAGTTCAGGGTTGTAATCTTATCCTCGCTGGTCAGACTTTCTCTATCGATCTCATTCCTATAACTCTGGGTAGTTTCGACATTGTCATTGGTATGGATTGGTTATTCCAACAACAAGCAGAGATCTTATGCAAGGAGAAGATCATTCGTATTCCCCGTACTGGAAAAGAATCTCTCGAAGTCCAAGGCGACAAGAGTGGTGTCGTGAGTGGCATCATCTCCTTCTTGAAGGCTCAGAAGTGTCTGCGAAAGGGCCACATAGCTATTTTAGCACTCGTTACTGATACATCGACGAAAGAGAAGAAGTTAGAGGATATCCCAGTTGTACGTGATTTTCCTCAAGTATTTCCTGAAGAGTTACCTGGGCTACCGCCCCATCGCCAGGTCGAATTTCAAATCGAGCTAGCTCCAGGAGCAGCCCCCATAGCTCGAGCGCCTTACCGCTTAGCTCCAAATGAACTGGAAGAACTGTCTAAGCAATTGCAAGAACTCTTGGAAAAGGGTTTCATACGTCCTAGCTCTTCGCCCTGGGGAGCTCCAGTATTATTTGTAAAGAAGAAAGACGGTACCTTTCGTATGTGCATAGATTACCGCGAACTGAACAAGGTGACGGTGAAAAATCGCTATCCACTTCCACGCATCGACGACTTATTCGACCAGTTGCAAGGGTCGAGCTATTACTCGAAGATTGATCTGAGGTCAGGTTACCATCAACTGAGAGTCCGGGATGAGGACGTCTCCAAAACAGCATTCAGAACTCGCTACGGCCATTACGAGTTTTTGGTTATGCCATTCGGGCTAACGAACGCGCCTGCGGTTTTCATGGATCTTATGAACAGGGTGTGCAAACCTTATCTTGACAAGTTTGTTATTGTTTTTATTGATGACATCCTGATCTATTCGAAGAATCGGGAGGAACATGAGCAGCATTTACGACTTATTCTGGAACTCCTTCGAACGGAACAACTGTACGCTAAGATTTCAAAATGCGACTTCTGGCTTCGTGAAGTCCACTTTCTAGGCCACGTGGTAACCAAGGATGGGATTCATGTTGATCCATCCAAGGTAGATTCGATCAAGAACTGGCCTGCACCTCGCACACCAACAGAAATACGCCAATTCTTGGGTTTGGCGGGTTATTACAGATGGTTTATCAAAGACTTCTCAAAGATTGCACAGCCGCTTACATTACTGACACAGAAAGGTATTGCTTACCGTTGGAGTGATACACAGGAAACAGCGTTTCAGCACTTAAAGGATAGACTTTGTAGCGCACCTATCCTCTCATTGCCTGAAGGCACGGACGATTTTGTAGTCTACTGCGATGCATCTATCCAAGGTCTAGGATGTGTGTTGATGCAACGGGATAAAGTTATTGCTTATGCTTCGCGCCAACTTAAGATTCACTAACGGAATTACACTACGCACGATTTAGAGCTTGGAGCTGTTGTCTTTGCACTCAAGATATGGAGACATTATCTGTATGGCACCAAGTGCACCATCTATACCGATCACAGAAGTCTTGAGCATATCTTCAAGCAGAAAGAGTTAAACATGCGTCAACGACGATGGGTCGAGCTACTGAACGATTATGAATGTGCTATAAAGTACCATCCGGGCAAAGCCAATGTGGTGGCAGACGCCCTCAGTCGAAAGGATACTACACCTAGGCGTGTACGAGCGTTGCAACTCACTATTCAGTCCAGTCTTCCTTCACAGATACGAGATGCTCAGGTAGAAGCATTGAAACAGGAAAACGTCAGGGCTGAAGCCCTACGCGGCTCAAGACAACGGTTAGAACAAAAGGCAGACGGCGCCTACTATGTAACAGGACGCATCTGGGTCCCACTCTATGGTAATTTACGCGAGCTTGTAATGGATGAAGCTCATAAGTCTCGCTACTCAGTACATCCTGGTTCGGATAAGATGTACCACGACCTCAGAACTACATATTGGTGGCCTAGCATGAAGGCCCACATAGCAACTTACGTTAGCAAGTGTTTGACTTGTGCGAGAGTCAAAGCGGAATATCAGAAACCATCAGGCCCACTCCAGCAACCTGAGATACCACAATGGAAATGGGAGCAAATTTCCATGGATTTTGTTACTGGCCTGCCTAGATCTCAGCGCGAAAATGATACTATTTGGGTGATCGTAGATCGACTCACAAAGTCTGCTCACTTCTTGGCTATCAAGGAAACGGATAAGTTCTCCACTCTAGCAGACGTATACCTTAAAGAAGTTGTCTCGAGGCACGGAGTGCCCACATCTATTATCTCTGATCGTGATGCACGTTTTACTTCAGAACTGTGGCAAGCAATGCACAAATCTTTTGGCTCTCGTCTAGACATGAGCACAGCTTATCATCCTCAGACCGATGGGCAGTCTGAGCGCACTATTCAAACTCTAGAAGACATGCTTCGGGCGTGCGTAATTGACTTTGGCAAGGGCTGGGAAAAACATCTGCCACTTGTGGAATTTTCGTACAACAACAGTTACCACACCAGCATTAAAGCTGTTCCATTTGAGGCATTATACGGGCGTAAATGCCGATCACCTCTTTGTTGGGTAGAGGTGGGTGACAGTCAGATCACAGGTCCAGAAATGGTAGTTGATACTACTGAGAAGATTGCTCAAATACGACAACGCATGGCGGCAGCTCGTGACCGTCAGAAAGCATACGCCGATAAAGACAGGAAACTGCTCGATCTCCAGGTTGGGGATCGAGCACTACTCAAAGTTTCACCCTGGAAGGGTGTTGTTCGTTTTGGCAAACGAGGCAAGCTCAATCCACGATACGTTGGACCATTTGAAGTCATAGAAAAGATAGGCAAAGTGGCCTACAGACTGAACTTACCAGCTGAACTCAGTGCAGTTCACAACGTCTTTCATGTGTCGAATCTGAAGAAGTGGCAGTCAGATGAGACCTTCATAGTTCCCTTGAAGGAGCTCACTATCGACGAACGGTTGCATTTCGTCGAAGAACCGGTTGAAATCACGGACCGAGATGTTAAGGTCCTCAAGAACACCAGAATACCTCTTGTTCGAGTTCGTTGGAACTCCCGTCGTGGCCCAGAGTTTACCTGGGAACGCGAAGACCAAATGGAACTCAAATATCCCCAGTTGTTCGAAAACAATGCAACTACTACTGCGGCTGAAGCTACTACAGAATTTCGAGAAGAAATTCCAAATCAACGGGGGAATGATGTGACACCCCAGGAGAACCAGTAAACGATAACTTACCTAGCTTCCTCAGTAACCGCATGCTAAATTTCGGGACGAAGTTTCTCTCAAGTTGGGGATAATGTGACAACTCGAGTTTCCAAGATTTCCATCTTCGCATTTAGTGCACGTTAATTTTTTTTATTGTTTATGTTGTTTGTTATACGACTCGTTGTTTCACAACGCTTACATTTGTAATACGTTATATCGTATTTCGATTAATATTTTATACTTGGGATCCATATATTTTTTTTATATGTGATTATATGTTAATAAGGTGTTATTATTTATCATATGTTAAATAAAGTTGGAACTCACTGACAGCAATACTCATGAAATCACCCAAGTGGTGAAAACACAATAAGTGTTTTCGTCCAGCCATGACCAACGAAATCAGAGATGGGCTTTAGGCCCAGTGAGATATTTTATATAATCAGTTTTTAAACAAATCTTCTCTGAGACGTTACCCATTCACCAAACCTTATCACTTTGTTCTCTCTCTCTACATCTGAAACCCACAAAGAGAATTCCTCATTTTGAAGCCAAACCCCTGTTTAAATACGGTTAGTGATTTACATGTTAAGTGGATATCTTATATTAACTGCTACTGTGAGATATTATGATCTTATGATCTGATTTTGTTTGTTGATTGAATGTTTAGATCTTTGTTCCCTGTTAAATGGTGATTGTTAATCTTCGAGATAAAGTGATCGTAGATAGCCAGTTGATAGATGCTTAAACTAGATCTCCTGTTAAATGATAAACACTATGATGTTGTTGGATGTTAATTCTGAAAATACAGATGAGTAGATATCTAATCAAATGTTTTATGCTTTTGTTTGATTGATTGTTTGTACAAAAGGGATTGAATCTGATAAGAAATGGGATTAGAATTGCTGGGTTTTATGTTACAGTATGTGTTGTTGATGATGATAAATAGTCACGAAAACACCCCCCCCCACAAATGGAAGTGGACGAAATCACTTATGTGATTTCGGCCCAAGTGTATACGGCCCAAGGATGTTTTCGGCACATAAGGGTTTTCGGCCCAATAAGTGTTTTCGTCCCAATAAAAGGGATTTCGGCCATAAGTGATTTCGGCTAAAGTGGATTTCGGACCTTAGTGTTTTCGGCACTTATTGGATTTCGGCATATGTTTTAATCTTTCAAACATGCTGGACGAAATCACAAGAGTGTGATTTCAGCCCAATGATGGTTTTCGGCCCAATGGGGTTTTCGGCTATGTAGGGATTTCAGCACTCATGTGTTTTCGGCCCAACTGTTATCTGTTAACTGGTTAAATTTATTAAGTTATTAACTCTATTTATTTAATTTACACAGTAAGTTATTAAACTAGTCTGTATGTAACTTTGTTTGTTCTTAACTACATTAGGTTGTTAATCCAGTTACATATATTAACTCTGTTAGTTCTTATTCAACTATGTTATGGCTCATTAACTATGCCAAGTCAGTAACTGTATTAAGTATGTTATTGGATAATATGCTGTAATAAACTGTGATTAACTGTTATGTGATGTGCTATTAACTGCCAAACACGCTTTGTGATATTTCTGTGATGATAGTTACATGTGTAATATTACGAACGTGAACTGATTTAATATACGTGCACTATAGGACTTGACTGATTAATTGTGAGCACTTAACTTAGCATACCGAGCAAACAAGGTGAGTTCACACTTCTACCAAGGCATGGGATTCCCGGGGTTGGGAATGGGTTGATTGATTGATTATTTATGCTTAAGAGTTATCAGAATTACATACCATAGGCCTCGGGAGAGGAAGGTCAATGGTAGATACTACTAGACTAGTGATACATATACTTCTCTTCGCAAACATGCCGGGATCGGCCGCGATACTAGAACAATCTTCGCAAACATGCCTGGAATGGCCGCGAACTATACTTTAATCTTCGCAAACATGCCTGGAGGGCCGCGATACAAATATACCTAGTCTAGAAAACTTGGGAAACCCCCACTAAACTTCGCAAACATGCCTTGAGGGCCGCGATGCTATTACATACGATACATGATTGCTAAACGAACATACGATTTACGATACGAACATTAAAACTAAATAACCAACTGTGAACTCGCTCAACTATTTGTTGACTCTCTGTTACATGCCTTGCAGGACCTTAGGTACTTTTGGAGCTTGCACGGGAGGCACGGTCGTTGTGGACATGGATCGTGAATATGTTGTTAAACATTATGACATTTTGTACTTAAACTTATGTTGGGTTTTACATTAATGCTTCCGCTACACACTTGTTTATATTTGGTTTTGGAAACACCTATCGTATTGATGAATGACTTTACTATACTTATGTTCAATATGATTGGTGGCTTGTGTGACAACTGGCACAAACCGGTAATTTCCGTACACTATAATTATTGCTTAATGACTGCAATTATGAGTTTAATTGTCAGCAATGTCTGAGCACATGATTAAACAAGTGAATTCATGCATGTGGTATACTACAAAATATTGCTTTATGCATAAACAAGAGCGTTGCGTCAGAATAATAGTAAACTCACCGGTAAGACACAAGGTGTCAACAGAACTGCAGAAAGCAGCCAGACAATAAAATTGGAGCCTAGGTATAGGTCCAACAACAAGAATGCATTAAAACCCAAGAGTACATACAAGGGTTAATATATATGCAATACGAAAGCAA
This sequence comes from Helianthus tuberosus, assembly GCA_030545235.1. Lineage (NCBI taxonomy): Eukaryota > Viridiplantae > Streptophyta > Magnoliopsida > Asterales > Asteraceae > Helianthus > Helianthus tuberosus. The sequence goes on along the minus strand of CM060426.1, from coordinate 43,162,938 downwards.
AAATAAGCACTAAAAAGCACCCGAAACGCACTTTAAGTGCAGAATTTATAAAATTCAGCAATAATTCAGCATTTAGACACATAAATATTATGCAGAAATGTCGTTTTATTATCCAGAATATTTCCCTAAGTGTTGGGAGTTGAAAGAGTACAAGAAAGGTACTTAAACGACACTAAAAAGTGTAATTTAGCACTTTAACGAATCGGTATGTAACCGAACAACCGGAGATTACCCGGAACATAAAAATAATGTCAATGACATTGTTTATACTTTTATGAGCTAGTTAGGGTCCCCGAATGCCCTAACACCCTTTATATTACACTACACACTAGTAACGGGGTTAAACACTTAACTTAACTTAGTTTAACCTAACTAATACTTGGAACCGAACTAGACCCCCCCCCTTCTCCAACCGGCCCTAACTATGGGGGGACACAATTGTACAATCTTGATTATTTAAATCCTCAATGTCTAATATCATGAGGACATAATTACCTTTGGCTAAGGACCATGAGATTTATCTATAAATTAACCCCTAACCGCACAATAACTCTCACTAAACTCAACACTACACAACACCACTCCCTTGCCCTCTAGAGCTCTCGGCCGAGACCCCCACCCACCCTCATCATACTTTCAAGTTTGGTGCTTACACTTCCATTATCATACAATCATCAAGGGTCGTATACGAGGAGTCTTGGAGCAAGCGGAACACGAAGGACCTCTCTCGTTAGCTTTTATCCACGCGTTTTTCATCAAGATTCTTCCCTAGCCCCGAGCTAGAGGTATAACACTTAGAACTCTTGTTTGAACATATCTAAAGTGGTTAAAAGAAATTTTATCGGTTAAATCTCGTTAAGATACAAAATGATGAACAAAAGTCTACTAAAAACACTTAAAGTGGTGGTTAATAGCACATATGTTGTGTAAAAGTTGTAGTATTTGAAATATATGGTTATCTAGACCCGATCTATGATGTGGTAGCTCGGATCATCGTTTAACCCGGCTTGGTAAGATCATGGATCTTAACATAAAGCTATTTTAGAAGTAACAAGGGTTAAAAGGTGAAACCCTACCACACATAAACCATGAACTTGTGTAAAAATGTTTTAACTTGTACAAAAGTGTTTAAAACTAGTAGATCTATGTATCTACAAGTGGTAATTTCAAAGGACCAAGCATCAAAAGAAATCACATGTTCTAAACCGGATCTTACACAAACAAAAGCGGTTTTTGTGAACAAACAAGTGTGTGGAATACTTGTGTAACAAAAGTTTTAACAAAGAAATAATTTTCATAAAAACCGACTAGAAGTTGTGAAACTTCATAGTCTTTAAAAATAAAGTTTTCAAGAAGTTAAACTTATTTTTAAAGATAACAAACTTACTAAATGTGTTAGTAAGTTACTACACATTTTTGTAAATATTCAAGTTCATGAAATTAGTGATTATTGTTGACGATTATTGCTGAAGATTATTGTTGATGATTGATGACGATTTAAAAGAAAATAAACACACGTTTTGAAAACGTGGGAAACCTCCATTTTTAGGGGAAACTCTGTCAAAATTTTTATAAATTATTGACACTTAGAAAAATATAAGTTTTGAGAAACTTATCCCCTAAAAATGTGTTTAAAAGTATTACTAAGGTTTCCCTAATTTTTGGTGATAAGAAATGAGGATTTCTTCAAGAATAAAAATGGATAATAAGTATATATTTTTGAGAGAAAAATATATATTATTTGATCACCAACTTGTGTGTTAAGTGTATATATAGTATGTGTTATACGTGCTAGTGTATTAAGACTTAAAAATACACTAAATACTCATGAGGAGTAGAAATATAAAAAAATACACATACAACATACAAGATACATAATTCGGGTGCAAAGTGCAAAACATAAAAGACTTATATTTATTTTTGGAGAAAATAATATAAGCAAGATACGTAGTTAAAAATATGGAATATTTTTAACACAAGAATATATACAAAAGAGAGTGAATGTACTTGTGCGACGCAAGTCTAGTGACTAACGTTAAGAAAACGCGTATAGGTTACGACGTTAATTAAGCAAATCCGGTGGAGTTTACGACGCTAGGAACGCAAAGTTGTGAGTTCATGCTCCCCCTTTTCTCTTTAACTGTTTTCAGTTTTTATAACTTCGGGGGTGAAATACATGTACAAAAGTACAATATTTATAAATGGTATGATATAAATACAAGGAGTACACTTGGTGAGAACGAGAACCAAGTGTGACAAAATATAAGAATACAAGAAGCGCATTTGGTGAGACGAGAACCAAGTGTAAGGCGCTATGAGAAATGATAACAAGAAACGCGCTTGGTGAGAACGAGAACCAAGTAGGAGGCGTTATGAGAAATAGTGTCACGAATAGGGTACAGAAGCACCATTAATCAACGTATACATTCAGACCGCAGAACAAAAGGTTAGATCTAACAGGTGCCTGGCAGCCTCACACTCGGTCGGGGCGAGAATCGAGTGGTGCTTTTGTGTCTCAGAATATACTAATTAAATGCCTTAGGTTTGGTGGCTTCCTATGACGTGTCACATGTTAATGGCTTTGCAACCCATTAACAATCTGATAATTATAGAAATACTGTATTTACATAAAATTCATACCATACAAGAATTGATAAATAACTTGAAGTACGTGGGGTACTCAAGAGAATTGATAAATAACTTGAAGTACGTGGGGTACTCAAGAGAATTGATAAATAACTTGAAGTACGTGGGGTACTCAAGAGAATTGATATATAACTTGAAGTACGTGGGGTACTCAAGAAGATTGATAAATAACTTGAAGTACGTGGGGTAGTCAAGAAGAAATTGAATTATACATAGGTACGTGATGTACACATGAAACTGGATTTATGAAAACTTGATTTACTCACAAACTATGTTTTCATACAAAGTATACAAACATGAAATACAAAACTGCATGAATTCACACCAACTTTATGTTGACGTTTTTCCAAAAACTCACATGTATTTCAGGTAACTAGGATGGATGTGCGCGTGGTCTTGCTTATGCTCGTGGATGTCGCTTGTGTTTAACTTTAAATAAAGTTGTAAACTTTTAAGACAATGCTTTATGCGACTTAGCGATGTAAACGCTAACGAATGTTTTCAAATTATGGTATTTGAATGTTGTTATTACGAGCATGTAGCATGTTTACTCTTCGTATGCAATGAGAACCTTTCATGATCACACCTCGTGCTTCCGCCGTAGAAAGGGGTGTGACAGATTGGTATCAGAGCTGCGATTGTAGTGAACCAGGATTCCTTCTCGAGTCTAGTCTACAATCTCTAGGATCCATTCACGAAAACAATTTTCAAAGAGTTTTCATTGCATAAAACGTCCCGCGACATCCACTACCTGAAACTGTCTACATGAGTCTAGAAAAGACACTACGAGACTTAGAGTGCACTTGAGTAGCACTTGTCATTGACTAGAAATTACTTGCAATTATGTGTGATAATTAGCAGGTACTAGAAGTAGAATGTCACAAGTATATGTGACTTTACCTGAAAGCGATGGCCTATCTGAAGGAAGAGATACGAGGATGAAACGAACTGTGCGAACTGTGCAAGGAGTTACGTAATTATGGATGCATACATAATTATGGAATTCAGTGCACAAAAATCACAGCAAGTCTTGTCACGTATAGATTCCCTCAGTGCAAGCCTACTAAGTACTCTGCTAGAGTAATAATTGTTTGATGTCACTTATGTGGTATATATACCTGTGAATATATATGATACTACTGTCTAGTGTGACGATATCAAACAAATGCCTAACCCTGTTGTGTTATGTTCTGTCAGAACATGGCACCCAGGAAAGCTGTGAATGCTCGCAATGACGATCAACCTCCTCCTCCCCCACTGCCCAGAACTGCTGAAGAGCTGAACGCTTTGCTAGAGGAAAGGATCTCCGCTGCTATCGCCCAGTACGAGGCGAACCGAACTCAAGACAGTGGAGGACCAAGCAACACTAGACGTAATGGGGATGGAGATTCGTCTGGAGGCAATGCAGCTCAAGGTAACCTTAAGACACTGTGCTAAGCATGAGGAAATTATGAACGGTCTTTGTTTCATCATTTCTTCGATTGCTCACATGTGAACTGGTTGAATCGATTCCAGGCTGCACTTTCAAGCAGTTCCTCGACTGCAAGCCGATGAACTATGACGGCACAGGAGGTGCAGTGGCATTTGTGCGCTGGACGGAGAAGACTGAAGCTACTTTCCGCATGAGCAAGTGTACTGCGGATCAACAAGTCACCTTCGCTACTGGGTTGTTTATCGATGAAGCTCTGACTTGGTGGAACCTGCAAACCCAAACTTTGGGTGATGACGCCGCTTATGGCCTCACTTGGGAGGAACTGAAGGAAAGAATGAGAGAGAAGTACTGCTCTCGTGCGGAACTCCAAAGGCTGGAAACAGAGTTCTGGCACTTGACTATGGAAGGTGCTGACATCAATGGTTACACTCGAAGGTTCCACGATCTGTCCAGAGTGCTTCCCTACATGGTAACTCCTGAATTTAAGCGTGTGGAACGCTACATTTGGGGACTGGCCTCAGAATTTCGTGGCATGGTGACGTCGGCCAAACCACAAACAATCACCGAGGCTGTAACTCTTGCTGTCAGCCTTACTGAAGATTGTGTTCGTATGAAGAAGCTATCACTGAACCCGATAGAGAAGACCGAGACACATGCTGAGTCGTCCGGTGACAAAAAGAGAAAACATGCAAACCTGAACCAAGCAACTCGCAACAACAAGGGTTTCAGCAAGAAGCGTGACACTAACCCATCTCAGGAGACGAAAACCCATGCAACTAAAGCATACCAAGGCTCCATGCCTAGATGCCAAAAATGTAAGTATCATCATGATGGAGCTTGTCGCATTCCAAGGTGCGACAAATGTGGTAGATTGGGTCATCAAACAGAAGACTGTTGGGGAAAAGGAAAGAACCGAAATGGGAACGGTGCTGGTAACAAGAATGGTAACGGGAAAGGGCAAGGATGCTTCAAGTGTGGAAGCAATGATCATTTCATGAAGAACTGCCCAGAGAGAAACAACGCTCCAGCTCGAGCATTTGTGATTGGAGCAAGAGACGCACGCGAGGACCCTAACGTGGTCACCGGTACGTTTCTCATTAACAATCACTTTGCATCCATATTATTCGACACCAGCGCCGATTATAGCTTCATGTCTGTGGAATTTAAACGCATACTCGGAATAGAATCTAGTAGATTAGAAATTCCTTATTCCATAGAACTAGCCAATGGTAAACTTGTTGAATCGGGCGAAGTTGTCAGAGGCTGCACACTAGAACTTGGAGGACGGAATTTTAGCATCGATCTCTTACCTATTCAATTGGGTAGCTTCGATGTAGTAGTCGGAATGGACTGGTTGTCCAAGAACAAAGCTGAAGTTATTTGTCATGAGAAAATCATTCGCATCCCTTTAGCGAATGGTGAAACTCTAATTGTACATGGGGAAAAACGAGACGCGCCTCTTCGAATCATCAGCTGTATGAAGGCACAGAAGTGCTTGAGGAAAGGATGTGTCGCTTTCCTAGCACACGTTATAGACAAGAAGGCTGTGGAGCCAAAACTCGAAGACATTCCTGTGGTGAATGAATTTCCTGATGTTTTTCCCGAAGATCTGCCAGGATTACCTCCGCAACGACAAGTCGAATTCCGTATAGACTTGGTTCCAGGAGCTGCTCCTGTAGCCAAGGCACCCTATCGACTTGCTCCATCCGAAATGCAAGAATTATCTACACAACTCCAGGAGTTGTTGGATAAAGGATTCATAAGGCCAAGCTTCTCACCTTGGGGAGCTCCAGTATTGTTCGTGAAGAAGAAGGATGGAACACTGCGGATGTGTATCGATTACAGGGAACTAAACAAGCTCACTATCAAGAATCGGTATCCACTACCGAGGATTGATGACTTATTTGATCAACTGCAAGGATCAAGCTACTATTCCAAGATCGACCTTCGATCTGGATATCATCAGCTGAAAATCCAAGAGGAAAGCGTACCAAAGACTGCATTCAGAACGCGATATGGGCACTACGAATTTCTGGTGATGCCGTTTGGGCTGACGAATGCACCAGCGGTCTTTATGGATCTAATGAACCGCGTATGCAAGCCATATCTCGATAAATTCGTGATTGTATTTATCGATGATATCCTGATTTACTCGCGAACGAAAGAAGAGCACGAGCAACATCTCAGAACCATCTTGGAACTACTAAAGAAAGAGAAACTTTATGCAAAGTTCTCAAAATGCGAATTCTGGATTCGCGAAGTACAATTTCTTGGTCACGTGGTGAATGAGAAGGGCATTCATGTAGACCCGTCCAAGATTGAAGCAATAAAGAATTGGGAAGCTCCCAAGACCCCAACTGAAGTTCGACAATTTTTGGGTTTAGCGGGCTATTACCGACGATTCATCGAGAATTTCTCAAAAATAGCTCAACCGCTAACGACCCTCACACAGAAAGACAAGAAGTACGACTGGGGTCACAAACAAGAGGAAGCCTTCCAGCTACTTAAGAACAAGCTCTGCGATGCACCGATACTATCGTTACCCGAAGGCACTGAAGACTTCGTGGTATACTGCGACGCCTCGCGACAAGGCTTGGGTTGTGTGCTAATGCAACGCCAAAAAGTCATCGCTTACGCTTCAAGACAACTGAAGGTTCATGAGAGAAATTATACCACTCACGACCTGGAGCTGGGTGCAGTGGTATTCGCCTTGAAGATTTGGCGACATTATTTATATGGTACTCGATGTACAATCTTCACAGATCATAAAAGCTTACAACACATATTTGATCAGAAGGAATTGAATATGCGCCAGCGACGTTGGGTCGAGCTGCTAAATGATTATGACTGTGAGATTAAGTACCATCCTGGAAAGGCGAACGTTGTAGCAGACGCATTGAGCCGAAAAGAAAGGGTTAAGACCCTAAGGGTTCGAGCATTGGAAATGACGATTCGAACGAACCTCACTGCACGCATTCGGGATGCACAACAAGAAGCTCTTAAAGAAGAGAACCGTAAAGCTGAATACCTCCGGGGTGCATTGAATTACATGGTGCCAAACGAAGAGGGAGCCTTATACTTCAAGAAGCGTATTTGGGTTCCACTCTATGGTGGCATACGAGAAGTCATCCTTAATGAAGCCCACAAATCGAGATATTCGATCCATCCAGGATCGGACAAGATGTACCAAGACTTGAAAGAGTACTATTGGTGGCCGAGACTCAAAAGCGACGTTGCTGTCTATGTTGGAAAATGCCTAACCTGTGCGAAGGTTAAGGCCGAATATCAGAAACCGTCCGGCCTACTACAACAACCAGAGATTCCCGTGTGGAAGTGGGAACAAATCTCGATGGATTTCATAACAAAATTACCCAGGACCCCGAGAGGGCACGATATGATATGGGTAATAGTTGATCGATTGACGAAGTCTGCGCACTTCCTACCGATCCGAGAAAAAGACAGCACTGGAAAGCTTGCTGAAATATACTTAAGAGAAATTGTGGCACGTCATGGAGTGCCAATCTCAATCATTTCAGACAGAGATGGACGCTTTGTCTCAAGAATCTGGCAATCATTTCAGGAAGCCTTTGGATCTCAGTTAGATCTAAGCACGGCATTCCATCCACAAACAGACGGCCAGAGCGAACGGACTATACAAACGTTAGAAGATATGCTTCGCGCATGTGTCATGGACCTAGGCGGCAGCTGGGATACTCATCTACCTTTAGTTGAGTTTTCCTACAATAACAGCTATCATACAAGCATAAAAGCCGCGCCGTTCGAAGCTCTGTATGGCCGCAAATGCCGATCGCCCTTATGTTGGGCAGATGCCGGAGATAAACGTATGGTTGGTCCTGAACTTGTACAAGAGACAACCGACAAGATTGCGCAAATCCGAGAGCGCATTAAGGCGGCTCGAGAGCGACAAAAGAGCTACGCGGATCCAAATAGAAAATCGGTAGATTTCAAGGTGGGAGACAAAGTGTTGTTAAAAGTCTCACCATGGAAGGGCGTAGTCAGATTTGGAAGGCGTGGAAAGTTGAATCCACGATACATCGGACCATTCAGAATATTGAGAAGAATTGGTACCGTGGCATACAAGTTGGAGTTACCGGCAGAACTTAATGGAGTACATGATACGTTTCATGTATCCAACCTGAAGAAGAGTCCAACGCAAGAAAACGTGACCATCCCGTTGGATGAAGTGCATATTGATGAAGCCCTCCGATTTACAGAACAACCCGTTGAGGTTACTGACTGGAAAGTCAACAAGACCAGGAGGAGCAGTGTGAAACTTGTCAAAGTACGTTGGAGCTCTAAGCACGGACCCGAGTACACATGGGAACGTGAAGACCAGTTCAAGAAAAAGTATCCCCACCTATTCAAGAAGACTCCAGCGAGAGTTAGTTCAGTCTGAATTTCGGGACGAAATTCTTTTAACGGGGGGAGACTGTGACAACTGGCACAAACCGGTAATTTCCGTACACTATAATTATTGCTTAATGACTGCAATTATGAGTTTAATTGTCAGCAATGTCTGAGCACATGATTAAACAAGTGAATTCATGCATGTGGTATACTACAAAATATTGCTTTATGCATAAACAAGAGCGTTGCGTCAGAATAATAGTAAACTCACCGGTAAGACACAAGGTGTCAACAGAACTGCAGAAAGCAGCCAGACAATAAAATTGGAGCCTAGGTATAGGTCCAACAACAAGAATGCATTAAAACCCAAGAGTACATACAAGGGTTAATATATATGCAATACGAAAGCAAAAATAAGCACTAAAAAGCACCCGAAACGCACTTTAAGTGCAGAATTTATAAAATTCAGCAATAATTCAGCATTTAGACACATAAATATTATGCAGAAATGTCGTTTTATTATCCAGAATATTTCCCTAAGTGTTGGGAGTTGAAAGAGTACAAGAAAGGTACTTAAACGACACTAAAAAGTGTAATTTAGCACTTTAACGAATCGGTATGTAACCGAACAACCGGAGATTACCCGGAACATAAAAATAATGTCAATGACATTGTTTATACTTTTCTGAGCTAGTTAGGGTCCCCGAATGCCCTAACACCCTTTATATTACACTACACACTAGTAACGGGGTTAAACACTTAACTTAACTTAGTTTAACCTAACTAATACTTGGAACCGAACTAGACCCCCCCCCCCTTCTCCAACCGGCCCTAACTATGGGGGGACACAATTGTACAATCTTGATTATTTAAATCCTCAATGTCTAATATCATGAGGACATAATTACCTTTGGCTAAGGACCATGAGATTTATCTATAAATTAACCCCTAACCACACAATAACTCTCACTAAACTCAACACTACACAACACCACTCCCTTGCCCTCTAGAGCTCTCGGCCGAGACCCCCACCCACCCTCATCATACTTTCAAGTTTGGTGCTTGCACTTCCATTATCATACAATCATCAAGGGTCGTATACGAGGAGTCTTGGAGCAAGCGGAACACGAAGGACCTCTCTCGTTAGCTTTTATCCACGCGTTTTTCATCAAGATTCTTCCCTAGCCCCGAGCTAGAGGTATAACACTTAGAACTCTTGTTTGAACATATCTAAAGTGGTTAAAAGAAATTTTATCGGTTAAATCTCGTTAAGATACAAAATGATGAACAAAAGTCTACTAAAAACACTTAAAGTGGTGGTTAATAGCACATATGTTGTGTAAAAGTTGTAGTATTTGAAATATATGGTTATCTAGACCCGATCTATGATGTGGTAGCTCGGATCATCGTTTAACCCGGCTTGGTAAGATCATGGATCTTAACATAAAGCTATTTTAGAAGTAACAAGGGTTAAAAGGTGAAACCCTACCACACATAAACCATGAACTTGTGTAAAAATGTTTTAACTTGTACAAAAGTGTTTAAAACTAGTAGATCTATGTATCTACAAGTGGTAATTTCAAAGGACCAAGCATCAAAAGAAATCACATGTTCTAAACCGGATCTTACACAAACAAAAGCGGTTTTTGTGAACAAACAAGTGTGTGGAATACTTGTGTAACAAAAGTTTTAACAAAGAAATAATTTTCATAAAAACCGACTAGAAGTTGTGAAACTTCATAGTCTTTAAAAATAAAGTTTTCAAGAAGTTAAACTTATTTTTAAAGATAACAAGACTTACTAAATGTGCTAGTAAGTTACTACACATTTTTGTAAATATTCAAGTTCATGAAATTAGTGATTATTGTTGACGATTATTGCTGAAGATTATTGTTGATGATTGATGACGATTTAAAAGAAAATAAACACACGTTTTGAAAACGTGGGAAACCTCCATTTTTAGGGGAAACTCTGTCAAAATTTTTATAAATTATTGACACTTAGAAAAATATAAGTTTTGAGAAACTTATCCCCTAAAAATGTGTTTAAAAGTATTACTAAGGTTTCCCTAATTTTTGGTGATAAGAAATGAGGATTTCTTCAAGAATAAAAATGGATAATAAGTATATATTTTTGAGAGAAAAATATATATTATTTGATCACCAACTTGTGTGTTAAGTGTATATATAGTATGTGTTATACGTGCTAGTGTATTAAGACTTAAAAATACACTAAATACTCATGAGGAGTAGAAATATAAAAAAATACACATACAACATACAAGATACATAATTCGGGTGCAAAGTGCAAAACATAAAAGACTTATATTTATTTTTGGAGAAAATAATATAAGCAAGATACGTAGTTAAAAATATGGAATATTTTTAACACAAGAATATATACAAAAGAGAGTGACTGTACTTGTGCGACGCAAGTCTAGTGACTAACGTTAAGAAAACGCGTATAGGTTACGACGTTAATTAAGCAAATCCGGTGGAGTTTACGACGCTAGGAACGCAAAGTTGTGAGTTCATGCTCCCCCTTTTCTCTTTAACTGTTTTCAGTTTTTATAACTTCGGGGGTGAAATACATGTACAAAAGTACAATATTTATAAATGGTATGATATAAATACAAGGAGTACACTTGGTGAGAACGAGAACCAAGTGTGACAAAATATAAGAATACAAGAAGCGCATTTGGTGAGACGAGAACCAAGTGTAAGGCGCTATGAGAAATGATAACAAGAAACGCGCTTGGTGAGAACGAGAACCAAGTAGGAGGCGTTATGAGAAATAGTGTCACGAATAGGGTACAGAAGCACCATTAATCAACGTATACATTCAGACCGCAGAACAAAAGGTTAGATCTAACAGGTGCCTGGCAGCCTCACACTCGGTCGGGGCGAGAATCGAGTGGTGCTTTTGTGTCTCAGAATATACCAATTAAATGCCTTAGGTTTGGTGGCTTCCTATGACGTGTCACATGTTAATGGCTTTGCAACCCATTAACAATCTGATAATTACAGAAATACTGTATTTACATAAAATTCATACCATACAAGAATTGATAAATAACTTGAAGTACGTGGGGTACTCAAGAGAATTGATAAATAACTTGAAGTACGTGGGGTACTCAAGAGAATTGATAAATAACTTGAAGTACGTGGGGTACTCAAGAGAATTGATATATAACTTGAAGTACGTGGGGTACTCAAGAAGATTGATAAATAACTTGAAGTACGTGGGGTACTCAAGAAGAAATTGAATTATACATAGGTACGTGATGTACACATGAAACTGGATTTATGAAAACTTGATTTACTCACAAACTATGTTTTCATACAAAGTATACAAACATGAAATACAAAACTGCATGAATTCACACCAACTTTATGTTGACGTTTTTCCAAAAACTCACATGTATTTCAGGTAACTAGGATGGATGTGCGCGTGGTCTTGCTTATGCTCGTGGATGTCGCTTGTGTTTAACTTTAAATAAAGTTGTAAACTTTTAAGACAATGCTTTATGCGACTTAGCGATGTAAACGCTAACGAATGTTTTCAAATTATGGTATTTGAATGTTGTTATTACGAGCATGTAGCATGTTTACTCTTCGTATGCAATGAGAACCTTTCATGATCACACCTCGTGCTTCCGCCGTAGAAAGGGGTGTGACAGCTTGATCCTGGTCATGTCACGCCTCCAAGCGGTAGTACTCCGCGTGTGGATTTTGGGGGTGTGACACACCGAACCCCTCAAAGCTTATTTCTAAGCTATATAAAGGATATTTAAGGTGTGTTTAACTTATGGTCATGTTCCGGAGTGTTCGTTACAGTTCAAATTGGCATACTTTCATAGTTTGTCAAGTTTAGTCCCTGTAAGCGAATTAACTTGTTTTTGCCATACTAAAGCCTTCAAAACTTATTTCTAAGTTATGTAAGGGTTATTTAAGGTATGTTAAGTATATGTTGATGTTCCGGAGTATTTTTCTCATTAAACTGGTTACGTTTACGCACCAGTTTGCTTATAACTCTCCAGAAAGCGATATAGAGTTTGAAATTGAATAAAAGTCAAAACATGAAAAATGTAAAACACAACCAAACAAACATTGGGATCAAATAACATTGTTTTATTGATAATAGAACTGTTCACAATGATAATAATCACAGATGTTACACTAAGCATACCATGAGCAAAGTTCTATTGTAATCTAGCAAGTAGGCAATGTAAACATAAATCATATCACCTAGAATGCCGAGTCTTGCATGTGCAGCGAAGCGTCGTTGTGGATCGTTGAGCACTGTTCAGGTTATAGTCTGGTTTTAACAAAAACTTTTTCCCCTTATTAAAACCAAGTTCACTATAACCAATGGCTCTGATACCAATCTGTCGCACCCCCAAAATCCACACGCGGAGTATCACCGCTTGGAGGCGTGACTGACCAGGATCAAGCCACCAATCATATTGAACATAACAAGTAATAAGTAAAATTCAACTACACAATATGAAAGGTGTTTCAAATCAAAAACGTAGTTAAGTGTTTAGCGGAAGCATAATTGTAAAACCCAATGTAAGTATTAAGTATGATATAAAGGAATGTTTTTGGCATGGCACACACTGCCATGTCCCACAACGACCGCGCCTCCCTGTGCAAGCTCCATGAGTACCTAACGACCTGCAAGGCATGTAACAACGAGTCAACAACAAAGTTGAGCGAGTTCACAGTTGATTGTTTAGTTATAGCATTCGTTTCGTAAATCATATGTTCGTTTTGTAAACCATGTATCGTATTAATTCGTATCGCGGTCTCCCAGACATGTTTGCGAAGATTAGTGGGGGCTTCCCATGTGTTACTAGACCGTGCGTATCGACTACTACGAAAATGTAAGTGGTGCCCTAAGTCAATGTCTATCAGCATTGACCCTTTGCCCTTAGTCCATTAGTACACGCCCGTCCGACTGGCACGGTGTGAGGTTTGTTAAACCTAATAGCGCTATTAACTAATGACCCGCTCGCCATAGGCCTCGGCGATTAAGTCGATATAAATGAGGGACTTCATGATAGAGTTTTGGTCCATTGTGAAATCTTGGCATCCTACCTACGGAGGATGGCCGTACGTATCCTACCCAAGGAGAATACGCGAGGTTATAGTTACCGTTTAATTCATTAACCCATTCCCAACCCTTGGGTGTCACACCCCGACCACGTGTAACATACAAAACGTGGCGGAAACGTCGGGGAGTGTTGTAACAGAATTATTGTTTCACAACCATGGCATACAAAGTTATATTTTAATTATTAAACAAGAGTGTTACATTGTCTTAAACAGGAAGCAAATAGTTCATAACATAATTAAACAAGTCTATCTCCATTTTTAGTCTCTAAGGCACAGGTCCGCCCTAGTGTCACGATCAACATCTTACGGAAAAGCACCTGAAAACACATGTGAAAATAGGTACGTCAGCATAAAAATGCCTGTGAAATACATAGGTTTATGAAAATAAGGTTCATGACTTATGTTTAAGAAAATGTTTAGTCATGAACCCCGTACTTTGCTTTGTCTTGTAAATCATTTGAAAAACGATAAGATCAGATGATATATATAAATAATGTAAGGTTAAATGAATAACCAAGAAAATGAGTTTGTATAAGATAAGTTGTTTTATAAATCAATGTCTTGTGAAGATAAGTTGTTTATGTAAAACGTAATATGTTAAATATTGAAATGATTTAAGTAACGCTACGGCATGTAATATCATACAAACACTTGTTTATAGGAAGTACCAGCGGCGTATCCACCATGTTTGTATCATATTACACACGCCTCGTTACTCAAATCACTTACTCCAACCAACCATCAATGTAAATTGTTCATGTAAAAATGAATTGTCATGTGATAGTGTGTAAACCATATCGAAATGTCTATGTTCAATGTAAACCACTAAATGTGTATATCACTGTCAAAATGTTTATGTTCAATGTAGATCATGTAATGTGTAACCAGAAATGTCATGTATGGTAAGTGAAATGTATCAACTAAACCATATGTAAAATGCACAACAACAAGGTATTGAAGTAAAGCACAGTTTAAATCAAAGTTATGTTTTGTGTAACAAATGCATGCTATACTGATACAAACATTTATGCGGTATTGTTAAAATGCATACATCCAAGCCTTGAGACTGTGGCGATAAACCCTTAAACAAATTAAAGGTTTATCTAAGTTATGTATATAGAATTCGGTCATTCCTTCCAATCCAAACAAACCCAGGATTTCAGGAACGGGAGTTGTCAATTCCTATGGTACCACTACCTACTAACGAACGGCGTAGCTAGTGTTAATGAATGTATTGTTCCATTGTAAACAATCCAAATGTCATAACAAAATGTAAGCATGTGATGAAAACAACTGTACTAAGTATGCACACAATGGACATACATAGCATGAAATGTAATGTAAAACAATGTACTAAGTACGCACACAATGGGCATACATAGCATGAAATGTAATGAAATCATGTACTATAATGTACTAACGAACATAGCAGGTATATGATGCGAAAACATGTAAAGCATGAAAGTAACAAGTAGGCACATGTGTTTCACCCCAAAACAGTTTGGAAAACAGTAAAAGAGGGGTCTATGTACTCACTTGAGATTGTTCAGTAGTCCTAAGATAACCACCAAGCAATGCTAGAGATCACGGAATCAAACGGCACCTAATATAGGTAACTATGTTAATAACCCGGACCTAAATCGGAAGATCGGGTAGCATGAGGGTTTGTAAACCAAACGAGTATGGAGACTCGTGTAGTATGGTTCAACAAAGCCTACATACTAATTGAAACCTAACATAATTGTTTACGACCCATTACGACCCGTTTAGGTAGCTTATGCTACTTTAACGCGTCGTTCGCGTGAAACGCGTTCGGACCGCCTAACTAGCCCTATGACAAGTGTTATATGCCTAAACATGTTACATAATCAGTTATGTGACAAAATTTTAGGTTACATATGCTTAATTACCAATTATACATGAAAAGGGTATTCTGGTAATTTACCTAAGGCATATAAACTACCTATCATACAACTACTTAAACGATGTGACCATAAGGTATAACCTCGGAAGGTTATTCCCTATACACTATGGTCACCTAATGTATTTGGTCGGATCCTAATGATCGACCAAATGGGTCGGGTTCGAGGTATAAGCGATTTATTAGATCGCTTACCCTACGACCCTAGACAACGTGGTAATCAGTAGGCATAGTCCCAAGGGACTATAACCAACGTGATTACACTCACGTTGCGAAGTTCAAACGAACTTCGCATTGACCATAAGCTGGTCAACGCTGAAAGTCAAACAAAGTTTGACTTTCTGACTCGAAAAGCAATAAAAGAAGGAAAAGAACGAAAGAATACTTACGAAGGGTCCCCGAATGCTAATTTCGATCCGAGAATCTCAGGTATGAAACAATGGTTTCAACTTAGAGTTTCTAAGATCAAAATTCTAGTGGTTTAAGCAATGGGGGGCATGGGGTATTTATAGTTTTCGGTCCACCGTTAAGATCGTTTCATGGAAACCGTGCTTTAATCGTAACCGTACAAGTGTTGGAAAGTTATGGTGCCTAAAAATGGTCCTTATCATCTGACTAAGCAATTGAGAATGTGTGGGTGAGAATCAAACAGCTGCAACCTGCTGTTAAAAACATTTAATCTGGTCTGATAGTCGGACGCGGCCCGCTTCAGGATCAGACAATTACAATGCGGGCCGCCTGGCCTGCCTGATCAGTCCACATGTTTCAGAAATGACAGTTTCAGTCCCTGCACGTGTTTAAGGCCATTTCCGACACTTCTAAGGCCCGTAAAGCCAACTTTAAGGCCCTAAAATGATGCCTAAACATTGTGGACATGAAACATGCTCAAAAATATGCCGGATGTTGGTTCGTTTGGTCGTACGAACGCGATGTTCGCTTAATTACGACGGAATGCGCATAAGCACGAAAAACGATCCAAATGACGCAACGAATGGATTTTTAGCAAGCCAAACACTAAAGCATAATATAGTCATGCTTACATAAATTTTTGGATGTCCGGATGTATTCAGAACGTAAGTTATGCGCAAAAGTGCAAACTTGTGCACTTTTTGACAATTTTAGTCTCTGAATAACCCAAAAGTTTATTTTAGCATACCGAACCCCTCAAAGCCTATTTCTAAGCTATGTAAAGGATATTTATGGTATGTTTAACTTATGGTCATGTTCCGGAATGTCTTTTACAGTTCAAATTGGCATACTTTCGCAGTTTGTCAAGTTTAGCCCCTGTAGGCGAATTAACTTGTTTTTGCCATACCAAAGCCTTTAAAACTTATTTCTAAGTTATGTAAAGGTTATTTAAGGTATGTTAAGTATATGTTGATGTTCCGGAGTATTTGTCGCATTAAACTGATTACGTTTACGCATCAGTTTGCGTATAACTCTCAAGAAAGCGATGTAGAGTTTGAAATTGGATAAAAATCAAAACATGAAAAATGTAAAACACAATCAAACAAACATTGGGATCAAATAACATTGTTTTATTGATAACTGAACTGTTCACAATGATTACAAGCACAGATGTTACAGTCTCCCCTACTTTGTTTGATAACATTGTTTGACCAAAGGAATGCGCTTGCGTTTGAGCCACTTGACTTCACGTTCCATGATTTCCACTGGCTTCTCAACAAATTTCAGTGTTTTGCCAACACGAATTTCGTCAAGAGGTATGTGGAGGTTCTCATCAGCTAAAGACCTCTTGAGATTGGACACGTGAAAAGTTGGATGAACATTTCCAAGTTCAGGAGGTAACTCAAGTCTGTAGGCTACCTTTCCGATTCTTTCGACGATCTTGAATGGTCCAACGTATCTAGGTGCAAGTTTTCCTTTCTTTCCAAATCTGATCACACCTTTCCAAGGTGAGACCTTAAGTAATACTCGATCACCGACTTGAAATTCCAAGGGTTTGCGTTTTGGATCCGCGTAACTCTTCTGACGGCTCATAGCTGTCTGAAGGTTATCGCGAACTTTCTTGACCTTGTCAGTTGTCTCTAAAATGAGGGCAGGTCCAGTAAGTTGGGCCTCGCCGATCTCATTCCAGCAGACTGGTGAACGACATTTTCGACCATAGAGAGCCTCGAAAGGAGCCATTTTGATGCTGGTGTGATAACTGTTGTTGTAGGAGAATTCAATCAACTTAAGATGTGAATCCCAACTACCACCAAAATCGATCACACAAGCTCTAAGCATATCCTCCAGAGTCTGGATTGTTCTTTCAGATTGACCATCCGTTTGCGGATGATAAGCTGTGCTCAGATTAAGTTGGGTCCCCATAGCAGATTGCATGGTTCTCCAAAAATGAGAAGTGAAACGAGCATCTCTGTCAGAAATGATGTTCAAAGGAACACCATGTCGAGCTACAATTTCATCCACATAGATTTTAGCAAGTCTGTCAGCAGGAAAATCCTCACAGATTGGCAAGAAATGTGCTGATTTAGTAAGACGATCAACGACTACCCAGATGGCATCATGACCTTTCTTTGTACGTGGAAGTTTAGTAATGAGATCCATAGTAATGTTTTCCCATTTCCAAACTGGGATCTCTGGTTGCACCAATAAACCCGAAGGACGCTGATGTTCAGCCTTAACCTTAAGACAAGTAAGGCATTTTGATACATATAAGGCAATGTCTTTCTTCATACCAGGCCACCAATAGTGAATACGAAGATCCTTATACATCTTATCTGAGCCCGGATGAATAGAATAACGCGACTTATGGGCTTCATCCATAAGCACGGCACGAAGATCATCCTGGCTTGGGACCCACAAACGGTCCATGAAGTAATATGATCCATTGTCCTTCAGTTCAAGAGCAGGTGTTATGTGATAGGGAAATTCCTTATCCATCAAACCTTGTGAAACACAAGATTGTTGAGCTTTAGAAATGCGTGCTTGGATATCGGATCGAGCTTGAATAACAGATTGAACACGTACACAATGAAGCTTAGTACGTTCCTTACGACTCAATGCATCGGCTACGACATTCGCCTTACCAGGATGGTAGCGAATTTCGCAGTCATAGTCGTTTAGTAGCTCAACCCAACGTCGTTGTCTCATGTTGAGTTCTTTCTGATTAAAGATATGCTGAAGACTTTTGTGGTCCGTGAAAACCACACATTTTGTACCGTACAAATAGTGTCTCCAGATCTTGAGAGCGAAAACAACTGCACCCAACTCAAGATCATGAGTGGTGTAGTTCTTCTCATGTATCTTCAACTGCCTCGATGCATAGGCTATGACTTTGTTCCTTTGCATCAGAACACAACCAAGACCCAATTTCGATGCATCACAATACACGACAAAATCATCATCACCCTCAGGCAATGATAGAACAGGCGCATCGCAAAGCTTCTGCTTCAAGTGTTGAAAAGCTTCCTCTTGTTTGAATCCCCAATCAAAGGGTTTGTTCTTCTGAGTTAGAGCAGTTAGAGGAACTGCAATCTTTGAGAAGTTTTCAATGAAGCGGCGATAATAACCCGCTAGACCAAGAAAAGAACGAACTTCAGTAGGAGTAGAAGGTGTATCCCAATCCTTAATCGCACTGATCTTGGAGGGATCTACATGGATACCTTGTTCGTTGATAATATGCCCCAAAAATTGAACTTCTTTAAGCCAAAATTCGCACTTGGAGAATTTGGCGAAAAGTTGCTCTTTCTTTAGGAGTTCTAGGGTAAGACGAAGATGTTGCTCGTGATCAGCTTGCGTCTTAGAGTATATCAAGATGTCATCAATAAAAACAATGACGAACTGATCCAAATAAGGTTTGCAGACCCTATTCATTAAGTCCATGAAAACAGCAGGAGCATTAGTCAAACCGAATGGCATGACTGTGAACTCGTAATGCCCATACCAAGTGCGGAACGCCGTCTTGGGAATATCTTCTTCATGCACACGAAGTTGATGATATCCGGAACGTAGATCAATCTTCGAAAAATAAGAAGCGCCCTGTAACTGATCAAAGAAGTCATCTATGCGCGGTAGGGGATATCGATTCTTGATGGTAAGCTTGTTAAGCTCGCGATAATCGATACACATCCTAAAAGATCCATCCTTCTTCTTGACAAAAAGAACGGGAGCACCCCAGGGTGAAAAGCTAGGACGTATAAAACCTTTGTCAGAGAGCTCCTGAAGCTGCTTGGACAACTCTTGCATCTCAGACGGTGCAAGACGATATGGAGCCCTGGCAATGGGATTTGCACCAGGTACGAGATCAATGCGGAACTCGACTTGGCGTGCTGGAGGTAGACCAGGTAAATCTTCAGGGAAAACTTCAGAATAATCCCGAACGACAGGAATATCTGAAATAGACTTACCCTTGCCTTTATCTTCTATAACATGTGCTAAGAAAGCCACATAGTTCTTCCGCAGGTATTTCCGAGCTTTAAAACAAGACATGAGCTTGAGGCCACCAGACGGTTTCTCACCTTGAACCTGTATGATCTCGCCTGTCGAAAGCGGCACACGAACAATCTTCTCAGAACAAATTATCTCTGCGTGATGCTTGGATAACCAATCCATTCCCACAATAACGTCGAAGCTTCCAAGTTGCATTGGCGTGAGGTCGATAGGAAAAAGATGGTCGTTAAGGTTCAACTGGCAGTTGCGAAGAATAGAATCAAGAACAATGGGTTCACCACTAGCAACTTCTACTGTCAAAGGTTTACCTAGTTTCGTTCTAGACACGCGAAGCATTTGCTCAAAAGACAATGACACAAAACTCTTATCGGCACCAGAATCGAAAAGAACAGATGCAGGCTGATTATTAATAAAGAACGTACCGTTCACCACTTCATTGTCTGCCTGCGCCTCTTGAGCATTCATGTTAAAAGCTCGGCCTCGAGCCGGAGCCTGAGCCTGATTCTGGTTGGCTAGCCTTGGGCATCAGTTTCTGTAGTGGGTATTGTGGTCGTGCAGCTTGACCCTGTTGCTGAGCAGGAGGATGAGCAACTTGTTGAGCCGGGTTCTGAACTGCCCGGTTCTGAGCAAACCGACAAACATCGGCAAGAAGACCTGACTTCCCACAGTTAGTACAGAAACGGCACTGATGTTGCGGCTGATGGTGACTGTTGCATCTGTTGCACAAAGGTGCATTCCCTGAATAGGGTTTCTTCGCTGGAGGCTATGCGGGTTGGTTGGGAGCTGCCTGGTTAGCTTGGGCAGTGACAACATAGTTTTGGGAAGCCTTACGCTTCCTTGACCCTCTCGAAGAACTAGAGTTCTTTCCATTCTTGTTTTGACCTTTCTTGCTATCTTCTTTGTCAGCCGACTGCTTCTTGCCCTTGTCACCCTTCCTGTGCAACTTATTCTTCCGAATCTGCGACTCAGTCAATGTCGCTGATAACTCGATCGCCTGACGGAGTGTGGCAGGGTTACTACCAGTAAGGATGTCTTGTACCGAGTCAGGTAGGCCGTCGATGTATCTTTTGATAGCCTTGTCGAGTGGGGTAACCATAGTCGGACAAAGCAGACTCAACTCCTCAAACCTATCAGTATACGCCCGATGCTCACCACTACCTTGCTTCAAAACATCAAACTCTTTCTCCAACGCTCGCTGTTCATGGCGAGGACAGAATTCCCTCATCATAAGGGCTCTAAGTTCAGCCCATGTCTGTGCGAGAGCAACTTCTGCACCTCGGTCTCTCATTACCCCATTCCACCATGTAAGAGCCCTTTTCTGAAACACGCTCGAAGAAAACTCGTCCTTGCGATTATCCGGGCACTGCACGTGGCGAAAAGTATTCTCAATGCTCTCGAACCACTGAAGAAGCCCAGTTGCTCCTTCAGAACCACTAAACTTGAGTGGTTTAGCCTGGTTAAAATCCTTGTATTTGCATGGAACATTGTTGTTGTTGTTGGCCTGGTTCCATTGAGCAAAGAGATTTGGAAATTGAGCAGCCATCTGCTGCGCAATGATTTCTGCCAATTCGGCAGTCGCTATCTGATTTTCGCGTCGAGGAGGCATTCTAAAAGAGGAAAACATGAAAGGAAACGAGTGAGATGATTGGATGAAGAGAATGAGATGAAACAAAATCAACAAAAGCAAAGATGGTGGTCATTTGTCCGCATTACCAAGCAAACAAACGACACACAATGACTAATCAAAGTAAATGGATCTAAAATAATGTATCGCGAAGACATGCTCGCCTATAAGTAAACACTCATCCCAAGAATTCCCAGGTAAGCACAACTGGTCTCGCGTCTGATGAGATATATACGAAGTGCTTGCCTAGACAGAAAACCCAGAATACAGGCATTCACCCTTCCAGTTTGCACGTGTTCACATTATTTAAAACCCAAAAAGCTTGACGAGATTTTGAAAATTTGAAGGCACAAGGCCAAAAATTTTAGTTAAACAGGAAGGGTTCAAAACCTTACAAAAGAGGGTTCAAAACCATGTAATAAATCATTCAAGAACAGATGATTGTTTTTCAAAAATCGTTTCGGAAAATTTGGTTCTTGTTTTGATAATCACCTAAGGATAGGTGATGTACATGTTTTAAGATCTAAACACAAGATAACTTGTGTTAGGGTCCTAGAAAGGTTATAGTCTAGGTCAAAGCATTACTAATAACCTAATTCCCTATAACCATTGGCTCTGATACCAACTCTTCTGTCACACCCCGACCACGTGTAACATACAAAACGTGGCGGAAACGTCGGGGAGTGTTGTAACAGAATTATTGTTTCACAACCATGGCATACAAAGTTATATTTTAATTATTAAACAAGAGTGTTACATTGTCTTAAACAGGAAGCAAATAGTTCATAACATAATTAAACAAGTCTATCTCCATTTTTAGTCTCTAAGGCACAGGTCCGCCTGTCACACCCTGGCTTTGCGGAAGCGTGGTTAATTTTGGTGTGACTTCTTAATACCATAGCTTAATCATAACAAAGCTATATGAAATAAAATCATGCAAGATCATCCATTTAATTAAGTTTTGAAAACCAAATACAACAACATTGTCTTAACAATCACAAACATCAACATGACATAAACACAGTTTAAGGATTGTGACTTGTCCAGGAAAGAGTCACATTCCCCAAACCCGGATGACCTCGTAACTAGTGCAGCGGGAAAACGTGTCATACCGCGCCAGATCCTTTAATTCCCTGAAATACATGTAAGTTGAAAAATCAACAATAATGTTGAGCGAGTTCATGTGTTTAGTATGTGCGCGCGAATAAACCTTTGTAATCATTGCAAGTATGAATGTTTTGTAAACTCTGGTATGAAAGCAAATAAGGAAACATATCAGTTAATGTGTAACCACATGGTCCAACCTGCGGGCGCATGGGAGGGGATAGGACAAGGTCACCACATGGTCCAACCTTAGGGCGCATGGGTGGTGTTAAGTCCAGGTCACCACATGGTCCAACCTTAGGGCGCATGGGTGGTGTTAAGACGGGGTCACCACATGGTCCAACCTGCGGGCGCATGGGTGGGGTTAAGACAAGGTCACCACATGGTCCAACCTGCGGGCGCATGGGTGGTGTTTGTTATGCTCAAATAGGCCTATCACTCGTATCCCTCGATCGCACTACGAGGACTAATGTTCTTAAGGTTTCACCTACCCAATCACATAACCTAACAGTTCCTTCCTTAGCTGACCATACCATGTAAGAAACATTCGTAATTATAGTAACATGTATTTCACCCCCGCAGTTAAGAAAACTGAAAACAGTTAGAGAAAGGGGGACATGAACTCACAGTGAAGCGTCTCTACCAAGTATCTCCTGCTCACGCAGCTGTGTGACGACCTACACGTACTAATTCTATTAGACGGACGGTCGTGCCTTAGCTTCATGGTTTATGTTTTCGGGAAATAGTTAGACAACTATTTCCTGTTTACATTTTGTAAATACTTGGTAATTATTTTCCTTCCCAAGGTTGGGGGATTCAATACATGTGCGTTCATAAATATTTTCGTAAGTGCGTAAGTTACGTTTAACAATCGAGTGGTAATATAATCACCGGTGTAACTTATATATTTATGGTGAAAGCGTTCGTATTATTTTGGGATCGTTAACGTTCGTAAATATTATTTTTACTCTAAAAATAATATCTATGTATTTTCACAAAATAATCATAAACAGTGTGTGAAAATATATATTTATCACGTTAAATTTTGTGAAAATCCCACCTCCGAATATTTAGTAAATAAAGTCATGGCGAAATTTATATTTCGAAAACATGTCAAAAATAATTCTAACACTTGTAGCGTAAATAGTTCTAAGTGTTGAGTTTTTAGAAAAATTTCGCCAGAGTTTCCTCTGTAACTGGAGGTGGCCACGCTTTCAAGCGTATCATTTTCTTTAACAAATCAACTCAACAATTTTCTTTATTTGATCAGAACAACTTTTCTCACAACAACTAATCAACATATGTGTAAATTGCCAAAAATTACATGAACTTGCAGTTTTCCCAAAACTGTGGTGTAAATCCCCTTAAATTTAGTAGATCTTCATATAAGGTAATTTGATCTTGTAAAAACCTCGTTTTTAGAGAAAATCCATCTTTACAACTTCTAGTCTCCTCTTACAAAAACTGTTATTTTGTCGGATCTTTTCATTTCACAAGTGTTTACACACTTGTGGTTTATAAAAATCATGCTTGTTAGTGTAAGATCTATCTTTTAAAATACATGATTTCTTTGATACGTGGTTCTTTGAAAATACCACTTGCAGATACGTAGATCTGCTAGTTTTTAAACACAATGTCACAAGTAAAACTCTTTTACACAAGTTCATGATTCGCGTGTGGTAGAGTTTCACCTTTTAACCCTTGTATCATTCAAAACGAGCTTATGTTAAGATCCATGATCTTACCAAACCGGGTTAAACGATGATCCGAGCTACCACATCATAGATCGGGCCTAAATAATCATACATTTCGAATACTACCTCATTTACACAACATATGAGTTATTAACCACCATTTTTAGTGTTTTAAGTAGACTTTAAAGCATCAACTTGTAAGATTTCGGGTTTTAATCATCATACATCTTATTAACCACCTTAGATTAGTTCAAATATGAGTTTTAAGCATTATACCTCTAGCTCGAGGCTAGGGAAGAATCTACGCGCAAATGAGGTGGATAAAAGCAAGATAAAGAGGTCCTTCGCCTTCCGTTTGCACCAAGCTTCCTAATACGTGATCCTTGACACTTGTATGTTCTTGAAATGTGAAGAACAAAATCGAAAATGGATGGGTGTATATGGGGGTGCTTGGCCGTAAGTTTTAGATCAAGAGAGAGAGATGTGTGTTCTTGTGTTGATTTGTGAAAGTGATTATGTTATGGTGGGTTTAGTGAGGAACTTATAGACAAAGTTTTAGGGTAATTAACCTTTGGATCAAGTGTCCTCTAGATATCATGCATGGATGAATAAAATAATCACAATTGTACCATGTATGTCCCCTAGATGGGGACGGTTCCTAAAGGGGGGGGGGGGTACTAGTTCATTCCCAACTAGTCTTTAGTTATTAGTTAGGTTAAACTAAGTTAGTTTAGGGATTAACCCGGTTACTAATGTATTGTGCTTTATGGCGGGTGTTAGGGTACCCAGGGACCCTAACTGGCTCAGAAAAAGATGAATAATGAAAATAACAATATTTTCAGGTTCCGGGTATAGTCCGGTTGTTCGGTTGGATAGTGATCCGTTAAAGCGCTTAACAAAGCGTTAAAGTGTCGTTATAATTACATTTAGTGACACAACTTATTTCCGACACTTTGGAAAGTGTCTAGTAATATTTTTCTCATGTTTTGGCACTTTATTAGTAGCTATAAGCTGAATTATTATGTAAAGTGCTGAGTTTTGTACTTAGAGTACATTTTAGGCACATCCAGTCGTAGTGACTTATTCCTAGAGACGCAGTTCCACAACCCTTGTATCCCTACACTCACCACTTAGTGTAGCAAAATATTTCAGGCTCTTACAGGCCTTAGAGGCAGTGTCTGCCTGATGCTGGCTTTATCAGCATGTTCAATAGGTTATCCGTGTATTGTGCTACTGTGCTTTTTGTGCATCATGTTTGTCACTAAGGTTCAGTATGTAAATAATGTAGTGACGATAAGTAAAGTATGATGCAAGTACGTACATGTATCAGATTTCAAGTGGCAGTTCATCAGCTAGTTCAAACAAGCACAGTAATTAAGCAGTAATTAATCATTAATTAAGTCGTACGGATACCTAGTTTAGTGCGGGTTGTCACATTCTCCCCCCATTAAATAAATTTCGTCCCGAAATTTAAGTTATGCTTGTAGATGCAGGGTTCTTAGGAAAAAGGTGGGGGTATTTCTCTTTCATCCGGTCCTCACGTTCCCAGGTGTATTCAGGACCATGTCTGGCATTGCAACGAACTTTGACGAGTTTGACACTGCTCCGGCGGGTCTTGTTAACTTTCCAATCCGTGACCTCAACAGGTTCTTCAACGAAGTGGAGCGTGTCGTCAACATGAATCTCGTCGGTGGGAATGGCAACGGTGACTTGAGTTGGACTTTTCTTTAGATTGGATACATGAAAGGTGTCGTGAACACCATTCAGTTCAGCGGGTAGGTCCAACTTGTATGCTACTAGTCCTATTCTTTCCAGAATTCTGAAGGGACCAATGTAGCGCGGATTTAACTTCCCACGCTTCGCGAAGCGTGCCACACCCTTCCAGGGTGAGACTTTCAATAACACCATTTCTCCAACTTGGAAATCCACATGTTTCCGGTTTGGATCCGCATAGGCCTTCTGTCTGTGGCGAGCTGCTTCGATGCGTTTAAGAATCTGCGTGATCTTGTCTGTCGTCTCTTGGACGATTTCGGGACCAGCAAGCTGCCTATCACCTGCGTCAGCCCAACATAGAGGTGATCGGCACTTGCGTCCGTAAAGGGCTTCAAATGGCGCGACACCAATACTGGTGTGGTAGCTGTTGTTGTATGAAAATTCGACCAAAGGTAAATGTTTATCCCAGCTACCGCCCAAATCCATAACACACGCCCTCAGCATGTCTTCCAAAGTCTGTATCGTTCGCTCGCTCTGGCCGTCAGTTTGCGGATGAAACGCAGTGCTCAGATTCAATTGTGAGCCAAAGGCTTCTTGGAAGGATTGCCATATCCTTGACACAAACCTTCCGTCTCTATCAGAGATGATTGAGAGAGGTACTCCATGGCGCGCGACGATCTCTCTCATGTAAATTTCCGCAAGTTTACTAGTACTGTCTTTCTCTTTGATTGGCAGAAAGTGTGCGGACTTTGTCAGGCGGTCAACTATCACCCAAATCATATCATGGCCTCTTGGCGTTTTTGGCAACTTCGTAATAAAATCCATTGAGATTTGTTCCCATTTCCACTTGGGAATCTCAGGTTGTTGCAGAAGTCCTGAAGGCTTCTGGTATTCCGCTTTAACCTTAGCGCACGTTAAACATTTGCTCACGTACACAGCAACATCGCCTTTCATCCTAGGCCACCAATAATGATCCTTGAGATCCTGGTACATCTTATCCGCTCCAGGATGGATAGAGTACCGTGATTTGTGAGCTTCATCAAAAATAACTTTCCTTAAATCACCAAACAGAGGAACCCAAATCCTTTTCTCGAAGCATAACGTTCCTTCCTCGTTTGGTACCAATAGCTTCTCCATCCTACGGAGATATTCTTCTTCAAGGTTTCCTTCCTTTAGAGCTTCCTTTTGCGCGGCACGAATGCGCAAGGAAAGATCGGTTTGGATAATCATTTCTAAAGCTCTAACCGTTATGGGCTTGATTCTCTCTTTACGACTTAGGGCATCGGCGACCACGTTCGCCTTCCCTGGATGGTACTTTATCTCGCAGTCGTAGTCGTAGTCGTTCAACAATTCAACCCATCGTCTTTGCCTCATATTCAACTCCTTCTGGTTGAATATATGATGTAGGCTCTTGTGATCTGTAAAGATTGTACACTTCGTACCATAAAGGTAGTGTCTCCAGATCTTTAAAGCAAAAACCACTGCGCCAAGTTCCAAATCATGTGTGGTATAGTTCTTTTCGTGCACTTTCAGTTGACGCGATGCGTAAGCAATAACCTTTTGGCGTTGCATCAACACACAACCTAATCCTTGATGCGAAGCGTCACAGTATACCACAAAATCATCTGTACCTTCCGGTAGTGCTAAGATTGGCGCATTGCAGAGCTTATCCTTCAGTATCTGGAACGCTTCTTCCTGTTTGATTCCCCAATCAAACTTCTTATCTTTCTGGGTGAGGAGCGTCAATGGTTGAGCGATTTTTGAGAAATCCTCAATGAACCTTCGATAGTAGCCAGCCAAACCCAAGAATTGTCGAATGTCGGTTGGCGTCTTTGGCATTTCCCAATCCTTGATCGCCTCGATCTTGGTTGGATCCACGTGGATTCCATCTCCATTTACCACGTGCCCAAGGAATTGGACTTCACGTAGCCAAAATTCGCACTTGGAGAATTTGGCATACAGCTGTTCCTTCTTTAGCAGCTCTAGAATGGCTCTAAGATGCTGTTCGTGCTCGGCCTTTGTTCTTGAATAGATCAAGATGTCGTCGATAAACACAATCACGAACTTGTCCAAGTACGGCATGCAAACTCTATTCATCAAATCCATAAAGACTGCAGGTGCGTTTGTCAAACCAACGGCATAACAAGGAACTCGTAGTGTCCATAACGAGTTCTGAAGGCTGTCTTTGGGATACTCTCCTCTTGTATCCTTAACTGATGGTATCCAGATCGAAGATCGATCTTTGAATAAAAGCTTGAACCTTGCAGTTGGTCGAATAGATCATCAATCCTTGGCAGAGGATATCTATTCTTGATCGTCAGCTTGTTCAGCTTCCGGTAGTTGATGTTTATTTGAAAATCATCATCCTTCTTTTTGACGAGTAGAAATGGTTTACCCCAAAAGGGAATTTTGGTCTGTTATCTTCCTTCTCTACCCATTTCTAAAACTTCTCTGTCAATCCTTGCATCTCCGAAAATGTAAGTCGCTACGATGCAACGACTATGGGTGCAGTGCCTGGAATTAGATTGACGCGGGATTCGACTAATCGTTGAGGAGACGATTGTCACACCCCCAAAATCCACCCGCGGAGTATCACCGCTTGGAGGCGTGACTGACCAGGATCAAGCCATCAATCATATCAAACATAGTATTTAAGTGTAAAAGTAGGAAAAGGTAATTCATCTTGACATGACTGATGTTCATAACCAAACATTGTTTAAGTAGCGGAAGCATAATAATGAAAACCCAAAATAAGTTATAAGTTCAAATATCGTCTACGATCCGTATCCCACAACGACCTGCTCCTTCCTGTGCAAGCTCCATGTATCTAACGACCTGCAAGGCATGTAACAGAGGATCAACAACTAGTTGAGCGAGTTCACAGAAAGTAAATGCGTAATAGTAAGTTCGTATGTAACATGTGGCTCTACTGGGCCGATAGTACGTTCTATTGGTGGGGGCTTCCCATGTTGTAAGTTCAATTAGTGGGGGCTTCCCATGTTGTAAGTTCAATTAGTGGGGGCTTCCCATGTTGTAAGTTCAATTAGTGGGGGCTTCCCATGTTGTAAGTTACTAGACTAGTTTTATCCATAAGTATCCTTCCCAATCCGAGGATAGTAGTAAGTATAAGTTTACGTAGGTTTTACGTAAGTGCCCTTCCCAACCGAGGACAGTACGTAGCGAGTACGTAGGTTTAGCGCTGGCGTCCTTCCCAATCCGAGGACGGTAGTACGTAGGTTTTACGTAGGTTTAGTGCTGGTGTCCTTCCCAATCCGAGGACAGTACGTAGGCTTTACGTAGGTTTAAACACTAGTGTCCTTCCCAAACTGAGGACAGTACGTAGGCTTTACGTAGAGTTTGGCACAGGCATCCTTCCCAATCCGAGGACCGTGGTAAGTAGTCTAGTAATGATGTAAGTACAAGTAATCATTCAATCCCATTCCCAACCCACCGGGGAATCCCATGCCTTGGTAAGAGTGTGAACTCACCTTGGTTTGCTCGGTATGCTAAGTGTATGCTCACAAGTAATCAATCGCGTCCTAAAGTAGGCACGTATGTGAAATCAGTTTGTGTTCAATTTGTTCACGTATAAACATGTAGCACGTAATCACAATCATATACAAGATGGTTACACTTAACAGCAGTTAAATATTCCAGTTAATGCTTAACAGAATTAACCCAAGTTCCTGCACAGATCAGCTATTCGGCGAAACACACATAATGGCGAAACACATAAGTTGGCGAAACACACTTTCGGCGAAACACAAATTGACAAAACACATTCTGTTTCGTCGTGGCCTTGTTTGGCGAAACAGGATTCTAATTCGTCGATGACTCTTGGCGAAACACATTATGTTTCGCCGGGAGTCCTGTTTCGTCGGATGTCTGTTTCGCAGACATCAGTTACAGCAGATGCGAATAACACATAAACCCTAATCCTTCTAGCAGCCGTCATCAATAACAGAAATCATACGAAGGTCAATGTGCATATCGAATCATCATAAATCAATCATCCCAGAGTCATTGTCTAGCATAAACCCTAGTTTATGTGTATAACATATCAACATACAACATCATATCATTGTACCCTATCAAGATACTAACTTGGATTCATAATCAGAGCATAATAACAATATCCAGAACCGAGCACTCGATTGTATTAAATTTCTCATACCATTTTATATAAATCCTACTACATCATACATAATCGAAATCTATATCACCGTCATACTAGAATCGCAGCAATAACACGCATCAATCATTTACACAAACATGAATCGAGATGGTACAGAATCAAGAAACCGATTAACATACACACGACTAACCGAGATAAGAGGAATACGAATCGATCGCTAAGGATATCTTCGAGAAGCTCCAACTGCCGTCACACAGGAGAGAAGGGCTCTAGGGTTTCGATTGTTATGATAAAATGTGTGAAACTGAGGCTGTTACACGTTTTAAAACCCGAAATAACAAGCTGGGCCCGAACTGGGCTTCGTGAATTACTGGGCCGGCGAAACAGACTTCTGTTTCGTCGGAGTGTTCATGGCGAAACAGCCTGTTTCGTCGGAATGGGTTATGGCGAAACAGCCTTGTGTTTCGTCGGGTTCTTAACAGTTTAAGTTCTACAAACAGTACACATGATATACAATCACACATAACCATGCAAACACACTAGGTTTTATCATATCACAACTAAATAGTCAAAGTCAACGTGCATTAAATGCGAATAAAGAAAGTCGGAAATTCGAGTTGTCACAACGATTCCGGCAAGTCTTCGAAGAAGACTTCGGGGTATCTTCCAATCACAGGGATATGTTCGAGTTTCGGTTCTTCGGCTCCTTTTTCCACGACATGAGCCAAGAATGCAACACATCCTTTGTGTGAAAATTTTCGTGTCTTCTTTGCCTGATAATCCGTAGGAGCGTATCCTGCTCCACGAATCACGATCATTCCTCCGTTCGTCGTCGGGGCGTGGACGTCAATCTCCGCATGGTCATTCGACAACCAGTCCATCCCAATTATCACGTCGAAGCTTCCGTTAGGCTTATTCTATCGAGAGCTGGGTATCTAGGTTACTTACTACTAAAACAACTGTATTTTCTGAAGCTAAAATTTTGACAATACTGTCAAATAGAGCATAACATTAACTATTATGAGACGTACCGATATCCACGCTTGGATTCTATCCCCGCTATTGAGCTTTCATCCACTTGCCTGAGTGTTCTTAGGGCAATACTTCCTGAAATGCCCCACATCACCGCAATTAAAACATGCTTGGCCACAGCCTTGATCGTCACCATCCCTGTCCTGATAGTTGTTGTCGTGGTTATTTCCTCCGCGATTTCCGCTATCATCTTGACCTCTATTTCCATGTTTAGTGCCCTGTCGACACGTTTCCTTGACATGTCCCACCTTGCCACAGTTACCACATTTTCCATATCTACACCGCCCGTTATGGTGACGTCGACAGTTGTCGCACTTTGGTAGAATACCCGTGTACTCTTTTCTCTTTTTGACCTTGTTGTTGTTACTCGACTGGGTACCCTGTTTGAAATTCGCCAACTTTCTCTTGTTGTCCCCGGATGACTCTACATGAGTCTCCTTCTTCTTCTTAGAGGTTGAAAATTTGTTCATCCTGATTGCCTCTTCCGTCAAGGCTATACTTAGATTGATGGCCTCAGTGATTGTCGCAGGCTTGGAGGAGGTTACCATACTTATGATTTGAGGAGCTAAACCCCAAATGAAGCGCTCGATTCGCTTGTATTCTGGTGTAACCATGTAAGGAACGATACGCGATAGAACTTGGAACTTCTCCACATACTCAACTATTTTTGGACCTTCCATCTTCAAGTTCCAGAACTCAGTTTCTACCTTCTGGCTTTCTGTTCTCGAACAGTACTTTTTATGCATTAGCTCTTTCAGCTCGTCCCATGATAAAGCATACGCAGCAGTCTCGCCCATTGTCTGAACCTGAAGTTTCCACCATGACAGAGCCCCATCTCGGAACAGCCCGGAAATGTACGTGACCTGATCTCTTGGGGCGCATTTGCTCGCACGCAAAACAGTGTCCGTCTTCTCAATCCAGCGTACGAAGGTTACGGCACCCCCAGTGCCGTCAAAATGTAGGGGCTGGCAGCCTAAGAACTGCTTGTAAGTGCAGCCGTTGGGTGGGTTATTTCCTGAGGTACCTCCGTTGCGCTCGGAGTGATGGGCCTCGTATTGTGCGATGACTGCAGCAATGATTCCCTGAAGTTCCGCCTCGTTGGTGGGTATGCGTACATCCCGTCTTGGAGGCATCTTCTGAATGATGATCGTATGGGTCAGGTCATATTAAGTAAAGTGTACGTAAGGATACAACAATATCAACACATAACATCTCATGTTATAAATAAATCAATCACATAACATCTCGTGTTATAAATCAATCACCCATATTGATAGCCTCTGCAATGGTTGAGGGCTTCGAGGTAGTAACCATACCCCTGATCTGGGGTGCAAGTGTCCAAATGAATCGTTCAATCCTTTTGAACTCTGGTTTGACTAAGTAGGGGGCGACCCTAGATAAGTCGTGTGATCGCTGGACAAGTTCAGGAATTTCTGGTTCGTCCATTTTCAAATTCCTGAACTCCACCTCAAGCTTCTAAATTCCAGTCCTAAAACAACATTTCTTCTCAATCGTTTCCTTGAGCTCGTCCCAGCTCAGCGCATAAGCAGCGTCTGTGCCAAGGGTCTGAACCTGGAGGTTCCATTAAGAGAGTGTGCCATCTAGAAATATCCCCGAGATATAGGTAACACTCTGTTGGGGCGAACAGTTATTCATTCTTAGAATGGAGTCGGTCTTTCGGACCAACGAACAAATGCAACGGCGCCTCCTGTTCCGTCAAAGTTCAAAGGCTTGCAGTTCAGGAACTGTTTATAGGTGCAGCCAGTTGGAGGGTTATTTCCAGTAATGCCATCGTTGTACTTAGAGCGGAGGGCTTCATGTCGTGCATTTATCTGTGAGATGCGTTCTTGCAGCTCGGCTTCTGTCCTTGGCAACGTACTGGTGTTCGTGTCACGTCTGGGTGACATTCCCTTTTGTCGAAGTGGTGTGAAGCGGGTTAGACAACATTTCAATTGTCTATGAGGTGTATATAGCAACATAAGCCATCATGTAATCACCCAATTTCACACGCAAATATACTCAATGTATGAGTGGGGAAATAAATTTCTGAGCCTTCACATAGGCTTGCCAATTTGGCTTGTTGCTTGTAATAGAATGAACTCGAGGCTACATCGCCTTGCCTTGGTCATTCGTGTTTTAGATATTTCCTGCTACATTGGTTTTCATTAGCTTGACCTGCAGAGTCCACCAGGATTCCTGTGCACTACAAATCGTTATTACGTGGGCCCCCGTAATAATAAATTGTCTTGCACAGTTACCCCAAATTTTCTCTCGTCCAAGCAGATGATCAATCAAGGAGCAACAGTATGCATTGGCATGAACAGGGTCATGCTCCAATGCGGGGTCAGGAGCAGCGCCTGGCTCAGGGGCCACGGCCGGCTCCGGATCAAAAACTCCATCTCAAGATCAGCAGGATTAACAAACACAGGGGGTTACAGGATCCTCCAAGGGCTGGTCTAAGTGCATGAACTCAATGTCATGGTCTGGATCAAAACCAGATGGAAAAGCAGGATCAACCTCAATATCGTGATCAAACTCAAATCTGTTTGCGAGAATTGGGGTAGCTGATGACGCCATATCAGGGTAGGCGTCGTGTGAATGGTGCTGCACTCCCTGTATGTGCAAAGATGCGGATGTCATAAACTCAAATGAGTCTGGGATAGGGGAATTGGCATGAGTTTCCCCTGCAGAGGCGTCCGCATGCAGTAGTATAGTACCAGCAGCAATAGGGTCCTGCCCTCGAATGGGACCTCCTCTAGTAGGTCGCTATCGTCGTTAGAGGCCACGTTGGGGGGCATATCATCAACAGGATAAGCGGCAAGGGGGCACAGGAGCAGGGATCACCGCGAGTGGCAAACTCCCAACAAGATGGCCATCAGTAGGCTCTGCTACGACTTTAGGCAGCGCAAAAGGGCTGAAAGTCGTCATTGTCTGTGCCGGAAGTATAGGAAATGTACACCTCGTGCTTCGATGGAACTATGTCGTCTGACACTATGGCCATGGGATTCGTAGTGTCCATCTTTCTAGTATATGGTGAAAGCATGATGTTTGTAACACAAACGCATTTACGTATAATAATCAATCATATAATCATATAATCACATAAGTCACCAAGTAAGCATTCAAATCATTCTCCTAGTCCCACTGGCCAAATTCCTCCCAGTCTCAAAGGCTGCTCTATCCTCCACCTCGACCTCTTAGATCGAGCCTCGGTCCCCTTGACCGAGCCTCAGCCTTCATGACTGAGCCTACTCTTCCTAGCCTCACTAGCCAACTACCTCGGTCACCTAGACCGAGCCTCGATCCTCCAGACCGAGCCTCAGCCCTCCAGGCTGAGCCTATAATAAATCAACGTGCTCAACTACCTCGGTCACCTAGACCGAGCCTCGATCCTCCAGACCGAGGCTCAGCCCTCCAGGCTGAGCCTATAAATAATAAAATGTGCTCAACATTTGTTTGTAAAAAGTTTTGGATCTGGACTTAAGTGGTATGCAGTAAAATGTTTTCGTGAGAGCCCTAGTGATCATAGTCTAGACTCGAGAAAGAATACTAGTTCGCTATGATCAGAGCTCTGATACCAACTCTTCTGTCACACCCCGACCACGTGTAACATACAAAACGTGGCGGAAACGTCGGGGAGTGTTGTAACAGAATTATTGTTTCACAACCATGGCATACAAAGTTATATTTTAATTATTAAACAAGAGTGTTACATTGTCTTAAACAGGAAGCAAATAGTTCATAACATAATTAAACAAGTCTATCTCCATTTTTAGTCTCTAAGGCACAGGTCCGCCTGTCACACCCTGGCTTTGCGGAAGCGTGGTTAATTTTGGTGTGACTTCTTAATACCATAGCTTAATCATAACAAAGCTATATGAAATAAAATCATGCAAGATCATCCATTTAATTAAGTTTTGAAAACCAAATACAACAACATTGTCTTAACAATCACAAACATCAACATGACATAAACACAGTTTAAGGATTGTGACTTGTCCAGGAAAGAGTCACATTCCCCAAACCCGGATGACCTCGTAACTAGTGCAGCGGGAAAACGTGTCATACCGCGCCAGATCCTTTAATTCTCTGAAATACATGTAAGTTGAAAAATCAACAATAATGTTGAGCGAGTTCATGTGTTTAGTATGTGCGCGCGAATAAACCTTTGTAATCATTGCAAGTATGAATGTTTTGTAAACTCTGGTATGAAAGCAAATAAGGAAACATATAAGTTAATGTGTAACCACATGGTCCAACCTGCGGGCGCATGGGAGGGGATAGGACAAGGTCACCACATGGTCCAACCTTAGGGCGCATGGGTGGTGTTAAGTCCATGTCACCACATGGTCCAACCTTAGGGCGCATGGGTGGTGTTAAGACGGGGTCACCACATGGTCCAACCTGCGGGCGCATGGGTGGGGTTAAGACAAGGTCACCACATGGTCCAACCTGCGGGCGCATGGGTGGTGTTTGTTATGCTCAAATAGGCCTATCACTCGTATCCCTCGATCGCACTACGAGGACTAATGTTCTTAAGGTTTCACCTACCCAATCACATAACCTAACAGTTCCTTCCTTAGCTGACCATACCATGTAAGAAACATTCGTAATTATAGTAACATGTATTTCACCCCCGCAGTTAAGAAAACTGAAAACAGTTAGAGAAAGGGGGACATGAACTCACAGTGAAGCGTCTCTACCAAGTATCTCCTGCTCACGCAGCTGTGTGACGACCTACACGTACTAATTCTATTAGACGGACGGTCGTGCCTTAGCTTCATGGTTTATGTTTTCGGGAAATAGTTAGACAACTATTTCGTGTTTACATTTTGTAAATACTTGGTAATTATTTTCCTTCCCAAGGATGGGGGATTCAATACATGTGCGTTCATAAATATTTTCGTAAGTGCGTAAGTTACGTTTAACAATCGAGTGGTAATATAATCACCGGTGTAACTTATATATTTATGGTGAAAGCGTTCGTATTATTTTGGGATCGTTAACGTTCGTAAATATTATTTTTACTCTAAAAATAATATCTATGTATTTTCACAAAATAATCATAAACAGTGTGTGAAAATATATATTTATCACGTTAAATTTTGTGAAAATCCCACCTCCGAATATTTAGTAAATAAAGTCATGGCGAAATTTATATTTCGAAAACATGTCAAAAATAATTTTAACACTTGTAGCGTAAATAGTTCTAAGTGTTGAGTTTTTAGAAAAATTTCGCCAGAGTTTCCTCTGTAACTGGAGGTGGCCACGCTTTCAAGCGTATCATTTTCTTTAACAAATCAACTCAACAATTTTCTTTATTTGATCAGAACAACTTTTCTCACAACAACTAATCAACATATGTGTAAATTGCCAAAAATTACATGAACTTGCAGTTTTCCCAAAACTGTGGTGTAAATCCCCTTAAATTTAGTAGATCTTCATATAAGGTAATTTGATCTTGTAAAAACCTCGTTTTTAGAGAAAATCCATCTTTACAACTTCTAGTCTCCTCTTACAAAAACTGTTATTTTGTCGGATCTTTTCATTTCACAAGTGTTTACACACTTGTGGTTTATAAAAATCATGCTTGTTAGTGTAAGATCTATCTTTTAAAATACATGATTTCTTTGATACGTGGTTCTTTGAAAATACCACTTGCAGATACGTAGATCTGCTAGTTTTTAAACACAATGTCACAAGTAAAACTCTTTTACACAAGTTCATGATTCGCGTGTGGTAGAGTTTCACCTTTTAACCCTTGTGTCATTCAAAACGAGCTTATGTTAAGATCCATGATCTTACCAAACTGGGTTAAACGATGATCCGAGCTACCACATCATAGATCGGGCCTAAATAATCATACATTTCGAATACTACCTCATTTACACAACATATGAGTTATTAACCACCATTTTTAGTGTTTTAAGTAGACTTTAAAGCATCAACTTGTAAGATTTCGGGTTTTAATCATCATACATCTTATTAACCACCTTAGATTAGTTCAAATATGAGTTTTAAGCATTATACCTCTAGCTCGAGGCTAGGGAAGAATCTACGCGCAAATGAGGTGGATAAAAGCAAGATAAAGAGGTCCTTCGCCTTCCGTTTGCACCAAGCTTCCTAATACGTGATCCTTGACACTTGTATGTTCTTGAAATGTGAAGAACAAAATCGGAAATGGATGGGTGTATATGGGGGTGCTTGGCGGTAAGTTGTAGAGCAAGAGAGAGAGAGATGTGTGTTCTTGTGTTGATTTGTGAAAGTGATTATGTTATGGTGGGTTTAGTGAGGAACTTATAGACAAAGTTTTAGGGTAATTAACCTTTGGATCAAGTGTCCTCTAGATATCATGCATGGATGAATAAAATAATCACAATTGTACCATGTATGTCCCCTAGATGGGGACGGTTCCTAAAGGGGGGGGGGGGTACTAGTTCATTCCCAACTAGTCTTTAGTTATTAGTTAGGTTAAACTAAGTTAGTTTAGGGATTAACCCGGTTACTAATGTATTGTGCTTTATGGCGGGTGTTAGGGTACCCAGGGACCCTAACTGGCTCAGAAAAAGATGAATAATGAAAATAACAATATTTTCAGGTTCCGGGTATAGTCCGGTTGTTCGGTTGGATAGTGATCCGTTAAAGCGCTTAACAAAGCGTTAAAGTGTCGTTATAATTACATTTAGTGACACAACTTATTTCCGACACTTTGGAAAGTGTCTAGTAATATTTTTCTCATGTTTTGGCACTTTATTAGTAGCTATAAGCTGAATTATTATGTAAAGTGCTGAGTTTTGTACTTAGAGTACGTTTTAGGCACATCCAGTCGTAGTGACTTATTCCTAGAGACGCAGTTCCACAACCTTTGTATCCCTACACTCACCACTTAGTGTAGCAAAATATTTCAGGCTCTTACAGGCCTTAGAGGCAGTGTCTGCCTGATACTGGCTTTATCAGCATGTTCAATAGGTTATCCGTGTATTGTGCTACTGTGCTTTTTGTGCATCATGTTTGTCACTAAGGTTCAGTATGTAAATAATGTAGTGACGATAAGTAAAGTATGATGCAAGTACGTACATGTATCAGATTTCAAGTGATAGTTCATCAGCTAGTTCAAACAAGCACAGTAATTAAGCAGTAATTAATCATTAATTAAGTCGTACGGATACCTGGTTTAGTGCGGGTTGTCACACCGCCCTAGTGTCACGATCAACATCTTACGGAAAAGCACCTGAAAACACATGTGAAAATAGGTACGTCAGTATAAAAATGCCTATGAAATACATAGGTTTATGAAAATAAGGTTCATGACTTATGTTTAAGAAAATGTTTAGTCATGAACCCCGTACTTTGCTTTGTCTTGTAAATCATTTGAAAAACGATAAGATCAGATGATATATATAAATAATGTAAGGTTAAATGAATAACCAAGAAAATGAGTTTGTATAAGATAAGTTGTTTTATAAATCAATGTCTTGTGAAGATAAGTTGTTTATGTAAAACGTAATATGTTAGATATTGAAATGATTTAAGTAACGCTACGGCATGTAATATCATACAAACACTTGTTTATAGGAAGTACCAGCGGCGTATCCACCATGTTTGTATCATATTACACACGCCTCGTTACTCAAATCACTTACTCCAACCAACCATCAATGTAAATTGTTCATGTAAAAATGAATTGTCATGTGATAGTGTGTAAACCATATCGAAATGTCTATGTTCAATGTAAACCACTAAATGTGTATATCACTGTCAAAATGTTTATGTTCAATGTAGATCATGTAATGTGTAACCAGAAATGTCATGTATGGTAAGTGAAATGTATCAACTAAACCATATGTAAAATGCACAACAACAAGGTATTGAAGTAAAGCACAGTTTAAATCAAAGTTATGTTTTGTGTAACAAATGCATGCTATACTGATACAAACATTTATGCGGTATTGTTAAAATGCATACATCCAAGCCTTGAGACTGTGGCGATAAACCCTTAAACAAATTAAAGGTTTATCTAAGTTATGTATATTGAATTCGGTCATTCCTTCCAATCCAAACAAACCCAGGATTTCAGGAACGGGAGTTGTCAATTCCTATGGTACCACTACCTACTAACGAACGGCGTAGCTAGTGTTAATGAATGTATTGTTCCATTGTAAACAATCCAAATGTCATAACAAAATGTAAGCATGTGATGAAAACAACTGTACTAAGTATGCACACAATGGACATACATAGCATGAAATGTAATGTAAAACAATGTACTAAGTACGCACACAATGGGCATACATAGCATGAAATGTAATGAAATCATGTACTATAATGTACTAACGAACATAGCAGGTATATGATGCGAAAACATGTAAAGCATGAAAGTAACAAGTAGGCACATGTGTTTCACCCCAAAACAGTTTGGAAAACAGTAAAAGAGGGGTCTATGTACTCACTTGAGATTGTTCAGTAGTCCTAAGATAACCACCAAGCAATGCTAGAGATCACGGAATCAAACGGCACCTAATATAGGTAACTATGTTAATAACCCGGACCTAAATCGGAAGATCGGGTAGCATGAGGGTTTGTAAACCAAACGAGTATGGAGACTCGTGTAGTATGGTTCAACAAAGCCTACATACTAATTGAAACCTAACATAATTGTTTACGACCCATTACGACCCGTTTAGGTAGCTTATGCTACTTTAACGCGTCGTTCGCGTGAAACGCGTTCGGACCGCCTAACTAGCCCTATGACAAGTGTTATATGCCTAAACATGTTACATAATCAGTTATGTGACAAAATTTTAGGTTACATATGCTTAATTACCAATTATACATGAAAAGGGTATTCTGGTAATTTACCTAAGGCATATAAACTACCTATCATACAACTACTTAAACGATGTGACCATAAGGTATAACCTCGGAAGGTTATTCCCTATACACTATGGTCACCTAATGTATTTGGTCGGATCCTAATGATCGACCAAATGGGTCGGGTTCGAGGTATAAGCGATTTATTAGATCGCTTACCCTACGACCCTAGACAACGTGGTAATCAGTAGGCATAGTCCCAAGGGACTATAACCAACGTGATTACACTCACGTTGCGAAGTTCAAACGAACTTCGCA
The DNA here is from genome assembly GCA_030545235.1 of Helianthus tuberosus. Classification (NCBI taxonomy): domain Eukaryota; kingdom Viridiplantae; phylum Streptophyta; class Magnoliopsida; order Asterales; family Asteraceae; genus Helianthus; species Helianthus tuberosus. Next base: position 43,122,610 of record CM060426.1, on the reverse strand, counting down.
TTGACCATAAGCTGGTCAACACTGAAAGTCAAACAAAGTTTGACTTTCTGACTCGAAAAGCAATAAAAGAAGGAAAAGAACGAAAGAATACTTACGAAGGGTCCCCGAATGCTAATTTCGATCCGAGAATCTCAGGTATGAAACAATGGTTTCAACTTAGAGTTTCTAAGATCAAAATTCTAGTGGTTTAAGCAATGGGGGGCATGGGGTATTTATAGTTTTCGGTCCACCGTTAAGATCGTTTCATGGAAACCGTGCTTTAATCGTAACCGTACAAGTGTTGGAAAGTTATGGTGCCTAAAAATGGTCCTTATCATCTGACTAAGCAATTGAGAATGTGTGGGTGAGAATCAAACAGCTGCAACCTGCTGTTAAAAACATTTAATCTGGTCTGATAGTCGGACGCGGCCCGCTTCAGGATCAGACAATTACAATGCGGGCCGCCTGGCCTGCCTGATCAGTCCACATGTTTCAGAAATGACAGTTTCAGTCCCTGCACGTGTTTAAGGCCATTTCCGACACTTCTAAGGCCCGTAAAGCCAACTTTAAGGCCCTAAAATGATGCCTAAACATTGTGGACATGAAACATGCTCAAAAATATGCCGGATGTTGGTTCGTTTGGTCGTACGAACGCGATGTTCGCTTAATTACGACGGAATGCGCATAAGCACGAAAAACGATCCAAATGACGCAACGAATGGATTTTTGGCAAGCCAAACACTAAAGCATAATATAGTCATGCTTACATAAATTTTTGGATGTCCGGATGTATTCAGAACGTAAGTTATGCGCAAAAGTGCAAACTTGTGCACTTTTTGACACTTTTAGTCTCTGAATAACCCAAAAGTTTATTTTAGCATACCGAACCCCTCAAAGCCTATTTCTAAGCTATGTAAAGGATATTTATGGTATGTTTAACTTATGGTCATGTTCCGGAATGTCTGTTACAGTTCAAATTGGCATACTTTCGCAGTTTGTCAAGTTTAGTCCTTGTAGGCGAATTAACTTGTTTTTGCCATACCAAAGCCTTTAAAACTTATTTCTAAGTTATGTAAAGGTTATTTAAGGTATGTTAAGTATATGTTGATGTTCCGGAGTATTTGTCGCATTAAACTGATTACGTTTACGCATCAGTTTGCGTATAACTCTCCAGAAAGCGATGTAGAGTTTGAAATTGGATAAAAATCAAAACATGAAAAATGTAAAACACAATCAAACAAACATTGGGATCAAATAACATTGTTTTATTGATAACTGAACTGTTCACAATGATTACAAGCACAGATGTTACATTGGGAATCCCATGCCTTGGAGAGAGTGTGAACTCACCTTGGTTTGCTCGGTATGCTTAACTACTTGTTCATAATTAGTTCAGTCGAAGCCTATAGTATGCATGTTTACACAATCAGTTCACGTCCAGATAGTTCGTGTATAAATCATGATCACAATATGTATTCAACACTTATCACATAGCACGTAACAGTCGATCAAGCTGACATAACTTCACAGTTTACTTGCATGTTCTACATGAAGATTTCATGTTCCCTAACGTCATTAACCACAACAATCATCACATGGTTATTCGGTCGCACACATGTTACAAATTATGATCTGTATACAAGCTTAGGACCTAACAGCGAATCTCCCAGGTGACGAAACCCCACCTGTTTCGTCGACATGCTAGGTGACGAAACTTCATATGTTTCGTCACATCAACAGATGACTACATACCCCCGAAACCCTAATTACCATCTGTCAGTTAATCATCAATATTCATAACTAGCCACAAATGATATGTTACTAGATCGTACACATAGCCCTAGTTCATTCGTTAATAACATAGACCAAGTTTGAACATTGTACCCATCCGTGAATCCCATTCCCCAACACTTAAACCCTAGTTTCGATCACATCAACAAAACATCAAAGGCACTAGCAGATTATATCGAATCTTAAATATTCATGTGAGACATTAACTAGTGGCACACATAATAACCCTCACATGTCCAGTGACAATTCCCTTGCAAATATGAACAACATGGCAAACAAATCATGAAGTGATCTTTATATTCCCAAGACAAATCACATGTAATATATCATTAATTGGATCCATTTGTAGTGGCCGACAACTGTTATTAACTCATGCAATTCTAATTCACAATTCACAAATTTCGAATGACCAGATCCCATTTACCAGGTTTTCATGCAATTTAATTCATTGTTATATCATCAATCAAAATCCTTTATTCCTACATACAATACCATCATCATCGATAATAACTGCACAATTAATTCAAAGTAAACATTAAACATCCTAACCATGCATGATCATCCCATGAACAGAATTAAGCTACCATCGGCTCACTAGTCACATAACATCATTTATTAATATTAATCATATCTTCAATTACTAAGCCTATCGATCATACATCAGACGTAACAGGAGCAACCAATATTCAATCGACTAACACCACCACACTCCTTTATAATTCATGCACGACTAGATCAATTTGCAATATCAACTAGTTATTATGGCCGATATATTACTGATCTAAGAGATGTTCATCCGGGTTTCTAATATATGCGGCCCTAACATCGTCTATGATATCAACACTACATGTGATTCCAGTTTATGATTCAGTTTTTTTTTTCCAAAGAACTTTAAATCAATTCTACGTCTCAATCAGCTTGCGCACCAAGAAACAACAAACACCAAAAGAATAATATATGCCAGTAACAAGAACAACAAACACATTACAAGGGTGAATTAATGGACTAACCGAAGAATAGGATGCCTAGATCGAGTGGTAGAGTATTTCGGGTGAGGGAATGGCTGCCGTAGTCGCACAAGGGTAGGGAATGATATTAGGGTTTGCGTCTGTGTTTCAGCGTAACAAGGAATGCAATGCCACATGAAATCAATTAAGTGGTTGCATGTATATCGGCTGGATTGGTTTTGGGCTTCATAGATGGTTTGGGCAGTCCAATATTTCTATTAAAAAGGTATAAGGGTGCGGCCCACTAAAGTAAACAAATGGGGCAACCCGTTTCTAATTAAAATACTTGTAATTAGTGCTTAATCAAACCCAACAAGTAATTATAATTAGTAGTAATTATAATTAGTGTTTAACCAAGTTCAACAAGTAAACGTGCAAGCTTACGTAGCAACACCGCAATCCAATCGTAACAGAAAGTGATTCGGAGTTTAAAGGCACACCTTAGAAATGCGGGTTGTCACACTAGCATTCCCACCCGAATGATAATCACCTATACCAACAACACACTAAGCGTACATACTGGGACCTACGGATCACAAAGCTCAGTAGAATCCACCACCTTAACAATCTCACGGCTACAATCACCGGCAGTAACAACATCAGACGCGTTTATGGAATACGGTTTCGTTAACAGTTAAGAAGTCCTCACCGCACCGGTTTTCACAACTGTACTAACAGATATAAATGTAGCATTGGAAGTGGAAGTAAGGAAGTTTGTGATCTTCGTTGATGGATGCAATAATGGATCTTCAGGTTCATATGTAGCGGTGAAAACTAACACAGCGATTACAAAAAAACGTGAAGAACAAGTTACCGATTATTGTTAATGCTCCGGCTCCGGCCTAGCATTGTTTTTGCACGCACGAATAGCTAGCTAGGGGTTTTAAAGCCAACTTAGATGCATGTATAACAATCTTTTGACTTACCTTTCTTTATACATGCTGCTAGTCAATTTGGAAATGAAGAGTGTACACTGCACACGGCTAAGTAAGTTAGCGTTTATGAAGATCTACCGACTCTAGGTCCCACACGGTAATCGATGTTTCTTTCGAGTTTAAAAACATCTTTCTTAATAATACAAACAAATATGTGAATGTTTTCAAACAAACAAAGCACAAATCATTCAATCAGAGAAAAGAAAAACGAAACGAAACGGTAGTTGGCCAATTCACTAGCCAATTTAGATAAACTCTAAAAAACAAAGTCGAATCTGAAAGAAAAAACTTAACATGGAATACACAATGACAACCGTAGATGGTTGTGCCATGTTTCGGATAACTAACTAAGTAGGTTCAAATAAGATTTTTCAAGTGAGACTGACAAATGCAACAAACAAATACATGTAGAAGATCATCTATACAACATTTAAAAACAATATAAACTGAAATATTTATTAAAAGTAGACAATGCACCAAAATTCCAATTTAAAAAACCAGGAACAGTTTTACACTCGTTGTCGATGACCATAAAAATAAGCTAGTCCTTAACTGACTCTTGGGTCAAAAGAATTTTGAGACTTTTATATCAACACCAACTTTGATACAATCTCAAAATTTTCTACTAGTATCGGCTTTTATAAATTTAAAGAATTGTTTGTTGTTACTGGTTGTCCAAATCGCTTGCCGCTCTCCTCCAAGAGCCAAGCACGAGCAAAGGTCCGCTCGGCTCGAATTAATTTTTATTAATTTATTACATTATGCACAAACAAATTACATGTATATTCATATTTTATACATACCGCTCTATTAGATTTGGTCCACTATATGCAAATATACAATAAAATTTATACATACTAGCCTAGCCTAATCAAACTAATAAAAAAATTTAAGACTAAATTCAAAACTAAATCTCCAAGTCCTGAAGCAAGAATATTTGACTTCTTTCTCTCATCGCCACTCGCTCTCACCATGCGCCACAATGCGACAATTGTTCTTTGTTGTATGTTCATCACCACACTTGCCTCAACCAGAGTCGTGAACAGCCCTATAAGGAAACATTCTAAATCTATGGATGTCCAAATTACTCGCTTCTCGCTCGGAAATTTGCGCGCTTGAATATGCTTGTTCGGATTCCGCTCGGTTGTAAACGAGCTAAGCACAAACAAAGGTCAGCTCCGCTCGTGAACAACCCTACTCAAGTATAAGATATTGCTGTTTAGATACGTAAATAACACATGAAAAACAAAACAATTAATTACGTAGCGATCCTTGGATTTATAGTCAACTTGCAGGTTTAGTCCATCCAGTTTTCCGATTTACAATCCTTCATCACAAGACATGCTACATCAATTTACAAGTCAAATGTCATTAAAAAAGTACAATGATAATCACTTTCAAAACCAGAAGTGCAAATGGGTCAAAATGGGTGCCAGTTTGCATTTATCATACTCCCATTACAATATTTCCATTCATTTCACTTTACAATCCCTATAAGGTTAGTCAAAATCACCTCATTTTTAGGGTGTGCGAGATGAGCCCTTGTTCATGCTTCTTTGAACCATATCCTGCAACAATATCTTTGCGGTTTCCGCTGGTTTTTCAGACCCGTCAACTCGTGCTGCGATTTCATGAACCATCTTTTCCAAAACCGATGAGCTCAGTCTCTTTTCAGGAGTAGTGTCCCTAAGTAAGTCCAGTAGCAATCTAGCCTTGTTCTGGGCTTCATGGGTTCCATCCACAGTCAACCGTAACAGACCCGGGATCGCACCCTCGTTAAGAATAAGTTCCCTATATTTATTTCTCGAGCTCATACACAGTGCAAGCAGAACACTAACTGCATGATTTGTACTAACCAGAGATCCGTCTTCGATTGTTTCTACTAATGTTAGTATCCCATCTTGGGCTTTTGTGATGGCGAGCATTCCTTGAGGAGATTTGGAGATAATTTCAAGCAAGGACGTGGTTTTTTCAGCAAATCTGGAGTATTTTTTGCATTCTTTAAGGAGGTTGATGAGCGGCAGGGCGGCAGTAGCATCAAGAGCTATGATCGGTTCTTCTTGGGAGGTAGTTAGGTTGTGGAGGGCGGTGACTGCATCTACTCTTCCTTGAACGCTGCCACAGCTGAGGATTTGAATTAAAAGCGGGACTGCTCCTGAACTGGATATTGTTGGTCTGTTGTTTGGTGCTGCTGATAATGTTAAAATTGCAGCAGTGGCCAACTCTCGCAGGTTACTTGTGTTTTGGAACTTCAGAAGCTTCACTAATGGCGGGATAGCCCCACATGTCACTATTTGTTCCTTGTTTCTGTAATTTAACGTCGATGAAACTGTTAGATATTAAACTAGGTATGTAATTATCATAGTCTACTCTAGATATTATACTCTATATATAGAGCTGTTATGTAACCTATGGCTGTTTGAAAAGCCCGTGACACGAGGCACACTCGAAATTGGCTTGTTTGTAAACGAGACCACCCTGAGCCAGGGTAAGCTTGCTTGTTGACCCGCTTTATTTAAAGCCCAAATTTTAATATGTATAACTATAACCCAAAGTTGTATATAAATTATAATTTATAAATTGTGTAGTTTATAAATTCTGCATTACGTGTATGTTACTATGTTGTCAAAATCATCCTAGGCGCCAAAGCGCAGCCCAATGCAGCTTTTCGTTGCGTCCTTTCAGGCGAGCAGGCACGGATTCAGACGAATTCCGGCTCTAAAAACATCTGAAACACCTAAATAAGCATGGAATCAACCTAAAAAGCCTAAAACATGTCTAAAATCCCTAAAATGTATTTTATACTATGCGCCTAGCTTAAAAAAGCCCTTTCTTTTTAAGTACATGGAGCCTAGGCCTATGCGCCTTGGCCTTTTGACAACATAGGCATGTTAAAAATACTATATTTTGCTTTTATACAAATCAATGTGTAACATATACGGAAGTTAAATAAAAGCTTTAAAAATATGCAATTTGGCTCAAACTTTTTACGAGCCAAGTTTGAGCTCATCATTTGAGCTTGTTAAGTTTAACAAGCCGAGCTGGTTCAAATAAATATCAAATCCAACTTTTTGATAAACCCTAGCTGGCACCACAGGTGCGTCACACCAACACTAATGAGACGTGAGCTGCACTCCTAAATCCTACCTGCTTCTCAAGATCAATATACAACTATCTTTCATGGTATGACATTAAATGATCAGTTCCAAAAGTTCAGATTGTTAGCACCAAGATAGATCAATCTTTTTTCATCAACAATGTTTCACATAATCTTTAGCATCAAGATTAATCCAATTTCCCAAACTACAGTAACTAGAATGCATATCTCCATAACTTTAATAATCCTTTCACTCACTTAAAGACTGATATTCTCTAAAACCCTAAACCATGTAATCCTGATTAAGATCAGTTCCTACACCCAATTCCATGATTAAAACAGCAATACCTACAATTTCCACTCTCCAATTCACTATTCAAACCACAAAACTCGCAAACCCTAACTTAACAAACCTTCTTCCCAACTAACCTACAAAACTCATCTCTCCACTCCAAAGTCCAAACCCAACCACCACAGAACACACACAACAATCAAACACTAACCGTTCGTTTCTAGAGGCGAGATTGAGAAGCGCAAGAAGCGAAACTTCACGAGCTTCAAGCTGTTGAGAACACAGCATAAGAACAAGCGGCTGAATGACACCAGCAGCGGCGAACTTCACGCGGATCTTACCGGAACTATTACGGTTCCGGATCATGCTGCGAATCTCTCTGGCAGCTTGAATTTTGGTCGCAACGTCTCCGTTGATCAATTTATCGGAGATTTCATCGATTAGTGTTTGTTTCTTCCGGTTCCATCTCTCTTTTTCTTCTTCATCCATGGATTCAGCTATGTTGTTAGTGGTTTAGTGGAGGATTTCAACTACAATCGGTCATGGAATCGAGGTTTTGTTGCAGATCGAAAGCGTTGATGCGCAGATCCATAGCTACATACCTGATGAAAGAGAGAAGGCTTTTTTAATAGTTTAACTAGTAACTCAATATACCTTTGGCATTATCCTATCGTTTTTTCTTAGATGTGAAATTACCAAAATAGACATTGCTAACAAAAAAAAAAAAAAACCTAACACCTCGTAATTTAGCTTTCACCAAAGTAGTGAGGCTCGTTTTCACTTATTAGAAGCAGAAGCAGTCATATCAGTTTCGTTAGCTAAGATAAGATGGCTATACACTTTTAGTGAAGTAGTTAGACGGCTAAGCCTACACTTTTTTCCAAGCGGCTAAGCCCCGTTTTGTACGTGGTGACTGAGACGGTTAACTGTAGTGGTGGACCCAAGATTTTTTCCTAGGGACCAATCAGAGAGATTACAGAGCAATCCGGGGTCTTTACCAAATCTATAAGGAGGGTGATCGAGATTTTTGCATAATAAAAATAACCATTTTATTTAACGTTGCATGAATGAATTGATGTATGATTAGATGTTGTTATCGATTGAGGATTTTGGAATTAGGTTTTGCTAATGTCATTGACGGATTAATAGATATACTAGTTCATGATACAATTTTGCTAATGTCATTAACGTTGCATGATACAATTATGTTTTGTTTTTCTTGAAAAGTTATATATCAGTTTTTCTTAATTATCATTTCTTAAAAACATTAATTGATCACCAAAAGTTTTATAAGTTGTTTCATTTTTATCAACATCTCTAACATCATTCAATTCCTCATTAAATTTATCATATGTGTATCTCATGTAATGTTAGTCCCGGATCTGGATCTCAACAATATGATATCAAGGTAGACTTGTTTGTATGGCGGAAACACACAACCAAGCCAATTCACGAAACACAAGAACTCGAGAATAAGAATGATGAACACCAAAATCAATCAAAACAACTTGCATACGATTAATGAATTCGTCTGATACAAGTAGTCGACTTATGCCTTAGGATGTTCAACCTAATAATGTGTAATCAAGTCACATTATATAGGTGATTACCATGCAACCCTATCGGTACCCAAGCCCACATACAAATCGAAAACACAAAAGCCCAAGTCAAGATCTTATAAGGTTAATCTCAAGATCCACTAACTAGTCTAACCAAGCCCAAACTATAATACATAAACCTCTAGGTCCTAACAATCTCCCCTAGGTTTATGCTATTATTGATTCTGAGTAGATGAACCTTGGTTGACATCACCACCAGCCAGTCTTGCAACATCAGGCCCTGACTCACCAACACACAGTCTTGATGCCTTAACTTTAGCTACCGTTGTAGTTCACATCTTCTCACAAACTTCATATTTCTCCGAAGATCTTTGGCTTCTAGATAAAACATCTAGATCTCTCTATGAAAGATAATCAAATCATTAGGATCTTCAAGTCTATATGCTTCATCTTCACACACAAGCACTGCTTCTGCCATCTGCTCATCGTACATCCAGAACTTGAATTTCTTTAAACAACCTTGAGGAAATTTCCTGAGGAATGGAACAGTTTATTCCTTTCTTGTTGGAGGCCACATTACTGTCTTCAAAGGTTTAGCAATCTTTGGATGTCAAATCCTTGGAGCTTTCTTCAAATAAGACTGAGCAATCTTCATAGTTGGAAACCCTGCTTTAACTTCACGCTCCAATTTTCTAAAGAATGCCCAACCTTTTCCATCAGCTTCCCCTTTCAACAAATGGAGCTTTTATCAACTTAGACAGATCCACTTGTGTTAAAGACTAAAAAGTAGCTAGTGTCTTGCAGTATTCAACTTCTCTATTTGCTCTTGTAATCATCCACATATCCTTTTCATAATCAAATCTCCAGCTAACAATTCCAGATCTGTTTTCGACCTTGTTATATAAATCTTTCCAATATCCACCACAAATCTCTCTAGATATTGGAAAGAGTTTATATGAAAAGGTCGAAAACAGATCTGGTATTGCTAGCTGGAGATTTGATCATGACAAGGATACATGGATGATTACAAAAGCAAATAGAGAAGTTGAATACTACAGGACACCACCTGCTTTTGAGTCTTTAACTCAAGTGGATCTGACTAAGTTGATGTAGTAGGCTTGAAGAAGAGAAATACCATTATTGAACAATATTCTTTCCAATATCCACCACAAATCTCTCTTTGGGCGGCAACTGAGATGATTCTCTGGTCTCATTCATTTATGTATTTTTTGTATCATGGCTTGGTCCATCAATAACACCAGGTCTTGGATCTCTTATCTTCCTTTTCCTTATAACTAGACTGGTGTTAGGCATCTCTTCATCTGTTGCTTGCTCTTCAACTGCAGAGGGAAATATGAGAGGATGATTCTAATACTTCCTTGCAATGATTGTAAGATCTCTGCAAGTTTCTCAGCAGAGATCATGGGTAACTGCAACTCTGGTAATTCATTCTATTGTGGTTGTTGTTGATCAACTTCATTGGTAACATTTTCATCATCAGAGACTAAGTTTTCAAATTCTGCCTTTGCTTTAGTTGCATTCTCTCCAATAAACTGCACATTGTGCTCTTCAACTACCTCAACATTTATCTGTGGCTCTGGTTTATTAACTTCTTCTTTAATAGCGGAATATTACCATACTTCACCAATGGGTATCTTCCCATAAACTTAACTTTAATAGTCTGTCTTACTTGCTTACCAGCTCCAAAACAACCCGGTCCCATTGGGTTCAACTCTAGTGTATTCACATTCTTTACCAAGTCTAGATAATGAGCATTTAGAATCATTTGTATAAACCGAGGGTACATCAAGAACATCTCCTTTCGAACACCATGCAGGTTTCTCTTCATGTTGTAAAAAATAAACCCTGAGTAGTTGTAATCTAGTTCACAATATGTGAGATATAAACGACTGTCTGGACTTAATTCAATTGATCTATTCCTCCTATGTTCTCGGACATGCACAACGGAAACATGTGCATTAATAACCTCCAGTATGGATGAAGCATCTTCTTCAAGAGGGTTGGATAAGTTCCTTCATAATCTAGCCTTGGAAACACTACAACAATTGTTTCTTTTGATTATGCAGTTGGATGAGTTGGTAGATCACCAAACATTAATAATTCTCTAATCACAGCTTCAAAAATGATGATCTACTTCCCTTGAATCTTAGCTTTGATGGTACCTGCACCACCAACTCCTTTCCTATTAATAGATGTTGTCTTCCAGGAGTCTTGGATAAGATCAGTGTAAATAATTGGATTCTCTCTAAGTGCGTGCGCAATCTTGCATGTATTCAACCCCATGATCATTGACTTGAATTCAACATAATATTTCGTCGGTGGATCCGACAAATAACCCGCTTGATTGTGACCCTTGATTACTTCTAACGGAGCTTGACCGTCCCTAATCTGCACAAAACTAGCCAAGTGAAAACATGCTTTACAAACTAATTTTGACAAACCATTACTTTGGTTAAGTCATCCGAAGTCAAACAGTCAACTAAAGTCAATTGGTCAACTTTAATTAACCGTTTGACAACAAGGTTTGGTCAAACTTCAAGAGTTCTCAAAAACACTTCTTAGGCCGCATTTTCAAGTCATCTCTGTTAGTGCAAAAGTCATAGGTTCAAGGTTCAAGTTGAGTTTCGAGTTCATTATGAGATTTTGAGAGGTTCAATTTGTGTTTCATTCAACAGTTGACTTAAAGGGGGTTTAATACAGAGTTTTCGAGAACCCTTGAGTTTATTTTGAAATCCCTAAATTTTAGGGATTACAGATCATAATATCTAATAAGATATTTAATTCATGTGCATCATCTTCTTCAATCTCGAAACAAAACCTAATTGCCATTAACACCTACAAATCAATGTTTATCTCACGTCCTAATCTAAAATTAAACATCTACAACACTCATTAGAAGATTTCGACTCAAATTCAGCTTTTGTTCATCACAACCTAAATCTCAAAGCCCAAATCAACAATCACAGAATCAACAGATTCACCTACAAAACTTTTGAAATACAATCAAATTAACATAATCACCTTGAATTTTTTAAGTTTCTTTTAAGTATCGAGAGGATTATCAAGTTTTGAAACAAGGCTTAGGTTGGACCTACAAAAGAACAGATGATATTCAAAAGCCATAACATTATTCACTGATCAAGAAATACGCAATTGATTGAACCAAACTCTCCCCAAAGATAGTGAATCTTAAACACCTATTCAGAACATCTGTTCAAGAGCTTGGCTAACGTCTGATGAACACTTGGTGTTAGCTCATGTGGTCTGATGCTACAGGACGTTAAATCCTGGCTTGGTAAATGTTTCTCAATGAAGGATCTTGGAGAAGTTGCTTATATTCTAGGAATAAAGATCTATAAAGATAGATCTAAATGGCTACTTGGACTTAGTCAAAGTACGTATATCGATAAGGTTATCTGGCGCATTTCGATGCAAAATTCCAAGAAGGGTCTCTTGCCAATGGCAAGTGGAACCGTATTAAATTGTAAGGCCGTAATACGTTTTAACCCAAAACAACGCAGCGGAAATACGAGTCTTAAAATTTCTTTCTTAAAAACAATTTAACATACTTAAAAAGCATTTAAGACGTCACTCTTAAAAACAATTACATCATTCATACTTAATTGGCGTGACAAGAATAACGCGTGAATACTATTTACATGACTACCCTTCCATACAATCTGAGCTCCTTATCTCGATCTTCACCCGCTTAATCTTCGTGATGATAATAATATCCATGCAACCTGTGGTCATCATTCACAACCGACACATTAGTAAATGCTGACATCATATAATTAATTATATTCATAAAATCCATAACCACTTAGAGGTCCATCAATGTATACACTCCGAATGATATTCTTCCGAATTTCGTGCATTGCATCAAGCCTCATCCATTCGAGAGCACAACACTCACATTCCTGCATTTCTAAATTCATTCTCTGAAACATCACGCTTAACAATACATAACTTCAACATATATAAAACCAATGTCTTCACATAAGCACCTACCAAGCATTCGCGTTCATTGGATTACATCACATGTAAACACTACAATATATATGTATATATATAACCATAATGCTTACTTATAGGTTTCGTACATACGTCTCTTCGTAATCTATTACTCTTCTTAAACATACACCTACTATCTAGCTTTAAACATACTTGCAACTAGATTAGTCCTTTCATGCATACCACATTCGATTAAATGCGAGTTTTAATCGCATAATTATCTAATTACGTATACGACACCCACATACGAGAACATTATCATTATACATCATTCAAGGCTCATACTTTTGCATGTACTTGTGTTTTATAGGTCTAACGTAACTTAAGAGCAACAAAAAAAAAACAGCTTACGGGGCTCCGGGACAAAACTGGAGTCAACCGGATACACGAAACACAAAAACAGAAAACAAGACAATGGGCATGGCGTCGGCGACGCCCTATCCCTGCGTCCTCGACGCCCCCCAGATAGTTGTGTCGGCCAAATTTTTGCGTAAACAACCAGATAGCGCGTCAGAGGATTATAGACTTTCCATGTCGCGTCGGCGACGCCCCAAATGGCCGTTGGCGACGCCAAACCTGCATTCCCTCGCCAATTTACTTATTTCCAGCCATTTCAACCATCCGGATGAGTTCCCGGCATTCCAGAACATAAATTATTAATATTTAAAGCCCCTAAGTCTTTCTAACACGCTACATCACGGTGTAATGGACAACACCTTACATCATCACACGATATTGTCTTGACCCATTTGATTTATAACCAATGCATAAAACCAACTAAACCAACTTTACACGATCGCTATCATACAACTTACCTTATTACCTTCATCGACTACACGTCCTTACATGGAATTCTAACAAGCACCATACAATAATTCCCTTTTGATTTCTAAGGAGGGAGTCCTGGAATTACTTACCTTTGCCCGTAAGAAAGTCGTCACCATTTCCACTTGTTTGCCATGTTGTCTTCCAAGCATTGCTACACCTTGATGGAAACAAGTTCATTTCTTTAATCATTAGACTATACCTTGTGGTTATACATGCCATTCAAATAGATTGATAATAATCTACATACTTTTCTACTAGATTGTTGACTATATAGTCAACCCGTTCGACCCATTTAAGAAAATACTTGCACAATCTATTTTCATGCATGTAGACACTTTAAACACACCTTAAAAATCCTAATCATTCATTCAAAACAACATATAGTGTTTAGGAAACGGGTATATGGACAATCATTCATGTTAAGTTCATCATACACATTCTTTTCACTGCTGCACTTTATGTACAACAGCTGTTCTCGACCCATTTTTGCCTCTATACGATCTGAACTAGCTCAATATGTTCACACGTAAAATGTAATATTCTCTGATAGCTTTCCAACCATATATCATATGCCTTAAACCGAGCTACGGTTGATTTTATATGATTTTTTTCAAAATAGGTGCGCAACAATAATTATTTCCAATCAGCTTTGTAAATCTTTGGAATTATGAACTAAAACTCGACTTTAAATCATCAATTCATGTTCATAATTTATACTAAGCATCATAAACATGTTAGAGACCATATGATACAATAAACATGTTAAGACACTTACTACCACATTCACCTAGATTTCATTCATGTGCTAAAACAACTTCCAAATCAATACTATTACCACATCATACAAGCAAACCGAAACTTCTACATGAATCACGTTTAAAGCACACTTCTCATGTTATTTCACTATCACGTACAATCATCATCACTTCCTATATATATTCATTCGTTGTTTACATCAAACCTCATCCGATAATCTCACCTATGCATTTCATTAAACACTTGGTGTGCGTACCATCTACCAAGCATAGTGTACAAGTAACTCAAGCACATTCATACCATTTCTTATCAAGGTTATCACATTCAACATTTTCACATAATTTTCTTTCTAATTCAGGTTCATAATACATCAATCTACCATATTCATCTTCACATATCAAAACTACAACTAATTTAACAAACTTTTCATCAACATTTCCATGGCATTGTTACATACAAGTGGGTTTACATATAAACATCAAGCTAATCCAAAATTCTAGCATAATTCAAGTTTCATAAGGTGATTCTAACACATATTCATCCTAATTTCACTTAAATTCACGGATTAATCGAAACCCATTTCATCCAAGACCATACATTCATAAATTGGGTCTTACCTTGGCTCAAGATCAACTATAAATGTATGGATTATGCTTCATGCAATGGATTTCCAGCCTATAATCTTCCAATTTGTGCAGAATTTTGAGTGAAATCTTTGAGTTAGGGTGAACCTTCTCTTCCCCCTTCTAACCTACGACACCCACACTTACTTGAACCAAAATTCTGCACTTATATTTTGTTATAAAAATCTTCTTCTCATTTTAACACATTCCACCCTCATCTTTCATAACATGCCTTTTATCATCCACATTCTAAGTTAGTTAACTTTGTTATTCACAATAACTTACTTACCAGTATTTTATTAACCTTTCATATGGTAAAATTTACATTTACCATTTTCTTTTATTAATGCATCAAATTAAAATATTATGTTATAACATATAAAATTTTGGGGTGTTACAAGTCTACCCCCTTAAAGAAGTTTTCGTCCCAGAAACCTGCTTCATCAATATCGGTTTATCCATTAGTAAAGTCATAATTTTAAGAACACCATTTCTAGAAATCTTTTTTTTTTCTATTCTTACAACAAATCAGCCTACCCAAATTTGTGCATATCATTCCTTTAACATCGGACATATAGTCAATTTGACCCGTTCATAACGGGTCAAAGTTTTGAGCATTATCATAGCTCATCATGCTTGTCTTAATTGACCCATCCATAACGGGTCAATACATACCATTTCATCATTATTATAATTTCATCCATTGTGACCCGTTACAACGAGTCACTACTTATACAATTTCCTCATTATGCTTTCTACATCACATTGACCCGTTCGTAACTGGTCAACTACACATACTTTACATTTCCATTCTTTATCAACTTCTTCTTAAATTTTCAACTCATCACATTATCGTACTTAAACTAAAGTGTGCAAACTAGTAGCAAACTAAAGAGTCTAATACCATGATTTACGTTACAACAAATTGAAGTTCATATGATCTTACTAATATATTTCACCGTTAGTATTAGTTCTAATAGTTTCATTTATACCTGGAGTTTTATTTCTACCTTCTTACTCATACACGCACTGCTTACTACATAAGCCTGAACTAAAACTCATTCTTAGTCAACTTCTAAAAGTCAAGCCTTCCTTATCATAACACATTTTGCGCTACCATTATTTTGTACGGAAGTACTTATTCAACCCATAACTATATATGTCACACCCCCAAAATCCACATGCGGAGTATCACCGCTTGGAGGCGTGACTGACCAGGATCCAGCCACCAATCATATTGAACAAGCAAGTAAGTAATTATAAAAGTCCAACCAATACAATTGGTGTCCAAACAAACATAGTTTAAGTTGCAAAGCGGAAGCATAATGTTCAAAAACCAAAACATAAGTTTAAACGTTTCCAAGTTTACATGGCACACAGCTATCCATGTCCCACAACGACTCTTCCTTGTGCAAGCTCCAGCTAAGTACCTATTGACCTGCAAAGCATGTAGTAACGAGTCAACAATAATGTTGAGCGAGTTCACAGTTGGGTGTTGGTTTTAGTTGTTCCAAAAATAGTTCCTTTAACTGGCATCCCTGCCGTGGGGGTTACCCCATAGTTGAAAAACGTGATTTGTTTAACCCATTAACTCTGGCAATCCAGCCGTGGGGGCTACCCCATGATAGTTATCTGGCATTTCGGCCGTGGGGGCTACCCCATGTATACACTAGACTCGTTACTATATCGACTGCTGACTAAAGTCATGTTTAAGTGCCCTGAACTGTCAATGTCTATCAGCATTGACGTGCCCAGATCCATTAGTTCACGCCCGTCCTCTGCGGCACGGTGTGAGGCTTGTCAGACCTAAATAGCGCTATCTAACTAATGACCCGCTCTCCATTGGCCCGGCGATTAAGTCGATATAAAAAGGAGGGACTTCGTGATAGAGTTTTGGTCTAGTAAAGTTATCTGTCCGTGAGGACGAGGAATTACATTCCTGAACCATTACTGTCCTACCCAAGAAAGGACGAGGAATACATATTCCTTAACCCCATTCCCAACCCCTGGGAATCCCATGCTTTGTAGAGTGTGAACTCACCTTGGTTTGCTCGGTATGCTAAATTACGTTCTCACAAATAATCAGTCAAGTCCTATAATGTGCACGTATTTTCAATCAGTTCAAGTTCGTAAAGTTTCACATGCAATCAATACCACATGGTATATTTGGCAGTTGATATCATGCATCATACGTCAGTTAATCACATTCATACAATCCATTGAAATTATATTATTAACAAACATAAGTTGTCAGCACATGATTACTAGCACAAATGAGGATACATAAGTCTACATATTCAGACTTTAAAGAAAAGAACAAAATGGTTTCTGACTTGCTATCCATACATGTTCGGACCATGAACCATATTAAATAAAATCCCTGTTATCAAAGACACATACTCGGACTTTAATGCATCTCTTTTATATCACCTATACTCTAATAATTACTCATCATTGTGTCAATCTAATTCCTCATATGAACAGATCTAAACTTCACCTACAAAACATCATAGCATTGTCTATCATACATAATACTCATTATACCCTTGACTTTCAATGACAACATTATAGAATACTCAATTGATTTGAATGGCTCAAGACCACACACATGGGCCGTCATTTTTATTCGAGTTTGCAACACACATCAAAAGATCATACATATCATCAGACACAATCCCAATGCCATTAGATTCATTTAATGTTCACAATTTAAAAATTATGACCATGTGAATGATTTTTTTAAATGTCATTCTATCAACAAATCGGCCCACTACAGACATCTGCACATGCACCTCCTTTTAATCAATATGTATATGCGGCCACTTTAGTCTACCTATTCTGACCATACAATTGAAATATATAAACAAATATTCTGACACTACATCGCGAAGCACACATCAACACGTAACACGAGACCATTCAAGACTCCTAACTAACATGTTAACATACTAACCAGAATTGAGGAGGTGCAACCAGAAGACTTCGATGAAGGGAGGGGGCATGCCGTCGTAATCAGAGAAGAGGGTAGGGTTTGCCGATTAAAAGTTTCGCGTAAAGGTTGAGAACAATATAAAACTGATCCACTACTGGGCCTAAAGCCCACTTTGATTTCGCTGGCCAATGTTTGGACGAAAACACTCTAGTGTTTTCGGCTAAGTGTGATTTCATGGGGTAGGGTATTCGGCCAAGGTTCCATGTTTTAATTATACTAATCATAATATTAATATGAGACATATATAAACATACACACTTATAAGGCAAACCATATAAAACATATCAATCACAGTACGATTAACATATTACAAACGTGCACAGTTGTGAAACAAACAAGTCGTATAAACAAACAACTTAAACATTTAACGCGCAATAAATGCGAAGATGGAAATCTTGAAAACTCGAGTTGTCACATTATCCCCAACTTGAAAGAAATTTCGTCCCGAAATTTAGTACGTAGTTTCTGAGGAAGCTAGTTGTGTTGTGTTGATTCCTGGTTTTCCTGGGGTGTCACATCCTCCCCCCGTTGATCTGGAATTTCGTCCCGAAATTCCGTAGCTTTAGCCTCAGTAGTGGTTGTATCGTTTGCGAATAGTTGGGGATACTTTTGTTTCATCTGATCTTCGCGTTCCCAGGTGAACTCTGGGCCGCGACGTGAGTTCCAACGAACTCGAACGAGAGGTATTCTAGTACGTTTGAGGACCTTAACATCCCGGTCCGTGATTTCGACTGGTTCCTCGACGAATCGTAACTGCTCGTCGATAGTGAGTTCCTTCAAAGGAACTATGTGGGTCTCATCTGACAGACACTTCTTCAGGTTCGACAGGTGGAAAAACATTGTGAACTGCACTGAGTTCTGCTGGTAAGTTCAGTTTGTAGGCCACCTTGCCTATTTTCTCAATGACTTCGAAAGGTCCAACGTATCGTGGGTTAAGTTTGCCTCGTTTACCAAAACGAACCACACCCTTCCAGGGTGAAACTTTGAGTAGTACTCGCTCCCCAACCTGGAGCTCTAGTGGTTTTCTGCCCTTATCAGCGTAGACTTTCTGACGGTCACGAGCTGCCACCATTCATTGTCGTATTTGAGCAATTCGTTCTGTTGTGTCTACCACAAGTTCTGGACCAGTAATCTGACTATCCCCCACCTCTGCCCAACAAAGAGGTGATCGGCATTTACGCCCGTACAATGCCTCAAACGGAGCAGCTTTAATGCTGGTGTGGTAGCTGTTATTGTACAAAAATTCCACAAGTGGCATATGCTTTTCCCAGCCGTTGCCAAAGTCAATCACTCATGCCCTAAGCATGTCTTCAAGGGTCTGGATGGTGCGTTCAGACTGCCCATCCGTTTGCGGGTGATAAGCTGTGCTCATATCTAAACGTGAGCCAAAAGACTTGTGCATTGCTTGCCACAGTTCAGAAGTAAAACGTGCATCACGATCAGAGATAATAGAGGTGGGCACCCCGTGCCTCGAGACAACTTCCTTAAGGTATACGTCTGCTAAAGTGGAGAACTTATCCGTTTCCTTGATAGCCAAGAAATGTGCAGACTTTGTGAGTCGATCCACGATCACCCAAATAGTATCGTTACCACGTTGAGATCTAGGCAGGCTAGTAACAAAATCCATGGAAATTTGTTCCCATTTCCATTGTGGTATCTCAGGTTCTTGAAGTAGGCCTGATGGTTTCTAATATTCGACTTTGACTCTCGCACAAGTCAAACACTTGCTGACGTAAGTTGCTATGTGGGCCTTCATGCTAGGCCACCAGTATGTAGTTTTGATATCGTGGTACATTTTATCCGAACCAGGATGTACTGAGTAGCGAGACTTGTGTGCCTCATCCATCACAAGCTCTCGTAGGTTGCCATAAAGTGGGACCCAAATGCGTCCTGTGACGTAGTAAGCACCGTCTTCCTTCTGTTCTAAGCGTTGCCTTGAGCCGCGTAGGGCTTCAGCCCTGACGTTTTCTGGTTTCAATGCTTCTACCTGAGCATCTCGTATTTGAGAAGGAAGACTAGACTGTATAGTAAGTTGTAAAGCTCGTACGCGCTTGGGCGCAGTGTCCTTTCGACTGAGGGCGTCAGCTACAACATTGGCTTTGCCTGGGTGATACCTGATCGAGCATTCGTAGTCATTCAGTAGTTCGACCCATCGTCGCTGTCGCATATTGAGTTCCTTCTGTTTGAAAATATGCTCGAGGCTCCTGTGATCAGTGTAGATAGCACATTTGGTACCATACAGGTAGTGTCTCCATATCTTAAGTGCAAAAACAACCGCTCCCAGCTCTAGATCTGTGTAGTGTAGTTCTTTTCATGAACTTTGAGTTGGTGTGAGGCGTAGGCTATAACTTTATCCCGCTGCATCAATACACAACCAAGACCCTGAATAGATGCGTCGCAGTAAACCACGAAGTCGTCTGTGCCCTCTGGCAATGAAAGGATAGGTGCACTTCAAAGTCTATCCTTTAAGTGCTGAAACGCTAACTCCTGTGCATTTCCCCAACGATAAACAACGCCCTTCTGCGTTAGTGAAGTAAGAGGCTGTGCAATCTTAGAAAAATCCTTAAAAAACCTCCTGTAGTAACCTGCCAATCCCAAGAATTGGCGAATTTCCGTTGGCGTACGAGGTGCAGGCCAGCTCTTGATCGAATCTACCTTGGATGGATCAATGTGAATCCCATCCTTGTTCACTACATGGCCTAAGAAATGGACTTCACGAAGCCAGAAGTCACATTTTGAAAACTTGGCGTACAGCTGTTCTGCTCGAAGGAGTTCCAAAATGAGTCGTAAATGTTGCTCATGTTCCTCCTGACTCTTCGAATAGATCAGGATGTCATCGATGAAGACAATAACGAACTTGTCTAAGTAAGGCTTGCACACTCGATTCATCAAGTCCATGAAGACCGTAGGTGCGTTTGTCAGCCCAAAAGGCATGACCAAAAAACTCATAGTGTCCATAACGGGTTCTAAAGGCTGTTTTAGAGACGTCCTCTTCTCGGACTCTCAGCTGGTGATATCCTGATCTCAAATCAATCTTTGAATAGTAGCTCGACCCTTGCAGCTGGTCAAACAAGTCATCAATACGTGGAAGAGGATAGCGATTCTTCACAGTCACCTTGTTAAGTTCACGGTAGTCGATGCACATTCTGAAAGTACCGTCTTTCTTCTTCACAAATAGCACTGGAGCTCCCCAAGGCGATGAGCTAGGGCGAATAAAACCCTTATCCAAGAGTTCTTGTAGTTGCGTAGAGAGTTCTTTCAACTCTGATGGAGCTAAACGATACGGTGCACGAGCTATGGGCGCTGCTCCAGGAGCTAGCTCGATTTGAAACTCGACCTGGCGATGAGGCGGGAGGCCAGGTAGTTCCTCAGGAAATACCTCAGGATAGTCGCGTACAATCGGAAAGTCTTCTAACTTTTTCTCTTTCTTCGAGGTGTCAGTAACGAGAGCCAGGATAGCAGTGTGGCCCTTACGCAAACACTTCTGGGCCTTAAGGAAAGAGATGATGCTCTCAACAGCACCCCTCTTGTCGCCACGAATCATGAGAGGTTCATCACCAGAACCAGGAATACGGACAATCTTTTCGTTGCAAAGAATCTCTGCTCGATGTTGGGATAACCAATCCATCCCAATAACAACGTCGAAACTACCCAAGACGATAGGAATGAGGTCGATAGAGAAGGTCTGGTTAGCAAGAACAAGTTTACAACCCTTGACTACGTGTGTGGCCTCTAAACTCTTACCATTTGCTAGCTCTATAGTGCGCTTGGTGTTCAAAAGTGTTGGGGTACGCTTAAGCATTTGACTAACTTTTAAAGACACGTAGCTAGTATCGGCACCCGAATCAAATAAGACAGTAACATAAAATTCGTCCAGAAGGAACTTACCCGTCACAACATTGGGATCATTCCTCGCCTCACCCTGGCCAATAACGAAAGCACGACCCCTTGCACCATTGCCGTTGTTACCTCCGTTGTTTCCATTCCCCTGATTGTTATTATTGTTGTTGTTCTGGTGCCTGTTCAGTTGAGGACAATCTCTCTTGAAGTGGCCTTCAGCTCCACACTGAAAGCACCCTTTGTTGATACCCTGCTGCTGCTGCTGTCGTTGATTCTGTGGGGCTTGTTGTTGACAATTCTGGTTTGCGGGGTATAAACTTCTGCAATCCTTTGCGGCGTGACCAGGCTTGTTGCACCGATGGCAGTTACCCCTGGTGCATGGCCCGCTATGGTGTAGGTTGCAGCGATTGCATTTGGGGTGATTTCCCTTGTACCCACCATGACTTTGACCACTAGATGTTTGCTGACTAGGGCTCTTGTAGTCGTCCGTCCTTCTCTGCTGAGACTGAGACTGAACAGAAGTCGAACCCTTGCTTGAAGCTCCATCCCATTTCCGTTTGTTGTCACTAGGAGCATCTGAAGTAGTTGCAGCACCTATGCGCTTTGGTAACCTGTTCTGCTCCACCACCTGATCAGTGAGACGATGAGCTAATTGAATAACCTGCTGGATGCTGGTGAGGTTAGCCGAAGTCACATGACTTTGGATCTCTGGCACTAAGCCCTTAAGGTATAGTTCGATGCGTTTGATGGGAGGATCCACCATGGTAGGACACAGAATAGCAAGCTCATTTGATCTTTTCATGTACGCTTCAATTTCTGACCCCGTCATCTTGAGGTTGAAGAACTCGACTTCCAGTTTGTGAATTTCATCACGGTTGCAAATACTCTTCCTTAATCATTTCCTTGATATTGTTCCATGGGGTGGCGTTAGCGGCAACCAACCCCAGCATTTGGACCTGAGCGTTCCACCACGTGAGCGCTAAACCCTCTAGAGTACCGGTAGCATACTTCACCATGCGAGCCTCAGGGCATTCACACATCTCGAAAACAGATTCTAGTTTCTCAAACCAATGGAGGAGACCTACAGCTCCTTCAGTGCCGCTGAAAGTAATTGGTCGGCAGTCCATAAAGGTTTTGAAGGTGCACACAGGTGGCTGAGCATGTTGACCTGTTGTGGGTGTAAGAAAGGACAAAGTTTAACACAAAGGTAGGTTCATGAGAGTATGACCTAAAGATCCTAGAATGAGTTTTAAACTGCAGGGTATACCTCCTGCATGTGCGGCTGCAAGTGCCGCAGCAACCTGTTCGTTAATCAGAGCCGTCAACTGGGCTTGAGTCATGTTAATGCGTCCAGACATGATCTTCATATCAAGGGAAACATGGGTGAGAGGGGTTCACGAAAGTGCGATGACAGAAGAGAGTAAGCACACATGTGTTCAAACAGCAGTAGTTATACTAACTAAGCATATTATGAGCAAAGTTCTACGATATCTAGCATGTTGGTAATAAAACATAAACCATATCACCTAGAATGTCGAGCCTTGCACGTGGAGTGAAGCGTCGTTGTGGATCGTAGAGCACTGTTACAGGTTATAGTCTGGTTTTAACAAAAATCACTTTCCCTTATTAAAACCAAGTTCTCTATAACCAATGGCTCTGATACCAATCTGTCACACCCCCAAAATACACATGCGGAGTATCACCGCTTGGAGGCGTGACTGACCAGGATCCAGCCACCAATCATATTGAACAAGCAAGTAAGTAATTATAAAAGTCCAACCAATACAATTGGTGTCCAAACAAACATAGTTTAAGTTGCAAAGCGGAAGCATAATGTTCAAAAACCAAAACATAAGTTTAAACGTTTCCAAGTTTACATGGCACACAGCTGTCCATGTCCCACAACGACTCTTCCTTGTGCAAGCTCCAGCTAAGTACCTATTGACCTGCAAAGCATGTAGTAACGAGTCAACAATAATGTTGAGCGAGTTCACAGTTGGGTGTTGGTTTTAGTTGTTCCAAAAATAGTTCCTTTAACTGGCATCCCTGCCGTGGGGGTTACCCCATAGTTGAAAAACGTGATTTGTTTAACCCATTAACTCTGGCAATCCAGCCGTGGGGGCTACCCCATGATAGTTATCTGGCATTTCGGCCGTGGGGGCTACCCCATGTATACACTAGACTCGTTACTATATCGACTGCTGACTAAAGTCATGTTTAAGTGCCCTGAACTGTCAATGTCTATCAGCATTGACGTGCCCAGATCCATTAGTTCACGCCCGTCCTCTGCGGCACGGTGTGAGGCTTGTCAGACCTAAATAGCGCTATCTAACTAATGGCCCGCTCTCCATTGGCCCGGCGATTAAGTCGATATAAAAAGGAGGGACTTCGTGATAGAGTTTTGGTCTAGTAAAGTTATCTGTCCGTGAGGACGAGGAATTACATTCCTGAACCATTACTGTCCTACCCAAGAAAGGACGAGGAATCCATATTCCTTAACCCTATTCCCAACCCCTGGGAATCCCATGCTTTGTAGAGTGTGAACTCACCTTGGTTTGCTCGGTATGCTAAATTACGTTCTCACAAATAATCAGTCAAGTCCTATAATGTGCACGTATTTTCAATCAGTTCAAGTTCGTAAAGTTTCACATGCAATCAATACCACATGGTATATTTGGCAGTTGATATCATGCATCATACGTCAGTTAATCACATTCATACAATCCATTGAAATTATATTATTAACAAACATAAGTTGTCAGCACATGATTACTAGCACAAATGAGGATACATAAGTCTACATATTCAGACTTTAAAGAAAAGAACAAAATGGTTTCTGACTTGCTATCCATACATGTTCGGACCATGAACCATATTAAATAAAATCCCTGTTATCAAAGACACATACTCGGACTTTAATGCATCTCTTTTATATCACCTATACTCTAATAATTACTCATCATTGTGTCAATCTAATTCCTCATATGAACAGATCTAAACTTCACCTACAAAACATCATAGCATTGTCTATCATACATAATACTCATTATACCCTTGACTTTCAATGACAACATTATAGAATACTCAATTGATTTGAATGGCTCAAGACCACACACATGGGCCGTCATTTTTATTCGAGTTTGCAACACACATCAAAAGATCATACATATCATCAGACACAATCCCAATGCCATTAGATTCATTTAATGTTCACAATTTAAAAATTATGACCATGTGAATGATTTTTTTAAATGTCATTCTATCAACAAATCGGCCCACTACAGACATCTGCACATGCACCTCCTTTTAATCAATATGTATATGCGGCCACTTTAGTCTACCTATTCTGACCATACAATTGAAATATATAAACAAATATTTTGACACTACATCGCGAAGCACACATCAACACGTAACACGAGACCATTCAAGACTCCTAACTAACATGTTAACATACTAACCAGAATTGAGGAGGTGCAACCAGAAGACTTCGATGAAGGGAGGGGGCATGCCGTCGTAATCAGAGAAGAGGGTAGGGTTTGCCGATTAAAAGTTTCGCGTAAAGGTTGAGAACAATATAAAACTGATCCACTACTGGGCCTAAAGCCCACTTTGATTTCGCTGGCCAATGTTTGGACGAAAACACTCTAGTGTTTTCGGCTAAGTGTGATTTCATGGGGTAGGGTATTCGGCCAAGGTTCCATGTTTTAATTATACTAATCATAATATTAATATGAGACATATATCAACATACACACTTATAAGGCATACCATATAAAACATATCAATCACAGTACGATTAACATATTACAAACGTGCACAGTTGTGAAACAAACAAGTCGTATAAACAAACAACTTAAACATTTAACGCGCAATAAATGCGAAGATGGAAATCTTGAAAACTCGAGTTGTCACAATATATTTACATTATGATATTAAACAATTCACTAACCTTACTACTTTAGCGCAATACTACGACCCGCAAAAGTGGACCGACCCACTTCATTACAAATCCATACCATCTCTGGATTGATCTCATTCATCCGTGTGATGAGCTTTGGCTCATGAGTATTCTTTCACCGACATTGATAGATTTATCTCACCAAGATCTTCTGCCATTCTCATTTATAAGATTAGGGATTAGCACATTTCATTCAAATTCCTTCAAGCATGGCGTTTATTACATCACCTTGTTTACATATTAACCCCTTTCTAGATTCTTCTTTTAAACACTAGTGTGTTTGACTCCTTCGTAACAGGTCAATACATGACCATTTCTTAACATTTCATTTTCGTTGTTTGACCCGTTCATGACGGGTCAATACATAACCATTCTTTTGCAATTCTTTAACTTATTTGGTATACTACATTACACCTTTCCTCTCTCCCCTAGTACTCCCACGGTTAGAAATTTAATTATTTGTCAACTTCTGCAGTTTGACTTTTCAAGGTCAAACTGTCACTTCTTTCTTTATATATATATATATATATATATATATATATATATACATATATTGAATCAAACGTTTGTACTTATTTTCAATTCAAGCATGCTTACAATTACATCGCTTCATCGTTTTAGTGTTTCTTGCAACCACTTGCCCTTCCCGTTCATACTTAAGTATTTCGTCCGGGTCGTAACCTGTCATTCATCTTAACTCTCAAGAGTCGATTACTAACATACTTCGCATATAACTTATCCAAGGATTATTTCTTACAACTAAAGCTTCTTGCCACAACAACTGTTTTCAATGATTATACTTACTTACTTAAGGGACCAAACTTTTTCTTTCTATTTTTTTTATTACTTGCTTTAATATTAACGATTAAACCTCATTTTGACTTTCCAGACTGTAAGTACTTTCTTACCTGTGTTTTATCATTTAGCTACAATCTACTCCAAACGTGTTCGCATACGCACTACAATTGCATTACTTTAGTCGAGCAACATATCTAACCGGTCAAGGTTACCGTCACTACTTATCTACAAGGTTTATACCTACCTTACTCGAGAAGGGAAGCACATTTTTCTCCTCCACCCTTATGTGATCCTTATATGTTTATAGATCCGGTTCTTCATTCCCACAAGTTTAGTTCATATTTACCGAAGGATTGTAAAGCTTTTCAACCATACACGTTTAATCCGTATTCACCTATGGATTCATTCTTTTCATTATTACTCATTTGAGTTTCGTTCTTACTTTCCATTCTTACTTCTTTAATCCGTCTTTACTTACGGATTCAAACCTTCCATTCTTTACCTTTCATTCTTACTGGTTTGATCCGTGTTTACTTACGGATTCAAACCTTTCATTCCTTACTTTTCATTTCATTCATGTTTGGATCCATTTTTCCCGGATTCAAACATTTTCATCCATACATTTCTTTCTTTCATCGCATCATTTTCCATCTCATTTCTTATGAGACGTTTTCGTATCAATCTTCTACATTCAACTTCAAGTGTTTTATCCCAACACTACATTCCACATTCTATT
The DNA here is from genome assembly GCA_030545235.1 of Helianthus tuberosus. NCBI lineage: Eukaryota > Viridiplantae > Streptophyta > Magnoliopsida > Asterales > Asteraceae > Helianthus > Helianthus tuberosus. The sequence goes on along the minus strand of CM060426.1, from coordinate 43,095,381 downwards.
TTATGTGTCGCGTCTCAACGCAACACTCTACATTCTATTTCTAGTGGTGTTTCCACCCTTCTTTCTTAAGTTTGATTTGTATTCAATTATTGGCTTAAACCTTTCATTTTCATCTTTCCTTCTTACATTTGATTCGATTCTTAAAGAATCATTGGAACCCTTCCATCCCCGCACAACCCCTAGTTCCTAGTTTGACCGGACATACGTGCGATGATTCTCATGGTTTCTCGAGCGTCCTATGCTTCTTACGCACTGGCCAGGCGCGCAATCCACATACTAGTCTCGAGTCATCATGAGAACCGTCACCTTATATCTGGGGAAACCGTTTTCAGTTCGTGCCGCACTCATTTGAATTCTTCTAGGTTTTCACCCTCGTCGCTAAAAGTATACTAAATACTAGTACTTACAAATTTTAAAATTTGTGTACCTGGGGTCCATTGCATGCCTTATCACATGTCTTGACCTTCATGCTAGCCCGCAACTGCGTAACATTCTCATTGTCCATGCAAACTCACATTACAACATTCATCATTGTTAGTATCATCACACATGCTTACTTGTATTAAATTTTACCTTTCGGTCTTGATCGAGTCTCGGATTGTATGGGTCACTAATCACAAGAGCACACGGGTTTGAGTTCAAGTACTTACCTCTTTGTACTTGATTTCACTCAAACCATGGCTCTGATACCAACTTGTAAGGCCCTAATAAGTTTTAACCCAAAACAACGCAGCGGAAATACGAGCCTTAAAATTTCTTTCTCAAAAACAATTTAACATACTTAAAAAGCATTTAAGACGTCACTCTTAAAAATAATTACATCATTCATACTTAATTGGCGTGACAAGAATAACGCGTGAATACTATTTACATGACTACCCTTCCGTACAATCTGAGCTCCTTATGTCACACCCAGACCGCGTTAAAACAATGAAACCGCGGCGGAAACATCGAGGAGTGGAGTGGCAGAATCATTGTTTCACAACCATGGATAAAAAAGTTTCGTTTTATTGATTCATTAGATAATTTACATTGTCCTAAAACAAACAAACAAGTTACACATCGTCTATTATTGTTATTATGTCACTAAGGCCTCGTCCAGATCCTATGTGAACATGCATCCTAGCAATCAACATCATTCAACACCACCTGAAACATATGTAAAAACAAAGTCAGCAAAGAAATGCTGACGAGCACATAGGTTTTATGAGAGTGTCGGATTCATGGCTCGTTTTGATGTAGCAATACGTTATTAAAAACCTTGTTTTGAAAAGTGTATAGTATTGCAACATAATTAACCAACTCAAATCAAGTGGGTTATAGTTTATAAAATCTCATAGCCATGATTCTTAACCCCAAAACATTTGTTTAATTAAATCAAATTGTAAATCATCTCCTTAATAAAACTCGTATGGTTTATATTATTTAGAAAACATCGTTGTGTGACATCGTTTCAAAATCATTTACCCAAGTGAACTAAATAACGCCACGGTATGTAATATGATGAAAACACTTATATATAAGAAGTACCATGTGACAACCCTCACCAAACCAGGTATCCGTACGACTTAATTAATAATTAATTACTACTTAATTACTGTGCTTGTTTGAAATTACTGATGAACTGCTACTTGATTACTGATACATGTACTTACTTGCATCATACTTTACTTACTGTCACTACATTATTTACGTGCTGAACCTTAGTGACAAACATGATGCACAAAAGCACAGTAGCACAATGAACGGATAACCTATTGAACATGCTGATAGAGCCAGCATCAGGCAGACATTGCCTCTAAGGCCCGTAGGAGCCAAAAATATTTTACTACACTAGTGGTGAGTGTAGGGATACAAAGGTTGTAGAACTGCGTCTCTAGGAATAAGTTACAATGACGGGATGTGCCTAAAACGTGCTCTAAGCACAAAAACTCAGCACTTTACATAATAATTCAGCATTTAGCTAACTAATAAAGTGCCAAAACATGAGAAAAATATTACTAGACACTTTCCAAAGTGTCAGAAATGAGTTGTGTCACTAAAAAGGGTATTAACGACACTTTAAAGCTTTGTTAAGCACTTTAACGGATTACTATCCAACCGAACAACCGGACTATACCCGGAACATGAAAATGTTGTCATCTTCATTGTTTATCTTTTTCTGAGCCAGTTAGGGTCCCTGGATACCCTAACACCCGTTGTGACACACCACTAACCAGGTTAAGCACTTAACTAACTTACTTAACCTAACTAATATCCAACTAATTAGTTGGAATCGGACCAAGACCCCCCCCCCCCTTTACAAACCGTCCTCATCAAGGGGACACACATGGTACCATGAAGATTATTTTAATATTTCATGTCTAATATCAATTAGACATATTAACCCTTGGTTAATAAACTTAAACTTTGTCTATAAGATCTAGCCTAAACACACCATTCATTTCATCACAACACTTGATCACAAAACTCTCTCCCTCTCTCTAAAGAAGCTACGGCCGAACACCCCCTTGAGCATCCATCCGATTTCGAGTTTAGTTCAAGCCATTCCAATCATCTACAAGTGTTAAGGGTCGTATATAAGGAGTCTTGGTGCAATCGGAAGGCGAAGGACCTCACTACATTGCTTTTATCCACCCTATTTGCGCTTAGATTCTTCCCTAGCCTCGAGCTAGTGGTATGTTACTTAAATCACCTTCTCGAACTATTTTAAAGTGGTTAATACGATTTGTAACGGTTAAAACTCGTAATCTTACAAGATGAAGCATAAAAGTCTACTTAAAACACTAAAAATGTTGGTTAAAAGCTCATATGTTGTGTAAATCATGTAGTAATTGATTTGTGTGATTATTTGGACCCGGTCTATGCTGTGGTAGCTCGGATCGTCATTTAACCCGAGTTGGTCATGATCATGGATCATGACATAAGGTTGTTTTGGAAGTAACAAGGGGTAAAGGATGAAACTCTACCACACACGAATCATGAACTTGTGTAAAAGCGATTTTGTTTGTGAAATAGTGTTTAAAACTAGTAGATCTACGGATCTACAAGTGGTATTTTCAAAGGACCAAGTGTCAAGAGAAAACATACTTTTAAAGACGGATCTTACACTAACACGAATGGTTTTTAGAACACACAAGTGTGTAAATACTTGTGTAACACTAAGTTTCGACAAAGAACTAGTTTTGTCAAATTTTACAAGAAGTTGTAAAGATGGAATTTCTTTAAAAACGAGGTGTTTACAAAATCGGATTGTTTTATATAAAGATCCACTAAAAGTAATGGGATTTACTTCATAGTTTGGATAAATCACAAGTTCATGAAATTTATGCGATTTATATATATTTTGACTAGTTTGTGGTTTGAACATTGTTTTGATTGAATAAGAAGATTGTTGGTTTGATTTATAAAAGAAAATGATACGCTTGAAAGCGTGGCCACCTCCAGTTATAAAGGAAACTCTGGCGAAATTTTCCAAAAACCTAACACTTAGAAATATTTTCACTATAAGTGTTAGAATTACATTTTGACTTGTTTTCAAATTATAGATTTCGCCACGACTTATTTACAAAATACCGGAGGTGGGATTTCACAAAATAAAACGTGATACAAAAATATATTTAGTATATATTTTTCACAACATCACTTGTATAAGTGTTTATGATTATTTTGTGAACTACGTAAATATTATTTTTAGAGTAAAAATAATATTACTAAGTATTATTTTGGGAAAATCACATGTACTAAAATATAATATTTTTGGGAAGAATATTTATATTTTGGAGTTAGGAATAAAATATATTAAGTGAGAATTAATGATATTATACGAACGCACATGTATTAAATCCCCCATCCTTGGGAAGGAAAATAACTACCAAGTATATACAGAATGTAAACACGAAATAGTTGCCTAACTATTTCCCAAAAACTTAAACCATAAAGCTAAGGCACGGCCGTCCGTCTAATAGAATTAGTACGTGTAGGTCGTCACACAGCTGTTTGATTTGGAGGCATACTTGGTAGAGACGCACCACTGTGAGTTCATGTCCCCCTTTTCTCTTAACTGTTTTCAGTTTTCTAAACTGCGGGGGTGAAATACATGTTACTTTGATTACAAGTACTTTATACATGGTATGGTTAGCGTAAGGAGGTTTACTACTTAGATCATGTGAGTGGGTAGGCAGAAACTGGAGGCCATTAATCCTCATTGTAGGACCGAGGGACGTAAGCGGTAGATCTATCTGGGTGTAGCGAGCCCAACCCCAGGCCCAACCAGAACGGACCTTGGGGTGACTTTGTACCCATCGCTAAATCTGCTAGGTTTGAGTCTTCCTACTTGCACTTCACACATATCAATGGCCTTGCAAACCATTGGTGATCTCTTTTTCCTTATTTGCTACATACCAGGATTTTTATACATACAAAGGTTTATTTACTCACTTACACATGAACTCGCTCAACATTATTGTTGATTTTTCAACTTACATGTATTTCAGGGAATTAAAGATCTGGCGCGGTATGTTATGTTTTCCCGCTGCATATGGGTTCCGAGGTCATCCGGGTTTAGGAAATGTGACTTTTTCCTGGACGAGTCACAAATCTTAAACTGCGTTTTGTTCATGTTGATGTTTATGTCTTTCAAAACAATGTTTTATGTTATGAGGTTGTAAGTCCCTAAGACAATGTTATGTTACTTCAGTTTTTAAAACTTAAATCTATGGATGATCTTGCATGGTTTTATCACATATAGCTTTGTTATGGTTAAGCTATGGTATTAAGAAGTCACACCAAAATAACCACGCTTCCGCAAAGCCAGGGTGTGACAGCTTGGTATCAGAGCTCTGGTCATAGCGAACTAGGATTCTTTCTCGAGTCTAGACTATGATCACTTGGGCTCTCACGAAAACATTTTTAATGCATACCATTTAAGTCCAGATCCAAAACTTTTTACAAACAAATGTTGAGCACATTTTATTCATTACTTATAGGCTCAGTCTAGGAAGGCTGAGGCTCGGTCTGGGAGGCCGAGGCTCGGTCTAGGAGATCGAGGTAGTTGGCTAGTGGGACTAGGAGAATTTGGCTAGTGGGACTAGGAAGAGCAGTCTGAGAGGCTGGGAGAATTTGGCTAGTGGGACTAGGAGAATTTGGCTAGTTGGACTAGGAAGAGCAGTCTGAGAGGCTGGGAGAATTTGGCTAGTGGGACTAGGAAGAGCAGTCTGAGAGGCTGAGAGAATTTGGCTAGTGGGACTAGGAAGAGTAGTCTGAGAGGCTGGGAGAATTTGGCTAGTGGGACTAGGAAGAGCAGTTTGAGAGGCTGGGAGGCTAGTGGGACTAGGAGGATTATTTGATTGCTTACTTGGTGACTTATGTGATTATTTGATTGTATGATTGACTGTTTGTATATATTTGTGTTTATGTTACAGACACTATGGACACCTCTGGCACAGGTGACTCAGACACCACAGGACCTAGACCTATAGTCTCAGATGACCTAGAGCCTTCAGAGCATGAGGTCCACACCTCCGACGTTACTAGCACGGACGAGGATGATTTCCAGCCCTTTGGCCGGGGACCTACCGTTAGTGGAGATCCCTGCTCCCATACCGCTTGCTTCATATCCTGCTTACGAGTTGCTTCTCGACGCCGACGATGATGGCGACGTCGATCTGTTTGATGACGAGCCCTTAGAGGACGAGGTTCAGGGCGAGGCCCTTCTTCCTGCTGGAGATCTTTTGTTGATCGCAGATGCTCCCGCTGAGGAGTCACCTGCTCACTCACCGGTCCCAGACTCTTTCGAGTCTGTGGCCTCCGCACCTTCACACACCCAGAGTGCGCAGCACTTCTCTCATGGATCAGATCCCGACCAGGCATCCTCTATTGCCCCTATTCCTAGTTTTGCTTTCGACCACGATGATGTGGAGGATTCCGATCCTGTCTTTCCCCCAGGATTCGACCCAGATGAGGATATAGAGTTTATACCCATGGATCAGCCTATGGAGGATCCAGTCGACCCAGTAGACCCAGTTGATCCCATCGACCCTAAGTTTGATTTTGAGATGGCCTTTGACGATCCCGAGCCTGCCATGGCCCCTGAGCAGGTAGTCGCTCCAGACCCTGCGTTTGAGCACGACCCAGTTCATGCTGACGCACCTATTATTGAGCCTGTCATTGCTGACCCACCTATTGATGATCACCCCGTAGATGCCCCGTTATTGGAGGGCGATCATGTCATTGCTGCTGATCATGTTGATCCCCCACTTATTGCTGATGCACCAGTTGACCCTCTTGTTGCACCTCACCATGATCCTATGCCGGTTCAGTTCGACCGTACTCTTTTTGAGGCACAGGTGGACCCACGAGATGAGCACGCCCAGTGTGGGTGGATTCCTGCTGATGACGAGGTCCCACCTTTTCCCCCTCAGATCACTGATACCCGTCACATTGATACCTCCTTTTCATTTCCTCGGTTTACACCTCCAGCACGAGCTGGAGAGGGTTCTTCGGCTCACCCTTTTGGACATATACCGGTATCTATCCCTGCTATACCACCGTCTGCTACTTTTCCCCGTGTTTCTCCATTTCATGTGGCACCTTTTGATCCCACCAGTGAGCCGTTTCTCTGGTCGTCACCTTCTGTTATGCCACCGACCGACCCCTACCATTCTTTCCATATGGGGTATACTATTGAGGACGTTCTGATGTCTTTTGTCGCCCAGCACGAGGCACACACGCAGCGCATTCAGGAGCTTGAGAGAGCCCAGCCGCCGCCGTGTCAGTGCCAGGGTCAGACCCACTCTCCTTTGCAGCCCTCTCGACCTTTACCACCAGACTATGCTGCACGCCTTTTGGCACTTGAGCAGCAGGTTGCTTCTTGGTTGCGTACCCAGAGAGCCATGGAGGAGGACTGGCTCCATTTGCGTCGCTTGTTTTACACTCACTTTCCCCCTCCTCCACCGCCATCCGTGTAGAGCTCTTCAGTACCGTATAGGTAGACATTGGTGAGAAGACGGCGAATGCTTTTGACTGCACAGCATTTTTGGAGACTACATTATGATTCCGACCTTTGTTGACATGTATTTGATGTATTGACACTGATTTGATATAGTTTTTGGACAAGGGTGATGTAGCCCTTAGTCGACTGATGTTGTATGACACTGTGATGTACTTATACGCTTACTATGTGGTCTCATTATATGGCAATCGCAGTATTCTCATCATACTTGATGCTTGATTTGATTATTTATATTCTATGACATGGGATGTTGTGTGATTGATGTTTGTAACATGGGATGTTGTGTGATTGATATGATTATAACACGAGATGTTATGTACTATTACTATCATAAAAGCGTATGTATTATAACTATGGCCTGACCGACGTAAACACATCTTTTAGAAGATGCCGCCGAGACGTGAGACACGCATGCCTACCAATGAGGCAGAACTCCAACAAGTCATCGCTACTGCCATCGCACAATACGCCGCTTCGCAAGGAGGACCCAGCGGAAGCAGCTCAAACAACAATGGCAACAACAATCCACCTCATGGGTGCACCTACAAGCAGTTTCTAGACTGCAAACCGGTCAACTTTGATGGCACAGGAGGTGCTGTCGCCTTTGTTCGTTGGGCCGAGAAAACTGAATCTGTTCTTCGCATGAGCAAATGCGCACTAGATCAGCAAGTCACCTATATCTCAGGGCTATTCTTGGATGGAGCCCTCTCTTGGTGGAATTTGCAAGTACAGACACTTGGTGAAGCTGCTGCCTACGCGCTAACCTGGACCGAACTGAAGGAACTCATGCGCAAAAAGTACTGCTCTCGCGCGGAAATCCAAAGATTGGAAACCGAGTTCTGGCATTTGAAAATGGACGGTCCAAAGATCGCAGAATACGTTCAAAGGTTCCATGACTTATCGCATGTAGTACCCTACATGGTCACTCCGGAGTTCAAGCGGATTGAACGTTTCATTTGGGGATTAGCTCCTCAAATCATAAGCATGGTGACCTCATCCAAGCCTGCGACCATTACTGAGGCAATCGATTTGAGCGTGGCTCTCACTAAGAAGGCTATCCGCCTGAACAAGTTTGATGAGATCAAGACGAAGAAGGCAAAGACTCACGTCGAGTCATCAGGAGGTAACAAACGGAAGTTCTCGAACTTCAAGCAGGGCGCCAGTGTGGTTGTTAAGAAAGGAGAGCCAAACGCGCCAGCTCAGGATACAGCTGGTGGTAGAAAGAAAGGGAAGGGATATATGGGCACCCAGCCCAAGTGCAACACCTGCCAGCGTCACCATTCTGGCCGATGCGGGCCAAAAATATGTGAAGCTTGTGGAAAGACTGGACACTTGAAGGATTCTTGTTGGGCTAGTACTGGCCGGGGAGGCCAAGGAGGATTTGGGAATAGAAATAATAATCGTGGTGGTATTGGGAATCGCCCACAGGGGAACAATGGAGGAAACGGGAATCGAGGAAACAATGTTGACCAAGCGGGTGCCATGAATCATAACCAAGCTGGAAATGGAGGTGGAAACGGGCAAAGACTTGGATGCTTTAACTGTGGTGATATCGGGCATTTTAAGAGGAACTGCCCAGAGTTGAACCAAGCCCGTGGAAGAGTGTTCCAAATCGAAGCGAGGGAAGCGCGCTAGGACCCCAATGTCGTTACTGGTACGTTCCCTGTAAACCAACGCTATGCATCCGTTTTATTTGATACTGGTGCCGATTATAGCTTCGTATCGTTAGAATATAAGGATATGCTTGGTTTAGCCGCTAATAAGTTAGATATTCCCTACTCAATCGAATTGGCTAATGGGAAGTTAGTAGAAGCCAACGAAGTTATCAGAGGTTGTGTGATCGAATTAGGAGAGCGTGAGTTTGCTTTGGATCTACTACCAGTCCAGCTGGGGAGCTTTGACGTAGTAGTAGGAATGGATTGGTTATCAGGCAACAAGGCTGAGATAGTTTGTCACGAAAAGGTCGTTCGTATCCCAACCGAAGATGGCGAAACAATTTTGGTTCACGGGGAGAAGCGTGATACGCCGTTAAGAATTATCAGCTGCCTGAAAGCACGAAAGTGTTTGCAAAAGGGATGTGTTGCCTTCCTGGCACACATTGTAGACAAGAAAGCTGCAGAACCGAAGATAGAAGACATCCCTGTCGTGAGGGAATATCCAGAAGTCTTCCCAGAGGACTTACCTGGACTGCCACCTCAGAGACAGGTAGAGTTCCGCATTGACTTAGTTCCAGGCGCCGCGCCTGTGGCTAAGGCACCTTATAGACTTGCTCCGTCTGAGATGCAGGAACTGTCGACACAACTTCAAGAGTTGTTAGACAAGGGTTTTATCCGACCAAGCTTCTCGCCTTGGGGAGCTCCAGTTTTGTTTGTCATAAAGAAGGACGGTAGTTTTCGTATGTGTATTGACTACTGGGAGTTGAACAAGCTGACGATCAAGAATAGATATCCTCTGCCAAGGATTGATGATCTGTTTGATCAACTGCAAGGCTCAAGCTTTTATTCAAAGATCGACTTGCGATCTGGATACCATCAGTTAAGGATACAAGAGGAGAGTATCCCAAAGACAGCCTTCCGAACTCGTTATGGACACTACGAGTTCCTTGTTATGCCGTTTGGTTTGACAAACGCACCTGCAGTCTTTATGGACTTGATGAATAGAGTTTGCAAGCCGTACTTGGACAAGTTTGTGATTGTGTTTATCGACGACATCTTGATTTACTCAAGAACAAAGGCTGAGCACGAGCAGCATCTAAGAGCTATTTTGGAGCTGCTAAAGAAGGAACAGTTGTATGCCAAGTTCTCTAAGTGCGAGTTTTGGCTACGTGAAGTCCAATTTCTTGGACATGTGGTGAATGGAGATGGAATCCACGTGGATCCAACCAAGATCGAAGCGATCAAGAATTGGGAAACGCCAAAGACGCCAACCGAGATTCGACAATTCTTGGGTTTGGCTGGCTACTATCGAAGGTTCATTGAGGATTTTTCAAAAATCGCTCAACCATTGACGCTCCTCACGCAGAAAGATAGGAAGTTTGATTGGGGAATCAAACAGGAAGAAGCGTTCCAGATATTGAAGGATAAGCTCTGCAATGCGCCAATCTTAGCACTACCAGAAGGTACAGATGATTTTGTGGTATATTGCGACGCTTCACGTCAAGGATTGGGTTGTGTGTTGATGCAACGCCAAAAGGTTATTGCTTACGCATCACGTCAACTGAAAGTGCACGAAAAGAACTATACCACACATGATTTGGAACTTGGCGCAGTGGTATTTGCATTAAAGATCTGGAGACACTACCTTTATGGTACGAAGTGTACAATCTTTACAGATCACAAGAGCCTACAACACATATTCAACCAGAAGGAGCTGAATATGAGGCAAAGACGATGGGTTGAGTTGCTGAACGATTACGACTGCGAGATAAAGTATCATCCAGGGAAGGCGAATGTGGTCGCCGATGCCCTAAGTCGAAAGGAGAGGATCAAGCCCATAAGGGTTAAGGCTTTAGAAATGATTATCCAAACCGATCTTTCCTTGCGCATTCGTGCCGTGCAGAAAGAAGCTCTCAAGGAAGGAAACCTTGAAGGAGAATATCTCCGTGGGATGGAGAAGCTACTGGTACCAAACGAGGAAGGAACGTTATGTTTTGAGAAAAGGATTTGGGTTCCTCTATTTGGAGGTTTAAGGAAGGTTATTTTCAATGAAGCTCACAAGTCGCGGTACTCTATCCACCCTGGAGCGGATAAGATGTACCAGGATCTCAAAGATTATTATTGGTGGCCTAGGATGAAAGGCGATGTTGCTGTTTATGTGAGCAAATGTTTAACATGCGCTAAGGTTAAAGCGGAATACCAGAAGCCTTCAGGACTTCTGCAACAACCTGAGATTCCCAAGTGGAAATGGGAACAAATCTCAATGGATTTTATTACAAAGTTGCCAAGAACGCCAAGAGGCCATGACACTATTTGGGTAATAGTGGACCGACTAACGAAGTCAGCACACTTCTTACCTATCAGAGAGAAGGATAATACAAGCAAGTTGGCCGAAATTTACATGAGAGAGATCGTTACGCGCCATGGAGTACCTCTCTCAATCATCTCTGATAGAGACGGAAGGTTTGTGTCAAGGATATGGCAATCCTTCCAAGAAGCTTTTGGCTCACAATTAAATCTGAGCACTGCGTTTCATCCGCAAACTGACGGTCAAAGCGAGCGAACGATACAGACTTTGGAAGACATGCTGAGAGCGTGTGTTATGGATTTGGGCGGTAGCTGGGACAAGCATTTGCCTTTGGTCGAATTTTCATACAACAACAGCTACCACACCAGTATTGGTGTCGCGCCATTTGAAGCCCTTTACGGACGCAAGTGCCGATCACCCCTATGCTGGGCTGATGCAGGTGATAGGCAGCTTGCTGGTCCTGAAATCGTCCAGGAGACGACAGACAAGATTGCGCAGATTCTAAAACGCATCGAAGCAGCTCGCCACAGACAGAAGGCCTATGCGGATCCAAACCGGAAATACTTGGAATTTCAAGTTGGAGAAATGGTGTTATTGAAAGTTTCACCCTGGAAGGGTGTGGCACGCTTCGGAAAGCGTGGGAAGTTAAATCCGCGCTACATTGGTCCTTTCAGAGTTTTGGAAAGAATAGGACTGGTAGCATACAAGTTGGATTTACCTGCTGAACTGAATGGTGTTCACGATACATTTCATGTATCCAACCTGAATAAAAGCCCAATTCAAGATGACATTGCCATTCCCATCGACGAGATTCATGTTGACGACACGCTCCATTTCGTTGAAGAACCGGTTGAGGTTACGGATTGGAAAGTAAACAAGACCCGCTGGAGCATTGTCAAGCTCGTCAAAGTTTGTTGGAATGCCAGAAATGGTCCTGAATACACCTGGGAGTGTGAGGACCGGATGAAAGAGAAATACCCCCACCTATTTCCTAAGAACCCTGCATCTACAAGCAGAACTTAAAATTTCGGGACAAAATTTTTCTAACGGGGGGAGAATGTGACAACCCTCACCAAACCAGGTATCCGTACGACTTAATTAATAATTAATTACTGCTTAATTACTGTGTTTGTTTGAAATTACTGATGAACTGCTACTTGATTACTGATACATGTACTTACTTGCATCATACTTTACTTACTGTCACTACATTATTTACGTGCTGAACCTTAGTGACAAACATGATGCACAAAAGCACAGTAGCACAATGAACGGATAACCTATTGAACATGCTGATAGAGCCAGCATCAGGCAGACATTGCCTCTAAGGCCCGTAGGAGCCAGAAATATTTTACTACACTAGTGGTGAGTGTAGGGATACAAAGGTTGTAGAACTGCGTCTCTAGGAATAAGTTACAATGACGGGATGTGCCTAAAACGTGCTCTAAGCACAAAAACTCAGCACTTTACATAATAATTCAGCATTTAGCTAACTAATAAAGTGCCAAAACATGAGAAAAATATTACTAGACACTTTCCAAAGTGTCAGAAATGAGTTGTGTCACTAAAAAGGGTATTAACGACACTTTAAAGCTTTGTTAAGCACTTTAACGGATTACTATCCAACCGAACAACCGGACTATACCCGGAACATGAAAATGTTGTCATCTTCATTGTTTATCTTTTTCTGAGCCAGTTAGGGTCCCTGGATACCCTAACACCCGTTGTGACACACCACTAACCAGGTTAAGCACTTAACTAACTTACTTAACCTAACTAATATCCAACTAATTAGTTGGAATCGGACCAAGACCCCCCCCCCTTTACAAACCGTCCTCATCAAGGGGACACACATGGTACCATGAAGATTATTTTAATATTTCATGTCTAATATCAATTAGACATATTAACCCTTGGTTAATAAACTTAAACTTTGTCTATAAGATCTAGCCTAAACACACCATTCATTTCATCACAACACTTGATCACAAAACTCTCTCCCTCTCTCTAAAGAAGCTACGGCCGAACACCCCCTTGAGCATCCATCCGATTTCGAGTTTAGTTCAAGCCATTCCAATCATCTACAAGTGTTAAGGGTCACATATAAGGAGTCTTGGTGCAATCGGAAGGCGAAGGACCTCACTACATTGCTTTTATCCACCCTATTTGCGCTTAGATTCTTCCCTAGCCTCGAGCTAGTGGTATGTTACTTAAATCACCTTCTCGAACTATTTTAAAGTGGTTAATACGATTTGTAACGGTTAAAACTCGTAATCTTACAAGATGAAGGATAAAAGTCTACTTAAAACACTAAAAATGTTGGTTAAAAGCTCATATGTTGTGTAAATCATGTAGTAATTGATTTGTGTGATTATTTGGACCCGATCTATGCTGTGGTAGCTCGGATCGTCATTTAACCCGAGTTGGTCATGATCATGGATCATGACATAAGGTTGTTTTGGAAGTAACAAGGGGTAAAGGATGAAACTCTACCACACACGAATCATGAACTTGTGTAAAAGCGATTTTGTTTTTGAAATAGTGTTTAAAACTAGTAGATCTACGGATCTACAAGTGGTATTTTCAAAGGACCAAGTGTCAAGAGAAAACATACTTTTAAAGACGGATCTTACACTAACACGAATGGTTTTTAGAACACACAAGTGTGTAAATACTTGTGTAACACTAAGTTTCGACAAAGAACTAGTTTTGTCAAATTTTACAAGAAGTTGTAAAGATGGAATTTCTTTAAAAACGAGGTTTTTACAAAATCGGATTGTTTTATATAAAGATCCACTAAAAGTAATGGGATTTACTTCATAGTTTGGATAAATCACAAGTTCATGAAATTTATGCGATTTATATATATTTTGACTAGTTTGTGGTTTGAACATTGTTTTGATTGAATAAGAAGATTGTTGGTTTGATTTATAAAAGAAAATGATACGCTTGAAAGCGTGGCCACCTCCAGTTATAAAGGAAACTCTGGCGAAATTTTCCAAAAACCTAACACTTAGAAATATTTTCACTATAAGTGTTAGAATTACATTTTGACTTGTTTTCAAATTATAGATTTCGCCACGACTTATTTACAAAATACCGGAGGTGGGATTTCACAAAATAAAACGTGATACAAAAATATATTTAGTATATATTTTTCACAACATCACTTGTATAAGTGTTTATGATTATTTTGTGAACTACGTAAATATTATTTTTAGAGTAAAAATAATATTACTAAGTATTATTTTGGGAAAATCACATGTACTAAAATATAATATTTTTGGGAAGAATATTTATATTTTGGAGTTAGGAATAAAATATATTAAGTGAGACTTAATGATATTATACGAACGCACATGTATTAAATCCCCCATCCATGGGAAGGAAAATAACTACCAAGTATATACAGAATGTAAACACGAAATAGTTGCCTAACTATTTCCCAAAAACTTAAACCATAAAGCTAAGGCACGACCGTCCGTCTAATAGAATTAGTACGTGTAGGTCGTCACACAGCTGTTTGATTTGGAGGCATACTTGGTAGAGACGCACCACTGTGAGTTCATGTCCCCCTTTTCTCTTAACTGTTTTCAGTTTTCTAAACTGCGGGGGTGAAATACATGTTACTTTGATTACAAGTACTTTATACATGGTATGGTTAGCGTAAGGAGGTTTACTACTTAGATCATGTGAGTGGGTAGGCAGAAACTGGAGGCCATTAATCCTCATTGTAGGACCGAGGGACGTAAGCGGTAGATCTATCTGGGTGTAGCGAGCCCAACCCCAGGCCCAACCAGAACGGACCTTGGGGTGACTTTGTACCCATCGCTAAATCTGCTAGGTTTGAGTCTTCCTACTTGCACTTCACACATATCAATGGCCTTGCAAACCATTGGTGATCTCTTTTTCCTTATTTGCTACATACCAGGATTTTTATACATACAAAGGTTTATTTACTCACTTACACATGAACTCGCTCAACATTATTGTTGATTTTTCAACTTACATGTATTTCAGGGAATTAAAGATCTGGCGCGGTATGTTATGTTTTCCCGCTGCATATGGGTTCCGAGGTCATCCGGGTTTAGGAAATGTGACTTTTTCCTGGACGAGTCACAAATCTTAAACTGCGTTTTGTTCATGTTGATGTTTATGTCTTTCAAAACAATGTTTTATGTTATGAGGTTGTAAGTCCCTAAGACAATGTTATGTTACTTCAGTTTTTAAAACTTAAATCTATGGATGATCTTGCATGGTTTTATCACATATAGCTTTGTTATGGTTAAGCTATGGTATTAAGAAGTCACACCAAAATAACCACGCTTCCGCAAAGCCAGGGTGTGACATACCAGCGGCGTATCTACCATGTTTTCATCACATTACACCCGTCCCGTTATCTAAACACTAACCAAAAACCAATCGTTTGTTCAATTTGTTTGACGCGTTTAAATTGTTCCAAAATCGTTTAACTCGTTTAAATCGTTTAATTCATTCTCATTTTAATTGTGATAACTACTTTTGGTCGCCTCGCTAATAACATCCAAACCTTCGCAACTCGACTATCTCGAAACTCGCATTAACAAACCACCAAAGGGTAAGTTAACAATCACAGATTCAGTCGTTACCCACATAACCCCCACACATAACCATGGGTGCAATCTGATAACGGGATTTGTCAGATCCTATGGTACCATAACCTAATACTGGTCGATTCGGCCAAAACTAATGAATGTTATTCGTTATGTAACGACAACCAACAAGTTTGTTCACTTTATCGAAATCGTTATTAATTTAATATAAACCATTTTAATCATTTTCGAAACCATTGTTAAAACATCAAAATCATTTAACACATATGAATCACCCCAAAACAATTGAAAACAGTAAAATAGGGGAACTATGTACTCACATAGTTACCACAAAACATGTATAAAGAGGGGATCTATGTACTCACATCGAAGTGCAAAGTATACTCAATCTAAAGAACTCAACAAGCTCAAGCAAACCAGAGAAATCATGTAGCACCTAATAATCATATCACCTAGTTAAATAATCGACACCTAAATCGGAAGATCGGATATAATGAGGTTTCGTAAACCAAATGAGTATTGGAAATCATGTGATATGGTTTAACAAAGCCTACATTCTAGATCGAAACCTATCCTAAGTGCTTTCGACCCGTTACGACCCATTAAGGTAGCTTACGCTACTTTAACGTGTCGTTCGCGCAAACGAACGTTCGAGACGTCTAACTAGTCCTATGACAGGTATTATAAGCCTAAACATGTTGCATAATCAGTTAAGTGACAAAAGTTTACGTTACATATGCGTAAAATCCAATTATGCATGAAAAGGGCATTTTGGTCATTTACCTAAGGCATATAAACTACCTATCATACAACTAATTAAACTAAGTGACCATAAGGTATAACCTCAGAAGGTTATTCCCTTTACAACTATGGTCACAAAACATGCTTGGTCGGATCCTAATGATCGACTAGGGTCGAGTTCGAAAGTCTAAGCGGTTGTTAAGACCGCTCAACTTACGAATCTACACAAGCACTAGACTAAGAGTGACGAGCTAAACATGTTGAAACAACATGTTTAACTAAGATAGAAAACGGGTTTTGATATCAAAACAAAGGGTTTTGATACCCAAGAATAGTTTGGTTGCAAAATACGCATAAACACGCATTTTGGCCGAAACTATGACTCGTCACTATACCTAATCAACGTGGTAATCAGTAGGTATAGTCACAAGGGACTATAACCACCGTGATTACGCTCACGTTGCAAATTTCGAACGAACTTTGTGTTGACCAATTCGTGGTCAAAGCAGAAAGTCAAACTCGGTTTGACTTTCATGCGTGAAAAGAATAAAAAGCACGAAAGAATACTTACAAAGGGTCCAAGCTAGGAAGATCTTGATCCAAATTGCTCAGGTATGAAGTGTTAAACCTCAACTTAGAGCAGAAATGAATCAAGTATGATTTGCAAGAATGAAAGGCTTGGGTATTTATAGAATTCCCATAACCTTTAGGATCGTTCCTCGCAATTCGTGCTTCGATCTTGGCCATACATGTGGGCACAAGGTTTTGAAATACAAGGGGTACTCAAAAACCATCAAAATCTAGCCCATAGTATCCAAAATCAGTGGTTAAAAACCATCAAAACAAGCTCAAAGACCAGATTCAATGTTTCTGTACTGGGCTTCTGTCGCGCCCCGCGTAGGAATAGGCCTCATCTTACGCGGCCCGCCTAGCAAGTATGGCAGATTGACACTTTTGGCCACTGCAAGCACAAAACTTGATATTTGATGCATTTTTGACACATTTAAGCCCCGTTAACCCCATTTCAAGGCTCTAAAATGAAGTTAAAGTATAGGGAACTTAAAATATGCTAAAAAACATCTCGGATGTCGGTTCGTTTGGTCGTACGATTGCGTTATTCGGGTAATTGCGACGGAAGTCGTAACGGACGCAAAAACGATGCAAATTACGCGACGAGTGGAATTTTTGCATGCCAATCACTAAAATAAAATATTTTAATGATTACAAAAATTTTTGGATGTCCGGATATATTCAGAACGTAAGATATGCGCGAAAATGCAAACTTATGCACTTTTTTACGCTTTTAGTCCCTGTTTGATCAAAAAGTTTATTTTTGCACACAAAACACCTCAAAGACTATTTCTAAGCTATGTAAAGGATATTTAGGGCATGTTTAACTTATGATCAAGTTCCGGAATGTTCATTACTATACAAATCGGTATAGTTTCACAGTTTGACACAACTAGTCCCTGCGATCGAACAAACTTGATTTTGACACACCAAACCATCCAAAACTTATTTCTAAGTTATGTAAAGGTTATTTAAGGTATGTTAAGCCTATTTCACTATTTCAGAGTGTTTGTCGTGTTAAACTGATTACGTTTACGCACTAGTTTGCGGTATAACCTTCCAGAAAGCGATTTAAAGCTTGAAATCGGACTCGAATCAAATCGAAAAATCATCAAACACAAATACACACATAATAACACCTAAACACATTGTTTTATTGATATTTAACATTGTTTTACATTAAACATCGATTACAGAGCGCAGTTGTCACAGTCTCCCCTACTTTAGGAAATTTCGTCCCGAAATTTTAACTAGAGGAAACTTGTGAGAACAATTGCGGATATTTCGCCTTCATTTGGTCCTCACGTTCCCAAGTAAACTCTGGGCCACGTTTGGACTTCCAGCGAACCTTGACCAATCGAATCCATTTGTTCTTCAATTGTTTGACTGCACGGTCCATTATCTCCACAGGTTTCTCGACAAAGTGCATCGTTTCATCAACTTGAATCTCGTCAAGTGGAATGTGAAGATTAGCATCAGCTAAACACTTTCGCAAATTGGACACATGAAAAGTCAGATGAATATTTCCACGCTCTGGAGGTAGCTCAAGTCGATAGGCAACCTTTCCAATTCTTTCAACAATCTTAAATGGTCCAACATATCGAGGTGCAAGTTTTCCTTTCTTTCCAAATCTCACCACTCCCTTCCAAGGTGACACCTTGAGTAGGATATGGTCGCCGACTTGAAATTCTAAGGGCTTGTGTCGCATATCCGCATAACTCTTTTGACGGCTTCTAGCTGTCACAAGATTATCGCAAATTTTCTTGATTTTGTCTGTTGTTTCCAGAATGAGCTCAGGTCCAGTAAGCTAAGCTTCACCGATCTCATTCCAATAGACAGGTGAATGACATTTTCGACCGTAGAGAACTTCGAATGGTGCCATATTAATGCTAGCATGATAACTATTGTTGTAAGAGAACTCGATCAATGGAAGATGAGAATCCCAATTACCACCAAAGTCTATCACGCATGCTCTAAGCATATCCTCCAAAGTTTGAATCGTCCTCTCAGATTGTCCATCTATTTGGGGATGATAAGCAGTGCTTAGATTTAGTTGGGTTCCCATAGCAGATTGCATGGTCTTCCAAAAATGAGATGAAAATCGAGCATCGCGATCAGAAATGATATCCAAAGGAACACCATGTCGAGATACAATCTCATCAACATAAATCTTTGCAAGTTTATCAGCAGATAGATCGTTGCGAATCGGAATAAAATGAGCTGACTTCGTTAATCGATCGATAACAACCCAAATAGCATCGTGACCTTTAGATGTACGCGGTAATTTAGTGATGAGATCCATCGCAATGTTCTCCCACTTCCAAACTGGTATCTCTGGTTGACAAGCAAACCAGATGGTCGTTGATGTTTAGCCTTGACTTTGAGACAAGTTAGGCATTTCGATACATACAAGGCAATATCCTTCTTCATACCAGGCCACCAGAACTGAGTACGAAGGTCCTTGTACATTTTATCAGCTCCAGGATGGATAGAATATCGAGACTTATGAGATTCATCCATCACTAAAGTGCGAAGATCGTATTGTTTCGGAACCCACAAACAATCCTTGAAATAGAGTAACCCATCGTCCTTCGTTTCGAGTTTAAGCTCAAGTTGAAGTGGTAATTCCTTACCCATCAAATTTTGTGTAACACAAGATTGTTGAGCTTGAAGGACGCGAGATTGAATATCAGATAGAGTTTGAACAGAATGAAGCTTGACTCGCTCCTTTCGACTAAGCGCATCGGCTACGACATTCGCCTTACCAGGATGGTAACGAATTTCGCAATCGTAGTCGTTTAAGAGTTCAACCCAACGTCGTTGCCTCATGTTCAGCTCCTTCTGATTAAGAATGTGCTGGAGACTTTTGTGGTCTGTGAAAACCCCACATTTCGTGCCATAAAGATAGTGTCTCCAGATTTTGAGAGCAAATACCACAACACCTAACTCAAGATCATGAGTCATGTAGTTCTTCTCATGAACTTTCAACTGTCTTGATGCATATGCTATGACTTTACCTCGTTGCATCAGAACACAACCAAGGCCAAGATTCGACGCATCACAATAGACAACAAAATCATCGTTTCCATCGGGCAAAGATAAAGCAAGAACATCACATAGCTTCCGTTTCAGCGTTTGGAACGCTTCTTCTTTCTTGGGTCCCCATTCGAAAGGCTTATTCTTCTGAGTCAAAGCAGTGAGAGGAACCGCAATCTTCGAGAAGTTCGAAATAAAACGACGATAATAACCAGCGAGACCAAGAAAAGAACGAATTTCTGTGGGTGTCGTCGGTGTATTCCAATCCTTAATTGCAGCAATTTTGGATGGATCTACATGAATACCCTGCTCGTTGACTATATCCCAAAAACTGAACTTCTTTAAGCCAGAATTCACACTTGGAGAATTTAGCAAAAAGTTGTTCCTTCTTCAGGAGTTCCAATGTCAAACGAAGGTGTTGCTCGTGATCGGCTCGAGACTTCGAATAAACAAGAATATCGTCGATGAACACAATGATGAACTTGTCTAAATAAGGTTTACAGACCCTATTCATTAAGTCCATGAAAATGGCGGGAGCATTTGTCAAACCAAAAGGCATGACAGTGAACTCGTAATGACCATATCTCGTGCGAAAAGCAGTTTTGGGAATATCTTCTTCGAGAACACGAAGTTGATGATACCCAGAACGCAGATCGATCTTGGAGAAACAGGTAGCACCTTGTAGCTGATCAAAGAGATCATCGATTCGAGGTATGGGATATCGATTCTTGATGGTAAGCTTGTTAAGCTCACGATAATCGATACACATTCGAAAAGACCCATCTTTCTTTTTCACAAATAGTACAGGAGCGCCCCAAGGTGAATAACTTGGTCGGATGAATCCTTTATCAGATAACTCTTGAATCTGTTTTGACAACTCTTGCATCTCCGAACGGTGCAAGACGATAAGGTGCTTTCGCAATCAGGTTGGCATTGGGTACAAGGTCAATATGAAATTTGACTTGATGAACTGGAGGCAAACCAGGCAGTTCATCAGGAAACACTTCTGGATAATCATGAACAATCGAAATATCCTGAATACTCTTGCTCTTGCTTTTCCCCTCGGTGACATGTGCCAGAAAGGCAACATATCCATTTCCCAAATAACTTTGGGCCTTCGTACACGACATTAGTTTCAAACCATCTGGTGGTTTCTTGCCACAAATCTCTAGGACTTCGCCAGAGGAAAGAGGAATACGAACAATCTTATCGAAACAAACCACTTCAGCATGATGTTTAGCTAACCAATCCATCCCTACGATAATGTCGAAACTCCCAAGTTGCATCGGTGTGAGGTCAATAGGAAAAAGATGGTTATCGATATTTAATTGACAATTGCGAATAACAGAATCGAGTACAAGAGGTTTACCAGAAGCAACTTCGACAGATAAGGGTTTCCTCAGTTTAGTTCTAGGTATCGCAAGTAAAGGCTCAAAAGATAACGAAACAAAACTTCTATCGGCACCAGAATAAAAAAGAATAGACGCAGGTTGATGGTTAACAAGGAACGTACCGTTAACATCCTCGTTGTCAGCACGAGCCTCGTTGGCATTCAGATTGAATGCTCGTCCACGAGCGGGATTCACATTGGCGTTCGCGTTGGCATTCGCATTCACCAACCTTGGGCAGTTGTTGCGGAAATGACCCATCTCTCTGCAATTGTAACACGAACCAGGTGGAAATCTAGCAGCATTTCCCTGAACTTGTGCTGGAATCTGAGCAGCTTGATTCTGACCCAAACGACAGATGTCGGCCAAGTGCCCAAGTTTACCACAATTGGTACACTGTTTACAAGCTCGTTGTGCAACATGATGACCATTGCACCTTGTACAGTGAGGTACGGTAGCAGCATATTGTTTCTTCGTAGGAGGTAGTGTTGGTGGGTTCTGAGCATTCTGCACAATGATAGCAAAGTTCTGGGGAGCCTTGCGCTTCCTCGACTTCTTAGAAGACTCACCCTTCTTCTTTCCCTTACCTTTACCTTTTTCTTGTGCAGAATCAGCTGACTTCTTCTTGTCACCCTTACGAGTAAGCTTACCCTTCCTGAGTTGAGACTCGGTCAGAGTAGCAGCCAATTCGATCGCTTGACGAACAGTAGTAGGATTACAGCCAGTCACAATGTCTTGCACAGAATTAGGTAAGCCATCGATATACCTCTCTATCGCTTTCTCCAACGGGGTAACGATCATAGGACACAACAAACAGAGTTCCTCATAACGATCCGTGTAAGCACGATGTTCTCCCCCATCTTGTTTCAGATCATCGAATTCTCGCTCCAACACCCTAATCTCGTGACGGGGACAGAACTCTTTCATCATGAGAGCTCGAAGCTCTTCCCACGTTTGTGCCATCGCCACATCGGCACCCCTATCATGCATCACACCGTTCCACCATGTAAGAGCACGCTTCTCGAATACACTTGATGCAACTCAACCTTACGCTCATTCGGACATTGCACATGTCTGAATGTGCTCTCCAAACTTTCGAACCATTGCAGGAGCGCGGTTGCTCCTTGAGACCCAGAAAACTTTAACGGTTTAGAAGAATTGGAGTTCTTGAAACTACACTAGGCGTTGTTGTTGTTGTTGTTGTATAATTGATGGATCTGGGTTACTACGTTCGGAAGCACAGCAACCATTTGCTGAGAGACAAGGGCTGCGACTTCTTCGTTGGTTAGAGGTTGTGCATCACGTCGAGGAGGCATTGTCTAAAAGGAACAAGGAAACATGAGAAACGAGTGAGGTCGACAATTGGAAAAACAAAAGAGGTATTGAAAATATTGACAAAACACAAGGAAGGCGATCATTCGTTTGTTACCTCGAACAAATAAACGACACGCGACTAATCAAAGTAAATGGGTCAATACAATGTATCGCGAAGACATGCTTTAGCCTATAAGTGGACACTCATCCCAAGAGTTCCCAGGTAAGAGTGACTGGTCCAATTATGTGGATTTGTACGAACACTCTAGCCTTAGACAGAAAACTCAGGATACATGCGTTCACCCTTCCAGATTGCACGTGTTCACATTATAAGACCCAAACCTTGACGAGATTTTGAAAACTTAGAGGGTTCAAAACCTTATAATAAATCATCCTAGAACAGATGATTGGTTTTTAAAGCGGTTTGAAATTTGTGTTCTCGTTGTGGTTATCACCTAAGGATAGGTGACGGTATTGTTTTTAAAATCTAAACGCAAGAAAACTTGCGTTAGGGTCCTAGAAAGTTATAGTCTAAGTCAAAGCATTACTAATAACCTAATTCCCTATAACCTAATTCTTCTGTCACACCCCGACCGCTTTAAAACAACGAAACCGCGGCGGAAACGTCGGGGAGTGGAGTTGTCACACCCCAACCACGTAAAACAACAAAACGTGGCGGAAACGTCGGGGAGTGTTGTAACAGAATCATTGTTTCATAACACATGGAAATTGAAATATTGTTTTATTGAATAAAAGAGTTAAAATGTCTTGACAATCAAAGAAATATAACATAAATAACTAGTCTTGCATCTTTTATTGTCACTAAGGCCCAAGTCTGCCTAAGTGTATCTTGATAAATCCTATGCATCATATCCTGAAACACATGTGAAAATAGGTACGTCAGCATAAAAATGCCTGTGAGATACATAGATTTTGTGAAAATAGAATTCATGACTTATGTTTAAGAAAATGTTTAATCATGAACCTTGTAATTTGCTTTATCTTGTAAATCATTTGAAAAGCAATAAGATCAGATGATATGTATAAATAAGAGAATAATGTATGGTTAAATGAATAACCAAGTAAAATGAGTTTGTATAAGATAAGTTGTTTTGTAAAACAATGTCTTGTGAAAAGTATGTTATTTGTATAAAATGTTATATGTCTTAAATTGAAATGATTCAAATAACGCTACGATATGTAATACCATACAAGCACTTATATATAGGAAGTACCAGCGGCGTATCCACCATGCTTGTATCATATTACACACGCCTCGTTACTTAAATCACTTACTCAAACCAAACCACCAAAGTAAAATGTTTATGTATAATCAAATGTCAAAATGTTTGTGTGAAAGCCATGTCTAATGTCTATGTCTAATGTAAATCATGAATTTTGTATATCATTGTCAAAATGTTTATGTCTAATGTAAATCATGAAATGTGTATCCAAAATATCATGTATGGTAAGTGAAATATATCAACTCATCCATATGTAAAAATGCACAAAAACAAGGTATTGAAGTAAAACATGGTTTAAATCAAAGTTATGTTTTGTGGAACAAATGCATGCTATACTGATATAAACATCTATGCGGTATTGTGAAAATGCATACATCCAAGCCTTGTGACTGTGGTGATAAACCCCTAAACGAATTTAAAGGTCTATCTTGTTGTTATGTTTATCGAATTCGGTCATTCCTTCCACCCAAACAAACCCAGGGTTCAGGAACGGGAGTTGTCAAGTCCTATGGTACCATTACCTACTAATGAGCGGCGTAGCTAATGTTAATGAATGTACATTGTCTCATTTGAACAAACCAAATGTCATACCAAAATGTAAGCATGTGATGAATAACAAATGTACTAAGTACGCACACAATGGGCATACATAGCATAAAATGTAATGTAAAACAATGTACTAAGTACGCACACAATGGGCATACATAGCATAAAACACAATGAAATCATGTACTATAAATGTACTAATGAACATAGCAAGTATATGATGTGAAAACAGGAAAGCATGAAAGTAACAAGTAGGCACATGTGTTTCACCCCAAAAAAGTTTGGAAAACAGTAAAAGAGGGGTCTATGTACTCACTTGAGATTGCTCAGAAGTCCTAAGGTAACCACCAAGCAATGCTAGAGATCACGGAATCAAACGACACCTAATATAGGTAACTATGTTAATGAACCGGACCTATATCGGAGGATCGGATAGAATGAGGGCTCGTAAACCAAATGAGTATGGGAACTCATGTAGTATGGTTTAACAAAGCCTACATACTAAATGAAACCAAACCTAAGTGCTTACGACCCATTACGACCCGTTTAGGTAGCTTATGCTACTTTAACGCGTCGTTCGCGTGAAACGCATTCGGAACGCCTAACTAGCCCTATGATAAGTAAAATATGCCTTAATATGTCCAATATTGTTACTAAATCAGTTTAGATACCAAAAGTTATGTTACATATGCTTAAAATGAATTTTGGCGTAAAAAGGGCATTTTGGTAATTTACCTAAGGCATATAAACTACCTATCATACAACTACTTAACGAAGCGACCATAAGGTATAACCTCGGAAGGTTATCCCCTATATGCTATGGTCACCTAATGTGTTTGGTCGGATCCTAACGATCGACCAAACGGGTCGGGTTCGAAAGTATAAGCGATTGTTTAGATCGCTTACCTTACGACCCTATATAAGCACTAAACTAAAAGTGACGAGCTAAGCATGTTAAAACATGCTTACCTAAGTTAGAAAACAAGTTTGGTATCAAAACAAACGGTTTTGATACCCAAAAGTAGTTTGGTTACAAAATACGCAAGAATACGCATTTTGGCCGATACCACGACTCGTCACTGAGCCTAGATAACGTGGTAATCAGTAGGTATAGTCACTAGGGACTATAACCATCGTGATTACGCTCACGTTATGAAGTTCAAACGAACTTCTCATTGACCATAAACTGGTCAATGCAGAAAGTCAAACAAAGTTTGACTTTTAACGCTAAAAGAATAAAAAGAACGAAGGAACACTTACAAAGGGTCCCCGAAAGCTAATCTTGATCAAATAACTCAGGTATGAAGCAATGGCTTCAACTTAGAGTCTTTTAGATCAGATTTTTGTGGGTTTTGGGGTTGAATGGGGTTGGGTATTTATAGGATCTTCCATATAGAATATTCCTAGCATATTCCAAGCATATTCCTAGCATATTCCAAGCATATTCCTAGCATATTCCAAGCATATTACTAGCATATTCCTAGCATATTCCAAGCATATTCGTAGCATATTCCTAGAATATTCCAAGCATATTCCTGGCATATTCCTTAGCATATACCTTAGCATATTCCTGGCATATGGTTAAAACGGGTATTTAACTGGGTACCGGGTATTTTATCTAGCGTTTAAATCCCGGTTTATGGCGTTCTAAATTATTTTTATTACTCTATAAAAATAAACTCGCCAAGATATTACTGAAATAAATTTCAGTTGCCAGGACTGGCTGCGTTGTCTGCGTTTTGCAGTAGAAGCACTGTGTTGCGCAGAAACACACGGTACGCGCTTAAACTTTGAAAAATAACGTTTTTAGGCGTTTTAATTTATTTTTCAACACGGACCTGATTAAAATAAGATTTTAATCATAACAGAATATTTGTGGGATTTAAATATTATCCGGTCGGTCACCAACGTTCGTTTGGTCGTACGATCGCGATGTTCGGTTAATTACGACGGAATGCGCATAAGCGCGAAAAACGACCCAAATTGCGTGACGAATGGATTTTTGACAAGCCAAACACTAAAGCATAATATTATAATGCTTACATAAATTTTTGGATGTCTGGATGTATTCAGAACGTAAGTTATGCGCGAAAATGCAAACTTGTGCACTTTTTGACGCTTTTAGTCCCTGAATGACCCAAAAGTTTATTTTAGCACACCGAACCCCTCAAAGCCTATTTCTATGCTATGTAAAGGATATTTATGGTATGTTTAACTTATGGCCATGATCCGGAATGTCTGTTACAGTTCAAAGTGGCATACTTTCGCAGTTTGTCAACTTTAGTCCCTGTAAGCGATTTAACTCGATTTTGCCATACCAAAGCCTTCAAAACTTATTTCTAAGTTATGTAAAGGTTATTTAAGGTATGTTAAGCCTATTTCACTACTCTGGAGTGTTCGTTGCATTAAACGGGTTATATTTACGCATCAGTGCGCTTATAACCTTCCAGAAAGCGATTTAAAGCTTGAAATCGAACAAGAATTTATATGTGCAAAGGATACACATATTTATACATGTCCCAAGTATGAAATACAATATTTCATTGATACAGTATTTGTTTGATGGCCGTGGAGGCACAGGTGTCACTGTCTCCCCTACTTTAGGAAATTTCATCCCGAAATTTTATTTAGAGGAAACTTGTGAGAGTTTAAAACATGAAGTTGAAAAGATCGAACAACATTGGTTAGGGTTCTGAACTTCTAGTAACTTTAATAACATCATGCTTGCAATGTAAAAGGGATACTTATATACAAGTATATGAAGCGTCATTGGTGCGTCCACCGTACCTCCATTACATCGTTCTCATTTTGTTATTGTTGTCACTATCGGTTCTTACACATAATAAATCTTACTGGGTTTCTGTGCACTAAATTTCCTAATTATGTACGCGTCCATAATTAGACAATTCCTTGCATAGTTCACACAGTCTATTTTATAATGTGTAGGAGAAAACCAAATGAACAAACCTGTGATGAGTGTGACTAGACCACCATAGGGTCCCTTTTATTAAATCAATAAATGATTTTAATAGACAACCAAGGAGTCTTTTCAGCTTATATCATCACATGTCATTCTTAACCAGATTTTTGAATCAATCTTTTTGACTAGACCCCTAAAAGGGTCTCTTATGAATCATGGAGTGGTACTATATAATCCAAGGGTCTTAACTATTACATAGAAGCCCATTAAGGATTTAAGGTAGTACCTTTTTGAATATCCTACTACGAATCCCTCATATGAAGATATGAAAGATTCTACGAGGATTTGGATAACGAATACCCAGAGTATACAAAAACACAAAATGCATAAAAGAAAACACAAGATGCATAAACACATAGTCATATAACCACAAAGATTGTTTATCTAGATCTTTAATTTGTTAATTTGTTTTGCTAACAGAGCACATGTATTTAAGGCACACTAGGAATCCATCTCGTGGATTTCATCTGGTACTTTAAACATTATCAAGAATCTAACTATAAAGATAGAAAGATTTTTAAAAGAAAAATTCGATTTCGATTATAAGGAACCGAAATGTTCGAATTTAGGCACATAAGGAATCCAATTAAGGACTCTGATTTGAATGATAATCATCCACAAGGGTCTAAATGTGAAGATAAAAAGATCCCATATGGATTTTAGAAGTTGAAGATGTTTTGAAACCTTGCACTGGATGTGTTTATGTCAAAACATGAAGTAAAAAAATGCTTATGAAGTTGAGATGCTAGATATGTCAAGGCGACATATGAAGCAGAATTTGATGGTTAAGTCAATGTATGAGAACAATATTTTGAAAACTATGCATGGGGTTTCTTTTTAAAAAAAATGTGTTTAATGTTTTTGAAACCTTATATATAATACTTTTGAAATCATAAAGTAGGTGTATTAGGTAAAAATGTTTTAAAATCATGCGAGATGAATTTTGTAATTAAGTATAAGGTTTTTGAAAACATGATTGATAATCATGCATTTGATATATACTGTATTAATAACATTTTGAAATCATGAAGGTTGTTTTTGAAAACATAGCCAATGTTTTTTTGAAATAACATAGACAATGCATTTGAAAAAAAAAATTGTTTTCAAACTATATGAAATGTTTTGAGATCATGAAGATTGTTTTTTTTTTGAAATACTCTTACTATGTATGTTGAAAAATCAAAACGTAATGGGTATGAGATTTGAAAATACCCTTAGTTATCTAACCAAGGATTCAAAGGCACAGATGTGCAGAAGCATGATTACTCATAATGTCACTTTATTTTCTGTACTTCGTATCTTAGAATGAAACGAGTACTTAGAATTTACCAAGGGAATCATGAGTAAACACAAAAATGGGAAATTCACAAAAGTAGTTTGTAAGGAACAGAGTTCCTTACTGTAGGTATTACAGGGAAATTCCATACACACATGTAACTATACTTGTATATCAGAATTGTGAACAATAATTTATTTATAAACAAAACAGATTGTTTCACATTACAAGAATATAGAAGAACAAAAGCATAAGACAGCAACATCTTCTAGTCAGCCAACTGCTCATCCGTGGGTTGGATTTGCATTAGCTAGCTTTGGGCAATCCCTTAGGAAATGGCCCATCTCGCCACAGTTGTAGCAAGACCCTGGTGAGAAATGAGCTTGAGCAGAGTCGGCTTGTGGTTGATTTGGACCACCTTGGTTCAGGTTATATCGACAAGCACTTGCCAGGTGACCAACTCGCCTACATGATACATACAGATGACACTGTAAGTGAGCTTGGTGATGCCCATTACATTTGTCGCATAACGGTGCCATTCCCTTGTATCGTTTCTTAGCAGGTGGTGTTGACACCTGGCTAGGTCCTACTTGATTTGGTGCAGCTGCTGCTCGGCAAACTTTTGCTGTATGACCTTTAAGTCCACGAATTTGGCATTCGCGGCACTTCACACTAGCATGATGATGAAGGTTACATTGGTTGCACAAGGGTGCAGTTCCATTGTATGGCTTCCTAGCAGGGGGTTGAGCTGGTTGGTTGGGGATGGCTTGACCATTGTGAGCGACCACGGTGAAGTTCTGAGAAGCCTTTTGCTTCTTTGATTTCTTAGGGGATCGTTCATCCATGGTCTTTGATTCCTCGATTGGTTTCTTGGTTGGTGGTGCTGTCACTTGGCTAGGTCTTGCCTGTTTTGGTGCAACCGCTGCGGGATTCTTTGAAGCTTTACGTTTCTTTGGTTTTGGTTAAGGCTTGGCTTCCGTCTCCTTTGGTGATTCTTGAGTGGCCTCATCTTGGAGACGATACATGACAGTAGCTACTTCGACAGTCTTTAGGACTACTTCGCCTATTCGCTGGGCAAATTTGGCTGTTTGCTCGGACATTTGACCGTTGCTGAGAGGAAGAGACATTCTAGAAGAAAATGAAAGATATAGGAAGAAACAAGTGAAACGTCATCGGATAAACAATGCAGAACGGCAATGCATAAGAATTTGCGATCATTTGTTTGTTACCTAAGGCAAACAAATGAGACGGTGACAAATCAAAGTAAACGGATCATATTAATGTATCACTGAAGACATGCTCGCCTATAAGTGAACACTCACCCCAAGAGTTCCCAGGTAAGAGTGACTGGTCCGATACTTCGGATTTGTACGAACACTCTAGCCTTCGACAGAAAACTCAGGGTACAGGCATTCACTCTTCCAGTTTGCACGTGTTCACATTATAAGACCCAAACTTTGACGAGGTTTTGAATTCAAAGGGGTTCAAAACCTTACAACAGAGGGTTCAAAACCTAGTAATCAATCATCCTAGAACAGATGATTAGTTTTCAAAGCGGTTTTGAAATTTGCGTTCTTGTTGTGGTTGTCGCCTAAGGATAGGTGACGGTATTGTTTTATGACTAAACGCAAGTAAACTCGCGTTAGGGTCCTAGGAAGGTTATAGACTAGGTCAAAGCATTACTAATAACCTAATTCCCTATAACCATAAGCTCTGATACCAACTTTTCTGTCACACCCCGACCACGTAAAACAACAAAACGTGGCGGAAACGTCGGGGAGTGTTGTAACAGAATCATTGTTTCATAACACATGGAAATTGAAATATTGTTTTATTGAATAAAAGAGTTAAAATGTCTTGACAATCAAAGAAATATAACATAAATAACTAGTCTTGCATCTTTTATTGTCACTAAGGCCCAAGTCTGCCTAAGTGTATCTTGATAAATCCTATGCATCATATCCTGAAACACATGTGAAAATAGGTACGTCAGCATAAAAATGCCTGTGAGATACATAGATTTTGTGAAAATAGAATTCATGACTTATGTTTAAGAAAATGTTTAATCATGAACCTTGTAATTTGCTTTATCTTGTAAATCATTTGAAAAGCAATAAGATCAGATGATATGTATAAATAAGAGAATAATGTATGGTTAAATGAATAACCAAGTAAAATGAGTTTGTATAAGATAAGTTGTTTTGTAAAACAATGTCTTGTGAAAAGTATGTTATTTGTATAAAATGTTATATGTCTTAAATTGAAATGATTCAAATAACGCTACGATATGTAATACCATACAAGCACTTATATATAGGAAGTACCAGCGGCGTATCCACCATGCTTGTATCATATTACACACGCCTCGTTACTTAAATCACTTACTCAAACCAAACCACCAAAGTAAAATGTTTATGTATAATCAAATGTCAAAATGTTTGTGTGAAAGCCATGTCTAATGTCTATGTCTAATGTAAATCATGAATTTTGTATATCATTGTCAAAATGTTTATGTCTAATGTAAATCATGAAATGTGTATCCAAAATATCATGTATGGTAAGTGAAATATATCAACTCATCCATATGTAAAAATGCACAAAAACAAGGTATTGAAGTAAAACATGGTTTAAATCAAAGTTATGTTTTGTGGAACAAATGCATGCTATACTGATATAAACATCTATGCGGTATTGTGAAAATGCATACATCCAAGCCTTGTGACTGTGGTGATAAACCCCTAAACGAATTTAAAGGTCTATCTTGTTGTTATGTTTATCGAATTCGGTCATTCCTTCCACCCAAACAAACCCAGGGTTCAGGAACGGGAGTTGTCAAGTCCTATGGTACCATTACCTACTAATGAGCGGCGTAGCTAATGTTAATGAATGTACATTGTCTCATTTGAACAAACCACATGTCATACCAAAATGTAAGCATGTGATGAATAACAAATGTACTAAGTACGCACACAATGGGCATACATAGCATAAAATGTAATGTAAAACAATGTACTAAGTACGCACACAATGGGCATACATAGCATAAAATGTAATGTAAAACAATGTACTAAGTACGCACACAATGGGCATACATAGCATAAAACACAATGAAATCATGTACTATAAATTTACTAATGAACATAGCAAGTATATGATGTGAAAACAGGAAAGCATGAAACTAACAAGTAGGCACATGTATTTCACCCTAAAACAATTTGGAAAACAGTAAAAGAGGGGTCTATGTACTCACTTGAGATTTCTCAGAAGTCCTAAGGTAACCACCAAGCAATGCTAGAGATCACGGAATCAAACGGCACCTAATATAGGTAACTATGTTAATGAACCGGACCTATATCGGAGCATCGGATAGAATGAGGGCTCGTAAACCAAATGAGTATGGGAACTCATGTAGTATGGTTTAACAAAGCCTACATACTAAATGAAACCTAACCTAAGTGCTTACGACCCATTACGACCCGTTTAGGTAGCTTATGCTACTTTAACGCGTCGTTCGCGTGAAACGCGTTCGGAACGCCTAACTAGCCCTATGATAAGTAAAATATGCCTTAATATGTCCAATATTGTTACTAAATCAGTTTAGATACCAAAAGTTATGTTACATATGCTTAAAATGAATTTTGGCATAAAAAGGGCATTTTGGTAATTTACCTAAGGCATATAAACTACCTATCATACAACTACTTAACGAAGCGACCATAAGGTATAACCTCGGAAGGTTATCCCCTATATGCTATGGTCACCTAATGTGTTTGGTCGGATCCTAACGATCGACCAAACGGGTCGGGTTCGAAAGTATAAGCGATTGTTTAGATCGCTTACCTTACGACCCTATATAAGCACTAAACTAAAAGTGACGAGCTAAGCATGTTAAAACATGCTTACCTAAGTTAGAAAACAAGTTTGGTATCAAAACAAACGGTTTTGATACCCAAAAGTAGTTTGGTTACAAAATACGCAAGAATACGCATTTTGGCCGAAACCACGACTCGTCACTGAGCCTAGATAACGTGGTAATCAGTAGGTATAGTCACTAGGGACTATAACCATCGTGATTACGCTCACGTTACGAAGTTCAAACGAACTTCTCATTGACCATAAACTGGTCAATGCAGAAAGTCAAACAAAGTTTGACTTTTAACGCTAAAAGAATAAAAAGAACGAAGGAACACTTACAAAGGGTCCCCGAAAGCTAATCTTGATCAAATAACTCAGGTATGAAGCAATGGCTTCAACTTAGAGTCTTTTAGATCAGATTTTTGTGGGTTTTGGGGTTGAATGGGGTTGGGTATTTATAGGATCTTCCATATAGAATATTCCTAGCATATTCCAAGCATATTCCTAGCATATTCCAAGCATATTCCTAACATATTCCTAGCATATTCCAAGCATATTCCTAGCATATTCCTAGCATATTCCAAGCATATTCCTGGCATATTCCTTAGCATATACCTTAGCATATTCCTGGCATATGGTTAAAACGGGTATTTAACTGGGTACCGGGTATTTTATCTAGCGTTTAAATCCCGGTTTATGGCGTTCTAAATTATTTTTATTACTCTATAAAAATAAACTCGCCAAGATATTACTGAAATAAATTTCAGTTGCCAGGACTGGCTGCGTTGTCTGCGTTTTGCAGTAGAAGCACTGTGTTGCGCAGAAACACACGGTACGCGCTTAAACTTTGAAAAATAACGTTTTTAGGCGTTTTAATTTATTTTTCAACACGGACCTGATTAAAATAAGATTTTAATCATAACAGAATATTTTTGGGATTTAAATATTATCCGGTCGGTCACCAACGTTCGTTTGGTCGTACGATCGCGATGTTCGGTTAATTACGACGGAATGCGCATAAGCGCGAAAAACGACCCAAATTGCGTGACGAATGGATTTTTGACAAGCCAAACACTAAAGCATAATATTATAATGCTTACATAAATTTTTGGATGTCCGGATGTATTCAGAACGTAAGTTATGCGCGAAAGTGCAAACTTGTGCACTTTTTGACGCTTTTAGTCCCTGAATGACCCAAAAGTTTATTTTAGCACACCGAACCCCTCAAAGCCTATTTCTAAGCTATGTAAAGGATATTTATGGTATGTTTAACTTATGGCCATGATCCGGAATGTCTGTTACAGTTCAAAGTGGCATACTTTCGCAGTTTGTCAACTTTAGTCCCTGTAAGCGATTTAACTCGATTTTGCCATACCAAAGCCTTCAAAATTTATTTCTAAGTTATGTAAAGGTTATTTAAGGTATGTTAAGCCTATTACACTATTCTGGAGTGTTTGTTGCATTAAACGGGTTATATTTACGCATCAGTGCGCGTATAACCTTCCAGAAAGCGATTTAAAGCTTGAAATCGAACAAGAATTTATATGTGCAAAGGATACACATATTTATACATGTCCCAAGTATGAAATACAATATTTCATTGATACAGTATTTGTTTGATGGCCGTGGAGGCACAGGTGTAACAGGAGTGGCAGAATCATTGTTTCATAACCATGGATACAAAAGTTTCGTTTTATTGATTCATTAGATAATTTACATTGTCTTAAAACAAGCAAACAAGTTACACATCGTCTATTATTGTTATTATGTCACTAAGGCCTCGTCCAGATCCTATGTGAACATGCATCCTAGCAATCAACATCATTCAACACCACCTAAAACATATGTAAAAAAAAAGTCAGCAAAGTAATGCTGGCGAGCACATAGGTTTTATGAGAGTGTCGGATTCATGGCTCGTTTTCATGTCGCAATACCTTATTAAAAACCTTGTTTTGAAAAGTGTACAATATTGCAACATAATTAACCAACTCAAATCAAGTGGGATATAGTTTATAAAATCTCGTAGCCATGATTCTTAACCCCAAAACATTTGTTTAATTAAATCAAATTGTAAATCATCTCGTTAATAAAACTCGTATGGTTTATATTATTTAGAAAACATCGTTGTGTGACATCGTTTCAAAATCGTTTACCCAAGTGAACTAAATAACGCCACAGTATGTAATATGATGAAAACACTTATATATAAGAAGTACCAGCGGCGTATCTACCATGTTTTCATCACATTACACCCGTCCCGTTATCTAAACACTAACCAAAAACCAATCGTTTGCTCAATTCGTTTGACTCGTTTAAATTGTTCCAAAATCGTTTAACTCGTTTAAATCATTCTTGTTTTAATCGTGAAAACTACTTTTCTTCGCCTCGCTAATAACATCCAAACCTTCGCAACTTGACTATCTCAAAACTCGCATTAATAAACCACCAAAGGGTAAGTTAACAATCACAGATTCAGTCGTTACCCACATAACCCCCACACATAACCATGGGTGCAATTTGATAACGGGATTTGTCAGATCCTATGTTACCATAACCTAATACTGGTCGGTTCGGCCAAAACTAATGAATGTTATTCGTTATGTAACTACAACCAACAAGTTTGTTCACTTTATCGAAATCGTTATTAATTTAATATAAACCATTTTAATCATTTTTGAAACCATTGTTAAAACATCGAAATCATTTAACACATATGAATCACCCCAAAACAATCGAAAACAGTAAAATAGGGGAACTGTGTGCTCACATAGTTACCACAAAACATGTAAAAAGAGGGGATCTATGTACTCACATCGAAGTGCAAAGTATCCTTAATCTAAAGAACTCAACAAGCTCAAGCAAACCAGAGAAATCAAGTAGCACCTAATAATCATATCACCTAGTTAAATAATCGACACCTAAATCGGAAGATCGGATAGAATGAGGTTTCGTAAACAAAATGAGTATTGGAACTCATATGATATGGTTTAACAAAGCCTACATTCTAGATCGAAACCTATCCTAAGTGCTTTCGACCCATTACGACCCATTAAGGTAGCTTACGCTACTTTAACGCGTCGTTCGCGCAAACGCGCGTTCGAGACGTCTAACTAGTCCTATGACATGTATTATATGCCTAAACATGTTGCATAATCAGTTAAGTGACAAAAGTATAAGTTACATATGCGTAAAATCCAATTATGCATGAAAAGGGCATTTTGGTCATTTACCTAAGGCATATATGTCACACCCTGGCTTTGCGGAAGCGTATGATGTGTGACTAGCTTGTTATCATTGCATTCAATCGTAATAAACAACTACATAATCAAAACGATGTTCATCCATTTATGAAAATTTAAGTATTACAAATACTTGTTGTTTGAGTCTTCAAAACACGACCTTTGATAAGGTTTCAATTTAACAAAAGTGGATGACATCTAGACTTGTAGTCTACTTCTAGTTATGACACTTGCGCCCAGGATCCATCCTGTCACCTGAAATACATGTAATTTTGGAAAACATCAACATAAAGTTGAGCGAGTTCATGCGTCTTGTATATCTTGTATGAAAACATAGTTTGTAACCTTTACAAATCAAGTATTTATTGTATAAATCACGTTTTCTTGTGTACACCACGTACTAAATGAGTGTTTGAGCAAGGACATTAAGGCATGTGAGGACATAGGGAGCTTTAGTATTTTCTCCCTTCACTGTGTCGATTTTCCCTCGACTGTGTCGATTAACCTCGACTGCGTCAATTTCCCTTGACTGCGTCGATTTCCCTCGACTGTGTCGATTAACCTCGACTGTGTCGATTAACCTCGACTGTGTCGATTTCCCTCGACTGGGACACCGAAGCACTCAAGTGGTCACATAAGGACCATGAGTGGGGCTCGGCCGTACCCGTTAGATCTAACCCTCGTCCCTAATTAAGTATTAATGGCATTTTTGTATTTAGTCTATGCTCACATGATCTAGTATTTTCTAGGCTTTTCTTAAAGCTCATCATATTGCACTCACCACGAGTGCTTCTCGTATTTTTACCCTTTGTAAAAATTGTAATATTTGTAACATGTATTTCACCCCCGAGAGTTATAAAAACTGAAAACAGTTAAAGAAAAGGGGGAGCATGAACTCACAACTTTGCGTTCCTGCGTCGTAAACTTCACCGGATTTGCTTAATTAACGTCGTAACCTATACGCGTTTTCTTAACGTTAGTCACTAGACTTGCGTCGCACAAGTACAGTCACTCTCTTTTGTGTATATTTTCTTGTGTTAAAAATATTTTATATTTTTAACTAAATGTCTTACTTATATTATTTTCTAAAAAAAATAAATATAAGCTCTTTGTATTTTGCACTTTGCACCCGAATTATGTATCTTGTATGTTGTATGTGTATTTTTATGTTTATACCCCTCATGAGTATTTAGTGTATTTTTAAGTCTTAATACACTAGCACGTATAACACAAACTATATACACTTAGCACAAAAGTTGGTGATAAAATAATATATATTTTTCTCTCAAAAATATACATACTTATATCCATTTTTATTCTTGAAGAAATCCTCATTTCTTATCACCAAAAATTAGGGAAACCTTGGTAATACTTTTAAATACATTTTTAGGGAATAAGTTTCTCAAAAACTTATATTTTTCTAAGTGTCAAAATTTATAAAAATTTTGACAGAGTTTCCCCTAAAAATGGAGGTTTCCCATGTTTTCAAAACATGTGTTTATTTTCTTTTAAATCGTCAACAATCATCAACAACAATTATCAACAATAATTATCAACAACAATTATCAACAACAATCACTAATTTCTCCATTTCATGAACTTGAATATTTACAAAAATGTGTAGTAATTTACTAGCACATTTAGTAAGTCTTGTTATCTTTAAAAATAAGTTTAATTTCTTAAAAACTTTATTTTTAAAGAATATGAAGTTTCACAACTTCTAGTCAAGATTCACAAAAACATTTCTTTGTTGGACTTCCTTGTTACACAAGTGTTTACACACTTGTTTACTTACTAAAAATATATTTAGTTCATGTAAGATCCGGGTTTTAAACAAGACTAATATTTTTGCTTGGTTCTTCCGAAAAACCACTTGTAGATCTTTAGATCTACATATTTAGAGTCTTATTTTACAAGAAAAATTACTTTTACTCAAGTTCATGTTTAGTGTGTAATAGAGTTTCATCATTTAACCCTTTTCATTCTTAACATATTCTATGTCATGTTTCATGAACATGACTAATCCGGGTTAGATGATGATCCGAGCTACCACAACATAGATCGGCACTAAATAATCACCACAAAACAAGTCTTACAAGTTTTACACAACTCTTATGCTTTTAACCAACATGTTCATCATTTATGTAGACTTTTAGTATGCATTCTTGTAAGTTCATAAATTTTAACCGACAAAGTTTATTTTAACCACTTTAGAATAGATCAAGAGGGCGTTTGTAGTCACTTACTACTAGCTCGAGGCTAGGGAAGAAACTAGTCGAAGATTGGGTGGATAAAAGCAATGAGGTGAGGTCCTTCAACTTCCGAAAGCTCCAAGCCTCCTAACTTAGCTTCTTACACCTTGTGTACACTTTGGAATGGTTTGAAGTTGGATGAAAATGGAGATAGTGTGGGTGCTTGTTTGGGCCGTAAGCTTAAGAGGGAGGAAGAGGGAGTTTTTGGTGTGTGTTAAAATGATGAAGATGAGCTTCTAATTCTTATAACCATGTTGAATTATTATCCAAAGTGTAGTATGTCTCAAGAGTACAAGGCAAATCTTACTAGGCAATCTTTATAAGATCATCCAAGATCAATTAAGATCTCACAAATAGGCCATGTGGCCGTGAGCTAGGTAAGGGGGGGGGGGTCTAGCATAGATTTAAATCATATAAGATCAAATAGAATCCAAGGAAGATCTATGGAATATCCAAGGAAGATCTAAGCAAGATCTAAATGATTCTTCCCAAATCCAATGAAAGATTCTTAGAAGATTTAGGAAGGATTATGTAATATTTGAGGGTGGGGGCCACTTGGGCCGTAAATCATATGGGGGGGGGGTAATTTGTAACTTGATGGTAAAAATAGGTAATTAGTGGGAGGTTAAAAGTCTAGATATTAGCATGTAGTGTCTTGTGACAGGTGTTAGGGTATTCGGGTACCCTAATTAGCTTAAAAAAATAAAGACAATGCTTCTAGCATTATTTTGGTGTTCCGGGTATTACCCGGTTGTTCGGTTAGACACTGGTTCGTTAAAGTGCTAAATCACACTTTTTAGTGTCTTTTAAGTACCCTTCTTGTACCCTTTCAATTCCCAACACGTAGGGAAATATTCTGGATGACAAAACGAAATTTCTGCATAATATTCAAATATTTAAATGCTGAATTGAGCTGAACTATACAAAATTATGCACTTAAAGTGCATTTCGGGTGCTTTTTAGTGCTTATTTTTGCTTTCGCAATGTCTATAAATTAAACCCTTACATGTACTCTTGGGTTTTAATGTACTTTTGTCGTCGGACCTACACCTAGGCCTCAATTCTAATGTCTGACTGCTTTCTGCAGTTCCGTTGACACGATGTGTCTTACCGGTGAGTTTACTAATATTTTTGACGCAACGCTATCATAACTTAATTCTTGCGGCATATATCATGCATGAATTCACTTGTATGGAATTCAGAAATTTATTTTTCTGGTAAACTAGATCATGTACAGTCATTAAAGCACAAATTACTGTTCATCTAGTGTACGGAATGTACGGAAAAGTGACGGTTGTCACAGTCTCCCCCCGTTAAAAGAATTTCGTCCCGAAATTCAAGCGATGCCATCGGTCGCAGGGGAGTTGTGAAACCAATATGGTCACTTAGATTCATGATTTGTCTTCATGTTCCCATGAAATCTCTGGGTCATGTCATGAATT
This sequence comes from Helianthus tuberosus, assembly GCA_030545235.1. Lineage (NCBI taxonomy): Eukaryota > Viridiplantae > Streptophyta > Magnoliopsida > Asterales > Asteraceae > Helianthus > Helianthus tuberosus. Next base: position 43,055,931 of record CM060426.1, on the reverse strand, counting down.
CTATCATACTCAAGTAAGTCGATCACGACTTTACTGTATCTTGTGGACTCTTGGTCCATAACCTCAACAGGTTTCTATAGTAATACGGACTCTTGGTCCAAAACCTCAACAGGTTTTTATAGTAATTCTTGTCGTTTGTCATTGACGTGAATCTTATTTGTGGGAACAACGACTGTTCCTTAAGTCAGACTCCTCTAACGATTAGACACATGAATGTGTCGCGATCACTACTGATCTTTTTCTGGGAGTTTCATCTTGTGAACAATGGTTCTGATCCCTACACCGGGGATTCTACCTTTTCGTTTTCCAAATCACACTACGCCTTCTCTAGGCGAGGCTCTCATTTTAGTCATACTTCTTGTCTCAAATTCTTTCGACTTATGCCGCTCATCGGCGTAATTTTTCTGTATTCTGCGGGCTGTCCTGATATGATCACATATCTGAAGGATCTTGCCTCTAGTTTTTCCTGGGCCATTTCGGGCCAGTTGATTGTTTATTTTCGGTCTCCGTTCAACGCGACGGGGATCATCTTGTTATGTTCTATCTGAAGCTTCACACGAGGCGATTTTTAACGGCGGTGTGATAAATACGGTTGTAGGAAGACTCTACTATGGGCAAGTGAGTGTTCCAACTTTTCGTTAAATTTTATCACACAAGCACGTATCATGTCCATTCAGTCTGCATCGTTCAGCAGCTCAGTTCATATTCGAGTTCTTACGATCATCGGTGTGTTGCAACCCTTGTGATCAATAAAGATCGTGCAACGTTTTCTTTCAGGTACTGGCGTCCAGTTGCGGCGCGCAATCACTGTATCTATCTCAAGATCTCTTCTCGTGATTCCTTAATCAATGTGCCGCGTGTGCAATGTCATGGTCTCGTTGCATCGACGTACAATCGAGACTTTGTCGAGAGACGTCACATAATTGCAACTCTAGCTCCTTAGCTCTTGGTTGCAGGGTTGGCGTGAACTTCGTTCTTATCCACCATGTATCTTAAAGTTCTCCCTTCGCGAACTCGAAATCTGCTTTTCGTCATCATTGCACATAACTGTGCTTTCTCTAAGAGTCGCAAGGTAAACTGCAGCTGTTGCTCACGACCTTCCTTGGTCGTTGGCCATATAAGAATGTAGTCAATAAGTATATGACTTATCCAGGTATGGCTCACACGTTCGATTCATGAGGTCCATGAATATTGTCGATGCTTGTGTTAAGCCAAATGATACGACAAGGATCTCGTAATGCTCGAAGCAAGTCCTAAAGGTCGTTTTAGGGATATTTCCTTTTGTATTCACAGTGGAGGATATCTTGTCCTCAAATCGATCCTTGAGTGGTAACTGGAACCTTACGATTGGCTCATTTGTGTCACCAGTCCCTGGCAAAGGATTCTGATCCTCAATTTTCTGAAGTTTATGTAAAGTGGAGACTACCAACTTTCTCCTTGTCTCCTTAACTAAGGATGTTATGTCCTTAATTTCCTCTGTCTAACAGCTCTTGTAGTTGTATAAGAGGTTCATGCTTCGCTGGTGAAGCTAGTCGGTATGGCGTCATTCGTCACTGGTGCTGCTCCTGGCACGCGATTTATCCTGAACTCCTCTTGTCATTACAGAGAGGCATTCCTGGCAAGTCTTCCGAAAAAGCTACTGTGACTTCTTCCGTCACGGAGATGTTCTCAGGCTCTGCAGTCTACTCGGAGGCGTTTCTATGACAATTGAGGGATGTCGTAGATCTGCCGCCTCGTGGGGTCTAGCATCCTTGCACCTATTGCAGGAAAGTTTAGGTTTCATCATTCGCAAGAGGGTTGCGTCTGATTTTCTCATGTCGAACGACTTCAGCTGTACTTGGATTTCTGATCCATGCTGACTATCATTTTATGACTTCGCGAGTCAATGGCAACAGAAGGTTCCGACCTTCTGAGTCCCTAAATGCAATCCTTAATTGCTTCGACTGTTTAATCTAGCCTTCTATATGCCCATTTCTAAAGAATACATGACGTCTATTTTACTTGAAACTAGGCCAAGCAGTTTCTTAAGTTCTAAGCATGTAAGGTTAAAGTGGATGCCGGTATTAATTAAAAGTAGATGCATAGGGTTGGTTAATAGGGGACGTACCCGTAACCGCATCTGGATCCTGGCGTGCTTCACGCGTTTCGATCGTGAAAACCCTTCCATGCTTGTTTCTTCTCAGGGCAATTCTTCCTAAAGTGCCCTGGTTCACCACATTTGTAGCAGCCTGGTATTCTCTTATTCCTTCCATCTGGGTCCTTCGCCCAACAGGCATCCTTGATGTGCCCTTCTTTTCCACACTTTCTGCACGTAGGCCTTAGACATCGACCTTCATGGTGAAAAGTGCATTCCCCGCATCTCGGCTTAGTCCCCGAGTATAATTTACCACCAGCCTTATTAGTGGCTCCACCAGTTTTCCTTCCAGGCGGCGGGTTCACTTTCTTTCTTTTGTTTGCTTTAGAGCTTCTATAGCTGACTCGTGTGCCCACCTTTAGGTTCGAAGACTTCCTTTTCTTATTGCCTGATGACTCCTCATGAGTCTCTTTCTTGTTATCCTCAGATTCCGAAAATTTTCCCGCACGTAGAGCTTCTTCAGTAAGGGTGACACTTATATCGATAGCCTCTGCAATGGTTGAGGGCTTTGAGGTAGTAACCATGCTCCTGATCTGAGGTGCAAGTCCCCAAATGAATCGTTCAACCCTTTTGAATTCCGGTGTGACTAAGTAGGGGACGACCCTAGACAAGTCGTGAAATCGTTGGACGTATTCAGGAATCTTCGGTCCATCCATTTTCAAGTTCCAGAACTCCACCTCAATCTTCTGGATTTCAGCCCTAGAACAATATTTCTTTTCCATCATTTCCTTGAGCTCGTCCCAGCTTAGTGCATAAGCAGCATCCGCACCAAAGGTTTGAACCTGAAGGTTCCACCAGGAGAGTGCGCCATCTACGAATAACCCTGAGATATAGGTAACACTCTGTTGGGGCGAACAGTTACTCATTCTTAGAATGGAGTCAGTCTTTTCTGCCCAACGAACAAATGCAACGGCACCTCCTGTGCCATCAAAATTTAATGGCTTGCAGTCTAGGAACTATTTATAGGTGCAGCCAGTTGGAGGGTTATTTCCAGTAGTGTCATTGCTGTGCTTAGAGCGGAGGGCTTCATGTCGAGCAATCGCCTGTGAGATGCGTTCTTGCAGCTCGGCTTCTGTCCTTGGCAACGTACTGGTGTTTATGTCTCGCCTGGGCGGCATTCTCTTCTGCCAAAATGGTATGAAGTAGGTTAGACAATATTTCAATTGTATATGATATACATAGCACCATAAGCCACCCAATTTCACACGTATATATAACCAGTGTATAAGCGAGGAAACAGTTATTGAGCCTTCACATAGGCTTGCCAACTTGGCATATTGTTTGAGATGATCCCAAGGCTACATCGTCTTGGTCATTCAAGTTTCAGTTATTTCCTGCTACATTGGTTTTCTTAGGTCTTTAGCTTTACTGGTGCGTATATTTCCCCTTTGATGGGGTGGTTTGTGTAGAGGTGGTAAAGAGTGTATCATCGCTGATTCTTCCTGAATGTCATTCCACCTCTCTTGCTTAAATATCGTTTTCTCAAACGTCTCGTATGCAGGTAGAAGTGTCAGTCACGAAGTAGACTAAGGCAGGCTTCCTACTTTCTGACGTGCTAAAGCACTGATCTATGTGTTGTTCTACCCGATGAAGGTGAGGACACCTATAGATAAATTTTGTGTGGTTTTCATTAGCTTGACCCGGAGAGTCCACCAGGATTTCTGTGCACTACAAGTCGTTATTACGTGGGCCCCCGTAATAATAAATTGTCTTGCACAGTTACCCCAAATTTTCTCTCGTCCAAGCAGATAATCAATCAAGGAGGGGACACTACTGTCCTTATACCTCTGTCATGGAAAGGACCATTGCAGTGGTCCATGCGCTAACACTCGTTGTTGTTACGCGCGAATAGGCACGATGATTAGATGGAATAGGAATAGAGAGAATTCCTAGTAGTTGGAGGGGCACCTTCGAGATGAATACTTCATCTTCCTTTTCTGGTCAAGTATGTCGTCAATCTTGCTTCACATAAGCCGCAGGGATCTCGTCCTGTTGACTGAGAATTTGTTCAAGGTTGCCGCCTCTGCCTCGTCATCTTCACCGTAGTTAGGCATCTTCACGATCGGGAGGGAAGAACAGCCATCTCCTACGGAAGCAAGCTCAGCATCTTGTTTGGTAATCACTCCCAGCCATGAGCTTTGCAAAGGACGCGAGGTCGGTAGCTTCATCGTGCGAGTTACGTATAGTAATAGGAGTCGGAGTCGAAAGTAACTTATTCACGTCAATAATCATTCCGTACACTTATTTGTATGTATGTATATCAATAACATATATGCTACTTAGCATAATCAAGCATTTTAATGCATTATATCACGTATAACTCTCGTTTTTGGGGGTCATTTTGTTTTTGGCTAGTCTAACTCGTGTAGACTATGCTTTGGTTGGCACCTTATTCTAAAGGTATTCCTCACTAATGTCCTTGCCTTGTATTTTCTTTGTAAAGTGTCTGACTCGTGGATCTTGGCGCTTTTGTGAATGCAATGAAAACCTTTTTGAAAAATGTTTTCGTGAGAGAACTCTAGTGATTGTAGTCTAGACTCGAGAAAGAATCCTAGTTCACTACAATCGAAGCTCTGATACCAAACTGTCACACCCTGGCTTTGCGGAAGCGTATGATGTGTGACTAGCTTGTTATCATTGCATTCAATCGTAATAAACAACTACATAATCAAAACGATGTTCATCCATTTATGAAAATTTAAGTATTACAAATACTTGTTATTTGAGTCTTCAAAACACGACCTTTGATAAGGTTTCAATTTAACAAAAGTGGATGACATCTAGACTTGTAGTCTACTTCTAGTTATGACACTTGCGCCCAGGATCCATCCTGTCACCTGAAATACATGTAATTTTGGAAAACATCAACATAAAGTTGAGCGAGTTCATGCGTCTTGTATATCTTGTATGAAAACATAGTTTGTAACCTTTACAAATCAAGTATTTATTGTATAAATCACGTTTTCTTGTGTACACCACGTACTAAATGAGTGTTTGAGCAAGGACATTAAGGCATGTGAGGACATAGGGAGCTTTAGTATTTTCTCCCTTCACTGTGTCGATTTTCCCTCGACTGTGTCGATTAACCTCGACTGCGTCAATTTCCCTTGACTGCGTCGATTTCCCTCGACTGTGTCGATTAACCTCGACTGTGTCGATTAACCTCGACTGTGTCGATTAACCTCGACTGTGTCGATTTCCCTCGACTGGGACACCGAAGCACTCAAGTGGTCACATAAGGACCATGAGTGGGGCTCGGCCGTACCCGTTAGATCTAACCCTCGTCCCTAATTAAGTATTAATGGCATTTTTGTATTTAGTCTATGCTCACATGATCTAGTATTTTCTAGGCTTTTCTTAAAGCTCATCATATTGCACTCACCACGAGTGCTTCTCGTATTTTTACCCTTTGTAAAAATTGTAATATTTGTAACATGTATTTCACCCCCGAGAGTTATAAAAACTGAAAACAGTTAAAGAAAAGGGGGAGCATGAACTCACAACTTTGCGTTCCTGCGTCGTAAACTTCACCGGATTTGCTTAATTAACGTCGTAACCTATACGCGTTTTCTTAACGTTAGTCACTAGACTTGCGTCGCACAAGTACAGTCACTCTCTTTTGTGTATATTTTCTTGTGTTAAAAATATTTTATATTTTTAACTAAATGTCTTACTTATATTATTTTCTAAAAAAAATAAATATAAGCTCTTTGTATTTTGCACTTTGCACCCGAATTATGTATCTTGTATGTTGTATGTGTATTTTTATGTTTATACCCCTCATGAGTATTTAGTGTATTTTTAAGTCTTAATACACTAGCACGTATAACACATACTATATACACTTAGCACAAAAGTTGGTGATAAAATAATATATATTTTTCTCTCAAAAATATACATACTTATATCCATTTTTATTCTTGAAGAAATCCTCATTTCTTATCACCAAAAATTAGGGAAACCTTGGTAATACTTTTAAATACATTTTTAGGGAATAAGTTTCTCAAAAACTTATATTTTTCTAAGTGTCAAAATTTATAAAAATTTTGACAGAGTTTCCCCTAAAAATGGAGGTTTCCCATGTTTTCAAAACATGTGTTTATTTTCTTTTAAATCGTCAACAATCATCAACAACAATTATCAACAATAATTATCAACAACAATTATCAACAACAATTATCAACAACAATCACTAATTTCTCCATTTCATGAACTTGAATATTTACAAAAATGTGTAGTAATTTACTAGCACATTTAGTAAGTCTTGTTATCTTTAAAAATAAGTTTAATTTCTTAAAAACTTTATTTTTAAAGAATATGAAGTTTCACAACTTCTAGTCAAGATTCACAAAAATATTTCTTTGTTGGACTTCCTTGTTACACAAGTGTTTACACACTTGTTTACTTACTAAAAATATATTTAGTTCATGTAAGATCCGGGTTTTAAACAAGACTAATATTTTTGCTTGGTTCTTCCGAAAAACCACTTGTAGATCTTTAGATCTACATATTTAGAGTCTTATTTTACAAGAAAAATTACTTTTACTCAAGTTCATGTTTAGTGTGTAGTAGAGTTTCATCATTTAACCCTTTTCATTCTGAACATATTCTATGTCATGTTTCATGAACATGACTAATCCGGGTTAGATGATGATCCGAGCTACCACAACATAGATCGGCACTAAATAATCACCACAAAACAAGTCTTACAAGTTTTACACAACTCTTATGCTTTTAACCAACATGTTCATCATTTATGTAGACTTTTAGTATGCATTCTTGTAAGTTCATAAATTTTAACCAACAAAGTTTATTTTAACCACTTTAGAATAGATCAAGAGGGCGTTTGTAGTCACTTACTACTAGCTCGAGGCTAGGGAAGAAACTAGTCGAAGATTGGGTGGATAAAAGCAATGAGGTGAGGTCCTTCAACTTCCGAAAGCTCCAAGCCTCCTAACTTAGCTTCTTACACCTTGTGTACACTTTGGAATGGTTTGAAGTTGGATGAAAATGGAGATAGTGTGGGTGCTTGTTTGGGCCGTAAGCTTAAGAGGGAGGAAGAGGGAGTTTTTGGTGTGTGTTAAAATGATGAAGATGAGCTTCTAATTCTTATAACCATGTTGAATTATTATCCAAAGTGTAGTATGTCTCAAGAGTACAAGGCAAATCTTACTAGGCAATCTTTATAAGATCATCCAAGATCAATTAAGATCTCACAAATAGGCCATGTGGCCGTGAGCTAGGTAAGGGGGGGGGGGGTCTAGCATAGATTTAAATCATATAAGATCAAATAGAATCCAAGGAAGATCTATGGAATATCCAAGGAAGATCTAAGCAAGATCTAAATGATTCTTCCCAAATCGAATGAAAGATTCTTAGAAGATTTAGGAAGGATTATGTAATATTTGAGGGTGGGGGCCACTTGGGCCGTAAATCATATGGGGGGGGGGGGTAATTTGTAACTTGATGGTAAAAATAGGTAATTAGTGGGAGGTTAAAAGTCTAGATATTAGCATGTAGTGTCTTGTGACGGGTGTTAGGGTAATCGGGTACCCTAATTAGCTTAAAAAAATAAAGACAATGCTTCTAGCATTATTTTGGTGTTCCGGGTATTACCCGGTTGTTCGGTTAGACACTGGTTCGTTAAAGTGATAAATCACACTTTTTAGTGTCTTTTAAGTACCCTTCTTGTACCCTTTCAATTCCCAACACTTAGGGAAATATTCTGGATGACAAAACGAAATTTCTGCATAATATTCAAATATTTAAATGCTGAATTGAGCTGAACTATACAAAATTATGCACTTAAAGTGCGTTTCGGGTGCTTTTTAGTGCTTATTTTTGCTTTCGCAATGTCTATAAATTAAACCCTTACATGTACTCTTGGGTTTTAATGTACTTTTGTTGTCGGACCTACACCTAGGCCTCAATTCTAATGTCTGACTGCTTTCTGCAGTTCCGTTGACACGATGTGTCTTACCGGTGAGTTTACTAATATTTTTGACGCAACGCTATCATAACTTAATTCTTGCGGCATATATCATGCATGAATTCACTTGTATGGAATTCAGAAATTTATTTTTCTGGTAAACTAGATCATGTACAGTCATTAAAGCACAAATTACTGTTCATCTAGTGTACGGAATGTACGGAAAAGTGACGGTTATCACAATATAAACTACCTATCATACAATTAATTAAACTAAGTGACCATAAGGTATAACCTCGGAAGGTTATTCCCTATACAATAGGGTCACAAAACATGCTTGGTCGGATCCTAATGATCGACCAAACGGGTCGAGTTCGAAAGTCTAAGCGGTTGTTAAGACCACTCGACTTACGACTCTACACAATCACTAGACTAAGAGTGACGAGCTAAACATGTTGAAACATGTTTAACTAAGTTAGAAAACGGGTTTTGATATCAAAACAAAGGCTTTTGATACCCAACAATAGTTTGGTTGCAAAATACACATAAATACGCATTTTGGCCGAAACTATGACTCGCACTATACCTAATCAACGTGGTAATCAGTAGGTATAGTCACAAGGGACTATAACCACCGTGATTACGTTCACGTTGCAAAGTTCGAACGAAATTTGTGTTGACCAATTCGTGGTCAAAGCAGAAAGTCAAACTCGGTTTGACTTTCATGCTTGAAAAGCATAAAAAGCATGAAAGAATACTTACAAAGGGTCCAAGCTAGGAAGATCTTGATCCAAATTGCTCAGGTATGAAGTGTTAAACCTCAACTTAGAGCAGAAATGAATCAAGTGTGAGTTGCAAGAATGAAAGGCTTGGGTATTTATGGAATTCCCATAAGCGTTAGGATCATTCCTCGCAATTCATGCTTCGATCTTGGCCATACATGTGGGCACAAGGTTTTGAAATACAAGGGGTACTCAAAAACCATCAAAATCTATCTCATAGTATCCAAAATCAGTGGTTAAAAACCATCAAAACCAGCTCAAAGACCAGATTTAATGTTTCTGTACTGGGCTTCTGTCATGCCCCGCATAGGAATAGGCCTCATCTTACGCGGCCCGCCTAGCAAGTATGGCAGATTGACACTTTTGTCCCCTGCAAGCCCAAAACTTGATATTTGATGCATTTTTGACACGTTTAATCCCCGTTAACCCCATTTCAAGGCTCTAAAATGAAGTTAAAGTATAGGGGACTTAAAATATGCTCCAAAACTTCTCGGATGTCGGTTTGTTTGGTCGTACGGTTGCGTTATTCGGGTAATTACGACGGAAGTCGTAACGGACGCAAAAACGATCCAAATTACGCGACGAATGGAATTTTTGCATGCCAATCACTAAAATAAAATATTTTGATAATTACAACAATTTTTGGATGTCCGGATATATTCAGAACGTAAGATATGCGCGAAAATGCAAACTTATGCACTTTTTGACGCTTTTAGTCCCTGTTTGATCAAAAAGTTTATTTTTGCACACAAAACACCACAAAGCCTATTTCTAAGATATGTAAAGGATATTTATGGCATGCTTAACTTATGATCAAGTTCCGGAATGTTCGTTACTATACAAATCGGTATAGTTTTGCAGTTTGACACAACTAGTCCCTGCGATCGAACAAACTTGATTTTGACACACCGAACCATCCAAAACTTATTTCTAAGTTATGTAAAGGTTATTTAAGGTATGTTAAGCCTATTTCACTATTCCGGAGTGTTTGTTGCGTTAAACTGATTATGTTTACGCACTAGTTTGCGTATAACCTTCCAGAAAGCGATTTAAAGCTTGAAATCGGACTCGAATCAAATCGAAAAGTCATCAAACACAAATACACACATAATAACACCAAAACACATTGTTTTATTGATATTTAACATTGTTTTACATTAAACATCGATTACAGAGCGCAGTTGTCACACCTTATCTCAATCTTCACCCGCTTAATCTTCGTGATGATAATAATATCCATGCAACCTGCGATGATCATTCAAAACCAACACATTAGTAAATGCTGACATCATATAATTAATTATATTCATAAAATCCATAACCACTTAGAGGTCCATCAATGTATACACTCCGAATGATATTCTTCCGAATTTCGTGCATTGCATCAAGCCTCATCCATTCGAGAGCACAACACTCACATTCCGGCATTTCTAAATTCATTCTCTGAAACATCACGCTTAACAATACATAACTTCAACATATATAAAACCTATGTCTTCACATAAGCACCTACCAAGCATTCGCGTTCATTGGATTACATCACTTGTAAACAATACAATATATATGTATATATGTAACCATAATGCTTACTTATAGGTTTCGTACATACGTCTCTTCGTAATCTATTACTCTTCTTAAACATACAACTACTATCTAGCTTTAAACATACTTGCAACTAGATTAGTCCTTTCATGCATACCACATTCGATTAAATGCGAGTTTCAATCGCATAATTATCTAATTACGTATACGACACACACATACAAGAACATTATCATTATACATCATTCAAAGCTCATACTTTTGCCTGTACTTGTGTTTTATAGGTCTAACGTAACTTAAGAGCAACAAAAAAAACAGCTTACGGGGCTCCGGGACAAAACTGGAGTCAACCGGATGCGCGAAACACAAAAACAGAAAACAAGACAATGGGCATGGCGTCGGCGACGCCCTATCCCTGCGTCCCCGACGCCCCCAGATAGTTGCGTCGGCCAAATTTTTGCGTAAACAACCAGATAGCGCGTCGGAGGATTATAGACTTTCCATGTCGCGTCGGCGACGCCCCAAATGGCCGTCGGCGATGCCAAACCTGCATTCCCTCGCCAATTTACTTATTTCCAGCCATTTCAACCATCCGGACGAGTTCTGTGACAACTCGAGTTTCCGACTTTCACTTTCGTATTTATTGCACGTTGACTTTGACTGTTTAGTTGTTTGACTTGTAACTATACACGTTATGTTATAATGAAAGGCACTATGATTGTTACATGTTTATGTGATTTAGATTATAACATGAAACGTATGGTATTGTGAATTCTGCATGTATGTGTTTGGTTGTTCAACATAAGACTTGTTTAGAAACTTAAACTGTTACCACATCAGTGAACCCGACGAAACAGAAGTTGATTCGCCAAGAACATCCCGACGAAACAGGATCTGTTTCGTCAACCCCATCTCGACGAAACAAATGTGTTTCGCCGAGCCCAGATTCGCCGAAGCCCATTAAGGGCCCAGCATGGTAACTCGCGTATATTACGTTAACCGACTTCCTGTTTCACACTTTTAACAAAAATAAGAAACCCTAGAACTCTCTCTTCTGTGCGACGGCAACAACCATCGTTCACCATCATCCCTATCTCTCGAATCCTTGTTTGTTCATCTCGAATAGGTTAGTGTAAATCTTATTGCATGAATATCTGTTCTTATGTGCTTAGTTAGGGTTAGTGAACAGCATGAATTCAGATTTATGGTGTCTTATATATGAGATGTTGTTCTTGAATGCTTTACGATTCCGAGGTAGTTAGATGATGATTTCTGTGTTATGATTTCCGTATGATTGCTTCTTGTTGATGTCGGCAAATTTGGGGTTTCTGTGATATTGCGTAACTGATGTAACTGCTCGACGTAACTGACTTTTGGCGAAACACTAATCTCGGCGAAACTGATTCAATGAAACACATGACGACGAAACAAAGGTGTTTCTCCGAGGGATATCACGACGAATCAAAGTGATTCGTCGAAGGGGCTCACGGGGAAACAGAGGGTGTTTCGCCGACTTGGGTAATTTGCACAGTAACTGTTTCTGTTAAAACTTAACTGAGTTAACTAACTGCTGTTAGATGCTATGCCTGACTTATATGATCATGAATACGTGCAATGTGCTACTTGGTGATTATTTATGCGTTGTCCACTATGGTTATACTTATGTGCCAACTCCGTAAATACAAACTGATTGAGTATACGTGCACACTTTAGGACGTGATTGACTTACTTTGAGCACATACTTAGCATACCGAGCAAAACAAGGTGAGTTCACACTCTTACCAAGGCATGGGATTCCCGGGGTTGGGAATGGGTTGATTGATTATTTATGCTTAAGAGTTATCGGAATTACATATCGTAGGCCTCGGGAGAGGAAGGTTAATGGTAGATACTGCTAGACTAGTGATACATATACTTCTCTTCGCACACACGCCGGGATCGGCCGCGATAATAGAACAATCTTCGCATACATGCCTGGAATGGCCGCGAACTATACTTTAACCTTCGCAAACATGCCTGGAGGGCCGCGATACAAATATACCTAGTCTAGAGAACATGGGAAACCCCCACTAAACTTCGCAAACATGCCTGGAGGGCCGCGATACAAATATACCTAGTCTAGAGAACATGGGAAACCCCCACTAAACTTCGTAAACATGCCTAGAGGGCCGCGATACCATTACATACGATACATGAATACTAAGCGAACTTACGATTTACGATACGAACACTATAACTGAACTATTAACTGTGAACTCGCTCAACTAGTTGTTGACTCTCTGTTACATGCCTTGCAGGACCATAGGTACTTTTGGAGCTTGCACGGGAGGCGCGGTCGTTGTGGGCACGAACTTTTGGATGTTATGATACACTCTTTTGTGACACTTCAACTTAATACTTATGTTGGGTTTTTACATTATTGCTTCCGGTACGCATTTGTTTTTGTTGGTTTTGAAAACACCTATCGTATTGATGAATGACATTTACTATTTACTTATATGTTCAATATGATTGGTGGCTTGATCCTGGTCATGTCACGCCTCCAAGCGGTGGTACTCCGCGTGTGGATTTTGGGGGTGTGACAGATTGGTATCAGAGCCATTGGTTATAGAGAACTAGGTTTTAATAAGGGGAAAACGTTTTTATTAAAACCAGACTATAACCAGAACAGTGCTCAACGATCCACAATGACGCTTCGCTCCACGTGCAAGACTCAACATCCTAGGTAATATGGTATATGTTTTATTGCCTACTTGCTAGAATTGCATTGTCACACCCCGACCGCGTAAAACAACAAATCGCGGCGGAAACATCGGGGCGTGTTGCAACAGAATTAATGTTTCATAACCATGGATATCAAAAGTGTTTCGTTTTATTAAACATTGAGTAATTACATCGTCTGGAAATCTACATACACTATTTAAACATAGTCTATCATTGTTATTGAGTCACTAAGGCCTTGTCCAGTCCTATGTGAGCATGCATCTTATCAATCGATATCATCCAACAATACCTGAAACATATGTGAAAACGAGGTCAGCAAAGAAATGCTGGCGAGTACATAGGTTTTGTGAAAAATAAGATTCATGACTTCTGTTTAAGAAAATGTTTAGTCATGAACCTTGTAATTTGCTTTGTCTTTGTAAATCATTTGAAAAATAATAAGTTCGGATGATAAGTATAAATAAGAAAATAATGCATGATTAAATGAATAACCATGTAAAATGAGTTTGTGTAAGATAAGTTGTTTGTAAATCAATGTCTTGTGAAAAGTATGTTACTTGTATAAAATGTTCTATGTCTCAAACTGAAATGATTCAAATAACGCTACAATATGTAATACCATACAAACACTTATATATAGGAAGTACCAGCGGCGTATCCACCATGCTTGTATCATATTACACCCGCATCGTTACTTAATCATTTACTCAAACCAAACCAACCAATGTAAGAAGTCTATGTTTAAATCAATTGTCAAATGTATTGAGTAATATGTCAAAGTGTTCATGTCAAGATGTAAATCATATCAAAATGTCTATGTCAAATATCCATGTCAAATGTCTACGTCAAAATGTCATGTATGGCAAGTGAAATGTCACAACTAAACCATATGCACAAAAACAAAGTATTGAAGTAAAACTTGGTTTAAATCAAAGTTATGTTTTGTGGAAAATACATGATCAAATGTCAATCATGTACAAATGTTTACCCAATCGTTAACCCATTTTGTAATATCGTTCTAGTCGTTCTTGTTTTAATTGTGAAACTACTTTATGGTCGATTCTCTAATAACATTCAAACCTTCTTGACTCGTTCATCGTTCCAACTCGCTCTCGTTCTCGTTCTTAACAAACCCTTACCAAAGGGTAAATTAATAATTACAGATTCAGTTGTTACCCAAAATACCCACACATAACCATGGGTATAGAGAACAACGGGATTTGTCAGATCCTATGGTACCATAACCTAATACTGGTCGGCTTGATCATTGCTAATGAATGTCATCGGTCATGTAAACTACAACCAACAAGTTCGTTCACTTTATTGAAATTGTTATTAGTTTTTGAAATCATTGTATTCGTTCTTGAAATCATTGTATTCGTTCTTGAAATCATTGTTAGCGTTCTTGAAATAATTGTAATTGTTCGTGAAACCACATTGTAATTGTTCTCGAAACCATTGATAAAACATTTAGCACATATGAGTCACCCCAAAACAGTTGAAAACAGTAAAAGAGGGGAATAATGTACTCGCCTGGGAGTGCTTAGGAGTCTTGAACAACTATCAAGTAAGCTAGAGGAGTCCCGGAAATCAAACGGTACCTAACATAGGTAACTACATAATTAACCCGGACCTAAATCGGAAGATCGGGTAGCATTAGGGTTTGTAAACCAAACGAGTGTAGAGACTCGTGTCATTTGGTTTAACAAAGCCTACATACTAAATGAAACTTAACCTAAGTGTCTACGACCCATTACGACCCGTTTAGGTAGCTTATGCTACTTTAACGCGTCGTTCGCGTGAAACGCGTTCGGACCGTCTAACTAGTCCTATGACAAGTGTTATATGCCTAAACATGTTACATAATCAGTTATGTGACAAAAGTTTAGGTTACATATGCTTAATTACCAATTATACATGAAAAGGGTATTCTGGTAATTTACCTAAGGCATATAAACTACTTATCATACAACTACTTAAACGATGTGACCATAGGGTATAACCTCGGAAGGTTATGCCCTATACTAGGGTCACCTAATGTATTTGGTCGGATCCTAATGATCGACCAAACTGGGTCGGGTTCGAAGGTATAAGCGATTTATCAGATCGCTTACCCTACGACCCTAGACAACGTGGTAATCAGTAGGCATAGTCCCAAGGGACTATAACCAACGTGATTACACTCACGTTGCGAAGTTCAAACGAACTTCGCATTGACCATTACTGGTCAACGCTGAAAGTCAAACAAAGTTTGACTTTCTGACTCGAAAAGCAATAAAATAAGGAAAAGAACGAAAGAAGACTTACGAAGGGTCCCCGAATGCTAACCTCGATTCAAAAATCTCAGGTATGAAACAATAGTTTCAACTTAGAGTTTCTCAAATCAAAGTTCTAGTGATTTTAGCAATGGGGGTGGATGGGTATTTATAGGAATACCCGAACCGTTAAGATCGTTTCATGGAAAACGTGCCTTAATCCCATCCGTACATGTGTTGAAATGTCATGGTGTTTAGGTGTTTAAATTCCATCCATACATGTGTTGAAATGTCATGGTGTTTAGGTGTTTAAATTCCATCCATACATGTGTTGAAATGTCATGGTGTTTAGGTGTTTAAATTCCATCCATACATGTGTTGAAATGTCATGGTGTTTAGGTGTTTAAATTCCATCCATACATGTGTTGAAATGTCATGGTGTTTAGGTGTTTAAATTCCATCCATACATGTGTTGCAAAGTCATGGTGTTTAGGTGTTTAAATTCCATCCTTATCCGCTGACTAAGCATTGTTAGAATGTGTGGTTGTGAATTAAACAACGGCTAATACATCGAATCTGGTCCCGAATGCGAAAAACGATCCAAATGACGTGACGAATGGATTTTTCTTATGGCGAACACTAAAATAAAATATTTTAGTGCTTACATAAATTTTTGG
The DNA here is from genome assembly GCA_030545235.1 of Helianthus tuberosus. Taxonomy (NCBI): domain Eukaryota; kingdom Viridiplantae; phylum Streptophyta; class Magnoliopsida; order Asterales; family Asteraceae; genus Helianthus; species Helianthus tuberosus. Next base: position 43,039,888 of record CM060426.1, on the reverse strand, counting down.
ATGTCCGGATGTATTCAGAACGTAAGTTATGCGCGAAAATGCAAACTTGTGCACTTTTTGACACTTTTAGTCCCTGAATGACCCAAAAGTTTATTTTAGCACACCGAACCCCTCAAAGCCTATTTCTAAGCTATGTAAAGGATATTTATGGTATGTTTAACTTATGGTCATGTTCCGGAAGGTCTGTTTTAGTTCAAATTGGCATACTTTCGCAGTTTGTCAACTTTAGTCCCTGAAAGCGAGTTAACTTGTTTTCGGCATACCAAACCTTCCAAAACTTATTTCTAAGTTATGTAAAGGTTATTTAAGGTATGTTAAGCCTATTTCACTATTCCGGAGTGTTCGTTGCATTAAACTGGTTATATTTACGCATCGGTGCGCGTATAACCTTCCAGAAAGCGATTTAGAGCTTGAAATCGAACAAAAATTTGATATGTGCAAATGATACACATATTTTTACAAATCCCAAGTATGAAATACAATATTTCATTGGTTTGGTATTTGTTTGATGGCCGTGGAGGCACAGGTGTCACACCCCGACCACGTGGAACATACAAAACGTGGCGGAAACATCGGGGCGTGTTGTAACAGAATTAATGTTTCACAACCATGGAAATTAAAGTTTCGTTTTATTCAATATAAGTGTTACAATGTCTAAACAAACATGGAAATACAACAATTAACTAGTCTGCATCTTTTATTGTCACTAAGGCCCATGTCCGCCTAAGTGTATCTTGATCAATCCTATGCTTTATTTCCTGAAAAACACATGTGAAAATATGGTACGTCAGCATAAAAATGCCGGTGAGATACATAGGTTTTGTGAAAATAGGTTTCATGACTTATGTTTGAGAAAATGTTTAGTCATGAACCTTGTTATTTGCTTTGTTTTGTAAATCATTTGAAAATCGATAAGATCAGATGATATGTATAAATAATGTATGGTTAAATGAATAACCATGTAAAATGAGTTTGTATTAGATAGGTTGCTTGTAAAACAATGTCTTGTGAAAAATATGTTATTTGTATAAAATGTTCTATGTCTCAAACTGAAATGATTCAAATAACGCTACGATATGTAATACCATACAAACACTTATATATAGGAAGTACCAGCGGCGTATCCACCATGTTGGTATCATATTACACACGCATCGTTACTTAATCACTTAATCAACCAAACCAACAATGTAAATTGTCCATGTATAAATGAATTTGTCAAATGTGTTGAATAATATGTCAAAATGCAATGATCAATGTAAATCATGTAATGTGTAACCTAAATGATATGTATGGCTAGTGAAAACGCATCAACTAAACCATAGGTGAAATGCACAAAAACAAAGTATTGAAGTAAAACTGTGTTTAAATCAACGTTATGTTTTGTGTAAATGCATGATCAATGTCAATCATGTTAAAATGTCTATGTCTAATGTCTATGTCAAAATGTCCTGTATGGCTAGCGAAATGTCTCAACTAAACCATATGCACAAGAACATAGTATTGAAGTAAAACGTAGTTTAAATCAACATTATGTCTTGTGAAAATGCATGATCAAGGTCAATCATGTTAAAATGTCTATATGCATGATCAAGGTCAATCATGTTAAAATGTCTAAATGCATGATCAAGGTCAATCATGTTAAAATGTCTATGTCTAATGTCTATGTCAAAATGTCCTGTATGGCTAGCGAAATGTGTCAACTAAACCATATGCACAAGAACATAGTATTGAAGTAAAATGTAGTTTAAATCAACATTATGTCTTGTGAAAATGCATGATCAAGGTCAATCATGTTAAAATGTCTATATGCATGCTATACTGAATATGTACATTTATGTGGTGTTGTTCCAATGCATACATCCAAGCCTTGCGACTGAGGTGATAAACCCTTTAAACAAATTAAAGGTTTATCTGTCTTAAATATCATCGAATTCGGTCATTCCTTTACTGTCCCCTTTCCCTGGGATGTCCGGAACGGGAGTTGTCAATTCCTATGGTACCACTACCTACTAACGAACGGCGTAGCTAATGTTAATGAATGTATTGTCCCATTTAACAAACCAAATGTCATACCAAAATGTAAGCATGTGATGAAATGAATCTGTACTAAGTATGCAACAAATGAACATACATAGCATGTGATGTGATGTGATGTAAAACAATGTACTAAGTATGAACTAAATGAACATACATAGCATAAAATGTCATGTAAAACGATGTACTAAGTATGCACGCTATATACATACATAGCATAAAATGTCAATGTAAAACGACGTACTATAATGTACTAATAAACATAGCAGGTATATGATATGAAAACAGGAAAGCATGAAAGTAACAAGTAGGCACATGTGTTCCACCCCAAAACAGTTTGGAAAACAGTAAAAGAGGGGTCTATGTACTCACTTGAGATTGCTCAGTAGTCCTTGAGTAACAACCAAACAATGCTAGAGATCACGGAAATCAAACGGCACCTAATATAGGTAACTATGTTAATTAACCGGACCTAAATCGGAAGATTGGGTAGCATTAGGGTTTGTAAACCAAATGAGTGTAGGAACTCATATGATATGGTTTAACAAAGCCTACATGCTAAATGAAACTTAACCTAAGTCTTATCGACCCATTACGACCCGTTTAGGAAGCTTATGCTACTTTAACGCGTCGTTCGCGTAAAACGCGTTCGGAACGCCTAACCAGCCCTATGACAAGTGTTATATGCCTAAACATGTTACATAATCAGTTATGTGGCAAAAGTTTGGGTTACATATGCTAAATTACCAATTATGCATGAAAAGGGTATTCTGGTAATTTACCTAAGGCATATAAACTACCTATCATACAACTACTTAAACGATGTGACCATAGGGTATAACCTCGGAAGGTTATTCCCTACCTACTATGGTCACCTAATGTATTTGGTCCGATCCTAATGATCGACCAAATGGGTCGAGTTCGAAGGTATAGGCGATTTATTAGATCGCCTACCCTACGACTCTAGACAACGTGGTAATCAGTGGGCATAGTCCCAAAGGACTATGACCAACGTGATTACACTCACGTTGCGAAGTTCAAACGAACTTCGCATTGACCATTACTGGTCAACGCTGAAAGTCAAACAAAGTTTGACTTTCGGACTCGAAAAGCAGTAAAATAAGGAAAAGAACGAAAGAATACTAACCCAGGGTCCCCGAATGCTAATCCCGACTTCAAGAACTCAGGTATGAAACAATGGTTTCAACTTAGAGCTCTCAAAATCAGAATTCTTGTGAGAAAATGCAATGGGGGTGTTGGGTTATTTATAGTTTTCGGTCCACCGTTGAGATCGTTTCTTGGAAAAGGGGAAACGATCAAGGCCGTACACTTGTCGGAACCTTATGGATGCTTAAAATGGTTCTTATCAACATGACTAAGCAAGTAGGAACATGTGGTGGGGGTTTAAACAGCTGAAAACAGGCTGTTTAAACATTGTATCTGGTCAGAAGACCCCCTGCGCATCGTAGCCAAAAAGGGCCTGCGCATCGTAGGGGTTATCTTTGGCAGATTTACACTTTTGGTCCCTGCAGTGCAATAAGGTCATTTTTGACACGTTTAAGGCCCGTTAACCCCATTTCAAAGCTCTAAAATGAAGTTAAAGTATAGGGAACTTAAAATGTGTTCAAAAATATCTCGGATGTTGGTTCGTTTGGCCGTACGAACGCGATGTTCGGTTAATTACGACGGAATGCGCATAAGCGCGAAAAACGAACCAAATGACAAAACGAATGGATTTTTCTTAAAGCGAACACTAAAATATAATATAGTCATGCTTATATAAATTTTTGGATGTCCAGATGTATTCAGAACGTAAGTTATGCTCGAAAATGCAAACTTGTGCACTTTTTGACACTTTTAGTCCCTGAATGACCCAAAAGTTTATTTTAGCACACCGAACCCCTCAAAGCCTATTTCTAAGCTATATAAAGGATATTTAAGGTGTGTTTAACTTATGGTCATGTTCCGGAATGTCTGTTACAGTTCAAATTGGCATACTTTCGCAGTTTGTCAACTTTAGTCCCTGTAAGCGATTTAACTTGATTTTGCCATACCAAAGCCTTCAAAACTTATTTCTAAGTTATGTAAAGGTTATTTAAGGTATGTTAAGCCAATGTCACTATTCCGGAGTGTTTTTTGCATTAAACTGGTTATATTTACGCATCGGTGCGCGTATAACCTTCCAGAAAGTGATTTAGAGTTTGAAATTGAACAAGAATTGATATGTGCAAATGATACACATATTTTTACAAATACCAAGTATGAAATACAATATTTCATTGCTTTGGTATTTGTTTGATGGCCGTGAAGGCACAGGTGTTACAGTCTCCCCTACTTTAGGAAATTTCGTCCCGAAATTTATTTAGAGGAAACTTGTGAGAGCTTGAAAGCATGAAGTTGAAAAGATCGAACAACATTGGTTAGGGTTCTTGAACTTTTAGTAACCTTAATAACATCATGACTGCAATGTAAGAGGGATACTTATATACAAGTATATGAAGCATCATTGGTGCGTCCACCGTACCTCCATTACATCGTTCTCATTTCGTTATTGTTGTCACTATCGGTTCTTACACATAATAAACCTTGCTGGTTTTCTATGCACTAAATTTCATAATTATGTAGGCCTCCATAATTAGACAATTCCTTGCACAGTTCACACAGTCTATTTTATAATGCGTAGGGTAAAACCAAATGAACAATCCTGTGATGAGTGTGACTAGACCGCCATAGAGTCCCGTAGACTAGATCAATAAATGATCTAAATAGACTATCAAGGAGTCTGTCCAGCTACATCACTAGATGCCATTCTTTAACCAAATTGTGAATCAATCCTTTAGACTAGACCACTAAAAAGGGTCTGGAGTGGTACTATATAAATCCAAGGGTCTTAACTATTACATAGAAGCCCATTAAGGAATTAAGATAGTACCTTTTGACTATCCTGCTACGAATCCCTCATATGAAGATATGAAAGATCCTGCGAGGATTTGGATAACGAATTATCCAGAGTATACCAAAAACACAAAAATGTATAAATGAAAAACACCAAATATGTAAACACATAATCACATAACCACAAAATTGTTTAACTAGAAGTTTGTTCTGCTAACAGAGTACATGTATTTAAAGCACACTAGGAATCCATCTTGTGGATTTCATTTGGTACTTTAAACATTTTCGAGAATCCAACTATAAAGATAGAAAGATTCAAAAAGAAAATTCGATTTCGATTACTAGAACTCGAAATGTTCGAATTAAGGTACATAAAGAATCCAATTAAGGACTCTGATTTGAATCATGATCATCCACAAGGGTCTAATTATGGAGATAAAAAGATCCCATATGGATTGTAGAAGTTGAAGATGCTTTGAATTCTTGCACGGGATGTGCTTAAGTTCAAACATGAAGTAAAATGCTTATGAGGTTGAGATGCTAGATATGTCAAGGCGACATATGAAGCAGAATTTGAAGGTTAAGTAAATATACGAGAAAGATATTTTTGAAAACTGTGCATGGGGTTCTTTTAAGAAAAGTATGTTTAGTGTTTTTGAAACCTTATATATAATATTTTGAAATCATAAAGTAGGTGTACTAGGTAAGTATATTTATAAAAAATGTTTTAAAATCATGCGAGATGAATTTTGAAATTATGTATAAGGTTTTTGAAAAAATTAAATGATGATTTTCGAAATCATGCACTTGATAAGAAAATGTATTGTGTTAATATTGTCTTCAGACTATATGAAATATTTTGAAATTTGAAAGGTTGGTTTTGATAACATGGCCAATGTTTTTGAAATAACATAGACAATGTAACTTGAAAAATTGTTTTCAAACTATATGAAATGTTTTGAGATCATGACGATTGTTTTGAAATACTGGTACTGTGTATGTTGAAAAATCAAAATGTAATGGGTATGAGATTTGAAAATATCCTTAGTTATCCAACCAAGGATTCAAAGGTACTGATGTGCAAAAAGCATGATTACTCATAGTTTCACTTTATTTCATGTACTTCGTTTCTTAGAATGAAACGAGTACTTAGAACTTTCGAGGAAATTATGAGCGATTTCTTGTAAGAGAGAATCACAAGAGTAGTTCGTAAGGAACATAGTTCCTTAATGTAGGTAACATAGGAAAAGTCATACACACATGTAACTATACTTGTATATCAGAATTGCGAACAACAACTTTTATTTATGAACAAGACATATTGTTTCACAATATACGAGAACAAAAGAAACAAAGGCATAAGACAGTAACATCCTTTGTTCAGCCGAATGCTCATCCAAGGGTTGGATTTGCATTAGCAAGCTTTGGGCAGTTGTTCCTGAAATGGCTCGTATCTCCACAGTTGTAGCAAGTACCACGTGGGAAACGAGCTTGAGTAGGGTTGACTTGGGGTTGGGTAGCAGCAAGGTTTGTAGCAGCTTTGTGTTGGGCAACAAAGCGGCATGTGTTAATCAAATGTCCCCACCGTCCACAGTAGGTACATTGGGAGCAGGGTATGAGGTTTGAATGATGACGGTTGCATCGCTTGCACCATGGGGCAGTTCCCAAGTACGGCTTCCTAGCTGGTGGCATCGCTACCTGGCTAGGTCCCGCTTGATTAGATGTAACCGCTGCGAGTTTCCTTGAAGCCTTACGCTTCCTTGATGTTGGTGCAGGCTTGATTTCTGCTTCCATTGGTAGCTCTTGAGTGGCTTCATTGTCGAGACGAGAGGCTTCATTTTTGAGACGAGCCATGGCAATGCCTAGATCCACAGACTTCAGTATCACCTCGCCTATTTGCTGGGCAAATTTGGCTGTTTGCTCGGACATTTGACCAGTGCTGAGAGGAATAGACATTCTAGAAGAAAATGAAAAACAGAGAAAGAAACGAGTGAAAGGTTATTGGATAATCAATACAGAACGGCAACGAATGAAAATTGTGATCATTTGTTTGTTACCTAAGGCAAACAAATGAGATGGCGACAAAACAAAGTAAATGGGTACATTGAGATGATGACAAATCAAAGTAAATGGGTAAAAAAATAATGTATCGCGAAGACATGCTCGCCTATAAGTGAACACTCATCCCAAGAATTCCCAGGTAAGCACAACTGGTCTCGCGTCTGATGAGATGTATACGAAGTGCTTGCCTAGACAGAAAACCCAGAATACAGGCATTCACCCTTCCAGTTTGCACGTGTTCACATTACTTAAAACCCAAAACCTTGACGATGTTTTTGAAAACCCAAAAGGGTTCAAAACCATATAACAGAGAGTTCAAAACCTTATAACTGAGGGTTCAAAACCTAGTAATCAATCATCCTAGAACAGATGATTAGTTTTCAAAGCGGTTTTGAATTTTATGTTCTTGTTGTGATCGTCGCCTAAGGATAGGTGACGGTATTGTTTTATGACTAAATGCAAGTAAACTCGCGTTAGGGTCCTAAGAAGGTTATAGACTAGGTCAAAGCATTACTAATTACTAATAACCTAATTCCCTATAACCATTGGCTCTGATACCATCTTTTCTGTCACACCCCGACCACGTGGAACATACAAAACGTGGCGGAAACATCGGGGCGTGTTGTAACAGAATTAATGTTTCACAACCATGGAAATTAAAGTTTCGTTTTATTCAATATAAGTGTTACAATGTCTAAACAAACATGGAAATACAACAATTAACTAGTCTGCATCTTTTATTGTCACTAAGGCCCATGTCCGCCTAAGTGTATCTTGATCAATCCTATGCTTTATTTCCTGAAAAACACATGTGAAAATATGGTACGTCAGCATAAAAATGCCGGTGAGATACATAGGTTTTGTGAAAATAGGTTTCATGACTTATGTTTGAGAAAATGTTTAGTCATGAACCTTGTTATTTGCTTTGTTTTGTAAATCATTTGAAAATCGATAAGATCAGATGATATGTATAAATAATGTATGGTTAAATGAATAACCATGTAAAATGAGTTTGTATTAGATAGGTTGCTTGTAAAACAATGTCTTGTGAAAAATATGTTATTTGTATAAAATGTTCTATGTCTCAAACTGAAATGATTCAAATAACGCTACGATATGTAATACCATACAAACACTTATATATAGGAAGTACCAGCGGCGTATCCACCATGTTGGTATCATATTACACACGCATCGTTACTTAATCACTTAATCAACCAAACCAACAATGTAAATTGTCCATGTATAAATGAATTTGTCAAATGTGTTGAATAATATGTCAAAATGCAATGATCAATGTAAATCATGTAATGTGTAACCTAAATGATATGTATGGCTAGTGAAAACGCATCAACTAAACCATAGGTGAAATGCACAAAAACAAAGTATTGAAGTAAAACTGTGTTTAAATCAACGTTATGTTTTGTGTAAATGCATGATCAATGTCAATCATGTTAAAATGTCTATGTCTAATGTCTATGTCAAAATGTCCTGTATGGCTAGCGAAATGTCTCAACTAAACCATATGCACAAGAACATAGTATTGAAGTAAAACGTAGTTTAAATCAACATTATGTCTTGTGAAAATGCATGATCAAGGTCAATCATGTTAAAATGTCTATATGCATGATCAAGGTCAATCATGTTAAAATGTCTAAATGCATGATCAAGGTCAATCATGTTAAAATGTCTATGTCTAATGTCTATGTCAAAATGTCCTGTATGGCTAGCGAAATGTGTCAACTAAACCATATGCACAAGAACATAGTATTGAAGTAAAATGTAGTTTAAATCAACATTATGTCTTGTGAAAATGCATGATCAAGGTCAATCATGTTAAAATGTCTATATGCATGCTATACTGAATATGTACATTTATGTGGTGTTGTTCCAATGCATACATCCAAGCCTTGCGACTGAGGTGATAAACCCTTTAAACAAATTAAAGGTTTATCTGTCTTAAATATCATCGAATTCGGTCATTCCTTTACTGTCCCCTTTCCCTGGGATGTCCGGAACGGGAGTTGTCAATTCCTATGGTACCACTACCTACTAACGAACGGCGTAGCTAATGTTAATGAATGTATTGTCCCATTTAACAAACCAAATGTCATACCAAAATGTAAGCATGTGATGAAATGAATCTGTACTAAGTATGCAACAAATGAACATACATAGCATGTGATGTGATGTGATGTAAAACAATGTACTAAGTATGAACTAAATGAACATACATAGCATAAAATGTCATGTAAAACGATGTACTAAGTATGCACGCTATATACATACATAGCATAAAATGTCAATGTAAAACGACGTACTATAATGTACTAATAAACATAGCAGGTATATGATATGAAAACAGGAAAGCATGAAAGTAACAAGTAGGCACATGTGTTCCACCCCAAAACAGTTTGGAAAACAGTAAAAGAGGGGTCTATGTACTCACTTGAGATTGCTCAGTAGTCCTTGAGTAACAACCAAACAATGCTAGAGATCACGGAAATCAAACGGCACCTAATATAGGTAACTATGTTAATTAACCGGACCTAAATCGGAAGATTGGGTAGCATTAGGGTTTGTAAACCAAATGAGTGTAGGAACTCATATGATATGGTTTAACAAAGCCTACATGCTAAATGAAACTTAACCTAAGTCTTATCGACCCATTACGACCCGTTTAGGAAGCTTATGCTACTTTAACGCGTCGTTCGCGTAAAACGCGTTCGGAACGCCTAACCAGCCCTATGACAAGTGTTATATGCCTAAACATGTTACATAATCAGTTATGTGGCAAAAGTTTGGGTTACATATGCTAAATTACCAATTATGCATGAAAAGGGTATTCTGGTAATTTACCTAAGGCATATAAACTACCTATCATACAACTACTTAAACGATGTGACCATAGGGTATAACCTCGGAAGGTTATTCCCTACCTACTATGGTCACCTAATGTATTTGGTCCGATCCTAATGATCGACCAAATGGGTCGAGTTCGAAGGTATAGGCGATTTATTAGATCGCCTACCCTACGACTCTAGACAACGTGGTAATCAGTGGGCATAGTCCCAAAGGACTATGACCAACGTGATTACACTCACGTTGCGAAGTTCAAACGAACTTCGCATTGACCATTACTGGTCAACGCTGAAAGTCAAACAAAGTTTGACTTTCGGACTCGAAAAGCAGTAAAATAAGGAAAAGAACGAAAGAATACTAACCCAGGGTCCCCGAATGCTAATCCCGACTTCAAGAACTCAGGTATGAAACAATGGTTTCAACTTAGAGCTCTCAAAATCAGAATTCTTGTGAGAAAATGCAATGGGGGTGTTGGGTTATTTATAGTTTTCGGTCCACCGTTGAGATCGTTTCTTGGAAAAGGGGAAACGATCAAGGCCGTACACTTGTCGGAACCTTATGGATGCTTAAAATGGTTCTTATCAACATGACTAAGCAAGTAGGAACATGTGGTGGGGGTTTAAACAGCTGAAAACAGGCTGTTTAAACATTGTATCTGGTCAGAAGACCCCCTGCGCATCGTAGCCAAAAAGGGCCTGCGCATCGTAGGGGTTATCTTTGGCAGATTTACACTTTTGGTCCCTGCAGTGCAATAAGGTCATTTTTGACACGTTTAAGGCCTGTTAACCCCATTTCAAAGCTCTAAAATGAAGTTAAAGTATAGGGAACTTAAAATGTGTTCAAAAATATCTCGGATGTTGGTTCGTTTGGCCGTACGAACGCGATGTTCGGTTAATTACGACGGAATGCGCATAAGCGCGAAAAACGAACCAAATGACGAAACGAATGGATTTTTCTTAAAGCGAACACTAAAATATAATATAGTCATGCTTATATAAATTTTTGGATGTCCAGATGTATTCAGAACGTAAGTTATGCTCGAAAATGCAAACTTGTGCACTTTTTGACACTTTTAGTCCCTGAATGACCCAAAAGTTTATTTTAGCACACCGAACCCCTCAAAGCCTATTTCTAAGCTATATAAAGGATATTTAAGGTGTGTTTAACTTATGGTCATGTTCCGGAATGTCTGTTACAGTTCAAATTGGCATACTTTCGCAGTTTGTCAACTTTAGTCCCTGTAAGCGATTTAACTTGATTTTGCCATACCAAAGCCTTCAAAACTTATTTCTAAGTTATGTAAAGGTTATTTAAGGTATGTTAAGCCAATGTCACTATTCCGGAGTGTTTGTTGCATTAAACTGGTTATATTTACGCATCGGTGCGCGTATAACCTTCCAGAAAGTGATTTAGAGTTTGAAATTGAACAAGAATTGATATGTGCAAATGATACACATATTTTTACAAATACCAAGTATGAAATACAATATTTCATTGCTTTGGTATTTGTTTGATGGCCGTGAAGGCACAGGTGTTACAACAGGTGTTACAGTCTCCCCTACTTTAGGAAATTTCGTCCCGAAATTTATTTAGAGGAAACTTGTGAGAGTTTAAAACATGAAGTTGAAAAGATCGAACAACATTGGTTAGGGTTCTTGAACTTCTAGTAACCTTAATAACATTATGTTTGCAATGTAAGAGGGACACTTATATACAAGTATATAAAGCGTCATTGGTGCGTCCACCGTACCTCCATTACATCGTTCTCATTTCGTTATTGTTGTCACTATCGGTTCTTACACATAATAAATCTTACTGTGTTTCTGTGCACTAAATTTCATAATTATGTACGCGTCCATAATCAGAAAATTCCTTGCACCGTTCACCCAGTCTATTTTATAATGTATAGGGGAAAACCAAATGAACAATCCTGTGATGAGTGTGACTAGACCGCCATAGAGTCCTTTTAATTAAATCAATAAATGATCGAAATAGACTATCAAGGAGTCTGTCCAGCTACATCACTAGATGTCGTTCTTTAACCAAATTGTGAATCAATCTTTTTTTTTTTTTTTGATTAGACCACTAAAGGGTCTCTTATGAATCATGGAGTAGTACTATATAATCCAAGGGTCTTAACTATTAAATAGAAGCCCATTTAAGGATTAAAGGTAGTACCTTTTTGAATATCCTGCTACGAATCCCTCATATGAAGATATGAAAGATTCTGCGAGGATTTTGATAACGAATATCCAGAGTATTAAAAACACAAAAAAAATGCATAAAAGAAAACATAAGATGAATAAACACATAGTTACATAATTGCATACTCGTTCAATTTGACCTATAATTTGTTATCTTTGGACACGGGTATTTAAAGCATACCAGAAACCCAATCCGTGGGTTTCCTTTGGCACTTTAAATATTTTCAAGAATCTAACTATGAAGATAGGAAGATCTTAAAAGGAATTCGGTTTGTCCTAATTGAGTTGTTTTGTACATTTTAAAGTGTACAAGGAATTCAATCAGGGCTCCGATGTCAATGAAGGTGTTGATCGTGATCGGCTCAGGACATGAATAGATCAAGATGTCATCAATAATAACAATGACGATCTGATCCAAAAAGGCTTGCAGACTCCATTTATTAAGTTCTTGAAGATGGCTGGAGTATTTGTCAACCTAAAAGGCATGACTGTAAACTCGTAATGGCCATACTTCATGCAAAAAAAAAACCGTTTTGGGAATATCTTCTTCGAGAATACAAAGTTGATGATACCCAAAACGCAAATCGATCTTGGAAAAGCATGAACGCTATGCAGTTGATCGGAGAAATCGTTGATTTAAGGTAGGGGATATCGATTCTTGATGGTAAGCTTACTAGGCTTACGTTAATCGATATACATTCGAAAAGATCCATTTTTCTTTTCACAAGGAGAACAGGAGTTTCTCCAAGGTGAAAAGTTCGGACGGATGAATCCTTTATCAGACAACTCTTGAAGCTGTTTTGATAATTCTTGCATCTCGAACGGTGCAAGACGATAAAATACTTTGGATTTAAAAGAAACCAGTGTTTGAGGTTCTTAGGGAGATCTCAAGTGATCACATGAGTAGTTTTGTCTTTGTGTTGACATCACAAGGTTGAATCAAACATTCATACAATTGCATTAGTTAGAAAATAAAACCACAAATTTTTATTTATATAACAACCGCATTGTCTTTAAATGTTACAAGATACCAACCAGAGGAAAAACAAAATACTAATTGTTCACTCCTTCATCAATGAGTGCCTCATTGATGTTAAACACTCGACCATGTGCTGGATTCACATTGACGTTGACATTCGCATTTGGGTTTGCGTTAGCATTTGCATTCACCAGTCTTGGGCAGTTGTGGCGGAAGTGACCAATCTCTCCGCAGTTGAAACATGAACCCAGTGGAAATCTCGCAGCATTCCCTTGAACCGGAGCTTGAACCTGAGCAGCCTGATTTTGTCCCAAACGACAAATCTTGGCCAAATGCCCAAGTTTACCACACGTCGTGCATTGCCAGCAAGCTTGTTGTACTGCGTGATGACCGTTGCAGTGTGCACAATAAGGTGCGGTACCGGCATATGCTTTCTTTGCAGGTGGCTGAGCTGGTTGGTTCCGCGGGTTCTGTGCAGTCTGTGCTGTAACAGCAAAATTTTGGGCACCCTTTCGCTTCTTTGATTTCTTTGACGTCTCACCTTCCTTACCCTTCTTGTTTTGGCCTTTCTTGCTATCCTCCTTGTCAGCTGACTGTTTCTTGCCCTTGTCACCCTTCCTGTGTAACTTGTTCTTCCGAATCTGCGACTCAGTCAATGTCGCTGATAACTCGATCGCCTGACGGAGTGTGGCAGGGTTACTACCAATAAGGATGTCTTGTACCGAGTCAGGTAGGCCGTCGATGTACCTTTCGATAGCTATGTCAAGTGGGGTAACCATTGTAGGGAAAAGCAGACTCAGCTCCTCAAACCTATCAGTATACGCCCTGTGCTCACCACTATCTTGCTTCAACTCATCAAATTCCTTCTCCAAAGCTTGCTGCTCATGACGAGGACAGAATTCCCTCATCATCAGAGCCCTAAGTTCAGCCCAGGTCTGTGCGAGAGCAACTTCCGCACCTCGGTCTCTCATTACCCCATTCCACCATGTAAGAGCCCTCTTCTGAAACACGCTCGAGGAGAACTCGACCTTGCGATTATCCGGGCACTGCACGTGGCGAAAAGTATTCTCAATGCTTTCGAACCACTGAAGAAGCCCAGTTGCTCCTTCAGAACCACTAAACTTGAGTGGTTTAGCCTGGTTGAAATCCTTGTATTTGCATAGCACATTGTTGTTGTTGTTGGCTTGGTTCCATTGAGCAAAGAGGTTTGGGAATTGAGCAGCCATTTGCTGCGCAATGATTTCTGCCAGCTCGGCAGTCTCTATCTGGCTTTCGCGTCGAGGAGGCATTGTCTAAAAGAGGAAACATGAAAGGAAACGAGTGAGAGAATTTAGACGAAAAGAATGAGTTGAAACAAATCTGATGAAAGCAAGGATAGTGGTCATTTGTTTGTTACTACAAAGCAACGAACGACCTTGGTGATTAGTCAAAGTAAATAGGTTAAAAAATAATGTATCGCGAAGACATGCTCGCCTATAAGTGAACACTCATCCCAAGAATTCCCAGGTAAGCACAACTGGTCTCGCGTCTGATGAGATGTATACGAAGTGCTTGCCTAGACAGAAAACCCAGAATACAGGCATTCACCCTTCCAGTTTGCACGTGTTCACATTATTTAAAACCCAAAACCTTGACGAGATTTTGAAAATTCAAAGGGGTTCAAAACCATATAACAGAGGGTTCAAAACCTTACAATAGAGGGTTCAAAACCTAGAAATTAATCATCCTAGAACAGATGATTAGTTTTCAAAGCGGTTTTGAAATTTATGTTCTTGTTATGGTCGTCGCCTAAGGATAGGTGACGGTATTGTTTTATGACTAAACGCAAGTAAACTCGCGTTAGGGTCCTAAGAAGGTTATAGACTAGGTCAAAGCATTACTAATTACTAATAACCTAATTCCCTATAACCATTGGCTCTGATACCATCTTTCTGTCACACCCCGACCGCGTAAAACAACAAATCGCGGCGGAAACATCGGGGCGTGTTGCAACAGAATTAATGTTTCATAACCATGGATATCAAAAGTGTTTCGTTTTATTAAACATTGAGTAATTACATCGTCTGGAAATCTAAATACACTATTTAAACATAGTCTATCATTGTTATTGAGTCACTAAGGCCTTGTCCAGTCCTATGTGAGCATGCATCTTATCAATCGATATCATCCAACAATACCTGAAACATATGTGAAAACGAGGTCAGCAAAGAAATGCTGGCGAGTACATAGGTTTTGTGAAAAATAAGATTCATGACTTCTGTTTAAGAAAATGTTTAGTCATGAACCTTGTAATTTGCTTTGTCTTTGTAAATCATTTGAAAAATAATAAGTTCGGATGATAAGTATAAATAAGAAAATAATGCATGATTAAATGAATAACCATGTAAAATGAGTTTGTGTAAGATAAGTTGTTTGTAAATCAATGTCTTGTGAAAAGTATGTTACTTGTATAAAATGTTCTATGTCTCAAACTGAAATGATTCAAATAACGCTATAATATGTAATACCATACAAACACTTATATATAGGAAGTACCAGCGGCGTATCCACCATGCTTGTATCATATTACACCCGCATCGTTACTTAATCATTTACTCAAACCAAACCAACCAATGTAAGAAGTCTATGTTTAAATCAATTGTCAAATGTATTGAGTAATATGTCAAAGTGTTCATGTCAAGATGTAAATCATATCAAAATGTCTATGTCAAATATCCATGTCAAATGTCTACGTCAAAATGTCATGTATGGCAAGTGAAATGTCTCAACTAAACCATATGCACAAAAACAAAGTATTGAAGTAAAACTTGGTTTAAATCAAAGTTATGTTTTGTGGAAAATACATGATCAAATGTCAATCATGTACAAATGTTTACCCAATCGTTAACCCATTTTGTAATATCGTTCTAGTCGTTCTTGTTTTAATTGTGAAACTACTTTATGGTCGATTCTCTAATAACATTCAAACCTTCTTGACTCGTTCATCGTTCCAACTCGCTCTCGTTCTCGTTCTTAACAAACCCTTACCAAAGGGTAAATTAATAATTACAGATTCAGTCGTTACCCAAAATACCCACACATAACCATGGGTATAGAGAACAACGGGATTTGTCAGATCCTATGGTACCATAACCTAATACTGGTCGGCTTGATCATTGCTAATGAATGTCATCGGTCATGTAAACTACAACCAACAAGTTCGTTCACTTTATTGAAATTGTTATTAGTTTTTGAAATCATTGTATTCGTTCTTGAAATCATTGTATTCGTTCTTGAAATCATTGTATTCGTTCTTGAAATCATTGTTAGCGTTCTTGAAATAATTGTAATTGTTCGTGAAACCACATTGTAATTGTTCTCGAAACCATTGATAAAACATTTAGCACATATGAGTCACCCCAAAACAGTTGAAAACAGTAAAAGAGGGGAATAATGTACTCGCCTGGGAGTGCTTAGGAGTCTTGAACAACTATCAAGTAAGCTAGAGGAGTCCCGGAAATCAAACGGTACCTAACATAGGTAACTACATAATTAACCCGGACCTAAATCGGAAGATCGGGTAGCATTAGGGTTTGTAAACCAAACGAGTGTAGAGACTCGTGTCATTTGGTTTAACAAAGCCTACATACTAAATGAAACTTAACCTAAGTGTCTACGACCCATTACGACCCGTTTAGGTAGCTTATGCTACTTTAACGCGTCGTTCGCGTGAAACGCGTTCGGACCGTCTAACTAGTCCTATGACAAGTGTTATATGTCTAAACATGTTACATAATCAGTTATGTGACAAAATTTTAGGTTACATATGCTTAATTACCAATTATACATGAAAAGGGTATTCTGGTAATTTACCTAAGGCATATAAACTACTTATCATACAACTACTTAAACGATGTGACCATAGGGTATAACCTCGGAAGGTTATGCCCTATACTAGGGTCACCTAATGTATTTGGTCGGATCCTAATGATCGACCAAACTGGGTCGGGTTCGAAGGTATAAGCGATTTATCAGATCGCTTACCCTACGACCCTAGACAACGTGGTAATCAGTAGGCATAGTCCCAAGGGACTATAACCAACGTGATTACACTCACGTTGCGAAGTTCAAACGAACTTCGCATTGACCATTACTGGTCAACGCTGAAAGTCAAACAAAGTTTGACTTTCTGACTCGAAAAGCAATAAAATAAGGAAAAGAACGAAAGAAGACTTACGAAGGGTCCCCGAATGCTAACCTCGATTCAAAAATCTCAGGTATGAAACAATAGTTTCAACTTAGAGTTTCTCAAATCAAAGTTCTAGTGATTTTAGCAATGGGGGTGGATGGGTATTTATAGGAATACCCGAACCGTTAAGATCGTTTCATGGAAAACGTGCCTTAATCCCATCCGTACATGTGTTGAAATGTCATGGTGTTTAGGTGTTTAAATTCCATCCATACATGTGTTGAAATGTCATGGTGTTTAGGTGTTTAAATTCCATCCATACATGTGTTGAAATGTCATGGTGTTTAGGTGTTTAAATTCCATCCATACATGTGTTGAAATGTCATGGTGTTTAGGTGTTTAAATTCCATCCATACATGTGTTGAAATGTCATGGTGTTTAGGTGTTTAAATTCCATCCATACATGTGTTGCAAAGTCATGGTGTTTAGGTGTTTAAATTCCATCCTTATCCGCTGACTAAGCATTGTTAGAATGTGTGGTTGTGAATTAAACAACGGCTAATACATCGAATCTGGTCCCGAATGCGAAAAACGATCCAAATGACGTGACGAATGGATTTTTCTTATGGCGAACACTAAAATAAAATATTTTAGTGCTTACATAAATTTTTGGATGTCCGGATGTATTCAGAACGTAAGTTATGCGCGAAAATGCAAACTTGTGCACTTTTTGACACTTTTAGTCCCTGAATGACCCAAAAGTTTATTTTAGCACACCGAACCCCTCAAAGCCTATTTCTAAGCTATGTAAAGGATATTTATGGTATGTTTAACTTATGGTCATGTTCCGGAAGGTCTGTTTTAGTTCAAATTGGCATACTTTCGCAGTTTGTCAACTTTAGTCCCTGTAAGCGAGTTAACTTGTTTTCGGCATACCAAACCTTCCAAAACTTATTTCTAAGTTATGTAAAGGTTATTTAGGGTATGTTAAGCCTATTTCACTATTCCGGAGTGTTCGTTGCATTAAACTGGTTATATTTACGCATCGGTGCGCGTATAACCTTCCAGAAAGCGATTTAGAGCTTGAAATCGAACAAAAATTTGATATGTGCAAATGATACACATATTTTTACAAATCCCAAGTATGAAATACAATATTTCATTGGTTTGGTATTTGTTTGATGGCCGTGGAGGCACAGGTGTTACAGTCTCCCCTACTTTAGGAAATTTCGTCCCGAAATTTATTTAGAGGAAACTTGTGAGAGTTTAAAACATGAAGTTGAAAAGATCGAACAACATTGGTTAGGGTTCTTGAACTTCTAGTAACCTTAATAACATTATGTTTGCAATGTAAGAGGGACACTTATATACAAGTATATAAAGCGTCATTGGTGCGTCCACCGTACCTCCATTACATCGTTCTCATTTCGTTATTGTTGTCACTATCGGTTCTTACACATAATAAATCTTACTGTGTTTCTGTGCACTAAATTTCATAATTATGTACGCGTCCATAATCAGAAAATTCCTTGCACCGTTCACCCAGTCTATTTTATAATGTATAGGGGAAAACCAAATGAACAATCCTGTGATGAGTGTGACTAGACCGTCATAGAGTCCTTTTAATTAAATCAATAAATGATCTAAATAGACTATCAAGGAGTCTGTCCAGCTACATCACTAGATGTCGTTCTTTAACCAAATTGTGAATCAATCTTTTTTTTTTTTTATTAGACCACTAAAGGGTCTCTTATGAATCATGGAGTAGTACTATATAATCCAAGGGTCTTAACTATTAAATAGAAGCCCATTTAAGGATTAAAGGTAGTACCTTTTTGAATATCCTGCTACGAATCCCTCATATGAAGATATGAAAGATTCTGCGAGGATTTTGATAACGAATATCCAGAGTATTAAAAACACAAAAAAAATGCATAAAAGAAAACATAAGATGAATAAACACATAGTTACATAATTGCATACTCGTTCAATCGCATAATCGTTCAATTTGACCTATAATTTGTTATCTTTGGACACGGGTATTTAAAGCATACCAGAAACCCAATCCGTGGGTTTCCTTTGGCACTTTAAATATTTTCAAGAATCTAACTATGAAGATAGGAAGATCTTAAAAGGAATTCGGTTTGTCCTAATTGAGTTGTTTTGTACATTTTAAAGTGTACAAGGAATTCAATCAGGGCTCCGATGTCAATGAAGGTGTTGATCGTGATCGGCTCAGGACATGAATAGATCAAGATGTCATCAATAATAACAATGACGATCTGATCCAAAAAGGCTTGCAGACTCCATTTATTAAGTTCTTGAAGATGGCTGGAGTATTTGTCAACCTAAAAGGCATGACTGTAAACTCGTAATGGCCATACTTCATGCAAAAAAAAAACCGTTTTGGGAATATCTTCTTCGAGAATACAAAGTTGATGATACCCAAAACGCAAATCGATCTTGGAAAAGCATGAACGCTATGCAGTTGATCGGAGAAATCGTTGATTTAAGGTAGGGGGATATCGATTCTTGATGGTAAGCTTACTAGGCTTACGTTAATCGATATACATTCGAAAAGATCCATTTTTCTTTTCACAAGGAGAACAGGAGTTTCTCCAAGGTGAAAAGTTCGGACGGATGAATCCTTTATCAGACAACTCTTGAAGCTGTTTTGATAATTCTTGCATCTCGAACGGTGCAAGACGATAAAATACTTTAGATTTAAAAGAAACCAGTGTTTGAGGTTCTTAGGGAGATCTCAAGTGATCGTAAAAATGACAGAACCACATGAGTAGTTTTGTCTTTGTGTTGACATCACAAGGTTGAATCAAACATTCATACAATTGCATTAGTTAGAAAATAAAACCACAAATTTTTATTTATATAACAACCGCATTGTCTTTAAATGTTACAAGATACCAACCAGAGGAAAAACAAAATACTAATTGTTCACTCCTTCATCAATGAGTGCCTCATTGATGTTAAACACTCGACCATGTGCTGGATTCACATTGACGTTGACATTCGCATTTGGGTTTGCGTTAGCATTTGCATTCACCAGTCTTGGGCAGTTGTGGCGGAAGTGACCAATCTCTCCGCAGTTGAAACATGAACCCAGTGGAAATCTCGCAGCATTCCCTTGAACCGGAGCTTGAACCTGAGCAGCCTGATTTTGTCCCAAACGACAAATCTTGGCCAAATGCCCAAGTTTACCACACGTCGTGCATTGCCAGCAAGCTTGTTGTACTGCGTGATGACCGTTGCAGCGTGCACAATAAGGTGCGGTACCGGCATATGCTTTCTTTGCAGGTGGCTGAGCTGGTTGGTTCCGCGGGTTCTGTGCAGTCTGTGCTGTAACAGCAAAATTTTGGGCACCCTTTCGCTTCTTTGATTTCTTTGACGTCTCACCTTCCTTACCCTTCTTGTTTTGGCCTTTCTTGCTATCCTCCTTGTCAGCTGACTGTTTCTTGCCCTTGTCACCCTTCCTGTGTAACTTGTTCTTCCGAATCTGCGACTCAGTCAATGTCGCTGATAACTCGATCGCCTGACGGAGTGTGGCAGGGTTACTACCAGTAAGGATGTCTTGTACCGAGTCAGGTAGGCCGTCGATGTACCTTTCGATAGCTATGTCAAGTGGGGTAACCATTGTAGGGAAAAGCAGACTCAGCTCCTCAAACCTATCAGTATACGCCCTGTGCTCACCACTATCTTGCTTCAACTCATCAAATTCCTTCTCCAAAGCTTGCTGCTCATGACGAGGACAGAATTCCCTCATCATCAGAGCCCTAAGTTCAGCCCAGGTCTGTGCGAGAGCAACTTCCGCACCTCGGTCTCTCATTACCCCATTCCACCATGTAAGAGCCCTCTTCTGAAACACGCTCGAGGAGAACTCGACCTTGCGATTATCCGGGCACTGCACGTGGCGAAAAGTATTCTCAATGCTTTCGAACCACTGAAGAAGCCCAGTTGCTCCTTCAGAACCACTAAACTTGAGTGGTTTAGCCTGGTTGAAATCCTTGTATTTGCATAGCACATTGTTGTTGTTGTTGGCTTGGTTCCATTGAGCAAAGAGGTTTGGGAATTGAGCAGCCATTTGCTGCGCAATGATTTCTGCCAGCTCGGCAGTCTCTATCTGGCTTTCGCGTCGAGGAGGCATTGTCTAAAAGAGGAAACATGAAAGGAAACGAGTGAGAGAATTTAGATGAAAAGAATGAGATGAAACAAATCTGATGAAAGCAAGGATAGTGGTCATTTGTTTGTTACTACAAAGCAACGAACGACCTTGGTGATTAGTCAAAGTAAATAGGTTAAAAAATAATGTATCGCGAAGACATGCTCGCCTATAAGTGAACACTCATCCCAAGAATTCCCAGGTAAGCACAACTGGTCTCGCGTCTGATGAGATGTATACGAAGTGCTTGCCTAGACAGAAAACCCAGAATACAGGCATTCACCCTTCCAGTTTGCACGTGTTCACATTATTTAAAACCCAAAACCTTGACGAGATTTTGAAAATTCAAAGGGGTTCAAAACCATATAACAGAGGGTTCAAAACCTTACAATAGAGGGTTCAAAACCTAGAAATTAATCATCCTAGAACAGATGATTAGTTTTCAAAGCGGTTTTGAAATTTATGTTCTTGTTATGGTCGTCGCCTAAGGATAGGTGACGGTATTGTTTTATGACTAAACGCAAGTAAACTCGCGTTAGGGTCCTAAGAAGGTTATAGACTAGGTCAAAGCATTACTAATTACTAATAACCTAATTCCCTATAACCATTGGCTCTGATACCATCTTTCTGTCACACCCCGACCGCGTAAAACAACAAATCGCGGCGGAAACATCGGGGCGTGTTGCAACAGAATTAATGTTTCATAACCATGGATATCAAAAGTGTTTCGTTTTATTAAACATTGAGTAATTACATCGTCTGGAAATCTAAATACACTATTTAAACATAGTCTATCATTGTTATTGAGTCACTAAGGCCTTGTCCAGTCCTATGTGAGCATGCATCTTATCAATCGATATCATCCAACAATACCTGAAACATATGTGAAAACGAGGTCAGCAAAGAAATGCTGGCGAGTACATAGGTTTTGTGAAAAATAAGATTCATGACTTCTGTTTAAGAAAATGTTTAGTCATGAACCTTGTAATTTGCTTTGTCTTTGTAAATCATTTGAAAAATAATAAGTTCGGATGATAAGTATAAATAAGAAAATAATGCATGATTAAATGAATAACCATGTAAAATGAGTTTGTGTAAGATAAGTTGTTTGTAAATCAATGTCTTGTGAAAAGTATGTTACTTGTATAAAATGTTCTATGTCTCAAACTGAAATGATTCAAATAACGCTACAATATGTAATACCATACAAACACTTATATATAGGAAGTACCAGCGGCGTATCCACCATGCTTGTATCATATTACACCCGCATCGTTACTTAATCATTTACTCAAACCAAACCAACCAACGTAAGAAGTCTATGTTTAAATCAATTGTCAAATGTATTGAGTAATATGTCAAAGTGTTCATGTCAAGATGTAAATCATATCAAAATGTCTATGTCAAATGTCCATGTCAAATGTCTACGTCAAAATGTCATGTATGGCAAGTGAAATGTCTCAACTAAACCATATGCACAAAAACAAAGTATTGAAGTAAAACTTGGTTTAAATCAAAGTTATGTTTTGTGGAAAATACATGATCAAATGTCAATCATGTACAAATGTTTACCCAATCGTTAACCCATTTTGTAATATCGTTCTAGTCGTTCTTGTTTTAATTGTGAAACTACTTTATGGTCGATTCTCTAATAACATTCAAACCTTCTTGACTCGTTCATCGTTCCAACTCGCTCTCGTTCTCGTTCTTAACAAACCCTTACCAAAGGGTAAATTAATAATTACAGATTCAGTCGTTACCCAAAATACCCACACATAACCATGGGTATAGAGAACAACGGGATTTGTCAGATCCTATGGTACCATAACCTAATACTGGTCGGCTTGATCATTGCTAATGAATGTCATCGGTCATGTAAACTACAACCAACAAGTTCGTTCACTTTATTGAAATTGTTATTAGTTTTTGAAATCATTGTATTCGTTCTTGAAATCATTGTATTCGTTCTTGAAATCATTGTATTCGTTCTTGAAATCATTGTTAGCGTTCTTGAAATAATTGTAATTGTTCGTGAAACCACATTGTAATTGTTCTCGAAACCATTGATAAAACATTTAGCACATATGAGTCACCCCAAAACAGTTGAAAACAGTAAAAGAGGGGAATAATGTACTCGCCTGGGAGTGCTTAGGAGTCTTGAACAACTATCAAGTAAGCTAGAGGAGTCCCGGAAATCAAACGGTACCTAACATAGGTAACTACATAATTAACCCGGACCTAAATCGGAAGATCGGGTAGCATTAGGGTTTGTAAACCAAACGAGTGTAGAGACTCATGTCATTTGGTTTAACAAAGCCTACATACTAAATGAAACTTAACCTAAGTGTCTACGACCCATTACGACCCGTTTAGGTAGCTTATGCTACTTTAACGCGTCGTTCGCGTGAAACGCGTTCGGACCGTCTAACTAGTCCTATGACAAGTGTTATATGCCTAAACATGTTACATAATCAGTTATGTGACAAAAGTTTAGGTTACATATGCTTAATTACCAATTATACATGAAAAGGGTATTCTGGTAATTTACCTAAGGCATATAAACTACTTATCATACAACTACTTAAACGATGTGACCATAGGGTATAACCTCGGAAGGTTATGCCCTATACTAGGGTCACCTAATGTATTTGGTCGGATCCTAATGATCGACCAAACTGGGTCGGGTTCGAAGGTATAAGCGATTTATCAGATCGCTTACCCTACGACCCTAGACAACGTGGTAATCAGTAGGCATAGTCCCAAGGGACTATAACCAACGTGATTACACTCACGTTGCGAAGTTCAAACGAACTTCGCATTGACCATTACTGGTCAACGCTGAAAGTCAAACAAAGTTTGACTTTCTGACTCGAAAAGCAATAAAATAAGGAAAAGAACGAAAGAAGACTTACGAAGGGTCCCCGAATGCTAACCTCGATTCAAAAATCTCAGGTATGAAACAATAGTTTCAACTTAGAGTTTCTCAAATCAAAGTTCTAGTGATTTTAGCAATGGGGGTGGATGGGTATTTATAGGAATACCCGAACCGTTAAGATCGTTTCATGGAAAACGTGCCTTAATCCCATCCGTACATGTGTTGAAATGTCATGGTGTTTAGGTGTTTAAATTCCATCCATACATGTGTTGAAATGTCATGGTGTTTAGGTGTTTAAATTCCATCCATACATGTGTTGAAATGTCATGGTGTTTAGGTGTTTAAATTCCATCCATACATGTGTTGAAATGTCATGGTGTTTAGGTGTTTAAATTCCATCCATACATGTGTTGCAAAGTCATGGTGTTTAGGTGTTTAAATTCCATCCTTATCCGCTGACTAAGCATTGTTAGAATGTGTGGTTGTGAATTAAACAACGGCTAATACATCGAATCTGGTCCCGAATGCGAAAAACGATCCAAATGACGTGACGAATGGATTTTTCTTATGGCGAACACTAAAATAAAATATTTTAGTGCTTACATAAATTTTTGGATGTCCGGATGTATTCAGAACGTAAGTTATGCGCGAAAATGCAAACTTGTGCACTTTTTGACACTTTTAGTCCCTGAATGACCCAAAAGTTTATTTTAGCACACCGAACCCCTCAAAGCCTATTTCTAACCTATGTAAAGGATATTTATGGTATGTTTAACTTATGTTCATGTTCCGGAAGGTCTGTTTTAGTTCAAATTGGCATACTTTCGCAGTTTGTCAACTTTAGTCCCTGTAAGCGAGTTAACTTGTTTTCGGCATACCAAACCTTCCAAAACTTATTTCTAAGTTATGTAAAGGTTATTTAAGGTATGTTAAGCCTATTTCACTATTCCGGAGTGTTCGTTGCATTAAACTGGTTATATTTACGCATCGGTGCGCGTATAACCTTCCAGAAAGCGATTTAGAGCTTGAAATCGAACAAAAATTTGATATGTGCAAATGATACACATATTTTTACAAATCCCAAGTATGAAATACAATATTTCATTGGTTTGGTATTTGTTTGATGGCCGTGGAGGCACAGGTGTTACAGTCTCCCCTACTTTAGGAAATTTCGTCCCGAAATTTATTTAGAGGAAACTTGTGAGAGTTTAAAACATGAAGTTGAAAAGATCGAACAACATTGGTTAGGGTTCTTGAACTTCTAGTAACCTTAATAACATTATGTTTGCAATGTAAGAGGGACACTTATATACAAGTATATAAAGCGTCATTGGTGCGTCCACCGTACCTCCATTACATCGTTCTCATTTCGTTATTGTTGTCACTATCGGTTCTTACACATAATAAATCTTACTGTGTTTCTGTGCACTAAATTTCATAATTATGTACGCGTCCATAATCAGAAAATTCCTTGCACCGTTCACCCAGTCTATTTTATAATGTATAGGGGAAAACCAAATGAACAATCCTGTGATGAGTGTGACTAGACCGCCATAGAGTCCTTTTAATTAAATCAATAAATGATCTAAATAGACTATCAAGGAGTCTGTCTAGCTACATCACTAGATGTCGTTCTTTAACCAAATTGTGAATCAATCTTTTTTTTTTTTTTTGATTAGACCACTAAAGGGTCTCTTATGAATCATGGAGTAGTACTATATAATCCAAGGGTCTTAACTATTAAATAGAAGCCCATTTAAGGATTAAAGGTAGTACCTTTTTGAATATCCTGCTACGAATCCCTCATATGAAGATATGAAAGATTCTGCGAGGATTTTGATAACGAATATCCAGAGTATTAAAAACACAAAAAAAAAATGCATAAAAGAAAACATAAGATGAATAAACACATAGTTACATAATTGCATACTCGTTCAATCGCATAATCGTTCAATTTGCCCTATAATTTGTTATCTTTGGACACGGGTATTTAAAGCATACCAGAAACCCAATCCGTGGGTTTCCTTTGGCACTTTAAATATTTTCAAGAATCTAACTATGAAGATAGGAAGATCTTAAAAGGAATTCGGTTTGTCCTAATTGAGTTGTTTTGTACATTTTAAAGTGTACAAGGAATTCAATCAGGGCTCCGATGTCAATGAAGGTGTTGATCGTGATCGGCTCAGGACATGAATAGATCAAGATGTCATCAATAATAACAATGACGATCTGATCCAAAAAGGCTTGCAGAATCCATTTATTAAGTTCTTGAAGATGGCTGGAGTATTTGTCAACCTAAAAGGCATGACTGTAAACTCGTAATGGCCATACTTCATGCAAAAAAAAAAAACCGTTTTGGGAATATCTTCTTCGAGAATACAAAGTTGATGATACCCAAAACGCAAATCGATCTTGGAAAAGCATGAACGCTATGCAGTTGATCGGAGAAATCGTTGATTTAAGGTAGGGGATATCGATTCTTGATGGTAAGCTTACTAGGCTTACGTTAATCGATATACATTCGAAAAGATCCATTTTTCTTTTCACAAGGAGAACAGGAGTTTCTCCAAGGTGAAAAGTTCGGACGGATGAATCCTTTATCAGACAACTCTTGAAGCTGTTTTGATAATTCTTGCATCTCGAACGGTGCAAGACGATAAAATACTTTAGATTTAAAAGAAACCAGTGTTTGAGGTTCTTAGGGAGATCTCAAGTGATCGTAAAAATGACAGAACCACATGAGTAGTTTTGTCTTTGTGTTGACATCACAAGGTTGAATCAAACATTCATACAATTGCATTAGTTAGAAAATAAAACCACAAATTTTTATTTATATAACAACCGCATTGTCTTTAAATGTTACAAGATACCAACCAGAGGAAAAACAAAATACTAATTGTTCACTCCTTCATCAATGAGTGCCTCATTGATGTTAAACACTCGACCATGTGCTGGATTCACATTGACGTTGACATTCGCATTTGGGTTTGCGTTAGCATTTGCATTCACCAGTCTTGGGCAGTTGTGGCGGAAGTGACCAATCTCTCCGCAGTTGAAACATGAACCCAGTGGAAATCTCGCAGCATTCCCTTGAACCGGAGCTTGAACCTGAGCAGCCTGATTTTGTCCCAAACGACAAATCTTGGCCAAATGCCCAAGTTTACCACACGTCGTCCATTGCCAGCAAGCTTGTTGTACTGCGTGATGACCGTTGCAGCGTGCACAATAAGGTGCGGTACCGGCATATGCTTTCTTTGCAGGTGGCTGAGCTGGTTGGTTCCGCGGGTTCTGTGCAGTCTGTGCTGTAACAGCAAAATTTTGGGCACCCTTTCGCTTCTTTGATTTCTTTGACGTCTCACCTTCCTTACCCTTCTTGTTTTGGCCTTTCTTGCTATCCTCCTTGTCAGCTGACTGTTTCTTGCCCTTGTCACCCTTCCTGTGTAACTTGTTCTTTCGAATCTGCGACTCAGTCAATGTCGCTGATAACTCGATCGCCTGACGGAGTGTGGCAGGGTTACTACCAGTAAGGATGTCTTGTACCGAGTCAGGTAGGCCGTCGATGTACCTTTCGATAGCTATGTCAAGTGGGGTAACCATTGTAGGGCAAAGCAGACTCAGCTCCTCAAACCTATCAGTATACGCCCTGTGCTCACCACTATCTTGCTTCAACTCATCAAATTCCTTCTCCAAAGCTCGCTGCTCATGACGAGGACAGAATTCCCTCATCATCAGAGCCCTAAGTTCAGCCCAGGTCTGTGCGAGAGCAACTTCCGCACCTCGGTCTCTCATTACCCCATTCCACCATGTAAGAGCCCTCTTCTGAAACACGCTCGAGGAGAACTCGACCTTGCGATTATCCGGGCACTGCACGTGGCGAAAAGTATTCTCAATGCTTTCGAACCACTGAAGAAGCCCAGTTGCTCCTTCAGAACCACTAAACTTGAGTGGTTTAGCCTGGTTGAAATCCTTGTATTTGCATAGCACATTGTTGTTGTTGTTGGCTTGGTTCCATTGAGCAAAGAGGTTTGGGAATTGAGCAGCCATTTGCTGCGCAATGATTTCTGCCAGCTCGGCAGTCTCTATCTGGCTTTCGCGTCGAGGAGGCATTGTCTAAAAGAGGAAACATGAAAGGAAACGAGTGAGAGAATTTAGACGAAAAGAATGAGATGAAACAAATCTGATGAAAGCAAGGATAGTGGTCATTTGTTTGTTACTACAAAGCAACGAACGACCTTGGTGATTAGTCAAAGTAAATAGGTTAAAAAATAATGTATCGCGAAGACATGCTCGCCTATAAGTGAACACTCATCCAAAGTAAATAGGTACGTCAGCATAAAAATGCCTGTGAGATACATAGGTTTTGTGAAAATAGGTTCCATGACTTATGTTTTGAGAAAATGTTTAGTCATGAACCTTGTAATTTGCTTTGTTTTGTAAATCATTTGAAAAACAATGAGTTCAGATGATATGTATAAAATAAGTGAATAATGTATGGTTACATGAATAACCATAGTAAAATGGGTATGTATAAGATAAGTTGTTTGTAAAACAATGTCTTGTGAAAAGTATGTTATTTGTATAAAATGTTACATGTCTCAAACTGAAATGATTCAAATAACGCTACGATATGTAATACCATACAAACACTTATATATAGGAAGTACCAGTGGCGTATCCACCATGCTTGTATCATATTACACACCCATCGTTACTTAATCACTTAATCAAACCAAACCAACCAATGTAAGAAGTCTATGTTTAAATCAATTGTCAAATGTATTGGGTAATATGTCAAAGTGTTCATGTCAAGATGTAAATTATATCAAAATGTCTATGTCAAATATCCATGTCAAATGTCTATGTCAAACATCCATGTCAAACGTCTATGTCAAGATGTCATGTATGGCAAGTGAAATGTCTTAACTAAACCATATGCACAAAAACAAAGTATTGAAGTAAACTTGGTTTAAATCAAAGTTATGTTTTGTGGGAAATGCATGATCAAATGTCAATCATGTTAAAGTGTCTATGTCAAAATGTCATGTAAAACGATGTACTAAGTAATGCACACAATTGGGCACACCTAGCATGAAATGTCATAAAATCATGTACTATAATGTACTAACGAACATAGCAGGTATATGATGTGAAAACAGGAAAGCTTGAAAGTAACAAGTAGGCATATGTGTTTCACCCCAAAACAGTTTGGAAAACAGTAAAAGAGGGGTCTATGTACTCACTTGAGATTGCTCAGTAGTCCTTGAGTAACAACTAAACAATGCTAGAGATCGCGGATATCAAACGGCACCTAGTATAGGTAGCTACATTAATAAACCGGACCTAAATCGGAAGATCGGGTAGCATTAGGGTTTGTAAACCAAACGAGTGTAGAGACTCGTGTCATTTGGTGTAACAAAGCCTACATACTAAATGAAACTTAACCTGAGTGATTTCGACCCATTACGACCCGTTTAGGTAGCTTATGCTACTTTAACGCGTTGTTCGCGTGAAACGCGTTCGGACCGTCTAACTAGTCCTATGACAAGTGTTATATGCCTAAACATGTTACATAATCAGTTATGTGACAAAAGTTTAGGTTACATATGCTTAATTACCAATTATACATGAAAAGGGTATTCTGGTAATTTACCTAAGGCATATAAACTACTTATCATACAACTACTTAAACGAAGCGACCCTAAGGTATAACCTCGGAAGGTTATTCCCTATATACTATGGTCACCTAATGTGTTTGGTCGGATCCTAATGATCGACCAAACTGGGTCGGGTTCGAGGTATAAGCGATTCATTAGATCGCTTACCCTACGACCCTAGACAACGTGGTAATCAGTGGGCATAGTCCCAAGGGACTATGACCAACGTGATTACACTCACGTTGCGAAGTTCAAAAGAACTTCGCATTGACCATTACTGGTCAACGCTGAAAGTCAAACAAAGTTTGACTTTCGGACTCGAAAAGCAATAAAATAAGGAAAAGAACGAAAGAATACTTACGAAGGGTCCCCGAATGCTAATCCCGATTCAAGAATCTCAGGTATGAAACAATGGTTTCAACTTAGAGGTTCTCAAATCAGAATTCTAGTGATTTTAGCAATGGGGGGTATGGGGTATTTATAGGAATACCCGAACCGTTAAGATCGTTTCATGGAAAACGTGCCTTAATCCCATCCGTACATGTGTTGCAAAGTTATGGTGTTTAGGTGTTTAAATTCCATCCATACATGTGTTGCAAAGTTATGGTGTTTAGGTGTTTAAATTCCATCCATACATGTGTTGCAAAGTTATGGTACCAAAATTCCATCCTTATCCGCTGACTAAGCAAGTTTAGAATGTGTGGTTGTGAATTAAACAACGGCTAATACATCGAATCTGGTCCCGAATGCGAAAAACGAACCAAATGACGCGACGAATGGATTTTTCTTATGGCGAACACTAAAATAAAATATTTTAGTGCTTACATAAATTTTTGGATGTCCGGATGTATTCAGAACGTAAGTTATGCGCGAAAATGCAAACTTGTGCACTTTTTGACACTTTTAGTCCCTGAATGACCCAAAAGTTTATTTTAGCACACCGAACCCCTCAAAGCCTATTTCTAAGCTATGTAAAGGATATTTATGGTATGTTTAACTTATGGTCATGTTCCGGAAGGTCTGTTACAGTTCAAATTGGCATACTTTCGCAGTTTGTCAACTTTAGTCCCTGTAAGCGATTAAACTTGATTTCACCACACCAAACCTTCCAAAACTTATATATAAGTTATGTAAAGGTTATTCAAGGTATGTTAAGCCTATTTCACTATTCCGGAGTGTTCGTTGGATTAAACTGGTTATATTTACGCATTAGTGCGCGTATAACCTTCCAGAAAGCGATTTAGAGTTTGAAATCGAACAAGAGTTGATATGTGCAAAAGATACACATATTTATACAAGTCCAAAGTATGAAATACAATATTTCATTGGTTTGGCATTTGTTTGATGGTTGAAATGACACAGGTGTTACAGTCTCCCCTACTTTAGGAAATTTCGTCCCGAAATTAATTCGTAGGAGTCTATTTGTGACTTTGTGTTGAATAACCATCAAAGATGAACAAGACGTAATCCTGTAATTTCTCTTTAACGAACATTTTTCAGAAATGAAAAATGAACAGAGTTATTCTCAACAGGCATTCTTTAGAAACAAAAATGAACAGAATAGTCATTTTCCACAACATCTTCAGAAACAAAAATGAACAGAATAGTCATTTTACATCTTCAGAAACAGAATGAACAGAATAGTCATTTTACATCTTCAGAAACAAAAATGAACGGAATAGTCATTTTACATCTTCAGAAACAAAAATGAACGGAATAGTCATTTTACATCTTCAGAAACAAAAAAGAACGGAATAGTCATTTTACATCTTCAGAAACAAAAATGAACGGAATAGTCATTTTACATCTTCAGAAACAAAAATGAACGGAATAGCCATTTTACATCTTCAGAAACAAAAATGAACGGAATAGTCATTTTACATCTTCAGAAACAAAAATGAACGGAATAGTCTCTAGACACATGACAAAATTTGCTGTGGTTTCCGTGCACTGAATTTCATAATTATGTATGCATCCATAATTACGCAATTCCTTGCATAGTCCGCACAATTTGTCTGAAATGTGAAGGGGAGGAAAAATCAAACCTGATGATGAGTGTGACTAAACTACCATAGGGTCCTTTTAATTAGATCGACAAAGGATCCTTTTAAATTAGGCCACGAAGGAGTCCTTTCAGCTATATCATCACATGATATTCCTAACCAGATTTTTGGATCAATCTGTTTACCTAGACCTCTCAGGGTCTAATTATGGAATGGTACAATATAATCCAAGGGTCTTTACTATTACGTACAAGCCCGTTGAGGATTTAATATAGCACCCAAAGATATGGAAGATTCTACGAGGATTTGGATGACAAGAATTTGGATCACACCAAAAACATAAAAGGGAACACATAAGCACATAATCACATAATTGTTTAACTTGATCTTTACTTTGTTATCTTTGGACACGGATATTTAAAGCACACCAGGAATCCAATCCGTGGATTCCATGCGGCACTTAAATCATTAGAATCTAACTATGAAGATAGGAAGATCTAAATAAGAATTCGGCTTTGTCCTTATTGAATGGTAATGTTCGTATTAAGGCATACGAATAATTCAATTAAAGGCTCCGATTTGAGTGATATTCATCCACAAGGATCTGATTATGAGGATAGAAAGATCCTTTATGGATTTTGAAATTTGTGTAACGAGAGGTGCTTCGACACCTTGCACTAGGCGTGCTTAAGTCGATACACAAAGTAGAAAGTTCATGAGGTTGAGGTGCTAGATATGCCAAGGCGACATATGAAGCAGAACTTGAAAGTTAAGTAGCAACAGGGTTTGCAACTGCTTTGCTTTGAACAGCAAAGCGACACATGTTAACCAAATGTCTCCATCGTCCACCGTGGGTACATTTGTAACATGGTATTTGATTTGAAATATGACGATGGCATTGATTGCACCAAGGAGCAGTTCCCTTATACAGCTTCATCCCTGAGGCGTGTCATGGTGATAGCTAAGTCAACGGTCCTCTGGAGTAAGTCGCCTATTCGCTGGGAAATTGCAGCACCTGGTTCGGACATTGTTGTTGCGATGAAGAAGCATCTTGAAGATAACGAAAGGCATAGGAGGAAACAAGCGAAAGATAGTCAAAAGAAAATGACAAGGCATGCAGATTGTGACCATTTGTTTGTTACCAAAGGCAAACAAATGAGACAGTGACTAATCAAAGTAAGCAGGTCAATATAATGTATCGCGAAGACATGCTCGCCTATAAGTGAACACTCATCCCAAGAATTCCCAGGTAAGCACAACTGGTCTCGCGTCTGATGAGATGTATACGAAGTGCTTGCCTAGCCAGAAAACCCAGAATACAGGCATTCACCCTTCCAGTTTGCACGTGTTCACATTATTTAAAACCCAAAACCTTGACGAGATTTTGAAAACTCAAAGGGGTTCAAAACCGTATAACAGAGGGTTCAAAACCTAGTAATCAATCATCCTAGAACAGATGATTAGTTTTCAAAGCGGTTTCGAAAATTATGTTCTTGTTGTGGTAGTCGCCTAAGGATAGGTGACGGTATTGTTTTATGACTAAACGCAAGTAAACTCGCGTTAGGGTCCTAAGAAAGTTATAGACTAGGTCAAAGCATTACTAATAACCTAATTCCCTATAACCATTGGCTCTGATACCATCTTTTCTTCTTTTCTGTCACACCCCGACCACGTGGAACATACAAAACGTGGCAGAAACGTCGGGGAGTGTTGTAACAGAATTAATTGTTTCAAATCCATGGCAATTGAAGTTTCGTTTTATTGATTAAAGTGTTACAATGTCTTATCAAACTAGGAAATACAACATAATTAACTAGTCTTGCATCTTTTATTGTCACTAAAGCCCAAGTCTGCCTATATGTATCTTGATCATCTTATGCAACAGTTCCTGAAAAACACATGTGAAAATAGGTACGTCAGCATAAAAATGCCTGTGAGATACATAGGTTTTGTGAAAATAGGTTCCATGACTTATGTTTTGAGAAAATGTTTAGTCATGAACCTTGTAATTTGCTTTGTTTTGTAAATCATTTGAAAAACAATGAGTTCAGATGATATGTATAAAATAAGTGAATAATGTATGGTTACATGAATAACCATAGTAAAATGGGTATGTATAAGATAAGTTGTTTGTAAAACAATGTCTTGTGAAAAGTATGTTATTTGTATAAAATGTTATATGTCTCAAACTGAAATGATTCAAATAACGCTACGATATGTAATACCATACAAACACTTATATATAGGAAATACCAGCGGCGTATCCACCATGCTTGTATCATATTACACACCCATCGTTACTTAATCACTTAATCAAACCAAACCAACCAATGTAAGAAGTCTATGTTTAAATCAATTGTCAAATGTATTGGGTAATATGTCAAAGTGTTCATGTCAAGATGTAAATTATATCAAAATGTCTATGTCAAATATCCATGTCAAATGTCTATGTCAAACATCCATGTCAAACGTCTATGTCAAGATGTCTTGTATGGCAAGTGAAATGTCTTAACTAAACCATATGCACAAAAACAAAGTATTGAAGTAAACTTGGTTTAAATCAAAGTTATGTTTTGTGGGAAATGCATGATCAAATGTCAATCATGTTAAAGTGTCTATGTCAAAATGTCATGTAAAACGATGTACTAAGTAATGCACACAATTGGGCACACCTAGCATGAAATGTCATAAAATCATGTACTATAATGTACTAACGAACATAGCAGGTATATGATGTGAAAACAGGAAAGCTTGAAAGTAACAAGTAGGCACATGTGTTTCACCCCAAAACAGTTTGGAAAACAGTAAAAGAGGGGTCTATGTACTCACTTGAGATTGCTCAGTAGTCCTTGAGTAACAACTAAACAATGCTAGAGATCGCGGATATCAAACGGCACCTAGTATAGGTAGCTACATTAATAAACCGGACCTAAATCGGAAGATCGGGTAGCATTAGGGTTTGTAAACCAAACGAGTGTAGAGACTCGTGTCATTTGGTGTAACAAAGCCTACATACTAAATGAAACTTAACCTGAGTGATTTCGACCCATTACGACCCGTTTAGGTAGCTTATGCTACTTTAACGCGTTGTTCGCGTGAAACGCGTTCGGACCGTCTAACTAGTCCTATGACAAGTGTTATATGCCTAAACATGTTACATAATCAGTTATGTGACAAAATTTTAGGTTACATATGCTTAATTACCAATTATACATGAAAAGGGTATTCTGGTAATTTACCTAAGGCATATAAACTACTTATCATACAACTACTTAAACGAAGCGACCCTAAGGTATAACCTCGGAAGGTTATTCCCTATATACTATGGTCACCTAATGTGTTTGGTCGGATCCTAATGATCGACCAAACTGGGTCGGGTTCGAGGTATAAGCGATTCATTAGATCGCTTACCCTACGACCCTAGACAACGTGGTAATCAGTGGGCATAGTCCCAAGGGACTATGACCAACGTGATTACACTCACGTTGCGAAGTTCAAAAGAACTTCGCATTGACCATTACTGGTCAACGCTGAAAGTCAAACAAAGTTTGACTTTCGGACTCGAAAAGCAATAAAATAAGGAAAAGAACGAAAGAATACTTACGAAGGGTCCCCGAATGCTAATCCCGATTCAAGAATCTCAGGTATGAAACAATGGTTTCAACTTAGAGGTTCTCAAATCAGAATTCTAGTGATTTTAGCAATGGGGGGTATGGGGTATTTATAGGAATACCCGAACCGTTAAGATCGTTTCATGGAAAACGTGCCTTAATCCCATCCGTACATGTGTTGCAAAGTTATGGTGTTTAGGTGTTTAAATTCCATCCATACATGTGTTGCAAAGTTATGGTGTTTAGGTGTTTAAATTTCATCCATACATGTGTTGCAAAGTTATGGTACCAAAATTCCATCCTTATCCGCTGACTAAGCAAGTTTAGAATGTGTGGTTGTGAATTAAACAACGGCTAATACATCGAATCTGGTCCCGAATGCGAAAAACGAACCAAATGACGCGACGAATGGATTTTTCTTATGGCGAACACTAAAATAAAATATTTTAGTGCTTACATAAATTTTTGGATGTCCGGATGTATTCAGAACGTAAGTTATGCGCGAAAATGCAAACTTGTGCACTTTTTGACACTTTTAGTCCCTGAATGACCCAAAAGTTTATTTTAGCACACCGAACCCCTCAAAGCCTATTTCTAAGCTATGTAAAGGATATTTATGGTATGTTTAACTTATGGTCATGTTCCGGAAGGTCTGTTACAGTTCAAATTGGCATACTTTCGTAGTTTGTCAACTTTAGTCCCTGTAAGCGATTAAACTTGATTTCACCACACCAAACCTTCCAAAACTTATATATAAGTTATGTAAAGGTTATTCAAGGTATGTTAAGCCTATTTCACTATTCCGGAGTGTTCGTTGGATTAAACTGGTTATATTTACGCATTAGTGCGCGTATAACCTTCCAGAAAGCGATTTAGAGTTTGAAATCGAACAAGAGTTGATATGTGCAAAAGATACACATATTTATACAAGTCCAAAGTATGAAATACAATATTTCATTGGTTTGGCATTTGTTTGATGGTTGAAATGACACAGGTGTTACACGTGTTCACATTATTTAAAACCCAAAACCTTGACGAGATTTTGAAAATTCAAAGGGGTTCAAAACCATATAACAGAGGGTTCAAAACCTTACAATAGAGGGTTCAAAACCTAGAAATTAATCATCCTAGAACAGATGATTAGTTTTCAAAGCGGTTTTGAAATTTATGTTCTTGTTATGGTCGTCGCCTAAGGATAGGTGACGGTATTGTTTTATGACTAAACGCAAGTAAACTCGCGTTAGGGTCCTAAGAAGGTTATAGACTAGGTCAAAGCATTACTAATTACTAATAACCTAATTCCCTATAACCATTGGCTCTGATACCATCTTTCTGTCACACCCCGACCGCGTAAAACAACAAATCGCGGCGGAAACATCGAGGCGTGTTGCAACAGAATTAATGTTTCATAACCATGGATATCAAAAGTGTTTCGTTTTATTAAACATTGAGTAATTACATCGTCTGGAAATCTAAATACACTATTTAAACATAGTCTATCATTGTTATTGAGTCACTAAGGCCTTGTCCAGTCCTATGTGAGCATGCATCTTATCAATCGATATCATCCAACAATACCTGAAACATATGTGAAAACGAGGTCAGCAAAGAAATGCTGGCGAGTACATAGGTTTTGTGAAAAATAAGATTCATGACTTCTGTTTAAGAAAATGTTTAGTCATGAACCTTGTAATTTGCTTTGTCTTTGTAAATCATTTGAAAAATAATAAGTTCGGATGATAAGTATAAATAAGAAAATAATGCATGATTAAATGAATAACCATGTAAAATGAGTTTGTGTAAGATAAGTTGTTTGTAAATCAATGTCTTGTGAAAAGTATGTTACTTGTATAAAATGTTCTATGTCTCAAACTGAAATGATTCAAATAACGCTACAATATGTAATACCATACAAACACTTATATATAGGAAGTACCAGCGGCGTATCCACCATGCTTGTATCATATTACACCCGCATCGTTACTTAATCATTTACTCAAACCAAACCAACCAACGTAAGAAGTCTATGTTTAAATCAATTGTCAAATGTATTGAGTAATATGTCAAAGTGTTCATGTCAAGATGTAAATCATATCAAAATGTCTATGTCAAATGTCCATGTCAAATGTCTACGTCAAAATGTCATGTATGGCAAGTGAAATGTCTCAACTAAACCATATGCACAAAAACAAAGTATTGAAGTAAAACTTGGTTTAAATCAAAGTTATGTTTTGTGGAAAATACATGATCAAATGTCAATCATGTACAAATGTTTACCCAATCGTTAACCCATTTTGTAATATCGTTCTAGTCGTTCTTGTTTTAATTGTGAAACTACTTTATGGTCGATTCTCTAATAACATTCAAACCTTCTTGACTCGTTCATCGTTCCAACTCGCTCTCGTTCTCGTTCTTAACAAACCCTTACCAAAGGGTAAATTAATAATTACAGATTCAGTCGTTACCCAAAATACCCACACATAACCATGGGTATAGAGAACAACGGGATTTGTCAGATCCTATGGTACCATAACCTAATACTGGTCGGCTTGATCATTGCTAATGAATGTCATCGGTCATGTAAACTACAACCAACAAGTTCGTTCACTTTATTGAAATTGTTATTAGTTTTTGAAATCATTGTATTCGTTCTTGAAATCATTGTATTCGTTCTTGAAATCATTGTATTCGTTCTTGAAATCATTGTTAGCGTTCTTGAAATAATTGTAATTGTTCGTGAAACCACATTGTAATTGTTCTCGAAACCATTGATAAAACATTTAGCACATATGAGTCACCCCAAAACAGTTGAAAACAGTAAAAGAGGGGAATAATGTACTCGCCTGGGAGTGCTTAGGAGTCTTGAACAACTATCAAGTAAGCTAGAGGAGTCCCGGAAATCAAACGGTACCTAACATAGGTAACTACATAATTAACCCGGACCTAAATCGGAAGATCGGGTAGCATTAGGGTTTGTAAACCAAACGAGTGTAGAGACTCGTGTCATTTGGTTTAACAAAGCCTACATACTAAATGAAACTTAACCTAAGTGTCTACGACCCATTACGACCCGTTTAGGTAGCTTA
This sequence comes from Helianthus tuberosus, assembly GCA_030545235.1. Lineage (NCBI taxonomy): Eukaryota > Viridiplantae > Streptophyta > Magnoliopsida > Asterales > Asteraceae > Helianthus > Helianthus tuberosus. Next base: position 43,001,279 of record CM060426.1, on the reverse strand, counting down.
TGCTACTTTAACGCGTCGTTCGCGTGAAACGCGTTCGGACCGTCTAACTAGTCCTATGACAAGTGTTATATGCCTAAACATGTTACATAATCAGTTATGTGACAAAAGTTTAGGTTACATATGCTTAATTACCAATTATACATGAAAAGGGTATTCTGGTAATTTACCTAAGGCATATAAACTACTTATCATACAACTACTTAAACGATGTGACCATAGGGTATAACCTCGGAAGGTTATGCCCTATACTAGGGTCACCTAATGTATTTGGTCGGATCCTAATGATCGACCAAACTGGGTCGGGTTCGAAGGTATAAGCGATTTATCAGATCGCTTACCCTACGACCCTAGACAACGTGGTAATCAGTAGGCATAGTCCCAAGGGACTATAACCAACGTGATTACACTCACGTTGCGAAGTTCAAACGAACTTCGCATTGACCATTACTGGTCAACGCTGAAAGTCAAACAAAGTTTGACTTTCTGACTCGAAAAGCAATAAAATAAGGAAAAGAACGAAAGAAGACTTACGAAGGGTCCCCGAATGCTAACCTCGATTCAAAAATCTCAGGTATGAAACAATAGTTTCAACTTAGAGTTTCTCAAATCAAAGTTCTAGTGATTTTAGCAATGGGGGTGGATGGGTATTTATAGGAATACCCGAACCGTTAAGATCGTTTCATGGAAAACGTGCCTTAATCCCATCCGTACATGTGTTGAAATGTCATGGTGTTTAGGTGTTTAAATTCCATCCATACATGTGTTGAAATGTCATGGTGTTTAGGTGTTTAAATTCCATCCATACATGTGTTGAAATGTCATGGTGTTTAGGTGTTTAAATTCCATCCATACATGTGTTGAAATGTCATGGTGTTTAGGTGTTTAAATTCCATCCATACATGTGTTGAAATGTCATGGTGTTTAGGTGTTTAAATTCCATCCATACATGTGTTGCAAAGTCATGGTGTTTAGGTGTTTAAATTCCATCCTTATCCGCTGACTAAGCATTGTTAGAATGTGTGGTTGTGAATTAAACAACGGCTAATACATCGAATCTGGTCCCGAATGCGAAAAACGATCCAAATGACGTGACGAATGGATTTTTCTTATGGCGAACACTAAAATAAAATATTTTAGTGCTTACATAAATTTTTGGATGTCCGGATGTATTCAGAACGTAAGTTATGCGCGAAAATGCAAACTTGTGCACTTTTTGACACTTTTAGTCCCTGAATGACCCAAAAGTTTATTTTAGCACACCGAACCCCTCAAAGCCTATTTCTAAGCTATGTAAAGGATATTTATGGTATGTTTAACTTATGGTCATGTTCCGGAAGGTCTGTTTTAGTTCAAATTGGCATACTTTCGCAGTTTGTCAACTTTAGTCCCTGTAAGCGAGTTAACTTGTTTTCGGCATACCAAACCTTCCAAAACTTATTTATAAGTTATGTAAAGGTTATTTAAGGTATGTTAAGCCTATTTCACTATTCCGGAGTGTTCGTTGCATTAAACTGGTTATATTTACGCATCGGTGCGCGTATAACCTTCCAGAAAGCGATTTAGAGCTTGAAATCGAACAAAAATTTGATATGTGCAAATGATACACATATTTTTACAAATCCCAAGTATGAAATACAATATTTCATTGGTTTGGTATTTTTTTGATGGCCGTGGAGGCACAGGTGTTACATGCATAGAACTTTGCTCAGGGTATGCTTAGATTAACGTAACACTATTGCATGAGAACACTTGTGTGCTTACTCTCTTCTGTCATCGCACTATTCGCGAACCTCTCTCACTTATGTTATCTTTGCTATGAAGATCATGTCTGGACGTATCAACATGACACAAGCCCAATTGACGGCTCTCATTAACGAGCGAGTTGCTGCGGCACTTGCAGCCGCACAAGCAGGAGGTATACCCTGCAGTTGTAACTCACACTAGGATCTTTAGATCCTACACTCCTAAACCAACTTTTTTGTTTAACTTTGTCCTGATTCTTATACACAATAGGTCAACCATCTATTTGCACCTTCAAAACTTTCATGGACTGTCGTCCTACTACTTTTAGTGGCACGGAAGGAGCGGTTGGACTTCTCCGTTGGTTTGAAAAGCTCGAGTCCGTTTTTGAGATGTGTGAATGCCCTGAGGCTCGCAGGGTGAAGTACGCCACTGGTACTCTAGAAGGCATTGCGCTGACTTGGTGGAATGCGCAAGTTCAGATATTAGGGTTGGCTGTTGCTAACGCCACACCCTGGAATGATTTCAAGGATTTGATCAAAGAGGAATACTGTAGCCGTGATGACATTCATAAGCTGGAGGTAGAGTTTTACCACTTGAAAATGACGGGGTCAGAAATTGAAGCGTACACCAGAAGATCGAATGAGTTGGCTATTCTGTGTCCTACTATGGTAGACCCTCCCATTAAGCGTATCAAACTGTATCTCAATGGTCTGGTGCCGGAGATTCAAAGTCACGTAACCTCAGCGAATCTTGGCACCATTCAACAGATCGTCAAGTTAGCTCATCGCCTCACCGATCAGGCAGTGGAACAGAACAGGCTGCCTAAACGTGTCAGCGCTACTACTACCGCTACCACTCCAGTTACTCCTGCTACTCCCAGTGACAACAAGCGGAAATGGGAAGGGGATTCCAGCAGGGGTTCAGCTACCGTACAGTCTCAAGCACAGCAGCAGCGCAAGACTAGTGATTACCAGAGTCCGAGTCAGCAATCGTCTGGTGGCCAGGGACAGAGTGGATATCGGGGAATTCACCCACTGTGTAACAGGTGCAACAGACACCACAGTGGTCAGTGTCGTAAAGGCCGCTGTCAGAGATGTCTAAGGGTAGGTCATGAAGCTAAAGATTGCAGAAGCTCAAGACCTGCGAATCAGAATCAGCAACAACAGCCACCAGCTCCACGAAACCAGCCACAGCAACAACAACAAGGAAATAAGGCATGCTTTCAGTGTGGGGCTGAAGGTCACTTCAAGCAGAACTGCCCCCAGTTAAACCAGAATCAGAATAACAACAACAATAATCAGGGCAATGGGAACAACAATGGGAGAAACAACAACGACAATGGTGCTAGGGGTCGTGCATTCGTGATTGGTCAGGGGGATGCAAGGAATGATCCTAATGTGGTTATGGGTAAGTTTCTTCTCGACGACTTTTATGTTACTGTATTATTTGATTCGGGTGCGGATACCAGTTATATGTCTCTGAAAGTTAGTCAAATGCTTAAACGCGCACCAACACTTTTGAACACCAAACATGTCGTAGAGCTAGCTAACGGTAAAAGTCTAGAAGCCACACACATAGTTCAGGGTTGTAATCTTATCCTCGCTGGTCAGACTTTCTCTATCGATCTCATTCCTATAACTCTGAGTAGTTTTGATATCGTCAATGGTATGGATTGGTTATCCCAACAACAAGCAGAGATCCTATGCAAGGAGAAGATCATTCGCATTTCCCGTACTGGAAAAGAACCTCTCGAAGTTCAAGGCGACAAGAGTGGTGTCGTGAGTGGCATCATCTCCTTCTTGAAGGCTCAGAAGTGTTTACGAAAGGGCCACACCGCTGTTTTAGCACTCGTTACTGATACATCGAAGAAAGAGAAAAAGATTGGGGATATTCCTGTAGTACGCGATTTTCCTCAAGTGTTTCCTGAAGAGTTACTTGGGCTACCGCCTCATCGTCAGGTCGAATTTTAGATCGAGCTAGCTCCAGGAGCAGCACCTATAGCTCGAGCACCTTATCGCTTAGCTCCAAATGAACTGGAAGAACTGTCTAAGCAATTGAAAGAACTCTTGGAAAAGGGTTTCATACGTCCTAGCTCTTCGCCCTGGGGAGCTCCAGTATTGTTTGTGAAGAAGAAAGACGGTACCTTTCGTATGTGCATAGACTATCGAGAACTGAACAAGGTGACCGTGAAGAATCGCTATCCTCTTCCACGCATCGACGACTTATTCGACCAGTTGCAAGGGTCGAGCTATTACTCGAAGATTGACCTGAGGTCAGGTTATCATCAATTGAGAGTCCGGGATGAGGACGTCTCCAAAACAGCATTCAGAACTCGCTACGGTCATTACGAGTTTTTGGTCATGCCATTCGGGCTAACGAACGCGCCTGCAGTTTTCATGGATCTTATGAACAGGGTGTGCAAACCTTATCTTGACAAGTTTGTTATTGTTTTCATCGACGACATCCTGATTTACTCGAAGAGTCGGGAGGAACACGAGCAGCACTTACGACTTATTTTGGAACTCCTTCGAACGGAACAGCTGTATGCTAAGTTTTCAAAATGCGACTTCTGGCTTCGTGAAGTCCACTTTCTAGGCCACGTGGTAAACAAGGATGGGATTCATGTCGATCCATCCAAGGTAGATTCGATCAAGAACTGGCCTGCACCTCGCACACCAACCGAAATACGCCAATTCTTGGGTTTGGCGGGTTATTACAGACGGTTCATCAAAGACTTTTCAAAGATTGCACAGCCGCTTACATTACTGACACAGAAAGGTGTTGCTTATCGTTGGGGTGATATACAGGAAACAGCGTTTCAGCACTTAAAGGATAGACTTTGCAGCGCACCTATTCTCTCATTGCCTGAAGGCACGGACGATTTTATAGTCTACTGTGACGCATCCATCCAAGTTCTTGGATGTGTGTTGATGCAACGGGATAAAGTTATCGCCTATGCTTCGCACCAACTTAAGATTCACGAACGGAATTACACTACACATGATCTAGAGCTGGGAGCTGTTATTTTTGCGCTCAAGATATGGCGACATTACCTGTATGGCACTAAGTGCACCATCTACACCGATCACAGGAGTCTCGAACATATCTTCAAGCAGAAAGAATTGAACATGCGACAACGTAGGTGGGTTGAACTACTGAACGATTACGAATGTGCTATAAAGTACCATCCGGGCAAAGCCAATGTGGTGGCCGACGCCCTCAGTCGAAAGGATACTACACCTAGGCGTGTACGAGCGTTGCAACTCACTATTCAGTCTAGTCTTCCTTCACAGATACGAGATGCTCAAGTAGAAGCATTGAAACCAGAAAATGTCAGGGCTGAAGCCCTACGCGGCTCAAGGCAACGATTAGAACAAAAGGCTGACGGAGCCTACTATGTAACAGGACGCATCTGGGTCCCACTCTATGGCAACTTACGCGAGCTTGTAATGGATGAAGCTCATAAGTCTCGCTACTCAGTACATCCTGGTTCGGATAAGATGTACCACGACTTGAAAACTACATATTGGTGGCCTAGCATGAAAGCTCACATAGCCACTTACGTTAGCAAGTGCTTGACTTGTGCGAGAGTTAAGGCGGAATGTCAGAAACCATCAGGCCCACTCCAACAACCTGAGATACCACAATGGAAATGGGAACAAATTTCCATGGATTTTGTTACTGGCCTACCTAGATCTTAGCGTGGGAATGATACTATTTGGGTGATCGTGGATCGACTCACAAAGTCTGCTCACTTCTTGGCTATTAAGGAAACGGATAAGTTCTCCACTCTAGCCGACGTATACCTTAAGGAAGTTGTTTCGAGGCACGGGGTGCCCACCTCTATTATCTCCGATCGTGATGCACGTTTTACTTCAGAACTGTGGCAAGCAATGCATAAATCTTTTGGCTCTCGATTAGACATGAGCACAGCCTATCACCCTCAGACAGATGGGCAGTCTGAGCGCACTATTCAAACTCTAGAAGACATGCTTCGGGCGTGCGTAATTGACTTTGGCAATGGCTGGGAAAAACATCTGCCACTTGTGGAATTTTCGTACAATAACAGCTACCACACCAGCATTAAAGCTGCTCCAACGGGCGTAAATGCCGATCACCTCTTTGTTGGGCAGAGGTGGGTGACAGTCAGATCACAGGTCCAGAAATGGTAGTTGATACTACTGAAAAGATTGCTCTAATACGACAACGCATGGCGGAAGCTCGTGACCGTCAGAAAGCATACGCAGATAAAGACAGGAAACTACTCGAGTTCCAGGTTGGGGATCGAGTGCTACTCAAAGTTTCACCCTGGAAGGGTGTTGTTCGTTTCGGCAAACGAGGCAAGCTCAATCCACGATACGTCGGACCTTTCGAAGTCATAGAGAAAATAGGCAAAGTGGCCTACAGACTGAACTTACCAGCTGAACTCAGTGCAGTTCACAACGTCTTTCACGTGTCGAATCTGAAGAAGTGTCTGTCAGATGAAACCCTCATAGTTCCTTTGAAGGAGCTCACTATCGACGAACGGTTGCATTTCGTCGAGGAACCAGTTGAAATCACGGACCGGGATGTTAAGGTCCTCAAGAATACTAGAATACCTCTTGTTCGAGTTCGTTGGAACTCCCGTCGTGGCCCAGAGTATACCTGGGAACGAGAAGACCAAATGGAACTCAAATATCCCCAGTTGTTCGAAAACAATGCAACTACTACTGAGGCTGAAGCTACTACAGAATTTTGGGACGAAATTCCAACTCAACGGGGGGATGATGTGACACCCCAGGAAAACCAGTAAACGACATAACTTACTTAGGTTCCTCAGTAACCGCATGCTAAATTTCGGGACGAAATTTCTTTCAAGTTGGGGATAATGTGACAACTCGAGTTTCCGACTTTCACTTTCGTATTTATTGCACGTTGACTTTGACTGTTTAGTTGTTTGACTTGTAACTATACACGTTATGTTATAATGAAAGGCACTATGATTGTTACATGTTTATGTGATTTAGATTATAACATGAAACGTATGGTATTGTGAATTCTGCATGTATGTGTTTGGTTGTTCAACATAAGACTTGTTTAGAAACTTAAACTGTTACCACATCAGTGAACCCGACGAAACAGAAGTTGATTCGCCAAGAACATCCCGACGAAACAGGATCCGTTTCGTCAACCCCATCTCGACGAAACAAATGTGTTTCGCCGAGCCCAGATTCGCCGAAGCCCATTAAGGGCCCAGCACGGTAACTCGTGTATATTACGTTAACCGACTTCCTGTTTCACACTTTTAACAAAAATAAGAAACCCTAGAACTCTCTCTTCTGTGAGACGGCAACAACCATCGTTCACCATCATCCCTATCTCTCGAATCCTTGTTTGTTCATCTCGAATCGGTTAGTGTAAATCTTATTGCATGAATATCTGTTCTTATGTGCTTAGTTAGGGTTAGTGAACAGCATGAATTCAGATTTATGGTGTCTTATATATGAGATGTTGTTCTTGAATGCTTTACGATTCCGAGGTAGTTAGATGATGATTTCTGTGTTATGATTTCCGTATGATTGCTTCTTGTTGATGTCGGCAAATTTGGGGTTTCTGTGATATTGCGTAACTGATGTAACTGCTCGACGTAACTGACTTTTGGCGAAACACTAATCTCGGCGAAACTGATTCAATGAAACACATGACGACGAAACAAAGGTGTTTCGCCGAGGGATATCACGATGAATCAAAGTGATTCGTCGAAGGGGCTCACGGCGAAACAGAGGGTGTTTCGCCGACTTGGGTAATTTGCACAGTAACTGTTTCTGTTAAAACTTAACTGAGTTAACTAACTGCTGTTAGATGCTATGCCTGACTTATATGATCATGAATACGTGCAATGAGCTACTTGGTGATTATTTATGCGTTGTCCACTATGGTTATACTTATGTGCCAACTCCGTAAATACAAACTGATTGAGTATACGTGCACACTTTAGGACGTGATTGACTTACTTTGAGCACATACTTAGGATACCGAGCAAAACAAGGTGAGTTCACACTCTTACCAAGGCATGGGATTCCCGGGGTTGGGAATGGGTTGATTGATTATTTATGCTTAAGAGTTATCGGAATTACATACCGTAGGCCTCGGGAGAGGAAGGTTAATGGTAGATACTGCTAGACTAGTGATACATATACTTCTCTTCGCACACACGCCGGGATCGGCCGCGATAATAGAACAATCTTCGCATACATGCCTGGAATGGCCGCGAACTATACTTTAACCTTCGCAAACATGCCTGGAGGGCCGCGATACAAATATACCTAGTCTAGAGAACATGGGAAACCCCCACTAAACTTCGCAAACATGCCTGGAGGGCCGCGATACAAATATACCTAGTCTAGAGAACATGGGAAACCCCCACTAAACTTCGCAAACATGCCTAGAGGGCCGCGATACCATTACATACGATACATGAATACTAAGCGAACTTACGATTTACGATACGAACACTATAACTGAACTATTAACTGTGAACTCGCTCAACTAGTTGTTGACTCTCTGTTACATGCCTTGCAGGACCATAGGTACTTTTGGAGCTTGCACGGGAGGCGCGGTCGTTGTGGGCACGAACTTTTGGATGTTATGATACACTCTTTTGTGACACTTCAACTTAATACTTATGTTGGGTTTTTACATTATTGCTTCCGCTGCGCATTTGTTTTTGTTGGTTTTGAAAACACCTATTGTATTGATGAATGACATTTACTATTTACTTATATGTTCAATATGATTGGTGGCTTGATCCTGGTCATGTCACGCCTCCAAGCGGTGGTACTCCGCGTGTGGATTTTGGGGGTGTGACAAGTTCCCGGGCATTCCAAAACATAAATTATCAATATTTAAAGCCCCTAAGTCTTTCTAACATGTTACATCACGGTGTTATGGACAACACCTTACATCATCACACGATACGGTCTTGACCCGTTTGATTTATAACCAATGAATAAAACCAACTAAACCAACTTTACACAACCGCTATCATACAACTTACCTTATTACCTTCATCGACTACACGTCCTTACATGGAATTCTAACAAGCACCATACAATAATTCCCTTTTGATTTCTAAGGAGGGAGTCCGGGAATCACTTACCTTTGCCCGTAAGAAAGTAGTCACCATTTCCACTTGTTTGTCATGTTGTCTTCCAAGCCTTGCTACACCTTGATGGAAACAAGTTCATTTCTTTAATCATTAGACTATACCTTGTGGTTATACATGCCATTCAAATAGATTGATAATAATCCACATACTTTTCTACTAGATTGTTGACTATATAGTCAACCCGTTCGACCCATTTAAGAAAATACTTGTACAATCCATTTTCATGCATGTAGACACTTTAAACACACCTTAAAAATCCTAATCATTCATTCAAAACAACATATAGTGTTTAGGCAACGGGTATATGGACAATCATTCATGTTAAGTTCATCATACACATTCTTTTCACGGCTGCACTTTATGTACAACAGTTGTTCTCGACCCATTTTCGCCTCTATACGTTCTGAATTAGCTCAATATGTTCACATGTAAAATGTAATATGCTCTGATAGCTTTCCAACCATATATCATACGCCTTAAACCGAGCTACGGTTGATTTTATATGAATTTTTCAAAACAGGTGCGCAACTATAATTATTTCCAATCGGCTTTGTAAATCTTTGGAATTATGAACTAAAACTCGACTTTAAATCATCAATTCATGTTCATAATTTATACTAAGCATCATAAACATGTTAGAGACCATATGATACAATAAACATGTTAAGAAACTTACTACCACATTCACGTAGATTTCATTCATGTGCTAAAACAACTTCCAAATCAATACTATTACCACATCATACAAGCAAACCGAAACTTCTACATGAATCACGTTTAATGCACACTTCTCATGTTATTTCACTATCACGTACAATCATCATCACTTCCTATACATATTCATTTGTTGTTTACATCAAACCTCATCCGATAATCTCACCTATGCATTTCATCAAACACTTGGTGTGCGTACCATCTACCAAGCATAGTGTACAAGTAACTCAAGCACATTCATACCATTTTTTATCAAGGTCATCAAATTCAACATTTTCACATAATCTTCTTTCTAATTCAGGTTCATAATACATCAATCTACCATATTCATCATCACATATCAAAACTACAACTAATTTAACACACATTTTGTCACGACCCCCGACCCGGTTTGACCCGTTTCAGAAGCCGCGGGACAGAAATACTGCGGTATTTATTTAATTGAGTTTAACAGCGGAAGTTTTCATCAGGATCGTTTAAAGCTAAAATATTTCCCGATTATTTTATTTCACAATTCGGGATAAAACCCCGATAATTTACAAAAGTATGATTTTATAAAATCTTTATTTTACAAACTTATTTCCTTATTTTTATAATGAGCCACTATTTTAAGCTTGAAATGCTCCCCAGCACTTTTTCCTGAATTACAGCAGATCACCTGAAACATGTTTGAAAAAGGTTTTGTCAGCGGGAAATACTGAGTGAATCATTCTATTTATTAAAATGACACATTTGTTATAATATACAGTATTAAGAGCGATTACAATGTTTCTGATATCAAGCCAACTACCCACGGTATTTGTCACTCGACCCATTGGCCCATTCGTCCAATGGTGACTGTGACTATGGTCATATCCCCCATTGGTTGCCCCAATGGTGACGATTATCAAGTAATGTATACAAAACCCCACATACCGGCTGTAATATGGTGATTACAAAGACTTAATCCCTGTAATTATAACTTTGAAAATAAACTTGATTTTGTAAATAGATTTGATAAAAAGAGAGAATGACTCACATTGCTGATTTAATACGGACAGAGTCTAATCTATGATTTAGCCTTGTTAACCTAATATAATAACAATGCACACAAAACTGGGTTAGTAATCAATCCAGCAATTACGATAATTTATGAGATCAAATTCTCACAATGAATGACAAAATGCAATACTTCATCCATCGAATTAACGATGATCCGTTGAATTAACAACGAACGACAAAGTATAATACTTTATCTATCGAATTAACGATGATCCGTCAAATTAATGACGAATAATAAAGTATAACCCTAATGTGGGCGGCACTTAAACATTCATTGGATATTTTGATCATCGGATAAATGAATCGTAGCAGCGATTGTGCTAATACCCTGTTTTGCAGCAGAATTTCGATACCCGTGTGTGTTTGTGTAGTAATTCTAACGTAATTCAGTGAATTTTGCGAATTTGTACGTCGTTTCTGCACCAGAATTCAAGTCCCAAACCGCTCTATTTATACTGAAAATTTTACACCGTCGCGTAGCGCGACTGCCTACCCCCTTAGTCGTCGCGCTACGCCACTGCCAACCTATTTTCATAGGGTAGCTACGTGCATGGGTAGGCTTGCTGAGTTGACGGTTTTGTGAATTTCAATTTTGACAGATAGTTATGTGGATAATCGTAACTAGGGTTTTACCCCCCCTGAGTTTTAGGGGCCCTAATCCTGATTCTGAAAATTATGAAAATTTTAGGGTTTGTTCAGAATCACTTGGGTGTCTCAATTAGGGTTTCCTTTTGGACTAATTAATTTAATAATTATGACTTTTGATTAGAGTTGTTACATTCTCCCCACTTTAAGAAAAATCTCGTCCTCGAGATTACTGGAATAATTGGGGATACTTTTTCTTCATTTCTGATTCTAGTTCCCAAGTGTACTCAGCTCCTCTCTTTGAATCCCATCTAACTTTGACTAGAACTAGTCGTTTGTGCTTGAGAAACTTGATCTTTCGATCCTCAATTTGAAGAGGTCTCTCAACGAATTTCAACTTTTCGTTTACCTCTATATCTCGAAGAGGTACTACCAGTGATTCATCTGATAAGCATTTCTTGAGATTGGATACATGAAATACATCATGTACTCCAGATAATTCTTCTGGTAGTCGTAAACGATAAGCTACTGGTCCTATACATTGGATCACTGGAAATGGTCCTACGTACCTTGGACTTAGCTTTCCTTTCTTTCCAAATCTGACTACTCCTTTCCAAGGAGAAACTTTCAACAGTACTCTGTCTCCAACTTGGAATTCTAATGGCTTGCATCTATTATCAGCATAGCTCATCTGACGATCTCAAGCTGTCTTCAGTCTTTCCTTGATTTGAGTGATCTTATCAGTTGTTTCTTGCACTATTTCAGGACCTGATAATTGACTTTCTCCTATTTCTGCCCAACAAACTGGAGTTCTGCATTTTCTTCCATATAATGCTTCAAATGGAGCAGTATCAATGCTTGAGTGATAACTATTGTTATAGGAGAATTCAATTAATGGTAAGTGATCATCCCAACTTCCACCAAAGTCTATTACACATGCTCGGAGCATGTCTTCTAGAGTTTGGATCGTCCTTTCACTTTGCCCATCTGTTTGGGGATGATATGCAGTGCTCAAATTTAGTCGAGTTCCCATGGCTTGCTGGAAACTTTTCCAGAAATGGGAAGTAAAACGACTATCTCTATCCGAAACAATGGAGAGTGGAACTCCATGTAAGGATACAACTTCATCTACATACAATTTAGCCAGTTTTTCCATGCTAAAGGTTTCTTTCATAGGTAGAAAGTGAGCAGATTTGGTTAATCGATCCACAATTACCCAAATCGCATCATTACCTTTTCTGGTTTTGGGTAACTTAGTAACAAAATCCATTGTTATAAGTTCCCATTTCCATACTGGCATTTCTAATTGTTGTAGTAATCCTGAAGGTTTCTGATGTTCTGCCTTAACTTGTGAACAAGTAAGACATTTAGAAACATAGCTGGCTATGTCCTTTTTCATTCCTATCCACCAAAAGTTCTTTCTTAAATCTTGGTACATCTTATTGTTTCCTGGGTGTATAGTATACCTAGATTTATGAGCTTCTTCTAAAATCTTAGATCTTAAGTCTCCCTGCTTAGGTACCCAAATTCTACTTTTGTGGAATCTCCAAATTCCATCTGCTCCTGGTTCTAATTCCTGAATTCGTCCTTTCATTCCTTCGGCATCATCCTTAATTGCTGTAGCTTGAACATTCTTCAATTGTTCCATTAAATCTATTTGTATATTTAATCTGAGAGCACGAACTCGTCTTTGTTTTTCATAATACTTACGACTTAAGGCATCTGCAACTACATTCGCCTTTCCTTCGTGATACTGAATATCACAGTCATAGTCACTTAGGATTTCCATCCATCTCCTTTGCCTCATGTTTAACTCTTTTTGCCCAAAGATATATCTTAAACTCTTATGATCTGTATAGATAGTAAACTTACTTCTGTACAGATAATGTCTCCAAATCTTAAGGGCAAAAATTACGGCTCCTAATTCTAAATCATGAGTCGTATAATTTTCTTCGTGCTTTTTCAATTGCCTTGATGCGTACGCAATTACCTTCTTGCGTTGCATAAGCACACATCCAAATCCTAATTTTGAAGCATCACAATATACTTCAAAATCTTCAGTTCCTTCTGGTAAGGCTAAGATTGGTGCATGGGTTAACTTCTGTTTTAAAATTCTAAAAGCTTCTTCTTGTTTAGGTCCCCATTCAAACTTAGTAGCTTTACAGGTTAGCTTAGTTAATGGTACAGCTATCTTAGAAAAATCCTTAATAAACCGTCTATAATACCCAGCTAAACCTATAAAACTTCTAATTTCCATTGCTGTTTGTGGAACCTTCCATTTGGTAATTGCCTCGATCTTAGCAGGATCTACATGAATACCTTCATGATTTACCATGTGTCCTAAAAATTGCACTTCCTTTAGCCAAAATTCACATTTCGAGAATTTGGCGTACACCTTTTCTTTTCTTAACAAAGTTAAAAGTGCATGAAGATGTTCACAATGCTCTGTCTGACTTTTGGAATAAATAAGTATATCGTCTATGAAGACAATTACAAATTTATCTAAGTACGGTTTACAGATCCTATTCATCATGTCCATAAATGCTGCAGGCGCATTTGTTAATCCGAAGGGCATGATGTAACACCTGTGCCTTCACGGCCATCAAACAAATACCGAACCAATGAAATATTATATTTCATACTTGGGATTGGTAAAAATATGTGTATCTTTTGCACATATCAACTCTTGTTCGATTTCAAACTCTAAATCGCTTTCTGGAAGGTTATACGCGCACTAATGCGTAAATATAACCAGTTTAATGCAACAAACACTCCGGAATAGTGAAATAGGTTTAACATACCTAAAATAACCTTTACATAACTTAGATATAAGTTTTGGAAGGTTTGGTGTGGTGAAATCAAAGTAAATTCGCTTACAGGGACTAAACTTGACAAACTGCGAAAGTATGCCAATTTGAACTGTAACAGACATTCCGGAACATGACCATAAGTTAAACATACCATAAATATCCTTCACATAGCTTAGAAATAGGCTTTGAGGTGTTCGGTATGCTAAAATAAACTTTTGTGTCATTCAGGGACTAAAAGTGTCAAAAAGTGCACAAGTTTGCATTTTCGCGCATAACTTACGTTCTGAATACATCTGGACATCCAAAAATTTATGTAAGCATGACTACATTATATTTTAGTGTTCGCCTTAAGAAAAATCCATTCGTCGCGTCATTTGGATCGTTTTTCGCGCTTATGCGCATTCCGTCGTAATTAAGCGAACATCGCGTTCGTACGGCTAAACGAACCGACATCCGAGATATTTTTGAACACATTTTAAGTTCCCTATACTTTAACTTCATTTTAGATCTTTGAAATGGGGTTAACGGGCCTTAAACGTGTCAAAAATGGGCTAAATGCATGACAGGGACCAAAAGTGTAATTCTGCCAAACTTTGGCCTAGCGGTGCGCTACACTTTTAGTGTAGCGGTGCGCTAGCCATGCACAGACCAGATGCAGAGTACATAACAGCCTGTTTTCAGCAGATTTAACCACAACCACATGTTCTCAAATGCTTAGTCACTAAGATAAGGAGCATATGTAACCACCATAAGGTTCTGACACATGTACGGATTGGATCATGGCACGTTTTCCATGAAACGATCTTAACGGTTACCCGAAAACTATATATACCCATCCACCCCCATTGCATTTCTTACAAGAATTCTGATTTTGAGAGCTCTAAGTTGAAACCATTGTTTCATACCTGAGTTCTTGGATCGGGATTAGCATTCGGGGACCCTTCGTAAGTATTCTTTCGTTCTTTTCCTTATTTTTACTGCTTTTCGAGTCAGAAAGTCAAACTTTGTTTGACTTTCAGCGTTGACCAGTAATGGTCAATGCGAAGTTCGTTTGAACTTCGCAACGTGAGTGTAATCACGTTGGTCATAGTCCCTTGGGACTATGCCCACTGATTACCACGTTGTCTAGGGTCGTAGGGTAGGCGATCTGATAAATCGCCTATACCTTCGAACCCGAC
The DNA here is from genome assembly GCA_030545235.1 of Helianthus tuberosus. NCBI lineage: Eukaryota > Viridiplantae > Streptophyta > Magnoliopsida > Asterales > Asteraceae > Helianthus > Helianthus tuberosus. The sequence continues at coordinate 42,986,061 of CM060426.1, read as the reverse complement.
CCAGTTTGGTCGATCATTAGGATCCGACCAAATACATTAGGTGACCATAGTAGGTAGGGAATAACCTTCCGAGGTTATACCCTATGGTCACATCGTTTAAGTAGTTGTATGATAGGTAGTTTATATGCCTTAGGTAAATTACCAGAATACCCTTTTCATGTATAATTGGTAATTAAGCATATGTAACCTAAACTTTTGTCACATAACTGATTATGTAACATGTTTAGGCATATAACACTTGTCATAGGACTAGTTAGGCGGTCCGAACGCGTTTCACGCGAACGACGCGTTAAAGTAGCATAAGCTACCTAAACGGGTCGTAATGGGTCGTAGACAGTTATGTTAGGTTTCATTTAGTATGTAGGCTTTGTTAAACCATATCACACGAGTCTCCACACTCGTTTGGTTTACAAACCCTAATGCTACCCAGTCTTCCGATTTAGGTCCGGTTATTTAACATAGTTACCTATAATAGGTGCCATTTGATTTCCGTGATCTCTAGCATTGCTTGGTGGTTATCTTAAGACTTCTGAGCAATCTCAAGTGAGTACATAGACCCCTCTTTTACTGTTTTCCAAACTGTTTTGGGGTGGAACACATGTGCCTACTTGTTACTTTCATGCTTTCCTGTTTTCACATCATATACCTGCTATGTTCAATAGTACACTTATAGTACATGATCTCATTGTGTTTTATGCTATGTATGTCCATTTAGTTCATACTTAGTACATCGTTTTACATTTACATTTTATGCTATGTATGTCCATTGCGTGCATACTTAGTACATTGTTTTCATCACATGCTTACATTTTGGTATGACATTTGGTTTGTTTACATGGGACAATACATTCATTAACACCGATCATGCCGTTCGTTAGTAGGTAGTGGTACCATAGGAATTGACAACTCCCGTTCCGGACGTCCCAGGGAAAGGGGATGAAAGGAATGACCGAATTCGTTGTTATAAAGACAGATAGACCTTTAATTTGTTTAAAGGGTTTATCACCTCAGTCGCCAGGCTTGGATGTATGCATATTCACAATACCGCATAGATGTTCATATTAAATATTTGCATGCATTTACACAAAACATAGCTTTGATTTAAACCAAGTTTTACTTCAATACTTTGTTTTTGTGCATATGGTTTAGTTGAGACCTTTCACTTGCCATACATGACATTTTGACATAGACATTTGACATAGACATTTCGGCATAGACATTTTAACATGATTGACATTTAATCATGCATTTACACAAAACATAGCTTTGATTTAAACCAAGTTTTACTTCAATACTTTGTTTTTGTGCATATGGTTTAGTTGAGACCTTTCACTTGCCATACATGACATTTTGACATAGACATTTGACATAGACATTTCGGCATAGACATTTTAACATGATTGACATTTAATCATGCATTTACACAAAACATAGCTTTGATTTAAACCAAGTTTTACTTCAATACTTTGTTTTTGTGCATATGGTTTAGTTGAGACCTTTCACTTGCCATACATGACATTTTGACATAGACATTTGACATGGATATTTGACATAGACATTTGACATGGATATTTGACATAGACATTTGACATGGATATTTGACATAGACATTTGACATGGATATTTGACATAGACATTTTGACATGATTTACATCTTGACATAAACATTTTACATTGTTTGGTTTGGTTTGATTAAGTGATTAAGTAACGATGCGTGTGTAATATGATACAAGCATGGTGGATACGCCGCTGGTACTTCCTATATATAAGTGTTTGTATGGTATTACATGTCGTAACGTTATTTGAATCATTTCAGTTTGAGACATAGAACATTTCATACAAATAACATACTTTTCACAAGACATTGATTTATAAACAACTTATCTTATGCAAACGCATTTTACTTGGTTATTCATTTAACCTTACATTTATTTATACTTATCATCTGATCTTATCGTTTTTCAAATGATTTAAAAGACAAAGCAAATAACAAGGTTCATGACTAAACATTTTCTCAAACATAAGTCATGAATCTTATTTTCACAAAACCTATGTATCTCACAGGCATTTTTATGCTGACGTACCTATTTTCACATGTGTTTTTCAGGAACTGTTGCATAAGATGATCAAGTTACACATAGACAGACTTGGGCTTTAGTGACCATAAAAGATGCAAGACTAGTTAATTATGTTGTTTTTCCTTGTTTGTTAAGACATTGTAACACTTTTAATCAATAAAACGAAACTTCAATTGCCATGGATTTGAAACAATTAATTCTGTTACAACACTCCCCGATGTTTCCGCCACGTTTTGTATGTTCTACGTGGTCGGGGTGTGACACATGACTGTAAACTCGTAATGACCATACCTAGTTCTGAAAGCAGTCTTAGGTATGTCTTCTTCTTGTACCTTCAATTGATGGTATCCGGAGCGTAAATCTATCTTAGAAAAATATCTAGCCCCCTGAAGTTGATCAAAAAGATCATCAATCCTAGGTAATGGATATCGATTCTTAATTGTAACTTTATTCAATTCTCTATAATCGATACACATTCTCATTGAACCATCCTTTTTCTTCACAAACAACACTGGCGCTCCCCACGGGGACGAGCTAGGTTGTATGAATCCTTTACTTAGTAATTCATCTAATTGCTGTTTCAGTTCTAACATTTCTGTGGGTGCTAACCGATAAGGTGCCTTGACTATCGGTGTAGTTCCTGGAATTAGATGAATCCTAAATTCTACTTCCCTATCTGGAGGTAATCCCGGTAAATCTTCTGGAAATACATCAGGATATTCTGATACTACTGGTATTTCCTTAAGATCTTTTCCCTTAGTGCTAATGATTACCGAAATCATATACACTATTCCTTGTTTTCGTTCATAATTAGCAACTTTCATTACTGATATGAACTTCATGGGCTTACGTGGTTTATCTCCTGTAATCCTAATCACTTCTCCAGTGGGTGATTGAATTTCTATGGAATTCTGATCACAAAGGATTCTAGCATGGTTGGCGATTAACCAATCCATTCCTAATACCACATCAAATTCAGCTAATTTCATCGGTAATAGTTTTGCAGAGAATTTATGTCCTAAAAGTTCTATGTTTCCTTCTTGCAAAACTTTATCTATTTTAACTGAATTTCCGTCTGCGGTTTCAACTGTAAAAATCTGCCCAATATTGGTTAAAGGTAAACTAAGAGCTTGGCAGAATGAAGTATTTATAAAACTTTGGTTTGCACCAGAGTCAAATAATACTTTTGCATACACATTGTGGACTAAGAACGTACCCGCTATCACATCCGGAATGAGTTCTGCTTCTTGAGTGGTCAGCTGAAATGCCCTGGCATTCTTCTTTGTAGTTCCTTCGGTTGTCTTGGGTTTGTTATCTACTGGCTTGATCAATTTAGGACATTCTGTTTTATAATGCCCTGCTTCTCCACAGTTAAAACAGATTACTGTTTTCTTTTTGCAGTTTTCTTCACGATGTCCTATACCCTTGCAAAAATTGCAAGTGATATCGCATCTTCCATAATGTTTCTTTTTGCATTTCCTGCAGAATGACGGAGTTGGAGCTTGCCCTGTTCCTTTTCTCTTGAAGCTGTTATTATTACCCACACGAAATCCTTGGGTAATTTTCTGGGCTAATGCCTTTTTCCTATCTTCATCTCTTGTGCGCACCAGTTCATCGGTTAGAGTATTGGCTAATTCTACCGCATCATCAATAGTGCGAGGTCTCGCAGCTTTAACAATATTGCGGATTTCGCTAATTAGCCCCCAAATATAGCGAGAAATGAGTACTGGTTCTGGCGAAGCCAGTGTTGGTACCACTCTTGCATATTCAAAGAATGTCGAGGTATACCCACGACAATCCACACCCATCATCCGATGATTTAAAAACTTATTCGCCATCTGTTCCTTTTCATACTCGGGACAGAATTTTCTTTCCACCAAACCCTTAAATTCTTCCCAAGTCATAGCATAAGCTATTACTCTTCCTTTTGATTGTAACACAGTGTTCCACCATTCGAGTGCACTTTCTTTGAACAGATTGGATGAATACATGACTTGATCATCTTTACCACATTTACTTATTGCAATGACTGCTTCGGTTTTCTCTAACCAACGCAGTGATGCAGTTGCTCCTTCATTGCCTGCAAATTCAGTGGGTTTACAAGCAAGGAATTCTTTGAAAGTGCAACCAGGCGTTGCAGTTTTCATTTTCTTGGGTAATGGAGCTTGATGTGGTTCCTTATTATGGTTAACATGATTGTTGCCTCCATTTACACTATTACTGAAGTTATCTTCAGTAATCTGTTTACTAGGGATAATTTGTTGTGGTTCGGGTGGATTCTTGATAGCAGCAACGAATGCTGGAATAGCATTAGCTATCCCTTGAGCAACAATGTTTTCGATATCTTGCCGAGTCATATATTGATCTCCTGGATGTTGCTCAGACTGATTATCTTCATTTACTGGTTCATTACCATTGTTGGCCATCTGATTAATATATATATAACTTTTATTAGTATAACAAATTATAAACAATCAGAAAACTTTATAATACAGATATAATCAAAACAATCGATTTCTCGATTTATATCTATCATAGTATGCATCATTACTCACAAATATCATACAGAGTTTTATTTGTTATTTACAGACTGACTTTACTATTACTATTATACAAACACCGTTTTACCATCCTACTATCTCTTGTCACTTGCTGTTCTAAAAACGCAGTTCCCTTTCATCGTACTTCCAGGCAATCTGTCCCCCTATTTCCCTGATTCTAGTTCCAGCATCAAACAACTCTTCACCATAGTGGCGAAGTTCAGCCATGTTTTCATTACTCATGGGTGGATTAGGTAGGGGTTCTGGATCAAATTGTGGAAGAAAAGAGTAAGGATCGTTGACAATATTTTGGAATTGCCAATCGTTTGTCCACCATTCGTCCATTCCTATGGTTTGGGAGTGAACTATTGGGTCTGGAATTGCTGGTTCCCAATTCATAGGGAGTTGGTTTTCAAGAGAATAAGTAAAAATATTATTATTATTATTATTATTATTATAATTATTATTGACAGGCTGAATGGTTTCACAGCTTGCCAACAGGAAATCTATTTCATCTTGAAAAGTTCTTTCCTGGTTTGGATTGGAGCTCTCTCCGATTTCTCTCTGAGCTGGTATAGACCCTTGCCCACCTTCCATTACTACTTCTTTAGTAATTTCCTCCATCTGTATTTCTATCTCCTTATCCTCCTCTTTTTCTCCAGTTTCCATTTCCTGTTGTTTAGAACTCTCTCCGGTTATAATTTCTTTTCCCCTTTTCAAAGGATTGTTTATTTTGGGCAGTTTTCTAGCTGGCTTCTTCTTACGTATTTTTCTCCATCCTACATAAGTTCTTTTCTTTTGTTTTGGCTTGCTCAAAGGTGGAACCTTGAATTCTACCGGTTGTTCAACATCGGGATAGTAGCTAGTATATTCTTTGGAAGCTTCGATAGTTACAGGGTAAAGATTAAGGTTCTGAAAAGCTTCGGATATCCCACTCATGCTGATGTAGCATATATGCAAAATGCATAAAATACTAAGTTAAAATTTACAAATAACTTTGTAATTTATTACATACTGTGTACTAGTTGATTACAAAGATAACTGAAAAACATACTTAGGTTTTGAAATTTTATTTATCACACAGGGTTTCTAGATTGTGAGGGTAGGGTGCTAAACTTAAAGATTTATATTTTCTGCTACTGTGGCTAGCATATATAAATTTGCCCATTTTTCATCTAGTTTATCTTCCCAAGGTGATTTATCAATTAATTTCTGGGTTTCCCGTTTAATCTTCTTTTGTCGAATTTGCTCTTTACTTTTCTTAATAATCATTTCCCTCCTTTTAGGAGAAAGTGATTCCTCGTATTGTGCCTTCCGCACAAATATTCCTTCTTCAGGAATTTCAGCCTGATTCGAGGATTTGGTTCGGGATGAACTTCCCTTCTCATTGGATGATCTATCTAATTTAAGATAGATACTTGCTAGCTTTTTCTTACCCATACTGTAATTAACAAATAATCAGTTAATAATACACATAATCACATAATAGTAATCAGGAAAAATTAAGTATTTTTAAATACTTAATTAGCTTAACTCAGTGGCTCTGATACCACCTTTTTTCTGTCACGACCCCCGACCCGGTTTGACCCGTTTCAGAAGCCGCGGGACAGAAATACTGCGGTATTTATTTAATTGAGTTTAACAGCGGAAGTTTTCATCAGGATCGTTTAAAGCTAAAATATTTCCCGATTATTTTATTTCACAATTCGGGATAAAACCCCGATAATTTACAAAAGTATGATTTTATAAAATCTTTATTTTACAAACTTATTTCCTTATTTTTATAATGAGCCACTATTTTAAGCTTGAAATGCTCCCCAGCACTTTTTCCTGAATTACAGCAGATCACCTGAAACATGTTTGAAAAAGGTTTTGTCAGCGGGAAATACTGAGTGAATCATTCTATTTATTAAAATGACACATTTGTTATAATATACAGTATTAAGAGCGATTACAATGTTTCTGATATCAAGCCAACTACCCACGGTATTTGTCACTCGACCCATTGGCCCATTCGTCCAATGGTGACTGTGACTATGGTCATATCCCCCATTGGTGTCACACCCCCAAAATCCACACGCGGAGTATCACCGCTTGGAGGCGTGACATGACCAGGATCGAGCCACCAATCATATTGAACAACATAATTAAGTAAATAAAACCAAACACAATACGATTGGTGACCAAAAGGAAGTAAACCGATTTTAGGTTAACAGCGGAAGCATAAAACGTAAGTTCAAAACATAAGTTCACAGTTCATAAGTTTAAAGTCTCAAACATAAGTTCCATAGGTTTATAAAGTTCAATTATTAAGTATGGGATATAACAACCCATGTTCCACAACAACCTCCTCCTCGTGCAAGCTCCCAAAAGCATCTAGCGACCTGTAAGGCATGTAACAACGAGTCAACAACAAAGTTGAGTGAGTTCACGTTTGGTTGTTTAGTTTTTAAGTGTTTCTGAAAACGTGGTTTGACTTTCGTTGGCTTATTTGCCGTGGGGGTTACCCCGTAGTTGAAAGTACATTTAACCAATTCCTTTTTCTTTACCCAATCCATAACCATGATCAGTGGGGGTTTTCCCCGTTTGAACTACTAGACGGAATGATATCGACTGCTACGCAAATAAGTTGTGCCCTATATCAGTGTCTATCATCACTGACAATCTGCCATAGTCCATTAGTACACGCCCGTCCTACCGGCACGGTGTGAGGTTTGTTAAACCTAATAGCGCTATTAACTAATGACCCGCTCGCCATTGGCCTCGGCGATTAAGTCGATATAAATTGAGGGACTTCATGATAGAGTTTTGTCTAGCTAGTTTAAAGGTTGTTGTCCTGCACCAGGAGGACGAACGTACGTATTCTGCACCAGGAGAATTCGTAGGTTTAATAATGGCATCCACTCTATGGAGGATGGCCGTACATATCCTACCCAAGGAGGATATGTAGATTTAGTTTTAATTCTTTAACCCATTCCCAAACCACCGGGAATCCCATGCCTTAGAAAGTGTGTGAACTCACCTCGGTTTGCTCGGTTAGATTCTCAATATAGCTAACAGTCAAGGTCGGTCAATCGCGTCCTAATAAGGTACGGATAACAATCAGTTTCTCATGCATAACACGTATCCTACGTACGGTTTATTTGCACATTACTTCTACCACATAACAGGCACACACTTTAACGATTTACGCCCATATATACTTCCCATCCATTCCCCACTCATAAGCAAACATACCATAATGCATATAACACATATAACATGTTAGATCATTCACAGATAGCATACTCGACATTTAGACACGCAAATCACTACTTATGTCGTTTCAGTTTTTATACTCGAAACTGGGCTGTTTTCGGTGATTTTAATAAAATAGTTAACATGTTCCAAAAATTCCCAAATTTTTACAGAATGTCTTAAACGTTCCATATTTTATTGTGTAAAAATATCGGGGTCCGGTTCATCACCAATATTTTATAAAAATTCATCTTCGGGACTGAACTCAGATTTATGTATTTCTGACCACAGTCCACGAAACAATTTATTAAAAATTCATCGTAAGTCCGATTTGCGAAATTCCAGTGGGGTAATTACAAATACTTCAGTTATCATCTACAGTAAAATTTTCATGGTCCGATTTATCACAAAACTCAGGTTATGACTGAAAGTACGACACCCATTTATTGCTGTCAAAATTCAGCTTAAGTAGCTGTTACAAATTAACACTTTAAAAATAGTAAACGGAGTCCAAAAATTACGATTCCGGTGCCATTAGAACCGTATTTCATAATAACATATTTTAGATTCAAAATATCGATTTTTCGTTGAGGTTAAGACCTGTTTACAGCCAACAGAAGTGGGCTGTAAAAGTTAGACAGATTCTGATTCTTTTGTGTTTAACCTTCTAAATCGTGTTCGATCGATTCCTTTAACAAGTTTAGTGACCACAACAACATCATATACTAATATCATTCAGTAAAGCATCAGATAATCACCCAATCATCATAATCACACAAGATCTACATGATTTACACACATATTCATCCATTATCCACCTTGTTCATTACTTTAGTAAACTTTTAGACTTTGATCTTATATGTTCGTAATTTTTAACCGACGAAACTCTTATTAACCACTCTAGATACGTTCAAGAGCGAGTTTTAAGTGATATACCTCTAGCTCGGGGCTAGGGAAGAATCTTGATGAAAAATGGGTGGATAAAAGCTAACGGAAGTGGTCCTTCGCGTTCCGAGTGCACCAAAGCTCCTAATGCGCAATCCTTGGAGTGTGTATGATGATGGAATTGCAAGAACTAAACTCGAAAGTGTGATGGGTGTGTGTGTGGAGTTCGGCCGAGATGGAGGGAGGGCAAGAGAGAATGAGTTTGTTGTGATTTGTGAAGTGATGAACTCTTATGTGCATAAGTGTGTATTTATAGGCAAATTTAGGAGTGATTATCCTATGGATAATGTGTCTAGTTGATACTAGACATAGAGAATTATAAAAATCAATCTTGTACTTCTTGTGTTTCCCTTAGTTAGGCCGATCCCATTAGGTGGGGGGTCTTGGTTCGAATTTAACTAGTTTAGTTAGGATGGAGTTTAGGTTAAATAGGTTAGTTTAGTATTAAACTCCGTTAGTAATATATAGTGCGTTATGACGGGTGTTAGGGTAATCAGGGACCCTAACTAGCTCAGAAAATTATAGGTAGTGAAAATAATAATATTTTCATGTTCCGGGTAAAGTCCGGTTGTTCGGTTTGACACTGTTCCGCTAAACTGCTTAATTAATCCGCAAAGCGTCCTATATGTATATTTTTGTAACGTTTTTAATTTCTAACACTTAGGAAATTACACAGGACTATTTAGTAACTTTTCTGTACACTATTAGTATATTAACAAGTACGTGTAAGCATAACATGGATATCAGAAAGCAGTTAAGTGATTCCACACAGTCGTCAAGCACATTAATTATTATTAGTAAACTGTACGGTTACATGTAAATTCGAGGGTTGTCACATTCTCCCCCTGTTAAGAGAATTTCGTCCCGAAATTTAGCGCGTGGTTACTGAGGAAGCTAGTTAAGTTGCGTTGTCTTCCAGATTTTCCTGGGGTGTCACATCATCCCCCCGTTGATTTGGAATTTCGTCCCGAAATTCTGCGGTAGCTTCAGCCTCAGTAGTGGTTGCGTTTTTCTTAAACAGTTGGGGATACTTGAGTTTCATTTGGTCTTCTCGTTCCCAGGTATACTCTGGGCCACGACGAGCATTCCAACGAACTCGAACGAGAGGTATTCTTGTGTGCTTGAGAATCTTAACATCTCGATCAGTAATCTCTACTGGTTCCTCGATGAACCGCAGCTGGTTGTCGATTGTGAGTTCCTTGAGTGGAACTATGAAGGTCTCCTCTGACAGACACTTCTTCAGATTTGATACGTGGAATACGTTGTGAACTCCGCTGAGTTCTTCAGGTAGATCCAACCTGTAGGCGACTTGGCCAATTTTCTCAATGACTTTGAATGGTCCGATATAACGCGGATTGAGTTTGCCTCGTTTGCCAAAGCGGACTACACCTTTCCAAGGTGAGACTTTGAGTAGCGCTCGATCCCCAACCTGGAGCTCGAGTGGTTTTCTTCCCTTATCAGCATAGCTTTTCTGACGGTCACGAGCTGCCGCCATTCGCTGTCGTATCTGAGCAATTTTCTCGGTGGTATCTACCACATGTTCTGGGCCAGTGATTTGGCTGTCACCAACTTCTGCCCAACATAGAGGCGATCGGCATTTGCGTCCGTACAATGCCTCGAACGGAGCGGCTTGGATGCTGGTGTGGTAGCTGTTGTTATATGAAAACTCCACTAACGGGAGGTGTTTTTCCCAGCCATTGCCGAAGTCGATTACGCATGCCCTAAGCATGTCTTCGAGGGTTTGGATGGTGCGTTCAGATTGCCCATCCGTCTGCGGGTGATAAGCGGTGCTCATATCTAAACGTGAGCCAAAAGACTTGTGCATTGCTTGCCACAGTTCTGAAGTAAAACGCGCGTCACGATCAGAAATGATGGAGGTTGGCACTCCGTGCCTCGATACCACTTCCTTTAGGTAAATGTCTGCAAGAGTAGAGAACTTGTCCGTTTCTTTGATAGCCAGAAAATGTGCAGACTTGGTTAGTCGATTTACGATTACCCAAATGGTATCATTTCCGCGTTGAGATCTGGGCAGGCCAGTAACAAAATCCATGGAGATTTGCTCCCATTTCCATTTCGGGATCTCCGGTTGTTGAAGTAGGCCTGATGGTTTCTGATATTCAGACTTGACTCTCGCACAAGTCAAGCACTTACTGACGTAGGTTGCTATGTGGGCTTTCATGCCAGGCCACCAATACGTAGTCTTGAGGTCGTGGTACATTTTGTCTGAACCAGGGTGTACAGAATAACGAGACTTATGTGCTTCATCCATCACAAGCTCGCGTAAGTTGCCATAAAATGGAACCCAGATGCGTCCGTTAACATAGTAGGCACCGTCTCCCTTTTGTTCTAGCCGCTGCCTCGATCCTCGTAGGGACTCAGCCCTGGTGTTTTCTGCTTTCAATGCTTCGACCTGGGCATCTCGAATCTGAGCCGGAAGGTTAGACTGGATGGTAAGCTGTAATGCTCGTACACGCTTAGGTAAAGTATCCTTTCGACTGAGGGCGTCAGCCACAACATTGGCTTTGCCCGGATGATACTTGATAGCGCATTCGTAATCATTCAAGAGTTCGACCCATCGGCGTTGTCGCATGTTTAACTCTTTTTGCTTGAAGATATGCTCGAGACTCCTGTGGTCGGTGTAAATGGTGCACTTTGTACCGTACAGGTAATGTCTCCATATCTTAAGTGCGAATACAACTGCTCCCAGCTCCAGATCATGAGTAGTGTAGTTTCTTTCGTGAACTTTAAGTTGGCGCGATGCGTATGCAATGACCTTGTCACGTTGCATCAATACGCAACCAAGTCCTTGGATGGAAGCGTCGCAATAAACCACGAAATCATCGGTGCCTTCTGGCAATGAGAGGATAGGCGCGCTACAAAGTCTATCCTTTAGATGTTGAAATGCGGACTCCTGTGCATCACCCCAACGATAGATGACACCCTTCTGAGTCAGTGAAGTGAGAGGTTGCGCAATCTTAGAGAAATCTTTTATAAACCTTCTGTAATATCCGGCCAAACCCAAGAATTGGCGGATTTCTGTTGGTGTGCGGGGTGCAGGCCAGTTCTTGATCGATTCAACCTTAGATGGATCCACATGAATTCCATCCTTGTTTACCACGTGGCCTAGAAAGTGGACTTCGCGAAGCCAGGAATCACATTTCGAAAACTTGGCATACAACCGTTCTTTTCGAAGAAGTTCCAGCATAAGTCGTAGATGCTGCTCGCGTTCCTCCTGACTCTTAGAATAGATCAGGATATCATCGATGAACACAATAACGAACTTATCCAGGTAAGGCTTGCACACTCGGTTCATGAGATCCATGAAGACTGCCGGTGCATTCGTCAGCCCGAACGGCATAACCAGAAACTCGTAATGGCCGTAACGAGTTCTGAATGCTGTTTTGGAGACGTCCTCATCTCGGACTCTCAGCTGATGGTATCCCGATCTCAAATCAATCTTGGAGTAATAGCTCGACCCTTGCAACTGGTCAAACAAGTCGTCAATACGTGGAAGAGGATAACGATTCTTCACAGTCACCTTGTTAAGTTCGCGATAGTCAATACACATCCTGAAGGTACCGTCTTTCTTCTTCACGAACAAGACTGGAGCTCCCCAGGGTGAAGAGCTAGGACGTATAAAACCCTTTTCCAAGAGTTCTTGTAGTTGTGTGGACAGTTCTTCGAGTTCTGATGGGGCTAGACGATATGGTGCTCGAGCTACTGGCGCTGCTCCAGGAGCTAGCTCGATTTGAAACTCAACTTGGCGATGAGGAGGAAGACCAGGTAATTCCTCAGGAAATACCTCGGGAAATTCGCGCACAATAGGGATGTCTTCAATTCTCTTCTCTTCCGTGGATGTGTCAGTAACGAGTGCTAAAATGGCAGTGTGGCCCTTTCGCAAACACTTCTGGGCCTTAAGGAAAGAGACGATGCCTTCGACAGCACCACTTTTGTCGCCATGAATCACGAGGGGTTCTTTATCAGAACGAGGAATGCGGATGATTTTCTCCTTGCAAACAATCTCGGCTTGATGATGAGATAGCCAATCCATCCCAATAACGACGTCGAAACTACCAAGTGTGATAGGAACAAGATCGATAGGGAAAGTCTGACCAGCTAAGACGAGGTTACAACCTTTAACTACGTGTGTGGCTTCAAGACTTTTACCGTTAGCTAGTTCTACCGTGTGTTTGGTGTTCAGGAGTGTTGGGGTGCGCTTAAGAATTTGGCTAACTTTCACGGACACATAACTAGTATCGGCACCCGAATCGAATAAAACAGTAACGAAGAAGTCGTCAAGAAGAAACTTACCCATCACAACGTTGGGATCGTTCCTTGCTTCTCCCTGACCAATCACGAACACACGACCCCTTGCCCCGTTGCCATTGTTGTCTCCCCCATTTCCGCCTCCATTGTTGTTCCCATTGTGGTTCCCATTTCCTTGGTTATTGTTCTGGTTTTGGTTTAGCTGGGGGCAGTTCCTCTTAAAGTGGCCTTCAGCGCCACACTGAAAGCATCCTTTATTTCCCTGCTGATGCTGTTGCTGGTGGTTCTGTGGGGCTTGTTGTTGTTGTTGGCGATTCTGATTCGCAGGACGTGGGCTCCTGCAATCTTTGGCTTCATGGCCCAGCCTGTGACATCTCTGACATCGACCTTTGTTGCACTGCCCGCTGTGATGCTTGCTGCACCGGTTGCACTTGGGGTGGTTTCCTCGGTATCCACCCTGTCCTTGATTACCAGAAGATTGCTGACCGGGACTCTGGTAGTCATCACTCTTTCGCTGTTGGGACTGAACTGAAGTAGACCCCCTTCCGGAGTTCCCATCCCATTTTCGCTTGTTGTCGGTAGGTGCATCAGAAGTAGCTGTGGCACTGATACGTTTGGGTAGCCTGTTTTGCTCCACCGCCTGGTCGGTGAGACGATGAGCCAACTTGATAATTTGCTGAATGGTACCCAGGTTGGCTGAAGTTACGTGACTTTGAATCGCTGGTGCAAGGCCCTTGAGGTAAAGCTCAATACGTTTGATGGGAGGGTCCACCATAGTTGGGCACAGGATGGCCAGTTCATTCGACCTCTTGGTATACGCCTCAATCTCAGATCCTGTCATCTTCAGATTGTAAAATTCCACTTCTAGCTTGTGGATGTCATCCCGACTACAGTACTCCTCTTTGATCAGCTCTTTGAAACCATTCCAGGGCGTGGCATTAGCAACTGCCAGCCCTAGTAGTTGAACCTGTGCCTTCCACCAGGTTAACGCAGCTCCTTCAAGTGTTCCGGTAGCATATTTCACCCTACGGTCTTCGGGGCATTCGCACATCTCGAAAACTGTCTCAAGCTTTTCAAACCAGTGAAGAAGGCCCACTGCTCCTTCGGTGCCACTGAAAGTGGTAGGTCGACAGTCCATGAACGTCTTGAACGTGCACACAGGAGGTTGAGCATGTTGACCTGTTGCGCGAGAATAAAAGAGAAGATTAAGCACGAGGGTTGGTTTGCGAAGGTAGGATCTAAATGTCCTATGGTGAGTTGGTATGGCAGGTTATACCTCCTGCAGGGTTAGCTGCGAGTGCCTCCGCAACTCGTTCGTTGATCAAAGCCGTCAACTGGGCTTGAGTGAGGTTGATACGTCCTTCGCGTCCGCTCATGATCTTCATAATGAAGCAACGTAAGTGAGGAAAGTGTCGCGAAAGTGTGTAAGTGTGGGACGACATTAGAGAGTATGCACACAAGGTTCAAATAGCAATTACCACATTATCTAATGCACAGTGAGAACTATCTAACCGACAATATAACATAAATCATACCACTTATGGTGTCGAGTCTTGCACGTGGAGCGAAGCGTCGTTGTGGATCGTTGAGCACTGTACAGGTTATAGTCTGGTTTTAATGAAAACTTTTCCCTTATTAAAACCAAGTTCACTATAACCAATGGCTCTGATACCAATCTGTCACACCCCCAAAATCCACACGCGGAGTATCACCGCTTGGAGGCGTGACATGACCAGGATCGAGCCACCAATCATATTGAACAACATAATTAAGTAAATAAAACCAAACACAATACGATTGGTGACCAAAAGGAAGTAAACCGATTTTAGGTTAACAGCGGAAGCATAAAACGTAAGTTCAAAACATAAGTTCACAGTTCATAAGTTTAAAGTCTCAAACATAAGTTCCATAGGTTTATAAAGTTCAATTATTAAGTATGGGATATAACAACCCATGTTCCACAACAACCTCCTCCTCGTGCAAGCTCCCAAAAGCATCTAGCGACCTGTAAGGCATGTAACAACGAGTCAACAACAAAGTTGAGTGAGTTCACGTTTGGTTGTTTAGTTTTTAAGTGTTTCTGAAAACGTGGTTTGACTTTCGTTGGCTTATTTGCCGTGGGGGTTACCCCGTAGTTGAAAGTACATTTAACCAATTCCTTTTTCTTTACCCAATCCATAACCATGATCAGTGGGGGTTTTCCCCGTTTGAACTACTAGACGGAATGATATCGACTGCTACGCAAATAAGTTGTGCCCTATATCAGTGTCTATCATCACTGACAATCTGCCATAGTCCATTAGTACACGCCCGTCCTACCGGCACGGTGTGAGGTTTGTTAAACCTAATAGCGCTATTAACTAATGACCCGCTCGCCATTGGCCTCGGCGATTAAGTCGATATAAATTGAGGGACTTCATGATAGAGTTTTGTCTAGCTAGTTTAAAGGTTGTTGTCCTGCACCAGGAGGACGAACGTACGTATTCTGCACCAGGAGAATTCGTAGGTTTAATAATGGCATCCACTCTATGGAGGATGGCCGTACATATCCTACCCAAGGAGGATATGTAGATTTAGTTTTAATTCTTTAACCCATTCCCAAACCACCGGGAATCCCATGCCTTAGAAAGTGTGTGAACTCACCTCGGTTTGCTCGGTTAGATTCTCAATATAGCTAACAGTCAAGGTCGGTCAATCGCGTCCTAATAAGGTACGGATAACAATCAGTTTCTCATGCATAACACGTATCCTACGTACGGTTTATTTGCACATTACTTCTACCACATAACAGGCACACACTTTAACGATTTACGCCCATATATACTTCCCATCCATTCCCCACTCATAAGCAAACATACCATAATGCATATAACACATATAACATGTTAGATCATTCACAGATAGCATACTCGACATTTAGACACGCAAATCACTACTTATGTCGTTTCAGTTTTTATACTCGAAACTGGGCTGTTTTCGGTGATTTTAATAAAATAGTTAACATGTTCCAAAAATTCCCAAATTTTTACAGAATGTCTTAAACGTTCCATATTTTATTGTGTAAAAATATCGGGGTCCGGTTCATCACCAATATTTTATAAAAATTCATCTTCGGGACTGAACTCAGATTTATGTATTTCTGACCACAGTCCACGAAACAATTTATTAAAAATTCATCGTAAGTCCGATTTGCGAAATTCCAGTGGGGTAATTACAAATACTTCAGTTATCATCTACAGTAAAATTTTCATGGTCCGATTTATCACAAAACTCAGGTTATGACTGAAAGTACGACACCCATTTATTGCTGTCAAAATTCAGCTTAAGTAGCTGTTACAAATTAACACTTTAAAAATAGTAAACGGAGTCCAAAAATTACGATTCCGGTGCCATTAGAACCGTATTTCATAATAACATATTTTAGATTCAAAATATCGATTTTTCGTTGAGGTTAAGACCTGTTTACAGCCAACAGAAGTGGGCTGTAAAAGTTAGACAGATTCTGATTCTTTTGTGTTTAACCTTCTAAATCGTGTTCGATCGATTCCTTTAACAAGTTTAGTGACCACAACAACATCATATACTAATATCATTCAGTAAAGCATCAGATAATCACCCAATCATCATAATCACACAAGATCTACATGATTTACACACATATTCATCCATTATCCACCTTGTTCATTACTTTGTAAACTTTTAGACTTTGATCTTATATGTTCGTAATTTTTAACCGACGAAACTCTTATTAACCACTCTAGATACGTTCAAGAGCGAGTTTTAAGTGATATACCTCTAGCTCGGGGCTAGGGAAGAATCTTGATGAAAAATGGGTGGATAAAAGCTAACGGAAGTGGTCCTTCGCGTTCCGAGTGCACCAAAGCTCCTAATGCGCAATCCTTGGAGTGTGTATGATGATGGAATTGCAAGAACTAAACTCGAAAGTGTGATGGGTGTGTGTGTGGAGTTCGGCCGAGATGGAGGGAGGGCAAGAGAGAATGAGTTTGTTGTGATT
This sequence comes from Helianthus tuberosus, assembly GCA_030545235.1. Classification (NCBI taxonomy): domain Eukaryota; kingdom Viridiplantae; phylum Streptophyta; class Magnoliopsida; order Asterales; family Asteraceae; genus Helianthus; species Helianthus tuberosus. The sequence goes on along the minus strand of CM060426.1, from coordinate 42,968,980 downwards.
TGTGAAGTGATGAACTCTTATGTGCATAAGTGTGTATTTATAGGCAAATTTAGGAGTGATTATCCTATGGATAATGTGTCTAGTTGATACTAGACATAGAGAATTATAAAAATCAATCTTGTACTTCTTGTGTTTCCCTTAGTTAGGCCGATCCCATTAGGGGGGGGGTCTTGGTTCGAATTTAACTAGTTTAGTTAGGATGGAGTTTAGGTTAAATAGGTTAGTTTAGTATTAAACTCCGTTAGTAATATATAGTGCGTTATGACGGGTGTTAGGGTAATCAGGGACCCTAACTAGCTCAGAAAATTATAGGTAGTGAAAATAATAATATTTTCATGTTCCGGGTAAAGTCCGGTTGTTCGGTTTGACACTGTTCCGCTAAACTGCTTAATTAATCCGCAAAGCGTCCTATATGTATATTTTTGTAACGTTTTTAATTTCTAACACTTAGGAAATTACACAGGACTATTTAGTAACTTTTCTGTACACTATTAGTATATTAACAAGTACGTGTAAGCATAACATGGATATCAGAAAGCAGTTAAGTGATTCCACACAGTCGTCAAGCACATTAATTATTATTAGTAAACTGTACGGTTACATGTAAATTCGAGGGTTGTCACAATTGGCTGCCCCAATGGTGACGATTATCAAGTAATGTATACAAAACCCCACATACCGGCTGTAATATGGTGATTACAAAGACTTAATCCCTGTAATTATAACTTTGAAAATAAACTTGATTTTGTAAATAGATTTGATAAAAAGAGAGAATGACTCACATTGCTGATTTAATACGGACAGAGTCTAATCTATGATTTAGCCTTGTTAACCTAATATAATAACAATGCACACAAAACTGGGTTAGTAATCAATCCAGCAATTACGATAATTTATGAGATCAAATTCTCACAATGAATGACAAAATGCAATACTTCATCCATCGAATTAACGATGATCCGTTGAATTAACAACGAACGACAAAGTATAATACTTTATCTATCGAATTAACGATGATCCGTCAAATTAATGACGAATAATAAAGTATAACCCTAATGTGGGCGGCACTTAAACATTCATTGGATATTTTGATCATCGGATAAATGAATCGTAGCAGCGATTGTGCTAATACCCTGTTTTGCAGCAGAATTTCGATACCCGTGTGTGTTTGTGTAGTAATTCTAACGTAATTCAGTGAATTTTGCGAATTTGTACATCGTTTCTGCACCAGAATTCAAGTCCCAAACCGCTCTATTTATACTGAAAATTTTACACCGTCGCGTAGCGCGACTGCCTACCCCCTTAGTCGTCGCGCTACGCGACTGCCAACCTATTTTCATAGGGTAGCTACGTGCATGGGTAGGCTTGCTGAGTTGACGGTTTTGTGAATTTCAATTTTGACAGATAGTTATGTGGATAATCGTAACTAGGGTTTTACCCCCCCTGAGTTTTAGGGGCCCTAATCCTGATTCTGAAAATTATGAAAATTTTAGGGTTTGTTCAGAATCACTTGGGTGTCTCAATTAGGGTTTCCTTTTGGACTAATTAATTTAATAATTATGACTTTTGATTAGAGTTGTTACACATTTCATCAACATTTCCATGGCATTGTTACATACAAGTGGGTTTACATATAAACATCAAGCTAATCCAAAATTCTAGCATAATTCAAGTTTCATAATGTAACACTCTTTCCAATTATAAACACTAATAACAATTGCAACTACTTTTCTAGGAATTAATGTAAGACCCTTACATTAATTGAATATTTCATATAATATATATAGTGTATTTTAACGTCTTTGAAAACATCGATGACACGACGTTTACATAGAGTTAAAAACCTTCAACGATAATTACAAAAGTTTAAACATCCAAAAGATGATTATAATAGTTTTTCATAAGTTTGGTAACAAAAGAAACTATTAAAGTAGCGGAAGCTTCGTTAGATTGTGTGTTCGGTTCTTGACATGGCTTGATCATCCTCCGAGGTCTAAAGTGCATCTTTACCTATCATACAATTTAATTTAAATGATTAGAAATCAAAGCATTGAACAAAATAATTAAGCAGATGCAGTCTCATCAGGATCACTCTCAGTGTCTGACGTAAATGTCTCTGGCGCAGATGCAGTCTCATCATCTGTGACGGCGGCCGTAGTGTTATCAATGTCTGATAACTCGCCTTCTAAATAGTGTGACGTGTGTGCCGGTTCATAATAGTCATAGCATGTATATCCATAGTAATTATTAACAATTTGTGTATGCAAATACTCACCACATATGCACGTATATCAATAATCAACAATTAAGCGTGTAAGTAATGACAATGTAAGCATGTAATCGTCCTAGACTTCCCCAGACTATCCCACCCAGTCTCTCAGACTAAACTCCCTGGCCTCCAAGACCAACTCCCTGGTCTCTAAGACCAACCTCCCAGTCTCTAAGACTAAATCCCTGGTCTCTAAGACCAACCTCCCAGTCTCTAAGACTGATCCCCCCTCAGTCTCTAAGACTGATCCTCCCTCAGTCTCTAAGACTGAATTATAAATATAAATTTGGAAATGTGTATTTGTGCCTTTTGTTTGTAAAAATGTTTGTTTCCTGGATCTGGACGTTTTGTGTATGCAGTGTAAAAATGTTTGAAAACGTTTTCGTGAGAGCCCTGATGATCATAGTCTAGACTCGAGAAAGAATCCTAGTTCGCTATGATCGAGGCTCTGATACCAAGCTGTCACACCCTGACTTTTGCGGAAGCGTGGTTTATTTGGTGTGACTTCTTAATACCATAGCAACAATCATAACAATGCTATATGTTAAAAACATGAGATATTCATTCATTAATAAAGTTTAGAAACATTCCATTTTCAACAATCACAAAATAGTTTACAAACCTTAACTTGATTTATTTGAGTTCATAAAGACTTAGCAAAAGACTCTAAACAAAACCAGGTTTAGGTGTATATAACCCGTCCAGGAAGAGATTACACCTTCTAAACCCTAGATGACTTCTTTATTCAAACGCAGCTTGAAAATACGTGCATACCGTGCCAGATCCGTTAGTTTCCTGAAATACATGTAATTTGAAAAGTCAACATAACGTTGAGCGAGTTCATGTGTAAGTGAGTAGATATGAACCTTTGTAAAAATGTCTGTATGTATAAAAATCCCTGGTATGTAGCAATTAAGGAAAAAGAAACCACCATTGGGTTGCAAAGCCAATGATAAGTGTGAAGTGATGCAGGAAGACTCAAACCTAGCGGATTTGTGCGTCGGGCACTTAGTCACTTCATGGTCCACTCGGCGGACTCAGGAGTGGGGCTCGCTACACCCAAATAGATCTATCACTAATGTGTCTCGGTCCTACAACGAGGATTGATGGCCTTAAGTGTTGTGCCCACCACTCACATGTTCGCGTAATAAAAACCCTCCTTAAGCTAACCATACCATGTAAATAAATGTCTGTAAATGTCTGTAAGTGTCTGTAAATGTCTGTAACATGTATTTCACCCCCGAGGTGTAAAGCTGAAAATAGTTAAGAGAAAAGGGGGACATGAACTCACAGTATTGCGTCTTCGGTACTCGTAACCCAAATCTCCTCAGCAAACACGACTACCTACAAAGGTCTAACGTCTTTTAGACGAACGGGTCGTGCCTTGTCTTAGTATTGATTAGTGCCTTTGAGTTACGTTTTAAAGTGTCTTCCATATTTTAGTAATAATACTTCTCATACTTGTGTATTCGTATTGGAATTATATTTTTAAGTCCTATTTTAGAGAATACATATTTAACCATATTCCTGTACAAAACCAACGCCCGATACTCTGTATTTTGTTATAAAAAATTATGGCGAGTTTTATGCTTGAAAAACATAGTCTATCATATACTAGTAAACACTTGTCCAGAAAATATTTACTAAGTGTTCGGATTTTCGAAAAATTTCGCCATAGTCTCCTTTGTAAATGGAGGCGTCCATGCTTAAAAACATATCATTTTCTTTTACAAATACCTCATAAAGTGTTCCCACATAGCCAACCCGACAAATCCACATGCAATACCCTAACTACGTCTTTTCAGATTTATTACACCAAACAGGACTGTTTTCGAGTATTTAAATAAAATAGTTATCCTCTTCCAAAAATTCTCAAATTTTTACAGGAGGTCATATATAATCCACGATTTATTGTGTAAAAATTTCGGATATCAGTTCATTACCAATTTTATATAAAAATTCTTTTACTCGGCTGCAATCAGATTTGATACTTTCTGATTGCAGTTTCACGGAAAAATTCACTAAAAATCAATCGTGAGTCGGATCGTCGAAATTCCAGTTGGAGGGTCACGGAAACAACCGTGACTATCTACAGTAAAAATTCCATGAGCTGATTCTGCTCAGGCTTTAAGTTTTGACTCTGATTACAACACACTTTTTCAGCAGAAATATTTCAGCTTTGAGCTGCTGTCTAAAAATAATACTTTAAAAATAGTAAACGGTCTCGAAAAATTACGATTCCAGTTCCATTAGTTCAGATATTCAAAATTACACAATTTAGACTCCAGAACTTAAATTTTTCGATTAAAAATGAGCCCGTTACAGCCTGTTGAAGGGGCTGCAAAATCTCAATCAGCAAGCTGTTTAGGTGTAGAAGTGACTAACGAGGCATAAACAAAGACCCTAACCAAGTTTTATCAATGATTTAATGTTCAAACACTATGCATGCATTTACCAAGCTCAAACCAACCAGATTTCCAACTTCAAACAAACTTTTATGAAAGGTTTTTATGCAGAATTTTAAGTTCACATTTTAGTGTTTAAGCTTTTAGGTGACATGAACCTTCAAACAAACATAACAAGAATCAAGGTGAAACAAGAGTGTGAAGGGCATACCACTAGCACAAGGCTAGGATGGACTTCTTAGTGTAAGGATGATGGTGAGAAAAGTATGGTGAAGTGACTAGAACAAGCTCTCTTGATGTGCCTTCAACCTTGCAACCTTCATGGATCCTCTAATGCCTTGAATGGAACTTGTAGTTTGAGAAGATGAAGTTTTTGGAGAGTGGGGAGGTGGGTTCGGTTATGTAGAACCGAATGAGGGAGAGAGAGGTGAGTTGGAGTGGAGATTTTGATGTAATGATGGTAAATCTTGGAACCCTAAATAGCCTAATCCCTTGGTCATCATTTGTTTAGATCTTGGCCCAATCAAAAATCAAGAGCATCACCATTAAATCTAAACAAAATATTTAGAAATGATTTGGTAGATATGGTGGGTCCAAGGGGGCTGAATTCGGTTGGGGGGGAGGGTAATTAGTAGGTAAGTAAATAAGGGGTTAAGGGTATTTTCTAAAATAGTGGGTGTATGACATGTTTCTAAAGTGTGTGGGGATTAATTGTGACCATGATTAATTAAGAATAATAAAATAATGTTTCTGACAAAATTTTGGTGTCCCGGGTATGTCCGGTTGCTCGGTTACGTATCATTCCGTTAACGCGTTAAATTGTACCGTATAGCGTCTTTTATGCGTCTTTTCGTAATGAAAACATTCCTGGCACTTAGGAAAGTATACAGGACCACTCTGCTATTGTAGTGTATTCTACTGGAATAATAAAATGCTGAATTAAATAAAAGAAAGCAGAATTTTGTAATTAACGCAAGTTTTAGGCACTTCCCGGCACTATGTCTATCACCTAATAACGCAGTCTTATGGTCCTCACTTCCCTATACTACAAACCAGTGTAGTACTCTATCCCTGGCTCATACTGGCCATAATAATATTGTCTGTCTAAGTGCTGGCATTGTCAGCATTATTTCTGAATCAACCGCTCAGTGTGTCAACTGTGCTAAGTGCATCAGGTATGTCACTCATGTAGGTGTGTAATGAATGGAGTGACTGTATAAAATAAGATGCATGTATATATGATGTAGAATCATAGAGCAGTTTAAATTACCAGTTGAAATCAAGCACAGTCATTAAGCACGTAATTAAGATTAATTAATTTGTACAGTACCTGAAATTTTGAGGGTTGTCACACAAGTGATGGTCATAGACTTCGACGTTTACAACTCAACCTTGTTTTGACCCGTTTGGATGTCGAATGGAGACCACCATTTCAAGACATACCAAACTCTATTTCAACAATTGTTTTGACCCATTTTGTTTGCCTAATGCGCTTCGTCACTTTCATGACTTAACGGGTCTCCTCTTTCGCCAAATTTCAATATAACAAGCTAAAACAATAATTAAACATAATGTAACGAAACCATATGTCGCGTACCTTTAGAGCACACCCTTCAAACGCGTATCACCTCCGGCTTGTCTGCTTGATGATCCTGATTTTTTACCTAAAGAGTTCCATTCACAACCAATTTAGAACCCTTTTTACAATCATTTATCATAATTCATTTATGATATCCGAATCTGCGTTTTTGTCTGATTATTAACGTTTTATTCCTCACTTAGGCGTTTTAACAAACACCTAGCGGGTCAGATTTTTACATAATCATTACTAGGTTCTTGACATGTTATTTCCATCTACATTCACTTCAATTAGGCAATTTACACAAAATTTCAACATCAATAATACTGAATTTACCACATAAATTCAGTTTTTACTAGAATAGAAATCATAATCCTAGTGTTTATCTAGTTTCTACAATTCCATTAATCACCTACAATGGTGATTACAACTCCACAAGTATCATGCAAGGTTTTATCAAGAGATCATCTAGGTTTATCCCTAGACATCATATTACCTCTAGTTTAATCTATCCGACACATAATCAAGCTAAATTTTTGTTTTTCATAATTAACCTAGAATTCAAGATGCATCAAAATACCAAAATTTTGCATACCTTATGAACCCTTCGCCGAGGTGATCACTAATATGTAATCAGATTTCGATTTAGACTTGATTTATGCCTCCAATTTGAGTTTTTTTGTGAAGAATTAGGGTTTGAAAGAAATCCCATGGTCGCCCCTTCCTTCTGTTCGATCCAAGCACACACACAAGTGTGTGTTTGGTGTGTTTATTTGCTATTTTAACATTTAAGTTTCAATCTTTACTAGTTTGGTCCCTCAACTTTTATTTAACTTTAAGTTTAGGTGTTTTAACCTTATTATAAGTCACTTCAAGACTTGTAGCTAACTGGGTTATAAGTTCCTAGTTAGTTGATTCTTGTTTGATTAATACTTTATAATAAAATACAAAGTTTTACATTTTTGGGGTGTTACACATAAGGTGATTCTAACACATATTCATCCTAATTTCACTTAAATTCACGGATTAATCGAAACCATTTCATCTAAGATCATACATTCATAAATTGGGTCTTACCTTGGCTCAAGATCAACTATAAATGTATGGATTATGCTTCATGCAATGGATTTCCAGCCTATAATATTCCAATTTGTGTAGAATTTTGAGTGAAATCTTTGAGTTAGGGTGAACCTTCTCTTCCCCCTTCTAACCTACGACACCCACACTTACTTAAACCAAAATTCTGCACTTATATTTTGTTATAAAAATCTTCTTCTCATTTTAACACATTCCACCCTCATCTTTCATAACATGCCTTTTATCATCCACATTCTATGTTAGTTAACTTTGTTATTCACAATAACTTACTTACCAATTTTTTATTAACCTTTCATATGGTAAAATTTACATTTACTATTTTCTTTTATTAATGCATCAAATTAAAATATTATGTTATAACATATAAATTTTTGGGGTGTTACATAAATAGTCATCAGTGTCCCAAGTTGGACAAAGATAAAGAGGATATGAAAAGGGTTCCATATGCCTCTACTATCGGTTCCATCATGTATGCCATGTTATATACTAGACCGGACGTATCGTACGCTCTGAGCTTGACTAGCAGATTTCAACAGAATCCTGGTAAAAGTCACTGGATTGCTGTGAAAAATATCCTAAAGTACTTAAAAAGAACTAAGGATATGTTTATGATATTTGGAGGTTTGGAAGAAGAGATGAAAGTAAAGTGTTGGATCGTGACGATTCACAATCTCAGACAGGCTATGTTTTTACTTTAAATGGTGGTGCTATAACTTGGAAGAGTTCTAAGCAAAGCGTGGTCGCCCAATCGACCACTGAATCAGAATATATAGTGGCTTCAGAAGCTGCTAGGGAGGTTGTTTGGATGAAAAGTTCATTGCTGATCTCGGAGTTATACCCAGCATACAAAAGCCTATCAAGATATTTTGCGACAATACATGTGCAATTGCTCAGGAAAAGGAAGCAAGGTCGCATCACAGCACAAAGCATATTCTCAGAAAACTCCACTACATACGGGAAGTTTTGGAAATAGGAGACATCGTCGTAGAGAAAATTCATAATGATTAGAATCTAGCGGACCCATTTACTAAGCCTATGCCTCAAGTGAGACATGAGAAGCATGCAGATAGTTTAGTGATTAGATATGCTAGACAGTGGATCTGATTTTGTAATTTAGTATTTGGTGCATTTTGAACTATAAACAGTATTTTAAGTTTATTTGAATTTAATGGTTGAATGTCTTTTCAACTATTTTTTTTGTGTTCAAATATTAGTGCGTTAAGTATCTATGAATATTGTATTCTAAAATGTCTGTAGTTTATCAGATGTGTGAGAACCAATCTAGTAAAATACTATTATGAATTAGATGGTTGATCCATATAATGGATACTCAAAGTGTTGAGAACCATATTCACTGATATGATTAGTTGAATCATATTAAGCGTAACTCGTTTCAAAACGATCTTTATGGATCTTAGTCATAAGACAATTTGAATAGGTACGATCATTGTATCCTTAGACCTGTAGTACAAACTATAACTAACTTAAAGGAATGGTTGCTCTTTGATTCTATCTAATGTTGTACATAACTGGTAGTAATAAGGATAGTTTTGGGAATAATCTGAAGTTTAGCGGGAGTTGTTTGTAGCCAAAGGGATCTATGCTTCTACACTTGGGAGAGAAACACTCTGGCGCCTTTCATTGGTTTGAACAGGTTTTAAATGCGTGGCCACACTCAAACTTTGAATAATATATGAGAATGAATAGGATCTATGTCTCATGTTCAACAAGTGTTCAATACAGAGGGATAAATGAGTCAATAACTAGGGCTATAGTATTTGAATAACCTAAGAACTGATTAGTGAAAAGAATTGACATAAATCTGTCATACCTTGTCGGGGGCAATATGATGCAGCTAGGCATCCACTATTGTCTACATTGAAACTTAATCGGCCAATCGACTAAGTGGGAGATTGTTGGATATTATGTTCAATTATCGATTAAAATTCAACGTTGACGTTAGGGTACGACCCAAAGAGTTACACTTTGGGCAACGAACATGTAACAGTGTTTTAATTGTTAATCATTGTATCACGAAATAATAAGTGTAAACAAAGAAACGAGTAATTATTTAGAATAATTACGGAGAAGTCGTTTTAATAAGATAAATCATAATTAGTTTGCTAATTATAATAAAGTGTATATATATAGAAACGGGTTCAGGAGAGAACGGTGAGAACAGATCCTGGCCCAACACGTGGCAGGGGGCCCTAATTGTTATGCGGGGGTACGATTGTCCTTTTATACGTTCCCTCCTTATTCGCGTTATAAATCTCTTTCAAATTAAAACTCCAAAGATTTATTATTGTTAGCTGTTACCTGCTTTGCAAGCTTTCTCAGATCTATGGCGTTTAACGTGGATTCTGTTCGACAAAGTAAAATTCGTTGGCGTTTTCTATTTTTCGTTCCAGCAAATCATGCAACAGATATGGCGTTTTGTTCTTTTATCATTGTTCTATGGCGTTTTTTTTGTATTATTATTTTTTATAATGTGTTGTATGATTTTCAATAGCGTTATTTCAATTATGCAATTTAATCGCGTTTTAATTGATATTTAAATTATTATTAAGAACTGCAATTGGAGTTTTCAATATTAATTTTAATTGTAGTTTACGTTCTAGTGTATTTCTTATGTTTTTACGATCATTGGCGTTTTTTATCTATTTGATTAGTTTTGAATTTTATTTAGTAGTATTTGTGAATATCAGTTATTACTATTTTGGTAATTTGTTTAAACATTAGTTTTGTTAATTTTGGCGTTTTCATTATGATGTTATATTTTGTTAATTATTTATGTTGTTAAGTGTTTTTAATTATTCATCTCATGGCTTTTTTATCATGTGGTTTTTAAATTATGTGTTTATTACATCTTGTTTATTATTCAATTAATGGCGTTTTAATGTATAATGTTATTACGAGACATCACTCTGTTTTTCTGATTTTTCTGTTCCTCCCTGTATTTTCTCAGGCGAAGTCTCTTCCTCGAGTCAAAGGCATTGCCCCAAAACTGGATTACCATTTATCATTCCTGACGTCAGTGAAGAATTAAAGCCCAGAAAGGACATGATATTCTCAAGCCTTGATGATTGTTATTCAATGTATGTTAAGTATTAAGTATGCCAATGAGTGTGGGTTTTCAGTCAGGAAAGGGACTACAAAGACAAACTCTAAAGGTGTCTTACATATTAAGTATTACTCGTGTACAAGATCTGGGTTATACAAGGACAAGAAGGTTGATACGTTGGACCCCAATCAAAAGGAGCGAGTAGTGCGATCTAACTTTTCAAAGAGGACTGATTGTGGTGCACTGTTATGTGTACTTTTTGAGGCTGGATCATGGAAGGTGTATAAGTTTGTCGAGGAGCACAATCATGAACTTGTTGAACGTCCTGGTAAGCATTTTCTTCCAACTGAACGACACCTCACTCAGCTCCAGAAGCATGTTATACACAGTATGTCTAAGTTGAATTTGGGTCCTGTCAAGGCGTTTTATGTTATGAAGACTTGTTTTGGCGGTTTTGAAGACGAGGGTGCAAGCAAAGTTGAATTTAAGAACTATAAGAGGAAAATTAACTTGTTCATAGGGGAATATAACGTCGATATGGTTGTGAAACATTTGAATGAAAAAAACATTCCCAGCCTAATTTCTCGTATGATTACATCACAGACGAAGAGAATCGTTTGAAGGGTATTTTTTGGTGTGACGATCAAGCCAAACGTAATTACCACGTGTTTGGTGATGTGATTTCGTTTGATGCCACGTATCGTTCCAACAAGTAATATTTTATAATTCAACTTCTTCTGTTTTTGGCGTTTTATTAATTTACATGCAATGGTGTTTTTTATTTTACATGCAATGGTGTTTTATTAGTTTACATGCAATGGCGTTTTATTAGTTTACATTCAATGGCGTTTTATTAATGTTTCATTTCTCATGGCGTTTTCATATGCAGATACTCTATGGTGTTTGTACCGTTCACTGGTATAGACAATCATCACTGCAATGTTACATTTGGTGCAACATTGTTGGCGTCTGAAACCGCTGATACGTATATTTGGTTGTTAAGAGTTTTTCTAAAAGCTGTTGGTTCTCATCCAAAAGTTGTTGTCACTGACCAGGATCCAGCGATGAAGAAGGCCATTTCTGTTGTATTTGTTGACACGAGGCATCAGTTATGCATGTGGCATGTGATGCATAAACTTTCTCTGAAGGTTGTTATGCTTTTTTTTATCTTTGGCGTTTTAGGATACACTGCGTTTTAAAATACATGGCGTTTTGTACCTTGTTACTGTTTTTTTAATTAAGTTGTCTTTTGTTTTTTTATTTATGCATGGCGTTTTCGTGTTATATATAGGTTGGTGTTAGGCTATGCAATTCCACCAATTTTAAAGAACGTATTTGTGGTGTTGTGTGGACGGATATTCTCACACCTGAAAAGTTTGAATCAGAATGGGAAGCGGTTATCGTAGAATTCAATTTAGAAGATAATGACTGGCTATCTAATATTTTTGCACTTAGGGAATCTTGGATCCCTGCATACTATAGAATGGAGCATATGTCTGGTCTTATGCGAACGACATCCAGGTCGGAGAGTGAGACTCATTTTTTTGGTCAAGTGTGCAATTCGAAAGCTACTCCTGTTGAGTTCATGACGCGTTACAAGACTGCAATAGAAGCACAGCATCACACACATCGTAAAAATGATCATGAATCTCGATACAAAAGACCCAGTTGAAGAGTAGTTACAAATTGTTGGAAGGGCAAGCTGTTGGCATATACACAAAAAGTATTTTTTTGTGACGTTCAAGCTGAGCTTATTGGAGTTGCGGATTGCATAAATCAACGTTACGAAGATCAGCCTGATGGGTTTGTTAAGTTTTACGTAAATGACTTCCAACAGCCTTGTACATCCTTATTTGAGGTAAATAATGGCGTTTTGGTTTTGTGGCGTTTTCTCTTAATGGCGTTTTATCATATGCAATTTGTTTTTTTTTTTTACTTTTTTAGACAAACATTCTATGCATGGCGTTATAGAGATATTGTTTTTGGCGTTTTCAGGTAATGTTCCATAAGTCTGATTGCACATGCAGTTGCTCATGCTGGCGTTTTGAACAGTTTGGTTTGCTATGTAGACATATATTCTATGTTTTGAGAATTATGGACATTAGGGAATTTCCAAAACAATACATTCTGAATTGATGGCGCAAAGAGGCCTCCCCAAACTGCTCTCCTGAATTCTCAATTAGTCGTGAATATATGACCGAGCTTGATCCTGATGTGCAAAGTATGATGCGAGATATTATTTATTCAACCGAATACACTTTGAACCGTTTATCTGGTAATAATGAGGAGCTATCCTTATACAAGGATCATGTTCAATCTTATATGAAGAAGGTTCAAGATATGCAGATTGTTTCTCCTCCCGCTAGTTCTAGGGATAGATTTGTCGAGATAACCGGTCAATATAAAAGCGACAAGAATCCGATAAGAGTCCCTGTAGGTTATAAATCCAAAGGTTCTGGTTCTCGGAAGCGCCTGAAGTCTAAACATGAGATAGCAATCGACAAAAAGAAATCAAAGTCGAAACCCGGGGCCAAAGAAAGACAGTGTTAGAACTGCAAAGCCTATGGACACTATGCATCAACATGCAAACAGGCCGTAATTAAAAGAAGTTCGACAAGGTCTTCGAGAGCCAGTGATGAGTAGTTTGGCGTTTTGTATTTGTCATTCTTACAGAACACATACAGATGGTCTTCGAGAGCCATTGTAGAGTAGTTTGGCGTTTTTTTTATTTCAATCCTATAGAACACAGACATTTCTCAGTTTGGCGTTTTAAATCATTTTTTTGCATCTTTTTCTCTTTTCTACCTCTTTGTTCATTATATGCTACTTCGAAGTTAAATAACAAACAATATAAGATCGGGCAAGGAAATCAAACGCCAAAAAAAAAACAATAACGCCACTAAATAAAACTACCATAAACTTCTAATTTTGGTCGTGCTAAACTCAATAATGTTTTGTTGAACGAAATGGATAACATTGTTAATCCTCAGTCAAGAAAGATGTGTAACAATGTTATCCATCCCGTTTAGCTAAACTTTATAGAGAACAAAAACAGAATCTCCATGAAATGGCTTTTTTGAAGTTTTGTGGTTTTTGTATGTTTTGGCGTTTATATTGAGGATCTTGCTCATTACATAGAGCAAAAGTTTACTGAGAAAATAGTGTATATAAAAAAAACATGGATTTGAATCTTTGATATTTTGGTTTTTTTGGCGTTTATAAGATGAATGGTATAGAGGAAAATATAGGTTTATGTGGTTTTGGTGTGGATTTTAGTAGTTCTGAGAGTTTGTTTATACAGGAAGTTTTTGGCGCGTATTTTAGGCGCGATTTTTTTTACCGTAAATGCTAGTAATAAAGTTCCATCGTTTTAGTACTGTTTGTTCAGCTTTATCTGTTAAAAACAAAGTTTGGTGTTTTATATCTATGGCGTTATATTATGATGAAGTGTGCAATGTGTGTTGAGGCGGGATTTTAATAGCGTGAGTTTGGTGTTTTATGTTAAGTCAAAAGACCCTTTTACCCTTAATGAAGCGCGCCAGATTAATAAAAGTGATTTTATTTACGAAAATGCCACCGCGTCATCTAGTCCATAGATTGTTTTGATCTGACAATCCATAAGCGTTCTCTCCGTTCTCACACTTTTGAGCGTTTTCTCTAAATCCTGATGTGACACCCCAGGAAAACCAGGAAAACCACGCAATTTAACTAGCTTCCTTAGTAACCACGTGCTAAATTTCGGGACGAAATTCTCTTAACAGGGGGAGAATGTGACAACCCTCAAAATTTTCAAGTATCCGTACGATTTATTAATGACAATTAAAGTGCTTGATGACTGTACTGAATTACTTAACTGCTTTCTGATTTCTACGTCATACTTACATGTGCTTGTAAACATACTAGTCTTGTGCAGAAATTTGACTAAATAATCCTGTATGCTTTCCCAAGTGTGGGGAATTAAAAATGTTACAAAAAGATATATATATAGGACACTATATGGAATAACTTAGCACTTTAACAGAACGGTATCCAACCGAACAACCGGACATCACCCGGAACACTAAAATATTGCTAGAAGCATTGTCTTATTATTTCTTGGCTAGTCATGGTTCCCGAACACCTTAACACCCACTAAAATACCTAGTAACTAACTTAACCAACTAAACACTTGGATTTAAACTTTAAGTCTAACTTAATGGTTGGAATTTACACTTAGACCCCCCCCCCCAAAGCTAGTAATCGGCCAGATCTTGTGAAGATTTATTAGAGGATAATGTCATGTACTTTGGGTGACACAATATACATTGGTCCATAACAAGTTGGTGATTATACGTAAGACATAAGCACTCCATTCTTACAAAAACTTCATCACACCACAACCCTCATCCTCCCTCTTCACCTCTCGGCCGAACCCACACTCCCACACATCCACCTTCATCCAATCTTCTTCAACCATTCCAAGAGCATACAAAGGTGTTAAAGTTCACTATAATCTTCATTGATCCGTTTTTTAGAGTCTTATGATTTCTAGTTTATCCTTGCAATTCACTATAATCGTCATTGATCCGTTTTTTAGACATTAGGGTTACGGATTTCTTCTCTTCTTGGGTTCTTTGCACTTGGCTGTCGTAGTTATTTGGATTCATTGATAATCTGGGCTGGGTTTACAAAGAGAGAGTGTGTTTTGCTGCGTATGATCTGATACAAGGGTTACTACATAGTTGTTACGCTGATTCGTCCTCTCATGAATGAATTAGGGTTGACGGCTACAAGGGTTTTCAGGTTTCTTTTTCTGCGTATTAAGGTTGATGGCTACTAGGGTTTCTACAATCTGAATAGCCTCTTAATCTGATTCGGCAGGTTGGGATTATCAAGAGGGTTGTCTGATTGCTGCAAGAAGTCTTATTGGTGGCCTCAAGTTCGTTCTAGGGTTGCCGCTAATCTGATTCTTTCTGTGGGCTGGTAATGGGTGATCAAATCGCAGATGTTCCAGACAATTCAGGCGTATTTGTAAAGAAGATCAAGAATATTGATGGTAAACCATTTGAGCCAAGGCAATCGCTGCATATGGCGGCTAGGGGAGTGCACAAGAAGGTAACCTTTATGTTACCATTAAATGATGTAGAACAGAATTTTGGGCATTCTGATTCTCCTAACCAGCAATACGCTAAGGTTGTTGACAAACGAAAAGTTGCTTTTGTGCTTCCGGTTACTGACGTTAGCCCTCTCCCCCGTGTTCATTCTCAACACCAATCATACGCTAAGGCGGTTTCAAATGAACAAGCTGAACAGGGTGGTGCTAAAATGGATTTCGGTGCGACAAAAGTTGATAATTCAGCTATGAACGCTACTGAATCGGCTGATCAAACTCCCAAGATTAATTTTCGGGCACTAAAGTCTGATGTCTCATTGGAGGGAGTGGATGTTGTCTTACCAATCGCCTCTGTACATCAGGTCAACAACAGGTTAGCTAACACTCTATATGGGTATTTCCTGGGGGATAGAATTGCATATCCGGTTGTTGAATACTTTGTGAGAACAAATTGGAAGAAATATGGTCTGCAGAAGACTATGATGAATTCGAATGGGTTTTTCTTCTTCAAGTTTGAAGATAGGAAGGGTATGAATAATGTTCTTGAAGGGGGGCCATGGCTGATTCGTAATAAACCATTGTTTCTCAACACTTGGTCCCCTACAAACACCCTTAAAAAAGAAGATATTAAAAAGGTTGCGGTTTGGGTTAAATTGCATGAGGTTCCGTTAGTGGCGTATACAGATGATGGGTTAAGCATGTTGGCTTCTAAAATTGGGTCACCTATGCGGTTGGATTCGTATACAAGTGATATGTGTAATGAGGCTTGGGGAAGGAGCAGCTATGCTAGGGCTCTCATTGAAATATCGGCTGAACATGACTTTAAAGAGGTTCTAACCATGGCTATTCCCGAGTTGGATGAAGGCAAGTATGTTACTGAGACTATTCGAGTGGAATATGAATGGATTCCCCCAAGATGTGCCCACTGTCATGTGTTTGGACATGACTCTGAGGGATGTCCTAAATGCATCGGTTCGACGTCGCAACCTCCTACAAACAAGCCGAAAGTAGATGAGGATGGTTACACTGAAGTTAGGTCGAAAAAGTGTGCAAAGAAGAGTGGTTTTCAACTTAATAACCTGAAACCCAAGTTCGAATATCGACCTGTGGATAGAAAGAAAAAGATAGGGAGTTCTCCCTATGTAAATGAGCAGGGTACTAATTCGTCTAAGATTCAAACTCATAACCCGTTTAGTGCTCTTGAAGTTGTTGGGGGGGGGATGGAGGTTCCATATAGGGAAACATAAAAGGGGGACGTGGTCCAAATGAGGAGTCTGATGAGGATGAGGTAGAGGTGGTTTATGATGAAAGCAACGAGTTTATGACATCGGGCACGCATTCCACGTCTGCTAGGGTAGGGGCAAGCACATCTCATACAAGGTTCTCCAATGGATAGAGTTTTTTTGGATCGGGCTAGGGGATTGCTTCTGGGGGCAACTTCATTTTTGATGATGGCAGATGAAGATTTTGTTTATTAGTTTTGTCTTGTCTACTAGTTAGTCATTTTCATGATTGTAGTAGGCTAGGTTGATGTGGTATTTTGGTTATTTGACATTTTTGCTTACATATATGGGGCCTGTCCTGTATATGAACTAGTGGGGAACTCATCCTCACTACTTGTACTTATTTGGCGGTTGTCTATAATAGAATCACCAGGGTAACCCTTTACCCAAAAAAAAAAAGGTGTTAAAGTTCATACAAGGAAGCTTGGTGGCTTTGGAAGTGGAAGGACCTCTCTTATTTTCTTTTATCCTCTTCATTTCTACATTTGAATCATCCCTAGCCTTGTGCTAGTGGTAAGAACCTTGATCTATCTATTTCACATCTATTTTAAGTGGTTAAAGTAGGTTACATGATGATAAACTTAAAGAACACTAAGAAACTTGAACTTGAAACATGAACATAAGCTAAAGTTATGAAGAAATCATGTTGTTTAGTGTTGATATACTTGTTGATTGTTGATTGTTTGTAGAAATGATGTTGATCATCATGTAGTCTTGCTAGATCATGATTAAAAACATAATCTAGCAAGATGAGAGGATGAACATGTTAAAAGTTATGAATCATCCTCACTAAAGTCATGAACTTGAATGAATATAATGTTTTTGTAAAAATGATGAACAAAGTAAGTTTAAAGTCTTGTAAATCTAAATATTTCAAGTATGATTTACCAAGTAACCAAGTTAAAAATACAAATCTACTAAATCTTGGTTCTTACATAAATATACATCATTTTAGTGGCTAACATAGCTAAGAAGCACATGTGTAACAAGAAAAATACATGAAGAAGTATTTTTGGAAAATATGAACATAAGTTGTAAATATCCATATTCTTTAAAAATGGAGTTTTTAAAGAAATAATTACACTTCCAAGGGTAACAAGACTTACTAATTACACTAGTAAGTTACTACACATTTTTATAAATTTTCAAGTTCATGAGTTGGTAGTTTATGCTTGTTTTAACAAGATTGGTAAGTAGACATTGTATATTGTTGATTGAGGATTGTTTGGATAAATTTTTAAAAAGAAAATGATATGCTAATAATCATGGACATCTCCGTTTACAAAGGAAACGCTGGCGAAATTTTCTAAAATTCCAACACTTAGAAAATATTTTTCTAACAAATGTTACTAGTATATTTTACAACTTGTGTTTCGAATATAAACTTCGCGATGGGTTTTGTCACAAAAATACAAAGAGTCGGAGGTTGGTTTTTGTAAATAAAAATGGGTAAATATATATATTTAGAATATACATCTTATACTAGAACACTTGTGTGGATACTTGTTTATTTTGTGAGATAGTTATATTATTTTAGGGTAAAATAATATATAACTTAACAAAGTACCTTGACATTAGAATTGTGTGGTACGTGATAGAAGTAATGAGTAGATAAACCGTACGTAGGATACGTGTTATGCTTGAGAAACTGGTTGTTATCTGTACCGTATTAGGACGTGCTTGATTTCCTGATTATTAGAGTAATTAATCTAACCGAGCAAACCAAGGTGAGTTCACACCCTCTACAAGGCATGGGATTCCTGGTGGTTTGGGAATGGGTTAAAGAATTAAAACGGAACCTACATATCCTCCTTGGGTAGGATATGTACGGCCATCCTCAATGGGTAGGATGCCAATATTAATCCTGCGTGTTCTCCTTGGGTAGAATACGTACGTTCGTCCTCCTTGGGTAGGACAACAACCTTAAAACTTACTAGACAAAACTCTATCATTAAGTCCCTCATTTTATATCGACTTAATCGCCGAGGCCAATGGCGAGCGGGTCATTAGTTAATAGCGCTATTAGGTTTAACAAACCTCACACCGTGCCAGTCGGACGGGCGTGTACTAATGGACTGTGGCAAACTGTCAATGATGATAGACATTGACGTAGGGCACAACTATTGTTCGTCAATTGTCGATATGGTACGGTCTAGTGGTTCACATGGGGAAGCCCCCACTAATTATGGATATGGTTTGGGTAATAAAGAAGGAACTGGTTAATCATACTTTCAACTATGGGGTAACCCCCACGGCAAATAAGCCAGCGAAAGACAAACCATGTTTTCGGAAACAACGTAAAACTAAACAACCAACCGTGAACTCACTCAACTTTGTTGTTGACTCGTTGTTACATGTCTTACAGGTCGCTAGATGCTTATGGAGCTTGCACGTGGAGGAGGTCATTGTGGGATGAGGACTGTTATGTCCCGTGCTTAATAATTAAACTTTATAAACTTATGGAACTTATGTTTTGGGTTTTATCTTTAATGCTTCCGCTGTTTAATTTTGTGACAACTGACACTTTTCGGTAACTTTCTTACACTTAAAGTACTCATTTTAGCTACATTTTTATGCATTTCGAACATTCGGACTGCATGATTACATGATATACATCTTAGAAAACTCATGGAATATTCGTTTATTATTACACATGATTCACTTTTATTGGGTACATTTGAAATAGTGCAAACAATTCACCGAAACAACTAGAGTAGTGCCTAGTGAACTAGAGTGCTGACGAAAACTCCGGATCCGCAGAAAACATCTAAAATGACATCTTTAGGACTCGGATGAGAGTCCAATATCAATTATATATTAAACCCTTTATGGGAATACAAGAGTTTGGTTAATATTTTACCGATGTCCGGTAGCACTAAAAACTGTCCGAAATGCGCTAAAAGTGACCATTTCATGAATTTTCCGCAAAATTCAGCAATTGTATTTTATTACAAGATGCAAAAATTGATGTTTAGGCACCAATTCCATATAAAAATAATTATGGAATATCCATTACACACATAACTGGAATTTTTCCTACAACTTCCTTAAGCGTACCTTTCGACTATCTACTTGCGAAACGAGCGCTATACATCGAGCCGAACTATATTTTGGTACATGTAGCGAACTAGTGATCATTATTTTTGGTCTTGTAAAGCTAGTTTATGATCATTTCAAGTCTTGAAACATCTCGAAAAAAAATTGCAAAACTTAAACACCTAAAGACTTAATCTTTTATTTCATTTAGAAACCATAAATTTTACTAACACTTTGCAACACATAAGGTACCCCCCCCCCCACATATGGGCCGAAATTAAGGGGTCCCACATACCCTTAATTACTTGCTAAATATCTAGATATTCATCTTATTTTGCAAGTGGGTTATGTTGGTGAAATATTACAATACTTACACATTAAGTAAACTAGCATTTCACCACTCATTTTACACCTTTCATTTTTATTACCCAAAGAACACTCTCATCATCTTCATCTTTTTCACAAGAACACCTTCAAAAACCCAATTATTTTTATTACCTCCTTCATGATCAACATGGATTTCCAAGTAACATAAGGTGATCTAAAGCTATTGGAAGTAAAAGGAAGGGTTTTCATCCATACAAAAGTGTTCTACCATCAAGATTATCATTTTCTTAGTTCTTAATAATCTTCTAAGATCATCCCTAGCCAAGTGCTAGAAGTAAGCTTCTATAACTAATTTTTTTTTATATACAAATATATTATGATTATGATTGTTATTATTACTAATAATAACCAAGGAAATCATACATAATAAACATGAAGAAAATACAAAGAAGCAAAGAATAAAAATCATGATATAATTATGATTGTTTATATTGTGATCTAAGACTTGATATATGCTTATTTAGTCTTGTTATGATGTTTATGATGCAAATAAATTGTTAGAAGATGTTTTAAGATATGATCTAAAAATTATGCATGTTTATGTTAAAGGGTTTTTAACATAAAGGATTAAATGGATGATCATAACTATTGATCTTGTGAAAGTATTAAGGGTTTTTATTTAAAAACAAGACTTTTACAAGATTATAAAAAGTCTCATATGTTTAGTTAAGATGTTGGGTAAATTGATGATGATTTGAAAGAAGAAGAAAATGATATGTTTATGAAACATGGTTAAAATAAAAATACAAAGGTTATATGGCCATTTTTCATAAAAACTTTATTTTATAAAGTAACAACATTTTTGGTTAATTTTAGACAAGAGAAATATATATATATTTTTTTAGAAAATATATATTTGGTTATTTTAACAACTTTTGTGACATGTATTACTTGATGTATTAGTTATATATATCATTGTAGGAACTTGAATCTCATGTCACATTTAAACTCAAAACACCTTATAACAAAAGTCCTACAAGACTTCACATATTTACGCCTTAAAACGAGTTACGGACGATTCGAATAATCGGACACCATTTATGGTCAAAATGAACGACGGACGACTACATAAGTGAATTGCCAATCCGGGGAGTTACTACGACGTTTAGACGATTTATCGACACGAAATATAAGTATCCTATCGATAACAAATTTCGGATGTTTATAAACTTATAAAAACTAGTATGTTTTTATTTACTAACAAGTATACTTAGTAAATTTTTATAAAAGGTTTTTATAAAAATAAATGGGCTTATTATACTAGTGGGCTATTTTTATAACAAATGGGCTTATATTACTTATGGGCTATTTTCTTAATGGACTTACTTTACTTAATGGGCTATTTTTCTACAAATGGGCTTATTTTCTTAATGGGCTTATCTTCATAATGGGCTTAACATAAATTCGTGGACTAAGCCCAAACACCAAACATATGGGCCAAAGCCCAACACTATTTGAGCCCAATACTATTCAAGCCCAACACTATTCAAGCCCAACACTATTGAGGCCCAACACTATTTGAGGCCCAACACTATTCGAGCCCAATACTATTCAAGCCCAACACTATTTGAGGCCCAACACTATTTGAGGCCCAACACTATTTGAGGCCCAACACTATTGAGGCCCAACACTATTTAAGGCCCAGCACTATTTAAGCCCAATAACTTGAAAACATGGGCTTGGCCCAATGATACCATTATTGGAAACACAACTATACAATTGATACATATAAGACACGAAATTCAGCGGACTAGATCCGACTATACAACTCATTCATCGAATACACAGTTAACGAACAGTAAAGACATACAAGTCTTACACATATTGAAGACACAAGACTTGTACTCAAGTTCTTTACAAAGACCGAAGTGTCTAACAAAAATAAGAACATTTGTAGGTCGCAACGCTATTCAGGACGACCGCACGTGAGATCTTATTTACATCTATTCACGGACGCAATTCAGTGAGTTCATGTCCCCTATTCATTTAAATATTTTACAACTTTACAACTATCGGGGAAAATACATGTTCATCGTATGTTAAAGTTAGGGAATGAAACACCTTAGATCATGTGCGAATTAGGGTTTATACATATAAGCACCATTAATCCAGTTTGGACCTAGGTACAAGGGGTTAGATCTAATGGGTTTTGGCGAGCCCCACTCTTGGTCGTGGACCCATACAGAAGAGTGCGTTTGTGTCCCAGTCGATAGGAGTCGACAAAAAAATCGTCTAGGGTTGGATTGCTTCCTAATTCGTCACACATATTAATGTCCTCGCGAAACATTAATGATCAACGATTTCATTGACGCTTTACATACTACATCATACATACAGATACATT
This sequence comes from Helianthus tuberosus, assembly GCA_030545235.1. NCBI lineage: Eukaryota > Viridiplantae > Streptophyta > Magnoliopsida > Asterales > Asteraceae > Helianthus > Helianthus tuberosus. The sequence continues at coordinate 42,946,423 of CM060426.1, read as the reverse complement.
TTATACAACTCACATGTTGTGGATACAGTTTATACATCATACATACAGATACATTTTATGCAACTCACATGTTGTGGATACAGTTTATACATCATACATACAGATACATTTTATACAACTCACATGTTATGGATACAGTTTATACAACTCACATTTTATGGATACATTTTATACAACTCACATTTTATAGATACATCTCATACAGCTAAACTGCATGAACTCGCTCAACTTTTGTTGATGTTTTCAAACTTAACATGTATTTCAGGAAATTAGTGGACCTGGCAGACATTTCAGTCAAGGAAAGCAAGTATCAAGACTCCATGCCACCATTTGAAGGGTTTGCCCGTTATATACCGCCTTTTTGTGGTGATATAGTGGTCAAAGCCTTGACATTTTAAGACTTACATTTTGATGTATAGAACGATGAAAACGCATTTTCATTTGATGGTTTGTAACAAATACATTTAACTTATGTTGCGTTCTTTCGAAACAATTATGACAATGGCATTGGAGCTTGTTTTTATTCATTTAGTATTGTTCACTTATATTGTTATGCAATGAGAACCGATCAGATCACACCTCGCGCTTCCGCTATGAGCGGGTGTGACAGATTGGTATCAGAGCATCGATTGTAGTGAACCAGGATTCTTTCTCGAGTCTAAGTCTACAATCACTAGGGATCTCTCACGAAAACCTCTTGTTCATGTTGAACAGATTATAAAAAAAATTGGACAAGTCAAAAGGTTTTCATTGCATAAACATTTTTCAAGGTCCACTACAGCAAAAATTCATTTCACATAAATCAAGCGAGGACATTTCCACGGGTGAAGTCTATGAGAAACAGACACAATACATTAATAGACTATGTGCCTACAATACATTACATTATCAGTTTATGCATTATAAACAGTTTACAAGTTCAGCTTATACAAGATAGATATCCTTGATTGATAGTATTTTACATGATTATATATATATAGGTGGTTCATATATATGTTGCATGAAATATTTTGCCAAGAACAAAATACCTTCGACTTCAAACTCTATTATTATTCTTTACTCACACGGTGAAAATATCGACCTCATGTCTATTGCGGAGCTTATGGCGAACATGATTCCTAAGTGAAATCTTAAACTTAATTCCGTAAAATATGATTGCTTTCTCGCGAATGCTGAGATGCCTGACCATGATAATGACGACGAGGCGAAGGTGGTAACCTTGGACAACAACTCCATTAGTGGGACGAGATCCATGTGACTCATACTAATCAAGGTGATTATACTCTTGTCCTTACAAGGAAGATGAAGTACTCATCTTGAAGGTGCCCCTTCAGTTGTTATTGTTACAGATTCTTTCCATTTCTATTCCATCTAACGCTGTGCTGTTTTGTGAGTAATGAAAACGGACGTTGACACGTGATCTATCACGAAGGTCCCTCCTATGTTGAAGGTATATAAACAATAGTGTCCTCTCTATGACTGATCGCCTGCTCTGAACGAGAGAATGCTAGGGTGACCATGCAAGACAATTTATTATTACGGGGGCCCACGTAATAACAACTTGTAGTGCATGGAGATTCTGGTGGACTCTGCGGGTCAAGCTAATGATCACTATTCATTCAAAATTCTTAAGTTATTACTTGAGATTCAATTCTTCCTATCTAGTAGAACATGAACTGGGGGTGGTTAGTATAACACCCTACAATACAATACAATACAATACAATACAATACAATACAATACAATACAATACAATACAATACAATACAATACAATACAATACAATACAATACAATACAATACAATACAATACAATACAATACAATACAATACAATACAATACGGGAAGACGACACATATTTGTTCACACCTAACATTCGATCTATATCACGATTCAGTTGAGACTAGTCATTTAAACAAACAAAACGTGTTAGCTACTCATGGAGGATTTTCCTCAACATTCTCGAAATTCTTGAACATGGGTTGGTTCCAGGGTGTCTATGACACTTTATCCTACTTTACCTTACCTTACTTTATCATATTCCACCTTATCATATTTATTGGAAGTGATACAATAAATTCCGTCGTTTGACATTTGTTTTTTTTTTCAAGGGATGGTATGGCATGAACCATGCTGCAACTCCCTCATTACATTCTATTCGACATCTTTGGAAATTTAAATAATTTTGCTAGAGCTCGTGAAACTCAAGCACTATTACCATAATTGTCACATGGACAAGTAAGACAAAGGATTTTCTCTACTTAGGATGATCGAGGTCAATAGAGTAGGGAATACATATTATATAGACGAAGACCACTAGTTGGTTTCCCCTCCTCAACGAATTATTTTTTTTTCTTTTTCCATTTAAACATATGACCAATACATGCAAGAGGCATTACACCTTTTGGTTTTGGTTATCCACATTATCATTTATTCAAACATGTATGAACAATATGGTCTTGAGGTTTCCATGACCGATTGATTGTATTCTTCATTCTTGGGCACATGATAGACTTTATTTATTCAAATAAATGTCTAGATTCTTTTAATAGTGTGTATTAAAAAGATCATGGCGCCAAAAGAATCAATTGTTTAAGTTAAAAGTTATGTGTTGAAAACTATTGCTTTTACACAAGACATGGTTTATACATGACATTGTTACGCAAGACATTGTTATACATATCATTTGATGTTGGTTTACACAAGACATTTTTGGTGGTTATTTGTAAGTGATGAGACGTGTGTAATATGATAAAAGCATGGTGGATACGCCGCTGGTACTTCCTATATATAAGTGCTTATGTTATATTGCATATCATGGTGTTATTCAAATCTCTTCGACAAAGACAAGACATGACATTTTTGCACAAGACGCGACATCCTCTACACAAGACATAATATTCTATTTCAAGACATGATATATTTATACACTACATTTTTATTGGTTATTTATTTAACCATACATCATTCTTTTATATCATCTGATTTTCATATCTATTTTCATATGATTTTATAAAAGAACTCGATCATAACTGGAGCCAATGTTGATGGTTACACTTGATGCTTTCACGGTCTCTCAAGGTTGTTCCATACTGGGAAACACCCGAATTCAAACACACTGAGTGTTACATTTTAGGTTTAGCCTCGGAGATCCGAAGCATAACCGCATCATCCCTCCCTACCTCAATCACTCAAACAATAACTCTCGCCATGAGAGAAATGAAGGCAACTGCTGCCATAAACGATTTTGGCACCAGGATGTATGCTGGTAACTTGTCGAAATCTTAAATGCGACAAGTGAGACATTCATCATGAGGGCAATTGCAAAAGAGCCAAGAGTAGCAGTGTGCTAAGACCGAGCGCAAAACAAAGACAAGTAAGACGATAATACTTAAGAACGGATCAAGCTAGTGAATAAGTGTGTGTGTGGCTAGAACTATGAATACTCCACAAAATCCCAATGAAGTCATGAGTACGTACACTCTACGATCATCATGTACCAATTCTTTTAATACCAACACCGAGCTTAGCTATTGTCTTTAAATGTTAAGCATATACTCGAATTAGAGCCATGTTGGACACACATTACTATATCAAGTTAGCTAATGGGTAATTAGCTGAGACATATCAAATCATTAAGGGCCACCGGTATGTATCCTATTCGTCAACATTTCACATCCATGTTATTTTATACAATTGGCAATTTTAGCTTCATCTCAACATTTCACATACATGAGTTTCATGGCTAGGGACGGGATTGTCCTAGCTACAATTAGGGATTGGGTTATCCTACATCTAAACATATGGTTAGGATATCCAACATCTAAACATATGGATCGGGTTATCCTACATCTAAACATATGGATTGGGTTATCCTACATTTAAACATAGGGTTCCTAAGACTATACAGTGAAGTCCTCGCCACACAGAATTTAAAATGTACTTGGCCTAGAGTCAAGTAAGCTAGACGTCTCCTCATTCTATAGAATTGGCAAAAAGTAAACTAGTCGAGTCTAGAGCTAAAAATTCAATATCGATCTCTTCCCCGTTCAGTTGAGTATTTTCGAAGTAGTGGTTGACATGGATTGGTTATCCGATAACCTAGCCAAAGTCTTATGTCACGAGAAGATTATTCGCCTACCACTACTGAACGAAGAGACACTTGTGATACATGGAGAGAAGCGCGACACCCCATTGCGGATCATCAATGGCATGAAAGCACATAAGTGCTTACGGAAAGGTTGTATTGCCTATCTAGCACTTGTTGTAGACAAGAAGGCCGTTGGGCCACAACTGACAGATATTCTTTTGATAAAATAATTTCCTGAAGAAATTCCTGAAGTCTTGCCAGGACTACCACCATATCAACAAGTCGAGTTTCACATCGACTTGGTACCGGGAGCCGCACCCATAGCCGAATCTCCATGTCGATTAGCACCTTCTGAACCTTGTAGTTGACCGAATGAGGATGTTGTGAGTTTCATAACCCCTACTCTTTACCACTATACATCTTTATAAAGGTTTTGGGGGTGGAAAGACATGCAAGTTTTGCAAAAATGCACAACATTTCGATGAACGAAAATTCATATTTCTAAACCATGTTACAAATGAATTTCCAACTAACTCAAATGGTTTATGAAAGGTTCTAGCTTCTACTCTAAGATAGACTTACGATCGGAGTATCATCAGTTACGAATTCAAGAGGAAAGCATACCGAAAATGGCTTTTAAGACTCGTTACGGTCATTACGAGTTTCTCGTTATGCCTTTTGGTTTAACAAATGCACCAGCGGTCTTCATGGATTTAATGAATCGTGTGTGCAAGCCGTATCTCGACAAATTCGTCATAGTGTTTATTGACGACATTTTGATATACTCTCGATCGACTGATGAACATGAGCAACATTTGAGAACCATTTTAGAGTTGTTAAAGACAATAAATTCGCCCCAAATCGAAAAACAAGATATAGCCTTACAACTTATTCTTAAGATTGGTGCATAGCATTTTACAATCTTATCATTATCCGACGATACCGATGACTCTGTTGTAGACTAAGATGCTTCGCATCAAGGATTGGGTTGCGTACTCGTGCAACGTGAAAAAGTTATTGTGTACACGTCGCGCCCATTTAAAAAGTTCACGAGAAGAACTATACCACTCTCGACCTTGAGTTAGGCGTGGTGGTATTCGCTTAAAAAAAAAAAAAAATTTTTGGCGACATTATTTATATGGTACTCAATGCATTATTTTCACGGATCATAAAAGTCTTCAACACATATTCAACCAAAAAGAATTAAATATACGTCAACGATGTTTGTTGAATTGTTGAACGACTATGATTGTGAAATAAAGTACCATCCGGGCAAGGCAAACGTTGTAGCAGATGCCTTGAGCCGCAAGGAGCGAGTTAGAACACTAAGAGTTCAAGCATTAGAGAAGATGATTCACAAGCGCTCAAGGAAGAGCATATTCAAGCAGAAACACTTCGAGGCATGAAGGAACAATTAGTGTAAAGAAGATGGAACTTTATACATTATGAGTCGAAATTGGGTTCTATTCTTTGGCGGCCTTCGAGATGATATTTTGAGGAAGCACATAGGCCTAAGTAGTGAAAGAATACTACTGGTGGCCTAACCTCAAAAGTGATATCGCGACTTATATCAGAGAATGCTTGACTTGCGCGAAAGTCAAAGTCGAGTAGCAAAATCCCTCGGACTTGTTACAACAACCCGAGATTCCCGTTTGGTAATGGGAACAAATATCGATGTACTTCATTACGAAGTTACTCAGGACCTCAAGAGGTCACTACATGATATGTGTAATCATCGATAGACTAACAAAGTCCACGCACTTCTTACCGATTTGGTAGAAGGATAATACTGAGAAACTAGCGGAACTCTATCTCAAAGAAATAGTGGCTCGTCATGGAGTGCCTATTTCAATCATTTCAGACCGAGACGGTCGTTTTATTTCTAGAATTTGGAAATCATTTCAACAGGCCTTTGGATCTCATTTGAATCCAAGTACGGCCTTTCATCCATAAACTGACGGCCAGAGCGAACGGACAATCTAAACACTCGAAGATATGCTTCGTGCATGTGTTATAGATTTAGGCGGCAATTGGGATACTCATCTACCTTTAGTTGAGTTTTCCTACAATAACAGCTACAATACTACTATACAAGCTGCACCGTTCGAAGCTCTTTACGGTCGAAAGTGTCGCTCTCCGCTATGTTGGGCGGTAGCGAGCGATAAACAACTAATCGGTCATGAATTAGTCCAAGAGACTACAAATAAAATCTTTCAGATCCGAGACCGTATCAAGGCGGCTCGCGATCGACAAAAGTGCTACGCAGATAAAAGACGAAAACCATTATCTTTCGAGGTTGGAGACAAAGTCTTGTTGAAAGTCTCGCCTTGGAAAGGTGTAGCGAGGTTCAGTGAACGTGGAAAGCTTAACCCACGTTACATTGGACCATTTGAAATCTTAGAAAATATTGGCACCGTTGCCTACAAGCTGAAGTTACCAGAAGAACTAAGTAGAGTACACCACACATTTCATGTGTCGAATCTTGAGAAGAGTCCAACACAAGAAACGGTTATCATCTCGGAGGATGAGATTCACATTGATGACAAATTCCAATTCACAAAGCACCTATTAAGGTCATGGACCGGAAGGTCCAGAAAATACAAAGGAGTCGTCACATATTAGTAAAAATTCGTTGGAACTCTCGACACGGACCCCAATATACTTGGGAACGTGAAGATCAAATCAAAGTCAAATATCCTCACCTGTTTGAGAACAATCCTGCAAAGGATGACTCAGCTTGAATTTCGGGACGAAATTCTCAATAACAGGGGGAGAATGTGACAACTGACACTTTTCGGTAACTTTCTTACACTTAAAGTACTCATTTTAGCTACATTTTTATGCATTTCGAACATTCGGACTGCATGATTACATGATATACATCTTAGAAAACTCATGGAATATTCGTTTATTATTACACATGATTCACTTTTATTGGGTACATTTGAAATAGTGCAAACAATTCACCGAAACAACTAAAGTAGTGCCTAGTGAACTAGAGTGCTGGCGAAAACTCCGGATCCGCAGAAAACATCTAAAATGACATCTTTAGGACTCGGATGAGAGTCCAATATCAATTATATATTAAACCCTTTATGGGAATACAAGAGTTTGGTTAATATTTTACCGATGTCCGGTAGCACTAAAAACTGTCCGAAATGCGCTAAAAGTGACCATTTCATGAATTTTCCGCAAAATTCAGCAATTGTATTTTATTACAAGATGCAAAAATTGATGTTTAGGCACCAATTCCATATAAAAATAATTATGGAATATCCATTACACACATAACTGGAATTTTTCCTACAACTTCCTTAAGCGTACCTTTCGACTATCTACTTGCGAAACGAGCGCTATACATCGAGCCGAACTATATTTTGGTACATGTAGCGAACTAGTGATCATTATTTTTGGTCTTGTAAAGCTAGTTTATGATCATTTCAAGTCTTGAAACATCTCAAAAAAAAATTGCAAAACTTAAACACCTAAAGACTTAATCTTTTATTTCATTTAGAAACCATAAATTTTACTAACACTTTGCAACACATAAGGTACCCCCCCCCCCACATATGGGCCGAAATTAAGGGGTCCCACATACCCTTAATTACTTGCTAAATATCTAGATATTCATCTTATTTTGCAAGTGGGTTATGTTGGTGAAATATTACAATACTTACACATTAAGTAAACTAGCATTTCACCACTCATTTTACACCTTTCATTTTTATTACCCAAAGAACACTCTCATCATCTTCATCTTTTTCACAAGAACACCTTCAAAAACCCAATTATTTTTATTACCTCCTTCATGATCAACATGGATTTCCAAGTAACATAAGGTGATCTAAAGCTATTGGAAGTAAAAGGAAGGGTTTTCATCCATACAAAAGTGTTCTACCGTCAAGATTATCATTTTCTTAGTTCTTAATAATCTTCTAAGATCATCCCTAGCCAAGTGCTAGAAGTAAGCTTCTATAACTATTTTTTTTTATATACAAATATATTATGATTATGATTGTTATTATTACTAATAATAACCAAGGAAATCATACATAATAAACATGAAGAAAATACAAAAAAGCAAAGAATAAAAATCATGATATAATTATGATTGTTTATATTGTGATCTAAGACTTGATATATGCTTATTTAGTCTTGTTATGATGTTTATGATGCAAATAAATTGTTAGAAGATGTTTTAAGATATGATCTAAAAATTATGCATGTTTATGTTAAAGGGTTTTTAACATAAAGGATTAAATGGATGATCATAACTATTGATCTTGTGAAAGTATTAAGGGTTTTTATTTAAAAACAAGACTTTTACAAGATTATAAAAAGTCTCATATGTTTAGTTAAGATGTTGGGTAAATTGATGATGATTTGAAAGAAGAAGAAAATGATATGTTTATGAAACATGGTTAAAATAAAAATACAAAGGTTATATGGCCATTTTTCATAAAAACTTTATTTTATAAAGTAACAACATTTTTGGTTAATTTTAGACAAGAGAAATATATATATATTTTTTTTAGAAAATATATATTTGGTTATTTTAACAACTTTTGTGACATGTATTACTTGATGTATTAGTTATATATATCATTGTAGGAACTTGAATCTCATGTCACATTTAAACTCAAAACACCTTATAACAAAAGTCCTACAAGACTTCACATATTTACGCCTTAAAACGAGTTACGGACGATTCGAATAATCGGACACCATTTATGGTCAAAATGAACGACGGACGACTACATAAGTGAATTGCCAATCCGGGGAGTTACTACGACGTTTAGACGATTTATCGACACGAAATATAAGTATCCTATCGATAACAAATTTCGGATGTTTATAAACTTATAAAAACTAGTATGTTTTTATTTACTAACAAGTATACTTAGTAAATTTTTATAAAAAAGGTTTTTATAAAAATAAATGGGCTTATTATACTAGTGGGCTATTTTTATAACAAATGGGCTTATATTACTTATGGGCTATTTTCTTAATGGACTTACTTTACTTAATGGGCTATTTTTCTACAAATGGGCTTATTTTCTTAATGGGCTTATCTTCATAATGGGCTTAACATAAATTCGTGGACTAAGCCCAAACACCAAACATATGGGCCAAAGCCCAACACTATTTGAGCCCAATACTATTCAAGCCCAACACTATTCAAGCCCAACACTATTGAGGCCCAACACTATTTGAGGCCCAACACTATTCGAGCCCAATACTATTCAAGCCCAACACTATTTGAGGCCCAACACTATTGAGGCCCAACACTATTTAAGGCCCAGCACTATTTAAGCCCAATAACTTGAAAACATGGGCTTGGCCCAATGATACCATTATTGGAAACACAACTATACAATTGATACATATAAGACACGAAATTCAGCGGACTAGATCCGACTATACAACTCATTCATCGAATACACAGTTAACGAACAGTAAAGACATACAAGTCTTACACATATTGAAGACACAAGACTTGTACTCAAGTTCTTTACAAAGACCGAAGTGTCTAACAAAAATAAGAACATTTGTAGGTCGCAACGCTATTCAGGACGACCGCACGTGAGATCTTATTTACATCTATTCACGGACGCAATTCAGTGAGTTCATGTCCCCTATTCATTTAAATGTTTTACAACTTTACAACTATCGGGGAAAATACATGTTCATCGTATGTTAAAGTTAGGGAATGAAACACCTTAGATCATGTGCGAATTAGGGTTTATACATATAAGCACCATTAATCCAGTTTGGACCTAGGTACAAGGGGTTAGATCTAATGGGTTTTGGCGAGCCCCACTCTTGGTCGTGGACCCATACAGAAGAGTGCGTTTGTGTCCCAGTCGATAGGAGTCGACAAAAAAATCGTCTAGGGTTTGATTGCTTCCTAATTCGTCACACATATTAATGTCCTCGCGAAACATTAATGATCAACGATTTCATTGACGCTTTACATACTACATCATACATACAGATACATTTTATACAACTCACATGTTGTGGATACAGTTTATACATCATACATACAGATACATTTTATGCAACTCACATGTTGTGGATACAGTTTATACATCATACATACAGATACATTTTATACAACTCACATGTTATGGATACAGTTTATACAACTCACATTTTATGGATACATTTTATACAACTCACATTTTACAGATACATCTCATACAGCTAAACTGCATGAACTCGCTCAACTTTTGTTGATGTTTTCAAACTTAACATGTATTTCAGGAAATTAGTGGACCTGGCAGACATTTCAGTCAAGGAAAGCAAGTATCAAGACTCCATGCCACCATTTGAAGGGTTTGCCCGTTATATACCGCCTTTTTGCGGTGATATAGTGGTCAAAGCCTTGACATTTTAAGACTTACATTTTGATGTATAGAACGATGAAAACGCATTTTCATTTGATGGTTTGTAACAAATACATTTAACTTATGTTGCGTTCTTTCGAAACAATTATGACAATGGCATTGGAGCTTGTTTTTATTCATTTAGTATTGTTCACTTATATTGTTATGCAATGAGAACCGATCAGATCACACCTCGCGCTTCCGCTATGAGCGGGTGTGACAGATTTGAACTTGGTTAACTAGCTTTTGGTCACCAATTGTATTGTGGTTGGTTTTATTTACTTAATTACGTTGTTCAATATGATTGGTGGCTCGATCCTGGTCATGTCACGCCTCCAAGCGGTGATACTCCGCATGTGGATTTTGGGGGTGTGACACCTGACCCTATATATATACTGTTAATTATTAGATAATTAATAATAAGAAGAGATAATTATTATAAGACCATGGGTAATGCTTCTTAATGCCCTTTCATTTGTTAGTTTCCTTGTTTTCCCTCCTTATTGGGCATTATTCTAGAATCTTCATGCCCCTTGATGTAAGGGCATTATCAAAACCTTTCACGCCCCTATAAAACCCCATTATGTATGGCCTAAAAATAAGATAATTAGAACTCTTGATCTTGGTTTGAAATAAAAGGATATATGTGTGTATCTTTTAAATATGAATTCCAATTTAATTTCCTAACAACTCTGAATAAAATTGATTATCTCCTCAATGCTTTTCGATAGTCTGATAAAGAGAACAAAGGACTTGAGATTTTATGATATAAAAATTATAACTCTCCATCTCTATTAAAAAGAAGAGCAAATTACAAGTTTTGTCCTTTATTTTTACACCAAATTGCAGGCGCTGTCCTTTGCCTTTAAATTTGACAAGTTTTGTCCTTGACGTTTCAAAATCATACTTGTTATGTCCTTTAGCCCTAATCCAGTTATATTTTTTGGTGAAGTATAGTCATGTGCCTTGCACATGAGGGTATCCTTGTCTTTTCACCATTTCAAGGGTTATTGTGTAAATAAGTTATATACAAGGACTATTTGTAAAATAAAATGATACTTAATTAAACAAACCTCCACTCTCTCTCTCTCTCTCTCTCTCAGTCTTCTATATTCTCTCTCTCTCTAAAAAACCTCTGCAGTCTTTTCTCTCTAAAAACCTGTGCACGGTGGTGGATGGTGGATTGTGGTGGGTGTGATGGTTAAGAAAGGATCTTGATTTGAGATATGTGCTTAAATACGGCGCGACGATAGAGACGGTGGTTAAAAATGATTTTTTTTTCTTTTGCTGGTTTTCTGTAAGAAAGGATCTTGATTTGAGACATGTGCTTAAAGAATATCTTGTTCTATTAACTTTTTAGCAAGAAAACCAAGGGCACTAATGAGTCGGGTCACGTCGAGTTGTGAAGCTTTTAGATATTTGTGGGCATAAAGAAACAATTGAAAAACCTATGAGCCCTAAAAGATAGAAAGAAAAAAACATGTTGGATTTTGTTGATTGGTAGGCATCTGATTCAAAGATGATTGCAGTTGTGGAAAGTGGCTTTGTGTGCCCTTCTTCCATGATGTGGCGGTGGGTGAAGGGTAGTGTCACACCCCCAAAATCCACACGCGGAGTACCACCGCTTGGAGGCGTGACTGACCAGGATCAAGCCACCAATCATATCGAACATAATAAGTAATAGATGTAATTTAAACCAAACGATATGAATGGTGTTCAACAACCAAAGTATAATATCAATATTTAGCGGAAGCATATAAGTAAAAGCCCAACATAAGTAAAGTATGAAATGTCATAGTGTTTAAATCAAAGCATTCACGATCCTTATCCACAACGACCGCGCCTCCCGTGCAAGCTCCAAAAGTACCTAAGGTCCTGCAAGGCATGCAGCAGAGAGTCAACAACTAGTTGAGCGAGTTCACAGTAAGTAAGTTCGTAATAGTAAGTTTGTTTCGTAACATGTGGCGCTACTAGGCCGATAGTATGTTCTATTAGTGGGGGCTTCCCATGTTTGCATATACACTAGACTATTTGTAACCACGAGTGTTCTTCTCACCGAGAACAGTAGTACGTACAAAGTTTACGTAGGTTTTACGTAAGTGTCCTTCACAACCGAGGACAGGGGTACGCGGGGGTTTACGTAGGTTTTACGTAAGTGTCCTTCCTGACTCCGGAAGACAGTAGCATGTTCTTGTTTACGTAGGTTTTACGTAAGTGCCTGACACAACCGAGGCAGTAGTGAGTATAAGTTCACGTAGGTTTTACGTGAGTGTCCTTCGCAACCTGAGGACAGTGATGAGTACAAGTATACGTAGGTTTTACGTATGTATCCTGCCCATCCGAGGACGATGGTAGATAGTCTAGTAACAGTGTAAGTACGAGTATCTATTCAAATCTCATTCCTTCAATCCCCATTCCCATACCCTAGGAATCCCATGCCTTAGTAAAAGTGTGAACTCACCTTGGTTTGCTCGGTATGCTCAAAGGGTTACACGTTCACAATTAATCAATCACGACCTATAGTACGCACGTGTACATAATCAGTTCGAGTTCATAAAGTTTCACATGAAATCTATGTCACATGGTGTGCTTAAACAATCAGCTCGTATCACGTAAACAACTACTCAAAGTCGTGCAGTTCATGTTTCATATAATGTCTTTCACAGTTTGTACTAATGTGGTTATTAAATAACACACTTGAGAGTTAACAGTCATAATGAAGTTAGCAACTTAACAGGGTTTATAAGCATAACAGGAGATAATAAACTAACACTTGTTAATTAACTAATAGAGTTAATCAAACAAACAGAGTTAACAGCTTGACAACTTAACAGAGGTACACATGCTTAACAAAGTTACACATTTAACTTAACCGAGTTAATAGCTAACGGAGTTAACAAGTAACAGTTTGACATCACTAGACACAGATCATAAGCCGAAAACCCTATATAGTGAAAACACTTAATGGCGAAATCACTAGGGTGGCGAAATCCCAAAGTGATTTCGTCAAACTTGGGTCCAATTATTAACTCAAACAATATATGTATATGCACACTGTTAAAATGTTCGGTCCAATTAAAAGGGGCCAGATCATGTGTACCATGATTATAACCGTGACCCAAAATCATTTACATCATGTTATCTAATATACCATCAAATCATACATTCATATTCATGACCAACATCACTAACCATACTATAATAATTAAGTTAATGCTCAACACATGGCCGCCCTTTTCTTCCAAGTCTTATCCACATGTAGCTTTGATGTTTGATAGGGCTGCCAAAATGATTCAGTCTTCACGTGTTTATTTGTTTTAGGTTGACTTTGCACCCACCAACTATGCATCGAAAAAGAACATCACAGAATCCTACTCATGTTTCCAGCCGTTAATCAATAATCATTCGATTCTAGCTATCCACTTGTTAATCATTAGTAACTCATCATGCAATACAGAATCATAATTCACTTAATCATTCAGATTATACGTATATATATATCATCAAGTCGAAACATGAGCAGTAGCATAACAACCAGATCTAGTCTGCTTGATTTACATTAGAATCAACAAATCCTACAACCTACAATTAGCATGAACCATACAGTTCATAAGATCATGGACAACTGCAACTCACAAGATTCGAAGCATACTATATTCCAACTCTAACTATCATCATCATCATCAGATTGCAACAATCTCTAATATACAAACAATTCAATTCACATGATCACATAACAGTTCATTCATGATAATAAACAGATAGCTCATGATTTATTTAAATCGAATAACTCTTGACAGCAGGTTACTAACCCAAATGAGAAGCACAATCCAATACGTAAAAAGCTTCGAGATCTAAGACTTACCGTCGCACAGGAGTGAAGAGAGAGAAGTGATTAGGGTTTCTCCCAGTTATCGATTACGTGCACTAGTTTAAAACAAAATCCTATATAAAACGTTACTGGGCCAAAGCCCATTCCATGTTTTCGTTGGCCACACATGGACGAAATCACTTCTTGATTTCATGGTGTGTGTTTTTCAGCTAGGGAAGTTGATTTCGTGAGTTCCATGTCTACTTTTAATTCCCCATACACAATATTAATACAACAAATTATTATAACATAGATACTCATATTGCACTACAATATATAATATATAGAACACACTAAATGCACACCATATATATCATATCAATCAAACGCGGTTTAGCATATTACAACGCGTACAGTTGTGAAACAAACAAGTCGTGTCAATAAATGATCTAAACAATTAACGTGCAATAGTGCGAAGATGGAGTCTTGGAAACTCGAGTTGTCACATTATCCCCAACTTAAAAGAAATTTCGTCCCGAAATTTAGCATGCGGTTACTGAGGAAGCTAGTTAAGTTTGCATGGTTTACTGGTTTTCCTGGGGTGTCACATCATCCCCCCGTTGATTTGGAATTTCGTCCCGAAATTCTGTAGTAGCTTCAGCCTCAGTAGTGGTTGTACTGTTTCCGAACAACTGGGGATACTTGAGTTTCATTTGATCTTCTCGTTCCCAAGTAAACTCTGGGCTACGACGGGAGTTCCAACGAACTCGAACAAGAGGTATTCTGGTGTGCTTGAGGACCTTGACATCCCGGTCCGTGATTTCAACTGGTTCCTCGACGAACTGCAACCGCTCGTCGATAGTGAGTTCCTTCAAAGGAACTATGAGGGTCTCATCTGACAGACACTTCTTCAGATTCGACACGTGGAAAACATTGTGAACTGCATCGAGTTCAGCTGGTAGGTTCAGTTTGTAGGCCACCTTGCCTATTTTCTCGATGATTTCGAACGGTCCAACATACCGCGGATTGAGTTTGCCCCGTTTACCAAAACGAACCACACCCTTCCAGGGTGAGACGTTGAGTAGCACTCGATCCCCAACTTGGAACTCGAGCGGTTTCCTGCGCTTATCAGCGTAACTTTTCTGACGGTCGCGAGCTGCCGCCATGCGTTGGCGTATCTGTGCAATTCGTTCAGTAGCATCAACTACAAGTTCTGGACCTGTGATTTGACTATCCCCCACCTCTGCCCAACAGAGAGGTGATCGGCATTTACGTCCGTACAATGCCTCGAATGGAGCGGCTTGAATGCTGGTATGGTAACTGTTATTGTACGAAAACTCCACTAAAGGAAGATGCTTTTCCCAGCTGTTGCCAAAATCGATAACACATGCCCGAAGCATGTCTTCTAGGGTTTGAATCGTGCGCTCAGACTGTCCATCCGTCTGAGGGTGATATGCTGTGCTCATGTCTAGTCGAGAGCCAAACGATTTATGCATTGCTTGCCATAATTCTGACGTGAATCGTGCATCCCGATCCGAAATAATAGAAGTTGGCACCCCGTGCCTTGAAACAACTTCCTTAAGATATACGTCTGCGAGAGTGGAGAACTTATCCGTTTCCTTAATAGCCAGGAAGTGTGCAGACTTTGTGAGTCGATCCACGATCACCCAAATGGTATCGTTTCCACGCTGGGATCTAGGCAGGCCAGTAACAAAATCCATGGAAATTTCCTCCCATTTCCACTGCGGTATCTTGGGTTGCTGAAGTAGGCCTGATGGTTTCTGATATTCAACTTTGACCCTTGCACAGGTCCAACATTTGCTGACGTACGTTGCGATGAGGGCTTTCATGCTTGGCCGCCAATACGTAGTTTTAAGATCGTGGTACATCTTATCCGAACCTGGGTGTACCGAGTAGCGAGACTTGTGCGCTTCATCCATCACAAGTTCTCGTAAACCGCCATAGAGTGGGACCCAAATGCGTCTTCTTACATAATAGGCGCCGTCTGCCTTTTGTTCTAACTGTTGCCTTGAGCCGCGTAGGGCTTCAGCCCTGACGTTTCTGGTTTCAATGCTTCTACCTGAGCATCTCGTATCTGTGCAGGAAGACCAGACTGAATAGTGAGTTGCAATGCTCGTACACGCCTAGGTGTAGTATCCTTTCGACTAAGGGCATCGGCCACCACATTGGCTTTGCCCGGATGGTACTTGATAGCACATTCGTAATCGTTCAGTAATTCGACCCATCAACGTTGTCGCATGTTCAATTCTTTCTGCTTGAAGATATGCTCAAGACTCCTGTGATCGGTGTAGATGGTGCACTTGGTACCGTACAGGTAATGTCGCCATATCTTGAGCGCAAAAACAACAGCTCCCAGCTCTAAATCGTGCGTAGTGTAATTCCGTTCGTGAGTCTTAAGTTGGCGCGAAGCATAAGCAATGAATTTATCCCGTTTCATCAACACACATCCAAGACCCTGGATAGATGCGTCGCAGTAGACTACAAAATCGTCCGTGCCTTCAGGCAATGAGAGGATAGGTGCGCTACAAAGTCTATCCTTTAAGTGTTGAAACGCTGTTTCATGTGTATTACCCCAACGGTAAGCAACACCTTTCTGTGTCAGTAGTGTAAGCGGCTGTGCAATCTTTGAGAAGTCTTTGATGAACCGACTGTAATAACCCGCCAAACCCAAGAATTGGCGTATTTCGGTTGGTGTGCGAGGTGCAGGCCAGTTCTTGATCGAATCTACCTTGGATGGATCAACACGAATCCCATCCTTGTTTACCACGTGGCCTAGGAAGTGGACTTCACGAAGCCAGAAGTCGCATTTTGAAAACTTGGCGTACAGCTGTTCCGTTCGAAGGAGTTCCAAAATAAGTCGTAAATGCTGCTCGTGTTCCTCCTGACTCTTCTAATAGATCAGGATATCATCGATGAAAACAGTGACAAAGTTGTCAAGATAAGGTTTGCACACCCTGCTCGTTAGATCCATGAAGACTGCCGGTGCGTTCGTTAACCCGAATAGCATGACAAGAAACTCGTAGTGGCCGTAACGAGTTCTGAATGCTGTTTTGGAGACGTCCTCATCCCGGACTCTCAGTTGATGCTAGCCTGACCTCGGATCAATCTTCGAGTAGTAGCTCGACCCTTGCAGCTGGTCGAACAAGTCGTCAATGCGTGGAAGAGGATAGCGATTCTTCACGGTTACCTTGTTCAATTCGCGGTAATCCATACACATGCGGAAGGTACCGTCTTTCTTCTTCACAAACAATACTGGAGCTCCCCAGGGCGAAGAACTAGGACGTATGAAACCCTTTTCCAAGAGTTCTTGCAATTGCTTAGACATTCTTCCAGTTCAGTTGGAGCTAAGCGATAAGGTGCTCGAGCTATGGGTGCTGCTCCTGGAGCTAGCTCGATCTGAAATTCAACCTGGCGATGAGGTGGTAGCCCAGGTAACTCTTCAGGAAACACTGAGGAAAGTCGCGTACAACTGGAATATCCTCTAACTTCTTCTCTTCCATAGATGTATCAGTAACGAGTGCTATTATAGCAGTGTGGCCCTTTCGCAAACACTTCTGAGCTTTCAGGAAGGAAATGATGCCACTCACGACACCACTCTTGTCGCCTAGAACTTCGAGAGGTTCTTTACCAGAACGGGGAATACGAACAATCTTCTCTTTGCATAGGATCTCTACTTGTTGTTGGGGTAACCAATCCATCCCAATGACGATGTCGAAACTACCCAAGACTATAGGAATGAGGTTGATGGAGAATGTCTGACCAGCTAAGACGAGGTTACAACCCTTGACTACTAGAAGATTGCTGACCAGGGCTCTGATAGTCATCGATCTTTCGCTGCTGTGCCTGGAACTGAACCGTAGTCGAACCCTTGCTGGAGGTTCCATCCCATTTTCGTTTGTTATCACTGGGAGTAGCAGGAGTAGTAATAGTAGTAGCACCGATACGCTTAGGCAGCCTGTTCTGTTCCACTGCCTGGTCTGTGAGACGATGAGCAAGACAAGTAACATCCTGGATAGTAGCAAGGTTGGCAGAAGTCACATGACTTTGAATCTCTGGTACCAAGACTTTGAGGTATAGTTCAATGCGTTTGATGGGAGGATCCACCATAGTTGGACATAACACTGCCAGTTCGTTGGATCGTTTCGTGTATGCTTCTAACTCTGACCCCGTCATCTTCAGGTTAAAGAATTCCACTTCCAGCTTGTGGATGTCATCACGACTATAGTATTCACGTTTGATCAATTCCTTAAAATCATTCCATGGGGTGGCATTAGCAGCCGCCAGCCCCAGCATCTGAACTTGCGCGTTCCACCAAGTTAGCGCAGTGCCTTCGAGAGTACCAGTGGCGTACTTCACCCTACGAGCCTCAAGGCATTCACACATCTCGAAGACCGATTCGAGCTTCTCAAACCTGTGGAGGAGTCCAACTGCTCCTTCCGTGCCGCTAAAAGTAGTAGGACGACAGTCCATGAACGTTTGGAACGTGCACACAGGTGGCTGAGCGTGTTGACCTGTCGTGTGCGTAAGAGTAAACATACTTGAGCACGAGTGTTGGTTTACGAGAGTAGGATCTAAAGATCCTAGAGTAAGTGGTGATGGCAGGTTACACCTCCTGCCTGGGCAGCTGCAAGTGCTGCAGTAACTTGTTCAGTGATCGAAGCCGCCAACTGGGCTTGAGTTAGGTTAACGCGTCCACTCATGATCTTCATATCAAGGAAACATGAGTGAGAGAGGTTCGCGAAAGTGCGATGACAGAAGGGAGTAAGCACATAAGTATTCTCAAGCAATAAGGGTTATGTATATCTAAGCATACCATGAGCAAAGTTCTATGTAATTCTAGCAAGTAGGCAATAAAACATATACCATATTACCTAGAATGTTGAGTCTTGCACGTGGAGCGAGGCGTCGTTGTGGATCGTTGAGCACTGTACTGGTTATAGTCTGGTTTTAATTAAAACGTTCTCCCCATATTAAAACCAAGTTCTCTATAACCAATGGCTCTGATACCAATCTGTCACACCCCCAAAATCCACACGCGGAGTACCACCGCTTGGAGGCGTGACTGACCAGGATCAAGCCACCAATCATATCGAACATAATAAGTAATAGATGTAATTTAAACCAAACGATATGAATGGTGTTCAACAACCAAAGTATAATATCAATATTTAGCGGAAGCATATAAGTAAAAGCCCAACATAAGTAAAGTATGAAATGTCATAGTGTTTAAATCAAAGCATTCACGATCCTTATCCACAACGACCGCGCCTCCCGTGCAAGCTCCAAAAGTACCTAAGGTCCTGCAAGGCATGCAGCAGAGAGTCAACAACTAGTTGAGCGAGTTCACAGTAAGTAAGTTCGTAATAGTAAGTTTGTTTCGTAACATGTGGCGCTACTAGGCCGATAGTATGTTCTATTAGTGGGGGCTTCCCATGTTTGCATATACACTAGACTATTTGTAACCACGAGTGTTCTTCTCACCGAGAACAGTAGTACGTACAAAGTTTACGTAGGTTTTACGTAAGTGTCCTTCACAACCGAGGACAAGGGTACGCGGGGGTTTACGTAGGTTTTACGTAAGTGTCCTTCCTGACTCCGGAAGACAGTAGCATGTTCTTGTTTACGTAGGTTTTACGTAAGTGCCTGACACAACCGAGGCAGTAGTGAGTATAAGTTCACGTAGGTTTTACGTGAGTGTCCTTCGCAACCTGAGGACAGTGATGAGTACAAGTATACGTAGGTTTTACGTATGTATCCTGCCCATCCGAGGACGATGGTAGATAGTCTAGTAACAGTGTAAGTACGAGTATCTATTCAAATCTCATTCCTTCAATCCCCATTCCCATACCCTGGGAATCCCATGCCTTAGTAAAAGTGTGAACTCACCTTGGTTTGCTCGGTATGCTCAAAGGGTTACACGTTCACAATTAATCAATCACGACCTATAGTACGCACGTGTACATAATCAGTTCGAGTTCATAAAGTTTCACATGAAATCTATGTCACATGGTGTGCTTAAACAATCAGCTCGTATCACGTAAACAACTACTCAAAGTCGTGCAGTTCATGTTTCATATAATGTCTTTCACAGTTTGTACTAATGTGGTTATTAAATAACACACTTGAGAGTTAACAGTCATAACGAAGTTAGCAACTTAACAGGGTTTATAAGCATAACAGGAGATAATAAACTAACACTTGTTAATTAACTAACAGAGTTAATCAAACAAACAGAGTTAACAGCTTGACAACTTAACAGAGGTACACATGCTTAACAAAGTTACACATTTAACTTAACCGAGTTAATAGCTAACGGAGTTAACAAGTAACAGTTTGACATCACTAGACACAGATCATAAGCCGAAAACCCTATATAGTGAAAACACTTAATGGCGAAATCACTAGGGTGGCGAAATCCCAAAGTGATTTCGTCAAACTTGGGTCCAATTATTAACTCAAACAATATATGTATATGCACACTGTTAAAATGTTCGGTCCAATTAAAAGGGGCCAGATCATGTGTACCATGATTATAACCGTGACCCAAAATCATTTACATCATGTTATCTAATATACCATCAAATCATACATTCATATTCATGACCAACATCACTAACCATACTATAATAATTAAGTTAATGCTCAACACATGGCCGCCCTTTTCTTCCAAGTCTTATCCACATGTAGCTTTGATGTTTGATAGGGCTGCCAAAATGATTCAGTCTTCACGTGTTTATTTGTTTTAGGTTGACTTTGCACCCACCAACTATGCATCGAAAAAGAACATCACAGAATCCTACTCATGTTTCCAGCCGTTAATCAATAATCATTCGATTCTAGCTATCCACTTGTTAATCATTAGTAACTCATCATGCAATACAGAATCATAATTCACTTAATCATTCAGATTATACGTATATATATATCATCAAGTCGAAACATGAGCAGTAGCATAACAACCAGATCTAGTCTGCTTGATTTACATTAGAATCAACAAATCCTACAACCTACAATTAGCATGAACCATACAGTTCATAAGATCATGGACAACTGCAACTCACAAGATTCGAAGCATACTATATTCCAACTCTAACTATCATCATCATCATCAGATTGTAACAATCTCTAATATACAAACAATTCAATTCACATGATCACATAACAGTTCATTCATGATAATAAACAGATAGCTCATGATTTATTTAAATCGAATAACTCTTTACAGCAGGTTACTAACCCAAATGAGATGCACAATCCAATACGTAAAAAGCTTCGAGATCTAAGACTTGCCGTCGCACAGGAGTGAAGAGAGAGAGAAGTGATTAGGGTTTCTCCCAGTTATCGATTACGTGCACTAGTTTAAAACAAAATCCTATATAAAACGTTACTGGGCCAAAGCCCATTCCATGTTTTCGTTGGCCACACATGGACGAAATCACTTCTTGATTTCATGGTGTGTGTTTTTCAGCTAGGGAAGTTGATTTCGTGAGTTCCATGTCTACTTTTAATTCCCCATACACAATATTAATACAAAAAATTATTATAACATAGATACTCATATTGCACTACAATATATAATATATAGAACACACTAAATGCACACCATATATATCATATCAATCAAACGCGGTTTAGCATATTACAACGCGTACAGTTGTGAAACAAACAAGTCGTGTCAATAAACGATCTAAACAATTAACGTGCAATAGTGCGAAGATGGAGTCTTGGAAACTCGAGTTGTCACAGGTAGGTGGGTGCATATTTTTTGATGATGGGACTGTTGTGGTGGCTGGAATCAGACTGTTGCGGCGGTAATGGTGGGTGCAGTGGTGATTTGGGTGTGGCGATGATGGTGGGTGCGATGGGGTAGTGGTGGTCGATAGTGGTGATTTGGGTGCGGCGGTTTCTTGGAGCTACTCTTTGCAGGAGCAGTGCCTCTTGACCTAGATGATGTTTTGGAACCCATAGAATACTAGAAGAAGATCATAGGGATGATATTTAGGGTTTGAATCAGTAGGTACAACAATGGAGAAATGAAGATATATCATTTTGCTTTATTTTATTAAACAATATTAAAAAACTGAGTTAAATGACCAAATTACCATTGTATAATATGATTTAACCAAAAAATATAACTAGGTTTGGCCTAAAGGACATAACGTGCATGATTTTGAAACATTAAGGACAAAACTTGTGAAATTTAAAGACAAAGGACACGCCTGCAATTTGGTATAAACATAAAGGACAAAACTTGTAATTTACTCTAAAAAGAAAATCTGATACTTGTTCCTATGGACGAAAAAAAGCAATCATGATGAAAATCGTTTTTGATGATTTTTTTTCTCTCACTCGTAAACTCACAAAAGCACAACCCAGATATCTGAGATTCCGGTGGCGACTTTTGTTTCTTCGATTATGCAAAAGGTAAGTAAGGTTTTGAAGTTTATTTTTCTTTATATTAAGTTTTTCGTTTAAAATCGTTTCAAACGAACAAATCTAATTCGTGGTCAACGATCATCTAGTGAGATCATTGGTTGAACCAAGGTGTCTTACTTGGTAGTCACGATTCTTTAATATTTTATTGTAACTTATTTTGATTGTAAGGAGATTACTAGTGGAATCGATTTAGAACCGAACCTCGTGTACAAGTTTCCGCTGCGTTTGACAAACTAATAAAATTATTTTCTAAAAAGTTCACGAAATCTCAACTGATGATGCACATTCACAAGAAAGGATAGAGAGGAAGATACAAAACGCTCCACCCAGTGGCGGACCCAGGAAACTTTTTCTTGGGGGCGGAAATTTTTGCGATTATTTGTCTAACACTATATAATATTTTATCTTGGTAAGATTCAGATCAGTTTGGGTGAGGTCGGGTCAGGTCAGGTCATATATATATATATATTCTATATGAGTTTTCATATTATAAAATCTAACCATAACTAATATATTTTTTTTATCAATACATTTATATGAAAATTTTTAGGGGGGGGGGGATTTTTGGGATGATTTGTCTAACACTATACAATATTTTATCTCGGTACGGTTTGGGTTGATTCAAATCAGTTCGGGTTGGGTCATATATACATTCTCTCTGAGTTCTAATTTTATAAAATCTGACCATGACTAGTATATTTTTTTATATTTTATCAATAATTTTATATCCTAATAGTTCAATTTCATTTTCATATAACTAATATATTTTTTATCAATAATTTTATATCCTAATAGTTCAATTTCATTTTCACATCAAAATGATGCGTCAGCTATCTATATTTTTCGAAATGAGAATAGAAAATTATGTAAAGTAATTAAGTTATAATGAAATCAATTATAATAAATCAAAATAAACAACATATTATATAATACTACAAAAAACAACTTGGGATATGTTTAAACATCACGTCCCTGCTTCATGATTTACATAAGCAACTGACACCGGTTGGAGAATTTTAAGGACAATTCATGAAGGTGACGTTTCAAATAATAATACAATTGCTAAACAATCGGTGGTAACCGTCGAATGGATATAATAAAATGAGACATTTGCTAAACATTAAATTAAAATTAAATTAAAATGAGATATAATAAAGTAATAATTCGCAATTCACAACCAAATCGACATGCCGTCTAGAAAGTAGTTTATTCACAACCATATCTACGCACTGTCATGAAGAATTTTTGGCAGAAATAGGTGGTTTTAAATCAAAATGAGTGTTTGTAGGTGGGCATGAAAATTGTTTTCATATCTAGGTGGGTCGCTCCTTCAAACAGCAAACTTCAGCTCACCTTCTGACACACTTCTGCAAAAGCTGTCCAAAAGTTAAGATTGCTGTTTTGATGTACAAAGTTCCTTCTAGTTTGCTGTTTGGTTTAAAAAAGAAAGAGAAGTTCGCTGTTTGGTGTACATATCTAGCTAAGTTCGTTGTTTCATCAATACATCTAATATTAGTTTGCTGTTTGGTCCAGAAAAGTGATTGAAGTTTGCTGTTTGGTCCAGAAAAGTGATATAAGGTCGCTGTTTCATCACTACATGTAATATTAGTTCGCTGTTTGGTCCAGAAAATTGATTTAAGTTTGCTGTTTGGTCCAGAATATTAGTAAGTTTGCTGTTTCATCAAGAAATGTATTATAACTTTGCTGTTTGATACATAAAAAGTGATGTAAGTTTGCTGTTTCATCTAGCATATTATTAAATTTGCTGTTTCAATGCAGAAAATTCTATCCAGAATCACGTGATACATAAAAAAGTGAAGTAGTTGCTGTCGTTGAAATTATAAAATATCATGGTGACTTTGGTTTTTATCTTAAGTAGGATCACTGCTTGTTCATTTTACCCAATATAAACTAATGATGCACTATGTTCATAATATCATGTTATTCGTTACAAAAGCTGCTTGTGGTTGGAGATTTGAGGCGATATCAGAATCTGTTAAAGTTATGCCGGAAGATCATTTGGGACCTCATTCATCATGATGTTTTTCTCAGTTTTAATT
Source organism: Helianthus tuberosus (assembly GCA_030545235.1). NCBI lineage: Eukaryota > Viridiplantae > Streptophyta > Magnoliopsida > Asterales > Asteraceae > Helianthus > Helianthus tuberosus. The sequence continues at coordinate 42,921,615 of CM060426.1, read as the reverse complement.
TTCGTATACCAAGTGGGAAGATCTTGTGTGGAGGAGAACGATCATTCTCATCTACCATCTCCTCCCTTAAGGTGTACGAGGATAATGACTCAACTGCTGCTGTGGATGCTTCTACGGCTGCTATTGAGTCTTCTGAAAGATTTAGCAGCCGCTGAGGTTGTTCTCATCTGTGACAACCCTCAAATTTACATGTAACCGTACAGTTTATTAATGATAATAAAAGTACTTAATAACTGTGCTGAATCATTTAACTGCTCTCTGATTACTGTGTTATACTTACATGTGCGTGTTAGCATACTAGTAGTATGTAGAAAAATTGACTAAATGATCATGTATGCTTTTCTATGTGTTGAGAATTAATTGTGTTACAAAAGATGCATAAAAGACACTATACGATACAATTTAACACATTAATGGAACGATACTTAACCAAACAACCGGACATTACCCGGGACAGTAAATTTTTGCCAGAAACATTGTTGTATTATTTTTGGACTAGTTATGGTCCCCGAATACCCCAACACATTATATAATGTACCATACAAATAATACACTAGATATTACACTTAACACCCTAGCCAATTACCCACTTACCATTCAAAGTTACACATAACCCCCCCCCCCCCCATTGTGATTTACGGTCACAAGATGGTGGCCCCACCAAATAATTGCTAAATCCTACAACATTCCCTTTAGATTTATTTTGATTTTACCTTGGATTCTTGTGGATTTCAAAAGATCTTGGAAGATTGAATTTGATTGGTGAACTAACTATATGGTAAAAGAATTTACATATGGACCCCCTCCCCCTCTTGATATTTACGGCCCAAAGGGGGACCCACCATCATCATCACCATATCTCACTTGAGCACCATAATCTTTACAAGATATTTCTTGGATTTGATAAGATCTTGTAATCATTTCTCTTGGAATTACAACTACACAAGATCACCATCATCTTCACAACACAACTTCACTCATCCCTCAAACTCCTCTCTCTCTCTCCCTCTCGGCCATAGAAGGTGTCGCCACCACCACCACCTTGTCACCACCATTGCTCCACTTTCAAGCTTGCTCCGAGTGCTAGAAGGTTATCCTTGAAGGTTGAAGCTTGGAGGTCTTGAAGGAACTTCATACTTTGCTCTACACCTCATCTTCATCATCACCCTTGTTCATAAGTTCATCCCTAGCCTTTGTGCTAGTTGTAAGTCCTCGATTTAACTTTAGGTCACCTCTACGTTGATTATTCGAAAGATTGTAGTTGATGTGTAACACAAGAACATAAAAGAGAATGAACTAGAAAATGGTCATAAACTTACATAAAATCTGGTTGGATTAAGTTGGTATAAGCATGCATGTTGTTTGATCATTAATTTATTGATAAACCCGTTGTTAGGACACTTGTTGATGCGTTTCTAGTAACATTTACACTATAAAAAGCATGATGATTGACATTTTTAGCCAACTTCAACAGGCTGTAAACAGATCATAATAAATCGAAAAACTGATTTTCTGAAGCCTAAATTATGTATTTTCGAAAAACAGATCCAATGGCACTGGAATCGTAATTTTTTGAGGCGGTTTACTATTTTTAAAGGTCTGTTTTTGGACAGCAACTCAAGCTGCATTTTTCCTGCAGAAAATATGTGTTATGTGTTTCGTCATAACTTAAAACCTGATTAGAACTAGCTCATGAAACTTGTACAGAAGATGACAACTGATGTATTTGTAATTACCCCACTGGAATTTCGTAAATCGGACTCTCGATGAATTTTAAATAAATTATTCCGTGGACTGCAGTCAGAAAAAGATAAATCTGAGTTCAGTCCGGAATATGAAATTTTATAAAATATTGGTGATGAATTGGATCCCGAGATTTTTACAGAATAATATTTGGATCGATTAAGGCTTTCTGTAAAAATTTGGGAATTTTTGAAACAAGTTAACTATTTTATTAAAATCCCCGAAAACAGCCCAGTTTTGAATATAAAAGCTGAAACGACATAAGTAGTGATTTGCGTGTCTAAATGTCGGGTAGGTTATCTGAGAATGATATAACATGTTATATGTCAATAAAAGTGTTATGTGCAATGTTGTATGTTTGTCTATGAGTGGGGAATAGATGGGAAGGTTATATGGGCATGAACCGTTAAAGTGATGCATGTTATGTGATAGATACGTGTAGGAACTTTGTGTTCTATTTGAAATCACTAACAAACTAAGTGGTAATCATACTAGGACGTGATTCACCGACCTTGACTGTTAGCTATATTTGAGAGCCAAACCGAGCAACCGAGGTGAGTTCACACTCTTTCCAAGGCATGGGATTCCCGGTGGGTTGGGAATGGGATTGAATGACTACTCGAACTATCATTACTATTAAACTACTTACTACTGTCCTCGGATTGAAGGGCACGTACGTAAAGCCTACGTACACGACCATAAGACCATCAACTCTATCAATTGAAGTCCCTCATTTATCGACTTAATCGCCGAGGCCTATGGCGAGCGGGTCATTAGTTAATAGCGCTATTAGGTTTAACAAACCTCACACTGTGCCAGTCGGACTGGCGTGTACTAATGGACTATGGGCAAAGGGTCAGTGCTGATAGACATTGACTTAGGGCACCTCTTACATTTTCGTAGCAGTCGATACGCGTGGTCTAGTAACACATGGGAAACCCCCACTAATCTTCGCAAACATGTCAGGAAGACCGCGATACGAAATTATACGATACATGGTTTATAAAACGAACAGATGATTTACGAAACGAATGCTATAACTAAACAACCAACTGTGAACTCGCTCAACTTTGTTGTTGACTCGTTGTTACATGCCTTACAGGTCGCTAGATGCTTATGGTGTAACACCTGTGCCTCCACGGCCATCAAACAAATACCGAACCAATGAAATATTATATTTCATACTTAGGATTTGTAAAAATATGTGTATCATTTGCACATATCAATTTTTGTTCAATTCCAAACTCTAAATCGCTTTCTGGAAGGTTATACGCGCACCAATGCGTAAATATAACCAGTTTAATGCAACAAACACTCCGGAATAGTGACATTGGCTTAACATACCTTAAATAACCCTTACATAACTTAGAAATAAGTTTTGAAGGCTTTGGTATGGCAAAAACAAGTTAATTCGACTACAGGGACTAAACTTGACAAACTGCGAAAGTATGTCAATTTGAACTGTAACGAACATTCCGGAACATGACCATAAGTTAAACACACCTTAAATATCCTTTACATAGCTTAGAAATAGGCTTAGAGGGGTTCCGTGTGCTAAAATAAACTTTTGGGTCATTCAGGGACTAAAAGTGTCAAAAAGTGCACAAGTTTGCACTTTCGCGCATAACTCACGTTCTGAATACATCCGGACATCCAAAAATTTATGTAAGCACTATAATATTTTATTTTAGTGTTTGGCATAAGAAAAATCCATTCGTCACGTCATTTGGATCGTTTTTCGCGCTTATGCGCATTCCGTCGTAATTAAGCGAACATCGCGATCATACGGCCAAACGAACCGACATCCGAGATATTTTTGAGCACATTTTAAGTTCCCTATACTTTAACTTCATTTTAGAGCTTTGAAATGGGGTTAACGGGCCTTAAACGTGTCGGAAATGGGCTGAATACACAACAGGGACCAAAACTGCACTTCTGCGAAAGATGGCCAGGCGGCCTACACTTCTGGTAATCCTGAAGCGGGCCGCGTCAGCCCTTCTGACCAGATTAAATGAATCTAACAGCAGATTGCAGCTGTTACATTCACAACCACACACTCACACTTGCTTAGTCAGCCGATAAGAACCCATTTTTAGTCACCACAACTTGCCAACAAGTGTACGCACGGGATTTGATCACGTTAATCGAGAAACGATCCTAACGGTTCGGGTATTCCTATAAATACCCAACCCCACCCATTGCTAAACTCACTAGAATCTTGATTTGAGAAACTCTAAGTTGAAACCATTGTTTCATACCTGAGATTCTTGGATCGAGATTAGCATTCGGGGACCCTTCGTAAGTATTCTTTCATTCTTTTATTGCTTTTCGAGTCTTTTCGAGTCTGAAAGTCAAACTTTGTTTGACTTTCTGCGTTGACCATGTGACACCCCAGGAAAATCAGTAAACGATACAACTTACCTAGCTTCCTCAGTAACCACATGCTAAATTTCGGGACGAAATTTCTTTCAAGTTGGGGATAATGTGACAACTCGAGTTTCCGACATTTCACTTTCGCATTTATTGCGCGTTGACTGTTTAGTTGTTTGCTTAATTGCCTTGTAATTGTATACACTGAATTATATGCAGAGATGTTGATTTGATGTGTTATCCATGCTATGTGATTAAAGTGTTTATCATGAATACTATTTGAAAACCTTAAACTGTTTTTGAACTTTGAGAGACCTGACGAAACAGAAGTGTTTCGCCATAACCCATAGCGACGAAACAGATGTTGTTTCGTCACAAGCATTTCACCGAAACAAGTGTTTCGTCAGCCCACTAGTTCGCCAAAGCCCATTAAGGGCACAGTACATTACGCATATGTTTTTATTGAGTCCCACTGTTATTTTCGCCACACTTTAGAAAATCAAAACCCTGGAGTTCCCTTTTCTCTGTTGACGGCAAACTTGTGTTCCCGAAGCCCCGAATCGACCCAGCGACTATTCCGTTCATCGTGGTTAGTGTTTAATCCTTGTGTGGGTATTTGATTTAACCATCGATAATTGCTTTTAGTTCAAGTTCATCGGGATAAATGTTATATATTGTCGTGTTCATGGATGATTGATGAATTGGTTAAATGGAATCTATGGTTGGTTACGGTTTTCGTATGACGGATTGGATTGCATGATAATCGGTTATATTTATGTGTTAGATGTAGGCATCATGTGCATGAATTGGTATTTCACTATAAAAATTGGTCCAATGATGGCATGAAAATAATAACAGTGGTCGGCCATTGGTACTAGTCTTGTTAATAGCAATGATGATGTGAACTATTGTGAAAATTATGAGTTGATCTAATTGACCATGTGCACCCCTGAATATGTGTCCGAACTAGTCAAATGCTCTAATTGAGAAAATCATGTGATGATATTAATTATTTGTTTATATGTTATCGAATTTTAAGAGAAGGAAAGGTCCAATCGGCTGAATGATATTAGAGGTCCAATGAAAATAAAACCTTGACTATGTATTTCGGCCAATAAGGTTGAACGGTGGTGGATAGATGCCGGCCACTAGGGCATTAAGATTCTGTGATATTGCTTTTTATTGCTGAAACTGTTAGGGGATTCGACGAAACAAAGGCACCGGCGAAACACATTATTATGACAAAACCGACATGGCGAAACACAATGTGTTTCGCCGAGACTAGTTATGACGAAACAAGAGTGATTCGTCGAAGGGGCTTAACGACGAAACAGGGGTGTTTCGTCGAATGGTTAAACTGTTCAATAACTTAGGTTAATTCTGTTAAACTTAACTGGGTTAGCTAACTGCTGTTATGTATAAAAGCAATACTTGTATGATCACAAATACGTGCAATGTGATACTCAGTGTTATTGATGCGATGTTCATGATGATTATGTTTACGTGCAAACAACTTGAATACAAACTGATTAAGTATACGTGCACACGTTAGGACGAGATTGACTTACTTTGAGCACATACTTAGCATACCGAGCAAAACAAGGTGAGTTCACACTCTTACCAAGGCATGGGATTCCCGGGGTTGGGAATGGGATTGAATGATTTCATGTACTTACTTCGCTACTAGAATACGCACCACTGTCCTCGGGTTGGGAAGGACACCTATAGATACAGCTAGACTAGTAATACATGGGAAGCCCCCACTACTCTTCGCACACATGCCTGGGATGGCCGCGATACAAATACTAATCTTCGCACACATGCCTGGGTTGGCCGCGATACAATTACTAAACTTCGCAAACATGCCTGGAGGGCCGCGATACAAATATAACTAGTCTAGAAAACATGGGAAACCCCAATAAACTTCGCAAACATGCCTAGAGGGCCGCGATACCATTACATACGATAAATGATTACTAAACGAGCTTACTATTTACGATACGAACACTATAACTGATTAACCAACTGTGAACTCGCTCAACTAGTTGTTGACTTTCTGTTACATGCCTTGCAGGACCATAGGTACTCTTGGAGCTTGCACGGGAGGCGCGGTCGTTGTGGACAAGGATCGTGAATGCTTGATTTAAACACTATGACATTTCATACTTTACTTATGTTGGGCTTTTACTTATATGCTTCCGCTAAATACTGATATCATACTTTGGTTGTTGAACACCTTTAATATCGTTTGGGTTAAATTACGTCTATTACTTATTATGTTCGATATGATTGGTGGCTTGATCCTGGTCAGTCACGCCTCCAAGCGGTGGTATTCCGCGTGTGGATTTTGGGGTGTGACAGATTGGTATCAGAGCCATTGGTTATAGAGAACTCGGTTTTAATATGGGGAAAACATTTTTATTAAAACCAGACTATAACCAGAACAGTGCTCAACGATCCACAACGACGCTTCGCTCCACGTGCAAGACTCAACATTCTAGGTAATATGGTATATGTTTTATTGCCTACTTGCTAGAATTACATAGAACTTTGCTCATGGTATGCTTAGATGCACATAACCCCTATTGCTTGAGAATACTTGTGTGCTTACTCTCTTCTGTCATCGCACTATTCGCGAACTTCTTTCACTCATGTTCTCCTTGATATTAATAGTAGATGCGTTAACCTAACTCAAGCCCAGTTGGCGGCTTCGATCACTGAACAAGTTACTGCAGCACTCGCAGCTGCCCAGGCAGGAGGTGTAACCTGCCATCACCACTTACTCTAGGATCTTTAGATCCTACTCTCGTAAACCAACACTCGTGCTTCAGTATGTTTACTCTTACGCACACGACAGGTCAACACGCTCAGCCACCTGTTTGCACGTTCAAAACTTTCATGGACTGTCGTCCTACTACTTTCAGTGGCACGAAAGGAGCAGATGGACTCCTCCATTGGTTTGAAAAGCTCGAGTCCGTTTTTGAGATGTGTGAATGCCCTGAGGCTCGCAGGGTGAAGTACGTCACTGGTACTCTCGAAGGCACTGCGCTAACTTGGTGGAACGCACAAGTCCAGATGCTGGGGATGGCGGCTGCTAATGCCACCCCATGGAATGATTTTAAGGAACTGATCAAACGTGAATACTGTAGTCGTGATGACATCCACAAGCTGGAAGTGGAATTCTTTAACCTGAAGATGACGGGGTCAGAGTTAGAAGCATACACGAAACGATCCAACGAACTGACAGTGTTATGTCCAACTATGGTGGATCCTCCCATCAAACGCATTGAGCTGTACCTCAAAGTCTTGGTACCAGGGATTCAAAGTCATGTGACTTCTGCCAACCTTGCTACTATCCAGGATGTTACTCGTCTTGCTCATCGTCTCACAGACCAGGCAGTGGAACAGAACAGGCTGCCTAAACGTATCAGTGCTACTACTACTTCTATCAATACTGCTACTCCTAGTGACAACAAGCGGAAATGGGATGGAACCTTCAGCAAGGGTTCAACTTCGGTTCAATCCCAGGCACAGCAGCGAAAGACAGATAATTACCAGAGCCCCAGTCAGCAGTCTTCTGGTAGTCAAAGGCAGGGTGGATATCGAGGAAATCACCCAAAGTGCAATAGATGCAACAGACACCACAGTGGTCACATAGTCAAGGGTTGTAACCTCGTCTTAGCTGGTCAGACTTTCTCTATCGATCTCATTCCTATAGTTTTGGGTAGTTTCGACATCGTCATGGGGATGGATTGGTTATCCCAACAGCAACTAGAAATCCTATGCGAAGAGAAGATTGTTCGTATTCCCCGTTCTGGCAAAGAACCTCTCGAAGTTCAAGGCGACAAGAGTGGTGTCGTGAGTGGCATCATTTCCTTCTTGAAGGCTCAGAAGTGTTTGTGAAAGGGCCACGCAGCTGTTTTAGCACTCGTTACTGATATGACGACAAAAGAGAAGAAGTTAGAAGATATTCCAGTTGTACGCGACTTTCCTCAAGTGTTTCCTGAAGAGTTACCTGGGTTACCGCCTCATCATCAGGTCGAATTTCAGATCGAGCTAGCTCCAGGAGCAGCACCCATAGCTCAAGCACCTTCTCGCTTAGCTCCAACCGAACTGGAAGAACTGTCTAAACAATTGCAAGAACTCTTGGAAAAGGGTTTCATACGTCCTAGCTCTTCGCCCTGGGGAGCTCCAGTATTATTTATGAAGAAGAAAGACGGTACCTTCCGCATGTGTATTGATTACCGCGAACTGAACAAGGTGACCGTGAAGAATCGCTATCCCCTTCCACGCATCGATGATTTATTCGACCAGTTGCAAGGGTCGAGCTATTATTCGAAGATTGACCTGAGGTCAGGCTATCATCAATTGAGAGTCCGGGATGAGGACGTCTCCAAAACAACATTCAGAATTCGCTATGGCCACTACGAGTTTCTGGTCATGCCATTTGGGCTAACAAACGCGCCTGCGGTTTTCATGGATCTTATGAACAGGGTGTGCAAACCTTATCTTGACAAGTTCGTCATTGTTTTCATCGACGACATCCTGATCTATTCAAAGAGTCAGGAGGAGCACGAGCAGCATTTACGACTTATTTTGGAACTTCTTCGAACGGAACAACTATACGCTAAGTTTACAAAATGCGACTTCTGGCTTCGTGAAGTCCACTTTCTAGGCCACGTGGTAAACAAGGATGGGATTCATGTTGATCCATCCAAGGTAGATTCGATCAAGAACTGGCCTGCACCTCACACACCAAACGAAATACGCCAATTTTTGGGTTTGGCGGGTTATTACAGACGGTTCATCAAAGACTTCTCAAAGATTGCACAGCCGCTCACATTACTGACACAGAAAGGGGTTGTTTATCGTTGGGGTAATACACAGGAAACAGCATTTCAGCACTTAAAGGATAGACTTTGTAGCGCACCTATCCTCTCATTGCCTGAAGGCACGGACGATTTTGTAGTCTACTGCGACGCGTCTATCCAGGGTCTTGGATGTGTGTTGATGCAGCGGGATAAAGTCATTGCTTATGCTTCACGCCAACTTAAGATTCACGAACGGAATTACACCACACATGATTTAGAGCTGGGAGCTGTTGTTTTTGCACTTAAGACATGGAGACACTACCTGGACGGTACCAAATGTGCTATCTACACTGACCACAGAAGCCTCGAACATATCTTCAAGCAGAAAGAATTGAACATGCGATAACGAAGATGGGTCGAATTACTGAACGACTACGAATGAGCTATAAAGTACCATCCGGGCAAAGCCAATGTGGTGCCCGACGCCCTCAGTCGAAAAGATACTACACCCAGGCGTGTACGAGCGTTGCAACTCACTATTCAGTCTAGTCTTCCTTCACAGATACGAGATGCTCAGGTAGAAGCATTGAAACCAGAAAACATCAGGGCTGAAGCCCTACGCGGCTCAAGGCAAAGGTTAGAACAAAAGGCAGACGGAGCCTACTATGTAACAGGACGCATCTGGGTCCCACTCTATGGCAACTTACGCGAGCTTGTAATGGATGAAGCTCATAAGTCTCGCTACTCAGTACATCCTGGTTCGGATAAGATGTACTACGACCTCAGAACTACATATTGGTGGCCTAGCATGAAAGCTCACATAGCCACTTACGTTAGCAAGTGTTTGACTTGTGCGAGAGTCAAAGCGGAATATCAGAAACCATCAGGCCCACTCCAACAGCCTGAGATACCACAATGGAAATGGGAACAAATTTCCATGGATTTTGTTACTGGCCTACCTAAATCTCAGCGCGGAAATGATACTATTTGGGTGATCGTGGATCGACTCACAAAGTCTGCTCACTTCTTGGCTATCAAGGAAACGGATAAGTTCTCCACTCTAGCAGACGTATACCTTAAGGAAGTTGTCTCGAGGCACGGGGTGCCCACCTCTATTATCTCTGATCGTGATGCACGTTTTTACTTCAGAACTGTGGCAAGCAATGCACAAATCTTTTGGCTCTCGATTAGACATGAGCACAGCTTACCACCCTCAGACAGATGGGCAGTCTGAGCGCACTATTCAAACTCTAGAAGACATGCTTCGGGCGTGCGTAATTGACTTTGGCAAGGGCTGGGAAAAGCATCTGCCACTTGTGGAATTTTCGTACAATAACAGCTACCACACCAGCATTAAAGCTGCTCCATTTGAGGCATTGTACGGGCGTAAATGCCGATCACCTCTTTGTTGGGCAGAGGTGGGTGACAGTCAGATCACAGGTCCAGAAATGGTAGTTGACACTACTGAAAAGATTGCTCAAATAAGACAACGCATGGCGGCAGCTCGTGACCGTCAGAAAGCGTATGCAGATAAAGACAGGAAACTACTCGAGTTCCAGGTTGGGGATCGAGTGCTACTCAAGGTTTCACCCTGGAAGGGTGTTGTTCGTTTTGGCAAACGAGGCAAGCTCAATCCGCGATACGTCGGACCGTTCGAAGTCATAGAGAAAATAGGCAAAGTGGCCTACAGACTGAACTTACCAGCTGAACTCAGTGCGGTTCACAACGTTTTCCACGTGTCGAATCTGAAGAAGTGTTTGTCAGATGAGACCTCATAGTTCCTTTGAAGGAGCTCACTATCGACGAACGGTTGCATTTCGTCGAGGAACCTGTTGAAATCACGCACCAGGATGTTAAGGTCCTCAAGAACATGAGAATCCCTCTTGTACAAGTTCGTTGGAACTCCCGTCGCGGCCCAGAGTATACCTGGGAACGAGAAGACCAAATGAAACTCAAGTATCCCCAGTTATTCGGAAACCGAGCAACCACTACTGAGGCTGAAGCTACTACAGAATTTCGGGATGAAATTCCAACTCAACGGGGGGATGATGTGACACCCCAGGAAAATCAGTAAACGATACAACTTACCTAGCTTCCTCAGTAACCACATGCTAAATTTCGGGACGAAATTTCTTTCAAGTTGGGGATAATGTGACAACTCGAGTTTCTGACATTTCACTTTCGCATTTATTGCGCGTTGACTGTTTAGTTGTTTGCTTAATTGCCTTGTAATTGTATACACTGAATTATATGCAGAGATGTTGATTTGATGTGTTATCCATGCTATGTGATTAAAGTGTTTATCATGAATACTATTTGAAAACCTTAAACTGTTTTTGAACTTTGAGAGACCCGACAAAACAGAAGTGTTTCGCCATAACCCATAGCGACGAAACAGATGTTGTTTCGTCACAAGCATTTCGACGAAACAAGTGTTTCGTCAGCCCACTAGTTCGCCAAAGCCCATTAAGGGCCCAGTACGTTACGCATATGATTTTATTGAGTCCCACTGTTATTTTCGCCACACTTTAGAAAATCAAAACCCTAGAGTTCCCTTTTCTCTGTTGACGGCAAACTTGTGTTCCCGAAGCCCCGAATCGACCCAGCGACTATTCCGTTCATCGTGGTTAGTGTTTAATCCTTATGTGGGTATTTGATTTTACCATCGATAATTGCTTTTAGTTCAAGTTCATCAGGATAAATGTTATATATTGTCGTGTTCATGGATGATTGATGAATTGGCTAAATGGAATCTATGGTTGGTTACGGTTTTCGTATGACGGATTGGATTGCATGATAATCGGTTATATTTATGTGTTAGATGTAGGCATCATGTGCATGAATTGGCATTTCACTGTAAAAATTGGTCCAATGATGGCATGAAAATAATAACAGTGGTCGGCCATTGGTACTAGTCTTGTTAATAGCAATGATGATGTGAACTATTGTGAAAATTATGAGTTGATCTAATTGACCATGTGCACCCCTGAATATGTGTCAGAACTAGTCAAATGCTCTAATTGAGAAAATCATGTGATGATATTAATTATTTGTTTATATGTTATCGAATTTTAAGAGAAGGAAAGGTCCAATCGGCTGAATGATATTAGAGGTCCAATGAAAATAAAACCTTGTCTATGTATTTCGGTCCAATAAGGTTGAACGGTGGTGGATAGATGCCGGCCACTAGGGCATTAAGATTCTGTGATATTGCTTTTTATTGCTGAAACTGTTAGGGGATTCGACGAAACAAAGGCACCGGCGAAACACATTATTATGACAAAACCGACATGGCGAAACACAATGTGTTTCGCCGAGACTAGTTATGACGAAACAAGAGTGATTCGTCGAAGGGGCTTAACGACGAAACAGGGGTGTTTCGTCGAATGGTTAAACTGTTCAATAACTTAGGTTAATTCTGTTAAACTTAACTGGGTTAGCTAACTGCTGTTATGTATAAAAGCAATACTTGTATGATCACAACTACGTGCAATGTGATACTCAGTGTTATTGATGCGATGTTCATGATGATAATGTTTATGTGCAAACAACTTGAATACAAACTGATTAAGTATACGTGCACACGTTAGGACGAGATTGACTTACTTTGAGCACATACTTAGCATACTGAGCAAAACAAGGTGAGTTCACACTCTTACCAAGGCATGGGATTCCCGGGGTTGGGAATGGGATTGAATGATTTCATGTACTTACTTCGCTACTAGAATACGCACCACTGTCCTCGGGTTGGGAAGGACACCTATAGATACAGCTAGACTAGTAATACATGGGAAGCCCCCACTACTCTTCGCACACATGCCTGGGATGGCCGCGATACAAATACTAATCTTCGCACACATGCCTGGGTTGGCCGCAATACAATTACTAAACTTCGCAAACATGCCTGGAGGGCCGCGATACAAATATAACTAGTCTAGAAAACATGGGAAACCCCCACTAAACTTCGCAAACATGCCTAGAGGGCCGCGATACCATTACATACGATAAATGATTACTAAACGAGCTTACTATTTACGATACGAACACTATAACTGATTAACCAACTGTGAACTCACTCAACTAGTTGTTGACTTTCTGTTACATGCCTTGCAGGACCATAGGTACTCTTGGAGCTTGCACGGGAGGCGCGGTCGTTGTGGACAAGGATCGTGAATGCTTGATTTAAACACTATGACATTTCATACTTTACTTATGTTGGGCGTTTACTTATATGCTTCCGCTAAATACTGATATCATACTTTGGTTGTTGAACCCCTTTCATATCGTTTGGGTTAAATTACGTCTATTACTTATTATGTTCGATATGATTGGTGGCTTGATCCTGGTCAGTCACGCCTCCAAGCGGTGGTATTCCGCGTGTGGATTTTGGGGGTGTGACAGACCAGTTTATGGTCAATGCGAAGTTCGTTTGAACTTCGCAACGTGAGTGTAATCACGTTGGTTATAGTCCCTTGGGACTATGCCTACTGATTACCACGTTGTCTAGGGTCGTAGGGTAAGCGATCTAATAAATCGCTTATACCTTCGAACCCGACCCTTTTGGTCGATCATTAGGATCCGACCAAACACATTAGGTGACCATAGTAGGTAGGGAATAACCTTCCGAGGTTATACCCTATGGTCACATCGTTTGAGTAGTTGTATGATAGGTAGTTTATATGCCTTAGGTAAATTACCAGAATACCCTTTTCATGTATAATTGGTAATTTAGCTTATGTAACCTAAACTTTTATACATAACTGATTATACAACATAATAAAACATGTATAGGCATATAATACTTGTCATAGGACTAGTTAGACGTCTCAAACGCGCTTTGCGCGCACGACGCGTTAAAGTAGCATAAGCTACCTTAATGGGTCGTGATGGGTCGAAAGCACTTAGGTTTGGTTTCATAGTAGTATGTAGGCTTTGTTAAACCATATTACATGAGTTCCCATACTCATTTGGTCTACAAGCCTCATCCTATCCGATCTCCCGATTTAAGTCCGGTTTATTTGTATAGTTTTAGATTGCCGACTGATTCCGTGCTCCCTCTAGCTTTGTTTGGTTGTTGTTCAAGACCTCTAAGCATTCTCAGGCGAGTACATTATTCCCCTCTTTTACTGTTTTCAACTGTTTTGGGGTGACTCATATGTGCTAAATGTCTTAACAATGATTTCAAGAACGATTACAATGGTTTCAAAAACAATTACAATGTGGTTTCAAGAACGATAACAATGGTTTCAAGAACGATTTCAATAAAGTGAACAAACTTTTTGGTTGTAGTTACATAACCAATGACATTCATTAGCAATGATCAAGCCGACCAGTATTAGGTTATGGTACCATAGGATCTGACAAATCCCGTTGTTCTCTATACCCATGGTTATGTGTGGGTATTTTGGGTAACGACTGAATCTGTAATTATTAATTTACCCTTTGGTAAGGGTTTGTTAAGAACGAGAACGAGTTGGAACGATGAACGAGTTAAGAAGGTTTGAATGTTATTAGAAAATCGACCATAAAGTAGTTTCACAATTAAAACAAGAACGATTTGAACGATTAAAAGAACAAGAACGATTTGAACGATTTCACAAAATGCTTTAACGATTGGGTAAACATTTGGACATGATTTACATTTGATCATGCATTTCCACGAAACATAGTATTGATTTAAACCAAGTTTTACTTCAATACTTTGTTTTGTGCGTTTCACCTATGGTTTAGTTGATGCATTTCACTAGCCATACATATCATTTTGGTTACACATTACATGGTTTACATTTGACACAAACACTTTTGACATTGGTTATACATAACATGATTTACATCTTAACATGAACATTTTGACATATTATTCCAATACATTTGGCAGTTGGTTTACACATAGACATCTTACATTGTTGGTTTGGTTTGAGTAAGTGATTTAAGTAACGAGGCGTGTGTAATATGATATAAGCATGGTGGATACGCCGCTGGTACTTCCTATATATAAGTGCTTATATGGTATTACATATCGTAGCGTTGTTTAAATCATTTCAATTTAAACATATAACATTTTATACAAATAACATACTTTTCACAATACATTGTTGTACAAACAACTTAACTTATACAAACTCATTTTACATGGTTATTCATTTAATCATGCATTATTCTCTTATTTATACATATCATCTGAACTTATTATTTTTCAAATGATTTACAAAGACAAAGCAAATTACAAGGTTCATGACTAAATATTTTCTTAAACAGAAGTCATGAATCTTATTTTCACAAAACCTATGTACTCGCCAGCATTTCTTTGCTGACCTCGTTTTCACATGTGTTTCAGGTATTGTTGAAAGATATCGATTGATAGGATGCATGCTCACATAGGACTGGACAAGGCCTTAGTGACTCAATAACAATGATAGACTATGTTTAAATTGTGTATTTAGATTTCCAGACGATGTAATTTTTCAATGTTTAATAAAACGAAACACTTTTTGGTATCCATGGTTATGAAACATTAATTCTGTTACAACACTCCCCGACGTTTCCGCCACGTTTTGTATAGTACACGTGGTCGGGGTGTGACAGAAAAGATGGTATCAGAGCCAATGGTTATAGGGAATTAGGTTATTACTAATGTTTTGACCTAGTCTATAACCTTCTTAGGACCCTAACGCGAGTTTACATGCGTTTAGTCATAAAACAATACCGTCACCTATCCTTAGGCGACGACCACAACAAGAACATAAATTTCAAAACCGCTTTGAAAACTAATCATCTGTTCTAGGATGATTGATTTCTAGGTTTTGAACCCTCTATTGTAAGGTTTTGAACCCCTTTGAGTTTTCAAAATCTCGTCAAGGTTTTGGGTTTTAAATAATGTGAACACGTGCAAACTGGAAGGGTGAATGCCTGTATTCTGGGTTTTCTGTCTAGGCAAGCACTTCGTATATATCTCATCAGACGCGAGACCAGTTGTGCTTACCTGGGAATTCTTGGGATGAGTGTTCACTTATAGGCGAGCATGTCTTCGCGATACATTATTTTTGATCCATTTACTTTGGTTAGTCACTGTGTGTCGGTTGTTGCTTTGTAGTAACAAACAAATGACCACTATCCTTGCTTTCATCAGATTTGTTTCATCTCATTCTTTTCGTCTAATTCTCTCACTCGTTTCCTTTCATGTTTCCTCTTTTAGAATGCCTCCTCGACGCGAAAGCCAGATAGCGACTGCCGAATTGGCAGAAATCATTGCGCAGCAAATGGCTGCTCAATTCCCAAACCTCTTTGCTCAACGGAACCAAGCCAACAACAACAACAATGTTCCATGCAAATACAAGGATTTTAACCAGGCTAAACCACTCAAGTTTAGTGGTTCTGAAGGAGCGACTGGGCTTCTTCAATGGTTCGAGAGCATTGAGAATACTTTCCGCCACGTGCAGTGTCCTGACAATCGCAAGGTCGAGTTTTCTTCGAGTGTGTTTCAGAAGAGGGCTCTCACATGGTGGAACGGGGTTATGAGGGATCGTGGTGCAGAAGTTGCTCTAGCACAGACATGGGCTGAACTTAGGGCCCTTATGATGAGGGAATTCTGTCCTCGTCATGAGCAGAGAGCTTT
This sequence comes from Helianthus tuberosus, assembly GCA_030545235.1. Classification (NCBI taxonomy): domain Eukaryota; kingdom Viridiplantae; phylum Streptophyta; class Magnoliopsida; order Asterales; family Asteraceae; genus Helianthus; species Helianthus tuberosus. Next base: position 42,905,076 of record CM060426.1, on the reverse strand, counting down.
GGAGAAGGAATTTGATGAGTTGAAGCAAGATAGTGGTGAGCACAGGGCGTATACTGATAGGTTTGAGGAGTTGAGTCTGCTTTGCCCGACAATGGTTACCCCACTCAACAAGGCTATCGAAAGGTACATCGACGGCCAACCTGACTCAGTACAAGACATCCTTACTGGTAGTAGCCCTACCACACTCCGTCAGGCGATCGAGTTAGCTGCGACATTGACTGAGTCGCAGATTCGGAAGAATAAGTTACACAGAAAGGGTGACAATGGTAAGAAGCAGGGGTCTGGCAAGGAGGATAGCAAGAAAGGTCAAAACAAGAAGGGTAAGGAAGGTGAGACGTCAAAGAAATCAAGAAAGCGAAAGGGTGGTCAGAACTTTGCTGTTACAGCACAGACTGCTCAGAACCCGCGGAACCCACCAGCTCAGCCACCTGCAAAGAAAGCATATGCCGGTACCGCACCTCATTGTGCACGCTGCAACGGTCATCACGCGGTACAACAAGCTTGCTGGCAATGCACGACGTGTGATAAACTTGGGCATTTAGCCAATGTTTGTCGTTTGGGACAAAATCAGGCTGCTCAGGTTCAAGCTCCGGTTCAAGGGAATGCTGCGAGATTCCCACTGGGGTCATGTTTCAACTGCGGAGAGATTGGTCACTTCCGCCACAACTGTCTGAGACTGGTGAATGCAAATGCTAACGCAAACCCAAATGCGAACATCAACGTCAATGTGAATCCAACACGTGGTCGAGTGTTTAACATCAATGAGGCACTCACTGATGAAGGAGTGAACAATTAGCATTTTGTATTTCCTCTGGTTGTTATCTTGTAACATTTAAAGACAATGCGGTTGTTATATAAATAAAATTTGTGGTTTTATTTTTTAACTAATGCAATTGTATGAATGTTTGATCCAACCTTATGATGTCAACACAAAGACAAAACTACTCGTGTGGTTCTGTCTTTTTTATGATCACTTGTGATCTCCCTAAGAACCTCAAACACTTGTTTCTTTTAAATCTAAAGTATCTTATCGTCTTGCATCGTTCGAGATGCAAGAATTATCAAAACAGCTTCAAGAGTTGTCTGATAAAGGATTCATCCTTACGAACTTTTCACCTTGGGGAAACTCCTGTCCTCTTTGTGAAAAGAAAGATGGATCTTTTCAAATGTGTATCGATTAACATAAGCCTGGTAAGCTTACCATCAAGAATCGATATCCCCTACCTTAAATCAACGATTTCTCCGGTCAACTGTATAGCGTTTCATGCTTTTCCAAGATCGATTTGCGTTTTGGGTATCATCAACTTTGTATTCTCGAAGAAGATATTCCCAAAACGGCTTTCTGCACGAAGTATGGCCATTACGAGTTTACAGTCATGCCTTTTGGATTGACAAATGCTCCAGCCATCTACATGGACTTAATAAATAGAGTCTGCAAGTCTTATTTGGATCAGTTCGCCATTGTTGTTATTGATGACATCTTGATCTATTCATGTCCTGAGCCGATCACGATCAACACCTTCGTTGACATTGGAACCCCTAAAGAAGGAACAAACTTTTCGCTAAATCCTCCAAGAGGAAATTTTGGCTTAAAGAAGTTCAGTTTTTGGGTTATGTAGTCAACAAGCAGGGTATTCATGTGGATCCATCCAAATTGCTGCAATTAAGGATTTGATTCCTAGTATGCTTTAAATACCCGTGTCCAAAGATAACAAATTTAAAGGTCAAATTAAACAATTATGCGAGTATGCGATTATGTGATTATGTGATATGTGTTTATGTGTTCTCCTCTATGTTTTTGTGTGATACGATTTTCAAATCCTCATAGAATCTTTCATATCTTCATATGAGGGATTCATAGTAGGATATTTAAAAGGTACTACCTTAATCCTTATGGGCTTCTACGTGGTAGTTAAAACCCTTGGGTTATATAGTACCATTCCATGATTCGATGAGAGACCCTTGAGTGGTCTAGTTAAAGATTGATTCAAGATCTGGTTAAGAATGGCATGTGATGATACAGCTGAAAGGACCCTATGGTGGTCCAGTCACACTCATCACAGGTTTGTTCATTTGGTTTTACCCTACACATTATAAAATAGACTGTGTGAACTGTGCAAGGAATTGTCTAATTATGGACGCGTATATAATTATGAAATTTAGTGCATAGAAACCCAGTAGGATTTATTATGTGTAAGAACCGATAGTGACAACAATAACAAAATGAGAACGATGTAATGGAGGTACGGTGGACGCACCAATGACACTTCATATACTTGTATATAAGTGTCCCTCTTACATTGCAAGCATAATGTTATTAAGGTTACTAGAAGTTCAGAACCCTAACCAGTGTTGTTTTATCTTTTCAACTTCATGTTTTAAACTCTCACAAGTTTCCTCTAAATAAATTTCGGGACGAAATTTCCTAAAGTAGGGGAGAATGTAACACCTGTGCCTCCACGGCCATCAAACAAATACCGAACCAATGAAATATTATATTTCATACTTAGGATTTGTAAAAATATGTGTATCATTTGCACATATCAATTTTTGTTCAATTCCAAACTCTAAATCGCTTTCTGGAAGGTTATACGCGCACCAATGCGTAAATATAACCAGTTTAATGCAACAAACACTCCGGAATAGTGACATTGGCTTAACATACCTTAAATAACCCTTACATAACTTAGAAATAAGTTTTGAAGGCTTTGGTATGGCAAAAACAAGTTAATTCGACTACAGGGACTAAACTTGACAAACTGCGAAAGTATGTCAATTTGAACTGTAACGAACATTCCGGAACATGACCATAAGTTAAACACACCTTAAATATCCTTTACATAGCTTAGAAATAGGCTTAGAGGGGTTCGGTGTGCTAAAATAAACTTTTGGGTCATTCAGGGACTAAAAGTGTCAAAAAGTGCACAAGTTTGCACTTTCGCGCATAACTCACGTTCTGAATACATCCGGACATCAAAAAATTTATGTAAGCACTATAATATTTTATTTTAGTGTTTGGCATAAGAAAAATCCATTCGTCGCGTCATTTGGATCGTTTTTCGCGCTTATGCGCATTCCGTCGTAATTAAGCGAACATCGCGATCATACGGCCAAACGAACCGACATCCGAGATATTTTTGAGCACATTTTAAGTTCCCTATACTTTAACTTCATTTTAGAGCTTTGAAATGGGGTTAACGGGCCTTAAACGCGTCGGAAATGGGCTGAATACACAACAGGGACCAAAACTGCACTTCTGTGAAAGATGGCCAGGCGGCCCGCCTACGCTTCTGGTAATCCTGAAGCGGGCTGCGTCAGCCCTTCTGACCAGATTAAATGAATCTAACAGCAGATTGCAGCTGTTACATTCACAACCACACACTCACACTTGCTTAGTCAGCTGATAAGAACCCATTTTTAGTCACCACAACTTGCCAACAAGTGTACGCACGAGATTCGATCACGTTATTTGAGAAACGGTCCTAACGGTTCAGGTATTCCTATAAATACCCAACCCCACCCATTGCTAAACTCACTAGAATCTTGATTTGAGAAACTCTAAGTTGAAACCATTGTTTCATACCTGAGATTCTTGGATCGAGATTAGCATTCGGGGACCCTTCGTAAGTATTCTTTCGTTCTTTTATTGCTTTTCGAGTCTTTTCGAGTCTGAAAGTCAAACTTTGTTTGACTTTCTGCGTTGACCAGTTTATGGTCAATGCGAAGTTCGTTTGAACTTCGCAACGTGAGTGTAATCACGTTGGTTATAGTCCCTTGGGACTATGCCTACTGATTACCACGTTGTCTAGGGTCGTAGGGTAAGCGATCTAATAAATCGCTTATACCTTCGAACCCGACCCTTTTGGTCGATCATTAGGATCCGACCAAACACATTAGGTGACCATAGTAGGTAGGGAATAACCTTCCGAGGTTATACCCTATGGTCACATCGTTTGAGTAGTTGTATGATAGGTAGTTTATATGCCTTAGGTAAATTACCAGAATACCCTTTTCATGTATAATTGGTAATTTAGCTTATGTAACCTAAACTTTTATACATAACTGATTATACAACATAATAAAACATGTATAGGCATATAATACTTGTCATAGGACTAGTTAGACGTCTCAAACGCGCTTTGCGCGCACGACGCGTTAAAGTAGCATAAGCTACCTTAATGGGTCGCGATGGGTCGAAAGCACTTAGGTTTGGTTTCATAGTAGCATGTAGGCTTTGTTAAACCATATTACATGAGTTCCCATACTCATTTGGTCTACAAGCCTCATCCTATCCGATCTCCCGATTTAAGTCCGGTTTATTTGTATAGTTTTAGATTGCCGACTGATTCCGTGCTCCCTCTAGCTTTGTTTGGTTGTTGTTCAAGACCTCTAAGCATTCTCAGGCGAGTACATTATTCCCCTCTTTTACTGTTTTCAACTGTTTTGGGGTGACTCATATGTGCTAAATGTCTTAACAATGATTTCAAGAACGATTACAATGGTTTCAAAAACAATTACAATGTGGTTTCAAGAATGATAACAATGGTTTCAAGAACGATTACAATGGTTTCAAAAACAATTACAATGGTTTCAAGAACGATTTCAATAAAGTGAACAAACTTGTTGGTTGTAGTTACATAACCAATGACATTCATTAGCAATGATCAAGCCAACCAGTATTAGGTTATGGTACCATAGGATCTGACAAATCCCGTTGTTCTCTATACCCATGGTTATGTGTGGGTATTTTGGGTAATGACTGAATCTGTAATTATTAATTTACCCTTTGGTAAGGGTTTGTTAAGAACGAGAACGAGTTGGAACGATGAACGAGTCAAGAAGGTTTGAATGTTATTAGAAAATCGACCATAAAGTAGTTTCACAATTAAAACAAGAACGATTTGAACGATTAAAAGAACAAGAACGATTTGAACGATTTCACAAAATGCTTTAACGATTGGGTAAACATTTGGACATGATTTACATTTGATCATGCATTTCCACGAAACATAGTATTGATTTAAACCAAGTTTTACTTCAATACTTTGTTTTGTGCGTTTCACCTATGGTTTAGTTGATGCATTTCACTAGCCATACATATCATTTTGGTTACACATTACATGGTTTACATTTGACACAAACACTTTTGACATTGGTTATACATAACATGATTTACATCTTAACATGAACATTTTGACATATTATTCCAATACATTTGGCAGTTGGTTTACACATAGACATCTTACATTGTTGGTTTGGTTTGAGTAAGTGATTTAAGTAACGAGGCGTGTGTAATATGATATAAGCATGGTGGATACGCCGCTGGTACTTCCTATATATAAGTGCTTATATGGTATTACATATCGTAGCGTTGTTTAAATCATTTCAATTTAAACATATAACATTTTATACAAATAACATACTTTTCACAATACATTGTTGTACAAACAACTTAACTTATACAAACTCATTTTACATGGTTATTCATTTAATCATGCATTATTCTCTTATTTATACATATCATCTGAACTTATTATTTTTCAAATGATTTACAAAGACAAAGCAAATTACAAGGTTCATGACTAAATATTTTCTTAAACAGAAGTCATGAATCTTATTTTCACAAAACCTATGTACTCGCCAGCATTTCTTTGCTGACCTCGTTTTCACATGTGTTTCAGGTATTGTTGAAAGATATCGATTGATAGGATGCATGCTCACATAGGACTGGACAAGGCCTTAGTGACTCAATAACAATGATAGACTATGTTTAAATTGTGTATTTAGATTTCCAGACGATGTAATTTTTCAATGTTTAATAAAACGAAACACTTTTTGGTATCCATGGTTATGAAACATTAATTCTGTTACAACACTCCCCGACGTTTCCGCCACGTTTTGTATAGTACACGTGGTCGGGGTGTGACAGAAAAGATGGTATCAGAGCCAATGGTTATAGGGAATTAGGTTATTACTAATGTTTTGACCTAGTCTATAACCTTCTTAGGACCCTAACGCGAGTTTACATGCGTTTAGTCATAAAACAATACCGTCACCTATCCTTAGGCGACGACCACAACAAGAACATAAATTTCAAAACCGCTTTGAAAACTAATCATCTGTTCTAGGATGATTGATTTCTAGGTTTTGAACCCTCTATTGTAAGGTTTTGAACCCCTTTGAGTTTTCAAAATCTCGTCAAGGTTTTGGGTTTTAAATAATGTGAACACGTGCAAACTGGAAGGGTGAATGCCTGTATTCTGGGTTTTCTGTCTAGGCAAGCACTTCGTATATATCTCATCAGACGCGAGACCAGTTGTGCTTACCTGGGAATTCTTGGGATGAGTGTTCACTTATAGGCGAGCATGTCTTCGCGATACATTATTTTTGATCCATTTACTTTGGTTAGTCACTGTGTGTCGGTTGTTGCTTTGTAGTAACAAACAAATGACCACTATCCTTGCTTTCATCAGATTTGTTTCATCTCATTCTTTTCGTCTAATTCTCTCACTCGTTTCCTTTCATGTTTCCTCTTTTAGAATGCCTCCTCGACGCGAAAGCCAGATAGCGACTGCCGAATTGGCAGAAATCATTGCGCAGCAAATGGCTGCTCAATTCCCAAACCTCTTTGCTCAACGGAACCAAGCCAACAACAACAACAATGTTCCATGCAAATACAAGGATTTTAACCAGGCTAAACCACTCAAGTTTAGTGGTTCTGAAGGAGCGACTGGGCTTCTTCAATGGTTCGAGAGCATTGAGAATACTTTCCGCCACGTGCAGTGTCCTGACAATCGCAAGGTCGAGTTTTCTTCGAGTGTGTTTCAGAAGAGGGCTCTCACATGGTGGAACGGGGTTATGAGGGATCGTGGTGCAGAAGTTGCTCTAGCACAGACATGGGCTGAACTTAGGGCCCTTATGATGAGGGAATTCTGTCCTCGTCATGAGCAGCGAGCTTTGGAGAAGGAATTTGATGAGTTGAAGCAAGATAGTGGTGAGCACAGGGCGTATACTGATAGGTTTGAGGAGTTGAGTCTGCTTTGCCCGACAATGGTTACCCCACTCGACAAGGCTATCGAAAGGTACATCGACGGCCTACCTGACTCGGTACAAGACATCCTTACTGGTAGTAGCCCTACCACACTCCGTCAGGCGATCGAGTTAGCTGCGACATAACCTGTACAGTGTTCAACGATCCACAACGACGCTTCGCTCAACGTGCAAGACTCGGCACCATAAGTGGTATGAGTTATGTTATATTGTCGGTTAGATAGTTCTCACTGTGCATTAGATAATGTGATAATTGCTAATTGAACCTTGTGTGCTTACTCTCTATTGTCGTCCCATACTTACGCATTTTCGCGACACCTTTCTCACTTACGTTGCTTCATTATGAAGATCATGAGCGGACGCGGAGGACGTATCAACCTCACTCAAGCCCAGTTGACGGCTTTGATCAACGAACGAGTCGCAGAGGCACTCGCAGCTAATCCTGCTGGAGGTATAACCTGCCATACCAACTCATCCTAGGACGTTTAGAGCCTACCTTCACAAACCAACCCTCGTGCTTAACCTTGTCTTTTATTCTCGCTCAACAGGTCAACATACTCAAACTCCTGTGTGCACATTCAAAATGTTCATGGACTGCCGACCTACTACTTTCAGTGGCACCGAAGGAGCAGTGGGCCTTCTTCACTGGTTTGAAAAGCTTGAGTCAGTTTTCGAGATGTGCGAATGCCCCGAAGACCGTAGGGTGAAATATGCTACCGGAACACTTGAAGGAGCTGCGTTAACCTGGTGGAAGGCACAGGTTCAACTACTAGGACTGGCAGTTGCTAATGCCACACCCTGGAATGGATTCAAGGAACTGATCAAAGAAGAATACTGCAGTCGAGACGATATCCACAAGCTAGAGGTGGAATTTTACAATCTGAAGATGACGGGATCTGAGATTGAGGCGTACACTAAGAGGTCAAACGAACTGGCCATCTTGTGTCCAACCATGGTGGACCCTCCCATCAAACGAATTGGGCTGTACCTCTGGTCTTGTACCAGAGATTCAGAGTCATGTGACTTCAGCCAACTTGGGTACTATTCAGCAAATCATTAAGTTGGCCCATCGTCTCACTAACCAGGCGGTTGAGCAAAACAGGCTGCCCAAATGAATCAGTGCCACAGCTACTTCTGATGCACCTACCGACAACAAGCGAAAATGGGATGGGAATTCCAGTAAAGGTTCTACATCAGTTCAGTCGCAGCAGTGAAAGACTGATGACTACCAGAGTCCTGGTCAGCAATCTTCCGGTAGTCAAGGACATGGTGGATATCGAGGAACCCACCCAAAGTGCAACAAATGCAACAGACACCATAGTGGTCAGTGCAACAAGGGATGTTGTCAGAGGTGTCTCAAGATGGGTCATGAAGCCAAGGATTGCAGGAGCTCACGACCTGCAAATCAGAATCGTCAGCAGCAACAGCAAGCACCGCAGAATCAGCAACAGCAACTGGGATGCTTTCAGTGTGGCGCTGAAGGCCACTTTAAGAAGAACTGTCCCCAGCTTAACCAGAATCAGAACAACAACAATAACCAGGGAAACAGGAACAATAATGGGGGCAACAATGGGGGAAACAATGATGGCAATGGTGCCAGGGGTCGAGTGTTCGTGCTGGGTCAAGGTGACGCAAGGAATGATCCTAACGTAGTGATGGGTAAGTTTCTTCTGGATGATTTCTTTGTTACTGTTTTATTCGATTCGGGTGCCGATACTAGTTATGTGTCCTTAAAAGTTAGCCAAATGCTTAAGCGCACTCCAACACTTTTGAACACCAAACACACGGTAGTGCTAGCAAACGGTAAAAGTCTCGAGGCCACGCACATAGTTAAGGGTTGTGACCTTGTCTTAGCTGGTCAGACCTTCTCTATCGATCTTATTCCTATCGTACTTGGTAGTTTCGACATTGTTATTGGGATGGATTGGTTATCCCATCAGCAAGCGGAAATTCTTTGCCACGAGAAGATTGTCCGCATTCCTCGTTCTGGTAAAGAACCCCTCGTGATTCAAGGCGACAAGAGTGGTGCAGTCGTAGGCATCATCTCTTTCCTAAAGGCCCAGAAGTGTTTGCGAAAGGGCCACACTACCAAATTTAGCACTCGTTACTGACACATCAACGGAAGAGAAGAGAATTGAAGACATCCCTATTGTACGTGACTTTCCCGAGGTATTTCCTGAGGAATTACCTGGTCTTCCGCCTCATCGTCAAGTTGAATTTCAAATCGAGCTAGCCCCTGGAGCAGCGCCCATAGCTCGAGCACCTTATCGCTTAGCCCCAACTGAACTGGAAGAACTGTCCAAGCAATTACAAGAACTTTTGGAAAAAGGTTTTATTCATCCTAGCTCTTCGCCCTGGGGAGCTCCAGTACTATTCGTGAAGAAGAAGGACAGTACCTTCCGTATGTGCATAGATTACCGCGAACTCAACAAGGTGACCGTGAAGAATCGCTATCCTCTCCCACGTATTGATGACCTATTCGACCAGCTGCAAGGGTCGAGCTATTACTCTAAGATTGATTTGAGATCAGGGTACCATCAGCTGAGAGTCCGAGATGAGGACGTCTCTAAAACAGCATTCAGAACTCGTTACGGCCATTACGAGTTTCTAGTTATGCCTTTCGGATTAACGAATGCACCTGCAGTCTTCATGGATCTCATGAACCGAGTGTGCAATCCGTACCTGGATAAGTTTGTCATAGTGTTCATCGACGACATCCTGATCTATTCTAAGAGTCAGGAGGAACACGAGCAACATCTGAGGCTTATTCTGGAACTTCTTCGAAAAGAGCAGTTGTATGCCAAGTTTTCGAAATGTGACTTCTGGCTTCGCGAAGTCCACTTTCTAGGCCACGTAGTAAACAAGGATGGGATTCATGTTGATCCATCCAAGGTTGACTCGATCAAGAACTGGCCTGCACCCCGCACACCAACAGAAATCCACCAATTCTTGGGTCTGGCGGGCTACTACAGACGATTTATCAAGGATTTCTCAGGGATTGCGCAACCTCTCACTTCACTGACTCAGAAGGGTGTCACCTATTGTTGGGGTGATGCACAGGAGTCTGCATTTCAGCACTTGAAAGATAGACTTTGTAGCGCGCCTATTCTCTCGTTGCCTGAAGGCACAGGTGATTTTGTGGTTTATTGCGACGCATCCATACAAGGACTGGGTTGCGTGTTGATGCAACGTGACAAAGTCATTGCCTACGCATCGCGCCAACTTAAGGTTCACGAAAGGAACTACACTACGCACGACTTGGAACTGGGAGCAGTTGCTTTCGCGCTTAAGATATGGAGACATTACCTGTACGGTACCAAGTGCACCATTTACACCGATCAAAGGAGTCTCGAGCATATCTTCAAGCAAAAGGAGTTAAACATGCAACAACGCTGATGGGTCAAGCTTTTGAACGATTATGAATGTGCGATCAAATACCATCCAGGCAAAGCCAATGTTGTGGCTGACGCCCTTAGTCGAAAGGATACTATACCTAAGCGTGTACGTGCGTTACAGCTTACCATTCAATCCAACCTTCCTGCTCAGATTCGAGATGCTCAGGTTGAAGCATTGAAAGCAGAAAACATTAGGGCTAAATCCTTACGAGGATCGAGGCAGCGCCTAGAACGAAAGGAAGACGACGCCCACTATGTTAACGGACGCATCTGGGTTCCACTTTACGGACACTTACGCGAGCTTGTGATGGATGAAGCACACAAGTCTCGTTATTCGGTACATCCTGGTTCGGATAAAATGTACCACGACCTCAAGACTACGTATTGGTGGCCTGGCATGAAAGCCCACATAGCAACCTACGTCAGTAAGTGCTTGACTTGTGCGAGAGTCAAGACTTAGTATCAGAAACCATCAGGCCTACTCCAACAACCAGAGATACCACAATGGAAATGGGAGCAAATTTCCATGGATTTCGTTACTGGTCTGCCTAGATCTCAACGCGGAAATGATACCATTTGGGTAATCGTGGATCGATTGACCAAGTCTGCACATTTTCTGGCTATCAAGGAAACGGATAAGTTTTCTACTCTAGCAGACATCTACCTAAAGGAAATAGTATCAAGGCACGGAGTGCCGACCTCTATTATATCTGATCGCGATGCGCGTTTTACTTCTGAACTGTGGCAAGCTATGCACAAGTCTTTTGGCTCACGTTTAGATATGAGCACCGCTTATCACCCACAGACGGATGGGCAATCTGAACGCACCATCCAGACCCTTGAAGACATGCTTAGGGCATGTGTAATCGATTTTGGTAATGGCTAGGAAAAGCACCTCCCGTTAGTGGAGTTTTCGTATAACAACAAATACCACACCAGCATCCAAGCCGCTCCGTTCGAGGCATTGTACGGACGCAAATGTCGATCACCTCTCTGTTGGGCAGAAGTCGGTGACAGTCAAATCACTGGCCCAGAACTCGTAGTAGATACAACAGAAAGAATTGCCCAGATACGAAAACGAATGGCGGCAGCACGTGACCGTCAGAAAAGCTATGCTGATAAGGGAAGAAAGCCACTCGAGTTCCAAGTTGGGGATCGAGTGCTACTCAAAGTCTCACCTTGGAAAGGTGTAGTCCGCTTTGGCAAATGAGGCAAGCTCAATCCGCGTTATGTCGGACCGTTCGAGATCACTGAGAAAATTGGCAAAGTCGCCTACAGGTTGAATCTACCTGAAGAACTCAGCGGAGTTCACAATGTTTTCCATGTGTCGAATCTGAAGAAGTGTCTGTCAGATGAGACCCTCATAGTTCCTCTCAAGGAACTCACAATCGACGACCAGCTGCGATTCGTCGAGGAACCAATAGAGATTACGGATCGAGATGTTAAGATCCTCAAGCGTACCAGGATACCTCTGGTCCGAGTTCGTTGGAATGCTCGTCGTGGCCCAGAATATACCTGGGAACGAGAAGACCAAATGAAACTCAAGTACCCCCAACTATTTAAGAAAAACGCAACCACTACTGAGGCTGAAGCTACTGCAGAATTTCTGGACGAAATTCCAAATCAACGGGGGGATGATGTGACACCCCAGGAAAATCAGGAAAACAACGCAACTTAACTAGCTTCCTCAGTAACCACGCGCTAAATTTCGGGATGAAATTCTCTTAACAGGGGGAGAATGTGACAACCCTCAAATTTACATGTAACCGTACAGTTTATTAATGATAATAAAAGTACTTGATGACTGTGCTGAATCATTTAACTGCTATCTGATTACTGTGTTATACTTACATGTGCGTGTTAGCATACTAGTAGTATGTAGAAAAATTGACTAAATGATCATGTATGCTTTTCTATGTGTTGAGAATTAATTGTGTTACAAAAGATGCATAAAAGACACTATACGATACAATTTAACACATTAACGGAACGATACTTAACCGAACAACCGGACATTACCCGGGACAGTAAATTTTTGCCAGAAACATTGTTGTATTATTTTTGGACTAGTTATGGTCCCCGAATACCCAACACATTATATAATGTAACATACAAATAATACACTAGATATTACACTTAACACCCTAGCCAATTACCCACTTACCATTCAAAGTTACAAATAACCCCCCCCCCCCCAATTGTGATTTACGGTCACAAGATGGTGGCCCCACCAAATAATTGCTAAATCCTACAATATTCCCTTTAGATTTTTTTTTTATTTTACCTTGGATTCTTGTGGATTTCAAAAGATCTTGGAAGATTGAATTTGATTGGTGAACTAACTATATGGTAAAAAAATTTACATATGGACCCCTCCCCCTCTTGATATTTACGGCCCAAAGGGGGACCCACCATCATCATCACCATATCTCACTTGAGCACCATAATCTTTACAAGATATTTCTTGGATTTGATAAGATCCTGTAATCATTTCTCTTGGAATTACAACTACGCAAGATCACCATCATCTTCACAACACAACTTCACTCATCCCTCAAACTCCTCTCTCTCTCTCCCTCTCAGCCATAGAAGGTGCCGCCACCACCACCACCTTGTCACCACCATTGCTCCACTTTCAAGCTTGCTCCGAGTGCTAGAAGGTTATCCTTGAAGGTTGAAGCTTGGAGGTCTTGAAGGAACTTCATACTTTGCTCTACACCTCATCTTCATCATCACCCTTGTTCATAAGTTCATCCCTAGCCTTTGTGCTAGTTGTAAGTCCTCGATTTAACTTTAGGTCACTTCTACGTTGATTATTCGAAAGATTGTAGTTGATGTGTAACACAAGAACATAAAAGAGAATGAACTAGAAAATGGTCATAAACTTACATAAAATCTGGTTGGATTAAGTTGGTATAAGCATGCATGTTGTTTGATCATTAATTTATTGATAAACCTGTTGTTAGGACACTTGTTGATGCGTTTCTAGTAACATTTACACTATAAAAAGCATGCTGATTGACATTTTCAGCCAACTTCAATAGGCTGTAAACAGATCATAATAAATCGAAAAACTGATTTTCTGAAGCCTAAATTATGTATTTTCGAAAAACAGATCCAATGGCACTGGAATCGTAATTTTTTGAGGCCGTTTACTATCTTTAAAGGTCTGTTTTTGGACAGCAGCTCAAGCTGCATTTTTCCTATAGAAAATATGTGTTATGTGTTTCGTCATAACTTAAAACCTGATTAGAAATAGCTCATGAAATTTGTACAGAAGATGAAAACTGATGTATTTGTAATTACCCCACTGGAATTCCGTAAATCGGACTCTCGATGAATTTTAAATAAATTATTCCGTGGACTGCAGTCAGAAAAAGATAAATCTGAGTTCAGTCCGGAATATGAAATTTTATAAAATATTGGTAATGAATTGGATCCCGAGATTTTTACACAATAATATTTGGATCGATTAAGGCTTTTTGTAAAAATTTGGGAATTTTTGAAACAAGTTAACTATTTTATTAAAATCCCCGAAAACAGCCCAGTTTTGAATACAAAAGCTGAAACGACATAAGTAGTGATTTGCGTGTCTAAATGTCGGGTAGGTTATCCGAGAATGATATAACATGTTATATGTCAATAAAAGTGTTATGTGCAATGTTGTATGTTTGTCTATGAGTGGGGAATAGATGGGAAGGTTATGTGGGCATGAACCGTTAAAGTGATGCATGTTATGTGATAGATACGTGTAGGAACTTTGTGTTCTATTTGAAATCACTAACAAACTAAGTGGTAATCATACTAGGACGTGATTGACCGACCTTGACTGTTAGCTATATTTGAGAGCCAAACCGAGCAACCGAGGTTAGTTCACACTCTTTCCAAGGCATGGGATTCCCGGTGGGTTGGGAATGGGATTGAATGACTACTCGAACTATCATTACTATTAAACTACTTACTACTGTCCTCGGATTGAAGGGCACGTACGTAAAGCCTACGTACACGACCATAAGACCATCAACTCTATCAATTGAAGTCCCTCATTTATCGACTTAATCGCCGAGGCCTATGGCGAGCGGGTCATTAGTTAATAGCGCTATTAGGTTTAACAAACCTCTCACCGTGCCAGTCGGACTGGCGTGTACTAATGGACTATGGGCAAAGGGTCAATGCTGATAGACATTGACTTAGGGCACCTCTTACATTTTCGTAGCAGTCGATACGCGTGGTCTAGTAACACATGGGAAACCCCCACTAATCTTCGCAAACATGTCAGGAAGACCGAGATACGAAATTATACGATACATGGTTTACAAAACGAACAGATGATTTACGAAACAAATGCTATAACTAAACAACCAACTGTGAACTCGCTCAACTTTGTTGTTGACTCGTTGTTACATGCCTTACAGGTCGCTAGATGCTTATGGAGCTTGCACGAGGAGGAGGTTGTTGTGGGATGCGGACTGTTATGTCCCGTACTTAATAATTGAACTTTATAAACTATGTTATGGACATTAAACTCATGAACTATAAACTTATGTTTTGAACTTTCGTTTTATGCTTTCGCTGTTAACTTAAAACTGGTTACTGTCTTATGGTCACCAATTGTATTGTGATTGGTTTTACTTACTAAGATTACGTTGTTCAATATGATTGGTGGCTCGATCCTGGTCACGTCACGCCTCCAAGCGGTGGTACTCCGCGTGGTGGATTTTGGGGGTGTGACATCATCTACCACCTCCTCCCGTAAATTATTCTGCAACTTCTGGTGGGGGCATCACCCCCGTTTTCGGTAGGAGATTTAGATCCTATTGTAATGTTGTTCGCCGAACATCACCGAGGTTGCAGAATTCTCAGCATCCTTAACCTTAGACCTCTCATTTCCTTTCGCAAAAAAGTTGCATCAGGAAGCTCGATATACGAAGAAATGGGACGGGTTTAAATTCACCGTATTTCTGTTCTAATTGGAAGCCCGACAAACAGTCTTGCAATTAGAAATGATTTGCTAAAATAGTACTGCATTTATGTAATTTGCGAGTTTGATAGATCCTATTGTAATGTTGTTGAATTACCTAATAAATAACCTTGTTAAATTTTGTGTTGTAACATGCCTTGTTGTTGCGAACCCGGTGTAAACATAATTTCAATGGTGGTTCAAACGAAAAAATTAGAACTACTTCAAACGAACAATAAAATCCGAATAACTGACTAGTTGAAATGAACGGTGCCGTATATGTATTTAAAGTTGTTTTAAGACAACTTACATTTTTACTTTTTAGAATATTAAAAAATAATTATTATATGTATATTAACCCACAAGATGGTGGGCTCCACCAACTATCTGGTTCCTCCCACACTATAAATACCAATTGGATTAGGTTCTCAACCCACACTAACTTTCTTTAAAACAGATAGATACTAAACGAAATCCAGCTTACACAACCCACTCATCCTTAACATTTCTTTACATTTCACTTTCTTAGATCATGGATTCTTTTCGGCCATACCTCGTAAGACTATATTGGGGCGGTGTGTTTTCCTTTGTTAACGGGGCTGTTCAGTTTGACCAATCCATGCTAACAACCTCTTTCCTTATGCGACATAAATCGTCGTATGACCAATTGGTGGATTCAATCTGTAATCATGTTCAACTACAGAAAGAATCGGTGTGCCTTTCATTGTTACTAGGGTACACGTTTCAGGGCATATCTCAGACAACAAAAATTTTCAACGATGATGGTGTTGAAATGATGAACTATTTAGCAGAAGTATCGAATGGCAACTTCATTGCCGAGATCTATGTTCAGTGGGAGGCAGTCAATCCTGTCCAACACATGAGTTTCACAAACCTTCTGCATG
Organism: Helianthus tuberosus; assembly: GCA_030545235.1. Lineage (NCBI taxonomy): Eukaryota > Viridiplantae > Streptophyta > Magnoliopsida > Asterales > Asteraceae > Helianthus > Helianthus tuberosus. Next base: position 42,888,766 of record CM060426.1, on the reverse strand, counting down.
ACATTACACAACGTAATGTTGTTGACACCCAAGATTCCGATGAAGATGACGAGGGATACGGGCAAACAACTCAAGAACACCACTTCATGCCTCCTGTTGATAACATAGTAGGTCCGTCCTCCCAGTTTGTGGTCGGTGACAACAATAATGATGGTTTTGATGATTCGGAAAGTTGCAGCACCGAAGAAAGTTCTAAAAGTGAAGAGGCACCACCATCCGACGATGGCACTTCTGACGACGAGGCTGCAGTCAACCAACACACTGAGTTGACCCTGGCTCAGCCGAGGCCTATCATTCCAGGGACACATGACGACCCAGACGAGGACGAGGAACTTAGGGATTACATGTGTCCGGATTATGAAGATAATCCAATGGACGTATGGAATCCAAAAGTAAAACAAATACGTCTCGGCATGTATTTCAAATCTAAACAGGAGGTGGACCTTGCTGTCCGAGAATGGAACATTAGCCGTGGAAGGGAAATTTTTGTGATGGATAGCAAACCAACTTTATACAAAGTTAAATGCTACCCCAGAAACAAAAATTTTAAAAACCCTTTCCCTCATGCTCATTTGTGTGAATGGCGTGCAACGGCATCAAAACAGAAACACCAACACCTGTGGCAAATTACCAACTGGGCGCCTGCCCACAGTTGTTATTCCACGGTGGTACGCAACAACAACAGGTGCCTTAGATCTAAGGATATCGCTGCACACATCCTGCCACAAATTTGTACATACATTGCGTTGAAGGTGAAACACATCAGGACGCATATAAAGCAAGCGATGTCTGTCGATGTTACGTATACGAAGGCGTGGCGTGGACGAAGAAAGGCAATTGAGAGGATATATGGAACCTGGGAAAGCAACTTTCAGAAGCTGCCAAAGTACGTGTTACGGCTTCAATCTCGAAACCCTGGTACGGTGGTTTCATGGTTTCATCACCCGCACTCGGCTCCAGGACATCCAACATTCAAATATGTTTTTTGGGCATTTGGTCCTTGTATTCGCACGTTTCATCTTTGCTAGCCTGTCATCTCTGTGGACGACACACACTTGAAAGGAGGGTACCGTGGTAAGTTGTTGGTTGCGGTAACAAAAAACGCCAACAACTACATAATGCCAATGGCGTACGCTCTAGTTGACGAAGAGACGGTTCATAGTTGGTGTTGGTTTTTCCAAAATTTGAGGGAATACGTCACTAGAGACTGTAACAGTAGAATTTGTGTTCTATCAGACCGTCATGTCGGGATAATTAATGCGATGGAGAACCTTGTGGATTGGAGGGATCCAAACGCCTACCACCATTATTGTCTTCGGCATGTAAGAAGCAATTTTAGTGGTAGGTTCAAGACCAAATCTCTTAGGAAGTTGTGTTGGATGATCGGGAGCACAAGTCAATGCAGAAAGTATGTTTGGGCTGTGAGGGAAATGCGGATGTTAAATCAGGATGCTTGGAACTACCTGAACGACATCGACAAAAGCAAGTGGACTATTGTGCATGACCGCGGAAACCGTCGTTGGGGTAATCTTACGACGAACATATCCGAGTCTATGAATAATGTCTTACGTGAAGCAAGACTCCTGCCAGTGAAAGCCTTGATTCATTATACGTTCACCAAGGACATATCAGAGTATGCTCGGCACGCACAGATGGCCCAAAGCTGCAATACCCCTCTACCCCCCTCGAATTTGGTCCAGGTTTAACAAGTTGCATTCCGTAGCCATGCAACATGAAGTGTCCGTCTATGATGTCAGAGAAGGTCGCTACGCGGTAGTTTCAAGGGAAGAAACCAATGATGACGGTGGAAACGAGTACACCGTTGAATACAGACGCAGGTGGTGCTCATGCGGGAAATGGCAAATGCTTAGATTCCCTTGTTCCCATGCTATCGCCGTTTGCGCTTGGAGGGGTGAGCAACCACATGACGTTACCAATTCCATATTCCACACCACCACCTATAAGGAACAGTACAACGGTCATTTTTTCACCCTGGGACACAAAGATGAGTGGGAAGAAGCAGACTGGACAATTCAAGGGGACCCTTCGAGGGTCACAACACTTCGAGGCAGGGTTCGTTCAAGAAGAATTCAAAATGAGATGGATGTTAACTACCACGATGAACCCCAGGCACGTCGATGTAGTAGATGCGGAGAAATCGGGCACAACAGGAAGACCTGTGGCCGACGTTAAGTTAGTATCTTGTTGTGGTTTTTACTGTTAACTGTTAGCTGTATCCTCCTATGTTTTGTGTTTGGTATTTCTGTTTGAATTATGAGTTGGTGTTATTTAACAATTAAGACATTTGTTCCAAAATTCACTAAGAAACATTAAACATAACAACACAAATATTATTGAATTGAAAATACAGAAGACAGCAGCTAAGGTAGAATATGGAATCAAAAGGATGAATCAGAATCGCTATCGTAATTCTGATACTGCTCCCATGGATCATCACTAACCACTGCATCATTTGATAACGCGTTTGAGTCTCGATCGCTGTCAGATGGCTCAGTATGCCTACAGTAGTAGTGCTCTCCGTACCTGCATATGGGTCGGATAAGACCACGTATGGCTGCTCCCCTTTCGACAACTGAGATGTACGGGCTGCTAGGGTTTTGCCCAGAAGAGGGGTTTTGTGGTGCTGCCAAGAAGGAAGTTTGATTTTGATTTTCCTGACTATGATGATCTGGACGGTAACGATGTTGGTCTAGCGTTGAAGGTCCGGGACGGGCACGCAGCTGTTCAGTGGAGGGGAGCACACTGTTAGGGTTTGCTTGTCGAGCAATATGGTTACGGTTTGGTTGGGGTTCAAGAAAGTTACGGTTGGGTTGTGGTACAACATAGTTACGGTTGGGTTGTGGTTCAACATTTGCAGGGTTTGGCTCCCCTTCATGTATATGCAAATGAAAATGAATGTGGAATTCGTTATCACCATCTGCCATCCGAATGACTTGTGAGGTGAGGTGAAGATGTGAACACATATTGGTGTGATAGGTGGTAGTTATAGAGAGGAGAAGTGTAGGGGTAATTATTAGAATACTAGTAAATAAGGTTGAAACAGCGACCTTATGAGTATTCTTGATGAAACAGCGAACTAGTATAACATTTCAGCATGAAACAGCAAACTTATGGTAGATATAAGGTTGAAACAGCGACCTTATGAGTATTCTTGATGAAACAGCGAACTAGTATAACATTTCAGCATGAAACAGCGAACTATTACCAGATTTCAGCATGAAACAACAAAGTTTACTAGTTTGATTGTTGAAACATAAATAGTGACTCATACCCGCATCTTGAAATGCACCAAGCACACACAATAAGGTTTTACAACATAAAATGGGGGACCCGGAACACTCGTTCATGGAGCTGGAGGAAGTTCCCGATACCCCCCTTGAAAAGATCCCTAGAAAGACACGCTGGTATTATTACCCAACAGAAGAGTCTAGATCGTGGTCAAAAAATGTAATGGCATTCTATAATAACGGCGATTCTTCCTTCTGTTATAGCGGATTCCTTGGAAGGAGACAACTCGGATCCGAGTTTTGGGGTGCCCTACTTGGATACGAGAACTACAGTTACTTGTCGACACTGGTAAGGAGTCTAAATATAGGTTTTCCAAAAAATATGTTTTATTCTTATGTTATATAACTTTCCACCTTGTAGCATGTGTGTGGTTGGGTGACCAGAATAATGAGGTTCAGATGGATTTTAATAAAGAAATCCAGAAAACCAGAACAGTTGTTTCCATGGACGATTCTCCCACCGTAATTCCTGGACCTTCTGGGTGAGAATCCGAACCACCGTGCGTTACCTTTTGCCATCGGATTAAAGGAACATTACCTTCTGGGTGAGAATCCGAACCACCGTGAGAATCCGAACCACCGTGCGTAACCTGCGACGCACCGGTGAGAAGGCAGCTGCTTTAACAAAGGGTAGCATGTGAATTTCTTACAAGTTCAGGTTCACGTGAAACATTGCAGAATCACTTTAATAATGCTGCCAAAATTTTTGAAAGACCCATCACATGATACAACAACTTTAATTCTGCATTAATAAAGACTTTTCTGGTTGGAACAACAAACTTATCAAGATTTATGGCTGAAACAGCAAACTAGGTGACTTTGGAAGATGAAACAGCGAACTATATGACTATTCTGCATCAAACAGCGAACTTAAATCACTTTTCTGGACCAAACAGCAAACTTAAATTAGTATTTTGCACCAAATAGCGAACTTAAATCACTTTTCTGGACCAAACAGCAAACTTAAATTAGTATTCTGCACCAAACAGCGAACTTAAATCACTTTTCTGGACCAAACAGCAAACTTAAATTAGTATTTTGCACCAAACAACGACTTTCTCTTACTTTTTAAATTGAAACAGCGATCTTAATTACTTATACATATCAAAACAGCAAACTTAACTTTTGGACAGCTTTTGCAGAAGTGTGTCAGAAGGTGAGCTGAAGTTTGCTGTTTGAAGGAGCGACCCACCTAGAGATGAAAACAATTTTCATGCCCACCTAAAAACACTCATTTTGATTTCAAACCACCTATTTCTGCCAAAAATTCCTGTCATGAACAACCAAATCGACGCACCGTTCGGACAGAAAAATAATCAATCCGCCATGTCTCCTCCCACACCGATTTCCCATCCGTTTGTCACTATTTCACACCCCTATATAATCCCCACCACACCAAAAATATCCGTCCATGACGTTTTCGGTACCGCAATAGCGTCGTGGCAGGGCGGCGTTAGAGACGGTATTTGCAAACCTGATTTATGTTGTACGTATTTTCAATTCCCATATGCGGTTTGTAACATTGTTTGTTTTTTTGTATCTTCATTTATGTTAACCCTTTTAACATGTATAATTGGATTATGTGACGTTGTTCTGTTTCAATGTTGAATACATGAATTTAATAAGGTTTATAACAATTATGTGATAAGCGTATGTTAATTTTGCAAATGGCATGGTTGACTTTGAATATTTTGTGTTTTTTTCCTGGGGTATGACTTTCTATATCTCTGTTGTGTTTTTTTTCCTGGTGTATGAATTTATGATGCATATTCTTAAAACTCATGGTTTTTAGTGGATTCTTGCTTTATGGGTTTGTTTGGTTAATTTGTTTGAACGTGATTAAGAGAGTTCATTTGCATTCTATGGCGATTTACATGTATCGGAGGGTAGGCATGTGCCCACCATACATACTCTGGCCACCACACAACTGTACATCGCAACTTTCCGACGAGTTTCCAGTGGATCCAGTGAGTTCCGGGATAGTGGCGGTGGTTTGTTTGGCGTGTGCGAGAGTTGTTAAGGCGACCAAGGGCGTTGTGGTATTCTATCAGGGGGAAGGTTGCCTGTGGCTGAAGGTGGTGGTGGTTTCATGGTTAGTGATGACTTCATGGTGGGTAAGAGATGTATTTAGATGGTGATTAACAATAGTAGGCAATGAATATTTAATTGTTTTTTAAAATAAAATAAAGTAGCTCTAACACTAATAAAAAATTACTAAAAGAGACATTCATTGAAAGTTAGTATTTTCTTTATACATGAATCAGTATTTTATAAATTTATTTATTTTAAATATGCATACACATTTGCAAATATACACTACGATAAAGGAGTAGATTATAATATCAAATTTAACACTTTTTAATATAACCAATTTTATAGTTTGGTGCAATTTCTTATATTGTACATTAGAAGCTGAACACCAAAGAAGTTTATACCCACTAATGTCCGTAGGTTTCATTGGCCCCAATATTATTTTTTGTCACATTCGTTTACACCATGAAATAAGTGTCTTTTTAAATTACATGTTTACACAATTTAGAAGGCAAAACTAAATGGTACGTTTTTTTTATCACATTCGTTTACACCACTGAACTAATACCAATCATATTCCCATCGTGTCCTCACTGTTGATTTGGATTTAGAATCCAACTTGGGTTTAATCAACAACCCGTTGCAACGCGCGGATTAACCTTAACTCGTTACATATAATAATTAAATTCATTGACAAGCCCAGCTTATGAAACTTGTTTCATAATAAACGAAAAAAATAACTACTTGTTATGAATATTATTAAAGATTTACCATGAAGATCAAGATTTACCTCTAGATTTACCAAGCAAGTGGATGAACTCTTTCTCAAAGTTAGGGATAGCTTTATCTACTAAATAGTTAATTTTGTCTACCAAATAGTTAACCTTGTCTACCAAATAGTTAATCTTTTTATAGTATAAATACTAGCTCAAGGTAGAAGAGAAAATGCACCTCATGTATACACTTTCATAAGTTATACAATTCTCTTCTTCTTTCTCTTATAATATTTCTAATGTTCTTAAAGTATTAGCATTAATCTTGTGTTAATTCTTGTTATATTATAACACGTTATCAGCACGAGTCGCTTATATCCTAATCAAAGAAGACCTTAAGCCCAAAAATATCCGTCATTATCAATGTAAGCACTTCATTAACTTTATAATTTACTTTGAAAAAAAATTTAAATACAAAAGAACATTTTAATATACATATTTCATAACTACGGGACTACTAACAATCTAATATTTAATTATGCATCTAACTTTACTTTTATTGCCGTAACTACGGGACTACTAACAATCTAACATTTAATTATGCATCTAACTTTTACTTTTATCGCAACTAACTTTTATTTATACACACACACACTCACATTTCGTTTAGAGTTTACATTTATTTATGCATACTAACATTTTTATTTTTATTATTATGCATCCTAATTTTATATCTTATAAAGTAACATTTCTTTAATTCATCATTTATTATAAATACATATATACATATATATATATATATATATATATATATATATATATATATATATATATATATATATATATATATATATATATAACCGTTATATAACGGCAATAAAACGGTAATATAACCGTTGCAAATGGTTATAATTTACCACTATAAATTACCAATTATCAATCTCATTTTTTCCGCAACAAACAGTTTTCTTCTCAAGGCTATTCAAGAAATTTTTTTTTGAAGATGATTCACCCGGTTTTAATATTGGCCGGCATAATATTAATATTGTTGCTGACCTTAATGTATGAACTTCCACCTCATCTTTTTAGTACTTATATATTCATTTATTTATTTATAGCTATACCTATGTATGTTATCTCATTTTTAATGTGTAAGGCCCAGAAATTGTATAGTTTTACGCTTATCTTTATTGTACACGTTTATGTTTGTTGGGCTTAGATTAGGACTTGGGCTTGGGCCAGGCCATGTGGGCCAAGGGGTTAGAGGCTCCTATATATTGTATTGTTTAGTTCATTGGTAGGCAGGTCTCTCATTTTTTTCAATCATGTAATTCCCCACGGAGAACCTTGTACCAGACAATCCTAGAGATTGTGTGCACGGTTCTTAGAGATTATACCAAACATTCCTAGAGAGCGTGTGCAATCTTTTTAGAGATCGTACCAGACGGTTCGTTGAAACCGTGTGCGATCGAAGCAGCGGCACAAAGTTTAGTAATAATATTTTTTTCTTTTTCTTCTTGTGGTTTGATCTTATATTCCGCGTTCGATTAAATCTTTGAGTGATATCTTGGGATGTTTGGGACTTACAAGTGGTATCAGAGCCATTGAAGCCATTCAAGGTCTCGGTTTTGATATCACTCGAAGAACAAGAAGAAGGATTTGCACAGTGTCGGGGGATGTATGTTCGTCAAAAAGGGAGATCTCCGGTTTACAAGGTAATAGTTTATTTTATTGTTGAGAATCATGATTTGAACTATAGATGTGTATGGTTTGGAAGATCGAAGAACGAGAGTGAAGAAAAAGATTCGAAGAACATGAAGAAATTATTGAAGATCTCGAAGAACAGTTGAAAATTCTGCATTTCGATCTCCTTTGGAGTTTTGAAAAATTAGTTTACGTGTTTGTAGGAAGCTATTGGTGGATAGGATATTTTGGAAAATTGGTTTTCTAATTTATCCTTGATTTTGGGGATCTGATTGTTGACTTTCTCAAGGAATACGAGTCTTTTGGTTATTGTGCTTTTTCTCTTCAAATTGTGCGATTGAAACACTTGTGCGACTACAACATTTGCCTGCTACAAATTTAAAGTGACATCATCAGACATCATCTTTGCATATGAAGTCAACTTGTGCGACTAATCAAAAATTGTTCGACTAATTCTTGTGCGATCCAACATTATTGTGTGATTGGAACCTTCTTGTGCGACAAACATCTTGTGCGATTACTAACATCACACATCATCGTCATCACATTCACCTGAGTTGCTACGTCATTAAAATCAACAATATCATCATCATCTGAAGTACATATCACTCACCGATATCATCATCTCCGAAGATATGCCACTGTGAATCATTATTACTGTTTATCATCGTTCATCATCATCGTTCCTGTTCACCAACATTCATCATCATCACCGACTACCGGCCATCATCTTCGTTCTCCGACCACCGCCGTTAAACTTTCATCGAATCATCATCAGGTTGGAGTGTTTTGCGGCTGAGTTTCATATTTTGGTATTGGTTCTGTTGTTTAAACAAAGAAGAAACAGTTTGGTGGCCATCTGCGATAATCTTTCAATTTTGTTCATCATTCCGGTCACCGTTGAACTAGTAAGTAATCTCCGACCTCCACCAGCTTCATCACACCTCTGATCATCTCTGTTGTCCACCGCACACTGCCATATCAACCGCACACCTCCATCGCACACTAAACAACCTTCGGTTCTGGTTATCGTATCAACTCCGATCATCTCGTCTGTTCAACATCGCACCACAACCACCTACGTTTAAATCGAAGAAGAAGTTACAGTTCTTTTGTGACACGTGCAACTGTCGGGAAAAAACATACACAAGCGTTGAAACTTGAATTGAGAGAAAAACTTTTAGCGACAGTTGTTATTGTCAAGAAAAGAATAGGGTTTTGGTTTGGGTGACGTAAAGAAGAAACCAAACACTTTTTGTGACAGTGATATGGTGTTGGGAAATATAGAGAGTGGGCTTGTTTGCTATCATACCACTGAAAGAAAAGACCCAAGATTGAATAAAAGCTGAAGATATTATTTTAACTAAGCCGTAATAAAGATAGCATAAAACTAGGGGGATATTGTAAGGCCCAGAAATTGTATAGTTTTACGCTTATCTTTATTGTACAAGTTTATGTTTGTTGGGCTTAGATTAGGACTTGGGATCGGGCTAGGCCATGTGGGCCAAGGGGTTAGAGGCTCCTATATATTGTATTGTTTAGTTCATTGGTAGGCAGGTCTCTCATTTTTTCAATCATGTAATTCCCTACGGAGAACCTTGTACCAGACAATCCTAAATATTGTGTGCAAGGTTCTTAGAGATTGTACCAGACGTTCCTAGAGAGTGTGTGCAATCTTCTTAGAGATCGTACCAGACGGTTCCTTGAAACCATGTGCGATCGAAGCAGCGGCACAAAGTTTGGTAATAATATTTTTCTTTTTGTTCTTGTGGTTTGATCTTATATTCCGCGTTCGATTAAAGCTTTAAGTGATATCTTGGGATGTTTGGGACTTACATAATGAGTATTTAGATTTTGATATTTATCTTATTTATGTTTAGCAACAAAATGGCAAACATCGCAAAAATTGAATTCCCGGCTCTATATATCACCGGAGAAAATTATATGCCGTGGATGGCACAGGTTAAGCGACATCTCAAATCAACGGGCGTTTTGGAAACAATAACGAGTGGAATAATTGTAGCGATTAAGACAAGGCAAAAGCCGATGTCTTCCTCCATAAACACATTGATGGAATGTTGCAATTTGAATATTCAAATTGTGAGGATCCATACGTTTTGTGGGAAGATTTAAAAAGCAGATTTGATCATCAAAAGGAAGTTTTACTTCCCACTGCTAGAGATGAATGGAACAATCTCAGATTTCAAGATTTTAAAAGGTGAATGAATACACCTCTACTTTGTTCAGAATATGCTCAATGCTCCGATTCTGTGGGCAAACTGTTAAAGAGGAAGATATGTTGGAGAAAACTTTCTCCACATTTCATGCATCAAATATAAACTTGCAACAACAATATCGGTTGCAAAGGTTTCAAAGATATTCTGATCTAAATTCATTTCTCCTCGTAGCAGAGAAAAACAATGAGCTACTAATGAAAAATCATCAAGCTCGTCCCACTGGATCATTAGCCATTCCAGAAGCAAATGCTGTTATTAATGATGATACTAAAGACTCTGGAAGAAAATGGGGACGACGCCGTGGCCGTGGCCACTTTGGTAAAGGTAATGGTCGCAACTATTCTTTCAAAGGAAATAATAATTTCCGAGGTAATTCCCATGGTCGTGGTCGTGGTCGAAATCAAAGAACCCCCAATTACCACACTCCACAAAATACCAATTCCAACCAGTATAACAAAAGAAATGAAGCTGGTAGGTCCGAAAATAATGGAACTTCTTGTTTCAGATGTGGAAGTACAAACCATTGGTCAAAGGTTTGTCGTACACCTTCACATTTATGTTAACTTCACCAAGCCTCTCTCAAAAGAAAAGAAAAGGAGATGAACCATGTGGATAATTTTAACGATATCAATGTCGAATTGAATGTCGCCGACTATACCAATGACATGGAACTCTGAAACAAATGTTGCTAAACCATAATAATTATATGCAACAATTATGTAATTTCCTTTATTATAACTATCTTTATTATGTTTCATTAGTCTTTCTTTACATGTAACGTTTTTAACTAATAAATAAACTTCTTATTAAAAAAATCATAATTCATAATGCCTTCGTTATACACTTATTATTATTATTATTATTATTATTATTATTATTATTATTATTGTTATTTCTCTTCATATTTTCAAGATTAAAATGAATACCACTGGAGCACAAGAGCAAACAAATGATGCAGATATATGTATAGCGGATAGTGGAGCCACACACACTATACTTAAATCTGAGAAATATTTTTATGAATTGAAACCAACAAAAGGAACCGTTGATACAATATCGGGTCCTACAAACTTAATAGAAGGAGTGGGAAAAGCTACTTTAATATTACTAAATGGTACAAAGCTGTTAATAGAGAATGCTTTATTTTCCCCAAAATCAACGAGAAACTTGTTGAGTTTCAAAAACATATATCATAACGGATATGATACTCAGCCAAGGACTGTTGATAATAAAAAATATTTGCACATCATGAGCAAAGATCATATATTGGAAAAACTGCCAATGCTCCACTCTGGTTTGCATTATACACACATTAATGTGCCTCAAGCACGTATGGCTGTAAAAGAAAGTTTTTGTGATCTCGAGACATTTAACTTATGACATGACAGACTAGGCCATCCAGGATCTACAATGATGAAAAGAATTATTGAAAACACACATGGACATCCATTGAAATATCAAAAGATCCCCCAATCAAATAAAATGCCTCTATGTACCTCTTGTTCACTTGGAAAACTAATTACAAGGCCTCCGTCCTTAAAAGTTGACAAGGAATCACCAATGTTTCTTGAAAGAATTCAAGGTGATATATGTGGACCAATTCATCCACCATGTGGACCATTTAGATATTTCATGGTCTTGATAGACGCATCCAGCAGATGGTCTCATGTCTCTTTATTATCAACTCGTAATGTTGCCTTTGCAAAATTTCTTGCTCAAATTATCAAACTACAAGCATATTTCCCTGATTACACTGTTAAAAGGGTGAGACTTGATAATGCTGGTGAATTTACATCACACGCTTTTAATGATTATTGCATGTCTGTGGGAATTATTGTCGAACACCCTGTTGCTCATGTACACACACAAAATGGCTTAGCTGAATCATTGATCAAACGTTTACATTTAATCACTAGACCATTAATAATGAGAACAAAACTTCCTGTGTCGGTTTGGTGTCATGCAATTTTACATGCTGGATCACTGATTCGTGTGAGACCAAGTGCAACTCATAAATATTCCCCACTACAACTTGCTTCTGGCCATGAGCCAGACATTTCCCACCTTAAAATTTTTAGGTGTGCAGTGTATGTTCCTATTGCACCACCACAACGCACAAAAATGGGACCTCAAAGAAGGTTGGGAATATATGTTGGATATGAAACATCGTCCATCATACGATATCTTGAACCTTTAACAGGTGACGTATTTAAAGCATGTTTTGATGACTGTCGTTTAACGAGGCAATGTTCCCAACATTAGGGGGAGAAAATAAAAAAAACGAGAAAATGATGTCTCATGGTGTGTGCCTTCATTATCTCATCTTGATCCAAGAACAAAACAATGTGAGACAGAGGTTCAAAAGATAATACACTTGCAAGACATTGCAAATCAATTACCTGATGCTTTTACTGATACACATAGAGTTACTAAATCTCATATACTAGCTGCTAATGCTCCAGCTCGAGTTGAGATTCCAAGTAAGGCAATAGATAATAAGATAGCTCATGAATCTCAAAAACATTTGAAACGTTGAAGGCCAATTGGTTCAAAAGATAAGAATCCTCGAAAAAGAAAAGCACTTGTAAAGGAAATTGACCACAAAGAGAATGATCTTGATAAAACAGTAAATACCAAAACCTCTCATGAGGAAGATGTTGATGATACTAACAAAGAGATATCAATCAACTATGGTCATACACATACCATATGGAAACGATATGAAATGGAAAATATTGATGAGATATTTTCTTATTCTATTGCAAGTGACATCATGGGTGGAGATGATGATTCTAAACCAAAATCTGTCAATGATTGTCAAAATAGACATGACTGGGATAAATGGAAAGGCGCTATGCAAGCTGAATTAGATTCACTCAACAAACGAAAGGTTTTTGGGTCTATTGTTATTACACCTAAGGCTGTAAAGCCTGTAGGGTATAAATGGGTTTTCGTACGAAAACGAAATGAGAAAAATGAGGTTACAAGATATAAAGCAAGACTTGTAGCTCAAGGTTTTTCACAAAGGCCAGGGATTGACTATGAAGAAACATATTCTCCCGTTATGGATGCAATAACCTTTAGATACTTAATCAGCTTAGCAGTTTCTAAAAATTAGAAATGCGTCTAGGGCTGCAAACGAACCAAACGTTCGGCAAACAGTTCATGAACCGTTAGGCGGGAAGTTCGTTCGTTTATTAAACAAACGAACACGAAAAAGAAATTTCGTTCATTTAGTTAAATGAACAAACATGAACAGAGGCCGTGTTCGTTCATTTATATTCGTGAACGAACGGTAACGTGTTTGTTTGTGTTCGATAGTTTGTTTTTTTAGTTTTTATATACATTTAAATACTTCAAAATTCCGACAAGTTAAATATCTAATAAGTGTCAGTTTTTATATATATTTAAATATATTCTGTTGATGAATGATTGTTTGTGTTCGTTTGTTTCTATTTGTGTTCATGAACATTAGTTTGTGCTCATTTGTGTTCGTCAACGTTTGTTGCCTAAAATTAACAAACAAACACAAACGAACACGAACATGTTCATTTCCTTAACAAACGAACACGAACATAAAATCTCGTTCGATAAGTGTTCGTGAACGGTTCGCGAACACATATATTTCTTAACAAACGAACATGAAAAAGATCTTGTTCGTGTTCGTTCGGTTCGTTTACAACCCTAAATGCGTCTTATGGATGTTGTTACAGCTTACTTGTATGGATCACTTGATAGTGACATCTATATGAAAGTTCCTGAAGAATTTAAACTCCCTAAAGTGTTAAGTTCAAAACCCAAAGAAATGTATTCAATCAAATTACAAAGATCTTTATATGGGTTGAAACAATCTGGAAGGATGTGGTACAATCGTTTAAGCGACTATTTGACAAGTAAAGGTTATACAAATGATCTTATCTGTCCATGTGCCTTTATTAAGAAGACAACATCAAGATATGTGATCATAGCTGTATTTGTTGATGACCTAAATATAATTGGGACACAAAAAGAAATTCATGAAGCAATTATTCTTTTAAAGAAAGAATTTGAAATGAAAGACCTTGGAAAAACTAAATATTGTCTTGGTTTACAAATTAAACATATGAGTAATGGAATACTTGTGCATCAAACGAATTATACTGAAAAGCTATTGAAACGTTTCAATATGGACAAGGCAAATCCTTTAAGCACTCCAATGGTCGTTAGGTCACTTAATGTAAAAAATGATCCATTTCGTCATTGTGAGGACAACGAAGAAGTTCTTGGTTCAGAAGTACCATACCTTAGTGCAATTGGAGCACTTATGTATCTTACGAATTGTACGAGACCTGACATTTCTTTTGCATTGAACTTGTTGGCAAGATTTAATTCAGCTCCTACTAAAAGGCACTAGAATGGGATTAAACATATTTTTCGATACCTTCGAGGTACTGTTGATTTAGGCTTGTTTTATTCCAACGATTCAAAAGAAGGGTTAGTTGGTTATGCAGATGCAGGTTATTTATCTAATCCTCATAAAGCAAAATCTCAAACTAGATATGTATTTATGAATGGAGGAACTACGATTTCATGGCGTTCTCATAAATAAACACTTGTCGCAACATCCTCAAATCATGCTGAAGTCATTGCACTACATGAAGCTTCAAGAGAATGTGTATGGCTAAGATCTATGTCACAACACATAGTGACTTCTTGTGGGCTAGAGAAAGATCGAAGTCCAACTCCTATCCATGAAGATAATGCCGCTTGTGTCTCTCAAATGAAAGAAGCGTATATCAAAAGTGACAGAACAAAACATATACCACCAAGATTCTTTGCATATACTCGGGACCTTATTAAAGACAATCAGGTCGAGATGATATATGTCCAATCCAGCAACAATTCAGCCGATCTTTTTCACAAAAGCACTACCTACAACAACTTTCAGGAAACATGTTCATGACATTGGCATGCGTCATGTACGGAGAATGTGATTCCTTACAAATTGTAAACTTGAGGGGGAGCTATAGACTACAGTCTTTTTCCCTTAGCTAAGGTTTTTTCCCATTGGGTTTTTCTTTAGCAAGGTTTTTAATGAGGCAGTACTTAAAGACCCTGAAGTTTGCAAAGTGTCATCCAAGGGGGTGTGTTATTGTCACACCCTGACCACGTAAAACAACAAATCATGGCGGAAACGTCGGGGAGTGTCGTAACAGAATCATTGTTTCACAACCATGGATTAGAATTGTTTCGTTTTATTGAATTATTGAACTCATTGATTTATTACAATTCAGATAAATACAAATATTGTCTTTCGAGTTTTAAAGTCACTAAGGCACGAGTCCATCCTATGTATAGCATGCATCAACAATCATCACATAGCACCACCTGAAACATATGTGAAAATGGGTACGTCAGTATAAAAATGCCTGTGAGTAACATAGGTTTTGTTGATTTAGATTCATGGCTTTAGTTAACATAAGAAAAAGGTTTTATGTTTTACAAAAATAGACATGAATCCTTGTAAAAGTTTTGTTTCTAAAAATGCATTGTTTTAAATAAAAGGTTTGTAGTATATACAAAAATATACTTTGGTTTGGAAATAGTTAATCGTATAGTATATCAAAATATACTTTTGTTACTGAAATAATAGATTGGGTAGTATATCACAAATATACTTTGGTTTTGAAAATAGCATCTCAAACTATGCTTTGGTTTTGAGAATAACATGTCAACTATGCTTTGGTTTTGAGAATAACATATCAACTGTGCTTTGGTTTTGAAAATAACATATCAACTATGCTTTGGTTTTGAAAATAACATATCAACTATGTTTTGGTTTTGAAAATAACATATCAACTATGTTTTGGTTTTGAAAATAACATATCAACTATGTTTTGGTTTTGAAATAACATATCAACTATGCTTTGGTTTTGAAAATAATATATCAACTATGTTTAGGTTTTGAAAATAACATATCAACTATGTTTTGGTTTTGAAAATAACATATCAACTATGTTTTGGTTTTGAAAATAACATATCAACTATGTTTTGGTTTTGAAAATAGCATATCGGCTATGCTCTGGTTTTGATAATAGCATATCAACTATGCTTTGGTAAATAACAAAGTCAGTAGTATATTAAAACATATGTTGGATTTTGTACATAGTATATCAAAAATATACTTTGGATAATATCACATTTGGGAGCACATCAAACTGTACTTTGGTAGTATATCAAAATATACAAAGAAAATGTGATTTAGCATTCATTCAAACCTTAGTGTATCAAACTACACCTTGGAGACTATAGAAATACCACAAAAGCATTTTCTATTTGGTTAAAATTTGGTTTATGACATTCCATACAACAGGAATGGGGTGTCTAGTCCTATAGCGCTATATCATACTACCAATCGGCTTGGTGAATGTATAAAGAAAGTACAATCCAACAATTAGTTTTAAAATCTTTGAAAATTTGTGTTTTAACCATAGATAATTGTTCAATTCGTCAAAAGATAAGTACTGGCATGTATAATCTTATAGTTGAAATCATGAAAATAACAAATAGGCACATATGCTTCACCCCAAAACATTTGGAAGCAGTAAAAGAGGGGACTATGTACTCACTTGAGATTGCAAGTATCCTTGATTAAGTGTCCTAACGAAGCTCGGGAAATCAAGGAATCAAGTGGCACCTAGTATGGAATCAGTATGTTAAACAATCGGCTCCTAAGTCGAAAGATTGGGTAGAATGAGGTCTCGTAAAACAAATGAGCATTGGAACTCATGTGATATGGTTTAACAAAGTCTACATTCTAAAACGGAACCTATCCTAAGTGCTTACAACCTGTAACGACCCATTAAGGTAGCTTACGCTACTTTTACGCGTCGTTCGCGCAAACGCGCGTTCGAGACGTCTAACTAGTCCTATGACAAGTATTATATGCCTAAACATGTTTAATTATGTTGCATAATCAGTTAAGTGACAAAATTTTAAGTTACATATGCTTAAAATCCAATTATGCATGAAAAGGGCATTTTGGTCATTTACCTAAGGCATATAAACTACCTATCATACAACTACTTAAACTATGTGACCATAAGGTATAACCTCGGAAGGTTATTCCCTATACAACTATGGTCACTAAACATGCTTGGTCGGATCCTAATGATCGACCAAACGGGTCGAGTTCGAAAGTCTAAGGGTGGTTTAGACTGCTTGACTTACGACTCTAAACAAGCACTAAACTAAAAGTGACGAGTTAAACATGTTAAAACATGCTTAACTAAGTTAGAAAACAGGTTTTGATATCAAAACAGAGTGTTTTGATATCAAAACAAAGTGTTTTCATACCCAAGAGTAGTTTGGTTGCAAAATACGCATAAATACGCATTTTGACCGAAACTACGACTCGTCACTACGCCTAGTCAAGGTGGTAATCAGTAGGTATAGTCACAAGGGACTATAACCATCGTGATTACGCTCACGTTGCAAAGTTCAAAAGAATTTTGTGTTGACCAAAGACTGGTCAAAGCAGAAAGTCAAACACTGTTTGACTTTCTTGCTTGAAAAGCGATAAAAGAACGAAAGAAGCTTACAAAGGGTCCAAGCTAGGGAGAACTTGATCAATAATACTCAGGTATGAAGCAAAGGCTTCAACTTAGAGCATTAAAATGATCAAGGGTGCAGAAAATGGAATGGGGGCATGGATTATAGTTTTCGGTAAACCGTTAGGATCGTTTCTTGCTAAAGAGGGATCAATCTTGGCTATCCATGTGGGCTAATGGTTTTAGAAACCATGGGGACATGATAAACAAGCTAAAACAAGCAGATGGTATCCAAAACAATGGTTAAAAACCATCAAAAACAAGCCCCAAGTCCAGATTCAATGTTTCTAATCTATAAGTCTGTCGCGCCCCGCGTAGCTTTACTCCTCTGCTTACGCGGCCCGCCTAAGATCTTTGGCAGATTGACAGTTTTGGCCCCTGCAAGCCTAAAACTTGGTTTTCGATGCATTTTTGACACATTTAAGCCCCGTTAACCCCATTTCAAGGCTCTAAAATGAAGTTAAAGTATAGGGAACTTAAATTATGCTCAAAAACATTTTGGATGTCGGTTCGTTTGGTCGTACGGTTGCGTTGTTCGGTTAATTACGACGGAAGTCGTAACGAACGTAAAAATGATCCAAATTAAGCGACGAATGGTATTTTTGCATTCCAATCACTAAAATAAAATATTTTAGTGATTGCAAAAGATTTTGGATGTCCGGATATATTCAGAACGTAAGATATGCGTGAAAATGCAAACTTATGCACTTTTTGACGCTTTTAGTCCCTATTGATCAAATAAGTTTATTTTAGCATACCAAACCCCTCAAAGCCTATTTCTAAGCTATGTAAAGGATATTTAGGGTATGCTTAACTTATGATCAAGTTCCAGAATGTTCGTTACTATACAAATCGGCATAGTTTCACAGTTTGGCGTAAATAGTCCCTGCGATCGAATAGACTTGTTTTTGACACACCAAACCCTTCAAAACTTATTTCTAAGTTATGTAAAGGTTATTTAAGGTATGTTGAGCCTATTTCACTGTTCCAGAGTGTTTGTTGCATTAAACTGATCGCGTTTATGCATTAGTTCGCGTATAACTTTCCAGAAAGCGATTTAGAGCTCGAAATTGAATAAGAATTGATATGTGCAAATGATACACGTATTTATACAAATCCCAAGTATGAAACACAATATTTCATTGGTTTGGTATTTTTTTGATGGTCGTAGTGACACAGGTGTCACAGTCTCCCCTACTTTAGGAAATTTCGTCCCGAAATTTAATTTTAGAGGAAACATGTGAAGACAAGTGTGATTGTTTCGCTTTCGAATTAATCCTCTGCTTCCCAAGTAAAACTCTAGGTCACGTTTAGATTCTTAGAGAATTTGATAATTTCCAAAATGTTGTCGTTGTTGTAACAAAAGCATGGAGCTTTGAGCAACGGATAGGAGAATGTTTCCTATGAAGACTATTATAGGAAACTTGTGTGTGCTCGAAATCAGAGTCGAAGAGTGTAAGATAAAAATAACACTGGTCAAGGTCCAGGACTTCTAGTAACTTAAATAACGCTACGCTCGCAATGAAATAAGGAACACTTATATATAGGAAGTACCAGCGGCGTATCCACCATGTCCTTTTTACATTGTTCCCGTCTTGTTATTTTCATCACTATAGGTCTTAACACATGACAAAACTTGCTGTGGTTTCTGTGCACCGAATTCCATAATTATGTATGCATCCATAATTACGTAATTCCTTGCACAGTCCGCACAGTTTATTTTATAATGTGTAGGGAAAAATCAATCAGATAAACATGTAATGACTTGACTAGACCACCAGAGGATCTTTTTAACTAGATCAACGAACGGCCTTTTTAACAAGATCAACACATGGTCTCCTTAACTAGATCGTCGTATGATCTCTTTAAATAGACCTCCAAAAGGTCTTTTTAATTTTGAACCAAATAATCGTTTTGAAACAGCACTTTGGAATCTAAGGGTCTGACTATTTGCATAGATAGTACTTTGAGTATCCTTCTGAGAATCTATCGTCTGGAAATATGAAAGATTCTACTAGGACTTAGATAGCAAGCTTTAGAATTACACATAAACACATAATCGTGTATTCGTTAATTTAGTTATTAGCTCGTTCGTTAATTTGAATTAATGCATTTAAAGTACACTAGAAATCCAATCACGGACTTTAATTGGTACTTTAAGTATCCTCAAGAATCTAACTATGAAGGTAGGAAGATCTTATAAGGATACACGAAGCAAAAATGTACTTGATATTCGTGTACATAGTCACATAACATGGGTCCAGTTAAGGACTCATGAAAGTACCTTTAGATATCAAATCAAGGATTTGAAATGGTACTTTACATATTTGTTTAAGAACTTGTAATTTGTACCTTGTACTTTGTTCCTTTAAAAGAAACGAGTACTTAGGATTTTAGGGGAGATCACGAGTGATCATAAAATGAAAGAACCACATGAGTAGTTTGTTCTGCAAGGAACACGGTTCCTTGGTGTCGGTATTGTAGGGGTATGTCACGCAGACTCACAATCATAACAGATTTGTAAAATAAAATTAGAACAACAATTTTATTTATATAACAGCTGGATTGTTTCAAACGATAACAACAAAGGAAAATACAAGGTCTAATTGTTCACTGCTGCATTGTCGTTTATGTTTGCCTCGTTTATGTTATACACTCGTCCACGCGCTGGATTTGTGTTAACAAGTCTTGGGCAATTGTTTCGGTAGTGAGTAAGGTCACCACACTTATAACACGACCCAGGTGGATATGGTGCTTGAACAGCAGCAGGATGTGCAACATTTTGGTTTTGGGTAGCATGACGGCATGTATTGACCAAATGTCCCAATCGTCCACAGTGGGTACATTTGTGACACGGTGTCTGATTCTCATGATGACGGTTGCATTTGTTGCAGAAGGGTGCAGTACCAATATAGTTTTTCCTAGCACGAGGCTGTGCTGGCTGATTTGGTGCAACCTGATCATTCTGAGCAGCTACTACGAAGTTTTGTGAAGCCTTACGCTTCTTTGACTTCTTCGACTTCTTAGAGGACTCGGTCTGTTTATCCTTTGGTTTTTCTTGCGCTGACTTGTCAGATGGTTTCTGGTCGCCTTTTCAAAAAAGTTTACCATTCCTGATCTGAGATTCAGTCAGGGTAGCAGATAGTTCGATGACTTGTCTGACGGTAGTAGGGTTGCTACCAGTAACAATGTCCTGAACTGGGTCAGGAAGGCCATCGATGTACTTTTCAATTGCCTTCTCCAAAGGCGTAACCATGGTAGGACATAACAGACTTAACTCCTCATAACGATCAGTGTAGGCTTGATGTTCACCGCTGTCTTGTTTAAGATCGTCAAATTCCCTTTCCAAAGCCCTGAGCTCATGACGAGGACATAATTCCTTCATCATTAGAGCCCGAAGCTCTTCCCAGGTTTGTGCCATTGCAACATCGGCACCATGTAAGAGCACGCTTCTCGAACGCACTGGATGCAAACTCAACCTTGCGCTCATTCGGACATTGCACATGTCTGAATGTGCTTTCCAAACTTTCGAACCATTGCAGGAGCGCGGTTGCTCCTTGAGACCCAGAAAACTTCAAAGGTTAAGCAGAATTGAAGGTTTTGAAACTACACTGAGCATTGTTGTTGTTATTGTTGTTGTATAACTGATGGATCTGGGTTACTATGTTCAGAAGCACTGCAGCCATTTACTGAGAGACAAGGGCTGCGACTTCTTTGTGACCACCTTGGTTTTCACACTCGTATTTGTTTAACTTTCATTATAACAAATACCGTATTTGGAATAAAACTTATTTGAACATAATTGCTTTGTACTTATACATGCTTATACCAATACAAACACGTGAAACAATTGCAAATTTGTTGAGTTTTATGCTATTAAACAAGGTTACATAAACTATAAGGGCCTATTGTGACATTTTGTGAAACTACAATCTAAAGGACCGATTTGACATTCTTTGGAAACTTACTTTATAAAGAGATAAATATATAGTTTTGAAATAAAAGTCCAAAGTTCATTTGGTCATTTTCTGAAACTTAAACTCTAGGGACTAAAACTGACTTTTTGAAACTCATTTTAACTAAATATCCTAACCTGGTTAACTTTCATACAAAGAATTCCTTCTTTAAAACACTAAGGGGCTGTTTGGTAGCCTCTTAATGACCATTCAGATGCTACCTCTTAATGGTTTAAAACCTCTGAATGGTTAAGAGGTAACCTCAAATCTGAATGGTTAAGAGGTAACCTCTGAATGGTAAATCATCACATGTCACATTCTTCTACCTTCTCATTGGTAAAATTCTTAATGGTTCCATTAAGATGTAGCCTCTTAATGACCATTCAGAGGCTACCAAACAGCCCCTAACTCAGTTAGTAAAACTAACTGAACAATACAGGGACCATTTGTGGAATTTTCGGAAAATTTAAGGACTGTTTTTGCAAAAATGTAAACTACAGGGACCAAAGTGTAAATATTTCAAAAAATCGGATAAAAGGGGGTCCTTATGTATCGGACCGGCCCTTGCCGGGGATCGAACTCGAGTCTCTCGTGTACAACCGCAACGCCTTAACCAGTTTATCCTCCTGTACAGGAGCTGATAGATATCGAATATTAATTCATTTATACACAATTTAGAATTAATAAATTTAATTAAATAAATCAGGAAATCTAAAAAGGGATTAAATCCCAAAGAATCGGCCCGGAACGGGACTCGAACCCGCGCCCTTTCAGACAACAACAACACGCGCAACCAGTTGAGCTATCAGCTTGGATGCGATATATTCTGAAATGTATTATATATATATTGACTTTCAATTAGATCTGAATTATAAGAACAGCAACAGTAACTCGCGGATTTCGCCAAAGTTCACCAAAAACGATTTTTAAACCATCCTTTCGACCTGTAAAGCTACCCACATGATACCCAACCTATCCCAACTAATCCCAATCATTCAAACGACACAAATTCGTGCTATAACAACTGTGAATCGGAACTTTTTAAAAGAATTTTTATAAAAATAAAAGTAGATCAAATCCACTAATTTTTGTCGAATTTGAGTGCTATTTAAACTCCCTGGACTCCTACGAATCTCCTGCATCCTTCACATTTCTCTAAAAACCTCTCTAATAAGCTTTCGGAGCTCGTCGGAAAAACTCGCCGGAATACTCACTTTTTCGCCGGAATTTAGTCGGTTCACTGTTCCAGCCGATACCGGTTCGTTTTTACTGTTTCAATTAGTTCATTTATGCTTATACAATGTTTCCCCAAAGTTAATTAAATTATAAACCAGTTTTGATCATGAATTGCGTGGGTTGACTTTTCTGTTGACTCTATTTGGGGAAGATGACTAAATTCCTTTCTGTATTTAATTTAATTAAACTAAACATAAACACAAACCACCAGGCTAGCCTGGTGGTTGTGTGTATGCTTGCCTTCAGTACAGACCCGGGTTCGAACCCAGGGGTCTGCATTTCTTTTTAATCAATTAATTTTTAATATTTTCAACATTCCAATAATTTTTATAAGATTATTAATCAATGTTGCTTTTATTAAAAATGTGAAATTAGTCAATTTATTTATAAAACTAATTTTTATGATATTAAAACAGTTTATTACTAAATAAATTCATAATAAATCAATTCTTAGGAATTAAAATCTGAAATTTTCTGATTAATTATTTGAAATACTGATCTTCACAAAAATAATGTTGCTACTGATATTTTATATAATTTCAATATTTATATAATTAAATCAGTAATATTCAAGTTTAATAATTAAAAATGTTATTTTTAATTATTATGATATAAATTAATTATATCACTTGTACAATATTTTGCCAATAATCATTATATTTAATTATGATACTAGTTAAATATATTTGATTTATTATTACAAATGTTTATATTAAATCGATTGTACATTTTTTTTTTGCAATTTAATTATTTATGATAAATAAATATTTTTCATAAATAATTCCTCTATATCATGATCATTTTTCCGAGCCCTCTAAACATATAATTCACAAGATCCTTCTGTTAATCTAAACACTATCAAATACAATAAATACTCAACAAATCCCGTCAACATTATACGACCTCAATATTGATACATTATTCTTGTACGATTCATTAGGACAACTTGAGTTTCCTTATTATCAGACACCTTAATCTTGACTTGCGTATTCGGAATCGCCTGCAAAATAAAGTGAGTACATAGATCCCCCTCTTTTTACTGTTTTCGATTGTTTTGGGGTAATTCATATGTATCGAAACGATTTCGATATTCTAACAATGGTTTCAAAACGATTGAGATGGTTTATACTAAACTAATAACGATTTCAATAATGTGAACGAGCTTGTTGGTGGTAATTACATAACGAGTGACATTCATTAGCATTGATCAAGCCGACCAGTATTAGGTTATGGTACCATAGGATCCGACAAATCCCGTTATCAGACCGGACCCATGGTTATGTGTGGGTTAGGTGGGTAACGACTGAATCTGATGATTGTTAACTTACCCTTTGGAGGTTTGTTAATACGAGTTGAACGAGTTGAACGATGAACGAGTCACGAAGGTTTGAATGTTATTAGCAAGACGACCAAAAGTAGTTTTCACAATTAAAACGAGAATGATTTAAACGAGTGAATGAATTATACGATTTGGAACGATTTAAACGAATGAACGATGTTCTATAACGAGAACAAGTTAAACAATATTACACAACGATGTTTACGAAACTATATAAAACATACGAGTTTTATTATAAGAATGATTTATGATTTGGTTTACATAAACAAATGTTTTGGGTTAAGATTCATGGCAAGGGTTATAAATTATGACCAATCTATTTTGACTTGGTTATTCATTTACAATACAAACATTTTACAAAACAAGGTTTTCTAATATCAATTAACATAGTTGTACAAGTTGTTTCAACATACAAACGAGCCATGAATCTGATACTCACACAAAAACTATGTACTCGCCAACATTTCTTTGCTGACTTTGTTTTTACATATGTTTCAGGTGATGTTGCTTAATGTTGATTGCGAATAGGATGCATGCTCACTTAGGACCGGATGAGGCCTTAGTGATTTAATAACGATGATAAACTATGTTTGAATTGCTTGTTTAACTTTAAGACAATGTTTAATATTCAATAAAACGAAACTCTTGTATCCATGGTTTGTAACAATAATTCTGTTACAACACTCCCCGACGTTTCCGCCACGATTTGTTGTTTTACGTGGTCGTGGTGTGACATTCTTCGTTGGTTAGAGGTTGTGCATCTCGTCAAGGAGGCATTGTCTAAAAGGAACAAGGGAACATGAGAAACGAGTGAGGTCGACAATTGGAAAAACAAAAGAGGCATTGAAAACATCGACAAAACACAAGGAAGGCGATCATTCGTTCGTTACCTCGAACAAACAAACGACACGCAGTGACCAATCAAAGTAAATGGGTCAATATAATGTATCGCGAAGACATGCTTTAGCCTATAAGTGGACACTCACCCCAAGAGTTCCCAGGTAAGAGTGACTGGTCCGATACTGCGGATTTGTACGAACACTCTAGCCTTAGACAGAAAACTCGAGGTACAGGCATCCACCCTTCCAGATTGCACGTGTTCACATTATTTAGACCCAAACTTTGACGAGATTTTGAAAACACGAAAGGCGTAAAAGCCTAAAAACAAACCATCTAAGGATAGATGACTTCTTGTGATGTTTTGAAAAATTTTGACTCGAGAGAATGAATTGTGTTTTGTTTTTGTTAATCACCTAAGTATAGGTGAAGTGTATTGTTTTAAGACTAAACACAAGATAACCTGTGTTAGGGTCCTAGGAAGGTTATAGTCTAGGTCAAAGCATTACTACTAACCTAATTCCCTATAACCATTGGCTTTGATACCAACTTTTCTCTCACACCCCGACCACGTAAAACAACAAATCGTGGCGGAAACGTCGGGGAGTGTCGTATCAGAATCATTGTATCACAACCATGGATTAGAATTGTTTCGTTTTATTGAATTATAGAATTCATTGATTTATTACAATTCAGATAAATACAAATATTGCCTTTCGAGTTTTAAAGTCACTAAGGCACGAGTCCATCCTATGTATAATAGCATGCATCAACAATCATCACATAGCAGCACCTGAAACATATGTGAAAATGGGTACGTCAGTATAAAAATGTCTGTGAGTAACATAGGTTTTGTTGATTTAGATGAGGCTTTAGTTAACATAAGAAAAAGGTTTTATGTTTTACAAAAATAGCCAAGAATCCTTGTAAAAGTTTTGTTTCTAAAAATGCATTGTTTTAAATAAAAGGTTTGTAGTATATACAAAAATATACTTTGGTTTGGAAATAGTTAATCGTATAGTATATCAAAATATACTTTTGTTACTGAAATAATAGATTGGGTAGTATATCACAAATATACTTTGGTTTTGAAAATAGCATCTCAAACTATGCTTTGGTTTTGAGAATAACATATCAACTATGCTTTGGTTTTGAGAATAACATATCAACTATGCTTTGGTTTTGAGAATAACATATCAACTGTGCTTTGGTTTTGAAAATAACATATCAACTATGCTTTGGTTTTGAAAATAACATATCAACTATGTTTTGGTTTTGAAAATAACATATCAACTATGTTTTGGTTTTGAAAATAACATATCAACTATGCTTTAGTTTTGAAAATAAGATATCAACTATGTTTTGGTTTTGAAAATAACATATCAACTATGTTTTGGTTTTGAAAATAACATATTAATGAAATAACATATCAACTATGTTTTGGTTTTGAAAATAACATATCAACTATGTTTTGGTTTTGAAAATAACATATCAGCTATGTTTTGGTTTTGAAAATAGCATATCAGCTATGCTTTGGTTTTGATAATAGCATATCAACTATGCTTTGGTAAATAACAAAGTCAGTAGTGTAACGCCCCGCGTTTTCATACTTTCTATATTTAGTAACCATCGTTTGTAAAACTATTTTTGGGAAACTTCGTAAGTCTTGTAATCGTCCTTTTATTTAAAAACGTTGTAAAATCAGAGACTTGGATTATGATTTAAACTCGTATTTTGTTAATTACATGATACACATACTTTATATAGTCTCATACATTCAATTTCGTGGAACAATTGGTACTAAATCGTAATTTTTGGAAACAATGTGCTAAATTTGTAAATACATGAAACTTATGCCCAAAACGTGTTTGAACGTAAACGACACTTGATATTGATGCATTACACTCAATTATACTTGGTTTATACTTCTCGTGCTTGAACTTACCTTAAAATATGCTTTTATGGCAAGAATGGTCCTTAAAAGTCCCAAAAACACCTAAAAACCCTAAATTATAAACTACAGGGGCCTAAAAGTCATTTTTGAAACTTAAATTTCAGAAGCTAGGCAGTGGTGTAGCGCGAGCACTAAGGCCTTAGTGCTAGCGCTACGCGACTGCCTTGTTTCGGCAGAATGTGTGTTTCTTGCACGAAATCCAACTTTCCAACCTCACCCAATCACCTCTAATCCACCTCTAATCACCTCCAATCAACTCTAAACTCTTCCACTATAAATACACACCCTCTCCAACCCTTTTTACACTTTCACAACTCATTACACTCCACAAATACCCTCTCATTCAGCTGCAAATCTGCATTTTGGACAGATTTATACCCACCTACAAAAAGGAGTGTAACTTGCTTGTTTTGAGTCCAAATCACTTGATTCTTTCTTCTACTTCTTTAGTACATCCTTGGGTTTGCTTCCTTGGTTTTTCCTTGGAGAAATCATGCTTGGAATTGCCCTAAAAAGGACCAAAACTTTCTGTTTTTGATTTATGTTCCTCAAAGTTTACTTAAACTTATACAACTTGTGTCAAACACATCTCATACCTATGTCCCAATGCTTACAACCTCTTCCATGGTTGGTTAGGCTTAAAAACAAGGTTGAGACATGTTAAATCAGAGGTGAAAACCTCAAATACTTTCTGTTTTGTTTAGGGTTTTAACCCACAAATCATGTTCAAGCTTGTGCTTTGATGTAGAGTGATTATGGAGCAACTTGGGTTGTTCCAACATAAAATCCTCACATGGTTTGATGATTTCTCTTAGTATGACTTGTTATATTATTATACATACCTTAGTTCTTGACCCTCCTTGGTTGTTTTTACATCAAGTGTAGTGGTGAACATACAAGGGGTTCCTAAATGGAAGCTTGTTCTTCCTACCCCATACATGACTTATATGATAAACGTGAGGTGCCTAAATGGGGATTTAATCCTCTACCTCCTACTTGAATCATTGGACCTAATAAAATACTTAACCTATATACGTATATATACACTCATTCGAACCTTTAATGATAAACTTGCGTTTATATGTTAAAGTAAGTAGAATATCATCTAAAAACCTAGAACACCAAGTATGATTCTTATGGGTGTTCAACTCATGAAAACATTATCATAACCCTTGTGGTTACCAAGTGTCATACAAGTGTTAAGTGTTGAAGATAATTATTTTCACATGTTATTCTCATATCTTATTTTTATGTTGTTTTAAACACCGAATCTTGACTCTAAGCATACTTGAACTCAAACCCTTACACATTCAATCTTTTAACCTTATCAACTCGTCAATAATTGGATAATTGGAAAGCATATGCAACCCTTGTGAGTATACTCGTATTTTCCCCCTTTTACTTTTATCACTTTTGGGGTGTAACATGTTACCTTATTCAAACACACTTACACTTATACTTTTGCAATACACAAAACAATCCTTATACATGAATACTATGCTATAATACTTGATGCTTGCGTGGGTGATACTTATGTAATATGTTTTAGTCATTAGCTTCACAAGCCTCCATTTGACATGTATAGCGCTATAGGAGTAACGCACCGCCCCCTTTATACTCGGGTCATGTTGAATGTATTAAACATCTTGCGTAAACATTGGTTTGGCTAGAAATATTGCATGCCATGCTAGATCTTGTATTAACAAAGTTGCCATGTGGATTCGTTTTAAACACTTTTATGCTTCTACATATGCTTAAACTTGTATACTCGCCCTTGCTTTTGCATTGACTTTTATTTTAAACATGTTACAGGTTGATGACGATGAAATGAAGTAGCGTTGATGCCTAGATACACATTTAGACGTTTAGGTTTAAAGTGTTGTATACATTTTGAATATGATATTATGTACTTCTTTTGAACTTGTTGTTATTTGGAATTCTTGTAATGTTGATAAGCTTACTTATGGAATGAAATTGGAATTATTTAAATATTGTCACAAATAGTGTTATGATGTCTCGAGCAATCTTCACACTTCGTCTCATCCCGATGTTTCCGCCATTGGTTGGGGTGTGACAGATTGGTATCAGAGCCATAACTATAGGGAATTAGGAAAAGTAGGAATGCTTTTACCTAGTCTATAGTTTTAGAGTCTTATTCGTATATTTTGCTCGAACAACTACATGATACTTTATTTGTTTCTTATGTATGCTAATTTAGACATATGTATCACTCGTGAGAAATATTCAACATGTTATTCTTATGCATTAATGCTTGTCTTATTATGTGTTAATACGTGCTTCATTGTTCGATTCTTTACGTGTTACTCTAAACATATTTCTCTATGTGTTAATACATGTTTTATCATTTCGTTATCCAAGCACCATTCTTGATATGCTTCCTTATGTGTTTATACTTGTTTATGTATTTCCTTGACATACACTTCCCTCATACATTTTTCTCGGTATTTCTAAATCCGAAAACACTCATAATACACAAACGAGACGACTTCACCAAAATAGGCGTGAAACCCACAATTTGGTGAATGACTCTCAATCCTTCTACACTTCTTTTTACACGAAATTCACCACCAAGTTAGGAGTGAAATCCTCACCTTGATGGAGAAATTCGAATTTCAAATTCTAGTGGACCCTCGTCAAAGTGTCAAAAAATTAACTTTTGACCCGGCGAGTACCAACCACACTTAGGATACTAAATCGCCAAGTTAGGGGTGAAACCCGCACCTTGTCGACTAGTTCCACTCTTTGATTTTCATTAATCCCGCCAAGTCTCGAATTTTCAATTGAATTGGGGACATGTAGTAACCGGAAGGGTAAATACCGTTAACCGACTTGTCGGCAAGAGTATTTCACCTATTAGGCCAAAGCATGCTCCTCAAATTCGAAAGACTTTTCGACCACTTTGGTTAGTCAACGTTCCGTTTTGGAACCATCCCAAATTTAATCAAACATACGTTATATTATTTACTTTATTAGATACAATCTTTCAAATTCAAATTTGCTTTCGATATTTTCTTCTCACACACGCATCATACTAAATCTTTTTCATACACCTATACATATGCATGATTTCATATAATTTAAATTCGTATTTCTTGTAACGAAAGGTGGAGACGTATCATCGAGATAGGAGTGATTTCCTTACCTTGACGATTAACTCCACTCCCCTTTTCCTTAAAACGATCTCCCAACAAGTTCGGGGTGATTCCCTTACCTAGGTGATCGTTACCAAAACGCCTCTTCAAAATATCTTATTATGCAAACTCGATCATGTTTTATATCTAAATTATTGATCATTATTCAAAATACATACGTGTACGATTTCAAAATATATTGCCTTATCAAGCGTATTTTCTATCCTACAACCTATTTTCACCTAACTCATATACACGAGATTCTTAACTTATCTTAAACGTTTTACTACACAAATTTCCAAACCTCACGAAATGCTACCTATCAACTTAATCGGTCCAAGAATCTTTGCCCACGAACTCTATATTCGACTTAATCACTAAAACGCACTCATGATACATATCATCAAACTAAAGGCTTTCATTCCCAATCGGAGGATCAAACCAACATTTCTTTTACACCTATAAGATCTTATGGATGTTATATGATCGTTTTACCAAAGACTTTTTTTTTAACATCAACAAATCATTTGTTAGAACTTTTAACAATCACTAAGTTTTGTTGCTAAAATTCTTTTCTAAGGATCCTCGTTTTCACAAGAACCTCCTAAATTCATAACTTCTTGTTTAATGAAATGAATTCACCTTTGATTGAAAACCTTTTTACACCAATTTACAAAACACGTGGGCAAGAAGACTTCTTGGAGACCGACCATCCTTGGATTTCGTAAACTCTTTTAAAACAAAAGGTAGCATTTCCATTCATTACAAAATGCATTATGCTTAACCCATGAGTGCCATATATCCTTTTACATATGCAACTATATTCTACATTTCAAACCAAGCTCACCCAATTTTGATACGATAAACTCAACGTTTCGTTTAAACAACTATACACACATTTCATCATACACGTTTTAGTCATTTTAACGCAACAATTCACTTATAATCATTCGTATTTACATACTTAACCTTTTGGACGATCCTATACACCTAAATCCGTGATGTTATGCCTATACTTATAATCGCATTCATACTTATACTCATACGTTTCATGCTTTACTTATACTCGTACGTTTCATGTTTTTACTTATACTCATAAGTTTCATGATTTCACTTATACTCATACGTTGCGTGCTTATACACATACACATACTACTCGTACGTGTTATGTCGATACACATACTTGCGTGCTTATTCATACTTAAACTTATACTTATGCTCACACTTTCATTCATAATCACGATCCATACATTCGTACCCATACGCGAACGTAATCCGAGTGATTCGCTTGCGTGGGTCCCATACATACTTAAGCATGGACTTGCTTACATACTACATTCTTACACGTGCACATTCTTAATTTTTAAATTATGGATACCCTAATTCATACACAACTAGTACAAGCTATGCGGATCAGGCGACAATCAATATAATCACGGGTGCACACGGGATTATAGTGATAGGCGTATGAGAACCATAGAGTGTACTACTGTGTATGGTAAGACACGGGACATAACATGACACCGTATACGGAACGGACGTAATATGGTCAAAACATGGTGGATACGCCGCTGGTACTTCCTATATATAAGTGTTTTCACCATGTTACCAAATTTCGTAAAACGTGCCATGAGAAATTCAGTGTTTTACGGACCTTTGGACCTAATACAACTTCACACAACTCACAAACGCATTATATCCGATTATCCATGACGAGACTTCATCCTTAACACACTACGTTCATCAATCCAACACTTATGCCATTCTCATACGTGTACTCTTTAAGAGTCATTCGTTCATTCTATACTAGTATTATTCTCCTTATCCTTTTACTTCCTACAAACCTCGTTCGCCATTAAGCTTGTTTAAACATTCCGGTCCTAACTTGCCACGCCACCTATAAAATAGTCTTCCTATTCTGGACACTTGTGTAACTATACTTAGCATACCTTTAATGCTTTACCTAAAGTACCAAACCTTCTCATTTCACGCAATAAACAACTTTCTACAAATGCGATTTCGTCACCACGTCCCATCAAAATACAAAACGTTCGTCAACGTCTTCTTTCTTAATACGTCACCTTTTAAATACGTCACCAATTTAAATTAACTCAAGGTTGTCAGACTCACTTCACCTGTATACGCACCTACATGTTTTCAAATATGTCAGACACCTCAAAGTATTTAAAGCAATAAACCCACTCACAAATTACCTTGTCAAAGTTTTGTGCCTTTCAAAATATTTCGAAATTTTCAAGTCTCAAATTTTTACTAAAACTCTTCAAGTCTACCTCTTGAATAAATTTCGGGACGAAATTTTCTAAAGGAGGGGAGACTGTAACGCCCCGCGTTTTCATACTTTCTATATTTAGTAACCATCGTTTGTAAAACTATTTTTGGGAAACTTCGTAAGTCTTGTAATCGTCCTTTTATTTAAAAACGTTGTAAAATCAGAGGCTTGGATTATGATTTAAACTCGTATTTTGTTAATTACATGATACACATACTTTATATAGTCTCATACATTCA
Source organism: Helianthus tuberosus (assembly GCA_030545235.1). Classification (NCBI taxonomy): domain Eukaryota; kingdom Viridiplantae; phylum Streptophyta; class Magnoliopsida; order Asterales; family Asteraceae; genus Helianthus; species Helianthus tuberosus. Next base: position 42,856,181 of record CM060426.1, on the reverse strand, counting down.
ATTTCGTGGAACAATTGGTACTAAATCGTAATTTTTGGAAACAATGTGCTAAATTTGTAAATACATGAAACTTATGCCCAAAACGTGTTTGAACGTAAACGACACTTGATATTGATGCATTACACTCAATTATACTTGGTTTATACTTCTCGTGCTTGAACTTACCTTAAAATATGCTTTTATGGCAAGAATGGTCCTTAAAAGTCCCAAAAACACCTAAAAACCCTAAATTATAAACTACAGGGGCCTAAAAGTCATTTTTGAAACTTAAATTTCAGAAGCTAGGCAGTGGTGTAGCGCGAGCACTAAGGCCTTAGTGCTAGCGCTACGCGACTGCCTTGTTTCGGCAGAATGTGTGTTTCTTGCACGAAATCCAACTTTCCAACCTCACCCAATCACCTCTAATCCACCTCTAATCACCTCCAATCAACTCTAAACTCTTCCACTATAAATACACACCCTCTCCAACCCTTTTTACACTTTCACAACTCATTACACTCCACAAATACCCTCTCATTCAGCTGCAAATCTGCATTTTGGACAGATTTATACCCACCTACAAAAAGGAGTGTAACTTGCTTGTTTTGAGTCCAAATCACTTGATTCTTTCTTCTACTTCTTTAGTACATCCTTGGGTTTGCTTCCTTGGTTTTTCCTTGGAGAAATCATGCTTGGAATTGCCCTAAAAAGGACCAAAACTTTCTGTTTTTGATTTATGTTCCTCAAAGTTTACTTAAACTTATACAACTTGTGTCAAACACATCTCATACCTATGTCCCAATGCTTACAACCTCTTCCATGGTTGGTTAGGCTTAAAAACAAGGTTGAGACATGTTAAATCAGAGGTGAAAACCTCAAATACTTTCTGTTTTGTTTAGGGTTTTAACCCACAAATCATGTTCAAGCTTGTGCTTTGATGTAGAGTGATTATGGAGCAACTTGGGTTGTTCCAACATAAAATCCTCACATGGTTTGATGATTTCTCTTAGTATGACTTGTTATATTATTATACATACCTTAGTTCTTGACCCTCCTTGGTTGTTTTTACATCAAGTGTAGTGGTGAACATACAAGGGGTTCCTAAATGGAAGCTTGTTCTTCCTACCCCATACATGACTTATATGATAAACGTGAGGTGCCTAAATGGGGATTTAATCCTCTACCTCCTACTTGAATCATTGGACCTAATAAAATACTTAACCTATATACGTATATATACACTCATTCGAACCTTTAATGATAAACTTGCGTTTATATGTTAAAGTAAGTAGAATATCATCTAAAAACCTAGAACACCAAGTATGATTCTTATGGGTGTTCAACTCATGAAAACATTATCATAACCCTTGTGGTTACCAAGTGTCATACAAGTGTTAAGTGTTGAAGATAATTATTTTCACATGTTATTCTCATATCTTATTTTTATGTTGTTTTAAACACCGAATCTTGACTCTAAGCATACTTGAACTCAAACCCTTACACATTCAATCTTTTAACCTTATCAACTCGTCAATAATTGGATAATTGGAAAGCATATGCAACCCTTGTGAGTATACTCGTATTTTCCCCCTTTTACTTTTATCACTTTTGGGGTGTAACATGTTACCTTATTCAAACACACTTACACTTATACTTTTGCAATACACAAAACAATCCTTATACATGAATACTATGCTATAATACTTGATGCTTGCGTGGGTGATACTTATGTAATATGTTTTAGTCATTAGCTTCACAAGCCTCCATTTGACATGTATAGCGCTATAGGAGTAACGCACCGCCCCCTTTATACTCGGGTCATGTTGAATGTATTAAACATCTTGCGTAAACATTGGTTTGGCTAGAAATATTGCATGCCATGCTAGATCTTGTATTAACAAAGTTGCCATGTGGATTCGTTTTAAACACTTTTATGCTTCTACATATGCTTAAACTTGTATACTGGCCCTTGCTTTTGCATTGACTTTTATTTTAAACATGTTACAGGTTGATGACGATGAAATGAAGTAGCGTTGATGCCTACATACACATTTAGACGTTTAGGTTTAAAGTGTTGTATACATTTTGAATACGATATTATGTACTTCTTTTGAACTTGTTGTTATTTGGAATTCTTGTAATGTTGATAAGCTTACTTATGGAATGAAATTGGAATTATTTAAATATTGTCACAAATAGTGTTATGATGTCTCGAGCAATCTTCACACTTCGTCTCATCCCGATGTTTCCGCCATTGGTTGGGGTGTGACAAGTAGTATACTAAAACATATGTTGGATTTTGTACATAGTATATCAAAAATATACTTTGGATAATATCACATTTGGGAGCACATCAAACTGTACTTTGGTAGTATATCAAAATATACAAAGAAAACGTGATTTAGCATTCATTCAAACCTTAGTGTATTAAACTACGCCTTGGAGACTATAGAAATACCACAAAGGCAATTTCTATTTGGTTAAAATTTGGTTTCTGACATTCCATACAACAGGAATGGGGTGTCTAGTCCTATAGCGCTATATCAAACTACCAATCGGCTTGGTGAATGTATAAAGAAAGTACAATCCAACAATTAATTTTAAAATCTTTGAAAATTTGTGTTTTAACCATAGATAATTATTCAATTCGTCAAAAGATAAGTACTAGCATGTATAATCACATAGTTGAAATCATGAAAATAACAAATAGGCACATATGTTTCACCCCAAAACATTTGGAAGCAGTAAAAGAGGGGACTATGTACTCACTTGAGATTGCAAGTATCCTTGATTAAGTGTCCTAACGAAGCTCGGGAAATCAAGGAATCAAGTGGCACCTAGTATGGAATCACTATGTTAAACAATAGGCTCCTAAGTCGGAAGATTGGGTAGAATGAGGTCTCGTAAACCAAATGAGCATTGGAACTCATGTGATATGGTTTAACAAAGTCTACATTCTAAAACGGAACATATCCTAAGTGCTTACAACCCGTTACGACCCATTAAGGTAGCTTACGCTACTTTAACGTGTCGTTCGCGCAAACGCGCGTTCGAGACATCTAACTAGTCCTATGACAAGTATTATATGCCTAAACATGTTTAATTATGTTGCATAATCAGTTAAGTGACAAAAGATTAAGTTACATATGCTTAAAATCCAATTATGCATGAAAAGGGCATTTTGGTCATTTACCTAAGGCATATAAACTACCTATCATACAACTACTTAAACTATGTGACCATAAGGTATAACCTCAAAAGGTTATTCCCTATACAACTATGGTCACTAAACATGCTTGGTTGGATTCTAATGATCGACCAAACGGGTCGAGTTCGAAAGTCTAAGCGGTGGTTTAGACCGCTTGACTTACGACTCTAAACAAGCACTAAACTAAAAGTGACGAGTTAAACATGTTAAAACATGCTTAACTAAGTTAGAAAACAGGTTTTGATATCAAAACAAAGTGTTTTGATACCCAAGAGTAGTTTGGTTGCAAAATACGCATAAATACGCATTTTGACCGAAACTACGACTCGTCACTACGCCTAGTCAACGTGGTAATCTGTAGGTATAGTCACAAGGGACTATAACCATCGTGATTACGCTCACGTTGCAAAGTTCAAAAGAACTTTATGTTGACCAAAGATTGGTCAAAGAAGAAAGTCAAACACTGTTTGACTTTCACGCTTGAAAAGGGATAAAAGAACGAAAGAAGCTTACAAAGGGTCCAAGCTAGGGAGAACTTGATCTATAACACTCAGGTATAAAGCAAAGGTTTCAACTTAGAGCATTAAAATGATCAAGGGTGCAGAAAATGGAATGGGGGTATGGGTATATATAGTTTTTGGTAAACCGTTAGGATTGTTTCTTGCTAAAGAGGGATCAATCTTGGCCATCCATGTGGGCTAATGGTTTTAGAAACCATGGGGACACGATAAACAAACTAAAACAAGCAGATGGTATCCAAAACAATGGTTAAAAACCATCAAAAACAAGCCCCAAGTCTAGATTCAATGTTTATGATCTGTAAGTCTGTTGCGCCCCGCATAGCTTTACTCCTCTGCTTACGCAGCCCGCCTAAGATCTTTGGCAGATTGACAGTTTTGGCCCCTGCAAGCCCAAAACTTGGTTTTCGATGCATTTTTGACACGTTTAAGCCCCGTTAACCCCATTTCAAGGCTCTAAAATGAAGTTAAAGTATACGGAACTTAAATTATGCTCAAAAACATTTTGGATGTCGGTTCGTTTGGTCGTACGGTTGCGTTGTTCAGTTAATTACGACGGAAGTCGTAACGAACGCAAAAACGATCCAAATTAAGCGACGAATGGTATTTTTGCATTCCAATCACTAAAATAAAATATTTTAGTGATTACAAAATTTTTTGGATGTCCGGATATATTCAGAACATAAGATATGCGCGAAAATGCAAACTTATGCACTTTTTGACGCTTTTAGTCCCTATTGATCAAATAAGTTTATTTTAGCATACCGAACCCCTCAAAGCCTATTTCTAAGCTATGTAAAGGATATTTATGGTATCTTTAACTTATGATCAAGTTCTGGAATGTTCGTTACTATACAATTCGGCATAGTTTCGCAGTTTGACGCAAATAGTCCCTGCGATCGAATAGACTTGTTTTTGACACACCAGACCCTTCAAAACTTATTTCTAAGTTTTGTAAAGGTTATTTAAGGTATGTTGAGCCTATATCACTGTTCCGGAGTGTTTGTTGCATTAAACTGATCGTGTTTATGCATTAGTTCGTGTATAACTTTCCAGAAAGCGATTTAGAGCTCGAAATTGAATAAGAATTGATATGTGCAAATGATACACATATTTATAAAAATCCCAAGTATGAAACACAATATTTCATTGGTTTGGTATTTGTTTGATGGTCGTAGTGACACAGATGTCACAGTATGAATATTATTAAAGATACCATGAAGATCAAGATTTACCTCTAGATTTACCAAGCAAGTGGATGAACTCTTTGTCAAACTTAGGGATAGCTTTGTCTACTAAATAGTTAATCTTGTCTACCAAATAGTTAACATTGTCTACCAAATAGTTAATCTTTTTGTAGTATAAATACTAGCTCAAGGTAGAAGAGAAAATGCACCTCATGTATACACTTTCATAAGTTATACAATTCACTTCTTCTTTCTCTTATAACATTTCTAATGTTCTTAAAGTTTTAGCACTAATCGTGTGTTAATTCTTGTTATATTATAACACTAATATCAGTGTAAAATAAATATTTAATAAAAAAATAAGCTAGAATAGGAAATAAGCCAAACTTAGGTGTCTTGTCACTCTTCTATCTTTTTCACCGTACACTAAACAGTGATAAAAATTATACTTTTAATATATTACAACTCTGCCATCTTCTCACTTCAAACTTTACATTTACCTGCTACAAGTCATCGCCGGCTAGAAAATGCAATGCTATTAATATTCACGCTTTTCTCACTTTAAACACTCTATAAGATTCAACGAGTTCAAGGGGTGCAACTGCAAAATTTCAAGGGGGCGCTCAGGATTTCAACACATGTATTCCACTAAAAATAAATTTTTTTAAGGGGGCGGCCGCACACCTGTGGCATACAGTAGGTCCGCCCTGGCTCCACCTGGTCAAGCCACGGTTAGGATGCTTACTCGAGAAGAATGGGAAGAGTTTCGGGAAGTAAGGCCAAGAACTCTCGTTGAATTGAAGCTTGGTCATCCTAATGCATGTATAAGAACCGCGACACATGGTGAATTTTTCAACCTCGTCACTATTATTCTAGTGTCCTTGCAAGTTTTCTTCTTGTTATTACCTTGACAATTGACATGACCTTCATCCTTATCTTCCATTGTGAACTACAAAGATCTCAAGTTTACATTATATGATTCTTGGAATGAACTTATTCAATCTTGTTAACATTTTGTGGGTTAGTAATTTCCAACTTAATGAGTAGTCATGGACCATGATTGATACTAGAGGTGGAAAGATGGGCGGATTATAAGGGTAGGGTTTTGGGTCAAAATGGGTTCAGATTGACAATATCATTAACAATACTCTGTTTCTTTTTCTGAATAAAGGGAGTAGGAGGTTTCATGAATTAAAAATAAACTTGGTCACCTTTTAACCTGACCTGTTTCAACAATTCCCCATTTAGCAAATCTGTTTTCGGATTTGACCCATTATGCATTCATAATTAAATGGATCAGAAATGATGCCACCTCTAGATTACATGAGTGTTTGAAACATAGTATTATTTTACACATGACTTCTGGTTTTAAATTGTTCATCTAAGGGGATATATTTTTCCTTGTCCCGACAAATTATTTGCTGGAACTCATGTATCCATCTTAGAAAGAAACTGATGAAATGGATTCTAAGTTTGATGATAACTTGTTATCTTAAAGCATATATATGATAACATAGTTGTAGGATTATGATGCTGACTAATAAGTTTGTGCATTTAATCTGCTCAGGAGGATGTGAACAATAGATGCTCTTACGAGGGCTGAAGAAAGTGTCAAACCGATTAACTAGAAACATATAGCTCTAGAATGTAAGCCGTTTAGCATGTTAGCGACAAAAGGCAGTTGGTTTTAGCCATGATGCGGTTCAAGTAGACGAATGTCCTACTAATTATGCTAGATCACTCAATGCAAGTTAAGCAAAGGCAGACAAAGCTGTTGTACTCCGCTTAAAAATAAAAGTCCCTGGAGTGAGAAATACGTGTAGCATTTCGTAAAAGGGTCAAAACTTTTACGTCTGAAGTCACAGGTTACTACTTGTATGAAATTGATAAAAAGTTGTTTGATGATTTATAAAGTTAAGGAAGGCAAAACTTAGAGGAAAAAGTTTTAGGTGAGTTGAAGAAAAAAAGTTTGATGGAGTTGGGGTTCTCAGCCTCCAGGTGACACCCTTCCAAAACAGCTTGGGATTATGTTTGTTTCCGGTGATTAAAAAATAACAATTGTAGCATCCGTAATTGGAATAAATATATGCTTGATAAAGACAGCTTAAGACAAGTGAAATAGATAGACAGCTGATGCTTACGCTTATCAAGATATTTCTAGTAACGCGAATGATTTATAATCACAAAATCAATTCATATATAAAGATATTGTTAGAAATAACCCGTTCATGTGGCCTAACGGAACATTTGAGTAACGTTGCCAATATGACACAATTACAAGTTCCTAAGATTTACTTGATGGAAGTAATTGTTATAAGTTAAAGGGACTTTACGATTTCCCTTTAGATGCCTTTAATAGAGAGAATACCGAGAGTTTATAACCAACCATGATTTATGATCATAATTATAGATCATTAGTGATAGTAGTCATGGTTTATAAATAGTTATATAAAGAACTCTTTTAAGAACACCAGAACTACACTTTCTCTGATCATCCCATCAAGACTAAGGCATCATAACGGGAATCATGGCTTCATCATCATCGTCTGCGAAGATAATCATTCCCACAAGTAAGTGCCTATAATTTCATGTTCATAATTATGTAAGGCTTGAATAAACATGATTAGGGTTCTATGTTTTTAACCCATGTTTAAAGATATAATCAACATGTGGTATCAGAGTTGTGTTGATTATATCAATTTGATCATGTTAATTGATCTATCGTCTTGTTTTCGTTATATTGATTTTCTGTTTTGCGTTTTACGTTAGCTGCAAAACATATCAATCAATATTATGGAATTGGAGTTTTGAATTATTAAAATTGATTTATTCAAGTCGATGAACTGTTTCCTTTTTTCGGAAACAATCGGACTTCTCAAATTAACTATTTTTTAGGAGGTGTAATGCTAGAAAATGTTTCATTTAATTTGAATTACACCTCATGATTTAATTAATTATATATTCATGAATTATGTTACTGGAAAAGAATTTTGCACATGAATTACTCATAAAATTTAGTTTTGAATCGCATATACTAAAATATAATTGGTAATTAAATCATATCACCTATGATTCTTTTATACCCGTATATATATGAACTATGTGTGTTGAACCTTAATTGATGGGTATAGATTGCTATGATGTGTGTTTATATGCGGTTAATTGATCAGTCATTATATTTAAAATTTAGTGCCTTGCCTTATGTCGATGGCTATCAAAACTAAATTGTATATATTTGTTGGTGTGAATCCTATCTCCAATTTCGCATGGCTCATTTAATTTATGAAATTAATTAATTGATGTTTTCGTATGATCCACATAAATTATATATTAAGCTTTCGCATGTGATATTTTGTTTAAATTATTTCTGCATAAATTTTCGCATAACGTTTATACAAATTCGCATGCCTAATGTTAACTTTCGGAAACCTTATTTTATTTGGTTTCGTATGACCATAACTTGCGAATGGCCCAACTTTAATTTATGCCATTTTATGTTATTATGTGTATTGTTGGATAATGAACCCAACAACTAATTGTTTAATGACACACATAATAAATTATTAGCCTAATTTACATAAATATTTCATTTCGGGCCCAAAGGTGTTATGTTATATTTATGTGTTTTACCTTATTGTGTATGTATGTTCATCATGATACATGAATTTTGGTCAAAGCCAAAGCGAAGCTAGAGTTCATGTAGAACATTGAGACAGTCTATATTTATGTGTGTTCATAATTTGTGAATTTTGGTCAAAGCCAAACCGAAGCCAGAGTTCATGTAGAACACTAAAGACGGTCTATTATTTATATCGTTCATAATGCTGAATTTTGGTCAAAGCCAAAGCGAAGCCAAAATTCAGGCAGAACATTAAGTTGGTTTTATTTATTTATGTTCATAATACATGAAATTTGGTCAAATCCAAAACGAAGCCAAAGTTCATGTAGAACAATAAGTCAGTCTATTATGTATGTTCATAATGCATAAATTTTGGTCAAAGCCAAAGGGAAGCCAAACTTATTTAGAACATCAAGACAATTTGTTATATATGTACGTTCATAATGTCTGAATTTTGGTCAAAGCCAAAGCGAAGCCAAAATTCATGTAGAACTTTAAATTAGTCTGTTATTTTGGTGTTATAATAGACTATATCTTCAATATAATAATATGTGTATGCCTTACTTGATTACCCCATAATGTAAATCACTCCAAGTTTCTTCTTAAGTTTGTATCTCATCTATTTTATCCACTCTAATTTCAAAACCTAAAATGTTTTGCTTACTAAAGAGTTTCGACAAAATTTGCTCTTGTTGGATTGTTGATTATTTCTTAAGATATGATTATCTTACTGCTCTTTTCTGATAAAATTATTACAGAAGAAAACTAGAGCATGACTAGTGGGATAAGTCAACCATTATATCTCTTATGATAATCAAGAACTCATTTCATTATTACCATCATGGGAGCTATTCCAGATTCTAAATTTCCCAAGACTAATCTGTTTTCTTTGAAAGAATCAAAATAACTCCTTAAACGCATGCATTACTCTAGTTTCTTACTATAAAGTTAGTGGTATATGTGAATACATCATGATGTACAATACCATGAACCATTACTTAAAGGTTTACACATGAAAATCTGTACACTTTTCTGATGCATTACATATAACTTTTCCACCAATACCATAAGTTGCCTTAAGATCAACTATACCACTCAAGAGTGCCAAAGGAAAATGAGTGTGTTGATTAGCAACATATGTACAGGAAAATGAATGCATGAAACTGGAAAATTAGATGTTGTTCATCTTACCGCCACCAAACCTAAAAGGAGGATACTTTTAAGATTCAAAGATAGTGTACAAGTACTACTTCCAGCTATAAGTTTCTTCAAAGGAAAGTCTCACTTCAAATTTTTGCTATTAACTAGGCATGAGCATGGACTATCCCATAATTCAATGAGACATTTGGCTAAGATAAGTAGTTAGATATTTATGATATTTGAGTCTGCTAATGATAATATTCCAATTAACACATGACGGGTTGAGTCTAGTTCTATACGTTTACTTACCATAAATCAACAAATAATTAATATGAGAATTAGTGGCAAAAATTTTTGTTAAGACTATAAGAACCATAATAAATTGTTTTCTAATTGGGCTTTATGATACCTTATATATTCTGTAGATTATTCAGAATTTAGTATCAATATAAAAGCTACATTATGACAGTTGTGAGGTTTGCATGGTTAAAACAAAGTCACTCTTACCTTAACATCTCATATTATTTGTCATTTCAATCTGGATAGAAACCTTTTAAGATAGAACTAGATGATGCTACACTTTTTTCACAACCTTTTGTTATCATGAAAATGAAAATTTAACAAAAGAAAAACGAGTTCTACCAACTTCATCCATTAAGACCAAATTGCATGCGAAATTTGGACTAGGTTAATGAAGGATGAAAAATTATCAAATCTCATTTTTAGTGACTTACGAGCATGTGTTAAAAGCCTTAATATTTAAATGGCTAAGGGAATAAATCAAGTTCCATCAGAAATTATATTTCATTGGAACTTATCCCAAAATGGAATATTCAGACATAAGTCATTTATAATTTCAAATTATATTTACTTGTATCTAATATGTCTCATATGGAACAATTTATTAAAGAAATTAATTCATATATACTATGATTCCTTCTAAATATGTCCCTCAAAATTTTTATAACATTTGTACATTAAGGAAATCAAGTCTAACATAAATCACATGTTCCCACAGCCCGTACATCATTGAAACTTATCTTGTAGCATTCCTAGAGATCTAAAAGGTTAGTGGGAGCATTAAATGTCTTAATCTTAATTTGCGAGAGTTGCAAGAGGTAGGGGAGTGAAAACTTGTACGTACTCTACCCAGCCGAGAATACGCAGGTTAAATGTAGTCGTCCTTCCCAACCGAGGACGGAGGTACATATTCTGTTAGAGGTGAATATGTAGGTTTTGTTTTAGCTTCTTAACCCATTCCCAACCCACCGAGAATCCCAAGCCTTATAAAAGTGTGAACTCACCTCGGTTTGCTCGGTATGGTTAACTACTTGTTCACAAATAATTTCAGTCAAAGCCTATAGTAATCATACACACATAATCAGTTGACATCCACATTGTTCGCGCATAATTCATGTTCATAATGTGTATTCAAGCAACACTATCACATAGCGCTTAACAGTCATTCTAGTTCATATCAATTCACCATTCACATTTGTGTTTTGCATGCAAACTCATATTTCCTTAATCATGATCAACACCATAAACAGTCAATTAGTGAGCATTCAGGTTTCATACACAAGATAGACACAATCAGCTGTGAATCAAACCTTGGGCGGCGAAACTCCAATGACGAAACACATAGGGTTTCGTCGAGATGTAACGTGGCGAAACCTATAGGGTTTCGTCGAGGTGCAATGTGGCGAAACCTCTAGGGTTTCGTCACTCATCATGTTTCGTCACACCCGAAGTTTCGTCGCCTCTCAATAGTTGGTGAATCAGTTACAGATTTACGTTGTTTCTGTTTTTCATTCTCCAGAACCCTAATCATCAGCGACGGTTTCACCACTACCATCAATCATACAGTTATCGTCCAAACACAATAAACATTAACGCTGCTTATCATCATTCCAGATACATCTAGCATGGACCCTAGGTTACTGGATTATCATTATCACCTATTCATACACCGATTCTTAAAGTACACATGAACAACAGATAACATACTATGTAAACATCAAACAGGAAACATAAGTTCTGGGCAGTAAATCATGGATGAATACAATCACAACATTAGATCTAGTCTAATAGTTTAGCAACAGGATATCAAACCCTAACTGATACAAAAGAGAGCACAACTTCTAGCAATCCCCTAGGTTCACAACAGATTACAATTATTGCATAATAATCATCAACAAGGAATCAAGCAGATTTAGTCGATTAATCTAACCGCATACTAACCGGTTGTAAGACGAGACTAGCAAGAATTCGGGGAAGATGATGGTTGCCGTCGCTTGCAGGGAGAGAAAAGGATGTCACACCCTGGCTTTTGCGGAAGCGTGGTATATTTTGGTGTGACTTCTTAATATCATAGCTTAACCATAACAAGCTATATGAATTTAAAAACCATGCAAGTCATCAATTAAGTTTGAAAATAACATACAATACCATTGTTTGACGAGAACATACTCCAACAACAATAACCTTGTTCAAAAGACATAACCACTACAACATAACATAAACGTGGTTTAAGGACTGTGTCTTGTCCAGGAAAGAGACACATCCCTTAAACCCTGATGACTCCATGACAAATGCAGCGGAAAACGTTCCATACCGTGCCAGATCTCGTTTAATTTCCTGAAATACATGTGAGTTGAAAAATCAACAATAATGTTGAGCGAGTTCATGTGCAAGTGAGTAAGTAAAACACTTGTAAGTATAAAAGTTTCCTGGTATGTAGCAGTGTAAGAGGACTTGTGATCACCAATGGTTTGCAAGGCCATTAGCATGTTGTGAAATGCAAGTAAGTAGACACAACCCTAGCTGATTTTTGCGTTGGGCAACCAAGTCACTCCAGGTCCGTTGTGGTTAGCCTCCGAGAGGTCCGTTTGGCCTGAAGCTGGGCTCGCTACACCCAAATAGATCTACCGCTCGAGTCCCTCGGTGTTCTAACTACCCATTCACATGATCTAAACCTCCTTACGTAATTCATACCGTATATAAAGTACTTGTAAACAAAGTAACATGTATTTCACCCCCGCAGTTAAGAAAACTGAAAACAGTTAGAGAAAAAGGGGGACATGAACTCACAGTGGATGCGTAAACTCTATCAAGCGTCTCTGAAGCAGTAAGCTGTGCAACGACCTACAAGTGCTAATTCTATTAGACGGACGGCCGTGCTTTAGCTTTACAGTTTATGTTTGCGGGAAATAGTTAGACAACTATTTCGTGTTACATTTTGTATATGCTTGATAGTTATCTTCCTTCCCAAGGATGGGGGATACAATACATGTGCGTAAGTTACGTTTTATCATTCTTGTGGTAATGTAATTACCGGTGTAACTTATATGTTTGTGTAAGCGTTCGCAAAGTTTTGGAATCATTAACGCTTGTAAATATTATTTTCATTCTAAAATAATATTTATGTATTTCACGAAATAATCATAAACAGTGTTGTGACAAATATATTTATCACGTTAATCTTTGTGAAAATCCCACCTCCGAATATTTAGTAAAATATAGTACTGGCGAAATTTATGTTTCAAAAGTATGCCCATAAATAGTTCTAACACTTGTTGTGTAAAAAAAGTCTAAGTGTTAGGTTTTTAGAAAATTTCGCCAGAGTTTCCTCTGTAACTGGAGGTGGCCACGCTTTCAAGCGTATCATTTTCTTTTAATAAATCAACTCAATCAACTTCTTTATTCAATCAAACAATTTCCGACACATCAAACTAGTCAACAAGTATGTATATTTGCATAATCGCATGAACTTGTAGTTTTTCCGAATCTATATTATAAATCCCATCTATATACGTAGATCTTTATATAAAGTAGCTTTAATCTTGTAAAAACCTCGTGTTTAGAGAAAACCGTCTTTACAACTTCTAGTAACAAGTGACAAATATACTTCTTTGTCGGATCTTTCCATTTCACGAGGGTCTACACACTTGTGGTTTATAAAATCATATTTATTAGTGCAAGATCCATCTTTTAGAAAAACATGATTTCTTTAAAGTGTGGTCTTTCAAAAATACCACTTGCGGATACGTAGATCCGATAGTTTTAAACACCATTTTACCGGTTAAATCACTTTTACACAAGTATAATATTTCACACAAGTTCATGTTTCTAAAATGTGGTAGTGTTTCACCTTTAACCCTTGTATCTATCAAAAACAAGCTTATGTGATGATACGTGATTTTACAAAGTCGGGTTAAACGAAGATTTGAGCTACCACATTATAGATCGGGTCACAATAAGCACAAATTTCAAGTCCTACGACTTTTACACAAGTTATATGCTATTAACCACCATTTTTGTGATTTTACTAGACTTCAAAGATCCAAAACGCGTGTTTACAATATTTAACCGACGAAAGTTCTTTTAACCACTTTAGATATGTGTAAAAACAAGTTTTAAAGGTTATACCTCTAGCTCAAGGCTAGGGAAGAGTTGTGACGAAAAACGCGTGGATAAAAGATAACGAGAGAGGTCCTTCGTGTTCCGCTTGCACCAAAGCTCCTTATACGCGATCCTTGAAGTGTGTATGTGCTTGGAATGATGGAAGCAAGAACCGAAATGATGATGGTGGTGTGGATGGGGTTCGGCCGAGAGCTAGGTGAGGGAGGGAGAGAGTAACTTTGTGTTGTGGTGTTTAGTGAATAAGCTCTTGTGGTTAGTGTGTATATATATAGGCAAGTTCAAGGTCCATTACCCATTGGTTAGTATGTTCACTAGATACTAGACAACATGATCATCCAAGATTACAAGGTACAAGGTGTTGCCCCCTAGGCAACCGAATCGGTTTGGGGGGGGGGGGGGGGTCCATGGTTCGATTTTAAGTAGCTAGTTAGGAGTTTAGTTAAGGTTAAATAGGTTAGGTTAAGTGTTAACCTTGTTAGTTGCGTACGACGCGTTATGACGGGTGTTAGGGTAACCAGGGACCCTAACTGGCTCAGAAAAAGAGTAATAATAAAAATAGTAAAGTTTTCATGTTCCGGGTAAAGTCCGGGTGTTCGGTTGGATAGTAATCCGTTAAAGTGTTACAAAAGACTTTAAAGTGTCGTTATTACATTTTAGTGACACATTTTGTTTTCCCGACACTTTAGAAAGTGTCTAGTAATATTTTCTCATTTCTGGCACTTTACTAGTCAGCTAGAAGCTGGTTAAATTATTAAAGTGCTGTGTTTGGTACTTAAAGTACGTTCTGGCACATCCGAATCAGTGTATCTTATCCCCTAGAGACGCGGTAACACAACCCTTATATCCTACACTCACTACCAGTGTAGTCAAAATATATGAGGCTCTTAACAGGCCTTGAGGCAGTATTTGCCTGATGCTGGTTATATCAGCATGTTCACTGTGTATCCGTTTAGTGCTACTGTGCTTTTTGTGCATCATGTTTGTCACTAGGGTTCAGTATGTAATCAATGTAGTGACAGCAATTAAAGTATGATGCAAGTAAGTGCATGTATCAGTATGCAGGTAGCAGTTTATCAGCTAGTTCAATCAAGCACAGTAATCAAGTAATAATTAATCATTAATTAAGTTGTACGGATACCTGGTTTTGTGCGGGTTGTCACAAAGGAATGCTCTAGGGTTTGCTGATTATGATTTCTAATTAAGGTTTCACGTATAAGAGGTTTATAATTGATTCTAGTGTGGGCCACTCCTGGGTCGAAAGCCCATATCCACGAAACCTCAAAGGGGGAGACGAAACCCCATGTTTCGTCATGATGGGCTTGACGAAACTCCTGGGTTTCGTGGTCAGGTTTCGTGGTCACAGTGGTGAGAACCAAATGTGTTAAGCATATTAACTCTTAGCCAAACTTTTAGTAGGTTTTCATTAGTTAACCAAACAATATAACAATACCTCAAACATATAACAATCATGCACAATTATAAAGCAAGCAAGTTATGCAAACACAATTGTGAACAAATAACGTGTAGAGGAAAGACCTTGAAAACTTGGGTTGTCACATCATCCCCAACTTGAAAGAAATTTCATCCCGAAATTTAGCACGTGGTTACTACGGAAGCTAGTTATGTTGCGTGTTTTCATGGTTTTCCTGGGGTGTCATATCATCCCCCCGTTGATTTGGAATTTCGTCTCGAAATTCCACAGTAGCTTCAGCCTCAGTAGTGGTTGCACTTTTCTCGAACAACTGGGGATACTTGAGTTTCATTTGGTCTTCTCGTTCCCAGGTAAACTCTGGGCCACGACGGGAGTTCCAACGAACTCGAACAAGAGGTATTCTGGTGCGCTTGAGAACCTTAACGTCTCGGTCAGTAATCTCTACTGGTTCTTCGACGAATCGCAGCTGATCGTCAAGAGTGAGCTCCTTGAGAGGAACTATGAGGGTCTCATCTGACAGACACTTCTTCAGATTTGACACGTGAAATACGTTGTGAACTCCACTGAGTTCTTCGGGTAGGTTCAGTTTGTAGGCCACTTTGCCTATTTTCTCTATGATTTCGAAAGGTCCGACATATCGCGGGTTGAGTTTGCCTCGTTTACCAAAACGAACTACACCTTTCCAAGATGAGACTTTGAGTAGTACTCGATCCCCAACCTGGAACTCGAGTGGTTTCCTTCGCTTATCAGCGTAGCTTTTCTGACGGTCACGAGCTGCCGCCATTCGTTGTCGTATTTGAGCAATCTTCTCGGTTTTGTCTACGACGAGTTTCGGGCCAGTTATTTGGCTGTCGCCAACCTCTGCCCAACAAAGAGGTGATCGGAACTTACGCCCGTACAACACCTCAAACGGAGCAGCCTGAATACTGGTGTGGTAATTGTTGTTATATGAAAACTCCACTAATGGGAGATGCCGTTCCCAGCCGTTACCAAAGTCGATAACACATGCCCAAAGCATGTCTTCAAGGGTTTGGATGGTGCGTTCCGACTGCCCATCTGTCACACCCCGACCACGTGGAACATACAAAACGTGGCGGAAACATCGGGGAGTGTTGTAACAGAATTAATTGTTTCAAATCCATGGCAATCGAAGTTTCATTTTATTGATTAAAAGTGTTACAATGTCTTAACAAACAAGGAAATACAACATAATTAACTAGTCTTGCATCTTTTATTGTCACTAAAGCCCAAGTCTGTCTATGTGTATCTTGTCCATCTTATGCAACAGTTCCTGAAAAACACATGTGAAAATATGGTACGTCAGCATAAAAATGCCTGTGAGATACATAGGTTTTGTGAAAATAAGATTCATGACTTATGATTGAGAAAATGTTTAGTCATGAACCTTGTTATTTGCTTTGTTTTGTAAATCATTTGAAAAACAATGAGTTCAGATGATATGTATAAATAAGTGAATAATGTATGGTTAAATGAATAACCATAGTAAAATGGATTTGTATAAGATAAGTTGTTTGTAAAACAATGTCTTGTGAAAAGTATGTTATTTGTATAAAATGTTATATGTCTCAAACTGAAATGATTCAAATAACGCTACAATATGTAATACCACACAAACACTTATATATAGGAAGTACCAGCGGCGTATCCACCATGTTTGTATCATATTACACACGCATCGTTACTTAATCACTTAATCAAACCAAACCAACCAATGTAAAATGTTCATGTCAAGATGTAAATCATGTCAAAATGTCTATGTCAAATATCCATGTCAAATGTCTATGTCAAGTATCCATGTCAAATGTCTATGTCAAATATCCATGTCAAATGTCTATGTCAAGTATCCATGTCAAATGTCTATGTCAAATATCCATGTCAAATGTCTATAGTCCAAAAGTAGTCAAGTAATGTATAACCAAAATGATATGTATGGTAAGTAAAATGTAGACTACTTAAACCATAAGTAGAAATGTACAAAACAAAGTATTGAAGTAAAACTTGGTTTAAATCAAAGTTATGTTTTGTAAGATATATGCATGCTATACTGAATATGAACATTTATGCGGTATTGTGAAAATTCATACATCCAAGCCTTGAGACAGACGGATAACTATGTAAAAGTGAGTTATCAAGAGAATATGTATTCGGATTCGGTCATTCCTTTCATCCCCTTTCCCTGGGATGTCCGGAACGGGATTTGTCAAGTCCTATGGTACCACTACCTACTAACGAACGGCATGATCGGTGTTAATGAATGTATAGTATAGTTTAAACAAACCAAATGTCATACCAAAATGTAAGCATGTTTTATGAAGATAATGTACCTAGTATGCTAGAGTAAACATACAGGGTAGAGCTGTAAAACAATGTGTCCATATGTTACTGGAACATATGCAACAGAGATGCAGTATAAAACAATGTACTAAGTATGCAAAGTCATCATACAAAGTAGAAAAGTCATGTAAAACAATGTACTAAGTATGCAAAGTCATCATACAAAGCATAGAACACCATGAAATCATGTACTATAAATGTACTAATGAACATAGCAAGTATATGATGTGAAAACAGGAAAGCACGAAAGTAACAAGTAGGCACATGTGTTTCACCCCAAAACAGTTTGGAAAACAGTAAAAGAGGGGTCTATGTACTCACTTGAGATTGCTCAGTAGTCCTTGAGTAACAACCAAACAATGCTAGAGATCGCGGAATATCAAACGGCACCTAATATAGGTAACTACATTAATAAACCGGACCTAAATCGGAAGACTGGGTAGCATTAGGGTTTGTAAACCAAACGAGTGTGGAGACTCGTGTGATATGGTTTAACAAAGCCTACATACTAAATGAAACCTAACATAACTGTCTACGACCCATTACGACCCGTTTGGGTAGCTTATGCTACTTTAACGTGTCGTGCGCGTGAAACGCGTTCGGACCGCCTAACTAGTCCTATGACAAGTATTATATGCCTAAACATGTTACATAATCAGTTACGTGACAAAAGTTTAGGTTACATATGCTAGATTACCAATTATGTATGAAAAGGGTATTCTGGTAATTTACCTAAGGCATATAAACTACCTATCATACAACTACTTAAACGTCGTGACCATAAGGTATAACCTCGGAAGGTTATTCCCTACACTATGGTCACCTAATGGGTTTGGTCGGATCCTAATGATCGACCAAACTGGGTCGGGTTCGAAGGTATAGGCGATTTATTAGATCGCCTACCCTACGACCCTAGACAACGTGGTAATCAGTGGGCATAGTCCCAAGGGACTATGACCAACGTGATTACAATCACGTTGCGAAGTTCAAACGAACTTCGCATTGACCATTACTGGTCAACGCAGAAAGTCAAACAAAGTTTGACTTTCAGACTCGATAAAACAATAAAATAAGGAAAAGAACGAAAGAATACTTACGAAGGGTCCAAGAATGGAAGGTTTGGATCCGAACACTCTCAGGTATGAAGTGTTAAACACGACAACTTAGAGAGCAAGTTCAGATTCAAAGGTGTGAGTTTTTGGTTGTGATGTTGGTTAGTATTTATAGGAAATGGTCCACCACTAGGATCGTTTCTTGGAAAAGGAGGCAATGATCAAAGCCGTACACTTGTCGGAATGTTATGGTGCCACAAATGCTCCATAACTTAGTGATTAAGCAAGTTGCAAACATGTGGTTGTGGTTAAACCTGCAGAAAACAGGCTGTTAAACATTGCACCTGGTCTGCAGACCCCATACGCATCGTATGGTATACATACCATACGCATCGTATGGTGCAAGTTTGGCAGAATTACAGTTTTGGTCCCTGAACTGTATTTTGGCCATTTTTGACACGTTTAAGGCCCGTTAACCCCATTTCAAAGCTCTAAAATGAAGTTAAAGTATAGGGAACTTAAAATGTGTTCAAAAATATCTCGGATGTCGGTTCGTTTAGCCGTACGAACGCGATGTTCGCTTAATTACGACGGAATGCGCACAAGCGCGAAAAACGATCCAAATGACGCGACGAATGGATTTTTCTTAAGGCGAACACTAAAATATAATGTAGTCATGCTTACATAAATTTTTAGATGTCCGGATGTATTCAGAACGTAAGTTATGCTCGAAAATGCAAACTTGTGCACTTTTTGACACTTTTAGTCCCTGAATGACACGAAAGTTTATTTTAGCATACCGAACACCTCAAAGCCTATTTCTAAGCTATGCAAAGGATATTTATGGCATGTTTAACTTATGTTCATGTTTCGGAAGGTCTGTTACAGTTCAAATTGGCATACTTTCGCAGTTTGTCAACTTTAGTCCCTGTAAGCGATTAAACTTTGATTTCACCACACCAAACCTTCCAAAACTTATAACTAAGTTATGTAAAGGTTATTTAAGGTATGTTAAGCCTATTTCACTTTTCCAGAGTGTTCGTTGGATTAAACTGGTTATATCTACACATCAGAGCGCGTATAACCCTCCAGAAAGCGATTTAGAGCTTGAAATCGAACAAGAGTTGATATGTGCTAACGATACACATATTTTTACAAATCCCAAGTATGAAATATAATATTTCATTGGTTTGGTATTTGTTTGATGGCCGTGAAGGCACAGGTGTTACACCATCCGTCTGTGGATGATATGCTGTGCTCATGTCTAAACGAGAGCCAAAGGACTTGTGCATAGCTTGCCACAATTCAGATGTAAAACGTGAGTCACGATCAGAAATGATGCAGGTTGGCACCCCGTGCCTTGATACTACTTCCTTTAGGTAGATGTCTGCTAGAGTAGAAAACTTATCCGTTTCCTTGATAGCCAGAAAATGTGCAGACTTGGTCAGTCGATCCACGATCACCCAAATGGTATCATTTCCGCGTTGAGATCTAGGCAGGCCAGTAACGAAATCCATGAAAATTTGCTCCCATTTCCATGTCGGTATCTCTAGTTGTTGAAGTAAGCCTGATGGTTTCTGGTACTCGATTTTGACTCTCGCATAAGTCAAGCATTTACTGACGTAGGTTGCTATGTTGGCTTTCATACTAGGCCACCAATACGTAGTCTTGAGATCGTGGTACATCTTATCCGAACCAGGATGTACCGAGTAACGAGACTTGTGTGCTTCATCCATCACAAGCTCACGTAGATTTCCATACAATGGAAACCAGATGCACCCTGTCACGTAATAAGCGCCGTCTTCCTTTTGCTCTAACCATTTCCTCAATCCTCGCAAGGACTCAGCCCTGGTATTTTCTTCTTTCAATGCTTCAATCTAAGCATCTCGTATCTGAGCGGGAAGGCTAGAGTGGATGGTACGCTGTAATGCACATACACGCTTAGGTTTAGACTCCTTCCGGCTGAGGGTGTTGGCCACAACATTGGCTTTGCCTGGATGGTACTTGATTGCGCATTCATAATCATTCAGGAGTTCGACCCATCGACGCTGTCGCATGTTCAACTCCTTCTGTTCGAAGATATGCTGGAGACTCCTGTGATCGGTATAAATGGTGCACTTGGTACCGTACAAGTAATGCCTCCATATCTTGAGTGCAAAAATAACAGCTCCCAGCTCCAGATCGTGAGTAGTGTAGTTCCTTTCGTGAACCTTAAGTTGGCATGATGCATAAGCAATGACTTTATCCCGTTGCATCAACACACAACCAAGTCCTTGGATTGACGGGTCGCAATAAACCACAAAATCATCAGTGCCTTCAGGTAACGAGAGGATAGGTGCGCTACAAAGTCTCTCCTTTAAGTGCTGAAACGCAGATTCCTGTGCATCACCCCAACGATAGGTAACACCCTTCTGAGTTAGTGAAGTGAGAGGTTGCGCAATCTTTGAGAAATCCTTGATAAATCTTCTGTAGTAACCCGCCAAGCCCAAGAATTGGCGGATCTCAGTTGGTGTATGGGGCTCAGGCCAGTTCTTCATCAAGTCAACCTTGGATGGATCCACATGAATCCCATCCTCGTTTACCACATGACCTAGGAAATGGACTTCACGAAGCCAAAAGTCGCATTTCGAAAACTTAGCATACAGCTGCTCTGTTCGAAGAAGTTCCAGAATAAGTCGCAGATGCTGCTCGTGCTCCTCCTGACTCTTAGAATAGATCATAGATGTCGTCGATGAAAACAATAACGAACTTATCCAAATAGGGTTTGCACACTCGGTTCATGAGATCCATGAAGACCGCAGGTGCGTTTTGTAACACCTGTGCCTCCACGGCCATCAAACAAATACCAAACCAATGAAATATTATATTTCATACTTGGGATTTGTAAAAATATGTGTATCATTTGCACATATCAATTCTTGTTCAATTTCAAACTCTAAATCGCTTTCTGGAAGGTTATACGCGCACCGATGCGTAAATATAACCAGTTTAATGCAACAAACACTCCGGAATAGTGACATAGGCTTAACATACCTTAAATAACCTTTACATAACTTAGAAATAAGTTTTGAAGGCTTTGGTATGGCAAAAACAAGCTAAATCGCTTACAGGGACTAAAGTTGACAAACTACGAAAGTATGCCAATTTGAACTGTAACAGACATTCCGGAACATGGCCATAAGTTAAACATACCATAAATATCCTTTACATAGCTTAGAAATAGGCTTTGAGGGGTTAGGTGTGCTAAAATAAACTTTTGGGTCATTCAGGGACTAAAAGCGTCAAAAGTGCACAAGTTTGCATTTTCGCGCATAACTTACATTCTGAATACATCCAGACATCCAAAAATTTATGTAAGCACTATAATATTTTATTTTAGTGTTTGGCATAAGAAAAATCCATTCGTCATGCCTTTTGGATCGTTTTTCGCGCTTATGCGCATTCCGTCGTAATTAAGCGAACATCGCGTTCGTACGACCAAACGAACTGACATCCGACATATTTTTGAGCATGTTTCATGTCCACAATGTTTAGACATCATTTTAGGGCCTTAAAGTTGGCTTTACGGGCCTTAGAAGTGTCGGAAATGGCATAAACACATAACAGGGACCAAAACTGTCATTTCTGAAAGATGTTTGCTTATACATCGAATCTAGTCCTTCCCACTTGTTGCACATGGTTTTGGGAATCTATGGGCTGGTATTTTGGGCACATGGTATTACAATACCATGGGTGCTAGTGTATGGCCAAGATTGAAGCACTTTTTCCAAGAAACGATCCTAACGGTTCGGGAAATCCTATAAATACCCCACCCCCCATGCTTCATAATCACTAGAATTTTGATCTTAGAAACTCTAAGTTGAAACCATTGTTTCATACCTGAGATTCTCGGATCGAAATTAGCATTCGGGGACCCTTCGTAAGTATTCTTTCGTTCTTTTATTGCTTTTCGAGTCTTTCGAGTCTGAAAGTCAAACTTTGTTTGACTTTCTACATTGACCAGTTATGGTCAATGCGAAGTTCGTTTGAACTTCGCAACGTGAGTGTAATCACGTTGGTTATAGTCCCTTGGGACTATGCCTACTGATTACCACGTTGTCTAGGGTCGTAGGGTAAGCGATCTAATAAATCGCTTATACCTCGAACCCGACCCATTTGGTCGATCATTAGGATCCGACCAAATACATTAGGTGACCATAGTAGGTAGGGAATAACCTTCCGAGGTTATACCCTATGGTCACATCGTTTGAGTAGTTGTATGATAGGTAGTTTATATGCCTTAGGTAAATTACCAGAATACCCTTTTCATGTATAATTGGTAATTAAGCATATGTAACCTAAACCTTTGTCACATAACTGATTATGTAAACACGTTTAGGCATATAAATACTTGTCATAGGACTAGTTAGACGTCTCGAACGCGCTTTGCGCGCACGACGCGTTAAAGTAGCGTATGTTACCTTAATGGGTCGCGATGGGTCGAAAGCACTTAGGTTTGGTTTCATTGTAGTATGTAGGCCTTGTTAAACCATATCATATGAGTTCCAATACTCATTTGGTTTACCAAGCCTCATCCTATCCGATCTCCCGATTTAAGTCCGGTTTATTTATATAGTTTTAGATTGTCGACTGATTCCGTGCTCTCTCTAGCTTTGTTTGGTTGTTGTTCAAGACCTCTAAGCATTCTCAGGCGAGTACATTATTCCCCTATTTTACTGCTTTCAATTGTTTTGGGGTGACTCATATGTGCTAAATGTTTTCAAGGCTTTAACGATGATAACAAAACGATTTTCGATGTTATAACGATGGTTTCTAAAACGATTAAGACGATTTATACAAAACTAATAACGATTTCGATAATGTGAACAAACTTGTTGGTTGGGTTACATAACAAATGACATTCATTAGCAATGATCAAGCCGACCAGTATTAGGTTATGGTACCATAGGATCTGACAAGTCCCGTTATTTACTACACCCGTAGTTATGTGTGGGTGTTGTGGGTAGCGACTGAATCTGTAATTGTTAATTTACTCTTTGGTAAGGGTTTATTAATGCGAGTTGTTAATTTACTCTTTGGTAAGGGTTTATTAATGCGAGTTGTTAATCTATCCTTTGGTAAGGGTTTATTAATGCGAATTGTTAATCTATCCTTTGGTAAGGGTTTATTAATGCGAGTCAAGAAGGTTTGAATGTTATTAGCGAGACGACCATTTAAGTAGTTTCACGACTTAAAACGAATTTAACGATCGGGTAAACAATTGGTTTTCACACGATGTTTTAACGATTGGGTAAACGATTGGCTTCAAAGCGATATACGATTGGGTTTTGGTTATACATATTACATGATTTACATTGGGCATGAACATTACTTTGGTGGTTTGGTTTGACTAAGTGATTAAGTAACAATGCGTGTGGAATATGATACAAGCATGGTGGATACGCCGCTGGTACTTCCTATATATAAGTGTTTGTATGGTATTACATATTGTAGCGTTATTTGAATCATTTCAGTTTGAGACATAGAACATTTTATACAAGTAACATACTTTTCACAAGACTATTATTTACAAACAACTTATCTTATACAAACTCATTTTACATGGTTATTCATTTAATCATGCATTATTCTCTTATTTATACATATCACTTGAACTTATTATTTTTCAAATGATATACAAAGACAAAGCAAATTACAAGGTTCATGACTAAACATTTTCTTAAAACAGAAGTCATGAATCTTATTTTCACAAAAACCTATGTACTCGCCAGCATTTCTTTGCTGACCTCGTTTTCACATATGTTTCAGGTATTGTTGAATGATATCGATTGATAAGATGCATGCTCACATAGGACTGGACAAGGCCTTAGTGACTCAATAACAATGATAGATTATGTTTAAATTGTGTATTTAGATTTCCAGACGATGTAATTATTCAATGTTTAATAAAATGAAACACTTTTGATATCCATGGTTATGAAACATTAATTCTGTTGCAACACGCCCCGATGTTTCCGCCGCGATTTGTTGTTTTACGCGGTCGGGGTGTGACACGTTTGTCAGCCCGAAAGGCATAACCAGAAACTCATAGTGCCCGTAACGAGTCTTGAATGCTGTTTTGGAGATGTCCTCATCTTGGACTCTCAGCTTATGATAACCCGATCTCATATCAATCTTTGAGTAAAAGCTCGACCCTTGCAACTGGTCGAACAAGTCGTCAATACGTGGAAGAGGATAACGATTCTTCACGGTCACCTTGTTGAGTTCGCGATAGTCAATACACATTCGGAAGGTACCCTCTTTCTTCTTCACAAATAAGACTAGAGCTCCCCAGGGCGAAGAGCTAGGACGAATGAAACCATTGTCCAAAAGCTCTTGTAGTTGGGTGGAAAATTCCTCTAATTCTGATGGAGATAAGCGATAAGGTGCACGAGCTATTGGTGCTGCTCCAGGAGCTAGCTCGATTTGAAATTCGACCTGGTGATGAGGCGGAAGACCAGGTAATTCCTCGGGAAATACCTCAGGAAAATCGCGTACAATAGGAATGTCTTCTATCTTCTTCTCTTTCGTGGAGGTGTTAGTAACAAGGGCTAGAATAGCAGTGTGGCCCTTTCGCAAACACTTCTGGGCCTTAAGGAAATAGATGATGCCTACGACTGCACCACTCTTCTCACCGCGAATCACGAGGGGTTCTTCACCAGAACGAGGAATGCGAATGATTTTCTCCTTGCAAAGAATTTCCGCTTGGTGTTGAGATAACCAATCCATCCCAATAACAACGTCGAAGCTACCAAGAACGATAGGAATGAGGTCGATAGAGAAAGTCTGATCAGCAAAAACAAGATTACAACCCTTAACTATGTGTGTGGCCTCTAAACTTTTACCGTTTGCTAGTTCTACAATGTGCTTGGTGTTCAAAAGTGTTGGAGTACGCTTAAGCATCTGACTAACTTTTAAGGACACGTAGCTAGTATCGGCACCCGAATCAACTAAAACAGTAACATAGAAGTCATCTAGTAGGAACTTACCCATCACAACATTTGGATCGTTCCTTGCATCTCCCTGACCAATCACAAAAACACGTCCCTTGGCATCGTTGCCATTATTGTTACCCCCATTGTTGTTCCCATTCCCTTGGTTGTTGTGGTTGTTCTGGTTCTGATTCAACTAGGGACAGTGTCTCTTGAAGTGACCCTCATCACCACACTGAAAACATCCCTTATTACCCTGTTGTTGCTGCTGCTGATTCTGTGGAGCTTGTGGCTGCTGTTGACGATTCTGATTCACGGGACGTGAGCTCCTGCAATCCTTGGCTTCATGACCAAGCTTGTTACATCTCTGACAACGACCCTTGTTGCACGGCCCGTTGTGGTGCAAATTACATCGATTGCACTTAGGGTGATTTCCCCTGTATCCACCCTGACCCTGATTCTGATTACCTGAAGATTGCTGACCAGGGCTCTTGAAGTCGTCAGTCCTTCGCTGTTGAGACTGAGACTGAACCGAAGTAGAACCCTTGCTCGAATTTCCATCCCACTTGCGCTTGTAGTCGCTTGGAGCATCCGAAGTAGCTGTAGCACTAATACATTTGGGCAGCCTATTTTGCTCAACTACCTGATCAGGGAGACAGTGGGCTAGCTGTATGACCTGCTGGATAGTACCAAGGTTAGCCGCAGTCACATGGCTCTGAATTTTTGGCACCAGACCCTTGAGGTACAGCTCGATACGCTTGATAGGAGGATCTACCATAGTTGGACACAGTGCAGCCAGCTCGTTCGATCTCTTCGTGTACGCCTCTATCTCAGACCCCGTCATCTTCAAGTTATAAAACTCTACTTCCAGCTTGTGAATGTCGTCGCGATGACAGTACTCCTCCTTGATCAGATCTTTGAAGTCGTTCCATGGGGTGGCATTAGCAGCTGCCAACCCTAGCATTTGTACTTGCGTGTTCCACCATGTCAACGCAACACCTTCGAGTGTTCCAGTAGCAAGTTTCACCCTACGAACTTCAGGGCATTCACACATCTCGAAAACGGATTCGATCTTCTCGAACCAGTGGAGAAGACCTACCGCTCCTTCTGTACCACTGAAGGTACTAGGTCGACAGTCCATAAAGGTCTTGAACGTACACACGGGAGGCTGAGCATGTTGACCTGTTGCGCGAGAAAGAAAAGACAAAGTTAAGCACAAGAGTTGGTTCGCGAGAGTAGGATCTAAACATCCTAGGATAGGGCGGAATGGCAGGTTATACCTCCTGCAGGGGCTGCTGCAAGTGTCTCAGCAACTCGTTCATTGATAAGATTCGTCAGCTGGGCTTGAGTCAAGTTCAAACGTCCACTCATGATCTTCACATCAAAGAAAGGTATAAGTGAGAGAAGTGTTGTGAAAGTGCATAAGTGTCTGATGACAGAAGAGAGTAAGCACCCAGGTTTTCAAACATCAATTGTTATGCTAACTAAGCATACCATGATCAATGCACTATGTAAACTAACAGATAGGCAACATAAACACAAACCATATCACCTATAATGTTGAGTCTTGCACGTGGAGCAAAGCGTCGTTGTGGATCGTTGAGCACTGTACAGGTTATAGTCTGGTTTTGTCAAAAAGTTTTTCCCTTTTTAAAACCAAGTTCACTATAACCAATGGCTCTGATACCAATCTATCACACCCCCAAATTCCACAAGCAGAGTATCACCGAAGGAGGCGAGACTGACCAGGATCAAGCCACCAATCATATTGAATGATATAATAAAGTAAATAAAAGTCCAACCACACAATATAATTGGTGTTCAAAAACAGTTTAACAAGTCTAAGTAATCAGCGGAAGCAAGTAGTTCAAAACCCAAATCATAAGTTAAAAGTGTTTAAGTTCATCATGAACACTCAATATCCATGCTCCACAACGACACCTCCCATGCAAGCTCCAGCTAAGTACCTATCGACCTACAAGGCATGTAACAACGAGTCAACAACAAAGTTGAGCGAGTTCACAGTTGGTTGTCCAGTTTAAAGTTGTTTTCAAAAACCATAAGTTCATTTGAAAACCAGTAGTTAATTAGTTCCTTGTTTCCCAAACCATAACCAGTGGGGGCTACCCCATGTTGTAAACCACTAGACCGTTACCATATCGACAACTGACTGAGGAAGTTGTGCCCTACGTCAATGTCTATCATCATTGACTAAGTGCCCAAATCCATTAGTACACGTCCGTCCTACCGGCACGGTGTGAAGCTTGTCAACCCTAATAGCGCTATTAACTAATGACCCACTCGCCATTGGCCCGGCGATTAAGTCGATATAAAAATGAGGGACTTCATGATAAAGTTTTGTCTAGTAAGTTATATGTTGTCGTCCTTCCCAACCGAGGACGGAGGTACGTACTCTACCCAGCCGAGAATACGCAGGTTAAATGTAGTCGTCCTTCCCAACCGAGGACGGAGGTACATATTCTGTTAGAGGTGAACATGTAGGTTTCGTTTTAGCTTCTTAACCCATTCCCAACCCACCGGGAATCCCATGCCTTATAAAAGTGTGAACTCACCTCGGTTTGCTCGGTATGGTTAACTACTTGTTCACAAATAATTTCAGTCAAAGCCTATAGTAATAATACACACATAATCAGTTGACATCCACATTGTTCGCGCATAATTCATGTTCATAATGTGTATTCAGGCAACACTATCACATAGCGCTTAACAGTCATTCTAGTTCATATCAATTCACCATTCACATTTGTGTTTTGCATGCAAACCCATATTTCCTTAATCATGATCAACACCACAAACAGTCAATTAGTGAGCATTCAGGTTTCATACACAAGATAGACACAATCAGCTGTGAGTCAAACCCTGGGCGGCGAAACTCCAACGACAAAACACATAGGGTTTCGTCGAGATGTAACGTGGTGAAACCTATAGGGTTTCGTCGAGGTGCAATGTGGTGAAACCTCTAGGGTTTCGTCACTCATCATGTTTCGTCACACCTAAAGTTTCGTCGCCTCTCAATAGTTGGTGAATCAGTTACAGATTTACGTTGTTTCTGTTTTTCATTCTCCAGAACCCTAATCATCAGCGACGGTTTCACCACTACCATCAGTCATACAGTTATCGTCCAAACACAATAAACATTAACGCTGCTTATCATCATTCCAGATACATCTAGCATGGACCCTAGGTTACTGGATTATCATTATCACCTATTCATACACCGATTCTTTAAGTACAAATGAACAACGGATAACATACTATGTAAACATCAAACAGGAAACATAAGTTCTGGGCAGTAAATCATGGATGAATACAATCACAACATTAGATCTAGTTCAATAGTTTAGCAACAGGATATCAAACCCTAACTGATACAAAAAAGAGCACAACTTCTAGCAATCCCCTAGGTTCACAACAGATTACAATTATTGCATAATAATCATCAACAAGGAATCAAGCAGATTTAGTCGATTAATCTTCCCGCATACTAACCGGTTGTAAGACGAGACTAGCAAGAATTCGGGGAAGATGATGGTTGCCGTCGCTTGCAGGGTGAGAAAAGGAATGCTCTAGGGTTTACCGTTTATGCTTTCTAATTAAGGTTTCACGTATAAGAGGTTTATAACTGATTCTAGTGTGTGCCACTCCTAGGCTGAAAGCCCATATCCACAAAACCTCAAAGGGGGCGACGAAACCCCATGTTTCGTCGTGATGGGCTTGACGAAACTCCTGGGTTTCGTGGTCAGGTTTCGTGGTCACAGTGGTGAGAACCAAATGTGTTAAGTATATTAACTCTTAGCCAAACTTTTAGTAGGTTTTCATTAGTTAACCAAACAATATAACAATAACTCAAACATATAACAATCATGCACAATTATAAAGCAAGCAATTTATGCAAACACAATTGTGAACAAATAACGTGTAGAGGAAAGATCTTGGAAACTCGGGTTGTCACGTCATCCCCAACTTGAAAGAAATTTCGTCCCGAAATTTAGCACGTGGTTACTGCGGAAGCTAGTTATGTTGCGTGTTTTCATGGTTTTCATGGGGTGTCACAAAACGTCATCCATGAACACGGTTAACGAATTTGGCGAGATGAGGTTCACACATACCATTCATGTGATTCATAAGGCTGCTGGTGTGTTGGGTAACTTGAATGACATGAACAGAAAATCGTAATGGCCGTACTACGTCTGTAATGGCGTGTTAGGAACATCTTCCCTTGGGTCTTCCTTCTGGAGACAGTCCGATCTTAGGTCGATTTCCGAATAGAAGCTTGATTCCTTGCTGCGTTTACGGTAGTCGATACTCGTGCGAAAGGACTCGCCCTTCCTTTTCTCAAATAGAGCGAGGGCTCCCCAAGGCGAGAAGCTAGGTCAATTATAACCCCTACCCAGTTGTTCCTGAAGTTGATTAAACAGTTCTTGTAACCTTCCTGGTGTGAAACAATAGGAGGGGGTACTAGAAATCAGGGTTGCTTCTGTCATGATTCAAATCTGATATTCCATCTGACGTTGGGGGGGGGGGGGGAAGGTAAACCTAGAAGTTCTTCGGGCTGCATACCGGAAACCAGTGATAGTGTAGTAGGGTAGCTGAAACGCTGCTAGACTTCCCTTTTCGAAGTGATACTGACATTCAGTGAATTTCCATCTTGGAGGGATATACATGCGATTTTTATCTTTACAAAGGTTTCTGCTCGATGCTTGGACTACCAGTCCATACTGACGACTACATCAAAACTTCCAAAAGTAACGGGGAAAGAGTCAATGTCGAACACATGACCTAAAGTTTGAGTTTGCACCCTAAGCGAACGTGTGAGGCTTCAATTGGCTTGCCATCAGCCACTTTTACAACGTGTCTGACTTCAATAGGTATCGGGGTTGAACAGAACAGAGACGAAATGATTAGTTACCAAAACGTACAGTCCACCATGTTGCTATTATACCTGGCGTCGTCCACGCCAATCCTAATTGCTCTTCCATGAGCACCCCTTCCAGTGTCGTTGTTATCGTTACGAGGATTCCCAACACTGTCATTGTTCCCTTGGTTGTTGACGTCTTGACTTAACAACGGCCAATCCTTGTCAAAGTCACCTTCATTTCCATACTGAAGGTTATGATTGCGAATACCTTGTTGTTACCGTGGCCATTGCCCCTAATGCTGTTGCTTCGTGAACAAATCTCTGCGATCTTTCACCAAAAGAATCCACCTTTTTTGCATTCCTTGACATATCCTAGGGTACTGCCCAAAGCGCTAGAAATTACACATCCCATATTCTGGTCGATTATCAGTGGTTATGCCCTGAGTGATTCATAAGGGTTGGCTCCCAAAGGTTGCTGACTAGGGTTAGGGACTCGATTGAAGTCAGTCTGCGAGTGTTCATTGTCGGTAAGCAGGGTCGTCCTAATACTAGGGTTGGTAATGTATCACGCTCATCCTCTTGTCCCTCGATCTTGCCAGGTGATTGGATAATACACGGTGTGTTGCTAGAGAATTGCAGAGGTGACCATACTTCTGAGACGTTAATTCGTTGAGTTCAAGTAAACGAGAAAAGTGAGGAAAGTACAGACCAAACATTCGACGCTTCGACAACTAACTTAGAGATGCTCGCACTAGCACCTAGCATTCCTATACAGTTCACCAGACATTCAGATATGTGTTCAGGAAACACTCATAATCATCGAGATTTGTAAGGATTCAGAAGGAATTGAAAGGATCACATTCGAGTAGGAGACAGTCATCGCTAAGACTCCTATATACTGTTGTGTTTTTCACTAGGTCGGACAATGGAACAGAACCCCTTTCACATTCGCTAAGCCTCACTGGGACTCACATGCACTCCACATTTTTATTATGTGTGCACCCATAATAATACTGTGATTTGCATGCTCATCTCATTTCCTCCTAACTCATGTTAAATGGTTCCTCGAACTCAAATGTCAAACAGAGGTTGTCAAAATGACAAGATCACAAAAATCTAAGGATTACGACATACTAACGACGCATCATAATGTAAACAAGCAATTCATGAAATAATGTGATGTGCGTAAAGTGTGATATATATTTAAGTATATTTTAAGCCCTTTTTACACGTTAGTCAAGTTTTAAATTTATAAAACACGATATTTTACTAACACCAAACACACATATGGGCAAGTGCACCCATCATGAGCGTAGTATAGTGCTGGTAAGATACCGAGGTCGTCCAAGGACACAAGAGCTTTTAGTACCGGTTTATCCTCAACGTCTAATCAAATCAAAAGTTAGAAAAAATGTTTTAAACTAGAAAAATATAAACTAACTAAAATGCTGAAAAATAAAATAAAAGTAAAAACAGATAGACAAGATGAATCACTTGGCCCCGACTCGTGTTTAGTGTAACCTTTGATTATTTCCGCACTTTTGCACTTTTTAAGAGATTATCTTAGTTATTGTAGTAGGCCCCTCTTTTGAAGGTGATGTTACCCTCAACCCAGTAGTTTGAGTCAGCAAGGATACAATCCTAAAGGGTCGGATTATTGAAAGATAATTAATTAAGTTATTAATGCATATTATGGTAGGCCCCTCTTTTGAAGGTGACGTTACCCTCGGCTAAGTAGTCTGAGTCAGCAGGGATACAGTCCTAAGTAGCCGGGTTAAAGTATTAATAGTAGCTTACATATGAGGGGATCAAAGAGTTTGGACCCCCGCCATCCAATACCGGTGGGTATTGAAGAAGAACCTACTAAATTTGACCCAGGTCCTTGCAGGATCTATACACTGAACAAGGCAAGACTCTTACCAAACCGTTCCCTTAACCCCCGACCAGGTAGCTAACATATCTCCATAAAGACCGTGGAGATATGAATGGTGAAAATCTTTTATTTTATATAGACAGTAAAATAATGCCAAGACACCACGGACAAACGATAAGGAAGAATCACCTTCAACATAAGAAACCAGTTATTAAAGTCATTAATACATAACCAAGTAAAAAGTGCGAAAAGATTAAAAATAGAAAAGTATTACACTAGACACTTGTCTTCACCAAGTGATGTAAGAGACTTAGGCAAACATGGCCTTTGATTGTCAAGAACTCTTACGATCAAGTGGTGTTGTGATGGTGGTGGGTGGTGGGTGAAGTGTGAGAGAGGTGGTGTGCCAAGGGATGGTTTGCAAATGAGCCAAGCACCCCTATTTATAGGCTGAACAGAGACTCGGGCACGGCCCCGTGTCCATTGGGCACGTCCCCGTGTCCACCTTCCTTCTCTTTCTTCATTAATTGCAGTTTGTCTGCATTAGTTGACCACGCCCTCGTGTCCGCTGGGCACGCCCCCGTGTGCAGAAGCGTATCTGTACTATCAAGATTTCCCTAGATTATGCGAATCTTAGAGTTGACCACAGCCCCGTGTCCGCTGAGCACGACCCCGTGGTGGCTGATAGAAGCTTCTACAGCTTTGTCTTTTCTGCTGACACTTGGGCACGCCCCCGTGTCACTGAGCACGGGGCGTGTTCAGCCTTCTGTTCTCTTGTTTTGCTTGGGAAAATGCTGTCGGGGAGGCTGGGCATGCCACGTTTGTTCCTTTTCTTGTATTTATGTTAGATTTAGCTACCGTTTTGCTTCTTTTGTTCATTTGAGCTCATTTAATCCCGAAAATACAAAAGGAAGACAAAAACACACTTTTTCCAACATTAGTACTAAAAAAGGGTTAGTTTTATGCCACAATTGATGTAATTTATTTGTTGCATTTTGCGCACATCAAATACCCCCACACTTGAATCTTTGCTTATCCTCAAGCAAAACTCTTTATAATGTGGCTTTACACTCCCAAATGGAATGGGTAGAAGAGAAGGTTTTTGGGCTTGTCGTAGAGTGTCGGGATTTCCAAGATTCTTTATTAAGTTTTATTTTTATTTATTTACATTCCTATTCGTCATGATTTATTTAAAACATTACATAAGATAAATTACTTATTAGGGCATAACATGCCTTTTTAAAATTCCATTTATATACAAGTTCACATACCTCACGGGGGATCACTCAACACTCGGCAGAAAATGTATTTTAGTGGATCACTCGAGAGCGGCATGGAACTTACTCCTACCATAGGCTTGCCAAGCAATCAATCCTCCTCCTTTTTAACTATATACCTTTGTAAATATCAAGAGGACTTTTGGGTGAAGGGTTAGGCTTGGGTTAAAGGTAGGTGGTTGAGTTAGTGGTTAGTAAAAGGGCGAAAGGCGTAAAAAGCGTCGTTTTCGTAACACTTTTTATTTTTGAAGTTTTTTTTTTATTTTGATGAAGCTTTTATTCAAACAATGTTATTTTTGATAAACTTGTTTGTTTATTTCTCTTGTGCTTCATCATCATAATTTTTTTTTTGAAAGTCATAAGAAAAACCGAGCTTTTTACTAAAACAAAGGGTTAAAAATAAAAAAAAAGGGTTTTGGTGGGTGAAAGGCTTTTTGTTTTGGGTTATGAAATGAAAAGGTTTAGGCTCAAAGGGGTTAACTAGGGGGATTTTGGGTAGGTGGTAAAAAAAAAAAAGAAAAATAATGGTGTAGAAATAAAAAACGGGTTAGTCCTAATGCCTCCGTCATTTACTTACTTGGGTTTAAGTTTGTAAGGACCAGGAATGTATCGTCGTGGCAAGTTCTAGAGTCGTGAGAACCAAGCGGCTATTCACACAAGAAACGAAAAATGAGTATTTAGTTTAAAGATATATATTTGTATGCTCAATAAAGGCTCAAAACTCACTTTTTGTAGGAATGGGTTTTTATGTGATCAAGTATATATAATCAAATTTTAACTAAACTTGTCATGACGTTTCATAATTTTCTTATGTTGGTTCTTTTTATCACGACGCTATCGGTTGTAAATTTGTAAAAATATAACCTTTTTAGAATTTGAAAATCCTAAGTTAAACCTAGACAAGTAAAAAAAAATGAAAATTTTTGAAAAAAAATTGGGGTGATTAGGGGTTCCAATAGAGTTTTGTGTAAGGCTTGTGAATAGGACTTGCAAGATTCAAGGTTTTAGCATCCCCCCACACTTAAATTACACATTGTCCTCAATGTGTCCCAAAAAAAAGTTTTTAGGTTGATTGAATGTGTAAAAAGGTGTGAAAAGCAAAAATTTTATGTTACTGGGCGTCTGGACACGGCCCCGTGGTGTCCGAGCACGGCCCCGTGTTCAAATCGCCAGTAACAGAAATTGTCAAAAAGAAACAGAAGCCTGGGCACGGGGGCGTGTTCATTGAGCACGCCCCGTGTCCAGTTACCTGAACTGGGCATTTCCTGCAGATGGTGCAGCACGGGGCCGTGTTGGGCGGGCACGGCCCGTGCTGAACTTGCTGTAATGAAGAAAAATTTGTCGGGTGGCCCTGTTTTCGTGCATGGGGTGCTGGTTCACTTTCCCTTGGTTATCCTCCACCATCCGAGTGTGTTTTATCCATTACAACATCATCCAAACACCAAAATTAGCTAAAACCATCATTCATTAAATCATAGAGAGAATTACATAATAATCCTAAAAGTTAAAATTCTAGATAAATAGGTCAAAGAAGCACAAGAAATCTAAACCAAGAAGTTCTAGCTTAAAATTTATTTTACTAGCAAAATTTCCAAAGAGATAATTTATAACATCTGTGCTTATTATCATTGTGAACAGTTCTATTATCAATAAAACAATGTTATTTGATCCCAATGTTTGTTTGGTTGTGTTTTACATTTTTCATGTTTTGACTTTTATTCAATTTCAAACTCTATATCGCTTTCTGGAGAGTTATACGCAAACTGGTGCATAAACGTAACCAGTTTAATGCGACAAATACTCCGGAACATCAACATATACTTAACATACCTTAAATAACCCGTACATAACTTAGAAATAAGTTTTGAAGGCTTTAGTATGGCAAAAACAAGTTAATTCGCTTACAGGGACTAAACTTGACAAACTGGGAAAGTATGCCAATTTGAACTGTAACGAACACTCCGGAACATGACCATAAGTTAAACACACATTAAAGGGGGTAATCAAGTAAGGCATACACATATTATTATATTGAAGATCAAGACCCAATATGTATCTCAGGTCTGAGGATACTATGATATTCTCCTTTACTCAAATTTACTTATGATCAATCACAAATGATTCCATGCAGTAATATTTGAGAGCGAGTCAGTCCAATATTTGTATCCCACAAATATCTATGAACCTTGGCAGCAACGCCTTGCTCTATATTCATACTTCATGAATATCTACCAATCCAAGTTCATAATAGTCTTACATTCATATTTGTTCCCACAAGTATGATCGACTACGGACATTTAGAATAAGTAACTTATTCACGGATTTAAACATGCTAATATGGAACATAACTCAAAATACCATAATGAGTTATAATAACAGTTGTTCCAATATCCAAATACAAAATAGATCAAATCCAATCACTAGAATATCGAAGTCCTAAGGCACAAGTATGACCCTTTCATGCTTTGCCCTTTCAAGGAGCTTCGTGAGTGGATCCGCAATATTTTGATCAGTGTGAACTTTGCGAATACATATCTTTTCCTTTTTCAACTTCATCCCTTATGTAGTTGAAACTCCGCTCAATGTTCCTAGTCTTTTGATGTACACGAGGTTCCGTGATTTAAGCAATCACACCATCGTTATCACAAAGATCTCTAGGGGTCCTGAATGGTAGGGACTACCCCTAGATCGGCAATAATTCAAGTGGCAGATCCATATGAATTATCTCAATCAATGAAGCGGCGATGTATTCTGATTCTGTAGTGGACAATGCTACCCTGTTTGTGATCGAGAACCATCTTGATCAGTTTGAAAACATGTATCCATGTAACCCCTTACAACGAATTCCGAGACTCGCATCCTTGTAACCCTTTTACAACGAGTTCTTTTCACCAGATCCGTATATTAGAAACATATCCTTAGTCCTTCTAAGGTATTTCAATATATATATATATAACAGTCACCCAATGACTGTTGCTTACTGGTATCTTTTCGTCATGCCTAAAGCGCATGACATGTCCGTTCCAGTGCATATCATTACATACATTATGAATCCTATAGCTATCGCATATGGGATTCCTTTCAATCTTTCTTGCTCATCCTTTGAGCTTGGACATTGAAACGTTTTCAATATTGTCCTCTCTTTGAATAGGTACCAAACCTTTCATAGAGTTCTTCATCTTGAACCTTTTCAAGACTTTGTCAATGTATGCACTTTTGTTTAAACCTATCTAGCGCCTTGACCTATCCTTATAGATCTTTATTCCTAAATATAGGCGACTTCACCAAAATCCTTAATGGAAAAATAACTTTCAAGCCAGGCTTTTACACCCTCCAAGGTTGGAATGTTATTTCCAAATAGTAGAATGTCATCGACATATAATACAAAGAAAGTAATAATGCTCCCACTAGCCTTCTTATTCACACAAGCTTTATCAACGTTTTTGATGAATCCATATTCCCTAATCTCTTCATCAAAACGGTGATTCCAACTTTTAGATGCTTGTTTCAATCCATAGATTGATATCTTTAACTTGCATACTTTGTTAGGATGTTTTTGAATCGACAAAACCTTCAGGCTTAACTATATAGACATCTTCCTCAAGATATCTATTAAGGAAAGTCGTTTTTGAGATCCATTTGCCAAATCTCATAATCATATTGTGCAAGTATGGCAAATGATATCCTAGTTGACTTTAGCATCGCCA
The DNA here is from genome assembly GCA_030545235.1 of Helianthus tuberosus. Classification (NCBI taxonomy): domain Eukaryota; kingdom Viridiplantae; phylum Streptophyta; class Magnoliopsida; order Asterales; family Asteraceae; genus Helianthus; species Helianthus tuberosus. The sequence goes on along the minus strand of CM060426.1, from coordinate 42,818,562 downwards.
CGGGCGAGAAGGTCTCATCATAATCAACCCTTTGAGTTTGAGTGAAACCTTTTGCTACAAGTCTCGCTGTACAAGTATCCAAGTTACCATGCATATCGGTTTCCTTCCTGAAAACCCACTTACTTCCAACCATTTTGGAGTTAAGAGGTTGCATAACCAATTCCTATACTTGGTTGTTATACATGGACTGCATCTTTACGTTCATGGCTTCAAGCCATTTGTCATAATCGGATTTTGACATTGTATCATGGTATGTGGTATGTTCACCCGAATCTACTACGTAGCATCCATTCATGAAAGATCCATATCTTTTAGGTGGATTACTAATTCTACCAGATCTGCGAACGTATTGTGTGTGTTGATCAACCACTTGATCATTTTCTACAACCTCTTGTTGAGTGCTAGTATCAACCAAACGTGTATCGGCTTTTGGTTCCTGATCCTCATCAAGTTCCATTGTTCTACTAGTTCCTTCCATTAGGAACTTGTCTTCCAAGAACTTTTCCTTTCGAGCAACAAATACTTTTGCTCTGTTGGATCGTAGAAATATCATCTTTAGGATATCCTACGAAGATACACTTAGTGGATCGTACTTCCAACTTGTTTGGGGTGTATTGCTTCACATAAGCTTCACAACCCATACTTTTAAATATGATAATGATGGAGCCCTTCCATGTCATATTTCAAAAGACGTTGTATCCACTTTCTTGGTTTGGGCCATATGGGCCACGGAGAGCAAAGCGTAACCCCAAAGTGATAGAGATAATGCGCTCCTAGCCATCATAGATCGAACCATATCTAATAGAGTTCGATTCCTCCTCTATCAAAACGAAGAACTTTAAAAGAGTTGATTTTGTACTTCACTTTTTGAAGATTCTGAACGTTTCAAAACTTCTTCTTTGTGTCAAGTACACATAACCATAACTACTATAGTTGTTGGTTAAAGTAATGAAGTATCTTTCACCATTCCTAGTCATTGGCTTAAAAGGGATCACATACATTCGAATGTATGATACCTAAGAAATCTTTTGCCCTTTCCCACTAAGGGATTACTTGGTCATTTTACTTTGTAAATAAGATTCGCATGTATCAAATGAACCAATTTCATTTGTTTCCAAAAGACAATTCTTTCGAAGTGTTTATATGCGACATCTGTTTATATGACCAAGGCGATAATGCCAAAGGTAAGTCTCACTCAAATCCATTTTGAGTTTGTTGGTGATTGCTTGGTACATTGAACTATCAAATGATGTATTATTATGAACCAATTCATAACTACCATTTGAAGGCATAGTAAAAACATGTCATTCATCGAAATATAAATGTCATTGTTTACAAACTTTAAATCAAAACATATTGTCTTAAAAGGGAAATTTGAATAATGTTCCTAGTCAAACTAGGAGCATTCAAAACATTTTAAAACAATCTCCAAACCATTTGGAAGTTTCAAAACATAGTCTCCTTTCTTGTAATGTTTATTTCTTTTGAACCTCTTGCAACGAATTGCAAACATGAGTTCCACATCCGGTATCTCATACCCATGTGTTAGAAGAAATAACATTAAGGTCAATATGTATCATTAAGATTGTACCTGAGGTTTGCCTAGCATCCCTCTTTTTTTTTAACTCTTTGAGATAGGTTGGACAATTTCTATTTAAATGCCCCATCTCACCATACTCAAAGCATGGATCGTTCATGGCAACCTTTGCCTTCTTTTCTATTGTTTTCGGTGGTTTCGCTTTAGTCTTTCTAATTATTTCCCTTTGAATTACCCGTTTCCATTTGCAACATTTGCTTTGGTGTCGGGGTGATGCCCTTTCTTGTTGTCACTCTCATTGATCGTTAGAATGAATAAAACCCTTTTATCCATATAGAGCCTTTCGAGGTGATCAATGTGGCTTTTCATCTTAAAGACATAAGATGATTCCGATTGGGTTTCCTCCATTCGACATGCATGAAGTGCTCGAACCGTTTCGAAGCGTTCTACCCATAGGAACATTTCCTACAATTGGTTAATCATGTCGTATGCTCATGATGTTCAAAACCTTTTTGAATCTCGGGAATCATAATTCCTAACATGAGGCAAGAGGCTTGCGAAGTATTCTCGATATACTTAATCCAATCGTTATAGGCATCCTTATCTTCCATAAGATGTTCATCGGGATTAGGATCGTTTTCTAGTGATAGGTTATGGACGGTTTGGGTAATATTGTTAGCGGCCATCTACAAAATTTTACAAGGTTCAATTTTAGTATTTTCGATATTATTATATTTTAATCATTAATACCCTTTGTGTCTCATAGACAATTAATAATTAAAATCTAGAATCCAACGTTACATTTAAATATTGGTTAGGTGACCTTTATCCCTCTATTTAAATTAACAAGGTAGTCAACGTTTGACAATTGCAACTCTTTGCAACTTCTAGCCATATGGGATCGGTTAAACATCTTTATGTTTAGTTGGCATGTTTAATCCCATCAACACCGTTTGTTCGCCATGCTTCGGTGACCCTAAGTTCATGGTTTCCAAATCAAGTCGTCCAACTTACACACACGTGTGAGTTTATACACATAAGTGGTTAGGTGACCTTTATCCCACAAACATGGTAAACCCACCTCGAATATACAAGTTCCCTCAAATATGGTTAGGTGACCTTTATCCCACAAAAGAGTTCCCAAGTGATTCGAGTGTTGTATAAAAGGATGGTGTTTGACTTGTTTTATAAAAGGGATTTTGAGTTTTCAAAATTCTAGTTTAGAAAACTTTATGTACCATACATTTGCATGCATTCAAATCCTTGGTACTTTTGTGAAAATAAATTTTCAAGGTTCTTTTTAATAAAACCCATTTTATTATAAAATCATTAATTTTTAATAACCTTTTATTAACCAATTTTAATGATCTTGTAAAGAACCAATTTTACGCTTGTTGTTGATTATTAGTTTGTTAAGCATGCATATCCAAATATCATCAAAACAATATAAATAAGCAACCACACAAGCACAACACGCATATCATTAGGTGCATAACCATAGCCAACTATTTTGACCACACTTGTTAGCCAAAACTAGTGTGCCAAAAGGTCCTTCCTAAAGGGTGAATAATGACACAAACGATGTGTCGTTGAACTCCCACTTGATCCCGCATCCAAATGCTTCAAGTATCCTTCTTGTGTTGTGATTACTTCCACTTTCTTTGAGCTTCCAAAAGGTACTTTAATTCAGCTCCAAACTCCTTTGGACTTCAAAGAATGTGTTTTGGTTATCGGGCTAAAATCCCGTTTAGAACTATGAAGTCCTTTATGCCCGAAATTGGCAAAAACCAAAACCGCATTTTTGTGTGCATCTTCTTTTACAAAATATATCCTAATACATTTTTCTAGTAAAAATAAAATGCACCCAATCTATTTATTTTACATACCAAATGAAAATAAATAAATTACATAACTTTACAAATGGAAGACAAATTAATAATTATTACAACCTTTGAAATAATTAAATATAAATCACAAACACAAACATTCAACACAAGGTCATGGCTAGGTCATATGCACCAAAATATATATCCACATATATATTTATATTAATTTCAAGAAGCATAAAAAAATGGTTCCCTTTTAATAACCATTTTCGGCTATGTCCAAAAAACCGAAAAGGTGAGTTTTGTCCAAACAAACAAATCATCCATATGAAATAATTTTTCAAGATTCATTTATGCATGTAAGAATATAATCTTGAAAAACAAAGGGATAACCATATTAAAATTTTCGGCCATGGGGTTTTTACCAAACCCGAAACCCGAAATTTTTAATCTATTGAAGCATGCACTCATATAAGCGGCTCTGATACCATTGATGGGATTTTAACATGTTTATAGGCCATTTTCAGTAACCATAACATTTTGACAAATGTACGCATGAGATTCAAGCACGGTTTTCATGAAACGATCTTAACGGTTACCCGAAATCTATAAATACCCATCACATTTGCACACATTTCTCACAAGAATCTGATCATTTGTGCTCTAAGTTGAAACCTTTGTTTCATACCTGAGCTATTTTGATCTTGATTAGCATTCGGGGACCTTTCGTAAGTATTCTTTCGTTCTTTTATCGCTTTCGAGTCCGAAAGTCAAACTTTGTTTGACTTTCTGCATTGACCAGTTTATGGTCGATGCGAAGTTCGTTTGAACTTCATAACGTGAGCGTGATCATGATGGTTATAGTCCCTAGTGACTATACCTACTGATTACCACGTTATCTAGGCTCAGTGACGAGCTGTAGTTTCGGGCAGAATACGTATTCTTGCGTATTTTGTAACCAAACTACTCTTAGGTATCACAACCGTTTGTTGTGATACCAAACCTATTTTCTAAAACTTAGTTAAGCATGTTTTAACATGCTTAACTCGTCACTTTTAGTTTAGTGCTTATATAGGGTCGTAAGGTAAGCGATCTAAACAATCGCTTATACTTTCGAACCCGACCCGTTTGGTCGATCATTAGGATCCGACCAAACACATTAGGTGACCATAGTATATAGGGAATAACCTTAGGAGGTTATACCTTATGGTCGCTTCGTTTAAGTAGTTGTATGATAGGTAGTTTATATGCCTTAGGTAAATTACCAAAATACCCCTTTGATGCCAAAATTCATTTTAAACATATGTAACATAACTTTTGACATCTAAACTGATTTGACAACCATATTAGACATGTTAAGGCATATATTACTTGTCATAGGACTAGTTAGGCGGTCCGAACGCGTTTCACGCAAACGACGCGTTAAAGTAGCATAAGCTACCTAAACGGGTCGTAATGGGTCACAAGCACTTAGGTTAGGTTTCATTTAGTATGTAGGCTTTATTAAACCATACTACATGAGTTCCCATACTCATTTGGTTTATGAGCCCTCATTCTATCCGATCTTCCGATTTAGGTCCGGTTTATTAATGTAGTTACCTATATTAGGTGCCGTTTGATATTCCGAGATCTCTAGCATTACTTGGTGGTTATCTTTATACATCTGAGCAATCACAAGTGAATACATAGACCCCTCTTTTACTGTTTTCCAAACTGTTTTGGGGTGGAACACATGTGCCTACTTGTTACTTTCATGCTTTCCTGTTTTCACATCATATACATGCTATGTTCATTAGTACATTATAGTACATGATTTCATTGCATCTTATGCTAGGTGTGCCCATTGTGTGCATTACTTAGTACATTGTTTTACATTACATTTCATGCTATGTATGCCCATTGTGTGCGTACTTAATACATCGTTTTACATTACATTTCATGCTATGTATGTCCACTGTGTGCATACTTAGTACATTGTTTTACATTGCATTTCTGTTGCATATGCTCATCCAGCATATGAACACATTATACTACATTTTGAACCGTTGAAATCATTTGACTATGTGAACCGTTTGTATCTGTGAACCGTGTGTATCTGTGAACCGTTTGTATCTGTGAACCATGTGAACCATTTGTATCTGTTGACATGTTTTACATTTGACAATAGACATTTGACATTACATAAACATTTCTACAATTGTTAAACATTACTTTGGTGGTTTGGTTTGATTAAGTGATTAAGTAACGATGCGTGTGTAATATGATACAAGCATGGTGGATACGCCGCTGGTACTTCCTATATATAAGTGCTTGTATGGTATTACATATCGTACCGTTATTTGAATCATTTCGGTTTGAGACATAGAACATTTTATACAAGTAACATACTTTTTACAAGACATTGATTTACAACAACTTATTTTACACAAACACATTTTACATGGTTATTCATTTAACCTGACATTTATTTATACATATCATCTGATCTTATCGTTTTTCAAATGATTTACAAGACAAAGCAAATTACAAGGTTCATGACTAAACATTTTCTCAAACATAAGTCATGAATCTTATTTTCACAAAACCTATGTATCTCACAGGCATTTTTATGCTGACGTACCTATTTTCACATGTGTTTTCAGGAGATGATGCATAGGACTTATCAAGACATACTTAGGCGGACCTGTGCCTTAGTGACTTAAAACGAGACAAGAACTAGTTAATTTATGTTATGTACTCTTGGTTTCTTGCTTAAAACAATGTAAACTGGGATGGTTGATTAATAAAACGAACTTTAATTTCCATGGTTGTGAAACATTAATTCTGTTACAACACTCCCCGACGTTTCCGCCACGTTTTGTATGTTCCACGTGGTCGGGGTGTGACAGAAAAGATGGTATCAGAGCCAATGGTTATAGGGAATTAGGTTATTAGTAATGCTTTGACCTAGTCTATAACCTTCTTAGGACCCTAACGCGAGTTTACTTGCGTTTAGTCATAAAACAATACCGTCACCTATCCTTAGGCGACTACCACAACAAGAACATAAATTTCAAAACCGCTTTGAAAACTAATCATCTGTTCAAGGATGATTTATTACAAGGTTTTGAACCCTCTGTTATATGGTTTTGAACCCTTTAAATTTTCAAAATCTCGTCAAGGTTTTGGGTTTTAAATAATGTGAACACGTGCAAACTGGAAGGGTGAATGCCTATATTCTGGGTTTTCTGTCTAGGCAAGCACTTCGTATACATCTCATCAGACGCGAGACCAGTTGTGCTTACCTGGGAATTCTTGGGATGAGTGTTCACTTATAGGCGAGCATGTCTTCGCGATACATTATTTTTGACCTATTTACTTTGATTAATCACCGAGGTCGTTTGTTGCTTTGTAGTAACAAACAAATGACCACTATCCTTGCGTTCATCAGATTTGTTTCACCTCATTCGTTTCGTCTAACTCTCTCACTCGTTTCTTTTCATGTTTCCTCTTTTAGAATGCCTCCTCGACGCGAAAGCCAGATAGAGACTGCCGAATTGGCAGAAATCATTGCGCAGCAAATGGCTGCTCAATTCCCAAACCTCTTTGCTCAATGGAATCAAGCCAACAACAACAACAATGGTCCATGCAATTTCAAGAGTTTTAACTCGGCAAAACCACTCAAGTTTAGTGGTTCTGAGGGAGCGACTGGGCTTCTTCAATGGTTCGAGAGCATTGAGAATACTTTCCGCCACGTGCAGTGTCCTGACAATCGCAAGGTCGAGTTTGCTTCGAGTGTGTTCCAGAAGAGAGCCCTTACGTGGTGGAACGGGGTTATGAGAGATCGTGGTGCAGAAGTTGCTCTAGCACAGACATGGGCTGAACTTAGAGCCCTTATGATGAAGGAATTCTGTCCTCGACACGAGATCAGGGCTTTGGAAAGGGAATTCGACAATCTTGAGCAAGACAGCGGTGAGCATCGAGCCTACACGGACCGTTATGAGGAGTTAAGTCTGTTATGCCCAAACATGGTCACGCCTTTGGATAAGGCAATCGAAAAGTACATTGATGGCCTCCCTGACTCAATACAAGACATTGTGACTGGTAGCAACCCTACTACAGTTAGACAGGCCATTGAGCTATCTGCAACCTTGACTGAATCAAAGATCAGGAAAGGTAAACTTTTCCGAAAAGGTGACAAGAAGCCGGTCGAAGAATCGGAACCAATCGGGGAATCAAAGACCATGGATGAACAGACTGGATCCCCTAAGAGGCCAAAGAAGCGAAAGGCTTCTCAGAACTACGCTGTGGTCGCTCACAATGATCAAGCCGTCCTCAACCAACCAGCTCAACCCCCTTCCAGGAAACCCTACAATGGAACTGCACCTTTGTGCAACCAATGTGGCCTACATCATCATGCTGGGGTGAAGTGCCGCACATGCCAAGTTTGCGGACTTATAGGTCATACAGCTAGGGTTTGCCCAACCGCAGCTGCACCAAATCAAGCTGGCAACAATCCTACTCAAGCTCGTTTTCCACCGGGATCTTGCTACAACTGTGGCGAGATGGGCCATTTTCGTAGGAATTGCCCAAGGCTTGCTAATGCAAATCCAGCGCAGGGATGAGCATATGATCAACCAGAAGACAACATCGTTTAGAAATAATCAAGTCTTATGTATTATTTTCTTTTGTTGTCAAGATCCAAGAAACAGTTGTTATCGTTGTTTATAAATAAATCTTTTATTTACATTGCAATGTATTTATGTGATTGTATGTATAAACAACATATCCCCTACAATACCGACAATCAAGGAACCGCATTCCTTGAAGAACAGACTACACCCAAATTTCTTCCATTGAATGATCTCTTTCGTTTTTCACGAAAATCCTAAGTACCCGTTTCTTCCAAGAGAAACGAAGTACGAGGTGCCAAGTAAATTGCAATCAATAACAAGATAATAACAATTAAACAACTATGTGATTATGTGCTTATGAACATTACAAGACAAACTGTGCGGACTATGCAAGGAATTACGTAATTATGGATGCATACATAATTATGGAATTTAGTGCACAGAAACCACAGCGAGCTTTGTCATGTACCTAGAAGTTAACCCTATTCATTTCCAATTCTGATGAAGTATCCGTTGAGGAAAAATGAACTAGCTATTCATTTTTCACTTCTGAAGAATATCCGTTGAGGAAATGAATATCCGTTTATCCTTCATTTCCAATTCTGAAGAATACCCGTTGAGGAAAATGACTCCGTTTGTGCATTTTCGCTCTGAAGAGTATCCGTCGAGAGAAATGAGTATCCGTTCATCCTTCATTTCCAATTCTGAAGAATACCCGTTGAGGAAAATGACTCCGTTTGTGCATTTTCGTTCTGAAGAGTATCCGTCGAGGGAAATGAATATCCGTTTATTTAATCCTTCATTTTCGAACCTGAGGAAACAACCGTTGAAAATGACTCTGTTAGTTCATTTTCGTTTCTGAAGATTATCCGTTGAGGAAATGAATACCCGTTGTTTAATCCTTCATTTCCGAACCTGAGGAAACAACCGTTGAAAATGACTCCGTTTGTTCATTTTCGTTTCTGAAGATTATCCGTTGAGGAAATGAATATCCGTTTGTCTATCATTTTCATTTCCGTTTCTGAGGAAGCAACCGTTGAAAATGACTCTGTTTGTTCATTTTCGTTTCTGAAGATTATCCGTTGAGGAAATGAATATCCGTTTGTCTACCATTTTCATTTCTGAACCTGAGGAAACAACCGTTGAAAATGACTCCGTTAGTTCATTTTCGTTTCTGAAGATTATCCGTTGAGGAAATGAATATACGTTTGTCTATCATTTTCATTTCCGTTTCTGAGGAAGCAACCGTTGAAAATGACTCCGTTTGTTCATTTTCGTTTCTAAAGATTTGTCCGTTGAGGAAATGAATATCCGTTTGTCTATCATTTTCATTTCCGTTTCTGAGGAAGCATCTGTTGAAAATGACTCCGTTTGTTCATTTTCGTTTCTGAAGATTATCCGTTGAGGAAATGAATATCCGTTTGTCTATCATTTTCATTTCCGTTTCTGAGGAAGCAACCGTTGAAAATGACTCTGTTTGTTCATTTTCATTTCTGAAGATTATCCGTTGAGGAAATGAATATCCGTTTGTCTACCATTTTCATTTCTGAACCTGAGGAAACAACCGTTGAAAATGACTCCGTTAGTTCATTTTCGTTTCTGAAGATTATCCGTTGAGGAAATGAATATCCGTTTGTCTATCATTTTCATTTCCGTTTCTGAGGAAGCATCTGTTGAAAATGACTCCGTTTGTTCATTTTCGTTTCTGAAGATTTTCCGTTAAGGAAATGGATCCCCGTTTGTTTATTCCTTCATTTCCGCTTCTGAAGAATACTCGTTGAGGAAAATGACTCCGTTTGTTCATTTTCGTTCTGAAGAATGTCCGTTAAGGAAATGACAGGATTATGCTTTACATATCTCTGGTGGTTATCTGACACAAAGTCACAAATAGACTCCTACGAATTAATTTCGGGACGAAATTTCCTAAAGTAGGGGAGACTGTAACACCTGTGTCATTTCAACCATCAAACAAATGCCAAACCAATGAAATATTGTATTTCATACTTTGGACTTGTATAAATATGTGTATCTTTTGCACATATCAACTCATGTTCGATTTCAAGCTCTAAATCGCTTTCTGGAAGGTTATACGCGCACTGATGTGTAGATATAACCAGTTTAATCCAACGAACACTCCGGAATAGTGAAATAGGCTTAACATACCTTAAATAACCTTTACATAACTTAGATATAAGTTTTGGAAGGTTTGGTGTGGTGAAATCAAAGTTTAATCGCTTACAGGGACTAAAGTTGACAAACTGCGAAAGTATGCCAATTTGAACTGTAACAGACATTCCGGAACATGACCATAAGTTAAACATACCATAAATATCCTTTACATAGCTTAGAAATAGGCTTTGAGGTGTTCGGTATGCTAAAATAAACTTTTGTGTCATTCAGGGACTAAAAGTGTCAAAAAGTGCACAAGTTTGCATTTTTACGCATAACTTACGTTCTGAATACATCCGGACATCCAAAAATTTATGTAAGCACTAAAACATTTTATTTTCGTGTTTGGCATAAGAGAAATCCATTCGTTTCGTCATTTGGATCGTTTTTCGCGCTTATGCGCGTTCCGTCGTAATTAACCGAACATCGCAACCGTACGGCTAAACGAACCGACATCCGAGATATTTTTGAACACATTTTAAGTTCCCTATACTCTAACTTCATTTTAGAGCTTTGAAATGGGGTTAACGGGCCTTAAACGTGTCAAAAATGGCCTAAATACAGTTCAGGGACCAAAACTGTAATTCTGCCAAACTTGCTCCATACGATGCGTATGGTATATATACCCTACGATGCGTATGGGTTCTGCAGAACAGATAATATCAAACAGTCAGCAGATTATCAGCTGATTAAACCACAACCACAAGTTCTAAACTTGCCCTTTCAGATCTTAATAGGCAATTTTCAGTAACCATAACATTTTGACAAATGTACGCATGAGATTCAAGCACGGTTTTCATGAAACGATCTTAACGGTTACCCGAAATCTATAAATACCCATCACATTTGCACACATTTCTCACAAGAATCTGATCATTTGTGCTCTAAGTTGAAACCTTTGTTTCATACCTGAGCTATTTTGATCTTGATTAGCATTCGGGGACCTTTCGTAAGTATTCTTTCGTTCTTTTATCGCTTTCGAGTCCGAAAGTCAAACTTTGTTTGACTTTCTGCATTGACCAGTTTATGGTCGATGCGAAGTTCGTTTGAACTTCATAACGTGAGCGTGATCACGATGGTTATAGTCCCTAGTGACTATACCTACTGATTACCACGTTATCTAGGCTCAGTGACGAGCCGTAGTTTCGGGCAGAATACGTATTCTTGCGTATTTTGTAACCAAACTACTCTTAGGTATCACAACCGTTTGTTGTGATACCAAACCTATTTTCTAAAACTTAGTTAAGCATGTTTTAACATGCTTAACTCGTCACTTTTAGTTTAGTGCTTATATAGGGTCGTAAGGTAAGCGATCTAAACAATCGCTTATACTTTCGAACCCGACCCGTTTGGTCGATCATTAGGATCTGACCAAACACATTAGGTGACCATAGTATATAGGGAATAACCTTACGAGGTTATACCTTATGGTCGCTTCGTTTAAGTAGTTGTATGATAGGTAGTTTATATGCCTTAGGTAAATTACCAAAATACCCCTTTGATGCCAAAATTCATTTTAAACATATGTAACATAACTTTTGACATCTAAACTGATTTGACAACCATATTAGACATGTTAAGGCATATATTACTTGTCATAGGACTAGTTAGGCGGTCCGAACGCGTTTCATGCAAACGACGCGTTAAAGTAGCATAAGCTACCTAAACGGGTCGTAATGGGTCACAAGCACTTAGGTTAGGTTTCATTTAGTATGTAGGCTTTATTAAACCATACTACATGAGTTCCCATACTCATTTGGTTTATGAGCCCTCATTCTATCCGATCTTCCGATTTAGGTCCGGTTTATTAATGTAGTTACCTATATTAGGTGCCGTTTGATATTCCGAGATCTCTAGTATTACTTGGTGGTTATCTTTATACATCTGAGCAATCACAAGTGAGTACATAGACCCCTCTTTTACTGTTTTCCAAACTGTTTTGGGGTGGAACACGTGTGCCTACTTGTTACTTTCATGCTTTCCTGTTTTCACATCATATACATGCTATGTTCATTAGTACATTATAGTACATGATTTCATTGCATCTTATGCTAGGTGTGCCCATTGTGTGCATTACTTAGTACATTGTTTTACATTACATTTCATGCTATGTATGCCCATTGTGTGCGTACTTAGTACATCGTTTTACATTACATTTCATGCTATGTATGTCCACTGTGTGCATACTTAGTACATTGTTTTACATTGCATTTCTGTTGCATATGCTCATCCAGCATATGAACACATTATACTACATTTTGAACCGTTGAAATCATTTGACTATGTGAACCGTTTGTATCTGTGAACCGTGTGTATCTGTGAACCGTTTGTATCTGTGAACCATGTGAACCATTTGTATCTGTTGACATGTTTTACATTTGACAATAGACATTTGACATTACATAAACATTTCTACAATTGTTAAACATTACTTTGGTGGTTTGGTTTGATTAAGTGATTAAGTAACGATGCGTGTGTAATATGATACAAGCATGGTGGATACGCCGCTGGTACTTCCTATATATAAGTGCTTGTATGGTATTACATATCGTACCGTTATTTGAATCATTTCGGTTTGAGACATAGAACATTTTATACAAGTAACATACTTTTTACAAGACATTGATTTACAACAACTTATTTTACACAAACACATTTTACATGGTTATTCATTTAACCTGACATTTATTTATATATGTCATCTGATCTTATCGTTTTTCAAATGATTTACAAGACAAAGCAAATTACAAGGTTCATGACTAAACATTTTCTCAAACATAAGTCATGAATCTTATTTTCACAAAACCTATGTATCTCACAGGCATTTTTATGCTGACGTACCTATTTTCACATGTGTTTTCAGGAGATGATGCATAGGACTTATCAAGACATACTTAGGCGGACCTGTGCCTTAGTGACTTAAAACGAGACAAGAACTAGTTAATTTATGTTATGTACTCTTGGTTTCTTGCTTAAAACAATGTAAACTGGGATGGTTGATTAATAAAACGAACTTTAATTTCCATGGTTGTGAAACATTAATTCTGTTACAACACTCCCCGACGTTTCCGCCACGTTTTGTATGTTCCACGTGGTCGGGGTGTGACATGTTTGGATTGGCAGGAATGACCGAATTCGATATACATAACTTAGATAAACCTTTAATTTGTTTAAGGGTTTATCGCCACAGTCTCAAGGCTTGGATGTATGCATTTTCACAATACCGCATAAATGTTTGTATCAGTATAGCATGCATTTGTTCCACAAAACATAACTTTGATTTAAACCATGTTTTACTTCAATACCTTGTTTTTGTGCATTTTACATATGGTTTAGTTGATATATTTCACTTACCATACATGATATTTTTGGGTACACATTACATGATCTACATTAAACATAAACATTTTGACATTGATATACACATTTGGTGGTTTACATTGAACATAGACATTTCGATATGGTTTACACATTAACACATGACAATTCATTTATACATAAACAATTTACATTGGTGGTTGGTTTGAGTAAGTGATTTGAGTAACGAGGCGTGTGTAATATGATACAAGCATGGTGGATACGCCGCTGGTACTTCCTATAAACAAGTGTTTGTATGATATTACATGTCGTAGCGTTACTTAAATCATTTCAATATTTGACATATTACGTTTTACATAAACAACTTATTTTCACAAGACATTGATTTACAAAACAACTTATCTTATACAAACTCATTTTTCTTGGTTATTCATTTAACCTTACATTATTCTCTTATTTATACATATCATTGCTTTTTGAATGATTTACAAAACAAAACAACTTACAAGGTTCATGACTAACTTTTGTTAAGCAACTTTTTCTAAACTTATAAGTCATGAATCCTATTTTCACAAATCCTATGTATCTCACATGCATTTTTATGCTGACGTACCTATTTTCACATGTGTTTTCTTTTGTTAATTTTGTTTCATCTCATTCTCTTCATCCAATCATCTCACTCGTTCCCTTTCATGTTTCCTCTTTTAGAATGCCTCCTCGACGCGAAAACCAGATAGCGACTGCCGAACTGGCAGAAATTATTGCGCAGCAAATGGCTGCTCAATTCCCAAATCTCTTTGCTCAATGGCACCAAGCCAACAACAACAACAATGCTCCATGCAAATTCAAGGATTTTAACTCGGCTAAACCACTCAAGTTTAGTGGTTCTGAGGGAGCGACTGGGCTTCTTCAATGGTTCGAGAGCATTGAGAATACTTTTCGCCACGTGCAGTGTCCTGACAATCGCAAGGTCGAGTTTTCTTCGAGTGTGTTTCAGAAGAGGGCTCTTACATGGTGGAATGGGGTAATGAGAGACCGTGGTGCAGAAGTTGCTCTAGCACAGACATGGGCTGAACTTAGAGCTCTTATGATGAGGGAGTTTTGTCCTCGTCATGAACAACGAGCATTGGAGAAGGAGTTTGATGACTTGAAGCAAGATAGTGGTGAGCACAGGGCATATACTGATAGGTTTGAGGAGTTGAGTCTGCTTTGCCCGACTATGGTTACCCCACTCGAAAAGGCTATCGAAAGGTACATCGACGGCCTACCTGACTCAGTGCAAGACATCATTACTGGTAGTAACCCTGCCACACTCCGTCAGGCGATCGAGTTATCAGCGACATTGACTGAGTCGCAGATTCGGAAGAATAAATTACACAGGAAGGGTGACAAGGGCAAGAAACAGTCGTCTGACAAGGAAGATAGCAAGAAAGGTCAAAACAAGAATGGAAAGGATTCTGGTTCATCGAAAAGGGCAAGGAAGCGTAAGGCTTCCCAAAACTATGATGTCACTGCCCAAGCTAACCAGGCGGCTCCCAACCAACCCGCACAGCCTCCAGCGAGGAAGCCCTATTCAGGAAATGCACCTTTGTGCAATAGATGCAACAGTCACCATCAGCCGCAACATCAGTGCCGTTTCTGTACTAACTGTGGGAAGTCAGGTCATCTTGCCGATGTTTTTCGGTTTGCTCAGAATCGCGCAGTTCAGAACCCGGCTCAACAAGTTGCTCAGCCTCTTGCTCAGCAACAAGGTCAAGCTGCACGACCTCATTTTCTGTCACACCCCCAAAATCCACACGCGGAGTACTACCGCTTGGAGGCGTGACATGACCAGGATCCAGCCACCAATCATATTGAACATAAGTATGTATATCAAAAGTCATTCATCAATACGATAGGTGTTTACAAAACCAAATATAAACAAGTGTGTAGCGGAAGCATTTAATGTAAAACCCAACATAAGTTTAAGTACAAAACGTCATAATGTTTAACAACACATTCACGATCCATGTCCACAACGACTGTGCCTCCCGTGCAAGCTCCAAAAGTACCTATGGTCCTGCAAGGCATGTAACAGAGAGTCAACAACTAGTTGAGCGAGTTCACAGTAGGTTATTTAGTTATAATGTTCATTTCGTAAATCGTATGCTCGATTAGTAATCATGTATCGTATGTAATAGCATCGCGGCCCTCAAGGCATGTTTGCGAAGTTTAGTGGGGGTTTCCCATGTTTTCTAGACTAGTTATATTTGTATCGCGGCCCTCCAGGCATGTTTGCGAAGATTAAAGTATAGTTCGCGGCCATTCCAGGCATGTTTGCGAAGATTGTTCTAGTATCGCGGCCGATCCCGGCATGTTTGCGAAGA
Source organism: Helianthus tuberosus (assembly GCA_030545235.1). Taxonomy (NCBI): domain Eukaryota; kingdom Viridiplantae; phylum Streptophyta; class Magnoliopsida; order Asterales; family Asteraceae; genus Helianthus; species Helianthus tuberosus. The sequence continues at coordinate 42,802,733 of CM060426.1, read as the reverse complement.
GAAGTATATGTATCACTAGTCTAGTAGTATCTACCATTGACCTTCCTCTCCCGAGGCCAATGGTATGTAATTTCAATAACTCTTAAACATAAATAATCAATCAACCCATTCCCAACCCCGGGAATCCCATGCCTTGGTAGAGGTGTGAACTCACCTTGTTTGCTCGGTATGCTAAGTTAAGTGCTCACAAATAATCAGTCAAGTCCTATAGTGCACGTATGTTCAGTCAGTTTACGTTCGTAATATTTCACATGTAACTATTATCACAGTAATATAACATAGCGCGCTTGGCAAATAATCGCACATTACATAACAGTTAATCACAGTTTATCATAGCATATTATCCAATAACATACTTGATACAGTTACTGACTTGGCATAGTTAATGAGCCATAACATAGTTGAATAAGAACTAACAGAGTTAACATACAGTCAAGTTTAGTAACTTACTGTGTAAATTAAATAAATAGGGTTAACTACTTAACAAGGTTAACAAACCATAAAAGTTAACAACTTACTAGATTAACAGAGTTAAGTAAACTAACTGGGTTATACAAGTGGTTAGTTTATTTGAATAACATATTAAATGACATTAATTATTAACAGTGAATAAGTTGCCAAACACACCCTAGTGCCGAAAACACAACTGGGCCGAAATCTATGTTGGGCCGAAATCCCCTTTAGCCGAAAACACTAGCTTAGCCGAAATCCCCTATATGCCGAAAACACCTTATGAACCGAAAACCAAACATGTTTGGCCGAAAACACATAGTTGGTCGAAATCTCTCTAGGGCCGAAATCACTACATGGGCCGAAAACACCCTTTGGGCCGAAATCACATGTAGTGATTTCGTCCAGCTTTGTTTTGTGGGGGGGGGGGGTTTCGCTACTGTTCATCATCATCATCAACACTTCTGTAACATAAACCCAGTAACTAATAATCGATTTAACAGTTACTTGATCAATCATTTGTAGGAACAATCAATCCAACAAAAGATAAAACATTCATTTAAATACTTACCCATCTAAATAATCAGGATTAACATCCAACAATCATCATAGTGTTTATCATTTAACAAATACCCACTGTTAAGCAAAATATCAAATATACACACAATTCATGTATGATAATTATCTAACAAGCACACTATGATAAATCACATATTCACATATATACATACATCATGATTAAACATCCAATAATCATACGATGAGCATCTAAACAACTTGAATCATGAAATCACTAACCAAGTTTTAAGCAGAGGTTTGCTTCAAGATGAGTTTTCTTTGTGGGTTTTCAGAGATAGAGAGAGAGAGACAATTGTGATAAGATATTGTTTGGAAATTGTGAAGCTTGTCTGAGAAGATTGGTTTATAAAATCATTACATATAAAATATCTCAACATCTGGGCCAAAGCCCATCATCTGATTTCGTTGGTTTAAAGTGGACGAACACACTTATGTGTTTTCACCACTTGGGTGATTTCATCATACTTGTTTGTTTACAGTAAAAGTTCCATCTTTAATTACATGTTAATTAATAACACCTTATTAACATACAATCACACATAATAAATATTATGGATTTCCAAGTATAAAATATCAGTCGAAATACGTTACAACGTATTACAAAAGTAAGCGTTGTGAAACAACGAGTCGTATTAACAAACAACTAAAATAAAAAAAAAATTAACGTGCACTAAATGCGAAGATAGAATCTTGGAAACTCGAGTTGTCACATTATCCCCAACTTGAAAGAAATTTCGTCCCGAAATTTAGCATGCGGTTACTGAGGAAGCTAGGTAAGTTATCGTTTACTGGTTTTCCTGGGGTGTCACATCATCCCCCCGTTGATTTGGAATTTCTTCCCGAAATTCTGTAGTAGCTTCAGCCTCAGTAGTGGTTGCATTGTTTTCGAACAACTGGGGATATTTGAGTTCCATTTGGTCTTCGCGTTCCCAGGTGAACTCTGGGCCATGACGGGAGTTCCAACGAACTCGAACAAGAGGTATTCTGGTGCTCTTGAGGACCTTAACATCTCGGTCCGTGATTTCAACTGGTTCCTCGACGAAATGCAATTGTTCGTCGATAGTGAGCTCCTTCAAAGGAACTATGAAGGTCTCATCTGACTGCCACTTCTTCAGATTCGACACATGAAAGACGTTGTGAACTGCACTGAGTTCAGCTGGTAAGTTCAGTCTGTAGGCCACTTTGCCTATCTTTTCTATGACTTCAAATGGTCCAACGTATCGTGGATTGAGTTTGCCTCGTTTGCCAAAACGAACAACACCCTTCCAAGGTGAAACTTTGAGTAGTGCTCGATCCTCAACTTGGAATTCGAGTATTTTCCTGTCTTTATCGGCGTATACTTTCTGACGGTCACGAGCTGCCGCCATGCGTTGTCGTATTTGAGCAATCTTTTCAGTAGTATCAACTACCATTTCAGGACCTGTGATCTGACTGTCACCCACCTCTGCCCAACAAAGAGGTGATCGGCATTTACGCCCGTACAATGCCTCAAATGGAGCAGCTTTAATGCTGGTGTGGTAACTGTTGTTGTATGAAAATTCCACAAGTGGCAAATGTTTTTCCCAGCCCTTGCCAAAGTCAATTACGCACGCCCGAAGCATGTCTTCTAGAGTTTGAATAGTGCGCTCAGACTGCCCATCTGTCTGAGGATGATAAGCTGTGCTCATGTCTAATCGAGAGCCAAAAGATTTGTGCATTGCTTGCCACAGTTCTGAAGTAAAACGTGCATCACGATCAGAGATAATAGATGTGGGCACCCCGTGCCTCGAGACAACTTCTTTAAGGTATACGTCTGCTAGAGTGGAGAACTTATCCGTTTCCTTGATAGCCAAGAAGTGAGCAGACTTTGTGAGTCGATCCACGATCACCCAAATAGTATCATTCCCACGCTGAGATCTAGGCAGGCCAGTAACAAAATCCATGGAAATTTGCTCCCATTTCCATTGTGGTATCTCAGGTTGCTGGAGTGGGCCTAATGGTTTCTGATATTCCGCTTTGACTCTTGCACAAGTCAAACACTTGCTAACGTAAGTTGCTATGTGGGCCTTCATGCTAGGCCACCAATATGTAGTTCTGAGGTCGTGGTACATTTTATCCGAACCAGGATGTACTGAGTAGCGAGACTTATGAGCTTCATTCATTACAAGCTCGCGTAAATTACCATAGAGTGGGACCCAGATGCGTCCTGTTACATAGTAGGCGCCGTCTGCCCTTTGTTCTAACCTTTGCCTTGAGCCGCGTAGAGCTTCAGCCCTGACGTTTTCTGGTTTCAATGCTTCTACCTGAGCATCTCGTATCTGTGAAGGAAGACTGGACTGAATAGTGAGTTGCAACGCTCGTACACGCCTAGGTGTAGTATCCTTTCGACTAAGGGCATCGGCCACCACATTGGCCTTGCCCGGATGGTACTTTATAGCACATTCGTAATCGTTCAGTAACTCGACCCATCGACGTTGTCGCATGTTCAAGTCTTTCTGCTTGAAGATATGCTCAAGACTCCTGTGATCGGTGTAGATGGTGCACTTGGTGCCATACAGATAATGTCTCCATATCTTGAGTGCAAAGACAACAGCTCCAAGCTCTAAATCGTGCGTAGTGTAATTCCGTTCGTGAATCTTAAGTTGGCGTGAAGCATAAGCAATAACTTTATCCCGTTGCATCAACACACATCCAAGACCTTGGATAGATGCATCACAGTAAACTACAAAATCATCCGTGCCTTCAGGCAATGAGAGGATAGGTGCGCTACAAAGTCTATCCTTTAAGTGCTGAAACGCTGTTTCCTGTCTATCACTCCAACGGTAAGCAGTACCTTTCTGTGTCAGTAATGTAAGCGGTTGTGCAATCTTTGAGAAGTCTTTGATAAACCGTCTGTAATAACCCGCCAAACCCAAGAATTGGCGTATTTCTGTCGGTGTACTAGGTGCAGACCAGTTCTTGATCGAATCTACTTTGGATGGATCGACATGAATCCCATCCTTGTTTACCACGTGGCCTAGAAAGTGGACTTCACGAAGCCAGAAGTCGCATTTTGAAAACTTAGCGTACAGCTGTTCCGTTTGAAGGAGTTCCAGAATAAGTCGTAAATGCTGTTCGTGTTCCTCCCGATTCTTTGAATAAATCAGGATGTCGTCAATGAAAACAATAACAAACTTGTCAAGATAAGGTTTGCACACCCTGTTCATAAGATCCATGAAAACCGCAGGCGCGTTCGTTAGCCCGAATGGCATGACCAGAAACTCGTAATGGCCGTAGCGAGTTCTGAATGCTGTTTTGGAGACGTCCTCATCCCGGACTCTCAGTTGATGGTAACCTGACCTTAGATCAATCTTTGAGTAATAGCTCGACCCTTGCAACTGGTCGAATAAGTCGTCGATGCGTGGAAGAGGATAACGATTCTTCACCGTCACCTTGTTCAGTTCGCGGTAATCTATGCACATACGAAAGGTACCGTCTTTCTTCTTTACAAATAATACTGGAGCTCCCCAGGGCGAAGAGCTAGGACGTATGAAACCCTTTTCCAAGAGTTCTTGCAATTGCTTAGACAGTTCTTCCAGTTCAGTTGGAGCTAAGAGGTAAGGCGCTCGAGCTATAGGTGCTGCTCCTGGAGCTAGCTCGATCTGAAATTCGACCTGGCGATGAGGCGGTAACCCAGGTAACTCTTCAGGAAACACTTGAGGGAAGTCACGTACTACTGGAATATCCCCAATCTTTTTCTCTGTCGTCGATGTATCAGTAACGAGTGCTAAAATAGCTACGTGACCCTTTCGCAGACACTTCTGAGCCTTCAACAAGGAGATGATGCCACTCACGACACCACTCTTGTCGCCTTGAACTTCAAGAGGTTCTTTGCCAGAACGAGGAATACGAATGATCTTCTCCTTGCATAGGATCTCTGCTTGCTGTTGGGATAACCAATCCATACCGATGACAATGTCGAAACTACTCAGAGTTATAGGAATGAGATCGATAGAGAAAGTCTGACCGGCGAGGATAAGATTACAACCCTGAACTATGTGTGTGGCCTCTAGACTTTTACCGTTAGCTAACTCTACGACATGTTTGGTGTTCAAAAGTGTTGGTGCGCGTTTAAGCATTTGACTAACGTTCAGAGACATATAACTGGTATCCGCACCCGAATCGAATAATACGGTAACATAAAAGTCGTCAAGAAGAAACTTACCCGTAACCACATTAGGATCGTTCCTTGCGTCACTCTGACCAATCACAAATAAACGACCCTTTGCACCATTGTTGTTGTTGTTTCCCCCATTGTTGTTCCCACTGCCCTGATTATTGTTGTTGTTGTTCTGATTCTGGTTCAACTGGGGGCAGTTCCGCTTGAAGTGACCTTCAGCCCCACACTGAAAGCATACCTTATTTCCTTGCTGTTGTTGCTATGACTGGTTTCGTGGAACGGGTGGCTGTTGTTGCTGGTTCTGATTCGCAGGCCTTGAGCTCCTGCAATCTTTAGCTTCATGACCTACCCTTAGACATCTCTGACATCGGCCTTTACGACACTGACCACTGTGGTGTTTGTTGCACCTGTTACACAGTGGATGAATTCCCCGATATCCACTCTGCCCCTGACCACCAGACGATTGCTGACTCTGGCTCTGGTAATCACTAGTCTTGCGCTGCTGTTGTGCTTGAGACTGTACAATAGCTGAACCCCTGCTGGAATCCCCTTCCCATTTCCGCTTGTTGTCACTGGGAATAGCAGGAGTAACTGGAGTGGTAACGGTAGTAGCGCTGATACGTTTAGGCAGCCTGTTCTGTTCCACTGCCTGGTCGGTGAGGCGATGAGCTAGCTTGACGATCTGTTGAATAGTGCCAAGATTCGCTGAGGTTACGTGACTTTGAATCTCCGGCACCAGACCATTGAGATACAGTTCGATACGCTTAATGGGAGGGTCCACCATAGTAGGACACAGAATAGCCAACTCGTTCGATCTTCTGGTGTACGCTTCAATTTCTGACCCAGTCATTTTCAAGTGATAAAACTCTACCTCCAGCTTATGAATATCATCACGGCTACAATATTCCTCTTTAATCAATTCCTTGAAACCGTTCCAAGGTGTGGCATTAGCAACAGCCAACCCTAACATCTGTACTTGCGCATTCCACCAAGTCAGTGCAATGCCTTCTAGAGTACCAGTGGCGTATTTCACCCTGCGAGCCTCAGGGCATTCACACATTTCGAATACGGACTCGAGCTTTTCAAACCAATGGAGGAGTCCAACCGCTCCTTCCGTGCCACTAAAGGTAGTAGGACGACAGTCCATGAAAGTTTTGAAGGTACAAACAAGTGGCTGAGCGTGCTGACCTGTTGTATATAAGAATCCAGTACAAGATTAAAACACAAGAGTTGGTTTAGGAGTGTAGGATCTAAAGATCCTAGTGTGAGTAACAACTGCAGGATATACCTCCTGCTTGTGCGGCTGTAAGTGCCTCAGCAATTCGTTCGTTAATGAGAGCCGTCAGTTGGGCTTGCGTCATGTTGATACGTCCAGACATGATCTTCATAGTAAATATGACATAAGTGAGAGAGGTTCGCGAGTAGTGCGATAACAAAAGGGAATAATCACACAAGTGTTCTCATGCAATAGTGTTAAGTTAACCTAAGCATACCCGGAGCAAAGTTCTATGCAATTCTAGCAAGTAGGCAATAAGACATGTACCATATTACCTAGAGTGATGAGTCTTGCACGTGGAGCGAGGCGTCGTTGTGGATAGTTGAGCACTGTTCTGGTTATAGTCTGGTTTTAATAAAAACGTTTTCCCCTTATTAAAACCGAGTTCTCTATAACCAATGGCTCTGATACCAATCTGTCACACCCCCAAAATCCACACGCGGAGTACTACCGCTTGGAGGCGTGACATGACCAGGATCCAGCCACCAATCATATTGAACATAAGTATGTATATCAAAAGTCATTCATCAATACGATAGGTGTTTACAAAACCAAATATAAACAAGTGTGTAGCGGAAGCATTTAATGTAAAACCCAACATAAGTTTAAGTACAAAACGTCATAATGTTTAACAACACATTCACGATCCATGTCCACAACGACTGTGCCTCCCGTGCAAGATCCAAAAGTACCTATGGTCCTGCAAGGCATGTAACAGAGAGTCAACAACTAGTTGAGCGAGTTCACAGTAGGTTATTTAGTTATAATGTTCATTTCGTAAATCGTATGCTCGATTAGTAATCATGTATCGTATGTAATAGCATCGCGGCCCTCAAGGCATGTTTGCGAAGTTTAGTGGGGGTTTCCCATGTTTTCTAGACTAGTTATATTTGTATCGCGGCCCTCCAGGCATGTTTGCGAAGATTAAAGTATAGTTCGCGGCCATTCCAGGCATGTTTGCGAAGATTGTTCTAGTATCGCGGCCGATCCCGACATGTTTGCGAAGAGAAGTATATGTATCACTAGTCTAGTAGTATCTACCATTGACCTTCCTCTCCCGAGGCCAATGGTATGTAATTTCAATAACTCTTAAACATAAATAATCAATCAACCCATTCCCAACCCCGGGAATCCCATGCCTTGGTAGAGGTGTGAACTCACCTTGTTTGCTCGGTATGCTAAGTTAAGTGCTCACAAATAATCAGTCAAGTCCTATAGTGCACGTATGTTCAGTCAGTTTACGTTCGTAATATTTCACATGTAACTATTATCACAGTAATATAACATAGCGCGCTTGGCAAATAATCGCACATTACATAACAGTTAATCACAGTTTATCATAGCATATTATCCAATAACATACTTGATACAGTTACTGACTTGGCATAGTTAATGAGCCATAACATAGTTGAATAAGAACTAACAGAGTTAACATACAGTCAAGTTTAGTAACTTACTGTGTAAATTAAATAAATAGGGTTAACTACTTAACAAGGTTAACAAACCATAAAAGTTAACAACTTACTAGATTAACAGAGTTAAGTAAACTAACTGGGTTATACAAGTGGTTAGTTTATTTGAATAACATATTAAATGACATTAATTATTAACAGTGAATAAGTTGCCAAACACACCCTAGTGCCGAAAACACAACTGGGCCGAAATCTATGTTGGGCCGAAATCCCCTTTAGCCGAAAACACTAGCTTAGCCGAAATCCCCTATATGCCGAAAACACCTTATGAACCGAAAACCAAACATGTTTGGCCGAAAACACATAGTTGGTCGAAATCTCTCTAGGGCCGAAATCACTACATGGGCCGAAAACACCCTTTGGGCCGAAATCACATGTAGTGATTTCGTCCAGCTTTGTTTTGTGGGGGGGGGGGGTTTCGCTACTGTTCATCATCATCATCAACACTTCTGTAACATAAACCCAGTAACTAATAATCGATTTAACAGTTACTTGATCAATCATTTGTAGGAACAATCAATCCAACAAAAGATAAAACATTCATTTAAATACTTACCCATCTAAATAATCAGGATTAACATCCAACAATCATCATAGTGTTTATCATTTAACAAATACCCACTGTTAAGCAAAATATCAAATATACACACAATTCATGTATGATAATTATCTAACAAGCACACTATGATAAATCACATATTCACATATATACATACATCATGATTAAACATCCAATAATCATACGATGAGCATCTAAACAACTTGAATCATGAAATCACTAACCAAGTTTTAAGCAGAGGTTTGCTTCAAGATGAGTTTTCTTTGTGGGTTTTCAGAGATAGAGAGAGAGAGAGACAATTGTGATAAGATATTGTTTGGAAATTGTGAAGCTTGTCTGAGAAGATTGGTTTATAAAATCATTACATATAAAATATCTCAACATCTGGGCCAAAGCCCATCATCTGATTTCGTTGGTTTAAAGTGGACGAAAACACTTATGTGTTTTCACCACTTGGGTGATTTCATCATACTTGTTTGTTTACAGTAAAAGTTCCATCTTTAATTACATGTTAATTAATAACACCTTATTAACATACAATCACACATAATAAATATTATGGATTTCCAAGTATAAAATATCAGTCGAAATACGTTACAACGTATTACAAAAGTAAGCGTTGTGAAACAACGAGTCGTATTAACAAACAACTAAAATAAAAAAAAAATTAACGTGCACTAAATGCGAAGATAGAATCTTGGAAACTCGAGTTGTCACATTATCCCCAACTTGAAAGAAATTTCGTCCCGAAATTTAGCATGCGGTTACTGAGGAAGCTAGGTAAGTTATCGTTTACTGGTTTTCCTGGGGTGTCACATCATCCCCCCGTTGATTTGGAATTTCTTCCCGAAATTCTGTAGTAGCTTCAGCCTCAGTAGTGGTTGCATTGTTTTCGAACAACTGGGGATATTTGAGTTCCATTTGGTCTTCGCGTTCCCAGGTGAACTCTGGGCCACGACGGGAGTTCCAACGAACTCGAACAAGAGGTATTCTGGTGTTCTTGAGGACCTTAACATCTCGGTCCGTGATTTCAACTGGTTCCTCGACGAAATGCAATTGTTCGTCGATAGTGAGCTCCTTCAAAGGAACTATGAAGGTCTCATCTGACTGCCACTTCTTCAGATTCGACACATGAAAGACGTTGTGAACTGCACTGAGTTCAGCTGGTAAGTTCAGTCTGTAGGCCACTTTGCCTATCTTTTCTATGACTTCAAATGGTCCAACGTATCGTGGATTGAGTTTGCCTCGTTTGCCAAAACGAACAACACCCTTCCAAGGTGAAACTTTGAGTAGTGCTCGATCCCCAACTTGGAATTCGAGTATTTTCCTGTCTTTATCGGCGTATACTTTCTGACGGTCACGAGCTGCCGCCATGCGTTGTCGTATTTGAGCAATCTTTTCAGTAGTATCAACTACCATTTCAGGACCTGTGATCTGACTGTCACCCACCTCTGCCCAACAAAGAGGTGATCGGCATTTACGCCCGTACAATGCCTCAAATGGAGCAGCTTTAATGCTGGTGTGGTAACTGTTGTTGTATGAAAATTCCACAAGTGGCAAATGTTTTTCCCAGCCCTTGCCAAAGTCAATTATGCACGCCCGAAGCATGTCTTCTAGAGTTTGAATAGTGCGCTCAGACTGCCCATCTGTCTGAGGATGATAAGCTGTGCTCATGTCTAATCGAGAGCCAAAAGATTTGTGCATTGCTTGCCACAGTTCTGAAGTAAAACGTGCATCACGATCAGAGATAATAGATGTGGGCACCCCGTGCCTCGAGACAACTTCTTTAAGGTATACGTCTGCTAGAGTGGAGAACTTATCCGTTTCCTTGATAGCCAAGAAGTGAGCAGACTTTGTGAGTCGATCCACGATCACCCAAATAGTATCATTCGCACGCTGAGATCTAGGCAGGCCAGTAACAAAATCCATGGAAATTTGCTCCCATTTCCATTGTGGTATCTCAGGTTGCTGGAGTGGGCCTAATGGTTTCTGATATTCCGCTTTGACTCTTGCACAAGTCAAACACTTGCTAACGTAAGTTGCTATGTGGGCCTTCATGCTAGGCTACCAATATGTAGTTCTGAGGTCGTGGTACATTTTATCCGAACCAGGATGTACTGAGTAGCGAGACTTATGAGCTTCATTCATTACAAGCTCGCGTAAATTACCATAGAGTGGGACCCAGATGCGTCCTGTTACATAGTAGGCGCCGTCTGCCCTTTGTTCTAACCTTTGCCTTGAGCCGCGTAGAGCTTCAGCCCTGACGTTTTCTGGTTTCAATGCTTCTACCTGAGCATCTCGTATCTGTGAAGGAAGACTGGACTGAATAGTGAGTTGCAACGCTCGTACACGCCTAGGTGTAGTATCCTTTCGACTAAGGGCATCGGCCACCACATTGGCCTTGCCCGGATGGTACTTTATAGCACATTCGTAATCGTTCAGTAACTCGACCCATCGACGTTGTCGCATGTTCAAGTCTTTCTGCTTGAAGATATGCTCAAGACTCCTGTGATCGGTGTAGATGGTGCACTTGGTGCCATACAGATAATGTCTCCATATCTTGAGTGCAAAGACAACACCTCCAAGCTCTAAATCGTGCGTAGTGTAATTCCGTTCGTGAATCTTAAGTTGGCGTGAAGCATAAGCAATAACTTTATCCCATTGCATCAACACACATCCAAGACCTTGGATAGATGCATCACAGTAAACTACAAAATCATCCGTGCCTTCAGGCAATGAGAGGATAGGTGCGCTACAAAGTCTATCCTTTAAGTGCTGAAACGCTGTTTCCTGTCTATCACTCCAACGGTAAGCAGTACCTTTCTGTGTCAGTAATGTAAGCGGTTGTGCAATCTTTGAGAAGTCTTTGATAAACCGTCTGTAATAACCCGCCAAACCCAAGAATTGGCGTATTTCTGTCGGTGTACTAGGTGCAGACCAGTTCTTGATCGAATCTACTTTGGATGGATCGACATGAATCCCATCCTTGTTTACCACGTGGCCTAGAAAGTGGACTTCACGAAGCCAGAAGTCGCATTTTGAAAACTTAGCGTACAGCTGTTCCGTTCGAAGGAGTTCCAGAATAAGTCGTAAATGCTGTTCGTGTTCCTCCCGATTCTTTGAATAAATCAGGATGTCGTCAATGAAAACAATAACAAACTTGTCAAGATAAGGTTTGCACACCCTGTTCATAAGATCCATGAAAACCGCAGGCGCGTTCGTTAGCCCGAATGGCATGACCAGAAACTCGTAATGGCCGTAGCGAGTTCTGAATGCTGTTTTGGAGATGTCCTCATCCCGGACTCTCAGTTGATGGTAACCTGACCTTAGATCAATCTTTGAGTAATAGCTCGACCCTTGCAACTGGTCGAATAAGTCGTCGATGCGTGGAAGAGGATAACGATTCTTCACCGTCACCTTGTTCAGTTCGCGGTAATCTATGCACATACGAAAGGTACCGTCTTTCTTCTTTACAAATAATACTGGAGCTCCCCAGGGCGAAGAGCTAGGACGTATGAAACCCTTTTCCAAGAGTTCTTGCAATTGCTTAGACAGTTCTTCCAGTTCAGTTGGAGCTAAGAGGTAAGGCGCTCGAGCTATAGGTGCTGCTCCTGGAGCTAGCTCGATCTGAAATTCGACCTGGCGATGAGGCGGTAACCCAGGTAACTCTTCAGGAAACACTTGAGGGAAGTCACGTACTACTGGAATATCCCCAATCTTTTTCTCTGTCGTCGATGTATCAGTAACAAGTGCTAAAATAGCTACGTGACCCTTTCGCAGACACTTCTGAGCCTTCAAGATGGAGATGATGCCACTCACGACACCACTCTTGTCGCCTTGAACTTCAAGAGGTTCTTTTCCAGAACGAGGAATACGAATGATCTTCTCCTTGCATAGGATCTCTGCTTGCTGTTGGGATAACCAATCCATACCGATGACAATGTCGAAACTACTCAGAGTTATAGGAATGAGATCGATAGAGAAAGTCTGACCGGCGAGGATAAGATTACAACCCTGAACTATGTGTGTGGCCTCTAGACTTTTACCGTTAGCTAACTCTACGACATGTTTGGTGTTCAAAGGTGTTGGTGCGCGTTTAAGCATTTGACTAACGTTCAGAGACATATAACTGGTATCCGCACCCGAATCGAATAATACGGTAACATAAAAGTCGTCAAGAAGAAACTTACCCGTAACCACATTAGGATCGTTCCTTGCGTCACTCTGACCAATCACAAATAAACGACCCTTTGCACCATTGTTGTTGTTGTTTCCCCCATTGTTGTTCCCACTGCCCTGATTATTGTTGTTGTTGTTCTGATTCTGGTTCAACTGGGGGCAGTTCCGCTTGAAGTGACCTTCAGCCCCACACTGAAAGCATACCTTATTTCCTTGCTGTTGTTGCTGTGACTGGTTTCGTGGAACGGGTGGCTGTTGTTGCTGGTTCTGATTCGCAGGCCTTGAGCTCCTGCAATCTTTAGCTTCATGACCTACCCTTAGACATCTCTGACATCGGCCTTTACGACACTGACCACTGTGGTGTTTGTTGCACCTGTTACACAGTGGATGAATTCCCCGATATCCACTCTGCCCCTGACCACCAGACGATTGCTGACTCTGGCTCTGGTAATCACTAGTCTTGCGCTGCTGTTGTGCTTGAGACTGTACAATAGCTGAACCCCTGCTGGAATCCCCTTCCCATTTCCGCTTGTTGTCACTGGGAATAGCAGGAGTAACTGGAGTGGTAACGGTAGTAGCGCTGATACGTTTAGGCAGCCTGTTCTGTTCCACTGCCTGGTCGGTGAGGCGATGAGCTAGCTTGACGATCTGTTGAATAGTGCCAAGATTCGCTGAGGTTACGTGACTTTGAATCTCCGGCACCAGACCATTGAGATACAGTTCGATACGCTTAATGGGAGGGTCCACCATAGTAGGACACAGAATAGCCAACTCGTTCGATCTTCTGGTGTACGCTTCAATTTCTGACCCAGTCATTTTCAAGTGATAAAACTCTACCTCCAGCTTATGAATATCATCACGGCTACAATATTCCTCTTTAATCAATTCCTTGAAACCGTTCCAAGGTGTGGCATTAGCAACAGCCAACCCTAACATCTGTACTTGCGCATTCCACCAAGTCAGTGCAATGCCTTCTAGAGTACCAGTGGCGTATTTCACCCTGCGAGCCTCAGGGCATTCACACATTTCGAATACGGACTCGAGCTTTTCAAACCAATGGAGGAGTCCAACCGCTCCTTCCGTGCCACTAAAGGTAGTAGGACGACAGTCCATGAAAGTTTTGAAGGTACAAACAGGTGGCTGAGCGTGCTGACCTGTTGTATATAAGAATCCAGTACAAGATTAAAACACAAGAGTTGGTTTAGGAGTGTAGGATCTAAAGATCCTAGTGTGAGTTACAACTGCAGGATATACCTCCTGCTTATGCGGCTGTAAGTGCCTCAGCAATTCGTTCGTTAATGAGAGCCGTCAGTTGGGCTTGCGTCATGTTGATACGTCCAGACATGATCTTCATAGTAAATATGACATAAGTGAGAGAGGTTCGCGAGTAGTGCGATAACAAAAGGGAATAATCACACAAGTGTTCTCATGCAATAGTGTTAAGTTAACCTAAGCATACCCGGAGCAAAGTTCTATGCAATTCTAGCAAGTAGGCAATAAGACATGTACCATATTACCTAGAGTGATGAGTCTTGCACGTGGAGCGAGGCGTCGTTGTGGATAGTTGAGCACTGTTCTGGTTATAGTCTGGTTTTAATAAAAACGTTTTCCCCTTATTAAAACCGAGTTCTCTATAACCAATGGCTCTGATACCAATCTGTCACACCCCCAAAATCCACACGCGGAGTACTACCGCTTGGAGGCGTGACATGACCAGGATCCAGCCACCAATCATATTGAACATAAGTATGTATATCAAAAGTCATTCATCAATACGATAGGTGTTTACAAAACCAAATATAAACAAGTGTGTAGCGGAAGCATTTAATGTAAAACCCAACATAAGTTTAAGTACAAAACGTCATAATGTTTAACAACACATTCACGATCCATGTCCACAACGACTGTGCCTCCCGTGCAAGATCCAAAAGTACCTATGGTCCTGCAAGGCATGTAACAGAGAGTCAACAACTAGTTGAGCGAGTTCACAGTAGGTTATTTAGTTATAATGTTCATTTCGTAAATCGTATGCTCGATTAGTAATCATGTATCGTATGTAATAGCATCGCGGCCCTCAAGGCATGTTTGCGAAGTTTAGTGGGGGTTTCCCATGTTTTCTAGACTAGTTATATTTGTATCGCGGCCCTCCAGGCATGTTTGCGAAGATTAAAGTATAGTTCGCGGCCATTCCAGGCATGTTTGCGAAGATTGTTCTAGTATCGCGGCCGATCCCGGCATGTTTGCGAAGAGAAGTATATGTATCACTAGTCTAGTAGTATCTACCATTGACCTTCCTCTCCCGAGGCCAATGGTATGTAATTTCAATAACTCTTAAACATAAATAATCAATCAACCCATTCCCAACCCCGGGAATCCCATGCCTTGGTAGAGGTGTGAACTCACCTTGTTTGCTCGGTATGCTAAGTTAAGTGCTCACAAATAATCAGTCAAGTCCTATAGTGCACGTATGTTCAGTCAGTTTACGTTCGTAATATTTCACATGTAACTATTATCACAGTAATATAACATAGCGCGCTTGGCAAATAATCGCACATTACATAACAGTTAATCACAGTTTATCATAGCATATTATCCAATAACATACTTGATACAGTTACTGACTTGGCATAGTTAATGAGCCATAACATAGTTGAATAAGAACTAACAGAGTTAACATACAGTCAAGTTTAGTAACTTACTGTGTAAATTAAATAAATAGGGTTAACTACTTAACAAGGTTAACAAACCATAAAAGTTAACAACTTACTAGATTAACAGAGTTAAGTAAACTAACTGGGTTATACAAGTGGTTAGTTTATTTGAATAACATATTAAATGACATTAATTATTAACAGTGAATAAGTTGCCAAACACACCCTAGTGCCGAAAACACAACTGGGCCGAAATCTATGTTGGGCCGAAATCCCCTTTAGCCGAAAACACTAGCTTAGCCGAAATCCCCTATATGCCGAAAACACCTTATGAACCGAAAACCAAACATGTTTGGCCGAAAACACATAGTTGGTCGAAATCTCTCTAGGGCCGAAATCACTACATGGGCCGAAAACACCCTTTGGGCCGAAATCACATGTAGTGATTTCGTCCAGCTTTGTTTTGTGGGGGGGGGGGGGTTTCGCTACTGTTCATCATCATCATCAACACTTCTGTAACATAAACCCAGTAACTAATAATCGATTTAACAGTTACTTGATCAATCATTTGTAGGAACAATCAATCCAACAAAAGATAAAACATTCATTTAAATACTTACCCATCTAAATAATCAGGATTAACATCCAACAATCATCATAGTGTTTATCATTTAACAAATACCCACTGTTAAGCAAAATATCAAATATACACACAATTCATGTATGATAATTATCTAACAAGCACACTATGATAAATCACATATTCACATATATACATACATCATGATTAAACATCCAATAATCATACGATGAGCATCTAAACAACTTGAATCATGAAATCACTAACCAAGTTTTAAGCAGAGGTTTGCTTCAAGATGAGTTTTCTTTGTGGGTTTTCAGAGATAGAGAGAGAGAGAGACAATTGTGATAAGATATTGTTTGGAAATTGTGAAGCTTGTCTGAGAAGATTGGTTTATAAAATCATTACATATAAAATATCTCAACATCTGGGCCAAAGCCCATCATCTGATTTCGTTGGTTTAAAGTGGACGAAAACACTTATGTGTTTTCACCACTTGGGTGATTTCATCATACTTGTTTGTTTACAGTAAAAGTTCCATCTTTAATTACATGTTAATTAATAACACCTTATTAACATACAATCACACATAATAAATATTATGGATTTCCAAGTATAAAATATCAGTCGAAATACGTTACAACGTATTACAAAAGTAAGCGTTGTGAAACAACGAGTCGTATTAACAAACAACTAAAATAAAAAAAAAATTAACGTGCACTAAATGCGAAGATAGAATCTTGGAAACTCGAGTTGTCACATTTTCCTCCTGGTTCGTGCTACAATTGTGGGGATCTGACCCACTACAGAAACCGGTGCCCAAGGCTAGCAAACCAGAACCAGAATCAGAATCAGGCTCCGGCTCGAGGGCGAGTTTTCAACATGAATGCTCAAGAGGCACAAGCAGACAATGAAGTGGTGAACGGTACGTTCTTTATTAATAATCAGCCTGCATCTGTTCTCTTTGATTCGGGTGCCGATAAGAGTTTTGTGTCATTGTCTTTTGAGCCAATGCTTCGCGTGTCTATAACGAAACTAGGTAAACCTTTGACAGTAGAAGTTGCTAGTGGTGAACCCATTGTTCTTGATTCTGTTCTTCACAACTGCCAGTTGAACCTTAACGATCATCTTTTTCCCATTAACCTCACGCCTATGCAACTTGGAAGCTTTGACGTTATTGTGGGTATGGATTGGTTATCCAAGCATCACGCAGAGGTAGTTTGTTTTGAGAAGATCGTTCGTGTGCCGCTTTCGACAGGCGAGATCCTACAGGTTCAAGGTGAGAAACCGTCTGGTGGTCTCAAGCTCATGTCTTGTTTTAAAGCTCGAAAATATCTGCGGAAGAACTATGTGGCTTTCTTAGCACATGTTACAGCAGATAAAGGCAAGGGTAAGTCTATTTCAGATATTCCTGTTGTTCAGGATTATTCTGAAGTTTTCCCTGAAGAGTTACCTGGTCTACCCCCAGCACGCCAAGTAGAGTTCCGCATTGATCTCGTACCTAGAGCAAATCCCATTGCAAGAGCTCCATATCGTCTTGCACCGTCTGAGATGCAAGAGTTGTCTAAGCAGCTTCAGGAGCTCTCTGACAAAGGTTTTATACGTCCTAGCTTTTCACCTTGGGGTGCTCCCGTTCTTTTTGTCAAGAAGAAGGATGGATCCTTTAGGATGTGTATCGATTATCGTGAGCTTAACAAGCTTACCATCAAGAATTGATATTCCCTACCGCGCATAGATGATCTCTTTGATCAGTTACAGGGCACTTCTTATTTTTCGAAGATTGATCTACGTTCTGGGTATCATCAACTTCGGGTGCATGAAGAAGATATTCCCAAGACAGCGTTCCGTACTCGTTATGGGCATTATGAATTCACAGTCATGCCATTCGGTTTGACTAATGCTCCTGCTGTTTTCATGGACTTAATGAATAGGGTCTGCAAACCTTATTTGGATCAGTTCGTCATTGTTTTTATTGACGACATCTTGATTTATTCTAAAACGCGAGCTGATCACGAGCAACATCTTCGTCTTACTTTGGAACTCCTAAAGAAAGAGCAACTTTTTGCCAAATTCTCCAAGTGTGAATTCTGGCTTAAAGGGGTTCAATTCTTAGGACATATCATCAACAAACAAGGTATTCATGTAGATCCCTCCAAGATCAGTGCGATCAAGGATTGGGATACGCCTATTACTCCTACTGAGGTTCGTTCTTTCCTTGGTCTAACGGGTTATTACTGCCGCTTCATTGAAAACTTCTCAAAGATTGCAGTTCCTCTAACTGCTCTAACTCAGAAGAACAAACCCTTTGATTGGGGATTCAAGCAAGAGGAAGCTTTTCAACACTTGAAGCAGAAACTTTGTGACGCGCCTGTTCTAACTTTGCCTGAGGGCAATGATGATTTCGTCGTTTATTGCGATGCATCGAAACTGGGTCTTGGCTGTGTTCTGATGCAAAGGAACAAAGTCATAGCATACGCATCGAGGCAGTTGAAGATACATGAGAAGAACTACACCACTCATGATCTTGAGTTGGGTGCAGTTGTTTTCGCTCTAAAGATCTGGAGACACTATTTGTACGGTACAAAATGTGTGGTTTTCACGGACCACAAAAGTCTTCAGCGTATCTTCAATCAGAAAGAACTCAACATGAGGCAACGACGTTGGGTTGAGCTTTTAAACGACTATGACTGCGAAATTCGCTACCATCCTGGTAAGGCGAATGTCGTAGCTGATGCATTGAGTCGTAAGGAACGTACTAAGCTTCATTGTGTACGTGTTCAATCTGTTATTCAAGCTCGATCTGATATCCAAGTACGCATTTCTTAGGCTCAACAATCTTGTGTTTCACAAGGTTTGATGGATAGGGAATTTCCCTATCACATAACACCTGATCTAGAACTGAAGGACAATGGATCGTACTACTTCATGGACCGTTTATGGGTCCCAAGCCAGGATGATCTCCGTACCTTGCTTATGGATGAAGCCCATAAGTCTCGTTATTCTATTCATCCGGGCTCGGATAAAATGTATAAGGATCTTCGTATTCACTATTGGTGGCCTGGCATGAAGAAAGACATTGCCTTATACGTATCAAAATGCCTTACTTGTCTTAAGGTTAAGGCTGAACATCAACGTCCTTCTGGCTTATTGGTGCAACCAGAGATCCCAGTTTGGAAATGGGAAAACATTACTATGGATCTTGTTACCAAACTTCCACGCACAAAGAAAGGTCATGATGCCATCTGGGTAGTTGTTGATCGTCTTACTAAGTCAGCGCATTTCTTGCCAATCCGTGAGGATTTTCCTGCTGACAGACTTGCTAAAATCTATGTGGATGAAATTGTAGCTCGACATGGTGTTCCTTTGAACATCATTTCTGACAGAGATGCTCGTTTCACTTCTCATTTTTGGAGAACCATGCAATCTGCTATGGGAACCCAACTTAAGCTGAGCACAGCTTATCATCCGCAAACGGATGGTCAATCTGAAAGAACAATCCAGACTCTGGAGGATATGCTTAGAGCTTGTGTGATCGACTTTGGTGGTAGTTGGGATTCACATCTTCCGTTAATTGAATTCTCCTACAACAACAGTTATCACACCAGCATCAAAATGGCTCCTTTCGAGGCTCTCTATGGTCGAAAATGTCATTCACCAGTCTGCTGGAATGAGATCGGCGAGGCTCAGCTTAATGGACCTGCTCTCATTTTAGAGACAACTGACAAGATTAAGAAAGTTCGTGATAACCTTCAGACAGCTAGAAGCCGTCAAAAGAGTTACGCGGACCCAAAACGCAAGCCCTTGGAGTTTCAAGTCGGTGATCGAGTATTACTTAAGGTCTCACCTTGGAAAGGTGTGATCAGATTTGGAAAGAAAGGAAAACTTGCACCTAGATACGTTGGACCATTCAAGATCGTCGAAAGAATCGGTAAGGTAGCCTACAGACTTGAGTTACCTCCTGAACTTGGAAATGTTCATCCAACCTTTCACGTGTCCAATCTCAAGAGGTGTTTAGCTGATGAGAACCTCCACATACCACTTGACGAAATTCGTGTTGGTAAAACACTGAAATTTGTTGAGAAGCCAGTGGAAATCATGGAACGTGAAGTCAAGTGGCTCAAACGCAAGCGCATTCCTTTGGTCAAAGTTCGCTGGGAAGCTAAACGTGGACCCGAGTTTACTTGGGAACGCGAAGATCAAATGAAGGCGAAGCATCCGCATCTTTTTCCACGAGTTTCCTCTAAATAAATTTCGGGACGAAATTTCCACAAGTAGGGGAGACTGTAACATCTGTGCTTATTATCATTGTGAACAGTTCTATTATCAACAAAACAATGTTATTTGATCCCAATGTTTGTTTGGTTGTGTTTTACATTTTTCATGTTTTGACTTTTATTCAATTTCAAACTCTATATCGCTTTCTGGAGAGTTATACGCAAACTGGTGCGTAAACGTAACCAGTTTAATGCGACAAATACTCCGGAACATCAACATATACTTAACATACCTTAAATAACCCTTACATAACTTAGAAATAAGTTTTGAAGGCCTTAGTATGGCAAAAACAAGTTAATTCGCTTACAGGGACTAAACTTGACAAACTGCGAAAGTATGCCAATTTGAACTGTAACGAACACTCCGGAACATGACCATAAGTTAAACACACCTTAAATATCCTTTATATAGCTTAGAAATAAGCTTTGAGGGGTTCGGTGTGCTAAAATAAACTTTTGGGTCATTCAGGGACTAAAAGCGTCAAAAAGTGCACAAGTTTGCATTTTCACGCATAACCTACGTTCTGAATACATCCGGACATCCAAAAATTTTATGTAAGAACTAAAATATTTTATTTTAGTGTTTGGCATTAGAAAAATCCATTCGTCACGCAATTTGGATCGTTTTTCGCGCTTATGCGCATTCCGTCGTAATTAACCGAACAACGCGATTGTACGGCCAAACGAACCGACAACCGAGATATTTTTTAGCACATTTTGAGTTCCCAATACTTTAACTTCATTTTAGAGCTTTGAAATGGGGTTAACGGGCCTTAAATGCATGTTCATAAAATATGTGAGAGAATAACCACACCCTTTGCCCAATCAAGTGCCATCTAGTTATGACAATTGCATGCATGTTCATAGGACCATATTCTCACCCAATCAAGTTTCTCCTACACATGCAAGTAATTTTATTGGCCACTTTTTGTCTTTGGAAGGGGGGGGGGCGGCCCTAGCTTTTATATAAAAAAAAAATTTTCTTTTATATAAAATATAAGTCTTTGTTTATTTTATAACCTTTTATAAAATATAACATCATATGTTCACAAGACTTTATACAACTTTTTATCATGTTATTTAACCCATTAAATAACAAGATAAAATATTCTCTCAAAATAAATTATCCATATAATTTATTAGTTTGTCAAGTGCAATTATTTAGAAAACCAATTTCTAAATATTCTAAGTGTTGATATTTATTTATTTGATCATATCATAAAAAATATTGTAAGTGTTTGTCTAGCTTGTTATTGGGTATGACTCGACTTGGATCATAACGTACTAGCCACATCAATTTAATATGTGTCTTGGGCATACAGAGTCCAACACTTTCAGCCTCCAAAGGCCAATTACACGTGTTAAACACTTATGGTGGGGGCAAATGACATACCACAACATTACAACAAGTGTACGGCTTAGATCGTGCCCCCTTTTCCAAGAAACGATCCTAACGGTGAACCGAAAACTATAAATACCCCCCCCCCACCTTCACTCATTCCTCACAAAATCTGATCTAAAGTGTTCTAAGTTGAAGCCTTTGCTTCATACCTGAACTATTTGGGTCTAGATTGCTTGCGGGGACCCTTTGTAAGTGTTCCTTCGTTCTTTTATTGCTTTTCGAGTCCGAAAGTCAAACTTTGTTTGACTTTCTGCGTTGACCAGTTTATGGTCAATGCGAAGTTCGTTTGAACTTCATAACGTGAGCGTAATCACGATGGTTATAGTCCCTAGTGACTATACCTACTGATTACCACGTTATCTAGGCTCAGTGACGAGCCGTAGTTTCGGCCAGAATACGTATTCTTGCGTATTTTGTAACCAAACTACTTATGGGTATCAAAACTGTTTGTTTTGATACCAAACCTGTTTCTAAACTTAGTTAAGCATGTTTTAACATGCTTAGCTCGTCACTCTTAGTTTAGTGCTTGTATAGGGTCGTAAGGTAAGCGATCTAAACAATCGCTTATACTTTTGAACCCGACCCGTTTGGTCGATCATTAGGATCCGACCAAGCACATTAGGTGACCATAGTATATAGGGAATAACCTTCCGAGGTTATACCTTATGGTCGCTTCGTTTAACTAGTTGTATGATAGGTAGTTTATATGCCTTAGGTAAATTACCAAAATGCCCTTTTGACGCCAAAATTCATTTTTAGCATATGTAACATAACTTTGGGTATCTAAACTGATTTGGTAACAATATTAGACATGTTAAGGCATATTTTACTTATCATAGGACTAGTTAGGCATTCCGAACGCGTTTCACGCGAACGACGCGTTAAAGTAGCATAAGCTACCTAAACGGGTCGTAATGGGTCGTAAGCACTTAGGTTAGGTTTCACTTAGTATGAAGGCTTTATTAAACCATACTACATGAGTTCCCATACACATTTGGTTTACGAGCCCTCATTCTATCCGATCTTCCGATTTCGGTTCGGTTTATTGATGTAGTTACCTATATTAGGTGCCGTTTGATATCCGTGATCTCTAGCATTGCTTGGTGGTTATCTTAGGACTTCTGAGCAATCTCAAGTGAGTACATAGACCCCTCTTTTACTGTTTTCCAAACTGTTTTGTGGTGAAACACATGTGCCTACTTGTTACTTTCATGCTTTCCATGTTTCACATCATATACCTGCTATGTTCGTTAGTACATTATAGTACATGTTTTACATTACATTTCACGCTATGTATGCCCATTGTGTGCGTACTTAGTACATTGCTTTACATTACATTTCACGCTATGTATGCCCATTGTGTGCGTACTTAGTACATTGTTTACATTACATTTCATGCTATGTATGTCCATTGTGTGCATACTTAGTACATTGTTTCACATTACATCTCATGCTATGTATGCCCATTGTGTGCATACTTAGTACAATTGTTTACATCACATGCTCTCATTTTGGTATGACATTTGGTTTGTTTAACATGGAACAATACATTCATTAACATTAGCTGCGCCGTTCGTTAGTAGGTAGTGGTACCATAGGAATTGACAACTCCCGTTCCTGAAATCCTAGGTTTGTTTGGATTGGAAGGAATGACCGAATTCAATATACATAACTTAGATAAACCTTTAATTTGTTTAAGGGTTTATCGCCACAGTCTCAAGGCTTGGATGTATGCATTTTCACAATACCGCATAAATGTTTGTATCAGTATAGCATGCATTTGTTCCACAAAACATAACTTTGATTTAAACCATGTTTTACTTCAATACCTTGTTTTTGTGCATTTTACATATGGTTTAGTTGATATATTTCACTTACCATACATGATATTTTTGGGTACGCATTACATGATCTACATTAAACATAAACATTTTGACATTGATATACACATTTGGTGGTTTACATTGAACATAGACATTTCGATATGGTTTACACATTAACACATGACAATTCATTTATACATAAACAATTTACATTGGTGGTTGGTTTGAGTAAGTGATTTGAGTAACGAGGCGTGTGTATTATGATACAAGCATGGTGGATACGCCGCTGGTACTTCCTATAAACAAGTGTTTGTATGATATTACATGTCGTAGCGTTACTTAAATCATTTCAATATTTGACATATTACGTTTTACATAAACAACTTATTTTCACAAGACATTGATTTACAAAACAACTTATCTTATACAAACTCATTTTTCTTGGTTATTCATTTAACCTTACATTATTCTCTTATTTATACATATCATTGCTTTTTGAATGATTTACAAAACAAAACAACTTACAAGGTTCATGACTGACTTTTGTTAAGCAACTTTTTCTAAACTTATAAGTCATGAATCCTATTTTCACAAATCCTATGTATCTCACAGGCATTTTTATGCTGACGTACCTATTTTCACATGTGTTTTCAGGAGCTTTTGCGTAGGATGATGATCGTGACACTAGGGCGGACCTGTGCCTTAGAGACATAAAATGAAGATAGACTTAGTTTAATTATGTTCTGAACTCTTTATTTCCTGCTTAAAACAATGTAACTCTTATGTTGATAAATAAAATACAATTTTGTATGCCATGGTTATGAAACAAATAATTCTGTTACAACACTCCCCGACGTTTCCGCCACGTTTTGTATGTTATACGTGGTCGGGGTGTGACATCTTTGAAACCAAATGTTAGGTATACTAAGTCAATATACCATAAAAATGTCTTTGAAATAATGTATTATATGTAATATGTAATAAAACATGTATCATGTCATGAAAACGAAAAGTAAAGTTATGCACATATGCTTCACCCCAAAACATTTGAAAAAGTAAAATAGGGGAACTATGTACTCACCTTTGGTGTGTTTTTATGTGTTAACACAATTCCTCAAATTGTTTATTCGTCCTAAATTAAGTAAGAACGATTTAATAATCAAAAACCCACAAAAATACATAAGTTTCTCCGACACTTAGAATTTTCACATAACCTTGAGATTTTCTCAAAAAGTTATTATTTTTGATTATATTGGTGTATTTATATATATATATGAGTTCATATATATTTTAAAAACTTTGCGACTTGAACGATTTTATTGGTGACCCTCATCATGTTATAAGCAATATATCTACGATTTACGCGTCGTAATATATATACTCAAATGTATCATGCTAATAATAGTGTAATACACATAATCTTGTCAAATATTAACATGTCATGATACACATATTATAAAACACATAACACATCGTAACCCATAAAATTTAACCATGAACAACCCATTCTAGTGTACATTGAAAAACGCGTATTTTAGCGATTCGGTAACGTTTTTGGGCGTCGGAAGTCACGTATGACTAACCCAACACCAAGTAAACTTAATATAAGTTAAAATACTTATTTTTATATCAAAAATATCAGTTTGGTTACTGATCTAAAACAGTTTTATAAAAATCCTCTGAAAAGCCGATTTTTAACCGTTTTACCGCATAGTTTTGCATCAAACGTTACCCTAACCATCCCAAATCGAAATGACTTGATATTTTAACATAACCCATGTTATTTACTGAATAAAATAGTGGTTATACTCATGATAGTGCAGGTCTCACATAAAGCACATAAATCATGCAAATTTCACATATTTTACCACTTTCTAAGCTATATGTACAACATGCAAAGCTATCAAACCTATGACAAAGTCTCATGCCATTATAACATACCAAATAATGTTATTTTTAGTGTTTATAATCTGTTCTAAAACATTTTTGTCATACAATCATTTTTTATCATTTCTTGAGCTTTAAATCAACATGTATTCTTATGTACAAGTGTCTAAAGCATACGATCATATCATCATCATTTCATATGTATTCAAATGCATCAAACATGTGATTTATTCATGTTTATTTTCTGATTTAATTGGACATTCATCATATCATGCATAAATCATCAAATACTTGCATTTTAACTATCATTCAAGAACAAGCAACAACTTAAAAATTCTCAAATATGTCTAATAAATTTTTGGCCATTTATATGTCAAAATACTAAAATTATTTCAAATTTATAACTCATGATTCAAACACTCCTTTATATCTCTAACATATTTGCACATAATCTTGTTTATGCAAGCAAACATCTTAAACAAGTATTTATCAAAGATCAAGCTCAAATCTCTCTCTCTCACACACACACACACACACACACACATATATATATATATATATATATATATATAGGGGAAGGTTCAAATGAAAACCACTAGTTATTGTGAAAACTCGAAAACTAATTAAAAACCACTAAAAAGGAGGGGGGGGAGACTTTTAATGAAGGAGGGGTAAAATTGGAAAAAAAATATATAACTTTTCAAACATTTCCCATTTCTCCATACGTTATCATTTTAAAACAAAAATGGCACCATAAGATCACAAATTTTTGTATCTTTCATTCAAGTATATTCGAGCATATTTTTTATGACATAAAAAAAGATTTATGGTGTCGTCTTGTTTTCAATACTATTATTATAGTAGTGCACATGTGCAATATAACATGTACTACAATTGCATTACATGCTTAAAATTAGCTTTTTGAGTCTAGTTTAGCTTTTAGGGTTAGTTTTTTTGGAGGTTTAGGATTAGGATTAGCTTTTTGGGTGTGCGGGGAGGGGGGGTTTAGGTTTTTGGGGGGTGGGGGTGGGGGGTTTAGGTTTTTTCGGGTTTAGTTTTAGGTTTTCGGGAGGGTGGGGGTGGGGGGGTTTAGGTTTTTGGGGGGTGGGGGTGGGGGGTTTAGGTTTTTGGGGGGTGTCGGTGGGGGGGTGGGTTAAGTGGTTTAGGCTTTCCGTATTAGTGTACTACACATGTGCAGTACAACAAAAAAAAAAAAAAAAAAATTTTCATATATAAAAACCAGCGAAATTTATAAAAAAAAAATTGAAAAAGAAAATTTGTGTGTTTTTTAGGCTTTTTTTAGTTAGTTTTCGAGTTTTCACAATAAAAGTGGTTTTCATTTGAACCATCCCCTATATATATATATATATATATATATACACGGTTTTATACACACATATATATCACCATTTTTATTTTGTATCAAGACCCATTTCTTTTTAGATTTCAAGTTTGTGAAAAATTCCAAGATTCAAGAGAAACTTCTAATCATCAAGAACAACCAAGAATTAAGTGTATGATTTAAACATAAACTTTATACCTTCAAGATTCAAGTAAGTATTTGGATGGGATTTTGATGATATGGAGCTTGAAATCACTTGAAAGCACCTTGGAAACTCCTTTGGATCTTCACACCAACTTAAATCTAGCTTGGAATGGAGCTTGATCTTCAAGAACAAAGTTGGAAAAATGAAAATGGTGATGGTGATGAGGGTTACGGTTTTAGAGAGAAAGAGAGACTGAGGGAGATGGAGTGTAAGGGAGTGGAGTGAAGTATGGTGGTGTATTTATAGGACAAGATCTCCATAAGATAACATAATATCTTATTGAATCCAAGAAATACCAAATATGATATTGCAAGATCTAGTATGGATTTTGATGGGGGCCACCCCATTGTAACCGTAAATATGAAGGGGGGGGGGGGGTAAAGTGTAAGTTTGATGGTAAAAATAGGTATTTAACTGGATACCAGGTATTTTATCTAGCGTTTAAATCCCGGTTTATGGCGTTCTAAATTATTTTTATTATTCTATAAAAATAAACTCGCCAAATTATTACTGAAATAAATATCAGTTGTCGAGACTGGCTGCGTTGTCCGCGTTTCGCACTATAAGCACTGTGTTGCGCAGTAACACGCGGTACGCGCTTAAACTTGAAAAATAATGTTTTTTAAGCGTTTTAATTTATTTTTCAACACGAACATGATTAAGAATAAAATTTTAATCATAACAGAATATTTTTAGGATTTAAATATTATCCGGGCGGTCACCAACGTTCGTTTTGCAGTTTTGTTGCAAATAGTTCTAAAGTTCGAATAAACATGTTTTTGCCATACCGAATCCTTCGAAACTTATTTCTAAGTTATGTAAAGGGTATTTAGGGTATGTTTGGCTTATGTCACAGTTCCGGTGTGTACGTCGCGTTAAACTGATTATGTTTACGTAACGGTTTATGATTTCACTTCCAGAATAGGTTTGAGAGTTCGGAATTGAACAATGATTGAAAACGTGCTAATGTCACAAATAATTAAACAAATATTGAAATTAAAACACCATATTTTATTAAATACAAAGTTGTTCGGAACAGTACAAGGATAAAAATACACAGATGTCACAGTCTCCCCTACTTTTGAAAATTTCGTCCCGAACGCGTTCTACGCGAATGACGCGTTAAAGTTGCATAAGCTACCTTAATGAGTCGCGATGGGTCGAAAGCACTTAGGTTAGGTTTCATTTAGTATGTAGGCTTTGTTAAACCATATGACATGAGTCTCTATACTCGTTTGGTTTACAAACCCTCATTCTATCTAAATCATCCGATTTAGGTCCGGTTATTAACATAGTTACCTATATTAGGTGCCGTTTGATTTCCGTGATCTCTAGCATTGTTTGGTTGTTACTAAAGGACTACTAAGCAATCTCAAGTGAGTACATAGACCCCTCTTTTACTATTTTCCAAACTGTTTTGGGGTGAAACACATGTGCCTACTTGTTACTTTCATGCTTTCCTGTTTTCACATCATATACCTGCTATGTTCGTTAGTACATTATAGTACATGATTTCATTGTGTTCATGCTATGTATGCCCATTGTTTTACATCACATTTTATGCTATGTATGTCCATTTAGTTCATACTTAGTATATTGTTTTACATTACACTTATGCTATGTATGTCCATTGTGTGCATGCTTAGTACATTGTTTTACATTACATTTCTGTTGCATATGCTCTTTTCAGCATGTGAACACATTATACTGCATTTTGAACCGTTGTAATCATTTGACTATGTGAACCGTTTGTATCTGTGAACCGTTTGTATCTATGAACCGTTTGTATCTGTGAACCGTTTGTATCTGTGAACCGTGTGAACCGTATTTGACCATACATAAACATTTCTACAATTGTTAAACATTACTTTGGTGGTTTGGTTTGATTAAGTGATTAAGTAACGATGCGTGTGTAATATGATACAAGCATGGTGGATACGCCGCTGGTACTTCCTATATATAAGTGTTTGTATGGTATTACATATCGTAGCGTTATTTGAATCATTTCAGTTTGAGACATATAACATTTTATACAAATAACATACTTTTCACAAGACATTGATTTACAAACAACTTATCTTATACAAACTCATTTTACAATGGTTATTCATTTAACCATACATTATTCTCTTATTTATACATATCATCTGATCTTATCGTTTTTCAAATGATTTACAAAACAAAGCAAATTACAAGGTTCATGACTAAACATTTTCTCAAACATAAGTCAAGAAACCTATTTTCACAAAACCTATGTATCTCACAAGCATTTTTATGCTGACGTACCTATTTTCACATGTGTTTTTCAGGAGCTGTTGCATAAGATGATCAAGATACACATAGGCAGACTTGGGCTTTAGTGATAATAAAAGATGCAAGACTAGTTAATTATGTTGTATTTCCTTGTTTGTTAAGACATTGTAACACTTTTAATCAATAAAACGAAACTTAAATTGCCATGGATTTGAAACAATTAATTCTGTTACAACACTCCCCGATGTTTCCGCCACGTTTTGTATGTTCTACGTGGTCGGGGTGTGACAGAAAAGATGGTATCAGAGCCAATGGTTATAGGGAATTAGGTTATTAGTAATGCTTTGACCTAGTCTATAACCTTCTTAGGACCCTAACGCGAGTTTACTTGCGTTTAGTCATAAAACAATACCGTCACCTATCCTTAGGCGACTACCACAACAAGAACATAAATTTCAAAACCGCTTTGAAAACTAATCATCTGTTCTAGGATGATTGATTACAAGGTTTTGAACCCTCTATTGTAAGGTTTTGAACCCTCTGTTATATGGTTTTGAACCCCTTTGAGTTTTCAAAATCTCGTCGAGGTTTTGGGTTTTAAATAATGTGAACACGTGCAAACTGGAAGGGTGAATGCCTGTATTCTGGGTTTTCTGTCTAGGCAAGCACTTCATATATATCTCATCAGACGCGAGACCAGTTGTGCTTACCTGGGAATTCTTGGGATGAGTGTTCACTTATAGGCGAGCATGTCTTCGCGATACATTATTTTGACTCATTTACTTTGATTAGTCACTGTGTGTCGTTTGTTTACCTGGTGGTAACAAACAAATGACCACTATCCTTGCTTTCATCAGATTTGTTTCATCTCATTCTTTTCGTCTAAACCTCTCACTCGTTTCCTTTCATGTTTCCTCTTTTAGAATGCCTCCTCGACGCGAAAGCCAGATAGCGACTGCCGAATTGGCAGAAATCATTGCGCAGCAAATGGATGCTCAATTCCCAAACCTCTTTGCTCAATGGAATCAAGCCAACAACAACAACAATGGTCCATGCAATTTCAAGAGTTTTAACTCGGCGAAACCACTCAAGTTTAGTGGTTCTGAGGGAGCGACTGGGCTTCTTCAATGGTTCGAGAGCATTGAGAATACTTTCCGCCATGTGCAGTGTCCTGACAATTGCAAGGTCGAGTTTGCTTTGAGTGTGTTCCAGAAGAGAGCCCTTACGTGGTGGAACGGGGTTATGAGAGATCGTAGTGCAGAAGTTGCTCTAGCACAGACATGGGCTGAACTTAGGGCCCTTATGTTGAAGGAATTCTATCCTCGTCACGAGATCAGGGCTTTGGAAAGGGAATTCGACAATCTTGAGCAAGACAGCGGTGAGCATCGAGCCTACACGGACCGTTATGAGGAGTTGAGTCTGTTATGCCCAAACATGGTCACGCCTTTGGATAAGGTAATAGAAAAGTACATTGATGGCCTCCCTGACTCAATACAAGACATTGTGACTGGCAGCAACCCTACTACAGTTAGACAGGCCATTGAGCTATCTGCAACCTTGACTGAATCAAAGATCAGGAAAGGTAAACTTTTCCGAAAAGGTGACAAGAAACCGGTCGAGGAATCGAAACCAATCGAGGAATCAATGACCATGGATGAACCGACTGGATCCCCTAAAAAGTCAAAGAAGCGAAAGGCTTCTCAGAACTTCGCCATAGTTACTTACAATGATCAAGCCTTCCCCAACCAACCAGCTCAACCCCCTGCTAGGAAGCCATACAATGGAACTGCACCCTTGTGCAACCAATGTAGCCTCCATCATCATGTCAATGTAAAGTGCCGCAAATGCCAAACTTGTGGGCTTATAGGCCATACAGCAAGAGTCTGCCCAGCTGCAGCTGTACCAAACCAAGCTGGCAACAATACCGCTCAAGGTCGTTTTCTACCAGGTTCTTGCTTCAACTGTGGCGAGATGGGCCATTTCCGAAGAAATTGCCCAAAGATTGCTAATGCGAATCCAGCGCAAGGATGAGCGTCGGACCAACTAGAAGACAATGTTGTTTAGAAATAATCAAGCCTTATGTATTATTTTCTTTTGTAGTCAAGGTCCATGAAACAGTTGTTGTTGTTTATAAATAAATCCTTTTATTTACATTGCAATATACAAATGGGATGGCTTGTATAAACAACGTATCCTCTACAATACCGACAATCAAGGAACCGTATTCCTTGAAGAACAGACTACCCCGTAATTTCTTCCATTTTATTATCTCTTGCGTTTTCCACAAAGATCCTAAGTACCCGTCTCTTACAAAGAAACGAAGTACAAGGTGCAAGTAATAATTCTGTACGAATACCCCAAGTACCACTATAAATTCTTAATAGGGTACCCAAGGGTATTTCCGTATGTCCTAAATTATTGTGTACCTTAATTCGAATATTACGTTTTCCTGAAAACGAAAATCGAATTTTTGGGAGATCTTCCTATCTCTTCAGATAGATCCCAGAGGACATTGAAGTCCATCGACTGGTTTCCATATCCGTTCTCAATCGATAACAAATTAATAACAAATTAATAACCAAGTTAAACAACTATGTGATTATGTGCTTATGAACATTACAAGACAAACTGTGCGGACTATGCAAGAAATTACGTAATTATGGATGCATACATAATTATGGAATTTAGTGCACAGAAACCACAACGAGCTTTGTCATGTGCCTAGAAGTTAACTCTATTCATTTCCATTTCTGATGAAGCACCCATTGAAAATGACTCCGTTTGTTCATTTTCGTTTCTGAAGATTTTTCCGTTAAGGAAATGAATATCCGTTTGTCTCTCCTTTTCATTTCCATTTCTGATGAAGCACCCGTTGAAAATGACTCCGTTTGTTCATTTTCGTTTCTGAAGATTTGTCCGTTAAGGAAATGAATATCCGTTTGTCTCTCCTTTTCATTCCCATTTCTGATGAAGCACCCGTTGAAAATGACTCCGTTTGTTCATTTTCGTTTCTGAAGATTTGTCCGTTAAGGAAATGAATATCCGTTTGTCTCTCCTTTTCATTTCCATTTCTGATGAAGCACCCGTTGAAAATGACTCCGTTTGTTCATTTTCGTTTCTGAAGATTTTTCCGTTAAGGAAATGAATATCCGTTTGTCTCTCCTTTTCATTCCCATTTCTGATGAAGCACCCGTTGAAAATGACTCCGTTTGTTCATTTTCGTTTCTGAAGATTTGTCCGTTAAGGAAATGAATATCCGTTTGTCTCTCCTTTTCATTTCCATTTCTGATGAAGCACCCGTTGAAAATGACTCCGTTTGTTCATTTTCGTTTCTGAAGATTTGCCCGTTAAGGAAATGAATATCCGTTTGTCTCTCCTTTTCATTCCCATTTCTGATGAAGCACCCATTGAAAATGACTCCGTTTGTTCATTTTCGTTTCTGAAGATTTGTCCGTTAAGGAAATGAATATCCGTTTGTCTCTCCTTTTCATTTCCATTTCTGATGAAGCACCCGTTGAAAATGACTCCGTTTGTTCATTTTCGTTTCTGAAGAATTGTCCGTTAAGGAAATGAATATCCGTTTGTTTCTCCTTTTCATTTCCATTTCTGAGGAAGCACACGTTGAAAATAACTCTGTTTGTTCATTCTCGTTCTGAAGAATGTCCGTTAAGGAAATGACAGGATTATGCCTTACATATCTCTGGTGGTTATTTGACACAAAGTCACAAATAGACTCCTACGAATAAATTTCGGGACGAAATTTCCTAAAGTAGGGGAGAGTGTGACACTTGTGTCACTTCAACCATCAAACAACTGCCAAGCCAATGAAATATTGTATTTCATACTTGGGATCTGTAAAAATATGTGTATCATTTGCACATATCAATTCTTGTTCGATTTCAAGCTCTAAATCGCTTTCTGGAGGGTTATACGCGCACTGATGCGTAAATATAACCAGTTTAATGCAACAAACACTCCGGAATAGTGAAATAGGCTTAACATACCTTAAGTAACCTTTACA
Source organism: Helianthus tuberosus (assembly GCA_030545235.1). Lineage (NCBI taxonomy): Eukaryota > Viridiplantae > Streptophyta > Magnoliopsida > Asterales > Asteraceae > Helianthus > Helianthus tuberosus. Next base: position 42,769,642 of record CM060426.1, on the reverse strand, counting down.
TAACTTAGAAATAAGTTTTGAAGGCTTTGGTATGGCAAAATCTAGTTTATTCGCCTACAGGGACTAAACTTGACAAACTGCGAAAGTATGCCAATTTGAACTGTAACAGACATTCCGGAACATGACCATAAGTTAAACATACCATAAATATCCTTCACATAGCTTAGAAATAGGCTTTGAGGGGTTCGGTGTGCTAAAATAAACTTTTGGGTCATTCAGGGACTAAAAGTGTCAAAAAGTGCACAAGTTTGCACTTTTGCGCATAACTCACGTTCTGAATACATCCGGACATCCAAAAATTTATGAAAGCATGACTATATTATGCTTTAGTGTTTGGCTTGCCAAAAATCCATTCGTCGCGTCATTTGGATCGTTTTTCGCCCTTATGCGCATTCCGTCGTAATTAAGCGAACATCGCGTTCGTACGGCCAAACGAACCAATGTCCGGCATATTTTTGAGCATGTTTCATGTCCACAATGTTTAGGCAACATTTTAGGGCCTTAAAGTTGGCTTTACGGGCCTTAGAAGTGTCGGAAATGGCCTTAAACACGTGCAGGGACTGAAACTGTCATTCTGCAAACTTATTTCTGATCTGTGCAGGCCAGGCGGCCCGCCTCAGTTTCTGAACATCCTCACGTGGCCCACGTCCCACTATCAGACCAGATTAACTGCATTTAACAGCAGATTGCAGCTGGTTGATCCACACCCACACATTCTCAATTGTCTAGTCAGCTGATAAGGATCATTTTCTTGTCACCACAACTTGCCAACACTTGTACGGATGCGATTAAAGCACGGTTTCCATGAAATGATCTTAACGGTTACCCGAAAACTATAAATACCCCACCCCACAACTTCAAAAACCACTAGAATTTTGATCTTAGAAACTCTAAGTTGAAACCATTGTTTCATACCTGAGATTCTCGGATCGAGATTAGCATTCGGGGACCCTTCGTAAGTATTCTTTCGTTCTTTTATTGCTTTTCGAGTCTTTCGAGTCTGAAAGTCAAACTTTGTTTGACTTTCTGCGTTGACCAGTTTATGGTCAATGCGAAGTTCGTTTGAACTTCGCAACGTGAGTGTAATCACGTTGGTTATAGTCCCTTGGGACTATGCCTACTAATTACCACGTTGTCTAGGGTCGTAGGGTAAGCGATCTAATAAATCGCTTATACCTCGAACCCGACCCATTTGGTCGATCATTAGGATCCGACCAAACACTTTAGGTGACCATAGTAGGTAGGGAATAACCTTCCGAGGTTATACCCTATGGTCACATCGTTTGAGTAGTTGTATGATAGGTAGTTTATATGCCTTAGGTAAATTACCAGAATACCCTTTTCATGTATAATTGGTAATTAAGCATATGTAACCTAAACTTTTGTCACATAACTGATTATGTAACATGTTTAGGCATATAACACTTGTCATAGGACTAGTTAGGCGGTCCGAACGCGTTCTACGCGAACGACGCGTTAAAGTTGCATAAGCTACCTTAATGAGTCGCGATGGGTCGAAAGCACTTAGGTTAGGTTTCGTTTAGTATGTAGGCTTTGTTAAACCATATGACACGAGTCTCTATACTCGTTTGGTTTACAAACCCTCATTCTATCTAAATCATCCGATTTAGGTCTGGTTATTAACATAGTTACCTATATTAGGTGCCGTTTGATTTCCGTGATCTTTAGCATTGTTTGGTTGTTACTCAAGGACTACTAAGCAATCTCAAGTGAGTACATAGACCCCTCTTTTACTGTTTTCCAAACTGTTTTGGGTTGAAACACATGTGCCTACTTGTTACTTTCATGCTTTCCTGTTTTCACATCATATACCTGCTATGTTCGTTAGTACATTATAGTACATGATTTCAATGTGTTCATGCTATGTATGCCCATTGTGTGCGTACTTAGTACATCGTTTTACATTACATTTTATGCTATGTATGTCCATTTAGTTCATACTTAGTACATTGTTTTACATTACACTTATGCTATGTATGTCCATTGTGTGCATGCTTAGTACATTGTTTTACATTACATTTCTGTTGCATATGCTCTTTTCAGCATGTGAACACATTATACTGCATTTTGAACCGTTGTAATCATTTGACTATGTGAACCGTTTGTATCTGTGAACCGTTTGTATCTGTGAACCGTTTGTATCTGTGAACCGTGTGAACCGTATTTGACCATACATAAACATTTCTACAATTGTTAAACATTACTTTGGTGGTTTGGTTTGATTAAGTGATTAAGTAACGATGCGTGTGTAATATGATACAAGCATGGTGGATACGCCGCTGGTACTTCCTATATATAAGTGTTTGTATGGTATTACATATCGTAGCGTTATTTGAATCATTTCAGTTTGAGACATATAACATTTTATACAAATAACATACTTTTCACAAGACATTGATTTACAAACAACTTATCTTATACAAACTCATTTTATAATGGTTATTCATTTAACCATACATTATTCTCTTATTTATACATATCATCTGATCTTATCGTTTTTCAAATGATTTACAAAACAAAGCAAATTACAAGGTTCATGACTAAACATTTTCTCAAACATAAGTCATGAAACCTATTTTCACAAAACCTATGTATCTCACAGGCATTTTTATGCTGACGTACCTATTTTCACATGTGTTTTTCAGGAGCTGTTGCATAAGATGATCAAGATACACATAGGCAGACTTGGGCTTTAGTGATAATAAAAGATGCAAGACTAGTTAATTATGTTGTATTTCCTTGTTTGTTAAGACATTGTAACACTTTTAATCAATAAAACGAAACTTAAATTGCCATGGATTTGAAACAATTAATTATGTTACAACACTCCCCGATGTTTCCGCCACGTTTTGTATGTTCTACGTGGTCGGGGTGTGACACCGAAAGTCGAACTTTGTTTGACTTTCGATGCGAAGTTCGTTTGAACTTCATAACGTGACCGTGATCACGATGGTTATAGTCCCTAGTGACTATATCTACTGATTACCACGTTATCTAGGCTCAGTGACGAGTCGTAGTTTCGGTCAGAATACGTATTCTTGCGTATTTTGTAACCAAACTACTTATGGGTATCAAGACCATTTGTTTTGATACCAAACCTGTTTTCTAAACTTAGTTAAGCATGTTTTAACATGTTTAGCTCGTCACTTTTAGTTTAGTGCTTATTTAGGGTCGTAAGGTAAGCGATCTAAACAATCGCTTATACTTTCGAACCCGACCCATTTGGTCGATCTTTAGGATCCGACCAAACACATTAGGTGACCATAGTATATAGGGAATAACCTTCCAAGGTTATACCTTATGGTCGCTTCGTTTAAGTAGTTGTATGATAGGTAGTTTATATGCCTTAGGTAAATTACCAAAATACCCCTTTGATGCCAAAATTCGTTTTAAACATATGTAACATAACTTTTGACATCTAAACTGATTTGACAACCATATTAGACATGTTAAGGCATATTTTACTTGTCATAGGACTAGTTAGGTGTTCCGAACGCGTTTTACGCGAACGACGCGTTAAAGTAGCATAAGCTACCTAAACGGGTCGTAATGGGTCGTAAGCACTTATGTTAGGTTTCTTTTAGTATGTAGGCTTTGTTAAAGCATACTACATGAGTTCCCATACTCATTTGGTTTACGAACCCTCATTCTATCCGATCTTCCGATTTAGGTCCGGATTATTAATGTAGTTACCTATATTAGGTGCCGTTTGATATTCCGTGATCTCTAGCATTGCTTGGTGGTTATCTTAGGACTTCTGAGCAATCTCATGTGAGTACATAGACCCCTCTTTTAGTGTTTTCCAAACGTTTTGGGGTGAAACACATGTGCCTACTTGTTACTTTCATGCTTTCCATGTTTTCACATCATATACTTGCTATGTTCGTTAGTACATTATAGTACATGATTTCATTGTGTTCATACTATGTATGCCCATTGTGTGCGTACTTAGTACATCGTTTTACATTACATTTTATGCTATGTATGTCCATTTAGTTCATACTTAGTACATTGTTTTACATTGCATTTCTGTTGCATATGCTCATCCAGCATGTGAACACATTATACTACATTTTGAACCGTTGTAATCTTTTGACTATGTGAACCGTCGTAACCGTTTGATTATATGAACCATTTGTAACTATTGAACCGTGTGAACCGTTTGTATCTGTGAACTGTTTGTATCTGTGAACCGTTTGTATCTGTGAACCGTTTGTATCTGTGAACCGTTTGTATCTGTGAACTGTGTGAACCGTATTTGATCATACATAAACATTTCTACAAATTGTTAAACATTACTTTGGTGGTTTGGTTTGATTAAGTGATTAAGTAACGATGCGTGTGTAATATGATACAAGCATGGTGGATACGCCGCTGGTACTTCCTATATATAAGTGTTGTATGGTATTACATATCGTAGCGTTATTTGAATCATTTCAGTTTGATACATATAACATTTTATACAAATATCATACTTTTCACAAGACATTGATTTACAAACAACTTATCTTATACAAACACATTTTTACATGGTTATTCATTTAACCTGACATTTATTTATACATATCATCTGATCTTATCGTTTTTCAAATGATTTACAAGAAAAAGCAAATTACAAGGTTCATGACTAAACATTTTCTCAAACATAAGTCATGAATTCTGTTTTCACAAAACCTATGTTTCTCACAGGCATTTTTATGCTGACGTACCTATTTTCACATGTGTTTTCAGGAGATGATGCATAGGACTTATCAAGACATACTTAGGCGGACCCGTGCCTTAGTGACTTAAAACGAGACAAGAACTAGTTAATTTTTGTTATATACTCTTTGTTTCTTGTTTAAAACAATGTAACTCTCGTGTTTGATTAATAAAACAAAACTTCAATTGCCATGAATTTGAAACAATTAATTCTGTTACAACACTCCCCGATGTTTCCGCCACGTTTTGTATGTTCTACGTGGTTGGGGTGTGACACTCATTCCAACAGACCGGCGAACGACATTTTCGACCGTATAAAGCTTCGAAAGGAGCCATGTTGATGCTAGAGTGATAACTATTATTGTAGGAGAATTAGATCAATGGAAGATGCGAATCCCAACTACCACCAAAATCGATCACACAAGCTCTAAGCATATCCTCCAATGTCTGGATTGTTCTTTCAGATTGTCCATCCGTTTGAGGATGATAAGCTGTGCTCAAATTGAGTTGGGTTCCCATAGCAGATTGCATGGTTCTCCAAAAGTGAGATGAGAATCGAGCATCTCGGTCTGATATGATGTTCAAAGGAACACCATGTCAGGATACAATCTCATCTACATAGATCTTGGCAAGCTTGTCAGCAGATAAATCCTCACGGATTGGCAAGAAATGCGCTGATTTTGTCAAACGATCAACTACTACCCAAATGGCATCATGACCTCTATTAGTGCGTGGTAGTTTGGTAATGAGATCCATTGCAATGTTTTCCAATTTCCAAACCGGTATCTCTGGTTGTTCCAATAATCCAGAGGGATGTTGATGTTCTGCCTTAACCTTCAGACAAGTAAGGCATTTTGATACGTATAAGGCAATGTCTTTCTTCATTCCCGGCCACCAAAACTGGGTTCGAAGATCCTTATACATTTTGTCTGCACCAGGATGAATAGAATAACGAGACTTATGAGCTTCATCCATAAGCAAGGTGCGAAGGTTGTCTATACTTGGGACCCACAAACGGCCCATGAAGTAGAATATCCCAAAGTCTCTCAATTCAAGCTCAGGTTTAATGTGACATGGTAATTATTTACCCATCAAGCCTTGTGTAACACAAGTATGTTGAGCTTGAAAGATGCGGGTTTGAATATCAGATCGAACTCGAACACAATGAAGCTTGACTCTTTCTTTTCGACTTAACGCATCGGCTATGACATTCGCCTTACCAGGATGGTAGCGAATCTCGCAATCGTAGTAGTTTAGAAGTTCTACCCAACGTCGTTGCCTCATGTTCAGTTCTTTCTGATTGAAGATGTGTTGGAGACTTTTGTGGTCTGTGAAAACCACACATTTTGTTCCGTAAAGGTAGTGTCTCCAAATCTTGAGAGCAAAAACCACAGCGCCTAACTCAAGATCATGAGTTGTGTAGTTTTTCTCATGGATTTTCAATTGTCTTGACGCGTAGGCTATGACTTTGTTCCTTTGCATGAGAACACAACCAAGGCCTAGATTCGATGCGTCACAATATATGACAAAGTCGTCATTTCCCTCAGGTAAAGACAACACAGGAGCGTCGCAGAGTTTATGTTTCAAGGTCTGAAAAGCTTCTTCTTGTTTGGGTCCCCACTCAAAAGGTTTATTCTTTTGAGTTAAGGCTGTGAGAGGAACCGCAATCTTGGAGAAGTTTGCAATAAAGCGGCGGTAATAACCCGCGAGACCCAGAAATGAACGAACCTCGGTAGGAGTAGTTGGTGTATCCCAATCCTTAATCGCACTGATTTTGGCGGGATCTACATGTATACCTTGTTCGTTAACAATATGTCCCAAAAATTGAACTTCCCTAAGCCAAAATTCACACTTGGAGAATTTAGCGAAAAGTTGTTCCTTCTTTAGGAGTTCCATTGTTAGACGGAGATGTTGTTCGTGGTCAGCTCGTGTCTTGGAATAAATCAAGATGTCATCAATGAAGACGATGATGAACTTATCTAAATAAGGCTTACAAACCCTATTCATTAAGTTCATGAAGACAGCAGGAGCATTCGTTAAACTGAAGGGCATAACAGTAAACTCATAGTGGCCGTATCGTGTGCGGAAAGCAGTTTTGGGAATATCTTGTCACACCCCGACCGCGTAAAACAACAAATCGCGGCGGAAACATCGGGGCGTGTTGCAACAGAATTAATGTTTCATAACCATGGATATCAAAAGTGTTTCGTTTTATTAAACATTGAATAATTACATCGTCTGGAAATCTAAATACACAATTTAAACATAATCTATCATTGTTATTGAGTCACTAAGGCCTTGTCCAGTCCTATGTGAGCATGCATCTTATCAATCGATATCATTCAACAATACCTGAAACATATGTGAAAACGAGGTCAGCAAAGAAATGCTGGCGAGTACATAGGTTTTGTGAAAATAAGATTCATGACTTCTGTTTTAAGAAAATGTTTAGTCATGAACCTTGTAATTTGCTTTGTCTTTGTAAATCATTTGAAAAATAATAAGTTCAGGTGATATGTATAAATAAGAGAATAATGCATGATTAAATGAATAACCATGTAAAATGAGTTTGTATAAGATAAGTTGTTTGTAAATAAATGCCTTGTGAAAAGTATGTTACTTGTATAAAATGTTCTATGTCTCAAACTGAAATGATTCAAATAACACTACAATATGTAATACCATACAACCACTTATATATAGGAAGTACCAGCGGCGTATCCACCATGTTTGTATCATATTACATACGCATCGTTACTTAATCACTTAATCAAACCAAACCACCAAAATAATGTTCAAGTCCAATGTAAATCATGTAATATGTATAACCAAAATGATATCGTATCTCGCTTTGAAGCCAATCGTTTACCCAATCGTTAAAACATCGTGTGAAATCCAATCGTTTACCCAATCGTTAAATTCGTTTTAGGTCGTGAAACTACTTAAATGGTCGTCTCGCTAATAACATTCAAACCTTCTTGACTCGCATTAATAAACCCTTACCAAAGGATAGATTAACAATTCGCATTAATAAACCCTTACCAAAGGATAGATTAACAACTCGCATTAATAAACCCTTACCAAAGAGTAAATTAACAATTACAGATTCAGTCGCTACCCACAACACCCACACATAACTACGGGTGTAGTAACTAACGGGATTTGTCAGATCCTATGGTACCATAACCTAATACTGGTCGGCTTGATCATTGCTAATGAATGTCATTTGTTATGTAACCCAACCAACAAGTTTGTTCACTTTATTGAAATCGTTATTAGTTTTGTATAAATCGTCTTAATCGTTTTTGAAACCATCGTTATAACATCGAAAATCGTTTTGTTATCATCGTTAAAGCCTTGAAAACATTTAGCACATATGAGTCACCCCAAAACAATTGAAAGCAGTAAAATAGGGGAATAATGTACTCGCCTGAGAATGCTTAGAGGTCTTGAACAACAACCAAACAAAGCTTGAGGGAGCACGGAATCAGTCGGCAAATCTAAACTATATAAATAAACCGGACTTAAATCGGGAGATCGGATAGAATGAGGCTTGGTAAACCAAATGAGTATTGGAACTCATATGATATGGTTTAACAAGGCCTACATACTACATTGAGACTAACCTAAGTGCTTTCGACCCATCGCGACCCATTAAGGTAACTTATGCTACTTTAACGCGTCGTGCGCGTGAAGCGCGTTCGGACCGCCTAACTAGTCCTATGACAAGTAGAATATGCCTAAACATGTTACATAATCAGTTATGTGGCAAAGGTTTAGGTTACATATGCTTAATTACCAATTATACATGAAAAGGGTATTCTGGTAATTTACCTAAGGCATATAAACTACCTATCATACAACTACTTAAACGATGTGACCATAGGGTATAACCTCGGAAGGTTATTCCCTACCTACTATGGTCACCTAATGTATTTGGTCGGATCCTAATGATCGACCAAATGGGTCGGGTTCGAGGTATAAGCGATTTATCAGATCGCTTACCCTACGACCCTAGACAACGTGGTAATCAGTAGGCATAGTCCCAAGGGACTATAACCAACGTGATTACACTCACGTTGCGAAGTTCAAATGAACTTCGCATTGACCATAACTGGTCAATGTAGAAAGTCAAACAAAGTTAGACTTTCAGACTCGAAAGACTCGAAAAGCAATAAAAGAACGAAAGAATACTTACGAAGGGTCCCCGAATGCTAATTTCGATCCGAGAATCTCAGGTATGAAACAATGGTTTCAACTTCGAGTTTCTAAGATCAAAATTCTAGTGATTATGAAGCATGGGGGGTGGGGTATTTATAGTAAAAGGTCCACCGTTAAGATCGTTTCATGGAAACCGTGCTTTGATCTTGGCCTTACACCTCAAGATAATGGTTTTACAAAACCATGTGAGCCCATGGTATTTCCCAAAACCATGTGCACATCAAAACAGCCCCTAGTATTGCCCAAAACCATGTGCAAAGGTGGTATAGACCAGATTCAATGTTTCTTCACAGAAAGTTTCAAAAATGGCAGATTTGGTCCCTGTAGTGTAATAAGGCCTTTTCCGACGCGTTTAAGGCCCGTTAACCCCATTTCAAAGCTCTAAAATGAAGTTAAAGTAAAGGGAACTTAAAATGTTCTCAAAAATATCTCGGATGTCGGTTCGTTTAGCCGTACAGTCGCGTTGTTCGGCTAATTACGACGGAATGCGCATAAGCGCGAAAAACGGTCCAAATGACGCGACAAATGGATTTTTCTTAAGCCAAACACTAAATCATAATATAGTCATGCTTACATAAATTTTTGGATGTCCGGATGTATTCAGAACGTAAGTTATGCGCGAAAGTGCAAACTTGTGCACTTTTTGACGCTTTTAGTCCCTGAATGACCCAAAAGTTTATTTTAGCACACCGAACACCACAAAGCTTATTTCTAAGCTATGTAAAGGATATTTATGGTATGTTTAACTTATGGTCATGTTCCGGAATGTCTGTTACAGTTCAAATTGGCATACTTTCGCAGTTTGTCAACTTTAGTCCCTGTAAGCGATTTAACTTGATTTTGCCATACCAAAGCCTTCAAAACTTATTTCTAAGTTATGTAAAGGTTATTTAAGGTATGTTAAGCCTATGTCACTATTCCGGAGTGTTTGTTGCATTAAACTGGTTATATTTACGCATCGGTGCGCGTATAACCTTCCAGAAAGCGATTTAGAGTTTGAAATTGAACAAGAATTGATATGTGCAAATGATACACATATTTTTACAAATCCCAAGTATGAAATATAATATTTCATCGGTTTGGTATTTGTTTGATGGTCGTGGAGGCACAGGTGTTACATATCTTCTTCGGATACGCGAAGCTGATGATACCCAGAACGTAGATCAATCTTCGAAAAGCAGGTAGCACCCTGAAGCTGACATATTTGCACATAATTTCAAATTTATAACTCATTATTTCAAATTTATAACTCATGATTCAAACACTCCTTTATATCTCTAACATACTTGCACATAATCTTGTTTATGCAAGCAAACATCTTAAACAAGTATTTATCAAAGATCAAGCTCAAATCTCATACACATACACACACACACACACACACATATATCACCATTTTTATTTTGTATCAAGACCCATTTCTTTTTAGATTTCAAGTTTGTGAAAAATTCCAAGATTCAAGAGAAACTTCTAATCATCAAGAACAACCAAGAATTAAGTGTATGATTTAAACATAAACTTTATACCTTCAAGATTCAAGTAAGTTTTTGGATGGGATTTTGATGATATGGAGCTTGAAATCACTTGAAAGCACCTTGGAAACTCCTTTGGATCTTCACACCAACTTGAATCTAGCTTGGAATGGAGCTTGATCTTCAAGAACAAAGTTGGAAAAATGAAAATGGTGATGGTGATGAGGGTTATGGTTTTAGAGAGAGAGAGAGAGAGTGAGGGAGATGGAGTGTAAGGGAGTGGAGTGAAATATGGTGGTGTATTTATAGGACAAGATCTCAAATGAATCTCCATAAGATCACATAATTTCTTATTGAATCCAAGAAATATCAAATATGATATTGCAAGATCTATTATGGATTTTGATGGGGGCCACCCCATTGTAACCGTAAATATTAAAGGGGGGGTAAAGTGTAAGTTTGATGGTAAAAATAGATAAAAATAGGTATTTAACTGGATACCGGGTATTTTATCTAGCGTTTAAATCCTGGTTTATGGCGTTCTAAATTATTTTTATTATTCTATAAAAATAAACTCGCCAAATTATTACTGAAGTAAATATCAGTTGCCGAGACTGGCTGCGTTGTCCGCGTTTCGCAGTATAAGCACTGTGTTGCGCAGTAACACGCGATACGCGCTTGAACTTGAAAAATAACGTTTTTTAAGTGTTTTAATTTATTTTTCAACACGAACATGATTAAAAATAAAATTTTAATCATAACAGAATATTTTTAGGATTTAAATATTATCCGGGCGGTCACCAACGTTCGTTTCGCAGTTTTGTTGCAAATAGTTCTAAAGTTCAAATAAACATGTTTTTGCCATACCGAATCCTTCGAAACTTATTTCTAAGTTATGTAAAGGGTATTTAGGGTATGTTTGGCTTATGTCACAGTTCCGGAGTGTACGTCACGTTAAACTGATTATGTTTACGTAACGGTTTATGATTTCACTTCCAGAACAGGTTTGAGAGTTCGGAATTGAATAATACAAATATTGAAATTAAAACACCATATTTTATTAAATACAAAGTTGTTCGGAACAGTACAAGGATAAAAATACACAGATGTCACAGAACTACCCAGTCTCTCAGACTGAATCTCCTAGTCTCTCAGACTAAACTCCCAGTTTCCCAAACTGAATTACCCAATCTCTCAGACTGAATCATAAGCATAAATTTTTGAAATGTGTTTCGTGTCTTATGTTTGTAAAAATGTTTGTTTCCTGGATCTGGGCGTTTTGTGTATGCAATGAAAACATGTTTGTAAAAATGTTTTTGTCAGAGCCCTAATGATTGTAATCTAGACTCGAGAAGGAATCCTAGTTCGCTACAATCGAAGCTCTGATACCAAGCTGTCACACCCTGACTTTTACGGAAGCGTGATTATGGTGTGACTTTCTTAATACCATTGCATTCAATCATAACAATAACTACATGATAAAACCATAGATTCGTCATCCATTAAATAAGTTTAAAACATAACAACATTGCTTTGAAAGGTAGACTTCAAATTCAAGTTTTACAAACCATACAAATTGTTTATGAGTTCATCAAGGACTCATCAAAAGATATTGAATAACACCAAGGTTTGGAAGATGTGTCTCGTCCAGGAATAAGACACACTGACCAAACGCATAGACCATGGATGACATCTTTATTCCTAACACAGCATAAAAACTTCCAACGCCCGCCAGATCCACTTACTAATTCCCTGAAATACATGTAGTTTGAAAACATCAACAAAAGTTGAGCGAGTTCATGTGTTCGTTTGTGTATATGTATAAGCCTTTGAAATCGTTGTGAGTATGTATGTAAGTTTATAAATCCCGGTATGAAAGCAACAAGGAAAAACATATCACCAATGGTTTGCAAGGCCATTGATATGTGTGACGTGATGCAGGAAAACTCAAACCTAGCAGATTTTGTCAGTAAGACATAGTCACCACATGGCTCATTCGGCGTGCTCATGGGTGGGGCTCGCTACACCCGAATAGATCTATCACTCATGTCCCTCGGTCCTACAACGAGGATTAATGGCCTTAAGTGTCATTGTCACACCCCCAAAATACCACATGCGGGAACACCGCGGGATGTATGACGTACCAGGATCCAAGCCACCAATCACATTGAACCACACATAAAATTTAAATAAAACATTTCATTAATTGCCAAATATAAATCCAAATCATAAGTTTGAACCAAAGGAGATGTTCAGCGGAAGCATATAGTAAATTGGTAAACAACTGTTTCATAATAAGTGTTCAAAACCAATGTATCAAATATATATCCAAGAGCCTCGATCCATGACCACTCCAGCACTCCCAGATAGCAAGTCCATGTCAAGAAATCTAACGACCTGCAAGCATGCAGACAAGTGTGTCAGACGACGCTGGTGAGTTCAAAGTTTTGTTAACGCGTTAGTTACCAGATGTGTGTTTAAAACAGTTCAACGTTTTGCTTTGATGATGTTATTAACTCGATTACCGTATGTGGCTACTAGATGTCTTTGCCCAAACCCCAATGCCTCTATCAAAGCATTGGTCAAGTGGTCAAGGTAAATAGTTCACGCCCGTCCATTCCGGCCCGGTGTGAGGGTGCCAAACCTAATAGCACTATCAACTAAATACCTCGTTGCCTTCCCAGCAACAATCGGTAGATGTAAGGGGTCTTATATGATAGAAACTGAGTAATAACAAACATCCCAATAACCTGACATTCTTCCCTGAAAACGTTACCCGATATCCCTTCCCGGGATGCATGCTTGGAAAAGAGCAGTGAACTCATCTTGGTTTGCTCGGTAAGATTAACTACTTGTTCGCACTCAACAGTCACAGCCTATGGTATTCACGTATGTGATGTCAGTTTATATTCACAAGGTTCACATATAATAACAGTATGTATTTCAAACAGTAATTCCCAAAGACACATAGTAGTTAACCCAACTCAATTATTTCCACAGTTTGCATGCATGTAACGTATAGTACCTATCAGTAAGTGTGTTATACATTACAACCAAATCATGTTTCCTTAATCATAGTTAACAATCAGCAATGGTAAGTAATATGATCTTTAATAATATCCAGTTCACAAAGTTAGCTTAGTCTAGTACTTGGTAAGTAATATGAGTTCTTTCTTTAGTAATACAGACTTTCATTATTATATTCTGTTTGTTATATCCTTTCTTTAATAATAATCATGTCGGTTACATTCTTTTTGTTGACCTTCTGCCCCACGATGAACCTTTGGCCGACGAACCTTTCCATTGTTCGTCGATAACAAACTGACAAAAAGCCTCACTGGTCGTCGATAAAGAGCCGATGAAACCTCATGTTTCGTCGAAGGGTCGGGCCGACGAAACCTCCCCCCTTTCGTCGAGTTCATGCATGATGAAACCCCAATGTTTCATCCTCTTACAGGTGACGAAACATCATCTACAGCAGTTACAAACTTTCTGATGGATCATGAGATCAAACGACAGTTATCACATTCATTCAAAACCCTAATAACCGTTCTAATCATTAGCAGAGATTAACATCATTAGATCTGATAGCACAACATCATCTATTACGGAACCCTAGTTTATTGACATAAATTCACAGTCGCACAGTCAGATTCATCAATAACCAATCATTTGCAAATCATCACACAATCATTCCAGTAACCTAGTTTCACGTAACTAGCAATCCAAATCACATAACAAGTACCCTACTCGCTAGTAAATCGCTAACATAAGATCATCAATCGAATCGAACCAACATAACCCACAAACGGACCACACAGTTTTGTTAATTTGTTCAGTATCAATCTATCTAGTCCTAACTTAGCATTCAACTTATATTCGTCACATAACATTCCAAATCCGCAACCTAATGTCGGACTCTAATTCACATAAAATCACAGCAACATAATCTCATCAAATAACAAATATAGACACTAACCGATACGCGGGAAAGCACTAGAGATCTTGGGAATCAAGGAGAGATGTTGGAATAATGTGGGAGCTTCACAGAGAACTAAACTTTCCGTCGAACAAGAAGGAAGGGATACTCTAGGGTTTTGGTTAACGTGACAGTTTACAGATCTGTTTTTATGAATAACTGGAATGTGGGCCGCGCACTAACCTGGGTCGAAGCCCACTTAACGACGAAAGACTCATGGGAGACGAAACCCCATGTTGCGTCGGGACTAATGGGCGACGAAACCCCATGTTTCGTCGGGTTCTTCTTTAGCCGAGCACCAGGTTTATTAAAAAGAGTTTATTAACATGCACCAATTATTAACTCACCAAAACTAACTTAAATTAAATTAAATTAAAATCACTTTAGAATAACATACACAATACGACGTACAACGAAATGCGAAAACGGGATTTTAAAATAGATGACGCGTAAAAGAAAAGTCTTGGAATCTCGGGTCGTCACATCATCCCCAACTTGAAAGAAATTTCGTCCCGAAATTTGTTAAGCAATCTAAAACGGTATAGTGTTAAATCACGATGACTGGGTATTTTCCATGGGTGCCACATCATCCCCAACTTGATTGGGAATTTCGTCCCGAAATTCACTAGTTGTAGCAGACTTAGACTTGTCTGACTTGGACTTGTCGTTAGGAAACAAATTGTGACACCTATGCTTGTAATCATTGTAAACAGTTCAGTTATCAATAAAATAATGTTATTTGATCCCAATGTTTGTTTATTTATGTTTAACATCTTTCATGTTTTGACTTTCGTTCAATTTTAAACTCTACATCACTTTATGGAGAGTTATACGCAAGTGGTGCGTAAACGTAATCAGTTTAACGCGACAAACACTCTAGAACATCAAAATATGCTTAACATACCTTAAAAAACCTTCACATAACTTAGAAATAAGTTTTGAAGGCTTTGGTATGGCAAAATCAAGTTTAATCGCTCGCAGGGACTAAATTCGACACACTACGAAAGTATGATGATTTGTACTGGAACAGACATTCCGGAGCATGACCATAAGTTAAACATACCATAAATATCCTTTACATAGCTTAGAAATAGGCTTTAAGGGGTTCGGTGTGCTAAAATAAACTTTTGGGTCATTCAGGGACTAAAAGCGTCAAAAAGTGCACAAGTTTGCATTTTCGCGCATAACTTACATTCTGAATACATCCGGACATCCAAAAATTTATGTAATCATTAAAATATTTTATTTTAGTGTTTGGCATAGGAAAATTCCATTCGTCGCGTAGTTTGGATCGTTTTTCGCGCTTATGCGCATTCCGTCGCAATTAAGCGAACATCGCGATTGTATGACCCAACGAACCGACATCCGGCATATTTTTGAGCATGTTTCATGTCAACAATTTTTAGGCATCATTTTAGGGCCTTAAAGTTTGCTTAACGGGCCTTAAACATGTCGGAAATGGCCTTAAACACGTGCAGGGACTGAAACTGTCATTTTGCAAAGTTGTTTGCTGATCAGACTGCCCAGGCGGGGCGCGTAGACTTCCTCAGTCTCTTACGCGGGGCGCGTGGCCCTCCCAGATATGCAAAACTGGTTTTAACAGCTGTTTACTGCTCTTAAACACCCAAAACCCACTTGCAAATGGTATTTCCTGATACGAGGGGCCATTTTGATGTGCCCATGGTATTGCAAAACCATGGGTACACATGTAAGGATGAGATTGAAGCTCGGTTTTCGATGAACGATCTTAACGGTCCTAAGAAATCTATAAATACCCCTCAAGATCACAACTCAAAATCCACACCTTTGAATCTGAAATTGTTCTCTAAGTTGATGTGTTTATCACTTCATACCTGAGAATATTCGGATCAAAACTTCCGTTCTTGGACCCGTTGTAAGTCCTCTTTCGTTCTTTTAGCTTTTTCTGCGTTGACCAGTTTATGGTCAACACGAAGTTCGGTTGAACTTCGCAACGTGAGCGTAATCAC
Organism: Helianthus tuberosus; assembly: GCA_030545235.1. Classification (NCBI taxonomy): domain Eukaryota; kingdom Viridiplantae; phylum Streptophyta; class Magnoliopsida; order Asterales; family Asteraceae; genus Helianthus; species Helianthus tuberosus. The sequence continues at coordinate 42,753,260 of CM060426.1, read as the reverse complement.
GATGGTTATAGTCCCTTGTGACTATACCTACTGATTACCACATTATCTAGGCTCAGTGACGAGTCGTAGTATTGGCCAAAATGCGTATTCTTGCGTATTTTGTAACCAAACTACTTTTAAGTATCAAAACCGTTTGTTTTGATACCAAACCTGTTTTCTAACCTCGTTAAACATGTTCTAACATGTTTAGCTCATCACTTTAGGTTTAGTGCTTATATAGGGTCGTAAAGGTAAGCGATCTAAACAATCGCTTATACTTTCGAACCCGACCCGTTAGGTCGATCATTAGGATCCGACCAAACACATTAGGTGACCATAGTTGTATAGGGAATAACCTTCCGAGGTTATACCTTATGGTCACGACGTTAGTTAGTTGTATGATAGGTAGTTTATATGCCTTAGGTAAATTACCAAAATGCCCTTTTACGCCAAAATTCATTTTAAGCATATGTAACATAACTTTTGATATCTAAACTGATTTGGCAACAATATAAGACATGTTAAGTCATATTTTACTTATCATAGGACTAGTTAGGCGTTCCGAACACGTTTTACGCGAACGACGCGTTAAAGTAGCATAAGCTACCTAAACGGGTCATAATAGGTCATAAGCACTTAGGTTAGGTTTCATTTTAGTATGTAGGCTTTGTTAAACCATATTACATGAGTTTCCATACTCATTTGGTTTACGAACCCTCATTCTATCCGATCCTCCGATTTAGGTCCGGTTTATTAACATAGTTACCTATATTAGGTGCTGTTTGATTTTCGTGATCTCTAGCATTGTTTTGTTGTTCCTCAAGGACTCCTAGGCAATCTCAAGTGAGTACATAGACCCCTCTTTTACTGTTTTTCAAACTGTTTTGGGGTGAAACACATGTGCCTACTTGTTACTTTCGTGCTTTCCATGTTTTTATATCATATACTTGCTATGTTCATTAGTACGCATATAGTACATGATTTAATATATGTTTTGCTATGTATGTTTACTTGGCATGCTAGCACATTGATTTACATTACATTAGTTGCATATGTTTACTCAACATATGCACACATTGATTTACATGACTTTTCTGCTTTGTATGTTTACTAGCATACTTAGTGCATTGTTTTCACATCACATGTTCACATTTGGTATAACATTTGGTTGTTTAACGAAACTAATACATTCATTAACACCGATCATGCCGCTAGGTAGTAGGTAGTGGTACCATAGGACTTGACAACTCCCATTCCTGAAATCCTGGGTTTGTTTGGACGTAAGGAATGACCGGATCCGAAAACAATTTTTTTGATAACCTTTGATCCGTTCTAAGGTTTATCCTACTGTCTCAAGGCTTGGATGTAGACGTTTAAGTTACCACATAAATGTTTGTATTAGTAAAGCATGCAGTTATTTTGCAAAACATGACTTTTGATTATTCAAAATACTTTGTTTTGTACATTTTTACTTGTGGTTTAAGTAGTCTCATTTTACTTACCATACATAACATTGTCTACACATTACATGATTTACATTTGACAATAAACATTTGACCATACATAAACATTTCTACAATTATTAAACATTACATCTTGGTGGTTTGTTTGGGTAAGTGATTTATATAATGAGGTGACGTGTAATACGATAAAAACATGGTGGATACGCCGCTGGTACTTCCTATATATATAAGTGCTTTTATGGTATTACATATCGTAGCGTTATTTAAACCATTTCAGTTTAGACATATTACATTTACAATACATTTTCACATAGACATCGTTTTACAAATAACTTAATTTATACAAACTCATTTTACTTGGTTGTTCACTTAATCATACCTTATTCTTTTATATATATATATATATATATATATATCATCTGATTTATTCATCGCTTTTCAAATGATTTATGAAAGAAAACACTCAACAAGATTCATGACTACTTTTTATTAAACAGTTCTTTAAACTCAAGTCATGAATCCGATTTTCACAAATCCTATGTATCTCACAGGCATTTTTTATGCTGACGTACCTATTTTCACATGTGTTTTCAGGAGCTGTTGCATAGGATGATCGTGACACACTTAGGCGGACCTGTGCCTTAGTGACTTAAAACGAAGCAAGAACTAGTTAAATTATGTTATGTACTCTTTGTTTCTTGTTTTAAGACAATGTAACTCTCTTGTTTGATAAATAAAACGTAACTTTAATTTGCATGGTTGTGAAACAATTAATTTTGTTACAACACTCCCCGACGTTTCCGCCACGATTTGATTATCTACGTGGTCGGGGTGTGACAGAAAAGTTGGTATCAGAGCCAATGGTTATAGGGAATTAGGTTATTAGTAATGCTTTGACCTAGACTATAACTTTCTAGGACCCCAACACAAGTTATCTTGTGTTTAGATCTTAAAACATGCACTTCACCTATCCTTAGGTGATCACCAAAACAAGAACCCACTTTTCCGTAACGCTTTTTGAAAATCAATCATCTATTTTTAAATAATTTATTGTAAGGTTTTTGAACCCTTCAATCTTTCTGAATGATTTTGAAAATCTATCATCCATTTTTGAATGATTCTTTTGTCCTTGTGCCTTCCAAGTTTTCAAAATCTCGTCAAAGTTTTGGTTCCTAAATAGTGTGAACATGTGCAAACTGGAAGAGTGAATGCCTGTACCCTGGGTTTTCTGTCTAAGGCTAGAGTGTTCCTACAAATCCACATAATCGGACCAGTCACTCTTACCTGGGAACTCTTGGGGTGAGTGTTCACTTATAGGCGAGCATGTCTTCGCGATACATTATTTTTGACCCATTTACTTTGATTAGTCACAATGTGTCGTTTGTTTGCCTTGTGGTAACGAACAAATGACCACCATCTTTACTGTTGTCAATTTTTGTATCATCTCATTCTTCTCATCCAATCATCTCACTCGTTTCCTTTCATGTTTCCTCTTTTAGAATGCCTCCTCGACGCGACAATCAGATAGCGAATGCCGAACTGGCAGAAATCATCGCGCAGCAAATGGCTGCTGCTTTTCCAAATCTTATTGCTCAACTGAACCAAGCTAACAACAACAATAATGCTCCATGCAATTTCAAGAGTTTCAATTCGGCTAAGCCACTCAAGTTTAGTGGTTCTGAAGGAGCAACTGGGCTCCTACAATGGTTCGAGAGCACTGAGAGTACGTTTCGTCACGTTCAGTGTCCTGATAATCGCAAGGTCGAGTTTGCTTCCAGTGTGTTTCTGAAGAGGGCTCTTACATGGTGGAACGGGGTGATGAGAGACCGTGGTGCTGAAGTTGCTTTAGCACAGACTTGGGCCGAGCTCAGGGCTCTTATGATGAAGGAATTTTGTCCTCGTCATGAGCTAAGGGCTCTAGAAAGGGAATTTGATGATTTGAAGCAAGATAGTGGTGAGCATCGGGCTTACACTGATAGGTATGAAGAGTTGAGTCTGCTTTGCCCAACCATGGTTACCCCACTCGACAAAGCTATCGAAAGGTATATTGATGGCTTACCTGACTCCATACAAGACATCCTCACTGGAAATAACCCTACCACAGTTCGTCAAGCAATCGAGTTAGCTGCGACATTGACTGAGTCACAGGTCCGAAAGGGTAAGCTACATAAGAAGGGTGACAAGGATAAGAAACAGTTGTCTGTAAAGGGTGAGAACAAGAAAGGTAAGGAAGCTGGATCTACAAAGAAGTCTAAGAAGCGCAAGGCTTCCCAAAACTTCGCTGTTACAGCGCAGGCCAACCAAACTGCTCCAAATCAGGCCGCGCAAACACCTGCCAAGAAACCATACCTTGGCAATGCACCTCTGTGCAACAGATGTAATGGCCATCACCAGCCGCACATTCAGTGTCTTCAGTGTACAAATTGTGGAAGATATGGCCATTTTGCTGCCACATGTCGTCTTCCTGCTAATCATAATTGGGCAGCTCAAAACCCAGCTTAGCAAGCTGCATAGCCTCCTGCGCAGCAACAAGCTCAGGCTGCACGACCTCATTTTCCTCCTGGTTCATGCTACAATTGTGGGGATCTGACCCACTACCGAAACCGGTGTACAAAACTAGCTAACGCAAATCCAAATCAGAATCAGGCTCAGGCTCGAGGTCGAGTCTTCATCATGAATGCACAAGAGACTCAAGCAGACAATAATGTGGTCAACGGTACGTTCTTTATTAATAATCAGCCTGCATCTGTTCTTTTTTATTCGGGTGCCGATAAGAGTTTTGTGTCATTATCTCTTGAGCCATTGCTTCGCATGTCTAGAATGACACTAGGAAAACCCTTGACAGTAGAAGTTGCTAGTGGTGAACCCGTTGTTCTTTATTCTGTTCTTCGCAACTGCCAGTTGAACCTTAACAACTATCTTTTTCCTATCGACCTCACGCCAATGCAACTTGGAAGCTTCGACGTTATAGTGGGTATGGATTGGTTAGCCAAGCATCACGCAGAGGTAGTTTGTTTCGAGAAGATTGTTCATGTACCGCTTTCGACAGGTAAGATCCTACAAGTTCATGGTGAGAAACCTGCTGGTAGTCTCAAACTCATGTCTTGTTTTAAAGATCGGAAGTATCTGCGAAAGAACTATGTGGCCTTTTTGGCACATGTTGTAGCAGATAAGGGCAAATGTAAGTCTATCAAGATATCCCTGTTGTTCGGGATTATCCTGAAGTATTTCCTGAAGAGTTACCTGGTTTACCCCCAGCACTCCAAGTCGAGTTCCGTATTGATCTCGTACCTGGTGCAAATCCCATTGCCAGATCCCCATATCGTCTTGCACCGTCTGAGATGCAAGAGTTGTCTAAGCAGCTTCAAGAGCTCTCTGACAAAGGTTTTGTCTGTCCTAGCTTTTCACCTTGGGGTGCTCCCGTTCTTTTTGTCAAGAAGAAGGATGGATCTTTTAGGATGTGTGTCGATTGTCGTGAGCTTAACAAGCTTACCATCAAGAATCGATATCCCCTACCTCGCATTGATGATCTCTTTGATCAGTTACAAGGTGCTTCTTATTTTTCGAAGATTGATCTTCGTTCTGGGTATCATCAACTTCGTGTGCATGAAGAAGATATTCCCAAGACTGCTTTCCGCACTCGATATGGGCATTATGAGTTCACAGTTATGCCGTTTGGTTTGACAAATGCTCCTGCTGTTTTCATGGACTTAATGAATAGGGTATGCAAACCTTATTTAGATAAGTTCATCATCGTTTTCATTGATGACATCTTGATATACTCCAAGACGCAAGCTGATCATGAACAACATCTTCGTCTCACTCTGGAACTCCTGAAGAAAGAACAACTTTTCGCCAAGTTCTCCAAGTGTGAATTTTGGCTTAAGGAAGTTCAATTTTTGGGGCATATCATCAACGAACAAGGTATTCATGTAGATCCCTCCAAGATCAGTGCGATTAAGGATTGGGATACGCCTACTACTCCTACTGAAGTTCATTCTTTTCTTGGTCTGGCGGGTTATTATCGCCGCTTCATTGAAAATTTCTCGAAGATTGCAGTTCCTCTAACTGCTCTAACTCAGAAGAACAAACCCTTTGATTGGGGATCCAAACAAGAGGAAGCTTTTCAAAACATGAAGCAGAAGCTTTGTGATGCGCCTATTTTATCATTGCCTGAGGGTAATGATGATTTTGTCGTGTATTGTGATGCATCAAACTTGGGTCTTGGCTGTGTTCTCATGCAAAGGAACAAAGTCATAGCATATGCATCGAGGCAGTTGAAGATACATGAGAAAAACTACACCACTCATGATCTTGAGTTAGGTGCAGTTCTCTTCGCTCTTAAGATCTGGAGACACTATTTGTACGGTACAAAATGTGTGGTTTTCACGGACCACAAAAGTCTTCAGCATATCTTCAATCAGAAAGAACTCAACATGAGGCAACGACGTTAGGTTGAGCTTCTAAACGACTATGACTACGAAATTCGCTACCATCCTGGTAAGGCGAACATCGTGGCTGACGCTTTGAGTCGTAAAGAACATGTCAAGCTTCATTGTATTCGTGTTCAATCTGATATTCAAACTCGATCTGATATTCAAACCCACATCTCTCAGGCTCAACACACTTGTGTTTCACAAGGATTGATGGGTAAGGAGTTACCCTATCACATTATGCCTGATCTTGAACTGAAGGAAAATGGATCGTATTACTTCATGGACCGTTTATGGGTCCCAAGCCAAGATGATCTTCGCACCTTGCTTATGGATGAAGCCCATAAGTCTCGTTATTCTATTCATCCTGGCTCAGATAAGATGTATAAGGATCTTCGTATTCAGTATTGGTAGCCTGGTATGAAGAAAGACATTGCCTTATATGTATCAAAATGCCTTACTTGTCTTAAGGTTAAGGCTGAACATCAACGTCCTTCTGGTCTTTTGGAGCAACCAGAGATTCCAGTTTGGAAATGGGAAAACATTGCTATGGATCTCATTACTAAACTTCCGCGCATTAAGAAAGGTCATGATGCCATCTGGGTAGTTGTTGATCATCTTACTAAGTCAGCACATTTCTTGCCAATCCGTGAGGATTTTTCTGCTGAAAGGCTGGCTAAAATCTATGTGGATGAAATCGTGACTAGACATGGTGTTCCTTTGAACATCATTTCTGACAGAGATGCTCGCTTCACTTCTCATTTTTGGAGAACCATGAAATCTGCTATGGGGACCCAACTTAATCTGAGCACAGCTTATCATCTGTAAACGGATGGTCAATCTGAAACAACAATCCAGACTGTGGAGGATATGCTTAGAGCTTGTGTGATCGATTTTGGTGGTAGTTGGGATTCACATCTTCCGTTAATTGAATTCTCCTACAACAGTTACCACTCCAGCATCAACATGGCTCCTTTCGAAGCTCTCTATGGTCGAAAATGTCGTTCACCAGTCTGCTGGAATGAGATCGGTGAGGCTCAGCTTACTGGACCTGACCTCATTTTAGAGACAACTGATAAGGTTAAGAAAGTTCGTGATAACCTTCAGACAGCTAGAAGCCGTCAAAAGAGTTACGCGAACCAATGATGCAAGCCCTTGGAATTTCAAGTCGGTGATCGCGTATTACTTAAGGTCTCACCTTGGAAAGGTGTGATCAGATTTGGAAAGAAAGGAAAACTTGCACCTAGATATGTTGGACCATTCAAGATCGTCGAAAGAATCGGTAAGGTAGCCTACAGACTTGAGTTACCTCCTGAACTTGGAAATGTTCATCCAACCTTTCACGTGTCCAATCTCAAGAAGTGTTTAGCTGATGAGAACCTCCACATACCACTCGATGAGATTCGTGTTGATAACACGATGCTTTTTTTTGAGAAACCAGTGGAAATCATGGACCGTATAGTCAAATGGCTCAAGCGCAAGCGCATTCCATTGGTCAAAGTTCACTGGGAATCTAAACATGGACCAGAATTTACTTGGGAACGTGAAGATCAAATGAAGGCGAAATACCCACATCTTTTCTCACAAGTTTCCTCTAAATAAATTTCGGGACGAAATTTCCACAAGTAGGGGAGACTGTGACACCTGTGCTTGTAATCATTGTAAACAGTTCAGTTATCAATAAAATAATGTTATTTGATCCCAATGTTTGTTTATTTATGTTTAACATCTTTCATGTTTTGACTTTCTTTCAATTTTAAACTCTACATCGCTTTCTAGAGAGTTATACGCAAACTGGTGCGTAAACGTAATCAGTTTAACGCGAAAAACACTCCGGAACATCAACATATGCTTAACATACCTTAAAAAACCTTTACATAACTTAGAAATAAGTTTTGAAGGCATTGGTATGGCAAAATCAAGTTTAATCGCTCGCAGGGACTAAATTTGACAAACTGCGAAAGTATGACGATTCGTACTGGAACAGACATTCCGGAGCATGACCATAAGTTAAACATACCATAAATATTCTTTACATAGCTTAGAAATAGGCTTTAAGGGGTTCGGTGTGCTAAAATAAACTTTTGGGTCATTCAGGGACTAAAAGCGTCAAAAAGTGCACAAGTTTGCATTTTCGCGCATAACTTACATTCTGAATACATCCGGACATCCAAAAATTTATGTAATCATTAAAATATTTTATTTTAGTGTTTGGCATAAGAAAATTCCATTCGTCGCGTAGTTTGGATCGTTTTTCGCGCTTATGCGCATTCCATCGTAATTAAGCGAACATCGCGATTGTACGACCCAACGAACCGACATCCGGCATATTTTTGAGCATGTTTCATGTCCACATTTAGGCATCATTTTAGGGCCTTAAAGTTTGCTTAACGGGCCTTAAACATGTCGGAAATGGCCTTAAACACGTGCAGGGACTGAAACTGTCATTTTGCAAAGTTGTTTGCTGATCAGACTGCCCAGGCGGGGCGCGTAAACTTCCTCAGTCTCTTACACGGGGCGCGTGGCCCTCCCATATATTCAAAACTGGTTTTAACAGCTGTTAAACACCCAAAACCCACTTGCAAATGGTATTTCCTGATACGAGGGGCCATTTTGATGTGCCCATGGTATTGCAAAACCATGGGTACACATGTAAGGATGAGATTGAAGCTCGGTTTTTTATGAACGATCTTAACGGTCCTAAGAAATCTATAAATACCCCTCAAGATCACAACTCAAAACCCACACCTTTGAATTTGAAATTGTTCTCTAAGTTGATGTGTTTATCACTTCATACCTGAGAATATTCGGATCAAAACTTCCGTTCTTGGACCCGTTGTAAGTCCTCTTTCGTTCTTTTAGCGTTTTCTGCATTGACCAGTTTATGGTCAACATGAAGTTCGGTTGAACTTCGCAATGTGAGCGTAATCACGATGGTTATAGTCCCTTGTGACTATACCTAGTGATTACCACGTTATCTAGGCTTAATGACGAGTCGTAGTTTCGGCCAAAATGCGTATTCTTGCGTATTTTGTAACCAAACTACTTTTAAGTATCAAAACCGTTTGTTTTGATACCAAACCTATTTTCTAACCTCGTTAAACATGTTCTAACATGTTTAGCTCGTCACTTTAGGTTTAGTGCTTATATAGGGTCGTAAAGGTAAGCGATCTAAACAATCGCTTATACTTTCGAACCCGACCCATTTTGTCGATCATTAGGATCCGACCAAACACATTAGGTGACCATAGTTGTATAGGGAATAACCTTCCGAGGTTATACCTTATTGTCACGACGTTAGTTAGTTGTATGATAGGTAGTTTATATGCCTTAGGTAAATTACCAAAATGCCCTTTTTACGCCAAAATTCATTTTAGGCATATGTAACATAATTTTTGATATCTAAACTGATTTGGCAAAAATATTAGACATGTTAAGGCGTATTTTACTTATCATAGGACTAGTTAGGTGTTTCGAACGCGTTTTACGCGAACGACGCGTTAAAGTAGCATAAGCTAACTAAATGGGTCGTAATGGGTCATAAGCACTTAGGTTAGGTTTCATTTTAGTATGTCGGCTTTGTTAAACCATATTACATGAGTTCCCATACTCATTTGGTTTACGAACCCTCATTCTATCCGATCCTCTGATTTAGGTCCGGTTTATTAACATAGTTACCTATATTAGGTGTTGTTTGATTTCCGTGATCTCTAGCATTGTTTGGTTGTTACTCAAGGACTCCTAGGCAATCTCAAGTTAGTACATAGACCCCTCTTTTACTGTTTTGCAAACTGTTTTGGGGTGAAACACATGTGCCTACTTGTTACTTTCGTGCTTTCCATGTTTTCATATCATATACTTGCTATGTTCATTAGTACGCATATAGTACATGATTTAATATATGTTTTGCTATGTATGTTTACTTGGCATGCTAGCACATTGATTTACATTACATTAGTTGCATATGTTTACTCAACATATGGACACATTGATTTACATGACTTTTCTGCTTTGTATGTTTACTTAGCATACTTAGTGCATTGTTTTCACATCACATGTTTACATTTGGTATAACATTTGGTTGTTTAACGAAACTAATACATTCATTAACATTGATCATGCCGCTCGGTAGTAGGTAGTGGTACCATAGGACTTGACAACTCCCATTCCTGAAATCCTGGGTTTGTTTGGACGTAAGGAATGACCGGATCCGAAAACAATTTTTTTGATAACCTTTGATCTGTTCTAAGGTTTATCCTACTGTCTCAAGGCTTGGATGTAGACGTTTAAGTTACCACATAAATGTTTGTATTAGTAAAGCATGCAGTTATTTTGCAAAACATGACTTTTGATTATTCAAAATACTTTGTTTTGTACATTTTTACTTGTGGTTTAAGTAGTCTCATTTTACTTACCATACATAACATTGTCTACACATTACATGATTTACATTTGACAATAAACATTTGACAATAAACATTTGACCATACATAAACATTTCTACAATTATTAAACATTACATCTTGGTGGTTTGTTTGGGTAAGTGATTTATATAACGAGGTGACGTGTAATACGATAAAAACATGGTGGATACGCCGCTGGTACTTCCTATATATAAGTGCTTTTATGGTATTACATATCGTAGCGTTATTTAAACCATTTCAGTTTAGACATATTACATTTACAATACATTTTCACATAGACATCGTTTTACAAATAACTTAATTTATACAAACTCATTTTACTTGGTTGTTCACTTAATCATACCTTATTCTTATATATATATATATATATCATCTGATTTATTCATCGCTTTTCAAATGATTTATGAAAGAAAACACTCAACAAGATTCATGACTACTTTTTACTAAACAGTTCTTTAAACTCAAGTCTTGAATCCCATTTTCACAAATCCTATGTATCTCACAGGCATTTTTTATGCTGACGTACCTATTTTCACATGTGTTTTCAGGAGCTGTTGCATAGGATGATCGTGACACACTTAGGCGGACCTGTGCCTTAGTGACTTAAAACGAAGCAAGAACTAGTTAAATTATGTTATGTACTCTTTGTTTCTTATTTTAAGACAATGTAACTCTCTTGTTTGATAAATAAAACATAACTTTAATTTCCATGGTTGTGAAACAATTAATTCTATTACAACACTCCCCGACGTTTCCGCCACGATTTGATGTTCTACGTGGTCGGGGTGTGACACAAATGTGGATACTTGAGCTTCATCTGATCCTCGCGTTCCCACGTGAACTCCGGTCCACGTCTCGAGTTCCAACGAACTCTCACAATCGGAATACGGCTGTGCTTACGAACTTTGACCTCCCGGTCCATAATTTCTATTGGTTCCTCAACAAATTGCAGCTTGTCATCAATCTTCAGTTCTTGAAACGGTACGACCAGTGTTTCATCCGACAAACACTTCTTGAGCTGCGATACGTGGAAAACATCATGAACGTTACCCAACTCAGCAGCCAATTCTAACTTGTAAGCCACTTTACCAATTCGCTCTAGGATTCTGAATGGTCCTACATAACGAGGGTTAAGCTTGCCGCGTTTTCCAAAACGTACCACACCCTTCCAGGGTGAGACCTTCAACATGACGCGATCATTAACTTCGAATTCCAACGGTTTCCTACGCTTATCAGCATAGCTTTTCTGACGGTCGCGCGCTGCCGCCATACGATTCCTGATCTGAACGATCTTTTCTGAAGTCTCCAACACAAGTTCAGGGCCTGTGACTTGGCTGTCACCCACTTCAGCCCAACAGAGAGGTGAACGACACTTTCGTCCATACAACGCTTCGAATGGAGCTGCCTGTATACTGGTATGGTAGCTATTGTTGTAAGAAAACTCGATCAACAGCAAATGTTTCTCCCAGCCTTTACCAAAATCAATCACACACGCCCGCAGCATGTCCTCGAGTGTTTGGATGGTTCGTTCACTTTGACCATCCGTCTGCGGGTGATAAGCAGTGCTCATGTCAAGACGCGAGCCGAATGATTTGTGCATCGACTGCCACAAATCTGAGATAAAACGCGGGTCACGGTCAGAAATAATAGATGTCGGCACCCCGTGCCTAGAAACCATCTCCTTAAGATAGACAGCAGCTAGTTGTGAGAATTTATCCGTTTCCTTGATCGCTAAAAAGTGTGCTGACTTCGTGAGACGATCAACGATCACCCAAATGGTGTCGTTTCCATTTTGAGTTCTGGGTAGCCCAGTAACAAAATCCATTGCGATTTGCTCCCATTTCCACATGGGTATTTCTGGTTGATGCAGCAATCCCGACGGTTTCTGGTATTCCACTTTAACTTTCGAGCAGGTTAGACATTTACTCACATAAGTTGCGATGTGAGCTTTCATCTTCGGCCACCAATACATAATTTTGAGATCCTGATACATCTTATCCGAACCTGGATGTACAGAGTATCGAGACTTGTGCGCTTCATCCATCACTAGTTCTCTAAGGTCTCCAAACAAAGGAATCCATACACGCTCCATGAAGTAGTAAATACCATCCAATCTCTTTACAAGTTGTTTTTCCATACCCCTTAAGTATTCTGCTTCAATGTTTTCCTCTTTTAACGCTTCGGTTTGCGCAGAACGAATTTGATCAGGTAGGTTTGAATGGATAGTAAGCTGCAAGGCGCGAACACGTTTGGGTTTCGATTCCTTTCGACTGAGAGCGTCAGCTACCACGTTAGCCTTACCCGGATGATACTTGATTGCACAGTCGTAGTCATTTAAAAGTTCCACCCAGCGACGCTGTCGCATATTCAAGTCCTTCTAGTCGAAAATATGCTGAAGGCTCCTGTGGTCGGTATAAATAGTGCATTTAGTACCGTACAGGTAATGCCTCCAGATCTTGAGCGCAAATACTACAGCTCCCAACTCCAAATCATGCGTCGTATAATTCCTCTCGTGAATCTTCAACTGGCGAGAGGCGTAAGCTATCACCTTGTTGCGTTGCATCAATACTGTAACACCTGTGTCATTTCAACCATCAAACAAATGCCCAACCAGTGAAATATTGTATTTCATACTTGGGATTTGTAAAAATATGTGTATCGTTTACACATATCAATTCTTGTTCGATTTCAAACACTATATCGCTTTCTGGAAGGTTATACGCGCACTGATGCGTAAATATAACCAGTTTAATGCAACGAACACTCCGGAATAGTGAAATAGGCTTAACATACCTTAAATAACCTATACATAACTTAGATATAAGTTTTGGAAGGTTTGGTGTGGTGAAATCAAAGTTAAATCGCTTACAGGGACTAAAGTTGACAAACTGCGAAAGTATGCCAATTTGAACTGTAACAGACCTTCCGGAACATGACCATAAGTTAAACATACCATAAATATCCTTTACATAGCTTAGAAATAGGCTTTGAGGGGTTCGGTGTGCTAAAATAAACTTTTGGGTCATTCAGGGACTAAAAGTGTCAAAAAGTGCACAAGTTTGCATTTTCGCGCATAACTTACGTTCTGAATACATCCGGACATCCAAAAATTTATGTGAGCATGACTACATTATATTTTAGTGTTCGCCTTAAGAAAAATCCATTCGTCGCGTCATTTGGATCGTTTTTCGCGCTTATGCGCATTCCGTCGTAATTAACCGAACATCGCGTTCGTACGGCCAAACGAACCGACATCCGAGATATTTTTGAACACATTTTAAGTTCCCTATACTTTAACTTCATTTTAGAGCTTTGAAATGGGGTTAACGGGCCTTAAACGTGTCGAAAATGAGCTTATTACACATCAGGGACCAAATCTGCCATTTTTCAAACTTTCTGGTCTGCAACAAGCTTACGGACCTCAACACTAATGAGCTTACGGTCCGTAAGCTATCTCCAGCAGATCAGAACCTTCTTAAACAGCTGTTAACAGCTGCATACCACTCCTAATCCCAATGCCAAGTGTTGATCTCTTATGGTGAGTGACCAAATGAGCCACCATAAGCTTCCGACACTTGTACGGGTGAGATCAAGGCACGTTTCCCGATAAACGATCCTAACGGTGGTGCATTTACTATAAATACCCATCCATACTCAACACAAAAACCCACTAGAATCTGATTGAGGAGCTCTAAGTTGAAGCCTTCGCTTCATACCTGAGCTATTCGATCACGATTAGCATTCGGGGACCCTTCGTAAGTATTCTTTCGTTCTTTTCCTTATTTTACTGCTTTTCGAGTCAGAAAGTCAAACTTTGTTTGACTTTCAGCGTTGACCAGTAATGGTCAATGCGAAGTTCGTTTGAACTTCGCAACGTGAGTGTAATCACGTTGGTTATAGTCCATTGGGACTATGCCCACTGATTACCACGTTGTCTAGGGTCGTAGGGTAAGCGATCTAATAAATCGCTTATACCTCGAACCCGACCCATTTGGTCGATCATTAGGATCCGACCAAACACATTAGGTGACCATAGTAGGTAGGGAATAACCTTCCGAGGTTATACCCTATGGTCACATCGTTTAAGTAGTTGTATGATAGGTAGTTTATATGCCTTAGGTAAATTACCAGAATACCCTTTTCATTTATAATTGGTTATTAAGCATATGTAACCTAAACGTTTGTCACATAACTGATTATGTAACATGTTTAGGCATATAACACTTGTCATAGGACTAGTTAGGCGGTCCGAACGCGTTTCACGCGAACAACGCGTTAAAGTAGCATAAGCTACCTAAACGGGTCGTAATGGGTCGTAGACACTCAGGTTAAGTTTCATTTAGTATGTAGGCTTTGTTAAACCAAATGACACGAGTCTCTACACTCGTTTGGTTTACAAACCCTAATGCTACTCAATCTTCCGATCTAGGTCCGGTTTATTAACATAGTTACCTATACTAGGTGCCGTTTGATATCCGCGATCTCTAGCATTGTTTAGTTGTTACTCAAGGACTACTAAGCAATCCCAGGTGAGTACATAGACCCCTCTTTTACTGTTTTCCAAACTGTTTTGGGGTGGAACACATGTGCCTACTTGTTACTTTCATGCTTTCCTGTTTTGACATCATATACTTGCTATGTTCATTAGTACATTATAGTACATGATTTCATTACATTTCATGCTATGTATGCCCATTGTGTGCGTACTTAGTACATTGTTTTACATTACATTTTATGCTATGTATGCCCATTGTGTGCGTACTTAGTACATCGTTCTACATTACATTTCATGCTATGTATGCCCATTGTGTGCGTACTTAGTACATTGTTTTACGTTGCTTTCTGTTGCATATGCTTATCCAGCATATGAACACATTATACTACATATTGAACCGTTGTAATCATTTGACTGTGATCCGTTGATATCTGTGAACCGTTTGTATCTGTGAACCGTGTGAACCGTATTTGACATAGACATTTCGGCATAGACATTTTAACATGATTGACATTTGATCATGCATTTCCCACAAAACATAACTTTGATTTAAACCAAGTTTTACTTCAATACTTTGTTTTTGTGCATATGGTTTAGTTGAGACATTTCACTTGCCATACATGACATTTTGACATAGACATTTGACATGGATACTTGACATAGACATTTTGACATTGTTTGGTTTGAGTAAGTGATTAAGTAACGATGCGTGTGTAATACGATACAAGCATGGTGGATACACCGCTGGTACTTCCTATATATAAGTGTTTGTATGGTATTACACATTGTAGCGTTATTTGAATCATTTCAGTTTGATACATATAACATTTTATACAAATAACATACTTTTCACAAGACATTGTTTTACAAACAACCTATCTTATACAAAATCCATTTTTACTATGGTTATTCATTTAACCATACATTATTCATTTATTTATACATATCATCTGAACTCATTGTTTTTCAAATGATTTACAAAACAAAGCAAATTACAAGGTTCATGACTAAACATTTTCTCAAATACAAGTCATGAAACCTATTTTCACAAAACCTATGTATCTCACAGGCATTTTTATGCTGACGTACCTATTTTCACATGTGTTTTTCAGGAACTGTTGCATAAGATGATCAAGATACATATAGGCAGACTTGGGCTTTAGTGACAATAAAAGATGCAAGACTAGTTAATTATGTTGTATTTCTTTGTTTGTTAAGACATTGTAACACTTTTAATCTATAAAACGAAACTTCAATTGCCATGGATTTGAAACAATTAATTCTGTTACAACACTCCCCGATGTTTCTGCCACGTTTCATATGTTCTACGTGGTCGGGGTGTGACAGAAAAGATGGTATCAGAGCCAATGGTTATAGGGAATTAGGTTATTAGTAATGCTTTGACCTAGTCTATAACCTTCTTAGGACCCTAACGCGAGTTTACTTGCGTTTAGTCATAAAACAATACTGTCACCTATCCTTAGGCGACGACCACAACAAGAACATAAATTTCAAAACCGCTTTGAAAACTAATCATCTGTTCTAGGATGATTTATTACAAGGTTTTGAACCCTCTATTGTAAGGTTTTGAACCCTCTATTGTAAGGTTTTGAACCCCTTTGAATTTTCAAAATCTCGTCAAGGTTTTGGGTTTTAAATAATGTGAACACGTGCAAACTGGAAGGGTGAATGCCTGTATCCTGGGTTTTCTGTCTAGGCAAGCACTTCGTATACATCTCATCAGACGCGAGACCAGTTGTGCTTACCTGGGAATTCTTGGGATGAGTGTTCACTTATAGGCGAGCATTTCTTCGCGATACATTATATTGACCCGCTTACTTTGATTAGTCACTCTCTCATTTGTTTGCCTTTGGTAACAAACAAATGGTCACAATCTACGTGCCTTGTCATTTCCTTTTGACTATCTTTCGCTTGTTTCCTCCTATGCCTTTCGAAATCTGCAAGATGCTTCTTCTTTGCAACAACAATGTCCGAACCAGGTGCTGCACTTACCCAGCGAATAGGCGTCGTACTCCAGAGGACCGTTGACTTAGCTATCACCATGACACGCCTCAGGGATGAAGCTGTATAAGGGAACTGCTCCTTGGTGCAATCAATGCCACCGTCGTTATTCAAATCAAATACCATGTTACAAATGTACCCACGGTGGACGATGGAGACATTTGGTTAACATGTGTCGCTTTGCTGTTCAAAGCAAAGCAGTTGCAAACCCTGTTGCTACTTAACCTTCAAGTTCTGCTTCATATGTCGCCTTGGCATATCTAGCGCCTCAACCTCATGAACTTTCTACTTTGTGTATCGACTTAAGCACGCCTAGTGCAAGGTGTCGAAGCACCTCTCGTTACACAAACTCCAAAATCCATGTAGGATCTTTCTATCTTCATAATTAGATCCTTGTGGATGGATATCATTCATCGGAGTCCTTAATTGAATTCTTTGTATGATTCAATACGTACATCACAATTCAATAGGGACAAAGCCGAATTTCTTTTAAGATTATTCTATCTTCATAGATAGATTCTTGAAATGATTAAAGTGCCAAAAATGAAATCCACGAATTGGATTCCTGGTGTGCTTTAAGTATCCGCGTCCAAAGATAACAATTAAACAATTATGTGATTATGTGCTTATGTGTTATCCTTTATGTGTCATGTGATCCAATTTATGTTATTCAAATCCTCGTAAAATCTTACATATCTTTGTGCAAGAGATTCATAGTAGGATACCCAAAGGTACTACTTAAATCCTTAATGGACTTCTACGTTGTAGTTAAAGTCCCTTGGATTATAATGTACTACTTCATAATTAGACCCCTTTTGTGGTCTAGTTAAACAGATTGATCCAAAAATCTGGTTAGGGATATCATGTGATGATATAGCTGAAAGGACTCCTTAGTGGCCTAATTAAGAAGATCCTCTGTTGATCTAATTAAAAGGACCCTATGGTAGTCTAGTCACTTTCATCTCAGGTTTGATATCTTTCCCCACAACATTTCAAAACAAACTGTGCGGACTGTGCAAGGAATTACGTAATTATGGATGCATACATAATTATGGAATTTAGTGCACAGAAATCACAGCAAGTTCTATCATGTATCAAGAGTTAACTCTATTCATTTCCAATTCTGATGAAGCATCCGTTGAGGAAAAATGAACTAGCTATTCATTTTTCACTTCTGAAGAATATCCGTTGAGGAAATGAATATCCGTTGTTTATTTTTTCATTTCCATTCTGAAGAATAACCGTTGAGGAAAATGAATTATCCATTCATTTTCGTTCTAAAGAATATCCGTTGAAGAAATGAATATCCGTTGTGTAATCCTTCATTTCCAACTCTGAGGAAGCAACCGTTGAAAATGACTCCGTTAGTTCATTTTCGTTTCTGAAGAATATCCGTTGAGGAAATGAATATCCGTTGTGTAATCCTTCATTTCCAACTCTGAGGAAGCAACCGTTGAAAATGACTCCGTTAGTTCATTTTCGTTTCTGAAGATTTATCCGTTGAGGAAATGAATATCCGTTGTGTAATCCTTCATTTCCAACTCTGAGGAAGCAACCGTTGAAAATGACTCCGTTTGTTCATTTTCGTTTCTGAAGATTTATCCGTTGAGGAAATGAATATCCGTTGTGTAATTCTTCATTTCCAACTCTGAGGAAATAACCGTTGAAAATGACTCCGTTAGTTCATTTTCGTTTCTGAAGATTTATCCGTTGAGGAGATGAATATCCGTTGATTTTTCTTTCATTTCAAATTCTGAAGAACAAACCGTTGAGGAAAATGACCCCGTTTGTTCATTTTCGTTTCTGAAGATTTATCCGTTGAGGAAATGAATATCCGTTGTGTAATCCTTCATTTCCAACTCTGAGGAAGCAACCGTTGAAAATGACTCCGTTAGTTCATTTTCGTTTCTGAAGATTTATCCGTTGAGGAAATGAATATCCGTTGTGTAATTCTTCATTTCCAACTCTGAGGAAATAATCGTTGAAAATGACTCCGTTAGTTCATTTTCGTTTCTGAAGATTTATCCGTTGAGGAGATGAATATCCGTTGATTTTTCTTTCATTTCAAATTCTGAAGAACAAACCGTTGAGGAAAATGACCCCGTTTGTTCATTTTCGTTCTGAAGAATATCCGTTGAGGGAAATGTATATCCGTTTAGTTAATTCCTTTATTTTCCATTTCCGAAGAACCCGTTGAAGAAAGTGACTCTGCTCGTTCATTTTCGCTTCTGAAAAATATCCGTTGAGGAAAATAATCAGATTATGCTTTACATATCTTTGATGACTATTTGAAACAAAGTCATAGACAGACTCCTACGAATTAATTTCGGGATGAAATTTCCTAAAGTAGGGGAGACTGTAACACCTGTGTCATTTCAACCATCAAACAAATGCCCAACCAGTGAAATATTGTATTTCATACTTGGGATTTGTAAAAATATGTGTATCGTTTACACATATCAATTCTTGTTCGATTTCAAACACTATATCGCTTTCTGGAAGGTTATACGCGCACTGATGCGTAAATATAACCAGTTTAATGCAACGAACACTCCGGAATAGTGAAATAGGCTTAACATACCTTAAATAACCTATACATAACTTAGATATAAGTTTTGGAAGGTTTGGTGTGGTGAAATCAAAGTTAAATCGCTTACAGGGACTAAAGTTGACAAACTGCGAAAGTATGCCAATTTGAACTGTAACAGACCTTCCGGAACATGACCATAAGTTAAACATACCATAAATATCCTTTACATAGCTTAGAAATAGGCTTTGAGGGGTTCGGTGTGCTAAAATAAACTTTTGGGTCATTCAGGGACTAAAAGTGTCAAAAAGTGCACAAGTTTGCATTTTCGCGCATAACTTACGTTCTGAATACATCCGGACATCCAAAAATTTATGTGAGCATGACTACATTATATTTTAGTGTTCGCCTTAAGAAAAATCCATTCGTCGCGTCATTTGGATCGTTTTTCGCGCTTATGCGCATTCCGTCGTAATTAACCGAACATCGCGTTCGTACGGCCAAACGAACCGACATCCGAGATATTTTTGAACACATTTTAAGTTCCCTATACTTTAACTTCATTTTAGAGCTTTGAAATGGGGTTAACGGGCCTTAAACGTGTCGAAAATGAGCTTATTACACATCAGGGACCAAATCTGCCATTTTTCAAACTTTCTGGTCTGCAACAAGCTTACGGACCTCAACACTAATGAGCTTACGGTCCGTAAGCTATCTCCAGCAGATCATAACCTTCTTAAACAGCTTTTAACAGCTGCATACCACTCCTAATCCCAATGCCAAGTGTTGATCTCTTATGGTGAGTGACCAAATGAGCCACCATAAGCTTCCGACACTTGTACGGGTGAGATCAAGGCACGTTTCCCGATAAACGATCCTAACGGTGGTGCATTTACTATAAATACCCATCCATACTCAACACAAAAACCCACTAGAATCTGATTGAGGAGCTCTAAGTTGAAGCCTTCGCTTCATACCTGAGCTATTCGATCACGATTAGCATTCGGTGACCCTTCGTAAGTATTCTTTCGTTCTTTTCCTTATTTTACTGCTTTTCGAGTCAGAAAGTCAAACTTTGTTTGACTTTCAGCGTTGACCAGTAATGGTCAATGCGAAGTTCGTTTGAACTTCGCAACGTGAGTGTAATCACGTTGGTTATAGTCCCTTGGGACTATGCCCACTGATTACCACGTTGTCTAGGGTCGTAGGGTAAGCGATCTAATAAATCGCTTATACCTCGAACCCGACCCATTTGGTCGATCATTAGGATCCGACCAAACACATTAGGTGACCATAGTAGGTAGGGAATAACCTTCCGAGGTTATACCCTATGGTCACATCGTTTAAGTAGTTGTATGATAGGTAGTTTATATGCCTTAGGTAAATTACCAGAATACCCTTTTCATTTATAATTGGTAATTAAGCATATGTAACCTAAACTTTTGTCACATAACTGATTATGTAACATGTTTAGGCATATAACACTTGTCATAGGACTAGTTAGGCGGTCCGAACGCGTTTCACGCGAACGACGCGTTAAAGTAGCATAAGCTACCTAAACGGGTCGTAATGGGTCGTAGACACTCAGGTTAAGTTTCATTTAGTATGTAGGCTTTGTTAAACCAAATGACACGAGTCTCTACACTCGTTTGGTTTACAAACCCTAATGCTACTCAATCTTCCGATCTAGGTCCGGTTTATTAACATAGTTACCTATACTAGGTGCCGTTTGATATCCGCGATCTCTAGCATTGTTTAGTTGTTACTCAAGGACTACTAAGCAATCCCAGGTGAGTACATAGACCCCTCTTTTACTGTTTTCCAAACTGTTTTGGGGTGGAACACATATGCCTACTTGTTACTTTCATGCTTTCCTGTTTTGACATCATATACTTGCTATGTTCATTAGTACATTATAGTACATGATTTCATTACATTTCATGCTATGTATGCCCATTGTGTGCGTACTTAGTACATTGTTTTACATTACATTTTATGCTATGTATGCCCATTGTGTGCGTACTTAGTACATCGTTCTACATTACATTTCATGCTATGTATGCCCATTGTGTGCGTACTTAGTACATTGTTTTACGTTGCTTTCTGTTGCATATGCTTATCCAGCATATGAACACATTATACTACATATTGAACCGTTGTAATCATTTGACTGTGATCCGTTGATATCTGTGAACCGTTTGTATCTGTGAACCGTGTGAACCGTATTTGACATAGACATTTCGGCATAGACATTTTAACATGATTGACATTTGATCATGCATTTCCCACAAAACATAACTTTGATTTAAACCAAGTTTTACTTCAATACTTTGTTTTTGTGCATATGGTTTAGTTGAGACATTTCACTTGCCATACATGACATTTTGACATAGACATTTGACATGGATACTTGACATAGACATTTTGACATTGTTTGGTTTGAGTAAGTGATTAAGTAACGATGCGTGTGTAATACGATACAAGCATGGTGGATACGCCGCTGGTACTTCCTATATATAAGTGTTTGTATGGTATTACACATTGTAGCGTTATTTGAATCATTTCAGTTTGATACATATAACATTTTATACAAATAACATACTTTTCACAAGACATTGTTTTACAAACAACCTATCTTATACAAAATCCATTTTTACTATGGTTATTCATTTAACCATACATTATTCATTTATTTATACATATCATCTGAACTCATTGTTTTTCAAATGATTTACAAAACAAAGCAAATTACAAGGTTCATGACTAAACATTTTCTCAAATACAAGTCATGAAACCTATTTTCACAAAACCTATGTATCTCACAGGCATTTTTATGCTGACGTACCTATTTTCACATGTGTTTTTCAGGAACTGTTGCATAAGATGATCAAGATACATATAGGCAGACTTGGGCTTTAGTGACAATAAAAGATGCAAGACTAGTTAATTATGTTGTATTTCTTTGTTTGTTAAGACATTGTAACACTTTTAATCTATAAAACGAAACTTCAATTGCCATGGATTTGAAACAATTAATTCTGTTACAACACTCCCCGATGTTTCCGCCACGTTTCGTATGTTCTACGTGGTCGGGGTGTGACAAATACGCAGCCGAGACCCTGAATAGATGCATCACAGTATACCGCGAAGTCTTCGGTACCTTCAGGTAGAGACAAAATTGGCCCACTGCAGAGTTTCTGTTTCAATAGTTGGAAAGCCTCTTCTTGCTTCGTCCCCCCAAGAGTATACAACGCTTTTCTGTGTCAACGAAGTAAGAGGTTGAGCGATCTTCGAAAAGTCTTTGATAAATCTTTGATAATACCCAGCGAGACCAAGAAATTGTCGCACCTCAGAAGGAGTCTTTGGTGCCGCCCAATTCTTAACAACATCAACCTTTGCAGGATCCACGTGTATACCCAATTCATTAACAATGTGCCCAAGAAAGTGTCCCTCCCAAATCCAGAAGTCACACTTAGAGAACTTCGCATAGAGTTGCTCCTTCCTCAGGAGCTCCAAGATAAGTCGCAAGTGCCGCTCGTGATCCTCCCTGCTCTTCGAGTAGATCAAAATGTCGTCAATGAATACTATAACGAAATCGTCAAGATACAGTTTGCATACACGGTTCATGAGATCCATGAAGACCGCTGGCGCATTCGTCAATCCAAACGGCATAACCAAAAACTCATAGTGCCCATAACGCGTTCGAAAATCCATTTTCGGAACATCCTCCTCTCGGACTCTTACTTGATGATAGCCCGATCTTAAGTCGATCTTCGAATAAAAACAAGACCCTTGCAACTGGTCAAACAAGTCGTCGATACGTGGCAATGGGTAACGGTTCTTGATAGTCACCTTGTTGAGTTCCCGATAATCAATACACATGCGAAAGGACCCATCTTTCTTCTTTACAAACAACACTGGGGCTCCCCAGGGCGAAGAACTGGATCGAATAAAGCCTCTGTCCAATAACTCTTGCAGCTGATTCGACAGCTCCTGCAACTCTCCAGGTGCTAGACGGTAAGGAGCACGAGCAATTGGAGCTGCTCCTGGTGCAATATCGATCTGAAATTCTACTTGACGGTGAGGAGGTAAACCTGGGAGTTCCTCAGGAAATACATCAGCAAATTCACGTACAACTGGCAGATCCTTGATCTTTCTCTCTTCAGACGGAGTATCAGTAACTAGTGCCAGAATTGCAGGATACCCCTTTCGTAGACATTTCTGTGCTTGCATAGCCGAGATAATACCAACCATCGCACCACTGCGATGCCCCTGAACCAACAATGGCTCTCCATCAGGGATAGGGATACGCACAATCTTTTCCTTACACAGAATCTCAGCTTGGTGCCTAGACAACCAATCCATACCAACCACTATATCGAAACTACCGAGGGTGACAGGAAGGAGATCAATATCAAACACTTGACCCACGAGATCTAGTCTACACCCAAAAAGAACATGCGAAGCTTCTATCTTTTTACCATCAGCTAATTCTACTACTTGCTTAACTTCTAAAGGTGTGGGAGTTAACCCTAGTCGCTGACTAAACTCTAGGGACACATAACTCCAATCGGCACCGGAATCAAATAACACAGAAGCAATAAGGTTGTTTACAGAAAACGTACCAGTCACGACATTGCCATCGTTCCTAGCATCCCCAGCCCCGATCGTGAACACCCCTCCACGAGCACCATTTCCCCCATTGTTGCCGTTGTTGTTGTTCCCAGCAATGTTGTTGTTCTGACGATTGTTGTCATTGGCATTCTGATTCAACTGAGGGCAATCCCGCTTAAAGTGGCCCTCATCCCCACACTGATAACACCCTTTCTTGAAACCCTGATTCTGATGGGGTTGCTGCCTTTGCTGTCTCTGATACTGCTGATTTTGCTTTTGCTGCTGCTTTGGCTGTGGGGCTCTACAGTCTTTGGCCTCATGGCCCACTTTCTCACACCTACGGCAAGCCCGGACACACTGCCCATAATGATGATAGCCACACTTGTTGCACCGTGGCTTCTTCCCAACATAAGAGCTCTGATTCTGGTTACTGCCCTGGCCTTGATTAACTGAAGACGACTGACTGACACTGCGATTATTGCTGTGGTCTGGCCTTTTCTGAGACTGGCTGGCACTGGTTGCTTTGTCAGCGTCATTCCATTTCCGCTTGTTATCACTAGCAGGTGTAGTAGCGGTGGTTGTAGCAGCAGTAGTGGCAGAAACACACGGTGGTAGAGAACCATTCTCTACCTCTTGATCGGTGATTTTGTGAGCCAAACGAACAATCTGAGTTAAGTTGTTGAGGTTCGCTGCAGTTACCAAGCCCTTCACTCGAGGAGCTAATCCCTTGATGAACAATTCAATCCTCCGATGCGGAGGTCGGGACAAGTTCGGGCACATGATCGCCAACTCATTTGACCGTTTCGCATACGCTTCAATCTCTGATCCCACCATCTTCAGATCATAATACTCATTCTCTAGTTTATGTATCTCATCACGAGGACAATACTCCTCCCTTATCAGCTCCTTAAAATCATCCCAGGTAGTGGCATTTGCCACCTCGATGCCCAACAGCTGAACCTGAGCATTCCACCATGTTAGGGCACCATCCTCGAGTGAGCCCATAGCATACTTCACTCTGTCCCCAGCAGGACAGTTGCACATAGCAAATACTGACTCTGCCTTCTCAAACCATCGCAGGAGTCCTACAGCCCCTTCAGTCCCATTGAAGGTCTGTGGCTAACAATCCATGAACATCTTGAACGTACAAGCAGGTGGATTGTTTTGGTTTTGCTGACCTATTGGACGAAAGAAAACACATTACAGAGGTAAGAGTTGTGTATGCAACACAAGAACAAAGATAATTGGCACTTATCGTACCAGCTTGATAAGCTGCCAAAGCCTCAGCCACACGTGTATTAATCAGATTTGTCAGCTCAGCTTGGGTCATCGCAATGTGACCACGTTCATGTCCTCGTCCACTCATGATTCTATATAAGGAGAGGGAACGGATTTAAGAGTCAAAATGAGGTAAAAGTCAAGTACCACGTTAAAGTCAACAACTACCAAGTTTACACACAATAGGGCAGAACCCTTCTCACACTCGTTAAGCCTCACTAGGACTCGCATACACCTCACGTTATTATTATGTGTGCACCCATAATAATAAGGCAACTTGCATGCTCATCTCAGTGTCTCTTAACTTGTGCTAAAAGTTTCCCCCGCATTCAAGTAGCAAAACAGAAAGTGTTACAGGATTACGAATCACAAGAGTCGAAGAGTAGTGTCATGCTATCAAGTCACCATAGTATCTAGTATGTTGTTTCATGCAACTGTGAGTGTGTGACTACTGAACAAGTAATGCATAAAGTAAACAGAAGACGAACCTTGCAATCTGGAGCTGAGTGTCATGGTCGATTTTCGAAGTTGTTCGGTTATAGTATGGTTTTATAAAATCGTTTTAAAACCAAGTTCACTATAACCAGTGGCTCTGATACCAAACTGTCACACCCCCAAAATACCACATGCGGGAACACCGCGGGATGTATGACGTACCAGGATCCAAGCCACCAATCACATTGAGCCACGCATAGAATTTAAATAAAACATTTCATTAATTGCCAAATATAAATCCAAATCATAAGTTTGAACCAAAGGAGATGTTCAGCGGAAGCATATAGTAAATTGTTAAACAACTGTTTCATAATAAGTGTTCAAAACCAATGTATCAAATATATATCCAAGAGCCTCGATCCATGACCACTCCAGCACTCCCAGATAGCAAGTCCATGTCAAGAAATCTAACGACCTGCAAGCATGCAGACAAGTGTCTCAGACGACGCTGGTGAGTTCAAAGTTTTGTTAACGCGTTAGTTACCAGATGTGTGTTTAAAACAGTTCAATGTTTTGCTTTGATGATGTTATTAACTCGATTACCGTATGTGGCTACTAGATGTGTTTGCCCAAACCCCAATGCCTCTATCAAAGCATTGGTCAAGTGGTCAAGGTAAATAGTTCACGCCCGTCTATTCCGGCCTGGTGTGAGGGTGCCAAACCTAATAGCGCTATCAACTAAATACCTCGTTGCCTTCCCGGCAACAATCGGTAGATGTAAGGGGTCTTATATGATAGAAACCGAGTAATAACAAACATCCCATTAACCTGACATTCTTCCCTGAAAACGTTACCCGATATCCCTTCCCGGGATGCATGCTTGGAAAAGAGCAGGGAACTCACCTTGGTTTGCTCGGTAAGATTAACTACTTGTTCACACTCAACAGTCGCAGCCTATGGTATTCACGTATGTGATGTCAGTTTATATTCACAAGGTTCACATATAATAACAGTATGTATTTCAAACAGTAATTCCCAAAGACGCATAGTAGTTAAGCCAACTCAATTATTTCCATAGTTTGCATGCATGTAACGTATAGTACCTATCAGTAAGTGTGTTATACATTACAACCAAATCATATTTCCTTGATCATAGTTAACAATCAGCAATGGTAAGTAATATGATCTTTAATAATATTCAGTTCACAAAGTTAGCTTAGTCTAGTACTTGGTAAGTAATATGAGTTCTTTCTTTAGTAATACCGACTTTCTTTATTATATTCTGTTTGTTATATCCTTTCTTTAATAATAATCATCTCGGTTACATTCTTTTTGTTGACCTTCTGCCCCACGACGAACCTTTGGCCGACGAACCTTTCCATTGTTCGTCGATAACAAACTGACAAAAAGCCTCACTGTTCGTCGATAAAGAGCCAACGAAACCTCATGTTTCATCGAAGGGTCAGACCGATGAAACCTCCCCCCTTTCGTCGAGTTCATGCATGACGAAACCCCAATGTTTCATCACAGGTGAGGAAACATCATCTACAGCAGTTACAAACTTTCTGATGGATCATGAGATCAAACGACAGTTATCACATTCATTCAAAACCCTAATCACCGTTCTAATCATTAGCAGAGATTAACATCATTAGATCTGATAGCACAACATCATCTATTATGGAACCCTAGTTTATTGACATAAATTCACAGTCCCACAGTCAGATTCATCAATAACCAATCATTTGCAAATCATCACACAATCATTCCAGTAACCTAGTTTCACGTAACTGGCAATCCAAATCACATAACAAGTACCCTACTCGCTAGTAAATCGCTAACATATGATCATCAATCGAATCGAACCAACATAACCCACAAACGAACCATGCAGTTTCGTTATTTTGTTCAGTATCAATCTATCGAGTCCTAACTTAGCATTCAACTTATATTCGTCACATAACATTCCAGATCCGCAACCTAATGTCGGACTCTAATTCACATAAAATCACAGCAACATAATCTCATCAAATAACAAATATAGACATTAACCGATACGCGGGAAAGCACTAGAGATCTTGGGAATCAAGGAGAGATGTTGGAATAACGTGGGAGCTTCACAGAGAACTAAACTTGCCGTCGAACAAGAAGGAAGGGATACTCTAGGGTTTTGGTTAACGCGACAGTTTACAGGTCCGTTTATATGAATAACTGGAATGTGGGTCGCGCACTAACCTGGGCTGAAGCCCACTTAACGACGAAAGACTCATGGGCGACGAAACCCCATGTTTCGTCGGGACTAATGGGCGACGAAACCCCATGTTTCGTCGGGTTCTTCTTTAGCCGAGCACCAAGTTTATTAAAAAGAGTTTATTAACATGCACCAATTATTAACTCACCAAAACAAAATTAAATTAAATTAAATTAAATTAAAATCACTTTAGAATAACATACACAATACGACGTACAACGAAATGCGAAAACGGGATTTTAAAATAGATGACGCGTAAAAGAAAAGTCTTGGAATCTCGGGTCGTCATAGTCATACCCACCACTCACATGATCTAGCAGTACCTTTCCTTAGCTAACCATACCAAAGGTAATCGTATGTAAACAGTTTGTAACATGTATTCCACCCCCGAAGTTATAAAACTGAAAACAATTAAAAGAAAAGGGGGTCATGAACTCACCGTTTTGCGTTCCTTGTATCCGATGTAACTCAAAGCTTCCTCTAGAACGCACGACTACCTACATGCGTACTACGGTCCATTAAACGAACGGGTCGTGCCTTGTCTTAGTATTTATGTTTTGAGTTACGTTTCTTTTATGTCCTCAATATTATTCCAAGTTATAATTACTTGTTAAAATAATAATTATTTTAACTTATATTATATTTAATTTTGGAATAATTGTTTAAACGATATTTTTGTAACAATACTTCCCAAGTATTTATATTCATATTTCCTTCCCAAGGATGGGGGTATCTTATACATGGGTATTCGTATTCTTGTATTTGTATAACTTGCCATATGTTTGTGTCGTATTCTGACGTGTATTATCTTTAATAAGTATCCAATATATATTTCTGAAATATATATATTCCAAGAAATATTCCTTAGAAGAATTATTCCTGATTTTTCTCTTGGCGAAAACGTTTGTAGTTTCAAAATAATGTATTCCAAGAAAATATATATTTTTCCCAAAAATATTATATTTCCTAGTAATTCCAAGAAAATATATTTTTACTTCCCAAAATAATATATTTTCACCTTGTCAAAAATATGATATAACTTGGTAATATTTGGAAAAATCATATCTTTACTTCTTTGTATCCAAAATATCATTTACCAAAAATATATTTATAAGCATATTTTCCGGAATATTTGGTAAGTTAGATTTCTAGTTCGGTTTGCCAATATATTGTGATTAAATTGCGTATTTATTCCTTGTGATTTTTGGTAATATTTCGGATTGTAATTTCTTGGTATTTGTTAAGTTATATTATTTTATCCCTAAAATAACATAACTAATGCACAAAGTAGCGATTATGCACAACTCTAGGTTCTTCAACTTCTTCCTGATCTTGTATCGATTTTTTAAGTTTTAAGGGTTGGTTGATTGAAGGATCTGCTTAGGGTTTCTACGATAAAGTGGATGTTCTTGTCTTCTTGTTCTGATCGATTATTTACATTCGGAAGTGACTCTATGTTCTAGGGTTTGCTTTCAATCGTAATTAGGTGTTATCGATCAGATTCAGGTTTTAGTTCCGGCGATTGTGTGATATCAGTTGCTGTCCGATTTGCATAATCATTCTTTTTAGGGTTTGGTTGGCGGTGCTTCCTTCCTGCAGATCTGAATCCATTTGTGTTGATTATTGCTTTGTTTATATTGGTCTCGGCAGGTTTGTTTCCTTTCAGCAAATCATTTTCTTTTGCTTTAGGGTTGCGGCCGGTTGAAGTTTAGGCTGTTTTTCTGTGGTGATTGTTATGGATGTCCAAAACGCAGACAAATCAAATGTGTTTGCAACGAAGATAAAGAATATTGACGGAAAACCTTTTGAGCCAAAACCAACATCAAATATAGCTGCGAGGGTTTCTGAACTCAGCAAAAAGGTAACCTTTATGCTACCATTAGAAGATGATGAACATGTTAATGGTTGGCCTGTTTCTCCTAATCAGAAGTACGCTAAGGTGTTTGATAGAAGAAAGGTAGCGTTTGTGCTCCCGTTGAATGATGTCAGCCCCATTTCTCGGGCTCCTTCTAAACTTCAATCGTATGCTAATATTGTGTCAAACAAACAAACTGACCAGGGTGGTGTTAACATGGATTCCGATTTGGCTGCTCAAAATTCAGCTAGGAATGCTAATGAGTCAGCTGTTCAAGCTCCTCAGATTAACTTTAGGTCATTAAAGTCGGATGTCTCCTTGGAAGGAGTGGATGTCGTGTTACCAATTGATTCTGTTCGTCAGGTTAACAGCAGGTTAGCAAATACTCTCTATGGTTACTTCCTGGGGGATAGAATTGCTTATCCGGTTGTTGAATATTTTGCGAAAACAAATTGGAGGAAACATGGTATTCAGAAAATTATGATGAATTCGAATGGGTTTTTCTTTTTCAAGTTTGAAGATAGTAGGGGTATGAATAATGTCCTTGAAGGGGGTCCTTGGCTGATTCGTAATAAACCTCTTTTTCTAAACACTTGGTCCCCCACAAACACTCTTAAAAAAGAAGATATTAAAAAGGTTGCGGTTTGGGTGAAATTGCATGAGGTTCCTCTAGTGGCATATACTGATGATGGGTTAAGCATGTTGGCATCTAAAATTGGTTCTCCTATGCGGTTGGACTCGTATACTATTGATATGTGTAACGAGGCTTGGGGACGTAGCAGCTATGCTAGGGCTCTCATTGAAATATCTGCTGAACATGACTTTAAAGAGGTTCTAACCATGGCTATTCCTGAGTTGGATGAGAACAAGTATGTCAATGAGACTATTAGTGTGGAATATGAATGGAAACCACCGAGATGTGCCCACTGTTGTGTATTTGGGCATGATTCTGAGGAGTATCCAAAATGCATTCGATCGACAGTGAATCCTCCTACAAACAGTCCGAAAGTAGATGAGGATGGTTATACGGAAGTCAAGACAAAAAGGAATGTAAAGAAGAGCGGTTTTCAAGTTAACAATCAAAAGCCCAAGTTTGAATATAGACCTGTGGATAAAAAGAAAAAGGCAGTGAGTTCTTCCTACGTGAATGCGAGGTGCACTAGTTCGTCCAAGGTTCAAACACACAATTCGTTTAGTGCTCTTGGGTTCGTTGGGGGGGAATGGGGGTTCCTCCCAGGGGAGATATAAAGGGGGACGTGAGCTAAATGAGGAGTCTGACGATGATGAGGTAGAGGTTGTATATGATGAAACGAATGAGGTTATGACATCGGGTACACATCCTACGTCTTCCAGTACAGGGGCAAGCACCTCTCACATAAAATTGTCCAATGGATAGGTGGCTTCTGTTTCATGCTAAGGGGCTGCCGGTTGGTAGCAATTTCATTTTTGATGATGGCGGTTGACGTTGTTTGTTTGATTTTTTTCGTTTGTCTACTAGATAGTCATTATCATGATTGTAGTAGGCTAGATTGAGTTGGTATGTTGGTTTGTTTGCTTTTTTGCTTACATATATGGGGCATGTCATGTATATGAACTAGTGGGGAACTCATCCTCACTACTTGTACTTATTTGGCGGTTGTCTATAATAGAATCACCGGGGTAACCCTTTACCCAAAAAAAAAGTATACAAATATTCACACATGTGTCTTTGATATATATATCCAGCCATTTTAATTTATAAAAACCAACCTCCAATATTTGTATTTTTGCAACAAAAATTATGGCAAAGTTTGTACTGAAAACTCATGATCAAAATATACTTGTAAATATTTGTTTGAAAATATTTTTCTATGTGTTTATATTTTTATAAAATTTTGCCATAGTTTCCCCTAAAACTAGAGGTGTCCATGCTTTCAGAGCATATCATTTTCTTTTTAAAATCATCTCAACAATCAACAATTAAATCAACAATTCCATCAACACTTACCTAGTGTAATTTACCTAACAACATGAACTTGAACTTTCATAAAAACTTGTAGTAACTTGGTAGTGTGTTTAGTAGGTTTAGTTACCCTTTAAAATGTATTTACTTCTTTAAAAACTTCATTTTTAAAGAAGTAGGGTGTTTACAACTTCCAAACACATTTTCTAAAAATGCTTCTTTATGTAATCTTTTTGTTACACGAGTGTTTCTACACTTGTTTAACCATTAAAAACAAGTTTGGTTTATGTAAGAACCAAGTTTATATAAATCTTGTTACTTAACTTAGTTTCTTAAGAAAACTATCTTGGAAATCATCCACTTACAAGACTTGTATTGTGTTTAAATCATCATCTCTTATGAAAACTATTTTATTATTTCAAGTTCATGTTTACATAAGGTATGATCATCTTGGTCTTTCACAAGATCATCACCTCAATCTTACTAGATCATGTGTTTAATCACAATCTAGTAAGTTTCATATGAAGTCTAACATCATAAACACAAGAATCAATCATCAAGTATCACATATATACTAAAACAACATAGTTTCATCAAGATTTCTTCATAAATCAAGCTTATGTTCATGCTTCATGATTATGTTCTTTAGTTTTCTTCATGATTAACTTTATGTAATGTCTTTTAACCACTTAAAATAGAAGTAAAATGGAAGGATTTGTGTTTTTACCACTAGCTCAAGGCTAGGGATGATTAAGAGGATAAATGAAGTGGATAAAAGCAAACGGTGAAGGTCCTTCAACTTCCGAAAGCTCCAAGCTTCCTAACTTGGCTCCTTACACCCTTGTACCACCTTAGAATGGTAGGAATCAAAGTGAAAATGGAGATCTGGTGGTTGTGTGTTGTGGCCGTGAACCATGGGAGGAGGAAGAAGGAGGTTGTGTGTGTTAGTGGGTGAAAGATAATGAGGGTTATGATCGTCTAGTTCATACTTATAACCCATGTTAAGGTGTTAACCATTGTGTAAAGTGTTCCCAAAGTACAAAACAAATCTCTAACCATATCAAGTAGGATCAAGTAAGATCAAGGGTGGGGGCCACCCTTGTGACCGTCCACACAAAAGGGGGGGGGGGTGTTTAGTTGTGTGGTGATGATAAGTTAAGCAATATAGTTAGATTTCAAGTGTGATGTTTAGTGTTTATGCATACTATGTGTTATATAGTGCGTTAGAGTGTTCGGGGATCATAACTAGCTCAGAAATATTAAAACAATGCTTCTAGTGTAATTTTGGTGTTTCGGG
Source organism: Helianthus tuberosus (assembly GCA_030545235.1). Classification (NCBI taxonomy): domain Eukaryota; kingdom Viridiplantae; phylum Streptophyta; class Magnoliopsida; order Asterales; family Asteraceae; genus Helianthus; species Helianthus tuberosus. Next base: position 42,720,245 of record CM060426.1, on the reverse strand, counting down.
TAGTGTCCGGTTGTTCGGTTAGATACCGGTTCGTTAAAGTGCTAAATTATACCGTTTAGTGTTCTTTATGTACCCTTTTGTGACACTTTTAATTTCCGACACTTAGGAAAGCATTCAGGACCATTTAGTCATATTTTTGCATGATACTAGCTTGTTAAAATGCTGATTTTTGCTGAATTATGCTGAATTCAGCACTTTGGGTGAGTTTTAGGCACTTTCCGGCACTTAAACTATCACATAGAAAGCAGTTTTTGTGGTCCTTACTTCCCTACACTCTATACTAGTGTAGTACTTAGTTTCTGGCTCATACTGTGTCTCAAAACAGCGTCTGTCTATGTACTGAACTCCGTCAGCATTTTCCCGGTTTGTCTGTTAACTGTGCTAACTGTGCTTTGTGCATCATTTATGTCAATATGTTTGCATGCAGTCAATGATATGTCATTTGCAATATGTAATGCACATGTATGTATATGGTAATAATCAGAAAGCAATTCAAGTAATTAATTGTAATTCAGCACAGTCATTAAGCACTAATCAATATTTAATAGTTGTACGGAAACATGCAAATTTGACAGTTGTCACAGAAGGGGTTCGGTTAAGATTGGATTCCAATAGTTTATTCATTTTTTTATATGAAATATTATTAGTATTACCATTATTATTATCATTATTATTATTGAACACAATGCCCTAGTATAATCTACTCAAGTTATGGCTCGGTTTAGCTCATCACGATAACAATTAGGCTTCAAGTATTCGTTTATATGAAAATACATTAAGCAAGTGCAATTATTTTGTCACACACACTCGTGCATTTAAATAAGATTAATGTAACGGTGCTAACCTCAGAAGTACGGGTTGTCACACCTACCATCCATAATACAACATCATTACCTCCTACCATCCATAATACAATACCATTACCAATATTTTCACTTTATTACATGTATATCAACACCATTTATACCATCCAATCATCATATTACATCATAAAGTAACAACTATAGCAAAACCATCAACCACTAGATATAACTAACCAAAAAACATGATTATGGGCCTACTTCTCCATTCAAAATCACAAACTTTTTGTACCAAAACATGTTATATCATGGTTATACCTAATGATGCACATGTGCATTTTGAATATTGGTAATGTAAAAAGTAGTGTATTACAGATGGTATTGTAAATTAAAGTGCAATTGTCTATTACTGATAACGTATTACGGAATTTGTTAAAGTAATGATACATATGCACATGTGCATGAATAACTATTACTAAAAAAAAAACGTTTTTTTTTTGTAACTAAATATAGCGATTTTTGTTAAAAAAATATTAAAAACATAAAAAAAAAATTTGAGTGTTTTTTTGATTTTTTTTAGATTTTATTTTGTGTTCACATTGGTTCTCGCGGTTCTCGCAATAAGGGTGGTTCTCAAATGAACCTTCCCCTATATATATATATATATATAGGGGAAGGTTCATTGGGGCGTTGGAACCGGCTCGCCGAACCCTAACTAAGATCTCTTAACCCTAAATCCTAAATGCTAACTCCTAAACTATAAACCCTAAAGCTAAAAAATAAGGCTAAAACCTAAGCTAAACCGTAAAATCTAAACTATAAACCCTAAAAGCTAAACCCTAAAGGCTAAACCTAAGGCTACACCCTAAAGCTAAAGCCTAAAGCCAAACCCTAAACCCTAAAGCTAAACCCTAAAGCCAAACCCTAAAGCTAAAACCCTAAAGCTAAACCCTAATATATTTAGGGTTTAGGGGTTATGATTTAGGGTTTAGGGTTAAAAGATCCTGGTTAGGGTTTGACGAGTCGGTTCCAACGCCGCTAAAATGAGTCCAATCGGAGTTCGTTTGAGTCGGTTCCCCACTGTTCCCTACTTTTTTAGTGTTCCCCAATGAACCTCACACTATATATATATATATATATATATATATATATATATATATATATATATATATGCTGGTTTAATTTGTGTATCCTTGTAGCACGCCCGTCACTTGAATGTAGGCTACAAGAAGAAAATTAGATTAACTGTTGAAATTTTTGTCTTCTTAATTTTTTTAATTTATATATAATTAGTTATCTTCTTCCTCTATTGAATTGTAAAATTGATGTTTGTAAGATGAAAACGCACGTCTGTGTATCCATCCAATACAAAATGAGGTTTTATCGGCAATTCCTATTGATATATATATATATATATATATATATATATATACCAGAGGAACAAAAACCACAGATCAAATTTCTTAATTGTGAGAAAACTGGTGAGTGACACTTGAACGTTATAATTTGTGGAGACCCACTAAGGAAATCACTCGCCATACTTAAATAGAATCTTACAGTGAATATCAAGCCCCTTCGCTTTGCATACTTGGTTTCTATTGCTGCCAAAATTGACCCATTTACCAAGCAGTCTCTCATCATTAAACAAAACAAAGCTCAATTAACAGATAATAATAATTTATAAGACAGCGGTTTTTAGAATATCATTATTTGATAAAATACTATCTATGCAGAAAACAGGAAGAAAATTCAAATAACTCGTATAGCTGAATAATAATAATAAAATACAACAACAAAAATCCAGCAATAATCAAATATTCACTTTAATGCTCCTCACATGAAAGTAAACTTTCCAAGCATCACCACTTGTTATTTTCAACTTTGGCAGTGATACAAGTTAATAATATATTTCCATCCACCAAACTCATCTTCTCTACAGAATATGTTTGACCTAAAAAGTCAAAATAAGTATAACATCTGATCTGATGAATCATCAGGAGATCAAAATTAAGCTTCTTTTTTAACATGTTTGAGCCTCGGTGTTAATAAATCTATCTATGAATTTGCAGTAATGTATTCAAGAATGTGTGAGGGTTGTTGTCGAATGTCTTTACCAAAGCAAAAAACTGAGAAACTTGCATCATGTTTGTAGATAGCAAGAAACACATCATCTTGCTGCAATAACGAAACCAAAGAGATTTATCAGTAGATATAGATTCAACACCAAGTTTTCCCTCCATTATTCAAGTGACCTTGTTGTCAAATCTTTTGATCCTGCAAATGACAACAAAAGGCTGGTGAAATTAGAGAAAAGTGAACCAAAGTGTGTTATTTAAATGGCTTTGGCCAAATGGTGTTGTGGAGGTTAAATGAGGGTGTGTCATCCACATGGTGATGTGGTATGACACAAGTTTTAACATCCACGTTGGTTACCATTCAGCAGGTCACCAGTTGATATAAGTATCAAAACAACACGTGAGTTGAATCTTTATATCGAGACGTGTGAAAGTAAACTGTTAGATAGTTGAAGGCACTGGGGACACTCAAGGAAGAAGTTATCATATAATTATTTAACTCGGATACTTGAATAATTATTAAACTGTGCTGACAATAAACCATAAGCGATAAGTTCACAAAAGCAGTGAATTTAGTAATTTACCTGAAAATGATCATGTTCTTTCGATCGGTCACTTCTTTCCAAAAAAATAGATGTTGCTAGGTCATTGTACTTGTTGCAGAGAGCTTTGTACCTGCTTTGACCACCTGAATTGACCATACTCTTCTTGGATAAACATAGTCTCTTCAAACATAGAAACTTTAACCAGGTGTCTTCCTTCTGTAAGGCTTCAATTTGTCAAAAACAGCATGAACATCACAACTACCATCGGTTGCTGACACTTGTTTTGCCAACATTATATACGTCTCAAAGTTAGGAATACTGTTCTTTGATTCCATTATATGGATAAAACAAACGCATGTATCCACGTCAGCCTCCCTAAGAACCCCATCAATCAAGATCATCCAAACAACCTCATCATGTAACACCCCAAAACCCGAATGTTTATATTCGTTAAATGTTATGATATGGTGCATCAAGGAATAAATGACTAGGTTATTTAACCTAGTTAAGAATATGAAAGAAACAATTTAGGGATGAGAGTTGTGCCAATTATTATAAATGGCAAACTTGAGGGACTAAAGTGGAGTAAATGAAAGTTGAATTTATAAAAGAAAAACAAATACACACATACACACACACATCGTGTGTTCGAGAAGGAGCAGGAGACTCCCATGGAGCCAAGAACCCTAACATCATCTTTTTCATCAAATTGAAAGGCCAAACGAAGCTTAAATTCATAACCGAGCATAGAATAACGATCACCTTCACAAGGGGATCGTAAGGTATGTCTTAAATTCTAGATTGGTGATCTTCAACGAAGTGGGTTATGTTCTAATCCGTGAATTGGTATGAAATTGAGTATAAACATGTGTTAGAATCAGCATCTAGAACATGGCTTATGCATGAATTAGGTTAATTTGATATTTAAGGGTGAAACCCATTAGTTATGGTGAGAATGATGATTTGAATCATCATCCATGTCTAATTCTTGTTGAATGTTGATGTATTTTGATTTGTATGATGGATTCTTGTTAGAGGAATTGAAAGAAATGTGATACTAGTATGTTTGATGTTTATGCATGTATGATTCGTGTTGATTAGAAGGAAGAAATTGATGAATTATGTATAAGATTAGAAGGATATGCATGAACTAGTTGTACACTATGCTTAGGAAGTAGTACACACATCAAAAGCATGAAGAAATTATGAAGAACTTAAGATTAGATCACTTGTAAGTGATTAGAGAAATAGTTATGAAGTGGGTTTTGGTGATATGATGAAAATGATAATATGCTTATATTATTGATGTTTGAAATCGTTTATATGTGTGAATGTTTAAAGAAATTGGATAAGAAATGATGAATTGTTGTTAGATGAAGTGAATAAAATGTGATGATAATATGTTTGATGTTTAATTTTAAATACCACATGTTGATTAGTAGAAGGATTTGATGAACTATGTATGAATTTAGAAGATTGTGCATGAATTAGTTGTAAGTTATGCTTAAAAGGTGGTACGCACACCAATCGTATGATAAAATGTATATATTGTCGTCCGTATAGTCGATTATGATGTTACATGTATATAATGATAAGTCGAAAGTTAAAGTAAATGGATCGTTGACTTCTAATAAGTCAACTGTGTATAAGAAGAATGGTTAGACATGTTGTCATAATTGTAAGATTAAAGTAAGTTATACGGTGCGTGTTAGACGTATGTGTGTTTAATGCGATGACATGACGGATTTCACGAGTTGGAAATGGTATGAATTTGGTTATAGGTATTATGCTTGTTATAAGTGACTATAACGTCAAATGTGAATTATGCGATCGATATGATCGTTAACATGTAAAACTGTGTATGCTAATGAGATTGTGATTTCGATGACATGGAAGTATAGGAATCATGTCGAGACGGAATCAAGCACGGAAGGCTAACGGGTCAAGAAGTGGCGAGGAACGAATGTGAACACGGATGCATGAGGTAAGTGATTTTCGTAATCACTTCTTAGTTGTTTATGTAAAGTTATGTGCAATTTAATTAAGTATGATGATCGAGGTCAAGTAGGAAAGAATTGTATGAGACCGATGAAGTATTAAACGGATCTTAGCTTTGATCCGAGCAAGGTATGTGTGATTAAGAATTGTAGCTAAGTAGTAGGATTGGTTATTTATGCAAAGGAGTCCTTTGTTGTTAAGGATAGAGCAAAGTTAACAAAAACGCCATTGATGGGTAAAACGAGCAAATGGTCTTAAAAGTTGACTACAAACAAGCTATTTGATTAAATGAATGTTTTGAAAAAGTAAGAAAGCGAGAAGTATGATTTTCGTAAGCTAAGAACCTTAAAATGCGCAAATACCCTTAACGGGTCAAAATAAGCTCTTGAGCGAAAATGGGTCAAGAGGATGCAAGACATCCGAGAACTTAATCTTTTATGATAGACAATGTTGACATTATTAGGTTCATAAGAAGTTATGGTCAAACAAACAAGTTATGTGGATGAATGCATGAACGGGTCGAATAAATCATAAATGAATAATAAGACGATAGCGTGTAAGTTAAGAATTTCCTTAATCGGGATGTGGGATTTTAAGTTCATATGATAGAATGTGAATTTACAAGCATGTAGGAAGAAACGGGAGGTTAAACGGGTAAACGGTTCAAAAGTTATGCGCGTTTTAGTGCATACGGACGACGAAACGGAACTGCAGAAAAGTGCCATTTCTAGAGGGCGTCGCCGACGGTCTAAGGGCCGTCGCCGACGGGCTCTAGAAAGTTAGTTTTTTTGCTGACGGGTTATTTACCTGTCTACGGGGTTTTTGGCTACGGGAAGAACCACGGGCCGTCGCCGACAGGCCCTAGCGCCGACGCCCTCCCCAAGTCCAAAAACATGAAATTTGTTATTTAAGTTGATTTATGTATTGTAGGCTTCGGTTTGTTATCCGTGGACTACGGCGGGCTTCCTAAACATGATTTTGATCGATCCTTAGATGTTTATGGGCTATAAATCAAAGTCTAAGTCCCATGTAATTAACGTATGAGTATGTAAGAAGTATGCAAGATCTTGTACGTGTATGTAGATGTGTATGTATGTATGTATAAAGATATGTACGAGTGTATGCATGTATGTAAAGATGTAGGAAAGGTATGTACGTATGTAGATGTGTATGTATGTATGTATAAAGATATGTATGAGTGTATGCATGTATGTAAAGATGTAGGAAAGGTATGTACGTATGTAGATGTGTATGTATGTATGTATGTATAAAGATATGTATGAGTGTATACATGTTTGTAAAGATGTAGGAAAGGTATGTACGTATGTAGTTGTGTATGTATGTATAAAGACATGTATGAGTGTATGCACGTATGTAAAGTTGTAGGAAAGGTATGTACGTATGTAGATGTGTATGTATGTATGTATGTAAGTACGTATGTATGCATGATTTAGACACGTTGAGTGTTAACGTTATTAATGGTGTACCTTGAGAATGAAAAGTAATGCAGGTACGTTGTTGAAGCCTCACCAGGAAATGGATACGCAGATGAAATGCTTAAAGTTTGAAAAGTGACGAAATGTGAAGTGTACGTGAATGAATCTTGTTTATATAATGTGTGCTAATGTTATGAATGTATGTGGTGAGTGCAGGTTGTATTGATCACGGGCGATTATCACAAGGAATAGAGATCGAAGACCGAGTCATAAGATAGATTGTACGGGAATAATCGAGTATGTACTTTAGTAAACGGGAGTTATGCTTTTGTTTTGTAAAAGAGATACTTTTAAAATAAACTTTCAAGTAAGTCAAGACGTTTGTAATGAAAGAAATTTTATGGCACGAATTTCCGCTGCGACTTTTGTCAAATACGTGTTAGGGTCTTACAAGTTGGTATCAGAGCCCTGGTTTGAGAGAATCAAGTACAAGAAAGTAAGTACTTGAACTCAAACTTGTGTGCTCTTATGATAAGGAATCGTACAATCTAAGACTCGATCAAGATCCAAAGGTAGAAGCGAATATAAGTATGTACTTATGTATACGTATAAAGAAACTGACGGTATGTTATGTGCAAGGTAAGTATAAGTGTTTGAAGAAGATAACCCTTGAATACAGTCTAGGATGAATGCTAAGGCAGGCAAGGATGTGAATGGACAGACGGACCCCGGGTACACAATGTTAATATGTATGGTACCGGTGTTAAAAAAAAGGAAGAAATCTCCTTGGGAGGGTAAGTACTAAATGGAAGACAACGGTATTGTCTTGATAAGATTGTAAAAATGTAGCACGAACTGAGACCCACTACTACAGACATAAGGCGATGATTACCTGAAGGCACGAAATTAGTATGTGAATTGCGCACCTGGCCAGTACGCAAGAAGCATATGACATTCGTGAGACCGTGGTAATTATCGCAGATAAGTCCGTTAGAATTGGGTAGCATGTGGGCGTGCGGGTGAAGTGGGTAGTAAGACTCTCGGGAAATTGAGAGTACTATGTAGGAATGAAAAACATGAATAATAAGAATGAAGAATGTTGAATCCGTAAGAAAGTACGAATCAACAATGTATGAATGCAATGCTTGAATCCGCGAGACAGATTCAAGGGATGAAAGGCGTAAATGCAATGTTTGAATCCGCGAGACGGATTCAAAGAATGAAAGATATGAATGCAATGTTTGAATCCGCGAGACGGATTCAAAGAATGAAAGATATGAATGCAATGCTTGAATCCGCGAGACGAATTCAAGGGATGAAAGGCGTAAATGCAATGTTTGAATCCGAGAGACGGATTCAAAGAATGAAAGAAGTGAATGCAATGTTTGAATCCGCGAGACGGATTCAAAACAAAGAAGGTACGAAAGGTATGAATAATGTGTTCGAATTCGCGAAACCTATTTAAGATATAAAAGACGAAACTAGTCTACATAAGAAGAAGTCAATAGCTTGACCATGTATGCGTCAAATGTGACACCTGTGTCACTTCAACCATCCAACAAATGCCAAACCAATGAAATATTGTATTTCATACTTGGTATTTGTAAAAATATGTGTATCATTTGCACATATCAATTCTTGTTCGATTTCAAGCTTTAAATCGCTTTCTGGAAGGTTATACACGCACTGATGCGTAAATATAACCCGTTTAATGCAACAAACACTTCGGAATAGTGAAATAGGCTTAACATACCTTAAATAACCTTTACATAACTTAGAAATAAGTTTTGAAGGCTTTGGTATGGCAAAATCAAGTTAAATCGCTTACAGGGACTAAACTTGACAAACTGCGAAAGTATGCCAATTTGAACAGTAACGAACATTCCGGAACATGACCATAAGTTAAACATACCATAAATATCCTCTACATAGCTTAGAAATAGGCTTTGAGGTGTTCGGTGTGCTAAAATAAACTTTTGGGTCATTCAGGGACTAAAAGCGTCAAAAAGTGCACAAGTTTGCACTTTCGCGCATAATTTACGTTCTGAATACATCCGGACATCCAAAAATTTATGTGAGCACTAAAATATTTTATTTTAGTGTTTGGCATAAGAAAAATCCATTCGTCACGTCATTCGGATCGTTTTTCGCGCTTATGCGCATTCCGACGTAATTAACCGAACAACGCAACCGTACGGCTAAACGAACCGACATCCGAGATATTTTTGAGCACATTTTAAGTTCCCTATACTTTAACTTCATTTTAGAGCTTTGAAATGGGGTTAACGGGGCTTAAACGTGTCAAAAACGCATCGAAAACCAAGTTTTGAGGCTGCAGGGACCAAAACTGTAATTCTGCCAAACTTGACCCTTGCGCACCTCAACACTCTCATTGTTGCGGTGCGCAAGCAGGGGTCAGATATGCATAAAATCATTTTCTCAGCTGTTAACAGCCTTTAACCCCTCCAAAAGGCCAAGGCCAAGTGTCAAACTCTTGTGGTGAAGCAATATCAGCTACCACAACATTCCGACAAGTGTACGGGCGAGATCATTCCCTCTTTTCCAAGAAACGATCCTAACGGTGAACCGAAAACTATAAATACCCAACCCCCTTCATTGCCAAACCCACTTGAAATCTGAGATTTTTCTAAGTTGGGGTGTTTCATCACCTCATACCTGAGAATACTTGGATTATCAATCTTGCTGGGACCCTTCGTAAGTGTTCCTTCGTTCTTTTATTGTTTTTTCGAGTCCGAAAGTCAAACTTTGTTTGACTTTCTGCATTGACCAGTTTATGGTCAATGCGAAGTTCATTTGAACTTCGCAACGTGATTGTAATCACGATGGTTATAGTCCCTTGTGACTATGCCTACTGATTACCACGTTGTCTAGGGTCGTAAGGGTAAGCGATCTAATAAATCGCTTATACCTTCGAACCCGACCCATTTGGTCGATCATTAGGATCCGACCAAACACATTAGGTGACCATAGTATATAGGTAATAACCTTCCGAGGTTATACCTTATGGTCGCTTCGTTTAAGTAGTTGTATGATAGGTAGTTTATATGCCTTAGGTAAATTACCAAAATACCCCTTTGATGCCAAAATTCATTTTAAACATATGTAACATAACTTTTGACATCTAAACTGATTTGACAACAACATTAGACATATTAAGGCATATGTTACTTGTCATAGGACTAGTTAGGCGGTCCGAACGCGTTTCACGCGAACGACGCGTTAAAGTAGCATAAGCTACCTAAACGGGTCGTAATGGGTCGTAAGCACTTATGTTAGGTTTCTTTTAGTATGTAGGCTTTGTTAAACCATATTACACGAGTCTCCATACTCGTTTGGTTTACGAACCCTCATTCTATCCGATCCTCCGATATAGGTCCGGTTTATTAACATAGTTACCTATATTAGGTGTCGTTTGATTTCCGTGATCTCTAGCATTTCTTGGTGGTTATCTTAGGACTTCTGAGCAATCTCAAGTGAGTACATAGACCCCTCTTTTACTGTTTTCCAAACGTTTTGGGGTGGAACACATGTGCCTACTTGTTACTTTCATGCTTTCACATCATATACCTGCTATGTTCATTAGTACATTTATAGTACATGATTTCATTACATTTTATGCTATGTATGCCCATTGTGTGCGTACTTAGTACATTGCTGTCACACCCCGACCGCGTAAAACAACAAATCGCGGCGGAAACATCGGGGCGTGTTGCAACAGAATTAATGTTTCATAACCATGGATACCAAAAAGTGTTTCGTTTTATTAAACATTGAATAATTACATTGCCTGGAAATCTAAATACACAATTAAAACATAGTCTATCATTGTTATTGAGTCACTAAGGCCTTGTCCAGTCCTATGTGAGCATGCATCCTATCAATCGATATCTTTCAACAATACCTGAAACATATGTGAAAACGAGGTCAGCAAAGAAATGCTGGCGAGTACATAGGTTTTGTGAAAATAAGATTCATGACTTCTGTTTTAAGAAAATGTTTAGTCATGAACCTTGTAATTTGCTTTGTCTTTGTAAATCATTTGAAAAATAATAAGTTCAAGTGATATGTATAAATAAGAGAATAATGCATGATTAAATGAATAACCATGTAAAATGAGTTTGTATAAGATAAGTTGTTTGTAAATAATTGTCTTGTGAAAAGTATGTTACTTGTATAAAATGTTCTATGTCTCAAACTGAAATGATTCAAATAACGCTACAATATGTAATACCATACAAACACTTATATATAGGAAGTACCAGCGGCGTATCCACCATGCTTGTATCATATTCCACACGCATTGTTACTTAATCACTTAGTCAAACCAAACCACCAAAGTAATGTTCATGCCCAATGTAAATCATGTAATATGTATAACCAAAACCCAATCGTATATCGCTTTGAAGCCAATCGTTTACCCAATCGTTAAAACATCGTGTGAAAACCAATTGTTTACCCAATCGTTAAATTCGTTTTAGGTCGTGAAACTACTTAAATGGTCGTCTCGCTAATAACATTCAAACCTTCTTGACTCGCATTAATAAACCCTTACCAAAGGATAGATTAACAATTCGCATTAATAAACCCTTACCAAAGGATAGATTAACAACTCGCATTAATAAACCCTTACCAAAGAGTAAATTAACAATTACAGATTCAGTCGCTACCCACAACACCCACACATAACTACGGGTGTAGTAAATAACGGGACTTGTCAGATCCTATGGTACCATAACCTAATACTGGTCGGCTTGATCATTGCTAATGAATGTCATTTGTTATGTAACCCAACCAACAAGTTTGTTCACTTTTTGAAATCGTTATTAGTTTTGTATAAATCGTCTTAATCGTTTTTGAAACCATCGTTATACCATCGAAAATCGTTTTGTTATCATCGTTAAAGCCTTGAAAACATTTAGCACATATGAGTCACCCCAAAACAATTGAAAGCAGTAAAATAGGGGAATAATGTACTCGCCTGAGAATGCTTAGAGGTCTTGAACAACAACCAAACAAAGCTAGAGAGAGCACGGAATCAGTCGACAATCTAAAACTATATAAATAAACCGGACTTAAATCGGGAGATCGGATAGGATGAGGCTTGGTAAACCAAATGAGTATTGGAACTCATATGATATGGTTTAACAAGGCCTACATACTACAATGAAACCAAACCTAAGTGCTTTCGACCCATCGCGACCCATTAAGGTAGCTTATGCTACTTTAACGCGTCGTGTGCGTGAAACGCGTTCGGACCGCCTAACTAGTCCTATGACAACTAGAATATGCCTAAACATGTTACATAATCAGTTATGTGACAAAGGTTTAGGTTACATATGCTTAATTACCAATTATACATGAAAAGGGTATTCTGGTAATTTACCTAAGGCATATAAACTACCTATCATACAACTACTCAAACGATGTGACCATAGGGTATAACCTCGGAAGGTTATTCCCTACCTACTATGGTCACCTAATGTATTTGGTCGGATCCTAATGATCGACCAAATGGGTCGGGTTCGAGGTATAAGCGATTTATTAGATCGCTTACCCTAGGACCCTAGACAACGTGGTAATCAGTAGGCATAGTCCCAAGGGACTATAACCAAGGTGATTACACTCACGTTGCGAAGTTCAAACGAACTTAGCATTGACCATAACTGGTCAATGTAGAAAGTCAAACAAAGTTTGACTTTCAGACTCGAAAGACTCGAAAAGCAATAAAAGAACGAAAGAATACTTACGAAGGGTCCCCGAATGCTAATTTCGATCCGAGAATCTCAGGTATGAAACAATGGTTTCAACTTAGAGTTTCTAAGATCAAAATTCTAGTGATTATGAAGCATGGGGGGTGGGGTATTTATAGTAAAAGGTCCACCGTTAAGATCGTTTCTTGGAAACCGTGCTTTGATCTTGGCCTTACACCTCAAGATAATGGTTTTACAAAACCATGTGAGCCCATGGTATTTCCCAAAACCATGTGCACATCAAAACAGCCCCTAGTATTGCCCAAAACCATGTGCAAAGGTGGTATAGACCAGATTCAATGTTTCTTCACAGAAAGTTTCAAAAATGGCAGATTTGGTCCCTGTAGTGTAATAAGGCCTTTTCCGACGCGTTTAAGGCCCGTTAACCCCATTTCAAAGCTCTAAAATGAAGTTAAAGTAAAGGGAACTTAAAATGTTCTCAAAAATATCTCAGATGTCGTTTCGTTTAGCCGTACAGTTGCGTTGTTCGGCTAATTACGACGGAATGCGCATAAGCGCGAAAAACGATCCAAATGACGCGACGAATGGATTTTTCTTAAGCCAAACACTAAAGCATAATATAGTCATGCTTACATAAATTTTTGGATGTCCGGATGTATTCAGAACGTAAGTTATGCGCGAAAGTGCAAACTTGTGCACTTTTTGACACTTTTAGTCCCTGAATGACCCAAAAGTTTATTTTAGCACACCGAACACCTCAAAGCTTATTTCTAAGCTATGTAAAGGATATTTATGGTATGTTTAACTTATGGTCATGTTCCGGAATGTCTGTTACAGTTCAAATTGGCATACTTTCGCAGTTTGTCAACTTTAGTCCCTGTAAGCGATTTAACTTGATTTTGCCATACCAAAGCCTTCAAAACTTATTTCTAAGTTATGTAAAGGTTATTTAAGGTATGTTAAGCCTATGTCACTATTCCGGAGTGTTTGTTGCATTAAACTGGTTATATTTACGCATCGGTGCGCGTATAACCTTCCAGAAAGCGATTTAGAGTTTGAAATTGAACAAGAATTGATATGTGCAAATGATACACATATTTTTACAAATCCCAAGTATGAAATATAATATTTCATTGGTTTGGTATTTGTTTGATGGCCGTGGAGGCACAGGTGTTACAATTGCCTTACATTACATGCTATGTATGCCCATTGTGTGCGTACTTAGTACATTGTTTTACATTACATTTTATGCTATGTATGCCCATTGTGTGCGTACTTAGTACATTGTTATACATTACACTTTATGCTATGTATGTCTTTTGTTGCATACTTAGTACATTTGTTATTCATCACATGCTTACATTTTGGATACACATTACATGATTTACATTAGACATGAACATTTTACTTGGGTAGTTTGGTTTGAGTAAGTGATTAAGTAACGAGGCGTGTGTAATATGATACAAGCATGGTGGATACGCCGCTGGTACTTCCTATATATAAGTGTTTGTATGGTATTACATATCGTAGCGTTATTTGAATCATTTCAGTTTGTGACATATAACATTTTATACAAATAACATACTTTTCACAAGACATTGATTTACAAACAACTTATCTTATACAAACTCATCTTACATGGTTATTCATTTAACCATACATTATTCTTTTATTTATACATATCATCTGATCTTATCGTTTTTCAAATGATTTACAAGACAAAGCAAATTACAAGGTTCATGACTAAACATTTTCTCAAACATAAGTCATGAATCCTATTTTCCCAAAACCTATGTATCTCACAGGCATTTTTATGCTGACGTACCTATTTTCACATGTGTTTTCAGGAGATGATGCATAGGACTTATCAAGACATACTTAGGCGGACCTGTGCCTTAGTGACTTAAAACGAGACAAGAACTAGTTAATTTTTGTTATATACTCTTTGTTTCTTGTTTAAAACAATGTAACTCTCTTGTTTGATTAATAAAACGAAACTTCAATTACCATGGTTGTGAAACATTAATTCTGTTACAACACTCCCCGACGTTTCCGCCACGTTTTGTATGTTCTACGTGGTCGGGGTGTGACAGAAAAGATGGTATCAGAGCCAATGGTTATAGGGAATTAGGTTATTAGTAATACTCTGACCTAGTCTATAACCTTTCTAGGACCCTAACGCGAGTTTACTTGCGTTTAGTCATAAAACAATACCGTCACCTATCCTTAGGCGACGACCACAACAAGAACATAAATTTCAAAACCGCTTTGAAAACTAATCATCTGTTCTAGGATGATTGATTACTAGGTTTTGAACCCTCTATTGTAAGGTTTTGAACCCTTTGTTATAAGTTTTTGAACCCCTTTGAATTTTCAAAACTCTCGTCAAAGTTTTGGGTCCTAAATAGTGTGAACACGTGCAAACTGGAAGAGTGAATGCCTGTACCCTGAGTTTTCTGTCTAAGGCTAGAGTGTTCGTACAAATCCACATAATCGGACCAGTCACTCTTACCTGGGAACTCTTGGGGTGAGTGTCCACTTATAGGCGAGCATGTCTTCGCGATACACTATGAGGATCTATTTGCTTTGATTCAGCCTTTGTGTTGTTTGTTTGCTTTGTGGTTCAAACAAATGACCATCAACCATGATTTTGGTCGGTAATGGTAACATCCTATTCTTACCCAATGCCATTTCATTTGTTTTCTTTCTTGTTTCCCTTTTAGAATGCCTCCACGACGCGAAAATCCGGTATCTATTGAAGAGCTGGCAGCTGTCATTACACAGCAAATGACTGCTGCAATCCCGAACATCGTTGCTCAATGTCACCAAGCTCTCAACAACAATAATGCCCTCTGCAACTTCAAGACGTTCAACTCGGCTAAGCCATCAAAGTTTTCTGGGTCTCAAGGAGCGACTGCACTTCTGCAATGGTTCGAGAGTCTAGAGAGCACCTTCAGGCATGTTCAATGTCCAAACGAGCGAAAGGTAGATTTCGCATCTAGTGTCTTCGAGAAACGAGCTTTGACGTGGTGGAACGGTGTGGTGAGAGATAGGGGTGCCGAAGTGGCACTGGCTCAAACGTGGGAAGAACTTCGAGCACTGATGATGAAGGAATTCTGCCCTCGTCACGAGATCAGGGCCCTGGAAAGGGAATTCGACAATCTTAAGCAAGACAGCGGTGAACATCGAGCCTACACTGATCGATATGAGGAGCTGAGCCTGTTGTGTCCTACCATGGTTACGCCTCTGGATAAGGCGATCGAAAAATACATTGATGGTCTCCCTGACTCAGTTCAGGACATTGTTACTGGTAGTAACCCCACTACGGTTAGGCAGGCCATTGAGCTAGCTGCAACCTTGACTGAATCTCAGATCAGGAAACGTAAGCTTTTCCGAAAGGGTGACAAGAAACCGGTTGAGGAATCGAAACAAATCGAGGAATCAAAGACCATGGATGAACAGACTGGATCCCCTAAGAAGTCAAAGAAGCGAAAGGCTTCTCAGAACTTCGCCATGGTTACTCACAATGATCAAGCCGTCCCCAATCAACCTGCTCAACCCCCTACTAGGAAGCCATACAATGGAACTTCACCCTTGTGCAACCTTCATCATCATGCTAATGTGAAGTGCCGCGAATGCCAAATTTGTGGACGTAAAGGTCATACAGCAAAGGTTTGCGTAGCAGCAGTTGCACCAAATCGAGCTGACAACAATCCTGCTCAAGCTCGCTTTCCACCAGGTTCTTGCTACAATTGTGGCGAGATGGGTCATTTCCGAAGAAATTGCCCAAAGCTTGCTAATGCTAATCCAGCACAGGGATGAGCATCTGACCGACTAGAAGACAACACCCTTTAGAAATAATTACGTCTTATGTATTATTTTCTTTTGTTGTCAAGGTCCATGAAACAGTTGTTATCATTGTTTATAAATAAATCTTTTATTTTCATTGCAATGTATTTATGAGGTTGTATGTATAAAGAACATATCCCTTACAATACCGACCATTAAGGAATCGTATTCCTTGAAAATCAAACTACCACCCAATTTTTTTTCCATTTTATGATATCTTGCGTTTCCATGAAGTTCCTAAGTACTCGTTTCTTCTAAGGAAAACGAAGTACAAGGCGCAAGTTACAACACTGGACGAATACCCAAAGTACCACTATAAATCCTTAATAGGGTACCTAAGGGTATTTCCATAAATCCAAAAAAATTGATGTGTTCCTTAATTCGAATATTACGTTTCTTTGGAAACAAAAAAATCGAATTTTTGGAAGATCTCCCTATCTTTTTAGATAGATCCCAGAGGACATTGAAGTCCATCTACTGGCTTCCATATCCATTTTCAATCGATAACAAGTTAATAACAAATTAATAACCAAGTTGAACAACTATGTGATTATGTGCTTATGCGTTCCCTTTTATGTTTTTGGTGTAATCCAAGTTTTTGTTACCCAAATCCTCGTAGAATCTTCCATATCATTCGTATAAGGGATTCATAGTAGGATATCCAAAGGTACTATATTAAATCCTCAATGGGCTTTTACGTGATAGTAAAGACCCTTGGATTATATTGTACTATTCCATAATTAGACCCCTGGAGTGGTCTAGTTAAACAGATTGATCCAAAAATCTGGTTAGGAATATCATGTGATGAGATAGCTGAAAGGACTCCTTGGTGGCCTAATTAAAAGGATCATTTGTCGATCTAATTAAAAGGACCTTAGGGTAGTCTAGTCACACTCATCACAGGTTTGATTTTCCTCCCCTAAACATTACAAGACAAACTGTGCGGACTATGCAAGGAATTACGTAATTATGGATGCGTACATAATTATGGAATTCAGTGCACAGAAACCACAGCAAGTTTGGTCGTGTGTCTAGAAATGACTCATTCCGTGCATTTTCGTTTCTGAAGAAATTGTGGAAAATGACTCGTTCCGTTCATTTTCGTTTCTGAAGAAATTGTGGAAAATGACTCGTTCCGTTCATTTTTGTTTCTGAAGAAGTTGTGGAAAATGACTCGTTCCGTTCATTTTCGTTTCTGAAGAAGTTGTGGAAAATGACTCGTTCCGTTCATTTTCGTTTCTGAAGAAGTTGTGGAAAATGACTCGTTCCGTTCATTTTCGTTTCTGAAGAAGTTGTGGAAAATGACTCGTTCCGTTCATTTTCGTTTCTGAAGAAGTTGTGGAAAATGACTCGTTCCGTTCATTTTCGTTTCTGAAGAAATCGTGGAAAATGACTCGTTCTGTTCATTTTCGTTTCTGAAGAAATTGTGGAAAATGACTCATTCCGTTCATTTTCGTTTCTGAAGAAATTGTGGAAAATGACTCATTCCGTTCATTTTCATTTCTGAAGAATGTCCGTTAAGGAAATGTCAGGATTATGCCTTTCATATCTCTGGTGGTTACTTGACACAAAGTCACAGATAGACTCCTACGAATAAATTTCGGGACGAAATTTCCTAAAGTAGGGGAGACTGTGACACCTGTGTCACTTCAACCATTCAACAAATGCCAAACCAATGAAATATTGTATTTCATACTTGGTATTTGTAAAAATATGTGTATCATTTGCACATATCAATTCTTGTTTGATTTCAAGCTTTAAATCGCTTTCTGGAAGGTTATACACGCACTGATGCGTAAATATAACCCGTTTAATGCAACAAACACTTCGGAATAGTGAAATAGGCTTAACATACCTTAAATAACCTTTACATAACTTAGAAATAAGTTTTGAAGGCTTTGGTATGGCAAAATCAAGTTAAATCGCTTATAGGGACTAAACTTGACAAACTGTGAAAGTATGCCAATTTGAACAGTAACGAACATTCCGGAACACGACCATAAGTTAAACATACCATAAATATCCTCTACATAGCTTAGAAATAGGCTTTGAGGTGTTCGGTGTGCTAAAATAAACTTTTGGGTCATTCAGGGACTAAAAGCGTCAAAAAGTGCACAAGTTTGCACTTTCGCGCATAACTTACGTTCTGAATACATCTGGACATCCAAATATTTATGTGAGCACTAAAATATTTTATTTTAGTGTTTGGCATAAGAAAAATCCATTCGTCACGTCATTCGGATCGTTTTTCACGCTTATGCGCATTTCGACGTAATTAACCGAACAACGCAACCGTACGGCTAAACGAACCGACATCCGAGATATTTTTGAGCACATTTTAAGTTCCCTATACTTTAACTTCATTTTAGAGCTTTGAAATGGGGTTAACGGGGCTTAAACGTGTCAAAAACGCATCGAAAACCAAGTTTTGAGGCTGCAGGGACCAAAACTATAATTCTGCCAAACTTGACCCTTGCGCACCTCAACACTCTCATTGTTGCGGTGCGCAAGCAGGGGTCAGATATGCAGAAAATCGTTTTCTCAGCTGTTAACAGCCTTTAACCCCTCCAAAAGGCCAAGGCCAAGTGTCAAACTCTTGTGGTGAAGCAATATCAGCTACCACAACATTCCGACAAGTGTACGGGCAAGATCATTCCCTCTTTTCCAAGAAACGATCCTAACGGTGAACCGAAAACTATAAATACCCAACCCCCTTCATTGCCAAACCCACTTGAAATCTGAGATTTTTCTAAGTTGGGGTGTTTCATCACCTCATACCTGAGAATACTTGGATTATCAATCTTGCGGGGACCCTTCGTAAGTGTTCCTTCGTTCTTTTATTGTTTTTTCGAGTCCGAAAGTCAAACTTTGTTTAACTTTCTGCATTGACCAGTTTATGGTCAATGCGAAGTTCATTTGAACTTCGCAACGTGATTGTAATCACGATGGTTATAGTCCTTTGTGACTATGCCTACTGATTACCACGTTGTCTAGGGTCATAAGGGTAAGCGATCTAATAAATCGCTTATACCTTCGAACCCGACCCATTTGGTCGATCATTAGGATCCGACCAAACACATTAGGTGACCATAGTATATAGGGAATAACCTTCCGAGGTTATACCTTATGGTCGCTTTGTTTAAGTAGTTGTATGATAGGTAGTTTATATGCCTTAGGTAAATTACCAAAATACCCCTTTGATGCCAAAATTCATTTTAAACATATGTAACATAACTTTTGACATCTAAACTGATTTGACAACAACATTAGACATATTAAGGCATATGTTACTTGTCATAGGACTAGTTAGGCGGTCCGAACGCGTTTCACGCGAACGACGCGTTAAAGTAGCATAAGCTACCTAAACGGGTCGTAATGGGTCGTAAGCACTTATGTTAGGTTTCTTTTAGTATGTAGGCTTTGTTAAACCATATTACACGAGTCTCCATACTCGTTTGGTTTACGAACCCTCATTCTATCCGATCCTCCGATATAGGTCCGGTTTATTAACATAGTTACCTATATTAGGTGCCGTTTGATTTCCGTGATCTCTAGCATTGCTTGGTGGTTATCTTAGGACTTCTAAGCAATCTCAAGTGAGTACATAGTCCCCTCTTTTACTGTTTTCCAAACGTTTTGGGGTGGAACACATGTGCCTACTTGTTACTTTCATGCTTTCACATCATATACCTGCTATGTTCATTAGTACATTTATAGTACATGATTTCATTACATTTTATGCTATGTATGCCCATTGTGTGCGTACTTAGTACATTGCCTTACATTACATGCTATGTATGCCCATTGTGTGCGTACTTAGTACATTGCCTTACATTACATGCTATGTATGCCCATTGTGTGCGTACTTAGTACATTGTTTTACATTACATTTTATGCTTTGTATGCCCATTGTGTGCGTACTTAGTACATTGTTATACATTACACTTTATGCTATTTATGTCTTTTGTTGCATACTTAGTACATTTGTTATTCATCACATGCTTACATTTTGGATACACATTACATGATTTACATTAGACATGAACATTTTACTTGGGTAGTTTGGTTTGAGTAAGTGATTAAGTAACGAGGCATGTGTAATATGATACAAGCATGGTGGATACGCCACTGGTACTTCCTATATATAAGTGTTTGTATGGTATTACATATCGTAGCGTTATTTGAATCATTTCAATTTGTGACATATAACATTTTATACAAATAACATACTTTTCACAAGACATTGATTTACAAACAACTTATCTTATACAAACTCATCTCACATGGTTATTCATTTAACCATACATTATTCTTTTATTTATACATATCATCTGATCTTATCGTTTTTCAAATGATTTACAAGACAAAGCAAATTACAAGGTTCATGACTAAACATTTTCTCAAACATAAGTCATGAATCCTATTTTCCCAAAACCTATGTATCTCACAGGCATTTTTATGCTGACGTACCTATTTTCACATGTGTTTTCAAGAGATGATGCATAGGACTTATCAAGACATACTTAGGCGGACCTGTGCCTTAGTGACTTAAAACGAGACAAGAACTAGTTAAGTTTTGTTATATACTCTTTGTTTCTTGTTTAAAACAATGTAACTCTCTTGTTTGATTAAGAAAACGAAACTTCAATTACCATGGTTGTGAAACATTAATTCTGTTACAACACTCCCCGACGTTTCCGCCACGTTTTGTATGTTCTACGTGGTCGGGGTGTGACATCAAACAAGTCATATAAGTAAATGTAAAGCAAATGAACAAAAGAATGATAGGAATGAAAATATCCGAATGTGTAAGTAACGTAAGGATATGTATGGTACAAAAGACTATAGAAATGTAGAACGATGTTAGCTACGGAGTTAAGCACGTAGGTATGACGATGACATAGCAGTTTTGTTGTGATAACAAAACAAGAGTTAAATGTTATACAATGTGTCTATAGAATGGAATCTTAAAGGATGAGATGAAAGTACTAAATCCGTTATAAACGGATCATATGAGTGTAAGCATTATTATAAGTTTGAATAAGTATGTATATTAACCTGTTATTAACGGGTCAAAGGAAATAAGAATGTTATATGAAAGTATGCCATGGAAAGTATAGACTTGTTAAGAAGAAGAAGCCAATTGTATGAATAATTATGAAATGAGATAGGATGATTACTTATGATTATGATGTGAGTGTTAAGTCAAACATAAATGTGTGTGTGTAAGAGGAAATGAGAAAGGTTTCGGGGACGAAACCCTATTTAAGGGGGTAGACTTGTAACACCCCAAAACCCGAATGTTTATATTCGTTAAATGTTATGATATGGTGCATCAAGTAATAAATGACTAGGTTATTTAACCTAGTTAAGAATATGAAAGAAACAATTTAGGGATGAGAGTTGTGCCAATTATTATAAATGGCAAACTTGAGGGACTAAAGTGGAGTAAATGAAAGTTGAATTTATAAAAGAAAAACAAATACACACATACACACACACATCGTGTGTTCGAGAAGGAGCAGGAGACTCCCATGGAGCCAAGAACCCTAACATCATCTTTTTCATCAAATTGAAAGGCCAAACGAAGCTTAAATTCATAACCGAGCATAGAATAACGATCACCTTCACAAGGGGATCGTAAGGTATGTCTTAAATTCTAGATTGGTGATCTTCAACGAAGTGGGTTATGTTCTAATCCGTGAATTGGTATGAAATTGAGTATAAACATGTGTTAGAATCAACATCTAGAACATGGCTTATGCATGAATTAGGTTAATTTGATATTTAAGGGTGAAACCCATTAGTTATGGTGAGAATGATGATTTGAATCATCATCCATGTCTAATTCTTGTTGAATGTTGATGTATTTTGATTTGTATGATGGATTCTTGTTAGAGGAATTGAAAGAAATGTGATACTAGTATGTTTGATGTTTATGCATGTATGATTCGTGTTGATTAGAAGGAAGAAATTGATGAATTATGTATGAGATTAGAAGGATATGCATGAACTAGTTGTACACTGTGCTTAGGAAGTAGTACACACATCAAAAGCATGAAGAAATTATGAAGAACTTAAGATTAGATCACTTGTAAGTGATTAGAGAAATAGTTATGAAGTGGGTTTTGGTGATATGATGAAAATGATAATATGCTTATATTATTGATGTTTGAAATCGTTTATATATGTGAATGTTTAAAGAAATTGGATAAGAAATGATGAATTGTTGTTAGATGAAGTGAATAAAATGTGATGATAATATGTTTGATGTTTAATTTTAAATACCACATGTTGATTAGTAGAAGGATTTGATGAACTATGTATGAATTTAGAAGATTGTGCATGAATTAGTTGTACGTTATGCTTAAAAGGTGGTACGCACACCAATCGTATGATAAAATGTATATATTGTCGTCCGTATAGTCGATTATGATGTTACGGGTATATAATGATAAGTCGAAAGTTAAAGTAAATGGATCGTTGACTTCTAATAAGTCAACTGTGTATAAGAAGAATGGTTAGATATGTTGTCATAATTGTAAGATTAAAGTAAGTTATACGGTGCGTGTTAGACGTATGTGTGTTTAATGCGATGACATGACGGATTTCACGAGTTGGAAATGGTATGAATTTGGTTATAGGTATTATGCTTGTTAGAAGTGACTATAACGTCAGATGTGAATTATGCGATCGATATGATCGTTAACATGTACAACTGTGTATGCTAATGAGATTGTGATTTCGATGACATGGAAGTATAGGAATCATGTCGAGACGGAATCAAGCACGAAAGGCTAACCGGTCAAGAAGTGGCGAGGAACGAATGTGAACACGGATGCATGAGGTAAGTGATTTTCGTAATCACTTCTTAGTTGTTTATGTAAAGTTATGTGCAATTTAATTAAGTATGATGATCGAGGTCAAGTAGGAAAGAATTGTATGAGACCGATGAAGTATTAAACGGATCTTAGCTTTGATCCGAGCAAGGTATGTGTGATTAAGAATTGTAGCTAAGTAGTAGGATTGGTTATTTATGCAAAGGAGTCCTTTGTTGTTAAGGATAGAGCAAAGTTGACAAAAACGCCCTTGATGGGTAAAACGAGCAAATGGTCTTAAAAGTTGACTACAAACAAGCTATTTGATTAAATGAATGTTTTGAAAAAGTAAGAAAGCGAGAAGTATGATTTTCGTAAGCTAAGAACCTTAAAATGCGCAAATACCCTTAACGGGTCAAAATAAGCTCTTGAGCGAAAATGGGTCAAGAGGATGCAAGACATCCGAGAACTTAATCTTTTATGATAGACAATGTTGACATTATTAGGTTCATAAGAAGTTATGGTCAAACAAACAAGTTATGTGGATGAATGCATGAACGGGTCGAATAAATCATAAATGAATAATAAGACGATAGCGTGTAAGTTAAGAATTTCCTTAATCCGGATGTGGAATTTTAAGTTCATATGATAGAATGTGAATTTACAAGCATGTAGGAAGAAACAGGAGGTTAAACGGGTAAACGGTTCAAAAGTTATGCGCGTTTTAGTGAGTACGGGCGACGAAACGGAACTGCAGAAAAGTGCCATTTCTAGAGGGCGTCGCCGACGGGCTAAGGGCCGTCGCCGACGGGCTCTAGAAAGTTAGTTTTTTTGCTGACGGGTTATTTACCTATCTACGGGGTTTTTGGCTACGGGAAGAACCACGGGCCGTCGCCGACAGGCCCTAGGGCCGACGCCCTCCCCAAGTCCAAAAACATGAAATTTGTTATTTAAGTTGATTTATGTATCGTAGGCTTCGGTTTGTTATCCGTGGACTACGGCGGGCTTCCTAAACATGATTTTGATCGATCCTTAGATGTTTATGGGCTATAAATCAAAGTCTAAGTCCCATGTAATTAACGTATGAGTATGTAAGAAGTATGCAAGATCTTGTACGTGTATGTAGATGTGTATGTATGTATGTATAAAGATATGTACGAGTGTATGCATGTATGTAAAGATGTAGGAAAGGTATGTATGTATGTAGATGTGTATGTATGTATGTATAAAGATATGTATGAGTGTATGCATGTATGTAAAGATGTAGGAAAGGTATGTACGTATGTAGATGTGTATGTATGTATGTATGTATAAAGATATGTATGAGTGTATACATGTATGTAAAGATGTAGGAAAGGTATGTACGTATGTAGTTGTGTATGTATGTATGTATAAAGACATGTATGAGTGTATGCACGTATGTAAAGTTGTAGGAAAGGTATGTACGTATGTAGATGTGTATGTATGTATGTATGTAAGTACGTATGTATGCATGATTTAGACACGTTGAGTGTTAACGTTATTAATGGTGTACCTTGAGAATGAAAAGTAATGCAGGTACGTTATTGAAGCCTCACCAGGAAATGGATACGCAGATGAAATGCTTAAAGTTTGAAAAGTGACGAAATGTGAAGTGTACGTGAATGAATCTTGTTTATATAATGTGTGCTAATGTTATGAATGTATGTGGTGAGTGCAGGTTGTATTGATCACGGGCGATTATCACAAGGAATAGAGATCGAAGACCGAGTCATAAGATAGATTGTACGGGAATAATCGAGTATGTACTTTAGTAAACGGGAGTTATGCTTTTGTTTTGTAAAAGAGATACTTTTAAAATAAACTTTCAAGTAAGTCAAGACGTTTGTAATGAAAGAAATTTTATGGCACGAATTTCCGCTGCGACTTTTGTCAAATACGTGTTAGGGTCTTACACATCAGCATCCCATTATTGATCTAGCATGTTCTCAAATAACTCACGGGCTTTACTCATTTGCCCTATTTTGCATAGACCACAAATAAGTGCTTTATAAGATTTAATATGAGGTTCAAACCCTCCTACCAGCATCAAATTAAAGAATTCTAAAGCGGTTTCCATTTTCAAGTTTTTACAGTGTACGGCTATAAGAGAAGTATATATATTTAGATCCGAAGTTATGGATTTTTCTTCCATGTTGTGGAACAATTCAACTGCCTCTGTACTCTTACCTTCTTTACATAAACCGGAAATTATGTTATTGTAGGTGTCAACTGTTCGTTCACACAACATTCTATCTAAAAGATTAGCGAAAGTTAACCCTTTCTCACCTGAGCTACAAAAGTCGACCGTTGCTTCGTGTTGGCCTGCAGCTTTTTCAAAAAGTACCCGACTTTCTTTTTCTAAACCTTTCATCAGGCCATAAAAAGTTCGGTAGTTGGGTTTTCATCCGCTACTGACCATCTTTTGAAGAAGTGAAAACGCGCGGTCCACTTGGTTTAGTGATACATATCCATCGATCAATGAAGTATATGTCACATGATCAGGAATGATTCCTTTATTTTCCATTTCTTCAAGTAATATTTCTGCTCTAGCTACATTTCCTTCCAAACATAACCCATAAATTAGTGAACTATAAGTTAACAAATTTGGCATGCAATTCTTCTTCCTCATTTCATCGAAAATACTGAATGCAAAATCAACACTGCCATTTCGACATAGCTCGTCGATTAAAGACGTGTAGGTAATCACATTTGGAGACAAATATTTCTCTACCAGTTCCTCTCATAACTTTTGGGCTTCACTTAATTGATTCTTTTTTGATAAACACGATATGAGTGTGTTGTAAGTTTCAATCCCAGGCCTGCAATTAAATGTTTCCATTTTTTCCAATAACAAAACTGCAGTTTCTACCTCACCTTTTTTGCAATGACCGTCAATTAAAGTCGTTAAATGAACCTTATTAGGTTTCAACCCTCGGTCAACCCTTTCATGGAAAAAAGTCATAGCTCCATCAAGATCCCCTGTTTTACAAAACCCTGAAATAACTTCAGCATAAGACCACTCATCTGGTTTGCATCCATTTGCCTTCATCAAGCTCAATAATCTCATTGCATTACATAAATCCCCTTGTTTAATAAATCCAAAAATTAAGGTATTAAACGAAACAACCGTCAGAGAAGGGCCAACTTCCATCATTTTACTCAAAATAACCATACCCTTCTGAAAGTTCTCCATCAAGCACAAGATATTAATGATTTCATTGTATGTTTCGGTATTTGACAAATTACCATGTTGTCCCTCCATCCAATCAAAAACCATAAAAGCAGCATCACACCTACATATCACACCTAACTCATGTATGAGGGCATTATAAGTAACCGTGTTTGGAATCAAACCATCTTTCAACATTTTATGGTAAAAACCAACCGCTAGTTCAGGCTGTCCTACATGGAAATGCCACTCGTAAGAGCTGTGTAGGTATGCACGTTCAAAAAACAGCTCGTTTTCCTCATGATAACTACGAGATCAATAGCCTCCTTCACGCGCCCACCAGCACATAACAAAAAAATTGGTATTGTGAATGTATAAACGGTGGGCTCAATGTTTTTGTCCATCATTTCCTTGAGCATGTCCAACCCCTCATCAACCCGACCCACACTGCACAACCCGTTTATAAGATTGGTATACGTTGCCGAATTTGGCTCACACCCTTCCTTGAGCATCCAATTAAACAGCCCAAAAGCAGATTCTAGATCACTATTCCTACAATAACCAAGAATCATAGAACTAAAGGTAAACACATCCGGACACAAATCATACTCACCCATCTGATCAGACAACGACTTTGCTTCTCGAACCATTCCCCTTTTACACAACATATTAATCATTGTATTAAACGTTAACAAACTTGGTTTAATCCCATAACCTAGCATCTTTCCAAACACATCACGAGCGGCTTCAACCATCCAAAACTTCCCCATCTAAATCAACAACGCGTTACAGCTATACAAACTATACCCAACACCTTTATCTCTAATCTCATTGAAATAATCCACAACCTGCATAAGCTGACCCTCAGTTGTACACTCTTTCACCATCAAAACCCTAATCTGATCCGTATCACCTAACCGAGGACGAAGACGTTCCCGGACTAACCGGTTCAACATTGCCTTGTAACAATTAAAATCATGCTTATAAGAATAGGTTTTGGTGATCCAATAAAAGAATCTAATGACTACATCTAGGTCTTTAACAGAGCTTACAATTCTGGCAACATGAGTGTGATTGAGCGTGTGACTAACATGCTTGAGCTCTAGATTTTCGAACTAACGAGGATTGGTTAGCATTTTGCAAACATTGTTGACTAAATTAGGGTATTTGTTATGTTCATGATTATGATGAGACTGTGATGAAAAAGAAAATATAGGGCGGAGATTGAAAAGAGATTTTGGAGTGAAGGGTTTTACCATTTCGTGAAGATGGATTGATTGAGGATTCATTCACGAGCAGGTTGCGTTCATGAATAATAATAATAATAATAATCGATTCGATGCGTGAACGTGGTCGATTCAAGACCATGTTCATTTTTACTTCTCCAGATTAAAACCCACCGACCTTAGGGCACACCATTATCTATCTAAACTAGTAGCAGTAGCAGTAGCAGTAGCAGTAGCAGTAGCAGTAGGCAGTAGCAGTAGCAGTAGCAGTAGCAGTAGCAGTAGCAGTAGGCAGTAGCAGTAGCAGTAGCAGTAGTAGCAGTAGTAGCAGTTGTAGCAGTAGTAGCAGTAGTAGCAGTAGTAGCAGTAGTAGCAGTAGTAGCAGCAGTAGTAGTAGTAGTACTTCGTTTCTTTCTTTGTTTGTTTGTACTACACCCACTTGGAGGAATAGCATCAATCCAAAACCATCAAAGGAATACCAGTGTCAAGTCGATATAGCTTATGATACCTGTTAGGAGGAGGATAGGAGTTTGATATTTGTAAACGAATATTGATTATCACAATACAATTCACAAATAAAGAGATATTATCAGAAACTTTTTCCTATTGATTCAAAAGTTTTACAGAAATGATTCTACAATCTCCCACTCAGCCGATCACTCACTAGAACTATTCGTACAAAAGAGAATGTGTGAAGTGATGAAATATATCTCTAACAGGTTAGATCTATTTATACTAAGTACTAAAGCTCTGTTTGTGATTGGTTGACATCACCCTGATAGTGACATCTAACATTCCTAACAAAAAAAATTCCACAGATGTTGCAAACATCTATGAAATTTCTATCATCTATTCTAGCTAGTCTAAACACTATTACAAGATAAATATTGTTACATTGGGAAACCATTGTCTAAGTTATCCACTGTTGCAGTTATCCAAACATCTGTTTGGCTATACAGATGTTTGGTTTTCTTCATCAGACCTTTGACTTCATTAGTGCTTTGGTCTTCAACAGTCTTTAGCCTTCAACGAATGTTGTTTCTTCTTGAACAATGGTTTCAAGTCTTGATCAGATGTTTGCTTTGTTCTTGAACTTATGTTTTGATTAGATGTTCAAGATTCACTATCTTTGGGAGAGAATTATTTCATCAACTGTTTATTTCTTGATTTGAGAGTCATGTCTTGGCTTTTGGATATCATGTTCTTTTATAGGTCCAACAATCTCCCCCTTGAACAGATGATGCCAAAACAGATGTTTATTTGATTAACTTTTATTCTCTCATCAACTGTTATCTTATTTGACCTTTGGATTGTAATTCAAAGTCGACAGAAACAGTGTCTTCTAGGTCTCTTTCCAGTGGTAGACTTATTAAGTTTTGGAGCTCTTCAACTTTTAGGCACGAGGCACTTTTTATTGTGATCTTCTCCACCTCCCCACACTTTTCATTGTGATCTTCAACTTTTAGGCACGCGGGAGACACCCTGTCTCCTCCCTCGACACGAAGGAGAGTCCAGTCTGGGCTATATAAATGCCGGGTCTGGGACAGAAACATTCGCTAACTTTCGATCTCTGAAATCGATTTCTATATCCCTCATCACTCTGTTTCGCTGTATTCATGTGTATTAAACCCAAATCACTGAAACGATACCATGTCCGATCGATTACAAAACCAATCAATGGATGCCAAAGTACTTCCTGAATAATGTAATCCCCGTAAAAATTGCTAGCTTTCAAAAACTTTTTTTTTATTTCTTTCGAAAGTATTTCGTTAACCGGTATTTAAACATACTCAATTTAACGCAACGTACATTCCAAGACAAATATATAAGTTACACATACCCTAGATACCCTTCATATAGCTTAAATATTAGGTTAGAAAGGGTTAAAAATGTCAAAAGACTGATAATACAAGTCCGGGGGCCAAAACTGCCAAAAAGTGAAACTTATTTATCAGAAGGCCTTACGGACCGTAAGACCTGAGCCATACGGTCCGTAAGACATGCCCAGAAGCAAAATTTTGCTTGTTCTCCAAGTTCTGCCACCTATCTTCATTTCCTGCCACCTAGCTCTGAAATTGCCACCCTTGCTCCCCCTTGTGACACCTTAGGTGCCACTAATCAGCTCCTAAGCAACTCGCCTAACACTTGTCATGATTTGGAAGCTCTTGATGCACTGTAAATACCTTTCATGAGTTCATTCAAAGTCATACCTTCAAACTCACTCTAAATTATGTTCTTGGGAGCTTTCCTGGAGTTTAGGAGCAGCTTTCAAACCTTCTTAGGAGTCCTTAAGTTCAGTAAGCCTTCCTCATTTACTCAGTTTAAAATTTTTAGTTAGTTTCCAACTAAAAGTCAAACAGTTTGACTTTCAGTTCTGACCACTATGGTCAAGTCAAAGTTCAATCCGAACTTTCCTACGTGATCGTAATAATGTTGGCATGATTCCTCTATGATCATACCTTCTGATAATCACATTCAATAGGCGAAATGATGAATCAAGCATGTTATGTTTAAAAAGTCAAAACTAGTAAAAGTGCATACGTTAATTGAACTTTAAACTATCAGAACCATATCAGTTTGTATGAACTAATTTTAACATGCTCAACTCATCATACTCAGTTTTTACCTCAATTCTATATCGAAAGTCAAGCAGTTTGAATTTTGCTTTGACTTTCGATTCTGACCCGTTTGGTTAACCTTAGGATCCAACCAAGCCCATTTATATGACCATTGTAATATAGGGAATAACCCTCTGAGGTTATACCTTATTGTCACGTCGTTTGGTTAGTTAAATGATGAGTCAACTTTAAATACTTTTAAAAATATCTAAAATACCCTTTTTCACATAAAATAGTTTTAAACACAAACGATCATTGCTTTTGACTTATAAAATGATCATACAGCATTAGTAAACATGTTTTGACATATCGGACTCGTCATATGACTCATTCGACCATCCGAACCCGTATTTATGCATACGACCCGTTAAAGTGGCGTAAACCCCTTTAACAAGTCGTAACGGGTTAAAACACCTTTAAACACCTTCTAATCAGAATTTAAGGTATTATGAACCATATTACACGAGATCCTTCACTCGTTTGGTTAATAAACCTTATTCTATCCGTTCTTCCGTTTAAGCCACAATACACACTAACCTAATAATTATCCGAATTATTAGGAAACACATGAATCACTTGAGCTTTGCTAGACACGATTAGGCAAGACATCTACGCAAACCTGTGAGTACATAGTTCCCCACTTTTTTCATTTTCACATCTCTTGGGGTGATTCATATGTGCTAACCGTTTTCTTAATTAATATGTATGGCATATGTGCTTACTAAGTGCATTTTGTGTATATAACTTATGAGACAAAACAAGAAAACAAATGCCAAATCCTTGTAGGATCTTCCTATATTAATAGTTAGATTCTTAGAGGATACTTAAAGTATTATTTTAAATCCTTGATCGGATTTCTAATGGTACTTTTCTATGTATGAAACAAAACAAAGAACAAGTAATTATGTGTAGAGTTGGGTAGGTGATTTAGATAACAAAATGAGTGTAATACGATAAGAGCATGGTGGATACGCCACTGGTACTTCCTATATATAAGTGCTCTTATTGTATTACTCGTCATAGCATTATCCAAATCACTTTAGGATTTTATGTGTCGATGAAACAAAGTACAATTGCCAAATCCTTGTAGGATCTTCCTATATTAATAGTTAGATTCTTAAAGGATACTTAAAGTACTATTTTTAATCCTTGGTTCGATTTCTAAGACTACTCTTCAACGTATGAGACAAAACAATGAAACAAATGCCAAATCCTTGTAGGATCTTCCTATATTAACACAGTTATATTCTTTAAGGATACTTAAAGTACTATTTGAAATCCTTGATTAGATCTCTAAGAGTACTTTTCAACGTATAATTATGTGTAGAGTTGTGTAAGTGATTTAGATAACGAAACCAGTGTAATACGATAAGAACATGTGGATACGTCGCTGGTACTTCCTATATATAAGTGCTCTTATTGTATTACTCATTGTAGCGTAATCCAAATCACTTGAGCATTTTATATTTTGATGAAACAATGTACAATTGCCAAATCCTTGTAGAATCTTCCTATATTAATAGTTTCTTAGATGATATTCAAAGTACTATTATAAATCCTTGATTGGATTTCTAAGAGTACTACCACAAGTCCTTAGTCAAATTCTATGTTATGTGTTTATGTATTGTGTGGTGTTATATCAGAGAATCTAGAGTGATCTAGGATAACGAGGCGAGTGTAATACGATAAGGGCATGGCGGATACGCCGCTGGTATTTCCTATATATAAGTGCTCTTATCATATTACCCTTCACAATGTTATCCAAAATTAGTTGATGATTCTGTGTTATAACGAGATAAAGTACAAGAGAAACAAAGAACAAAATACACTTTTCACAAACACAAAAATTGTAGATCCCAATATCAATCCGGATCACAATGGTTGATTGTTTTAGTCCAAAACACCTATTGATTAGGTATTTGAACTAGAGAAAGTTAAGAGAAATCAAAGGATGAAGATGAAGCTTATGGTTTGATGATTACAACAAGTGTTGTATTGATTCCAATCAAGTAAATAAACTATTAAGCACCTGGAAATCTAATTAAGCACAATCACAATGATCAAAGAGCAACAACACAAGGTTTTTCACCAAAAACTAGCCAAAAGCTTGGGCTAGGGTTTCATTGCATACATATATATAGATACTGACTTGCCATCGTATTTATAAATACGCTGGCACATTAAATACACCATGTCAGTCTTACAAGTTACAAAATATTACAACTTTGACCCCTAGACTTCTTTAAAGCTACAAAAACATAACAAAACCAATCCAGAACAAGTATCAACGATCTCACATGGTCTAACAATATCCCCCTAGATCATTGCATACTTGTTTAATCTTTCATTCTTTAGATGTAGCAGCTGGATTGCTTGTAGCTTCTTTTGCAGGCTCTGGCAGGATCTCTGTTGTGGTTGTCGTTTGTTGTGGCGGTTGTGTGACAACCCTCAAATTTACATGTAACCGTACAGTTTAGTAATAAATAATTAATGTGCTTGACGACTGGGTGGAATTACTTAACTGCTTTCTGATATCTGTGTTATGCTTACACGTATTTGTTAATATACTAATAGTGTACAGAAAGGTCACTAAATAGTCCGTTATATTTTCCTAAGTGTTAGAAAGTAAAAACGTTACAAAAATGTATATGTAGGACACCTTACGAATTAATTAAGCAGTTTAACGGAACAGTATCGAACCGAACAACCGGACTTTACCCGGAACATAAAAATATTGCCAGTAACATTGTTGATACTTTTCTGAGCCAGTTAGGGTCCCCGAGTACCCTAA
Source organism: Helianthus tuberosus (assembly GCA_030545235.1). NCBI lineage: Eukaryota > Viridiplantae > Streptophyta > Magnoliopsida > Asterales > Asteraceae > Helianthus > Helianthus tuberosus. The sequence goes on along the minus strand of CM060426.1, from coordinate 42,687,167 downwards.
CACCCGTTATAAATTACAACCCACTTAATACACCAATTAAACACCTAACTAAATTAACTAGTTACTTAACTTAATGGTTAAATCCCAACTAAATTACCCACCCCCCACTAACCGTTTGGTTCCCCCTAGGGAACACACCACCCAAATTTTGTTTATTTTAATCATGTATGTCCCATATCTATAAGGCATATTACCCTATGGAAATTAGTAGATGATGTATTATAAGTTTACTTGGAAGGTTACCACTACATTTACACCAACACTTAGCAAATATTTCTTCCTCTCTCCCTCTACTTACCTTCGGATGAAACCCCCTAGCACCACCTCACCATTTTCAAGTTTTGATCAAGGCAATCTATAAACATACAAAGGTGAAGGATCACGCATAAGGAAGCCCGGTGCTTGCGGATTGCCAAGAACCTCTCTACGGCGCTTTTAACCACCCGTTTTTCGTCTATTTTCTTCCCTAGCCTCGAGCTAGTAGTAAGTGACTCTAAACATCTTCTTGATCTATTCTAAAGTGGTTAATAAGAGTTTCGTCGGTTGAAAATCACTAACATATAAGATCACCATCTAAAAGTCTACTAAAGTGATGAACAAGGTGGTTAATGGATCTTGTAGATCTTGTGTGATTATGATTATTGGTTGATTATTTGATGTTTTGCTGATTAATATTAATATGTGATGTTGTTGTGGTCACTAAACATGATTAACGGAATCAATCAAACACAAGTTAGTAAGTTAGAAAGTGAAAACAGAATCTGTCCCGGTTTTACAGCCAACTTCAGTTGGCTGTAAACAGGTCATAAACTCAACGAAAAACCGATATTTTGAATCTAAAAAATGTTATTATGAAATACGGTTCTAATGGCACTGGAATCGCAATTTTTGGACTTCGTTTACTATTTTTAATGTGTCGATTTGTAACAACAGCTTAAGCTGAATTTTGACAGCAATAAATGGGTGTCGTACTTTCAGTCATAACCTGGGTTTTGTGATGAATCGGACCATGAAATTTGTACAGTAGATGAAAACCGATGCATTTGTAATTACCCCACTGGAATTTCATAAATCGGACACTCGATGAATTTTTAATAAATTGTTCCGTGGACTGTGGTCAGAAATACATAAATCTGAGTTCAGTCCGGAATATGAATTTTTATAAATTATTGGTAATGAACCGGACCCCGATAATTTTACACAATAAAATATGGAACGTTTAAGATATCTTGTAAAAATTTGGGAATTTTTGGAATAATTTAACTATTTTATTAAAATGTCCAAAAACAGCCGGTTTTGAATATTATGCTGAAATGACATAAGTTGTGACTCGCGTGTCTAAATGTCGAGTATGCTATCTGTGAATGATCTAACATGTTATATATGTTATGTGCATTATCGTATGTTTGATTTTGAGTGGGGAATGGATGGGAAACTTAGATGGGCATAAACCGTTAAAATGATGCATGTTGTGTGATAGATACGTGTAGGAACTTTGTGTTCTATTTGAAAACCACTAAATGACTAACTGGTAAATCATACTAGGACGTGATTGACCGACCTTGACTGTTAGCTATATTGAGAATCTAACCGAGCAAACCGAGGTGAGTTCACACACTTTCTAAGGCATGGGATTCCCGGTGGTTTGGGAATGGGTTAAAGAATTAAAACTAAATCTACATATCCTCCTTGGGTAGGATATGTACGGCCATCCTCCATAGAGTGGATGCCATTACTAATCCTACGAATTCTCCTGGTGCAGAATACGTACGTTCATCCTCCTGGTGCAGGACAACAACCTTAAAACTAGCTAGACAAAACTCTATCATGAAGTCCCTCAATTTATATCGACTTAATCGCCGAGGCCAATGGCGAGCGGGTCATTAGTTAATAGCGCTATTAGGTTTAACAAACCTCACACCGTGCCAGTCGGACGGGCGTGTACTAATGGACTATGGCAGATTGTTAGTGATGATAGACACTGATATAGGGCACAACTTATTTGCGTAGCAGTCGATATCATACCGTCTAGTAGTTCAAACGGGGAAAGCCCCCACTGATTATGGTTATGGTTTGGGTAATGAAAAAGGAACTGGTTAAACATACTTTCAACTACGGGGTAACCCCCACGGCAATTACGCCAACGAAAGTCAAACCACGTTTTTCAGAAAACAACTTAAAACTAAACAACCAAACGTGAACTCACTCAACTTTGTTGTTGACTAGTTGTTACATGCCTTACAGGTCGCTAGGTGCTTTTGGAGCTTGCATGAGGAGAAGGTTGTTGTGGAATATGGGTTGTTCTATCCCATACTTAATAATTGAACTTTATAAAGCTATGGAACTTATGTTTGAACTTTAACTTACAAACTATGGACTTATGCTTTTGGATTTACTTTTATGCTTCCGTTGTTTAAACTATACATGGTTAACTAACTTTGGTCACCAATCGTATTGTGGTTGGTCTTATTTACTTAATTACGATGTTCAATATGATTGGTGGCTCGATCCTGGTCACGTCACGCCTCCAAGCGGTGGTTCTCCGCATGGTGGATTTTGGGGGTGTGACAGATTGGTATCAGAGCCATTGGTTATAGCGAACTTGGTTTTAAAAAGGGGAAAAGCTTTTGATAAAACCAGACTATAACCAGAACAGTGCTCAACGATCCACAACGACGCTTCGCTCCACGTGCAAGACTTGACACCATAAGTGGTATGATTTATGTTATATTGTCGGTTAGATAGTTCTCTTTGTGCTTTAGATAATGTGGTAATTTGCTACTTGAACCTTGTGTGCTTACTCTCTATTGTCGTCCCACACTTACGCACTTTCGCGACACTTTCCTCACTTACGTTGCTTCGTTATGAAGATCATGAGCGGACGCGAAGGACGTATCAACCTCACTCAAGCCCAGTTGACGGCTTTGATCAACGAACGAGTTGCGGAGGCACTCGCAGCTAACCCTGCAGGAGGTATAACCTATCAACCCACCTTAGGACGTTTAGATCCTTCCTTCACAAACCAACCCTCGAGCTTAATCTTGTCCTTTATTCTCGCGCAACAGGTCAACATGCTCAACCTCCTGTGTGCACGTTCAAGACGTTCATGGACTGCCGACCTACCACTTTCAGTGGCACCGAAGGAGCAGTGGGCCTTCTTCACTGGTTTGAAAAGCTTGAGTCAGTTTTCGAGATGTGCGAATGCCCCGAAGACCGTAGGGTGAAATATGCTACCGGAACACTTGAAGGAGCTGCGTTAACCAGGTGGAAGGCACAGGTTCAATTACTAGGGCTGGCAGTTGCTAATGCCACCCCCTGGAATGGTTTCAAAGAGCTGATTAAAGAGGAGTACTGTAGTCGGGATGACATCCACAAGCTAGAAGTGGAATTTTACAATTTGAAGATGACGGGGTCTGAGATTGAGGCGTATACTAAGAGGTCAAACGAGCTGGCCATCCTGTCTCCAACTATGGTGGACCCTCCCATCAAACGTATTGAGCTGTATCTCAAGGGCCTTGTACCAGAGATTCAAAGTCACGTAACTTCAGCCAACCTGGGTACCATTCAGCAAATTATCAAGTTGGCTCATCGTCTCACCGACCAGGCGGTGGAGCAAAACAGGCTACCCAAACGTATCAGTGCCACAGCTACTTCTGATGCACCTACCGACAACAAGCGAAAATGGGATGGGAACTCCGGAAAGGGGTCTACTTCAGTTCAGTCTCAGCAACGAAAGACTGATGACTACCAGAGTCCTGGTCAGCAATCTTCTGGTAAACAAGGACAGGGTGGATACCGAGGGAACCACCCCAAATGCAACCGGTGCAACAAGCATCACAGCGGGCAGTGCAACAAAGGTCGCTGTCAGAGATGTCAAAAGCTGGGTCATGAAGCTAAGGATTGCAGGAGCCCGCGTCCTGCAAATCAGAATCGCCAACAACAACAACAAGCTCCACAGAATCACCATCAGCAGCAGCAGGGCAACAAAGGATGCTTTCAGTGTGGCGCTGAAGGCCACTTTAAGAGGAACTGCCCCCAGCTGAACCAAAACCAGAACAATAACCAAGGAAATGTGAACCACAATGGGAATAACAATGGAGGAAACAATGGAGGCGGCAATGGGGGAAACAACAATGGTAATGGAGCTAGGGGTCGTGTGTTCGTGATTGGTCAGGGAGAAGCAAGAAACAATCCCAACGTTGTGATGGGTAAGTTTCTTCTGGATGACTTCTTTGTTACTGTTTTATTCGATTCGGGTGCCGATACTAGTTATGTGTCCTTAAAAGTTAGCCAGATGCTTAAGCGCACTCCAACACTTCTGAACACCAAACACACGGTAGAACTAGCTAATGGTAAAAGTCTTGAAGCCACACACGTAGTTAAAGGTTGTAACCTCGTCTTAGCTGGTCAGACTTTCTCTATCAATCTTATTCCTATCACACTTGGTAGTTTCGACGTTGTTATTGGGATGGATTGGCTATCTCATCATCAAGCGGAGATTGTTTGCAAGGAGAAAATCGTCTGCATTCCTCATTCTGATAAAGAACCCCTCGTGATTCGTGGCGACAAGAGTGGTGCTGTCGAAGGCATCATCTCTTTCCTTAAGGCCCAGAAATGTTTACGAAAGGGCCACACTGCCATTCTGGCACTCGTTACTGACACATCAACAGAAGAGAAGAGAATTGAAGACATTCCTACTGTGCGCGACTTTCCTGAGGTATTTCCTGAGGAATTACCTGGTCTTCCACCTCATCGCCAAGTTGAATTTCAAATCGAGCTAGCTCCTAGAGCAGCGCCCGTAGCTCGAGCACCATATCGTCTAGCTCCATCAGAACTTGAAGAACTGTCCACACAACTACAAGAACTCTTGGAAAAGGGTTTTATACGTCCTAGCTCTTCGCCCTGGGGAGCTCCAGTCTTGTTCGTAAAGAAGAAAGATGGTACTTTCAGAATATGTATTGACTATTGCGAACTTAACAAGGTGACTGTGAAGAATCGTTATCCCCTTCCACGTATTGACGACTTGTTCTACCAGTTGCAAGGGTCAAGCTATTACTCTAAGATTGATTTGAGATCGGGATACCATCAGCTGAGAGTCCGAGATGAGGACGTCTCCAAAACAGCATTCAGAACCCGTTACGGCCATTACGAGTTTCTGGTTATGCCATTCGGGCTGACGAATGCACCAGCGGTCTTCATGGATCTCATGAACCGAGTGTGCAAGCCTTACCTGGATAAGTTCGTTATTGTGTTCATCGACGATATCCTGATCTATTCTAAGAGTCAGGAGGAACACGAGCAGCATCTACGACTTATGCTGGAACTTCTTCGAAAAGAGCAGTTGTATGCCAAGTTTTCAAAATGTGATTTCTGGCTTCTCGAAGTCCACTTTCTAGGCCATGTGGTAAACAAGGATGGAATTCATGTGGATCCATCTAAGGTTGAATCGATCAAGAACTGGCCTGCACCCCGCACACCAACAGAAATCCGCCAATTCTTGGGTTTGGCAGGATATTACAGAAGGTTTATAAAAGATTTCTCCAAGATTGCGCAACCTCTCACTTCACTGACTCAGAAGGGTGTCATCTATCATTGGGGTAATGCACAGGAGTCCGCATTTCAGCATTTAAAGGATAGACTTTGTAGCGCGCCTATCCTCTCATTGCCTGAAGGCACAGATGATTTTGTGGTTTACTGCGACGCTTCCATCCAAGGACTTGGTTGCGTATTGATGCAACGTGACAAGGTCATTGCCTACGCATCGCGCCAACTTAAAGTTCACGAAAGGAACTATGCTACACACGACTTGGAACTGGGAGCAGTTGTTTTCGCACTTAAGATATGGAGACATTACCTGTACGGTACCAAGTGCACCATTTACACCGATCACAGGAGTCTCGAGCACATCTTCAAGCAAAAGGAATTAAATATGCGTCAACGCCGATGGGTTGAGCTCTTGAACGATTATGAATGCGCAATCAAGTATCATTCGGGCAAAGCCAATGTTGTGGCCGACGCCCTCAGTCGAAAGGATACCCTACCTAAGCGTGTACGTGCTTTACAACTTACCATCCAGTCTAACCTTCCCGCTCAGATTCGCGATGCTCAGGTTGAAGCATTGAAAGTAGAAAACATCAGGGCTGAGTCCCTACGAGGATCGAGGCAGCGGCTAGAACAAAAGGAAGACGGCGCTTACTATGTAACAGGGCGCATCTGGGTTCCACTTTATGGCAACTTACGCGAACTTGTGATGGATGAAGCACACAAGTCTCGTTATTCGGTACACCCTGGTTCGGACAAGATGTACCACGACCTCAAGACTACGTATTGGTGGCCTGGCATGAAAGCCCACATAGCTGCCTACGTCAATAAGTGTTTGACTTGTGCGAGAGTCAAGACTGAATATCAGAAACCATCAGGCCTACTTCAACAACCGGAGATCCCGAAATGGAAATGGGAGCAAATTTCCATGGATTTTGTTACTGGTCTGCCTACATCTCAACGCGGAAACGATACCATTTGGGTGATCGTAGATCGACTGACCAAGTCTGCACATTTTCTGGCTATCAAAGAAACGGATAAGTTTTCTACTCTTGCAGACATTTACCTAAAGGAAGTAGTGTCAAGGCACGGAGTGCCAACCTCTATTATATCTGATCGTGACGCGTGTTTTACTTCTGAACTGTGGCAAGCAATGCACAAGTCTTTTGGCTCACTTTTAGATATGAGCACCGCTTATCACCCGCAGACGGATGGGCAATCTGAACGCACCACCCTTGAAGACATGCTTAGGGCATGCGTAATCGAATTTGGTAACGGCTGGGAAAAGCACCTCCCGCTAGTGGAGTTTTCGTATAATAACAGCTACCACACCAGCATCTAAGCCGCTCTGTTTGAGGCATTGTACGGACGGAAATGCCGATCACCTCTCTGTTGGGTAGAAGTTGGTGACAGTCAAATCACTGGCCCAGAACTCATAGTAGATACAACAGAAAGAATTGCTCAGATACGACAGTGAATGGCGGCAGCTCGTGATCGTCAGAAAAGCTATGCTGATAAGGGAAGAAAACCACTCGAGCTCCAGGTTGGGGATCGAGTGCTACTCAAAGTCTCACCTTGGAAAGGTGTAGTCCGCTTTGGCAAACGAGGCAAACTCAATCCGCGTTATGTCGGACCATTCGAAGTCACCGAGAAAATTGGCAAAGTCGCCTACAGGTTGAATCTACCTGAAGAACTCAGCGGAGTTCACAACGTATTCCATGTGTCGAATCTGAAGAAGTGTCTGTCAGATGAGACCCTCATAGTTCCTCTCAAGGAACTCACAATCGACGACCAGTTGCGATTCGTCGAGGAACCAGTAGAGATTACGGATCGAGATGTTAAGATCCTCAAGAGTACCAGGATACCTCTGGTCCGAGTTCGTTGGAATGCTCGTTGTGGCCCAGAGTATACCTGGGAACGAGAAGACCAAATGGAACTCAAGTACCCCCAGCTGTTTAAGAAAAACGCAACCACTACTGAGGCTGAAGCTACTGCAGAATTTCGGGATGAAATTCCAAATCAACGGGGGGATGATGTGACACCCCAAGAAAATCAGGAAAACAACGTAACTTAACTAGCTTCCTCAGTAACCACGCGCTAAATTTCGGGACGAAATTATCTTAACAGGGGGAGAATGTGACAACCCTCAAATTTACATGTAACCGTACAGTTTATTAATAAATAATTAATGTGCTTGACGACTGGGTGGAATTACTTAACTGCTTTCTGATATCTGTGTTATGCTTACACGTATTTGTTAATATACTAATAGTGTACAGAAAGGTACCTAAATAGTCCGTTATATTTTCCTAAGTGTTAGAAAGTAAAAACGTTACAAAAATGTATATGTAGGACACCTTAAGAAGTAATTAAGCAGTTTAACGGAATAGTATCGAACCGAACAACCGGACTTTACCCGGAACATAAAAATATTGCCAATAACATTGTTGATACTTTTCTGAGCCAGTTAGTGTCACACCCCGACCGCGTAAAACAACAAATCGCGGCGGAAACATCGGGGCGTGTTGCAACAGAACTAATGTTTCATAACCATGGATATCAAAAGTGTTTCGTTTTATTAAACATTGAATAATTACATCGTTTGGAAATCTAAATACACAATTTAAACATAATCTATCATTGTTATTGAGTCACTAAGGCCTTGTCCAGTCCTATGTGAGCATGCATCTTATCAATCGATATCATCCAACAATACCTGAAACATATGTGAAAACGAGGTCAGCAAAGAAATGCTGGCGAGTACATAGGTTTTGTGAAAATAAGATTCATGACTTCTGTTTAAGAAAATGTTTAGTCATGAACCTTGTAATTTGCTTTGTCTTTGTAAATCATTTGAAAAATAGTAAGTTCGGATGATAAGTATAAATAAGAGAATAATGCATAATTAAATGAATAACCATGTAAAATGAGTTTGTGTAAGATAAGTTGTTTGTAAATCAATGTCTTGTGAAAAGTATGTTACTTGTATAAAATGTCCTATGTCTCAAACTGAAATGATTCAAATAACGCTACAATATGTAATACCATACAAACACTTATATATAGGAAGTACCAGCGGCGTATCCACCATGCTTGTATCATATTACACACGCACCGTTACTCAAATCACTTACCCAAACAAACCACCAATGCAAGATGTCCATGTTTAAACAAATTGTCAAATGTATTGAATAACATAACAAAATGTTTATGTTAAGATGTAAATCATGTCATGTATAAGCAATGTCAAAAGTGTTTGTGTCAAATGTAAACCATGTAATGTGTAACCAAAATGATATGTATGGCTAGTGAAATGCATCAACTAAACCATAGATGAAACGCACAAAACAAAGTATTGAAGTAAAACTTGGTTTAGATCAATACTATGTTTCGTGGAAATGCATGATCAAATGTAAATCATGTCCAAATGTTTACCCAATCGTTAAACCATCTTGTTTTAATCGTTCAAATCGTTCTTGTTTTAATTGTGAAACTACTTAATGGTCGATTCTCTAATAACATTCAAACCTTCTTGACTCGTTCATCGTCCCAACTCGTTCTCGTTCTTAACAAACCCTTACCAAAGGGTAAATTAATAATTACAGATTCAGTCGCTACCCAAAATATCCACACATAACCATGGGTATAGAGAATAACGGGATTTGTCAGATCCTATGGTACCATAACCTAATACTGGTCGGCTTGATCATTGCTAATGAATGTCATTGGTTATGTAACTACAACCAACAAGTTCGTTCACTTTATTGAAATCGTTCTTGAAACTATTGTAATTGTTTTTGAAACTATTGTTATCGTTCTTGAAACTATTGTTATCGTTCTTGATACTATTGTTATCGTTCTTGATACTACATTGTAATTGTTTTTGAAACCATTGTAATCGTTCTTGAAATCATTGTTAAGATATTTAGCACATATGAGTCACCCCAAAACAGTTGAAAACAGTAAAAGAGGGGAATAATGTACTCGCCTGAGAGTGCTTAGAGGTCTTGAACAACAACCAAACAAAGCTAGAGAGAGCACGGAATCAGTCGGCAATCTAAAACTATATAAATAAACCGGACTTAAATCGGGAGATCGGATAGGATGAGGCTTGGTAAACCAAATGAGTATTGGAACTCATATGATATGGTTTAACAAGGCCTACATACTACAATGAAACCAAACCTAAGTGCTTTCGACCCATCGCGACCCATTAAGGTAACATACGCTACTTTAACGCGTCGTGCGTGCAAAGCGCGTTCGAGACGTCTAACTAGTCCTATGACAAGTATTTATATGCCTAAACGTGTTTAATTATGTTGTATAATCAGTTATGTACAAAAGTTTAGGTTACATAAGCTTAATTACCAATGATACATGAAAAGGGTATTCTGGTAATTTACCTAAGGCATATAAACTACCTATCATGCAACTACTTAAACGAAGCGACCATAAGGTATAACCTCGGAAGGTTATTCCCTACCTACTATGGTCACCTAATGTATTTGGTCGGATCCTAATGATCGACCAAATGGGTCGGGTTCGAGGTATAAGCGATTTATTAGATCGCTTACCCTACGACCCTAGACAACGTGGTAATCAGTAGGCATAGTCCCAAGGAACTACAACCAACGTGATTACACTCACGTTGCGAAGTTCAAACGAACTTCGCATTGACCATAACTGGTCAATGCAGAAAGTCAAACAAAGTTTGACTTTCAGACTTGAAAGACTCGAAAAGCAATTAAAAGAACGAAAGAATACTTACGAAGGGTCCCCGAATGCTAATCCCGATCCAAGAACTCAGGTATGAAACAAAGGTTTCAACTTAGAGCTCTCAAATCAGAATTCTTGTAAGAAATGAGGTTGGGGTGATGGGGTATTTATAGTATTCGGAGAACCGTTAAGATCGTTTCATGGAAAACGTGCCATGATCCAAGGCGTACACTTGTCGGAACCTTATGGTGGCTGAAATTAGGTTCTTATCCGCTGACTAGACGATTGAGAATGTGTGGATGTGGATCGAACAGCTGGAAACTGCTGTTAAATACATTTAATCTGGTCAGAAGGTGCCTCGCGGGCCGCCTAAGGATGCTCAGGAACTGAGGCGGGCCGCCTAGCAGTCACAGATCAGCAATAAGTTTCAGAAATTACCGTTTCAGTCCCTGCACGTGTTTAAGGCCATTTCCGACACTTCCAAGGCCCGTAAAGCCAACTTTAAGGCCCTAAAATGATGCCTAAACATTGTGGACATGAAACATGCTCAAAAATATGCCGGGTGTTGGTTCGTTTGGTCGTACGAACGCGATGTTCGCTTAATTACGACGGAATGCGCATAAGCGCGAAAAACGATCCAAATGACGCAACGAATGGATTTTTGGCAAGCCAAACACTAAAACATAATATAGTCATGCTTACATAAATTTTTGGATGTCCGGATGTATTCAGAACGTAAGTTATGCGCGAAAATGCAAACTTGTGCACTTTTTGACACTTTTAGTCCCTGAATGACACAAAAGTTTATTTTAGCATACGGAACACCTCAAAGCCTATTTCTAAGCTATGTGAAGGATATTTATGGTATGTTTAACTTATGGTCATGTTCCGGAATGTCTGTTACAGTTCAAATTGGCATACTTTCGCAATTTGTCAACTTTAGTCCCTGTAAGCGATTAAACTTTGATTTCACCACACCAAACCTTCCAAAACTTATATCTAAGTTATGTAAAGGTTATTTAAGGTATGTTAAGCCTATGTCACTATTCCGGAGTGTTTGTTGCATTAAACTGGTTATATTTACGCATCAGTGCGCGTATAACCTTCCAGAAAGCGATTTAGAGTTTGAAATTGAACAAGAATTGATATGTGCAAATGATACACATATTTTTACAAATCCCAAGTATGAAATATAATATTTCATTGGTTTGGTATTTGTTTGATGGCCGTGGAGGCACAGGTGTTACAGTTAGGGTCCCCGAGTACCCTAACACCCGTTATAAATTACAACCCACTTAATACACCAATTAAACATCTAACTAAATTAACTAGTTACTTAACTTAATGGTTAAATCCCAACTAAATTACCCACCCCCCCCCCCCACTAACCGTTTGGTTCCCCCTAGGGAACACACCACCCAACTTTTGTTTATTTTAATCATGTATGTCCCATATCTATAAGGCATATTACCCTATGGAAATTAGTAGATGATGTATTATAAGTTTACTTGGAAGGTTTCCACTACATTTACACCAACACTTAGCAAATATTTCTTCCTCTCTCCCTCTACTTACCTTCGGCTGAAACCCCCTAGCACCACCTCACCATTTTCAAGTTTTGATCAAGGCAATCTATAAACATACAAAGGTGAAGGATCACGCATAAGGAAGCCCGGTGCTTGCGGATTGCCAAGGACCTCTCTATGGCGCTTTTAACCACCCGTTTTTCGTCTATTTTCGTCCCTAGCCTCGAGCTAGTAGTAAGTGACTCTAAACATCTTCTTGATCTATTCTAAAGTGGTTAATAAGAGTTTCGTCGGTTGAAAATCACTAACATATAAGATCACCAACTAAAAGTCTACTAAAGTGATGAACAAGGTGGTTAATGGATGAATATTAGTGTAAATCATGTAGATCTTGTGTGATTATGATTATTGGTTGATTATTTGATGTTTTGCTGATTAATATTAATATGTGATGTTGTTGTGGTCACTAAACATGATTAACGGAATCAATCGAACACAAGTTAGTAAGTTAGAAAGTGAAAACATAATCTGTCCCGGTTTTACAGCCAACTTCAGTTGGCTGTAAACAGGTCATAAACTCAACGAAAAACCGATATTTTGAATCTAAAATATGTTATTATGAAATACGGTTCTAATGGCACCGGAATCGTAATTTTTGGACTTCGTTTACTATTTTTAATGTGTCGATTTGTAACAACAGTTTAAGCTGAATTTTGACAGCAATAAATGGGTGTCGTACTTTCAGTCATAAACTGGGTTTTGTGATGAATCGGACCATGAAATTTGTACAGTAGATGACAACCGATGCATTTGTAATTACCCCACTGGAATTTCGTAAATCGGACACTCGATGAATTTTTAATAAATTGTTCCGTGGACTGTGGTTAGAAATACATAAATCTGAGTTCAGTCCGGAATATGAATTTTTATAAAGTATTGGTAATGAACCGGACCCCGATATTTTTACACAATAAAATATGGAACGTTTAAGACATCCTGTAAAAATTTGGGAATTTTTAGAATAATTTAACTATTTTATTAAAATGCCCGAAAACAGCCGGTTTTGAATATTATGCTGAAATGACATAAGTTGTGACTCGCGTGTCTAAATGTCGAGTATGCTATCTGTGAATGATCTAACATGTTATATATGTTATGTGCATTATCGTATGTTTGATTTTGAGTGGGGAATGGATGGGACACTTAGATGGGCATAAACCGTTAAAATGATGCATGTTGTGTGATAGATACGTGTAGGAACTTTGTGTTCTATTTGAAAACCACTAAATGACTAACTGGTAAATCATACTAGGACGTGATTGACCGACCTTGACTGTTAGCTATATTGAGAATCTAACCGAGCAAACCGAGGTGAGTTCACACACTTTCGAAGGCATGGGATTCCCAGTGATTTGGGAATGGGTTAAAGAATTAAAACTAAATCTACATATCCTCCTTGGGTAGGATATGTACGGCCGTCCTCAATAGAGTGGATGCCATTATTAATCCTACGAATTCTCCTGGTGCAGAATACGTACGTTCGTCCTCCTGGTGCAGGACAACAACCTTAAAACTAGCTAGACAAAACTCTATCATGAAGTCCCTTAATTTATATCGACTTAATCGCCGAGGCCAATGGCGAGCGGGTCATTAGTTAATAGCGCTATTAGGTTTAACAAACCTCACACCGTGCCAATCGGACGGGCGTGTACTAATGGACTATGGCACATTGTCAGTGATGATAGACACTGATATAGGGCACAACTTATTTGCGTAGCAGTCGATATCATACCGTCTAGTAGTTCAAACGGGGAAAGCCCCCACTGATTATGGTTATGGTTTGGGTAATGAAAAAGGAACTGGTTAAACATACTTTCAACTACGGGGTAACCCCCACGGCAATTACGCCAACGAAAGTCAAACCACGTTTTTCAGAAAACAACCAAACGTGAACTCACTCAACTTTGTTGTTGCCTAGTTGTTACATGCCTTACAGGTCGCTAGGTGCTTTTGGAGCTTGCATTAGGAGAAGGTTGTTGTGGAATATGGGTTGTTCTATCCCATACTTAATAATTGAACTTTATAAAGCTATGGAACTTATGTTTGAACTTTAACTTATAAACTATGGACTTATGCTTGTGGATTTACTTTTATGCTTCCGCTGTTTAAACTATACATGGTTAACTAACTTTGGTCACCAATCGTATTGTGGTTGGTCTTATTTACTTAATTACGATGTTCAATATGATTGGTGGCTCGATCCTGGTCACGTCACGCCTCCAAGTGGTGGTTCTCCGCATGGTGGATTTTGGGGGTGTGACAGGTTGAACTTCATCTGTTGTTTCTGGAGTTTCTTGAATGAGAATAGCTTCACTGTTTGTTGGTGGGTCCTCCCTAATGGCCTCATATGTGGATGAGGCTGGAGGTTGTTGTTCTTCATGAGGAGTGGATGAGGAAACTTTTGACTTAGCTGGGGATTTATCTTTCTTTTTGTCGAGCTTCTTCTTTTTCCTCGTTTCTTCTTTGCCTCTTCTGTCTCTTTCTTTTTCTCAATCTTGTCGATAATATCAAGCATTTCTCCTTTTCTTTTCCATGCTCTCTCAACAGCTCTTTGAAAGAGCATGGCCTCTTCATGTAACACCCCGTGTTTCAAAAGTCAAAGTACAAGTCAAAGTCAAAGTCAAAGGAAGAAAAGATTGCTAATTGCGATCTGTCACTCCTAGCTTAACTGCTGACTTTACTTTCTTGACTTGTAATCGAATCCTATTATTTATTTTCTTTAGTTGTATTATGTGGAGTATCTATAATAATCGCAGTTTAATCGATGTTAATATGTAATCTAATTATCGCTTATTCGCTAATTGCATCGCAGTCGCATCCACGGCCTTGAATTATAGGTTCTATATATTGTTTTACGTGTGTGTGCTACTTATGTGTTACTTGTGCATGTTTACTTATTGTTTGGTGGTGATTAATCGAAACGCAATCACAACTCTATCGCAATGCAAACTAATCGAAAATGCTAAACGCAAGTTATTTATGTTGAGTGTATGTTAGATATAGTATTTGTGTGATCATTATTTATAATCTATCGCATCGCATAATCGACACTCGCTTAAACGCATCGTAACACTCAAAACAAGAAACGAAACGTCGAAACCCAACTCGCCAAACCACTTCGATCGAATGACCATTCGATCGAATTGTCATCCGAACGGATGACCATCCGAGTGACATCCGATCCAACGCTTGTGCTCCTCTTTCCTCGTTTAGCAACCTATAAATACCCCTGTCACATCACCAACAGTGATGTGACAGCTCTCTCGTTCGACCAGCGTGCTCAAGCCCTCTTTTCTCTCGATTTCTCGCGATTCTTGTAAGTTTTCAACTCAAATCTTGTACATTTATCATCTACACACACTTCTTCATCATTTTCTCCTTTGAATCTTAACTTTTAACCATGAAATCAGCGGATTTGAGGTGTTCTAGGATGATGTCATCATGGGGTTCTTATGAACTTCAAGTTTTGGCCCCATTCCACCAAGAACAACTCAGATCCAAAGGATTTCCACATGATTAGACACTATTTTAAACTAGATTTAAACATTTTCAAGGTTAAAAGGATTGAAAGATGGTTTTGTAACTTTCTTCCAACTCTTTTACACCTAGTGCACTCAAAACCGATAGAATCAGGACTCATTCAGGCCTTCTACTCGTTGCTAGTGAAGTGTCGGTCTGAGATCTAATTCCTACCAAAGAGACAACCAATTTCGGGTTGAATATGAACAACCGTCATGAACAGTAAACTGATCGGACTGGGGTGATTCCCACTTCGGTCAAAGGACTTGGACTTGACGAGGTTCCTTTGTTTAGCACTTTGTCATACCGTCTCGATCAAACCGCAAAACATTCAAAACTTAACAAATATTCAAGTTTCAAGACGATCCGATTGTGGGACGGATTGTCATCCGATCGGATTGCCATCCGATTGAACGACTTGAATTGTGACAATTGTCAAATTTGCATGTATCCGTACAATTATTAAACAATGATTAGTGCTTAATGACTGTGCTGAATTACAATTAATGACAGGAATTGCTTTCTGATTATTGCTATCATACATACATGTGCATCACATATTGCTTAATGTAATATCATTATTGCATGCAAACTTTATTGATTCAAATGATGCACGAAACAAAGGTAACACAGTTATCAGACAAATCAGAAAAATGCTGACGGAGTTCAGTACATAGACAGACATGGTATTGAGACACAGAATGTGTCAGAAACCAAGAGTTACACTAGAATAGTGTGTAGGAAAGTAAGGATCGTAAAACTGCCTTCCTAGTGATAGTTTAAGTGCCGGAAAGTGCCTAAAATTCACATAAACTGCAGAATTCTGCAGAAATTAGCAAAATTCAGCATTTAAACAAACTAATATCATGTAGAAATATGGTTAAATGGTCCTGAATGCTTTCCTAAGTGTCGGGAATCAACACTGTCACAAAAGGTAACATAAAGCACACTAAACTGCGTAGTTTAGCACCTTAACGAACTGGTAACCAACCGAACAACCGGACACTACCCGAAACATCAAATTTTCACTAGAAGCATTTTTTTAACATTACCAAGCTAGTTATGGTCCCCGAACATCACAACACGCTATATAAACACTTAATAACTAAATAACCTAACTAAACACTTGGATTGTAACCATAATCTAACTATAACATTGCAACCTAGTCTAGACCCCCCACCTACTTACAGCCATAATGTGGCCCCCACCCATAGATTTTATTTGGTTATTTTAAGGGATATTGTCTCCACTTTTTGAGCATATTATACAATAGGTAATCTAGTGTTGAAGTTTTATAAGAATTAACCAAAGAACTTAACCTCCACATTTCACCATCACCATTCTTCTTCTTCCTTCCCTTCACCTACGACCAAGAACACACCACACACCACCACCATTTTTCATTCAAGCTCCATCCATTCTTTTGATATCCAAGGGTGTAAGAAGCAACATAAGGAAGCTAGGAACTCTTGGAAGTTGAAGGACCTCTCGTACAAGCTTTTAACCACTTCATCTTCATCTTGTGATCATCCCTAGCCTTGAGCTAGTAGTAAGATCATTCTACACCTTATTTTACATCTTATTTTGTTGGTTAAAGATGATACAAGTTGTTAATCTTGAAGAACACTATGAATCAAGAACATGAATCATGAACATAAGCTTAAAAATCATGAGAATACATATTGTTTAAGTGTTGTTATGATATTTGATTGTTGATTGCTCATGTTAATGATGTTAATCATCATGTGATCTTGCTAGATGGAGATTAAAGACATAATCTAGGAAGATGAGACGATGATTATGTTGTAGATCAATAGATCATCCTTGTGTAAAGCATGAACTTGAAAGTATAAATTGTTTTTCTTGTAAAATGATGAGCAAAGTGAAAATAAAGTCTTGTAAATCTATGATTTCAAGAATGATTTTTCAAGAAACCAAGTTAAAAATACAAGATTTACTTAAGCTTGGTTCTTAAAGAGATTAACCATATTTTTAGTGGTTATTCAAGTGTAGAAATATATATTTAACAAGAAAAACTCAAGAAGAAACATTTTTAGAAAATTTATTTACAAGTTGTAAAGAACTAATTTATTCAATAATGATGTTTTTAAAAAAATAACCACACTTTAAAGGGTAACTAAGCTTACTAAACACACTAGTAAGTTACTACAAATGTTTATAAACTTTCAAGTTCATGAAGTAGTGATTAATGCTTGATTTTGGCAAATTGGTAAGTATTGGTTGATTTGTTGTTGATTGTGATGATTTATAAAAGAAAATGATATGCTTTGAAAGCATGGAAACCTCTATTTTTAAGGGGAAACTATGGCAAAAATTTTCTAAAAATTAAACACTTAGAAAAATATTTTTAAACAAATATTTACAAGTATATTTTAAACCATGAATTTTTATATAAAGTTTGCCATAATTTTTGTTACAAAAATTACAAATATTGGAGGTTGGTTTTTATAAATAAAAGTGACTAAATATGTATTTATGAAATATATATTAGAAGTCACAATGTGTGTGATTATTTGTATATTATGTGTATTAGTTATATTATTTTAGGACTTGAAATAATATAAATCACCAAAATACCAAAAATTACCATACCAAAATATTACCAAAATTCCAAGAAAATGAACATATAATTTATACCCAAAATATTGAACAACCGAACAAGGAATATAACTTACATAAATATTCCAGAAGAAAATTCATGAGTATATTTTGGACACCAAGAGAACAAAAATATGATTTTTACAATTATTACAAAATATATCATATTTTTTACAAGGAGAAAGTATATTATTTTTGGTAAATAAAAATATATATTCTTCTTGGAAATATTAGAAGATATATTATTTTTGGGTGAAAATATATATTTTCTTAAATAAACTTGAAACATATTATTTTTGGGTGAAAAATGGATTTATATATTTTCTAAGTTAGACTTGAAAATATATTATTTTTAAGGTTTATGTGAAAATACAATTATTTTTTCCAAGGGAAAAATTATAAATAATTATTCTATGCCATATTTCTTAAATGTATATTTTGAGAATATATGTTGATGTATTTTATTAGAAATATTATTCCGGAAAAGTTAATACAAAAATTAAGTATAAGATACTTAATAAACACAATAAAAATACGTATTCTCGTACATATAAATACACACCGGAATACGCTACCGAAACTTGGCAAAAATATGCAAGGATAAGAATACGAGTATGAATACACCCATCATTAGGGAAGATATACATGTACAAATACGTTATGTGACAAGTTAAAATATATTATTTTAACTAATATTCCAAAATTTAATAAATATAATTTAAGTTAAAATATTTATTATTTTAACAAATAATTATATACTTGGAATAACATTGATGACACAAAGAAACGTAACTCAAAAATACTAAATAAGACCAAGGTCAAGGCACGACCCACCCGTTTAATAAACTGTAGCACGTTTGTAGGTAGTCGTGCAATTGAGAAGAAGCTTTGGGTTATTTGATTGAAGAACGCAAGACAGTGAGTTCATGTCCCCCTTTTCTTTTAACTGTTTTTGTTTTATAACTTAGGGGGTGAAGTACATGTTACAAATTGTTTACAAACGATTACAAATGGTATGGTTAGCTAAGGAATGAACTATTAGATCAGGTGAATGGGTAGGCGCACTCTTAAGACCATTAATCCTCGTAGTAGGACCGAGGGACATGAGTGATAGATCTATTTGGGTGTAGCGAGCCCCGCCCATGAGCTCGCAGGATGGACCATGAGGTGACTATGTCTTACAGCCGGAAGCTCGGTACAAAATCTGCTAGGTTTGAGCCTTCCTGCACCATTTCACACATATTAATGTATTAGCTACACATTAATTGATCCGTTTCCTTGTTGCTTTCATACCAGTTTACAGAAACATACATACATACAGAAGTTTTACAAGGTTATTCATGCACACATACAAAACACATGAACTCGCTCAACTTTTATTGATGTTTTCAAACTACATGTATTTCAGGAAACTGAATATGGATCTGGCGGGCTATCAAGGGTTTTCAAGATGTGTCTTCAATAAATGATATCATCTAGCGTTGAAGGGTTTGGATCATGTATTATATCTTTGATAGGATACATGGTTCAAAGCCTCGTTTTGTTATGTATCTTTTGTGAAGTCTAGTAGGGAACTTAAAACAACGGATTGTTATGTAAACTTGAAGTCTTAGTTGGTGTTAAACAATGACGATTGTAATGTTTTGAAACTTAATTTATGGATGAACATCATGGTTTTATCATATAGATGTTTGTTATGGTTGAATGCAATGATATTAAGCAAGTCACACCTAATCACGCTTCCGCAAAAGTTAGGGTGTGACAGTTTGGTATCAGAGCCTCGATTGTAGCGAACTAGGATTCCTTCTCGAGTCTAGACTACAATCACTAGGGCTCTCTCACGAAAATATTTTTACAACATGTTTTCATTGCATATACTCACAACGCCCAGATCCATGGAACAAGTGTTTTACAAAAAGGAAAGACAAGAAACACGATTGCAAGGTCACATTGGTGGTTTAGTCTGCATAAGGTAGACAAGGAAAGATAGAGAAAGTTTCATGAAGGACAATGTGAATACATGATTACATGATAAATTGCCTTTGTTTGCATATACTGGGCGTTAGTGGTTACTATATGTACATATGTTAGGATTACGACGATTCAAGCACACATGTCATCCTCAGAGAGTGGGTTATCGGATACACGCGACCCGATGGCAGTCGCATCAGACGATGAGGATATGCCCGCACCAGAGATATATACATCAGATACTGAGAGTGATCCTGACATGCTGTCCGAGGACGAGGACGATTTCTAGCCGTTCGCGCTACCAGACTTTGGTGATGATTTACCCTTGCTGATGGTTTCCCTGACGAGGATCCTTTTGTCATCCCTATTCCAGTCCATGATCACCTTATCATTGGTCATCCCGGTGGTTAGCACATCGTGGCTCCGATCCTCGATCCTGTTCCTCTTGTGGTCATTCCTTCAGAGGATTGGCCTTTCGACGACTTGTTTGATGATGACCTTGATTAGTTTGTTGATGGTCCTCCTGTCGACACCCAGGGTGATGGAGAGATAGATGAGGATGTTGTTGCTGTCCCACCTCCTGAGATTCCTGTCATTGAGGTATCTTATGGTTCCAGTTTGCACTCGGTTTCAGACTCCTTTGAGTCTGTGACATCTTAAGCTTTATAGACGACCGGATAGTAGCTCTTTACTACTGACTCAGACGATGACACCGCTATATCTGCCGCACTATCACCTGCTCGAGATCCCACACCTCCACACGACTCAGAGCCTGCTCCTGAGCTAGCTCCTGTTCCTTTTGGGTCAGCCTGATGTTGCACCTATTGATCTTGAGCCGATTCCTGATCCTGACCATGTTCCGTTTGAATTACCAGATATTGCACTCCCTATTCCTGACCCAGTACCTGCACCTGTTGATCTTCCTTTTTGCCGAGCCATTTTGTGACAACCCTCAAAATTACAGGTACTGTAATTAATTTTAATTACGTACTTAATGACTGTGCTTGATTACAACTGACAATTTAAACTGCTCTATGATATTTTTATATCATACATACACATGCATCATATTTTATACAGTCGCTCCATTTATTACACACAAGCTTGAGTAATAAACTTGATGCACAAAACACAGTTAACACACTGAACGGATAACTTAGAAACATGTTGACAATGCCAACACATAGCCAAACAATAGGTTGAGGGACCTATTTGACATTCTTTGAAACTTGCTAGAAAACATCGAGGACTAAAACCGTCGTTATTTGAAAGTATAAAGTTTAGGGACTAAATTGTTATTTTTGAAACTATATAAATACAAGGGTTAAAGTGCAATTACTTCAAACTATAAGTTTTGGGTTCTTTTTGTAAGTTTTGGAAACTTATTTTATAAAGAAATAAATATATAGTTTTGAAATAAAAGTTCAAGGTTCGTTTGGTCATTCTTTCAAACATAAACTCTAGGGACTAAAGTTGGCTTTCTTAAACTCATTTTAACTAAAGATCCTAACCTGGTTAACTTTCATATAAGGATTTCAAAATAAAAGTTAACCTAGTTAACTATATGAGTTAACTGTTATAAGGACCAATTTTGTACAAATGAAACTATAGGGACCAAAGTGTAAATTCCCAAAAATCGGTTTAAAAAGGGGGGGGGTCTCCTGGGTGAGAACCGGCCCCTGTCGGATTCGAACTCGTGACCTCTCAGTTGTAACACGAACGACTTAACCAGTTTATCCTCTGTTCAGAGCTATTAATATTTAGAACTTTAATTCATATATACACACATTAGGATTTTAATATTATTATTAATTAAATACAGAAATTAAAAAGGGTTTTAAACCCAAAGAACCGGCCACAAAACGGATTCGAACCCGCGTCGACCCGGAACCACACAAGGCGGACCAACCGGCTGGTCTAGCCAACCACATGTACTTCATTTGAGATTGTATAATATATATTTATACATTAATTTCGAGCTGAATTATATAACCAGCATCGCAACTTACGGGTTTCAAACAAATCATCACCAAAATCGATCTATTCCACTTGTTTATTTGTTTAATCGATCTGAAATCATCACCCACTACTTCTCAACCACTTTTACAACCCGTTTTCCCACTAATTCGACACAACTAATTGCTTTTCGGTGATAATTGATTTTTTTTATAAAAAATTCAAAAACCAAACAATCCCACTAATTATTGTTGGATCTGAGATCTAATATGATCTGTATTTAAGTTCTGTAATCCCCATTAAGCTCCTACACCTCTCACAAAACCCATTAACATCGAAAACACTTCTGTTCATTGATGTGTGTAAAATGCAACATATAAATTACATCAAATGAGGCATAAAACTAACCCTTTTTTAGTGCTAATATTGGAAAAAGAGTGTTTTTGTCTTCCTTTTGTATTTTCAGGATTAAATGAGCTCAAAAACGCAAAAGAAGCAAAAAGACAGCTAAATCCAACATAAATACAAGAAAAGGAACATTAGTGGACTGCCCGAACCCTCAACGGCACCTTCCAAAGCAAAATAGAGAAAACAGAAGACTGAACACGCCCCGTGCTCAGCCAGCACGGGGCCGTGCCCAAGAAGCAGCAGAAAAGACAAACCTATAGAAACTTCTATTGCCCATCACGGGGCCGTGCTCAGCGGACACGGGGGCGTGTCGAAAGTACAGCAGGCGCATTTATTGTAATTGCGAATTACAATTAATGAGGAGAGAGAGTGTCAGACGGACACGGGGCCGTGCCCAGCGGACACGGGGCCGTGTCCAGCTCTCTGTTCAGCCTATAAATAGGAGTGCTTGGATTCATTTCATCTCATCCCTTGGCACACCACCTCTCTCACACTTCATCCACCACCCACCACCATCACAACACCATCATCCACCACCATCATCCATTGTCCATCGTAGAGTGTGTGAGTCGTCTCGGGATCCAAGATTGATCGTAAGAGTTCTTGACAATCAAGGCCATGTTTGCCTAAGTCTCTTACATCACTTGGTGAAGACAAAGTGTCTAGTATAATACTTTTTATTTCTAATCTTTTGCACTTTTTATTTGGTTTTGTATTAATGACTTTAATAACTAGTTACTTATGTTGAAGGTGATCTTTCCTTATCGTTTGTCCGTGGTGTCTTGGCATTATTTTACTGTCTATATAAAATAAAGGATTTTCACCATTCATATCTCCACGGTCTATATGGAGGTATGTTGGCTACCTGGTCGGGGGTTAAGGGAACGGTTTGGTAAAGGTCTTGCCATTGTTCAGCGTTTAGAGGTCCTGCAATGGACCTGGGTCAAATTTAGTAGGACCTCCTTCAATACTTCACGGTATTGGATGGCGGGGGTCCAAACTCTTTGATCCCCTCATAAGTTAACTACTATTAATACTATAACCCGGCTATTTAGGACTGTATCCCTGCTGACTCAGACTACTTAGCCGAGGGTAACGTCACCGCCAAAAGCGGGGCCTACCACAATACTGCATTAATAACTTAATTCATTATCTTCCAATAATCCACCCTTTTAGGATTGTATCCTTGCTGACTCAAACTACTGGGGTGAGGGTAACGTCACCTTCAAAAGAGGGGCCTACTACAATAACTAAGATAATCTCTTAATTATGTGCAAAAGTGCGGAAATAATCAAAGGTTATACTAGATACGAGTCGGAACCAAGTGATTCATCTTGTCTATCTGTTTTTCTTTTATTTTTATTTTCAGCATTTTAGTTAGTTTTTATTTTTCTTAGTTTAAAACATTTTTCTAAACTTTTATTTTGATTAGACGTTGAGGATAAACCGGTACTAAAAGCTCTTGTGTCCTTGGACGACCTCGGTATCTTGCCAACACTATACTACACTCAACGATGGGTGCACATGCCCATATGTGTGTTTAGTGTTAGTGAAATATCGTGTTTTATAAATTTAAAACTTGGCAAAAATAAGTGTTAAAAAGGGCTTAAAATATACACCTAATATAAGTAACACTTCGCACGCATCATTCATTGTTTGCATTTTCGCCGGAAAACCGAACTCGCCGGATTTGATCGAACACACACATCCGATCGTTATCGGATCAATTTTTCCTCGATTAATTGGTATGTTACTGTTTATTCATGGTTCATGTAAATTTAATTAGGTTATAATCGTGTTTTGAATCGAAATCGGATCGGGTTGACTTTCGTTGACCAGTTTTGAGGAAGAAGATGAATAGTAGTTTTATTTAACATATTTTTCAATAATTCATATTAAATTGATTTTAATCAGTTTAAGTCCGAAAATTTTATCTGATATACTTTATCTACTGATTCATTTATTAAAAATATTATGTTAGTCAAAATATTTATAAAACTAATTTTTACAATATTAAAACAGTTTATTACTAAATAATTCCTAATAAATCGATTTTTAGGAATTAAAATCTAAAATTTTCAGATAAATTACTTCAAATACTGATCTTTACATAAATAATTTTGTTACTCACATTTTATATAAATTTGATATTTATATAAATAAATCAGTATTTATACTTATTTATATAGTTTAATTTAATGCAATTAAATTATATAACTATATAATTTTGATCCAAAATTATTCTTATGACAAAAGATACATTATTCTGAGTTTATATAATTTTAGAATCTGAATTTTTATTATGTTTAATTATTTAGATAATTAAACTTATATAAACTTATTTATTGTTATCATAATCATTTTAATTCATTTTATTTATTTAAAATGATTCAAAGGCCATAATAATTATTTTAAATCAGTAATATTCAAGTTCAAATAATTAAAAATGTGATTTTAATTATTCTGATTTAAATTAATTATTTTTGATAATTAGTTATATAATTATCACATTATTTCTTTTAGACAAAACACTACCGAATCCTATAGATTTAGGATCTCCGCTCATTCGATTAAACATTATTGTTGATACATATTCCATATTATTGCATGTTCAATCAATTAGAGTGACGTGGAATATTATTCCCAAGAACTCTCACATTAGCATATTTATTTGGATTTACTCAAAATCAAGGTGAGTTCATGTCCCCCTTTTTCTCTTAACAGTTTTCAGTTTTATACTTCGGGGGTGGAATACATGTTACAATTATTACAGACATTTTATACATGGTATGGTTAGCTTAAGGAGGGTTTACTACTTAGATCATGTGAGTGGGTAGGTGGAACTTAAGGCCATTAATCCTCGTTGTAGGACCGAGGGTCATGAGCGGTAGATCTATTTGGGTGTAGCGAGCCCAGCTCCTGAGTCCACAGTACGGACCATGGGGTGACTTTGAGCCCGACGCACAAATTTGCTAGGTTTGAGTCTTCCTACTGCATTTCACACATATCAATGGCCTTGCAAACCATTGGTGATCTCTTTATTTCCTAATTGCTACATACCAGGGACTTTCATACACTGTTTACAAAGGATTATACATACATCGTTACAAAGGGACATTTATACACACAAGACATATTTTAAAGGCTTATAAACACAGACTTACACATGAACTCGCTCAACCTTTTGTTGATTTTTCAAACTACATGTATTTCAGGGAACTAGCAGGATCTGGCAGGGTATGCATGTGTCTAGCTGCGTTGGATAAATAGATGTTATCCAAAGTTGTGAAGTTTGAGAAGTGTAACCTATTCCTGGACGGGTTACATATCTCTAAACCTCGTCTTATTTAAAGTCTTTTGGTGTCCTATGAAAATGTTTTAAATAATTTGTGGTTTGTAATGTCGATGTTTCTAAACAATGATATTGTGGTATTTTCTCACTATTTTTAATTGATGAACATCTCGTATTTTTATCATATAGCATTGTTGTGATTGTTGCTATGGTATTAAGAAGTCACACCAAATAAACCCACGCTTCCGCTGATACCAGGGTGTGACACATTTATTCCTCCACCCGTACCCGCTAATGTTGCTCATCTCCCTCCTGTAGAGTCCAATGTCCATCACACTGATTTGCCGATTGTTTTCCTTCAGGATATCCTTGCACCCCGTCCAGGGGAAGGTACTTCAGGTCAGCACCCGCGTGACGATCCTTTTGCTTCAGCAGCTTTTCCACAGATCCCTCAGGCTACACCATTTGCTCCCTTCACTTCTTCATCGTTGTACAAGCCATTCCGATGGTTCCCACCAAACACTATGACAATCTCAGACCCCTATCATCCCTCACATTATGGAGGCTACACACGGGATGAGTTGCTCCTGTCACTTCAGCTACAGTTTGAGGTTATGAGTCGTAGAGTTTTGGAGCTTGAGCTGACACCACGTCCTCCACCCTGTCTATGTAAGTATATACTTTTAATCCTCCACATTCATCACTTTCTCCTTTTGCACTCGCATCTGCTGCTCTTACACCTTCTCTAGGTTTTGATGCTCATTTCTTTACTATCGAGCAACAGATCAGTTACTTGTTTCGCCGTGTATACGAGCTCGAGGAGGAGCTCGCACATGTTTGCAGTTTGCTTATCTTCCCTACTCCACCTCCGCCATCACTACAGTAGGTTTTTGGTCTTATAAAGATACATTACCTTTGATGAGAGCACTACTATTGAGCCGAGATTGTCAAGACTTTTGAAGACCCCTTATTTGACTATGTGATTTTAGTATATTGACATACTTATTGGGCAAGGGTAGTGTGACCCTATGTCCCTCTTGATGTGATACACTTTGTAAACAATGTAACTGTGGTCGGTAATTAATGAAAGCTCAGTCGTCATGTACTCACTAAACGCCTTGTTGATTTACATGTTGTGCTATGATTATCTTATTGTGTGATTGCTTGCTATGATGAGTGCTTATATATACACGTACATACGACCTTTGGACGACTATTTACTTACTTGGCGAATAAGACCTGACCTATCCGATCTTCTTCTTAGAAGATGTCGCCTCGAAGGAACACCGATACCAACAACCCTCTGCCGACGACAGAGGCGGAATTACAAGAGCGCATCTCACAGGCCATCGCACAGCACGAGGCCCTTCGCTCCGAACACATTGGAGGTACCTCAGGAAATAACCCACCCAACGGTAATGTTTAGTCACTTAAGACACATTACAAAACGTTTGGACATTTCCAAGTGTGCTTTGCTAATGCCTTATGTGAATGATGTTGCTTATGTCGCAGGCTGCACCTACAAGCATTTCTTGGGCTGCAAGCCCTGGATTTCGACGGCACTAGGGGTGCCGTAGCTTTTGTGCGTTGGGTTGAGAAGACGGATTCTGTTTTGCGATTGAGCAAATGTACTCCAGGGAAACAAGTCACGTACATATCTGGACTGTTTCTAGATGGGGCTCTGTCATGGTGGAACCTTCAGGTTCAGACGTTGGGTGAGACTGCTGCGTATGCCTTAACGTGGGACGAACTGAAAGAGCTGATGCGTAAGAAGTATTGTTCGAGGGCAGAAATCCAAAAGTTGGAAACTGAATTTTGGAACTTGAAAATGGAAGGCTCGAAGATAGATGAGTATGTGCAAAGGTTTCATGATTTGTCTAGGGTGGTTCCTTATTTGGTGGAGCCAGAGTCTAAGAGGATCAAATGCTTCATCTGGGGGTTGGCACCTCAGATTCTAAGCATGGTGACAACATCAAAGCCTCCAAGGATTACTGATGCTATTGACTTAAGTGTGGCGCTCACTGAAGAAGCGGTTAGACTGGGAAAATTTTCAATCTCTGAGGAGAAGAAGGAGACTCACGTGGAGCCATCTAGAGATAACAAGAAAAAGTTCGCAAATTTCAAGAAAGATACTCGGGCGAATAACAACAACAATGCCAAAAAGGGAAAAGAGTGCATGGGTATCCTACCTAAGTGCGACAATTGTCGACGTCATCATACTGGGCGATGTAGATATGGAAAATGTGATAACTGTGGCAAAGTGGGGCATGTCAAGGAGACGTGTTGGCATGGTACTGGACGTGGAAATGGAGGTCAAGATGGTAGCGAAAATCACGGAGGAAACAACGACAACAACAACTATCAAGGCGGAAATGGTGATGATCAAGGACATGGTCAAGGTTGTTTTAACTGTGGAGACATAGGGCATTTCAGGAAGTATTGCCCTAAAAACAATCAGGCACGTGGAAGAGTGCTCCACATCGGAGCTAGGGAAGCATGCTAGGATCCAAACGTGGTTATCGATACGTCCCCTGTTAGTCAACGTTATGCATCTGTGCTGTTTACTACTGGTGCCGATTTTAGCTTCATATCTCTAGAGTTTAAGAATATACTTGGTTTAGTAGCGAGTAAGTTAGATATCCCATATTCGATAGAACTAGCTAATGGGAAGCTAGTAGAAGCCAAAGGAGTGATTAGAGGCTGTATTATAGAGCTTGGAGAGCGTGAGTTTTTGATAGATCTTCTGCCAGTTGAATTGGGAAGCTTCGACGTCGTAGTTAGGATGGATTGGTTATCGAGTAATCGTACAGAGATTGTATGCCATCAGAAGGTCATCCTCATCCCGATGGCGAATGAAGAGACGATCGTGATTCATGGGGAGAAGTAGGATACGCCCCTACGGATTATTAGTTGTTTGAAGGCACAGAAGTTTTTGCGCAAAGGATGTGTTGCCTTCTCAGCTCATGTCGTGGATAAAGAGGCCAAAGAACCGAAGCTCGAAGATATCCCTGTGGTAAGGGAATATCCTGAAGTCTTCCCTGAAGACTTGCCGGGATTACCTCCTCAACGACAAGTCGAGTTCCACATTGACTTGGTTCCAGTCGCCGCGCCTGTAGCTAAGACACCTTATCGACTTGCGCCTTCAGAGATGCAAGAGTTGTCAACGCAGCTTCAGGAGTTGTTAGGTAAGGGATTTATAAGGCCAAGCTTCTTGCCTTGGGGAGCTCCAGTTCTGTTCGTCAAGAAGAAAGGCGGTGGTTTCGAATGAGTATCGACTACCAAGAGCTGAACAAGCCAACCATCAAGAATCGGTATCCCATGCCGAGGATTAACGATTTATTTAACCAACTGCACGGATCCAACTACTATTCTAAGATTGATCGTTGATCGAGTATCTTTAGCTGCGAATTCAGGAAGAAAGTATACCGAAGAACACAGAGTCAAAAATTTGTTTTTAGATATGCACTAATGTTGTGTTTATACACGGTACACAAAACAGTTACACACAGAATACAACACTTTGAGGGTTTACGAAACATGCATTTAGGACCTTCGGGAACTTATGTCAAAATTCATTAAAGGTCACCACGTAAGAACCACGTCTATTAGCTCGGGCTAACGCCGTTATCGTGTCACATATGCTATTTTAGTTAGCCGAACAGGTAGAGTACTTAAACTTCTTTTATTGGAATTCGCACTTTTGCATCTAGCGAGTAGATCTTCACATCCCTATTCCTCTTAATGGTCCTTGTATCACGATCATTTCTTCATTATAGCGAATACTCATTGCTCCATTTCTTGAAAATTTATAAGTTACGCATGCATCATTTGTTATGCATGTGGTCTCGTTTCGAATAAGCGCTTCATCAAGGTTCAAATATTATTTCGCTGAATCTACTTATTGAATTGTGATTCGAATAACCCACACTATTGTAAAGATTGGCTCCTTTGTTATCAAGTCAACACACTTTCTTGAAACTTCTTTTCCTTCCAAGTTACATACATGGTTTATCTTTGTAACCATGCCGGAATTCCCTTGTCGATACATACGCTTATTATCGGATTGCGCTGAAACCAAGTTCAATTGCTTGAACTTGTCTATTTCACACATTCAATTCAAGACACCATGTGATGTATTGAAAGCATCATATTCAAATTCATTTTAGCAAGCATTTCATTTGTTCCGAGTCATAGTAAACTTGTTTGGTCTACGGCTCCATTAGGTCGTCTGTTGGTTCCAACACCTTGTGGTGGTGTCTCATTAATTTGAAGCCTGCGCTAATCTCGTTAAAACATATCATGCACGGATTTAATCATTTAATCATTTGCTTGCTCTAAATTGTGTGTTAAGGCAATGGTACACAAATTCATTTTTATATCCCAGTGTACCTCCTAACGATTCTTTCATTATCGATCGAATGCCTTGCAGTATTTATTGCTTTTTCATCTTCGATCGGAAACAATAGTTCTTTGGTGTTCTATATTCAATTGAAAACCTTATAACGTTGTTTAAATTAAATCTTCAGATTTGTTTCAGCGCGCTTTCATTTGATTTCAAACACGGTGAACTTGTTCGGTCACCGCTATTATTGAATTATGTCATTACGACACCTTGTGGTGTCGGTATAAACTTGTTGCTTGTGCTAATCATGGTCAACCGTTTCGCACGAAACTACACATACTTTTGTTTGACTTGTCATTTAAACATTCTTAATGAAACTACGAATTAAGACAATGATACACCAGATTCTGTTGTATTTCATTTCGGTGTATTCTCGCAATTCAATAATGTCAACACACTAATTTTATCCATTTATTTGTTTGAAAGTTGACGGAAGGTTTTCATGTTACTATTACATTTGAGCTTGCTGATTCTAAGTTCATCTACCGGAATGTTATTGTTTCTAGAACTCATTTGCATATTGTGAACGATCGTTTGGAATTCTATTTGTCGAAACTCCTCTTTTGCTGAACCCCTATCAACTAAGTTACACTCGATTATACATCTATACGTCTCGTATCCTTTGACATCAAATTCTGAAACACATACCTTTTAACCGTTGGGTTCTTAATGTTGTAATATGCCCTTGGGTTTACCTGACTCGAGTAAGTCTTGATTCGGTTTCGTGGTTAATCACCTTGGTATTTTTCATATCCATCTACACATAACGTAACCCTAAGGAGTTAATGTAGTGTAAATTTTGAGGAAGAAATTTTCTTAATAGGGGGAGAATGTGACAATTGTCAAATTTGCATGTATCCGTACAATTATTAAACAATGATTAGTGCTTAATGACTGTGCTGAATTACAATTAATGACTTGAATTGATTTCTGATTATTGCTATCATACATACATGTGCATCACATATTGCTTAATGTCATATCATTATTGCATGCAAACTTTATTGATTCAAATGATGCACGAAACAAAGGTAGCACAGTTATCAGACAAATCAGAAAAATGCTGACGGAATTCAGTACATAGACAGACATGGTATTGAGACACAAAATGTGTCAGAAACCAAGAGTTTCACTAGTATAGTGTGTAGGAAAGTAAGGATCGTAAAACTGCCTTCCTAGTGATAGTTTAAGTGCCGGAAAGTGCCTAAAACTCACATAAACTGCAGAATTCTGCAGAAATCAGCAAAATTCAGCATTTAAACAAACTAATATCATGCAGAAATATGGTTAAATGGTCCTGAATGCATTCCTAAGTGTCGGGAATCAACACTGTCACAAAAGGTAACATAAAGCACACTAAACTGCGTAGTTTAGCACCTTAATGAACTGGTAACCAACCGAACAACCGGACACTACTCGAAACATCAAATTTTCACTAGAAGCATTGTTTTAACATTACCAAGCTAGTTATGGTCCCCGAACATCACAACACACTATATAAACACCTAATAACTAAATAACCTAACTAAACACTTGGATTGTAACCATAATCTAACTATAACATTGCAACCTAGTCTAGACCCCCCCCCCACTACTTACGGCCATAATGTGGCCCCCACCCATAGATTTTATTTGTTTATTTTAATGGATATTGTCTCCACTTTTTGAGCATATTATACAATAGGTAATCTAGTGTTGAAGTGTTATAAGAATTAACCAAAGAACTTAACCTCCACATTTCACCAACACCATTCTTCTTCTTCCTTCCCTTCACCTACGACCAAAAACACACCACACACCACCACCATTTTTCATTCAAGCTCCATCCATTCTTTTGATATCCAAAGGTGTAAGAACCAACATAAGGAAGCTAGGAACTCTTGGAAGTTGAAGGACCTCTCATACAAGCTTTTAACCACTTCATCTTCATCTTGTGATCATCCTTAGCCTTGAGCTAGAAGTAAGATCATTCTACACCTTATTTTACATCTTATTTTGTTGGTTAAAAGATGATACAAGTTGTTAATCTTGAAGAACACTATGAATCAAGAACATGAATCATGAACGTAAGCTTAAAAATCATGAGAATACATATTGTTTAAGTGTTGCTATGCTATTTGATTGTTGATTGCTCATGTTAATGATGTTAATTATCATCTGATCTTGCTAGATGGAGATTAAAGACATAATCTAGCAAAATGAGAGGATGATTATGTTGTAGATCAATAGATCATCCTTGTGTAAAGCATGAACTTGAAAGTATAAATTGTTTTTCTTGTAAAATGATGAGCAAAGTGAAAATAAAGTCTTGTAAATCTATGATTTAAAGAATGATTTTTTCAAGAAACCAAGTTAAAAATACAAGATTTACTTAAGCTTGGTTCTTAAAGAGATTAACCATATTTTGAGTGGTTATTCAAGTGTAGAAATATATATTTAACAAGAAAAACTCAAGAAGAAACATTTTTAGAAAATTTATTTACAAGTTGTAAAGAACTAATTTCTTCAATAATGATGTTTTTAAATAAATAACCACACTTTAAAGGGTAACTAAGCTTACTAAACACACTAGTAAGTTAATACAAATTTTTATAAACTTTCAAGTTAATGATGTAGTGATTAATGCTTGATTTTAGCAAATTGGTAAGTATTGGTTGATTTGTTGTTGATTGTGATGATTTATAAAAGAAAATGATATGCTTTGAAAGCATGGAAACCTCCATTTTTAAGAGAAAACTACGGCAAAAGTTTTCTAAAAATTAAACACTTAGAAAAATATTTTTTAAACAAATATTTACAAGTATATTTTAAACCATGAATTTTTATATAAAGTTTGCCATAATTTTTGTTACAAAAATTATAAATATTGGAGGTTGGTTTTTATAAATAAAAGTGACTAAATATGTATTTAGGAAATATATATTTAGAAGTCACCATGTGTGTGATTATTTGTATATTATGTGTATTAGTTATATTATTTTAGGACTTGCAATAATATAACTCACCAAAATACCAAAAATTACCATACCTAAATTCCAAGAAAATGAACATATAATTTATACCCAAAATATTGAACAACCGAACAAGGAATATAACTTACATAAATATTCCAGGAGTAAATTCATGATTATATTTTGGACAACAAGAGAACAAAAATATGATTTTTACAATTATTACAAAAATATATCATATTTTTTGACACGGAGAAAGTATATTTTTTTGGTAAATAAAAATATATATTCTTCTTGGAAATATTAGAAGATATATTATTTTTGGGAGAAAATATATATTTTCTTAAATAAACTTGAAACATATTATTTTTGGGTGAAAAATGGATTTATATATTTTCTAATTTAGACTTGAAAATATATTATTTTTAAGGTTTATGTGAAAATACAATTATTTTTTCCAAGGGAAAAATTATAAATAATTATTCTATGTCATATTTCTTAAATATATATTTTTAGAATATATGTTGATGTATTTTATTAGAAATATTATTCCGGAAAAGTTAATACAAAAATTAAGTATAAGATACTTAATAAACACAATAAAAATAAGTATTCTCGTACGTATAAATACACACCGGAATACACTACCGAAACTTGGCAAAAATACGCAAGGATAAGAATACGAGTATGAATACACCCATCCTTGGGGAAGATATACATGTACAAATACGTTATGTGACAAGTTAAAATATATTATTTTAACTAATATTCCAAAATTTAATAAATATAATTTAAGTTAAAATATTTATTATTTTAACAATAATTATATACTTGGAATAACATTGATGAAACAAAGAAACGTAACTCAAAAATACTAAATAATACCAAGGTCAAGGCAAGACCCACCCGTCTAATAAACCGTAGCACGTTTATAGGTAGTCGTGCAATTAAGAAGAAGCTTTGGGTTATTTGATTGAAGAACGCAAGACAGTGAGTTCATGTCCCCCTTTTCTTTTAACTGTTTTCGTTTTATAACTTCGGGGGTGAAGTACATGTTACAAATTGTATAAAACGATTACAAATGGTATGGTTAGCTAAGGAATGAACTATTAGATCAGGTGAATGGGTAGGCGCACTCTTAAGACCATTAATCCTCATAGTAGGACCGGGGGACATGAGTGATAGATCTATTTGGGTGTAGCGAGCCCCGCCCATGAGCCCGCAGGATGGACCATGAGGTGACTATGTCTTACAGCCGGAAGCCCGGTACAAAATCTGCTAGGTTTGAGCCTTCCTGCACCATTTCACACATATTAATGTATTAGCTACACATTAATTGATCTATTTCCTTGTTGCTTTCATACCAGTTTACAGAAATATACATACATACAGAAGTTTTACAAGGTTATTCATGCACACATACAAAACACATGAACTCGCTCAACTTTTGTTGATGTTTTCAAACTACATGTATTTCAGGAAACTGAATATGGACCTGGCGGGCTATCAAGGGTTTTCAAGATGTGTCTTCAATAAATGATGTCATCCAGCGTTGAAGGGTTTGGATCATGTATTATATCTTTGATATGATACATGGTTCAAAGCCTCGTTTTGTTAAGTATCGTTTGTGAAGTCCAGTAGGGAACTTAAAACAATGGGTTGTTATGTAAACTTGAAGTCTTAGTTGGTGTTAAACAATGACGATTATAATGTTTTGAAACTTAATTTATGGATGAACATCATGGTTTTATCATATAGATGTTTGTTATGGTTGAATGCAATGATATTAAGCAAGCCACACCTAATCACGCTTCCGCAAAAGTCAGGGTGTGACATGAATATATCCTTTCTCATAAGCATCTCGAATTGCGTGAATGCGAATCTCGATATGCTTTGTTCTGGAGTGGTAGATGGGATTCTTCACAATTCCCAGACACGCCTCATTGTCGATGAATATAGGAGTCTTCATGATGTTGATTCCATAACCATGTTTCTTTGTATTAAAATGTCCAAAATGACTACTTAATCACTGATTAACAAAAACCTATTGATTAAACACACCAAATCAAGCCATTTTAATCCCAAAAATTTGAAAACCTTGAAACTTTTGAAAAACCTTCAAAACTTGAAGAATCTTAACAAAAACACAACAATCAAGAGCACTAAGGCTCTGATACCAAATTTTAGATCCCAATATCAATCCGGATTACAGTGGTTGATTGTTTTAGTCCAAAAAACCTATTGATTAGGTATTTGAACTAGAGAAAATTAAGAGAAATCAAAGGATGAAGATGAAGCTTATGGTTTGGTGATTACAACAAGTGTTGTATTGATTCCAATCAAGTAAATAAACTATTAAGCACCTGGAAATTTGATTAAACACAATCACAATGATCAAAGAGCAACAACACAATGTTTTTCACTAAAAACTAGCCAAAAGCTTGGGCTAGGGTTTCATTGCATACATATATATAGATACTGACTTGCCAGCATATTTATAAATACGATGGCACATTAAATACGCCATGTCAGTCTTACAAGTTACAAAATATTACAACTTTGACCCCTAGACTTCTATAAAGCTACAAAAACATAACAAAACCAATCCAGAACAAGTATCAACGAAATCTTACATGGTCTAACAAAAATTGCTTGGTATTAAACATATTGCCATTTACAAAACATTTTTGTCACAAGTTTTATTATCAAAACAATGTATTGCAATACTAAACTTTTTTGCCATATATTGGCTTCAAAAATCTATTTTCATTCGATAACTCACGTAGTTATCAAAGCATTACAATACCAAACCTTTTTGCTATTAATTTGGCCAACAAAACCTATGTCATTCACCGACTTTATTGTTGACCTTTTATTTTAACATAGGTTTCAGGTATTGACATTTCAAGTATGCTACACATAGGAACGCACTCGGGCCTTAGATTGCTTCTAAAGGTAAAAACAATTACTTGTACTCTTTGTGTTGTAAAATAATATTAACATAATGAAACTTTTAGTACCATGTGTTGTGAGCAATTTGTAACGTGACTCCCTGACGATTCCGCCCGAGTTGTTTTTTAGTGGTCATGGTGTTACAAATAAGGCTATACTTTGTTAACTACGCTGAGGTTTTGATCTTGTGATTATCGTTAAAGTTTGAGTTGGGTTTATACACTAATATGGATTAGATTCTGTGAAATTAGGGGTTAGAATCAGAAGGCTTAAAAACTATAAGAGTAAACTTTCGTTTTACTCCCTGTGGTTTGATCACTTTAACGGTTTTGCCCTAAACCTTTAAAAATAGCCATTTTCCTCCAATAGTTTGCTATGGTTTTTCCCTTTTGCTCCCCGCCTCTAACTCCATCCAAATTGTCTGTTTTTCCATTTTGCTCAGGGAGAAAAATGGAAAAACCATAGCAAACTATTGAAGGAAAATGGCTATTTTTAAAGGTTTGGGGCAAAATTGTTAAAGTGACCAAACCACAGGGAGCAAAACGGAAGTTTACTCAAATTATAAATTCACTGATAAAGTAGATGCTTAATTATCAAAAGACTCAGACTATAAACTTACTTTTAATCAAGAGGCTTGTAACATCTGTGCTTGTAATCATTATGAACAGTACCATTATCAATAAAACAATGTCATTTGATCCCAATGTTTGTTTGGTTATGTTTTACATTTTTCATGTTTTGACTTTTATTCAATTTCAAACTCTATATCACTTTCTAGAGAGTTATACGCAAACTGGTGCGTAAATGTAGCCAGTTTAATGCGACAAATACTCCGGAACATCAACATATACTTAACATACCTTAAATAACCCTTACATAACTTAGAAATAAGTTTTGAAGGCTTTGGTATGGCAAAAACAAGTTAATTCGCTTACAGGGACTAAACTTGACAAACTGCGAAAGTATGCCAATTTGAACTGTAACGAACATTCCGGAACATGACCATAAGTTAAACATACCATAAATATCCTTTACATATCTTAGAAATAGGCTTTGAGGGGTTCGGTATGCTAAAATAAACTTTTGGGGTCATTCAGGGACTAAAAGCGTCAAAAAGTGCACAAGTTTGCATTTTCGCGCATAACTTACGTTCTGAATACATCCGGACATCCAAAAATTTATGTAAGCACTAAAATATTTTATTTTAGTGTTTGGCATAAGAAAAATCCATTCGTCACGCCATTTGGATCATTTTTCGCGCTTATGCGCATTCCGTCGTAATTAACCGAACAACGTAACCGTACGGCTAAACGAACCAACACCCGAGATATTTTTGAACACATTTTAAGTTCCCTATACTTTAACTTCATTTTAGAGCTTTGAAATGGGGTTAACGGGGCTTAAACGTGTCAAAAAAAACGCATCGAAAACCAAGTTTTGAGGTTGCAGGGACTGAAACTGTAAATCTGCCAAATTAGGTCCGTAAGTAGGGGCCAGATGCAGCAAAACGTTTTTTTCAGCTGTTAACATCCCTTAACACTCTCCAAAGGCCAAGTGCCAAGTGTCAAACTCTTATGGTGGATGGCAAATGAGTTACCACAACTTTCCAACAAGTGTACGGCTTAGATCGTGCCCCCTTTTCCAAGAAATGATCCTAACGGTGAACCAAAAACTATAAATACCCACCTCCACCCTTCACTTTTCCTCACAAGAATCTGATCTAATGTGCTCTAAGTTGAAACCTTTGTTTCATACCTGAGCTATTTTGATCTAGATTAGCATTCGGGGACCCTTCGTAAGTGTTCCTTCGTTCTTTTGTTGCTTTTCGAGTCCGAAAGTCAAACTTTGTTTGACTTTCTGCATTGACCAGTTTATGGTCAATGCGAAGTTCGTTTGAACTTCGCAACGTGATTGTAATCACGATGGTTATAGTCCCTTGGGACTATGCCTACTGATTACCACGTTGTCTAGGGTCGTAAGGGTAAGCGATCTGATAAATCGCTTATACCTTCGAACCCGACCCATTTGGTCGATCATTAGGATCCGACCAAACACATTAGGTGACCATAGTATATAGGGAATAACCTTCCGAGGTTATACCTTATGGTCACGACGTTTAAGTAGTTGTATGATAGGTAGTTTATATGCCTTAGGTAAATTACCAAAATACCCCTTTGATGCCAAAATTCATTTTAAACATATGTAACATACCTTTTGACATCTAAACTGATTTGAAAACAATATTAGACATGTTAAGGCATATGTTACTTGTCATAGGACTAGTTAGGCGGTCCGAACGCGTTTTACGCGAACGACGCGTTAAAGTAGCATAAGCTTCCTAAACGGGTCGTAATGGGTCGTAAGCACTTAGGCTAGGTTTCATTTAGTATGTAGGCTTTGTTAAACCATACTACATGAGTTCCCATACTCATTTGGTTTACGAGCCCTCATTCTATCCGATCTAGGTCCGGTTTATTAACATAGTTACCTATATTAGGTGCCGTTTGATTCCGAGATCTCTAGCATTGCTTGGTGGTTATCTTAGGACTTCTGAGCAATCTCAAGTGAGTACATAGACCCCTCTTTTACTGTTTTCCAAACATTTTGGGGTGAAACACATGTGCCTACTTGTTACTTTCATGCTTTTCATGCTTTCATATCATATGCCTGCTATGTTCGTTAGTACATGATTTCATTACATTTCATGCTATGTATGCCCATTGTGTGCGTACTTAGTACATTGTTTTACATTACATTTCATGCTATGTATGCCCATTGTGTGCGTACTTAGTACATTTTTTTACATTAAATTTCATGCTATGTATGCCCATTGTGTGCGTACTTAGTACATTGTTTTACATTACATTTCATGCTATATATGCCCATTGTTTGCATACTTAGTACATTGTTTTACATTACATTTCATGCTATATATGCCCATTGTGTGCATACTTAGTACAATTGTTTACATCACATGCTTTCATTTTGGTATAACATTTGGTTTGTTTAACATGGAACAATACATTCATTAACATTAGCTACGCCGTTCGTTAGTAGGTAGTGGTACCATAGGAATTGACAACTCCCGTTCCTGAAATCCTAGGTTTGTTTGGATTGGAAGGAATGACCGAATTCGATACACATAACTTAGATAAACCTTTAATTTGTTTAAGGGTTTATCGCCACAGTCTCAAGGCTTGGATGTATGCATTTTCACAATACCGCATAAATGTTTGTATCAGTCTAGCATGCATTTGTTCCACAAAACATAACTTTGATTTAAACCATGTTTTACTTCAATACCTTGTTTTGTGCATTTTTACATATGGTTTAGTTGATATATTTCACTTACCATACATGATATTTTTGGGTACACATTACATGATCTACATTAAACATAAACATTTTGACATTGATATACACATTTAGGTGGTTTACATTGGACATAGACATTTCGATATGGTTTACACATTAACACATGACAATTCATTTACACATAAACAATTTACATTGGTGGTTGGTTTGAGTAAGTGATTTGAGTAACGAGGCGTGTGTAATATGATACAAGCATGGTGGATACGCCGCTGGTACTTCCTATATATAAGTGTTTGTATGACATTACATGTTGTAGCGTTACTTAAATCATTTCAATATTTGACATATTACGTTTTACATAAACAACTTATTTTCACAAGACATTGATTTACATAACAACTTATCCTATACAAACTCATTTTTCTTGGTTATTCATTTAACCTTACATTATTCTCTTATCTATACATATCATCGCTTTTTGAATGATTTACAAAACAAAACAACTTACAAGGTTCATGACTGACTGTTATTAAACATTTTTCTTAAACTTAAGTCATGAATCCTATTTTCATAAAACCTATGTATCTCACAGGCATTTTTATGCTGACGTACCTATTTTCACATGTGTTTTCAGGAGCTTTTCCATAGGATGATGATCATGACACTAGGGCGGACCTGTGCCTTAGAGACATAAAACGAAGATAGACTTAGTTTAATTATGTTTTGTACTCTTGTTTTTGTTTAAGACAATGTAACTCTTGTGTTGATAAATAAAATACAACTTTGAATGCCATGGTTATGAAACAATTAATTCTGTTACAACACTCCCCGAGGTTTTCCGCCACGTTTTGTATGTTATACGTGGTCGGGGTGTGACAAGGCTTAGTATCAGAAGGCTTAGAATTAGGAGGCCTGTTAAATCAGAACTATAGATTTACAAGGTGAGACATTCTCTTTTCTTCACGTTATGTGATACTTAAGTGTTTTCAAAACCCTAAATGTTTTCCAATTGTTACTTATATTAAAATGATCAAGTCTTTGTATTCTTACTGGGAAATTACTGCTGGTATGTGGGGTTTTGTATACATTACTTGATAAGCTTTGCTATTTTGTACAATAGGTTAGCCAAATAGTGATATGACCACAGTCACAGGAACTACCGAGTGACAAATACTATTAAAAGTGATTTCTTTACTATTGGAAAATGAGTTAGCTAATAGTAGTTTGGTAAGATATAAACAAATGTAAAAATCCTTAATACTGTAATTATAAGAAGATGTCATTTTATACAAATTAATGATCTCACCAGTATTTCCTGTTGATAAAATATTTTTCAACATGTTTCAGGTGATTACAGTAGATCTGAATAAGAGTTGTGATACGTCACCAAAAGGCCTAAGAAATGGCTTACTTTATCAATTAAATTAAAATGTTGTTTTATGTATTCGGGTTTATCCCAATTTGTTATAAATAAAATTTTCGGTGTTTCTAAACTCTGATATTTTTCCTAACTCACGGTCCTGATGAAATTTCTGATGCAATATTTTCAAAATAACCACCGGTACCACTTGAATGTTCATGACTCTCGTCTAGGGTGTGTATCACACCCCAAAAACGTCGCAGTGGAATTTAAAACGTAGTGGTGATGGAAGTTGGTGCCCATATCTATCTTGATATTTGATGCATTATATTGTTGGAAAATATTACTTATTTAAAACATAGATTTTCAACTTAGCGTTCCAAAACACGACATAACCACGACATGATAAAGTTTTCTTTGATCCTCACGGATCTTATTACATTTGTCCAAGAAAGTTTAAAAGTTAGTCCAACATATTTAAGTGACAAAACATGCATCAACAAACACAAGATACGCCATGATTCCCGAGGCCGAACTCAAGTACCTATAGAACACGTTTAAAATCAAGTGTCAACACAAAGGAAGGTGAGTTCACATATTCAAATTTAAACAATTTGATCCTAAGGAAAAACTTTCTGATTATGTGTTTATTGTAAAACATACATATAATTTTTAGAAAGTCCATTTATTTCCTTAATAAAATCCATGGGTCATCCGTCGTAAGTTTAAAAACCCGACATTAAGGCATTTTCCCAAGTTTTGTATATTAAATTCATAGCGTCAACGTTCGGACTCGTATGTTAGCTAGACAATACGAACTATATATTTACCATGCAGGGATAATCAATGCTAGACAATAACCAGAATTTAAATTCGTCGTTTGACTTGACACGGGGCGACCGGTCACGACATGGTTGTCAATCCGATAGATCTACCAACAATTCATCGCGTTCAATCACTTAATCGATTAAACGACATCATTGGCGCAGGGTCCATATTAAGACCATATATGATGTCTGCCTCACGTACAATATATATATATATATATATATATATATATATATATCCTACTAATATGACAAATTTAATATACGATGTTGTACGAATCTGTTGATACATGATGTCTAAAGCCTACGTCATAAGTCTAGGGTCTAAAAGTGTCAAGTATGTAAAGTGTAGGGGTCTGAATGTAAGTTTAAGTTAGTTTGATAGGGTTTCGCTTCAGGGTCATAATGTAAGCCTCAAGCGAAATCAAGTTATGAGATTTCGCTTGAGACATATTGAAGCGAAATCTTGTTGCCTATATATAGGCTAGTGTAGTTCTCATTTGGTACGCATTCTGAGAATTTGTAACGAAGTGCTGCCAGTTTTTCAAATGAATATATAACAGAGAACAAGTGTTAAAAGTGATTCAATTCTGTTTTCTACTCCTTTCTGTCTGATTCTAAGCTGTTTAGATGTTTCCGCCATCTAAATAGTGTAAACACATTCAAATTGACTCATTTAATCGGTCAAATCGATCCTACAATTGGTATCAGAGCCAGTTATGAGTGTGTTCACTTGAATCAGCTGGTTTTTACTCACAAAAATTGATTTCTGGACGAAAACACGGACAAAATGGACTAAGACTTTCACAGTGTGTGTAAAAGTGTGTTTTAACAAAGCCTTGAGTAATTCAGATTAAAACTCGGACTAAAATTGACAAAAATGACTTGAAAACCAGATTTCGCTTGAGCGAGCAGATTGATTGTTGGTATTTTTGAAGCGAAAACGTGGATTTCGCTTGAAATATTCTGGTTGCTT
The DNA here is from genome assembly GCA_030545235.1 of Helianthus tuberosus. NCBI lineage: Eukaryota > Viridiplantae > Streptophyta > Magnoliopsida > Asterales > Asteraceae > Helianthus > Helianthus tuberosus. The sequence goes on along the minus strand of CM060426.1, from coordinate 42,644,775 downwards.
GAAGCGAAATCGTATATTTCGCTTGAGGAGTCTGTATTTGGTTGAAAAGTTTGTTTGAAGCGAGACTATAGATTTCGCTTGAGATCTTGTTGTTTGAAGCGAAATCATATTGCATTTGAGTTGTGGGTTTCGCTTGAAATCTTCTGTGATTTCGCTTGAAGTTTAAGTGATTTCGCTTGAAGATTACTGATAGTCCATAGTGTTCGTGAACTTGTTCGATAATCTGATTTTGTGAAAAGTGTGTGTGAAAATTTTAAAAATACTCGGTAAATTTCTAAAAATGGAAAACCAAGAGTTTTATAACTTCTTCTCGGGCAGTGGTATGGTAGCAGGACAAACCTCGGGTAGTGTTATACAGAATGTCAACATGGAGAATGAATTGGGAACAATGCAAAAGCCTCCCAAACTGATGAACATAGATGAATATGCAGGATGGTCAGGCAGATTTAAGAACTGGGTTCAGGCTAATCATTTTGAATGTTGGATGAAAATAGTGAAACAGTATGTTCCACCAGTTGATGGTTTAAACAACAAGAAGAATATTCAGAGCCTGTCAGAATCAGAACAGAATGATTTCAAAGCCGAGAAAAAGATGATTAGTATTCTCCAGCAGGCTATCAAAGAAGACATTCTAGTATTGTTGCAATATGAAGATAATGCTCAATCTATGTGGTTTGCATTGAAAGCAAAGTTTGAAGGTAGTGCTTCCATGATCAAGAATAAGAAGGCATTGCTCAAGAAAGAGTTTGATATTTTTACCGGTATGAAGGGTGAAACTACAAGGCAACTAATTGAAAGATATTGTCATTTGGTGCTTGAGATGAATAGATTAAAGATTGAAAAGACAGATGAAGAATGGATTGACAAACTAGCTGATGCGTTACCTTATGACGAGTGGGGTACATATCTGATGATGCTAAAGAACAATTCAGACTTTGCAAACTACAATCTTAGCCTATTCATAGAAAAGATTGAAGCTCATGAGTTAGAGCTGCTAAAGATCAAAAAGATGAAATCAGCTAATGTTCAACAAGATGTATCGTTGTATTACAAAAACAACCCTACAGCTTCAACAAATCAAAGTCCAAAAATACAGACAGGGTTCATTGCTGATAACACCTCAAGTGTTTCTTCAAACACTCCTCAATCTGGAAATTTTTCACCATTTGCGAATTGTGATCCAAACTTCAAAGCTCAAGAGCAGTATTCACCTCAAAGCTCTACAAATTCAAGTAATCAGGCTTATGTTTCTGGGGTGCAGTGCAACATCGCGGTGAATATTAAGAATGGAAATGAAATTACTGAAACTGCCGCGAGACAACACATTGCAGTACTTGCTTCTGTTCTAGAGGCTTATGAAGGCTTAGTGGCGGGTAGGATTGGTAATCCTGATATGACCAAAGAGGATTATGACCAGATTGACCCGGAGGAACTTGAACTGATTGATATAAAATGGGGCATGGCAAGTTTGGTTAGAAGAGCACAACGGTTTATGGAGATCACAGGCAGAAACAGTCTCTCAGGTCCTGATCAGAAGTTAGGGTTCGACAAATCGAAAGTTACGTGCTTCAAGTGTAAAGAACGTGGTCATTTTAAGAGAGAATGTCCAAATCGTGAAGTAAACAATCATCAAAACCCGTTCACCAATGACTACTACAAGCAAGCAATCTATCATCGACCAAATCAACAGCCTACTGTTCAAAGACCACAAATTGAGAATAAACCAGAAAAGGCGATGATTGTGAATCAAGATGATGAAAAGGTAGCTGCAGGTTTTAACTGGGATAAATATATTCCTGGTAGTGATGGACAGGCAATGATGGCTGAAGTTGCGGAAATTTCTGAGATAGTATCTGAACCAGAAACAGTTACTGAAGATGTTTCTGTAGTTGTTGAAGAGGTTTCTGTTGAAAAAGCAGATAATTTTGAAGAAATAGCTGCTGAAATTCATCAATCTCAATCTGAACAGGAGGTATTAACTAATTCTTTGAGATCTATCATGCCTCCTAAAATTTTTGAATCTTTTGCAGATTTCTTTGAAGAACTAAGGACTGGATTGTGTCCAAGATATGATGAGAAGAAAGAATTTGTTGAAGAAATGATCGATGTGACAAAGGAAATGACCGAAGACACATTGAAAGAAATTGCTGACAAAGCTCTCATGGCAAAACTGAGAGAGGTAGACTCAGAATCTGAGGAGTCTAAGTCTGTCAGTAATGAGTCTGTCAAACGAGAGGAATCTGGAGTTCAGGGAAACGAATCAGTCAAACGGTCTGAGTCAGAGTCAGAGTCGAAAAATGTCGGTAAACTAGAAGTAGAAACTGTTTATGAAGCAGAATGTGATGAGATAGTAGATTCAATATCTGAAACACCATGCCAAAAGTGTTTACAACCGTGCATGGAGTGTCTTGAAAAAGACACTAAGTTTCAGGAATTGAAAAAACATGCTGACTTGTTAAAATTTGATCTAGGACAAGTCAAAGAAGCATATGATACTCTAGCTAGAACAGTTAAAATGATTAAAGAGGAAAGTGTCGAAAATGATAAAGCCACAAAATTAGCAAAAGCAACACTTTTTGATAAACAAATGGAAGTCAATTTTTATTTGGACACAATTGCTTCATTAAAAAAGGAATTGGAATTAACAAAAATTGAAAATGAAAGAATTGATAAGAAGTTGATGAGTTACATAGCTTCATCATATGTCCTTGAACAGATTGTCCCAAAACAACCTGATGAAACACCGGTCTTTAACAGTGTTCCACCCCCAATGTGGAATCATTACACACATAAATATCCAGATGGGGTGGAAGCTGCTTTGAATCTCAAATTGAGATCAATTGAGGATGATTTGCCTGAAAGCATCGATGTTACATTCTCTGCATCCGACACCGACAACGAATCACAGATTATCAAAACTGTTGTCGATCAGGTGTTAGATGAAGAGATTGATAACTCTGAGAAGTCACAATCTGAGAAAGGTGTTACAGATTCTGAAGATGAGAGTAATTTCTTGGAACGGTTTATACCGAAATCGGACAAGAGTGCGAATGATGATTCGATTATGGTAGTATATACTATGATTGGAACAGACAAACTTTATTCCGATTTCGAGTATCCTCTTCAGAATGTGAAAATTGAGAATGTTGAGAAAGTTTTTAGGTTGGTTGAAATGAACATTGATGAGGTTAATAACAAAGAATTCTTTTCGAAACCTAAAAAATCATTTTTTACAACACGTGTCAACAACTTTGGGAAAAAGGAATGGGAAGGTAATGGTAACAAGAGAAATGGTAACAACTTTAAAAACAAAGGAATTGGTTTTGAGAAGAGAATGGCTAAGAAGGTTGTCAAGCCAAAAGATAAAATGAATGATGTTTTTGTTGCTGGTCCAAGTGTTGATGAAGAAAAGGAATACATTTTTAGTCAAAAAGCAGTTGACGATTTCAATGCAGCAAAGAAACTGAAAGAAGAGTCCTTCAAATCAACTTTTGTCGAATATGATAAAAGAGTTTGCTATCACTGCAATGAAATCGGACACATGGCAAAACAATGCAAGAAAGTTTTTGAAAAATCTGTCATTAAACCATTTGTTAAAAATTCTCAATCTAAGTCACCAGTTTACACAAAGGGCAAAAAGCCGATGGTTTCTCCAATTCGCATCTTGAAAAGAGGAGAATCTTTGAAGTTAGAAGATAATCCGAAATCAACATTTGAGATTGGTGAATCTTCAAAATTTCAAAAGACTTCAAAGATTTATCCAAAAACGAAAATTTTTGAAAAACAATTATGGGTTGCAAAATCAAAACCATCGGTTGAGGAGAAAAAGATGGAAAACATTTTGAAAAATGAAACAAAAGTTGTTGAAATCAAATCACAATCAGTTGAGGTAAAGAAAATGGAGAACGAGTTAAAGTTTGATTCAAAAGCTTTTAATCCTACTGTTCAAAATATTTTTGGAAAAATGGTTGACAGAAAAGTCAAAGGAACAAAGGAATTTTATGCATCAAAAGTGGGTGCTAATGATAAACAAGAATTTGAATCTGAGCTTGATAAGTTTCTTGCAGAGTTTCCTCCTATCAAAGAAAATATGGTTAAATCAAAAGTAGAATCTGTTGTTCCAAACGTCACATTTGACTTTCCTAAGATTGATGAAAAGTGTGATGTAGTGTTTGGAAGTGTTTCAGAAGTCAAAAAGTCATGGAGCTCATTGTTTGAATAAATTTGTTATGATGTTTGCAGGGGCTGCCCAAGTCAATTCTATCAAAATGGATAATGGATAGTGGTGCGTCAAGGCACATGACTGGGACGCTTGCTTTACTCTATGATGTAAAATCCATCAATGGAGGTCATGTAGGGTTTGCTGGGAGTCAAGGTGGAAGAATTGTTGGTCAAGGAATTTTGACAAATGGTGTGATATCCTTTGACAAAGTAAACTACATAGTGGAATTGACAAACAATCTACTCAGTATTTCACAGATTTGTGATAAAGATTTTAGCGTGCATTTTACAAAAACTGAATGTGTGGTTTTGAAACCAGGGTTTAAAATCCCTGATGAGATGGTGTTGTTGCGTGCTCCACGGGAGTATGATCTTTATTATCTTGATATGAGTACAGCAACGCCAACGTCTCATCAGAAACAGTGTTTTGTATCTAAAAACAAAGCAACAGAAAAAGATTCAATCATGTGGCATCGTAAGATGGGCCACATTCATGTTCGCAAAATGAATTTTTTGGTTCATAATGACTTAGTTGAAGGTGTGAACTTTAAAAATTTTCATTTAAATGATGATTGTATTGCATGTAAAAAAGGTAAACAGGTTCGAAAGTCACATCCTTTGAAGGTCATGAATTCGGTCAGGTTACCTCTTGAGAGATTGCACATGGATCTCTTCGGGCCTGTCAATGTTAAGAGTATCAGCCGGGATTTGTATTGCTTGGTGGTTACAGATGATTTTTCAAGATTTTCCTGGGTCGTGTGCTTAGAACGGAAAGATCAAACATTTGAGTCTTTGATGATACTTTTCAAGAAGATGGAAACTATATACAAACTGCCTATCCGGAGAATTAGAAGTGACAATGGAACTGAATTTAAAAACAACAGAATGTACGAGTTTTGCAATGAAAAGGGAATTCTTCATGAATTCAGTGCGCCGTATACTCCACAGCAAAACGGCGTAGCTGAAAGAAAGAATAGAACCCTAATCGAGACAACGCGTACAATGTTAGCAGACTCCAAGTTACCTATCTTCTTTTGGAGTGAAGCCGTATCTGCAGCGTGCTATACACTGAACAGAGTTCTTACTGTCAAGAAGTATGGAAAGACATGTTTTGAGTTGCTGCATCGTTACAAGCCGAATCTTGAGTTCTTGGAACCTTTCGGATCACCGTGTACGTTTATTGATGAAGACGGAAAGTTTGGAGCAAAATCAAATGAAGGTTTCTTTGTAGGTTACGCCAGCCCACTAAAAAGGGTGTTCGTACCATGTCTGAGCAAGGTGATTCAGGTCCTTCATGTGGATTGTCAGAAGCATACTCCGTCACCTCAACTTCCCGGACAAAGATTCCTATTTGACTACGATAAACTCTGGGAATCGTTTCATATGCCATCCGAGCCGAGTGAGGAGGAAGTAGCTCTCATGTACTTGTATCAACAAAGTCATTTGTCAGAGCCAGAATCTAGACCGCTAGATGTTCCTACACCCAACGTGGGTACTCATGATGATGAAGCCGGACCAAGTGGAACCGTTCATATACCACCAGAGGAATCAGAGGAACCAGCTCCGTCATTTGACGTTTCTGATGACTCAGAGGAGGAACCCGCTCCTACCTTTGACGAGGAACCAAATGAGACAACAGAAGAGATTGTTGATCAAATCGTGGATCTTGACATTTCAAATCTGGAATCGGAAGTTGTAGTGCCTGATACTGTAATGCCACGGACCCTATCTTACCATCCTTCAGAACAAATTATCGGCGACTTGCAAAGTGGTGTCAAAACTCGACATCAAATAGATCAAGCTCTTACATGTTTCTATTCATCTATTGCTGATATGCAAAAAGAAGTCTCATTGAAATGTTTTATTTCGCAGATAGAGCCCAAGACGTACAGGGAAGCATTGACCGAGGAGAGCTGGGTTAATGCAATGCAGGAGGAGTTACAACAATTCGAGAAGCTGGGCGTCTGGAGACTTGTAGATTTGCCTGAGAATCAAAAGTTGATTAAAACAAAGTGGGTTTTCAAATGTAAAAGAGATGATAGAGGAGTCGTGGTGAGAAACAAAGCAAGACTGGTCGTTCAAGGATTCAGTCAACAAGAAGGAATTGATTACGATGAAGTCTACGCACCAGTTGCAAGGCTAGAGGCAATTCGGATTTTTCTGGCCTTTGCATCATGGAAGAACTTTAAAGTATATCAACTTGACGTGAAATCTGCTTTTCTCTATGGAACTATCAAAGAGGAAGTGTATGTGGGGCAACCGCCAGGTTTTACAGACCCACAGCACAAAAACAAGGTGTTTTTACTGGACAAGGCGTTATACGGACTTCACCAGGCCCCGAGAGCCTGGTATGAAACGCTCTCGACATACTTGTTGCACAACGGGTTCACAAGAGGTACAGTAGATAGCACTTTGTTTATTAAAGAAAAAGAAAACCATTTGTTGATTGTGCAGATTTACGTGGATGATATCATTTTTGGATCCACCAACGACGATATGTGCAAAGAGTTTGAGCTAGTGATGAAGAAAAAGTTTGAGATGAGCTCAATGGGCGAAATGAAATTTTTCCTCGGGTTGCAGGTAGAACAAATGCCCGACGGAATTTTCATTCATCAGTCAAAGTATGTGAAGGATGTGCTAGACAAGTTTGATATGGCTGATTGCAGTCCAGCATCTACTCCCCTTGCACAAAATCATGGGATTTGTCCAGATGAGAATGGAGTGAAGATGGATGAAACATTGTACCGATCAATCATTGGTTCCTTGATGTATCTCACAGCCTCCCGTCCGGATATCATGTATCCGACATGCTTATGTGCCAGATATCAGTCGAATCCGAAGCAATCACACCTGACAATCGTGAAACGTATACTACGGTATTTGAAAGGCTGCCCAAACGTCGGTTTGTGGTATCCTAGATTAGGTGACTTTACTTTATCCGGTTTCGCTGATTCAGATTTCGGAAGCTGCAAACAGAACGCAAAGTCCACCACTGCTGGGTGTCAGTTCTTAGGAACTCGACTCGTTACCTGGCAGTGTAAGAAACAAACCACTGTAGCGCTTTCCACTTGTGAAGCTGAATACGTTTCAGCTTCCAGCTGTTGTTCGCAGATCCTTTGGATCCAACAGCAAATGCGTGACTTTGGTTTGCAATTCTTAGATACTCCAATTTTCGTGGACAATGAAGCAGCCATTAATATTACTAAAAATCCGGTTCACCATTCAAAAACAAAACACATTGAAATTCGTCACCATTTTATTCGTGATTGTAACGAGAAAAAATTAATACGGATTGAATATGTGCACACCAATGAACAGAAAGCGGATTTCTATACCAAACCATTTGACAAAAAGAGGTTTTATTATCTTTTAAAATTGAATGGAATGAAAAATCTGCAATCTGGGAGGGTTGTTGAATGTGATGCCGAATTGGACGGCGATCTGACGTGAACCTTTGTCATGTTGTCAACTTTGTTTGTATAGTTTATTTTCTGCTTTTCGATAAAAATAAAAACACAAAAATATGTTTTTCTTTTTAGGGGGAGAAAGTTTGCAGAAAAATACAAAAACATGATAAAATCTATAAAAACCAAAAACATTTGAAAAAGTAAAAATGAGTTTGTGTATAAAAGGGAAATGATAGTACATCAGCTAGACAGGTGCAGTACGCTAAAGAATTGGAATGTATAAAATGTAATTAAGCAGTCTCGCTAAAGATGTGCCGATAGGTTTTCACAAAATCAGTAGATTAGTTTGGGATATAAACATAAAATTTACTTGCATCTACGTGGGGAACATCTCCAGGATATATAGGTAACCCCTGAAATCCTGTTTGAAGGGTCCCATATTCTGAGATACTAGGTCTTTATGCTTAGTGATATCTGGGGTATTATCCCGGGACTTCTGCTGAAAGGAATTTCTGACCTAGTCCCCGGAGAATACTTTACACTGCTTTGAAATATAAGCCTCCCCTCAGCATAAAAAATGATAACACATTGCAAAATTGTTAATCATGTGCTGTTGTAAAGAAGATCCCCAAAGGGGACCCACCAAAAGTCGAAGCCGTCATCTCTCTGCGTATCGAAAGATCGACCTGAGCTCTCACGGCCCTCGTACTATAATTTATTCCCTGACAGATATCATCTAGGTATACTCACCTGTAAGATTGAATACTGGGGTCTGGATACGGGAGTATATACTGAGGTGGGACACATATAGATGTTTAAGTCTTAAAACATTAATTCTGTATCCCGAGCAGATTGAAAGTTTTGTGAGAATTTAAGAGGATCAGTATATCGGCAATCTACGTGAATTGTTTAATGCTTAAAATGAAATAACAGCTTAACGGTACTTGTATTTTGTCGGCAGCTGATATGATCCTTTAACACACTCACAAAAAGATTGTGTGTACATAGTTTCAGCTTATTCAGTTTAAAATCCAAAAAGATTTTAGTTTCTCATTTTATTTTCGACAACTGACATTGGGAATCGAAAGTTCAAAGTCTTGTGCAGATCATGTCTGAGATTGATGAGGATTGGGTAAGCTTGTGATGCAGTACAATGTTTGGTACAAGTGTTTGTTGATTAAAAAGAGATTGAAAGATCAAAATGATTCAAAAGTTCATTAATTTGAACTTAATTTTTTTTCGGTATCTTCATAGTTTGGTTAGCCAAGGTCATTGAGTTGGACTTGGTAAGACTAGTCAGTTGACCAAGGTCATTAACTTGGACTTGGTTAACTGGGTGTGACATTAAAATCTGAAAAATTCAAAAAGGTAAAACAAATGTTTTTTTTAAGGTTTTCGCTTCAAGAAAAAATTGCGCTTAAATCTGTTTCAAGCGATACCTTCATGTTATGTTTTCGCTTCAAGGTTTTTAAGTAAGCCTCAAGCGAAACCTTCATGTTAACGAATTCGCTTCAAGATGTGGTAAGTATGCCTGAAGCGAAATCGTCAGAAGTATAAAAGGATAACATTGCTTCGCTTCAGTCATTATTTTACAACCATTTCGCTTCAAGGTCTGTCAGAGAGACTTCAAGCGAATTCATCTAAATCTCGTTTTTCTGCCGTTACTCTGCCAAAATTCACTCAAATCTTGTGTTTTTAGTTGGCATACTCAACTATAATCATGGTGAATGTGAGTATTTCCTGAGATTTGTATCATTTTTCGTTGATTTTTGATGTGTCGGCGACGGTTAGAGTTAGAACACATAGTTTTAGGGTTTTTAACTGAATAAAATCAAATCAAAACATATGTGTGTAGTCGGAATCATGTGTAGATGATAGTGTGTTGATTGATTGATTCAGATCTGTGTGTTTAAGAATTTGACGGATGAACAGATCTTTAATCTTAGATCTAGAACAGATGTGTGGGTTAAAATGAATGAAATTGATATCAGGTTACTCGGAATTGAAAGTAGAACAGGAATATATGATCAATTTGATCATATGTTTACAAAAATTTTTGATGTTTGAACAGTGTCGCTTCAAAGAGTTGTCAGTGTCGCTTCAAGGAGTTGTCTGTGTCGCTTCAAGCGATGCATTCTGTTACTATTTCGCTTGAACACATATTGGATGTTTTTTTAAAAAAAAAATATTCAAGCGAAATGTTCAAATATCATCTCACTTAAACAGATCTTATTTGCTCAGATGAGTTTTAAGCGAAATCTTGGATATCGCTTGAAATGATGAGTAAATTTGAAATTTTATAAAAAATTGTCTAATGTGTTTGAATTTTTGTGGTATTTGATGTGCAGCCTTCGAATATTCTGTTTAAAGCTCTTCACAATTCTTGTTGTGATCTTGATGTGACAAGGAGTTCAAAATTGTCTGAGTTCTCTAGCATTCTGGAATTTATGAGAAGATTGCCAATACAAAAAGCTTTAACAGATAGAAGAATGGTGTATGAGTCACACATCAAACGTTTTTGGAAGCATGCTGTGTATGATGAGAAAAGCAAAGTAATTACTTCTCTTGTTAAGGTTGCTGATGAAAAGAAACAAATTCTGATAACGGAGGCATATGTTCGTGAGATTCTAGATTTTCCTGATACTGAAAAATCACCAACAGCATTTCCTGAAAGGATGGTGAAAGGATGTTTGCTTAGAATGGGATACATTGGAGATGTGAATGCTGCTAATGTTTTGAAATCAAAGTTTACAAAGCCGTTCAAATTCTTTATTCATTCAGTGTTGATTGCTCTAAGTCATCAAAAGGGTAGTTACGATGCTATGCGGGATTATCACATGAACATGGTAGTTGCTCTTGTTTTAAACAAGAAGTACAATTTTTCTCATATTGTATTTCATTATCTTGTGGAAGAGGTGACATCAAAAAGGAGAAGCTGGATATATCCAAGATTCATTCAAATGATGATCGATCATGCTTATCCAGGAATTGCTCGAGATATGGAGAATGATTTGTTGGTTCTAGCTCACATGAATAATGATTCTATTGCTCAATTAGCAAGATATCATACAAATCATCCTGAACCAGAGAAAGAAGTTGCATTTTTTGGTTTCATAAGCAATCCAGATTATCAAGATCCTGATCCAGTTAATCATGAACACTGGAGGAATGAAGATGAAAGAAATGAAACTGGGTATGCTGATGAGTTGGAGAAGTTGAAAAAGTTTAAACCTTCAAGAAGTGTGTGGTTTGTAAAAGAACAAAAGAAGAGGAGTAAGAAAACAACTCCAAAAGTGCAAATTGAAGAAGGTTCGTCTTCACAACCAAAGAAGCGTCGTAAGAAGGTTGCTAAAACGCTATTGGTTGATGAACCTGAAGATGAAGTAGTTGAAGCTGTAGCAGAAGCTAATGTTGAAACTGAAGCTGAAATCAACATTGAAGCTGAAACTGAAATTGAAACAAATGTTGAAGGAGATATTCGTTTTTCTCCAAGATCTACAGAGTTTTTGAAAGGACTTTCTGAATCTGTTCCTGAACAAAGTAAAGCTACTGACAATGTAGTGATTGAAGATGTTGATGAAAGTTCTTCTAGTTCTTCTGATGAAACCATTGATGAAGTTGCTCGTCAAAGAAGAATTAAAGAAGCAACTGAAAAAGAAAAGTTGTTAAAAAAGAGAAAGAGACTAGAGAAAGATGATGCTGTTTATGAACCTTCACCGGAACATGTATCTGAATCTCAAACTCCAGATAGTGGTAAAAAGAAGAGAGGAGCTCGAAAGAAAGTTGCTCAGAAGAAGACTCAAGTTGTTAGTCCAACAATCAAGATTCCAAAAATTGTCTTGAAGAAGAAAACAACGAAAGGAACCAGTCAATCTATACCACCATCTGAACCTATTCCATCTCATTCACCACCACATCAAACTTCACCACCACATTTCTCACCACCACATGAACCTATTTCTACTCCACAAGTTAATATCCAAACACCACCTTCTTCACAACCTATTCTTCAAACTACACCTGGTTCTTCTAGTTACAAAACTTTTCCTGGAATTCCTGAGAATGTTTCTCTTGATGATATTGGAAATATTACTTTTGCAACAGATGAGCAAATTATACATGTTGAAAAGAGAATTGATGTTGTAGCTGATGAAAACAAGAAGGTAGTAGCTGAGTGTAAAAAGATGGAAAATCGTGAGAAAATTCGTGATTTGAGATTAAAGGCAACTGAAGCTGAAAACAAGTCTTTGTTGAAGAAATTGGAATCTAATGAAACAGAGATGGATATTATGAAAGTTCAGATTTCAGAATTGCTGGAAGAAAAGAAGAATATGGATGAACATCTCAAGTACTATGAGTTGAAAAATCAAGAGTTGGAGGAAATGAAAGCACGAAATGAACATGAAAGCAAAATGATGAAGAAAGTGTTGGAAAAGTTGATGGGTACATCTCTAGAGTTGAAATACAATGAAATTGTTCGTGATGAAGAAAAAGCTAAGAAACAGGCTGAAATTGATAAGCAAATGAAGGATAAGGGAAAAGGTCCTGAAATTGAAGAAAAAGCTATTATTCCAGTTGATGTTTCTGAAGATATCATTCTGAATGTTCGTCCTCTTACATCGGTTTCTGGTATTTTTGATGCTGATGTTGAAATTGATGATCTTCTTATTGGAGAGAATGAAGAGGATGATGAAGAGGATGATGATGAAGATGAAGAAGAAGATGCAGAAGATGATGTGATCTCTGCAAGTAGTAGTGATGATGATGATGGAGATGATGATCAAGATCAAGGTGCTTCTGGTCTGAAAATTTCTGATAAAACAACTGAAGAAGCAATTGATGATTTATTACAAGATGATGCAAATGTTGAACATGATAGTGCAACAAGTGAGGGGGAGCGTGGTGATAATCAAAATGTTGATCAAACTGAAAAATTGATTCTTAGACTGGATACTTATAGGGAAGAAGGAGAGCATTTTCATAATTATTCGCTGGAAATCATAAAAGAAATGACTCGAAGAGATCATCCAGAGTTCAAGTTTGATTTTGAGGAAGAAATGAATTCTGATTTAGAAAGAGAGCTGAATGAGTTTGATGCTGATCATTATGATGATTATGAATATCGATATGTTGAAGATGCTGATCTATATGATAGAGTAGAAGTTGAAGACTGGGAAGATGATGAAAGTGTACATGAAGATACTTCTCAGTTGCCTACACTGATGGAATTTTTCTCTGAAGAAAATCGTGATGAGTTGAGAAGAAAAGTTGCTGAAGTTCTTAAAAATTTTAATCCTGATGGTACAAAGAAAGATCTGGATAAAGAAGAGAAAAAGAAATGGTTCAAGGTTGATCATGACAGAAAGTTCAAAAGACCATTGAAATTTTATCAACGGGATCGAAGTATTTCTTTGGGAGATATTATTAGTTGGGGTTTTCTACCACACGTGAATGCTTATGCAGTCAGAAGAGAATGTGGTGTTCAATATTTTGAAAAGTTGTTTGATCTTATGTCACTCCCATGGTGGGATGTTGAGGAGTTATCACAGGTTAAAGCTTTGGAATATCCTGTAAGGAAGAATGACATTAAAATGTGGGGGTTTATCAGATTTCAATCATTTAAGGGATTCAGATTCTGGAAGCCTCATCGTCCAAAGATTATTCCAAGAGTTAATCCTGATACTGGTGCTGTAGAAAGGATTCTTAATATCAAGAAGCCAAAGACAATGAAGATTATACCAGTACCTCCAATGGAACAAGAATTCTATAAAGGATTTATACATTGGGTATATAGTTGTCTGTCTACTGAAGCAGTGATCACGTATCGAGCAGGAGGTGAACTTAGAGAAATTCGTGTGTTTGATCCAATGTGGCTGGTTAATTGCTCGGCAAAAGATATAGAATGCTTGTTCATCAACAAGATTCATCATTCGCCAAAGGATAGAGATCAGGCAATGCAGTTTCAGAGAGTTGTGAATGTGTGTTTTCAAAAGAATATCAATTCTGAAACTAAATGGAAGTCATCTTGGTGGGCTTTGGAGGAGAAAGTCAAAAGGAAAGCTGAAAAGGAACGTAAAGCTCGAGAAGAAAAAGATAGATATCTTCGGGAGACATTTGCTCAAAGGCAAGCTGCTGAAGAAAAGAAAAGAGCTGTTGATAATGAAAAGCTTAGGAAGATGTTGTTGAGAAAACCTAAGCCTAGAGAAGAAAAGTTCAAGTCTTTGTGAAGATCTAGACTGAAGACTCCGGCTTTATCCAAGGGGGAGTTTGTTGATACATGATGTCTAAAGCCTACGTCATAAGTCTAGGGTCTAAAAGTGTCAAGTATGTAAAGTGTAGGGGTCTGAATGTAAGTTTAAGTTAGTTTGATAGGGTTTCGCTTCAGGGTCATAATGTAAGCCTCAAGCGAAATCAAGTTATGAGATTTCGCTTGAGACATATTGAAGCGAAATCTTGTTGCCTATATATAGGCTAGTGTAGTTCTCATTTGGTACGCATTCCGAGAATTTGTAACGAAGTGCTGCCAGTTTTTCAAATGAATATATAACAGAGAACAGGTGTTAAAAGTGATTCAATTCTGTTTTCTACTCCTTTCTGTCTGATTCTAAGCTGTTTAGATGTTTCCGCCATCTAAATAGTGTAAACACATTCAAATTGACTCATTTGATCGGTCAAATCGATCCTACAGAATCCCCTGAAATCCCCACCGAAATGTAAGCCTATGTTGTTGCTTATTCTCTTGAGACCATGCAATATTCGTTCCAACATCACGGTCGGTTTTTCCTCAGAAACACCGTACCATCCCAGTTTCTCCCCCAAACATACATTTATCAAAACGTTCTATCTCGAAATGTATGATTTATCAAACTACATATATTTTCAACGAAAATATATAATTTATATAAAAAGGTATGTTTTAATCTAAAAACGATATTAAACCCTTTTTGGCGTGTTCTACCCTCAAAACATATACAAAGCAATAAAAAGAGGGGTTTAGTGACACTCACCTTTGGGTGCGTATTTTTAAATAGCGTAATCCCACAGATTGATTTCTACACGTCCTATTATATGTAGGAACGATTTATAAATCAATATATCACAAAAATCCTAAGTTTCTCAGTTTTTTAGAATTTTCACTTAACTTTGAGATTTTCTCGAAAAGTTTTCATTTTAGATTATGTTGGCATGCTAATATAGGGTAGGAGTTGGCTACAAAGTTCATTTTTCCTACAAAGTGTAAAAAGTCATAAAACACTATAATGTCAACCATAAAACACACTCAAAACCCACAAATAACACACTGAAGATTACTAAAACGCCATATTTGTGGGTTTTCTGTTGTGTTTTGGATGATAAGGCTTTGAATATCTAATGACTAACATTACTGTGTTTTATGTTGTTTATCATGTTGTGTTTTATACTCATAGTTCTACGATGGTGTGTTTGAAGTTTTTATGGACTGGAAGGGTTTGAATATTGTGGTTTAGTGATCTTCACTCTCTTATTTGTGGGTTGTGAGTGTGTTTTATGGCTGAAATTGTGGTGTTTTATGACTTTGTACACTTTGTAGGAAAAATGGACTTTGTAGCCGAACCCCACCCCGCTAATATATATATATATATATATATATATATAGTAGGAGTTGGGTAGAAAGTGTGTTTTTCCTAGAAAGTCTAGGAAGCAATAAGAACGCGACATGTGGCATTGAAGGATTTTATCTAAAAGGGCATTTATGTACTTTCACAATCTATTTTTATTTTAGGAAATTATCTTCAATAACTAACTATCCATAAATTTCGGAATTTTTGTTTTCGATTTCTGATCTCACTTAATATCAATCATTCCTTCGTTTTCTTGCTGGAATTTATCAGCATGTTCTTGGTACTGTGTTTTAACAGTTTGTTCTTGGTGATGTGTTTTAACAGCAAGCAGATTCATACAGCTGTGTTTTATTATTCAGATTCATACAGTTGTGTTTTAACAACAAGCCGATTCATACAGTTGTGTTTTAGCATTCAGATTCATACAGCTGTGTTTTATTATTCAGATTCATACAGTTGTGTTTTAACAGCAAGCAGATGCATACAGTTGTGTTTTAGCATCTAGATTCATATAGTTGTGTTTTAACAGCAAGCAGATTCATACAGTTGTGTTTTAACAGCAAGCAGATGCATACAGTTGTGTTTTAGCATTTAGATTCATACAGTTGTGTTTTAACAGCAAGCAGATTCATACAGTTGTGTTTTAACAGCAAGCAGATGCATACAGTTGTGTTTTAGCATTCAAATTCATACAGTTGTGTTTTAACAGCAAGCAGATTAATACGATGTGTTTTCTTGATGTTTCTTGACGCTGTGTTTTAATAGCAAGCAGATTAATACGATGTGTTTTCTTGATGTTTCTTGACGCTGTGTTTTAACAGCATGTTCTTGGTGCTGTCACACCCTCAAATCCACATGCGGAGTATCACCGCGAGGTGTGTGACTAACCAGGATCCAGCCACCAATTATACTGAGCATTTAGTTAATAATAAGAATGTTCACCAACCATAATGGTTAGTAAATACCATAATTAAAGTTCAAAAATTTTAAGTTCAAATAACAGTTTAAGTAGCGGAAGCATAGGCAAAACAATTAAACAAGGTTCATAGTTCAAGCTTATTTAGAGCCCAACACATGGGTAAAGGCGACCACTACACTTCCCCAAGCTGCAAGCTCCTGAGTCATTGGGTACCTGCAAAGCATGCAGTAGGGTATCAACATAATGTTGGCGAGTTCACGAGTTTGTCCAGTTTTTAATTCCAAAAACTTGTTTCAACAGTTAATTTACTCATTTATACCATGCCAAGGGGAGCTACCCCTTAAGTAAGCTACTAAACTGGTTTACAATACCGAATACTATGCGACCGTACGTTTCCGTAGAGTGCCCCGTTTGTCAATGTTCTATCATCATTGACGGTTTGCCAGAGTCTATTAGTTCACTCTAGTTCCCATACGCGGGCACGGTGTGAGGCTGGTGAGACCTAAATAGCGCTATCAACTAATAACCCGTTCGCCAGGCCCTGGCGACTAATCGGTATTAAGTAGTAGGGACTTGAGTGATAGAGTTTCGTTTAGTATGGCTTGTTGCATCCAATATAAATAGTAATTAACTAAGGGTCCCGCATAAGGGGGAGAAAAGTAGGTTTGTATCCCTTACAAGGGGATAGCGTTGTTTTAAGTTCCGTTTCCCAACCACCGGGAACGCATGCTTTAAAAGTTGTGAACTCACCTTGGGTTGCTCGGCAGACTAGTTTACTTGGTCAAGCACGCTGGTCACAACGTCCTAACATGGTTACCAGTACGGGTCAGGCTCGGCTACAAACAAGTCACGTATATCTCACACGTATCTAACACATAGCATGCATATTATACTAGCATTCCTAATGTTGGGCTGATTCTAGATTAAGCAGTAACTGTTAGCACATAACATACATGACATACAATTATCCTGTAAGTTATTGGGTCTGTTCAAATCCTTTAACAGTAATCAGCAGTTAGCACGTAGTCCAGTTAATCCCATAGCCCAAACATGACAGAACACATTGTTGCCCAATAACTAAGTCAGGCAGCCCATCCGAGACTAGGTGGTCTCGACTCGAGAACATGCGGTCTCGAGTCGCAACCAAGGGGTCTCGGGTTGCCA
This sequence comes from Helianthus tuberosus, assembly GCA_030545235.1. NCBI lineage: Eukaryota > Viridiplantae > Streptophyta > Magnoliopsida > Asterales > Asteraceae > Helianthus > Helianthus tuberosus. Next base: position 42,627,463 of record CM060426.1, on the reverse strand, counting down.
ACAGGAGGTCTCGAGTGGTGCATACATGGGTCGCAACCTTGAAGGTCTCGAGTTTAGTCTCGAGTCGAGATCAGGAGATATCGAGTCGAGATCTTGCTGGTCTCGAGTTCCTGATGCCTGCTGCCTGGTTTCGAGTTATCATCATGACAGTCTCGAGTCGAAATCGGGGGTCTCGACTCACACACCTGATGATGGAATCCTTCTAGAACCTGTCCAAACTTGTACCATCCAATAGAATTGCAATATCATGATTTGGAGTACTAACCAATAGAATTCCGTAAACATGTTTCCTTGTCTAACACTTAATCAAAACAGATCAAACACACAATTTTTCAATTATTCATGTCATATTCAAATAGTTCATCATATGTTCTGTGACAACTCGTAATTTTGAACCCTTCTTTGTATCTCGGTGTAACATGCTTGAACGTTATCTAACTAGTTGACATGTTGGTTTAATTAATGATATAAGTGAATATTATGTGAATACGTTCTGTGCTTATATGTATGCGTATATTTATGTGACCCGAGACACAAGGACCCGACTCGAGACCACTCGGTCTCGAGTAAACAACTGGGCTGGTTGGGCCGTGCACCCCTAAGGCCACTCGGAATCCACTTAGAGTGCACCACCTTGTATAAAACCCAAAACCTACACTCACTCTCACACACACTCTCCTCTACACTCTCTCTCTAGAAAACCTTAAACCCTAGAGATCAAGCATCACCTCTCCTCTCCTTTCTCTCGGATCAAACCGGCAACCGCAAGGGAGTTCTCGGATTGCTTGTAATCTCTTTTGGGAGCCCATTCATCGATCCTTCATACCCTCACACCTCGGAATCTAACCGGTTAGTGTTTAATATGTACTAGGTGTTATGTGTGCTTGATGAATGAGATAAATGCTTGTTTAGAGGTCTCCTTGTATGAGTTAGTGAATTAAAAATGGTTAAATGATGTAGATGCTTGATTTCTAAATAATGTTCATAGTGTACAAAAAATAGAGTGAATTATTGATTATCATGCTAACTCGATGTATGAATAAGTGGAAGAATGTATGAATACGGCTCTATCATGTTCTTGGATGAGTTTGGATGATGATGATTGATAGTACAATAAACTAGGTGTATTATGCTAGTATAAATCGGTTTAAAGGAACATGCGTGTTATAATGGTGTACAAAGATTGTTTTTCGGATTTAGAATGAATGCATGCATGATTATTGGTACACAAAAGATTGTATGATATGAAAACCCTAAAGGTTGAACAATATGAATATGATATGAACATGTTATGCATATTTGAAAAATGCTTGTTTGATCCGTTTTATTTGAGTGTTAGACAAGAAAACATGTTTGTGTGTTTTGGTTGGATAGTACACAATTACATGAAATCGGAATTCTATTGGCTAGTACAAATGCTGGCAATCAGCAGGTGTGCCAGTCGAGACCCCCGGTCTCGACTCGAGACCAACCCAGGACAACTCGAGATAAGCTTCAAGGACTCGAAACCAGCAATGTCTCGACTCGAGACCTCATGACCTCGACTCGAGACTGAACTCGAGACCAGATACGTGTCAACTCGAGACCGCGGTTGCGACACAGGTTACGAGTCGAGAACCCCTAGTCTCGACTCGAGACCACACATTACCAGCACAAACAACATGACTCGAAACCAGGTTGCAGGTCTTGTTGCGACTCGAGACCTGACTCGAGACCACCTGATTATATGTTCTGTATGGACTTGCACGGATACAGGCCTAAGTATTTGGGCCGAATGTATGGACCTTATGTGTTACTGTTGAATGTGTATGTTGTACACTGTTGATTGGACTGCCATGAATAACACTTGTTGCAACGTGCTAGTATACGTGTAGAAAATGTATGTGCATTACTTAGTTTGTATCTGACTTGCGTGGTAACCATACTAGGACGTGGTTGACCACAATTAGCTCGATTTGACCTTTCGTTTATCTGCCGAGCTAACCTAAGGTGAGTTCACACTTTCTACAAAGCATGGGATTCCCAGGGGTTGGGAATGGGTTAAGGAATATGGATTCCTCGTCCTTTCTTGGGTAGGACAGTACGGGTTCAGGAATATAATTCCTCGTCCTCTTGGACAGTTTTCACTAGACCAACAACTCTATCACGAAGTCCCTCCTTTATATATCGACTTAATCGACGGGCCAATGGCGAGCGGGTCATTAGTTAGATAGCGCTATTTAGGTTTGACAAACCTCACACCGTGCCACAGAGGACGGGCGTGAACTAATTGATCTGGGCACGTCAATGATGATAGACATTGACAGTTCAGGGCACATAAACATGACTACAGTCAGCAGTCGATATGGTAACGAGTCTAGTAGTATTTACATGGGGGTAGCCCCCACAGCCGAAAAGCCAGATAACTAAACATGGGGTAGCCCCCACGGCTGGATTGCCAGAGTAAATGGGATAAACAAATCGCGTTTTCAACTATGGGGTAACCCCCACGGCAGGATGCCAGTTAAAGGAAACTGTTTTCGAAACAACTTAAAACAAACACCCAACTGTGAACTCGCTCAACATTATGGTTGACTCGTTACTACATGCTTTGTAGGTCAATAGGTACTTAGCTGGAGCTTGCATGGGGAAGAGTCGTTCTGGGACACGGATAATTGGGTGCCATGTTAAACATTGAAACATTTGAACTTATATTCGGTTTTGGATTCTAATCGTTATGCTTCCGCTTGCAACTTAAACTATATTTTGTTTGGACACCAATTGTATTGGTTGGATTTTTATAATTACCTACATGCTTGTTCAATATGATTGGTGGCTGGATCTTGGTCAGTCACGCCTCCAAGCGGTGATATTCCGCAGGTGGATTTTGGGGGTGTGACAGATTGGTATCAGAGCCATTAGTTATAGTGAATTTGGTTTTAATAAGGGGAAAAAGTTTTATTAAAATCAGACTATAACCTGTACAGTGCTCTACGATCCACAACGACGCTTCACTCCACATGCAAGGCTCGACATTCTAGGTGACATGGTTTATGTTCTGTTACCTACTTGCTAGATTTCATAGAACTATGCTCATGGTATGCTTAGATAAACGTAGCAACTATAGTATGAGAACACATGTGTGCTTACTCTCTTTCGTCATCGCAATTTCACGAACCTCTCTCACTCATGTTTCCCTCTTATATGAAGATCATGAGTGGACGCGTTAACATGACTCAAGCCCAGTTGACGGCTCTGATTAACGAACAAGTTGCTGCGGCACTTACAGCTGCACACGCAGGAGGTATAACCTGTAGTCCAAACTCATTCTAGGATCTTTAGATCCTACTCTCGTGAACCAACCCTTGTGTTAAACTCTGTCCTTTCTTTCACCCACAATAGGTCAACATGCCCAGCCACCTGTGTGCACCTTTAAAACTTTTATGGATTGCCAACCAACTACTTTCAGCGGCACTGAAGGAGCCGTAGGTCTTCTTCACTGGTTTGAGAAACTAGAATCTGTGTTCGAAATGTGTGAATGCCCTGAGGCTCGCAGGGTGAAGTATGCTACCGGTACTCTCGAGGGTTTAGCGCTCACGTGGTGGAATGCTCAGGTCCAAATGCTGGGGTTGGTTGCTGCTAACGCCACCCCATGGAACAATTTTAAAGAGATGATCAAGGAAGAATACTGCAGTCGTGATGACATTCATAAGCTGGAAGTCGAGTTCTTCAACCTCAAAATGACGGGGTCAGAAATTGAGGCGTATACGAAGAGATCAAATGAGCTTGCATTACTGTGTCCTACTATGGTGGACCCTCCAATTAAGCGTATCGAACTTTATCTCAAGGGCTTAGTGCCGGAAATCCAAAGTCATGTGACTTCAGCAAACCTCGCCACCATCCAGCAGGTTGTTTAGTTGGCTCACCGTCTCACTGATCAGGCGGTGGAGCAGAACAGGTTACCAAAGCGTTTAAGTGCTACAGCTACTTCGGATGCTCCTAGTGACAACAAGAGAAAATGGGATGGAGCTTCAAGCAAAGGTTCAACTTCTGTGCAATCTCAGTCTCAGCAGAGAAAGACTGATGACTACAAGAGCCCCAGTCAGCAATCATCTGGTGGCCAAGGTCATGGTGGGTACAAGGGGAATCACCCCAAATGCAATCGCTGCAACCTACACCACAGCGGGCCATGCACCAGGGGTAACTGTCATCGGTGCACCAAGCCAGGTCACGCCGCAAAGGATTGCAGAAGCTTATACCCCGCAAACCGGAATCGTCAACAACAAACCCCACAGAATCGTCAACAACAAACCCCACAGAACCAGCGACAGCAGCAGCAGCAGCAAGGAATCAATAAAGGGTGCTTTCAGTGTGGAGCTGAAGGCCATTTCAAGAGAGATTGCCCCCAACTGAACAAGAACCAGAACAACAACAACAACAACAACAATAATCAGGGGAATGGTAACAATGGGAACAACAACAACAACAATGGTGCCAGGGGGCGGGTGTTCGTGCTTGGTCAAGGTGAAGCAAGGAATGAACCCAATGTTGTGACGGGTAAGTTCCTTCTCGATGACTTTTATGTTACAGTTTTATTTGATTCGGGTGCCGATACTAGCTACGTGTCACTAGAAGTTAGTCGAATGCTTAAGCGTATTCCAACACCTTTGAACAACAAACACACTGTAGAGTTGGCAAATGGTAAGAGTTTAGAGGCCGCACACGTAGTCAAGGGTTGTAAACTTATTCTTGCTAACCAGACCTTCTCTATCGACCTTATTCCTATCGTCTTGGGTAGTTTTGACGTTGTCATTGGGATGGATTGGTTATCCCAACACCGAGCAGAGATTCTTTGCAACGAGAAGATTGTTCGTATTCCTGGTTCCGGTGATGAACCTCTCATGATTCGTGGCGACAAGAGGGGTGTTGTTGAGAACATCATCTCTTTCCTTAAGGCCCAGAAGTGTTTGAGAAAGGGCCACACCGCTATTTTGGCTCTCGTTACATACACCTCGAGAAAGAGAAGAAGATAGAAGATTTTCCAATAGTACGTGACTATCCTGAGGTATTTCCTGAGGAATTGCCTGGCCTTCCGCCTCATCGCCAAGTCGAGTTTCAGATTGAACTAGCTCCTGGAGCTGCGCCTATAGCTCGTGCACCGTATCGTTTAGCTCCATCAGAGTTGGAAGAACTCTCTACGCAACTACAAGAACTATTGGATAAGGGTTTTATTCGTCCTAGTTCATCGCCTTGGGGAGCTCCAGTGCTATTTGTGAAGAAGAAAGACGGTACCTTTAGAATGTGTATCGACTATCGTGAACTCAACAAGGTGACCGTGAAGAATCGTTATCCCCTACCACGTATTGACGACTTGTTTGACCAGCTGCAAGGGTCGAGCTACTATTCAAAGATTGATTTGAGATCGGGATATCACCAGCTGAGAGTCCGAGAAGAGGATGTCTCCAAAACAGCCTTTAGAACTCGCTATGGACACTATGAGTTTTTGGTCATGCCTTTTGGGCTGAAAAATGCACCTGCGATTTTCATGGACTTGATGAATCGAGTGTGCAAGCCTTACCTGGACAAGTTCGTTATAGTCTTCATCGACGACATCCTGATCTATTCTAAGAGTCAGGAGGAACACGAGCAGCATCTACGACTTATTTTGGAACTCCTTCGAACAGAACAGCTTTATGCAAAGTTCTCGAAATGCGACTTCTGGCTTCGTGAAGTCCATTTCCTAGGCCATGTGGTAAACAAGGATGGGATTCACGTTGATCCATCCAAGGTGGACTCGATTAAGAACTGGCCTGCACCTCGTACACCAACGGAGATTCGCCAATTCTTGTGTTTGGCAGGTTACTACAGGAGATTCATAAAGGATTTTTCTAAGATTGCACAGCCTCTCACCTCACTAACGCAGAAAGGCGTTGTTTATCGATGGGGAAATGCACAGGAATTAGCATTTTAGCATTTAAAGGATAGACTTTGCAGCGCACCTATCCTTTCCTTGCCAGAAGGCACCGACGACTTTGTGGTTTACTGCGACGCATCAATTCAGGGTCTTGGTTGTGTATTGATGCAACGAGATAAAGTTATAGCCTATGTCTCACGCCAACTTAAAGTTCATGAAAGGAACTACACTACGCATGATTAAGAGCTGGGAGCTGTTGTTTTTGCACTCAAGATATGGAGGCATTACCTATACGGTACAAAGTGCGCCATTTACACCGACCACAGGAGTCTCGAGCATATCTTCAAATAGAAGGAGCTAAATATGCGACAACGACGATGGGTCGAGCTACGGAATGACTACGAATGCTCGATCAGGTATCACCCGGGCAAAGCCAATGTTGTGGCCGAAGCCCTCAGTCGAAAGGACACCGCGCCTAAGCACGTGCGAGCGTTACAACTCACTATACAGTCTAGTCTTCCTTCCCAGATACGAGATGCTCAGGTGGAAGCATTGAAACCAGAAAACGTCAGGGCTGAAGCCCTACGCGGCTCAAGGCAACGATTGGAACGAAAGGAAGATGGTGCTTACTACGTAACGGGACGCATTTGGGTCCCACTCTATGGCAACCTACGAGGGCTTGTGATGGATGAAGCACACAAGTCTCGCTACTCGGTACATCCTAGCTCGGACAAGATGTACCACGATATCAAAACTACGTATTGGTGGCCTAGCATGAAGGCCCACATAGCAACTTACGTCAGCAAGTGTTTGACTTGTGCAAGGGTCAAGACTGAATACCAGAAACCCTCAGGCCTACTCCAACAACCAGAGATACCACAATGGAAATGGGAGCAAATTTCCATGGATTTTGTTACTAGCCTGCCTAGATCTCAACGTGGTAACGATACTATTTGGGTGATCGTGGATCGACTCACAAAGTCTGCACACTTCTTGGCTATCAAGGAAACGGATAAGTTCTCCACTCTAGCAGACGTATATCTTAAGGAAGTTGTCTCGAGGCACGGGGTGCCCACCTCCATTATCTCGGATCGTGATGCACGTTTTACTTCAGAACTGTGGCAAGCAACGCACAAATCCTTTGGCTCACGATTAGACATGAGCATGGCGTATCACCCTCAGACAGACGGGCAGTCTGAGCGCACTATTCAAACCTTAGAAGACATGCTTCGTGCATGTGTAATTGACTTTGGAAACAGCTGGGAAAAACATCTGCCACTTGTGGAATTCTCATACAATAACAGCTACCACACCAGCATTAAAGTTGCTCCGTTTGAGGCATTGTACGAGCGTAAATGCCGGTCACCTCTTTGTTGGGCAGAGGTGGGGGACAGTCAGATCACTGGTCCAGAACTTGTGGTAGACACAACCGAACAAATTGCTCAAATACGACAACGCATGGCGGCAGCTCGCGACCGTCAGAAAAGCTACGCCGATAAGGACAGGAAACCACTTGAGCTCCATGTTGGGGAGCGTGTACTACTCAAAGTTTCACCCTGGAAGGGTGTGGTTCGCTTTGGCAAACGAGGCAAACTTAACCCACGATACGTCGGACCTTTTGAAATCATCGAGAAAATAGGCAAGGTGGCCTACAAACTGAACTTACCAGCAGATTTCAGTGCAGTTCACAACGTTTTCCATGTGTCGAATCTGAAGAAGTGCCTGTCAGATGAGACCCTCGTAGTTCCTTTAAAGGAGCTCACCATCGACGAGCAGTTACGATTCGTCGAGGAACCAGTTGAAATCACAGACCGGGATGTTAAGGTCCTCAAGAACACTAGAATACCTCTCGTTCGAGTTCGTTGGAACTCACGTCGCGGCCCAGAGTTCACCTGGGAACGCGAAGACCAGATGAAACAAAAGTATCCCCAACTATTCGCAAACAGTACAACCACTACTGAGGCTAAAGCTACGGAATTTCGGGACGAAATTCCAGATCAACGGGGGGAGGATGTGACACCCCAGGAAAACCAGGAAAACCATACAACTTAACTAGCTTCCTCAGTGAGTACTTACCAAATTTCGGGACGAAATTTCTTTCAACCTGGGGATAATGTGACAACTCGTAATTTAGAACCCTTCTTCGTATCTCGGTGTAAAATGCTTGAACGTTATGTACGTAGTTGACATGTTGGTTTAATTAATGATATAAGTGAATATCATGTGAATACGTGCTGTGCTTATATGTATGCGTATATTTATGTGACCCGAGACACAAGGACCCGACTCGAGACCACTCGGTCTCGAGTAAACAGTGAACAGCTGGGCCGGTTGGGCCGTGCACCCTCTAAGGCCACTCGGAATCCACTTAGAGTGCACCACCTTGTATAAAACCCAAAACCTACACTCACTCTCACACACACTCTCCTCTACACTCTCTCTCTAGAAAACCTTAAACCCTAGAGATCATGCATCACCTCTCCTCTCCTTTCTCTCGGATCAAACCGGCAACCGCAAGGGAGTTCTCGGATTGCTTGTAATCTCTTTTGGGAGCCCATTCATCGATCCTTCATACCCTCACACCTCGGAATCTAACCTGTTAGTGTTTTAATATGTACTAGGTGTTATGTATGCTTGATGAATGAGATAAATGCTTGTTTAGAGGTATCCTTGTATGAGTTAGTGAATTAAAAATGGTTAAATGATGTAGATGCTTGATTTCTAAATAATGTTCATAGTGTACAAAAAATAGAGTGAATTACTGATTATCATGCTAACTCGATGTATGAATAAGTGGAAGAATGTATGAATACGGCTCTATCATGTTCTCGGATGAGTTTGGATGATGATGATTGATAGTACAATAAACTAGGTGTATTATGCTAGTATAAATCGGTTTAAAGGAACATGCGTGTTATAATGGTGTACAAAGATTGTTTTTCGGATTTAGAATGAATGCATGCATGATTATTGGTACACAAAAGATTTTATGATATGAAAACCCTAAAGGTTGAACAATATGAATATGATATGAACATGTTATGAATATTTGAAAAATGCTTGTTTGATCCGTTTTATTTGAGTGTTAGACAAGAAAACATGTTTGTGTGTTTTGGTTGGATAGTACACAATTACATGAAATCGGAATTCTATTGGCTAGTACAAATGCTGGCAATCAGCAGGTGTGCCAGTCGAGACCCCCGGTGTGACAACGCGAGTTTCCGACTTTCTTTTTTTTTCGCATTTAGTGCACGTTGACTTTGACTGTGTAGTTGTTTGACTTGTTTAACTTGTAACTGTATACGTTATTTTATAATGAACGCATTGTGGTTGCATGATTTTGTGTTTGGCTGTATAACATGAAACACCTGTTGAAAACTTAAACTGTTAACACATAAAAGGACTCGACGAAACAGACAGGACTCGACGAAACAGACAGGACCCGACGAAACAGACTGTTTCGTCATAAGCATCCCGACGAAACAGAAGTCTGTTTCGCCAAGCCCAGTTTCGCCAAGCCCATTAAGGGCCCAGAACGGTAATTCGTTCATATTAACGTGAACCGACTCCCTGTTTCACACTTTTAACAAAAATAGAAACCCTAGAACTCTCCACTCTGTGAAGGCGATAACCATCCTCAACCATCATCTTTCTCTCTCGAATCCTCCCTTGTTCATCCCGAATATCTCGGTTAGTGCGTGCTCGTCTAAATCGGTTTCTTTGTCCTTTGATTTCTTTATACATGTTGTGTATATGCTTGATTTCTGGATTATAGGAGTGTATGTGTATGATGAATACTTAGGGTTTCATGAACCTCTCAATGATTATGCATGTTAGCGGGTATGCATAGAGTATGGATTTTATGAGTGTTGTTTTGTGATGATTACATGATTTTATTGATGATGATGATGATGATATGATTCCTGGTTCATTGATGTTTCGGTTGTGATGCATAGATTAATGGTTGGTAACATAAGACTCATTATATTGAGCGAGGATTGAATGATTTCTGTGTTGAATGATTACTGTATGATGAGAAATTGCTGTTTTACGGCTGTTGGGTTTATGTGTTTTTCGCATCTGCTGTAACTGATGTCGGCGAAACTGAACTGTTCGACGAAACAGAACTCTCGGCGAAACAGAATGTGTTTCGCCAAGAGTAGTCGACGAATCAGAAGTTCTGTTTCGCCAGGGGACACCTCGACGAAACAGAATGTGTTTCGTCACTATATGTGTTTCGCCACTATCTGTGTTTCGCCACTATCTGTGTTTCACCAACATGCGTGTTTCGCCGAATAGCTGATCTGTGCAGTAACTTGAGTTAATTCTGTTAAATGCTAACTGGAATATTTGACTGCTGTTAAGTGTAACCATCTGGTATATGATTGTGTTTACGTGCTACATGTTTATACGTGCATAACTTGGACGCAAACTGATTTCACATACGTGCATACTTTAGGACGTGATTGACTTACTTGTGAGCATACACTTAGCATACCGAGCAAAACAAGGTGAGTTCACACCCTTACTAAGGCATGGGATTCCCAGGGTTTGGGGAATGGGATGGAAGGAATAAGGTTGAATAGATTCGTACATACACTGATACTAGACTACCATACCATTGTCCTCGGTTGTGAAGGACACATACGTAAAACCTACGTATACTTATGCTACTCGCTATCCTCGGTTGTGAAGGATACTCACGTAAAACCTACGTGAACTTATACTCAATACTATCCTCGGTTGTGAAGGATACTCACGTAAAACCTACGTGAACTTATACTCAATACTATCCTCGGTTGTGAAGGATACTCACGTAAAACCTACGTGAACTTATACTCAATACTATCCTCGGTTGTGAAGGATACTCACGTAAAACCTACGTGAACTTATACTCAATACTATCCTCGGTTGTGAAGGATACTCACGTAAAACCTACGTGAACTTATACTCAATACTATCCTCGGTTGTGAAGGATACTCACGTAAAACCTACGTGAACTTATACTCAATACTATCCTCGGTTGTGAAGGATACTCACGTAAAACCTACGTGAACTTATACTCAATACTATCCTCGGTTGTGAAGGATACTCACGTAAAACCTACGTGAACTTATACTCAATACTGTCCTCGGTTGTGAAGGACACTTACGTAAAGCCTACGTAAACTATGTACGTACTACTGTTCTCGGTTGTGAAGAATACTTATGGTTACAAATAGTCTAGTGTATATGCAACATGGGAAGCCCCCACTAATAGAACATACGATCGGCCTAGTAGCGCCACATGTTACGAAACAAACTTACAATTACGAACTTATTACTGTGAACTCGCTCAACTAGTTGTTGATTCTCTGTTACATGCCTTGCAGTACCTTAGGTACATATGGAGCTTGCACAGGAAGGAGCAGGTCGTTGTGGGATACGGATCGTAGACGATATTTGAACTTATAACTTATGTTGGGTTTACATTAAATGCTTCCGCTGCACACTTGTTTATATTTGGTTATGGAAACACCTATCGTATTGTTGTATGACTTTTACTATTTTACTTATGTTCAATATGATTGGTGGCTTGATCCTGGTCATGTCACGCCTCCAAGCGGTGGTACTCCGCGGGTGGATTTTGGGGGTGTGACAGATTGGTATCAGAGCCATTGGTTATAGAGAACTCGGTTTTAATAAGGGGAAAACATTTTTATTAAAACCAGACTATAACCAGAACAGTGCTCTCAACGATCCACAACGACGCTTCGCTCCACGTGCAAGACTCAACATCATAGGTACTACTATTCATGTTACCTTACTACTTGCTAGAACTACATAGAACTTTGCTCGTGGTATGCTTAGATTACATTGCTCACTATTTGTTATTACATGAGGATACTTGTGTGCTCACTCTCTTCGCACTATTCGCGAACCTCTCACCCACATGTTCTCCTTGATGTCAAGATCATGTGTGGACGCGTTAACCTAACTCAAGCCCAGTTGGCGGCTTCGATCACTGAACAAGTTACTGCAGCACTCGCAGCTGCCCAGGCAGGAGGTGTAACCTGCCATCACCACTTACTCTAGGATCCTTAGATCCTACTCTCGTAACTCAACACTTGTGCTTAATTTTGATTACTCTTACGCACACGCCAAGTCAACACGCTCAGCCACCTGTGTGCACATACACGATTTTTATGGACTGTCGTCCTACTACTTTCAGCGACACTCGAATCGGCCTTCAAATGTGCGAATGACCTGAGGCTCGTAAGGTGAAATATGCCACTGATATTCTCGAAGGTACTGCGCAAACTTGGTGGAGCGCGCAAGTTACGATACTGGGGCTGGCGGCTGCTAATGCCACCCCATGGAATGATTTTAAGGAACTGATCAAACGTGAATACAGTAGTTATGATGCCATCCACAAGTTGGAAGTGGAGTTCTTTAACATGAAGATGACGGGATCAGAGATAGAAGCATTGAAACCAGACAACGTCAGGGCTGAAGCCCTATGCGGCTCAAGGCAACGCTTAGAACAGAAGGAAGATGGTGCTTACTACGTCACAGGACGCATTTGGGTCCCACTGTACGGCAACCTACGCGAGCTAGTAATGGATGAAGCTCATAAGTCTCGCTACTCAGTACATCCTGGTTCGGATAAGATGTACCACGACCTCAGAACTACATATTGGTGGCCTAGCATGAAGGCCCACATAGCCACATACGTTAGCAAATGCTTGACTTGTGCGAGAGTCAAGGCAGAATATCAGAAACCGTCAGGACCACTCCAACAACCTGAAATACCACAATGGAAATGGGAGCAAATTTCCATGGATTTTGTTACTGGCCTACCTAGATCTCAGCGCGGAAATGATACTATTTGGATGATCGTAGATCGACTCACAAAGTCTGCTCACTTCTTAGCAATCAAAGAAACAGACAAGTTCTCTACCTTGGCAGACATTTACTTAAAAGAAGTGGTCTCGAGGCACGGAGTGCCCACCTCCATCATCTCTGATCGTGACGCACGTTTTACTTCAGAACTGTGGCAAGCAATGCACAAATCTTTTGGCTCTCGTTTAGACATGAGCACAGCTTATCACCCTCAGACAGATGGGCAGTCTGAGCGCACTATTCAAACTCTAGAAGACATGCTTCGGGCGTGCGTAATTGACTTTGGCAATGGTTGGGAGAAACATCTGCCACTCGTGGAATTTTCGTATAACAACAACTACCACACCAGCATTAAAGCTGCACCATTCGAGGCATTGTACGGGCGTAGGTGCCGGTCACCTCTCTGTTGGGCAGAGGTGGGGGAAAGTCAAATCACAGGTCCAGAAATGGTAGTTGATACTACTGAAAAGATTGCTCAAATACGACAACGCATGGCGGCAGCTCGTGACCGTCAGAAAGTATACGCTGATAAAGACAGGAAACTACTCGAATTCCAGGTTGGGGATCGAGCGCTACTTAAAGTTTCACCCTGGAAGGGTGTGGTTCGTTTTGGCAAACGCGGCAAACTCAATCCACGATACGTTGGACCTTTCGAAGTTATTGAGAAAATAGGCAAAGTGGCCTACAGACTGAACTTACCAGCTGAACTCAGTGCAGTTCACAACGTCTTTCACGTGTCGAATCTGAAGAAGTTTCTGTCAGATGAGACCCACGTAGTTCCTTTGAAGGAGCTCACTATCGACGAACGGTTGCATTTCGTCGAAGAACCAGTTGAAATCACGGACCGGGATGTTAAGGTCCTCAAGAACACCAGAATACCACTTGTTCGAGTTCGTTGGAACTCCCGTCGTGGCCCAGAGTTTACCTGGGAACGCGAAGACCAAATGGAACTCAAATATCCCCAGTTGTTCGAAAATAATGCAACTACTACTGAGGCTGAAGCTACTACGGAATTTCGGAATGAAATTCCAACTCAACGGGGGAATGATGTGACACCCCAGGAAAACCAGTAAACGATAACTTACCTAGCTTCCTCAGTAACCGCATGCTAAATTTCGGGACGAAATTTCTTTCAAGTTGGGGATAATGTGACAACGCGAGTTTCCGACTTTCTTTTTTTTTCGCATTTAGTGCACGTTGACTTTGACTGTGTAGTTGTTTGACTTGTTTAACTTGTAACTGTATACGTTATTTTATAATGAACGCATTGTGGTTGCATGATTTTGTGTTTGGCTGTATAACATGAAACACCTGTTGAAAACTTAAACTGTTAACACATAAAAGGACTCGACGAAACAGACAGGACTCGACGAAACAGACAGGACCCGACGAAACAGACTGTTTCGTCATAAGCATCCCGACGAAACAGAAGTCTGTTTCGCCAAGCCCAGTTTCGCCAAGCCCATTAAGGGCCCAGAACGGTAATTCGTTCATATTAACGTGAACCGACTCCCTGTTTCACACTTTTAACAAAAATAGAAACCCTAGAACTCTCCACTCTGTGAAGGCGATAACCATCCTCAACCATCATCTTTCTCTCTCGAATCCTCCCTTGTTCATCCCGAATATCTCGGTTAGTGCGTGCTCGTCTAAATCGGTTTCTTTGTCCTTTGATTTCTTTATACATGTTGTGTATATGCTTGATTTCTGGATTATAGGAGTGTATGTGTATGATGAATACTTAGGGTTTCATGAACCTCTCAATGATTATGCATGTTAGCGGGTATGCATAGAGTATGGATTTTATGAGTGTTGTTTTGTGATGATTACATGATTTTATTGATGATGATGATGATGATATGATTCCTGGTTCATTGATGTTTCGGTTGTGATGCATAGATTAATGGTTGGTAACATAAGACTCATTATATTGAGCGAGGATTGAATGATTTCTGTGTTGAATGATTACTGTATGATGAGAAATTGCTGTTTTACGGCTGTTGGGTTTATGTGTTTTTCGCATCTGCTGTAACTGATGTCGGCGAAACTGAACTGTTCGACGAAACAGAACTCTCGGCGAAACAGAATGTGTTTCGCCAAGAGTAGTCGACGAATCAGAAGTTCTGTTTCGCCAGGGGACACCTCGACGAAACAGAATGTGTTTCGTCACTATATGTGTTTCGCCACTATCTGTGTTTCGCCACTATCTGTGTTTCGCCAACATGCGTGTTTCGCCGAATAGCTGATCTGTGCAGTAACTTGAGTTAATTCTGTTAAATGCTAACTGGAATATTTGACTGCTGTTAAGTGTAACCATCTGGTATATGATTGTGTTTACGTGCTACATGTTTATACGTGCATAACTTGGACGCAAACTGATTTCACATACGTGCATACTTTAGGACGTGATTGACTTACTTGTGAGCATACACTTAGCATACCGAGCAAAACAAGGTGAGTTCACACCCTTACTAAGGCATGGGATTCCCAGGGTTTGGGGAATGGGATGGAAGGAATAAGGTTGAATAGATTCGTACATACACTGATACTAGACTACCATACCATTGTCCTCGGTTGTGAAGGACACATACGTAAAACCTACGTATACTTATGCTACTCGCTATCCTCGGTTGTGAAGGATACTCACGTAAAACCTACGTGAACTTATACTCAATACTATCCTCGGTTGTGAAGGATACTCACGTAAAACCTACGTGAACTTATACTCAATACTATCCTCGGTTGTGAAGGATACTCACGTAAAACCTACGTGAACTTATACTCAATACTATCCTCGGTTGTGAAGGATACTCACGTAAAACCTACGTGAACTTATACTCAATACTATCCTCGGTTGTGAAGGATACTCACGTAAAACCTACGTGAACTTATACTCAATACTATCCTCGGTTGTGAAGGATACTCACGTAAAACCTACGTGAACTTATACTCAATACTATCCTCGGTTGTGAAGGATACTCACGTAAAACCTACGTGAACTTATACTCAATACTATCCTCGGTTGTGAAGGATACTCACGTAAAACCTACGTGAACTTATACTCAATACTGTCCTCGGTTGTGAAGGACACTTACGTAAAGCCTACGTAAACTATGTACGTACTACTGTTCTCGGTTGTGAAGAATACTTATGGTTACAAATAGTCTAGTGTATATGCAACATGGGAAGCCCCCACTAATAGAACATACGATCGGCCTAGTAGCGCCACATGTTACGAAACAAACTTACAATTACGAACTTATTACTGTGAACTCGCTCAACTAGTTGTTGATTCTCTGTTACATGCCTTGCAGGACCTTAGGTACATATGGAGCTTGCACAGGAAGGAGCAGGTCGTTGTGGGATACGGATCGTAGACGATATTTGAACTTATAACTTATGTTGGGTTTACATTAAATGCTTCCGCTGCACACTTGTTTATATTTGGTTATGGAAACACCTATCGTATTGTTGTATGACTTTTACTATTTTACTTATGTTCAATATGATTGGTGGCTTGATCCTGGTCATGTCACGCCTCCAAGCGGTGGTACTCCGCGGGTGGATTTTGGGGGTGTGACACCCGGTCTCGACTCGAGACCAACCCAGGACAACTCGAGATAAGCTTCAAGGACTCGAAACCAGCAATGTCTCGACTCGAGACCTCATGACCTCGACTCGAGACTGAACTCAAGACCGCGGTTGCGACACAGGTTACGAGTCGAGAACCCCTAGTCTCGACTCGAGACCACACATTACCAGCACAAACAACATGACTCGAAACCAGGTTGCGGGTCTTGTTGCGACTCGAGACCACCTGATTATATGTTCTGTATGGACTTGCACGGATACAGGCCTAAGTATTTGGGCCGAATGTATGGACCTTATGTGTTACTGTTGAATGTGTATGTTGTACACTGTTGATTGGACTGCCATGAATAACACTTGTTGCAACGTGCTAGTATACGTGTAGAAAATGTATGTGCATTACTTAGTTTGTATCTGACTTGCGTGGTAACCATACTAGGACGTGGTTGACCACAATTAGCTCGATTTGACCTTTCGTTTATCTACCGAGCTAACCTAAGGTGAGTTCACACTTTCTACAAAGCATGGGATTCCCAGGGGTTGGGAATGGGTTAAGGAATATGGATTCCTCGTCCCTTCTTGGGTAGGACAGTACGGGTTCAGGAATATAATTCCTCGTCCTCTTGGACAGTTTTCACTAGACCAAAAACTCTATCACGAAGTCCCTCCTTTATATATCGACTTAATCGTCGGGCCAATGGCGAGCGGGTCATTAGTTAGATAGCGCTATTTAGGTTTGACATACCTCACACCGTGCCGCAGAGGACGGGCGTGAACTAATGGATCTGGGCACGTCAATGATGATAGACATTGACAGTTCAGGGCACATAAACATGACTACAGTCAGCAGTCGATATGGTAACGAGTCTAGTAGTATTTACATGTGTAACACCTGTGCCTCCACGGCCATCAAACAAATACCAAACCAATGAAATATTATATTTCAAATATTTCATACTTGGGATTTGTAAAAATATGTGTATCATTTGCACATATCAATTCTTGTTCAATTTCAAACTCTAAATCGCTTTCTGGAAGGTTATACGCGCACCGATGCGTAAATATAACCAGTTTAATGCAACAAACACTCCGGAATAGTGACATAGGCTTAACATACCTTAAATAACCTTTACATAACTTAGAAATAAGTTTTGAAGGCTTTGGTATGGCAAAATCAAGTTAAATCGCTTACAGGGACTAAAGTTGACAAACTGTGAAAGTATGCCAATTTGAACTGTAACAGACATTCCGGAACATGACCATAAGTTAAACATACCATAAATATCCTTTACGTAGCTTAGAAATAAGCTTTGAGGTGTTCGGTGTGCTAAAATAAACTTTTGGGTCATTCAGGGACTAAAAGTGTCAAAAAGTGCACAAGTTTGCACTTTCGCGCATAACTTACGTTCTGAATACGTCCGGACATCCAAAAATTTATGTAAGCATGACTATATTATGCTTTAGTGTTTGGCTTAAGAAAAATCCATTCGTCGCGTCATTTGGATCGTTTTTCGCGCTTATGCGCATTCCGTCGTAATTAGCCGAACAACGCAACTGTACGGCTAAACGAACCGACATATGAGATATTTTTGAGAACATTTTAAGTTCCCTTTACTTTAACTTCATTTTAGAGCTTTGAAATGGGGTTAACGGGCCTTAAACGCGTCGGAAAAGGCCTTATTACACTACAGGGACCAAATCTGCCATTGTTGAAACTTTCTGTGAAGAAACATTGAATCTGGTCTATACCACCTTTGTACATGGTTTTGGGCAATACTAGGGGCTGTTTTGATGTGCACATGGTTTTGGGAAATACCATGGGCTCACATGGTTTTGTAAAACCATTATCTTGAGGTGTAAGGCCAAGATCAAAGCACGGTTTCCAAGAAACGATCTTAACGGTGGACCTTTTACTATAAATACCCCACCCCCCATGCTTCATAATCACTAGAATTTTGATCTTAGAAACTCTAAGTTGAAACCATTGTTTCATACCTGAGATTCTCGGATCGAAATTAGCATTCGGGGACCCTTCGTAAGTATTCTTTCGTTCTTTTATTGCTTTTCGAGTCTTTCGAGTCTGAAAGTCAAACTTTGTTTGACTTTCTACATTGACCAGTTATGGTCAATGCGAAGTTCGTTTGAACTTCGCAACGTGAGTGTAATCACGTTGGTTATAGTCCCTTGGGACTATGCCTACTGATTACCACGTTGTCTAGGGTCGTAGGGTAAGCGATCTAATAAATCGCTTATACCTCGAACCCGACCCATTTGGTCGATCATTAGGATCCGACCAAATACATTAGGTAACCATAGTAGGTAGGGAATAACCTTCCGAGGTTATACCCTATGGTCACATCGTTTGAGTAGTTGTATGATAGGTAGTTTATATGCCTTAGGTAAATTACCAGAATACCCTTTTCATGTATAATTGGTAATTAAGCATATGTAACCTAAACCTTTGTCACATAACTGATTATGTAACATGTTTAGGCATATTCTACTTGTCATAGGACTAGTTAGGCGGTCCGAACGCGTTTCACGCACACGACGCGTTAAAGTAGCATAAGCTACCTTAATGGGTCGCGATGGGTCGAAAGCACTTAGGTTTGGTTTCATTGTAGTATGTAGGCCTTGTTAAACCATATCATATGAGTTCCAATACTCATTTGGTTTACCAAGCCTCATCCTATCCGATCTCCCGATTTAAGTCCGGTTTATTTATATAGTTTTAGATTGTCGACTGATTCCGTGCTCTCTCTAGCTTTGTTTGGTTGTTGTTCAAGACCTCTAAGCATTCTCAGGCGAGTACATTATTCCCCTATTTTACTGCTTTCAATTGTTTTGGGGTGACTCATATGTGCTAAATGTTTTCAAGGCTTTAACGATGATAACAAAACGATTTTCGATGGTATAACGATGGTTTAAAAACCGATTAAGACGATTTATACAAAACTAATAACGATTTCAAAAAGTCAACAAACTTGTTGGTTGGGTTACATAACAAATGACATTCATTAGCAATGATCAAGCCGACCAGTATTAGGTTATGGTACCATAGGATCTGACAAGTCCCGTTATTTACTACACCCGTAGTTATGTGTGGGTGTTGTGGGTAGCGACTGAATCTGTAATTGTTAATTTACTCTTTGGTAAGGGTTTATTAATGCGAGTTGTTAATCTATCCTTTGGTAAGGGTTTATTAATGCGAGTTGTTAATCTATCCTTTGGTAAGGGTTTATTAATGCGAATTGTTAATCTATCCTTTGGTAAGGGTTTATTAATGCGAGTCAAGAAGGTTTGAATGTTATTAGCGAGACGACCATTTAAGTAGTTTCACGACCTAAAACGAATTTAACGATTGGGTAAACGATTGGCTTCAAAGCGATATACGATTGGGTTTTGGTTATACATATTACATGATTTACATTGGGCATGAACATTACTTTGGTGGTTTGATTTGACTAAGTGATTAAGTAACAATGCGTGTGGAATATGATACAAGCATGGTGGATACGCCGCTGGTACTTCCTATATATAAGTGTTTGTATGGTATTACATATTGTAGCGTTATTTGAATCATTTCAGTTTGAGACATAGAACATTTTATACAAGTAACATACTTTTCACAAGACAATTATTTACAAACAACTTATCTTATACAAACTCATTTTACATGGTTATTCATTTAATCATGCATTATTCTCTTATTTATACATATCACTTGAACTGATTATTTTTCAAATGATTTACAAAGACAAAGCAAATTACAAGGTTCATGACTAAACATTTTCTTAAAACAGAAGTCATGAATCTTATTTTCACAAAACCTATGTACTCGCCAGCATTTCTTTGCTGACCTCGTTTTCACATATGTTTAAGGTATTGTTGAATGATATCGATTGATAAGATGCATGCTCACATAGGACTGGACAAGGCCTTAGTGACTCAATAACAATGATAGATTATGTTTAAATTGTGTATTTATATTTCCAGACGATGTAATTATTCAATGTTTAATAAAACGAAACACTTTTGATATCCATGGTTATGAAACATTAATTCTGTTGCAACACGCCCCGATGTTTCCGCCGCGATTTGTTGTTTTACGCGGTCGGGGTGTGACAGAAAGATGGTATCAGAGCCAATGGTTATAGGGAATTAGGTTATTAGTAATGCTTTGACCTAGTCTATAACCTTTCTAGGACCCTAACGCGAGTTTACTTGCGTTTAGTCGTAAAACAATACCGTCACCTATCCTTAGGTGACGACCACAACAAGAACATAAATTTCAAAACCGCTTTGAAAACTAATCATCTGTTCTAGGATGATTGATTACAAGGTTTTGAACCGTCTATTGTAAGGTTTTGAACCCCTTTGAATTTTCAAAATCTCGGCAAAGTTTTGGGTTTTAAATAATGTGAACACGTGCAAACTGGAAGGGTGAATGCCTGTATTCTGGGTTTTCTGTCTAGGCAAGCACTTCGTATACATCTCATCAGACGCGAGACCAGTTGTGCTTACCTGGGAATTCTTGGGATGAGTGTTCACTTATAGGCGAGCATGTCTTCGCGATACATTATTTTTGACCCATTTACCTTGATTAGTTCTGTGTGTCGTTTGTTGCTTTGTAGTAACAAACAAATGACCACTATCCTTGCTTTCATCAGATTTATTCATCTCATTCTTTTCGTCTAATTCTCTCACTCGTTCATTTCATGTTTCCTCTTTTAGACAATGCCTCCTCGACGCGATGCTCAAACCGATGCTCGGACTTTCACTATTGAAGAACTCGCAGCCCTGATCTCTCAGCAGGTGGCTGCGGTACTTCCCGGGGTTGTAACCCAAGTCCACGAGATATACAACAACGGCAATAATAACAACAACAATAACGCACAGTGTAAATACAAGGATTTTAACCAGGCTAAACCACTCAAGTTTAGTGGTTCTGAAGGAGCGACTGGGCTTCTTCAATGGTTCGAGAGCATTGAGAATACTTTCCGCCACGTGCAGTGTCCTGACAATCGCAGGGTCGAGTTTTCTTCGAGTGTGTTTCAGAAGAGGGCTCTCACATGGTGGAACGGGGTTATGAGGGATCGTGGTGCAGAAGTTGCTCTAGCACAGACGTGGGCTGAACTTAGGGCCCTTATGATGAGGGAATTCTGTCCTCGTCATGAGCAGCGAGCTTTGGAGAAGGAATTTGATGAGCTGAAGCAAGATAGTGGTGAGCACAGGGCGTATACTGATAGGTTTGAGAAGTTGAGTCTGCTTTGCCCGACAATGGTTACCCCACTCGACAAGGCTATCGAAAGGTACATTGACGGCCTACCTGACACGGTACAAGACATCCTTACTGGTAGTAGCCCTACCACACTCCGTCAGGCGATCGAGTTAGCTGCGACATTGACTGAGTCACAGATTCGGAAGAATAAGTTACACAGAAAGGGTGACAAGGGTAAGAAGCAGGAGTCTGACAAGGAGGATAGCAAGAAAGGTCAAAACAAGAAGGATAAGGAAGTTGAGACTTCGAAGAAATCAAAGAAGCGGAAGGGTGCCCAAAATTTTGCTGTTACAGCACAGACTGCTCAGAACTTGCAAAACCCACCGGCACAGCCAGCTGCAAAGAAGGCATATGCTGGTACCGCACCACATTGTGCCCGTTGCAATGGTCATCACGTTGCACAACAAGATTGCAAGAAATGCACAACGTGTGGTAGACTTGGGCATTTGGCCAATATTTGTCGTCTGGGACAAAATCAGGCTGCTCAGGTTCAAGCTCAGGTTCAAGGGAATGCTGCGAGATTCCCACTGGGTTCATGTTTCAATTGCGGAGAGATTGGTCATTTCCGCCACAACTGCCCAAGACTGGTGAATGCAAATGCTAACGCAAACCCGAATGCGAACGTCAACGTCAATGTAAATCCAGCACGTGGACGAGTGTATAACATCAATGAGGCAATCAATGATGAAGAACAAGTAGAATTTTGAAATTTCTCTGGTTGTTATCTTGTAACATTTAAAGACAATGCGGTTGTTATATAAATAAAAATTTGTGGTTTTTATTTTCAACTAATGCAATTGTATGAATGTTTGATCCAACCTTAGGATGTCATCACAAAGACGAAACTACTCGTGTGGTTCTGTCATTTTTATGATCACTTGTGATCTCCCTAAGAACCTCAAACACTAGTTTCTCTTAAATCTAAAGTATCTTATCATCTTGCACCGTTCGAGATGCAAGAATTATCAAAACAGCTTCACGAGTTGTCTGATAAAGGATTCATCCGTCCGAACTTTTCACCTTGGAGAAACTCCTGACCTCCTTGTGAAAAGAAAAATGGATCTTTTCGAAAGTATATCGATTAACGTAAGCCTAGTTGTCACACCCCGACCACGTGGAACATACAAAACGTGGCGGAAACGTCGGGGAGTGTTGTAACAGAATTAATGTTTCACAACCATGGAAATTAAAGTTCGTTTTATTAATCAACCATCCCAGTTTACATTGTTTTAAGCAAGAAACCAAGAGTACATAACATAAATTAACTAGTTCTTGTCTCGTTTTAAGTCACTAAGGCACAGGTCCGCCTAAGTATGTCTTGATAAGTCCTATGCATCATCTCCTGAAAACACATGTGAAAATAGGTACGTCAGCATAAAAATGCCTGTGAGATACATAGGTTTTGTGAAAATAAGATTCATGACTTATGTTTGAGAAAATGTTTAGTCATGAACCTTGTAATTTGCTTTGTCTTGTAAATCATTTGAAAAACGATAAGATCAGATGATATGTATAAATAAATGTCAGGTTAAATGAATAACCATGTAAAATGTGTTTGTGTAAAATAAGTTGTTGTAAATCAATGTCTTGTAAAAAGTATGTTACTTGTATAAAATGTTCTATGTCTCAAACCGAAATGATTCAAATAACGGTACGATATGTAATACCATACAAGCACTTATATATAGGAAGTACCAGCGGCGTATCCACCATGCTTGTATCATATTACACACGCATCGTTACTTAATCACTTAATCAAACCAAAC
Source organism: Helianthus tuberosus (assembly GCA_030545235.1). NCBI lineage: Eukaryota > Viridiplantae > Streptophyta > Magnoliopsida > Asterales > Asteraceae > Helianthus > Helianthus tuberosus. The sequence continues at coordinate 42,604,054 of CM060426.1, read as the reverse complement.
CACCAAAGTAATGTTTAACAATTGTAGAAATGTTTATGTAATGTCAAATGTCTATTGTCAAATGTAAAACATGTCAACAGATACAAATGGTTCACATGGTTCACAGATACAAACGGTTCACAGATACACACGGTTCACAGATACAAACGGTTCACATAGTCAAATGATTTCAACGGTTCAAAATGTAGTATAATGTGTTCATATGCTGGATGAGCATATGCAACAGAAATGCAATGTAAAACAATGTACTAAGTATGCACACAGTGGACATACATAGCATGAAATGTAATGTAAAACGATGTACTAAGTACGCACACAATGGGCATACATAGCATGAAATGTAATGTAAAACAATGTACTAAGTAATGCACACAATGGGCACACCTAGCATAAGATGCAATGAAATCATGTACTATAATGTACTAATTAACATAGCATGTATATGATGTGAAAACAGGAAAGCATGAAAGTAACAAGTAGGCACATGTGTTCCACCCCAAAACAGTTTGGAAAACAGTAAAAGAGGGGTCTATGTACTCACTTGTGATTGCTCAGATGTATAAAGATAACCACCAAGTAATGCTAGAGATCTCGGAATATCAAACGGCACCTAATATAGGTAACTACATTAATAAACCGGACCTAAATCGGAAGATCGGATAGAATGAGGGCTCATAAACCAAATGAGTATGGGAACTCATGTAGTATGGTTTAATAAAGCCTACATACTAAATGAAACCTAACCTAAGTGCTTGTGACCCATTACGACCCGTTTAGGTAGCTTATGCTACTTTAACGCGTCGTTTGCGTGAAACGCGTTCAGACCGCCTAACTAGTCCTATGACAAGTAATATATGCCTTAACATGTCTAATATGGTTGTCAAATCAGTTTAGATGTCAAAAGTTATGTTACATATGTTTAAAATGAATTTTGGCATCAAAGGGGTATTTTGGTAATTTACCTAAGGCATATAAACTACCTATCATACAACTACTTAAACGAAGCGACCATAAGGTATAACCTCGTAAGGTTATTCCCTATATACTATGGTCACCTAATGTGTTTGGTCGGATCCTAATGATCGACCAAACGGGTCGGGTTCGAAAGTATAAGCGATTGTTTAGATCGCTTACCTTACGACTCTATATAAGCACTAAACTAAAAGTGACGAGTTAAGCATGTTAAAACATGCTTAACTAAGTTTTAGAAAATAGGTTTGGTATCACAACAAACGGTTGTGATACCTAAGAGTAGTTTGGTTACAAAATACGCAAGAATACGTATTCTGCCCGAAACTACGGCTCGTCACTGAGCCTAGATAACGTGGTAATCAGTAGGTATAGTCACTAGGGACTATAACCATCGTGATCACGCTCACGTTATGAAGTTCAAACGAACTTCGCATCGACCATAAACTGGTCAATGCAGAAAGTCAAACAAAGTTTGACTTTCGGACTCGAAAGCGATAAAAGAACGAAAGAATACTTACGAAAGGTCCCCGAATGCTAATCAAGATCAAAATAGCTCAGGTATGAAACAAAGGTTTCAACTTAGAGCACAAATGATCAGATTCTTGTGAGAAATGTGTGCAAATGTGATGGGTATTTATAGATTTCGGGTAACCGTTAAGATCGTTTCATGAAAACCGTGCTTGAATCTCATGCGTACATTTGTCAAAATGTTATGGTTACTGAAAATGGCCTATTAAGAGCTGAAAGGGCAAGTTTAGAACTTGTGGTTGTGGTTTAATCAGCTGATAATCTGCTGACTGTTTGATATTATCTGTTCTGCAGAACCCATACGCATCGTAGGGTATATATACCATACGCATCGTATGGTGCAAGTTTGGCAGAATTACAGTTTTGGTCCCTGAACTGTATTTAGGCCATTTTTGACACGTTTAAGGCCCGTTAACCCCATTTCAAAGCTCTAAAATGAAGTTAGAGTATAGGGAACTTAAAATGTGTTCAAAAATATCTCGGATGTCGGTTCGTTTAGCCGTACGGTTGCGATGTTCGGTTAATTACGACGGAACGCGCATAAGCGCGAAAAACGATCCAAATGACGAAACGAATGGATTTCTCTTATGCCAAACACGAAAACAAAATGTTTTAGTGCTTACATAAATTTTTGGATGTCCGGATGTATTCAGAACGTAAGTTATGCGTAAAAATGCAAACTTGTGCACTTTTTGACACTTTTAGTCCCTGAATGACACAAAAGTTTATTTTAGCATACCGAACACCTCAAAGCCTATTTCTAAGCTATGTAAAGGATATTTATGGTATGTTTAACTTATGGTCATGTTCCGGAATGTCTGTTACAGTTCAAATTGGCATACTTTCGCAGTTTGTCAACTTTAGTCCCTGTAAGCGATTAAACTTTGATTTCACCACACCAAACCTTCCAAAACTTATATCTAAGTTATGTAAAGGTTATTTAAGGTATGTTAAGCCTATTTCACTATTCCGGAGTGTTCGTTGGATTAAACTGGTTATATCTACACATCAGTGCGCGTATAACCTTCCAGAAAGCGATTTAGAGCTTGAAATCGAACATGAGTTGATATGTGCAAAAGATACACATATTTATACAAGTCCAAAGTATGAAATACAATATTTCATTGGTTTGGCATTTGTTTGATGGTTGAAATGACACAGGTGTTACACTAGTAAGCTTATCATCAAGAATCGATATCCCCTACCTTAAATCAACGATTTCTCCGATCAACTGCATAGCATTTCATATTTTCCGAGATCGATTTGCGTTTTGGGTATCATCAACTTTGTATTCTCGAAGAAGATATTCCCAAAACGGTTTTCTGCACGAAGTATGGCCATTAAGAGTTTACAGTCATGCCTTTTGGGTTGACAAATGCTCCAGCCATCTTCAAAGACTTAATAAATAGAGTCTGCAAGCCTTATTTGGATCAGTTCGTCATTATTATTAATGACATCTTGATCTATTCATATCACGAGCCAATCCCGATCAACACCTTCGTTGACATTGGAACCCTTAAAGAAGGAACAAACTTTTCACTAAATCCTCCAAGAGGAAATTTTTGCTTAAAGGAGTTCAGTTTTTGGGTCATGTAGTCAACAAGCAGGGTAGTCATATGGATCCATCCAAATTAATGCAATTAAGAATTGATTCCTTGTATGCATTAAATACCCGTGTCCAAAGATAACAAATTTAAAGGTCAATTTAAACAATTATGCGAATATACGATTATGCGATTATGTGATATGTGTTTATGTGTTCTCCTCTATGTTTTTGTGTGGTAAACGATTTTCAAATCCTCATAGAATCTTTTATGTCTTCATATGAGGGATTCATAGTAGGATATTAAAAAGGTACTACCTTAAATCCTTATGGGCTTCTACGTGGTAGTTAAGACCCTTGGGTTATATAGTACCATTCCAGGATTCGATGATAGACCCTTGAGTGGTCTAGTCTAAAAGATTGATTCACAATTTGGTTAAAGAACGACATCTAGTGATGTAGCTGAACAAACTCCTTGATAGTCTATTTAGATCATTTATGATTTAATTAAAAGGACTCTATGGCGGTCTAGTTACACGCATCACAGGATTTTTCATTTGGTTTTACCCTACACATTATAAAATAGACTGTGTAAACTGTGCAAGGAATTGTCTAATTATGGACGCGTACATAATTATGAAATTTAGTGCACAGAAACCCAGTAAGGTTTACTATGTGTAAGAACCGATAGTGACAACAATAATAAAATGATAACAATGTAATGGAGGCACGGTGGACGCACCAATGATGCTTCATATACTTGTATATAAGTATCCCTCTTACATTGCAAGCATGATGTTATTAAAGTTACTAGAAGTTCAGAACCCTAACCAATGTTGTTCGGTCTTTTCAACTTCATGTTTTAAACTCTCACAAGTTTCCTCTAAATAAATTTCGGGACGAAATTTCCTAAAGTAGGGGAGACTGTAACACCTGTGCCTCCACGGCCATCAAACAAATACCAAACCAATGAAATATTATATTTCATACTTGGGATTTGTAAAAATATGTGTATCATTTGCACATATCAATTCTTGTTCAATTTCAAACTCTAAATCGCTTTATGGAAGGTTATACGCGCACCGATGCGTAAATATAACCAGTTTAATGCAACAAACACTCCGGAATAGTGACATAGGCTTAACATACCTTAAATAACCTTTACATAACTTAGAAATAAGTTTTGAAGGCTTTGGTATGGCAAAATCAAGTTAAATCGCTTACAGGGACTAAAGTTGACAAACTGCGAAAGTATGCCAATTTGAACTGTAACAGACATTCCAGAACATGACCATAAGTTAAACATACCATAAATATCCTTTACATAGCTTAGAAATAAGCTTTGAGGTGTTCGGTGTGCTAAAATAAACTTTTGGGTCATTCAGGGACTAAAAGTGTCAAAAAGTGCACAAGTTTGCACTTTCGCGCATAACTTACGTTCTGAATACGTCCGGACATCCAAAAATTTATGTAAGCATGACTATATTATGCTTTAGTGTTTGGCTTAAGAAAAATCCATTCGTCGCGTCATTTGGATCGTTTTTCGCGCTTATGCGCATTCCGTCGTAATTAGCCGAACAACGCAACTGTACGGCTAAACGAACCGACATCTGAGATATTTTTGAGAACATTTTAAGTTCCCTTTACTTTAACTTCATTTTAGAGCTTTTAAATGGGGTTAACGGGCCTTAAACGCGTCGGAAAAGGCCTTATTACACTACAGGGACCAAATCTGCCATTTTTGAAACTTTCTGTGAAGAAACATTGAATCTGGTCTATACCACCTTTGCACATGGTTTTGGGCAATACTAGGGGCTGTTTTGATGTGCACATGGTTTTGGGAAATACCATGGGCTCACATGGTTTTGTAAAACCATTATCTTGAGGTGTAAGGCCAAGATCAAAGCACGATTTCCAAGAAACGATCTTAACGGTGGACCTTTTACTATAAATACCCCACCCCCCATGCTTCATAATCACTAGAATTTTGATCTTAGAAACTCTAAGTTGAAACCATTGTTTCATACCTGAGATTCTCGGATCGAAATTAGCATTCGGGGACCCTTCGTAAGTATTCTTTCGTTCTTTTATTGCTTTTCGAGTCTTTCGAGTCTGAAAGTCAAACTTTGTTTGACTTTCTACATTGACCAGTTATGGTCAATGCGAAGTTCGTTTGAACTTCACAACGTGAGTGTAATCACGTTGGTTATAGTCCCTTGGGACTATGCCTACTGATTACCACGTTGTCTAGGGTCGTAGGGTAAGCGATCTAATAAATCGCTTATACCTCGAACCCGACCCATTTGGTCGATCATTAGGATCCGACCAAATACATTAGGTGACCATAGTAGGTAGGGAATAACCTTCCGAGGTTATACCCTATGGTCACATCGTTTGAGTAGTTGTATGATAGGTAGTTTATATGCCTTAGGTAAATTACCAGAATACCCTTTTCATGTATAATTGGTAATTAAGCATATGTAACCTAAACCTTTGTCACATAACTGATTATGTAACATGTTTAGGCATATTCTACTTGTCATAGGACTAGTTAGGCGGTCCGAACGCGTTTCACGCACACGACGCGTTAAAGTAGCATAAGCTACCTTAATGGGTCGCGATGGGTCGAAAGCACTTAGGTTTGGTTTCATTGTAGTATGTAGGCCTTGTTAAACCATATCATATGAGTTCCAATACTCATTTGGTTTACCAAGCCTCATCCTATCCGATCTCCCGATTTAAGTCCGGTTTATTTATATAGTTTTAGATTGTTGACTGATTCCGTGCTCTCTCTAGCTTTGTTTGGTTGTTGTTCAAGACCTCTAAGCATTCTCAGGCGAGTACATTATTCCCCTATTTTACTGCTTTCAATTGTTTTGGGGTGACTCATATGTGCTAAATGTTTTCAAGGCTTTAACGATGATAACAAAACGATTTTCGATGGTATAACGATGGTTTCAAAAACGATTAAGACGATTTATACAAAACTAATAACGATTTCAAAAAGTGAACAAACTTGTTGGTTGGGTTACATAACAAATGACATTCATTAGCAATGATCAAGCCGACCAGTATTAGGTTATGGTACCATAGGATCTGACAAGTCCCGTTATTTACTACACCCGTAGTTATGTGTAACACCTGTGCCTTCACGGCCATCAAACAAATACCGAACCAATGAAATATTATATTTCATACTTGGGAATTGTAAAAATATGTGTATCATTTTGCACATATCAATTCTTGTTCGATTTCAAACTCTAAATCGCTTTCTGGAAGGTTATACGCGCACTAATGCGTAAACATAACCAGTTTAATGCAACGAACACTCCGGAATAGTGAAATAGGCTTAACATACCTTAAATAACCTATACATAACTTAGATATAAGTTTTGGAAGGTTTGGTGTGGTGAAATCAAAGTTAAATCGCTTACAGGGACTAAAGTTGACAAACTGCGAAAGTATGCCAATTTGAACTGTAACAGACATTCCGGAACATGACCATAAGTTAAACATACCATAAATATCCTTTACATATCTTAGAAATAGGCTTTGAGGGGTTCGGTATGCTAAAATAAACTTTTGGGTCATTCAGGGACTAAAAGTGTCAAAAAGTGCACAAGTTTGCATTTTCGCGCATAACTTACGTTCTGAATACATTCGGACATCCAAAAATTTATGTGAGCATGACTACATTATATTTTAGTGTTCGCCTTAAGAAAAATCCATTCGTCGCGTCATTTGGATCGTTTTTCGCGCTTGTGCGCATTTCGTCGTAATTAAGCGAACATCGCGTTCGTACGACCAAACGAACCAACCTCCGGCATATTTTTGAGCATGTTTTGAGTTCCCTATACTTTAACTTCATTTTAGAGCCTTGAAATGAGGTTAACGGGGTTCAAACGCATCGAAAAATCGCTTAAACAAGGTGCAGGGACCATTTATGTAAAATCTGCCAAAACAAGGGCCTAGCGTGACGCGAGGGTCCTTAGCGTCACGCGAGCCCCCCTTCTGGACAGATTCAATGTTTTTAATGCAAGTTGCAACCAATTAATCCTCAACCACATGTTTGCAACTTGCTTAATCACTAAGATTAGGAGCATATGTGGCTCCATAACCTTTGTGACAAGTGTACGGGCTAGATCTTTTCCCCTTTTCCAAGAAACGATCCTAGCGGCTCTACCTTTTCTATAAATACCCATCCACCCTCAACCCCAAAACCCACAAATCTGATTAAGAAAGCTCTAAGTTGGAACCTTCGTTTCATACCTGAGCTATTTTGATCTGGGTTAGCATTCGGGGACCCTTCGTAAGTATTCTTTCGTTCTTTTCCTTATTTTTACTGCTTTTCGAGTCAGAAAGTCAAACTTTGTTTGACTTTCAGCGTTGACCAGTAATGGTCAATGCGAAGTTCGTTTGAACTTCGCAACGTGAGTGTAATCACGTTGGTCATAGTCCCTTGGGACTATGCCCACTGATTACCACGTTGTCTAGGGTCGTAGGGTAGGCGATCTAATAAATCGCCTATACCTTCGAACCCGACCCAGTTTGGTCGATCATTAGGATCCGACCAAATACATTAGGTGACCCTAGTATAGGGCATAACCTTCCGAGGTTATACCCTATGGTCACATCGTTTAAGTAGTTGTATGATAGGTAGTTTATATGCCTTAGGTAAATTACCAGAATACCCTTTTCATGTATAATTAGTAATTAAGCATATGTAACCTAAACTTTTGCCACATAACTGATTATGTAACATGTTAAGGCATATAACACTTGTCATAGGGCTAGTTAGGCGGTCCGAACGCGTTTCACGCGAACGACGCGTTAAAGTAGCATAAGCTATCTAAACGGGTCGTAGGCAGTTATGTTAGGTTTCACTTAGTATGTAGGCTTTGTTAAACCATATCACACGAGTCTCTACACTCGTTTGGTTTACAAACCCTAATGCTACCCGATCTTCCGATCTAGGTCCGGTTAATTAACATAGTTACCTATATTAGGTGCCGTTTGATTTCCGTGATCTCTAGCTTTGTTTGGTTGTTACTCAAGGACTACTGAGCAATCTCAAGTGAGTACATAGACCCCTCTTTTACTGTTTTCCAAACTGTTTTGGGGTGGAACACATGTGCCTACTTGTTACTTTCATGCTTTCCTGTTTTCATATCATATACCTGCTATGTTTATTAGTACATTATAGTACGTCGTTTTACATTGACATTTTATGCTATGTATGTATATAGCGTGCATACTTAGTACATCGTTTTACATGACATTTTATGCTATGTATGTTCATTTAGTTCATACTTAGTACATTGTTTTACATCACATCACATCACATGCTATGTATGTCCATTTGTTGCATACTTAGTACAGATTCATTTCATCACATGCTTACATTTTGGTATGACATTTGGTTTGTTAAATGGGACAATACATTCATTAACATTAGCTACGCCGTTCGTTAGTAGGTAGTGGTACCATAGGAATTGACAACTCCCGTTCCGGACGTCCCAGGGAAAGGGGATGAAAGGAATGACCGAATTCGATGATATTTAAGACAGATAAACCTTTAATTTGTTTAAAGGGTTTATCACCACAGTCGCAAGGCTTGGATGTATGCATTGGAACAACACCACATAAATGTACATATTCAGTATAGCATGCATATAGACATTTTAACATGATTGACCTTGATCATGCATTTTCACAAGACACAATGTTGATTTAAACTACGTTTTACTTCAATACTATGTTCTTGTGCATATGGTTTAGTTGACACATTTCGCTAGCCATACAGGACATTTTGACATAGACATTAGACATAGACATTTTAACATGATTGACATTAATCATGCATTTACACAAAACATAATGTTGATTTAAACACAGTTTTACTTCAATACCTTGTTTTTGTGCATTTCACCTATGGTTTAGTTGATGCGTTTTCACTAGCCATACATATCATTTAGGTTACACATTACATGATTTACATTGATCATGCATCATGACATATTATTCAATACATTTGACAAATTCATTTATACATGCACAATTTACATTGTTGGTTTGGTTTGATTAAGTGATTAAGTAACGATGCGGGTGTAATATGATACAAGCATGGTGGATACGCCGCTGGTACTTCCTATATATAAGTGTTTGTATGGTATTACATATCGTAGCGTTATTTGAATCATTTCAGTTTGAGACATAGAACATTTTATGCAAATAACATATTTTTCACAAGACATTGATTTACAAACAACTTAACTTATACAAACTCATTTTTACATGGCTATTCATTTAACCATGCATTATTCACTTATTTATATGTATCATCTGAACTTATTGTTTTTCAAATGATTTACAAAGACAAAGCAAATTACAAGGTTCATGACTAAACATTTTCTCAAACATAAGTCATGAAACCTATTTTCACAAAACCTATGTATCTCACCGGCATTTTTATGCTGACGTACCATATTTTCACATGTGTTTCAGGAAATGAAGTATAGGATTGATCAAGATACACTTAGGCGGACATGGGCCTTAGTGACAATAAAAGATGCAGACTAGTTAATTATGTTGTATTTTCATGTTTGTTTAGACATTGTAACACTTATATTGTATAAAACGAAACTTTAATTTCCATGGTTGTGAAACATTAATTCTGTTGCAACACGCCCCGATGTTTCCGCCACGTTTTGTATGTTCCACGTGGTCGGGGTGTGACAGAAAAGATGGTATCAGAGCCAATGGTTATAGGGAATTAGGTTATTAGTAATGCTTTGACCTAGTCTATAACTTTCTTAGGACCCTAACGCGAGTTTACTTGCGTTTAGTCATAAAACAATACCGTCACCTATCCTTAGGCGACGACCACAACAAGAACATAAATTTCAAAACCGCTTTGAAAACTAATCATCTGTTCTAGGATGATTGATTACTAGGTTTTGAACCCTCTATTGTAAGGTTTTGAACTCTCTATTATATGGTTTTGAATCCCTTTGAATTTTCAAAATCTCGTCAAGGTATTGGGTTTTAAATAATGTGAACACGTGCAAACTGGAAGGGTGAATGCCTGTATTCTGGGTTTTCTGTCTAGGCAAGCACTTCGTATACATCTCATCAGACGCGAGACCAGTTGTGCTTACCTGGGAATTCTCGGGATGAGTGTTCACTTATAGGCGAGCATGTCTTCAGTGATACATTAATAAGACCTGTTTACCTTGATTAGTCACCGTCTCATTTGTTTGCCTTAGGTAACAAACAAATGATCGCAATTTTCATGCGTTATCATTCTGTTTTGATTGTCCAATAATCTTTCACCTGTTTCTCCCTATGCCTTTCTTTTTCTTCAAGAATGTCTCTTCTTCACGATGACGCTCAGATATCTGAGCAAGCAGCCAAATTCGCTCGGCGAATAGGCGAAGTAGTCCTGAAGATTGTTGAATTAGCTACTGCCATATATCATCTCCAGGATGAAGCCACTCAAGAGTCACCAAGACAGGCAGGACCTAGTCAGGTGACAGCACCATCAGCCAATAAACCAATCGAGGAATCAAAGACCATGGATGAACGATTCCCTAAGAAGTCAAAGAAGCGAAAGGCTTCTCAGAACTTTGCCATGATCGCTCACAATGGTAAAGCCGTCCCCAACCAACTAGCTCAACCCCCTGCTAAGTGTGTATGACTTTTCCTATGATACCTACATCAAGGAACTATGTACCTTACAAACTACTCTTGTGATTCTCTCTTTCAAATGATCGCTCATGATTCCTTCGAACATTTTAAGTACTCGTTTCATTCTAAGAAACAAAGTACAGAAAATAAAGTGACATTATGAGTGATCATGCTTCTGCACATCTGTGCCTTTGAATCCTTGGTTAGATAACTAAGGGTATTTCCAAATCTCATACCCATTACGTTTTAATTTTTCAACATACACAATACCAGTATTTCAAAACAATCTTCATGATCTCAAAACATTTTATATAGTTTGAAAACAATTTTTCTAGATACATTGTCTATGTTATTTCAAAAAACATTGGCCATGTTATCAAAACCAACCTTTCAAATTTCAAAATATTTCATATAGTCTGAAGACAATATTAACACAATACATTTTCTTATCAAGTGCATGATTTCGAAAAGCATCATTCATATCTTTCAAAAACCTTATACATAATTTCAAAATTCATCTCGCATGATTTTAAAACATTTTTTTATAAATATACTTACCTAGTACACCTACTTTATGATTTCAAAATATTATATAAGGTTTCAAAAACATTTTTTTTCCCATGCACAGTTTTCAAAAATATCTTCCTCATGCATTTACTTAACCTTCAAATTCTGCTTCATATGTCGCCTTGACATATCTAGCATCTCAACTTCATAAGCGTTTTTACATCATGTTTTGATCTAAGCACGTCCAGTGCAAGGTTTTAAAACATCTTCAACTTCTAAAATCCATATGGGATCTTTTTATCTTCACATTTAGATCCTTGTGGATGATCATCATTCAAATCAGAGTCCTTAATTGGATTCCTTATGTACCTTAATTCGAATATTTCGGTTCTTTATAATCGAAATCGAATTTTCTCTTCAATAATCTTTCTATCTTTATAGTTAGATTCTTGATAACGTTTAAAGTACCAAATGAAATCCGTTGAATGGATTCCTAGTGTGCTTTAAATGCATGTACGCAAGTAACAAGACAAATTAACAAACAATCCTTGTGGTTATATGATTATGTGTTTATGCATATTGAGTTTTCATTTAAGTATTTTGTGTTTTTATACTCTGGATAATTCGTTATCCAAATCCTCGCAGGATCTTTCATATCTTCATATGAGGGATTCGTAGCAGGATAGTCAAAAGGTACTATCTTAATTCCTTAATGGGCTTCTATGTAATAGTTAAGACCCTTGGATTTTATAGTACTACTCCATGATTCATAAGAGACCCTTTTTAGTGGTCTAGTCAAAAGATTGATTCGCAATCTGGTTAAAGAATGACATCTAGTGATGTAGCTGGACAGACTCCTTGATAGTCTATTTAGATCATTTAATGATTTAAGTAAAAGGACTCTACGGCGGTCTAGTCACACTCATCACAGGATTGTTCATTTGGTTTTCCCCTGCGCATTATAAAATAGACTGTGTGAACTGTGCAAGGAATTGTCTAATTATGGAGGCCTACATAATTATGAAATTTAGTGCATAGAAACCCAGTAAGGTTTATTATGTGTAAGAACCGATAGTGACAACAATAACAAAATGAGAACGATGTAATGGAGGTACGGTGGACGCACCAATGACGCTTCATATACTTGTATATAAGTATCCCTCTTACATTGCAATCATGATGTTATTAAAGGTTACTAGAAGTTCAGAACCCTAATCAATATTGTTCGATCTTTTCAACTTCATGTTTTCAAGCTCTCACAAGTTTCCTCTAAATAAATTTCGGGACGAAATTTCCTAAAGTAGGGGAGACTGTAACACCTGTGCCTTCACGGCCATCAAACAAATACCGAACCAATGAAATATTATATTTCATACTTGGGAATTGTAAAAATATGTGTATCATTTTGCACATATCAATTCTTGTTCGATTTCAAACTCTAAATCGCTTTCTGGAAGGTTATACGCGCACTAATGCGTAAACATAACCAGTTTAATGCAACGAACACTCCGGAATAGTGAAATAGGCTTAACATACCTTAAATAACCTATACATAACTTAGATATAAGTTTTGGAAGGTTTGGTGTGGTGAAATCAAAGTTAAATCGCTTACAGGGACTAAAGTTGACAAACTGCGAAAGTATGCCAATTTGAACTGTAACAGACATTCCGGAACATGACCATAAGTTAAACATACCATAAATATCCTTTACATAGCTTAGAAATAGGCTTTGAGGGGTTCGGTATGCTAAAATAAACTTTTGGGTCATTCAGGGACTAAAAGTGTCAAAAAGTGCACAAGTTTGCATTTTCGCGCATAACTTACGTTCTGAATACATCCGGACATCCAAAAATTTATGTGAGCATGACTACATTATATTTTAGTGTTCGCCTTAAGAAAAATCCATTCGTCGCGTCATTTGGATCGTTTTTCGCGCTTGTGCGCATTTCGTCGTAATTAAGCGAACATCGCGTTCGTACGACCAAACGAACCAACCTCCGGCATATTTTTGAGCATGTTTTGAGTTCCCTATACTTTAACTTCATTTTAGAGCCTTGAAATGAGGTTAACGGGGTTCAAACGCATCGAAAAATCGCTTAAACAAGGTGCAGGGACCATTTATGTAAAATCTGCCAAAACAAGGGCCTAGCGTGACGCGAGGGTCCTTAGCGTCACGCGAGCCCCCCTTCTGGACAGATTCAATGTTTTTAATGCAAGTTGCAACCAATTAATCCTCAACCACATGTTTGCAACTTGCTTAATCACTAAGATTAGGAGCATATGTGGCTCCATAACCTTTGTGACAAGTGTACGGGCTAGATCTTTTCCCCTTTTCCAAGAAACGATCCTAGCGGCTCTACCTTTTCTATAAATACCCATCCACCCTCAACCCCAAAACCCACAAATCTGATTAAGAAAGCTCTAAGTTGGAACCTTCGTTTCATACCTGAGCTATTTTGATCTGGGTTAGCATTCGGGGACCCTTCGTAAGTATTCTTTCGTTCTTTTCCTTATTTTTACTGCTTTTCGAGTCAGAAAGTCAAACTTTGTTTGACTTTCAGCGTTGACCAGTAATGGTCAATGCGAAGTTCGTTTGAACTTCGCAACGTGAGTGTAATCACGTTGGTCATAGTCCCTTGGGACTATGCCCACTGATTACCACGTTGTCTAGGGTCGTAGGGTAGGCGATCTAATAAATCGCCTATACCTTCGAACCCGACCCAGTTTGGTCGATCATTAGGATCCGACCAAATACATTAGGTGACCCTAGTATAGGGCATAACCTTCCGAGGTTATACCCTATGGTCACATCGTTTAAGTAGTTGTATGATAGGTAGTTTATATGCCTTAGGTAAATTACCAGAATACCCTTTTCATGTATAATTAGTAATTAAGCATATGTAACCTAAACTTTTGCCACATAACTGATTATGTAACATGTTAAGGCATATAACACTTGTCATAGGGCTAGTTAGGCGGTCCGAACGCGTTTCACGGGAACGACGCGTTAAAGTAGCATAAGCTATCTAAACGGGTCGTAGGCAGTTATGTTAGGTTTCACTTAGTATGTAGGCTTTGTTAAACCATATCACACGAGTCTCTACACTCGTTTGGTTTACAAACCCTAATGCTACCCGATCTTCCGATCTAGGTCCGGTTAATTAACATAGTTACCTATATTAGGTGCCGTTTGATTTCCGTGATCTCTAGCTTTGTTTGGTTGTTACTCAAGGACTACTGAGCAATCTCAAGTGAGTACATAGACCCCTCTTTTACTGTTTTCCAAACTGTTTTGGGGTGGAACACATGTGCCTACTTGTTACTTTCATGCTTTCCTGTTTTCATATCATATACCTGCTATGTTTATTAGTACATTATAGTACGTCGTTTTACATTGACATTTTATGCTATGTATGTATATAGCGTGCATACTTAGTACATCGTTTTACATGACATTTTATGCTATGTATGTTCATTTAGTTCATACTTAGTACATTGTTTTACATCACATCACATCACATGCTATGTATGTCCATTTGTTGCATACTTAGTACAGATTCATTTCATCACATGCTTACATTTTGGTATGACATTTGGTTTGTTAAATGGGACAATACATTCATTAACATTAGCTACGCCGTTCGTTAGTAGGTAGTGGTACCATAGGAATTGACAACTCCCGTTCCGGACGTCCCAGGGAAAGGGGATGAAAGGAATGACCGAATTCGATGATATTTAAGACAGATAAACCTTTAATTTGTTTAAAGGGTTTATCACCACAGTCGCAAGGCTTGGATGTATGCATTGGAACAACACCACATAAATGTACATATTCAGTATAGCATGCATATAGACATTTTAACATGATTGACCTTGATCATGCATTTTCACAAGACATAATGTTGATTTAAACTACGTTTTACTTCAATACTATGTTCTTGTGCATATGGTTTAGTTGACACATTTCGCTAGCCATACAGGACATTTTGACATAGACATTAGACATAGACATTTTAACATGATTGACATTAATCATGCATTTACACAAAACATAATGTTGATTTAAACACAGTTTTACTTCAATACCTTGTTTTTGTGCATTTCACCTATGGTTTAGTTGATGCGTTTTCACTAGCCATACATATCATTTAGGTTACACATTACATGATTTACATTGATCATGCATCATGACATATTATTCAATACATTTGACAAATTCATTTATACATGGACAATTTACATTGTTGGTTTGGTTTGATTAAGTGATTAAGTAACGATGCGGGTGTAATATGATACAAGCATGGTGGATACGCCGCTGGTACTTCCTATATATAAGTGTTTGTATGGTATTACATATCGTAGCGTTATTTGAATCATTTCAGTTTGAGACATAGAACATTTTATGCAAATAACATATTTTTCACAAGACATTGATTTACAAACAACTTAACTTATACAAACTCATTTTTACATGGCTATTCATTTAACCATGCATTATTCACTTATTTATATGTATCATCTGAACTTATTGTTTTTCAAATGATTTACAAAGACAAAGCAAATTACAAGGTTCATGACTAAACATTTTCTCAAACATAAGTCATGAAACCTATTTTCACAAAACCTATGTATCTCACCGGCATTTTTATGCTGACGTACCATATTTTCACATGTGTTTCAGGAAATGAAGTATAGGATTGATCAAGATACACTTAGGCGGACATGGGCCTTAGTGACAATAAAAGATGCAGACTAGTTAATTATGTTGTATTTTCATGTTTGTTTAGACATTGTAACACTTATATTGTATAAAACGAAACTTTAATTTCCATGGTTGTGAAACATTAATTCTGTTGCAACACGCCCCGATGTTTCCGCCGCGATTTGTTGTTTTACGCGGTCGGGGTGTGACATTATGTGTGGGTGTTGTGGGTAGCGACTGAATCTGTAATTGTTAATTTACTCTTTGGTAAGGGTTTATTAATGCGAGTTGTTAATCTATCCTTTGGTAAGGGTTTATTAATGCGAGTTGTTAATCTATCCTTTGGTAAGGGTTTATTAATGCGAATTGTTAATCTATCCTTTGGTAAGGGTTTATTAATGCGAGTCAAGAAGGTTTGAATGTTATTAGCGAGACGACCATTTAAGTAGTTTCACGACCTAAAACGAATTTAACGATTGGGTAAACGATTGGCTTCAAAGCGATATACGATTGGGTTTTGGTTATACATATTACATGATTTACATTGGGCATGAACATTACTTTGGTGGTTTGATTTGACTAAGTGATTAAGTAACAATGCGTGTGGAATATGATACAAGCATGGTGGATACGCCGCTGGTACTTCCTATATATAAGTGTTTGTATGGTATTACATATTGTAGCGTTATTTGAATCATTTCAGTTTGAGACATAGAACATTTTATACAAGTAACATACTTTTCACAAGACAATTATTTACAAACAACTTATCTTATACAAACTCATTTTACATGGTTATTCATTTAATCATGCATTATTCTTTTATTTATACATATCACTTGAACTGATTATTTTTCAAATGATTTACAAAGACAAAGCAAATTACAAGGTTCATGACTAAACATTTTCTTAAAACAGAAGTCATGAATCTTATTTTCACAAAACCTATGTACTCGCCAGCATTTCTTTGCTGACCTCGTTTTCACATATGTTTAAGGTATTGTTGAATGATATCGATTGATAAGATGCATGCTCACATAGGACTGGACAAGGCCTTAGTGACTCAATAACAATGATAGATTATGTTTAAATTGTGTATTTAGATTTCCAGACGATGTAATTATTCAATGTTTAATAAAACGAAACACTTTTGATATCCATGGTTATGAAACATTAATTCTGTTGCAACACGCCCCGATGTTTCCGCCGCGATTTGTTGTTTTACGCGGTCGGGGTGTGACAACATGGGGTAGCCCCCACGGCCGAAAAGCCAGATAACTAAACATGGGGTAGCCCCCACGGTTGGATTGCCAGAGTAAATGGGATAAACAAATCGCATTTTCAACTATGGGGTAACCCCCACGGCAGGATGCCAGTTAAAGGAAACTGTTTTCGAAACAACTTAAAACAAACACCCAACTGTGAACTCGCTCAACATTATGGTTGACTCGTTACTACATGTTTTGCAGGTCAATAGGTACTTAGCTGGAGCTTGCATGGGGAAGAGTCGTTGTGGGACACGGATAATTGGGTGCCATGTTAAACATTGAAACATTTGAACTTATATTCGGTTTTGGATTCTAATCGTTATGCTTCCGCTTGCAACTTAAACTATATTTTGTTTGGACACCAATTGTATTGGTTGGATTTTTATAATTACCTACATGCTTGTTCAATATGATTGGTGGTTGGATCTTGGACAGTCACGCCTCCAAGCGGTGATATTCCGCAGGTGAATTTTGGGGGTGTGACATGTTCATATCATATTCAACACATATTCATAATGTTCTTTATGAGATAATTCAAACATGAAATTTTGTGATCAAGGATCATGTGAACATATATTCTTGATATCAAGACAATCTTTTAACCCATCATCAAACAAAACATTTGTTCTATAATATCTAACATGAATCGGATAGCCAAAACATCCTAAACTATTAATCATTTATCATTCAAAACAATCTTAGCAAGACATTTCACACACAACATTCATCATTTTAATCATTCAAGGCAAACGTCTTATTAAACAACTCATTCATTCAACAAGGTAGTATCATCAAGTATCCTAAAATCACCTTAAAGACCAAATAATCCACAAAATACTAACCGGCTAGATATAAAGGGTATGGAGGATTGATGAAGGGAGCTTCCGAGTAATAGTAATGAGCTGATCCGAGAACCTTGTTGTTGCCGGTTCGAACCCGAGAGGAGGAGAGGAGGATTGTGGTGGTGTTTTAGGGTTTTAGTGAGGGAGAATGAAGGAGAGTGTGGGAGTGAGTGTGAGGGAATGTTTCTAGGGATTTGTGTGAATGATGATGGTTGCCAAATAGAGGAAAGTCGGCTAATAACATGGGTTTTATACCCGTTCCAAGTTGGTGCACCCTAATGGGTTCTCGAATGGGCTAAAGGGTTGCGGCCCAACTGATGTGGGTTACTCTCGAGTCGGGTCCTTGTGGTCTCGGCTTACTAATACACATATATATATTTATACTTCATACACATAACTTAATACAAGAATCACATAGCTCATCAAGATAAAACACAACTTTCATTTAATAATATATGTACACACAATGCCAATACAAGATGGTTGCTCGGAAAAACCTAGAGTGTCACATTATCCCCAAGTTTTAAGAACTTTCGTCCTGAAAGTTAAAGTGCAGCCACTGACAAGCTAGTATGAGTGAGAACGTTTCAACAGGGTGTCACATCATCCCCCCGTTAGCTGGAATTTCGTCCCGAAATTCTGTGGTGGCTTCAGCGCTGGGAGTTTCGTCTGGGAACAACTGGGGGTATTTGCGCTTCATCTGGTCTTCCAGTTCCCAGGTAAACTCTGGGCTACGGCGCGAGTTCCAACGGACTCGTATGACAGGTATTTGGCTACGTTTGAGGGTCTTGATTTCTCGATCTGTGATCTCAATCGGTTCCTCAGTAAAGTATAGCAGATCGTCAAAAGTGAGTTCCTTGAAAGGAATTATGAGTGTTTCATCTGACAGACACTTCTTCAGATTAGACACGTGAGAGACGTTGTGCACCGCACTCAGCTCTTCAGGCAGCTTCAATCTGTAAGCAACCTTACCGATCTTCTCGGTAATTTCGAATGGTCCGACATATCACGGATTAAGCTTGCCCCGTTTACCAAAATGAACCACACCCTTCCAGGGTGAGACTTTAAGTAGAACCCGGTCACCTACCTGGAATTCTAGCGGTTTCCTACGCTTATCGGCGTAACTTTTCTGACGGTCACGAGCTGCCGCCATGCGTTGTCTGATCTGGGCAATCTTTTCCGTAGTCTCGACTACAAGTTCCGGGCCAGTAATTTGGCTTTCGCCAACTTCTGCCCAACACAGAGGTGATCGGTATTTACGACCGTACAATGCCTCAAAGGGTGCTGCCTGGATGCTGGTGTGGTAGTTGTTGTTGTAAGAGAACTCTACCAACGGTAAGTGTCATTCCCACCCATTTCCAAAATTGATAACACATGCTCTCAACATGTCTTCAAGCGTTTTGATGGTACGTTCCGTTTGACCATCGGTCTGTGGGTGGTAAGTAGTGCTCATATCCAGACGTGAGCCAAAAGATCTATGGGTAGCTTGCCATAACTCGGATGTAAAGCGTGGGTCATGATTAGAAATGATAGAGATTGGCACCCCGTTCCTAGCAACTATCTCTTTCAAGTAGATTGCAGCAAGCTTCGAGTACTTATCGGTTTCCTTGATTGCGAGGAAATGTGCAGACTTGGTTAGGCGGTCCACGATGACCCAAATAGTATCGTTCCCGTTTTGGGATCTAGGTAAGCCTGTGACGAAATCCATGGAAATTTGCTCCCATTTCCATGTTGGCAGCTCTGGTTGTTGCAACAAGCCCGGCGGCTTCTGGTACTCGACCTTGACCCTGGCACAGGTTAAACATTTGCTAACATACTTAGCGATGAGAACTTTCATGTTAGGCCACCAATACAGGACTTTGAGGTCGTGATACATTTTATCAGCACTAGGATGTATCGAGTAGCGTGACTTGTGCGCTTCGTCCATCACAAGTTCTCGGAGATTTCCATAAGATGAAATCCAAATGCGACCTGCAACGTAACGAATACCATCGTCCTTGAGTTCCAACCGTTTCTCCATACCGCATAGGGATTCCTCTGGGAGGTTTTCTGCCTTTAGTGCTTCATCCTGAGCATTGCGAATCTGGCTGGGGAGGTTCGAGTGGATAGTGAGCTGTAAAGCACGAACACGCCTAGGTTTGGTTTCCTTCCTGCTGAGGGCATCGGCCACCACATTGGCCTTGCCTGGATGATACTTGATCGCGCAATCGTAGTCGTTAAGGAGTTCTACCCATCTTCGTTGCCTCATGTTCAACTCCTTCTGTTCCAAAATATGCTGGAGACTCTTGTGATCGGTGTAAATTGTGCACTTGGTACCGTACAAGTAATGCCTCCAAATCTTTAGTGCAAAAACGATCGCTCCGAGTTCCAAGTCGTGCGTCGTGTAGTTCCTCTCGTGAATCTTGAGTTGTCGAGAAGCGTAAGCGATAACTTTCTCGCGTTGCATCAACACGCAACCGAGCCCATGAATAGACACGTCGCAGTAAACCACAAAGTCGTCGGTACCTTCAAGTAACGAGAGAATAGGAGCACTACAAAGGTTATCCTTTAGCTTCTGAAAGGTAGACTCCTGAGCCTCATTCCACTTGTAAGCAATACCCTTCTGAGTGAGAGTTGTGAGGGGTTGAGCGATCTTCGAAAATCCCTTGATGTAGGCCAATTCTTTATAGAGTCGATCTTAGCTAGATCGACGTGGATTCCCTCCTTATTGACCACGTGCCCAAGGAAGTGAACTTCTCGAAGCCAGAAGTCACATATCGAGAACTTTGCGTACAGTTGCTCGTCGCGAAGGAGTTCGAGAATAAGACGCAGGTGTTGTTCATGCTCCTCTTGACTTTTCGAGTAGATCAGGATGTCGTCAATAAACACAATCACAAACTTGTCGAGGTAGGGTTTGCACACTCGGTTCATGAGATCCATGAAAACTGCGGGTGCGTTGGTCATTCCAAAAGGCATGACAAGAAACTCATAATGACCATAACGAGTTCTGAACGCGGTTTTGGAGATCTCTTCATCGCGAACTCTCAACTGATGATAACCTGATCGCAGATCAATCTTGGAGTAGTAGCTTGATCCTTGCAACTGGTCGAATAGATCGTCGATACGTGGGAGTGGGTAATGGTAACCTTGTTCAGCTCATGATAGTCGATGCACATACGGAATGTGCCATCCTTCTTCTTGACAAAGAGCACTGGTGCTCCCCAGGGCGACGAACTAGGACGGATAAATCCTTTATCCAAAAGTTCTTGCAGTTGCGTAGAAAGTTCCTTTAGTTCAGCGGGGGCTAGTCGATAAGGCGCATGAGCTATAGGTGCCGCTCCAGGAGTTAGCTCGATTTGAAATTCAACCTGACGGTGAGGAGGGAGTCTAGGTAATTCTTCAGGAAATACCTCGGGGTAGTCGCGTACAACTGGAAAATCTTCGATCCTCTTTTCCTTTTCCTGAGTGTCGGTGACAAGTGCTAAGATAGCGGTGTGCCCCTTTCGTAAACACTTCTGGGCCTTTAAGAACGAGATGATACCTGTGACTTCTCCGCATTTGTCACCTTGGACAATGAGGGGTTTGCCAGAACGACGGGGAATACGAACCATTTTCTCTTGACAGAGAATTTCAGCCCAATGTTTGGATAACCAATCCATACCAATGACGACGTCGAAGCTTCCAAGAACGATAGGGAAAAGATCGATGCTAAAGGTCTGACCAGACAACACTAGTTTGCAGTTACTTATCACGTGTGAGGCCTCGATGTTTCTGCCATTTGCTAACTCGACGGTATGCTTAGAACTTAATATCGTAGGCGTACGTTTAAGCTTCTTACTAATACGTAGGGATACATAGCTAGCATCGGCTCCAGAATCAAACAATACAAAAACATAACGATCATCGAGTAGGAACTTACCCGCTACAACGTTGGGATCATTCCTAGCTTCTCCAGCTCCAATCACGAATACCCTTCCTCTTGGACCATTTCCAGCATTGTTGTTGTTTGGATCGTTGTTTCCAGCACCCCGGTTGTTATTGCGGTTCTGGTTCAGTTTAGGGCAATCCCTTCGCATGTGCCCCGTTGCTCCACACTTGAAGCATCCACGGTTGTTTCCTTGCTGCTGTTGTGGTTGTTGCTGATTCTGTCTAGCTGGAAGCTGGCTCCTGCAGTCTTTAGCTTCATGCCCCATCTTGTTGCATCACTGACACTGACTTTTTCCACATGGCCCACTGTGGTGTCGGTTACACTTGTTACACTTGGGGTGGTTTCCTCGATAGCCACCCTGTTGCTGAGAGCCCTTGTTGTTTTCAATTTTCCTTTGCTGAGTTGGGGCCTGAGTGGGGTTAGCATCCTTGCTCTGGTTTCCTTCCCACTTACGCTTGTTATCACCAGAAGCTCCAGCAGTAGCACTGATCCTTTTGGGCAGCTTTCCCTGTTCCACAGCCTAATCAGTGAGTTTGTGAGCAAGACGGATGACTGGCTGAATGGTAGTGAGGTTAGCTGAAGTGACCAAGCTCTGGATTTCTGGAGCCAAACCTTTGATGTACAATTCGATCCTTCGATAAGCAGGTCGGGACATGTTTGGGCAAAGAGCAGCGTAGTCGTTGGACTGCTTGGTGTAGGTCTCGATCTCTGATCCAACCATCTTAAGCCCGAAGTACTCGTTTTCGAGCTTGTGGATGTCATCCCTGTGACAGTACTCGTCCTTGATCATGTTCTTGAAATCTTCCCACGCAGTCGCATTAGCAGTTTCCAAACCTAGCATCTAGATCTGCGCTTTCCACCATGAAAGTGCGTTTCCTTCAAGCGTACCAGTAGCAAACTTCACCCAATTAGCAGGGGGACACTCGCAGACAGCAAAAACGGGTTCAGCCTTCTCAATCCAGTGCAGAAGGCCTATGGCACCCTCAGTGCCATTGAAAGGGAGAGGCTTGCAATCCATGAAGGTCTTGAAAGTACAAACACGTGGTTGCACAGGCGCATGCTGACCTGTTGTGAGAAGCGAAGCGAATAGGTTTAAGGGTGAAAAGACGATGCGGGGGTAGGATCGAAACATCCTATAATAACGAGTTTACCTCCAGGGTGAGCTGCGAAAGCTGCAGCCACCGTGTTGATCAGGTTAGTGAACTGAGCTTGAGTCATGTTAACGTTTCCTCTTCATCGTCCACTCATTGTCTTCACAACCAGAAAACACAATATGAGTGTGATGTCGTAATGTAGCGAGAATGAGATAGAAGAGGGAGGTGTATACATCTAACTAGGCACACTAGTACGTATAGTAGAGCATAGACATAAAATAAACAAGCAAGTAAACACAAGTCCGAGCCATGAGGTCTAATACGTTGAGCCTTGCACTTGGAGTGTAGTGTCATCGCGAGTCACGGGTTATAGTCTGGTTTTTCTCAAAAAGACTTTCTTTTTAAAACCGAGTTCACTATAACCAATGGCTCTGATACCAATTTGTCACACCCTCAAATCCACATGCGGAGTATCACCGCGAGGTGTGTGACTAACCAGGATCCAGCCACCAATTATATTGAGCATTTAATTAATAATAAGAATGTTCACCAACCATAATGGTTAGTAAATACCATAATTAAAGTTCAAAAATTTTAAGTTCAAATAACAGTTTAAGTAAGTAGCGGAAGCATAGGCAAAACAATTAAACAAGGTTCATAGTTCAAGCTTATTTAGAGCCCAACTCATGGGTAAAGGCGACCACTACACTTCCCCAAGCTGCAAGCTCCTGAGTCACTGGGTACCTGCAAAGCATGCAGTAGGGTATCAACATAATGTTGGCGAGTTCACGAGTTTGTCCAGTTTTTAATTCCAAAAACTTGTTTCAACAGTTAATTTACTCATTTATACCATGCCAAGGGGAGCTACCCCTTATTCATGAGGCTCTGGGCGATTTTGGCGAAATAGAAACCCTAGCCGTTTCAATCACTCCCTCGTCCCGATTGATCTTCCTAATCAGTTGAAGATAGAGTGGGTGGCCGTGTTCTAGGGTTCCGTTATCTTCTTTGCCTTTTGAAAGTTTTCCGGGTAAGCGACTGTCCATTAATCACGAATTAGGGTTACGGCAGTCCAATTCCGTTTGCTGCTGATTGATAGGTAATCGAATACTACTTTAAATCGTGGTTTGGGGTTCATCAGATTAGGATCTCAACTATCTGCGGTTAATTATTCGGCGGCTGTTATACGTTCAAACTCTCAGATTAGGGTTTTGTCACGGCTGCTAGGTTTTGCCAGATTTCATTTTGGTTTCAGCCGTCATTCCCATTCTGATTAGTCAGATTAGGGTTTAATGGATGAACGAACGAAACTTGGTGGAAAGCCGCCACTGTCGTTTAAAGAAATTGCTGATCGTATTCTTGATGTTGATGGGAACAATATACAGCCAAGACGTGGTATAAACATCATCGATGAACTCACAAAGGTCACATCTCCGGTCCAGTTGGATAAACTGTTCTCGCCAACATCAACTTGTGATGGAATGTATATGTCAGCCGAGGCGGGTCAGTTTAACACGAGACCTCCTGGGGCTGCTGAACCTTTATCGTTTGCTAAAATAGTGAATAATGCTAAGGAAAAGGTGAAGGTTAATTTTCTAATGATGGAATCTAGCGAGTCTGTTGAGGGAGCTGATGTCATTATTCCGGTGTCGTCAGTTAAACAAGTTACTGACAGGTGTCACACCCCCAAAATCCACCATGCGGAGTACCACCGCTTGGAGGCGTGACGTGACCAGGATCGAGCCACCAATCATATCGAACAACGTATTTTAGTAAATAAAATCAATCACAATACATTTGGTGACCAAAAAGGAAGTTAACCAAGTTCAATTTAAACAGCGGAAACATAAGACGTTAAACCAAAACATAAGTTTGTAGTTTCATAAGTTTAAAGACCCCAACATAAGTTTCATAAGTTCATAACGTTTATTTAGTAAGTACGGGACATATTAGTTCGCATTCCACAACGACCACCTCCATGTGCAAGCTCCACAGCATCTAACGACCTGCAAGGCATGTAATAACTAGTCAACAACAAAGTTGAGTGGGTTCACGTTTGGTTGTTTAGTTAATGAGTTCGTATCAGGAATCGGAAGTTCGTTTCATAACCAAGTATTACCCATTATCCTTGATTCCCAAACCTTTACGATATTTAGTGGGGGCTTCCCATTATGTATGTCACTAGACTAGGCGTATCCATAAGTGTCCTTCCCAATCCGAGGACGGTGTTAAGTATGAGTGTACGTAGGTTTTACGTACGTGCCCTTCTCATCCGAGGACAGTAGTGAGTGTGAGTGTACGTAGGTTTTACGTACGTGCCCTTCTCATCCGAGGACAGTAGTAAGTGTGAGTGTACGTAGGTTTTACGTACGTGCCCTTCTCAATCCGAGGACAGTAGTAGGTAGTCTAGTAGTGTTGGTAATATAAATAGAGTGATAGTACGAGTAGTTATTCAATCCCATTCCCAACCACCGGGAATCCCATGCCTTAGTAAGGGTGTGAACTCACCTCGGCTTGCTCGGTTAGACTCTCAGATATAGCTAACAGTCAAGGTCGGTCAATCACGTCCTAGTATGATTTACCAGTTAGTCATTTAGTGGTTTTCAAATAGAGCACAAAGTTCCTACACGTATCTATCACACAACATGCATCACTGTAACGGTTTATGCCCATCTGAGTTTCCCGTCCATTCCCCACTCAAACTCAAACATACAATAATGCACATAACATATATAACATGTTAAATCATTCACAGATAGCATACTCGACATTTAGACACGCAAGTCACAACTTATGTCAATTCAGCATTAATACTCAAAACCGGCTGTTTTTCGGACATTTAAATAAAATAGTTAGATTATTCCAAAAATTCCCAAATTTTTATAGAATGTCATAAACATTCTATATTTTATTGTGTAAAAATATCGGGGTCCGGTTCATTACCCACATTTTATAAAAAATCATATTCGGGACTGAACTCAGATTTATGTATTTCTGACCACAGTCCGCGAAACAATTTATTAAAAATTCATCGAGTGTCCGATTTACGAAATTCCAGTGGGGTAATTACAAATACATAGATTGTTATTTACTTTACAAATTTCATGGTCCGATTCATCACAAAACTCAGGTTATGACTGAAAGTACGACACCCATTTATTGCTGTCAAAATTCAGCTTAAGTTGCTGTTACAAATTAACACTTTAAAAATAGTAAACGGAGTCCAAAAATTACGATTCCGGTGCCATTAGAACCGTATTTCATAATAACATATTTTAGATTCAAAATATCGATTTTTCGTTGAGTTTAAGACCTGTTTACAGCCAACTGAAGTTGACTATAAAGTATGGACATATTTCTGTTTTTAGTGTTTAACCTTCTAAATCGTGTTCGATCGATTCCGTTAACAAGTTTAGTGACCACAACAACATGACACATTAATATTAATCAGTAAAACATCAGATAATCAACCAATAGTCATAATCACACCAGATCTACATGATTTACACACATATTCATCCATTAACCACCTTGTTCATCACTTTAGTAGACTTTTAGTTGGTGATCTTATATGTTAGTGATTTTTAACCGACGAAACTCTTATTAACCACTCTAGACAAGATCAAGAAGGCGTTTAGAGAAACTTACTACTAGCTCGAGGCTAGGGAAGATTCTAGTCGAAAATTTAGTGGATAAAAGCAATAGGGTGAGGTCCTTCGCGTTCCGAATGCACCAAGCCTCCTCGTATGTGATCCTCAACACTTGTATGCCCTTGGAATGAGGAGATCAAAACCGAAAAATGGATGGATGGTAGAGGGGTGTTCAGCCGAGGGTTGATAGAGAGGAGAGGGAGAGTGTTTTGTTGAGTTTAGTGATGAGAGGTTATGTTGTGTTATTGTTATGAACTTATAGACAAATATTAAGATTATTACCCAAAGGATTATGTGCCTTCTAGATATTAAACATTAGAGATTAAAATAATAATTTGGAGGACAAAGTATGTCCCCCCTCTTGGGGACGGTTAGTTAAGGGGGGGGGGGGTTCCTAGTTCAAACTCAACCAAACACTAAGTATGCAGTTAGGTTAATCTAGTTAGTTAAGTGATTAACCCGGTTAGTAGTGTGTTGTGCTTTACAGTGGGTGTTAGGGTATTCAGGGACCCTAACTGGCTCAGAAAAAGAAAACAATGTTACTGGCAATATTTTCATGTTCTGGGTATAGTCCGGTTGTTCGGTTCGACACTGTTCCGATAAAATGCTTAATTAATCCATAAAGCGTCCTACTTATATATTTTGTAACGTTTTTTCTTTCTAACACTCAGGAAAATATAACGGACTATTTAGTGACCTTTCTGTACACTATTAGTGTATTAACAAATACGTGTAAGCATAACACAGATATCAGAAAGCAGTTAAGTGATGCCACACAGTCGTCAAGCACATTAATTATTATTAATAAACTGTACGGTTACATGGGATTAAGAGGGTTGTCACATTCTCCCCTTGTTATGAGAATTTCGTCCCGAAATTTAGCGCGTGGTTACTGAGGAAGCTAGTTAAGTTGCGTTGTTTTCCAGATTTTCCTGGGGTGTCACATCATCCCCCCGTTGATTTGGAATTTCGTCCCGAAATTCTGCGGTAGCTTCAGCCTCAGTAGTGGTTGCGTTTTTCTTAAACAGTTGGGGATACTTGAGTTTCATTTGGTCTTCTTGTTCCCAGGTATACTCTGGGCCACGACGAGCATTCCAACGAACTTGAACGAGAGGTATTCTTGTGTGCTTGAGAATCTTAACATCTCGATCAGTAATCTCTACTGGTTCCTCGACGAATCGCAGCTGGTCGTCGATTGTGAGTTCCTTGAGAGGGACTATGAAGGTCTCATCTGACAGACACTTCTTCAGATTTGACACGTGGAATACGTTGTGAACTCCGCTGAGTTTTTCGGGTAGATTCAACCTGTAGGCTACCGTACCAATTTTC
The DNA here is from genome assembly GCA_030545235.1 of Helianthus tuberosus. Classification (NCBI taxonomy): domain Eukaryota; kingdom Viridiplantae; phylum Streptophyta; class Magnoliopsida; order Asterales; family Asteraceae; genus Helianthus; species Helianthus tuberosus. Next base: position 42,576,028 of record CM060426.1, on the reverse strand, counting down.
TCAATGACTTCGAATGGTCCGATATACCGCGGATTGAGTTTGCCTCGTTTGCCAAAGCGGACTACACCTTTCCAAGGTGAGACTTTGAGTAGCACTTGATCCCCAACCTGGAGCTCGCGAGCTGCCGGTCACGAGCTGCCGCCATTCGCTGTCGTATCTGAGCAATTTTCTCGGTGGTATCTACCACATGTTCTGGGCCAGTGATTTGGCTGTCACCAACTTCTGCCCAACAGAGAGGTGATCGGCATTTGCGTCCGTATAATGCCTCAAATGGAGCGGCTTGGATGCTGGTGTGGTAGTTGTTGTTATATGAAAACTCCACTAACGGGAGGTGCTTTTCCCAGCCATTGCCGAAGTCGATTACGCATGCCCTAAGCATGTCTTCCAAGGTTTGGATGGTGCGTTCCGATTGCCCATCCGTCTGTGGGTGATAAGCGGTGCTCATATCTAAACGTGAGCCAAAGGACTTGTGCATTGCTTGCCACAGTTCAGAAGTAAAACGTGCGTCACGATCAGAAATAATAGAGATTGGCACTCCGTGCCTTGATACCACTTCCTTAAGGTAAATGTCTGCAAGAGTAGAAAACTTATCCGTTTCTTTGATGGCCAGAAAATGTGCAGACTTGGTCAGTCGATCTACGATCACCCAAATGGTATCATTTCCGCGTTGAGATCTAGGCAGGCCGGTAACGAAATCCATGGAAATTTGCTCCCATTTCCATTTCGGGATCTCTGGTTGTTGAAGTAGGCCTGATGGTTTCTGATATTCAGACTTGACTCTCGCACAAGTCAAGCACTTACTGACGTAGGTTGCTATGTGGGCTTTCATGCCAGGCCACCAATACGTAGTTTTGAGGTCGTGGTACATCTTGTCCGAACCAGGGTGTACAGAATAACGAGACTTATGTGCTTCATCCATCACAAGCTCACGTAAGTTGCCATAAAATGGAACCCAGATGCGCCCTGTTACATAGTAAGCGCCGTCTTCCTTTTGTTCTAGCCGCTGCCTCGATCCTCTTAGGGATTCAGCCCTGATGTTCTCTGCTTTCAATGCTTCGACCTGGGCATCTCGAATTTGAGCAGGAAGGTTGGATTGGATGGTAAGCTGTAAAGCACGTACACGCTTTGGTAAAGTATCCTTTCGACTGAGGGCGTCAGCCACAACATTGGCTTTGCCCGGATGATACTTGATAGCGCATTCGTAATCATTCAAGAGTTCGACCCATCGGCGTTGTCGCATGTTTAACTCCTTTTGCTTGAAGATATGCTCGAGACTCCTGTGGTCGGTGTAAATGGTGCACTTTGTACCTACAGGTAATATCTCCATATCTTTAGCGCAAAAATAACTGCTCCCAGCTCCAGATCGTGAGTAGTGTAATTCCTTTCGTGAACTTTAAGTTGGCACGATGCGTAGGCAATGACCTTGTCACGTTGCATCAATACGCAACCAAGTCCTTGGATGGAAGCGTCGCAATAAACTACAAAATCATCTGTGCCTTCAGGCAATGAGAGGATAGGCGCGCTACAAAGTCTATCCTTTAGGTGTTGAAAAGCGGATTCTTGTATATCACCCCAATGGTAGATGACACCCTTCTGAGTCAGTGAAGTGAGAGGTTGCGCAATCTTGGAGAAGTCTTTGATAAACCTTCTGTAATATCCTGCCAAACCCAAGAATTGGCGGATTTCTTTTGGTGTGCGGGGTGCAGGCCAGTTCTTGATTGAGTCAACCTTGGATGGATCAACATGAATCCCATCCTTGTATACTACATGGCCTAGAAAGTGGACTTCGCGAAGCCAGAAGTCACATTTCAAAAACTTGGCATACAACTGTTCTTTTCGAAGAAGTTCCAACATAAGACGTAGATGCTGCTCGTGTTCCCCCTGACTCTTGGAATAGATCAGGATATCGTCGATGAACACAATAACGAACTTATCCAGGTAAGGCTTGCACACTCGGTTCATGAGATCCATGAAGACCGCTGGTGCATTCGTCAGCCCGAATGGCATAACCAGAAACTCGTAATGGCCGTAACGAGTTCTGAATGCTGTTTTGGAGACGTCCTCATCTCGGACCCTCAGCTGATGGTATCCCGATCTCAGGTCAATATTGGAGTAATAGCTCGACCCTTGCAGCTGATCGAATAAGTCGTCAATACGTGGAAGAGGATAACGATTCTTCACAGTCACCTTGTTGAGCTCGCGATAGTCAATACACATTCTGAAAGTACCATCCTTCTTCTTTACGAACAAGACTGGAGCTCCCCAGGGCGAAGAGCTCGGACGTATAAAACCCTTTTCCAAGAGTTCTTGTAGCTGTGTGGACAGTTCTTCGAGTTCTGATGGAGCTAGACGATATGGTGCTCGAGCTACTGGCGTTGCTCCAGGAGCTAGCTCGATTTGAAATTCAACTTGGTGATGAGGCGGAAGACCAGGTAATTCCTCAGGAAATACCTCGGGAAAATCGCGTGTCACACCCTGGCTTTTGCGGAAGCGTGGTTAATTTGGTGTGACTTCTCAATACCATAGCTTAATCATAACAAAGCTATATGAAGTAAAAACATGCAAGATCATCCATTAAGTTTTGAAAACCAAATACAGTACCATTGTTTTAACGGGAACGTACCCTAACAACCACAACCTTGTTCAACAGACATTACAAACTTAAAACATAACATAAACATGGTTTAAGGATTGTGTCTTGTCCAGGAAAGAGACACATCCCCTAAACCCCGGATGACCTCGGAAACTAGTGCAGCGGAAAACATGCCATACCGTGCCAGATCTCGTTAATTTCCTGAAATACATGTAAGTTGAAAAATCAACAATAATGTTGAGCGAGTTCATGTGTAAGTGAGTAAGTAAACCTTTGTGAGTATAAAAATAGTCGTGGTATGTAGCCAATAAGGGGACTTGTGATCACCAATGGTTTGCAAGGCCACTGATATATGTGAAGTGCAAATAGGGAGACTCAAACCTAGCAGATTTCGCCACGGCATTAGTATGTGGACAAAGTCACCCCAAGGTCCGTTTCTAGTTTGGCCTGGGGCTGGGCTCGCTACACCCAGATAGATCTACCGCTCCTGTCCCTCGGTCCCGACATGAGGACTAATGGCCTCATATTGCTCCTACCCACTCACATGATCTGAGTAATAAACCTCCTTACGCTAACCATACCGTATATAAAGTACTTGTAAACAAAGTAACATGTATTTCACCCCCGCAGTTAAGAAAACTGAAAACAGTTAGAGAAAAGGGGGACATGAACTCACAGTGAAGCGTCTCTACCAAGTATCTCCAAATCAGAAAGCTGTGCGACGACCTACAAGTGCTAATTCTATTAGACGGACGGCCGTGCCTTAGCTTTATTGTCTAAGTTTTTGGGAAATAGTTAGACAACTATTTCGTGTTTACATTTTGTATATACTTGGTAGTTAATCTCCTTCCCAAGGATGGGGGATTCAATACATGTGCGTTCATAAATATTTCCGTAAGTGCGTAAGTTACGTTTTAACAATCGAGTGGTAATATAATTACCGGTGTAACTTATATATTTATGGTGAAAGCGTTCGTATTATTTTGGGATCGTTAACGTTTGTAAATATTATTTTTACTCTAAAAATAATATTTATGCATTTTCACAAAATAATCATAAACAGTGTGTGAAAAATATATATTTATCACGTTAAATTTTGTGAAAATCCCACCTCCGAATATTTAGTAATTAAAGTCATGGCGAAATTCATATCTCGAAAACATGTCAAAAATAATTCTAACACTTGTAATGTAAATAATTCTAAGTGTTAGGTTTTTAGAAAAATTTCGCCAGAGTTTCCTCTGTAACTGGAGGTGGCCACGCTTTCAAGCGTATCATTTTCTTTTACAAAATCAATTTCCAACAACTTCCTTATTCAATCAAACAATTTCCGACACATCAAACTAGTCGACAAGTATGTAAATCGCATAATCGCATGAACTTGTAGTTTTTCCCGAAAACTATAGTGTAAATCCCCTTATATTTTGTGGATCTTTATATAAAGTAATTTTGACCTCGTAAAAACCTTGTTCTTAGAGAAATCCATCTTTACAACTTCTCGTCATCTTTTACAAAAACGGTTATTTGTCGGAACTTTTCATTTCACAAGTGTTTACACACTTGTGGTTTATAAAAATCATATTTGTTAGTGTAAGATCCGTCTTTTAGAAAACATGGTTTCTTTAACTCTTGGTCCTTTGAAAATACCACTTGCAGATACGTAGATCTGCTAGTTTTAAACACTATTGTACAAGTTAAAACACTTTTACCCAAATAAAATATTTTTACACAAGTTCATGTTTCATGTGTGGTAGAGTTTCACCTTTTAACCCTTGTATTATCCAAAACAAGCTTATGTTAAGATCCATGATCTTACCAAACCGGGTTAAACGATGATCCGAGCTACCACAATCATAGATCGGGTCTAAATAAACACAACTTTCAATTACTACAACATTTACACAACACATGAGCCTTTAACCACCATTTTTCATGTTTTTAGTAGACTTTTGTGCATCACTTAGCATTTTAACGAGATTTAACCGATATAATTCCTTTTAACCACTTTAGAATAGTTTAAAAACGAGTTCTAAGTATTATACCTCTAGCTCAAGGCTAGGGAAGATTCTTGACGAAAATGGCGTGGATAAAAGCAAAGCGGGGGGGTCCTTCGCGTTCCGTTTGCTCCAAGGCTCCTAATACGTGACCTTTGATGCTTGAATGATGTTGGAATTGCAAGAACCAAAACCGAAAGTATGATGGATGTGGGTGGGGGTCTCGGCCGAAAGTGATAAAGAGAGGGAGAGAGTTTGAGGTTGGGATGTTGTGAAGTGAATGATCTCTAGTGTTTAGCTAAGAACTTATAGACAAGTTTAAAGGTTTTAATCCAATGGATTATGTGTTGTTTAGATATGGGACAAGAGGATTAAAATAATCAAATAGTGTACAATTGTGTTCCCCATGGTTTGGGGCCGGTTAGAGAAGGGGGGGGGGGTCTAGTTCGATCTCAACTAGTAATTAGGTAGTTAGTTATGTTAAACTAAGTTAAGTTAAGTGTTTAACCCCGTTACTAATGTGTAGTGTGTTACAACGGGTGTTAGGGTAATCAGGGACCCTAACTGGCACAGAAAAAGAGTAATAATGAAAACCTCAATATTTTCATGTTCCGGGTATAGTCCGGTTGTTCGGTTGGATAGTAATCCGTTAAAGCGCTTAACAAAGCTTTAAAGTGTCGTTATATTATTTTTAGTGACACAACTTATCCCTTCAAAGTGTCAGGAATATTTTCTCATGTATTGGCACTTTATTAGTTAGCTAGAAGCTGAATTGTTTATTAAAGTGCTGAGTTTTGTACTTTAAGTACGTTTTAGGCACATCCAGTCATAGTGACTTATCCCTAGAGACGCAGTTCCACAACCCTTATATCCCTACACTCACCATTAGTGTAGCAAAATATTTCTGGCTCATACAGGCCTTAGAGGCAGTGTTTGCCTGATGCTGGCTTTATCAGCATGTTTAATAGGTTATCCGTGTATTGTGCTACTGTGCTCTTTATGCATCATGTTTGTCACTAAGGTGCCGTATGTAAATAATGTAGTGACGATAAGTAAAGTATGATGCAAGTAAGTACATGTATCAGATATCAAGTAGCAGTTCATCAGCTAGTTCAAGCAAGCACAGTAATCAAGCAGTAATTAATCATTAATTAAGTCGTACGGATACCTGGTTTAGTGCGGGTTGTCACATTCTCCCCCCGTTAAATAAATTTCGTCCCGAAATTTAAGTTCTGCTTGTAGAAGCAGGGTTTTTAGGAAAAAGGTGGGGGTATTTCTCTTTCATCCGGTCTTCACGTTCCCAGGTGTACTCAGGACCATGTCTGGCATTCCAACGAACCTTGACGAGCTTGACACTGCTCCGGCGGGTCTTGTTAACTTTCCAATCCGTGACCTCGACAGGTTCTTCAACGAAGTGGAGCGTGTCGTCAACATGAATCTCGTCGGTGGGAATGGCAACGTCCACTTGAGTTGGACTTTTCTTTAGATTGGATACATGAAATGTATCGTGAACACCATTCAGTTCAGCAGGTAGGTCCAACTTGTATGCTACTAGTCCTATTCTTTCCAGAATTCTGAAAGGACCAATGTAGCGCGGATTTAACTTCCCACGCTTTCCGAAGCGTGCCACACCCTTCCAGGGTGAAACCTTCAATAACACCATTTCTCCAACTTGGAAATCCACATGTTTCCGGTTTGGATCCGCATAGGCCTTTTGTCTGTGGCGAGCTGCTTCGATGCGTTTAAGGATCTGCGCGATTTTGTCTGTCGTCTCTTGGACGATTTCGGGACCAGCGAGTTGCCTATCACCTGCGTCAGCCCAACAAAGAGGTGATCGGCACTTGCGTCCGTAAAGGGCTTCAAATGGCGCAACACCAATACTGGTGTGGTAGCTGTTGTTGTATGAAAATTCGACCAAAGGTAAGTGTTTATCCCAGCTACCGCCCAAATCCATAACACACGCCCTTAGCATGTCTTCCAAAGTCTGTATCGTGCGCTCGCTCTGGCCGTCAGTTTGCGGATGAAACGCAGTGCTCAGATTCAATTGTGAGCCAAAGGCTTCTTGGAAGGATTGCCATATCCTTGACACAAACCTTCCGTCTCTATCAGAGATGATTGAGAGAGGTACTCCATGGCATGCGACAATCTCCCTCATGTATATTTCCGCAAGTTTACTAGTACTGTCTTTCTCCTTGATTGGCAGAAAGTGTGCGGACTTTGTTAGGCGGTCAACTATCACCCAAATCATATCATGGCCTCTTGGCGTTCTTGGCAATTTCGTAATAAAATCCATGGAGATTTGTTCCCATTTCCACTTGGGAATTTCAGGCTGTTGCAGAAGTCCTGAAGGCTTCTGGTATTCCGCTTTAACCTTAGCGCACGTTAAACATTTGCTCACGTAAACAGCAACATCGCCTTTCATCCTAGGCCACCAATAGTAATCTTTGAGATCCTGGTACATTTTATCCGATCCAGGGTGGATAGAGTACCGTGACTTGTGCGCTTCGTCGAAAATAACTTTCCTTAGTCCACCAAACAGAGGAACCCAAATCCTTTTCTCAAAACATAACGTTCCTTCCTCGTTTGGTACCAATAGCTTCTCCATCCCTCGGAGATATTCTCCTTCCAGGTTTCCTTCTTTGAGGGCTTCTTTCTGCGTGGCACGAATGCGCAAGGAAAGATTGGTTCGGATAATCATTTCCAAGGCCCTAACCCTTATGGGCTTGATTCTCTCTTTACGACTTAGGGCGTCGGCGACCACGTTCGCCTTCCCTGGATGATACTTTATCTCGCAGTCGTAATCGTTTAGCAACTCAACCCATCGTCTTTGCCTCATATTCAACTCCTTCTGGTTGAATATATGCTGTAGGCTCTTGTGATCTGTAAAGATTGTACACTTCGTACCATAAAGGTAGTGTCTCCAGATCTTTAAAGCAAAAACCACTGCGCCAAGCTCCAAATCGTGTGTGGTATAGTTCTTTTCATGTACTTTCAGTTGACGCGATGCGTAAGCAATAACCTTTTGGCGTTGCATCAACACGCATCCCAATCCTTGGCGCGATGCGTCACAGTATACCACAAAATCATCAGTACCTTCTGGTAGAGCTAAGATAGGCGCATTGCAGAGCTTACCCTTCAGTATCTGGAATGCTTCTTCCTGTTTGATTCCCCAATCAAACGTCTTATCTTTCTGGGTGAGGAGCGTCAAAGGTTGAGCGATTTTTGAAAAATCCTCAATGAATCTTCGATAATAGCCAGCCAAACCCAAGAATTGCCGAATCTCGGTTGGCGTCTTTGGCGTTTCTCAATCCTTGATCGCCTCGATCTTGGTTGGATCCACGTGGATTCCATCTCCATTTACCACGTGCCCAAGGAATTGGACTTCACGTAGCCAAAATTCGCACTTGGAGAATTTGGCATACAGTTGTTCCTTCTTTAGCAGCTCTAGAATGGCTCTAAGATGTTGTTCGTGCTCGGCCTTCGTCTTTGAATAAATTAAAATGTCATCGATGAATACAATTACGAACTTATCCAAGTACGGCTTGCAAACTCTATTCTTCAAATCCATAAAGACTGCAGGTGCGTTTGTCAAACCAAACGGCATAACAAGGAACTCGTAGTGCCCATAACGAGTTCTGAAGGCTGTCTTCGGAATGCTTTCCTCTTGTATTCTTAGCTGATGGTATCCAGATCGAAGATCGATCTTTGAATAAAAGCTTGAACCTTGAAGTTGGTCAAACAGATCATCAATTCTTGGCAGAGGATACCTATTCTTGATCGTCAGCTTGTTCAGCTCCCGGTAGTCGATGCACATTCGAAAACTACCGTCCTTCTTTTTGACAAACAGGACCGGAGCTCCCCAAGGCGAGAAGCTTGGTCGGATAAAACCCTTGTCTAACAACTCTTGGAGCTGTGTCGACAGTTCTTGCATTTCAGACGGAGCAAGTCTATAAGGTGCCTTAGCCACAGGCGCGGCGCCTGGAACTAAGTCAATGTGAAACTCTACTTGCCTCTGAGGTGGCAGTCCAGGTAAGTCTTCTGGGTATATCCTCACGACAGGGATATCTTCGATCTTTGGCTCAGCAGCCTTTTTATCCACAATGTGTGCCAGAAAGGCAACACATCCTTTCTGCAAACACTTCCTTGCTTTCAAGCAGCTGATAATCCTTAACGGCGTATCACGCTTCTCTCCGTGAACCACAATTGTCTCGCCATCTTCGATTGGGATACGAACAACCTTTTCATGACAAACGATCTCTGCTTTGTTGCCTGATAACCAATCCATTCCTACCACCACGTCGAAGCTTCCCAACTGGACTGGTAGTAGATCTAGAGCGAACTCTCGCTCTCCTAATTCGATCACACAACCTCTAATAACTTCATTGGCTTCTACTAACTTTCCATTGGCCAATTCGATTGAGTAGGGAATATCTAACTTATTAGCGGCTAAGCCAAGCATATTCTTAAATTCTAACGATACGAAGCTATAATCGGCACCAGTATCAAACAAAACGGATGCATAGCGTTGATTTATAGGGAACGTACCAGTAACGACATTGGGGTCCTGGCGCGCTTCCCTAGCTTCGAGTTGGAATACTCTTCCACGGGCTTGGTTTAACTCTGGGCAGTTCTTCTTGAAATGCCCGATATCTCCGCAGTTATAACATCCCAGTCTTTGCCCGTTTCCACCAGCTTGATCATTCCTCTGATTACGATTCACAGCGCCTGCTTGGTTAGCATTGTTGCCTCGATTTCCGTCTCCTCCATTGTTTCCTTGTGAGCGATTTCCAATACCACCACGGTTATTATTCCTATTCCCAAATCCTCCCTGGCCTCCTCGGCCAGCACTAGCCCAACAAGAATCTTTTGAGTGGCCCAGCTTTCCACATGCTTCACATATTTTCACACTACAATGGCCAGTATGGTGGCGTTGACAGGTATTACACTTGGGCTGGGTGCCCTGGTATCCTTTTCCTTTCTTCCCGCTGCTAGCTGATCCTCCTTTCTTAACCGCCACACTGGCGCCTTGCTTGAAGTTTGAGAACTTCCGTTTGCTACCTCCTGACGACTCGACGTGAGTCTCTTTCTTCTTTGGTTCAGCTTCATCAAACTTGTTCAAACGAATAGCCTCCTCGGTGAGAGCTACGCTCAAATCGATCGCCTCAGTAATAGTCGCAGGCTTGGATGAGGTTACCATGCTTATGATTTGAGGAGCTAGTCCCCAAATGAAGCGTTCAATTCTCTTGAACTCAGGAGTGACCATGTAGGGTACCACATGAGATAAGTCATGGAACCTTTGAACATACTCTGCTATCTTTGGACCGTCCATTTTCAAGTGCCAGAACTCGGTCTCCAATCGCTGGATCTCTGCGCGGGAACAGTACTTTTTGCGCATGAGTTCCTTTAGTTCGGTCCAGGTCAGCGCGTAGGCGGCAGCTTCGCCTAGTGTCTGTACTTGTAGATTCCACCAGGATAGGGCTCCATCTAGAAATAGCCTTGAGATATAGGTGACTTGCTGATCCAGCGCGCACTTGCTCATGCGTAGAACAGATTCGGTTTTCTCAGCCCAACGAACAAAGGCGACAGCACCTCCAGTGCCATCAAAGTTGACCGGTTTGCAGTCTAGAAACTGCTTGAAAGTGCATCCGTGAGGGGGATTGTTATTGCCTTGGTTAATACTTCCGCTCGTTCCGGGCTGAGATGCTGCATACTGTGCTATGGCAGCAGCAATGACTTGCTGTAGTTTTGCCTCAGTAGTAGGCATGCGTGTCTCACGTCTTGGCGGCATCTTCTAAAAGATGGTTTAAGTTGGTCAGGCCATAGTAAAAATCCCATGTTATAATACGTAAGTCAGGTCATAATATAGCGTACGTATATAACGATAGTAATAGCACATAATATCTCATGTTATCAATCCATCACAAATATCAATCACACAACATCCCATGTCATAAAAATATAAATAAGCAATCAAGCGAATCAAATATGATGAGAATACTGCGATTGCCATATATCGAGACCACATAGTAAGTGTATCAGTACATCCTGTGTCATACAATCATCAATCAACTAGGGGCTACATCACCCCTGTCCAAAAACTATATCATGTCAGTGTCAAATACCACATCAAATATGTCAACAAAAGTCAGGATCATAAAGTAGTCTCCAAAAATGCTGTGCAGTCCAACAATCGCCGTCTTCTCATCCTCGTCTTCCCAAACAGCACTGATGAGCTCTATACAGATGGTGGTGGAGGAGGGGGAAAGTGGGTGTAAAACAAACAACGTAACTGGAGCCAGTCCGCCTCCATAGCCTGCTGAGTACGAATGATAGAAGCAACCTGCTGCTCTAGTGTAAAGAGACGGGCAGCATAATCTGGGGGTAAAGGTCGAAATGGCTGCAGAGGAGAGTGTGTCCGACCATGACACTGGCAAGGTGGCAGCTGAGCTCTCTCAAGCTCCTGGATGCGCTGCGTGTGCGACTCGTGCTGGGCGACAAAGGACATCAAAACGTCCTCGATAGTATACCCCATGTGGAAACGATGGTAGGGGTCAGTAGGTGGCATACCAGAGTCTGGTGCCCAAAGAAACGGCTCACGGGTGGGGTCAAAAGGTGCCACACGAAATGGAGCAACAGAGGGTGGGACAGATGACATCGGGGGCATGAAAGGGATAGACATCGGTACATGCCCAAAAGGATGGGCTGAAGAACCCTCTCCAGCCCTCGCTGGAGGTACAAACTGAGGAACCTGAAAAGAAAAATCAACATGTCGTGTATCAGGGATATGAGGGGGAAATGGTGGAACATCCTCATCAGCAGGTATCCAACCGTGCTGTGCGTGCTCATCTGGTGGATCCATGCGTGCTGCGAACAGTGCATGCTCGGGCTCTAGTGGAACGGGATCAGGTGCAACCAAAGGGTGAACAGGTGCAATGTGCTCAACAGGATGGTCAATAGGTATATCAACAACAGGTAAGGGAACAACAGGATCAACAACAACATGATCGCCCTCTAACAAAGGAACATCCACGGGGAGATCGCCAACAAGTGGATCTGCTATAACAGGCTCAAAAGGTATATCAGCATGTACGGGATCATGCTCAAGCATGGGGTCTAGAGCGGCTGCCTGCTCAAAGGCGACGGCAGGCTCAGGGTCATCAAATGCCATCTCGAAGTCAAACTCTGGGTCGATAGGATCTACTGGGTCAGCTAGATCCTCCATGGGCTGATCCATAGGTATGAACTCGATATCACGATCTGGGTCGTATCCCGGGGGAAAGATAGGGTCAGAATCCTCTATGTCATCATGGTCAAACATAAAGCTGGGAATAGGTGCAACAGATGATGCCTGGTCAGGATCAGAATCGTGCACAAGGTGATGTGCGCTCAAAGTATGAGAAGGTGCGGATGCCACAGACTCAAAGGAGTCTGGGACAGGTGAATGAGCAGGTGACTCCGCGGCGGGAGCATCTGCGATCATCAAGAGATCATCAGCAACAGGAAGGGCCTCGCCCTGAGCATCCTCCTCTAAAGGCTCGTCATCGAGTAGATCGATGTCGTCATCATCTCCGTCGTCGAGAAACAAACCATGGACAGGGTATGAAGCAAGTGGTACGGGAGCAGGAATCTCCACTAAAGGTAGGTACTCAGCAGGAAGGTCATCTGCAAGCTCATCAGCACCATCGGGTAGTGCGAAGGGCTGGAAATCGTCCTCATCTGTGCTGGTATAGTCGGACGTGTACACCTCGTGCTCGGAGGGTGTAAGGTCATCAGATACAGTGGGTATAGGTCCTGTGGTGCCCGAATCGTCAGTACCAGCCGAATCCATGAGTCTGTAACACAAATATGCTCAAATAATCAATCATACAATCAGATAATCACATAAGTCACCAAGTAAGATATCACATAATTCTCCTGGTTTCACTAGCCTCCCAGTCTTCCTAGACTGCTCTTTCCTCCACCTCGACCACTTAGATCGAGCCTCGGTCCCCTTGACCGAGCCTCAGCCTTCATGACTGAGCCTACTCTTCCTAGCCTTGCTAGCCACTACCTCGGTCACCTAGACCGAGCCTCGATCCTCCAGACCGAGCCTCAACCCTCCAGGCTGAGCCTATAATAAATCAACGTGCTCAACTACCTCGGTCACCTAGACCGAGCCTCGATCCTCCAGATCGAGCCTCAGCCCTCCAGGCTGAGCCTATAAATAATAAAATGTGCTCAACATTTGTTTGTAAAAAGTTTTGGATCTGGACTTAAGTGGTATGCAGGAAAAATGTTTTCGTGAGAGCCCTAGTGATCATAGTCTAGACTCGAGAAGGAATCCTAGTTCGCTATGATCAGAGCTCTGATACCAAGCTGTCACACCCTGGCTTTTGCGGAAGCGTGGTTAATTTGGTGTGACTTCTCAATACCATAGCTTAATCATAACAAAGCTATATGAAGTAAAAACATGCAAGATCATCCATTAAGTTTTGAAAACCAAATACAGTACCATTGTTTTAACGGGAACGTACCCTAACAACCACAACCTTGTTCAACAGACATTACAAACTTAAAACATAACATAAACATGGTTTAAGGATTGTGTCTTGTCCAGGAAAGAGACACATCCCCTAAACCCCGGATGACCTCGGAAACTAGTGCAGCGGAAAACATGCCATACCGTGCCAGATCTCGTTAATTTCCTGAAATACATGTAAGTTGAAAAATCAACAATAATGTTGAGCGAGTTCATGTGTAAGTGAGTAAGTAAACCTTTGTGAGTATAAAAATAGTCGTGGTATGTAGCCAATAAGGGGACTTGTGATCACCAATGGTTTGCAAGGCCACTGATATATGTGAAGTGCAAATAGGGAGACTCAAACCTAGCAGATTTCGCCACGGCATTAGTGTGTGGACAAAGTCACCCCAAGGTCCGTTTCTAGTTTGGCCTGGGGCTGGGCTCGCTACACCCAGATAGATCTACCGCTCCTGTCCCTCGGTCCCGACATGAGGACTAATGGCCTCATATTGCTCCTACCCACTCACATGATCTGAGTAATAAACCTCCTTACGCTAACCATACCGTATATAAAGTACTTGTAAACAAAGTAACATGTATTTCACCCCCGCGGTTAAGAAAACTGAAAACAGTTAGAGAAAAGGGGGACATGAACTCACAGTGAAGCGTCTCTACCAAGTATCTCCAAATCAGAAAGCTGTGCGACGACCTACAAGTGCTAATTCTATTAGACGGACGGCCGTGCCTTAGCTTTATTGTCTAAGTTTTTGGGAAATAGTTAGACAACTATTTCGTGTTTACATTTTGTATATACTTGGTAGTTAATCTCCTTCCCAAGGATGGGGGATTCAATACATGTGCGTTCATAAATATTTCCGTAAGTGCGTAAGTTACGTTTTAACAATCGAGTGGTAATATAATTACCGGTGTAACTTATATATTTATGGTGAAAGCGTTCGTATTATTTTGGGATCGTTAACGTTTGTAAATATTATTTTTACTCTAAAAATAATATTTATGCATTTTCACAAAATAATCATAAACAGTGTGTGAAAAATATATATTTATCACGTTAAATTTTGTGAAAATCCCACCTCCGAATATTTAGTAATTAAAGTCATGGCGAAATTCATATCTCGAAAACATGTCAAAAATAATTCTAACACTTGTAATGTAAATAATTCTAAGTGTTAGGTTTTTAGAAAAATTTCGCCAGAGTTTCCTCTGTAACTGGAGGTGGCCACGCTTTCAAGCGTATCATTTTCTTTTACAAAATCAATTTCCAACAACTTCCTTATTCAATCAAACAATTTCCGACACATCAAACTAGTCGACAAGTATGTAAATCGCATAATCGCATGAACTTGTAGTTTTTCCCGAAAACTATAGTGTAAATCCCCTTATATTTTGTGGATCTTTATATAAAGTAATTTTTGACCTCGTAAAAACCTTGTTCTTAGAGAAATCCATCTTTACAACTTCTCGTCATCTTTTACAAAAACGGTTATTTGTCGGATCTTTTCATTTCACAAGTGTTTACACACTTGTGGTTTATAAAAATCATATTTGTTAGTGTAAGATCCGTCTTTTAGAAAACATGGTTTCTTTAACTCTTGGTCCTTTGAAAATACCACTTGCAGATACGTAGATCTGCTAGTTTTAAACACTATTGTACAAGTTAAAACACTTTTACCCAAATAAAATATTTTTACACAAGTTCATGTTTCATGTGTGGTAGAGTTTCACCTTTTAACCCTTGTATTATCCAAAACAAGCTTATGTTAAGATCCATGATCTTACCAAACCGGGTTAAACGATGATCCGAGCTACCACAATCATAGATCCGGTCTAAATAAACACAACTTTCAATTACTACAACATTTACACAACACATGAGCCTTTAACCACCATTTTTCATGTTTTTAGTAGACTTTTGTGCATCACTTAGCATTTTAACGAGATTTAACCGATATAATTCCTTTTAACCACTTTAGAATAGTTTAAAAACGAGTTCTAAGTATTATACCTCTAGCTCAAGGCTAGGGAAGATTCTTGACGAAAATGGCGTGGATAAAAGCAAAGCGGAGGGGTCCTTCGCGTTCCGTTTGCTCCAAGGCTCCTAATACGTGACCTTTGATGCTTGAATGATGTTGGAATGGCAAGAACCAAAACCGAAAGTATGATGGATGTGGGTGGGGGTCTCGGCCGAAAGTGATAAAGAGAGGGAGAGAGTTTGAGGTTGGGATGTTGTGAAGTGAATGATCTCTAGTGTTTAGCTAAGAACTTATAGACAAGTTTAAAGGTTTTAATCCAATGGATTATGTGTTGTTTAGATATGGGACAAGAGGATTAAAATAATCAAATAGTGTACAATTGTGTTCCCCATGGTTTGGGGCCGGTTAGAGAAAGGGGGGGGGGGTCTAGTTCGATCTCAACTAGTAATTAGGTAGTTAGTTATGTTAAACTAAGTTAAGTTAAGTGTTTAACCCCGTTACTAATGTGTAGTGTGTTACAACGGGTGTTAGGGTAATCAGGGACCCTAACTGGCTCAGAAAAAGAGTAATAATGAAAACCTCAATATTTTCATGTTCCGGGTATAGTCCGGTTGTTCGGTTGGATAGTAATCCGTTAAAGCGCTTAACAAAGCTTTAAAGTGTCGTTATATTATTTTTAGTGACACAACTTATCCCTTCAAAGTGTCAGGAATATTTTCTCATGTATTGGCACTTTATTAGTTAGCTAGAAGCTGAATTGTTTATTAAAGTGCTGAGTTTTGTACTTTAAGTACGTTTTAGGCACATCCAGTCATAGTGACTTATCCCTAGAGACGCAGTTCCACAACCCTTATATCCCTACACTCACCATTAGTGTAGCAAAATATTTCTGGCTCATACAGGCCTTAGAGGCAGTGTTTGCCTGATGCTGGCTTTATCAGCATGTTTAATAGGTTATCCGTGTATTGTGCTACTGTGCTCTTTGTGCATCATGTTTGTCACTAAGGTGCCGTATGTAAATAATGTAGTGACGATAAGTAAAGTATGATGCAAGTAAGTACATGTATCAGATATCAAGTAGCAGTTCATCAGCTAGTTCAAGCAAGCACAGTAATCAAGCAGTAATTAATCATTAATTAAGTCGTACGGATACCTGGTTTAGTGCGGGTTGTCACATCGCGCACAATAGGGATGTCTTCAATTCTCTTCTCTTCCGTGGATGTGTCAGTAACGAGTGCTAGAATGGCAGTGTGGCCCTTTCGCAAACACTTCTAGGCCTTAAGGAAAGAGATGATGCCTTCGACAGCACCACTCTTGTCGCCACGAATCATGAGAGGTTCTTCACCAGAACGAGGAATGCGGACGATTTTCTCCTTGCAAACAATCTCCGCTTGATGATGAGATAGCCAATCCATCCCAATAACGACGTCGAAACTACCAAGGGTGATAGGAACAAGATCGATAGGGAAAGTCTGACCAGCTAAGACGAGGTTACAACCTTTAACTACGTGTGTGGCTTCTAGACTTTTACCATTTGCTAGTTCTACCGCGTGTTTGGTGTTCAGGAGTGTTGGAGTGCGCTTAAGCATTTGGCTTACTTTTAAGGACACATAACTAGTATCGGCACCCGAATCGAATAAAACGGTAACAAAGAAGTCATCCAAAAGAAACTTACCCATCACAACGTTGGGATCGTTCCTTGCTTCTCCCTGACCAATCACGAACGCACGACCCCTGGCACCGTTGCCATCATTGTTTCCTCCATTGTTGCCCCCATTATTGTTCCCGTTTCCTTGGTTGTGATTCTGATTCTGATTTAACTGCGGGCAGTGTCTCTTGAAGTGATCTTCAGCACCACACTGAAAGCATCCCTTGTTGCCCTGTTGCTGTTGCTGATTCTGCGGTGCTTGCTGTTGCTGCTGACGATTCTGATTCGTAGGCCGTGGGCTCCTGCAATCCTTGGCTTCATGACCCATCTTGAGACACCTCTGACAGCGTCCCTTGTTGCACTGACCACTGTGGTGTCTGTTGCATTTGTTGCACTTTGGGTGGTTTCCTTGATATCCACCCTGCCCTTGACTACCAGAAGAGTGCTGACCAGGGCTCCTATGGTCCTCAGTCCTTCGTTGCTGAGACTGAGACTGAACAGAAGTAGAGCCTTTGCCGGAATTCCCATCCCATTTTCGTTTGTTGTCGGTAGGTGCATCAGAAGTAGCAGCACCAATACGCTTGGGTAGTCTGTTTTGTTCCACCGCCTGGTCGGTGAGACGATGAGCCAATTTGACGACTTGCTGGATGGTACCCAAGTTGGCTGAAGTCACATGACTTTGAATCTCTGGTACAAGGCCCTTGAGATAGAGCTCAATTCGTTTGAAGGGAGGGTTCACCATGGTTGGACACAAGATGGCCAGCTCGTTTGACCTCTTAGTATACGCCTCGATCTCAGATCCTGTCATCTTCAGATTGTAAAATTCCACTTCTAGCTTGTGGATGTCGTCCCGACTACAGTACTCCTCTTTGATCAGCTCTTTGAACCCATTCCAGGATGTGGCATTAGCAACTGCCAGTCCTAGTAGTTGAACTTGTGCCTTCCACCAGGTTAACGCAGCTCCTTCAAGTGTACCGGTAGCATATTTCACCCTACGGTCTTCGGGGCATTCGCACATCTCGAAAACAGTCTCGAGCTTTTCAAACCAGTGAAGAAGGCCCACTGCTCCTTCGGTGCCACTGAAAGTGGTAGGTCGGCAGTCCATGAACGTCTTGAACGTGCACACCGGAGGTTGAGCATGTTGACCTGTAGTGCGAGCATAATAGGCATGGTTAAGCACGAGGGTTGGTTTGTGAAGGTAGGATCTAAACGTCCTAAGGTGAGTTGGTATGGCAGGTTATACCTCCTGCAGGGTTAGCTGCGAGTGCCTCCGCAACTCGTTCGTTGATCAAAGCCGTCAACTGGGCTTGAGTGAGGTTGATACGTCCTTCGCGTCCGCTCATGATCTTCATAATGAAGCAACGTAAGTGAGGAAAGGGTCGCGAAAGTGTGTAAGTGTATGGGACGATAGTAGAGCGTAAGCACACAAGGTTCAAATAGCAAGTATCACGTTATCTAATGCACAGTGAGAACTATCTAACCAACAATATAACATAAATCATACCACTTATGGTGTCGAGTCTTGCACGTGGTGCGAAGCGTCATTGTGGATCGTTGAGCACTGTACCGGTTATAGTCTAGTTTTATCAAAAACATTTCCCTTTTTTAAAACCAAGTTCACTATAACCAATGGCTCTGATACCAATCTGTCACACCCCCAAAATCCACCATGCGGAGTACCACCGCTTGGAGGCGTGACGTGACCAGGATCTAGCCACCAATCATATCGAACAACGTATTTTAGTAAATAAAATCAATCACAATACATTTGGTGACCAAAAAGGAAGTTAACCAAGTTCAATTTAAACAGCGGAAGCATAAGACGTTAAACCAAAACATAAGTTTGTAGTTTCATAAGTTTAAAGACCCCAACATAAGTTTCATAAGTTCATAACGTTTATTTAGTAAGTACGGGACATATTAGTTCGCATTCCACAACGACCACCTCCATGTGCAAGCTCCACAGCATCTAACGACCTGCAAGGCATGTAATAACTAGTCAACTGTCACACCCCGATCGCGTAAAACAACAAAACGCGGCGGAAACATCGGGGCGTGTTGTAACAGAATTAATGTTTCACAACCATGGAAATTTAAGTTTCGTTTTATTGATAAAAAGTGTTACAATGTCTTAATCAAACAAGGATATACAACATAATTAACTAGTCTTGCATCTTTTATTGTCACTAAAGCCCAAGTCTGTCTATATGTATCTTGATCATCTTATACAACAGCTCCTGAAAAACACATGTGAAAATAGGTACGTCAGCATAAAAATGCCTGTGAGATACATAGGTTTTGTGAAAATGAGATTCATGACTTATGTTTAAGAAAATGTTTAGTCATGAACCTTTTTTTGTTTGCTTTGTCTTTATAAATCACTTGAAAAATAATAAGTTCAGATGATATGTATAAATAAGAATAATGTATGGTTAAATGAATAACCATGTAGAAATGGGTTTGTATAAGATAAGTTGTTTGTAAATCAATGTCTTGTTAAAAGTATGATATTTGTAATAAATGTTATATATCTCAAACTGAAATGATTCAAATAACGCTACAATATGTGATACCATACAAACACTTATATATAGGAAGTACCAGCGGCGTATCCACCATGCTTGTATCATATCACACACGCATCGTTACTTAATCACTTAATCAAACCAAACCAATGTAATAAGTCTATGTTTAAACGAATTGTCAAATGTATTGAATAATATGTCAAAGTGTTCATGTCAAGATGTAAATTATGTCAAAATGTCTATGTCAAATATCCATGTCAAATGTCTATGTCAAATATCCATGTCAAATGTCTATGTCAAATATCCATGTCAAATGTCTATGTCAAAATGTCATGTATGGCAAGTGAAATGTCTCAACTAAACCATATGCACAAAAACAAAGTATTGAAGTAAAACTTGGTTTAAATCAATATTATGTCTTGTGTAAATGCATGTAACTATTTAATATGAACATCTATGCGGTATTGTGAAAATGCATACATCCAAGCCTTGCGACTGTGGTGATAAACCCTTTAAACAAATTAAAGGTCTATCTGTCTTATATCATCGAATTCGGTCATTCCTTTCTGTCCCCTTTCCCTGGGATGTCCGGAACGGGAGTTGTCAATTCCTATGGTACCACTACCTACTAACGAACGGCGTAGCTAATGTTAATGAATGTATTGTCCCATGTAAACAAACCAAATGTCATACCAAAATGTAAACATGTGAAAACAATGCACTAAGTATGTAATCAAATGAACATACATAGCGTGAAATGTCATGTAAAACGATGTAATAAGTAATGCACATAATGGGCACACCTAGCATGAAATGTCAGGTAAAACAATGTACTAAGTAATGCACATAATGGGCACACCTAGCATGAAATGTCATGTAAAACAATGTACTAAGTAATGCACACAATGGGCACACCTAGCATAAAGTGTAATGAAATCATGTACTATAATGTACTAACGAACATAGCATTTATATGATGTGAAAACAGGAAAGCATGAAAGTAACAAGTAGGCACATGTGTTCCACCCCAAAACAGTTTAGAAAACAGTAAAAGAGGGGTCTATGTACTCACTTGAGATTGCTCAGAAGTCCTTGAGTAACAACCAAACAATGCTAGAGATCGCGGATATCAAACGGCACCTAATATAGGTAACTATGTTAATTAACCGGACCTAGATCGGAAGATCGGGTAGCATTAGGGTTTGTAAACCAAACGAGTGTAGAGACTCGTGTCATTTGGTTTAACGAAGCCTACATACTAAATGAAACTTAACCTAAGTGTATACGACCCATTACGACCCGTTTAGGTAGCTTATGCTACTTTAACGCGTCGTTCGCGTGAAACGCGTTCGGACCGTCTAACTAGTCCTATGACAAGTGTTATATGCCTAAACATGTTACATAATAAGTTATGTGACAAAAGTTTAGGTTACATATGCTTAATTACCAATTATACATGAAAAGGGTATTCTGGTAATTTACCTAAGGCATATAAACTACCTATCATACAACTACTTAAACGATGTGACCATAGGGTATAACCTCGGAAGGTTATTCCCTACCTACTATGGTCACCTAATGTGTTTGGTCGGATCCTAATGATCGACCAAATGGGTCGGGTTCGAGGGTATAAGCGATTTATTAGATCGCTTACCCTACGACCCTAGACAACGTGGTAATCAGTAGGCATAGTCCCAAGGGACTATAACCAACGTGATTACACTCACGTTGCGAAGTTCAAACGAACTTCGCATTGACCATTACTGGTCAACGCTGAAAGTCAAACAAAGTTTGACTTTCTGACTCGAAAAGCAATAAAATAAGGAAAAGAACGAAAGAATACTTACGAAGGGTCCCCGAATGCTAATCCCGATCCAAGAACTCAGGTATGAAACAATGGTTTCAACTTAGAGCTCTCAAATCAGAATTCTTGTAAGAAATGAGGTTGGGGTGATGGGGTATTTATAGTATTCGGAGAACCGTTAAGATCGTTTCATGGAAAACGTGCCATGATCCAAGGCGTACACTTGTCGGAACCTTATGGTGGATGAAATTAGGTTCTTATCCGCTGACTAGACGATTGAGAATGTGTGGATGTGGATCGAACAGCTGGAACCTGCTGTTAAAAACATTTAACCTGGTCAGAAGGTGCCTCGCGGGCCGCCTAAGGATTCTCAGGAACTGAGGTGGGCCGCCTAGCAGTCACAGATCAGCAATAAGTTTCAGAAATTACAGTTTCAGTCCCTGCACGTGTTTAAGGCCATTTCCGACACTTCCAAGGCCCGTAAAGCCAACTTTAAGGCCCTAAAATGATGCCTAAACATTGTGGACATGAAACATGCTCAAAAATATGCCGGGTGTTGGTTCGTTTGGTCGTACGAACGCGATGTTCGCTTAATTACGACGGAATGCGCATAAGCGCGAAAAACGATCCAAATGACGCGACGAATGGATTTTTCTTATGGCGAACACTAAAATATAATGTAGTCATGCTTACATAAATTTTTGGATGTCCAGATGTATTCAGAACGTAAGTTATGCGCGAAAATGCAAACTTGTGCACTTTTTGACACTTTTAGTCCCTGAATGACACAAAAGTTTATTTTAGCACACCGAACCCCTCAAAGCCTATTTCTAAGCTATGTAAAGGATATTTATGGTATGTTTAACTTATGGTCATGTTCCGGAATGTCTGTTACAGTTCAAATTGGCATACTTTCGCAGTTTGTCAACTTTAGTCCCTGTAAGTGATTAAACTTTGATTTTGCCATACCAAAGCCTTCAAAACTTATTTCTAAGTTAAGTAAAGGTTATTTAAGGTATGTTAAGCCTATGTCACTATTCCGGAGTGTTTGTTGCATTAAACTGGTTATATTTACGCATCGGTGCGCGTATAACCTTCCAGAAAGCGATTTAGAGTTTGAAATTGAACAAGAATTGATATGTGCAAATGATACACATATTTTTACAAATCCCAAGTATGAAATATGATATTTCATTGGTTCGGTATTTGTTTGATGGCCGTGGAGGCACAGGTGTTACAGTCTCCCCTACTTTAGGAAATTTCGTCCCGAAATTTATTTAGAGGAAACTTGTGAGAGCTTGAAAGCATGAAGTTTGAAAAGATCGAACAACATTGGTTAGGGTTCTGAACTTCTAGTAACCTTTAATAACATCATGATTGCAATGTAAGAGGGATACTTATATACAAGTATATGAAGCGTCATTGGTGCGTCCACCGTACCTCCATTACATCGTTCTCATTTCGTTATTGTTGTCACTATCGGTTCTTACACATAATAAATCTTACTGTGGTTACCGTGCACCGAATCTCATAATTATGTACGCGTCCATAATCAGACAATTCCTTGCACAGTTTACACAGTCTATTTTATAATGTGTAGGGGAAAACCAAATGAACAAACCGGTGATGAGCGTGACTAGACCGCCATAGAGTCCTTTTAATTAAATCAATAAATGATCTAAATAGACTATCAAGGAGTCTGTCCAGCTACATCACTAGATGTCGTTCTTTAACCAAATTGTGAATCAATCTTTTTGACTAGACCACTAAGAGGGTCTCTTATGAAACATGGAATGGTACTATATAACCCAAGGGTCTTAACTATTACATAGAAGCCCATTAAGGATTGAAGGTAGTACCTTTTGAATATCCTGCTACGAATCCCTCATATGAAGATATGAAAGATCCTGCGAGGATTTGGATAACGGATATCCAGAGTATTAAAAACACAAAAATGCATAAAAGAAAACATAAGATGAATAAACACATAGTCACATAACCACAAAAATTGTTTAACTAGAAGTTTGTTCTGCTAACAGAGTACATGTATTTAAAGCACACTAGGAATCCATCTTGTGGATTTCATTTGGTACTTTAAACATTATCAAGAATCTAACTATAAAGATAGAAAGATCTTTAAAAGAAAAATTCGATTTCGATTATAAGGAACCGAAATGTTCGAATTCAGGTACAAAGGGAATCCAATTAAGGACTCTGATTTGTATGACAATTATCCACAAGGATCTAATTGTGAAAATAAAAAGATCCCATATGGATTTAAAAGTTGAAGATGTTTTGAAACCTTGCACTGGATGTGCTTAGGTCAAAACATGATGTAAAATGCTTATGAAGTTGAGATGCTTGATATGTCAAGGCGACATATGAAGCAGAATTTGAAGGTTAAGTCAATGTATGAGGAAAAATATTTCTGAAAACTATGCATGGGGTTCTTTTAAGAAAAATGTGTTTAACGTTTTTGAAACCTTATATATAATACTTTTGAAATCATAAAGTAGGTGTATTAGATAGATATATTTAAAAATGTTTTAAAATCATGCGAGATGAATTTTGAAATTATGTATAAGGTTTTTGAAAGACATGGATGATGCTTTTCGAAATCATGCATTTGATAAGAAAATGTATGGTGTTAATATTGTCTTCAGACTATATGAAATATTTTGAAATTAGAAAGGTTGGTTTTGATAACATGGCCAATGTTTTTGAAATAACATAGACAATGTATCTAAAAAAATTGTTTTCAAACTATATGAAATGTTTTGAGATCATGAAGATTGTGTTGAAATACTTGTACTGTGTATGTTGAAAAATCAAAACGTAATTGGGTATGAGATTTGATAATACCCTTAGTTATCTAACCAAGGATTTAAAGGCACAGATGTGCAGAAGCATGATCACTCATAATGCCACTTTATTTTCTGTACTTTGTTTCTTAGAATGAAACGAGTACTTAAAATGTTCGAGGGAATCATGAGCGATCATTTGAAAGAGAGAATCACAAGAGTAGTTTGTAAGGAACATAGTTCCTTAATGCAGGTATCATAGGAAAAGTCATACACACATGTAATTATACTTGTATATCACAAGAGTATTTGTGAACAACGATTTATTTATAAACAAAACAGATTGTTTCACATTACAAGGAAACAAAAGAACAAAAGCATAAGACAGCAACATCTTCTAGTCAGCCAACTGCTCATCCGTGGGTGGGATTTGCATTAGCAAGCTTTGGGCATTTGTTCCTGAAATGGCTCGTATCGCCACAGTTGTAGCAAGTACCACGCGGAAAACGAGCTTGAGTTGGGTTGACTTGGGGTTGAGTTAGACCACCTTGGTTCGGGTTACAACGACAAACACTTGCCAGGTGACCAACTCTTCCACATGATACACACCGATGACACTGTAAGTGAGCTAGGTGATGCCCCTTACATTTGTTGCATAATGGTGCCGTTCCATGGTATTGCTTCTTAGCAGGTGGTGTTGCCACCCGGATGGGTCTTGTTTGATTTGGTACAGCTGTAGTTGGGCACACCCTTGCCGTATGACCTATAAGTCCACAAATTTTGCAATTTCGGCACTTCACATTAGCATGATGATGAAGGCTACATTGGTTGCACAAAGGTGAAGTTCCAAAGTACGGCTTCCTAGCTGGTGGCCTTGCCACTTGGCTAGGTCCCGCTTGATTAAGTGTAACCGTTGCGGGTTTCCTTGAAGCCTTACGCTTCCTTGACTTTGGTGCAGTCTTGACTTCTGCTTCCTTCAGTGGCTCTTGAGTGGCTTCATTGTCGAGACGAGAGGCTTCATTGTTGAGACGAGAGGCTTCATTGTTGAGACGAGCCATGGCAATGCCTAAGTCCACAGTCCTCTGAATCACTTCACCAATTTGCTGGACAAATTTGGCTGTTCGCTCGGGCATTTGACCAGTGCTGAGAGGAATAGACATTCTAGAAGAAAATGAAAGACAGAGGAAGAAACAAGTGAAAGGTTATTGGGTAATCAATACAGAATGGTAACGAATGAAAATTTTGATCATTTGTTTGTTACCTAAGGCAAACAAATGAGATGGTGACTAATCAAAGTAAATGGGTCAAAAATAATGTATCGCGAAGACATGCTCGCCTATAAGTGAACACTCATTCCAAGAATTCCCAGGTAAGCACAACTGGTCTCGCGTCTTATGAGATGTATACGAAGTGCTTGCCTAGACAGAAAACCCAGAATACAGGCATTCACCCTTCCAGTTTGCACGTGTTCAAATTATTTAAAACCCAAAACCTTGACGAGATTTTTTTTTTTTTATAAGTTAAAAGGGGTTCAAAACCATATAACAGAGGGTTCAAAACCTTACAATCAATCATCCTAGAACAGATGATTAGTTTTCAAAGCGGTTTTGAAATTTATGTTCTTGTTGTGGTCGTCGCCTAAGGATAGGTGACGGTATTGTTTTATGACTAAACGCAAGTAAACTCGCGTTAGGGTCCTAAGAAGGTTATAGACTAGGTCAAAGCATTACTAATAACCTAATTCCCTATAACCATTGGCTCTGATACCATCTTTCTGTCACACCCCGACCGCGTAAAACAACAAAACGCGGCGGAAACATCGGGGCGTGTTGTAACAGAATTAATGTTTCACAACCATGGAAATTTAAGTTTCGTTTTATTGATAAAAAGTGTTACAATGTCTTAATCAAACAAGGATATACAACATAATTAACTAGTCTTGCATCTTTTATTGTCACTAAAGCCCAAGTCTGTCTATATGTATCTTGATCATCTTATACAACAGCTCCTGAAAAACACATGTGAAAATAGGTACGTCAGCATAAAAATGCCTGTGAGATACATAGGTTTTGTGAAAATGAGATTCATGACTTATGTTTAAGAAAATGTTTAGTCATGAACCTTTTTTTGTTTGCTTTGTCTTTATAAATCACTTGAAAAATAATAAGTTCAGATGATATGTATAAATAAGAATAATGTATGGTTAAATGAATAACCATGTAGAAATGGCTTTGTATAAGATAAGTTCTTTGTAAATCAATGTCTTGTTAAAAGTATGATATTTGTAATAAATGTTATATATCTCAAACTGAAATGATTCAAATAACGCTACAATATGTGATACCATACAAACACTTATATATAGCAAGTACCAGCGGCGTATCCACCATGCTTGTATCATATCACACACGCATCGTTACTTAATCACTTAATCAAACCAAACCAATGTAATAAGTCTATGTTTAAACGAATTGTCAAATGTATTGAATAATATGTCAAAGTGTTCATGTCAAGATGTAAATTATGTCAAAATGTCTATGTCAAATATCCATGTCAAATGTCTATGTCAAATATCCATGTCAAATGTCTATGTCAAAATGTCATGTATGGCAAGTGAAATGTCTCAACTAAACCATATGCACAAAAACAAAGTATTGAAGTAAAACTTGGTTTAAATCAATATTATGTCTTGTGTAAATGCATGTAACTATTTAATATGAACATCTATGCGGTATTGTGAAAATGCATACATCCAAGCCTTGCGACTGTGGTGATAAACCCTTTAAACAAATTAAAGGTCTATCTGTCTTATATCATCGAATTCGGTCATTCCTTTCTGTCCCCTTTCCCTGGGATGTCCGGAACGGGAGTTGTCAATTCCTATGGTACCACTACCTACTAACGAACGGCGTAGCTAATGTTAATGAATGTATTGTCCCATGTAAACAAACCAAATGTCATACCAAAATGTAAACATGTGAAAACAATGCACTAAGTATGTAATCAAATGAACATACATAGCGTGAAATGTCATGTAAAACGATGTACTAAGTAATGCACATAATGGGCACACCTAGCATGAAATGTCAGGTAAAACAATGTACTAAGTAATGCACATAATGGGCACACCTAGCATGAAATGTCATGTAAAACAATGTACTAAGTAATGCACACAATGGGCACACCTAGCATAAAGTGTAATGAAATCATGTACTATAATGTACTAACGAACATAGCATGTATATGATGTGAAAACAGGAAAGCATGAAAGTAACAAGTAGGCACATGTGTTCCACCCCAAAACAGTTTAGAAAACAGTAAAAGAGGGGTCTATGTACTCACTTGAGATTGCTCAGAAGTCCTTGAGTAACAACCAAACAATGCTAGAGATCGCGGATATCAAACGGCACCTAATATAGGTAACTATGTTAATTAACCGGACCTAGATCGGAAGATCGGGTAGCATTAGGGTTTGTAAACCAAACGAGTGTAGAGACTCGTGTCATTTGGTTTAACGAAGCCTACATACTAAATGAAACTTAACCTAAGTGTATACGACCCATTACGACCCGTTTAGGTAGCTTATGCTACTTTAACGCGTCGTTCGCGTGAAACGCGTTCGGACCGTCTAACTAGTCCTATGACAAGTGTTATATGCCTAAACATGTTACATAATCAGTTATGTGACAAAAGTTTAGGTTACATATGCTTAATTACCAATTATACATGAAAAGGGTATTCTGGTAATTTACCTAAGGCATATAAACTACCTATCATACAACTACTTAAACGATGTGACCATAGGGTATAACCTCGGAAGGTTATTCCCTACCTACTATGGTCACCTAATGTGTTTGGTCGGATCCTAATGATCGACCAAATGGGTCGGGTTCGAGGGTATAAGCGATTTATTAGATCGTTTACCCTACGACCCTAGACAACGTGGTAATCAGTAGGCATAGTCCCAAGGGACTATAACCAACGTGATTACACTCACGTTGCGAAGTTCAAACGAACTTCGCATTGACCATTACTGGTCAACGCTGAAAGTCAAACAAAGTTTGACTTTCTGACTCGAAAAGCAATAAAATAAGGAAAAGAACGAAAGAATACTTACGAAGGGTCCCCGAATGCTAATCCCGATCCAAGAACTCAGGTATGAAACAATGGTTTCAACTTAGAGCTCTCAAATCAGAATTCTTGTAAGAAATGAGGTTGGGGTGATGGGGTATTTATAGTATTCGGAGAACCGTTAAGATCGTTTCATGGAAAACGTGCCATGATCCAAGGCGTACACTTGTCGGAACCTTATGGTGGATGAAATTAGGTTCTTATCCGCTGACTAGACGATTGAGAATGTGTGGATGTGGATCGAACAGCTGGAACCTGCTGTTAAAAACATTTAACCTGGTCAGAAGGTGCCTCGCGGGCCGCCTAAGGATTCTCAGGAACTGAGGCGGGCCGCCTAGCAGTCACAGATCAGCAATAAGTTTCAGAAATTACAGTTTCAGTCCCTGCACGTGTTTAAGGCCATTTCCGACACTTCCAAGGCCCGTAAAGCCAACTTTAAGGCCCTAAAATGATGCCTAAACATTGTGGACATGAAACATGCTCAAAAATATGCCGGGTGTTGGTTCGTTTGGTCGTACGAACGCGATGTTCGCTTAATTACGACGGAATGCGCATAAGCGCGAAAAACGATCCAAATGACGCGACGAATGGATTTTTCTTATGGAGAACACTAAAATATAATGTAGTCATGCTTACATAAATTTTTGGATGTCCAGATGTATTCAGAACGTAAGTTATGCGCGAAAATGCAAACTTGTGCACTTTTTGCACTTTTAGTCCCTGAATGACACAAAAGTTTATTTTAGCACACCGAACCCCTCAAAGCCTATTTCTAAGCTATGTAAAGGATATTTATGGTATGTTTAACTTATGGTCATGTTCCGGAATGTCTGTTACAGTTCAAATTGGCATACTTTCGCAGTTTGTCAACTTTAGTCCCTGTAAGCGATTAAACTTTGGTTTTGCCATACCAAAGCCTTCAAAACTTATTTCTAAGTTAAGTAAAGGTTATTTAAGGTATGTTAAGCCTATGTCACTATTCCGGAGTGTTTGTTGCATTAAACTGGTTATATTTACGCATCGGTGCGCGTATAACCTTCCAGAAAGCGATTTAGAGTTTGAAATTGAACAAGAATTGATATGTGCAAATGATACACATATTTTTACAAATCCCAAGTATGAAATATGATATTTCATTGGTTCGGTATTTGTTTGATGGCCGTGGAGGCACAGGTGTTACATCAACAACAAAGTTGAGTGAGTTCACGTTTGGTTGTTTAGTTAATGAGTTCGTATCAGGAATCGGAAGTTCGTTTCATAACCAAGTATTACCCATTATCCTTGATTCCCAAACCTTTACGATATTTAGTGGGGGCTTCCCATTATGTATGTCACTAGACTAGGCGTATCCATAAGTGTCCTTCCCAATCCGAGGACGGTGTTAAGTATGAGTGTACGCAGGTTTTACGTACGTGCCCTTCTCATCCGAGGACAGTAGTGAGTGTGAGTGTACGTAGGTTTTACGTACGTGCCCTTCTCATCCGAGGACAGTAGTAAGTGTGAGTGTACGTAGGTTTTACGTACGTGCCCTTCTCAATCCGAGGACAGTAGTAGGTAGTCTAGTAGTGTTGGTAATATAAATAGAGTGATAGTACGAGTAGTTATTCAATCCCATTCCAAACCACCGGGAATCCCATGCCTTAGTAAGGGTGTGAACTCACCTCGGTTTGCTCGGTTAGACTCTCAGATATAGCTAACAGTCAAGGTCGGTCAATCACGTCCTAGTATGATTTACCAGTTAGTCATTTAGTGGTTTTCAAATAGAGCACAAAGTTCCTACACGTATCTATCACACAACATGCATCACTGTAACGGTTTATGCCCATCTGAGTTTCCCGTCCATTCCCCACTCAAAATCAAACATACAATAATGCACATAACATATATAACATGTTAAATCATTCACAGATAGCATACTCGACATTTAGACACGCAAGTCACAACTTATGTCAATTCAGCATTAATACTCAAAACCGGCTGTTTTTCGGACATTTAAATAAAATAGTTAGATTATTCCAAAAATTCCCAAATTTTTATAGAATGTAATAAACAATCCATATTTTATTGTGTAAAAATATCGGGGTCCGGTTCATTACCACATTTTATAAAAAATCATATTCGGGACTGAACTCAGATTTATGTATTTCTGACCACAGTCCGCGAAACAATTTATTAAAAATTCATCGAGTGTCCGATTTACGAAATTCCAGTGGGGTAATTACAAATACATAGGTTGTTATTTACTTTACAAATTTCATGGTCCGATTCATCACAAAACTCAGGTTATGACTGAAAGTACGACACCCATTTATTGCTGTCAAAATTCAGCTTAAGTTGCTGTTACAAATTAACACTTTAAAAATAGTAAACGGGGTCAAAAAATTACGATTCCGGTGCCATTAGAACCGTATTTCATATTAACATATTTTAGATTCAAAATATCGATTTTTCGTTGAGTTTAAGACCTGTTTACAGCCAACTGAAGTTGGCTATAAAGTATGGACAAATTTCTGTTTTTAGTGTTTAACCTTCTAAATCGTGTTCGATCGATTCCGTTAACAAGTTTAGTGACCACAACAACATGACACATTAATATTAATCAGTAAAACATCAGATAATCAACCAATAGTCATAATCACACCAGATCTACATGATTTACACACATATTCATCCATTAACCACCTTGTTCATCACTTTAGTAGACTTTTAGTTGGTGATCTTATATGTTAGTGATTTTTAACCGACGAAACTCTTATTAACCACTCTAGACAAGATCAAGAAGGCGTTTAGAGAAACTTACTACTAGCTCGAGGCTAGGGAAGATTCTAGTCGAAAATTGAGTGGATAAAAGCAATAGGGTGAGGTCCTTCGCGTTCCGAATGCACCAAGCCTCCTCGTATGTGATCCTCAACACTTGTATGCCCTTGGAATGAGGAGATCAAAACCGAAAAATGGATGGATGGTAGAGGGGTGTTCGGCCGAGGGTTGATAGAGAGGAGAGGGAGAGTGTTTTGTTGAGTTTAGTGATGAGAGGTTATGTTGTGTTATTGTTATGAACTTATAGACAAATATTAAGATTATTACCCAAAGGATTATGTGCCTTCTAGATATTAAACATTAGAGATTAAAATAATAATTTGGAGGACAAAGTATGTCCCCCCTCTTGGGGACGGTTAGTTAAGGGGGGGGGGGGTTCCTATTTCAAACTCAACCAAACACTAAGTATGCAGTTAGGTTAATCTAGTTAGTTAAGTGATTAACCCGGTTAGTAGTGTGTTGTGCTTTACAGTGGGTGTTAGGGTATTCAGGGACCCTAACTGGCTCAGAAAAAGAAAACAACGTTACTGGCAATATTTTCATGTTCCGGGTATAGTCCGGTTGTTCGGTTCGACACTGTTCCGATAAAATGCTTAATTAATCCGTAAAGCGTCCTACTTATATATTTTGTAACGTTTTTACTTTCTAACACTCAGGAAAATATAACAGACTATTTAGTGACCTTTCTGTACACTATTAGTGTATTAACAAATACGTGTAAGCATAACACAGATATCAGAAAGCAGTTAAGTGATGCCACACAGTCGTCAAGCACATTAATTATTATTAATAAACTGTACGGTTACATGGGATTATGAGGGTTGTCACAACAGGTATGCCAACACTTTGTATGGATACTTCCTGGGTAAACGTCTGGCTTTTCCTGTGGTGGATTACTTTGCAAAGAACAACTGGGTTAAATATGGTCTTTCTAGACTAATGATGAATGCGAACGGGTTCTTTTTCTTTAAGTTCAAAACAAAGGAAGGGATGGATAAAATGATAGAGGATGGACCTTGGATGATTAGAAATGTTCCGATAATTTTGAAGGAGTGGTCAGCCTCTATCAAGTTGGAAAAGGAAGATATAAAAGCTATCCCAGTTTGGGTCAAGATGCATGATGTACCGTTAGCGGCATATACTGAGGATGGTCTTAGTTTGCTTGCTTCTAAGATAGGGGTGCCTAAGATGCTAGATTCGTACACTGGTACGATGTGTGCTGAGTCTTGGGGACGAAGCAGTTATGCTAGAGCTCTCATTGAAATTCAAGCGGGGGCTGAGTTGAAGAGGAGTGTTACTGTTGCAATCCCATCTTTAGATGGTAATGGTCATTCAAAGGTGGAGGTAAAAATCGAATATGATTGGGAGCCTTTAAGGTGCTCATCCTGTTGCGTGTTTGGTCATGAAGATAGCTCGTGCCCAAAGAACCCTCAGGTTATTTCGAGTGGGGATTCTGGGAAGAAAATTGATGATTTTCAGGTTGTGGGTGCCAAGAAGAAGAAAGCTACTAGCCAAGATCTTCATATGAAAAATCAGAAACTTAAGGTAGTGTATAGACCTGTTGTAAACCCTAAACCAAATTCGTCCTTGAGGAAGCCGATGAATAATCAGGTATCAACGTCAAACCCCTTTGATACCCTTAAGGACGATGATGGTGATCAGGGAGGTAGTACGGTGGGTCGTATAGAGAAGAAGTCCAAGCAGTCTAATGACAAGCAGGATTCAGATGAGGAGGAGGTCGTTGAAGTCTACAATGAAACTAATGAATTTATGACTTCGGGAACACATCCTTCATCTTCTAGAGCTCAGGCAAGTAACTCCTCCATAAAGGGTTCCAATGGCTAGACATGTAGTGATTCGAGTCAAGGGGTTGCCAGTTTGTGGCAATTTCATCTTTGATGATGGAGGTTGAGTCGTTTTTTTGGTTTTTTCGTTTTTTGCCTACTTTGTTTCATGATGTAATGTAGGCTAGGTTATGGGTTGTCTTAGAATGTTTGGTTTGTTTTTGGTTTACATATACAGGGCATGTCCTGTATATGAATTAGTGTGGAACTCATCCTCACTACTTGTACTTTTTTGGGATTGTTTTTAATAGAATCACCGGGGTAACCCTTTACCCAAAAAAGGGGTGCTACCCCTTAAGTAAGCTACTAAACTGGTTTACAATACCGAATACTATGCGACCGTACGTTTCCGTAGAGTGCCCCGTTTGTCAATGTTCTATCATCATTGACGGTTTGCCAGAGTCTATTAGTTCACTCCCGATCCCATACGCGGGCACGGTGTGAGGCTGGTGAGACCTAAATAGCGCTATCAACTAATAACCCGTTCGCCAGGCCCCGGCAACTAATCGGTATTAAGTAGTAGGGACTTGAGTGATAGAGTTTCGTTTAGTATGGCTTGTTGCATCCAATATAAATAGTAATTAACTAAGGGTCCCGCATAAGGGGGGAGAAAAGTAGGTTTGTATCCCTTACAAGGGGATAGCGTTGTTTTAAGTTCCGTTTCCCAACCACCAGGAACGCATGCTTTAAAAGTTGTGAACTCACCTTAGGTTGCTCGGCAGACTAGTTTACTTGGTCAAGCACGCTGGTCACCACGTCCTAACATGGTTACCAGTACGGGTCAGGCTCGGCTATAAACAAGTCCCGTATATCTCACACGTATCTAACACATAGCATGCATATTATACTAGCATTCCTAATGTTGGGCTGATTCTAGATTAAGCAGTAACAGTTAGCACATAGCATACATGACATACAATTATCCTGTAAGTTATTGGGCCTGTTCAAATCCTTTAACAGTAATCAGCAGTTAGCACGTAGTCCAGTTAATCCCGTAGCCCAAACATGACATAACACATTGTTGCCCAATAACTAAGTCGGGCAGCCCATCCGAGACTAGGTGGTCTCGACTCGAGAACATGCGGTCTCGAGTCGCAACCAAGGGATCTCGGGTTGCCAACAGGAGGTCTTGAGTGGTGCATACATGGGTCACAACCTTGAAGGTCTCGAGTTCAGTCTCGAGTCGAGATCAGGAGATCTCGAGTCAAGATCTTGCTGGTCTCGAGTTCCTGATGCCTGCTGCCTGGTTTCGAGTTGTCATCATGACAGTCTCGAGTCGAAACCGGGGGTCTCGACTCACACACCTGATGATGGAATCCTTCTAGAACCTGTCCAAACTTGTACCATCCAATAGAATTGCAATATCATGATTTGGAGTACTAACCAATAGAATTCCATAAACATGTTTCCTTGTCTAACACTTAATCAAAACGGACCAAACACACAATTTTTCAATTATTCATGTCATATTCAAATAGTTCATCATATGTTCATATCATATTCAACACATATTCATAATGTTCTTTATGAGATCATTCAAACATGAAATTTTGTGATCAAGGATCATGTGAACATTCAAACATGAAATTCTTGATATCAAGACAATCTTGTAACCCATCATCAAACACAACATTTGTTCTATAATATCTAACATGAATCGGATAGCCAAAACATCCTAAACTATTAATCATTTATCATTCAAAACAATCTTAGCAAGACATTTCACACACAACATTCATCATTTTAATCATTCAAGGCAAACGTCTTATTAAACAACTCATTCATTCAACAAGGTAGTATCATCAAGTATCCTAAAATCACCTTAAAGACCAAATAAACCAGAAAATACTAACCAGCTAGATATAAAGGGTATGGAGGATTGATGAAGGGAGCTTCCGATTAATGGTAATGAGCTGATCCGAGAACCTTGTTGCTGCCGGTTCGAACCCGAGAGGAGGAGAGGAGGATTGTGGTGGTGTTTTAGGGTTTTAGTGAGGGAGAATGAAGGAGAGTGTGGGAGTGAGTGTGAGGGAATGTTTCTAGGGATTTGTGTGAATGATGATGGTTGCTAAATAGAGGAAAGTCGGCGAATAACATGGGTTTTATACCCGTTCCAAGTTGGTGCACCCTAATGGGTTCTCGAATGGGCTAAAAGGTTGCGGCCCAACCGATGTGGGTTACTCAAGACTGGGTGGTCTCGAGTCGGGTCCTTGTGGTCTCGGCTTACTAATACACATATATATATTTATACTTCATACACATAACTTAATACAAGAATCACATAGCTCATCAAGATAAAACGCAACTTTCATTTAATAATATATGTACACACAATGCCAATACAAGATGGTTGCTCGGGAAAACCTAGAGTGTCACAGGTGCCCTGCATGATTAATACCTACGACTACGGGGTCTTTCGAACGGCTTCCGTCAACTGATCCGGTGCTCTCCATCCTTTCTAAAGTTATCTTCTTCCATGATTGTAGTTATTTTTTGTAGGGATTGGAGTTTCGAAGTTGGGTTTGGAGAGAGAGAGGGAAAATTGCGTGAAATTAGGGACTGGGTTTGACTGACGGTTATCTAATTGATTTAAAACACGATATATTGACAAAATTGCCCCTAGTCTTTTAAAACAATGAATTAAATAAACTAAAAAATTACAAGATTGCCATTGACTTCATCTTAACCATTAAACACACCCATTGGATGGCCCAGATCGCTTCCTAGACTTTCTAGGAAAAACACACTTTCAACAGGATCCCTACTCTATATATATATATATATATATATATATATATATGAGTCCATATATATATATATATATATATATTTAAGATTTTGTGACTTGAACGATTTTATAGGTGACCGTTATCATGTAAATCCGTTAACACACCCGTTTATACGTAATATATCTACGATTTACGCGTCGTAATCTCGTAAAATTATCTATTTTGTCATTTTTAAGGCAAGTATACATAAAATATCTTATATGTATCAAATTTCATGCTCGACAAACAAGTTACACGTTTAACGCGATTTTTTCCGTTTCTATCACATAAAACACACAAGTATACATGCATATTCTAAATTTCCAAATATCATGTTAAAACTTATCATAAGGTTTACCCAAAAATCTTAACACATAACTTTTACCCAAAAAATCATAACACATCTTAACACATAAGGTTTACCCAAAAATCTACCCATACTAGTGTTCATTGAAAAACGCGTATTTTAGCGATTCGGTAACATTTTCGGGCGTCGGAAGTCACGTATGACCAACAAAAAACCAAGTAAACTTAAAATTAGTTAAAATACTTATTTTTAAACTAAAAATATCAGTTTACTTACTTATCTAAATCAGTCTCATAAAAATAATTCAAAAAGCCGATTTTTGACCGTTTTAACGCATAGTTTTGCGTTAAACGTTACTATAATCATCCCAACTCGAAATGACTTGATATTTTAACACAATACATGTTATTTACTGATTAAAATATTGATCATAATCAGATTAGTGCAGTTTTTGTGTAAGTCACATAAATCATGCGATTTCATGTATTTTACAACTTATAAAGCACCAAGTACAACATGCAAAGCTAGCAAACTTTATAACAAAGTTTTATACCATTTTAACACTTCAAATATTCATATTTTTAGTGTTAGAATCTGATTAAAATTTATTTCTATCAAATCATATCTAAATCATCATTTCATGATCACAAATCATCATGCATGTTCAAGTAGATGCATCTAATGCATCCGTATAACATCATCATCATTTTATATGAACTAAAATATATATCCAACATATATTTATGTTGGTGCATACGTCTGTCGACTTCGTCTTGTATCGAGTCTTGTATTTGTTTAGATAAATCAGGGCACGCAAAACAAGAAAACATGTCAAGAGGTTAATTTCACACGAAATAGGACAAGTAATTTCGCACGAAATTACATTGTAATTTCGTATGAAATACTGATTTCGCATGAAGCTGATTACGTGTGAACCTGTTCATACGAAATTACCTCATCTATAAATAGGTGCCTTGTGATTTCGTCTGAAGTAGTTCCAACTTTCCGGTTTGAGAGCCGAAGTGCTGACGAAGTGTCTACTCGCTGTAAAACT
Source organism: Helianthus tuberosus (assembly GCA_030545235.1). Classification (NCBI taxonomy): domain Eukaryota; kingdom Viridiplantae; phylum Streptophyta; class Magnoliopsida; order Asterales; family Asteraceae; genus Helianthus; species Helianthus tuberosus. The sequence continues at coordinate 42,539,248 of CM060426.1, read as the reverse complement.
TTGTTAAATCAATCTAAAAGACAATTAAAGTGAATATCTAGCTGAATCGAACTCGATACGTTAGTTTCCGCCTCTCGTATTGAGAAGAACACCTCTGAACGACTCGTTTCGGGTCAGAAAACGACCCTACAAGTGGTATCAGAGCTCAGGAGGAGGAGTTCTATTGAATTCAGCTTGATTTCATTGGATTTTCTAAGTTCTACACCTTCTTTTCAAAATTGAACAAGATTTTACGGTTAAAATAGTTTGAATTTTTCACATTATAAGCGAAATTGTGTTTTAACAAAGCCTTGAGAAAATTGGACCTAAAAACAAGCTAAAACCTGATAAATTTGACAAAAATCAGTTCGAGATGATGGCATCAGCAGTATTTCGCACGAAATAGCCCTCTTGATTTCGCACGAAATTACATTTTGTGATTAATTTCGCTTGAAATTGCTGATTAATTTCACACGAAATCAGATTTCGTTTGAAATATTTCATACGAAATTACTATTTCGTACCTAAGGGGCTATTTTCGTTTGAAACCAAGTTAATTTCGCATGAAATCATATTTTGTTTGAAACTTCTGATTTCGTTTGAGTTGGTATTTCGTTTGAAGCTGTATTGCAGGTCATTTCGCTTGAAGAGATTATTTTGATTGAGGAATTTCGTTTGAAAAGATCTAATTTCACTTGAAAGTGTCTGTTCTTGAAAAACTTGTTACCGAATCATGGAAGAGGAATTCTATAACGCGTTTGCCACATCCCTGACTACTCCGGCTGTTGGACTCTGTATACCCAATAACAAGCTAGACAAACACTTATATTATTTATTTGTGATATGATCAAACAAATAAATATTAACACTTACAATATTTAGAAATTGGTTTTCTAAATAATTACACTTGATAAACTAATAAATTATATGGATAATTTATTATGAGAGAATATTTTATTTTGTTATTTAATGGGTTAAATAACATTATAAAAGTTATGATTTATTGCATAAAAACTAATAAAATGTTGTGTTATGTTTTATAAAAGTTATAAAACTTAATACAAGACATAAAAATAAGTTAGGAAAATTTTGATTGGGTGAGAAATTGAAGGCACATGGGCTGCCCCCTTTTTGTTCTTCTCAAGGGTTTTCCACCAATCAAGACACATGCAATTGTCATAAGTTAGAAGCCTCTTGATTGGATGATCTTTCCAAAACCATTTTGGTCCAATAGGGATGCATGCATTTGCATGTGTTAGATGCTCCATCATTGGCCAAGAATGGTGGCAATTCTCTCACAAGTTTTATATAGAATTTTTATCATAAAAATTCAAGTGATGAACTAGAAGAACTTGATAGAATTCTCTCTAAAATTTTGGTTTTGGAAGGGTTCCATGAGGGAATTTTCAAGATCAATTTTCAAGTGCAAGAACTCTAATAAATACTCTCATAATTTTGGCCAAGGGTTGTTTCCAAGAGGGTTTCAATTGTGAGTTCATAAGTGTAAAAATCCTAGCTAAACATAAGGTGTTTGTTGGAAGGCTTGGGGTATACAAGCTTGAGGTCTTCTACACTTGAAGGCAACCATTCAAGAAGCATCATCATCTTCATATCATTTACTCCTTGGAAGGTAGTATTCTAAACATCCTATGGTTGTGTTATGCATCTTCATATATGGATCCGGGTTTTGGGATTTTACTTATAAATGAAGTTTATATCATAAAAGTAACATGTTTTAAATATTATTTCCGTTGCGTTTTTTTATTTCATATGGATGAAATTGCTTTGATAAACATGTCATAATCCCATCACCGGCTGCCATTGCTCAAAGCATGAACATGGAAAACGAAACTGGAACTTTGCAAAAACCCCCCGAAGCTAATGGGAATTGAGGAGTATTATGGTTGGAAAGACCGATTCAAAAACTGGGTTCAAGCTAATCATTTTAGATTTTGGGAATGCATTGAGAAAAAGTATGTTAAACCACGTACAGATTTGGGAGTTATTAAAACTATTTCTGAATTTACGGACAAAGAACGAGACATGTATAAAGCCGAAAAGATGATGATCAGTCTGCTACAGCAAGCTGTGAAAGAAGACATATTCATCTTACTTCAACACGATAATACTTCACGTTCGATTTGGGAAGCACTTCGAATTAAGTTTGAGGGAAGTGAAAAGATGATCAGGAGCAAGAAAGCATTGCTAAAGAAAGAATTTGATTTGTTTTCAAGTTTGCCGGGTGAATCATCAAAGAAGCTGATTGAAAGATATTGCCACTTAGTGCGATCTATGTCTTTGTTAGAAATTGTCAAAGATCAAGAAGAATGGGTCGACAAATTAGTTGATGCATTACCTCAGAAAGAGTGGGGTACATACTTGATGATTTTGAAGAACACGGGAGAATATGACAAGTTGACTATTTCACAGTTCATTGAAAAGATTGAGGGTCAAGATCTGGAACAACAGAAAATTGCAAGAATGAACAATCCGAGTGGTCAACAAGATGTAAAAATGTATTACAAAGGAAGTGTTCAAGAGGTTGAATTAAGTCTGAAAGTCCAAACTGCTTTCAGTGCCGAGAACTCATCTGGATCTGTTAATCAAAGTTCAAGTAGTAGCAGTGGTTTTTCTTCATACCCAAATGTGAATCCAAAGAGTTCAACTTCAAGTCATAAGTTTCAAAGTTCAAACAACAGTAATGGTCAAGTGGTGAATTGCAATATCGCGTTGCATCTTCAAAATGGTCAAAATTTTTCTGAAGAGATTGCCAAAAATCACATTTCATTACTTGCTACAGTGTTGGAATCATATGAGGGATTGGTTGCAGGAAGGATCGGAAATCCTATGTTGACAAAAGAGGATTACGATCAGATCGATGCAGAAGAAATGGAGCTCATGGATATCAAATGGTGTTTAGCTAGTGTTTTGAGGAGAGCTGAAAAGTTCAAGATGATTACAGGAAGAGATGATTTTAGAGATGCAAATGTTTCTACTTTGGGTTTTGATAAATCTAAAGTTACTTGTTTTCGATGCAGGGAGAAAGGTCATTTCAAGAGAGAATGTAAAAATCGAGAAGCAAGTGGAGCACAGAATCCGTTTGGAAAAGATGATTATTATCGGAAAGCCATATATCAACAAGTTGCTGATCAACCGTACAAACAAAAAGAACCACAAACTGCTCATGCTAAAATGATCGAAGAAGCAAATAAGAAAGCTTACTTTGGCATAATCGATCAAGATGATGAAAAAGTGGCAGAGGGTTTCAGTTGGGACAAATACATTCCACCTGATTCAAAAGTGGTAGCTCTCACTGCACAAATCATCCAAGAGCCAGTTTTTTATCAATCATCATCTGATGACAGTGATGATGAAGAGGAGACACAAATAAATATTGGAAAATCTATGTTATCTCCTGAAAGTTTTCAATTTTATTTTGCAGATAGATTGGAGAAGCTGAAGGAAAGACGAGCAGCAAAAGAACAGAGGAAGATGAAATGTGAAAGAGTTGCTCAAAATGATAAATCTGAACAAAGTGAAGAGCTTAAAATCGCTGAGAAGATAGTTGAATCAGAGAAATTTGTTGAAGTTGAAAAAATAGTAGAAATTGAAAAAATCGTTGAGGTGATTAAACCATGTCTAAAATGTTCGGAATCTTGCAAGCAGTGTGAAGAAAAGGACGAGAAGTTGAGTGAACAAGATAAGATGAAAGAAAAATTACTGTTCGATCTCAATTATGTGAAAGAATCTTATGATGTGTTGAACAGAACAGTAACTGGTCTGCAAAAGACAAATTCTGAAAGAGAAGATGCGTTGACAATGATGAATGCTGTAATGATGTCAAAGAAAAAAGCTATCAATTATTACATTGAAGAAAGTGCAAAGTGGAAGAAAGAGTTGGAGACAGAAAAGATAGAAAATGAAAGAATCAGACGGTTATTATAGAGTTATTCTAGTTCTGATTATTTGATTGACAGAATTTATCCAACTGTTGCAGGTCTTGAAGCTTTTCAAGATGAGAAGCCAAAAGAAAAGGATACTGGTAAGAAACAAAGTGCAAATTATAACAAGTGTCCGCCTCCGATCTGGGAAGGATATTCTCCCAGAAAACCAAATGAGGAGCAAGTAAAAAAGGCTGTCAATATAAAGTTAAAGTCTGAAACAACTGATGATTTACCAGAAAACATTGACGTCACATTCATATCGTCTGACACTGATCATGAGTCTGAGTTAATAAAAAAGGTGGTCGAATAGGTGTTGGATAAAGATGAGGAGTCAGAGTCAAAGTCCGAATCCAAGAGTTCGAGTTCATCAGTTGACAGTCCAAAGTCGTCGGTTAAACGGGTTTACAATAAAGAATTCTTGCTGTCAAAATCTAATTTGAATGGCGAACCAATCAAAGTGGCATATACTTTGAATGATTCAGACAAATTATATTCTGATGAGGAATTTCCAATAAGAGGTGTTAAAACTGAAATGATCAAAAAAGTTTTCAAATTTACAGAAATTAATATTTCTGAAATAAAAGATGTAAATCTTTCTGTAGAACCTAATCCTTACACCTCAAGAGTTCAACAATGTTTAAACAAGAAAAAGGGTTACAGTTCTGATTCAGGTTTTCAAAAGAAACCAAACCATAACGGTAATTTCAAAAAGAAAGGTCTGGGTTTTATTCCACCGAAAAATCATAAAAATGAGAAAACTTATAAACCAAAAACTGTATTTGTTTCAGGAGCAAGTTCGCAGGAAGAAGAAAAGAGCCCATTCTGGAAGCAATCAAACAGAGAATTTCTTGCTAAAAAGCAAGAAGAAATGAAGAATGGAGCATCATATCAAAGAAAGGAAACAAGAACTTGTTACAGGTGTCAAGAAGTTGGTCATATTGCTTGGAACTGTCCTAAAGCAACCAACATCAAACAGGAAGTTGTTTCTAAACTTAAAGGAAAGATTGTTGAGAAAAATGAACCACCAACTGAAAAATTCAAAGTTTTTAAAAATTCAACATATGAAGTTGGTGAATGTTCGAAGAAAAGATTTTACAAAAGAAGAGTAAATCTTGACAACCAAATGTGGGTTGTTAAGAAATCTGAGGTGAAATCTGGCGATGAATCTGATTCCACAAAGTCAGAGGAGCCACAAGTTGAGATAAAAGATGAAAATTCAGTTCCGCCAATGGATGATGTTAATTTTCCACCATTGAGGACTGAAAATTTCAAACAAAAAGTTGGCAAAGTTGAAATCTCGAATTAATTCTATTCTGAGATGAAAGAATTTGATGTCGAGAAAGCGTTCAATGGGAAAGTAAAATATATTTATGGGAAAATGGTCAATGGGAAGGCCAAAGGGGTGAAAGAATTTTATGAAGAAAAAAGAAATGTTCAAACCCCAGGTGAAGTTGAGAAGGTTACACCCAAAGCTGGTCAGGCTTGGGTGTCTGTGTTCTTTACTTAAAAATCCTGACTTGCCGGAGCTCCCAAGTTGGTAACCGTGGAGCATGAATCGGCACTATTCTTAAAAATTTGTACTTCTAAAATTGTTAAATTCTACAGGTGGTGGAATTGCCGGAACTCCCAGGTTGGTAAGTGTGGAGTAGGAATCGGCATCTTTCTTACAAGTGGTATTTCAGTTTGGAAGTGGTAGTTGTTCTTAAAATTGTCATATGTCATTTTACATCTGGTAAAGTTGAACCTATAAGTGGTTAATCAAGGTCATTAAGTTGAACTTGATTTAATTTTCATCTCATGATCTGAAAATAGAACAAAATGATGAACCAAACCCCACATTTTTACAAGTGGTAAAATCAATAAAACTTATTTTCCGGAAAACCATTTTTTGATTAAAACAAACTTAAGTGTTTTGAAATCTTAATGGGAAAATAGTTTGTTGTAAGGGGAAGTTCTGATTGTTAATGCCAAGTGGATGGCGAATTGAAGTAATTCACATCATGTTGTCATTTTCTGTGTATAGTTTGTTTTCAAATTTCTCTTAAATGATTTTGCATTTTAGGGGGAGTAAGAATTTTCAGAAAATCCAAAAACATTTGAAAATTTGAAAAAGTCAAAAACATGATAAAATCAAAAATGAGTTTTGTTGTAAAAAGAGGAAATGATAGTACATCAGCGGACTATCACAACATGCTAAAGAATTGGAAAGATAAATGTGATAAACGGTCTCACTGTTGATATGCCAGTAGGTTTTTGCACATTTAGTAGATTGTGTCGAGATATAAACCTAAATTTCAAACTTACTTATCTCGTGGGGAACATCTCTCGGATATATGGGTAACCCCCGAAATCTTGTTTGAAAGGTCTCTCTTTCTGAGATACTAGGTCTTTATGCTTAGTGATATCTGGGGTATTATCCCGGGACTTCTGATTTTGCGGAAGCAATGGCCTAGTCCCCGTATAATACTTTTCGCTTGCTTGAAATATAGCACCCCCCTCAACATAAAAAATGATGAATCGTTGCAAAATGCTAATCATGTGCTGTTGAAGAAAAGATTCTCTAAAGGGAACACACCGAAAGTCGAAGCTGTCATCTCTCTGATTTTGCGGAAGCAATAGCCTGAGCTCTCACGGCCCTCGCAATTAACCCTTTACAGATATCATCTAGGTATACTCACCTGTAAGACTGAATATTGGGATCTGGATACGGGAGTATATTCTGAGGTGGGACACGCGTATAAGTTCAAGTCTCTAAAACATTAATCTCGTATCTCGAAACAGTTAAACTTTGTGTGAAAATTTAAGTGGATCAGTATACTGACAATCTAAGTGAATTGTTTAGAACTGAAAATGTATAAAGCTTAACGGTGTTGGTGATTTGTTTCAGAAACTGATATGATCCTCTTACACAAACTCACAAAAATATTGTTTGTAAATATTTCTTTACTGCATTTCTTTATTTTCAAAAATCCAAAAAGATTTTTAGTGTGTTTTAGCATAAATTTTGAATAATCCAAAAAGATTTTCGACAACTGATGTTGAAGAGCTGATTTTCAAAATTCCGAGTGCTAAACATGATGAATATTTCGTGAGGGAGAGTCTGTTTATAATGAATAAAAATAAATGTTTTGCCGTCAAGAGGTTCATCAGATATTAACATTGTGAAATCATTTATTGATTGATTGATACCTGCAAGTGATATATAAATTTGTAAAATTTTAAATTTGTGAAATTTATTGTGAGGTAGAGATGTGTGCAGGTTAGCCAGGTTCCTGATTCTAAGCAGAATGTGAAGACAGATTACAATCTTGGTATTGCTGATGCTGATGAACTTAAGGAATCAAGAGATTTGATCAAGAGAATTAGGAAGTTTGAGAGTCAGATTGTGATTCAAAGAATGTGAAGATGATAGATCAACATTCAAGGGGAGGTTATCTGTTGGTGCTGGTGGTCAAGAGAAGATAGAATCAGTTTCAGATCCTGGAAGAGAGAAGAAAAGAGAAGAGAAAGATTGATTTACACTGTCAGATACTTCAGAAAGAACAGAAAGACTGATAAAGACTGAAGACATTGAAGACTCGACACTGAAGACTCGTCAACATCCGAGGGGGAGTCTGTTGGTGCATACGTCTGTCGACTTCGTCTTGTATTGAGTCTTGTATTTGTTTAGATAAATCAGGGCACGCAAAACTAGAAAACATGTCAAGTGGTTAATTTCTCACGAAATAGGACAAGTAATTTCGCATGAAGCTGATTTCGTGTGAACCTGTTCGTACGAAATTACCTCATCTATAAATAGGTGCCTTGTGATTTCGTTTGAAGTAGTTCCAACTTTCCAGTTTGAGAGCCGAAGTGCTACCGAAGTGTCTACTCGCTGTAAAACTTTGTCAAATCAATCTAAAAGACAATTAAAGTGAATATCTAGCTGAATCGAACTCGATACGTTAGTTTCCGCCTCTCGTATTGAGAAGAACACCTCTGAACGACTCGTTTCGGGTCAAAAAACGATCCTACAATTTAAATCATGTTCAAGTATTCAAGAACATCATAATCTACACATGATTATCATCCAATCATTTATCATAAATACAAGACATGCACATTCTTATACATCTAAGACTTTTAACATCAAAATTTCACATGCATGCATACCTACACATACATACACGGCCATATACATATATACACATGTTTCCAAAAATTTACTTTTCTCATAAACTCATTTGAAATCAAAAAGCTTCCATATCACAACTTTTTAAACATGCATGCATCATCTTCCAAGAATTAATCAAAAATCAAAACTCATATTTTAACATACACACATACATGTGCAGGGCCCCATGTATACACACACATACATCCATTTTTTTATTTTATTCAAAAACCCATTTGTTATTGTTTTCAAGTTTGAGTTTATTCCAAGAACAAGAGAAACTTCCATCATCATCAAAATCATCAATAATCAAGAACAAGGTTTTTAAAGTGATTTTTATACCTTCAAGATTTTGATGGGTTTTTTTAGCTAAAGTTGACGATTTGGAGCTTGGTTGTTGCTTAAAACACCTTAAAATCACCGTTGGATCCTTAAAATTACTTGAAAACACATTGGAATGAGCTTGGATCTTCATGAACTAGGTTGAAATTTTGAAAATGTATGATGTATAGGGGTGTTCGGCCGAAGCTTTGTGTTAGAGAGAGAGAGAGTTGGATTTGTTTGAGATTGTTTAAGATCCTATCTTGGATTTTTGAAAGATATTGGAAATATTAAAAGGAACATAATCATGACCCACCTATTTTTTTACCCAATAGTGGAAGAGAGAGGAGAGAAAGAGGCCTTGCATGGCTGCCAACTCTTCTCCATCTCACACATATATACGAATTCTCACATATATATACATATATATAGACAAAAACTGGTATTTTACTGGATAACGGGTATTTTATCTAGCGTTTTAATCCCGTTTTAGTGCGTTTTAAATTATTTTTATCATTATATAAAAATAATCACACAAAATTATTACTGAAATAATTACCAGCTGCCGTGACTGGCTGCGTTGACAGTATTTTGTCTAATGCGCGCAGTATCGCGCGGTACGCGCTCAAACTCGAAAAATAGAGTTTCTTAGCGTTTTAATTTATTTTTCCTCACGAATATGATTAAAATTACTATTTTAATCATAACAGACTATTTTTAAGATTTTAACACTGATCGGGTGGTCACCGACGTTCGTTTCGCATTTTAACCAGTACGCGATAAGCGTTTATCTTATCGTTGCCAACATAATTTTTACCAATGTTTGGATTGACCAATTCATCAAATATCATATATAAACATCATAAAAAGTCAAATGCAGCCTTTTATCTATTCACAACACGTGTTACAGTTCTACAGTACGGCCTGAAAAGCCGGGTGTCACAGTATGGTCAGGGGTTGTGATAGAAGTGGTATCAGAGCCACTGGTTTAAGCAATTAGGTGTTGTGATAATACCTAAGCTTAAACGAAAGAGTTAGGAAATTGATATTAACTGGTAAAACCCAGGATAGTATCTAGACTATAACTTAAGGAAGAAGACTTAATATAAGCTTCGAGATAAGCTAATTACTTGCATAGGTATAGATAGTGTGATGGGTGTTGGTATGCCGTGAGGATGATGATTAGAACTAGGGGTGTGCACGGTTCGGTTCGGTTTTTGGGTAAAACCAAAACCGTAACCGAAAGTTCGGTTTTTGGTTTTAAAAAACCGTTCAGTTTTGGTTTTTTCGGTTTCGGTTTTAGCAACGGTTCGGTTTAGTTTTTTGGTTTTTTCCGTTTTTGAAACAAATTATGTAAGATTCAAAACTTAAAAGTATAATTCAAAGTTTAAGAATCTTGCTAATATATTTAGTATTTTAAATTAATGTTATTCACATAAACCTAACTTTCTAATCTATTTTAATGTTTCTCCAAAGTTTTTGTTAAGACGTTTTCTTTTATAATACTTTGAAAACCATTTAATTTTTATATTAAACTTTGTTAGTTCTCTTAAACAATGGATAATTTTAATGATAAATAAAAATGGTACTGTTCTTATTATAAATTTTTAACAAACAAGAATAAAATTTAATAATTATTAGTAGCATGGTTAACACTTAAACCACTAAAATATAAAAATATATAGATTTGGTATACTATTTAAACTTATCGGTTCGGTTCGGTTATTTTCGGTTATTGAAAATGATTATCCGAAAACCGAACCAAAATTTTTGGTTATTAAAAATCCGAAAACCGAACCGTCGGTTTTTGTTTCGGTTGGGTTTTTTCGGTCCGGATTTTTCGGTTATTTCGATTACGGTTCGATTATTTCGGTTTTCTGCTCACCCCTAATTAAAACGTAGTAAGTACGGTCAATAAGCGATAACACTTGGCCGCTGTTGTTTCTTGTTTATTGGTACTACTCGGTTCTGGAATATGATCCGTCATGTGAATACTAATTTCCTTGTTCATTGATGAAAGCCTTGATAAAAGATGCACCTTTAAAATCATTGTTGGTGCATATTTCGTACGTCTGCCACTGTGCGAATAGATAGAGCGTGTGTTGAATATTGTATAGAATAGAGAAGTTAGACAGGTTTTGTAAATGTCAAGGTCCATCCGTACGGATGACCATCCGGTCGGATGGCAATCCGATCGGATGGACACATAGTGTAGGTGATGTCTATAAATAGGGGGTTAGGGCTCCCATTTGGACAAGCTTTTGGTTCCCAGAGGGGAAATGTTGTCCAACTGGTCTCGTGGTGTTGTAAACGTTGAATAATCAATAGAGACCAGATTGAAATTGACTACTTGGTGTCGTATTCTGTTTCTACTCCTTTCTTTGTCATAATAATCACACCGAACATGTCGGATCTGGACTGAAGATCCGTTAAACTCACCGGATCCTCGAATCAGCAGTGGTATCAGAGCTACAGTACCAATTTAATCGATCTAACAGTCGGTTAAATCACCCAAAGCTCATCAATTATGGGTTAACGGGAGTTTTGACGTTAAACAGAGAAAATCATCAAAATAAAGGTCAATTCACAGATGGATTTTGGAATTGAAGACATCATTCTGTTCGAAATTGATTCGCGCACAATCCTATGAAGTTTCATCATGAAATTCACACAAATAAAGATTCCGGATCGAAAAAACGTGATTCGGAGTGTTCTTGAGCTGTTAGAACATTTCCGATCGGATGGCAATCCGATCGGACGACCATCCGATCCATATCACTATCTTGAAGGCTTATTGAAGGTTAACTGCTTTTCAATCGGATGGCAATCCGATTGGACGACCATCCGATCCATGTCACTATTGGGTGTTTGAAAGATCAGTTGTTTACAATCGAATGGCAATCCGATCGGATGGCAATCCGATCGGATGACCATCCGATCCACAAACATGTTTGCCCACTTTGTCCTTCGATCGAATGGCAATCCGATCGGATGACCATCCATCACATGCCATTCAACCAGATGATCAAATGCCTAAAAAAGGCATTTTTGATAGCAAGGACGAGGAGAGTCTCCAGAAAAAATTTGGTGATTGACAATTTTTTCTTGTTTTTAATGACCAAGCTGGGTTGTTCGGGGACACCGTCGGGGGCTTCAGTGAACATATTTGATGATGCGATCACAGATTGTGAAAGTTAGTGGGTAGTCATGATACTGGTGCAGAAAGTTTATCTTTCAGGGTATATGACTATTTATGGGCCAAAACGTAAAATCCGCAAAGAAGAAAAACTGACAATTGTGGCGAATATTGTGATATTCTAGTTTGGTCAAGTTTTTCGGAGAAGAGAATTGAAAACTGAATTCAGTTTGAGGGGGAATTCAGTGATGGAGACGTCAGAATTTTCAAAAATGAGGGGGAATAAAAATTTCACTGTCGTATGTTGAAATTCCGGCATTTTTTAAATTCGTGACACTGCAACTGTATTCGGGTAGTTTCGACTTCAGATTGTCAGGGGAAATGTGAATCTGATTATGGATGTAAGCTTTCGAGATCAAGATGATCCAAGGTGTTGATATCTGATCGTGGACGAATGCTTCAGAGATCTGAGAGTGATCGTGGGTGAAAGCTTCTGAGATCTAGATTATCCGAGGAGATGAATCTGATTGTGGACGAATGTGTGACACCTGTGCCTCTGCGACCATCAAACAAATTCCAAATCAATGAAATATAGTGTTTCATACTTGGGATTTGTATAAATATGTGTATCATTTGCACATATCAATTCTTGTTCGATTTCGAGCTTTAAATCGCTTTCTGGAAGGTTATACGCGAACTGATGCGTAAATATAACCATTTTAATGCAACAAACACTCTAGAACAGTTACATAGGCTTAACATACCTTAAATAACCTTTACATAACTTAGAAATAAGTTTTGGATGGTTTGGTATGCCGAAATCAAGTTTATTCGATCACAGGGACTAATTTCGACAAACTGCGAAAGTATACCGATTCGTACTGTGACGAACACTCCAGAACTTGATCATAAGTTAAATATGCCCTAAATATCTTTTACATAGCTTAGAAATAGGCTTTGAGGTGTTCGGTGCGCAAAAATAAACTTTTTGATCAATAAGGACTAAAAGCGTCAAAAAGTGCATAAGTTTACATTTTCGCGCATATCTTACGTTCTGAATAAGAACACAAAATTCGAATCTGCTTTGAAAACTAATCATCTGTTCCAGGATGATTTATTATAAGGTTTCGAACCTTCAAAGTTTTCAAATTCTCGTCAAAGTTTAGGGCTACATAATGTGAACACGTGCAAACTGGAAGGGTGGGTGCCTGTACCCTGAGCTTTCTGTCTAAGGCTAGAGTGTTCGTACAAATCCGCAATATCGGACCAGTCACTCTTACCTGGGAACTCTTGGGGTGAGTGTCCACTTATAGGCGAGCATGTCTTCGCGATACATTATGAGGACCTATTTGCTTTGATTCAGCCTTTGTGTGTCGTTTGTTTGCTTCGTAGTTCAAACAAAGGACCATCACCCATGATTTTGGTCGGTAATTGTAACATCCTATTCTTACCCAATGCCATTTCGTTTGTTTTCTCTCTTGTTTCCCCTTTTTAGAATGCCTCCACGACGCGAAAATTAGGTACCTATTGAAGAACTGGCAGCTGTCATTACGCAGCAAATGACTGCTGCAATCCCGAACATCGTTGCTCAATGTAACCAAGCTCTCAACAACAATAATGCCCCTTGCAACTTCAAGACGTTCAACTCGGCTAAGCCATCAAAGTTTTCTGGGTCTCAAGGAGCGACTGCACTTCAGCAATGGTTCGAGAGTCTAGAGAGCACCTTCAGACATGTTCAATGCCCAAATGAGCGAAAGGTAGAATTCGCATCTAGTGTATTTGAGAAACGAGCTTTGACATGGTGGAATGGTGTGATGAGAGATAGGGGTGCCGATGTGGCACTGGCTCAAACGTGGGCAGAGCTTCGAGCTCTGATGATGAAGGAATTCTGTCCTCGTCACCAGATCAGGGCCTTGGAAAGGGAATTCGACGATCTTAAGCAAGATAGCGGTAAGCATCGAGCCTACACGGATCGCTATGAGGAGTTAAGTCTGTTATGCCCGAATATGGTTACGCCTTTGGATAAGGCAATCGAAAAGTACATTGATGGCCTCCCTGACCCAGTACAAGACATTGTGACTGGTAGTAACCCCACTACGGTTAGGCAGGCCATTGAGCTATCTGCTACCTTGACTAAATCTCAAATCAGGAAAGGTAAACTTTTCTGAAAAGGTGATAAGAAACCAATCGAGGAATCGAAACCCAAAGATGAGCAGACTGAATCCTCCAAGAAGTCAAGGAAGCGAAAAGCTTCCCAGAACTTCGCCGTGGTTGCTCATAATGATCAAGCTGCCCCCAACCAACCAGCTCAACCCCCTGCTAGGAAGCCATACAATGGAACTGCACCCTTGTGCAACCAATGTAACCTTCATCATCATGCTAGTGCGAAGTGCCGCAAATGCCAAATTTGTGGACTTATAGGTCACACAGCAAGAGTTTGCCGAGCTGAAGTTGCACCAAATCAAGCTGACAACAATCCTGCTCAAGCTCGTTTTCCACCAGGTTCTTGCTACAACTGTGGTGAGATGGGTCATTTCCGAAGAAATTGCCCAAAGCTTGCTAATGCAAATCCTGCACAGGGATGAGCATCTGACCGACTAGAAGACAACACCGTTTATAAATAATCACGTCTTATGTATTATTTTCTTTTGTTGTCAAGGTCCATTAAACAGTTGTTATCGTTGTTTATAAATAAATCTTTTATTTACATTGCAATATATTTATGTGGTTGCATGTATAAACAACATATCCCCTACAATACCGACAATCAGGGAATCGTATTCCTTGAAGAACAGACTACCCCCAAAATTCTTCCATTTTATGATCTCTTGCGTTTTCCACGAAAATCATAAGTACCCGTTTCTTCCAAAGAAACGAAGTACAAGGCGCAAGTTACAACTCTTGACGAATACCCAAAGTACCACTATAAATTCTTAATAGGGTACCTAAGGGTATTTCCGTAAATCCTAAAATTGGTGTGTGCCTTAATTCGAATATTACGTTTCTTTGAAAACAAAATCGAATTTTCGGAAGATCATCCTATCTTCATAGATAGATTCTTGAAAATGATTAAAGTGCCAAATGAAATCCACGGATTGGATTCCTGGTGTGCTTTAAATATCCGTGTCCAAAGATAACAAATTAAAGGTCAAATTAAACAAATATGTGATTATGTGCTTATGTGTTCCCTTTTATGTTTTTGTGTGATCCAAGTTTTTGTTATCCAAATCCTCGTAGAATCTTCCATATCTTCGTATAAGGGATTCATAGTAGGATATCCAAAGGTACTACCTTAAATCCTTAATGGGCTTCCACGTAATAGTAAAGACCCTTGGATTATAATGTACTATTCCATAATTAGACCCCTTGAGTGGTCTAGTTAAACAGATTGATCCAAAAATCTGGTTAGGAATATCATGTGATGATATAGCTGAAAAGACTCCTTGGTGGTCTAATTAAAGAGATCATTTGTCGATCTAATTAAAAGGACCTTATGATAGTCTGGTCACACTCATCACAGGTTTGGTTTTCTTCCCCTTCACATTACAAAACAAACTGTGCGGACTGTGCAAGGAATTACGTAAATATAGATGCATACATAATTATAAAATTCAGTGCACAGAAACCACAGCAAGTTTTGTCATGTGTCTAGAGTTGACTCGGTTCATTTCCGTTTCTGAAGAATACCCATTGAGGAAAATGACTCATTCCGTTCATTTTCGTTTCTGAAGAATATCCATCGAGGGAAATGAATATTCTTGGTTTTTCATTCATTTCCATTTCTGAAAAATACCCATTGAGGAAAATGACTCATTCCGTTCATTTTCGTTTCTGAAGAATATCCATCGAGGGAAATGAATATTCTTGATTTTTCCTTCATTTTCGTTTCTGAAGAATACCCATTGAGGAAAATGACTCATTCCGTTCATTTTCGTTTCTGAAGAATATCCATTGAGGGAAATGAATATTCTTGACTTTTCCTTCATTTCCGTTTCTGAAGAATACCCATTGAGGAAAATGACTCATTCCGTTCATTTTCGTTTCTGAAGAATATCCATCGAGGGAAATGAATATTCTTGATTTTTCCTTCATTTCCGTTTCTAAAGAATACCCATTGAGGAAAATGACTCATTCCGTTCATTTTCGTTTATGAAGAATATCCATCGAGGGAAATGAATATTCTTGATTATTCGTTCATTTCCGTTTCTAAAGAATACCCATTGAGGAAAATAACTCATTCCGTTCATTTTCTTTTCTGAAGAATATCCATCGAGGGAAATGAATATTCTTGATTATTCGTTCATTTTCATTTCTGAAGAATACCCATTGAGGAAAATGACTCATTCCGTTCATTTTCGTTTCTGAAGAATATCCATCAAGGGAAATGAATATTCTTGATTATTCGTTCATTTTCATTTCTGAAGAATACCCATTGAGGAAAATGACTCATTCCGTTCATTTTCGTTTCTGAAGAATATCCATCGAGGGAAATGCATATTCTTGATTATTCGTTCATTTTCGTTTCTGAAGAATACCCAATGAGGAAAATGACTCATTCCATTCATTTTCGTTTCTGAAGAATATCCATCGAGGGAAATGAATATCCTTAATTTCTCCTTCATTTTCATTTTTTAAAGATTATCCATTGAGAGAAATGACAGGATTATGCCTTGCATAATCTTTGATGGGTTATTCTACGCAAATAGATAAACACCCTAGATTCCATGCAAGACAATTATTTAACACAGCGTCACAGACAGACACCTACGAATAAATTTCGGGACGAAATTTCCTAAAGTAGGGGAGACTGTGACACCTGTGCCTCTGCGACCATCAAACAAATACCAAACCAATGAAATACTGTATTTCACACTTGGGATTTTTATAAATATGTGTATCTTTTGCACATATCTATTCTTGTTCGATTTCAAGCTTTAAATCGCTTTCTGGAAGGTTATACGCGCACTGATGCGTAAATATAACCAGTTTAATGCAACGAACACTCCAGAATAGTGAAATAGGCTTAACAAACCTTAAATAACCTTTACATAACTTAGAAATAAGTTTTGGAGGGTTTGGTGTGGCGAAATCAAGTTTATTCGCTTACAGGGACTAATTTCGACAAACTGCGAAAGTATGCCAATTTGTACTGTAACGAACATTCTGGAACATGACCATAAGTTAAACATACCCTAAATATCGTTTACATAGCATAGAAATAGGCTTTGAGGGGTTCGGTGTGCTAAAATAAACTTTTTGGTCATTCAGGGACTAAAAGCGTCAAAAAAATGCATAAGTTTGCATTTTCGCGCATATCTTACGTTCTGAATACATCCGGACATCCAAAACTTTATGTAATCATTAAAATATTTTATTTTAGTGATTGGCATGATAAAATTCCATTCATCGCGTAATTTGGATCGTTTTTCGCATTCGTTCGTGTTTCGTCGTAATTAACCGAACAACGCAACCATACGACCAAAAGAACCGACATCCGATATATTTTTTATCATGTTTCATGTTCCTTGTACTTTAACTTCATTTTAGATCCTTGAAATGGGATTAACGGGGCTTGAACGTGTCAAAAATGTATCAAAAACCATGTTTTGCACATTCAGGGACCGAAATTGACAATCTGCCATAGTTATCTTAGGAAGGGACCAGAATGAAAAATCTAAATTCCAGCTTATTCCAGATGTTCCCCTCATTTTCACATGGTTTTAATGAAACTCGGGGCTCCCATGGTTTCACAAAACCATGGGCACATGTGTACGGATGAGATCGAAGCTCGTTTTACGATGAACGATCTTAACGGTTGTGCAAAAACTATAAATACCCCATCCATCTCATTGTTGCAACTCACATTTGATCTGATATTTCTCTAAGTTGAGGTGCTTTCACTTCATACCTGAGAATAATCGGGTCAAACTTCCGTTCTTGGACCTTTTGTAAGTCCTCTTTTGTTCTTTTTCGTGTGAAAGTCAAACTGTGTTTGACTTTCTGCTTTGACCAGTTTATGGTCAACATGAAGTTCTTTTGAACTTCATAACATGGGCGTAATCACGATGGTTTTAGTCTCTTGTGACTATACCTACTGATTACCACGTTATCTAGGCATAGCGGCGAGTCGTAGTTTCGGCCAAAATGCGTTTTCTTGCGTATTTTGTAACCAAACTACTTTTAGGTATCAAAACCATTTGTTTTGATACCAAACCTGTTTTCAAACCTCGTTAAGCATGTTTTAACATGTTTAGCTCGTCACTTTAGGTTTAGTGCTTATGTAGGGTCGTAAGTAAGCGGTCTAAACAACCGCTTATACTTTCGAACCCGACCCGTTTGGTCGATCTTTAGGATCTGACCAAACCCATTAGGTGACCATAGTTGCATAGGGAATAACCTTCCGAGGTTATACCTTATGGTCACGTCGTTTAAGTAGTTGTATGATAGGTAGTTTATACGCCTTAGGTAAATGACTAAAATGCCCTTTTTACGCCAAAATTCATTTTAAGCATATGTAACATAATTTTTGTTATCTAAACTGATTTGGAAACAATATTAGACATGTTAAGGCATATTTTACTTATCATAGGACTAGTTAGGCGGTCCGAACGTGTTTTACGCGAACGACGCGTTAAAGTGGCGTAAGCTACCTTAACGAGTCGTAATGGGTCGTAAGCACTTAGGTTAGGTCTCGTTTTAGAATGTAGGCTTTGTTAAACCATATTACATGAGTCCCTACACTCATTTGGTTTACGAAACCTCATTCTATCCGATCTTCCGATTTAGGTCCGTTTATTTACATAGTTACCTATATTAGGTGCCGTTTGATTCCGTGATCCCTCTAGCTTTGCTTGGTTGTTGTTCAAGACTTCGAAGCACCCTCAAGTGAGTACATAGACCCCTCTTTTACTGTTTTCCAAACATTTTCTGGTGAAACACATGTGCCTACTTGTTATTTTCGTGCTTTCCATGTTTTCATATCATGTACTTGCTATGTTCATTAGTACATGATTTCATTATGTTTTGCTATGTATGTTCACTTAACATGCTAGCACAATTGTTTTACGTTTTGAACCATTTGTAATCGTTGGATGTATGTGAACCATTTGTAATCATTGGATGTATGTGAACCATTTGTAATCATTGGATGTATGTGAACCATTTGTAACCATTTGATGTATGTGAACCATTTGTAATCGTTGGATTTATGTAAACCATTTGTAACCATTTGATTTATGTGAACCATTTGTAACTGTTTGAGCCATTGGGTTAGGGAAGTGATTAGGTAACGGGGCGGGTGTAATGTGTTAAAAGCATGGTGGATACGCCGCTGGTACTTCCTATATATAAGTGCTTTTAACACATTATATATTGTTGCGTTATCTAGATTACTTGGGTAAACGATTTCGAAACAATGTCACACAAGGATGTTTTCTGAATAATATAAACCATACGAGTTTTATTAATGAGTTTCTACGAGATATTTTACAATTTGGTTTCATAAAACAAATGTTTTGGAGTTAAGAATCATGGCTACGAGATTTTATAAATCATATCCAACTTGATTTGAGTTGGTTAATTATGTCGCAATACTATACTTTTCAAAATAAGATTTTTAAATAAGTATTGCAACATGTAAAACGAGCCATGAATCTGACACTCGCATAAAACCTATGTACTCGCCGGCATTTTTATGCTGATGTATTTTCACATGTGTTTCAGGTACCATAGTTGATGATATTTGATGATGATATTGATGCATGCTCACATAGGAACGGACGAGGCCTTAGTGACTTAATAACAATAAAAGTCTATTTGTTCATGTTTTGTTTCTAATTCCAATGTAATGTAATACATTTAGTTGAATAAAACGAAACTGTTTAATCCATGGTTGTGAAACAATGATTCTGTTACAACACTCCCCGACGTTTCCGCCACATTTTGTTGTTTTACGTGGTCGGGGTGTGACACAGTGACATCCGAGGGGGAATCTGTTGGTGCGTATTTCGTACGTCTGCCACTGTGCGAATAGATAGATAGAGCGTGTGTTGATTATTGTATAGAATAGAGAAGTTGGACAGGTTTTGCAAATGTCAAGGTCCATCCGTACGGATGACCATCCGGTCGGATGGCAATCTGATCGGATGGACACATAGTGTAGGTGATGTCTATAAATAGGGGGTTGGGGCTCCTATTTGGACAGGCTTTGGTTCCCAGAGGGGAAATGTTGTCCAACTGGTTTCGTGGTGCCTGTAAACGTTGAATAATCAATAGAGACCAGATTAAAATTGACTGCTCGGTGTCGTATTCTGTTTCTACTCCTTTCTTTGTCGTAATAATCGCACCGAACATGTCGGACCTGGACCGCAGCTCCGTCAAACTCACTGGATCCTCGAATCAGCAATCATGATTTGGGAAAATCTTATTTATGGGAAATACAATGATATTACCTCTCCGGTAAGACTGGGTATGGTGTGGTAGACTCTCTAGCTTGTCCGGGTAAGATGGGGTAGCCTCTCTGGCGAGACCGGGTAAGATGGGGTATATGTTATGTTAAAAAAAAAGTTACAGAATTCCCTAAACAGTACCATGGCCTAATGTCTGACCTGTTTTTTTTTTTTTTTGAAATATGAATCTATTAAATACATTGACCTTATGAATGGAAGGTATATTACAGTATATGAAACATATGATTGTATAGATATGTATATCTATATCTATATCTATACATATAATAAAAGAAACGAATTATTGGACATGTGTCAATATGAGAAGCTATCTCTAACTCCATTTTCCTGCCTAAAGTATTGACCTTATGTTTTCTATACGCAGATTTTTTATTCCACCAATATGATTTCATACTTTATTTTCTCTTTGATTGCCTGTGATAACCTTTTCCTTTTTCAAAGCTTTTCAAACCCTAAATCTCCAATACTGATAGTTAATCGGCATTGCCCCGTAATCTGAATGCGATTACCTTTTGTTTATTTCTCATGAATCATTGTTCTCAATTCTAATTAATGCACAATCTTGTTTTGATTTTAGGGTTTGAGCTGATTAAGATACCGATGGTGGTGAGCATAATGAAGTTAAGTCGAATAATCTTGCCATGGCCACCACTTTCATCAAACAAATTCCAAGTCACCATTATTATATGTTGTTTCTAAGGCTTGCCAGAGAACATCATAAGTTCTGGCGCCGGTGGTGATGGTGGTGGGGATCGACTGTGTTTCTCGAAATTGGGTATGTTAAGCCGAACAATCAGATCAATTTTAAGCGGATTAAGGTGAAGAGGGATTAGACGGAAGAGAAATCATTAAAGGATGATTGGGTTATTGTAACATCCGTCAAAATGGGCTCCCGAATCCGACCCGTTTTGAAATTTTCGAGTTTTATTTTAAATAACCATTTCGATCGAAATTGTCGTTTAATACACTTTTATGCGCATACAATTATATATATATCTAGAAATATTTCTATATAAACAAAATCTATGAAACAAACATGTATCATGTATATAGATATGTCTTTCTTATAAAAAGGCTAATATAATAACTTTCATATAATTAAGGGACTAATTCTGTGAATTTTGGAAAGTATATAAAACCAATAACAAAAGTAACAAAAAAAATAGCAGGGACCACGGGACTCGAACTCGGGTCTCAGCGGTTAAACAAACAACTAACCACTCAACCATGATTCTTTTTGTGACAAGAACCCATATTAGATGGGTTTTAACAACAAGTTACCGTTAAATCTCTTTTTGAATCCAATTGAAACTTTTGCTGCCCAAAGAGCTGGCAATTCAATGAGCATTTGCTGTCTCCTTTTATGATTAATTGATGTTATTTTAGTCATGATTGTCGATGATTATGGTTTCCAAAAGCACAATCACGAACCTAGACGTTTTATCAATCAAGATTCCACACATTCGCTAAACCGCGGTTTCGAAAACTTTCGATAATTCCAAACCAGAAATATACCGACGCTTTTAATAAGAACTTCTGTTTTATTCTACCTCCGTTACACACTAAGAACTTTGCTGTCACACCCCGATCACGTAAAACATCAAATCGTGGCGGAAACGTCGGGGAGTGTTGTAACAGAATTATTGTTCCACAACCATGGTAATTAAAATTTCATTTTATTCAACAACCAAAGGTGGAATACATTGTTTCAAAACAAGAACCAAAGAGTACACAACATAATTAAACTAAGTCTATCTTTATTTTAAGTCTCTAAGGCACAGGTCCGCCCTAGTGTCACGATCATCATCCTAAGCGACAGCTCCTGAAAACACATGTGAAAATAGGTACGTCAGCATAAAAATGCCTGTGAGATACATAGGTTTTATGAAAATAGGATTCATGACTTGAGTTTAAAGAAATGTTTAATAAAAATTCAGTCATGAACCTTGTTAATTGTTTTGTCTTATAAATCATTTGAAAAACGATAGCAAAATAGATGATATGTATATATAAAAGAATAGTGTATGGTTAAAAGAATAACCAAGTAAAAAGAGTTTGTATAAACCAAGTTATTTGTAAAACAATGTTTAGGTGAAAATGTGTTGTAAATGTAATATGTCTAAACTGAAGTGGTTTAAATGACGCTACGATATGTAATATCATACAAACACTTATATATAGGAAGTACCAGCGGCGTATCCACCATGCTTGTATCATATTACACACGCCTCGTTATTTAAGTCACTCAAACCAACCAACATTTTAAAATATCCATGTTTAGTCCAATAGTCAAATGTCATAGTATAATCCAAGTTGAATATAAGTCATGTAATGTGTAAACAAAAGTTATGTATGGTAAGTAAAATGAGACTACTTAAACCACAAGTAAAGATGTACAAAACAAAGTATTTTGAATAAACCAAAAGTTATGTTTTGTAAAATAAATGCATGTTTTACTGATACAAACATTTATGCGGTAAGTTAACGCATACATTCAAGCCTTGAGACAGACGGATAACCTTAGAGTAAAGATTATCAAAGTAAAATGTTTTTGGATTCAGTCATTCCTTAAATCCAAACAAACCTAGGATGTCAGGAACGGGATTTGTCAAGTCCTATGGTACCATTACTTACTACCGAGCGGCGTAGCTAATGTTAATGAATGTAGTTTAGTCCCGTTGTACAAACCAAATGTCATACCAAAAACAAACATGTAATGAAAGTAATGTACTAAGTATGCTAAGTCAACATACAAAGGAGAAAAGTCATGTAAATCAATGTGCTAAATATGCTAAGTTAACATATAAAGTGTAGGATCGTGAAACGACCTAACGAGTCGATCAGAAGAGTGCTCAGACAGAATCAAAGGCGGAATTCATTGATTCGGTCTTCGTTTAGCTTGGATTCACTATTAAATGTCTCGTATATTAATCTCTGAACAATTTACGATCTAGAGACACCTCGACAGGGCTTCGCCGTCGGAAATCAGAAAGTTACAAATGATGAAAGTTTGAAGGGTATTTATAGGAGAACCCTGACCGTTTGAAGGTGGCATAAGACTCTTCAAACGGTCACCTCTTCAAACTGTTACCATCTCAAACGGTCACAACATATTCAAACGGTCAACATTCAATATTATATTTTCTTTCAAACAGAAACTTCTAATATGTCTTCATGCGTCCAAGTTATCATGATGATGTCACTTGTGATGTCATCTCTATGATGTCACTTGTGATGTCATGCCTGTTTAGATCCGCAACGAACCCGAGACTCGATATAAGACGAAGTCGACAGATGTATGCACCAACAGACTCCCCCTCAGATGTTGACGAGTCTTAAGTGTCGAGTCTTCGCATCTTCAGTCTTTATCAGTCTCTTTTCTTTCTTGGCATATACCAGGATCTTCTCTTTGGCTCTAACCTCGTCAGACTCCCCCTCTCATCATGATGGGATTGCTGTCTGGAATTAGCTATCACCTTGAGATTGCATCCTGGCTTTAACTCTGTTTAAGCTCATCTCCTGCACAATCTTCTCACAAACACATAAGTTTTTACTTAAATCAATAAGAAAAACTTACTAGTAATAGTTACATCAAGTTCAAATTAATGACCCTGATTAACTAATCAAACTACTTTCTTAAATAATTTTTTTTTCAATTTATCACACACACTCCCAAACCTGTTCATCATGTTCAGCACTTGGAATTTCGAAAATCAGCTCTTCATCATCAGTTGTCGAAAATCTTTTTGTATTTTTCAAAAATTTATGCTAAAACACACTAAAATCTTTTTGTATTTTTGAATATAACATAAATGCAATAAAGAAATATTTACAAACAATATTTTTGTGAGTTCGTGCAAGAGGATCATATCAGTTTTTGAGACCAATCACCAACACCGTTAAGCTATAAACATTTTAAGTTCTAAACAGTTCATGTATGTCACACCCTCAAATTACCACCTAGGGAGTGTCCCTGTTAGGCGTGTAACCACTAGTAATGAGCCACCAATTACATTGAATCCATAAGCTTAAAATAAAGTTTCATCATTTAATAGTAATAAAATCCAAACATAAGTAATTCAAAAACCATCAAGTTCAGCGGAAGCGTTAACGTAACATAATGTAAATACTTTCCAAACAACCATAGTAAATAAATGTTTGATAGATAAACCCATTAATGCAACCATGACCACTCACGCCCTCCAGCCAGAAAGTTCCTGTTCCCAAGTACCTAACGACCTGCGAGCATGTAACAAGTGTATCAGACAATGCTGGCGAGTTCACAGTTTTAGAAAACGTTTGTTACCAGTTGTATGTAAAACATTTCAATAACCAATGCAAGTAATATTGTTAATATCTCAATTCCGAACAAGACGGCTCCTGATGTACATGATTGCCCTTTCCCACGTACTCCTATCCAGTACTGGGCCCGACTGGGTCATTAGTTCACATCCGTCCTATCTAGGAGCGGTGTGAGGGTGCCAAACCTAAGTAGCGCTACCAACTAATACCCGTTACCCTCCAGGTAACAACATAAGGGACTTACAAGAATGATAGGTGAGAATATTAACCAATATACCCGTTTTTACCCAAAAGACTTATCCCTCCACGGGATACCCACTGACTGTCCCCAACCACTGGGACGCATGCTCGAATGTAGTGAACTCACCTTTGGTTTGCTCGGTTAGATTAAATGCTCGTTAAACAGTTGATCAATCAAATCCTATCATGGTTACCAGAGACACTTAGTTTTGTACACACAAAACACGTGTTCTTCGTACACATTACACAGGTTGCAACCAAGCAAAACACATATTATTACGCAAGTCTTAGCAAATGTTCGGGTCCTAGGTACATACACAACACAAGTTCATATCCAGAAATCAAGCAACACAGTTATCCGTATCAATATACAACAAGTAATCGAGTCACATGCTGTGACACCTGTGTCACTTCAACCATCAAACAAATGCCAAACCAATGAAATATTGTATTTCATACTTGGGATTTGTAAAAATATGTGTATCGTTTACACATATCAACTCTTGTTCGATTTCAAGCTTTAAATCGCTTTCTGGAGGGTTATACGCGCACTGATGCGGAAATATAACCAGTTTAATGCAACGAACACTCCGGAATAGTGAAATAGGCTTAACATACCTTAAGTAACCTTTACATAACTTAGAAATAAGTTTTGAAGGCTTTGGTATGGCAAAATTTAGTTTATTCGCTTACAGGGACTAAACTTGACAAACTGCGAAAGTATGCCAATTTGAACTGTAACAGACATTCCGGAACATGACCATAAGTTAAACATACCATAAATATCCTTTACATAGCTTAGAAATAGGCTTTGAGGGGTTCGATGTGCTAAAATAAACTTTTGGGTCATTGAGGGACTAAAAGTGTCAAAAAGTGCACAAGTTTGCACTTTTACGCATAACTTACGTTCTGAATACATCCGGACATCCAAAAATTTATGTAAGCCCTAAAATATTTTATTTTAGTGTTTGGCATAAGAAAAATCCATTCGTCACGCATTTTGGATCGTTTTTCGCGCTTATGCGCATTTCCGTCGTAATTACCCGAACAACGCAACCGTATGGCTAAACGAACCAACATCCGAGATATTTTTGAGAACATTTTAAGTTCCCTCTACTTTAACTTCATTTTAGATCTTTGAAATGAGGTTAACGGGCCTTAAACGCGTCGGAAAAGGCCTTATTACACTACAGGGACCAAATCTGCCATTTTTGAAACTTTCTGTGCAGAAACATTGAATCTGGCCTATACCACCTTTGCACATGGTTTTGGGCAATACTATGGGCTGGTTTGATGTGCACATGGTATTACAATACCATGGGTGCAAGTGTATGGCCAAGATTGAAGCACTTTTTCCAAGAAACGATCCTAACGGTTCGGGAAATCCTATAAATACCCCATGCCTTCATTTGCAAAACCCACAAGAATTTTGATTTGAGAAACTCTAAGTTGAAACCATTGTTTCATACCTGAGTTACTTGAATCGAAATTAGCATTCGGGGACCCTTCGTAAGTATTCTTTCGTTCTTTTTTTGCTTTTCGAGTCTTTTCGAGTCTGAAAGTCAAACTTTGTTTGACTTTCTGCGTTGACCAGTTTATGGTCAATGCAAAGTTCGTTTGAACTTCGCAAAGTGAGTGTAATCACGTTGGTTATAGTCCCTTGGGACTATGCCTACTGATTACCACGTTGTCTAGGGTCGTAGGGTAAGCGATCTGATAAATCGCTTATACCTTCGAACCCGACCCATTTGGTCGATCATTAGGATCCGACCAAATACATTATGTCACACCCCGACCACGTGGAACATACAAAACGTGGCGGAAATGTCGGGGAGTGTTGTAACAGAATTAATTGTTTCAAATCCATGGCAATTGAAGTTTCGTTTTATTGATTAAAAGTGTTACAATGTCTTAACAAACAAGAAATACAACATAATTAACTAGTCTTGCATCTTTTATTGTCACTAAAGCCCAAGTCTGCCTATGTGTATCTTGATCATCTTATGCAACAGTTCCTGAAAAACACATGTGAAAATAGGTACGTCAGCATAAAAATGCCTGTGAGATACATAGGTTTTGTGAAAATAGGTTTCATGACTTATGTTTGAGAAAATGTTTAGTCATGAACCTTGTTATTTGCTTTGCTTTGTAAATCATTTGAAAATCGATAAGATCAGATGATAAGTATAAATAAATGTAGGGTTAAATGAATAACCAAGTAAAATATGTTTGCATAAGATAAGATGTTTATAAATCAATGTCTTGTGAAAAGTATGTTATTTGTATAAAATGTTCTATGTCTCAAACTGAAATGATTCAAATAACGCTATGATATGTAATACCATACAAACACTTATATATAGGAAGTACCAGCGGCGTATCCACCATGCTTGTTTCATATTACACATGCATCGTTACTTAATCACTTAATCAAACCAAACTATCAAGATGAAATGTTTAACAAGTATAGAAATGTTCATGTATAGTCAAATACGGTTCACACGGTTCACAGATACAAACGGTTCACAGATACAAACGGTTCACATATACAAACGGTTCACAGACACAAACGGTTCACAGATACAAACGGTTCACAGATACAAACGGTTCCCAGATATCAACGGATCACATAGTCAAATGATTACAACGGTTCACATAGTCTAATGTTTACAACGGTTCAATATGTAGTATAATGTGTTCATATGCTGGATAAGCATATGCAACAGAAAAGCAATGTAAAACAATGTACTAAGTATGCACATAATGGACATACATAGCATAAAATGTATTGAAATCATGTACTATAATGTACTAACGAACATAGCAGGTATATGATGTGAAAACGGGAAAGCATGAATGTAACAAGTAGGCACATGTGTTCCACCCCAAAACAGTTTGGAAAACAGTAAAAGAGGGGTCTATGTACTCACTTGGGATTGCTCAGTAGTCCTTGAGTAACAACCAAACAATGCTAGAGATCGCGGATATCAAACGGCACCTAATATAGGTAACTATGTTAATTAACCGGACCTAGATCGGAAGATTGGGTAGCATTAGGGTTTGTAAACCAAACGAGTGTAGAGACTCGTGTCATTTGGTTTAACAAAGCCTACATACTAAATGAAACCTAACCTAAAAGCTTACGACCCATTACGACCCGTTTAGGTAGCCTATGCTACTTTAACGCGTCGTTCGCGTGAAACGCGTTCGGACCGCCTAACTAGTCCTATGACAAGTATTATATGCCTAAACATGTTACATAATCAGTTATGTGACAAAAGTTTAGGTTACATATGCTTAATTACCAATTATACATGAAAAGGGTATTCTGGTAATTTACCTAAGGCATATAAACTACCTATCATACAACTACTTAAACGATGTGACCATAGGGTATAACCTCGGAAGGTTATGCCCTATACTAGGGTCACCTAATGTATTTGGTCGGATCCTAATGATCGACCAAACTGGGTCGGGTTCGAAGGTATAGGCGATTTATCAGATCGCCTACCCTACGACCCTAGACAACGTGGTAATCAGTAGGCATAGTCCCAAGGGACTATAACCAACGTGATTACACTCACGTTGCGAAGTTCAAACGAACTTCGCATTGACCATTACTGGTCAACGCTGAAAGTCAAACAAAGTTTGACTTTCTGACTCTAAAAGCAATAAAATAAGGAAAAGAACGAAAGAATACTTACGAAGGGTCCCCGAATGCTAATCCCGATCCAAGAACTCAGGTATGAAACAATGGTTTCAACTTAGAGCTCTCAAATCAGAATTCTTGTGCAAAATGAGGTTGTGTGGGTTGGGTATTTATAGGAATACCCGAACCGTTAGGATCGTTTCATGGAAAACGTGCCATGTGTCACACCCCCAAAATCCACATGCGGAGTACTACCGCTTGGAGGCGTGACTGACCAGGATCCAGCCACCAATTATACTGAGCATTGATTAATAATAAAAGTATTCACCAACCACAGTAGTTAGTAAGTACCATAGTTCAAAGTTCGAATGTTTAGGTTCAAATAACTGTTAAGTAAGTAGCGGAAGCATAGGAAAAATAGTTTAAACAAAGTTCGTAGTTCAAATTAATTAGAACCCAACACGCGGGTTTAGGCGTCCACTACACTTCCCAAGCTGCAAGCTCCTGAGTCACTGGGTACCTGCAAAGCATGCAGTAGGGTATCAACAAATATTGTTGGCGAGTCCACGAGTTGTCCAGTTTTAATTTCCAAAAACTTGTTTCACCAGTTAATTTATCCGTTTATACATGCGATGGGGAGCTACCCCACAAGTAAGCGACTAAACTGTTTTTACAATACCGAATACTATTCATCCGTACGTTTCCGTAGAGTGCCCCGTTTGTCAATGTTCTATCATCATTGACGGTTGCCAGAGTACATTAGTTCACGCCCGATCCCATACGCGGGCACGGTGTGAGGTTGGTGAGACCTAAATAGCGCTATCAACTAATAACCCGTTCGCCTGACCCCGGCGACTAATCGGTATTAAGAAGTGAGGACTTGAGTGATAGAGTTTTGTTTAGTGTTGCTTGTTGCATCAAGTATAAACAGTAATTAACTAAAAGTCCCGTTTAAGGGGAGAGAAGTAGGTTTGTATCCCTTACGAGGGGATAGCGTTGCTTAAGTTTCCGTTTCCCAACCACCGGGAACGCATGCTTTATTAGTTGTGAACTCACCTTGGGTTGCTCGGTAGACAGTTTACTTGGTCAAATACGTTGGTCACCACGTCCTAATATGGTTACCAGTATAGGTCAGGTTTGGGTACAGAGAAGCCACGTATATTCTACACGTATCTAACACGTAGCATGCACGACATAAAATTAACAGTAATCAGCACATGACATATTTGATCAGATACAAGCCCAAAACATATATGTCACCTATTCCAGTTTAAATAGTAACAAGCATGAACAGTTCATACATTTTGGCCCAATAACGGAAACAGGCAGCCCAGTCGAGACCCGGAGGTCTCGACCCGAGAACACACAGTTTCGAGTCGCAACCGGAGGTTTCGACTTGTCATGGTCTGGTTTCGAGTCGCAACCGGAGGTTTCGACTTGTCATGTTTTGGTTTCGAGTCGCAACCGGAGGTTTCGACTTGTCATGTTTTGGTTGCGAGTCGCAACCGCCGTAGTCTCGAGTTGTCATGTTTTGGTTGCGAGTCGCAACCGGGGGTTTCGAGTCGCAACCTCGGTTACGTGCACAAGAATCCTTCTAGAACCTCTGATGTACTAACCAATGAGATTGCAATTTCATGAGGTTTTGTACTAACCAACCAGAATGTTTAAACACGTTTTATTGTCTAAATGCAATTCAAAACAGATCAAACCAAGCATATTTCAAATATTCAACCACATTCATATCATATTCATGTTGTTCATAATACATTTAACACATTTTTACAATTTTCTTCATCATGAAATATTATGATCAATGGTCAAACAAATCTTGCATCATCTATCAAACACACATTGGTCCTAAATTTTCTATCATGAATCGGATAACAGAATCATATTATCTAAATCGGATAACATAGTTCGGATAGCAAGAATCATTTAACAAATCATCTAACATAAACCGGATAGCATAATTATTTATCCTACATAACCTTGTATGTTATCTAACCATTTCCTACCAAGACATGAACATGAACATATTTATCATTTATCACATATTTCATCCATCATTCATCATTCAACTACCTTATCACTTTGTAATCATAAATCATCATTTTTGGCCAAACAACTAAAAGGAAACTAACCGGCTTGATGAATGAGTATGAGGGATTGATGGACTAAGTTCCGAGTGGTGATCTTAAGCTAATCCGAGATGATCCGAGTCCCTTTTGTTGTCGCCGGTTCGATCCGAGAGAGGGAGAGGAGAGGAGGTGAGCTTGATTGTTAGGGTTTTAGTGATTTGAAGGAATGTAGGAGGGTGTGTGAATGGTGGGAGTGTCAAATGAGAGAAGAAGGGCTTGGGCATGGGTTTTATACTCGGTTTGGGTGGTGCACCCTACAATGGTTCCGAGTGGGCTCGAAGGGGGGTATATGGCCCAATCCGGCCCAACCGTTTCTGTTTACTCGAGACCGAGTGGTCTCGAGTCGGGTTCGGTTCACACATATATATATATATATACCACACATAGCACATTAAGGTAAAACGCAACTTTTCATTTAATAACACATATATTACGTACACGTTATTGACACATAGCACGAGAAGAATATACCTTCCATTTAATAGATATATATATACATATATACGCACTAATTGATTACAAGATGTTCGCTCGGAAAACCTAGAGTGTCACATTATCCCCAAGTTTTAAGAACTTTCGTCCCGAAAGTTAAGGCAGCCACTGACAAGCTAGTGCAAATGCGAACATTTCAATGGGGTGTCACACCATGAATCCAACCCGTACACTTGTCGGAACCTTATGGGGGCTAGAAATCCATCCTTATCAGATGACTAGACAATTGGGAATGTGTGGGTGTGGTTAATCAGCTGCAAACAGGCTGTTAAGAAACACTGCATCTGGTCTGTGCATGGCTAGCGCACCGCTACACTAAAAGTGTAGCGCACCGCTAGCCATAGTTTGGCAGAATTACACTTTTAGTCCCTGTCATGCATTCAGCCCATTTTCGACACGTTTAAGGCCCGTTAACCCCATTTCAAAGCTCTAAAATGAAGTTAAAGTATAGGGAACTTAAAACATGTTCAAAAATATCTCGGATGTCGGTTCGTTTAGCCGTACGGACGCGATGTTCGCTTAATTACGACGGAATGCGCATAAGCACGAAAAACGAACCAAATGACGCGACGAATGGATTTTTCTTATGGCGAACACTAAAATAAAATATTTTAGTGCTTACATAAATTTTTGGATGTCCAGATGTATTCAG
Source organism: Helianthus tuberosus (assembly GCA_030545235.1). Lineage (NCBI taxonomy): Eukaryota > Viridiplantae > Streptophyta > Magnoliopsida > Asterales > Asteraceae > Helianthus > Helianthus tuberosus. The sequence continues at coordinate 42,507,774 of CM060426.1, read as the reverse complement.
AACGTAAGTTACGCGTAAAAATGCAAACTTGTGCACTTTTTGACGCTTTTAGTCCCTGAATGACACAAAAGTTTATTTTAGCATACCGAACACCTCAAAGCCTATTTCTAAGCTATGTAAAGGATATTTATGGTATGTTTAACTTATGTTCGTGTCCCGGAAGGTCTGTTACAGTTCAAATTGGCATACTTTCGCAGTTTGTCAACTTTAGTCCCTGTAAGCGATTAAACTTGATTTCACCACACCAAACCTTCCAAAACTTATATCTAAGTTATGTAAAGGTTATTTAAGGTATGTTAAGCCTATTTCACTTATTCCGGAGTGTTCGTTGGATTAAACTGGTTATATCTACACATCAGTGCGCGTATAACCTTCCAGAAAGCGATTTAGAGCTTGAAATCGAACATGAGTTGATATGTGCAAAAGATACACATATTTATAAAAGTCCAAAGTATGAAATACAATATTTCATTGGTTTGGCATTTGTTTGATGGTTGAAATGACACAGGTGTTACACATTAGGTGACCATAGTAGGTAGGGAATAACCTTTCCGAGGTTATACCCTACGGTCACATCGTTTGAGTAGTTGTATGATAGGTAGTTTATATGCCTTAGGTAAATTACCAAAATGCCCTTTTTACGCCAAAATTCATTTTAAGCATATGTAACATAACTTTTGGTATCTAAACTGATTTGGTAACAATATTAGATGTGTTAAGGCATATTTTACTTGTCATAGGACTAGTTAGGCGTTCCGAACGCGTTTCACACGAACGACGCGTTAAAGTAGCATAAACTACCTAAACGGGTCGTAATGGGTAGTAAGCACTTATGTTAGGTTTCTTTTAGTATGTAGGCTTTGTTAAACCATATTACACGAGTCTCCATACTCGTTTGGTTTACGAGCCCTCATTCTATCTAAATCCTCCGATTTAGGTCCGGTTTATTAACATAGTTACCTATATTAGGTGCCGTTTGATTCCGAGATCTCTAGCATTGTTTGGTTGTTACTCAAGGACTACTAAGCAATCTCAAGTGAGTACATAGACCCCTCTTTTACTGTTTTCCAAACGTTTTGGGGTGGAACACATGTGCCTACTTATTACTTTCATGTTTTCACATCATATACCTGCTATGTTCGTTAGTACATTATAGTACATGATTTCATTACATTTCATGCTATGTATGTCCATTGTGTGCATACTTAGTACATTGTTTTACATTGCTTTTCTGTTGCATACGCTCATCCAGCATATGAACACATTATATTACATTTTGAACCGTTGTAACCATTTGACTATGTAAACCGTCGTAACCATTTGATTATGTGAACCGTTTGTAACTGTTGAACCGTGTGAACCGTTTGTAACTGTTGAACCGTGTGAACCGTTTGTAATTGTTGAACCGTGTGAACCGTTTGTAACTGTTGAACCGTGTGAACCAATTATATCTGTTGACATGATTTACATTTGACAATAGACATTTGACTATACATAAACATTTCTACAATTGTTAAACATTACATCTTGGTGGTTTGGTTTGAGTAAGTGATTAAGTAACGAGGCGTGTGTAATATGATACAAGCATGGTGGATACGCCGCCGGTACTTCCTATATATAAGTGTTTGTATGGTATTACATATCGGAGCGTTATTTGAACCATTTCAGTTTGAGACATATAACATTTTATACAAATATCATACTTTTCACAAGACATTGATTTACAAACAACTTATCTTATACAAACACATTTTTACATGGTTATTCATTTAACCTGACATTTATTTATTCATATCATCTGATCTTATCGTTCTTCAAATGATTTACAAGACAAAGCAAATCACAAGGTTTATGACTAAACATTTTCTCAAACATAAGTCATGAAATCTGTTTTCACAAAACCTATGTATCTCACAGGCATTTTTATGCTGACGTACCTATTTTCACATGTGTTTTCAGGAGATGATGCATAGGATTTATCAAGACATACTTAGGCGGACCTGTGCCTTAGTGACTTAAAACGAGACAAGAACTAGTTAATTTATGTTATATACTCTTTGTTTCTGTTTAAAACAATATAAACTTTCATGTTTGATTAATAAAACGAAACTTCAATTGCCATGGATTTGAAACAATTAATTATGTTCCAACACTCCCCGACATTTCCGCCACGTTTTGTATGTTCTACGTGGTCGGGGTGTGACAGAAAAGATGGTATCAGAGCCGATGGTTATAGGGAATTAGGTTATTTGTAATGCTTTGACCTAGTCTATAACCTTTCTAGGACCCTAACGTGAGTTTACTTGCGTTTAGTCATAAAACAATACCGTCACCTATCCTTAGGCGACGACCACAACAAGAACATAAATTTCAAAACCGCTTTGAAAACTAATCATCTGTTCTAGGATGATTGATTACTAGGTTTTGAACCCTCTATTGTAAGGTTTTGAACCCTCTGTTATAAGGTTTTGAACCCCTTTGAGTTTTCAAAATCTCGTCAAGGTTTTGGGTTTTAAATAATGTGAACACGTGCAAACTGGAAGGGTGAATGCCTGTATTCTGGGTTTTCTGTCTAGGCAAGCACTTCGTATATATCTCATCAGACGCGAGACCAGTTGTGCTTACCTGGGAATTCTTGGGATGAGTGTTCACTTATAGGCGAGCATGTCTTCGTGATACATTATTTTTGATCCATTTACTTTGATTAGTCACCAGGGTCGTTTGTTTCTTTGTAGTAACAAACAAATGACCACTATCCTTGCTTTCATCAGATTTGTTTCATCTCATTCTTTTCGTCTAATTCTCTCACTCGTTTCCTTTCATGTTTCCTCTTTTAGAATGCCTCCTCGACGCGAAAGCCAGATAGCGACTGCCGAATTGGCAGAAATCATTGCGCAGCAAATGGCTGCTCAATTCCCAAACCTCTTTGCTCAATGGAATCAAGCCAACAACAACAACAATGGTCCATGCAATTTCAAGAGTTTTAACTCGGCGAAACCACTCAAGTTTAGTGGTTCTGAGGGAGCGACTGGGCTTCTGCAATGGTTCGAGAGCATTGAGAATACTTTCCGCCACGTGCAGTGTCCTGACAATCGCAAGGTCGAGTTTGCTTCGAGTGTGTTCCAGAAGAGAGCCCTTACGTGGTGGAACGGGGTTATGAGAGATCGTGGTGCAGAAGTTGCTCAAGCACAGACATGGGCTGAACTTAGGGCCCTTATGATGAAGGAATTCTGTCCTCGTCATGAGATCAGGGCCTTGGAAAGGGAATTCGACAATCTTGAGCAAGACAACGGTGAGCATCGAGCCTACACGGACCGTTATGAGGAGTTGAGTCTGTTATGCCCAAGCATGGTCACGCCTTTGGATAAGGCAATAGAAAAGTACATTGATGGCCTCCCTGACTCAATACAAGACATTGTGACTGGCAGCAACCCTACAACAGTTAGACAGGCCATTGAGCTATCTGCAACCTTGACTGAATCAAAGATCAGGAAAGGTAAACTTTTCCGAAAAGGTGACAAGAAACCGGTCGAGGAATCGAAACCAATCGAGGAATCAAAGACCATGGATGAACCGACTGGATCCCCTAAAAAGTCAAAGAAGCGAAAGGCTTCTCAGAACTTCGCCATAGTTACTTACAATGATCAAGCCGTCCCCAACCAACCAGCTCAACCCCCTGCTAGGAAGCCATACAATGGAACTGCACCCTTGTGCAACCAATGTAGCCTCCATCATCATGCCAATGTAAAGTGCCGCAAATGCCAAACTTGTGGGCTTATAGGCCATACAGCAAGAGTCTGCCCAGCTGCAGCTGCACCAAACCAAGCTGGCAACAATACCGCTCAAGGTCGTTTTCTACCAGGTTCTTGCTTCAACTGTGGCGAGATGGGTCATTTCCGAAGAAATTGCCCAAAACTTGCTAATGCAAATCCAGCACAGGGATGAGCATCTGACCGAATGGAAGACAACGCTGTTTAGAAATAATCAATCCTTATGTATTATTTTCTTTAGTTGTCAAGGTCCAAGAAACAGTTGTTATCGTTGTTTATAAATAAATCTTTTATATACATTGCAATGTATTTATGTGGTTGCATGTATAAACAACATATCTCTTACAATACCGACAATCAAGGAACCGTATTCCTTAAAGAACAAACTACTCCCAAAATTTTCCCATTCTATGATCTCTTGCATTTCCACGAAATTCCGAAGTACCCGTTTATTCTAAGGAAATGAAGTAAAAGGCGCAAGTTACAACACTGGACGAATACCCAAAGTACCACTATAAATCCTTAATAGGGTACCTAAGGGTATTTCCGTAAATCCTAAAATTGTTGTGTTCCTTAATTCGACTATTACGTTTCTTTGAAAACAAAATCGAATTTTTGGGAGATCTTCCTATCTCTTCAGATAGATCCCAGAGAACATTGAAGTCCATCGACTGGTTTCCATATCCGTTCTCAATCGATAACAAATTAATAACAAATTAATAACCAAGTTAAACAACTATGTGATTATGTGCTTATGAACATTACAAGACAAACTGTGCGGACTGTGCAAGGAATTACGTAATTATGGATGCATACATAATTATGGAATTTAGTGCACAGAAACCACAGCGAGCTTTGTCATGTGCCTAAAAGTTAACTCTATTCATCTCCATTTCTGATGAAGCACCCGTTGAAAATGACTCCGTTTGTTCATTTTCGTTGCTGAAGATTGTCCGTTGAGGAAATGAATATCCGTTTGATTATCCTTTTCATTTCCATTTCTGAGGAAGCACCCGTTGAAAATGACTCCGTTTGTTCATTTTCGTTTCTGAAGATTGTCCGTTGAGGAAATGAATATCCGTTTGTTTCTCCTTTTCATTTCCATTTCTGATGAAGCACCCGTTGAAAATGACTCCGTTTGTTCATTTTCATTTCTGAAGATTGTCCGTTGAGGAAATGAATATCCGTTTGTTTCTCCTTTTAATTTCAATTTCTGATGAAGCACCCGTTGAAAATGACTCCGTTAGTTCATTTTCGTTTCTGAAGATTTGTCCGTTGAGGAAATGAATATCCGTTTGTTTCTCCTTTTCATTTCCATTTCTGATAAAGCACCCGTTGAAAATGACTCCGTAAGTTCATTTTACGTTTCTGAAGATTGCCCGTTGAGGAAATGAATCCCCGTTTGTTTATTCCTTCATTTCCGCTTCTGAAGAATACTCGTTGAGGAAAATGACTCCGTCTGTTCATTTTCGTTCTGAAGAATGTCCGTTAAGGAAATGACAGGATTATGCCTTACATATCTCTGGTGGTTATTTGACACAAAGTCACAAATAGACTCCTACGAATAAATTTCGGGACAAAATTTCCTAAAGTAGGGGAGACTGTGACACCTGTGTCACTTCAACCATCGAACAAATGCCAAACCAATGAAATATTGTATTTCATACTTGGGATTTGTAAAAATATGTGTATCGTTTACACATATCAACTCTTGTTCGATTTCAAGCTTTAAATCGCTTTCTGGAGGGTTATACGCGCACTGATGCGGAAATATAACCAGTTTAATGCAACGAACACTCCGGAATAGTGAAATAGGCTTAACATACCTTAAGTAACCTTTACATAACTTAGAAATAAGTTTTGAAGGCTTTGGTATGGCAAAATTTAGTTTATTCGCTTACAGGGACTAAACTTGACAAACTGCGAAAGTATGCCAATTTGAACTGTAACAGACATTCCGGAACATGACCATAAGTTAAACATACCATAAATATCCTTTACATAGCTTAGAAATAGGCTTTGAGGGGTTCGATGTGCTAAAATAAACTTTTGGGTCATTGAGGGACTAAAAGTGTCAAAAAGTGCACAAGTTTGCACTTTTACGCATAACTTACGTTCTGAATACATCCGGACATCCAAAAATTTATGTAAGCACTAAAACATTTTATTTTAGTGTTTGGCATAAGAAAAATCCATTCGTCACGAATTTTGGATCGTTTTTCGCGCTTATGCGCATTTCCGTCGTAATTACCCGAACAACGCAACCGTATGGCTAAACGAACCAACATCCGAGATATTTTTTAGAACATTTTAAGTTCCCTCTACTTTAACTTCATTTTAGATCTTTGAAATGGGGTTAACGGGCCTTAAACGCGTCGGAAAAGGCCTTATTACACTACAGGGACCAAATCTGCCATTTTTGAAACTTTCTGTGCAGAAACATTGAATCTGGCCTATACCACCTTTGCACATGGTTTTGGGCAATACTATGGGCTGGTTTGATGTGCACATGGTATTACAATACCATGGGTGCAAGTGTATGGCCAAGATTGAAGCACTTTTTCCAAGAAACGATCCTAACGGTTCGGGAAATCCTATAAATACCCCATGCCTTCATTTGCAAAACCCACAAGAATTTTGATTTGAGAAACTCTAAGTTGAAACCATTGTTTCATACCTGAGTTACTTGAATCGAAATTAGCATTCGGGGACCCTTCGTAAGTATTCTTTCGTTCTTTTTTTGCTTTTCGAGTCTTTTCAAGTCTGAAAGTCAAACTTTGTTTGACTTTCTGCGTTGACCAGTTTATGGTCAATGCAAAGTTCGTTTGATCTTCGCAACGTGAGTGTAATCACGTTGGTTATAGTCCCTTGGGACTATGCCTACTGATTACCACGTTGTCTAGGGTCGTAGGGTAAGCGATCTGATAAATCGCTTATACCTTCGAACCCGACCCATTTGGTCGATCATTAGGATCCGACCAAATACATTAGGTGACCATAGTAGGTAGGGAATAACCTTTCCGAGGTTATACCCTACGGTCACATCATTTGAGTAGTTGTATGATAGGTAGTTTATATGCCTTAGGTAAATTACCAAAATGCCCTTTTTACGCCAAAATTCATTTTAAGCATATGTAACATAACTTTTGGTATCTAAACTGATTTGGTAACAATATTAGATGTGTTAAGGCATATTTTACTTGTCATAGGACTAGTTAGGCGTTCCGAACGCGTTTCACGCGAACGACGCGTTAAAGTAGCATAAACTACCTAAACGGGTCGTAATGGGTAGTAAGCACTTATGTTAGGTTTCTTTTAGTATGTAGGCTTTGTTAAACCATATTACACGAGTCTCCATACTCGTTTGGTTTACGAACCCTCATTCTATCTAAATCCTCCGATTTAGGTCCGGTTTATTAACATAGTTACCTATATTAGGTGTCGTTTGATTCCGAGATCTCTAGCATTGTTTGGTTGTTACTCAAGGACTACTAAGCAATCTCAAGTGAGAACATAGACCCCTCTTTTACTGTTTTCCAAACGTTTTGGGGTGGAACACATGTGCCTACTTATTACTTTCATGTTTTCACATCATATACCTGCTATGTTCGTTAGTACATGATTTCATTACATTTCATGCTATGTATGTCCATTGTGTGCATACTTAGTACATTGTTTTACATTGCTTTTCTGTTGCATACGCTCATCCAGTATATGAACACATTATATTACATTTTGAACCGTTGTAACCATTTGACTATGTAAACCGTCGTAACCATTTGATTATGTGAACCGTTTGTAACTGTTGAACCGTGTGAACCGTTTGTAACTGTTGATCCGTTTGTAATTGTTGAACCGTGTGAACCGTTTGTAACTGTTGAACCGTGTGAACCAATTGTATCTGTTGACATGATTTACATTTGACAATAGACATTTGACTATACATAAACATTCTACAATTGTTAAACATTACATCTTGGTGGTTTGGTTTGAGTAAGTGATTAAGTAACGAGGCGTGTGTAATATGATACAAGCATGGTGGATACGCCGCCGGTACTTCCTATATATAAGTGTTTGTATGGTATCACATATCGGAGCGTTATTTGAACCATTTCAGTTTGAGACATATAACATTTTATACAAATATCATACTTTTCACAAGACATTGATTTACAAACAACTTATCTTATACAAACACATTTTTACATGGTTATTCATTTAACCTGACATTTATTTATACATATCATCTGATCTTATCGTTCTTCAAATGATTTACAAGACAAAGCAAATCACAAGGTTTATGACTAAACATTTTCTCAAACATAAGTCATGAAATCTGTTTTCACAAAACCTATGTATCTCACAGGCATTTTTATGCTGACGTACCTATTTTCACATGTGTTTTCAGGAGATGATGCATAGGATTTATCAAGACATACTTAGGCGGACCTGTGCCTTAGTGACTTAAAACGAGACAAGAACTAGTTAATTTATGTTATATACTCTTTGTTTCTGTTTAAAACAATATAAACTTTCATGTTTGATTAATAAAACGAAACTTCAATTGCCATGGATTTGAAACAATTAATTCTGTTACAACACTCCCCAACATTTCCGCCACGTTTTGTATGTTCTACGTGGTCGGGGTGTGACACATGCCACATCACAAGTTCATGTTTCACACAACACATAGTAGTCAGTTATTTATTTCAAGAGAATATGTGGTTAGCTCTGGTTTGTACGGTTCACCAGTCACGTTGGCCCAGACTCCGTGTATGGCCCAACATAATGTGCGACCTTTTATTAACATGCAATACATATATTACTCGACCCATTATCTTATTATGCCCGAATGGACTGTGTGACACACCCCTCATCCCTTGATTGTCGTTTAATAACTATCTACCATAATTATTTCATCAATTCAAGAACCCCAACCATACAATGAAGTCATGTTTATCATACAACTAGTAGTAAAGATTCTCACATTATCAATCCTTCTTAATTCATAGTAAACATCATCGACAAGAGTTTTCGGATTAATCAAAACAACAAGTAGTTTATGGGTTTTGGACAAGTGGCCGACAATTGATATATGCACACAATATCATTGGGCCGATGAAGTTAGTGGCTGCCATTTCATTTATTAGCACATGAAATCCTAATACACAATTCGCAAATCTCAAACATGATTGGGCCGCACAATAGAAATATGCTGACACTAATCGGATCCATTCACGTGATCCGTTGGGTATCAATGACTTTATGTAAAGTGAAGGTTTGAATATTGCCAAGAGACAAAGGAGATTGATTTACATGAAATCCTGATCATCATCTTTAATATTTATCAAGATTGAAACAACATGGGCCGCCACTTTCTCTTCATTCAAGGTTATCAAACATAGCACCCACTTATCTTCACATGCATTGGACCGATTTCATTTTCACAACTTTTACAATCAGATTATTATCATTTAAATAGTTTTTGTTTCATATTTACAAGTATTGATCGATGGCAATTATCAGGTGAATCCATATTCAATTCCAATCGAATCAACATAATCATTCCACTATTATTCATCATCATGCAATTCAAAATCACTAACAGAACATCAACAACTTCTAACACATCAACACATAATCCTACCCACTATTTATTAGATAACGTTCATGCAAATAATAACACGTGGTAACATGATCAATCATCACAAAGAAACTCAATCAACAAGGACGATAACTGACCGAGAGATGTACGCTGGGAGAGGAGATCACCAGGATCAAGGGGGGGTCTCCAACTTGAGGAACTGCCGTCGCTCAAAAAGGTGGGAGGAGGAGAGCTAGGGTTTGTTATTTCTTGTATGAAGTATAATTAAACGAGGTTATGCGAGGCATCAATCATTTACGTGAGATGTTAACATACAAATGGGTTTGGGTCGGCTCGGTTTGGGCTTAAAATACATGGGCCGAACTTATTTGTGACAACCCGTGCTTTAGAGCCTTTCACCGCACCCTGATGTTACCTATACGAACTTTATATGACAAGTTAACGTATAAATTTATATTGAATATTTATCAGTTGTTTGTACGTGATATTTATGAGTTGTTTGTACGTGATATTTATGAGTTGTTTGTGCGTGATATGTGAAAGGTTAAATGTGAACGTTGTTGGTAATATAATTTAGTCACATGAAGGTTCGGGTCACACACTTTATTATTAATCGTACACCTATAGATTGGGCCGAACACTCCCTCCTTGTAAACTAAGCCATCCTCGGCCCAGCTCCCCTAGGCCCAAAGCCAAACCCAACCCCTTTGTGCTAAAGGAGATGTACGTACACATGGGGGTACACGATTTCATTATTTTAGCAACACAAGGATATCAAACCCTAGTTCCCTCTCAGTTGACGATCAGCCCCCCCCCCCTTTCGAAGTCTCTTGTTCTCTCAGCTATAAACATCTCCGATTGCATCACCTAGACTGGTAAGTGTATTACCACGATGTGGTTTTGATATTCATGGCTGCGTTTATTGTTTGAAGTGTTATTTTTGAATGGCATGATGATACCATTAGTCTAGGGTTGTTAAGAAGCCTGCTTAAGCTTGTTTGAATATATGTTATATGATATGAGTTACTAGAAATTGATATGATAATAAACGGTGAATGATAATGATATAAATTCATCATGATAATTATCAGTGTTCTAGGTGATTTAATTAGTGGCGGTATAATACTAGTGGCTTATGTAATCGAACAAGGTAATGGCTGATGTAATCGAACAAGGTAATGGCTGATGTAATCGATCAAGTTAAGGGTTTCAAATATAAAACCATAATAGGCCTCCACTAGAAGAATTGTGTGTGATTATAAATTAAAGTCAACCCAAATGTCTGTGAGTAGTTCAATGTGCATGTGGAAAGATCATAATAATTGTTTCTTATGGAATAATAATTGTTTTATATTAAAGGATAGTGTTGAACCTTTGATTAATTACATGATTGTAGTTCGTGATTATAGCCTATTTTTATATCGTAGCACATGATAACTGTAATGATGATGAAAACACGATTATAGTTTATTGTTATTTGTTCCTGGTCACTAGTAGATTGTTACGATTTGTTAGGCTAATCTCAGGTTTAATATGATTCAGACTTTCCAGGTGTAGTAATGAATAAATTGGTTATATAGGTGGATAGATAAATGATTTAGAGATCATGCTGGGATTAATTATGTGTGATGAAACGTAGGTGATAGATCTGATGTTTGTGACTCAACCTTAATATCAATAGTTTAGGCACTACACATCCGGACTGCAACCACACGAGCCCACTAGCGGGCTGGGGAGTATTTTTGGGTCGTTCAGTCCTTGGGCGGCTGGAACACTTTGGGCCGCACCCCAAATGCCGGGCCGCAAGCCCAGCTGGTTGCACAGTTAAGATCAGGCCGCACATTTAAACGGGTGAGTAGAATTGGACTGCTTGCTGGATCAGTGGGCCAATCGTGTTGGGCCACACATGTCCTACGCGGTGATGGGCCACGAACTGTTTTGATTAGGATGCTTGAAGTTGTAAAGTGAACTTGGGTCGAAGGGTTATAGTGAATTACATTAATCATAAGTGAATCCTTAACATGATTTGTTACTTAATTGTGTGTTGAAGGACTTAATATTGGATGTCCTACATGCATGAAATCATGAATCGAACTTATCTATTAACATAATACGTGTTAAGTGATTACTTGCTAATATTGGGGTTGATGGATTAACTAGTATGATTTGAACTATATGTGTGTACTACATGTATCTTGGCCGTGTGATTTATGCGTAGTGAATACATAAATTGATTATACGTGAAATATGTGGAATATGTGCACCAAAGACTGATTGTTCTCAGTAACTATTCTAGGACGTGTTTGAACAGTTGATAAACGAGTACTTAATCTTACCGAGCAAACCAAGGTGAGTTCACACTTTCCACAAGGCATGGGATTCCCAAAGGCTGGGAATGGGTAAAGGATTGAAACTGAACCTGCGTGATCTCCTGGTTTGGGATACGTACACACCCTCTTTATTGAAGGGTGACAACCTGTGATAAGTATTTAATCGGAACCTGCGTAATCTCCTGGTTTGGAGATTATGTGCACACCCTCTTTATTGAAGGGTGACAACACAGATACTAGACCAAAACTCTCTATCATGAAGTCCCTCCTTTTTATATCGACTTAATCGCCGAGCCAATGGCGAGCGGGTCATTAGTTAGATAGCGCTATTTAGGTTTGACAAGCCTCACACCGTGCCGCAGAGGACGGGCGTGAACTAATGGATCTGGGCACGTCAATGATGATAGACATTGACGCTAGGGCACCAACTTACTTCAGTCAGTGGTCGATATGGTAACGAGTCTAGTAGTATATACATGGGGTAGCCCCCACGGCCGGAGAGCCAGATAATTAAACATGGGGTAGCCCCCACGGCTAGATAGCCAGAGTAAACGGGATTAAACAAAACACGTTTTCAACTACGGGGTAACCCCCACGGCAAGTAAGCCAGCTAAAGAGAACTATGCTTTTGAAACAACTTAAAACGAACACCCAACTGTGAACTCGCTCAACTTTGTTGTTGATTTGTTGTTACATGCCTTGCAGGCCTTTAGGTGCATATCATTGGGACTTGCTGTCTGGGAAGCTGGAGTGGTCATGGGTCGAGATACATGGAATCACTATACAACCCTTAACGAATGATTTATGCTTCCGCTGTACACTATAAAATATAATGTAACATTGTAACAATTATTGTGAATCAATGAAAGTTTTATTTACATATTCCTATGAGTTCAATGTGATTGGTGGCTAAGATCCTGGTCAGTCAAGCCTCCTGCGGTGATAGTCTGCTTGTGGATTTTGGGGGTGTGACATTATTATAAGAGGGGTGTGGACTTAGGCCCAAGTGTACACGGACCAAAAGTGTGCGAGAGTAATTGGGGTGTGCGACCCGACATAGGGTGTGGTTAATAATCGTATTTACTCATTCATAACAGTCAAGCATAGCAGACACCTTTATTAGAGTTTCACATAACAAACACATAAACACATAATTGCACATCTGACATAACGTTAATAGAGGTAACACACACAAACGTAAAGAACCTTGGAACTCCGAGTTGTCACATCATCCCCAACTTGAAAGAAATTTCGTCCCGAAATTTGACAAGTAACCCATATCAACAAGATGTTAAGTCAGGGTGACCGTGGATTTCCGCGGGTACCACATCATCCCCAACATGAAAGAGAATTTCGTCCCGAAATTCGCCAATGATATCATAAGTTAATACAGCCGCTCGAACAACTGAGGATACTAGAGTTTACTCCGATCATTGCGTTCCCATGTGAACTCCGGTCCACGTTTTGAGTTCCAAAGAACTCTCACGATTGGAATTCGACTAAACTAACGAATCCTGACATCCTGGTCCTTGCTTTCAGAAGATTCCACAACAACTGCAACTTGTCGTCAGCCTTAGGTTCTAATAAGGGTATCACTAGTTTCTCCGTCGAGCCACCACTTCTTTAGATTCGAGGCATAAATGGCATTGTGACCGTTACCCCATTCATCAGGTAACTCGTGTTTGTGAGTCATATCACCGATCCGTTCCAGGAATCCGAATGTCCCAGCGTATCGCACCCTCCCAGGGTGAGACTTCCAATATGGCACGTTCGCCTGCAGCGAACTCCCGGTGTCTCTTAAGTTATCAGGGTTTCTGGCGGTCACGCGTTGTCGCCACCCAATTTCCAATACCGAGTGCAGGTCCTAGTCCCGTGATTAGGTTGTCATCCACCTCAATCCAACAAGGAGGCTGGCATTAACATCCACGCCATGCCTCAAACAGAGTTGTATACATACTAAAACGGTAACGGCTGCAGTAGAGCTCACCCAAAGATAAGGTCCTTCCCAAATGTTTACTAACGTCAATCACGCACATGTTTGCCGCATGTCTTCGTGTGTCAGGATGGTTCATTTACTCTGACCGTTTGTCCTATGATGATGAGTAATGCTCCTGTCTATACGCGAGCCAAGAGGGTTGTGTATCGCCTGTCATACATCAGGTATAGCTCAAAATCAGAGGTAGTAGGAGTTGGCACCTCATGCCTAAAAGCCGCCTCCCTCAGAGGAACATTCACAGTTGAGGAGGCTCGTCAGTTCCCTTGATTGCAAGGAGGTGTGCTGGCTACATGAGGCGATCAACGATCACCCACGTGATACTATTTTCGTTTCGAGTTGTAAGTAGACTAGTGACTAAATCCATGGCAGTCTGCACTCATTTCCATATGGGTTTTTCTGGTCCCTGACGCTCCCCCTGACTTCCCCACAAGTCAAACATCGTTCACATACTTCGCTAGGTGGGCCTTCATGTCCGATCACCAGTGCTAGGTCTATAGATCCTAATATCTCTCATCAAAACCCAAACGACTAAAATATCAAGGCCGATGTGCTTTTCTCAACACGAGTTCCCTCCAGTTGCCGTATAATGAGGCCCGTATTCGTCCCATGAGGTAGCGAATATCGTCCGTCCTGACAACGGTTGCTTCTTCATGCCCAACGTGGGTTTAATTTGAAAATTCTCTTCCTTCAGTTCTCCAGTTTGAACAGAGCGAGTCTGATCAGGTAAGTTAGAGTCGATAGTGAGCTGCAAAGCTCGTGCACGTCCAGGTTTCACGGTCGTATTCATTCAAAAGTTCCATCCAACGGTGCCATCACATGTTTAATTCACACGGTAGGCCCTTGTGATCGATCTAGGTAGTGCATTTGGTACCGTCCAAGTAATGCCTCCAACTTAAATCCAAAGACCAGGGTTTCCACCGCAAGTTGTGACTCGTGCAATTCCTCTTGTAAGTCCACTACGTAATCCATCACCTTCTCGTGTTGTATCAGCGTATAACTGGGACTCTGACTCGCACCATCATGGTATACCACTAGATCACCCGTACCCTTAGGTAAAGACGTTGTTTAGTGCATTGTGGAATCTGGTTTTCAAAAGCTGAAAAGACGTTCTCCTGTTTTGTCTCCCACGAATACACAGCACCCTGTTGTGTTAAAGAGATTTAAGCCGCGCAATCCTCGAAAATCCCATGAGGAATCCGCGATAGTCTCTAGCGAAACCAAGTAATTGCTTTATCCTCGAAGAACTCTTTGGTGTCGATCAGTTTCAAATGAAATGGATCTTTGCAAGATCCATGTGCATTCCCACTTCGTTGATTACACAACCAAAAATGTACCTCTCGAATCCAGAAGTTAGACTTCGCCAGTCTTCGCATGTGGTAGCTTTAAGATAATGTGCAATTGCCGCCTAGGGTGTTCCTTCCTCCTGGAAATGATTCAAAACATCTTCAGTAAACACGGTCGATTTATGCGATTCATAAAGCTGCCAGTGTGTTGGTTAACCCCGTAAGTCATGGAATACTAAGTCGCAATGGCCGCATTGTGTTTGATATGGCGTTTTAGGAACACCCTCCCCTTGGACTTTCCTCTGACGAGAGCTCTTTCGTTAGCCATTCCTCGAATGGAAGCTTGACCCTCGCAACTGGTCAACAGGTTGTCATTACCATGGTCGAGACAGACGGTTCTTGACTGTCACCTTGATGACTTCCCGATATTCAGTACACATACGAAAAGGCTTTATCTTCCCGAATATAGTTGGGGCTCCCCAAAGCGAACAAAAACAATGTCCAATAAAACTCCTGTCCAACAGTTCCTGTAGATAGTCCTTGCAACCCTCCTGGTGCAAGACGGTATGTAGCACGAGTAATCAGGGTTGCCCCTGTCATGAGATCAAACTGAGATTCTGCCTAACAGTGGTGGAAGTAAATCTGTAAGCTCCCCGGGTAGCACACTGAGTGGAATCATGAACAAAATGTGGATCCTCGATCCTCTTTCCTTAGCTCAAACATTAGTAACGATTGCCAACATAGCGGGGTAGTCCTTCCGTAGACATTCCTGGCTTTCATTGCTGAAATGATACTAACCTTTACACCACACTGAAGCTTCAGGACAGACGACGATTCGCCACTAGAGAGAGGGATACTCAAATTTTTCCCTCATAAGGTATATCCGCACAACATTTGGACAATCAAACCATACTAACTACTACATTGCAACCATCAGGGGTAGCAGAAGGAAGGTCGATGTCGAACACCTGTCCCCCAAGGTCGAGTTTGCATCCCAGCGAACATATAAGGCTTCAATTGACTTGCATCAGCCGACTTCACAACAGGTTCGGTTTCAAGAATCATCAGGGTTAAACAGAACAGTGACAAAGTGATTAGTTACCAAGAACGTGTAGGCCACCATGTTGTTATAATCCTGGCGTCGCCCACGCCCATCCTAAAAGCCCTTCCACGAGTATCACATCCAGTGTCGTTGCCACTGCTACTAGAACTCCCAAAACTGTCATTGTTCCATGGGTTGTTTGTGACAACTCGAATTTCCGACATTCTTTATTCGCATTTAATGCACGTTGACTTTGACTGTTTAGTTGATTGACTTGACTGACTTGTAACTGTGCACTTGTGTTATAATAAACTATTGTGTTTGCATGGTTATGTGTGATTGTATAACATGTATACTGTTTGAGAAACATAAACTAGTAAACCATAAATCAACTCCGATGAAACAGATATGTTTCGCCATATAGGACTCGACGAAACAGGGTGTTTCGCCGGCCCAGTTTCACCGAAGCCCAGTTCGGGCCCAACATGTTATTTTGAGTTTTAAAACGTGAAACAACATCAGTTTCACACTTTTATCATAACAACCGAAACCCTAGAGCTTCCTTCTCTCTGTGACGGCAAATACGTGTCCTCGGATCTCCCCGTAATCGATCTAGCTATTACCCCGTTCATCTCGGTTAGTGGCTTTATGATTCACGTTTCGCATAATCACATGTCTGTATACATATGTTAATCGAATAATGATGATTGAGTAATTATGATATGTTCTGCTATGAATAATTTAATGATTATACACGATCTGGATGCACTAAGATTTGTTAATACGATTTCATGTGCTAACTGTTATGAGGATTGATATATGATTCTAGGTTTTAGATAAGTGACAGTTTATTGATATTGATGAACTGATTGTGATGTTATGATGTATGCATGTGATATGTCTTAAAAAAAGGGCACTCATCAGATAAGGATCTACTCATGTTTTGCACGAGGGTTTGTCAGAGACATGTGATTTCTCATTGTGTGTGTTATTAACTAAAATCAATTAATATCACAAATGGGTGCCACTAATAAATTATTCGCATGACTAGTTATTACCGAACGATTATATGATGATAACTGTATGATCTTGGTATGATGTTGACGGTTGCTAGGGTTCTGCATGTAACTGTTTTTGACGTAACTGAGCTGATTGACGGAACAGAACTTTCGGCGAAACAGATTGTGTTTCAACGATAGTTGACGAAATGGAACTTTGTTTCGCCGAAGAGCGGTTGACGAAATAGAATTGTGTTTCGCCAAAGGATGATTGACGAAACAGAATGTGTTTCGCCAATCTGTGTTTCGCCGACCTGAATACCTTACACAGTAACCTGACTTAACTATGTTAGAAGTTAACTGAGATATTTAACTACTGTTAAGTATGAGACATTACTTATATGACTAAGAATACGTGCAATGTGATACTCGGTGCTAATTGATGCGATGTTCACTGTCACACCCCCAAAATCCACACACGGAATACTACCGCTTGGAGGCGTGACATGACCAGGATCAAGCCACCAATCATATTGAACATAAGTATGTATATCAAAAGTCATTCATCAATACGATAGGTGTTTACAAAACCAAATATAAACAAGTGTGTAGCGGAAGCATTAAATGTAAAACCCAACATAAGTTTAAGTACAAAATGTTATAATGTTTAACAACACATTCACGATCCATGTCCACAACGACTGCGCCTCCCGTGCAAGCTCCAAAAGTACCTATGGTCCTGCAAGGCATGTAACAGAGAGTCAACAACTAGTTGAGCGAGTTCACAGTTGGTTATTTAGTTATAATGTTCATTTCGTAAATCGTATGTTCGATTAGTAATCATGTATCGTATGTAATAGCATCGCGGCCCTCAAGGCATGTTTGCGAAGATTAGTGGGGGTTTCCCATATGTTCACTAGACTAGTTATATTTGTATCGCGGCCCTCCAGGCATGTTTGCGAAGATTAAAGTATAGTTCGCGGCCATTCCAGGCATGTTTGCGAAGATTAGTTCTAGTATCGCGGCCGATCCCGGCATGTTTGCGAAGAGAAGTATATGTATCACTAGTCTAGTAGTATCTACCATTGACCTTCATCTCCCGAGGCCAATGGTATGTAATTCCGATAACTCTTAAGCATAAATAAGCAATTAATCAACCCATTCCCAACCCCGGGAATCCCATGCCTTGGTAGAAGTGTGAACTCACCTTGTTTGCTCGGTATGCTAAGTTAAGTGCTCACAATAAATCAGTCAAGTCCTACAGTGCACGTATATTCAATCAGTTCACATTGTTTGTAAAGTTTCACATTGAACTAGTGTCACGAATATATCACAGAGTGTTTGACAGTTCATATCATGCAACACATAACAGATAATTGCATCTATACATGTAACAGAGTTGACATCTCGCAAATCTAGCAAATTAACTGAGTGAATAAAGTTAACAGATTTCAGGAAATAATAGAATTAATCCACATCATTTGAAATAATAAACAAACAGAGTAAGTTAGTTAACCCAGTTAACAACTTATCAGAATTGTCATTTAACAGAGTTACTCAAACAATGAAGTTATCAACTTACATAATTAACATGGTTAAATAAACTAACTAAGTTATTCCAATGATTAGTTAAGCTAAATAACATAATTAATAACATTAATTATTAACAGTAGCTTGTTGCCAAACAAACCAAAAATGCCGAAATCACCCTAAGGCCGAAAACACTTCTGGCCGAAAACACACATGTTGCCGAAAACCCCCATTAGCCGAAATCACCTATGTTCGAAATCCCTTATGTCCGAAATCACTACCCTTGGCCGAAATCCAAATAGTGCCGAAAACCAAACACATGGGCCGAAATCCAAATAGTGCCGAAAACCACATAAGGTTGCCGAAAACCACATTGGGCCGAAATCAAACATGTGGGCCGAAATCACCTAAAGTGATTTCGTCCACTTTAAAGATGGTGGGGGTGTTTTCGTCCAGTAATCATCTTCTCCAACACTCTCTGGTTAAAAACCCAGCAACTAAAATCGCATTACAGTTACATGTTTAACCATTTACAAATCATTTAAATCAATCATTGCTATGTAATGTATAATTTGCCAACATCATATGATACTAGGACCCCGATTTAATCAGTTTATCATTCATTAAAATATACTCACTGTTAATCAAAATATCAAATATACAGTAGGTTCATAGATGATAATTATCTATCAAGCACACTATGATAAATCACATATTCACATATATTCATACATCATGATTAAACATCCAATAATCATACGATAAGCATCTTAAACAACTGAACATGAAAATTACTAACCAAGAATTAATCAGAGGTTTTTGCTTCAAGATGAGTTCTCTTTGTGGGTTTTCAGAGATAGAGAGAAAACAATGTGATAGGATAGTTTTGATAAGTGTGAAACTTCTCTGAGAAGTTTCATGAGATAAATATCTAAAATACTCCACTGGGCCAAGCCCATTGTGATTTCGTTGGTCATAGTGGACGAAAACACATTAAAGTGTTTTCACCACTTGGGTGATTTCATGATACTTGTTTTCATTTACTGTAAAGGTTCCATCTTTAATTGACATGTTAATTAATACAAACCTTAATAACACAAACTCACATATAATAAACATGGATTTCCAAGTACAAAATATTAATCGAAATACGATACAACGTATTACAAAGGTAAGCGTTGTGAAACAACGAGTCGTATTAACAAACAACTAATAAAAAAAAATTTTAACGTGCACTAAATGCGAAGATAGAATCTTGGAAACTCGAGTTGTCACATTCACTATGATTATACCTACGTGCCAACTTCGTGATTATAAACTGATTATGTATACGTGCATACTTTAGGACGTGATTGATTTACTGTGAGCACATACTTAGCATACCGAGCAAACCAAGGTGAGTTCACACAGCCAAGGCATGGGATTCCCGGGGTGGGAATGGGTTTGGATTATTTACTTGTACCTACCTAGTTTATGGAACTTAGTTATATGGTCCTCGGGAGAGGAAGGGTTATTGATAAGATACGGCTAGACTAGTGATACTAATAGAACTGATCTTCGCACACACGCCGGGGATTGGCCGCGATAATATGACTGATCTTCGCACACACGCCAGGGTTGGCCGCGATAATATGACTGATCTTCGCACACATGCCTGGGAAGGCCGCGAACTATACACTAAACTTCGCACACATGCCGGGTGGCCGCGATACAAATATACCTAGTGTAGAATACTTGGGAAGTTTTCCCCAATCATCGCACACATGCCTAGAGGGCCGCGATATGAACTAATATGATACATGACTAAATGAACGAATACAAGGCTTACTACACTATTACTATTATTGAACTATTAACTGTGAACTCGCTCAACTAGTTGTTGACTCTCTGCTGCATGCCTTGCAGGACCTTAGGTACATATGGAGCTTGCATAGGGAGGAGCAGGTCGTTGTGGGACATGGATCGATGATGCCATGTTAATTATCTAAACATTTGAATTTATGATTTACATTGGGTTTACATACTTATGCTTCCGCTATACACTTGTTGATGTTTGATTTGAAAACACCTTTCGTATTGATGAATGACTTTTATTATTTACAATTATGTTCAATATGATTGGTGGCTTGATCCTGGTCAGTCACGCCTCCAAGCGGTTATACTCCGCGTGTGGATTTTGGGGGGTGTGACAGATTGGTATCAGAGCCATTGGTTATAGAGAACTCGGTTTTAATAAGGGGAAAACGATTCTGTTAAAACCAGACTATAACCAGAACAGTGCTCAACGATCCACAACGACGCTTCGCTCCACGTGCAAGACTCAACATCATAGGTACTACTATTCATGTTACTTTACCTACTTGCTAGAATTACATAGAACTTTGCTCGTGGTATGCTTAGATTACAGAACCTACTATATGCTATTGCTTGAGAATACTTGTGTGCTCACTCTCTTCTGTCATCGCACTGTTTGCGAACCTATCTCACTCATGTTATCTTTACTATGAAGATCATGTCTGGACGTATCAACATGACACAAGCCCAGTTGACGGCTCTCATTAACGAAAAAGTTGCTGCGGCAGTTGCAGCCGCACAAGCAGGAGGTCAACCACCTATTTGCACTTTCAAGACATTCATGGACTGTCGTCTAACTACTTTCAGCGGCACTGAAGGAGCCGTAGGTCTTCTCCACTGGTTCGAGAAGCTAGAGTCTGTGTTCGAAATGTGTGAATGCCCTGAGGCACGCAGGGTGAAGTATGCTACTGGTACTCTCGAGGGTTTAGCCCTCACATGGTGGAAAGCTCAGGTACAGATACTGGGGTTGGTTGCTGCTAACGCCACCCCATGGAACAACTTTAAGGAAATGATCAAGGAGGAATACTGCAGTCGTGACGACATTCATAAACTGGAGGTCGAGTTCTTCAACCTCAAGATGACGGGGTCAAAGATTGAGGCGTTTACAAAGAGATCAAATGAGCTAGCATTACTGTGTCCTACTATGGTGGACCCTCCAGCTAAGCGTATTGAACTTTATCTCGGTGGTCTAGTGCCAGAGATCCAAAGTCATGTGACTTTAGCAAACCTCGCCACCTACCAGCAGGTTGTCCAGTTGGCTCACCGTCTCACGGATCAGGCGGTGGAGCAGAACAAGTTGCCTAAACGCATCAGTATTACTACCGCTACTACTTCAGTTACTCCTGCTACTCCCAGTGACAACAAGCGGAAATGGGAGGGGGATTCCAGCAAAGGTTCAGCTACCGTTCAGTCTCAAGCTCAGCAACGCAAGACCAATGATTATCAGGGTCCGAGTCAGCAGTCGTCTGGTGGACAGGGTGGATATCGGGGAATTCACCCACTATGTAATAGGTGCAACAGACATCACAGTGGACGGTGTCGCAAGGAACGTTGTCAGAGATGTTTCAAGCTAGGGCATGAAGCTAAAGACTGCAGGAGTGCGCGACCTGCAAATCAGAATCAGCAACTCCCACTACCAGCTCCACAGAACCAGCAACAACAGCCACAGCGTGGAAACCGGGGGTGTTTCCAGTGTGGGGCTGAAGGTCATTTCAAACGTGATTGCCCACAGTTAAACCAGAATCAGAATGACAACAACAACCAGGGCAATGGGAACAACAACAATGGGGGAAACAACAACAACAATGGTGCTAGGGGTCGTGCATTTGTGATTGGTCAGGCTGATGCAAGGAATGATCCTAATGTGATTATGGGTAAGTTTCTTCTCGACGACTTTTATGTTACTGTATTATTTGATTCGGGTGCGGATACCAGTTATATGTCTCTGAAAGTTAGTCAAATGCTTAAACGTGCACCAACACTTTTGAACACCAAACATGTCGTAGAGTTAGCTAACGGTAAAAGTTTAGAGGCCACACACATAGTTCAAGGTTGTAATCTTATCCTCGCTGGTCAGACTTTCTCTATAGATCTCATTCCTATAACTCTGAGTAGTTTCGACATTGTCATTGGTATGGATTGGTTATCCCAACAACAAGCAGAGATCCTATGCAAGGAGAAGATCATTCGTATTCCCCGTTCTGGTAAAGAACCTCTCGAAGTTCAAGGTGACAAGAGTGGTGTCGTGAGTGGCATCATTTCTTTCTTGAAGGCTCAGAAGTGTTTACGTAAGGGCCACACAGCTGTTTTAGCACTCGTTACCGATACATCGAAGAAAGAGAAAAAGATTGAGGATATTCCCGTAGTACGCGATTTTCCTCAAGTGTTTCCAGAAGAGTTACCTGGGTTACCGCCTCATCGTCAGGTCGAATTTCAGATCGAGCTCGCTCCAGGAGCAGCACCCATAGCTCGAGCACCTTATCGCTTAGCTCCAACCGAACTGGAAGAACTGTCTAAGCAACTGCAAGAACTCTTGGAAAAGGGTTTCATACGTCCTAGCTCTTCGCCCTGGGGAGCTCCAGTACTATTTGTAAAGAAGAAGGACGGTACCTTCCGCATGTGTATAGACTACCGCGAATTGAACAAGGTGACTGTGAAGAATCGCTATCCTCTTCCACGCATCGACGATTTATTCGACCAGTTGCAAGGGTCGAGCTATTACTCGAAGATTGATCTAAGGTCAGGGTATCATCAACTGAGAGTCCGGGATGAGGACGTCTCCAAAACAGCGTTCAGAACACGCTACGACCACTACGAGTTTTTGGTCATGCCTTTCGGGTTGACGAACGCGCCTGCGGTTTTCATGGATCTTATGAACAGGGTTTGCAAACCTTATCTCGACAAGTTCGTCATTGTTTTCATCGACGACATCCTGATCTACTCGAAGAGTCGGGAGGAACACGAGCAGCACTTACGACTTATTTTGGAACTTCTTCGAACGGAACAGCTATACGCTAAGTTTTCAAAATGCGACTTCTGGCTTCGTGAAGTCCACTTCTTAGGCCACGTGGTCAACAAGGATGGGATTCATGTTGATCCATCCAAGGTGGATTCGATCAAGAACTGGCCTGCACCTCGCACACTGACAGAAATACGCCAATTCTTGGGTTTGGCAGGTTATTACAGACGGTTCATTAAAGACTTCTCAAAGATTGCTCAGCCGCTTACACTACTGACACAAAAAGGTGTTGTTTATCGTTGGGGTAATACACAGGAAACAGCGTTTCAGCATTTAAAGGATAGACTCTGTAGCGCACCTATCCTCTCATTGCCCGAAGGCACGGACGATTTTGTAGTCTACTGCGATGCATCTATCCAGGGTCTTGGATGTGTGTTGATGCAGCGGGATAAAGTCATTGCTTATGCTTCGCGCCAACTTAAGATTCACGAACGGAATTACACAACGCACGATTTAGAGCTGGGAGCGGTTGTTTTTGCACTTAAGATATGGCGACACTACCTGTATGGCACCAAATGTGCTATCTACACTGACCACAGAAGCCTCGAACATATATTCAAACAGAAGGAACTGAATATGCGACAACGACGATGGGTCGAACTGCTAAACGACTACGAATGCTCAATCAGGTACCATCCAGGCAAAGCCAATGTTGTGGCTGACGCCCTCAGTCGAAAGGACACCGCGCCTAAGCGCGTGCGAGCTTTACAACTCACTATACAGTCTAGTCTTCCTTCCTAGATACGAAATGCTCAGGTAGAAGCATTGAAACCAGAAAACGTCAGGGCAGAAGCCCTACGTGGCTCAAGGCAATGCTTAGAACAGAAGGAAGATGGTGCTTATTACGTAACAGGACGCATCTGGGTCCCACTCTACGGTAACCTACGTGAGCTTGTAATGGATGAAGCTCATAAGTCTCGCTACTCGGTACATCCAGGTTCGGATAAAATGTACCACGATATCAAAACTACATACTGGTGGCCTAGCATGAAGGCCCACATAGCAACATACGTTAGCAAGTGCTTGACTTGTGCAAGAGTCAAAGCCGAATACCAGAAACCATCAGGTCCACTTCAACAACCTGAGATACCACAATGGAAATGGGAACAAATTTCCATGGATTTTGTTACTGGCTTACCTAGATCTCAGCGCGGAAATGATACTATTTGGGTGATCGTGGATCGACTCACAAAGTCTGCTCACTTCCTGGCCATTAAAGAAACAGACAAGTTCTCTACCTTAGCAGACATCTACTTAAAAGAAGTGGTTTCGAGGCACGGGGTGCCAACCTCTATCATCTCTGATCGTGACGCATGTTTTACTTCAGAACTGTGGCAAGCAATGCACAAATCTTTTGGCTCTCGTTTAGACATGAGCACAGCTTATCATCCACAGACGGATGGACAGTCTGAGCGCACGATTCAAACTCTAGAAGACATGCTTCGGGCGTGCGTAATCGACTTTGGCAATGGTTGGGAAAAACATCTGCCACTTGTGGAATTTTCGTATAACAACAGCTACCACACCAGCATTAAAGCTGCACCATTCGAGGCATTGTACGGGCGTAAATGCCGGTCACCTCTTTGTTGGGCAGAGGTGGGTGACAGTCAGATCACAGGTCCAGAAATGGTAGTTGATACTACTGAAAAGATTGCTCAAATACGACAACGCATGGCGGCAGCTCGTGACCGTCAGAAAGCATACGCCGATAAAGATAGAAAACTACTCGAATTCCAAGTTGGGGATCGAGCGCTACTCAAAGTTTCGCCCTGGAAGGGTGTGGTTCGTTTTGGCAAACGCGGCAAACTTAATCCACGATACGTCGGACCTTTCGAAGTTATTGAGAAGATAGACAGGGTGGCCTACAGATTGAACTTACCAGCTGAACTCAGTGCAGTTCACAACGTCTTTCACGTGTCGAATCTGAAGAAGTGTATGTCAGATGAGACCCACATAGTTCCCTTGAAGGAACTCACTATCGACGAGCGGTTGCATTTCGTCGAAGAACCAGTTGAAATCACGGACCGGGATGTTAAGGTCCTCAAGAACACGAGAATCCCTCTTGTACGAGTTCGTTGGAACTCCCGCCGCAGCCCAGAGTTCACCTGGGAGCGTGAAGATCAAATGGAACTCAAATATCCCCAGTTATTCGGAACCAATGCAACTACTACTGAGGCTGAAGCTACCACAGAATTTCGGGACGAAATTCCAAATCAACGGGGGGATGATGTGACACCCCAGGAAAACCAGTAATCTTCGCAAACCTGCTCGGGGAGCCGCGATACGATACAGGTAAACAACGTCACACCACTAGCTTCCTCAGTAACTGCATGCTAAATTTCGGGACGAAATTTCTTTCAAGTTGGGGATAATGTGACAACTCGAATTTCCGACATTCTTTATTCGCATTTAATGCACGTTGACTTTGACTGTTTAGTTGATTGACTTGACTGACTTGTAACTGTGCACTTGTGTTATAATAAACTATTGTGTTTGCATGGTTATGTGTGATTGTATACCATGTATACTGTTTGAGAAACATAAACTAGTAAACCATAAATCAACTCCGATGAAACAGATATGTTTCGCCATATAGGACTCGACGAAACAGGGTGTTTCGCTGGCCCAGTTTCACCGAAGCCCAGTTCGGGCCCAACATGTTATTTTGAGTTTTAAAACGTGAAACAACATCAGTTTCACACTTTTATCATAACAACCGAAACCCTAGAGCTTCCTTCTCTCTGTGACGGCAAATACGTGTCCTCGGATCTCCCCGTAATCGATCTAGCTATTACCTCGTTCATCTCGGTTAGTGGCTCTATGATTCACGTTTCGCATAATCACACGTCTGTATACATATGTTAATCGAATAATGATGATTGAGTAATTATGATATGTTCTGCTATGAATAATTTAATGATTATACACGATCTGGATGCACTAAGATTTGTTAATACGATTTCATGTGCTAACTGTTATGAGGATTGATATATGATTCTAGGTTTTAGATAAGTGACAGTTTATTGATATTGATGAACTGATTGTGATGTTATGATGTATGCATGTGATATGTCTTAAAAAAGGGCACTCATCAGATAAGGATCTACTCATGTTTTGCACGAGGGTTTGTCAGAGACATGTGATTTCTCATTGTGTGTGTTATTAACTAAAATCAATTAATATCACAAATGGGTGCCACTAATAAATTATTCGCATGACTAGTTATTACCGAACGATTATATGATGATAACTGTATGATCTTGGTATGATGTTGACGGCTGCTAGGGTTCTGCCTGTAACTGTTTTTGACGTAACTGAGCTGATTGACGGAACAGAACTTTCGGCGAAACAGATTGTGTTTCGCCAAGGATAGTTGACGAAATGGAACTTTGTTTCGCCGAAGAGCGGTTGACGAAATAGAATTGTGTTTCGCCAAAGGATGATTGACGAAACAGAATGTGTTTCGCCAATCTGTGTTTCGCCGACCTGAATACCTTACACAGTAACCTGACTTAACTATGTTAGAAGTTAACTGAGATATTTAACTACTGTTAAGTATGAGACATTACTTATATGACTAAGAATACGTGCAATGTGATACTCGGTGCTAATTGATGCGATGTTCACTATGATTATACCTACGTGCCAACTTCGTGATTATAAACTGATTATGTATACGTGCATACTTTAGGACGTGATTGATTTACTTTAGGACGGGAATGGGTTTGGATTATTTACTTGTACCTACCTAGTTTATGGAACTTAGTTATATGGTCCTCGGGAGAGGAAGGGTTATTGATAAGATACGGCTAGACTAGTGATACTAATAGAACTGATCTTCGCACACACGCCGGGGAATGGCCGCGATAATATGACTGATCTTCGCACACACGCCAGGGTTGGCCGCGATAATATGACTGATCTTCGCACACATGCCTGGGAAGGCCGCGAACTATACACTAAACTTCGCACACATGCCGGGTGGCCGCGATACAAATATACCTAGTCTAGAATACTTGGGAAGTTTTCCCCAATCATCGCACACATGCCTAGAGGGCCGCGATATGAACTAATATGATACATGACTAAATGAATGAATACAAGGCTTACTACACTATTACTATTACTGAACTATTAACTGTGAACTCGCTCAACTAGTTGTTGACTCTCTGCTGCATGCCTTGCAGGACCTTAGGTACATATGGAGCTTGCACAGGGGAGGAGCAGGTCGTTGTGGGACATGGATCGATGATGCCATGTTAATTATCTAAACATTTGAATTTATGATTTACATTGGGTTTACATACTTATGCTTCCGCTATACACTTGTTGATGTTTGATTTGAAAACACCTTTCGTATTGATGAATGACTTTTATTATTTACAATTATGTTCAATATGATTGGTGGCTTGATCCTGGTCAGTCACGCCTCCAAGCGGTGATACTCCGCGTGTGGATTTTGGGGGGTGTGACATTGTTGACGTCTTAACTTATCAACAGTCAATCCTCGTCAGTGTCACCTTCGTTTCCATGCTGTAGACTACGATTACGAGTTCTTTGATGTTGCCATGACTGTTGCTTCTAATGTTGTTGCCTGTAACGGTGTCCTGCGTCCTTTCACCAACAAGGTCCATCTTTTCACATTTTGTGCCACGTCCTAAGGCACTACTCATGGTACGGGCGGTTACACAGTCCGCTCTACAGTCAATCGTCATCGATTTTGTCCCGATTGGTTCGTAAGAGTCGACTCCCATGAGTCGCTGGCTGGGGTTAAGGATTCGATTGGAGTCAAATCGCTGTTGTTCGTTGTCGGTAACTAGGGTCGTTCAAATGCTGAAGTTGGTAAGGTACTACGTTTACCCTCTTGTCCATCATTCTTGCAAGTTGACTGAGTAATACTCGGTATGTCGCGAGAGTGTTGTAGAAGTGATTGCACTTCGGGATTTAAGACGTCAATACGTTAAGTTCCAGCAAACGAAGAAAAGTGAGAAAGGTATAGACCAATCATTGTCGTTGCAACATCCAACTCAAGGATGTTCGTACAAGCACCTAACATTCTACACAGTTCGCTAGGCGTTCAGGTACTCCTCGATAGCATCGAGTTTCGAAAGGATTCAGAGAGGAGTGAAAAGATCACGTTCAAGTAGGAGACAATCACTACCACGACTCCTATAGACTGTTGTATTTCACATCGATCAAATAACGGAACGGAACCCCTTTTTCACTTGTTAAGCCTCACTGGGACTCGCATGCACCCCACTTTATTATTATGTGTGCACCCACAATAATATTGTGATTTGCATGCTCATCTCAGCTCCTCCTAACTCATGTCAAATGGTTCCTCAACCTTGAGTAGCAAACAAAGAGCATCACGAAACGTAAGTCATGAATGTTTAGGGAGATACCACCCTATCAGTCACATAACACATGCAAGTAATACATGAATTCATTCTGTTGTGCTAAACGTGCAATCACATGCAATATCATATGTAAGTGTTCACTAGTTATGCGGTACAATGAGTATACGAGAGACGAACCTTGCAGTCTGGAGCTGAGTGTCATGGTCGTATTCATGTATTCAGAACTGTTCGGTTATAGTCTGGTTTTACAAAAACGTTTTAAAACCAAGTTCACTATAACCAGTGGCTCTGATACCAAACTGTCACACCCTCAAATTACCACCTAGGGAGTGTCCCTGTTAGGCGTGTGACCACTAGTAATGAGCCACCAATTACATTGAATCCATAAGCTTAAAATAAAGTTTCATCATTTAATAGTAATAAAATCCAAACATAAGTAATTCAAAAACCATCAAGTTCAGCGGAAGCGTTAACGTAACATAATGTAAATACTTTCCAAACAACCATAGTAAATAAATGTTTGATAGATAAACCCATTAATGCAACCATGACCACTCACGCCCTCCAGCCAGCAAGTTCCTCTTCCCAAGTACCTAACGACCTACGAGCATGTAACAAGTGTATCAGACAAAGCTGGCGAGTTCACAGTTTTAGAAAACGTTTGTTACCAGTTGTATGTAAAACAGTTCAATAACCAATGCAAGTAATATTGTTAATATCTCAATTCCGAACAAGACGGCTCCTGATGTACATGACTGCCCTTACCCACGTACTCCTATCCAGTACTGGGCCCGACTGGGTCATTAGTTCACATCCGTCCTATCTAGGAGCGGTGTGAGGGTGCCAAACCTAAGTAGCGCTACCAACTAATACCCGTTACCCTCCAGGTAACAACATAAGGGACTTACAAGAATGATAGGTGAGAATATTAACCAATATACCCGTTTTTACCCAAAAGACTTATCCCTCCACAGGATACCCACTGACTGTCCCCAACCACTGGGACGCATGCTCGAATGTAGTGAACTCACCTTTGGTTTGCTCGGTTAGATTAAATGCTCGTTAAACAGTTGATCAATCAAATCCTATCATGGTTACCAGAGACAGTTAGTTTTGTACACACAAAACACGTGTTCTTCGTACACATTACACAGGTTGCAACCAAGCAAAACACATATTATTACGCAGGTCTTAGCAAATGGTCGGGTCCTAGGTACATACACAACACAAGTTCATATCCAGAAATCAAGCAACACAGTTATCCGTATCAATATACAACAAGTAATCGAGTCACATGCCACATCACAAGTTCATGTTTCACACAACACATAGTAGTCAATTATTTATTTCAAGAGAATATGTGGTTAGCTCTGGTTTGTACGGTTCACCAGTCACGTTGGCCCAGACTCCGTGTATGGCCCAACATAATGTGCGACCTTTTATTAACATGCAATACATATATTACTCGGCCCATTATCTTATTATGCCCGAATGGACTGTGTGACACACCCCTCATCCCTTGATTGTCGTTTAATAACTATCTACCATAATTATTTCATCAATTCAAGAACCCCAACCATACAATGAAGTCATGTTTATCATACAACTAGTAGTAAAGATTCTCACATTATCAATCCTTCTTAATTCATAGTAAACATCATCGACAAGAGTTTTCAGATTAATCAAAACAACAAGTAGTTTATGGCATAATCATGTACATAACATCATTCGTTACATGGGTTTTGGACAATTGAGAATCAAACAAAGCAAAAGTGGCCGACAATTGATATATGCACACAATATCATTGGGCCGATGAAGTTAGTAGCTGCCATTTCATTTATTAGCACATGAAATCCTAATACACAATTCACAAATCTCAAACATGATTGGGCCGCACAATAGAAATAGGCTGACACTAATCGGATCCATTCACGTGATCCGTTGGGTATCAATGACTTTATGTAAAGTGAAGGTTTGAATATTGCCAAGAGACAAAGGAGATTGATTTACATGAAATCCTGATCATCATCTTTAATATTTATCAAGATTGAAACAACATGGGCCGCCACTTTCTCTACATTCAAGGTTATCAAACATAGCACCCACTTATCTTCACATGCATTGGACCGATTTCATTTTCACAACTTTTACTATCAGATTATTATCATTTAAATAGTTTTTGTTTCATATTTACAAGTATTGATCGATGGCAATTATCAGGTGAATCCATATTCAATTACAATCGAATCAACATAATCATTCCACTATTATTCATTATCATGCAATTCAAAATCACTAACAGAACATCAACAACTTCTAACACATCAACACATAATCCTACCCACTATTTATTAGATAACGTTCATGCAAATAATCACACGTGGTAACATGATCAATCATCACAAAGAAACTCAATCAACAAGGACGATAACTGACCGAGAGATGTACGCTGGGAGAGGAGATGACCAGGATCAAGGGGGGTCTCCAACTTGAGGAACTGCCGTCGCTCAAAAAGGAGGGAGGAGGAGAGCTAGGGTTTGTTATTTCTTGTATGAAGTATAATTAAACGAGGTTATGCGAGGCATCAATCATTTACGTGAGATGTTAACATACAAATGGGTTTGGGTCGGCTCGGTTTGGGCTTAAAATACATGGGCCGAACTTATTATAAGAGGGGTGTGGACTTAGGCCCAAGTGTACACGGACCAAAAGTGTGCGAGAGTAATTGGGGTGTGCGACCCGACATAGGGTGTGGTTAATAATCGTATTTACTCATTCATAACAGTCAAGCATAGCAGACACCTTTATTAGAGTTTCACATAACAAACACATAAACACATAATTGCACATCTGACATAACGTTAATAGAGGTAACACACACAAACGTAAAGAACCTTGGAACTCCGAGTTGTCACAATGTAGATTGACGATATTGTTGTCCACTTAAACTCAATTTAAAAACTTTCAAAATGCTTACCGATACGTTAAGGTATATTAATATAGCACTAAATTCTTATGGACCCCACGATCTCAGCATATCCCCTCATCATGCAATACACTAACTCAAGTAATGCCTTTAAACTTTTATCAACTGTGATTTGTGCGAAAAACAAAGCAGAATGTTTAAACATTAACAATCAGGTCGATACTTCCGTATACGCAGAGAAAGTCCAATGTTTAAACAAAATAAGAAAAATAAAACAAGTTGAAGTTGTTTAGGCTTTAACCACCAGGTCGATACTTCCGTATACGCAGAGGAGGTCCAAAGCTTAAACGAAACACCAAAGAAAATAAAGCAGAACGTTTAGGCAACAACATCCAGGTCGATACTCATGTATACGCAGAGGATGTCCGATGCTTAAACAAAATAAAGAAATAAAACAAGTTTAAGTCTTTGCAAAATGAAATGCACAATCACAGCGACTTTTCAGCAAAGTTGTGAAAGTTCACAAACTTAACCATTTTTATGTCTTTCGACAATCAGCGATTACTGAGTAGGCACACAGTCAAGAAGGACAAAACTAAGTACTATGCTTTCGACCATGTTTCCCACTAGAACTAGGCTTTTTCATTTAAGTGGTTTAGGCTTTATTTTGTAAGAAAAAGAAAGAGTTAATAAATGAAATACAAAGAAACTCAGAAAATATAAGTTTGGTTGAGTTTCTTGAATTAATCAAAAGGATTAGAAAAGGAACACAGAAGACGGAGAAAGAAGGAATGACAAAGAATGAAGAATCAAAGAAGGATGAAACTTCAAAATGTGAAGTTGGGTGCTCTAAATGTGATAAATTTGAAGCTGACAATGTTAAACTCTTGAAGGATACGGAAAGTTTGACATTGGAAGTCAAAAAGATGAAGGATGAGAAACAATTTGACGATAAACAGATTCTTGTGTTGCAAGAAAATTGTGGGAAGCTGAAATCTGAAAATGTTAAACTGTCAAGTGATTTGAACAGTTTGACATTAGAAAACAAAGTTTTTCAAGATAAAATCAATAGTTTTGAAAATGAAAAAGTAAAAATTGAAAAAGAATTTCAAAGTCAAATAAAGATTCTTGAAGATGGGAGATCTGTTTTTAGCAAGAACAATATTGAAAAGCAAAAGGTAATAAACTCCCATCGTCAGACGATTATTCGACTTGAAAAAGAAGCTGAATGTGATAGAAAGAAAATCAAAGAGTTAGAGAAGAAATTGAAAGGTTTTGTGAAACCAGATTATCCATGTCCAAAACCGATCAATTCTGTTCCAATAAGTGACAATGTCACAAATTTTGACAAAGTGAAAATTGAAGATTGTGATGATAAATCTGATGATGAAAAGGAAAAAGAAGAAAAAAGAAAAACATTTTTGAAATTGAATGAAATGTTTAAAAATACTGTTTTACATTCTACTGAGAAAGGTGAATGCTCAACGCAAAAACCTGTAAAGAAGAATGTGGAATAGAGACAAAACGATAAAAAATCGAAAAATTTTCAAAAAGAAAATAAAAGCTCATCAGATCAATCATCCAATCACAATAAAAAATCACAAAAATTTAAAAATCAAAACTTACAAAAAGTTGGTAATATGTGGTGCAGGTTTGACCACAGTGCTCAAATGCCAAATCAAGGATACAAGAGGAGACATGAGTACCACAAGGCAAATCAATGCTTTGATCTAAGTGTGTGGTATGAAGACGGTGTGTGGTATGAAAGTAGTGAGAGGTATGATAACAGAGTGTGTTACACTTGTGGCTATCAAGGACACATTGCTGTTAACTGCCAAATTCAGAGATTTGAAACAAGAAGGTGCTATGAATGCCAGATCAGAGGTCATATTGTCAGAGATTGCCCAATGAGATCAAAAGGAAGATCGAGGGCTGAATCTCAGAAAATGGGAAAGAAATCAGTCAGTGTCAAGCCCAAAGAACAGAAAGTTCAAGAACCAAAAGTTCAAGAACAGAAAGTTCACGAACCGAAAGTGAAGCTTTCACAGGGGCAGAAAGACAGACTGAGGAAGAAGAGAAAGAAGGCAAGAGAATACTTGGAGAAAATTTTGTCCTCGGATAAAACTGGTAATCCGAGAAAAAGTTCTGATGAATTGCTTTCTTCAACTGAAAAGGCAAGCAAAACGAATTCATCAGATACAAATCTAAGGACAAACGGGAAAGAGAAAAGGAAGTTAAAGAAAGAAAAATTAACTAAGCAAAATGATAACCAATCAAAGAAAGTTAATTTTTTCAGACAAAATCTTGATCAAGGTTTTCGAATATAAAAGAGACCATGAAAGTTTATTCATTTCACAGGCTAATAAATTTGGAAAACCTAGATCTAGTAAGAGTTGGGTACCAATGAAGGTTGGCGATGAATTTGTTTCTAAGAAAACAAAAGAGCCATCTTCTGGCAATGAATTTGTTTCTTCAAAAACAAAGGAGCCACGTGTTGGCAATGAATCTGACTTTTCAAAGTCAGACAAGCCATGTTGAGGCAATGATTGTGGTTTGTCAAAACCAGAAGAGCTATCTGTTGAGGTAAAAACTGTCAAACCCAAGGCTGGTCAGGCTTGGGTAGATCTTTTCAAATGAAAAACCTGACTTGCCGGAACTCCCTGGTTGGTAAGTGTGGAGTAGGAATCGGCATCTTTCTTGAGAAATTCACAGGTTGGTAACTGTGATATTTCGAATTACAAAAGATTCATCAAGGACATTAAGTTGTACTTGATTTATCTTTCCGACAAGTGGTTAAAGGAAAACAATGTGATGAAAGAACCCCGAGTTTGTGAAAAGAGATACAAAGCTTATTTTCCGGAAAAACCATTTTGATTAATACAAACTTAAGTGTTTTGAAATCTAAATGGGAAAATAGTTTGTTTTCAGGGGGAGTTCTAATTGTTTATGCCGAGTGAATGGCGAATTGAAGCGATTCGATATCAGTTTGTCACTTTATTTGTACAGTTTGTTTTCAGATTTTCCCAGAAAATCAAAATTGAAACATATTTTGATTTTAGGGGGAGAAATATTTTTAAAAAAAAATTAGAAAATTTGAAAATGCCAAAAACATTGAAAAAGCAAAAATGAGTTTTGTTGTGAAAAGAGGAAATGATAGTAAATCAGTGGACTATCACAGCATGCTAAAGAAATGTAATGTCAAAAGTGATAAACGGTCTCACTGATGATGTGTCAGTAGGTTTTTGCACATTTAGTAGATTGTGACGAGATATAAATCTAAATTCAAACTTGCTTATATCGTGGGTAACATCTCTCGGTGGGTAACCCCCGAAATCTCGTTTGAAAGATTCCTTTTTCTGATATACTAGGTCTTTATACTCAGTGATATCTGGGGTATTATTCCGGGACTTCTACTGAATGGAAGTTCTGACCTAGTCCTTGAATAATACTTTCCGCAAATGCTTGAAACATAGCATCACCCTTAGCATAAATGATAAGACAATAAAATTGCTTAGCAATGCTGTTGTAAAAAAGATCCTCTAAAGGGGACACACCCAAAAGTTGAGTCATGATCTCTCTGCTGAACGGTAGTTCTGACCTGAGCTCTCATGATTCTTCATAAATTATTAACCCCTTACAGATATCATTTGTGTCATAATTACCTGCAAGACTTAATATTGGGATTTGGATACGGGAGTATATTCTAAGGTGGGACACGCGATTAAGTTTAAGTATCTAAGACTTTAAACTCGTATCTCGAAGCAGTTGAAATTTGTGTGAAAATTTAAGTGGATCAGTATACTGACAATCTATGTGAATCGTTTAGAACTAAAAATGATTAAATCTTAACGGTGCTAGTGATTGGTCTCATAAACTGATATGATTCTTTTACACAAACTCACAAAAATATTGTTTGTATATATTTCTTTACTGCATTTCTTTAAATTCAAAATCCAAAAAGATTTTAGTGTGTTTTAGCATAAAGTTTTGAAAAATACAAAAAGATTTTCAACAACTGATGTTGGAGAGTTGATTTTCAAAATTCCAAGTGCTAAACTTGATGAACTAGAGGATTGGGAGAGTTTGTTTATAAACTTTGAATGTTATATACAAATGTTTTTGAAAGACTGTATGTTTAGTTAATCAAGGTCATTTACTTGAACTTGATGTTATTATTACAGATTGATGAATGTATGATTTCTACCAGTAAGTTTCTTAACACATTAAAGAGTTTCTCATCTTCGACGGCTCGGGATGGAGGTGGCGTAATGAGCCTTCTGGTTCGTTTTCGGTAAAGCAGGTTCGGGATGACATCGAGAAGGCGACGCACCAGGAGGTTAGTGACGGGTTCGTGTTCGGGTGGAATAATTGGGCCACCCCGAAAGCTAACTATTTATTATGGAGAGCTATGCTAGGGAAAATCGCATCTAAGGTTGGTCTTATCCACAGGGGTGTCATCCTCAATGACAGCCTTTGCCCTCGGTGCGGTATACACGACGAAACACCAGATCACATTTTTGTCACTTGCTTGTGGTCCCAATGCGTTTGGTGGAGTATTTTGACGTGGATTCGGGTTAAATTTGTTGATTCCAACAGCTTGAAAGAGCTAATTTTTTATATCCAACAGTGCCCGGGAGATAAAGTTTGGAAGAAAACTGTGTACATGATTGCTTCAGCGACAGTTTGGAGAATCTGGAAGGCTAGAAACGACAAACTCTTCGAAAACAAGTTTATCCCCATTAGTAAGTTAGTGGAACAAATTAAAGAGGAAGCTTATCTTTGGATGTGCAATCGCTCCAAGGGGAAATCGCCTAGCTGGGAGAACTGGAAGGTTTTTGATATATTAGCTTTGATGTAATTGGTTGTTTTTCTTTTGCGTTGTATTTCCAGTTTCTTGCTGGCCCTTTATATATATATATATATAAAGTGTGTTTGCTGTTCAAAAAAAAAAAGTTTCTTAAATCTAAATGATATAAATGTGTGAAACTTATGTTGTGGTAGAGTATATGCAGGTAACAAGAATCCCCATGGTAACAAAATGTTAAAGTTTGAACCGGAATTTAAGTCCTAGCTGATCGAGAGGGGGAGTCTGCGAAAGGGAGAGTCAGAATTCTAGATAAACAGTCAAAGGGGAGATTGAAGATGGAGATAGTTTGAGTTTCTGAACCTGTGAAGAGGAGCTGTACAATGACAAAATTTGGAAAGAGACAAAGACTAAAGATTCGACGCCAAAGACTTCGTCAACATCCAAGGGGGGGTCTGTTGGTGCATTGAATGTCTGTTATCTACGTCTTATCGAGTCTTATGTCTAGATAGGTTTAATGAGTGAGCAATTGTGTTGAAATTAGGGTTTAAACATGTTTTAAGTATCCTGTCTGTTTGAAATGGTCCTGTCCGTTTGAGGATGTCATGACCGTTTGAAGAGGGTTTAGTTTGAAGAGGGTCTAGTTTGAGGAGTGTCCCGTTTGAAGAAGGCTGTGTCACCTTCAAACGGGAGGGTCACTACTATAAATAGGAGATGTGTATGCTCATTTCAAACGGACAAGGTCTTGGTGTAGGTGTCGAAACTCTGTCAAAATCTACTCAGAAACAATTTCAAAGCTTGTAATCAGTAATAGAAAGAAGTTAAAAGGATCCGAGCTATTTATGACTTCGTTTACGTTGATTCCGCCTTCGTATTTGAAGATGAACTGCCTTAACTGACTTTTAGGGTCACCGAACACGGCCCAACAAGAAACTCAGAAAATATAAGACTCGACTTAAAACTGATCGAAAATGTCCATACCGTTTGAAACTGTTCGCGAAATGCTGACATCATCTCGTTTGAACTGAACCATCCCGTTTGAAACTAACACTTCAAGTTTGAAACTGGCTTCAAGTTTGAAAGTGGTTCCCGTTTGAAAGTGTCTAAAAGTTTGAAAGTGGTTCCCATTTGAAAGTGTCTAGAAGTTTGAAAGTGGTTCCCGTTTGAAAGTGACATCAAGTTTGAAAGTGACATCAAGTTTGAAAGTGGTTCTTGTTTTAAAGTGACATCAAGTTTGAAATTGACACTGTCCGTTTGAAATTGACTCCTGTTTTAGCATAAAGTTTTGAAAAATACAAAAAGATTTTCGACAACTGATGTTGGAGAATTGATTTTCAAAATTCCAAGTGCTAAACTTGATGAACTAGAGGATTGGGAGAGTTTGTTTATAAACTTTGAATGTTATATACAAATGTTTTTGAAAGACTGTATGTTTAGTTAATCAAGGTCATTTACTTGAACTTGATGTTGTTATTACAGATTGATGAATGTATAATTTCTACCAGTAAGTTTCTTAAATCTAAATGATATAAATGTGTGAAACTTATGTTGTGGTAGAGTATTTGCAGGTAACAAGAATCCCCATGGTAACAAAATGTTAAAGTTTGAACCAGAATTTAAGTCCTAGCTGATCGAGAGGGGGAGTCTGCGAAAGGGAGAGTCAGAATTCTGGATAAACAGTCAAAGGGGAGATTGAAGATGGGGATAGTTTGAGTTTCTGAACCTGTGAAGAGGAGCTGTACAATGACAAAATTTGGAAAGAGACAAAGACTAAAGACTCGACGCCAAAGACTTCGTCAACATCCAAGGGGGAGTCTGTTGGTGCATTGAATGTCTGTTATCTACGTCTTATCGAGTCTTATGTCTAGATAGGTTTAATGAGTGAGCAATTGTGTTGAAATTAGGGTTTAAACATGTTTTAAGTATCCTGTCCGTTTGAAATGGTCCTGTCCATTTGAGGATGTCATGACCGTTTGAAGAGGGTTTAGTTTGAAGAGGGTTTAGTTTGAAGAGTGTCCCGTTTAAAGAAGGCTGTGTCACCTTCAAACGGGAGGGTCACTACTATA
This sequence comes from Helianthus tuberosus, assembly GCA_030545235.1. Classification (NCBI taxonomy): domain Eukaryota; kingdom Viridiplantae; phylum Streptophyta; class Magnoliopsida; order Asterales; family Asteraceae; genus Helianthus; species Helianthus tuberosus. The sequence goes on along the minus strand of CM060426.1, from coordinate 42,469,190 downwards.
AATAGGAGATGTGTATGCTCATTTCAAACGGACAAGGTCTTGGTGTAGGTGTCGAAACTCTGTCAAAATCTACTCAGAAACACTTGTAAAGCTTGTAATCAGTAATAGAAAGCAATGGTGGAAAATTTGCATCATCCATTGTTAGACCAGAATTCTCAACTTTTACCTCAACAAATGGCTCCTCTGGTTTTAACGAACCAGAATCATTGCCTGAATGTGGCTTGTCTGACTTTGATGAGCCAGATTCATTGCCAACATGTAGCTCCTTTGTTTCCAAAAAACAAACTCATCGCCAGATTTGTTAATCTCTTGATTAACTGCCTTCTCTTTCTTTACTCTCTTTTCTGTCCTCAGATTTGTATCTGATGAATTCGTTTTGCTTGATTTGTCATTCTTTGGTGAGCAAGACGATTTATCAGAACTTTTATCTGTTTTACCAGTTGTATCCGAGGACAAAATCTTCTCTAGATACTCTCTGGCCTTCTTCCTCTTCTTCCTCAGTCTGTCTTTTTGCCCCTATGAAAGCTTCACTTTCTTTTCTTGAACTTTAGGTTCTTGAACCTTCTGTTCTTTGGGCTTGACATTGACTGGTTTCTTCACCTGCTTCTGAGATTCAGCCCTCGATCTTCTCATTGATCTCATTAAGCAATCTCTAGCAATATGGCCAATGATGTTGCAGTTAAAGCATCTCCTTGATTCAAATCTCCAACTCTGGCAGTTAACATCAATGTGTCCTTGATAGCCGCATCTGTAACACACTCTGTTATCGTACCAATCACCATTTTCAGTCCAAACATTTAGATCAAAGCACTGTTTGTCTTGGTGATAATCTTTCCTCCTCTTATTTGCTGGATTTGGCCTTTGAGCTCTGTGGTCCGACCTGCACCACTCATTACCAACAATTTTTGAATTTTCATTTTTTACTTTTTGTAATTTTTGATTGCGATTGGATGATTGATCTGATGAACTTTTATTTTCTTTTTGAACTTTTATTTTCTTTTTGAACATTTTTCAAAATTTTCTCTTTTTGTTTTTGTTCCACTTTCTTCTTCAAAGGTTTTTGCTTAGAGCATTCTCCCTTTTCAGTTGATTGTGGAACAGTTTCTTGAAACTTTTCTTTTAACTTCAAAAATAAATTCTTTTTCTTCATTTTTTCATTTTCATCATCAGATTTCTCATCACAATCTTCAACTTTGACTTTGTCAAAGTTTGTGACATCGTCACTTATTGGAACTGAATTAATAGGTTTTGGACAAGGAATAGTTGAAGTATTCACAAACACCTTCAACTTTTCTTCCCATTCCTTGATTTTCTTTTGAGCACACTCTGCTTCCTTTTCAAGTCGAATAATCTTTTCAAGATAAGAATTGATTGCAATTTGTTTTTCAAGATTGTTTTTACCAAACAAATCTTTCTCATCTTCTAAAATTTTTATTTGACTTTGAAAATCTTTCTCAATTTTTACTTTTTCATTTTCAAAATTTTTTTCATTTTCTTTCAAAATTTTGTTTTCTAATGTCAAACTGTCCAAACCACTCAACAGTTTGACATTTTCAGATTTCAACTTCTCAAAATTTTCCTGCAAAACAAGAATCTGTTTATCATCAAATTGCTTCTCATCTTTCAACTTCTTGATTTCCAATGTCAAACTTTCCGCATTCTTCAATAGTTTGCCATTGTCAGCCTTAAGTTTATCACATTTCGAGCAACCTGAGTCAGAACTTGAGGATTCAATCTTCACAGATTCTTCATTCTTTTGAACTTGCTATGTCTCCATTTTGTATGTTCCTGCACAAAAGATTTTAACGAAGTCAAGAGGATTCATATTCTCATCAATATAACAACCCCTCTTCATATTGTATTTCATCACATCTTTTGCACTAAGACACACACAGACTTTTTTGTTCATTTCAACAACCACATCCAAACTTATTTTCTCCAAATTATTTTCTAACCTATTCAACAACTCTTTCTTCTTACTTTTATTATCATACCAATGTGTTTTAAGTTTGCTAATGAACTCATATAGATGTAACTTTGAAAAATTAAAATTTCTTTTTAGATTTTCCAAAAAATCATCCCATACTACTGGTAATGCATCAGCAAACTTTGATACTTTTTCAGCATCCGACATTCTTATTTTATGATCTTTCAAATGATCAATTAAACAATCAAATCTCTTCTCCAAATCATCCAACTTTTCATCTTTCTTACACAGAAAACATTCGAACCGGTTAACCCAAACATTCTTGGACAAACCTTGATAATGACTACTGAAATACCCTCGATACCAATCATTTATCCTTTCAAGATCATTGTTTTCTTTTTCATCAAAGACCTCTGCCATTTCAAACAATCTGATTGGGCCGATCAATACAAATGGGTCGTCTAAAGATTTACTGTTTTAACTATTGATAATATCCAACAATCTCAAGTATCCAATGAATATGATTGGGCCGCAAAAATCCACTTATCCGACAAACAAACAATGAATTGTACTCAATTAAAATTGATCGATAATTGTGATTGGGCCGAAAAGTCTGTAGTGGGCTTCAGTAGTTCACGTGAATTGTCTTCTATATCTCGTGGCCGACAAAGTCTAGAAAGATCAACAGTCACATGCAATCAGTTTTCACAATTAATGATTCAATATTCAAAAATACTCAATGTTCGACAAGTTTTATCAAACCAAGCACGAGAACCGAAATGATAATATCACATGCACTGACACCCTCGTTTAATGTTTCACAAAAATCGATGTACTTTTCAAACAGTTCACACAACTCAATGCACTTTCGATAATATCACATGCACTGACACCCTCGTTTAATGTTTCACGCAAAACGATGAACTTTCAAACGGTAGCCGTGTTTCAGGTCAACGATACTTTCAAACGGACACATGCAATTTCAAACGGGAATGTGCTGATTTCAAACGGTCAGTCCAGTTTCAAACGAACAAGTGACAGTTTCAAACGGTCAGGTGCATATTTCAAGCGGTCACGGTCAATTTCAAATGGTAAGGTGCATTTTTCAAACGGTCAGTCAGACTTCGTTCAAACGGTCACCAATTTTCAAGTCATTTTTACCATTTTTACTTCGAGTTTTGATCTGATATTCTCAAGGGTATGTTAAAACACAATTACGCACACATTGTGAAAGTTTTATTTTTTCATTTTAACCGTGAAAAGTATCAATTTTGTGAAAGAAGGTGTAGAAAATCAGAATTTGCTAGCGAAAACGAGCTAAACGGTAAGAACTCTTCCTTCTGAGCTCTGATACCACATGTAGGATCGTGAAACGACCTAACGAGTCGATCAGAAGAGTGCTCAGACAGAATCAGAGGCGGAATTCATTGATTCGGTCTTCGTTTAGCTTGGATTCACTATTAAATGTCTCGTATATTAATCTCTGAACAATTTACAATCTAGAGACACCTCGACAGGGCTTCGCCGTCGAAAATCAGAAAGTTACAAATGATGAAAGTTTGAAGGGAATTTATAGGAGAACCCTGACCGTTTGAAGGTGGCATAAGACTCTTTAAACGGTCACCTCTTCAAACTGTTACCATCTCAAACGGTCACAACATATTCAAACGGTCAATATTCAATATTACATTTTCTTTCAAACAGAAACTTCTAATATGTCTTCATGCGTCCAAGTTATCATGATGATGTCACTTGTGATGTCATCTCTATGATGTCACTTGTGATGTCATGCCTATTTAGATCCGCAACGAACCCGAGACTCGATATAAGACGAAGTCGACAGATGTATGCACCAACATAAAGCAGAAAAAGTCATGTAAATCAATGTGCTAACATGCCAAGTAAACATGCATAGCAAAAAAAGATGTAATGTAAATTAATATGCTAGCATGCTAAGTAAACATACATAGCAAGACAAAATGAAATTTATGTACTAATAGTGTACTAATGAACATAGCAAGTATATGATATGAAAACATGGAAAGCACGAAAGTAACAAGTAGGCACATGTGTTTCACCCCAAAATGTTTGAAAAACAGTAAAAGAGGGGTCTATGTACTCACTTGAGATTTCTCAATAGACTTTAGATATCCACCAAGCAAAGCTAGAAGATTACAGATTCAAACGGCACCTAATATAGGTAACTACATTAATAAACGGACCTATTCGGAGGATCGGGTAGCATTAGGGTTCGTAAACCAAATGAGTGTAGGAACTCATGTAATATGGTTTAACAAAGCCTACATACTAAAACAAAACTTATCCTAAGTGCTTTTGACCCGTTACGACCCGTTTAGGTAGCTTATGCTACTTTAACGCGTCGTTCGCGTAAAACGCGTTCGGACCGCTTAACTAGTCCTATGACAAGTAAAATATGCCTTAACATGTCTAATATTGTTGCTAAATCAGTTTAGATGTCAAAAGTTATGTTACATATGCTTAAAATGAAATTTGGCGTAAAAAGGGCATTTCGGTAATTTACCTAAGGCATATATACTACCTATCATACAACTAACTAAACGTCGTGACCATAAGGTATAACCTCGGAAGGTTATTCCCTATTCAACTATGGTCACCTAATGTGTTTGGTCGGATCCTAATGATCGACCAAATGGGTCGGGTTCGAAAGCATAAGCGATTGATTAGATCGCTTACCCTTACGACCCTAGACAAGCACGAATCTAAAAGTGACGAGCTAAACATGCTAGAACATGTTTAGTTATGTTAGAAAACAGGTTTTGATATAAAAACAAACGGTTTTGATACCCTAGAGTAGTTTGGTTACAAAATACGCGAGAACACGCATTTTGCCCGAAACTACGACTCGTCACTGAGCCTAGATAACGTGGTAATCAGTAGGTATAGTCACTAGGGACTATAACCATCGTGATTACGATCACGTTATGATGTTCAAACGAACTTCGCATTGACGATAAACTGGTCAATGCAGCATTTGCCTTTCAAGCTAAAAACGCATAAAAAGAACGAAGGAACACTTACAAAGGGTCCCCGCAAGTTTGATTATCCAAGTATTTCTCAGGTATGAAGTGTTGCACACTTCAACTTAGAGAAAATCTCAGATATCAAGAGGGTTGCAAGTGAACTATGGAGGGGTATTTATAGTTTTCGTAGAACCGTTAGGATCGTTTCTTGAAAACCGAGATTCAATCCTAGCTGTACACATCAAGCCCATAGATTTACAAAACCAGGGGAGCCCCTAGAAATGCCCCAAAACCATGTGCAAGGTGCCCAACAGCTGGAACAAGCTGGAAACAACATTCTTCTAATCTGGGACCTGCTTACGGACCGCAAGGAGTAGGGGATACGGTCCGTAAGGACCCTCCAGGTCAGCAAACTTTGAAAAATGGCAGAACAGGCCCCTGTGCGCGTATCGTTGCGTTTTGGCAATTCTAACACCCGTCAAACCCATTTTTAAGCTCCCTAAGGATGTTAAAGTATGGGGAACATGAAACATGCTCATAAATATGTCGGATGTCGGTTCGCTTGGCCGTACGATTGCGTTGTTCGGTTAATTACGACGGAAGTCGTAACGGACGCAAAAACGATCCAAATTGCGCGACGAATGGATTTTTGACAAGCCAATCACTAAAACATAATATTTTAATGATTACATAAATTTTTCGATGTACGGATGTATTCAGTCGTAATTAAGCGAACATCGCGATCGTACGACCAAACGAACCAACATCCGGCATATTTTTGAGCATGTTTTATGTCCACAATGTTTAGGCATCATTTTAGGGCCTTAAAGTTGGCTTAACGGGCCTTAAACGTGTCGAAATGAGCCTTAAACACCAACAGGGACCAAAACTGTCAATTCAGCAAACTTGTTTCTGATCAGAGAAGCCCAGGCGGGCCGCGTAGCATTCTGGTGTCCTTTACGTGGGCCGCGAGGCCCCTTCAAATCAGATTAAATCTGTTTAACAGCTGTTAACAGCTGTTAAGCACCCAAAACTCAATCCCACTTGTTTGTTGCTGATCATGGGGGGGCAATATGATGCACATGGGGTTACCAACAAGTGTAGGGATGAGATTAAATAACGGATTACGAGAAACGATCCTAACGGTTTTCCATTTACTATAAATACCCCATGATCTCAACCCCAAAAACCCACACCTTTGAAATCTGAATTTGCTCTCTAAGTTGTTGTGTTTAACACTTCATACCTGAGAGTGTTCGGATTCAAAACTTCCGTTCTTGGACCCTTTGTAAGTGTTCCTTCGTTCTTTTTATTCTTTTAGCGTTAAAGTCAAACTTTGTTTGACTTTCTGCGTTGACCGGTTTATGGTCAATGCGAAGTTCGTTTGAACTTCATAACGTGAGCGTAATCACGATGGTTATAGTCCCTAGTGACTATATCTACTGATTACCACGTTATCTAGGCTCAGTGACGAGTCGTAGTTTCGGCCAAAATGCGTATTCTTGCGTATTTTGTAACCAAACTACTCTTTGGTATCAAAACCGTTTGTCTTGATACCAAACCTGTTTTCTAAACTTAGTTAAGCATGTTTTAACATGCTTAGCTCATCACTTTTAGTTTAGTGCTTATATAGGGTCGTAAGGTAAGCGATCTAAACAATCGCTTATACTTTCAAACCCGACCCGTTTGGTCGATCATTAGGATCCGACCAAACACATTAGGTGACCATAGTTCTATAGGGAATAACCTTCCGAGGTTATACCTTATGGTCACGACGTTTAGTTAGTTGTATGATAGGTAGTATATATGCCTTAGGTAAATTACCAAAATACCCTTTTTACGCCAAAATTCATTTTAAGCATATGTAACATAACTTTTGGTATCTAAACTGATTTGGCAACAATATTAGACATGTTAAGGCATATATTACTTGTCATAGGACTAGTTAAGCAGTCCGAACACGTTTCACGCGAACGATGCGTTAAAGTAGCTTAAGCTACCTAAACGGGTCATAATGGGTCGTAAGCACTTAGGTTAGGTTTCATTTTAGTATGTAGGCTTTGTTAAACCATATTACACGAGTCTCCATACTCGTTTGGTTTACGAACCCTCATTCTATCCAATCCTCCGATTTAGGTCCGGTATATTAACATAGTTACCTATATTAGGTGCCGTTAGATTTCCGTGATCTCTAGCATTGTTTGTGTAACATCTGTGCTTGTAATCATTGTGAACAGTTCAATTATCAATACAACAATGTTATTTGATCCCAATGTTTGTTTGATTGTGTTTTACATTTTTCATGTTTTGACTTTTATTCAATTTCAAACTCTATATCACTTTCTGGAGAGTTATACGCAAACTGGTGCGTAAACGTAATCAGTTTAACGCGACAAATACTTCGGAACATCAACATACATTTAACATACCTTAAATAACCTTTACATAACTTAGAAATAAGTTTTGAAGGCTTTGGTATGGCAAAAACAAAGTTAATTCGCTTACAGGGACTAAACTTGACAAACTGCTAAAGTATGTCAATTTGAACTGTAACAGACATTCCGGAACATGCCCATAAGTTAAACATACCATAAATATCCTTTACATAGCTTATAAATAGGCTTTGAGGGGTTCGGTATGCTAAAACAAACTTTTGGGTCATTCAGGGACTAAAACTGTCAAAAAGTGCACAAGTTTGCACTTTCGCGCATAACTCACGTTCTGAATACATCCGGACATCCAAAAATTTATGTAAGCACTAAAATATTTTATTTTAGTGTTTGGCTTAAGAAAAATCCATTCGTTGCGTCATTTGGATCGTTTTTCGCGCTTATGCGCATTCCGTCGTAATTAAGCGAACATCGCGATCGTACCGCCAAACGAACCGACATCGGAGATATTTTTGAGCATGTTTCTTGTCCACAATGTTTAGGCATCATTTTAGGGCCTTAACGTTGGCTTAACGGGCCTTAGAAGTGTCGGGAATGGCCTTAAACACGTGCAGGGACTGAAACTGTCAAAATGCAAACATAGTTCTGATCAGACAAGGCCAGGCGGCCCGCCTGAGTTTTGTCTGATCCTGAAGCGGGCCGCGTCAGCCTCTGCAGACCAGATTCAATGTTTAACAGCCTGTTTGCAGCTGTTTTGCACCCCCAATCCCAATTCCAAGTGTCAATTCCTTATGGTGGGTGGCAAATTTACCTACCATAACATTCCAACAAGTGTACGCATGAGATTCGAGCACGGTTTCCATGAAACGATCTTAACGGTTACCCGAATACTATAAATACCCCATGCCATCCATTGCTAAACCCACTAGAATTTTGATTTGAGAAACTCTAAGTTGAAACCATTGTTTCATACCTGAGATTCTTGGATCGAAATTAGCATTCGGGGACCCTTCGTAAGTATTCTTTCGTTCTTTTATTGCTTTTCGAGTTTTTTCGAGTCTGAAAGTCAAACTTTGTTTGACTTTCTGCGTTGACCAGTTTATGGTCAATGCGAAGTTCATTTGAACTTCGCAACGTGATTGTAATCACGATGGTTATAGTCCCTTGGGACTATGCCTACTGATTACCACGTTGTCTAGGGTCGTAGGTTAAGCGATCTAATAAATCGCTTATACCTTCGAGCCCGACCTATTTGGTCGATCATTAGGATCCGACCAAATACATTAGGTGACCATAGTAGGTAGGGATTAACCTTCCGAGGTGATACCCTATGGTCGCTTCGTTTGAATAGTTGTATGATAGGTAGTTTATATGCCTTAGGTAAATTACCAGAATACCCTTTTCATGTAAAATTGGTAATTAAGCATATGTAACCTAAACTTTTGTCACATAACTGATTATGTAACATGTTTAGGCATGCATATAACACTTGTCATAGGGCTGGTTAGACGTCTCAAGTGCGCTTTTGCGCGCACGACGCGTTAAAGTAGCATAAGCTACCTAAACGGGTCGTAATGGGTCGTAAACGATTATGTTAGGTTTCAATTAGTATGTAGGCTTTGTTAAACCATATTACACGAGTCTCCATACCCGTTTGGTTTACGAACCCTCATACTACCCGATCTTCCGATATAGGTCCGGTTTATTAACATAGTTACCTATATTAGGTGCCGTTTGATTCCGTGATCTCTAGCATTGCTTGGTGGTTATCTTAGGACTACTGAACAATCTCAAGTGAGTACATAGACCCCTCTTTTACTGTTTTCCAAACATTTTGGGGTGGAACACATGTGCCTACTTGTTACTTTCATGCTTTCCTGCTTTAACATCATATACCTGCTATGTTCGTTAGTACATTTTAGTACATTGTTTTACATTACATTTCATGCTATGTATGCCCATTGCGTGCACACTTAGTACATTGTTTTACATTACATTTCATGCTATGTATGTCCATTGGGTACATACTTAGTACATCGTTTCACATTACATTTCATGCTAGGTACGCCCATTGTGTGCATACTTAGTACAGTTGTTTTCATAACATGCTTACATTTTGGTATGACATTTGGTTTGTTTAACATGGAACAATACATTCATTAACATTGATCACGCCGTTCGTTAGTAGGTAGTGGTACCATAGGAATTGACAACTCCCGTTCCTGAAATCCTGGGTTTGTTTGGATTGGAAGGAATGACCGAATTCGATATACATAACTTAGATAAACCTTTAATTTGTTTAAGGGTTTATCGCCACAGTCTCAAGGCTTGGATGTATGCATTTTCACAATACCGCATAAATGTTTGTATCAGTATAGCATGCATTTGTTACACAAAATATAACTTTGATTTAAACTATGTTTTACTTCAATACCTTGTTTTTGTGCATTTTACATATGGTTTAGTTGATATATTTCACTTACCATACATGACATTTGGTTACACATTACATGATCTACATTGAACATAAACATTTTGACATTGATATACACATTTGGTGGTTTACATTGGACATAGACATTTTGATATGGTTTACACAATAACACTTGACAATTGATTTGTACATGAACAAGTTACATTGGTGGTTGTTTGGGTAAGTGATTTGAGTAACGAGGCGTGTGTAATATGATACAAACATGGTGGATACGCCGCTGGTACTTCCTATATATAAGTGTTTGTATAATATTACATATCGTAACGTTATTTAAATCATTTCAGTATAGACATATTACATTTTATACAAATAACATACTATTCTCAAGACATTGTTTTACAAAACAGTTTATTTTATACAACTCATTTTAAAAGTTATTCATTTAACCTTACATTTATTTATACATATCAACTGATCTTATCGTTTTTCAAATGATTTACAAGACAAAGCAAATTACAAGGTTCATGACTAAACATTTTCTTAAACTCAAGTCATGAATCCTATTTTCACAAAACCTATGTATCTCACAGGCATTTTTATGCTGACGTACCTATTTTCACATGTGTTTTCAGGAGCTTTTCCGTAAGATGTTGATCAGGACACTAGGGCGGACATGTGCCTTAGAGACTAAAAATGGAGATAGACTTGTTTAATTATGTTATAAACTCTTTTGATTCCTGTTTAAAACAATGTAACTCTTATGTTGATAAATAAAATACAACTTTGTATGCCATGGTTATGAAACAATTAATTCTGTTACAACACTCCCCGACGTTTTCCGCCACGTTTTGTATGTTACACCTGGTCGGGGTGTGACAGAAGAGTTGGTATCAGAGCCAATGGTTATAGGGAATTAGGTTATTAGTAATGCTTTGACCTAGACTATAACTTTTCTAGGACCCTAACACAAGTTATCTTGTGTTTAGATCTTAAAACATGTACATCACCTATCCTTAGGTGATTATCAAAACAAGAACCAAATGTTTCCGAAACAATTTTTTGAAAAACAATCATCTGTTTTTGGATGAATTATTACAAGGTTTTGAACCCTCTATTGTAAGGTTTTGAACCCTTCCAGTTTAACTAAATTTTTTGGCCTTGTGCCTTCAAATTTTTAAAATCTCGTCAACGTCTTGGGTTTTAAAGAATGTGAACACGTGCAAACTGGAAGAGTGAATGCCTGTATTCTGGGTTTTCTGTCTAGGCAAGCACTTCGTATATATCTCATCAGACGCGAGACCAGTTGTGCTTACCTGGGAATTCTTGGGATGAGTGTTCACTTATAGGCGAGCATGTCTTCGCGATACATTATTTTTGACCCATTTACTTTGATTAGTCACTGTGTGTCATTTGTTTGCTTGGTAATGCGGACGAATGACCACCGTCTTTGCTTTTGTTGATTTTGTTTCATCTCATTCTCTTCATCCAATCATCTCACCCATTTCCTTTCATGATTTCCTCTTTTAGAATGCCTCCTCGACGCGAGAACCAGATAGCGACTGCCGAACTGGTAGAAATTATTGCGCAGCAGATGGCTGCTCAATTCCCAAATCTCTTTGCTCAATGGAACCAAGCCAACAACAACAATGCTCCATGCAAATACAAGGATTTTAACTCGGCTAAACCACTCAAGTTTAGTGGTTCTGAAGGAGCGACTGGGCTTCTTCAATGGTTCGAGAGCATTGAGAATACTTTCCGCCACGTGCAGTGTCCGGATAATCGCAAGGTCGAGTTTTCTTCGAGTGTGTTTCAGAAGAGGGCTCTCACATGGTGGAACGGGGTTATGAGGGATCGTGGTGCTGAAGTTGCTCTAGCACAGACTTGGGCTGAACTTAGGGCTCTTATGATGAGGGAGTTCTGTCCTCGTCATGAACAGCGAGCGTTGGAGAAGGAGTTTGATGATTTGAAGCAAGATAGTGGTGAGCACAGGGCGTATACTGATAGGTTTGAGGAGTTGAGTCTGCTTTGCCCGACTATGGTTACCCTACTCGACAAGGCTATCGAAAGATACATCGACGGCCTACCTGACTCAGTACAAGACATCATTACTGGTAGTAACCCTGCCACACTCCGTCAGGCGATCGAGTTATCGGCGACATTGACTGAGTCACAGATTCGTAAGAATAAGCTGCACAGGAAGGGTGACAAGGGCAAGAAACAGTCGGCTGACAAGGAAGATAGCAAGAAAGGTCAAAACAAGAATGGAAAGAATTCTGGTTCTTCGAGAGGGTCAAGGAAGCGTAAGGCTTCCCAAAATTTTGCTGTCACTGCTCAAGCTAACCAGGCAGCTCCCAACCAACCCGCACAGCCTCCGGCAAAGAAGCCTTATTCAGGAAATGCACCTTTGTGCAATAGATGCAACAGTCACCATCAGCTGCAACATCAGTGCCGTTTCTGTACTAACTGTGGGAAGTCAGGTCATCTTGCCGATGTTTGTCGGTTTGCTCAGAATCGCGCAGTTCAGAACCCGGCTCAACAAGTTGCTCAGCATCCTGCTCCGCAACAGGGTCAAGCTGCACGACCACCCTACCCACCGGGTGCTTGTTATAACTGTGGGGATCTGACCCACTACAGGAACCGGTGCCCAAGGCTAGCCAACCAGAACCAGAATCAAAATCAGAATCAGGCTCAGGCTCGAGGGCAAGTCTTCAACATGAATGCCCAAGAGGCGCAGGCAGACGATAATGTGGTGAACGGTACGTTCTTTATTAATAATCAGCCTGCATCTGTTCTTTTCGATTCTGGTGCTGATAAGAGTTTTGTGTCATTGTCTTTTGAGCCAATGCTTCGCGTGTCTAGAACGAAACTAGGAAAACCTTTGATAGTAGAAGTTGCTAGTGGTGAACCCATTGTTCTTGATTCTGTTCTTCGCAACTGCCAGTTGAACCTTAACGATCATCTTTTTCCTATCAACCTCACGCCTATGCAACTTGGAAGCTTCGACGTTATAGTGGGTATGGATTGGTTATCCAAGCATCACGCAGAAGTGGTTTGTTTCGAGAAGATCGTTCATGTGCCGCTTTCGACAGGCGAGATCCTACAGGTTCGTGGTGAGAAACCTGCCGGTGGTCTCAAGCTCATGTCTTGTTTTAAAGCTCGGAAGTATATGCGGAAGAACTATGTGGCTTTCTTAGCACATGTTACAGCAGATAAAGGCAAGGGTATGTCTATTTCAGATATTCCTGTCGTTCGGGATTATTCTGAAGTATTCCCTGAAGATTTACCTGGTTTGCCTCCAGCACGCCAAGTCGAGTTCCGTATTGATCTCGTACCTGGTGCAAATCCCGTTGCCAGAGCTCCATATCGTCTTGCACCGTCTGAGATGCAAGAGTTGTCTAAGCAGCTTCAGGAACTCTCTGACAAAGGTTTTATACGTCCTAGCTTTTCACCTTGGGGTGCTCCCGTTCTTTTTGTCAAGAAGAAGGATGGATCCTTTAGGATGTGTATCGATTATCGTGAGCTTAACAAGCTTACCATCAAGAATCGATATCCCCTACCTCGCATAGATGATCTCTTTGATCAGTTACAGGGCGCTTCTTATTTTTCGAAGATTGATCTTCGTTCGGGGTATCATCAACTTCGGGTGCATGAAGAAGACATTCCCAAGACAGCGTTCCGCACTCGGTATGGGCACTATGAATTCACAGTCATGTCATTCGGTTTGACTAATGCTCCTGCTGTTTTCATGGACTTAATGAATAGGGTCTGCAAACCTTATTTGGATCAGTTCGTCATTGTTTTTATTGACGACATCTTGATTTACTCTAAGACGCGAGCTGATCACGAGCAACATCTTCGTCTTACTCTGGAACTCCTAAAGAAAGAGCAACTTTTCGCCAAATTCTCCAAGTGTGAATTCTGGCTTAAAGAAGTTCAATTCTTAGGACATATCATCAACGAACAAGGTATTCATGTAGATCCCTCCAAGATCAGTGCGATTAAGGATTGGGATACGCCTACTACTCCTACTGAGGTTCGTTCTTTTCTTGGTCTAGCGGGTTATTACCGCCGCTTCATTGAGAACTTCTCAAAGATCGCAGTTCCTCAAATTGCTCTAACTCAGAAGAACAAACCCTTTGATTGGGGATTCAAACAAGAGGAAGCTTTTCAACACTTGAAGCAGAAGCTTTGCGACGCGCCTGTTCTGACTTTGCCTGAGGGCAATGATGATTTCGTTGTTTACTGTGATGCATCTAAATTGGGGCTTGGCTGTGTTCTGATGCAAAGGAACAAAGTCATAGCATACACATCGAGACAGTTGAAGATACATGAGAAAAACTACACCACTCATGATCTTGAGTTGGGTGCAGTTGTCTTTGCTCTTAAGATCTGGAGACACTATTTGTACGGTACAAAATGTGGTTTTCACAGACCACAAAAGTCTTCAGCATATCTTCAACCAGAAAGAACTCAAAATGAGGCAACGACGTTGGGTTGAGCTTTTAAACGACTATGACTGCGAAATTCGCTACCATCCTGGTAAGGCGAATGTCGTAGCTGATGCATTGAGTCGTAAGGAACGTACTAAGCTTCATTGTGTACATGTTCAATCTGTTATTCAAGCTCAATCCGATATCCAAGCACGCATTTCTCAGGCTCAACAATCTTGTGTTTCACAAGGTTTGATGGATAAGGAATTTCCTTATCACATAACACCTGATCTAGAACTGAAGGACAATGGATCATATTACTTCATGGACCGTTTGTAGGTCCCAAGCCAGGATGATCTTCGTACCTTGCTTATGGATGAAGCCCATAAGTCTCGTTATTCTATTCATCCGGGCTCAGATAAGATGTATAAGGATCTTCGTATTCAGTATTGGTGGCCTGGTATGAAGAAAGACATTGCCTTATACGTATCAAAATGCCTTACTTGTCTAAAGGTTAAGGCTGAACATCAGCGTCCTTCGGGTTTATTGGTGCAACCGGAGATCCCAGTTTGGAAATGGGAAAACATTACTATGGATCTTGTTACCAAACTTCCACGCACCAAGAAAGGTCATGATGCCATCTGGGTAGTCGTTGATCGTCTTACTAAGTCAGCACATTTCTTGCCAATCCGTGAGGATTTTCCTGCTGACAGACTTGCTAAAATCTATGTGGATGAAATTGTAGCCCGACATGGTGTTCCTTTGAACATCATTTCTGACAGAGATGCTCGTTTCACTTCTCATTTTTGGAGAACCATGCAATCTGCTATGGGGACCCAACTTAATCTGAGCACAGCTTATCATCCGCAAACGGATGGTCAATCTGAGAGAACAATCCAGACTCTGGAGGATATGCTTAGAGCTTGTGTGATCGATTTTGGTGGTAGTTGGGATTCACATCTTCAGCTGATTGAATTCTCCTACAACAACAGTTATCACACCAGCCTCAAAATGGCTCCTTTCGAAGCTCTCTATGGTCGAAAATGTCGTTCACCAGTCTGCTGGAATGAGATCGGTGAGGCCCAACTTACTGGACCTGCCCTCATTTTAGAAACAACTGACAAGATCAAGAAAGTACGTGATAACCTTCAGACAGCTAGAAGCCGTCAAAAGAGTTGCGCGGACCCAAAACGCAAGCCCTTGGAATTTCAAGTCGGTGATCGAGTATTACTTAAGGTCTCACCTTGGAAAGGTGTGATCAGATTTGGAAAAAAAAGGAAAACTTGCACCTAGATACGTTGGACCATTCAAGATCGTCGAAAGAATCGGTAAGGTAGCCTACAGACTTGAGTTACCTCCTGAACTTGGAAATGTTCATCCAACTTTTCACGTATCCAATCTCAAGAGGTGTTTAGCTGATGAGAACCTCCACATACCGCTTGACGAAATTCGTGTTGGCAAAACACTGAAATTTGTTGAGAAGCCAGTGGAAATCATGGAACGTGAAGTCAAGTGGCTCAAACGCAAGCGCATTCCTTTGGTCAAAGTTCGCTGGGAAGCTAAAAGTGGACCCAGTTTACTTGGGAACGCGAAGATCAAATGAAGGCGAAATATCCGCATCTTTTCCCACGAGTTTCCTCTAAATAAATTTCGGGACTAAATTTCCACAAGTAGGGGAGACTGTAACATCTGTGCTTGTAATCATTGTGAATAGTTCAATTATCAATAAAACAATTTTATTTGATCCCAATGTTTGTTTGGTTGTGTTTTACATTTTTCATGTTTTGACTTTTATTCAATTTCAAACTCTATATCACTTTCTGGAGAGTTATACGCAAACTGGTGCGTAAACGTAATCAGTTTAACACGAAAAATACTTCAGAACATCAACATACATTTAACATACCTTAAATAACCTTTACATAACTTAGAAATAAGTTTTGAAGGCTTTGGTATGGCAAAAACAAAGTTAATTCGCTTACAGGGACTAAACTTGACAAACTGCGAAAGTATGCCAATTTGAACTGTAACAGACATTCCGGAACATGCCCATAAGTTAAACATACCATAAATATCCTTTACATAGCTTATAAATAGGCTTTGAGGGGTTCGGTATGCTAAAACAAACTTTTGGGTCATTCAGGGACTAAATGTGTCAAAAAGTGCACAAGTTTGCACTTTCGCGCATAACTCACGTCCTGAATACATCCGGACATCCAAAAATTTATGTAAGCACTAAAATATTTTATTTTAGTGTTTGGCTTAAGAAAAATCCATTCGTTGCATCATTTGGATCGTTTTTCGCGCTTATGCGCATTCCATCGTAATTAAGCGAACATCGCGATCGTACGGCCAAACGAACCGACATCGGAGATATTTTTGAGCATGTTTCATGTCCACAATGTTTAGGCATCATTTTAGGGCCTTAACGTTGGCTTAACGGGCCTTAGAAGTGTCGGGAATGGCCTTAAACACGTGCAGGGACTGAAACTGTCAAAATGCAAACATAGTTCTGATTAGACAAGGCCAGGCGGCCCGCCTGAGTTTTGTCTGATCTTGAAGCGGGCCGCGTCAGCCTCTACAGACCAGATTCAATGTTTAACAGCCTGTTTGCAGCTGTTTTGCACCCCTAATCCCAATTCCAAGTGTCAATTCCTTATGGTGGGTGGCAAATTTACCTACCATAACATTCCAACAAGTGTACGCATGAGATTCGAGCACGGTTTCCATGAAACGATCTTAACGGTTACCCGAATACTATAAATACCCCATGCCATCCATTGCTAAACCCACTAGAATTTTTATTTGAGAAACTCTAAGTTGAAACCATTGTTTCATACCTGAGATTCTTGGATCGAAATTAGCATTCGGGGACCCTTCGTAAGTATTCTTTCGTTCTTTTATTGCTTTTCGAGTCTTTTCGAGTCTGAAAGTCATACTTTGTTTGACTTTCTGCGTTGACCAGTTTATGGTCAATGTGAAGTTCGTTTGAACTTCGCAACGTGATTGTAATCACGATGGTTATAGTCCCTTGGGACTATGCCTACTGATTACCATGTTGTCTAGGGTCGTAGGGTAAGCGATCTAATAAATCGCTTATACCTTCGAGCCCGACCTATTTGGTCGATCATTAGGATCCGACCAAATACATTAGGTGACCATAGTAGGTAGGGAATAACCTTCCGAGGTTATACCCTATGGTCGCTTCGTTTGAATAGTTGTATGATAGGTAGTTTATATGCCTTAGGTAAATTACCAGAATACCCTTTTCATGTAAAATTGGTAATTAAGCATATGTAACCTAAACTTTTGTCACATAACTGATTATGTAACATGTTTAGGCATGCATATAACACTTGTCATAGGGCTGGTTAGACGTCTCAAGTGCGCTTTTGCGCGCACGACGCGTTAAAGTAGCATAAGCTACCTAAACGGGTCGTAATGGGTCGTAAACGATTATGTTAGGTTTCAATTAGTATGTAGGCTTTGTTAAACTATATTACACGAGTCTCCATACCCGTTTGGTTTACGAACCCTCATACTACCCGATCTTCCGATATAGGTCCGGTTTATTAACATAGTTACCTATATTAGGTGCCGTTTGATTCCGTGATCTCTAGCATTGCTTGGTGGTTATCTTAGGACTACTGAACAATCTCAAGTGAGTACATAGACCCCTCTTTTACTGTTTTCCAAACATTTTGGGGTGGAACACATGTGCCTACTTGTTACTTTCATGCTTTCCTGCTTTAACATCATATACCTGCTATGTTCGTTAGTACATTTTAGTACATTGTTTTACATTACATTTCATGCTATGTATGTCCATTGCGTGCACACTTAGTACATTGTTTTACATTACATTTCATGCTATGTATGTCCATTGGGTACATACTTAGTACATCGTTTCACATTACATTTCATGCTAGGTACGCCCATTGTGTGCATACTTAGTACAGTTGTTTTCATAACATGCTTACATTTTGGTATGACATTTGGTTTGTTTAACATGGAACAATACATTCATTAACATTGATCACGCCGTTCGTTAGTTGGTAGTGGTACCATAGGAATTGACAACTCCCGTTCCTGAAATCCTGGGTTTGTTTGGATTGGAAGGAATGACCGAATTCGATATACATAACTTAGATAAACCTTTAATTTGTTTAAGGGTTTATCGCCACAGTCTCAAGGCTTGGATGTATGCATTTTCACAATACCGCATAAATGTTTGTATCAGTATAGCATGCATTTGTTACACAAAACATAACTTTGATTTAAACTATGTTTTACTTCAATACCTTGTTTTTGTGCATTTTACATATGGTTTAGTTGATATATTTCACTTACCATACATGACATTTGGTTACACATTACATGATCTACATTGAACATAAACATTTTGACATTGATATACACATTTGGTGGTTTACATTGGACATAGACATTTTGATATGGTTTACACAATAACACTTGACAATTGATTTGTATATGAACAAGTTACATTGGTGGTTGTTTGGGTAAGTGATTTGAGTAACGAGGCGTGTGTAATATGATACAAACATGGTGGATACGCCGCTGGTACTTCCTATATTTAAGTGTTTGTATAATATTACATATCGTAACGTTATTTAAATCATTTCAGTATAGACGTATTACATTTTATACAAATAACATACTATTCTCAAGACATTGTTTTACAAAACAGTTTATTTTATACAACTCATTTTAAAAGTTATTCATTTAACCTTACATTTATTTATACATATCAACTGATCTTATCGTTTTTCAAATGATTTACAAGACAAAGCAAATTACAAGGTTCATGACTAAACATTTTCTTAAACTCAAGTCATGAATCCTATTTTCACAAAACCTATGTATCTCACAGGCATTTTTATGCTGACGTACCTATTTTCACATGTGTTTTCAGGAGCTTTTCCGTAGGATGTTGATCAGGACACTAGGGCAGACCTGTGCCTTAGAGACTAAAAATGGAGATAGACTTGTTTAATTATGTTATAAACTCTTTTGATTCCTGTTTAAAACAATGTAACTCTTATGTTGATAAATAAAATACAACTTTGTATGCCATGGTTATGAAACAATTAATTATGTTACAACACTCCCCGACGTTTTCCGCCACGTTTTGTATGTTACACGTGGTCGGGGTGTGACAGTTTGGTTGTTACTCAAGGACTACTAAGCAATCTCAAGTGAGTACATAGACCCCTCTTTTACCGTTTTCAAACTGTTTTGGGGTGAAACACATGTGCCTACTTGTTACTTTCATGCTTTCCATGTTTTCACATCATATACTTGCTATGTTCATTAGTGCATTTATAGTACATGATTTACATTACATTATTTTGCTATGTATGTCCATTGTGTGCATACTTAGTACATCGTTTTACATTACATTTCATGCTATGTATGTCCATTGTGTGCATACTTAGTACATTGTTTTACATTACATTTTATGCTATGTATGTCCATTGTGTGCATACTTAGTACATTGTTATTCATCACATGCTTACATTTTGGTATGACATTTGGTTTGTTCAAATGGGACAATATACATTCATTAACATTGATCACGCCATTCGTTAGTAGGTAGTGGTACCATAGGAATTGACAACTCCCGTTCCTAACATCCTAGGTATGTTTGAATGGAAGGAATGACCGAATTCGATAAACATAACACAGATAAACCTTTAATTTGTTTAAAGGTCTATCACCACAGTCACAAGGCTTGAATGTATGCATTTTTACAATATCGCATAAATGTTTGTATTCAGTATAGCATGCATTTCCACAAAACATAACGTTGATTTAAACCACGTTTTACTTCAATACATTGCTTTGTGCATTTTTACCTATGGTTTAGTTGATACATATTTCACTTGCCATACATGACATTTTGGTTACACATTACATATTGACATTTGACATAGACATTTTGGCATTCATATACACATTTAGTGATTTACATTAGACATAGACATTTTGATATGGTTTACACAATAACACTTGACAATTGATTTATACATGAACAATTTACAATGATGGTTAGTTTGGGTAAGTGATTTGAGTAACGAGGCGTGTGTAATATGATACAAGCATGGTGGATACTCCGCTGGTACTTCCTATATATAAGTGTTTGTATGATATTACATGTCGTAGCGTTACTTAAATCATTCCAATATTTGACATATTACATTTTACATAAACAACATATTTTTTTTTACAAGACATTGTTTTACAAAACAGTTTATTTTATACAACTCATTCTACTTGATTATTTCATTAACCATACACTTTTCTTTTATATAATCTGACTTCTTATCGAGTTTTCATATGATTTATAAAAGAAAACACATAACGAGGTTCATGACTAATTTTTATTAAACCTTTCTTCTAAAACCCAAGTCATGAATCCTATTTTCACAAACCTATGTATCTCACAGGCATTTTTATGCTGACGTACCTATTTTCACATGTGTTTCAAGAGCAGGTGCATAGGTTTGATCAGGATACACTAGGGTGGACTCGGGCCTTAGTGACATAAAAGAAGCAAGATTAGTTTAGTTAATGTTGTGTACTTTGTTTCCTTCGATTAAAAGACAATGTAACTCGCTTGTTTGATAAATAAAATATAACTTTGTATGCCATGGTTGTGAAACAATAATTCTGTTACAACACTCCCCGACGTTTCCGCCACGTGTTTCTCGTTTTCCGTGGTCGGGGTGTGACAGAAAAGTTGGTATCAAAGCCAATGGTTATAGGGAATTAGGTTATTAGTAATGCTTTGACCTAGACTATAACCTTTCTAGGACCCCAACACAAGTTATCTTGTGTTTAGATCTTAAAACATGCACTTCACCTATCCTTAGGTGATAACCACAACGGGAACATCAAGTTCGAATCCGCTTTGAAAACTAATCATCTGTTCTAGGATGATTGATTACTAGGTTTTGAACCCACTTTAAATTTTCAAAATCTCGTCAAGGTTTTGGGTTTTAAATAATGTGAACACGTGCAAACTGGAAGGGTGAATGCCTGTACCCTGGGTTTTCTGTCTAAGGTAAGAGTGTTCGTACAAATCCACATAATCGGACCAGTCACTCTTACCTGGGAACTCTTGGGGTGAGTGTTCACTTATAGGCGAGCATGTCTTCGCGATACATTATTTTTCACCCATTTACTTTGATTAGTCACTGTGTGTCGTTTGTCTGCTTTGTGATGCGGACGAATGACCACCATCTTTGCTTTTGTTGATTTTGTTCCATCTCATCCTTTTCATTCAATCATCTCACTCGTTTCCTTTCATGTTTCCTCTTTTAGAATGCCTCCTCGACGCGAGAATCAGATAGCGAATGCCGAACTGGCAGAAATCATTGCGTAGCAAATGGCTGCTGCGTTCCAAAATCTTATTGCTCAATGGAACCAAGCCAACAACAACAATCATGCTCCATGCAATTTCAAGAGTTTTAACTCAGCTAAACCGCTCAAGTTTAGTGGTTCTGAGGGATCAACTGGGCTTCTTCAATGGTTCGAGAGCATTGAGAATACTTTCCGTCACGTTCAGTGTCCTGATAATCGCAAGGTCGAGTTTTCTTCGAGTGTATTTCAGAAGAGGGCTCTTACGTGGTGGAACGGGGTTATGAGAGACCGTGGTGCAGAAGTTGCTCTAGCACAAACATGGGCTGAACTTAGAGCTCTTATGATGAGGGAGTTTTGCCCTCGTCATGAGCTGCGAGCTCTAGAAAGGGAGTTTGATGATCTGAAACAGGATAGTGGCGAACATCGGGCGTATACTGATAGGTATGAGGAGCTGAGTTTGCTATGCCCAACGATGGTCACCCCACTCGACAAGGCTATCGAAAGGTACATCGATGGTCTACCTGACTCAGTACAAGACATCATTACTGGTAGTAACCCTACCACACTCCGTCAGGCGATCGAGTTAGCAGCGACTTTGACTGAGTCGCAGGTTCGAAAGGGAAAGCTGCATAAAAAGGGTGACAAAGGTAAGAAGCAGGCGTCTGACAAAGAGGATGGCAAGAATGGTAAGAACAAGAAGGGTAAGGAATCTGGTTCTTCGAAAGGGTCAAGGAAGCATAAGGCTTCCCAAAATTTTGCTGTCACTGCCCAAGTTAACCAGGCAGCTCCCAACCAACCCGCACAGCCTCCAGCGAAGAAGCGTTATGCAGGGAATGCACCTTTGTGCAATAGATGCAACAGTCACCATCAGCCGCAACTTCCGTGCCGTTTCTGTACTAACTGTGGGAAGTCAGGTCATCTTGCTGATGTTTGTCGGTTTGCTCAGAATCAGGCAGTTCAGAACCCGGCTCGACAAGTTGCTCAGCCTCCTGCTCAGCAACGGGGTCAAGCTGCACGACCACACTACGCACCAGGTTCTTGTTATAACTGTGGGGATCTGACCCACTACCGTAATCAATGCCCAAGATTGGTGAATGCGAATCCAAATCAGAATCAGGCTCAGGCTCGAGGTCGAGTCTTCAACATGAATGCACAAGAGGCACAAGCAGACAATGAAGTGGTGAACGGTACGTTCTTTATTAATAATCAGCATGCATTTGTTCTTTTTGATTCGGGTGCCGATAAGAGTTTTGTGTCATTATCTTTTGAGCCATTGCTTCGCATGTCTAGAATGAAACTAGGAAAACCCTTGACAGTAGAAGTTGCTAGTGGTGAACCCATTGTTCTTGATTCTGTTCTTCGCAACTGCCAGTTGAACCTTAACAACCATCTTTTTCCTATTGACCTCACGCCTATGCAACTTGGAAGCTTCGACGTTATTGTGGGTATGGATTGGTTAGCCAAGCATCGCGCAGAGGTAGTTTGTTTTGAGAAGATTGTTCGTGTGCCGCTTTCGACAGGCGAGATCCTACAGGTTCGTGGTGAGAAACCTGCTGGTGGTCTCAAACTCATGTCTTGTTTTGTTTTAAAGCTCGGAAGTATCTGCGAAAGAACTATGTGGCCTTTTTGGCACATGTTGTAGCAGACTAGGGCAAAGGTAAGTCTATTCAAGATATCCGTGTTGTTCAGGATTATCCTGATGTGTTTCCTGAAGAGTTACCTGGTCTACCCCCAGCACGCCAAGTCGAGTTCCGTATTGATCTCGTACCTGGTGCAAATCCCATTGCCAGATCTCCATATCGTCTGCACCATCTGAGATGCAAGAGTTGGCTAAGCAGCTTCAGGAACTCTCTAACAAAGGTTTTATCCGTCCTAGCTTTTCACCTTGGGGTGCTCCCGTTCTTTTTGTCAAGAAGAAGGATGGATCTTTTAGGATGTGTATCGATTATCGTGAGCTTAACAAGCTTACCATCAAGAATCGATATCCCCTACCTCGCATCGATGATCTCTTTGATCAGTTACAAGGTGCTTCTTATTTTTCGAAGATTGATCTGCGTTCTGGGTATCATCAACTTCGTGTGCATGAAGAAGACATTCCCAAGACAGCGTTCCGCACTCGTTATGGGCATTATGATTTCACAGTCATGCCATTCGGTTTGACTAATGCTCCTGCTGTTTTCATGGACTTAATGAATAGGGTCTGCAAGCCTTATTTAGATCAGTTCGTCATTGTTTTTATTGATGACATTTTGATATACTCTAAGACGCGAGCTAATCACGAGCAACATCTTCGTCTTACTCTGGAACTCCTAAAGAAAGAGCAACTTTTCGCCAAATTCTCCAAGTGTGAATTCTGGCTTAAAGAAGTTCAATTCTTAGGACATATTGTCAACGAACAAGGTATTCATGTAGATCCCTCCAAGATCAGTGCGATCAAGGATTGGGATACGCCTACTATTCCTACTGAAGTTCGTTATTTTCTTGGTCTTGCGGGTTATTATCGCCGCTTCATTGAAAACTTCTCGAAGATTGCAGTTCCTCTAACTGCTCTAACTCAGAAGAACAAGCCCTTTGATTTGGGATTCAAACAAGAGGAAGCTTTTCAAAACTTGAAGCAGAAGCTTTGTGACGCGCCTATTCTGACTTTGCCTGAGGGCAATGATGATTTCGTCGTTTATTGCGATGCATCTAAATTAGGTCTTGGCTGTGTTCTGATGCAAAGGAACAAAGTCATAGCCTACGCATCCAGGCAATTGAAGGTACATGAGAAGAACTACACCACTCATGATCTTGAGTTGGGTGCAGTTGTCTTCGCTCTTAAGATCTAGAGACACTATTTGTACGGTACAAAATGTGTGGTTTTCACAGACCACAAAAGTCTCCAGCATATCTTCAATCAGAAAGAACTCAACATGAGGCAACGACGTTGGGTTGAGCTTCTAAACGACTATGACTGCGAAATTCGCTACCATCCTGTTAAGGCGAATGTCGTAGCCGATGCTTTGAGTCGTAAGGAACGTACTAAGCTTCATTGTGTTCGTGTTCAATCTGATATTCAAGCTCAATCTGATATCCAAGCCCGCATTTCTTAGGCTCAACACACTTGTGTTTCACAAGGTTTGATGGATAAGGAATTTCCCTATCACATAACCCCTGATCTGGAACTGAAGGACAATGGATCGTATTACTTCATGGACCATTTGTGGGTCCCAAGCCAAGATAACCTTCGCACCTTGCTTATGGATGAAGCCCATAAGTCTCGTTATTCTATTCATCCTGGCTCAGATAAGATGTATAAGGATCTTCGTATTCAGTATTGGTGGCCTGGTATGAAGAAAGACATTGCCTTATATGTATCAAAATGCCTTACTTGTCTTAAGGTTAAGGCTGAACATCAACGTCCTTCTGGTTTATTGGTGCAACCAGAGATCCCAGTTTGGAAATGGGAAAACATTACTATGGATCTCATTACCAAACTTCCGCGCACAAAGAAAGGTCATGATGCCATCTGGGTAGTTGTTGATCGTCTTACTAAGTCATCGCATTTCTTGCCAATCCGTGAGGATTTTTCTGCTGACAAACTTGCAAAAATCTATGTGGATGAAATTGTAGCTCGACATGGTGTTCCTTTGAACATCATTTCTGACAGAGATGCCCGCTTCACTTCTCATTTTTGGAGAACCATGCAATCTGCTATGGGGACCCAACTTAATCTGAGCACAGCTTATCATCCGCAAACAGATGGTCAATCTGAAAGAACAATCCAGACTCTGGAGGATATGCTTAGAGCTTGCGTGATCGATTTTGGTGGTGTCACACCCCGAAATTATCAGAGCTGGCGTGACTGGACTGGTATCTTCATTGCACAGCGGAAGCAAATAAGCATAGACTTCTAGAAACTGAACGCCTGCTAAGTACTCGAATCTCCAATGGTTCTCCTATTCCAACCGTGCCTTGTATTAGAAATGCAACCTGAGAAAGAACATGCGAGAAAAATCAACATAATGTTGAGCGAGTTCATAGTTTGTTCGTAAAAGATTTGAGATAAATCTTTTGAGTTGTGAAAGGTTTGAAATAAATCTTTGATATTGTGAAAGATTTGAAATAAATCTTTGGAATAACCGGTTTTTGAAATAGTATTGAGAAAATGAATTTAAAAATCATTTTCTTGCCAAGTTATATAGAAACGTTGTGTTTGTAACACGTTATGTTCATAAAACCATGTATTTGTAAAGCCGTGTATTGGTAATGTTCGCAAAGCTGTCAATGCCCACCCTGACTTTGACCCGCATAATCTTATGCCTTAAATTTTGTAGAAAACATGGTATTTAATTTGTATGAACAAGTATGTTTCGTACGTATAAAATCCCTGGTATGTAGCAAATAAGGGGACTTGTGATCACCAATGGTTTGCAAGGCCACTGATATATGTGAAGTGCAAATAGGGAGACTCAAACCTAGCAGATTTATGCCACGGCGTTAGTATGTGGACAAAGTCACCCCGAGGTCCGTTTCTAGTTTGGCCTGGGGCTGGGCTCGCTACACCCAGATAGATCTACCGCTCCTGTCCCTCGGTCCCGACATGAGGACTAATGGCCTCATATGCTCCTACCCACTCACATGATCGGAATAAAACACCTCCTTACGCTAACCATACCGTGTATAAAATAAATCCCTGGTCACCCTGACCAGATTTCCTGGTTACCCTAACCCAATCCCCGGTCACCCTGGCCGAATATCATTC
This sequence comes from Helianthus tuberosus, assembly GCA_030545235.1. Lineage (NCBI taxonomy): Eukaryota > Viridiplantae > Streptophyta > Magnoliopsida > Asterales > Asteraceae > Helianthus > Helianthus tuberosus. The sequence goes on along the minus strand of CM060426.1, from coordinate 42,442,880 downwards.
ACATTTCGAACAAGCATTTGTTTTTGTAAAAACCGGTATGTTTAGTATAAACCTTTCGTAAATCATTTGTGTTCCTCGAAATCCCTTTCGTAATATGATTTAGAAATACGAGTTTTGCGTTAGTTCAAAACTTTGTATGTTTTTGCAAAACGTGCATGTCTTTCCACCCCGAAAACATTTACAAAAATGTAAACAGTAAAAAGTGGGGGTTATGAACTCACCTGAATATTCCTGTGCAAAGCTAGCTAATTACGACTTTGCGATGTCGTTTCCAAGACTTGACTTGCTAGCGTGCATTCTACAATATTCCTAACATGGAATATCTAATAAGTTTCTAAATAAACGTAGTAACTAACTACGTGTCACCGAGCTCTACCGAATCGTTAATCGAACGATTCAACGGTAAGTTGTTAACTTAATGGAAAAGATTAAGTTATACGTGTTAAGTCTCGTTTAATGTCAGTAGCAATTTAATAAGTCTTGAAAAAGAGACTTAGTTTCCGAGAGACTTAAAATGAATAAATATTTATATAAAAATATAAATATATCGTCGTGAGTTTGTTAGCCGTCTCGAGTAGTCGTACGTGTATAAAAGAATATTTCTACGAAAATATCATATAACAAACTCGTATCATATATCGTGTTTCGTATGAAAATAATATATAATAACCTTTATTATATATATCACGTCTTGTGTATATTTGCCGAAAATATACGTATATACCGTCTAGGCGTATAAAATAGATACGAAGAGTTATATTTATTTCATAAAGAAATCGTCGAGTTGTTTTGTTTGAAAATAAATATAAACCATATTTATTTTTGTAAAAGTATACGAGTTGACGACGTTCGAAATAAATATATCATTATATTTATTTGTAAAAGCGTTTGGAATTATCAAGGTTTGAAGTATTATAAACTCGAATTCCTTTAAGCATCGTTTTTGAGATATAATACGTGTAGTGTTTAAGGGTTTTTCTCGAAAAACGGGCAGAGTTTCCTCTATTTTTGGACGCCCCGACAACACAAGTTGTCGCTTTATTTTCAAAAATTCAACACAATTTAATCAAGATTCAACTATGTGCAAACTTGTCAAATATATAACGAATGTAATTTATAATTAGTCGGTTTCGAGAGCTCGTTATCACGTGATACGTTAAAAGTATAAAACACGAAATAGTAACGCCGTTAAAATCTTTACCACTTCTTCGAGTCGAAAGTCGAGCTGACCGAGTCAACTCGCTGAGTTGACTGAGTTTGACTGAGTTGACTCGGTTTGACCGAGTCAACTGAAACCGAAACCGAGCCGTCTGAACGAACCGCTTGACCCGAACCGAACCATCTGAGCTGACTCGCTGCTGTTGACCGAGTTGACTCGGTTGAGTTGACCGAGTCAACTTGCTGAGTTAACCGAGTCAACTGAGTTGACTCGCTGAGTTGACTCGCTGAGTTGACTGAATCGTATACAAAACTGACCCGAACCTTCCTGTTGACTGAGCCGGATGAGCTGAACCAAAACTCGAACCCGCTGACCCGGAACCCGAACCGAAACCCGAACAGAACTGGACCGAGACCTGCCTGAACCGAGCACCCGAACATGAATGGAATTGAATCGTGTCATATAACCACCTTCACCCGGGATACACGTCGGGCCGAGACAAGGACCGCTGGGTAAAGGTACCGACCACCGGAAAAAGTGGACCGACCGGCGGTCCGAGACACCTACCGCCGTTCACCACCACCATCGGTCCTTTCTCCCTCCTCGCCGCCTCTCTCTCTCTCTGGCTCCTCTCTCTCTCTTACTTCTCGATCCTGTTCTCTCTCCGTTTCTCTGAGCTCATCGCCGTCGTAAGCCATCGCCGGCCGTCACTCACCACCACCGATGGTGGTGGTTGTCGTTTCATCTGCCGAAGAGGAGGGTGTGGGGTGAAGCAAGAGGTTGGTGAGGATGTGCTGCTACAAACGGAAGTGGGAGAGGGAGCTCAGAAAGTGTGATAGGGTGTTTGGCTTAAGATAGTTGTTGTCTGCAATTATATTCGAGAGAGAGAGGCAGGGTTCTTTTTGTATGAGTATTGTTGTGAGTGTGAAAGGGTTTAGGTGATAGTCTTTATTTATAGAGTGAAGAGTTTTTATTTTCCTTTGAGTAATCAAATTGCACTTAGGTTAGATACTTTATTCTTTGAATCAAGATCCCATGAAGAGATTGTAGAGATATCGAGAATCTTGTTTAGATTTGTAGGATCTTAATAAGATTTTGTACATATTTACTAAGATTTTTAGAGATCTTACAAAGATTTGTTAAGATTCGCCAAGATCTTGTATTATGTGCAGGTTTAGGCTTGTGGCTTTTGGGCTTGGGCCCAGGGCCCTCAAGCTCAATCCTCGTGTTTAAGCGGCCCGTAATTCCTACGAGACCTGTTGACAAAAACCGAACCCCGTTATACAAAAATACGGTCGGTAGTCGTTGTAGTCGCGTTCGCGCGTTGATAACGGTAATAATCGTGAAAAATTATATCGTTGCCATCCTTAATCCGTTTTTCGATCCGGTTCCGACTGTAGTCACTAAAATTTTAATTACGAAGCTAAAACATATCGTAAAAATTTAATATTTGACGGCGTTGTCAGTATTTTGCACGGTATCAGTTCGTTGTCGTTTGATGTTCCGCAGGTTCCACGCGAATCTTCACACGCGTACTGTAAAGTCGGATAAACGTTCCGAGGCACTCCAAAGGCCTAATTAAGTTAATTCGTGCTGTAAACACCATTATTTGTTGCGTTAATTACTTGTAAATTACGTAATTAGGAGCCGTAAATTACGGGTTGTCACATTCTCCCCCTGTTACAGGAATTTCGTCCTCGAAATTTAGACTATGTCATCCCCTCAGAATTGTGTTATTCGCAGGTAAGTCCGAATAATAACAAAGTGAATGACCGCGTAGTCGAACAAGACTTATTCGAATCATGTGAATTCAAGGGCATTCCTTCACAATAGGAATCCCAACAGTTTAAAAGAATTTGTGTCTCAGTAATTGATGTCAAAAGGAAACGAGACGTAATGAGACAGTCATCAGTGCGACTAAGTTAACAAGGATCCAACAATGAACAGGAACTTCGACCAATCGAATTCCATATTAACGTTTATAACATGTGAATGAGTTCTAGAAGCAATAACATCCACTAGATGAACTTAGAATCGACAATTTCAAATGTAATAGTTTGCATGAAACGCTCGACCATGATCAGCACAAGCTGCAAGTTATACCGACGCCACAAGGTGTCGTATTGAATGGAACAATTCAATAATAGGGGTGGTCGAACAAGTATCACCTGTGTTTCGCATGAAACGTCCAATCATGATTAGCCCAAGCTACAAGTTTGTACTGACACCACAAGGTGTCGTAGTGTTTCAAATAAGTCAATAATAGCGGTGATCAAACAAATCCACCGTGTTTGAAGTCAATTGAAAGCGTAGTAAAGTAAATATGAATGTTTGTTCCAAACAAACATCAAAGAATTTTCAATTGAAGATGGAACGTCAATGAGACAATGTTTTCGATCGAAGGTGAAGAAGCAATGAATGTCGCAAGGCATTCAATCGATGTTGAAAGAACTGTTATGAGGTACACCGGAATATGAAATGAATTGGTGTACCATTGTCTTAACACACTATTGTATCAAGACTGCTTTGATATAATAAACCGGATTGGAAAACAATCAATAAATAAATATTTAGATTCGTGCATAAGATGCGTAAACGAGTTCAGCGCAAGCTTCAAATTAATGAAAATCACCATCACATGGTGTCGAAATCAACAGACAATTTAAAGGAGTCGAATACCAAACAAGTTTACCACGACTCGGAACAAATGAAGTGTTCGTTAAAAATTGATTTGAATATGATGCTCCCAATACATCATATGGTGTTTCGAATCGAATAAGTGTAATGAGCAAGTTCAAACAATTGAACTTGGTTTTAGCGAAATCCGACAATAGATATATGTATCGATAAGAAAACTTTTGGCATGGTCACAACGAAAAACCATGTATGTAACTTGTAAAGCAATGATCGTAATACAATGACCATTAAGAGGAGTAGAGATACGAAAATCTACTCAGTAAGTGTGAAATTCGAAATTTCAATAAAAGAAATTTGAGGACTTTACCTGGGGTTTCGTGTGATGTCCGATTGTTAGGTGACATTACCATGGAATGTCGAACATAGCGTATTCGTCGTAAGTTAGGTGGGGGGGGGGGGGAGGGGAAATGCGGAGACAATCGTCTTCTCCCTGGCGTGATTCGTGTCGTTGCAGGATCGCGTGACAAGTTGTCGTTTCCTGATCGTTAGTTCTCCTGCTGACAGGAATCTAGCGTCGTCGTTAAATTGCGTCATCGTTCCTTCTCAAAGGCCTCGCCTCGATAATCGTATTTCAACCTCCATTGATGTATAGCTTAAGTTTCACGTATACCTGCGCACTAGCGTTGCGTGCCGCGTAGAAGGCGATGTACCCCGACATCCGTTGACGTAAGGATGGAGTTGCATGTATTCTTATGCACTCGTTTTGTTATGCGTAGGCTGCCTGCTCGGGAAGTTAAAATATTATAGGCAATATGGAATATAGTGTGTGCCCGAGTTAATATTCGCGGTTCCTACGTGATGACCTTTAATAAACACATGCACAAATAATCAATCATATAACCGAATGCACATGTTAGTCACCAATAAGCAATCAAGTAATTCTCCTAGTCCCACTAGCCTCCCAGCCTCTCAGACTGCTCTTCCTAGTCCCACTAGCCTCCCAGCCTCTCAGACTGCTCTTCCTAGTCCCACTAGCCTCCCAGCCTCCCAGACTGCTCTTCCTAGTCCCACTAGCCTCCCAGCCTCCCAGACTGCTCTTCCTAGTCCCACTAGACTATCCTCCCAGCCTCTCAGACTGATCCAGCCACCCGACTGAATTCCCTTTTCCGAAGGTCTTAATTGCATGTTTCCTAAACTCTCAGAGTGTTGTGTACTGTATGTAATCGTTTCATGTACCGTGTGTAAAACATCACAATAGCGTATGTTTGAAAACGAAATTTTGACTGTTTGTTTTTCGGCAACGGTTGGAGACCATATTCGAGTACTAGGCGTTCTGTGTGTATTCAACGTCTTAATAGTCTAAGTTCCCAGAGGAAAGTGAGGTTAGAGCCTAGGTATCACAACAGAAACCTAATTCGCTGTAACCTATAGCTCTGATACCAATCTGTCACACCCCGAAATTATCAGAGCTGGCGTGACTGGACTGGTATCTTCATTGCACAGCGGAAGCAAATAAGCATAGACTTCTAGAAACTGAACGCCTGCTAAGTACTCGAATCTCCAATGGTTCTCCTATTCCAACCGTGCCTTGTATTAGAAATGCAACCTGAGAAAGAACATGCGAGAAAAATCAACATAATGTTGAGCGAGTTCATAGTTTGTTCGTAAAAGATTTGAGATAAATCTTTTGAGTTGTGAAAGGTTTGAAATAAATCTTTGATATTGTGAAAGATTTGAAATAAATCTTTGGAATAACCGGTTTTTGAAATAGTATTGAGAAAATGAATTTAAAAATCATTTTCTTGCCAAGTTATATAGAAACGTTGTGTTTGTAACACGTTATGTTCATAAAACCATGTATTTGTAAAGCCGTGTATTTGTAATGTTCGCAAAGCTGTCAATGCCCACCCTGACTTTGACCCGCATAATCTTATGCCTTAAATTTTGTAGAAAACATGGTATTTAATTTGTATGAACAAGTATGTTTCGTACGTATAAAATCCCTGGTATGTAGCAAATAAGGGGACTTGTGATCACCAATGGTTTGCAAGGCCACTGATATATGTGAAGTGCAAATAGGGAGACTCAAACCTAGCAGATTTATGCCACGGCGTTAGTATGTGGACAAAGTCACCCCGAGGTCCGTTTCTAGTTTGGCCTGGGGCTGGGCTCGCTACACCCAGATAGATCTACCGCTCCTGTCCCTCGGTCCCGACATGAGGACTAATGGCCTCATATGCTCCTACCCACTCACATGATCGGAATAAAACACCTCCTTACGCTAACCATACCGTGTATAAAATAAATCCCTGGTCACCCTGACCAGATTTCCTGGTTACCCTAACCCAATCCCCGGTCACCCTGGCCGAATATCATTCACATTTCGAACAAGCATTTGTTTTTGTAAAAACCGGTATGTTTAGTATAAACCTTTCGTAAATCATTTGTGTTCCTCGAAATCCCTTTCGTAATATGATTTAGAAATACGAGTTTTGCGTTAGTTCAAAACTTTGTATGTTTTTGCAAAACGTGCATGTCTTTCCACCCCGAAAACATTTACAAAAATGTAAACAGTAAAAAGTGGGGGTTATGAACTCACCTGAATATTCCTGTGCAAAGCTAGCTAATTACGACTTTGCGATGTCGTTTCCAAGACTTGACTTGCTAGCGTGCATTCTACAATATTCCTAACATGGAATATCTAATAAGTTTCTAAATAAACGTAGTAACTAACTACGTGTCACCGAGCTCTACCGAATCGTTAATCGAACGATTCAACGGTAAGTTGTTAACTTAATGGAAAAGATTAAGTTATACGTGTTAAGTCTCGTTTAATGTCAGTAGCAATTTAATAAGTCTTGAAAAAGAGACTTAGTTTCCGAGAGACTTAAAATGAATAAATATTTATATAAAAATATAAATATATCGTCGTGAGTTTGTTAGCCGTCTCGAGTAGTCGTACGTGTATAAAAGAATATTTCTACGAAAATATCATATAACAAACTCGTATCATATATCGTGTTTCGTATGAAAATAATATATAATAACCTTTATTATATATATCACGTCTTGTGTATATTTGCCGAAAATATACGTATATACCGTCTAGGCGTATAAAATAGATACGAAGAGTTATATTTATTTCATAAAGAAATCGTCGAGTTGTTTTGTTTGAAAATAAATATAAACCATATTTATTTTTGTAAAAGTATACGAGTTGACGACGTTCGAAATAAATATATCATTATATTTATTTGTAAAAGCGTTTGGAATTATCAAGGTTTGAAGTATTATAAACTCGAATTCCTTTAAGCATCGTTTTTGAGATATAATACGTGTAGTGTTTAAGGGTTTTTCTCGAAAAACGGGCAGAGTTTCCTCTATTTTTGGACGCCCCGACAACACAAGTTGTCGCTTTATTTTCAAAAATTCAACACAATTTAATCAAGATTCAACTATGTGCAAACTTGTCAAATATATAACGAATGTAATTTATAATTAGTCGGTTTCGAGAGCTCGTTATCACGTGATACGTTAAAAGTATAAAACACGAAATAGTAACGCCGTTAAAATCTTTACCACTTCTTCGAGTCGAAAGTCGAGCTGACCGAGTCAACTCGCTGAGTTGACTGAGTTTGACTGAGTTGACTCGGTTTGACCGAGTCAACTGAAACCGAAACCGAGCCGTCTGAACGAACCGCTTGACCCGAACCGAACCATCTGAGCTGACTCGCTGCTGTTGACCGAGTTGACTCGGTTGAGTTGACCGAGTCAACTTGCTGAGTTAACCGAGTCAACTGAGTTGACTCGCTGAGTTGACTCGCTGAGTTGACTGAATCGTATACAAAACTGACCCGAACCTTCCTGTTGACTGAGCCGGATGAGCTGAACCAAAACTCGAACCCGCTGACCCGGAACCCGAACCGAAACCCGAACAGAACTGGACCGAGACCTGCCTGAACCGAGCACCCGAACATGAATGGAATTGAATCGTGTCATATAACCACCTTCACCCGGGATACACGTCGGGCCGAGACAAGGACCGCTGGGTAAAGGTACCGACCACCGGAAAAAGTGGACCGACCGGCGGTCCGAGACACCTACCGCCGTTCACCACCACCATCGGTCCTTTCTCCCTCCTCGCCGCCTCTCTCTCTCTCTGGCTCCTCTCTCTCTCTTACTTCTCGATCCTGTTCTCTCTCCGTTTCTCTGAGCTCATCGCCGTCGTAAGCCATCGCCGGCCGTCACTCACCACCACCGATGGTGGTGGTTGTCGTTTCATCTGCCGAAGAGGAGGGTGTGGGGTGAAGCAAGAGGTTGGTGAGGATGTGCTGCTACAAACGGAAGTGGGAGAGGGAGCTCAGAAAGTGTGATAGGGTGTTTGGCTTAAGATAGTTGTTGTCTGCAATTATATTCGAGAGAGAGAGGCAGGGTTCTTTTTGTATGAGTATTGTTGTGAGTGTGAAAGGGTTTAGGTGATAGTCTTTATTTATAGAGTGAAGAGTTTTTATTTTCCTTTGAGTAATCAAATTGCACTTAGGTTAGATACTTTATTCTTTGAATCAAGATCCCATGAAGAGATTGTAGAGATATCGAGAATCTTGTTTAGATTTGTAGGATCTTAATAAGATTTTGTACATATTTACTAAGATTTTTAGAGATCTTACAAAGATTTGTTAAGATTCGCCAAGATCTTGTATTATGTGCAGGTTTAGGCTTGTGGCTTTTGGGCTTGGGCCCAGGGCCCTCAAGCTCAATCCTCGTGTTTAAGCGGCCCGTAATTCCTACGAGACCTGTTGACAAAAACCGAACCCCGTTATACAAAAATACGGTCGGTAGTCGTTGTAGTCGCGTTCGCGCGTTGATAACGGTAATAATCGTGAAAAATTATATCGTTGCCATCCTTAATCCGTTTTTCGATCCGGTTCCGACTGTAGTCACTAAAATTTTAATTACGAAGCTAAAACATATCGTAAAAATTTAATATTTGACGGCGTTGTCAGTATTTTGCACGGTATCAGTTCGTTGTCGTTTGATGTTCCGCAGGTTCCACGCGAATCTTCACACGCGTACTGTAAAGTCGGATAAACGTTCCGAGGCACTCCAAAGGCCTAATTAAGTTAATTCGTGCTGTAAACACCATTATTTGTTGCGTTAATTACTTGTAAATTACGTAATTAGGAGCCGTAAATTACGGGTTGTCACAGGTGGTAGTTGGGATTCACATCTTCCGTGAATTGAATTCTCCTACAACAACAGTTATCACTCCAGCATCAACATGGCTCCTTTCGAGGCTCTCTATGTTCGAAAATGTCATTCACCAGTCTGCTGGAATGAGATCGGTGAGGCTCAGCTTACTAGACCTGCCCTCATTTTAGAGACAACTGATAAGGTTAAGAAAGTTCGTGATAACCTTCAGACAGCCAGATGCCGTCAAAAGAGTTACGCGGACCTAAAACGCAAGCCCTTGGAATTTCAAGTAGGTGATCGTGTATTACTTAAGGTCTCACCCTGGAAGGGTGTGATCAGATTTGGAAAGAAAGGAAAACTTGCACCTAGATACGTTGGACCATTCAAGATAGTCGAAAGAATCGGTAAGGTAGCCTACAGACTTGAGTTACCTCCTGAACTTGGAAATGTTCATCCAACCTTTCACGTTTCCAATCTCAAGAAGTGTTTAGCTGATGAGAACCTCCACATACCACTTGACGAAATTCGTGTTGATAAAACACTGAAATTTGTTGAGAAGCTAGTGGAAATCATGGAACGTGAAGTCAAGTGGCTCAAACGCAAGCGCATTCCATTGGTCAAAGTTCACTGGGAATCTAAGCGTGGACCTGAGTAGGGGAGACTGTGACACCTGTGTTTGTAATCATTGTAAACAGTTCAGTTATCAATAAAACAAAGTTATTTGATCCCAATGTTTGTTTGTTTATGTTTGACATTTTTAATGTTTTGACTTTTGTTCAATTTCAAACTCCATATCGCTTTCTGGAGAAATATACGCAAACTGGTGCGTAAACGTAATCAGTTTAACGCTACAAATACTCCGGAACATCAAAATATGCTTAACATACCTTAAATAACCTTTACATAAATTAGAAATAAGTTTTGAAGGCTTTGGTATGGCGAAACCAAGTTAATTCGCCTACAGGGACTAAATTTGACAAACTGCGAAAGTATGCCAATTTGAACTGTAACAGTTCCGGAACATGACCATAAGTTAAACATACCATAAATATCCTTTACATAACTTAGAAATAAGTTTTGAAGACTTTGGTATGGCGAAACCAAGTTAACTCGCCTACAGGGACTAAAAGCGTCAAAAAGTGCATAAGTTTGCATTTTCGCACATAACTTACATTCTGAATACATCCGGACATCCAAAAATTTATGTAAGCACTAAAATATTTTATTTTATTGTTTGGCATAAGAAAAATCCTTTCGTCACGCAATTTGGATCGTTTTTCGCGCTTGTGCGCATTCCGTCGTAATTAAGCGAACATCGCGATCGTACGACCAAACGAACCAACATCCGGCATATTTTTGAGCATGTTTTATGTCCACAATGTTTAGGCATAATTTTAGGGCCTTAAAGTTGGCTTAACGGGCCTTAAACGTTTTGAAATGAGCCTTAAACACCAACAGGGACCAAAACTGTCAATTCAGCAAACTTGTTTCTGATCAGAGAAGCCCAGGCGGGCCGCGTAACATTCTGGTGTCCTTTACGCGGACCGCGAGGCCCCTTCAGATCAGATTAAATAAGTTTAACAGCTGTTAACAGCTGTTAAGCACCCAAAACTCAATCCCACTTGTTTGTTCCTGATCATGGGGGGCCAATATGATGCACATGGGGTTACCAACAAGTGTAGGGATGAGATTAAATCACGGATTACGAGAAACGATCCTAACGGTTGTCCATTTACTATAAATACCCCATGATCTCAACCCCAAAAACCCACACCTTTGAAATCTGAATTTACTCTCTAAGTTGTTGTGTTTAACACTTCATTCCTGAGAGTGTTCGGATTCAAAACTTCCGTTCTTAGACCCTTTGTAAGTGTTCCTTCGTTCTTTTTATTCTTTTAGCGTTAAAGTCAAACTTTGTTTGACTTTCTGCGTTGACCAGTTTATGGTCAATGCGAAGTTCGTTTGAACTTCATAACGTGAGCGTAATCACGATGGTTATAGTCCCTAGTGACTATATCTACTGATTACCACGTTATCTAGGCTCAGTGACGAGTCGTAGTTTCGGCCAAAATGCGTATTCTTGCGTATTTTGTAACCAAACTACTCTTTGGTATCAAAACCGTTTGTCTTGATGCCAAACCTGTTTTCTAAACTTAGTTAAGCATGTTTTAACATGCTTAGCTCGTCACTTTTTGTCACACCCCGACCGCGTAAAACAACAAATCGCGGCGGAAACATCGGGGCGTGTTGCGACAGAATTAATTGTCTCATAACCATGGCATACAAAGTTTTATTTATTTATTAAACAAGGGTGTTACATTGTTTCAAACAGGTAATTGAAGAGTTCAGAACATAATTAAACATAGTCTATCTTCTTTTAAAGTTTCTAAGGCACAGGTCCGCCCTAGTATCATGATCAACATCCTATGGAAAAGCACCTGAAAACACATGTGAAAATAGGTACGTCAGCATAAAAATGCCTGTGAGATACATAGGTTTTTGCGAAAATAAGATTCATGACTTATGTTTGAGAAAATGTTTAGTCATGAACCTTGTAATTTACTTTGTCATGTAAATCATTTGAAAACAATAAGATCAGATGATAAGTATAAGTAAATGTCGGGTTAAATAAATAACCATGTAAAAATGTGTTTGTATAAGATAAGTTGTTTGTAAATCAATGACTTGTGAAAAGTATGTTATTTGTATAAAATGCTCTATGTCTCAAACTGAAATGATTCAAATAACGCTACGCCATGTAATACCATACAAACACTTATATGTAGGAAGTACCAGCGGCGTATCCACCATGCTTGTATCATATTACACACGCATCGTTACTTAATCACTTAATCAAACCAAACCAACCAATGTAAGAAGTCTATGTTTAAACCAATTGTCAAAATGTATTGAATAATATGTCAAAGTGTTTATGTCAAGATGTAAATCATGTCAAATGTCTATGTCAAATATCCATGTCAAATGTCTATGTCAAATATCCATGTCAAATGTCTATGTCAAAATATCCATGTCAAATGTCTATGTCAAAATGTCATGTATGGCAAGTGAAATGTCTCAACTAAACCATATGCACAAAGACAAAGTATTGAAGTAAAACTTGGTTTAAATCAAAGCTATGTTTTGTGTAAATGCATGCAACTATTTAATATGAACATTTATGTGGTATTGTGAATATGCATACATCCAAGCCTGGCGACTGTGGTGATAAAACCCTTTAAACAAATTAAAGGTCTATCTGTCTTAATGTCAACGAATTCGGTCACTCCTTTCTGTCCCCTTACCCTGGGATGTCCGGAACGGGAGTTGTCAATTCCTATGGTACCACTACCTACTAACGAACGGCGTAGCTAATGTTAATGGATATATTGTCCCATGTAAACAAACCAAATGTCATAACAAAATGTGAGCATGTGAAAACAATGCACTAAGTATGTAATCAAATGAACATACATAGCGTGAAATGTCATGTAAAACGATGTACTAAGTAATGCACACAATGGGCACACCTAGCATGAAATGTCATGTAAAACAATGTACTAAGTAATGCACACAATGGGCACACCTAGCATGAAATGTCATGTAAAACAATGTACTATAATGTACTAACGAACATAGCATGTATATGATGTGAAAACAGGAAAGCATGAAAGTAATAAGTAGGCACATGTGTTCCACCCCAAAACAGTTTAGAAAACAGTAAAAGAGGGGTCTATGTACTCACTTGAGATTGCTCAGTTGTATAAGATAACCACCAAACAAAGCAAGAGATCTCGAAATCAAACGGCACCTAGTATAGGTAACTATGTTAATAAACCGGACCTATCTCGGAAGACTGGGTAGCATTAGGGTTTGTAAACCAAATGAGTGTCGGAACTCACGTGATATGGTTTAACAAAGCCTATATGCTAAATGAAACTTAACATAATTGTTTACGACCCATTACGACTCGTTTAGGTAGCTTATGCTACTTTAACGCATCGTGCGCGTGAAACGCGTTCGGACCGCCTAACTAGTCCTATGACAAGTATTATATGCCTAAACATGTTAAATAATCAGTTACGTGACAAAAGTTTAGGTTACATATGCTAAATTACCAATTATGTATGAAAAGGGTATTCTGGTAATTTACCTAAGGCATATAAACTACCTATCATACAACTACTTACACGTCGTGACCATAAGGTATAACCTCGGAAGGTTATTCCCTACACTATGGTCACCTAATGTATTTGGTCGGATCCTAATGATCGACCAAACTGGGTCGGGTTCGAAGGTATAGGCGATTTATTAGATCGCTTACCCTACGACCCTAGACAACGTGGTAATCAGTAGGCATAGTCCCAAGGGACTATGACCATCGTGATTACAATCACGTTGCGAAGTTCTAACGAACTTCGCATTGACCATTACTGGTCAACGCTGAAAGTCAAACAAAGTTTGACTTTCTGACTCGAAAAGCAGTAAAAATAAGGAAAAGAACGAAAGAATACTTACGAAGGGTCCCCGAATGCTAACCCAGATCAAAATAGCTCAGGTATGAAACGAAGGTTCCAACTTAGAGCTTTCTTAATCAGATTTGTGGGTTTTGGGGTTGAGGGTGGATGGGTATTTATAGATTTCGGGCCACCGTTGAGATCGTTTCTTGGAAAAGAGGGCACGATCAAGGCCGTACACTTGTCGGAACCTTATGGTGGCTAATTTGCCACTCACCATAGGAAATCAACACTTGGCAAGGGATTAGGAAGTGGTTAACAGCTGCAAACAGGCTGTTAAATACTCTGCATCTGGTCTGGAGACCCCTAGCGCACCGCTACACTAAAAGTGTAGCGCACCGCTAGGCTTAAGTTTGGCAGATTTACACTTTTGGTCCCTGTCATGCATTCAGCCCATTTTTGACACGTTTAAGGCCCGTTAACCCCATTTCAAAGCTCTAAAATGAAGTTAAAGTATAGGGAACTTAAAATGTGCTCAAAAATATCTCGGATGTCGGTTCGTTTGGTCGTACGAACGCGATGTTCGCTTAATTACGACGGAATGCGCATAAGCGCGAAAAACGATCCAAATGACGCAACGAATGGATTTTTCTTAAGGCGAACACTAAAATAAAATATAGTCATGCTTCCATAAATTTTTGGATGTCCAGATGTATTCAGAACGTAAGTTATGCGCGAAAATGCAAACTTGTGCACTTTATGACACTTTTAGTCCCTGAATGTCCCAAAAGTTTATTTTAGCACACCGAACCCCTCAAAGCCTATTTCTAAGCTATGTCAAGGATATTTAAGGTGTGTTTAACTTATGGTTATGTTCCGGAATGTTCGTTACAGTTCAAATTGACATACTTTCGCAGTTTGTCATATTTAGTCCCTGTAAACGAATTAACTTGTTTTTGCCATACCAAAGCCTTCAAAACTTATTTCTAAGTTATGTAAAGGTTATTTAAGGTATGTTGAGTATATGTTGATGTTCCGGAGTATTTCTCGCATTAAACTGAGTACGTTTACGCACTAGTTTGCGTATAACTCTCCAGAAAGCGATGTAGAGTTTGAAATTACATAAAAGTCAAAACATGAAAAATGTATAACATAACAATAGCAAACATTGGGATCAAATAACATTGTTTTATTGATAACAAAACTGTTCATAGTGATTACAAGCACAGTTGTTACAGTCTCCCCTACTTGTGGAAATTTCGTCCCGAAATTTATTTAGAGGAAACTCGTTGAAAAAGATGTGGATATTTCGCCTTCATTTGGTCTTCGCGTTCCCAAGTAAACTCAGGTCCACGTTTAGCTTCCCAGCGAACTTTGACCAAAGGAATGCGCTTGCGTTTAAGCCACTTGACTTCACGTTCCATGATTTCCACTGGTTTCTCAACAAATTTCAGTGTGTTGCCAACACGAATTTCGTCAAGCGGTATGGAGTAGTTCTCATCAGCTGTACACTTCTTGAGATTGGACACGTGAAAAGTTGGATGAACATTTCCCAGTTCAGGAGGTAACTCAAGTCTGTAGGCTACCTTTCCGATTCTTTCGACGATCTTGAATGGTCCAACGTATCTAGGTGCAAGTTTTCCTTTCTTTCCAAATCTGATCACACCTTTCCAAGGTGAGACCTTAAGTAATACTCGATCACCGACTTGAAATTCAAAGGCTTTGCGTTTTGGGTCCGCGTAAATCTTCTGACGGCTTCTAGCTGCCTGAAGGTTATCACGAACTTTCTTGACCTTGTCAGTTGTCTCTAAAATGAGGGCAGGTCCAGTAAGTTGAGCCTCGCCAATCTCATTCCAGCAGACTGGTGAACGACATTTTCGACCATAGAGAGCTTCGAAAGGAGCCATTCCGATGCTAGTGTGATAACTGTTGTTGTAGGAGAATTCAATCAATTTAAGATGTGAATCCCAGCTACCACCAAAATCGATCACACTAGGGCAGACCTGTGCCTTAGAGACTAAAAATGGAGATAGACTTGTTTAATTATGTTATAAACTCTTTTGATTCCTGTTTAAAACAATGTAACTCTTATGTTGATAAATAAAATACAACTTTGTATGCCATGGTTATGAAACAATTAATTCTGTTACAACACTCCCCGACGTTTTCCGCCACGTTTTGTATGTTACACGTGGTCGGGGTGTGACAGTTTGGTTGTTACTCAAGGACTACTAAGCAATCTCAAGTGAGTACATAGACCCCTCTTTTACCGTTTTCAAACTGTTTTGGGGTGAAACACATGTGCCTACTTGTTACTTTCATGCTTTCCATGTTTTCACATCATATACTTGCTATGTTCATTAGTGCATTTATAGTACATGATTTACATTACATTATTTTGCTATGTATGTCCATTGTGTGCATACTTAGTACATCGTTTTACATTACATTTCATGCTATGTATGTCCATTGTGTGCATACTTAGTACATTGTTTTACATTACATTTTATGCTATGTATGTCCATTGTGTGCATACTTAGTACATTGTTATTCATCACATGCTTACATTTTGGTATGACATTTGGTTTGTTCAAATGGGACAATATACATTCATTAACATTGATCACGCCATTCGTTAGTAGGTAGTGGTACCATAGGAATTGACAACTCCCGTTCCTAACATCCTAGGTATGTTTGAATGGAAGGAATGACCGAATTCGATAAACATAACACAGATAAACCTTTAATTTGTTTAAAGGTCTATCACCACAGTCACAAGGCTTGAATGTATGCATTTTTACAATATCGCATAAATGTTTGTATTCAGTATAGCATGCATTTCCACAAAACATAACGTTGATTTAAACCACGTTTTACTTCAATACATTGCTTTGTGCATTTTTACCTATGGTTTAGTTGATACATATTTCACTTGCCATACATGACATTTTGGTTACACATTACATAATTGACATTTGACATAGACATTTTGGCATTGATATACACATTTAGTGGATACGTATAAGGCAATGTCTTTCTTCATACCAGGCCACCAATAGTGAGTACGAAGGTCCTTATACATTTTATCTGAGCCCGGATGAATGGAATAACGAGACTTATGGGCTTCATCCATAAGCAGGGTACGAATATCATCCTGGCTTGGGACCCACAAACGGTCCATGAAGTAATATGATCCATTGTCCTTCAGTTCCAAAGCAGGTGTTATGTGATAGGGAAATTCCTTATCCATCAAACCTTGTGAAACACAAGATTGCTGGGCTAGAGAAATGCGTTCTTGAATATCGGATCGAGCTTGAATAACAGATTGAACACGTACACAATGAAGCTTAGTACGTTCCTTACGACTCAATGCATCAGCCACGACATTCGCCTTACCAGGATGGTAGCGAATTTCGTAGTCATAGTCGTTTAAAAGCTCAACCCAACGTCGCTGTCTCATGTTGAGTTCTTTCTGGTTGAAGATATGCTGAAGACTTTTGTGGTCGGTGAAAACCACACATTTTGTACCATACAAATAGTGTCTCCAGATCTTGAGAGCAAAGACAACTGCACCCAACTCAAGATCGTGAGTGGTGTAGTTCTTCTCATGTATCTTCAATTGTCTTGATGCATAGGCTATGACTTTGTTCCTTTGCATAAGAACACAGCCAAGACCCAATTTCGATGCATCACAATACACAACAAAATCATCATCACCCTCAGGCAATGATAGGACAGGCGCATCGCAAAGCTTCTGCTTCAGGTGTTGAAAAGCTTCCTCTTGTCTGAATCCCCAGTAAAAGGGCATTTTCTTCTGAGTTAGAGCAGTTAGAGGCACTGCAATCTTAGAGAAGTTTTCAATGAAGCGGCGATAATAACCCGCTAGACCAAGAAATGAACGAACTTCAGTAGGAGTAGAAGGTGTATCCCAATCCTTAATCGCACTGATCTTGGAGGGATCTACATGAACACCTCGTTCGTTGATAATGTGCCCCAAAAATTGAACTTCTTTAAGCCAAAATTCGCACTTGGAGAATTTGGCGAAAAGTTGCTCTTTCTTCAGGAGTTCCAGAGTAAGACGAAGATGCTGCTCGTGATCAGCTCGCGTCTTAGAGTAAATCAAGATATCGTCAATAAAAACAATGACGAACTGATCCAAATAAGGTTTGCAGACCCTATTCATTAAGTCCATGAAAACAGCAGGAGCATTAGTCAAACCGAATGGCATGACTGTGAACTCGTAATGTCCATAACGAGTACGGAATGCTGTCTTCGGAATGTCTTCTTCTTGCACCCGAAGTTGATGATACCCGGAACGCAGATCGATCTTCGAAAAATAAGAAGCGCCTTGTAACTGATCAAAGAGGTCGTCTATGCGAGGTAGAGGATATCGATTTTTGATGGTAAGCTTGTTAAGCTCACGATAATCGATACACATCCTAAAGGATCCATCCTTCTTCTTGACAAAAAGAACGGGAGCACCCCACGGTGAAAAGCTAGGACGGATAAAACCTTTGTCAGAGAGCTCCTGAAGCTGTTTAGATAACTCTTGCATCTCCGATGGTGCAAGACGATATGGAGCTCTGGCAATGGGATTTGCACCAGGTACGAGATCAATGCGGAACTCGACTTGGCGTGCTGGAGGTAGACCAGGTAAATCTTCAGGGAACACTTCAGAATAATCCCGAACGACAGGAATATCTGAAATAGCCTTTCCCTTGCCTTTATCTTCTGTAACATGTGCTAAGAAAGCCACATAGTTCTTCTGCAGATACTTCCGAGCTTTAAAACAAGACATTAGTTTGAGACCACCGGTAGGCTTCTCACCTTGAACTTGCAGGATCTCGCCTGTCGAAAGCGGCACACGAACAATCTTCTTAGAACAAACTATCTCTGCGTGATGCTTGGATAGCCAATCCATTCCCACAATAACGTCGAAGCTTCCAAGTTGCATAGGCGCGAGGTCAATAGGAAAAAGATGGTCGTTAAGATTCAACTGACAGTTGCGAAGAACAGAATCAAGAATAATGGGTTCACCATTAGCAACTTCTACTGTCAAAGATTTGCCTAGTTTCGTTCTAGACACTCGAAGCATAGGCTCAAAAGACAAAGACACGAAACTCTTATCGGCACCGGAATCGAAAAGAACAGATGCAGGCTGATTATTAATAAAGAACGTACCGTTCACCACATTATCGTCAGCCTGTGCCTCTTGGGCATTCATGTTAAAAACTCGGCCTCGAGCCGGAGCCTGATTCTGGTTCTGGTTCTGGTTCTGGTTGGCTAGCCTTGGGCACCGATTTCTATAGTGGGTCAGATCCCCACAATTGTAACAAGCACCCGGTGGGTATTGTGGTCTTGCAGCTTGACCCTGTTGCGGAGCAGGAGGCTGAGCAACTTGTTGAGCCGGGTTCTGAACCGCGGGATTCTGAGCAGATCGACAAACATTGGCGAGATGGCCTGATTTCCCACAGTTAGTACAGAAACGGCATGGAAGTTGTGGCTGGTGGTGACTGTTGCATCTATTGCACAAAGGTGCATTCCCTGTATAGGGTTTCTTTGCTGGAAGCTGTGCGGGTTGGTTGGGAGCTGCCAGATTAGCTTGGGCAGTGATAGCAAAATTTTGGGAAGCCTTACGCTTCCTTGACCTCTTCGAAGAACCAGAGTTCTTTCCATTCAAGTTTTGACCTTTCTTGCTATCTTCCTTGTCAGCCGACTGCTTCTTGCCCTTGTCACCCTTCCGGTGTAACTTGTTCTTCCTGATCTGCGACTCAGTCAACGTCGCAGATAACTCGATCGCCTGACGAAGTGTGGCAGGGTTACTACCAGTGAGAATGTCTTGTACCGAGTCAGGTAGACCATCGATGTATCTCTCGATAGCCTTGTCGAGTGGGGTGACCATTGTTGGGCAAAGCAGACTCAATTCTTCAAACCGATCAGTATAAGCCCTGTGCTCACCACTATCTTGCTTCAAAACATCAAACTCCTTCTCCAACGCTCGCTGTTCATGGCGAGGACAGAATTCCCTCATCATAAGGGCTCTAAGTTCAGCCCATGTCTGTGCGAGAGCGACTTCTGCACCTTGGTCCCTCATAACCCCGTTCCACCATGTCAAAGCCCTCTTCTGAAATACGCTCGAGGAGAACTCGACCTTGCGATTATCCGGACACTGCACATGGCGAAAAGTATTCTCTATGCTCTCGAACCACTGAAGAAGCCCAGTCGCTCCCTCAGAACCACTAAACTTGAGTGGTTTAGCCTGGTTAAAATCCTTGTATTTGCATGGAACATTGTTGTTGTTGTTGGCTTGGTTCCATTGAGCAAAGAGATTTGGAAACTGAGCAGCCATCTGCTGCGCAATAATTTCTGCCAGCTCGGCAGTAGCTATCTGATTCTCGCGTCGAGGAGGCATTCTAAAAGAGGAAAACATGAAAAGAAACGAGTGAGATGATTGGATGAAAATAATGAGATGAAACAAAATCAACAAAAGCAAAGATGGTGGTCATTCGTCCGTATCACAAAGCAAACAAACGACACACAGTGACTAATCAAAGTAAATGGATCAAAAATAATGAATAATGAAGACATGCTCGCCTATAAGTGAACACTCATCCCAAGAATTCCCAGGTAAGCACAACTGGTCTCGCGTCTGTTTGAGATGTATACGAAGTGCTTGCCTAGACAGAAAACTCAGAATACAGGCATTCACCCTTCCAGTTTGCACATGTTCACATTATTTAAAACCCAAAACGTTTGACGGGATTTTGAAAATTAGAAGGCACAAGGCCAAAAACCAAACTGAAAAGGGTTCAAAACCATATAACAGAGGGTTCAAAACCTTACAATTGAGGGTTCAAAACCTTGTAAAAATTTATTCAAAAACAGATGATTGTTTTTCAAAAAATCGTTTCGGAAAAATTTTGGTTCCTTGTTTTGTTAATCACCTAAGGATAGGTGACGTACATGTTTTAAGATCTAAACACAAGATAGCTTGTGTTAGGTTCCTAGAAAAGTTATAGTCTAGGTCGAAGCATTACTAATAACCTAATTCCCTATAACCATTGGCTCTGATACCAACTCTTCTGTCACACCCCGACCGCGTAAAACAACAAATCGCGGCGGAAACATCGGGGCGTGTTGCGACAGAATTAATTGTCTCATAACCATGGCATACAAAGTTTTATTTATTTATTAAACAAGGGTGTTACATTGTTTCAAACAGGTAATTGAAGAGTTCAGAACATAATTAAACATAGTCTATCTTCTTTTAAAGTTTCTAAGGCACAGGTCCGCCCTAGTATCATGATCAACATCCTATGGAAAAGCACCTGAAAACACATGTGAAAATAGGTACGTCAGCATAAAAATGCCTGTGAGATACATAGGTTTTTGCGAAAATAAGATTCATGACTTATGTTTGAGAAAATGTTTAGTCATGAACCTTGTAATTTACTTTGTCATGTAAATCATTTGAAAACAATAAGATCAGATGATATGTATAAGTAAATGTCGGGTTAAATAAATAACCATGTAAAAATGTGTTTGTATAAGATAAGTTGTTTGTAAATCAATGACTTGTGAAAAGTATGTTATTTGTATAAAATGCTCTATGTCTCAAACTGAAATGATTCAAATAACGCTACGCCATGTAATACCATACAAACACTTATATATAGGAAGTACCAGCGGCGTATCCACCATGCTTGTATCATATTACACACGCGTCGTTACTTAATCACTTAATCAAACCAAACCAACCAATGTAAGAAGTCTATGTTTAAACCAATTGTCAAAATGTATTGAATAATATGTCAAAGTGTTTATGTCAAGATGTAAATCATGTCAAATGTCTATGTCAAATATCCATGTCAAATGTCTATGTCAAATATCCATGTCAAATGTCTATGTCAAAATATCCATGTCAAATGTCTATGTCAAAATGTCATGTATGGCAAGTGAAATGTCTCAACTAAACCATATGCACAAAGACAAAGTATTGAAGTAAAACTTGGTTTAAATCAAAGCTATGTTTTGTGTAAATGCATGCAACTATTTAATATGAACATTTATGTGGTATTGTGAATATGCATACATCCAAGCCTGGCGACTGTGGTGATAAAACCCTTTAAACAAATTAAAGGTCTATCTGTCTTAATGTCAACGAATTCGGTCATTCCTTTCTGTCCCCTTACCCTGGGATGTCCGGAATGGGAGTTGTCAATTCCTATGGTACCACTACCTACTAACGAACGGCGTAGCTAATGTTAATGGATATATTGTCCCATGTAAACAAACCAAATGTCATAACAAAATGTGAGCATGTGAAAACAATGCACTAAGTATGTAATCAAATGAACATACATAGCGTGAAATGTCATGTAAAACGATGTACTAAGTAATGCACACAATGGGCACACCTAGCATGAAATGTCATGTAAAACAATGTACTAAGTAATGCACACAATGGGCACACCTAGCATGAAATGTCATGTAAAACAATGTACTATAATATACTAACGAACATAGCATGTATATGATGTGAAAACAGGAAAGCATGAAAGTAATAAGTAGGCACATGTGTTCCACCCCAAAACAGTTTAGAAAACAGTAAAAGAGGGGTCTATGTACTCACTTGAGATTGCTCAGTTGTATAAGATAACCACCAAACAAAGCAAGAGATCTCGAAATCAAACGGCACCTAGTATAGGTAACTATGTTAATAAACCGGACCTATCTCGGAAGACTGGGTAGCATTAGGGTTTGTAAACCAAATGAGTGTCGGAACTCACGTGATATGGTTTAACAAAGCCTATATGCTAAATGAAACTTAACATAATTGTTTACGACCCATTACGACTCGTTTAGGTAGCTTATGCTACTTTAACGCATCATGCGCGTGAAACGCGTTCGGACCGCCTAACTAGTCCTATGACAAGTATTATATGCCTAAACATGTTAAATAATCAGTTACGTGACAAAAGTTTAGGTTACATATGCTAAATTACCAATTATGTATGAAAAGGGTATTCTGGTAATTTACCTAAGGCATATAAACTACCTATCATACAACTACTTACACGTCGTGACCATAAGGTATAACCTCGGAAGGTTATTCCCTACACTATGGTCACCTAATGTATTTGGTCGGATCCTAATGATCGACCAAACTGGGTCGGGTTCGAAGGTATAGGCGATTTATTAGATCGCTTACCCTATGACCCTAGACAACGTGGTAATCAGTAGGCATAGTCCCAAGGGACTATGACCATCGTGATTACAATCACGTTGCGAAGTTCTAACGAACTTCGCATTGACCATTACTGGTCAACGCTGAAAGTCAAACAAAGTTTGACTTTCTGACTCGAAAAGCAGTAAAAATAAGGAAAAGAACGAAAGAATACTTACGAAGGGTCCCCGAATGCTAACCCAGATCAAAATAGCTCAGGTATGAAACGAAGGTTCCAACTTAGAGCTTTCTTAATCAGATTTGTGGGTTTTGGGGTTGAGGGTGGATGGGTATTTATAGATTTCGGGCCACCGTTGAGATCGTTTCTTGGAAAAGAGGGCACGATCAAGGCCGTACACTTGTCGGAACCTTATGGTGGCTAATTTGCCACTCACCATAGGAAATCAACACTTGGCAAGGGATTAGGAAGTGGTTAACAGCTGCAAACAGGCTGTTAAATACTCTGCATCTGGTCTGGAGACCCCTAGCGCACCGCTACACTAAAAGTGTAGCGCACCGCTAGGCTTAAGTTTTGCAGATTTACACTTTTGGTCCCTGTCATGCATTCAGCCCATTTTTGACACGTTTAAGGCCCGTTAACCCCATTTCAAAGCTCTAAAATGAAGTTAAAGTATAGGGAACTTAAAATGTGCTCAAAAATATCTCGGATGTCGGTTCGTTTGGTCGTACGAACGCGATGTTCGCTTAATTACGACGGAATGCGCATAAGCGCGAAAAACGATCCAAATGACGCAACGAATGGATTTTTCTTAAGGCGAACACTAAAATAAAATATAGTCATGCTTCCATAAATTTTTGGATGTCCAGATGTATTCAGAACGTAAGTTATGCGCGAAAATGCAAACTTGTGCACTTTATGACACTTTTAGTCCCTGAATGTCCCAAAAGTTTATTTTAGCACACCGAACCCCTCAAAGCCTATTTCTAAGCTATGTCAAGGATATTTAAGGTGTGTTTAACTTATGGTTATGTTCCGGAATGTTCGTTACAGT
Source organism: Helianthus tuberosus (assembly GCA_030545235.1). Taxonomy (NCBI): domain Eukaryota; kingdom Viridiplantae; phylum Streptophyta; class Magnoliopsida; order Asterales; family Asteraceae; genus Helianthus; species Helianthus tuberosus. The sequence continues at coordinate 42,419,201 of CM060426.1, read as the reverse complement.
TCAAATTGACATACTTTCGCAGTTTGTCATATTTAGTCCCTGTAAACGAATTAACTTGTTTTTGCCATACCAAAGCCTTCAAAACTTATTTCTAAGTTATGTAAAGGTTATTTAAGGTATGTTGAGTATATGTTGATGTTCCGGAGTATTTCTCGCATTAAACTGAGTACGTTTACGCACTAGTTTGCGTATAACTCTCCAGAAAGCGATGTAGAGTTTGAAATTACATAAAAGTCAAAACATGAAAAATGTATAACATAACAATAGCAAACATTGGGATCAAATAACATTGTTTTATTGATAACAAAACTGTTCATAGTGATTACAAGCACAGTTGTTACAGTCTCCCCTACTTGTGGAAATTTCGTCCCGAAATTTATTTAGAGGAAACTCGTTGAAAAAGATGTGGATATTTCGCCTTCATTTGGTCTTCGCGTTCCCAAGTAAACTCAGGTCCACGTTTAGCTTCCCAGCGAACTTTGACCAAAGGAATGCGCTTGCGTTTAAGCCACTTGACTTCACGTTCCATGATTTCCACTGGTTTCTCAACAAATTTCAGTGTGTTGCCAACACGAATTTCGTCAAGCGGTATGGAGTAGTTCTCATCAGCTGTACACTTCTTGAGATTGGACACGTGAAAAGTTGGATGAACATTTCCCAGTTCAGGAGGTAACTCAAGTCTGTAGGCTACCTTTCCGATTCTTTCGACGATCTTGAATGGTCCAACGTATCTAGGTGCAAGTTTTCCTTTCTTTCCAAATCTGATCACACCTTTCCAAGGTGAGACCTTAAGTAATACTCGATCACCGACTTGAAATTCAAAGGCTTTGCGTTTTGGGTCCGCGTAAATCTTCTGACGGCTTCTAGCTGCCTGAAGGTTATCACGAACTTTCTTGACCTTGTCAGTTGTCTCTAAAATGAGGGCAGGTCCAGTAAGTTGAGCCTCGCCAATCTCATTCCAGCAGACTGGTGAACGACATTTTCGACCATAGAGAGCTTCGAAAGGAGCCATTCCGATGCTAGTGTGATAACTGTTGTTGTAGGAGAATTCAATCAATTTAAGATGTGAATCCCAGCTACCACCAAAATCGATCAAACTAGGGCAGACCTGTGCCTTAGAGACTAAAAATGGAGATAGACTTGTTTAATTATGTTATAAACTCTTTTGATTCCTGTTTAAAACAATGTAACTCTTATGTTGATAAATAAAATACAACTTTGTATGCCATGGTTATGAAACAATTAATTATGTTACAACACTCCCCGACGTTTTCCGCCACGTTTTGTATGTTACACGTGGTCGGGGTGTGACAGTTTGGTTGTTACTCAAGGACTACTAAGCAATCTCAAGTGAGTACATAGACCCCTCTTTTACCGTTTTCAAACTGTTTTGGGGTGAAACACATGTGCCTACTTGTTACTTTCATGCTTTCCATGTTTTCACATCATATACTTGCTATGTTCATTAGTGCATTTATAGTACATGATTTACATTACATTATTTTGCTATGTATGTCCATTGTGTGCATACTTAGTACATCGTTTTACATTACATTTCATGCTATGTATGTCCATTGTGTGCATACTTAGTACATTGTTTTACATTACATTTTATGCTATGTATGTCCATTGTGTGCATACTTAGTACATTGTTATTCATCACATGCTTACATTTTGGTATGACATTTGGTTTGTTCAAATGGGACAATATACATTCATTAACATTGATCACGCCATTCGTTAGTAGGTAGTGGTACCATAGGAATTGACAACTCCCGTTCCTAACATCCTAGGTATGTTTGAATGGAAGGAATGACCGAATTCGATAAACATAACACAGATAAACCTTTAATTTGTTTAAAGGTCTATCACCACAGTCACAAGGCTTGAATGTATGCATTTTTACAATATCGCATAAATGTTTGTATTCAGTATAGCATGCATTTCCACAAAACATAACGTTGATTTAAACCACGTTTTACTTCAATACATTGCTTTGTGCATTTTTACCTATGGTTTAGTTGATACATATTTCACTTTCCATACATGACATTTTGGTTACACATTACATAATTGACATTTGACATAGACATTTTGGCATTGATATACACATTTAGTGATTTACATTAGACATAGACATTTTGATATGGTTTACACAATAACACTTGACAATTGATTTATACATGAACAATTTACAATGATGGTTGGTTTGGGTAAGTGATTTAAGTAACGAGGCGTGTGTAATATGATACAAGCATGGTGGATACGCCGCTGGTACTTCCTATATATAAGTGTTTGTATGATATTACATGTCGTAGCGTTACTTAAATCATTCCAATATTTGACATATTACATTTTACATAAACAACATATTTTTTTTACAAGACATTGTTTTACAAAACAGTTTATTTTATACAACTCATTTTACTTGGTTATTTCATTAACCATACACTTTTCTTTTATATAATCTGACTTCTTATCGAGTTTTCATATGATTTATAAAAGAAAACACTTAACGAGGTTCATGACTAATTTTTATTAAACTTTTCTTCTAAAACCCAAGTCATGAATCCTATTTTCACAAACCTATGTATCTCACAGGCATTTTTATGCTGACGTACCTATTTTCACATGTGTTTCAGGAGCAGGTGCATAGGTTTGATCAGGATACACTAGGGTGGACTCGAGCCTTAGTGACATAAAAGAAGCAAGATTAGTTTAGTTAATGTTGTGTACTTTGTTTCCTTCGTTTAAAAGACAATGTAACTCGCTTGTTTGATAAATAAAATATAACTTTGTATGACATGGTTGTGAAACAATAATTCTGTTACAACACTCCCCGACGTTTCCGCCACGTGTAAAGGATATTTAGGGTGTGTTTAAGTTATGATCAAGTTCCGGAATGTCCGTTTCAGTTCAAATCGGTATACTTTCGCAGTTTGTCGAATGTAGTCCATGTAAGCGAATAGACTAGATTTTGCCATACCAAAGCCTTCAAAGCTTATTTCTAAGTTATGTAAAGGTTATTTAAGGTATGTTAAGCATATGTTGATGTTCCGGAGTGTTTGTTGCGTTAAACTGATTATGTTCAAGCACCAGTTTGCATATAATTCTCCAGAAAGCGATATAGAGTTTAAAATCGAATAAAAGTCAAAACATGAAAAATGTAAAACATAAACAAACAAACATTGGGATCAAATAACTTTATTTCATTGATAACTGAACTGTTTACAATGATTACAAGCACAAATGTCACAGTCTCCCCTACTTGTGGAAATTTCATCCCGAAATTTGTTTAGAGGAAACTCGTGAGAAAAGATGCGGATACTTCGCCTTCATTTGATCTTCACGTTCCCAAGTAAACTCAGGTCCACGTTTAGATTCCTAGCGAACTTTAACCAAAGGAATGCGCTTGCGTTTAAGCCATTTGACTATTCGGTCCATGATTTCCACAGGTTTCTCAACAAAATGTAGTGTTTTATCAACACGGATTTCGTCAAGTGGTATGTGGAGGTTCTCATCAGTTAAACACTTCTTGAGATTGGACACGTGGAAGGTTGGATGAACATTTCCAATAACTCAAGTCTGTAGGCTACCTTACCGATTCTTTCGACGATCTTGAATGGTCCGACATATCTAGGTGCAAGTTTTCCTTTCTTTCCAAATCTGATCACACCTTTCCAAGGTGAGACCTTAAGTAATACACGATCACCGATTTGAAATTCCAAGGGCTTGCGCCGTTGGTCCGCGTAACTCTTTTGACGGCTTCGAGCTGTCTGTAGGTTATCACGAACTTTCTTAACCTTATCAGTTGTCTCTAGAACGAGGTCAGGTCCAGTAAGTTGAGCCTCACCTATCTCATTTCAGCAGACTGGTGAACGACATTTTCGACCATAGAGAGCCTCGAAAGGAGCCACATTGATGCTGGAGTGATAACTGTTGTTGTAGGAGAATTCAATCAATGGAAGATGTGAATCCCAACTACCACCAAAATCGATCACACAAGCTCTAAGCATATCCTCCAAAGTCTGGATTGTTCTTTCAGTTTGGCCATCTGTTTGTGGATGATAAGCAGTGCTCAGATTAAGTTGGGTCCCCATAGCAGTTTGCATGGTTCTCCAAAAATGGTAAGAGAAACGAGCATCTCTATCAGAAATAATGTTCAAAGGAACACCATGTCGAGTTACGATTTCATCCATATAAATTTTTGCAAGCTTTTCAGCAGAAAAATCCTCACGGATTGGCAAGAAATGCGCTGACTTAGTAAGACGATCAACAACTACCCAAATGGCATCATGACCTTTCTTAGTGCGCGGAAGTTTAGTAATGAGATCCATAGCAATGTTTTCCCATTTCCAAACTGGGATCTCTGGTTGTTCCAAAAGACCAGAGGGATGTTGATGTTCAGCCTTGACCTTTAGACAAGTAAGGCATTTTGAAACATACAAGGCAATGTCTTTCTTCATACCAGGCCACCAATACTGAGTACGAAGATCCTTATACATCTTATCTGAGCCAGGATGAATAGAATAACGAGACTTATGAGCTTCATCCATAAGCAAAGTGCGAAGATCATCTAGGCTTGGGACCCACAAACGGTCCATGAAATAATACGATCCATTGTCCTTCAGTTCAAGATCAGGCTTAATGTGATAGGGTAATTCCTTACCCATCAAGTCTTGTGAAACACAATCATGTTGAGCCTGAGAGATGCGGGTCTGAATATCAGATCGAGCTTGAATATCAGATTGTACACGAACACAATGAAGCTTGACACGTTCTTTACGACTCAAAGCATCAGCCACGACATTCGCCTTACCAGGATGGTAGCGAATTTCGCAGTCATAGTCGTTTAGAAGCTCAACCCAATGTCGTTGCCTCATGTTGAGTTCTTTCTGATTGAAGATATGCTGAAGACTTTTGTGGTCAGTGAAAACCACACATTTTGTACCATACAAATAGTTTCTCCAGATCTTAAGAGCGAACAAAACTGCACCCAACTCAAGATCATGAGTGGTGTAGTTTTTCTCATGCACCTTTAACTGCCTTGATGCATATGCTATAACTTTGTTCCTTTGCATCAGAACACAGCCAAGTCCCAAATTTGATGCATCGCAGTACACGACGAAATCATCATTGCCTTCGGGCAAAGATAGGATAGGCGCATCACAAAGCTTCTGCTTCAAGGTCTGAAATGCTACTTCCTGTTTAGAACCCCATTCAAAGGGATTATTCTTCTGAGTTAGAGCAGTTAGGGGAACTGCAATCTTCGAGAAATTTTCGATGAAGCGGCGGTAATAACCCGCGAGACCAAGAAAAGAACGAACTTCGGTAGGAGTAGTAGGCGTATCCCAATCCTTAATTACACTGATCTTGGAGGGATCTACATGAATACCTTGTTCGTTGACGATATGACCCAAAAATTGAACTTCCTTAAGCCAAAATTCACACTTGGAGAATTTGGCGAAAAGTTGCTCTTTCTTTAGGAGTTCCAGAGTAAGACGAAGATGTTGCTCATGATCAGCTTGCGTCTTAGAGTATATCAAAATGTCATCAATAAAAACGATGATGAACTTGTCTAAATATGGCTTGCAAACCCTATTCATCAAGTCCATGAAAACAGCAGGAGCATTAGTCAAACCGAATGGCATAACTGTGAACTCATAATGCCCATAACGAGTGCGGAACGCTGTATTGGGAATATCTTCTTCATGCACACGAAGTTGAGGATACCCAGAACGCAGATCAATCTTCGAAAAATAAGAAGCGCCCTGTAACTGATCAAAGAGATCATCAATGCGAGGTAGGGGATATCGATTCTTGATGGAAAGCTTGTTAAGCTCATGGTAATCGATGCACATCCTGAAAGATCCATCCTTCTTTTTGACAAAAAGAACGGGAGCACCCCAAGGTGAAAAGCTAGGACGAATAAAACCTTTATCTGAAAGCTCCTGAAGCTGCTTAGATAACTCTTGCATCTCAGACGGTGCAAGACGATATGGAGATCTGGCAATAGGATTTGCACCAGGTACAAGATCAATACGGAACTCGACTTGGCGCGCTGGGGGTAATCCAGGTAACTCCTCAGGAAATAGCTCCGGATAATCCCGAACAACAGGGATATCTTGAATAGACTTGCCTTTGCCTTTATCTGCTATAACATGTGCCAAGAAGGCCACATAGTTCTTTCGCAGATACTTCCGAGCTTGAAAATAAGACATGAGCTTGATACTAATAGCAGGCTTCACACCACAAACCTGTAGGATCTCACCTGACGAAAGTGGAACACGAACAATCTTCTCGAAACAAACTACCTCTGCGTGATGCTTAGTTAACCAATCCATACCCACAATAATGTCGAAACTCCCAAGTTGCATTGGCGTGAGGTCAATGGGAAAAAGATGGTTGTTAAGGTTCAATTGGCAATTACGAAGAACATAATCAAGAACAACGGGTTCACCACTAGCAACTTCTACTGTCAAAGGCTTACCTAGTTTCGTTCTAGACACGCGAAGTAGTGGCTCAAAAGATAATGACACAAAACTCTTATCGGCACCAGAATAAAAAAGAACAGATGCGGGTTGATTATTAACAAGGAACGTACCGTTCACCACTTCATTGTCTGCTTGCGCCTCTTGTGCATTCATGTTGAAGACTCGACCTCGAGCCTGAGACTGAGCTGGATTCACATTCACCAATCTTGGACATTGATTACGGTAGTGGGTCAGATCCCCACAGTTATAACAAGAACCAGGTGGGTAGTGAGGTCGTGCAGCTTGACCTTGTTGCTGAGCAAGAGGCTGAGCAACTCGTTGAGCTGGGTTCTGAGCTGCCCTATTCTGATTGGCAGGAATGCGGCAGGAGTCAGCAAGATGACCAGATCTTCCGCAGTTGGTGCAATGACGACACTGGAGGTGTGGCTGATGATGACCGTTACATCTGTTGCACAAAGGTGCATTGCCAAGATAAGGTTTCTTGGCGAGTGGTTGCGTAGGCTGATTTGGTGCAGCTTGTGCAGTAACGGCGAAATTTTGGGAAGCCTTACGCTTCCTCGAACCCTTCGAGGAACCAGAATCCTTGCCCTTCTTGTTTTTACCTTTCTTGCTATCCTCTTTGTCAGACGACTGCTTCTTACCCTTGTCACCTTTTCTATGCAGCTTACCCCTTCGAACCTGTGACTCGGTCAATGTCGCAGATAGCTCGATTGCCTGACGGACTGTGGTAGGGTTACTACCAGTAACGGTGTCTTGTATGGAGTCAGATAGGCCATCGATATACCTCTCGATAGCCTTCTCGAGTGGGGTAACCACTGTTGGGCATAACAAACTCAATTCCTCATACCTATCAGTATACGCCCGGTGCTTGCACTATCCTGTTTCAGATCATCAAACTCCCTTTCTAGAGCTCGCAGCTCATGATGAGGACAAAACTCCCTCATCATAAGAGTCCTAAGTTCAGCCCATGTTTGTACCAAAGCAACCTCAGCACCACGATCTCTCATAACCCCGTTCCACCATGTGAGAGCCCTCTTCTGAAACACGCTTGATGCAAACTCGACTTTGCGATTATCAGGACACTGAACATGACGGAAAGTATTCTCAATGCTCTCGAACCATTGAAGAAGCACAGTTGCCCCTTCAGAACCACTGAACTTGAGTGGTTTAGCCGAGTTAAAACTCTTGAAATTGCATGGAGCATTATTGTTGTTGTTGGCTTGGTTATATTGAGCAATGAGATTTGGGAATGCAGCAGCCATTTGCTGCGTGATGATTTCTGCCAGTTCGGCATTTGGTAATGGATTTTCGCGTCGAGGAGGTATTCTAAAAGAGGAAACATGAAAGGAACGAGTGAGATGATTAGATGAAAAGAGCAAGATGAAATGAAATCAACAAATGCAAAGATGGTGGTCATTCGTCCGTATCACAAAGCAAACAAACGACTCACAGTGACTAATCAAGGTAAATGGGTCAAAGATAATGCTTCGCGAAGACATGCTCGCCTATAAGTGAACACTCACCCCAAGAATTCCCATGTAAGAATGACTGATCCGATTATGTGGATTTGTACGAACACTCTAGCCTTAGACAGAAAACTCAGGGTACAGGCATTCACCTTTCCAGTTTGCACGTGTTCACACTATTTAGAACCCAAGACATTGACGAGATTTTGAAAACTTGGAAGGCACAAGGCCAAAAGAAATCATTCAAAAACAAATGATAAATTTTCAAAATCATTCAGAAAATTGAAGGGTTCAAAACCTTACAATAAATTATTTAAAAACAGATGATTGATTTTTCAAAAAGCGTTTCGGAAAATTGGGTTCTTGTTTTGGTGATCACCTAAGGATAGGTGAAGTGCATGTTTTAAGATCTAAACACAAGATAACTTGTGTTGGGGTCCTAGAAAGGTTATAGTCTAGGTCAAAGCATTACTAATAACCTAATTCCCTATAACCATTGGCTCTGATACCAACTCTTCTGTCACACCCCGACCACGTAAAACATCAAATCATGGCGGAAACGTCGGGGAGTGTTGTAACAGAATTATTGTTCCACAACCATGGTAATTAAAATTTCATTTTATTCAACAACCAAAGGTGGAATACATTGTTTCAAAACAAGAACCAAAGAGTACACAACATAATTAAACTAAGTCTATCTTTATTTTAAGTCTCTAAGACACAGGTCCGCCCTAGTGTCACGATCATCATCCTAAGCGACAGCTCCTGAAAACACATGTGAAAATAGGTACCTCAGCATAAAAATGCATGTGAGATACATAGGTTTTATGAAAATAGGATTCATGAGTTGAGTTTAAAGAAATGTTTAATAAAAATTCAGTCATGAACCTTGTTAATTGTTTTGTCTTATAAATCATTTGAAAAAAGATAGCAAAATAGATGATATGTATATATAAAAGAATAGTGTATGGTTAAAAGAATAACCAAGTAAAAAGAGTTTGTATAAACCAAGTTATTTGTAAAACAATGTTTAGGTGAAAATGTGTTGTAAATGTAATATGTCTAAACTGAAGTGGTTTAAATGACGCTACGATATGTAATATCATACAAACACTTATATATAGGAAGTACCAGCGGCGTATCCACCATGCTTGTATCATATTACACACGCCTCGTTATTTAAGTCACTCAAACCAACCAACATTTTAAAATATCCATGTTTAGTCCAATAGTCAAATGTCATAGTATAATCCAAGTTGAATATAAGTCATGTAATGTGTAACCAAAAGTTATGTATGGTAAGTAAAATGAGACTACTTAAACCACAAGTAAAGATGTACAAAACAAAGTATTTTGAATAAACCAAAAGTTATGTTTTGTAAAATAAATGCATGTTTTACTGATACAAACATTTATGCGGTAAGTTAACGCATACATTCAAGCCTTGAGACAGACGGATAACCTTAGAGTAAAGATTATCAAAGTAAAATGTTTTCGGATTTAGTCATTCCTTACATCCAAACAAACCTAGGATGTCAGGAACGGGATTTGTCAAGTCCTATGGTACCATTACTTCTACCGAGCGGCGTAGCTAATGTTAATGAATGTAGTTTAGTCCCGTTGTACAAACCAAATGTTGTGACAACTCGAGTTTCCGACTTTCATTTTCGCATTTAGTGCGCGTTTAACTTTGAATGTTAGTTGTTTGACTTGTGTAACTTGTAACTGTACACGTTATTTTTCTCTATATTTTTTTTATGAACGCATTGTGGTTGCATGATTTTGTGTTTGGTTGTATAACATGAAACCTGTTGAAAACTTAAAACTGTTAACACATAAAAGGACTCGACGAAACAGACTGGACCCGACGAAATAGACTGTTTCGCCATAAGCATCTCGACGAAACAGGTGTTTCGCCGAAGCCCAGTTTCACCAAAGCCCATTAGGGCCCAGTTCACTTGTACGTATATAAATTACACGGGTCTTTTTCGCCACACGTTTTAACAATCTGAAACCCTAAAACCCTCCCAAGTGTGACGGCAGCTGTGTATTTCTCCAAGCCCTCTCTTTAGAGATCCAACCATCATTCCGAACATCTCGGTTAGTGTGTATTAATCAGAATCGATTACTTGTTTTTGATTTAAAAGATAGTTTGATGAATGCTCTTAGTCACGGCCCATGTGTGTGTCGTCAGGATGTTGTCGTGATTCACTGTTTATTGTTTGTTTATATGTTGTCAATATGAAAGATAAAGAAACATCACATGTATATTGTCGGCTAGAATTGATAAGGTTATGATTTGTCACATGGATTGCTTATTAAATCGAGATGGATGGACAAATCGGTGGTCAAAGGGGTGGGGATATGTGAACCGCCTATATAATAACGATGTTGGTTGTGTTGTTAATGCTTAATAAAGGTCCAATCGGTTATAAACATTAGAGGTCCAATCGGCTAAGTGTTATGCTTGGTCCAATGAGAAATGGCGGTGATGGATAGTTGTTGGCCACTAGGTTTTGTGTTATGATAGTTATTGCTGAAACTATTGTGTGTTTCGACGAATCAGAAGTACCGGCGAAACACATTTAAATTGATGAAACCGACATGGCGAAACACAATGTGTTTCGCCGAGACTAGTTTGGCGAAACATGGGTGATTCGTCGGAGGGACTCATGGCGAACTGGTGGGTGTTTCGTCGACTGGGATTTATTGTTTGGTAATTTGTTTCTGTTGAACTTAACTGAGTTAGTCAACTGCTGTTATATATATAAGTATTACTTGTATGATTGTAAATACGTGTAATGTGATTGGTGCGATGTTCATGATGATTATGTTTACGCACAAACAGCTTTAATACAAACTGATTTTGTATACGTGCATACCATAGGACGTGATTGATTAACCGTGAGCACATACTTAGCATACCGAGCAAACAAGGTGAGTTCACACTTCTACCAAGGCATGGGATTCCCAGGGCTTGGGAATGGGATTTAAGGAATAAGGTTGAATAGATTCATGCGGACATTATTATTAAACTACCATACCATCGTCCTCGGTTGTGCAGGACCCATACGTAAAACCTACGTATACTTATGCTATTCGCTATCCTCGGTTGTGAAGGATACTCACGTAAAACCTACGTGAACCTATATTTACTACTATCCTCGGTTGGGAAGGATACTTACGTAAAACCTACGTAAACACACGCGTACCCCTATCCTCGGTTGGGAAGGATACTTACGTAAAACCTACGTAACACTTGTACGAATTACTGTTCTCGGTTGTGAAGAACACATATGGTTACAAATAGTCTAGTGGTTATACAACACGGGAAGCCCCCACCAATAGAACTTACTACCGGCCAAGTAGAGCCACATGATACAAACAAACTTACTATTACGCATTACTTTCTGTGAACTCGCTCAACTAGTTGTTGACTCTCTGTTACATGCCTTGCAGGACCATAGGTACTATTGGAGCTTGCACGGGAGGCACAGTCGTTGTGGACATGGATCGTGAATGTGATGTTAAACACTATAACATTTTGTACTTAAACTTATATTGGGTTTTACTTTAAATGCTTCCGCTACACACTTGTTTATATTTGGTTTTGTAAACACCTATCGTATTGATGAATGACTTTTGATATGTATATACTTATGTTCAATATGATTGGTGGCTTGATCCTGGTCATGTCACGCCTCCAAGCGGTAGTACTCCGTGTGTGGATTTTGGGGGTGTGACAGATTGGTATCAGAGCCATTGGTTATAGAGAACTCGGTTTTAATCAGGGGAAAACGTTTTTATTAAAACCAGACTATAACCAGAACAGTGCTCAACGATCCACAACGACGCCTCGCTCCACGTGCAAGACTCATCACTCTAGGTAATATGGTACATGTCTTATTGCCTACTTGCTAGAATTGCATAGAACTTTGCTCCGGGTATGCTTAGGTTAACTTAACACTATTGCATGAGAACACTTGTGTGATTATTCCCTTTTGTTATCACACTACTCGCGAACCTCTCTCACTTATGTCATATTTACTATGAAGATCATGTCTGGACGTATCAACATGACGCAAGCCCAACTGACGGCTCTCATTAACGAACGAATTGCTGAGGCACTTACAGCCGCACAAGCAGGAGGTATACCCTGCAGTTGTAACTCACACTAGGATCTTTAGATCCTACACTCCTAAACCAACTCTTGTGTTTTAATCTTGTACTGGATTCTTATATACAACAGGCCAGCACGCTCAGCCACCTGTTTGTACCTTCAAAACTTTCATGGACTGTCGTCCTACTACTTTTAGTGGCACGGAAGGAGCGGTTGGACTCCTCCATTGGTTTGAAAAGCTCGAGTCTGTATTTGAAATGTGCGAATGCCCTGAGGCTCGCAGGGTGAAGTACGCCACTGGTACTTTAGAAGGCATTGCGCTGACTTGGTGGAATGCGCAAGTTCAGATGTTAGGGTTGGCTGTTGCTAACGCCACACCCTGGAACGGTTTCAAGGAATTGATTAAAGAGGAATACTGTAGTCGTGATGATATTCATAAGCTGGAGGTAGAATTTTACCATTTGAAAATGACGGGGTCAGAAATTGAAGCGTACACCAGAAGATCGAATGAGTTGGCTATTCTGTGTCCTACTATGGTGGACCCTCCCATTAAGCGTATCGAACTGTATCTCAATGGTCTGGTGCCGGAGATTCAAAGCCACGTAACTTCAGCGAATCTTGGCACTATTCAACAGATCGTCAAGCTAGCTCATCGCCTCACCGATCAGGCGGAGGAACAGAACAGGCTGCCTAAACGTATCAGCGCGACCACTACCACTCCAGTTACTCCTGCTACTCCCAGCGACAACAAGCGGAAATGGGAAGGGGATTCTAGTAGAGGTTCAGCTACTGTACAGTCTCAAGCACAGCAACAGCGCAAGACTAGTGATTATCAGAGCCCTAGTCAGCAATCTTCGGGCAGTCACAGGCAGGGTGGTTATCGAGGGAACCTCCCAAAGTGTAACAACTGTAACAGGCATCACAGTGGCCAGTGCAACAAGGGTCGTTGTCAGAGGTGCCTCAGGATGGGCCATGAGGCCAAGGATTGTAGGAGCCCACGGCCTGTAACTCAGAATCAGCAGCAGCAGCAAGCACCGCAGAATCAACAACAGGGTAACAAGGGATGTTTTCATTGTGGTGCTGAAGGCCACTTCAAAAGACACTGCCCTCAGTTAAACCGAAACCAGAACAACAACAACCAGGGAATTGGGAACAACAACAACAATAATCAGGGCACGGGGAACAACAATGGGGGAAACAACAACAACAACAATGGTGCAAAGGGTCGTATGTTTGTGATTGGTCAGAGTGACGCAAGGAACGATCCTAATGTGGTTACGGGTAAGTTTCTTCTTGACGACTTTTATGTTACCGTATTATTTGATTCGGGTGCGGATACCAGTTATATGTCTCTGAACGTTAGTCAAATGCTTAAACGCGCACCAACACTTTTGAACATCAAACATGTCGTAGAGTTAGCTAACGGTAAAAGTCTAGAGGCCACACACATAGTTCAGGGTTGTAATCTTATCCTCGCTGGTCAGACTTTCTCTATCGATCTCATTCCTATAACTCTGAGTAGTTTCGACATTGTCATCGGTATGGATTGGTTATCCCAACAGCAAGCAGAGATCCTATGCAAGGAAAAGATCATTCGTATTCCTCGTTCTGGCAAAGAACCTCTCGAAGTTCAGGGCGACAAGAGTGGTGTCGTGAGTGGCATCATCTCTTTCTTGAAGGCTCAGAAGTGTCTGCGAAAGGGCCACATAGCTATTTTAGCACTCATTACTGATACATCGACGACAGAGAAAAAGATTGGGGATATTCCTGTAGTACGCGACTTTCCTCAAGTGTTTCCTGAAGAGTTACCTGGGCTACCGCCCCATCGCCAGGTCGAATTTCAGATCGAGCTAGCTCCAGGAGCAGCACCTATAGCTCGAGCGCCTTACCGCTTAGCTCCAAATGAACTGGAAGAACTGTCTAAGCAACTACAAGAACTCTTGGAAAAGGGTTTCATACGTCCTAGCTCTTCGCCCTGGGGAGCTCCAGTATTATTTGTAAAGAAGAAAGACGGTACCTTTCGTATGTGCATAGACTACCGCGAACTGAACAAGGTGACGGTGAAAAATCGCTATCCACTTCCACGCATCGACGACTTATTCGACCAGTTGCAAGGGTCGAGCTATTACTCAAAGATTGATCTAAGGTCAGGTTACCATCAACTGAGAGTCCGGGATGAGGACGTCTCCAGAACAGCATTCAGAACTCGCTACGGCCATTACGAGTTTTTGGTCATGCCATTCGGGCTAACGAACGCGCCTGCGGTTTTCATGGATCTTATGAACAGAGTGTGCAAACCTTATCTTGACAAGTTTGTTATTGTTTTCATCGACGACATCCTGATTTATTCGAAGAATCGGGAGGAACACGAGCAGCATTTACGACTTATTCTGGAACTCCTTCGAACGGAACAACTGTACGCTAAGTTTTCAAAATGCGACTTCTGGCTTCGTGAAGTCCACTTTCTAGGCCACGTGGTAAACACGGATGGGATTCATGTCGATCCATCCAAGATAGATTCGATTAAGAACTGGCCTGCACCTAGTACACCAACAGAAATACGCCAATTCTTGGGATTGGCGGGTTATTATAGACGGTTTATCAAAGACTTCTCAAAGATTGCACAGCCACTTACATTACTGACACAGAAAGGCATTGCTTACCGTTGGAGTGACAGACAGGAAACAGCGTTTCAGCACTTAAAGGATAGACTTTGTAGCGCACCTATCCTCTCATTGCCAGAAGGCACGGACGATTTTGTAGTCTACTGCGACGCATCTATCCAAGGTCTTGGATGTGTGTTGATGCAGCGGGATAAAGTTATTGCTTATGCTTCACGCCAACTTAAGATTCACGAACGGAATTACACTACGCACGATTTAGAGCTTGGAGCTGTTGTCTTTGCACTCAAGATATGGAGACATTATCTGTATGGCACCAAGTGCACCATCTACACCGATCACAGGAGCCTCGAATATATTTTCAAACAGAAAGATTTGAACATGCGACAACGTAGATGGGTCGAGTTACTGAACGATTACGAATGTGCTATAAAGTACCATCCAGGCAAGGCCAATGTGGTGGCCGACGCCCTCAGTCGAAAGGATACTATACCTAGGCGTGTACGAGCTTTGCAACTCACTATTCAGTCTAGTCTTCCTTCACAGATACGAGATGCTCAGGTAGAAGCATTGAAACCAGAAAACGTCAGGGCTGAAGCTCTACGTGGTTCAAGGCAAAGGTTAGAACCAAGGGCAGACGGCGCCTACTATGTAACAGGACGCATCTGGGTCCCACTCTATGGTAGTTTACGCGAACTTGTAATGGATGAAGCTCATAAGTCTCGCTACTCAGTACATCCTGGTTCGGATAAAATGTACCACGACCTCAGAACTACATATTGGTGGCCTAGCATGAAGGCCCACATAGCAACTTACGTTAGCAAGTGTTTGACTTGTGCGAGAGTCAAAGCAGAATATCAGAAACCATCAGGCCCACTACAGCAACCTGAGATACCACAATGGAAATGGGAACAAATTTCCATGGATTTTGTTACTGGCCTACCTAGATCTCAGCGTGGGAATGATACTATTTGGGTGATCGTGGATCGACTCACAAAGTCTGCTCACTTCCTGGCTATCAAGGAAACGGATAAGTTCTCCACTCTAGCAGACGTATACCTTAAGGAAGTTGTCTCGAGGCACGGGGTGCCCACCTCTATTATCTCTGATCGTGACGCACGTTTTACTTCAGAACTGTGGCAAGCAATGCACAAATCTTTTGGCTCACGATTAGACATGAGCACAGCTTATCATCCTCAGACCGATGGGCAGTCTGAGCGCACTATTCAGACTCTAGAAGACATGCTTCGGGCGTGCGTAATTGACTTTGGCAAAGGCTGGGAAAAACATCTGCCACTTGTGGAATTTTCATACAACAACAGTTACCACACCAGCATTAAAGCTGCTCCATTTGAGGCATTGTACGGGCGTAAATGCCGATCACCTCTTTGTTGGGCAGAGGTGGGTGACAGTCAGATCACAGGTCCTGAAATGGTAGTTGATACTACTGAAAAGATTGCTCAAATACGACAACGCATGGCGGCAGCTCGTGACCGTCAGAAAGTATACGCTGATAAAGACAGGAAAATACTCGAGTTCCAAGTTGGGGATCGAGCACTACTCAAAGTTTCACCTTGGAAGGGTGTTGTTCGTTTTGGCAAACGAGGCAAACTCAATCCACGATACGTTGGACCATTTGAAGTCATAGAAAAGATAGGCAAAGTGGCCTACAGATTGAACTTACCAGCTGAACTCAGTGCAGTTCACAACGTCTTTCATGTGTCGAATCTGAAGAAGTGGCAGTCAGATGAGACCTTCATAGTTCCTTTGAAGGAGCTCACTATCGACGAACGGTTGCATTTCGTCGAGGAACCAGTTGAAATCACGGACCGGGATGTTAAGGTCCTCAAGAACACTAGAATACCTCTTGTACGAGTTCGTTGGAACTCCCGTCGCGGCCCAGAGTTCACCTGGGAGCGCGAAGATCAAATGGAACTCAAATATCCCCAGTTGTTCGAAAACAATGCAACTACTACTGAGGCTGAAGCTACTACGGAATTTCGGAACGAAATTCCAACTCAACGGGGGAATGATGTGACACCCCAGGAAAACCAGTAAACGATAACTTACCTGGCTTCCTCAGTAACCGCATGCTAAATTTCGGGACGAAATTTCTTTCAAGTTGGGGATAATGTGACAACTCGAGTTTCCGACTTTCATTTTCGCATTTAGTGCGCGTTTAACTTTGAATGTTAGTTGTTTGACTTGTGTAACTTGTAACTGTACACGTTATTTTTCTCTATATTTTTTTTATGAACGCATTGTGGTTGCATGATTTTGTGTTTGGTTGTATAACATGAAACCTGTTGAAAACTTAAAACTGTTAACACATAAAAGGACTCGACGAAACAGACTGGACCCGACGAAATAGACTGTTTCGCCATAAGCATCTCGACGAAACAGGTGTTTCGCCGAAGCCCAGTTTCACCAAAGCCCATTAGGGCCCAGTTCACTTGTACGTATATAAATTACACGGGTCTTTTTCGCCACACGTTTTAACAATCTGAAACCCTAAAACCCTCCCAAGTGTGACGGCAGCTGTGTATTTCTCCAAGCCCTCTCTTTAGAGATCCAACCATCATTCCGAACATCTCGGTTAGTGTGTATTAATCAGAATCGATTACTTGTTTTTGATTTAAAAGATAGTTTGATGAATGCTCTTAGTCATGGCCCATGTGTGTGTCGTCAGGATGTTGTCGTGATTCACTGTTTATTGTTTGTTTATATGTTGTCAATATGAAAGATAAAGAAACATCACATGTATATTGTCGGCTAGAATTGATAAGGTTATGATTTGTCACATGGATTGCTTATTAAATCGAGATGGATGGACAAATCGGTGGTCAAAGGGGTGGGGATATGTGAACCGCCTATATAATAACGATGTTGGTTGTGTTGTTAATGCTTAATAAAGGTCCAATCGGTTATAAACATTAGAGGTCCAATCGGCTAAGTGTTATGCTTGGTCCAATGAGAAATGGCGGTGATGGATAGTTGTTGGCCACTAGGTTTTGTGTTATGATAGTTATTGCTGAAACTATTGTGTGTTTCGACGAATCAGAAGTACCGGCGAAACACATTTAAATTGATGAAACCGACATGGCGAAACACAATGTGTTTCGCCGAGACTAGTTTGGCGAAACATGGGTGATTCGTCGGAGGGACTCATGGCGAACTGGTGGGTGTTTCGTCGACTGGGATTTATTGTTTGGTAATTTGTTTCTGTTGAACTTAACTGAGTTAGTCAACTGCTGTTATATATATAAGTATTACTTGTATGATTGTAAATACGTGTAATGTGATTGGTGCGATGTTCATGATGATTATGTTTACGCACAAACAGCTTTAATACAAACTGATTTTGTATACGTGCATACCATAGGACGTGATTGATTAACCGTGAGCACATACTTAGCATACCGAGCAAACAAGGTGAGTTCACACTTCTACCAAGGCATGGGATTCCCAGGGCTTGGGAATGGGATTTAAGGAATAAGGTTGAATAGATTCATGCGGACATTATTATTAAACTACCATACCATCGTCCTCGGTTGTGCAGGACCCATACGTAAAACCTACGTATACTTATGCTATTCGCTATCCTCGGTTGTGAAGGATACTCACGTAAAACCTACGTGAACCTATATTTACTACTATCCTCGGTTGGGAAGGATACTTACGTAAAACCTACGTAAACACACGCGTACCCCTATCCTCGGTTGGGAAGGATACTTACGTAAAACCTACGTAACACTTGTACGAATTACTGTTCTCGGTTGTGAAGAACACATATGGTTACAAATAGTCTAGTGGTTATACAACACGGGAAGCCCCCACCAATAGAACTTACTACCGGCCAAGTAGAGCCACATGATACAAACAAACTTACTATTACGCATTACTTTCTGTGAACTCGCTCAACTAGTTGTTGACTCTCTGTTACATGCCTTGCAGGACCATAGGTACTATTGGAGCTTGCACGGGAGGCACAGTCGTTGTGGACATGGATCGTGAATGTGATGTTAAACACTATAACATTTTGTACTTAAACTTATATTGGGTTTTACTTTAAATGCTTCCGCTACACACTTGTTTATATTTGGTTTTGTAAACACCTATCGTATTGATGAATGACTTTTGATATGTATATACTTATGTTCAATATGATTGGTGGCTTGATCCTGGTCATGTCACGCCTCCAAGCGGTAGTACTCCGTGTGTGGATTTTGGGGGTGTGACAAATGTCATACCAAAAACAAACATGTAATGAAAGTAATGTACTAAGTATGCTAAGTCAACATACAAAGCAGAAAAGTCATGTAAATCAATGTGCTAAATATGCTAAGTTAACATATAAAGCAGAAAAAGTCACGTAAATCAATGTGCTAACATGCCAAGTAAACATGCATAGCAAAAGAAGATGTAATGTAAATTAATATGCTAGCATGCTAAGTAAACATACATAGCAAGACAAAATGAAATTTATGTACTAATAGTGTACTAATGAACATAGCAAGTATATGATATGAAAACATGGAAAGCACGAAAGTAACAAGTAGGCATATGTGTTTCACCCCAAAAAGTTTGAAAAACAGTAAAAGAGGGGTCTATGTACTCACTTGAGATTTCTCAATAGACTTTAGATATCCACCAAGCAAAGCTAGAAGATTACGGATTCAAACGGCACCTAATATAGTAACTACATTAATAAACGGACCTATTCGGAGGATCGGGTAGCATTAGGGTTTGTAAACCAAATGAGTGTAGGAACTCATGTAATATGGTTTAACAAAGCCTACATACTAAAACGAAACTTATCCTAAGTTCTTTTGACCCGTTACGACCCGTTTAGGTAGCTTATGCTACTTTAACGCGTCGTTCGCGTAAAACGCGTTCGGACCGCTTAACTAGTCCTATGACAAGTAAAATATGCCTTAACATGTCTAATATTGTTGCTAAATCAGTTTAGATGTCAAAAGTTATGTTACATATGCTTAAAATGAAATTTGGCGTAAAAAGGGCATTTCGGTAATTTACCTAAGGCATATATACTACCTATCATACAACTAACTAAACGTCGTGACCATAAGGTATAACCTCGGAAGGTTATTCCCTATAGAACTATGGTCACCTAATGTGTTTGGTCGGATCCTAATGATCGACCAAATGGGTCGGGTTCGAAAGCATAAGCGATTGATTAGATCGCTTACCCTTACGACCCTAGATAAGCACGAATCTAAAAGTGACGAGCTAAACATGCTAGAACATGTTTAGTTATGTTAGAAAATAGGTTTTGATATCAAAACAAACGGTTTTGATACCCTAGAGTAGTTTGGTTACAAAATACGCGAGAACACGCATTTTGCCCGAAACTACGACTCGTCACTGAGCCTAGATAACGTGGTAATCAGTAGGTATAGTCACTAGGGACTATAACCATCGTGATTACGCTCACGTTATGAATTTCAAACGAACTTCACATTGACCATAAACTGGTCAATGCAGAAAGTCAAACGCAGTTTGACTTTCAAGCTAAAAACGCATAAAAAGAACGAAGGAACACTTACAAAGGGTCCCCGCAAGTTTGATTATCCAAGTATTTCTCAGGTATGAAGTGTTGCACACTTCAACTTAGAGAAAATATCGAATATCAAGTGGGTTGCAAGTGAACTATGGAGGGGTATTTATAGTTTTCGTAGAACCGTTAGGATCGTTTCTTGAAAACCGAGATTCAATCCTAGCCGTTCACATCAAGCCCATAGATTTACAAAACCAGGGGAGCCCCTAGAAATGCCCCAAAACCATGTGCAAGGTGCCCAACAGCTGGAACAAGCTGGAAACAACATTCTGCTGATCTGGGACTTGCTTACGGACCGCAAGGAGTAGGGCATACGGTCCATAAGGACCCTGCAGGTCAGCAAGCTTTGAAAAATGGCAGAACAGGCCGTTGTGCGCGTATCATTGCGTTTTGGCAATTCTAACACCTGTCAAACCCATTTTTAAGCTCCCTAAGGATGTTAAAGTATGGGGAACATGAAACATGCTCATAAATATGTCAGATGTCGGTTCGTTTGGCCGTACGATTGCGTTGTTCGGTTAATTACGACGGAAGTTGTAACGGACGCAAAAACGATCCAAATTGCGCGACGAATGGATTTTTGACAAGCCAATCACTAAAACATAATATTTTAATGATTACATAAATTTTTGGATGTCCGGATGTATTCAGAACATAAGTTATGCGCGAAAATGCAAACTTATGCACTTTTTGACGCTTTTAGTCCCTGAATGAGCATAAAGTTTATTTTAGCACACCGAACCTCTCAAATCCTATTTCTAAGCTATGTAAAGGATATTTAGGGTGTGTTTAAGTTATGATCAAGTTCCGGAATGTCCATTTCAGTTCAAATCGGCATACTTTCGAAGTTTGTCGAATTTAGTCCCTGTAAGCGAATAGACTAGATTTTGCCGTACCAAAGCCTTCAAAGCTTATTTCTAAGTTATGTAAAGGTTATTTAAGGTATGTTAAGCATATGTTGATGTTCCGGAGTGTTTTTTGTGTTAAACTGATTATGTTCAAGCACCAGTTTGCATATAATTCTCCAGAAAGCGATATAGAGTTTAAAATCGAATAAAAGTCAAAACATGAAAAATGTAAAACATAAACAAACAAACATTGGGATCAAATAACTTTATTTCATTGATAACTAAACTGTTTACAATGATTACAAGCACAAATGTCACATTTGCCGCACCGAACAAACCACTAGAAGCTGGCGGAGAATTTAGACGACGCCGGAGACACTCGCTGGGGAACGGAGACAGACCCATCCATCGATCACCAACGTTTCGGTATATCCTCTTATCAACCCACTTAGTTATACTTCTTTTTTTATCTATCTATACTTTCTATAAAAGGAGAATCATCAGTGACATAAGAAAAGCTTATGTGTCAGCCATAGAGGTTGTCCAACAATGCTTTTCTTTTTTTTTCATCAACGATGAGGTGGCAGCCATAGTGACATCATAAAACTTAATATTAAAACACTTTAAAATTCAGAACTCTGGCCCACATTCATCAAACATCTGCCTTCCATTCATGTTTCAAACCTCTGCATTCATTCATGCTTTAAACATCTGGCGAGATTCAAATTTCAAAATTCTGGCTCCAGATTTAAAATTCAAACCATATAGGTATATAAAGCTCTTTTTAGTTTCAAATTCTCATAACAAACATAAACTCTAACTCTCTCTCTCTCTATCTCTCTCTCTACGGTTTCAATTTTCCCTCTCTCTCTGTTTCTCATCGGAGGTTGAGAATTCCATCAGCAAACTGCGAAGAAGTAGATGATGAATCTCCTAGGTCAACACACAGCCTACGTCACCAATCTCGACCCTCAGTTACCGTTTATTCATCATGTTTAACATCGATTTGAATATTATACAGACCAACGGTAGTTTAACAATAGATATTTTTTGATTTTTTCTTTTTATCACAAACTGTAGGTTTGTATGATAAATGTTCTTCAGGTAGATCTTGCTGGATTTGTTATTTGGTGTGGAATCTTAACTTTATTGATGAAGAGGTAATGTATGTTTGTGTTTAAAAATAGATGTATATGTGTGTATTGTTGATTCATCATGTTTTACCACAAACTGAAGGTTTGTATGCTAAATGTTCTTCAGGTATATCTTGCTGGATTTGTTATTTGGTGTGGAAGTCTTGAGTTCGTTCTTTGAACTTTGAAATGTAATCAAGGTTATAAAATGGATTTCAACTTTATTGATGAAGAGGTAATGTCTGTTTGTGTTTAAAAATAGATGTATATGTGTGTATTCTTGATTCTATGCTTTGACCAACGGTAGTTTAACAATAGATATTTTTTTGATTTTTTTCTTTTTATCACAAAGTGTAGGTTTGTATGCTAAATGTTCTTCAGGTAGATCTTGCTGGATTTGTTATTTGGTGTGGAATCTCAACTTTATTGATGAAGACCAACGGTAGTTTAACAATAGATATTTTTTGATTTTTCCTTTTTATCTCAAAGTGTAGGTTTGTATGCTAAATGTTCTTCAGGTAGATCTTGCTGGATTTGTTATTTGGTGTGGAATCTCAACTTTATTGATGAAGAGGTAATGTTTGTTTGTGTTTAAAAATAGATGTATATGTGTGTATTGTTGATTCATCATGTTTTACCACAAACTGAAGGTTTGTATGCTAAATGTACTTTAGGTAGATCTTGCTGGATTTGTTATTTGGTGTGGAAGTCTTGAGTTCGTTCTTTGAACTTCGAAATGTAATCAAGGTTACAAAATGGATTTCAACTTTATTGATGAAGAGGTAATGTATGTTTGTGTTTAAAAATAGATGTATATATGTGTATTCTTGGTTCATCATGTTTTACCACAAACTGAAGGTTTGTATGCTAAATGTTCTTCAGGTAGATCTTGCTGGATTTCTTATTGGGTGTCGAAGTCTTGAGTTCGTTCTTTGAACTTTGAAATGTAATCAAGGTTATAAAATGGATTTCAAGTTTATTGATGAAGAGGTAATGTCTGTTTGTATTTAAAAATAGATGTATATGTGTGTATTCTTGATTCTATGCTTTGTAGGTTTGTAATATAAAT
The DNA here is from genome assembly GCA_030545235.1 of Helianthus tuberosus. Classification (NCBI taxonomy): domain Eukaryota; kingdom Viridiplantae; phylum Streptophyta; class Magnoliopsida; order Asterales; family Asteraceae; genus Helianthus; species Helianthus tuberosus. The sequence continues at coordinate 42,395,872 of CM060426.1, read as the reverse complement.
GTTGGAATGATTTTATGTTGTTATTCATTCAGTTTGAAGTTTTGATTTTATAGATTCTACAAAACTGGTCATAAATTAGTGTTTAGTTTATGGTTAAATGAATATTGTTTCCATGTAGGGTTACGGTTTTTCTATGTATTGTGTGGAATAATTATTCTCTGCAGTTTAACGAATTCATCTCTAAAATGACAGCTCTTGAGCATTTAAAGTGTAAGGAAATGTAAAGGTAATTTTTGTTACTTTTTGCAAATCATAACTATACTCTTTATTTCTGGCAATATAATAACAGGTTGAATGAATATTCATTAGTTGTTTTGTGATCTGTTACAAGGAAGTTGGTGATGTTACGGAAGACTTTTCAGCAGCCTTCGGTTGAAAGGGATTCTGGATTAAGTCTGAATGGAAAGTAAAAACTACTTATTTGAAAACTACAATGTGGTTTTTAGTTATGTGTGTCTTAACCTGTTGTGTTTGAAAGTTTGGTATGTTATGGTTACAATTTGAACCATCTAAACTGGTGGATTTTGTATGTAATTGCTACAATTTGAATATTATTGTTATTATATTATTGTTAATGTTCATTTTTTGGACAAGTAGTAGTGTTATATATTACTTTTAGTGACTGAGTACTACTTTAATGAATTGGTTAGTAGGAAACCTGTTAGAATCTGTTGAGCAGTCTTCGCTTCAACAGACCTTATCATCTGTTGATCATGGTCTGTCAAAGCACTGTTGTTAAACATTCTCTGTTGAACTCCATCATCTGTTAGTCCATAGCAGAGGTTCACTTTGGCAGACCTTTGCTTGAACCGTCTTGGTGTTTATTAGCAGATGTTCATCATGATGCGTGTGTAAACAGATGTTTGAAATCCTCTATTGAACTGCATCATCTATTAAGGCACAACAGATGTTAGCAATCTATACTGTGGAATGATCAGCAGATGTTATGTTTGGCAGACCTTTGTTTCAACAACAGATGTTTCAGATGTTTAAAGACTGTATCATCTGTTAAGTAACAACAGATGTTAGCTTTATGATGCTTTTGTATTCATATTTAGCAGTAGAGGTTGTGTTTATCAGCAGAGGTTATTTGCTACAACAGTCTTTGTGTTTATCAGCAGAGGTTGTTTGGAACAACAGACTTTGCTTGAACAGAGTTTCTGTTTCATAGAGCTTTTGGTTTGGCATAGTTTAACTAAATAGATGTTGAGTGCATCCCTTTTGTAGATGTTAAAAGACTGTTATTTGTAGTTAGAGGTTAATTCAAGTGAAGTTATGACAATGATCACCCATAAATTTGTTGAATCCTTTTAAGTGTCCATGTCTGTCCATAAATTTGTTGAAGCCTTTTAAGAAAAGCCTTTTAAGTATCGATGACTGCCCATAAATTTACAGAGTATAATTCAAGTTGTAATGTATCATGAAGAGCCAATTAAAATATATGGAGAATGTACAACAAAGGTTTAAGTTAATATAAATAACAAGATAAGCATACATGATTATAATTTAAATATTCGTAAATCGTAAGTTTTCAAAATATAGAAGTTTGATACATCAACATCCCATAATTTATCTCAAATGAGATAATACCAACAACCACTACTATCTATAGACTTTCTTAAAGATCAGCTTGGCTTTTTCTTCAGAGTAGAAAAATTTGCATCTCATATTTCTGTACATACCATTGGGCTTCGTGAACTTCTTGGTGAATTGACAAGCCGCGTATCTAAATCCCTTGCCATGCTTCTCCCGTCGAAAGTCAATTACAGTGTCAACTCCATTCAGATTTTCAACTGTCATCTTCAATGTTATATGAATTCTTGATAAAGAGGCTACTTTCACATTCATACGCTTAAAAATAAATATAAAATACCAATAATTAATAAGAATTAAATAATGTATTTAAGGAAAGTAACAAAAAAAACAGCTTAATTGTAATAAACTGTGACACCTGGGTCACTGTGACCATCAAACAAATGCCGAGCCAATGAAAAATTGTATTTCATACTTGGGATTTGTAAAAATATGTGTATCGTTTACACATATCAACTCTTGTTCGATTTCAAGCTTTAAATCGCTTTCTAGAGGGCTATACGCGCACTGATGCGTAAATATAACCAGTTTAATGCACCGAACACTCCGGAATAGTAAAATAGGCTTAACATACCTTAAGTAACCTTTACATAACTTAGAAATAAGTTTTGAAGGCTTTGGTATGGCAAAATCTAGTTTATTCGCTTAAAGGGACTAAACTTGACAAACTGCGAAAGTATGCCAATTTGAACTGTAACGAACATTCCGGAACATGACCATAAGTTAAACACACCTTAAATATCCTTTACATAGCTTAGAAATAGGCTTTGAGGGGTTCGGTGTGCTAAAATAAACGTTTGGGTCATTCAGGGACTAAAAGTGTCAAAAAGTGCACAAGTTTGCACTTTTACGCATAACTTACGTTCTGAATACATCCGGACATCCAAAAATTTATGTAAGCACTAAAATATTTTATTTTAGTGTTTGACATGAGAAAAATCCATTCGTCGCGCAATTTGGATCGTTTTTCGCGCTTATGCGCATTCCGTCGTAATTAAGCGAACATCGCGTTCGTACGGCCAAACGAACCGACATCCGAGATATTTTTGAGCACATTTTAAGTTCCCTATACTTTAACTTCATTTTTGAGCTTTGAAATGGGGTTAACGGGCCTTAAACGCGTCGGAAATGACCTTATAGCACAACAGGGACCAAAATTGTAAATCTGCCAAACTTGGCCCTTGCGCACCGTAAGGGTTTATTTGTTACGGTGCGCAAGCACAGGTCAGATGCAGCAACTCGTTTTTCAGCTGCTGATTCCTGCCCTTAACCCCTTCCAAAGGCCAATGCCATGTGTCCAACTCTTGTGGTGGGTCAATATCAGTTACCACAACCTTACGACAAGTGTACGGGCTAGATCATTCCCTCTTTTCCAAGAAACGATCCTAACGGTGAACCGAAAACTATAAATACCCCCATACCCCAACTTCATTTCTCACTAGAATCTGATCATTTGTGCTCTAACTTGAAACCTTTGTTTCATACCTGAGCTATTTTGATCTAGATTAGCATTCGGGGACCCTTCGTAAGTGTTCATTCGTTCTTTTATTGCTTTTCGAGTCTGAAAGTCAAACTTTGTTTGACTTTCTGCATTGACCAGTTTACGGTCGATGCGAAGTTCATTTGAACTTCATAACGTGAGCGTGATCACGATGGTTATAGTCCCTAGTGACTATACCTACTGATTACCACGTTATCTAGGCTCAGTGACGAGCCGTAGTTTCGGTCAGAATACGTATTCTTGCGTATTTTGAAACGAAACTACTTATGGGTATCAAGACCATTTGTTTTGATACCAAACTTGTTTTCTAAACTTAGTTAAGCATGTTTTAACATGCTTAGCTCGTCACATTTAGTTTAGTGCTTATTTAGGGTCGTAAGGTAAGCGATCTAAACAATCGCTTATACTTTCGAACCCGACCCATTTGGTCGATCTTTAGGATCCGACCAAACACATTAGGTGACCATAGTATATAGGGAATAACCTTCCGAGGTTATACCTTATGGTCGCTTCGTTTAAGTAGTTGTATGATAGGTAGTTTATATGCCTTAGGTAAATTACCAAAATACCCCTTTGATGCCAAAATTCGTTTTAAACATATGTAACATAACTTTTGTCATCTAAACTGATTTGACAACCATATTAGACATGTTAAGGCATATTTTACTTGTCATAGGACTAGTTAGGCGTTCTAAACGCGTTTTACGCGAACGACGCGTTAAAGTAGCATAAGCTACCTAAGCGGGTCGTAATGGGTCACAAACGCTTAGGTTAGGTTTCATTTAGCATGAAGGCTTTGTTAAACCATATGACACGAGTCTCTATACTCGTTTGGTTTACGAACCCTCATTCTATCCAATCATCCGATTTAGGTCCGGTTATTAACATAGTTACCTATATTAGGTGCCGTTTGATATCCGCGATCTCTAGCATTGTTTGGTTGTTACTCAAGGACTACTAAGCAATCTCATGTGAGTACATAGACCCCTCTTTTACTGTTTTCAAACTGTTTTGGGGTGAAACACATGTGCCTACTTGTTACTTTCATGCTTTCCTGTTTTTACATCATATACCGGCTATGTTTGTTAGTACATTATAGTACATGATTTCATTACATTTCACGCTATGTATGTCCATTGTGTGCATACTTAGTACATTGTTTTACATGACATTAGTTGCATATGTTTACTCAACATATGGACACATTGTTTTACATTGCATTTTGTTGCATATGCTCATCCAGCATATGAACACATTATATTACATTTTGAACCGTTTATAACTATTTGACTATGTGAACCGTTGTAATCATTTGACTATGTGAACCGTTTTTATCTGTGAATCGTTTGTATCTGTGAACCGTTTGTATCTGTGAACCGTATGTATCCGTGAACCGTGTGAACCGTATTTGATCATACATAAACATTTCTACAATTGTTAAACATTACTTTGGTGGTTTGGTTTGATTAAGTGATTAAGTAACGATGCGTGTGTAATATGATACAAGCATGGTGGATACGCCGCCGGTACTTCCTATATATAAGTGTTTGTATGGTATTACATATCGTAGCGTTATTTGAATCATTTCAGTTTGAGACATATAACATTTTATACAAATATCATACTTTTCACAAGACATTGATTTACAAACAACTTATCTTATACAAACACATTTTTACATGGTTATTCATTTAACCTGACATTTATTTATACATATCATCTGATCTTATTGTTTTTCAAATGATTTACAAGAAAAAGCAAATTACAAGGTTCATGACTAAACTTTATTAAACAACTCTTTCTAAACTTACAAGTCATGAATTCTGTTTTCACAAAACCTATGTATCTCACAGGCATTTTTATGCTGACGTACCTATTTTCACATGTGTTTTCAGGAGATGATGCATAGGACTTATCAAGACATACTTAGGCGGACCTGTGCCTTAGTGACTTAAAACGAGACAAGAACTAGTTAATTTTTGTTATATACTCTTTGTTTCTTGTTTAAAACAATGTAACTCTCGTGTTTGATTAATAAAACAAAACTTTAATTGCCATGAATTTGAAACAATTAATTCTGTTACAACACTCCCCGATGTTTCCGCCACGTTTTGTATGTTCTACGTGGTCGGGGTGTGACAGAAAAGATGGTATCAGAGCCAATGGTTATAGGGAATTAGGTTATTAGTAATGCTTTGACCTAGTCTATAACCTTCTTAGGACCCTAACGCGAGTTTACTTGCGTTTAGTCATAAAACAATACCGTCATCTATCCTTAGGCGACGACCACAACAAGAACATAAATTTCAAAACCGCTTTGAAAACAAATCATCTGTTCTAGGATGATTGATTACTAGGTTTTGAACCCTCTATTGTAAGGTTTTGAACCCTCTATTGCAAGGTTTTGAACCCTCTGTTATATGGTTTTGAACCCCTTTGAGTTTTCAAAACCTCGTCAAGATTTTGGGTTTTAAATACTGTGAACACGTGCAAACTGGAAGGGTGAATGCCTGTATTCTGGGTTTTCTGTCTAGGCAAGCACTTCGTATACATCTCATCAGACGCGAGACCAGTTGTTCTTACCTGGGAATTCTTGGGATGAGTGTTCACTTATAGGCGAGCATGTCTTCGCGATACATTATTTTTGACTCGTTTACTTTGATTAGTCACTGTGTGTCGTTTGTTGCTTTGTAGTAACAAACAAATGACCACTATCCTTGCTTTCATCAGATTTGTTTCATCTCATTCTTTTCGTCTAATTCTCTCACTCGTTTCCTTTCATGTTTCCTCTTTTAGAATGCCTCCTCGACGCGAAAACCAGATAGCGACTGCCGAACTGGCAGAAATCATTGCGCAGCAAATGGCTGCTCAATTCCCAAACCTCTTTGCTCAATGGAACCAAGCCAACAACAACAACAATGGTCCATGCAATTTCAAGAGTTTTAACTCGGCGAAACCACTCAAGTTTAGTGGTTCTGAGGGAGCGACTGGGCTTCTTCAATGGTTCGAGAGCATTGAGAATACTTTCCGCCACGTGCAGTGTCCTGACAATCGCAAGGTCGAGTTTGCTTCGAGTGTGTTCCAGAAGAGAGCCCTTACGTGGTGGAACGGGGTTATGAGAGATCGTGGTGCAGAAGTTGCTCTAGCACAGACATGGGCTGAACTTAGGGCCCTTATGATGAAGGAATTATTTCCTCGTCATGAGATCAGGGCCTTGGAAAGGGAATTCGACAATCTTGAGCAAGACAGCGGTGAGCATCGAGCCTACACGGACCGTTATAAGGAGTTAAGCCTGTTATGCCCAAACATGGTCACGCCGTTGGATAAGGCAATCGAAAAGTACATTGATGGCCTCCCTGACTCAATACAAGACATTGTGACTGGTAGCAACCCTACTACAGTTAGGCAGACCATTGAGCTAGCTGCAACCTTGACTGAATCTCAGATCAGGAAACGTAAGCTTTTCCGAAAGGGTGACAAGAAACCGGTCGAGGAATCGAACCCAATCGAGGAATCAAAGACCATGGATGAACAGACTGGATCCCCTAAGAAGTCAAAGAAGCGAAAGGCTTCTCAGAACTTCGCCATGGTTACTCACAATGATCAAGCCGTCCCCAACCAACCAGCTAAACCCCCTGCTAGGAAGCCATACAATGGAACTGCACCCTTGTGCAACCAATGTAGCCTCCATCATCATGCCAATGTAAAGTGCCGCAAATGCCAAACTTGTGGGCTTATAGGCCATACAGCAAGAGTCTGCCCAGCTGCAGTTGCACCAAACCAAGCTGGCAACAATACCGCTCAAGGCCGTTTTCTACCAGGTTCTTGCTTCAACTGTGGCGAGATGGGTCATTTCCGAACAAATTGCCCAAAGCTTGCTAATGCAAATCCAGCACAGGGATGAGCATCTGACCGACAACATCGTTTAGAAATAATCACGTCTTATGTATTATTTTCTTTTGTTGTCAAGGTCCATGAAACAGTTGTTATCATAGTTTATAAATAAATCTTTTATTTACATTACAATGTATTTATGTGGTTGTATGTATAAACAACATATCTCTTACAATACCGACAATCAAGGAACCGTATTCCTTGAAAAGCAAACTACCACCCAAAAAATTTTCCATTTTATGATATCTTACGTTTCCACGAAATTCCTAAGTACCCGTTTCTTCTAAGGAAAACGAAGCACAAGGCGCAAGTTACAACACTGGACGAACACCCAAAGTACCACTATAAATCCTTAATAGGGTACCTAAGTGTATTTCCGTAAATCCTAAGACTGTTGTGTTCCTTAATTCGAATATTACGTTTCTTTGAAAACAAAATCGAAGTTTGGGAGATCTTCATATCTTTTCAGATAGATCCCAGAGGACATTGAAGTCCATTGACTGGTTTCCATATCCGTTCTCAATCGATAACAAATTAATAACCAAGTTAAACAACTATGTGATTATGTGCTTATGAACATTACAAGACAAACTGTGCGGACTGTGCAAGGAATTACGTAATTATGGATGCATACATAATTATGGAATTTAGTGCACAGAAACCACAACGAGTTTTGTCATGTGCCTAGAAGTTAACTCTATTCATTTCCATTTCTGATGAAGCACCCGTTGAAAATGACTCTGTTTGTTCTTTTTCGTTTCTGAAGATTGTCCGTTGAGGAAATGAATATCCGTTTGTCTATCCTTTTCATTTCCATTTCTGACGAAGCACCCGTTGAAAATGACTCTGTTTGTTCATTTTCGTTTCTGAAGATTTGTCCGTTGAGGAAATGAATATCCGTTTGTCTATCATTTTCATTTCCACTTCTGAGGAAGCACCCGTTGAAAATAACTCCGTTTGTTCATTTTCGTTTCTGAAGATTTGTCCGTTGAGGAAATGAATATCCGTTTGTCTATCATTTTCATTTCCATTTCTGATGAAGCACCCGTTGAAAATGACTTCGTTTGTTCATTTTCGTTTCTGAAGATTGTCCGTTGAGGAAATGAATATCCGTTTGTCTATCCTTTCCATTTCCATTTCCATTTCTGATGACGCACCCGTTGAAAATGACTCCGTAAGTTCATTTTACGTTTCTGAAGATTGCCCGTTGAGGAAATGAATCCCCGTTTGTTTATTCCTTCATTTCCGCTTCAAAAGAATACTCGTTGAGGAAAATGACTCCATCTGTTCATTTTTCGTTCTGAAGAATGTCCGTTAAGGAAATGATAGGATTATGCCTTACATATCTCTGGTGGTTATTTGACACAAATGTCACAAATAGACTCCTACGAATGAATTTCGGGACGAAATTTCCTAAAGTAGGGGAGACTGTGACACCTGGGTCACTGTGACCATCAAACAAATGCCGAGCCAATGAAAAATTGTATTTCATACTTGGGATTTGTAAAAATATGTGTATCGTTTACACATATCAACTCTTGTTCGATTTCAAGCTTTAAATCGCTTTCTGGAGGGCTATACGCGCACTGATGCATAAATATAACCAGTTTAATGCACCGAACACTCCGGAATAGTAAAATAGGCTTAACATACCTTAAGTAACCTTTACATAACTTAGAAATAAGTTTTGAAGGCTTTGGTATGGCAAAATCTACTTTATTCGCTTACAGGGACTAAACTTGACAAACTGCGAAAGTATGCCAATTTGAACTGTAACGAACATTCCGGAACATGACCATAAGTTAAACACACCTTAAATATCCTTTACATAGCTTAGAAATAGGCTTTGAGGGGTTCGGTGTGCTAAAATAAACTTTTGGGTCATTCAGGGACTAAAAGTGTCAAAAAGTGCACAAGTTTGCACTTTTACGCATAACTTACGTTCTGAATACATCCGGACATCCAAAAATTTATGTAAGCACTAAAATATTTTATTTTAGTGTTTGACATGAGAAAAATCCATTCGTCGCGCAATTTGGATCGTTTTTCGCGCTTATGCGCATTCCGTCGTAATTAAGCGAACATCGCGTTCGTACGGCCAAACGAACCGACATCCGAGATATTTTTGAGCACATTTTAAGTTCCCTATACTTTAACTTCATTTTTGAGCTTTGAAATGGGGTTAACGGGCCTTAAACGCGTCGGAAATGACCTTATAGCACAACAGGGACCAAAATTGTAAATCTGCCAAACTTGGCCCTTGCGCACCGTAAGGGTTTATTTGTTACGGTGCGCAAGCATAGGTCAGATGCAGCAACTCGTTTTTCAGCTGCTGTTTCCTGCCCTTAACCCCTTCCAAAGGCCAATGCCATGTGTCCAACTCTTGTGGTGGGTCAATATCAGTTACCACAACCTTACGACAAGTGTACGGGCTAGATCATTCCCTCTTTTCCAAGAAACGATCCTAACGGTGAACCGAAAACTATAAATACCCCCATACCCCAACTTCATTTCTCACTAGAATCTGATCATTTGTGCTCTAACTTGAAACCTTTGTTTCATACCTGAGCTATTTTGATCTAGATTAGCATTCGGGGACCCTTCGTAAGTGTTCCTTCGTTCTTTTATTGCTTTTCGAGTCCGAAAGTCGAACTTTGTTTGACTTTCTGCATTGACCAGTTTATGGTTAGGTTTACGCGAACGACGCATTAAAGTAGCATAAGCTATCTAAACGGGTCGTAATGGGTCACAAACGCTTAGGTTAGGTTTCATTTAGCATGAAGGCTTTGTTAAACCATATGACACGAGTCTCTATACTCGTTTGGTTTACGAACCCTCATTCTATCCAATCATCCGATTTAGGTCTGGTTATTAACATAGTTACCTATATTAGGTGTCGTTTGATATCCGCGATCTCTAGCATTGTTTGGTTGTTACTCAAGGACTACTAAGCAATCTCATGTGAGTACATAGACCCCTCTTTTACTGTTTTCAAACTGTTTTGGTGTGAAACACATGTGCCTACTTGTTACTTTCATGCTTTCCTGTTTTCACATCATATACCGGCTATGTTTGTTAGTACATTATAGTACATGATTTCATTACATTTCACGCTATGTATGTCCATTGTGTGCATACTTAGTACATTGTTTTACATGACATTAGTTGCATATGTTTACTCAACATATGGACACATTGTTTTACATTGCATTTTGTTGCATATGCTCATCCAGCATATGAACACATTATATTACATTTTGAACCGTTGTAATCATTTGACTATGTGAACCGTTTTTATCTGTGAACCGTTTGTATCTGTGAACCGTTTGTATCTGTGAACCGTTTGTATCTGTGAACCGTATGTATCCGTGAACCGTGTGAACCGTATTTGATCATACATAAACATTTCTACAATTGTTAAACATTACTTTGGTGGTTTGGTTTGATTAAGTGATTAAGTAACGATGCGTGTGTAATATGATACAAGCATGGTGGATACGCCGCTGGTACTTCCTATATATAAGTGTTTGTATGGTATTACATATCGTAGCGTTATTTGAATCATTTCAGTTTGAGACATATAACATTTTATACAAATATCATACTTTTCACAAGACATTGATTTACAAACAACTTATCTTATACAAACACATTTTTACATGGTTATTCATTTAACCTGACATTTATTTATACATATCATCTGATCTTATCGTTTTTCAAATGATTTACAAGAAAAAGCAAATTACAAGGTTCACGACTAAACTTTATTAAACAACTCTTTCTAAACTTACAAGTCATGAATTCTGTTTTCACAAAACCTATGTATCTCACAGGCATTTTTATGCTGACGTACCTATTTTCACATGTGTTTTCAGGAGATGATGCATAGGACTTATCAAGACATACTTAGGCGGACCTGTGCCTTAGTGACTTAAAACGAGACAAGAACTAGTTAATTTTTGTTATATGCTCTTTGTTTCTTGTTTAAAACAATGTAACTCTCGTGTTTGATTAATAAAACAAAACTTCAATTGCCATGAATTTGAAACAATTAATTCTGTTACAACACTCCCCGATGTTTCCGCCACGTTTTGTATGTTCTACGTGGTCGGGGTGTGACACAAACATTTAACATCCAAAGAATGAGGCATAATATATTAACAGAATAAACTTACAAAATGTTTACTGCAGTACCATACGAATTGTAAGGGGTATACATCAGGATCAACTTCATAATCTGAGACAGCGGCATCAAAATCTGCGTCGTCGATGTGACAATTGTGTTCTGTAATCATCGTATAATGTAAAACAATGTTGATTATCAATAAAACAATATGCTTTGGTGTTATTATATGTGTAATTGTGTTTATTAATTTTACAATTTGATTCGATTCTGATTTCAAGCTTTAAATCACTTTCTGGAAGGTTATACGCAAACCGGTGCATAAACGCAATCAGTTTAACGCGACGTACACTCCGGAACTGTGACGTAAGCCAAACATACCCTAAATATCCTTTACATAACTTAGAAATAGGTTTCGAAGGATTCGGTGTGGCAAAAACATGTTTATTCGAACTTTAGAACTAATTACGACAAAACTGCGAAACGAACGTTGGTGACCGCCCGGATAATATCTAAATCCCAAAAATATTCTGTTATGATTAAAAATTTATTTTTAATCAGGTCCGTGTTGAAAAATAAATTATAACGCTTAAAAACGTTATTTTTCAAGTTTAAGCGCGTACCGCGTGTTTCTGCGCGACACAGTGCTTCTACTGCAATAAACCGGGATTGAAATTTATTTCACTAATATTTTGGCGAGTTATTTTTCAAGACAACGCAGCCAGTCTCGGCAACTGAAATTTATTTCACTAATATTTTGGCGAGTTTATTTTTATAGAATAATAAAAATAATTTAGAACGCCATAAACCGGGATTTAAACACTAGATAAAATACCCGGTACCCAGTTAAACACCTGTTTTATCTAATTTACCATCAAAATTACACATGGACCCCCTCCCCCACCCATATTTACGGTCACATATTATGGGGACCCCACCAAAATTTTGTTAGATTTCTCAATATCTTCATTGATCTTATTTTGACACTTGTATTTGCATGCTTCATTCCATATCTCCATATATCTTCCTATATCTTTCTAAGCATCACTCCATATCCTTCATAGATCACACAAATCCCTCACACACTCTCTCTCCCAAACCGTCCACATCTCTCTCTCTCACCATATTCATACCTTCAACCTTGTTCTTGAAGATCAAGTCCTATTTCAAGCATGTTTCAAGTGGTGTGAAGATACAAAGGTGTTTCCAAGGTGCATTCAAGTGATTTCAAGCTTCCTATCATCAAAACCTCATCCAACAACTTACTTGAATCTTGAAGGTATAACATTTATGTTTAAATTATACTTTTGATTCTTGGTTGTTCTTGATGACTTGAAGTTTCTCTTGAATCTTGGAATTTTCACAAACTTGAAATCTAAAATGAAATGGGTCTTGAAACAAATAAAAATGGTGGTGATATATATGTATATATAACCGTACATATATGTATGGGTATATGAGTTTCGAGCTTTATTTTTGATAAGTACATGTTTAGGTTGTTGCTTGTTCTTGAATAATGGTTAAAATGCAAGTGATTGATGATCTATGTATGATATGTTAAATGTTTAAGTACATCAGCAAATAACATGAATAAATCACATATTTGATGCTTTTAAACTCAAAAAAAATGATGTTGCTATGATAGTATGCTTTAGGCACTTGTACATGAGGATACATGTTTGAATATAGACCTGTGGATAAAAAGAAAAAGGCAGTGAGTTCTACCTACGTGAATGCGAGGTGCACTAGTTCATCCAAGGTTCAAACACACAATTCGTTTAGTGCTCTTGGGTTTGTTGGGGGGAATGGGGGTTCCTCCCAGGGGAGATATAAAGGGGGACGTGAGCGAAATGAGGAGTCTGACGATGACGAGGTAGAGGTTGTATATGATGAAACGAATGAGTTTATGACATCGGGTACACATCCTACGTCTTCCAGTACAGGGGCAAGCACCTCTCACATAAAGTTCAATGGATAGGTGGCTTCTGTTTCTTGCTAAGGGGCTGCCAGTTGGTAGCAATTTCATTTTTGATGATGGCGGTTGATGTCGTTGTTTGATTTTTTCGTTTGTCTACTAGTTAGTCATTATCATGATTGTAGTAGGCTAGATTGAGTTGGTATGTTGGTTTGTTTGCTTACATATATGGGGCATGTCCTGTATATGAACTAGTGGGGAACTCATCCTCACTACTTGTACTTATTTGGCGGTTGTCTATAATAGAATCACCGGGGTAACCCTTTACCCAAAAATACATGAGGATACATGTTGATTAGAGCTCAAGAAGTGATAAAAAATGGTTGTATGACAAAAATGATTTTGAACAGATTATAAGCACTAAAAATGACCTTATTTGGTATATTATAATGGCATGAAACTTTGACATAGGTTTGATAGCTTTGCATGTTGTACATATAGCTTAAAAAGTGGTAAATTATGTGAAATTTTCATGATTTATGTGCTTTATTTAAGACCTGCACTATCATGAGTATAACCATTATTTTATTCAGTAAATAACATGGGTTATGTTAAAATTTCAAGTCGTTTCGATTTGGGATGGTTCGGGTAACGTTTGATGCGAAACTATGCGGTAAAACGGTTAAAAATCGCCTTTTCGGAGGATTTTTATTAAACTGTTTTAGATCAGTAACCAAACTGATATTTTTGATATAAAAATAAGTATTTTAACTTATATTAAGTTTACTTGGTGTTTGGTTAGTCATACGTGACTTCCGACGCCCAAAAATGTCACCGAATCGCTAAAATAAGTGTTTTTTCAACATACACTAGAATGGGTTGTTCATGAGTAAATTTTATGTGTTACAATGTGCTATGTGTTTTACAATATGTGTATGATGATGTGTTAGTGTTGACAAGATTATGTGTACTACGCTAACCCATGTATATAAATACACTAATATAATAAAAAATAATAACTTTTCGAGAAATCTCAAAGTTATGTGAAAATTCTAAGTATCGGAGAAACTTATGTATTTTTGTGAGTTTTGATTATTAAATCATTCTTATTTAATTTAGGATGAATAAACAATTTGAGGAATTGTGTTAACATATAAAAAACGCACTCAAAGGTGAGTACATAGATCCCCTCTTTTACTGTTTTCTATTGTTTTGGGGTGATTCATATGTATCAAAACGATTTCGATATTTCAACGATGGTTTCAAAACGATTAAGATGGTTTATACTAAACTAATAACGATTTCGATAATGTGAACGAGCTTGTCGGTTGTAGTTACATAACGAATGACATTCATTAATTTTGACCGAACCGACCAGTATTAGGTTATGGTACCATAGGATCCGACAAATCCCGTTATCCGACTGCACCCATGGTTATGTGTGGGTTATGTGGGTAACGACTGAACCTGATGATTGTTAACTTACCCTTTGGTGGTTTGTTAATACGATTTGAACGAGTTGAATGATGAACGAGTCGCGAAGGTTTGAATGTTATTAGCGAGACGACCAAAAGTAGTTTTCACAATTAAAACGAGAACGATTTGTACGAGAACGATTTTGAACGATTATGAACGATCTAAACAAATGAACGATGATCTATAACGAGAACGAGTTAAACAATGTCACACAACGATGTTTACGAAACTATATAAACCATACGAGTTTTACTACGAGAACGATTTACGATTTGGTTTACGAAAACAAATGTTTTGGGTTAAGATTCATGGCATCGAGGTATATAAATTATAACCAAATCTTTTTTGACTTGGTTATTCATTTTACAATACAAACAGTTTACAAAACATGGTTTTCTAATATCGATTAACGAAGTTGTACGAGATATTTCAACGAGCCATGAATCTGACACTCACACAAAAACTATGTACTCGCCAGCATTTCTTTGCTGACTTTGTTTTCACATATGTTTCAGGTGATGTTGCTTAATGTTGATTTCGAATAGGATGCATGCTCACTTAGGACTGGACGAGGCCTTAGTGATTTAATAACGATGATAGACTATGTTTGACTTGCTTGTTTAACTTTAAGACAATGTTTAATATTTAATAAAACGAAACTCTTTGTATCCATGGTTTGAAACAATAATTCTATTACAACACTCCCCGACGTTTTCGTCACGGTTTGTTGTTTTACATGGTCGGGGTGTGACAGTCGATATCATCGGATGATTCATTCGATACAACATAATCACTATCAGAATCTGTGTCATTGGATTCTTCAACATCCGAATGGTGATCCAAATCCTCGGTAATTGGAGCAACTTCTAAATTGGTTGAGGAAGTATTGTCTTTCGGACTGTCATTGGCTTTGGGTGCAACAATCTCACATCCATTCAAATCAAAGGCAGTAAGCAGAAAGATGTAATCCGCTATGTATCTTAAAACAAGTACAATTCCTGTTTGCATACCCATGTACTGTACAACCTTTTCCCATCCATCAGTTATAAAGTAACAATTCTGAAGAGGATCATGTTGAAGTACTACATCAAAAGAGTCCCACTGATTCACATAGATCTTAAATGTCTCTTTAAGTTTACCAACTCCAATACTGACGTTAACTAACTCCTTGGGTATTAACTGAACAAAAAGATATAAAATTATGAAATCAACAAAGGTACAGTAAAATTAACAACTATATCACTAATTACTATAGTAACATTTAACTATTGGATTAAAATACCAAAACTTACCAACACGTCCTTACAAACATCAGTAAAACTATGGGAGAATGAATCCATACATCCAAAGTTCCTCTCAAACGATATTGATGTGAACATAGAAATCATTGGGAGTTTTGTTGGATAATGATGAACTTTTTCAAAAGGTGTACCAACAGACATCCTTCTTTGATGATATGCCAAGTGTTCCAGACAATTATGTTTCATCGTCGAACAATCGATAATGAAAGAATTATCGTATGACAGACTAGTACTTCAAAGGGAACATGATGGTTATGTAAAGTTTTTAACTGCCGAACAATAAAGGATATATAAAATTGTTATGGAAGTGACTGAAAAAGGTGATGGAGGTGTGTTTTTTGTATATGGTTATGGTGGAACTGGAAAGACGTTTCTTTGGAAGACATTCTCAGCTGCATTACGATCAAAAGGTGAAGTTGTATTGAATGTTGCATCCAGTGGAATTGCTTCACTTTTGTTGGATGGTGGTAGAACTGTTCATTCAAGGTTTGTAATTCCAATCAACATTAATGAGAATTCAATATGTTCGATAGAGCCTAATACTGAGTTAGGTGATTTAATTAAAAGAGTAACTTTGATTATCTGGGATGAAGCACCTATGACTCACAAGCATTGTTTCGAGGCTCTTGATAGAACAATGAGAGACATATCACGTTCCAGTCAACCGAACATGGAATCCAAGCCGTTTGGGGGAAAGGTCATTCTATTTGGTGGAGATTTTAGACAAATTCTTCCGGTCATCCCTAAAGGTACCAGAACAATGATAGTCAATGCTTCTTTGAATTCTTCTTATATATGGCGATACTGTCAAGTACTAAAGCTAACTGAGAATATGAGATTAAGAGTTGGTTGTCAGGAAGCAGATTTGAAAGAAATAAAGGAATTTGGAGAATGGATTTTAAAGCTTGCTGATGGTCTGCTTGGTGAAGAAAATGATGGTGAGATAGATATTGAAATACCAGATGATTTACTTATTCATGACCAAGTCAATCCTATTTCTTTTCTCATTTCATTTATATATCCGGACATGAATAAGTTTTTGTGGGATTTAACGTATTTCCAACTGTGACATCTGTGCTTGTGTAATCATTGTGCAGAATCTGAACAATCCAATATTAATAAAACAGTGTGTTTTGATCCCAATGTTTGTTATTTATGTTTGACATTATACACGTTTTGGTTTTTGATCGAATTTAAACTCTATATCGCTTTCTGGAAAGTTATACGCAAACTGATGCGCAAACGTAATCAGTTTAATGCGACAAACACTCCGGAACAGCAACATAAGCTTAACATACCTTAAATAACCTTTACATAACTTAGAAATAAGTTTTGAAGGCTCTGGTAGGGCAAAAACAAGTTTATTCGCTCACAGGGACTATTTGCGTCAAATTGCAAAAGTCTGCCGTTTCGTAAGGCAACATACAGTCCGGAACTTGATCATAAGCTACACATGCCATAAATAACCTAAACATAGCTTAGAAATAAGCTTTTATAGGTTCGGTGTTCGAAAATATGCTTATTTGATCTTACAGGGACTAAAAGTGTCAAAAAAGGCGTAAGTTTTCATTTTCGCACATATCTTACGTTCTGACCACATCTGGACATCCAAAATTTTTATACACACTAAAATATTTTTATTTTAGTGATCGGCATGCAAAAATACCATTCGTCGATTAATTTGGTTCGTTTTCGCGTCCGTTTGAGTTTCGTCGTAATTTAACGAATAACGCGACCGTACGACCAAACGAGCCGAAATCCGAGAGTTTTCCGAGCATATTTTGAGTCCTCTAAACTTTATTGACCTTGTATGTGACAACCCTCAAAATTACATGTATTCCGTACGATTCATTAATGTTAATTAAAGTACTTGGTGACTGTGCTGAATTACTTAACTGCTTTCTGATTTCTGTATCATAATTACATGTGCATGTTAACATACTAGTCGTGTGCAGAAAATTTACTAAATAATCATGTGTGCTTTCCTAAGTGTTGAGAATTAAAAATGTTACAAATATATATATATATATATATATATATATATATATATATAGGATAAAGATAGATAAAAAACCCTCAAATTCTTAGAAAACTCTGAAAACCCAAATGGGAACCCATTTTTACCCAACCTCCCGACATTTTTTTTTTTGAAAAAAATTACACATGTAATATACATGTTTTAGAGTGTTTTGGTCCAAAAAAAACAAAAAAGCGCCGAAGGGATTTTTTTTAAAAAAATAAACAAAATTCAGTGCCTAACATGTGTTAGACAACAATGCTGAAAGTTGCTGAAAAATTTTTTTTTTTTTTTAAAAGATCCCTTCGGCGCTTTTTTGATTTTTTTGGCCCAAAACTCTTAAAAACATGTATATTACATGTGTTAATTTTTTCAAAAAAAAAATGCGGGAGGTTGGGTTTTCTAGGGTTTTTCATATAGATAGGGTTTTCTATATAACCCTCCCCTATATATATATATATATATATATATATAGGACACCAAACGGAATAACTTAGCACGTTAACGAACCGGTATCAAACCGAACAACCGGACATTACCCGGAACACCAAAATAATGCTAGAAGCATTGTTTTTATTTTTCTAAGCTAGTTAGGGTCCCCGAACACCCTAACACACTATATATTTAGTAACACACCATAAACCACTAACTAAACATTTGATTTCTAACTAAACTAGTAACTAAACATTGAAACCCAACCCTATACCCCCCCCCCCCCTTGGAGACGGTTACCATGGGTGTCCCCACCCATGGATTTGTTTAATATTATATTAGATTATGTTGGTTATTAAGGAGCATTATACACAAAGGTTAAAGAGTGAAGTTGGTTTTTAAAAAGGCACTTGAGATATTAACATTTCATTCTCTACACATGAAACAACAACCTTCTTCCTCCTCTCCCCTTGCTTGTTCGACCGAAACCACCCACAACCACCATCACCATCATCAAGTTTCTTTCATACAATCTCTAGTGATCCAAAGGTGTTAGTGATCATACAAACAAGCTCGGTGTGTTCGGAAGTTGAAGGACCACTCTCATCTTCTTTTATCCACCACTTTTCTACACTTGAACTTCCCTAGCCTTGAGCTAGTGGTAAGAACTTAGGACACCAAACGGAATAACTTAGCACGTTAACGAACCGGTATCAAACCGAACAACCGGACATTACCCGGAACACCAAAATAATGCTAGAAGCATTGTTTTTATTTTTCTAAGCTAGTTAGGGTCCCCGAACACCCTAACACACTATATATTTAGTAACACACCATAAACCACTAACTAAACATTTGATTTCTAACTAAACTAGTAACTAAACATTGAAACCCAACCCTATACCCCCCCCCCTTGGAGACGGTTACCATGGGTGTCCCCACCCATGGATTTGTTTAATATTATATTAGATTATGTTGGTTATTAAGGAGCATTATACACAAAGGTTAAAGAGTGAAGTTGGTTTTTAAAAAGGCACTTGAGATATTAACATTTCATTCTCTACACATGAAACAACAACCTTCTTCCTCCTCTCCCCTTGCTTGTTCGGCCGAAACCACCCACAACCACCATCACCATCATCAAGTTTCTTTCATACAATCTCTAGTGATCCAAAGGTGTTAGTGATCATACAAACAAGCTCGGTGTGTTCGGAAGTTGAAGGACCACTCTCATCTTCTTTTATCCACCACTTTTCTACACTTGAACTTCCCTAGCCTTGAGCTAGTGGTAAGAACTTAGATCCTTGTATTTTACATTTTGTTTAAGTGGTTAATGATGTTTAATGATCAAAATGATAAGAACTCTAATGAATCTTATGAAGAAGTCTTGAACATAAACTAACTTGGTAATAAAGTATGGTTAAAAAGATGAAGAAATTATGATATTCATGTGTTGTAATGCTTGTTGTTCATTGTTTACTCATGTAGTTGATATGGATCATCATATGGTCTTGCTAGATCATGATTAAAAACACGAACTAGCAAGATGAGAAAGTAAGATGTTGTAGGATGATGGAATCATCCACACATAAACTATGAACTTGAATGAATGAGTGATTTCTTGAAAAATAAAGATCAAAGTAGGTTATAATCATGTAGATCTAAGGATCCATGAGTGGTTTTTCAAAGGAACCAAGTTAAAAATATGAGTTTCACTAAAACTTGGATCTTACATAAACTAATCACATTCTTGTTAAATAAACAAGTGTAGAAACACTTGTGTAATAAGAAAAGTTCACAAAGAAATATTTTTAGAAAATATGATTTGAAGTTGTAAACACTTAAACTCTTTAAAAATAAAGTTTTTAAAGAACTAATCACATTTTGGAAGGTAACAAGACTTACTAAGTATACTAGTAAGTTACTACATATTTTCATAAATATTCAAGTTCATGAGTTTATAGTTTATGCTTGTTTTTGACAAGTTTGGTAAGTAGAAGTTGTATATTGTTGATTGGTAATTGTTGAATGATTTTTACAAAAGAAAATGATATGCTTATAAGCATGGACACCTCCATTTACAAAGGAAACTCTGGCGAAATTTTCTAAAAATACGACACTTAGAAAATATTCTTCTAACAAGTGTTTATGAATATATTTTTAACTTTGTTTTCGAAATGAACTTCACCAAAGGTTTTGTTAGAAAATACAACGTATCGGGGGTTGACTTTTACAAGTAAAATGGATAAATATATATTTTATATTAGAATACTTGTGTGGATACTTGTTTATTTTGTAAGATAGTTATATTATTTTAGGAAAAAAAATAATGTTACTTAGCAATGCAACTTGACATTCGAATTGTGTGGTATGTGATAGAAGTAATGAGAAAAAAAAACCGAATGTAGAATACGTGTTATGTATGAGAAACTGATTGTTATATGTACCTTATTAGGACGTGCTTGATTTCCTGATTTTTAGAATAATTAATCTAACCGAGCAAACCCAGGTGAGTTCACACACTTTCTAAGGCATGGGATTCCCGGTGGTTTGGGAATCAGTTAAAGAATTAAAACGGAACCTACATATCCTCCTTGGGTAGGATAGGTAGGATGCCAATATTAATCCTGCGTATTCTCCTTGGGTAGAATACGTACGTTCGTCCTCCTTGAGTAGGACAACAACCTTAAAACTTACTAGACAAAACTCTATCATTAAGTCCCTCATTTTATATCGACTTAATCGCCGAGGCCGATGGCGAGCGGGTCATTAGTTAATAGCGCTATTAGGTTTAACAAACCTCACACCGTGCCGTTCGGACGGGCGTGTACTAATGGACTATGGAAAACTGTCAGTGATGATAGACACTGATATAGGGCACAACTATTGTTCGTCAGTTGTCGATATCGTACGGTCTAGTGGTTCACATGGGGAAGCCCCCACTGATTTTGGATATGGTTTGGGTAATAAAAAGGAACTGGTTAAACATACTTTCAACTATGGGTAAACCCCACGGCAAATATGCCAACGAAAGTCAAACCACGTTTTCAGAAACAACTTAAAACTAACCGTGAACTCACTCAACTTTGTTGTTGACTCATTGTTACATGCCTTACAGGTCGCTAGATGCTTTGGAGCTTGTACGAGGAGGAAGTCGTTGTGGAATATGGGTTGTTATATCCCGTGCTAAACATTTAATCCTTATGAACTTATTAAACCTACGTTTTGGACTTTAAACTTATGAACTATGGAAATTATGTTTTAGTTTACGAATTATGCTTCCGCTGTTAACCTAAAGTCGGTTTACTTTCTTTTGGTCACCAATCGTATTGTGGTTGGTTTTATTTACTTAATCGTGTTGTTCAATATGATTGGTGGCTCGATCCTGGTCATGTCACGCCTCCAAGCGGTGATACTCCGCATGGTGGATTTTGGGGGTGTGACATTGTAGAGCCTTGAAAATGGCTTAACGGGGGTCAAAAGGGGCTGAAATGAGCTTAACACATGTGTAGGGACCATTTGAGCAAATCTGCCAAAGATGGCCACACGGGTCGCGTAAGCCCATCCCTTAGCTTACGCGGGCCGCCTGAGAACCCCCAGCGACAGAAAATCAGTTTCAGCTGCTGTTTTGCAAGACCAGGCCCTTGTATGCAATATTTCTTGTTTGGGGACCAAGTTAACACCTTCCCAAGCATAAGTACCTGTCACTAAACACTTGTATGGCCATGATTTCATGCTTGGCAATCACACAAACACTTGTGATGATCTTGTGAGATTGCATCAAGTATAAATAGCTTGGCCATTTCATTTGTTTCTTCACACTTGGTCTAAAATTCTCTAAGTTGGGGTTAAATAACTTCATACCTGAGAATTTATAAGATCAAGTTCAAGCAAGGACCTTTTGTAAGCATTCCTTCATTCTTTTATTGCTTACTAGCTTAAAAAGTCAAACAGTGTTTGACTTTCAGTTGACCAGTCAATGGTCAACGCAAAGTTCGTTTGAACTTTGTAACTTGATTGTAATCACGATGGTTATAATCCTTACCGATTATACCTACTGATTACCATGTAAACTAGGTGTAGTGACGAGTCAAAGTTTTGGTCAAAATGCGTTTTAGCACGCATTTTGCCACGGAACTACTTTTAGGTATCAAAACACCTTGTTTTGATACCAAATCAGTTTTATAAGTTAGTTAAACATGTTTTGACATGTTTAACTCGTCACTGTTAGTTTGGTGCGTGTTTAGGGTCGTAAGTTAAGCGGTCTAAACAACCGCTTAGACTTTCGAACCCGACCCGTTTGGTCGATCTTTAGGATCCGACCAAGCTTGTTCAGTGATCATAGTTGCATAGGGAATAACCTCTGAGGTTATACCTTATGATCACATAGGATTGGTTAATCATTTGCTAGTTAGCTTGTATGCCCATAGTAAATAACCAAAATGCCCTTTTGATATATAAAACCATTTTGTGCATATGTGAACATATTTTTGACATCTAATCTGATTTAGTAACATGTTAGGGTATAATTGGGCATGTAAGACTTGACATAGCTTATAGATAACCATCCGAACATAGTTTTTGCGCAACCGACGCGTTATAGTAGCTTAAACTACCATAACGGGTCGAAACGGGTCAAAAGCACATAGGTAGACTTCCAAATCAGAATGTTAGCTCTATTAAATCATACCATATGAGTTCAAATACTCATTTGATTTATAGAACATCATTCTATCCTATCTCCTGATTAGGATCCGATTATTAACATAGTTACCTATATTAGGTGACGGTTGATTCGTGATCCTTGGAGCTTTATTTGGTCTTATTCTCAAGACTAATAAGCAATCCCAAGTGAGTACATAGTTCCCCTCTTTTACCGTTTTCAAATACTTTGGGGTGATACACATGTGCATACTTGTTACTTTCATGCTTTCTTTGCTTTTATGACATAATCATGCTAATTTAATCTAGTACACATATAATACATGTTTTCAATCATGTTTTGCTATGCATGTTAAGAATGCTAGCACATTGTTTTACATGAACATTTCTACTATGTATGTTTACTTAGCATACTTAGTACATGGTTTTCACATGCTTACATTGGTTATGACATTTGGTATGTTTAATCGGAGCAATAATACATTCATTAACATTAGCTAAGCCGCTCGGTAGTATGTAATGGTACCATAGGAATTGACAACTCCCGTTTCCGACTTCCTAGGTTTGTTTTTTTTTTTTTTGGGTAAAGGGTTACCTCGGTGATTTTATATATTCACAACCAAATAAAAACAAGTAGTAAGGAGAATCCTTACTAGTTCAATCATGGGACATACCCCCATCAAAGTAACACAAAGAAAAAACAACAATAAGTAAACCAAAACAACCTCTAGACAAACTATCTAGACTTGAAAGACACCCCAATTATTCGAAATCATCCATCATCCATCGTCCGTAAGTAAAACATCTCCATGAATGTCCCACTTCTTGAGTAATTCTCGAACTCTAGACGTATTCTTAAATCTGAGCCCCATCAATTTGTATCTGACACTCGCCAACACCACCTGACATAATATATCCGGTGGTCTTGCATGATTCCTGAAGAGCCGATTATTCCTTTCCTGCCAGATATTGTATGCCAAAGCCGCAACTAACAATCTACAAATTATGTTCTTTGCTGATTTTGAACGCGAATGAATACGAAGCCGATCAATAATATCATTCCACTTTGGAGGTATGTTAAACATACCTGCTTTTGACCGAACCATATCCCATATTTGAGCCGAAAACTTGCACTCGAAAAATAAATGATTGATGCGTGCGAAGTGTTATATATATTAGGTGTATATTTTAAGCCCCTTTTAACACTTATTTTTAGCCAAGTTTTAAATTTATAAAACACGATATTTTACTAACACTAAACACACATATGGGCAAGTGCACCCATCGTGAGCGTAGTATAGCGTTGGTAAGATACCGAGGTCGTCCAAGGACACAAGAGCTTTTAGTACCGGTTTATCCTCAACGTCTAATCAAAATAAAAAGTTTAGAAAAAGGATTTAAACTAAGAAGAATAAAAACTAACTAAAATGCTGAAAATAAAAATAAAAATAAAACAGATAGACAAGATGAATCACTTGGTTCCGACTCGTATCTAGTATAACCTTTGATTATTTCCGCACTTTTGCACATAATTAAGAGATTATCTTAGTTATTGTAGTAGGCCCCTCTTTTGAAGGTGACGTTACCCTCACCCCAGTAGTTTGAGTCAGCAAGGATACAACCCTAAAAGGGTGGATTATTGGAAGATAATGAATTAAGTTATTAATGCAGTATTATGGTAGGCCCCGCTTTTGGCGGTGACGTTACCCTCGACTAAGTAGTCTGAGTCAGCAGGGATACAGTCCTAAATAGCCGGGTTATAGTATTAATAGTAGTTAACTTATGAGGGGATCAAAGAGTTTGGACCCCCGCCATCCAATACCGTGAGGCATTGAAGGAGGTCCTACTAAATTTGACCCAGGTCCATTGCAGGACCTCTAAACGCTGAACAATGGCAAGACCTTTACCAAACCGTTCCCTTAACCCCCGACCAGGTAGCCAACATACCTCCATATAGACCGTGGAGATATGAATGGTGAAAATCCTTTATTTTATATAGACAGTAAAATAATGCCAAGACACCACGGACAAACGACAAGGAAAGATCACCTTCAACAAAAGTAACTAGTTATTAAAGTCATTAATACAAAACCAAATAAAAAGTGCAAAAGATTAGAAATAAAAAGTATTATACTAGACACTTTGTCTTCACCAAGTGATGTAAGAGACTTAGGCAAACATGGCCTTGATTGTCAAGAACTCTTACGATCAATCTTGGATCCCGAGACGACTCACACACTCTATGATGGACTATGGATGATGGTGTTGTGATGGTGGTGGGTGGTGGATGAAGTGTGAGAGAGTTGGTGTGCCAAGGGATGGTTTGAGCTTGAGCCAAGCACTCTTATTTATAGCCTGTACAGAAGCCTGGACACGGCCCCGTGTCCACCCTTTTCTCTTTCTTCATTAATACTGTAATAACCGAAAATTTAAAATCATTATTCTAGAAATAAAGGAATAATAAACTAATAATTTAACGACCCTCATTAAAAGACCTAATTATTTTATTAAATTAACCCATAGGAAACCCTAATTAAGACACCCAAGTAATTTCGTACAAACCCTAAATTTTTCAGAATTTTCAGAATCAGGATTAGGGCCCCTAAAACTCAGGGGGGGGGGGTATTCCCTACTTGATAATTATCTTCATAACTTGCGGACGAAGTTGAATTTAATGATTTCGTCGATTCAGCTAGGCTAGTCCCACACGTGGCAACCCTATGCTCAAAATAAGTTGCCACGCGGCCCGCGTAAGAATAGGTTATATGTCACGCGGGCCGCGTCAAGGTCAAAATTTTAGTATAAATAGAGAAGGTTGGGACTTGAATCTGGGCACAAAAACGACGAAGAAACTCTGAATACTCGCTGAGATATCGTCCAATTATTTTCCAAATACACACGAAACACTAATTAAGTATAGCGGGGTGCTGCAGAACAGGGTAATAACTCGATCTCTATTACGATTCATTGTCCGATCGATCAATATATCCAATGGATGTTTAAGTGCTGCCCACATTAGGGTTATACTTTGTCGTTCGTCATTAATTTGACGGATCATCGTTAATTCGATGGATAAAGTATTGTACTTTGTCGTTCGTCATTAATTTGACGGATCATCGTTAATTCGATGGATGAAGTATCGCACTTTGTCGTTCGTTGTGAGAATTTGATCTCGTGAGTTATCGTAAAGGCTGTATTAAGTTACTAACCTAGTTTGTGTGCATGTTATTTAAATTAGGTTAAAAGACTAATCAGTAGTCTAAACTCTGTCCGTATAAATCTGAAGTATTATCACAAGGTAGTATCACTTTGGAATTATTAAGGTACGGATCCTTACCCCACTCCTTATTGCTTCATATTCAAATTGTTATAACCCACTAAATTAATATATCTTTTAAAACTCCTCACGTCTTTGAGTATCGATTCATTTGACAGTCCGTTCGAATTCTATTCTAATCATTTGATTTAAGCTTTCATGTCATGCGATAGTATTATGTTAATTGTACTCATTATCGCATGTTCCAATATATGTTCCGTTTTGTTATGAAAATAAGTTTGATAAGTTATGTGAATAAGACCATTTGTACTCTGTTACCCTGAGTATCGCTTCTCGTGGAGTGTCCCACGAGCGTGTTGTTGCGGCATCGACATCATGTGCTCTATCCGTGACGGAGAGATCAGTTCACGGCGTCTCTTAAGTACAAGTGTGGTACATATAAGCTATTAGGAGGCGTATGGATCGATCCTAGGATTTAAGTATAAGGAGGTGGATAACGGGTATGCCAATTCGCCATCTCATGTGATAATTATGCAGGAGTAGCTACCTGTGTGTTGTCACGTTTTAAGTTGCTTATGGGTACATCCGTAAAATATGATTATGAAATTATGTTCTGGCATCGTATCAGTTTTGCATAAAGCGTTATTTGTTATTTGAGCCTAATATTCCGTACTGAGCGTTCGGCTCATTCCGTAAATTTTTGTATATACAGGTCTGCATGTTACTTTGGGCGGGGAAAAGAGAGAAGAATAAAGCCTAGGAATAAATCCGAAGATGTTAGTAATCAAGTCGATGTGTCCGTTGGTATATTAAACTTAAGTTCAGTTGTTGTATCCTTGTCAAATAAATAAATGGAATTATGACTTTTGTTTATGATATCACCGTTATTGTGACACGTCAGCCCTTCCGGGTTGGGGTGTTACAGCTATGGTATCAGAGCAAAGGCTCTTTCCTGTAGAAAACTTGAAGATAGTAATAAAAACCTATGAGGAATGGGTAGATATCTATGATAGGATTCAACTTGGTCTCTTATTTGGTTTAATTCCTATGTTTATTCGTATAGATATGCCTCCTCGTCGTCCGCTACGTAGGAGTACTCGTACTAACCATGCACGTAACAACACTTCTTCGAATGAGACTCCAGTTGATCCAAACGTAATTAATGCTATCAACCAGGCTGTTGCCGGGTTGCTTCCAAACCTTGTTGCTCAAACAGCTGAGGCCGTTATTCAACAAACTCGTCATCCAGAACGTAATAATACGAATCCAATCTCTGGTGAAGAAATTCGTGAGAATACCACGAACAATACTACTTATAGTATAGACATATGGATTAGTAAATTTCAAAAACAAAAGCCTAAATCCTTTAGTCACGCTACTAATCCAGTCGAAGCAAGAAACTGGATAGCTCATATTGAAAAGATCTTCGGAGTTCTTGGAGTTCCGGAGCAATACAAAGTTAGACTGGCTACCTACAAATTTGAAGATGACGCACAAACTTGGTGGGAAGGATATAAGCAAGTCAAAGGAGGGGATGATTTTGACGCTAATCTTTCATGGGTCGACTTTCGTAATATCTTTTACGACAAGTATTTTTCAACCGCTGATAAAGAAGCTTATATCAGGGAGTATGCAGTGATTCGACAGGGGAGTGATGAACCAGCCTCTGAGTTCATTACTAGATTTGCAAGGTTGGCTAGTATTGTAGGAGACGTTGCAGGAACGGCAGAAGTCCAGGCAGAAAAATGCAAGTGGGCAGTCGATGATCGAATTCGGAAGTCGATCATGTACATGAAATTTAAGGATATCACCGAAGTTGCTGATGCAATCAAAACTTTTGAATTCGAAAGGAAAGAATTTTTATCTCGAACTGAGGATAATAAGAAGAGAAACAGAGAAGGACAATTTAAGCAGGCAATCGGCCAATCATCCACTACGCCACAGCATCAAGATCGCAAAGTGCAAGGAAATCAAAACTCTGGAAATCAGGCAAGTCCATGGCAACCTAGACCACAAAACCCGAGGCCTGCTCAAAACCAGATTCAGTTGTATGCAGAACCTATTAGAACTCAACCACTGAATCAATATGTAAACCCGAATCAGATTACATATCCTCTATGTAATACTTGTGGTAAGAGACATCAGGGAGTATGTCACCGAAGTACAGGAGCATGCTTTAGATGTGGCCAAACTGGACACATGATCAAGGAGTGTACTAAGAAAGACACTAAGAAGAATAACCAACCAAATGTTGCACCACCCAATATTGGAGGAAGAGTTTTTGTACTTTCTGCTACTGACGCTGCTAATGCCCCAGGTACTGTATCTGGAAACCTTCAGCTTGGTGAACGTAGTATCTATGTGTTATTCGATACAGGAGTGACTCATTCTTTAGTATCCCACTCGTTTACTAAGTACCTTCCGATAAGACCCACTCTCTTAAATCATACTTTAACCATTTCCACTCCCATGGAACATTCATCCGTAATCACTCACGTATATAAGGATTGTCCGATCCGTATTGAATCTATTGTGTGTAAGGCAGACCTATTTCCAATACATGTGTGTGATTTTGATGTTATTCTAGGGATAGATTGGTTGTCTCGACATCGCGTAACTATAGATTGTCATTTCCGTCATGTTATTTTCGGTGATCTTCATCATCCTGATATTATATATCAGGGAACTCAAGCTCATAAATCTCTTAAAATTATCTCTGCGCTTAAGGCTCGAAAATTCGTATCAAACGGCTGTGCTGGATTCCTAGCATCGATTAAGGATACTTCTGCTAGTGTTAAGAGTATCGATAGCCATTTCGTTGTTCGTGAATATCCTGATGTATTTCCGGATGAACTACCAGGATTACCACCTGACCGTCAGGTAGAATTCACCATCGACTTGATCCCTGGTGCCGAACCTATTTCTAAAGCTCCATACCGTATGGCCCCGATGGAACTGAAGGAGTTGAAGGAACAATTGCAAGAATTGTTAGACCTAGGATTCATAAGACCCAGTGTTTCACCTTGGGGTGCTCCGGTCTTATTTGTGAAGAAGAAAGACGGTAGTATGCGCTTATGTATTGACTACCAAGAGCTGAACAAGATTACTATTCGTAATCAGTATCCTTTGCCTCGCATTGATGATCTCTTTGATCAACTTCAAGGGGCTCAGTTCTTTTCAAAAATCGACCTGAGGTCCGGGTACCATCAGCTAAAGATCAAGAATGATGATGTTCCCAAGACAGCCTTTCGTACTAGATATGGTCATTACGAATTTTTGGTTATGCCCTTTGGGCTAACTAATGCACCCGCAGTCTTTATGGATTTGATGAATCGCGTATTTCACCAATTCCTAGACAAATTCGTTATTGTCTTTATTGATGACATTCTGGTATATTCTAAGAGTCACGAAGAGCATGAAGCACATCTACATACAGTACTTGGAACCTTGCGACATGAGAAGTTGTACGCTAAGTTTTCCAAATGTGACTTTTGGCTTAGCCAAGTGGCATTTCTAGGTCATGTCATATCAGCAGAGGGAATTATGGTAGACCCAACAAAGGTTGAAGCTATTACAAAATGGCCAAGACCCACTTCTGTTACCGAAATACGAAGTTTCTTGGGTCTTGCTGGCTATTACCGAAGATTCGTTGAAAGATTCTCGGTAATCGCTTTACCACTCACAAAACTCCTAAGGAAAGGGGTGAAGTACTCATGGAATGAGGAACAAGAGAAAAGTTTTGAAGAATTGAAGAAGCGACTCGTATCTTCTCCAATACTCGCTCTCCCTTCGGGATCATGAGGTTACCAAGTCTATAGTGATGCCTCAAAGAAAGGATTAGGTTGTGTGCTAATGCAACATGGGAAGGTTATCGCTTATGCCTCCCGTCAGTTGAAGCCTTATGAAGTTAACTACCCTACACATGATTTAGAATTAGCCGCAGTCGTCTTTGCACTTAAGATTTGGCGACACTATCTGTATGGTGAGAGTTGTGACATCTTTACCGACCACAAGAGCCTCAAGTACATATTTACGCAGAAGGAGCTAAATATGAGGCAAAGAAGGTGGTTAGAACTTTTAAAAGATTACGACGTAAATATTCAATACCATCCAGGCAAAGCCAATGTTGTAGCTGATGCGTTGAGCCGAAAGAATACCGGGACTATATCTTGCTTACAAATTCAGCCTCGTATTAGGAGGGATCTCGAAAGGATGAACATTTGGCTTCAGGTTAGTAAATCTGATGGATATCTAGCTAGAATGCAGATTGAACCCGACCTCATATCTCGGATCAAAGATGCACAAAAGCAAGATGGAGAACTTTGGGCAATTGTGCAAAATCTTGAGGTGGGTAAGCAATCTGAATTTCGTATAGACCATCATGGGGTGATTTGGTGCGGCAAAAGACTTTGTGTACCCGATGACTCCAGCCTTCGTGAGTCATTGTTAGCAGAAGCTCACAGCTCATCATTTTCGATTCACCCAGGATCTATCAAGATGTATAGAGATTTAAGACAGAACTTCTGGTGGAATGGCATGAAGGAAGACGTTGCTCGATACGTAAGTAAATGCCTCATTTGCCAACAAGTGAAAATTGAACACAAACGAGCAAGCGGTCTGTTGCAGCCATTGGATATTCCCATATGGAAGTGGGATGAGATCACAATGGATTTTGTTACCGGTTTGCCTAAGACTTTCAAGAAGAATGATGTTATATGGGTTGTTGTCGATAGATTGTCAAAGTCAGCACATTTTCTACCAATTCAGCAAGGATTTTCGGTTAATAAGTTATCCAAAATATTTCTTCAAGAAATTATTCGACTCCATGGCACACCATCTTCCATTGTTTCCGATAGAGACCCACGTTTCACCTCACGATTTTGGAAAGGTTTTCAGGCAGCTTGGGGTACACGACTGAAGTTTAGTACGGCTTTCCATCCACAAACAGATGGGCAGTCGGAACGCACGATTCAGACATTGGAAGACATGCTCCGAGCATGTGCACTTGAATGGTCTGGAAACTGGGATGAATATCTATGCCTTGTTGAATTCGCTTACAACAATAGTTGGCAAGCAAGTATTGGCATGGCACCTTTTGAGCTTTTGTACGATCGGAAATGTCGAGCACCGATATGCTGGGATGAAGTTGGAGAAAAGATTATTGAAGGACCAGAACTAGTTCAGATTACAAATGAAAAAGTCACTATGGCACGAGAAAAACTGAAAGAAGCTCAGAGCAGACAAAAGAGCTATGCAGATCAAGATAGACGACCACTCGAATTTAAAATTGGCGACCACGTTTTCTTAAAGGTATCACCTTGGCGTGGTGTTCGTAGATTTGGAATTAAAGGAAAGCTTAGTCCCCGTTTTATCGGTCCGTTTGAAATCCTTGAAAGAATTGGAGAAGTGTCATATCGACTGGCGTTACCGCCTCAACTCTCTCACGTTCATAACGTTTTTCATGTCTCCTCGTTAAGAGGATATAATTATCATCCACTACATGTCATTAGTTATCCGTTGCTTACAATTCACGAGGATTTGTCCTACGAAGAGGAGCCAGAAGCCATTTTAGATCGACAAGAAAGGGTTTTGCGTAGGAAAGTAATTCCGTTTGTTAAAATCCTCTGGAAGAATCACTCTAAACACGAAGCAACATGGGAATCTGAAGAATCAATTCGCTCTTTATACCCTAATCTATTCTAGCAATAGAATTTTAGTTAAGGTAATGGTAAACCTTGCTAGTTGATCTATGTTCATTTATTTCTGCTTATGGTCATTCATGCTTTGCCTTATGTGAATATATTTTAGTTATGATTAAGCATATTTAAGTAGGAGATTTTTGTTATATAAGTTAATAACTCTGCTATGAAAATTCCGTTCCCGTTACTTATACGATATATTTGAAAAATTTCGAGGACGAAATTTCTTTTAAAGGGGTAATAGTTGTAATAACCGAAAATTTAAAATCATTATTCTAGAAATAAAGGAATAATAAACTAATAATTTAACGACCCTCATTCAAAGACCTAATTATTTTATTAAATTAACCCATAGGAAACCCTAATTAAGACACCCAAGTAATTTCGTACAAACCCTAAATTTTTCAGAATTTTCAGAATCAGGATTAGGGCCCCTAAAACTCGGGGGGGGGGGTATTCCCTACTTGATAATTATCTTCATAACTTGCGGACGAAGTTGAATTTAATGATTTCGTCGATTCAGCTAGGCTAGTCCCACACGTGGCAACCCTATGCTCAAAATAAGTTGCCACGCGGCCCGCGTAAGAACAGGTTATATGTCACGCGGGCCGGGTCAAGGTCAAAATTTTAGTATAAATAGAGGAGGTTGGGACTTGAATCTGGGCACAAAAACGACGAAGAAACTCTGAATACTCGCTGAGATATCGTCCAATTACTTTCCAAATACACACGAAACACTAATTAAGTATAGCGGGGTGCTGCAGAACAGGGTAATAACTCGATCGCTATTACGATTCATTGTCCGATCGATCAATATATCCAATGGATGTTTAAGTGCTGCCCACATTAGGGTTATACTTTGTCGTTCGTCATTAATTTGACGGATCATCGTTAATTCGATGGATAAAGTATTGTACTTTGTCGTTCGTCATTAATTTGACGGATCATCGTTAATTCGATGGATGAAGTATCGCACTTTGTCGTTCGTTGTGAGAATTTGATCTCGTGAGTTATCGTAAAGGCTGTATTAAGTTACTAACCTAGTTTGTGTGCATGTTATTTAAATTAGGTTAAAAGACTAATCAGTAGTCTAAACTCTGTCCGTATAAATCTGAAGTATTATCACAAGGTAGTATCACTTTGGAATTATTAAGGTACGGATCCTTACCCCACTCCTTATTGCTTCATATTCAAATTGTTATAACCCACTAAATTAATATATCTTTTAAAACTCCTCACGTCTTTGAGTATCGATTCATTTGACAGTCCGTTCGAATTCTATTCTAATCATTTGATTTAAGCTTTCATGTCATGCGATAGTATTATGTTAATTGTACTCATTATCGCATGTTCCAATATATGTTCCGTTTTGTTATGAAAATAAGTTTGATAAGTTATGTGAATAAGACCATTTGTACTCTGTTACCCTGAGTATCGCTTCTCGTGGAGTGTCCCACGAGCGTGTTGTTGCGGCATCGACATCATGTGCTCTATCCGTGACGGAGAGATCAGTTCACGGCGTCTCTTAAGTACAAGTGTGGTACATATAAGCTATTAGGAGGCGTATGGATCGATCCTAGGATTTAAGTATAAGGAGGTGGATAACGGGTATGCCAATTCGCCATCTCATGTGATAATTATGCAGGAGTAGCTACCTGTGTGTTGTCACGTTTTAAGTTGCTTATGGGTACATCCGTAAAATATGATTATGAAATTATGTTCTGGCATCGTATCAGTTTTGCATAAAGCGTTATTTGTTATTTGAGCCTAATATTCCGTACTGAGCATTCGGCTCATTCCGTAAATTTTTGTATATACAGGTCTGCATGTTACTTTGGGCGGGGAAAAGAGAGAAGAATAAAGCCTAGGAATAAATCCGAAGATGTTAGTAATCAAGTCGATGTGTCCGTTGGTATATTAAACTTAAGTTCAGTTGTTGTATCATTGTCAAATAAATAAATGGAATTATGACTTTTGTTTATGATATCACCGTTATTGTGACACGTCAGCCCTTCCGGGTTGGGGTGTTACAAATACAGTTTGTCTTTATTAGCTCCACACGCCCCCGTGTCCGCTGGGCACGCCCCCGTGTCCGTCTGACACTCTCTCTCTTCATTAATTGTAATTCGCAATTACAATTAATGCGCCTGCTGTACTTTCTCCACGGCCCCGTGGTGGGCAATAGAAGCTTCTACAGGTTTGTCTTTAGTGCCAGGGCTGTCCATCCTGAGCACTGCCCCATGCTGAGCTGGGCACGGCCCATGCTGAGCTGGGCACGCCCCGTGCTCAGCTGGGCACAGCCCCATGCTCAGTTTTCTTCTTGTTTTTGCTTTGGGAGATGCTGTTGAAGGGGGTCGGGCATGCAACGTTTGTTCCTTTTCTTGTATTTATGCTAGATTTAGCTGCCTTTTTGCTTCTTTTGTTAATTTAAGCTCATTTAATCCTGAAAATACAAAAGGAAGACAAAAGCACACTTTTTCCAACATTAGTACTAAAAAAGGGTTAGTTTTATGCCTCATTTGATGAAATTTATATGTTACATTTTGAACACATCAAATACCCCCAAACTTGAATCTTTGCTTGTCCTAAAGCAAAACTCTTTATAATGTGGCTTTACACTCCCAAATGGAATGGGTAGAAGAGAAGGTTTTTGGGCTTGTCATAGAGTGTCGGGATTTCCAAGATTCTTTATTTAGTTTTATTTTTATTTATTTACAATCCTATTCGTCACGATTTATTTAAAACTTTTCATAAGATAAATTACTTATTAGGGCATAACATGCCTCTTTAAAATTTTCTTTATATACAAGTTCACATACCTCACGGGGGATCACTCAACACTCGGCCGAAAATATATTTCAGTGGATCACTCGAGAGCGGCATGGAACTTACTCCTACCATAGGCTTGCCAAGCAATCAATCCTCCTCCTTTTTAACTATATACCTTCGTAAATATCTAGAGGACTTTTTGGGTGAAGGGTTAGGCTTGGGTTAAAGGTAGGTGGTTTGGTTAGTGGTTAGTAGAAAGGGCGAAAAGCGTAAAAAACATCGGTTTTCGTAAGACTTTCTATTTT
This sequence comes from Helianthus tuberosus, assembly GCA_030545235.1. Taxonomy (NCBI): domain Eukaryota; kingdom Viridiplantae; phylum Streptophyta; class Magnoliopsida; order Asterales; family Asteraceae; genus Helianthus; species Helianthus tuberosus. The sequence goes on along the minus strand of CM060426.1, from coordinate 42,360,908 downwards.
TTTTTTGATGAAGATATTTTTCAAACAAAGTTATTTTTGATGAACTTGTTTGTTTATTTTCTTTTGCTTCATCATCAATATTTTTTTTTTGAAGAGTCATACGAAAAACCGAGCTAGTTACTAAAACAAAGGGTTAAAAATGAAAAAGGTTTTTGTGGGTAAAAAGGGTGTTTGGTTTGGGTTATGAAATGAAAAGGTTTAGGCTCAAAGGGGTTAACTAGGGGGATTTTGGGTAGGTGGTAAAAAAAATAATGGTGTAGAAATAAAAATGGTTAGTCCTAATGCCTCCGTCATTTACTTACTCGGGTTTAAGTTGGTAAGGATTGAGAATGTATCGTCATGGCAAGTTCTAGAGTTGTAAGGACCAAGCGGCTATTCACACAAGAAACGAAAAATGAGCATTTAGTCTAATGATATGTAATTGTATGCTCAATAAAGGCTCAAAACTCACTTTTGTGGGAATGAGTTTTTATGTGATCAAGTATATATAATCAAATTTTAACTAAGTTTGTCATGCCTTTTCATAATTTTCTTATGTTGGTTCTTTTTTTCACGACGCTATCGGTTGTAAATTTGTAAAAATATAACCTTTTTAGAATTTTGAAATTCCCAAATTAAACCTAGACAAGTAAAAAAAAATTGAAATTTTTGAAAAAATTTGGGGTGATTAGCGGTTCCAATAGAGTTTTGTGTAAGGCTTGTTATTAGGACTTGCAAGATTCAAGGTTTTAGCATCCCCCCACACTTAAATTACACATTGTCCTCAATGTGTCCCAAAAATAAGTTTTTAGGCTGATTAAATGTGTAAAAATGGGTTAAAAACAAGATTTTATGGTACTGGGTAGCTGAACACGGGGTGGTGTTGGCTGAGCACGGCCCAGTGTCCAGACTGCCAGTACCAAAAGTAAACAGAAGGCTGGGCACGGGGGCGTGTCCAGTGAGCACGGCCCCGTGTCCAGGTACCTGAACTGGGCATTTTCTACAGAACCTTGGGCACGGGGCGTGTTGGGGTGAGCACGGCCCCGTGCTGAACTTGCTGTAATGAAGAAAAATCGTCGGGAGGCTCTGTTTTTGTGTATGGGGTGTTGGTTCAAGCTTCCCTTATCATCCTTCACCATCCCGAGTGTGTTTTATTCCTGAAAATTAAAAACTAAACTAGAAAACATAAAGGTTAATCTAAACTAAACTACGGATAGTTCCGCGGAATGCCTCCGTGGTGCGCCACGTTTATAAGGGTCCTTGGCTAGGCCCACTTTATCAGGTGGTTCTGGCTCATCTTCAATTAAGGGGTCGTCATTGCCGAATGGATATTTCATTGATCGCTCAAGATCGACACTCTTTTTAAATGCCCCTAATTGAAGAGGTAGATTGTTGAACTTCCGGTTTTTCAAAGCTTCGTGAGTTTTTACAAATGGTCGTCCCAACACTAGAGGAGTGTCATCGAGGATGACAAAGTCGGTCGGGATTACCATCTGATTTGTTTGAACCAATACATCCTCAACTATACCGATTGATTTTATTACTTTCCGATTGGATAGAAAAATGGGTATTTGAAGTGGAGAAAAATCACTAATACTTAATTTTTCGAAAATGTAGTTAGGCATTATGTTAACACAAAGATCTTTATCGATTGTAACGTTACTAATAAACGAATTTTGAAAGAAACATGGAACCGGTGTAATGTTAATTTCAAATGGGTCTTCTTTTATTAGTGAGATTTGATCATCAGTTAACTTAACACTTACCGTTTCGTCAATTTTAGTGTTAGTGCTTAACTCTTTTAAAAACTTAGCATGAGTGGGTACTAAACAATGATTTTCGAAAGAAGGTGACAAGAGATTAATTTCTTCAAAATTAGAATTTTCTTGAATTTTAACATTGTCGGACTCACCTTTATCGTTGTTTAACTCATGTGTCGGTTTTTCACTTATTTGTTCTTCCATTTTTACACTTTCAGTTATCTCTTCCTTTTTTAATTCTTCTCTTGCGCGGGACTCCTCTTCCCTTGCGCGAGATTCTCTTATACAGCGATCGATAACTCTTATGTGTTCTAATATCCTATCGGTTACTTCGGTTATAGAAAAAGAGTCGGAATTTTCAAAGCTTGAATCCGGTTGTTTGATCCTTTGTTCCTCATAATGCCCATATGAAGTAGATGGTTCACACCATTGTTCTTCATTGTAAGCATATGATGGATAAGGGTCGTAATTTTGTTCTTCATAATACTCATATGAGGTGGGTTGTTCACGCCATGGTTCATCATAATAAGCATACGAAGGTGGTGGCTCATATCTTGGTTCCTCAAAGTATGAGTATGAAGGCTCATACCTTGGTTCATCAAAATATGAGTATGAGGGAGGAGGTTCATACCTTTGGTCTTCATAGGATGTGTATGAAGTTGATGGCTCGTACCTGGGCTCCTCATAGTAGGTGTATGAATTGGATGGTTGATATGAGCGATTATTTTGAACCGATCGTGCGTTACGACAATTAGTGCAAAAATTACCCCTATAATCATCCTCCTCATAGGTGTAGTTGTAACCTCCTGAGTATTGATCCATAAGAATCACTCAGCAGACCACAACTGAGTCTCGAGATCAGAAAACAAAAATAAAAACGGAAACAGAGGCTGGACACGGCCCTGTGTTCAGTGGACACGGCCCCGTGTTCAGGATCTGTATCTGGGCGTTTTAATTAAATTTACTGATTTCGTTGAGCACGGGGCGTGTTTAGTGAGCACGGCCTGTGTTCAAGCTTCTGTTACTGGGTGTTTTATGAAAAATATGCAGCACGGCCCCGTGTTCAGCGAGCACGGCCCGTGTTCAACCTACTGTAAATGCAAAACTAAACTAAAATGCAGAAAAATGTGGGCCCGTTTTGAAAAGGTTTTGAAAAACTGATTAGGCCGTTGATTTTAAGCTTTCCTAAAATCCTTGTGTCCCCGGCAACGGCGCCAAAAACTTGATGCGTGCGAAGTGTTATATATATTAGGTGTATATTTTAAGCCCCTTTTAACACTTATTTTTAGCCAAGTTTTAAATTTATAAAACACGATATTTTACTAACACTAAACACACATATGGGCAAGTGCACCCATCGTGAGCGTAGTATAGCGTTGGTAAGATACCGAGGTCGTCCAAGGACACAAGAGCTTTTAGTACCGGTTTATCCTCAACGTCTAATCAAAATAAAAAGTTTAGAAAAAGGATTTAAACTAAGAAGAATAAAAACTAACTAAAATGCTGAGAATAAAAATAAAAATAAAACAGATAGACAAGATGAATCACTTGGTTCCGACTCGTATCTAGTATAACCTTTGATTATTTCCGCACTTTTGCACATAATTAAGAGATTATCTTAGTTATTGTAGTAGGCCCCTCTTTTGAAGGTGACGTTACCCTCACCCCAGTAGTTTGAGTCAGCAAGGATACAATCCTAAAAGGGTGGATTATTGGAAGATAATGAATTAAGTTATTAATGCAGTATTATGGTAGGCCCCGCTTTTGGCGGTGACGTTACCCTCGACTAAGTAGTCTGAGTCAGCAGGGATACAGTCCTAAATAGCCGGGTTATAGTATTAATAGTAGTTAACTTATGAGGGGATCAAAGAGTTTGGACCCCCGCCATCCAATACCGTGAGGCATTGAAGGAGGTCCTACTAAATTTGACCCAGGTCCATTGCAGGACCTCTAAACGCTGAACAATGGCAAGACCTTTACCAAACCGTTCCCTTAACCCCCGACCAGGTAGCCAACATACCTCCATATAGACCGTGGAGATATGAATGGTGAAAATCCTTTATTTTATATAGACAGTAAAATAATGCCAAGACACCAAGGACAAACGACAAGGAAAGATCACCTTCAACATAAGTAACTAGTTATTAAAGTAACGACCTGAAAACCCTAGTTTCTCTCTCTAGCTATGGCGATTTTGGTTCCTTTTTCATCCTTGGATTTTTCTTCATGATTTTCGTATAACAGTCTGATCATCGGAGTATTGAGTTATCAATACATCTGATTCGAACTAGTTAGCGGAAGGATTGTGTTGAATCTAGGGTTTCTTTTCTGGTTTCGTCAAGCTAAATTAGGGTTTCTCTTGTGTTTACGTTCGGCTGGGTTTCTTGGTTTTATGGTTTTCTGCGTGCATGGTTGTCTCACTTGCTGATTAAAGGAGAGAGTCGATTAGTGTGCAATGGATGATCGTTTAAAGTCTGATGATGTGACTAAGGATGATCGAGGTAAGCCACCATTACCGTTTAAGGGCTTAGCGAGTAGAGTGGTGAATATAGATGGTAATCCGTTGTTGCCTAGGAGAGGTACGGTGCAAACTGTTCAGCCTGATCCGAAGTTGATTAATGTTATTGACGAATTAACTAAGGTAACCATTCCTGTTAATCCATCGGTGAATCAAGGGTCCGAGGGTTTGTTTCAAGGTATTCAGAGTGGCAGATTGGATTTAGGTAAATCTCCATTATCTTATGCTGAATCCGTGGGGGTATCTAATAATAAGAAGGTTAATTTTCGAGCACTTACAAGTCCAACTGGACCTGAAGGTTGTGATGTGGTTTTACCGAAAGAATCTGTTAGAACTGTTAAAGATAAACTAGCCAATACTCTTTATGGATACTTTCTAGGTGATCGTGTTGCATACCCGGTAGTTGAATACTTTGTAAGGAATAACTGGAAGAGATTTGGTCTTCAAAAAACGATGATGAACGCTAATGGTTTTTTCTTTTTTAAGTTTGCTGATGAAAATGGTTTGAAGAATGTTATGAAGGAGGGTCCGTGGATAATTCGCTCACAACCTTTGATTCTTAATGTATGGTCTCCGTCTTCGAAACTGGAAAAGAAAGAAGTCAAGAATGTACAACTTTGGGTTAAACTTCATGAAGTCCCAATTGCAGCCTATACGGAGGATGGTTTAAGCATGATTGCTACGGCTGTCGGAACTCCGATGGAATTGGATAAGTACACTTCCTCTATGTGCCTTGATTCTTGGGGAAGGAGTAGCTTTGCGAGAGCATTAGTGGAGGTTTCGGCTGAGCATGAGTTCAAAGAGGAAATTGTTATTGCTGTTCCGGAATTGGAGGGGGAAGGATTTGTTAAGGAAAAACTTTATGTTGAATACAAATGGTGTCCTCATAGATGTACGTATTGCAAAATATTTGGTCATGATGATCAGACTTGTCCGAAACAAATCAGGCAGGTCACTAAAGCTCCTGGTAAAATCCAACAAACTCAACATGGGTCTAAGAATAAAGAGTCTTTAAAGAAACCGATGATAGACAAGGATGGGTTTATGGATGTTGATTCTCGAAAAGCAGCCAAAAGAACAGGATTTCCTGTTACTAAACCGAAGCAAAAATTTGAATATCGTCCTATTACCTCTAAAGCTAGTGGTAGTAGTAGCAAATCAGATCCGAATACTAGTTTTTTATCGTCTAATCCGTTTGATGTGTTTAATGATACCAAGTTAGATAATGTGGCCGAAGGGGTGGGAGCTGGAGATGATCCTTATGATTCGGATGATGATGAAGTCCAAGAAGTTTATAATGAAACCGATGAATTTCTGGTTAGTGGGACTATAAAACCTGATAATCCACAAGGGGCAAGCACTCCTTCTTTGAATGTTAACAATGGTTAGTATTGCTTCATGGAATATTAGGGGGTTGAACCGCCCTCTGAAACAAACGGAGGTTCGTCAGGCAGTTAAAGATTATAGTTTGAGCCTATGTGCTATCTTAGAATCGCATGTTGATGTCAGTAGGCTTGGTCAAATTTGTAAATCTATTTTTCGTTCGTGGGATTGGACGTCTAATGGGGCTCGGTGTAACAAAGGTACAAGGATTATTATTGGTTGGAATCCAGCTGTTTTTGACGTCATGGTATTGTCTCAGACTGATCAGGTTATTCATTTACAACTCTTTTTCAAGCTGGATAAGAAAATGATTTTTTGCTCGATTGTTTATGCCGCGAATTATTATGTCACTCGAAGGGAATTATGGCATCACCTGGCTTTACATAAAGGGTTTGTTGGGAATAATCCTTGGGTTGTTATGGGGGATTTCAATTCTGCTCTAAATCTAGAAGATAAGTCGATGGGATCCTCGTCGGTGTCTAGTAGTATGAAAGAGTTTCAAGAATGTGTCGATAAGATTGAGATGTTTGATATCAATAGGTCAGGTCTTCATTTTACATGGAATCAAAAGCCTAAGAAAGGGATTGGATTACTGAAGAAGATTGATAGAGTGCTGGGGAACACCCAATTTGTGACCCAATGCCCGAGTGCAGTTGCTATTTTTCAGCCGTATCGGCTTTCAGATCATTGCCCTTGTGTCTTATCAATTCCTGATGCTGGTATTCTGAAGCCTCGGTCCTTTAAATTTGCTAATTTTTTGGTTTACAAACCAGAATTTCTAGAAATTGTGAAGAGGGGTTGGGAGACTAGAGTTCAAGGAGTTCATCAGTTTTGTGTTGCTAAAAGGCTTCGTCTTCTCAAGACTCCTCTCCGGGCGCTGTTATTTAAGCAGGGTAATCTACATAAAAAAGTGGAAAGGCTTCGTGATAAGCTAGATAACTTGCAGAAAGTCATTGATCAGGAGCCGAATAATGAAGATCTTCGGATTCAAGAGGCTACTGTTACTAGTGAATTTCAAGAAGCTATGTTGGATGAGGAGCGTTTTCTGAAACAAAAATCTAAAGTGGATTGGTTGAGGGCTGGGGATAGTAATACGGCTTTCTTTCACTCTTCGGTTAAAAGCAAAAATCATCATAGCCGTATTGATGTTATTAGTGATTCAGGAGGTTTCGTGTTTGAAGGTGATAAAGTTCAGCAAGCCTTTGTGGATCATTATGAGAAATTTTTGGGGTGCCGTGGAGATACGTCGATTAGTCCGGCTCCGGACTTATTCACGCAAGTTTTGGATCCTCAGATTGCTACTCATATGATCAGACAAGTGACTGAAGATGAAGTCAAGAAGGCTATGTTTTCTATTGGCATAGATAAAGCGCCAGGCCCGGATGGCTTTACGGCTGCGTTTTTCAAGAGTGCTTGGCCTATTATTGGGAATGATGTTTCAAAGGCTGTTATTGATTTTTTTGAAACTGGTCGTTTGCTTCAAGAGTTAAATCACACCCTTATTGTGCTTGTGCCTAAGGTTCCTTCACCGTCGGTTGTTACGGATTACAGGCCGATTGCTTGTTGTAATGTTATATACAAGTGCATAAGCAAGATCATTGCGGAAAGACTGAAGGTGGTGTTAAATAATATTGTTAGTATAAACCAATCAGCTTTTGTCCCAGGCAGGAAGATTTCTGACAACATTTTGTTAACCCAAGAGTTGATGCACAATTACCATAGGAATGTCGGTCCCCCAAGATGTGCTTTTAAAGTTGATATCCAAAAGGCCTATGATACGGTTGATTGGAAATTTCTCAAGAATATTCTTCTTGGTTTCGGTTTCAATGCTTCGATGGTGAACTGGATTATGGTGTGTGTTTCTACTACATCGTATTCTGTTTGTGTCAATGGTAATGTGCATGGGTATTTCAAAGGAAATCGTGGGCTTCGTCAGGGTGATCCTCTATCTCCGTATTTGTTTACTCTTGTTATGGAAGTTTTAACGGCCATTCTGCATCATTCGTTAAGGATTGATTCATCCTTCAAGTTTCATAATAAATGTGAGAAGCACCAAATTATCAATCTTTGTTTTGCAGGCAGACGATCTTTTTCTTTTTGCTAGAGGGGAAATTGCTTCGGCTAGGTATATTATGACCTCTCTTACAAAATTTGCTTTGATGTCGGGTCTGGTGCCTAATAATCAGAAAAGCACTGTTTTCTTTTGTAATGTTCCAAGTTATATTAAAAGTGCTATTCTGAGTATCATGCCGTTTAAGGAGGGTTCTTTGCCTGTTCGCTATCTTGGTGTCCCGTTAATTTCGTCGGGTCTATTATATAGAGACTGTAATGTTCTGTTGGAGAAATTAGATAAAAGAATCATGCATTGGAGGAATAAGTTACTCTCGTTCGCAGGTAGATTGCAACTCATTGTTTCTGTTTTATCTTCTAAGCATATTTTCTGGTCCTCTGTGTTTATGCTTCCGAGTAGAGTTGTTCTAGAGTTGGAGGCAAAGATGAGAAATTTTTTGTGGTCTCAAGATACGGGTTTCCAGAAAGGCAAAGCTAAGGTTTCTTGGAAAGCAGTTTGTCTCCCTAAATATGAAGGTGGTTTGGGTATTCGGCGTATTGGTGATGTAAACAAAGCCCTTATGGCTAATCACATGTGGAGTATTCTTATGAGGAGGAAGTCATTGTGGGTGGATTGGGTTCATGTTTACAGGTTAAAAGGAAAGAATTTCTGGATTGCTAAAATTCCCTCTACTTGTAGTTACTCGTGGCGTAAGCTTCTTCAACTTCGTCCGTATTTGAGGGATTTCTTTTGGTTTGACATTGGTAATGGGACATTGGCCTCGGCTTGGTATGATATATGGAGTGATATTGGGCCGCTTGGGGAGTTTATTTCGCCTAGAGCTATTTCAAATGCAGGCTTCCGGTTAGAGGATTCGGTTTCTGACATCCAGGCCAATGGAGAGTGGAAGTGGCCGGTTGCTTGGAGAGATCTTTTTCCAGTTCTGATTCAGCTAGATCAAGTTCATATTATTCCGAATAAACCTGATAGAGTTATGTGGCGTGATGGTAATAACACAAGTGTTTTCTCGTCTTCTGAGGCATGGAACTCGCTTCGTTATAAAGAAACTGAGATAGATTGGAGCACTATTGTCTGGTTTACCCAATGCATCCCGAGGCATGCATTTTTAATGTGGCTGATTATGAGAGGTAAGCTGCTCACGCAAGATAAGATTCTGACATGGGATTTTTCTCGAAGAAAGACTATGAATATGATGTGTTGTTTGCTATGCTATGCTAATCATGACTCTCATAGCCATTTGTTCTTTGAATGTGATTTCTCTTCGAAAGTTTGGCATATCGTGAGACAGAAAGTGGGCATGAATACGGTTCAACCTAAGTGGGAGGATATTATCAATTGGCTTCTTGCTCGATCCAATTCTAAGTTAGCTTCTGATTATGTTGCGAGGCTATTGGTGGCGGCTAGTGCTTATGTTGTTTGGCAGGAGCGTAACATCAGGATCTTCAAGAATCGGATGAGACCTCCAGAGATTGTTAGTGAGAAAATCATTAGTTTAGTTCGGTACAAGCTGATGGGAGCGAGACTGAAGACTACTGAAAATGTGCGAAGACTTTGGAGGGAGTGGGAGATTCATGGCATCGACATTATTGATGATGGTGGCTGATTAGTTTTTGTTTATCTTTGTGTTTGTTGGTCTAGATAGTAGTCTAGTGGGACGTTTAGTAGTTTGGTGTTATTTTTGGTTCTTTGTCTTACTTTCATGGGGCATGTCCCATGATTGAACTAGTGTAGGCTCTCTACACTACTTGGTTTTTATTGGTTGTGAATATATAGAATCACCGGGGTAACCCTTTACCCAAAAAAAACTAGTTATTAAAGTCATTAATACAAAACCAAATAAAAAGTGCAAAAGATTAGAAATAAAAGTATTATACTAGACACTTTGTCTTCACCAAGTGATGTAAGAGACTTAGGCAAACATGGCCTTGATTGTCAAGAACTCTTACGATCAATCTTGGAACCCGAGAAAACTCACACACTCTATGATGGACTATGGATGATGGTGGTGGATGATGGTGTTGTGATGGTGGTGGGTGGTGGATGAAGTGTGAGAGAGGTGGTGTGCCAAGGGATGGTTTGAGCTTGAGCCAAGCACTCTTATTTATAGCCTGTACAGAAGCCTGGACACGGCCCCGTGTCCGCTGGACACGGCCCCGTGTGTGACAACTCGAGTTTCCAAGATTTCCATCTTCGCATTTAGTGCACGTTAATTTTTTTTTATTGTTTATTGTTTATGTGTTTGTTTACACGACTCGTTGTTTCACAACGCTTACCTTTGTAATACGTTATATCGTATTTCGATTGATATTTTATACTTGGGATCCATAATATATTTTTATATGTGATTGTATGTTAATAAGGTGTTGTATTAATTAACATATGTTAAATATAGATGAACTCTTACTGAAAACAATACCCATGAAATCACCCAAGTGATGAAAACACTTTAGTGTTTTCGTCCAGAATGTTTGGCGAAATCAGAGATGGGCTTGGCCCATGGCCCAGTATTTTGAGATATTTTATATAAGCAGTTTATAATCACAATCTTCTCCGAGACGTTACCCACTTACCAAACCTTATCACTTTGTTCTCTCTCTCTCTACATCTGAAACCCACAAACAGAATTCCTCATCTTGAAGCCAAACCCCTGTTAAATCTACGGTTAGTGATTTACATGTTAAGATGATATCTTATATTGACTGCTACTGTGAGATATTATAATCTTATGATCTGATTTTGATTGATGATTTAATGTTTAGATCATTGTTTTCTATGAATGGTGATTGTTAATCTTCGAGATAAAGTGAGTTGATAAATGCATAACTAGATCTCCTGTTAAATGTTAAAAACTATGATGATTGTTGGATGTTAATCCTGATTATTTAGATGAGTAAGTATCTAAATGAATGTTTTAGCTTTTGTTGGATTGATTGTTCCTACAAATGATTGATCATGTAACTGTTAATCGATTATTAGTTACTGGGTTTTTGTTACTGTAAGTGTTGTTGATGATGATGAATAGTCACGAAAACACCCCCCACAAATGAAAGTGGATGAAATCACTTATGTGATTTCGGCCCATATTGTGTATTCGGCCCAGATGTGAGTTCCGGCCCAAGGGGTGATTTCGACCCACATGTGTTTTCGGCACACATAAGGATTTCGGCCCACTTAAGTGATTTCAGCACATGAGGGATTTCGGCTCTAGTGGTTTTCGGCTCATGGTGTTTTCGGCCCAACTTAGTTCATATCAACCTGTTAAGTTATTAATTTAAGTAAACTCTGTTAGTTTAGCAACTCAGTGAGTATATTAGTCCTATTAATATGTCAACTGAGTTTTGTTAACTGGGTGACATATATTAAGCTTATTGTATGTAATATCTCTGCTAAGGTTGATATAACTCTGTTATGACACAGTGACTTCATTAAATATGTTAACTTAGTTATGATTCAACCATGTTATGGCTCATTAACTATGATAAGTCAGTAACTATATTAAGTATGTTATTGGATAATATGCTATAATAAACTGTGAAAGACTGTTATGTGAAACAAGAATTGTGCACATGTGATTAACTGTTATGTGATGTATGATCAACTGCCAAACACACTTTGTGATATTACTGTGATAATAGTTACATGTGAAATATTACGAACGTGAACTGATTGAGTATACGTGCACTATAGGACTTGACTGATTTAATTATGAGCACTTAACTTAGCACACCGAGCAAAACAAGGTGAGTTCACACTCTTTCTAAGGCATGGGATTCCCGGTGGTTTGGGAATGGGTTAAGAAATTAAAATGGAACCTACATATCCTCCTTGGGTAGGATATGTACCGCCATCCTCCATGGGTAGGATGCCAATATTAATCCTGCGTATTCTCCTTGGGTAGAATACATACGTTCGTCCTCCTTGGGTAGGACAACAACCTTAACATACGTTCGTCCTCCTTGGGTAGGACAACAACCTTAACGTATGCTCGTCCTCCTTGGGTAGGACAACAACCTTAACGCATGCTCGTCCTCCTTGGGTAGGACAACTGTAACACCCCAAAACCGAATATTTAATTTGCTAGTTTGTTATCATGTTTAACAAAATGAGGTGTAATAACGGGGTTAGTAAACCTAGTTAAATGTCTAGCAAATTAATTAAAGGAATGAATTTAAAGCCAAATATGATGGTGTCATGAACTTAAGGGACTAATGGTGACATATTAGAAAGTTGGAATGATTAAATGAAAAACAAGAATAAAACACACACACATTAGGCGTGTGTGTGTGTGTGTTCGACGCCAGAGCCAAGAAGCAAAGGAAAACCCTTCTAATCACTCAAAATCAGCCAATTGAAGCCCTAATCGTGACTAAATCTCATGCATGTCAATGATTTGTTGATCATCTAGGCCTATTAAAGCTTAAGGTAAGAAGAAATTGATAGTTTGGTGATTTTGAATATGTAGGGTTTCAAGAAATTCCATGTGTTTATATGAAATTAGTATGATATTGAACTAAGATCATCATCTAGAACATCATGAATGCTTGAAATCGATTAATTCAATGTTGGGAGTGAAAACCCACTTAGAGTAGAATGAATATGTGTAGTAAAGTATGAAATTGGATGAGGGAATGTATGATGATTGTTTATAATGATAAATTGTTAGTTAGGGCTGAATTAGAAGAGAAGTTATGTGAAATTCTATGGAATATTGATGTTCTTGATGATATTGACATGGATTGGTCATGTTATGCAAATGATACTTGTACATTGTGCCTTATTTGTTGTACGCCCACAAAGTGTTTGATAAAATGCCTACATGAAACTTGAATTGATTCAAGTTTGTGTTTAAAAGTTAGTAAATTCGTCACTTTTGACAGCCCTAGATAGTCATCTTGTAAAGGCCGTATCTCATTCGTTATTAGGAGTTAGGCAACGAGCCTTATATCGTTGGAAAGCTTGTTTCGCATGTTACAATTCTTATTTGGTCACAAGATGCTGGTTATGAGATTTGGTGGGTCAAAACAGCATGTAAAGTTAGTAAATTCGTCATTTTGACAGCCCTAGATAGCCATCTTGTAAAGGCCGTATCTCATTCGTTATTAGGAGTTCGACAACGAGCCTTATATCGTTGGAAATCTTGTTTCGCATGTTACAATTCTTATTTGGTCACAAGATGCTGGTTATGAGATTTGGTGGGTCAAAACAGCATGTAAAGTTAGTAAATTCGTCATTTTGACAGCCCTAGATAGCCATCTTGTAAAGGCCGTATCTCATTCGTTATTAGGAGTTAGACAACGAGCCTTATATCGTTGGAAAGCTTGTTTCGCATGTTACAATTCTTATTTGGTCACAAGATGCTGGTTATGAGATTTGGTGGGTCAAAACAGCATGTAAAGTTAGTAAATTCGTCATTTTGACAGCCCTAGATAGCCATCTTGTAAAGGCCGTATCTCATTCGTTATTAGGAGTTAGACAACGAGCCTTATATCGTTGGAAAGCTTGTTTCGCATATTACAATTCTTATTTGAAAGTCGAAGTCGGATTAGGTGATTAAAAAGGGGGAAAATGACCCCGAACAGCTGCTGCGAGAAAAATGCGGCAATGAAAATAATGTGTTTTGTGAACTTAAAACATATGATTTTCTAGTCACCAATTTACTAAACACTAAATATTGCTTCGGGTGAATGTTACAGTTGTTAAGGTGTGTTTAAAGCGTTACTATGTGTAAAATTGGCGTTAATGTACAGCATGGTTAGCCTCTCGGATATGATTGTAATAGTAGAGAAGTCAGGCGTATTGTAGTAGATAATCTATGTGTCGCGTATGATGATAATTGAGTTGCTTGAATAAGGAACAAGGTGACTTTTAGTCTATATGCCTTATGTATGTGGTATTTGGTTAATAAAAAGTCAAGTAATGTATGAATGGAAAGAAACGAATGTAGTATGAATGAGCATATGTGCTAACCATAATGTAATTGTGATGACATGAAAGAATAGGAATCACATTAGCAAGGACTCGAAAACGGAAGGTTAACGGGTCAAGCAGAGGCGAGGAAACAAGCGTGAACACTAACGCTCGAGGTAAGTGACTTTCGATTCACTTCTTAGTATACATATAGAGTTTTCTTGTTATGGTTGAATGGGATGATTGATGTATATAAAATGGCCGACAAGTAGGTATGTATGAATGCATTTAGGAAAATTACGTAAGTACATGCACGTGTGAGCTAAGGTATGCACGGGTGTAGTTATGATTCATTTTATGAATGTATGTAAGTATGGAGTTATGTATGCATGTATGTATATATGTAGGTATTGGTGTATGTATGTACGTAAGTAGTTATGTATGAGCATGAGCATTTTGTATTTGAATATGAAAGTGCATACGTGTGTAGGTACGAACGTATATATATATGTGGATGCAAGTAAGTATGTACGTATGTATGTGAGTAGGTATGTGTGTATGTAGTTATGTATGTATGTATGTAAATACATATGCGAAGATGTAATCATGTATGTATGTAATTAGATGCGTGGGTATGCAAGTAAAGGTATGTATGTATGTAGATGTGAATTATGCGTATGCGAAGATACGTAGGTATATATGAAGGTATGTAGAGAAGTAGTAATGCATGCGCGTATGTAGATATGGGATTGGTATAGAAGAAGGTACGTATGAGTATATGCAGGTATGTAGAAATATAGGAGGGCATGTACGTATGTAGACGCATACGTATACATGTAAACATGTACATGTGCATGATTTAGATACGTAGAATTTTAACGTTACTAATTATGCGTTTGAGGTTGGTATGTGATGCAGGAACAAGTACACCGGATTCTTACGAAACTTAAACCGAACCCGGAATAAGAGGATGAGAAAGAATAATTGGATGAATTAATGTTAAATTGACGAACGTTATTCAATCTTTAATTACATGAGATTAATGTATATGATGATGCCTTTGACTAATGGCTAAGTTGTATGTGATGCCCACAGGTGTTACACGGACTTCTTCTGTTGCTAAGGAAGTGAAGCGGACGTAGATCGAGTCAAGAGCAAGGATTGTACGGATAGATTGGTCACATAGTTGAAGTATATAACGTTTGGTAATCTAAATTTTAGTATGAATGTTGTAAAATTCTTTTATAGTACGTTTAACATTTTTAGGATTTGGAACCTTCGTGAAAGAAATGTTGTTAATACGGAAGAAAATTTTAAAGCTCTTTTTCCGCTGCGTCATTTTTAAGGTTAAACGTGTTGGGGTCTAACAAGTTGGTATCAGAGCCCTGGTTTGAGAGAATCAAGTACAAGAGGATAGGTACTTGAACTCGAACCTGTGTGCTCTTATGACAAGAAACCCGTACAATCCGAGACTCGACCAAGATCTAAAGGTAGAAGCAAAGGTAAGTATGTGCTTTAGTATGTATTGGAAGATAACTAACTATATGTTATGTGTAAGGTAAGCATGGTTGCTTGGAAAGAATGATTTGTGGATGCGGTCTAGCACCGACGCCAAGGTATGTAATTTGACATATTGACCCAAGTACATATGTTTAATATATGTAAGTACATGTGATGGTAAAACCTAACAATGAAAGGAAAATTTTAAATGAAAAATAATGATAAGAATGGTAATGAAGTTTTGGAAATGTTACACGTGCCGAAACCTAATTCTTCGGACATAAGGTGACAATTACACGAAGACACGAAACTAGTGTGTGGATTGTGTACCTGGCCAGTACACAAGAAACGCATGACTTTCGTGAGCCCGTGATAATTGTTACAGGTGTGTCCGTTAGAATTAAGTAGTAGGTGGACGTGAGGGTGGAGAGAAATGTAAGACTCTCAAAAATGAGAGTATGAAATGCTATGTTAGAATCCGCGAGACGGATTCGAAATATGAAATGCTATGTTAGAATCCGCGAGACGGATTCGAAACATGAAATGTTATGTTAGAATCCGCGAGACGGATTCGAAACATGAAATGCTATGTTAGAATCCGCGAGACGGATTCGAAACATGAAAGAAAGGTATGAATGCAATGCTTGAATCCGCGAGACGGATTCAAGGGATGAAAAGCGTAGATGCAATGTTTGAATCCGCGAGACGGATTCAAAGAATGAAAGATGTTAATGCAATGCTTGAATCCGCAAGACGGATTCAAGGAATGAAATGCATAAATGTAATGCTTGAATCCGCAAGACGGATTCAAGGAATGAAATGTATGAATGCAATATTTGAATCCGCGAGACGGATTCAAACATAATCACAATTAAAGGTACAAATGATAAGTATGAATCCGCGAGACGGATTTAAGGACGAAAGAATGACCATAAATGATATGCAAAACTTAAAATTCGAGTCAAGAAAAGAAAACTTTGATTAAGCCACATACTAGACACGTTGTTAAGTGACTCGTGTGAGTCGGAATGAACGACGGGATGCAACCTGAACGATAACTTAAGTATGGTCGGGAAGAGGAAGTTTTGCAAAAAGGTTAATGAAATAATTTTAAGAATAAAAGAATTAGGAGCGTGTAAAACCCCAAATAAAATAAGTATGGAGAAAAGGTAATAATGATGAGAATCGATGGAAAGTGCTAATATTGATGTTGGGCTTGTAGGCCATGTTCATTTGAACAAGGCATTATTGAAAGGATGCGCATAGGCGGGTGCTCAACAAATCAATGGAAGCAATCAATGAAAGCATTACATGAACCCATGAAGAAACGGGCCGACTCGGGCCACAAACCGCTGGCATACACGACGAAGTCAAGGTTAGTAAGATGTTTAGCTTGTGATTATGAGTAAGTATTGATATAAATAAATGATTATAGTATGCCTATAATGATATGTTGTCCTCTCGTATAAACATTAAGATAATTAGAAGTAACATTAGTAATGAGATGTTTAGGATGACTCATAGTGAACAAAATGAAAGATAGCATATGATGTATGAGTAGTATGAAATAAATCGATTTATTTCGATTAGCAAATATATGAATGTAATATGCTTAAGTAGGAAGTTAGAAACAAACCGCGGATTTAGGTTTGTACGATTTATGATTGTATACAAATGGAATAAATTCGATGAGTGAAACGTTAGTGATGATATGTGTTAAGAGCTAGTATTATAAAGTAAAAGGTACTAATAAGAACTCTGGAGCAGAATCTGACATAAGTATAATTATGAAAGTAATTTACTTAATATAAGGCATAGGCACGACGTGTACAATTATGTTCATGCATGAATAAAACCTTTGCCAAGATCCTGAATGCGTTTAGGTTGTAGTAAGTATTATGTATGAACAACCTGATAAGGGTAAGAGTAGAATTGGTCTAGTTGAATGAGAAAGGTTTCGGGGACGAAACCTCATTTAAGGGGGGTAGACTTGTAACACCCAAAAACCGAATATTTAATTTGCTAGTTTGTTATCATGTTTAACAAAATGAGGTGTAATAACGGGGTTAGTAAACCTAGTTAAATGTCTAGCAAATTAATTAAAGGAATGAATTTAAAGCCAAATATGATGGTGTCATGAACTTAAGGGACTAATGGTGACATATTAGAAAGTTGGAATGATTAAATGAAAAACAAGAATAAAACACACACACATTAGGCGTGTGTGTGTGTGTGTTCGACACCAGAGCCAAGAAGCAAAGGAAAACCCTTCTAATCACTCAAAATCAGCCAATTGAAGCCCTAATCGTGACTAAATCTCATGCTTGTCAATGATTTGTTGATCATCTAGGCCTATTAAAGCTTAAGGTAAGAAGAAATTGATAGTTTGGTGATTTTGAATATGTAGGGTTTCAAGAAATTCCATGTGTTTATATGAAATTAGTATGATATTGAACTAAGATCATCATCTAGAACATCATGAATGCTTGAAATCGATTAATTCAATGTTGGGAGTGAAAACCCACTTAGAGTAGAATGAATATGTGTAGTAAAGTATGAAATTGGATGAGGGAATGTATGATGATTGTTTATAATGATAAATTGTTAGTTAGGGCTGAATTAGAAGAGAAGTTATGTGAAATTCTATGGAATATTGATGTTCTTGATGATATTGACATGGATTGGTCATGTTATGCAAATGATACTTGTACATTGTGCCTTATTTGTTGTACGCCCACAAAGTGTTTGATAAAATGCCTACATGAAACTTGAATTGATTCAAGTTTGTGTTTAAAAGTTAGTAAATTCGTCACTTTTGACAGCCCTAGATAGTCATCTTGTAAAGGCCGTATCTCATTCGTTATTAGGAGTTAGGCAACGAGCCTTATATCGTTGGAAAGCTTGTTTCGCATGTTACCATTCTTATTTGGTCACAAGATGCTGGTTATGAGATTTGGTGGGTCAAAACAGCATGTAAAGTTAGTAAATTCGTCATTTTGACAGCCCTAGATAGCCATCTTGTAAAGGCCGTATCTCATTCGTTATTAGGAGTTAGACAACGAGCCTTATATCGTTGGAAATCTTGTTTCGCATGTTACAATTCTTATTTGGTCACAAGATGCTGGTTATGAGATTTGGTGGGTCAAAACAGCATGTAAAGTTAGTAAATTCGTCATTTTGACAGCCCTAGATAGCCATCTTGTAAAGGCCGTATCTCATTCGTTATTAGGAATTAGACAACGAGCCTTATATCGTTGGAAAGCTTGTTTCGCATGTTACAATTCTTATTTGGTCACAAGATGCTGGTTATGAGATTTGGTGGGTCAAAACAGCATGTAAAGTTAGTAAATTCGTCATTTTGACAGCCCTAGATAGCCAT
The DNA here is from genome assembly GCA_030545235.1 of Helianthus tuberosus. Classification (NCBI taxonomy): domain Eukaryota; kingdom Viridiplantae; phylum Streptophyta; class Magnoliopsida; order Asterales; family Asteraceae; genus Helianthus; species Helianthus tuberosus. The sequence continues at coordinate 42,342,411 of CM060426.1, read as the reverse complement.
CTTGTAAAGGCCGTATCTCATTCGTTATTAGGAGTTAGACAACGAGCCTTATATCGTTGGAAATCTTGTTTCGCATGTTACAATTCTTATTTGGTCACAAGATGCTGGTTATGAGATTTGGTGGGTCAAAACAGCATGTAAAGTTAGTAAATTCGTCATTTTGACAGCCCTAGATAGCCATCTTGTAAAGGCCGTATCTCATTCGTTATTAGGAATTAGACAACGAGCCTTATATCGTTGGAAAGCTTGTTTCGCATATTACAATTCTTATTTGAAAGTCGAAGTCGGATTAGGTGATTAAAAAGGGGGAAAATGACCCCGAACAGCTGCTGCGAGAAAAATGCGGCAATGAAAATAATGTGTTTTGTGAACTTAAAACATATGATTTTCTAGTCACCAATTTACTAAACACTAAATATTGCTTCGGATGAATGTTATAGTTGTTAAGGTGTGTTTAAAGCGTTACTATGTGTAAAATTGGCGTTAATGTACAGCATGGTTAGCCTCTCGGATATGATTGTAATAGTAGAGAAGTCAGGCGTATTGTAGTAGATAATCTATGTGTCGCGTATGATGATAATTGAGTTGCTTGAATAAGGAACAAGGTGACTTTTAGTCTATATGCCTTATGTATGTGGTATTTGGTTAATAAAAAGTCAAGTAATGTATGAATGGAAAGAAACGAATGTAGTATGAATGAGCATATGTGCTAACCATAATGTAATTGTGATGACATGAAAGAATAGGAATCACATTAGCAAGGACTCGAAAACGGAAGGTTAACGGGTCAAGCAGAGGCGAGGAAACAAGCGTGAACACTAACGCTCGAGGTAAGTGACTTTCGATTCACTTCTTAGTATACATATAGAGTTTTCTTGTTATGGTTGAATGGGATGATTGATGTATATAAAATGGCCGACAAGTAGGTATGTATGAATGCATTTAGGAAAATTACGTAAGTACATGCACGTGTGAGCTAAGGTATGCACGGGTGTAGTTATGATTCATTTTATGAATGTATGTAAGTATGGAGTTATGTATGCATGTATGTATATATGTAGGTATTGGTGTATGTATGTACGTAAGTAGTTATGTATGAGCATGAGCATTTTGTATTTGAATATGAAAGTACATACGTGTGTAGGTACGAACGTATATATATATATATATGTGGATGCAAGTAAGTATGTACGTATGTATGTGAGTAGGTATGTGTGTATGTAGTTATGTATGTATGTATGTAAATACATATGCGAAGATGTAATCATGTGTAACATCCCTATTTTTATATAAGAATTATAGGTTTGGTTAAATTTATTAACCACTAGTAACTAGTAACTAGTTATTTTTTTTATTCAACCCAAATAGTTTTAAACACTATTTTAATATAGTTGGTTGAAATATTATATCAATTAATTGGCCTGTATATGGGTTGACCTTTCTATAAAAATAAAAGTATTATATTAGAATGGTAGTTTACGGGTAAGTTGACTATTAGGAATATGAAGTTCCTAGACGGGCCTAGGAACCATTTAATAATTAAACTATAAAAATACATTGTATTTTAAACCTACTCTATTTTTAATGAAACTTAGACCTAAATGTAGACAAAAATATACTCATTCTAATGACATATTTATTATTTCTAAAAACTTCATATTTTTAGAAATTATAAGAGCCAAAAGTGTAAAACAGTTAAATTAATTATAATATATATATATATATTAAATAATAATAAATCGAAATTTTAACTAACGTAGGATATACCTACTAAAATTAATCAAAAGAAAATTCACTTCAGGTAATAGACATACGTGTCCTTTTACATTCCATATCATTCATTTTAATAATAATAAAATAAATAAATTTTACCATTGAATTCTTTACACCTGTCGAGAATTAGATAAGCATAAAACCAAATAATAAAATAGTAATATTAATTAAAAATATTAAGTAGACATGTGGACACTAAATTGAATTGATACGTGTAAAATAGACATCAGATAGATGTCTTCTCCAAGTAATGGTTTCCCTATAAATAAATATGAGAACTTTGAGCTTTCCATCCTTAGTCTCTCGAACTCTCTCTCGTCGAATTCCTTTTTCTTTTCCCTTTCATTTCGTTAATTCGATGGATGAAGTATTATACTTTATCGTTCGTCATTAATTTGACGGATCATCGTTAATTCGATGGATGAAGTATTGCACTTTGTCGTTCATTGTGAGAATTTGATCTCGTGAGTTATCGTAAAGGCTGTATTAAGTTATCTATCTAGTTCGTATGCATTAGGTTACAAGACTAAGTAATAGGCTAAGCTCTGCCTGTATAAATCTGCAATATATCAAAGGCTTATCTGTAGACTACACTTTGCCCGTATGAATCTGCATGATTATAAGTGAGTCATTCTCTTTTTCTCACAGTTTGTGAGTCATTCTCTCTTTTTATCAAATATGTTTACAAAATCATTTTATTTTCAAAGTTATAATTACGGGGATTAAGTCTTTGTAATCACCAAGTTACAGCCGGTATGTGGGGTTTTGTATACATTACTTGATAATCGTCACCATTGGGGCAGCCAATGGGGGATATGACCATAATCACAGTCACCATTGGACGAATGGGCCAATGGGTCGAGTGACAAATACCGTGGGTATTTGGCTTGATATCAGAAACATTGTAATCGCTCTTAATACTGTAAATTATAACAAATGTGTCGTTTTAGTAAATAGAATGATTCACTCAGTATTTCCCGCTGACAAAACCTTTTTCAAACATGTTTCAGGTAATTACAGTAGAGATGGATACGGCACTGAAAGACTTCAAGAAGTGGCTTATTTTATTAATTAAATCAAATTAAGAAATATGGTTTTATGTAATCAAATTTATCTTAATTAAAGCTACCATTGTAAAACATGGGTTTATCCCATCTATTTAAATAAATAAAATCCGGTGTTTTCTAAACTCTGATATTTTTCCTAACTCACGGTCCTGATGAAATTTCCGCTGCAATATTTTTCAAAATAATCACCGGTACCGCTGGGCTGTTCACGACTCCCGATTCCGTCCACGGTGGGTCGGGGGTCGTGACAGAAGGTGGTATCAGAGCCACTGCTTCAAGCCTTTAGGTGTTGTAATAATAATACCTAAAAAGAGTAAGGAGATTACTGTTAACTGGTAGCACACATGATAACATTTAGACTTGAACTTAAGAAAAGATGCCTTAATATAAACTTTAAGACAAGTTAAGTACTTATGTGAATAAATTATGATGTGTTTAGATATACCATAAGAATGGTAATTAGAATATTGCAAAATATAATAAATAAGCAAATTAATAGTAATTATTGCTTATTGATATTACTTGGTCTAAAATAATATATGTTACGGGAATACAAATTTCCTTGATTCTGGATAAAAGCCCTAATAAAAGAGGCACTTTTAAAATCTTGAAAAGATATTATTTATGGGAAATAGAAAATTTTCTCCAGCAAGACTGGGTATGGTGTAACAGACTCTCCAGTTTGTCCGGATATACTGGGATTACCTCTTCGGCGCGAACCGAATAAGACGGGGTATATAATATGTCAAACAAGTGACAAGATTTCCCTAAATAGTATCTTGACCAAATATTTGACTGGTTTTTGAAAATATGAATCTGTTAAATGCATTGACTTTATGAAGGGTATGTGAAATATATGATTATATAGATAATTATATCTATAAAGAATTCCAAAAGTCAAATAGGAATAAAGCACAAGTATCTGTGTCTAGATTTCTTTATCAGGAATTTCTTTTCAGACATCAAACATTATTTCGTTTGATTATCTGCCTAGTAACTCGAGCAACAATATTAAGTTGGGATATCATTAAAAGTGTAAAAAATGTCTAACGCATTACCATAAACTATTAACGCAAGTAAGAAGCATGTAAAGTGTCACACCCCCAAAATCCACCCGCGGAGTACCACCGCTTGGAGGCGTGACATGACCAGGATCAAGCCACCAATCATATCAAACATAGTAATTAAGTGTAAAAGTAGGAAAAGGTAATTCATCTTGACATGACTGATGTTCATAACCAAACATTGTTTAAGTAGCGGAAGCATAATAATGAAAACCCAAAATAAGGTATAAGTTCAAATATCGTCTACGATCCGTATCCCACAACGACCTGCTCCTTCCTGTGCAAGCTCCATATGTACCTAAGGTCCTGCAAGGCATGTAACAGAGAATCAACAACTAGTTGAGCGAGTTCACAGTAAATAAGTTCGTAATAGTAAGTTTGTTTCGTAACATGTGGCGCTACTAGGCCGATCGTATGTTCTATTAGTGGGGGCTTCCCATATTGCATATACACTAGACTATTTGTAACCATAAGTGTTCTTCACAACCGAGAACAGTAGTACGTACATAGTTTACGTAGGCTTTACGTAAGTGTCCTTCACAACCGAGGACAGTATTGAGTATAAGTTCACATAGGTTTTACGTGAGTATCCTTCACAACCGAGGACAGTATTGAGTATAAGTTCACGTAGGTTTTACGTGAGTATCCTTCACAACCGAGGATAGTATTGAGTATAAGTTCACGTAGGTTTTACGTGAGTATCCTTCACAACCGAGGATAGTATTGAGTATAAGTTCACGTAGGTTTTACGTGAGTATCCTTCACAACCGAGGATAGTATTGAGTATAAGTTCACGTAGGTTTTACGTGAGTATCCTTCACAACCGAGGATAGCGAGTAGCATATGTATACGTAGGTTTTACGTATGTGTCCTTCACAACCGAGGACAGTGGTATGGTAGTCTAGTATCAGTGTATGTACGAATCTATTCAACCTTATTCCTTCCATCCCATTCCCCAAACCCTGGGAATCCCATGCCTTAGTAAGGGTGTGAACTCACCTTGGTTTGCTCGGTATGCTAAGTGTATGCTCACAAGTAATCAATCGCGTCCTAAAGTAGGCACGTATGTGAAATCAGTTTGTGTTCAATTTGTTCACGTATAAACATGTAGCACGTAATCACAATCATATACAAGATGGTTACACTTAACAGCAGTTAAATATTCCAGTTAATGCTTAACAGAATTAACCCAAGTTCCTGCACAGATCAGCTATTCGGCGAAACACGCATGTTGGCGAAACACAGATAATGACGAAACACATATAATGGCGAAACACATTCTGTTTCGTCGAGGTGTCCCCTGGCGAAACAGAACTTCTGATTCGTCGACTACTCTTGGCGAAACACATTCTGTTTCGCCGAGAGTTCTGTTTCGTCGAACAGTTCAGTTTCGCAGACATCAGTTACAGCAGAGCGAAAAACACATAAACCCTAACAGCCGTAAAACAGCAATTCCTCATCATACAGAAATCGTTCAACACAGAAATCATTCAATCCTCGCTCAATATAATGAGTCTTATGTTACCAACCATTAATCTATGCATCACAACCGAAACATCAATGAACCAGGGATCATATCATCATCTTCATCAATAAAATCATGTAATCATCACAAAACAACACTCATAAAATCCATACTCTATGCATACCCGCTAACATGCATAATCATTGAGAGGTTCATGAAACCCTAAGTATTCATCATACACATACACTCCTATAATCCAGAAATCAAGCATAAACACAACATGTATAAAGAAATCAAGGGACAAAGAAACCGATTTAGACAAGCACGCACTAACCGAGATATTCGGGATGAACAAGGGAGGATTCGAGAGAGAAAGATGATGGTTGATGATGGGTATCGCCTTTTCAAAAGAGAGAATTCTAGGGTTTCTATTTTTGATAAAAGTGTGAAACAGGAAGTCGGTTTCACTTAATATCCACGAATTACCGTTCTGGGCCCTTAATGGGCTTTGCGAATCAATGGGCCGACGAAACACATCAGTTTCGTCGTGAGGTGATATGGCGAAACACACTGTTTCGTCGAGTTGCTTGATGGCGAAATACACCAGTTTCGTCGGAATGTATATGGCGAAACAGTCTGTTTCGTCAGGTCCTTCCATGTTTTAAACAGTTTAAGTTTTCAACAGGTGTTTCATGATATACAGCCAAACACAAAATCATGCAACCACAATTGTTCATTATAAATTAACGTATACAGTTACAAGTTAAACAAGTCAAACAACTACACAGTCAAAGTCAACGTGCACTAAATGCGAAAAAAAGAAAGTCGGAAACTCGAGTTGTCACATTATCCCCAACTTGAAAGAAATTTCGTCCCGAAATTTAGCATGCGGTTACTGAGGAAGCTAGGTAAGTTATCGTTTACTGGTTTTCCTGGGGTGTCACATCATCCCCCCGTTGAGTTGGGATTTCATCCCGAACTTCTGTAGTAGCTTCAGCCTCAGTAGTAGTTGCATTGTTTTCGAACAACTGGGGATATTTGAGTTCCATTTGATCTTCGCGCTCCCAGGTGAACTCTGGGCCGCGACGGGAGTTCCAACGAACTCGTACAAGAGGTATTCTAGTGTTCTTGAGGACCTTAACATCCCGGTCCGTGATTTCAACTGGTTCCTCGACGAAATGCAATCGTTCGTCGATAGTGAGCTCCTTCAGAGGAACTATGTGGGTCTCATCTAACTGAAACTTCTTCAGATTCGACACGTGAAAGACGTTGTGAACTGCACTGAGTTCAGCAGGTAAGTTCAGTCTGTAGGCCACTTTGCCTATTTTCTCTATAACTTCGAAAGGTCCGACATAACGCGGATTGAGCTTGCCTCGTTTGCCAAAACGAACCACACCCCTCCAGGGCGAAACTTTGAGTAGTGCTCGATCCCCAACTTGGAATTCGAGTATTTTCCTGTCTTTATCGGCGTATACTTTCTGACGGTCACGTGCTGCCGCCATGCGTTGTCGTATTTGAGCAATCTTTTCAGTAGTATCAACTACCATTTCTGGACCTGTGATCTGACTGTCACCCACCTCTGCCCAACAAAGAGGTGATCGGCATTTACGCCCGTACAATGCCTCAAATGGAGCAGCTTTAATGCTGGTGTGGTAACTGTTGTTGTATGAAAATTCCACAAGTGGCAGATGCTTTTCCCAGCCCTTGCCAAAGTCAATTACGCACGCCCGAAGCATGTCTTCTAGAGTTTGAATAGTGCACTCAGATTGCCCATCGGTCTGAGGATGATAAGCTGTGCTCATGTCTAAACGAGAGCCAAAAGATTTGTGCATTGCTTGCCACAGTTCTGAAGTAAAACGTGCATCACGATCAGAGATAATAGATGTGGGCACCCCGTGCCTCGAAACAACTTCCTTAAGGTATATGTCTGCTAGAGTGGAGAACTTATCCGTTTCCTTGATAGCCAAGAAGTGAGCAGACTTTGTGAGTCGATCCACGATCACCCAAATAGTATCATTCCCACGTTGAGATCTGGGTAGACCAGTAACAAAATCCATGGAAATTTGCTCCCATTTCCATTGTGGTATCTCAGGTTGCTGGAGTGGGCCTGATGGTTTCTGATATTCTGCCTTGACTCTCGCACAAGTCAAACACTTTCTAACGTAAGTTGCTATGTGGGCCTTCATGCTAGGCCACCAATATGTAGTTCTGAGGTCGTGGTACATCTTATCTGAACCAGGATGTACTGAGTAGCGAGACTTATGAGCTTCATCCATTACAAGCTCGCGTAGGTTGCCATAGAGTGGGACCCAGATGCGTCCGGTTACATAATAGGCGCCGTCTGCCCTTTGTTCTAACCGTTGTCTTGAGCCGCGTAGAGCTTCAGCCCTGACATTTTCCGGTTTCAATGCTTCTACCTGAGCATCTCGTATCTGTGAAGGAAGACTAGACTGAATAGTGAGTTGCAACGCTCGTACACGTCTAGGTATAGTATCCTTTCGACTGAGGGCGTCGGCCACCACATTGGCCTTGCCTGGATGGTACTTTATAGCACATTCGTAATCGTTCAGTAGCTCGACCCATCGACGCTGTCGCATGTTCAGGTCTTTCTGCTTGAAAATATACTCAAGACTCCTGTGATCGGTGTAAATGGTGCACTTGGTGCCATACAGATAATGTCGCCATATCTTGAGCGCAAAAACAACAGCTCCAAGCTCTAAATCGTGTGTAGTGTAATTCCGTTCGTGAATCTTAAGTTGGCGTGAAGCATAAGCAATAACTTTATCCCGCTGCATCAACACACATCCAAGACCTTGGATAGATGCATCGCAGTAGACTACAAAGTCGTCCGTGCCTTCAGGCAATGAGAGGATAGGTGCGCTACAAAGTCTATCCTTTAAGTGCTGAAACGCTGTATCCTGTGTATCACTCCAACGGTAAGCAATACCTTTCTGTGTCAGTAATGTAAGCGGCTGTGCAATCTTTGAGAAGTCTTTGATAAACCGTCTGTAATAACCCGCCAAACCCAAGAATTGGCGTATTTCTGTTGGTGTACGAGGCGCAGGCCAATTCTTGATCGAATCTACCTTGGATGGATCAACATGTATCCCATCCTTGTTTACCACGTGGCCTAGAAAGTGGACTTCACGAAGCCAGAAGTCGCATTTTGAAAACTTAGCGTATAGCTGTTCCGTTCGAAGAAGTTCCAAAATAAGTCGTAAGTGCTGCTCGTGTTCCTCCTGACTCTTTGAGTAAATCAGGATGTCGTCGATGAAGACAATGACAAACTTGTCAAGATAGGGTTTGCACACCCTGTTCATAAGATCCATGAAAACCGTAGGCGCGTTCGTTAGCCCGAATGGCATGACCATAAACTCGTAGTGGCCGTAGCGAGTTCTAAATGCTGTTTTGGAGACGTCCTCATCCCGGACTCTCAGCTGATGGTACCCTGACCTTAAGTCTATCTTGGAGTAGTAGCTCGACCCTTGCAGCTGGTCGAATAAATCATCTATGCGCGGAAGAGGATAACGATTCTTGATCGTCACCTTGTTGAGTTCACGGTAGTCTATACACATCCTGAACGTACCGTCTTTCTTCCTTACGAATAACACTGGAGCTCCCCAAGGCGAAGAGCTAGGACGTATAAAACCCTTTTCCAAGAGTTCTTGTAGCTGCTTTGACAGTTCTTCCAATTCAGTTGGAGCTAAACGATAAGGTGCTCGAGCTATGGGTGCTGCTCCTGGAGCGAGCTCGATCTGAAATTCGACCTGACGATGAGGCGGTAACCCAGGTAACTCTTCAGGAAACACTTGAGGAAAAAATCGCGTACTACAGGAATATCCTCAATCTTTTTCTCTTTCTTCGATGTATTCGTAACGAGTGCTAAAACAGCTGCGTGGCCCTTTCGTAAACACTTCTGAGCCTTCAAGAAGGAAATGATGCCACTCACGACACCACTCTTGTCGCCTTGAACTTCGAGAGGTTCTTTACCAGAACGGGGAATACGAATGATCTTTCCTTTGCAAAGAGTCTCTGCTCGGTGTTGAGGTAACCAATCCATACCAATGTCGATGTCGAAACCATCACAACTTTGGGGTCATTCCTAGTATCACCCTGACTAACCACGAACACTCGACCCCTGGCACCATTGCCGTCGTTATTACCCCCCGTTGCTGTCTTCCCTAGTTCCCGTTTCCTTGGTTGTGGTTCTAATTCTGGTTCTGGTTCAACCGTGGGCCGTGTCTCTTGAATTAACCTTCAGCACCACACTAATGACATCCCTTGTTACCCTGTTGTTGCTGCTGATTCTGTGGAGCTTGTGGTTGCTGTTGTTGGTTCTGGTTTGCAGGACGTGAGCTTCTACAGTCTTTGGCTCCATGACCAAGCTTGTTGCATCATTGACAATGATTTCGGTTGCACGGCCCGCTGTGGTTCCAGTTACATCGTTTGCACTTAGGGTGGTTTCCCCTGTATCCACCCTGCCCTTGACTTCTAAAGGTTGCTGACCAGGACTTTGGTTGTCATCGATCTTTGACTGCTGTGCCTGGGACAGAATCGTAGTCGAACCCTTGCTAGAGATTCCATCCCACTTTCATTTGTTGTCACTGGGAATAGCAGAAGTAGTAGTAGTAGCACCAATACGTCTAGGCAGCTTGTTCTGTTCCACTGCCTGGTCTGTGAGACGATGAGCAAGATGAGTAACATCTTAAATAGCAGCAAGGTTAGCAGTCATCACATGGCTTTGAATTTCTGGTACTAAGCCTTTGAGGTACAGCTCTCGGTGCGCTTGATGGGAGGTTCCACCATAGTAGGGCACAAAGTTTCCAGTTCGTTAGATCGCTTCGTATACGCCTCTATTTCTGATCCTGTCATCTTCAGGTTAAAGAACTCCACTTCCAGTTTGTGGATGTCATCATAGTTACAGTATTCTAGTTTGATTAGTTCCTTGAATTCGTCCCAAGGGGTGGCATTAGCAGCCGCCAGCCCCAGCATCCGAACTTGCGCGTTCCACCAAGTTAACTCAGTGCCTTCGAGAGTATCAGTGGCATATTCCACCTTACAAGCCTCGGGTCATTCACACACTCGAAGACCGATTCGAGTTCCTCGAACTAATGGAGGAGTCCAACAGCTCCTTCAGTGTCGCTGAAAGTAGTAGGACGACAGTCCATAAAAGTCTTGTATGTGCACACAGGTGGCTGAGCGTGTTGACTTGTCGTGTGCGTAAGAGTAATCAAAATTAAGCACAAGTGTTGAGTTACGAGAGTAGGATCTAAAGATCCTAGAGTAAGTGGTGATGGCAGGTTACACCTCCTGCTTGGGCAGCTGCGAGTGCTGCGGTAACTTGTTCAGTGATCGAAGCCGCCAACTGGGCTTGAGTTAGGTTAACGCGTCCACCCATGATCTTGACATCAAGGAGAACATGTGGGTGAGAGGTTATCGAATAGTGCGAAGAGAGTGAGCACACAGTATTCTCAAGCAATAACTTATAGTAGGTTCTGAAATCTGAGCATACCACGAGCAAAGTTCTATGTAATTCTAGCAAGTAGGTAAAGTAACATGAATAGTAGTACCTATGATGTTGAGCCTTGCACGTGGAGCGAAGCGTCGTTGTGGATCGTTGAGAGCACAGTTCTGGTTATAGTCTGGTTTTAACAAAATCGTTTTTCCTTTATTAAAACCGAGTTCTCTATAACCAATGGCTCTGATACCAATCTGTCACACCCCCAAAATCCACCCGTGGAGTACCACCGCTTGGAGGCGTGACATGACCAGGATCAAGCCACCAATCATATCAAACATAGTAATTAAGTGTAAAAGTAGGAAAAGGTAATTCATCTTGACATGACTGATGTTCATAACCAAACATTGTTTAAGTAGCGGAAGCATAATAATGAAAACCCAAAATAAGTTATAAGTTCAAATATCGTCTACGATCCGTATCCCACAACGACCTGCTCCTTCCTGTGCAAGCTCCATATGTACCTAAGGTCCTGCAAGGCATGTAACAGAGAATCAACAACTAGTTGAGCGAGTTCACAGTAAATAAGTTCGTAATAGTAAGTTTGTTTCGTAACATGTGGCGCTACTAGGCCGATCGTATGTTCTATTAGTGGGGGCTTCCCATATTGCATATACACTAGACTATTTGTAACCATAAGTGTTCTTCACAACCGAGAACAGTAGTACGTACATAGTTTACGTAGGCTTTACGTAAGTGTCCTTCACAACCGAGGACAGTATTGAGTATAAGTTCACGTAGGTTTTACGTGAGTATCCTTCACAACCGAGGACAGTATTGAGTATAAGTTCACGTAGGTTTTACGTGAGTATCCTTCACAACCGAGGATAGTATTGAGTATAAGTTCACGTAGGTTTTACGTGAGTATCCTTCACAACCGAGGATAGTATTGAGTATAAGTTCACGTAGGTTTTACGTGAGTATCCTTCACAACCGAGGATAGTATTGAGTATAAGTTCACGTAGGTTTTACGTGAGTATCCTTCACAACCGAGGATAGTATTGAGTATAAGTTCACGTAGGTTTTACGTGAGTATCCTTCACAACCGAGGATAGCGAGTAGCATATGTATACGTAGGTTTTACGTATGTGTCCTTCACAACCGAGGACAGTGGTATGGTAGTCTAGTATCAGTGTATGTACGAATCTATTCAACCTTATTCCTTCCATCCCATTCCCCAAACCCTGGGAATCCCATGCCTTAGTAAGGGTGTGAACTCACCTTGGTTTGCTCGGTATGCTAAGTGTATGCTCACAAGTAATCAATCGCGTCCTAAAGTAGGCACGTATGTGAAATCAGTTTGTGTTCAATTTGTTCACGTATAAACATGTAGCACGTAATCACAATCATATACAAGATGGTTACACTTAACAGCAGTTAAATATTCCAGTTAATGCTTAACAGAATTAACCCAAGTTCCTGCACAGATCAGCTATTCGGCGAAACACGCATGTTGGCGAAACACAGATAATGACGAAACACATATAATGGCGAAACACATTCTGTTTCGTCGAGGTGTCCCCTGGCGAAACAGAACTTCTGATTCGTCGACTACTCTTGGCGAAACACATTCTGTTTCGCCGAGAGTTCTGTTTCGTCGAACAGTTCAGTTTCGCAGACATCAGTTACAGCAGAGCGAAAAACACATAAACCCTAACAGCCGTAAAACAGCAATTCCTCATCATACAGAAATCGTTCAACACAGAAATCATTCAATCCTCGCTCAATATAATGAGTCTTATGTTACCAACCATTAATCTATGCATCACAACCGAAACATCAATGAACCAGGGATCATATCATCATCTTCATCAATAAAATCATGTAATCATCACAAAATAACACTCATAAAATCCATACTCTATGCATACCCGCTAACATGCATAATCATTGAGAGGTTCATGAAACCCTAAGTATTCATCATACACATACACTCCTATAATCCAGAAATCAAGCATAAACACAACATGTATAAAGAAATCAAGGGACAAAGAAACCGATTTAGACAAGCACGCACTAACCGAGATATTCGGGATGAACAAGGGAGGATTCGAGAGAGAAAGATGATGGTTGATGATGGGTATCGCCTTTTCAAAAGAGAGAATTCTAGGGTTTCTATTTTTGATAAAAGTGTGAAACAGGAAGTCGGTTTCACTTAATATCCACGAATTACCGTTCTGGGCCCTTAATGGGCTTTGCGAATCAATGGGCCGACGAAACACATCAGTTTCGTCGTGAGGTGATATGGCGAAACACACTGTTTCGTCGAGTTGCTTGATGGCGAAACACACCAGTTTCGTCGGAATGTATATGGCGAAACAGTCTGTTTCGTCAGGTCCTTCCATGTTTTAAACAGTTTAAGTTTTCAACAGGTGTTTCATGATATACAGCCAAACACAAAATCATGCAACCACAATTGTTCATTATAAATTAACGTATACAGTTACAAGTTAAACAAGTCAAACAACTACACAGTCAAAGTCAACGTGCACTAAATGCGAAAAAAAGAAAGTCGGAAACTCGAGTTGTCACATAAAGTTGTGATAATATACAAGGAATTACATGAAAATTTAATTATAAGTCCACAAAAGTTGAAGTATATTCCACACAATTTCCAAGGCAAGACCTTTGAAAAATATAATTAGGTATAATAACACCTATGTGGATCCCGTCAGTAGAAGAACTAATAGCATTGGGCCACGTGATCCTACAAATAACATGAATCTCGCTGAGGTACTTTGAAACAAAATTTCACAACAATAGGTGCACAGTCTAATCAGAGTTATAATTATTAGCACTACAAAAGAAGTCACATACTTTATAATTTCCCTATTTCATTTATTCGACATTCCCTAGTAATGTCATTTAGCAACGGTTATCACACGAAAATCCAAATAAAATTCTTAAATTTCTTTTGTAAAATTCTGACCTCGGTGAATAGACTTTTTGCATTGCTACTCTCCTTAATGGTCATCATACCATGAGAATTTTTCATAATAACAAATATTGATCTATTTCATTTCTTAATAAATCCACACATTACACATGCATTGTTGGTTGCGCATATGGTTCGATTAACTTATGAAACCTACTGGAAGACTTCATTCCAATTTGTTGTTTATCCAAACTCAAATATCATTTCGCTATACTCACTATATACCGCAGTAATGCAAAACGATGACCCTTTGATATCTAGTCAATAAATTTCTTGAGAAATTCAATTTTCTTTGGCATACATGATTTTGTTGTAACCATGTCCGAACTTTCTTATTAATACACGAACTCGTTGTGATTAAACCAAGTTCAATTGCTTGAACTTGTTCGCATTACATATTCATTTCAAATTCCCATATGATGGATTAAAGCTATCATATTCAACATAATCCCAACAAACACTTCAATTCTCTAGAACTATAAAATGATTATTTGGTCTTCGACTTCACTAAATCATTTCTTTGATCACGGTCACCTTTTACTAACGTTTTCATAAAATTTAAAACTTGCACTAATCTCATTTATATATATCATATACAGATATTTATAAAAGTTATCTTAACACAAATCATGTATTAAGATAATGATACACAAATTCTTGTCATATTTTAATGTATCTCTTAAATGATTTTTACAACATCAATCTAGCCTTTCATGATAAATTATTATTTTAACATTTTCAATCGAAAAACATTATATAAAATTTATTTTATATATGGAAACTTACATAAGTGATTACCTAATAGTATTACTATATTATTATTAGTCAACATAAGGAGGAGAAGTAGGTGACTTATAATAAGAAATACAGAATTTATTGTACATGTGCTTATATTTAACCAAAATAGAAATTTTCACAAACTAGGCACTTAGCTCGGTTGGCTAGGCGCGCAAAAGGGTGTGGCCTAGACCCGGGTTCGATCCTGGGGACGGCTGGTTTCACCATTTTTATTAGAAATTTTTCCATTTAAGTGTATGTTTAGTTATGTAATACTAATATCAGTTTTATTATTAGTAAGAAAATATTAAATAAATAATAGTGTTAGTATTATTTTAAAATACTAGGGTTATTGTCAAGGGCAAATATTGGGTAACCTAGCCTTAGTTAGGCATGGACTGACCACATATGCTTAAACAAGGCAGCACTAACCAATATCTAACCATGATAATGACTAGTTAATATATATAAATTAAGTCATCATACTTATTTAGTAAATTTTAATTACATATAAAAATATTTTACTTTGTACTGTTAGGAGAAGATATATTTTCATAAAACAATACAAAAATTAGAGGGACGAATAAAATTATCTAAATAACTGTCTAAGTATTCATAGACAAGACATTTTTCATCTTGTTTAATATTCCACAACTATTAAATACTTATAGAAAAAAAAAAGTTTTTTTTTTTTTTTTGAGTCGTAATGTTTAAATAATATTCTTAAGAATATGATACCACGTCGTTATAGGTTGTAGTTATTATAGTATATTGTAATAATACCTAAGGTAGTAAATTACAACCTTAATATTTAAAGCACATAGCTTTAATATTCTTGGATGATATGTAGTCCTAGTAGATAGATAATAAAGTCTTAAATACTTAATAGGCTTTAAGTACTTACATTACCACTAGTAATGCTATAAACAAATAATATATATTACATTTGCTTTACAAATATAATATAATAGTTGGTCATGCCAAAACAACTCGTTCTTATTATATTTCGATCTCTAGGACATAGTAAGAAAAATATGGTATACTATCACATTGTTTCACGATTAAAACAACTTGGAACTCTAAATAATGATACACTAACTCTATTATCTTTTTGTGTATCTTTACAATTCACTCACTTTGATTTTCTCATATCATAAATATTTGACAAATCATTTTTCATGCTTTTATTTCATTTGGAACCTGTCAATTCTAAGTTTTTCTCAGTTGCCAATCAAAGTAAGCTTTCTTTTGACAAGAATTTTATTGATAAAAAAAAAAAAAAATCCTTTACATTCATTTTAAAATATCTATTGATCCTGTATCTTTTGGCTTGAACCTAGTCACTTTGAAAATTATATCATTTCATCTCATTCATTTGTTATCTATTTCTTGAACTAATTCAGTTGAACCATTGAGTCCTACTTATTATACAACTCATATTCACAAAATTAGATATTTTGATTCTATGTCATCTACCTTAATATTTATAAATCTAAAAGAAATATCATAACCCAAATCTCGAGGACGAGATTTAAAACAAGGTGGGGAGAATGTAACATCCCTATTTTTATATAAGAATTATAGGTTTGGTTAAATTTATTAACCACTAGTAACTAGTAACTAGTTATTTTTTTTTATTCAACCCAAATAGTTTTAAACACTATTTTAATATAGTTGGTTGAAATATTATATCAATTAATTGGCCTGTATATGGGTTGACCTTTCTATAAAAATAAAAGTATTATATTAGAATGGTAGTTTACGGGTAAGTTGACTATTAGGAATATGAAGTTCCTAGACGGGCCTAGGAACCATTTAATAATTAAACTATAAAAATACATTGTATTTTAAACCTACTCTATTTTTAATGAAACTTAGACCCAAATGTAGACAAAAATATACTCATTCTAATGACATATTTATTATTTCTAAAAACTTCATATTTTTAGAAATTATAAGAGCCAAAAGTGTAAAACAGTTAAATTAATTATAATATATATATATATATTAAATAATAATAAATCGAAATTTTAACTAACGTAGGATATACCTACTAAAATTAATCAAAAGAAAATTCACTTCAGGTAATAGACATACGTGTCCTTTTACATTCCATATCATTCATTTTAATAATAATAAAATAAATAAATTTTACCATTGAATTCTTTACACCTGTCGAGAATTAGATAAGCATAAAACCAAATAATAAAATAGTAATATTAATTAAAAATATTAAGTAGACATGTGGACACTAAATTGAATTGATACGTGTAAAATAGACATCAGATAGATGTCTTCTCCAAGTAATGGTTTCCCTATAAATAAATATGAGAACTTTGAGCTTTCCATCCTTAGTCTCTCGAACTCTCTCTCGTCGAATTCCTTTTTCTTTTCCCTTTCATTTCTTTAATAATAGTAATAATAAAGCCATGCCCTGTTTTAAGTGTTTTAACTCCCGATCACCACTACCCTTTTCGATTGATCTGAGCCCATAGCGCATGTCAGGGCTCTGCCCGACTAAGTTCGTTGGGGTTCTGTCTCGGGACATCGGGATAAGGTTGAATTAGGGGTACTATACTTAACACAATTACAAATATATATTTTTATTACTACCAAACACACACTAGCTCGAATTCTGCTACGATACCGGGTATTAACTCGATCGCTATTACGATTCATTTTCCGACTGATCAATATATCCAATGGATGTTTAAGTGCCGCCCACATTAGGGTTATACTTTATCGTTCGTCATTAATTTGACGGATCATCGTTAATTCGATGGATGAAGTATTATACTTTATCGTTCGTCATTAATTTGACGGATCATCGTTAATTCGATGGATGAAGTATTGCACTTTGTCGTTCATTGTGAGAATTTGATCTCGTGAGTTATCGTAAAGGCTGTATTAAGTTATCTATCTAGTTCGTATGCATTAGGTTACAAGACTAAGTAATAGGCTAAGCTCTGCCTGTATAAATCTGCAATATATCAAAGGCTTATCTGTAGACTACACTTTGCCCGTATGAATCTGCATGATTATAAGTGAGTCATTCTCTTTTTCTCACAGTTTGTGAGTCATTCTCTCTTTTTATAAAATCTGTTTACAAAATCATTTTATTTTCAAAGTTATAATTACGGGGATTAAGTCTTTGTAATCACCAAGTTACAGCCGGTATGTGGGGTTTTGTATACATTACTTGATAATCGTCACCATTGGGGCAGCCAATGGGGGATATGACCATAATCACAGTCACCATTGGACGAATGGGCCAATGGGTCGAGTGACAAATACCGTGGGTATTTGGCTTGATATCAGAAACATTGTAATCGCTCTTAATACTGTAAATTATAACAAATGTGTCGTTTTAGTAAATAGAATGATTCACTCAGTATTTCCCGCTGACAAAACCTTTTTCAAACATGTTTCAGGTAATTACAGTAGAGATGGATACGGCACTGAAAGACTTCAAGAAGTGGCTTATTTTATTAATTAAATCAAATTAAGAAATATGGTTTTATGTAATCAAATTTATCTTAATTAAAGCTACCATTGTAAAACATGGGTTTATCCCATCTATTTAAATAAATAAAATCCGGTGTTTTCTAAACTCTGATATTTTTCCTAACTCACGGTCCTGATGAAATTTCCGCTGCAATATTTTTCAAAATAATCACCGGTACCGCTGGGCTGTTCACGACTCCCGATTCCGTCCAGGGTGGGTCGGGGGTCGTGACATCATGTATGTATGTAATTAGATGCGTGGGTATGCAAGTAAAGGTATGTATGTATGTAGATGTGAATTATGCGTATGCGAAGATACGTAGGTATATATGAAGGTATGTAGAGAAGTAGTAATGCATGCGCGTATGTAGATATGGGATTGGTATAGAAGAAGGTACGTATGAGTATATGCAGGTATGTAGAAATATAGGAGGGCATGTACGTATGTAGACGCATACGTATACATGTAAACATGTACATGTGCATGATTTAGATACGTAGAATTTTAACGTTACTAATTATGCGTTTGAGGTTGGTATGTGATGCAGGAACAAGCACACCGGATTCTTACGAAACTTAAACCGAACCCGGAATAAGAGGATGAGAAAGAAAAATTGGATGAATTAATGTTAAATTGACGAACGTTATTCAATCTTTAATTACATCAGATTAATGTACATGATGATGCCTTTGACTAATGGCTAAGTTGTATGTGATGCCCACAGGTGTTACACGGACTTCTTCTGCTGCTAAGGAAGTGAAGCGGACGTAGATCGAGTCAAGAGCAAGGATTGTACGGATAGATTGGTCACATAGTTGAAGTATATAACGTTTGGTAATCTAAATTTTAGTATGAATGTTGTAAAATTCTTTTACAGTACGTTTAACATTTTTAGGATTTGGAACCTTCGTGAAAGAAATGTTGTTAATACGGAAGAAAATTTTAAAGCTCTTTTTCCGCTGCGTCATTTTTAAGGTTAAACGTGTTGGGGTCTAACAACAACAACCTTAACGTACGTAAAACCTAGGTTCACTCACACTCGCTACGGTCCTTGGATCAAGAAGGGCGCGTACAAATACGACTAGTCTACACATGGGAAGCCCCACTAATAATCGCACAAATGCCTGGATTGGCCGCGATGAGGATTAATACGATACATGGTTTACTAAACGAACATACAATTTACGATATGAACATTATAACTAAATAACCAACTTTGAACTCGCTCAACTAGTTGTTGAGTCTCTGTTACATGCCTTGCAGGACCTTAGGTACTTTTGGAGCTTGCACGGGAGGCACGGTCGTTGTGGACATGGATCGTGAATGTGTTGTTAAACATTATGACATTTTGTACTTAAACTTATGTTGGGTTTTACATTATTGCTTCCACTACACACTTGTTTAGGTTTGGTTTTGAAAGCACCTATCGTATCGATGAATGACTTTTACTATTTACTTATATGTTCAATATGATTGGTGGCTTGATCCTGGTCATGTCACGCCTCCAAGCGGTGGTACTCCGCGTGTGGATTTTGGGGGTGTGACAGATTGGTATCAGAGCCATTGGGAACTCGGTTTTAATAAGGGGAAAACGTTTTTATTAAAACCAGACTATAACCAGAACAGTGCTCAACGATCCACAACGACGCCTCGCTCCACGTGCAAGACTCAACATGCTAGGTAATATGGTACATGTTTTATTGCCTACTTGATAGAATTGCATAGAACTTTGCTCAGGGTATGCTTAGATTAACGTAACACTATTGCATGAGACCACTTGTGTGCTTACTCTCTTCTGTCATCGCACTATTCGCGAACCTCTCTCACTTATGTTGCATTTTCTATGAAGATCATGGCCGGATGTATTAACTTGACTCAAGCCCAGTTGACGGCTCTCATTAATGAACGAGTTGCTGCGGCACTCGCAGCCATACAAGCAGGAGGTCAACACGCTCAGCCACCTGTTTGCACCCTCAATAATCTCAAGGATTGCCGACCTAGTACCTTTAGCGGTACTGAGGGAGTTGTAGGCCTACTCCATTGGTTCGAGAGGCTCGGAACTGACTTTGAGGTGCGTGATTGCCCTGAGTCTCGTAGAGTAAAGTTTGCTACTGGAACACTCGAAGGTGCTGCATTAACCTGGTGGGAAGCACAGGTTCAAATGTTAGGGCTGGCAGCTGCTAATGCCACCCCCTGGAACGAGTTCAAGGACTTAGTTAAGGAAGAGTTTTGCAATCGGGAAGACATCCACAAACTAGAGGTGGAGTTCCTCTACTTACAAATGACGGGGTCTGAAATTGAGGTTTATACGAAGAGATCGAATGAATTAGCCACATTTTGTCCCACTATGGTAGACCCTCCCACCAAACACATCGAGCTGTATCTCAAGGGTCTGGTGCCCGAAATTCAGAGTCATGTGACCGCAGCAAATCTTGGCACTATCCAGCAAGTCACTCGGCTTGCTCATCGTCTCACAGATCAGGCAGTAGAACAAAACAAACTACCGAAACGTGTTAAAGCTGCTACTACATGTGCTTCTAGTGACAACAAACGCAAGTGGGATGGAAACTTGAGTAAGGGATTAATTCCGGTTCAGCCTCTGGCGCAGCAGCAAAAGATAGATGACTACCAGAGTCCCAGTCAGCAATTTTCTGGTAGTCGTGGGCAGAGTGGTTATCGAGGAAATCATCCAAAGTGTAACAGATGCAATAGGCACCACAGCGGTCAGTGCAACAAGGGTCATTGTCAGAGGTGTCTCAAGATAGGTCATGAAGCTAAGGATTGTCGAAGCTCACGTCCTGTAACTCAAGAACAGCAACAACCACGTGAGTGGTCAGGGTGACGCAAGGGATGATCCCAACGTAGTTATGGGTAAGTTTCTTCTTGATGATTTTATGTTACTGTATTGTTTGACTCGGGTGCGGATACCAGTTATATGTCTCTAAGTTAGCCAAATGTTAAAACATGCACCAACTCCCTTGAACACCAAACCTGTCGTAGTGTTAGCTAATGGTAGAAGTCTAGAGGCCACTCATAGTTTAGGGTTGTAATCTTGTCCTCGCTGGTCAGACGTTCTCTATCGACCTCATTCCTATAGTGTTGGGCAGCACCTGTAGCTCGCGCACCGTATCGCTTAGCTCCATCAGAATTGGAAGAACTATCGAAGCAACTGCAAGAGCTCTTGGATAAGGGCTTTATACATCCTAGCTCTTCGCCCTGGGGAGCTCCAGTATTATTTGTGAAGAAGAAAGACGGTACCTTTCGTATGTGTATAGACTACCGCGAACTGAACAAGGTGACTGTGAAGAATCGCTATCCACTTCCACGCATCGACGACTCATTCGACCAGTGCAAGGGTCGAGCTATTACTCGAAGATTGACCTGAGGTCAGGCTATCATCAATTGAGAGTCCGGGACGAGGACGTCTCCAAAACAGCATTCAGAACTCGCTACGGTCATCACGAGTTTTTGGTCATGCCATTCGGGCTAACGAACGCGCCTGCGGTTTTCATGGATCTTATGAACAGGGTGTGCAAACCCTACCTTGACAAGTTTGTTATTGTTTTTATTGATGACATCCTGATCTACTCGAAGAATCGGGAGGAACATGAGCAGCATTTACGACTTATTCTGGAACTCCTTCGAACGGAACAGCTGTACGCTAAGTTTTCAAAATGCGACTTCTGGCTTCGTGAAGTCCACTTTCTAGGCCACGTGGTAAACAAGGATGGGATTCATGTCGATCCATCCAAGGTAGATTCGATCAAGAACTGGCCTGCACCTCGCACACCAACCGAAATACGCCAATTCTTGGGTTTGGCGGGTTATTACAGACGGTTCATCAAAGACTTCTCAAAGATTGCACAGCCGCTTACATTACTGACACAGAAAGGTATTGCTTACCGTTGGAGTGATACACATGAAACAGCGTTTCAACACTTGAAGGATAGACTCTGTAGCGCACCTATCCTCTCATTGCCTGAAGGCACGGATGATTTTGTAGTCTACTGCGATGCATCTATTCAAGGTCTTGGATGTGTGTTGATGCAACAGGACAAAGTTATTGCATATGCTTCACGCCAACTTAAGATTCACGAACGGAATTACACTACACACGATTTAGAGCTGGGAGCTGTTGTTTTTGCGCTCAAGATATGGCGACATTATCTGTATGGCACCAAGTGCACCATCTACACCGATCACAGGAGTCTTGAGCATATCTTCAAGCAGAAAGAATTGAACATGCGACAACGTAGATGGGTCGAGCTACTGAACGATTACGAATGTGCTATAAAGTACCATCCGGGCAAAGCCAATGTGGTGGCCGACGCCCTCAGTCGAAAGGATACTACACCTAGGCGTGTACGAGCGTTGCAACTCACTATTCAGTCTAGTCTTCCTTCGCAGATACGAGATGCTCAGGTAGAAGCATTGAAACCAGAAAACGTCAGGGCTGAAGCCCTACGCGGCTCAAGACAACGGTTAGAACAAAAGGCAGACGGCGCCTACTATGTAACAGGACGCATCTGGGTCCCCCTCTATGGTAATTTACGCGAGCTTGTAATGGATGAAGCTCATAAGTCTCGCTACTCAGTACATCCTGGTTCGGATAAGATGTACCACGACCTCAGAACTACATATTGGTGGCCTAGCATGAAGGCCCACATAGCAACTTACGTTAGCAAGTGTTTGACTTGTGCGAGAGTCAAAGCGGAATATTAGAAACCATCAGGCCCACTCCAGCAACCTGAAATACCACAATGGAAATGTGAGCAAATTTCCATGGATTTTGTTACTGGCCTACCTAGATCTCAGCGCGGAAATGATACTATTTGGGTGATCGTGGATCGACTCACAAAGTCTGCTCACTTCTTGGCTATCAAGGAAACGGATAAGTTCTCCACTCTAGCAGACGTATACCTTAAAGAAGTTGTCTCGAGGCACGGAGTGCCCACATCTATTATCTCTGATCGTGATGCACGTTTTACTTCAGAACTGTGGCAAGCAATGCACAAATCTTTTGGCTCTCGTCTAGACATGAGCACAGCTTATCAGCCTCAGACCGATGGGCAGTCTGAGCGCACTATTCAAACTCTAGAAGACATGCTTCGGGCGTGCGTAATTGACTTTGGCAAGGGCTGGGAAAAACATCTGCCACTTGTGGAATTTTCGTACAACAACAGTTACCACACCAGCATTAAAGCTGCTCCATTTGAGGCATTATACGGGCGTAAATGCCGATCACCTCTTTGTTGGGCAGAGGTGGGTGACAGTCAGATCACTGGTCCAGAAATGGTAGTTGATACTACCGAAAATATTGCTCAAATACGACAACGCATGGCGGCAGCTCGTGACCGTCAGAAAGCATACGCCGATAAAGACAGGAAACTACTCGAGTTCCAGGTTGGGGATCGAGCACTACTCAAAGTTTCACCCTGGAAGGGTGTTGTTCGTTTTGGCAAACGAGGCAAACCCATTCCACGATACGTTGGACCATTTGAAGTCATAGAGAAGATAGGCAAAGTGGCCTACAGACTGAACTTACCAGCCGAACTCAGCGCAGTTCACAACGTTTTCCACGTGTCGAATCTGAAGAAGTGTCTGTCAGATGAGACCCACATAGTTCCTCTGAAGGAGCTCACTATCGACGAACGGTTGCATTTCGTCGAAGAACCAGTTGAAATCACGGACCGGGATGTTAAGGTCCTCAAGAACACCAGAATACCTCTTGTTCGAGTTCGTTGGAACTCCCGTCGTGGCCCAGAGTTCACCTGGGAACGCGAAGACCAAATGGAACTCAAATATCCCCAGTTGTTCGAAAACAATGCAACTACTACTGAGGCTGAAGCTACTACAGAATTTCGGGAAGAAATTCCAAATCAACGGGGGGATGATGTGACACCCCAGGAGAACCAGTAAACGATAACTTGCCTAGCTTCCTCAGTAACCGCATGCTAAATTTCGGGACGAAATTTCTTTCAAGTTGGGGATAATGTGACAACTCGAGTTTCCGAGATTTCCATCTTCGCATTTAGTGCACGTTAATTTTTTTTTTATTGTTTATTGTTTATGTGTTTGTTTACACGACTCGTTGTTTCACAACGCTTACCTTTGTAATACGTTATATCGTATTTCGATTGATATTTTATACTTGGGATCCATAATATATTTTTATATGTGATTGTATGTTAATAAGGTGTTGTATTAATTAACATATGTTAAATATAGATGAACTCTTACTGAAAACAATACCCATGAAATCACCCAAGTGATGAAAACACTTTAGTGTTTTCGTCCAGAATGTTTGGCGAAATCAGAGATGGGCTTGGCCCATGGCCCAGTATTTTGAGATATTTTATATAAGCAGTTTATAATCACAATCTTCTCCGAGACGTTACCCACTTACCAAACCTTATCACTTTGTTCTCTCTCTCTCTACATCTGAAACCCACAAACAGAATTCCTCATCTTGAAGCCAAACCCCTGTTAAATCTACGGTTAGTGATTTACATGTTAAGATGATATCTTATATTGACTGCTACTGTGAGATATTATAATCTTATGATCTGATTTTGATTGATGATTTAATGTTTAGATCATTGTTTTCTATGAATGGTGATTGTTAATCTTCGAGATAAAGTGAGTTGATAAATGCATAACTAGATCTCCTGTTAACTGTTAAAAACTATGATGATTGTTGGATGTTAATCCTGATTATTTAGATGAGTAAGTATCTAAATGAATGTTTTAGCTTTTGTTGGATTGATTGTTCCTACAAATGATTGATCATGTAACTGTTAATCGATTATTAGTTACTGGGTTTTTGTTACTGTAAGTGTTGTTGATGATGATGAATAGTCACGAAAACACCCCCCACAAATGAAAGTGGACGAAATCACTTATGTGATTTCGGCCCATATTGTGTATTCGGCCCAGATGTGAGTTCCGGCCCAAGGGGTGATTTCGACCCACATGTGTTTTCGGCACACATAAGGATTTCGGCCCACTTAAGTGATTTCGGCACATGAGGGATTTCGGCTCTAGTGGTTTTCGGCTCATGGTGTTTTCGGCCCAACTTAGTTCATATCAACCTGTTAAGTTATTAATTTAAGTAAACTCTGTTAGTTTAGCAACTCAGTGAGTATATTAGTCCTATTAATATGTCAACTGAGTTTTGTTAACTGGGTGACATATATTAAGCTTATTGTATGTAATATCTCTGCTAAGGTTGATATAACTCTGTTATGACACAGTGACTTCATTAAATATGCTAACTCAGTTATGATTCAACCATGTTATGGCTCATTAACTATGATAAGTCAGTAACTATATTAAGTATGTTATTGGATAATATGCTATAATAAACTGTGAAAGACTGTTATGTGAAACAAGAATTGTGCACATGTGATTAACTGTTATGTGATGTATGATCAACTGCCAAACACACTTTGTGATATTACTGTGATAATAGTTACATGTGAAATATTACGAACGTGAACTGATTGAGTATACGTGCACTATAGGACTTGACTGATTTAATTATGAGCACTTAACTTAGCACACCGAGCAAAACAAGGTGAGTTCACACTCTTTCTAAGGCATGGGATTCCCGGTGGTTTGGGAATGGGTTAAGAAATTAAAATGGAACCTACATATCCTCCTTGGGTAGGATATGTACCGCCATCCTCCATGGGTAGGATGCCAATATTAATCCTGCGTATTCTCCTTGGGTAGAATACATACGTTCGTCCTCCTTGGGTAGGACAACAACCTTAACATACGTTCGTCCTCCTTGGGTAGGACAACAACCTTAACGTATGCTCGTCCTCCTTGGGTAGGACAACAACCTTAACGCATGCTCGTCCTCCTTGGGTAGGACAACAACCTTAACGTACGTAAAACCTAGGTACACTCACACTCGCTACGGTCCTTGGATCAAGAAGGGCGCGTACAAATACGACTAGTCTACACATGGGAAGCCCCACTAATAATCGCACAAATGCCTGGATTGGCCTCGATGAGGATTAATACGATACATGGTTTACTAAACGAACATACAATTTACGATATGAACATTATAACTAAATAACCAACTGTGAACTCGCTCAACTAGTTGTTGACTCTCTGTTACATGCCTTGCAGGACCTTAGGTACTTTTGGAGCTTGCACGGGAGGCACGGTCGTTGTGGACATGGATCGTGAATGTGTTGTTAAACATTATGACATTTTGTACTTAAACTTATGTTGGGTTTTACATTATTGCTTCCGCTACACACTTGTTTAGGTTTGGTTTTGAAAGAACCTATCGTATCGATGAATGACTTTTACTATTTACTTATATGTTCAATATGATTGGTGGCTTGATCCCGGTCATGTCACGCCTCCAAGCGGTGGTACTCCGCGTGTGGATTTTGGGGGTGTGACACGGTGTCCACCCTTTTCTCTTTCTTCATTAATACAGTTTGTCTTTATTAGATCCACACGCCCCCATGTCCGCTGGGCACGCCCCTGTGTCCGTCTGACACTCTCTCTCTTCATTAATTGTAATTCGCAATTACAATTAATGCGCCTGCTGTACTTTCGCCACGCCCCCGTGTCTGCTGGGCACGGCCCCGTGGTGGGCAATAGAAGCTTCTACAGGTTTGTCTTTAGTGCCAGGGTTGTCCATCCTGAGCACTGCCCCGTGCTGAGCTGGGCACGCCCCGTGCTTAGCTGGGCACAGCCCCATGCTCAGCTTTCTTCTTGTTTTTGCTTTGGGAGATGCTGTTGAAGGGGGTCGGGCATGCAACGTTTGTTCCTTTTCTCGTATTTATGCTAGATTTAGCTGCCTTTTTGCTTCTTTTGTTAATTTGAGCTCATTTAATCCTGAAAATACAAAAGGAAGACAAAAGCACACTTTTTCCAACATTAGTACTAAAAAAGGGTTAGTTTTATGCCTCATTTGATGAAATTTATATGTTACATTTTGAACACATCAATGATCATGAGAATCCACATTTTCATAACACAACAGGCATGTAACACCTGTGTCACTTCAACCATCAAACAAATTCCAAACCAATGAAATATTGTATTTCATACTTGGGATTTGTAAAAATATGTGTATCATTTGCACATATCAACTTTTGTTTGATTTTAAGCTTTAAATCGCTTTCTGGAAGGTTATACGCGCTCTGATGCGTAAATATAACCAGTTTAATCCAACAAACACTCCGGAATAGTGACATAGGCTTAACATACCTTAAATAACCTATACATAACTTAGATATAAGTTTTGGAAGGTTTGGTGTGGTGAAATCAAAGTTAAATCGCTTACAGGGACTAAAGTTGACAAACTGCGAAAGTATGCCAATTTGAACTGTAACAGACATTCCGGAACATGACCATAAGTTAAACATACCATAAATATCCTTCACATAGCTTAGAAATAGGCTTTGAGGGGTTCGGTGTGCTAAAATAAACTTTTGGGTCATTCAGGGACTAAAAGTGTCAAAAAGTGCACAAGTTTGCATTTTCGCGCATAACTTACGTTCTGAATACATCCGGACATCCAAAAATTTATGTAAGCATGACTATATTATATTTTAGTGTTCGCCATAAGAAAAATCCATTCGTTTCGTCATTTGGATCGTTTTTCGCGCTTATGCGCATTCCGTCGTAATTAAGCGAACATCGCGTTCGTACGACCAAACGAACCGACATCCGAGATATTTTTGAGCACATTTTAAGTTCCCTATACTTTAACTTCATTTTAGAGCTTTGAAATGGGGTTAACGGGCCTTAAACGTGTCAAAAATGGGCTGATTGCACTACAGGGACCAAAACTGTAATTCTGCCAAACTTGTTGCCTTACGGACCTCAACACTATCAGTGTTACGGTCCGTAAGCTTATGTCTGCACATCAGAAGCTTCTAATCCAGCTGTTTGCAGCTGTTTTAACCACAACCACATGTTTGCAACTTGCTTAATCACTAAGATTAGGAGCATATGTGGCTCCATAACCTTTGTGACAAGTGTACGGCTCGGATCGTGGCACGATATTCAAGAAACGATCCTAGCGGCTCTACTTTTTCTATAAATATCATCCACCCACAACCCCAAAACCCACAAATCTGATTAAGAAAGCTCTAAGTTGGAACCTTCGTTTCATACCTGAGCTATTTTGATCTGGGTTAGCATTCGGGGACCCTGGGTAAGTATTCTTTCGTTCTTTTCCTTATTTTACTGCTTTTCGAGTCAGAAAGTCAAACTTTGTTTGACTTTCAGCGTTGACCAGTAATGGTCAATGCGAAGTTCGTTTGAACTTCGCAACGTGAGTGTAATCACGTTGGTCATAGTCCCTTGGGACTATGCCCACTGATTACCACGTTGTCTAGGGTCGTAGGGTAGGCGATCTAATAAATCGCCTATACCTTCGAACCCGACCCAGTTTGGTCGATCATTAGGATCCGACCAAACACAGTAGGTGACCATAGTAGGTAGGGAATAACCTTCCGAGGTTATACCCTATGGTCACATCGTTTAAGTAGTTGTATGATAGGTAGTTTATATGCCTTAGGTAAATTACCAGAATACCCTTTTCAAGTATAATTGGTAATTAAGCATATGTAACCTAAACTTTTGTCACGTAACTGATTATGTAACATGTTTAGGCATATAACACTTGTCATAGGGCTAGTTAGGCGGTCCGAACGCGTTTCACGCGCACGACGCGTTAAAGTAGCATAAGCTTCCTAAACGGGTCGTAATGGGTCGTAAACAATTATGTTAAGTTTCATTTAGTATGTAGGCTTTGTTAAACCAAATGACACGAGTCTCTACACTCGTTTGGTTTACGAAACCTCATTCTATCCAATCTTCCGATTTAGGTCCGGTTTATTAACATAGTTACCTATATTAGGTGCCGTTTGATTCCGAGATCTATAGCATTACTCGGTGATTATCTTTTGACAACTGAGCAATCTCAAGTGAGTACATAGACCCCTCTTTTACTGTTTTCCAAACTGTTTTGGGGTGGAACACATGTGCCTACTTGTTACTTTCATGCTTTCCTGTTTTCACATCATATACTACTATGTTCGTTAGTACATTATAGTACATGATTTCATTACACTTCATGCTATGTATGCCCATTGTGTGCGTACTTAGTACATTGTTTTACATTACATTTCATGCTATGTATGCCCATTGTGTGCGTACTTAGTACATCGTTTTACATTACATTTTATGCTATGTATGTCCATTGTGAGCATACTTAGTCCAGCTGATTTCATCACATGCTTATATTTTCTTGATTTCAAAGTATAATTGATTATACATGTTATTACTTATCATTTGACAAACTAAATGACTATCTATGGTTTAAACATAAATTTCTCAAAGAACATAAAATAAACTGTTGAATTGTACTTATTTTATGTTCACCAGACCGATTGTTAGTATGATATAGCGCTATAGGATTTGACACCCCATTCCTGTTGTCATGGAATGTCTGAAACCAATTTGTTGCTCCAACCAAATAGGGATTGCCTTTGTGGTATATCTATAGTCTCAAAGGTGTATTTTGATGCACCAGGTCTGAATGAATTCTTAAATCACACTATTAAAGTATATTTTTATATACTCTCATGTGTGGTATTGTACAAACCAACATATATTTTGTTAAACATCTAAAGCATATTTTAATATGTTATTTACAAAACCAAAACATAGTTTAATATGTTATTTATCACATCCAAAGCATATTTTGATATGTTACTTATGAAACCAAAACATAGTTTAATATGTTACTTGCAAATCCAAAGTATACTTTTGATATGCTACTATGAGGTTATTCGTTTAACTTTACATTACTTACAATACATAAACATTTCTACAATTGTTAAACATTACTTTGGTGGTTTGGTTTGATTAAGTGATTAAGTAACGATGCATGTGTAATATGATACAAACATGGTGGATACGCCGCTGGTACTTCCTATATATAAGTGTTTGTATGGTATTACATATCGTAGCGTTAATTGAATCATTTCAGTTTGAGACATAGAACATTTTATACAAGTAACATACTTTTCACAAGACATTGATTTACAAACAACTTATCTTATACAAACTCATTTTATATGGTTATTCCTTTAACCATACATTATTCACTTATCTATACATATCATCTTATATTATCGTTTTTCAAACGATTTACAAAGCAAAGCAAACAAAAAGGTTCATGACTAAACATTTTCTCAAACATAAGTCATGAAACCGATTTTCACAAAACCTATGTATCTCACAGGCATTTTTATGCTGACGTACCTATTTTCACATGTGTTTTTCAGGAACTGTTGCATAAGATGATCAAGATACACATAGGCAGACTTGGGCTTTAGTGACAATAAAAGATGCAAGACTAGTTAATTATGTTGTATTTTTCCTGTTTGTTAAGACATTGTAACACTTGTAATCAATAAAACGAAACTTCAATTGCCATGGATTTGAAACAATTAATTCTGTTACAACACTCCCCGATGTTTCCGCCACGTTTTGTATGTTCTACGTGGTCGGGGTGTGACAGAAAAGATGGTATCAGAGCCAATGGTTATAGGGAATTAGGTTATTAGTAATGCTTTGACCTAGTCTATAACCTTCTTAGGACCCTAACGCGAGTTTACTTGCGTTTAGTCATAAAACAATACCGTCACCTATCCTTAGGCGACTATCACAACAAGAACATAAATTTCAAAACCGCTTTGAAAACTAATCATCTGTTCTAGGATGATTTATTACAAGGTTTTGAACCCTTTATTGTAAGGTTTTGAACCCCTTTGAATTTTCAAAATCTCGTCAAGGTTTTGGGTTTTAAATAATGTGAACACGTGCAAACTGGAAGGGTGAATGCCTGTATTCTGGGTTTTCTGTCTAGGCAAGCACTTCGTATACATCTCATCAGACGCGAGACCAGTTGTGCTTACCTGGGAATTCTTGGGATGAGTGTTCACTTATAGGCGAGCATGTCTTCGCGATACATTATTTTTGACCCATTTACTTTGATTAGTCACTGTGTGTAGTTTGTTTGCTTTGTAAAGCGAACAAATGACCACTATCCTTGCTTTCATCAAATTTGTTTCATCTCATTCTTTTCGTCTAAATTCTCTCACTCGTTTCCTTTCATGTTTCCTCTTTTAGAATGCCTCCTCGACGCGACAATCAGATGGATAATGCCGAACTGGCGGAAATCATCGCACAGCAAATGGCTGTTGCCTTCCCAAATCTTTATGCTCAAATGATGCAAACCATCAACAACAACAATGCTCCATGCAATTTCAAGAGTTTCAACTCGGCAAAACCGCTCAAGTTTAGTGGTTCTGAGGGAGCAACTGGGCTTCTTCAGTGGTTCGAGAGCATTGAGAATACCTTCCGTCATGTTCTGTGTCCTGAAAATCGTAAGGTCGAGTTTTCTTCGAGTGTGTTTCAGAAGAGGGCTCTTACATGGTGGAACGGGGTGATGAGAGATCGCGGTGCTGAGGTTGCATTAGCACAGACTTGGGCTGAGCTTAGGGCTCTTATGATGAAGGAGTTTTGCCCTCGTCATGAACTACGAGCTTTGGAGAGGGAGTTTGATGATTTGAAGCAAGACAGTGGTGAACATCGAGCCTATACTGACCGTTTTGAAGAATTGAGTCTGTTGTGTCCTGCTATGGTTACTCCTGTGGATAAGGCGATCGAGAAATATACAGATGGTCTTCCTGATCTAGTTCAGGATATCGTTACTGGCAGTAACCCTACTACTGTCAGACAAGCCATTGAACTGTCTGCCACTCTGACTGAATCCCACATCAGAAAGAAAAAGCTGTTTCGGAAGGGCGACCCAAGACCATCTGACAAGACTGCTCATGTGGAACCAAAGGAAGAAAATGCTGAGGTGTCCAAGAAGAAGAAGCGCAAAGCCTCTCAGAACTGCGCTGTAACTGCTCAAGACAAACAGGTTGCACCAAACCAACCAGCACAACCTCGCAAAAGGCAAAACTATGTTGGTACTGCACCTTTGTGCAACAAGTGCAACCGTCATCATCTAGCGCAAGAGCAGTGTCACAAATGTACCCACTGTGGGCGGTTGGGACATTTGATCAATGTTTGTCGTTATGCAAATCAAGCTGCTGCAAACCCTGCTGCTGTTCAAGCACGGTTCCCTCCGGGGTCATGTTATAATTGTGGTGACCTTACCCACTACAGGAACAATTGCCCAAGACTTGTTAACGCACCTCCAGCGCATGGACGAGTGTTCAACATCAATGGGGCAAACATGAACAATGATGGGGCAGTGAACAACTAGTGTTTTGTTATTTTTCCTTGGCTGTTATCTTATGATGTTTAAAGACAAGTCAGTTGTTATATAAATAAAAATTCGTCGTTTTTATTTTTGCAAAACTGATACGATTGTGTGATCGTTGGATACAATCTTATGATGTCAACTCAAAGACAAACTATTCGTATGGTTCAGTTATTTTATGATCACTTGTGATCTCCCCAAGAACCTTAAACACTTATTCCTTTTAAGAAACAAAGCCAAACTCTTATTGAGAATCCTTCTATCTTTTTAGATGAATCCTTGGAAATGATTAAAGTACCAAATGAAATTCATGGATTGGATTTCTAGTGTGCTTTAAATATCCATGCCCCAAAGACAACAAATTAAAGAATCAAATTAACTAATTATGTGCTTATGTGTTTTCTTACATGTTTTGTGGTTGTATGTGATCCATCCAAATCCTCGTAGAGTCTTTTATATTTCATATGAGAGATTCATAATAGGATATCCAAAGTTACTATCTTAAATCCTTAATGGATTTCTACGTTGTAGTCAAGTCCCTTGGATTTTAAAGTACTATTTTATAATTAGATCCCTTAAGTGGTCTATTTAAGGAGATCGTACGACGGTCTAGTTAAGAAGATCATGAGTTGATCTAGTTAAAAAGATCGTTCGTTGATTTAGTTAAAAAGATCCTTTGGTGATCTAGTCAAGTCGCTTCATGTTTATTCAATTGATTTTTTTCCTCTATGCATTATGAAATGGACTGTGCGGACTGTGCAAGAGATTACGTAATTATGGAGGCCTACATAATTATGGAATTCAGTGCACAGAAACCACAAGAAGTTTTGTCATGTGCTAAGACCTAAAGTGACAAGAATAATGATACGGGAGAAGTCTCGGACTTTGACCGATGTCATTTATTCTCACACTTCTCAATTCTGATCTCAATCACACACACAGTTTCAAATGATAAGTCTTCATAAGAAACGTTCTTTTGTCCGTGGTTCAAAAATTCCATGTTTTACTGCTACAAGGAATTCACTTTGAAGGTTAACAAATTCGCTAAGAGTCCTAACATGACCCAGAGTTTTACTTAAGGGTTCAATGGAACTATTAGAAGGCGAAACGGTCACAGCTGTCTTCACAAGTTTCCTCTAGAATTAAATTTCGGGACGAAATTTCCTAAAGTAGGGGAGACTGTAACACCTGTGTCACTTCAACCATCAAACAAATGCCAAACCAATGAAATATTGTATTTCATACTTGGGATTTGTAAAAATATGTGTATCATTTGCACATATCAACTTTTGTTTGATTTTAAGCTTTAAATCGCTTTCTGGAAGGTTATACGCGCTCTGATGCGTAAATATAACCAGTTTAATCCAACAAACACTCCGGAATAGTGACATAGGCTTAACATACCTTAAATAACCTATACATAACTTAGATATAAGTTTTGGAAGGTTTGGTGTGGTGAAATCAAAGTTAAATCGCTTACAGGGACTAAAGTTGACAAACTGCGAAAGTATGCCAATTTGAACTGTAACAGACATTCCGGAACATGACCATAAGTTAAACATACCATAAATATCCTTCACATAGCTTAGAAATAGGCTTTGAGGGGTTCGGTGTGCTAAAATAAACTTTTGGGTCATTCAGGGACTAAAAGTGTCAAAAAGTGCACAAGTTTGCATTTTCGCGCATAACTTACGTTCTGAATACATCCGGACATCCAAAAATTTATGTAAGCATGACTATATTATATTTTAGTGTTCGCCATAAGAAAAATCCATTCGTTTCGTCATTTGGATCGTTTTTCGCGCTTATGCGCATTCCGTCGTAATTAAGCGAACATCGCGTTCGTACGACCAAACGAACCGACATCCGAGATATTTTTGAGCACATTTTAAGTTCCCTATACTTTAACTTCATTTTAGAGCTTTGAAATGGGGTTAACGGGCCTTAAACGTGTCAAAAATGGGCTGATTGCACTACAGGGACCAAAACTGTAATTCTGCCAAACTTGTTGCCTTACGGACCTCAACACTATCAGTGTTACGGTCCGTAAGCTTATGTCTGCACATCAGAAGCTTCTAATCCAGCTGTTTGCAGCTGTTTTAACCACAACCACATGTTTGCAACTTGCTTAATCACTAAGATTAGGAGCATATGTGGCTCCATAACCTTTGTGACAAGTGTACGGCTCGGATCGTGGCACGATATTCAAGAAACGATCCTAGCGGCTCTACTTTTTCTATAAATATCATCCACCCACAACCCCAAAACCCACAAATCTGATTAAGAAAGCTCTAAGTTGGAACCTTCGTTTCATACCTGAGCTATTTTGATCTGGGTTAGCATTCGGGGACCCTGGGTAAGTATTCTTTCGTTCTTTTCCTTATTTTACTGCTTTTCGAGTCAGAAAGTCAAACTTTGTTTGACTTTCAGCGTTGACCAGTAATGGTCAATGCGAAGTTCGTTTGAACTTCGCAACGTGAGTGTAATCACGTTGGTCATAGTCCCTTGGGACTATGCCCACTGATTACCACGTTGTCTAGGGTCGTAGGGTAGGCGATCTAATAAATCGCCTATACCTTCGAACCCGACCCAGTTTGGTCGATCATTAGGATCCGACCAAACACAGTAGGTGACCATAGTAGGTAGGGAATAACCTTCCGAGGTTATACCCTATGGTCACATCGTTTAAGTAGTTGTATGATAGGTAGTTTATATGCCTTAGGTAAATTACCAGAATACCCTTTTCAAGTATAATTGGTAATTAAGCATATGTAACCTAAACTTTTGTCACGTAACTGATTATGTAACATGTTTAGGCATATAACACTTGTCATAGGGCTAGTTAGGCGGTCCGAACGCGTTTCACGCGCACGACGCGTTAAAGTAGCATAAGCTTCCTAAACGGGTCGTAATGGGTCGTAAACAATTATGTTAAGTTTCATTTAGTATGTAGGCTTTGTTAAACCAAATGACACGAGTCTCTACA
The DNA here is from genome assembly GCA_030545235.1 of Helianthus tuberosus. Taxonomy (NCBI): domain Eukaryota; kingdom Viridiplantae; phylum Streptophyta; class Magnoliopsida; order Asterales; family Asteraceae; genus Helianthus; species Helianthus tuberosus. The sequence continues at coordinate 42,306,998 of CM060426.1, read as the reverse complement.
CTCGTTTGGTTTACGAAACCTCATTCTATCCAATCTTCCGATTTAGGTCCGGTTTATTAACATAGTTACCTATATTAGGTGCCGTTTGATTCCGAGATCTATAGCATTACTCGGTGATTATCTTTTGACAACTGAGCAATCTCAAGTGAGTACATAGACCCCTCTTTTACTGTTTTCCAAACTGTTTTGGGGTGGAACACATGTGCCTACTTGTTACTTTCATGCTTTCCTGTTTTCACATCATATACTACTATGTTCGTTAGTACATTATAGTACATGATTTCATTACACTTCATGCTATGTATGCCCATTGTGTGCGTACTTAGTACATTGTTTTACATTACATTTCATGCTATGTATGCCCATTGTGTGCGTACTTAGTACATCGTTTTACATTACATTTTATGCTATGTATGTCCATTGTGAGCATACTTAGTCCAGCTGATTTCATCACATGCTTATATTTTCTTGATTTCAAAGTATAATTGATTATACATGTTATTACTTATCATTTGACAAACTAAATGACTATCTATGGTTTAAACATAAATTTCTCAAAGAACATAAAATAAACTGTTGAATTGTACTTATTTTATGTTCACCAGACCGATTGTTAGTATGATATAGCGCTATAGGATTTGACACCCCATTCCTGTTGTCATGGAATGTCTGAAACCAATTTGTTGCTCCAACCAAATAGGGATTGCCTTTGTGGTATTTCTATAGTCTCAAAGGTGTATTTTGATGCACCAGGTCTGAATGAATTCTTAAATCACACTATTAAAGTATATTTTTATATACTCTCATGTGTGGTATTGTACAAACCAACATATATTTTGTTAAACATCTAAAGCATATTTTAATATGTTATTTACAAAACCAAAACATAGTTTAATATGTTATTTATCACATCCAAAGCATATTTTGATATGTTACTTATGAAACCAAAACATAGTTTAATATGTTACTTGCAAATCCAAAGTATACTTTTGATATGCTACTATGAGGTTATTCGTTTAACTTTACATTACTTACAATACATAAACATTTCTACAATTGTTAAACATTACTTTGGTGGTTTGGTTTGATTAAGTGATTAAGTAACGATGCATGTGTAATATGATACAAACATGGTGGATACGCCGCTGGTACTTCCTATATATAAGTGTTTGTATGGTATTACATATCGTAGCGTTAATTGAATCATTTCAGTTTGAGACATAGAACATTTTATACAAGTAACATACTTTTCACAAGACATTGATTTACAAACAACTTATCTTATACAAACTCATTTTATATGGTTATTCCTTTAACCATACATTATTCACTTATCTATACATATCATCTTATATTATCGTTTTTCAAACGATTTACAAAGCAAAGCAAACAAAAAGGTTCATGACTAAACATTTTCTCAAACATAAGTCATGAAACCGATTTTCACAAAACCTATGTATCTCACAGGCATTTTTATGCTGACGTACCTATTTTCACATGTGTTTTTCAGGAACTGTTGCATAAGATGATCAAGATACACATAGGCAGACTTGGGCTTTAGTGACAATAAAAGATGCAAGACTAGTTAATTATGTTGTATTTTTCCTGTTTGTTAAGACATTGTAACACTTGTAATCAATAAAACGAAACTTCAATTGCCATGGATTTGAAACAATTAATTCTGTTACAACACTCCCCGATGTTTCCGCCACGTTTTGTATGTTCTACGTGGTCGGGGTGTGACAAGGCAACACATCAAGTTCATGCTACTACTCCGTGTATGATTCCATATCAGAATTTTGTCTTGAGTTAGTAACTTACGTCGCATAATAAGCCACATCAAAAATGCATGAGCAAGGGATACATTGAGAAAACCAAACAATTGTAGCCCAATCCACTTCCTGGTCTCTTGTACGAATAGAATCCCAAACACCAGACGAAGAGTGTTCGGTTACATTATCCCCATCCTTCTAAAGAAGAAAATCGCTAGCATTTAAATTTCGTTGCATGTGATCGAGTTGAATAAGAACTGGAAACATATCTCTCCAAGCCGCATGCCAAAGCCAACAACCATTGGAAAACACATCCGCAACTGTAGCCTTAAGAGAAAAACCTTCACGAGTTATGGTTCTCGGAGACAAGAAGTTACATAACGGACCAATGTTACTCCATGTGTCAAACCATGCTGAAGTATCTCTTCCATCACCAAGCCGAGACCAAACATATTGACGAACCACAGGCCGAATTTGAACTATTTTCCTCCAGCTCCAGCAACAAGTAATCGGAATTTTGTGGTCCCAAAAATTCCGACCTTTTAACCGATAAGAGTGAATCCAAGCAACCCATAAAGATTGACGATTACTTAGAATACTCCAAATATGCGAAACCATAAGAGCTTTATTAAAATCTGCTAATCCGACGAATACCTAAACCCCCTTCCACCTTTGGCACACAAATAGATTTCCAAGACACTTTCGCCCTACCACGTTTTGAAGAAGATTGAGCCCACAAGAAATTCCGCATTTTAGCTTCTAATTCTTTAACCAGTCTAGCTGGTAAAATGAACACCGAAGACCAATACACATGTAAAGCTGATAGAACGGATATTATGAGCTGAAGTCTACCCGCAAAAGACAACATTTTATTTTTCCAATTGTCAATCCGCCGATCAAGACGTTCCACAAGAATACTACAGTCTTTATACAAAAGCCAAGACGAAATCAGAGGAACCCCCAAATATCTGACAGGCAAAGAACCCTCAACAAACGGCATAATGTTCAAGATTTATCTTTTCACATTATTCTGGACATTACAGAAAAACACTGTACTTTTCTGAACACTAGGAACCAAACCCGACATTCGTGTAAAGTTTGTAAGGGAAAGCATAACACACCTAACCGAAGCCACATCCCCCCTAGCAAAAAGGAATAAATCATCCGCAAAGCACAGATTAACTATTTTCTGCTTCTCACATTTATTATGGAACCGAAAAGAAGAATCAATTCTAGTAGCATGGTTCAAAATGCAAGTCAAGACTTCCATAACTAGAGTAAAAAGATAGGGGGATAGAGGATCACCCTGTCTTAAACCCCTTTTTCCTTTAAAAAAACCATGAATATTCCCATTAACACATACCGAATAAGAAGCGGTAGTCACACATAACATGATCCATTCGACCATGATACCATTGAAACCAAACCCCAGCAAGACAGCTTTAAGAAAACTCCACTCAACCGTGTCATAAGCTTTTTGAATATCAACCTTGAACACACATCTCGGAGGACCAAAATCACGATGGTAGTTATGCATTAATTCCTGAGTAAGTAGAATATTATCTGAGATTTTCCGACCAGGAACAAACGCTGATTGATTAATACTAACAATCTCATTCAAAAAACCCTTTAGTCTCTCCGCCAACACCTTACTAATGCATTTAAAAATAACATTACAGCACGATATAGGCCGATAATCCGTAATATAAGTAGGAGTCGAGACCTTTGGCACCAGAACTACTAATGTGTGATTGAGCTGCTTAAGAAGGTTTCCCGTGTTAAATAAATCAAGAATAGCCATCGACACATCACTCCCCACAATTTGCCAAGCACTCTTAAAAAACGCAGCCGTATATCCATCCGGACCTGGAGCTTTATCATTCCCAATTGAAAACATAGCAGCTTTAACTTCCTTCAAAGTAACCGGCCGCACCATATGATTAGCACTCTCAGGATTCAGCTTATAACAAAAGAGATCAGGTGAAGGGACCGAAGAAAGTTGACCTTCACAACCTAAAAATTGCTCATAATGATTGACAAAAGCTTCCGCTACCTTATCACCCTCAAACAAATTCCCACTAGAATCAGAAATGGCCTCAATACGATTGACATGATTCTTACATTTTAACGACATGTGAAAAAATGCCGTATTTGCATCACCAGCACGCAACCACTCTACTTTAGACTTCTGCTTTAAAAACCTTTCCTCATCAAGCGATGCCTCCTGAAAATTACGAAGTACCGCCGCCTCTTGAGATCTTAAAAGATCATTCATCGGGTCCCTATCAATGTCTCGCAGGATAGCCTCAAGCTCACTTCTTAAATTAACAACCTTTTTATGTAAGTTTCCTTGTTGAAATAAAAAACCTCGAAGAGAAGATTTCATAATAGTTAATTTCTTCACAAGACGGAACTGGTGTACTCCATTGACATTAACATCCCACTTTGAACTAACAAGCTCCATAAAACCAGGTTTATGCACTAAAAAGTTGGCGAACTTGAAAGGTCTCGGTTTAGACTTTTCAGCCGTAAACAATTTCAACACACATGGACAATGGTCCGAAACTCCATAAGGTCTAAACATTGCTACCGACTGAGGAAACGAGCTAACAAAATGAGCATTACCCATAACCCTATCAATTTTCTTTAATAACCCGACACCCTTTTTTGGTTTTTGGCTCCAAGTGTAATGAAAACCTGTTCGATTAATATCAAAAACCTCAATCTCCTCAACACAATCTTTAAATTCACGCATACCTGGAGATATCGAGGAACTACTGTCACACCCCCAAAATCCACACACGGAGTATCACCGCTTGGAGGCGTGACTGACCAGGATCAAACCACTAATCATATTGAACAAGCAAGTAATTAATAGTAAAAGTCCAACCAACACAGTTAGTGTCCAAAACAAACATAGTTTAAGTTATGAGCGGAAGCATAATGTTTAAATCCCAAACAGAAGTTTAAGTATCCAAAGGTTTAACATGGCACACAGCTGTCCATGTCCCACAACGACTCTCCCCATGCAAGCTCCAGCTAAGTACCTATTGACCTGCAAAGCATGTAGTAACGAGTCAACAACAATGTCGAGTGAGTTCACGTTTGGTTGTCCAGTTTATAGTTGTTCCGAAAACGCAGTTTGTTCTTAACCAGCTATCCAGCCGTGGGGGTTACCCCATAGTTCGAAAAACGTTTATTAGTTACCCATTCTTACGTTGGCTATTCCAGCCCGGCTCTATGGCCGTGGGGGCTACCCCATGATAGTTATCTGGCATTTCGGCTGTGGGGGCTACCCCATGTTCAAACCACCAGACTCGTTACCATATCGACTACTAACGTTCGTCATGTTTAAGTGCCCTAACGTCTGTGTCTATCATCACTGACGTGCCATAGTCCATTAGTCCACGCCCGTCCTCTGCGGCACGGTGTGAGGTTTGTTAAACCTAATAGCGCTATTTAACTAATGACCCGTTCGCCATTGGCCTCGGCGATTAAGTCGATATAAAATGGAGGGACTTCGTTGATAGAGTTCTAGTCTAGTATAGTTTAATACGTCTCAACCGGACGAGGAATCTATGTTCCTGGATACGTCACAACAGGACGAGGAATCTATGTTCCTGGTTACGTCTCAACAGGACGAGGAATCTATGTTCCTGGTTACGTCTCAACAGGACGAGGAATCCCTATTCCTTAACCCATTCCCAACCCCAGGGAATCCCATGCTTTGTAGAGTGTGAACTCACCTTGGTTTGCTCGGCAGATTACACCGAAAGATCAAGTTTAGCAGCTAATGGTTAACCACGTCCGATTAAAGAAGAGTGTAGAGGTTGATCCGAAAGATAAAGCTTCGTGAGAGATGAAGGTTGTTGCCGTCGAGTTTGAGAGGAGAGAGAGAGCACTAGAGTTTTATGTGTGTGAATGTTTTGCAACCAGTGAGAACAAACTTTCTAAGGGTGTGTGTATACGTATGGTGGAGTGGGCCGAACCCTTTACATGGCTGCCCATTAAGTTCAAGTTCAAGAGAAATGGACCGAGAGTAGTTAAGCCCAAAGGCTTGTGCGGTTGAGTTGTGTTGTGCGACTACATCATACATACATTCACATAAACACACCAATCATAGCATTCATTTAATCAATCACTTTCATAAAATCACATCACGTTCACATACGTTACATCAAGGTACAAAAATAGGTTCGGAAATACGAGTTGTCACATTATCCCCAAGTTGAAAGAAATTTCGTCCCGAAATTTAGCACGTACTCACTGAGGAAGCTAGTTAAGTTGCATGGTTTTCCTGGTTTTCCTAGGGTGTCACATCCTCCCCCCGTTGATCTGGAATTTCGTCCCGAAATTCCGCAGCTTCAGACTCAGTAGTGGTTGTACCGGTTGCGAACAGTTGGGGATACTTTTGTTTCATCTGATCTTCGCGTTCCCAGATGAACTCTGGGCCGCGACGTAAGTTCCAACGAACTCGAACGAGAGGTATTCTAGTACGCTTGAGGACCTTAACATCCCGGTCCGTGATTTCAACAGGTTCCTCGACGAATCGTAACTGCTCGTCGATAGTGAGCTCCTTCAAAGGAACTATGTGGGTCTCATCTGACAGACACTTCTTCAGATTTGACGCGTGGAAAACGTTGTGAACTGCACTGAGTTCCGCTGGTAAGTTTAGTTTGTAGGCCACCTTGCCTATTTTCTCAATGACTTCGAAAGGTCCAACGTATCGTGGGTTAAGTTTGCCCCGTTTACCAAAACGAACCACACCCCTCCAGGGTGAAACTTTGAGTAGTACACGCTCCCCAACCTGGAGCTCGAGTGGTTTCCTGCCCTTATCGGCGTAAACTTTCTGACGGTCACGAGCTGCCGCCGTTCGTTGTCGTATCTGAGCAATTCGTTCTGTTGTGTCTACCACAAGTTCTGGACCAGAAATCTGACTATCCCCCACCTCTGCCCAACAAAGAGGTGACCGGCATTTACGCCCGTACAATGCCTCAAACGGAGCACCTTTAATGCTGGTGTGGTAGCTATTGTTGTACGAAAATTTCACAAGTGGCAGATGCTTTTTCCCAGCCGTTGCCAAAGTCAAATACACATGCCCTAAGCATGTCTTCGAGGGTCTGGATGGTGCGTTCCGATTGCCCATCCGTTTGCGGGTGATAAGCTGTGCTCATATCTAATCGTGAGCCAAAGGACTTGTGCATTGCTTGCCACAGTTCTGATGTAAAACGTGCATCTCGATCTGAGATAATAGAGGTGGGCACTCCGTGCCTCGATACAACTTCCTTAAGATATACGTCTGCTAGTGTGGAGAACTTATCCGTTTCTTTGATAGCCAAGAAGTGAGCAGACTTTGTGAGTCGATCCACGATCACCCAGATTGTATCGTTACTACGCTGAGATCTAGGCAGGCCAGTAACAAAATCCATGGAAATTTGCTCCCATTTCCATTGTGGTATCTCTGGTTGTTGAAGTGGGCCTGAAGGTTTCTGGTATTCCGCCTTGACTCTCGCACAAGTCAAGCACTTGCTAACGTAAGTTGCTATGTGGGCCTTCATGCTAGGCCACCAATATATAAAGTGGGTCCCAGATGCGTCCTGTAACGTAGTAAGCGCCGTCTTCCTTCTGTTCTAAGCGTTGCCTTGAGCCGCGTAGGGCTTCAGCCCTGACGTTCTCTGGTTTCAATGCTTCTACCTGAGCATTTCGTATTTGAGAAGGAAGGTTAGACTGTATAGTAAGTTGTAAAGCTCGTACGCGCTTAGGCGCAGTGTCCTTTCGACTGAGAGCGTCAGCCACAACATTGGCTTTGCATGGGTGATACCTAATCGAGCATTCGTAATCGTTCAGCAGTTCGACCCATCGTCGTTGTCTCATATTGAGTTCCTTCTGTTTAAAGATGTGCTCGAGACTTCTGTGATCAGTGTAGATAGCACACTTGGTGCCATACAAGTAGTGTCGCCATATCTTAAGTGCAAAAACAACCGCTCCCAGCTCTAAGTCATGCGTAGTTCAATTTCTTTCATGAACCTTGAGTTGGCGCGAGGCGTAGGCTATAACCTTGTCCCGTTGCATCAATACACAACCAAGACCCTGAATTGATGCGTCGCAGTAAACCACGAAGTCGTCTGTGCCCTCTGGCAATGAAAGGATAGGTGCACTGCAAAGTATATCCTTTAAGTGCTGAAACGCTAACTCCTGTGCATTTCCCCAACGATAAACAACACCCTTCTGCGTTAGTGAGGTCAGAGGCTGTGCAATCCTAGAAAAAAATCCTTAATGAACCTCCTGTAGTAACCTGCTAATCCCAAGAATTGGCGAATTTCCGTTGGAGTACGAGGTGCAGGCCAGTTCTTAATTGAGTCTACCTTGGATGGATCAACGTGGATCCCATCCTTTGTTCACTACATGGCCTAAGAAATGGACTTCACGAAGCCAGAAGTCGCATTTTGAAAACTTGGCGTAAAGCTGTTCCGTTCGAAGAAGTTCCAAAATGAGTCGTAAATGTTGCTCGTGCTCCTCCTGACTCTTGGAATAGATCCGGATGTCGTTTATGAATACAATAACGAACTTGTCTAGGTACGGCTTGCACACTCGATTCATCAAGTCCATGAAGACCGCAGGTGCGTTTGTTAGCCCAAAAGGCATGACCAAAAACTCATAATGCCCATAACGGGTTCTAAAGGCTGTTTTAGAGACGTCCTCTTCTCGGACTCTCAGCTGGTGATATCCCGATCTCAAATCGATCTTTGAATAGTAGCTCGACCCTTGCAGCTGGTCAAACAAGTCGTCAATACGTGGAAGAGGATAGCGATTCTTCACAGTCACCTTGTTAAGTTCACGGTAGTCGATGCACATTCTGAAAGTACCGTCTCTCTTCTTCACAAATAGCACTGGAGCTCCCCAGGGCGAAGAGCTAGGACGAATAAAACCCTTATCCAAGAGTTCTTGTAGTTGCGTAGATAACTCTTTCAACTCTGATGGAGCTAAGCAATACGGTGCACGAGCTATGGGCGCTGCTCCAGGAGCTAGCTCGATTTGAAACTCGACCTGGCGATGAGGCGGAAGACCAGGTAATTCCTCAGGGAATACCTTAGGATAGTCGCGTACAATCGGAAAATCTTCTATCTTCTTCTCTTTCTTCGAGGTGTCAGTAACGAGAGCCAGAATAGCGGTGTGGCCCTTTCTCAAGCACTTCTGAGCTTTAAGGAAAGAGATGATGCTCACAACAGCACCACTCTTGTCGCCACGAATCATGAGAGGTTCATCACATGGGCGAGGAATACGGACAATCTTTTCGTTACAAAGGATCTCTGCTTGGTGTTGGGATAACCAGTCCATCTTAATGACGATGTCGAAACCATCACAACGTTGTGGGTCATTCCTAGCATCACCCTGACCAATCACGAACACTCGACCCCTGGCACCATTGCCATCGTTATTACCCTCCGTTGTTATTCCCGTTGCACTGATTATTGTTGTTGTTGGTTCTGATTCGCAGGTCGCGAGCTCCTGAAATCCTTAGCTTCATGACCCATCTTGAGACACCTCTGGCAATGACCCCTGTTGCACTGACCACTATGGTGCCTGTTGCATCTGTTGCACTTCGGGAGGTTTCCTCGATGTCCACCCTGCCCTTGACTACCAGAAGATTGCTGACCAGGGCTCTGGTAGTCATCAATCTTTCGCTGCTGTGCCTGGGACTGAACTGAAGTCGAACCCTTGCTGGAGGTTCCATCCCACTTTTGTTTATTGTCACTGGTGTAGCAGTAGTGGTAGTAGCAGTAGCACTTATACGCGCCTAGGCAGTCTGTTCTGTTCCACTGCCTGGTTCGTGAGACGATGAGCAAGACGAGTAACATCCTGGATGGTAGCAAGGTTGGCAGAAGTCACATGGCTTTGAATCTCTGGTACTAAGCCTTTGAGGTATAGCTTAATGCGTTTGACGGGAGGTGTGACAACTCGTATTTCCAAACCGATCTTTGTACTTTGATGTAACGTATGTGTACGATATGTCACTTTTATGAAAGTGAATATTTATGTGAATGTTATGTTATTACGTGCTTGTGAATGTATGTATGATAAGCGCACAACACACACTCGACCGCACAAGCCATTCGGGCTACACAACTTGTACTCGGACTCTTAGGGCAGCCCAAGTGTGGGTTCGGCCCATCCCCCTTAGTCGAATAACACATGGGGCGCTAGCACCCATCTCACACTTTACCAAAAACAAACAAACCTACAAACCCTAGTGCTCTCTCTCCCTCTCGTTTTTCTTGGAACCCGACGGCTGCTCTATCCTCATTCGAAGTCAGATTTTCACTGGTTTAAATCATGCAGTGTTCGGTTAGTGGTTCTTATCTGTGGCATCTATAATTGTATGATAATGTTTAGTTGTGAATATTAAGTGGTATGTAAATTCATGTTTGGATAATATTAGCATGTGCTGCCAAATAACTAAGCATCATATGGTCGGCCACTATGCTTTAAGTTGCATGAGATTGCTTAGGGTATACTTGTATAGTGGCGGTCACTAGTGGCTTTGGTACATGTGCATTGTCAGGAAATAAACGATTAAACATATGTGTGGTATGTAAATCATATTCGGTTGAATATTGGATTGATTTGGATTGTATCGATAATTGATAAATGAATAGGTTATTAGATGAATATCTCACAAGAATATAATTTTCAAACCACTTTATAATCCGGTCCAATGGTAACCTTAATACTTTAAAAGTGGTCGGCCATGTATTTTTATTTTTGGTGTCTTGATAAGAGCAATGATGCCCTGAATGTTACTTTATTAATAGCGGCTGTGATTTCATGAGATAATGATTCTTGATAACATGAATTGATAAACTTGACTACATGATGTAATGATTGCATTCGGTGTACGGTGACTATGATCATTAGGGTTTATTATTGTTAAGTGCTGTGATGTATGTAACACCGTTAAATAATTAACTCAGTTAGTATATATATAGGTCTTGTAATTGTTATATGTATTTTAAATGGAATAGATCTAAGTGCATATATGATAATTATATTATTTGTGTGTTGAATGATTTATTGTTGACTTTAATGGATGGATGATCACGTGCATGAATATGATCCATATGTGATTATGGTTGAATTTTATTGGACCGATTAAGTATCATATTCACACTTTGATTTTGGTTATAGTCATTTAATATTGATAGGATTCATATATTTGGAAACCATAGAAAGATTGTAACTAAGGGGCTGTTTGGTAGCCTCTTAATGACCATTCAGATGCTACCTCTTAATGGTTTAAAACCTCTGAATGAATAAGAGGTAACCTCAAGTCTGAATGGTTAAGAGGTAACCTCTGAATGGTAAATCATCACATGTCACATTCTTCTACCTTCTCATTGGTAAAATTCTTAATGGTTTCATTAAGAGGTAGCCTCTTAATGACCATTCAGAGGCTACCAAACAGCCCCTAAATCATAATGTTATGGAATAGATGTAACTGATTGCTTGATTCATGAAAGTTTGTTAACCGGTCGCACAAGGCCCCTAGTCGCATAAGGGGTCCTTTCGCACAAGTCTGGACAGTCGTACAAGACACATCCAGTCGCACAAGGCCTGTTGGATCGCACATGCTGCATATGTTTAACGGTTGGGCCTCCAAGCCCAAAATGAGTCGCACAAGACACATGAACCGTACAAGATAGTTTGTTGTTTGTTGTGAATGGGCCGCACAAGATGGTTATCTGTTTTTAATTGTTGAGCCGTGGTTATGATTATAGTGTGGCTTGGGCTTCTTGACTTTGGGCCGGGTAGAAATGGAATCCAACGGATGACTCGCACAAGGTAGCGAAGCTTGTGCGAGCCCAATCTTGATTACACTATTAATTATTGAACGTGTTGATGTATGTTGCCATGATCCGTATGTGCTTCCTATGTGCTATCTATGTGATGCTTGTACGCACTACTTGAAACCGAAACCTGACTTGTATTGGTAACCATGTTAGGACGTGGTTGACCACTAGCATTTTGACGTGACCATTCTGTGTAATCTGCCGAGCAAACCAAGGTGAGTTCACACTTCGTTACAAAGCATGGGATTCCCAGGGGTTGGGAATGGGTTAAGGAATAGGGATTCCTCGTCCTGTTGAGACGTAATCAGGAACATAGATTCCTCGTCCAGTATGAGACGGATTTAACTATACTAGACTAGAACTCTATCAACGAAGTCCCTCCTTTTATATCGACTTAATCGCCGAGGCCAATGGCGAACGGGTCATTAGTTAAATAGCGCTATTAGGTTTAACAAACCTCACACCGTGCCGCAGAGGACGGGCGTGGACTAATGGACTATGGCACGTCAGTGATGATAGACACAGACGTTAGGGCACTTAAACATGACGAACGTTAGTAGTCGATATGGTAACGAGTCTGGTGAATTAAACATGGGGTAGCCCCCACGGCCATAGAGCCGGGCTGGAAAAGCCAACGTAAGAACGGGTAACTAATAAACGATTTTCGAACTATGGGGTAACCCCCACGGCTGGATAGCTGGTAAAGAGCAAACTGTGTTTTCGGAATAACTATAAACTGGACAACCAAACGTGAACTCACTCAACTAGTTGTTGACTCGTTACTACATGCTTTGCAGGTCTATAGGTACTTAGCTGGAGCTTGCACAAGGAAGGGTCGTTGTGGGACATGGACAGCTGTGTGCCATGTTAAACATTTGGATAATTAAACTTTGGATTTGGTTTTGAACATTATGCTTCCGCTCATAACTTAACTATGTTTGTTTTGGATATTAATCGTGTCGGTTGGACTTTTACATTAAATATTTACTTGTTCAATATGATTAGTGGTTTGATCCTGGTCAGTCACGCCTCCAAGCGGTGATACTCCGCATGTTGATTTTGGGGGTGTGACAGGAGGATCCACCATAGTTGGACATAACACTGCCAGTTCGTTGGATCGTTTCGTGTAGGCTTCTATCTCTGACCCCGTCATCTTCAGGTTAAAGAAATCCACTTCCAGCTTGTGGATGTCATCACGACTACAGTATTCACGTTTGATCAGTTTCTTAAAAATCATTCCATGGGGTGGCATTAGCAGCCGCCAGCCCCAGCATCTGAACTTGCGCGTTCCACCAAGTTAGCGCAGTGCCTTCGAGAGTACCAGTGGCGTACTTCACCCTACGAACCTCAGAGCATTTACACCTTTCAAAGACCGATTCGAGCTTCTCGAACCAGTGGAGGAGTCCAACGGCCACTTCCGTGTCACTAAAAGTACTAGGACGACAGTCCACGAAAGTCTTAAATGTGCATACGGGCGGCTGAGCGTTCTGACCTTGTTGCGCGAGGAAGAAAAGACAGGGTTAAGCGCGAGAGTTGGGTCATGAGAGTAGGATCTAACATCCTAGGTTAGGTTCAGAATAGCAGGTTATACCTCCTGCCTGAGCGGCTGCGAGTGCTGCCGTAGCTTGTTCGTTGATAAGAGCCGTCAGCCGGCTTGAGTTAGGTTCTCACGTTCCCTTGTGATCTTCACATCGAAGTAAACACAAATAGGAAAGGTGTCGCGAATGTGCGTAAGTGTGTAGTGACAGTAGGGAGCAAGCACGCGTTGTTGCAAACAAAGGCTACTATGTTATCTAACCATATCATGAGCAATGTTCTATGTAACTAGCAAGTAGGCAATATAACATAAACCATATCACCTAGAATGTCGAGTCTTGCACGTGGAGTGAAGCGTCGTTGTGGATCGTAGAGCACTGTACAGGTTATAGTCTGGTTTTAACAAAAACGTTTTCCCTTATTAAAACCAAGTTCTCTATAACCAATGGCTCTGATACCAATCTGTCACACCCCCAAAATCCACACACGGAGTATCACCGCTTGGAGGCGTGACTGACCAGGATCAAACCACTAATCATATTGAACAAGCAAGTAATTAATAGTAAAAGTCCAACCAACACAGTTAGTGTCCAAAACAAACATAGTTTAAGTTATGAGCGGAAGCATAATGTTTAAATCCCAAACAGAAGTTTAAGTATCCAAAGGTTTAACATGGCACACAGCTGTCCATGTCCCACAACGACTCTCCCCATGCAAGCTCCAGCTAAGTACCTATTGACCTGCAAAGCATGTAGTAACGAGTCAACAACAATGTCGAGTGAGTTCACGTTTGGTTGTCCAGTTTATAGTTGTTCCGAAAACGCAGTTTGTTCTTAACCAGCTATCCAGCCGTGGGGGTTACCCCATAGTTCGAAAAACGTTTATTAGTTACCCATTCTTACGTTGGCTATTCCAGCCCGGCTCTATGGCCGTGGGGGCTACCCCATGATAGTTATCTGGCATTTCGGCCGTGGGGGCTACCCCATGTTCAAACCACCAGACTCGTTACCATATCGACTACTAACGTTCGTCATGTTTAAGTGCCCTAACGTCTGTGTCTATCATCACTGACGTGCCATAGTCCATTAGTCCACGCCCGTCCTCTGCGGCACGGTGTGAGGTTTGTTAAACCTAATAGCGCTATTTAACTAATGACCCGTTCGCCATTGGCCTCGGCGATTAAGTCGATATAAAATGGAGGGACTTCGTTGATAGAGTTCTAGTCTAGTATAGTTTAATACGTCTCAACCGGACGAGGAATCTATGTTCCTGGATACGTCACAACAGGACGAGGAATCTATGTTCCTGGTTACGTCTCAACAGGACGAGGAATCTATGTTACTGGTTACGTCTCAACAGGACGAGGAATCCCTATTCCTTAACCCATTCCCAACCCCAGGGAATCCCATGCTTTGTAGAGTGTGAACTCACCTTGGTTTGCTCGGCAGATTACACCGAAAGATCAAGTTTAGCAGCTAATGGTTAACCACGTCCGATTAAAGAAGAGTGTAGAGGTTGATCCGAAAGATAAAGCTTCGTGAGAGATGAAGGTTGTTGCCGTAGAGTTTGAGAGGAGAGAGAGAGCACTAGGGTTTTGTGTGTGTGAATGTTTTGCAACCAGTGAGAACAAACTTTCTAAGGGTGTGTGTATACGTATGGTGGAGTGGGCCGAACCCTTTACATGGCTGCCCATTAAGTTCAAGTTCAAGAGAAATGGACCGAGAGTAGTTAAGCCCAAAGGCTTGTGCGGTTGAGTTGTGTTGTGCGACTACATCATACATACATTCACATAAACACACCAATCATAGCATTCATTTAATCAATCACTTTCATAAAATCACATCACGTTCACATACGTTACATCAAGGTACAAAAATAGGTTCGGAAATACGAGTTGTCACAACTACTGATCGATCTATCTTCAAGATTAAGAGCAGAGTTAAAATCTCCCATAATAATCCAAGGTTTATCATGAACGAGGCCTTTATGCATACATAAATTCTGCCAAAGTTCCCTCCGATCAACATAGTAATTTGCAGCATAGACCATAGAACAAAAGAACATACTTTTATTCGCTTTACAAATAATCTGAACATGTAGAATTTGATCCGTCTGAGCAATAACCATAACATCCACCTCCACAGGATCCCATCCCAAGATTATGCGAGCACCCTTATTGCAACAACTCCCATTAGACGTCCAATCCCATCTTCTAAACACAACATTACAAACTTTCTGAAGATTATCCATATCCACATGGGACTCCAAGATTGCACATAAACTGAGCTTATTATTTTTAACAACCTGGCGAACCTCGTTTTGTTTTAGAGGTCGGTTCAACCCTCTAATATTCCAAACAGCCATACTAATCATTTAAACATCTTTGGAGGAGTGCTTGCCCCTTTTTTTATTCATATCATGAGTTGGATCTACTTTAAGAAATTCATTCGTTTCATTATATATTTCCTCCACCTCATCATCATCCGAGTTCTCACCTTCCAAATTTCGACCAGATTTACTAGATTCTCCAACATCCTCTCCTAAAACTTCAAATGGATTATTCGAAATCAGGGAAATCGGTATCTTAGTTTTTTCGATACCTCCTTCCTTTTTGTTTCCAATAGGCCTATACTCAAACTTTGATTTCTGCTTATTTACTGGAAAACCCGATCTTTTTGCAGCCTTTTTTCCATCAACAAACGTAAACCCATCATCATCGACCTTAGTCTTTCCCTGTCCATGGTTATTAGCAGCCTCCTTTTGTTTTTTCCCATAATACCCCATGTTTCCCTGCTTCAGATTGGTCTTTATTTGTTTAGGACACCCTTCATCCGAGTGCCCAAACACACAACATTGCCCACATCTCTGCGGACTCCACTCATACTCGACATACAACTTTTCTTTAACGAACCCATCCCCATCGATCTCTGGAACAGCAACAACTAATTCCTCTTTAAACTCGTTATCAGCAGAGACTTCAATGAGAGCCCGGGCATAACTACTCCTCCCCCAAGCATCCATACACATAGTTGTAGTAAATGAGTCCAACATTTTCGGTTCTCCAATCGCCGTTGCTATAAGACTTAAGCCATCTTCCGTATAAGTAGCAATTGGAACGTCATGAATTTTTACCCAGAGCTGTAACTTTTTTACCTCCTTTTTCTCAAGCTTAGTAGAAGCCGACCAGATGTTTAAAAATAAAGGTTGAGACCGAATAATCCACGGGCCAGCATTCATAGCATTCATCATACCAGACTTATCCGCGAACTTGAAAAAGAAAAATCCATTAGCATTCATCATGGATTTCTGGAGACCGAACTTCTTCCAATTGTTACGAACAAAATACTCAACTACCGGGTATGCCACACGATCACCCAAAAAATATCCATATAACGTATTGGCCAGCTTATCCTGAACCGCCCTAACCGAATCCCGGGTTAAAACCACATCACATCCATCTTGTTTCTCTATACTAGCAAGGTTCCGAAAGTTTACCTTCTTAGCATTATTATTCAGAACTGATTCAGCATAGGATAAAGGTTTCGGACACCCCATATTAACCTGATTATCTTCCATCACACCTGTATCTGCTTTAACCTGACTCACCTCCTCTACGATAACCTGACCACCTCGTTGCTCATACTGCAAATCTACCGGAAGTGTGATCTTTTCAAGTTCGTCAATAACATTAATCAATTTCGGTTCAGATTGAGCCACCTGAGCCTGATTCGATTGAACAACACCCCGCCTCGGAGCTAGAGTGTTACCTTCTATGTTAACAATGCGACTCGCTAAACCCTGATAAGAAGAAACAGATTTTCGGTGCATATCCGGCAAGACACCCGACGATTTTTGACGATCATCCATACTAAAAATTGCAACTCTCTCCGTGAACAAGAATCCCGAAAACCATGCAAAGAAGAAACCAAGAAAACCAGAAGAACAGAAGACGCAACGAACAAGAACAAGCAGAAAACCCTAAATCTAGCACTTTACCCCATGCCTCTATCAAATCAGAATAGGGATTAAGATAAATCAAGGTCCAAGTATAACCGATAAATCCTAAACACTATACCAAAAGATTCGAAGCACGAAATAAAGGACGGCGACAAAGAAAAATGAAAAACCCTAGATAAACCTCAATCCTTTGGCTAACAAGTTCGAATCAGTTATGTTGATAAATCAACAATCCGATGATCAGACTGTTATACCAAAATCAAGAAGAAAATCGAAGGTTGCCGGAAGAGATGATTGCCATGCTAGAGAGAGAGAATTAGGGTTTTTTAGAAGATGTTGTTGTATGTCAAATATGTGCGACTTCCTAGGTTTGTTTGGAAGTTGGAAATGACAGAATCCGATATACATAACTTAGATGAACCTTTAATTTGTTTAAAGGTTTGTCGCCACAGTCGCAAGGCTTGAATGTATGCGAATAAACAATACTGCATAAATGTTTGTAATCATAAAGCATTGTTTTCTGCAAAACATAACATTTGATTTAAACTTGGGTTTATTCAAAAAGCATTGTTTTGTACATTTTCCTACGGGGTTGAATAACTACTAGTTATTCACCGTACATAACATTGATTATCACATTAACATTTTCACGTAGTTAAGTCGATACTTTCTACTTGCTATGCATTACATTTGTTTATACATGATACATTTCACACATGACATTGTCCATGGTTTACACATAAACATTTTAACATTAAACAAGACATTTTGGTTGGTTATACTTATGTAATGGGGCTATGTGTTATATGATAAAAGCATGGTGGATACGCCGCTGGTACTTCCAATATATAAGTGCTTTTATTGTATTATACATTGTTGCGTTATCTAAGCCACTTGACAAATACATGAAACATTTTTCACAAGGACACAACATTTTTATACAAAGTAAACATTTTATACAAATTCACTTTTACTTGGTTATTCATTTAACCATGCATATTTCTTTCATATCATTTGATTTTCATATCGATTTTCTCATGGTTTCATAAAAGAAAACATTTTACAAGGTTCATGACTACTTTTTGTTAAACCCTTCTTAAAACTACAAGTCATGAATCTTGCATAAACAAAACCTATGTATCTCACAGGCATTTTTATGCTGACGTACCTATTTTCACATGTGTTTCAGGTGCTAATGCATGATGATGCTTGTGCTACACTTAGGCGGACTTGGGCCTTAGTGACTTAAAAGACAATTATTATGTTATGTTCTATTTAAATTCCAAGACAATGTAAACTTTTTTTTTTGGGTAAAGGGTTACCCCAGTGATTTTATATATTCACAAAAAAAAAAACAAGTAGTGAGGAGACGTCCACACTAGTTCGAACATGAGACATGCCCCATGTAAGTAAGCCAAACACCCAACAACCAAAACAAAACAACTAGACTCTCATCTAGAACTCACACAAACAACTATCAAACATGATAATTAGCCTCCATCATCATTCACTTTGTCTTCAACAATCTCCCATTCTTCCAACAGCTTCCTCACATTAGCACACTGTCTGAACTTCACGCCCATTAGTTTGTATCTAATAGTCTTGAGAATTGTATCTCGTATCGTATCCGGGGGTCTCGTTTGATTTCTGAATAATCTCGCATTACGCTCTTCCCAAATAACATAAGCCGTCGCCCCAACCAGGAGCCTACTAACAAAATCAACCGCCTTTTTCGACTTTCCTCGATACTTTAGCCAACCGACAATCGAAGAACATTTTTTATCAACATTAGCCATACCCGCCTTATCTCGGATCATACACCAAACTTGAGTAGAGAAGCTACACTCAAAGAACAGGTGCTCATGGGAATCAACATTTTCGAAGCATAAGAGACAACACATCATGTTCATATTTTTTCTTCTTGAGATATCCCACCTTAAAATAATATCTTGCGTGAGGAGTTTTCGACGCATAATAAGCCACATTAAGAACGCGTTTCTAGGAATACATTGATTAAACCAAACAATATTACTCCAATCGATCTCTTGCTCCCTAGAACGAAGAGAATGCCAAACTCTAGCCGAAGAAAAGTCATGTAGATCGTCACCATCTTTCCAGCATAACCTATCAGCATTATTCGGTTGTAAGTGGATATTATCCAGCTGACCCAAAACACTAAACCGAGACCTCCAAACCTGCGGCCATGCCCATGTATAATCAGAATAAACATCCGCAACCTTGGCATGTAACACAAAACCTGCATTGTTTATCATTCTAGGCGATAAAAAATTTATGAGAGGCCCTAGATTATTTCAAGTATCAAACCAAGCTGAAGTTGTTTTACCATCCCCCAATTTCGACCAAATATAACCTCTCAAAAGCGGCCTGATTTGCAATAACTTCCTCCAAGACCAGCTACAATTTGCAACTTCATTACACCTCCAAAAATTACATTGCTTTAACCTGTAAGAATAAATCCATGCAACCCATAACGAATTCCTCTTGACCAATATACTCCAAACATGAGACGCCATAAGTGCTTTGTTAACATCTCCAAGTCTCCTAATTCCCAACCCACCTTCATACTTTGGAACGCAGATAGCATTCCAAGAAACTTTTGCTTTTCCTCTATGGAAAGAAGCTTCTTGAGACCAAAGAAAATTCCGCATTTTCGCTTCCAAATCTTTTATGATACTAGCGGGTAAAATGAAAACTGAAGACCAGTAAACATGCATCGAAGCCAAAACCGAGGTAATAAGTTGAAGCCGACCAGCGAAAGAAAGAAGCTTATTCCTCCAATTAGCGATTCTCTTTTCCACTCTCTCCACCAAAACACTGCAATCTTTAGCAAGTAGTCTCGTCGAAATACGAGGAACACCCAAATACTTAATCGGCAATACGCCCTCCTCAAACGGTAAAACATCCAAAATAACATCCTTGACATTATTAGAAACTTTAATTCTAATAAAACAAAACTTTAATTACCATGGTTGTTGAAACAATAATTCTGTCGCCTCACTCCCCGACGTTTCCGCCGCGGTTTATTGTTTTAACGCGGTCGGGGTGTGACAGAAGAGTTGGTATCAGAGCCAATGGTTATAGGGAATTAGGTTATTAGTAATGCTTTGACCTAGACTATAACTTTCTAGGACCCTGACACAAGTTTTCTTGTGTTTAGATCTTAAAACAATACACGTCACCTATCCTTAGGTGATTACCAAAAACAAGAACACAAGTTTCCAAAATGATTTTGAAATCAATCATCTATCCTTAGATGATTTCTTTTGGCCGTGTGCCTTCCAAATTTTCAAAATCTCGTTAAAGTTTAGGTCTAAATAATGTGAACACGTGCAAACTGGAAGAGTGAATGCCTGTACCTTGAGTTTTCTGTCTAAGGCTAGAGTGTTCGTACAAATCCGCAGTATTGAACCAGTCACTCTTACCTGGGAACTCTTGGGGTGAGTGTTCACTTATAGGCGAGCATGTCTTCAGCGATACATTATTATGACCTATTTACTTTGATTTGTCACTGTGGGTCGTTTGTTTGCTTTGTGGTAACAAACAAATGACCACCATCCTTATATTTTTTCGATTTTATTGCTATCCCTTTTCTTTCATCACATCATCTCACTCGTTTTCTGTAAGGACCTCCAAAATTGTCCCAAAACAACCCATAAGTGAAAACCCGGACCCCTGAAACCCTAATCCATATCAAAAACCTAGAAAACAAGAAATCTGGTCTTCAGGCGGGCCGCGTAAAGGTCAAGCTTAAGTTGACGCGGGCCGCATCAGTGTGGTGTTGACCGGATAAGCGTTTCCGATCCACGTGGCATCCACCTGGCAGACCTACTGATGACCCAGCAACCCTACACATAGACTAGGTGGCCACGCGGGCCGCGTAAGGGTCGAGCAAGGGTTCACGCGGGCCGCGTGAGACCCATTTTTCACCTATAAATTGCCTGGACATCGAGCTTTCTTTCTGTGTCGAAAACAATTCTCAAAAACGAAGTTATACTGCTCAAAAGTCGAAAATCACATTCACAGTAGTGAAGCGCTGCTACGATACAGGGTATTAACTCGATCGTTGCTACGATTCAATGTCCGATCGATTGAAACTATCCAATGGATGTTTAAGTCCTGCCCACATTAGGGCCAAACTTTATCATTCATCATGAATTCGATGGATGTTTAAGTATTGCACTTTGTCATTCGTTGTGAGGGTTTTAATCTCGTGAGTTATCGTAAATGCTGTATTAGTTACTGACCTAGTTCGTGTGCATTGTTATTTAAATTAGGTTACAAGGCTAATCAGTAGGCTAAACTCTGCCCGTTTAAATCTGCAATGTGAGTCATTCTCTTTTATCAAAAGTATTTTTCAATACTCCAATTATTTTCAAAAGTTATAATTACAGGGATTAAGTCATGGTTATCTTGAATCACTGGCTAGTGGGGTATTGTGCACATTACTAATTTCTCACAGTTAGACTAATAAATCCCAACAGTGATAATCATCACTACTTGGGGAAAAAGACCCAATAGTGGTATGACCATCGTCACCAGGAGGTGACACGGCGCCAGATAAAAATAAGGTAAAAGCCATTGTAATCGCTCTTATGCTGTAATTTATAACTACGTGTCATTTTATCAAATCTGAGTGACTCGCCAGTATTTCCCCGCTGATAAAATATTTTCAAAACATGTTTCAGGTGACTACTGTGAACCAAGGAAAAGTGCTACGGAGCACTAACAAAGCTTGAAGTAGTGGCTCAATTAAATAAATAAACATGTTTTGTAAAACAGGGAATCTCCTTGTGAAACTCCCCTATTGTAAATTACGGGGTTCATCCCGAATTATGAAATAAAATAATCGGGCATTTCAAGTTTTAAAAAGATCCTGTAAAATCTTCCATTGTCAACTCAATTAATAAATACCACGGGTTTCTGTCCCGCGGCTCCTAGACCGGGTAAAACCAGGACGGGGGCCGTGACAGGAAAATGTGGTATCAGAGCCACTGATTTAAGCCAATTAAGTATTTAGAAATACTTAATTCTACTGATTGCCATCTTGTGATTACGTGTTTTATTAACTGACTACTTGTTAGTTACAGTATGGGTAAGCAAAGACTTTCGGACATCTATCGCCAATTAGATAGTTCACCTTAGGAACTTCATCTCAATCAATTTCCTCAAAATACTCAGTAGATACTGAGGAAGGAATATTTGTTCGTAAGGCACAGTTAGAGAAACCACTTACCCCTAATAAAATGTCACACCCCCAAAATCCACCATGCGGAGTATCACCGCTTGGAGGCGTGACATGACCAGGATCGAGCCACCAATCATATTGAACAATGTAATTAAGTAAGTAAAACCAACCACAATACAATTGGTGACCATAAGACAGTAACCAACTTTAAGTTAACAGCGGAAGCATAAAACGTAAGTCCAAATCATAAGTACCATAGTTCATAAGTTTAAAGTCCAAAACGTAGGTTTAATAAGTTCATAAGGATTAAATGTTTAGCACGGGACATAACATCCATATTCCACAACGACTTCCTCCTCGTGCAAGCTCCATAAGCATCTAAAGACCTATAAGGCATGTAACAACGAGTCAACAACAAAGTTGAGTGAGTTCACGGTTGGTTGTTTAGTTTTAAGTTGTTTCCGAAAACATGGTTTGTCTTTCGTTGGCTTAATTGCCGTGGGGGTTACCCCATAGTTGAAAGTATGATTAACCAGTTCCTTCTTTATTACCCAAACCATATCCATGATCAGTGGGGGCTTCCCCATGTGAACCACTAGACCGTTACCATATCGACAACTGACGAACAATAGTTGTGCCCTACGTCAATGTCTATCATCATTGACAGTTTGCCATAGTCCAATTAGTACACGCCCGTCCGACTGGCACGGTGTGAGGTTTGTTAAACCTAATAGCGCTATTAACTAATGACCCGCTCGCCATTGGCCTCGGCGATTAAGTCGATATAAAATGAGGGACTTAATGATAGACTTTTGTCTAGTAATTTTTAAGGTTGTTGTCCTACCCAAGGAGGACGAACGTACGTATTCTACCCAAGGAGAACACGCAGGATTAATATTGGCATCCTACCCATGGAGGATGGCGGTACATATCCTACCCAAGGAGGATATGTAGGTTCCGTTTTAATTCATTAACCCATTCCCAAACCACCGGGAATCCCATGCCTTGTAGAGGGTGTGAACTCACCTTGGTTTGATCGGTTAGATTAGTTACTCTAATAATCAGAAATCAAGCACGTCCTAATAAGGTACGGATGACAATCAGTTTCTCATGCATAACACGTATCCTACATACGGTTTATTTACTCATTATTTCTATCACATACCACACAATTCGAATGTCAAGTTATATTGTTGAGTTACATTATTTTACCCTAAAATAATATAACTATCTCACGAAATAAACAAGTATCCACACAAATGTTCGAGTATAAGATATATATTCTAAATATATATTTACCCATTTTTATTTACAAAAATCAACCTCCGACACTTTGTATTTTGTTAAAAATTATGGCGAAGTTTATATTCGAAACACAAGTTATAAAATACACTTGTAACGCTTGTTGTAGAAAAATATTGTCTAAGTGTTGGAGTTTTTAGAAAATTTCGCCAGAGTCTCCTTTGTAAATGGAGGCGTCCATGCTAATAAGCATATCATTTTCTTTTCCAAAAATCATTCAACAATCAACAACAATTTACCAAGAGCAAATTATTCTATTTACAAACCAACATGAACTTGATGTTTCATAAAAACGCGTAGTAACTTGGTATTGCGTTTAGTGGGTTTAGTTACCCTCTAAAGTGTGTCTACTTTATTTAAGATCTCATTCTCGGGATTTTAAGATGTTCACAACTTGCGAACATATTTTACAAAAATATTTATTTTCAACATTTTCATGTGTCACTAGTATCCATATACTTACTTTATTTCCAAAATAGTGTAAGGATCATGATCTTTCGAAAACCGTCTTTTAAACTTGGTTTATTTAGGAAAATCACTCACAAGTTTTAGCTCTACAAGATTACTAGTTCACTTGGTTTAGTATTTTTACAAGAAATCATTTTATCACCAAGTTCATGTCTAAATATGGAGGTGATTCCTTTATGTAGACCCCTAATCACCTCCTAACTTGTTAACTCATGTTTTTAATCATGATTTAACAAGTTCTATGTTATGACCAGCATCAATATTAACAAACAATCATCAAGTATCAACAACATGACAAAACAACTTCATACTTAACATTACTTCTTCATTTTAACAATATTTCATCATTAAGTTAGCTTTATGTTCAAGACTTTTGCACATGATCTTTTAGTGTTCTTGAGATATCATCTTAATATAACTATTAACCACCATAAACATGGAATAAACAAGGATTCAAGAGACTTACTACTAGCTTTTAAGCTAGGGAAGATCAAGAGAAGAAATGAGGTGGTTAATAGCAAACGAAGAAGGTCATTGATGATCCGAAAGCTCCTAGATCTTTTGTATGATCTTTATCACCCTTGTATGCAAGTAAAATGGAAGAAGAAGCTTGAATGATGATGATGGTGATGGTGTTTGGGTTCAGCCGATCAAGAGGGAGGAGAGGAGAGATGGGTGGTGTGGAGTATTGAAGTGAATGAATGGATGGAAGGTCTTGTGGTTATATAGAAAATCTTTCCAACATCCTTTTAACCTCTAGGTCTAATGTTTCCTAAGTACCTTACACACATAATAAACAATTCAAGAAAACAAGGGTGGGGAGCCACCCTTGTAACCGTATGGTGGGGGGGGGGGTCTAGTTGGGTTTCAACTAAGTTAGTTAGTGTTTTAGATTGAAATCCAAGGTTAAGTTAATGTTTTATGTGTGTTATGTAATATGTAATGTGTTAGGGTGTTCGGGAACCATAACTAGTTTAGAAAAATAAAAACAATGCTTCTAGCATTATTTTGGTGTTCCGGGTAATGTCCGGTTGTTCGGTTTGATACTGTTCCGTTAAAGTGCTAAGTTATCCCGTTTAGTGTCCTATATATATCTTTTTGTAACATTTTTAATTCCCAACACTTGGGAAAGCATACATGATTATTTAGTCAATTTTCTGCACAAGACTAGTATGTTTACAAGCACATGTAAGTATGACACAGTAATCAGAAATGTCACACCCCTTTCTGCGGCGGAAGCACGAGGTGTGATCATGAAAGGTTCTCATTGCATACGAAAGGTAAACATACTACATGCTCATAAAAATAACTTTAAATGCAACACATTACATAACTGAAATCGTAGTTTAAGTGTTTACATCATAAGACAGCATTTTGTCTGATAAGTTTACAACTTTATTCAAAGATAAACAAAAGCGACATCCAAGAGCATGAGTAAAACCGTGCGCACATCCACTAGTTACCTGAAATACATGTGAGTTTTGGAAAAACGTCAACATAATGTTGGTGTGAATTCATGCAGTATTTGTATTTCACGTTTGTATACTTTGTATGAAAAACATAATTTTTATCTTGTATAAATCAAGTCTTTTGTGTACACCACGTACTCATGTATAAATCAAGTATTTCTGTATGTATCAAGTGTTAATGGGTTGCAAAGCCATTAACATGTGACACGACATAGGAAGTCACCAAACCATAGGCATTTTTCTGTAGTCGATTCACGACTGAGACACAAAAACACTACTCGGTACTAGTTGTCACCAAGAGTGGGGCTGCCCTGAAACCCATTAGATCTAACCTTTTGTTCTACGGTCTTAGTATGTACATGATTAATGGTGCTTATGGTACCCTATTCGTGACACGATTTCTCGTATCATTCTTGTATCCATCATACCATTTGTAAACATTGTAATATTTGTAACATGTATTTCACCCCCGAAGTTATAAAACTGAAAACAGTTAAAAGAAAAGGGGGAGCATGAACTCACAACTTTGCGTTCCTTGCGTCGTAAACTTCACCGGATTTGCTTAATTAACGTCGTGACCTATATGTGTTTTCTTAACGTTAGTCACTATGTAACACCTCGAAAATTCACGTCCTATAATGTGTTGACACGAGTCATAGGTTTGAACGTGTGAAGGAATGTTACAGAAGGACTAAAGTTGACAATCATGGAAAGTATGCAAATATGCGAGTTCTAAATGTCAACAGTGAATAAATATATTGTGCATTAACCCTACATGATGTTTATACCATCACACGAATAAATCATGGATCATACGAAGCTAAAAGTGAGAGATTACAAACTACAGGGGTTAAATGTGTCAACATGTTAAAGATATACCTCTGAGTGACCTTTTGACAAACCCGAAGCTTTGTAACTGTTAATTATGCTCACTAGAATGCACGACATAAATTTCATAAAGTTTTGTTACCGTATGAGAAAGTTATGATCAAATCCGTATACGAGGGGTAAAGCGTTAACGTTGAAAGTTATGACTTTTCAGGTTTACCGGAAATGTCCAGGGACTTGGCAAAGTGGGTATAAGTCCTAAAGCCTTTGTAGGTAAATAAGAAGGGGTCAAATTGCAAGAAATAAGTCGGTTGCCTTTTCGAATGCTTGAAAGGCCAAGCTTTTGCATTCTGCCTATTTGTTGCGCACCGCAACAAATATTTGTTACGGTGCGCAAGCAGTGCCCAGCAAACAGAAAACCGGCTGCAGCCTGTTTTGCGCGATTTTGACCGATCTCACTGGTATTTCTCACCATTGGGCGACCCCTAAAATGTTCCTAGACCCCAGGGACACTTGTGGGACAATTGTGGTCACTTGTAGCCTTAGTTGTCAACATGTTATGGTGATTACAACTAGTATATAAGGCCTCCAAGTTACAAACATTCTTGCACTCACTTCTGATCATCTCTGGAACTCCAAAGCTGATTCCAAGACTTCCTAACCATCCATTAGACAAGTGTAACTATGCTTAACTGTCACACCCCGACCACGTATAACATACAAGACGTGGCGGAAAACGTCCGGGAGTGTTGTAACAGAATTAATTATTTCATAACCATGGCATACAAAGTTGTATTTTATTTATTAAACAAGAGTTTCATTGTCTTAAACAGTAAATAAAGAGTTTATAACATAATTAAACAAAGTCTATCTCCATTTTAAGTCTCTAAGGCACATGTCCACCCTAGTGTCACGATCATCATCCTACGGAAAAGCTCCTGAAAACACATGTGAAAATAGGTACGTCAGCATAAAAATGCCTGTGAGATACATAGGTTTTGTGAAAATAGGATTCATGACTTAAGTTTAAGAAATTGTTTTATAACAGTCAGTCATGAACCTTGTAAATTGTTTTGTCTTGTAAATCATTTGAAAAACGATAAGATCAGATGATATGTATAAATAAGATCATAAAGTATGGTTAAATAAATAACCAAGTAAAATGAGTTTGTATAAGATAAGTTGTTTTGTAAAACAATGTCTTGTGAAAAGTATGTTATTTGTATAAAATGTCATATGTCTAAATTGAAATGATTTAAATAACGCTACAATATGTAATACCATACAAACACTTATATATAGGAAGTACTAGCGGCGTATCCACCATGCTTGTATCATATTACACATGCCTCGTTACTTAAATCACTTAAACAAACCACCAATGTATAAAGTCTATGTTTAAACCAATAGTCAAAAGTCCTTGTATAAGCCATGTCAAATGTTTATAAGTCCAAAAGTAGTCAAGTAATGTGTAACAAAAGTTATGTATTGTAAGTAAAGCATTGTCACATAGTCCAAAATGTATAAATGTACAAAACAAAGTATTTTGAATATATCAAAAAAATTATGTTTTGCAAAGTAATGCATGTTACATTGATACAAACATTTATGTGGTAAGTTAACGCATACATTCAAGCCTTGAGACAGTCGGATAACCCTTTCAGTCAAGGTTATCAAAAGAAATGTTTTCGGATTCAGTCATTCCTTACATCCAAACAAACCCGGGATGTCAGGAATGGGATTTGTCAAGTCCTATGGTACCAGTACTTACTACCGAGCGGCGTAGCTAATGTTAATGAACGTATAATAGTCTCGTTTGTGCAAACCAAATGTCATAGCAAAAGTGAACATGTTATATGAAAACAATGTACTAAGTATGCTAAGTTAACATACAAAGCAGAAAGTCATGTAAATCAATGTGCTAGCATGCTATCAGTCAACATACATAGCAGAAATGTACTGTAAAACAATGTACTAAGTATGCACATAAATGGACATACATAGCATGAAATGTAATGAAATCATGTAATATAATGTACTAACAAACATAGCATGTATATGATGTGAAAACAGGAAAGCACGAAAGTAACAAGTAGGCACATGTGTTCCACCCCAAAACAGTTTGAAAACAGTAAAAGAGGGGTTCTATGTACTCACATGAGATTGCTCAGAAGTCTTAAGATAACCACCAAGCGATGCTAGAGATCTCGGAATATCAAACGGCACCTAATATAGGTAACTACATTAATAATCCGGACCTAAATCGGAGGATCGGATAGAACGAGGGTTCGTAAACCAAACGAGTATGGAAACTCATGTAGTATGGTTTAACAAAGCCTACATACTAAATGAAACCTAACCTAAGTGCTTATGACCCATTACGACCCGTTTAGGTAGCTTATGCTACTTTAACGCGTCGTTCGCGTAAAACGCGTTCGGAACGCCTAACTAGTCCTATAACAAGTAATATATGCCTTAACATGTCTAATATGGTTGTCAAATCAGTTTAGATGTCAAAATTTATGTTACATATGCTTAAAATGAATTTTGGCGTCAAAAGGGCATTTTGGTAATTTACCTAAGGCATATAAACTACCTATCATACAACTACTTAAACGAAGCGACCATAAGGTATAACCTTGGAAGGTTATTCCCTATATGCTATGGTCATCTAATGTGCTTGGTCGGATCCTAATGATCGACCAAACGGGTCGGGTTCGAAAGTATAAGCGATTGTTTAGATCGCTTACCTTACGACCCTATATAAGCACTAAACTAAAAGTGACGAGCTAAGCATGTTAAAACATGCTTAACTAAGTTTAGAAAACAGGTTTGGTATCAAAACAAACGGTTTTGATACCCATAAGTAGTTTGGTTACAAAATACGCAAGAATACGTTTTCTGGCCGAAACTATGGCTCGTCACTGAGCCTAGATAACGTGGTAATCAGTAGGTATAGTCACTAGGGACTATAACCATCGTGATCACGCTCACGTTATGAAGTTCAAGCGAACTTCGCATCGACCATAAACTGGTCAATGCAGAAAGTCAAACAAAGTTTTGACTTTCGGACTCGAAAAGCAATAAAAGAACGAAGGAACACTTACGAAGGGTCCCCGAATGCTAATCTAGATCAAAATAGCTCAGGTATGAAACAAAGGTTTCAACTTAGAGCACAATTGATCAGATTCTAGTGAGAAAAGAAGTGAAATGGGTTGGGTATTTATAGTTTTCGGTCCACCGTTAGGATCGTTTCTTGGAAAAAGAGGGAATGATCTAGCCCGTACACTTGTTGCAATGTTGTGGTGACTGATTTTTGGCCACCATAAGAGTTTAACAAGTGGCACTTGACCTTTGGAGAATGTTTAGGGGCAGATAACAGCAGCCAAAAACGATTTGCTGCATCTGGACATTGCTTGCGCACCGTAACAAATAACCCTTACGGTGCGCAAGGGCCAAGTTTGGCAGATTTACCATTTTAGTCCCTGCAGTCCAGAAACTTGTATTTTGATGCAAATTTGACACTTTTAAGCCCCGTTAACCTCATTTCAAAGCTATAAAATGAAGTTAAAGTATAGGGAACTTAAAATGTGCTCAAAAATATCTCGGATGTCGGTTCATTTAGCCGTACGACTGCGTTGTTCGGTTAATTACGACGGAATGCGCATAAGCGCGAAAAACGATCCAAATGGCGTGACGAATGGATTTTTCTTATGCCAAACACTAAAATAAAATATTTTAGTGCTTACATAAATTTTTGGATGTCCAGATGTGTTCAGAACGTGAGTTATGCGCGAAAGTGCAAACTTGTGCACTTTTTGACGCTTTTAGTCCCTAAAAGACCCAAAAGTATATTTTTAGCACACCGAACCTCTCAAAGTCTATTTCTAAGCTATGTAAAGGATATTTAAGGTGTGTTTAAATTATGGTCATGTTCCGGTATGTCTGTTACAGTTCAAATTGGCATACTTTCGCAGTTTGTCAAGTTTAGTCCCTGTAAGCGAATTAACTTATTTTTGCCATACCAAAGCCTTCAAAACTTATTTCTAAGTTATGTAAAGGTTATTTAAGGTATGTTAAGTATATGTTGATGTTCCGGAGTATTTGTCGCGTTAAACTAAGTACGTTTACGCACCAGTTTGCGTATAACTCTCAAGAAAGTGATATAGAGTTTGAAATTACATAAAAGTCAAAACATGAAAAATGTAAAACACAACCAAAAAAACATTGGGATCAAATAACATTGTTTTATTGATAATAGAACTGTTCACAATGATTACAAGAACGGATGTTACAGTCTCCCCTACTTGTGGAAATTTCGTCCCGAAATTTATTTAGAGGAAACTCGTGGGAAAAGATGCGGATATTTCGCCTTCATTTGATCCTCGCGTTCCCAAGTAAACTCAGGTCCACGTTTAGCTTCCCAGCGAACTTTGACCAAAGGAATGCGCTTGCGTTTGAGCCACTTGATTTCACGTTCCATGATTTCCACTGGCTTCTCAACAAATTTCAGTGTTTTGCCAACACGAATTTCGTCAAGCGGTATGTGGAGGTTCTCATCAGCTAAACACCTCTTGAGATTGGACACGTGGAAAGTTGGATGAACATTTCCCAGTTCAGGAGGTAACTCAAGTCTGTAGGCTACCTTTCCGATTCTTTCGACGATCTTGAATGGTCCAACGTATCTAGGTGCAAGTTTTCCTTTGTTTCCAAATCTGATCACACCTTTCCAAGGTGAGACTTTAAGTAATACTCGATCACCGACTTGAAATTCCAAGGCCTTGCGTTTTGGGTCCGCGTAACTCTTCTGACGGCTTCTAGCTGTCTGAAGGTTATCACGAACTTTCTTGATCTTGTCAGTAGTTTCTAAAATGAGGGCAGGTCCAGTAAGTTGAGCATCGCCGATCTCATTCCAGCAGACTGGTGAACGACATTTTCGACCATAGAGAGCCTCGAAAGGAGCCATTTTGATGCTGGTGTGATAACTGTTGTTGTAGGAGAATTCAATCAACTTAAGATGTGAATCCCAACTACCACCAAAATCGATCACACAAGCTCTAAGCATATCCTCCAGAGTCTAGATTGTTCTTTCAGATTGACCATCCGTTTGCGGATGATAAGCCGTGCTTAGATTAAGTTGGGTCCCCATAGCGGATTGCATGGTTCTCCAAAAATGAGAAGTGAAACGAGCATCTCTGTCAGAAATGATGTTCAAAGGAACACCATGTCGAGCTACAATTTCATCCACATAGATTTGAGCAAGTCTGTCAGCAGGAAAATCCTCGCGGATTGGCAAGAAATGCGCTGATTTAGTAAGACGATCAACAACTACCCAGATGGCATTATGACCTTTCTTTGTGCGTGGAAGTTTGGTGATGAGATCCATAGTAATGTTTTCCCATTTCCAAACCGGGATCTCTGGTTGCTCCAATAAACCAGAAGGACGCTGATGTTCAGCCTTAACCTTAAGACAAGTAAGGCATTTTGATACGTATAAGGCAATGTCTTTCTTCATACCAGGCCACCAATAATGAATATGAAGATCCTTATACATCTTATCTGAGCCCGGATGAATAGAATAACGCAACTTATGGGCTTCATCCATAAGCAAGGTACGAAGATCATCCTGGCTTGGGACCCACAAACGGTCCATGAAGTAATACGATCCATTGTCCTTCAGTTCCAAAGCAGGCGTTATGTGATAGGGGAATTCCTTATCCATTAAACCTTGTGAAACACAAGATTGTTGAGCCTGAGAAATGCATGCTTGGATATCGGATCGAGCTTGAATAACAGATTGAACACGTACACAATGAAGCTTAGTACGTTCCTTATGACTCAATGCATCAGCTACGACATTCGCCTTACCAGGATGGTAGCGAATTTCGCAGTCATAGTCGTTTAAAAGCTCAACCCAACGTCGTTGCCTCATGTTGAGTTCTTTCTGATTGAAGATATGCTGAAGACTTTTGTGGTCCGTGAAAACCACACATTTTGTACCGTACAAATAGTGTCTCCAGATTTTTAGAGCGAAAACAACTGCACCCAACTCAAGATCATGAGTGGTGTAGTTCTTCTCATGTATCTTCAACTGCCTCGATGCATATGCTATGACTTTGTTCCTTTGCATAAGAACACAGCCAAGACCCAGTTTAGATGCATCGCAATAAACAACGAAATCATCATTGCCCTCAGGCAAAGTTAGAACAGGCGCGTCACAAAGCTTCTGCTTCAAGTTTTGAAAAGCTTCCTCTTGTTTGAATCCCCACTCAAAGGGCTTGTTCTTCTGAGTTAGAGCAGTTAGAGGAACTGCAATCTTTGAGAAGTTTTCTATGAAGCGGCGATAATAACCCGCTAGACCAAGAAAAGAACGAACTTCAGTAGGAGTAGTAGGCGTATCCCAATCCTTAATCGCACTGATCTTGGAGGGATCTACATGAATACCTTGTTCGTTGATGATATGTCCTAAAAATTGAACTTCTTTAAGCCAGAATTCACACTTGGAGAATTTGGCGAAAAGTTTCTCTTTCTTTAGGAGTTCCAAAGTAAGACGAAGATGTTGCTCGTGATCAGCTCGCGTTGTCACACCCCGACCACGTGGAACATACAAACGTGGCGGAAATGTCGGGGAGTGTTGTAACAGAATTAATTGTTTCAAATCCATGGCAATTGAAGTTTCGTTTTATTGATTAAAAGTGTTACAATGTCTTAACAAACAGGAAAAAACAACATAATTAACTAGTCTTGCATCTTTTATTGTCACTAAAGCCCAAGTCTGCCTATGTGTATCTTGATCATCTTATGCAACAGTTCCTGAAAAACACATGTGAAAATAGGTACGTCAGCATAAAAATGCCTGTGAGATACATAGGTTTTGTGAAAATCGGTTTCATGACTTATGTTTGAGAAAATGTTTAGTCATGAACCTTTTAGTTTGCTTTGCTTTGTAAATCATTTGAAAAACAATGAGTTCAGATTATAAGTATAAATAAATGTAAGGTTAAATGAATAACCAAGTAAAATATGTTTGCGTAAGATAAGATGCTTATAAATCAATGTCTTGTGAAAAGTATGTTATTTGTATAAAATGTTCTATGTCTCAAACTGAAATGATTCAAATAACGCTATGATATGTAATACCATACAAACACTTATATATAGGAAGTACCAGCGGCGTATCCACCATGCTTGTATCATATTACACACGCATCGTTACTTAATCACTTAATCAAACCAAACCACCAAAGTAATGTTTACCAATTGTAGAAATGTTTATGTATTGTAAGTAATGTAAAGTTAAACGAATAACCTTATAGTAGCATATCAAAAGTATACTTTGGATTTGTAAGTACCATATTAAAATATGTTTTGGTTTCATAAGTAACATATCAAAATATGCTTTGGATGATAAATAACATATTAAACTATGTTTTGGTTTTGTAAATAACATATTAAAATATGCTTTAGATGTTTAACAAAATATATGTTGGTTTTGTACAATACCACACATGAGAGTATATCAAAATATACTTTAATAGTGTGATTTGAGAATTCAATCAGACCTGGTGCATCAAGATACACCTTTGAGACTATAGAAATACCACAAAGGCAATCCCTATTTGGTTGGAGCAACAAATTGGTTTCAGACATTCCATGACAACAGGAATGGGGTGTCAAATCCTATAGCGCTATATCATACTAACAATCGGTCTGGTGAACATAAAATAAGTACAATTCAACAGTTTATTTTATGTTCTTTGAGAAATTAATGTTTAAACCATAGATAGTCATTTAGTTTGTC
Organism: Helianthus tuberosus; assembly: GCA_030545235.1. Lineage (NCBI taxonomy): Eukaryota > Viridiplantae > Streptophyta > Magnoliopsida > Asterales > Asteraceae > Helianthus > Helianthus tuberosus. The sequence goes on along the minus strand of CM060426.1, from coordinate 42,272,811 downwards.
AAATGATAAGTAATAACATGTATAATCAATTATACTTTGAAATCAAGAAAATATAAGCATGGGATGAAATCAACTGTACTAAGTATGCTCACAATGGACATACATAGCATAAAATGTAATGTAAAACGATGTACTAAGTACGCACACAATGGGCATACATAGCATGAAATGTAATGTAAAACAATGTACTAAGTACGCACACAATGGGCATACATAGCATGAAGTGTAATGAAATCATGTACTATAATGTACTAACGAACATAGTAGTATATGATGTGAAAACAGGAAAGCATGAAAGTAACAAGTAGGCACATGTGTTCCACCCCAAAACAGTTTGGAAAACAGTAAAAGAGGGGTCTATGTACTCACTTGAGATTGCTCAGTTGTCAAAAGATAACCACCGAGTAATGCTATAGATCTCGGAATCAAACGGCACCTAATATAGGTAACTATGTTAATAAACCGGACCTAAATCGGAAGATTGGATAGAATGAGGTTTCGTAAACCAAACGAGTGTAGAGACTCGTGTCATTTGGTTTAACAAAGCCTACATACTAAATGAAACTTAACATAATTGTTTACGACCCATTACGACCCGTTTAGGTAGCTTGTGCTACTTTAACGCGTCGTTCGCGTGAAACGCGTTCGGACCGCCTAACTAGCCCTATGACAAGTGTTATATGCCTAAACATATTACATAATCAGTTATGTGTCAAAGGTTTAGGTTACATATGCTTAATTACCAATTATACATGAAAAGGGTATTCTGGTAATTTACCTAAGGCATATAAACTACCTATCATACAACTACTTAAACGATGTGACCATAGGGTATAACCTCGGAAGGTTATTCCCTACCTACTATGGTCACCTAATGTGTTTGGTCGGATCCTAATGATCGACCAAACTGGGTCGGGTTCGAGGTATAAGCGATTTATTAGATCGCTTACCCTACGACCCTAGACAACGTGGTAATCAGTGGGCATAGTCCCAAAGGACTATAACCATCGTGATTACAATCACGTTGCGAAGTTCAAACGAACTTCGCATTGACCATTACTGGTCAACGCTGAAAGTCAAACAAAGTTTGACTTTCTGACTCTAAAAGCAATAAAATAAGGAAAAGAACGAAAGAATACTTACGAAGGGTCCCCGAATGCTAATCCCGATCCAAGAACTCAGGTATGAAACAATGGTTTCAACTTAGAGCTCTCAAAATCAGAATTCTAGTGAGAAATGCAATGGGGGTGGATGGGTATATATAGTTTTCGGGTAACCGTTAGGATCGTTTCATGGAAAACGTGCCATGATCCCATCCGTACAAGTGTCGGAAAGTTGTGGTGGCTTAAATTGGTCCTTATCAGCTGATTAGGCAAGTGGTGAGTGTGTGGTTGTGGTTAAAACAGCTGCAAACAGGCTGTTAATACACTGCATCTGGTCTGCACGTTGCCTTACGGACCGTAAGGTTATGGATGTTGAGGTCCGTAAGGTAAAACTTTGGCAGATTTACAGTTTTGGTCCCTGCAGTGCAATCAGCCCATTTTCGACACGTTTAGGGCCCGTTAACCCCATTTCAAAGCTCTAAAATGAAGTTAAAGTATAGGGAACTTAAAATGTGCTCAAAAATATCTCGGATGTCGGTTCGTTTAGCCGTACAGTTGCGATGTTCGGTTAATTACGACGGAATGCGCATAAGCGCGAAAAACGATCCAAATGATGCGACGAATGGATTTTTCTTATGGCGAACACTAAAATATAATATAGTCATGCTTACATAAATTTTTGGATGTCCGGATGTATTCAGAACGTAAGTTATGCGCGAAAATGCAAACTTGTGCACTTTTTGACACTTTTAGTCCCTGAATGACCCAAAAGTTTATTTTAGCACACCGAACCCCTCAAAGCCTATTTCTAAGCTATGTGAAGGATATTTATGGTATGTTTAACTTATGGTCATGTTCCGGAATGTCTGTTACAGTTCAAATTGGCATACTTTCGCAGTTTGTCAACTTTAGTCCCTGTAAGCGATTAAACTTTGATTTCACCACACCAAACCTTCCAAAACTTATATCTAAGTTATGTATAGGTTATTTAAGGTATGTTAAGCCTATTTCACTATTCCGGAGTGTTCGTTGCATTAAACTGGTTATATTTACGCATCAGTGCGTGTATAACCTTCCAGAAAGCGATTTAGAGCTTGAAATCGAACAAGAGTTGATATGTGTAAACGATACACATATTTTTACAAATCCCAAGTATGAAATACAATATTTCACAGGTTGGGCATTTGTTTGATGGTTGAAATGACACAGGTGTTACAGTCTCCCCTACTTTAGGAAATTTCGTCCCGAAATTTAATTCTAGAGGAAACTTGTGAAGACAGCTGTGACGGTTTCGCCTTCTAATAGATCCATTGAACCCTTAAGTAAAACTCTGGGCCATGTTAGGATTCTTAGCGAATTTGTTAACCCTCAGAGTGAATTCCTTGTGGTAATAAAACATGAAAATTTTTGAACCACGGACAGAAGAACGTTTCTTATGAAGACTTATCATTTGAAACTGTGTGTGTGATTGAGACCAGAATTGAGAAGTGTGAGAATAAATGACATCGGTCAAAGTCCGAGACTTCTCCCGTATCATTATTCTTGTCACTTTAGGTCTTAACACATGACAAAACTTCTTGTGGTTTCTGTGCACTGAATTCCATAATTATGTAGGCCTCCATAATTACGTAATCTCTTGCACAGTCCGCACAGTCCATTTCATAATGCATAGAGGAAAAATCAATTGAATAAACATGAAGCGACTTGACTAGATCACCAAAGGATCTTTTTAACTAAATCAACGAACGATCTTTTTAACTAGATCAACTCATGATCTTCTTAACTAGACCGTCGTACGATCTCCTTAAATAGACCACTTAAGGGATCTTTGTATTTATATCATCACATGATATTTTTGATCAGATTTTCAAAATCAGTCTGTTTAACCAGACCATTCAAGAGGTCCAGTTTTAGAATAGTACTTTAAAACCCAAGGGACTTAACTACAACGTAGAAGTCCATTAAGGATTTAAGATAGTAACTTTGGATATCCCATTATGAATCTCTCATATGAAATATAAAAGACTCTACGAGGATTTGGATGGATCACATAAAACACAAAACACATAAGAAAACACATAAGCATAAAAATTAGTTACTTGATTCTTTAATTTGTTGTCTTTGAGCATGGATAATTAAAGCACACCAGGAATCCAATTCGTGGATTTCATTTGGTACATTAATCATTTTCAAGAATCTATCTATGAAGATAGAAAGATCTTAATAAGAATTCGGCTTTGTCCTTATTGAATCGTAATGTACGTATTAAATCATACAAAGAATTCAATTAAGGGCTCCGATTTGAGTGATATTCATCCACAAGGATCTGATTATAAGGATAGAAAGATCCTTCATGGATTTTGGAATTTGTGTAACGAGAGGTGATTCGACACCTTGCACTAGGCGTGTTTAAGTCGATACACAAGGTAGAAAATTCATGAGGTTGAGACGCTAGATATGCCAAAGCGACATATGAAGCAGAACTTAAAGGTTAAGCAGCAACAGGGTTTTCAACTGCTTTGCTTTGAACAGCAAAGCGACACATGTTAACCAAATGTCTCCATCGTCCATCGTGGGTACATTTGTAACAGGGTATTTGATTTGGCTGATGACGGTTACATTGTTTTCTCCAAGGAGTGGTTCCCTTGCACGGCTTCATTCCTGAGCTGACTCATGGTGATAGCTAAATCAACGGTCTTCTGGAGTACGACGCCTATTTGTTGGGCAATTGTAGCACCTGGTCCGGATACTCGAGTCTTGTTGCGATGAAGAGACACCATGAAGAAAATAGGAGATATGGGAGGGAACAAGGGAAATGAAAACAGAATAACAATGCATAAAATTGCGATCATTTGTTTGTTACCTAAAGCAAACAAATGAAACAATGACTAATCAAAGTAAATAGGTCAAAAATAATGTATCGCGAAGACATGCTCGCCTATAAGTGAACACTCATTCCAAGAATTCCCAGGTAAGCACAACTGGTCTCGCGTCTGATGAGACGTATACGAAGTGCTTGCCTAGACAGAAAACCCAGAATACAGGCATTCACCCTTCCAGTTTGCACGTGTTCACATTATTTAAAACCCAAAACCTTGACGAGATTTTGAAAACTCAAAGGGGTTCAAAACCATATAACAGAGGGTTCAAAACCTTACAATAGAGGATTCAAAACCTAGTAATCAATCATCCTGGAGCAGATGATTAGTTTTCAAAACGGTTTTGAAATTTATGTTCTTGTTGCGGTTGTCGCCTAAGGATAGGCGACAGTATTGTTTTATGACTAAACGCAAGTAAACTCGCGTTAGGGTCCTAAGAAGGTTATAGACTAGGTCAAAGCATTACTAATAACCTAATTCCCTATAACCATTGGCTCTGATACCATCTTTTATGTCACACCCCGACCACGTGGAACATACAAACGTGGCGGAAATGTCGGGGAGTGTTGTAACAGAATTAATTGTTTCAAATCCATGGCAATTGAAGTTTCGTTTTATTGATTAAAAGTGTTACAATGTCTTAACAAACAGGAAAAAACAACATAATTAACTAGTCTTGCATCTTTTATTGTCACTAAAGCCCAAGTCTGCCTATGTGTATCTTGATCATCTTATGCAACAGTTCCTGAAAAACACATGTGAAAATAGGTACGTCAGCATAAAAATGCCTGTGAGATACATAGGTTTTGTGAAAATCGGTTTCATGACTTATGTTTGAGAAAATGTTTAGTCATGAACCTTTTAGTTTGCTTTGCTTTGTAAATCATTTGAAAAACAATGAGTTCAGATTATAAGTATAAATAAATGTAAGGTTAAATGAATAACCAAGTAAAATATGTTTGCGTAAGATAAGATGCTTATAAATCAATGTCTTGTGAAAAGTATGTTATTTGTATAAAATGTTCTATGTCTCAAACTGAAATGATTCAAATAACGCTATGATATGTAATACCATACAAACACTTATATATAGGAAGTACCAGCGGCGTATCCACCATGCTTGTATCATATTACACACGCATCGTTACTTAATCACTTAATCAAACCAAACCACCAAAGTAATGTTTACCAATTGTAGAAATGTTTATGTATTGTAAGTAATGTAAAGTTAAACGAATAACCTTATAGTAGCATATCAAAAGTATACTTTGGATTTGTAAGTAACATATTAAAATATGTTTTGGTTTCATAAGTAACATATCAAAATATGCTTTGGATGATAAATAACATATTAAACTATGTTTTGGTTTTGTAAATAACATATTAAAATATGCTTTAGATGTTTAACAAAATATATGTTGGTTTTGTACAATACCACACATGAGAGTATATCAAAATATACTTTAATAGTGTGATTTGAGAATTCAATCAGACCTGGTGCATCAAGATACACCTTTGAGACTATAGAAATACCACAAAGGCAATCCCTATTTGGTTGGAGCAACAAATTGGTTTCAGACATTCCATGACAACAGGAATGGGGTGTCAAATCCTACAGCGCTATATCATACTAACAATCGGTCTGGTGAACATAAAATAAGTACAATTCAACAGTTTATTTTATGTTCTTTGAGAAATTAATGTTTAAACCATAGATAGTCATTTAGTTTGTCAAATGATAAGTAATAACATGTATAATCAATTATACTTTGAAATCAAGAAAATATAAGCATGGGATGAAATCAACTGTACTAAGTATGCTCACAATGGACATACATAGCATAAAATGTAATGTAAAACGATGTACTAAGTACGCACACAATGGGCATACATAGCATGAAATGTAATGTAAAACAATGTACTAAGTACGCACACAATGGGCATACATAGCATGAAGTGTAATGAAATCATGTACTATAATGTACTAACGAACATAGTAGTATATGATGTGAAAACAGGAAAGCATGAAAGTAACAAGTAGGCACATGTGTTCCACCCCAAAACAGTTTGGAAAACAGTAAAAGAGGGGTCTATGTACTCACTTGAGATTGCTCAGTTGTCAAAAGATAACCACCGAGTAATGCTATAGATCTCGGAATCAAATGGCACCTAATATAGGTAACTATGTTAATAAACCGGACCTAAATCGGAAGATTGGATAGAATGAGGTTTCGTAAACCAAACGAGTGTAGAGACTCGTGTCATTTGGTTTAACAAAGCCTACATACTAAATGAAACTTAACATAATTGTTTACGACCCATTACGACCCGTTTAGGTAGCTTGTGCTACTTTAACGCGTCGTTCGCGTGAAACGCGTTCGGACCGCCTAACTAGCCCTATGACAAGTGTTATATGCCTAAACATATTACATAATCAGTTATGTGTCAAAGGTTTAGGTTACATATGCTTAATTACCAATTATACATGAAAAGGGTATTCTGGTAATTTACCTAAGGCATATAAACTACCTATCATACAACTACTTAAACGATGTGACCATAGGGTATAACCTCGGAAGGTTATTCCCTACCTACTATGGTCACCTAATGTGTTTGGTCAGATCCTAATGATCGACCAAACTGGGTCGGGTTCGAGGTATAAGCGATTTATTAGATCGCTTACCCTACGACCCTAGACAACGTGGTAATCAGTGGGCATAGTCCCAAAGGACTATAACCATCATGATTACAATCACGTTGCGAAGTTCAAACGAACTTCGCATTGACCATTACTGGTCAACGCTGAAAGTCAAACAAAGTTTGACTTTCTGACTCTAAAAGCAATAAAATAAGGAAAAGAACGAAAGAATACTTACGAAGGGTCCCCGAATGCTAATCCCGATCCAAGAACTCAGGTATGAAACAATGGTTTCAACTTAGAGCTCTCAAAATCAGAATTCTAGTGAGAAATGCAATGGGGGTGGATGGGTATATATAGTTTTCGGGTAACCGTTAGGATCGTTTCATGGAAAACGTGCCATGATCCCATCCGTACAAGTGTCGGAAAGTTGTGGTGGCTTAAATTGGTCCTTATCAGCTGATTAGGCAAGTGGTGAGTGTGTGGTTGTGGTTAAAACAGCTGCAAACAGGCTGTTAATACACTGCATCTGGTCTGCAGGTTGCCTTACGGACCGTAAGGTTATGGATGTTGAGGTCCGTAAGGTAAAACTTTGGCAGATTTACAGTTTTGGTCCCTGCAGTGCAATCAGCCCATTTTCGACACGTTTAAGGCCCGTTAACCCCATTTCAAAGCTCTAAAATGAAGTTAAAGTATAGGGAACTTAAAATGTGCTCAAAAATATCTCGGATGTCGGTTCGTTTAGCCGTACAGTTGCGATGTTCGGTTAATTACGACGGAATGCGCATAAGCGCGAAAAACGATCCAAATGATGCGACGAATGGATTTTTCTTATGGCGAACACTAAAATATAATATAGTCATGCTTACATAAATTTTTGGATGTCCGGATGTATTCAGAACGTAAGTTATGCGCGAAAATGCAAACTTGTGCACTTTTTGACACTTTTAGTCCCTGAATGACCCAAAAGTTTATTTTAGCACACCGAACCCCTCAAAGCCTATTTCTAAGCTATGTGAAGGATATTTATGGTATGTTTAACTTATGGTCATGTTCCGGAATGTCTGTTACAGTTCAAATTGGCATACTTTCGCAGTTTGTCAACTTTAGTCCCTGTAAGCGATTAAACTTTGATTTCACCACACCAAACCTTCCAAAACTTATATCTAAGTTATGTATAGGTTATTTAAGGTATGTTAAGCCTATTTCACTATTCCGGAGTGTTCGTTGCATTAAACTGGTTATATTTACGCATCAGTGCGTGTATAACCTTCCAGAAAGCGATTTAGAGCTTGAAATCGAACAAGAGTTGATATGTGTAAACGATACACATATTTTTACAAATCCCAAGTATGAAATACAATATTTCACAGGTTGGGCATTTGTTTGATGGTTGAAATGACACAGGTGTTACACGCGTCTTGGAGTAAATCAAGATGTCGTCAATAAAAACAATGACGAACTGATCCAAATAAGGTTTGCAGACCCTATTCATTAAGTCCATGAAAATAGCAGGAGCATTAGTCAAACCGAATGGCATGACTGTGAATTCATAATGCCCATAACGAGTGCGGAACGCTGTCTTGGGAATATCTTCTTCATGCACACGAAGTTGATGATATCCGGAACGTAGATCAATCTTCAAAAAATAAGAAGCGCCCTGTAACTGATCAAAGAGGTCATCTATGCGAGGTAGGGGATATCGATTTTTGATGGTAAGCTTGTTAAGCTCACGATAATCGATACACATCCTAAAAGATCCATCCTTCTTCTTGACAAAAAGAACGGGAGCACCCCAAGGTGAAAAGCTAGGACGGATAAAACCCTTGTCAGAGAGCTCCTGAAGCTGCTTAGACAACTCTTGCATCTCAGACGGTGCAAGACGATATGGAGCTCTGGCAATGGGATTTGCACCAGGTACGAGATCAATGCGGAACTCGACTTGGCGTGCTGGAGGTAGACCAGGTACCTCTTCAGGGAAAACTTCAGAATAATCCCGAACGACAGGAATATCTGAAATAGACTTACCCTTGCCTTTATCTGCTGTAACATGTGCTAAGAAAGCCACATAGTTCTTCCGTAGATACTTCCGAGCTTTAAAACAAGACATGAGTTTGAGACCACCGGCAGGTTTCTCACCTTGAACCTGTAGGACCTCGCCTGTCGAAAGCGGCACACGAACAATCTTCTCAGAACAAACTATCTCAGCGTGATGCTTAGATAACCAATCCATACCCACTACGACGTCGAAGCTTCCAAGTTGCATAGGCGTGAGGTCAATAGGAAAAAGATGGTCGTTAAGATTCAACTGGCAGTTGTGAAGAACAGAATCAAGAACAATAGGTTCACCACTAGCAACTTCTACTGTCAAAGGTTTACCTAGTTTTGTTCTAGACACGCGAAGCATTGGCTCAAAAGACAATGACACAAAACTCTTATCGGCACCCGAATCAAAGAGAACAGATGCAGGCTGATTATTAATAAAGAACGTACCGTTCACCACATTATCGTCCGCCTGCGCCTCTTGGGCATTCAAGTTAAAAGCTCGCCCTCGAGCCTGAGCCTGATTCTGATTTGGATTCTGATTCTGGTTGGCTAACCTTGGGCACCGGTTTCTGTAGTGGGTCAGATCCCCACAATTGTAGCACGAACTGGGAGGAAAATGAGGTCGTGCAGCTTGACCTTGTTGCTGAGCAAGAGGCTGAGCCACTTGTTGGGCTTGGTTCTGAACTGCCTGGTTCTGGTTAACAGGAATGCGGCAGGTGGCAGCAAGATGACCAGGCCTTCCGCAGTTGATGCACTGACGACACTGGAGGTGTGGTTGATGATGGCCGTTACACCTGTTGCATAAAGGTGCATTGCCAAGATAAGGCTTCTTGGCTAGTGGTTGCGCAGGCTGATTTGGTGCAGCTTGGGCCTGTGCAGTAACGGCATAGTTTTGGGAAGCCTTCCGCTTCCTAGACCCTCCAGAATTCTTTCCCTTCTTGTTTTGACCTTTCTTGCTATCTCCCTTGTCAGATGCCTGCTTCTTACCCATGTCACCCTTTTTATGCAGCTTTCCCTTTCGAATCTGCGACTCAGTCAATGTCGCAGATAACTCGATCGCCTGACGGAGTGTGGTAGGGTTGCTACCAGTAATGATGTCTTGTACTGAGTCAGGTAGGTCGTCGATGTATCTTTCGATAGCCTTGTCGAGTGGGGTAACCATAGTCGGGTAAAGCAGACTCAACTCCTCAAATCTATCAGTATATGCCCTGTGCTCGCCACTGTCTTGTTTCAAGTCCTCAAACTCTTTCTCCAACGCTCGCTGTTCATGACGAGGACAAAATTCCCTCATCATAAGGGCCCTAAGTTCAGCCCAAGTTTGCGCTAGAGCAACTTCTGCACCCCGATCTCTCATAACCCCGTTCCACCATGTGAGAGCCCTCTTCTGAAACACGCTCGAAGAAAACTCGACCTTGCGATTATCCAGACACTGCACGTGGCGGAAAGTATTCTCAATGCTCTCAAACCATTGAAGAAGCCTAGTCGCTCCCTCAGAACCACTAAACTTGAGTGGTTTAGCCGAGTTAAAATCCTTGTATTTGCATGGAGCATTGTTGTTGTTGTTGGCTTGTTGCCATTGAGCAAAGAGATTTTGGAACTGAGCAGCCATCTGCTGCGCAATGATTTCTGCCAGTTCGGCAGTCGCTATTTGGTTTTCGCGTCGAGGAGGCATTCTAAAAGAGGAAAACATGAAAGGAAACGAGTGAGATGATTGGATGAAAAGAATGAGATGAAACAAAATTAACAAAAGCAAAGATGGTGGTCATTTGTCCGCATTACCAAGCAAACAAACGACGCACAGTGACTAATCAAAGTAAATGGATCAAAAATAATGTATCATGAAGACATGCTCGCCTATAAGTGAACACTCATCCCAAGAATTCCCAGGTAAGCACAACTGGTCTCGCGTCTGATGAGATGTATACGAAGTGCTTGCCTAGACAGAAAACCCAGAATACAGGCATTCACTCTTCCAGTTTGCACTTGTTCACATTATTTAAAACCCAAAACGTTGACGAGATTTTGAAAATTTGAAGGCACAAGGCCAAAAATTTAGTCAAACTGGAAGGGTTCAAAACTTTACAAAAGAGGGTTCAAAACCTTGTAATAAATCAAAAAAAAAAAAAAACCTTGTAATAAATCATTCAAAAACAGAAGATTGTTTTTCGAAAATCGTTTCGAAAAATTTGGTTTCTTGTTTTGATAATCACCTAAGGATAGGTGATGTACATGTTTTAAGATCTAAACACAAGATAACTTGTGTTAGGGCCCTAGAAAGGTTATAGTCTAGGTCAAAGCATTACTAATAACCTAATTCCCTATAACCATTGGCTCTGATACCAACTCTTCTGTCACACCCCGACCACGTATAACATACAAGACGTGGCGGAAAACGTCGGGGAGTGTTGTAACAGAATTAATTGTTTCATAACCATGGCATACAAAGTTGTATTTTATTTATTAAACAAGAGTTTCATTGTCTTAAACAGTAAATAAAGAGTTTATAACATAATTAAACAAAGTCTATTTCCATTTTAAGTCTCTAAGGCACAGGTCCGCCCTAGTGTCACGATCATCATCCTACGGAAAAGCTCCTGAAAACACATGTGAAAATAGGTACGTCAGCATAAAAATGCCTGTGAGATACATAGGTTTTGTGAAAATAGGATTCATGACTTAAGATTAAGAAATTGTTTTATAACAGTCAGTCATGAACCTTGTAAATTGTTTTGTCTTGTAAATCATTTGAAAAACGATAAGATCAGATGATATGTATAAATAAGATCATAAAGTATGGTTAAATAAATAACCAAGTAAAATGAGTTTGTATAAGATAAGTTGTTTTGTAAAACAATGTCTTGTGAAAAGTATGTTATTTGTATAAAATGTCATATGTCTAAATTGAAATGATTTAAATAACGCTACAATATTTAATACCATACAAACACTTATATATAGGAAGTACTAGCGGCGTATCCACCATGCTTGTATCATATTACACATGCCTCGTTACTTAAATCACTTAAACAAACCACCAATGTATAAAGTCTATGTTTAAACCAATAGTCAAAAGTCCTTGTATAAGCCATGTCAAATGTTTATAAGTCCAAAAGTAGTCAAGTAATGTGTAACAAAAGTTATGTATTGTAAGTAAAGCATTGTCACATAGTCCAAAATGTATAAATGTACAAAACAAAGTATTTTGAATATATCAAAAAAATTATGTTTTGCAAAGTAATGCATGTTACATTGATACAAACATTTATGTGGTAAGTTAACGCATACATTCAAGCCTTGAGACAGTCGGATAACCCTTTCAGTCAAGGTTATCAAAAGAAATGTTTTCGGATTCAGTCATTCCTTACATCCAAACAAACCCGGGATGTCAGGAATGGGATTTGTCAAGTCCTATGGTACCAGTACTTACTACCGAGCGGCGTAGCTAATGTTAATGAACGTATAATAGTCTCGTTTGTGCAAACCAAATGTCATAGCAAAAGTGAACATGTTATATGAAAACAATGTACTAAGTATGCTAAGTTAACATACAAATAGGCACGTAATGTAACTTGACCATGGGCGATTTTGGCGATTTTGGTAAAACCCTAATTTTCTCTTGCTAATCCTCGTATCGATTGTTCTTGTTTATCAGCTTAGGATTATGATCGATCCTTAGATGATATTCAATTGTTCTCGGATTAGGGTTTGTAGTTAGGGTTTTGTTTTCGGCTTTAATTTTCTGCTTGCAAACGGGGGTGTAGCTGATTGTTCTGATTTGCGCGTCTGATTTCGTTAGTCTGATTTCAGATCTGATTTCGTTAGTCTGATTTCGAATACATCTGATTTCGGCTTACTTCTGATTTCGGCTTGTTGTTCTGATTTCGGCGCTATTGAGGTGCTTCCAGATTTCGAGATTAGGGTTTTGTGTCGTGGTTTTCTAGTTTGCGAAGGTGGTGCAGCTGTTTGCTTTTGCTTTAGGGTTTCAGCAGGTTCTTTATTCTTTGTTTTGGCTGGTTTGTTGATCACAATCTGTCCGAATGGAGAGCCAAACTGCAGAAAACTCAAATGTGTTTGCCAAAAAAATTAAGAACATTGACGGTAAAACATTTGAGCCAAGACAAACATCATCTTTGGCGACTAGGGTTTCTGAAATGCCGAGTAAGAAGGTATGTTTTATGATGCCGCTTAATGATACTGAACATGTTATTGGTTGTTCTGATTCTCCTAATCAGAATTATGCGAAAGTCTTTGACAAGAGAAAGGTAGCATTTGTGTTACCGGTGAATGATATTAGTCCTACTCGAGTTCAAAAGCTGAATAAGGATGATAATGCTCATGTCCAATCTTATGCGGATGTGGTCCTACATGAACGAATTGAGCAGGGGGGTACTAAGAGGGGTGGGGATTCAATTCAGAATCAGAATGAAGATGAAAACACTAGGAAGGCCAATGATGCGGTTGTTCAAGTTCCTAAAGTAAATTTTCGACATCTAAAATCAGATGTATCATTGGATGGAGTGGATGTAGTGCTTCCGATTGATTCGGTTCGCCAGGTTAATAACAGGTTAGCAAACACTCTTTATGGTTATTTCCTGGGGGATAGGATTGCATATCCAGTAGTTGAATATTTTGTCAGAACAAATTGGAAAAAACATGGTCTTCAGAAAACTATGATGAATTCAAATGGTTTCTTTTTCTTCAAGTTTGAAGACAGAAAGGGTATGGATACTGTTCTTGAAGGGGGACCTTGGCTGATCCGTAACAAACCTATGTTTCTCAACATTTGGTCTCCTACAAACACCCTGAAAAAAGAAGAGGTTAAAAAGGTTGCAGTTTGGGTTAAATTGCATGATGTTCCGCTAGTGGCATATTCTGATGATGGTTTAAGCATGTTGGCTTCAAAAATTGGGTCCCCGGTGCGTCTGGATTCGTATACTAGTGATATGTGTAATGAGGCTTGGGGAAGGAGCAGCTATGCTAGGGCTCTCATTGAAATATCAGCTGATCATGAGTTGAAAGAGACTCTAACCATGGTTATTCCTGAATTGGACGGGAACAAATATGTTAATGAGACTATTCGGGTGGAGTATGAATGGGAACCTCCGAGATGTGTCCACTGCTGTGTATTTGGGCATGATTCTGAGGAGTGTCCAAAACGCATTCGACAGACAGTGAAACCTCCTACATATAGACCAAAAGTAGATGAGGATGGTTATACGGAAGTCAAGACTAAGAAGAATGTAAAGAAAAGCGGTTTTCAAGTTAACAATCAAAAGCCCAAGTTTGAATATAGACCTGTGGATAAAAAGAAAAAGGCAGTGAGTTTTGCTTACATGAGTGCGAGGAGCACTAGTTCTTCTAAGGTTCAAACACATAATTCTTTTAGCGCTCTTGGGTTTGTTGGAGGGAACGGGGATAAAGGGATACGTGAGCCAAATGAGGAGTCTGATGATGACGGGGTAGAGGTTGTATATGATGAAACGAATGAGTTTATGACATCGGGTCCTCATCCTACGTCTTCCAGTACAGGGGCAAGCACCTCTCAAATAAAGTTGTCTAATGGATAGGTGGCGTCTTTTTCATGCTAAAGGGCTGCCAGTTGGTAGCAGTTTCATTTTTGACGATGGTGGTTGACGTCTTTTGTTTGTTTTTTTTCGTTTGTCTACTAGTTAGTCATTATCATGATTGTAGTAGGCTAGATTAATGTGGTAACTTGGTTTGTTTGGTTTTTTGTTTACATATATGGGGCATGTCCTGTATATGAACTAGTGGGGAATTCATCCTCACTACTTGTACTTATTTGGCGGTTGTCTATAATAGAATCACCGGGGTAACCCCTTACCCAAAAAAAAAAAAAGTTAACATACAAAGCAGAAAGTCATGTAAATCAATGTGCTAGCATGCTATCAGTCAACATACATAGCAGAAATGTAATGTAAAACAATGTACTAAGTATGCACACAAATGGACATACATAGCATGAAATGTAATGAAATCATGTACTATAATGTACTAACAAACATAGCATGTATATGATGTGAAAACAGGAAAGCACGAAAGTAACAAGTAGGCACATGTGTTCCACCCCAAAACAGTTTGAAAACAGTAAAAGAGGGGTTCTATGTACTCACATGAGATTGCTCAGAAGTCTTAAGATAACCACCAAGCGATGCTAGAGATCTCGGAATATCAAACGGCACCTAATATAGGTAACTACATTAATAATCCGGACCTAAATCGGAGGATCGGATAGAACGAGGGTTCGTAAACCAAACGAGTATGGAAACTCATGTAGTATGGTTTAACAAAGCCTACATACTAAATGAAACCTAACCTAAGTGCTTATGACCCATTACGACCCGTTTAGGTAGCTTATGCTACTTTAACGCGTCGTTCGCGTAAAACGCGTTCGGAACGCCTAACTAGTCCTATGACAAGTAATATATGCCTTAACATGTCTAATATGGTTGTCAAATCAGTTTAGATGTCAAAATTTATGTTACATATGCTTAAAATGAATTTTGGCGTCAAAAGGGCATTTTGGTAATTTACCTAAGGCATATAAACTACCTATCATACAACTACTTAAACGAAGCGACCATAAGGTATAACCTTGGAAGGTTATTCCCTATATGCTATGGTCATCTAATGTGCTTGGTCGGATCCTAATGATCGACCAAACGGGTCGGGTTCGAAAGTATAAGCGATTGTTTAGATCGCTTACCTTACGACCCTATATAAGCACTAAACTAAAAGTGACGAGCTAAGCATGTTAAAACATGCTTACCTAAGTTTAGAAAACAGGTTTGGTATCAAAACAAACGGTTTTGATACCCATAAGTAGTTTGGTTACAAAATACGCAAGAATACGTATTCTGGCCGAAACTACGGCTCGTCACTGAGCCTAGATAACGTGGTAATCAGTAGGTATAGTCACTAGGGACTATAACCATCGTGATCACGCTCACGTTATGAAGTTCAAACGAACTTCGCATCGACCATAAACTGGTCAATGCAGAAAGTCAAACAAAGTTTTGACTTTCGGACTCGAAAAGCAATAAAAGAACGAAGGAACACTTACGAAGGGTCCCCGAATGCTAATCTAGATCAAAATAGCTCAGGTATGAAACAAAGGTTTCAACTTAGAGCATAATTGATCAGATTCTAGTGAGAAAAGAAGTGAAATGGGTTGGGTATTTATAGTTTTCGGTCCACCGTTAGGATCGTTTCTTGGAAAAGAGGGAAGGATCTAGCCCGTACACTTGTTGCAATGTTGTGGTGACTGATTTTTGGCCACCATAAGAGTTTAACAAGTGGCACTTGACCTTTGGAGAATGTTTAGGGGCAGATAACAGCAGCCAAAAATGATTTGCTGCATCTGAACACTGCTTGCGCACCGTAACAAATAACCCTTACGGTGCGCAAGGGACAAGTTTGGCAGATTTACCATTTTAGTCCCTGCAGTCCAGAAACTTGTATTTTGATGCAAATTTGACACTTTTAAGCCCCGTTAACCTCATTTCAAAGCTATAAAATGAAGTTAAAGTATAGGGAACTTAAAATGTGCTCAAAAATATCTCGGATGTCGGTTCGTTTAGCCGTACGATTGCGTTGTTCGGTTAATTACGACGGAATGCATCATAAGCGCGAAAAACGATCCAAATGGCGTGACGAATGGATTTTTCTTATGCCAAACACTAAAATAAAATATTTTAGTGCTTACATAAATTTTTGGATGTCCGGATGTGTTTAGAACGTGAGTTATGCGCGAAAGTGCAAACTTGTGCACTTTTTGACGCTTTTAGTCCCTGAAATACCCAAAAGTATATTTTTAGCACACCGAACCTCTCAAAGCCTATTTCTAAGCTATGTAAAGGATATTTAAGGTGTGTTTAACTTATGGTCATGTTCCGGTATGTCTGTTACAGTTCAAATTGGCCTACTTTCACAGTTTGTCAAGTTTAGTCCCTGTAAGCGAATTAACTTATTTTTGCCATACCAAAGCCTTCAAAACTTATTTCTAAGTTATGTAAAGGTTATTTAAGGTATGTTAAGTATATGTTGATGTTCCGGAGTATTTGTCGCATTAAACTAAGTACGTTTACGCACCAGTTTGCGTATAACTCTCCAGAAAGTGATATAGAGTTTGAAATTACATAAAAGTCAAAACATGAAAAATGTAAAACACAACCTGTCACACCCTGACCACGTAGAACATACAAAACGTGGCGGAAACATCGGGGAGTGTTGTAACAGAATTAATGTTTCACAACCATGGATATTAAAGTTTCGTTTTATTGATTAAAAGTGTTACAATGTCTTAACAAACAAGGAATTTCAACATAATTAACTAGTCTTGCATCTTTTATTGTCACTAAAGCCCAAGTCTGCCTATGTGTATCTTGGTCATCTTATGCAACAGCTCCTGAAAAACACATGTGAAAATAGGTACGTCAGCATAAAAATGCCTGTGAGATACATAGGTTTTGTGAAAATAAGATTCATGACTTATGTTTGAGAAAATGTTTAGTCATGAACCTTGTTATTTGCTTTGTCTTTAAATCATTTGAAAAACGATAAGATCAGATGATATAAATAAATGTAAGGTTAAATGGATAACCAAGTAAAATGTGTTTGTATAAGATAAGTTGTTTATAAATCAATGTCTTGTGAAAAGTATGTTATTTGTATGAAATGTTCTATGTCTCAAACTGAAATGATTCAAATAACGTGACGACATGTAATACCATACAAACACTTATATATAGGAAGTACCAGCGGCGTATCCACCATGCTTGTATCATATTACACACGCATCGTTACTTAATCACTTAATCAAACCAAACCAAACAATGTAAAATGTTCATGTCAAGATGTAAATCATGTCAAAACGTCTATGTCAAATATCCAAGTCAAATGTCTATGTCAAATATCCATGTCAAATGTCTATGTTTAAACCAATAGTCAAAAGTCCTTGTATAAACCATGTCAAATGTTGATAGTCCAAAAGTAGTCAAGTAATGTATAACCAAAATGATATGTATGGTAAGTAAAATTTAGACTACTTAAACCATAAGTAAAAATGAACAAAACAAAGTATTGAAGTAAAACTTGGTTTAAATCAAAGTTATGTTTTGTAGAATAATGCATGCTTTACTGATACAAACACTTATGCAGTATGTTAAACGCAAACATTCAAGCTTTGAGACAGTCGGATAACCCTTTCAGTCAAGGTTATCTAAAGAATTGTATTCGGATTCAGTCATTCCTTACATCCAAACAAACCCGGGATGTCAGGAATGGGATTTGTCAAGTCCTATGGTACCACTACTTACTACCGAGCGGCGTAGCAAATGTTAATGAATGTTATATAGACCCGTTAAACAAACCAAATGTCATACCAAAATGTAAGCATGAGATGAAGATAATGTACCTAGTATGCTAGAGTAAACATACAAGGTAGAGTTGTAAAACAATGTGTCCATATGTTACTGGAACATATGCAACAGAGATGCAATGTAAAATGATGTACTAAGTATGCTAAGTTAACATACAAAGCAGAAAAGTCATGTAAATCAATGTGCTTAGCATGTTATCAGTCAACATACATAGCAGAAAAGTCATGTAAATCAATGTGCTTAGCATGTTATCAGTCAACATACATAGCAGAAAAGTCATGTAAATCAATGTGCTTAGCATGTTATCAGTCAACATACATAGCAGAAAAGTCATGTAAATCAATGTGCTTAGCATGTTATCAGTCAACATACATAGCAGAAAAGTAATGAAATCATGTACTATAATGTACTAACAAACATAGTCGGTATATGATGTGAAAACAGGAAAGCAGGAAAGTAACAAGTAGGCACATGTGTTCCACCCCAAAACAGTTTGGAAAACAGTAAAAGAGGGGTATATGTACTCACTTGAGATTGCTCAGTTGTCTAAAGATAACCACCAAACAGTGCTAGAGATCTCGGAATCAAACGGCACCTAATATAGGTAACTATGTTAAATAACCGGAACTAAATCGGAAGACTGGGTAGCATTAGGGTTTGTAAACCAAACGAGTGTGGAGACTCGTGTGATATGGTTTAACAAAGCCTACATACTAAATGAAACTTAACCTAACTGCTTACGACCCATTACGACCCGTTTAGGTAGCTTATGCTACTTTAACGCGTCGTTCGCGTGAAACGCGTTCGGACCGCCTAACTAGTCCTATGACAAGTGTTATATGCCTAAACATGTTACATAATCAGTTATGTGACAAAAGTTTAGGTTACATATGCTTAATTACCAATTATACATGAAAAGGGTATTCTGGTAATTTACCTAAGGCATATAAACTACCTATCATACAACTACTTAAACGATGTGACCATAGGGTATAACCTTGGAAGGTTATTCCCTACCTACTATGGTCACCTAATGTATTTGGTTGGATCCTAATGATCGACCAAACTGGGTCGGGTTCGAAGGTATAGGCGATTTATTAGATCGCCTACCCTACGACCCTAGACAACGTGGTAATCAGTGGGCATAGTCCCAAGGGACTATGACCAACGTGATTACACTCACGTTGCAAAGTTCAAACGAACTTCGCATTGACCATTACTGGTCAACGCTGAAAGTCAAACAAAGTTTGACTTTCTGACTCGAAAAGCAATAAAATAAGGAAAAGAACGAAAGAATACTTACCCAGGGTCCCCGAATGCTAATCCCGATCTAAGAACTCAGGTATGAAACAATGGTTTCAACTTAGAGCTCTCAAATCAGAATTCTTGTGGGTTTAGAAGCAATGGGGGGTGGGGTATTTATAGTATTCGGTCCACCGTTAAGATCGTTTCAAGGAAAACGTGCCTTAATCTTGCCCGTACATGTGTCGGGACCTTATGGTGGCTAGAAATGATCCTTATCTTCATGACTAAGCATCTTAGAACATGTGGTGGAGGATCAAACATGTGCAAACAGGCTGTTAGAAACTCTGCATCTGGTCTGGACTTGGCTAGCGCACCGCTACACTAAAAGTGTAGCGCACCGCTAGGCCAAAGTTTGGCAGAATTACACTTTTGGTCCCTGTCATGCATTCAGCCCATTTTTGACACGTTTAAGGCCCGTTAACCCCATTTCAAAGCTTTAAAATGAAGTTAAAGTATAGGGAACTTAAAATGTGCTCAAAAATATCTCGGATGTCGGTTCGTTTAGCCGTACGAACGCGATGTTCGCTTAATTACGACGGAATGCGCACAAGCGCGAAAAACGATCCAAATGACGCGACGAATGGATTTTTCTTATGCTGAACACTAAAATAAAATATTTTAGTGCTTACATAAATTTTTGGATGTCCGGATGTATTCAGAACGTAAGTTACGCGTAAAAATGCAAACTTGTGCACTTTTTGACGCTTTTAGTCCCTGAATGCCACAAAAGTTTATTTTAGCATACCGAACACCTCAAAGCCTATTTCTAAGCTATGTAAAGGATATTTATGGTATGTTTAACTTATGGTCATGTTTCGGAAGGTCTGTTACAGTTCAAATTGGCATACTTTCGCAGTTTGTCAACTTTAGTCCCTGTAAGCGATTAAACTTTGATTTTACCACACCAAACCTTCCAAAACTTATATCTAAGTTATGTAAAGGTTATTTAAGGTATGTTAAGCCTATTTCACTATTCCGGAGTGTTTGTTGGATTAAACTGGTTATATTTACGCATCCGTGCGCGTATAACCTTCCAGAAAGTGATTTAGAGTTTGAAATTGAACAAGAATTGATATGTGCAAATGATACACATATTTTTTACAAATCCCAAGTATGAAATATAATATTTCATTGGTTTGGTATTTGTTTGATGGCCGTGGAGGCACAGGTGTTACACAACCAAACAAACATTGGGATCAAATAACATTGTTTTATTGATAATAGAACTGTTCACAATGATTACAAGCACGGATGTTACATTAACCTTTTCTAATTAAGTTTTAGCTTAGTTTTAGCTTAAAAGTCAAACCATCGTAATTAACGGTTGACTTTAAGATTAATCACTAATGGTCCAGTGATTAGTCGAATAAAAAGTAGTTATAAGTTGGTAATTATGTGGGTAATAAACCCTTAAAAGGGTTCCCCCTGATTACCACTCTAACCAGGTCAAAAGTCGGGTCAAACTTGCTAAGAAAAAGTCAACAGGATACTTAAATTACAATTTATGCATAATTAGCAATGTAGATCATATACAACCTGTTTGATCATTGTTATAACTTAGTAATAAGTGTAAGAACATGTCTAAACATGTTCAACCCGACAATTTCCTGTTTAGACCCGGTTCGGAACCGAAAGTCGCATAGTTTGACTTATACTTTGACTTTCAGTTCTGACCCGTTATGGTATGATTTAGAAATACCTTAGAGCTTCATTTGGACCAGGTTACATGCTAGTATAACCCTCTGTGATTATACACCACGGTTCATTAGTTAACCGATTAATACGCATGATTCCGTTAATTACTCATATGTTGACCATTATGCCCTTTTCACCTTAAAACGTGATTTATGAAAATGTAAAAGTGTAGAAACCTTAATTACTGATATATAGACTTGTATGCAAAGTTTGACATCAGTTTGAGCTGTAGGTTAAGAGTTATGCTTGTTAGCGTAAAATTAAAGCTTTATGTTAATTTAACGGCGTATTTAGCGTATAGCCTACTTAAACATACTTTTTGATATCAAACTCTTTACCCACTGATGTAAAATATTATTTTGGGATTTTTAAATATTTTTAATTAATTTTAGGCTGAGCATAACTTATAGTCGTAGGCTTAATCCGGTAATTGTCGGTTTTGCCCTTACGGGCTATAAAATGAGTTTTACATACTATTTTGACACCAATCCAATTGCTACTGATTTTATATAATAAATAAAGTATTTTGAAACTTTATAACCTGATCAGAAAACTCAGATTTCCTGTATAACCCGGAAATCGCTTAAAATGGCTTTTAAAGCGTATTAAACGCAAAGTTTGGGTTTAAAACCATTTTTGCCATATAAGGCTTATTACCAACTGATATGACCTATTAAAATAAGTTATTTTACTGATGTATTCGGACCCAAATCTTAGAACTTCATTTAAACTCTTTTATAACTTTTAAAATGACCAAAATACCCCTACGAGGCTTATTTTGAGATTTAACTCGTTTTGGGCATAATGGAAGGTACCCTACTGATATCACAACATATTTAAGGCATATTAACTTAGGAAACCTGTATATGACTCTTATGGTGACTCGTTACGCCTCTTGCGCGTTCGGTTCGGCTTATGTAACTAGTTTGCATAAGTTAGCCGAAACGGGTCAAACCTTATCATTTTTATCTCAAAATCCAGAATGTGCATGAAGGACCCATATTAAGCAAATCTCTGAACTTGTCGGGTCTAAATCACATTCTATCCGGTCTTCGCCTAATCGTGCGTATGAACCGTATGTTTCTCTAAGACTAACCGGTCTAAGCTTAGGCTTCATTAAAGACCCGTTAGCATTCTAATTGGTTATTTATACCATCATTCCAGACTAGAGCCTTCCGGTAAATTGTACCTACGCTTACTTAAGTGAATACGGCTGAGTTATTAATTCTTGCTAATTAAGACAGGAGCTAGCTCAGGTAAATACTCTTAATTTATTTTCCCTATACGGGCTTGGGATACGGTATAATAATACCGCTTGGTCGGGTATTGAATATTTAATCTTATTATGGTTAAATTATTGAGGTAACCCGGTTTAATCTGTATTGTTTGAAATAAAGACCTTTAGGGGTTAATGACCATGTCCCGGATATCCTTGACATCATTGTATTATAAAATGGCCACGCCTTAAGCACGGGGTGTAGGCATACACTGAAAGTTGCTTAAAGGGAAACGGTATCTCACTCTCTTGTGGGCTTATACTTGTGGCGTGTCTGTTAATCTTGACTCGGTTTCTACATCGGGCCCTGAACGTATAACGAATATGTAAATCTGTATACAAGGTTATAAATATAATTGTTCCAAGTTAAAAAGGTTAATTTTGCCTCTGTGCATTTTAATCAAATTATAAAATATATTTTGTGCCACTTGCATTCAAATCAATTTTCTTAAACTCTTTTCAAATGAGTCGGTTGAGTGTATTTACCAGTGAAAAGTGACGTATTTTCCAAAAAGGTTAAGTGACAGGTACTGAACGTAATTGGCTGGAAGCTCAGGGCGCTAATAAGGAATCTTGCAAGTTCTAGGCGTCTAAAGTCTGTTGAACAAATGATATGTTTAAGATCCGCCTGTGGATTCTTTACTTTCCGTTGTAATACTGGATATTACTCTAAAATTCGGATTGTAATATATAATTTATCTTTTGCTTCCGCTGTGCATTTATATAATTGTGTTGTTTGACTATTGTGTTGCCAACTACGTCACGATACTCCCCACCGGGCCCACCGGTGACACGTGGAAAGTCGGGGTGTGACAGGTTGGTATCACAGCCAACTCTGAGTGAATTAAGCACTAGCCTTTTGTGTTTAATCTCAGTTACACAGTTGCACATTCTTGAGTCTAGACAAGAACATAGGACAAATTCCAATTTGTTTCATTGTCTTTTAATTACTTCCTTGATTATTTTTCTGATTAGCCTTTGCATGGGCAAGTCATTTTTATTAGAAGTCCCGTTTAGGACAACCATATACTTGTTTAAATTTTTAAAGGAACGATTATGTTTAAATTATCATTCCTTTTGCAAGATCTACCATTATAATAAAATGACAAAAATCTAAAAGGGCAAGACCTAGCTTCGGGTCATATAAAGACCGGCCAAGATGGCAGTTCCTCGATTTAGATTCAGACCCTTATTAACATTTCAATTTAGAAATTGTTCTGCGTTAATTATTATAAAGAATCTTAAGAGTGTAACCTAGCCTGAGTGCCATTATAAAGACCTGGCCAAGATGGTAAGACCTGTTTAAAAGATTCAAATCCCAGTTAACATCTGAAAACATGTTAACACTCCTGGCAGAGGTGATTCATTGGAAATCACACATGTTATTTAAGGGATTCTTTAGAAGATTCCTAACCCAGTTTAATGATCTCTGAATCCTGGGTTAAGGTCATCAATTAAGATGATCATATATTGACCATACGTGGTAATATAGCGCCTACGGGCCTTGCTCATTTCCATATGAGCCAAAGGACAGTGGTAGCAATGACTCCCTGTCAAATAAATGTAATGAACTAGGTTCAAACCTTCATGCTTTGATTCTCTGAAATCATAGCTTATAATTTAAAACTGTCCTTGTGACTAGGCCTTTGCGCCACCATAATATCCTTAATGTTTTATAACTAGGATGAATTATAATGAAAATGCTAATAAAATATAACTAACAAATTAACCAAAATGGTTTATATTACCATGGTTAATAAATCGTTTAAAACGATAAAACTGTAGAAGCTTCCGTATAAACCTTGACCTTGTTTGATTTTTATGTAGCATTTAAAGCTACATGGCCAGGTCAAAGGAAGAGAACAGTCCCCCTCTGGAAAACCCCGATGATGAAAGGATTGATATAACCAGATGAGAGCTTCGTACATTGATTGATACAGCTGTATCTAAAGCTGTAGAGGAGCGATTTAGGGAGTATAGTGAGACGTATAGTAAATCCTCAACTGACCCTAAGACTCACTCGGAGGCTCACAGCAAGCCACCGCCCCCTAAGAAGGACGAGCCCAAGAAAGATGATGATCGACGCTCTTCAAATCATCACAGTGATCCATCTCAAAGGGTCATTCTGAATCAAGGACCCTGTGAAAACGGTTGTACCTATAAATACTTTGTTTCCTGCAAACCCCGGGACTTCACTGGGGAGAAGGGAGCAATAGATTGTATGACCTGGTTGGACGAAATGGACACGGTGGTCGATATCAGCGGTTGTGCTGAAAGGGATGTAGTAAAGTATGTATCCCAATCGTTCAAGGGAGAGGCACTAGCATGGTGGAAGGCTCTCATTCAAGCTGCTGGGAAAATCCCACTTTACAACATGTCATGGGAACAGTTTGTTGCTCTCATTATGGAGAACTACTGCCCCCAACACGAGGTTGAGAGTATTGAGTCAGATTTCTTATCATTGGTGATGACAAACTTAGATTGTCAATCTTACCTCACAAGTTTCAATACTCTGTCCAGACTGGTTCCTTACTTAGTAACACCAGAACCCAAGAGAATTGTTCGCTTCATCGGGGGTTTAGCCCCAGAAATCAAAGCCAGTGTGAAGGCTTCAAGACCTACTACATTCAGGTCAGCGGCAGATCTGTCGCTATCTCTTACACTCGATGTAGTCAGAAACAAGGCTGCCAAAGCCTCTGATGATGGAAAGCGTAAAAGGGAGGATGAGAATTCTCATCGCTCTGATAGGAAGAGGAATTCTGAAGATAAGAAGAGTTCCGGGTTTAAGAGAGACAGCCAGCAGTCGGGAGAGAAGACCAGGTGCGGAACCTGTAGGAAATACCATCTTGGGAAATGCAGATTTGAGTCTGAGCCACTACCCTGTGGAATCTGCAAGTCTAAGGAACATAAAACCTTGGATTGCAAGAAGTTGAAAGATGCAACCTGTTATGGTTGCAACGAGAAGGGTCATATCAAGACTAACTGCCCTAGGAATCAGAAGAAGCCTGAAGATGCCAAGAAAGCAAACGCATGAGTCTTCCAGACAAACGCTAAGGAGATGATGCAGAATAATAACTATATAGCAGATACCTTTCCATATTAAACAGTTTATGCATGAATTTTATTTGATACTGGCACATATAAGTCTATAATGAATGATAAATGTTGAGAACTGTTGTCTCCGCCTGATTAAGACTCCGGTCATTTAATGCGAGGTAGAAATTGACCGATGATACTTTAGAAAATGCTCCAACAAATCCTATATTGATATTTAATATCTATTAGAAATCACTCTTTTCTGATACCCTTAGGGCAAACTTTCAAGCTATCCAAATTCATCAGTATAATAAAGATAGATGTGACTTTTGATCCCCCGTCAAAAAGGTGATGGACTAGGTCCAACCCTTAAATGCCATTGATGGTCTTTTGTGACCTAGGCTAAGTGATATTGATATAATTTTAAAAAAATGACGTTCATTAAGAATGTTAGTGCCTTATTAGCCGGAATGGTTTGATGAAGCCATGGTTAGTATAAAGCCATGAGGATGATGAATAGCCGTTGTCGGATCGCAACCAAGAAGTTGATTCGTTTAGTAATAAGGACTATTTTTCTGTTCCTGTAAGAAATCGGTAAGTCGCAAAAAAAAAATGGTGGAACCGGCCGTCCCCGGAATCGAACCTGGGTCTAGGCCACACCCTTTCGCGCGCCTAGCCAACCGAGCTAGGTGCCTAGTTTGTGAAAATTTCCATTCTGATTAAATATAAGCACATATAGTTGATATCTTTTTAATCTCTATCGATTTCGAATACCAAATGGTATGACAAAAGCGCTATATGAGGATTGGTGTATCTTAATAAGTTCCATAGATTGCTTCCATGCCTGATCAGTATGGAGGTTTAATGCATGGGACCACAAAGATATCCCAATGATCATATGGTACTAAAGTCAACTAATAGTATTCAAAGAAGATATCCAGAATGAAATTGTCCAAGTAAATATTCCCGATTAAGGAATTCGTGGACTAGTAACATAAATGTGTCACTTATTTGACACAAGCAATGATGGGTGAACTGGAGCCTGAGATATGGAAATCTCTGCAACCTCCTTGTACCTTGATTATCTTCTCCTAAGATTACCCTGTCTACCCCAGGGAGGCAGGTAGAGTTAAGTTTAATATCCCATTTAGGGCTGCATTATTATGAAATCCCCAAGACAACTAGTGCCATATTGGCAGAATCGAAAACCCTGGTTAAGTAAGTTTTAAGATATAGAGTCATAAAGCCAAACTCAATATCCTGAGAATTCGGTATAGTAAATTATGAAAGACGGTTCATTTTGCTAAGGCATTGCTTACCGCAACCCTAATTAGGCAACGATTGAGAATCGCCATCAACTACCCAGGATAGTCGATTTGCTCGACTAACTGTAAAGATTAGCTATTTCTTAATATTAATGTTGAGCAATGGTTGGAATAACCATCTCCCCTTAAGATAAGCTTTTCTATAAATAGCTGTTATATAAGTATCAAGGCTACCCCTGTGGAGACCTTGTATAAATGGCATGTTAAACGTTTATTGTTAGGACAATAGATTGGTAAGTTCAATTATAAGGATCTGAAAGTTGCCTAGGAAACAACAAATAAGATCATATAAATCCATGCTCGATTGTAAGTTGCCAGTATACGGCAGGATATCGAGAATTCATGAAAATAGCAAACCTCCTAAATTCTTGTTAAGAAATAAGGTTCAACAATAGATATCACCCTGGAAGGGTGTGCTAAATTTGTTAAATTATTGGGCTAGTTAAGCTCCGAGTATATAGAATCATTCGAAGGAAATCGAATGTATCAAGATCAAATAGCTTACGAGCTAAGACCTAATTAAGGGGCTTGGTGGAACGCGCAATGTGACCCACACTAATGATTTAGCGACGTGTCACCAATAAGTCGAAAAGCGCTATAACATAATGATATGCAGGACTATGATAGTAAGAGCAACCTGTTTCGATTGAGGATCGACATGATTAGAAGCTCCAAAAAGATACATGTGCCTATTATAAAGGTCAAATTGTAGTGCCTTAGAGGCTCAAAGGTACTGGTGGAAGATTAAGCCCAATTTAAGGCAGAAAATACTTCCTTTACTTTAAAAAATCTCGAGGTCGAGATTTCTTTTAAGGGGGTGAGGATGTAACACCTCGAAAATTCACGTCCTATAATGTGTTGACACGTGTCATAGGTTTGAACGTGTGAAGGAATGTTACAGAAGGACTAAAGTTGACAATCATGGAAAGTATGCGAATATACGAGTTCTAAATGTCAATAGTGAATAAATATATTGTGCATTAACCCTACATGATGTTTATACCATCACACGAATAAATCATGGATCATACGAAACTAAAAGTGAGAGATTACAAACTACAGGGGTTAAATGTGTCAACATGTTAAAGATATACCTCTGAGTGACCTTTTGACAAACCCGAAGCTTTGTAACTGTTAATTATGCTCACTAGAATGCACGACATAAATTTCATAAAGTTTCGTTACCGTATGAGAAAGTTATGATCAAATCCGTATGCGAGGGGTAAAGCGTTAACGTTGAAAGTTATGACTTTTCGGGTTTACCGGAAATGTCCAGGGACTTGGCAAAGTGGGTATAAGTCCTAAAGCCTTTGTAGGTAAATAAGAAGGGGTCAAATTGCAAGAAATAAGTCGGTTGCCCTTTCGAATGCTTGAAAGGCCAAGCTTATGCATTCTGCCTATTTGTTGCGCACCGCAACAAATATTTGTTACGGTGCGCAAGCAGTGCCCAGCAAACAGAAAACCGGCTGCAGCCTGTTTTGCGCGATTTTGACCGATCTCACTGGTATTTCTCACCATTGGGCGACCCCTAAAATGTTCCTAGACCCCAGGGACACTTGTGGGACAATTGTGGTCACTTGTAGCCTTAGTTGTCAACATGTTATGGTGATTACAACTAGTATATAAGGCCTCCAAGTTATAAACATTCTTGCACTCACTTCTGATCATCTCTGGAACTCCAAAGCTGATTCCAAGACTTCCTAACCATCCATTAGACAAGTGTAAGTATGCTTAACCTTTTCTAATTAAGTTTTAGCTTAGTTTTAGCTTAAAAGTCAAACCGTCGTAATTAACGGTTGACTTTAAGATTAATCACTAATGGTCCAGTGATTAGTCGAATAAAAAGTAGTTATAAGTTGGTAATTATGTGGGTAATAAACCCTTAAAAGGGTTCCCCCTGATTACCACTCTAACCAGGTCAAAAGTCGGGTCAAACTTGCTAAGAAAAAGTCAACAGGATACTTAAATTACAATTTATGCATAATTAGCAATGTAGATCATATACAACCTGTTTGATCATTGTTATAACTTAGTAATAAGTGTAAGAACATGTCTAAACATGTTCAACCCGACAATTTCCTGTTTAGACCCGGTTCGGAACCGAAAGTCGCATAGTTTGACTTATACTTTGACTTTCAGTTCTGACCCGTTATGGTATGATTTAGAAATACCTTAGAGCTTCATTTGGACCAGGTTACATGCTAGTATAACCCTCTGTGATTATACACCACGGTTCATTAGTTAACCGATTAATACGCATGATTCCGTTAATTACTCATATGTTGACCATTATGCCCTTTTCACCTTAAAACGTGATTTATGAAAATGTAAAAGTGTAGAAACCTTAATTACTGATATATAGACTTATATGCAAAGTTTGACATCAGTTTGAGGTGTAGGTTAAGAGTTATGCTCGTTAGCGTAAAATTAAAGCTTTATGTTAATTTAACGGCGTATTTAGCGTATAGCCTACTTAAACATACTTTTTGATATCAAACTCTTTACCCACTGATGTAAAATATTATTTTTGGATTTTTAAAGATTTTTAATTAATTTTAGGCTGAGCATAACTTATAGTCGTAGGCTTAATCCGGTAATTGTCGGTTTTGCCCTTACGGGCTATAAAATGAGTTTTACATAGTATTTTGAAACTTTATAACCTGATCAGAAAACTCAGATTTCCTGTATAACCCGGAAATCGCTTAAAATGGCTTTTAAAGCGTATTAAACGCATAGTTTGGGTTTAAAACCATTTTTGCCATATAAGGCTTATTACCAACTGATATGACCTATTAAAATAAGTTATTTTACTGATGTATTCGGACCCGAATCTCAGAACTTCATTTAAACTCTTTTATAACTTTTAAAATGACCAAAATACCCCTACGGGGCTTATTTTGAGATTTAACTCGTTTTGGGCATAATGGAAGGTATCCTACTGATATCACAACATATTTAAGGCATATTAACTTAGGAAACCTGTATATGACTCTTATGGTGACCCGTTACGCCTCTTGCGCGTTCGGTTCGGCTTATGTAACTAGTTTGCATAAGTTAGCCGAAACGGGTCAAACCTTATCATTTTTATCTCAAAATCCAGAATGTGCATGAAGGACCCATATTAAGCAAATCTCTGAACTTGTTGGGTCTAAATCACATTCTATCCGGTCTTCGCCTAATCGTGCGTATGAACCGTATGTTTCTCTAAGACTAACCGGTCTAAGCTTAGGCTTCATTAAAGACCCGTTAGCATTCTAATTGGTTATTTATACCATCATTCCAGACTAGAGCCTTCCGGTAAATTGTACCTACGCTTACTTAAGTGAATACGGCTGAGTTATTAATTCTTGCTAATTAAGACAGGAGCTAGCTCAGGTAAATACTCTTAACTTATTTTCCCTATACGGGCTTGGGATACGGTATAATAATACCGCTTGGTCGGGTATTGAATATTTAATCTTATTATGGTTAAATTATTGAGGTAACCCGGTTTAATCTGTATTGTTTGAAATAAAGACCTTTAGGGGTTAATGACCATGTCCCGGATATCCTTGACATCATTGTATTATAAAATGGCCACGCCTTAAGCACGGGGTGTAGGCATACACTGAAAGTTGCTTAAAGGGAAACGGTATCTCACTCTCTTGTGGGCTTATACTTGTGGCGTGTCTGTTAATCTTGACTCGGTTTCTACATCGGGCCCTGAACGTATAACGAATATGTAAATCTGTATACAAGATTATAAATATAATTGTTCCAAGTTAAAAAGGTTAATTTTGCCTCTGTGCATTTTAATCAAATTATAAAAGATATTTTGTGCCACGTGCATTCAAATCAATTTTCTTAAACTCTTTTCAAATGAGTCGGTTGAGTGTATTTACCAGTGAAAACTGACGTATTTTCCAAAAAGGTTAAGTGACAGGTACTGAACGTAATTGGCTGGAAGCTCAGGGCGCTAATAAGGAATCTTGCAAGTTCTAGGCGTCTAAAGTCTGTTGAACAAATGATATGTTTAAGATCCGCCTGTGGATTCTTTACTTTCCGTTGTAATACTGGATATTACTCTAAAATTCGGATTGTAATATATAATTTATCTTTTGCTTCCGCTGTGCATTTATATAATTGTGTTGTTTGACTATTGTGTTGCCAACTACGTCACGATACTCCCCACCGGGCCCACCGGTGACACGTGGAAAGTCGGGGTGTGACAGGTTGGTATCACAGCCAACTCTGAGTGAATTAAGCACTAGCCTTTTGTGTTTAATCTCAGTTACACAGTTGCACATTCTTGAGTCTAGACAAGAACATAGGACAAATTCCAATTTGTTTCATTGTCTTTTAATTACTTCCTTGATTATTTTTCTGATTAGCCTTTGCATGGGCAAGTCATTTTTATTAGAAGTCCCGTTTAGGACAACCATATACTACGTCACGATACTCCCCACCGGGCCCACCGGTGACACGAGTAAAGTCGGGGTGTGACACACTAGACTTGTATCGTACAAGTACGAGTCACTGTCTTTTATGTATATGTTTTCTTGTGTTAAAAATATTTCATATTTTTAACTAAGTGTCTTACTTATATTATTTTCTCAAAAATAAATATAAGTTTCTTGTATTTTGCACTTTGCACCCGAGTTATGTATCTTGTATGTTGTATGTGTATTTTTGTTACAAAAATTACAGCGAGGTTTATATTCGAAAAGCATAGTTTAGAACACACTAGTAAACGTTTGTATAGAAAATATTTACTAAGTGTTAGGATTTTCAGAAAGTTTCGCCATAGTCTCCTTTGTAAATGGAGGTGTCCATGTTTAATAGCATATCATTTTCTTTTACATATATCCCGTAGATTGTTCTCACATAACCAACCCGACAATCAGACATGCAATAAACTACTTATGTCATTTCAGCTTTATTCATCAAAACTGGATTGTTTTCGAGCATTTTAATAAAATAGTTAACCTTCTCCAAAAATTCCCAAATTTTTACAAAATGTCATATACAATCCAAATTTTATTGTGTAAAAATTTCGAGGTCCAGTTCATTGTCAATATTTTACAGAAATTCATTTACCGGACTGAAATCAGATTTGTCATTTTCTGACTGCAGTCTGCGGAATAATTCACTAAAAATTAATCGTAAGTCCGATTGACGAAATTCCAGTGGGAGAATTACGGTGACAACAGTGAACATCTACAGTAAAATTTTCATGAGTTGATTCTACTCAGTTTTTAAGTTACGACTCTGAATACAACACACTTTTTCAGCAGTAAAATCGCAGCTTGAGCTGCTGTCCAAAAATAGTTCTTTAAAAATAGTAAACGAACTTGAAAAATTACGATTCCAGTGCCATTTGATCAGTTTTTTGAAAATACATAATTTAGGCTTCGGGAAATCCGTTTTTCGATTTATTATGGTCCAGTTACAGCCTGTTGAAGTTGGCTGAAAACACTAATCAGCATGCTTTTTAGAGTGTAAATGTTACTAAAACGTGTCAACAATTGTTCTAACAACGGTTTATCGAGAATTCAGTGATCAAACAACATGCATGCTTATACCAACATAATCCAATCAGATTTTATCATTATATAAGTTCATGTTTAGGTTCTTTGTTCATTTTCTCTTTGTGTCCTTATGTTAAACTTTAAACAACAATGTTTCGAACACTCAACGTAGAAGTGATTCAGGAGTTAAATCGAAGACTTACAAC
Source organism: Helianthus tuberosus (assembly GCA_030545235.1). NCBI lineage: Eukaryota > Viridiplantae > Streptophyta > Magnoliopsida > Asterales > Asteraceae > Helianthus > Helianthus tuberosus. The sequence goes on along the minus strand of CM060426.1, from coordinate 42,240,397 downwards.
TAGCACAAGGGATAGGGATGAGCTTGTGAACAAGAAATGATGATGAAAATGGCTTGAGAATGCAAGGGGTGATGTTTCTTCAAGACTCCAAGCTCCAAGCTTCACAAGGTTCCTTCTATCACTTGTTTTGAGCTTGAAAATGGATCAAAGGGGTGAATGTTGGAGTGATGGTGGTGCTGGCGGTTTGGGGAGAGCTGAATGGGAGTGAGAGAGAGTGAAGGTAGTGTGTGTAGGAGATGAAATGAGTGCATATCTCTTTATAGATCCTTTTATGGCATATTCTAGCATATTCCCTTACACCAAATCTTACATAATCTAATAAAATAATGATATAAGATCTTGAATTAGACATGAGCACATGGTGGAGGATTTGTGGGTCCCCTATGGCTGAAAATCAGTTTAGGGGGGGGGGGGTTTAGTGTAAATTTTGTAACCAGATAGTAAAGGTAGTTCAATTCCAAGTAATATGCTTTCATATATTATTTATTTGATTTTTAATGGGTGTTATGGTAAACGGGGACCATGACTAGCCAGAAATAATAAAACAGAGTATTTGACAAAAATTTGGTGTCCCGATTAATGTCCGGTTGTTCGGTTTAATACCGGTTCGTTAAAGTATTTAATTATTCCGCAAAGTGTCCTTTCGTACCCCTTTTAATTCCCGACACTTAGGGAAATATTCTGGACGATAAGACATAATTTCTGTATGATATTTTATTGTTTAAAAGCTGGTTATAGCTGAATTTAGAACAATTATGCACTTAAAGTGTGTTTCGGGTGCTTTTTAGTGCGTATTTTAGCTTTCGGAGCGTCTATATGTTAACCCTTGTATGTACTCTTGGGTTTTAATGTATTTTTGACGTTGGACCTACACCTAGGCCTCAGTTCTAATGTCTGACTGCTTTCTGCAGAGTTGTTGACATATTGTGTTTTACCGGTGAGTTTACTAGTATTTCTGACGCAACGCTCTTGCTAAGGCATAAAGCAATATTTTGTAGTATTAAACGTGCAGGAATTCACTTGTATAGTATGTAATCAGACAATGTTGACGATTAAGCACATAATTATAGTCATTAAGTAATAATTAAAGTGTACGGAAATTACCGGTTTCGTGCCAGTTGTCACAGTCTCCCCCCGTTAAAAGAATTTCGTCCCGAAATTTAGGCTGAACTAACTCTCGCAGGAGTCTTCTTGAATAGGTGGGGATACTTTTCTTTGAACTGGTCTTCACGTTCCCATGTGTACTCGGGTCCGTGCTTAGAGTTCCAACGTACTTTGACAAGTTTAACAGTGCTCCTCCTGGTCTTGTTGACTTTCCAGTCGGTAACCTCAACGGGTTGTTCTGTAAATCGGAGGGCGTCATCAATATGTACTTCATCCGTGGGGATGATCACGTCTTCTTGAGGTTGGATACATGGAACGTATCATGTACTCCATTCAGTTCTTCCGGTAATTCCAATTTGTATGCCACGGTACCAATTCTTTCCAAAATCTTGAATGGTCCGATGTATCGTGGATTCAACTTTCCACGCTTGCCAAATCTGACTACGCCCTTCCAAGGTGAGACCTTTAGCAACACCTTGTCTCCCACTTCGAAATCTAATGGCTTTCGATTTAGATCAGTGTAGCTCTTTTGTCGATCTCGAGCCGCCTTAATGCGCTCTCGGATCTGCGTGATCTTGTCGGTTGTCTCTTGCACAAGTTCAGGACCAACCATGCGTTTATCTCCAGCGTCTGCCCAACATAAGGGCGATCGGCACTTGCGGCCATACAGAGCTTCGAACGGTGCGGCTTTTATACTTGTATGGTAACTGTTATTGTAGGAAAACTCAACTAAAGGTAGATGAGTATCCCAGCTGCCGCCCAAGTCCATGACACATGCGTGAAGCATATCTTCTAATGTTTGTATAGTCCGTTCGCTCTGGCCGTCTGTTTGTGGATGGAATGTCGTGCTTAGATCTAACTGAGATCCAAAGGCTTCCTGAAAGGATTGCCAGATTCTTGAGACAAAGCGTCCATCTCTGTCTGAAATAATTGAGATTGGCACTCCATGACGTGCCACGATTTCTTTCAAGTATATCTCAGCAAGCTTTCCAGTGCTATCCTTCTCTCAGATCGGTAGGAAGTGCGCAGACTTTGTTAACCGATCGACTATCACCCATATCATGTCGTGCCCTCTTGGGGTCTTGGGTAATTTTGTGATGAAGTCCATTGAGATTTGCTCCCACTTCCACATGGGTATCTCTGGTTGTTGTAGTAGGCCGGACGGTTTCTGATATTCAGCCTTAACCTTGGCACAGGTTAAGCATTTTCCAACATAAATAGCAACATCGCTTTTAAGTCTCGGCCACCAGTAGTATTCCTTTAAGTCTTGATACATTTTGTCCGATCCTGGATGGATCGAGTATCTCGACTTGTGCGCTTCATCAAGGATGACTTCTCGTATGCCACCATAGAGTGGAACCCAGATACGTTTCTCGAAGTATAAGGCTCCCTCTTCATTTGGCACCATATATTTCAATGCACCCCGGAGGTATTCAGCTTTGCAATTTTCTTCCTTAAGAGCTTCTTGTTGTGCGTCACGAATACGTGCAGTGAGGTTCGTTTGAATCGTCATTTCCAATGCTCGAACCCTTAGGGTCTTAACCCTTTCTTTTCGACTTAGCGCGTCTGCTACAACGTTTGCTTTTCCAGGATGGTACTTAATCTCACAGTCATAATCGTTCAGCAACTCGACCCAACGCCGTTGGCGCATATTTAATTCCTTCTGATCAAATATGTGTTGTAGGCTTTTGTGATCTGTGAAGATTGTACATCGAGTACCATATAAATAGTATCATCAGATCTTCAAGGAGAATAGCACTGCGCCTAGCTCCAGGTCGTGAGTGGTATAATTTCTTTCATGAACCTTCAATTGTCTTGAAGCATAAGAGATGACTTTCTGGCGTTGCATGAGCACGCAACCCAAGCCTTGTCGTGAGGCATCACAGTATACCACGAAGTCTTCCGTGCCTTCGGGTAATGATAGTATCGGTGCATCGCATAGTTTGTTTTTGAGCAGTTGGAAGGCTTCTTCCTGCTTGTCACCCCAGTCGTACTTCTTGTCTTTCTGAGTAAGGGAGGTTAGCGGTTGAGCTATCTTTGAGAAGTTCTCGATGAAACGTCGGTAATAGCCCGCTAAACCCAAGAATTGACGAACTTCAGTTGGGGTTTTGGGAGCTTCCCAATTCTTTATTGCTTCAATCTTGGATGGGTCTACATGAAAACCCTTCTCATTCACAACATGACCCAGAAATTGTACTTCGCGAATCCAGAATTCGCATTTTGAGAACTTCGCATAAAGCCTCTCTTTCTTCAGTAGTTCCAAAATGGTCCTGAGATGTTGCTCGTGCTCGTCTTTCGTTCGCGAGTAAATCAGGATATCATCGATAAATACAATCACGAATTTATCGAGATATGGTTTGCAAACGCGGTTCATTAGGTCCATAAAGACCGCTGGTGCGTTCGTCAATCCGAATGGCATTTCAAGAAACTCGTAATGCCCATAGCGCGTTCGAAATGCAGTCTTTGGTACGCTTTCTTCTTGTATCCTTAGCTGATGGTATCCAGATCGAAGATCTATCTTGGAATAGTAGCTTGATCCTTGCAACTGATCAAATAAGTCTTCAATCCTCGGTAGCGGGTACCGATTCTTGATTGTGAGCTTGTTCAGTTCTCTGTAATCGATACACATCCGCAGGGTTCCATCCTTTTTCTTCACGAACAATACTGGAGCTCCCCAGGGTGAGAAGCTTGGCCTTATGAATCCTTTATCCAACAACTCCTGGAGTTGTGTAGATAATTCTTGCATTTCGGATGGTGCAAGTCGATAGGGCGCCTTGGCTACAGGAGCAGCTCCTGGAACCAGGTCTATATGAAATTCTACTTGTCGTTGCGGAGGTAGTCCTGGCAGATCTTCGGGAAAAACATCAGGGAATTCCTTTACCACAGGAATATCCTCGAGCTTCGGCTCCACAGCCTTCTTATCTACGACGTGTGCTAGGAAAGCAACACATCCTTTCCTTAAGCACTTTTGTGCCTTCATGCAACTGATGATTCGAAGAGGCGCGTTTCGTCTTTCTCCATGTACGATGAGAGTTTCATCATTCGCCAAAGGGATGCGAATGATTTTCTCATGAAAAATAACTTCAGCTTTGTTCTTGGACGACCAGTCCATCCCGACTACTACATCGAAGCTACCCAATTGAATAGGTAAGAGGTCGATGCTAAATCTTCGTTCACCAAGTTCTAATGTGCAACCTTTAACCACTTCGCCCGACTCAACAAGTTTACCATTGGCTAGTTCTATGGAATAAGGAATTCCTAATCTACTAGATTCTATTCCAAGCATGCGTTTAAATTCCACAGACATGAAGCTATAATCGGCGCCAGTGTCAAATAGTATGGATGCAAAGTGATTGTTAATGAGGAACGTACCGTTGACCACATTAGGGTCCTTGCGTGCGTCCCTTGCTCCAATTACAAATGCTCGAGCTTGAGCACTGTTTCCCTCTGGGCAATCTTTCATGAAGTGCTCCTTGCTTCCACATCTGAAGCATCCTTGGTTACGCCCAGCTCCATTCCCAATCCGGTTGCCATTACCATTTCCATTCCCACCATTCGCATTACCAGCACCGTTGCGATTTCCATTTCCGTTCCTTCCTTTTCCCTAACAGTCTTCAGTGCGGTGACCCAACTTTCCACACTTGTCGCATTTTGAAACGCGACACACCCCTTCGTGGTGACGCTTGCAATGATTGCATTTGGGCAGAGTGCCCAGGTATCCCTTGGCTGGAGTGTCATTCATGGCTGCAAGGGATCTCGCCCCCTGAGGCGGGTTGGTGTCACGCTTCTTGTTGGAACCCCTATTGTTACGAGTTGCTTGGTTCAGGTTTGCATGTTTCCTTTTCTTGTCGCCGGACGACTCAGCATGCGTCTCGGTCTCTTCTGTTGGGTTCAGTGATAGCTTCTTCATACGAACACAATCTTCAGTAAGGCTGACAGCCAGAGTTACAGCCTCGGTGATTGTTTGAGGTTTGGCCGAAGTTACCATGCCGCGGAATTCTGGGGCCAGTCCCCAAATGTAGCGTTCAACTCGCTTGAATTTGGGAGTCACCATGTAGGGAAGCACTCTAGACAGATCGTGGAACCTTCGAGTATAACCGTTAATGTCAGCGCCTTCCATGGTCAGATGCCAAAACTCAGTTTCCAATCTCTGGAGTTCAGCACGAGAGCAATACTTCTCTCTCATTCTTTCCTTTAGTTCATCCCAAGTCAGGCCATAAGCGGCATCATCACCTAAGGTTTGGACCTGTAAGTTCCACCAGGTCAAAGCTTCATCAACAAACAACCCAGTAGCAAAAGTGACTTGCTGATCCGCGGTACACTTGCTCATGCGGATAGTAGCTTCAGTTTTCTCCGTCCAGCGTACAAACGCTACTGCACCTCCTGTGCCGTCATAGTTCATTGGCTTGCAGTCGAGAAACTGCTTGAAAGTGCAGCCCTGAGCTGCATTGCCTCCAGATGAATCTCCATTCCCATTACGTCTGGCATTGCTTGGCCCACCACTGTCTGCAGTACGGGTTGCCTCGTATTGGGCGATAGCAGCGGAGATCCTTTCTTCTAGTAGAGCGTTCAGCTCTTCAGCAGTCTTTGGCAGTGGGGGAGGAGGAGGAGGTTGATCAGAATCTCGATTGTTCACAATTCTCCTAGGTGCCATGTTCTGAAAGAACACCACACAATAGGTTTAGGCATTTGTTTGATATCTTCGTACTAGACAGTAGTAGTAGTATATATATACACAGGCATATACCACATAAGTGCCATCAAACAATTTTTACTCTAGCAGAGTATTTAATGGGCTGGTGCTCATGCTTGACCTTTTCTTGTACTGAGGGAATCTATACGTGACAAGACTTGCTGTGATTTTTGTGCACTGAATTCCATAATTATGTATGCATCCATAATTACGTAACCCCTTGCACAGTCCGCACAGTTCGTTTCATCCTCGTATCTCTTCCTTCAGATAGGCCATTGTTTTCAGGTAAGGTCACGTATACTAGTGGTATTCTACTCCTAGTATAAGTATATGCTAATTATCACACATAATTGCAAGTAATTTCTCAGTTAAAGCCAAGTGCTACTTTTGTGCACTCTAAGCCTCGTAGTGTCTTTTCTAGACTCCTGTAAACAGTTTCAGGCAGTGGATGTCGCGGAAAGTTTTATGCAATGAAAACTCTTTGAAAAATTGTTTTCGTGAAAGGATCCTAGTGATTGTAGACTAGACTAGAGAAGGAATCCTGGTTCACTACAATCGCAGCTCTGATACCAATCTGTCACACCCCTTTCTGCGGCGGAAGCACGAGGTGTGATCATGAAAGGTTCTCATTGCATACAAAGGTAAACATACTACATGCTCATAAAAATAACTTTAAATGCAACACATTACATAACTGAAATCGTAGTTTAAGTGTTTACATCATAAGACAGCATTTTGTCTGATAAGTTTACAACTTTATTCAAAGATAAACAAAAGCGACATCCAAGTGCATGAGTAAAACCGCGCGCACATCCACTAGTTACCAGAAATACATGTGAGTTTTGGAAAAACGTCAACATAATGTTGGTGTGAATTCATGCAGTATTTGTATTTCACGTTTGTATACTTTGTATGAAAAACATAATTTGTATCTTGTATAAATCAAGTCTTTTGTGTACACCACGTACTCATGTATAAATCAAGTATTTCTGTATGTATCAAGTGTTAATGGGTTGCAAAGCCATTAACATGTGACACGACATAGGAAGTCACCAAACCATAAGCATTTTTCTGTAGTCGATTCACGACTGAGACACAAAAACACTACTCGGTACTAGTTGTCACCAAGAGTGGGGCTGCCCTGAAACCCATTAGATCTAACCTTTTGTTTTGCGGTCTTAGTATGTACACGATTAATGGTGCTTATGGTACCCTATTCGTGACACGATTTCTCGTATCATTCTTGTATCCATCATACCATTTGTAAACATTGTAATATTTGTAACATGTATTTCACCCCCGAAGTTATAAAACTGAAAACAGTTAAAAGAAAAGGGGGAGCATGAACTCACAACTTTGCGTTCCTTGCGTCGTAAACTTCACCGGATTTGCTTAATTAACGTCGTGACCTATACGTGTTTTCTTAACATTAGTCACTAGACTTGTATCGTACAAGTACGAGTCACTGTCTTTTATGTATATGTTTTCTTGTGTTAAAAATATTTCATATTTTTAACTAAGTGTCTTACTTATATTATTTTCTCAAAAATAAATATAAGTTTCTTGTATTTTGCACTTTGCACCCAAGTTATGTATCTTGTATGTTGTATGTGTATTTTTGTTACAAAAATTACGGCGAGGTTTATATTCGAAAAGCATAGTTTAGAACACACTAGTAAACGTTTGTCTAGAAAATATTTACTAAGTGTTAGGATTTTCAGAAAGTTTTGCCGTAGTCTCCTTTGTAAATGGAGGTGTCCATGTTTAATAGCATATCATTTTCTTTTACATATATCCCGTAGATTGTTCTCACATAACCAACCCGACAATCAGACATGCAATAAACTACTTATGTCATTTCAGCTTTATTCATCAAAACTGGACTGTTTTCGAGCATTTTAATAAAATAGTTAACCTTCTCCAAAAATTCCCAATTTTTTACAGAATGTCATATACAATCCAAATTTTATTGTGTAAAAATTTCGAGGTCCAGTTCATTGTCAATATTTTATAGAAATTCATTTACCGGACTGAAATCAGATTTGTCACTTTTTGACTGCAGTCTACGGAATAATTCACTAAAAATTAATCGTAAGTCCGATTGACAAAATTCCAGTGGGAGAACTACGGTGACAACAGTGACCATCTACAGTAAAATTTTCATGAGTGATTCTACTTAGTTTTTAAGCTACGACTCTGAATACAACACACTTTTTCAGCAGTAAAATCGCAGCTTGAGCTGCTGTCCAAAAATTGTTCTTTAAAAATAGTAAACGACCTTGAAAAATTACGATTCCAGTGCCATTTGATCAGTTTTTCGAAAATACATAATTTAGGCTTCAGAAAATCCGTTTTTCGATTTATTATGGTCCAGTTACAGCCTGTTGAAGTTGGCTGAAAACACTAATCAGCATGCTTTTTAGAGTGTAAATGTTACTAAAATGTGTCAACAATTGTTCTAACAACAGGTTTATCAAGAATTCAGTGATCAAACAACATGCATGCTTATACCAACATAATCCAATCAGATTTTATCATTATATAAGTTCATGTTTAGGTTCCTTGTTCATTTTCTCTTTGTGTCCTTATGTTAAACTTTAAACCACAATGTTTCGAACAATCAACGTAGAAGTGATTCGGGAGTTAAATCGAAGACTTACAACTAGCACAAGGGCTAGGGATGAGCTTGTGAACAAGAAATGATGATGAAAATGGCGTGAGAATGCAAGGGGTGATGTTTCTTCAAGACTCCAAGCTCCAAGCTTCACAAGGTTCCTTCTATCACTTGTTTTGAGCTTGAAAATGGATCAAAGGGGTGAATGTTGGAGTGATGGTGGTGCTGGCGGTTTGGGGAGAGCTGAATGGGAGTGAGAGAGAGTGAAGGTAGTGTGTGTAGGAGATGAAATGAGTGCATATCTCTTTATAGATCCTTTTATGGCATATTCTAGCATATTCCCTTACACCAAATCTTACATAATCTAATAAAATAATGATATAAGATCTTGAATTAGACATGAGCACATGGTGGAGGATTTGTGGGTCCCCTATGGCTGAAAATCAGTTTAGGGGGGGGGGGGTTTAGTGTAAATTTTGTAACCAGATAGTAAAGGTAGTTCAATTCCAAGTAATATGCTTTCATATATTATTTATTTGATTTTTAATGGGTGTTATGGTAAACGGGGACCATGACTAGCCAGAAATAATAAAACAGAGTATTTGACAAAAATTTGGTGTCCCGATTAATGTCCGGTTGTTCGGTTAAATACCGGTTCGTTAAAGTATTTAATTATTCCGCAAAGTGTCCTTTCGTACCCCTTTTAATTCCCGACACTTAGGGAAATATTCTGGATGATACGACATAATTTCTGTATGATATTTTATTGTTTAAAAGCTGGTTATAGCTGAATTTAGAACAATTATGCACTTAAAGTGCGTTTCGGGTGCTTTTTAGTGCGTATTTTAGCTTTCGGAGCGTCTATATGTTAACCCTTGTATGTACTCTTGGGTTTTAATGTATTTTTGACGTTGGACCTACACCTAGGCCTCAGTTCTAATGTCTGACTGCTTTCTGCAGAGTTGTTGACATATTGTGTTTTACCGGTGAGTTTACTAGTATTTCTGACGCAACGCTCTTGCTAAGGCATAAAGCAATATTTTGTAGTATTAAACGTGCATGAATTCACTTGTATAGTATGTAATCAGACAATGTTGATGTTTAAGCACATAATTATAGTCATTAAGTAATAATTAAAGTGTACGGAAATTACCGGTTTCGTGCCAGTTGTCACAAGAAAGCAGTTAAGTAATTCAGCACAGACATCAAGCACTTTAATTAACATTAATTAATCGTACGGATACATGAAATTTTGAGGGTTGTCACATTCTCCCTCTGTTAAGAAAATTTCGTCACGAAATTTAGCGCGTGGTTACTGAGGAAGCTAGTTAAGTTGCGTTGGTTTCCTGGTTTTCCTGGGGTGTCACATCATCCCCCCGTTGGTTTGAATTTCGTCCCGAAATTCTGCAGTAGCTTCAGTCTCAGTAGTGGTTGCACTTTTCTTAAACAACTGGGGATACTTGAGTTTCATTTGGTCTTCTCGTTCCCAGGTATACTCTGGGCCACGACGGGAATTCCAACGAACTCGAACAAGAGGTATTCTGGTACGCTTGAGAACCTTAACATCTTGATCAGTAATCTCTACTGGTTCCTCGACGAATCGCAGCTGGTCGTCGATAGTGAGTTCCTTGAGAGGAACTATGAGGGTCTCATCTGACGGACACTTCTTCAGATTCGACACGTGGAATACGTTGTGAACTCCGCTGAGTTCTTCAGGTAGATTCAGCCTGTAAGCGACTTTGCCAATTTTCTCAATGATTTTGAACGGTCCGACATAACACGGATTTAGTTTGCCTCGTTTGCCAAAACGAACTACACCTTTCCAAGGTGAGACTTTAAGTAGCACTCGATCCCCAACCTGGAACTCGAGTAGTTTCCTACGCTTATCAGCATAGCTTTTCTCACGGTCAGGAGCTGCCGCCATTCGCTGTCGTATCTGAGCAATCCTCTCAGTCGTGTCTACTTCAAGTTTTGGGCCTGTGATTTGGCTGTCACCAACTTCTGCCCAACAAAGAGGTGATCGGCATTTACGTCCGTACAATGCCTCAAACGGGGCGGCCTGAATACTGGTGTGGTAGCTGTTATTGTATGAAAACTCCACCAACGGGAGATGTTTTTCCCAGCCATTACCGAAGTCGATTACATATGCCCTAAGCATGTCTTCAAGGGTTTGGATGGTGCGTTCAGATTGCCCATCCGTCTGTGGATGATATGCCGTGCTCATGTCTAGTCGAGATCCAAAAGACTTGTGCATAGCTTGCCACAATTCCGATGTAAAACGTGAGTCACGATCCGAAATGATGGAGGTTGGCACTCCGTGCCTTGATACTACTTCCTTTAGGTAGACGTCTGCTAGAGTAGAAAACTTATCCGTTTCCTTGATAGCCAGGAAATGTGCAGACTTGGTCAGTCGATCCACGATCACCCAAATGGTATCATTTCCGCGTTGAGATCTAGGCAGGCCAGTAACGAAATCCATGGAAATTTGCTCCCATTTCCATTTAGGCATCTCTGGTTATTGAAGTAGGCCTGATGGTTTCTGGTACTCGACCTTGACCCTAGCACAGGTCAAGCATTTACTGACGTAGGTTGCTATGTTGGCTTTCATGCTAGGACACAAGTATGTAGTCTTTAAGTCGTGGTACATCTTATCCGAACCAGGATGTACTGAATAAACGAGACTTATGCGCTTCATCCATCACAAGCTCGCGTAAGTTTCCATAAAGTGGAACCCAGATGCGCCCGTTTACATAGTTGGCGCCGTCTTCCTTTTGTTCTAACCGTTTCCTTGATCCCCGTAGGGACTCAGCCCTGATGTTTTCTGCTTTCAATGCTTCAACCTGAGTGTCACACCCCGACCCACGTGAACATACAAAACGTGGCGGAAACGTCGGGGAGTGTTGTAACAGAATTAATGTTTTCAAATCCATGGCAATTGAAGTTTCGTTTTATTGATTAAAAGTGTTACAATGTATTAACAAACGAAGAAATACAACATAATTAACTAGTCTTGCATCTTTTATTGTCACTAAAGCCCATGTTCGCCTAAGTGTATCTTGATCATCTTATGCAACAGCTCCTGAAAAACACATGTGAAAATATGGTACGTCAGCATAAAGATGCCGGTGAGATACATAGGTTTTGTGAAAATAGGTTTCATGACTTATATTTGAGAAAATGTTTAGTCATGAACCTTGTTATTTGCTTTGTTTTGTAAATCATTTGAAAATCGATAAGATCAGATGATATGTATAAATAATGAAAAATGTATGGTTAACTGAATAACCATGTAACTGAGTTTGTATAAGATAAGTTGTTGTAAAACAATGTCTTGTGAAAAATATGTTATTTGTATAAAATGTCATATGTATCAAACTGAAATGATTCAAATAACGTTACGCTATGTAATATTATACAAACACTTATATATAGGAAGTACCAGCGGCGTATCCACCATGCTTGTATCATATTACACACGCATCGTTACTTAATCACTTAATCAAACCAAACCAATCAATGTAAGATGTCTATGTCAAATATCCATGTCAAATGTCTATGTCAAATATGTCATGTATGGCAAGCGAAATGTCTCAACTAAACCATATGCACAAAAACAAAGTATTGAAGTAAATCTTGGTTTAAATCAAAGTTATGTTTTGTGTAGTAAATGCATGATCAATGTAAATCATGTAATATGCGTCCAAACTGTAAGAATGTGATGAATAACAAATGTACTAAGTATGAAGAACAATGCAACGATTGAACATACATAGCATGTGAACTGTACTAAGTATGCAACAACATACATACGTAGCATGTGATGTAATGTAAAACAATGTACTAAGTAATGCACACAATGGCACACCTAGTATGAAATGTAATGAAATCATGTACTATAATGTACTAATGAACATAGAAGTATATGATGTGAAAACGGAAAACATGAAAGTAACAAGTAGGCACATGTGTTCCACCCCAAAACAGTTTGGAAAACAGTAAAAGAGGGGTCTATGTACTCACTTGAGATTGCTCAGTAGTCCTTGAGTAACAACCAAACAATGCTAGAGATCACGGAAATCAAACGGCACCTAATATAGGTAACTATGTTAATTAACCGGACCTAAATCGGAAGATTGGGTAGCATTAGGGTTTGTAAACCAAATGAGTGTAGGAACTCATATGATATGGTTTAACAAAGCCTACATACTAAATGAAACTTAACCTAAGTGTCTACGACCCATCGCGACCCGTTTAGGAAGCTTATGCTACTTTAACGTGTCGTTCGCGTGAAACGCGTTCGGACCGCCTAACTAGTCCTATGACAAGTGTTATATGCCTAAACATGTTACATAATCAGTTATGTGACAAAAGTTTAGGTTACATATGCTTAATTACCAATTATACATGAAAAGGGTATTCTGGTAATTTACCTAAGGCATATAAACTACCTATCATACAACTACTTAAACGATGTGACCATAGGGTATAACCTCGGAAGGTTATGCCCTATACTAGGGTCACCTAATGTATTTGGTCGGATCCTAATGATCGACCAAACTGGGTCGAGTTCGAAGGTATAGGCGATTTATTAGATCGCCTACCCTACGACTCTGGACAACGTGGTAATCAGTGGGCATAGTCCCAAGGGACTACGACCAACGTGATTACACTCACGTTGCGAAGTTCAAACGAACTTCGCATTGACCATTACTGGTCAACGCTGAAAGTCAAACAAAGTTTGACTTTCTGACTCGAAAAGCAGTAAAATAAGGAAAAGAACGAAAGAATACTTACCCAGGGTCCCCGAATGCTAATCCCGATTCAAGAATCTCAGGTATGAAACAATGGTTTCAACTTAGAGTTTCTAAAATCAGAATTCTAGTGCATTTGAAGTAATGGGGGGTGGGGTATTTATAGTTTTCGGTCCACCGTTGAGATCGTTTCTTGGAAAAGGGGAAACGATCAAGGCCGTACACTTGTTGAAAGGTTATGGAGCCACATATGCCCCTAAACTTAGTGATTAAGCAAGTTGCAAACATGTGGTTGTGGTTAAACCTGCTGAAAACAGGCTGTTAAACATTGCACCTGGTCTGCAGACCCCATACGCATCGTATGGTATATATACCATACGCATCGTATGGGTAACTTTGGCAGAAATTACAGTTTTGGTCCCTGAACTGTATTTTGGCCATTTTTGACACGTTTAAGGCCCGTTAACCCCATTTCAAAGCTCTAAAATGAAGTTAAAGTATAGGGAACTTAAAATGTGTTCAAAAATATCTCAGATGTCGGTTCGTTTAGCCGTACGGACGCGATGTTTGCTTAATTACGACGGAATGCGCATAAGCGCGAAAAACGAACCAAATGACGCGACGAATGGATTTTTCTTAAGGCGAACACTAAAATATAATATAGTCATGCTCACATAAATTTTTGGATGTCCAGATGTATTCAGAACGTAAGTTACGCGTAAAAATGCAAACTTGTGCACTTTTTGACGCTTTTAGTCCCTGAATGACACAAAAGTTTATTTTAGCATACCGAACACCTCAAAGCCTATTTCTAAGCTATGTAAAGGATATTTATGGTATGTTTAACTTATGTTCATGTTCCGGAATGTCTGTTACAGTTCAAATTGGCATACTTTCGCAGTTTGTCAACTTTAGTCCCTGTAAGCGATTTAACTTTGATTTCACCACACCAAACCTTTCAAAACTTATATCTAAGTTATGTAAAGGTTATTTAAGGTATGTTAAGCCTATTTCACTATTCCGGAGTGTTCGTTGGATTAAACTGGTTATATCTACACATCAGAGCGCGTATAACCTTCCAGAAAGCGATTTAGAGCTTGAAATCGAACAAAAATTGATATGTGTAAATGATACACATATATTTACAAATTCCAAGTATGAAATACAATATTTCATTGGTTTGGTATTTGTTTGATAGCCGAAATGACACAGGTGTTACAGTCTCCCCTACTTTAGGAAATTTCGTCCCGAAATTTAGTTTTAGAGGAAACTTGTGGAGACAGCTGTGACGGTTTTGCCTTCAGACAAATCCATTGAGCCCTTAAGTAAAACTCTAGGCCATGTTAGGATTCTTAGCAAAGATGTCAACCCTCAAAGTGAAGTCATTGTAGTAACAAAACATGGAGTTTTGAACTATAGACAGGAGAACAGTTCCCGTGAGGAATTATCAAAGGAAACTTGTGTGTGCTTGAAATCAGAATTGGGTAGTGTGAGAATAAATGACATTGGTCAAAGTCCAAGACTTCTCCCGTATCATTACTCTTGCCACTGTTGGTCTTAACACATGACAAAACTCCCTGTGGTTCCTATGCACTGAACTCCATAATTATGTAGGCCTCCATAATTACGTAGTTCCTTGCACAGTCCGCACAGTTTATTTCATAATGCGTATGGGGAAAAATTAAACGAATAATCTCTTGAACTAGACCTCATGAGGGTCTATCTAACTACATAAACACATGATACATTTAACTAGATTGTCGAACCAATCTATTTAACTTTACTACCTAAGAGAAACATTTAACTACACCGACGTAGGATGTATTTAACTTTAGATCGACGGAGGATCTATTTAACTTTACTACCTAAGAAAAACATTTAACTACACCGACGTAGGATGTATTTAACTTTAGATCGACGGAGGATCTATTTAACTTTACTACCTAAGAAAAACATTTAACTACACCGACGTAGGATGTATTTAACTTTAGATCGACGGAGGATCTATTTAACTTTACTACCTAAGAAAAACATTTAACTACACCGACGTAGGATGTATTTAACTTTAGATCGACGGAGGATCTATTTAACTTTACTACCTAAGAAAAACATTTAACTACACCGACGTAGGATGTATTTAACTTTAGATCGACGGAGGATCTATTTAACTTTACTACCTAAGAAAAACATTTAACTACACCGACGTAGGATGTATTTAACTTTACTACCTAAGAAAAACATTTAACTACACCGACGTAGGATGTATTTAACTTTAGATCGACGGAGGATCTATTTAACTTTATCAACACATGTTGCCCTTAAACTTTGGAATAGTACTTTATAATCCAAGGAACTTAACTACTAAGTAGAAGTCCAGTAAGGATTTAAATAGTACCCTTTTGAATATCCTACTACGAATCCTTCATATGAAGATAAGAAAGATTCTATGAGGATTTGGATA
Organism: Helianthus tuberosus; assembly: GCA_030545235.1. Lineage (NCBI taxonomy): Eukaryota > Viridiplantae > Streptophyta > Magnoliopsida > Asterales > Asteraceae > Helianthus > Helianthus tuberosus. Next base: position 42,224,774 of record CM060426.1, on the reverse strand, counting down.
ACGAATACCCAGAGTATACAAAAACACAGAATGCATAAACACAATGTCACACAACCACAAAATTGTTTATCTAGATCTTTAATTTGTAAGTTTTGTTTTGTTAATTACGTACATGCATTTAAAGCACACTAGGAATCCATTTCATGGATTTCATTCGGCACTTTAAACATTAACAAGAATCTAACTATGAAGATAGAAAGATATTCCAAAAATTCGATTTCGTTTTCAAGAAAACGCAATGTTCGAATTAAGGTACAATAATTTGAAGATACGGAAATACCCTTAGGTACCCTATTAAGAATTTATAGTGGTACTTTGGGTATTCATACAGGGTTGTAACTTGCGCCTTGTACTTCGTTTCTTTGCAAGAGACGGGTACTAAGGATTTCCGTGGAAAACGCAAGAGATAATAAAATGAAAGAAATTACGGGGTAGTCTGTTCTTCAAGGAATACGATTCCTTGATTGTCGGTATTGTAGGGAATACGTTGTTTATACATGCCATAATAATTGTACATTAAATGCAAAATAAAAGATTTATTTATAAACAACAACAACTGTTTCATGGACCTTGACAATAAAAGAAAATAATACATAAGGTTTGATTATTTCCAAATAACATTGTCTTCTAGTTGGTCCGATGCTCATCCCTGCGCTGGATTAGCATTAGCATTCTTTGGGCAATTTCTTCGGAAATGGCTCATCTCGCCACAGTTGAAGCAAGGACCTCGTGGAAGACGAGCTTGAGCAGGATTTACTTGAGGTTGGTTTGGACCAGCTTGGTTCGGGGTAAAACGACAAGCATTTGCCAGGTGACCGAGTCGCCCACATGATGCACACAAACGACACTGTAGGTGAGCTAAGTGGTGTGCATTACATTTGTCGCATATCGGTGCGGTACCGGCATAAGGTTTCCTTGCAGGAGGCTGAGCTGGTTGGTGGCGGATGTTTTGGTTGGGTTGAGCAGCAATCGCAAAATTCTGCGAAGCCTTACGCTTCTTCTCCTTGGACGCCTCAGCATGTTCTTCCTTTGGTTCTACTTGAGCAGTTTTGTCGGATGGTCTTGGGTCGCCTTTTCGAAAAAACTTCTTCTTCCTGATGTGGGATTCTGTTAGGGTGGCAGACAGTTCAATGGCTTGTCTGACAGTAGCAGGGTTACTGCCAGTAACAATATCCTGAACTAGGTCAGGAAGACCATCAGTATATTTCTCGATCGCCTTATCCACAGGAGTAACCATAGCGGGACACAACAGGCTCAATTCTTCAAAACGGTCAGTATAGGCTCGATGTTCACCACTGTCTTGCTTCAAATCATCAAACTCCCTCTCCAAAGCTCGCAATTCATGACGAGGACAGAACTCCCTCATCATAAGAGCTCTAAGCTCGGCCCAAGTCTGTGCTAGTGCAACTTCAGCACCCCGGTCTCTCATAATCCCGTTCCACCACGTAAGAGCCCTCTTCTGAAACACACTCGAAGAAAACTCGACCTTGCGATTTTCAGGACACTGAACGTGACGGAATGTATTCTCAATGCTCTCGAACCACTGTAGAAGCCCAGTTGCTCCCTCGGAACCACTAAACTTGAGCGGTTTGGCCGAGTTGAAACTTTTGAAGTTGCATGGAGCATTGTTGTTGTTGATGGCTTGTATTACTTGAGCACAAAGATTTGGGAAGGCAGCAGCCATTTGCTGCGCGATGATTTCCGCCAGCTCGGCAGGCGCCATCTGATTTTCGCGTCGAGGAGGCATTCTAAAAGAGGAACATGAAAGGAAACGAGTGAGTGATTTAGACGAAAAGAATGAGATGAAACAAATCTGATGAAGGCAAGGATAGTGGTCATTTGTTCGCTTTACAAAGCAAACAATCTACACACAGTGACTAATCAAAGTAAATGGGTCAAAAATAATGTATTGCGAAGACATGCTCGCCTATAAGTGAACACTCATCCCAAGAATTCCCAGGTAAGCACAACTGGTCTCGCGTCTGATGAGATGTATACGAAGTGCTTGCCTAGACAGAAAACCCAGAATACAGGCATTCACCCTTCCAGTTTGCACGTGTTCACATTATTTAAAACCCAAAACCTTGACGAGATTTTTGAAAACTTAAAGGGGTTCAAAACCATATAACAGAGGGTTCAAAACCTAGTAATCAATCATCCTAGAACAGATGATTAGTTTTCAAAGCGGTTTCGAAATTTTTGTTCTTGTTGTGGTCGTCGCCTAAGGATAGGTGACGGTATTGTTTTATAACTAAACGCAAGTAAACTCGCGTTAGGGTCCTAGAAAAGTTATAGACTAGGTCAAAGCATTACTAATAACCTAATTCCCTATAACCATTGGCTCTGATACCATCTTTTCTGTCACACCCCGACCACGTGGAACATACAAAACGTGGCGGAAACGTCGGGGAGTGTTGTAACAGAATTAATGTTTCAAATCCATGGCAATTGAAGTTTCGTTTTATTGATTAAAAGTGTTACAATGTATTAACAAACGAAGAAATACAACATAATTAACTAGTCTTGCATCTTTTATTGTCACTAAAGCCCATGTTCGCCTAAGTGTATCTTGATCATCTTATGCAACAGCTCCTGAAAAACACATGTGAAAATATGGTACGTCAGCATAAAGATGCCGGTGAGATACATAGGTTTTGTGAAAATAGGTTTCATGACTTATATTTGAGAAAATGTTTAGTCATGAACCTTGTTATTTGCTTTGTTTTGTAAATCATTTGAAAATCGATAAGATCAGATGATATGTATAAATAATGAAAAATGTATGGTTAACTGAATAACCATGTAACTGAGTTTGTATAAGATAAGTTGTTGTAAAACAATGTCTTGTGAAAAATATGTTATTTGTATAAAATGTCATATATATCAAACTGAAATGATTCAAATAACGTTACGCTATGTAATATTATACAAACACTTATATATAGGAAGTACCAGCGGCGTATCCACCATGCTTGTATCATATTACACACGCATCGTTACTTAATCACTTAATCAAACCAAACCAATCAATGTAAGATGTCTATGTCAAATATCCATGTCAAATGTCTATGTCAAATATGTCATGTATGGCAAGCGAAATGTCTCAACTAAACCATATGCACAAAAACAAAGTATTGAAGTAAATCTTGGTTTAAATCAAAGTTATGTTTTCTGTAGTAAATGCATGATCAATGTAAATCATGTAATATGCGTCCAAACTGTAAGAATGTGATGAATAACAAATGTACTAAGTATGAAGAACAATGCAACGATTGAACATACATAGCATGTGAACTGTACTAAGTATGCAACAACATACATACGTAGCATGTGATGTAATGTAAAACAATGTACTAAGTAATGCACACAATGGCACACCTAGTATGAAATGTAATGAAATCATGTACTATAATGTACTAATGAACATAGAAGTATATGATGTGAAAACGGAAAACATGAAAGTAACAAGTAGGCACATGTGTTCCACCCCAAAACAGTTTGGAAAACAGTAAAAGAGGGGTCTATGTACTCACTTGAGATTGCTCAGTAGTCCTTGAGTAACAACCAAACAATGCTAGAGATCACGGAAATCAAACGGCACCTAATATAGGTAACTATGTTAATTAACCGGACCTAAATCGGAAGATTGGGTAGCATTAGGGTTTGTAAACCAAATGAGTGTAGGAACTCATATGATATGGTTTAACAAAGCCTACATACTAAATGAAACTTAACCTAAGTGTCTACGACCCATCGCGACCCGTTTAGGAAGCTTATGCTACTTTAACGTGTCGTTCGCGTGAAACGCGTTCGGACCGCCTAACTAGTCCTATGACAAGTGTTATATGCCTAAACATGTTACATAATCAGTTATGTGACAAAAGTTTAGGTTACATATGCTTAATTACCAATTATACATGAAAAGGGTATTCTGGTAATTTACCTAAGGCATATAAACTACCTATCATACAACTACTTAAACGATGTGACCATAGGGTATAACCTCGGAAGGTTATGCCCTATACTAGGGTCACCTAATGTATTTGGTCGGATCCTAATGATCGACCAAACTGGGTCGAGTTCGAAGGTATAGGCGATTTATTAGATCGCCTACCCTACGACTCTGGACAACGTGGTAATCAGTGGGCATAGTCCCAAGGGACTACGACCAACGTGATTACACTCACGTTGCGAAGTTCAAACGAACTTCGCATTGACCATTACTGGTCAACGCTGAAAGTCAAACAAAGTTTGACTTTCTGACTCGAAAAGCAGTAAAATAAGGAAAAGAACGAAAGAATACTTACCCAGGGTCCCCGAATGCTAATCCCGATTCAAGAATCTCAGGTATGAAACAATGGTTTCAACTTAGAGTTTCTAAAATCAGAATTCTAGTGCATTTGAAGTAATGGGGGGTGGGGTATTTATAGTTTTCGGTCCACCGTTGAGATCGTTTCTTGGAAAAGGGGAAACGATCAAGGCCGTACACTTGTTGAAAGGTTATGGAGCCACATATGCCCCTAAACTTAGTGATTAAGCAAGTTGCAAACATGTGGTTGTGGTTAAACCTGCTGAAAACAGGCTGTTAAACATTGCACCTGGTCTGCAGACCCCATACGCATCGTATGGTATATATACCATACGCATCGTATGGGTAACTTTGGCAGAAATTACAGTTTTGGTCCCTGAACTGTATTTTGGCCATTTTTGACACGTTTAAGGCCCGTTAACCCCATTTCAAAGCTCTAAAATGAAGTTAAAGTATAGGGAACTTAAAATGTGTTCAAAAATATCTCAGATGTCGGTTCGTTTAGCCGTACGGACGCGATGTTTGCTTAATTACGACGGAATGCGCATAAGCGCGAAAAACGAACCAAATGACGCGACGAATGGATTTTTCTTAAGGCGAACACTAAAATATAATATAGTCATGCTCACATAAATTTTTGGATGTCCAGATGTATTCAGAACGTAAGTTACGCGTAAAAATGCAAACTTGTGCACTTTTTGACGCTTTTAGTCCCTGAATGACACAAAAGTTTATTTTAGCATACCGAACACCTCAAAGCCTATTTCTAAGCTATGTAAAGGATATTTATGGTATGTTTAACTTATGTTCATGTTCCGGAATGTCTGTTACAGTTCAAATTGGCATACTTTCGCAGTTTGTCAACTTTAGTCCCTGTAAGCGATTTAACTTTGATTTCACCACACCAAACCTTTCAAAACTTATATCTAAGTTATGTAAAGGTTATTTAAGGTATGTTAAGCCTATTTCACTATTCCGGAGTGTTCGTTGGATTAAACTGGTTATATCTACACATCAGAGCGCGTATAACCTTCCAGAAAGCGATTTAGAGCTTGAAATCGAACAAAAATTGATATGTGTAAATGATACACATATATTTACAAATTCCAAGTATGAAATACAATATTTCATTGGTTTGGTATTTGTTTGATAGCCGAAATGACACAGGTGTTACACTGAGCATCACGAATTTGAGCGGGAAGGTTAGAGTGAATGGTAAGCTGTAACGCACGTACACGCTTAGGTATAGTATCCTTTCGACTGAGGGCGTCGACCACAACATTGGCTTTGCCCGGATGGTACTTGATTGCACATTCATAATCATTCAAGAGCTCGACCCATCGACGTTGTCGCATGTTTAACTCCTTTTGCTTGAAGATATGCTCGAGACTCCTGTGATCGGTGTAAATGGTGCACTTGGTACCGTACAGGTAATGTCTCCATATCTTAAGTGCGAAAACAACTGCTCCCAATTCCAAGTCGTGCGTAGTGTAGTTCCTTTCGTGAACTTTAAGTTGGCGTGATGCGTAGGCAATGACCTTGTCACGTTGCATCAACAAGCAACCACGTCCTTGGATGGAAGCGTCGCAATAAACCACAAAATCATCTGTGCCTTCAGGCAAAGAGAGGATAGGCGCGCTACAAAGTCTATCTTTTAAGTGCTGGAATGCGGACTCCTGTACATCACCCCAACGATAGGTGACACCCTTCTGAGTCAGTGAAGTGAGAGGTTGCGCAATCTTTGAGAAATCCTTGATAAACCTTTTGTAATATCCTGCCAATCCCAAGAATTGGCGGATTTCTGTTGGTGTACGAGGTGTAGGCCAGTTCTTGATCGAGTCAACCTTGGATGGATCCACATGAATCCCATCCTTGTCTACCACATGGCCTAGAAAATGTACTTCACGAAGCCAAAAGTCGCATTTTGAAAACTTGGCATACAGTTGCTCTGCTCGAAGAAGTTCCAGAATAAGTCTCAGGTGTCGTTCGTGTTCTTCCTGACTCTTTGAATAGATCAGGATATCGTCGATGAATACTATGACAAACTTATCTAGGTAAGGTTTGCACACTCTGTTCATGAGATCCATGAAGACCGCAGGTGCGTTTGTCAACCCGAAAGGCATGACCAGAAACTCGTAATGGCCGTAACGAGTTCTGAATGCTGTTTTGGAGACATCCTCATCTCGGACTCTCAGCTGATGGTATCCCGATCTCAAATCAATTTTAGAGTAAAAGCTCGACCCTTGCAGCTGGTCGAACAAGTCGTCAATACGTGGAAGAGGATAACGATTCTTCACGGTCACCTTGTTAAGTTCGTGATAGTCAATACACATTCTGAAAGTACCATCTTTCTTCTTCACAAACAAGAATGGAGCTCCCCAGGGCGAAGAGCTAGGACGTATAAAACCCTTTTCCAAGAGTTCTTATAATTGCGTGGACAGTTCTTCAAGATCTGACGGAGCTAGTCGATAAGGTGCACGAGCTATTAGTGCCACTCCAGGAGCTAGCTCGATTTGAAACTCGACTTGTCGATGAGGCGGAAGACCAGGTAATTCCTCAGGAAATACCTCAGGAAAATCGCGCACAATAGGAATGTCTTCAATTCTCTTCTCTTCCGTTGATGTGTCAGTAACGAGTGCTAGAATGGCAGTGTGGCCCTTTCGCAAACACTTCTGGGCCTTAAGGAAAGATATAATGCCTACGACAGCACCACTCTTGTCGCCATGAATCACGAGGGTTTCTTTACCAGAACGAGGGATGCGGACAATCTTCTTGTTGCAAATAATCTCCGCTTGATGTTGGGATAGCCAATCCATCCCAATAACAACGTCGAAACTACCCAGAACGATAGGAATGAGATCGATAGAGAAGGTCTGACCAGCTAAGACGAGGTTACAACCCTTAAATATGTGTGTGGCCTCGAGACTTTTACAGTTTGCTATCTCTACCGTGTGTTTGGTGGTCAAAAGTGTCGGGGTGCGCTTAAGCATTTGACTAACTTTTAAGGACACATAACTAGTATCGGCACCCGAATCGAATAAAACAGTAACAAAGAAATCGTCCAGAAGAAACTTACCCATCACAACGTTGGGATCGTTCCTCGCGTCGCCCTGACCCAGCACGAAAACACGTCCCCTGGCACCATTGCCATTGTTGTTACCCCTGTCGTTGCCTCCATTGTTGCATCCATTGTTGTTCACGTTTCCTTGGTTGTTGTTCTGATTCTGGTTCAGCTGAGGACAGTTCCTCTTAAAGTGGCCTTCAGCGCCACACTGAAAGCATCCTTTATTGCCTTACTGTTGCTGCTGCTGGTGGTTCTGTGGAGCTTGTTGCTGTTGTTGGCGATTCTGATTTGCTGGTCGTACGCCCCTGCAATCCTTTGCTTCATGGCCAAACTTGTTACACCTCAGACAACGACCCTTGTGGCACTGCCCGCTATGATGCTTGTTGCACCGGTTGCACTTGGGGTGGTTCCCTCGGTATCCACTTTGTCCTTGATTACCAGAAGATTGCTGACCAGGACTCTGGTAGTCATCAGTCTTTCGCTGCTGAGACTGAACTGAAGTAGAACCCTTGCCCGAATTTCCATCCCACTTGCGCTTGTTATCACTGGGAGCATCAGTAGTAGTAGCGCTGATACGCTTGGGCAGCTTGTTCTGCTCAACTGTCTGATCAGTGAGACGATGAGCCAACTTGATGATTTGCTCAATGGTGCCAAGATTAGCTGAGGTCACGTGGCTTTGAATTCCTGGCACCAAACCCTGAAGGTACAGCTCGATACGCTTGATAGGAGGATCCACCATAGTGGGACACAGGATAGTTAATTCGTTCGACCTCTTTGTGTATGCCTCGATTTCAGACCCCGTCATCTTCAGATTGAAAAATTCTACCTCTAGCTTGTGGATGTCGTCACGACTACAGTAATCTTCTTTGATCAGTTCTTTGAAACCGTTCCATGGGGTGGCATTAGCAACCGCCAGCCCTAGCAGTTGAACCTGTGCTTTCCACCAGGTTAACGCAGCACCTTCGAGTGTTCCAGTAGCATATTTCACCCTACGATCTTCAAGGCATTCACACATCTCGAAAACAGACTCAAGCTTCTCGAACCAGTGAAGAAGACCTACAGCTCCTTCTGTGCCGCTGAAAGTACTAGGTCGGCAATCCATGAACGTTTTGAACGTACATACGGGAGGCTGAGCATGTTGACCTGTTGCGCGAGAATAAAAGACAAGGTTAAGCATGAGGGTTGGTTTGCGAAGGTAGGATCTAAACGTCCTAAGATGGGTTGATATGGCAGGTTATACCTCCTGTAGGGATAGCTGCGAGTGCCTCAGCAACCCGTTCATTGATCAAAGCCGTCAACTAGGCTTGAGTTAGGTTGATACGTCCTCCACGTCCGTTCATGATCTCCACAACGAAGCAACGTAAGTGAGAAAAGTGTCGCGAAAGTGCGTAAGCGTGGGATAACAGGAGAGAGTAAGCACACAAGGTTCAAATAGCAGTTATCACGTTAACAAGTGCACAGTGTGAACTATCTAACCGACGATATAAACATAAATCATACCACTTATTGTGTCGAGTCTTGCACGTGGAGCGAAGCGTCGTTGTGGATCGTTGAGCACTATACAGGTTATAGTCTGGTTTTGTCAAAAAGCTTTTCCCTTTTTAAAACCAAGTTCACTATAACCAATGGCTCTGATACCAATCTGTCACACCCCCAAAATCCACCATGCGAAGTATCACCGCTTGGAGGCGTGACATGACCAGGATCGAGCCACCAATCATATTGAACAATGTAATTAAGTAAGTAAAACCAACCACAATACAATTGGTTACCATAAGACAGTAACCAACTTTAAGTTAACAGCGGAAGCATAAAATGTAAGTCCAAATCATAAGTTCCATAGTTCATAAGTTTAAAGTCCAAAACGTAGGTTTAATAAGTTCATAAGGATTAAATGTTTAGCACGGGACATAACATCCATATTCCACAATGACTTCCTCCTCGTGCAAGCTCCATAAGCATCTAACAAACCTGTAAGGCATGTAACAACGAGTCAACAACAAAGTTGAGTGAGTTCACGGTTGGTTGTTTAGTTTTAAGTTGTTTCCGAAAACATGGTTTGTCTTTCATTGGCTTAATTGCCGTGGGGGTTACCCCATAGTTGAAAGTATGATTAACCAGTTCCTTCTTTATTACCCAAACCATATCCATGATCAGTGGGGGCTTCCCCATGTGAACCACTAGACCGTTACCATATCGACAACTGACGAACAATAGTTGTGCCCTACGTCAATGTCTATCATCATTGACAGTTTGCCATAGTCCAATTAGTACACGCCCGTCCGACTGGCACGGTGTGAGGTTTGTTAAACCTAATAGCGCTATTAACTAATGACCCGCTCGCCATTGGCCTCGGCGATTAAGTCGATATAAAATGAGGGACTTAATGATAGACTTTTGTCTAGTAATTTTTAAGGTTGTTGTCCTACCCAAGGAGGACGAACGTACGTATTCTACCCAAGGAGAACACGCAGGATTAATATTGGCATCCTACCCATGGAGGATGGCGGTACATATCCTACCCAAGGAGGATATGTAGGTTCCGTTTTAATTCATTAACCCATTCCCAAACCACCGGGAATCCCATGCCTTGTAGAGGGTGTGAACTCACCTTGGTTTAATCGGTTAGATTAGTTACTCTAATAATCAGAAATCAAGCACGTCCTAATAAGGTACGGATGACAATCAGTTTCTCATGCATAACACGTATCCTACGTACGGTTTATTTACTCATTATTTCTATCACATACCACACAATTCGAATGTCAAGTTATATTGTTGAGTTACATTATTTTACCCTAAAATAATATAACTATCTCACGAAATAAACAAGTATCCACACAAATGTTCGAGTATAAGATATATATTCTAAATATATATTTACCCATTTTTATTTACAAAAATCAACCTCCGACACTTTGTATTTTGTTAAAAATTATGGCGAAGTTTATATTCGAAACACAAGTTATAAAATACACTTGTAACGCTTGTTGTAGAAAAATATTGTCTAAGTGTTGGAGTTTTTAGAAAATTTCGCCAGAGTCTCCTTTGTAAATGGAGGCGTCCATGCTAATAAGCATATCATTTTCTTTTCCAAAAATCATTCAACAATCAACAACAATTTACCAAGAGCAAACTATTCTATTTACAAACCAACATGAACTTGATGTTTCATAAAAACGCGTAGTAACTTGGTATTGCGTTTAGTGGGTTTAGTTGCCCTCCAAAGTGTGTCTACTTTATTTAAGATCTCATTCTCAGGATTTTTAGATGTTCACAACTTGTGAACATATTTTACAAAAATATTTATTTTCAACATTTTCATGTGTCACTAGTATACATATACTTACTTTATTTCCAAAATAGTGTAAGGATCATGATCTTTCGAAAACCGTCTTTTAAACTTGGTTTATTTAGGAAAATCACTCACAAGTTTTAGCCCTACAAGATTACTAGTTTACTTGGTTTAGTATTTTTACAAGAAATCATTTTATCACCAAGTTCATGTCTAAATATGGAGGTGATTCCTTTATGTAGACCCCTAATCACCTCCTAACTTGTTAACTCATGTTTTTAATCATGATTTAACAAGTTCTATGTTATGACCAACATCAATATTAACAAACAATCATCAAGTATCAACAACATGACAAAACAACTTCATACTTAACATTACTTCTTCATTTTAACAATATTTCATCATTAAGTTAGCTTTATGTTCAAGACTTTTGCACATGATCTTTTAGTGTTCTTGAGATATCATCTTAATATAACTATTAACCACCATAAACATGGAATAAACAAGGATTCAAGAGACTTACTACTAGCTTTTAATCTAAGGAAGATCAAGAGAAGAAATGAGGTGGTTAATAGCAAACGAAGAAGGTCCTTGATGATCCGAAAGCTCCTAGCTCTTTTGTATGATCTTTATCACCCTTGTATGCAAGTAAAATGGAAGAAGAAGCTTGAATGATGATGATGGTGATGGTGTTTGGGTTCGGCCGATCAAGAGGGAGGAGAGGAGAGATGGGTGGTGTGGAGTATTGAAGTGAATGAATGGATGGAAGGTCTTGTGGTTATATAGAAAATCTTTCCAACATCCTTTTAACCTCTAGGTCTAATGTTTCCTAAGTACCTTACACACATAATAAACAATTCAAGAAAACAAGGGTGGGGAGCCACCCTTGTAACCGTATGGTGGGGGGGTCTAGTTGGGTTTCAACTAAGTTAGTTAGTGTTTTAGATTGAAATCCAAGGTTAAGTTAATGTTTTATGTGTGTTATATAATATGTAATGTGTTAGGGTGTTCGGGAACCATAACTAGTTTAGAAAAATAAAAACAATGCTTCTAGCATTATTTTGGTGTTCCGGGTAATGTCCGGTTGTTCGGTTTGATACCGTTCCGTTAAAGTGCTAAGTTATCCCGTTTAGTGTCCTATATATATCTTTTTGTAACATTTTTAATTCCCAACACTTGGGAAAGCATACATGATTATTTAGTCAATTTTCTGCACAAGACTAGTATGTTTACAAGCACTTGTAAGTATGACACAGTAATCAGAAAGCAGTTAAGTAATTCAGCACAGACATCAAGCACTTTAATTAACATTAATTAATCGTACGGATACATGAAATTTTGAGGGTTGTCACATAAAAGAAGTTGGATTATTAGAAAAAGTCAAGAAAAAATAAAGAAGTCACAAACAAAAGAAGTGATAATTAATAAGGAGACTCAGGAAACAGGTAATAACCCACCATGGGAAGATGAGTTAGACGAACAATGGGCACATCTCTATATGTTAGCCACTACCGCAGTAAATGCTAACCTATAGTTGAATCGCCAAACTAGTACCAGCACCCATATCAGCTTTACGCCAGAAACTTTGCCCATTAAATAAACAACTTAATAAGAAAAGATAGACTAAAATAAATTATCCCTTAGTATATTTTAAATTTCAGTTGTAATTTGTAATTCGCAATATTTTATTTTAATCAATCTATTTGTATAAATACTTAATTATTCTGATTACCATTTTGTGATTCTGTGAAAATTTAATTTATAAAATTTTAACCTAGAATTTTGTGTGTTTCTTCATATCTGCTAAACAGCAAGAATGAGTTGTCTGAAGCTCTTCAGAATCTCAATCTCTATTCTGTTATTGTGGAAGTTTCCAAAGACTTTACCGGTTATTGTGCTGATGTTGAGGAACCTATGGAATTTCAAGCCCAGCCTCCGGAAAAACCCAAGCCAAAGAAAAGAAGAAGAATTGTGGGCTGGAGACGTGTGTGCAGAAGGAAACCAGTAACTCGGAAAGTTTCCAAGACGGAGGACCCTATGGATAAAGGGAAAGGAATAGAAATTGGAGAAAGCTCCAAGCAAGCCGAGGAAATACCATTGTGGGAAGAATTGGACCGCAAACTGGCAGACTGTGATATCCTTAAGCCTGTCAATAAAACCCTTTTCACTTATCCTGCCGAAACCTAGCTTCCAGTAAACTTGGAACCAGCCATCCCAGATCCCCTTGTCAATACCCGACCTTTAGAAGACATGGAAGAATGGTGGACCAACGATTGGCAATTCCAGAATCTCTTAAACAACCCTTATACTTTTCTCCCTCAGTTTGACCCCGAGCCTGCACCAAACCCACCGATGAGCAATGAGAACCTGGCTGAGCTCCGCCATTTTGGCGAGGAGCTGGTGGATGCAGGAAATCGAATTCGAAAGGTGGGAGAACAGATCTCCTGGAAGTACGACGAGAGGGAACGTCGTTACTGAAAATGCCAGCTGATGGGATAGCATGTGATGGTGGAAGCATGTGTTTAATAATAATATAATAATCAAAATATAATCGTATGAAACAACTTAAAAATAAAACTTTTGTAAGATAACCAGTGTGTACGGATGCCTATTATAATATATAAAATATCGAACGTCGAAAAAATCGACAATTTTGGCTATACTTGTTAACGTAATTATGTGCAATTGTTTTGTTATGTTTGATTATTAATTATTTTCTGCTAATTACTTATATAAATTAATTACCAGATGGAACACGCTGGTAATGAACCCGTTAATGAAGTTAATCATTCTGAGCAAAACAATGAAGATCAATTTCTGAATAGGCAAGATATCGAGAATATCGTTGCTCAGGGAATAGCCAATGCTATTTCAGCAATTCTTGCTGCTGCCCGAAATCTAATTGAACCTCAACAAATTATTCCTAGCAAACGTACACAAGGTGACAATTTCAGTAATAGTGTAAACGGAGGAGGCAACCATACTAATAACAACAACGATGGGATGCAATCCCCACTCCTTAAGAAAATGAAAGCTGCAACGCCTGGTTGCACTTATAAGGAATTTCTTGCCTGTAAACCGGCTGAATTTGCAGGCAACAAAGGGGCGACTGCTGCACTGCGTTGGTTAGAGAAAACCGAGGCGGTAATTAAAATAAGTAAATGTGCCGAGGAAGACAAAGTCATATACGCGTCGCATCTTTTTAAAGAAGGGGCGCTAGAATGGTGGAATACGGTACTTCAAGCCAAGGGAAGCAATGTGGCCTATGCCATAAGTTGGGAAGAATTTAAGCGGCTGGTGGAAAGAAAATTCTGCCCTGAATATGAAAAGGAACAAATGGTGAATAAGTTTCTGAACCACCGGATGGTGGATGTTGATTGTCGAGGATATACTTCGACATTCTTCGAATATGCTAGAGTGGTACCAACCCTGGCTTCGCCAGAACCGGTACTTACTTCTCGCTATATTTGGGGATTGATTGGCGAAATCCGTGATATCGTCAAGGCTGCAAGACCCCGCACTATTGACGATGCGGTGGAATTAGCCAATACTTTAACTGACGGACTAGTGCGTACGAGAGAAGAAAATAGAAAGAAGGAAGTGGCCCAAAAGATTACCCAAGGATTCTGTGTGGGTAACCGTAGCAATTTCAAGAAAAAGGGAACCGGGCAATCTTCCACTGTTCCATTTTGCAATGCCTGCAAAAGAAAGCATTTTGGAAGATGCAAAGGGTATTGCAATTTCTGCAAAATTCAGGGGCATCAGGAAGAAGATTGCAGGAAGAAGAAAGCAACAATCTGCTACAACTGCGGAGAAGCTGGACATTTTAGGCCAGACTTCCCGAAATTGGCCAAACCGACTGATAACAAAGCCAAACCTGCAGAAGGAACTACCAAGAGAAACGCAAGAGCCTTCCAGTTGACTACTCAGGAAGCAGAACTAATCCCTGACGTAATAGCTGGTACGTTCCTAGTTCACGACGTTTATGCAAAAGTATTATTTGACTCTGGTGCAAACCAAAGTTTTATAAATACTTCATTCTGTCAAGCTCTTAACCTACCCTTAACCAACCTTAGGCAGATTTTTACAGTCGAAACGGCAGATGGGAATTCTGTTAACATAGATAAGGTTTTGCAAGAAGGAAAGATAGAACGCTTAGGTGTGACACCTGGGTCACTTCAACCATCAAACAAATGCCAAACCAATGAAATATTGTATTTCATACTTGGGATTTGTAAAAATATGTGTATCATTTGCACATATCAACTCTTGTTCGATTTCAAGCTTTAAATCGCTTTCTGGAAGGTTATACGCGCTCTGATGCGTAAATATAACCAGTTTAATGCAAAAAACACTCCGGAATAGTGAAATAGGCTTAACATACCTTAAATAACCCATACGTAACTTAGAAATAAGTTTTGGAGGGTTTGGTGTGGCGAAATCAAGTTTATTCGCTTACATGGACTAAATTCGACAAACTGCGAAAGTATGCCGATTTGTACTGTAACAAACATTCCAGAACTTGATCATAAGTTAAACATACCCTAAATATCCTTTACATAGTTTAGAAATAGGCTTTAAGGGGTTCGGTATGCTAAAATAAACTTTATTGATCAATTGGGACTAAAAGCGTCAAAAAGTGCATAAGTTTGCATTTTCGCTCATATCTTATGTTCTGAATATATCCGGACATCCAAAAATTTATGTAAGCACTAAAATATTTCATTTTAGTGTTTGGCATAATAAAAATCCATTCGTCGCTTAATTTGTATCGTTTTTGCGTTCGTTACGACTTCCGTCGTAATTTACCGAACAACGCAACCGTACGACCAAACGAACCGACATCCGAGATATTTTTGAGCACATTATAACTTCCCTATACTTTAACTTCATTTTAGAGCTTTGAAATGGGGCTAACGGGGCTTAAACGTGTCAAAAATGCATCAAAAAAATCAAGTTTGGGGCTTCAGGGACTAAAACCGCCAATTTTGAAAGTTGCTGACCTGCAAGGTCCTTACGGTCCGTATGTGTCACACCCCTTTCTGCGGCGGAAGCACGAGGTGTGATCATGAAAGGTTCTCATTGCATACGAAAGGTAAACATGCTACAATGTCGTAAAAATACTTCAAATAATTTGAAAACATAAGATAGCGTTTACATCGCTAGACAGCTTAAAACATTGTCTGAAAAGTTTACAACTTTATTTAAAGTTAAACACAAGCGACATCCACGAGCATAAGCGAGACCGCGCGCACATCCATCCTAGTTACCTGAAATACATGTGAGTTTTTGGAAAAAACGTCAACATAATGTTGGTGTGAATTCATGCAGTTTTGTATTTCACGTTTGTATACTTTGTATGAAAACATAGTTTGTGAATAAATCAAGTTTTCATATATAAATCCAGTTTCATGTGTACACCACAAACTCATGTATAATTCAATTTCTTCTTGAGTACCCCACGTACTCAAGTATAATTCCCATTTTCTTGAGTACCCCACGTACTTCAAGTATAATTCAATATTTTCTTGAGTACCCCACGTACTCAAGTATTCATCAATTTTTAGTATGGTATGACTTTTATGTAAATAAAGTATTCCTGTAAGTATCAGGATTGTTAATGGGTTGCAAAGCCATTAACATGTGACACGACATAGGAAGTCACCAAACCTTAGGCATTTAATTGGTATATTCTGAGACACAAAAGCACTACTCGATTCTCGCCCTCACCGAGAGTGTGGCTGCCCGGCACCCGTTAGATCTAACCTTTTGTTCTGCGGTCTAGGTATATTGTTGATTAATGGTGCTTCTGTACCCTATTCGTGACACTATTTCTAATAACGCATCCTACTTGGTTCTCGTCCTCACCAAGCGCGTTTCTTGTTATCATTTCTCATAACGCATCCTACTTGGTTCTCGTCCTCACCAAGTGCGTTTCTCATATTCTATTATTTCGTCACACTTGGTTCTCGTTCTCACCAAGTGTACTTCTTGTATTTATATTTCATCACACTTGATTCTCGTTCTCACCAAGTGTGCTTCTTATATTTATATCATACCAATTATAAATATTGTACATTTGTACATGTATTTCACCCCCGAAGTTATAAAAACTGAAAACAGTTAAAGAAAAGGGGGAGCATGAACTCACAACTTTGCGTTCCTTGCGTCGTAAACTTCACCGGATTTGCTTAATTAACGTCGTAACCTATACGCGTTTTCTTAACGTTAGTCACTAGACTTGCGTCGCACAAGTACAGTCACTCTCTTTTGTATATATTCTTGTGTTAAAAATATTCTATATTTTTAACTACGTATCTTACTTATATTATTTTCTCTAAAATTAATATAAGTATCTCGTGTTTTGCACTTTGCACCCGAATTACGTATCTTATATGTTGTGTGTGTATTTTTGTGTTTATACTTCTCATGAGTATTTAGTGTATTTTTAAGTCTTAATACACTAGCACGTATAACACATACTATATACACTTAGCACAAAAGTTGGTGATCAAATAATATATATTTTTCTCTCAAAAATATACATACTTATATCCACTTTTATTCTTGAAGAAATCCTCATTTCTTATCACCAAAAAATTAGGGAAACCTTAGTAATACTTTTAAATACATTTTTAGGGAATAAGTTTCTCAGAAACTTATATTTTTCTAAGTGTCAAAATTTATAAAAATTTTGACAGAGTTTCCCCTAAAAATGGAGGTTTCCCATGTTTTCAAAACATGTGTTTATTTTCTTTTAAATCGTCAACAATCATCAACTACAATTATCAACAATAATCAATAACTTCTCCATTTCATGAACTTGAATATTTACCAAAAATGTGTAGTAACTTACTAGCACATTTAGTAAGTCTTGTTATCTTTAAAAATAAGTTTAATTTCTTAAAAGCTTTATTTTTAAAGAATATGAAGTTTCACAACTTCTAGCCAAGATTCACAAAAATATTTCTTTGTTGAACTTCCTTGTTACGCAAGTGTTTACACACTTGTTTATTTACTAAAAATATATTTAGTTCATGTAAGATCCGGGTTTTAAACAAGACTAATATTTTTGCTTGGTTCTTCCGAAAAACCACTTGTAGATCTTTAGATCTACATGTTTAGAGTCTTATTTTACAAGGGAAATTATGTTTACACAAGTTCATGTTTCATGGATGGAAAGTTTCATCATCTTTCATAACTTTAATACTAACATACTACTAGTTTATGTTCTCAAACATGGACTAATATGTCTAGATGATGATCCATCTTGTTTCTACTAACAGCAATATCAAATAATAACAACCATACAAGATTTACAAGATTTACACAACTAGTTTCTCTTTATCCACCGTATATCACTTATATTTCAAGTTTCATGTGCATGTCTTTTAGTGTCCTTATTATTTTCATCATACTTCAACTTTTAACCATTCTAAATATGAAGTAAATAAGCTCAAGAGGGCCTTACCACTAGCTTCAAGCTAGGGGAGAATACTAGAACTTGAAGATGACAAAGTGGTTGGATAAAGGCAAACGAAGGAGGTCCTTGATGATCCGCAAGCTCCACACTTCTCAATCTATCTTCTACCACCTTGAGTACACCATGGAATGGATTGGAATTGAATGAAAGTGGTGGTGAAAGGGGTGCTTGGTTTCGGCCGTAAGGAAGGAGGGAGGAGGGAGAGAGGTATGTGTGTTTAGTAGGTGTGAGAAATGAGCTTAACCTTTCATGCATTCTTATAACCCATTTAATCCTTTCATACACTGTGTAATATGTCCTCTTTGTACAAGACAAGACCCAATAAAGTATAACAAGGAAATCCCATCTGGGATTTTGGTCTCCCAACCGTCCAACCATAGGGGGGGGGGGTAAGTGTAACATTTCCAACTATAAGTTAGTGATTTGGTTGAAATCTAAAGGTTCTAGTTAGTAGCTTAAGTGTGTTATTTAATACAAAGGGTGTTAGGGTGTTAGGGGACCCTAACTAGTTAGAAAAATAAAAACAATGCTTCTAGCATTATTTTGGTGTTCCGGGTAAAGTCCGGTTGTTCGGTTAGATACCGATTCGTTAAAGTGCTAAATTACACTTTTTAGTGTCTTTTAGGTACCTTCTTGTACCCTTTCAATTCCCAACACTTGGGGAAGTATTTTGACTGATAAATTATATTTTCTGCATAATATTCATATGTCTAAATGCTGAAATATTGCTGAATCATATAAATTCTGCACTTAAAGTGCGTTTCGGGTGCTTTTTAGTGCTTATTTTTGCTTTCGTATTGCATATATATTAAACCCTTGTATGTACTCTTGGGTTTTAATGCATTCTTGTTGTCTGACCTACACCTAGGCTCCAATTTTATTGTCTGACTGCTTTCTTCAGTTTTGTTGACACAGTGTAGCAACTCTCACTAAAAAGTCCTATTTAGTATTATAATTAGTCCAATAGGAAACCCTAATTGAGAAACCCAAGTGATTCTGCCTAAACCCTAAGATTTTCAGAAGAATCAGAATCAGGATTAGGGCCCCTAAAACTCAGGGGGGGTATTTTCTATTGATGATTATCCTAAATAACTTGCTGCCGAAGTTTAAATTTAAGAATCTGTTGACTCAGCTAGGCTAGTCCCACACGTGGCAACCATATAGTGCTTAGGTATTTGTTACGGACCGTAAGGTTATATTTGTTACGGTCCGTAAGCAACTCAAAATTGGTGTATAAATACAGAACATTGGCACTTAGCTTCTGGTGTTCATTCGACGAAGAAATTCGTTCAATTCTCTGAGTTTTGGTCCGATTACTACAATTAACACACACAATCACTAGTTTCTGCTACGATACAGGGTATTAATTCAATCGCTGCTACGATTCATTGTCCGATCGATCGATGTACTCAATGGATGTTTAAGTGCTGCCCACATTAGGGTGATGCTTTGTCATTAATCGTTAATTCGATGGATGTTTAAGCATAGTACTTTGTCATTCGTTGTGAGGGTTGATCTCGTGAGTTATCGTAAAAGCTGTATTAATTACTTACCTAGTTCGTGTGCAAATTAGGTTATTAAGCTTATCAGTAGGCTAAACTCTACCTCATATCAAAGGAGATAGCTCAATTACCCATTTTACCGAGTAAAGCAAAGGTGAGTTCACATTCTCTACAAGGCTCGGCCATCCTCCGTGGGTAGGATGCCAGTATTATTAAACCTACGAATTCTCCAGAGTGCAGAATACGTACGTTCTCAGTGTGTAGAACGAACAGAACAAAACTTTGGGATGGATAATCCTACGGGCTAGTAAGCCAGTGAACAGAGCCGTGAATTCACTCAACTTTGTTGTTGACTCGTTGTTACATGCCTTGCAGGTCGTTAGATCCCTAGCTTAAGGAGCTTGCACGAGGAGACGTGGTCGTTGTGGGAAAACATTTCAATTAATATTAAACTTATGTTTTGTGCTTCCACTGTAAACTCAAACTATGTTTTGACACCAATTGTATTGTGTTGGATTTTATAAAAATTACTTAAATACTTTGTTCAATATGATTGGTGGCTATGATCCTGGGCATGTCACGTCTCCAAGGCGGGGTGGGGTTTTTGGAGGGTGTGACAGAGTGGTATCAGAGCCATTGGTTATAGTGAACTTGGTTTTAAAATGGGAAAAAGTTTTTGATGAAAACCAGACTATAACCGGTAAAGTGTTCAAAGATCCACAACGATGCTTCATTCCAAGTGCAAGGCTCAATACTTTACGGTATTTATTTTAAGTGCTATTGGTTAAGGTTAAGTCATCCCTAAGTATTTCATGTATACAACCTTAAGAAATGTCTATCTGACAAATTGCTGATAGTATCTCTTTAAGATGAATGAAAAATTTAAAAGATTAGTACTAGTATCCTTACTTATTTGAGTAAATCTCGAGGACGAGATTTCTATAAGGAGGGGAGAATGTAGCAACTCTCACTAAAAAGTCCTATTTAGTATTATAATTAGTCCAATAGGAAACCCTAATTGAGAAACCCAAGTGATTCTGCCTAAACCCTAAGATTTTCAGAAGAATCAGAATCAGGATTAGGGCCCCTAAAACTCAGGGGGGGTATTTTCTATTGATGATTATCCTAAATAACTTGCTGCCGAAGTTTAAATTTAAGAATCTGTTGACTCAGCTAGGCTAGTCCCACACGTGGCAACCATATAGTGCTTAGGTATTTGTTACGGACCGTAAGGTTATATTTGTTACGGTCCGTAAGCAACTCAAAATTGGTGTATAAATACAGAACATTGGCACTTAGCTTCTGGTGTTCATTCGACGAAGAAATTCGTTCAATTCTCTGAGTTTTGGTCCGATTACTACAATTAACACACACAATCACTAGTTTCTGCTACGATACAGGGTATTAATTCAATCGCTGCTACGATTCATTGTCCGATCGATCGATGTACTCAATGGATGTTTAAGTGCTGCCCACATTAGGGTGATGCTTTGTCATTAATCGTTAATTCGATGGATGTTTAAGCATAGTACTTTGTCATTCGTTGTGAGGGTTGATCTCGTGAGTTATCGTAAAAGCTGTATTAATTACTTACCTAGTTCGTGTGCAAATTAGGTTATTAAGCTTATCAGTAGGCTAAACTCTACCTCATATCAAAGGAGATAGCTCAATTACCCATTTTACCGAGTAAAGCAAAGGTGAGTTCACATTCTCTACAAGGCTCGGCCATCCTCCGTGGGTAGGATGCCAGTATTATTAAACCTACGAATTCTCCAGAGTGCAGAATACGTACGTTCTCAGTGTGTAGAACGAACAGAACAAAACTTTGGGATGGATAATCCTACGGGCTAGTAAGCCAGTGAACAGAGCCGTGAATTCACTCAACTTTGTTGTTGACTCGTTGTTACATGCCTTGCAGGTCGTTAGATCCCTAGCTTAAGGAGCTTGCACGAGGAGACGTGGTCGTTGTGGGAAAACATTTCAATTAATATTAAACTTATGTTTTGTGCTTCCACTGTAAACTCAAACTATGTTTTGACACCAATTGTATTGTGTTGGATTTTATAAAAATTACTTAAATACTTTGTTCAATATGATTGGTGGCTATGATCCTGGGCATGTCACGTCTCCAAGGCGGGGTGGGGTTTTTGGAGGGTGTGACACACAGTGTGTCTTACCGGTGAGTTTACTATTATTTTTGACGCAACGCTCTCGTTTATGCATAAAGCAATATTTTGTAGTATACAACGTGCATGAATTCACTTGTTTAGTCATGTGTTCAGACATTTCTGACAATTAAGCACATAATTGCAGTCATTAAGCAATAACTAAAGTGTACGGAATTACCGGTTTAGTGCCAGTTGTCACAGTCTCCCCCCGTTAAAAGAATTTCGTCCCGAAATTCAGGCTGAGCTAACTCTCGCAGGAGTCTTTTTGAATAGGTGGGGATACTTTTCTTTGAACTGGTCTTCACGTTCCCATGTGTACTCGGGTCCGTGCTTAGAGCTCCAACGTACTTTGACAAGTTTCACACTGCTCCTCCTGGTCTTGTTGACTTTCCAGTCGGTAACCTCAACGGGTTGTTCTGTAAATCGGAGGGCTTCATCAATATGCACTTCATCCATCGGGATGATCATGTTTTCTTGTGTTGGACTCTTCTTCAGGTTGGATACATGAAACGTATCATGTACTCCATTAAGTTCTTCCGGTAACTCCAACTTGTATGCCACGGTACCAATTCTCTTCAATATTCTGAATGGTCCGATGTATCGTGGATTCAGCTTTCCACGCTTTCCAAATCTGGCTACGCCCTTCCATGGTGAGACTTTTAACAACACTTTGTCTCCCACCTTGAATTCTACTGATTTTCTTTTCGGATCGGCGTAGCTCTTTTGTCGATCTCGAGACGCCTTAATGCGCTCTCGGATCTGCGCAATCTTGTCGGTTGTCTCTTGTACAAGTTCAGGACCAACCAAACGTTTATCCCCGGCATCTGCCCAACATAAGGGCGATCGGCATTTGTGGCCATACAGAGCTTCGAACGGCGCGGCTTTTATGCTCGTATGATAACTGTTATTGTAGGAGAACTCAATTAACGGTAGATGAGTATCCCAGCTGCCGCCTAGATCCATGACACATGCGCGAAGCATATCTTCTAACGTTTGTATAGTCCGTTCGCTCTGGCCGTCTGTTTGCGGATGGAATGCCGTGCTTAGATCTAACTGAGATCCAAAGGCTTCCTGAAATGATTGCCAGATTCTTGAGACAAAGCGTCCATCTCTGTCTGAAATGAATGAGATTGGCACTCCATGACGTGCCACAATTTCTCTTAAGTATATTTCAGCAAGCTTTCCAGTGCTGTCTTTTTCTCGGATCGGTAGGAACTGCGCAGACTTCGTTAATCGATCAACTATTACCCATATCATATCGTGCCCTCTCGGGGTCCTGGGTAATTTCGTTATGAAGTCCATCGAGATTTGTTCCCACTTCCACACGGGAATCTCTGGTTGCTGTAGTAGGCCGGACGGTTTCTGATATTCGGCCTTAACCTTGGCACAGGTTAGGCATTTTCCAACATAAACAGCAACATCGCTTTTAAGTCTCAGCCACCAGTAGTATTCCTTTAAGTCTTGATACATTTTGTCTGATCCTGGATGGATCGAATATCTCGATTTGTGGGCTTCATTAAGGATGACTTCTCGTATGCCACCATAGAGTGGAACCCAAATACGCTTCTTAAAGTATAAGGCTCCCTCTTCATTTGGCACCATGTATTCCAGCATACCCCGTAGGTATTCAACTTTACGGTTCTCTTCTTTAAGAGCTTCTTGTTGTGCATCACGAATGCGTGCAGTGAGGTTCGTTCGAATCGTCATTTCCAATGCTCGAACCCTTAGGGTCTTAACCCTTTCTTTTCGGCTCAACGCGTTCGCCACGACGTTTGCCTTTCCAGGATGGTACTTAATCTCACAGTCGTAATCATTCAGCAACTCGACCCAACGTCGCTGGCGCATATTCAATTCCTTCTGATCAAATATGTGTTGTAAGCTTTTGTGATCTGTGAAAATTGTACATCGAGTACCATATAAATAGTGTCGCCAGATCTTCAAGGCGAATACCACCGCACCTAGTTCCAAGTCGTGAGTGGTATAGTTTCTCTCATGAACCTTCAATTGTCTCGAAGCGTAAGCGATGACTTTTTGGCGTTGCATGAGCACGCAACCCAAGCCTTGTCGTGAGGCGTCGCAGTATACCACGAAGTCTTCAGTGCCTTCGGGTAATGATAGTATCGGTGCATCGCAGAGCTTGTTCTTAAGCAACTGGAAGGCTTCTTCTTGTTTGTGACCCCAGTCGTATTTCTTATCTTTCTGTGTAAGGGTCGTTAGCGGTTGAGCTATCTTTGAGAAATTCTCAATGAATCGCCGATAGTAGCCCGCTAAGCCCAAAAATTGTCGAACTTCAGTTGGGGTCTTGGGAGCTTCCCAGTTCTTTATTGCTTCTATCTTGGATGGGTCTACATGAATGCCCTTCTCATTCACAACGTGACCAAGAAATTGTACTTCGCGAATCCAGAATTCGCATTTCGAGAACTTTGCATAGAGTTTCTCTTTCTTCAGTAGTTCCAAGATGGTTCTGAGATGTTGCTCATGTTCTTCTTTCGTTTGCGAGTAAATCAGGATATCGTCGATAAATACAATCACGAATTTATCGAGATATGGTTTGCATACGCGGTTCATTAGATCCATAAAGACCGCTGGTGCATTCGTCAGCCCAAACGGCATCACAAGAAATTCGTAGTGCCCATAGCATGTTCTGAATGCGGTCTTTGGTACGCTTTCCTCTTGGATTCTCAGCTGATGATATCCAGATCGAAGGTCGATCTTGGAATAGTAGCTTGATCCTTGCAATTGATCAAATAAGTCATCAATCCTTGGTAGTGGGTACCAATTCTTGATAGTGAGCTTGTTCAGTTCCCTGTAATCGATACACATCCGCAGTGTTTCATCCTTCTTCTTTACGAATAATACTGGAGCTCCCCAGGGCGAGAAGCTTGGCCTTATAAATCCTTTATCCAACAACTCCTGGAGTTGTGTAGATAATTCTTGCATTTCGGATGGTGCAAGCCGATAGGGTGCCTTGGCTACAGGAGCGGCTCCTGGAACCAAGTCTATACGGAATTCGACTTGTTGTTGCGGAGGTAGTCCTGGCAGATCTTCAGGAAAAACATCAAGGAATTCCTTCACCACAGGAATGTATTCGAGTTTCGGCTCCTCAGCCTTCTTGTCTATAACGTGTGCTAGGAAAGCGACACATCCTTTCCTCAAGCACTTCTGTGCCTTCATACAGCTGATGATTCGAAGAGGCGTGTCTCGTTTTTCTCCATGCACGATGAGAGTTTCACCATTCGCTAAAGGGATGCGAATGATTTTCTCATGACAAATAACTTCAGCTTTGTTCTTGGACAACCAGTCCATTCCGACTACTACATCGAAGCTACCCAATTGAATAGGTAAGAGGTCGATGCTAAAATTTCGTTCGCCAAGTTCCAGTGTGCAGCCTCTAACAACTTCGCTCGATTCAACAAGTTTACCCTAGGCTAGTTCTATGGAATAAGGAATTTCTAATCTACTAGATTCTATTCTGAGTATGCGTTTAAATTCCACAGACATGAAGCTATAATCGGCGCCAGTGTCAAATAATATGGATGCAAAATGATTGTTAATGAGAAACGTACCGGTGACCACGTTAGGGTCCTCGCGTGCGTTCTTTGCTCCAATCACAAATGCTCTAGCCTGAGCATTGTTTCTCTCTGGGAAGTTCTTCATGAAATGATCATTGCTTCCACACTTGAAGCATCCTTGGTTCTGCCCTTTCCCGTTACCATTCTTGTTACCAGCACCGTTTCCATTTCGGTTCTTTCCTTTTCCCCAACAGTCTTCTGTTTGATGACCCAATTTACCACATTTGTCGCACCTTGGAATGCGACAAGCTCCATCATGGTGATACTTACATTTTTGGCATCTAGGCATGGAACCTTGGTATGCTTTGGTTGCATGGGTTTTCGCCTCCTGAGACGGGTTAGCGTCACGCTTCTTGTTGTTGAAACCCTTATTGTTACGAGTTGCTTGGTTCAGGTTTGCATGTTTTCTTTTCTTGTCGCCGGACGACTCAGCATGCGTCTCGGTCTTCTCTGTTGGGTTCAGTGATAACTTCTTCATATGAACACAATCTTCTGTCAGGCTGACAGGCAGAGTTACAGCCTCAGTGATTGTTTGTGGTTTGGCCGACGTCACCATGCCACGAAACTCTGGGGCCAGTCCCCAAATGTAGCGTTCAACGCGCTTGAATTCGGGAGTCACCATGTAGGGAAGCACTCTAGACAGATCGTGGAACCTTCGAGTATAACCATTGATGTCAGCACCCACCATGGTCAAGTGCCAGAACTCCGTTTCCAGCCTTTGGAGTTCAGCGCGAGAACAATACTTCTCTCTCATTCTTTCCTTCAGTTCCTCCCAAGTTAAGCCATAAGCGGCATCATCACCCAAAGTTTGGGCTTGCAGGTTCCACCAAGTCAGAGCTTCATCGACGAATAACCCAGTAGCAAAGGTGACTTGCTGATCCGCGGTACACTTGCTCATGCGGATAGTAGCTTCAGTCTTCTCCGTCCAGCGCACAAATGCTACTGCACCTCCTGTGCCATCATAGTTCACCGGCTTGCAGTCGAGGAACTGCTTGAAAGTGCAGCCTAGAATTAACCCAACCAATTCACTTATGAGCAATCGAAGAAATAATGAAACAAGGACCGTTCATAGATCTCTTCATGCTTAGTAAATTGTTTTAAGGTTACCTTGAGCTGCGTTTCCTCCAGACGAATCTCCATGCCCGTTACGCCTAGCATTGCTTGGTCCTCCACTGTCTTGAGTACGGTTCGCCTCGTATTGGGCGATAGCAGCGGAGATCCTTTCCTCCAGTAGAGCGTTCAGCTCTTCAGCAGTTCTTGGCAGTGGGGGAGGAGGAGGTTGATCGTCATTGCGAGCATTCACAGCTTTCCTGGGTGCCATGTTCTGACAGAACATAACACAACAGGTTTAGACATTTGTTTGATATCGTCCTACTAGACAGTAGTAGTATATATATTCACAGGTATATACCACATAAGTGACATCAAACAATTATTACTCTAGCAGAGTACTTAGTAGGCTTGCACTGAGGGAATCTATACGTGACAAGACTTGCTGTGGTTTCTGTGCACTGAATTCCATAATTATGTATGCATCCATAATTACGTAACTCCTTGCACAGTCCGCACAGTTCGTTTCATCCTTATATTTCTTCCTTCAGGTAGGCCATTGCTTCCAGGTAAAGTCACATATACTTGTGACATTCAACTTCTAGTACATGCTAATTATCACACATAATTGCAATTAACTCTCAATCACAGACGAGTGCTACTCTCGTGCACTCTAAGTCTCGTAGTGACTTTTCTAGACTCATGTAGTCAGTTTCAGGTAGTGGATGTCGCGGGACGTTTTATGCAATGAAAACTCTTTGAAAATTGTTTTCGTGAAAGGATCCTAGAGATTGTAGACTAGACTCGAGAAGGAATCCTGGTTCACTACAATCGCAGCTCTGATACCAATCTGTCACACCCCTTTCTGCGGCGGAAGCACGAGGTGTGATCATGAAAGGTTCTCATTGCATACGAAAGGTAAACATGCTACATGCTCGTAAAAATACTTCAAATAATTTGAAAACATAAGATAGCGTTTACATCGCTAGACAGCTTAAAACATTGTCTGAAAAGTTTACAACTTTATTTAAAGTTAAACACAAGCGATATCCACGAGCATAAGCGAGACCGCGCGCACATCCATCCTAGTTACCTGAAATACATGTGAGTTTTTGGAAAAACGTCAACATAATGTTGGTGTGAATTCATGCAGTTTTGTATTTCACGTTTGTATACTTTGTATGAAAACATAGTTTGTGAATAAATCAAGTTTTCATATATAAATCCAGTTTCATGTGTACACCACATACTCATGTATAATTCAATTTCTTCTTGAGTACCCCACGTACTCAAGTATAATTCCCATTTTCTTGAGTACCCCACGTACTTCAAGTATAATTCAATCTTTTCTTGAGTACCCCACGTACTCAAGTATTCATCAATTTTTAGTATGGCATGACTTTTATGTAAATAAAGTATTCCTGTAAGTATCAGGATTGTTAATGGGTTGCAAAGCCATTAACATGTGACACGACATAGGAAGTCACCAAACCTTAGGCATTTAATTGGTATATTCTGAGACACAAAAGCACTACTCGATTCTCGCCCTCACCGAGAGTGTGGCTGCCCGACACCCGTTAGATCTAACCTTTTGTTCTGCGGTTTAGGTATATTGTTGATTAATGGTGCTTCTGTACCCTATTCGTGACACTATTTCTAATAACGCATCCTACTTGGTTCTCGTCCTCACCAAGCGCGTTTCTTGTTATCATTTCTCATAACGCATCCTACTTGGTTCTCGTCCTCACCAAGTGCGTTTCTCATATTCTATTATTTCGTCACACTTGGTTCTCGTTCTCACCAAGTGTACTTCTTGTATTCTTATATTTCGTCACACTTGGTTCTCGTTCTCACCAAGTGTACTTCTTGTATTTATATTTCATCACACTTGATTCTCGTTCTCACCAAGTGTGCTTCTTATATTTATATCATACCAATTATAAATATTGTACATTTGTACATGTATTTCACCCCCGAAGTTATAAAAACTGAAAACAGTTAAAGAAAAGGGGGAGCATGAACTCACAACTTTGCGTTCCTTGCGTCGTAAACTTCACCGGATTTGCTTAATTAACGTCGTAACCTATACGCGTTTTCTTAACGTTAGTCACTAGACTTGCGTCGCACAAGTACAGTCACTCTCTTTTGTATATATTCTTGTGTTAAAAATATTCTATATTTTTAACTACGTATCTTACTTATATTATTTTCTCTAAAATTAATATAAGTATCTCGTGTTTTGCACTTTGCACCCGAATTACGTATCTTATATGTTGTGTGTGTATTTTTGTGTTTATACTTCTCATGAGTATTTAGTGTATTTTTAAGTCTTAATACACTAGCACGTATAACACATACTATATACACTTAGCACAAAAGTTGGTGATCAAATAATATATATTTTTCTCTCAAAAATATACATACTTATATCCACTTTTATTCTTGAAGAAATCCTCATTTCTTATCACCAAAAAATTAGGGAAACCTTAGTAATACTTTTAAATACATTTTTAGGGAATAAGTTTCTCAGAAACTTATATTTTTCTAAGTGTCAAAATTTATAAAAATTTTGACAGAGTTTCCCCTAAAAATGGAGGTTTCCCATGTTTTCAAAACATGTGTTTATTTTCTTTTAAATCGTCAACAATCATCAACTACAATTATCAACAATAATCAATAACTTCTCCATTTCATGAACTTGAATATTTACCAAAAATGTGTAGTAACTTACTAGCACATTTAGTAAGTCTTGTTATCTTTAAAAATAAGTTTAATTTCTTAAAAGCTTTATTTTTAAAGAATATGAAGTTTCACAACTTCTAGCCAAGATTCACAAAAATATTTCTTTGTTAAACTTCCTTGTTACACAAGTGTTTACACACTTGTTTATTTACTAAAAATATATTTAGTTCATGTAAGATCCGGGTTTTAAACAAGACTAATATTTTTGCTTGGTTCTTCCGAAAAACCACTTGTAGATCTTTAGATCTACATGTTTAGAGTCTTATTTTACAAGGAAACTTATGTTTACACAAGTTCATGTTTCATGGATGGAAAGTTTCATCATCTTTCATAACTTTAATACTAACATACTACTAGTTTATGTCCTCAAACATGGACTAATATGTCTAGATGATGATCCATCTTGTTTCTACTAACAACAATATCAAATAATAACAACCATACAAGATTTACACAACTAGTTTCTCTTTATCCACCGTATATCACTTATATTTCAAGTTTCATGTGCATGTCTTTTAGTGTCCTTATTATTTTCATCATACTTCAACTTTTAACCATTCTAAATATGAAGTAAATAAGCTCAAGAGGGCCTTACCACTAGCTTCAAGCTAGGGGATAATACTAGAACTTGAAGATGACAAAGTGGTTGGATAAAGGCAAACGAAGGAGGTCCTTGATGATCCGCAAGCTCCACACTTCTCAATCTATCTTCTACCACCTTGAGTACACCATGGAATGGATTGGAATTGAATGAAAGTGGTGGTGAAGGGGGTGCTTGGTTTCGGCCGTAAGGAAGGAGGGAGGAGGGAGAGAGGTATGTGTGTTTAGTAGGTGTGAGAAATGAGCTTAACCTTCCATGCATTCTTATAACCCATTTAATCCTTTCATACATTGTGTAATATGTCCTCTTTGTACAAGACAAGACCCAATAAAGTATAACAAGGAAATCCCATGTGGGATTTTGGTCTCCCAACCGTCCAACCATAGGGGGGGGTAAGTGTAACATTTCCAACTATAAGTTAGTGATTTGGTTGAAATCTAAAGGTTCTAGTTAGTAGCTTAAGTGTGTTATTTAATACAAAGGGTGTTAGGGCGTTCGGGGACCCTAACTAGTTAGAAAAATAGAAACAATGCTTCTAGCATTATTTTGGTGTTCCGGGTAAAGTCCGGTTGTTCGGTTAGATACCGATTCGTTAAAGTGCTAAATTACACTTTTTAGTGTCTTTTAGGTACCTTCTTGTACCCTTTCAATTCCCAACACTTGGGGAAGTATTTTGACTGATAAATTATATTTTCTGCATAATATTCATATGTCTAAATGCTGAAATATTGCTGAATCATATAAATTCTGCACTTAAAGTGCGTTTCGGGTGCTTTTTAGTGCTTATTTTTGCTTTCGTATTGCATATATATTAAACTCTTGTATGTACTCTTGGGTTTTAATGCATTCTTGTTGTCGGACCTACACCTAGGCTCCAATTTTATTGTCTGACTGCTTTCAGCAGTTTTGTTGACACAGTGTGTCTTACCGGTGAGTTTACTATTATTTTTGACGCAGCGCTCTCGTTTATGCATAAAGCAATATTTTGTAGTATACAACGTGCATGAATTCACTTGTTTAGTCATGTGTTCAGACATTTCTGACAATTAAGCACATAATTGCAGTCATTAAGCAATAACTAAAGTGTACGGAAATTACCGGTTTAGTGCCAGTTGTCACAGTATGGACCTTTGCTTACGGTCCGTAAGCCATCCCCAGACCAGCAGAATGTGTTTCCAGCTATTTCCAGCTCATTCCAGCTCATTCCAGCTCTTGCAAATGGTTTTTGATCAATCTATGGGCCAATTTTGATGGTTTTTTAGTGCCCCTTGTATTCAAATACCATGTGCCCATTTGTACGGATGAGATCAAAGCTCAATCTTCGAGAAACAATCTTAACGGTTCAAGGAAATCTATAAATATCCACCCTCATTTCACTCCCAAAGCATACTTGATCTGATTTTGGCTCTCTAAGTTGAAGTTTATGCTTCATACCTGAGAGTAAATCGGGTCAAGAGCTTGCCGGGACCTTCTGTAAGTATTCTTTCGTTCTTTTATCGCTTTTCGAGCCTGAAAGTCAAACTGCGTTTGACTTTCTGCATTGACCAGTTTATGGTCAATGCGAAGTTCGTTTGAACTTCATAACATGAGCGTAATCACGATGGCTGTAGTCCCTAGTGACTATACCTATTGATTACCACGTTATCTAGGTGTAGTGACGAGTCGTAGTTTCGGCCAAAATGCGCATTCTTGCGTATTTTGTAACCAAACTACTTATAGGTATCAAAACCGTTTGTTTTGATACCAAACCTGTTTTCTAACTTAACTAAACATGTTCTAGCATGTTTAACTCATCACTTTTTAGTTTAATGCTTGTGTAGAGTCGTAAGTCAAGCGGACTAAACACCCGCTTAGACTTTTTTTTTTTGGGTAAAAAAACAAAGTAAATAACTAAAACGCAAAAACCGCAAAACAAGTCACAATTGACAAAACACGAACCCACACGGTCCCCTCCAAAGACGCTAATATGACTCAGCCACATTCATCTTGATCCATCAGTAATTCACGAGGAAGACTCCAGTCGCTCAACACTTGAGACATGTTACTTGTTCTTTTAAACTTCATTGTGTGTAATTTCATTCTGATCGTCATAAGAATCACCTCTATCAGTTGAGTTGTGTGACACCTGTGTCACTGCGACCATCAAACAAATGCCAAACCAATGAAATTTTGTGTTTCATACTTGGGATTTGTAAAAATATGTGTATCATTTGCACATATCAAATTTTGTTCGATTTCAAGCTTTAAATCACTTTCTGGAAGGTTATACGCGATCTGATGCGTAAATATAACCAGTTTAATGCAACGAACACTCCGGAATAGTGAAATAGGCTTAACATACCTTAAATAACCTTTACATAACTTAGAAATAAGTTTCGGAGGCCTTGGTATGGCAAAATCAAGTTAAAATCGCTTACAGGGACTAAATATGACAAACTGCGAAAGTATGCCAATTTGAACTGTAATAGACATTCCGGAACATGACCATAAGTTAAACACACCTTAAATATCCTTTACATAGCTTATAAATATGCTTTGAGGGGTTCGGTGTGCTAAAATATACTATTGGGTCATTCACGGACTAAAAGTGTCAAAAAGCGCACAAGTTTGCACTTTCGCGCATATCTTACGTTCTGAATACATCCGGACGTCAAAAATTTTATGTAAGCACTAAAATATTTTATTTTAGTGTTTGGCATAAGAAAAATCCATTCGTCGCGTCATTTGGACCGTTTTTACGTTCGTTACGACTTCCGTCGTAATTAACCGAACAACGCAACCGTACGGCCAAACGAACCGACATCCGAGATATTTTTGGGCACATATTAAGTTCCCTATAATTTAACTTCATTTTAGAGCTTTGAAATGGGGTTAGCGGGCCTTAAACGTGTCGAAAATAGCTTAAACGGGCTGCAGGGACCAAAACTGTAATTCTGCCAAAATTGGTCCTTGCGCACCGCAACAAATATTTGTTACGGTGCACAAGGGGTCTGCAGACCAGATGCAGTGTATTAAACAGCCTGTTTGCAGCTGTTATCCACTCCTTAATCCCTTGCCACATGTTGATCTCTTATGGTGAGTGGCCTTTTTGGGTACCATAAGGTTCCGACACATGTACGGATGAGATTAAGGCACGTATTTCGACAAACGATCCTAATGGTGGACCATTCACTATAAATACCCCTTGCCATCCAACCTCTAAACTCACTAGAATCTGATCTCAAATGCTCTAAGTTGAAACCTTTGTTTCATACCTGAGCTATTTTGATCTAGATTAGCATTCGGGGACCCTTCGTAAGTATTCTTTCGTTCTTTTATTGCTTTTCGAGTCCGAAAGTCAAACTTTGTTTGACTTTCAGCGTTGACCAGTTATGGTCAAGGCGAAGTTCGTTTGAACTTCGCAACGTGATTGTAATCACGATGGTTATAGTCCCTTGGGACTATGCCTACTGATTACCACGTTGTCTAGGGTCGTAGGGTAAGCGATCTAATAAATCGCTTATACCTTCGAACTCGACCCATTTGGTCGATCATTAGGATTCGACCAAGCACATTAGGTGACCATAGTATATAGGGAATAACCTTCCGAGGTTATATCTTATGGTCACATCGTTTAAGTAGTTGTATGATAGGTAGTTTATGTGACTTAGGTAAATTACCAAAATACCCTTTTCATGTATAATTGGTAATTAAGCTTATGTAACCTAAACTTTTGTACATAACTGATTATACAACATGATTAAACACGTTTAGGCATATAATACTTGTCATAGGACTAGTTAGACGTCTCGAACGCGCTTTGCGCGCACGACGCATTAAAGTAGCGTATGTTACCTTAATGGGTCGCGATGGGTCGAAAGCACTTAGGTTAGTCTCAATGTAGTATGTAGGCCTTGTTAAACCATATCATATGAGTTCCAATACTCATTTGGTTTACCAAGCCTCATCCTATCCGATCTCCCGATTTAAGTCCGGTTTATTTATATAGTTTTAGATTGCCGACTGATTCCGTGCTCCCTCTAGCTTTGTTTGGTCGTTGTTCAAGACCTCTAAGCATTCTCAGGCGAGTACATTATTCCCCTCTTTTACTGTTTTTCAACTGTTTTGGGGTGACTCATTGTGACAACTGCCACTTTCGGGTAATTTACTTACATTTAAAACGATGATTTACATTATACAAGTATGTGTTTTGAATATTCGGACTGCATGATTACATGATATACATCTTAGAAAACTCATGGAATATTCGTTTATTATTACACATGATTCACTTTTATTGGGTACATTTGAAATAGTGCAAACAATTCACCGAAACAACTAGAGTAGTGCCTAGTGAACTAGAGTGCTGACGAAAACTCCGGATCCGCAGAAAACATCTAAAATGACATCTTTAGGACTCGGATGAGAGTCCAATATCAATTATATATTAAACCCTATATGGGAATACAAGAGTTTGGTTAATATTTTACCAATGCCCGGTAGCACTAAAAACTGTCCGAAATGCGCTAAAAGTGACCGTTTCATGAATTTTCCGCAAAATTCAGCAATTGTATTTTATTACAAGATGCAAAAATTGATGTTTAGGCACTAATTTCATATAATAATACTTATGGAATATCAATTATACGCATAACTGGAATCTTTCCTACAACTTCCATAAGCGTACCTTTCGACTATTTACTTACGAAACGAGCGCTAAACATCTAGCCGAACTATATTTTGGCACATGTAGCGAACTAGTGGTTATTATTTTTGGTCTTGTAAAGCTAGTTTATGGTCTTTGCAAGTCAAGAAACATCTCGGAAAAATTGCAAACCCTTAACACCTAAATGCTTACATCTTATATTTCATTTGAAACCTTAAAATTAACTAAGTCATTTTTACCATACAAGACCCCCCCCCCCCACCTTATAACCGTGAACAAGGGGTCCCACCCCCTTGTTTATTATGGTTAATATCTAGATATTTTTTTTAACAAGTGGATGTGTAAGGTGATTAATTTCTACACTTACTCACTAAGTTACTACACTTTATTCTTTCATCTTTCTTTACCAACCAAGAACACTCTCATCATCTTCATCTTCTTCACAAGAACACCTTCAAAAACCCACTTATTTTTATTACCTCCTTCATGATCAACATGGATTTCCAAGTAACATAAGGTGATCTAAAGCTTTTGGAAGTAAAAGGAAGGGTTTTCATCCATACAAAAGTATTCTACCAACAAGATCATCATCTTCTTAGTCTTAATAATCTTCTAAGATCATCCCTAGCCTAGTGCTAGAAGTAAGCTTCTATATCTATTTTTTTTATACAAATATATTATGATTATGATTGTTATTATTACTAATAATAACCAAGGAAATCATACATAATAAACATGAAGAAAATACAAAGAAGCAAAGAATAAAAATCATGATATAATTATGATTGTTTATATTGTGATCTAAGACTTGATATATGCTTATTTAGTCTTGTTATGATGTTTATGATGCAAATAAATTGTTAGAAGATGTTTTAAGATATGATCTAAAAATTATGCATGTTTATGTTAAAGGGTTTTTAACATAAAGGATTAAATGGATGATCATAACTATTAATCTTGTGAAAATATATAAGGTTTTTGGTTAAAAACAATACTCTCACAAGATTATAAAAAGTAACATACAACTAGAGATTTTTATAAAAGTTGTTAAAACTAAAATTAAACTTGGTTTTTGAACTTG
Source organism: Helianthus tuberosus (assembly GCA_030545235.1). Taxonomy (NCBI): domain Eukaryota; kingdom Viridiplantae; phylum Streptophyta; class Magnoliopsida; order Asterales; family Asteraceae; genus Helianthus; species Helianthus tuberosus. The sequence goes on along the minus strand of CM060426.1, from coordinate 42,189,259 downwards.
TTAGCATATGAAATAATCATGGTTAAAACCCTACATGATTTGGATATCATCTTGATAATTTCATGTTATAAAAGTCTCATATGTCTAGTTAAGATGTAGAGTAAATTGGTGGTGATTTGATAAAGAAAATGATATGTTTATAAAACATGGTAAGAATAAAATACAAAGGTTATATGGCCATTTTTTTTATAAAAACTTTATTTTATAAAGTAACAACATTTTTGGTTAATTTTAGACAAGATAAATATATATATTTTTTTTAGAAAATATATATTTGGTTATTTTGACAATTTATGTGACATGTATTACTTGATGTAAGAGTTACATATATCAAAGTAGGAAACTTGTATCTAATGTCACATTTAAACTCAAAACACTTTATAACAAAAGTACTACAAGACTTCTCATCTTTACGCCTTAAAACGAGTTACGGACGAACCAAATAAGCGGACACCATTTATGGTCAAAATGAACGACGGACGACTACATAAGTGAATTGCCGATCCGGGGAGTTACTACGACGTTTAGACGATTTATCGACACGAAATATAAATATGCTATCTATAACAAATTTCGGATGTTTATAAACTTATAAAAACTAGTATGTTTTTATTTACTAACAAGTATACTTAGTAAATTTTTATAAAAAGGTTTTTATAAAAATAAATGGGCTTATTATACTAGTGGGCTATTTTTATAACAAATGGGCTTATTATACTTAATGGGCTATTTTTCTACAAATGGGCTTATTATACTTAATGGGCTATTTTTCTACAAATGGGCTTACTTTTCTTAATGGGCTTAACATAAATTCATGGGCTAAGCCCAAACACCAAACACATGGGCCAAAGCCCAACACTATTCAAGCCCAACACTATACAAGCCCAACACTATTTAAGCCTAACACTATACAAGCCCAACACTATTTAAGCCCAACACTATTCAAGCCCAACACTATACAAGCCCAACACTATATAAGCCCAACACTATTCAGGCCCAGCACTATTGAGGCCCAACACTATTTAGGCCCAGCACTATTTGAGGCCCAACACTATTGAGGCCCAACACTATTTAAGGCCCAACACTATTTGGGGCCCAATAACTTGAAAACATGGGCTTGGCCCAATGATACCATTTTTGGGAACACAACTATACAATGGATACATATAAGACACGAAATTCAGCGGACTAGATCCGACTATACAACTCACAAGATTCAAGATAACATTTATATATATATATATTTGGTGGAAAATATATATAGAACATTTGAACAACTCATTCATCGAATACACAGTTAACGAACAGTAAAGACATACAAGTCTTACACATATTGAAAACACAAGACTTGTACTCAAGTTCTTTACAAAGACAGAAGTGTCTAACAGAAATAAGAACATTTGTAGGTCGCAACGCTATTCAGGACGACCGCACGTGAGATCTTATTTACATCTATTCACAGGACGCGATACTGTGAGTTCATGTCCCCTATTCATTTAAATGTTTTACAACTTTACAACTATCGGGGAAGATACATGTTCAACGTATGTTAAAGTTAGGGAATGAAACACCTTAGATCATGTGCGAATTAGGGTTATACATATAAGCACCATTAATCCAGTTTGGACCTAGGTACAAGTGGTTGGATCTAATGGGTTTTGGCGAGCCCCACTCTTGGTCATGGACCCATACAGAAGAGTGCGTTTGTGTCCCAGTCGATAGGAGTCGACATAAAATCGTCTAGGGTTGGATTGCTTCCTTTTTCGGCACACATATTAATGTCCTTGCAAAACATTAATGATCAACGATTTCATTGACGCTTTACATACTACAACTCACATTTTAAATACATCGTTTACAACTAAATTGCATGAATTCACCAACTTTTGTTGATGTTTTCCAAACTTAACATGTATTTCAGGGAATTAAAGGACCATGTCGGATTTCCTAGTCAAGATAACAAGTACCGGAACTCCATGCCATCTTTTGGAGGGTTTAACTATTATATTCCGCCTCTTTGAGGAAATATGATGGTTTAACCTTTAGTAGTTTATTTCATGTTAATGTATGAAACAATAACACTTTACTTTTATGTTAATGGTTTGTAACCGACACACTAAACTTATGTTGTAATCCTTTTGGAAACACTTATGTAATGGCAATGGCAATGGAGTATGTTTTATTCATATAGTTTGTTCATGTACATCGATATTTATGCAGTGAAAACCATATCGATCACACCTTGCGTTTCCGCTACGAGCGGGTGTGACAGATTGGTATCAGAGCATCGATTGTAGTGAACCAGGATTCTTTACCGAGTCTAAGTCTACAATCACTAGGGATCTCTCATGAAAACCAGTTAAATACAAACAAATGTTTTCATTTGCATAAACATTTTTCATGGTCCACTTTCAACAAGAATTCATCTCATACAAATCAAGCAAGGACATTAGTGTCTTAGTCATCTAAATGGTAGACATGCAACTTTAAGTTAATCCACACAACTCAAGTAGGATAACTTAAAATGAACATTGTGTGAAAAATACATTTTGTGTATATAAGTAACGTAACAAATACTCATATGTGTCGAACAACTTATTTCTCAGGCTATCATGTCTTCCTCTGAGGGAAGCAACATATACGACGACGTAGACCCGATGGAGCTATCCTCCGACGACGAGTATGTACCGGCAGTCCAGGTCATTACGTCCGACAGCGAGTCGGCATCTGACGATGATTTGGATGACTTTCAGCCGTTCGCAATTGTTGATGACATTATCGACGCAGACGGGTTAGGAGACATTATTGATGATGATGTGCTAGTTATGCCCCCGCTACTTAACGAGATAGTTATCATGGGTCACCCGGAGGGTGAACATGTGGTAGAGGTTATACCCTGGGATGTCCTTCCTCTTGCTATTATGCCTTTTATTGACAACTTCGACGAGGATGACGACGCTGTAGTTCCTGTGATTCCTGTGGAGCATTTAGGTGATGAGTTGGGAGACGGGGATGTTCATGACTTAGTTATTTTGGAGGTCGCTGCACCGGTAGTCCCGGTTATTGTCATTTCTTCTGACTCCGATACCGATTCAGATGCTTCATCTTATGCATCTGTTACTTCATCTGCACTGCAGGCCATTAGCCTACAGCGCAATGCAGACATTGAGATGGATGATGTCCTACCAGACGAGCCAGTTGTCCCTGCACATGATCATATTGCCCCTATTCTACCACATATAGACCATACTGACGAGGCAGGACCCTCTGGACATGCCCATATACCACCCGGGGACATGGACCTATACCCACATGATATGCCCATCACAGACCCATACCACCCATTGCATTACCTAGTTGCTACTACCGAGTTACCGGCTCGTGTGCTCACACTTGAGCATCAGATAGACTTTATTATCCGTCGAGTTAGTGAACTCGAGGATGAGCTTACCCACCTGCTTGGTTTGGTACTTCAGGCTCCACCACCACCAGCCCATTCACCACCCCATACTCCACCACCACCACCAGGGTCACCACCATTACCCCCACTACCACCTCAGATGCCACCAGCGGATCTACCGCCAGTTGATTTACCTGCTCGTGTACTGACGCTCGAGCAGCAGATTGTATTCCTGAACCGTTTGGTTCTAGATTTGGAGGGTAGGGTTTTTGATGTTCACAGGTTGTTGTTCCCGATTCCACCACCAGTTTTTCCCCCACCATAGACTATGTTTACTGGTAGTATACTTTTGGGACGGGTATTTATAGTCGTTTTGTGTACATATTGATGCTCCACCAAGTTTTGAAGACAGCTGACATACAGCGGATCACGCAGTTGGAAGGAAGATTTTGTTATCTCTTTTGTTGTACTAGACTAGTATGACCGGGTTATGTAGCCCGAGTCTATTTTTGTTCCTTTCAAACGATTATGTAACCGGTTGACTATATATATGAAAAACTTGGTGTTATCTATTAAATGCAATTGAGTGGTCTGGTTGGACATATCTTATTGTTTATGTTAACTTATTTACTCGCATTATATATTTCGTGTTGATATTGCTATTAATGTTATGAATATTTTTTTTTACAAACCAAATCAACGTCTAATCTTTATCCTATTTCTCCTTTGGAAGAATCATGCCACCGAGGAGAGGCTTACGTTCACGAACTAATCCACCCCCACCCCCACAAATGCCTACGACCGAGGCGGAACTGAATGCACTTATAGAACAGAGAATCGCTCAAGCTATCGCACTGTATGAGGCATCCTGTGTCGAACAAAATGGTGGCACCGGCGGATCGGGAGGCCAGGGTCCAAGCGGTCCTTCAGGTGGAACAAATATTACGGGTAACGTTTATTCGTTTTATTACAACTCATCAAATTTCTTTCTAAATCTATTCGTGCGATTCACTATTTGCTCATTCAAAATCCGTTGTCCAATTTCAGGGTGCACATTCAAGCAGTTTCTGGACTGCAAGCCACTTAACTACGATGGCACAGGCGGTGCTGTGGCTTACGTGAGATGGACTGAGAAAACGGATTCCACTATCAGAATGAGCAGATGTTCTGCTAACCAGCAAGTCACTTTCGTTACTGGCTTGTTTCTCAACGAGGCCCTTACCTGGTGGAACTTACAAGTGCAAACTTTGGGTGATAACGCTGCTTATGCGTTGACTTGGGATGAACTGAAGGAACGTATGAGGGATAAGTACTGTTCTCGTGCTGAACTCCAGAAGTTGGAGAACGAGTTTTGGAACCTTACCATGGTCGGAGCTGATATCACGGGATATACGCAAAGATTTCACGATCTGTCCCGCGTGATTCCTTATCTTGTAACACCAGAATACAAGCGTATCGAACGCTACATCTGGGGACTTTCTGACAAGATTCGAAGTCTGGTTACTGCAGCTAAACCCACGACTATTACTCAGGCTGTGACTATAGCCGTAAGTCTTACTGAAGACGGGGTCAGGATGAAGATATTCACTGAGAAAGGTGATGACAAGAAAGAAACACATGTCGAGTCTTCCAACCGTGGGAAGAGGAGTTACTCGAATTTCAAGAAGGGAACCCGCGGTAATAACAACAACAACAGTAACAACAATCACAACAACAATAACAATAACCCCAACAACAACAACAACAACAACAGGCGACAAAATAACCCGCAAAAGGATGCAAGGGCGTTTGTAGCCACAAACGACACTGGTCCTAAGAAGTACGCTGGTACTTTACCTAAGTGCGAGCGATGCAAATTTCATCACTTGGGTGATTGTCGGGTTGTCAAGTGTGACAAGTGTGGCAAGACTGGCCACCGTACTGAATCATGTTGGGGAACGGGAAATAATACTGGATCAGGAAGTGGTTTTGGTAACAAGAATGGGAACGGGAATGGTCGTAGTCAAGGATGCTTTGGATGCGGAAGCAAAGATCACTACAAGAAAGACTGTCCTAAAGAAATTCAAGCTCGTGGTCGATCTTTTGTGATTGGAGCCAGGGATGCGCGCCAAGACCCTAATGTGGTCACTGGTACGTTTCTCCTCAATGATCATTTCGCATCCATATTATTTGATACCGGAGCCGATTTTAGTTTTATTTCTATAGAATTTAAAAATATTCTGGGCTTGGAACCTAGTAAACTAGATGTTCCATATTCTATAGAATTGGCTAACGGTAAACTAATAGAGACGAGAGAAGTTGTTAAGGAGTGTACCTTAGAACTTGGCGAACAAAAATTCAATATCGATCTCTTACCCGTTGAATTGGGTAGTTTCGACGTAGTGGTTGGCATGGATTGGCTATCCAACAATCGAGCCGAAGTCGTTTGCCACGAGAAGATCATTCGCCTACCACTACCGAACAAAGAGACACTTGTTATACATGGAGAGAAGCGTGACACCCCATTGCGGATCATCAATTGCATGAAAGCACAGAAATACTTACGGAAAGGATATATTGCCTTTCTAGCGCATGTTGTAGACAAGAAGGCCGATGGGCCGAAGTTGACAGATATTCCGGTAGTAAAAGAATTTCCTGAAGTCTTTCCTGAAGACTTGCCAGGACTACCGCCTTATCGACAAGTCGAATTTCACATCGACTTGGTACCAGGAGCCGCACCCGTAGCTAAATCTCCATATCGATTAGCACCTTCTGAAATGCAGGAATTGTCCACACAACTTCAAGAGTTGTTGGATAAGGGATTCATCAGACCGAGTTTCTCGCCTTGGGGAGCTCCAGTTCTTTTTGTGAAAAAGAAGGACGGGACATTCAGAATGTGTATCGACTACAGAGAGTTGAATAAACTCACCATCAAGAATCGGTATCCACTACCGAGGATTGACGACTTATTCGATCAACTTCAAGGGTCGAGTTTTAAAGATAGACTTACGATCGGGGTATCATCAGTTACGGATTCAAGAAGAAAGCATACCGAAAACGGCTTTTCGGACTTGTTACGGTCATTACGAGTTTCCCGTTATGCCTTTTGGTTTAACGAACGCACCAGCGGTCTTCATGGATTTAATGAACCGCGTGTGCAAGCCGTACCTCGACAAATTCGTCATAGTGTTCATTGACGACATCTTGATATACTCACAATCGGCAAACGAGCATGAACAACATTTGAGAACCATCTTAGAACTACTCAAAAAGGAGAATTTATACGCGAAGTTTTCCAAATGTGAGTTTTGGATTCGTGAAGTACAATTTCTCGGGCATATAGTGAACGAGAAGGGTATTCAAGTAGACCCGTCGAAGATTGAATCGATTAAGAATTGGGAAGCGCCCAAGACTCCTACTGAAGTGCGACAATTTTTGGGCTTAGCGGGATATTATCGGAGATTTATTGAGAATTTTTCAAAGATTGCTCAACCGCTAACTTCTCTTACACAGAAAGACAGGAAATTCGATTGGGGAGAGAAACAAGAAGCAGCATTTCAACATCTTAAAGACAAGTTGTGCATTGCACCAATCTTATCATTACCCGACGGTACCGATGACTTTGTGGTATACTGTGATGCTTCGCATCAAGGTTTGGGTTGTGTACTCATGCAACGTAAAAAGGTTATCGCGTACGCGTCCCGCCAACTGAAAGTTCACGAGAAGAACTATACCACTCACGACCTAGAGCTAGGCGCGGTGGTATTTGCTTTGAAAATTTGGCGGCATTACTTATATGGTACACAGTGCACTATTTTCACAGATCATAGGAGTCTACAACACATATTCAACCAAAAAGAATTAAATATGCGTCAGCGACGTTGGGTTGAATTATTGAACGACTATGACTGTGAAATCAAGTACCATCCGGGCAAGGCGAACGTTGTAGCAGACGCCTTGAGCCGCAAGGAACGAGTTAAAACACTAAGAGTGCGAGCACTAGAGATGACGATTCACACAGATCTTACCGCACGAATTCAAAATGCACAACAAGAAGCGCTCAAGGAAGAATATATTCTAGAAGAATCACTTCGAGGCATGGAAAAACAGTTAGTACCAAAGGAGGATGGAACTTTGTACTTTGCGGGTAGAATTTGGGTTCCATTCTTTGGAGGTCTCCGAGACCTCATTTTTGAGGAAGCACATAGGTCAAAGTACTCGATCCATCCTGGATCAGATAAGATGTACCAAGACTTAAAAGAGTACTATTGGTGGCCTAACCTCAAAAAGGATATTGCTAGCTATGTTGGAAAATGCTTGACCTGCGCGAAGGTCAAGGCAGAGTATCAGAAACCATCAGGTTTATTACAACAACCCGAGATTCCCGCTTTGAAATGGGAACAAATATCTATGGACTTCATTACGAAGTTACCCAGGACCTCGAAAGGTCATGACATGATATGGGTAATCGTCGATAGATTGACAAAGTCTGCACACTTCTTACCGATTCGGGAGAATGATAGTACTGAGAAACTAGCGGAAATATATCTCAAAGAAATAGTGGCTCGTCATGGAGTGCCTATTTCAATCATTTCGGACCGAGACGGTCGTTTTGTTTCAAGAATATGGAAATCATTTCAACAGGCCTTTGGATCTCAATTGAATCTAAGTACGGCCTTTCATCCCCAAACTGACGGCCAGAGCGAACGGACTATCCAAACACTCGAAGATATGCTTCGTGCATGTGTTATGGATTTAGGCGGCAATTGGGATAATCATCTACCTCTAGTTGAATTTTCCTACAATAACAGCTACCATACAAGTATATGAGCTGCACCGTTCGAAGCTCTTTATGGTCGAAAGTGTCGCTCTCCGCTATGTTGGGCGGAAACAGGCGATAGTCAATTAATTGGTCCGGAACTAGTCCAAGATACTACGGATAAAATTTTTCAGATCCGAGACCGTATCAAGGCGGCTCGTGATCGACAAAAGATCTACGCAGATGGAAAACGAAAACAAGCATCTTTCGAGGTTGGAGAAAAAGTTTTGTTAAAAGTCTCACCTTGGAAAGGCGTAGTGAGGTTCGGTAAACGTGGAAAGCTTAACCCTCGTTACATTGGACCATTTGAAATCTTAGAAAAGATTGGCACTGTTGCCTACAAGTTGAAGTTACCAGATGAACTTAGCAGTGTACACCACACGTTTCATGTGTCGAATCTTAAAAAGAGTCCAATACAAGTAACCGTTACCATTCCTGTGGATGAAATTCACATTGACGACAAACTCCAATTCACTGAAGAACCTGTTGAGGTCACAGACTGGAAGGTCAATAAAACACGGAGAAGTCGTATCAAGTTAGTAAAAGTTCGTTGGAACTCTCGTCATGGACCCGAGTATACTTGGGAACGTGAAGATCGAATGAAGGAAAAATATCCTCACTTATTTCCGAAGACTCCTGCAAAGAATAACAAAGCTAGAATTTCGGGACGAAATTCTAAATAACAAGGGGAGAATGTGACAACTGCCACTTTCGGGTAATTTACTTACATTTAAAACGATGATTTACATTATACAAGTATGTGTTTTGAATATTCGGACTGCATGATTACATGATATACATCTTAGAAAACTCATGGAATATTCGTTTATTATTACACATGATTCACTTTTATTGGGTACATTTGAAATAGTGCAAACAATTCACCGAATCATAAATCGTTCTTATAAAACCCTTTACCCAAAAAAAAACAATTCACCGAAACAACTAGAGTAGTGCCTAGTGAACTAGAGTGCTGACGAAAACTCCGGATCCGCAGAAAACATCTAAAATGACATCTTTAGGACTCGGATGAGAGTCCAATATCAATTATATATTAAACCCTATATGGGAATACAATAGTTTGGTTAATATTTTACCAATGCCCGGTAGCACTAATAACTGTCCGAAATGCGCTAAAAGTGACCATTTCATGAATTTTCCGCAAAATTCAGCAATTGTAATTTATTACAAGATGCAAAAATTGATGTTTAGGCACCAATTTCATATAAGAATACTTATGGAATATCAATTATACGCATAACTGGAATCTTTCCTACAACTTCCATAAGCGTACCTTTCGACTATTTACTTACGAAACGAGCGCTAAACATCTAGCCGAACTATATTTTGCCACATGTAGCGAACTAGTGGTTATTATTTTTGGTCTTGTAAAGCTAGTTTATGGTCTTTGCAAGTCAAGAAACATCTCGGAAAAATTGCAAACCCTTAACACCTAAATGCTTACATCTTATATTTCATTTGAAACCTTAAAATTAACTAAGTCATTTTTACCATACAAGACCCCCCCCCCCACCTTATAACCGTGAACAAGGGGTCCCACCCCCTTGTTTATTATGGTTAATATCTAGATATTTTTTTTAACAAGTGGATGTGTAAGGTGATTAATTTCTACACTTACTCACTAAGTTACTACACTTTATTCTTTCATCTTTCTTTACCAACCAAGAACACTCTCATCATCTTCATCTTCTTCACAAGAACACCTTCAAAAACCCACTTATTTTTATTACATCCTTCATGATCAACATGGATTTCCAAGTAACATAAGGTGATCTAAAGCTTTTGGAAGTAAAAGGAAGGGTTTTCATCCATACAAAAGTATTCTACCAACAAGATCATCATCTTCTTAGTCTTAATAATCTTCTAAGATCATCCCTAGCCTAGTGCTAGAAGTAAGCTTCTATATCTATTTTTTTTATACAAATATATTATGATTATGATTGTTATTATTACTAATAATAACCAAGGAAATCATACATAATAAACATGAAGAAAATACAAAGAAGCAAAGAATAAAAATCATGATATAATTATGATTGTTTATATTGTGATCTAAGACTTGATATATGCTTATTTAGTCTTGTTATGATGTTTATGATGCAAATAAATTGTTAGAAGATGTTTTAAGATATGATCTAAAAATTATGCATGTTTATGTTAAAGGGTTTTTAACATAAAGGATTAAATGGATGATCATAACTATTAATCTTGTGAAAATATATAAGGTTTTTGGTTAAAAACAATACTCTCACAAGATTATAAAAAGTAACATACAACTAGAGATTTTTATAAAAGTTGTTAAAACTAAAATTAAACTTGGTTTTTGAACTTGTTAGCATATGAAATAATCATGGTTAAAACCCTACATGATTTGGATATCATCTTGATAATTTCATGTTATAAAAGTCTCATATGTCTAGTTAAGATGTAGAGTAAATTGGTGGTGATTTGATAAAGAAAATGATATGTTTATAAAACATGGTAAGAATAAAATACAAAGGTTATATGGCCATTTTTTTTATAAAAACTTTATTTTATAAAGTAACAACATTTTTGGTTAATTTTAGACAAGATAAATATATATATTTTTTTTTAGAAAATATATATTTGGTTATTTTGACAATTTATGTGACATGTATTACTTGATGTATTAGTTACATATATCAAAGTAGGAAACTTGTATCTAATGTCACATTTAAACTCAAAACACTTTATAACAAAAGTACTACAAATTAAAAGAAAAAAATGGGTTCTCTGGGCGATTTTGGAGACATAGGCGTTCTTGTCAAACCCTAGCCTTTTCTTGCCAATCCTGGTCACGATTGATCTTGCTTATCATCTTAGGATTTCTGATCGATCCTTAGGTGATATTCAGTTGTAATCGGATTGTGTTTAGCAGTTAGGGTTTTGTAACCGGCGCTGATCTGTAGCTGATTTCAATCGCATTTGTGCTTCTGATTTTCTCTGATTTTCGGCAACACTTCTGATTCAGCGGCGCTGTTCTTAGGCGTTAATAAGGGTTCCGTTTTCTGTTTTCGGTTTGATTTCTCATTGTAAACGAGTCATCTGTGGAGTGGTTGCTTGCAATCGACTAGGGTTTCGGTAGCCTGCTTACTTTGTCGCTGATTAAGGTTAGTCGGCTGACCGATTCTAGTTAGGGTTCCAGCAACATTCGTTTGTTTCGCTGATTGTTCTTTTTGTTCTTGTCACAACGTTAACTATTAATCACTTTTGTGGTTATGGCTGGCCAAGATCCTGAAAAATCTAATGTGTTTGTGACAAAGATTAAGAACATTGATGGGAAACCATTTGAGCCTAGACAAACTTCACTTATGCCGGCTAGGGTTGCTGAATTGCCGAATAAGAAAGTTTGTTTTATGATGCCGCTAAATGATTCTGAGCATGTTATTGGCAATTCTGATTCTCCTAATCAGATTTATGCGAAGGTGTGTGACAAAAGAAAGGTAGCATTTGTGCTACCGTTGAAGGATGTTAGTCCTCCTCGAGTTCAAGTTCAAGATCAGATACAAGATGTTAATGTTCATGTCCAATCTTATGCGGATGTGGTCCTCAATGAACAGTTCGACCAGGGGGATATTAAGCGTGGTAGTGAGTTTATTCAGAAACAGAATGATGATAAATGTGCTAGGAAGCCCAATGTTGCGGCTGAACAGGTTCCTAAAGTCAAGTTTCGTTCTCTAAACTCAGAGGTCTCAATGGATGGATTGGATGTAGTGCTTCCGATTGATTCTGTTCGCCAGGTTGAAAACAGGTTAGCTAACACTCTTTATGGTTATTTTCTGGGGGATAGAATTGCGTATCCAGTAGTTGAACACTTTGTGAGAACAAATTGGAAGAAACATGGTCTTCAGAAAACTATGATGAATTCGAATGGGTTCTTTTTCTTCAAGTTTGAAGACAGAAAAGGTATGGATGTCGTTCTTGAAGGGGGTCCCTGGATGATTCGTAACAAACCTATGTTTCTCAACATTTGGTCCCCTACAAACACTCTTAAAAAAGAAGAAGTTAAAAAGGTTGCAGTTTGGGTTAAATTGCATGATGTCCCACTAGTGGCATATTCTGATGATGGTTTAAGCATGCTGGCTTCAAAAATTGGGAATCCTGTGCAGCTTGATTCGTATACTATTGATATGTGTAATGAGGCTTGGGGAAGGAGCAGTTATGCTAGGGCTCTCATTGAAATATCGGCTGATCAGGATTTGAAAGAGACTCTTACCATGGCTATTCCTGAATTGGATGGGAGTAAATATGTTACTGAGACTATTAGGGTGGAGTATGAATGGGAACCCCCGAGATGTGTCCGTTGCTGTGTTTTTGGCCATGTTTATGAGGAGTGTCCTAAGGGCGTTCGATTGACAGTGAAACCTCCTACAAACAATCAGAAAGTAGATGAGGATGGTTATATGGAAGTCAAGACAAAGAAGAATGTAAAGAAGAGTGGTTTTCAAGTTAACAATCAAAAGCCCAAGTTTGAATATAGACCCGTGGATAAGAAGAAAAAGGCAGTGACTAGCTCGTCCAAGGTTCAAACACATAATTCTTTTAGTGCTCTTGGGTTTGTTGGGGGGGGACGGGGGTTCTTTCCAAGGGAGATCTAAAGGGGATCGTGAGCTAAATGCGGAGTCTGACGATGATGAGGTAGAGAATGTATATGATGAAACGAAGGAGTTTATGACATCGGGTACACATCCTACGTCTTCCAGTACAGGGGCAAGCACCTCTCACATAAAGGTGTCCAATGGATAGCTGGTTTCTGGCTCATGCTAAGGGGCTGCCGGTTGGTAGCAATTTCATTTTTGATGATGGTGGTTGACGTCGTTTGTTTGTTTTTTTAGTTTGTCTACTAGTTAGTCATTATCATGATTGTAGTAGGCTAGATTGAGTTGTTAACTTGTTTTGTTTGGTTTTTGTTTACATATATGGGGCATGTCCTGTATATGAACTAGTGGGGAACTCATCCTCACTACTTGTTCTTATTTGGCGGTTGTCTATAATAGAATCACCGGGGTAACCCTTTACCCAAAAAAAAAAAGTACTACAAGACTTCACATCTTTACGCCTTAAAACGAGTTACGGACGAACCAAATAAGCGGACACCATTTATGGTCAAAATGAACGACGGACGACTACATAAGTGAATTGCCGATCCGGGGAGTTACTACGACGTTTAGACGATTTATCGACACGAAATATAAATATGCTATCTATAACAAATTTCGGATGTTTATAAACTTATAAAAACTAGTATGTTTTTATTTACTAACAAGTATACTTAGTAAATTTTTATAAAAAGGTTTTTATAAAAATAAATGGGCTTATTATACTAGTGGGCTATTTTTATAACAAATGGGCTTATTATACTTAATGGGCTATTTTTCTACAAATGGGCTTATTATACTTAATGGGCTATTTTTCTACAAATGGGCTTACTTTTCTTAATGGGCTTAACATAAATTCATGGGCTAAGCCCAAACACCAAACACATGGGCCAAAGCCCAACACTATTCAAGGCCAACACTATACAAACCCAACACTATTTAAGCCCAACACTATACAAGCCCAACACTATTTAAGCCCAACACTATTCAAGCCCAACACTATACAAGCCCAACACTATATAAGCCCAACACTATTCAGGCCCAGCACTATTGAGGCCCAACACTATTTAGGCCCAGCACTATTTGAGGCCCAACACTATTGAGGCCCAACACTATTTAAGGCCCAACACTATTTAGGCCCAACACTATTTGGGGCCCAATAACTTGAAAACATGGGCTTGGCCCAATGATACCATTTTTGGGAACACAACTATACAATGGATACATATAAGACACGAAATTCAGCGGACTAGATCCGACTATACAACTCACAAGATTCAAGATAACATTTATATATATATATTTGGTGGAAAATATATATAGAACATTTGAACAACTCATTCATCGAATACACAGTTAACGAACAGTAAAGACATACAAGTCTTACACATATTGAAAACACAAGACTTGTACTCAAGTTCTTTACAAAGACCGAAGTGTCTAACAGAAATAAGAACATTTGTAGGTCGCAACGCTATTCAGGACGACCGCACGTGAGATCTTATTTACATCTATTCACAGGACGCGATACTGTGAGTTCATGTCCCCTATTCATTTAAATGTTTTACAACTTTACAACTATCGGGGAAGATACATGTTCAACGTATGTTAAAGTTAGGGAATGAAACACCTTAGATCATGTGCGAATTAGGGTTATACATATAAGCACCATTAATCCAGTTTGGACCTAGGTACAAGTGGTTGGATCTAATGGGTTTTGGCGAGCCCCACTCTTGGTCATGGACCCATACAGAAGAGTGCGTTTGTGTCCCAGTCGATAGGAGTCGACATAAAATCGTCTAGGGTTGGATTGCTTCCTTTTTCGGCACACATATTAATGTCCTTGCAAAACATTAATGATCAACGATTTCATTGACGCTTTACATACTACAACTCACATTTTAAATACATCGTTTACAACTAAATTGCATGAATTCACCAACTTTTGTTGATGTTTTCCAAACTTAACATGTATTTCAGGGAATTAAAGGACCATGTCGGATTTCCTAGTCAAGATAACAAGTACCGGAACTCCATGCCATCTTTTGGAGGGTTTAACTATTATATTCCGCCTCTTTGAGGAAATATGATGGTTTAACCTTTAGTAGTTTATTTCATGTTAATTTATGAAACAATAACACTTTACTTTTATGTTAATGGTTTGTAACCGACACACTAAACTTATGTTGTAATCCTTTTGGAAACACTTATGTAATGGCAATGGCAATGGAGTATGTTTTATTCATATAGTTTGTTCATGTACATCGATATTTATGCAGTGAAAACCATATCGATCACACCTTGCGTTTCCGCTACGAGCGGGTGTGACAGATTGGTATCAGAGCATCGATTGTAGTGAACCAGGATATAAGCATGGTGGATACGCCGCTGGTACTTCCTATATATAAGTGCTTATATGGTATTACATATCGTAGCGTTGTTTAAATCATTTCAATTTAAACATATAACATTTTAAACAAATAACATACTTTTCACAATACATTGTTGTACAAACAACTTAACTTATACAAACTCATTTTACATGGTTATTCATTTAATCATGCATTATTCTCTTATTTATACATATCATCTAAACTTATTATTTTTCAAATGATTTACAAAGACAAAGCAAATTACAAGGTTCATGACTAAACATTTTTTTAAACAGAAGTCATGAATCTTATTTTCACAAAACCTATGTACTCGCCAGCATTTCTTTGCTGACCTCGTTTTCACATGTGTTTCAGGTATTGTTGAAAGATATCGATTGATAGGATGCATGCTCACATAGGACTGGACAAGGCCTTAGTGACTCAATAACAATGATAGACTATGTTTAAATTGTGTATTTAGATTTCCAGACGATGTAATTATTCAATGTTTAATAAAATGAAACACTTTTTGGTATCCATGGTTATGAAACATTAATTCTGTTACAACACTCCCCGACGTTTCCGCCACGTTTTGTATGTTACACGTGGTCGGGGTGTGACAGAAAAGATGGTATCAGAGCCAATGGTTATAGGGAATTAGGTTATTAGTAATGCTTTGACCTAGTCTATAACCTTCTTAGGACCCTAACGTGAGTCTACTTGCGTTTAGTCATAAAACAATACCGTCACCTATCCTTAGGCAACGACCACAACAAGAACATAAAATTCAAAACCGCTTTGAAAACTAATCATCTGTTCTAGGATGATTGATTACTAGGTTTTGAACCCTCTATTGTAAGGTTTTGAACCCTCTGTTATATGGTTTTGAACCCCTTTGAGTTTTCAAAATCTCGTCAAGGTTTTGGGTTTTAAATAATGTGAACACGTGCAAACTGGAAGGGTGAATGCCTGTATTCTGGGTTTTCTGTCTAGGCAAGCACTTCGTATATATCTCATCAGACGCGAGACCAGTTGTGCTTACCTGGGAATTCTTGGGATGAGTGTTCACTTATAGGCGAGCATGTCTTCGCGATACATTATTTTTGATCCATTTACTTTGGTTAGTCACTGTGTGTCGGTTGTTGCTTTGTAGTAACAAACAAATGACCACTATCCTTGCTTTCATCAGATTTGTTTCATCTCATTCTTTTCGTCTAATTCTCTCACTCGTTTCCTTTCATGTTTCCTCTTTTAGAATGCCTCCTCGACGCGAAAGCCAGATAGCAACTGCCGAATTGGCAGAAATCATTGCGCAGCAAATGGTTGCTCAATTCCCAAACCTCTTTGCTCAATGGAACCAAGCCAACAACAATAACAATGTTACATGCAAATACAAGGATTTTAACCAGGCTAAACCACTCAAGTTTAGTGGTTCTGAAGGAGCGACTGGGCTTCTTCAATGGTTCGAGAGCATTGAGAATACTTTCCGCCACGTGCAGTGTCCTGACAATCGCAAGGTCGATTTTTCTTCGAGTGTGTTTCAGAAGAGGGCTCTCACATGGTGGAACGGGGTTATGAGGGATCGTGGTGCAGAAGTTGCTCTAGCACAGACATGGGCTGAACTTAGGGCCCTTATGATGAGGGAATTCTGTCCTCGTCATGAGCAGCAAGCTTTGGAGAAGGAATTTGATGAGTTGAAGCAAGATAGTGGTGAGCACAGGGCGTATACGGATAAGTTTGAGGAGTTGAGTCTGCTTTGCCCGACAATGGTTACCCCACTCGACAAGGCTATCGAAAGGTACATCGACGGCCTACCTGACTCGGTACAAGACATCCTTACTGGTAGTAGCCCTACCACACTCCGTCAGGCGATCGAGTTAGCTGCGACATTGACTGAGTCACAGATTCGGAAGAATAAGTTACACAGAAAGGGTGACAAGGGTAAGAAGCAGGGGTCTGACAAGGAGGATAGCAAGAAATGTCAAAACAAGAAGGGTAAGGAAGGTGAGACGTCAAAGAAATCAAGAAAGCGAAAGGGTGTTCAGAACTTTGCCATTACAGCACAGACTGCTCAGAACCCGCGGAACCCACCAGCTCAGCCACAGCAAAGAAAGCATATGCCGGTACCGCACCTCATTGTGCACGCTGCAACGGTCATCACGCGGTACAACAAGCTTGCTGGCAATGCACGACGTGTGGTAAACTTGGGCATTTGGCCAATGTTTGTCGTTTGGGACAAAATCAGGCTGCTCAGGTTCAAGCTCCGGTTCAAGGGAATGCTGTGAGATTCCCACTGGGGTCATGTTTCAACTGCGGAGAGATTGGTCACTTCCGCCACAACTGTCCGAGACTGGTGAATGCAAATGCTAACACAAACCCAAATGCGAACGTCAACGTCAATGTGAATCCAGCACGTGGTCGAGTGTTTAACATCAATGAGGCACTCAATGATGAAGGAATGAACAATTAGCATTTTGTATTTCCTCTGGTTGTTATCTTGTAACATTTAAAGACAATGCGGTTGTTATATAAATAAAAATTTGTGGTTTTATTTTTTAACTAATGCAATTGTATGAATGTTTGATCCAACCTTATGATGTCAACACAAAGACAAAACTACTCGTGTGGTTCTGTCATTTTCACGATCACTTGTGACCTCCCCGGGAACCTTAAACGCTTGTTTCTTTTAAATCAAAAGCCCAAAGTTATTTACGAAAAGGATATGTTGCTTTTCTAGCACATGTCACTGAGGAGAAAGGCAAGAGCAAGAGTATTCAGGATATTCCGATTGTTCGGGATTATCCAGAGGTGTTTCCTGATGAACTGCCTGGTTTGCCTCCAGTTCGTCAAGTCGAGTTTCATTTTTGACCTTGTACCCAATGCCAACCCAATTGCGAAAGCACCTTATCATCTTGCACCGTTCGAGATGCAGGAATTATCAAAACGGCTTTCTGCACGAAGTATGGCCATTACGAGTTTATAGTCATGCCTTTTGGGTTGACAAATGCTCCAGCCATCTACATGGACTTAATAAATAGAGTCTGCAAGCCTTATTTGGATCAGTTCGTCATTGTTGTTATTGATGACATCTTGATCTATTCATGTCCCGAGCCGATAACGATCAACACCTTCATTGACACTGGAACCCTTAAAGAAGGAACAAACTTTTCGCTAAATCCTCCAAGAGGAAATTTTGGCTTAAAGAAGTTCAGTTTTTGGGTCATGTAGTCAACAAGCAGGGTATTCATATGGATCCATCCAAATTGCTGAAATTAAAGATTTGATTCCTTGTATGCTTTAAATACCCGTGTCCAAAGATAACGAATTTAAAGGTCAATTTAAACAATAATTCGAGTGTGCGATTATGCGATTATGTGATATGTGTTTATGTGTTCTCCTCTATGTTTTTGTGTGATACGATTTTCAAATCCTCATAGAATCTTTCATATCTTTATATGAGGGATTCATAGTAGGATATTTAAAAGGTACTACCTTAATCCTTATGGGCTTCTACGTGGTAGTTAAGACCCTTGGGTTATATTGTACCATTCCATGATTCGATGAGAGACCCTTGAGTGGTCTAGTTAAAGATTGATTCAAGATCTGGTTAAGAATGGCATGTGATGATACAGCTGAAAGGACCCTATGGTGTTCCAGTCACACTCATCACAGGTTTGTTCATTTGGTTTTACCCTACACGTTATAAAATAGACTGTGTAAACTGTGCAAGGAATTGTCTAATTATGGACGCGTACATAATTATGAAATTTAGTGCACAGAAACCCAGTAAGATTTATTATGTGTAAGAACCGATAACGACAACAATAACAAAATGAGAACGATGTAATGAAGGTATGGTGGACGCACCAATGACGCTTCATATACTTGTATATAAGTGTCCCTCTTACATTGCAAGCATAATGTTATTAAGGTTACTAGAAATTCAGAACCCTAACCAATGTTGTTCGATCTTTTCAACTTCATGCTTTCAAGCTCTCACAGGTTTCCTCTAATTAAATTTCGGGACGAAATTTCCTAAAGTAGGGGAGACTGTGACACCTGTGTCACTGGGACCATCAAAAAAATGCCAAACCAATGAAATTTTGTGTTTCATACTTGGGATTTGTAAAAATATGTGTATCATTTGCACATATCAAATTTTGTTCGATTTCAAGCTTTAAATCACTTTCTGGAAGGTTATACGCGATTTGATGCGTAAATATAACCAGTTTAATGCAACGAACACTCCGGAATAGTGAAATAGGCTTAACATACCTTAAATTACCTTTACATAACTTAGAAATAAGTTTCGAAGGCTTTGGTATGGCAAAATCAAGTTAAAATCGCTTACAGGGACTAAATATGACAAACTGCGAAAGTATGCCAATTTGAACTGTAATAGACATTCCGGAACATGACCATAAGTTAAACACACCTTAAATATCCTTTACATAGCTTATAAATAGGCTTTGAGGGGTTCGGTGTGCTAAAATATACTTTTGGTTCAGGGACTAAAAGTGTCAAAAAGCGCACAAGTTTGCACTTTCGCGCATATCTTACGTTCTGAATACATCCGGATGTCAAAAAATTTATGTAAGCACTAAAATATTTTATTTTAGTGTTTGGCATAAGAAAAATCCATTCGTCACGTCATTTGGACCGTTTTTACGTTCGTTACGACTTCCGTCGTAATTAACCGAACAACGCAACCGTACGGCCAAACGAACCGACATCCGAGATATTTTTGGGAACATATTAAGTTCCCTATAATTTAACTTCATTTTAGAGCTTTGAAATGGGGTTAACGGGCCTTAAACGTGTCGAAAATAGCTTAAACGGGCTGCAGGGACCAAAACTGTAATTCTGCCAAAATTGGTCCTTGCGCACCGCAACAAATATTTGTTACGGTGCGCAAGGGGTCTGCAGACCAGATGCAGTGTATTAAATAGCCTGTTTGCAGCTGTTATCCACTCCTTAATCCCTTGCCACATGTTGATCTCTTATGGTGAGTGGCCTTTTTGGGTACCATAAGGTTCCGACACATGTACGGATGAGATTAAGGCACGTATTTCGACAAACGATCCTAATGGTGGACCATTCACTATAAATACCCCTTGCCATCCAACCTCTAAACTCACTAGAATCTGATCTCAAATGCTCTAAGTTGAAACCTTTGTTTCATACCTGAGCTATTTTGATCTAGATTAGCATTCGGGGACCCTTCGTAAGTATTCTTTCGTTCTTTTATTGCTTTTCGAGTCCGAAAGTCAAACTTTGTTTGACTTTCAGCGTTGACCAGTTATGGTCAATGCGAAGTTCGTTTGAACTTCGCAACGTGATTGTAATCACGATGGTTATAGTCCCTTGGGACTATGCCTACTGATTACCACGTTGTCTAGGGTCGTAGGGTAAGCGATCTAATAAATCGCTTATACCTTCGAACCCGACCCATTTGGTCGATCATTAGGATTCGACCAAGCACATTAGGTGACCATAGTATATAGGGAATAACCTTCCGAGGTTATATCTTATGGTCACATTGTTTAAGTAGTTGTATGATAGGTAGTTTATGTGCCTTAGGTAAATTACCAAAATACCCTTTTCATGTATAATTGGTAATTAAGCTTATGTAACCTAAACTTTTGTACATAACTGATTATACAACATGATTAAACACGTTTAGGCATATAATACTTGTCATAGGACTAGTTAGACGTCTCGAACGCGCTTTGCGCGCACGACGCATTAAAGTAGCGTATGTTACCTTAATGGGTCGCGATGGGTCGAAAGCACTTAGGTTAGTCTCAATGTAGTATGTAGGCCTTGTTAAACCATATCATATGAGTTCCAATACTCATTTGGTTTACCAAGCCTCATCCTATCCGATCTCCCGATTTAAGTCCGGTTTATTTATATAGTTTTAGATTGCCGACTGATTCCGTGCTCCCTCTAGCTTTGTTTGGTCGTTGTTCAAGACCTCTAAGCATTCTCAGGCGAGTACATTATTCCCCTCTTTTACTGTTTTTCAACTGTTTTGGGGTGACTCATATGTGCTAAATGTCTTAACAATGATTTCAAGAACGATTACAATGGTTTCAAAAACAATTACAATGTGGTTTCAAGAACGATAACAATGGTTTAAAGAACGATTACAATGGTTTCAAAAACAATTACAATGGTTTCAAGAACGATTTCAATAAAGTGAACAAACTTGTTGGTTGTAGTTACATAACCAATGACATTCATTAGCAATGATCAAGCCGATCAGTATTAGGTTATGGTACCATAGGATCTGACAAATCCCGTTGTTCTCTATACCGATGGTTATGTGTGGGTATTTTGGGTAACGACTGAATCTGTAATTATTAATTTACCCTTTGGTAAGGGTTTGTTAAGAACGAGAACGAGTTGGAACGATGAACGAGTAAAGAAGGTTTGAATGTTATTAGAAAATCGACCATAAAGTAGTTTCACAATTAAAACAAGAACGATTTGAACGATTAAAACAACAAGAACGATTTGAACGATTTCACAAAATGTTTTAACGATTGGGTAAACATTTGGACATGATTTACATTTGATCATGCATTTCCACGAAACATAGTATTGATTTAAACCAAGTTTTACTTCAATACTTTGTTTTGTTCGTTTCACCTATGGTTTAGTTGATGCATTTCACTAGCCATACATATCATTTTGGTTACACATTACATGGTTTACATTTGACACAAACACTTTTGACATTGGTTATACATAACATGATTTACATCTTAACATGAACATTTTGACATATTATTCCAATACATTTCGCAGTTGGTTTACACATAGACATCTTACATTGTTGGTTTGGTTTGAGTAAGTGATTTAAGTAACGAGGCGTGTGTAATATGATATAAGCATGGTGGATACGCCGCTGGTACTTCCTATATATAAGTGCTTATATGGTATTACATATCGTAGCGTTGTTTAAATCATTTCAATTTAAACATATAACATTTTATACAAATAACATACTTTTCACAATACATTGTTGTACAAACAACTTAACTTATACAAACTCATTTTACATGGTTATTCATTTAATCATGCATTATTCTCTTATTTATACATATCATCTGAACTTATTATTTTTCAAATGATTTACAAAGACAAAGCAAATTACAAAGTTCATGACTAAACATTTTTTTAAACAGAAGTCATGAATCTTATTTTCACAAAACCTATGTACTCGCCAGCATTTCTTTGCTGACCTCGTTTTCACATGTGTTTCAGGTATTGTTGAAAGATATCGATTGATAGGATGCATGCTCACATAGGACTGGACAAGGCCTTAGTGACTCAATAACAATGATAGACTATGTTTAAATTGTGTATTTAGATTTCCAGACGATGTAATTATTCAATGTTTAATAAAACGAAACACTTTTTGGTATCCATGGTTATGAAACATTAATTCTGTTACAACACTCCCCGACGTTTCCGCCACGTTTTGTATGTTACACGTGGTCGGGGTGTGACAAGTAGCACTCGTTTTCTTCGTCGAGAACAATCTGTTATTTCGTTCTTGCCAAATAAAGTAAGCTGACGCCGCCACCACTAACTTACCAATGATGTGAGATGCCTGTTTTAACTCCGCGTGATGCATTAGATATTCCATAATATCATCCCACTTTTTCCCTATATTTTGCATACCCGCCTTCTCCCGAACTCCATACCATATTTGAGATGCGAATCCGCACTCAAAAAATAGATGATCATGAGAGTCCCGTCCCGATGTACATAACGAACAACACAAAAGGTTATAATTAGCATTACCCGACGATCGCCATTTGCACATAATATCTTGAGTCTTTAGTTTCTTGCAGACTATGAGCCACATGAGAAAAGAGTGTCTAGGGATAGCCTGAGGAAACCACACAATACGCTCCCAAGCTACCTTATCTTGAATCTGCCGAATATCGTTCCACACTCCATAAGTGCTAAACTCCATGTTTTTACCATCTCTAGATCGCCAAATAGTCCTATCTTGCACATGAGGCTCTAATGTTACATTAGATAGTTGTTGCAAAATCGGAAATCTACTCACCCAAGTGTTCGGCCAAACCCACACGCCATTCTGATACATATCCGTAACCTTGACCCGTATATCAAATCCCGCATTAGCTATCATTCTTGGTGTAATAAAGAGATTCAAAGGACATACAGTATCCCATGTATCGAACCAAACTCGAGTATTATCTCCATTACCCAGCTTAATCCAAATGTGTTGGCGTATTATTGTTCTCAATTGAAGCATCTTCCGCCAACCCCACGTAACGTTATTCCTAACCGGCACATCCCAAAAGCTTCCATCCCGGATACGATACGAATGCACCCATTTAACCCATAAGGATTCCCTATGCGTCAAGAGACTCCAAATATTTTTGGGTAAAGGGTTACCCCGGTGATTCTATTAAAACAATCCCAAATAAGTACAAGTAGTGAGGATGAGTTCCACACTAGTTCATATACAGGACATGCCCCATATATGTAAGCCAAGCAAAAACAAAAACCACAATACCTATGACACCACATAACCTAGTCTACTACACATAATGGAAAACCTATCTAGTAGACAAGACAAAACAAAACAGAACTAGAGATCATCCTCCATCATCAAAAATAAAACTGCCACAGACCAGCAGCCCTTTGACACGAACCAACAACACTCTATCCATTGGAGAAGCTCGTGGACGAGGTGCTTGCCCCTGCCTTCGATATGAGCTACCATAAGCGCGTTATTCATGTCAGCGATTTTACGGATACCCAAACCACCTTCTTCCTTAGGCAAACACACACGACTCCACTTTACTATAGCCTTTCCCTTTATGTTATTACCTTGGGTCCAAAGGAATCTTCACATTCTATCTTCAAGCTCATGAATAATTATTTTTGGTAATATAAAGACGGAAGACCAATAAACATGCATAGATGATAATACCGATCTAATAAGCTGAAGTCGACCTGCAAAAGACAAGCTTTTTGCTTTCCAATCCGTGATTCGAGACTCCAAATTATCAACAAGCTTTTTACAATCAGAATAAGTCAATCTGGACGAGATGAGTGGAACACCAAGATACCTAACCGGAAGGATACCTTCATCAAACTGCATGATACTTCGGATTTGATCTTTAACATAATTCGGAACACCTCCAAAAAACACAGTGCTCTTCGTCATGCTAGGAACCAATCCCGACATATTCTTGAAAAGATTCAACGATTCTAGAATAACAGCAGCTGAAAGAGGATCACCACGAGCAAATAAGAATAAGTCATCTGCAAAACATAAGTTAATAAACCTTTGCTCCTCACATTTATGGTGAAATTTAAAATCAGCAGTATCATCAACTCACTTTTGAAGAATCAACGTAAGAACCTCCATTACCAACCTAAAAAGATAAGGAGACATAGGATCCCCCTGGCGTAAGCCCCGCTTCCCCTTAAAATAACCATGAAGATTCCCGTTAATGGACAGAGAAAACATAGTAGAAGTAACACACGCCATAACCCATTTGATCATCTTTTGGTGAAAACCAAAGCCATGTAAAATAGTTTCCAAGAAACCCCAATCAACAGTATCATATGCCTTCTGAATATCAACTTTAAAAGCACATCTCGGAGGGCCATGATTATGATGGTAGTTGTGCATTAATTCCTGGGTTAGGAGGATATTATCAGAAATCTTCCTACCCGGGATAAAAGCTGACTGATTAATATTAACAATATCTCCTAGGCCCTCTTTGATACGAGTAGTGATAATCTTGCTTATACACTTGTAAAGAGTGTTACAGCACGATATAGGCCTATAATCCGTTACTGAATCTGGAGTCGTCACCTTCGGAATAAGAGAAATTACCGTATGATTTAGCTGATTTAGAAGCTTGCCATTTTGAAAAAACTCTTGAATCGCTAAACAGACATCCTTTCCAATAACATCCCAAGCTTTTAAAAGAAAACAAAGGTATATCCATCCGGCCCTGGTGCCTTATTCCCTGCAATTGAGAACATAGCATCTTTTATTTCATCATCAGTCACTAAACGGATCATGTTATTCGCTTTCACCAAAGACAACTTATTCCGAAAGATATCCATATTTGGCCTACAAACAATCTGGCCCACACTCCCAGAAAATTTCGAATAATGGTTAACCAAAGCTAAAGCCGCTGCCCCCCCCCCCTTCGTGTAAGATTCCATCCGTATCACGAATTAAAAGAATTCGGCTTCTGTGATTCTTAGCTTTCACAACGTTATGGAAGTATTTGGTGTTCGAATCCCCAAGAGTTAACCAATCAACTTTCGATTTTTGTTGTAAAAACACAGCTTCATCATGAATTGCATCTTTATAATTTTTAAGAAGAAGACTATGCTTTGCTAAGACCTCCTCATTTGCCGGAACCTGATCCATAACGAGCTGACAGTCATCAAGATCCTTCCTCGCCTTCTTTACATTCTCATGCAGATTTCCTTGTTGAAAGAAGAGTTTTCGTAACGGGGTTTTAAGTAACTTAAGCTTCATAACAACTTGGTACATACGAGATCCTGTAATCTCTTTATTCCAGATCTGATTAATAGCTTCCAGAAATCCATGCTTTTCAGCTATTAAATTTACGAATTTAAACGATCTTGGTTTGTCTCTGGCAACACTCGGCAACTTCAAGATGCAAGGAGCATGGTCCGAAACTCGAAAAGGATGAAAATAAGCTCCAGCGTTCGGAAAATCAGCAACCAAATTTATATTGCACATAATTCGGTCCAATTTTTTAAAGATAATACCTCCTCTTTGCTGATTATTCGTCCATGTGTAATGTAAACCTGTGCTATTAACATCAAACACATCGATAGAATTAACACACTCTCCAAATTCACGAGTTCCAATGCAATAACTAGATGAACATGTACTCGAATCATCATGAAATAAGGAGGCATTGAAGTCCCCCATAATTACCCACGGTTTGTCTTTCATAATAGAGCTATGAGCACACAAATTGTTCCATAAATCCCTTCTATTTCTATAATTGTTATCCGCATAAACAAAGGTGCAAAATAAGGATTTCCTATCGAGTTTAAACATCACTTGTGTATGAATAACCTGATCAGTTTGTGAGAGAACCATAACATCAACCATATTCGGATCCCACCCAAGCATGATCCGAGTACCTTTTAAACAACAACTAGCATTCGAATTCCAAAGCCACGAGCTGAAAACTTTCTGACAGACCTTTGATACATTTGACATGTCAACATGAGTTTCCATGATAGCACACACCTGAACATGATTATCCACAACTACCTGACGAACCTCCTTCTGTTTGAGGGAGCGGTTCAACCCCCTGATGTTCCACGAAGCTACACTACCCATTAACACCTATTGAACCGGGTGTGCTTGCACCCTCAGAATTGGTTTCGATCTTGTTCTCCATATATTTTGGAATATCAGCTAGAAGATTATCAACATCAGTGTCATCGGTCATCACCTCATCCGTGTTATGGTTCTTTCCTTTTGATTGCACTTTTGCTCGTAAAACAGCTCCTCCCCCCGTTTCATCATCCATATTACTAGTATCCTCGCCTAACACGTCAAAAGGATTAGAAGTTTCAATTTTTTTCGGGTTCGGGCCTTCATTACCCTGATTCGACTTAGGTTTTACCACCGGCCTATACGTAAACTTATGCTTCTGGTTCTTTACATTCACACCTTGAGTATTCGATTTTTTTGTTTTCAAGACATTCTCCTGAAAGTTATCATTGTGTTTGCTATTAACATCATTCCTAACCTGAACAGGTTTCTTTGGACATGAATTATCATTATGGCCGAACACACAACACAAAGAGCATCTCATAGGTTCCCAATCATAATCAACTTTTACCTCCACTTTTGCATGACCATTCCCATCCAAGTTTGGAATAGCAACCGTAATACTTTTCTTCAATTCCTTATCCGCATGTATTTCAACCATGGCTCTTGCAAAACTGATCCTCCCCCATGATTCAGTACACATAGTCGCCGTGTAAGAATCCAACATTTTTGGTATGCCAATCTTCGATGCCAACAAGCTTAGCCCATCCTCGGTAAAAGCAGTCAAAGGTATATCATGCATTTTAATCCAGACTGGAACCGTTTTAATATCCTGTTTTTCCACCATCACATTCGGAGACCATTCATTCAAAATGATCGGAACATTTCTGATAGTCCACGGCCCGTCTTCCAAAAGCTTAGCCATCCCCTCTTTCGTTTTAAATTTAAAGAAAAAGAACCCCTTCGCGTTCATCATAAGTCTTGAGAGACTATACTTCACCCAATTACTTTTAACAAAGTAATCAACAACCGGAAAGGCTAGACGTTTCCCCAAAAAATACCCATACAACGTATTTTCATATCTATTATGCACCTGTTTTACTGACGAGATAGGAATGACGACATCAACTCCATCAACAGTTTCATTCGACTCCATTGCCCTGAAGTTTACTTTCACTGGCTCCTTCGTAGACTTAACAGCATTTGCAAACGACATTGGTTTCTCATCTATGTTCGTTTTTTCTTCAGTTCTAGACGAGGTTCCAATATCAGTATCTACGTGCATCTTCTCCAAGTTCTGTGAGTCAAAAAACGATACATTCTCATAACCATCTTGAGGCCGAAACTCAGCCAAATTAGTCACCGTAGCAGGTTTAGCCAATGGGTAATCCACCGGCTTAGATATCTTCGTCAAACCATCCAGAATCGATGCATCAGAAGTTGAATACATCCCCCTTCTTGGAAGCTTCAGGTTGCCGTCAATGTTCGTAACTCTAAGCCCTATTCCTCTTTTTGATGACAAATCCCCAGACTCTTTCCCGGAACCATCACTATTCTTCCCCATGCAGTCAACCACACGTAAAAACCAGCAAGTCGGACTCTCTCCAAGAAAACGAAAATACCAGAAAATCAGACGACCATGCACCAACCCTAATCTAGCACTATACCCAATGCAACTACACTAATCAAAATAGGGATTCAGGTTTGTCAAGAACGATAACCCTAATCACAATTTCAATAATGTCGAAACATTTAGGAATAGGTAGGCGAGGAAACAGAAAAAGAAACTAAACCCTAGATTAAACCAATCACTATTGCTAACAAGTTCGAATCAGATGTGTTGATTGAATCAACAATCTAATAAATCAGACTGTTATACAACGTTCATGGAAAAATCGAAGGTTTCGAACATGACCCGTTTGGTCGATCATTAGGATCCGACCAAACATGTTTAGTGACCATAGTTGTTTAGGGAATAACCTTCCGAGGTTATACCTTATGGTCACCTAGTTTAAGTAGTTGTATGATAGGTAGTTTATATGCCATAGGTAAATTACCAAAATACCCTTTTCAGGTGTAATTGGTAATTTAGCATATGTAACCTAAACTTTTGTCATTTAACTGATTATGTAACATAATTAAGTATGTTAGGGCATATAATACTTGTCATAGGACTAGTTAGGCGGTCTGAATGCGTTATACGTGAACGACGCGTTAAAGTAGCATAAGCTACCTAAACGGGTCGTGATGGGTCGTAAGCACTTAGGCTAGGTTTCATTTTAGTATGTAGGCCTTGTTAAACCATATCATATGAGATCCCATACTCATTTGGTTTACGACACCTCATCCTATCCGATCTTCCGATTTTGGTCCGGATTATTAATGTAGATACCTATATTAGGTGCCGTTTGATTTTGTGCTCCCTCTAGCTTTGCTTGGTTGTTGTTCAAGACTTCTAAGCAATCTCAAGTGAGTACATAGTCCCCTCTTTTACTGCTTTCAAACTGTTTTGGGGTGAAGCATGTGTACCAATCTGTTATTTTCATGTTTTCAAAAGTATAATTGATTATACATATTTGTACTTATCTTTTTTTTTTTTGGGTAAAGGGTTTATTTGTACTTATCTTTTTACAAACTGAATGATTATTTATGACTTAAACTCTAATTTTTCAAAGATTATAAAATAAATGTTTGGAATAGTACTTATTTTGTTCACCAGACCGGTTGGTAGTATGATATAGCGCTATAGGATTTGACACCCCATTGCTGTTGTCATGGAATGTCTGAAACCAATTTGTTTCTCCATCCAAATAGGGATTGCCTTTGTGGTATTCCTATAGTCTCAAAGGTGTATTTTGATGCACTAGGTCTGAATGAATTCTTAAGTCACATTATTTTTGTATATTAAGTTATACTCCCAAAAGTATAGTTTGATATGCTCTCATATGTGATATTGTACAAAACCAACATGTATTTTGTTAATCATTAAAACATAGTTTGATATGTTCTTTTCAAAATCCAAAGCATAGTTTGAATATGTTATTTTGATAACCAAAACATAGTTTAATATGTTATTTATCAATCCAAAGTATACTTTTGATATACTACTGAAAATTTATTTACTTTAACAACTAAAGTGTATTTAATATACTATTTACTTAACGACTGGTTTTTGGTTAGTGTTTAGATAACGGGACGGGTGTAATGTGATGAAAACATGGTAGATACGCCGCTGATACTTCTTATATATAAGTGTTTTCATCGCATTGCATACCGTGGCGTTATTTAGTACACTTGGGTTAACGGTTTTGGAACTGAAATATATTTTAATATATTATTTATTCGACTTTTTAAAACCAAAGTATATTTTTATATATATTATGAACCTTTTTATCAAAATATTGTTTTTCAAACAATATATTTTTATAACAAACTTATTCTACTTACTTATTAAATTTCCTATGTATTATTATTTTATATCATATGATTTCTTATAAATGATTTATAAAAAAAAAAAAACCATTTACAAGGATCATGACTACTTTTATTAAAACTTTTTCTTTAAACTCATAAATCATGAATCCTAATTACAATAAAACCTACGTATCTCACAGGCATTTTTATGCTGACGTACCTATTTTTACACATGTTTCAGGTGCTGCTTTGTGATGATTGATGATATATGCTACACATAGGATGGACTCATGCCTTAGCGACTTTAAAACTTGAAAGATAATAGTTATACTTATTTGATTGTATTAAAACAATGAGTTCATTTAATTCAATAAAGCGAAATTAATTATTCCATGGTTGTGAAACAATGATTCTGTTACAACACTCCCCGACGTTTCCGCCACGTTTTGTTGTTTTACGTGGTCGGGGTGTGACAGAAAAGTTGGTATCAGAGCCAATGGTTATAGGGAATTAGGTTATTAGTGATGCTTTGACCTAGACTATAACCTTCCTAGGACCCTAACACAAGTTACCTTGTGTTTAGCTTTAAAACAATACCGTCACTTATCCTTAGGTGACAACCACAATAAGAGCACAAATTTTGAATCCACTTTGAAAACTAATCATCTGTTCTAGGATGATTGATTACTAGGTTTTGAACCTTCAAAGTTTTCAAAATCTCGTCAAAGTTTGGTCTAAATAATGTGAACACGTGCAAACTGGAAGGGTGGGTGCCTGTACCCTGGGTCTTCTGTCTAAGGCTAGAGTGTTCGTACAAATCCGCAGTATCGGACCAGTTACTCTTACCTGGGAACTCTTGGGGTGAGTGACCACTTATAGGCAAGCATGTCTTCGCGATACATTATATTGACCCTTTTACTTTGATTAGTCACCGTCTCATTTGTTTGCCTTAGGTAACAAACAAATGATCGCAATTTTATACATTGTTATTCTGTTTTTCATTTTCCTTGCTGCTGCTCAACCTCTTGCAAGGAAACCTAATGCCGGTATGTGCTTATGTGCAACAAATGTAATGCACCTCACT
Organism: Helianthus tuberosus; assembly: GCA_030545235.1. Taxonomy (NCBI): domain Eukaryota; kingdom Viridiplantae; phylum Streptophyta; class Magnoliopsida; order Asterales; family Asteraceae; genus Helianthus; species Helianthus tuberosus. The sequence goes on along the minus strand of CM060426.1, from coordinate 42,158,216 downwards.
AAGCTTACCTGCAGTGTCGACTGTGTGCATCACGTGGACGACTTGGTCACCTGACAAATGCTTGTCAATTCAACCCAAACCAAGGTGGTCTAAACCAACCCTAAGTCAACCCTGCTCGTATGATCGACTTAACATACGTAGTACCCAACCTTCAAACTATGCTTCATATGTCGCTTGGCATATCTAGCACCTCAACCTCATGAACTTTCTACCTTGTGTATCTGTCACACCCCGACCACGTAGAACATACGAAACGTGGCGGAAACATCGGGGAGTGTTGTAACAGAATTAATTGTGTCAAATCCATGGCAATTGAAGTTTCGTTTTATTGATTAAAAGTGTTACAATGTCTTAACAAACAAGGAAATACAACATAATTAACTAGTCTTGTATCTTTTATTGTCACTAAAGCCCATGTCCGCCTAAGTGTATCTTGATTAATCCTATGCTTCATTTCCTGAAACACATGTGAAAATAGGTACATCAGCATAAAAATGCCGGCGAGTACATAGGTTTTGTGAAAATAAGATTCATGACTTCTGTTTAAGAAAATGTTTAGTCATGAACCTTGTAATTTGCTTTGTCTTTGTAAATCATTTGAAAAACAATAAGTTCAGATGATACATATAAATAAGTGAATAATGCATGGTTAAATGAATAGCCATGTAAAAATGAGTTTGTATAAGTTAAGTTGTTTGTAAATCAATGTCTTGTGAAAAATATGTTATTTGCATAAAATGTTCTATGTCTCAAACTGAAATGATTCAAATAACGCTACGACATGTAATACCATACAAACACTTATATATAGGAAGTACCAGCGGCGTATCCACCATGCTTGTATCATATTACACCCGCATCGTTACTTAATCACTTAATCAAACCAAACCAACAATGTAAATTGTCCATGTATAAATGAATTTGTCAAATGTATTGAATAATATGTCAAAATGCATGATCAATGTAAATCATGTAATGTGTAACCTAAATGATATGTATGGCTAGTGAAAACGCATCAACTAAACCATAGGTGAAATGCACAAAAACAAGGTATTGAAGTAAAACTGTGTTTAAATCAACGTTATGTTTTGTGTAAATGCATGATTAATGTCAATCATGTTAAAATGTCTATGTCTAATGTCTATGTCAAAATGTCCTGTATGGCTAGCGAAATGTGTCAACTAAACCATATGCACAAGAACATAGTATTGAAGTAAAACGTAGTTTAAATCAACATTATGTCTTGTGAAAATGCATGATCAAGGTCAATCATGTTAAAATGTCTATATGCATGCTATACTGAATATGTACATTTATGTGGTGTTGTTCCAATGCATACATCCAAGCCTTGCGACTGTGGTGATAAACCCTTTAAACAAATTAAAGGTTTATCTGTCTTAAATATCATCGAATTCGGTCATTCCTTTCATCCCCTTTCCCTGGGACGTCCGGAACGGGAGTTGTCAATTCCTATGGTACCACTACCTACTAACGAACGGCGTAGCTAATGTTAATGAATGTATTGTCCCATTTAACAAACCAAATGTCATACCAAAATGTAAGCATGTGAAGAAATGAAAATGTACTAAGTATGCAACAATGAACATACATAGCATGTGACGTGATGTGATGTAAAACAATGTACTAAGTATGAACTAAATGAACATACATAGCATAAAATGTCATGTAAAACGATGTACTAAGTATGCACGCTATATACATACATAGCATAAAATGTCATGTAAAACGATGTACTAAGTATGCACGCTATATACATACATAGCATAAAATGTCATGAAATCATGTACTATAATGTACTAACGAACATAGCAGGTGTATGATGTGAAAACAGGAAAGCATGAAAGTAACAAGTAGGCACATGTGTTTCACCCCAAAACAGTTTGGAAAACAGTAAAAGAGGGGTCTATGTACTCACTTGAGATTGCTCAGTAGTCCTTGAGTAACAACCAAACAAAGCTAGAGATCACGGAAATCAAACGGCACCTAAAATAGGTAACTATGTTAATTAACCGGACCTAAATCGGAAGATTGGGTAGCATTAGGGTTTGTAAACCAAATGAGTGTAGGAACTCATATGATATGGTTTAACAAAGCCTACATACTAAATGAAACTTAACCTAAGTGTCTACGACCCATTACGACCCGTTTAGGTAGCTTATGCTACTTTAACGCGTCGTTCGCGTGAAACGCGTTCGGACCGCCTAACTAGTCCTATGACAAGTGTTATATGCCTAAACAAGTTACATAATCAGTTATGTGGCAAAAGTTTAGGTTACATATGCTAAATTACCAATTATGCATGAAAAGGGTATTCTGGTAATTTACCTAAGGCATATAAACTACCTATCATACAACTACTTAAACGATGTGACCATAGGGTATAACCTCGGAAGGTTATTCCCTACCTACTATGGTCACCTAATGTATTTGGTCGGATCCTAATGATCGACCAAATGGGTCGAGTTCGAAGGTATAGGCGATTTATTAGATCGCCTACCCTACGACTCTAGACAACGTGGTAATCAGTGGGCATAGTCCCAAAGGACTATGACCAACGTGATTACACTCACGTTGCGAAGTTCAAACGAACTTCGCATTGACCATTACTGGTCAACGCTGAAAGTCAAACAAAGTTTGACTTTCTGACTCGAAAAGCAGTAAAAATAAGGAAAAGAACGAAAGAATACTAACCCAGGGTCCCCGAATGCTAATCCCGACTCAAGAACTCAGGTATGAAACAATGGTTTCAACTTAGAGCTCTCAAAATCAGAATTCTAGTGAGAAATGCAATGGGGGTGGATGGGTATATATAGTTTTCGGGTAACCGTTAGGATCGTTTCTTGGAAAAGGGGAAACGATCAAGGCCGTACACTTGTCAGAACCTTATGGTGCCTAAAAGTGATCCTTATCTTCATGACTAAGCAATTAGGAACTTGTGGTTGTGGGTTAAACTGCTGCAAACAGGCTGTTTGGTACTCTGCATCTGGTCTGCAGACCCCTAGCGCACCGCTACGCTTAAAGTGTAGCGCACCGCTAGGCACTATTTCGGCAGAATTACACTTTTGGTCCCTGAACTGTATTTAGGCCATTTTCGACACGTTTAAGGCCCGTTAACCCCATTTCAAAGCTCTAAAATGAAGTTAAAGTATAGGGAACTTAAAATATGTTCAAAAATATGATGGATGTCGGTTCGTTTGGCCGTACGAACGCGATGTTCGGTTAATTACGACGGAATGCGCATAAGCGCGAAAAACGAACCAAATGACGTGACGAATGGATTTTTCTTAAGGCGAACACTAAAACATAATGTAGTCATGCTTACATAAATTTTTGGATGTCCGGATGTATTCAGAACGTAAGTTATGCGCGAAAATGCAAACTTGTGCACTTTTTGACACTTTTAGTCCCTGAATGACCCAAAAGTTTATTTTAGCACACCGAACCCCTCAAAGCCTATTTCTAAGCTATATAAAGGATATTTAAGGTGTGTTTAACTTATGGTCATGTTCCGGGATGTCTGTTACAGTTCAAATTGGCATACTTTCGCAGTTTGTCAACTTTAGTCCCTGTAAGCGATTTAACTTGATTTTGCCATACCAAAGCCTTCAAAACTTATTTCTAAGTTATGTAAAGGTTATTTAAGGTATGTTAAGCCAATGTCACTATTCCGGAGTGTTTGTTGCATTAAACTGGTTATATTTACGCATCGGTGCGCGTATAACCTTCCAGAAAGTGATTTAGAGTTTGAAATTGAACAAGAATTGATATGTGCAAATGATACACATATTTTTTTACAAATACCAAGTATGAAATACAATATTTCATTGCTTTGGTATTTGTTTGATGGCCGTGAAGGCACAGGTGTTACAGTCTCCCCTACTTTAGGAAATTTCGTCCCGAAATTTATTTAGAGGAAACTTGTGAGAGCTTGAAAGTATGAAGTTGAAAAGATCGAACAACATTGGTTAGGGTTCTTGAACTTTTAGTAACCTTAATAACATCATGACTGCAATGTAAGAGGGATACTTATATACAAGTATATGAAGCATCATTGGTGCGTCCACCGTACCTCCATTACATCGTTCTCATTTCGTTATTGTTGTCACTATCGGTTCTTACACATAATAAACCTTGCTGGTTTTCTATGCACTAAATTTCATAATTATGTAGGCCTCCATAATTAGACAATTCCTTGCACAGTTCACACAGTCTATTTTATAATGCGTAGGGTAAAACCAAATGAACAATCCTGTGATGAGTGTGACTAGACCGCCATAGAGTCCCGTAGACTAGATCAATAAATGATCTAAATAGACTATCAAGGAGTCTGTCCAGCTACATCACTAGATGTCATTCTTTAACCAAATTGTGAATCAATCCTTTAGACTAGACCACTAAAAAGGGTCTGGAGTGGTACTATATAAATCCAAGGGTCTTAACTATTACATAGAAGCCCATTAAGGATTTAAGGTAGTACCTTTGAATATCCTGCTACGAATCTCTCATATGAAGATATGAAAGATCCTGCGAGGATTTGGATAACGAATATCCAGAGTATTAAAAACACAAAAATGCATGAAAGAAAACATAAGATGAATAAACACATAGTCACATAACCACAAAATTGCTAACTAGAAGTTTGCTCTGCTAACAGAGTACATGTATTTAAAGCACACTAGGAATCCATCTTGTGGATTTCATTTGGTACTTTAAACATTTTCGAGAATCCAACTATAAAGATAGAAAGATTCAAAAAGAAAATTCGATTTCGATTACTAGAACTCGAAATGTTCGAATTAAGGTACATAAAGAATCCAATTAAGGACTCTGATTTGAATCATGATCATCCACAAGGGTCTAATTATGGAGATAAAAAGATCCCATATGGATTGTAGAAGTTGAAGATGCTTTGAATTCTTGCACGGGATGTGCTTAAGTCCAAACATGAAGTAAAATGCTTATGAGGTTGAGATGCTAGATATGTCAAGGCGACATATGAAGCAGAATTTGAAGGTTAAGTAAATGTACGAGAAAGATATTTTTGAAAACTGTGCATGGGGTTCTTTTAAGAAAAATATGTTTAGTGTTTTTGAAACCTTATATATAATATTTTGAAATCATAAAGTAGGTGTACTAGGTAAGTATATTTATAAAAAATGTTTTAAAATCATGCGAGATGAATTTTGAAATTATGTATAAGGTTTTTGAAAAAATTAAATGATGATTTTCGAAATCATGCACTTGATAAGAAAATGTATTGTGTTAATATTGTCTTCAGACTATATGAAATATTTTGAAATTTGAAAGGTTGGTTTTGATAACATGGCCAATGTTTTTGAAATAACATAGACAATGTATCTTGAAAAATTGTTTTCAAACTATATGAAATGTTTTGAGATCATGACGATTGTTTTGAAATACTGGTACTGTGTATGTTGAAAAATCAAAATGTAATGGGTATGAGATTTGAAAATATCCTTAGTTATCCAACCAAGGATTCAAAGGTACTGATGTGCAAAAAGCATGATTACTCATAGTTTCACTTTATTTCATGTACTTCGTTTCTTAGAATGAAACGAGTACTTAGAACTTTCGAGGAAATTATGAGCGATTTCTTGTAAGAGAGAATCACAAGAGTAGTTCGTAAGGAACATAGTTCCTTAATGTAGGTAACATAGGAAAAGTCATACACACATGTAACTATACTTGTATATCAGAATTGCGAACAACAACTTTTATTTATGAACAAGACATATTGTTTCACAATACACGAGAACAAAAGAAACAAAGGCATAAGACAGTAACATCCTTTGTTCAGCCGAATGCTCATCCAAGGGTTGGATTTGCATTAGCAAGCTTTGGGCAGTTGTTCCTGAAATGGCTCGTATCTCCACAGTTGTAGCAAGTACCACGTGGGAAACGAGCTTGAGTAGGGTTGACTTGGGGTTGGGTAGCAGCAAGGTTTGTAGCAGCTTTGTGTTGGGCAACAAAGCGGCATGTGTTAATCAAATGTCCCCACCGTCCACAGTAGGTACATTGGGAGCAGGGTATGAGGTTTGAATGATGACGGTTGCATCGCTTGCACCATGGGGCAGTTCCCAAGTACGGCTTCCTAGCTGGTGGCATCGCTACCTGGCTAGGTCCCGCTTGATTAGATGTAACCTCTGCGAGTTTCCTTGAAGCCTTACGCTTCCTTGATGTTTGTGCAGGCTTGATTTCTGCTTCCATTGGTAGCTCTTGAGTGGCTTCATTGTCGAGACGAGAGGCTTCATTTTTGAGACGAGCCATGGCAATGCCTAGATCCACAGACTTCAGTATCACCACGCCTATTTGCTGGGCAAATTTGGCTGTTTGCTCGGACATTTGACCAGTGCTGAGAGGAATAGACATTCTAGAAGAAAATGAAAAACAGAGAAAGAAACGAGTGAAAGGTTATTGGATAATCAATACAGAACGGTAACGAATGAAAATTGTGATCATTTGTTTGTTACCTAAGGCAAACAAATGAGATGACGACAAATCAAAGTAAATGGGTACATTGAGATGATGACAAATCAAAGTAAATGGGTACATTGAGATGATGACAAATCAAAGTAAATGGGTACATTGAGATGATGACAAATCAAAGTAAATGGGTCAAAAATAATGTATCGCGAAGACATGCTCGCCTATAAGTGAACACTCATCCCAAGAATTCCCAGGTAAGCACAACTGGTCTCGCGTCTGATGAGATGTATACGAAGTGCTTGCCTAGACAGAAAACCCAGAATACAGGCATTCACCCTTCCAGTTTGCACGTGTTCACATTATTTAAAACCCAAAACCTTGACGATGTTTTTGAAAACCCAACAGGGTTCAAAACCATATAACAGAGAGTTCAAAACCTAGTAATCAATCATCCTAGAACAGATGATTAGTTTTCAAAGCGGTTTTGAATTTTATGTTCTTGTTGTGATCGTCGCCTAAGGATAGGTGACGGTATTGTTTTATGACTAAACGCAAGTAAACTCGCGTTAGGGTCCTAAGAAGGTTATAGACTAGGTCAAAGTATTACTAATAACCTAATTCCCTATAACCATGAGCTCTGATACCATCTTTTCTGTCACACCCCGACCACGTAGAACATACGAAACGTGGCGGAAACATCGGGGAGTGTTGTAACAGAATTAATTGTGTCAAATCCATGGCAATTGAAGTTTCGTTTTATTGATTAAAAGTGTTACAATGTCTTAACAAACAAGGAAATACAACATAATTAACTAGTCTTGTATCTTTTATTGTCACTAAAGCCCATGTCCGCCTAAGTGTATCTTGATTAATCCTATGCTTCATTTCCTGAAACACATGTGAAAATAGGTACATCAGCATAAAAATGCCGGCGAGTACATAGGTTTTGTGAAAATAAGATTCATGACTTCTGTTTAAGAAAATGTTTAGTCATGAACCTTGTAATTTGCTTTGTCTTTGTAAATCATTTGAAAAACAATAAGTTCAGATGATACATATAAATAAGTGAATAATGCATGGTTAAATGAATAGCCATGTAAAAATGAGTTTGTATAAGTTAAGTTGTTTGTAAATCAATGTCTTGTGAAAAATATGTTATTTGCATAAAATGTTCTATGTCTCAAACTGAAATGATTCAAATAACGCTACGACATGTAATACCATACAAACACTTATATATAGGAAGTACCAGCGGCGTATCCACCATGCTTGTATCATATTACACCCGCATCGTTACTTAATCACTTAATCAAACCAAACCAACAATGTAAATTGTCCATGTATAAATGAATTTGTCAAATGTATTGAATAATATGTCAAAATGCATGATCAATGTAAATCATGTAATGTGTAACCTAAATGATATGTATGGCTAGTGAAAACGCATCAACTAAACCATAGGTGAAATGCACAAAAACAAGGTATTGAAGTAAAACTGTGTTTAAATCAACGTTATGTTTTGTGTAAATGCATGATTAATGTCAATCATGTTAAAATGTCTATGTCTAATGTCTATGTCAAAATGTCCTGTATGGCTAGCGAAATGTGTCAACTAAACCATATGCACAAGAACATAGTATTGAAGTAAAACGTAGTTTAAATCAACATTATGTCTTGTGAAAATGCATGATCAAGGTCAATCATGTTAAAATGTCTATATGCATGCTATACTGAATATGTACATTTATGTGGTGTTGTTCCAATGCATACATCCAAGCCTTGCGACTGTGGTGATAAACCCTTTAAACAAATTAAAGGTTTATCTGTCTTAAATATCATCGAATTCGGTCATTCCTTTCATCCCCTTTCCCTGGGACGTCCGGAACGGGAGTTGTCAATTCCTATGGTACCACTACCTACTAACGAACGGCGTAGCTAATGTTAATGAATGTATTGTCCCATTTAACAAACCAAATGTCATACCAAAATGTAAGCATGTGAAGAAATGAAAATGTACTAAGTATGCAACAATGAACATACATAGCATGTGACGTGATGTGATGTAAAACAATGTACTAAGTATGAACTAAATGAACATACATAGCATAAAATGTCATGTAAAACGATGTACTAAGTATGCACGCTATATACATACATAGCATAAAATGTCATGTAAAACGATGTACTAAGTATGCACGCTATATACATACATAGCATAAAATGTCATGAAATCATGTACTATAATGTACTAACGAACATAGCAGGTGTATGATGTGAAAACAGGAAAGCATGAAAGTAACAAGTAGGCACATGTGTTTCACCCCAAAACAGTTTGGAAAACAGTAAAAGAGGGGTCTATGTACTCACTTGAGATTGCTCAGTAGTCCTTGAGTAACAACCAAACAAAGCTAGAGATCACGGAAATCAAACGGCACCTAAAATAGGTAACTATGTTAATTAACCGGACCTAAATCGGAAGATTGGGTAGCATTAGGGTTTGTAAACCAAATGAGTGTAGGAACTCATATGATATGGTTTAACAAAGCCTACATACTAAATGAAACTTAACCTAAGTGTCTACGACCCATTACGACCCGTTTAGGTAGCTTATGCTACTTTAACGCGTCGTTCGCGTGAAACGCGTTCGGACCGCCTAACTAGTCCTATGACAAGTGTTATATGCCTAAACAAGTTACATAATCAGTTATGTGGCAAAAGTTTAGGTTACATATGCTAAATTACCAATTATGCATGAAAAGGGTATTCTGGTAATTTACCTAAGGCATATAAACTACCTATCATACAACTACTTAAACGATGTGACCATAGGGTATAACCTCGGAAGGTTATTCCCTACCTACTATGGTCACCTAATGTATTTGGTCGGATCCTAATGATCGACCAAATGGGTCGAGTTCGAAGGTATAGGCGATTTATTAGATCGCCTACCCTACGACTCTAGACAACGTGGTAATCAGTGGGCATAGTCCCAAAGGACTATGACCAACGTGATTACACTCACGTTGCGAAGTTCAAACGAACTTCGCATTGACCATTACTGGTCAACGCTGAAAGTCAAACAAAGTTTGACTTTCTGACTCGAAAAGCAGTAAAAATAAGGAAAAGAACGAAAGAATACTAACCCAGGGTCCCCGAATGCTAATCCCGACTCAAGAACTCAGGTATGAAACAATGGTTTCAACTTAGAGCTCTCAAAATCAGAATTCTAGTGAGAAATGCAATGGGGGTGGATGGGTATATATAGTTTTCGGGTAACCGTTAGGATCGTTTCTTGGAAAAGGGGAAACGATCAAGGCCGTACACTTGTCAGAACCTTATGGTGCCTAAAAGTGATCCTTATCTTCATGACTAAGCAATTAGGAACTTGTGGTTGTGGGTTAAACTGCTGCAAACAGGCTGTTTGGTACTCTGCATCTGGTCTGCAGACCCCTAGCGCACCGCTACGCTTAAAGTGTAGCGCACCGCTAGGCACTATTTCGGCAGAATTACACTTTTGGTCCCTGAACTGTATTTAGGCCATTTTCGACACGTTTAAGGCCCGTTAACCCCATTTCAAAGCTCTAAAATGAAGTTAAAGTATAGGGAACTTAAAATATGTTCAAAAATATGATGGATGTCGGTTCGTTTGGCCGTACGAACGCGATGTTCGGTTAATTACGACGGAATGCGCATAAGCGCGAAAAACGAACCAAATGACGTGACGAATGGATTTTTCTTAAGGCGAACACTAAAACATAATGTAGTCATGCTTACATAAATTTTTGGATGTCCGGATGTATTCAGAACGTAAGTTATGCGCGAAAATGCAAACTTGTGCACTTTTTGACACTTTTAGTCCCTGAATGACCCAAAAGTTTATTTTAGCACACCGAACCCCTCAAAGCCTATTTCTAAGCTATATAAAGGATATTTAAGGTGTGTTTAACTTATGGTCATGTTCCGGGATGTCTGTTACAGTTCAAATTGGCATACTTTCGCAGTTTGTCAACTTTAGTCCCTGTAAGCGATTTAACTTGATTTTGCCATACCAAAGCCTTCAAAACTTATTTCTAAGTTATGTAAAGGTTATTTAAGGTATGTTAAGCCAATGTCACTATTCCGGAGTGTTTGTTGCATTAAACTGGTTATATTTACGCATCGGTGCGCGTATAACCTTCCAGAAAGTGATTTAGAGTTTGAAATTGAACAAGAATTGATATGTGCAAATGATACACATATTTTTTTACAAATACCAAGTATGAAATACAATATTTCATTGCTTTGGTATTTGTTTGATGGCCGTGAAGGCACAGGTGTTACAGTCTCCCCTACTTTAGGAAATTTCGTCCCGAAATTTATTTAGAGGAAACTTGTGAGAGCTTGAAAGTATGAAGTTGAAAAGATCGAACAACATTGGTTAGGGTTCTTGAACTTTTAGTAACCTTAATAACATCATGACTGCAATGTAAGAGGGATACTTATATACAAGTATATGAAGCATCATTGGTGCGTCCACCGTACCTCCATTACATCGTTCTCATTTCGTTATTGTTGTCACTATCGGTTCTTACACATAATAAACCTTGCTGGTTTTCTATGCACTAAATTTCATAATTATGTAGGCCTCCATAATTAGACAATTCCTTGCACAGTTCACACAGTCTATTTTATAATGCGTAGGGTAAAACCAAATGAACAATCCTGTGATGAGTGTGACTAGACCGCCATAGAGTCCCGTAGACTAGATCAATAAATGATCTAAATAGACTATCAAGGAGTCTGTCCAGCTACATCACTAGATGTCATTCTTTAACCAAATTGTGAATCAATCCTTTAGACTAGACCACTAAAAAGGGTCTGGAGTGGTACTATATAAATCCAAGGGTCTTAACTATTACATAGAAGCCCATTAAGGATTTAAGGTAGTACCTTTGAATATCCTGCTACGAATCTCTCATATGAAGATATGAAAGATCCTGCGAGGATTTGGATAACGAATATCCAGAGTATTAAAAACACAAAAATGCATGAAAGAAAACATAAGATGAATAAACACATAGTCACATAACCACAAAATTGCTAACTAGAAGTTTGCTCTGCTAACAGAGTACATGTATTTAAAGCACACTAGGAATCCATCTTGTGGATTTCATTTGGTACTTTAAACATTTTCGAGAATCCAACTATAAAGATAGAAAGATTCAAAAAGAAAATTCGATTTCGATTACTAGAACTCGAAATGTTCGAATTAAGGTACATAAAGAATCCAATTAAGGACTCTGATTTGAATCATGATCATCCACAAGGGTCTAATTATGGAGATAAAAAGATCCCATATGGATTGTAGAAGTTGAAGATGCTTTGAATTCTTGCACGGGATGTGCTTAAGTCCAAACATGAAGTAAAATGCTTATGAGGTTGAGATGCTAGATATGTCAAGGCGACATATGAAGCAGAATTTGAAGGTTAAGTAAATGTACGAGAAAGATATTTTTGAAAACTGTGCATGGGGTTCTTTTAAGAAAAATATGTTTAGTGTTTTTGAAACCTTATATATAATATTTTGAAATCATAAAGTAGGTGTACTAGGTAAGTATATTTATAAAAAATGTTTTAAAATCATGCGAGATGAATTTTGAAATTATGTATAAGGTTTTTGAAAAAATTAAATGATGATTTTCGAAATCATGCACTTGATAAGAAAATGTATTGTGTTAATATTGTCTTCAGACTATATGAAATATTTTGAAATTTGAAAGGTTGGTTTTGATAACATGGCCAATGTTTTTGAAATAACATAGACAATGTATCTTGAAAAATTGTTTTCAAACTATATGAAATGTTTTGAGATCATGACGATTGTTTTGAAATACTGGTACTGTGTATGTTGAAAAATCAAAATGTAATGGGTATGAGATTTGAAAATATCCTTAGTTATCCAACCAAGGATTCAAAGGTACTGATGTGCAAAAAGCATGATTACTCATAGTTTCACTTTATTTCATGTACTTCGTTTCTTAGAATGAAACGAGTACTTAGAACTTTCGAGGAAATTATGAGCGATTTCTTGTAAGAGAGAATCACAAGAGTAGTTCGTAAGGAACATAGTTCCTTAATGTAGGTAACATAGGAAAAGTCATACACACATGTAACTATACTTGTATATCAGAATTGCGAACAACAACTTTTATTTATGAACAAGACATATTGTTTCACAATACACGAGAACAAAAGAAACAAAGGCATAAGACAGTAACATCCTTTGTTCAGCCGAATGCTCATCCAAGGGTTGGATTTGCATTAGCAAGCTTTGGGCAGTTGTTCCTGAAATGGCTCGTATCTCCACAGTTGTAGCAAGTACCACGTGGGAAACGAGCTTGAGTAGGGTTGACTTGGGGTTGGGTAGCAGCAAGGTTTGTAGCAGCTTTGTGTTGGGCAACAAAGCGGCATGTGTTAATCAAATGTCCCCACCGTCCACAGTAGGTACATTGGGAGCAGGGTATGAGGTTTGAATGATGACGGTTGCATCGCTTGCACCATGGGGCAGTTCCCAAGTACGGCTTCCTAGCTGGTGGCATCGCTACCTGGCTAGGTCCCGCTTGATTAGATGTAACCTCTGCGAGTTTCCTTGAAGCCTTACGCTTCCTTGATGTTTGTGCAGGCTTGATTTCTGCTTCCATTGGTAGCTCTTGAGTGGCTTCATTGTCGAGACGAGAGGCTTCATTTTTGAGACGAGCCATGGCAATGCCTAGATCCACAGACTTCAGTATCACCACGCCTATTTGCTGGGCAAATTTGGCTGTTTGCTCGGACATTTGACCAGTGCTGAGAGGAATAGACATTCTAGAAGAAAATGAAAAACAGAGAAAGAAACGAGTGAAAGGTTATTGGATAATCAATACAGAACGGTAACGAATGAAAATTGTGATCATTTGTTTGTTACCTAAGGCAAACAAATGAGATGACGACAAATCAAAGTAAATGGGTACATTGAGATGATGACAAATCAAAGTAAATGGGTACATTGAGATGATGACAAATCAAAGTAAATGGGTACATTGAGATGATGACAAATCAAAGTAAATGGGTCAAAAATAATGTATCGCGAAGACATGCTCGCCTATAAGTGAACACTCATCCCAAGAATTCCCAGGTAAGCACAACTGGTCTCGCGTCTGATGAGATGTATACGAAGTGCTTGCCTAGACAGAAAACCCAGAATACAGGCATTCACCCTTCCAGTTTGCACGTGTTCACATTATTTAAAACCCAAAACCTTGACGATGTTTTTGAAAACCCAACAGGGTTCAAAACCATATAACAGAGAGTTCAAAACCTAGTAATCAATCATCCTAGAACAGATGATTAGTTTTCAAAGCGGTTTTGAATTTTATGTTCTTGTTGTGATCGTCGCCTAAGGATAGGTGACGGTATTGTTTTATGACTAAACGCAAGTAAACTCGCGTTAGGGTCCTAAGAAGGTTATAGACTAGGTCAAAGTATTACTAATAACCTAATTCCCTATAACCATGAGCTCTGATACCATCTTTTCTGTCACACCCCGACCACGTAGAACATACGAAACGTGGCGGAAACATCGGGGAGTGTTGTAACAGAATTAATTGTGTCAAATCCATGGCAATTGAAGTTTCGTTTTATTGATTAAAAGTGTTACAATGTCTTAACAAACAAGGAAATACAACATAATTAACTAGTCTTGTATCTTTTATTGTCACTAAAGCCCATGTCCGCCTAAGTGTATCTTGATTAATCCTATGCTTCATTTCCTGAAACACATGTGAAAATAGGTACATCAGCATAAAAATGCCGGCGAGTACATAGGTTTTGTGAAAATAAGATTCATGACTTCTGTTTAAGAAAATGTTTAGTCATGAACCTTGTAATTTGCTTTGTCTTTGTAAATCATTTGAAAAACAATAAGTTCAGATGATACATATAAATAAGTGAATAATGCATGGTTAAATGAATAGCCATGTAAAAATGAGTTTGTATAAGTTAAGTTGTTTGTAAATCAATGTCTTGTGAAAAATATGTTATTTGCATAAAATGTTCTATGTCTCAAACTGAAATGATTCAAATAACGCTACGACATGTAATACCATACAAACACTTATATATAGGAAGTACCAGCGGCGTATCCACCATGCTTGTATCATATTACACCCGCATCGTTACTTAATCACTTAATCAAACCAAACCAACAATGTAAATTGTCCATGTATAAATGAATTTGTCAAATGTATTGAATAATATGTCAAAATGCATGATCAATGTAAATCATGTAATGTGTAACCTAAATGATATGTATGGCTAGTGAAAACGCATCAACTAAACCATAGGTGAAATGCACAAAAACAAGGTATTGAAGTAAAACTGTGTTTAAATCAACGTTATGTTTTGTGTAAATGCATGATTAATGTCAATCATGTTAAAATGTCTATGTCTAATGTCTATGTCAAAATGTCCTGTATGGCTAGCGAAATGTGTCAACTAAACCATATGCACAAGAACATAGTATTGAAGTAAAACGTAGTTTAAATCAACATTATGTCTTGTGAAAATGCATGATCAAGGTCAATCATGTTAAAATGTCTATATGCATGCTATACTGAATATGTACATTTATGTGGTGTTGTTCCAATGCATACATCCAAGCCTTGCGACTGTGGTGATAAACCCTTTAAACAAATTAAAGGTTTATCTGTCTTAAATATCATCGAATTCGGTCATTCCTTTCATCCCCTTTCCCTGGGACGTCCGGAACGGGAGTTGTCAATTCCTATGGTACCACTACCTACTAACGAACGGCGTAGCTAATGTTAATGAATGTATTGTCCCATTTAACAAACCAAATGTCATACCAAAATGTAAGCATGTGAAGAAATGAAAATGTACTAAGTATGCAACAATGAACATACATAGCATGTGACGTGATGTGATGTAAAACAATGTACTAAGTATGAACTAAATGAACATACATAGCATAAAATGTCATGTAAAACGATGTACTAAGTATGCACGCTATATACATACATAGCATAAAATGTCATGTAAAACGATGTACTAAGTATGCACGCTATATACATACATAGCATAAAATGTCATGAAATCATGTACTATAATGTACTAACGAACATAGCAGGTGTATGATGTGAAAACAGGAAAGCATGAAAGTAACAAGTAGGCACATGTGTTTCACCCCAAAACAGTTTGGAAAACAGTAAAAGAGGGGTCTATGTACTCACTTGAGATTGCTCAGTAGTCCTTGAGTAACAACCAAACAAAGCTAGAGATCACGGAAATCAAACGGCACCTAAAATAGGTAACTATGTTAATTAACCGGACCTAAATCGGAAGATTGGGTAGCATTAGGGTTTGTAAACCAAATGAGTGTAGGAACTCATATGATATGGTTTAACAAAGCCTACATACTAAATGAAACTTAACCTAAGTGTCTACGACCCATTACGACCCGTTTAGGTAGCTTATGCTACTTTAACGCGTCGTTCGCGTGAAACGCGTTCGGACCGCCTAACTAGTCCTATGACAAGTGTTATATGCCTAAACAAGTTACATAATCAGTTATGTGGCAAAAGTTTAGGTTACATATGCTAAATTACCAATTATGCATGAAAAGGGTATTCTGGTAATTTACCTAAGGCATATAAACTACCTATCATACAACTACTTAAACGATGTGACCATAGGGTATAACCTCGGAAGGTTATTCCCTACCTACTATGGTCACCTAATGTATTTGGTCGGATCCTAATGATCGACCAAATGGGTCGAGTTCGAAGGTATAGGCGATTTATTAGATCGCCTACCCTACGACTCTAGACAACGTGGTAATCAGTGGGCATAGTCCCAAAGGACTATGACCAACGTGATTACACTCACGTTGCGAAGTTCAAACGAACTTCGCATTGACCATTACTGGTCAACGCTGAAAGTCAAACAAAGTTTGACTTTCTGACTCGAAAAGCAGTAAAAATAAGGAAAAGAACGAAAGAATACTAACCCAGGGTCCCCGAATGCTAATCCCGACTCAAGAACTCAGGTATGAAACAATGGTTTCAACTTAGAGCTCTCAAAATCAGAATTCTAGTGAGAAATGCAATGGGGGTGGATGGGTATATATAGTTTTCGGGTAACCGTTAGGATCGTTTCTTGGAAAAGGGGAAACGATCAAGGCCGTACACTTGTCAGAACCTTATGGTGCCTAAAAGTGATCCTTATCTTCATGACTAAGCAATTAGGAACTTGTGGTTGTGGGTTAAACTGCTGCAAACAGGCTGTTTGGTACTCTGCATCTGGTCTGCAGACCCCTAGCGCACCGCTACGCTTAAAGTGTAGCGCACCGCTAGGCACTATTTCGGCAGAATTACACTTTTGGTCCCTGAACTGTATTTAGGCCATTTTCGACACGTTTAAGGCCCGTTAACCCCATTTCAAAGCTCTAAAATGAAGTTAAAGTATAGGGAACTTAAAATATGTTCAAAAATATGATGGATGTCGGTTCGTTTGGCCGTACGAACGCGATGTTCGGTTAATTACGACGGAATGCGCATAAGCGCGAAAAACGAACCAAATGACGTGACGAATGGATTTTTCTTAAGGCGAACACTAAAACATAATGTAGTCATGCTTACATAAATTTTTGGATGTCCGGATGTATTCAGAACGTAAGTTATGCGCGAAAATGCAAACTTGTGCACTTTTTGACACTTTTAGTCCCTGAATGACCCAAAAGTTTATTTTAGCACACCGAACCCCTCAAAGCCTATTTCTAAGCTATATAAAGGATATTTAAGGTGTGTTTAACTTATGGTCATGTTCCGGGATGTCTGTTACAGTTCAAATTGGCATACTTTCGCAGTTTGTCAACTTTAGTCCCTGTAAGCGATTTAACTTGATTTTGCCATACCAAAGCCTTCAAAACTTATTTCTAAGTTATGTAAAGGTTATTTAAGGTATGTTAAGCCAATGTCACTATTCCGGAGTGTTTGTTGCATTAAACTGGTTATATTTACGCATCGGTGCGCGTATAACCTTCCAGAAAGTGATTTAGAGTTTGAAATTGAACAAGAATTGATATGTGCAAATGATACACATATTTTTTTACAAATACCAAGTATGAAATACAATATTTCATTGCTTTGGTATTTGTTTGATGGCCGTGAAGGCACAGGTGTTACAGTATCGACTTAAGCACGCCTAGTGCAAGGTGTCGAAACACCTTTCGTTACACAAAATTCCAAATTCCAAAATAGGATCTTTCTATCCTCATAATTAGATCCTTATGGATAATTATCAATCAAATCGGAGCCCTTAATTGAATTATTCGTATGCCTTAATACGTAAATTACGATTCAATAAGGATAAATCCGAATTCCTATTAAGATCTTTCTATCTCCATAGTTAGATTCTTATGTTTAAAGTGCCAAATGAAATCCACGGATTGGATTCCTGGTGTGCTTTAAATACCCGTGTCCAAAGATAACAAATTAAAGATCAAGTTAACTAATTATGTGATTATGTGCTTATGTGTTTTCTTATACGTTTTGTGTTTTTATGTGATCCATCCAAATCCTCGTAGAATCTTCCATATCTCATATGAGGGATTCATAGTAGGATATCCAAAGGTACTATCTTAAATCCTTAATGGACTTCTACGTTGTAGTAAAGTCCCTTGGGTTTTAAAGTACTATTCTATAATTGGACCCCTTGAGTGGTCTAGTTAAACAGATTGATTTGAAAATCTGGTTAGGAATATCATGTGATGATATAATTGAAAAGATCCCTTAAGTGGTCTATTTAAGGAGATCGTACGACGGTCTAGTTAAGAAGATCATGTGTTGATCTAGTTAAAAAGATCCTTTGGTGGTCTAGTCAAGTCGCTTCATGTTTATTCAATTGATTTTTCCCCTACGCATTATGAAATGAACTGTGCGGACTGTGCAAGGAATTACGTAATTATGGAGGCCTACATAATTATGGAATTCAGTGCACAGAAACCACATGAAGTTTTGTCATGTGTTAAGACCTTTATTGACAAGAGTAATGATACGGGAGAAGTCTTGGACCTTGACCGATGTCATTTTATCTTACACTCCCCAATTCTGATTTCAAGCACACACACGTTTCCTATGATAAGTCTTCACGGGAAATGTTCTCCTATCCATAGTTTAAAACTCCATGTTTTGCTACTACAAGGACTTCACTTTGAGGGTTGATAATTTCGCTAAGAACCCTATCATGGCCCAGAGTTCTACTTAGGGTTCAAGGGATTCATTTGAAAGCGAAACCGTCACAGTTATCTTCACAAGTTTCCTCTAAAATTAAATTTCGGGACGAAATTTCCTAAAGTAGGGGAGACTGTGACACCTGTGTCACTTCAACCATAAAATAAATGTCAAACCAATGAAATATTGTATTTCATACTTGGGATTTGTAAAAATATGTGTATCATTTGCACATATCAACTCGTGTTCGATTTCAAGCTTTAAATCGCTTTCTGGAAGGTTATGCGCGCTCTGATGCGTAAATATAACCAGTTTAATGCAACAAACACTCTGGAATAGTGAAATAGGCTTAACATACCTTAAATAAGCCTTACATAACTTAGAAATAAGTTTTGGAGGGTTTGGTGTGGCGAAATCAAGTTTATTCGCTTACAGGGACTAAATTCGACAAACTGCGAAAGTATGCCGATTTGTACTGTAACGAACATTCCGGAACTTGATCATAAGTTAAACATACCCTAAATATCCTTTACATAGTTTAGAAATAGGCTTTAAGGGGTTCGGTATGCTAAAATAAACTTTATTGATCAATAGGGACTAAAAGCGTCAAAAAGTGCATAAGTTTGCATTTTCGCGCATATCTTACGTTCTGAATATATCCGGACATCCAAAAATTTATGTAAGCACTAAAATATTTCATTTTAGTGTTTGGCATAATAAAAATCCATTCGTCGCTTAATTTGGATCGTTTTTGCGTTCGTTACGACTTCCGTTGTCATTTACCGAACAACGCAACCGTACGACCAAAAGAACCGACATCCGAGATATTTTTGAGCACATTTTAACTTCCCTATACTTTAACTTCATTTTAGAGCTTTGAAATGGGGTTAACGGGGCTTAAACGTGTCAAAAATGCATCAAAAAACCAAGTTTGGGGCTTCAGGGACTAAAACTGCCAATTTTGAAAGTTGTTGACCTGCAAGGTCCTTACGGTCCGTATGGACCTTTGCTTACGGTCCGTAAGCCATCCCCAGACCAGCAGAATGTGTTTCCAGCTATTTCCAGCTCATTCCAGCTCTTGCAAATGGTTTTTGATCAATCTATGGGCCAATTTTGATGGTTTTTGAGTGCCCCTTGTATTCAAATACCATGTGCCCACTTGTACGGATGAGATCAAAGCTCAATCTTCGAGAAACAATCTTAACGGTTCAAGGAAATCTATAAATACCCACCCTCATTTCACTCCCAAAGCACACTTGATCTGATTTTGGCTCTCTAAGTTGAAGTTTATGCTTCATACCTG
The DNA here is from genome assembly GCA_030545235.1 of Helianthus tuberosus. NCBI lineage: Eukaryota > Viridiplantae > Streptophyta > Magnoliopsida > Asterales > Asteraceae > Helianthus > Helianthus tuberosus. The sequence goes on along the minus strand of CM060426.1, from coordinate 42,138,179 downwards.
AGAGTAAATCGGGTCAAGATCTTGCGGGGACCTTCTGTAAGTATTCTTTCGTTCTTTTATCGCTTTTCGAGTCTGAAAGTCAAACTGCGTTTGACTTTCTGCATTGACCAGTTTATGGTCAATGCGAGGTTCGTTTGAACTTCATAACGTGAGCGTAATCACGATGGCTATAGTCCCTAGTGACTATACCTACTGATTACCACGTTATCTAGGTGTAGTGACGAGTCGTAGTTTCGACCAAAATGCGCATTCTTGCGTATTTTGTAACCAAACTACTTATAGGTATCAAAACCGTTTGTTTTGATAGCAAACCTGTTTTCTAACTTAACTAAACATGTTCTAGCATGTCTAGCTCGTCACTTTTTAGTTTAGTGCTTGTGTAGAGTCGTAAGTCAAGCGGACTAAACACCCGCTTAGACTTTCGAACACGACCCGTTTGGTCGATCATTAGGATCCGACCAAACATGTTTAGTGACCATAGTTGTTTAGGGAATAACCTTCCGAGGTTATACCTTATGGTCACCTAGTTTAAGTAGTTGTATGATAGGTAGTTTATATGCCTTAGGTAAATTACCAAAATACCCTTTTCATGTGTAATTGGTAATTAAGCATATGTAACCTAAACTTTTGTCATTTAACTGATTATGTAACATAATTAAGTATGTTAGGGCATATAATACTTGTCATATGACTAGTTAGGCGGTCTAAACGCGTTATACGCGAACGACGCGTTAAAGTAGCATAAGCTACCTAAACGGGTCGTGATGGGTCGTAAGCACTTAGGCTAGGTTTCATTTTAGTATGTAGGCCTTGTTAAACCATATCATATGAGATCCCACACTCATTTGGTTTACGAGACCTCATCCTATCCGATCTGCCGATTTAGGTCCGGATTATTAATGTAGATACCTATATTAGGTGCCGTTTGATTTCGTGCTCTCTCTAGCTTTGCTTGGTTGTTGTTCAAGACTTCTAAGCAATCTCAAGTGAGTACATAGTCCCCTCTTTTACTGCTTTCAAACTGTTTTGGGGTGAAGCATGTGTACCTATCTGTTATTTTCATGTTTTCAAAAGTATAATTGATTATACATATTTGTACTTATCTTTTTACAAACTGAATGATTATTTATGACTTAAACTCTAATTTTTCAAAGATTATAAAATAAATGTTTGGAATAGTACTTATTTTGTTCACCAGACCGGTTGGTAGTATGATATAGCGCTATAGGATTTGACACCCCATTCCTGTTGTCATGGAATGTCTGAAACCAATTTGTTTCTCCATCCAAATAGGGATTGCCTTTGTGGTATTCCTATAGTCTCAAAGGTGTATTTTGATGCACTAGGTCTAAATGAATTCTTAAGTCACATTATTTTTGTATATTAAGGTTAGGGAAAATGTCATAGAATAGTAACCAAGTTTTAAAAGTGTTCTAATTAGGTCACGCGTATCGTTTTTGTTCCAACTAGATAACTTAATATTCAAATCGAGTCATGTCCTTTTTTCTATGTGTCAAGAAAAAAATGAAGCATAAGATGTTGGGGTCGGATTATTTTAATATTTGAAATTATATTTATTAAAAATAAAAACACATTAATTACATTAAAAATAAAAAAAAGTTACAATCCACATCATCATTCGAAGTTAGCCTCAAATAAAAGGGAAAAAATAAACAAAAATCCACATCACCATGATTACTTATGAAATGGATGGAAAAACCCTTAATTTTAATGAAAAATGAATGTTGAGTGACCTGATTGGAACACTGTTGAAACTTGAGTGACCAAATTGGAACACTTTCAAAACTTGGTTACTATTCTACAAAGTTACCCCATTAAGTTATACTCCCAAAAGTATAGTTTGATATGCTCTCATATGTGATATTGTACAAAACCAACTTGTATTTTGTTAATCATTAAAACATAGTTTGATATGTTCTTTTCAAAATCCAAAGCATAGTTTTAATATGTTATTTTCAAAACCAAAGCATATTATATTATGTTATTTATCAATCCAAAGTATACTTTTGATATACTACTGAAAATTTATTTACTTTAACAACTAAAGTGTATTTTGTAACACCTGTGCCTCCACGGCCATCAAACAAATACCGAACCAATGAAATATCATATTTCATACTTGGGATTTGTAAAAATATGTGTATCATTTGCACATATCAATTCTTGTTCAATTTCAAACTCTAAATCGCTTTCTGGAAGGTTATACGCGCACTGATGCGTAAATATAACCAGTTTAATGCAACAAACACTCCGGAATAGTGACATAGGCTTAACATACCTTAAATAACCTTTACATAACCTAGATATAAGTTTTGGAAGGTTTGGTGTGGTGAAATCAAAGTTTAATCGCTTACAGGGACTAAAGTTGACAAACTGCGAAAGTATGCCAATTTGAACTGTAACAGACATTCCGGAACATGACCATAAGTTAAACATACCATAAATATCCTTCACATAGCTTAGAAATAGGATTTGAGGTGTTCGGTATGCTAAAATAAACTTTTGTGTCATTCAGGGACTAAAAGTGTCAAAAAGTGCACAAGTTTGCATTTTCGCGCATAACTTACGTTCTGAATACATCCGGACATCCAAAAATTTATGTAAGCACTAAAATATTTTATTTTAGTGTTCGGCATAAGAAAAATCCATTCGTCACGTCATTTGGATCGTTTTTCGCGCTTATGCGCATTCCGTCGTAATTAAGCGAACATCGCGTTCGTACGACCAAACGAACCAACACCCGGCATATTTTTGAGCATGTTTCATGTCCACAATGTTTAGGCATCATTTTAGGGCCTTAAAGTTGGCTTTACGGGCCTTGGAAGTGTCGGAAATGGCCTTAAACACGTGCAGGGACTGAAACTATAATTTCTGAAACTTATTGCTGATCTGTGACTGCTAGGCGGCCCGCCTCAGTTCCTGAGAATCCTTAGGCGGCCCGCGAGGCCCCTTCTGACCAGATTAAGTGCATTTAACCACAAGTTGCAGCTGTTTGATCCTCCACCACATGTTCTAACTTGCTTAGTCAGATGATAAGCATCAATTTTAGCTTCCATAACCTTCCAACAAGTGTACGGATGGGATCGAATCACGGTTTCCATGAAACGATCTCAACGGTGCACCGAATACTATAAATACCCCATGCCCCCCATTGCATAACTTACAAGAATTCTGATTTGAGAAACTCTAAGTTGAAACTATTGTTTCATACCTGAGATTCTTGGATCGGGATTAGCATTCGGGGACCCTGGGTAAGTATTCTTTCGTTCTTTTCCTTATTTTATTGCTTTTCGAGTCCGAAAGTCAAACTTTGTTTGACTTTCAACATTGACCAGTAATGGTCAATGCGAAGTTCGTTTGAACTTCGCAACGTGAGTGTAATCACGTTGGTCATAGTCCCTTGGGACTATGCCCACTGATTACCACGTTGTCTAGAGTCGTAGGGTAGGCGATCTAATAAATCGCCTATACCTTCGAACTCGACCCATTTGGTCGATCATTAGGATCCGACCAAATACATTAGGTGACCATAGTATATAGGGAATAACCTTTCGAGGTTATACCCTATGGTCACATCGTTTAAGTAGTTGTATGATAGGTAGTTTATATGCCTTAGGTAAATTACCAGAATACCCTTTTCATGTATAATTGATAATTAAGCATATGTAACCTAAACCTTTGTCACATAACTGATTATGTAACATGTTTAGGCATATAACACTTGTCATAGGGCTAGTTAGGCGGTCCGAACGCGATTCACGCGCACGACGCGTTAAAGTAGCATATGTTACCTTAATGGGTCGCGATGGGTCGAAAGCACTTAGGTTTGGTTTCATTGTAGTATGTAGGCCTTGTTAAACCATATCATATGAGTTCCAATACTCATTTGGTTTACCAAACCTCATCCTATCCGATCTCCCGATTTAAGTCCGGTTTATTTATATAGTTTTAGATTGCCGACTGATTCCGTGCTCCCTCTAGCTTTGTTTGGTTGTTGTTCAAGACCTCTAAGCATTCTCAGGCGAGTACATTATTCCCCTATTTTACTGCTTTCAATTGTTTTGGGGTGACTCATATGTGCTAAATGTTTTCGATGTTATAACGATGGTTTCAAAAACGATTAAGACGATTTATACAAAACTAATAACGATTTCAATAAAGTGAACAAACTTGTTGGTTGGGTTACATAACAAATGACATTCATTAGCAATGATCAAGCCGACCAGTATTAGGTTATGGTACCATAGGATCTGACAAATCCCGTTATTTACTACACCCGTGGTTATGTGTGGGTACGGTAGGTAGCGACTGAATCTGTAATTGTTAACTTACCCTATGGAGGTTTGTTAATACGAAAACAAGAAGCGACGAAAACGAGAAGCGACGAAAGTCAAGAAGGTTTGAATGTTATTAGCGAGACGACCATTTAAGTAGTTTCACGACCTAAAACGAATTTAACGATTGGGTAAACGATTGGCTTCAAAGCGATATACGATTGGGTTTTGGTTACATATTACATGATTTACATTGATCATGCATTCACACAAAACATAGCTTTGATTTAAACCAAGTTTTACTTCAACGCTTTGTTTTGTGCATTTCATCCATGGTTTAGTTGATGCATTTCACTAGCCATACATATCATTTTGGTTACATATTACATGATTTACATTGAGCATGAACATTACTTTGGTGGTTTGGTTTGATTAAGTGATTAAATAACAATGCGTGTGGAATATGATACAAGCATGGTGGATACGCCGCTGGTACTTCCTATATATAAGTGTTTGTATGGTATTACATATTGTAGCGTTATTTGAATCATTTCAGTTTGAGACATAGAACATTTTATACAAGTAACATACTTTTCACAAGACATTTATTTACAAACAACTTATCTTATATATAAACTCATTTTACATGGTTATTCATTTAATCATGCATTATTCTCTTATTATACATATCACCTGAACTTATTATTTTTCAAATGATTTACAAAGACAAAGCAAATTACAAGGTTCATGACTAAACATTTTCTTAAACAGAAGTCATGAATCTTATTTTCACAAAACCTATGTACTCGCCAGCATTTCTTTGCTGACCTCGTTTTCACATATGTTTCAGGTATTGTTGAATGATATCGATTGATAAGATGCATGCTCACATAGAACTGGACAAGTCCTTAGTGACTCAATAACAATGATAGACTATGTTTAATTTGTGTATTTAGATTTCCAGACGATGTAATTATTCAATGTTTAATAAAACGAAACACTTTTTGGTATCCATGGTTATGAAACATTGATTCTGTTGCAACACGCCCCGATGTTTCCGCCGCGATTTGTTGTTTTACGCGGTCGGGGTGTGACAGAAAAGATGGTATCAGAGCCAATGGTTATAGGGAATTAGGTTATTAGTATTGCTTTGACCTAGTCTATAACCTTTCTAGGACCCTAACGCGAGTTTATTTGCGTTTAGTCATAAAACAATACCGTCACCTATCCTTAGGCGACGATCACAACAAGAATATAAATTTCAAAACCGCTTTGAAAACTAATCATCTGTTCTAGGATGATTGATTTCTAGGTTTTGAACTCTCTATTTTAAGGTTTTGAACCCTCTGTTATATGGTTTTGAACCCCTTTGAGTTTTCAAAAATCTCGTCAAGGTTTTGGGTCTTAAATAATGTGAACACGTGCAAACTGGAAGGGTGAATGCCTGTATTCTGGGTTTTCTGTCTAGGCAAGCACTTCGTATACATCTCATCAGACGCGAGACCAGTTGTGCTTACCTGGGAATTCTTGGGATGAGTGTTCACTTATAGGCGAGCATGTCTTCGCGATACATTATTTTTGACCTATTTACTTTGATTAAATCACCGAGGTCGTTTGTTGCTTTGTAGTAACAAACAAATGACCACTATCCTTGCTTTCATCAGATTTGTTTCATCTCATTCTTTTCGTCTAATTCTCTCACTCGTTTCCTTGTCAGACAATGCCTCCTCGACGCGATACCCGAACCTATACTCGGACTTTTACTATTGAAGAACTCGCAACCCTGATCTCTCAACAGGTGGCTGCTGTGGTTCCCGGTGTTGTAACCCAAGTCCACGAGATGTACAACAACGGCAACAACAACAACAATAATGCACCGTGTAATGTCAAGAACTTCAATTCTGCGAAGCCACTTAAGTTTTCTGGGTCTCAAGGAGCAACTGCGCTCCTGCAGTGGTTTGAGAGTATCGAGAGCACATTCAGACATGTGCAGTGTCAGGATGCGCGTAAGTTGGAATTTGCTTCGAGTGTGTTTGAAAAGCGAGCGCTTACTTGGTGGAATGGTGTTATGCGAGATAGGGGTGCCGAAGTGGCGTTGGCACAAACATGGGCAGAGCTTCGGGCTCTCATGATGAAGGAGTTTTGTCCCCGTCACGAGATTCGAGTTTTGGAACGAGAGTTTGACGACTTAAAGCAAGATGGGGCTGAACACCGTGCGTACACGGATCGTTTTGAAGAACTCAGTCTATTGTGTCCCACCATGGTTACCCCTCTGGAGAAAGCGATCGAGAGATACATAGATGGTTTACCCGATTCTATTATGGATATTTTGATCGGTGTTAATCCTACCACCCTTCGTCAAGCAATCGAGTTGTCAGCTACCCTGACTGAGTCTCAGGTCAGAAAGGGTAAACTCACCCGCAAGGGTGATAAAAAGAAGGCAACCGATTCTGGAAAGGACAAGAAGAAGGATAAGGGGAAGGGTAAGGAAGGTGAGACGTCGAAGAAATCGAAGAAGCGGAAGGGTGCCCAAAATTTTGCTGTTACAGCACAGACTGCTCAGAACCTGCAGAATCCACCGGCTCAGCCACATGCAAAGAAGGCATATGCTGGTACCGCACCACATTGTGCCCGTTGCAACGGTCATCACGTTGCACAACAAGATTGCAAGAAATGCACAACGTGTGGTAGACTTGGCCATTTGGCCAATACTTGTCGTCTGAGACAAAATCAGGCTGCTCAGGTTCAAGCTCCGGTTCAAGGGAATGCTGCGAGATTCCCACTGGGTTCATGTTTCAACTGCGGAGAGTTTGGTCATTTCCGCCCCAACTGTCCGAGACTGGTGAATGCAAATGCTAACGCAAACCCGAATGCGAACGTTCACGTCAATGTGAATCCAGCACGTGGTCGAGTGTTTAACATCAATGAGGCAATCGATGATGAAGAAGTGAACTTTTAGTATTTTGTATTTCCTCTGGTTGTTATCTTGTAACATTTAAAGATAATGCGGTTGCTATATAAATAAAAATTTGTGGTTTTTATTTTTAACTAATGCAATTGTATGAATGTTTGATCCAACCTTATGATGTTAACACAAAGACAAAACTACTCGTGTGGTTCTGTCATTTTTATGATCACTTGTGATCTCCCTAAGAACCTCAAACACTTGTTTCTTTTAAATCTAAAGTATCTTATCGTCTTGTACCGTTCGAGATGCAAGAATTATCAAAACAGCTTCAAGAGTTGTCTGATAAAGGATTCATCCGTCCGAACTTTTCACCTTGGAGAAACTCCTGTTCTCTTTGTGAAAAGAAAAATGGATCTTTTCAAATGTATATCGATTAACGTAAGCCTAGTAAGCTTACCATCAAGAATCGATATTCCCTACCTTAAATCAATGATCCGATCATCTGCAGGGTACTTCATGCTTTTCCAAGATCGATTTGCGTTCTTGGTATCATCAACTTCGTATTCTCGAAGAAGATGTTCCCAAAACGGTTTTCTGCACGAAGTATAGCCATTACGAGTTTACAGTCATACCTTTTGGTTTGACAAATGCTCCAGCCATCTTCATGGACTTAATAAATAGGTTCTGCAAGCCTTATTTGGATCAGTTCGTCATTGTTTTTATTGATGACATCTTGATCTATTCAAAGTCCCGAGCCGACCACGATCAACACCTTCGTTGATTTCGGAGCCTGATTGGATTCCTTGTACACCTTAATATGTACATTACAACTCAATTAGGACAAGCCGAATTCCTTTTTAGATCTTCCTATTTTCATAGTTAGATTCTTGAAAATATTTAAAGTGCCAAGTGAAATCCACGGATTGGATTCCTAGTATGCTTTAAATACCCATGTCCAAAGATAACAAATTAAACGATTATACGATTAAACGATTTTGCGATTAAACGATTTTGCGATTAAACGATTATACAATTATGCGATTATGTGTTTATGTGTTATGTGTTCTCCTCTATGTTTTTGTGTGATCCAATTTTCAAATCCTCATAGAATCTTTCGTATCTTTATATGAGGGATTCATAGTAGGATATTCAAAAGGTACTACTTTAAATCCTTAATGGGCTTCTACGTTGTAGTTAAAGACCCTTGGGATTATATGGTACCATTCCATGATTCGATGAGAGACCCTTGAGTGGTCTAGTTAAAGATTGATTCAAGATCTGGTTAAGAATAGCATGTGATGATACAGCTGAAAGGACCCTATGGTGGTCCAGTCACGCTCATCACAGGTTCATTCATATGGTTTTCCTCTACACATTATGGAATACACTGTGTCAACTATGCAAAGAATTGGGTAATTATGGACGCGTACATAATTATAAAAATTCAGTGCACGGAAACCACAGTAAGATTTATCATGTGTAAGAACCGATAGTGACGACAAATAACGAAACGTGAACAATGTAATGGAGGTACGGTGGACGCACCAATGACACTTCATATACTTGTATATAAGTATCCCTCTTACATTGCAAGCATAAGGTTATTAAGGTTACTAGAAGTTCAAGAACCCTAACCAATGTTGTTCGATCTTTTCAACTTTATGTTTTAAACTCTCACAAGTTTCCTCTAAATAAATTTCGGGACAAAATTTCCTAAAGTAGGGGAGACTATAACACCTGTGCCTCCACGGCCATCAAACAAATACCGAACCAATGAAATATCATATTTCATACTTGGGATTTGTAAAAATATGTGTATCATTTGCACATATCAATTCTTGTTCAATTTCAAACTCTAAATCGCTTTCTGGAAGGTTATACGCGCACTGATGCGTAAATATAACCAGTTTAATGCAACAAACACTCCGGAATAGTGACATAGGCTTAACATACCTTAAATAACCTTTACATAACTTAGATATAAGTTTTGGAAGGTTTGGTGTGGTGAAATCAAAGTTTAATCGCTTACAGGGACTAAAGTTGACAAACTGCGAAAGTATGCCAATTTGAACTGTAACAGACATTTCGGAACATGACCATAAGTTAAACATACCATAAATATCCTTCACATAGCTTAGAAATAGGCTTTGAGGTGTTCGGTATGCTAAAATAAACTTTTGTGTCATTCAGGGACTAAAAGTGTCAAAAAGTGCACAAGTTTGCATTTTCGCGCATAACTTACGTTCTGAATACATCCGGACATCCAAAAATTTATGTAAGCACTAAAATATTTTATTTTAGTGTTCGGCATAAGAAAAATCCATTCGTCACGTCATTTGGATCGTTTTTCGCGCTTATGCGCATTCCGTCGTAATTAAGCGAACATCGCGTTCGTACGACCAAACGAACCAACACCCGGCATATTTTTGAGCATGTTTCATGTCCACAATGTTTAGGCATCATTTTAGGGCCTTAAAGTTGGCTTTACGGGCCTTGGAAGTGTCGGAAATGGCCTTAAACACGTGCAGGGACTGAAACTGTAATTTCTGAAACTTATTGCTGATCTGTGACTGCTAGGCGGCCCGCCTCAGTTCCTGAGAATCCTTAGGCGGCCCGCGAGGCCCCTTCTGACCAGATTAAGTGCATTTAACCACAAGTTGCAGCTGTTTGATCCTCCACCACATGTTCTAACTTGCTTAGTCAGATGATAAGCATCAATTTTAGCTTCCATAACCTTCCAACAAGTGTACGGATGGGATCGAATCACGGTTTCCATGAAACGATCTCAACGGTGCACCGAATACTATAAATACCCCATGCCCCCCATTGCATAACTTACAAGAATTCTGATTTGAGAAACTCTAAGTTGAAACTATTGTTTCATACCTGAGATTCTTGGATCGGGATTAGCATTCGGGGACCCTGGGTAAGTATTCTTTCGTTCTTTTCCTTATTTTATTGCTTTTCGAGTCCGAAAGTCAAACTTTGTTTGACTTTCAGCATTGACCAGTAATGGTCAATGCGAAGTTCGTTTGAACTTCGCAACGTGAGTGTAATCACGTTGGTCATAGTCCCTTGGGACTATGCCCACTGATTACCACGTTGTCTAGAGTCGTAGGGTAGGCGATCTAATAAATCGCCTATACCTTCGAACTCGACCCATTTGGTCGATCATTAGGATCCGACCAAATACATTAGGTGACCATAGTATATAGGGAATAACCTTTCGAGGTTATACCCTATGGTCACATCGTTTAAGTAGTTGTATGATAGGTAGTTTATATGCCTTAGGTAAATTACCAGAATACCCTTTTCATGTATAATTGATAATTAAGCATATGTAACCTATACCTTTGTCACATAACTGATTATGTAACATGTTTAGGCATATAACACTTGTCATAGGGCTAGTTAGGCGGTCCGAACGCGTTTCACGCGCACGACGCGTTAAAGTAGCATATGTTACCTTAATGGGTCGCGATGGGTCGAAAGCACTTAGGTTTGGTTTCATTGTAGTATGTAGGCCTTGTTAAACCATATCATATGAGTTCCAATACTCATTTGGTTTACCAAACCTCATCCTATCCGATCTCCCGATTTAAGTCCGGTTTATTTATATAGTTTTAGATTGCCGACTGATTCCGTGCTCCCTCTAGCTTTGTTTGGTTGTTGTTCAAGACCTCTAAGCATTCTCAGGCGAGTACATTATTCCCCTATTTTACTGCTTTCAATTGTTTTGGGGTGACTCATATGTGCTAAATGTTTTCGATGTTATAACGATGGTTTCAAAAACGATTAAGACGATTTATACAAAACTAATAACGATTTCAATAAAGTGAACAAACTTGTTGGTTGGGTTACATAACAAATGACATTCATTAGCAATGATCAAGCCGACCAGTATTAGGTTATGGTACCATAGGATCTGACAAATCCCGTTATTTACTACACCCGTGGTTATGTGTGGGTATGGTAGGTAGCGACTGAATCTGTAATTGTTAACTTACCCTATGGAGGTTTGTTAATACGAAAACAAGAAGCGACGAAAACGAGAAGCGACGAAAGTCAAGAAGGTTTGAATGTTATTAGCGAGACGACCATTTAAGTAGTTTCACGACCTAAAACGAATTTAACGATTGGGTAAACGGTTGGTTTTCACATGATGTTTTAACGATTGGGTAAACGACTGGCTTCAAAGCGATATGCGATTGGGTTTTGGTTACATATTACATGATTTACATTGATCATGCATTCACACAAAACATAGCTTTGATTTAAACCAAGTTTTACTTCAACGCTTTGTTTTGTGCATTTCATCCATGGTTTAGTTGATGCATTTCACTAGCCATACATATCATTTTGGTTACATATTACATGATTTACATTGAGCATGAACATTACTTTGGTGGTTTGGTTTGGTTTGATTAAGTGATTAAATAACAATGCGTGTGGAATATGATACAAGCATGGTGGATACGCCGCTGGTACTTCCTATATATAAGTGTTTGTATGGTATTACATATTGTAGCGTTATTTGAATCATTTCAGTTTGAGACATAGAACATTTTATACAAGTAACATACTTTTCACAAGACATTTATTTACAAACAACTTATCTTATATATAAACTCATTTTACATGGTTATTCATTTAATCATGCATTATTCTCTTATTATACATATCACCTGAACTTATTATTTTTCAAATGATTTACAAAGACAAAGCAAATTACAAGGTTCATGACTAAACATTTTCTTAAACAGAAGTCATGAATCTTATTTTCACAAAACCTATGTACTCGCCAGCATTTCTTTGCTGACCTCGTTTTCACATATGTTTCAGGTATTGTTGAATGATATCGATTGATAAGATGCATGCTCACATAGAACTGGACAAGGCCTTAGTGACTCAATAACAATGATAGACTATGTTTAATTTGTGTATTTAGATTTCCAGACGATGTAATTATTCAATGTTTAATAAAACGAAACACTTTTTGGTATCCATGGTTATGAAACATTGATTCTGTTGCAACACGCCCCGATGTTTCCGCCGCGATTTGTTGTTTTACGCGGTCGGGGTGTCACATATTTAATATACTATTTACTTAACGACTGGTTTTTGGTTAGTGTTTAGATAACGGGACGGGTGTAATGTGATGAAAACATGGTAGATACGCCGCTGGTACTTCTTATATATAAGTGTTTTCATCGCATTGCATACCGTGGTGTTATTTAGTACACTTGGGTTAACGGTTTTGGAACTGAAATATATTTTAATATATTATTTATTCGACTTTTTAAAACCAAAGTATATTTTTATATATATTATGAATCTTTTTATCAAAATATTGTTTTTCAAACAACATATTTTTATAACAAACTTTTTCTACTTACTTATTAAATTTTCTATGTATTATTATTTTATATCATCTGATTTCTTATAAATGATTTATAAAAGAAAACCATTTACAAGGATCATGACTACTTTTATTAAAACTTTTTCTTTAAACTCATAAGTCATGAATCCTAATTACAATAAAACCTATGTATCTCACAGGCATTTTTATGCTGACGTACCTATTGTTACACATGTTTCAGGTGCTGCTTTGTGATGATTGATGATATATGCTACACATAGGATGGACTCGTGCCTTAGCGACTTTAAAACTTGAAAGATAATAGTTGTACTTATTTGATTGTATTAAAACAATGAGTTCATTTAATTCAATAAAACGAAATTAATTATTCCATGGTTGTGAAACAATGATTCTGTTACAACACTCCCTGACGTTTCCGCCACGTTTTGTTGTTTTACGTGGTCGGGGTGTGACAGAAAAGTTGGTATCAGAGCCAATGGTTATAGGGAATTAGGTTATTAGTGATGCTTTGACCTAGACTATAACCTTCCTATGACCCTAACACAAGTTACCTTGTGTTTAGCTTTAAAACAATACCGTCACTTATCCTTAGGTGACAACCACAATAAGAGCACAAATTTTGAATCCGCTTTGAAAACTAATCATCTGTTCTAGGATGATTGATTACTAGGTTTTGAACCTTCAAAGTTTTCAAAATCTTGTCAAAGTTTGGTCTAAATAATGTGAACACGTGCAAACTGGAAGGGTTGGTTCCTGTACCCTGGGTCTTCTGTCTAAGGCTAGAGTGTTCGTACAAATCCGCAGTATCGGACCAGTCACTCTTACCTGGGAACTCTTGGGGTGAGTGTCCACTTATAGGCAAGCATGTCTTCGCGATACATTATATTGACCCTTTTACTTTGATTAGTCACCGTCTCATTTGTTTGCCTTAGGTAACAAACAAATGATCGCAATTTTATGCATGGTTATTCTGTTTTCATTTTCCTTGTTTCCTCCCATCCTCCTGGTTCATGTTTCAACTGTGGGGATCTGACCCACTACAGGAACAACTGCCCAAGGTTGGCAAATGTGAATCAAGCACCGGCTCGTGGTAGAGCTTTTAACCTTAATGCAAATGAGGCACGTGCGGATAATGATGTGGTGAACGGTACGTTCCTTGTTAACAACCATCCTGCTTCTATTCTATTTGATTCGGGTGCCGATAAGAGTTTTGTGTCCTTAGCTTTTGAGCCTTTACTTTCGATGACTAGAACAAACTAGGAAAGCCCTTGATAGTAGAAGTAGCTAGTGGTGAACCCGTTGTACTCGATTCTATTTTTCAAAATTGCGAGTTGAACCTTAATAACCATCTTTTCCCTATTGACCTCACACCGATGCAACTCGGGAGCTTTGATGTTATAGTAGGAATGGATTGGTTATCCAAGTACCATGCTGAGGTGGTATGTTTTGAGAAGTTGGTCCGTATACCGCTTTCGACTGGTGAGATCTTAGAAGTTCGTGGGGAGAAACCCGTTAGTAACCTTAAACTCATGTCTTGTACCCAAGCCCAAAAATACCTACGGAAGAAATATGTCGCCTTCTTGGCACATGTCGTAGAGGAGAAAGGCAAGGGTAAGACTATCCAAGATATCCCTGTTGTTCAGGATTATCCTGAGGTATTTCCTGAAGAATTACCTGGTTTACCCCCTGTGCGCCAAGTTGAGTTCCGAATTGATCTTGTACCTGGTGCAAATCCTATTGCCAAATCCCCTTATCGTCTTGCACCGTCTGAGATGCAAGAGTTGTCTAAGCAGCTTCAAGAGCTTTCTGACAAAGGATTCATCCGTCCGAGCTTTTCACCTTGGGGTGCTCCTGTCCTATTCGTGAAAAAGAAAGATGGATCATTTAGGATGTGTATCGATTACCGTGAGCTTAACAAGCTTACCATCAAGAATCGATATTCCCTACCTCGTATTGATGATCTCTTTGATCAGCTACAGGGCGCTACTTGCTTTTCAAAGATTGATCTGCGTTCTGGGTATCATCAACTTCGAGTGCTTGAAGAAGATACTCCCAAGACAGCCTTCCGTACACGATATGGTCATTATGAGTTCACTGTTATGCCCTTCGGTTTAACAAATGCTCCTTCTATTTTCATGGACTTGATGAATAGGGTCTGTAAGCCTTATTTGGACAAGTTCATCATTGTCTTCATTGATGACTTTCTGATCTATTCTAAGACTCGAGCTGATCATGAGCAACATCTTCGTCTTACAATGGAGCTTCTAAGGAAAGAACAACTTTTCGCCAAATTCTCCAAGTGCGAATTCTGGCTTAAGGAAGTTCAATTTTTGGGGCACATCGTCAACGAACAAGGTATTCGTGTAGATCCCGCCAAAATCAGTGTTATTAAGGATTGGGATACTCCTACTACTCCTACCGAGGTTCGTTCATTTCTTGGTCTTGCGGGTTATTACCGTCGTTTCATTGAAAACTTCTCCAAGATTGCGGTTCCTCTCACTGCTTTAACTCAGAAGAGCAAACCTTTTGAGTGGGGATCCAAACAGGAAGAAGCTTTTCAGACCTTGAAACAGAAGCTCTGTGATGCACCTATTCTATCATTGCCTGAGGGTAACGACGACTTTGTCGTGTACTGTGATGCATCCAACTTAGGCCTTGGATAGCAAAGAAACAAAGTCATAGCTTATGCATCGAGACAGCTGAAGATACACGAGAAAAACTACACGACTCATGATCTTGAGTTAGGTGCAGTAGTTTTTGCTCTTAAAATCTGGAGACACTACCTTTATGGTACAAAGTGTGTAGTGTTTACTGACCACAAGAGTCTCCAGCACATCTTCAATCAGAAAGAACTTAACATGAGGCAACGACGTTGGGTTGAACTTCTAAACGACTACGATTGCGAAATTCGCTACCATCCTGGTAAGGCGAATGTCGTGGCTGACGCGTTGAGTTGTAAGGAACATGTCAAGCTTCACTGTGTTCAGGTTCGATCTGACTTTCAAACTCGCATGTCTCAGGCTCAACATACTTGTGTTACACAAGGTTTGATGGGTGAAGAATTACCGTGTCATACTAAGCCTGAGCTTGAACTGAGAGACTTTGGGATATTTTATTTCATGGGCCGTTTGTGGGTCCCAAGTATAGATAATCTTCGCACCTTTCTTATGGATGAAGCTCACAAGTCTCGTTATTCTATTCATCTCAGTGCAGATAAAATGTATAAGGATCTTCGAACCCAGTATTGGTGGCCGGGTATGAAGAAAGACATTGCCTTATATGTTTCCAAATGCCTTACTTATCTTAAGGTTAAGGCAGAACACCAACATCCCTCTGGATTATTGGAGCAACCAGAGATACCGGTTTGGAAATGGGAAAACATTGCTATGGATCTCATTACCAAGCTACCGTGCACTAAAAGAGGTCATGACGCCATTTGGGTTATGTTGATCGTCTTACAAAGTCAGCACATTTCTTGCCGATCCGTGAGGATCTATCTGCTGACAAGCTTGCTAAAATTTATGTGGATGAGATAGTATCTCGACATGGTGTTCCTTTGAACATTATATCCGACAGAGATGCTCGATTCTCATCTCGCATTTGGAGAACCATGCAATCTGCCATGGGAACCCAACTTAATTTGAGCACAGCATATCATCCGTAAACGGATGGTCAATCTGTGAGAACAATCCAGACACTGGAGGATATGCTTAGAGCGTGTGTGATTGACTTTGGTGGTAGTTGGGATTCGCATCTACCGTTGATCGAATTCTCCTACAACAATAGTTATCACTTTAGCATCAACATGGCTCCTTTCGAAGCTTTATACGGTCAAAAATGTCGTTCACCGGTCTAATGGAATGAGATAGGTGAAGCTTAGCTTACTGGACCCGATCTCATTCTAGAGACTACAGATAAGGTCAAGAAGATTGGTGATAACCTACAGACAGCTAGAAGCCGTCAAAAGAGTTACGCGGATCGACAACGCAAGCCCTTAGAATTTCAAGTCGGTGATCACGTCCTACTCAAGGTATCTCCTTGGAAAGGTGTGATTAGAATTGTAAAGAAATGAAAACTTGCACCACGCTATGTTGGACCATTTAAGTTCGTTGAAAGAATCGGAAAGGTAGCCTACAGACTAGAGCTACCTCCTGAACTTGGAAATGTTCATCCAACATTCCACGTGTCCAATCTCAAAAAGTGTTTAGCTGATGAGAACCTCCACATACCACTTGATGAAATTCGTGTTGATAACACGATGCACTTCGTTGAGAAACCTATGGAAATCATGGACCGTGAAGTCAAAAAGCTCAAACACAAGCGCATTCCTATTGTCAAAGTTCGCTGGGAATCTAAACGTGGCCCAGAGTTTACTTGGGAACGTGAAGATCAGATGAAAGCGAAATATCTGCATCTATTCTCACAAGTTTCCTCTAAATAAATTTCGGGATGAAATTTCCTAAAGTAGGGGAGACTGTGACATCTGTGCTTGTGTAATCATTGTGCAGACTCTGAACAATCCAATATTAATAAAACAGTGTGTTTTGATCCCAATGTTTGTTATTTATGTTTGACATTATACACGTTTTGGTTTTTGATCGAATTTAAACTCTATATCGCTTTCTGGAAAGTTATACGCAAACTGATGCGCAAACGTAATCAGTTTAATGCGAAAAACACTCCGGAACAGCAACATAAGCTTAACATACCTTAAATAACCTTTACATAACTTAGAAATAAGTTTTGAAGGCTCTGGTAGGGCAAAAACAAGTTTATTCGCTCACAGGGACTATTTGCGTCAAACTACAAAAGTCTGCCGTTTCGTAAGGCAACATACAGTCCGGAACTTGATCATAAGCTAAACATACCATAAATAACCTAAAAATAGCTTAGAAATAAGCTTTGATAGGTTCGGTGTGCGAAAATATGCTTATTTGATCTTACAGGGACTAAAAGTGTCAAAAACGGCGTAAGTTTTCATTTTCACGCATATCTTACGTATTGACCACATCTGGACATCCAAAATTTTTATACACACTAAAATATTTTTATTTTAGTGATCGGCATTCAAAAATACCATTCGTCGATTAATTTGGTTCGTTTTCGCGTCCGTTTGAGTTTCGTCGTAATTTAACGAATAACGCGACCGTACGACCAAACGAGCCGAAATCCGAGAGTTTTCCGAGCATATTTTGAGTCCTCTAAACTTTATTGACCTTGTATGTGACAACCCTCAAAATTACATGTATTCCGTACGATTCATTAATGTTAATTAAAGTACTTGGTGACTGTGCTGAATTACTTAACTGCTTTCTGATTTCTGTATCATAATTACATGTGCATGTTAACATACTAGTCGTGTGCAGAAAATTTACTAAATAATCATGTGTGCTTTCCTAAGTGTTGAGAATTAAAAATGTTACAAAATATATATATATATATATATATATATATATATATATATAGGACACCAAACGGAATAACTTAGCACGTTAACGAACCGGTATCAAACCGAACAACCGGACATTACCCGGAACACCAAAATAATGCTAGAAGCATTGTTTTTATTTTTCTAAGCTAGTTAGGGTCCCCGAACACCCTAACACACTATATATTTAGTAACACACCATAAACCACTAACTAAACATTTGATTTCTAACTAAACTAGTAACTAAACATTGAAACCCAACCCTATACCCCCCCCCCCTTGGAGACGGTTACCATGGGTGTCCCCACCCATGGATTTGTTTAATATTATATTAGATTTTGTTGGTTATTAAGGAGCATTATACACAAAGGTTAAAGAGTGAAGTTGGTTTTTAAAAAGGCACTTGAGATATTAACATTTCATTCTCTACACATGAAACAACAACCTTCTTCCTCCTCTCCCCTTGCTTGTTCGGCCGAAACCACCCACAACCACCATCACCATCATCAAGTTTCTTTCATACAATCTCTAGTGATCCAAAGGTGTTAGTGATCATACAAACAAGATCGGTGTGTTCGGAAGTTGAAGGACCACTCTCATCTTCTTTTATCCACCACTTTTCTACACTTGAACTTCCCTAGCCTTGAGCTAGTGGTAAGAACTTAGGACACCAAACGGAATAACTTAGCACGTTAACGAACCGGTATCAAACCGAACAACCGGACATTACCCGGAACACCAAAATAATGCTAGAAGCATTGTTTTTATTTTTCTAAGCTAGTTAGGGTCCCCGAACACCCTAACACACTTTATATTTAGTAACACACCATAAACCACTAACTAAACATTTGATTTCTAACTAAACTAGTAACTAAACATTGAAACCCAACCCTATACCCCCCCCCCCTTGGAGACGGTTACCATGGGTGTCCCCACCCATGGATTTGTTTAATATTATATTAGATTATGTTGGTTATTAAGGAGCATTATACACAAAGGTTAAAGAGTGAAGTGGGTTTTTAAAAAGGCACTTGAGATATTAACATTTCATTCTCTACACATGAAACAACAACCTTCTTCCTCCTCTCCCCTTGCTTGTTCGGCCGAAACCACCCACAACCACCATCACCATCATCAAGTTTCTTTCATACAATCTCTAGTGATCCAAAGGTGTTAGTGATCATACAAACAAGATCGGTGTGTTCGGAAGTTGAAGGACCACTCTCATCTTCTTTTATCCACCACTTTTCTACACTTGAACTTCCCTAGCCTTGAGCTAGTGGTAAGAACTTAGATCCTTGTATTTTACATTTTGTTTAAGTGGTTAATGATGTTTAATGATCAAAATGATAAGAACTCTAATGAATCTTATGAAGAAGTCTTGAACATAAACTAACTTGGTAATAAAGTATGGTTAAAAAGATGAAGAAATTATGATATTCATGTGTTGTAATGCTTGTTGTTCATTGTTTACTCATGTAGTTGATATGGATCATCATATGGTCTTGCTAGATCATGATTAAAAACATGAACTAGCAAGATGAGAAAGTAAGATACTGTAGGATGATGGAATCATCCACACATAAACTATGAACTTGAATGAATGAGTGATTTCTTGAAAAATAAAGATCAAAGTAGGTTATAATCATGTAGATCTAAGGATCCATGAGTGGTTTTTCAAAGGAACCAAGTTAAAAATATGAGTTTCACTAAAACTTGGATCTTACATAAACTAATCACATTCTTGGTAAATAAACAAGTGTAGAAACACTTGTGTAATAAGAAAAGTTCACAAAGAAATATTTTTAGAAAATATGATTTGAAGTTGTAAACACTTAAACTCTTTAAAAATAAAGTTTTTAAAGAACTAATCACATTTTTGGAAGGTAACAAGACTTACTAAGTATACTAGTAAGTTACTACATATTCTCAAAAAGTGTTTAGCTGATGAGAACCTCCACATACCACTTGATGAAATTCGTGTTGATAACACGATGCACTTCATTGAGAAACCTGTGGAAATCATGGACCGTGAAGTAAAAAAGCTCAAACACAAGCGCATTCCTATTGTCAAAGTTCGCTGGGAATCTAAACGTGGCCCAGAGTTTACTTGGGAACGTGAAGATCAGATGAAAGCGAAATATCTGCATCTATTCTCACAAGTTTCCTCTAAATAAATTTCGGGATGAAATTTCCTAAAGTAGGAGAGACTGTGACATCTGTGCTTGTGTAATCATTGTGCAGACTCTGAACAATCCAATATTAATAAAACAGTGTGTTTTGATCCCAATGTTTGTTATTTATGTTTGACATTATACACGTTTTGGTTTTTGATCGAATTTAAACTCTATATCGCTTTCTGGAAAGTTATACGCAAACTGATGCGCAAACGTAATCAGTTTAATGCGACAAACACTCCGGAACAGCAACATAAGCTTAACATACCTTAAATAACCTTTACATAACTTAGAAATAAGTTTTGAAGGCTCTGGTATGGCAAAAACAAGTTTATTCGCTCACAGGGACTATTTTCGTCAAACTGCAAAAGTCTGCCGTTTCGTAAGGCAACATACAGTCTGGAACTTGATCATAAGCTAAACATACCATAAATAACCTAAACATAGCTTAGAAATAAGCTTTGATAGGTTCGGTGTGCGAAAATATGCTTATTTGATCTTATAGGGACTAAAAGTGTCAAAAACGGCGTAAGTTTGCATTTTCACGCATATCTTACGTTCTGACCACATCTGGACATCCAAAATTTTTGTACACACTAAAATACTTTTATTTTAGTGATCGGCATGCAAAAATACCATTCGTCACTTAATTTAGTTCGTTTTCGTGTCCGTTTGAGTTTCGTCGTAATTTAACGAATAACGCGACCGTACGACCAAACGAGACGACATCCGAGAGTTTTCCGAGCATATTTTGAGTCCTCTAAACTTTATTGACCTTGTGGAGCCTTGAAAATGGCTTAACGGGGGTCAAAAGGGGCTGAAATGAGCTTAAGACATGTGCAGGGACCATTTGTGCAAATCTACCAAAGATGGCCACACGGGCCGCGTAAGCCCATCCCTTAGCTTACGCAGGCCGCCTGAGAACCCCCAACGACAGAAAATCAGTTTCAGCTGCTGTTTTGCAAGACCAGGCCCTTGTATGCAATATTTCTTGTTTGGGGACCAAGTTAACACCTTCCCAAGCATAAGTACCTGTCACTAAACACTTGTATGGCCATGATTTCATGCTTGGCAATCACACAAACACTTGTGATGATCTTGTAAGATTGCAACAAGTATAAATAGCTTGGCCATTTCATTTGTTTCTTCACACTTGGTCTAAAATTCTCTAAGTTGGGGTTAAATAACTTCATACCTGAGAATTTATAAGATCAAGTTCAAGCAAGGACCTTTTGTAAGCATTCCTTCATTCTTTTATTGCTTACTAGCTTAAAAAGTCAAACAGTGTTTGACTTTCAGTTTGACCAGTCAATGGTCAACGCAAAGTTCGTTTGAACTTTGTAACGTGATTGTAATCACGATGGTTATAATCCTTAGCGATTATACCTACTGATTACCACGTTAACTAGGTGTAGTGACGAGTCAAAGTTTCGGTCAAAATGCGTTTTAGCACGCATTTTGCCATGGAACTACTTTTAAGTATCAAAACACCTTGTTTTGATACCAAATCAGTTTTATAAGTTAGTTAAACATGTTTTGACATGTTTAACTCGTCACTATTAGTTTGGTGCTTATTTAGGGTCGTAAGTTAAGCGGTCTAAACAACCGCTTAGACTTTCGAACCCGACCCGTTTGGTCGATCTTTAGGATCCGACCAAGCTTGTTTAGTGATCATAGTTGCATAGGGAATAACCTCTGAGGTTATACCTTATGATCACATAGGATTAGTTAATCATTTGCTAGTTAGCTTGTATGCCCATAGGAAATGACCAAAATGCCCTTTTGAAATATAAAACCATATTGTGCATATGTGAACATATTTTTGACATCTAATCTGATTTAGTAACATGTTAGGGTATAATTGGGCATGTAAGACTTGACGTAGCTTATAGATAACCATCCGAACATAGTTTTTGCGCAACCGACGCGTTATAGTAGCTTAAACTACCATAACGGGTCGAAACGGGTCAAAAGCACTTAGGTAGACTTCCAAATCAGAATGTTAGCTCTATTAAATCATACCATATGAGTTCAAATACTCATTTGATTTATAGAACATCATTCTATCCTATCTCCCGATTAGGATCCGATTATTAACATAGTTACCTATATTAGGTGCCGGTTGATTCGTGATCCTTGGAGCCTTATTTGGTCTTATTCTCAAGACTAATAAGCAATCCCAAGTGAGTACATAGTTCCCCTCTTTTACCGTTTTCAAATACTTTGGGGTGATACACATGTGCATACTTGTTACTTTCATGCTTTCTTTGCTTTTATGACATAATCATGCTAATTTCATCTAGTACACATATATATAGTACATGTTTTCATTCATGTTTTGCTATGTATGTTAAGCATGCTAGCACATTGTTTTACATGAACATTTCTACTATGTATGTTTACTTAGCATACTTAGTACATGGTTTTCACATGCTTACATTGGTTATGACATTTGATATTTAATCGGAGCAATAATACATTCATTAACATTAGCTACGCCGCTCGGTAGTATGTAATGGTACCATAGGAATTGACAACTCCCGTTTCCGACTTCCTAGGGTTGTTTGGAAGTTGGAAATGACAGAATCCGATATACATAACTTAGATGAACCTTTAATTTGTTTAAAGGTTTGTCTCCACAGTCGCAAGGCTTGAATGTATGCGAATAAACAATACTGCATAAATGTTTGTAATCATAAAGCATTGTTTTCTGCAAAACATAACATTTGATTTAAACTTGGGTTTATTCAAAAACATTGTTTTGTACATTTTCCTATGGGGTTGAATAACTAGTACATAACATTGATTATCACATTAACATTTTCACGTAATTAAGTCGATACTTTCTACTTGCTATGCATTACATTTGTTTATACATGATACATTTCACACATGACATTGTACATGGTTTACACATAAACATTTTAACATTAAACAAGACATTTTGGTTGGTTATTGATAAGTGACTTATGTAACGGGGCTATGTGTTATATGATAAAAGCATGGTGGATACGCCGCTGGTACTTCCTATATATAAGTGCTTTTATTGTATTATACATTGTTGCGCTATCTAAGCCACTTGACAAAGACATGAAACATTTTTCACAAGGACACAACATTTTTATACAAAGTAAACATTTTATACAAATTCACTTTTACTTGGTTATTCATTTAACCATGCATATTTCTTTCATATCATTTGATTTTCATATCGATTTTCTCATGGTTTCATAAAAGAAAACATTTTACAAGGTTCATGACTACTTTTTGTTAAACCCTTCTTAAAACTACAAGTCATGAATCTTGCATAAACAAAACCTATGTATCTCACAGGCATTTTTATGCTGACGTACCTATTTTCACATGTGTTTTAGGTGCTAATGCATGATGATGCTTGTGCTACACTTAGGCGGACTTGGGCCTTAGTGACTTAAAAGACAATTATTATGTTATGTTCTATTTAAATTCCAAGACAATGTAAACTTTAATTCTAACAAAACAAAACTTTAATTACCATGGTTGTTGAAACAATAATTATGTCGCCTCACTCCCCGACGTTTCAGCCGCGGTTTGTTGTTTTAACGCGGTCGGGGTGTGACACCAACAAAGAGCGATTCTTGCTCCAACTAATGAAGTAGTGGATTCAATAAATAAAAAGTTGTTAGAGAGTCTGCCTGGTGAAGAAAAGGTTTATTTTAGTTCAGATAGTTTATGCCAATCTGAGGAAGAATCAGAGCTTAATATGGCATTGTTTCCTCCTGATGTGTTAAACAATCTTCATTTATCTGGTTTACCTAACCATAAATGTCACACCCCGACCACGTAGAACATACCAAACGTGGCGGAAATGTCGGGGAGTGTTGTAACAGAATTAATTGTTTCAAATCCATGGCAATTGAAGTTTCGTTTTATTGATTACAAGTGTTACAATGTCTTAACAAACAAAGAAATACAACATAATTAACTAGTCTTGCATCTTTTATTGTCACTAAAGCCCAAGACTGCCTATGTGTATCTTGATCATCTTATGCAACAGTTCCTGAAAAACACATGTGAAAATAGGTACGTCAGCATAAAAATGCCTGTGAGATACATAGGTTTTGTGAAAATAGGTTTCATGACTTATGTTTGAGAAAATGTTTAGTCATGAACCTTGTTATTTGCTTTGCTTTGTAAATCATTTGAAAATCGATAAGATCAGATGATAAGTATAAATAAATGTAAGGTTAAATGAATAACCAAGTAAAATATGTTTGCATAAGATAAGATGTTTATAAATCAAGGTCTTGTGAAACGTATGTTATTTGTATAAAATGTTCTATGTCTCAAACTGAAATGATTCAAATAACGCTATGATATGTAATACCATACAAACACTTATATATAGGAAGTACCAGCGGCGTATCCACCATGCTTGTATCATATTACACACGCATCGTTACTTAATCACTTAATCAAACCAAACCAATCAATGTAAGAAGTCTATGTTTAAATCAATTGTCAAATGTATTGGGTAATATGTCAAAGTGTTCATGTCAAGATGTAAATCATATCAAAATGTCTATGTCAAATATCCATGTCAAATGTCTATGTCAAGATGTCATGTATGGCAAGTGAAATGTCTCAACTAAACCATATGCACAGAAACAAAGTATTGAAGTAAAACTTGTTTTAAATCAAAGTTATGTTTTGTGGGAAATGCATGATCAAATGTCAATCATGTTAAAATGTCTATGCCGAAATGTCTATGTCAAATGTCTATGTCAAAATGTCATGTAAAACGATGTACTAAGTAATGCACACAATTGGGCACACCTAGCATGAAATGTCATAAAATCATGTACTATAATGTACTAACGAACATAGCAGGTATATGATGTGAAAACGGGAAAGCATGAATGTAACAAGTAGGCACATGTGTTCCACCCCAAAACAGTTTGGAAAACAGTAAAAGAGGGGTCTATGTACTCACTTGAGATTGCTCAGAAGTCCTTGAGTAACAACCAAACAATGCTAGAGATCGCGGATATCAAACGACACCTTATATAGAAAACTATGTTAATTAACCGGACCTAGATCGGAAGATCGGGTAGCATTAGGGTTTGTAAACCAAACGAGTGTAGAGACTCGTGTCATTTGGTTTAACAAAGCCTACATACTAAATGAAACCTAACATAATTGTTTACCCCGTTTAGGTAGCTTATGCTACTTTAACGCGTCGTTCGCGTGAAACGCGTTCGGACCGCCTAACTAGTCCTATGACAAGTGTTATATGCCTTAAACATGTTACATAATCAGTTATGTGACAAAGGTTTAGGTTACATATGCTTAATTACCAATTATACATGAAAAGGGTATTCTGGTAATTTACCTAAGGCATATAAACTTCCTATCATACAACTACTTAAACGATGTGACCATAGGGTATAACCTCGGAAGGTTATGCCCTATACTAGGGTCACCTAATGTTTTTGGTCGGATCCTAATGATCGACCAAACTGGGTCGGGTTCGAAGGTATAGGCGATTTATTAGATCGCCTACCCTACGACCCTAGACAACGTGTTAATCAGTGGGCATAGTCCCAAGGGACTATGACCAACGTGATTACACTCACGTTGCGAAGTTCAAACGAACTTCGCATTGACCATTACTGGTCAACGCTGAAAGTCAAACAAAGTTTGACTTTCTGACTCGAAAAGCAATAAAATAAGGAAAAGAACGAAAGAATACTTACGAAGGGTCCCGGCTAAACTCGATTCAAAAATCTCAGGTATGAAACAAATGTTTCAACTTAGAGTTTCTCAAATCAAGTTTCTAGTGATTTTAGCAATGGGGGGTATGGGGTATTTATAGGAATACCCGAACCGTTAAGATCGTTTCATGGAAAACGTGCCTTAATCCCATCCGTACATGTGTTGCAAAGTTATGGTGTTTAGGTGTTTAAATTCCATCCATACATGTGTTGCAAAGTTATGGTGTTTAGGTGTTTAAATTCCATCCATACATGTGTTGCAAAGTTATGGTGCCAAAATTCCATCCTTATCCGCTGACTAAGCAAGTTTAGAATGTGTGGTTGTGAATTAAACAACGGCTAATACATCGAATCTGGTCCCGAATGCGAAAAACGAACCAAATGACGCGACGAATGGATTTTTCTTATGGCGAGCACTAAAATATAATATAGTCATGCTCACATAAATTTTTGGATGTCCGGATGTATTCAGAACGTAAGTTATGCGCGAAAATGCAAACTTGTGCACTTTTTTGACACTTTTAGTCCCTGAATGACCCAAAAGTTTATTTTAGCACACCGAACCCCTCAAAGCCTATTTCTAAGCTATGTAGAGGATATTTTAAGGTGTGTTTAACTTATGGTCATGTTCCGGAATGTCTGTTACAGTTCAAATTGGCATACTTTCGCAGTTTGTCAACTTTAGTCCCTGTAAGCGATATAACTTTGATTTCACCACACCAAACCTTCCAAAACTTATATCTAAGTTATGTAAAGGTTATTTAAGGTATGTTAAACCTATTTCACTATTCCGGAGTGTTTGTTGCATTAAACTGGTTATATTTACGCATTAGTGCGCGTATAACCTTCCAGAAAGCGATTTAGAGTTTGAAATCGAACAAGAGTTGATATGTGCAAAAGATACACATATTTATACTAGTCCAAAGTATGAAATACAATATTTCATTGGTTTGGCATTTGTTTGATGGTTGAAATGACACAGGTGTTACAGTCTCCCCTACTTTAGGAAATTTCGTCCCGAAATTTAGTTTTAGAGGAAACTTGTGGAGACAGCTGTGACGGTTTTGCCTTCAGACAAATCCATTGAGCCCTTAAGTAAAACTCTGGGCCATGTTAGGATTCTTAGCAAAGATGTCAACCCTCAAATTGAAGTCATTGTAGTAACAAAACATGGAGTTTTGAACTATAGACAGGAGAACAGTTCCCGTGAAGAATTATCATAGGAAACTTGTGTGTGCTTGAAATCAGAATTGGGTAGTGTGAGAATAAATGACATTGGTCAAAGTCCAAGACTTCTCCCGTATCATTACTCTTGCCACTGTTGGTCTTAACACATGACAAAACTTCCTGTGGTTCCTATGCACTGAACTCCATAATTATGTAGGCCTCCATAATTACGTAGTTCCTTGCACAGTCCGCACAGTTTATTTCATAATGCGTATGGGGAAAAATCAAACGAATAATCCTGTGGTGAATTAATCTTGACTCAATAGAGTCTCTTTAACTAGATCACCAAAGGATTTGATTAACGAACAATCTCTTGATTTAGACCACCCGATGGCCTATTTAACTACATAAATACATGACATATTTAACTAGATTGTCGAACCAATCTATTTAACTTAGATCGACGTAGGATCTCTTTAACTAAACTACCCATGGGGAAAATTTAACCACATCGACGTAGGATGTATTTAACTAGATTGTCGGACCAATCTATTTAACTTAGATCGACGTAGGATCTCTTTAACTAAACTACCCACGGGGAAAATTTAACCACATCGACGTAGGATGTATTTAACTAGATTGTCGGACCAATCTATTTAACTTAGATCGACGTAGGATCTCTTTAACTAAACTATCCACGGGGGAAATTTAACCACATTGACGTAGGATGTATTTAACTAGATTGTCGGACCAATCTATTTAACTTAGATCGACGTAGGATCTCTTTAACTAAACTATCCACGGGGGAAATTTAACCACATCGACGTAGGATGTATTTAACTAGATTGTCGGACCAATCTATTTAACTTAGATCGACGTAGGATCTCTTTAACTAACTACCTACGGGGAATATTTAACTACACCGACGTAGGATGTATTTAACTTTAGATCGACGTAGGATCTCTTTAACTCAACTATCTAAGAGAAACATTTAACTACACCGACGTAGGATGTATTTAACTTTAGATCGACGGAGGATCTATTTAACTTTAGATCGACGTAGGATCTATATGTTTCCCTTAAACTTTGGAATAGTACTTTATAATCCAAGGGACTTAACTACAACGTGGAAGTCCATTAAGGATTTAAGATAGTACCTTTTTGAATATCCTACTACGAATCCTTCATATGGAGATAAGAAAGATTCTACGAGGATTTGGATGGATCACATAAAAACACAAAACACATAAGAACATAATCACATAATTGTTTAACTTGATCTTTACTTTGTTATCTTTGGACACGGATATTTAAAGCACACCAGGAATCCAATCCGTGGATTCCATGCGGCACTTAAATCATTAGAATCTACTATGAAGATAGGAAGATCTAAATAAGAATTCGGCTTTGTCCTTATTGAATGGTAATGTTCGTATTAAGGCATACGAATAATTCAATTAAGGGCTCCGATTTGAGTGATATTCATCCACAAGGATCTGATTATGAGGATAGAAAGATCATTTATGGATTTTGAAATTTGTGTAACGAGAGGTGCTTCGACACCTTGCACTAGGCGTGCTTAAGTCGATACACAAGGTAGAAAGTTCATGAGGTTCAGGCGCTAGATATGCCAGGGCGACATATGAAGCAGAACTTGAAGGTTAAGCAGCAACAGGGTTTGCTACTGCCTTGCTTTAAACAGCAAAGCGACACATGTTATCCAAATGTCTCCATCGTCCACCGGGGGTACATTTGTAACATGGTATTTGATTTGGATGATGATGGTTTCACTGACTTCTCCAAGGAGCGGTTCCCTTGCACGGCTTCATTCCTGAGCTGACTCATGGTGATAGCTAAATCAACGGTCTTCTGGAGTACTACGCCTATTTGTTGGGCAGTTGTAGCACCTGGTCCGGACACTCGAGTCTTGTTGCGATGAAGAGACACCATGAAGAACATAGGAGATATGGGAGGGAACAAGGGAAATGAAAACAGAATAACAATGCATAAAATTGCGATCATTTGTTTGTTACTTAAGGCAAACAAATGAGACGGTGACTAATCAAAGTAAATAGGTCAAAAATAATGTATCGCGAAGACATGCTCGCCTATAAGTGAACACTCATCCCAAGAATTCCCAGGTAAGCACAACTGGTCTCGCGTCTGGTTGAGATGTATACGAAGTGCTTGCCTAGACAGAAAACTCAGAATACAGGCATTCACCCTTCCAGTTTGCACGTGTTCACATTATTTAAAACCCAAAACCTTGACGAGATTTTGAAAACTCAAAGGGTTCAAAACCTTATAATAGAGGGTTCAAAACCTAGTAATCAATCATCCTAGAACAGATGATTAGTTTTCAAAGCGGTTTTGAAATTTATGTTCTTGTTGTGGTAGTCGCCTAAGGATAGGTGACGGTATTGTTTTATGACTAAACGCAAGTAAACTCGCGTTAGGGTCCTAAGAAGGTTATAGACTAGGTCAAAGCATTACTAATAACCTAATTCCCTATAACCATTGGCTCTGATACCATCTTTTCTGTCACACCCCGACCACGTAGAACATACCAAACGTGGCGGAAATGTCGGGGAGTGTTGTAACAGAATTAATTGTTTCAAATCCATGGCAATTGAAGTTTCGTTTTATTGATTACAAGTGTTACAATGTCTTAACAAACAAAGAAATACAACATAATTAACTAGTCTTGCATCTTTTATTGTCACTAAAGCCCAAGACTGCCTATGTGTATCTTGATCATCTTATGCAACAGTTCCTAAAAAACACATGTGAAAATAGGTACGTCAGCATAAAAATGCCTGTGAGATACATAGGTTTTGTGAAAATAGGTTTCATGACTTATGTTTGAGAAAATGTTTAGTCATGAACCTTGTTATTTGCTTTGCTTTGTAAATCATTTGAAAATCGATAAGATCAGATGATAAGTATAAATAAATGTAAGGTTAAATGAATAACCAAGTAAAATATGTTTGCATAAGATAAGATGTTTATAAATCAAGGTCTTGTGAAAAGTATGTTATTTGTATAAAATGTTCTATGTCTCAAACTGAAATGATTCAAATAACGCTATGATATGTAATACCATACAAACACTTATATATAGGAAGTACCAGCGGCGTATCCACCATGCTTGTATCATATTACACACGCATCGTTACTTAATCACTTAATCAAACCAAACCAATCAATGTAAGAAGTCTATGTTTAAATCAATTGTCAAATGTATTGGGTAATATGTCAAAGTGTTCATGTCAAGATGTAAATCATATCAAAATGTCTATGTCAAATATCCATGTCAAATGTCTATGTCAAGATGTCATGTATGGCAAGTGAAATGTCTCAACTAAACCATATGCACAGAAACAAAGTATTGAAGTAAAACTTGTTTTAAATCAAAGTTATGTTTTGTGGGAAATGCATGATCAAATGTCAATCATGTTAAAATGTCTATGCCGAAATGTCTATGTCAAATGTCTATGTCAAAATGTCATGTAAAACGATGTACTAAGTAATGCACACAATTGGGCACACCTAGCATGAAATGTCATAAAATCATGTACTATAATGTACTAACGAACATAGCAGGTATATGATGTGAAAACGGGAAAGCATGAATGTAACAAGTAGGCACATGTGTTCCACCCCAAAACAGTTTGGAAAACAGTAAAAGAGGGGTCTATGTACTCACTTGAGATTGCTCAGAAGTCCTTGAGTAACAACCAAACAATGCTAGAGATCGCGGATATCAAACGACACCTTATATAGAAAACTATGTTAATTAACCGGACCTAGATCGGAAGATCGGGTAGCATTAGGGTTTGTAAACCAAACGAGTGTAGAGACTCGTGTCATTTGGTTTAACAAAGCCTACATACTAAATGAAACCTAACATAATTGTTTACCCCGTTTAGGTAGCTTATGCTACTTTAACGCGTCGTTCGCGTGAAACGCGTTCGGACCGCCTAACTAGTCCTATGACAAGTGTTATATGCCTTAAACATGTTACATAATCAGTTATGTGACAAAGGTTTAGGTTACATATGCTTAATTACCAATTATACATGAAAAGGGTATTCTGGTAATTTACCTAAGGCATATAAACTTCCTATCATACAACTACTTAAACGATGTGACCATAGGGTATAACCTCGGAAGGTTATGCCCTATACTAGGGTCACCTAATGTTTTTGGTCGGATCCTAATGATCGACCAAACTGGGTCGGGTTCGAAGGTATAGGCGATTTATTAGATCGCCTACCCTACGACCCTAGACAACGTGTTAATCAGTGGGCATAGTCCCAAGGGACTATGACCAACGTGATTACACTCACGTTGCGAAGTTCAAACGAACTTCGCATTGACCATTACTGGTCAACGCTGAAAGTCAAACAAAGTTTGACTTTCTGACTCGAAAAGCAATAAAATAAGGAAAAGAACGAAAGAATACTTACGAAGGGTCCCCGAATGCTAAACTCGATTCAAAAATCTCAGGTATGAAACAAATGTTTCAACTTAGAGTTTCTCAAATCAAGTTTCTAGTGATTTTAGCAATGGGGGGTATGGGGTATTTATAGGAATACCCGAACCGTTAAGATCGTTTCATGGAAAACGTGCCTTAATCCCATCCGTACATGTGTTGCAAAGTTATGGTGTTTAGGTGTTTAAATTCCATCCATACATGTGTTGCAAAGTTATGGTGTTTAGGTGTTTAAATTCCATCCATACATGTGTTGCAAAGTTATGGTGCCAAAATTCCATCCTTATCCGCTGACTAAGCAAGTTTAGAATGTGTGGTTGTGAATTAAACAACGGCTAATACATCGAATCTGGTCCCGAATGCGAAAAACGAACCAAATGACGCGACGAATGGATTTTTCTTATGGCGAGCACTAAAATATAATATAGTCATGCTCACATAAATTTTTGGATGTCCGGATGTATTCAGAACGTAAGTTATGCGCGAAAATGCAAACTTGTGCACTTTTTTGACACTTTTAG
Organism: Helianthus tuberosus; assembly: GCA_030545235.1. Classification (NCBI taxonomy): domain Eukaryota; kingdom Viridiplantae; phylum Streptophyta; class Magnoliopsida; order Asterales; family Asteraceae; genus Helianthus; species Helianthus tuberosus. The sequence goes on along the minus strand of CM060426.1, from coordinate 42,106,055 downwards.
TCCCTGAATGACCCAAAAGTTTATTTTAGCACACCGAACCCCTCAAAGCCTATTTCTAAGCTATGTAGAGGATATTTTAAGGTGTGTTTAACTTATGGTCATGTTCCGGAATGTCTGTTACAGTTCAAATTGGCATACTTTCGCAGTTTGTCAACTTTAGTCCCTGTAAGCGATATAACTTTGATTTCACCACACCAAACCTTCCAAAACTTATATCTAAGTTATGTAAAGGTTATTTAAGGTATGTTAAACCTATTTCACTATTCCGGAGTGTTTGTTGCATTAAACTGGTTATATTTACGCATTAGTGCGCGTATAACCTTCCAGAAAGCGATTTAGAGTTTGAAATCGAACAAGAGTTGATATGTGCAAAAGATACACATATTTATACTAGTCCAAAGTATGAAATACAATATTTCATTGGTTTGGCATTTGTTTGATGGTTGAAATGACACAGGTGTTACAATAAATTAGTACTGAAACTTGGTGCTCCAGTGATGTTACTCAGAAACATTGATCAGGCAAATGGATTGTGTAACGGTACACGTTTACAAGTCACGAGGCTCGGAAAAGTTGTGATTGAAGCAAAAATTATCATAGGGACTAATATAGGTCATCATACTTTGATTTCAAGACTGAAGATGACACCTCCTGATAAAAGAATACTAGTGAAGATTTCTCGAAGACAATTCCCACTTTCATTGTGTTTTGCTATGACAATAAATAAAAGTCAAGAACAATCATTGGAGCGTGTTGGTTTATATCTTCCACGTCCAGTGTTTAGTCATGCCCAGCTCTATGTTGCTGTATCTAGAGTAAAAAGCAGGAAGGGGTTGAAAGTTTTGATTTGTGATAAATAGAAACGAGTCTGTACAACCACTGCTGATGTGGTTTACAAAGAAGTTTTACAAAATCTATGATGATACTAAACATCTGTCAACCTGGCAACGTCTGTTGGGTATAATGGAGGAACTGTTGTTAGGAAATGTTTGTTGGAAAACAATATAACTTTTTGAAAGCATCTGATACTTGCTCTGCATTAAGCCTATCCTGAGAATACATGCTGTGAAAAATGTTTATATCTGGCGTTGTAGTAACAAGTTTGCAGCTCTCATTTTTAATGAGAGTACTAAATTCTTTGTTAATAACATTATTCTCTTAACATCTGTTTACTAACCTTTGTAATTTCTGTTGACTGACCTTTTTAACATGGGTTGACTAACATCTGATACTTACTATCTATCCATCTGGCAAGCTCTGTTGGAGATAGTGGATGACAGTTTTTAGGAAAGTCTGTGGTTTGCTATCAACATAATGGAATTGTTGTTGAATAAACCTATTGACCATTAGTTTATATCAATTTTGTAAGTCTGCACTAATTAGTTTTTTACTCTCTGTCAATATGTGTTATGCATGGTTTTCTAAGAAACGACCCGTGTTTGCACACGGGTCTTACCGCTAGTACTATATAATAAAAGAAACCATTTTTGGGACACTTGTCATCATATTAGGCCATGTCTTATAGATAATTATTATTTTAGTTTAATCTCTTCTAATTAATTATAGATAATCCTCCTATTAAATATTATTTAGTTTAATTATTACTTTTATATTTATCTATTTACTTCAAATTCAAACTTAGTTATCTAATTTGATATTAGAGTAAATTACGATTTTAGCCCCTGTGGTTATATCACTTTTTCCCTTTTAGCCCAAAAAGGAAATTTTTATCATCTGAGCCCTCAACTTCTTTTTTTCTAACTCTTTTGGACCCCAACGTCATTTTTTCTAACCCTTTTGGTCCCTAAAAGTAAATGGATGGGGTTAGTGTTTGGGGCCAAAAGGATTATAAAAAAAGACGTTGGAGGCTCAGATGTTAAAAGATTCATTTTTTGGTTAAAAGGGTAAAAGTGGTATAACCGCAGATGCCAAAATCGTAATTTACTCTTGATATTAACTATATATTTGAACGTTTTGTTTAGTTTCGTACCAAATAGATTTTACGAAACTTAAAATAAAATTAACTAATATTATTTATCATTTCTACATTTACAAGTTTTAAATAAATGGTTAAATTTATTGAGACTTCGTTAACAAATTTTACTACAATATAATAATCTATTTATATCAATCTAAATATATATATATATATATATATATATATTTATACTATCTATACTATACTATATAATAAAACATTAGCGTGGGACACCTATCATTCATTGTAAGCATTTATTTTATGATTTTCTCGGTTCACTTCTAAACTTATCTTATATTAATTAAATAAATAAATGAATAATAAGTTTCATCCTACTTTAAATTTTGAATACCATTCTTCTATTTTTCTAATAATTGTTAATTTAAGATATTTTTAAATAAAACAAATTATTTATCACGAAAACCAAACTTTGTATTAATATATGAAATATTTTTATTTTCATTACTACAAAAATTATTATATCAATTTTATTACATAATATATAAATCAATCTGTCGGAATTGGTACCAACATTTTATCACTCAAATAGATAAAAGGATTAGAAAAAAAAGTCGTTGGAGGCTCAGATGTTAAAAGATTCATTTTTTGGCTAAGGGTAAAAGTGATATAACCACAGAGGCCAAAATCGTAATTTACTCTTGATATTAACTATATATTTGAACGTTTTGTTTAGTTTGGTATCAAATAGATTTTACGAAACTTAAAATAAAATTAACTAATATTATTTATTATTTCTACATTTACAAGTTTTAAATAAAGGGTTAAATTATTGAGACTTTGTTAACAAATTTTACTATAATATAATAATCTATTTATATCAATCTAAATATATATATCTATACTATACTATATAATAAAACATTAATGTGTGACACCTATCATTCATTGTAAGCATGTATTTTATGATTTTCTCGGTTCACTTTCAAACTTATCTTATATTAATTAAATAAATAAATGAATAATGAGCTAATATTAAATTTCATCATACTTTAAATTTTGAATACCATTCTTCTATTTTTCTAATAAAATATTATTCTAAAATTTAAATTGTTAATTTAAGATATTTTTAAATAAAACATATTATTTATCATGAAAACCAAACTTTGTATTAATATAAGAAATATTTTTATTTTCATTACTAAAAAAATTATTATATCAATTTTATTACATAATTTATAAATCAATTTGTCGGAATTGGTACCAACATTTTATCACTCATATAGATGTTGATTTGCTTCTTGAATAACATATCTTCTTTTCAAGAACCATCTTTACAATCACTATATCCATCGCGTATCGAGTATTATCCATTAGTATATTGAAAGATATGACTTTTTTATTATTGGTATATAAAATTAGATTTATTAAACCCGTGTAATACATTTAGTTTTTTAAAGATATACCATTTTTATTATTTACTATACAAAATTACATTTATTCGACCCGTGTAATACATGAATTTTTTTAAGATATAACTTTTTATTTTTTTTGGGTAAAGGGTTACCCCGGTAAAATTTTATTCATCAACCAAATATAACAAGTGAGGAACTATGTATCCCTCAGTTCTCTAGCGTGACCTGCCACTACTAGAGTAACCACGCGTATACAAAAGATAACGCTAACAATAAAACAAAGTCTACATGACAAAACAAGTAGTCAACCTACATCGACCATCTTTCAGCTTCTTATCCGCATTCGTCTTGATCCATAAGCAAAGCTCTCGGCAGCTTCCACTCGAGCAACACTTGATTCACATGACTCGTTCCCCTAAACTTCATTGTGTGTAGCTTCATACGAATTGTTGTTAAAATCACCTCAATCAGTTGATTAGCATTCCTTTTCTTAGTCGAAAACAACCGGTTATTTCGTTCCTGCCACACGAAATAAGCCGTCGCCCCAACCACTAACTTGCCAATGATATGATTAGCTCGTTTGGAATCAGCATGCTGCAACAGATAATCAAATATATCCTCCCAGTTCTCTTCAATAGATCCCATGTCAGCTTTGTCACGAACCCCCTTCCAAATTTGCGATGCAAAAGCGCACTTAAAGAAGATGTGTTCATGAGAGTCAGGCCCCGACATGCATAAAGAACAACACATGAGGTTATAGTTCGATCCCCATCTACTCATCAGATCCTGAGTTTTAAGTTTTTTGCAAACTAGAAGCCACATTAGAAACGCATGACGTGGGATAGCCTGAGGAAACCATACTATACGAGCCCAAGGAACCTGATTCTGCATCTGGCGAATATCATCCCAAACGATGTAAGTACTGTACACCATGTTAGCTCCTTCCCTAGATCTCCATACAATCCTATCTTGAGCTTCCGAATTTAACACAACATTCGGCAGATTTTCTAAAGCTGGGAACCGGTTTACCCATGTGTTCGGCCAAGCCCACTCTCCATTCTGAACCATACCCGCAACCGTATACGACATATTGAGACCCGCATTTGATATCATTCGAGGAGTGATGAAAACATTTAACAGACACAAGTTATTCCATATATCGAACCATACCAGCGTATTAGTACCACTACCCAGCTTTATCCATATGTGTCTTCGAATGGTTGGACGAAGTTGCAACATCTTCCTCCAACTCCAAGTCACATTGTTCCGAAGAGGCACATCCCAGAAACTTCTCTCTCGGATACGATAAGAATGAATCCATTTTACCCATAAAGATTCCCTATTCGTAAGAATACTCCAGATATGAGCTACCATAAGCGCATTATTCATATCATAAATTTTTCGAATGCCCAACCCCCCTTCGTTCTTAGGCAGACATACTCTGCTCCATTTCACCTTCGCTTTACCCTTTATATTGTTTCCTTGTGCCCAAAGAAAGCGTCGCATCCTATCTTCAAGGTCATTGATGATTCGTTTTGGCAAAATAAACACCGACGCCCAATAGACATGCACTGACGATAACACTGATCTAATTAATTGGAGTCTACCCGCAAATGATAGACTTTTTGCTTTCCAATCAGAGATTCTAGATTCCATATTTTCTACAAGCTTCTTACAATCATTATAGATCAATCTAGTAGAGATTAAAGGAACACCAAGATACCGAACCGGCAACATACCTTCCTCGAACTGCATTAGACTACGAATCTGGTCTTTAACATAATTAGGAACACCACCAAAAAAGACCGTGCTTTTATTCATGCTAGGAACCAAACCCGAAATATTCTTAAATAAGTTCAATGACTCGAGGATAACAGAAGCTGAATTTGGATCACCACGAGCAAACAAGAACAAATCATCTGCAAAGCATAAATTAATAATCCTTTGTTTTTCGCACTTATGATGAAATCTAAAATCAGCCGATATATCCACTTGGTGTTGAAGAATCAACGTAAGAACCTCCATTACCAAGGTGAAAAGATATAGAGACATAGGATCCCCTTGACGCAATCCCCGCTTCCCCTTGAAATATCCATAAAGATTACCGTTGATTGCTAACGAAAACGTAGTAGACGTAACACATACCATAACCCATTTAATCATCGTATGGTGAAACCCAAATCCCCGAAGAGTATTTTCCAAGAAGCTCCAATCAACCGTGTCATACGCCTTCTGAATGTCAACTTTAAAAGCACACCTCGGAGGCCCATGATTACGATGGTAATTATGCATTAGTTCCTGGGTGAGCAGAATATTATCAGAGATTTTCCTACCTGGAATGAACGCAGACTGATTAATGTTGACTATATCACATAGTCCCTCCTTAATGCGGTTCATGATAATCTTACTTATGCACTTATATAGTGTATTACAGCAAGATATCGGCCTATAATCCATAACTGTGGCCGGGGTCTTTATCTTTGGAATTAAGGAAATCACCGTGTGGTTAAGCTGTTTAAGAAGTTTACCATTCTCAAAAAAATCCTGCACTGCCTTGCATACATCCGTGCCTACGACATTCCAAGCTTTTTTGAAGAAAACTGATGTATATCCATCTGGACCAGGCGCTTTATTCCCGGCAATAGAAAACATCGCCTCTTTAATTTCATCTTCAGTGACACCACGGACCATGTTATTCGCAGTAACAGACGACAACGTATGACGGAAAATCTCCGGATTAGGGCTGGCAACGACATTACCAACACTCCCAAAAACTTTTCAAAGTGATTAACCATAATTTGAGGCACCTCTCCCCCCTCGTGTAGAATACCATCAGCATCACGAATTGAGAAAATTCGGCTCCGGTGATTATTTGCTTTCACAACATTATGAAAGTATTTTGTATTAGAATCCCCCAAAGAGAGCCATTGAATCTTCGTTTTTTGTTGCAAGAACGAACTTTCGTCATGAACAGCATCCTTGTATTTCTGTAATAGAATACTATGCTTATTTAACAAGTCTTCATTAGCCGAATCCTGATCCATCGCAAACTGACACTCATCCAACTCCTTTCTGGCCAGCTTCACATTCTCGTGAATATTTCCTTGTTTAAAAAACAATTTCCGAAAGGGAGTTTTTAACATCTTAAGCTTAGTAACAACTTGATACATGCGGACACCCGGGATATCTTTACTCCAAACCTGATTAATTTCTTCCATAAAACCATGTTTGTCAGCTAGTAAATTCACAAATTTAAACGGTTTAGGCCTTTCTCTTTTCACATTCGGCAGCTTCAAAATACACGGAGTGTGGTCCGAAACTCGACAAGGATGAAAATAGGCTCCAGCATTAGGGAAACTTGTAATACAATGAATATTGCACATAATTCGATCAAGTTTTTTAAACATTCTCCCACTTTTTTGCTGGTTATTCGTCCACGTGTAGTGAAGGCACGTGCTATTAACATCGAACACTTCTATGTCATCAACACATTCCTTAAACTCACGAGTACTAATATTATGAGTGGACGTCCCCGAGCTACTGTCATCATGAAATAAAGACGCATTAAAGTCCCCTAGAATAACCCACGGTTTATCTCGCATAAAAGAGCTATGCCTCCCAAGATTTTGCCACAAGTCTCTTCTCCTTCTGTACTGATTATCCGCATAAACAAAAGAGCAAAATAAAGATTTACTGTCTAATTTCAAAATAACTTGAGTGTGAATGACCTGATCAGTTAGCGACAAGACCATAACATCGACCACATTTGGATCCCAACCTAGCATGATACGAGTTCCTTTCTCACAATGAGCTGCATTCGTTTCCCAAGACCATGAACGACAAACTTTTTTACATACGTTAGACACATTAGAAGAGTCAACATGTGTCTCCATAATTGCACAAACCTGTAAATGATTATCCACAACCACTTGACGAACCTCCTTCTGTTTGAGGGAGCGGTTCAACCCCCTTATATTCCATGAAGCTATGCTACCCATGGGATCCCGTTATACCGGGTGTGCTTGCACCCTCAGAAGTCTTATCACTCTTTTTATCCATGAACTTTGGAATGTCATTTATTAAGTCATCAACATCAGTATCATCCGTAAAAAAGTCATCCGTTGTGTGATTTCTCCTTGTCGAATTCAACCGATCACCTGCATCAGGTCTTCCACTATCTTCTCTATCTTGATTTTGCATTTTTTCCTTTCTATTACCTTTCAAACCCGCTGCACTTGACTCCTCTCCCTGATCGCGTAAAGAATCAAAAGAGTTTGCCGTTTGAACTTGCTGCTTCATAACAGTTTTCGGTCTGGGGTTAGCCACCGGCCGGTACACCATCTTGGGCTTTTGTTTATTAATTTGAATCCCTTTATTGATACCCTTATTTGATTTTTTCACAGCTTCCTGGAAACCCTCACCATCCTTTCCATTCCCCTCCTGTTGATCAGGTTTAGGTAACTTCGGACACGAGTGGACATCATGTCCAAAAACGCAGCAATTATTACACCTCAATGGGACCCAATCATTGTCACACCCCGACCACGTGGAACATACAAAACGTGGCGGAAACGTCGGGGAGTGTTGTAACAGAATTAATGTTTCACAACCTTGGAAATTAAAGTTTCGTTTTATTCAATATAAGTGTTACAATGTCTAAACAAACATGGAAATACAACATAATTAACTAGTCTGCATCTTTTATTGTCACTAAAGCCCAAGTCTGCCTATATGTATCTTGATCATCTTATGCAACAATCCCTGAAAAACACATGTGAAAATATGGTACGTCAGCATAAAAATGCCGGTGAGATACATAGGTTTTGTGAAAATAGGCTTCATGACTTATGTTGAGAAAATGTTTAGTCATGAACCTTGTTATTTGCTTTGTTTTGTAAATCATTTGAAAATCGATAAGATCAGATGATATGTATAAATAATGTATGGTTAAATGAATAACCATATAAAATGAGTTTGTATAAGATGAGTTGTTTATAAATCAATGTCTTGTGAAAAGTATGTTATTTGTATAAAATGTTCTATGTCTCAAGCTGAAATGATTCAAATAACGTTACGACATGTAATACCATACAAACACTTATATATAGGAAGTACCAGCGGCGTATCCACCATGCTTGTATCATATTACACACGCATCGTTACTTAATCACTTAATCAAACCAAACCAAACAATGTAAAATGTTCATGTCAAGATGTAAATCATGTCAAAATGTCTATGTCAAATATCCATGTCAAATGTCTATGTCAAATATCCATATCAAATGTCTATGTCAAATATCCATGTCAAATGTCTATGTCAAATATGTCATGTATGGCAAGTGAAAGGTCTCAACTAAACCATATGCACAAAAACAAAGTATTGAAGTAAAACTTGGTTTAAATCAAAGTTATGTTTTGTGGGAAATGCATGATCAAATGTCAATCATGTTAAAATGTCTATGCCGAAATGTCTATGTCAAATCAATTGTCAAATGCATTGGGTAATATGTCAAAGTGTTCATATACTGGATGAGCATATGCAACAAAATGTAATGTAAAACAATGTACTAAGTATGCTAAGTTAACATACAAAGCAGAAAAGTCATGTAAATCAATGTACTAATAGTGTACTAATGAACATAACCAGTATATGATGTGAAAACAGGAAAGCACGAAAGTAACAAGTAGGCACATGTGTTCCACCCCAAAACAGTTTGGAAAACAGCAAAAGAGGGGTCTATGTACTCACTTGAGATTGCTCAGAAGTCCTAGGATAACCACCAAGCAATGCTAGAGATCGCGGAATATCAAACGGCACCTAATATAGGTAACTACATTAATAAACCGGACCTACATCGGATGATCGGGTAGCATTAGGGTTTGTAAACCAAACGAGTGTAGAGACTCGTGTCATTTGGTTTAACAAAGCCTACATACTAAAAGAAACTTAACCTAAGTCTTATCGACCCATTACGACCCGTTTAGGTAGCTTATGCTACTTTAACGCGTCGTTCGCGTGAAACGCGTTCGGATCGCCTAACTAGTCCTATGACAAGTGTTATATGCCTAAACATGTTACATAATCAGTTATGTGACAAAAGTTTAGGTTACATATGCTTAATTACCAATTATACATGAAAAGGGTATTCTGGTAATTTACCTAAGGCATATAAACTACCTATCATACAACTATTTAAACGATGTGACCATAGGGTATAACCTCGGAAGGTTATTCCCTACCTACTATGGTCACCTAATGTATTTGGTCGGATCCTAATGATCGACCAAATGGGTCGGGTTCGAAGGTATAGGCGATTTATCAGATCGCCTACCCTACGACCCTAGACAACGTGGTAATCAGTGGGCATAGTCTCAAGGGACTACGACCAACGTGATTACACTCACGTTGCGAAGTTCAAACGAACTTCGCATTGACCATTACTGGTCAACGCTGAAAGTCAAACAAAGTTTGACTTTCTGACTCGAAAAGCAGTAAAAATAAGGAAAAGAACGAAAGAATACTTACCCAGGGTCCCCGAATGCTAATCCCGACTCAAGAACTCAGGTATGAAACAATGGTTTCAACTTAGAGCTCTCAAAATCAGAATTCTTGTAAGTTTAGCAATGGGGGTGGATGGGTATATATAGTTTTCGGTCCACCGTTAGGATCGTTTCATGGAAAAGGAGGCATGATCAATACCGTACACTTGTCGGAATGTTATGGTAACACATATGCCACTAACCATAGGAAATCAACACTTGGCAAGGAGTTTGGAAGTGGTTAACAGCTGAAAACAGGCTGTTAAAAACTCTGAATCTGGTCAGAACACCCCATACGCATCGTAGGGTATAAACACCATACGCATCGTATGGGTGTACTTTGGCAGATTTACACTTTTGGTCCCTGAACTGTATTTAGGCCATTTTTGACACGTTTAAGGCCCGTTAACCCCATTTCAAAGCTCTAAAATGAAGTTAAAGTATAGGGAACTTAAAATGTGCTCAAAAATATCTCGGATGTCGGTTCGTTTAGCCGTACGAACGCGATGTTCGCTTAATTACGACGGAATGCGCACAAGCGCGAAAAACGATCCAAATGACGAAACGAATGGATTTTTCTTAAGGCGAACACTAAAATATAATGTAGTCATGCTTACATAAATTTTTGGATGTCCGGATGTATTCAGAACGTAAGTTATGCGCGAAAATGCAAACTTGTGCACTTTTTGACACTTTTAGTCCCTGAATGACACAAAAGTTTATTTTAGCACACCGAACCCATCAAAGCCTATTTCTAAGCTATGCAAAGGATATTTAAGGTGTGTTTAACTTATGGTTATGTTCCGGAATGTTCGTTACAGTTCAAATTGACATACTTTCGCAGTTTGTCAACTTTAGTCCCTGTAAGCGATTAAACTTTGATTTCACCATACCAAACCTTCCAAAACTTATATCTAAGTTATGTAAAGGTTATTTAAGGTATGTTAAGCCTATTTCACTATTCCAGAGTGTTCGTTGGATTAAACTGGTTATATTTACGCATCAGAGCGTGTATAACCTTCCAGAAAGCGATTTAGAGCTTGAAATCGAACAAGAGTTGGTAGGTGCACAAGATACACATATTTATACAAGTCCCAAGTATGAAATACAATATTTCATTGGTTGGGCATTTGTTTGATGGTTGAAATGACACAGGTGTTACAGTCTCCCCTACTTTAGGAAATTTCGTCCCGAAATTAATTCGTAGGAGTCTGTTTATGACTTTGTGTCAAATAGTCATCAAAGATATGTAAAGCAAAATCTGATTATTTTCCTCAACGGATATTTTTCAGAAGCGAAAATGAACGAACAGAGTCATTTTCTTCAACGGGTTCTTCGGAAATGGAAAATAAGGAATTAACTAAACGGATATAGATTTCCCTCAACGAATATTCTTCAGAAGTGAGAATGAATGGATGATTCATTCTTTCTCAACGGATTCTTCGTCAGAAATGAGAATGAAGGAATAATCCACGGATATTCATTTCTCTCAACGGATATTCTTCAGAACGAAAATGAACAAACGGGGTCATTTTCCTCAACGGTTTGTTCTTCAGAATTTGAAATGAAAGAAAAATCAACGGATATTCATTTCCTCAACGGATAATCTTCAGAAACGAAAATGAAATAACGGAGTCATTTTCAACGGTTGTTTCCTCAGGTACGGAAATGAAGGACAGACAAACGGATATTCATTTCCCCAACGGATAAATCTTCAGAAACGAAAATGAACTAACGGAGTCATTTTCAACGGTTATTTCCTCAGAGTTGGAAATGAAAGACTACACAACGGATATTCATTTCCTCAACGGATAAATCTTCAGAAACGAAAATGAACTAACGGGGTCATTTTCAACGGTTATTTCCTCAGAGTTGGAAATGAAAGACTACGCAACGGATATTCATTTCCTCAACGGATATTCTTCAGAACGAAAATGAATGGATAATTCATTTTCCTCAACGGTTATTCTTCAGAATGGAAATGAAAGATTACACAACGGATATTCATTTCCTCAACGGATATTCTTCAGAATGAAAATGAATGGATAATTCATTTTTTTTTCTCAACGGTTATTCTTCAGAATGGAAATGAAAAATTACACAACGGATATTCATTTCCTCAACGGATATTCTTCAGAATGAAAATGAATGGATAATTCATTTTTTTTTTCTCAACGGTTATTCTTCAGAATGGAAATGAAAAGATAAACAACGGATATTCATTTCCTCAACGGATATTCTTCAGAACGAAAATGAATGGATAATTCATTTTTCTCAACGGTTATTCTTCAGAATGGAAATGAAAAGATAAACAACGGATATTCATTTCCTCAACGGATATTCTTCAGAACGAAAATGAATGGATAATTCATTTTTCTCAACGGTCATTCTTCAGAATGGAAATGAAAAGATAAACAACGGATATTCATTTCCTCAACGGATATTCTTCAGAACGAAAATGAATGGATAATTCATTTTTCTCAACGGTTATTCTTCAGAATGGAAATGAAAAGATAAACAACGGATATTCATTTCCTCAACGGATATTCTTCAGAAGTGAAAAATGAATGGCTAGTTCATTTTTCCTCAACGGATTCTTCATCAGAATTGGAAATGAATAGGGTTAACTCTAGATACATGATAGAACTTGCTGTGATTTCCGTGCACTAAATTCCATAATTATGTATGCATCCATAATTACGTAATTCCTTGCACAGTCCGCACAGTTCGTTTTGTAATGTTGTGGGGAAAGATATCAAACCTGAGATGAGAGTGACTAGACTACCATAGGGTCCTTTTAATTAGATCAACAGAGGATCTTCTTAATTAGGCCACTAAGGAGTCCTTTCAGCTATATCATCACATGATATCCCTAACCAGATTTTTGGATCAATCTGTTTAACTAGACCACTAAAGGGGTCAAATTTTGAGGTAGTACCTTATAATCCAAGGGACTTTAACTACTACGTAGAAGTCCATTAAGGATTTAAGTAGTACCTTTGGGTATCCTACTAGGAATCTCTTGCACAAGGATATGTAAGATTTTACGAGGATTTGGATAACATAATTTGAATTACATGACACATAAAAGGGAACACATAAGCACATAACCACATAATTGTTTAATTGTTATCATATTGTTATTGATTGCTATTAACTTGGCACCTCGTACTTTGTTTCTCTTGGAAGAAACGGGTACTTAGGATTTTCGTGAAAAACGCAAGAGATCATAAAATGGAAGAAATTTGGGGGTAGTCTGTTCTTCAAGGAATGCGGTTCCTTGATTGTCGGTATTGTAGAGGATATGTTGTTTATACATACAATCACATAAATACATTGCGATGTAAATAAAGGATTTATTTATAAACAATGATAACAACAACCGTTTCATGGATCGTGACAACAAAAGAAAATAATACATAAGACGTGATTATTTCTAAACGATGTTGTCTTCTGGTTGGTCATATGCTCATCCCTGCGCTGGATTTGAATTAGCAAGTCTTGGGCAATTCCTACTAAAATGGCCCATCTCGCCACAGTTGTAGCAAGATCCCAGTGGGAAACGAGCTTGAGCAGGATTGTTGTTAATCTGATTTGGTGCTGCTGCTGTTGGGCAAACCCTCACTGTATGACCTATAAGTCCGCAAACTTGGCATGTGCGGCACTTTACACCAGCATGATGATGTAGGCCACATTGGTTGCACAAGGGTGCAGTTCCGTTGTAGGGTTTCCTAGCAGAGGGTTGAGCTGGTTGGTTGGGGACGGCTTGATCATTGTGAGTAACCACGGCGAAGTTCTGAGAAGCCTTTCGCTTCTTTGACTTCTTAGAGGATCCAGTCTGTTCATCCATGGTCTTTGATTCCTCGATTGGTTTCGATTCCTCGACCAGTTTCTTGTCATCCTTACGGAAAAGCTTACGTTTCCTGATCTGCGATTCAGTCAAGGTTGCAGATAGCTCAATGGCCTGCCTAACAGTAGTAGGGTTGCTACCAGTCAAAATGTCTTGTATTGAGTCGGGAAGGCCATCAATGTACTTTTCGATTGCCTTATCCAAAGGTGTGACCATGTTTGGGCATAACAGACTTAACTCCTCATAACGGTCCGTGTAGGCTCGATGCTCACCGCTATCTTGCTTAAGATCATCAAATTCCCTTTCCAAAGCCCTGATCTCGTGACGAGGACAAAACTCCTTCATCATGAGAGCCCTAAGTTCGGCCCACGACTGTGCTAGAGCAACTTCTGCACCACGATCCCTCATAACCCCGTTCCACCACGTAAGGGCTCTCTTCTGGAACACACTCGAAGCAAACTCGACCTTGCGATTGTCAGGACACTGCACATGGCGGAAAGTATTTTCAATGCTCTCGAACCATTGAAGAAGCCCAGTCGCTCCCTCAGAACCACTAAACTTGAGTGGTTTCGCCGAGTTAAAACTCTTGAAATTGCATACACCATTGTTGTTGTTGTTGGCTTGATTCCATTGAGCAAAGAGGTTTGGGAATTGAGCGGCCATTTGCTGCGCAATGATTTCTGCCAGTTCGGCAGTTGCTATCTGGTTCTCGCGTCGAGGAGGCATTCTAAAAGAGGAAACATGAAAGGAAACGAGTGAGAGAAATAGACGAAAAGAATGAGATGAACAAATCTGCTGAAAGCAAGGATAGTGGTCATTTGTTTGTTACTACAAAGCAACAAACGACACACAGTGACTAATCAAAGTAGATGAGTCAAAAATAATGTATCATGAAGACATGCTCGCCTATAAGTGAACACTCATCCCAAGAATTCCCAGGTAAGCACAACTGGTCTCGCGTCTGATGAGATGTATACGAAGTGCTTGCCTAGACAGAAAACCCAGAATACAGGCATTCACCCTTCCAGTTTGCACGTGTTCACATTATTTAAAACCCAAAACCTTGACGAGATTTTGAAAACTCAAAGGGTTCAAAACCTTATAATAGAGAGTTCAAAACCTTACAATAGAGGGTTCAAAACCTAGTAATCAATCATCCTAGAACAGATGATTAGTTTTCGAAGCGGTTTTGAAATTTATGTTCTTGTTGTGGTAGTCGCCTAAGGATAGGTGACGGTATGTTTTATGACTAAACGCAAGTAAACTTGCGTTAGGGTCCTAGAAAGGTTATAGACTAGGTCAAAGCATTACTAATAACCTAATTCCCTATAACCATAAGCTCTGATACCATCTTTTCTGTCACACCCCGACCACGTGGAACATACAAAACGTGGCGGAAACGTCGGGGAGTGTTGTAACAGAATTAATGTTTCACAACCTTGGAAATTAAAGTTTCGTTTTATTCAATATAAGTGTTACAATGTCTAAACAAACATGGAAATACAACATAATTAACTAGTCTGCATCTTTTATTGTCACTAAAGCCCAAGTCTGCCTATATGTATCTTGATCATCTTATGCAACAATCCCTGAAAAACACATGTGAAAATATGGTACGTCAGCATAAAAATGCCGGTGAGATACATAGGTTTTGTGAAAATAGGCTTCATGACTTATGTTGAGAAAATGTTTAGTCATGAACCTTGTTATTTGCTTTGTTTTGTAAATCATTTGAAAATCGATAAGATCAGATGATATGTATAAATAATGTATGGTTAAATGAATAACCATATAAAATGAGTTTGTATAAGATGAGTTGTTTATAAATCAATGTCTTGTGAAAAGTATGTTATTTGTATAAAATGTTCTATGTCTCAAGCTGAAATGATTCAAATAACGTTACGACATGTAATACCATACAAACACTTATATATAGGAAGTACCAGCGGCGTATCCACCATGCTTGTATCATATTACACACGCATCGTTACTTAATCACTTAATCAAACCAAACCAAACAATGTAAAATGTTCATGTCAAGATGTAAATCATGTCAAAATGTCTATGTCAAATATCCATGTCAAATGTCTATGTCAAATATCCATATCAAATGTCTATGTCAAATATCCATGTCAAATGTCTATGTCAAATATGTCATGTATGGCAAGTGAAAGGTCTCAACTAAACCATATGCACAAAAACAAAGTATTGAAGTAAAACTTGGTTTAAATCAAAGTTATGTTTTGTGGGAAATGCATGATCAAATGTCAATCATGTTAAAATGTCTATGCCGAAATGTCTATGTCAAATCAATTGTCAAATGCATTGGGTAATATGTCAAAGTGTTCATATACTGGATGAGCATATGCAACAAAATGTAATGTAAAACAATGTACTAAGTATGCTAAGTTAACATACAAAGCAGAAAAGTCATGTAAATCAATGTACTAATAGTGTACTAATGAACATAACCAGTATATGATGTGAAAACAGGAAAGCACGAAAGTAACAAGTAGGCACATGTGTTCCACCCCAAAACAGTTTGGAAAACAGCAAAAGAGGGGTCTATGTACTCACTTGAGATTGCTCAGAAGTCCTAGGATAACCACCAAGCAATGCTAGAGATCGCGGAATATCAAACGGCACCTAATATAGGTAACTACATTAATAAACCGGACCTACATCGGATGATCGGGTAGCATTAGGGTTTGTAAACCAAACGAGTGTAGAGACTCGTGTCATTTGGTTTAACAAAGCCTACATACTAAAAGAAACTTAACCTAAGTCTTATCGACCCATTACGACCCGTTTAGGTAGCTTATGCTACTTTAACGCGTCGTTCGCGTGAAACGCGTTCGGATCGCCTAACTAGTCCTATGACAAGTGTTATATGCCTAAACATGTTACATAATCAGTTATGTGACAAAAGTTTAGGTTACATATGCTTAATTACCAATTATACATGAAAAGGGTATTCTGGTAATTTACCTAAGGCATATAAACTACCTATCATACAACTATTTAAACGATGTGACCATAGGGTATAACCTCGGAAGGTTATTCCCTACCTACTATGGTCACCTAATGTATTTGGTCGGATCCTAATGATCGACCAAATGGGTCGGGTTCGAAGGTATAGGCGATTTATCAGATCGCCTACCCTACGACCCTAGACAACGTGGTAATCAGTGGGCATAGTCTCAAGGGACTACGACCAACGTGATTACACTCACGTTGCGAAGTTCAAACGAACTTCGCATTGACCATTACTGGTCAACGCTGAAAGTCAAACAAAGTTTGACTTTCTGACTCGAAAAGCAGTAAAAATAAGGAAAAGAACGAAAGAATACTTACCCAGGGTCCCCGAATGCTAATCCCGACTCAAGAACTCAGGTATGAAACAATGGTTTCAACTTAGAGCTCTCAAAATCAGAATTCTTGTAAGTTTAGCAATGGGGGTGGATGGGTATATATAGTTTTCGGTCCACCGTTAGGATCGTTTCATGGAAAAGGAGGCATGATCAATACCGTACACTTGTCGGAATGTTATGGTAACACATATGCCACTAACCATAGGAAATCAACACTTGGCAAGGAGTTTGGAAGTGGTTAACAGCTGAAAACAGGCTGTTAAAAACTCTGAATCTGGTCAGAACACCCCATACGCATCGTAGGGTATAAACACCATACGCATCGTATGGGTGTACTTTGGCAGATTTACACTTTTGGTCCCTGAACTGTATTTAGGCCATTTTTGACACGTTTAAGGCCCGTTAACCCCATTTCAAAGCTCTAAAATGAAGTTAAAGTATAGGGAACTTAAAATGTGCTCAAAAATATCTCGGATGTCGGTTCGTTTAGCCGTACGAACGCGATGTTCGCTTAATTACGACGGAATGCGCACAAGCGCGAAAAACGATCCAAATGACGAAACGAATGGATTTTTCTTAAGGCGAACACTAAAATATAATGTAGTCATGCTTACATAAATTTTTGGATGTCCGGATGTATTCAGAACGTAAGTTATGCGCGAAAATGCAAACTTGTGCACTTTTTGACACTTTTAGTCCCTGAATGACACAAAAGTTTATTTTAGCACACCGAACCCCTCAAAGCCTATTTCTAAGCTATGCAAAGGATATTTAAGGTGTGTTTAACTTATGGTTATGTTCCGGAATGTTCGTTACAGTTCAAATTGACATACTTTCGCAGTTTGTCAACTTTAGTCCCTGTAAGCGATTAAACTTTGATTTCACCATACCAAACCTTCCAAAACTTATATCTAAGTTATGTAAAGGTTATTTAAGGTATGTTAAGCCTATTTCACTATTCCAGAGTGTTCGTTGGATTAAACTGGTTATATTTACGCATCAGAGCGTGTATAACCTTCCAGAAAGCGATTTAGAGCTTGAAATCGAACAAGAGTTGGTAGGTGCACAAGATACACATATTTATACAAGTCCCAAGTATGAAATACAATATTTCATTGGTTGGGCATTTGTTTGATGGTTGAAATGACACAGGTGTTACAATCATAGTCTATTTTCACCTCAGCTTTAGTAAAACCTTTTCCGTCAAGCAAGGGAATTGCCATAGTGATGCTTTTCTTCAGCTCCGACTCCGCATGAATTTCTATCAAGGCCCTTGCAAAACTACTACGGCCCCATGATTCCACACACATATTTGCCGTAAATGAGTCTAACATCTTCGGTGTTCCAATTTTCGAAGCTATGAGACTAAGCCCGTCCTCTATAAAAGCTGCCAAAGGCACATCATGCATCTTAACCCACACCGGGACAGAAGTGATGTCCTCTTTCTCCACAGTCACAGAAGGCGACCATTCTTTTAAGATTATAGGCACGTTTCTTATCATCCACGACCCTTCTTCCAGCAACTTATCCATCCCTTCCTTCGATTTAAACTTAAAGAAAAAGAATCCTTTGGCGTTCATCATTAATCTTGTCAATCCATACTTCACCCAATTATTCTTCACAAAATAGTCCACTACTGGAAACGCAAGTCTCTTTCCCAAAAAATACCCATAGAGGGTATTAGCATAACGATCACTTACTTGCTTCACCGATGATAATGGAATTACAACATCAGCCCCTTCCATAGTTTCACTATTCTCCATGGTTCGAAAATTGACTTTTGCACTTATCTTCTTGTTTAGGACCACGTTAGCAAACGATGGCGGCCTCGAATTTTCCTTTACCGACAGTGGATCAGCCACAAAAGTCGAAGTACTTGGAAAAGATCCTGACAAGTTCAGCTTTTCCCCAAATATATTTTGATCAGTAGGGTTTTCATGGAATAACTTTGTGTGTCCCCCCATATAATCCTGCGTAATAGGTTTTGATATGGCCTCCAACCCATCTAGAATCGATGGGTTGTTAGTTGAGTACATACCTCTCCTAGGCATCCCCTTAATACCTTCAATGTTTGTAACTTTTAATCCAATACCTCGAATAGGGGCAGTACCTGGCGTTACTTCAGTTTCTTCACTCACCACATCAGGTTTGTTCATGTTACCAGCAATATTACTCAATTTTGGATACCCATCACCATCAAGAACTTCAACTCCCTCCATAACCACGTAACTTTCACAACCATGCAAACCAAAAACGAAACCTGCTGCCCACAATCCTCAACTATCACAAAACCCTAACCCTTAGACCCTAGTATCAATCTTCAACCCTTAATCAATTAAAATAGTGTATCGATCTAGCTAAGTTAATCTCAGTTAACCGCGATCAATAACAACTAAGTTAATCAATCAGGGTATCAAACTAATGTCTTGGGTGGCGATTCATCAGAAAAAACATGACAAAACCCTAAATTCAAATCGGTCACAACTGCTAACTAGTTCGTTATAGAGATTCGAAATATCAAATCTCTAATCACAGACTGTTATACAAATGATCACAAGATAAACTAGGGTTTCAGGAAGCACCAAAATCGCCTAAGGGTAGAGAGAGTCTTCTAATGGAATTTCACTGACAGAATCTGTGACAACCCGAACTTCCGAGGTCAGTAATGTTTAATCCCGTGATTCTAGTTTCTCGTTATTCATCCCTCTTATTGTGTTTGAAAGCGTTGTGCTAGTATGCTAACTTGTTCTTCGTACTTCTTGTGTTTGGGCCGCGTCTTAACATACATCTAGTTATGGGTGGGTCACGTTTATTACTATCATAATCGGCCCATATACACGGACTACCTTAGGTTGCATTATTTGAGCCCAACATCAACCAAAGCCCAAACAGGACACATTTCACAATCTGGATGTACGATTGGGCTTGGTAGAGCCCAAGTGGGTATTGATTTAGGGGCCGGCCTTTGGCTTAGCTTATGTTCACACATAATTTACGTATAGTGATTAACACAATCATATCCCAAACCCTAGACTCCTCTAATTCGTACACGGCAGTGGTAGAGCCCAACCCCTTCCTGTTCGAGATAACATATTGATCAATCAGATTCTGGTTAGTAATGCTTATCTATTGATTTTCTTTTATTTGTGTAATAATGAATGATTAGATGGTATGAATGATTAGATGGTATGGATATGTGATCTTTTATTAACATGAGTGTTGTGATTTGTGGTAGTCTTTAAGGTCCAATAGGGTTAAAGGTAAATGATAAAATAGAGTTGATAACTTTGACCAACAAAATGGCGGCCATGTGTTGATCTTTTAATAATGATGAGATGATGATTGATTTAATTGATGATGATGGTCGATGATCAAACATGAATTGATATACTTTGTATTTGTTCGATCCCACTATGTGTGTTTGGTCCAATCAGAATTGTCCACTAACTTCACAAAAATCAATTAACCAATTTTGATGACTAGGGTATATAATATTGTTGATTTAGGGTGCCACTGTTTGATTTTGTGAAGGATAATAAATGGCAGTGATTTCGCCTGATATGTTTTGATGTGCAATGTATGTTTAGTTGTGCTAATAATTGTGATATATGTACACTTTATTATTTGAGTCATACATGTTTAATATTGAAGCATGGACGAGCAGGTTATGTATCTATGCGTACAACATGCTTGAGTGATTACAAGTTAAGCATTTGGTTAGTGCCGTAGATGCATGAATAAACCGTTGTGAACTGGACTGTATGTGTGCGTTACGTGAACAATGAATATGCTTGATGTGAACCTTGAAATGAATTAATTAATTGTTACGCCATACGTGCCATGAGATGAATGATCTATGTCTACAACTTGTTTTAAATAAGTGGATGTTTGTGCATGAGTCTAATTGATATCGGTAACTATGATAGGATTGTTTTGAGCAACTGAAAACATAGCTAGTCTTACCGAGCAAATCAAAGGTGAGTTCACTACATTCGAGCATGCGTCCCAGTGGTTGGGGACAGTCAGTGGGTATCCCGTGGAGGGATAAGTCTTTTGGGTAAAAACGGGTATATTGGTTAATATTCTCACATATCACTCTTGTAAGTCCCTTATTATGTTACCTGGAGGGTAACGGGTATTAGTTGGTAGCGCTACTTAGGTTTGGCACCCTCACACCGCTCCTAGATAGGACGGATGTGAACTAATGACCCAGTCGGGCCCAGTACTAGATAGGAGTACGTGGGAAGGGCAGTCATGTATTTCAGGAGCCGTCTTGTTCGGAATTGAGATATTAACAATATTACTTGCATTTGTCAGTGAACTGTTTTACATACAACTGGTAGCAAACGTTTTCTAAAACTGTGAACTCGCCAGCTTTGTCTGATACACTTGTTACATGCTCGCAGGTCGTTAGGTGATTGAAACAGGAGCTTGCTGGCTGGAGAGCGAGAGTGGTCATGGTTATACGGATGGGATTATTTATCAAACATTTATTTCTTATGATTGATCGAAAAGTATTTACATTATGTTACATTAACGCTTCCGCTGAACTTGTGGTTTTTGAATAACTTATGATTGGGATTTTATCATAATTAATTGATGGAACTTTATTTTAAACTTATGATTCAATGTAATTAGTGGCTCATTGCTAGTGGTCACACGCCTAACAGGGACACTCCCTAGGTGGTATTTTGAGGGTGTGACAGAATCCGTTTAATACACGGGGTTTTTTTAAGGATATATATTTTTTATTATTTAGTATAGAAAATTACATTTATTCAACCTGTGTAATACATATATTTTTAAAGATGTAACTTTTTTACTATTTGGTATATAAAATTACATTTATTCAACCAGTGTAATAAATGAGGTTTTTTAAAGATGTATTATTTTATTATTTGGTAAACAATATAACATTTATTCAACCCGTGTAATACACATGGTTTTAAAGATATAACTTTTTTATTTGGTATATAAAATTATAGTTATTCAACCCGTACAATATGGTTCTTATAGATATATTTTTTTGTTATTTAATATATAAAATTATATTTATTTAACCTGTGCAATAAAGGAGCTTTTTAAAGATATATTATTTTATTATTTAGTATATAAAATTCATTTATTCGACCCGTGTAATACACGGGGTTATAACCTAGTATACATATATACACTAGTTACATAAATAATAAAAAAAAAACAAACTGTGATACATGATTTCTTGTTCAACTTGAGTTTTGTTTATTCCTACCGTGATACACGTCCTACTGTGTACATGAGTTCTTTTTTTCTTATATATATATGTATAAATGGAATTAAACTCAAAAATAAATCATATCTGCTGCTTATGGCAGAGTGTTTAAACTGCTTGTGGAATGAACGAGGGGTCACGGGTTCGAACCCGACCCCCGACATGTTCGCTGCTTACTCTTTTGCTTTTCTTCTAATCAGTTTCATGAATCAATGCAACGATGATATAAGTTAATTAAGATACGGGATTATAGCCGAGTTAGACATATAACCCGACCCCCGATATGTTTTCTGCATACTTAATTTTTTTAAGTATAATTAAAATCAGAAGAGTAAACTACAATTTTACCCTAGGGTTAGAGCCCATTGGCACTCTGACCCCCTACCAGGAAAATTTTGTTGTCTGGCCCCCCAACTAATGAAAAACTCTGCAACATTACCCCCTTCTATCAAATAACTTAACAGTTTTGTTAAATGGTATGTTAAATGACTATGCTTTGTTGTAAGCAAACGTATTACCCCCCGGTGTTAAATGACTATATTATCCTTTCTTATTACCTCATATGCTTTGTTGTAAGAAACAGTATTACCTCTCATGTTAAATATTTCTTTGCTTCCTTACCCCCTGCAGAAAACAAAACCATTCCCACCTAAAATGTTTGACCAGGCAAAGTCAAAGGTTGCAGAAACTAAATGTAACATACAGCAATTGATGTTATCTACTGTGATCATCTAAATTGATCCTTTTTTAACAGTGATTCACAAACCTGCTGCACATCAAACTTCTTTTTTATAACGGTGATCATCTAAGTTGTCATATTTTGACTTCAGATACCAAACACACTACTTTTACTTAAATAAGTTTAAGCAAACATTGAATTATATATCAAGAAACGTATTATTAGTTATTTGGGAAATAGAAGCTTGACATATGAAGTAATCATTTAGAAATTGGGATATAGTATACAATAGTTTTGATCTCCAGCATAACTTTCTAATAATAACTATTATATTATGGTTGTAAAATGACTCCTGGATTTTTTCAATCTAAACTAGTACCCATGTTGTAAAGAAATTCATGTCCATAGTCCATCCAGAAAAATGTTTTTATACGTTTCTGTAAAATCTTGACGAATAACAAACTAACATACATGTATACTCTACAAATATAGCTAAGCTTACAACCGAATCTTATATAAGTGTTAAAAGTATTATATCTTCTAGTGCTATAGATGTATACACACATATCTTTTTTGCATTACAATAAAATTATTGAGCTATATGATTTCAGATAAAACCACCTTCTTCTCCGGATGGGCGTTTCACACAAATACTGTCAGTTGGAATTGGAGGTTCGGCTCTTGGACCACTGTTTGTTGCAGAGGCTTTAGCCCCTGATAATCCTCCTCTTAAGGTAATGCATTTATGATGACACTTGCAGTTTACCATCATAACTACTAATATATACGCCATTCTTTTGGATTATTGTTCATTCTTCTAGGATAACGTTTGGTACATAACTCTTTAGCTTAGGTTTGACTTCAATTTTGGTGTCTTACCAGGGAGTTTATTGATTTTGTTTTTTTAACTTGACACTCTGTTTAATGGTATGACTGGATTTTATGAAATTCATTCCATCTTGATGAACAGGCACACATTGTGTTGGTTTTCTTCATATGTCACCTGTAAAGTGCTCTTTTATTTTTACTTTCTTTTCTCTTCTAACTGTTGTCTGACCCCCCAACTAACTGTGATTCAAATTTTGTTGTCCGACCCTAATCGAACCCTCCTTTAAATGTGGAACCCTGATTTAACTAAGAATGACATACACTAGAACTATGATTATACCTGAGGTGTGGCGGATCAGGTATCTGATAACCCAACAAAGTACCGACATTTGATCGGAGAGGAGCAAGGTCGCTGTTGGTGTAGGGGGCAAGGTTGCAGTGAGGGTGATATATGTAGGGCGTTGTGTTGAGGAAGATATATTACTAAAGTGGAAAAGACGATTATAACCTTTGACCTTTAAAAACTTATGTTGACTTTAAACATTATTTGATAGCAGGGGGTAATGTTGCAGAGTTTTTCATTAGTTGGGGGGCCAGACATCAAAATTTTCCTAGTAGGGGGTTAGAGTGCCAATGGGCTCTAACCCCAGAGGGTAAAATTGCAGTTTACTCAAATCAGAATATAAAACAGGTAGGACACATGTCCATCCCAGTGGTAGGGACGTGTGCACTCAAGTGAGAGGGCACGAGTTCGATCCCGGTTACAACCGATTTTTGGGGAGTATTTTTAATGCATTTTTCCTTTCTTTTAAATCATTTGGCTATGTATACTTAACCTTTTTTTTAAATGTTGTTTTCATCATTCACTGTTATAACTAATACTTTTATATGATGTCTTTATTTTAAATCAGTATTTATGTATTTAACTAATAATTTCCTTAATTCATTAATCTGTTTAAATGTTCAATTCACTTTGCTATTTTTAAGTACATTTAAATGTAACAATAAAATCGAATGATATAGGATTTATACAAGATCTCTTTTATAATACAAAAATACTAAAAAGACTAGCTAAAAATTCTAACTACATAGGGATGTAATTAAATTGTAAACCTTAAATAACAAGAAATATATTTAACCTATAAATATTAATGGGATCGTTATGTGATACTTGAATATTTAGGATATCCGCTTCGTTCGTTTGGTTTCTCAATCTTTATTCGTGCGTTATTTTACAAGGAATCGCAAACGCGTGGATCCAGCATTGGTTGACCTGTTCCCCCACGGCCATGGGGCGAACTCGGTATCACCACAATGTTTCGCAGTTTCGCTTTTCGCTCCTCGGGGCTTGAATCACATAATTTATTTTACTGATTATGTTTCGTTATGTTTTGTCACTTTACTTGTTGATGTGGATTGATTGATGAATTATTTATTGATGTCACTATTACATTTAAGATTGCATGTTAGATAATTTTTATTAAATAAAATCAACTAATCTTTTAAGGTTAAATGTGACATCTGTGTATTTTAAACCTTGTACTGTTCCGAACAACTTTGTATTTAATAAAATATGGTGTTTTAATTTCAATATTTGTTTAATTATTTGTGACATTAGTACGTTTTCAATCATTGTTCAATTCCGAACTCTCAAACCTGTTCTGGAAGTGAAATCGTAAACCTTTACGTGAACGTAATCAGTTTAACACGACGTACACACCGGAACTGTGACATAAGCCAAACATACCCTAAATACCCTTTACATAACTTAGAAATAAGTTTCGAAGGATTCGGTATGGCAAAAACATGTTTATTCGAACTAAAGAACTAATTACGACAAAACTGCGAAACGAACGTTGGTGACCGCCCGGATAATATTTAAATCCTAAAAATATTCTGTTATGATTAAAATTTTATTTTAATCAGTTTCGTGTTGAAAAATAAATTAAAACACTTAAAAACATTATTTTTCAAGTTTAAGCGCGTACCGCGTGTTACTGCGTAACACAGTGCCTATACTGCAAAACGCAGACAACACAGCCAGTCTCGGCAACTGAAATTTATTTCAGTAATATTTTGGCGAATTTATTTTTATAGAATAATAAAAATAATTTAGAACGCCATAAACCGGGATTTAAACGCTAGATAAAATACCCGGTATCCAGTTAAATACCTGCTTTTACCCAATATGTGTTATATATATATATATATATATATATATATATATATATAAAGATGCATGTGTATGAGAGTGAGGGTGGAGGTGGCGGCCTCCTCTTGCCACTTCTCTTACCCCATGACACTTGTTGATGCATGAAATCTTCATTATATCTTCCATATCCCTATCATATTTTCCATATCTTATTTATAATCTCCAAGATCACAACTTCACTCCATCTTCTCCTCTCTCCTCTCTCCCAAAACCGTAACCCCCCCTTCTCTCTTCCATCTTCAACTTTGCAACTTTATTCTTCAAGATCAAACTCCATTCCAAGCTAATTTCAAGTTGGTGTGAAGATCCAAAGGAGTTTCCAAGGTGCTTTCAAGTGATTTCAAGCTCCATATCATCAAAATCTCATCCAAAAACTCACTTGAATCTTGAAGGTATAAAGTTTATGTTTAAATCATACACTTAATTCTTGGTTGTTCTTGATGATTGGAAGTTTCTCTTGAAACTTGGAATTTTTCACAAACTTGAAATCTAAAAAGAAATGGGTCTTGATACAAAATAAAAATGGGAGTATCTATGTGTGTATCCGTACATATATATGTATGTGTATGAGATTTGAGTTTGAGTTGATTTTTGATAAATACTTGTTTAGGATGTTTGCTTGCATAAACAAGATTATGTGCAAAAATGTTAGAGATATAAAGGAGTGATTGAATCATGAGTTATAATTTGAAATAATGTTAGTATTTTGACATGTAAATGGCCAAAAATTTATTAGACATATTTGAGAACTTTTAGGTTGTTGCTTGTTCTTGAATGATAGTTAAAATGCAAGTGTTTGATGATTTGTGCATGATATGATGAATGTTCAATTAAATCAGTAAATAAACATGAATAAATCATATGTTTGACGCATTTAAATTCATATGAAAGGATGATGATATGATAGTGTGCTTTAGACACTTGTACATAAGAATACATGTTGATTTAAAGCTCAAGAAATGATAAAAAAATGATTGTATGACAAAAATGTTTTAGAACAGATTATAAACACTAAAAATAACATTATTTGGTATAGTATAATGGCATGAGACTTTGTCATAGCTTTGATAGCTTTGCAAGTTGTACATATAGCTTAGAAAGTGGTAAAATATGTGAAATTTGCATGATTTATGTGCTTTATGTGAGACCTGCACAATCATAGGTATAACCACTATTTTATTCAGTAAATCACATGGGTTATGTTAAAATATCAAGTCATTACGAATTGGGATGGTTAGGGTAACGTTTGATGCAAAACTATGCGGTAAAACGGTTAAAAATCGGCTTTTCGGAGGATTTTTATAAAACTGTTTTAGATCAGTAAGTAAACTGAGATTTTTGATATAAAAATAAGTATTTTAACTTATATTAAGTTTACTTGGTGTTTGGTTAGTCATACGTGACTTCCGACGCCCAAAAACGTTACCGAATCGCTAAAATACGTGTTTTTCAACATACACTATAATGTGTTGTTCATGGGTAAATTTTATGTGTTACAATGTGTTATGTTTTTTATAATATGTGTATGACGACATGTTAATAGTTGACAAGATTATGTGTATTACGATATTTATTTTATGTCACAATAAGTATATATATTACGACGCGCAAATCGTAGATATATTTCTTATAACATGATGAGGGTCACCAATAAAATCGTTCAACTCGCAAAGTTTTTAAAATATATATGAACTCATATATATATATATATATATATATATATATATATATATATATATATAAACACACCAATATAATAAAAAATAATAACTTTTCGAGAAAATCTCAAAGTTATGTGAAAATTCTAAGCATCGGAGAAACTTATGTATTTTTGTGGGTTTTTGATTATTTAATCGTTCTTATTTAATTTAGGACGAATAAACAATTTGAGGGATTGTGTTAACATATAAAAACACACCCAAAGGTGAGTACATAGTTCCCCTATTTTACGTTTTCAAATGTTTTGGGGTGAAGCATATGTGCATAACTTTACTTTTCGTTTTCATGACATTATACATGTTTTATTACATATTACCTATAATACATTATTTCAAGAACATTTTTATGGTATATTGACTTAGTATACCTAACATTTGGTTTTAAAGACATTTTATTGGCATATTGACTTAGTATGCCTATTACATGGTTTTACAAAGACATTTTCATGACATGCTTACATTGAAAAAGACATTTGGCATGTTTAACGGAGTAGTACATTCATTAACATTGATCACGCCGCTCGGTAGTATGTAATAGCGCTATAGGACTTGACAAATCCCGTTCCCGCTTTCTAGGTATTTCGGAAGGGGAATGACAGAATCCGAATACATTTTTTTGATAAACCTTGATCCTGATAAGGGTTTATCCGACAGTCTCAAGGCTTGAGTGTATGCGATAGACAAACCACATAAATGTTCATATCAATAAAAACAATGGATTTCAAAACATAAATTTTGATTTAAACTTTTATTTATTCAAAGACTTTGTTTTGTACATGACATTTGATTACATAAGACATTTGTTTATACATGACATTATACATTTGGCTTGAGTAAATACTATTTATTCGCCATACAAGACATGGTTTATACTGGACATTTGACATTTGACATCTAAACAAGACATTATTTCATGGTTATTAATAAGTGATTTAAAATACGAGACGTATATAATATGACAAAAGCATGGTGGATACGCCGCTGGTACTTCCCGTATATATGTGCTTTTATTATATTGCATATCGTGGCGTTATCTAAACTACTTCAACAAAGACAAGACATGACATATTTTTATACATATTATTTTCATTTGGTTATTTACTTAACCATACATCATTCTTTTATATCATTTGATTTTCATATGATTTTATAAAAGAAAATATTTTATAAGGTTCATGACTACTTTTTCGTTAAACATTTCTTTTAATCTTTAAAGTCATGAATCTTCAACACTAAACCTATGTTACTCACAGGCATTTTTATGCTGACGTATTTACTTTCACATATGTTTCAGAAGCGATTGTTTGATGTGAGCCAGCTACACTTAGGGCGACTTGGGCCTTAGCAATCTAAAATCAAGAAAGTTATCATCTTTTATGTTATGTGTTTGTTTGAACTTGGACAATGTAAGAATTTAAGCTTGTAAAACTTAACTTTAATTATCATGTGTTTTGAAACAATAATTCTGCCACAGCACTCCCCGACGTTTCCGCCGCGGTTTGTTGTTTTACGCGGTCGGGGTGTGACAGAAGAGTTGGTATCAGAGCTCATGGTTATAGGGAATTAGGTTATTAGTAAAATTTTGACCTAGACTATAACCTTTCTAGGACCCTAACACAAGTTACCTTGTGTTTAGATCTTAAAACAATACCATCACCTATCCTTAAGTGATTACCAAAACAAGTACACAAATCTCAATTTCATTTGAAAATCAATCATCTATCCTTAGATGATTTATTTTTAGGCTTTACGCCTTTAAAGTTTTCAAATCTCGTCAAAGTTTCGGTCTTAATAATGTGAACACGTGCAATCCGGAAGGGTGGGTGCATGTACCCTGAGTTTTCTATCTAAGGCTAGAGTGTTCGTACAAATCCACATAATCGGACCAGTCACTCTTACCTGGGAACTCTTGGGGTGAGTGTCCACTTATAGGCTAAAGCATGTCTTCATTATGCATTATGTAGACCTATTTACTTTGATTAGTCACTGTGTTGTTTGTTTGTTTTAAGTAATGAACAAATGACCACCTTCCTTTGTGTTGTCGATGTTTTCAATACTCCTTTTGATTGTCCTATGTCAATCTCACACAATTCCTTGTGTTCTTTTTAGATGCCTCCTCAACGTGATCAAACTCAAGACGCCGCAATGGAAGCCTTGATCACTCAGCAAATCACTGCTGTACTCCCGAACCTAGTTACCCAGTTAAACCAAGCAAACAACAACAACAACAACAACGCACCTGTTCCGTGCAACTTTAAGACTTTCAATTCGGCCAAACCGCTTCAGTTTTCTGGGTCAGAAGGAGCAACTGGGCTCCTACAGTGGTTCGAGAGTCTCGAGAGTACGTTTCGTCACGTTCAATGCCCGAATGAGCGAAAGGTTGATTTTGCATCAAGTGTATTTCAGAAGAGGGTGCTTACATGGTGGAATGGTGTGATGAGAGACAGGGGTGTCGACATGGCAATGGCTCAAACTTGGGAAGAGCTTCGCGCACTTATGATGAAGGAGTTTTGTCCTCGTCATGAACTGAGGGCACTGGAAAACAAATTCCACGATCTCAAACAAGATAGTGGAGAGCACCGTGCCTACACGGACCGATACGAAGAACTGAGCCTGCTGTGTCCCACCATGGTCACGCCTTTGGACAAGGCGATTGAGAAGTACATAGATGGTCTTCCTGATCCCGTTCAGGATACTGTCACCGGCAGCAACCCTACCACGGTTAGACAAGCTATTGAGCTAGCTGCAACTTTGACTGAGTCTCAAGTCAAGAAGGGTAAACTCCACCGCAAGGGTGACAGGAAACCATCTGTCAAGACAGAGAAGAAGAAGGGAAAGAAAGCTGAAACCTCGAAGAAATCTAGGAAGCGTAAGGCTTCCAAGAACTTTGCCGTTGTTGCACAAACCAATCAAGCTGCTCCTACCCAGCCAGCACAACCATCTGCCAAGAAACAGTATGTTGGTACTGCACCTCTTTGTAACAAGTGCAATTGTCATCATCAACCACATCTTCAGTGTCGTCTTTGCAACAACTATGGAAAATATGGCCATTTGGCTAACACATGTCGCTCTCCTCCTGCTCTGAATCAAGCGGCACAAAACCCTGCCCAACAGCCAGCAAATCCTGCACGACCTCCTCTTCTGCCTGGGTCTTGCTACAATTGTGGAGATCTGACTCACTACAGGAACAAGTGCCCGAAGTTGGCTAATGCGAACCCAGCTCGTGGACGAGTATACAACATCAATGCCAATGAAGCGCGTGCCGACAATGAGGTGGTCAACGGTACGTTCTATGTAAACAACGAACTTGCTTCTATTCTTTTTGATTCGGGTGCCGACAAGAGTTTTGTATCCCTAGCTTTTGAACCTTTGCTTGCAAAGCCTAGAACAAAACTAGGAAAACCCTTGACATTAGAGTTAGCCAGTGGTGAATCCTTTGTACTTGATTCCGTCATTCGAAATTGCCAGTTGAACCTTAACGATCATCTCTTTCCCATTGACCTCACGCCAATGCAACTTGGGAGTTTCGACGTTATAGTAGGGATGGATTGGTTGACTAAATACAGTGCATAAGTGGTTTGTTTTGACAAGATTGTTCGTGTACCTCTTTCGTCTGGTGAAGTCTTAGAAGTTCGTTGAGAAAAACCCGCTAGTAGCCTCAAACTAATGTCTAGCACCCAAGCTCATAGATATCTATGAAAGAATTATGTGGCTTTCTTGGCACGTGTTGTAGAGGAGGAAGACAAGGGTAAAACTGTTCAAGACTCCCAGACAGCAAGTTCCAACAATATGCACCTAAAGGCCTGCAAGGCATGTAACAACGAATCAACAACAATGTTGAGCGAGTTCACAGTTGGGTGTTCGTTTTAAGTTGTTTCAAAAACCACAGTTTCTTGTTAGCTGGCTTACTTGCCATGGGGGTTACCCCATAGTTTAAAACGTAAGTTGTATAGTTTCTTTTTCCTCTGGCTATCCAGCCGTGGGGGCTACCCCATGTTTAAGCCACTAGACCCGTTAACATATCGACTACTGACTGAAGTAAGTTGGTGCCCTAGCGTCAATGTCTATCATCATTGACGTGCCCAGATCCATCAGTTCATGCCCGTCCTCTACGGCACGATGTGAGCCTTGTCAAACCTAAATAGCGCTATCTAACTAATGACCCGCTCGCCATTGGCCCGGCGATTAAGTCGATATAAAAGTGAGGGACTTCATGATAGAGTTTTTGGTCTAGTATCAGCGTTGTCACCCTTCAATAAAGAGGATGTGGTACGTGTCCCCAAACCAGGAGATCACGCAGGTTCTGTGTTGTCACCCTTCAATATAGAGGATGTAGTACGTGTTCCAAACCAGGAGATCACGCAGTTTCCGATTTAATCCTTTATCCATTCCCAACCACCGGGAATCCCATGCCTTACAGATAGTGTGAACTCACCTTTGGTTGCTCGGTTGGACTCTTAAAAAAATAGCTAACACTCAAGGTTGGTCAATCACGTCCTAGTATGATTACCATTTAGTTTATTAGTGATTTCAAATAAAGCACGAAATCCTTACACGTATCTAACACGTATCATGCAATCACGTTGACAACTTACATGTATATTCCACATATATATTTTCGTTCCAACGGTATATGTATACGAATATATAGATGGTCGTAGCATACAACAACTTAAAGGACATTTAATGTTGACATTAAACCTGTTCGATCATTCTCGGATAACACAACTAACAATTAGATGCACACATTTCAACTTAATACGTTTCAGCTTTAATACTCGAAACTAGGCTGTTTTTGGGTATTTTAATAAAATAGTTAACTTCTTCCAAAAATTCCCAAATTTTTAGAGGGTGTCTTAAACGATACAAATATTATTGTGTAAAAATATCGGGATCCAATTCATTACCAATTATTTTATAAAAATCATTTACCAGGCTGTAATCAGATTCGTCACTTTCTGACTGCAGTCCACGGAAAAATTCATTTAAAATTCCTCGTAAGTCCGATTGACGAAATTCCAGTTTGAGAATTACAAAGACATCAGTGGCCATCTATTGTAAAAATTTCATGACCTAACTCTACACAGATTTCAAGTTATGATGACAAACATAACACAAATTTTCTGCAGTAAAAACGCAGCTTTTGCTTCGGTACAAAACGGACCATTAAAAATAGCAAACGACCTCAAAAAAATATGATTCCAGTGCCATTTGAAGCGTTTTTCGAAATAACACGTTATAGACTCAAGAAAATCCAGATTTCGTTAAATTATGACCCAGTTACAGCCGATACAAATCGGATGTAATGTTCAGGACATAACCTGTTTTCGCTACCCGAACCCGCAACCGATTACTTAACGAACCCGCGACCCATAAGTATTAATCACCACAAGTTATTAGTCATTTATATCAGATTTAACATACTCAACATCAAGAATTTAACCCTAATCCATATATATATATATATATCTATACAAAACAGAATCAATCAAACTACATAACATTCTTGATTTTTCATGCACCCTATACCACAAGTCATTGTTGTAACTATCGTAATTAGCATTTATACACCAAAACACAGCCGTGAATCATAATAAAGATAAAAAGGCAACCATGTATTTGCAGAATTAAAAACCAAAACGTATCACAACACTAACCGGAAGGAGATTAGAGAGCTAGAACGAGATGGAGAGTACGCCAAGAAGGGAATCGCGACGGGGAAAGGGGCCTCCTTGCTGCCGTAGGTTGTGAGGGAAAACTAGGGTTTTCTTTTGTGAGGTTGCATGAGTACTTAACTATAATAAAATAGTAAATGTATGGGGCGGTTTGAGAATTGGTTGGGGTTGGGGTCTTATGAAATTAAAGTGAGTGTGGGCTTTGGGTTTTATATAAAACATAAAGGTAGATCGCCAATTTGGGGGGGGGGGGTTTGGACTTTGTGAGCTCCACACATCAAATAGGAAAAAGGCATTTAATGGCAACGATTCTTTTTATTATTATTATTCATATTACATACACATAGACATATTATTATTATATATATGTATTTTTTTTAAACACAAAACAACTAATTTTAGGAGATAATATATCATCAACTAATATAATATATATATATTAATCAAATTATGGTTCAACGGTTCAGGTCGGTTCAGCACGCTTAGGATTTGGCTTCAAGTATCCGCTTATATAAAATACATTACGTACGTGTAATTAATTCGTCACACAAGTTCACAAGTTCATGCTTCTATATAAATATGATAAGAAAATTCTACGGCGCTAACCACGTAAGTGCGGGTTGTCACAGCACCAGTTTAAAATGACTTCGTCCGTTCATTTTCGTTTCTGAAGAATGTCCGTTGGGAAATGAATATCCTTTTGGTTATTCTTTCATTTCCATTTCTGAGGAAGCACCCGTTTAAAATGACTTCGTCCGTTCATTTTCGTTTCTGAAGAATGTCCGTTGAGGAAATGACAGGATTATGCCTTGTATATCTTTGGTGGTTATTTAACACAAAGTCACAGGCAGGCTCCTACGAATAAATTTTGGGACGAAATTTCCTAAAGTAGGGGAGACTGTGACACCTGTGCCTCTGCGACCATCAAACAAATACCAAATCAATGAAATATTGTGTTTCATACTTGGGATTTGTATAAATATGTGTATCATGTGCACATGTCAATTCTTGTTCGATTTCGAGCTCTAAATCGTTTTCTGGAAGGTTATACGCAATCCGATGCGTAAATATAACCAGTTTAATGCAACAAACACTCTGGAATAGTGACATAGGCTTAACATACCTTAAATAACCTTTACATAACTTAGAAATAAGTTTTGGAGGGTTTGGTATGCCGAAATCAAGTTTATTCGCTTACAGGGAATAATTTCGACAAACTACGAAAGTATGTCGATTCGTACTGTAACGAACATTCCGGAATATGATCATAAGTTAAATATGCCCTAAATATCCTTTACATAGCTTAGAAATAGGCTTTGAGGTGTTTGGTGCGCAAAAATAAACTTTCTTGATCAATAGGGACTAAAAGCGTCAAAAAGTGCTTAAGTTTACATTTTCACGCGTAGCTTACGTTCTGAATATATCCGGACATCCAAAAATTTATGTAATCATTAAAATATTTTATTTTAGTGATTACCATGATAAAATTTCATTCTTCGCGTGATTTGGATCGTTTTTCGCGTCCGTTCGTGTTTCGTCGTAATTAACCAAACAACGCAACCGTACGGCCAAACGAACCGAAATCCGAGATATTTTTGAGCATATTCTAAGTTCCCTATACTTTAACTTCATTTTAGATCCTTGAAATGGGGTTAACGGGGCTTAAAAGTGCCAAAAACCGAGTTTAACAAGTGCAGGGACCATTTTTGACATTTCTGGAAAGATTGCCCAAGCGGGCCGCGTAGCCTGGTGTGTCTGCTTACGCGGGCCGTGAGGTCTTGCCAGACAGAAACAATGAATCTGGCATGTTTCAGCGGTTTTGATGGTTTTAAACCTTTGCTTTCAATACCATTTGATGGATTTTATGATCCCATGGTATTTTAATACCTTGGGCCCAAGTGTAAGGTCATGATTCAAGCACGGTTTAGGAGAAACGATCCCAACAGTTGTGGGTTTCCTATAAATACCCAACCCAATTCATTTGTTCCTCACAAAATCTGATTCAAATGCTCTAAGTTGGGGTCTAGCACTTCATACCTGAGCAATTTGAATCAAGATTTCCTTGCTTGGACCCTTTGTTAGTATTCTTTCGTGCTTTTATCGCGTTTTTAAGCGTGAAAGTCAAATTGCTTTTGACTTTCAGCTTTGACCAGTTTATGGTCAACACGAAGTTCGTTTGAACTTCGTTTGAACTTCGTAACGTGAGTGTAATTACGATGGTCATAGTCCTTTGTGACTACACCTACTGATTACCACGTTATTTAGGATTAGCAACCAAACTATTCTTGGGTATCAAGACCCTTTGTCTTGATATCAAACTTGTTTTCAAACCTTGTTAAACTTGTTTTAACATGTTTAACTCGTCACTTTTAGATTAGTGCTTGTATAGGGTCGTAAGATAAGCGGTCTAAACAACCGCTTAGACTTTCGAACCCGACCCGTTTGGTCGATCATTAGGATCCGACCAAGCATTTATTGTGACCATAGTTGTATAGGGAATAACCTTTTGAGGTTATACCTTAGGGAAATGACCAAAATGCCCTTTTTACGCATAAATTCATTTTAAGCATATGTAACCAAAATTTTGACATCTAAACTGATTAGGAAACATTATTAGACATGTTAAGGCATATAATACTTGTCATAGGACTAGTTAGACGCTCCGAACGCGTTTTACGTGAACGACGTGTTAAAGTGGCGTAAGCTACCTTAACGAGTCGTAATGGGTCGTAAGCACTTAGGTTAGGTTTCGTTTTAGAATGTAGGCTTTGTTAAACCATATTACATGAGTTCCTACACTCATTTGGTTTACGAAACCTCATTTTATCCGATCCTCTGATTTAGGTCCGTTTATTAACATAGTTACCTATATTACGTGCCGTTTGATTTCCGTGATCCCTCTAGCTTTGCTTGGTTGTTATTCAAGAATTCTATGTGACAACTCGAGTTTCAAGGTCTTTTCTCGACATATTACTTACTTGTTTTCACAACTGCGTTTTGAAATTCGTTGCGTTGTAATTTGTTCGTGTTTGGTTAATGCCTAGTGAATGGTATGATTTGTTTAATTTGGGAATTTGGGAATTGTCTAAGTGTCTATGTGATAAACTTAATGCATGCATGTTTGTGCCACTTAACCCCCTTGGCGAAAACACTCCCTGGCGAAAACCTGGGAGTTTTCGCCAACTAGCAGGCCGGCGAAAACATTGAATGGGCCTTTGGCCCAGTAACGATCAGTTATAGTGTTTTGTTCACAACCTTTACGTGAAAATATAACCGGCAAACCCTAATCACCTCTCACCTTCTCTCTCTCTCTCCTTTGAAACCCAACGGCAGCCTCTCCCTTTCATGGTGGATCTTCCTTGTTCGATCATTCTTATTCGCGTTCTGTTGATCGGTTAGTAATCCCACATTTAGTTGGCTTAAGTGCTAGATATATGATTATGATGTTTTGAACATGTTCTTGACTGTGATATGTATGATAAATTGATTTCATGACTTTATGCGAATCTTGATATCGATCTAGGGTTTTGACATTCTTGTGTAAATGGGATTGTGTAGAAACTGGGATGGTAATTCGTGGAATTGTGTTCGTTCATGATCACTGATTGGAGCCATGTTTCTGTTTGATTTTGTACTTGTGATTGATTAGATCTGATCATCGAATACATTCCTGTTACTATCTAGATCATATATGGTATTTTATGATTTAGGGTGCATGTTAGACATTAAGTGCAGTGATGATTATTAGAGTAATGACAAGTAACAGGTAATGTTTATTGAATTCGGGAGATAACTGTATGATCGGTGATTATGGTCTAACGGCTGATGATGATGATTAGGGTTTTCATGTGATTATGCTTAACTGTTACCTTACCCGACGAAAACCCTGTGCCGACGAAAACCATGTGCCGATGAAATCCCTGTGTCGACGAAATCCCTGTCCCGACGAAGACCCTTACCCGACGAAGACCCTTACCCGACGAACTCTCATTCGACAAAATCACATGGGTGTTCGTCGTGACCTTTTCGTCGTAACCCTATGTCGACGAAAACCCCAAGTGTTCGTCGTGAAGCTTATAGGGAACAGTAGGTTAGTACGTTTGTGAATACCATGTGTATGTTAGAAATTGTTTATATTATTTACTGTTAACGATGTTTGCTTATAAGTGGATGACATAATTTGGTTCTTACACTCAGTACACTTAATTGATAAACATGGTTATAGAACATACATGTAAACTTTGAATCTTGTATGGGTTGATTAACTGTTCATGTGTTACTTGATAATAATTACCCAAGCACACCTTATGATGCTAGATTGCATGTGAAACATTATAAACATAAACTGATCATGTGTGTATGAATATATAGGCTTTGATTGAATAAATTGAAAGTGTAGTTAAGCATACCAAGCAAACCGAGGTGAGTTCACACTTTCCACAAGGCATGGGATTCCCAAGGGTTGGGAATGGGTAAAGGATTTAAACTAAAACTGTGTGATCTCCTGGTTTGGAGCACGTACACACCCTTTTTATTGAAGGATGACAACATGTGATAAGGAATTGATTGGAACCTACGTAATCTCCTAGTTTGGGGATTTCGTACACACCCTCTTTATGGAAGGGTGACAACACGGATACTAGACCAAAATCTCTATCATGAAGTCCCTCCTTTTATATCGACTTAATCGTCGGGCCAATGGCGAACGGGTCATTAGTTAGATAGCGCTATTTAGGTTTGACAAGCCTCACACCGTGCCGCAGAGGACGGGCGTGAACTAATGGATCTGGGCACTAGTCAATGATGATAGACATTGACGTCAGGGAACCAACTTACTTTAGTCAGTGGTTGATATGGTATCGGGTCTAGTGGTTCACATGGGGAAGCCCCCACTGGTTATGGATATGTTTGGGGAAACAGAGAAACTGGTTAACTCACGATTTACAAATGAACTCTTGGATTTTGAAATAACTTAACAATGAACACCAACTGTGAACTCGCTCAACTTTGTTGTTGACTCGTTGTTACATGTCTTGCAGGTCGTTAGGTACTTATGGAGCTTGCACGAGGAGGAGAGGTCGTTGTGGGATGTGGACTGTTATGTCCCATGCTTAACACTTGAACTTTAAACTATGTTTTGACTATTTAAACATTTCTATGCTTCTGCTGATTACTTGAACATGTTTGGTTTCTTTTGAACACCAATTACATTGGGATTGGTTTTATTTACTTAATTGCATTGTTCAATATGATTGGTGGCTAGATCCTGGTCAGTCACGCCTCCCCTGCGGTAATACTCCGCTTGTGGATTTTGGGGGTGTGACAGATTGGTATCAGAGCCATTGGTTATAGTGAACTTGGTTTTAAAAAGGGAAAAACTTTTTGACAAAACTAGACTATAACCTGTACAGTGCTCAACGATCCACAACGACGCTTCGCTCCACGTGCAAGACTCGACACAATAGGTGATATGAATTAAGTTTATATTGCCTGTCTGCTAGTTTATGTAGTGTATTGTTCTTGGTATGCTTAGTTAACATAGCATCTGCTGTTTGAAACATTGTGTGCTTACTCTCTTCTGTCACTCCACACTTACGCATTGTCACGACACTTTTCTCACCCATGCTCTCTTTATTGTGAAGATCATGAGTGGACGTATCAACCTAACTCAAGCCCAGCTGACGGCTTTAATCAATGAACAAGTTGCTGCAGCACTCGCGGCCGCTCAGGCAGGAGGTATAACCTGCCATTGCAACTTACTCTAGGATCTTTAGATCCTACTCTCGTGAACCAACACTTGTGTTTAATTTTGTCTCTTCTTACTCGCACGACAGGTCAACATGCTCAGCCTCCTGTGTGTACCTTCAAAACTTTTATGGGCTGTCGACCTATTACTTTCAGTGGCACTGAAGGAGCTGTAGGCCTCCTCCACTGGTTCGAGAAGCTCGAATCTGTCTTCGAGATGTGTGAATGCCCTGAGGCTCGTAGGGTGAAGTATGCTACTGGTACTCTTGAAGGTGTAGCGCTCACGTGGTGGAACGCTCAGGTTCAAATACTAGGGTTGGCGGCTGCTAATGCCACCCCATGGAATGACTTCAAAGATTTGATCAAAGAGGAATACTGTAATCGTGATGACATCCACAAAATGGAAGTGGAGTTCTACAACTTAAAGATGACGGGGTCGGAAATTGAAGCGTATACGAAAAGATCGAACGAACTTGCTATTTTGTGTCCTACTATGGTAGATCCTCCTATCAAGCGTATCGAGCTGTACCTCAAAGGTTTAGTGCCAGAGATCCAGAGTCATGTGACTGCAGCGAACCTCGCCACTATCCAGCAAGTTATCCGTTTGGCTCATCGTCTCACTGATCAGGCAGTCGAGCAGAACAAACTGCCCAAGCGTATTGGTGCTACTACTACTACTACTTCTGATACCCCCAGCGACAATAAGCGCAAATGGGATGGGGTCTCAAGCAAGGGTTCAACATCAGCTCAGTCCCAATCTCAGCAGTGAAAGACTGATGACTACAAGAGCCCTGGTCAACAATCTTCTGGTAGTCAAGGGCAGAGCAGGTACAAGGGGAACCACCCCAAATGCAATCGTTGTGGTTTCCATCATAGCGGACTGTGTGCTAAGGGTACTTGTCAGAGGTGTAACAAACCTGGCCATGCAGCCAAGGATTGCAGGAGCCTCTACCCTGCAAATCAGCGACGACAGAACCAGCAGCAAACTCCACATAATCAGCGTCAGCAGCAACAGGGTAATAACAAAGGATGCTTTCAGTGTGGTGCTGAAGGCCACTTCAAAAGAGACTGTCCCCAGCTGAATCAGAGGCAGAACAACAACAACAATAAGGGGAACGGAATCAATAATGGGGGAAACAATGATGGCAATGGTGCTAGGGGACGT
Source organism: Helianthus tuberosus (assembly GCA_030545235.1). Taxonomy (NCBI): domain Eukaryota; kingdom Viridiplantae; phylum Streptophyta; class Magnoliopsida; order Asterales; family Asteraceae; genus Helianthus; species Helianthus tuberosus. The sequence continues at coordinate 42,065,670 of CM060426.1, read as the reverse complement.
GCGTTCGTGATTGGGCAGGGTGATGCAAGGAACGATCCCAACGTTGTGATGGGTAAGTTTCTACTGGATGATTTCTTTGTTACTGTTCTATTTGATTCAGGTGCCGATACTAGTTACGTGTTTCTAAAATTTAGTCAAATGCTTAAGCGTACCCCAACACTTTTGAACACCAAACACATGGTAGAACTAGCAAACGGTAAAAGTCTTGAAGCCACACACATAGTTAAGGGTTGTAATCTCGTCTTAGCTGGTCAGACCTTCTCTATCGATCTTATCCCCATCGTTCTTGGTAGTTTCGACATCGTTGTTGGGATGGATTGGTTATCTCAACATCAAGCAGAGATTCTTTGCAAGGAGAAGATCGTCCGCATTCCTCGTTCTGGTGAAGAACCACCTGTGGTTCATGGTGACAAGAGTGGTGCGGTCGTAGGCATCATCTCTTTCCTTATGGCCCAGAAGTGTTTGCGAAAGGGCCACGCTGCTATTCTAGCCCTCATTATTGACACTTCAACGAAAGAGAAGAAGATAGAAGATATTCCGATCGTACGTGACTTTCCCGAGGTATTTCCTGAGGAATTACCTGGTCTTCCGCCTCATCGTCAAGTTGAGTTTTAGATCGAACTAGCTCCAGGGGCAGCCCCAATAGCTCGTGCACCTTATCGTCTAGCTCCATCAGAACTCGAAGAACTGTTAGCGCAATTACAAGAGCTCTTGGACAAGGGTTTTATACGTCCTAGCTCTTCACCCTGGGGAGCTCCAGTATTATTTGTGAAGAAGAAAGACGGTACCTTCAGAATGTGTATTGACTACCGCGAACTCAACAAGGTGACCGTAAAGAATCGCTATCCTCTTCCACGCATTGATGACTTATTCGACCAGTTGCAAGGGTCGAGTTTCTACTCAAAGATTGACCTGAGTTCAGGCTACCATCAACTGAGAGTCCGAGACGAGGATATCTCTAAGACAACATTCAGGACTCGTTATGGGCATTACGAGTTTCTGGTTATGCCTTTCGGATTGACGAATGCACCTGCGGTCTTTATGGATCTCATGAACCGAGTGTGCAAACCTTACCTGGATAAGTTTGTCATTGTTTTCATCGACGACATCTTGATCTATTCGAAGAGTCAGGAGGAACACGAGCATCACCTGAGACTTATTTTGGAACTTCTTCGAGGAGAGCACTTTTTAGGCCACGTGGTAAACAAGGATGGGATTCATGTTGATCCGTCCAAGGTAGACTCGATCAAGAACTGGCATGCACCCCGTACACCAGCAGAAATCCGCCAATTCTTGGGTTTGGCAGGCTACTATAGAAGGTTTATCAAGGATTTCTCCAAGATTGCGCAACCTCTCACTTCACTAACTCAGAAGGGTGTCACCTATCTTTGGGGTGATGCCCAGGAGTCTGCGTTTCAGCACTTAAAGAATAGACCTTGTAGCGCACCTATTCTCTCATTGCCTGAAGGCACAGATGATTTTGTGGTTTATTGCGACGCGTCCATCCAAGGACTTGGTTGCGTGTTGATGCAACGTGACAAGGTCATTGCTTACGCATCACGCCAACTTAAAGTTCACGAAAGGAACTACACTACACATGACTTGGAGTTGGGAGCAGTGGTTTTTGCTCTTAAGATATGGAGACATTACCTGTACGGTACCTAGTGCACTATTTACACCGATCACATGAGTCTCCAGCACATATTCGAAAAGAAGGAGTTGAACATGCGACAACGTCGATGGGTCGAACTCTTTAATGACTACGAATGCACGATCAAGTACCATCCGGGCAAGGCCAATGTTGTGGCTGACGCCCTCAGCCGAAAGGAGTCAAAACCTAAGTGCGTGCGAGCGTTACAACTTACCATTCAATCTAGTCTTCCTACTCAGATACGAGATGCTCAAGTTGAAGCATTGAAAGCAGAGAATATCAGGGCCGAGTCACTACGAGGATCGAGGAAACGATTAGAACAAAAGGAAGACGGTGCCTACTACGTAACAGGGCGCATTTGGGTCCCACTTTATGGAAACTTACGCGAGCTTGTGATGGATGAAGCACATAAGTCTCGTTACTCAGTACATCCTGGTTCGGATAAGATGTACCACGACCTAAAGACTACATACTGGTGGCCTAGCATGAAAGCCAACATAGCAACTTACGTCAGCAAATGTTTGACTTGTGCGAGAATCAAGATTGAATATCAGAAACCATCCGGCCTACTTCAACAACCAGAGATACCGACATGGAAATGGGAGAAAATTTACATGGATTTTGTTACTGGCCTGCCTAGATCACAACGAGGAAACGATACTATTTGGGTGATAGTGGATCGATTGACTAAGTCTGCGCACTTTTTGGCTATAAAAGAAACAGATAAGTTCTCTGCACTGGCAGACATCTATCTTAAGGAAGTAGTTTTGAGGCACGGGGTGCTAACCTCTATTATTTCCGACCGTGATGCACGTTTTACTTCTGAGTTGTGGCAAGCTATGAACAAGTCCTTTGGCTCACGTTTAGACATGAGCACCGCTTATCATCCACAAGCGGATGGGCAGTCTGAGCGCACCATCCAAACCCTTGAAGACATGCTTCGAGCGTGTGTGATCGATTTTGGCAATGGTTGGGAAAGACACCTCCCGTTAGTGGAGTTTTCGTATAATAATAGTTACCACACCAGTATCCAGGCTGCTCCGTTTGAGGCATTGTACGGGCGTAAATGCCGATCACCTCTTTGTTGGGCAGAGGTTGGCGACAGCCAAATCACTAGCCCAGAACTTGTAGTAGACACGACCGAAAAGATTACTCAGATACGAAAACGAATGGTGGCAGCTCGTGATCGTCAGAAAAGCTACGCTGATAAGCGTAGGAAACCTCTAGAATTTCAGGTCGAGGACCGGGTTCTACTCAAAGTCTCACCCTGGAAGGGTGTAGTTCGTTTTGGTAAACGAGACAAGCTCAATCCGTGTTATGTCGGACCTTTTGAAATCACTGAACGAATTGGCAAGGTCGCTTACATGTTGAATCTACCTGAAGAACTCAGTGGAGTTCACAACGTATTCCACGTGTCAAATCTGAAGAAGTGTCTGTCAGATGAGACCCTCATAGTTCCTTTGAAGGAGCTCACAATCGAAGATCAGTTGCGATTCGTCGAGGAACCAGTTGAAATCACAGACCGAGACGTTAAGGTTCTCAAGCGCACCAGAATACCTCTTGTTCGAGTTCGTTGGAACTCCCGTCGTGGCCTAGAGTTCACCTGGAAACGAGAAGACCAAATGAAACTCAAGTATCCCCAGTTATTCGAGAAAAGTGCAACCACTGCTGAGGCTGAAGCTACTACGGAATTTCGGGACGAAATTCCAAACCAACGGGGGGATGATGTGACACCCCAGGAAAACCAAGAAACCACACAAACCTAGCTAGCTTCCTCAGTGACCACGTGCTAAATTTCGGGACGAAATTTCTTTCAAGTTGGGGATGATGTGACAACTCGAGTTTCAAAGTCGTTTCTCGACATATTACTTACTTGTTTTCACAACTGCGTTTTGAAATTCGTAGCGTCGTAATTTGTTCGTGTTTGGTTAATGCCTAGTGAATGGTATGATTTGTTTAACTTGGGAATTTGTAAATTGTCTAAGTGTCTATGTGATAAACTTAATGCATGCATGTTTGTGCCACTTAACCCCCTGGCGAAAACACCCCCTAGCGAAAACACTCCCTGGCGAAAACCTGGGAGTTTTCGTCAACTAGCAGGCCGGCAAAAACATTGAATGGGCCTTTGGCCCAGTAACGATCAGTTATAGTGTTTTGTTCACAACCTTTACGTGAAAATATAACCGGAACACCCTAATCACCTCTCACCTTCTCTCTCTCTCTCTCTCTCTCCTTTGAAACCCAACGACAGCCCCTCCCTTTCGTGGTGGATCTTCCTTGTTCGATCATTCTTATTCGCATTCCATTGAACGGTTAGTAATCCCACATTTAGTTGGCTTAAATGCTAGATATATGATTATGATGTTTTGAACATGTTCTTGACTGTGATATGTATGAAAAATTGATTTAATGACTTTATGCGAATCTTGATATCGATCTAGGGTTTTGACATTCTTGTGTAAAGGGGATTGTGTAGAAACTGGGATGGTAATTCGTGGAATTGTGTTCGTTCATGATCACTGATTGGAGCCATGTTTCTGTTTGATTTTGTGCTTGTGATTGATTAGATCTGATCATCGAATACATTCCTGTTACTATCTAGATCATATATGGTATTTTATGATTTAGGGTGCATGTTAGACATTAAGTGCAGTGATGATTATTAGAGTAATGACAAGTAACAGGTAATGTTTATTGAATTCGGGAGATAACTGTATGATCGGTGATTATGGTGTAACGGCTAATGATGATGATTAGGGTTTTCATGGGATTATGCTTTACTGTTACCTTACCCGACGAAAACCCTAAGCCGACGAAAACCATGTGCCGACGAAATCCCTGTGTCGACGAAATCCCTGTCCCGACGAAGACCCTTACCCGACGAAGACCCTTACCCGACGAAGTCCTGTACTGACGAACTCTCATTCGACGAAATCACATGGGTGTTCGTCGTAACCTTTTCGTCGTAACCCTATGTCGACGAAAACCCCAAGTGTTCGTCGTGAAGCTTATAGGGAACAGTAGGTTAGTATGTTTGTGAATACAACGTGTATATTAGAAATTGTTTATATTATTTACTGTTAACGATGTTTGCTTATAAGTGGATGACATAATTTGGTTCTTACACTCAGTACACTTAAGTGATAAACATGGTTATGGAACATACATGTAAACTTTGAATCTTGTATGGGTTGATTAACTGTTCATGTGTTACTTGATAATAATTACCCAAGCACACCTTGTGATGCTAGATTGCATTTGAAACATTATAAACATAAACTGATCATGTGTGTATGAATATATAGGCTTTGATTGAATAAATTGAAAGTGTAGTTTAGCATACCGAGCAAACCGAGGTGAGTTCACACTTTCCACAAGGCATGGGATTCCCAAGGGTTGGGAATGGGTAAAGGATTTAAAATGAAACTGCGTGATCTCCGGGTTTGGAGCACGTACACACCCTCTTTATTGAAGGGTGAAAACATGTGATAAGGAATTGATTGGAACCTACGTAATCTCCTAGTTTGGGGATTTCGTACACACCCTCTTTATTGAAGGGTGACAACACGGATACTAGACCAAAATCTCTATCATGAAGTCCCTCCTTTTATATCGACTTAATCGTCGGGCCAATGGCGAGTGGGTCATTAGTTAGATAGCGCTATTTAGGTTTGACAAGCCTCACACCGTGCCGCAGAGGACGGGCGTGAACTAATGGATCTGGGCACTAGTCAATGATGATAGACATTGACGTCAGGGCACCAACTTACTTTAGTTAGTGGTCGATAAGGTAACGGGTCTAGTGGTTCACATGGGGAAGCCCCCACTGGTTATGGATATGTTTGGGGAAACCGAGAAACTGGTTAACTCACGATTTACAAATGAACTCTTGGATTTTGAAATAACTTAACAATGAACACCAACTGTGAACTCGCTCAACTTTGTTGTTGACTCGTTGTTACATGCCTTGCAGGTCGTTAGGTACTTATGGAGCTTGCACGAGGAGGAGAGGTCGTTGTGGGATGTGGACTGTTATGTCCCATGCTTAACACTTGAACTTTAAACTATGTTTTGACTATTTAAACATTTCTATGCTTCCGCTGATTACTTGAACATGTTTGGTTTCTTTTTAACACCAATTACATTGGGATTGGTTTTATTTACTTAATTGCATTGTTCAATATGATTGGTGGCTAGATCCTGGTCAGTCACGCCTCCCCTGCGGTAATACTCTCCGCTTGTGGATTTTGGGGGTGTGACATTCTAAGCATCATCAAGTGAGTACATAGTCCCCTCTTTTACCTTTTTAAACTGTTTTGGGGTGAAACACATGTGCCTACTTGTTACTTTCGTGCTTTTCATGTTATTGCATCATATACTTGCTATGTTCATTAGTATGTAGATAGTACATGATTTCATTATGTTTTGCTATGTATGTTTGCTTAGCATGCTAGCACATTAATTTTCATAATTACATTATGTTGCATATGTTCATCCAGCATATGGACACATTGTTTTAAATTGTGTGAACTGTTTGTAACCGTTTGATTTGCGTGAACCGTTTGTAACTGTTTGATTTATGTGAACCGTTTGTAACTGATTGATTTATGTGAACCGTTTGAAACTGTTTGAACCGTTGGGTTAGGAAAGTGATTAGGTAACGGGGCGGGTGTAATGTGTTAAAAGCATGGTGGATACGCCGCTGGTACTTCCTATATATAAGTGCTTTTAATACATTATATATCGTTGCGTTATCTATATCACTTGGGCAAATGTTATTAAAACAAAGTTATATTACAAGGTTTTTCCATCAATATATATATACTATTCGAGTTTTATTTCAAAAACGATTTACAATTTGGGTTTATATAAATAAATGTTTTGGAGTTAAGATTCATGGTATCGAAGTTTTATAAATTATAACAAATCTGTTTTGACTTAGTTATTTCAATTTACATTACAAACATTTTTCAAAACTAGGTTTTCTAATTATCAGTTAACAAAGGTGTTTAAGTTATATTTTCAAAATATAAATGAGCCATGAATCGGACACTCACATAAAACCTATGTACTCGCCGGCATTTTTATGCTGACGTATTTTCACATGTGTTTCAGGTACCATAGTTGGTGATGTTTGATGATGATATTGATGCATGCTCACATAGGAATGGACGAGGCCTTAGTGACTTAATAACAATGAAAGTCTATTTGTTCATGTTTTGTTTCTAATTTCAATGTAATGTATTACATTTAATTCAAAAAAAACAAAACTTCAATCCATGTGTTATGAAACAATGATTCTGTTACAACACTCCCCGACGTTTCCGCCATGTTTTCTTGTTTTACATGGTCGGAGTATGACAGTACCAGCGGCATATCCACCATGCTTTTATCACATTACACCCGCCCCGTTACCTAATCACTTACCAAAACCCAATTGTTCAATAGTTCAATTAGTTCCAATCATTCAAATAATTCAAATAATTCACATAGATCAATAGTTCCAATGGTTCAATAGTTCATACAGTTCCCATAGTTCTAGTGGTTCAAGTAGTTCACATAGATCAATAGTTCCAATGGTTCAATAGTTCATATAAATTAAATCTTTGTGTTTAATATAAACCATAACACTCGTTTTAGGAAACTCAAAATTGTTTAGCACATATGAATCACCCCAAAACATTTGAAAATGGTAAAAGAGGGGACCTATGTACTCACTTGAAGTGCAAAGTATCCTCGATCTATTGAACTTAACGAAGCTCAGGCAAACCAAGGAAATCAAGTAGCACCTAGTAATCAGATCGCCTAGTTAATAAATCGACACCTAAATCGGAAGATCGGATAGAATGAGGTCTCGTAAACCAAATGAGTAGTGGAACTCATGTGATATGGTTTAACAAAGCCTACATTCTAAATCGGAACCTATCCTAAGTGCTTTCGACCCGTTACGAACCATTAAGGTAGCTTACGCTACTTTAACGCGTCGTTCGAGCAAAAGCGCGTTCGAGACGCCTAACTAGTCCTATGACAAGTATTATATGCCCTAACATGTTTAAATATGTTGCATAATCAGTTTAAGTGACAAAAATTTAGTTACATATGCTTAAATACAAATTATGCATGAAAAGGGCATTTTGGTCATTTTCCTAAGGCATATAAACTACCTATCATACAACTAATTAAACTAAGTGACCATAAGGTATAACCTCGGAAGGTTATTCCCTATAAAACTATGGTAACAAAACATGCTTGGTCGGATCCTAATGATCGACCAAACGGGTCGGGTTCGAAAGTCTAAGCGGTGGTTCAGACCTCTTGACTTACGACCCTAAACAAGCACTAGACCAAAAGTGACGAGCTAAACATGTTAAAACATGTTTAACTAAGTTAGAAAACAGGTTTTGATATCAAAACAAAGTGTTTTGATATCCGAAGATAGTTTCGTCTCAAAATGCGCATAAATGGCATTTTGAGCAAAACTTTGACTCGTCACTTCGACTAATCAACGTGGTAATCAGTAGGTATAGTCACAAGAGACTATAACCGTCGTGATTACGCCCACGTTGCAAAGTTCAAACGAACTTTGTGTTGACCAATTCATGGTCAAAGCAGAAAGTCAAACACTGTTTGACTTTCATGCTTGAAATACATAAAAAGCATGAAAGGAGCTTACAAAAGGTCCAAGCAAGGAAGGAGGTATGAAGTATAGAACTCCAACTTAGAGCAAGTTTTTGAATCAAGTGTGAAGAAATGTGAATGAAGTAAGTGGGTATTTATAGTAAGTCTTGAGTTTACAAGATCTTGACAAGTGTTTTTGGAAGAATCAAGGCTCAAATCTCACCATACACTTGTGGAACATGGTTTAGTAAACAATGGGAGCTCCAAAACTAGTTCATAGTATTGAAAAAGTTGCATAAAAGAACCCAAAGTTCAAACTAGTTGCTGAAAACTGATGTTTCTGTCAACATGAAGGGCTCGCGTGCCGCCACAGCAACACCCTATTGCTGTGGTGCGACGCCACCACTCCCCAGGTCCAGAATGTTTCAAAATGGCAAAAATGGTCCCTACAGCATGTTTAAGCTATCTTCGACGCGTTTAAACCCTGTTAACCCATTTTCAAGGCTTTACAAGGATGTTAAAGCATAGGGGACTTGAAACATTCTTGAAATTATCTTGGATGTCGGTTCGTTTGGTCGTACGGTTGCGTTATTCGGTTAATTACGACGAAACACGAACGGACGCGAAAAACGATCCAAATTACGCGACGAATGGTATTTTTGCATTCCAATCACTAAAATAAAATATTTTAACGATTACAAAAATTTTTGGATGTCCGGATATGTTCAGAATGTAAGATATGCGCGTAAATGCAAACTTATGCACTTTTTGACGCTTTTAGTCCCTGTTGATCAAATAAGTTTATTTTCGCATACCGAACCCCTCAAAGCCTATTTCTAAGATATGTAAAGGATATTTGAAGTATGTTTAGCTTATGATTAAGTTCCGGAATGTTCGTTACTGTACAAATCAGCATACTTTCGTAGTTTGAAGCAAATAGTCCCTGCGATCGAATAAATTTGTTTTCGACACACCAAACCCTCCAAAACTTTTTTCTAAGTTATGTGAAGGTTATTTAAGGTATGTTAAGCCTATATCACTATTCCAGAGTGTTTGTCGCGTTAAACTGATTACATTTACGCATCAGTTTGCGTATAACTTTCTAGAAAGTGATTTAAAGCTTGAAATCGAACAAGAATTGATATGTGAAAAAGGCTTATGTATTTATACAAATTCCAAGTATGAAACACAAGATTTCATTGGTTTTGCATTTGTATGATGGTCGTAGAGACACAGATGTCACACGACAATATGCCACCAAAAGCAAGACCAATTTCCAGAATTTAACCAGGGAAGACTTGAATGTCAGAGCTTGTACGACTCAATTTAATGATCTGGCTAGGTTGGTTCCTCGAATGGTCACTTCTGATTGTGTTAAGATTGAAAGGTATACTTGGGAATTGGCGCCACAGATTCGCAGTCTGGTCGCGTCAGCGAAACCCACTACCTAACAGGAAGCTACTCCATCAGCAAGGTCGATGACTAACGATGTTGTTCGCAAAAGTAGCTTTAACAAGAAGAGTGAGTCTGGGAAGTCATCAGCGAAATCTTTTGCAGATAAGAAGTTTGATTGACAGGGGCGTCCTCTGAACTTAGATCTGGGAGTACAAGGAAGCAAAAGCTTAAGAATTCAAGGAAGAATTCTAATGAGAATTATGAGCAGAAATGTAATACTAGAAATGTATTTACGATCGACACCAATGAATTCCGGGAAGGAATGTTAAGGGTGGTTTAGTAAAGAGAATTTAACGAAAGGAGCTAAGGAAATACTTCAGATGCGGTCGTTTTGGACATGCGATCCGCGAGTGCTACGCTAAAAGCACCTTAAATGAAGTCAAGCACGAGGGATGCTTGGAATGTGGAAAGCATGGACATATAGGGCAAGATTGTCCTAAGATGAAGTCATTTCATGATTGTAGCATTCGGTTATGCGAATATAGTTTTAAGTATCGACTTATTACCAGAGGAACTTGGTAGTCTAGATGTTGTGGTTAGGATGGATTAACTATCTAAGAATGAAGCTAAGGTTGATTGTTCGGAGAAGCTAGTGCGAATACCCCGCCCTGGTGGTGAAGCAATAGTGATTCTCGGAGAACGAACAAATCGGAGATCGAGAGTCGTTAGTATTATGACGATGTACAAGATGTGGTGGAAGGGTGATCCTGTATGTGACAACTGTCACTTTTCCGTACATTCCGTACACTAATTGAACAGTAATCTTTGCTTAAATAATTGTGCATGATCTAGTTTACAAGACAAATGATTTTTTTATTACAGTTATATACATACAATGGCATTTCATGTTACAAGACTTTATTCGTTGCTAAATGCAACACGAGATAGTTCTAATGATACACAGAACAAAATTGGCACCATTACCAGACAAACTAAAAATGCTGACGAAGTTCAGTACATAGACAGACAGTATTTTGAGGCCCAGTATGAGCCAGAGACCAAGTGATACACTAGTATAGTGTGTAAGGAAGTAAGGACCATAAAACTGCATGCCTAAGTGATAGATAAAGTGCCGGAAATTGCCTAAAACCCATTAAAAATGCAGAATTCTGTATATTTCAGCAATTTTCAGCTTTTTAACAAGCTAGTAATGTGTAAATATATGGCAAAATGGTCCTGTATGCTTTCCTAAGTGTCGGGAATTAAAAGTATCACAAAAGGGTACATAAAGAACACTAAACGGAATAACTAGACACTTTAACAAACCGGTATCTAACCGAACAACCGGACATTACCCGGAACACCAAAATATTGCTAGAAGCATTGTTTTACTTTTTCTGAGCCAGTTATGGTTCCTGAACACTTTAACATACTACATAAAGCATCCTACACTTAAAACACTAGACATTACACATAACCCCTAACTAATTAACCTATTTACCATTACAAGTTACAACTTACCCCCCCCCCTTTCACAATTTACGGTCATAAGGTGATGGCCCACCATAATCCTCATAAGATCTCCTTAAATCTTCACTTAATCTTTCTTGGATTTGCCTAGAGATCATGTATGGTACTATAGGGAACACAATACACATTGGACAAAGGATTTGAGAATTATAAGTAGGCTAGAGCTTCATCTTCATCACAACCCACCACCCTCCTACTCCCTCTCCCTCTCTCGGCCGTGAGCCACAACAACATCAACAACATCATCACCATCATTCCTCCATTGATCATCCATTCCATATACTTCCTAAGGTGTTAGAAGGTGTTTAATGAAGCTTGGAGCTTGCGGAACTTGAAGGACCTCACCCGTTAGCCTTTATCCACCATCTTTGTCATCTTCAACACATTGTGTTCCTCCCTAGCTTAAAGCTAGTAGTAAGACTCTTGTAATCCTTGTTTCCTTCATATTTTGAATGGTTAAAAGACATATTGTGTTGAAAATCATAAGATCACTAAAAGACTTGAACTTGAATCTTGAACATAAAGCATGAAACATGATGAAATCTTGTGATATGATGTTGTTTAGTATATGAATGATATTTGCTTGTTGATTTCTTGAGATGATGATGTTAATCATCACATGTAGCTTGCTAGATGGTGATTAAACACATAATCTAGCAAGTGGAAGGATGATTATGTAACAACAAAAGATAATCATCTTCTAGTGAAAACATGAACTTGAAAATAAAATGATTCTTGTAAAGTAATAAACAAAGTGAACTAGTAAACTTATAGATCCAAGATTTGTGAATGATTTTTCTAAAAGAACCAAGTTTAAAAAAGGTGATTTTTGAAAGATTATGGTTTTTACTAAACTTGCACTATTTTTAGTGATAAAACAAGTGTAGAAATACTTATGAAACAAGATGATGTTATAAATGAACATTTTTGTAAAATGTGTTTACAAGTTATAAACACTAAATCTTTTCAAGAATGAAGATTGCCAAGAAGTAAATATATTTTGGAAGGTAACTAAGTCCACTAAAAACATTACCAAGTTACAACGCGTTTTTATGAAAGATCAAGTTCATGTTACTATGTGAAGTGTATTGTTTTTACACTTGGTAAGTATAAAATGATTAGTGATTGTTGTTGATTGTTTGGATGATTTTTTTTTGAAAAGAAAATGATATGCTAAATAGCATGGACACCTCCATTTACAAAGGAAACTATGGCAAAATTTTCTAAAAATACCAACACTTAGAAAATATTTTCTAAACAAGTGATTACAAGTGTATTTTTAACTATGATTTTCTATATAAACTTTGCCATAGATTTTTGTAACAAAAATACAAGCATTGGAGGTTGGTTTTTACAAATAAAAATGGGTAAATATGTATTTAGAATATATATTTACATTGTGTGTGATTATGTGAAATAGTTATATTATTTTAGGGTAAAATAATATAACTTACAAATACCAAGAATTTACAACTCCAAAATAATACCAAAAATCTCACGGAATAAATACACAAGTTACACACTCGATATTGTGAAACCAAACGATAAGACGTAACTTACAAAATATTCCGGAAATACCGTTACAATGTATTTTTGGGAAATATTATTTTGGACACAAAAGAAGTAAAAATATGATTCGGTACATATTACCAAAGTTATGTCATATTTTCAACAAGGAGAAAATATATTATTTTGGGAGATAAAAATATATTTTCCTAGTATATTTAGAAGATATATGATTTTTGGATAAATATATATTTTCTTGAAATACATTATTTCGGAACTACAAATACGAGAATACAAATACACATGTATGAAATACTCCCATCCTTGGGAAGGAAATACGAAAATAAATACTTGAGAAGTATTATAACTTCGGACAATGTTAAAGACATAAAGGAAACGTAACTCAAAACATGAATACTAAGGCAAGGCACGACCCGCTCGTCTAATAGACCCTAGCACATTGTAGGTAGTAATGTTTGCTGACAAGAAATGAGTTACGAGTACTGAAGACGCAAAACAGTGAGTTCATGCTCCCCCTTTTCTTTAATTGTTTTTGGTTTTATAACTCTCGGGGGGTGAAATACATGTTACGAATGCTTGAACGGTATGAAATGCCTATGAAATACTAGATCATGTGAGCATAGACTAAATCCAGAAATGCCATTAATACTTATTTAGGGACGAGGGTTAGATCTAACGGGTACGGCCGAACCCCACTCATGGTCACAACTAGTACCTAGTAGTGCTTCGGAGTCCCATTCGAGGTTAATCGACACAGTCGAGGTTAATCGACACAGTCGAGGGTAATCGACACAGTCAAGGTAAATCGACACAGTCGAGGTTAATCGACACAATCGAGGAAAATCGACAAGGGTATAAGCCATTACTAGTGCTTCCCATGTCCTCACATGCCTTAAAGTCCTTGTAAAACATTCATGTTCATACACGCTTTTCATACCTGTTTACAAAGGAGTGTCTCAAAGATTTACAAGAATTACAGTACACAAACAAGACGCATGAACTCGCTCAACTTTTTGTTGATGTTTTCCAAAATTAGATGTATTTCAGGTGACAGGATGGATCTTGGGCGCGGGTGTCGTAACTAGAAGTAAACTTCAAGTTTAGATGTCATCCACTTTTGTTGGATTGTAACCTAGACAAAGGTTGTGTTTTAAAACTTAAATAACCAGTGTTTGTAATACTCAAAATTTTATGAATGGATGAACATCGTTTTGATCATGTAGTTTTTTATTACAATTGAATGCAATGATATTAAACCAGTCACACATCATACGCTTCCGCAAAAGTCAGGGTGTGACACTGTATTGGTCAACATGGTTGATACGAAGATCGAAGGAAGGAAGATTGAAGAGATCCCTGTAGAACATGAGTACTCAGAAGTTTTCTTTGAAGACTTACCTAGAATACCCCCAGCAAGATAGATCAAGTTTAGGATTGATCTTGTTCCAGGCGCAGCACCGATTGCAAAATATTTTTATAGATCAGCGCCTTCGAAAACTAAAGGACTGTCAAATTAGCTACAAGTGCTACTAGACTGTAACACCTGTGCCTCCACGGCCATCAAACAAATACCAAACCAATGAAATATTATATTTCATACTTGGGATTTGTAAAAATATGTGTATCATTTGCACATATCAATTCTTGTTCAATTTCAAACTCTAAATCGCTTTCTGGAAGGTTATACGCGCACCGATGCGTAAATATAACCAGTTTAATGCAACAAACACTCCGTAATAGTGACATAGGCTTAACATACCTTAAATAACCTTTAGATAACTTAGAAATAAGTTTTGAAGGCTTTGGTATGGCAAAATCAAGTTAAATCGCTTACAGGGACTAAAGTTGACAAACTGCGAAAGTATGCCAATTTGAACTGTAACAGACATTCCGGAACATGACCATAAGTTAAACATACCATAAATATCCTTTACATAGCTTAGAAATAAGCTTTGAGGTGTTCGGTGTGCTAAAATAAACTTTTGGGTCATTCAGGGACTAAAAGTGTCAAAAAAAAAGTGCACAAGTTTGCACTTTCGCGCATAACTTACGTTCTGAATACATCCGGGCATCCAAAAATTTATGTAAGCATGACTATATTATGCTTTAGTGTTTGGCTTAAGAAAAATCCATTCGTCGCGTCATTTGGATCGTTTTTCGCGCTTATGCGCATTCCGTCGTAATTAGCCGAACAACGCAACTGTACGGCTAAACGAACCGACATCCGAGATATTTTTGAGAACATTTTAAGTTCCCTTTACTTTAACTTCATTTTAGAGCTTTGAAATGGGGTTAACGGGCCTTAAACGCGTCGGAAAAGGCCTTATTACACTACAGGGACCAAATCTGTCATTTTTGAAACTTTCTGTGAAGAAACATTGAATCTGGTCTATACCACCTTTGCACATGGTTTTGGGCAATACTAGGGGCTGTTTTGATGTGCACATGGTTTTGGGAAATACCATGGGCTCACATGGTTTTGTAAAACCATTATCTTGAGGTGTAAGGCCAAGATCAAAGCACGGTTTCCAAGAAACGATCTTAACGGTGGACCTTTTACTATAAATACCCCACCCCCCATGCTTCATAATCACTAGAATTTTGATCTTAGAAACTCTAAGTTGAAACCATTGTTTCATACCTGAGATTCTCGGATCGAAATTAGCATTCGGGGACCCTTCGTAAGTATTCTTTCGTTCTTTTATTGCTTTTCGAGTCTGAAAGTCAAACTTTGTTTGACTTTCTACATTGACCAGTTATGGTCAATGCGAAGTTCGTTTGAACTTCGCAACGTGAGTGTAATCACGTTGGTTATAGTCCCTTGGGACTATGCCTACTGATTACCACGTTGTCTAGGGTCGTAGGGTAAGCGATCTAATAAATCGCTTATACCTCGAACCCGACCCATTTGGTCGATCATTAGGATCCGACCAAATACATTAGGTGACCATAGTAGGTAGGGAATAACCTTCCGAGGTTATACCCTATGGTCACATCGTTTGAGTAGTTGTATGATAGGTAGTTTATATGCCTTAGGTAAATTACCAGAATACCCTTTTCATGTATAATTGGTAATTAAGCATATGTAACCTAAACCTTTGTCACATAACTGATTATGTAACATGTTTAGGCATATTCTACTTGTCATAGGACTAGTTAGGCGGTCCGAACGCGTTTCACGCACACGACGCGTTAAAGTAGCATAAGCTACCTTAATGGGTCGCGATGGGTCGAAAGCACTTAGGTTTGGTTTCATTGTAGTATGTAGGCCTTGTTAAACCATATCATATGAGTTCCAATACTCATTTGGTTTACCAAGCCTCATCCTATCCGATCTCCCGATTTAAGTCCGGTTTATTTATATAGTTTTAGATTGTCGACTGATTCCGTGCTCTCTCTAGCTTTGTTTGGTTGTTGTTCAAGACCTCTAAGCATTCTCAGGCGAGTACATTATTCCCCTATTTTACTGCTTTCAATTGTTTTGGGGTGACTCATATGTGCTAAATGTTTTCAAGGCTTTAACGATGATAACAAAACGATTTTCGATGGTATAACGATGGTTTCAAAAACGATTAAGACGATTTATACGAAACTAATAACGATTTCAAAAAGTGAACAAACTTGTTGGTTGGGTTACATAACAAATGACATTCATTAGCAATGATCAAGCCGACCAGTATTAGGTTATGGTACCATAGGATCTGACAAATCCCGTTAGTTACTACACCCGTAGTTATGTGTGGGTGTTGTGGGTAGCGACTGAATCTGTAATTGTTAATTTACTCTTTGGTAAGGGTTTATTAATGCGAGTTGTTAATCTATCCTTTGGTAAGGGTTTATTAATGCGAATTGTTAATCTATCCTTTGGTAAGGGTTTATTAATGCGAGTCAAGAAGGTTTGAATGTTATTAGCGAGACGACCATTTAAGTAGTTTCACGACCTAAAACGAATTTAACGATTGGGTAAACAATTGGTTTTCACACGATGTTTTAACGATTGGGTAAACGATTGGCTTCAAAGCGATATACGATTGGGTTTTGGTTATACATATTACATGATTTACATTGGGCATGAACATTACTTTGGTGGTTTGGTTTGACTAAGTGATTAAGTAACAATGCGTGTGGAATATGATACAAGCATGGTGGATACGCCGCTGGTACTTCCTATATATAAGTGTTTGTATGGTATTACATATTGTAGCGTTATTTGAATCATTTCAGTTTGAGACATAGAACATTTTATACAAGTAACATACTTTTCACAAGACAATTATTTACAAACAACTTATCTTATACAAACTCATTTTACATGGTTATTCATTTAATCATGCATTATTCTCTTATTTATACATATCACTTGAACTTATTATTTTTCAAATAATTTACAAAGACAAAGCAAATTACAAGGTTCATGACTAAACATTTTCTAAAAACAGAAGTCATGAATCTTATTTTCACAAAACCTATGTACTCGCCAGCATTTCTTTGCTGACCTCGTTTTCACATATGTTTCAGGTATTGTTGAAAGATATCGATTGATAGGATGCATGCTCACATAGGACTGGACAAGGCCTTAGTGACTCAATAACAATGATAGACTATGTTTAAATTGTGTATTTAGATTTCCAGACAATGTAATTATTCAATGTTTAATAAAACTTTTTGGTATCCATGATGGATCAAGATGAATGTGGCTGATTCTTGTTAGAGGTTCTGGAGGGGACCGTGTGGGTTCGTGTTTTGTCTAGTGTGACTTGTTTGCGGTTTGCGTGTTTTTTCTCTTTGTTTTGTTGTTTGACTCTAGAAATGGCATGTCATTCTAGAGAATTGAGGTATGCTATATGCCTCACTTGTATTTTTTTGGTTATGAATGAAATTTAACCGGGGTAACCCTTTACCAAAAAAAAAAAAAACATTAATTCTGTTGCAACACGCCCCGATGTTTCCGCCGCGATTTGTTGTTTTACGCGGTCGGGGTGTGACATAGACAAAGGTTTTATTTGACGAAGCTTTACACTCTGGGGAGCACTTTTTTTGTAAAGGAGAAGGACGGTTCCTTCAGGACGTGTATAGGTTAGCAGGAGCCGAACAGACAAACTATCAAATATCGGTACCTACTACCGAGGATTGATGATCTGTTTGATCAATTGTAAGGATTCAACTACTAATTGAAGATTGATTTGTGTTTAGGATATTACCTGTTGAAGATTGCTTCTAGGATGCGTTATGGTCATTATGAGTTTTCAGTCATGCCTCTTTACTTAACTAATGTGCCTGCAGTGTTCATGGATTTCATGAACAGGGTTTGCGAACCCTACTTGGATGAATTCGTAATAGTAGTTGATGATGATATACTTATCCATTCACGAACCGAAGAAGACTATGAGCAACATCTGAAGATGATTTTTGTCACACCCCGACCGCGTGTAACAACAAAGCGCGGCGGAAACGTCGGGGCGTGTTGTAACAGAATCATTGTTTCATAACCATGGATACAAAAAGTGTTTCGTTTTATTAAACATTGAATAATTACATCGTCTGGAAATCTAAATACACAATTTAAACATAGTCTATCATTGTTATTGAGTCACTAAAGCCTCGTCCAGTCCTATGTGAGCATGCATCCTATCAATCGATATCATTCAACAATACCTGAAACATATGTGAAAACGAGGTCAGCAAAGAAATGCTGGCGAATACATTGGTTTTGTAGGAGTGTCGAAATCATGGCTAGTTTAGATGTTGCAATACTTTATTTAAAAACCTTGTTTTGAAAAGAGTATAATATTGCAACTTAATTAACCAACTCAAATCAAGCGGGTTATAGTTTGTAAAACCTCGTAGCCATGACTCTTAACCCAAAAATATTTGTTTTAGTAAAGCAAATTGTGAAACATCTCAAAATAAATCGTTAATGAAACTCGTTAATAAATCTCGTTAAAAACTCGTATAGTTTATATCATATCGAAAACCTCGTTTGTGTGACATCGTTTGAAAATTGTTTACCCAAGTGAACTAAATAACGCCACGGCATGTAATATGATGAAATCTCTTATATATAGGAAGTACCAGCGGCGTATCCACCATGCTTTCATCACATTACACCCGTCCCGTTATCTATACACTTAACCAAAAACCAATCGTATATCGCTTTGAAGCTAATCGTTTAACCAAATCATTTAACTCGTTAATACATCGCGTGAAAACCAATCGTTTACCCAAATCGTTAAAATTCGTTTTAGGTCGTGAAACTACTTATGTGGTCGTCTCGCTAATAACATTCAAACCTTCTTGACTCGCATTAATAAACCCTTACCAAAGGATAGATTAACAATTCGCATTAATAAACCCTTACCAAAGGATAGATTAACAACTCGCATTAATAAACCCTTACCAAAGAGTAAATTAACAATTACAGATTCAGTCGCTACCCACAACACCCACATATAACTACGGGTGTAGTAAATAACGGGATTTGTCAGATCCTATGGTACCATAACCTAATACTGGTCGGCTTGATCATTGCTAATGAATGTCATTTGTTATGTAACCCAACCAACAAGTTCGTTCCCATTATCGAAATCGTTATTAGTTTTGTATAAATCGTCTTAATCGTTTTTGAAACCATCGTTATAACATCGAAAATCGTTTTGATACCATCGTTATAACCTTGAAAACATTTAGCACATATGAGTCACCCCAAAACAATTGAAAGCAGTAAAATAGGGGAATAATGTACTCGCCTGAGAATGCTTAGAGGTCTTGAACAACAACCAAACAAAGCTAGAGGGAGCACGGAATCAGTCGGCAATCTAAAACTATATAAATAAACCGGACGTAAATCGGGAGATCGGTTAGGATGAGGCTTGGTAAACCAAATGAGTATTGGAACTCATATGATATGGTTTAACAAGGCCTACATACTACATTGAGACTAACCTAAGTGCTTTCGACCCATCACGACCCATTAAGGTAACATACGCTACTTTAACGCGTCGTGCGCGCGAAGCGCGTTCGAGACGTCTAACTAGTCCTATGACAAGTATTATATGCCTAAACGTGTTTAATCATGTTGTATAATCAGTTATGTACAAAAGTTTAGGTTACATAAGCTTAATTACCAATTATACATGAAAAGGGTATTTTGGTAATTTACCTAAGGCACATAAACTACCTATCATACAACTACTTAAACGATGTGACCATAAGGTATAACCTCGGAAGGTTATTCCCTATGCACTATGGTCACCTAATGTATTTGGTCGGATCCTAATGATCGACCAAATGGGTCGGGTTCGAAGGTATAAGCGATTTATTAGATCGCTTACCCTACGACCCTAGACAACGTGGTAATCAGTAGGCATAGTCCCAAGGGACTATAACCAACGTGATTACACTCACGTTGCGAAGTTCAAACGAACTTCGCATTGACCATAAACTGGTCAACGCAGAAAGTCAAACAAAGTTTGACTTTCAGACTCGAAAAGACTCGAAAAGCAATAAAAGAACGAAAGAATACTTACGAAGGGTCCCCGAATGCTAATCTAGATCCAAATAACTCAGGTATGAAACAATGGTTCCAACTTAGAGTCTTTTGGATCAGATTCTTATGAGTTTAGAAGTGAAGTGGGTTTGGTATTTATTGTATTCGGAGAACCGTTAAGATCGTTTCTTGGAAAAGGGGGCACGATCAAAGCCGTACACTTGTCGGAACCTTATGGTAGCTTATTTGCCACTAACCATAGGAAATTGACACTTGGAATTGGGATTGGGGGTGCAAAACAGCTGCAAACAGGCTGTTAAACATTGAATCTGGTCTGCAGAGGCTGAGGCGGCCCGCTTCAGGATACACCAAAACTAATGCGGGCCGCATGGGGGTTCTGATCAGAAAATAAGTTTCAAAAATGACAGTTTTGGTCCCTGTTGTGTATTTAAGCCATTTCCGACACTTCTAAGGCCCGTAAAGCCAACTTTAAGGCCCTAAAATGATGCCTAAACATTGTGGACATGAAACATGCTCAAAAATATGCCGGGTGTTGGTTCGTTTGGTCGTACGAACGCGATGTTCGCTTAATTACGACAGAATGCGCATAAGCGCGAAAAACGATCCAAATGACGCAACGAATGGATTTTTGGCAAGCCAAACACTAAAGCATAATATAGTCATGCTTACATAAATTTTTGGATGTCCGGATGTATTCAGAACGTGAGTTATGCGCAAAAGTGCAAACTTGTGCACTTTTTGACACTTTTAGTCCCTGAATGACCCAAAAGTTTATTTTAGCATACCGAACACCTCAAAGCCTATTTCTAAGCTATGTTAAGGATATTTATGGTATGTTTAACTTATGGTCATGTTCCGGAATGTCTGTTACAGTTCAAATTGGCATACTTTCACAGTTTGTCAAATTTAGTCCCTGTAGACGAATTAACTTGTTTTTGCCATACCAAAGCCTTGAAAACTTATTTCTAAGTTATGTAAAGGTTATTTAAGGTATGTTAAGCCAATGTCACTATTCCGGAGTGTTCGTTGCATTAAACTGGTTATATTTACGCATCAGTGCGCGTATAACCTTCCAGAAAGCGATTTAGAGTTTGGAATTGAACAAAAATTGATATGTGCAAAGGATACGCATATTTATACAAATCCCAAGTATGAAATACAATATTTCATTGGTTTGGTATTTGTTTGATGGTCGCAGTGACCCAGGTGTCACAATTTTGGAGCTGCTGAAGAACGGGAAGTTGTATACCAAGTTCTCTAAATGTGAGTTTTGGATTCGAGAAGCCATTTTCTCGAACATGTCATAAATGAGAAAGGTATACATGAGGATCCGTCGAAGATTGGAGCGATTAGGAATTGAGGAGCACCAAGGACTTCCTTAGAGGTGTGATAAACCTTAAGAATCATTGGGTATTATCGGAGATTCATAGAGAATTTCTCCAAATTAGCGCAACCATTGACGCTATTGACCAAAAAGGATTTGAAGTTAGATTGGACAGAAAAATAGGAGAAAGCTTTTTGGATGTTGAAGGAAAGGCTGTGTAGTGCACCTATTTTATCCCTTCCTGAGAGAAATGATGATTTCACTGTATACTGTGATGCGTCATGTTTGGACTTTGGATGCATGCTTTTGCAAAAGGACAAAGTGACAGCCTATGTGTCTAGACAATTGAAAGTGCATGAGAAGAATTACACAACTCATGACTTAGAGTTAGGAGCAAGGTTGGAGAACTCGCTAGTCGGCCGGTGAGGTGGGGACTAGCGACTACTCGGGATTACTCGTGATTAATCGGGATTAATCGGATCGGAGTTTTTATATGTAATTTTCAGTTTTATGTATATATATACACATTTTTATCGGTAAATATTTTAAGTAGCTAGGTTTTAACTTTTACTCAACTCATTTCTTTAAGTATACAAGATTAATTGTTAGAATTCACATGGTTTGGTTGGAAATTGGCCGGAATTTAGAGGTTTTGGCTGGAATATACAAGGTTTTTGTCGGAATCTGGCAATAATTGTCGATTTTTGGCTGGCCGACTAGGCCCGACTAGCAATTAATGGACTGATTAACGAAAAATTACTCAGTTACTGGCCGACTAGCGATTAATCGGCGACTAGTCACTGCCTAGTCGTGATTTTTACAACACTGGTTAGGAGTTAGTGTGTTTGCATTGAAGATTCGGAGACATTATCTGTATGGCACGAAGCGTACGATATACACTGATCATAAGAGCCTCCAATATATCTGGATCAGAAGGAACTCATTATGAGACAATGACGTCGAGTAGAATTACTTAATGATTTCGGATGCGATATTCGTTATCACTTAAGTAAAGTCAACAATGTTGCTGATGCACTTAGTAGGAAGGAGCGATAGAACCATTCAGACTTTGGAGGATACGTTGTGAACGTGTGTGATAGATTTCAGTGGAAAGTGGGATACTCAACTGCCATTAGCTGAGTTTTCTTACAAACAGCAGTTATCACGCGAGTGTTGTAGCAACTCCACTTGAAGCTTTGTACGAAAGGAAGCGTCGATCGACCTTTTGTTGAGTTGAAGTTGGCGAAAGGCAACTAACCAGACCCGAGCTAATCTAGGAACTAGCGACCAGGTTTATCCGGATCAAGGGAAGGTTAAAAGTCGCCATCGATCGACAGAAGAACTACGTGGACAATCGAAGGAAACCGTTGCAGTTTCAAGTCGAAGATTGTGTTTTGTTGAAGGTGTCACCTTGGAAAGGTTGTGTTAGGTTTAGTAGAGAGAGAAAATCTGAACCACATTGATTAGGTCCTTTCGAGAGCCCATCTTGAGTTGGATCAGTCGCTTATAGGCTCAAGCTACCATAGGCATTGAGTGAAATACATGATGGGTTTCATGTATCCAACTTGAAAAAGTGTCTGATAGACGAGACACTGATTATATTCTCTAATAAGGTTTACTTAGGCGATAAACAGAAGTCTATCGAAGTACCTGTTGAAGTTGTAGATTGGTTAGAAGAGTTATGTTGATAATCAGAAAGACGATTACAGATTCCTAATGGTATATGCGATATGTAGATTGTACAATTTGTGGAGAGTAGATATTCGAATTGGATATGAAAGGGGAAGAAAACGAGCTCATGAGATTAGATACTTTCGAGAGCCCATCTCGAGTTGGATCAATCGTATATAGGCTCAGTCTATCTCAGGTATAGGACAATATATATGTGGTTCAACATATGTCAAACTTGATATGGTGGAACACTGACCTTACCCTTTCTGATTAGGTACTCGTAAACGATGAACCTTGTAGAAGGTATAGAGCGTTGAGACAAGAAATTAGAAAAAGTAGGATTAGTTAATAAAGGTCTACTAGAATTCTTCGTAAGAATCAAAGTTTCTCGCAGAAAATATAGGACCATAATTAACAAGTCGACATGGGGCCGTGCCCAAAATAATCCTCGGACACGGGGTTGTGCCCAACCAACAAGGGGCCATGTCCAGAGCCCCTGATATCATATTTTTACATTTTTTTCATACGTATCAATTGTCTTACCGGTTCTTTCTTGTAGGATGGCTCTACACAAGTTTCTGAGGTTTAAAACCGCTGAGTTGGAGTTCCAAAATCACTATGAAATCTTGCAAGCTCGCCACGAAGAGCCACCAAGACAAGTGTGTTACGAGACGCTCAATGCAGTGGGGCAGAGGGAAAGATATGACCCACTTGTGACTGGCCCGCTATGAATCTTCCTTGAAACCCGGCTTCGGTCCATACATCAGTATAACATGGAGTTTCTAAGCACCCTCAAGTTTAAACGGACCGAGCCAGATTTTTTGATTTTGGATGCTGTGGAGTTTCGGTGTGGGGCGGTATGGTAAAGCATCTCAGTCACCCAATTCAGTGTTCATCTTGGCCTATACACCGAAGAGGATGCGGCCAAGCTCGAGTTTACTAAAGCACTTCGCGAACTACCCGACAACTACGCCAGGCTGCATGGGCTTTGAAAGGAGCCGGCCACTACAATCCCAGTTCCATCAAAAGCACAAAGATCCGACCCGCTCATCCGCTATATTCACCGGGTTCTAAGCGGTTCTTTGTGTCAAAGGGATAATAGTTGTCACACCCCGACCACGTAGAACATACCAAACGTGGCGGAAATGTCGGGGAGTGTTGTAACAGAATTAATTGTTTCAAATCCATGGCAATTGAAGTTTCGTTTTATTGAATACAAGTGTTACAATGTCTTAACAAACAAGAGACTACAACATAATTAACTAGTCTTGTATCTTTTATTGTCACTAAAGCCCAAGTCTGCCTATGTGTATCTTGATCATCTTATGCAACAGCTCCTGAAAAACACATGTGAAAATAGGTACGTCAGCATAAAAATGCCTGTGAGATACATAGGTTTTGTGAAAATAGGTTCCATGACTTATGTTTGAGAAAATGTTTAGTCATGAACCTTGTAATTTGCTTTGTTTTGTAAATCATTTGAAAAACAATGAGTTCAGATGATATGTATAAATAAATGAATAATGTATGGTTAAATGAATAACCATAGTAAAAATGGATTTTGTATAACATAAGTTGTTCGTAAAACAATGTCTTGTGAAAAGTATGTTATTTGTATAAAATGTTATATGTATCAAACTGAAATGATTCAAATAACGCTACAATATGTAATACCATACAAACACTTATATATAGGAAGTACCAGCGGCGTATCCACCATGCTTGTATCATATTACACACGCATCGTTACTTAATCACTTAATCAAACCAAACAATGTCAAAATGTCTATGTCAAATATCCATGTCAAATGTCTATGTCAAATATCCATGTCAAATGTCTATGTCAAATATCCATGTCAAATGTCTATGTCAAAATGTCATGTATGGCAAGTGAAATGTCTCAACTAAACCATATGCACAAAAACAAAGTATTGAAGTAAAACTTGGTTTAAATCAAAGTTATGTTTTGTGGGAAATGCATGATCAAATGTCAATCATGTTAAAATGTCTATGCCGAAATGTCTATGTCAAATACGGTTCACAGATACAAACGGTTCACAGATATCAACGGATCACAGTCAAATGATTACAACGGTTCAATATGTAGTATAATGTGTTCATATGCTGGATAAGCATATGCAACAGAAAAGCAACGTAAAACAATGTACTAAGTACGCACACAATGGGCATACATAGCATGAAATGTAATGTAGAACGATGTACTAAGTATGCACACAATGGGCATACATAGCATAAAATGTAATGTAAAACAATGTACTAAGTACGCACACAATGGGCATACATAGCATGAAATGTAATGAAATCATGTACTATAATGTACTAATGAACATAGCAAGTATATGATGTCAAAACAGGAAAGCATGAAAGTAACAAGTAGGCACATGTGTTCCACCCCAAAACAGTTTGGAAAACAGTAAAAGAGGGGTCTATGTACTCACCTGGGATTGCTCAGTAGTTCTGGAGTGACAACTAAACAATGCTAGAGATCGCGGATATCAAACGGCACCTAGTATAGGTAGCTACATTAATAAACCGGACCTAAATCGGAAGATCGGGTAGCATTAGGGTTTGTAAACCAAACGAGTGTAGAGACTCGTGTCATTTGGTTTAACCAAGCCTACATACTAAATGAAACTTAACCTAAGTGTTTACGACCCATTACGACCCGTTTAGGTAGCTTATGCTACTTTAACGCGTCGTTCGCGTGAAACGCGTTCGGACCGCCTAACTAGCCCTATGACAAGTGTTATATGCCTAAACATGTTACATAATCCGTTATGTGACAAAAGTTTAGGTTACATATGCTTAATTACCAATTATACATGAAAAGGGTATTCTGGTAATTTACCTAAGGCATATAAACTACCTATCATACAACTACTTAAACGATGTGACCATAGGGTATAACCTCGGAAGGTTATTCCCTACCTACTATGGTCACCTAATGTATTTGGTCGGATCCTAATGATCGACCAAATGGGTCGGGTTCGAGGTATAAGCGATTTATCAGATCGCTTACCCTACGACCCTAGACAACGTGGTAATCAGTAGGCATAGTCCCAAGGGACTATAACCAACGTGATTACACTCACGTTGCGAAGTTCAAACGAACTTCGCATTGACCATTACTGGTCAACGCTGAAAGTCAAACAAAGTTTGACTTTCTGACTCGAAAAGCAATAAAATAAGGAAAAGAACGAAAGAATACTTACGAAGGGTCCCCGAATGCTAATCCCGATCCAAGAACTCAGGTATGAAACAAAGGTTTCAACTTAGAGCTCTCAAATCAGAATTCTTGTGAGAAATGAAGTTGGGGTGGATGGGTATTTATAGTTTTCGGGTAACCGTTAAGATCGTTTCTTGGGAAAGGGGGCACGATCAAGGCCGTACACTTGTCGGAATGTTATGGTACCTCAATTGGCCACCCACCATAAGGTATCAACATGTGGAAGAGAGATTAGGAGTGCAAAACAGCTGAAAACAGGCTGTTAAGTACTCTGCATCTGGTCTGAACTTGCTTTACGGACCTCAAAGCTGCCAATGTTGAGGTCCGTAAGGTAACAACTTTGGCAGATTTACAGTTTTGGTCCCTGCAGCCCCTAAACTTGGTTTTCGATGCATTTTTGACACGTTTAAGCCCCGTTAACCCCATTTCAAAGCTCTACAATGAAGTTAAAGTATAGGGAACTTAAATTGTGCTCAAAAATATCTCGGATGTCGGTTCGTTTAGCCGTACGGTTGCGATGTTCGGTTAATTACGACGGAATGCGCATAGGCGCGAAAAACGATCCAAATGACGCGACGAATGGATTTTTCTTATGGCGAACACTAAAGCATAATATAGTCATGCTTACATAAATTTTTGGATGTCCAGATGTATTCAGAACGTAAGTTATGCGCGAAAATGCAAACTTGTGCACTTTTTGACACTTTTAGTCCCTGAATGACCCAAAAGTTTATTTTAGCACACCGAACCCCTCAAAGCCTATTTCTAAGCTATGTAAAGGATATTTATGGTATGTTTAACTTATGGTCATGTTCCGGAATGTCTGTTACAGTTCAAATTGGCATACTTTCGCAGTTTGTCAACTTTAGTCCCTGTAAGCGATTTAACTTTGATTTCACCACACCAAACCTTCCAAAACTTATATCTAAGTTATGTATAGGTTATTTAAGGTATGTTAAGCCTATTTCACTATTCCGGAGTGTTCGTTGCATTAAACTGGTTATATTTACGCATTAGTGCGCGTATAACCTTCCAGAAAGCGATTTAGAGCTTGAAATCGAACAGAGTCGATATGTGCAAAAGATACACATATTTATACAAGTCCAAAGTATGAAATACATTATTTCATTGGTTTGGCATTTGTTTGATGGTTGAAACGACACAGGTGTTACAGTCTCCCCTACTTTAGGAAATTTCGTCCCGAAATTAATTCGTAGGAGTCTATTTGTGACTTTGTGTCAGATAACCACCAGAGATATGTGAAGCATAATTCTGTCATTTCCTTAACGGACATTCTTCAGAAGTGAAAATGAATGGATGATTCATTCTTTCTCAACGGATTCTTTGTCAGAAATGGGAATGAAGGAATAATCCACGGATATTCATTTCTCTCAACGGATATTCTTCAGAACGAAAATGAACAAACGGGGTCATTTTCCTCAACGGTTTGTTCTTCAGAATTTGAAATGAAAGAAAAATCAGCGGATATTCATTTCTCTCAACGGATATTCTTCAGAACGAAAATGAACAAACGGGGTCATTTTCCTCAACGGTTTGTTCTTCAGAGTTGGAAATGAAGAATTACACAACGGATATTCATTTCCTCAACGGATAAATCTTCAGAAACGAAAATGAACTAACGGAGTCATTTTCAACGGTTGCTTCCTCAGAGTTGGAAATGAAGGATTACACAACGGATATTCATCTCCTCAACGGATAAATCTTCAGAAACGAAAATGAACTAACGGAGTCATTTTCAACGGTTATTTCCTCAGAGTTGGAAATGAAAAGATAAACAACGGATATTCATTTCTTCAACGGATATTCTTTAGAACGAAAATGAATGGATAATTCATTTTCCTCAACGGTTATTCTTCAGAATGGAAATGAAAAGATAAACAACGGATATTCATTTCTTCAACGGATATTCTTTAGAACGAAAATGAATGGATAATTCATTTTCCTCAACGGTTATTCTTCAGAATGGAAATGAAAAGATAAACAACGGATATTCATTTCCTCAACGGATATTCTTCAGAAGTGAAAAATGAATAGCTAGTTCATTTTTCCTCAACGGATGCTTCATCAGAATTGGAAATGAATAGGGTTAACTCTTGATACATGATAGAACTTGCTGTGATTTCTGTGCACTAAATTTCATAATTATGTATGCATCCATAATTACGTAATTCCTTGCACAGTCCGCACAGTTTGTTTTGAAATGTTGTGGGGAAAGATATCAAACCTGAGATGAGAGTGACTAGACTACCATAGGGTCCTTTTAATTAGATCAACAGAGGATCTTCTTAATTAGGCCACTAAGGAGTCCTTTCAGCTATATCATCACATGATATCCCTAACCAGATCTTTGGATCAATCTGTTTAACTAGACCACTAAAGGGGTCTAATTATGAAGTAGTACATTATAATCCAAGGGACTTTAACTACAACGTAGAAGTCCATTAAGGATTTAAGTAGTACCTTTGGGTATCCTACTATGAATCTCTTGCACAAAGATATGGAAGATTCTACGAGGATTTGGATGACAAGAATTTGGATCACACAAAAACATAAAAGGGAACACATAAGCACATAATCACATAATTGATCAACTTGGTTATTAATTTGTTATCTTTGGACGCGGATACTTAAAGTACACCAGGAATCCAATTCGTGGATTTCATTTGGTACTTTAATCATTTCAAGAATCCATCCATGAAGATAGGAAGATCTAAATAAGAATTCGGCTTTGTCCTTATTGAATGGTAATGTTCGTATTAAGGCATACGAATAATTCAATTAAGGGCTCCGATTTGAGTGATATTCATCCACAAGGATCTGATTATGAGGATATAAAGATCCTTTATGGATTTTGAAATTTGTGTAACGAGAGGTGCTTCGACACCTTGCACTAGGCGTGCTTAAGTCGATACACAAAGTAGAAAGTTCATGAGGTTGAGGCGCTAGATATGCCAAGGCGACATATGAAGCAGAACTTGAAGGTTAAGTAGCAACAGGGTTTGCAACTGCTTTGCTTTGAACAGCAAAGCGACACATGTTAACCAAATGTCTCCATCGTCCACCGTGGGTACATTTGTAACATGGTATTTGATTTGAATAATGACGATGGCATTGATTGCACCAAGGAGCAGTTCCCTTATACAGCTTCATCCCTGAGGCGTGTCATGGTGATAGCTAAGTCAACGGTCCTCTGGAGTAAGTCGCCTATTCGCTGGGAAATTGCAGCACCTGGTTCGGACATTGTTGTTGCGATGAAGAAGCATCTTGAAGATAACGAAAGGCATAGGAGGAAACAAGCGAAAGATAGTCAAAAGAAAATGACAAGGCATGCAGATTGTGACCATTTGTTTGTTACCAAAGGCAAACAAATGAGACAGTGAAAGTAAGCGGGTCAATATAATGTATCGCGAAGACATGCTCGCCTATAAGTGAACACTCATCCCAAGAATTCCCAGGTAAGCACAACTGGTCTCGCGTCTGGTTGAGATGTATACGAAGTGCTTGCCTAGCCAGAAAACTCAGAATACAGGCATTCACCCTTCCAGTTTGCACGTGTTCACATTATTTAAAACCCAAAACCTTGACGAGATTTTTTTTTGAAAACTCAAAGGGGTTCAAAACCGTATAACAGAGGGTTCAAAACCTTACAATAGAGGGTTCAAAACCTAGTAATCAATCATCCTAGAACAGATGATTAGTTTTCAAGCGGTTTTGAAATTTATGTTTTTGTTGTGGTCGTCGCCTAAGGATAGGTGACGGTATTGTTTTATGACTAAACGCAAGTAAACTCGCGTTAGGGTCCTAAGAAAGTTATAGACTAGGTCAAAGCATTACTAATAACCTAATTCCCTATAACCATTGGCTCTGATACCATCTTTTCTGTCACACCCCGACCACGTAGAACATACCAAACGTGGCGGAAATGTCGGGGAGTGTTGTAACAGAATTAATTGTTTCAAATCCATGGCAATTGAAGTTTCGTTTTATTGAATACAAGTGTTACAATGTCTTAACAAACAAGAGACTACAACATAATTAACTAGTCTT
Source organism: Helianthus tuberosus (assembly GCA_030545235.1). Lineage (NCBI taxonomy): Eukaryota > Viridiplantae > Streptophyta > Magnoliopsida > Asterales > Asteraceae > Helianthus > Helianthus tuberosus. The sequence goes on along the minus strand of CM060426.1, from coordinate 42,035,132 downwards.
GTATCTTTTATTGTCACTAAAGCCCAAGTCTGCCTATGTGTATCTTGATCATCTTATGCAACAGCTCCTGAAAAACACATGTGAAAATAGGTACGTCAGCATAAAAATGCCTGTGAGATACATAGGTTTTGTGAAAATAGGTTCCATGACTTATGTTTGAGAAAATGTTTAGTCATGAACCTTGTAATTTGCTTTGTTTTGTAAATCATTTGAAAAACAATGAGTTCAGATGATATGTATAAATAAATGAATAATGTATGGTTAAATGAATAACCATAGTAAAAATGGATTTTGTATAACATAAGTTGTTCGTAAAACAATGTCTTGTGAAAAGTATGTTATTTGTATAAAATGTTATATGTATCAAACTGAAATGATTCAAATAACGCTACAATATGTAATACCATACAAACACTTATATATAGGAAGTACCAGCGGCGTATCCACCATGCTTGTATCATATTACACACGCATCGTTACTTAATCACTTAATCAAACCAAACAATGTCAAAATGTCTATGTCAAATATCCATGTCAAATGTCTATGTCAAATATCCATGTCAAATGTCTATGTCAAATATCCATGTCAAATGTCTATGTCAAAATGTCATGTATGGCAAGTGAAATGTCTCAACTAAACCATATGCACAAAAACAAAGTATTGAAGTAAAACTTGGTTTAAATCAAAGTTATGTTTTGTGGGAAATGCATGATCAAATGTCAATCATGTTAAAATGTCTATGCCGAAATGTCTATGTCAAATACGGTTCACAGATACAAACGGTTCACAGATATCAACGGATCACAGTCAAATGATTACAACGGTTCAATATGTAGTATAATGTGTTCATATGCTGGATAAGCATATGCAACAGAAAAGCAACGTAAAACAATGTACTAAGTACGCACACAATGGGCATACATAGCATGAAATGTAATGTAGAACGATGTACTAAGTATGCACACAATGGGCATACATAGCATAAAATGTAATGTAAAACAATGTACTAAGTACGCACACAATGGGCATACATAGCATGAAATGTAATGAAATCATGTACTATAATGTACTAATGAACATAGCAAGTATATGATGTCAAAACAGGAAAGCATGAAAGTAACAAGTAGGCACATGTGTTCCACCCCAAAACAGTTTGGAAAACAGTAAAAGAGGGGTCTATGTACTCACCTGGGATTGCTCAGTAGTTCTGGAGTGACAACTAAACAATGCTAGAGATCGCGGATATCAAACGGCACCTAGTATAGGTAGCTACATTAATAAACCGGACCTAAATCGGAAGATCGGGTAGCATTAGGGTTTGTAAACCAAACGAGTGTAGAGACTCGTGTCATTTGGTTTAACCAAGCCTACATACTAAATGAAACTTAACCTAAGTGTTTACGACCCATTACGACCCGTTTAGGTAGCTTATGCTACTTTAACGCGTCGTTCGCGTGAAACGCGTTCGGACCGCCTAACTAGCCCTATGACAAGTGTTATATGCCTAAACATGTTACATAATCCGTTATGTGACAAAAGTTTAGGTTACATATGCTTAATTACCAATTATACATGAAAAGGGTATTCTGGTAATTTACCTAAGGCATATAAACTACCTATCATACAACTACTTAAACGATGTGACCATAGGGTATAACCTCGGAAGGTTATTCCCTACCTACTATGGTCACCTAATGTATTTGGTCGGATCCTAATGATCGACCAAATGGGTCGGGTTCGAGGTATAAGCGATTTATCAGATCGCTTACCCTACGACCCTAGACAACGTGGTAATCAGTAGGCATAGTCCCAAGGGACTATAACCAACGTGATTACACTCACGTTGCGAAGTTCAAACGAACTTCGCATTGACCATTACTGGTCAACGCTGAAAGTCAAACAAAGTTTGACTTTCTGACTCGAAAAGCAATAAAATAAGGAAAAGAACGAAAGAATACTTACGAAGGGTCCCCGAATGCTAATCCCGATCCAAGAACTCAGGTATGAAACAAAGGTTTCAACTTAGAGCTCTCAAATCAGAATTCTTGTGAGAAATGAAGTTGGGGTGGATGGGTATTTATAGTTTTCGGGTAACCGTTAAGATCGTTTCTTGGGAAAGGGGGCACGATCAAGGCCGTACACTTGTCGGAATGTTATGGTACCTCAATTGGCCACCCACCATAAGGTATCAACATGTGGAAGAGAGATTAGGAGTGCAAAACAGCTGAAAACAGGCTGTTAAGTACTCTGCATCTGGTCTGAACTTGCTTTACGGACCTCAAAGCTGCCAATGTTGAGGTCCGTAAGGTAACAACTTTGGCAGATTTACAGTTTTGGTCCCTGCAGCCCCTAAACTTGGTTTTCGATGCATTTTTGACACGTTTAAGCCCCGTTAACCCCATTTCAAAGCTCTACAATGAAGTTAAAGTATAGGGAACTTAAATTGTGCTCAAAAATATCTCGGATGTCGGTTCGTTTAGCCGTACGGTTGCGATGTTCGGTTAATTACGACGGAATGCGCATAGGCGCGAAAAACGATCCAAATGACGCGACGAATGGATTTTTCTTATGGCGAACACTAAAGCATAATATAGTCATGCTTACATAAATTTTTGGATGTCCAGATGTATTCAGAACGTAAGTTATGCGCGAAAATGCAAACTTGTGCACTTTTTGACACTTTTAGTCCCTGAATGACCCAAAAGTTTATTTTAGCACACCGAACCCCTCAAAGCCTATTTCTAAGCTATGTAAAGGATATTTATGGTATGTTTAACTTATGGTCATGTTCCGGAATGTCTGTTACAGTTCAAATTGGCATACTTTCGCAGTTTGTCAACTTTAGTCCCTGTAAGCGATTTAACTTTGATTTCACCACACCAAACCTTCCAAAACTTATATCTAAGTTATGTATAGGTTATTTAAGGTATGTTAAGCCTATTTCACTATTCCGGAGTGTTCGTTTTAAACTGGTTATATTTACGCATTAGTGCGCGTATAACCTTCCAGAAAGCGATTTAGAGCTTGAAATCGAACAGAGTCGATATGTGCAAAAGATACACATATTTATACAAGTCCAAAGTATGAAATACATTATTTCATTGGTTTGGCATTTGTTTGATGGTTGAAACGACACAGGTGTTACTAAGCACCCTCAAGTTTAAACGGACCGAGCCAGATTTTTTGATTTTGGATGCTGTGGAGTTTCGGTGTGGGGCGGTATGGTAAAGCATCTCAGTCACCCAATTCAGTGTTCATCTTGGCCTATACACCGAAGAGGATGCGGCCAAGCTCGAGTTTACTAAAGCACTTCGCGAACTACCCGACAACTACGCCAGGCTGCATGGGCTTTGAAAGGAGCCGGCCACTACAATCCCAGTTCCATCAAAAGCACAAAGATCCGACCCGCTCATCCGCTATATTCACCGGGTTCTAAGCGGTTCTTTGTGTCAAAGGGATAATAGTGGCGGAGTAGTGAATCTGCGAGAGCTTACTGTCCTCTACTGTCTCGTGACTCACCAACCTATCGATGTTGGCCACATCTTGCTCCGAAACATGGTCTCTAATGCTACCGCGGACACCTGAACGTCGATTTTCTACGGGGGATGGATCGCAAGGTTATTCAAGAATTTCATTCAACGAGAACCCCAACGTCGTTCAAGAAAGGTGTCGGTACCACCAAAATCGATATTGCAATATGCCGTAGCATGGGTCTCATCATCGATTGCCCCGACGGTACCATGCGCTTCAAGGACTCAAAGGGTCGTGCTTGGAATCCCAACAGCCCGGACACGATATTGGCACTCGAAGACATACCCAATCGTCCTCGTCCCAGACAATTCCCGGGATCCTCATCCCAAGGAGGCGCTGATTTTCCTGATTTTACTAGCTCATATAACATTATGCAGGAAACCCTCCAAGTCTCGAAGAATGCTTTCAGCTTAGGCCAAAGCTCGAGCACCCAGATCGGAAGCATGGAACGAAGCATCCACTCCATGCAAAACGACATTACCTACATCCGGACCACATGGTGATTCGAGATGATGATGATGAGGAGGAGGAGGAGGAGGACGAGGGGTATAGGATGGACACCGACTAGGCGGCATTGGTGGTTGGTGACGTGGTTCGCATGCAGGTTAACTTTCTCACCTTTTTGAACAATCTTAACACTTCCTCGGGCTGTGTCCCGATTTAAACAATTTACTTTCTGTTGAACTACTTTATTTTCTACATTTTGTTTTTTTGTGATGATGTGGTGGTGGTAGAACTTTAAACGTTGGTAATTTAGGATCTATGATGGTTTTTTTGTATATTATGTGTGCTGTGGTAGTATTGTAGAGCGCAGGTACAATGGGAGGCTTGGACACACTGAACACAGTGGTCCTTAAGCCCGGAAAACAGGAGCAAAATGTTGAAAACCTGCATTTTAAACTGAAACAGACGAGCAGCACGGGGCCGTGTCCACTCAACACACCCCCATACCCAAGCCACTGATGACAAATTTTTTTTTCTCAAAACAGTGACACGGGCCGTGCTCACCCGGCACGACCCCGTGCTCATTTCACTGTAAGTTTTCTAAAATCCCAGTGGCTGGCAATCTGAGCACGAGCCGTGTCCACTCAACACGCCCCCGTGCCCAGTGCCTAGTTACTGTGAATTTATGTTATTTTCCCACACTTTTACATATTTAACATAAATAAATCATTTTTGGGACACATTGGGGACAATGTGTAATTTAAGTGTGTGTGTGGGGGGGGGGGGGGAGGTTAAAACATTGAATCACTTGTCCTAAAAACAAGCCTTACACGAAAATCGTTTGAAACCGCTAAACACCCCAAATTTTTCAAAAACTTTATTTTCTTTCTTTTACATATCTTAGATTAGTTGGGTAAATAAGTTCTAAAAATGATCAGTTTTTATTAATTTACATCTAAAAAACATCATGATAAAAAGAACCAATTAAAGAAAATTATAAAAAATGGGCTTAACAAATCTTTATAAAAATAGACTTGTTTATATATGAATTTTTACATTACAACCCTTTTTCTACAAAAAAGTGAGTTTTGAACTCTAGAATAAACATCCATACTAATAGCTCAAATTTTTGTTTCTTGTGTGATTTAGCCTATTTGGTTCTTACAACTCTAGAACTTACCAAAGCAATGCATCCCAAGTTCTTACCGATGCTAATCCAAGTAAGTAAATGACAGAGGCATTAGGACTAAACACGTTTTCTATCCAAAAACTTTTATTTTTTCATATGCTTTTCCCAAAAAAATACTCCCCCCTAGACAAACCACTTTGAGCCTTAAAAATCTTTCGTTTCTTAAACCCACAATTTTTTTGCAAAATAAACCACCCATCACCCCAAAAATTCAACCTTTTTAACTTTCTTATCTTTTATTTTCAGTAAATGTGGCTCTTTTGAAAAATTTTAGCAAAATATGTGACTTAGTTAATTTATTCAAAAAAAGGGCTATATAGACACTTAGAATAAATAAGCAAAAACAATATTGCTTATAAATATAGTTCGAACTAAGTCACAACAAAATATTTTCAAAAAGAAAAAGCCGACATTCCACTATTTTTCTAGCCACTTTCAAATAAAACTCACCTACCCGAGCCCTAGCCTACCCTTTAAAAAGTCCTCTCGATACCTACAAGGATTAAAATGTCAAAAAGGAGGAGGTTTGATTATTTGTCAAGCCTATAGAAGGAGTAGTTTCCAAATCGGGTACGAGCGTTCTCACTTATACATTTTCGGTCGAGTGTTGAGTGATTACTAGTGAAGTATGTAAAAACACGTATATAAACAAAAAGAGTTTTATAAAGGTATGTTATGCCCAAAAATAAATATTTTTTCTTGAATTGTGTTGTAAATAATAATGACCAAATAAGAATTTAAACAAAATAAAAACAAAATAGGTTAGAACTTGGATTTCCGACACTCTAAAGATAAGTCCAAAAACTTTCTCTTCTACCCATTCCATTTGGGTGTGTAAAGCTAAAGAAACAGTTTTGCTTGAGGACAAGCAAAGATTCAAACGTGGGGGTATTTGATGTGTTCAAAATAAAAAATCAACCATTTTCTAGTACTAATGTTGGAAAAAGCTTGTGTTTTTGTTCCTTTTGAATAAACAGGGTTTTAAAAGAACAAAAGAAGCAAAAAGACAGCAAAAAACCAACATAAAATGCTATAAAGAAGGATTGGCCAACTTGCCGAGCCCTCATCCACATCCAAACCCAAGAAATAACAAAGACAGAAGCTCTGGAACGGGCCGTGCCTGGTGGGAATTTACTGCAGGCTCTGCAGCAGAAAAAGACAACAACAAAAGACAAAATTTAAGCTCAACACGGGGCCGTGCTAAAGTAACACGGGGCGTGGTCAAGTCTTAGATTTCCAGAATCTGAAGAAGTACAGCAAGTACATTGGCAACGGGCTGTGCCGTTGACACACGGGGCCGTGTTAGTACAAGTCTGACACTGCAGTTAATGTAGAAGAGAGAGATAATGGCCCCGGGGTCGTGCCAGGCGGTAACGGGCCATGCTGGATGTTCTGTTTTCAGCTATAAATAGGGATGCTTGGTTCCACTTCAACTCATCCCTTGGCACCCTCTCACTTACCACCACTCTACCACCACTACAACACCATCATCCACCACCACCACCATCATCCATTTTCCATCTTTAGAGTTTGTGTGTAGTCTCGGGATCCAAGATTGATAATAAGAATCTTTGTCAAATAAAGGTCATGCTTGGCTAAATTCTTACATCACTTGTTGAAGACTTTTCTTTTATGTATTTTCTTTTATGATTTCCAATCTTTGGCTACTTTTTAATTGGGTATGTATTAATAACTTTAATAATTAGTTTTTTTTTATTGAAGGCAAATTTATTCAAATACTCTTCATATGTTCGTTTACTCAACATGTTCATGTCTTTACGGTCTATATATAGCATGTTAATTAACCCGAAAGGGGGATTAGAAGGGTGGTTTGGGTAATTCTATGTCTCTTTCAGTATATAGATCCTGCGAGACCCTTGTTCAAGCCTAGTAACACCTAACGAGTCAGAGCAGGCATTACCCACCACGGGAGAGGTACAAAAAGCTTGAATCCCTTTTTCTTAAACTACTATTAAAACTTTAAACCAACCCCGCGAGGACTGTATCCCTACTGACTCAGACCAACGGGTCGAGGGTGATCGCCGCCTTTTACGAGGGGTCCACCACATTTTGCATTAATAACTTACTTAATTATTTTTCAATATTCCGACCTAGTGGGATTGTATCCTTGCTGACTCAAACCACTAGGTTGAGGGTAACGTCGCCTCCAAAAGAGGGGTCTACTACTATAACTAAGATAATCTCTTAAAATGCCCAAAGTGCGGAAGTCATCAAAAGGGTACATGAAAGATAAGTTAGATCCAAGTAATTCTTTCTTATCTATCATTTTTATTTTATTTTCTGTTTTTATCTTTTTATTAGTTTAAAAATCTTTTCTTAAAAGTTGGTTCGATTAGACGTTAACGATAAGCCGGTACTAAAAGCTATTTTGTCCTTGGACGACCTCGGTATCTTGCCATCACTATACTACGTCCGCGATGGGTATACTTGCCCTGGCGTGTGTGTAGAGTGATAGTAGAATATCGTGTTTTATAAATTTAAAACTTGAAATCGGCGAGTAAAAAGAGCTAAAAATATAACTAAAATATATATACACCCGCACGCACGTCAAGTTTTTGGCGCCGTTGCCGGGGACACAAGGATTTTAAGGAAGTTTAAATTAACGGCCTAATCAAATTCTAACATTTTGTTCAAACTGCGCGCTCGTTTTTAGAATTTTTCTTTTTACAGTAGGTTAACACAGGGCCGTGCTGCTGGGACACGCCCCCCGTGTTGCATTTTTTTCTAAAACCTTTATAGAACTCCTAGATACAGAACTGAACACGGGGCCGTGCCAATTCAGCACGGGGTCGTGCTCAACTTCAGTTAAATATTTAATTTCTGTTTTTTATCCCGAGGCTCGTTGCTCTTCTGGATATTTTCCAATACAATGGATTATTACTCAGAAGACTACACCTACTATATAGAGGAACATAATCATGTAACTTTATCGGTTCTAATATAAAAATTTTAAAAACATAAGAAAACTATAGCAATGGTCTGCTTGAATTAAAAAGAATAAAATGCTCGTTAATACGGTGTAGTTTTTTTTTTAATATTAACGTATAAAAAAGTTATAACCGTTTGAAAATTGTGGGTGAAGTAGGTTGAAGGGGATGTTTGGCTAAGCTTTTTGAAATAACTTATTGACTTATTTGCTTTTGAAAAGTCATAAGCTCCAAAATAATGTTTGGCAATGAGGGTGTATGTGAAGGGAAAAAGACAATAAGGTGTTGTTTGGTTTTGAAGAGGTAAAAGGTCTGCAGTCTGCGGACCATATCTGCAGGCATCTGTAGGAGAAAAGGTGGACCAAAGGTCTGCAGTCTACAAGAAGAAGAGTGTTTGTTTAATTCTACAAAAACCTCTTCGCTTCTCATTTATCACACAAACACAGACCACCTCTCTCTCTCTGCCTTCATCTTCACCAGTTTCTTTAAAAACCCTACTGTCATCCAAACACGCACACCATGAAGATCTGCCTTCTCCCCCATCTTCTCTCTGCAATCTAATCCAAACACATACAAATAGAATTGAAAACTTATAATTTCATCATCTCCTCCATCTTTCACATACACACACAAGATCCATCCTACCTACACCACCTCTACCCCCTTTCGGTTAATCACTCTGTCAAGAAACGACCGACCAGACTCCGACCGACGAAGCTCACGACGGTGGAGCCGGCTACGGTTTACGGCGGTGGCAGGGGATTATCACGACGGTTCTCCGGCAAAGCTCAGAGCGGGGGTAGAGAGAGGGAGAGGCTAGAGAGATCGATGAGAGAGGAAGACACGGGAGAGAGAGAGGGATGGAGGGAGAACGATGGCGAAGAGGAATGGAGGAGATGCCGTTTTCCGGTAACGATCCACCGCCGTGCGGCGAAGCCGCGGCGTCGGTGGTGAAGCTTTTCTGTTTGACAAGTTTCTGGTAAGCTCACGTCTCTGTTTCCCCGATTTCTTTTATTATTCTGAAGAAGATTAATGATGATGATGAATTGCTGATTGTGAGGATGATAATGAACTGTTGTTGTTGCTGATTGTGAGGATGATAATGAACTGTTGTTGTTGCTGATTATGAAGATGATAATGAACTGTTGTTGCTGATGAGGATGATAATGAACTGTTGTTGCTGAATTACTGGGTGGTGGAGGTTGAAGAGGAGAGGAGAGAAGAGGTTTGAAGAGGTTAGAAGACATGGGTTGATGTCTGCATCAAGAAGAGGTCTCGCAGACCTTTTTTAATGAAATGTCTGCGAGCAGGGGCGGATTTATGTTCAAACACCGGGTTCCCAGGAACCCATTCGATTTGTAATTTATAGTGAAAACATCTATAGAAATTTGAAAAGGAACCCATAAATAAATTATGGGTGAACCCATAGCCATAAATGTCTAGTGATCCGCTGGTTCAAGGCGTTGTTTCCAACTGTTACATCCCAAGTTCGAATCCTCATTCTTTGTTTTTCGTTGTTCCTTTTTTTTTTTTTGTAAAATGTAAAACCAATTTAGTTTCCTGCCTCCACCCTCTCCCAGCACCACTCCCTACCAAGCACCTCTTTTTTCCCCCATGAAGCACTTTCTAAAAACATACCTGGGTTGGAATTTTGTAATATGAAGGTGCTGCTTGAATGGGTTGTTCCATACACTTAGATGTGTGGTATATGATTATTGGTGGGGAAATAAATATTCTAATTTATCCAGTGGATCTACTTTAATTTTCTTGGATTTGTTTTGTTGTTTTTAGACCAAGTCTAGCCATTTGGTGGATTTTGGATTTTGGATGGGTGTGTAGTCGAGAGTGTAATGCAACGTTTTCAAAAGATAAAAAAACTCGTAAGACACAACTCTAGGTAGTTTTTTACTCGTAAAGACATTCGTATTTTAGATTATATGTTTTTAAAGTTCTAATAACGATATTCTTTTCATTATTGTATCGGACTTTTATAGATTATGCGTTTTTAAATTTCTAATAACGATGTTCTTTTCATTATTGTATCGAACTTTTATTATGTGATGAACCTTACTCGATTCGAACCGTCGAACCGACCCGAATTTTTTTATGTTCAGACATATGAAATTGGAGTATCTAAAAAGTGAACCCAGTGAAAAAAATTCCTGGATCCGCCACTGTCTGCGAGAAAACAAACAAGCTGTAGGACCCAAACGTCTGCGCGCGTCTGCGCGACACAGACATAAGTGCTCAGAAGAGCTTTTGCCAAAAAAACAAATATCACCTAAGTGAATAAGTCACTTCATACTGAATTTTTTTAAAAAACCAATAAGCTAATAAGTTTTTTCAAAAATCTTAGCAAAACATACCCCAAGTAAGAAAAAAACCATAATACATTTCTTCCCTTAAATTACTTCCCTTAATTTAAAAAGGACAGTTGTCAATCATAAAATGTCCCATTCGTACGGAATTTTCATGATTCAAGGCTATAAAAGGTAACACTTTGAATTTTCTTTCTAACTCAAAATAAAAATAATTTTATCGTAATTATAATTAAATATTACTCGAAAAAACGTATTTCACGTGCATTGTTTGTAAGAGTTCTAAAATAAGAAATTCTAGTGTTAAGTCTCCTTTCTGGTCCAAAAACATCAATCTATTCCTGCCATTCAAATCCAAAATAAGACAACAATCTGAAATAAATTGACTTCACAGATATCATAAATAGCAAAACTAAATCATGTTTCAGATATCTATCTAATCGTTGAATCCGAACCAAAATTTAGTCATGACCGGCTCCAAAGCAACAATAGTTTTTGCTATATTTACGTTCATCGCAGTATCGAAGGCTCATGAATTCGACATCACGAAGTTTGGTGCGAGGCCTGGTTCCGAAATCAGCAAGGTAAAAACTTAAAAACCCAATGATTTCATCCTAAAATATTAATATTAATATTAATGTTCTTTCCTTGTATGGTGTCAATGCAATTGATTTCTAGGCTTTAGATGCTGCATGGAAGGCCGCATGTTGTGCACCAAAACCCAGCAAACTGATCATTCCTAAAGGTCATTTTTGCTTGAACGTGTTCGAGTTTCGTGGACCTTGCAAAGCACCAATCGAGGTTAGAATCGATGCGATTTTGACAGGTCCCAAGGATCCTGCGCTCATTCCAAAAGGAAAGCAATGGATTACATTTAGTTACCTGAATGGCATGACATTATCAGGTACATAATGGTTGACATCTAATAGATTTTAGACATTCAAATAAATAACGTTCCAATATAGCATGCTTCAAAAATGTTGTTTTTCTAAAACCTTATCTCACAGATGGGGAAAATATATTTTTGCTTCGATGTCTCCTAACTTGCTAAGTCCGGAACGTGTTTACTTCAATTCGAATCCTTGGTATGTGAGTGGTCTTTGCATGCAAATCGTGGTTTGTTTAAAAAGCTTAAACCACGGTTTGGTGCGAAGTCCGGAGACACCAGTTCTTTTAAACATATATTTTTGGCCACATTTGTGAAACAAGGTTTAGAAAAAAAAAAAAAAAACATTTTGGAAAAAAACTGTGATGATGATGATTGATTATATTGTTACAGGTTGTGGTACGTTAGATGGTGTTGGAGGAGCCATGGCATGGCCATCCAACAATCCGAAGAAAAATGCTCATAGCAAAAAACCGTGTGGCCTACAGTATGTATGTATGTGTATATATTATAAACATATTTATCATGTCAAAACCTTAGTTAAAACGGTTGAAAATATGCACAATAAAAAGTATCATGCATGCGTTTGAATATGCATGTTCCGACTAAATCAAGGTTTTTGCACTCATATATACAAGTCCATGAACTTAATGTAGGATGGAGTAATGACTTATATCGGCCGTTGTATGTTGTAATGACACAGAATCTTAGCTTTAACTTCATCCAGAACTCTTTAATCACGGGAATAACTTCAAAGGACAGCAAGAATTTCCATTCTAACGTGATGTCGTGTACGAATGTAACGTTTGATAACTTCAAGATTCTCGCACCAGCAGAGAGCCCAAACACTGATGGAATCCACCTAGGGTGGTCGAAACACATCACAATCAAGAACTCCGTAATTAGAACCGGTGATGATTGCATCTCGATCGGGGATGGGTGTGAAAACTTGCGCATTGAGGGTGTGAAATGTGGCCCGGGACATGGTATTAGTGTGGGAAGTTTGGGAAGAAACCCGGGAGAGAAACCCGTGAGGGGAGTTTTCGTGAAGAACTGCGTCTTCTCGTGCACGCAGAATGGGGTTCGGATCAAAACATGGCCTGATTCCCTTCCAGGAGAGGTTGCGGATATGACATTTGAAGATCTTACCATGGATAAAGTTGAAAACCCTATTATCATTGAGCAAGATTATTGCCCGCATGGGGCATGCACAAAACAGGTACTTAATTCATGCAACTTCTGAAACTCTTTTACATCTCAAACCCTGCATTTAACTCATACAAATAAAAGGAGTTTTATAAACTCTAAACGCACACCCTGTTGTTGAATTTTAATTGGCTTTTTATAAAAAAAAAAAGTCTATATAGCCCGTATAAGATGTAGCACACATACTCACCCTTTTATACGGTGTGTATCAATCAGATGTAGCATACGCACGTTGCTCTTTTATACGACTCGTATAAGTAACATCCACCCTCTTACACGGCTTGTATAACGACTGACTTGACAAAGAGTGAAAGAGATTACACTCAGTTAAAATGTGGCACGTTTACACAATCCTTTATAGGTTAAAGGGATATGGATTAATTATAAATATCACAAACTCATGACTTAGTGGTCTAGTAATATTGTTTCAAAAGTGCACATGGATTAATTATAGCCTATTGGCATCTTTGGGGTGGGGTAAGACTTTGAGACCGGTAGGTCCTTGGTTCGATTCCCACAAGAGGTTTTTTCCCATATTTGTTGGGTTTCCTCCTGCTGAATTGGTATATAGGCATTATGTCTAGTGGAAATGGATACGATCGGGTGGTTCCACTAGTGGCTCGATGATACTCCAGTGGTCCGTCAGTGATCCAAATTTATCGTTCAAAAAAAAATTGTTCCAAAAGTAACGTGAGTTCAAATTCTTGCAACTACATCATTAGGTGGAATTTAGCTGTAAAAGAATGTTAACTAAAAAGTTTATAACAGGGCAAAATTAATGGAATACAGAGAGGAGAATCATTGATATGCATCACAAATGAGCAAAATCCTATATAAAATTGTGTAAACTTTTTGTTAAATGATACGTGCTATATCTTGCGATATATCATATATGAGCCAATTTCTTGTTTATTCCTGACTCGATGGAAATCGTACAGAAACCATCATTGGTGAAGGTTCACAAAGTTTGCATCAAGAACATTAAGGGTACCGCGACTACACCAGCAGTGGTGAAGCTTAGGTGTAGTAAAGCCAATAATGGTTGCGAAAATGTGAAGATTTCCAACATTAACTTGAGATACCAAGGTCACCACGGGCATGCACATCAAGAATGTTGCAACGTGAAGCCAATTTACAGCGGATTAATTGTGCCTCCGGGCTGCCGAGCTTGATTCAATTATAAGTGTTGTAAGTTAGATCACAATTCTCTCCATTTTCGTTATTGTATAGCCCTTTGAATCGTGGATAACGTTTCAAGCTTGGAGTTTTTGGTATGATCTTCGCGATTGTGGTTTGAATCATGGGGAAAATGATAGTTTATTTTCAACATCGTCTTCTAAAATAGTTAAATATTGTTGTAGAACATGAGACATGTTGTAATGTGATTTAAGGAGCAAATTATATACATAGGGACGACTACACACTTAGCACTCACATAGAGATTATGGAAAGGAAATAAATAAATACAACTACATATACGACAACTAAGATAAAGAAAATAACAAAGGAAGCAATAGAGGAAGAATGATGAGTTCACTTGTTTGACAAATTTCTTTTATAATGAATTTCACATCTATATACAAATAACATATTTGTCTCTTCTAATATAACTATTGGATTTTGGCTGCTTTTTGGCACTCCAAAAAATAAGGTAGCCACCAAAGAAAATAGAGTAGTCATAAGTGGAACCTCGTGTGTGTTTCAATACACACGACCTAATCCGCATGATAGTAACCAATGTTTTAAAAACCGGTTTTTAAATCATACCGGGATGGCCTTAAAAATGGTTCAACCGGTAGAACCGTGTTGTACCGGGTGGTTCAACTGGATAAACTAGTTAACTCTATAATTTCATAGAGATAGATACGTACATGAATTATATTGACATAACTCTATAATTTGTAGTGCACATGTGAATTATTACACATGTACACATGATGGAGATGGAATGATGAACCGATTAAGATGGAGCTGAATCTTGTGGACGAAGTGATGAACCGTAAGTGATGATGGTTTTGAATGTTGATCGATGGTATATGTATCTCACGAAACTCTAGAATACTAAAAACCCAAACCAAAATAACCATGTGCCGGTACCGGTATTACGGTTCAAACCGGTATACCCGATTTTACCGCCGGTATGAATCTTATGCCGTTTCACTTATTTACCGGGGTGTTTCGTACCGGATTTGCATCCGGCACCGATAATACCGGTATAACCGGTCGGTATTTACCGGTTTTTAAAACACTGATAGTAACATATGAGTTGGGTAAGAGAAAGAGTGTGCCCTTGACATATCTCATGGTATTTTAAGCATTTAAAAATGATGATCCGTTGGAGAATGAAGGTATTGTTGGCCTAATTACATATACCATCAATTGTATAAAATACTTCAAGACTTAGAAAGTATTTTAGCTTTGCCTAAGTCTGACGGTGAATTTAGTTAGCAACCAATCAATGAACCGATGATTAGATGACTCATGATTCCTAGTTAGGATGATATCAAGTGTCAATGTCACACTCGCACAAATGGTGTATGAGAAACTCACTTATAACTGAATCCAAACTCCCGAAGCTGGCTTAAGCTTGTAATGAGCTTTGTTGAGGCAACATACATAATCGAGATTACAAGTGTCAATGTCACACTATCATAAATGGGATTGGGCATAACGAGTGGTATTGATACAAGCAGCGGAAAATGCAATTCACACTTGTGAAATGCTAAACGCCAGTGCGCCTTCTAGGTAGTGACCAATCTAAAAGCCTATCTCGATCAACACAAGTTCTCGGACTTCCAGGGTTCCAAACCGAATGTTTCGCCTACTTCCAACCATGCCACAGTTATATGATACCTAAAAAACTTGCATAAAAATGTCAACATAAAATTGGTGAGTTCACAGGTTTATTCGACCATATGGAAATCATTTTCCTTAGAAATATTGATAACATTGACATTAAAAGACATAATAGACTCATCTTTGAAAACCTGACAACTTTTCTTTTTTAAAGATATAATAAACATGTCTTTGAAAACCTGACATATTTGCTAATGAAAGATAAACATATCTTTAAAAACCTGACTTACGTGTCACTGAAAGATATACATATATTTGAAAACCTAACATACTTGTCAGTGAAAGATATAATACACATATCTTTGAAAACTTGACATCCTTGTTAATGAAAGATATAATACACATATCTTTGAAAACCTGACATTTTTGTCAATGATAGATATAATAAACATATCTTTATAAACATGACAAACTTGTTAATGAATGGCATAATACATATATCTTTGGAAACCTGCAATGCTTGCCAATGAAAGATAGACATATATCAATGATAGATATAATAAACATATCTTTAAAAACATGACAAACTTGTCAATGAATGTCATAATACACATATCTTTGGAAACCCGCAATGCTTGCCAATGAAAGATAGACATATATTTGGAAACCTGACATACTTGTCAATGAAAGATATAATACATATATCTTTGAAAACCTGACATCCTAGTCAATGAAAGTTATAATAAACCTATCTTTAAAAGTTTGACACCCACAGCCTTAATAGTTTCGATAAACTAGTTTTTAAGAGGTCATGCGCATGATAAACGAGTCATGTATCACACCCGCTAAAATCAGAGTCGGTGTGATTCGAATGGTATCTTCATTGCACAGCGGAAGTATATAATGCTAAGACTTCTAGAATATGAGATGAAACGGTTAGTAAATCAAAGTAACTAGTTGTTAAAAGTCTCCAACACCATCCACTTGCAAAGGAAGGGAAATATCTTGGATATTTTACCAAGTGGGCAGGGGGGGACCCACATGGGGACGGTCAAGAGTGGGGGGGTGTCATGCTTGGTGAACTTTTTCACTTGTTAAATGTGTTAGAATTATTAGAAGATAGTTAGAAAAGCTTAGATGTATAAGGGATTTAATGGTTTCAATGTGTTAAATGACCATTACTAGCCTAAAATGATTCAAATAATGTTAGATGGTTACTAAAAAAAAGATTAGATATCGTTCGGATATTCGTTTGGCGTTGGTTCCGTTAGTCGTTAATTGAATGCTAAGCTTGTGTAAGTTGTAGGAATTGATGTGATTATTGGTTTAGATGATACCCTAAGGTATTCTCATATGAATTCAAGGTTAAACGACACTTTTGTACATTGCATAAAACTTACAATGTTGATTTCTGCAGGAAAGTGTTGAAATTCTGCCTTTTAGTGCTTTTCGGGCAGTTTTTTAGTGTTATCGGACTTCGGGATGGTATTAAACCAAACCCTTGCATTCCTAGTTAGGGTTTAATGTATATTTGATGTTGGACTTTCGTCTGAGTCCTAAAGATGTCATTAAGATGGTTTCTGCGGATTCTGCGTGTCTGATGTGTGCAAAATGCAACATATAAATTACTTCAATTGTGGCATAAAACTAACCCCTTTTTAGTACTAATGTTGGAAAAAGTGTGTTTTTGTCTTCCTTTTGTATTTTCAGGATTAAATGAGCTCAAATGGACAAAAGAAGCAAAAAGGCAGCTAAATCTAACATAAATACAAGAAAAGGAACAAACGTGGCATGCCCGACCTCACCGACAGCATCTTCCCAAGCAAAACAAGAGAACAGAAGGCTGAACACGCCCTGTGCTCAGTGAGCACGGGGGCGTGCCCAAGTGTCAGCAGAAAAGACAAACATGTAGAAGCTTCTATCACCCACCACAGGGGGGTGCCCAGCGGACACGGGGCCGTGGTCAACTCTAAGATTCGCAGAATATGAGGAAATCTTGATAGTACAGATACGCTTCTGCAGACGGGGGCGTGCCCAGCGGACACGGGGGCGTGGTCAACTAATGCGGACAAACTGTAGTTAATGAAGAAAGAGAAGGAAGGTGGACACGGGGCCGTGCCCGAGCCTCTGTTCAGCCTATAAATAGGGGTGCTTGGCTCATTTGCAAACCATCCCTTGGCACACCACCTCTCTCACACTTCATCCACCACCCACCACCATCACAACACCATCATCCATTGTCCATCATAGAGTGTGTAAGTCGTCTCGGGATCCAAGATTGATCGTAAGAGTTCTTGACAATCAAAGTCCATGTTTTCCTAAGTCTCTTACATCACTTGGTGAAGACAAGTGTCTAGTGTAATACTTTTTATTTTTAATCTTTTCGCACTTTTTACTTGGTTATGTATTAATGACTTTAATAACTAGTTTCTTATGTTGAAGGTGATTCTTCCTTATCGTTTGTTCGTGGTGTCTTGGCATTATTTTACTGTCTATATAAAATAAAAGAGTTTCACCATTCATATCTCCACGGTCTATATGGAGATATGTTGGCTACTTGGTCGAGGGTTAAGGGAACGGTTTGGTAAGAGTCTTGCCTTGTTTAGTGTATAGATCCTGCAAGGACCTGGGTCAAATTTAGTAGGATCTCCTTCAATACCCACCGGTATTGGATGGCGGGGGTCCAAACTCTTTGATCCCCTCATATGTAAGCTACTATTAATACTTTAACCCGGTTATTTAGGACTGTATCCCTGCTGACTCAGACTACTTAGCCGAGGGTAACGTCACCTTCAAAAGAGGGGCCTACCATAATATGCATTAATACATGGCTTTATAGCCTAGTGGTATCTTGGGGGTGAGATAAGGCTTATGACCATTAGGTCATGGGTTCGATTCTCACAAAGGGGGGTTTTCCCAGATTTATTGGGTTTCCTCCTGAATTGGTGTATAGGCATTATTGCCTAGTGGAGATGGATATGATCGGGTGGTTCTGCTGGTGGCACGATGATACTCCAGTAGTCCGTCAGTGATCCAAATTTGCCGTTCAAAAAAAAAACTTAATTAATTATCTTTCAATAATCCGACCCTTTAGGATTGTATCCTTGCTGACTCAAACTACTGGGTTGAGGGTAACGTCACCTTCAAAAGAGGGGCCTACTACAATAACTAAGATAATCTCTTAAAAAGTGCAAAAGTGCGGAAATAATCAAAGGTTACACTAAACACGAGTCGGAGCCAAGTGATTCATCTTGTCTATCTGTTTTTATTTTTATTTTATTTTTCAGCATTTTAGTTAGTTTTGTTTTTCTAGTTTAAAAACATTTTTCTAACCTTTTGATTTGATTAGACGTTGAGGATAAACCGGTACTAAAAGCTCTTGTGTCCTTGGACGACCTCGGTATCTTGCCAACACTATACTACGCTCACGATGGGTGCACTTGCCCATATGTGTGTTTGGTGTTAGTAAAATATCGTGTTTTATAAATTTAAAACTTGGCTAAAAAGTGTTAAAAAGGGCTTAACATACACATTAAAAACCTATTACACTACACACGCATCAAGTTTTTGGCGCCGTTGCCGGGGACACAAGGATTTTAAGAAAGCTTAAAATCAGCGGCCTAATCAGTTTTTCAAAACTTTTTCAAAACGCGCGCACATTTTTCTGCATTTTAGTTTAGTTTTGCATTTACAGTGACCTGAACACGGGCCGTGCTCACTGAACACGAGCCGTGCTGCATATTTTTCATAAAACACCCCGATACAGTTCCTGAACACGGGGCCGTGCTCACTGAACACGCCCCCGTGCTCAACGAAACCAGTAACTTTAATTCAAACGCCCAGATACAGATCCTGAACACGGGGCCGTGTCCAGCCTCTGTTTCCGTTTTCATTTTTGTTTTCTGGTCTCGAGACTTTGTTGTGGTCTGCTGAGTGATTCTTATGGATCAATACTCAGGAGGTTACATTTACACCTATGAGGAGGATGATTATAGGGAAAACTATTGCACTAATTGTGGTGACCCGCACTCGGTTCAATATTGTAACTTATTTCAACCATCCACTTCATACACCTACTATGAGGAGCCCAGGTACGAACCATCAACTTCATACACATCCTATGAAGACCAAAGGTATGAACCTTCCCCCTCATACTCATATTTTGATGAACCATGGTATGAGCCTTCATACTCATACTTTGAGGGACCAAGATATGAGCCACCACCTTCGTATGCTTATTATGAGGAATCATGGCGTGAACAACCCACCTCATATGAGTATTATGAAGAACAAAATTACGACCCTTATCCATCATATACTTACAATGAAGAACAATGGTGTGAACCATCTACTTCCTATGAGTATTATGAAGAACAAAGGATCGAACAACCGGATTCAAGCTTTGAAAATCCCGATCCTTATTCTATCACCGAAGTGACCGATAGGATATTAGAATACCTTAAAACTATCGAACGCTACATAAAAGAATCTCGCGCAAGGGAAGAGGAGTCCCGCGCAAGAGAAGAATTAACTTGTAATAAAGAGGAGATAGTTGAAAGTGTAAAAATGGAAGAACAAATAAGTGAAAAACCAACACATGAGTTAAACAACGAAAAAGGTGAGTCCGTCAATGTTAAAATTCAAGAAGAGTCTAATTTTAAAGAAATTAATCTCTTGTCACCTTCTTTTGAAAATTATTGTTTAGTACCCACTCATGCTAAGTTTTTAAAAGAGTTAAACACTAACACTAAAATTGACGAAACGGTAAGTATTAAGTTAACTAACGATCAAACCTCGCTAATAAAAGAAGACCCATTTGAAATCAACATTACACCGGTTCCATGTTTTTTTCAAAATTCGTTTATTAGTAACGTCACAATCGATAAAGATCTTTGTGTTAACATAATGCCCAACTACATTTTCGAAAAATTGAGTATTAGTGATTTTTCTCCACTTCAAATACCCATTTTTCTATCCAATCGGAAAGTAATACAAATAATCGGTGTAGTTGAGGATGTCTTGGTTCAAACAAATCAAATGGTAATCCCAACCGACTTTGTCATCCTCGATGACGCTCCTCTAGTGTTGGGACGACCTTTTGTAAAAACCCACGAAGCTTTGAAAAACCGGAAGTACAACAATCTATCTATTCAATTAGGGGCATTCAAAAAGAGTGTCGATCTTGAGCGATCAATGAAATATGCATTCGGCAATAATGACCCCCTAATTAAAGATGAAGATGAACCACCCGATATAAGTGAAAAGATTGACCACTTTGTTGAAGAAGAGGTCGCCATAGAACAAACCTTTAAAGTTCTTGATCAAAATGAGCAACCAAATATGGAGTCTCCTAAAGACCCACCTCTTGAGCTCAAAGAACTTCCAAAAGGTTTGGAATATGCTTTTCTAGACAAAGATGGTAAATCACCTGTAATTATTTCATCTAAATTAGGTAGCTTAGAAAAAGAAAAATTAATTAAACTTTTGAAAAAACACAAAAATGCAATCGCTTGGAAGCTTGTAGACATTAAAGGAATAAGTCCTTCCATGTGCACGCACAAAATTTTAATGAACGATGACTACAAATCGGTAATACAACCACAACGTCGAGTAAATCCAAATGTTCAAGAAGTGGTTAAAAACGAAGTCATCAAATTACTTGACGCCGGACTTATTTATCCTATCTCCGATAGTCCTTGGGTAAGTCCCGTTCAAGTAGTTCCAAAGAAAGGAGGTATGACGGTAATAACTAACAAAAAGAATGAATTAATACCAACAAGAACCGTCACAGGATGGAGGGTATGTATAGATTATAGACGATTAAATGAAGCAACAAGGAAAGATCACTTTCCTTTGCCCTTCATTGATCAAATGTTAGAAAGATTATCCGGTCATAAATTTTATTGTTTCTTGGATGGTTTTTCGGGTTACTTTCAAATCCCGATAGCACCCGAAGACCAAGAAAAGACAACCTTCACATGTCCCTATGGAACTTTTGCTTATCGACGCATGCCATTTGGTCTATGTAATGCCCCAGCAACATTCCAACGTTGCATGGTAGTCATCTTCCATGACATGATAGAAAAGACAATGGAAGTCTTCATGGACGACTTTTCTATCTTTGGAGATTCATACGACCAATGCCTCGATAACCTTAAGCGAATGCTATCCCGATGTGAGGAAATTAACCTCGCCCTTAATTGGGAAAAATGCCATTTCATGGTAACGGAGGGAATAGTACTCGGTCATAAAATCTCGAGCGAAGGAATGGAGGTTGATCGAACCAAAATAGACACTATTTCTCGATTACCACCCCCATCCTCCGTTAGAGCTATCAGAAGCTTCCTAGGACATGCCGGATTTTATAGGCGGTTTATCAAAGACTTTTCTAAAATCTCAAGGCCTCTAACAAAATTACTTGAAAAAGATGCCCCTTTCATCTTTGACAAGGATTGCAATCAAGCATTTCTAACCCTAAAGGAAATGCTGGTCAATGCACCTATCATGATAGCGCCTGATTGGAAATTTCCTTTCGAAATCATGTGTGATGCGAGTGACTTTGCAGTTGGAGCTGTCTTGGGACAAAGAAAAGAAAAGCATTTTCACCCAATTTATTATGCTAGTAAAACACTTAACGATGCACAAGAAAATTACACAACAACTGAAAAAGAGTTACTAGCTGTGGTATTTGCTTTTGATAAATTTCGTTCTTATCTTGTTCTTTCTAAAACTATAGTCTATACAGATCATGCAGCCATTCGATATCTCTTCAAAAAGCAGGACGCAAAACCACATTTGATTCGGTGGATTTTACTCCTCCAAGAATTTGATATTGAAATCAAAGACAAAAGAGGAGCAGAAAACACCGCAGCAGATCATCTTTCACGCTTAGAAGACCCAGCTTTGGAGGCAACCAGGGACGAGCAAATCAACGAAAAATTTCCAACAGAGTCCCTAGAAATGGTGGAATACAGAGAAGAACCATGGTACGCCGACTATGCTAACTACCTAGCTAGCGGTATAGTCGCAAAAGGTTGGCCACATCATCAAAGAAAGAAATTCTTTGCTGATGTAAAACATTATTTTTGGGAAGATCCTTATCTTTTCAAAATGTGTGCCGACCAACTCATCCGACGATGCGTACATGGTAGTGAAGCACGAAGAATTCTCCGCCATTGTCATGAAGGTCCATACGGAGGACATCATGGTGCCGCTAGTACCGCACGAAAGGTATTTGATTCAGGATTTTATTGGCCAACCATTTACAAAGACGCCCAAAGTCTTATCAAGACATGTGATGCTTGCCAAAGAACAGGTAATATTTCTTCCAAAAACGAAATGCCACAAAATGGCATTCTTGTTTGTGAAATTTTTGATGTGTGGGGACTCGACTTCATGGGACCTTTCCCACCGTCAAAAGGAAACAAATATATACTTGTGGCAGTAGATTACTTGTCTAAATGGGCCGAGGCTGAGGCACTTCCAACAAACGATGGAAGAGTTGTGGTAAGATTTCTAAAAAATTATTCTCTCGTTTTGGTACACCTAAAGCATTAATAAGTGATAGAGGTACCCATTTTTGCAACCATCAACTTGAAATTTTTTTAACAAGGTATGGGGTCTATCACCGGGTCTCAACAGCATATCACCCTCAAACAAACGGACAAGCCGAAGTGACTAATAGAGGTTTAAAAGGAATACTTGAAAAAACCGTAGGGTTAAATAAAAAGGAATAGGCCAATAAATTAGATGATGCTTTATGGGCTTTTCGAACTGCTTATAAAACAACAATCGGTACAACCCCATATAAGCTCGTCTATGGAAAAAGTTGTCATTTGCCAGTAGAAATAGCTCACAAGGCCTACTGGGCAATTAAAAATGTAAACTTAGATTTAGAATTCGTTGGTAGAAATTGATTTTGTCAATTAAATGAATTAGACGAATTAAGGACTTATGCATACTCAAACTCTGAAATTTATAAGGAAAAAATGAAAAACTTACACGACAAACACATTAAGCCTAATGAATTTCGAGTAGGAGATCAAGTTCTATTGTTTAATTCACGACTTCGATTATTTCCTGGTAAATTAAAGTCTAGGTGGTCAGGACCTTTTTCCATCACCCATATTTTCCCACACGGTGCAGTAGAAATTAAATCTCGGAATGGGATTCCATTCAAAGTCAATGGCCAACGGCTGAAGCTCTATCAAGGATTCATTGAGGATGAAGAGGAAGAAATCTCGCTTCAAACGGTCGAAGAATAAAAACATCAACATCATACCTGGTAAGTTACGAACGAATGGGTTGACATCCAAATCGGTAAGTCTTCTAACCAAGTTTTTGGGAAATAAGGGCACTCACACGAGCACTTAAAAAAATTAACTTTTGCTCGGCACGAGGCCGTGTCCGCTGGACACGGGGCCGTGTCCGAGAGACTGTCGGGATAAAACCCCTTTCTCATAACAGTTACTTCATTCCACACGCCCCGTTTCCCCAAAAACGCTCTGGTTCAGGCGATTTTTCCGCATAATTCCGGCGTCTCCTCTACTTCTAACAACATCAAGGTATGATTCTATCATCATTAGTAGTCAGATTAAGCATTTGCATGTAGTTAAAACATCAAAAATTTGGGGAAAAATCTAGGGTTCTTGAAGTTCATCCGGATCGAACCCCAAATTTTTGCATAAATCTGTTAGCATTAGTTTAGATTAGTGTTATAGGAAGTAAGTCCATTTGTATTGTTTATAGATTTGCCCGATTTCTCACAAAAACCCCTTGTTTTTGAACCGAAAAAGATAAAATCAAAGGGGTAAAGGGTTTGTTTTGGGAAAAACGACACTTGGGGTTTCATTTTCGGGGGAAACCGCACCTATTGGACCAAAAATTTTCAAGTTTTCGAAACCGGGTCGAAAAATGAAGTTTTTGAGTAACAGACGCCTGGACACGGGGTCGTGCCCGCTGAACACGGGGCCGTGTCCAGCTAGCTGTTTTCAGTTTTCTCCAAAAATCTCACTGTTTCGTGCTAACTTTTAGTGTATTCTTTCAGATGTCAAAGAAATTCACAAGGTTCAATGCAGCTGAGCAGGACGTTAAAGCAAGATACGACGTGCTTCGAACCAGACCGGAGGAATACCCAAGACAAGTGTGCACGGATCTTTTGGGATTAGTAAACCAATGGGACCGCTTCAACAACCTAGTCACCGGGCCACTAAGAGTCGCTCTTACTACTCGCCTTCGCTCGGTTCCCGAATATACTCTGGAGTTCTATAGCACATTCGTGTTCAATTCAAGGAGTGACCCATTTGACAATGATGGGGTAGAATTCCGGTGTGGGGGGACTAAGTACTCGATTTCAATGGCACAGTTTGGGTCGATAGTTGGGTTGTATGCGGAGGAAGATGCGGGTAATGAAGAGAACACCGAAGGGTTACGTGAACTGTCAGAAAACGAACGCCAAGCCGCTTGGGCTCAAATAGGAGATGGGCACTACAACCCAAGCAGCACTAAGAGCACTAGGTTGAGGGACCCTCTTTACCGTTACATTCACCGGGTCCTCACCTACTCTCTTAGTCAAAGGCATGATAGTAGTGACGTTGTAGGGTTGAGAGATCTGGTGGTCCTTCATTGCATTCACACCCGTAGAAACCTTGATGTTCCATACATCCTGCTCCGAAACATGCATTAGAACTGGCTTGCTTCTCCACCAACCCCTATCTTCTTCGGGGGGTGGATTTACCGTCTCTTCAAGCACTTCGTGAACATGCCAAGGTCTTTCCGAAAGAGCCCATGGTCAGGAAAAGTGGACATACACATTTGCCGCTCCATGAACTTGATCTATGAAGCCGAAGACGGGTCGGTTAGCTTCCAACGAGTCCAAGGGCATGCATGGAACCCGCAAGAGGCACTCGTTCTTCACGCTCCACAGTTCCAACATCCTCCTCAACACCAATACCAGCCCCATGGTGATCCGGGCCAATCCTCCTCACAAGGAGGCGGTTTTCCTAATTTTCAAAGTTTACATGATTTAATGCAGGAAAACCTCATGTGCACCAGGAACACCTACAACCTAGCCAGCAACACGTACAACCGGGTCGGAGCGATTGAGAGAAACATCGCTGACATTCAGGATGACATTGGGAACATCCGGGAGTACATGCACGGAGGAGGAGATGATGATGAGGACAAGGACATGGACTAGGCGGGAAGAGCAGAGTTAGGAGCAGCTGGTTGGTGATCCCACAGGTTAACCCTTTCTTATCTTGAACAATTTCCGGCCTGCGTGCCGTGTGTTGAACAATTTACTTTCCTTTAACTCTTTTTTTTTCTGCATTTGTTTTCCTTTTAACTTTGTGACATGGATGTTGAACTATGGTAATTTAGGATGCTTGTTATGGTTTGGAGTAGTGTTTATTGATAAAACAGGTACATACGAGGCTTAGAGTGCTAAATATTAGTACTACTAAAGCCGGGACAGGAAAACTGAAGCCAGAAACCTGTTTTTCACCCTTGCAGATTGTCTACACGGGGTCGTGTCCAGCCGACACGCCCCCGTGCCCACTCCCCCAGACCTGCTGTTTGTTTAATTCTGTAGATTTTTTCCAGAC
The DNA here is from genome assembly GCA_030545235.1 of Helianthus tuberosus. Classification (NCBI taxonomy): domain Eukaryota; kingdom Viridiplantae; phylum Streptophyta; class Magnoliopsida; order Asterales; family Asteraceae; genus Helianthus; species Helianthus tuberosus. Next base: position 42,009,209 of record CM060426.1, on the reverse strand, counting down.
ACGGGGTCGTGTCCAGCCGACACGCCCCCGTGCCCACCTTCTGTAAGTAATTGTTACTGGCACTCTGACCACGGGGTCATGTCCATTCGACACGGGGCCGTGTCCAGACGCCCGGTAACATAAAATTTTGTTTTTTCACACCTTTTACACATTCTTTTTTGGGTAAAGGGTTTTACCCCGGTGATTTCATTCCAAACAAAAACAAATACGTACAAGTGGAGTAGAAAAACCTACACCAGTTCTCTTACATGACATGCCACATAAGAGTAAAACAAGCAAACAAGCCAAAACTAAGCATAAACCAACTAGACACTAATACAATCAGGTCTCTACTGAACTCAACTTCCAATCTTCCAAGATTTTCCTCACATGCGGCTTATCCTTATACTTGAATGATAATAACTTCAGCCTCACAATGTCGATAATGATGCTTGTTAGCACTTCAGGCGGTCTTAATTGATTGTTGAAAAACCTGTAGTTCCTTTCTTGCCATACAAAATAAGCAGTCGCCTTGATGATGAGTTTAGCAATAACCGAGTTTAGTGACCTGGAAGTCGCTTTCGGCAGCAGCCATCCTATGATGTCGTCCCACTTGTTAGGCACCATCTTCATACTAGACTTCTCCTTGATAGCATCCAAAACCGTGGAAGAATAAGAACATTGAAAAAACATATGCTCATGAGACTCCAGCTCTCGTTGACACAATAAACAACACATCATGTTCATAGAGCCACCAGTGATGTAATTCCATTTTTGAATTCGGTCTTGTGTCCATAATTTCCTTCTAAAGATCAACCAGTAATGAAAAGAATGTCTAGGAATATTACAACCCGACCAAACAATCTTTGACCATACCACTTCGTGTCCTAGAGAACGAGTAGATTCCCATACCAGCTTAGAAGAAAATGGCATCAGTTTACCACCATCGGTTTGCCATAACGTAACATCTTGCTTATTAGGTACGAGATTAATATGATTCAGTTGGAATAGAACCGGAAAAAGATCCCGCCAAGCATCAGGCCAAATCCAAATGCCATTATGAACAACTTCAGCTACTTTTGAATAAATCGATAACCCATGTTGAGACATATTTCTGGGAGAAACATAACGGCTGAGCGGACAATGATTGCACCAAGTATCATGCCATAACGACGTAGATTCTCCATTACCAATTTGCTTCCAAAAAAATTTGCGGACCGAGCCCCTAAAAGACAGAATTTTCCTCCAACCCCATGTTGAGCTTTGTGGCACCTTAACATCCCAAAAACTCCTACCTCGAAGCCGATGAGCCTGAATCCACTCTACCCACAGCGACTTCCGACCCGAGACAATACTATAGATATGAAAAGTCATTAAAGACTTGTTAACATCCGAAACCTTCCTAATACCCAGTCCCCCTTCGGACTTTGGAAGGCAAACATCCTTCCACGCTACCTTCGCTTTTTTCGAACCCAAAGAACCTTGATTCCATAGGAAATCCTTCATAATCCTCTCTATGCTGTTGATGATACTGACTGGGAGACTGAAAACGGCAGCCCAATAAGAATACATAGCAGCTAAGACAGAATTAACCAGCTGAAGTCTCCCTGCAAATGAGAGAAACTTCGTCTTCCAATCTAAAAGCCTTTTAGAAATCCTCTCTACCAATACTTTGCAATCACTTTTAAGCAGTCTAGAAGCAATCAGCGGGACTCCAAGATATTTAATTGGCAACGATCCTTCCTAAAATGGAACTAAGGACAAAATCTGATTCTTCACTCGAGCCGGAACATTACAAAAGAAAGAAGTGCTTTTGCTCAAGCTAGGAACGAGCCCAGACATGTCTCTAAAACTATTTAGCGAGTCCATGATGATTTTTACCGACTCAATGTCAGCTCTGGCAAACAAAAACAAGTCGTCAGCGAAACACAAGTTAATGATTTTTTGCCTCTTACAATTATTATGAAACCGAAAATCAGCATGAGTAGTGGCCGCGTGCTGCAGAATGGAAGTGAGGACCTCCATGACTAGTGTGAACAAATACGGAGATATGGGGTCACCTTGTCTTAACCCCCTTTGACCCTTAAAATAACCGTGAATCTCTCCATTAATGCTGATCGAGTATGAAGTTGAAGTAACACAGCTCATAACCCAATTCACCATCGTATCATGAAAACCAAAACCCAAAAGCGTTGCACGAAGGAAATCCCAATCCACAGTATCATATGCTTTTTGAATATCTACTTTGAACGCACACCTTGGAGGACCCGAATTTCTATGATAGTTTTGGAGCAATTCCTGCGTTAACAGGATGTTGTCCGATATTCTACGCCCAGGAATAAAAGCTGACTGGTTGATGCTAACAACATCATTAATCCCCTCAAGAAGTCTATTAGTGAGAATCTTGCTAATAGCTTTGTAAATAACATTACAACAAGAGATAGGGCGGTAATCAGTCACATACGTTGGGGTGTTCACCTTAGGAATCAGCGCCAAAAAAGTATGATTGATTTCTTGTAATAATCGGCCACTTCTAAAGAAGTCTTTGATAGCAAAAGTCACCTCCTCGCCAATAATCTGGCATGATTTTTTAAAGAAAGCTGACGAATATCCATCTGGGCCCGGGGCTTTGTCATCCCCGACATCAAAGAAAGCAGACTTTATTTCATCATCAGTAACATCACGAATCATGAAATCAGCCTTTGCAACACTAATATGTCTAGGAAAAAAATGAATATTTGGATATTTGGTCACATTACCCTTGATTCCTAGAAAAGCTTTGTAGTGATCCACAAGAACATTAGCCACCTCTATTCCTTCAAATTCGTTTCCATTAGCATCTTTAATAAATTGAATTTGATAAATGTGATTCCTGCTCTTAACCATATTATGGAAAAATTTCGTGTTAGCATCCCCAACTTGAAGCCATTTTTGTTTCGCCTTTTGTTTTAAGAACCGTTCTTCATCTAAACTAACCTCCATGAACTTTTTCTGACATTCTGCCGCCAAGTTCCGAAGCGAATAATTATCTGGTTCCTTATCCACTTTGCTTTGAAGGTCATCCAACTCCTTCCTGATACTTGCCACACGCTCATGCAGGTTCCCCTGCTGACGGAGAAGAGACCTGATTGGATGCTTTAAACTTCTTAGCTTTTTCACCACTCTAAACATAGGAACCCCATCAAAGTGAGCATCCCATCCATCCTTTACGAGATTTAAAAATTCAGCTTTGTGAGTAAGAAAATTAGGGAACTTGAACGGTTTATGCTTGCATCTCAAGACTTCCGGTAACTTTAGAACACAAGCCGAATGATCCGACACTCGATGAGGTTGAAAGACCGTGAACGCATTAGGAAACACATCCGTGAAGTGACAATTAGCCATGATTCTGTCAATCTTTCTCATAATCCCTATACCATGTTTAGGTTTTTGATTCCAAGTAAAGTGCATACCTGAACCTTTAACATCAAAAACCTCAATGTTCAAAACACACTCTTTAAATTCCATCATACTAACCGAAATACCTGAAGCTCCCAAATGAGTATCACCAAGCTCAAGAATCACGTTAAAGTCCCCCATAATAGCCCAAGGTTTGTCATTAACAAAACACTTGTGCCTATTCAACGACTTCCATAGCTCTCTTCTCTCCTTATAATCATTACTAGCATATACCATCGAACAAAACATAGCCTTCTTCAAACCTTTAAAGACAAGTTGAAGATGCATGACTTGATCCGAAGAAGATAAGAGCATAACATCCACATCCCTAGGGTTCCAACCAACGATGATTCTTGTGCCTTTATGACACAAGTTTCCATTCGACAACCAATCCCATCCCTTGCAAAGTTTGCTATACACATCCATCAACTTATCAACTTGAACATGAGACTCTAAAATACCACACACCTTTAAATTATTTTCCTTAATAACATGACGAACCTCTTTTTGTTTCAGAGGGTGGTTCAACCCCCTTATATTCCAGCTGGCTATACTATCCATTAGAAACCTCAGCAGCAGGAGTGCTTGCCCCTGAAAAAGAACCTCCACTATTCATTTTATTTTGCATAAACACGGTTGTTTCATCCTCCACTTCCCTGACTTCATCTTGATCCGATAAAACATCATCATATTCATTACTAGGAAGACTCCAAAGCACTGAACGCATTTTTGAGGTGCAAACCGTCAACCTTTGGTTTAGAAGTAGACGCCTTATGCTGATCATTCCTTACCGGCCGATACACAAACTTCGGTTTATCTTTGATTACATGTTTTGCTGATTTCCTTTTTCCCATAACCTGATAACCCTGCTCATCCGTCTTATTCTTGCCTTTGGTTTCCTGATTACCAATAGGTTTAACAACCTTTGGATAAATATCTAACGTATGCCCAAAGATATTGCATGTAGAACACCTAGGTGGAGTCCATTCATACTCCACATTGATTGCACTTTTAAGAAATCCTCCATCCTCTATATTAGGGATAGCTATCGACACTGTTTCCTTTAGATCTTTACTAGCATCCACCTCAATGATAGCTCTCGCATAACTGCTACGACCCCATTGTCACACCCCGACCACGTAGAACATACAAAACGTGGCGGAAACGTCGGGGAGTGTTGTAACAGAATTAATTGTTTCAAATCCATGGCAATTGAAGTTTCGTTTTATTAATCAAACATGAGAGTTTACATTGTTTTAAACAAGAAACAAAGAGTACATAACATAAATTAACTAGTTCTTGTCTCGTTTTAAGTCACTAAGGCACAGGTCTGCCTAAGTATGTCTTGATAAGTCCTATGCATCATCTCCTGAAAACACATGTGAAAATAGGTACGTCAGCATAAAAATGCCTGTGAGATACATAGGTTTTGTGAAAACAGAATTCATGACTTATGTTTGAGAAAAAAATTGTTGTTTAGCAAAAGTCAGTCATGAACCTTGTAATTTGCTTTGTCTTGTAAATCATTTGAAAAACGATAAGATCAGATGATATGTATAAATAAATGTCAGGTTAAATGAATAACCATGTAAAAAATGTGTTTGTATAAGATAAGTTGTTTGTAAATCAATGTCTTGTGAAAAGTATGTTATTTGTATAAAATGTTTATATGTCTCAAACTGAAATGATTCAAATAACGCTACGATATGTAATACCATACAAACACTTATCTATAGGAAGTACCAGCGGCGTATCCACCATGCTTGTATCATATTACACACGCATCATTACTTAATCACTTAATCAAACCAAACCACCAAAGTAATGTTTAACAATTGTAGAAATGTTTATGTATGATCAAATACGGTTCACACGATTCACAGATACAAACGGTTCACAGATACAAACGGTTCACAGATACAAACGGTTCACAGATACAAACGGTTCATATAATCAAACGGTTATCAGATACAAACGGTTCACAGATACAAACGGTTCATATAATCAAACGGTTACGACGGTTCACATAGTCAAAAGGTTACAACGGTTCAAAATGTAGTATAATGTGTTCACATGCTGGATGAGCATATGCAACAGAAACGCAATGTAAAACAATGTACTAAGCATGCACACAATGGACATACATAGCATAAGTGTAATGTAAAATAATGTACTAAGTATGAACTAAATGGACATACATAGCATAAAATGTAATGTAAAACGATGTACTAAGCATGCACACAATGGACATACATAGTATGAACACAATGAAATCATGTACTATAATGTACTAACGAACATAGCAGGTATATGATGTGAAAACATGGAAAGCATGAAAGTAACAAGTAGGCACATGTGTTCCACCCCAAAACGTTTGGAAAACAGTAAAAGAGGGGTCTATGTACTCACTTGAGAATGCTCAGTAGTTCTTGAGTGACAACCAAACAATGCTAGAGATCACGGATATCAAACGGCACCTAATATAGGTAACTATGTTAATAAACCGGACCTAAATCGGAAGATCGGGTAGCATGAGGGTTTGTAAACCACACGAGTATGGAGACTCGTGTAATATGGTTCAACAAAGCCTACATACTAAATGAAACCTAACATAAGTGTTTACGACCCATTACGACCCGTTTAGGCAGCTTATGCTACTTTAACGCGTCGTTCGCGTAAAACGCGTTCGGACCGCCTAACTAGTCCTATGACAAGTAAAATATGCCTTAACATGTCTAATATTGTTGCCGAATCAGTTTAGATACCAAAAGTTATGTTATATATGCTTAAAATGAATTTTGGCGTAAAAAGGGCATTTTGGTAATTTACCTAAGGCATATAAACTACCTATCATACAACTACTTAAACGAAGCGACCATAAGGTATAACCTCGGAGGGTTATTCCCTATATACTATGGTCACCTAATGCGTTTGGTCGGATCCTAATGATCGACCAAATGGGTCGGGTTCGAAGGTATAAGCGATTTATTAGATCGCTTACCCTACGACCCTAGACAACGTGGTAATCAGTAGGCATAGTCCCAAGGGACTATAACCAACGTGATTACACTCACGTTGCGAAGTTCAAACGAACTTCGCATTGACCATAAACTGGTCAATGCAGAAAGTCAAACAAAGTTTGACTTTCAGACTCGAAAAGACTCGAAAAGCAATAAAAGAACGAAAGAATACTTACGAAGGGTCCCCGAATGCTAATCCCGATCCAAGTAGCTCAGGTATGAAACAAAGGTTTCAACTTAGAGCTTCTCAAATCAGAATTCTTGTGGGTTTGGCAATGGGGGTGGATGGGTATTTATAGGATTTCCCGAACCGTTAAGATCGTTTCTTGGAAACCGTGCTTTGATCTTGGCCATACACCTCAAGATAATGGTTTTACAAAACCATGTGAGCCCATGGTATTTCCCAAAACCATGTGCATATCAAAACCATCCCATAGATTCCCCAAAACCATTTGCAACAAGTGGAATGGACCAGATTCGATGTATCAGCAAACATCCTTCAGAAATGACAGTTTTGGTCCCTGTTGTGTGTTTAAGCCATTCCCGGCATGTTTAAGGCCCGTTAAGCCAACTTTAAGGCCCTAAAATGATGCCTAAACATTGTGGACATGAAACATGCTCAAAAATATGTCGGATGTCAGTTCGTTTGGTCGTACGAACGCGATGTTCGCTTAATTACGACGGAATGCGCATAAGCGCGAAAAACGATCCAAAATGCGTGACGAATGGATTTTTCTTATGCCAAACACTAAAATAAAATGTTTTAGTGCTTACACAAATTTTTGGATGTCCGGATGTATTCAGAACGTAAGTTATGCGCAAAAGTGCAAACTTGTGCACTTTTTGACACTTTTAGTCCCTGAATGACCCAAAAGTTTATTTTAGCACACCAAACACCTCAAAGCCTATTTCTAAGCTATGTAAAGGATATTTATGGTATGTTTAACTTATGGTCATGTTTCGGAATGTCTGTTACAGTTCAAATTGGCATACTTTCGCAGTTTGTCAAGTTTAGTCCCTGTAAGTTAATAAACAAGATTTTTGCCATACCAAAGCCTTCAAAACTTATTTCTAAGTTATGTAAAGGTTACTTAAGGTATGCTAAGCCTATTTCACTATTCCGGAGTGTTCGTTGCATTAAACTGGTTATATTTACGCATCAGTGCGCATATAACCCTCCAGAAAGCGATTTAAAGCTTGAAATCGAACAAGAGTTGATATGTGTAAACGATACACATATTTTTACAAATCCCAAGTATGAAATACAATATTTCATTGGTTTGGCATTTGTTTGATGGTTGAAGTGACACAGGTGTCACACCCATAACTTCGGTTTATCTTTACTTTGGATGCAATCAAACTCAAACCTTCTTCCGTATAGGCAGCAAGAGGAACATCATGAAGTTTAACCCAAACTGGGATCTTCTTTAGCTCTTCCTTTTTCAGCTCCGTATTAGTTGACCATTGTTTCAAGAATATTGGTATATTACGAATAAGCCACGGACCATCTTGTAAAACCTGTTCCATTCCTTATTTAGCATCGAATTTAAAGAAAAAAAACCCTTTTCCATTCATCATACATTTACGTAGCCCATACTTCTCCCATCTCTTAGTCACAAAATATTCCACAACTGGAAACGCCAACCTTTTTCCAAGAAAGTATCCGAATAAAACATTTGTGAATCTATCCTGGACCTTTTTCACAGACTCTAACGGTATAGCTACATCCGTGTCATCAAGTTTATCAAGAGATTCTAAAAACCTAAAATTAACTTTAGGTTTAGAACGGCTTGCATTAAGTTTCGACGCATATGAAGCTTTAGGCTGCATATTTTCCACATCTACTACTTCATTCACCTCGTGCTGATTACCATAATCCTTATAGTCATTATCATGTTTATCCATGTCAACCGGTACAGTGATTTTTTCAAGTTCATCAATCACGTTAATATGTTTAGAATCTGACTTAACCGAACCACGACGTGGTAATACAGGATTACCATCAATGTTCACTACACGACTTGCAATCCCTTTGTAAGACAGATTAGGAATCGATCTAACCTCCTGATTGTTACTACCAAAAACTTCACCACTCTCCATTAAACAAAGCAACGATGAACCATGCAAAAGAAACCACGCGACCCAAGAAGCAAACAAACCGAAAAAACTGCAAAACCCTAAACTAGCTTAAAACCCTAGCCCATAGATCATCACGAAACCAAATAGAGAGTCCGATTAATCAAGGTTACTGCCTAACCAGTAGGACCGAAAAACCCAAAACTCTATTCAATCAGAGATGAATCTATGAATCAAGAGCCGACGATCGAAAAAGAGAAACGAAAAAACAAACCCTACTTTCAGCCGATCAACAAATGTTAACTAGTTCGTATCAGATGTTTGATGAATCATCCATCTAATAACAGACTGTTATACACAAGATCACGATCAAAACTAGGGCTGCATGAAGGAAAAAGAAGATCGCCTAAGCTAGAGAGAGAATTAGGGTTATCATATTTCTCAAATACGTGACTATCAAGACCTTTTACACATTCAATCAACCTAAAAACTTATTTTTGGGACACATTGAGGGCAATGTATAATTTAAGTGTGGGGGGGGGGATGCTAAAACCTTGAATCTTGCAAGTCCTAAATACAAGCCTTACACAAAACTCTATTGGAACCGCTTATCACCTCAAAAAAATTTTCAAAAAAATTTTCATTTTTTTTACTTGTATAGGTTTAATTTGGGAATTTCAAGTTCTAAAAAGGTTATATTTTTACAAATTTACAACCGATACCGTCGTGATAAAAAGAACCAACATAAGAAAATTATGAAACGGCATGACAAACTTAATTAAAATTTGATTATATATATTTGATCACATAAAAATCCATTCCCACAAAAAGTGAGTTTTGAGCCTTTATTGAGCATACAAATATATATATTTTAAGTAAATGCTCATTTTTCGTTTCTTGTGTGAATAGTCGCTTGGTTCTTACGACTCTAGAACTTGCCACGACGATACATTCCCGGTCCTTACCAACTTAAACCCGAGTAAGTAAATGACGGAGGCATTAGGACTAACCCTTTTTATTTCTACACCATTATTTTTTTTCTTTTTTTTTACCACCTACCCAAAATCCCCCTAGTTAACCCCTTTGAGCCTAAACCTTTTCATTTCATAACCCCAAACCAAACACCCTTTCACCCACCAAAACCCTTTTTATTTTTAAACCCTTTGTTTTAGTATCAAGCTCAGTTTTTCTCATGACTTTCAAATATATATATATATATATATATATATATATATATATATATATATATATATATATTGGTGATGAAGCACAAGAGAAATAAACAAACAAGTTTATCAAAAATAACTTTGTTTGAATAAAGGCTTCATCAAAATAAAAAAACATTCAAAAATAAAAAAGTCTTACGAAAACCGACGCTTTTTACGCCTTTCGCCCTTTTACTAACCGCTAACCCAACCACCTACCTTTAACCTAAGCCTAACCCCTCACCCAAAAGCCCTCTTGATATTTACAAAGGTGTATAGTTAAAAAGGAGGAGGATTGATTGCTTGGCAAGCTTATGGTAGGAGTAAGTTCCATGCCGCTCTCAAGTGATTTACTAAAATACATCTTCGGCCGAGTGTTTAGTGATCCCCCGTGAGTTATGTGAACTTGTATATAAATAAAATTTTTAAAAAAGGCATGTTATGCTCTAATAAGTAATTTATCTTATGTAATGTTTTAAATAAATCATGACGAATAGGATTGTAAATAAATAAAAATAAAACTTAATAAAGAATCTTGGAAATCCCGACACTCTATGACAAACCCAAAAACCTTCTCTTCTACCCGTTCCATTTAGGAGTGTAAATCCACATTATAAAGAGTTTTGCTTAAGGACAAGCAAAGATTCAAGTGTGGGGATATTTGATTTGTGCAAAATGCAACATATAAATTACTTCAATTGTGGCATAAAACTAACCCTTTTTTAGTACTAATGTTGGAAAAAGTGTGTTTTTGTCTTCCTTTTGTATTTTCAGGATTAAATGAGCTCAAATGAACAAAAGAAGCAAAAAGGTAGCTAAATCTAACATAAATACAAGAAAAAGAACAAACGTGGCATGCCCGACCTCACCGACAGCATCTTCCCAAGCAAAACAAGAGAACAGAAGGCTGAACACGCCCCGTGCTCAGTGAGCACGAGGGCGTGCCCAAGTGTCAGCAGAAAAGACAAACTTGTAGAAGCTTCTATCACCCACCACGGGGGGGTGCCCAGCGGACACGGGGCCGTGGTCAACTCTAAGATTCGCAGAATCTGAGGAAATCTTGATAGTACAGATACGCTTCTGCACACGGGGGCGTGCCCAAGTGTCAGCAGAAAAGACAAACCTGTAGAAGCTTCTATCACCCACCACGGGGGGGTACCCAGCGGACACGGGGGCGTGGTCAACTAATGCAGACAAACTGCAGTTAATGAAGAAAGAGAAGGAAGGTGGACACGGGGTCGTGCCCAATGGACACGGGGCCATGCCCGAGCCTCTGTTCAGCCCATAAATAGGGGTGCTAGGCTCATTTGCAAACCATCCCTTGGCACACCACCTCTCTCACACTTCACCCACCACCCACCACCATCACAACACCATCATCCACCACCATCATCCATTGTCCATCATAGAGTGTGTGAGTCGTCTCGGGATCCAAGATTGATCGTAAGAGTTCTTGACAATCAAAGGCCATGTTTGCCTAAGTCTCTTACATCACTTGGTGAAGACAAGTGTCTAGTGTAATACTTTTTATTTTTAATCTTTTCGCACTTTTTTACTTGGTTATGTATTAATGACTTTAATAACTAGTTTCTTATGTTGAAGGTGATTCTTCCTTATCGTTTGTCCGTGGTGTCTTGGCATTATTTTACTGTCTATATAAAATAAAAGATTTTCACCATTCATATCTCCACGGTCTATATGGAGATATGTTGGCTACCTGGTCGGGGGTTAAGGGAACGGTTTGGTAAGAGTCTTGCCTTGTTCAGTGTATATGCAAGGACCTGGGTCAAATTTAGTAGGATCTCCTTCAATACCCACCGGTATTGGATGGCGGGGGTCCAAACTCTTTGATCCTCTCATATGTAAGCTACTATTAATACTTTAACCTGGCTATTTAGGACTGTATCCCTGCTGACTCGGACTACTTAGCCGAGGGTAACGTCACCTTCAAAAGAGGGGCCTACCATAATATGCATTAATAACTTAATTAATTATCTTTCAATAATCCGACCCTTTAGGATTGTATCCTTGCTGACTCAAGCTACTGGGTTGAGGGTAACGTCACCTTCAAAAGAGGGGCCTACTACAATAACTAAGATAATCTCTTAAAAAGTGAAAAAGTGCGGAAATAATCAAAGGTTACACTAAACACGAGTCGGAGCCAAGTGGTTCATCTTGTCTATCTGTTTTTATTTTTATTTTATTTTTCAGCATTTTAGTTAGTTTTATTTTTCTAGTTTAAAAACATTTTTCTAACCTTTTGATTTGATTAGACATTGAGGATAAACCGGTACTAAAAGCTCTTGTGTCCTTGGACGACCTCGGTATCTTGCCAACACTATACTACGCTCACGATGGGTGCACTTGCCCATATGTGTGTTTGGTGTTAGTAAAATATCGTGTTTTATAAATTTAAAACTTGGCTAAAAAGTGTTAAAAAGGGCTTAACATACACATTAAAAACCTATTACACTACACACGCATCAGTGTCACACCCCCCAAAATACCACATGCGCAAACACCGCGGGACGTGTGACGTACCAGGATCCAGCCACCAATCACATTCAACTATAACATGGTATTAAATAAAAGTTTCCATTTATTTCATAAAGTAATTCCGAAACACTACTTAAGACAAATACGTTCAGCGGAAGCATAATGTAAATAGTTATTCAAGTGTTTCAAAACAAATGTGCAAAACCAATGAACATGTATCCAAGAGCTACGACCCATGACCACTCCAGCACTCCCAGATAGCAAGTTCCAACCATGAATCTAACGACCTGCAAGCATGCAGACAAGTGTGTCAGACGACGCTGGTGAGTTCAAAGTCTGTTATTACGTTTAGTTACCAGATATGCGTTTACACAATTCAGAGATTCAATGTTGTTAATAACTCGATTACCGCAAGATGGCTCCAGATTATTTGCCCTTCCTCAATGCTCTATCAAACATTGGTCGAGTGGTTTTGGTAATTAGTTCACGCCTGTCATCCCCGGTATGGTGTGAGGGTGCCAAACCTAATAGCGCTATCAACTAATAACCTCGTTGCCTCCCCGGCAACTAATTCGGTATATGATGGGACTTAAGTGATAGATACGAGTGTATTAACCAACATCTCAAGTTTAACATTCCAGTTAAACCCATTAACCCAATATTCCTCCCTGGAATATTTACCAGATGTCCCTCCCCGGGACGCATGCTTGAAAAAGAGCAGTGAACTCACCTTAGATTTGCTCGGTATAATAAGTTATCGGTTCCAGTTAGTCAACCAACCCTACCGTGGTTACCAATGACATCAGTTCCGTAATCAATTAAGTCACGCATTTTCACAGTTCGCATTCATAGTAAAGATCATCGTATATCACATAATAGTTACTCAATCCCATACAAGTCCACAACTCATGTGCATGTCACTTAATAGCATTTAACAGATGAATTTGTTACTCATATAAGTCAATTCAAGTTCCTCATTTCTAATTAAGGTTGTTAACATGCAATAAACGTAATTGTATAACCAACACATTCACCATCATAAGCATCATGAATTATTCGAAACTCTATGTTATGTGAACACATCCACTGTTCACACTGTTCTGTTTGTTTTATTCACGGCGAAGGACCATTCGGCGAACTATCATTCTTTGTCAACCATGAGTGTGATGAAGAATCACAATGGTGAAGAACTGTTCTTCGTCAGAAAGGGACTTCGACGAAGAACCCTAGTGTTTCGTCGAGGCCCAGCCAACGAAGGATTATATTCTTTGTCGCTGCACATTCACAGATAGTGATGGTTTCCTACAAACCCTAATCATGGCAGTTTCACGTATCATCATACAATTGTTAAACGATTTCCTATGAACACTAGTTCTTCCATCACAGTTTTTACAAGATCATCAAGGAAATAACAATCGATTCATAAATGATTAGTAACAGTCATAAACACCAATAGATCAACCCTAACCTATTTGTGTTCAACGAATATTATTGCTCATGTTACGCATCGGGTTAATCAACAGCCCAAAATCAACATGGTTCAAGATCATTGTTGCACACACATCCACCAATGACACATAACACATTAACACAATCGTATTCATACTCACCGAGAGCCGGTTAATGCTATATGTAAGAGATACGCTTCGAAAGGAATTTAGACTTCGAACTGGTAACTGCCGTCGAGTGGAGAGAGGATGGGGTTCTAGAGTTGTTAGGTTTACGTTTGCAGGTTTTGGATGGTTATATCAACAAAGTAACCGTCAGGCCCAATTGTCCCACGAACACACCTAGGCCGAGGCGCGTACTTTATCAAGGGTATAAACGACGAAGACCCATTATTCGTCAGGAATTGCTGTGACGAAGGATCATTCTTCGTCATGAGGAACTTAGGGTGACAAACTCTAGAGGTTCGTCGACTTGTGCCTGCGACGAAGGACCCTAGACTCTTCGTCGATGTGGTTCAAGTGTGGTGCTAAGTTATGTTATGTCTAGGTATAAAACACTACACAACTCCTAATATTTCATGAAATCAACCAAACAACAATACTCTAATCAAACATATAGCAGATTCTAATGATGAGGAGGTTGTTGAAGTCTATAATGAAACAAATGAGTTTATGATTTCGGGCTCATATCCTTCGTCTTCAAAAGCAGGGGCAAGCACCTCTCCCACAAAGTTCACTAATGGATAATCTATTTCGAGGCAAATTTATTTTTGATGATGGAAGATAATGACTCTTGTTGGTTATGTTTGCTTTGTCTACTAGGCATTTTTTTTCATGATGTAAAGTAGACTAGGTTATGAGGTGCCTTAGGTAATTTGTTTTTGGCTTACATATATGGGGCATGTCCTGTATATGAACTAGTGTGGAACTCATCCTCACTACTTGTACTTATTTGCGGTTGTTTTAATAGAATCACCTGCCTGGTAGACAAAGCAAACATAACCAACAAGAGTCATTATCCTCCATCATTAAAAATAAAATTGCCTCGAAATATATTATCCATTAGTGAACTTTGTGGGAGAGGTGCTTGCCCCTGCTTTTGAAGACGAAGGATATGAGCCCGAAATCATAAACTCATTTGTTTCATTATAGACTTCAACAACCTCCTCATTATCAGAATCTGTTATATCATCCCTCGTAGCCTTGCTCTTTTGACGGACCGTACCCTGCTCATCCCTTAGGGCATCAAACGGGTTCCGGGATACTACACTAACCGAAGGATCCGATTTTTTAACCCCTCCATTCGTTTTGAACCCAATCGGCCTGTACTCGAATTTCGGTTTAGCTTTATTAACATGAAAGCCCGATTTCCTAGCCGCTTTTTTACCATCCACATCCATAAAGCCATCTTCATCCACTACTGGAGTCTTCACCGGACCACTCGGTTGCTTCCCAACATTTTGTTTATGAGGTTTAGGCACTTCCCTAGGACACTTCCTAGGCTGTCTCGGGCAAGACTCATCAGCATGTCCAAAAACCTTACAGTGAGCACATCTATAGGGACTCCATTCATATTTCATAGCCATCTTAACTTTAATAAAACCTTCACCTTCTAGTTCAGGTACTGCTATAACTATTTCATCTTTAAAGACATTCTCGGCTGAAATTTCTATCAATGCTCTTGCATAACTGCTCCTTCCCCAAGCATCCGTACACATTGAAGTGGTATATGTATCCAACAATTTCGGCTCACCAATAGCCGTAGCAATCATACTCAAACCATCTTCCGTATAGGCAACTAAAGGAACATCATGGATTTTAACCCAAACATGTACCTTTTTAACTTCCTTCTTCTCTATTCTCGAAGTAGGCGACCACTCACTAAGGAAGAGAGGTTGAGAACGGATAATCCAGGGTCCCTCTTTAAGGACATTCATCATACCGTCTTTGTCCACAAACTTGAAAAAGAAAAACCCATTTGCATTCATCATAGACTTTTGCAAACCAAACTTCTTCCAATTGTTTCTCACAAAGTACTCAACCACCGGATAAGCCACACGATCCCCCAAGAAGTACCCATACAGTGTATTAGCTAACCTGTCTTGAACTTGTCTAACAGACTCCCGGGGAAGCACCACATCACAACCATCTTGCAATACCGGACTCGCAAGAGTACGAAAGTTTACCTGTTTGGTCTTGACTGCCGAAACTGAATCCGCATAAGACCTTGGCATCGTTGCATTACCCAGATCGGAGACCCTATTATCCGAGACCCTAATGTTTGACTGCACATTCTCCACAGGAACATGAATAGTAGACTTGAGTAACTCATCAATGATGTTGAATTTCCCAGGTTCCGGTGGAGATGTCTGAACTATTCCTCGTCGAGGCATCCATGTATTACCCTCAACATCGATTACACGGCTAGCTAGACTCTCAAAGGAGAGTGAGGGTTTTGCCCGTTCATCAAGAGGGGATACCCCATCGATGTTTTCCATTCGGCAGGAACCCTACTCTGATGACACAAGACTAGAACAGCAAACAGCCGAACTACACAGATGAATGCGAACCCTAATCGGATGTACGGCTACTCGATTAGATCTGAAAAAGTGAAACTGGATACAAACAAACAGCAATTTGCGAAACCCTAGATCTTAAGGAAACAGCCGCTCACCCCGAAATCCAATCAAGAAGACAAAAAAGAAAAAATCACAACCCTAGAAATCGTAGGCCTGATCTGACTTCAACTATTTAGAAACCTAAGGAACGATTAATTCTTTTTTTTTTTTGGGTAAAGGGTTTACCCCGGTGATTTTATATATTCACAAACACAAAAAACAAGTAGAGAGGGGATATCCTCCCTAGTTCACTCAAGAGACATGCCCCAAGAGCGTAAACCAAAACATCTCAACAAAACCAAAAGTCAAAACTACTAGACTACCATCTAGAAACAAAAAAGACCCAAACACGCTCTAATCATCCCCCATTGTCTTCCATTGCGTCTTCAACAATCCCCCATTTCCCAAGCAAACACTTTACAGTCGCACATGCTTTGAACTTCACGCCCATCAGTTTGTATCGAACTATCTTTAGGATTACTTCACATATTGCCTCCGATGGACGGGTTTGATTTTTAAAGAGCCTAGCATTACGTTCTTGCCAAATTATGTAAGATGTTGCACCTACAAGCAGACGAGCGACATAACTCGATGCCGTCTTCGAGCGACATCTCGACATCAACCAGTTGACAATCGAAGACCATTTAGGATCAACATCCACCATATTAGCCTTAGCGCGAACCGATTGACAATCGAAGACCATTTAGGAACGATTAATTCTTACTATAGAAGAAATTAACTTCCTTACAGAATCATTGTTTCATAACACATGGAAATTGAAGTTTTGTTTTATTGAATAAAAGAAGTTACAATGTCTTAAAAACAAAGAAACATAACATAATTAACTAGTCTCCCCAACTTTAGGAAATTTCATCCCGAAATTTTAACTAGAGGAAACTTGTGAGAACAATTGCGGATATTTTGCTTTCATTTGGTCCTCACGTTCCCAAGTAAACTCTGGGCCACGTTTGGATTCCCAGCGAATCTTGACCAAATGAATTTGTTTGTTCTTCAACTGTTTGTATGTACGGTCCACTATCTCCACAGGTTTCTCGACAAAGTGCATCGTTTCATCGATTTGGATTTCGTCGAGTAGAATGTGAAGATCAGCGACAGCTAAACACTTTCGCAAATTGGACACGTGAAAAGTCAGATGAATATTCCCAAGCTCTGGAGGTAGCTCTAGTCGATAGGCAACCTTTCCAACCCTTTCAACAATCTTAAATGGTCCAACATATCGTGGTGCAAGTTTTCCTTTCTTTACAAATCTCACCACTCCCTTCCAAGATGACACCTTGAGTAGGACATGGTCTCCGACTTGAAATTCTAAGGGCTTGCGTCATAAATCCGCATAACTCTTTTGACGGCATCTAGCTGTCACAAGATTATCACGAATTTTCTTGATTTTGTCTGTTGTTTCTAGAATGAGCTCAGGTCCAGTAAGCTGAGCTTCACCGATCTCATTTCAACAGACAGGTGAACGACATTTTCGACCGTAGAGAGCCTCGAATGGTGCCATATTAAGGCTAGCATGATAACTGTTGTTGTAAGAGAACTCGATAAATGGAAGATGAGAATCCCAATTACCACCAAAGTCTATCACGCATGCTCTAAGCATATCCTCCAAAGTTTGAATCGTTCTCTCAGATTGTCCATATGTTTGGGGATGATTAGCAGTGCTTAGATTTAGTTGGGTTCCCATAGCAGATTGCATGGTTTTCCAAAAATGAGATGAAAATCGAGCATCACGATCGGATATGATATCCAAAGGAACACCATGTCGTGATACAATCTCATCAACATAAATCTTTGCAAGTTTATCCGCAGATAGATCCTCGCGAATTGGAATGAAATGAGCTGACTTCGTTAATCGATCGATGACAACCCAAATCGCATCGTGACCTTTAGAAGTACGCGGTAATTTAGTGATGAGATCCATCGCAATGTTCTCCCACTTCCAAACCGGTATCTCTGGTTGTACAAGCAAACCAGAAGGTCGTTGATGTTCAGCCTTGACTTTGAGACAAGTTAGGCATTTCGACACATACAAGGCAACATCTTTCTTCATACCAGGCCACCAGTACTGAGTACGAAGATCCTTGTACATTTTATCAGCACCAGGATGGATAGAATATCGAGACTTGTGAGATTCGTCCATCACTAAAGTGCGAAGATCGTCTTGTTTCGAATTCCACAAACGATCCTTGAAATAGAGTAAACCATCGTCCGTCGCTTCGAGCTTAAGCTCAAGTTGACGTGGTAATTCCTTACCCATCAAATTTTGTGAAACACAAAATTGCTGAGCTTGAAGAACACGAGTTTGAAGATCAGATAGAGTTCGAACAGAATGAAGCTTGACTCGCTCCTTTCGACTAAGCGCATCGGCTACGACATTCGCCTTACCAGGATGGTAGGGAATCTCGCAATCGTAATCGTTTAGGAGTTCAACCCAACGTTGTTGCCTCATGTTCAACTCCTTCTGATTAAGAATATGCTGGAGACTTTTGTGGTCTGTGAAAACCACACACTTCGTGCCACAGAGGTAGTGTCTCCAGATTTTGAGAGCGAAAACCACAACTCCCAACTCAAGATCGTGAGTCGTATAGTTCTTTTCGTGGACTTTCAATTGTCTAGACGCATATGCTATAACTTTGCCTCGTTGCATGAGGACACAACCAAGGCCTAAGTTGGACGCATCACAGTAGACAACGAAATCATCATTTCCTTTGGGCAAAGATAAAACATGAGCAACACAGAGCTCCCGTTTCAGCGTTTGGAACGCTTCTTCTTGCTTGGGTCCCCACTCAAAAGGCTTATTCTTTTGAGTCAAAGCAGTGAGTGGAACCGCAATCTTCGAGAAGTTTGAAATAAAACGACGATAATATCCAGCTAGACCAAGAAAAGAACGAATTTCTGTCGGTGTCGTTGGTGTATTCCAATCCTTGATTGCAATAATCTTGGATGGATCCACATGAATACCTTGCTCGTTGACAATATGTCCCAAAAACTGAACTTCTTTAAGCCAAAATTCACACTTGGAGAATTTAGCAAAAAGTTGTTCCTTCTTAAGGAGTTCCAATGTCAAACGAAGGTGTTGCTCGTGATCGGCTCGAGACTTCGAATAAATAAGAATATCGTCGATAAACACAATGATGAACTTGTCTAGATAAGATTTACAGACCCTATTCATTAAGTCCATGAAAATAGCTGGAGCATTCGTCAAACCAAAAGGCATGACAGTAAACTCGTAATGCCCATATCTCGTGCGGAATGCAGTTTTGGGAATATCTTCTTCTAATACACGAAGCTGATGATACCCAGAACGCAGATTGATCTTGGAAAAACAGGTAGCACCTTGCAGCTGATCAAAGAGATCATCGATTCGGGGTAGGGGATATCGATTCTTGATGGTAAGCTTATTAAGCTCACGATAATCGATACACATACGAAAAGATCCATCTTTCTTTTTCACAAAGAGGACAGGAGCGCCCCAAGGTGAATAACTCAGACGGATGAATCCTTTATCAGATAACTCCTGAAGCTGTTTCGATAACTCTTGCATCTCAAACGGTGCAAGACGATAAGGTGCTTTCGCAATCGGGTTAGCATTGGGTACAAGATCAATATGGAACTCGACTTGACGAACTGGAGGCAAACCAGGCAGTTCATCAGGAAACACCTATGGATAATCCCGAACAATCGGAATATCCTGAATACTCTTGTTCTTGCCTTTCTCCTCGGTGACATGTGCCAGAAAGGCAATATATCCCTTTCGTAGGTAACTTTGGGCTTTTGTGCACGACATGAGTTTCAAACCACCAGATGGTTTCTCACCACGAACCTCTAGGACATCACCAGACGAAAGAGGAATACGAATGATCTTATCAAAACAAACCACCTCAGCATGGTGTTTGGTTAACCAATCCAACCCCACGATAATGACAAAACTCCCAAGTTGCATCGGTACGAGGTCAATGGGGAAAAGATGGTTATCAAGGTTCAATTGACAACCATGAATAATAGAATCGAGAACAAGAGGTTTACCAGTCGCAACTTCGACAGATAAGGGTTTCCTCAGTTTAGTTCTAGGTATCGTAAGTAAAGGCTCAAAGGATAACGAAACAAAACACCTATCGGCACCAGAATCGAAAAGAACAGATGCAAGTTGATTGTTAACAAGGAACGTACCGTTAACAAGAAAGGTACCATGGACAACGAGGTTGTCAGCTTGAGCCGCGTTTGCTTCCAGATTGAATGCTCATCCACGAGCGGGATTCACATTGGTATAGACATTCGGATAAACAAAAGAGGTATTGAAAACATCGACAAAACACAAGGAGTGCGATCATTCGTTCGTTACCTCGAACAAACAAATGACACGTAGTGACAAATCAAAGTAAATAGGTCATAATAATGTATCGCTGAAGACATGCTCGCCTATAAGTGAACACTCACCCCTAGAGTTCCCAGGTAAGAGTGACCGGTCCGATACTGCGGATTTGTACGAACACTCTAGCATTAGACAGAAAACTCAGGGTACAGGCATAGACTCTTCCAGTTTGCACGTGTTCACATTATTTAGACCCAAACTTTGATGAGATTTTGAAAACTGAGAGGGTTCAAAACCTTACAATCAATCATCCAAGGATAGATGATTAATTTTCGAAGCGGATTCGTTATTGTGTTCTCGTTGTGGTTATCACCTAAGGATAGGTGACAGTATTGTTTTTAAAATCTAAACACAAGTAAACTTGTGTTAGGGTCCTAGAAAGTTATAGTCTAGGTCAAAGCAATGCTAATAACCTAATTCCCTATAACCATTGGCTCTGATACCAACTCTTCTGTCACACCCCGACCACGTTAAAACAACAAACCGTGGCGGAAACGTCGTGGAGTGTTGTAACAGAATCATCGTTTCACAACCATGGTAATTAAAAGTTTCATTTTATTGATTCATTTAATAAATTTACATTGTCTTAAAACCAAACAAACAAATTAAACATCATCTACTATCGTTTTTATGTCACTAAGGCCACGTCCAGATCCTAAGTGAACATGCTTCCTAGCAATCATCACGCAACATCACCTGAAACATATGTAAAAACAAAGTCAGCAAAGAAATGCTGGCGAGCACATAGGTTTTGTAGGAGTATCGGAATCATGGCTCGCTTATATATATTGCAATACCTCGAAAACCTTGTTTGAAAAGTATATAATATTGCAACATGATTAACCAACTCAAATCGAGTTAGTTATATTTTATAAAATCTCGTAGCCATGATTCTTAACCCCAAAACATTTGTTTTAGTAAACCAATTCGTAAAACATCTCGTTAAAACTCGTTAATAAAACTCGTATGGTTTATATCCTTTCGAAAACCTCGTTGTGTGACATCATTTCAAATCGTTTCCCAAGTGAACTAAATAATGACATGAAATGTAATATGATAAAAGCACTTATATATAAGATGTACCAGCGGCGTATCTACCATGCTTTTATCACGTTACACCCACTCATTACTTAATCACAACCCAAAACCAATTGTTCGTTCGAATCGTTTATTTCGTTTAAGTCGTTCCAAATCGTTTAATTCGTCCCAAAGTCGTATTCGTTTTAATTGTGAAACTACGTATGGTCGTCTCGCTAAGAACATTCAAACCTTCGTGACTCAACTACCTCTTTCTCGCATTAACAAACCACCAAAGGGTAAGTTAACAATCATCAGATTCGGTCGTTACCTACATAACCCCCACACATAACCATGGGTGTAGTCTGATAACGGGATTTATCAGATCCTATGGTACCATAACCTAATACTGGTCGGCTTGATCAATGCTAATGAATGTCATTCGTTATGTAGTTACAACCATCAAGTTTCGTTCACATTATCGAAATCGTATTTAGTTTAATATAAACCATCTTAATTGTTTTTGAAAACATCGTTAAAATATCGAAATCGTTTTAATACATATGAATCACCCCAAAACAATCGAAAACAGTAAAATAGGGGAACTATGTACTCACATTGAATGAAAGGGTATCCTTGATCTAAAGAATTTAGCGAAGCTCAGACAAACCAAGGAAATTCAAGTAGTACCTAGTAATCGGATCGCTAATAAATAAATCAACACCTAAATCGGAAGATCGGATAGAATGAGGTCTTGTAAACCAAATGAGTGTTGGAACTCATGTGATATGGTTTAACAAATCCTACATTCTAAATCGGAACTTAGCCTAAGTGCTTTCGAACCGTTACGACCCATTAAGGTAGCTTATGCTACTTTAACGCGTCGTTCACGCGAAATTATGTTCGGATGGTTAACTATGTGCTATGTCAAGTCTTATATGCCCAATTATGCTTAATTATGTTACCATATCAGTTTAGATGCCAAAAACTTGTTCACATATGTAAAATCCGGATTTAAGCTTCAAAAGGGCGTTTTGGTAATTTCCTATGGGCATACAAGTTACTTAACAAATAACTAACCAATCCTATGTGATCATAAGGTATAACCTCAGTGGTTATTCCCGATGCAACTATGATCACTAATCAAGCTTGGTCGGATCTTAATGATCGACCAAACGGGTCGGGTTCGAAAGTCTAAGCGGTTGTTTAGACCGCTTAACTTACGACCCTAAACAAGCACTAAACTAATTGTGACGAGTTAAACATGTCAAAACATGTTTTAACTAGCTTATAAAACTGATTTGGTATCAAAACAATGGGTTTTGATACCCGAAAATAGTTCCGTTGCAAAATGCGTGCTAAAACGCATTTTGACCGAAACTTTGACTCGTTACTACGCCTAGTTAACGTGGTAATCAGTATGTATAATCGCTGAGGATTATAACCATCGTGATTACAATCACGTTGCAAAGTTCAATTGAACTTTGACTTGACCAATTGATGGTCAAAACCGAAAGTCAAACTGTTGGCCAAACTGTTTGACTTTCTGCTTAAACCTAAAGAATAAGCATGAAAGAAGACTTACAAAGGGTCCTAGCTATCTTTTCTACCAAGAATAAGTTTCCAATCAGATTAGAAAGCTCCAAATCAGATTGTAGAGAAGAGAAGAGAGGAATTAGCAATGAAGCAATGAAGGTGCTTGGCTATTTATAGATGCCATGAACTTACAAGATCATTACACATGTTTGTGTAACCTCCAAGCAAGAATCTAGGCCCTACAATTGTCACAAGCAGGTACAAAGCCTTGGGAAAGAGATAACTTGGCTACCACACAAAGAAATTGCATAAACAGCCCCTGAAGTGGCAACAGAATGCTGAAAATAAATTTCTGGTCGCTGGCATGCTCATACGACCCGCGTAAGAATAGGGAGGGGGCTTACGCGCCCCGCCTGGCCTCCCCAGATCAGCAAAAGTTTGATAATTGGCAGTTTAGGTCCCTGCACTTGTTTTAAGCCCATTTCAGCCCCTTTTGACCCCCGTTAAGGCATTTTCAAGGCTCTAAAAGGTCAATAAAGTTTAGTGGACTTAAAATGTGCTCGGAAAACTCTCGGATGTCGGCTCGTTTGGTCGTACGGTCGCGTTGTTCGTTAAATTACGACGAAACTCAAACGGACGCGAAAACGATCCAACTTAAGCGACGAACGGTATTTTTGCATGCCGATCACTAAAAAAAATATTTTAGCGTGTACAAAAATTTTGGGTGTCCAGATGTGGTCAGAACGTAAGATATGCGCGAAAATGCAAACTTACGTCTTTTTGACACTTTTAGTCCCTGTAAGATCAAATAAGCATGTTTTCGCATACCGAACCCCTCAAAGCTTATTTCTAAGCTATGTTTAGGCTATTCATGGTATGTTTAGCTTATGATCAAGTTCCGGACTGTTCGACACCATACGAATCGGTATAGTTTCGCAGTTTGACACAAATAGTCCCTGCGATCGTATAGACTTGTTTTCAACACACCAAACCATTCAAAACTTATTTCTAAGTTATGTAATGGTTATTATAGGTATGTTAAGCCTATGTCACTAATCCATAGTGTTTGTCGCGTTAAACTGACTGCGTTTACGCACCAGCTTGTGTATAACTTTCTAGAAAGCGATTTAAAACTTGAAATCGGAATCGAATCGAATCGTAAAATCATCAAACACAATACACACATAATAACACCACAACACATTGTTATATTGATAATTAACATTGTTTTACATTGTTCATCGATTACAGAGCACAGTTGTCACAGTCTCCCCTACTTTAGGAAATTTCGTCCCGAAATTTTAACTAGAGGAAACTTGTGTGAACAATTGCGGATATTTTGCTTTCATTTGGTCCCCACATTCCCAAGTAAACTCTGGGCCACGTTTGGATTCCCAGCGAATCTTGACCAAATGAATTCGTTTGTTCTTCAACTGTTTGTATGTACGGTCCACTATCTCCACAGGTTTCTCGACAAAGTGCATCGTTTCATCGATTTGGATTTCGTCGAGTGGAATGTGAAAATCAGCGTCAGCTAAACACTTTCACAAATTGGTCACGTGAAAAGTCGGATGAATATTCCCAAGCTCTGGAGGTAGCTCTAGTCGATAGGCAACCTTTCCAACCCTTTCAACAATCTTAAATGGTCCAACATATCGTGGTGCAAGTTTTCCTTTCTTTCCAAATCTCACCACTCCCTTCCAAGGTGACACCTTGAGTAGGACATGGTCTCTGACTTGAAATTCTAAGGGCTTGCGTCGTAAATCCGCATAACTCTTTTGACGGCATCTAGCTGTCACAAGATTATCACGAATTTTCTTGATTTTTTCTGTTGTTTCTAGAATGAGCTCAGGTCCAGTAAGCTGAGCTTCACCGATCTCATTCAAACAGACAGGTGAACGACATTTTCGACCGTAGAGAGCCTCGAATGGTGCCATATTAAGGCTAGCATGATAACTGTTGTTGTAAGAGAACTCGATCAATGGAAGATGAGAATCCCAACTACCACCAAAGTCTATCACGCGTGCTCTAAGCATATCCTCCAAAGTTTGAATCGTTCTCTCAGATTGTCCATATGTTTGGGGATGATAAGCAGTGCTTAGATTTAGTTGGGTTCCCATAGCAGATTGCATGGTTTTCCAAAAATGAGATGAAAATCGAGCATCACGATCGGATATGATATCCAAAGGAACACCATGTCGTGATACAATCTCATCAACATAAATCTTTGCAAGTTTATCCGCAGATAGATCCTCGCGAATTGGAATGAAATGAGCTGACTTCGTTAATCGATCGATGACAACCCAAATCGCATCGTGACCTTTAGAAGTACGCTGTAATTTAGTGATGAGATCCATCGCAATGTTCTCCCACTTCCAAACCGGTATCTCTGGTTGTACAAGCAAACCAGAAGGTCGTTGATGTTCAGCCTTGACTTTGAGACAAGTTAGGCATTTCGACACATACAAGGCAACATCTTTCTTTATACCAGGCCACCAGAACTGAGTACGAAGATCCTTGTACATTTTATCAGCACCAGGATGGATAGAATATCGAGACTTGTGAGATTCGTCCATCACTAAAGTGCGAAGATCGTCTTGTTTCGGAATCCACAAACGATCCTTGAAATAGAGTAAACCATCGTCCTTCGCTTCGAGCTTAAGCTCAAGTTGACGTGGTAATTCCTTACCCATCAAATTTTGTGAAACACAAAATTGCTGAGCTTGAAGAACACGAGTTTGAAGATCAGATAGAGTTCAAACAGAATGAAGCTTGACTCGCTCCTTTCGACTAAGCGCATCGGCTACGACATTCGCCTTACCAGGATGGTAGCGAATCTCGCAATCGTAATCGTTTAGGAGTTCAACCCAACGTCGTTGCCTCATGTTCAACTCCTTCTGATTAAGAATATTCTGGAGACTTTTGTGGTCTGTGAAAACCACACACTTCGTGCCATAGAGGTAGTGTCTCCAGATTTTGAGAGCGAAAACCACAACTCCCAACTCAAGATCGTGAGTCGTATAGTTCTTTTCGTGGACTTTCAATTGTCTAGACGCATATGCTATAACTTTGCTTCGTTGCATGAGGACACAACCAAGGCATAAGTTGGACGCATCACAGTAGACAACGAAATCATCGTTTCCTTTGGGCAAAGATAAAACATGAGCAACACAGAGCTCCCGTTTCAGCGTTTGGAACACTTCTTCTTTCTTGGGTCCCCACTCAAAAGGCTTATTCTTTTGAGTCAAAGCAGTGAGTGGAACCGCAATCTTCGAGAAGTTTGAAATAAAACGACGATAATATCCAGCTAGACCAAGAAAAGAACGAATTTCTGTCGGTGTCGTTGGTGTATTCCAATCCTTGATTGCAATAATCTTGGATGGATCCACATGAATACCTTGCTCGTTGACAATATGTCCCAAAAACTGAACTTCTTTAAGCCAAAATTCACACTTGGAGAATTTAGCAAAAAGTTGTTCCTTCTTAAGGAGTTCCAATGTCAAACGAAGGTGTTGCTCGTGATCGGCTCGAGACTTCGAATAAATAAGAATATCGTCGATAAACACAATGATGAACTTGTCTAAATAAGATTTACAGACCCTATTCATTAAGTCCATGAAAATAGCTGGAGCATTCGTCAAACCAAAAGGCATGACAGTAAACTCGTAATGCCCATATCTCGTGCGGAATGCGGTTTTGGGAATATCTTCTTCGAATACACGAAGCTGATGATACCCAGAACGCAGATCGATCTTGGAAAAACAGGTAGCACCTTGCAGCTGATCAAAGAGATCATCGATTCGGGGTAGGGGATATCGATTCTTGATGGTAAGCTTATTAAGCTCACGATAATCGATACACATACGAAAAGATCCATCTTTCTTTTTCACAAAGAGGACAGGAGCGCCCCAAGGTGAATAACTCAGACGGATGAATCCTTTATCAGATAACTCCTGAAGCTGTTTCGATAACTCTTGCATCTCAAACGGTGCAAGACGATAAGGTGCTTTCGCAATCGGGTTAGCATTGGGTACAAGATCAATATGGAACTCGACTTGACGAACTGGAGGCAAACCAGGCAGTTCATCAGGAAACACCTCTGGATAATCTCGAACAATCGGAATATCCTGAATACTCTTGTTCTTGCCTTTCTCCTCGGTGACATGTGCCAGAAAGGCAATATATCCCTTTCATAGGTAACTTTGGGCTTTTGTGCACGACATGAGTTTCAAACCACCAGATGGTTTCTCACCACGAACCTCTAGGACATCACCAGACGAAAGAGGAATATGAATGATCTTATCAAAACAAACCACCTCAGCGTGGTGTTTGGTTAACCAATCCATCCCCACGATAATGACAAAACTCCCAAGTTGCATCGGTACGAGGTCAATGGGGAAAAGATGGTTATCAAGGTTCAATTGACAACCATGAATAACAGAATCGAGAACAAGAGGTTTACCAGTCGCAACTTCGACAGATAAGGGTTTCCTCAGTTTAGTTCTAGGTATCGTAAGTAAAGGCTCAAAGGATAACGAAACAAAACACCTATCGGCACCAGAATCGAAAAGAAAAGATGCAAGTTGATTGTTAACAAGGAACGTACCGTTAACAAGAAAGGTACCATGGACAACGAGGTTGTCAGCTTGAGCCTCGTTTGCATCCAGATTGAATGCTCGTCCACGAGCGGGATTCACATTGGTATAGATATTCGGATAAACAAAAGAGGTATTGAAAACATTGACAAAACACAAGGAGTGCGATCATTCGTTCGTTACCTCGAACAAACAAATGACACGCAGTGACAAATCAAAGTAAATAGGTCATAATAATGTATCGCTGAAGACATGCTCGCCTATAAGTGAACACTCACCCCAAGAGTTACCAGGTAAGAGTGACTGGTCCGATACTGCGGATTTGTACGAACACTCTAGCCTTAGACAGAAAACTCAGGGTACAGGCATTCACTCTTCCAGTTTGCACGTGTTCACATTATTTAGACCCAAACTTTGACGAGATTTTGAAAACTGAGAGGGTTCAAAACCTTACAATCAATCATCCAAGGATAGATGATTAATTTTCGAAGCGGATTCGTTATTGTGTTCTCGTTGTGGTTATCACCTAAGGATAGGTGGCGGTATTGTTTTTAAAATCTAAACACATGTAAACTTGTGTTAGGGTCCAAGAAAGTTATAGTCTAGGTCAAAGCAATGCTAATAACCTAATTCCCTATAACCATTGGCTCTGATACCAACTCTTCTGTCACACCCCGACCACGTTAAAACAACAAACCGTGGCGGAAACGTCGGGGAGTGTTGTAACAGAATCATCGTTTCACAACCATGGTAATTAAAAGTTTTGTTTTATTGATTCATTTAATAAATTTACATTATTTTAAAACCAAACAAACAAATTAAACATCATCTACTATCGTTTTTATGTCACTAAGGCCACGTCCAGATCCTAAGTGAACATGCTTCCTAGCAATCATCACGCAACATCACCGAAAACATATGTAAAAACAAAGTCAGCAAATAAATTGTGACAACTCGAGTTTCCGACATTCTTTATTCGCATTTAATGCACGTTGACCTTGACTGTGTAGTTGTTTGACTGTTTGACTTGTAACCATACATGTTATGTTTTAATGAAACGTGTTATGATTGTGCACATATGTGATTTATTGTTGTAAAAATATAACATGGATTATTATAAAACACTTAGAGTGTTTCACCATCAAACAACTCGACGAAACAGAGTTGTGATTCGCCATGAGCATACTCGATGAAACAAAGCCTGTTTCGCCAACACGAACTCGACGAAACAGAACTTGTTTCGCCGGCCCGTTGACTCGCCGAAGCCCAGTATGGGCCCAAAACCGTTAATACACATTTAAACGTGAAACGGGTTCAGTTTCACACGCTTAGCAATCTGAAAACCCTAATCGCACATCTCACTCTCTCGTTCTCCTTGAAACCCGACGGCAGCCCTCCTCTTTCTCGTTTGATCATCGTTGGTTAGTGGCTATTGTCTTGTGCTGTTCATATTTGTATATTGGTTGTATGATTATTGAGAATGATCTAATTAATAACTTGATGAGAAAATGGATGCATGATATCGATATCATACATAGATAATGGGTAATCCTTTATATACTAATTTACTTCTGACATAACACATGATTCTTCAATTGGTCATAATTGAGGTAAGTGGGGTGGAACATGATAGAAATCGGTCCAATGGTAGTAGGACTAGGGGTATGATTGTCGGCCAATATGTCTTATATTTCATGAGATTTGAATAGTGTTTACAAGTAGATGGACGGCCATGTTTGTCTTTAGTTCATGTGATTGTCAGTAGTTATATGCTTGTTATATATATATATATATATTGAATGCGGTGTACATGTGACTGATCGGCTGCCATGTGATTGATGTTGTGATGTTGTAATCGATATGTTATACGCGTAAACTAGGGTTCATGCTAGACGTTAAAGTGATGTGATGATTATATCATGATGATGATTCGATGATTCTGTGATTGAATGATTTCTGGGTAACTGCTACTTGATGATGACGGCTGTTAGGGTTTCTGCATATACCTAAGATACGTAACTGACTTCACCCCGTATCAGGTTTGACGAAACTGACATCTTGGCGAAACAGAATGTGTTTCGCCAAGGACAGTCGACGAGATACAAATCTTGTTTCGCCAAACAAGACTCGACGAAACAGGATATGTGTTTCGTCAATATAAGTGTTTCGCCAATTTTTGTGTTTCGCCGAATATGTAATCTGTACATCAACTTGAGTTAATTCTGTTAAGTGTTAACTGGAATATTTAACTGCTGTTAGACGTTAAACATGACTTGTATGATTTTGATTACGTGTTACATGCTTATACGTGAACAACTTAAACACAAGCTGATTATGTATACGTGCATACCTTAGGACGTGATTGATTATTTGCGAGCACCTACTTAGCATACCGAGCAAACCAAGGTGAGTTCATACAGCCAAGGCATGGGGTTCCCGGGTGGGAATGGGATTTGATGAATTATTGTGTATACTCAGACGGTAGAACCTAACGATAAGATACGACTAGACTAGACTAGTAACACTTATTGAACTGATCTTCGCACACCTGCCAAGGGTTGGCCGCGATATTATGACTGACTTCGCACACCTGCCATAGGAAGGCCGCGAACTAAATTTACAAATCTTCGCACACCTGCCTGGGAGGCCGCGATACAAATAAACCTAGTCTAGAATACTTGGGAAAAACATCCCCTAATATCTTCGCATACCTGCCTGGGAGGCCGCGATGGAAACTAATACGATACATGACGTAACGAACGAACATACTACTACTCACGCTCAACTAGTATGGAAACTATTACTGAACTATTATCGGTGAACTCGCTCAACTAGTTGTTGACTCTCTGCTGCATGCCTTGCAGGACCTTAGGTACATATGGAGCTTGCACGGGGAGGAGCAGGTCGTTGTGGGCACGGATGGTGGATCTTATGTTGAAACATTAAACATTGAACTTATTACTTACGTTGGGTTTACATTTTTATGCTTCCGCTATACACTTAACATGTTTTGTTGGAACACCTTTCATATCGTTTAGTTTACCTTGCACTTAATACTTATTATGTTTGATATGATTGGTGGCTTGATCCTGGTCAGTCACGCCTCCAAGCGGTGATACTCCGCGTGTGGATTTTGGGGGTGTGACAGATTGGTATCAGAGCCATTGGTTATAGAGAACTCGGTTTTAATAAGGGGAAAACGATTTTGTTAAAACCAGACTATAACCAGAACAGTGCTCTCAACGATCCACAACGACGCTTCGCTCCACGTGCAAGGCTCAACATCATAGGTACTACTATTCATGTTACTTTACCTACTTGCTAGAATTACATAGAACTTTGCTCGTGGTATGCTTAGGATACAGAACCTACTATATGTTACTGCTTGAAAACGCTTACGTGCTCACTCTCT
Source organism: Helianthus tuberosus (assembly GCA_030545235.1). Lineage (NCBI taxonomy): Eukaryota > Viridiplantae > Streptophyta > Magnoliopsida > Asterales > Asteraceae > Helianthus > Helianthus tuberosus. The sequence continues at coordinate 41,977,979 of CM060426.1, read as the reverse complement.
TCTGTCATCGCACTATTCGCGAACCTCTCTCACTCATGTTCTCCTTGATGTCAAGATCATGAGTGGACGCGCTAACCTAACTCAACCCCAGTTGGCGGCTTCGATCACAGAACAAGTTACTGCAGCACTCGCAGCTGCTCAGGCAGGGGGTGTAACCTGCCATCACCACTTACTCTAGGATCTTTAGATCCTACTCTCGTAAACCAACACTCGTGCTTAAGTATGTTACTCTAACGCACATGACAAGTCAACACGCTCAGCCACCTGTATGCACATACAAGACTTTTATGGACTGTCGTCCTACTACTTTCAGCGACACTGAAGGAGCTGTTGGACTCCTCCATTAGTTCGAGGAACTCGAATCGGTCTTCGAGTGTGTGAATGACCCGAGGCTCATAAGGTGAAATATGCCACTGATACTCTCGAAGGCACTGCGTTAACTTGGTGGAACGCGCAAGTTCGGATGCTGGGGCTGGCGGCTGCTAATGCCACCCCTTGGGACGAATTCAAGGAACTAATCAAACTAGAATACTGTAACTATGATGACATCCACAAACTGGAAGTGGAGTTCTTTAACCTGAAGATGACGGGGTCAGAAATAGAGGCGTATACGAAGCGATCTAGCGAACTGGCAACTTTGTGCCCTACTATGGTGGAACCTCCCATCAAGCGCACCGAGAGCGGTACCTCAAAGGCTTAGTACCAGAAATTCAAAGTCATGTGATGACTGCTAATCTTGCTACTATTCAAGATGTTACTCATCTTGCTCAACGTCTCACAGACCAGGTAGTGGAACAGAACAAGCTGCCTAGACGTATTGGTACTACTACTACTTCTGCTATTCCTAGTGACAACAAATGAAAGTGGGATGGAACCTCTAGCAAGGGTTCGACTACGATTCTGTCCCAGGCACAGCCGTGAAAGATCGATGACAACCAAAGTCCTGGTCAGCAACCTTTTAGTAGCCAATGGCAGGGTGGATACAGGGGAAACCACCCTAAGTGCAAACGATGTAACTTGCACCACAGCGGGCAGTGCAACCGAAATCATTGTCAATGATGCGACAAGCTTGGTCATGGAGCCAAAGATGGTAGAAACTCACGTCCTGCAAACCAGAACCAACAACAACAGCCACAAGATCTATAGAATCAGCAGCAACAGCAGGGTAACAAGGGATGTTATCAGGTGGTGCTGAAGGTCACTTCAAAAGATACTGCCCACGGTTGAACCAGAACCAGAATCAGAACCACAACCAAGGAAACGGGAACTAGGGAAGACAACAACGGGGGTAATAACGACGGCAATGGTGCCAGGGGTCAAGTGTTCGTGATTGGTCAGGGTGATACTAGGAATGACCCCAGCGTTGCGATGGTTCCGACATCGTCATTGGTATGGATTGGTTATCCCAACAACAAGCAGAGATCCTATGCAAGGAGAAGATCATTCGTATTCCACGTTCTGGTAAAGAACCCCTCGAAGTTCAAGGCGACAAGAGTGGTGTCGTGAGTGGCATCATTTCTTTCTTGAAGGCTCAGAAGTGTTTACGAAAGGGCCACACAGCTGTTTTAGCTCTCGTTACGGATACATCGAAGAAAGAAAGATTGAGGATATTCCTGTAGTACGCGACTTTCCTCAAGTGTTTCCAGAAGAGTTACCTGGGTTACCGCCTCATCGCCAGGTCGAATTTCAGGTCGAGCTCGCTCCAGGAGCAGCACCCATAGCTCGAGCACCTTATCGCTTAGCTCCAACGGAACTGAAAGAACTGTCTAAGCAACTACAAGAACTCTTGGAAAAGGGTTTCATACGTCCTAGCTCTTCACCTTGGGGAGCTCCAGTACTATTTGTAAAGAAGAAGGACGGTACCTTCCGCATGTGTATAGACTACCGCGAGTTGAACAAGGTGACTGTGAAGAATCGCTATCCTCTTCCACGCATCGACGATTTATTCGACCAGCTGCAAGGGTCAAGCTATTACTCGAAGATTGATCTAAGGTCAGGGTATCATCAACTGAGAGTCCGGGATGAGGACGTCTCCAAAACAGCGTTCAGAACACGCTACGGTCACTACGAGTTTCTGGTCATGCCTTTCGGGTTAACGAACGCGCCTGCGGTTTTCATGGATCTTATGAACAGGGTGTGCAAACCTTATCTTGACAAGTTCGTCATAGTTTTCATCGACGACATCCTGATCTATTCGAAGAGTCAGGAGGAACACGAGCAGCACTTACGGCTTATTTTGGAACTTCTACGAACGGAACAGCTATACGCGAAGTTTTCAAAATGCGACTTCTGGCTTCGTGAAGTCCACTTTCTAGGCCACGTGGTAAACAAGGATGGGATCCATGTCGATCCATCCAAGGTGGATTCGACCAAGAACTGGCCTGCACCTCGCACACCGACCGAAATACGCCAATTCTTGGGTTTGGCGGGTTATTATAGACGATTCATCAAAGACTTCTCGAAGATTGCTCAGCCGCTTACACTACTGACACAGAAAGGTGTTGTTTACCGTTGGGGTAATACACAGGAATCAGCGTTTCAGCACTTAAAGGATAGACTCTGTAGCGCACCTATCCTCTCATTGCCTGAAGGCACGGACGATTTTGTAGCCTACTGCGATGCATCTATCCAGGGTCTTGGATGTGTATTGATGCAACGGGATAAAGTTATTGCTTATGCTTCGCGCCAACTTAAGGTTCACGAACAGAATTACACTACACACGATTTAGAGCTGGGAGCGGTTGTTTTTGCACTTAAGATATGGCGACACTACTTGTACGGTACCAAATGTGCTATCTACACTGACCACAGAAGCCTCGAACATATATTCAAACAGAAGGAACTGAATATGCGACAGCGACGATGGGTCGAACTGTTGAATGACTATGAATGCTCAATCAGGTACCACCCAGGCAAAGCCAATGTTGTGGCTGACGCCCTCAGTCGAAAGGACACAGCGCCTAAGCGCGTGCGAGCTTTACAACTCACTATACAGTCTAGTCTTCCTTCCTAGATACGAAATGCTCAGGTAGAAGCATTGAAACCAGACAACGTCAGGGCTGAAGCCCTACGCGGCTCAAGGCAACGCTTAGAACAGAAGGAAGATGGTGCTTACTACGTCACAGGACGCATCTGGGTCCCACTCTATGGTAACTTACGCGAGCTGGTAATGGATGAAGCTCATAAGTCTCGCTACTCGGTACATCCAGGTTCGGATAAAATGTACCACGATATCAAAACCTACATATTGGTGGCCTAGCATGAAGGCCCACATAGCCACATACGTTAGCAAATGCTTGACTTGTGCGAGAGTCAAGGCAGAATATCAGAAACCGTCAGGACCACTCCAACAACCTGAGATACCACAATGGAAATGGGAACAAATTTCCATGGATTTTGTTACTGGTTTACCTAGACCTCAGCGCGGAAACGATACTATTTGGGTGATCGTGGATCGACTCACAAAGTCTGCACACTTCTTGGCCATCAAAGAAACAGACAAGTTCTCTACACTAGCAGACATCTACTTGAAAGAAGTGGTCTCAAGGCACGGGGTGCCAACCTCTATTATCTCTGATCGCGACGCACGTTTTACTTCAGAACTGTGGCAAGCAATGCACAAATCTTTTGGTTCTCGTTTAGACATGAGCACAGCTTATCACCCTCAGACGGATGGACAGTCTGAGCGCACCATTCAAACTCTAGAAGACATGCTTCGGGCGTGCGTAATCGACTTTGGCAATGGTTGGGAAAAACATCTGCCACTGGTGGAATTTTCGTATAACAACAGCTACCACACCAGCATTAAAGCTGCACCATTCGAGGCATTGTACGGGCGTAAATGCCGATCACCTCTCTGTTGGGCAGAGGTGGGAGATAGTCAAATCACAGGTCCAGAAATGGTAGTTGATACTACTGAAAAGATTGCTCAAATACGACAACGCATGGCGGCAGCTCGTGACCGTCAGAAAGCATACGCCGATAAAGATAGAAAACTACTCGAATTCCAAGTTGGGGATCGAGCGCTACTCAAAGTTTCGCCCTGGAAGGGTGTGGTTCGTTTTGGCAAACGCGGAAAACTTAATCCACGATACGTTGGACCTTTCGAAGTTATTGAAAAGATAGGCAGGGTAGCCTACAGATTGAACTTACCAGCTGAACTCAGTGCAGTTCACAACGTCTTTCACGAGTCGAATCTGAAGAAGTGTATGTCAGATGAGACCCACATAGTTCCCTTGAAGGAACTCACTATCGACGAACGGTTGCACTTCGTCGAGGAACCTGTTGAAATCACGGACCGGGATGTTAAGGTCCTCAAGAACACGAGAATCCCTCTTGTACGAGTTCGTTGGAACTCCCGCCGCGGCCCAGAGTTCACCTGGGAGCGTGAAGATCAAATGGAACTCAAATATCCCCAGTTATTCGGAACCAATGCAACTACTACTGAGGCTGAAGCTACCAATACAGAATTTCAGGACGAAATTCCAAATCAACGGGGGGATGATGTGACACCCCAAGAAAACCAGTAATTTTTCGCAAACCTGCTGGGGGAGCCGCGATACAATACAGGTAAACAACGTCACACCACTAGCTTCCTCAGTAACTGCATGCTAAATTTCGGGACGAAATTTCTTTCAAGATGGGAATAATGTGACAACTCGAGTTTCCGACATTCTTTATTCGCATTTAATGCACGTTGACCTTGACTGTGTAGTTGTTTGACTGTTTGACTTGTAACCATACATGTTATGTTTTAATGAAACGTGTTATGATTGTGCACATATGTGATTTATTGTTGTAAAAATATAACATGGATTATTATAAAACACTTAGAGTGTTTCACCATCAAACAACTCGACGAAACAGAGTTGTGATTCACCATGAGCATACTCGATGAAACAAAGCCTGTTTCGCCAACACGAACTCGACGAAACAGAACTTGTTTCGCCGGCCCGTTGACTCGCCGAAGCCCAGTATGGGCCCAAAACCGTTAATACACATTTAAACGTGAAACGGGTTCAGTTTCACACGCTTAGCAATCTGAAAACCCTAATCGCACATCTCACTCTCTCGTTCTCCTTGAAACCCGACGGCAGCCCTCCTCTTTCTCGTTTGATCATCGTTGGTTAGTGGCTATTGTCTTGTGCTGTTCATATTTGTATATTGTTTGTATGATTATTGAGAATGATCTAATTAATAACTTGATGAGAAAATGGATGCATGATATCGATATCATACATAGATAATGGGTAATCCTTTATATACTAATTTACTTCTGACATAACACATGATTCTTCAATTGGTCATAATTGAGGTAAGTGGGGTGGAACATGATAGAAATCGGTCCAATGGTAGTAGGACTAGGGGTATGATTGTCGGCCAATATGTCTTATATTTCATGAGATTTGAATAGTGTTTACAAGTAGATGGACGGCCATGTTTGTCTTTAGTTCATGTGATTGTCAGTAGTTATATGCTTGTTATATATATATATATATATATTGAATGCGGTGTACATGTGACTGATCGGCTGCCATGTGATTGATGTTGTGATGTTGTAATCGATATGTTATACGCGTAAACTAGGGTTCATGCTAGACGTTAAAGTGATGTGATGATTATATCATGATGATGATTCGATGATTCTGTGATTGAATGATTTCTGGGTAACTGCTACTTGATGATGACGGCTGTTAGGGTTTCTGCATATACCTAAGATACGTAACTGACTTCACCCCGTATCAGGTTTGACGAAACTGACATCTTGGCGAAACAGAATGTGTTTCGCCAAGGACAGTCGACGAGATACAAATCTTGTTTCGCCAAACAAGACTCGACGAAACAGGATATGTGTTTCGTCAATATAAGTGTTTCGCCAATTTTTGTGTTTCGCCGAATATGTAATCTGTACATCAACTTGAGTTAATTCTGTTAAGTGTTAACTGGAATATTTAACTGCTGTTAGACGTTAAACATGACTTGTATGATTTTGATTACGTGTTACATGCTTATACGTGAACAACTTAAACACAAGCTGATTATGTATACGTGCATACCTTAGGACGTGATTGATTATTTGCGAGCACCTACTTAGCATACCGAGCAAACCAAGGTGAGTTCATACAGCCAAGGCATGGGGTTCCCGGGTGGGAATGGGATTTGATGAATTATTGTGTATACTCAGACGGTAGAACCTAACGATAAGATACGACTAGACTAGACTAGTAACACTTATTGAACTGATCTTCGCACACCTGCCAAGGGTTGGCCGCGATATTATGACTGACTTCGCACACCTGCCATAGGAAGGCCGCGAACTAAATTTACAAATCTTCGCACACCTGCCTGGGAGGCCGCGATACAAATAAACCTAGTCTAGAATACTTGGGAAAAACATCCCCTAATATCTTCGCAAACCTGCCTGGGAGGCCGCGATGGAAACTAATACGATACATGACGTAACGAACGAACATACTACTACTCACGCTATACTATTACTGAACTATTATCGGTGAACTCGCTCAACTAGTTGTTGACTCTCTGCTGCATGCCTTGCAGGACCTTAGGGACATATGGAGCTTGCACGGGGAGGAGCAGGTCGTTGTGGGCACGGATGGTGGATCTTATGTTGAAACATTAAACATTGAACTTATTACTTACGTTGGGTTTACATTTTTATGCTTCCGCTATACACTTAACATGTTTTGTTGGAACACCTTTCATATCGTTTAGTTTACCTTGCACTTAACACTTATTATGTTTGATATGATTGGTGGCTTGATCCTGGTCAGTCACGCCTCCAAGCGGTGATACTCCGCGTGTGGATTTTGGGGGTGTGACAGAAATGCTGGCGAGCACATAGGTTTTGTAGGAGTATCGGAATCATGGCTCGCTTATATATATTGCAATACCTCGAAAACCATGTTTGAAAAGTATGTAATATTGCAACATGATTAACCAACTCAAATCGAGTTAGTTATATTTTATAAAATCTCGTAGCCATGATTCTTAACCCCAAAACATTTGTTTTAGTAAACCAATTCGTAAAACATCTCGTTAAAACTCGTTAATAAAACTCGTATGGTTTATATCCTTTCGAAAACCTCGTTGTGTGACATCGTTTCAAATCGTTTCCCAAGTGAACTAAATAATGACATGAAATGTAATATGATAAAAGCACTTATATATAAGATGTACCAGCTGCGTATCTACCATGCTTTTATCACATTACACCCATTCATTAATTAATCATAACCCAAAACCAATCGTCCGTTCGAATCGTTTATTTCGTTTAAGTCGTTCCAAATCGTTTAATTCGTCCCAAAGTCGTATTCGTTTTAATTGTGAAACTACTTATGGTCGTCTCTCTAAGAACATTCAAACCTTCGTGACTCAACTACCTCTTTCTCGCATTAACAAACCACCAAAGGGTAAGTTAACAATCATCAGATTCGGTCGTTACCTACATAACCCCCACACATAACCATGGGTGTAGTCTGATAACGGGATTTATCAGATCCTATGGTACCATAACCTAATACTAGTCGGCTTGATCAATGCTAATGAATGTCATTCGTTATGTAGTTACAACATCAAGTTTCGTTCACATTATCGAAATCGTATTTAGTTTAATATAAACCATCTTAATTGTTTTTGAAAACATCGTTAAAATATCGAAATCATTTTAATACATATGAATCACCCCAAAACAATCGAAAACAGTAAAATAGGGGAACTATGTACTCACATTGAATGAAAGGGTATCCTTGATCTAAAGAACTTAGCAAAGCTCAGACAAACCAAGGAAATTCAAGTAGTACCAAGTAATCAGATCGCTAGTAAATAAATCAACACCTAAATCGGAAGATCGGATAGAATGAAGTCTTGTAAACCAAATGAGTGTTGGAACTCATGTGATATGGTTTAACAAAGCCTACATTCTAAATCGGAACTTAGCCTAAGTGCTTTCGACCCGTTACGACCCATTAAGGTAGCTTATGCTACTTTAACGCGTCGTTCGCGCGAAATTATGTTCGGATGGTTAACTATGTGCTATGTCAAGTCTTATATGCCCAATTATGCCTAATTATGTTACCATATCAGTTTAGATGTCAAAAACTTGTTCACATATGTAAAATACGGATTTAAGCTTCAAAAGGGTGTTTTGGTCATTTCCTATGGGCATACAAGTTACTTAACAAATAACTAACCAATCCTATGTGATCATAAGGTATAACCTCAGTGGTTATTCCCGATGCAACTATGATCACTAATCAAGCTTGGTCGGATCTTAATGATCGACCAAACGGGTCAGGTTCGAAAGTCTAAGCGGTTGTTTAGACCGCTTAACTTACGACCCTAAAAAAGCACTAAACTAATAGTGACGAGTTAAACACGTCAAAACATGTTTTAACTAGCTTATAAAACTGATTTGGTATCAAAACAATGGGTTTTGATACCCGAAAATAGTTCCGTTGCAAAATGCGTGCTAAAACGCATTTTGACCGAAACTTTGACTTGTCACTACGCCTAGTTAACGTGGTAATCAAGAGGTATAATCGCTGAGGATTATAACCATCGTGATTACAATCACGTTGCAAAGTTCAATTGAACTTTGACTTGACCAATTGATGGTCAAAACCGAAAGTCAAACTGTTGGCCAAACTGTTTGACTTTCTGCTTAAACATAAAGAATAAGCATGAAAGAAGACTTACAAAGGGTCCTAGCTATCTTTTCTACCAAGAATAAGTTTCCAATCAGATTAGAAAGCTCCAAATCAGATTGTAGAGAAGAGAAGAGAGGAATTAGCAATGAAGCAATGAAGGTGCTTGGCTATTTATAGTTGCCATGAACTTACAAGATCATTACACATGTTTGTGTAACCTCCAAGCAAGAATCTAGGCCCTACAATTCTCACAAGCTGGTACAAAGCCTTGGGGAAGAGATAACTTGGCTACCACACAAAGAAATTGCATAAACAGCCCCTGAAGTTGCAACAGAATGCTGAAAATAAATTTCTGGTCGCTGGCATGCTCATACGGCCCGCGTAAGAATAGGGAGGGGGCTTACGCGCCCTGCCTGGCCTCCCCAGATCAGCAAAAGTTTGATAATTGGCAGTTTAGGTCCCTGCACTTATTTTAAGCCCATTTCAGCCCCTTTTGACCCCCGTTAAGCCATTTTCAAGGCTCTAAAAGGTCAATAAAGTTTAGTGGACTTAAAATGTGCTCGGAAAACTCTCGGATGTCGGCTCGTTTGGTCGTACGGTCGCGTTGTTCGTTAAATTACGACGAAACTCAAACGGACGCGAAAACGATCCAAATTAAGCGACGAACGGTATGCCGATCACTAAAATAAAAATATTTTAGTGTGTACAAAAATTTTGGGTGTCCAGATGTGGTCATAACGTAAGATATGCGCGAAAATGCAAACTTACGTCGTTTTTGACACTTTTAGTCCCTGTAAGATCAAATAAGCATGTGTTCGCATACCGAACCCCTCAAAGCTTATTTCTAAGCTATGTTTAGGCTATTCATGGTATGTTTAGCTTATGATCAAGTTCCGGACTGTTTGACACCATACGAATCGGTATAGTTTCGCAGTTTGACACAAATAGTCCCTGCGATCGAATAGACTTGTTTTCAACACACCAAACCATTCAAAACTTATTTCTAAGTTATGTAAAGGTTATTTTAGGTATGTTAAGCCTATGTCACTATTCCAGAGTGTTTGTCGCATTAAACTGACTGCGTTTACGCACCAGCTTGCGTATAACTTTCTAGAAAGCGATTTAGAACTTGAAATCGGAATCGAATCGAATCGTAAAATTATCAAACACAATACACACATAATAACACCACAACACATTGTTATATTGATAATTAACATTGTTTTACATTGTTCATCGATTACAGAGCACAGTTGTCACATTGGATTATGCATGTATATTTGTACGTTTTGTGCGGTAGAAACGGTAAAAATTGCGTTAAACGTGAAACTTGATTTTCGAGCATGAAATTTGATACTTATAAGATATTTTATGTATATTTTCTTTAAAAATGACAAAATAGATAAGTTAACAAGATTTCGCATGTTTCGGTGTTAAATTATGTGAACGTTTATGTATATATATTACGACGGGTGAATCATAGATATATTGCGCATAAACGGGAGTGTTAACGGATTTACACAATAATGGTCACCAATAAAATCGTTCAAGTCGCAAAATCATATATATATATATATATATATATATATATATATATATATATATATATATATATATATATATATATATATGGACCCATGTACATATTAACGTGCCAACATAATAAAATATAACAACTTTTTTAAATAATCTCAAAGTTATGTGATAATTCTAAGAAACGGAGAAACTTAGGATTTTTGTGTTATGTATATTGATTTAGAATCGTTCCTATAATAGGAAGTGTAGAAATCGATCTCTGGGATTGCGCTATTTAAAATACGCACCCAAAGGTGAGTGTCACTAAACCCCTCTTTTTACTGCTTTGTATATATTTTGGGGGTAGAACACGACAATAAAAGGGTTTAAGAATGTTTTTGAAATAAAACATACCTTTTAATATAAAACATATATTTTCGTTGAAAATATATGAAATTTGATAAGTCATACGTTTCGAAGTAAAAACGTTTTTGATGAATGAATATTGGAAATTGGGAAAGTACAGTATTTCCTAAGCGAAACATGACCGTACAGTTGGGACGAATACCGGCCTGGGTCTCAAATAATGGAGTGTCAGGGGATTCGTACAACGTCGTGTATTAAATTGTCATATGAGTAAGATATATATATATATATATATATATATATATATATATTGTACGTGAGGCATACATCATATTACTCTACAAGAGGACCCTGCGCCCATGATGTCGTTTAATCATTTAAGTAATGTACGCGAGGAATTATTGGTAGATCTATCGGGTTGACAACCCCGTCGTGACCGGTCACCCCGTGTCAAGTCAAGCGACGAATTTTGATTCTGTTTATTGTCTAGCATTGATTATCCCTACATGGTTAATATATAGTTCGTATCGTCTAGCTAACATACGAGTCCAAAAATTGATACAATAATTTAATATACAAAACATGGGTAGTAACAATATTGTCGGGTTCATGAAACTGCGACGGAAGTGTCACACCCCGACCACGTAAAACAACAAAACGTGGCGGAAACGTCGGGGAGTGTTGTAACAGAATTAATTGTTTCTCAACCATGGAAATTAAAGTTACGTTTTATTTATCAAACAAGAGATTTACATTGTCTTAAACAAGAGACAAAGAGTACATAACATAATTTAACTAGTTCTTGCTTCATTTTAAGTCACTAAGGCACAGGTCCGCCTAAGTGTGTCTCGATCATCCTATGCAACAGCTTCTGAAAACACATGTGAAAATAGGTACGTCAGCATAAAAATGCCTGTGAGATACATAGGTTTTGTGAAAATAGAATTCATGACTTGAGTTTAAAGAAACTGTTTAAAAAAGTAGCCTTGAATCCTGTTGAGTGTTCCTTTCATAAATCATTTTCAAAGTGATAAATAAACCAAATGATATATATGTATAAAAGAACAATGTATGGTTAAGTGAATAACCAAGTAAAATGAGTCTGTATAAGTTAAGTTATTTGTAAAAACGATGTTTATGTGAAGATTGTATTGTGGATGTAATATGTCTAAACTGAAATGGTTTAAATAACGCTACGATATGTAATACCATAAAAGCACTTATATATAGGAAGTACCAGCGGCGTATCCACCAAGTTTTTATCGTATTACACGTCGCCTCGTTACTTAAATCACTTACCCAAACAGCCACCAAGATGAAATGTTTAACAATTGTAGAAATGTTTATGTATGGTCAAATACAGTTCACACGGTTCAACAGTTACAAACGGTTCATATAATCAAATGGTTACAACGGTTCACATAGTCAAATAGTTACAAACGGTTCACATAGTCAAATAGTTACAACGGTTCACATAGTCAAATAGTTACAAACGGTTCAAAATGTAATATAATGTGTTCATATGCTGGATGAGCATATGCAAAAAATGCAATGTAAAACAATGTGTCCATATGTTGAGTAAACATATGCAACTAATGTAATGTAAATCATGTACTATATGCGTACTAATGAACATAGCAAGTATATGATATGAAAGCACGAAAGTAACAAGTAGGCACATGTGTTTCACCCCAAAACAGTTTGAAAACAGTAAAAGAGGGGTCTATGTACTCACTTGAGATTGCCTAGAAGTCCTTGCGTAACAACCAAACAATGCTAGAGATCACGAAAATCAAACGGTACCTAATATAGGTAACCATGTTAATAAACCGGACCTAAATCGGAGGATCGGATAGAATGAGGGTTCGTAAACCAAATGAGTATGGAAACTCATGTAATATGGTTTAACAAAGCCTACATACTACAATGGAACCTAACCTAAGTGCTTACGACCCATTATGACCCGTTTAGGTAGCTTATGCTACTTTAACGCGTCGTTCGCGTAAAACGCGTTCAGAACGCCTAACTAGTCCTATGATAAGTAAAATATGCCTTAACATGTCTAATATTGTTGCCAAATCGGTTTAGATATCACAATTTATGTTACATATGCTTAAAATGAATTTTGGTGTAAAAAGGGCATTTTGGTAATTTACCTAAGGCATATATAAACTACCTATCATACAACTAACTAAACGTCGTGACCATAAGGTATAACCTCGGAAGGTTATTCCCTATACAACTATGGTCACCTAATGTATTTGGTCGGATCCTAAAGATCGACCAAACGGGTCGGGTTCGAAAGTATAAGCGATTGCTTAGATCGCTTACCTTTACGACCCTAGACAAGCACAAAACTAAAAGTGACGAGCTAAACACGTTAAAACGTGTTTAACAAGTTTAGAAAACAGGTTTGGTATCAAAACAAATGGTTTTGATACCCAAAAGTAGTTTGGTTACAAAATACGCAAGAATACGTATTTTGGCCGAAACTATGACTCGTCACTGAGCCTAGATAACGTGGTAATCAGTAGGTATAGTCACAAGGGACTATAACCATCGTGATTACGCTCACGTTGCGAAGTTCAACCGAACTTCGTGTTGACCATAAACTAGTCAACGCAGAAAACGCTAAAAGAACGAAAGAGGACTTACAACGGGTCTAAGAACGGAAGTTTTGATCCGAATATTCTCAGGTATGAAGTGATAAACACATCAACTTAGAGAAAAATTTCAGATTCAAAGGTGTGAGGAATGAGTGAAATAGGTGTTGCTATTTATAGGAAATGCAAGACCGTTAGGATCGTTTCTCGTTATCCGAGCTTCAATCTAGGCTGTACACATCAAGCCCATGGTTTTATGAAACCATTAGAGCCCCTAGTATTGCCCAAAACCATGTGCAAGTGAGATTAAAGGTGGGTAACAGCTGGATCAAGCTGGAAAACACTTTCTGCTGATCTGGGTGTGCTTTACGGACCGTATGAGGTCCCTTACGGTCCGTAAGGACCGTGCAGACCAGCCATTTTTGCATTTTGACAGTTTTAGTCCCTGTGCGCGTATAGTCGTGTTTTGGCACTTCTAACACCTGTCAAACCCATTTTTAAGCTCCAAAAGGATGTTAAAGCATAGAGAACATGAAACATGCTCAGAAATATGTCGGATGTCAGTTCGTTTGGCCGTACGGTTGCGTTGTTCGGTTAATTACGACGGAAGTCGTAACGGACGCAAAAACGGTCCAAATTGCGCTACGAATGGATTTTTTACAAGCCAATCACTAAAACATAATATTTTAGTGATTACATAAATTTTTTGGATGTCCGGATGTATTCAGAATGTAAGTTATGCGCGAAAATGCAAACTTGGGCACTTTTTGACGCTTTTAGTCCCTGAATGACCCAAAAGTTTATTTTAGCACACCGAACCCCTCAAAGCTTATTTCTAAGTTATGCAAAGGTTATTTAAGGTATGTTAAGCATATGTTGATCTTCCGGAGTATTTTTCGCGTTTAAACTGATTACGTTTACGCACCAGTTTGCGTATAACTCTCCAGAAAGCGATTTAAAGCTTGAAATCGAACAAGAATTGATATGTGCAAAAGATACACATATTTATACAAATCCCAAGTATGAAATACAATATTTCATTTGTTTGGTATTTTTTTGATGGTCACAGTGACACAGGTGTCACAGGAAGGCCCATGGATTTTATTAAGGAAGTAAAATGGACTTTCTAAAATTATATGGATGTTTTCAAATAAACACCTAATCAGAAAGTTTTCCTTGGAACAAAATTGTTTGTAAGTGAATATGTGAACTCACCTTCCTTTGTGTTGACACTTAATTTTAACGTGTTCTACAGGTACTTGAGTTCGGCTTCGGGAATTATGGCGTATTTTATGGTTGTTGATGCATGTTTGGTTTGATAATGTTTTGGACAAACTTTTAAAAACTATTTGGGACCAATGTAATAAGATCCATAAGGATCAAAACAAATTAACTATGGTGTGATTGTGACGGACTTTAAGACATTTTGTTTTAAAAATCTATGTTTTAAATTAAGTGGAAATGTCCAACATTACGATGCATCGTTCAGCAAGATACAAATGGGCACCAGCTTCCGTCACCACTACGTTTTATATTCCGCTGCGACGTTTTTGGGGTGTGACAGAAGTTGGTATCAGAGCCAATGGTTGTTAGCGAACTAGATGTTTTCAGAGGAAAACACTAGACTTCAACCGAAGAATTTTGAGATGTAAAGTCCAAAATTCTCGAAGCCAAGAATTTTAAATAAACGTGGAAGTTTTATTATGTATGAAAACCCTTATGTGTTTATGTGCATACGTGATTTTCTGTTTATTTGAGCCTTATGTGTTACTATTCATATTGATCACACACTTACTTTATACGGTTACGATATGTCACGTCTCGGCCTATAAAGCCATTAGTAGTCCTGCTCACTGATATTGTCGAGCCTACACTTGAGATTGTTTTGCCCGTCGTTACAGAATCGTTTATTCTGCTACTCAAGTCACGTGTTTTACTACACCTCTTTTAGTCTACACTCGTCGTAGGAAGAGGACTCGACCCATTAGAGAGATCACATCGACTTCGAGAGTTGAGACAACGTCCACTTTGAAGAGGCAGAAAGGGGTATGGGTCAATCGCTCTCGCTGTGATCGTTAGTTCGCCACATTACGCGGAGGCATGGAGACGATGAAGGACTTAGAAGGAGAGATGGACTGTTATGATGAGCTAGAAGAGCTTGTTAGGAAGATGTTGGACTTCCTGGGTTTGAAGCGTTATTTTTTTGGGTAAAGGGTTACCCCGGTGATTCTATTAAAACAAACCGCAAATAAGTACAAGTAGTGAGGATGTGTTCCACACTAATTCATATACAGGACATGCCCCATATATGTCATCCAAACAAAATCAAAGCATCTAAGCCACCCCATAACCTAGCCTACTATACATCAGCAGACACAACAAACAAAACAAAAAATACGCCCTCATCCGCCATCATCAAAAATGAAATTGCCACAAACCGGCAACCCCTTCACACGAACCAAAAAGCGTCTATCCATTGAAGAACTTTGTGGAAGTGGTGCCTGCCTTTGCTCTCAAAGATGAAGACTGGGTACCCGAGGTCATAAATTCACTAGTTTCATTATAGACTTCAACGACCTCCTCCTCATCCACGGTTTGAAGCGTTAGATGTTGGTTGTTTTTGTTTTTTGTTTTTTGTTTTGTATGTCTCATTTGATGAACCCTATTTATGGATTGCATGCCAAATTTTCAGATATTTAGAAGGAAATTTCATATAGGCTTGTTGAGGGTGTTGATGTATGTCACACCCCGACCGCGTTAAAATAACAAACCGCGGCGGAAACGTCGGGGAGTGGAGCAACAGAATTATTGTTTCAACAACCATGGTAATTAAAGTTGTGTATTATTAAGATTAAAGTTCGCATTGTCTTGGAATTCAAACAAAAATAACATAAATACTGTCTTTTAAGTCACTAAGGCCCAAGTCGGCCTAAGTGAAGCACAAACATCATCATGCATTAGCACCTGAAACATATGTAAAAAATAGGTACGTCAGCATAAAAATGCCTGTGAGATACATAGATTTTGTTTATGCATGATTCATGACTTGTAGTTAAAAGAAGTGTTTAACAAAAGTGTAGTCATGAACCTTGTAAAATGTTTTCCTTTATAAAATCATATGAAAATCGATGTGAAAATCAAATGATATTAAAAGGCAATGCATGGTTAAATGAATAACCAAGTAAAAGTAAATTTGTATAAAATATGTACTTTGTAAAACAATGTCGTGTTCTTGTATAAAATGTTTCTTGTCTTGTCAAGTGGTTTAGATAACGCAACAATGTATAATACAATAAAAACACTTATATATAGGAAGTACCAGCGGCGTATCCACCATGCTTTTATCATATAACACATAGCCCCGTTACATAAGTCACTTATCAATAACCAATCAAAATGTCTTGTTCAATGTCAAAATGTTTATGTGTAAACCATGTTCAATGTCATGTGAGAAATGTATCATGTATAACCAAATGTCATGCATAGTAAGTAGAAAGTATCTACTCAAACTATGTGATAATGTCAATGCGAAAACAAATGTCATGTATGGTGAATAACAAGTAATTACTCAACCCCATAGGAAAATGTACAAAACAAGGTTTTTGAATAAACCTAAGTTTAAATCAAATGTTATGTTTTGCAGAAAACAATGCTTTATGATTACAAACATTTATGCAGTAATGTTAATCGCATACATTCAAGCCTTGCGACTGTGGCGACAAACCCTTAAACAAATTAAAGGTTTATCTAAATTATGTATATCGGATTCTGACATTCCCAACTTCCAAACAAACCTAGGAAGTCGGAAACAAGATTTGTCAAGTCCTATGGTACCATTACATACTACCGAGCGGCGTGATCAATGTTAATGAATATATTATTGTCCCGATTAAACATACCAATTGTCATAACCAATGTTATGTACTAAGTAGGCTAAGTAAACATACCTAGTAGAAATGTTCATGTAAAACAATTGTGCTAGCATGCTCAGTAAACATACATAGCAGAAATATCATGTAAAATAATGTGTCCATATGCCAAGTAAACATATGCAACGAATGTCTAAGAAATCAATGTGCTAGCATGCTTAACATACATAGCAAAACACAGTTAAAATCATGTACTATATGTGTACTAGGTGAAACTAGCATGTTTATGTCATAAAAGCATGAAAAGCACGAAAGTAACACGTATGCACATGTGTATCACCCCAAAGTATTTGAAAGCGGTAAAAGAGAGGAACTATGTACTCACTTGGGATTGCTTATTAGTCTTGAGAATAAGACCAATTTAAGCTCCAAGGATCACGTAATCAACAAGGCACCTAATATGGGTAACTATGTTAATAATCGGATCCTAATTCGGGAGATAGGATAGAATGATGTTCTATAAATCAAATGAGTATTTGAACTCAAATGGTATGATTTAATAGAGCTATCATTCTGATTTGAAAGTTTACCTAAGTGCTTTTGACCCGTTTCGACCCATTATGGTAGTATAAGCCACTATAATGCGTCGTTTGCGTAAAACTAAGGTCGGATGGTTAACTATGTGCTATGACAAGTCTTACATGCCCAATTATGCCTAAACATGTTACTAAATCAGATTATATGTCAAAAAGCTATGGGCATATAAGCTAATTAACAAATAACTAACCAATCCTATGTGATCATAAGGTATAACCTCAGAGGTTATTCTCTATGCAACTATGATCACTAATCATGCTTGGTCGGATCCTAATGATTGACCAAACGGGCCGGGTACGAAAGACTAAGCGGTTGTTTAGACCGCTTAACTTACGACCCTAAACAAGCACTAAACTAATAGTGACGAGTTAAACATGTCAAAAACATGTTTAACTAACTTAGAAAACTGATTTGGTATCAAAACAAAGTGTTTTGATACCTAAAAGTAGTTCCGTTGAAAAATGCGTGCTAAAACGCATTTTGACCAAAACTTTTACTCGTCACTATACCTAGTTAACGTGGTAATCAGTAGGTATAATCGCTAAGGATTATAACCATCGTGATTACAATCAAGTTGCAAAGTTCAAACGAACTTTGCGTTGACCATTGACTGGTCAAAGCTGAAAGTCAAACACTGTTTGACTTTTACGCTAGGAAAGCGATAAAAGAACGAAGGAAGCTTACAAAGGGTCCTTGCTAGGGAGAACTTGATCTTAAAATCTCAGGTATGAAGTATAACAACTTCAACTTAGAGAAATCAGATCAAGGGTGAATGAATGAGAGAATGGCATGGCTATTTATAGTTGTGAACTCACAAGATCATTCCACTTGTTTATGTGGCCAAGAAGCAATAAATCTCAGCCATCCAAGTGTTATGAGCAGAATAAAAGCCTTGGAGAGGTATTACTTGCTTAACACACAATAAAAATGGCATAAACAGTCCCTGAAGTATCAACAGTTTGCAAAAATTGATTTTTTGGAACTGGGCACTTTTACGCGTCCCGCGTAAGCTGAGGGACAGGCCTACGCGGCCCGCCTAGTCCCTGTAGATCAGCAACAGTTTCAGCATATTACAGTTCAGGTCCCTGCATTTGTTTAAGCCCATTTCAAGCACTTTTAACACCCGTTAATCCATTTTCAAGGCCCTACAAGGTGGTCAAAGTATAGACGACTCAAAATGTGCTCGGAAAACTTTCGGATGTCGGTTCGTTTCGTCGTACGGTCGCGTTATTCGTCTAATTACGACGAAACTAGAACGGACGCGAAAACGATCCAAATTACGCGACGAATGGTATTTTTGCATGTCGATCACTAAAATAAAAATATTTTAGTGTGTACGAAAATTTTGGATGTCCAGATGTGGTCAGAACGTAAGATATGCGCGAAAATGCAAACTTACGCCGTTTTTGACACTTTTAGTCCCTGTAAGATCAAATAAGCATATTTTCGCACACCGAACCTATCAAAGCTTATTTTTAAGAAATGTTTAGGTTATTTATGGTATGTTTAGCTTATGATCAAGTTCTGGACTGTACGTTGCCTTACGAAACGGCAGACTTTTGCAAGTTGACGCAAATAGTCCCTGCGAGCGAATAAACTTGTTTTTGCCATACCAAACCCTTTAAAACTTATTTCTAAGTTATGTAAAGGTTATTTTAGGTATGTTAAGCTTATGTTGCTGTTCTGGAGTGTTTGTCGCGTTAAACTGATTACGTTTACGCATCAGTTTGCCTATAACTTTCCAGAAAGCGATATAGAGTTCAAAATCAATCAAAAATCAAAACGTGCAAAATGTCAAACATAAATAACAAACATTCGGATCAAAACACTGTTTTATTAATATTGGATTGTTCAAAGATTGTACAATGATTACACAAGCACAGATGTCGCAGTCTCCCCTACTTTAGGAAATTTCGTTCCGAAATTTATTTAGAGGAAACTTGTGAGAATAGGTGTGGATTTTTCGCTTTCATCTGATCTTCACATTCCCAAGTAAATTCTGGGCAACGTTTAGATTCCCAGCGAACTTTGACAATAGGTATGCGCTTGTGTTTGAGCTTTTTGACTTCACGGTCCATGATTTCCACATGTTTCTCAACAAAATGCATCGTGTCATCAACACGAATTTCATCAAGTGGTATGTGGAGGTTCTCATCAGCTAAACACTTTTTGAGATTGGACACGGGGAATGTTGGATGAACATTTCCAAGTTCAGGAGGTAGCTCTAGTCTGTAGGCTACTTTTCCGATTCTTTCAACGATCTTGAATGGTCCAACATAGCGTGGTGAAAGTTTTCCTTTTCTTCCGAAATCTAATCACACCTTTCCAAGGGGATACCTTGAGTAGGACGTGATCACCGACTTGAAATTCCAAGTGCTTACGTCGTCGATCCGCGTAACTCTTTTGACGGCTTCTAGCTGTCTGAAGGTTATCACGAATCTTCCTGACCTTATCTGTAGTCTCTAGAATGAGTTCAGGTCCAGTAAGCTGAGCTTCACCTATCTCATTCCAGCAGACCGGTGAACGACATTTTCGACCGTATAAAGCTTCGAAAGGAGCCATGTTGATGCTAGAGTGATAACTATCGTTGTAGGAGAATTCGATCAACAGTAGATGCGAATCCCAACTACCACCAAAAACAATCACACATGCTCTAAGCATATCCTCCAGTGTCTGGATTGTTCTCTCAGATTGACCATCCTTTTGCGGATGATATGTTGTGCTCAAATTAAGTCGGGTACCCATGGCAGATTGCATGGTTCTCCAGAAGCGAGACGAGATACAATCTCATCAATGTATATCCTGGCAAGCTTGTCAGCAGATAGATCCTCACGGATCGGCAAGAAATGTGCTGACTTTGTAAGACGATCAACAACTACCCAAATGGCGTCATGACCTCTTTTAGTACGCGGCAGCTTGGTAATGAGATCCATTGCAATGTTTTCCCATTTCCAAACCGGTATCTCTGGCTGCTCCAATAATCCAGAGGGATGTTGATGTTCTGCCTTAACCTTAAGACAAGTAAGGCATTTGGAAACATATAAGGCAATGTCTATCTTCATACCCGGCCACCAATACTGGGTTCGAAGATCCTTATACATTTTATCTGCACCAGGATGAACAGAATAACGAGACTTATGAGCTTCATCCATTAGCAAGGTGCGAAGATTGTTTATACTTGGGACCCACAAATGGCCCATGAAATAGAATATGCCAAAGTCTTTCAGTTCAAGCTCAAGCTTAATGTGACACGGTAATTCTTTACCCATCAAGTCTTGTGTAACACAAGTATGTTGAGCCTGAGAAATGCGGGTTTGAATATCAGATCTAACCTGAACACAGTGAAGCTTGACACGTTCCTTACGACTCAATGCGTCAGCCACGACATTCGCCTTACCAGGATGGTAGCGAATTTCGCAGTCGTAGTCGTTTAGAAGCTCAACCCAACGTCGTTGCCTCATGTTAAGTTCTTTCTGATTGAAGATATGCTGGAGACTCTTGTGGTCAGTAAACACTACACACTTTGTACCGTAAAGGTAGTGTCTCCAGATTTTGAGAGCAAATACTATAGCGCCCAACTCAAGATCATGAGTCGTGTAGTTTTTCTCGTGTATCTTCAGCTGCCTTGATGCATAAGCTCTGACTTTGTTTCTTTGCATAAGAACGCAGCCAAGGCCTAAATTAGATGCATCACAGTATACGACAAAATCGTCATTGCCCTCAGGTAAAGATAAAATAGGTGCATCACAGAGCTTCAGTTTCAAGGTCTGGAAAGCTTCTTCCTGTTTAGATCCCCACTCAAAAGGTTTATTCTTCTAAGTTAAAGAAGTGAGAGGAACCGCAATCTTGGAGAAGTTTTCAATGAAACGACGGTAATAACCCGCAAGACCAAGAAATGAACGAACCTCGGTAGGAGTAGTAGGAGTATCCCAATCCTTAATCGCACTGATTTTGGCGGGATCTACACGTATACCTTGTTCGTTGACGATGTGTCCCAAAAATTGAACTTCCTTAAGCCAAAATTCGCACTTGGAGAATTTGGCGAAAAGCTGCTCTTTCTTTAGGAGCTCCATTATAAGACGGAGATGTTGTTCATGATCAGCTCGTGTCTTAGAATAGATCAGAATGTCATCAATGAAAATGATGATGAACTTGTCCAAATAAGGCTTACAAACCCTATTCATCAAGTCCATGAAAACAGCAGGAGCATTTGTTAAACCAAAAGGCATAACTATAAACTCATAATGGCCATATCTGGTACGAAAGGCTGTCTTGGGAATATCTTCTTCGACCACTCGAAGTTGATGATACCCAGAATGTAGATCAATCTTTGAAAAGCAAGTAGCACCCTGTAGCTGATCAAAGAGATCATCAATGCGAGGTAGGGGATATCGATTCTTGATGGTAAGCTTGTTAAGCTCACGGTAATCGATACACATCCTGAAAGACCCATCTTTCTTTTTCACAAATAGGACAGGAGCGCCCCAAGGTGAAAAGCTCGGACGGATGAATCCTTTGTCAGAAAGCTCCAAGAGTTGCTTAGACAACTCTTGCATCTCAGACGATGCAAGACGGTAAGGTGACTTAGCAATAGGATTTGCACCAGGTACGAGTCGATACAAAACTCAACTTGGCGCACAGGGGGTAAACCAGGTAATTCTTCAGGAAATACCTTAGGATAATCCCAAACAAAAGGAATATCTTGGATAGTCTAACCCTTGCCTTTCTCCTCTACGACATGTGCCAAGAAAGCAACATATTTCTTTCGTAGGTATTTGCGGGCTTGGGTACAAGACATGAGTTTAAGACCACTAACAGGTTTCTCCCCACGAACTTCTAAGATCTCACCAGTCGAAAGGGGAATATGGACAATCTTCTCAAAACATACCACCTCAGCATGGTACTTGGATAACCAATCCATTCCTACTATTACATCGAAGCTCCCGAGTTGCATCGGTGTGAGGTCAATAGGGAAAAGATGGTTATTAAGATTCAAATGGCAATTTCGAAGAACGGAGTCGAGTACAACTGGTTCACCACTAGCTACTTCTAATGTCAAGTGCTTTCCTAGTTTTGTTCTAGTCATCGAAAGCAAAGGCTCAAATGCTAAGGACACAAAACTCTTATCGGCACCTGAATCAAATAGAACAGAAGCAGGATGGTTGTTAACAAGGAACATACCGTTCACCACTTCGTTATCTGCACGCGCCTCATTTGCATTCAGATTGAAAGCTCTACCACGAGCCGGTGCTTGATTCGCATTTGCCAACCTCGGGCAGTTGTTCCTATAGTGGGTCAGATCCCCACAATTGAAACATGAACCAGGCGGATAGTGAGGTCATGCAGGATTCTGGGCAGGGTTTTGTGCTGCTTGGTTTTGAGCTGGCTGATTTTGGTTAGGAGCAAAACGGCAGGTATTCGCAAGATGACCAGACTTGCCACAATTTGCGCAGATGCGACATTGCACCTGTGGCTGGTGGTGGCTGTTACACTTGTTGCACAGAGATGCATTCCCAGCATACTGCCTCTTGGCATCAGGTAATGCAGGCTGATTCTGAGCTGCCTGATTAGTCTGAGTAGTAACAGCGAAGTTCTTGGAAGCCTTACGCTTCCTAGATTTCTTTGAAGACTCAGCAGCCTTCTTACCCTTCTGCTCCTTGGTGCTATCAGACTGTTTCTGCTTCTTGTCACCCTTTCTGTGGAGTTTAGCCTTTTTGACTTGCGAGTCAGACAGGGTTGCAGCTAGCTCAATGGCCTGTCGGACGGTAGTAGGGTTGCTGCCA
The DNA here is from genome assembly GCA_030545235.1 of Helianthus tuberosus. NCBI lineage: Eukaryota > Viridiplantae > Streptophyta > Magnoliopsida > Asterales > Asteraceae > Helianthus > Helianthus tuberosus. Next base: position 41,954,580 of record CM060426.1, on the reverse strand, counting down.
GTGACAATATCCTGAACAGGATCTGGCAAACCATCTATGTATTTCTCAATAGCCTTATCCAAAGGCGTGACCATAGTAGGACATAGCAAGCTTAACTCCTCGTATCTGTCTGTGTAAGCCTGGTGTTCACCACTGTCTTGCTTCAGATCATGGAACTCATTTTCAAGTGCCCTCTGCTCGTGTCGGGGGCAGAACTCTCTCATCATAAGAGCTCCAAGTTCCTCCCAAGTCTGACCTAAAGCAACATCAGCACCTCTATCTCTCATTACCCCATTCCACCAGGTAAGAGCCCTCTTTTGGAATACACTCGAAGCAAACTCAACCTTACGATTGTTAGGACACTGAACATGGTGAAAGGTTCTCTCAAGACTCTCAAACCACTGTAGGAGCCCAGTTGCTCCTTCAGAACCACTAAACTTGAGCAGTTTAGCCGAGTTAAAACTTTTAAAGTTGCACGGAGCAGGTGCATTAACATTGTTATTGTTGGCTTGGTTTATTTGAGTGATGAGATTGGTAGCATAGCAGCCATCTGCTGTGCTATAATAGCTGCCAGTTCGGCATTAGGTTGTTGAACGTTACGTCGAGGAGGCATTCTAAAAGAGGAAACATGAGAGAAAACAAGTGATATGATGTGATGAAAAATGAGATGTCATAAATATCAACAAAATGAAAGGATGGTGGTCATTTGTTCATTACCTCGTAACAAACAGGCGACACACAGTGACAAATCAAAGTAAATGGGTCATAATAATGTATCACCGAAGACATGCTCGACTATAAGTGAACACTCACCCCAAGAGTTCCCAGGTAAGAGTGACTGGTCCGATACTGCGGATTTGTACAACACTCTAGCCTTAGACAGAAAACTCAGGGTACAGGCATTCACCCTTCCAGTTTGCACATGTTCACATTATTTAGACCCAACTTTGACGAGATTTTGAAAATTTAGAAGGCACAAAGCCAAAAAGAAATCATCTAAGGATAGATGATTGATTTCAAAAACATTTTGGGAATTTGTGTTCATGTTTTGGAAATCACCTAAGGATAGGTGACGTGTATTGTTTTAAGATCTAAACACAAGAAAACTTGTGTTAGGGTCCTAGAAAGTTATAGTCTAGGTCAAAGCATTACTAATAACCTAATTCCCTATAACCATTGGCTCTGATACCAACTCTTCTGTCACACCTCGACCGCGTTAAAACAACAAACCGTGGCGGAAACGTCGGGGAGTGGAGCGACAGAATTATTGTTTCAACAACCATGGTAATTAAAGTTATGTATTATTAAGATTAAAGTTCGCATTGTCTTGGAATTCAAACAAAAATAATATAAATACTGTCTTTTAAGTCACTAAGGCCCAAGTCCGCCTAAGTGAAGCACAAACATCATCATGCATTAGCACCTGAAACACATGTAAAAAATAGGTACGTCAGCATAAAAATGCCTGTGAGATACATAGATTTTGTTTATGCATGATTCATGACTTGTAGTTAAAAGAAGTGTTTAACAAAAGTGTAGTCATGAACCTTGTAAAATGTTTTCCTTTATAAAATCATATGAAAATCGATGTGAAAATCAAATGATAATAAAAGGCAATGCATAGTTAAATGAATAACAAGGTAAAAGTGAATTTGTATAAAATATGTACTTTGTAAAACAATGTCGTGTTCTTGTATAAAATGTTTCATGTCTTGTCAAGTGGTTTAGATAACACAACAATGTATAATACAATAAAAGCACTTATATATAGGAAGGACCAGTGGCGTATCCACCATGCTTTTATCATATAACACATAGCCCCGTTACATAAGTCACTTATCAATAACCAATCAAAATGTCTTGTTCAATGTCAAAATGCTTATGTGTAAACCATGTTCAATGTCATGTGAGAAATGTATCATGTATAACCAAATGTCATGCATAGCAAGTAGAAAGTATCTACTCAAACTATGTGATAATGTCAATGTGAAAACAAATGTCATGTATGGTGAATAAAAAGTAATTACTCAACCCCATTGGAAAATGTACAAAACAAGGTTTTTGAATAAACCTAAGTTTAAATCAAATGTTATGTTTTGCAGAAAACAATGCTTTATGATTACAAACATTTATGCAGTAATGTTAATCGCATACATTCAAGCCTTGCGACTGTGGCGACAAACCCTTAAACAAATTAAAGGTTTATCTAAATTATGTATATCAGATTCTGTCATTCCCAACTTCCAAGCAAACCTAGGAAGTCAGAAACGAGATTTGTCAAGTCCTATGGTACCATTACATACTACCGAGCGGCGTGATCAATGTTAATGAATGTATTATTGTCCCGATTAAACATACCAAATGTCATAACCAATGTAGCATGTGAAAACCATGTACTGAGTAGGCTAAGTAAACATACATAGTAGAAATGTTCATGTAAAACAATTGTGCTAGCATGCTCAGTAAACATACATAGCAGAAATATCATGTAAAACAATGTGTCCATATGCTAAGTAAACATATGCAACGAATGTCTAAGAAATCAATGTGCTAGCATGCTTAACATACATAGCAAAACATAGTTAAAATCATGTACTATATGTGTACTAGGTGAAACTAGCATCTTTATGTCATAAAAGTATGAAAAGCACGAAAGTAACACGTATGCACATGTGTATCACCCCAAAGTATTTGAAAGCGGTAAAAGAGGGGAACTATGTACTCACTTGGGATTGCTTATTAGTCTTGAGAATAAGACCAATTTAAGCTCCAAGGTTCACGGAATCAACAAGGCACCTAAGATGGGTAACTATGTTAATAATCAGATCCTAATTCGGGAGATAGGATAGAATGATGTTCTATAAATCAAATGAGTATTTGAACTCATATGGTATGATTTAATAGAGCTATCATTCTGATTTGAAAGTCTACCTAAGTGCTTTTGACCCGTTTCGACCCATTATGGTAGTATAAGCCAATATAATGCGTCGTTTGAGTAAAACTAAGGTCGGATGGTTAACTATGTGCTATGACAAGTCTTACATGCCCAATTATGCCTAAACATGTTACTAAATCAGATTATATGTCAAAAAGTTGATCACATAGGCAAAATACGGATTTATGCTTAAAAAGTAATTTTGGTCTTTTTTTTTGGGTAAAGGGTTACCCCGGTGAATTTTATATCAAACCAAATAAACCAAGTGAGAAGCAAAACAAACTCCTCAGTTCTCCTGAATGACATGCCATACAGGAGTCAACACAAAAAGTAACACTAGAAAAACACCAATAAAACTAAGCGACATCAGACGCATATACACTCATAATATAAGCTGTCGTCAACCACAGTCATCATCCGCCACCATCAATCCACGGGGGAGCATCCATTGCTGTAACACTTGAGCCGTATGAAAGGATATCTTGAATCGCATCGTATGGAGCTTCATTCGAACTGTACCAAGAATCACCTCCACTAACTGCTCTGCACTCCTTTTCTTATTCGAAAATAGACGACGATTCCTTTCGTTCCACACAAAATATGCCGAGGCACCTACCACCAACTTAGCAATAATATGGCTAGCAGATGTTGAGTTCACGTTACCCATTAAGAATTCCATAATATCATTCCAGTTATTCTGAATCAACGTCATACCAGCTAAGCCTTTAACGCCCATCCAAACCTGAGCCGCATAACCACACTCAAAGAAAAGATGGTTGTGGGAATCCATACCAGAAGTACATAGCGAGCAGCACATCAGATTATAGTTTGCATTACCTGAATATTGCCAGCTACTCATGATATCCTGAGTCTTTAATTTTCTATTGATAATCAACCACATAATAAAAGAATGTTTTGGTATTGCTTGCGGAAACCATACCACACCCCCCATTGAACTTCATTATCATGTATCCGAATGTCATCCCAAACCGAAGAGGTATTAAAATCCAGCTGCATCCCTCGCCTTGTTCTCCATATTATGGTGTCTTTATGAGTTGGATCACAAACAAAATCATAAACATTCTGAAGCTCAGGGAACCGATTGAACCAATCCAATGGCCATCTCCACTCCCCATTCACGAAAGTCTCCGCTAACTTAGATTTTAGATTAAAACCCGCATTAGCTATCAAACGAGGTGTAACAAGAGAGATAATCGGACAAACTTCATGCCATTTATCATACCAAACATTCGTGTCCATTCCATCACCAACCTTGGTCCATATATAATTGCGAACACTCGCTCTTAATTGCAGTATTTTCCTCCAGCTCCAAGTACTATTATTCGTAATCGATAACTCCCAAAAACTTTTTTCACGAATACGGTAGGAGTGAATCCACTTTACCCATAACGACTGACGGTTAGTTAACAAGCTCCAAATATGGGAAACCATTAAAGCGTTATTCATGTCATGTATCCGACGTATACCAAGGCCTCCTTCACATCTCGGCAAACAAACCTTCTCCCATCTTACTTTCGCTTTTCCTTTAATCTTATTCCCTTTCGACCACAAGAAGCAACGCATCCCGTCTTCGAGCTCACGTATAATGCGCTTGGGTAAGATGAAGACCGATGCCCAATATATATGAATAGATGCCAAAACTGAACGGATTAATTGCAACCTTCCTGCAAATGACAAACTTCTTGTTTTCCAGTCTGTTATCCGTGCCTCCATGCTCTCCACAAGTCTTTTGCAATCTTTATATTTCAGCCTAGTAGAAATGAGAGGAACACCCAAGTATCTAACTGGAAGCGCTCCTTCTTCAAACGGCATGATACTCAAAATTCTCGCTTTCGCCTGATCCGTTACATTGCCAAAGAAAACAGTACTTTTTGTCATACTTGGAACAAGACCCGATAAAGACTTAAACTCATTAATCGCCGCCATTATGACTCCAGCCGATTTGTAGTCTCCTCTCGCAAAGATAAATAAATCATCCGCAAAACACAAGTTGATTATTCTTTGCTTCTCACACTTGTTATGGAATCTAAAATCATTCGATTTCATAACATGTTGGTTCAAAATTAGGGTAAGGACTTCCATCACCATTGTAAATAGATACGGAGACATAGGGTCACCTTGCCGAAGCCCTCGCTTCCCTTTAAAATACCCAAATAGATTCCCGTTAATAGCCAACGAAAACGAAGTAGAAGCCACACACGCCATGATCCACTTTACCATCTTCGTATGGAACCCAAATCCTTTCAATATCCCTTCCAAAAAAGACCATTCAACCGTATCATAAGCCTTTTGAATATCAATCTTAAACGCACATCTAGGAGGACCCACGTTACGATGATAATTATGCATAAGTTCTTGCGTTAAAAGTATATTATCCGAAATTCGTCTCCCCGGCACAAACGCAGACTGATTAATACTTACAATATCCGCCAAACCATCTTTCATCCGATCACTAATAATCTTGCTAATGCACTTGTATAACGTGTTGCAACACGAGATAGGTCTATAATCCGTAATCGAAGAAGGAGTTGGAACTTTAGGAATTAACGACACAACTGTATGATTAATCTGCTGTAATAATTTCCCATTTTGGAAAAAATATTTCACCGCTTTACACACATCATTCCCAACCACATTCCAAGCCCGTTTAAAGAAAACCGACGTATAACCATCCGGGCCCGGAGCCTTATTCCCTGCAATAAAAAAATAGCTTTTTTGATCTCGTCATCCGTCACCTCTCGAACCATAAAGGCCGCCTTTTCGTCCATTAACTTTTTTTGAAACAAGTCTTGATTAGGCTGCACCATAACATTTGTTGATGATCCAAAGAATTTCGAGTAATAATCAACCATAACCTGCGGCACCATATCTCCCTCTACCATGTTACCATTCGGTTCCATAATAGAAGAGATCCTACTTTGATGATTCTTCGCTTTTACTATATTATGGAAATACTTAGTATTCGAGTCTCCTAACTCTAACCAATCGACTTTAGATTTCTGCTGAAGAAACAATGCTTCATCTCGGACCGCACCCTTGTAAACTTCCAGAAGATGTGAAATTTTATTTATAACATCGCTATTCGACGGATCATCATCAACCGCACATTGGCACTCATCCAGCTCCTTCCTCGCATGTTTTACCTTCTCATGTAGGTTCCCTTGTTGATGCATGAGTTTCCTTAACGGAGTCTTTAATAACTTCAGCTTCTTAACAACCTGAAACATATCACACCTTGAATTTCCATACCCCAAATACGTTGAACTTCCTCCATAAAACCTTGTTTATCCGCAATCAAGTTAACAAACTTAAACGGTCGTGGCTTATCCCTTACAATGCTTGGCAAAACCAGGGTACATGGAGAGTGATCCGATACTCTATACGGGTGGAAACGAGCCGCAGCCGCTTGGAACAAATCAACAAATTTGATATTACCCAGCACACGATCTAATTTCTTGAACACCGCTCGAGGTTTCTGCTGTTTATTTGTCCAGGTATAGTGTAATCCTGAACTATTAACATCCGACACTTCAATGGTATTCACACAATCCTTGAAGTCAACCATCCCTACGTTACTTGTTGATGAACCCGATAATGTATCATCAAGGAATAACGTGCAGTTAAAGTTGCCCATGACAACCCACGGCTTATCTCGCATGAAAGAATGGTGCATACATAGATTACCCCACAACTCTCTTCTATTATGATAACTATTTTCAGCATACACGAATGAACAAAAGACAGTTTTTTTATCAACTTTAAACACAATCTGTGTGTGGATAACTTGGTCCGTTTGTGCTAGAATCATAATGTCAACAGCATTCATATCCCACCCCAGCATAATACGGGTACCCTTACTACAATATACAGCATTAGAAGCCCACTCCCAAGAAGAAGAAACTTTCTTACAAATTGTCTCTACATTATTAGCATTAACATGTGTTTCCAAAAGCGCACAAACCTGAAGATGATGCTCCCTCATCAGCTGCTGAACCTCTTTCTGTTTAAAGGGGTGGTTCAAACCCCTTATGTTCCATGCAGCTATACTACCCATTAATACTTTCTTGACCGGGTGTGCTTGCACCCTCAGGTTTTTTCCCATCTGCTTTCTGATCCATATACTTAGGAATTTCTGATAACAAATCATCTATCTGAACATCATCGGCTATAACCTCATCAGTATTACTCGCTCCTCCTTTTTTGCTCCTCACCGATTGTACTTCAGATTTCCCAGACAGGTTTTGCATTGTATTATCCATTCCCTCTTCTTGTAGCACATCAAATGGGTTAGAAGTCCTAACCGTGGATGTAGAAGCATTATCTCCATTCGATTTATTTTTACTTATTGGCCGATAAACCATCTTTGGTTTTTGATTTTTTATCTGAATCCCTTGCTAGGTACCTTTCTTACTTTTTCCTTTGAGTTCCTTAAAACCATCAGCATCTTTGATTGATCCACCCATCTCAGCTACTTTCGGTTTCTTTGGACATTCCTTATCATCATGTCCAAAGACACAACAAGTACTACACCTTAACGGCTCCCAATCATATTCTACTTTCACATCAACTTTTGAATAGCCATTACCTTCCAATGATGGGACCGCAATCTTGACACTTTTTTTCAATTCAGCACCAGCATTAACTTCGATAAGAGCTCTTGCAAAGCTACTTCTACCCCATGATTCCGCACACATAGCCGCTGTATACAAATCTAGCATCTTGGGCACTCCTACCTTTGACGCTAGTAAACTCAGTCCATCCTCCGTGAATGCTTGCAGCGGCACATCAATCATTTTCACCCATACAGGTATAGCCGTGATATCTTCCTTAGCCAACATAACTGAAGGAGACCATACATTCAGAATTATTGGTACATTACGAATCATCCACAGCCCATCTTCTAACAGTTGCTCCAAACCTTGTTTAGTTTTAAATTTAAAGAAGAAAAAACCCTTCGCATTCATCATTATTTTGATTAAACCATATTTCGCCCATTGATTCTTCACAAAGTATTCAACCACAGGAAAGGCAAGACGTTTCCCTAAGAAATACCCATAGAGCGTATTAGCAAACCTCTCATTCACCTGTTTAACCGAAGCTACAGGGATGACAACATCCACATCCTCCATTTTCTCATCTGACTCCATTTGTCTAAAGTTGATTTTTATAGGTTCCTTTTTAGCTTGAACAACACTAGCAAAGGATTGGGATCCCGGCATCTTTAACTCATCCTTTTCATCCTGCGACTTTATATTTCCATCACCATGCAAACTTGTGTTGCTAGGGCCTGATGACTTAGGGTTTGCATGTATATTAGTAGGCTTTGCATGAAACCCCAAGTTAACAGGCGAGGAGATAGCCTCTAAACCATCCAGAACTGAACGATTATTAGTGGAATACATACCTCTTCTTGGCATAAGTGGGTTCCCCTCAATGTTAGTAACACGTAATCCGATGCCACGTACAGGTGCCGTACCCGGTGAAGTATCATAATCCTCATTCCCCATATCCGATATGTTTTTACCTCCTGTCTCATGACTCATATATGGATAGCCGTCATCCTCATCTTGATCACCTCTCTCCATACTCACTTATTCTAACCAACCATGCAAACACCCACTTACGAACCAGAGATCCAAGAACAATCAGACGAAACCCTTATTCCTTATACCCTAGAATCTATCTTAATCCTTAAATGATTAGACAGGTGTTATCAATCTAGCTAAATTAAACTCAGTTAATCGCAATCAACAACACCCATATAATTAATCAGGATTTCGAACGGAATTCCAAGGCGGCGATTATCAGAGAAAACGAATCAAAAACTGGAACCCTAATATTAATCGATCACTATTGCTAACAAGTTCGTTATAGAATTTTGAATAATCAAAACTCTAATCACAGACTGTTATGCAAAGATTACAAAAAAAACTAGGGTTTCATTTTGGTCATTTCCTATGGGCATATAAGCTAATTAACAAATAACTAACCAATCCTATGTGATCATAAGGTATAAACTCAGAGGTTATTCCCTATGCAACTATGATCACTAATCATGCTTGGTCGGATCCTAATGATGGACCAAACGGGCCGGGTTCGAAAGTCTAAGCGGTTGTTTAGACCGCTTAACTTACGACCCTAAACAAGCACTAAACTAATAGTGACGAGTTAAACATGTCAAAACATGCTTAACTAACTTAGAAAACTGATTTGGTATCAAAACAAAGTGTTTTGATACCTAAAAGTAGTTCCGTTGCAAAATGCGTGCTAAAACGTATTTTGACCAAAACTTTGACTCGTCACTATACCTAGTTAACGTGGTAATCATCTAAGTAGTACTAAGATGGCTGTTTTTCTCTCTAAACCTTGGCGATCTTGAAGCTTCTCGTAAACCTTGATTCAACCTTGATTCTTCTTTGTGATCTATTGCATAACAGTCTGTGATTGGAGATTTGATTCCTTCAAAGCTCTATAACGAACTAGTTAGAAACTGTGACCATTTTCGAATTAGGGTTTTATTTCTTTTCTTTTTTCCAATCGCCTCCTTAGTGTTTAGTTTGATTCTCTGATTTATTAATCTTGTTGTTTTTTATTGCGGTTAACTGAGATTAATTTAGCTAGATCGAAAACTCTAGATTAATCGATTAAGGGTTGAAGATTATCACTAGGGTTTTAAAGGTTTAGGGTTCTTGGTAGCTGCATGTTATTGGGGTTTTTGTTTGCTGTGATCGTTGTTTCGTATGCATGGAGAGAAATAGGGATCAAAGTTTGGAGGATCTAGGGTTTCAGTCCTTTACTGAAAAACTGCATGGGGATATCTTTATTACGTCAAAGGGTGCAACGCCGATGAATGTTCAGGAGTCTCGTGATGGTAGGGGCTTGGAGAATTTAGGGTTTCAATCCTTTGCTGATAAGCCTTCATTGTTTAGCAAGCCGATAAACATTGATGGTAAAACTATGGTACCTCGGCGTGGAGTTATTAATGTTATAGATGAATTGGAAAAAGTTACTGTTCCGGTTCCTCTGGTGTCCGCTAATACTGATGTTACGGAAGATCAGATTCATTCATCATCTTCTCCGGTTTCTTATGCTGAAAAACTTCAGTCTAATGTGCACAATAAACGAGAGGTTAACTTTAGACTCATGGAGTCAATGGAGACCCTTGAAGATGCTGATGTCGTGATACCTAGGGAAGTTGTTAAAAAAGTTCAAGAAAGATTTGACAATGTCTTGTATGGTTATTTTCTAGGTAATCGGCTTCCGTTTCCTGTGGTAGAGTATTATGCAAAGAATGTATGGGCTAAGTTTGGGTTCGAGAAGATGATGATGAATTCCAACGGATTCTTTTTCTTTAAATTTGATTCCAAAGAGGGAATGGCTAAAGTGCTTGAAGGGGGGCCTTGGTTAATTCGGAAAATGCCGTTATTCTTGAATATTTGGTCTCCTTCTGTCTGTCTTAAAAAGGAGGGGATCAAATCAGTTCCGGTATGGGTTAAGTTACACAATGTTCCCATTGCGGTATACACGGATGAGGGTTTAAGTTTGTTAGCTTCAAAGATTGGTAAACCGAAGAGATTGGATAGTTATACTGCAGATATGTGTTCGGATAGTTGGGGTATGAGTAGTTTTGCTCGTGCCTTAGTTGAAATCAATGCTGATAATGTTTTGAAAGATCATATTGTAGTGGCTATTCCAAAACTAGACGAAGAAGGGTACATCACTGAGAAAGTGGCTGTGGAATATGAGTGGAGGCCTCAACAATGTTCTATGTGTTGTGTTTTTGGCCATACTGATCAATCATGTGTTAAGAACGTCAATAACAAAGCAAAACAAGTGGTAGTTGATGATGATGGATTCGTTATGGATAAAAGGAAGATGGCTAGGCAGGGTGCAGTTTATAAGAAGCAGAAGACTAAGTTTATCTATAAGCCGAAGCTTTCTAAATCTGGTCCGAGCACCTCTGGAACGAAGAAGGATGATCAAAGAAACATGGGGGAGAGTTCGAATCAAAACCCGGGTGGGGGGGGGGTCACTATTCGGAATTCTTTTGAAGCTTTGGATTCAAATGAGGGTAAAGACATGGAGAATGCCCAGCAACAGCTGAAGTATGCAAACAAAACTGGTGGAAAAAATGGCCAACCTGATGTCAACATAACAGGTGGAAAGCATGTTCAACCTGAGGAGGTTTTGGAAGTGAGACCTACGGAGATGTCAGCATTTATGGAGAAAGATAAGCATAAAAACAATTCTGAGGGGGCAAGCACTCCCGGTTCTACAGGGTTAAATGGATAGTATTATGTCATGGAATATAAGGGGGTTGAACCGCCCCCTGAAACAAAATGAGGTTCGTCATATTGTTGCTGAAAATAAATTAAATGTTTGTGCGTTACTTGAGTCTCATGTGGATGTATCTAATCTTCCTAACATTTGTCAAAAAGTATTTCGGAATTGGAATTGGACATCTAATGGAGGTGTTTGTAGTAGGGGCACAAGAATTATCCTTGGATGGAATCCGGATATGGTAGATGTTATGGTTCTTTCTCAATCGGATCAAGTCATTCACACGCAGATTTTCTATAAACTTGACAGTAAAGTTCTTTTTTGTTCGTTTGTGTATGCGGAAAACAAGTACCAGGACCGTAGAAGTTTATGGGAGAGTATCGGTAATCATAAGAGTTTGTGTCATGATAAACCGTGGGTAGTGATGGGAGACTTCAACTCAACGCTACATTTTGAGGACTCGTTGTATGGCCCGTCTAATCATACAATAAGCATGAATGATTTTAATGAGTGCATCCAGTTCACAGAGTTGTTTGATATTAAAGGTCATGGCCTCCACTATACATGGAACCAAAAACCAAAAGATGGAGTTGGCCTACTTAAGAAGATTGACCGTGTAATGGGTAACATTAAGTTTTTAGATATGGTCCCGGAAGCTTTTGCCATGTATCACCCTTTTCGTGTGTCTGATCATACGCCATGTATCCTGAAAATGAATACTGTTCATGATAATAAGCCGAGGCCGTTTAAATTTCCAAACTTTATAACCAGGAAGCCGGAGTTCAGAAAGTGTGTGGAGCTAGAATGGTCGAAGCCTGTTCACGGTATTCCTATGTTTTCGGTTACCAAAAAACTTAGGAACCTCAAACCTCATCTAAGAAGCATTTTTTACAAGCAAGGCAATCTTCATACAAAGGTTATTGATCTTCGAAAAAAGCTGGATGATATTCAGGTAAAATTGGATGAAAACCCGTTGGATGCTAGCATTCGTCAAGCTGAAACGGTATGCCTTCAAGAGTTTCAGATTGCGGCGTATGATGAAGAGTGTTTTCTCAAACAAAAGTCGAAAGTGGAATGGTTATGTGCTGGTGACTCGAATACAAAGTTCTTTCATAATGCTATTAAAGGTAGGAACGCTAGGAGTAAAATCCATAGTGTTAAGGATTGTGCTGGAAACCGATATGAAGGAAATGGGGTTGCTGATGCTCTAGTCGCGCATTACTCGAATTTTTTAGGAGTTGATGATCAGGTTGATAGCATGAATATGGATGATCTCTTTGTCAATGTTCTTAATCCAAGTGATGCTGATAATATGGTCCGCCAGGTCTCTCGTGAGGAGATTAAAACGGCTATGTTTAATATTGGTGAAAATAAGGCCCCCGGTCCAGATGGCTATACTTCAGCGTTTTTCAAGCAGGCGTGGGATATTGTTGGGAATGAAGTTACGGATGCGGTGTTAGCTTTTTTTGAGAATGGTAAAATTCTTAGACAATTAAATCACACAATTTTGGCATTGATTCCGAAAAAAGAGACGCCTGACTCTGTTCTGGATTATCGTCCTATTTCTTGTTGTAATGTATTATACAAATGCATTAGCAAGATTATCACGGACAGAATTAAGGGAAGCTTGGATGCTCTTGTTAGTATCAACCAGTCTGCGTTTGTGCCTGGTAGGAAAATCTCGGATAATATCCTCCTCACTCAAGAGCTGATGCATAACTATCATCTAAATCGTGGTGCAGCTAGATGTGCTTTTAAAATAGATATTCAGAAGGCCTATGACACGGTGAATTGGGCTTTCCTGAGATCCATCCTTGTTCGTTTTGGATTCCATCAAAAAATGATTGATTGGATTATGACTTGTGTATCGACGGCTTCTTACTCTATTTCTGTTAATGGTCACCTTCATGGTTACTTTCCCGGTAAGAGGGGCTTGCATCAGGGGGACCCGATGTCGCCGTATCTTTTCACGCTTATTATGGAGATACTCTCCTTATTGCTTCAACAGGTGGCGGCCCCAAATTCGTCGTTTAAATTTCATCATCAATGTGCCAAGCAGAGAATTATTAATGTGTCGTTTGCGGATGATCTCTTCATTTTCGTGCATGCGGACACGGGTTCGGTTAAAAAAGTTAAAGAGGCATTGGAAACCTTCACTAGAATGTCTGGTCTAGTTCCAAGTCCTTCTAAGAGCACGGCTTATTTTTCTAATGTCCACAACTCGGTGACGCGGGAAATTCTTTCTTTGATGCAGCTTCAAGAGGGTAGTGTCCCGGTTAGATATCTTGGAGTTCCTTTAATCTCCACTAGGCTCATTTTTAAAGACTGCAAAATTTTGATTGAGCGAATGGAGAGCAAAATAAATAACTGGATGACTAAATCATTATCATTCGCGGGTCGTCTTTAGCTTATTAATTCGGTCCTGTCTTCTATGCACATTTATTGGGCTTCTGTGTTCATCCTTCCTGCTAGGGTAACAACTGAGCTCGAGAAAAGGATGCGGATGTTCCTTTGGGGTACCGGTTTAAGTGGTAGGGTTCGTGCTAAAGTAGCATGGACTGACGTTTGCTTACCTAAATCCGAAGGGGGATTGGGGATTAGGAGTGTGATGGAAGTAAATAAAGCTCTAATGGCGAATCATATCTGGAGTATCATCTCTAAAAGAAAATCTTTATGGGTTCAATGGATTCACTCGTATAAGCTAAAAGGTCGGTGTTTTTGGGATGTCCCTTCGAGAGGTAGCATGAGCTGGGGATGGAGGAAGATATTGTCTATTCGTAACTTGATTCGGCCTTACATTGGGTTTTCTATTCGAAGTGGTTATCAAGCGAACGCATGGAGCGATAATTGGTGTCCTCTGAGTCCGATGAGCTCCTTTATTTCTCCAAGGGTGATAGCAAATGCAGGTTTTAATATGAAGTCTTGTGTGGCAGATCTTTTGGATGAGTTGGGTAACTGGAAATGGCCCCAAGCATGGTATGACTTATTTCCGGTTCTAATAAATCTGCCTACACCAAATCTAGTGGAAAATGTGAATGATAAACTCACATGGAAGGATTTGCAAGGTAAAGATTCATATTTCAGCTCGGCCCAAGTGTGGAATAACATTAGGCCTCGAGTTGATGTAGTTCCTTGGTCCAATATGGTGTGGTTCTCGCAATGTATACCTCGTCATTCTTTTCATATGTGGTTAGTGATCAGAAACAAACTCAAAACCCAGGATCGACTAACTGTGTGGGAAGCTGGTAGCGATACAAACTTGAGGCTCATGTGTTGTCCTCTATGCAGATATGATCGAGATTCTCGTGATCATTTATTCTTCCAATGTGCCTTTGCGTCGCAAGTGTGGAACAACGTCAAAAAGATGGTGAATTTGGATAGTGTGGATGTATCTTGGCAAGCCATTGTTGCATGGATGGAGCATAATGATGGATCCAAGAAGAGTGACACTATTATTTGTAAGCTTGTGTTTGCGGCAGCATCGTACTTTATATGGAAAGAAAGAAAGAAACAATAGGCTGTTTTCTAATAAGCATAATTCAGTTGCTACGGTTACGGAGTGGATTAAAAACACGGTTAGGTTGAAGCTCATGGGGTTGAAGTTTCGTGATGAATCTTGCCGTCGAAGAACCTTCAACGCTTGGAAGATCTATACTAACGAGGAGGAGGAAGACCCAGGCTAGATGTGATTCATATTTTCGGTGTTTGTTGCTTTATGCTTGGTTGTTTTGTTTTGTGGGTTTTTGGTGTCGTGTTTGTGTGTTGCAAACTGGTTGTGTATTTTGTTTTCTTTCTCCTAGACTTGGGTTGTCAAGTCTAGTTGGTGTGTCACTTTAGGCATGCCCTTGTACTGTTTTGGTTGATTTATAATATTCACCGGGGTAAAACCCTTTACCCAAAAAAATAGTTAACGTGGTAATCAGTAGGTATAATCGCTAAGGATTATAACCATCGTGATTACAATCAAATTGCAAAGTTCAAACGAACTTTGCGTTGACCATTGACTGGTCAAAGCTGAAAGTCAAACACTGTTTGACTTTTACGCTAGGAAAGCGATAAAAGAACGAAGGAAGCTTAAAAGGGTCCTTACTAGGGAGAACTTGATCTTAAAATCTCAGGTATGAAGTATAACAACTTCAACTTAGAGAAATCAGATCAAGGGTGAATGAAATGAGAGAATGGCATGGCTATTTATAGTTGTTGTGAACTCACAAGATCATTCCACTTGTTTATGTGGCCAACAAGCAATAAATCTCAGCCATCCAAGTGTTATGAGCAGAATAAAAGCCTTGTAGAGCTGTTAACTTGGTTAACACACAATAAAAATGGCATAAACAGTCCCTGAAGTATCAACAGTTTGCAAAAATTGATTTTCTGGAACTGGGCACTTTTACGCGCCCCGCGTAAGCTGAGGGACAGGCCTACGCGGCCCTCCTAGTCCCTGTAGATCAGCAACAGTTTCAGCATATTACAGTTCAGGTCCCTGCACTTGTTTAAGCCCATTTCAAGCACTTTTAACACCCGTTAAGCCATTTTCAAGGCCCTACAAGGTGGTCAAAGTATAGAGGACTCAAAATGTGCTCGGAAAACTTTCGGATGTCAGTTCGTTTGGTCGTATGGTCGCGTTATTCGTCTAATTATGACGAAACTTGAACGGGCGTGAAAACGATCCAAATTACGCGACGAATGGTATTTTTGCATGCCAATCACTAAAATAAAAATATTTTAGTGTGTACAAAACTTTTGGATGTCCAGATGTGGTCAGAACGTAAGATATGCGCGAAAATGCAAACTTACTCCGTTTTTTACACTTTTAGTCCCTGTAAGATCAAATAAGCATATTTTCGCACACCGAACATATCAAAGCTTATTTTAAGCTATGTTTAGGTTATTTATGGTATGTTTAGCTTATGATCAAGTTCTGGATTGTGCGTTGCCTTACGAAACGGCAGACTTTTGCAAGTTGACGCAAATAGTCCCTGTGAGCGAATAAACTTGTTTTTGCCATACCAAACCCTTTAAAACTTATTTCAAAGTTATGTAAAGGTTATTTAAGGTATGTTAAGCTTATGTTGCTGTTCCGGAGTGTTTGTCGCGTTAAACTGATTACGTTTACGCATCAGTTTGCGTATAACTTTCCAGAAAGCGATATAGAGTTCAAAATCAATCAAAAATCAAAACGTGCAAAATGTCAAACATAAATAACAAACATTGGGATCAAAACACACTATTTTATTAATATTGGATTGTTCAAAGATTGTACAATGATTACACAAGCACAGATGTCATAATGTAGACATGCCAAATTTTGATTAGTCTTAGTACTAAAAACAAGCTTTGAAAATTTCTGATATAAATATCGAATGGGTTCCTTTTGGTTAAAAATTGTTCTCATTAATGCGTGGATATTATACATGCACAATGTTTGGTCTACTAACATTTAACGGTTGAATTATTTTGGAAATCGTCTTATGTTGATATTATATTGTAATAATAGAAACGACGAAATGCCGCCAAAAGCGAGACAAGGTTCTGGACTACCTATTACCCCAAAGGAGTTGGCACAACTCATAGCCCAACACGTTAATACTGCCATGGAATAGCGCGATGCTAACCAAAATAATGGCCAGGAACGTGGACGTGATGCTCATGGGCATGGTTTTGGTGGGACACAGAATCGGAAACCCTTCAGGTGATATAATGATCGGAAAGTTTTAGTAGTTCCTGTGTTATGATATAATCGGACCGTAATTCTGATTTTTCATTAACTTTGTGAACAGTACATAGATGTACACATAAAACAATCCAGGGTTGTAACTCAAGATCATTTACTGGTGCCCTATGCAATGAGGTGGCAATGGTATGCGTGATGTCGGGCCGTCTTAGCGGATCGACCATTCAAATAATTCCGCATTCCGAGCCTAGATCTGGGGATTCGCGAAAGTGAAAGTCTGAGAGTTCGAGGAAGGCGTATGTAGCCAGTTCTAGCCGTTCTAGAAAGGGTAATGCCAGGGATGGCAGGAGTAGTTTTGAGAAGAAGACTCACGAGGATGAGCGGAGAAAGTGCGCCAGATGTGGTCAGACTAGACATATGACTCGCGAGTGCTATGCTAAGAGTACGTTGGATGGAGTTACGCTCAAGGGATGCTACGTGTGTGGTGAGCAAGGACATTTCGAGAGAGATTGTCTAAAAATGAAGGGTCAGGATGCCAAGAGTAGAGCGTTCGGGCTAAACATTGGGAAGGCACGAGACGATCTTGTTGTTGTTACCGGTATGTTTCGAATCAAAAACCAATCTATGTTCATACTTTTAATACCAAAGCTGACTTGAGTTTTGTTCGAAAAACTTTGAACCATTTTTGTGTTCGCCTACAAGCAAGCTGAGTATAAAGTGCCCAATAGAACTAGCAATTGGTAAATTGATGGAAACTAGTGAGGTCGCTTACGGTTGTAGTATTTAGTTAGGAGATCGTAGTTCTAGAGTTGGTTTATTTCCAGTGGAGCTGGGGAGCTCTGACAAAGATGCAAGAATGGATTGATTTTCCGAGGATGAAATGGGGACTATCGCTTGAAGAAGCTAGCTGGAATATCTCGTCCTGATGACGGTAGAAAGGTGGAAGTTGTTCGCGGAGATCGACCGAGTCGAGTGTTGAGTGTTGATAGTTGAGAGTCGTCAGTGTTTTGAGGATGATCGAGCTATTATTTTTTTTTGGGTAAAGGATTACCCCGGTGATTCTATATATTCACAAAACAAACCAAAACAAGTAGTGTAGAGAACCTACACTAGTTCAAACATGAGACATGCCTCATGAATGTAGCACCACAAAAACAAATAGAGCACGTAAAGCAACTACAAAGTAAAAAACAACTAGTCTAATAACAAGTAACACACCAAAACAAAACAACTAGTCAGCCACCATCGTCCGAGCCGTCACCATCTTGAATTTCCCATTCACGCAACAGCCGCACCACATTATCAGTCCGCTTCAGCCGAACACCCATAAGCTTATACCGAACAGTATTGATGATAACTTGACATAATTGATCCGGAGGCCTCACTTGATTCTTGAACAACCTAGCATTCCGTTCTTGCCAAATGAAGTAAGCCGTAGCCGCAACCAAAATTCTGCTGACATAATTAGAAGCCAATTTGGAGTTTGCACGAACCAAAAGCCATTCCACAATCTCCTCCCATTTAGGGGCAACTTCATTCATACCCGCTTTTTGACGAACATTATTCCAAATCTGTGATGAATACTTACATTCGAAAAAAAGATGGTCATGAGAATCATGATTTTCATAGCAGAGCAAACAACACATCATATTCATATTCTTTCTTCTCGATAGATCCCATAATAATTTCTTCTTCATAATCAGCCACAAGAGAAAAGCGTGCCTCGGAATACAATGCACACACCAGACAATCTTACTCCAACCCACCTCCGAGTCACTATATCGAACTGTATGCCAAATATTTGAAGCCGAAACCTCAGACACAACATCCCCATTTTTCCGTTGGATGATATCCCGTTTATTATCAATAACATGGATTTGATCTAATTGTATAAGCAAAGGAAATAAATCACGCCAAGCCATAGGCCATAACCACTAACCATTCATGTTAATATCACCTACCGAATCCTCCAATCTAAACCCTGCATTCCTTATAGTCCTTGGAGATAAAAAATTACCCAGTGGACCCAATTTGGACCAAGAATCATACCAGGCCGATGTCATTCTACCGTCCCCAAGCCGAGAGCTAAAATGGTCCCTCATGATCGGCCGCAATTGAAGAAGCTTACGCCAACTCCAGCAACAATTAGTCGTCATCTTACTAACCCAAAAACTTTTACCTTTTAGTCTATAATCATGCACCCAGTCAACCCAGAGAGATTTACGTTTAGTGATAATGCTCCAAATATGAGTCGCCATAAGAGCTTTGTTTACATCACTAATACACCTAATGCCCAAACCCCCTTCAAATTTTGGAAGACAAACAGATTTCCATGAAACTTTCGCCTTACCTCTACGGAAAGAGACATCTTGAGACCATAAAAAATTCCTCATTCTTGCCTCCAAGTCACGAACCACCCGAGCCGGAAGAATAAACACGGAGGACCAGTAAATATGCATCGATGAAAGAACCGACAAGATTAATTGCAGCCTCCCTGCAAATGAAAGAAGCTTATTTCTCCAGCTCATAATACGGCTATCCAATTTCTCAACAAGGACACTACAATCCTTATAGAGAAGTCTTGAGGATATTAATGGAACCCCCAAGTATCTAACCGGTAACAATCCCTCCACAAATGGTAAAATATTAAGAATAGCTTGTTTAACATTCATAGGAACATTGCAAAAGAAAACCGTGCTCTTCGGACGACTAGGGATTAAACCTGACATGTTGGAGAATATGGTAAGAGAAGACATAATGCACTTGGCCGAATTTACATCACCTCTAGCAAACATGAAAAGATCATCCGCAAAGCAAAGATTTATAATCTGCTGACGCTCACATCTGTTGTGAAACCTGAATGAAGAATCAATCAAAGTCTCACGTTTTAGAATAGCCGTCAAAATCTCCATAACAAGAGTGAAAAGGTAGGGAGAAATGGGATCCCCTTGTCTTAACCCACGCTGGCCTCTAAAGTAGCCATGCACATTGCCATTAACACAAACTGAGAAAGATGGAGTACCCACACAAACCATAATCCAATCCACCATCCGATTATTGAACCCAAACCCAAGTAAAATCGATTTAAGGAAACTCCAGTCCATGGTATCATACGCTTTCTGGATGTCAACTTTGAACACACATCTAGGAGGGCCCAAATTTCTATGGTAGTTGTGCATTAATTCCTAAGTAAGAAGGATGTTATCAGAGATTTTTCTACCTGGAACAAAAGCAGACTGGTTTACACTCACAATCCCATTTAAAGCCACTTTGATTCGATCCGCAATAATCTTACTAATACATTTATAAAGCACATTGCAACACGCAATAGGCCGATAATCCGTGACATAAGCTGGCGTAGCTGTTTTAGGAACCAGAACAATAAGGGTGTGATTCAGCTCTCGAAGCATTCTACCCGTAGAGAAAAAAATCAATAACAGCCATAGACACATCATGCCCAATAATAGACCAAGCATTTTAAAAAAAAGCTGAAGTGTACCCATTAGGACCCGGAGCCTTATCAATACCAATCGAAAACATAGCATGCTTCACCTCATCCTCCGTAACTTGACGGACCATATGACTAGCAACTTCCGGCTGCAATTTATTAGAGAACAAATCTGGAGTGGGTGATAGTGACACCTCATCATGGCAGCCCAGAAACTTCTCATAGTGCTTGACTAGAGCCGATTGAACCTGGTCCCCCTCATACACAATCCCATCAGCATCTTTAATTACATCAATCCGACTCCTATGGTTCCTATTTTTTAGCGTCGAATGAAAAAATGCCGTGTTCATATCCCCCGTACACAACCAGTCCACTTTTGACTTTTGTTTAAGGAACCGTTCCTCATCCAAGCATGCTTCCTGATAAGCAGTATTGGCCTTTGACTCATCATTCCGAAGCTCCACGTTTAGCGAGTCGGCATCTATACATTGCTGAATAGAATCCAGTTTAGCTCGAAGATCATTAACCTTACGATGCAGATTTCCTTGTTGATATAAAAGCGCTCGTAATGGAGACTTTAATAATCGAAGCCTCTTGACAACTCGGAACTGATGAACGCCATCTATGTTCGTCTCCCAATACTTTTGAACAATCTTAAGAAATTCTGGCTTAAACACCAAAAAGTTTGCAAATTTAAAAGATTTCCGCTTAACCTCTCCATCTTTTGGGATCTTTAGGATGCACGGGCAGTGATCCGAAAGCCTGTATGAATTGAAAACAGCCACCGAGCTAGGATATTCAACTACAAAAGGCGTATTACCCAACACCCTATCAATCTTCTTTAGCAAACCTATTCCTTCCTTAGGCTTTTGATTCCAAGTAAAATGAAATCCTGAATGGTTGATGTCAAAGACCTCGATATCATTAAGACAAGCCTGAAACTCACGCATACTAATCGAGATAGACGAAGCCCCCATCGAATTGTCTTCAAGATTTAGAGCTGAGTTAAAATCACCCATTATGACCCAAGGATTACTTCCTACAAGCGCCTTATGCATAGACAGATGCTGCCACAGCTCCCTTCTGGATACATAATAGTTAGCCGCATAAACTATCGAACAAAAGAACATTTTCTTATCAGACTTGAAAAAAACTTGAACATGCATAACATGAGACGTCTGATTTAAAACCATAACATCAAATATATCCGGGTTCCACCCAAGTATAATTCGAGTTCCCTTCTTACAATGGCCCCCATTTGATGTCCAATCCCAGTTACGAAAAAACTGACTTACAAACTTACCCAGGTTATTGACATCAACGTGAGATTCTAAGATAGCACAAAAATTCAAATTGTTTTCCTTCACCACTTGCCTAACCTCCTTTTGTTTCAGAGGGCGGTTCAACCCCCTAATATTCCACGCAGCTAAACTAATCATCATAACCCTCTTGATCAGGAGTGCTTGCTCCTTTGTTGCTACTCAGATTTTTAGACCCTCGTATCATGAATTCATCCATTTCATTATACACCTCCTCTACCTCATCATCCTCCTTTTCCTCATCATCCAAACCTGAAGCATTTTTGGTCTCTCCCGTATCCGCATCCACATCATTCAGAATATCAAAAGGATTAGAAGACTTTACCATGTTAGACGATGAGGCCCTATTATTGTCACCCTTCGGCTTCGGTCCCACAGGCCGGTATTCAAACTTAGACTTTTGCTTGTTCAAAGGGACTCCAACCCTCTTCGCTACTTTCTTACCATACACACCTATATAGTCGTCTTGATCCATAGTAGGAGTTTTCTTAGCTGGCTTCTGTTTTTGAATGTTCCGGTTATGATCCTCCTGAAAAGTTTTTCTCATTTTCATTGGATGTTTCGGACATGTCTCAGAGGAATGACCAAACACACAACATGTAGCACATCTATGCGGGCTCCATTCGTACTCCACATACATAGTTTCTTTAATGAAACCCTCTCCCTCAGGTTCAGGAATTGCTATTGTAATCTCTTCACGAAAATCTTTATCAGTAGAGATTTCTATCAATGCCCTCGCATAACTACTTCGACCCCATGCATCCATGCACATTGACGTGGTGAACGAATCCAGCATCTTTGGTTCCCCAATTGTCGTGGCAATTAAGCTAAGACCATCTTCCGTGTATCTAAAGGAACTTCGTGAATTTTAACCCAAACTTGAACCGTCTTTACCTCTTTCTTTTCCAATTTCGTCGTTGGAGTCCAGCTATTAAGAAACATAGGTTGAGACCTTATTATCCAAGGGCCATCCTTAATCACATTCAACATACCAGTTTCATCCTTGAACTTGAAAAAGAAGAAACCATTCGCATTCATCATAGTCTTTTCCAAACCATATTTCTTCCAATTGTTTCTTACAAAGTAATCTACAACTGGAAACGCAACCCGATCCCCTAGAAAATACCCGTAGAGAGTGTTTGCCAGTTTATCTCAAACCACCCGCACCGACTCCCTAGGGAGGACAACATCACATCCATCATGCACATCCGAAGTTGCAAAAGAGCGAAAGTTTACCTTTGGGTTATTGACTACAACCGATTCCGCATACGATCTAGGCTTAGATGTGCTACCTGGATCCATAGAAGATCCCTGAACCCCTTCACTTCCAGCCAGCTTATTTTCCACTCCGTAATATTCTGGTGGCAACTGAACTGGAACTGTGATCTTGTTTAACTCATCTATGACATTAATTCTCTTTGGATCCGATTAAGATTGCACTATACCTCTCCTGGGGAGCATTGGATTACCATCAATATTCACCACCCGACTAGCCAAGCCCTTAAACGGTAATGGAGGTTTACCCCGATCACCCTTTGCAGAGTCATCAGGTTTGATACGATCATCCATTCCAAAACGGTCAACTCTCACTTGAAACAAATCAGCAAACAACCAAGCACAATCCCTAAGCCGCACCAGATGAAACCGACAAAGAAGAAAACAAAACCCTAATCCTTTAAACCCTAGATTAAAACCTCAACCCTTAATCGATTAAACCAGAGTATCAATCTAGCTAAATTAATCTCAGTTAACCGCAATCAATAACGACCAGTTTAATAAATCAAGGTTTCAGAATTAAATCTAAAGTGGCGATTGAAAAAACCAAAAGAAAACCCTAGTTTTGGATCGATCCCTAATGCTAACTAGTTCGTTATAGAGTTTTGAAAGATCAAAACTCTAATCACAGACTGTTATGCAAAAGATCACAAAGAAAAACATAGGATTCATGATGAACTGAAAATCGCCCAAAGGAGAGAGAGCATAAGGTTTTGCAGGCGCAGTTGTTTTTATGCTCGAGCTATTATGAAAGGGCTATCCTGCGTTTTTCATTAACGTGGTGGATATGAAGGCCAAATGTAGGAATATCAGAGAGATTCCTATTGCTCGCATGTATCCAGAAGTTTTCCTAAAAAGACTTTCCTGGATTGCCCCCTGCGAGACAGATCGAATTCTGAATCGATCTGGTACCCGGTGCTGCATCAATTGCAAAATATCCTTGTAGATTAAGCACCGTTTAAAATGAAAGAAATGTCGAGACAGCTTCAAGAGCTACTAGACAAAGATTTCATTCGATTAAGCTTTTCGTTTAAGGCGCATCTATTTTGTTGAGAGAAAGAAGGATGGAATCCTTTAGGATATGTGATGATTTCAGAGAGCTGAACAAGTTGACTGTCAAGAATCGGTACCCTTTTACCGAGGACTGACGATTTGTTCGATCAAGCTACTAGGATCTAGTTGCTACACGAAGATTGATCTACGATTGGGATATTATCAGTTGAAGGTTGCTGACGAAGATATGCTGAGGACTGCTTTTCGAACACGATATGGCCATTAGGAGTTATTAGTCATGCCTTTTAACTAAATTAATGCGCCATTTATATTCATGGATCTCATGAACAGGGTATGGAAACCCTAATTGGATGAATTCGTGATAATATTCGTCGACGACATACTTGCTCTCACGCGAGCTAAGGAAACTCATGAGAAACATTGAGGTTGACTATGGAGTTGTTAAGAAATAAGGGAGGTATGCATATAGATCCGTCTAAGATTGGAGCAATCAAATGATGAGAAGCACCAAAAACCCCGTCGGGAGTACGACGATTCATGAGACTAGCTGGGTACTACCGAAAATTTATTAAGAATTTCCCTAAATTAGTGCAGCCTTCGACACTAATAACCCCGAAAAGGGAAAAGGGGAAATTGATTGGGCAGAAAAGTGAGAGGAAGCTTTTCAAACCCTTGTAAGAAGAACTGGGAGCGTGTACGATGGATTTCGAAGAAAGTTAGGATACTCACATGCCCGTGGCAGAGTTATCCTACAATAATTATCACGCTAGTATTTAGGTTTCTCCGTTTGAAGCCTTACATGGATGAAAGTGTTGATCGCCACTTTGTTGAGCTAACATGACAAAGGACAATTAACCAGACCTTAGTTCATCTAGGAAACCAACGACAGGATTTGCCTGGATCGAGGGAAGGTTAAAAGTCGCCAATTGATCAACAAAAGGATTACATGGACAATTGAAGGAACTATTGCGATTCCAGATTGAAGATTTGGTTCTGTTAAAGGAATTATCTTGTGAGAGATGCTATTAGGTTTAGCAGAGAAAAGAAGAGTTGAGCCACAATGATTAGGTCCTTTCAAGAGCCCATCTTGAGTTGGATCAGTCGCTTATAGGCTCAAGCTACCATAAGGATGGAGTAGTATACAAGATGTATTGTTTGGGTTCAGTTGAGAAAGTGTATAATGGATAATACACTGATTTTGTTCTTTATAGAGATTTGTTTGGAAGATAAACGGAAGTTTATCGAAACACCGTAGAAGCAGTACGTATAGCTAGACGAGTTATGCTAATAACCGGACAGGCAATTACAGCATTCTAATCGTGTATTCGATTTATTGATTTGGCGATTTATGGATATCTAAAATGAATGTAAGAAGGAAGGAAGACGAGTTTATGAGATTTGATTCTTTCGAGAGACCATATCGAGTTGGATCAATCGGGTGTAAACTGTAACGCCCGGCTCTTTTGTACTTTCCATTTATAGAAATTTTGTTCGTATTTCTATTTTTGGAAACTTTGTATTCTTGTAATCATTCCTTCTTTGTAATCGTTGTAAAATAGAGACTTGGGTCATTAATGAAACTCATATTTTGTTACAGTTATGTTCTACACACTCTATATACGCTCGTATGTTCGAATTGGTGAATCAATTGGTGTTTAATCATTATTCTTGGAAACTATGTGCTAAACTTGTAATTAATCTAAACTTATGCCTAAAACGTGTATTGAACGTAAACGAAACTTGATTATGATACTTATACACTCAATTATACTTCGGTTTTGATCGCCATTCTTGAATGTACCTTAAACTATGTTTATATGCTAAAACAAGTCCCTAAACTATCAAGAATGCATCTAAAGGGATCAAATAGGAAACTTCAGGGGCTAAATTGTAATTTATGAAACTTTATGTCAAATAAGCAAGCCCGGGCGGCCCTCTTGAACTTACCTGATATCTCAGGCGGGCCGCATGGCATTCAGCTTCGCAGAAAACAAACACAGCTGCAATCAGACGCGAATTTGGCACGAAATCCCATCTTCTAACCCTCCCCAATCACCATTAAGCCACCTCTAAACACCTCCAATCACACTCAAACTCTTCCACTATAAATATACACCTTCTCCAAGCATTCCTACACTTTCAACACTCTCAAATCACTCCAAATTCACTCTCAAATCAGTGGCAAATCTGCATTTTCGGACAGATTCATACTCTTGCACTAAAGTGAGTATAACTTGCTCATTTCTTAACAAAATCACTTGATTCTTCTTCCTACTTGCTTGGATAATCATGGGGTTTGATTCCTTGATTTCTCCTTGGAGAAATCAGACCTGGAAATGCCCCGAAATTGTCCACAAACTTTCTGTTTTGTTACATACTCTTTCAAACTTGTTTAAACTTCATCCAACTTGTGTCTAATACATCTCACACCAATGTCCTAATGCTTACAACCTCTCTTATGGTTGGTTAAGCTTAAAAACATGGTTGAGACACTATAAATCAGAGGTTAAAACCTCAAATACTTTCTGTTTTGTTAGGGTATTCAGCCCACAAATCATGTCAAGCTTAGACTTTGATGAATGAGTGATTGTGGAACAACTTGGGTTGTTCCAACATAAAATCCTCACATGATTTGATGATTTCTTTTAGTTTAGATTATTTACATACTTGTATTAATCCTAGTTCTTGACCCTCCTTGGTTGTCTTTACATCAAGTGAAGTGGTGAACATTCAAGGGGTTCCTAAATGGAAGCTTGTCTTCCTACCCCATACATGACATCCATGAATAACTCGAGGTGCCTAAACGAAGATCTTAATCTTCTACCTCCTACTTGAATTATTAAACTTAATAATATGTAATACTTAACTTAAATATATATATACACTCATTCGAACCTTTAATATTAAACTTGTGTTTATATGTTAAAGTAGTAGAATACCATCTAAGACTTAACACTCCAAGTATGATTCTAATGGGCATACTACCCATGAAATACAATATAACCCTAGTGGTTACGTAGTGTCATATAAGAGTATAAGTTAAAGATGATTATTTTGATATCATACTTTATGTTATATTAAACTCCAAATTTATAATCTTCCGTTGAACGCCAAACTCACACACCTACGTTTCCTTGTGTAGAAGGACTAGGTGCTCCAACTTAATCCATCCACCAAACTCGCTCGCGGGATTTCAAGTAGGAAAGCTTGCAACCACCGTGAGTATACTCGATCCCTTTTCCCCTTTACACTTTGGGATGCAACATGTATAATTATGCAAACATCTTTAAACTAAACTAAACATACTCAATCCTTGTACAGACATGAAACTAATGTGCTTTACTTATGATTCTTGTATGCTCTATTTGAACGATTTGGAACGTATATGCTCATTAACTTTGCTAGCCCACCTTAACAATTATAGCGCTATAGGATTTACGCACCGCCCGTTAAACTTGGGGTATTGTTAAGTTAAACATTTACCATCCCGCTATCAATTGGGATTAGGTTATTTTATGCGTTGGATTCTTGGGTTTGATCATAGTGTACGCCAAAATTGCATGCTAGTAATTCACATATTATGAATCATGTTGGATTTGAGCCTTTTATTCTATTATGCTATGTAAACAAACTTGTATACTCGCTCATTGCCTTTGCATTGAAACTCTATTTTAATACATGTTGCAGGTTGATTATTGGAGTATGGATGAATGATGAAACAAGTTTAGAGTGGACTAGATACACACCTTAAGTCTATTTATCTTTTGTTGATTTGAATTTGAACAATGTTGTATTTCCATTTTGAATGTTGTATGACAATTTAGTTCTTGAAATGAAATTCGAATTTAATTAAATATTGTCACATAGTGTTATGATGTTTTGAGCAATTTGTTCGTCTCATCCCGATGTTTCCGCCATCGGTTGGGTGTGACAGATTGGTATCAGAGCCATAACTATAGGGAATTAGGAAAATTGCCATGCTTTTGCCCTAATCTTTTTAGGAATTTTTGCCTCTTATGTGTTGTTTAAAACTTTTGTACTCTACCATGCATGCTTCCTAGCTACACTTCTTGATGATTAAATTTATATGCCTTTCCTAAGGTTAACATGTCACACCCCGACCACGTGTAACATACAAAACGTGGCGGAAACGTCGGGGAGTGTTGTAATAGAATTAATGTTTCATAACCATGGATACCAAAAAGTGTTTCGTTTTATTAAACATTGAAAAATTACATTGTTTGGAAATCTAAATACACAATTTAAACATAGTCTATCATTGTTATTGAGTCACTAAGGCCTTGTCCAGTCCTATGTGAGCATGCATCCTATCAATCGATATCTTTCAACAATACCTGAAACACATGTGAAAACGAGGTCAGCAAAGAAATGCTGGCGAGTACATAGGTTTTGTGAAAATAAGATTCATGACTTCTGTTTAAGAAAATGTTTAGTCATGAACCTTGTAATTTGCTTTGTCTTTGTAAATCATTTGAAAAATAATAAGTTCAGATGATATGTATAAATAAGAGAATAATGCATGATTAAATGAATAACCATGTAAAATGAGTTTGTATAAGTTAAGTTATTTGTACAACAATGTATT
Organism: Helianthus tuberosus; assembly: GCA_030545235.1. Taxonomy (NCBI): domain Eukaryota; kingdom Viridiplantae; phylum Streptophyta; class Magnoliopsida; order Asterales; family Asteraceae; genus Helianthus; species Helianthus tuberosus. The sequence goes on along the minus strand of CM060426.1, from coordinate 41,926,029 downwards.
GTGAAAAGTATGTTATTTGTATAAAATGTTGTATGTTTAAATTGAAATGATTTAAACAACGCTACGATATGTAATACCATATAAGCACTTATATATAGGAAGTACCAGCGGCGTATCCACCATGCATATATCATATTACACACGCCTCGTTACTTAATTCACTTACTCAAACCAAACCAACAATGTAAGATGTCTATGTGTAAACCAACTGCCAAATGTATTGGAATAATATGTCAAAATGTTCATGTCAAGATGTAAATCATGTTATGTATAACCAATGTCAAAAGTGTTTGTGTCAAATGTAAACCATGTAATGTGTAACCAAAATGATATGTATGGCTAGTGAAATGCATCAACTAAACCATAGGTGAAACGCACAAAACAAAGTATTGAAGTAAAACTTGGTTTAAATCAATACTATGTTTCGTGGAAATGCATGATCAATTGTAAATCATGTCCAAATGTTTACCCAATCGTTAAAACATTTTGTGAAATCGTTCAAATCGTTCTTGTTGTTTTAATCGTTCAAATCGTTCTTGTTTTAATTGTGAAACTACTTTATGGTCGATTTTCTAATAACATTCAAACCTTCTTGACTCATTCATCGTTCCAACTCGTTCTCGTTCTTAACAAACCCTTACCAAAGGGTAAATTAATAATTACAGATTCAGTCGTTACCCAAAATACCCACACATAACCATGGGTATAGAGAACAACGGGATTTGTCAGATCCTATGGTACCATAACCTATTACTGGTCGGCTTGATCATTTCTAATGAATGTCATTGGTTATGTAACTACAACCAACAAGTTTGTTCACTTTATTGAAATCATTCTTGAAACCATTGTAATTGTTTTTGAAACCATTGTAATCGTTCTTGAAGCCATTGTTATCGTTCTTGAAACCATTGTTATCGTTCTTGAAACCACATTGTAACTGTTTTTGAAACCATTGTAATCGTTCTTGAAATCATTGTTAAGACATTTAGCACATATGAGTCACCCCAAAACAGTTGAAAACAGTAAAAGAAGAGAATAATGTACTCGCCTGAGGATGCTTAGAGGTCTTGAACAACAACCAAACAACGCTAGATGGAGCACGGAATCAGTCGGCAATCTAAAACTATATAAATGAACCGGACTTAAATCGGGAGATCGGATAGGATGAGGGCTTGTAGACCAAATGAGTATGGGAACTCATGTAATATGGTTTAACAAAGCCTACATACTACTATGAAACCAAACCTAAGTGCTTTCGACCCATCGCGACCCATTAAGGTAACATACGCTACTTTAACGCGTCGTGCGCGCAAAGCGCGTTCGAGACGTCTAACTAGTCCTATGACAAGTATTATATGCCTAAACGTGTTTAATCATGTTGTATAATCAGTTATGTACAAAAGTTTAGGTTACATAAGCTTAATTACCAATTATACATGAAAAGGGTATTATGGTAATTTACCTAAGGCATATAAACTACCTATCATACAACTATTCAAACGAAGCGACCATAGGGTATAACCTCGGAAGGTTATTCTCTACCTACTATGGTCACCTAATGTATTTGGTCGGATCCTAATGATCGACCAAATGGGTCGGGTTCGAAGGTATAAGCGATTTATTAGATCGCTTACCCTACGACCCTAGACAACGTGGTAATCAGTAGGCATAGTCCCAAGGGACTATAACCAACGTGATTACACTCACGTTGCGAAGTTCAAACGAACTTCGCATTGACCATAAACTGGTCAACGCAGAAAGTCAAACAAAGTTTGACTTTCAGACTCGAAAAGACTCGAAAAGCAATAAAAGAACGAAAGAATACTTACGAAGGGTCCCCGAATGCTAATCTAGATCAAAATAGCTCAGGTATGAAACAAAGGTTTCAACTTAGAGCATTTGAGATCAGATTCTAGTGAGTTTAGAGGTTGGATGGCAAGGGGTATTTATAGTGAATGGTCCACCATTAGGATCGTTTGTCGAAATACGTGCCTTAATCTCATCCGTACATGTGTAGGAACCTTATGGTACCCAAAAAGGCCACTCACCATAAGAGATCAACATGTGGCAAGGGATTAAGGAGTGGATAACAGCTGCAAACAGGCTGTTTAATACACTGCATCTGGTCTGCAGACCCCTTGCGCACCGTAACAAATATTTGTTGCGGTGCGCAAGGACCAATTTTGGCAGAATTACAGTTTTGGTCCCTGCAGCCCGTTTAAGCTATTTTCGATGCGTTTGAACCCCGTTAACCTCATTTCAAAGCTCTAAAATGAAGTTAAAATATAAGGAACTCAAAACATGCTCAAAAATATGTCGGATGTCGGTTAGTTTGGTCGTACGATCGCGATGTTCGGTTAATTACGACGGAATGCGCATAAGCGCGAAAAACGATCCAAAATGCGCGACGAATGGATTTTTCTCATGCCAAACACTAAAATAAAATGTTTTAGTGCTTACATAAAGTTTTGGATGTCCGGATGTATTCAGAACGTAAGTTATGCGCGAAAATGCAACTTGTGCACTTTTTGACGCTTTTAGTCCCTGAATGACCCAAAAGTTTATTTTATCACACCGAACCCCTCAAAGCCTATTTCTAAGCTATGTAAAGGATATTTATGGTATGTTTAACTTATGGCCATGTTCCGGAATGTTTGTTACAGTTCAAATTGGCATACTTTCGCAGTTTGTCAACTTTAGTCCCTGTAAGCGATTTAACTTGATTTTGCCATACCAAAGCCTTCGAAACTTATTTCTAAGTTATGTAAAGGTTATTTAAGGTATGTTAAGCCTATTTCACTATTCCGGAGTGTTCGTTGCATTAAACTGGTTATATTTACGCATCGGTGCCCGTATAACCTTCCAGAAAGCGATTTAGAGTTTGGAATCGAACAAGAATCGATATGTGCAAATGATACACATATTTTTACAAATCCCAAGTATGAAAGATAATATTTCATTGGTTTGGTATTTGTTTGATGGTCGCAGTGACCCAGGTGTCACAGTCTCCCCTACTTTAGGAAATTTCGTCCCGAAATTTAATCAGAGGAAACTTGTGAGAGCTTGAAAACATGAAGTTGAAAAGACAAAACAACACTGGTTAGGGTTCTGAACTTCTAGTAACTTTAAATAACATTATGCTTTCAATGCAAGAGGGACACTTATATACAAGTATATGAAGCGCCATTGGTGCGTCCACCATACCTTCATTACATCGTTCTCATTTTGTTATTGTTGTCGCTATCGGTTCTTACACATAATAAATCTTACTGGGTTTCTGTGCACTAAATTTCATAAGTATGTACGCGTCCATAATTAGACAATTCCTTGCACAGTTTACACAGTCTATTTTATAACGTGTAGGGTAAAACCAAATGAACAAACCTGTGATGAGTGTGACTGGATCACCATAGGGTCCTTTCAGCTGTATCATCACATGCCATTCTTAACCAGATCTTGAATCAATCTTTAACTAGACCACTTAAGGGTCTCTCATCGAATCATAGAATGGTACTATATAACCCAAGGGTCTTAACTACCACGTAGAAGCCCATAAGGATTTAACGTAGTACCTTTGAATATCATACTATGAATCCCTCATATGAAGATATGAAAGATTCTATGAGGATTTGAAAATCGGATCACACAAAAACATAGAGGAGAACACATAAACACATATCACATAATCGCATAATCGCACACTCGAATTATTGTTTAAATTGACCTTTAAATTCGTTATCTTTGGACACGGGTATTTAAAGCATACAAGGAATCAAATCCTTAATTGCAGCAATTTGGATGGATCCATATGAATACCCTGCTTGTTGACTACATGACCCAAAAACTGAACTTCTTTAAGCCAAAATTTCCTCTTGGAGGATTTAGCGAAAAGTTTGTTCCTTCTTTAAGGGTTCCAGTGTCAATTAAGGTGTTGATCGTTATCGGCTCGGGACATGAATAGATCAAGATGTCATCAATAACAACAATGACGAACTGATCCAAATAAGGCTTGCAGACTCTATTTATTAAGTCCATGTAGATGGCTGGAGCATTTGTCAACCCAAAAGGCATGACTGTAAACTCGTAATGGCCATACTTCGTGCAGAAAGCCGTTTTGGGAACATCTTCTTCGAGAATACAAAGTTGATGATACCCAAAACGCAAATCAATCTTGGAAAAGCATGAAACGCTATGCAGTTGATCGGAGAAATCGTTGATTTAAGGTAGGGGATATCGATTCTTGATGGTAATCTTACTAGGCTTACGTTAATCGATATACATTCGAAAAGATCCATTTTTCTTTTCACAAAGAGGACAGGAGTTTCTCCAAGGTGCAAAGTTCGGACGGATGAATCCTTTATCAGACAACTCTTGAAGTTGTTTTGATAATTCTTGCATCTCGAACGGTGCAAGACGATAAGATACTTTAGATTTAAAAGAAACAAGTGTTTGAGGTTCTTAGGGAGATCACAAGTGATCATAAAAATGACAGAACCACACGAGTAGTTTTGTCTTTGTGTTGACATCATAAGGTTGGATCAAACATTCATACAATTGCATTAGTTAAAAAATAAAACCACAAATTTTTATTTATATAACAACCGCATTGTCTTTAAATATTACAAGATAACAACCAGAGGAAATACAAAATGCTAATTGTTCACTCCTTCATCATTGAGTGCCACATTGATGTTAAACACTCGACCACGTGCTAGATTCACATTGACGTTGACGTTCGCATTTGGGTTTGCGTTAGCATTTGCATTCACCAGTCTCGGACAGTTGTGGCGGAAGTGACCAATCTCTCCGCAGTTGAAACATGACCCCAGTGGGAATCTCGCAGCATTCCCTTGAACCGGAGCTTGAACCTGAGCAGCCTGATTTTGTCCCAAACGACAAACATTGGCCAAATGCCCAAGTTTACCACACGTCGTGCATTGCCAGCAAGCTTGTTGTACCGCGTGATGACCGTTGCAGCGTGCACAATGAGGTGCGGTACCGGCATATGCTTTCTTTGCAGGTGGCTGAGCTGGTGGGTTCCGCGGGTTCTGAGCAGTCTATGCTGTAACAGCAAAGTTCTGAACACCCTTTCGCTTTCTTGATTTCTTTGACGTCTCACCTTCCTTACCCTTCTTGTTTTGACCTTTCTTGCTATCCTCCTTGTCAGACCCCTGCTTCTTACCCTTGTCACCCTTTCTATGTAACTTATTCTTCCGAATCTGCGACTCAGTCAATGTCGCAGCTAACTCGATCGCCTGACGGAGTGTGGTAGGGCTACTACCAGTAAGGATGTCTTGTACCGAGTCAGGTAGGCCGTCGATGTACCTTTCGATAGCCTTGTCGAGTGGGGTAACCATTGTCGGGCAAAGCAGACTCAACTCCTCAAACCTATCAGTATACGCCCTGTGCTCACCACTATCTTGCTTCAACTCATCAAATTCCTTCTCCAAAGCTCGCTGCTCATGACGAGGACAGAATTCCCTCATCATAAGGGCCCTAAGTTCAGCCCATGTCTGTGCTAGAGCAACTTCTGCACCACGATCCCTCATAACCCCGTTCCACCATGTGAGAGCCCTCTTCTGAAACACACTCGAAGAAAACTCGACCTTGCGATTGTCAGGACACTGCATGTGGCGGAAAGTATTCTCAATGCTCTCGAACCATTGAAGAAGCCCAGTCGCTCCTTCAGAACCACTAAACTTGAGTGGTTTAGCCTGGTTAAAATCCTTGTATTTGCATGGAACATTGTTGTTGTTGTTGGCTTGGTTCCATTGAGCAAAGAGGTTTGGGAATTGAGCAGCCATTTGTTGCGCAATGATTTCTGCCAATTCGGCAGTCGCTATCTGGCTTTCGCGTCGAGGAGGCATTCAAAAAGAGGAAACATGAAAGGAAATGAGTGAGAGAATTAGACGAAAAGAATGAGATGAAACAAATCTGATGAAACAAACTGTGAGAGACCAGTTGTTACTACAAAGCAACAACCGACACACAGTGACTAACCAAAGTAAATGGATCAAAAATAATGTATCGCGAAGACATGCTCGCCTATAAGTGAACACTCATCCCAAGAATTCCCAGGTAAGCACAACTGGTCTCGCGTCTGATGAGATATATACGAAGTGCTTGCCTAGACAGAAAACCCAGAATACAGGCATTCACCCTTCCAGTTTGCACGTGTTCACATTATTTAAAACCCAAAACCTTGACGAGATTTTGAAAACTCAAAGGGGTTCAAAACCATATAACAGAGGGTTCAAAACCTAGTAATCAATCATCCTAGAACAAATGATTAGTTTTCAAAGCGGTTTTTAATTTTATGTTCTTGTTGTGGTCGTCGCCTAAGGATAGGTGACGGTATTGTTTTATGACTAAACGCAAGTAAACTCGCGTTAGGGTCCTAAGAAGGTTATAGACTAGGTCAAAGCATTACTAATAACCTAATTCCCTATAACCATTGGCTCTGATACCATCTTTTCTGTCACACCCCGACCACGTGTAACATACAAAACGTGGCAGAAAGTCGGGGAGTGTTGTAACAGAATTAATGTTTCATAACCATGGATACCAAAAAGTGTTTCGTATTATTAAACATTGAAAAATTACACCGTCTGGAAATCTAAATACACAATTTAAACATAGTCTATCATTGTTATTGAGTCACTAAGGCCTTGTCCAGTCCTATGTGAGCATGCATCCTATCAATCGATATCTTTCAACAATACCTGAAACACATGTGAAAACGAGGTCAGCAAAGAAATGCTGGCGAGTACATAGGTTTTGTGAAAATAAGATTCATGACTTCTGTTTAAGAAAATGTTTAGTCATGAACCTTGTAATTTGCTTTGTCTTTGTAAATCATTTGAAAAATAATAAGTTCAGATGATATGTATAAATAAGAGAATAATGCATGATTAAATGAATAACCATGTAAAATGAGTTTGTATAAGTTAAGTTATTTGTACAACAATGTATTGTGAAAAGTATGTTATTTGTATAAAATGTTGTATGTTTAAATTGAAATGATTTAAACAACGCTACGATATGTAATACCATATAAGCACTTATATATAGGAAGTACCAGCGGCGTATCCACCATGCTTATATCATATTACACACGCCTCGTTACTTAATTCACTTACTCAAACCAAACCAAAAATGTAAGATGTCTATGTGTAAACCAACTGCCAAATGTATTGGAATAATATGTCAAAATGTTCATGTCAAGATGTAAATCATGTTATGTATAACCAATGTCAAAAGTGTTTGTGTCAAATGTAAACCATGTAATGTGTAACCAAAATGATATGTATGGCTAGTGAAATGCATCAACTAAACCATAGGTGAAACGCACAAAACAAAGTATTGAAGTAAAACTTGGTTTAAATCAATACTATGTTTCGTGGAAATGCATGATCAATTGTAAATCATGTCCAAATGTTTACCCAATCGTTAAAACATTTTGTGAAATCGTTCAAATCGTTCTTGTTGTTTTAATCGTTCAAATCGTTCTTGTTTTAATTGTGAAACTACTTTATGGTCGATTTTCTAATAACATTCAAACCTTCTTGACTCGTTCATCGTTCCAACTCGTTCTCGTTCTTAACAAACCCTTACCAAAGGGTAAATTAATAATTACAGATTCAGTCGTTACCCAAAATACCCACACATAACCATGGGTATAGAGAACAACGGGATTTGTCAGATCCTATGGTACCATAACCTATTACTGGTCGGCTTGATCATTGCTAATGAATGTCATTGGTTATGTAACTACAACCAACAAGTTTGTTCACTTTATTGAAATCGTTCTTGAAACCATTGTAATTGTTTTTGAAACCATTGTAATCGTTCTTGAAGCCATTGTTATCGTTCTTGAAACCATTGTTATTGATCTTGAAACCACATTGTAATTGTTTTTGAAACCATTGTAATCGTTCTTGAAATCATTGTTAAGACATTTAGCACATATGAGTCACCCCAAAACAGTTGAAAACAGTAAAAGAGGGGAATAATGTACTCGCCTGAGGATGCTTAGAGGTCTTGAACAACAACCAAACAAAGCTAGAGGGAGCACGGAATCAGTCGGCAATCTAAAACTATATAAATGAACCGGACTTAAATCGGGAGATCGGATAGGATGAGGGCTTGTAGACCAAATGAGTATGGGAACTCATGTAATATGGTTTAACAAAGCCTACATACTACTATGAAACCAAACCTAAGTGCTTTCGACCCATCGCGACCCATTAAGGTAACATACGCTACTTTAACGCGTCGTGCGCGCAAAGCGCGTTCGAGACGTCTAACTAGTCCTATGACAAGTATTATATGCCTAAACGTGTTTAATCATGTTGTATAATCAGTTATGTACAAAAGTTTAGGTTACATAAGCTTAATTACCAATTATACATGAAAAGGGTATTCTGGTAATTTACCTAAGGCATATAAACTACCTATCATACAACTATTCAAACGAAGCGACCATAGGGTATAACCTCGGAAGGTTATTCCCTACCTACTATGGTCACCTAATGTATTTGGTCGGATCCTAATGATCGACCAAATGGGTCGGGTTCGAAGGTATAAGCGATTTATTAGATCGCTTACCCTACGACCCTAGACAACGTGGTAATCAGTAGGCATAGTCCCAAGGGACTATAACCAACGTGATTACACTCACGTTGCGAAGTTCAAATGAACTTCGCATTGACCATAAACTGGTCAACGCAGAAAGTCAAACAAAGTTTGACTTTCAGACTCGAAAAACTCGAAAAGCAATAAAAGAACGAAAGAATACTTACGAAGGGTCCCCGAATGCTAATCTAGATCAAAATAGCTCAGGTATGAAACAAAGGTTTCAACTTAGAGCATTTGAGATCCGATTCTAGTGAGTTTAGAGGTTGGATGGCAAGGGGTATTTATAGTGAATGGTCCACCATTAGGATCGTTTGTCGAAATACGTGCCTTAATCTCATCCGTACATGTGTCGGAACCTTATGGTACCCAAAAAGGCCACTCACCATAAGAGATCAACATGTGGCAAGGGATTAAGGAGTGGATAACAGCTGCAAACAGGCTGTTTAATACACTGCATCTGGTCTGCAGACCCCTTGCGCACCGTAACAAATATTTGTTGCGGTGCGCAAGGACCAATTTTGGCAGAATTACAGTTTTGGTCCCTGCAGCCCGTTTAAGCTATTTTCGATGCGTTTGAATCCCGTTAACCTCATTTCAAAGCTCTAAAATGAAGTTAAAATATAAGGAACTCAAAAAATGCTCAAAAATATCTCGAATGTCCGTTAGTTTGGTCGTACGATCGCGATGTTCGGTTAATTACGACGGAATGCGCATAAGAGCGAAAAACGATCCAAAATGCGCGACGAATGGATTTTGCTCATGCCAAACACTAAAATAAAATGTTTTAGTGCTTACATAAATTTTTGGATGTCCGGATGTATTCAGAACGTAAGTTATGCGCGAAAATGCAACTTGTGCACTTTTTGACGCTTTTAGTCCCTGAATGACCCAAAAGTTTATTTTATCACATCGAACCCCTCAAAGCCTATTTCTAAGCTATGTAAAGGATATTTATGGTATGTTTAACTTATTTCCATGTTCCGGAATGTTTGTTACAGTTCAAATTGGCATACTTTTGCAGTTTGTCAACTTTAGTCCCTGTAAGCGATTTAACTTGATTTTGCCATACCAAAGCCTTCGAAACTTATTTCTAAGTTATGTAAAGGTTATTTAAGGTATGTTAAGCCTATTTCACTATTCCGGAGTGTTCGTTGCATTAAACTGGTTATATTTACGCATCAGTGCGCGTATAACCTTCCAGAAAGCGATTTAGAGTTTGGAATCGAACAAGAATCGATATGTGCAAATGATACACATATTTTTACAAATCCCAAGTATGAAATATAATATTTCATTGGTTTGGTATTTGTTTGATGGTCGCAGTGACCCAGGTGTCACATAACATGAATACACTTTTGTTTATTTGTATACTCTTGTAACACAAACGAGACAACTTTACCAAAATAGGCGTGAAACCCACAATTTGGTAAACGAATCTCATTCTATCTTAAACTATTTCTTTTTGCACGAAATTACACCATTAAGCTAGGAGTGAAATCCACAACTTAATGGTAATTTCCATTTCAACTCTAGTGGACCCTTGTCATAGTGTCGAAATTTTATTTTGACCCGACAAGTACCAACCACATTTAGGGTACGAAATCGTCAAGTTAGGGGTGAAACCCGCATCTCGTCGATTAAGTCCCATTCCTCGATTTTCAATCTCGCCAAAGTCCCGATTGTTTCAATCAATTAGAGATGTGTAGTAACCGGAAGGGTAAGATACCGTTAATCGCTTCTCGACGAGAGTATCTTACCTATAGGCCAAAGCACGTTTTCTCTAATTCGAAAGAACTTTCGACCCACTTTGGAATAGTCGACGTTTCTCTACCCGAAACAATCCAATGTTTTGTTAAGCCTCTCTTTTATGTATCTCAATTTATATGTGATTTTATACTTGAACGTTCGTTCATTTCAAAATTTCGTTTTTAATCGTTTCGCACGTTATCGCAATCACAAACAATAAATAATCCCTCGTGAACAAACTAAATTTACAATGCTTTCATTTATCCATGTTATGCTATGTTGAACTCATGACTATGCTTTATGTGACGCCTAAACACTTTATGTTATGTGAAACAATTTGAACCTTTTATGCTATGTGACACTTTATGCTATGTGAATCATTTTATGCAACAATTTTCTTAAACAAACATTATGATCAAGTCTCACCTATTTCGTTCTTTTGAAATCTTAAATGTCTTCTCAACTCATCAAATCGTCTAAGAAGTCAAAGACCCGTGCCACGAAAAAGATGATGGCTTTCATGGCCGATCAATTTGCGCGCGTCGTCCCCAAAGTCATCACCGAGATTCGAGCTACTGAAACACCCCCCTCTTCCGTCGACTCTAAGGTCGAATTACGCAAGCCCGCTTCGTTTAACTTCAAGCACTTTACCTCGTGCAATCCCAAGCCATTCACTGGCAATGATGGGGTGTGACAACAGTGACTGCCCTCTTCCGCCATGCTCGAATGGTTTGATAGCATAGAGGTCACGTTCATCAACAGTGACTGCCCTGACGAGCTCAGAACGCGTAGTGCGACTGGGGTATTCCAAGCCCGAGCTCTCGAGTGGTGGTCGAACGAAAGAAACATCCGCTCGAACGAACTGGCCTATGCGTTGACTTGGGAAGAAGTTAAGGCCCTAATGATGGACGAGTTTTGCCCTCCGCATGAGCAACAAAAGCTAGAGGAAGAATTTTGGGGACTCAAACAAGTGGGAGATGAGAACCTAGCCTATATCACCCATTTCAAACAACTTAGCGTCATTGTTCCCCACCTTGTCATGACCACTGCGCGCAAGATAACTAAATACATCAATGGGTTACCCTCTGCTATGCGCGACATGATCGAAGCTGCCAAACTCGACAATATCGAAGCTGTTTATCGTTTGGCCGCTTCCCTGAACAACAATCGTGTTCGCGATAAGCAAGCCGCAAACCCCGTTTCATTCAAGCCTGTAACAACTGTGCTTGTAATCACTATGAACAGTTCTATTATCAATAAAACAATGTTATTTGATCCCAATGTTTGTTTGATTGTGTTTTACATTTTTCATGTTTTGACTTTTATGTAATTTCAAACTCTATATCACTTTCTGGAGAGTTATACGCAAACTGGTGCGTAAACGTAATCAGTTTAATGCGACAAATACTCTGGAACATCAACATATACCCAACATACCTTAAATAACCTTTACATAACTTAGAAATAAGTTTAGAAGGCTTTGGTATGTCAAAAACAAGTTAATTCGCTTACAGGGACTAAATATGACAAACTGCGAAAGTATGTCAATTTGAACTGTAACGAACATTCCGGAACATGACCATAAGTTAAACACACCTTAAATATCCTTTAAATAGCTTAGAAATAGGCTTTGAGGGGTTTGGTGTGCTAAAATAAACTTTTGGGACATTCAGGGACTAAAAGTGTCAAAAAGTGCACAAGTTTGCATTTTCGCGCATATCTTACGTTCTGAATACATCTGGACATCCAAAAATTTATGTAAGCATGACTACATTATATTTTATTGTTCGCCTTAAGAAAAATCCATTCGTCGCGTCATTTGGATCGTTTTTCGCGCTTATGCGCATTCCGTCGTAATTAAGCGAACATCGCGTTCGTACGACCAAACGAACCATCATCCGGCATATTTTTGAGTATGTTTTGAGCTCCCTATACTTTAACTTCATTTTAGAGCCTTGAAATGAGGTTAACGGGGTTCAAACGCATCGAAAATCGCTTAAACGGGCTGCAGGGACTAAACCTGTCACTTTTGAAACAATTCTGAAACATGGAGGCAGTAGCGTAGCGCGAGCCCTAAGGGCCTACCCGTCGCGCTACGCGAGTGCCTTAACTGGACAGAAACATCAGTTTCGCATTCGGGACCAGATTCGATGTATTAGCCGTTGTTTAATTCACAACCACACATTCTAAACTTGCTTAGTCAGCGGATAAGGATGGAATTTAGGCACCATAACTTTCCGACACTTGTACGGATACGATTAAGGCACGATATTCGACAAGCGATCTTAACGGTTCGGGTATTCCTATAAATACCCCAACACCCCCATTGCTAAAATCACTAGAAATTTGATTTGAGAAATTCTAAGTTGAAACATTTGTTTCATACCTGAGATTTTTGAATCAAGTTTAGCATTCGGGGACCCTTCGTAAGTATTCTTTCGTTCTTTTCCTTATTTTACTGCTTTTCGAGTCAGAAAGTCAAACTTTGTTTGACTTTCAGCGTTGACCAGTAATGGTCAATGCGAAGTTCGTTTGAACTTCGCAACGTGATGGTAATCACGATGGTCATAGTCCCTTGGGACTATGCCTAATGATTACCACGTTGTCTAGGGTCGTAGGGTAAGCGATCTAATAAATCGCTTATACCTCGAACCCGACCCATTTGGTCGATCATTAGGATCCGACCAAACACATTAGGTGACCATAGTAGGTAGGGAATAACCTTCCGAGGTTATACCTTATGGTCACGACGTTTAAGTAGTTGTATGATAGGTAGTTTATATGCCTTAGGTAAATTACCAGAATACCCTTTTCATACATAATTGGTAATTTAGCATATGTAACCTAAACTTTTGTCACGTAACTGATTATGTAACATGTTTAGGCATATAACACTTGTCATAGGGCTAGTTAGGCGGTCCGAACGCGTTTCACGCGAACGACGCGTTAAAGTAGCATAAGCTACCTAAACGGGTCGTAATAGGGTCGTAAACAATTATGTTAAGTTTCATTTAGCATGTAGGCTTTGTTAAACCATATCACGTGAGTTCCTACACTCATTTGGTTTACAAACCCTAATGCTACCCAGTCTTCCGAGATAGGTCCGGTTTATTAACATAGTTACCTATACTAGGTGCCGTTTGATTCCGAGATCTCTAGCATTACTTGGTGATTATCTTTACACATCTGAGCAATCACAAGTGAGTACATAGACCCCTCTTTTACTGTTTTCCAAACTGTTTTGGGGTGAAACACATGTGCCTACTTGTTACTTTCATGCTTTCCTGTTTTCACATCATATACCGACTATGTTTATTAGTACATTATAGTACATGATTTCATTACATTTCATGCTATGTATGTCCATTGTGTGCATACTTAGTACATTGTTTTACATTACATTTCTGCTATGTATGTTGACTGATAGCATGCTAGCGCAATTGATTTACAAGACTTTTCTGCTTTGTATGTTAACTTAGCATACTTAGTACATTGCTTTCTTATGACATGTATACAACTGCTATGACATTTGGTTTGCACAAACGGGTCTTTATAACGTTCATTAACATTTGCTACGCCGCTCGGGAGTAAGTAGTGGTACCATAGGACTTGAGAAATCCCATTCCTGACATCCCGGGTTTGTTTGGATGTAAGGAATGACTGAATCCGAATACAATTCTTTTGATAACCTTGACTGAAAGGGTTATCCGACTGTCTCAAGGCTTGAATGTATGCGTTAACTTACCACATAAATGTTTGTATCAATGTATCATGCATCACTTTGCAAAACATAACTTTTTGATATATTCAAAATACTTTGTTTTGTACATTTTTACTTATGGTTTAAGTAGTCTTATTTTACTTACCATACATAACATTTGATACACAATTACTTGACTACTATTGGACATGGATATTTGACATAGACATTTGACATGATTTACATCTTGACATAAACACCTTGACATATTATTCAATACATTTGACAATTGGTTTAAACATAGACTTCTTACATTGATTGGTTTGGTCTGATTAAGTGATTAAGTTAACGATGCGTGTGTAATATGATACAAGCATGGTGGATACGCCGCTGGTACTTCCTATATATAAGTGTTTGTATGGTATTACATGGCGTAACGTTATTTGAATCATTTCAATATTGAGACATAGAACATTTTATATAAATAACATATTTTTCACAAGACATTGATTTACAAACAACTTATCTTATACAAACACATTTTTACATGGTTATTTATTTAACCTGACATTTACTTATACATATCATCTGATCTTATTGTTTTCAAATGATTTACATGACAAAGCAAATTACAAGGTTCATGACTAAACATTTTTCTTAAACATAAGTCATGAATCCTATTTTTTACAAACCTATGTATCTCACAGGCATTTTTATGCTGACGTACCTATTTTCACATGTGTTTTCAGGAGCTTTTCCGTAAGATGTTGATCATGATACTAGGGCGGACCTGTGCCTTAGAGACTTTAAAAGATGATAGACTATGTTTAATTATGTTCTGAACTCTTTAATTTCCTGTTTGAAACAATGTAACACCTTTGTTTTTAAATAAAATACAACTTTGTATGCCATGGTTATGAAACAATTTATTCTGTTACGACACGCCCCGATGTTTCCGCCGCGATTTGTTGTTTTACGCGGTCGGGGTGTGACAGAAGAGTTGGTATCAGAGCCAATGGTTATAGGGAATTAGGTTATTAGTAATGCTTTGACCTAGACTATAACTTTTCTAGGACCCTAACACAAGTTATCTTGTGTTTAGATCTTAAAACATGTACATCACCTATCCTTAGGTGATTATCAAAACAAGAACCAAATTTTCCGAAACGATTTTTGAAAAACAATCATCTGTTTTTAATAATTTATTACAAGGTTTTGAACCCTCAATTGTAAGGTTTTGAACCCTTTTCAAGTTTGGTTTTTGGCCTTGTGCCTTCTAATTTTCAAAAATCCCGTCAAACGTTTTGGGTTTTAAATAATGTGAACATGTGCAAACTGGAAGGGTGAATGCCTGTATTCTGGGTTTTCTGTCTAGGCAAGCACTTCGTATACATCTCAACCAGACGCGAGACCAGTTGTGCTTACCTGGGAATTCTTGGGATGAGTGTTCACTTATAGGCGAGCATGTCTTCATTATACATTATTTTTGATCCATTTACTTTGATTAGTCACTGTGAGTCGTTTGTTTGCTTTGTGATACGGACGAATGACCACCATCTATGCTGTTGGCAATTCTTGTTTTTATCATCTCATTCTTTTCATCCAATCATCTCACTCGTTTCTTTTCATGTTTTCCTCTTTTAGAATGCCTCCTTGACGCGAGAACCAGATAGCAACTGCCGAACTGGCAGAAATCATTGCACAGCAGATGGCTGCCCAATTCCCAAATCTCTTTGCTCAATGGCAACAAGCCAACAACAACAACAACGCTCCATGCAAATACAAGGATTTTAACTCAGCTAAACCACTCAAGTTTAGTGGTTCTGAAAGAGCGACTGGGCTTCTTCAGTGGTTTGAGGGCATAGAGAATACTTTTCGCCACGTGCAGTGTCTTGAAAATCGCAAAGTCGAGTTTGCTTCGAGCGTATTTCAGAAGAGGGCTTTGACATGGTGGAACGGGGTTATGAGGGACCAAGGTGCAGAAGTTGCTCTCGTACAGACCTGGGCTGAACTTAGAGCCCTTATGATGAGGGAATTCTGTCCTCGTCATGAGCAGCGAGCCTTGGAGAAAGAGTTTGATAATTTGAAGCAAGATAGTGGAGAGCACAGGGCATATACTGACAGGTTTGAGGAGTTGAGTCTGCTTTGCCCGACTATGATTACCCCACTCGACAAGGCCATCGAAAGGTACATCGACGGCCTACCTGACTCAGTGCAAGACATCCTTACTGGTAGTAACCCTGCCACACTCCGTCAGGCGATCGAGTTATCAGCGACACTGACTGAGTCGCAGGTGCGTAAGGGAAAGCTGCATAAGAAGGGTGACAAGGGTAAGAAGCAGGCATCTGACAAAGGGGATGGTAAGAAAGGTGAAAACAAGAATGGGAAGAATTCTGGTTCCTCAAAGAATGCTAGGAAGCGAAAGGCTTCCCAAAACTATGCCGTTACTGCACAGGCTCAAGCTGCACCAAATCAGCCTGCGCAGCCAATAGCCAAGAAGCCTTATTTTGGCAATGCACCTTTGTGCAACAGATGTAACGGCCATCATCAACCGCACCTCCAGTGTCGTCAGTGCACCAACTGCGGAAGATCTGGTCATCTTGCTATGAACTGCCGCATTCCTGTCAATCAGAACCAGGCAGTTCAAAATCAGGCCCAACAGGTTGCTCAGCCTCTTGCTCAGCAACAAGGTCAAGCTGCACGACCTCATTTTCCTCCTGGTTCGTGCTACAATTGTGGGGATCTGACCCACTACAGGAACCGGTGCCCAAGGCTAGCCAACCAGAACCAGAACCAGAATCAGGCTCCGGCTCGAGGCCGAGTTTTTAACATGAATGCCCAAGAGGCACAGGCTGACGATAATGTGGTGAACGGTACGTTCTTTATTAATAATCAGCCTGCATCTGTTCTTTTCGATTCTGGTGCCGATAAGAGTTTCGTGTCATTATCTTTTGAGCAAATGCTTCGCGTGTCTAGAACGAAACTAGGCAAATCTTTGACAGTAGAGGTTGCTAGTGGTGAACCCATTATTCTTGATTCTGTTCTTCACAACTGCCAGTTGAATCTTAACGACCATCTTTTTCCTATTGACCTCGCGCCTATGCAACTTGGAAGCTTCGACGTTATTGTGGGAATGGATTGGTTATCCAAGCATCACGCAGAGATAGTTTGTTCTAAGAAGATTGTTCGTGTGCCACTTTCGACAGGCGAGATCTTGCAGGTTCAAGGTGAGAAGCCTACCGGTGGTCTCAAACTCATGTCTTGTTTTAAAGCTCGGAAGTATCTGCAGAAGAACTATGTGGCTTTCTTAGCACATGTTACAGAAGATAAAGGCAAGGGTAAGGCTATTTCAGATATTCCTGTCGTTCGGGATTATTCTGAAGTATTCCCTGAAGACTTACCTGGTCTACCTCCAGCACGCCAAGTCGAGTTCCGCATTGATCTCGTACCTGGTGCAAATCCCATAGCCAGAGCTCCATATCGTCTTGCACCGTCTGAGATGCAAGAGTTGTCTAAGCAGCTTCAGGAGCTCTCTGACAAAGGTTTTATCCGTCCTAGCTTTTCACCCTGGGGTGCTCCCGTTCTTTTCGTCAAGAAGAAGGATGGATCTTTTAGAATGTGTATCGATTATCGTGAGCTTAACAAGCTTACCATCAAGAATCGATATCCCCTACCGCGCATAGACGACCTCTTTGATCAGCTACAGGGCGCTTCTTATTTTTCGAAGATTGATCTACGTTCTGGGTATCATCAACTTCGGGTGCATGAAGAAGATATTCCCAAGACAGCGTTCCGTACTCGTTATGGACATTATGAGTTCACAGTCATGCCATTCGGTTTGACTAATGCTCCTGCTGTTTTCATGGACTTAATGAATAGGGTCTGCAAACCTTATTTGGATCAGTTCGTCATTGTTTTTATTGACGACATCTTGATTTACTCTAAGACGCGAGCTGATCACGAGCAACATCTTCGTCTTACTCTGGAACTCCTAAAGAAAGAGCAACTTTTCGCCAAATTCTCCAAGTGTGAATTCTGGCTTAAAGAAGTTCAATTCTTAGGACATATCATCAACGAACAAGGTATTCATGTAGATCCCTCCAAAATCAGTGCGATTAAGGATTGGGATACGCCTACTACTCCTACTGAGGTTCGTTCTTTTCTTGGTCTAGCGGGTTATTACCGCCGCTTCATTGAGAACTTCTCAAAGATTGCAGTTCCTCTAACTGCTCTAACTCAGAAGAAAATGCCCTTTTATTGGGGAATCAAACAAGAGGAAGCTTTTCAACACTTGAAGCAGAAGCTTTGCGATGCGCCTGTTCTATCATTGCCTGAAGGTGATGATGATTTTGTCGTGTATTGTGATGCATCGAAATTGGGTCTTGGCTGTGTTCTTATGCAAAGGAACAAAGTCATAGCCTATGCATCGAGACAGTTGAAGATTCATGAAAAGAACTACACCACTCATGATCTTGAGTTGGGTGCAGTTGTCTTTGCTCTCAAGATCTGGAGACACTATGTGTACGGTACAAAATGTGTGGTTTTCACTGACCACAAAAGTCTTCAGCATATCTTCAACCAGAAAGAACTCAACATGAGACAGCGACGTTGGATTGAGCTTTTAAACGACTATGACTGCGAAATTCGCTACCATCCTGGTAAGGCGAATGTCGTAGCTGATGCATTGAGTCGTAAGGAACGTACTAAGCTTCATTGTGTACGTGTTCAATCTGTTATTCAAGCTCGATCCGATATTCAAGCACGCATTTCTCAAGCTCAGCAATCTTGTGTTTCACAAGGTTTGATGGATAAGGAATTTCCCTATCACATAACACCTGCTCTTGAACTGAAGGACAATGGGTCATATTACTTCATGGACCGTTTGTGGGTCCCAAGCCAGGATGATCTTCGTACCTTGCTTATGGATGAAGCCCATAAGTCTCGCTATTCTATTCATCCGGGCTCAGATAAAATGTATAAGGATCTTCGTATTCACTATTGGTGGCCTGGTATGAAGAAAGACATTGCCTTATACGTATCCAAATGCCTTACTTGTCTTAAGGTTAAGGCTGAACATCAGCGTCCTTCTGGTTTATTGGAGCAACCAGAGATCCCAGTTTGGAAATGGGAAAACATTACTACGGATCTTGTTACCAAACTCCCGCGCACAAAGAAAGGTCATGATGCCATCTGGGTAGTCGTTGATCGTCTTACAAAGTCAGCACATTTCTTGCCAATCCGCGAGGATTTTCCTACTGACAGACTTGCTCAAATCTATGTAGATGAAATTGTGGCTCGACATGGTGTTCCTTTGAACATCATTTCTGACAGAGATGCTCGTTTCACTTCTCATTTTTGGAGAACCATGCAATCTGCTATGGGGACCCAACTTAATCTGAGCACAGCTTATCATCCGCAAACGGATGGTCAATCTGAGAGAACAATCCAGACTCTGGAGGATATGCTTAGAGCTTGTGTGATCAATTTTGGTGGTAGCTGGGATTCACATCTTAAATTGATTGAATTCTCCTACAACAACAGTTATCACACTAGCATCAAAATGGCTCCTTTCGAAGCTCTCTATGGTCGAAAATGTCGTTCACCAGTCTGCTGGAATGAGATTGGCGAGGCTCAACTTACTGGACCTGCCCTCATTTTAGAGACAACTGACAAGGTCAAGAAAGTTCGTGATAACCTTCAGGCAGCTAGAAGCCGTCAGAAGATTTACGCGGACCCAAAACGCAAAGCCTTGGAATTTCAAGTCGGTGATCGAGTATTACTTAAGGTCTCACCTTGGAAAGGTGTGATCAGATTTGGAAAGAAAGGAAAACTTGCACCTAGATACGTTGGACCATTCAAGATCGTCGAAAGAATCGGAAAGGTAGCCTACAGACTTGAGTTACCTCCTGAACTTGGAAATGTTCATCCAACTTTTCACGTGTCCAATCTCAAGAAGTGTTCAGCTGATGAGAACTTCTCCATACCGCTTGACGAAATTCGTGTTGGCAAAACACTGAAATTTGTTGAGAAACCAGTGGAAATCATGGAACGTGAAGTCAAGTGGCTTAAACGCAAGCGCATTCCTTTGGTCAAAGTTCGCTGGGAAGCTAAACGTGGACCTGAGTTTACTTGGGAACGCGAAGATCAAATGAAGGCGAAATATCCACATCTTTTTCCACGAGTTTCCTCTAAATAAATTTCGGGACGAAATTTCCACAAGTAGGGGAGACTGTAACAACTGTGCTTGTAATCACTATGAACAGTTCTATTATCAATAAAACAATGTTATTTGATCCCAATGTTTGTTTGATTGTGTTTTACATTTTTCATGTTTTGACTTTTATGTAATTTCAAACTCTATATCACTTTCTGGAGAGTTATACGCAAACTGGTGCGTAAACGTAATCAGTTTAATGCGAAAAATACTCTGGAACATCAACATATACCCAACATACCTTAAATAACCTTTACATAACTTAGAAATAAGTTTAGAAGGCTTTGGTATGTCAAAAACAGGTTAATTCGCTTACAGGGACTAAATATGACAAACTGCGAAAGTATGTCAATTTGAACTGTAACGAACATTCCGGAACATGACCATAAGTTAAACACACCTTAAATATCCTTTAAATAGCTTAGAAATAGGCTTTGAGGGGTTTGGTGTGCTAAAATAAACTTTTGGGACATTCAGGGACTAAAAGTGTCAAAAAGTGCACAAGTTTGCATTTTCGCGCATATCTTACGTTCTGAATACATCTGGACATCCAAAAATTTATGTAAGCATGACTACATTATATTTTATTGTTCGCCTTAAGAAAAATCCATTCGTCGCGTCATTTGGATCGTTTTTCGCGCTTATGCGCATTCCGTCGTAATTAAGCGAACATCGCGTTCGTACGACCAAACGAACCATCATCCGGCATATTTTTGAGTATGTTTTGAGCTCCCTATACTTTAACTTCATTTTAGAGCCTTGAAATGAGGTTAACGGGGTTCAAACGCATCGAAAATCGCTTAAACGGGCTGCAGGGACTAAACCTGTCACTTTTGAAACAATTCTGAAACATGGAGGCAGTAGCGTAGCGCGAGCCCTAAGGGCCTACCCGTCGCGCTACGCGAGTGCCTTAACTGGACAGAAACATCAGTTTCGCATTCGGGACCAGATTCGATGTATTAGCCGTTGTTTAATTCACAACCACACATTCTAAACTTGCTTAGTCAGCGGATAAGGATGGAATTTAGGCACCATAACTTTCCGACACTTGTACGGATACGATTAAGGCACGATATTCGACAAGCGATCTTAACGGTTCGGGTATTCCTATAAATACCCCAACACCCCCATTGCTAAAATCACTAGAAATTTGATTTGAGAAACTCTAAGTTGAAACATTTGTTTCATACCTGAGATTTTTGAATCAAGTTTAGCATTCGGGGACCCTTCGTAAGTATTCTTTCATTCTTTTCCTTATTTTACTGCTTTTCGAGTCAGAAAGTCAAACTTTGTTTGACTTTCAGCGTTGACCAGTAATGGTCAATGCGAAGTTCGTTTGAACTTCGCAACGTGATGGTAATCACGATGGTCATAGTCCCTTGGGACTATGCCTAATGATTACCACGTTGTCTAGGGTCGTAGGGTAAGCGATCAAATAAATCGCTTATACCTCGAACCCGACCCATTTGGTCGATCATTAGGATCCGACCAAACACATTAGGTGACCATAGTAGGTAGGGAATAACCTTCCGAGGTTATACCTTATGGTCACGACGTTTAAGTAGTTGTATGATAGGTAGTTTATATGCCTTAGGTAAATTACCAGAATACCCTTTTCATACATAATTGGTAATTTAGCATATGTAACCTAAACTTTTGTCACGTAACTGATTATGTAACATGTTTAGGCATATAACACTTGTCATAGGGCTAGTTAGGCGGTCCGAACGCGTTTCACGCGAACGACGCGTTAAAGTAGCATAAGCTACCTAAACGGGTCGTAATAGGGTCGTAAACAATTATGTTAAGTTTCATTTAGCATGTAGGCTTTGTTAAACCATATCACGTGAGTTCCTACACTCATTTGGTTTACAAACCCTAATGCTACCCAGTCTTCCGAGATAGGTCCGGTTTATTAACATAGTTACCTATACTAGGTGCCGTTTGATTCCGAGATCTCTAGCATTACTTGGTGATTATCTTTACACATCTGAGCAATCACAAGTGAGTACATAGACCCCTCTTTTACTGTTTTCCAAACTGTTTTGGGGTGAAACACATGTGCCTACTTGTTACTTTCATGCTTTCCTGTTTTCACATCATATACCGACTATGTTTGTTAGTACATTATAGTACATGATTTCATTACATTTCATGCTATGTATGTCCATTGTGTGCATACTTAGTACATTGTTTTACATTACATTTCTGCTATGTATGTTGACTGATAGCATGCTAGCGCAATTGATTTACAAGACTTTTCTGCTTTGTATGTTAACTTAGCATACTTAGTACATTGCTTTCTTATGACATGTATACAACTGCTATGACATTTGGTTTGCACAAACGGGTCTTTATAACGTTCATTAACATTTGCTACGCCGCTCGGGAGTAAGTAGTGGTACCATAGGACTTGACAAATCCCATTCCTGACATCCCGGGTTTGTTTGGATGTAAGGAATGACTGAATCCGAATACAATTCTTTTGATAACCTTGACTGAAAGGGTTATCCGACTGTCTCAAGGCTTGAATGTATGCGTTAACTTACCACATAAATGTTTGTATCAATGTATCATGCATCACTTTGCAAAACATAACTTTTTGATATATTCAAAATACTTTGTTTTGTACATTTTTACTTATGGTTTAAGTAGTCTTATTTTACTTACCATACATAACATTTGATACACAATTACTTGACTACTATTGGACATGGATATTTGACATAGACATTTGACATGATTTACATCTTGACATAAACACCTTGACATATTATTCAATACATTTGACAATTGGTTTAAACATAGACTTCTTACATTGATTGGTTTGGTCTGATTAAGTGATTAAGTTAACGATGCGTGTGTAATATGATACAAGCATGGTGGATACGCCGCTGGTACTTCCTATATATAAGTGTTTGTATGGTATTACATGGCGTAACGTTATTTGAATCATTTCAATATTGAGACATAGAACATTTTATATAAATAACATATTTTTCACAAGACATTGATTTACAAACAACTTATCTTATACAAACACATTTTTACATGGTTATTTATTTAACCTGACATTTACTTATACATATCATCTGATCTTATTGTTTTCAAATGATTTACATGACAAAGCAAATTACAAGGTTCATGACTAAACATTTTTCTTAAACATAAGTCATGAATCCTATTTTTTACAAACCTATGTATCTCACAGGCATTTTTATGCTGACGTACCTATTTTCACATGTGTTTTCAGGAGCTTTTCCGTAAGATGTTGATCATGATACTAGGGCGGACCTGTGCCTTAGAGACTTTAAAAGATGATAGACTATGTTTAATTATGTTCTGAACTCTTTAATTTCCTGTTTGAAACAATGTAACACCTTTGTTTTTAAATAAAATACAACTTTGTATGCCATGGTTATGAAACAATTTATTCTGTTACGACACGCCCTGATGTTTCCGCCGCGATTTGTTGTTTTACGCGGTCGGGGTGTGACAAAGCCAGCTCACCAAATTACCCAACAGTCGAGTAGCAATAGGGGAAAGAGGCGAAAGCAATCGAACCCTGTTTGCAATGCGATCGTACCACCCATTAACCCAAACCCTGTTGCTCCTGATAACATCCAAAAGTCGTACACTGGGATTCACCCCAAGTGTGCCACTTGTAATTTCGATCATCCCGCAAACGCTAGGTGCCGTCGTTGTGACAATTGCAACCGTTATGGACATACTACCAACTTTTGTCGCTATCAACAACAACAAGCACCACCAACTCAGCAAGCTCAGCAAGCCCTACCTGCTCCTCAAAACGCAAGACCCGCTAGAGCTTGTTTCAAATGTGGGGATGCTAATCATCTTCGTCCTCAATGCCCACAATGGAATCAAGAGCAACAACAACCTCCTCGTGGATGCTGTTTCAACCTGAACGCGAATCAAGCGCGCAACGACAATGATGTCGTTAACGGTACGTTTCTTGTAAACCATCTTTATGCTTCGATACTATTTGATACTGGTGCGGACAAAAGCTTTGTGTCCTTAGAATTCGAATCATTGTTAAATTGCACACGCTCTAAGCTGCCTAAGTCGTTTTCCGTTGAAGTCGCAAATGGCAAATCTATCCTAGTCGATTCCGTTCTTCGTGATTGTCGTCTTACCCTTAACGAACACGTTTTCCCTATCGACCTCATACCCATGCAACTGGGTAGTTTCGACATCATCATAGGCATGGATTGGCTTCAAAAGAACCATGCTGAAATTGCTTGTCACGAGAAATACGTCCGTTTACCCCTTCCATCTGGTGATGTTTTGCACGTCTATGGAGACCGACCTTCAAAAGGGCTGAAGTTGATGTCCTGCACACAAGCGAACAAGTACTTACACAAAAAGTACTTTGCCTTTTTAGCCCACGTTGTGGAAGAAAAGGGCAAGGGAAAAAGCATAAGTGATGTTCCAGTGGTGCGCGACTTCCCTGACGTCTTTCCTGAAGATTTACCTGGCCCTCCTCCACCTCGATCTGTTGACTTCCGTATTGACCTTGTACCTGGTGCGACTCCTGTTGCTAAAGCTCCTTATCGTCTTGCACCTTCCGAGATGCAAGAACTATCTACGCAACTTCAAGAACTCCTCGATAAGGGTTTTATTCGTCCAAGTACCTCACCTTGGGGTGCTCCTGTACTTTTCGTTAAAAAGAAAGATGGTTCTTTCCGCATGTGTATCGATTATCGTGAGCTTAACAAACTCACCATCAAGAATCGTTACCCCCTCCCGCGTATCGACGATCTCTTTGATCAACTTCAAGGCGCTACTTGTTTCTCCAAAATCGACCTTCGTTCTGGTTATCACCAACTTCGGGTCCTCGAAGAGGACATTCCCAAAACCGCTTTTCGCACTCGCTATGGACACTACGAGTTCGTGGTTATGCCTTTTGGCTTGACCAACGCACCCGTTGTGTTCATGGATCTCATGAATCGTGTTTGTAAGCCTTATTTGGATCGTTTCGTGATCGTCTTCATTGACGATATCCTCATTTATTCTAAATCTCGAGCTGATCATGAACGTCATCTTCGTCTTATACTTGAGCTCTTACGTATGGAACGATTATACGCTAAGTTCTCTAAATGCGAGTTTTGGATTAAAGAAGTCCAATTCCTTGGACACGTCGTTAGTGAAAAAGGAATCCACGTCGACCCTACAAAGATCGAAGCCGTAAAGAACTGGACCGCGCCTAAATCTCCTTCTGAAATCCGTTCCTTCTTAGGATTGGCGGGTTATTACCGTCGATTCATCTCAAATTTTTCAAAAATTGCCGTTCCTCTCACTTCGTTAACTCAAAAAGAGAACCCTTTTGTTTGGGGTCCTGAGCAAGAGAAATCTTTTCAGACTCTCAAGGACATGCTTTGCAACGCTCCTATTCTTACTCTTCCTGATGGGAATGATGATTTCGTGGTGTATTGTGATGCCTCAAACCGTGGTCTTGGTTGCGTTCTCATGCAACGAGGCAAGGTCATCGCTTATGCCTCTCGCCAACTCAAAATACACGAGAAAAACTATACTACCCACGACCTTGAACTTGGCGCAGTTGTTTTTGCGTTGAAGATTTGGCGACACTACCTTTATGGTACTAAGTGTGTGGTTTTCACTGACCACAAGAGCCTTCAACATATCTTCGACCAAAAGGAACTGAACATGCGTCAACGTCGTTGGGTGGAACTATTAAACGACTACGACTGCGAAATCAAGTACCACCCAGGTAAAGCAAATGTCGTGGCAGATGCACTTAGTCGTAAGACTCATGTAGATTATATGCGATGTTTTCGTATCTCGAGCGACCTTCCTCAACGCATTCGTGAAGCTCAGTACGCCTCTATTAACGAAGGTAACTTCCATGTTGAGATACGAGGCGCTAGAGAGCATGATCTCGTCTCCAAGGCCGATGGTATCCTATACCTCGACAATCGTGCCTGGATCCCTGATCGTGAAGAACTTCGAGACTTCCTTATGAACGAGGCACACAAATCCAAGTACTCAATTCATCCTGGTGCCGACAAGATGTATCATAATCTACGTACAACCTATTGGTGGCCCGGTATGAAGAAAGACATTGCCGTTTACGTCTCTGAGTGTCTTACGTGTTCAAAAGTCAAAGCCGAACATCAACGACCTTCTGGTCTACTCGAACAACCTGAAATCCCCGTTTGGAAATGGGATAGTATTGCAATGGACTTCATAACCAAACTCCCTCGAACGTCTTCTGGTCACGATAGCATTTGGGTGATCATCGATCGTTTGACCAAGTCCGCTCAATTCATTCCTATTCGTGAAGATTTCAAGGTTGAACGACTTGCTCGCATCTATACCGATGAAGTCATTCGTGTCACACCCCGACCGCGTAAAACAACAAATCGCGGCGGAAACATCGGGGCGTGTTGCAACAGAATTAATGTTTCATAACCATGGATACCAAAAAGTGTTTCGTTTTATTAAACATTGAATAATTACATTGTCTGGAAATCTAAATACACAATTTAAACATAGTCTATCATTGTTATTGAGTCATTAAGGCCTTGTCCAATCCTATGTGAGCATGCATCCTATCAATCGATATCTTTCAACAATACCTGAAACATATGTGAAAACGAGGTCAGCAAAGAAATGCTGGCGAGTACATAGGTTTTGTGAAAATAAGATTCATGACTTCTGTTTTAAGAAAATGTTTAGTCATGAACCTTGTAATTTGCTTTGTCTTTGTAAATCATTTGAAAAATAATAAGTTCAAGTGATATGTATAAATAAGAGAATAATGCATGATTAAATGAATAACCATGTAAAATGAGTTTGTATAAGATAAGTTGTTTGTAAATAATTGTCTTGTGAAAAGTATGTTACTTGTATAAAATGTTCTATGTCTCAAACTGAAATGATTCAAATAACGCTACAGTATGTAATACCATACAAACACTTATATATAGGAAGTACCAGCGGCGTATCCACCATGCTTGTATCATATTCCACACGCATTGTTACTTAATCACTTAGTCAAACCAAACCACCAAAGTAATGTTCATGCCCAATGTAAATCATGTAATATGTATAACCAAAACTCAATCGTATATCGCTTTGAAGCCAATCGTTTACCCAATCGTTAAAACATCGTGTGAAAACCAATTGTTTACCCAATCGTTAAATTCGTTTTAGGTCGTGAAACTACTTAAATGGTCGTCTCGCTAATAACATTCAAACCTTCTTGACTCGCATTAATAAACCCTTACCAAAGGATAGATTAACAACTCGCATTAATAAACCCTTACCAAAGGATAGATTAACAACTCGCATTAATAAACCCTTACCAAAGTGTAAATTAACAATTACAGATTCAGTCGCTACCCACAACACCCACACATAACTACGGGTGTAGTAAATAACGGGACTTGTCAGATCCTATGGTACCATAACCTAATACTGGTCGGCTTGATCATTGCTAATGAATGTCATTTGTTATGTAACCCAACCAACAAGTTCGTTCACATTATCAAAATCGTTATTAGTTTTGTATAAATCGTCTTAATCGTTTTTGAAACCATCGTTATAACATCGAAAATCGTTTTGATACCATCGTTAAAACCTTGAAAACATTTAGCACATATGAGTCACCCCAAAACAATTGAAAGCAGTAAAATAGGGGGAAAATGTACTCGCCTGAGAATGCTTAGAGGTCTTGAACAACAACCAAACAAAGCTAGAGAGAGCACGGAATCAGTCGGCAATCTAAAACTATATAAATAAACCGGACTTAAATCGGGAGATCGGATAGGATGAGGCTTGGTAAACCAAATGAGTATTGGAACTCATATGATATGGTTTAACAAGGCCTACATACTACAATGAAACCAAACCTAAGTGCTTTCGACCCATCGCGACCCATTAAGGTAGCTTATGCTACTTTAACGCGTCGTGCGCGTGAAACGCGTTCGGACCGCCTAACTAGTCTTATGACAAGTAGAATATGCCTAAACATGTTACATATTCAGTTATGTGGCAAAGGTTTAGGTTACATATGCTTAATTACCAATTATACATGAAAAGGGTATTCTGGTAATTTAACTAAGGCATATAAACTACCTATCATACAACTACTCAAACGATGTGACCATAAGGTATAACCTCGGAAGGTTATTCCCTATATACTATGGTCACCTAATGTGTTTGGTCGGATCCTAATGATCGACCAAATGGGTTGGGTTCGAGGTATAAGCGATTTATCAGATCGCTTACCCTACGACCCTAGACAACGTGGTAATCAGTAGGCATAGTCCCAAGGGACTATAACCAACGTGATTACACTCACGTTGCGAAGTTCAAACGAACTTCGCATTGACCATAACTGGTCAATGTAGAAAGTCAAACAAAGTTTGACTTTCAGACTCGAAAGACTCGAAAAGCAATAAAAGAACGAAAGAATACTTACGAAGGGTCCCCGAATGCTAATTTCGATCCGAGAATCTCAGGTATGAAACAATGGTTTCAACTTAGAGTTTCTAAGATCAAAATTCTAGTGATTATGAAGCATGGGGGGTGGGGTATTTATAGTAAAAGGTCCACCGTTAAGATCGTTTCTTGGAAACCGTGCTTTGATCTTGGCCTTACACCTCAAGATAATGGTTTTACAAAACCATGTGAGCCCATGGTATTTCCCAAAACCATGTGCGCATCAAAACAGCCCCTAGTATTGCCCAAAACCATATGCAAAGGTGGTATAGACCAGATTCAATGTTTCTTCACAGAAAGTTTCAAAAATGGCAGATTTGGTCCCTGTAGTGTAATAAGGCCTTTTCCGACGCGTTTAAGGCCCGTTAACCCCATTTCAAAGCTATAAAATGAAGTTAAAGTAAAGGGAACTTAAAATGTTCTCAAAAATATCTCGGATGTCGGTTCGTTTAGCCGTACAGTTGCGTTGTTCGGCTAATTACGACGGAATGCGCATAAGCGCGAAAAACGATCCAAATGACGCGACGAATGGATTTTTCTTAAGCCAAACACTAAAGCATAATATAGTCATGCTTACATAAATTTTTGGATGTCCGAATGTATTCAGAACGTAAGTTATGCGCGAAAGTGCAAACTTGTGCACTTTTTGACGCTTTTAGTCCCTGAATGACCCAAAAGTTTATTTTAGCACACCGAACACCTCAAAGCTTATTTCTAAGCTATGTAAAGGATATTTATGGTATGTTTAACTTATGGTCATGTTCCGGAATGTCTGTTACAGTTCAAATTGGCATACTTTCGCAGTTTGTCAACTTTAGTCCCTGTAAGCGATTTAACTTGATTTTGCCATACCAAAGCCTTCAAAACTTATTTCTAAGTTATGTAAAGGTTATTTAAGGTATGTTAAGCCTATGTCACTATTCCGTAGTGTTTGTTGCATTAAACTGGTTATATTTACGCATCGGTGCGCGTATAACCTTCCAGAAAGCGATTTAGAGTTTGAAATTGAACAAGAATTGATATGTGCAAATGATACACATATTTTTACAAATCCCAAGTATGAAATATAATATTTCATTGGTTTGGTATTTGTTTGATGGCCGTGGAGGCACAAGTGTTACAGTCTCCCCTACTTTAGGAAATTTCGTCCCGAAATTTATTTAGAGGAAACTTGTGAGAGTTTAAAACATGAAGTTGAAAAGACCGAACAACATTGGTTAGGGTTCTGAACTTCTAGTAACTTTAATAACATCATGCTTGCAATGTAAGAGGGATACTTATATACAAGTATATGAAGCATCATTGGTGCGTCCACCGTGCCTCCATTACATTGTTATCATTTTATTATTGTTGTCACTATCGGTTCTTACACATAGTAAACCTTACTGGGTTTCTGTGCACTAAATTTCATAATTATGTACGCGTCCATAATTAGACAATTCCTTGCACAGTTTACACAGTCTATTTTATAATGTGTAGGGTAAAACCAAATGAACAATCCTGTGATGTGTGTAACTAGACCGCCATAGAGTCCTTTTAATTAAATCAATAAATGATCTAAATAGACTATCAAGGAGTCTGTTCAGCTACATCACTAGATGTCGTTCTTTAACCAAATTGTGAATCAATCTTTTAGACTAGACCACTCAAGGGTCTATCATCGAATCCTGGAATGGTACTATATAACCCAAGGGTCTTAACTACCACGTAGAAGCCCATAAGGATTTAAGGTAGTACCTTTTTAATATCCTACTATGAATCCCTCATATGAAGATATAAAAGATTCTATGAGGATTTGAAAATCGTTTACCACACAAAAACATAGAGGAGAACACATAAACACATATCACATAATCGCATAATCGTATACTCGCATAATTGTTTAAATTGACCTTTAAATTTGTTATCTTTGGACACGGGTATTTAATGCATACAAGGAATCAATTCTTAATTGCATCAATTTGGATGGATCCACATGAATACCCTGCTTGTTGACTACATGACCCAAAAACTGAACTCCTTTAAGCCAAAATTTCCTCTTGGAGGATTTAGTGAAAAGTTTGTTCCTTCTTTAAGGGTTCCAATGTCAACGAAGGTGTTGATCGGGATCGGCTCGTGATATGAATAGATCAAGATGTCATTAATAACAATGACGAACTGATCCAAATAAGGCTTGCAGACTCTATTTATTAAGTCTTTGAAGATGGCTGGAGCATTTGTCAACCCAAAAGGCATGACTGTAAACTCTTAATGGCCATACTTCGTGCAGAAAACCGTTTTGGGAATATCTTCTTCGAGAATACAAAGTTGATGATACCCAAAACGCTAATCGATCTCGGAAAATATGAAACGCTATGCAGTTGATCGGAGAAATCGTTGATTTAAGGTAGGGGATATCGATTCTTGATGATAAGCTTACTAGGCTTACGTTAATCGATATACATTCGAAAAGATCCATTTTTCTTTTCACAAGGAGGACAGGAGTTTCTCCAAGGTGAAAAGTTCGGACGGATGAATCCTTTATCAGACAACTCGTGAAGCTGTTTTGATAATTCTTGCATCTCGAACGGTGCAAGATGATAAGATACTTTAGATTTAAGAGAAACTAGTGTTTGAGGTTCTTAGGGAGATCACAAGTGATCATAAAAATGACAGAACCACACGAGTAGTTTCGTCTTTGTGATGACATCATAAGGTTGGATCAAACATTCATACAATTGCATTAGTTGAAAATAAAAACCACAAATTTTTATTTATA
The DNA here is from genome assembly GCA_030545235.1 of Helianthus tuberosus. Classification (NCBI taxonomy): domain Eukaryota; kingdom Viridiplantae; phylum Streptophyta; class Magnoliopsida; order Asterales; family Asteraceae; genus Helianthus; species Helianthus tuberosus. The sequence goes on along the minus strand of CM060426.1, from coordinate 41,894,490 downwards.
TAACAACCGCATTGTCTTTAAATGTTACAAGATAACAACCAGAGAAATTTCAAAATTCTACTTGTTCTTCATCATTGATTGCCTCATTGATGTTATACACTCGTCCACGTGCTGGATTTACATTGACGTTGACGTTCGCCTTCGGGTTTGCGTTACCATTTGCATTCACCAGTCTTGGGCAGTTGTGGCGGAAATGACCAATCTCTCCGCAATTGAAACATGAACTCAGTGGGAATCTCGCAGCATTCCCTTGAACCTGAGCTTGAACCTGAGCAGCCTGATTTTGTCCCAGACGACAAATATTGGCCAAATGCCCAAGTCTACCACACGTTGTGCATTTCTTGCAATCTTGTTGTGCAACGTGATGACCATTGCAATGGGCACAATGTGGTGCGGTACCAGCATATGCCTTCTTTGCAGCTGGCTGTGCCGGTGGGTTTTGCAAGTTCTGAGCAGTCTGTGCTGTAACAGCAAAATTTTGGGCACCCTTCCGCTTCTTTGATTTCTTCGAAGTCTCAACTTCCTTATCCTTCTTGTTTTGATCTTTCTTGCTATCCTCCTTGTCAGATTCCTGCTTCTTACCCTTGTCACCCTTTCTGTGTAACTTATTCTTCCGAATCTGCGACTCAGTCAATGTCGCAGCTAACTCGATCGCCTGACGGAGTGTGGTAGGGCTACTACCAGTAAGGATGTCTTGTACCGTGTCAGGTAGGCCGTCAATGTACCTTTCGATAGCCTTGTCGAGTGGGGTAACCATTGTCGGGCAAAGCAGGCTCAACTCCTCAAACCTATCAGTATACGCCCTGTGCTCACCACTATCTTGCTTCAACTCATCAAATTCCTTCTCCAAAGCTCGCTGCTCATGACGAGGACAGAATTCCCTCATCATAAGGGCCCTAAGTGCCCACGTCTGTGCTAGAGCAACTTCTGCACCACGATCCCTCATAACCCCGTTCCACCATGTGAGAGCCCTCTTCTGAAACACACTCGAAGAAAACTCGACCCTGCGATTGTCAGGACACTGCACGTGGCGGAAAGTATTCTCAATGCTCTCGAACCATTGAAGAAGCCTAGTCGCTCCTTCAGAACCACTAAACTTGAGTGGTTTAGCCTGGTTAAAATCCTTGTATTTACACTGTGCGTTATTGTTGTTGTTATTATTGCCGTTGTTGTATATCTCGTGGACTTGGGTTACAACCCCGGGAAGCACAGCAGCCACCTGCTGAGAGATCAGGGCTGCGAGTTCTTCAATAGTGAAAGTCCGAGCATCGGTTTGAGCATCGCGTCGAGGAGGCATTGTCTAAAAGAGGAAACATGAAATGAACGAGTGAGAGAATTAGACGAAAAGAATGAGATGAATAAATCTGATGAAAGCAAGGATAGTGGTCATTTGTTTGTTATTACAAAGCAACAAACGACACACAGAACTAATCAAAGTAAATGGGTCAAAAATAATGTATCGCGAAGACATGCTCGCCTATAAGTGAACACTCATCCCAAGAATTCCCAGGTAAGCACAACTGGTCTCGCGTCTGATGAGATGTATACGAAGTGCTTGCCTAGACAGAAAACCCAGAATACAGGCATTCACCCTTCCAGTTTGCACGTGTTCACATTATTTAAAACCCAAAACTTTGCCGAGATTTTGAAAATTCAAAGGGGTTCAAAACCATGTAATCAATCACCCTAGAACAGATGATTAGTTTTCAAAGCGGTTTTGAAATTTATGTTCTTGTTGTGGTCGTCGCCTAAGGATAGGTGACGGTATTGTTTTATGACTAAACGCAAGTAAACTCGCGTTAGGGTCCTAGAAAGGTTATAGACTAGGTCAAAGCATTACTAATAACCTAATTCCCTATAACCATTGGCTCTGATACCATCTTTCTGTCACACCTCGACCGCGTAAAACAACAAATCGCGGCGGAAACATCGGGGCGTGTTGCAACAGAATTAATGTTTCATAACCATGGATACCAAAAAGTGTTTCGTTTTATTAAACATTGAATAATTACATTGTCTGGAAATCTAAATACACAATTTAAACATAGTCTATCATTGTTATTGAGTCACTAAGGCCTTGTCCAGTCCTATGTGAGCATGCATCCTATCAATCGATATCTTTCAACAATACCTGAAACATATGTGAAAACGAGGTCAGCAAAGAAATGCTGGCGAGTACATAGGTTTTGTGAAAATAAGATTCATGACTTCTGTTTTAAGAAAATGTTTAGTCATGAACCTTGTAATTTGCTTTGTCTTTGTAAATCATTTGAAAAATAATAAGTTCAAGTGATATGTATAAATAAGAGAATAATGCATGATTAAATGAATAACCATGTAAAATGAGTTTGTATAAGATAAGTTGTTTGTAAATAATTGTCTTGTGAAAAGTATGTTACTTGTATAAAATGTTCTATGTCTCAAACTGAAATGATTCAAATAACGCTACAGTATGTAATACCATACAAACACTTATATATAGGAAGTACCAGCGGCGTATCCACCATGCTTGTATCATATTCCACACGCATTGTTACTTAATCACTTAGTCAAACCAAACCACCAAAGTAATGTTCATGCCCAATGTAAATCATGTAATATGTATAACCAAAACTCAATCGTATATCGCTTTGAAGCCAATCGTTTACCCAATCGTTAAAACATCGTGTGAAAACCAATTGTTTACCCAATCGTTAAATTCGTTTTAGGTCGTGAAACTACTTAAATGGTCGTCTCGCTAATAACATTCAAACCTTCTTGACTCGCATTAATAAACCCTTACCAAAGGATAGATTAACAATTCGCATTAATAAACCCTTACCAAAGGATAGATTAACAACTCGCATTAATAAACCCTTACCAAAGAGTAAATTAACAATTACAGATTCAGTCGCTACCCACAACACCCACACATAACTACGGGTGTAGTAAATAACGGGACTTGTCAGATCCTATGGTACCATAACCTAATACTGGTCGGCTTGATCATTGCTAATGAATGTCATTTGTTATGTAACCCAACCAACAAGTTCGTTCACATTATCAAAATCGTTATTAGTTTTGTATAAATCGTCTTAATCGTTTTTGAAACCATCGTTATAACATCGAAAATCGTTTTGATACCATCGTTAAAACCTTGAAAACATTTAGCACATATGAGTCACCCCAAAACAATTGAAAGCAGTAAAATAGGGGAAAAATGTACTCGCCTGAGAATGCTTAGAGGTCTTGAACAACAACCAAACAAAGCTAGAGAGAGCACGGAATCAGTCGGCAATCTAAAACTATATAAATAAACCGGACTTAAATCGGGAGATCGGATAGGATGAGGCTTGGTAAACCAAATGAGTATTGGAACTCATATGATATGGTTTAACAAGGCCTACATACTACAATGAAACCAAACCTAAGTGCTTTCGACCCATCGCGACCCATTAAGGTAGCTTATGCTACTTTAACGCGTCGTGCGCGTGAAACGCGTTCGGACCGCCTAACTAGTCCTATGACAAGTAGAATATGCCTAAACATGTTACATATTCAGTTATGTGGCAAAGGTTTAGGTTACATATGCTTAATTACCAATTATACATGAAAAGGGTATTCTGGTAATTTAACTAAGGCATATAAACTACCTATCATACAACTACTCAAACGATGTGACCATAAGGTATAACCTCGGAAGGTTATTCCCTATATACTATGGTCACCTAATGTGTTTGGTCGGATCCTAATGATCGACCAAATGGGTTGGGTTCGAGGTATAAGCGATTTATCAGATCGCTTACCCTACGACCCTAGACAACGTGGTAATCAGTAGGCATAGTCCCAAGGGACTATAACCAACGTGATTACACTCACGTTGCAAAGTTCAAACGAACTTCGCATTGACCATAACTGGTCAATGTAGAAAGTCAAACAAAGTTTGACTTTCAGACTCGAAAGACTCGAAAAGCAATAAAAGAACGAAAGAATACTTACGAAGGGTCCCCGAATGCTAATTTCGATCCGAGAATCTCAGGTATGAAACAATGGTTTCAACTTAGAGTTTCTAAGATCAAAATTCTAGTGATTATGAAGCATGGGGGGTGGGGTATTTATAGTAAAAGGTCCACCGTTAAGATCGTTTCTTGGAAACCGTGCTTTGATCTTGGCCTTACACCTCAAGATAATGGTTTTACAAAACCATGTGAGCCCATGGTATTTCCCAAAACCATGTGCACATCAAAACAGCCCCTAGTATTGCCCAAAACCATATGCAAAGGTGGTATAGACCAGATTCAATGTTTCTTCACAGAAAGTTTCAAAAATGGCAGATTTGGTCCCTGTAGTGTAATAAGGCCTTTTCCGACGCGTTTAAGGCCCGTTAACCCCATTTCAAAGCTCTAAAATGAAGTTAAAGTAAAGGGAACTTAAAATGTTCTCAAAAATATCTCGGATGTCGGTTCGTTTAGCCGTACAGTTGCGTTGTTCGGCTAATTACGACGGAATGCGCATAAGCGCGAAAAACGATCCAAATGACGCGACGAATGGATTTTTCTTAAGCCAAACACAAAGCATAATATAGTCATGCTTACATAAATTTTTGGATGTCCGGATGTATTCAGAACGTAAGTTATGCGCGAAAGTGCAAACTTGTGCACTTTTTGACGCTTTTAGTCCCTGAATGACCCAAAAGTTTATTTTAGCACACCGAACACCTCAAAGCTTATTTCTAAGCTATGTAAAGGATATTTATGGTATGTTTAACTTATGGTCATGTTCCGGAATGTCTGTTACAGTTCAAATTGGCATACTTTCGCAGTTTGTCAACTTTAGTCCCTGTAAGCGATTTAACTTGATTTTGCCATACCAAAGCCTTCAAAACTTATTTCTAAGTTATGTAAAGGTTATTTAAGGTATGTTAAGCCTATTTCACTATTCCGGAGTGTTTGTTGCATTAAACTGGTTATATTTACGCATCGGTGCGCGTATAACCTTCCAGAAAGCGATTTAGAGTTTGAAATTGAACAAGAATTGATATGTGCAAATGATACACATATTTTTACAAATCCCAAGTATGAAATATAATATTTCATTGGTTTGGTATTTGTTTGATGGCCGTGGAGGCACAGGTGTTACAATTCGACATCATGGTGTTCCCCTCGACATCATTTCTAATCGTGATGGTCGATTTACTTCGCGTCTCTGGCAAACCTTTCAGTCCGCTATGGGTACTCATCTGAATCTTAGTACGGCTTTTCATCCTCAAACGGATGGACAGACTGAACGTACTATCCAAACCCTAGAGGACATGCTTCGTTCTTGTGTCATCGACTTTGGTGGTAGTTAGGATGTGCATTTACCTTTGGTCGAGTTCTCGTATAACAATAGCTACCACTCCAGTATTAAAATGGCTCCATTCGAGGCATTGTATGGTCGCAAATGCCGATCTCCTTTAAACTGGCACGAGATTGGTGACAAACACTTTACTGGCCCTGAAATCATACAAGAAGCAACGGATAAGATTCACCAAATCCGTGATAATCTACTCAAGGCTCGTGAACATCAAAAGGTCTATGCTGATAAGGGACGCAAACCGATGCAATTCAACGTTGGAGATCACGTCCTACTCAAAGTGTCTCCTTGGAAAGGAGTGGTTCATTTTGGTAAAAAGGGAAAATTTGCCCCTCGCTATGTTGGTCCTTTCAAGATACTCGAAAGGATTGGTGCGGTGGCTTATTGACTCGATTTACCTCAAGAACTCAACAACGTGCATCCAACGTTTCATGTCTCAAATCTAAAGAAGTGTCACGCTGAAGAAGGACTTCAAGTTCCTCTCGAAGACCTCCAAATAAACGACACTTTGCATTTCATGGAAAAACCCGTCGAAATTATGGATCAAGGAGTCAAGTTATTGAGGCGCAGCAAAATTCCTATAGTCAAGGTTCGATGGGAAGGTAAACGAGGCGCCGAATTTACTTGGGAACTAAAGAGCGAGATGAAAAAGAAGTATCCTCATCTCTTCCCTACGTCTTCCTAAATTTCGGGACGAAATTTCCTAAAGGAGGGGAGACTGTAACGCCCGGCTCTTTTGTACTTTCCATTTATAGAAAGTTTTGTTCGTATTTCTATTTTTGGAAACTTTGTATTCTTGTAAGCATTCCTTCTTTGTAATCGTTGTAAAACCGAGACTTGGGTCATTAATGAAACTCGTATTTTGTTACAGTTATGTTCTACACACTCTATATACGCTCGTATGTTCGAATTGGTGAATCAATTGGTGTTTAATCATTATTCTTGGAAACTATGTGCTAAACTTGTAATTAATCTAAACTTATGCCTAAAACGTGTATTGAACGTAAACGAAACTTGATTATGATACTTATACACTCAATTATACTTCGTTTTTGATCGCCATGCTTGAATGTACCTTAAACTATGTTTATATGCTAAAACAAGTCCCTAAACTATCAAGAATGCATCTAAAGGGATCAAATAGGAAACTTCAGGGGCTAAATTGTAATTTATGAAACTTTATGTCAAATAAGCAAGCCCGGGCGGCCCGCTTCAACTTACCTGATATCTCAGGCGGGCCGCATTGTCACACCCCCAAAATCCACCTGCGGAGTACTACCGCTTGGAGGCGTGACTGACCAGGATCCAGCCACCAATCATATTGAACAAACAAACGCATAGTTATAAAAGTTCAACCAATACAATTGGTGTTCAACAAAACATAGTTAGGTTGCAAGCGGAAGCATAAGTCTTAAATCAAAACATAAGTTTAATTGTTTCAAAGTTTAACATGGCACACAGTCGTCCATGTCCCACAACGATCCTCCTCCATGCAAGCTCCAGCTAAGAACCTAAGGACCTGCAAAGCATGTAGTAACGAGTCAATCAACAAGTTGAGTGAGTTCACGGTTGGGTGTTCGTTTTAAGTTGTTTCGAAAACCGTTTCCTTTAGCTGGCATCCTGCCGTGGGGGTTACCCCATAGTTAAAAACGTGACTTGTTTATTCCCGGTTACTCTGGCTATCCAGCCGTGGGGGCTACCCCGTGTTAGTTATCTGGCATTTCGGCCGTGGGGGGCTACCCCATGTATACACTAGACTCGTTACCATATCGACTGCTGACTGTAGTCATGTTTATGTGCCCTGAAACTGTCAATGTCTATCATCATTGACGTGCCCCAGATCCATTAGTTCACGCCCGTCCTCTGCGGCACGGTGTGAGGTTTGTCAGACCTAAATAGCGCTATCTAACTAATGACCCGCTCGCCATTGGCCCGGCGATTAAGTCGATATAAAAAGGAGGGACTTCGTGATAGAGTTTTGGTCTAGTACGAGTTATCTGTCCGTGAGGACGAGGAATTACATTCCTGAACCTTTGCTGTCCTACCCAAGGAGGACGAGGAACCCAGTTCCTTAACCCCATTCCCAACCCAGGGAATCCCATGCTTTGTAGAGGGTGTGAACTCACCTTGGTTTGCTCGGTAGGTACACAGAAAAGTCAATCAAGCAATATTGTGGTTACTCACGTCCTATCATAGTTGTATCATACAAGTCAGGTTCGTAACCAAGTAGCACACGGATGTTTCTAGCACATTGCATTCAAGTATCATCTAAGGCAGTTCAACATTCACGTTCAACAGTAACATATAAGGTCTGTGCATTAGGCCCAAGAGTCCGGCCCAAACAATTAAGTCCGAAATGAGGTGCAAGCCCAAACAGCGTGTATCTGTGTATAGTCTCGAGTCGCAACTAGGCGTTTGCGACTCGCAACCTGAGTCGCAATCATGGTTTCGGTTCGTGCCGTTTTGGTTTCGAGTCGCAACCGGACTCTCAACTGTGGTTTCGAGTCAAACGGTTTATGTACTGATCTCGTGTGGTTTCGAGTCGCAACCAGGCGTTTGCGACTCGCAACCGATGTCGCAACCGGGAGATTTCGACTCATCATGCACTGGTTTCGAGTCGCAACTGGAGGTTTCGGTTGGACAGGAGCTGATTCGGTACAGTGTACTACCCAATAACATTCTGATTTCATGCACCATTATGTACTATCCTCATAAACATGTTTATTTGTCTAACAATTTCCTAAAATGGATCAAACAATCAGATTTCAAATATTCAACCATGTTCATATCATATTCATCATGTTCTTCAAACATTCAAGTAGTTCATATTGCTCATTCAAACTTGTTCATCTTATTTCCGGGTTTTTATCATTAATCACAACATATAATCATGAACAACAATCAAACATTTGGACATATTCATCTAATGGTTTCAAGTCATCCAATAACATCTCCAAATCTACTCTAATCCGATTAACATGATGCTCTCTATACACATATGCAAGCCGGTTTCATGAACATCAATATTCAATGGTTTGAATCACATTTAGACATAAGATATTGTGTGTTCATTATGCAACATATCCGAAATCAAAACATGTTATCCGATTATCAACACATACATATCCGGTTCACAAACATCATCAAGCATATACATCATAGATGAACAACAACAATCTTAACATCGGTTATTCAAGGAGGATATATATTTATCATGTATGAATCTTAACAAGCAAACATGTTATCAAATCATCATCATCAACCGAAAATCACACATCATTATCAACTCAAAATACAATACATAGCATGAATCACTAACCGGTTAGGTTCCCAAGGTGTGAGGGTATGAGGAAATCGATGAATGAGTTCTCAAAGAAGATCCTAGGCTTGAACCGAAGACCCTTGTTGCCGGTTTTGAATCCGAGAATGAGGAAGGAGGTTTGTGTTTCTAGGGTTCTAGTGAGAGGAAAAGTAGGAGTGTGTGTGTGGATTGTCCAAAAATGGTAACATGGCCATCTATCAAGTATATATATATCCGCTCCAAGTAATATACCCTAGTGGGCTCTCGGATAGGCTAAGTGTGTGTGTGGCCCAACCGGCCCAATGTTACACTAGTTCACTCGAGACCACATGGTCTCGAGTCGGGTTCAGGGTTTTTCGGCTCATTTATGCATATATACACACTATACATACAAGCACAACACGTAATAATCACATAGTCACATAAGAGGTTCGTTTGTCATTAATCACATAAGTTAACTAGCCACGCGTTTAAGCATACACGAAAGGTTCTAGATTTCGAGTTGTCACATCATCCCCAAGTTGAAAGAAATTTCGTCCCGAAATTTGGTAAGCACTCACTGAGGAAGCTAGTTAAGTTGTATGGTTTTCCCGGTTTTCCTGGGGTGTCACATCCACCCCCCGTTGGTCTGGAATTTCGTCCCGAAATTCCGTAGCTTCGGCCTCAGTAGTGGGTGTACTGTTTGCGAACAGTTGGGGATACTTTTGTTTCATTTGATCTTCGCGCTCCCAGGTGAACTCTGGGCCGCGACGTGAGTCCCAACGAACTCGAACGAGAGGTATTCTAGTGCTCTTGAGGACCTTAACATCCCGGTCCGTGATTTCGACTGGTTCCTTGACGAATCTTAACTGTTCGTCGATAGTGAGTTCCTTCAGAGGAACTACGTGGGTCTCATCTGACGGACACTTCTTCAGATTCGACACGTGAAAAACGTTGTGAACTGCACCGAGTTCCGCTGGTAGGTTCAGTCTGTAGGGCACCCTGCCTATTTTCTCAATGACCTTGAAGGGTCCAACGTATCGTGGGTTGAGTTTGCCGCGTTTACCAAAACGAACCACACCCTTCCAGGGTGAAACTTTGAGTAGTACCCGCTCCCCAACCTGGAGCTCAAGTGGTTTCCTGCCCATGTCGGCGTAAACTTTCTGACGTTCGCGAGCTGCCGTCATGCGTTTTCGTATTTGAGCAATTTGTTCGGTCGTGTCTACCACATATTCTGGACCAGTGATCTGACTATCTCCCACCTCTGCCCAGCAAAGAGGTGACCGGCATTTACGTCCGTACAATGCCTCAAATGGAGCAGCTTTAATGCTGGTGTGGTAGCTGTTATTGTACGAGAATTCCACAAGTGGCAGATGCTTCTCCCAGCGGTTGCCAAAATCGATTACACATGCACGAAGCATGTCTTCTAAGGTTTGAATAGTACGCTCGGACTGCCCGTCCGTCTGAGGGTGATACGCCGTGCTCATATCTAATCGTGAGCCGAAGGATTTGTGCATTGCTTGCCACAGCTCTGAAGTAAAACGTGCATCTCGATCCGAGATGATAGAGGTGGGCACCCCGTGCCTCGAAACAATTTCCTTGATGTATATTTCTGCAAGAGTGGAGAACTTATCCGTCTCCTTGATAGCCAGGAAGTGTGCAGACTTTGTGAGTCGATCCACGATCACCCAAATAGTATCGTTCCCGCGCTGGGATCTAGGCAGGCCAGTGACAAAATCCATGGAAATTTGCTCCCATTTCCATTGAGGTATCTCTGGTTGTTGGAGTAGACCTGAGGGTTTCTGGTATTCGGACTTGACTCTCGCACAAGTCAAACACTTGCTGACGTAAGTTGCTATGTGGGCCTTCATGCTAGGCCACCAGTACGTAGTTTTGATGTCGTGGTACATTTTATCTGATCCAGGATGTACCGAGTAGCGAGACTTGTGTGCTTCGTCCATCACAAGCTCTCGTAGGTTGCCATAGAGTGGGACCCAAACGCGTCCCGTTACGTAGTAAGCACCGTCTTCCTTCTGTTCTAAGCGTTGCCTCGATCCGCGTAGGGCCTCAGCCCTGACGTTTTCTGGTTTCAGTGCTTCTATCTGAGCAGCTCGTATTTGGGAAGGAAGACTAGAATGGATCGTGAGTTGTAAAGCTCGCACGCGCTTAGGCGCAGTGTCCTTCCGACTGAGGGCGTCAGCCACAACATTGGCCTTGCCCGGGTGATACCTGATTGAGCACTCGTAGTCATTCAGCAGCTCGACCCATCGTCGTTGTCGCATGTTCAGTTCCTTCTGCTTGAAGATGTGCTCGAGGCTCCTGTGGTCGGTGTAGATTGCGCACTTGGTACCATACAGGTAATGCCGCCATAACTTAAGTGCAAAAACAACAGCTCCCAGCTCTAAGTCGTGCGTAGTGTAATTCCTTTCATGAACTTTGAGTTGGCGTGAAGCGTAGGCTATAACTTTATCTCGTTGCATCAACACGCAACCAAGACCCTGAATTGATGCGTCGCAGTAAACCACAAAGTCGTCTGTGCCTTCCGGCAAGGAAAGGATAGGTGCGCTACAAAGTCTATCCTTTAGGTGCTGAAATGCCAACTCCTGTGCGTTTCCCCAGCGATAAACAACGCCCTTCTGCGTTAGTGAGGTGAGAGGCTGTGCAATCTTAGAAAAATCCTTTATGAATCTCCGGTAGTATCCCGCCAAACCCAAGAATTGGCGAATTTCCTTTGGTGTACGAGGTGCAGGCCAGTTCTTAATCGAGTCTATCTTGGATGGATCAACATGAATCCCATCCTTGTTCACCACGTGGCCTAGGAAATGGACTTCTCGAAGCCAGAAGTCGCATTTCGAGAACTTTGCATAAAGCTGTTCTGTTCGAAGGAGTTCTAGAATAAGTCGTAGATGTCGCTCGTGTTCTTCTTGGCTCTTAGAATAGATCAGGATGTCGTCGATGAAGACTATAACGAACTTGTCCAGGTAAGGCTTGCACACTCGGTTCATCAAGTCCATGAAAACCGCAGGTGCGTTTGTCATCCCAAAAGGCATGACCAAAAACTCATAGTGCCCGTATCGAGTTCTGAAAGCTGTTTTGGAGACGTCCTCTTCCCGGACTCTCAGCTGGTGATAACCCGATCTCAAATCGATCTTCGAATAGTAGCTCGATCCTTGCAGCTGGTCGAATAAGTCGTCGATACGCGGTAGAGGATAACGGTTCTTCACCGTCACCTTGTTGAGTTCCCGGTAATCGATGCACATTCTGAAAGTACCGTCTTTCTTCTTTACAAATAATACTGGAGCTCCCCAGGGCGATGAGCTAGGACGAATAAAACCCTTATCCAGGAGCTCTTATAGTTGCGTGGAGAGTTCTTTCAACTCTGATGGAGCTAAACGATAAGGTGCACGAGCGATAGGCGCAGCTCCAGGAGCTAGTTCGATCTGAAACTCGACTTGGCGATGAGGCGGAAGACCAGGTAATTCCTCAGGAAATACCTCTGGATAATCGCGCACAACTGGGAAATCTTCAATCTTCTTCTCTTTTTCTGAGGTGTCAGTAACAAGAGCCAAAATGGCAGTGTGGCCCTTTCGCAAGCACTTTTGGGCCTTAAGGAGAGAAATGACGTTCTCAACAGCACTCCTCTTGTCGCCATGGATCATGAGAGGTTCACCATCGGGACCTGGAATACGGACAACCTTCTCGTTGCAAAGAATCTCTGCTCGGTGTTGGGATAACCAATCCATCCCAATGACAACGTCGAAACTACCCAAGACAATAGGAATGAGGTCGATAGAGAAGGTCTGGTCAGCGAGAATAAGTTTACAACCCTTGACTACGTGTGTGGCTTCTAAACTCTTACCATTTGCTAGCTCTACGGTGTGCTTGTTGTTCAAAGGGGTTGGAATACGCTTAAGCATTCGACTAACTTCTAGTGACACGTAGCTAGTATCGGCACCCGAATCAAATAAAACTGAAACATAAAAGTCGTCGAGAAGGAACTTACCCGCCACAACATTGGGGTCATTCCTTGCTTCACCTTGTCCAATCACAAACATCCGCCCCCTGGCGCCATTGTTGTTGTTGTTCCCATTGTTACCATTCCCCTGATTGTTGTTGTTGTTGTTGTTGTTGTTGTTGTTCTGGTTCCTGTTCAGTTGGGGACAATCTCTCTTGAAGTGGCCCTCAGCTCCACACTGAAAGCACCCTTTGTTATCACCTTGCTGTTGCTGCTGGCGTTGATTCTGTTGAGCTTGTGGACGGTTCTGATTGGCGGGGTATAAGCTCCTGCAATCCTTTGCAGCATGACCAGGCTTGTTGCACCGATGACAGTTGCCCCTGGTGCATGGTCCGCTGTGGTGCAGGCTGCAGCGATTGCATTTGGGGTGATTTCCTTTGTACCCACCATGACTTTGACCACCAGACGATTGCTGATTAGGGCTCTTGTAGTCATCAGTCTTCCTCTGCTGAGACTGGGACTGAACAGAAGTCGAACCCTTACTTGAAGTTCCATCCCATTTCCGTTTGTTGTCACTTGAGGTACCAGAAGTAGTTGCAGCACCTATGCGTTTTAGTAACTTGTTCTGCTCCACCGCCTGATCCGTGAGACGGTGAGCCAACTGAACAGTTTGCTGGTAGGTGGCGAGGTTCGCTGAAGTCACATGACTTTGGATTTCCGGCACTAAGCCCTGAAGAAACAGTTCGATGCGTTTGATGGGAGGATCCACCATAGTAGGGCACAAAATTGCCAGTTCGTTCGACCTTTTCACATAAGCTTCAATTTCGGACCCCGTCATCTTGAGGTTGAAGAACTCCACCTCTAGTTTGTGAATCTCATCACGACTGCAGTATTCCTCTTTGATCATTTCCTTAAAAGTTTCCCAAGGGGTGGCGTTGGCAGCAACCAACCCTAGCATCTGAACTTGAGCGTTCCACCATGTGAGGGCTAAACCCTCGAGAGTACCAGTAGCGTACTTCACCCTGCGCGCCTCAGGGCATTCGCACATTTCGAACACAGATTCTAGCTTCTCAAACCAGTGTAGGAGACCTACTGCTCCTTCAGTGCCGCTAAAAGTAGTTGGTCGGCAGTCCATGAAAGTCTTAAAAGTGCACACGGGTGGTTGAACATGCTGACCTATCGTAGGTGAAAGAAAAGACAGAGTTTAACACAAAGGTTGGTTCACGAGAGTAGGATCCTAAAGATCCTAGAGTGAGTTCGGACTGCAGGATATACCTCCTGCGTGTGCAGCTGCAAGTGCTGCGGCAACTCGTTCGTTGATCAGAGCCGTCAACTGGGCTTGTGTCAGGTTAACGCGTCCAGACATGATCTTCATATCAAGAAGAACGTGAGTGAGAGGGGTTTCGCGAAAGTACAATGATAGGATAGAGTAAGCACGCACGTGTTCGGGCAACAGTAGTTATTCTAACCAAGCATACCATGAGCAATGTACTATGTAGCTAACAAGTAGGCAATATATACACAGATCATATCACCTAGAATGTCGAGCCTTGCATGTGGAGTGAAGCATCGTTGTGGACCGTTGAGCACTGTACAGGTTATAGTCTTGTTTTAACAAAAACGTTTTCCCCCTTTATTAAAACCAAGTTCTCTATAACCAATGGCTCTGATACCAATCTGTCACACCCCCAAAATCCACCTGCGGAGTACTACCGCTTGGAGGCGTGACTGACCAGGATCCAGCCACCAATCATATTGAACAAACAAACGCATAGTTATAAAAGTTCAACCAATACAATTGGTGTTCAACAAAACATAGTTAGGTTGCAAGCGGAAGCATAAGTCTTAAATCAAAACATAAGTTTAATTGTTTCAAAGTTTAACATGGCACACAGTCGTCCATGTCCCACAACGATCCTCCTCCATGCAAGCTCCAGCTAAGAACCTAAGGACCTGCAAAGCATGTAGTAACGAGTCAATCAACAAGTTGAGTGAGTTCACGGTTGGGTGTTCGTTTTAAGTTGTTTCGAAAACCGTTTCCTTTAGCTGGCATCCTGCCGTGGGGGTTACCCCATAGTTAAAAACGTGACTTGTTTATTCCCGGTTACTCTGGCTATCCAGCCGTGGGGGCTACCCCGTGTTAGTTATCTGGCATTTCGGCCGTGGGGGGCTACCCCATGTATACACTAGACTCGTTACCATATCGACTGCTGACTGTAGTCATGTTTATGTGCCCTGAAACTGTCAATGTCTATCATCATTGACGTGCCCCAGATCCATTAGTTCACGCCCGTCCTCTGCGGCACGGTGTGAGGTTTGTCAGACCTAAATAGCGCTATCTAACTAATGACCCGCTCGCCATTGGCCCGGCGATTAAGTCGATATAAAAAGGAGGGACTTCATGATAGAGTTTTGGTCTAGTACGAGTTATCTGTCCGTGAGGACGAGGAATTACATTCCTGAACCTTTGCTGTCCTACCCAAGGAGGACGAGGAACCCAGTTCCTTAACCCCATTCCCAACCCAGGGAATCCCATGCTTTGTAGAGGGTGTGAACTCACCTTGGTTTGCTCGGTAGGTACACAGAAAAGTCAATCAAGCAATATTGTGGTTACTCACGTCCTATCATAGTTGTATCATACAAGTCAGGTTCGTAACCAAGTAGCACACGGATGTTTCTAGCACATTGCATTCAAGTATCATCTAAGGCAGTTCAACATTCACGTTCAACAGTAACATATAAGGTCTGTGCATTAGGCCCAAGAGTCTGGCCCAAACAATTAAGTCCGAAATGAGGTGCAAGCCCAAACAGCGTGTATCTGTGTATAGTCTCGAGTCGCAACTAGGCGTTTGCGACTCGCAACCTGAGTCGCAATCATGGTTTCGGTTCGTGCCGTTTTGGTTTCGAGTCGCAACCGGACTCGCAACTGTGGTTTCGAGTCAAACGGTTTATGTACTGATCTCGTGTGGTTTCGAGTCGCAACCAGGCGTTTGCGACTCGCAACCGATGTCGCAACCGGGAGATTTCGACTCATCATGCACTGGTTTCGAGTCGCAACTGGAGGTTTCGGTTGGACAGGAGCTGATTCGGTACAGTGTACTACCCAATAACATTCTGATTTCATGCACCATTATGTACTATCCTCATAAACATGTTTATTTGTCTAACAATTTCCTAAAATGGATCAAACAATCAGATTTCAAATATTCAACCATGTTCATATCATATTCATCATGTTCTTCAAACATTCAAGTAGTTCATATTGCTCATTCAAACTTGTTCATCTTATTTCCGGGTTTTTATCATTAATCACAACATATAATCATGAACAACAATCAAACATTTGGACATATTCATCTAATGGTTTCAAGTCATCCAATAACATCTCCAAATCTACTCTAATCCGATTAACATGATGCTCTCTATACACATATGCAAGCCGGTTTCATGAACATCAATATTCAATGGTTTGAATCACATTTAGACATAAGATATTGTGTGTTCATTATGCAACATATCCGAAATCAAAACATGTTATCCGATTATCAACACATACATATCCGGTTCACAAACATCATCAAGCATATACATCATAGATGAACAACAACAATCTTAACATCGGTTATTCAAGGAGGATATATATTTATCATGTATGAATCTTAACAAGCAAACATGTTATCAAATCATCATCATCAACCGAAAATCACACATCATTATCAACTCAAAATACAATACATAGCATGAATCACTAACCGGTTAGGTTCCCAAGGTGTGAGGGTATGAGGAAATCGATGAATGAGTTCTCAAAGAAGATCCTAGGCTTGAACCGAAGACCCTTGTTGCCGGTTTTGAATCCGAGAATGAGGAAGGAGGTTTGTGTTTCTAGGGTTCTAGTGAGAGGAAAAGTAGGAGTGTGTGTGTGGATTGTCCAAAAATGGTAACATGGCCATCTATCAAGTATATATATATCCGCTCCAAGTAATATACCCTAGTGGGCTCTCGGATAGGCTAAGTGTGTGTGTGGCCCAACCGGCCCAATGTTACACTAGTTCACTCGAGACCACATGGTCTCGAGTCGGGTTCAGGGTTTTTCGGCTCATTTATGCATATATACACACTATACATACAAGCACAACACGTAATAATCACATAGTCACATAAGAGGTTCGTTTGTCATTAATCACATAAGTTAACTAGCCACGCGTTTAAGCATACACGAAAGGTTCTAGATTTCGAGTTGTCACATCATCCCCAAGTTGAAAGAAATTTCGTCCCGAAATTTGGTAAGCACTCACTGAGGAAGCTAGTTAAGTTGTATGGTTTTCCCGGTTTTCCTGGGGTGTCACACGCATGGCCTTCAGCTTCGCAGAAAACAAACACAGCTGCAATCAGACGCGAATTTGGCACGAAATCCCATCTTCTAACCCTCCCCAATCACCATTAAGCCACCTCTAAACACCTCCAATCACACTCAAACTCTTCCACTATAAATATACACCTTCTCCAAGCATTCCTACACTTTCAACACTCTCAAATCACTCCAAATTCACTCTCAAATCAGTAGCAAATCTGCATTTTCGGACAGATTCATACTCTTGCACTAAAGTGAGTATAACTTGCTCATTTCTTAACAAAATCACTTGATTCTTCTTCCTACTTGCTTGGATAATCATGGGGTTTGATTCCTTGATTTCTCCTTGGAGAAATCAGACCTGGAAATGCCCCAAAATTGTCCATAAACTTTCTGTTTTGTTACATACTCTTTCAAACTTATTTAAACTTCATCCAACTTGTGTCTAACACATCTCACACCAATGTCCTAATGCTTACAACCTCTCTTATGGTTGGTTAAGCTTAAAAACATGGTTGAGACACTATAAATCAGAGGTTAAAACCTCAAATACTTTCTGTTTTGTTAGGGTATTCAACCCACAAATCATGTCAAGCTTAGACTTTGATGAATGAGTCATTGTGGAACAACTTGGGTTGTTCCAACATAAAATCCTCACATGATTTGATGATTTCTTTTAGTTTAGATTATTTACATACTTGTATTAATCCTAGTTCTTGACCCTCCTTGGTTGTCTTTACATCAAGTGAAGTGGTGAACATTCAAGGGGTTCCTAAATGGAAGCTTGTCTTCCTACCCCATACATGACATCCATGAATAACTCGAGGTGCCTAAACGAAGATCTTAATCTTCTACCTCCTACTTGAATTATTAAACTTAATAATATGTAATACTTAACTTAAATATATATATATACACTCATTCGAACCTTTAATATTAAACTTGTGTTTATATGTTAAAGTAGTAGAATACCATCTAAGACTTAACACTCCAAGTATGATTCTAATGGGCATACTACCCATGAAATACAATATAACCCTAGTGGTTACGTAGTGTCATATAAGAGTATAAGTTAAAGATGATTATTTTGATATCATACTTTATGTTATATTAAACTCCAAATTTATAATCTTCCGTTGAACGCCAAACTCACACACCTATGTTTCCTTGTGTAGAAGGACTAGGTGCTCCAACTTAATCCATCCACCAAACTCGCTCGCGGGATTTCAAGTAGGAAAGCTTGCAACCACCGTGAGTATACTCGATCCCTTTTCCCCTTTACACTTTGGGATGTAACATGTATAATTATGCAAACATCTTTAAACTAAACTAAACATACTCAATCCTTGTACAAACATGAAACTAATGTGCTTTACTTATGATTCTTGTATGCTCTATTTGAACGATTTGGAACGTATATGCTCATTAACTTTGCTAGCCCACCTTAACAATTATAGCGCTATAGGATTTACGCACCGCCCGTTAAACTTGGGGTATTGTTAAGTTAAACATTTACCATCCCGCTATCAATTGGGATTAGGTTATTTTATGCGTTGGATTCTTGGGTTTGATCATAGTGTACGCCAAAATTGCATGCTAGTAATTCACATATTATGAATCATGTTGGATTTGAGCCTTTTATTCTATTATGCTATGTAAACAAACTTGTATACTCGCTCATTGCCTTTGCATTGAAACTCTATTTTAATACATGTTGCAGGTTGATTATTGGAGTATGGATGAATGATGAAACAAGTTTAGGGTGGACTAGATACACACCTAAAGTCTATTTATCTTTTGTTGATTTGAATTTGAACAATGTTGTATTTCCATTTTGAATGTTGTATGACAATTTAGTTCTTGAAATGAAATTCGAATTTAATTAAATATTGTCACATAGTGTTATGATGTTTTGAGCAATTTGTTCATCTCATCCCGATGTTTCCGCCATCGGTTGGGGTGTGACATAAACTCAGACTATCTTAGGTACGGGGTAGTATATGTAAATATACGTATGTTGAACCTTGGAAAGGGTAGAGGACGTTGAGACGTGAGATTAGGAATTAAGGACGCATGTTGTAACATCTGTGCTTATTATCATTGTGAACAGTTCTATTATCAATAAAACAATGTTATTTGATCCCAATGTTTGTTTGGTTGTGTTTTACATTTTTCATGTTTTGACTTTTATTCAATTTCAAACTCTATATCGCTTTCTGGAGAGTTATACGCAAACTGGTGCGTAAACGTAACCAGTTTAATGCGACAAATACTCCGGAACATCAACATATACTTAACATACCTTAAATAACCCTTACATAACTTAGAAATAAGTTTTGAAGGCTTTAGTATGGCAAAAACAAGTTAATTCGCTTACAGGGACTAAACTTGACAAACTACGAAAGTATTCCAATTTGAACTGTAACGAACACTCCGGAACATTACCATAAGTTAAACACACCTTAAATATCCTTTATATAGCTTAGAAATAAGCTTTGAGGGGTTCGGTGTGCTAAAATAAACTTTTGGGTCATTCAGGGACTAAAAGCGTCAAAAAGTGCACAAGTTTGCATTTTCGCGCATAACCTACGTTCTGAATACATCCGGACATCCAAAAATTTATGTAAGCACTAAAATATTTTATTTTAGTGTTTGGCATTAGAAAAATCCATTCGTCACGCAATTTGGATCGTTTTTCGCGCTTATGCGCATTCCGTCGTAATTAACCGAACAACGCGATTGTACGGCCAAACGAACCGACATCCGAGATATTTTTGAGCACATTTTGAGTTCCCTATACTTTAACTTCATTTTAGAGCTTTGAAATGGGGTTAACGGGCCTTAAACGCATCAGAAATGGCCTTAAAACACAACAGGGACCAAAACTGCAATTCTGCCAAAGTTCATGGCTTACGGACCGTGAGCCATGACCCTTACGGTCCTTAAGGGGTCTCTAGATGCAGCAACTCGATTTTTTTCTGCTGATTAGCGACCTTTCAGCCTCCAAAGGCCAATTACACTTGTTAAACACTTATGGTGGGGGCAAATGACATACCACAACATTACAAGTGTACGGCTTAGATCGTGCCCCCTTTTCCAAGAAACGATCCTAACGGTGAACCGAAAACTATAAATACCCCCCCCCACCTTCACTCATTCCTCACAAAATCTGATCTAAAGTGTTCTAAGTTGAAGCCTTTGCTTCATACCTGAACTATTTGGGTCTAGATTGCTTGCGGGGACCCTTTGTAAGTGTTCCTTCGTTCTTTTATTGCTTTTCGAGTCCGAAAGTCAAACTTTGTTTATGGTCAATGCGAAGTTCGTTTGAACTTCATAACGTGAGCGTAATCACGATGGTTATAGTCCCTAGTAACTATACCTACTGATTACCACGTTATCTAGGCTCAGTGACGAGCCGTAGTTTCGGCCAGAATACGTATTCTTGCGTATTTTGTAACCAAACTACTTATGGGTATCAAAACCGTTTGTTTTGATACCAAACCTGTTTCTAAACTTAGTTAAGCATGTTTTAACATGCTTAGCTCGTCACTTTTAGTTTAGTGCTTGTATAGGGTCGTAAGGTAAGCGATCTAAACAATCGCTTATACTTTCGAACCCGACCCGTTTGGTCGATCATTAGGATCCGACCAAGCACATTAGGTGACCATAGTATATAGGGAATAACCTTCCGAGGTTATACCTTATGGTCGCTTCGTTTAACTAGTTGTATGATAGGTAGTTTATATGCCTTAGGTAAATTACCAAAATGCCCTTTTGACGCCAAAATTCATTTTAAGCATATGTAACATAACTTTGGGTATCTAAACTGATTTGGTAACAATATTAGACATGTTAAGGCATATTTTACTTATCATAGGACTAGTTAGGCATTCCAAACGCGTTTCACGCGAACGACGCGTTAAAGTAGCATAAGCTACCTAAACGGGTCGTAATGGGTCGTAAGCACTTAGGTTAGGTTTCACTTAGTATGAAGGCTTTATTAAACCATACTACATGAGTTCCCATACACATTTGGTTTACGAGCCCTCATTCTATCCGATCTTCCGATTTAGGTCCGGTTTATTAATGTAGTTACCTATATTAGGTGCCGTTTGATATCCGTGATCTCTAGCATTGCTTGGTGGTTATCTTAGGACTTCTGAGCAATCTCAAGTGAGTACATAGACCCCTCTTTTACTGTTTTCCAAACTGTTTTGGGGTGAAACACATGTGCCTACTTGTTACTTTCATGCTTTCCATGTTTCACATCATATACCTGCTATGTTTGGTACCATAGGAATTGACAACTCCCGTTCCTGAAATCCTGGGTTTGTTTGGATTGGAAGGAATGACCGAATTCAATATACATAACTTAGATATACCTTTAATTTGTTTAAGGGTTTATCGCCACAGTCTCAAGGCTTGGATGTATGCATTTTCACAATACCGCATAAATGTTTGTATCAGTATAGCATGCATTTGTTCCACAAAACATAACTTTGATTTAAACCATGTTTTACTTCAATACCTTGTTTTTGTGCATTTTACATATGGTTTAGTTGATATATTTCACTTACCATACATGATATTTTTGGGTACACATTACATGATCTACATTAAACATAAACATTTTGACATTGATATACACATTTGGTGGTTTACATTGAACATAGACATTTCGATATGGTTTACACATTAACACATGACAATTCATTTATACATAAACAATTTACATTGGTGGTTGGTTTGAGTAAGTGATTTGAGTAACGAGGCGTGTGTAATATGATACAAGCATGGTGGATACGCCGCTGGTACTTCCTATAAACAAGTGTTTGTATGATATTACATGTCGTAGCGTTACTTAAATCATTTCAATATTTGACATATTACGTTTTACATAAACAACTTATTTTCACAAGACATTGATTTACAAAACAACTTATCTTATACAAACTCATTTTTCTTGGTTATTCATTTAACCTTACATTATTCTCTTATTTATACATATCATTGCTTTTTGAATGATTTACAAAACAAAACAACTTACAAGGTTCATGACTGACTTTTGTTAAACAACTTTTTCTAAACTTATAAGTCATGAATCCTATTTTCACAAATCCTATGTATCTCACAGGCATTTTTATGCTGACGTACCTATTTTCACATGTGTTTTCAGGAGCTTTTGTGTAGGATGATGATCGTGACACTAGGGCGGACATGTGCCTTAGAGACATAGAATGAAGATAGACTTAGTTTAATTATGTTCTGAACTCTTTATTTCCTGCTTAAAACAATGTAACTCTTATGTTGATAAATAAAATACAATTTTGTATGCCATGGTTATGAAACAAATAATTCTGTTACAACACTCCCCGACGTTTCCGCCACGTTTTGTATGTTATACGTGGTCGGGGTGTGACAGATGAGTTGGTATCAGAGCCAATGGTTATAGGGAATTAGGTTATTAGTAATGCTTTGACCTAGACTATAACCTTTCTAGGACCCTAACACAAGTTATCTTGTGTTTAGATCTTAAAACATGTACATCACCTATCCTTAGGTGATTATCAAAACAAAAATCAAATTTTCCGAAACGATTTTTGAAAAACAATCATCTGTTTTTGGATGATTTATTACAAGGTTTTGAACCCTCTATTGTAAGGTTTTGAACCCTCTGTTATATGGTTTTGAACCCTTCCAGTTTGGTTTTTGGCCTTGTGCCTTCAAATTTTCAAAATCTCGTCAAGGTTTTGGGTTTTAAATAATGTGAACACGTGTAAACTGGAAGAGTGAATGCCTGTATTCTGGGTTTTCTGTCTAGGCAAGCATTTCGTATATATCTCATCAGACGCGAGACCAGTTGTGCTTACCTGGGAATTCTTGGGATGAGTGTTCACTTATAGGCGAGCATGTCTTCGTGATACATTATTTTTGATCTATTTACTTTGATTAGTCACTGTGTGTCGGTTGTTTGCTTGGTAATACGAACAAATGACCACCATCTTTTCTTTTGTTAATTTTGTTTCATCTCATTCTCTTCATCCAATCATCTCACTCGTTCCCTTTCATGTTTCCTCTTTTAGAATGCCTCCTCGACGCGAAAACCAGATAGCGACTGCCGAACTGGCAGAAATTATTGCGCAGCAAATGGCTGCTCAATTCCCAAATCTCTTTGCTCAATGGCACCAAGCCAACAACAACAACAATGCTCCATGCAAATTCAAGGATTTTAACTTGGCTAAACCACTCAAGTTTAGTGGTTCTGAGGGAGCGACTGGGCTTCTTCAATGGTTCGAGAGCATTGAGAATACTTTTCGCCACGTGCAGTGTCCTGACAATCGCAAGGTCGAGTTTTCTTTGAGTGTGTTTCAGAAGAGGGCTCTTACATGGTGGAATGGGGTAATGAGAGACTGTGGTGCAGAAGTTGCTCTAGCACAGACATGGGCTGAACTTAGAGCTCTTATGATGAGGGAGTTTTGTCCTCGTCATGAACAACGAGCATTGGAGAAGGAGTTTGATGACTTGAAGCAAGATAGTGGTGAGCACAGGGCATATACTGATAGGTTTGAGGAGTTGAGTCTGCTTTGCCCGACTATGGTTACCCCACTCGACAAGGCTATCGAAAGGTACATCGACGGCCTACCTGACTCAGTGCAAGACATCATTACTGGTAGTAACCCTGCCACACTCCGTCAGGCGATCGAGTTATCAGCGACATTGACTGAGTCGCAGATTCGGAAGAATAAATTACACAGGAAGGGTGACAAGGGCAAGAAACAGTCGTCTGACAAGGAAGATAGCAAGAAAGGTCAAAAAAAGAATGGATAGGATTCTGGTTCATCGAAAAGGGCAAGGAAGCGTAAGGCTTCCCAAAACTATGTTGTCACTGCCCAAGCTAACCAGGCGGCTCCCAACCAACCCGCACAGCCTCCAGCGAAGAAGCCCTATTCAGGAAATGCACCTTTGTGCAATAGATGCAACAGTCACCATCAGCCGCAACATCAGTGTCGTTTCTGTACTAACTGTGGGAAGTCAGGTCATCATGCCGATGTTTGTCGGTTTGCTCAGAATCGCGCAGTTCAGAACTCGGCTCAACAAGTTGCTCAGCCTCTTGCTCAGCAACAAGGTCAAGCTGCACGACCTCATTTTCCTCCTGGTTCGTGCTACAATTGTGGGGATCTGACCCACTACAGAAATCGGTGCCCAAGGCTAGCAAACCAGAACCAGAATCAGAATCAGGCTCCGGCTCGAGGGCGAGTTTTCAACATGAATGCTCAAGAGGCACAAGCAGACAATGAAGTGGTGAACGGTACGTTCTTTATTAATAATCAGCCTGCATCTGTTCTCTTTGATTCGGGTGCCGATAAGAGTTTTGTGTCATTGTCTTTTGAGCCAATGCTTCGTGTGTCTAGAACGAAACTAGGTAAACCTTTGACAGTAGAAGTTGCTAGTGGTTAACCCATTGTTCTTGATTCTGTTCTTCACAACTGCCAGTTGAACCTTAACGATCATCTTTTTCCCATTAACCTCACGCCTATGCAACTTGGAAGCTTTGACGTTATTGTGGGTATGGATTGGTTATCCAAGCATCACGCAGAGGTAGTTTGTTTCGAGAAGATCGTTCGTGTGCCGCTTTCGACAGGTGAGATCCTACAGGTTCAAGGTGAGAAACCGTCTGGTGGTCTCAAGCTCATGTCTTGTTTTAAAGCTCGAAAATATA
Source organism: Helianthus tuberosus (assembly GCA_030545235.1). Classification (NCBI taxonomy): domain Eukaryota; kingdom Viridiplantae; phylum Streptophyta; class Magnoliopsida; order Asterales; family Asteraceae; genus Helianthus; species Helianthus tuberosus. The sequence continues at coordinate 41,869,850 of CM060426.1, read as the reverse complement.
TGCGGAAGAACTATGTGGCTTTCTTAGCACATGTTACAGCAGATAAAGGCAAGGGTAAGTCTATTTTAGATATTCCTGTCGTTCGGGATTATTCTGAAGTTTTCCCTGAAGAGTTACCTGGTCTACCCCCAGCACGCCAAGTAGAGTTCCGCATTGATCTCGTACCTGGAGCAAATCCCATTGCAAGAGCTCCATATCGTCTTGCACCGTCTGAGATGCAAGAGTTGTTTAAGCAGCTTCAGGAGCTCTCTGACAAAGGTTTTATACGTCCTAGCTTTTCACCTTGGGGTGCTCCCATTCTTTTTGTCAAGAAGAAGGATGGATCCTTTAGGATGTGTATCGATTATCTTGAGCTTAACAAGCTTACCATCAAGAATCGATATCCCCTACCGCGCATAGATGATCTATTTGATCAGTTACAGGGCGCTTCTTATTTTTCGAAGATTGATCTACGTTCTGGGTATCATCAACTTCGGGTGCATGAAGAAGATATTCCCAAGACAGCGTTCCGTACTCGTTATGGGCATTATGAATTCACAGTCATGCCATTCGGTTTGACTAATGCTTCTGCTGTTTTCATGGACTTAATGAATAGGGTCTGCAAACCTTATTTGGATCAGTTCGTCATTGTTTTTATTGACGACATCTTGATTTATTCTAAAACGCAAGCTGATCACGAGCAACATCTTCGTCTTACTTTGGAACTCCTAAAGAAAGAGCAACTTTTTGCCAAATTCTCCAAGTGTGAATTCTGGCTTAAAGAGGTTCAATTCTTAGGACATATCATCAACAAACAAGGTATTCATGTAGATCCCTCCAAGATCAGTGCGATCAAGGATTGGGATACGCCTACTACTCCTACTGAGGTTCGTTCTTTCCTTGGTCTAGTGGGTTATTACCGCCGCTTCATTGAAAACTTCTCAAAGATTGTAGTTCCTCTAACTGCTCTAACTCAGGAGAACAAACCCTTTGATTGGGGATTCAAGCAAGAGGAAGCTTTTCAACACTTGAAGCAGAAACTTTGTGACGCGCCTGTTCTAACTTTGCCTGAGGGCAATGATGATTTCGTCGTTTATTGCGATGCATCGAAACTGGGTCTTGGCTGTGTTCTGATGCAAAGGAACAAAGTCATAGCATACGCATCGAGGCAGTTGAAGATACATGAGAAGAACTACACCACTCATGATCTTGAGTTGGGTGCAGTTGTTTTCGCTCTAAAGATCTGGAGACACTATTTGTACGGTACAAAATGTGTGGTTTTCACGGACCACAAAAGTCTTCAGCATATCTTCAATCAGAAAGAACTCAACATGAGGCAACGACGTTGGGTTGAGCTTTTAAACGACTATGACTGCGAAATTCGCTACCATCCTGGTAAGGCGAATGTCGTAGCTGATGCATTGAGTCGTAAGGAACATACTAAGCTTCATTGTGTATGTGTTCAATCTGTTATTCAAGCTCGATCTGATATCCAAGCACGCATTTCTCAGGCTCAACAATCTTGTGTTTCACAAGGTTTGATGGATAGGGAATTTCCCTATCACATAACACCTGATCTAGAACTGAAGGACAATGGATCGTACTACTTCATGGACCGTTTGTGGGTCCCAAGCCAGGATGATCTCCGTACCTTGCTTATGGATGAAGCCCATAAGTCTCGTTATTCTATTCATCCGGGCTCGGATAAAATGTATAAGAATCTTCGTATTCACTATTGGTGGCCTGGTATGAAGAAAGACATTGCCTTATACGTATCAAAATGCCTTACTTGTCTTAAGGTTAAGGCTGAATATCAACGTCCTTCTGGCTTATTGGTGCAACCAGAGATCCCAGTTTGGAAATGGGAAAACATTACTATGGATCTTGTTACCAAACTTCCACGCACAAAGAAAGGTCATGATGCCATCTGGGTAGTTGTTGATTGTCTTACTAAGTCAGCGCATTTCTTGCCAATCCGTGAGGATTTTCCTACTGACAGACTTGCTAAAATCTATGTGGATGAAATTGTAGCTCGACATGGTGTTCCTTTGAACATCATTTCTGACAGAGATGCTCGTTTCACTTCTCATTTTTGGAGAACCATGCAATCTGCTATGGGAACCCAACTTAATCTGAGCACAGCTTATCATCCGCAAACGGATGGTCAATCTGAAAGAACAATCCAGACTCTGGAGGATATGCTTAGAGCTTGTGTGATCGACTTTGGTGGTAGTTGGGATTCACATCTTCCGTTAATTGAATTCTCCTACAACAACAGTTATCACACCAGCATCAAAATGGCTCCTTTCGAGGCTCTCTATGGTCGAAAATGTCGTTCACCAGTCTGCTGGAATGAGATCGGCGAGGCTCAGCTTACTGGACCTGCTCTCATTTTAGAGACAACTGACAAGATTAAGAAAGTTCGTGATAACCTTCAGACAGCTAGAAGCCGTCAAAAGAGTTACGCGGACCCAAAACACAAGCCCTTTGAGTTTCAAGTCGGTGATCGAGTAGTACTTAAGGTCTCACCTTGGAAAGGTGTGATCAGATTTGGAAAGAAAGGAAAACTTGCCCCTAGATACGTTGGACCATTCAAGATCGTCGAAAGAATCGGTAAGGTAGCCTACAGACTTGAGTTACCTCCTGAACTTGGAAATGTTCATCCAACCTTTCACGTGTCCAATCTCAAGAGGTGTTTAGCTGATGAGAACCTCCACATACCACTTGACGAAATTCGTGTTGGTAAAACACTGAAATTTGTTGAGAAGCCAGTGGAAATCATGGAACGTGAAGTCAAGTGGCTCAAACGCAAGCGCATTCCTTTGGTCAAAGTTCGCTGGGAAGCTAAACGTGGACCCGAGTTTACTTGGGAACGCGAAGATCAAATGAAGGCGAAGTATCCGCATCTTTTTCCACGAGTTTCCTCTAAATAAATTTCGGGACGAAATTTCCACAAGTAGGGGAGACTGTAACATCTGTGCTTATTATCATTGTGAACAGTTCTATTATCAATAAAACAATGTTATTTGATCCCAATGTTTTTTTGGTTGTGTTTTACATTTTTCATGTTTTGACTTTTATTCAATTTCAAACTCTATCTCGCTTTCTGGAGAGTTATACGCAAACTGGTGCGTAAACGTAACCAGTTTAATGCGACAAATACTCCGGAACATCAACATATACTTAACATACCTTAAATAACCCTTACATAACTTAGAAATAAGTTTTGAAGGCTTTAGTATGGCAAAAACAAGTTAATTCGCTTACAGGGACTAAGCTTGACAAACTGCGAAAGTATGCCAATTTGAACTGTAACGAACACTCCGGAACATGACCATAAGTTAAACACACCTTAAATATCCTTTATATAGCTTAGAAATAAGCTTTGAGGGGTTCGGTGTTCTAAAATAAACTTTTGGGTCATTCAGGGACTAAAAGCGTCAAAAAGTGCACAAGTTTGCATTTTCGCGCATAACCTACGTTCTGAATACATCCGGACATCCAAAAGTTTATGTAAGCACTAAAATATTTTATTTTAGTGTTTGGCATTAGAAAAATCCATTCGTCACGCAATTTGGATCGTTTTTCGCGCTTATGCGCATTCCGTCGTAATTAACCGAACAACGCGATTGTACAGCCAAACGAACCGACATCCGAGATATTTTTGAGCACATTTTGAGTTCCCTATACTTTAACTTCATTTTAGAGCTTTGAAATGGGGTTAACGGGCCTTAAACGCATCAGAAATGGCCTTAAAACACAACAGGGACCAAAACTGCAATTCTGCCAAAGTTCATGGCTTACGGACCGTAAGCCATGACCCTTACGGTCCGTAAGGGGTCTCCAGATGCAGCAACTCGATTTTTTTCTTCTGATTAGCGACCTTTCAGCCTCCAAAGGCCAATTACACGTGTTAAACACTTATGGTGGGGGCAAATGACATACCACAACATTACAACAAGTGTACGGCTTAGATCGTGCCCCCTTTTCCAAGAAACGATCCTAGCGGTGAACCGAAAACTATAAATACCCCCCCCCCACATTCACTCATTCCTCACAAAATCTGATCTAAAGTGTTCTAAGTTGAAGCCTTTGCCGGGTATTCATCCTTTTTCTTCGAAAGCAGGGGCAAGCACCTCTTCCACAAAATTCTCAAATGGATAGGCCATTTTTGGTTCGTTTGAAGGGGTTGCCGGTTCGTGGCAGCTTTATCTTTGATGATGGCGGTTGAGGATTTTGTTTTGTTTTAGCATTGTTTTGTCTACTAGATCTCTTTCATGATGTATAGTAGGCTAGGCTATGGGGTGTCATAGTTACTTTGTTTTGCTTTGTCATACATATATGGGGCATGTCCTATATATGAACTAGTGTGGAACACATCCTCACTACTTGTACTTATTTGCGGTTGCATTTTAATAGATTCACCGGGGTAACCCTTTACCCAAAAAAAAAAAAAAAACATGGAAAGCATGAAAGTAACAAGTAGGCACATGTGTTCCACCCCAAAACGTTTGGAAAACAGTAAAAGAGGGGTCTATGTACTCACTTGAGATTGCTCAGAAGTCCTAAGATAACCACCAAGCAATGCTAGAGATCACGGAATCAAACGACACCTAATATAGGTAACTATGTTAATAAACCGGACCTTTATCGGAGGATCGGATAGAATGAGGGTTCGTAAACCAAACGAGTATGGAGACTCGTGTAACATGGTTTAACAAAGCCCACATACTAAAACGAAACTTAACCTAAGTGTTACCCATTACGATCCGTTTAGGTAGCTTATGCTACTTTAAAACGTCGTTCGCGTAAAACGCGTTCGGAACGCCTAACTAGTCCTATGACAAGTAAAATATGCCTTAACATGTCTAATATGGTTGTCAAATCAGTTTAGATGTCAAAAGTTATGTTACATATGTTTAAAATGAATTTTGGCATCAAAGGGGTATTTTGGTAATTTACCTAAGGCATATAAACTACCTATCATACAACTACTTAAACATTGTGACCATAAGGTATAACCTCGGAAGGTTATTCCCTATATACTATGGTCACCTAATGTGTTTGGTCGGATCCTAATGATCGACCAAATGGGTCGGGTTCGAAGGTATAAGCGATTTATCAGATCGCTTACCCTTACGACCCTAGACAACGTGGTAATCAGTAGGCATAGTCCCAAGGGACTATAACCATCGTGATTACAATCACGTTGCGAAGTTCAAACGAACTTCGCATTGACCATAAACTGGTCAATACAGAAAGTCAAACAAAGTTTGACTTTCGGATTCGAAAAGCAGTAAAAGAACGAAGGAACACTTACGAAGGGTCCCCGAATGCTAATCTAGATCAAAATAGCTCAGGTATGAAACAAAGGTTTCAACTTAGAGCACATAAGATCAGATTCTTGTGAGGAAAAGTGAAGGGTGGAGGTGGGTATTTATAGTTTTTGGTTCACCGTTAGGATCATTTCTTGGAAAAGGGGGCACGATCTAAGCCGTACACTTGTTGGAAAGTTGTGGTAACTCATTTGCCATCCACCATAAGAGTTTGAAACTTGGCACTTGGCCTTTGGAGAGGGTTAAGGGCTGTTAACAGCTGAAAAAAAAACGTTTTGCTGCATCTGGCCCCTACTTACGGACCTAGTTTGGCAGATTTACAGTTTCAGTCCCTGCAACCTCAAAACTTGGTTTTCGATGCGTTTTTTGACACGTTTAAGCCCCGTTAACCCTATTTCAAAGCTCTAAAATGAAGCTAAAGTATAGGGAACTTAAAATGTGTTCAAAAATATCTCGGGTGTCGGTTCGTTTAGCCGTACGGTTACGTTGTTCGGTTAATTACGACGGAATGCGCATAAGCGCGAAAAATGATCCAAATGGCGTGACGAATGGATTTTTCTTATGCCAAACACTAAAATAAAATATTTTAGTGCTTACATAAATTTTTGGATGTCCGGATGTATTCAGAACGTAAGTTATGCGCGAAAATGCAAACTTGTGCACTTTTTTTTTACGCTTTTAGTCCCTGAATGACCCCAAAAGTTTATTTTAGCATACCGAACCCCTCAAAGCCTATTTCTAAGCTATGTAAAGGATATTTATGGTATTTTTAACTTATGGTCATGTTCCGGAATGTTCGTTACAGTTCAAATTGGCATACTTTCGCAGTTTGTCAAGTTTAGTCCCTGTAAGCGAATTAACTTATTTTTGCCATACCAAAGCCTTCAAAACTTATTTCTAAGTTATGTAAGGGTTATTTAAGGTATGTTAAGTATATGTTGATGTTCCGGAGTATTTTTCGCATTAAACTGGCTACGTTTACGCGCCAGTTTGCGTATAACTCTCTAGAAAGTGATATAGAGTTTGAAATTGAATAAAAGTCAAAACATGAAAAATGTAAAACATAACCAAACAAACATTGGGATCAAATGACATTGTTTTATTGATAATGGTACTGTTCATAATGATTACAAGCACAGATGTTACAGTAATATTCTAAGTTCCCAGAGAAAAGTGAGGTTAGAGCCAAGGTATCACAACAGAAACCTAATTCGCTGTAACCTATAGCTCTGATACCAATCTGTCACACCCCGAAATTATCTGAGCAATGGCGTGACTGGACTGGTATCTTCATTGCACAGCGGAAGCAAATAAGCTAAGTCTTTTAGAAAATGAACGCCACTAAGTACTCGACTCTTCAATGGTTCTCCTATTCCAACCGTGCCTTGTCTTAGAACTGTAACCTGAGAAAGAAACATGCGAAAAATCAACATAAAGTTGAGCGAGTTCATAGTTTGTTTGTAAAAGATTTGAAATAAATCTTTTGAGTTGTGAAAGATTTGAAATAAATCTTTGGAGTAACCGGTTTTTCAAATAGTATTGAGAAAACGAATTTATAAATCATTTTCTTGCCAAGTTATATGGAAACGTTGTGTTAGTAACACAATATGTTCATAAAAACCATGTATTTGTAAAGTCTTGTATTTGTAATGTTCGTATAACCGTCAATGCCCACCCTGACTTTGAATCCATACCCGCATAATCCTATGCTTTGAATTTTGTATAAAACATGGTATTTAATTTGTATGAACAGGTATTTTTGTAAGTATAAAATCCCTGGTATGTAGCAAATAAGGAAATAAAGAGATCACCAACGGTTTGCAAGGCCATTGATATGTGTGAAGTGCAAGTAGGAAGACTCAAACCTAGCGGATTTTGCGTTGGGCACAAAGTCACCCCGAGGTCCGTTCTGTTGGGCCTGGGGCTGGGCTCGCTACACCCAGATAGATCTACCGCTTACGTCCCTCGGTCCTACAATGAGGATTAATGGCCTCAAGTTGCGCCTACCCACTCACATGATCTGTACGTCCTAACCCTCCTTAAGCTAACCATACCATGTATAAAAATGTCCGTAATCCTTTTGTAATATGTCTGCATGTATGAAAATCCCTGGTCTCCCCGACCCAATCCCTGGTCACCCTGACCGAATCCCTAGTCTCCCCGACCAAATCCCTGGTCACTCTGACCGAAAATCATTCACATTTCGAAAATAAGCATTTGTTTTGGAAAAACCGGTATGTTTAGTATAAACCTTTCGTAATTCATTTGTGTTCCTCGAAATCCCTCCGTAATATGATTTAGAAATACGAGTTTTGCGTTAGTTCAAAACTTTGTATGTTTTTGCAAAACGTGCATGTCTTTCCACCCCGAAAACATTTATAAAAATGTAAAGCCGTAAAAAGTGGGGTTATGAACTCACCTGAATATTCCTTGTGCAAAGCTATCTAAATACGACTTCGTGATGTCGTTTCCAAGACTTGACTTGCTAGCGTGCATTCTACAATATTCCTAACACGGAATATCTTATAAGTGTCTAAGTAGATGCGGTAACTACACTACGTGTCACCGAGCTCTACCGAATCGTTAATCGAACGATTCAACGGTAAGTTGTTAACTTAATGAAAATGATTAAGTTATACTTGTTAAGTCTCGCTTATTGTTGGTAAAAACTAATAAGTATTGAAAGGACTTTGGTCCTCGAGAGATTTAAGAATAAATAAATATTTATATAAAATATATAAATATATCGGTAGAATCTCATTAGTTGCCTTGAGAAGTCGTCGTGTATGTCATACGAAAAATAGCATGTAATAAACTCGTAAGCGATACATATGATATATGATTGTTCTCGGACCGCCGCTGACCCGTGTAAACCGTGAATCTGAAGGAGTGAATCTGAATCACCCGAACTTGAACCGAATCATCATTATCATTAGCAACAGCAACATCATCATCATCGGTCTTCAGTCTTTAAAAAAAAAGTAAACAGATAGGGGGTTTTACCGTGAAACTCGTCGGACAACGGCAAGGACCGCCAGATAAACGAACCGACCGGTGGTCCGAGTCTCCGACCACCAGTTCTTTCTCTCTTGGTCTCCCTCTCTCGGTCTCTCTCTGCTTGTCCCGAGTCTCTCTCCTCGTCCCCGGTCTCTCTCTCTCTCTCCCGTTTCTGTCTCCGCCGTCGCACCACCACCGAACAGTGGTGGTGGTGACTCGTTTTGTTGTTCGAAAAGGGGGGGGGGTCGCCTGCTGTTATGTGCGATCGGAGAAGAAAGGGGAGGCATGGCCGGTTGGAACCCACCGCCGCCGTCGTCGCCGGTTATCACCGGCCGGAACTTTGTCGGTCCGGTGGCCGGAGTGTCTTCTAGAGAGAGATCAGATGTGGGTGTATGTGTGTTGTGTATTTGAGAGGTTGAATCCTCTAGGTTTGTTGTCTGTTATATGTAACCGAGAGAGAAGGAGGAGGTGTTTAGCTCTGTGTTTCTTTAGGAGAGGTGATAGAGATGAAGTTTATTTGAAATGGTTCTTGTATGTGTGTATGATTCTGTAGAGGGAGAGGGGTATTTATGGTGGAATGTGTGTGTAATGTCTAATGTATTTCCTTTTAATTCTGCGTATAAATATCCATAGAGATTTCATAGAAATCTTGTTGAGATTTTGAGGATTTTGGAAAGATTTACTAAGATTTAGTAAAATCTTATAGATTTTTGATAGGATTTAATAGGACTTGAGAGATCTAATATACTATGTGCGGGTTTAGGCTTGTGGGTTTTGGGCTTGGGCCCAGGGCCTACAAGCCCATCTCATGTGTAAGTGGCCCGTAATTCCTACGAGACCTGTTGTCAAATTCTGAACTCCGTTTAACGTCAAAAATTAAGATACACAAAAATACGGTCGGTAGTCGTTGTTCGTCGCGTTTAGTAGTCGGGTGCGTAAAAAGCGCGTAAATGCCTCGTTTGCCGTTTCTGATCCGTTTTTCGATCCAGTTTCAACTACGAGTATTAAAATCTGAAAGCGATACCAAATATATCATAATATATTAATATCGAGACGAAATTCAAGCCTAGTGCGTCAGTTTCGTCGTTGATTGTCGGTGCGTTACCGTTTCCGCGTTTTTTTGTTTGCGTCTGCGTTTTGTGTCGTTCGGAAGCCTAGTAAATCCACAAAATTAATTTCATAAACATAAAGTATTCGTGTAACATCCATACTTGTCGGCGTTATCAGTATTTTGTACGGTTTCGTTTCGTTGTCGCTTAATATTTAGCAGATTTCCCGTAAATCACCATACGCGCACTGTATAGTCGAATAAACGCTCATGGGCACTCCAAAGGCCTAATTAGGTTAATTTGTGTTGTAAACACTATTTATTATCACGTTAACTGCCTGTTAATTACGTAATTAAGAGCCGTAAATCACCGGTTGTCACATCAGGCGACGAATTTTGATTCTGTTTATTGTCTAGCATTGATTATCCTTACATGGTTAATATATAGTTCGTATCGTCTAGCTAACATACGAGTCCAAAACTTGACACAATAATTTAATATACAAAACATGGGTAGTAACAATATTGTCGGGTTCATGAAACTGCGACGAAAGGCCCATGGATTTTATTAAGGAAGTAAAATGGACTTTCTAAAATTATATGGATGTTTTCAAATAAACACCTAATCAGAAAGTTTTCCTTGGAACAAAATTGTTTGTAAGTGAATATGTGAACTCACATTCCTTTGTGTTGACACTTGATTTTAACGTGTTCTACAGGTACTTGAGTTCGGCTTCGGGAATTATGGCGTATCTTGTGGTTGTTGATGCATGTTTGGTTTGATAATGTTTTGGACAAACTTTTAAAAACTATTTGGGACCAATGTAATAAGATCCATAAGGATCAAAACAAATTAACTATGGTGTGATTGTGACAGACTTTAAGATATTATGTTTTAAAAATCTATGTTTTAAATTAAGTGGAAATGTCCAACATTACGATGCATCGTTCAGCAAGATACAAATGGGCACCAGCTTCTGTCACCACTACGTTTTATATTCCGCTGTGACGTTTTTTGGGGTGTGACAGGTCCTGCCTGTTTTGGTGTAACCACTGGAGGATTCTTTGAAGCTTTACGCTTCTTCGATTTTTGTGGAGGCTTGGCTTCTGTTTCCTTTGGTGTTTCTTGGGCGGCTTCATCCTTGAGACGAGACATGGCAACAACTAATTCAACAGTCTTCAGGATTACTTCGCCTATTCGCTGGGCAAATTTGGTAGTCTGCTCAGACATCTGAGCATCTCTGCGATGAAGAGACATTCTAATGGAAATGAGAGACATGAGAGGAAACAAATGAGATATTATCGGATAATCAAAACAGAATGATAACGCATAAAAATTGTGATCATTTGTTTGTTACCTAAGGCAAACAAATGAGATGATGACTAACCAAAGTAAGCAGGTCATATTAATGTATCGTGAAGACATGTTTTAGCCTATAAGTGGACACTCACCCCAAGAGTTTCCAGGTAAGAGTGACTGGTCCGATTATGTGGATTTGTACGAACACTCTAGCCTTAGACAGAAAACTCAGAGTACAGGCATCCACCCTTCCAGATTGCATGTGTTCACATTATAAGACCCAAACCTTGACGAGATTTTGAAAACTTTGAAGGTTCAAAACCTTATAATAAATCATCCTAGAACAGATGATTGGTTTTCAAAGCGGATTTGAAATTTGTGTTCTTGTTGTGGTTGTCGCCTAAAGATAGGTGACGGTATTGTTTTAGAATCTAAACGCAAGTAAACTGCGTTAGGGTCCTAGGAAGGTTATAGACTAGGTCAAAGCATTACTAATAACCTAATTCCCTATAACCATGAGCTCTGATACCAACTCTTCTGTCACACCCCGACCGCGTAAAACAACAAATCGCGGCGGAATCGTCGGGGAGTGTTGTAACAGAATCATTGTTTCATAACACATGGAAATTGAAGTTTTGTTTTATTGAATAAAAGAAGTTACAATGTCTTAAAAACAAAGAAACATAACATAATTAACTAGTCTTGCATCTTTTATTGTCACTAAGGCCCAAGTCCGCCTAAGTGTATCTTGATCAATCCTATGCATCAACTCCTGAAAACACATGTGAAAATAGGCGTCAGCATAAAAATGTCTGTGAGATACATAGGTTTTATTTAAAATAGGATTCATGACTTGTAAGTTTAAAGAAAAATGTTTAACAAAGTAGTCATGAATCTTGTAAAATGTTTTCTTTTATAAATCATACAAACAGTGATAAGAAATCAGATGATATAAAAGAAAGATGCATAGATAAATAAATAACCAAGAAAAATGAGTTTGTATAAAATATGTTGTTTGTAAAACAATGTTTCATGAAGATATTGTCACACCCCCAAAATACCACAAGCGGAGTATCACCGCAAGGCATGTGACGTACCAGGATCTTAGCCACCAATCACATTGAACTCGTAAGAATAACTAAATAAACTTTCATTTATTAATTGGAAGTATTTCAAAACACTACATGTAACACATAGTACACGGCGGAAGCATAAATCATTTGTTAAATGTTTTATAATCCTCACTTAAGTAAACCATTAGACTTATGTTGCGATTCCATGTATCTCGACCCATGACCACTCCAGCATCCCAGACAGCAAGTTCCAAAGATATGCACCTAAAAGCCTGCAAGGCATGTAACAACAAGTCAACAACAAAGTTGAGCGAGTTCACAGTTGGTTTGTTTAGTTTTACCAGTTTGTTTTGAAATCATAAGTTGTTTCGTAAACCACAAGTTACCCAGTACTTTTGTTTCCCAAACCTTAACCATAATCGGTGGGGGCTTCCCATGTGAACCACTAGACCGTACCATATCGAATGCTAACGAAAATAAGTTGTGCCCTACATCAGTGTCTATCATCACTGACAGTTTGCCATAGTCCATTAGTACACGCCCGTTCGAACGACACGGTGTGAGGTTTGTCAAACCTAATAGCGCTATTAACTAATGACCCGCTCGCCATCGGCCTCGGCGATTAAGTCGATATAAAGTGAGGGACTTCATGATAGAGTTTTTGTCTAGTAAGTTTAAGGTTGTTGTCCTACCCAAGGAGGACGAACGTACGTAGTTCTACCCAAGGAGAATATGCAGGATTTATAGTGGCATCCTACCCAAGGAGGATGGCCGTACATATCCTACCCAAGGAGGATATGTAGGTTCCGTTTTAGTTTATTAACCCATTCCCAAAACACCGGGAATCCCATGCCTTGTAGAAAGTGTGAACTCACATTGGTTTGCTCGGTATGACTCTTAAAAAAAAGCTAACAGTCAGGGTTGGTCAATCACGTCCTATTTATGTTACCAAGTTTTAATCAGATTCGTATACAACTATTTCACGTATTATCACACATTACAGATCAAACAGCATACCAGGTACCACACATCACATAAGTACACGTATTTAGCACATGGCATACAACTCGTAACATCACATATAAGCACATGGACCGTTTATAATTTATAACATAGTAATATATATTACAATCTAATCACATGTTCCAATACCATACTCTTACATCATTTATTCACATAATTCCCACATTCAGACTTCATATTAATCCATGATTTCATCAAATTTATTGTCGGCTAACCAATTTATCATGCGGTCCAAATAGTCAACTCACAACCCTAGCACTACTCAACCATATTACCAGGCCCAACACGTGTAATTGGTCCGATGACACACACAGTTTTTGATCCACTAATGACCTGATTCTTAATTAACACTAATATGTAATCGGTTAACATAGGGTTCGCCAAATAAACCACGTACATCACATATTCCTATTTGCTACTAAACTTTAACATAGAATCAGGTATTTAATCAATCATGTAATGCTATATAATTAAATTGTTACATCAATACTTCCCTGGTAACATTAAAGAAGCAAACTATTACTTCTTATCACATAATCGGCCAAGGGAAAAACAACTAACAATCTATCCGCATATAATATATAACATATGCCAATTTCAGCATCATCAAAGGGACTTTAACTTGTTACAGTTGCAAGCATAATGATCAATACCCTACGGATTTAAAACTTACATGTATATACATCACAAATACCTACGGACAATAACTAAGCATAACCATTATGTTACATAAATCATTCTCCAGCAATTAAAATTGTTTCTCATATGATTTGTAGCATCAGCAGTTCACGTATATACACATGTCACTCGACAGAAATAGTGCAAGAAACTAACCCGTATCAAGATGTAAAAAGAAGTGCCAGGCCAAGAAGATGATTTCAGTCGGGGGGGGGGGGGGGGGGGTCTCCACTGGAATCGTGCGATCAGGGGAATAGAATATAGGGTTTTTGACTTGTGTTCATATATTAAGAAACGATTTACATAGTCATAAATTAAGAAATCTTGGGCGGTTAACATTACTAGCCGAAGTGGGCTCAGGCCTATCCACTTGGGCTGTGGCACAACAGGAAAAGGGGAATAGGATTGTTATGTTGCAATTGGAGTTCAAGTGGTCACGTGCACAACAAATATAAAACCAATGTTTCAACAAGTGGGCCGACCCCTAACACATTGTGTTAAATCACAACCGGGCCCGATTGATCAAAGTCCATTCGGAGAAGTTTGGGCTCAGTTCATGTTCGTTCGGGCCCAGGCCGGAGTGAGGTGTATCACAAAGGTTACTAATATGGCCCAACGACTTGCGGCCCAAAACAAAACCAACAAAACAACGCGGAACATATAACACATCGAAGGGGAAATAATAAGAAATTAGATTAGAAAGCTAGACGTTACTGATCTCAAAGGTTCAGGTTGTCACATCATCCCCAACTTGAAAGAAATTTCATCCCGAAATTTAGCACGCAGTTACTGAGGAAGCTAGTTAGGTTGCATGGTTTCCTGGCTTTCCTGGGGTGTCACATCATCCCCCCGTTGGTTTGGAATTTCATCCCGAAATTCCGCAGTAGCTTCAGCCCCAGTAGTGGTTTCATTTGTTCTTCTCGTTCCCAGGTAAACTCTGGGCCACGACGGGAGTTCCAACGAACTCGAACAATAGGTATCCTGGTGCGTTTGAGAATCTTGACATCCCGATCCAAGATTTCCACTGGTTTTTCGACAAATCGCAACTGATCGTCGATTGTGAGCTCCTTGAAAGGAACTATGAGGGTTTCATCTGACAGACACTTCTTCGGATTCGACACATGGAATACGTTGCGAACTCCACTGAGTTCTTCGGGTAGATTCAATCTGTAGGCCACCTTGCCAATTCTCTCTGTGATTTCGAAAGGTCCAACATACCGCGGGTTAAGTTTGCCTTGTTTACCAAAATGAACTACACCTTTCCAAGGTGAGACTTTAAGTAGTACTCGATCCCTAACCTGGAACTCGAGTGGTTTCCTGCGCTTAACAGCGTTGCTTTTCTGACGGTCACGAGCTGCCGCCATTCGTTGTCTTATCTGAGCATGTCTTCCCAGCCGTTGCCAAAGTCGATTACATATGCTCGAAGCATGTCTTCAAGAGTTTGTTTGGTGCGTTCAGTCTGCCCATCCGTCTGTGGACGATATGTCGTGCTCATGTCTAGACGTGAGCCAAAGGATTTGTGCATCGTCGCCACAAATCAGATGCAATTCGTGAGTCGCGATCAGAGATAATGGAGGTTGGCTCTCCGTGCCTAGCAACCACTTCTTTCAGGTAGATGACTGCAAGTGTAGAAAAACTTATCCGTTTCCTTGATGGCTAGAAGGTGTGCTGGTTCGTGAGGCAATCAACGATCATCCAGGTGATATTGTTTCCGTTTCGAGTTGTAAGTAGACTAGCGACCAAATCCATGGCAGTCAATTTTTGCTTTCCATATACCACAAGCGGAGTATCATCGCAAGGCGTGTGACGTACCAGGATCTTAGCCACCAATCACATTGAACTCGTAAGAATAACTAAATAAACTTTCATTTATTAATTGGAAGTATTTCAAAACACTACATGTAACACATAGTACACGGCGGAAGCATAAATCATTTGTTAAATGTTTTATAATCCTCGCTTAAGTAAACCATTAGACTTATGTTGCGATTCCATGTATCTCGACCCATGACCACTCCAGCATCCCAGACAGCAAGTTCCAAAGATATGCACCTAAAAGCCTGCAAGGCATGTAACAACGAGTCAACAACAAAGTTGAGCGAGTTCACAGTTGGTTTGTTTAGTTTTACCAGTTTGTTTTGAAATCATAAGTTGTTTCGTAAACCACAAGTTACCCAGTACTTTTGTTTCCCAAACCGTAACCATAATCGGTGGGGGCTTCCCATGTGAACCACTAGACCGTACCATATCGACTGCTAACGAAAATAAGTTGTGCCCTACATCAGTGTCTATCATCACTGACAGTTTGCCATAGTCCATTAGTACAAGCCCATTTGAACGACACGGTGTGAGGTTTGTCAAACCTAATAGCGCTATTAACTAATGACCCGCTCGCCATCTGTGACACCTGTGTCACTTCAACCATCCAACAAATGCCAAACCAATGAAATATTGTATTTCATACTCGAGTTTCCGACTTTCATTTTCGCATTAAGTGCACGTTGACTTTGACTGTGTAGTTGTTTGACTTGTTTAACTTGTAACTGTATACGTTATTTTGTAATGAACGCATTGTGGTTGCATGATTTTGTTTTTAGCTGTATAACATGAAACACCTGTTGAAGACTTAAACTGTTTAAAACATGAAAGGACCCGACGAAACAGACTGTTTCGTCATATACATCCCGACGAAACTAAGGTGTTTCGCCATAGAACTTCACGACGAAACTGATGTGTTTCGTCGGCCCACTGATTCGCGAAGCCCATTAAGGGCCCAGAACGGTAATTCGTGTATATTAACGTGAACCGACTCCCTGTTTCACACTTTTTAACAAAAAAAAATAGAAACCCTAGAACTCTCCACTCTGTGAAGGCGATACCCATCATCAACCATCATCTTTCTCTCTCTAATCCTCCCTTGTTCATCTCGAATATCTCGGTTAGTGCGTGCTCGTCTAAATCGGTTTCTTTGTCCCTTGATTTCTTTATACATGTTGTGTTTATGCATGATTGCTGGATTATAGGAGGGTATGTTGATGATACTCGGTTCTGAATGTTGTTTATATGGCCTGATTCTGAATACACATTAGTATCTTGATAGGAATCGATGATATGATGTTGTATGTTAATCTATATGTTGTACACATAACCTAGGGTTTGTGCTAGACGTTAAGAACCGTGATACTTATGTTATGATGATGTTACGATGATTCTGCGTTGAATGATTACTGTATGATTGAGGAATTGCTGTTTTACGGCTGTTAGGGTTTATGTGTTTTTCGCATCTGCTGTAACTGATGTCTGCGAAACTGAACTGTTCGACGAAACAGAACTCTCGGCGAAACAGAATGTGTTTCGCCAAGAGTAGTCGACGAATCAGAAGTTCTGTTTCGCCAGGGGACACCTCGACGAAACAGAATGTGTTTCGCCAATATTGTGATTCGTCACTATATGTGTTTCGCCACTATCTGTGTTTCGCCAACATGCGTGTTTCGCCGAATAGCTAATCTGTGCAGTAACTTGAGTTAATTCTGTTAAATGCTAACTGGAATATTTAACTGCTGTTAAGTGTAGCCATCTTGTATATTATTGTGATTACGTGCTACATGTTTATACGTGCATAATTTGGTCACAAACTGATTTCACATACGTGCATACTTTAGGACGTGATTGACTTACTTTGAGCACATACCTAGCATACCGAGCGAAACAAGGTGAGTTCACACATTTTCTAAGGCATGGGATTCCCGGTGGTTGGGAATGGGTTAAACAAATTAAAACGGAACCTACATATTCTCCTTGGGTAGGATATGTACCGCCATCCTCCATGGGTAGGATGCCAATATAAATCCTATGTATTCTCCTTGGGTAGAATACATACGTTCGTCCGGTAGGACAACAACCTTAACATACGTTCGTCCGGTAGGACAACAACCTTAACATACGTTCGTCCGGTAGGACAACAACCTTAACATACGTTCGTCCGGTAGGACAACAACCTTAACATACGTTCGTCCGGTAGGACAACAACCTTAACATACGTTCGTCCGGTAGGACAACAACCTTAACATACGTTCGTCCGGTAGGACAACAACCTTAACATACGTTCGTCCTCCTTGGGTAGGACAACAAACATTAACGCATGCTCGTCCTCCTTGGGTAGGACAATCACACTCGCTACGGTCCTTGGATTAAGAAGGGCACGTACACATACGACTAGTCAACGCTATTTATCGCACGCATGCCTGGACTGGCAGCAAGGACTAACGCGATACAATTTCTAAACTTCGCAAACATGCCTAGAGGGCCGCGATGCTATTACATACGATTTACGAAACGAACATTATAACTAAATAACTAACAGTGAACTCGCTCAACTAGTTGTTGACTCTCTGTTACATGCCTTGCAGGACAATAGGTACTCTTGGAGCTTGCACGGGAGGCGCGGTCGTTGTGGGCACGGACGTGGATGTTTTGTTAAACATTATAACATTTTGTACTCAAACTTATGTTGGGTTTTACATTAATGCTTCCGCTATACCCTTGTATATATTTGGTTTTGTAAACACCTATCGTATTGATGAATGACTTTTGATATAATTATGTTCAATATGATTGGTGGCTTGATCCTGGTCATGTCACGCCTCCAAGCGGTGGTACTCCGCGTGTGGATTTTGGGGGTGTGACAGATTGGTATCAGAGCCATTGGTTATAGAGAACTCGGTTTTAATAAGGGGAAAACATTTTTTTATTAAAACCAGACTATAACCGAAACAGTGCTCAACGATCCACAACGACGCCTCGCTCCACGTGCAAGACTCATCACTCTAGGTAATATGGTACATGTCTTATTGCCTACTTGCTAGAATTGCATAGAACTTTGCTCCGGGTATGCTTAGGTTAACTTGACACTATTGCATGAGAACACTTGTGTGATTATTCCCTTTTGTTATCGCACTACTCGCGAACCTCTCTCACTTATGTCATATTTTCTATGAAGATCATGTCTGGACGTATCAACATGACGCAAGCCCAACTGACGGCTCTCATTAACGAGCAAATTGCTGCGGCACTTGCAGCCGCACAAGCAGGAGGTCAGCACGCTCAGCCACCTGTTTGTACCTTCAAAACGTTCATGGACTGTCGTCCTACTACTTTTAGTGGCACGGAAGGAGCGGCTGGACTCCTCCATTGGTTTGAAAAGCTCGAGTCGGTATTTGAAATGTGCGAATGCCCTGAGGCTCGCAGGGTGAAGTACGCCACTGGTACACTAGAAGGCATTGCGCTGACTTGGTGGAATGCGCAAGTGCAGATGTTAGGGTTGGCTGTTGCTAACGCCACACCCTGGAATGATTTCAAGGATTTGATTAAAGAGGAATACTGTAGCCGTGATGACATTCATAAGCTGGAGGTAGAGTTTTACCACTTGAAAATGACGGGGTCAGAAATTGAAGCGTACACCAGAAGATCGAATGAGTTGGCTATTCTGTGTCCTACTATGGTGGACCCTCCCATTAAGCGTATTGAACTGTATCTCAATGGTTTGGTGCCGGAGATTCAAAGTCACGTAACCTCAGCGAATCTTGGCACTATTCAACAGATCGTCAAGCTAGCTCATCGCCTCACCGATCAGGCGGTTGAACAAAACAGGCTGCCTAAACGTATCAGCGCTACTACTGCTACCACTCCAGTTACTCCTGCTATTCCCAGTGACAACAAGCGGAAATGGGAAGGGGATTCCAGCAGGGGTTCAGCTATTGTACAGTCTCAAGCACAGCAACAGCGCAAGACTAGTGATTATCAGAGTTCGAGTCAGCAATCGTCTGGTGGTCAGGGGCAGAGTGGATATCGGGGAATTCATCCACTGTGTAACAGGTGCAACAAACACCACAGTGGTCAGTGTCGTAGAGGCCGCTGTCAGAGATGTCTAAGAGTAGGTCATGAGGCTAAAGATTGCAGGAGCTTAAGGCCTGCGAATCAGAACCAGCAACAACAGTCACCCGTTCCACGAAACCAGTCACAGCAACAACAACAAGGAAATAAGACATGCTTTCAGTGTGGGGCTGAAGGTCATTTCAAGCGGAACTGTCCCCAATCAAACCAGAATCAAAGCAACAATAACAATAATCAGGGCAGTGGGAACAACAATGGTGCAAAAGGTCGTATGTTTGTGATTGGCCAGAGTGACGCAAGGAACGATCCTAATGTGGTTACGGGTAAGTTTCTTCTCGACGACTTTTATGTTACCGTATTATTTGATTCGGGTGCGGATACCAGTTATATGTCTCTGAATGTTAGTCAAATGCTTAAACGCGCACCAACACTGTTAAGCACCAAACCTGTCGTAGAGTTAGCTAACGGTAAAAGTCTAGAGGCCACACACATAGTTCAGGGTTGTAATCTTATCCTCGCTGGTCAGACTTTCTCTATCGATCTCATTCCTATAACTCTGAGTAGTTTCGACATTGTCATCGGTATGGATTGGTTATCCCAACAGCAAGCGGAGATCCTATGCAAGGAGAAGATCATTCGTATTCCTCGTTCTGGCAAAGAACCTCTTGAAGTTCAAGGCGACAAGAGTGGTGTCGTGAGCGGCATCATCTCCTTCTTGAAGGCTCAGAAGTGTCTGCGAAAGGGCCACATAGCTATTTTAGCCATCGTTACTGATACATCGACGACAGAGAAAAAGATTTGGGATATTCCTGTAGTACGCGACTTTCCTCAAGTGTTTCCTGAAGAGTTACCTGGGTTACCGCCTCATCGCCAGGTCGAATTTCAGATCGAGCTAGCTCCAGGAGCAGCACCTATAGCTCGAGCGCCTTACCGCTTAGCTCCAACTGAACTGGAAGAACTGTCTAAGCAATTGCAAGAACTCTTGGAAAAGGGTTTCATACGTCCTAGCTCTTCGCCCTGGGGAGCTCCAGTATTATTTGTAAAGAAGAAAGACGGTACCTTTCGTATGTGCATAGATTACCGTGAACTAAACAAGGTGACCGTGAAGAATCGTTATCCACTCCCACGCATCGATGACTTATTCGACCAGTTACAAGGGTCGAGCTATTACTCAAAGATTGATCTAAGGTCAGGTTACCATCAACTGAGAGTCCGGGATGAGGACGTCTCCAAAACAGCATTCAGAACTCGCTACGGTCATTATGAGTTTTTGGTCATGCCATTCGGGCTAACGAACGCGCCTGCGGTTTTCATGGATCTTATGAACAGGGTGTGCAAACCTTATCTTGACAAGTTTGTTATTGTTTTCATTGATGACATTCTGATTTACTCGAAGAGTCGGGAGGAACATGAGCAACATTTACGACTTATTCTGGAACTCCTTCGAACGGAACAACTGTACGCTAAGTTTTCAAAATGCGACTTCTGGCTTCGTGAAGTCCACTTTCTAGGTCACGTGGTAAACAGGGATGGGATACATGTTGATCCATCCAAGGTAGATTCGATCAAGAACTGGCCTGCACCTCGCACACCAACAGAAATACGCCAATTCTTGGGTTTGGCGGGTTATTACAGACGGTTTATCAAAGACTTCTCAAGGATTGCACAGCCGCTTACATTACTGACACAGAAAGGTATTGCCTACCGTTGGAGTGATACACAGGATACAGCGTTTCAGCACTTAAAGGATAGACTTTGTAGCGCACCTATCCTCTCATTGCCTGAAGGCACGGACGATTTTGTAGTCTACTGTGATGCATCTATCCAAGGTTTTGGATGTGTGTTGATGCAACGGGATAAAGTTATTGCTTATGCTTCGCGCCAACTTAAGATTCACGAACGGAATTACACTACACACGATTTAGAGCTTGGAGCTGTTGTTTTTGCGCTCAAGATATGGCGACATTATCTGTATGGCACTAAGTGCACCATCTACACCGATCACAGAAGTCTTGAGTATATTTTCAAGCAGAAAGACCTGAACATGCGACAACGTCGATGGGTCGAGTTACTGAACGATTACGAATGTGCTATAAAGTACCATCCAGGCAAGGCCAATGTGGTGGCCGACGCCCTCAGTCGAAAGGATACTATACCTAGGCGTGTACGAGCGTTGCAACTCACTATTCAGTCTAGTCTTCCTTCACAGATACGAGATGCTCAGGTAGAAGCATTGAAACCAGGAAACGTCAGGGCTGAAGCCCTACGCGGCTCAAGGCAACGGTTAGAACAAAAGGCAGACGGAGCCTACTATGTAACAGGACGCATCTGGGTCCCACTCTATGGTAACTTACGCAAGCTTGTAATGGATGAAGCTCATAAGTCCCGTTACTCGGTACATCCAGGTGCAGATAAAATGTACCACGACATCAGAACTACATATTGGTGGCCTAGCATGAAGGCCCACATAGCAACCTACGTTAGCAAGTGTTTGACTTGTGCGAGAGTCAAAGCAGAATATCAGAAACCATCAGGCCCACTCCAACAACCTGAGATACCACAATGGAAATGGGAGCAAATTTCCATGGATTTTGTTACTGGCCTGCCTAGATCTCAGCGCGGAAATGATACTATTTGGGTGATCGTGGATCGACTCACAAAGTCTGCTCACTTCTTGGCTATCAAGGAAACGGATAAGTTCTCCACTCTAGCAGACGTATACCTTAAGGAAGTTGTCTCGAGGCACGGGGTGCCCACATCTATTATCTCTGATCGTGATGCACGTTTTACTTCAGAACTGTGGCAAGCAATGCACAAATCTTTTGGCTCTCGATTGGACATGAGCACAGCTTATCATCCTCAGACAGATGGGCAGTCTGAGCGCACTATTCAAACTCTAGAAGACATGCTTCGGGCGTGCGTAATTGACTTTGGCAAAGGCTGGGAAAAACATCTGCCACTTGTGGAATTTTCGTACAACAACAGTTACCACACCAGCATTAAAGCTGCTCCATTTGAGGCTTTGTACGGGCGTAAATGCCGATCACCTCTTTGTTGGGCAGAGGTGGGTGACAGTCAGATCACAGGTCCGGAAATGGTAGTTGATACTACTGAAAAGATTGCTCAAATACGACAACGCATGGCGGCAGCACGTGACCGTCAGAAAGTATACGCTGATAAAGACAGGAAAATACTCGAATTCCAAGTTGGGGATCGAGCACTACTCAAAGTTTCACCCTGGAAGGGTGTTGTTCGTTTTGGCAAACGAGGCAAGCTCAATCCATGATACGTTGGACCATTTGAAGTCATAGAAAAGATAGGCAAAGTGGCCTACAGACTGAACTTACCAGCTGAACTCAGTGCAGTTCACAACGTATTTCATGTGTCGAATCTGAAGAAGTGGCAGTCAGATGAGACCTTTATAGTTCCTTTGAAGGAGCTCACTATCGACGAACGGTTGCATTTCGTCGAAGAACCAGTTGAAATCACGGACCGGGATGTTAAGGTCCTCAAGAACACTAGAATACCTCTTGTTCGAGTTCGTTGGAACTCCCGTCGTGGCCCAGAGTTTACCTGGGAACGCGAAGACCAAATGGAACTCAAATATCCCCAGTTATTCGAAAACAATGCAACTACTACTGAGGCTGAAGCTACTACAGAAGTTCGGGATGAAATCCCAACTCAACGGGGGGATGATGTGACACCCCAGGAAAACCAGTAAACGATAACTTACCTAGCTTCCTCAGTAACCGCATGCTAAATTTCGGGACGAAATTTCTTTCAAGTTGGGGATAATGTGACAACTCGAGTTTCCGACTTTCATTTTCGCATTAAGTGCACGTTGACTTTGACTGTGTAGTTGTTTGACTTGTTTAACTTGTAACTGTATACGTTATTTTGTAATGAACGCATTGTGGTTGCATGATTTTGTTTTTAGCTGTATAACATGAAACACCTGTTGAAGACTTAAACTGTTTAAAACATGAAAGGACCCGACGAAACAGACTGTTTCGTCATATACATCCCGACGAAACTAAGGTGTTTCGCCATAGAACTTCACGACGAAACTGATGTGTTTCGTCGGCCCACTGATTCGCGAAGCCCATTAAGGGCCCAGAACGGTAATTCGTGTATATTAACGTGAACTGACTCCCTGTTTCACACTTTTTAACAAAAAAAAATAGAAACCCTAGAACTCTCCACTCTGTGAAGGCGATACCCATCATCAACCATCATCTTTCTCTCTCTAATCCTCCCTTGTTCATCTCGAATATCTCGGTTAGTGCGTGCTCGTCTAAATCGGTTTCTTTGTCCCTTGATTTCTTTATACATGTTGTGTTTATGCATGATTGCTGGATTATAGGAGGGTATGTTGATGATACTCGGTTCTGAATGTTGTTTATATGGCCTGATTCTGAATACACATTAGTATCTTGATAGGAATCGATGATATGATGTTGTATGTTAATCTATATGTTGTACACATAACCTAGGGTTTGTGCTAGACGTTAAGAACCGTGATACTTATGTTATGATGATGTTACGATGATTCTGCGTTGAATGATTACTGTATGATTGAGGAATTGCTGTTTTACGGCTGTTAGGGTTTATGTGTTTTTCGCATCTGCTGTAACTGATGTCTGCGAAACTGAACTGTTCGACGAAACAGAACTCTCGGCGAAACAGAATGTGTTTCGCCAAGAGTAGTCGACGAATCAGAAGTTCTGTTTCGCCAGGGGACACCTCGACGAAACAGAATGTGTTTCGCCAATATTGTGATTCGTCACTATATGTGTTTCGCCACTATCTGTGTTTCGCCAACATGCGTGTTTCGCCGAATAGCTAATCTGTGCAGTAACTTGAGTTAATTCTGTTAAATGCTAACTGGAATATTTAACTGCTGTTAAGTGTAGCCATCTTGTATATTATTGTGATTACGTGCTACATGTTTATACGTGCATAATTTGGTCACAAACTGATTTCACATACGTGCATACTTTAGGACGTGATTGACTTACTTTGAGCACATACCTAGCATACCGAGCGAAACAAGGTGAGTTCACACATTTTCTAAGGCATGGGATTCCCGGTGGTTGGGAATGGGTTAAACAAATTAAAACGGAACCTACATATTCTCCTTGGGTAGGATATGTACCGCCATCCTCCATGGGTAGGATGCCAATATAAATCCTATGTATTCTCCTTGGGTAGAATACATACGTTCGTCCGGTAGGACAACAACCTTAACATACGTTCGTCCGGTAGGACAACAACCTTAACATACGTTCGTCCGGTAGGACAACAACCTTAACATACGTTCGTCCGGTAGGACAACAACCTTAACATACGTTCGTCCGGTAGGACAACAACCTTAACATACGTTCGTCCGGTAGGACAACAACCTTAACATACGTTCGTCCGGTAGGACAACAACCTTAACATACGTTCGTCCTCCTTGGGTAGGACAACAAACATTAACGCATGCTCGTCCTCCTTGGGTAGGACAATCACACTCGCTACGGTCCTTGGATTAAGAAGGGCACGTACACATACGACTAGTCAACGCTATTTATCGCACGCATGCCTGGACTGGCAGCAAGGACTAACGCGATACAATTTCTAAACTTCGCAAACATGCCTAGAGGGCCGCGATGCTATTACATACGATTTACGAAACGAACATTATAACTAAATAACTAACAGTGAACTCGCTCAACTAGTTGTTGACTCTCTGTTACATGCCTTGCAGGACAATAGGTACTCTTGGAGCTTGCACGGGAGGCGCGGTCGTTGTGGGCACGGACGTGGATGTTTTGTTAAACATTATAACATTTTGTACTCAAACTTATGTTGGGTTTTACATTAATGCTTCCGCTATACCCTTGTATATATTTGGTTTTGTAAACACCTATCGTATTGATGAATGACTTTTGATATAATTATGTTCAATATGATTGGTGGCTTGATCTTGGTCATGTCACGCCTCCAAGCGGTGGTACTCCGCGTGTGGATTTTGGGGGTGTGACAAAAAATCCATTCGTCACGCCATTTGGATCGTTTTTCGCACTTATGCGCATTCCGTCGTAATTAACCGAACAACGCAATCGTACGGCTAAACGAACCGACATCCGAGATATTTTTTAGCACATTTTAAGTTCCCTATACTTTAACTTCATTTTTGAGCTTTGAAATGGGGTTAACGGGCCTTAAACACGTCAGAAATGACCTTATAGCACAACAGGGACCAAAATGGTAAATCTGCCAAACTTGGCCCTTGCGCACCGTAAGGGTTATTTGTTACGGTGCGCAAGCAGTGTCCAGATGCAGCAAATCGTTTTTGGCTGCTGTTATCTGCCCCTAAACATTCTCCAAAGGTCAAGTGCCACTTGTTAAACTCCTATGGTGGCCAAAATCAGTTACCATAACATCTTGACAAGTGTACGGGCTAGATCATTCCCTCTTTTCCAAGAAACGATCCTAACGGTGGACCAAAAACTATAAATACCCAACCCACTTCACTTCATTTCTCACAAGAATCTGATCTTCTGTGCTCTAAGTTGAAACCTTTGTTTCATACCTGAGCTATTTTGATCTAGATTAGCATTCGGGGACCCTTCGTAAGTGTTCCTTCGTTCTTTTATCGCTTTTCGAGTCCGAAAGTCAAACTTTGTTTGACTTTCTGCATTGACCAGTTTATGGTCGATGCGAAGTTCGTTTGAACTTCATAACGTGAGCGTGATCACGATGGTTATAGTCCCTAGTGACTATACCTACTGATTACCACGTTATCTAGGCTCAGTGACGAGCCGTAGTTTCGGTCAGAATACGTATTCTTACGTATTTTGTAACCAAACTACTTATGGGTATCAAAACCGTTTGTTTTGATACCAAACCTGTTTTCTAAACTTAGTTAAGCATGTTTTAGCATGCTTAGCTCGTCACTTTTAGTTTTGTGCTTGTCTAGGGTCGTAAAGGTAAGCGATCTAATCAATCGCTTATACTTTCGAACCCGACCCGTTTGGTCGATCATTATGATTCGACCAAGCACATTAGGTGACCATAGTATATAGGGAATAACCTTTCGAGGTTATACCTTATGGTCACATCGTTTAAGTAGTTGTATGATAGGTAGTTTATGTGCCTTAGGTAAATTACCAAAATACCCTTTTCATGTATAATTGGTAATTAAGCTTATGTTACCTAAAATTTTGTACATAACTGATTATACAACATGATTAAACACGTTTAGGCATATAATACTTGTCATAGGACTAGTTAGACGTCTCGTACGCGCTTTGCGCGCTCGACGCGTTAAAGTAGCATAAGCTACCTAAACGGGTCGTAATGGGTCGTAAGCACTTATGTTAGGTTTCATTTAGTATGTAGGCTTTGTTGAACCATATTACACGAGTCTCCATACTCGTTTGGTTTACGAACCCTCATCCTATCCGATCTCCCGATTTAAGTCCGGTTTATTTATATAGTTTTAGATTGCCGACTGATTCCTTGCTCCCTCTAGCTTTGTTTGGTTGTTGTTCAAGACCTCTAAGCATTCTCAGGCGAGTACATTATTCCCCTCTTTTACTGTTTTTAACTGTTTTGGGGTGACTCACATGTGCTAAATATCTTTACAATGATTTCAAGAACGATTACAAAGGTTTCAAAAACAATTACAATGTGGTTTCAAGAACGATAACAATGGTTTCAAGAACGATTACAATGGTTTCAAAAACAATTACAATGGTTTCAAGAATGATTTCAATAAAGTGAACAAACTTGTTGGTTGTAGTTACATAACCAATGACATTCATTAGCAATGATCAAGCCGACCAGTATTAGGTTATGGTACCATAGGATCTGACAAATCCCGTTATTCTCTATACCCATGGTTATTGTGGGTATTTTGGGTAACGACTGAATCTGTAATTATTAATTTACCCTTTGGTAAGGGTTTGTTAAGAACGAGAACGAGAACGAGTTGGAACGATGAACGAGTCAAGAAGGTTTGAATGTTATTAGAAAATCGACCATAAAGTAGTTTCACAATTAAAACAAGAACGATTTGAACGATTAAAACAACAAGAACGATTTGAACGATTTCACAAAATGTTTTAACGATTGGGTAAACATTTGGACATGATTTACATTCGATTTTGCATTTCCACGAAACATAGTATTGATTTAAACCAAGTTTTACATCAATACTTTGTTTTGTGCGTTTCACCTCTGGTTTAGTTGATGCATTACACTAGCCATACATATCATTTTGGTTACACATTACATGGTTTACATTTGACACAAACACTTTTGACATTGGTTATACATAACATGATTTACATCTTAACATAAACATTTTGGTATATTGTTCAATACATTTGACAATTGGTTTAAACATAGACATCTTACATTGGTGATTTGGTTTGATTAAGTAACGATGCGTGTGTATTATGATACAAGCATGGTGGATACGCCGCTGGTACTTCCTATATATAAGTGTTTGTATGGTATTACACATCGTAGCGTTATTTGAATCATTTCAGTTTGAGATATATATAACATTTTATACAAATAACATACTTTTCACAAGACATTGATTTACAAACAACTTATCTTATACAAACTCATTTTACCATGGTTATTCATTTAACCATACATTATTCTCTTATTTATACATATCATCTGAAATTATTATTTATCAAATGATTTACAAAGACAAAGCAAATTACAAGGTTCATGACTAAACATTTTCTTAAATAGAAGTCATGAATCTTATTTTCACAAAACCTATGTACTCGCCAGCATTTCTTTGCTGACCTCGTTTTCACATGTGTTTCAGGTATTGTTGAAAGATATCGATTGATAGGATGCATGCTCACATAGGACTGGACAAGGCCTTAGTGACTCAATAACAATGATAGACTATGTTTAAATTGTGTATTTAGATTTCCAGACGATGTAATTATTCAATGTTTAATAAAACGAAACACCTTTTGGTATCCATGGTTATGAAACATTAATTCTGTTACAACACTCCCCGACGTTTCCGCCACGTTTTGCATGTTACACGTGGTCGGGGTGTGACAGAAAAGATGGTATCAGAGCCAATGCTTATAGGGAATTAGGTTATTAGTAATGCTTTGACCTAGTCTATAACCTTTCTAGGACCCTAACGCGAGTTTACTTGCGTTTAGTCATAAAACAATACCGTCACCTATCCTTAGGCGACGACCACAACAAGAACATAAATTTCAAAACCGCTTTGAAAACTAATCATCTGTTCTAGGATGATTGATTACAAGGTTTTGAACCCTCTGTTATATGGTTTTGAACCCCTTTGAATTTTCAAAATCTCGGCATGGTTTTGGGTTTTAAATAATGTGAACACGTGCAAACTGGAAGGGTGAATGCATGTATTCTGGGTTTTCTGTCTAGGCAAGCACTTCGTATACATCTCATCAGACGCGAGACCAGTTGTGCTTACCTGGGAATTCTTGGGATGAGTGTTCACTTATAGGCGAGCATGTCTTCGCGATACATTATTTTTGGCTCATTTACTTTGATTAGTCACTGTGTGTCGGTTGTTGCTTTGTAGTAACAAACAAATGACCACTATCCTTGCTTTCATCAGATTTGTTTCATCTCATTCTTTTCGTCTAATTCTCTCACTCGTTTCCTTTCATGTTTCCTCTTTTAGAATGCCTCCTCGACGCGAAAGCCAGATAGCGACTGCCGAATTGGCAGAAATCATTGCGCAGCAAATGGCTGCTCAATTACCAAACCTCTTTGCTCAATGGAACCAAGCCAACAACAAAAACAACAATGTTACATGCAAATACAAGGATTTTAACCAGGCTAAACCACTCAAGTTTAGTGGTTCTGAAGGAGCGACTGGGCTTCTTTAATGGTTCGAGAGCATTGAGAATACTTTCCGCCACGTGCAGTGTCCTGACAATCGCAAGGTCGAGTTTTCTTCGAGTGTGTTTCAGAAGAGGGCTCTCACATGGTGGAACGGGGTTATGAGGGATCGTGGTGCAGAAGTTGCTCTAGCACAGACATGGGCTGAACTTAGAGCCCTTATGATGAGGGAATTCTGTCCTCGTCATGAGCAGCGAGCTTTGGAGAAGGAATTTGATGAGTTGAAGCAAGATAGTGGTGAGCACAGGGCGTATACTGATAGGTTTGAGGAGTTGAGTCTGCTTTGCCCGACAATGGTTACCCCACTCGACAAGGCTATCGAAAGGTACATCGACGGCCTACCTGACTCGGTACAAGACATCCTTACTGGTAGTAGCCCTACCACACTCCGTCAGGCGATCGAGTTAGCTGCGACATTGACTGAGTCGTAGATTCGGATGAATAAGTTACACAGAAAGGGTGACAAGGGTAAGAAGCAGGGGTCTGACAAGGAGGATAGCAAGAAAGGTCAAAACAAGAAGGGTAAGGAAGGTGAGACGTCAAAGAAATCAAGAAAGCGAAAGGGTGTTCAGAACTTTGCTGTTACATCACAGACTGCTCAGAACCCGCGGAACCCACCAGCTCAGCCACCTGCAAAGAAAGCATATGCCGGTACCGCACCTCATTGTACACGCTGCAACGGTCATCACGCGGTACAACAAGCTTGCTGGCAATGCACGACGTGTGGTAAACTTGGGCATTTGGCCAATGTTTGTCGTTTGGAACAAAATCAGGCTGCTCAGGTTCAAGCTCCGGTTCAAGGGAATGCTGCGAGATTCCCACTGGGGTCATGTTTCAACTGCGGAGAGATTGGTCACTTCCGCCACAACTGTCCGAGACTGGTGAATGCAAATGCTAACGCAAACCCAAATGCGAACGTCAACGTCAATGTGAATCCAGCACGTGGTCGAGTGTTTAACATCAATGAGGCACTCAATGATGAAGGAGTGAACAATTAGCATTTTGTATTTCCTCTGGTTGTTATCTTGTAACATTTAAAGACAATGCGGTTGTTATATAAATAAAAATTTGTGGTTTTATTTTTTAACTAATGCAATTGTATGAATGTTTGATCCAACCTTATGATGTCAACACAAAGACAAAACTACTCGTGTAGTTCTGTCATTTTTATGATCACTTGTGATCTCCCTAAGAACCTCAAACACTTGTTTCTTTTAAATCTAAAGTATCTTATCGTCTTGCACCATCTGAGATGCAAGAATTATCGAAACAGCTTCAAGAGTTGTATGATAAAGGATTCATCCGTCCAAACTTTTCACCTTGGGGAAAACTCTTGCCCTCTTTGTGAAAAAGAAAGTTGGATCTTTTCGAATTAGTATCGATTATCGTAAGCTTGATAAGCTTACCATCAAGAATCGATATCCCCTACCTTAAATCAATGATCTCTCCGATCATCTGCAGGGTACTTCATGCTTTTCCAAGATCGATTTGCGTTCTGGGTATCATCAACTTCGTATTCTCGAAGAAGATATTCCCAAAACGGCTTTCTGCACGAAGTATGGCCATTACGAGTTTAGAGTCATGCCTTTTGGATTGACAAATGCTCCAGCCATCTACATGGACTTAATAAATAGAGTCTGCAAGTCTTATTTGGATCAGTTCGTCATTGTTGTTATTGATGACATCTTGATCTATTCATGTCCCGAGCCGATAACGATCAACACCTTCATTGACACTGGAACCCTTAAAGAAGGAACAAACTTTTCGCTAAATCCTCCAAGAGGAAATTTTGGCTTAAAGAAGTTCAGCTTTTGGGTCATGTAGTCAACAAGCAGGGTATTCGTATGGATACATCCAAATTGCTGCAATTAAGGATTTGATTCCTTGTATGCTTTAAATACCCGTGTCCAAAGATAACAAATTTAAAGGTCAACTTAAACAATAATGCGAGTGTGCGATTATGTGATTATGTGATATGTGTTTATGTGTTCTCCTCTATGTTTTTCGGTGATCCGATTTTCAAATCCTCATAGAATCTTTCATATCTACATATGAGGGATTCATAGTAGGATATTTAAAAGGTACTACCTTAATCCTTATGGGCTTCTACGTGGTAGTTAAGACCCTTGGGTTATATAGTACCATTCCATGATTCAATGAGAGACCCTTGAGTGGTCTAGTTAAAGATTGATTCAAGATCTGGTTAAGAATGGCATGTGATGATACAGCTGAAAGGACCCTATGGTGGTCCAGTCACACTCATCACAGGTTTGTTCATTTGGTTTTACCCTACACATTATAAAATAGACTGTGTGAACTGTGCAAGGAATTGTCTAATTATGGACGCGTACATAATTATGAAATTTAGTGCACAGAAACCCAGTAAGGTTTATTATGTGTAAGAACCGATAGTGACAACAATAACAAAATGAGAACAATGTAATGGAGGCACGGTGGACGCACCAATGACACTTCATATACTTGTATATAAGTGTCCCTCTTACATTGCAAGCATAATGTTATTAAGGTTACTAGAAGTTCAGAACCCTAACCAATGTTGTTCGATCTTTTTCAACTTCATGTTTTAAACTCTCACAAGTTTCCTCTAAATAAATTTCGGGACGAAATTTCCTAAAGTAGGGGAGACTGTGACACCTGTGTCACTTCAACCATCCAACAAATGCCAAACCAATGAAATATTGTATTTCATACTTTGGACTTGTATAAATATGTGTATCATTTGCACATATCAGCTCTTGTTCGATTTCAAGCTCTAAATCGCTTTCTGGAAGGTTATACGCGCACTGATGCGTAAATATAACCAGTTTAATGCAACGAACACTCCGGAATAGTGAAATAGGCTTAACATACCTTAAATAACCTTTACATAACTTAGAAATAAGTTTCGAAGGCTTTGGTATGGCAAAAATAAGTTAATTCGCTTACAGGGACTAAACTTGACAAACTGCGAAAGTATGCCAATTTGAACTGTAACAGACATTCCGGAACATAACCATAAGTTAAACATACCATAAATATCCTTTAAATAGCTTAGAAATAGGCTTTGAGGGGTTCGGTGTGCTAAAATAAACTTTTGGCTCATTCAGGGACTAAAAGTGTCAAAAAGTATGGAAGCATTGGGGCGATTTTGGCGATTTCCATTGAAACCCTAGTTCTTGATCTTCAACCTTAATTTTGATCGATCTGGGTTAGGTATTGGGGTGTT
The DNA here is from genome assembly GCA_030545235.1 of Helianthus tuberosus. NCBI lineage: Eukaryota > Viridiplantae > Streptophyta > Magnoliopsida > Asterales > Asteraceae > Helianthus > Helianthus tuberosus. The sequence continues at coordinate 41,837,383 of CM060426.1, read as the reverse complement.
GTCGTTCCTTCTGAGTAAGGTTTCTAGACTTCTACCCTGGTTTCTAATCTTTTGTAGTTAGAGTTAAGGTTTTCGTTTCGTTTTTTCTTCTAGGGTTTCTTTTTTCCCTTGTCGCTGTGAGTTTTTTTGAGAGTGCTGTTGGTATTCCTTTTCGTTGTCTTACGTTGCATGTTTCTGACGTCTAGGGTTTTGTTCAGTATTCTTGCATGGAAAGAAATCGTGATACGGGTTTAGAGGATTTAGGGTTTCAGTCTTTTTCAGATAGAATGCATGAGGATATTTTCATTACTTCTAAGGGTCCCTCGAGTGTTCATGATGTGCGTGATAAACCTAATCTGCTTAACAAGCCATTGAAGATTGATGGGAATCCTTTGTTGCCTCGACGAGGTGTGGTGCAAAAAGATCCTAGGGTTATTAATATTATTGATGAGTTGGAGAAAGTCACTGTTCCTGTTAAGCCGGTAACTAATTCACCTTCTGATTGTAATGTGGAGCAGAATGTTAATAGTTCATCCTCGAGCACTTATGCTGAAAAGCTTAAATCGTCCGCGATGCTTAACCAGAAAAGAGAAGTTAATTTCAGACACATGGAGGCTCAAGATGTATTGGAAGATGCTGATATAGTAATCCCCAAGGAGGCTGTTCGTAAAGTTCAAGAGCGCTTTACTAATGTCTTGTATGGGTATTTTTTAGGGAATAGGCTACCGTTTCCGGTAGTTGATTACTATGCTAAAAACGTTTGGGCCAAATTTGGGTTCTCAAAGCTTATGATGAATTCTAATGGTTTTTTCTTTTTTAAATTTGATTCGGCTGAGGGTATGTCTAAAGTGCTTGAGGGGGGTCCTTGGTTAATCAGGAAAAATCCATTGTTCCTCAATGTCTGGTCTCCGTCGGTGATTCTTAGGAAGGAGGGGATCAAAACGGTTCCTGTATGGGTGAAGTTTCACAATGTGCCAATAGCAGTTTACACTGATGATGGTTTGAGCCTTTTGGCATCTAAGGTTGGGTTACCTAAAAGATTGGATAGCTATACTGCTGATATGTGCATGGAGAACTGGGGTAGAACTAGTTTTGCTCGAGCTATGATTGAGGTGTCGGCTGAGCATGAATTAAAAGAACACATAGTTGTTGCTATTCCGAAGCTGGATGTGGAGGGTTATGTTACTGAAAAAGTGAAGGTTGAATATGAATGGAAGCCTCAAAGGTGTTCGGAGTGCTGTTTGTTCGGTCATACTAATGCTACATGCCCAAAGGCCCCCAATGTTAAACCAAAGCAGGTGACTATGGACGATAAGGGTTTTGTGACTGATACGAGGAAAACTGCGAAATATGGGTTCCCACAAAAGAAACCGAAAACAAAATTTATTTATAGATAAAAGGCGAGTCAATCTAAGCCGAGCTCTTCGGGGACGAAGACTGATGATGGTGAAGGAAATAAAGACCAAGGTAGCGATAAAATCATTAATACCAATCTGAATCTAAGGAATTCTTTTTCAGCTCTTTCAAATGACCAGATGTTAGATGGTAATGGTGAAACGAGAGGGTCTTCTTCTAGTAACTTGGATATGTCCAATAATAAAGATGATGGGGTTATGGAGCAACTTCAAACGGAAATTTCTGATTATATGAATGCTAATACTGATGGAAAACAACCTGAGGGGGCAAGCACTCCCGGTCAAAAGGGTTTAAATGGATAGTTTAGCGGTATGGAATATAAGGGGATTGAACCTTCCCCTGAAACAAAGAGAGGTTCGGACGTTGATTGCTGAAAAGCGGCTACAGGTTTGTGCTATTTTGGAATCACATGTTTCTATTTCTAATCTTGATAGAGTGTGCAAGAATGTCTTTCGGTTGTGGGATTGGACGTCCAATGGCTCCTGTTGTACTAGAGGCACTAGAATTATTGTAGGCTGGAATCATAATATGGTGGATCTCGTGGTTATCTCTCAAACGGACCAGGTTATACATGTGCAACTTTGCTCGAAATCTGATAATAAAATTTTTTTCTGCTCGTTTGTCTATGCCGAGAATAATTATCAAGCTAGAAGGGAGCTTTGGGAAAACTTAAATAGACATAAAGTGTTTGTTAAGGATAGGCCGTGGGTGGTTTTAGGGGATTTTAACTCAGCGCTTTCGTTGGATGATTGTTTTGCTGGGTCGTCTTCTATCACAATCGGTATGAAAGAATTTTACCAGTGTATTCAGGAAACTGAGTTGATGGATCTAAAAAGTCATGGGATGCAATATACTTGGAACCAAAAACCAAAGCATGGTGTGGGTATTCTAAAGAAGATTGATCGTGTATTGGGCAATATTCAATTTTTAGATTCTTATCCAGATGCGTTTGTGTTATTTCATCCTTTCCGAGTTTCTGATCACACGCCATGTATTGTTAATTTCCTTACGATAAAGCATAATAGGCCTAAACCATTTAAATTTGCCAACTTCTTGGTAAAAAAGGAGGGTTTTATAAGTTGTGTTTCGGATCAATGGACCAAGGAGGTGCAAGGTGTGACTATGTTTTCGGTTGTCAAGAAGCTTTCTTTGTTGAAATCCCCGTTGAGACGTCTTCTTTTCAAGCAAGGTAACTTGCATGAACGAGTCAAGTTATTGAGATCTAAACTGGATGACATTCATTTGGCTATTGATGCTAATCCGTCGGATATGACTCTTAGAGAATCTGAATCTAGATATCTTCAAGAGTTTCAAGCGGCCTCTTATGATGAAGAATGTTTCCTCAAACAGAAAGCTAAAGCGGAATGGTTGGCTGCGGGTGATTCGAACACAAAATATTTCCACAACTGTGTCAAAATGAGAAACGCTTGCTCAAAGATCCACAGCATCCAAGATGTTCATGGAGACCAGTTTAATGGGGACAACGTCTATGGGGTTCTAGTCTCTCATTACTCGGCATTCTTGGGTACGGAAGATCAGGTGGATGCGTTACCTAGTAACATTATGTTTCCTAATGTTCTTGATCAATTTGCTGCTAGTAATATGGTTCGCCAAGTTACTCGTGAGGAGGTTAAAAACGCTATGTTCTCTATAGGTGAAAATAAGGCCCCAGGTCCGGATGGGTACACTTCGGCGTTTTTTAAAAACTCTTGGGATATTGTGGGAGATGAGGTTACCAAAGCCATTTTGGATTTCTTTGATAATGGTAAGTTATTGCAGCAAATTAACCATACGATAATTGCTCTTGTTCCGAAAACTCCTACTCCAAACTCTGTGGTTGATTACCGGCCAATTTCGTGTTGCAATGTGATCTATAAATGCATTAGTAAAATCTTAACAGATAGAATTAAAGGAAGTTTGGATGTTCTTGTTGATATTAATCAGTCGGCTTTTGTTCCGGGTAGGAAAATTTCAGATAATATCCTTCTTACCCAGGAATTAATGCACAACTATCATTTGCGGATTGGGCCAGCAAGGTGTGCATTTAAGATAGATATTCAGAAGGCTTATGACACCGTTAGCTGGTCGTTTCTTGAAAGTATCCTGCGTGCTTTTGGTTTCCATCAGAAAATGGTGCATTGGATAATGGTTTGCGTTACCACGGTGTCATATTCGTTGAGTATTAATGGTAATCTTTATGGATATTTCAGAGGTAAAAGAGGCTTGAGGCAGGGTGATCCAATATCTCCCTATTTATTTACTTTGGTGATGGAGGTCTTATCGTTTACTCTAAAAGAGGCAGCTAGTAACAGTTCTGCTTTCAGATACCATCTTCACTGTAAAAAACAAAAAGTTATTAACGTCTCGTTTGCGGATGATCTCTTCATTTTTGTGAATGGTGATGTGGCCTCGGTCAGAGTGGTTAGAGATACGCTTCAGAAGTTTTCGAACCTCTCGGGTCTAGTCCCAAGTATTCCGAAGTGCACAGTGTTTTTTGGTAATGTTCCCCAATCGGTTAAGCAGGAAATTCTTCATATTATGCCGTTTCGTGAGGGTTCGCTGCCTGTTCGCTATCTGGGAGTCCCTTTAATTTCATCTAAACTTTCTTATAAGGATTGTAAAATTCTGGTGGAAAAAATGGACAAGAAGATTGATAACTGGATGACGAGATCTCTGTCCTTTGCAGGGAGATTGCAGCTAGTAAATTCGGTTCTTTCTGCTATGCACATCTATTGGGCCACTGTTTTTCTATTGCCAGCTAAAATTGTGACGGATCTTGAAAGACGGATGCGTGCTTTTTTATGGTCTGGTATCAGCTGAATGTCAAGGCCAAGGTTGCTTGGAAGATAGTATGTCTTCCAAAGAACGAGGGGGGCTAGGAGTTCGATGCATTAATGATGTAAACAAAGCCCTTATTTCGAACCATATTTGGAGTATTTTGGTGAACAGAAACTCTCTTTGGGTGCAATGGATTCATATCTATAAGCTCAAAGGGAGAAGTTTTTGGGAGGTTCCTTGTAGGGGTAGTATGACATGGGGTTGGAGGAAAATTCTTGCTTTGCGAGAGTTAATCCGTCCGTTTTTGTGGAAGTCTATCGGCAATGGTGCTAATACAAATGTGTGGAGTGACACTTGGTGTAGTGCTTGTCCTCTTCGTGCTCATATTAGTCCGAGACATATTGCAAATGCAGGCTTTAACCTTCAATCTTCTGTAGCGGATATGGTTGATTCTAGTGGTAATTGGAGGTGGCCGGTGGCTTGGTATGATCTTTTTCCAGTTCTAATTAATCTTCATGCTCCAGTTATTCATGATACGCAGGATCGGCTGGTTTGGATTAATTCAGAAGGGAAATCATGTCACTTCTCTTCGTGGGAGGTCTGGAATAATATTCGGTATCGTGAGAATGTTGTTTCATGGATCAACATGGTTTGGTTTAAACAATGCATCCCAAGGCACTCGTTTCATTTGTGGATGGTCATTAGAAACAAGTTGAAAACTCAAGATAGAATGTCCGTTTGGGAGGCGGGTAGTGCTACAAACTTGAACCTCATGTGTTGCCCTTTATGTCATCGTGACCGGGACTCGAGGGACCATTTATTTTTTGAATGTTTGTATGCTACGGAGGTTTGGTTTGGCATTAGGGAATTCGCGAATATGGATGATGTTAATAGCCGATGGGTTGATATCATGAGTTGGATGGATCAACACTCCACTCGACAACCAGTCAATGTTGTGAGCAGATTGGTGGTTGCAGCGGCGTCATACTTCGTCTGGCAAGAAAGGAACTCGAGGCTTTTTACTTGTAACCAACGTACGCCGATTGTCTTATCTAAGGAGATCATTAAAACTGTTCGGTTGCGGCTTTTGACATTCAAATTCAAAAAGGGATTTGTGAACACGACTCTCCTTCAGAAGTGGAACATTCCTAGAAGTAATTTGGATCTTGATCCTGGCTAGTTAGTTTGGCGTTTGTTTTGGGTTGTTTAGGCGGGGCCGGGCTTTGTCTGTTTAGTCGTGTTTTTGGTTGTTTGGTTTTGTTTTTGGTTGTTAGTTTTATCTAGTCTTGGCATGTCAAGTCTAGAGAGGGTGTAACATTTCAGTTGCACTATTGTGCTTTTTTGTGATTTATAAAATTCACCGGGGTAACCCTTTACCCAAAAAAAAAAGTGTCAAAAAGTGCACAAGTTTGCACTTTCGCGCATAACTCACGTTCTGAATACATCCGGACATCCAAAAATTTATGTAAGCACTAAAATATTTTATTTTAGTGTTTGGCATAAGAAAAATCCATTCGTCACGCCATTTGGGTCGTTTTTCGCGCTTATGCGCATTCCGTCGTAATTAACCGAACAACGCAATCGTACGGCTAAACGAACCGACATCCGAGATATTTTTGAGCACATTTTAAGTTCCCTATACTTTAACTTCATTTTTGAGCTTTGAAATGGGGTTAACGGGCCTTAAACGCGTCAGAAATGACCTTATAGCACAACAGGGACCAAAATGGTAAATCTGCCAAACTTGGCCCTTGCGCACCGTAAGGGTTATTTGTTACGGTGCGCAAGCAGTGTCCAGATGCAGCAAATCGTTTTTGGCTGCTGTTATCTGCCCCTAAACATTCTCCAAAGGTCAAGTGCCACTTGTTAAACTCCTATGGTGGCCAAAATCAGTTACCATAACATCTTGACAAGTGTACGGGCTAGATCATTCCCTCTTTTCCAAGAAACGATCCTAACGGTGGACCGAAAACTATAAATACCCAACCCACGTCACTTCATTTCTCACAAGAATCTGATCATTTGTGCTCTAAGTTGAAACCTTTGTTTCATACCTGAGCTATTTTGATCTAGATTAGCATTCAGGGACCCTTCGTAAGTGTTCCTTCGTTCTTTTATCGCTTTTCGAGTCCGAAAGAAAAACTTTGTTTGACTTTCTGCATTGACCAGTTTATGGTCGATGCGAAGTTCGTTTGAACTTCATAACGTGAACGTGATCACGATGCTTATAGTCCCTAGTGACTATACCTACTGATTACCACGTTATCTAGGCTCAGTGACGAGCTGTAGTTTCGGTCAGAATACGTATTCTTACGTATTTTGTAACCAAACTACTTATGGGTATCAAAACCGTTTGTTTTGATACCAAACCTGTTTTCTAAACTTAGTTAGGCATGTTTTAGCATGCTTAGCTCGTCACTTTTAGTTTTGTGCTTGTCTAGGGTCGTAAAGGTAAGCGATCTAATCAATCGCTTATACTTTCGAACCCGACCCGTTTGGTCGATCATTATGATTCGACCAAGCACATTAGGTGACCATAGTATATAGGGAATAACCTTCCGAGGTTATACCTTATGGTCACATCGTTTAAGTAGTTGTATGATAGGTAGTTTATGTGCCTTAGGTAAATTACCAAAATACCCTTTTCATGTATAATTAGTAATTAAGCTTATGTAACCTAAACTTTTGTACATAACTGATTATACAACATGATTAAACACGTTTAGGCATATAATACTTGTCATAGGACTAGTTAGACGTCTCGAACGCGCTTTGCACGCACGACGCGTTAAAGTAGCATAAGCTACCTAAACGGGTCGTAATGGGTCGTAAGCACTTATGTTAGGTTTCATTTAGTATGTAGGCTTTGTTGAACCATATTACACGAGTCTCCATACTCGTTTGGTTTACGAACCCTCATCCTATCCGATCTCCCGATTTAAGTCCGGTTTATTTATATAGTTTTAGATTGCCGACTGATTCCGTGCTCCCTCTAGCTTTGTTTGGTTGTTGTTCAAGACCTCTAAGCATTCTCAGGCGAGTACATTATTCCCCTCTTTTACTGTTTTTAACTGTTTTGGGGTGACTCACATGTGCTAAATATCTTTACAATGATTTCAAGAACGATTACAATGGTTTCAAAAACAATTACAATGTGGTTTCAAGAACGATAACAATGGTTTCAAGAACGATTACAATGGTTTCAAAAACGATTTCAATAAAGTGAACAAACTTGTTGGTTGTTGTTACATAACCAATGACATTCATTAGCAATGATCAAGCCGACCAGTATTAGGTTATGGTGTTGGACTCTGTATGCCCAAGACACATATTAAATTGATGTGGCTAGTACGTTATGATCCAAGTCGAGTCATACCCAATAACAAGCTAGACAAACACTTACAATATTTATTTATGATATGATCAAATAAATAAATATCAACACTTAGAATATTTAGAAATTGGTTTTCTAAATAATTGCACTTGACAAACTAATAAATTATATGGATAATTTATTTTGAGAGAATATTTTTTTTTGTTATTTAATTGGTTAAATAACATAATAAAAATAGCATAAGTCTTGTAACATATGATGTTATATTTTATAAAAGTTATAAAATATATATATGTAAGACTTATATATTTATAAAAGAAAGATTTGATTTTTTTTATAAAAAAAATAAAAGCTTGGCCGTACCCCCCCCCCCCATGGGGTCTTCCCAAAAAATCCTTGTCCAATAAAGTTCCATGCATGTTGTCATAGTTGCATGCCTTTTAATTGGATGTTCTTCCCAAGCAAGAAAGGTCCAATTAGGTTTCATGCAATTGTCATAACTAGATGGCACATGATTGGGCAAAGGGGGTGGTCATTCTCTCACATATTTTATAAAGATTTGAAGTAGTAAACTTGAAATAAACTAGAGAAAATGGCTGAAAATGGCTGCTAATTTTCGGCAAAAAGATGATCATCCAAGAGTTGATTTTTGTTTGAAAAATCAAGTGTAAGACTCTAAATAAATCGGGTCATGTATGGTTGATCTATTGGTGAGTTTCAAGTTCACATTTCAAGTGCAAGAACTCAACAAAAGGCCCTCATATTTTCGGCCATGAGATGGTCTTCAAGAGGGTTTTCTAGTGAGTTCATAAGTGTAGAAATCCTAGCTAACATGAGGTGTTTGTTGGAAGCTTGGGGTATACAAGCTTGAGGTTTTCTACTCTTGAAGACAACCATTTCAAGAATCATCATCTTCTTCATATCCATTACTCCATGGAAGGTAGTATTCTAAACATCCTATGGTTGTGTTTGATAGTATGCATCTTCATATATGGATCCGGGTTTTGGGATTTTGCATAAAAATGGTTTTATATCTTATAAAAGTAACATGTTTTAAACTTATTTTCCGCTGCGTTTTTATTTCATATGGATGAAATTACTTTGATAAACATGTTAAAATCCCATCAATGGCATCTAGAGCCGCTTATATGAGTGCATGCTTCAATAGACTTAAAATTTTCGGGTTTCGGGTTTGGTGAAAACCCTATGGCCGAAATTTTGAGTATGGTTATCCCTTTTGTTTTTCAAGATTATATTCTTACATGCATAAATGAATCTTGAAAAATTATTTCATATGGATGATTTGTTTGTTTGGACAAAACTAACCTTTTCGGTTTTTTGGACATAGCCGAAAATGGTTATTAAAAGGGAACCATTTTTTTTTATGCTTCTTGAAATTAATAAATATATATTTGGATATATATTTTGGTGCATATAACCTAGCCATGACCTTGTGTGAATATGTTTGTGTTTGTGATTTTAGTTAATTATTCAATGAGTTGTAATAATTATTATTTTGTTCTTCCATTTGTAAAGTTATGTAATTTAATTATTTTCATTTGGTATGTAAAATAAATAGATTAGGTGCATTTTATTTTACTAGAAAAATGTATTAGGATATATTTTGTAAAAGAAGATGCACACAAAAATGCGATTTTGGTTTTTGCCAATTTCGGGCATAAAGGACTTCATAGTTCTAAACGGGATTTTAGCCCGAAAACCAAAACACATTTTCGGAGCCCAAAGGAGTTTGGAGCTGAATTAAAGTACATTTTGGAAGCTCAAAGAAAGTGGAGAAATCACAACACAAAAGGAAGACTTGAAGCATTTGGATGCGGGATCAAGTGGGAGTTCAACGACACAATACTTGTGTCATTTTTCACCTTTTAGGAAGGACCTTTTGGCACACTTGTTTCGGCTAACAAGTGTTGTCAAAATAGTTGGCTATGGTTATGCACCTATTGTTATATGTGTTGTGCTTGTGTGGTTGCTTATTTATATTGTTTTGATGATATTTGGATATGCATGCTTAACAAACTAATAATCAACAACAAGCGTAAAATTGGTTCTTTACAAGATCATTAAAATTGGTTAATAAAAGGTTATTAAAAATTAATGATTTTATAATAAAATGGGTTTTATTAGAAAGAACCTTGAAAATTGTTTTTCACTAAAGTACCAAGGATTTGAATGCATGCAAATATATGGTACATAAAGTTTTCTAAACTAGAATTTTGAAAACTCAAAATCCCTTTTATAAAACGAGTCAAACACCATCCTTTTATACAACACTCGAATCACTTGGGAACTCTTTTGTGGGATAAAGGTCACCTAACCATATTTGAGGGAACTTGTATATTCGAGGTGGGTTTACCATGTTTGTGGGATAAAGGTCACCTAACCACTTATGTGTATAAACTCACACGTGTGTGTAAGTTGGACGACTTGATTTGGAAACCATGAACTTAGGGTCACCGAAGCATGGCGAACAAACGGTGTTGATGGGATTAAACATGCCAACTAAACATAAAGATGTTTAACCGATCCCATATGGCTAGAAGTTGCAAAGAGTTGCAATTGTCAAACGTTGACTACCTTGTTAATTTAAATAGAGGGATAAAGGTCACCTAACCAATATTTAAATGTAACGTTGGATTCTAGATTTTAATTATTAATTGTCTATGAGACACAAAGGGTGTTAATGATTAAAATATAATAATATCGAAAATACTAAAATTGAACCTTGTTAAATTTTGTAGATGGCCGCTAACAATATTACCCAAACCGTCCGTAACCTATCACTAGAAAACGATCCTAATCCCGATGAACATCTTATGGAAGATAAAGATGCCTATAACGATTGGATTAAGTATATCGAGGATACTACGCAAGCCTCTTGCCTCATGTTAGGAATTATGATTCCCGAGATTCAAAAGGTTTTGAACATCATGAGCATACAACATGATTAACCAATTGTAGGAAATGTTCCTATGGGTAGAACGCTTCGAAACGGTTCGAGCACTTCATGTATGTCGAATAGAGGAAACCCAATCGGACTCATCTTATGTCTTTAAGATGAAAAGCCACATTGATCACCTCGAAAGGCTCAATATGGATAAAAGGGTTTTATCCATTCTAGCGATCAATGAGGGTAGCAACAAGAAAGCGCATCACCCCGACACCAAAGCAAATGTTGAAAATGGAAACGGGTAATTCAAAGGGAAATAATTAGAAAGACTAAAGCGAAACCACCGAAACCAAAAGAAGAAGGCAAAGGTTGCCATGAACGATCCATGCTTTGAGTGTGGTGAGATAGGGCATTTAAATAGGAATTGTCCAACCTATCTCAAAGAGTTAAAAAACAAGAGGGATGCTAGGCAAACCTCAGGTACAATCTTAATAATACATATTGACCTTAATGTTATCTCTTCTAACACATGGGTATTAGATACCGGATGTGGAACTCATGTTTGCAATTCGTTGCAAAAGGTTCAAAAGAAATAAACATTACAAGAAAGGAGACTATGTTTTGAAACTTCCAAATGGTTTGGAAATTGTTTTAAAATGTTTTGAATGCTCCTAGTTTGACTAGGAACATTATTTAAGTTTCCCTTTTGAGACAATATGTTTTGATTTAAAGTTTGTAAACAATGACATTTATATTTCGATGAATGACATGTTTTACTTTAAAACTATGCCTTCAAATGGTAGTTATGAATTGGTTCATAATAATACATCATTTGATAGTTTAATGTACCAAGCAATCACCAACAAACTCAAAATGGATTTGAGTAAGACTTATCTTTGGCATTATCGCCTTGGTCATATAAACAGATGTCGCATGTAAACACTTCGAAAGAATGATCTTTTAGAAACAAATGAAATTGGTTCATTTGATACATGTGAATCTTGTTTACAAGGTAAAATGACTAAGAAACCCTTAGTGGGAAAGGGTAAAAGATTTATTAAGTATCATACATTCTGATGTATATGATCCTTTTAAGCCAATGACTAGGAATGGTGAAAGATACTTCATTACTTTAACCAACAACTATAGTAGTTATGGTTATGTGTACTTGACACAAAGGAAAAGTTTTGAAACGTTCAGAATCTTCAAAAGTGAAGTACAAAATCAACTCTTTTAAAGTTCTTCGTTTTGATAGAGGAGGAATCGAACTCTATTAGATATGGTTCGATCTATGATGGCTAGGAGCGCATTATCTCTATCACTTTGGGGTTACGCTTTGCTCTCTGTGGCCCATATGGCCCCAACCAAGAAAGTGGATACGACGTCTTTTGAAATATGACATGGAAAGGTTCCATCATTATCATATTTAAAAGTATGGGTTGTGAAGCTTATGTGAAGCAATACACCCCAAACAAGTTGGAAGTACGATCCACTAAGTGTATCTTCGTAGGATATCCTAAAGATGATATTTCTACGATCCAACAGAGCAAAAGTATTTGTTGCTCGAAAGGCTGAGTTCTTGGAAGCTAAGTTCCTTGTGGAAGGAATTGGTAGAACAGTGGAATTTGATAAGGATCGAGAACCGCAAGCCGATACACGTTTGGTTGATACTAGCATTCAACAAGAGGTTGTTGAATATGATCAAGTGGTTGATCAACACACACAATACGTTCGCAAATCTGGTAGAATTAGTAATCCACCTAAAAGATATGGATCTTTCATGGATGGATGCTACGTGGTAGATTCGGGTGAACCAACCACATACCATGATGCAATGTCAAAATTCGATTAATGGCTTGAAGCCATGAACGTAAAGATGCAGTCCATGTATAACAACCAAGTATGGAAATTGGTTGTAGCACCTCTTAACTCCAAAGTAGTTGGAAGTAAGTAGGTTTTCAGGAAGGAAACCGATATGCATGGTAACTTGGATACTTATAAAGCGAGACTTGTAGCAAAAGGTTTCACTCAAACTCAAGGGGTTGATTATGATGAGACCTTCTCGCCAGTGGCAATGCTAAAGTCAATTAGGATATTATTTGCCATAGCTGCATATTATGACTATGAGATTTGGCAAATGGATCTCAAAACGACTTTCCTTAATAGATATCTTGAGGAAGATGTCTATATAGTTAAGCCTGAAGGTTTTGTTAATCCAAAACATCCTGACAAAGTATGCAAGTTAAAGATATCAATCTATGGATTGAAACAAGCATCTAGAAGTTGGAATCACCGTTTTGATGAAGAGATTAGGGAATATGGATTCATCAAAAACGTTGATAAAGCTTGTGTGAATAAGAAGGCTAGTGGGAGCATTATTACTTTCTTTGTATTATATGTCGATGACATTCTACTATTTGGAAATAACATTCCAACCTTGGAGGGTGTAAAAGCCTGGCTTGAAAGTTATTTTTCCATTAAGGATTTTGGTGAAGTCGCCTATATTTAGGAATAAAGATCTATAAGGATAGGTCAAGGCGCTAGATAGGTTTAAACAAAAGTGCATACATTGACAAAGTCTTGAAAAGGTTCAAGATGAAGAACTCTATGAAAGGTTTGGTACCTATTCAAAGAGAGGACAATATTGAAAACGTTTCAATGTCCAAGCTCAAAGGATGAGCAAGAAAGAATGAAAGGAATCCCAAATACGTCAGCTATAGGATTCATTATGTATGTAATGATATGTACTAAACCGGACAAGTTATGCGCTTTAAGAATGACGAGAAGATACCAGTAAAATCCAAATAACGGTCATTGGATGACTATTAGAAAGTATATTGAAATACCTTAGAAGGACTAAGGATATATTTCTAATATATGGATCTGGTAAAGAAGAACTCGTTGTAAAGGGTTACAAGGATGCGAGTTTAGGAACTCGTTGTAAATGGTTACATGGATACGAGTTTCCAAACTGATCAAGATGGTTCTCGATCACAATCAGGGTAGCATTGTCCACTACATAATCAGAATACATCGCCGCTTCATTGATTGTGATAATTCATATGGATCTGCCACTTGAATTATTGCCGATCTAGGGGTAGTCCCTACCATTCAGGACCCCTAGAGATCTTTGTGATAACGATGGTGTGATTGCTTAAATCACGGAACCTCGTGTACATCAAAAGACTAGGAACATTGAGCGGAGTTTCAACTACATAAGGGATGAAGTTGAAAAAGAGAAATATATGTATTCGCAAAGTTCACATTGATCAAAATATTGCGGATCCACTCACGAAGCTCCTTGAATGGGCAAAGCATGAAAGGGTCATACTTGTGCCTTAGGACTTCGATATTCTAGTGATTGGATTTGATCTATTTTATATTTGGATATTGGAATAATTGTTATTATAACTCTTTATGGTATTTTGAGTTATGTTCCATTTTAGCATGTTTAAATCCGTGAATAAGTTACTTATTCTAAATGTCCGTAGTCGATCATAATTGTGGGAACAAATATGAATGTAAGACTATTGTGAATTTGGATTGGTGGATATTCATTAGATATGAATATAGAGCAAAGTGTTGCTACCAAGGTTCATAGATATTTGTGGGATACAAATATTGGACTGACTCGCTCTCAAATATTACTGCATGGAATCATCTGTGATTGATCATAAGTAAATTTGAGTAAAGGAGAATATCATAGTATCCTCAGACCTGAGATACATATTGGGTCTTGATATTCACCAAATATTATGCCTTGACTTATTTCTTCGCTGTCAGTAATATGACAGTACATAAGGCTAAGCTCAGGTGTGGTACAAGGTGATTGTGAGAGACGTATGTAGTCAAGATGGGATTTGTTCCTCTTATTCGTTGAGAGTAAGATGTCTAAGGCCTGCTAAAGTTAAATCAACAGAGAGTGATCACTCTGTGTCTCTGGATTTGACATGACATCTGTAACGAAAGGATAAATGATAGATTCACCTAAATCATTTTCAAGTAAGGGACTTGAAGGGGATGATGTTATTGAATGGCAAATATAGTCATACGTATTGGGGGTAGTAAACCGTAGTTAGGCGTTATTTACTACTTGCATCAATCTTCTATGTATCTTGTGCAAGTGGGAGATTGTTGGACTCTGTATGCCCAAGACACATATTAAATTGATGTGGCTAGTACGTTATGATCCAAGTCAAGTCATACCCAATAACAAGCTAGACAAACACTTGCAATATTTATTTATGATATGATCAAATAAATAAATATCAACACTTAGAATATTTAGAAATTGGTTTTCTAAATAATTGCACTTGACAAACTAATAAATTATATGGATAATTTATTTTAAGAGAATATTTTATTTTGTTATTTAATTGGTTAAATAACATAATAAAAATAGCATAAGTCTTGTAACATATGATGTTATATTTTATAAAAGTTATAAAATATATATATGTAAGACTTATATATTTATAAAAGAAAGATTTGATTTTTTTTATAAAAAAAAATAAAAGCTTGGCCGTACCCCCCCCCCCCCCCCATGGGGTCTTCCCAAAAAATCCTTGTCCAATAAAGTTCCATGCATGTTGTCATAGTTGCATGCCTTTTAATTGGATGTTCTTCCCAAGCAAGAAAGGTCCAATTAGGTTTCATGCAATTGTCATAACTAGATGGCACATGATTGGGCAAAGGGGGTGGTCATTCTCTCACATATTTTATAAAGATTTGAAGTAGTAAACTTGAAATAAACTAGAGAAAATGGCTGAAAATGGCTGCTAATTTTCGGCAAAAAGATGATCATCCAAGAGTTGATTTTTGTTTGAAAAATCAAGTGTAAGACTCTAAATAAATCGGGTCATGTATGGTTGATCTATTGGTGAGTTTCAAGTTCACATTTCAAGTGCAAGAACTCAACAAAAGGCCCTCATATTTTCGGCCATGAGATGGTCTTCAAGAGGGTTTTCTAGTGAGTTCATAAGTGTAGAAATCCTAGCTAACATGAGGTGTTTGTTGGAAGCTTGGGGTATACAAGCTTGAGGTTTTCTACTCTTGAAGACAACCATTTCAAGAATCATCATCTTCTTCATATCCATTACTCCATGGAATGTAGTATTCTAAACATCCTATGGTTGTGTTTGATAGTATGCATCTTCATATATGGATCCGGGTTTTGGGATTTTGCATAAAAATGGTTTTATATCTTATAAAAGTAACATGTTTTAAACTTATTTTCCGCTGCGTTTTTATTTCATATGGATGAAATTACTTTGATAAACATGTTAAAATCCCATCATATGGTACCATAGGATCTGACAAATCCCGTTATTCTCTATACCCATGGTTTACATTTGATTATGCATTTCCACGAAACATAGTATTGATTTAAACCAAGTTTTACATCAATACTTTGTTTTGTGCGTTTCACCTATGGTTTAGTTGATGCATTTCACTAGCCATACATATCATTTTGGTTACACATTACATGGTTTACATTTGACACAAACACTTTTGACATTGGTTATACATAACATGATTTACATCTTAACATAAACATTTTGGTATATTGTTCAATACATTTGACAATTGGTTTAAACATAGACATCTTACATTGGTGATTTGGTTTGATTAAGTGATTAAGTAACGAAGCGTGTGTATTATGATACAAGCATGGTGGATACGCCGCTGGTACTTCCTATATATAAGTGTTTGTATGGTATTACACATCGTAGCGTTATTTGAATCATTTCAGTTTGAGATATATAACATTTTATACAAATAACATACTTTTCACAAGACATTGATTTACAAACAACTTATCTTATACAAACTCATTTTACCATGGTTATTCATTTAACCATACATTATTCTCTTATTTATACATATCATCTGAACTTATTATTTTTCAAATGATTTACAAAGACAAAGCAAATTACAAGGTTCATGACTAAACATTTTCTTAAACAGAAGTCATGAATCTTATTTACACAAAACCTATGTACTCGCCAGCATTTCTTTGCTGACCTCGTTTTCACATGTGTTTCAGGTATTGTTGAAAGATATCGATTGATAGGATGCATGCTCACATAGGACTGGACAAGGCCTTAGTGACTCAATAACAATGATAGACTATGTTTAAATTGTGTATTTAGATTTCCAGACGATGTAATTATTCAATGTTTAATAAAACGAAACACCTTTTGGTATCCATGGTTATGAAACATAAATTCTGTTACAACACTCCCCGACGTTTCCGCCACGTTTTGCATGTTACACGTGGTCGGGGTGTGACACCATCGGCCTCGGCGATTAAGTCGATATAAAGTGAGGGACTTCATGATAGAGTTTTTGTCTAGTAAGTTTAAGGTTGTTGTCCTACCCAAGGAGGACGAACGTACGTAGTTCTACCCAAGGAGAATACGCAGGATTTATAGTGGCATCCTACCCAAGGAGGATATGTAGGTTCCATTTTAGTTTATTAACCCATTCCCAAACCACCGGGAATCCCATGCCTTGTAGAAAGTGTGAACTCACCTTGGTTTGCTCGGTATGACTCTTAAAAAAAAGCTAACAGTCAGGGTTGGTCAATCACGTCCTATTTATGTTACCAAGTTTTAATCAGATTCGTATACAAGTATTTCACGTATTAGCACACATTACAGATCAAAAAGCATACCAGATACCACACATCACATAAGTACACGTATTTAGCACATGGCATACACTCGTAACATCACATATAAGCACATGGACCGTTTATAATTTATAACATAGTAATATATATTACAATCTAATCACATGTTCCAATACCATACTCTTACATCATTTATTCACATAATTCCCACATTCAGACTTCATATTAATCCATGGTTTCATCAAATTTATTGTCGGCTAACCAATTTATCATGCGGTCCAAATAGTCAACTCACAACCCTAGCACTACTCAACCATATTACCAGGCCCAACACGTGTAATTGGTCCGATAACACACACAGTTTTTGATCCACCAATGACCTGATTCTTAATTAACACTAATATGTAATCGGTTAACATACGGTTCGCCAAATAAACCACGTACATCACATATTCCTATTTGCTACTAAACTTTAACATAGAATCAGGTATTTAATCAATCATGTAATGCCATATAATTAAATTGTTACATCAATACTTCCCTGGTAACATTAAAGAAGCAAACAATTACTTCTTATCACATAACCGGCCAAGGGAAAAACAACTAACAATCTATCCGCATATAATATATAACATATGCCAATTTCAGCATCATCACAGCGACTTTAACTTGTTACAGTTGCAAGCATAATGATCAATACCCTACGGATTTAAAACTCACATGTATATACATCACAAATACCTACGGACAATAACTAAGCATAACCATTATGTTACATAATGTGACAACCCTCAAAATTTCAGGTACTGTACAAATTAATTAATCTTAATTACGTGCTTAATGACTGTGCTTGATTACAAATGACAATTTAAACTGCTCTATGATTCTATATCATATATACATGCATCATATTTATACAGTCACACCATTCATTACACACCAACATTAGTGACATACTTGATGCACTCAGCACAGTTAACACACTGAACGGTTGATTCAGAAATAATGCCGACAATGCCAGCACATAGACGGACAAGGTTTTTATGGCCAGTATGAGCCAGGGATAGGATACTACACTGGTTTGGAGTGTAGGGAAGTGAGGACCATAAGACTGCATCATTAGGGGATAGATATAGTGCCGGGAAGTGCCTAAAACATGCGTTAAATACTGAATTCTGCATTCTTTTATAAAATTCAGCATTTTATTATACCGGTAGAATGCACATATATGGCAGAGTGGTCCTGTATGCTTTCCTAAGTGCCAGGAATGATTTCGTTACAGAAAGATGCATAAAAGACGCTATACGGTACAATTTAACACTTTAACGGAACGATACGTAACCGAACAACCGGACATTACCCGGGACACCAAAATTTTGTCAGAAATATCATTTTATTATTTTTAAATAATTATGGTCACAAAAATCCCCACACACTATAGAAACATGACATACACCCACTATTCTAGAAAATACCCGGTATCCAGTTAAACACCCGTTTTAGCCTACATATGGTATGTTTATATAAAATTTACACTTTGGACCCTCCCCCCCTTGATATTTTCGGTTTTAATAATGTGGCCCCCACCAAATATCTCAAGTATCTTGCAAAATATTTCATTTAGAATTGTTTTGACACTTGTCTTACATGCTATCCCTTGAAATCTCCAAGCATCTTCTTTATATCTTTGCATATCTTCACAAGATCACTCCATCCTTCAAGGCCACTCAACACCTCTCTCTCTCCTCTCTCCCATAACCGTCCCATCTCTCCTCTCTCCATCTTCATCTTCTTGCAAGCTTTGTTCTTCATGTTCATGTCCATTCAAAGCTTTGAAGTTCATCCATGGAGGTTACATCTAGAAGAGCTTTCAAAGGAGCTTGGTTCAAGTCTTTCTCACGCCATTTTCATCATCATTTCTTGTTCACAAAGTTCATCCCTAACCCTTGTGTTAGTTGTAAGTCTTCGGTTTAACTCTTGAATCACTTCTACGTTGTTTGTTCGAAACATAGTTGTTTGAAGCTTAAAATAAGAACACAAAGAGAAAGTGAACAAGGAACCTAAACATGAACTTAAATAATGATAAAATCTGGTTGATTTAGGGTTGGTTAAGACATGCATGATGTTTGATCATTAAATTGTTGATAAATCGTTGTTAGGACACTTGGTGATGCGTTTTTAGTAACTTCTACATTGCAAACAGCATGCTGATAGGAAATTCCAGCCAACTTCAACAGGCTGTAACTGGGTCATTTTAAATCGAAAAACTGAATTTCTAGAGTCTAAATTATGTAATTTTGAACAACCGAACAAATGGCACTGGAATCGTAATTTTTCGAGGTCGTTTACTATTTTTAAAGAATTGTTTTTAGACAGCAGCTCAAGCTGAAATATTTCTGCTGAAAAAGTGTGTCGTATTCGGAGTCAAAACTTGAAACCTGAGCAGAATCAGCTCATGGGATTTTTACTGTAGATGGTCACTGTTGTTTCCGTGACCCTCCAACTGGAATTTCGTTGATCGGACTTACGATTGATTTTTAAGGAATTTTTCCGTAAAACTGCAATCAGAAGGTAACAAATCTGATTGCAGTCGAGTAAAAGAATTTTTATATAAAATTGGTAATGAACTGGTCCCCGAAATTTTTACACAATAAATTGTGGATTATATATGACATGCTGTAAAAATTTGAGAATTTTTGGAAAAGGTTAACTATTTTATAAAAATCCTCGAAACAGTCCAGTTTTGAGTAATGAAGCTGAAATAAAGTAAGTAATGCTTTGTATGTCTAAATGTCGGTTTGACTATTGAGAACGACCTACGGGATATATATATATATAAAAGAAAATGATATGCTTTTAAGCATGGACACCTCTATTTACAAAGGAGACTATGGCGAAATTTCCCGAAAATCCTAACACTTAGTAAATATTTTCTGGACAAGCGTTTACTAGTATATTATAGACTATGTTTTTCAAGCATAAAACTCGCCATAATTTTTATAACGAAATACAGAGTATCGGACGTTGGTTTTATACAGGAATATGCTCAAATATGTATTCTCTAAAATGGGACTTAAAAATATAATTCCAATACGAACAGACATATGTAAAATATCCCATCCTTGGGAAGGAAATACGAATACACAAGCATGAGAAGTATTTTTACGAAAATATTGAAGACACTTTAAAACATAACTCAAAGGCACTAATCAATACTAAGACAAGGCACGACCCGTTCGTCTAATAGACGTTAGACCATTGTAGGTAGTCGTGTTTGCTGAGGAGATTTGGGTTACGAGTACCGAAGACGCAATACTGTGAGTTCATGTCCCCCTTTTCTCTTAACTATTTTCAGTTTTACACCTCGGGGGTGAAATACATGTTACAGACATTTACAGACATTTATTTACATGGTATGGTTAGCTTAAGGAGGGTTTTTAATACGCAAACATGTGAGTGGTGGGCACAACACTTAAGGCCATCAATCCTCGTTGTAGGACCGAGGTACATTAGTGATAGATCTATTTGGGTGTAGCGAGCCCCACTCCTGAGTCCGCTGAGTGGACCATGAGATGACTAAGTGCCCGACGCACAAATCCGCTAGGTTTGAGTCTTCCTGCATCACTTCACACTTATCATTGGCTTTGCAACCCAATGATGGTCTCTTTTTCCTTAAATTGCTACATACCAGGGATTTTCATACATACAGACATTTTTACAAAGGTTTATACCTACTCACTTACACATGAACTCGCTCAACGTTATGTTGACTTTTCAAATTACATGTATTTCAGGAAACTAACGGATCTGGCACGGTATGCACGTATTTTCAAGCTGCGTTTGAATAAAGAAGTCATCCAGGGTTTAGAAGGTGTAACCTCTTCCTGGACGGGTTATATACACCTAAGCCTGGTTTTGTTTAAAGTCTTTTGCCAAGTCTTTATGAACTCAAATAAATCAAGTTAAGGGTTGTAAATTATTTTGTGATTGTTGAAAATGGAATGTTTCTAAACTTTATTAATGAATGAATATCTCATGTTTTTAACATATAGCATTGTTATGATTGATGCTATGGTATTAAGAAGTCACACCAAATAAACCACGCTTCCGCAAAAGTCAGGGTGTGACAGCTTGGTATCAGAGCCTCGATCATAGCGAACTAGGATTCTTTCTCGAGTCTAGACTATGATCATCAGGGCTCTCACGAAAACGTTTTCAAACATTTTTACACTGCATACACAAAACGTCCAGATCCAGGAAACAAACGTTTTTACAAACAAAAGGCACAAATACACGTTTCCAAATTTAAATTTATAATTCAGTCTTAGAGACTGAGGGAGGATCAGTCTTAGAGACTGAGGGAGGTTCAGTCTTAGAGACTGAGGGAGGATCAGTCTTAGAGACTGAGGGAGGATCAGTCTTAGAGACTGAGGGAGGAATTTAGTCATAGAGACTGAGAGGATGGTCTTAGAGACCAGGAATTTAGCCTTAGAGACTGGGAGGATGGTCTTAGAGACCAAGGATTTAGTCTTAGAGACTGGGAGGATGGTCTTAGAGACCAGGGAATTAGTATGAGAGACTGGGGAATCTAGTCTGAGAGACAGGGTAGGATAGTCTGGGGAAGACTAGGATGACTACTTGCTTACATTAATTGTGAATACACGCCTTCATTATTACTACATACATGCTTAATTGCTAATTATTGATAAACGTGCATATGTGGTAGTGGTTTGCATACACTAATTGTTAAAAATGACTATGGATATACATGCTACTCACCGGCACACATATCACTCTATTTAGAGAACGAGTTATCAGACATTGATAACCCTACGACCACCGCCACAGATAATGAGACTACATCTGCGCTAGAGATATTTACGTCAGACACTGAGAGTGATCCTGACATGCTGACTGAGGACGAAGACGACTTCCAACAGTCCGCACTACCAGATTTTGGGGATGATTCATCCTTGCCGAAGGCTTCTCTGACAAGAATCCTTCTGACACTCTTGTTTTGGCCCATGACCACTTCATCACTGGTCATCCCGATGGTGAGCACACTATGACCCCGATCCTCGACGATGCGACTCCTATGGACTTTCCTGCCGAAGGTTGGCTACGCGACGAGCAATTAATGATGACGCGGACATATTTGTTGACGGTCCCTCTGCTGAGGCCTATGGTGATAGAAAGATAGACGAAAACACCGTTACTAACTTCACTTCTTAAGACCCCTGTTAACAAGCTACCCTCTGATTCTAGCATGTATTCAGACTCCTTTGAGTCTGTGATATCTACAACCTTACAAACAGCTGGATTACAGTTTTCTACTACTGACCCAGACGACGACGCCGTTATGACCGCTGCACTATCACCTGCTCAAGGCACCACACTGTTACACAACCTACCCCTGATGCTAGCTTCTGCACTTGTGAGGGACAGTTTGATGTTGCACCTGCTGAACCCGCACCTTTACTTGACCATGCCCATGTTCTTTTGGTTTACCAGGCATTGCATCCCTTATATCTGACCCAGTACCTGCACAGATGATATCCTTATTGGTTGAAACGTATGTTCCTGCACCTTTAACCGCTGATGTTGCCCTTATAAAAGACCGTCGTCCATTGCGCCAACATGCCTATCGCTTTCATTCAAGACATACCAGCACCACGGGAAGGTACTCTAGGCCAGCAACCGCGTAACGATCCCAATGGCTACAGCAACATTTTCTACAGGCCGCACCAATTGCTACTTTTCGCTGGTTCCTATGCTACGATATGCTGATTTTAGACCCTTGTCATCCCTCACATTATGGAGGCCATACACGAGATGAGGTACTCCTGTAACATGAGCTACAGTTTGAGGATATGAGTCACAGAGTGTTGGAGCTTGAGCTAACACCTCATTCAAATGCCAAACATTACAGAACTGAATACATGATGTAAGTATTTACATCACAAGACAGCATATTGTCTGAAAAATTTATGTAAGACACCAAGTCCTCCACCCTGTTTATTGCCAGCATACTTTGATCCTCCACATTTATCAAGGTTCCTTTTTGCGCTCTCAACCGTTACTATTACACCGTTCCGCGGATTCTGATGCTCATTTCTTTACTATCGAGCGGCAGAGCAGATAATTACTTCGACGTGTACGCAAGCCCAAGGAGGAAGTCCACGCATGTTAACAAGTTTACTTTTCTTTCCTCCTCCACCTCAGACACTGGTATAGTGATTCCTGGATTATGCGGATTACATTGCTTTCAAGTAAAGACACTAATGATAAGCCGGGTTTGTGGAGACATTTAAAGACCACTTCAGACTATGTGATTTTGATACACTAATATATTTAATGGACAAGGGTAGGGTGACCCTGTGTCCCTATTGATGGGATACATTTTGGAAGGCAATACAATTGTGGTCAGGGAATAATGAGGGCCCAATCATTATAAAACATGCGACAATACTTTATGGTCAATGACCAACGAAACTCCGTCGCTATGTCTCCATTAAGCACGTTATTAATCTATATGTGTTTACAATAATTATAACGCTACGTGCTTGCTTACTATGTTCTCATTAAACATAATTACCAAATTTCTTGGTTATACTATGATTATACTATTGCTTGATTGGTTGGTGTGATAACCTAATATGTGTGTGTACATACGATCTCTAAACAACTATATGCACTCCCCGAACGAATGAGACCTGACCTAAACAACCTTCTTCTCAGAAGATGTCGATACAAGGGAACGTCGATACCAGCAACCCTCTGCCGACAACAGCAGAGTCAGAACTGCAAGGGCGCATCTCGCAAGCCATCGCACAACTCGAGGCCCTTCGCTCCGAA
Organism: Helianthus tuberosus; assembly: GCA_030545235.1. NCBI lineage: Eukaryota > Viridiplantae > Streptophyta > Magnoliopsida > Asterales > Asteraceae > Helianthus > Helianthus tuberosus. The sequence continues at coordinate 41,813,479 of CM060426.1, read as the reverse complement.
TACGGCGGAGGTACCTCAGGAAATAACCCACCCAGCGGCTGCACCTACGAGCAGTTCTTGAACCACAAACCTCGAGAATTTGACGGCACTGGGGGTGCCTTAGCATTTGTGCGTTGGGTGGAGAAGACGAATTCTGTCTTACGATTGAGCAAATGCGCCCCAGAACATCAGGTTACGTACATAGCGGGGCTATTTGTAGATGGGGCTCTGTCATGGTGGAACCTTCAAATTCAAGCAATGGGCGAGGCCGCTGCATATGCTATGACGTGGGACGAACTGAAGGAACTAATGCGCAAAAGATATTGCTCTAGGGCGGAAGTCCAGAAGTTGGAAACTGAATTGTGGAACTTGAGAATGGAAGGTCCAAAGATAGCTGAATATGTGCAGAGATTTGGCGAGTTATCACAAGTTGCATCGCGTTTGGTGGAACCAGAATCTAGGAAGATCGAACTTTTCATTGGGGGACTAGCACCGCAGATTCTAAGCCTGGTAACAACATCTAAGCCTTCAACAATTATCGAAGCAAACGACATGAGCGTGGCGCTCACTGAAGAAGCGATTAGACAAGGAAAATTTTCCACTCCGGAAGAGAAAAACGAGGCTCCGGTTGAGTCGTCTGGGGATAACAAGAGAAAACTCGTGAATTTCAAGAAGGTTACTCGGGTAAGTAACGAGAAGAAGGCCAAAAAGGGAAAGGATTACAAGGGTATTCTACCTAAGTGCGACAACTGCTTACGTTATCATGTTGGGCGATGTAAATATGGAAAATGTGATAACTGTGGCAAGAGAGGGCATCCCATGGAAACCTGTAGGCAAGGTACTGAAAGTAGGAATGGAGGCCAAGATGGTATTGAGAATCACGGAGAAAACAACGACAACGGCAACTATCAAGGAAGGATGAGTGACAAACAAAAACGTGCTCAAGGTTGCCTTAACTGTGGAAGCAAAAAGCATTTCCGAAGATACTGCCCTAAGAAGTATCAGGCCCGAGGATAAAAGCTCAGTAGCAGAGCTAGGGGAGCACATCAGGAATCCATGCGTGGATATCGGTACGTCCCATAATGGTCAGCATGATGCATCTGTGCTGCTTGTTATTATTACAAATTTTAGCTTCAGAGTTTGAAAGTGTACATGGTTTAGTAGTAAGTAAGTAGATAATCCGCACTCGAAAGAACTAGCCAATGGGAAGATAGTAGAAGCCAACGCAGTAACGAGAGACGACAAGATAGAACCCGGAGGGTATAAGTTTACGGTTACTCTACTACCAATTGGATTGGGAGGCCTCAACGAGGTAATTGGGATGGATTAATTTCCAAGTGATCAAGCGGAGATTGATGTCCGCACCCCGATGGCGAATAAAGGAACGATCGTGACTCATGAAGCAGGATACGGCCCTACAAGTTACAAATTGCTTGAAGGCACGAAGAATATTGCATAAAGGATGTGTTGCATTCTTGGCTCATGTCGGGGACAGGAGGAGCCGAAGAATCAAAGCGTGAAGATATTCTTCTGATAAGGAAATATCTTAAGGTCTTCCTCGAAGACTTGCCAAAAATTATTTCCTCAAACGATTAGTCAAATTGCACGTCTATCTGATTCCAGGCGCCGCACCTGAAATCGATGCATCGTAGCGACTCGCATTTGCGGAAATGCAAGGATTGACAGTGTAGTTTCAGTAGTAGATAGAGAAGGAAGATAACAGACCAAAACTTCTGTTTTGGGTAACCTCAGTTCTGCTCGTCAAAAGAAAGGACGATGACTTTTAAATGACCGGGAGTCGGACGGGCCAGCCAACCAGAGTCGGTGGCTTTTGCTAAGGATTAACGAATTACTTATGTAACTAACTGTGAGGACCCAACTACTATTTCACGACGAATCGATGATCGAGTGTCGTTAGCTGTGAATTCAGGAAGGAGGTATACCGGGGAAGTTGTGGGATAATGACATGTTGTGAACGGACACACGAATGGTGTGTCACACACGACGCACAGACCAATTCTACAACGAATACGAAACCTTGAGAATCTAGAAAACATGTATTTAGGACCATTGGGAACCCAGGACCAAATTCACAAAGGTTGTTACTTAGGAACCACATCTGTTAACTTAAGCAGACACCATTAACCTGACATATATGCCAGTTCCGTTGACCAAACAGAGAGTACTTGAATTTCTTTTACTTCTAGCGAGTAGATGTTTGCATCTCTACTCCTCTTAATGGTAGTTGCACCACAATAATTTTCTCGCTGAGAGCGATCACACCTTTGCTTCGATATCTGGTCATTTCTCCACTTTAACAGATACTCGTTATTCCTTTCTTGGAAACTTACCTGACATACATGCATCATGCTACGCATGTGATTTCGGTTTGAATGAAAGTTCATTGGAGTTTACATATCATTTTGCTAAGCTTAATTACAAATTCCTGATTCGAGTGACCTACATTATTGTTATTGTTGAACTCTTTTGTTACCAAGCCAACGCACTTTCTTGAAACCGCTTTCTTTCAAGTTACAGTCATGGGTTACTTTGCTACCCTGCCGAAAATTCCTTTGTTGGTTCATACGTTTATTATCGGGTTACGTTGAAACCAAGTTCAATTGCTGGAACTTATCCAGTTCACAGGATTAATTTGAAACGCTATATGATGAATTGGGAGCATCATATTCAACTGTTTTTGCAGAGATTCTTTCAGTTCAAGTCGTAGTAGATTTGGTTGGTCTACGACTCCACTAAAATGTTTGATTTATTTCGATACCTTGCGGTGATATTTCCACAAAACTGAAGCTTGCGCTAATTTGATTACTCACTTCGTACACGAAATTCAATTCCCTACTTAGTTGTTAACAATCCATTTTGGATCTTCACGATCAAAGCAATCTCAACACAATTGTGTGTTAAGGCAACGGTACATATATTCATTTCATAAGCACAATGTACCTCCTAACGATACCTTCATTTTCAATCAAATACCTTGCCAAACTTAATGCTTTTCACCTTCAATCAAAGGCAGTGGCTCTTTGATGTTCCGTATTTAACTAAAAACTTTGTGACATTGTGTAAATCAAAATTTCAGATTGTCTCGATACCCTATCATTTGATTTCAGGCACGGTGAACTTGTCCAGTCACCATTATTATTGAATCTCGTCATTTCGGCACCTTGTAGTGTTACTAGCTTGTGCTAATTATGGTCAACTGTTTCACAAAACAACATATACTCTTGTTTGACTTGTCATTTAAACATTTCTGACGCAACTACAAATTTAGACAATGATACACCAGATTCGCTTGTACTTCATTCGGTGTATTTTCGCAACTTGAGAATGTCAACACACAAATCCTTATCATTTACTTATTCGCCAGTTGGCAGGTCATTTTCATCTCCAAGTTGTTGATTTTGAGTTCATATAGCGGATGCTATGGTTTGTGAAAATTTGCATACTATGACCAGTCATTTGAAAACTCTATTGGATAAGACTCCTCTTTTTGTGGAACACTGCTGCTGGATTACACTAGACTACGTACTGTACCTTTGACATCAAATGCTATAAGCACATACCTTTAACCATAGGATTCTGGTTGTTATATAGACTTGGACTCACCTGACGCGAGTAGGTTAAATTCAGTTTAATGATTATCAACCTCGGTAATATTCATATACATACACGTGTGACATAACCACAAGGAGTTAAGGTAGTACAAATTTCGAGGACGAAATTTTCTTAACGGGGGGAGAATGTGACAACCCTCAAAATTTCAGGTACTGTACAAATTAATTAATCTTAATTACGTGCTTAATGACTGTGCTTGATTACAAATGACAATTTAAACTGCTCTATGATTCTATATCATATATACATGCATCATATTTATACAGTCACACCATTCATTACACACCAACATTAGTGACATACTTGATGCACTCAGCACAGTTAACACACTGAACGGTTGATTCAGAAATAATGCTGACAATGCCAGCACATAGACGGACAAGGTTTTTATGGCCAGTATGAGCCAGGGATAGGATACTACACTGGTTTGGAGTGTAGGGAAGTGAGGACCATAAGACTGCATCATTAGGGGATAGATATAGTGCCGGGAAGTGCCTAAAACATGCGTTAAATACTGAATTCTGCATTCTTTTATAAAATTCAGCATTTTATTATACCGGTAGAATGCACATATATGGCAGAGTGGTCCTGTATGCTTTCCTAAGTGCCAGGAATGATTTCGTTACAGAAAGATGCATAAAAGACGCTATACGGTACAATTTAACACTTTAACGGAACGATACGTAACCGAACAACCGGACATTACCCGGGACACCAAAATTTTGTCAGAAATATCATTTTATTATTTTTAAATAATTATGGTCACAAAAATCCCCACACACTATAGAAACATGACATACACCCACTATTCTAGAAAATACCCGGTATCTAGTTAAACACCCGTTTTAGCCTACATATGGTATGTTTATATAAAATTTACACTTTGGACCCTCCCCCCCCTTGATATTTTCGGTTTTAATAATGTGGCCCCCACCAAATATCTCAAGTATCTTGCAAAATATTTCATTTAGAATTGTTTTGACACTTGTCTTACATGTTATCCCTTGAAATCTCCAAGCATCTTCTTTATATCTTTGCATATCTTCACAAGATCACTCCATCCTTCAAGGCCACTCAACACCTCTCTCTCTCCTCTCTCCCATAACCGTCCCATCTCTCCTCTCTCCATCTTCATCTTCTTGCAAGCTTTGTTCTTCATGTTCATGTCCATTCAAAGCTTTGAAGTTCATCCATGGAGGTTACATCTTGAAGAGCTTTCAAAGGAGCTTGGTTCAAGTCTTTCTCACGCCATTTTCATCATCATTTCTTGTTCACAAAGTTCATCCCTAACCCTTGTGTTAGTTGTAAGTCTTCGGTTTAACTCTTGAATCACTTCTACGTTGTTTGTTCGAAACATAGTTGTTTGAAGCTTAAAATAAGAACACAAAGAGAAAGTGAACAAGGAACCTAAACATGAACTTAAATAATGATAAAATCTGGTTGATTTAGGGTTGGTTAAGACATGCATGATGTTTGATCATTAAATTGTTGATAAATCGTTGTTAGGACACTTGGTGATGCGTTTTTAGTAACTTCTACATTGCAAACAGCATGCTGATAGGAAATTCCAGCCAACTTCAACAGGCTGTAACTGGGTCATTTTAAATCGAAAAACTGAATTTCTAGAGTCTAAATTATGTAATTTTGAACAACCGAACAAATGGCACTGGAATCGTAATTTTTCGAGGTCGTTTACTATTTTTAAAGAATTGTTTTTAGACAGCAGCTCAAGCTGAAATATTTCTGCTGAAAAAGTGTGTCGTATTCGGAGTCAAAACTTGAAACCTGAGCAGAATCAGCTCATGGGATTTTTACTGTAGATGGTCACTGTTGTTTCCGTGACCCTCCAACTGGAATTTCGTTGATCGGACTTACGATTGATTTTTAAGGAATTTTTCCGTAAAACTGCAATCAGAAGGTAACAAATCTGATTGCAGTCGAGTAAAAGAATTTTTATATAAAATTGGTAATGAACTGGTCCCCGAAATTTTTACACAATAAATTGTGGATTATATATGACATGCTGTAAAAATTTGAGAATTTTTGGAAAAGGTTAACTATTTTATAAAAATCCTCGAAACAGTCCAGTTTTGAGTAATGAAGCTGAAATAAAGTAAGTAATGCTTTGTATGTCTAAATGTCGGTTTGACTATTGAGAACGACCTACGGGATATATATATATATAAAAGAAAATGATATGCTTTTAAGCATGGACACCTCTATTTACAAAGGAGACTATGGCGAAATTTCCCGAAAATCCTAACACTTAGTAAATATTTTCTGGACAAGCGTTTACTAGTATATTATAGACTATGTTTTTCAAGCATAAAACTCGCCATAATTTTTATAACGAAATACAGAGTATCGGACGTTGGTTTTATACAGGAATATGCTCAAATATGTATTCTCTAAAATGGGACTTAAAAATATAATTCCAATACGAACAGACATATGTAAAATATCCCATCCTTGGGAAGGAAATACGAATACACAAGCATGAGAAGTATTTTTACGAAAATATTGAAGACACTTTAAAACATAACTCAAAGGCACTAATCAATACTAAGACAAGGCACGACCCGTTCGTCTAATAGACGTTAGACCATTGTAGGTAGTCGTGTTTGCTGAGGAGATTTGGGTTACGAGTACCGAAGACGCAATACTGTGAGTTCATGTCCCCCTTTTCTCTTAACTATTTTCAGTTTTACACCTCGGGGGTGAAATACATGTTACAGACATTTACAGACATTTATTTACATGGTATGGTTAGCTTAAGGAGGGTTTTTAATACGCAAACATGTGAGTGGTGGGCACAACACTTAAGGCCATCAATCCTCGTTGTAGGACCGAGGTACATTAGTGATAGATCTATTTGGGTGTAGCGAGCCCCACTCCTGAGTCCGCTGAGTGGACCATGAGATGACTAAGTGCCCGACGCACAAATCCGCTAGGTTTGAGTCTTCCTGCATCACTTCACACTTATCATTGGCTTTGCAACCCAATGATGGTCTCTTTTTCCTTAAATTGCTACATACCAGGGATTTTCATACATACAGACATTTTTACAAAGGTTTATACCTACTCACTTACACATGAACTCGCTCAACGTTATGTTGACTTTTCAAATTACATGTATTTCAGGAAACTAACGGATCTGGCACGGTATGCACGTATTTTCAAGCTGGGTTTGAATAAAGAAGTCATCCAGGGTTTAGAAGGTGTAACCTCTTCCTGGACGGGTTATATACACCTAAGCCTGGTTTTGTTTAAAGTCTTTTGCTAAGTCTTTATGAACTCAAATAAATCAAGTTAAGGGTTGTAAATTATTTTGTGATTGTTGAAAATGGAATGTTTCTAAACTTTATTAATTAATGAATATCTCATGTTTTTAACATATAGCATTGTTATGATTGATGCTATGGTATTAAGAAGTCACACCAAATAAACCACGCTTCCGCAAAAGTCAGGGTGTGACACATAAATCATTCTCCAGCAATTAAAATTGTTTCTCATATGATTTGTAGCATCAGCAGTTCACGTATATACACAAGTCACTCGACAGAAATAGTGCAAGAAACTACCCCGTATCAAGATGTAAAAAGAAGTGCCAGGCCAAGAAGATGATTTCAGTCGAAGGGGGGGGGGTCTCCACTGGAATCGTGCGATCAGGGGAATAGAATATAGGGTTTTTGACTTGTGTTCATATATTAAGAAACGATTTACGTAGTCATAAATTAAGAAAGATTGGGCGGTTAACATTACTAGCCGAAGTGGGCTTAGGCCCATCCACTTGGGCTGTGGCACAACAGGAAAAGGGGAATAGGATTCTTATGTTGCAATTGGAGTTCAAGTGGTCACGTGCACAACAAATATAAAACCAATGTTTCAACAAGTGGGCCGACTAATTGTTGCTGGAGTTGGCGTAAACTTCTTCAATTGCGGCCGATCATGAGAGACCACTTTAGTTCTCGGCTTGGGGATGGTAGAAGGACATCGGCCTGGTACGATTCTTGGTCCGATTTGGGTCCTCTGGGTAATTTTTTATCTCCAAGGACTCTAACAAATGCAGGTTTTAGATTGGAGGATTCGGTTGCTGATATTAACATGAATGGTTCGTGGTTATGGCCTATGGCTTGGCGTGATTTATTTCCTGTGCTTATACAATTAGATCAAGTCCATGTAGTAGATAATAAACGAGATAGTATACAATGGAAAAATGGGGATGATGTGTCAGAAGTTTCGGCTTCAAATATTTGGAATACGGTTCGATATAGTGACTTGGAGGTGGGGTGGAGCAAGATTGTCTGGTGTGCGCATTGTATTCCGAGACACGCGTTTCTCTTGTGGCTGATCATGAGGAAGAAATTATTAACTCAAGATATTATCCTTCAATGGGATTTATCGAGAAGAAAGAATATGAATATGATGTGTTGCTTGCTATGCTATGAAAACCATGATTCTCATGAACATCTATTTTTCGAGTGTAAGTATTCAGCAAAGATTTGGAACAGTGTTCGTCAAAAAGCCGGTATGTATGATGTTGCCCCTAAATGGGAGGAGATTGTGGAATGGCTTTTGGATCGTGCTAACTCAAAATCGGCATCTAACTATGTGAGCAGAATTTTGGTGGCGGCTTCGGCTTACTTTATTTGGCAAGAACGGAATGCTAGGTTGTTCAAGAATCAAGTGAGGCCTCCGGATCAATTATGTCAAATTATCATTAATACTGTTCGGTATAAGCTTATGGGTGTTCGGCTGAAGCGGACTGATAATGTGGTGAAGCTGTTGCGTGAATGGGATATTCAAGATGGTGATCGCTCAGATGATGGTGGCTAATTAGTTGTTTTGTTTTCGAGTGTTTCTAGTTTTTAGACTAGTTGTTTTGTTCTTCGTATGTTTTGTTTTTGTGGTGCTACATTCATGAGGCATGTCTCATGTTTGAACTAGTGTAGATTTCTCTACACTACTTGTTTTGGTTTGTTTGTGAATATATAGAATCACCGGGGTAACCCTTTACCCAAAAAAAACAAGTGGGCCGACCCCTAACACATTGTGTTAAATCACAACCGGGCCCAATTGATAAAAGTCCATTCGGAGAAGTTTGGGCTCAGTTCATGTTCGTTCGGGCCCAGGCCGGAGTGAGGTGTATCACAAAGGTTACTAATATGGCCCAACGACTTGCGGCCCAAAACAAAACCAACAAAACAACACGGAACGTATAACACATCGAAGGGGAAATAATAAGAAATTAGATTAGAAAGTTAGACGTTACTGACCTCAAAGGTTCGGGTTGTCACAGATATGATATATGCGTAAAATGTAATATGTCTAACTTGAAATGGTTTAAATAACGCTACTATATGTAATATCATAAAAACACTTATATATAGGAAGTACCAGCGGCGTATCCACCATGCTTTTATCATATTAGACACGCCTCGTTACTTAAATCACTTACCCAAACAAACCACCAAAAATGTCTTGTTTAAACCAATTGCCAAATGTTTATGTGTAAACCATGTCTATTATCAAATGTAAATCATGTAATGTGTAAACAAATGTCATTTATGGCAAGTAAAAAGTGACTACTTAAACCATATGTAAAAATGCACAAAACAAAGTATTTGAATAAATCAAAAGTTATGTTTTGTAAAATCCATGCTTTATTGATATAAACATCTATGCGGTAATGTTAAACGCCTACATTCAAGCCTTGCGACAGTGGCGACAAACCCTTAAACGAAATTAAAGGTTCATCTAAATTCTGAATATCGAATTCGGTCATTCCTTCCACCCAAACAAACCTAGGATTTCAGGAATGGGAGTTCTCAATTCCTATGGTACCACTACCTACTAACGAACGACATGATCGGTGTTAATGAATGTATTATTGACCCGTTAAACAAACCAAATGTCATACCAAATGTAAGCATGTTTTATGAAAATAATGTACCTAAATATGCTAAATGACATACAAAGTAGAAATGTTTAATGTAAACCAATGTGTATATATGTTGAAATAAACATATGAAACAAAAGGTAATATATGAAATCAATGTGCTAGCATGTTAATAAAACATACATAGCAAAAACATGGAAGAAATCATGTACTATATGTGTACTAATGAACATAGCAAGCATATGATATAAAAACATGAAAAGCACGAAAGTAACAAGTAGGCACATGTGTATCACCCCAAAACATTTGAAAACGTAAAAGAGGGGACTATGTACTCACTTGAAGATGCTTAGAAGTCTTGAATAACAACCAAGCAAAGCTAGAGGGATCACGGAATCAAACGACACCTAATATAGATAACTATGTTAATAAACTGGACCTAAATCGGAAGATCGGATAGAATGAGGTTTCGTAAACCAAATGAATATAGGAACTCATGTAATATGGTTTAACAAAGCCTACATTCTAAAACGAAACCTATCCTAAGTGCTTACGACCCATTACGACCCGTTTAGGTAGCTTACGCTACTTTAACGCGTCGTTCGCGTAAAACGCGTTCGGACCGCCTAATTAGTCCTATGATAAGTATTATATGCCTTAACATGTCTAATAATGTTACCTAATCAGTTTAGATGCAAAAATTTAGGTTGCATATGCTTAAAATAAATTTATGCGTAAAAAGGACATTTTGGCCATTTTCCTAAGGCATATAAATTACCTATCATACAACTAACTAAACGAAGTGACCATAGGGTATAACCTCGGAAGGTTATTCCCTATACAACTATGGTTTCAAAATATGTTTGGTCGGATCCTAAAGATCGACCAAACGGGTCGAGTTCGAAAGTCTAAGCGGTTGTTTAGACCGCTTATCTTACGACCCTATATAAGCACTAAACCTAAAGTGACGAGTTAAACATGATAAAATATGTTTAACGAATTTAGAAAACAAGTTTGATATCAAAACAAAGGGTTTTGATACCCAAGAATAGTTTGGTTGCAAAATACGCATAAACGCGTATTTTGACCGAAACTATGACTCGTCACTACACCTAATCAACGTGGTAATCAGTACGTATAGTCACAAGGGACTATGACCATCGTGATTACGCTCACGTTGCGAAGTTCAAACGAACTTCGTGTTGACCATTGACCGGTCAAAGCTGAAAGTCAAACACTGTTTGACTTTTACGCTTAAAAACGCATAAAAGCATGAAAGAAACTTACAAGAGGTCCAAGCAATGGAGATTTGATTCAAGTTGCTCAGGTATGAGGTGTGGAAACCCCAACTTAGAGCATAAATGAATCAAGGTGTGAGGTTGCAAATGAAACATGATTGGTATTTATAGATTTCGGGCCACCGTTAGGATCGTTCCTCGATTTACGAGCTTCAATCTTGGCCCTCCATGTGTGCCCATTGTTTTACAAACCTATGGGTGCCCCAAAACAAGCTTATGGTATTGAAAAACCAAGAACCAAAGCCAGAAACCAGCTGCTGATTGTAGAAACTGGTTTTTGCAGATCTGGATAGCTCTCACGCCCCGCGTAAGAGTCAAGGAAGTCTTACGCGCCCCGTGTAAGCCATCTTTGGCAGAAAGTCAGAAATGGCCCCTGAATGTGTAAAACTTGCTTTTCGATGCATTTTTGATACGTTTAAGCCCCGTTAACCTCATTTCAAGGCTCTATAATGAAGTTAAAGTATAGGGAACTTAAAATATGCTCAAAAATATCTCGGATGTCGGTTCGTTTGGTCGTACGGTTGCGTTGTTCGGTTAAATACGACGAAACACGAACGGACGCGAAAAACGATTTAAATTACGCGACGAATGGAATTTTATTATGCCAATCACTAAAATAAAATATTTTAATGATTACATAAATTTTTGGATGTCCGGATATATTTAGAACGTAAGATATGCGCGAAAAGGCAAACTTATACACTTTTTGACGCTTTCAGTCCCTGTTGATCAAATAAGTTTATTTTTGCGCACCAAACACCTCAAAGCCTATTTCTAAGCTATGTAAAGGATATTTAGGGTATTTTTAACTTATGATCATGTTCCAGAATGTTCGTTACTGTCACACCCTGTCTTTTGCGGAAGCGTATGATGTGTGACTAGCGTGTTATCATTGCATTCAATCGTAATAAACAACTACATGATCAAAACGATGTTCATCCATTTATGAAAATTTAAGTATTACAAACACTTGTTATTTAAGTTTTCAAAACACGACCTTTGACAAGGTTACAATTCAACAAAAGTGGATGACATCTAAACTTGTAGTCTACTTCTAGTTACGACACTTGCGCCCAAGATCCATCCTGTCACCTGAAATACATGTAATTTTGGAAAACATCAACATAAAGTTGAGTGAGTTCATGCGTTTTTGTATTTCACATTTTTATACTTTGTATGAAAACATAGTATGTGTCATGTATAATTCAAGTCTTTCTTGAGTACCCCACATACTCAAGTATAATTCCCGTTTTCTTGAGTACCCCACGTACTCAAGTATCATTTAGTTTTCTTGTGTACCCCACGTATTAAATGAATGTTTGTGCAAGGACATTAAGGCATGTGAGGACATATGGAGCATTAGTGTTGGCTCCTTTAAGGCATGTGAGCATATGGAGCATTAGTGTTGGCTCCTTTACTGTGTCGATTACCCTCGACTGTGTCAATTTCCCTTGACTGTGTCGATTACCCTCGACTATGTCAATTAACCTCGACTGTGTCGATTTCCCTCGACTGGGACACCGAAGCACTCAAGAGGTCACATAAGGACCATGAGTGGGGCTCGGCCGTACCCGTTAGATCTAACCCTCGTCCCTAATTAAGTATTAATGGCATCTCAATATCTAGTTTAAGCTCACATGATCTAGTATTTTCTAGGCTTTTCTTAAAGCTCATCATATTGCACTCACCACGAGTGCTTCTCGTATTCTCAAATCATATTGCACTCGGTTCTCGTTCTCACCAAGAGTGCTTCTTGTATTTTTACCCTTTGTAAAAATTATAATATTTGTAACATGTATTTCACCCCGAGAGTTATAAAACCAAAAACAGTTAGAGAAAAGGGGGAGCATGAACTCACAACTTTGCGTTCCTGTGCGTCGTAAACTTCACCGGATTTGCTTAATTAACGTCGTAACCTATACGCGTTTTCTTAACGTTAGTCACTAGACTTGCGTCGCACAAGTACAGTCACTCTCTTTTGTATATATTCTTGTGTTAAAAATATTCTATATTTTAACTACGTATCTTACTTATATTATTTTCTCAAAAATTAATATAAGTATCTCGTGTTTTGCACTTTGCACCCGAATTATGTATCTTGTATGTTGTATGTGTATTTTTATGTTTATACCCCTCATGAGTATTTAGTGTATTTTTAAGTCCTAATACACTAGCACGTATAACACATACTATATACACTTAGCACAAAAGTTGGTGATAAAATAATATATATTTTTCTCTCAAAAATATACATACTTATATCCATTTTTATTCTTGAAGAAATCCTCATTTCTTATCACCAAAAATTAGGGAAACCTTGGTAATACTTTAAATACATTTTTAGGGAATAAGTTTCCCAAAAACTTATATTTTTCTAAGTGTCAAAATTTATAAAAATTTTGACAGAGTTTCCCCTAAAAATGGAGGTTTCCCATGTTTTCAAAACATGTGTTTATTTTCTTTTAAATCGTCAACAACCATCAACAACAATTATCAACAATAATCATCAACAACAATCACTAATTTCTCCATTTCATGAACTTGAATATTTACAAAAATGTGTAGTAATTTACTAGCACATTTAGTAAGCCTTGTTCTCTTTAAAAATAAGTTTAATTTCTTAAAAACTTTATTTTTAAAGAATATGAAGTTTCACAACTTCTAGTCGGTTTTTTACGAAAATTATTTCTTTGTTAAAACTTTTGTTACACAAGTGTCCACACACTTGTTTGTTCATAAAAACACCTCTACTTCATGAAAGATCCGGTTTTAAAACATGGTTTTGTCTTACAGTTGGTCTTTCGAAAATACCACTTGTAGATCTTTAGATCTACTAGTTTAGAGCTCCATTTCATAAGATAAATTGTTTTTACACAAGTTCATGTTTAATAGTAGTAGTGTTCATCATCTAGTCCTTTTTATACTTTAACATACACTAGCTCATGTTCTAAGAACATAACCTAGCCGGGTTAGATGACGATCCGAACTACTACTAGCATTAAACAACACAAAATAATCATCACAAAACAAGTTTAACAAGTTTTACACAATTATCCATCTATTAACCATCATATTCATCACTTTAATAGACTTTTAGTTGGTGATTTAGTATGTTCATGATTTTCAACCGACAAATCTCTTATTAACCACTCTAGACAAGATCAAGAAGGTGTTTTAGAACACTTACTACTAGCTCAAGGCTAGGGAAGTTCAAGAGTGCAAATGAGGTGGATAAAAGCAAATGGTGAAGGTCCTTCAAGTTCCGTGAGCACCGAGCCTCGTTAGCGACCTTCTTACACCTTAATATCACCTTGGAATGGATTGGATGGAATTGAAATAATGGTGGTGGTGATGCTATGCTTGAGCCGAGAGCATGGGGAGGGAGAGAGAGGAGTTGTGTGTTTTTCTAGTGTGTGAAATATGAACTCAAGATCCTAATGTGCATACTTATAACCCATTCCAAGGCTTTACCCCATGGTTTTTATGTTCTAAATACCCCAACATGATCAATTAAACAAATGGAAGAAATCAAGGGTGGGCCACCCTTGTCCAAAACCGGTCATGGGGGGGGGGGGGTGTTTGGTTGGATCTTGATTCTTGGTTACTAAATCTAGTTACATCTTAAGTGATATGTTTAGGGGTTTTAAGTGTTTAAGTAATATATAGTGTGTTAGGGTGTCCGGGGACCCTAACTAGCTTAGAAAAAAATAAAAACAATGCTTCTAGCATTATTTTAGTGTTCCGGGTAATATCCGGTTGTTCGGTTAGATACCGATTCGTTAAGGTGCTACATCACACTTTTTAGTGTCTTTTAAGTACCTTTTTGTATCCTTTCAATTCCCAACACTTAGGGAAGTATTCTGGATAATAAAACGAAATTTCTGCATAATATTTATATCTCTAAATGCTGATTAGAGCTGAATTGTATAATATTCTGCACTTAAAGTGCGTTTCGGGTGCTTTTTAGTGCTTATTTTTGCTTTCGCAATGTCTATAAATTAAACCCTTATATGTACTCTTGGGTTTTAATGTACTTTTGTCGTCGGACCTACACCTAGGCCTCAATTCTTATGTCTGACTGCTTTCTGCAGTTCCGTTGACACGATGTGTCTTACCGGTGAGTTTACTAATATTTTTGACGCAACGCTATCATAACGTAATTCTTGTAGCATATATCATGCATGAATTCACTTGTATGGAATTCAGAAATTTATTTGTCTGGTAAACCAGATCATGCACAGTCATTTAAGCACAAATTACTGTTCATTTCGTGTACGGAATGTACGGAAAAGTGACGGTTGTCACAGTCTCCCACCGTTAAAAGAATTTCGTCCTGAAATTCAAGCGATGCCATCGGTCGCAGGGGAGTTGTGAAACCAATATGGTCACTTAGATTCATGATCTGTCTTTATGTTCCCATAAAATCTCTGGGCCATGTCATGAATTCTATCGTACTCAAGTAAGTCGATCATGACTTTTTCTGTATCTTGTGGACTCTTGGTCCATAACCTCAGCAGGTTTCTATAGTATCACGGACTCTAGGTCCAAAACCTCAACAGGTTTTTATAGTATCACAGACTCTAGGTCCAAAACCTCAACAGGTTTCTATAGTATCACGGACTCTAGGTCCAAAACCTCAACAGTTTTCTATAGTAATTCTTGTCGTTTGTCATTGACGTGAATCTTATTTGTGGAAACAACGACTGTTCCTTGAGTCAGACTCCTCTAACGATTAGACACATGAATGTGTCGCGATCACTACTGATCTTTCTCTGGGAGTTTTATCTTGTGAACAATGGTTCTGATCCCAGCCCTTTTCGTTTTCCAAACCACATTACGCCTTCTCTAGGCGAGGCTCTCATTTTTGTCATACTTCTTGTCTCAAATCCTTACGATTTCTGCCGCTCGTCGGCACAATCTTTCTGTATTATACGTGCTACCTTGATATGTTCACATATCTAAATGGTTTGCCTCTGGTTTTCCTGAACCAACGCGGGTTAGTAGATTGTTTATCTTCGGTCTCCGTTCAACGCGACGGGGATCGTCTTGTTATGTTCCTTCTAAAGCTTCACACGAAGCGGTACTGTTGTAGGAAAACTCTACTAAGGGCAAGTGAGTGTTCCGACTTTTTATCGAAGTTTATCACACAAGCACGTATCGTGTTCATTCAGTCTGCATCGTTCCGCAGCTCAGTTCATATTCGAGTTCTTACGATCATCGGTGTGCTGCAACCCTTGTGATCATTAAAGATCATGCAGCGTTTCCTCTCAGGTAATGACGTCCAGTTTGCGGCGTGCAATTACTGTATCTATCTCAATGTCTCTTCTCATGATTCCTTAATCAATGTGCCGCGTATGCAATGTCGTGGTCTCGTTGCATCGACGTACAATCGAGACTTTGTCGAGAGACGTCACATAATTGCAACTATAGCTCCTTAGCTCTTGGTTGCAGGGTTGGCATGAATTTCGTTCTTATCCACCATGTATCTTCAGTTTTCCCTTTGCGAACTCGAAATCCGCTTTCCGTCATCATTGCACATAACTGTGCTTTCTCTAAGAGTTGCAAGGTAAATTTGCAGCTGTTGCTCACGACCCTCCTTGGTCGTTGGCCATATAAAAATGTAGTCAATAAGTATATAACTTATCCAGGTATGGCTCACACGTTCGATTCATGAGGTCCATGAATATATTGTCGATGCATGTGTCAAGCCAAATGATACGACAAGGATCTTGTAATGCTCGAAGCAAGTCCTATAGGTCGTTTTAGGGATATTTCCACTTGTATTCATAGTGGAGGACCTCTTGTCCTCAAGTTGATCCTTGGCAAAGGATTCTGATTCTCAATTTTCTGAAGTTTATGTAAAGTGGAGACTACCAACTTTCTCCTTGTCTCCTTAATTAAGGATGTCATGTCTTTAATTTCCCCTGTCTGGCAGCTCTTGCCGTTATATCAGAGGTTCATGCTTCGCTGGTGAAGCTAGTCGGTATGGCGTCATTCATTACTGGTGCTGCTCCTGGCACGCGATTTATCCTGAACTCCTCTCGTCGCTACGGAGATGCGTTCCTGGCAAGTCTTCCAGAAAGGCTACTGGGACTCTTCCGTCGCAGGGATGTTCCCAGTCTCTGCAGTCTAATCGGAGGCGTTTCCATGCCTCTTCGACCAATGAGGGATGTCGTAGATCTGCCGCCTTGTGGGGTCTAGCATCCTTACACCTATTGCAGGAAAGTTGGGTTTCATCATTCGCAAGAGGGTTGCGTCTGATTTTCTCATGTCGAACGACTTCAGCTGTACTTGGATTTCTGATCCATGCTGACTATCATTTGATGACTTCGCGAGTCATTGGTAACAGAAGGTTCCGGCCTTCTGAGTCCCTAAATACAATTCTTACTCGCTTCGACTGTTTAAACTAGCCTTCTATATGCCCATATCTAAAGAATACAGGACGTCTATTTTAACTCGAAACTAGGCCCAGCAGTTTCTTATGTTCTTAAGCATGCAAGGTGAAAGTTGATGCCAGTATTAATTAAAAGTAGATGCATAGGGTTGGTTATTAGGGAACGTACCAGTGACCGCATCTGGATCCTGGCGTGCTTCACGAGTTTCGATCGTGAAAACCCTTCCTTGCTTGTTTCTTCCTAGGACAATTCTTCCTAAAGTGCCCCGTGTGACAACTCGAATTTCCGGCATTCTCTATTCGCATTAATGCACGTTGACTTTGACTGTTTAGTAGTTGACCTGTTTGACTTCGTAACTGTACACTTTGTGATATGATAAAATGTAGTGTACTTGCATGGTTATGTGTAATATGATAGCTTGCATACTGTTTGAAAAACTTAGACTTATAAACCATAAAACAACTCGACGAAACAAGTGAGATTCGCCAAGTTTGACCTCGACGAAACAGGTCAGTTTCGTCAGCAATCTTCTCGACGAAACAGGCTGTTTCGCCGAGCCCAGTTTCACCGAAGCCCAGTTCGGGCCCAACACGCTATTTTGAGTTTAAAACGTGAAACAACATCAGTTTTTACATCTGCTATCAAACAACCAAAACCCTAGAGCCCCTTTCCCTCCTGTGCGACGGCAGTTGGAGGTTCCCGAAGATATCTTAGCGATCGATTCGTATTTCTCTTATTCCGGTTAGTGTGTGTTCGTTAATCGGTTTAATGTTTCTGTAATAGCTCGATTCATGTTTGTGTATATGCTTGATTTCTGGATTATATAGGAGTATATGGGTATGAAGTTCTTGATTGCGATATACATGGTTAATCGGATGCGTAATTCTATGCGAAACTGAATATGATCGAATGCTCGGTTCTGAATGTTGTTAATATGATTTGATTCTGAATTCAAGTTAGCATCTTGATAGGGTTCAATGATATGATTGTTGGATGTTAAATTTATATGTTATACACAAAAACTAGGGTTTATGCTAGACAATGATTCTTGGATGATTGAGTTGTGATGATTCGTTCTGCACATTGACCTTCATATGATTTCTGATACTGATAACGGCTGCTAGCATGGTTAGGGTTCTGTGTATATTTGTAACTGCTGCATCTGTTGTCTGCGAAACTGACGTCCGACGAAACAGAACTCTCGGCGAAACAGAATGTGTTTCGCCAAGAGTAGTCGACGAATCAGAAGTTCTGTTTCGCCAGGGGACACCTCGACGAAACAGAATGTGTTTCGTCAATATCTTGTTTCGCCAACTTATGTGTTTCGTCGAGCTGTGCTGTAACTTGAATGGATTCTGTTAAGTGTTAACTGGAATATTTAACTGCTGTTACACGTTAGACATGACTTGTATGATTGTGATTACGTGCTACCTGCTTATACGTGAGCAACTTGAACACCAACTAATTATTCTATACGTGCGTACTTTAGGACGTGATTGACTTACTTTGAGCACATACTTAGCATACCGAGCAAACTCAGGTGAGTTCACACACTTTCTAAGGCATGGGATTCCCGGTGGTTGGGAATGGGTTAAAGAAATTAAAAAGGAACCTACATATCCTCCTTGGGTAGGATATGTACCGCCATCCTCCATGGGTAGGATGCCAATATTAATCCTGCGTATTCTCCTTGGGTAGAATACGTACGTTCGTCCTCCTTGGGTAGGACAACAACCTTAACTATACTTGAACGATCTTCGCAAACATGCCTGGAATGGCCGCGAACTATACTAAAACGATCTTCGCAAACATGCCTGGAATGGCCGCGAACTATACTTTAATCTTCGTAAACATGCCTGGAGGGCCGCGATACAAATATAACTAGTCTAGAAAACATGGGAAACTCCCACTAAACTTCGCAAACATGCCTCGAGGGCCGCGATGCTATTACATACGATACCTGATTACAAATCGAACATACGATTTACGAAATGAACATGATAACTAAATAACCAACTGTGAACTCGCTCAACTAGTTGTTGACTCTCTGTTACATGCCTTGCAGGACCTTAGGTACATATGGAGCTTGCACAGGAAGGAGCAGGTCGTTGTGGGATACGGATCGTAGACGATATTTGAACTTATAACTTACTTTGGGTTTTCATTATTATGCTTCCGCTACTTAAACAACGTTGGTTATGAACATCGGTCATGTCAAGATGAATTGCATTTTCCTACTTTTACACTTAATTACTATGTTTGACATGATTGATGGCTTGATCCTGGTCATGTCACGCCTCCAAGCGGTGGTACTCCGCGTGTGGATTTTGGGGGTGTGACAGATTGGTATCAGAGCCATTGGTTATAGAGAACTCGGTTTTAATAAAGGGAAAACGATTTTGTTAAAACCAGACTATAACCAGAACAGTGCTCTCAACGATCCACAACGACGCTTCGCTCCACGTGCAAGGCTCAACATCATAGGTACTACTATTCATGTTACTTTACCTACATGCTAGAACTACATAGAACTTTGCTCGCGGTATGCTTAGAGTACAGAACCTACTATATGTTGTTGCTTGAGAATACTTGTGTGCTCACTCTCTTCGCACTATTCGCGAACCTCTCACCCACATGTTCTCCTTGATGTCAAGATCATGTGTGGACGCGTTAACCTAACTCAAGCCCAGTTGGCGGCTTCGATCACTGAACAAGTCACTGCAGCACTTGCAGCTGCCCAGGCAGGAGGTGTAACCTGCCATCGCCACTTACTCTAGGATTTTTAGATCCTACTCTCGTAACTCAACACTTGTGCTCAATTTTGATTACTCTTACGCACACGACAAGTCAACACGCTCAGCCACCTGTATGCATATACACGACTTTTTATGGACTGTCGTCCTACTACTTTCAACGACACTGAAGGAGCTGTTGGACTCCTCCGTTAAGTTCGAAGAACTCGAATCGGACTTCGATTATGCGAATGACCCGAGGCTAGTAAGGTGAAAAATGCCACTGATGGTCTCGAAGACACTGCGCAAACTTGGTGGAACGCGCAAGTTACGATGCTGGGGGCTGGCGGCTGCTAATGCCACCCCTTGGGACGAATTCAAGAAACTAATCAAACTAGAATACTGTAACTATGATAACATCCACAAACTGGAAGTGGAGTTCTTTAACCTGAAGATGACGGGGTCAGAAATAGAGGCGTATACGAAGCGATCTAACGAACTGGCAACTTTGTGCCCTACTATGGTGGAACCTCCCATCAAGCGCACCGAGAGCGGTACCTCAAAGGCTTAGTACCAGAAATTCAAAGTCATGTGATGACTGCTAATCTTGCTACTATTCAAGATGTTACTCATCTTGCTCATCGTCCCACAGACCAGGCAGTGGAACAGAACAAGCTGCCTAGACGTATTGGTGCTACTACTACTACTTCTGCTATTCCCAGTGACAACAAATGAAAGTGGGATGGAACCTCTAGCAAGGGTTCGACTACGATTCCGTCACAGACACAGCAGTAAAAGATCGATGACAACCAAAGTCCTGGTCAGCAACCTTTCAGCAGTCAATGGCAGGATGGATACAGGGGAAACCACCCTAAGTGCAAACAATGTAACTTGCACCACAGCGGGCAGTGCAACCGAAATCATTGTCAATGATGCGACAAGCTTGGTCATGGAGACAAAGATGGTAGAAACTCACGTCCTGCAAGCCAGAACCAATAACAACAGATACAAGATCTATAGAATCAGCAGCAACGGCAGGGTAACAAGGGATGTTATCAGTGTGGGACTGAAGGTCACTTCAAGAGACACTGCCCACGGTTGAACCAGAACCAGAATCAGAACCACAACCAAGGAAACCGGAACTAGGGAAGACAACAACGTGGGGTAATAACGACGACAATGGTGCTAGGGGACGAGCATTCGTGATTGGTCAGGCTGATGCAAGGAACGATCCTAATGTGATTATGGGTAAGTTTCTTCTCGACGACTTTTATGTTACTATACTATTTGATTCGGGTGCGGATACCAGTTATATGTCTCTGAAAGTTAGTCAAATGCTTAAACGCGCACCAACACTTTTGAACACCAAACATGTCGTAGAGTTAGCTAACGGAAAAAGTTTAGAAGCCACACATAGTTCAGGGTTGTAACCTTATCCTCGCTGGTCAGACTTTCCCTATCGACCTCATTCCTATAACTCTGGGTAGCTTTGACGTCGTCATTGGTATGGATTGGTTATCTCAACAGCAAGCAGAGATCTCATGTAAAGAAAAGGTTATTCGTATTCCTCGTTCGGGCAAGAAACCTCTCGAAGTTCAAGGCGACAAGAGTGGTGTCGTGAGTGGCATCATACCCTTCTTGAAGGCCCAGAAGTGTTTACGAAAGGGCGGCCACACAGCTGTTTTAGCACTCGTTACTGATACATCGAAGAAAGAGAAAAAGATTGGGGATATTCCAGTGGTCGAATTTCAGATCGAGCTCGCTCCAGGAGCAGCACCCATAGCTCGAGCACCTTATCGCTTAGCTCCAACGGAACTGGAAGAACTGTCTAAGCAACTACAAGAACTCTTGGAAAAGGGTTTCATACGTCCTAACTCTTCGCCTTGGGGAGCTCCAGTGTTATTCGTAAAGAAGAAAGACGGTACGTTCAGGATGTATATAGACTACCGTGAACTCAACAAGGTGACGATCAAGAATCGTTATCCTCTTCCGCGCATAGATGATTTATTCGACCAGCTGCAAGGGTCGAGCTACTACTCCAAGATAGACTTAAGGTCAGGATACCATCAACTGAGAGTCCGGGATGAGGACGTCTCCAAAACAGCATTCAGGACTCGCTACGGCCATTACGAGTTTTTGGTCCTGCCATTCGGGCTAACGGACGCGCCTGCGGTTTTCATGGAATCTTATGAACAGGGTGTGCAAACCTTATCTTGACTAGTTCGTTATTGTTTTTATTGACGACATCCTGATCTATTCGAAGAGTCAGGAGGAACACGAGCAGCACTTACGACTTATTTTGGAACTCCTTCGAACGGAACAACTGTACGCCAAATTTTCGAAATGCGACTTCTGGCTTCGTGAAGTCCACTTCCTAGGCCATGTGGTAAACAAGGATGGGATTCATGTCGATCCATCCAAGGTAGATACGATCAAGAACTGGCCTGCACCTCGCACACCGACAGAAATATGCCAATTCTTGGGTTTGGCAGGTTATTACAGACGATTCATCAAAGACTTCTCGAAGATTGCTCAGCCGCTTACACTACTGACACAGAAAGGTGTTGCTTACCGTTGGGGTAATACACAGGAAACAGCGTTTCAGCACTTAAAGGATAGACTTTGTAGCGCACCTATCCTCTCATTGCCTGAAGGCACGGACGATTTTGTAGTTTACTGCGACGCATCCATCCAAGGTCTTGGATGTGTGTTGATGCAACGGGATAAAGTCATTGCTTATGCTTCGCGCCAACTTAAGATTCACGAACGGAATTACACTACTCATGATGTAGAGCTGGGAGCCGTTGTTTTCGCGCTCAAGATATGGCGACATTACCTGTATGGCACTAAGTGCACCATCTACACCGATCATAGAAGTCTCGAACATATTTTCAAGCAGAAAGAGTTGAACATGCGACAACGTAGATGGGTCGAGCTGCTGAACGATTATGAGTGTGCCATAAAGTACCATCCGGGCAAAGCCAATGTGGTGGCCGACGCCCTCAATCGAAAGGATACTACACCTAGGCGTGTACGAGCGTTGCAACTCACCATTCAGTCTAGTCTTCCTTCACAAATACGAGATGCTCAGGTAGAAGCATTGAAACCAGAAAACGTTAGGGCTGAAGCCCTACGCGACTCAAGGCAAAGATTAGAACAAAAGGCAGACGGAGCCTACTATGTAACAGGACGCATCTGGGTCCCACTCTATGGCAACTTACGCGAGCTTGTAATGGATGAAGCTCATAAGTCTTGCTACTCGGTACATCCAGGTTCGGATAAAATGTACCACGACATCAAAACTACATACTGGTGGCCTAGCATGAAGGCCCACATAGCCACATACGTTAGCAAATGCTTGACTTGTGCGAGAGTCAAGGCAGAATATCAGAAACCGTCAGGACCACTTCAACAACCTGAGATACCACAATGGAAATGGGAACAAATTTCCATGGATTTTGTTACAGGCTTACCTAGATCTCAGCACGGAAATGATACTATTTGGGTGATCGTAGATCGACTCACAAAGTCTGCTCACTTCCTGGCTATTAAGGAAACGGACAAGTTCTCTACCCTAGCAGACATCTACTTAAAAGAAATGGTTTCAAGGCACGGGGTGCCAACCTCTATCATCTCTGATCGTGATGCACGCTTTACTTCAGAACTGTGGCAAGCAATGCACAAATCTTTTGGCTCTCGATTAGACATGAGCACAGCTTATCATCCTCAGACGGATGGGCAGTCTGAGCGTACTATTCAAACTCTAGAAGACATGCTTCGGGCGTGCGTAATTGAATTTGGAAATGGTTGGGAAAAACATCTGCCACTTGTGGAATTTTCTTACAACAACAGCTACCACACCAGCATTTAAGCTGCACCATTCGAGGCACTGTACGGGCGTAAGTGCCAGTCACCTCTCTGTTGGGCAGAGGTGGGAGAAAGTCAAATCACAGGTCCATAAATGGTAGTCGATACTACAGAAAAGATTGCACAAATACGACAACGCATGGCGGCAGCACGCGACCGTCAGAAAGCATACGCCGATAAAGACAGGAAACTACTCGAATTCCAAGTTGGGGATCGAGCACTACTCAAAGTTTCACCCTGGAAGGGTGTGGTTCGTTTTGGCAAACGCGGAAAACTTAACCCACGATACGTTGGACCATTTGAAGTCATTGAGAAAATAGGCAAAGTGGCCTACAGACTGAACTTACCAGCTGAACTCAGTGCAGTTCACAATATCTTTCACGTGTCGAATCTGAAGAAGTGTATGTCAGATGAGACCCACATAGTTCCCTTGAAGGAACTCACTATCGACGAACGGTTGCACTTCATCGAGGAACCTGTTGAAATCACGGACCGGGATGTTGAGGCCCTCAAGAACACGAGAATCCCTCTTGTACGAGTTCGTTGGAACTCCCGTCGCGGCCCAGAGTTCACCTGGGAGCGTGAAGATCATATGGAACTCAAATATCCCCAGTTATTCGAAACCAATGCAACTACTACTGAGGCTGAAGCTACCAATACAGAATTTCGGAACGAATTCCAAATCAACGGGGGGATGATGTGACACCCCAGGAAAACCAGTAATCTTCGCAAACCTGCTCGGGGAGCCGCGATACAATACAGGTAAACAACGTCACACTATTAGCTTTCCTCAGTAACTGCATGCTAAATTTCGGGACGAAATTTCTTTCAAGTTGGGGATAATGTGACAACTCGAATTTCCGGCATTCTCTATTCGCATTAATGCACGTTGACTTTGACTGTTTAGTAGTTGACCTGTTTGACTTCGTAACTGTACACTTTGTGATATGATAAAATGTAGTGTACTTGCATGGTTATGTGTAATATGATAGCTTGCATACTGTTTGAAAAACTTAGACTTATAAACCATAAAACAACTCGACGAAACAAGTGAGATTCGCCAAGTTTGACCTCGACGAAACAGGTCAGTTTCGTCAGCAATCTTCTCGACGAAACAGGCTGTTTCGCCGAGCCCAGTTTCACCGAAGCCCAGTTCGGGCCCAACACACTATTTTGAGTTTAAAACGTGAAACAACATCAGTTTTTACATCTGCTATCAAACAACCAAAACCCTAGAGCCCCTTTCCCTCCTGTGCGACGACAGTTGGAGGTTCCCGAAGATATCTTAGCAATCGATTCGTATTTCTCTTATTCCGGTTAGTGTGTGTTCGTTAATCGGTTTAATGTTTATGTAATAGCTCGATTCATGTTTGTGTATATGCTTGATTTCTGGATTATATAGGAGTATATGGGTATGATGTTCTTGATTGCGATATACATGGTTAATCGGATGCGTAATTCTATGCGAAACTGAATATGATCGAATGCTCGGTTCTGAATGTTGTTAATATGATTTGATTCTGAATTCAAGTTAGCATCTTGATAGGGTTCAATGATATGATTGTTGGATGTTAAATTTATATGTTATACACAAAAACTAGGGTTTATGCTAGACAATGATTCTTGGATGATTGAGTTGTGATGATTCGTTCTGCACATTGACCTTCATATGATTTCTGATACTGATAACGGCTGCTAGCATGGTTAGGGTTCTGTGTATATTTGTAACTGCTGCATCTGTTGTCTGCGAAACTGACGTCCGACGAAACAGAACTCTCGGCGAAACAGAATGTGTTTCGCCAAGAGTAGTCGACGAATCAGAAGTTCTGTTTCGCCAGGGGACACCTCGACGAAACAGAATGTGTTTCGTCAATATCTTGTTTCGCCAACTTATGTGTTTCGTCGAGCTGTGCTGTAACTTGAATGGATTCTGTTAAGTGTTAACTGGAATATTTAACTGCTGTTAGACGTTAGACATGACTTGTATGATTGTGATTACGTGCTACCTGCTTATACGTGAGCAACTTGAACACCAACTAATTATTCTATACGTGCGTACTTTAGGACGTGATTGACTTACTTTGAGCACATACTTAGCATACCGAGCAAACTCAGGTGAGTTCACACACTTTCTAAGGCATGGGATTCCCGGTGGTTGGGAATGGGTTAAAGAAATTAAAAAGGAACCTACATATCCTCCTTGGGTAGGATATGTACCGCCATCCTCCATGGGTAGGATGCCAATATTAATCCTGCGTATTCTCCTTGGGTAGAATACGTACGTTCGTCCTCCTTGGGTAGGACAACAACCTTAACTATACTTGAACGATCTTCGCAAACATGCCTGGAATGGCCGCGAACTATACTAAAACGATCTTCGCAAACATGCCTGGAATGGCCGCGAACTATACTTTAATCTTCGCAAACATGCCTGGAGGGCCGCGATACAAATATAACTAGTCTAGAAAACATGGGAAACTCCCACTAAACTTCGCAAACATGCCTCGAGGGCCGCGATGCTATTACATACGATACCTGATTACAAATCGAACATACGATTTACGAAATGAACATGATAACTAAATAACCAACTGTGAACTCGCTCAACTAGTTGTTGACTCTCTGTTACATGCCTTGCAGGACCTTAGGTACATATGGAGCTTGCACAGGAAGGAGCAGGTCGTTGTGGGATACGGATCGTAGACGATATTTGAACTTATAACTTACTTTGGGTTTTCATTATTATGCTTCCGCTACTTAAACAACGTTGGTTATGAACATCGGTCATGTCAAGATGAATTGCATTTTCCTACTTTTACACTTAATTACTATGTTTGACATGATTGATGGCTTGATCCTGGTCATGTCACGCCTCCAAGCGGTGGTACTCCGCGTGTGGATTTTGGGGGTGTGACACCCCGCTTCACCACATCTGTAGCAACCTGGTATTCTCTTATTTCTTCCATCTGGGTCCTTCGCCCAACAGGCATCCTTGCTGTGCCCTTCTTTTCCACACTTTCCGCACGTAGGCCTTAGACATCGACCTTCATGGTGGAAATTGCATTCTCCGCACTTCGTTTTAGTCCCCGAGTATATTCTACCACCGGCCTTATTAGTGGCTCCATCAGTTTCCCTGTCATGTGGCGGATTCACTTTCTTTCTTTTGTTTGCTTTAGAGCTTCCATAGCTGACTTGGGTGCTCATCTTTAGGTTTGAGGACTTCCTCTTCTTGTTGCTTGACGACTCCACATGAGTCTCTTTCTTGTTATCCTCAGATTCTGAAAATTTTCCCGCACGTAGAGCTTCTTCAGTAAGAGTGACACTCATATCGATAGCCTCTGCAATGGTTGAGGGCTTTGAGGTAGTAACCATGCTCTTGATCTGAGGTGCAAGTCCCCAAATGAATCGTTCAACCCTTTTGAATTCCAGTTTGACTAAGTAGGGGACGGCCCTAGACAAGTCGTGAAATCGTTGAACGTATTCAGGAATCTTCGGTCCGTCCATTTTCAAATTCCAGAACTCCACCTCAATCTTCTGGATTTCCGTCCTAGAACAGTACTTCTTTTCCATCATTTCCTTGAGCTCGTCCCAGCTCAGTGCATAAGCAGCATCTGCACCAAGGGTTTGAACCTGAAGGTTCCACCAGGAGAGTGCGCCATCTACGAATAACCCTGAGATATAAGTAACACTCTGTCAGGGCGAACAGTTACTCATTCTTAGAATGGAGTCAGTCTTTTCTGCCCAACGAACAAATGCAACGGCACCTCCTGTGCCAACAAAGTTCAATGGCTTGCAGTCCAGGAATTGTTTATAGGTGCAGCCAGTTGGTGGGTTATTTTCAGTAGTGTCATCGCTGTGCTTAGAGCGGAGGGCTTCATGTCGCGCAATTGCCTGTGAGATGCGTTCTTGCAGCTCGGCTTCTGTCCTTGGCAACGTACTGGTGTTTGTGTCTTGCCTGGGCGGCATTCTCTTCTGCCAAAATGGTATGAAGTAGGTTAGACAACATTTCAATTATCTATGATATACATAGCACCATAAGCCACCCAATTTCACACGTATATATAATCAGTGTATAAGCGAGGAAACAGTTATTGAGCCTTCACATAGGCTTGCCAACTTGGCTTATCGTTTGAAATGAACTCGAGGCTACATCGCCTTGGTCATTCAAGTTTCAGTTATTTCCTGCTACATTGGTTTTCTTAGGTCTTTAGCTTTACTGGTGCGTATCTCTCCCCTTTGATGGGGTTGTTTGTGTAGAGGTGATAGGGAGTGTATCGTCACTGATTCTGAATGTCATTCCACCTCTCTTGCTTAAACATCGTCTTCTCAGACGTCTCGTATGCAGGTAGATGTGTCAGTCACGAAGTAGGCTAAGACAGGCTTCCTACTTTCTAACGTGCTAAAGCACTGATCTATGTGTTGTTCTACCAGATGAAGGTGAGGACACCTATAGATTAATTTTGTATGGTTTTCATTAGCTCGGCCCGCAGAGTCCACCAGGATTCCTGTGCACTACAAGTCGTTATCACGTGGGCCCCCGTAATAATAAATTGTCTTGCACAATTACCCCAAATTTTCTCTCGTCCAAGCAGATGATCAATCAAGGAGGGGACACTACTGTCCTTATACCTCTGTCATGGAAAGGACCCTTGTGATGGTCCACGCGCTAACATTCGTTATCGTTACGCGCGTATAGGCACGATGATTAGATGGAATAGGAATAGAGAGAATTCCTAGTAGTTGGAGGGGCACCTTCGAGATGAATACTTCATCTCCCTTTTCTGGTTAGGCATGCCGTCAATCTTGCTTCACATAAGCCGCAGGGATCTCGCCCCGTTGATTGAGAATTCGATCAAGGTTGCCGCCTCTGCCTCGTCATCATCACCGTAGTTAGGCACCTTCACGATCGAGAGGGAAGAGCAGCCATCTCCTACGGAAGCAAGCTCAGCATCTTGTTTGGTAATCACTCCCAGCCATGAGCTTTGCAAAGGACGCGAGGTCGGTAGCTTCATCGTGCGAGTTACGTAGTAATAGGTGTCGGAGTCGAAAGTATCTTATTCACGTCAATAATCATTCCGTACACTTATTTGTATGTATGTATATCAATAACATATATGCTACTTAGCATAATCAAGCAATTTAATGCATTATATCACGTATAACTCTCGTTTTTGGGGGGTCATTTTGTTTTTGGCAAGTCTAACTTGTGTAGACTATGCATTGGTTGGCACCTTATTTTAAAGGTATTCCTCACTAATGTCCTTGCCTTGTCACCTTTTTGAAAAGTGTCTGACTTGTGGATCTTGGCGCTTTCGTGAATGCAATGAAAACCTTTTTGTAAAATGTTTTTGTGAGAGAACTCTAGTGATTGTAGTCTAGACTCGAGAAAGAATCCTAGTTCACTACAATCGAAGCTCTGATACCAAACTGTCATACCCTGTCTTTTGCGGAAGCGTATGATGTGTGACTAGCTTGTTATCATTGCATTCAATCGTAATAAACAACTACATGATCAAAACGATGTTCATCCATTTATGAAAATTTAAGTATTACAAACACTTGTTATTTAAGTTTTCAAAACACGACCTTTGACAAGGTTACAATTCAACAAAAGTGGATGACATCTAAACTTGTAGTCTACTTCTAGTTACGACACTTGCGCCCAAGATCCATCCTGTCACCTGAAATACATGTAATTTTGGAAAACATCAACATAAAGTTGAGCGAGTTCATGCGTTTTTGTATTTCACGTTTTTATACTTTGTATGAAAACATAGTATGTGTCATGTATAATTCAAGTCTATCTTGAGTACCCCACGTACTCAAGTATAATTCCCGTTTTCTTGAGTACCCCACGTACTCAAGTATCATTTAGTTTTCTTGTGTACCCCACGTATTAAATGAATGTTTGTGCAAGGACATTAAGGCATGTGAGGACATATGGAGCATTAGTGTTGGCTCCTTTAAGGCATGTGAGCATATGGAGCATTAGTGTTGGCTCCTTTACTGTGTCGATTACCCTCGACTGTGTCAATTAACCTCGACTGTGTCGATTTCCCTCGACTGGGACCCCGAAGCACTCAAGAGGTCACATAAGGACCATGAGTGGGGCTCGGCCGTACCCGTTAGATCTAACCCTCGTCCCTAATTAAGTATTAATGGCATCTCAATATCTAGTTTAAGCTCACATGATCTAGTATTTTCTAGGCTTTTCTTAAAGCTCATCATATTGCACTCACCACGAGTGCTTCTCGTATTCTCAAATCATATTGCACTCGGTTCTCGTTCTCACCAAGAGTGCTTCTTGTATTTTTACCCTTTGTAAAAATTATAATATTTGTAACATGTATTTCACCCCCGAGAGTTATAAAACCAAAAACAGTTAGAGAAAAGGGGGAGCATGAACTCACAACTTTGCGTTCCTGTGCGTCGTAAACTTCACCGGATTTGCTTAATTAACGTCGTAACCTATACGCGTTTTCTTAACGTTAGTCACTAGACTTGCGTCGCACAAGTACAGTTACTCTCTTTTGTATATATTCTTGTGTTAAAAATATTCTATATTTTTAACTACGTATCTTACTTATATTATTTTCTCAAAAATTAATATAAGTATCTCGTGTTTTGCACTTTGCACCCGAATTATGTATCTTGTATGTTGTATGTGTATTTTTATGTTTATACCCCTCATGAGTATTTAGTGTATTTTTAAGTCCTAATACACTAGCACGTATAACACATACTATATACACTTAGCACAAAAGTTGGTGATAAAATAATATATATTTTTCTCTCAAAAATATACATACTTATATCCATTTTTATTTTTGAAGAAATCCTCATTTCTTATCACCAAAAATTAGGGAAACCTTGGTAATACTTTAAATACATTTTTAGGGAATAAGTTTCCCAAAAACTTATATTTTTCTAAGTGTCAAAATTTATAAAAATTTTGACAGAGTTTCCCCTAAAAATGGAGGTTTCCCATGTTTTCAAAACATGTGTTTATTTTCTTTTAAATCGTCAACAACCATCAACAACAATTATCAACAATAATCATCAACAACAATCACTAATTTCTCCATTTCATGAACTTGAATATTTACAAAAATGTGTAGTAATTTACTAGCACATTTAGTAAGCCTTGTTCTCTTTAAAAATAAGTTTAATTTCTTAAAAACTTTATTTTTAAAGAATATGAAGTTTCACAACTTCTAGTCGGTTTTTTACGAAAATTATTTCTTTGTTAAAACTTTTGTTACACAAGTGTCCACACACTTGTTTGTTCATAAAAACACCTCTACTTCATGAAAGATCCGGTTTTAAAACATGGTTTTGTCTTACAGTTGGTCTTTCGAAAATACCACTTGTAGATCTTTAGATCTACTAGTTTAGAGCTCCATTTCATAAGATAAATTGTTTTTACACAAGTTCATGTTTAATAGTAGTAGTGTTCATCATCTAGTCCTTTTTATACTTTAACATACACTAGCTCATGTTCTAAGAACATAACCTAGCCGGGTTAGATGACGATCCGAACTACTACTAGCATTAAACAACACAAAATAATCATCACAAAACAAGTTTAACAAGTTTTACACAATTATCCATCTATTAACCATCATATTCATCACTTTAATAGACTTTTAGTTGGTGATTTAGTATGTTCATGATTTTCAACCGACAAATCTCTTATTAACCACTCTAGAAAAGATCAAGAAGGTGTTTTAGAACACTTACTACTAGCTCAAGGCTAGGGAAGTTCAAGAGTGCAAATGAGGTGGATAAAAGCAAATGGTGAAGGTCCTTCAAGTTCCGTGAGCACCGAGCCTCGTTAGCGACCTTCTTACACCTTAATATCACCTTGGAATGGATTGGATGGAATTGAAATAATGGTGGTGGTGATGCTATGCTTGAGCCGAGAGCATGGGGAGGGAGAGAGAGGAGTTGTGTGTTTTTCTAGTGTGTGAAATATGAACTCAAGATCCTAATGTGCATACTTATAACCCATTCCAAGGCTTTACCCCATGGTTTTTATGTTCTAAATACCCCAACATGATCAATTAAACAAATAGAAGAAATCAAGGGTGGGCCACCCTTGTCCAAAACCGGTCATGAGGGGGGGGGGGGTGTTTGGTTGGATCTTGATTCTTGGTTACTAAATCTAGTTACATCTTAAGTGATATGTTTAGGGGTTTTAAGTGTTTAAGTAATATATAGTGTGTTAGGGTGTCCGGGGACCCTAACTAGCTTAGAAAAAAATAAAAACAATGCTTCTAGCATTATTTTAGTGTTCCGGGTAATATCCGGTTGTTATGTTAGATACCGATTCGTTAAGGTGCTAAATCACACTTTTTAGTGTCTTTTAAGTACCTTTTTGTATCCTTTCAATTCCTAACACTTAGGGAAGTATTCTGGATAATAAAACGAAATTTTTGCATAATATTTATATCTCTAAATGCTGATTAGAGCTGAATTGTATAAAATTCTGCACTTAAAGTGCGTTTCGGGTGCTTTTTAGTGCTTATTTTTGCTTTCGCAATGTCTATAAATTAAACCCTTATATGTACTCTTGGGTTTTAATGTACTTTTGTCGTCGGACCTACACCTAGGCCTCAATTCTAATGTCTGACTGCTTTCTGCAGTTCCGTTGACACGATGTGTCTTACCGGTGAGTTTACTAATATTTTTGACGCAACGCTATCATAACGTAATTCTTGTAGCATATATCATGCATGAATTCACTTGTATGGAATTCAGAAATTTATTTGTCTGGTAAACCAGATCATGCACAGTCATTTAAGCACAAATTACTGTTCATTTCGTGTACGGAATGTACGGAAAAGTGACGGTTGTCACAGTTACAGTACGAATCAGCATACTTTCGCAGTTTGTCGAAATTAGTCCCTGTAAGCGAATAAGCTTGATTTCGACACACCAAACCTTCCAAAACTTATTTCTAAGTTATGTAAAGGTTATTTAAGGTATGTTAAGCCCATGTAACTGTTCCAGAGTGTTTTCCGTGTTAAACTGATTATGTTTACGCATCAGTTTGCATATAACTTTCCAGAAAACGATTTAGAGCTCGAAATCGAACAAGAATTAATATGTGCAATTGATACACATATTTATACAAATCCCAAGTATGAAACACAATATTTCATTGATTTGGTATTTGTTTGAAGGCCATGGAGGCACAGATGTCACAGAAAGACCTTGAAATCTCGGGTTGTCACACTGCGTTTCTGTCAGCATACTAGTCTACTAGGTACTATACTAGTTGTTTCTTTTTTTTTTGGGTAAAGGGTTACCCCGGTGATTTTATTTCATATCAACAAAACAAAACAAGTAGAGAGGCTAAAATACCCCCTAGTTCTCTTAGAGGCATACCACCCAAGAGGAAACAAGAACACAACCAAACAAAACAACCATATTAGTAAACTATAACAACTCTACTAACATTGGTGGTCTTCTTCATCAAAGGTCTCTACCCCATCCAACTTCCACTCCTCCAAAAACCGCCTGACATTGTTAGTGGCTTTGTATTTGAAAGAGATCAATTTTGTTCTAACCGTATGCAGAATAAGCCACTTGTTCGGGAGGTCTTAGTTGATTATTGAAAAATCTGGCATTCCTTTCAATCCAAATATAATAAGCCGAAGCCGCCAGCAGAAGCCTACTTGTTACCGCCACAATAGATCGATGCGTAGCTTTAGGGACCAGCCAGTGAATTATATCCTCCCATCTTTCATTAACCTGGGTCATGTCTCCTCTTTCACGAACTATACACCACACCATATTTAAGTACTTGCACTCGAAAAAAAGATGTTCGTGCGTTTCAATACCTGAATAACATAGAAGACAACACATTTGATTCATAGAACCAGTAACCGTATGGTTCCAGTGTAATATTCTGTCTTGAGTCCACAGCTTCCTCTTCAAAATCAACCAACTAATAAAAGCATGTTTTGGAATGTTAAACCGAGACCAAACTATATTCGACCATACGACAGGTTGCTCCCGAGGTCTAATAGCAGCCCACACCTCTTTAGATTCGAATGTGACCAATTTTCCTTCCGGGTTCATCCACAAGGTTCTATCTTGAGCATCCATTGATGTATTAACAGGTTGAAGCTGAAATAAAACCAGGTATAGATTCCTCCAAGCTTCAGGCCATGCCCAATTACCACCATCCATAGCGTCGGCCAGTTTAGAATAAACACTAAAACCATGCTGAGCCATTCGTCTATGCGTTATATAATCACCCAAAGGACATAGATTACACCATCTATCAAACCATAAAAACGTCTTTTCTCCGTTACCAACTTTAGTCCAGAAAAAAGGCCGCACAACATGTCTAAACTTCAACTATTTCTTCCAACCCCACGGTAAGTTATTTTGGATAGGAACGTCCCATAAACTACGGTGCTTCAATCTATGTATCAACACCCAGTTCGTCCAAAGAGATTTCCTCTCCGAAAGAATACTATAAATGTGGTAAGTCATGAGAGATCTATTGACATCCAAAATACGTCAAACGCCAAGTCCCCCTTCAGACTTAGGGAGACATACCTCCTTCCACGCAACTTTTGCTCTACCTTTAGCGGCAGTACCATAACCCCATAGAAACCACTTCATTTTACTCTCCAGCTCCTTAATTATACTAGCAGGCAAGAGGAAGACCGAAGCCCAATAAGCATGAATAGACAACAAGACAGATAGAACAAGCTGAAGCCTTCCCGCAAAAGAAAGAAACTTATTTTTCCAATCCATGATTCTCTTATCCATTCTCTCCACTAACACTTTGCAATCTTTGACTAACAACCGCGAAGCCAACAAAGGAACCCCAAGATACTTAATCGGCAGCTTTCCTTCTTCAAAGGGAACATACTCCAGAATTCTAGACTTAATGCTACTAGAAACATTGCAAAAAAACGCAAAACTCTTAGAGTTACTAGGTGCCAGACCTGAAACATCTTTAAACTCCTTTAACGAATCCATGATTACCCTTATCGATTGAGTGTCTCCTCTAGCAAAGAGAAGGAGATCATCTGCAAAGCAAACATTTATAATCATCTGTTTTTCGCACTTATTATGAAACCTGCACGAAGGCGCCATGTCAGCCGCTTTACGCAGAATCAAGGTTAATACTTCCATAACCATAGTGAACAAATATGGGGACATAGGGTCTCCTTGACGCAATCCCCTCTTACCCCAAAAATAACCATGTATGTTACCATTTATACTAAGCGAAAATGATGCAGATGTAACACATTCCATTATCCAACCGATCATACGATGATGAAAACCAAACCCATGAAGAATATCACGAAGAAAATCCCAATCAACTGTGTCATAGGCCTTCTGAATATCCACCTTAAAAGCACACCTCGGAGGGCCGAGTTGCCGATGATAGTTGTGCATGAGCTCTTGGGTTAAAAGAATGTTATCCGAAATCCTTCTTCCCGGAACAAAAGCTGATTGATTTTCACTAATTATCTCAT
Organism: Helianthus tuberosus; assembly: GCA_030545235.1. Taxonomy (NCBI): domain Eukaryota; kingdom Viridiplantae; phylum Streptophyta; class Magnoliopsida; order Asterales; family Asteraceae; genus Helianthus; species Helianthus tuberosus. Next base: position 41,778,172 of record CM060426.1, on the reverse strand, counting down.
CGAGCCCCTCAAGAATCCTGTTCGTAATGATCTTGCTTATACCCTTGTAAATAACATTGCAACATGATATCGGCCTGTAATCAGTCACAATACTAGGAGTAGCAACCTTTGGAATCAACGCTAAAAACGTGTGATTAATTTCTTGGAGCAACCTACCCGATTCAAAAAAATCTAGAACAGCCATAGTAACTTCATTACCGATGATATCCCATGATTTCTTAAAAAACTCAGACGTGTATCCATCCGGCCCAGGAGACTTGTTCTCATTAATGGAAAAAATAGCGTCCTTAACCTCTTCATTTGTGACTCGTCTACTCATATGATCAGCGACTTGACTTCTCAACTTAGTAGAGAAAAAATTCGGATCCAACTTCTTATTAACTTCCCCGTTATTGCCAAGAAAAGCTTTGAAATGATCAACTAAAGCATTCGCCACCCCCTCCCCATCATGATGATTACCCGCAACATCTTTAATAGAATGGATTTTGTTGAAATGATTACGGCATTTAACAACGTTATGGAAATAGGCCGTATTAGCATCTCCCACTTCCAAACATTTTTGCTTAGCTTTTTGCTTCAAAAATCTCTCTTCATCAAGAGAAGCTTCTTGGTATTTTTTTTCAAACAAACCGATTCTGCATCTCTTAACTGGCCATTATTCGGATCCACATCCAGACTACCTTGAAGAGAATCCAGTTCCTTTTTGAGTTCAAGAACCTTTTTATGAATGTTTCCTTGCTTGTGCATAAGCGACCTAAAAGCATGCTTTAACCCTTTTAACTTTTTCACTAGTCGAAACATTGGAACACCATCCACCACAAGATCCCATCCACCTTTTACAATCTCACCAAACTCCTTCTTATGAACCAGCATATTAGTAAACTTGAAGGGTTTTGGTTTTGCCCGTTGATTAGTCGGAAACTTTAAAACACACGGACAATGGCCTGATACACCATAAGGAAGAAAAGATGCATGAGCTTCTGAGAAAACATCAGCAAACTGGACATTCGACATGATTCTGTCCAGCTTTTTCCGAATCCCCACTCCCGTTTTTGATCGGTGGTTCCATGTGTAATGAATTCCGTTGGCATTGACATCAAATACTTCCATATACTCAACACACTCCTTAAAGTCTGTCATCGCAGTATTAATTGTAGAACATCCCATGTACTTATCTTCTAGATTTAGAGCAACATTGAAATCACCAAGAATGACCCATGGACTGTTTTTAACCATCCCTTTATGCATTTTCATAGAATCCCACAGCTCTCTTCTTTCTTTGTAACAATTACTAGCATAAACAAAAGAAGCATAAAACAACTTTTTATCGCTTTTTAGCCTAATTTGAGTATGTATCACCTGACTATTAGCATCAACAACCATAACATCAATATTATCCATGTTCCAACCCAAGATTAATCTAGTACCTTTCAAGCACATCATCCCATTTGACGTCCAATCCCAATTCCACTATACTAGTTGTTTCGATGCATTGTTTAAACTATTTTATATGTATTAAAAAAATGAATCATGTGCATCATAAATAAGTATTCCAGGAGTATTCTAAGTGTATGTCATGAAATATGCAGTTCGGATGTTCAAAACACATAACTGTATAGCTAAAAATGAGTAATTTAAATGTACGAAAGTTACCGGAAAGTGGCAGTTGTCACATTCTCCCCCTGTTATTGAGAATTTCATCCCGAAATTTAGGCTGAGTCATCCTTTGCAGGAGTCTTCGCGAACAGGTGAGGAATTTTGCCTTGATTTGGTCATCACGTTCCCAATTATACTCGGGTCCGTGTCGAGAGTTCCAACGGACTTTTACCAACTTGATTCGACTCCTCCGTGTTTTCTAGATCTTCCAATCCATGACCTCGACAGGTTCTTCTGTGTATTGGAGTTTGTCGTCGATGTGAACCTCATCCGCCGGGATGATAACCGTTTCTCGCGTTGGACTCTTCTTAAGATTCAGCACATGAAATGTGTCTTGTATGCTACTAAGTTCTTCTGGTAACTTTTGCTTGTAGGCAATGGTGCCAATCTTTTCTAGGATTTCAAATGGTCCTACATATCATGGGTTAAGCTTTCCATGCTTACCGAATCTCGCTACGCCCTTCCAAGGCGAGACTTTCAACAAGACCTTGTCTCCGACCTCGAAAGATAATGGCTTCCGTCTTTTATCTGTAGTCTCTTGGACTAATTCCGGACCAATTAGTTGTTTATCGCCCGCTTTCGCCCAACATAGCGGAGAGCAACACTTTTGACCATAAAGAGCTTCAAACGGTGCAGCTTGTATGCTTGTATGGTAGCTGTTGTTGTAGGAAAACTCAACCAACAGTAAGTGAGTATCCCAGTTGCCGCCCAAATCCATAACACACGCACGAAGCATATCTTCGAGTGTTTGGATTGTCCATAACACAGCTTGTATGCTTGTATGGTAGCTGTTGTTGTAGGAAAACTCAACCAACGGTAAGTGAGTATCCCAGTTGCCGCCCAAATCCATAACACACGCACGAAGCATATCTTCGAGTGTTTGGATTGTCCGTTCGCTCTGGTCGTCAGTTTGTGGATGAAAGGTCATGCTTAGATTTAAATGAGATCCAAAGGCCTCTTGAAAAGACTTCCATATTCTTGAAACAAAGCGACCGCTCGATCTGAGATGATTGAAATAGGCACTCCATGACGAGCCACTATTTCATTGAGATAGAGTTCCTCTAGTTTCTCTGTACTATCCTTCTCCCGAATCGGCAAGAAGTGTGCAGACTTTGTCAATCTATCGATGATTACCCATATCATGTCATTGCCTCTTGAGGTCCTGGGTAACTTCGTAATGAAGTCCATTGATATTTGTTCCCATTTCCAAACGGGAATCTCAGGTTGTTGCAGCAAACCCGAGGGTTTCTGATATTTTGCCTTGACCTTCACGCAGGTCGAGCATTTTCCGACATAGGTAGCAATATCCTTTTTGAGGTTAGGCCACCAATAGTTGTCACACCCCAACCACGTAAAACAACACATCGTGGCGGAAACGTCGGGGAGTGTCGTAACAGAATCATTGTTTCACAACCATGGATTAAATAGTTTCGTTTTATTGAATTATTGAACTCATTGTTTTTATTACAAATCAGATAAATACAAATAATTGCGTCTCAAGTTTTAAAGTTGCTAAGGCACGAGTCCATCCTATGTGTAGCATGCATCAACAACCATCACGTAGTAGCACCTGAAACATATGTGAAAATATGTACGTCAGCATAAAAATGCCTGTGAGTAACATAGGATTTTGTGAATTTGATTCATGGCTTTGGATAACACAAGAAAGGGTTTTATGTTTTCAAAAATAGCCAAGAATCCTTGTAAAAAGTTTTGTTTCTAAAATGCGTCGTTTTGGTAAAATGTTTATAGTATATACAAAAATATACTTTGGTTTTGAGATAAGCGGATGAGTAGTATATCTAAATATACTTTAGTTTTGAATATAGTTAAAATTGATAGTATATTAGAATATACTTTAGTTTCAGAAATAATAGATTTGGTAGTATATCACAAGTATACTTTGGTTTAAGAATACAAGCATCGAGAGTATATCAAATCATACTTTGGTTCTTGTAAATAACATATCAATTATGTTTTGGTTTGAAAATAGCATATTAACTATGCTTTGGTAGTATATTAAAATATACTTTAGTTTGTGAGATAACAGAGTCGGTAGTATATCAAATTATCACGTTGGTAATATGTCGGAACATACCTAAATCGTGGTTTGGTAATATATCAAACTATATTTTAGTAACAATAGCATATCAAATTATGCTTTAGCAAACAATATCACATTGGTAGTATATCGAAATATACCATAAATCGCGATTTAGCAATACATTCAAACCTTAGTGCATCAAACTACACTTTAGAGACTATAGAAAAACCACAAAGGCAAATTCAATTTGGTTAAAATTTGGTTTCTGACATTCCATACAACAGGAATGGGGTGTCTAGTCCTATAGCGCTATATCATACTACCAATCGGCTTGATCATTGTTAATGAATGTATAAATAACAGTATAAATGAACAAATAGTTCTAATAAACTTTGGAAATCAGTTGTTTAAGCCATGGATAATAGTTTAATTCGTCAAAAGATAGTACTATGCACGTGTAATCATATAGTCGAAATAATGAAAATAGTGTATCGCCACATATGGAACCCTTATTCAAGTACAACCTTATAGTTAACGGAGGAGATGGGGCTCTGGGCGATTTTGGAGACATCGTGAAACCCTAGAAGATTAAAGCTTTTCCTGGTCTTGATCGATCCTGCTTAGCATCTAAGGGTTTCCATACATCCTTTAGACGTTAAACATTTGAAATCAGGTTAGGGATTCGATATTTAGGGTTCCGTTTTTCTTTTTTCGTTTTGCTTTCTGATTGATGACGGGGTGATCTGCGGAGTGGCTGCTTGTAAACGACTAGGGTTTCGGCAGACTGCATACTTTGTCGCTGATTAAGGTTATTCGGCTGTCCGATTCTCGTTAGGGTTCCAGCAGTTTTCACTTCCGTTCATTCGCTGATTGATTATTGTTCCGTCACAACGTAAACTATCAATCACTTCTTCTTTGTGATTGTGGTTATGGATGGCCAAAATGCAGAAAATTCTAATGTGTTTGTGACAAAGATTAAGAACATTGATGGTAAACCATTTGAGCCTAGACAAATATCACTTATGGCGGCTAGGGTTGCTGAAATGCCGAGTAAGAAGGTATGTTTTATGATGCCGCTTAATGATTCTGAGCATGTTATTGGCAGTTCTGATTCTCCCAATCAGAATTATGCGAAGGTGTTTGACAAGCGAAAGGTAGCATTTGTGCTACCGTTGAAGGATGTTAGTCCTCCTCGAGTTCAAAATCAGAAACAGGATGATAATGCTCATGTCCAATCTTATGCGGATGTGGTCCTAAATGAACAGTTCGAGCAGGGTGATATTAAGCGTGGTAGTGATTTAAATCAGAAGCAGAATGATGATAAAATTGCTAGGAAGGCCAATGATGTGGCTGATCAAGTTCCTAAAGTCAAGTTTCGTTCTCTAAACTCAGATGTCTCATTGGATGGAGTGGATGTAGTGCTTCCGATTGATTCTGTTCGCCAGGTTAACAACAGGTTAGCTAACACGCTTTATGGTTATTTCCTGGGGGATAGGATTGCGTATCCAGTAGTTGAACACTTTGTGAGAACAAATTGGAAGAAACATGGTCTTCAGAAAACTATGATGAATTCAAATGGGTTCTTTTTCTTCAAGTTTGAAGACAGAAAGGGTATGGATGTTGTTCTTGAAGGGGGTCCCTGGATGATCCGTAACAAACCTATGTTTCTCAACATTTGGTCCCCTACAAACACCCTTAAAAAAGAAGAATTTAAAAAGGTTGCAGTTTGGGTTAAATTGCATGACGTCCCTCTAGTGGCATATTCTGATGATGGTTTAAGCATGTTGGCTTCAAAAATTGGGACTCCTGTGCGGCTTGATTCGTATACTATTGATATGTGTAATGAGGCTTGGGGAAGGAGCAGCTATGCTAGGGCTCTCATTGAAATATCGGCTGATCAGGACTTGAAAGAGACTCTTACCATGGCTATTCCTGAATTGGATGGGAACAAATATGTTACTAAGACTATTAGGGTGGAGTATGAATGGGAACCCCCCGAGATGTGCCCATTGTTGTGTTTTTGGGCATGATTCTGAGGAGTGTCCTAAGGGCATTCGATCGACAGTGAAACCTCCTACAAACAGTCCGAAAGTTGATGAGGATGGTTATACGGAAGTCAAGACAAAGAAGAATGTAAAGAAGAGCGGTTTTCAAGTTAACAATCAAAAGCCCAAGTTTGAATATAGACCTGTGGATAAAAAGAAAAAGGCAGTGAGTTCTTCATACGTGAATGCGCGGTGTACTAGCTCGTCCAAGGTTCAAACACACAATTCGTTTAGTGCTCTTGGTTTTGTTGGGGGGAACGGGGGTTCCTTCCAGGGGAGATCTAAAGGGGGACGTGAGCTAAATGCGGAGTCTGACGATGACGAGGTAGAGGATGTATATGATGAAACGAAGGAGTTTATGACATCGGGTACACATCCTACGTCTTCCAGTACAGGGGCAAGCACCTCTCACATAAAGATTTCCAATGGATAGGTGGCTTCTGTTTCATGCTAAGGGGCTGCCAGTTGGTAGCAATTTCATTTTTGATGATGGCGGTTGACGTCGTTTGTCTAATTTTTTCGTTTGTCTACTAGTTATTCATTATCATGATTGTAGTAGGCTAGATTGAGGTGGTAACTTGTTTTGTTTTGCTTTTTTGTTTACATATACGGGGCATGTCCTGTATATGAACTAGTGGGGAACTCATCCTCACTACTTGTACTTATTTGGCGGTTGTCTATAATAGAATCACCGGGGAAACCCTTTACCCAAAAAAAGTGTATCGCCACATATGTATCACCCCAAAACATTTGAAAACGTAAAAGAGGGGACTATGTATTCACTTGAGATTGTAAGTATCCTCGATAAAGTGTCCTAAGAAAGCTCGGAAATCAAGGAATCAAGTGGTACCTAGTAATCGGATTGCTAGTTAAACAATCGGTATCTAATTCGGAAGATCGGGTAGAATGAGGTCTCATAAACCAAACGAGTATTTGAAACTCATGTGATATGGTTTAACAAAGCCTATATTCTAAATCAGAACCTATCCTAAGTGCTTATGAGCCGTCGTTCGGAGAATGCGCATTTGAGACGCCTAACTAGTCCTATGACAAGTAATATATGCCTAAACATGTTTAAATATGTTGCATAATCAGTTTAAGTGACAAAAGTTAAGTTACATATGCTTAAAATTCAATTATGCACGAAAAGGGCATTTTGGTCATTTACCTAAGGCATATAAACTACCTATCATACAACTAATCAAACTAAGTGACCATAAGGTATAACCTTGTAAGGTTATTCCCTATACAACTATGGTCACAATACATGCTTGGTCGGATCCTAATGATCGACCAAACTGGTCGGGTTCGAAAGTCTAAGCGGTGGTTTAGACCGCTTGACTTTACGACCCTAAATAAGCACTAGACTAAAATTGATGAGTTAAACATGTTAAAACATGTTTCACTAAGTTAGAAAACAGGTTTTGATATCAAAACAAAGCCGAAGATAGTTTCATCTCAAAATGCGCATAAACGGCATTTTGACCGAAACTTTGACTCGTCACTTCGACTAATCAACGTGGTAATCAGTAGGTATAGTCACAAGGGACTATAACCATCGTGATTACCCTCACGTTGCAAAGTTCAAACGAACTTTGTGTTGACCAAAGACTGGTCAAAGCAGAAAGTCAAACACTGTTTGACTTTCATGCTTAAAAAGCAATAAAAGTATGGAAGAAGCTTACAAAAGGTCCAAGCAATAAAGAATTTGATCAAAAATACTCAGGTATGAAGCTAAGGCTTCAACTTAGAGCAAAATCAGCCCAAATGTGAGGAATGGTGCTAGAACAAGGTGGGTATTTATAGATTTTCAAGAACCGTTAGGATCATTACTCGTAATTCGGGCTTTAATCCTAGCCATCTAAGTGTTACCCATAGTTTACAATACAAGGGGAACATTAAAACCATCAAATGGTATCACAAATCAGGGATCAAAACCATCAAAACCAGCTCAAATGACCAAATTCATAGTTTCTGTCTGGCAGTCTGTCGCGGGCCGCGTAGACTCTCACTAAGTCTTACGTGCCCCTCCTAGACATCTTTCACAGATTGTTAAGTTTAGTTCCTGTAAGCCCAAAACTCAGTTTTTGATGTATTTTTGACATGTTTAAGCCCCGTTAACCCCATTTCAAGGCTCTGCAATGAAGTTAAAGTATAGGGAACATGAAATATGCTAAAAAACATCTCGGATGACGGTTCATTTGGCCGTACGGTCGCGTTGTTCGGTTAATTACGACGAAAACTCAAACGGACGCGAAAACGATCCAAATTGCGCGATGAATGGTATTTTTGCATTCCAATCACTAAAATAAAACAGTTCAATGATTACAAAAATTTTTGGATGTCCGGGTATGTTCTGAACGTAAGATATGCGCGAAAATGCAAACTTATGCACTTTTTGACGCTTTTAGTCCCTGTTTGATCAAAAAGTTTATTTTCGCATACCGAACCCCTCAAAGCCTATTTCTAAGCTATGTAAAGATATTTAGGGTATGTTTAACTTATGATCAAGTTTCGGAATGTTCGTTACCATACAAATCGGCATAGTTTCGCAGTTTGTCACAAATAGTTCCTACGATCGAATAAACTTGTTTTCGACACACCAAACCATCCAAAACTTATTTCTAAGTTATGTAAGGGTTATTTAAGGTATGTTAAGCCTATGCCATTGTTTCGGAGTGTTTATCGCGTTAAACTGATTACGTTTACGCATCAGTTCGCGTATAACCTTCCAGAAAGCGATTTAAAGCTCGAAACAAAACAAGAATTGATATGTGCAAATGATACACATATTTATACAAATCCCAAGTATGAAACACAATATTTCATTGGTTTTGTATTTGTGTGATGGTCGTAGTGACACAGGTGTCACATTCTCCCCTACTTTAGGAAATTTCATCCCGAAATTTAAATTTTAGAGGAAACATGTGAAGACAACTGTGATTGTTTCGCTTTCGAATGAATCCTTTGTACCCTAAGTAAAACTCTGGGTCACGTTTGGATTTTTTAGCAAATTTGTTAATTGTCAAAGTGTTGTCGCTGTTGTAACAAAAACATGGAGCTTCGAACAACGGATAGGAGAATGTTTCCTATGAAGACTATTATAGGAAACTTGTGTGTGCTCGAAATCGGAGTCGGAGATTGTAAGATAAAATAACATTGGTCAAGGTCCAGGACTTCTAGTAACTTAAATAACGCTACATTCGCAATGTAATAAGGAACACTTATATATTGGAAGTACCAGCGGCGTATCCACCATGCCCTTTTTACATTGTTCCCGTTTCGTTATTCTTATCACTATAGGTCTTAACACATGACAAAACTTGCTGTGGTTTTCTGTGCACTGAATTCCATAATTATGTATGCATCCATAGTTACGTAATTCCTTGCACACTCCGCACAGTTCATTTCATAATGCGTAGGGGAAAATCAATCGAACAAACATGAAATGACTTGACTTGACCACCAAGGGATCTTTTTAACTAGATCAACGAACGATCTTTTTAACTAGATCAACACATGATCTCGTTAACTAGACCGTCGTATGATCTCTTTAAATAGACCACTAAAGGATCCTTTTAACTTTGAATCAAATAATCATTTTGAAATAGCACTTTGGAATCCAAGGTTCTTACTATTTGCATAGAAAAGCCCCTTAAGGAATTTAAGATAGCACTTTGAGGATCCTTCTGAGAATCTAACATATGAAAATACGGAAGATTCTACCAGGACTTAGATAACGAGCTTTAGAATTACACAAAAACACATAATCACATAATCGCGTATTCGTTAATTTAGTTATTAGCTCGTTCATTAACTTGAATCAAATGCATTTAAAGTACACCAGAAATCCAATCACGGACTTTAATTGGTACTTTAAGTATCCTCAAGAATCTAACTATGAAGATAGGAAGATCTTATAAGGATTTAGCTTTGTCTTTGTCGTATCATAACATTCGTATTGGAACACTTGAGATTGTAAGTATCCTCGATTAAGTGTCCTAAGAAAGCTCGGAAATCAAGGAATTAAGTGGTACCTAGTAATCAGATTGCTAGATAAACAATCGATATCTAATTTGGAAGATCGGGTAGAATGAGGTCTCGTAAACCAAATGAGTATTTGAAACTCATGTGATATGGTTTAACAAAGCCTATATTCTAAATCGGAACCTATCCTAAGTGCTTACGACCCGTTACGACCCATTAAGGTAGCTGACGCTACTTTAACGCGTCGTTCGCGCGAATGCGCATTCGAGACGCCTAACTAGTCCTATTACAAGTATTATATGCCTAAACATGTTTAAATATGTTGCATAATCAGTTTAAGTGACAAAAGTTAAGTTACATATGCTTAAAATTCAATTATGCACGAAAAGGGCATTTTGGTCAATTATGCACGAAAAGGGCATTTTGGTCATTTCCCTATACAACTATGGTCACAATACATGCTATGTCGGATCCTAATGATCGACCAAACGGGTCGGGTTCGAAAGTCTAAGCGTTGGTTTAGACCGCTTGACTTTTCGACCCTAAACAAGCACTAGACTATACGACCCTAAACAAGCACTAGACTAAAAGTGACGAGTTAAACATGTTAAAACATGTTTAACTAAGTTCGAAAACAGGTTTTGATATCAAAACAAAGTGTTTTGATATTCGAAGATAGTTTCGTCTCAAAATGCGCATAAACGGCATTTTGACCGAAACTTTGACTCGTCACTTCGACTAATCAACGTGGTAACCAGTAGGTATAGTCACAAGGGACTATAACCATCGTGATTACGCTCACGTTGCAAAGTTCAAATGAATTTTGTGTTGACCAAAGACTGGTCAAAGCAGAAAGTCAAACACTGTTTGACTTTCATGCTTAAAAAACAATAAAAGTATGGAAGAAGCTTACAAAAGGTCCAAGCAATGAAGAATTTGATCTAAAATACTTAGGTATGAAGCTAAGGCTTCAACTTAGAGCAAAATCAGACCAAATGTGAGGAATGGTGCTAGAACAAGGTGGGTATTTATAGATTTTTAAGAACCGTTAGGATTGTTTCTCGTAATTCGGGCTTTAATCCTAGCCATCGAGGTGTTACCCATAGTTTACAATACAAGGGGAACATTAAAACCATCAAATGGTATCACAAATCAGGGGTCAAAACCATCAAAATAAGCTCAAATGACCAGATTCATAGTTTCTGTCTGGTAGTCTGTCATGGGCCGCGTAGAATCTCACTGAGTCTTACGCGGTCGCGCCCCTCCTAGACATCTTTCACAGATTGTCAAGTTTAGTCCCTGCAAGTCCAAAACTCAGTTTTTGATGCATTTTTTTGACATGTTTAAGCCCCGTTAACCCCATTTCAAGGCTCTACAATGAATTTAAAGTATAGGGAACATAAAATATGCTCAAAGACATCTCGGATGTCGGTTCGTTTGGCCGTACGGTCGCGTGGTTTGGTTAATTACGACGAAAACTCAAACGAATGCGAAAACGATCCAATTTGCTCGACGAATGGTATTTTTGCATTCCAATCACTAAAATAAAATATTTCAATGATTACAAAAATTTTTGGATGTCCGGGTATGTTCAGAACGTAAGATATGCGCGAAAATGCAAACTTATGCACTTTTTGATGCTTTTAGTCCCTGTTTGATCAAAAAGTTTATTTTCGCATACCGAACCCCTCAAAGCCTATTTCTAAGCTATGTAAATGATATTTAGGGTATGTTTAACTTATGATCAAGTTCAGGAATGTTCGTTACCATACAAATCAGCATAGTTTCGCAGTTTGTCGCAAATAGTCCCTGCGTTCGAATAAACTTGTTTTCGACACACCAAACCATCCAAAACTTATTTCTAAGTTATGTAAGGGTTATTTAGGGTATGTTAAGCCTATTTCATTGTTTTGGAGTCTTTGTCGCGTTAAACTGATTACGTTTACGCACCAGTTCACGTATAACCTTTCCAGAAAGTGATTTAAAGCTCGAAACCGAACAAAAATTTATATGTGCAAATGATACACATATTTATACAAATCCCAAGTATGAAACACAATATTTCATTGGTTTTGTATTTGTATGATGGTCGTAGTGACACAGGTGTCACATTAGTACTCCTTCAAGTCTTGGTACATTTTATCTGATCCAGGATGGATCGAGTAGTTAGACATATGAGCTTTCTCAAAAATAAGATCTCGAAGGCCTCCAAAGAGTGGAACCCAAACACTACCCACAAAGTACAAAGTTCCATCCTCTTTCGGCACTAACTGTTTTTCCATGCCTCGAAGTGACTCTGCTTTAAGATGTTTTTCCTTTAGTGCTTCTTGTTGTGCATCACGGATTCGTGTGGTAAGATCCGTGTGAATCGTCATCTCTAGTGCTCGAACTCTCAAAGTTCTAACTCGTTCCTTGCGGCTCAAGGCGTCCGCTATATTTTCAAAGCGAATACCAATGCGCCTAACTCGAGGTCGTGAGTGGTATAGTTATTTTCATGAACCTTCAGTTGACGCGATGCGTACGCTATAACTTTCTCCCGTTGCATAAGTACGCAACCCAATCCTTGATGCGAAGCATCACAGTAAACTACAAAATCATCGGTACCATCAGGTAGTTATAAGATGGGTGCCTCGCACAACTTATCCTTGAGTAGTTGAAATGACTCTTCTTGTTTTTAACCCCATTCGAATTTTTTATCTTTTTGGGTGAAGGAGGTTAGCGGTTGAGCAATTTTAGAAAAATTCTCAATGAATCTCTGATAGTACCCCGCTAATCCCAAGAACTGTCGGACTTCAGTTGGAGTCTTGGGTACTTCCTAGTTTTTAATTGCTTCGATCTTCGAGGGGTCTACTTGAATGCCTTTCTCGTTCACTATATGCCCGAGAAATTGTACTTCACGAATCCAAAACTCGCATTTGGAAAATTTCGCGTATAATTTCTCCTTCTTGAGTAGTTCTAAGATGGTTCTCAAATGTTGTTCGTGCTCGTCTGCCGATCGTGAGTATATCAAAATGTCGTCAATGAACACTATGACGAATTTGTCGAGATACAGCTTGAACACACGGTTCATTAAATCCATGAAGACCGCTGGTGCGTTCGTTAAACCAAAAGGCATAATGAGTTCGAAAAGCCATTTTCGGTATGCTTTCCTCTTGTATTCATAACTGGTGATACCCCGATCGTAAGTCTATCTTGGAGTAGAAGGTTGAACCTTGCAGTTGGTTAAATAAGTCATCAATCCTCAGTAGTGGATACCGATTCTTGATGGGGAGTTTATTCAACTCTCTATACTCGATGCACATTCTGAATGTCCCGTCCTTCTTCTTTACAAACAAGACTGGAGCTCCCTAAGGCGAGAAGCTTGGTCTAATGAATCCTTTTTTCAACAACCCTTGAAGTTGTGTGGATAATTCTTGCATTTCAGAAGGTGCCAATCGATATGGGGATCTGGATACAGGTGCAGCTCCAAGCACCAAGTCGATGTGAAACTCAACTTGTCGATATGGTGGTAGTCCCGGCAAGTCATCAGGAAAGACTTTAGGAAAGTCCTTGATCATAGGAATATCTGTCGGCTGCGGCTCATCGGCCTTCTTGTCGACAACATGCGCCAGGAAAGCAATACCACCCTTCCGTAAGCACTTTTGTGCTTTCATGCAGTTGATAATCTGCATTGGTGTGTCGCGCTTCTCTCCATGTATATAACAAGTGTCTCTCCGTTCGGTAGTGGTAGGCGAATAAGCTTCTCATTGCAAATGACTTCAGCTTGGTTATCAGATAACCAATCCATGCCAACCACTACGTCAAAACTATCCAACTCAACGGCTAAGAGATCGATATTGAATCTTTGCTCACCATGTTCTATGGAACATCCTCTAGCGAATTCCCAAAACTCGACAAGTTTACCGTTTGCCAATTCTACAGAGTAAGGAAATCTAACTTACTTGTTTCTATGCCAAGAATATTTTTAAATTCCATAGAAATAAAGCTAAAATCGGAACCGATGTCAAATAATATGGATGCGAAATGATTGTTGATGAGAAACGTACCCGTGACCACGTTAGGGTCTTGGCGCGCTTCCTTCACTCTGATCACAAAGACTCTGCCATGAGCAGGGTTTTCCTTAGGACAGTCTTTCTTGAAGTGATCTTTGCTTCCTCATCCAAAGCATCCTTGACCACGCCCATTTCCGTTCCCGTTCTTGTTACTGTTTCCATTTCCCGTTCTAGTACTAGTTCCAGTTCCCTAACATGCTTCAGCGCGGTGGCCATTCTTGCCACACTTATCACATTTTACAACCCGGCAATCACCTAAGTGATGATATTTGCATCGCTCACACTTAGGCAAAGTACGAGCGTACTTCTTAGGACCAATGTCGTTTGTGGCTGCAAACGCTCTTGCATCCTTTGGCGGGTTATTCTGTCTCCTGTTGTTGTTATTGTGGGGGTTGTTGTTGTTGTGGTTATTGTTATTGTTATTACTGTTGTTGTTGTTTCCATGAGTTCCTTTCTTGAAATTCGGGTACTTCCTCTTCCCACTGTTGGAAGACTCGACATGAGTTTCCTTCTTCTCATCTCCTTTCACAGAAAACTTATTCATCCTAACCCCGTCTTCAGTGAGACTCACGGCTAAAGTCACAGCCTGAGTAATAGTCGCGGGTTCGGCTGCAGTAACTAGACTTCAGATCTCGGGAGAGAGTCCCCAGATGTAGTGTTCGATACGCTTGTATTCCGGTGATACAAGACAAGGAATCACGCGAGACAGGTCATGAAACCTTTGCGTATATCCAGTGATATCAACTCCAATCATGGTAAGGTTCCAAAATTCATTCTCCAACTTCTGGAGTTCAGCACGTGAACAGTATTTATCCCTCATACGTTCCTTCAGCTCATCCCATGTCAGGGCATAAGCAGCATTATCACCTAGAGTTTGCACTTGTAAGTTCCACCATGTAACGGCCTCGTTCAGAAATAGGCCAGTGATGAAAGTGACATGCTGATCAGTGGAACATCTGCTCATTCTAATGGTGGAATCCGTTTTCTCAGTCCATCACACGAAGCCACAACATCGCCTGTGCTGTCGTAGTTAAGTGGCTTGCAGTCCAGAAACTGCTTGAACGTGCACCCTGAAATTGGACAAACGGATTATGAATGAGCAAACAGTGAAACGCACGAATAGATTAAAAAAGGAATTGGATGAGTTGTAATCAAAACAACTAAACATTACCAGACACATTGTTTCCGCCATAAGTGCCGCCTTATGCCTGCCTGGCCGCCTGATCCGCCAGTGCCACAACTGTTCTCGGCACGTGATGTGACATCTGTGCCTCTACAACCATCATACAAGTACGAATCCAATGAAATCTTTTATTTCATTCTAGGAGTTTGTACAATTCTATGTGACTTTTGCACATATCAATTTTCGTTCGATTTCGAGCTCTAAATCGCTTTCTGGAAAGTTATACGCAAATTGATGCGTAAACGTAATTAGTTTAACGCAACAAACACTCCAAAACAGTGACATAGGCTTAACATACCGTAAATAACCTTTACATAACTTAGAAATAAGTTTTGGAGGGTTTGGTGTGTCGAAATCAAGTTTATTCGATCACAGGGACTATTTACGTCAAACTGCGAAAGTATGCTGATTCGTATAGTAACGAACAATCCGGAACTTGATCATAAGCTAAAAATACCATAAATATCCTTTACATAGCTTAGAAATAGGCTTTGAGGGGTTCGGTATGCTAAAATAAACTTATTTGATCAATAGAGACTAAAAGCGTCAAAAAGTGCATAAGTTTGCATTTACGCGCATATCTTACGTTCTGAACATATCCTGACATCCAAAAATTTTTGTAATCATTAAAATATTTTATTTTAGTGTTTGGAATGCTAAAATTTCATTCGTCGCGTAATTTGGATCGTTTTTCGCGTCCGTTCGTGTTTCGTCGTAATTAACCGAATAACGTGACCGTACGGCCAAACGAACCGACATTCGGGATATTTTCAAGCATATTTCATGTTCCCTATGCTTTGGCATCATTGTAGAGCCTTGAAAGTGGGTTAACGGGGCTTAAACGTGTCAAAATAGCCAAATAAGCATGCAGGGACTGAAACTGTTAATTATGAAACTTCTGCTGAACAGCAGGTCGCTGGCGGGCCGCGTAAGCCCCAGCCTGCTCGTTCGCGGGCAGCGAGCTCCCCCAGAACTGCAGAAAACTATTTCTTCTTTAAATCAGATGCTGTTGTGGTTTTTAGACATAATTTTAGCACACTAGGGGCTGATTTTTGAGGTCCCATGGTATCTAAAACCATGGGCAACACTTATAAGGTCCAGATCGAAGCTCAAAATGTCACACCCTGACTATTGCGGAAGCGTGGTTATTGGTGTGACTTCTTAATACCATACCATTCAATCATAACAGTGCTATATGATAAAACCAAAAGATATTCATCCATAAAATTAAGTTTGAAAATACAACAACATACTTGTTTGAAACATCGACACCAAATTTAAGTTACAAACCATAACATGTTTTAATGAGTTCACGAAGACTCGACCACATAACTTAAACCAAACCCAAGCTTAGGACCATGTATCTCGTCCAGCAGTAAGATACATCTCCTAAACCCTATGACCTCGGATGACATCTTTTAGTTATGACGCAGCTTGAAACACATGCATACACCTGCCAGATCCACTAGTTCCCTGAAATACATGTAGTTTAAAAATATCAACAAAAGTTGAGCGAGTTCATGTGTTCGTGATTATGTATAAAACCTTTGTAAACAGTGTAAGTATGAATGTCCCGGTATGATAGCAAACAAGGAAAAGATCACCAATGGTTTGCAAGGCCACTGATATGTGTGACGGTGTAGGAAGACTCAAACCTAGCAAAGTTGCACCGGGCTTCCGGCTGGAAGACATAGTCACCCTATGGGCCACCCTGGTCCTCATGGGTGTCCGCTCGCTACACCCAAATAGATCTATCACTCATGCCCCTCGGTCCTTATACGAGGATTAATGGTCCCCAAGTATCCGCCTACCCAATCACATGATCTATGGTTCTTTCCTAGGCTAACTATACCAATAGTATCTGTATGTAATCCCTTTGTAACATGTATTTCACCCCCGAAGTAAATAAACAAAACAGTTTAAAGAAAAGGGGGACATGAACTCACAGTATTGCGTCTTCAGAACTAGTAACTCCGATCTCATCAGCAAACACGACTACCTACAATGTACTAGTGTCTATTAGGTGGACGGGTCGTGCCTTTGGTTAGTATTAATGTTTTGGAGTTACGTTTCAGATGTTATTCCAGGTTGTATAATTATTTGTCAAAATAATTAATATTTCAACTTAAATTATGTTTAGTTTTGGAATAATTGTTTAAGCAATATTTCTGTATTAATACTTCTCAAGTATTTAACTTCGTATTTCCTTCCCAATGATGGGGGTATCTTATA
The DNA here is from genome assembly GCA_030545235.1 of Helianthus tuberosus. Lineage (NCBI taxonomy): Eukaryota > Viridiplantae > Streptophyta > Magnoliopsida > Asterales > Asteraceae > Helianthus > Helianthus tuberosus. The sequence goes on along the minus strand of CM060426.1, from coordinate 41,760,973 downwards.
CATGTATTCTCGTATTATTGTATTTGTAGTTCCAATTTTTTTTTGTAAATAATATTTTTTTCCAATCATCAGGGCAAATTACATAAGAATAGCAGGTAGACGAGCAACAAACTGCACCACCATCCCTTTCTGAATAGAAAATATATTTTTTGTCTCACCTTAGAAAATATATAACAACTTATTTTGTCCCAAAATAATGTATTGTCTAGAAAATATATATTTTTCCCAAAAATCATATATTTTCTAAATATACTAAGAAAATATATTTTTACTTCCAAAAATGATATATTTTCTCTTTGTCGAAAATACAATATTACTTTTGTAATATTTACAAAAATCATATTTTCATTTCTTGTATCCAAAATGATATTTACGAAAAATATATTTATAACGGTATTTTCTGGAATATTTTGTAAGTTACGTTATATCGTTCAGTTCCACAATATTATGCGTGTAACTTATATATTTATTCCTTGATATTCTTGGTATTATTTTGGATGGCAAGTTCCTGGTATTTTGTTAAGTTATATTATTTTACCCTAAAATAATATAACTATTTAACAACGTATACAAATATTCACACAAGTGTCTTTTATATATATATATTCTAAATATACATTCACCCATTTTGTTTATAAAAACCAACCCCCAATATTTGTATTTTTGTAACAAGGTCTATGGCAAAGTTTATATTGAAAACCATAGTTAAAATTCACTTGTAAATACTTGTTTAGAAAATATTTTTCTAAGTGTTTGTATTTTTAGAAAATTTTGCCATAGTTACCCCTAAAAATGGAGGTGTCCATGCTATTAAAGCTATCTACATAATGATCATGAACTTGAGTTTTCATAAAAACTTGTAGTAACTTGGTAGTGTTTTTTTAGTAGGTTTAGTTACTCTTTAAAGTGTGTTTACTTCTTTAAAAATCTCATTCTTGCAAGACTTAGGTGTTTACAAAAATATTTCCTTATGACACCTTTTTGTTTGACAAGTGTTTATACACTTTTATTATCACCAAAAATAGTGTATGTTTAGGTAAGAACCAAGATCTTCTAAAAATCATATTTTGAACTTGGTTCTTTTGGAAAACCACTCATAAATCTTAGATCTATAAGATTATCAACTCACTTGATTATTATTTTTCAAGAAATCATTTTGTTTTTCAAGTTCATGCTTACACATGAGGATGATCATCTTGTTTCATCACATAATCATCCTCTCTCTTGCTAGATCATGTGTTTAATCACAATCTAGCAAGCTCCTTATGATGATCAACATCATAATCTTCAAGAATATAACAATCAAGTATCATTCATACACTATACAACATAGTTTCATCATGATTTCTTCTTATTTCAAGCTTATGTTCATGCTTCTTGGTTATGTTCTTTAGTGTTCTTGTGATTAACAACATACTACATCTTTTAACCAATCAAAATTAGAAGTAACAAAGGTTATGAGAGTCTTACTACTTGCACTAAGGCTAGGGATGAATTCTTGAAGATGAAGGTGACAAAGATGGTGGATAAAAGCAAGCCAAAGAGGTCCTTGATGATCCACAAGCTTCAAGCTCCCTTGAATGAAGTTTAACACCCTTGTGAATGCTTGGAATATATGTGAAAGGTTGAATGAAGGTGGAGGTGGGTGTGCTTGGGGTCGGCCGAGAGCAAGAAGGAGAGGGAGAGGAAGAAGTGTGGTGAAAGTGGTGAGATGAAGTGAGGATAGTAATCTAATGGTTTGTTCTTATAACCTCCAACAAATTATTAACCCTTGGGTCTTATGTCTTCCATTGTACAAAGCATATCTTATTAAACAATCCAATAAAATCTTCTAATTAGGCATGTGGGCCGATTACTAGGTTGAGGGGGAGGGGGTCTAATTGTAAATTCCAACCAATTAGTCATCTTGTAATCAAAATCTAAGTATATAGTTAGTTTAGTTAGTTACTAGATATTTTAGTGGGTGTTAGGGTGTTCGGGGATCATAACTAGCTCAGAAACATTAAAACAATGTTTCTAGTAAAATTTTGGTGTTTCGGGTAATGTCCGGTTGTTCGGTTAGATACCGGTTCGTTAAAGTGTCAAACTTATTCGTTTAGTGATCTTTAAGTACCATTTTGTGACACTTTTAATTCCCGACACTTAGGAAAGCATTCAGGACCATTTTGCCATATTTTTGCATGTTACTAGTTTGTTAAATTGCTGAATTTTGCTGAAATATGCAGAATTCTGCACTTTATGTGGTTTTTAGGCACTTTCCGGCACTTAAACTATCACCTAGTGAAGCAGTTTTATGGTCCTTACTTCCCTACACTCCATGCTAGTGTAGTACCTTGTCCCTGGCTCATACTGGGCCCCAAAACACTGTCTGTCTATGTATTGAACATCGTCAGCATTTTTCTGAGCTATCCGCTAACGGTGCTAACTGTGCTTTGTGCATCATGTATGTCACTAAAGGTTTGTATGTAAAAATGATGTGACAATATGAAATGTGATGCACATGTATGTATGATACATGAATCAGAAAGCAATTTAAGTTATCAGTTTTAATTCAGCACAGTCATTAAGCACTAATTTATATTAATTAAATTGTACGGATACCTGGATTTATGAGGGTTGTCACACAAAACCAGAGAAAGAATCCTAACGGTTCTTGAAAATCTATATAAACCCACCAAATTCACCATTTTCATTTGCTCCCATCTGATTTCCTTCTTCATCTGCTCTATTGGGACTATCCCTTCTGGTTGAAGGTCCCAATCTTCAAGTTTTCTTGTTCTATCTTCAAGCATTGGACCTCTTGTAAGCTTCTTTCATGCTTTTTATTCATTTCAAGCTTGAAAGTCAAACAGTGTTTGACTTTCTGCTTTGACCAGTCTTTGGTCAATACAAAGTTCGTTTGAACTTTGTAACGTGAGCGTAATCACGATGGTTATAGTCCCTTGTGACTATACCTACTGATTACCACGTTGATTAGGCGTAGTGGCGAGTCATAGTTTCGGTCAAAATACGTGTTTATGCGTATTTTGCAATGAAGCTATCTTTGGGTATCAAAACACTTTGTTTCGGTCAAAATACCGCTTAGACTTTCGAACCTGACCTGTTTGGTCGATCATTAGGATCCGACCACACACATTTTATGACCACAGTTGTATAGGGAATAACCTTCCGAGTTTATACCTTATGGTCACTTCGTTTAGTTAGTTGTATGATAGGTAGTTTATATGCATTAGGAAAATGACCAAAATGCCCTTTTTACGCATAATTTCATTTTAAGTATATATAACCTAAATTTTGACATCTAAACTGATTAGGCAATATTATTAAACATGTTAAGGCATATAATACTTGTCATAGGACTAGTTAGGCGGTCCGAACGCGTTTTAAGCGAATGACGCATTAAAGTAGCGTAGACTACCTTAACGAGTCGTAATGGGTCGTAAGCACTTAGGATCGGTTCCGATTTAGAATGTAGGCTTTGTTAAACCATATTACATGAGTTCCTATACTCGTTTGGTTTATGAAACCTCATTTTATCCGATCTTCCGATTTAGGTCCGGTTTATTGACGTAGCTACCTATACCTATATTAGGTGTCGATTGATTCCGCGATCCTTCTAGCTTTATTTGGTTGTTATTTCAAGATCATTTAGCAATATCAAGTGAGTACATAGACCCCTCTTTTACTGTTTTTCAAATATTTTGGGGTGATACACATGTGCCTACTTGTTACTTTCGTGCTTTTCGTGCTTTCATGACATATACTTGCTATATTCATTAGTACGCATATAGTACATGATTTCGTTTATGCCTTGCTATGTATGTTCATTTAGCATACTTAGTACATTGTTTTCACATAACATGCTTACATTTGGTATGACATTTGATTATACATCGACATTTTACCTATGGGGTTGAGTAAATTCTTTTATTCACCATGCAAGACATTAGTTGTTATCTGACATTGGTTTGACAAAACATTATTGGTGGTTTATTTGGTAAGTGATTTAAATAACGAGGCGTTTGTAATATGATAAAAGCATGGTGGATACGCCGCTGGTACTTCCTATATATAAGTGCTTTTATGATATTACATATCGCAGCGTTATCTAAACCATTTTGACAAAAACAAAGACATGATACATTTTACTTATTTTCACAAGACATTGTTTTACAAATGACATACTTAATACAAACTCATTTTTACTTGGTTATTTATGTAACCATACATTACTCTTTTATATCATCGGATTTTCATATAGAAATTCATAAGGTTTATAAAAGAAAACGTTTTTACAAGATTCATGACTACCTTTTGTTTAAACACTTCTTTTTACTTACAAGTCATGAATACTATAACAACAAAACCTATGTATCTCACAGACATTTTTATGCTGACGTACCTATTTTCACATGTGTTTCAGGAGCTATTGCATGATGACGTTCGTGACACACTTAGGCGGACTTGGGCCTTAGTGACTTAAAACTATGAAAGACAGTTTTAATTTATGTTATGTTCTGTAAATTCTTAGTCAATGTAAACACTTTAATTAATGAAATCAAACTTTAAAATCCATGTGTTATGAAACAATTATTCTGTTACAACACTCCCCGATGTTTCCACCGCGAATTGTTGTTTTACGCGGTCGGGGTGTGACAGAAAAGTTGGTATCAGAGCTCATGGTTATAGGGAATTAGGTTGTTAGTAATGCTTTGACCTAGTCTATAACCTTCCTAGGACCCTAATGCGAGTTTACTTGCGTTTAGATCTTAAAACAATACCGTCACCTATCTTTAGGCGACAACCACAACAAGAACACAAAATACAAATCCGTTTTGAAAACCAATCATCCATTCTTGGATGATTTATTATAAGGTTTTGAACCTTCAAAGTTTTCAAAATCTCATCAAAGTTTGGGTCGTATTAATGTGAACACGTGCAATCTGGAAGGGTGGGTGCCTGTATCCCGAGTCTTCTGTCTAAGGCTATAGTGTTCGTACAAATCCACATAATCGGACCAGTCACTTTTACCTGGGAACTCTTGGGGTGAGTGTCCACTTATAGGCTAAAGCATGTCTTCGCGATACATTATTATGATCCATTTAGTTTGATTAGTCACCGTGTCGTTTGTTTGTTTTGAAATAACAAACAAATGATCACAATCCTTATGTCTTATCGATATTCTTTTAAGCAACCAATTTTTACTATCCGATATCATCTCACTCATTTCTCATGCTTCCTTGTTCTTTTTAGGATATGCCTCCCCGACGAGATGCACAACCACAATCTAACGCTGAACTCGCAGCCATTATCACTCAGCAGATCGCTGCTGTGCTTCCGAACCTAATAACTCAGATTAATCAAGCGAACAACAATAACAAAAATGCTCAGTGTAGCTTTAAAACTTTCAATTCGGCTAAACCACTAAAGTTTTTTGGGTCTCAAGGAGCAACTGCGCTCCTACAATGGTTTGAGAGTCTGGAAAGCACCTTTAGACATGTGCAGTGTCTGAATGAGCGAAAGGTTGAGTTTGTGTCCAGTGTTTTCAAGAAACATGCTCTAACATGGTGGAACGGTATAATGAGGGATAGGGGTGCCGATGTGGCAATGACACAAACCTGGGAAGAGCTTCGAGCTCTAATGATGAAAGAATTGTGTCCTCGTCATGAACTCAGGGCATTAGAAAGGGAATTTGATGATCTAAAACAAGACAGCGGTGTACACCGTGCTTATACTGATCGGTACGAAGAATTGAGCCTGTTGTGTCCAACCATGGTTACGCCTTTGGATAAGGCGATCGAAAAGTACATTGATGGCCTCCCTGACCCAGTTCAGGACATCGTTACTGGTAGCAACCCTACTACCGTCAGACAGGCCATTGAACTATCTACTACCCGGACTGAATCTCAGACCAGAAAGGGTAAATTTTTCTGAAAAGGCGACAAGAAACAAGCAGCTAATACTACTCAGGAGTAAAACAAGGAAAACAAAACCGAATCTTCTAAGAAGCGTAAGGCTTCACAAAACTGTGCGATTGCTGCGCAACCCAACCAAAACACTCACAACTAACCAACTCAACCTCCTGCAAGGAAACCTTATGCCGGTACTGTGACACCCCGAGTTTTCAAGGTCTTTCCTCGACACGTTATTTGTTTCATAATTGTGTTTGCATAACTTGTTTGCTTTGTAATTGTGCACGTTTGTTATATGTTTGAGATATTGTTATATTGTTTGATTAACTATTGGAAACCTACTAAACGTTTGGTTAAGATTTAACATACTTAACACATTTTGTTAGTGCATATGTCTGTTGACTTCGTCTTGTATCGAGTCGTGTAATAGAATAGATGAAACAAGTCACACAGTTCGAGTTTAACAGGATACAGAGGTGAACAAGCTAGTTCAAACGAAGTGGATGTTCAAACGAAGTGGAAGTTCAAACGAAGTGGATGTTCAAACGAACTGGACCAGTTCGTATGAACTGGAGATGCTTGTTCAAACGAACTGGATTTAGTATAAATAGTGGACTTGTTATTTTCATTTGTAACTTTGGGAAATCTAGAGCCAAGGTGCTGCCAAAGTGTTTCTTGTCTTCTAAACGTTCAAAAATCAATACAAGAGACTTGTAAAGTGTATAACAAGCTGAACGAATATCAAATCTTTGTATTCCGCCTCTGATTTGATCCGAGAATTCTTCTGAACGACTCGTTTGGTCGTGTAAACGATCCTACAAGTGGTATCAGAGCTCAGGAGGAAGAGTTCTACCGATTCAGCTTGTTTTTTTACGGATAATTTCTGTTTCTACTCCATTTTTCACGATTTTTCAAAATTTAAACAAGATTTTCTGGATGAAATGGATTGATTTTGAAATATAACGTTCGAAACAGTGGTTTAATCAATCTGTGAAAGTTTCAGATCTTAAAACAAAGTAAATCTTGATCAATTTTCGAAAATTCGGTCAGTTCGTTTGAAAGATTATACATCTCATACGAACAGAAATTTGAACTCAGATCTACAGCAATTCAGTGGACGTTTTTGAACATTTTATACATCATTGTGATCGGAATTCATTGAAGAACAATCCTTGAACATATCAGATCCTAATTCAATCGAAAACGTGATAATATTTGACAAAATATCATCAGATCGTTTGAACAATGGCACAGTTCGTTTGAGATTTTGACCCCAGTTCACACGTAGTGGATTCAGATCGTGTGAAAATATTCAGTTCGTTTGAAATAGTCTCTCAGGTCGTTTGAGGTTGTCAGATCGCGTGAAAGTTGTTTTGACTTTGGGACATATCACGTGAACTACTGAAGCCATTTATTGCATCATACCATTGGCCCAATCATTTAATAGTGTTGTCAGGAGTGTAATGTGATTATTTCGGATCTTGCATGTGAACAATTATCGATCCAATGAGAATTTAAAGATCTTAAATTTGTCAGCCAAATGTTTTTTATAATAGCATTTTGCATGTGATAAAGAAAATTGATTATGAGCATTTATCAAGTATCGTATTCACGTGATTGTCTAACATAGTCTAGTGAAGAGTTCATGTGATTATTTCAAAATTGGAATCAGTTCATACGAAGTGAACTTGATTGGTGTTTGTCCAGTCCGTTTGAACCTCCTGTTCGCATGAAACCCAGTTCGTTTGAAAGTTCGCATCAATTTCAGTTCGTTTGAGAGTTCATTTCACACGAAGTAAAGTCTGAACCTCAGTTTGTGTGAAGATCTCAGTTTGTTTGAGTGGTTCTAGTTCGTTTGAAAAAGTCAGATCGTTTGAAAGGTTTAGTCCGTTTGAAAGGTTGTGAGTCCGTCTGAACTAGTTCGTTTGAACCATTAGTTCGTGTGAGAGATCAGTTTAGTTCGTTTGGAATTACACACAGTTCACACGAAGTGAACTTTCAGTTCGTTTGAAGTTTGATCTCAATTTCGTTTGGAGATTTCAGTTCGTTTTAAACTCAGTTCTTTTGAAAGAGGATATAGCTTGAACTTGATATTTTGTTTAAAGTGACTGTCTTGATAAGCGTGTTTACGAATCATGGATATAAATTTCTTTAATATAAATAGTGAAACAGTTAATAGAATAAATGTATTAATGAAAGAGTTTGACTCGTTTTCAGGTTGTCCAGGAGAAAGTACAAATGTATTAATAAATGTATAGCCATCTTGTTCGCTCAATGTCTGAGAAAGGTATTCAGAAAAGTCCAAATGAATGGGTTGATAAATTAGCCAATGCCATACCTCAACAAGAGTGGGGTGCATATCTTTTGGATTTAAAAAGAACTGGAGAATACTCTAGATTGACAATTTGTCAATTCATTGAGAAACTTGAAGAACAGATGGAGAGAAATGCTGAGAAGAAAAAAAGTCAAAATGGAAAATCAATACTAAAAAGAAGCAGGAATAAAGGTGTCCAAGTGGGAGAGGAACAGACTGAAGAAATTTCAGTTTTGAAAGACGAGAAGAAATCTGAGGATAAACAGATTCTTGAAACGAAGGAAAATTGTGAGAAGCTGAAATCTGAAAATGTTAAACTGTTAAATGATTTGAACAGTTTGACATTGAAAAACGAGATTTTGAAAGAAAAGGAAAAAGAATTTGAAAATGAAAAATTAAAATTTGAAAAAGATTTTCAAAGTCAAATGAAGATTTTAGAAGATGAGAAATCTACTATTTTTAAAAATAATCTTGAAAACAGATTGAAATAAACTCTCATCTTCAGAAAATCATTCGGCTTGAAAATGAAGCTGAAAAAGCTCGGATTAAAATCAAAGAGCTTGTAGAGAAATTGAAAGGTTTTGAGACTTCGTCATCAACACCAGATTATCCATGTCCAAAACCGATCAATTCCGTTCTAATAAGTGACAATGTCACAAATTTTGACAAAGTCAAAATTGAAGATTGTGATGATAAAACTGATGATGAAAAAGAAAAAAAGAAAATATTTTTGGAATTAAAAGACAAATTTAAAGAAACTGTTTTACATTCGACTGAAATAGGTGAATGCTCAAAGCAAAAACTTGTTAAGAAGAATGTAGAACAAAAACAAAATGTTAAAAATTCGAAAAAGTTTCAAAACAACAATAATAAAAGGTCACCAGTTCAGTCATCCAATCGTTATAAAAAATCACAAAAATTTGAAAATCAAAACTCACAAAAAGTTGGTAATAAGTGGTGCAGGTTTGACCACAGTGCTCAAGCGTCAAATCAAGCTTATAGGAGAAGTCATGAGTACTCCAAATCAAATCAGTGTTATGATTTGAGTGTTTGGTTTGAAAGTGGATGTCACACCCCGACCACGTAGAACATACGAAACGTGGCGGAAACATCGGGGAGTGTTGTAACAGAATTTAATGTTTCAAATCCATGGCAATTGAAGTTTCGTTTTATTAATTAAAAGTGATACAATGTCTAATCAAACAAGGAAATATAACATAATTAACTAGTCTTGCATCTTTTATTGTCACTAAAGCCCAAGTCTGCCTATATGTATCTTGATCATCTTATGCAACAGTTCCTGAAAAACACATGTGAAAATAGGTACGTCAGCATAAAAATGCCTGTGAGATACATAGGTTTTGTGGAAATAGGTTCCATGACTTATGTTTGAGAAAATGTTTAGTCATGAACCTTGTAATTTGCTTTGTTTTGTAAATCATTTGAAAAACAATGAGTTCAGATGATATGTATAAATAAATAAATAATGTATGGTTAAATAAATGACCATGTAAGATGAGTTTGTATAAGATAAGTTGTTTGTAAAACAATGTCTTGTGAAAAGTATGTTATTTGTATAAAACGTTCTATGTCTCAAACTGAAATGATTCAAATAACGCTACAATATGTAATACCATACAAACACTTATATATAGGAAGTACCAGCGGCGTATCCACCATGCTTGTATCATATTACACACGCATCGTTACTTAATCACTTAATCAAACCAAACAAATGTCAAAATGTCTATGTCAAATATCCATGTCAAATGTCTATGTCAAAATATCATGTATGACAAGTGAAATGTCTCAACTAAACCATATACACAAGAACAAAGTATTGAAGTAAAACTTGGTTTAAATCAAAGTTATGTTTTGTGGGAAATGCATGATCAAATGTCAATCATGTTAAAATGTCTATGCCGAAATGTCTATGTCAAATACGGTTCACACGGTTCACAGATACAAACGGTTCACAGATACAAACGGTTCACAGATACAAACGGTTCACAGGTACAACGGTTCACAGATACAACGGTTCATAGATACAATGGTTCAAAATGTAGTATAATGTGTTCACATGCTGGATGAGCATATGCAACAGAAAAGCAATGTAAAACAATGTACTAAGTACGCACACAATGGGCATACATAGCATAAAATGTAATGAAATCATGTACTATAATGTACTAATGAACATAGCAAGTATATGATGTCAAAATAGGAAAGCATGAAAGTAACAAGTAGGCACATGTGTTCCACCCCAAAACAGTTTGGAAAACAGTAAAAGAGGGGTCTATGTACTCACCTGAGATTGCTCAGTAGTCCTTGAGTAACAACCAAACAATACTAGAGATCGCGGATATCAAACGGCACCTAGTATAGGTAGCTACATTAATAAACCGGACCTAAATCGGAAGATCGGGTAGCATTAGGGTTTGTAAACCAAACGAGTGTAGAGACTCGTGTCTTTTGGTTTTAACAAAGCCTACATACTAAATGAAACTTAACCTGAGTGTCTACGACCCATTACGACCCGTTTAGGTAGCTTATGCTACTTTAACGCGTCGTTCGCGTGAAACGCGTTCGGACCGCCTAACTAGTCCTATGACAAGTAATATATGCCTTAACATGTTACATAATCAGTTATGTGACAAAGGTTTAGGTTACATATGCTTAATTACCAATTATACATGAAAAGGGTATTCTGGTAATTTACCTAAGGCATATAAACTACCTATCATACAACTACTTAAACGATGTGACCATAGGGTATAACCTCGGAAGGTTATTCCCTACCTACTATGGTCACCTAATGTATTTGGTCGGATCCTAATGATCGACCAAAACTGGGTCGGGTTCGAAGGTATAGGCGATTTATCAGATCGCCTACCCTACGACCCTAGACAACGTGGTAGTCAGTGGGCATAGTCCCAAGGGACTATGACCAACGTGATTACACTCACGTTGCGAAGTTCAAACGAACTTCGCATTGACCATTACTGGTCAACGCTGAAAGTCAAACAAAGTTTGACTTTCTGACTCGAAAAGCAGTAAAATAAGGAAAAGAACGAAAGAATACTTACCCAGGGTCCCCGAATGCTAACCCAGATCAAAATAGCTCAGGTATGAAACGAAGGTTCCAACTTAGAGTCTTTTCAATCAGATTTGTGGGTTTTTAAGCCAAAGGGGGGTGGGTATTTATAGATAAAGTAGAGCCGCTAGGATCGTTTCTTGAATATCGTGCCACGATCCGAGCCGTACACTTGTCACAAAGGTTATGGAGCCACATATGCTCCTAATCTTAGTGATTAAGCAAGTTGCAAACATGTGGTTGTGGTTAATCAGCTGAAATCTGATTGCAAATACACTTAATCTGGTCAGGTTAGGCAGTCGCGTAGCGCTAGTGCAAAGGCACTATGCAGTCGCGCTACGCTAGCACCTCCCTGTTTCAGAAATGTTTCAAAAGTGGCAGAAATGGTCCCTGCACGTGTTTAAGGCCTTTTTCGATGCGTTTGAACCCCGTTAACCTCATTTCAAGGCTCTAAAATGAAGTTAAAGTATAGGGAACTCAAAACATGCTCAAAAATATGTCGGATGTCGGTTCGTTTGGTCGTATGATCGCGATGTTCGCTTAATTACGACGGAATGCGCATAAGCGCGAAAAACGATCCAAATGACGCGACGAATGGATTTTTCTTATGGCGAACACTAAAATATAATATAGTCATGCTTACATAAATTTTTGGATGTCCGGATGTATTCAGAACGTAAGTTATGCGCGAAAATGCAAACTTGTGCACTTTTTGACACTTTTAGTCCCTGAATGACCCAAAAGTTTATTTTAGCACACCGAACCCCTCAAAGCCTATTTCTAAGCTATGTAAAGGATATATATGGTATGTTTAACTTATGGTCATGTTCCGGAATGTCTGTTACAGTTCAAATTGGCATACTTTCGCAGTTTGTCAACTTTAGTCCCTGTAAGCGAATTAACTTGTTTTTGTCATACCAAAGCCTTCAAAACTTATTTCTAAGTTATGTAAAGGTTATTTAAGGTATGTTAAGCCTATTTCACTATTCCGGAGTGTTCGTTGCATTAAACTGGTTATATTTACGCATTAGTGCGCGTATAACCTTCCAGAAAGCGATTTAGAGCTTGAAATCGAACAAGAATTGATATGTGTAAACGATACACATATTTTTACAAATCCCAAGTATGAAATACAATATTTCACTGGTTGGGCATTTGTTTGATGGTTGAAATGACACAGGTGTTACAGTCTCCCCTACTTTAGGAAATTTCGTCCCGAAATTAATTCGTAGGAGTCTGTCTATGACTTTGTTTCAAATAGTCATCAAAGATATGTAAAGCATAATCTGATTATTTTCCTCAACGGATATTTTTCAGAAGCGAAAATGAACGAACAGAGTCATTTTCTTCAACGGTTCTTCGGAAATGGAGAATAAAGGAATTAACTAAACGGATATACATTTCCCTCAACGGATATTCTTCAGAAGTGAAAATGAATGGATGATTCATTCTTTCTCAACGGATTCTTTGTCAGAAATGGGAATGAAGGAATAATCCACGGATATTCATTTCTCTCAACGGATATTCTTCAGAACGAAAATGAACAAACGGGGTCATTTTCCTCAACGGTTTGTTCTTCAGAATTTGAAATGAAAGAAAAATCAACGGATATTCATTTCTCTCAACGGATATTCTTCAGAACGAAAATGAACAAACGGGGTCATTTTCCTCAACGGTTTGTTCTTCAGAATTTGAAATGAAAGAAAAATCAACGGATATTCATCTCCTCAACGGATAAATCTTCAGAAACGAAAATGAACTAACGGAGTCATTTTCAACGGTTATTTCCTCAGAGTTGGAAATGAAGAATTACACAACGGTTATTCATTTCCTCAACGGATAAATCTTTAGAACCAAAATGAATGGATAATTCATTTTCCTCAACGGTTATTCTTCAGAATGGAAATGAAAAGATAAACAACGGATATTCATTTCTTCAACGGATATTCTTTAGAACGAAAATGAATGGATAATTCATTTTCCTCAACGGTTATTCTTCAGAATGGAAATGAAAAGATAAACAACGGATATTCATTTCCTCAACGGATATTCTTCAGAAGTGAAAAATGAATAGCTAGTTCATTTTTCCTCAACGGATGCTTCATCAGAATTGGAAATGAATAGGGTTAACTCTTGATACATGATAGAACTTGCTGTGATTTCTGTGCACTAAATTCCATAATTATGTATGCATCCATAATTACGTAATTCCTTGCACAGTCCGCACAGTTTGTTTTGGAATGTTGTGGGGAAAGATATCAAACCTGAGATGAGAGTGACTAGACTACCATAGGGTCCTTTTAATTAGATCAACAGAGGATCTTCTTAATTAGGCCACTAAGGAGTCCTTTCAGCTATATCATCACATGATATCCCTAACCAGATTTTTGGATCAATCTGTTTAACTAGACCACTAAAGGGGTCTAATTATGAAGTAGTACATTATAATCCAAGGGACTTTAACTACAACGTAGAAGTCCATTAAGGATTTAAGTAGTACCTTTGGGTATCCTACTATGAATCTCTTGCACAAAGATATGTAAGATTTTACGAGGATTTGAATAACATAAATTGGATCACATGACACATAAAGGATAACACATAAGCACATAAGCACATAATTGTTTAATTGTTATTTTCTTGTTATTGATTGCTATTAACTTGGCGCCTCGTACATCGTTTCTCTTGGAAGAAACGGGTACTTAGGATTTTCGTGGAAACGCAAGAGATTATACAAGGGAAGAAATTTGGAAGTAGTCTGTTCTTCAAGGAATGCGGTTCCTTGATTGTCGGTATTGTAGGGGATATGTTTATACATGCAACCACATAAACATATTGAAATGTAAATGAAAGATTTATATATAAACAACAATAACAACAACTGTTTCATAGATTGTGATAAAAGAAAATAATACACAAGGCTCGATTATTTTCTAAACAGCGTTATCTTCTGTCGGTCAGATACTCATCCCCTGCGCTGGATTTGCATCAGCAAGTCTTGGGCAATTTCTACTAAAATGGCCCATCTCGCCACAGTTGTAGCAAGATCCCAGTGGGAAACGAGCTTGAGCAGGATTGTTGTTAATCTGATTTGGTGCTGCTGCTGTTGGGCAAACCCTCGCTGTATGACCTATAAGTCCGCAAACTTGGCATGTGCGGCACTTCACACCAGCATGATGATGTAGGCCACATTGGTTGCACAAGGGTGCAGTTCCTTTGTAGGGTTTCTTGGCAGGGGGTTGAGCTGGTTGGTTGGGGACGGCTTGATCATTGTGAGCGACCACGGCGAAGTTCTGAGAAGCCTTTCGCTTCTTTGACTTCTTAGAGGATCCAGTCTGTTCATCCATGATCTTTGATTCCTCGATTGGTTTCGATTCCTCGACCAGTTTCTTGTCACCCTTTCGGAAAAGCTTACGTTTCCTGATCTGCGATTCAGTCAAGGTTGCAGATAACTCAATGGCCTGCCTAACAGTAGTAGGGTTGCTACCAGTCAAAATGTCTTGTATTGAGTCGGGAAGGCCATCAATGTACTTTTCGATCGCCTTATCCAAAGGCGTGACCATGTTTGGGCATAACAGACTTAACTCCTCATAACGGTCCGTGTAGGCTCGATGCTCACCGCTGTCTTGCTTAAGATCATCAAATTCCCTTTCCAAAGCCCTGATCTCGTGACGAGGACAAAACTCCTTCATCATGAGAGCCCTAAGTTCGGCCCATGTCTGTGCTAGAGCAACTTCTGCACCACGATCTCTCATAACCCCATTCCACCACGTAAGGGCTCTCTTCTGGAACACACTCGAAGCAAACTCGACCTTGCGATTGTCAGGACACTGCACATGGCGGAAAGTATTCTCAATGCTCTCGAACCATTGAAGAAGCCCAGTCGCTCCCTCAGAACCACTAAACTTGAGTGGTTTCGCCGAGTTAAAACTCTTGAAATTGCATGGACCATTGTTGTTGTTGTTGGCTTGATTCCATTGAGCAAAGAGGTTTGGGAATTGAGCAGCCATTTGCTGCGCAATAATTTCTGCCAGTTCGGCTGTCGCTATCTGGTTTTCGCGTCGAGGAGGCATTCTAAAAGAGGAAACATGAAAGGAAACGAGTGAGAGAATTAGACGAAAAGAATGAGATGAAACAAATCTGATGAAAGCAAGGATAGTGGTCATTTGTTTGTTACTACAAAGCAACAAACGGCCTTGGTGATTAGTCAAAGCGAATAGGCCAAAAAAAAAAAATAATGTATCGCGAAGACATGCTCGCCTATAAGTGAACACTCATCCCAAGAATTCCCAGGTAAGCACAACTGGTCTCGCGTCTGATGAGATGTATACGAAGTGCTTGCCTAGACAGAAAACCCAGAATACAGGCATTCACCCTTCCAGTTTGCACGTGTTCACATTATTTAAAACCCAAAACCTTGACGAGATTTTTGAAAACTCAAAGGGGTTCAAAATCTTATAACAGAGGGTTCAAAACCATGTAATAAATCATCCTAGAACAGATGATTAGTTTTCAAAGCGGTTTTGAGATTTATGTTCTTGTTGTGGTCGTCGCCTAAGGATAGGTGACGGTATTGTTTTATGACTAAACGCAAGTAAACTCGCGTTAGGGTCCTAAGAAGGTTATAGACTAGGTCAAAGCATTACTAATTACTAATAACCTAATTCCCTATAACCATTGGCTCTGATACCATCTTTTCTGTCACACCCCGACCACGTAGAACATACGAAACGTGGCGGAAACATCGGGGAGTGTTGTAACAGAATTTAATGTTTCAAATCCATGGCAATTGAAGTTTCGTTTTATTAATTAAAAGTGATACAATGTCTAATCAAACAAGGAAATATAACATAATTAACTAGTCTTGCATCTTTTATTGTCACTAAAGCCCAAGTCTGCCTATATGTATCTTGATCATCTTATGCAACAGTTCCTCAAAAAACACATGTGAAAATAGGTACGTCAGCAAAAAATGCCTGTGAGATACATAGGTTTTGTGGAAATAGGTTCCATGACTTATGTTTGAGAAAATGTTTAGTCATGAACCTTGTAATTTGCTTTGTTTTGTAAATCATTTGAAAAACAATGAGTTCAGATGATATGTATAAATAAATAAATAATGTATGGTTAAATAAATGACCATGTAAGATGAGTTTGTATAAGATAAGTTGTTTGTAAAACAATGTCTTGTGAAAAGTATGTTATTTGTATAAAACGTTCTATGTCTCAAACTGAAATGATTCAAATAACGCTACAATATGTAATACCATACAAACACTTATATATAGGAAGTACCAGCGGCGTATCCACCATGCTTGTATCATATTACACACGCATCGTTACTTAATCACTTAATCAAACCAAACAAATGTCAAAATGTCTATGTCAAATATCCATGTCAAATGTCTATGTCAAAATATCATGTATGACAAGTGAAATGTCTCAACTAAACCATATACACAAGAACAAAGTATTGAAGTAAAACTTGGTTTAAATCAAAGTTATGTTTTGTGGGAAATGCATGATCAAATGTCAATCATGTTAAAATGTCTATGCCGAAATGTCTATGTCAAATACGGTTCACACGGTTCACAGATACAAACGGTTCACAGGTACAATGGTTCACAGATACAAACGGTTCACAGGTACAACGGTTCACAGATACAACGGTTCATAGATACAATGGTTCAAAATGTAGTATAATGTGTTCACATGCTGGATGAGCATATGCAACAGAAAAGCAATGTAAAACAATGTACTAAGTACGCACACAATGGGCATACATAGCATAAAATGTAATGAAATCATGTACTATAATGTACTAATGAACATAGCAAGTATATGATGTCAAAACAGGAAAGCATGAAAGTAACAAGTAGGCACATGTGTTCCACCCCAAAACAGTTTGGAAAACAGTAAAAGAGGGGTCTATGTACTCACCTGAGATTGCTCAGTAGTCCTTGAGTAACAACCAAACAATACTAGAGATCGCGGATATCAAACGGCACCTAGTATAGGTAACTACATTAATAAACCGGACCTAAATCGGAAGATCGGGTAGCATTAGGGTTTGTAAACCAAACGAGTGTAGAGACTCGTGTCTTTTGGTTTTAACAAAGCCTACATACTAAATGAAACTTAACCTGAGTGTCTACGACCCATTACGACCCGTTTAGGTAGCTTATGCTACTTTAACGCGTCGTTCGCGTGAAACGCGTTCGGACTGCCTAACTAGTCCTATGACAAGTAATATATGCCTTAACATGTTACATAATCAGTTATGTGACAAAGGTTTAGGTTACATATGCTTAATTACCAATTATACATGAAAAGGGTATTCTGGTAATTTACCTAAGGCATATAAACTACCTATCATACAACTACTTAAACGATGTGACCATAGGGTATAACCTCGGAAGGTTATTCCCTACCTACTATGGTCACCTAATGTATTTGGTCGGATCCTAATGATCGACCAAAACTGGGTCGGGTTCGAAGGTATAGGCGATTTATCAGATCGCCTACCCTACGACCCTAGACAACGTGGTAGTCAGTGGGCATAGTCCCAAGGGACTATGACCAACGTGATTACACTCACGTTGCGAAGTTCAAACGAACTTCGCATTGACCATTACTGGTCAACGCTGAAAGTCAAACAAAGTTTGACTTTCTGACTCGAAAAGCAGTAAAATAAGGAAAAGAACGAAAGAATACTTACCCAGGGTCCCCGAATGCTAACCCAGATCAAAATAGCTCAGGTATGAAACGAAGGTTCCAACTTAGAGTCTTTTCAATCAGATTTGTGGGTTTTTAAGCCAAAGGGGGGTGGGTATTTATAGATAAAGTAGAGCCGCTAGGATCGTTTCTTGAATATCGTGCCACGATCCGAGCCGTACACTTGTCACAAAGGTTATGGAGCCACATATGCTCCTAATCTTAGTGATTAAGCAAGTTGCAAACATGTGGTTGTGGTTAATCAGCTGAAATCTGATTGCAAATACACTTAATCTGGTCAGGTTAGGCAGTCGCGTAGCGCTAGTGCAAAGGCACTATGCAGTCGCGCTACGCTAGCACCTCCCTGTTTCAGAAATGTTTCAAAAGTGGCAGAAATGGTCCCTGCACGTGTTTAAGGCCTTTTTCGATGCGTTTGAACCCCGTTAACCTCATTTCAAGGCTCTAAAATGAAGTTAAAGTATAGGGAACTCAAAACATGCTCAAAAATATGTCGGATGTCGGTTCGTTTGGTCGTACGATCGCGATGTTCGCTTAATTACGACGGAATGCGCATAAGCGCGAAAAACGATCCAAATGACGCGACGAATGGATTTTTCTTATGGCGAACACTAAAATATAATATAGTCATGCTTACATAAATTTTTGGATGTCCGGATGTATTCAGAACGTAAGTTATGCGCGAAAATGCAAACTTGTGCACTTTTTGACACTTTTAGTCCCTGAATGACCCAAAAGTTTATTTTAGCACACCGAACCCGTCAAAGCCTATTTCTAAGCTATGTAAAGGATATATATGGTATGTTTAACTTATGGTCATGTTCCGGAATGTCTGTTACAGTTCAAATTGGCATACTTTCGCAGTTTGTCAACTTTAGTCCCTGTAAGCGAATTAACTTGTTTTTGTCATACCAAAGCCTTCAAAACTTATTTCTAAGTTATGTAAAGGTTATTTAAGGTATGTTAAGCCTATTTCACTATTCCGGAGTGTTCGTTGCATTAAACTGGTTATATTTACGCATTAGTGCGCGTATAACCTTCCAGAAAGCGATTTAGAGCTTGAAATCGAACAAGAATTGATATGTGTAAACGATACACATATTTTTACAAATCCCAAGTATGAAATACAATATTTCACTGGTTGGGCATTTGTTTGATGGTTGAAATGACACAGGTGTTACAGTGGAGAATGGTACGATAACAGGGTGTGTTACAACTGTGGTTTTCAAGGACACATTGCTGTTAACTGCCAGAGACAGATTTTTGAGACAAGAAGATGTTATGAATGCCAAATCAAAGGTCACATTGCCAGAGATTGCCCAATGAGATCAAAGAGAAGATCGAGGGCTGAATCTCATGGAACGGTAAAGAAATCAGTCAAAAGTGATGAAAAGCCCAAAGAACCGAAAGTGAAAGAACAGAAAGTGAAACTTTCACAAGGGCAGAAAGACAGACTGAGGAAGAAAAGAAAGAAAGCAAGAGAGTATCTTGAAAGGATTTTGTCCTCGGGTACAACAGTTAATTCAGATAAAAGTTCTGATGAATCACTTTGCTCAACAAAAAATCAGTCAAGTAAAATGAATCCATCAGATACAAATCTGAGGACAAAAGGTAGGGTAAAGGTAAAGTTTGTTGATCAAACAGTTCCAATAAAGGTCGGCGATGAATCTGTTGTGTTGAAAACAAAGGAGCCACCTTTTGGAAAAGAATTTGTTTCTTCAGACGCAAAGGGGTCACATTTTGGCGATGAATCTGACTTGTCAAAGTCAGATGAGCCACGTTCTGGCAATGAATCTGATCCGTCAAAATCAGAGGAGCCATATGTTGATCAAAAAGGAGAAAATTCAGTTCCATCAATGGATGATATCAACTTTCCACCATTGCGGACTGAAAATTTTAAACAAAATGTTGAGAAAGTCTTTAACCCCAAAGTAAAACATATTTTTGGAAAAATGGTTGACGAGAAAGTCAAAGGGGTTAAAGATTTTTATGAAGCAAAAAGGTATGTTCAAAACACCCAAGGACCGTCAGGCTTGGGTGAATCTCTTTAACTGAAAAACCTGACTTGCCGGAGCTCCCAAGTTGGTAATCGTGGAGCAGGAATCGGCATATTTCTTGAGAAATTCACTCTGGTGATATTTCGACTTACAATTGGTTAATCAAGGACATTAATTTGTACTTGATTTAACTATCTTACAAGTGGTATGATTGTTGGAATTTGTTTTTGTGATAAATCTACAAGTGGTTGAAAACAGTGTGATGAATTAAACCCCATGTTTGTGAAACGACAAACAAAACTAATTTTCCGGAAAAACCATTTTGATTAAAATAAACTTAAGTGTTTTGAAATCATAATGGGAAAATAGTTTGTTGTCAGGGGGAGTTCTGATTGTTTAAGCCAAGTGAATGGCGAATTGAAGCGATTCGATATCATGTTGTCATGTTTCTTGTAAAGTTTTTTTCAAATTTTCTCAGAAAATCAAAATTGAAACATATTTTGATTTTAGGGGGAGAAAAATTTTAAAAAAATTAGAAAATTTGAAAAATGCCAAAAACATCGAAAAATCAAAAATGAGTTTTGTTGTGAAAAAGAGGAAATGATAGTAAATCAGTTGGACTATCATAGCATGCTAAAGAAATGAAATGTTAAATGTGATAAACGGTCTCACTAAAGATGTGACGATAGGCTCAGCTAGACTAGTAGATTTGCGATAACGATACAAACTTAAATGAAAAAGCCTAGTTCTAGTGGGAAACATGGTCGAAAGCATAGTACTTAGTTTTGTCCTTCTTGACTGTGTGCCTACTCAGTAATCGCTGATTGTCGAAAGACATAAAACTGGTTAAGTTTGTGAACTTTCACAACTTTGCTAAAAAGTCGCTGTGATTGTGCATTTTATTTTGCAAAGATTTAAACTTGTCTTATTTCTTTATTTTGTTTAAGCATTGGACATCCTCTGCGTATACGTGAGTATCGACCTGGATGTTATTGCCTAAACGTTCTGCTTTATTTTCTTGGTGTTTCGTTTAAGCTTTGGACTTCCTCTGCGTATACGGAAGTATCGACCTGGTGGTTAAAGCCTAAACAACTTCAACTTGTTTTATTTTTCTTATTTTGTTTAAACATTGGACTTTCTCTGCGTATACGGAAGTATCGACCTGATTGTTAATGTTTAAACATTCCGCTTTGTTTTCGCACAAATCACAGTTGATAAAAGTTTAAAGGCATTACTTGAGTTAGTGTATTGCATGATGAGGGGATATGCTGAGATCGTGGGGTCCATAAGAACTTAGTGCAATATTAATATACCTTAACGTATCGGTAAGTATGTCGAAAGTTTTTAGATTGAGTTTAAGTGGACAACAATATCGTCAAGCTATGTGAATCGTTTAAAACTGAAAATGTTTAAAGCTTAACGGTGCTAGTGATTGGTCACATAAACTAATATGATCCTCTTACGCAAACTCACAAAAATATGTATGTATATAGTTTATTTCCTAAAATCCAAAAAGAGTTTAGTGTGTTTTAGCATAAAATTTTGAAAATCCAAAAAGATTTTCGACAAATGATGTTGGAGAGCTGATATTCAAAATTCTAAGTGCTAAACAGGAAGAACAGCAGTTTGGGAGAGTTTATTTGAGATGAGAAATGATTTTGAAATGTTTAAATGGTTCATTAATTTGAATCAAAATTTTTTGAGTGTTACGCATTCAAGAGGTTAAGTAGAGCTTATTCATGATAAAATTGTTTATCTTACAAAGTGGTAGAGAGTGTGCAGGTTAAAGCCAGGTTTCTGATCCTGTTGCTACGGAAAGCCAGGAGACGTTTCAGATCCTGTAAAAGTGCTATGACAGATTGCGATCCCGGAACAACTTAAGGGGGAGTCTGTTAGAAAATGGGAGTTTGAAGAGTGAAAAAACCAGACTCAGTTTCTGGAGAAAAGCTGATAATGGTGTTTGAAGAGAAAGAGAGAGTTTGAAGGATGCTTCAGAGTCAAACATTTTGGAAAGCGTGAAGACTGATTAAGACTGAAGTTTTGACGTAATAAAGTCTAGTACTGAAGACTCCGTCAACATCCAAGGGGGAGACTGTTAGTGCATATGTCTGTTGACTTCGTCTTGTATCGAGTCGTGTAATAGAATAGATGAAACAAGTCACACAGTTCGAGTTTAACAGGATACAGAGGTGAACAAGCCAGTTCAAACGAAGTGGATGTTCAAACGAAGTGGAAGTTCAAACGAAGTGGATGTTCAAATGAATTGGACCAGTTCGTATGAACTGGAGATGCTTGTTCAAACGAACTGGATTTAGTATAAATAGTGGACTTGTTATTTTCATTTGTAACTTTGGGAAATCTAGAGCTAAGGTGCTGCCAAAGTGTTTCTTGTCTTCTAAACATTCAAAAATCAATACAAGAGACTTGTAAAGTGTATAACAAGCTGAACGAATATCAAATCTTTGTATTCCGCCTCTGATTTGATCCGAGAATTCTTTTGAACGACTCGTTTGGTCGTGTAAACGATCCTACACATTTGGTTCTCATCCTTGTGACCACGAAACCTAGGAACCCTTGTGACCATGAAACCTAGGAGTTTCGCCACAACCCTCACTCGACGAAACCTAGGGGGTTTCGTCATACACTTTGCGACGAAACTTGGATGTTTCGCCATATGGACTTTCGCCATGTGGGCTTGAGGCCCAGGTGAGGCCCAGTCGCGAGTCAGTTATATTAGTCTCATAACCTCACGAAAAATCATAACTGGCGAAACCCTAGACTTCCTTTTCTCTCCCTACACGCGACAGCAACCATCATCTTACTCGAATTCTTGCTAGTCTCATCTTACAACCGGTTAGTATGTGATTAGATTACCTGTCGCAACCCCCGATCCCTTATCTGTCCCGGGAACGGGCGGACGCGAGCTCAGAGTTTCGGTGGTATCAGTTATTTAATCTTGCAGCGGAAATTACATCAGGACCGTAGTTAGGAAATGTTTATCAGAGTAAAACCACCATATTTGATCTCATGGGAAAAACGCAAGTTTCTTATTACAATACATTTATAGGGACAAACCCTATTTTATTTAATTTAAAACATTGTTTCTTAGATAACTTTTATAGCCACTTATTTTCCAAGCCGTCAGTGCTCTTGAGCTGGCTTTTTCCCAGTTGGCTTTCACATTGTGTTACCTGAAACATGTTTTAAAAATATTTTGTCAGCGGAAAATACTGGTGAGTGAATCCCAGTTTAATCAAGAAATATTTTACTAATTAACACAGTATTGAGAGCGATCACATTGTTTATTTCTACACAATTACTCATTCAGTACTTGCCACTCGACCGGATCTATGGCTATGGTCAAATTACCCATTGGCTAACTCGTTGTACAATGGTAATGTACTGTCGTTCCCGACTTACTACTCGCAAGTAGTAATAAATTTTGTATACAAAACCCCATAATACCGGCAGTAATTGAAGAACTACAAAGACTCAATCACCGCTTAATCACATTGTAAAACAATTAAGGTTTTGTAAAATATTCCAAAAACATTAACAAAAAGAGGATAAACTCACTTTGCTATCTTAGACTTCTTGTAAGGGTTTCCTGGATATAATCTATAATTTATACAAATGTACATTAGTTAGTATCACAACCCTTTGAAAATATTAATGATACCCTCCCCGAGACGGTATTCCAACAACTACGTCGGGCAGAACAACGACAGTTGTTACAGAACCCTAAATCAATCGGGCAGCGTAACTATTATGAAACTGGGGTTATAATACTTACAACGGAGCAGAACCTCGCTAATTAGGGGTATAATACCCAACTATTATGCTGTAACACCTGTGCCTCCACGGCCATCAAACAAATACCAAACCAATGAAATATTATATTTCATACTTGGGATTTGTAAAAATATGTGTATCATTTACACATATCAACTCTTGTTCGATTTCAACCTCTAAATCGCTTTCTGGAAGGTTATACGCGCACTAATGCGTAAATATAACCAGTTTAATCCAACAAACACTCCGGAATAGTGAAATAGGCTTAAAATACCTTAAATAACCTTTACATAACTTAGATATAAGTTTTGGAAGGTTTGGTATGCCGAAATCAAAGTAAATTCGCTTACAGGGACTAAACTTGACAAACTGCGAAAGTATGCCAATTTGAACTGTAACAGACATTCCGGAACATGACCATAAGTTAAACATACCATAAATATCCTTCACATAGCTTAGAAATAGGCTTTGAGGTGTTCGGTATGCTAAAATAAACTTTTGTGTCATTCAGGGACTAAAAGTGTCAAAAAGTGCACAAGTTTGCATTTTCGCGCATAACTTACGTTCTGAATACATCTGGACATCCAAAAATTTATGTAAGCATGACTACATTATATTTTAGTGTTCGCCTTAAGAAAAATCCATTCGTCGCGTCATTTGGATCGTTTTTCGCGCTTATGCGCATTCCGTCGTAATTAAGCGAACATCGCGTTCGTACGGCTAAACGAACCGACATCCGAGATATTTTTGAACACATTTTAAGTTCCCTATACTTTAACTTCATTTTAGATCTTTGAAATGGGGTTAACGGGCCTTAAACGTGTCAAAAATGGGCTAAATGCATGACAGGGACCAAAAGTGTAATTCTGCCAAACTTTGGCCTAGCGGTGCGCTACACTTTTAGTGTAGCGGTGCGCTAGCCATGCACAGACCAGATGCAGAGTACATAACAGCCTGTTTTCAGCAGATTTAACCACAACCACATGTTCTCAAATGCTTAGTCACTAAGATAAGGAGCATATGTAACCACCATAAGGTTCTGACACATGTACGGATTGGATCATGGCACGTTTTCCATGAAACGATCTTAACGGTTACCCGAAAACTATATATACCCATCCACCCCCATTGCATTTCTTACAAGAATTCTGATTTTGAGAGCTCTAAGTTGAAACCATTGTTTCATACCTGAGTTCTTGGATCGGGATTAGCATTCGGGGACCCTTCGTAAGTATTCTTTCGTTCTTTTCCTTATTTTTACTGCTTTTCGAGTCAGAAAGTCAAACTTTGTTTGACTTTCAGCGTTGACCAGTAATGGTCAATGCGAAGTTCGTTTGAACTTCGCAACGTGAGTGTAATCACGTTGGTCATAGTCCCTTGGGACTATGCCCACTGATTACCACGTTGTCTAGGGTCGTAGGGTAGGCGATCTAATAAATCGCCTATACCTTCGAACCCGACCCAGTTTGGTCGATCATTAGGATCCGACCAAATACATTAGGTGACCATAGTAGGTAGGGAATAACCTTCCGAGGTTATACCCTATGGTCACATCGTTTAAGTAGTTGTATGATAGGTAGTTTATATGCCTTAGGTAAATTACCAGAATACCCTTTTCATGTATAATTGGTAATTAAGCATATGTAACCTAAACCTTTGTCACATAACTGATTATGTAACACGTTTAGGCATATAACACTTGTCATAGGACTAGTTAGGCGATCCGAACGCGTTTCACGCGAACGACGCGTTAAAGTAGCATAAGCTACCTAAACGGGTCGTAATGGGTCGTAAGCAGTTAGGTTAAGTTTCATTTAGTATGTAGGCTTTGTTAAACCATATCACACGAGTCTCCACACTCGTTTGGTTTACAAACCCTAATGCTACCCAGTCTTCCGATTTAGGTCCGGTTATTTAACATAGTTACCTATATTAGGTGCCGTTTGATTCCGAGATCTCTAGCACTGTTTGGTGGTTATCTTTAGACAACTGAGCAATCTCAAGTGAGTACATAGACCCCTCTTTTACTGTTTTCCAAACTGTTTTGGGGTGGAACACATGTGCCTACTTGTTACTTTGATGCTTTTCTGTTTTCACATCATATACTGCTATGTTCGTTAGTACATTATAGTACATGTTTTACATTTACATTTTATGCTATTTATGTCCATTGCGTGCATACTTAGTACATTGTTTTCATCACATGCTTACATTTTGGTATGACATTTGGTTTGTTTACATGGGACAATACATTCATTAACACCGATCATGCCGTTCGTTAGTAGGTAGTGGTACCATAGGAATTGACAACTCCCGTTCCGGACGTCCCAGGGAAAGGGGATGAAAGGAATGACCGAATTCGTTGTTATAAAGACAGATAGACCTTTAATTTGTTTAAAGGGTTTATCACCTCAGTCGCCAGGCTTGGATGTATGCATATTCACAATACCGCATAAATGTTCATATTAAATATTTGCATGCATTTACACAAAACATAGCTTTGATTTAAACCAAGTTTTACTTCAATACTTTGTTTTTGTGCATATGGTTTAGTTGAGACCTTTCACTTGCCATACAAGACATTTTGACATAGACATTTGACATGGATATTTGACATAGACATTTGACATGGATATTTGACATAGACATTTGACATGGATATTTGACATAGACATTTGACATGGATATTTGACATAGACATTTTGACATGATTTACATCTTGACATGAACATTTTACATTGTTTGGTTTGGTTTGATTAAGTGATTAAGTAACGATGCGTGTGTAATATGATACAAGCATGGTGGATACGCCGCTGGTACTTCCTATATATAAGTGTTTGTATGGTATTACATGTCGTAACGTTATTTGAATCATTTCAGTTTGAGACATAGAACATTTCATACAAATAACATACTTTTCACAAGACATTGATTTATAAACAATTTATCTTATGCAAACATATTTTACTTGGTTATTCATTTAACCTTACATTTATTTATACTTATCATCTGATCTTATCGTTTTTCAAATGATTTAAAAGACAAAGCAAATAATAAGGTTCATGACTAAACATTTTCTCAAACATAAGTCATGAATCTTATTTTCACAAAACCTATGTATCTCACAGGCATTTTTATGCTGACGTACCTATTTTCACATGTGTTTTTCAGGAGCTGTTGCATAAGATGATCAAGATACACATAGGCAGACTTGGGCTTTAGTAACAATAAAAGATGCAAGACTAGTTAATTATGTTGTATTTCTTTGTTTGATTAAGACATTGTAACACTTTTAATCAATAAAACGAAACTTAAATTTCCATGGTTGTGAAACAATTAATTCTGTTACAACACTCCCCGATGTTTCCGCCACGTTTTGTATGTTCTACGTGGTCGGGGTGTGACAGAAAAGATGGTATCAGAGCCAATGGTTATAGGGAATTAGGTTATTAGTAATTAGTAATGCTTTGACCTAGTCTATAACCTTCTTAGGACCATAACGCGAGTTTACTTGCGTTTAGTCATAAAACAATACTGTCGCCTATCCTTAGGCGACAACCGCAACAAAAACATAAATTTCAAAACCGCTTTGAAAACTAATCATCTGTTCTAGGATGATTGATTACTAGGCTTTGAACCCTCTATTGTAAGGTTTTGAACTCTCTATTATATGGTTTTGAACCCCTTTGAGTTTTCAAAACTTCGTCAAGGTTTTGGGTTTTAAATAATGTGAACACGTGCAAACTGGAAGGGTGAATGCCTGTATTCTGGGTTTTCTGTCTAGGCAAGCACTTCGTATACATCTCATCAGACGCGAGACCAGTTGTGCTTACCTGGGAATTCTTGGGATGAGTGTTCACTTATAGGCGAGCATGTCTTCGCGATACATTATTTTTGACCTATTTACTTTGATTTGTCACCATCTCATTTGTTTGCCTTAGGTAACAAACAAATGATCACAATTTTCATTCGTTACCATTCTGTATTGATTATCCAATAACCTTTCACTCGTTTCTTCCTCTGTCTTTCATTTTCTTCTAGAATGTCTATTCCTCTTGGCACTGGTCAAACGCCCGAGCGAACAGCCAAATTTGTCCAGCAAATTGGCGAAGTGATTCAGAGGACTGTGGATTTAGGTATTGCCATGGCTCGTCTTAACAATGAAGCCTCTCGTCTCGACAATGAAGCCACTCAAGAGACACCAAAGGAAGCAGTAGTCAGGCTTGCAACAACATCAAGGAAGCGTAAGGCTTCAAGGAAACCCGCAGCGGTTACACCTAATCAAGCTGGACCTAGCCAAGTGGCAAGGCCACCAGCTAGGAAGCCGTACTTAGGAACTGCTCCTAGGTGAAAGCGATGCAACCGTCATCATTCAAACCTCATACCCTGCTCCAAATGTACCTACTGTGGACGGAGGGGACATTTGGTCAACACATGCCGCTTTGCTATCCAGAACAAAGCTGTTGCAAATCTTGCTGCTACCCAACTCCAAGTCAACCCTACTCAAGCTCATTTCCCGCGTGGTACTTGCTACAACTGTGGCGATACGAGCCATTTCAGGAACAACTGCCCGAAGATAGTCAGTGCAAATCCAACCCTCGGATGAGCATTTGGCTGAACAAAGGATGTTGCTGTCTTATGCCTTTGTTTCTTTTGTTTTCGTGTATTGTGAAACAATATGTCTTGTTCATAAATAAAAGTTGTTGTTCACAATTCTGATATACAAGTATCATTACATGTGTTTATGGCTTTTCCCTATAATACCTGCACTAAGGAACTATGTTCCTTACAAACTACTCTTGTGATTCCTCTCTTTCAAGTGATCGCTCATAATTTCCTCGAAAATTTTAAGTACTCGTTTCATTCTAAGATGCGAAGTACAGAAAATAAAGTGACATTATGAGTAATCATGCTTCTGTACATCTTTACCTTTAAATCCTTGGTTGGATAACTAAGGATATTTTTTCAAATCTCATACCCATTACGTTTTGATTTTTCAACATACACAGTACCAGTATTTCAAAACAATCTTCATGATCTCAAAACATTTCATATAGTTTGAAAACAATTTTTCTAGATGCATTGTCTATGTTATTTCAAAAACATTGGCCATGTTATCAAAACCAACCTTTCTAATTTCAAAATATTTCATATAGTCTGAAGACAATATTAACACAATACATTTTCTTATCAAGTGCATGATTTCGAAAAGCATCATTCATGTCTTTCAAAAACCTTATACATAATTTCAAAATTCATCTCGCATGATTTTAAAACATTTTTATAAATATACCTATATAATACACCTACTTTATGATTTCCAAAAAGTATTATATATAAGGTTTCAAAAACGTTAAACACATTTTTCTTAAAGGAACCCCATGCATAGTTTTCAAAAATATTTTTCCTCATACATTGACTTAACCTTCAAATTCCGCTTCATATGTCGCCTTGACATATCAGGCATCTCAACTTCATAAGCATTTTACTTCATGTTTTGACTTAAGCACATCCCGTGCAAGATTTCAAAACATCTTCAACTTCTAAAATCCATATGGGATTTTTTTTTTTATCTCCACAATTAGACCCTTATGGATAATCATCATTCAAATCAGAGTCCTTAATTGGATTCCTTATGTACCTTAATTCGAACACTTCGGTTCCTAATAATCAAAATCGAATTTTCTTTTTGAATCTTTCTATCTTTATAGTTGGATTCTTGATAAACGTTTAAAGTACCAAATGAAATCCACGGAATGGATTCCTAGTGTGCTTTAAATGCATGTACGCAATTTACAAGACAAATTAACAAACAATTTTGTGGTTATGTGACTATGTGTTTACTCATCTTATGTTTTCTTTTATGCATTTTTGGTGTTTTTACTACTCTGGATATTCTGTATCCAAATCCTTGCAGGATCTTTCATATCTTCATATGAGGGATTCGTAGCAGGATATTCAAAAGGTACTACCTTTAATCCTTAAGTGGGCTTCTATGAAATAGTTAAGACCCTTGGATTATATAGTACCACTCCATGATTCATAAGAGACCCTTTAGTGGTCTAGTCAAAAAGATTGATTCACAACTTGGTAAAAAAAAAAATGACATCTAGTGATGTAGCTGAACAGACTCCTTGATAGTCTATTTAAATCATTTATTGATTTAGTCTAAAGGACTCTATGGCGGTCTAAGTCACGCTCATCACAGGATTTTTCATTTGGTTTTACCCTACACATTATAAAATAGACTGTGTGAATTGTGCAAGGAATTCTCTAATTATGTATGCGCACATAATTATGAAATTTAGTGCACAGAAATCCAGTAAGATTTATTATGTGAAAGAACCGATAGCGACAACAATAACAAAATGATAACGATGTAATGGAGGCATGGTGGACGCACCAATGACGCTTCATATACTTGTATATAAGTGTCCCTCTTACATTGAAAGCATAATGTTATTAAGGTTACTAGAAGTTCAGAACCTTAACCAATGTTGTTCGATCTTTTCAACTCCATGTTTTTAAGCTCTCACAAGTTTCCTCTAAATTTCGGGACGAAATTTCCTAAAGTAGGGGAGACTGTAACACCTGTGCCTCCACGGCCATCAAACAAATACCAAACCAATGAAATATTATATTTCATACTTGGGATTTGTAAAAATATGTGTATCATTTACACATATCAACTCTTGTTCGATTTCAAGCTCTAAATCGCTTTCTGGAAGGTTATACGCGCACTAATGCGTAAATATAACCAGTTTAATCCAACAAACACTCCGGAATAGTGAAATAGGCTTAACATACCTTAAATAACCTTTACATAACTTAGATATAAGTTTTGGAAGGTTTGGTATGCCGAAATCAAAGTAAATTCGCTTACAGGGACTAAACTTGACAAACTGCGAAAGTATGCCAATTTGAACTGTAACAGATATTCCGGAACATGACCATAAGTTAAACATACCATAAATATCCTTCACATAGCTTAGAAATAGGCTTTGAGGTGTTCGGTATGCTAAAATAAACTTTTGTGTCATTCAGGGACTAAAAGTGTCAAAAAGTGCACAAGTTTGCATTTTCGCGCATAACTTACGTTCTGAATACATCTGGACATCCAAAAATTTATGTAAGCATGACTACATTATATTTTAGTGTTCGCCTTAAGAAAAATCCATTCGTCGCGTCATTTGGATCGTTTTTCGCGCTTATGCGCATTCCGTCGTAATTAAGCGAACATCGCGTTCGTACGGCTAAACGAACCGACATCCGAGATATTTTTGAACACATTTTAAGTTCCCTATACTTTAACTTCATTTTAGATCTTTGAAATGGGGTTAACGGGCCTTAAACGTGTCAAAAATGGGCTAAATGCATGACAGGGACCAAAAGTGTAATTCTGCCAAACTTTGGCCTAGCGGTGCGCTACACTTTTAGTGTAGCGGTGCGCTAGCCATGCACAGACCAGATGCAGAGTACATAACAGCCTGTTTTCAGCAGATTTAACCACAACCACATGTTCTCAAATGCTTAGTCACTAAGATAAGGAGCATATGTAACCACCATAAGGTTCTGACACATGTACGGATTGGATCATGGCACGTTTTCCATGAAACGATCTTAACGGTTACCCGAAAACTATATATACCCATCCACCCCCATTGCATTTCTTACAAGAATTCTGATTTTGAGAGCTCTAAGTTGAAACCATTGTTTCATACCTGAGTTCTTGGATCGGGATTAGCATTCGGGGACCCTTCGTAAGTATTCTTTCGTTCTTTTCCTTATTTTTACTGCTTTTCGAGTCAGAAAGTCAAACTTTGTTTGACTTTCAGCGTTGACCAGTAATGGTCAATGCGAAGTTCGTTTGAACTTCGCAACGTGAGTGTAATCACGTTGGTCATAGTCCCTTGGGACTATGCCCACTGATTACCACGTTGTCTAGGGTCGTAGGGTAGGCGATCTAATAAATCGCCTATACCTTCGAACCCGACCCAGTTTGGTCGATCATTAGGATCCGACCAAATACATTAGGTGACCATAGTAGGTAGGGAATAACCTTCCGAGGTTATACCCTATGGTCACATCGTTTAAGTAGTTGTATGATAGGTAGTTTATATGCCTTAGGTAAATTACCAGAATACCCTTTTCATGTATAATTGGTAATTAAGCATATGTAACCTAAACCTTTGTCACATAACTGATTATGTAACACGTTTAGGCATATAACACTTGTCATAGGACTAGTTAGGCGATCCGAACGCGTTTCACGCGAACGACGCGTTAAAGTAGCATAAGCTACCTAAACGGGTCGTAATGGGTCGTAAGCAGTTAGGTTAAGTTTCATTTAGTATGTAGGCTTTGTTAAACCATATCACACGAGTCTCCACACTCGTTTGGTTTACAAACCCTAATGCTACCCAGTCTTCCGATTTAGGTCCGGTTATTTAACATAGTTACCTATATTAGGTGCCGTTTGATTCCGAGATCTCTAGCACTGTTTGGTGGTTATCTTTAGACAACTGAGCAATCTCAAGTGAGTACATAGACCCCTCTTTTACTGTTTTCCAAACTGTTTTGGGGTGGAACACATGTGCCTACTTGTTACTTTGATGCTTTCCTGTTTTCACATCATATACTGCTATGTTCGTTAGTACATTATAGTACATGTTTTACATTTACATTTTATGCTATTTATGTCCATTGCGTGCATACTTAGTACATTGTTTTCATCACATGCTTACATTTTGGTATGACATTTGGTTTGTTTACATGGGACAATACATTCATTAACACCGATCATGCCGTTCGTTAGTAGGTAGTGGTACCATAGGAATTGACAACTCCCGTTCCGGACGTCCCAGGGAAAGGGGATGAAAGGAATGACCGAATTCGTTGTTATAAAGACAGATAGACCTTTAATTTGTTTAAAGGGTTTATCACCTCAGTCGCCAGGCTTGGATGTATGCATATTCACAATACCGCATAAATGTTCATATTAAATATTTGCATGCATTTACACAAAACATAGCTTTGATTTAAACCAAGTTTTACTTCAATACTTTGTTTTTGTGCATATGGTTTAGTTGAGACCTTTCACTTGCCATACAAGACATTTTGACATAGACATTTGACATGGATATTTGACATAGACATTTGACATGGATATTTGACATAGACATTTGACATGGATATTTGACATAGACATTTGACATGGATATTTGACATAGACATTTTGACATGATTTACATCTTGACATGAACATTTTACATTGTTTGGTTTGGTTTGATTAAGTGATTAAGTAACGATGCGTGTGTAATATGATACAAGCATGGTGGATACGCCGCTGGTACTTCCTATATATAAGTGTTTGTATGGTATTACATGTCGTAACGTTATTTGAATCATTTCAGTTTGAGACATAGAACATTTCATACAAATAACATACTTTTCACAAGACATTGATTTATAAACAATTTATCTTATGCAAACATATTTTACTTGGTTATTCATTTAACCTTACATTTATTTATACTTATCATCTGATCTTATCGTTTTTCAAATGATTTAAAAGACAAAGCAAATAACAAGGTTCATGACTAAACATTTTCTCAAACATAAGTCATGAATCTTATTTTCACAAAACCTATGTATCTCACAGGCATTTTTATGCTGACGTACCTATTTTCACATGTGTTTTTCAGGAGCTGTTGCATAAGATGATCAAGATACACATAGGCAGACTTGGGCTTTAGTAACAATAAAAGATGCAAGACTAGTTAATTATGTTGTATTTCTTTGTTTGATTAAGACATTGTAACACTTTTAATCAATAAAACGAAACTTAAATTTCCATGGTTGTGAAACAATTAATTCTGTTACAACACTCCCCGATGTTTCCGCCACGTTTTGTATGTTCTACGTGGTCGGGGTGTGACATATGCTTATAACTTCAGAAATTCGAGATTGAGAATTGAGGATGAGCGACGGAAAATGAAAACTGATGCCTGCTATTTATATTGCTGAAATACGACTCTCACGCGGCCCGCGTGAAAGACAAGGGTCGCTTACACGGCCCGCGTCAACCCTGGTCAACAGGGTAGCTTGTCCCGGTCATCTACTAGGTTCGACACGATGACGACACGTGTCAGCTCAGGGTGTCTCCGCGTTGTTGATCTATCGCGGCCCGCGTTAACTTTCTAGAACTCTTACGCGGCCCGCTTGAACTAAAGGATTCAACGATATCAGGTTTAGACCCTGATACCGCCCGCGTGAAAGGTTGGGGTGGGTCTACGCGACCCGCCTCAATTCAATATTTCATGTTTTTCATTTATTTTATAACTCTAACATATTTCGGGCTCGGTTTTCACATACGGGGTATAATATAAGACATATTAAGACATTCTATAATATAATAGGGTGTCGGAAATATTATGAGGGTGTTGGTTTTACTGAGGGTTGTTACATTCTCCCCACCTTGTTTTAGAACTCGTCCTCGAGATCTACTGGAACAAATGCGGATATTTCCTTTGCATTTCTGACTCGAGTTCCCATGTGTACTCAGGTCCTCTTTTGGAGTCCCACTTCACTTTGACTAGAACTAGTCTCTTGCGTTTGAGATTCTTGACTTTCCTGTCTTCAATTTGTAGAGGCTTTTCTACAAACTTGAGTTGTTCATTTACCTCTATATCCTTAAGAGGCACTATCAATGATTCATCAGCTAAACACTTTTTGAGATTAGATACATGAAACACATCATGTATTCCTGCCATTTCCTCTGGCAGTTGTAGCTGATAGGCTACAGGTCCTATTCTTCTAATAATCTTAAAAGGTCCAATATACCTGGGACTTAGCTTTCCTCTTTTGATGAATCTTATTACTCCTTTCCAAGGAGAGACTTTCAATAATACTTTATCTCCTACTTGAAATTCCAATGGTTTGCGTCGGTTATTGGCATAACTCTTTTTTCGATCACGTGCTGCTTTCAGTCGTTCCTTGACTTGAATTATCTTGTCAGTTGTTTCTTGCACTATCTCAGGTCCAGATAGTTGCTTTTCCCCAATTTCTGCCCAACAGACTGGGGTTCGACACTTTCTTCCATAAAGTGCTTCGAATGGTGCAGCATTGATACTTGTGTGATAACTATTATTGTAAGAAAATTCTATTAAAGGTAAATGATCGTCCCAATTACCTCCGAAATCGATTACACAAGCTCTAAGCATGTCCTCCGTTGTTTGAATTGTCCTTTCGCTTTGTCCATCCGTTTGTGGATGATAAGTTGTGCTTAACTTTAACTTGGTTCCCATTGCTTTTTGGAAACTTGACCAAAAATGAGATGTAAAGCGGCTATCTCTATCAGAAACAATTGATAAAGGAATACCATGTAAAGAAACAATTTCATTTACATACAATTTAGATAATTGTTCCATACTAATTGTTTCTTTCATTGGTAGAAAATGAGCTGACTTGGTTAGCCTATCTACAATCACCCAGATTGTATCATTTCCTTTCCTAGTTTTGGGTAATTTAGTAACAAAATCCATTGTTATTAATTCCCATTTCCAAACTGGCATTTCTAATTGCTGTAACAAACCTGAGGGTTTCTGATGTTCAGCTTTAACTTGTGAACAAGTTAAACATTTAGAAACATAGGTTGCTATGTCCTTCTTCATTCCTATCCACCAGAATTTTTTCCTTAAATCCTGGTACATTTTATCACTTCCTGGATGCATCGTATATTTAGACTTATGGGCTTCTTCTAATATACGATTACGTAGGTTTCCTAATTTAGGTATCCACATTCTATTTTCATGGAATCTCCAAATTCCATCTATTCCTTGTTCCATTTCTTTTAGCATACCTTTTAGTTTTTCAGAATCATCCTTAATTACTGAATCTTGTGCTTCTCTTATTTGCTCATTTAAATCTACTTGCAGATTTAATTTAAGAGAACGTACCCTTTTTGGCTTTTCATGATACTTTCGACTTAAAGCATCTGCTACTACATTTGCTTTTCCTTCATGATACTGGATATCACAGTCATAGTCACTAAGAAATTCCATCCAGCGTCTTTGCCTTATATTCAACTCTTTTTGCTTGAAAACATACCTTAGACTCTTATGATCGGTGAATACAATAAACTTACTACCATAAAGGTAATGTCTCCAAATTTTAAGAGCAAAAATTATAGCTCCTAATTCCAAATCATGGGTTGAATAATTCTCTTCATGATTCTTAAGTTGTCTAGATGCGTAAGCTATAACCTTTTGTCGTTGCATCAATACACATCCATAACCAAGTTTAGAAGCATCACAATAGACTACGAAGTCTTCAGCTCCTTCTGGTAATGCTAATATGGGTGTATGAGTTAATCTTTGCTTAAGGATTCTAAAGGCTTCTTCTTGTTTTAATCCCCATTCAAACTTAACGGATTTACAGGTTAACTTAGTTAAAGGAATGGCTATTCTAGAGAAATCTTTAATAAACCTTCTATAATAACCAGCCAATCCTAAGAAACTTCTAACCTCGGTTGGTGATTCAGGGGTTTTCCATTTAGTAATTGCTTCAATCTTTGTGGGATCCACATGAATTCCTTTATGATTGACTAGGTGTCCAAGGAATTGTACCTGTTCTAACCAAAATTCGCACTTTGAAAATTTAGCATAAAGCTTTTCCTTTCGTAGTAAACTCAAAAGAGCGTGCAAGTGTCTTGCATGATCCTCTTTACTCTTAGAGTAAATTAGAATATCATCTATAAATACAATTATGAATTTATCCAAATATGGCTTACATATTCGGTTCATCATATCCATAAATGTAGCTGGGGCATTGGTTAAACCAAATGGCATGACAGTAAATTCATAATGGCCATACCTTGTTCTAAAAGCGGTTTTAGTAATGTCCTCTTCCTGTACCTTTAATTGATGATATCCTGACGTTAAATCGATTTTAGAGAAAAATCAAGCTCCTTGTAGTTGATCAAACAGATCATCGATTCTCGGTAATGGGTACCGATTCTTAATCGTGACTTTGTTTAATTCACGGTAGTCAATGCACATACGCATTGATCCGTCCTTCTTTTTAACAAACAATATCGGCGCTCCCCTTGGCGACGAACTTGGTTGTATAAATCCTTTCTCCAACAATTCATCTAATTGTTTCTTTAGTTCTTGCATTTCTGCAGGTGCCAAACGGTAAGAGGCTTTGGCAATTGGTGCTGTTCCTGGTAGCAAATGAATTCTGAATTCAACTTCTCTATCCGGAGGTTGCCCTGGCAATTCTTCTGGAAAGACATCTGAAAACTGAGATACTACTGGAATATATTTTAGTTCTTTTCCTTTAGTGTTAGTGATTATAGAAATCAAATACACTATG
This sequence comes from Helianthus tuberosus, assembly GCA_030545235.1. Lineage (NCBI taxonomy): Eukaryota > Viridiplantae > Streptophyta > Magnoliopsida > Asterales > Asteraceae > Helianthus > Helianthus tuberosus. Next base: position 41,723,758 of record CM060426.1, on the reverse strand, counting down.
GAACCTTTTCTTATATAACTTGCAGTTTTCATCATAGATATTAATTTTGTGAATCTAGAGGGCTTATCTCCTTTAATTGTGATCGTTTTACCTTTTGGTGAATTTACTTGAATTGACTTTTGATCACATAAAATACTGGCTTTATTGGCTATTAACCAATCCATTCCTAAAACAACATCGAATCCTGCCAGATTCATGGGATATAATAAATTTCTGATTTAAAATTTCTATACTTGCTCCTTGCAATATTTCAGGAATCCTAATAGTTTCTCCATTGGTTGTCTCTACTAGACATTCTTGTGGTAGTTTAGTTAATGACTGATTTAGAATTTTGAAAAACGAAGTATTGATAAAACTTTGGTTTGCACCAGAGTCAAATGATACCTTAGCAAAAATAACATTAACTAAAAACGTACCAGCTATGACATCCGGGATCATTTTGGCTTCTTCTGCAGTCAGAACAAATGCTCTAACATTTTTGGCATTCTTGTTGTCTGTGGCTGGAGCTAATTTCGGACAATTAGGCTTGATATGGCCTTGCTCTCCGCAGTTGTAACATATCCGGATGTTCGCTTTCTTCCTGCAATTTTCTTCCTTGTGTCCCAATATTTTGCAAAAGTTACAGTATATGGAGCATCTTCCTGAATGCTTTCTTTTGCAATGCTTACAGTAGGGTGCAGAGGTAGAACCTACATTTCTTCCACGGTTAGAATTTCCAGAACGAAATTCTTGAGTCAATTTCTGGGTTAGGTTCCTCCTTTGATCCTCTTCTCGGGTACGGACTAATTCATCAGTCAAGGTATTGGCTAGTTCTACTGCTTCTTCTATAGTTTGAGGCCTAGCTGCCTTGACTACATGTCTTATCTCACCAATTAATCCCCAAACATAACGGGAAATTAAAACTGGTTCTGGTGAAGCAAGGGTAGGCACTATTCTAGCATATTCAAAGAATATCTTAGTATATCCCTTACTATCCACACCAGTCATCCTAAGATTTAGGAATTTGTTTGCTATCTGTTCCTTCTCATTGGGTGGGCAGAATTTCCTTTCTACCTTGTTTTTAAATTCTTCCCATTCCATATTGTAGGTTTGATCACTTCCTCTTGTCTGGAGGATAGTGTTCCACCATTCTAGTGCTGCATTCTTAAACAGGTTAGAAGCAAACAATATCCTATCTTCTTCAGTACATTTGCTTATCCTTAAGACTGCCTCAGTCTTTTCTATCCAGCGTAAGGTTGCAATGGCCCCTTCGTTGCCCGAGAATTCCATTGGTTTACAAGACCAGAATTCTTTATAAGAACAACCATAAGGCATGGTTCTTCTTCTTTTGGGAATAGGCAATTGAAGTACAGGTCCATTGTTCACGCTGTTTTCTGGTTCAACTGGTCGCTTACTGCTATGCTTACTTTTATTATCAGCATCTTTAACAGTTTGAAGAATAAATGGCATTGCATCTATAATTCCCTGTGCTACTATGTGTTGGATAGCACTATTATCCACTTGGTTTCCATTGTTATTGATGCTTGGATTTTCATTAACCACGTTAATGTTACTCTGGTTATCATTATTCAGATTTCCTTGATTTTCTTCGTCGGCCATCTGAATTTTAAACAATTATCCCATATTAATATCACAAATAATATTTTAATATAGTTAATCACATGACACGCATTTTTGCCAAAAGCGTCGATCATTGCGACTATACTCTTTTCATATACTATGCGTCTATTACACACTAGTACTGAAATAAAGATTACGATACTAACAGAAAGAAAATTACACTAATAGTACTATGCATCCGTACACACATATTTTATTTTATTTTTATTATATTGCTAATACTATTACCATCTCTTCCATCCCATCACGGATATGGATTTATCCAAAAATCCATATTACGTTCATCGTATTTCCATACGAGACGTTCTCCCACCTGACGCATTCTCTCACTGCTTTCTAAAATTTCCTCCCCGAAAGTCCTAAGTTCTTGCACGTTTTCTGCACTCATTGAGGGTGCAGGTTCTTGGACTGGGTTTGGAATCTGGGGTGCGGTTTCCTGATATGGGGGTGACAGTTCCTGAAATTGGTAAGGATCCTCTAAAATCTCCCTAATATAGTTATCATGGTAATAGGGATCTAAAGGGTCCATACCTGGATAGGCTTCTATGTTCTGTATAGGTGGATATTCCTGGATAGGGTAACGTTGCACAAAGTCCCTATTGTCGTCCCACCAGGGGTCGTAATTTGGGTCTAGGGGGTTTGGTGCAGGTATCCTAGGAATTTCTTCTGGATTAAAGTCATGCATCTCCACTTGGTTTTCCTGGTTTTCTATCTCCATAGGTTGATCTGGGTTTTGTGGTTGTGGGGCTACTAATTGTTCCAGACTTGGGTCAGCAGCAGTTGTAGCTAGGATATGAAAATTAGCTAGGCTTCTATTAAGCATATCATGCGTATTGGCATCTGTTCTACGCTTAGCAGCTGCTAGAACTCTTTGCTGTTGCAATTTTCGCATTCTCTTCCTACGAGCAAAAGCTTCCTTACTGAACCATCCTCGTTTCTTATGAGGGAATGGCTCTTCTGACTGAACTCTAAAAGCAAACATTCTTTCTTCTTGATCAGCAATATACCCAGAGAGGGCAGGCTGTGAAGAGGTACCTTCACTCTTAGGTGAATCAGACAATTGACGATTCATGTCTGATGGTCCTTGATCACTCATTCTGTATACTATCAAATAGTCAAATAACACATAACCAATAAATACAGTTATGCACGTATTTTCATAATTTATTTCCTAACATAAAATTTAGAATTTAAGTGTCAGCAGAACACTTCTTTGGCTCAGACCAGTGGCTAGGCTCTGATACCACCTTCTGTCGCAACCCCCGATCCCTTATCTGTACGCGAGCTCAGAGTTTCGGTGGTATCAGTTATTTAATCTTGCAGCGGAAATTACATCAGGACCGTAGTTAGGAAATGTTTATCAGAGTAAAACCACCATATTTGATATTAATCAACTCATGGGAAAAACGCAAGTTTCTTATTACAATACATTTATAGGGACAAACCCTATTTTATTTAATTTAAAACATCGTTTCTTAGATAACTTTTATAGCCACTTATTTTCCAAGCCGCCAGTGCTCTTGAGCTGGCTTTTTCCCAGTTGGCTTTCACATTGTGTTACCTGAAACATGTTTTAAAAATATTTTGTCAGCGGAAAATACTGGTGAGTGAATCCCAGTTTAATCAAGAAACATTTTATTAATTAACACAGTATTGAGAGCGATCACATTGTTTATTTCTACACAATTACTCATTCAGTACTTGCCACTCGACCGGATCTATGGCTATGGTCAAATTACCCATTGGCTAACTCGTTGTCCAATGGTAATGTACTGTCGTTCCCGACTTACTACTCGCAAGTAGTAATAAATTTTGTATACAAAACCCCATAATACCGGCAGTAATTGAAGAACTACAAAGACTCAATCCCCGCTTAATCACATTGTAAAACAATTAAGGTTTTGTAAAATATTCCAAAAACATTAACAAAAAGAAGATAAACTCACTTTGCTATCTTAGACTTCTTGTAAGGGTTTCCTGGATATAATCTATAATTTATACAAATGTACATTGGTTAGTATCATAACCCTTTGAAAATATTAATGATACCCTCCCCTAGACGGTATTCCAACAACTACGTCGGGCAGAACCACGACAGTTGTTACGGAACCCTAAATCAATCGGGTAGCGTAACTATTATGAAACTGGGGTTATAATACTTACAACGGAGCAGAACCTCGCTAATTAGGGGTATAATACCCAACTATTATGCTTATAACTTCAGAAATTCGAGATTGAGAATTGAGAATGAGCGACGGAAAACGAAAACTGATGCCTGCTATTTATATTGCTGAAATACGACTCTCACGCGGCCCGCGTGAAAGACAAGGGTCGCTTACGCGGCCTGCGTCAACCCTGGTCAACAGGGTAGCTTGTCCCGGTCATCTACTAGGTTTGACACGATGACGACACGTGTCAGCTCAGGGTGTCTCCGTGTTGTTGATCTATCACGGCCCGCGTTAACTATCTAGAACTCTTACGCGGCCCGCTTGAACTAAAGGATTCAACGATATCAGGTTTAGACCCTGATACCGCCCGCATGAAAGGTTGGGGCGGGTCTACGCGGCCCGCCTCAATTCAATATTTCATGTTTTTCATTTATTTTATAACTCTAACATATTTCGGGCTCGGTTTTCACATACGGGGTATAATATAAGACATATTAAGACATTCTATAATATAATAGGGTGTCGGAAATATTATGAGGGTGTTGGTTTTACCGAGGGTTGTTACATTACCCGACTTAATCTGCTTGATTCCTTGTTGATGATTGTTATGGTGCTTTTGTGAATATATGATCTTGTTAGATACTGAATTATCATATTGTGTGGATTAGGGTTTTGAATGTTTCTTGAATCTTACATATTTTTATCGATTGTTCATGTTTGACGGATGCTCGCATAGGATCTTATCAGAATGTTTAGACTATAATCATACGATGATTCTTGATAGTAAGGAACCGGTAGATCTAAGTGATCCTCAATTTCAAATATGTTGTGATTATGTGAATTGTATAAAAGCCTGTAAACTGTTATGCATAGGGTGATGATGAATTGCTGTTACGCCTTGTGAGCATGGTAATACATAACTAGGATACATGATTATCGCTGAATCTGTTGTTAGATCTGTTGCATATTGATGAAAATAATAGCATACGGCTGAATGAAAGATAAGATAAATGTTTGGCTAGGGTTGTGACGAAACCATACGGCTGAATCAACAGGTTCTTCAGTAAGTGGAGTGTGTCGTCAATGTGAACTTCGTCGGCAGGAATGACAACTGTTTCTTGAGTTGGACTCTTTTTCAGATTAGATACAAGAAATGTATCATGAACGCCATTCAGTTCTGTGGGTAGATCCAACTTGTAAGCTACAAGACCAATCCTTTCCAGGATTTTGAATGGTCCAATGTATCGCGGGTTCAACTTCCCACGCTTCCCAAAGCGTGCTACACCCTTCCAGGGTGAAACCTTTAACAAAACCATATCTCCTACCTCAAACTCCAAAAGTTTCCTCCTTTGGTCCGCGTAACTCTTTTGTCGATCACGAGCCGCTTTGATGCGCTCTCGGATCTATATAATCTTGTCTGTTGTCTCTTGAACCAATTCAGGACCAACAAGCTGTCTATCACCCGCGTCTGCCCAGCATAACTGTGATCGACACTTGCGTCCATAGAGAGCTTCAAATGGTGCAGCTTGGATGCTCTCATGGTAGCTGTTGTTGTACGAGAATTCTACCAAGGGTAAGTGAGTGTCCCAACTACCACCCAAATCCATCACGCAAGCTCGTAACATATCTTCCAATGTTTGAATCGTTCCTTCACTCTGGCCATCAGTCTGCGGATGGAATGCAGTACTCAGATTCAACTAAGAACCAAAGGCTTCTTGGAAGGATTGCCAAATCCTTGACACGAACCTTCCGTCTCTATCAGAGATAATTGAAAGAGGCACTCCATGTCGTGCAACTATCTCTCTCAGGTATAGCTCAGTAAGCTTGCTAGTGTTGTCTTTTTCCTTTATGGGCAAAAAGTGTGTAGATTTCGTCAGACGGTCCACGATTACCCAAATCGTATCGTGACCTCTGGGTGTCCTTGGTAACTTCGTTATAAAGTCCATTGAAATCTGCTCCCATTTCCACATGGGTATTTCAGGTTGTTGCAGAAGACCTGAAGTCTTCTGATATTCGGCCTTAACTTTGGCACAAGTCAAACATTTTCCAACATATGTTGCAACATCGCCTTTCAATCTCGGCCACCAATAAAAATCCTTTAAATCTTGGTACATTTTATCCTATCCTGGATGGATCGAGTACCGTGACTTGTGGGATTCATAAAAAATAACGTCTCGTAGACCACCGAAGAGAGGAACCCAAATTCGTTTCATGAAGCACAACATTCCTTCATCATTGGGTACTAACTGTTTCTCCATCCCACGGAGATATTCATTTTCAAGATTCTTTTCCTTAATGGCTTCTCTTTGCGCGGCACGAATGCGCAACGAGAGGTCCGTTTGAACAATCATTTACAAAGCTCGAACCCTGAAGAAACACTAGATAAATGACCAGAATCAAATTATCTAGGGGGTTTGGATATGCATAAAAGGGGTTGTTCTCTCTCGTTTGATTTGAAGCAACTAATCTTCTTCTCCGGTAAAACTCTGCAAAACAAAACACCGTCAACCTCGTCAAGGGGAGAAGAGGAGTTCTCTCCTTGACCCGACTCCGGTGTGAGAATAAGTATGTGTTTCGAAGAAGAAGAAGTATTGACAAAGTGTGTGTAACTTGGTTTTCATACCTGAATTGTTCTCATATTTATAGCCGGGAGTTTGGGCAGGAAAACTTGTTGATGAAATGTTAACGAAAGATGCTAACCCCGTAAGCGGTTACATTTCCTTCCGTTAATCTTCTCAATCCGTCGTGAATGCACACGAATTGTTGTTTAGATCTATGGCTGGGGAGTTGCCATGTGGAAAGTGGACAAGTGGAGTTTTTCCTCCAATTCCATGCTATCATCATGATTTTAGGGAGGCCTGAGATGATGACACATGTACCAGACGGTTATAACCGTCTGGTGTTGCACGATTGAGCCTTCTAGAAGGTTACTACCATAATCTGGTGTGACTCCTTATCGTGTGGTACCAGCTGAGTGAATAATTCCTAAGTCTGAGTATTATTTAAGCGGAAGGGTTTTAACTTAGGATTTTCATCCTTTGTTTATGGAAGAAAGCGCAAGGATTTACGATTCTCCTTTCAGCGTGCAAGTGTTGTCTGCTATCTGTCTCTTAAGCCTTCTTTGTAGAACCAGTGCGCGGCCGCGCAAGGTTAAAAAGGGCTGAAAGATAAGGTTATGGTATGGTCCCAAGTACTTTTTACGAGGTTTTTGGGACCTTACCCCTTCAAGTCCCCCCAGTCTAGTGTTGCTCTTATGCAAATAAATGGAGCACTGGACTATGAGAGAGATGCATGTGGGTTTTTCTAGGCGCGAAAATGAAGAATCTTTTTTTTGGGTAAAGGGTTACCCCGGTGATTCTATTAAAACAAACCGCAAATAAGTACAAGTAGTGAGGATGAGTTCCACACTAGTTCATATACAGGACATGCCCCATATATGCAAACCAAGAACAAAACAATGTATCCATGACACCACATAACCTAGTCTACTTTACATCAAGAAAAATAAAGTAGACAAAAAATTGGCATCAAAGCAAAAACCCTCAACCTCCATCATCAAAGACGAAGTAATCATAAGCTATCCGCCCCTTAACACGAACCAAAAACCGTCTATCCATTATAGAACTTTTTGGAAGATGAGGTCGCCCCTGCTCTTGAAGATGAAGAACGTGTACCCGAAGTCATAAAATCGTTAGTTTCATTATAGACTTCAACAACCTCCTCCTCATCTGAATCCTGGTTGCCACTAGCCTGCGTAGCCTTCTTCTCCACTCGACCCACCGTGGTAGCTCCCTTATCACCATCATCATCCTTAAGGACATCAAATGGGTTAGACGTTGAAACCTGGTTCAAACTCCTTAAGGACTGTTTTGGTTTCGGTTTGATAATTGGTCTTCTTTTTGTCACCCACAACCTGAAAATCATCACTCTTCTTTCCAGAGTCCCCATTTGAAACAACCTGAGGGCTCTTTGGGCACGAGTAATCTTCATGACCAAACACACAACAAGAAGTACACCTTAAAGGCTCCCAATCATATTCAATTTTTACCTCCACCTTGGAATAACCATTACCATCTAAAGATTGAATTGCAACAGTAACACTCCTCTTTAAATCAGCCCCCGCCTGAACTTCAATAAGCGCTCTAGCATAACTACTTCTACCCCAAGACTCGGCACACATTGTGGCAGTATACGAATCCAACATCTTAGGCACCCCTATCTTAGAGGCAACCAAACTAAGACCATCCTCAGTATATGCAGTTAACGGCACATCGTGCATCTTTACCCACACTGGAATAGCTTTAATATCCTATTTCTCAAGTTTGATAGAGGCCGACCACTCCTTCAAAATAATCGGAACATTTCTTATCAACCATGGCCCATCCTCTAACATTTTGTCCATCCCTTCCTTAGTTTTGAACTTAAAGAAAAAGAATCCATTCGCATTCATCATCAATCTACTCAGACCATACTTAACCCAGTTGTTCTTAGCAAAATAATCTACCACAGGAAACGCTAGCCGTTTACCCAAGAAATACCCATAGAGAGTGTTTGCATACCTATCCGTGACTTGTTTAACCGAAGACAACGGAATAACAACATCAGCTCCATCCATAGCCTCGGAAGACTCCATCTCCCTAAAATTCACCTTCACCTTCTCTTTAGTGTTGGTTACTATATTAGCAAAAGAAAGCGGTTCCGTCGGGCCTGAAGTTTTTGTGTTCCCTAGACCAGCCGATGCAGCAACTTCGAGTTCTGACTTTGGCACATATCTCATGCTAGATTGATCAATCCCCACCCAGTCAGAATCCCTAGTAGCTGGCCGCATGTTTGCAGCTTCGATTGGAACTGAAATCTTTGACAGTTCATCGACAGTTTGAGCCGACTGTACTGTGCCCCTTCGAGGTAACCAGGTATTACCATCTACATCAATAACTCGGCTGGCCAAACCTTCAAACGAGTATGAGGGTCTGCCGCCGTCAACATGCGTCTTCTGTTCAAAAAAGTTTGGAGCTTTTCCACTATCATCCGGAGGAAACACCCTAACCGATTTAAAGTCACTCATTCGTAACCCTAGTCTGAATCGCACAAGAACAGGACTACACACCAATCGACACGAAGCACTTATTAAAACCTCAAACCTGTACACACCTTAATCAGCGACAAAGTATGCGGCCTGCCAAAACCCTAATCGATTACAGAAAGCAGCCACTCCGCAGATCACCCCGTTGTCAATCAGAAAGCAAAATGAAACGAAAAAAAAGAAAAACGGAACCCTAAAGATCGAATCCCTAATCTGATTCAACTGTTTAACGTCTAAAGGATGTATGGAAACCCTTAGATGCTAAGCAAGATCGATCGAGACCAGGAAAAGCTTGAATCTTCTAGGGTTTCACGATGTCTCCAAAATCGCCCAGAGCCCCCATCGTTATTTCCTTTAATGAAAAAAAAAATCGATGACTTTAATTCAGCGCTTAACATAGAAGATAAATCGATGGGTACTTCTTCTATATCGATTGGTATGAGGGAGTTTCAAGCGTGTGTAGATGACATTGAAGTGTTTGATATTAATCGGACAGGTATTCATTTTACGTGGAACCAAAAGCCTAAAAAAGGTGTTGGGTTACTAAAGAAAATTGATCGGGTGATGGGAAACACTCCTTTTGTTGCTGAATACCCGAACTCGGTTGCCATATTCAAGCCTTATAGACTTTCGGACCATTGCCAGTGTATCCTTTCTATCCCGGAAGCTATGAAGCTGAAACCGAGGCCTTTTATGTTCGCTAATTTTTTGGTTTTTAAACCAGAATTTTTGGATATTGTTAAAAAGCATTGGGTAACTAACGTTGTTGGGGTTCACCAATTTCGAGTTGTCAAGAAGCTTCGTTTGCTTAAAAATCCTCTCCGTTCATTGCTGTTCAAACAAGGCAACCTTCACAAGAAGGTTTAAAGATTTTGGATGAGGTTAGATGTTATTCAGCAAAGTATTGATCAGGATCCACTAAATGTTGATCTCCGGAATGAAGAATCGTCTGCTAGCCGTGATCTTCAGGACGCTTTGCTGGATGAGGAGCGATTTCTGAAACAAAAAGCTAAGGTTGATTGGTTGAGAGCGGGTGACATGAATACTGCTTTTTTTCATTCCTCTTTGAAAATTAGAAATCATTGTAGCAGGATTGATGTTATTAATGATGCGGAAGGGATTCTTTACGAGGGTGACAGTGTGTATAAAGCTTTTGTTCAACACTATGAGAAGTTCTTTGGTAGTCAAGGTGATATTTCACTTCAACCAGCTCCGGATTTATTTCCGAAAGTCTTATCTTATAATGTTGCTACGAATATGGTCAGACATGTAACGGAGGAGGAGGTCAAGAAGGCGATGTTCTCTATTGGTAATGATAAAGCTCCTGGGCCGGATGGATATACGACGGAGTTTTTCAAAAGTGCTTGGCCTCTTATTGGTAATGATATTTTTAATGCGATTAAATATTTTTTCGACACTGGTAACTTGCTTCGGGAATTGAATCATACTCTTATAGTCCTTATTCCAAAGGTTTCGACTCTATGGTTGTTACTGACTTTTGGCCGATTGCTTGTTGTAATGTTCTCTACAAGTGTATTAGCAAGATTATTGCAGACAGGATAAAGGGAGCCCTGAACGAGATTGTCAGCATAAATCAATCGGCTTTTGTTCCGGGAAGGAAGATTTCGGATAATATTCTTTTAACGCAAGAGTTAATGCATAATTATCATCGAAATGTGGGTCCTCCCAAATGTGCGTTTAAAGTAGATATTCAGAAAGCTTATGATACGGTGGACTGGAGATTTCTCAAAAGTGTGCTGCTTGGCTTTGGTTTTAACAGTAACATGGTGAAGTGGATCATGCTTTGTGTGTCTTCTACTTCATTTTCGGTTTGTGTTAATGGCACGGTGCACGGTTTTTTCAAAGGTAACCGAGGGTTAAGGCAAGGGGATCCAATATCTCCTTATTTGTTTACTCTTGTCATGGAGGTTTTGACGGGTATTCTTCAGCATGCAGTTCGGATAGATTCTTCGTTTAAATTTCATAACAGATGCGAAAAGCAGCAGATTATAAATCTCTGTTTTGCTGATGATCTTTTTCTTTTTGCTAGAGGGGAAGTGAACTCGGCCAACTGTATTATGTCCTCTCTATCAAAGTTCACTAAGATGCCGGGGTTAGTGCCTAGCAACCAGAAAAGCACGGTTTTCTTTTGTAACGTTAATGATCATGTCAAGCAGGCGATTCTGGACATTATGCCTTTTGTGGAAGGAAAGTTACCTGTTAAGTACTTGGGGGTCCCTCTTATATCTTCTAAGCTTCGGTATAATGATTGTCGTGTGCTTGTGGAAAAATTAGAGAAACGAATAATGCATTGGAAGAACAAATTATTATCGTTTGCGGGTAGACTTCAACTTATTATATCAGTTCTCTCTTCTATGCATATTTATTGGTCCTCGGTTTTTATCTTGCTAAATCGGGTTATTCAGGAGCTTAAAGCCAGAATGAGAAACTTCTTATGGGCTCCAGATGCGTCATTTAGTAGAGGTAAAGCTAAAATTTCTTGGAAATTTGTTTGTACTCCTAAGTATGAAGGGGGTTTGGGCATTAGACGTATTGGGGATATGAATAAACCCCTAATGTCGTCTCACATTTGGAGTATTGTTTCGAAGCGAGACTCCCTATGGGTTGAGTGGGTTCATTCATATCGGCTAAAAGGTTAAAGTTTCTGGGTTTGTAAACCGCCGTCGAACGCTTGTTGGTCGTGGAGGAAGCTTATTCAGTTGCGGCCTTTTATTCGTAATCACATTTGGTCCGAGTTAGGGAATGGTCATAATACGTCAGCTTGGTTTGATTATTGGAGCGAGTTGGGGCCTCTTGGTGATTTTCTGTCGCCAAGAACTATTACGGATGCTGATTTTCGTTTGGATGACCCGGTGGTTAATATTTTCTCTAACGGTACTTGGAATTGGCCTGTTGCGTGGAGGGATCTTTTCCCTGTTCTCATTCAGCTTGATCACCTTCATTTAGATCCGTTAAAACATGACCGATTGCTATGGAAAGATGCTGGTGACATTAATGAATTCTCTTCGTCGGCTGTTTGGCATTCGATTCGGCATAGAGAACCAGAAGTGGACTGGTGTAGTATTGTTTGGTTTGCACAATGTATCCCTAGGCATGCGTTCATGATGTGGTTGATAATGAAGGGTAAGCTTCTTACTCAAGACAAAATTCTGCAATGGGATTTTTCTCGGCGTAAAAACATGAATATGATGTGCTGGTTGTTATGCTATGAGAATTTTGATTCTCACTCTCATTTGTTTTTTGAGTGTAAGTTCTCCTCTCAAGTGTGGCTTATGGTTCGTAATAAAGTGGGGATGATTTATGTGTGTCCGAGATGGGTGGATATCGTCGAATGGATTTGTGCTCGAGTTCGTTCAAAGAAAGCTGAGGTTTATGTTGCTAAGATTCTCAAAGCGGCAGCCGCATATAGTATTTGGCAAGAGCGGAATGCAAGGTTGTTTAAAAATCAATTCAGACCTCCTGAAACGGTTAGCGACATTATTCTGAAAACAGTGAGATACAAGTTGATGGGAGCAAAATTGAAGAACACTGATAGGGTGCGCAAGCTGCTTGGAGAATGGGAGATTACAAACGAAAGTGAAAATGATGGAGGCTGAATAGTTTGTAGTCGTTTGTTTTGACTAGATGTTTGTCTAGCTGTTCATTTTTGGCTGCTTTTTGATTTATGTTTGTATTGGTTTTACTTTCATGGGGCATGTCTCATGATTGAACTAGTGTAGTCTCTCTACACTACTTGTTTTTATTTGGTTGTGAATATATAGAATCACCGGGGTAACCCTTTACCCAAAAAAAACACATTCTTTTATTGATAGTTAACATTGTTTTGCATTGTTCATCGATTACAGAGCACAGTTGTCACAGTCTCCCCTACTTTATGAAATTTCATCCCGAAATTTTAACTAGAGGAAACTTGTGAGAACAATTGCGGATATTTCGCCTTCATTTGGTCCTCACGTTCCCAAGTAAACTCTGGGCCATGTTTGGATTCCCAGCGAATCTTGACCAGATTAATTCGTTAGTTCTTCAACTGTTTGTATGTACGGTCCACTATCTCCACAGGTTTCTCGACAAAGTGCATCGTTTCATTGATTTAGATTTCGTCGAGTGGAATGTGAAGATCAACGTCAGCTAAACACTTTCGCAAATCGGACACGTGAAAAGTCGGATGAATATTTCCAAGCTCTGGAGGTAGCTCTAGTCGATAGGCAACCTTTCCAACCCTTTCAACAATCTTAAATGGTCCAACATATCGTGGTGCAAGTTTTCCTTTCTTTCCAAATCTTACCACTCCCTTCCAAGGTGACACCTTGAGTAGGACATGGTCTCCGACTTGAAATTCTAAGGGCTTGCATCCTAAATCCGCATAACTCTTTTGACGGCATCTAGCTGTCACAAGATTATCACGAATTTTCTTGATTTTGTCTGTTGTTTCCAGAATGAGCTCAGGTCCAGTAAGCTGAGCTTCGCCGATCTCATTCCAACAGACAGGTGAACGACATTTTCGACCGTAGAGAGCTTCGAATGGTGCCATATTAATACTAGCATGATAACTATTGTTGTAAGAGAACTCGATCAGTGGAAGATGAGAATCCCAATTACCACCAAAGTCTATCACGCATGCTCTAAGCATATCCTCCAAAGTTTGAATCGTTCTCTCAGATTGTCCATCTGTTTGGGGATGATAAGCAGTGCTTAGATTTAGTTGGGTTCCCATAGCAGATTGCATGGTTTTCCAAAAATGAGATGAAAATCGAGCATCGCGATCAGATATGATATCCAAAGGGACACCATGTCATGATATAATCTCATCAACATAAATCTTGGCAAGTTTATCAGCAGATAGATCCTCGCGAATCGCAATAAAATGAGCTGACTTCGTTAATCGATCGATAACAACCCAAATAGCATCATGACCTTTAGATGTACGCGGTAACTTAGTGATGAGATCCATCGCAATGTTCTCCCACTTCCAAACCGGTATCTCTGGTTGTACAAGTAAACCAGAAGGTCGTTGATGTTCAGCTTTGACTTTGAGTCAAGTTAGGCATTTAGATACATACAAGGCAACATCTTTCTTCATACCAGGCCACCAGAACTTAGTACGAAGATCCTTGTACATTTTATCAGCACCAGGATGGATAGAATATCGAGACTTATGAGATTCGTCCATCACTAAAGTGCGAAGATCGTCTTGTTTCGGAATCCACAAACGATCCTTGAAATAGAGTAAACCATAATCCTTCGCTTCGAGTTTAAGCTCAAGCTGATGTGGTAACTCCTTACCTATCAAATCTTGTGAAACACAAGATTGCTGACCTTAAAGAACACGAGTTTGGAGATCAGATAGAGTTCGAACAGAATGAAGCTTGACTCGCTCCTTTCGACTAAGCGCATCGGCTACGACATTCGCCTTACCAGGATGGTAGCGAATCTCGCAATCATAGTCGTTCAAGAGTTCAACCCAACGACGTTGCCTCATGTTGAGCTCTTTCTGATTAAGAATATGCTGGAGACTTTTATGGTCTGTGAAAACCACACACTTCGTGCCATAAAGATAGTGTCTCCAGATTTTGAGAGTGAAAACCACAGCTCCTAACTCAAGATCTTGAGTCGTATAGTTCTTCTCGTGAACTTTCAATTGTCTAGACGCATATGCTATAACTTTACCTCGTTGCATAAGAATACAACCAAGGCCTAAGTTGGACGCATCACAGTAGACAACGAAATCATCGTTTCCCTCAGGCAGAGATAAAACAGGGGCATCACATAGCTTCTGTTTCAGTGTTTGAAACGCTTCTTCTTGCTTGGGTCCCCACTCAAAAGGCTTATTCTTTTGAGTCAAAGCAGTGAGTGGAACCACAATCTTCGAGAAATTAGAAATGAATCGACGATAATATCCAGCGAGACCAAGGAAAGAACGAATCTCTGTCGGTGTCGTTGGTGTATTCCAATCCTTGATTGCAACAATCTTGGATGGATCCACATGAATACCTTGCTCGTTGACAATATGTCCCAAAAACTGAACTTCTTTAAGCCAAAATTCACACTTGGAGAATTTAGCAAAAAGTTGTTCCTTCTTCAGGAGTTCCAATGTCAAATGAAGGTGTTGCTCGTGATCGGCTCGAGACTTCGAATAAATGAGGATATCGTCGATAAACACAATGATGAACATGTCTAAATAAGGTTTGCAGACCCTATTCATTAAGTCCATAAAGATAGCTGGAGCATTCGTCAAACCAAAAGGCATGACTGTGAACTCGTAATGCCCATATCTCGTCCGGAAAGCAGTTTTGGGAATATCTTCTTCGAATACACGAAGCTGATGATACCCAGAACGCAGATCGATCTTGGAAAAACAGGTAGCACCTTGCAGCTGATCAAAGAGATCATCGATTTGAGGTAGGGGATATCGATTCTTGATGGTAAGCTTATTAAGCTCACGATAATCGATACACATTCGAAAAGATCCATCTTTCTTTTTCACAAAGACGACAGGAGCTCCCCAGGGTGAATAACTCGGACGGATGAATCCTTTATCAGATAACTCTTGAAGCTGTTTCGATAACTCTTGCATCTCGGATGGAGCAAGACGATAAGGTGCTTTTACAATCGGGTTAGCATTGGGTACAAGATCAATATGGAACTCGACTTGACGAACTGGAGGCAAACCAGGCAGTTCATCAGGAAAACACCTCTGGATAATCCCGAACAATCGGAATATCCTGAATACTCTTGCTCTTGCCTTTCTCCTTGGTGACATGTGCCAGGAAGGCAACATATCCTTTTCGTAAGAAACTTTGGGCTTTCGTACACGACATGAGTTTCAATCCACCAGATGGTTTCTCGCCACGAACTTCCAGAACATCGCCAGACGAAAGAGGAATACGAATGATTTTATCGAAACAAACCATCTCAGCATGGTGTTTGGTTAACCAATCCATCCCCACGATAATGTCGAAACTCCCAAGTTGCATCGGTACGAGGTCAATGGGGAAAAGATGGTTATCAAGGTTCAATTGACAACCATGAATAACAGAATCGAGAACAAGAGGTTTACCGGTAGAAATTTCAACAGTTAAGGGTTTCCTCAGTTTAGTTCTAGGTATCGCAAGTAAAGGCTCAAAGGATAACGAAACAAAACTCCTATCGGCACCAGAATCGAAAAGAACAGATGCAAGTTGATTGTTAACAAGGAACGTACCGTTAACAACCTCGTTGTCCGCCCTCGCCTCATTCGCGTTTAGATTGAATACCCGTCCACGAGCGGGATTCACATTTGCGTTCGCGTTTGCATTCGGATTTGCATTCGCATTTACCAATCTCGGGCAATTGTTGCAGAAATGACCCATTTCTCTGCAATTGAAACACGAACCAGGTGGGAATCTCGCAGCATTCCCTTGAGCTTATGCTGGAACTTGAGAAGACTGATTTTGACCCATACGACAAATGTTGGCCAAATGCCCAAGTCTACCACACGTAGCACACTGTTTATAGGCCTGTTGGGCAACATGGTGACCATTACATCGAGCACAGTGAGGTGCGATACCAGCATATGCTTTCTTTGCAGGAGGTTGAGTCGGTGGGTTTTGAGGGTTCTGAGCAGTAACTGCAAAGTTCTGGGAAGCCTTGCGCTTCCTCGACTTTTTAGAAGACTCACCCTGCTTCTTACCTGTAACATCTGTGCTTGTAATCATTGTGAACAGTTCAGTTATCAATAAAACAATGTTATTTGATCTCAATATTTGTTTGGTTGTGTTTTACATTTTTCATGTTTTGACTTTTATTCAATTTCAAACTCTATATCGCTTTCTGGAGAGTTATATGCAAACTGGTGCGTAAACGTAATCAGTTTAATGCGACAAATACTCCGGAACATCAACATATACTTAACATACCTTAAATAACCTTTACATAACTTAGAAATAAGTTTTGAAGGCTTTGGTATGTCAAAAACAAGTTAATTCGCTTACAGGGACTAAACTTGACAAACTGCGAAAGTATGCCAATTTGAACTGTAACAAACATTCCGAAACATGACCATAATTTAAACATACCATAAATATCCTTTACATAGCTTAGAAATAGGCTTTGAAGGGTTCGGTGTGCTAAAATAAACTTTTGGGTCATTCAGGGACTAAAAGCGTCAAAAAGTGCACAAGTTTGCATTTTCGCGCATAACTTACGTTCTGAATACATCCGGACATCCAAAAATTTATGTAAGCACTAAAATATTTTATTTTAGTGTTTGGCATAAGAAAAATCCATTCGTCACGCAATTTAGATCGTTTTTCGCGCTTATGCACATTCCGTCGTAATTAAGCAAACATCGCGAACGTACGACCAAACGAACTGACATCCGGCATATTTTTGAGCATGTTTCATGTCCACAATGTTTAGGCATCCTTGTGGAGCCTTGAAAATGATTTAGTGCAGGATAGGTTTACTAATGTCTTGTATGGTTATTTTTTGGGCAGTAGACTTCCGTTTCCTGTGGTTGAATATTATGCAAGAAATGTCTGGAACAAGTATGGATTCTCTAAGGCTATGATGAACTCTAATGGGTTCTTCTTTTTTAAATTTGATTCATCGGAAGGAATGAACAAGGTTCTTGAAGGTGGTCCTTGGCTAATCAGGAAAGTTCCGTTATTTCTCAATGTTTGGACCCCGGCAGCAACGCTTAGAAAGGATGGGATCAAATCGGTCCCTGTGTGGGTAAAGTTTCATAATGTGCCTATTGCTGCATACACTGATGATGGCCTGAGTCTTTTGGCATCGAAGATTGGAATCCCAAAGAGGTTGGACAACTACACTGCTGATATGTGTCTTGATAATTGGGGTAGGACAAGTTTTGCACGTGCTATGATTGAAATTTCAGCTGATAAGGAATTGAAAGAACATGTAGTTATAGCTGTTCCTAAATTGGTTGAAGAGGGTTATGTTATGGAGGAAGTCAAGGTTGAATACGAATGGAGACCGAAAAGATGTGATACTTGTTGCCTTTTGGCCATGATGTCTCGTCTTGCCCGAAGGTAGAACCGGAGATGGCCAAAAAAGTTTCCATTGATCAGGATGGATTTGTGACCGATAAAAGGAAAACGGCTAAACACGTTTTTCCACAGAAGAAGCAAAAGACTAAATTTTTTTATAAACAAAAAACTAATCCGTCTGGGGCTGCCATGAGTAAGGGTGTTAATGGAGGTAATAGTACGTCTGGTGCTCGTACGTCTGGAACGAAACAAGATGATGAGCTTCTTAATAGGGATGGTATGAGTAAGGGTGTTAATGGAGGTAATGATAATAATCAAAGTAATATAAAAATCCAGAACTCGTTTGATGCACTAGCTAGTGACGATACTTTGGAGGGGGTTCCCTATGTGGACCTGAGCTATAAGAACGAGCCGATACGGATTCCAAATGATGATGAAGGGGTTATAGATGACCTACAAACTGAAATATCAGAGTTTATGGTTGCGGACAGTCATACAAAATGTCACACCCCCAAAATCCACATGCGGAGTATCACCGCTTGGAGGTGTGACTGACCAGGATCAAACCACTAATCATATTGAACAAACAAGCAAGTAATTAAAAGTAAAAGTCCAACCAACATAATTAGTGTCCAAAACAACCATAGTTTAAGTTACGAGCGGAAGCATAATGTTTAAAACCAAAACATAAGTTTAATTATCCAAAGGTTTAACATGGCACACAGCTGTCCATGTCCCATAACGACACTCCCCATGCAAGCTCCAGCTAAGTACCTATAGACCTGCAAAGCATGTAGTAACGAGTCAACAACAAGTTGAGTGAGTTCACGTTTGGTTGTCCAGTTTATAGTTGTTCCAAAAACACAGTTTGCTCTTTACCAGCTATCCAGCCGTGGGGGTTACCCCATAGTTCGAAAAACGTTTATTAGTTACCCGTTCTTACGTTGGCTATTCCAGCCCGGCTCTATGGCCGTGGGGGCTACCCCATGTTTAATTCACCAGACTCGTTACCATATCGACTACTAACGTTCGTCATGTTTAAGTGCCCTAACGTCTGTGTCTATCATCACTGACGTGCCATAGTCCATTAGTCCACGCCCGTCCTCTGCGGCACGGTGTGAGGTTTGTTAAACCTAATAGCGCTATTTAACTAATGACCCGTTCGCCATTGGCCTCGGCGATTAAGTCGATACAAAAGGAGGGACTTCGTTGATAGAGTTCTAGTCTGGTATAGTTAAATATGTCTCAACAGGACGAGGAATCTATGTTCCTGATTACGTCTCAACAGGACGAGGAATCTATGTTCCTGATTACGTCTCAACAGGACGAGGAATCCCTATTCCTTAACCCATTCCCAACCCCTGGGAATCCCATGCTTTGTAGAGAAGTGTGAACTCACCTTGGTTCGCTCGGCAGATACACAGAAAGGTCAAGCCTAGCAGCTAGTGGTCAACCACGTCCTAACATGGTTACCATACAAGTCAGGTTTTGATTTCAAGTAGTGCACATAAGTATCACGTAAGATAGCATATAAGAAACACATACGGATCATGGCAAACACATAATACACGTTAACACCTTAACAGTAACAGTCAAGTACTCCTTGTGTCTAATCTTGTACGATCCGAAAGATATGGCCCAAAAACAATCGGCCCAACATGTTGTGCGTTCAGCACGACCTTGTGCGATCCACAACATGTTGTGCGACTCCGATAAACACCCGGCCCAAAATATCAAGAAGCCCAACATAACATAAGTGGTTAAATAAGTAACCAGCCCAACACTATAATCACGGATCCCTTGTGCGATCCGTGAACCCTTGTGCGATTGAAGCTAATCCGGCCCAAACCTATACCCGGCCCAACAGTTAAGTAACATGACAACTTGTGCGGTTCATTAATTCTTGTGCGACTGAGATGTCTAGTGCGACTCAGATTAAATGTCCGGATTTCATGCAAAGCAGTTATATTATTTCCTTTTGTGAACATATCAATTAACAATTCCAACAGTTTCATAAATCAAAACCCTAATGATGTCTAACTGTTACATCGGTTTCATCGTAACATCATCAACATTAACAGTTACACACATCGATTCAATCAATCATATTGCGCATGTATATATATTATTATTATTATAAAAATGGCCGACAAGAACTGCTGTACATGTTAGTTCCCCACAAACCGATTACAATAATTAACTCATGCAGACAAGTTCGTTGCTTTGTGTAATGCCGCCCATTAATGTCCAATAAATCCAATAGTTGTCAGAATTATGAACCTTATCAAAACACCCCAACAATGGCCGACATATGCTATGCTTCCATGCTATTTATTGGACCGATTAAAATAGATCTGACAATTGTTTCTGAATCAATTGATACAAGAATCCATATGATGTCATAGTTGACTATTATTTTGATGACCGACAACTAAATTAATTGACACATATCAATTTTGATTTCAATATTTAATAATCATGCAATACTTACTGAAAATTCCTATATTAACCACATGGCTTGATCAGATCATTCATTATCACATTAACAGGCATACACGATTAGTCAAATCATCCAATATACATATGGCAGTTTGTCGATAATATAAATATATACAACGATCACGAATCCCCACAACACTCAATAAAACAAGCACAATCAATTATGCTAAACACATAACAGTACAGAAGACATGCATGATACGAGAAGTTAATTCAAAACATAAATTATTACACTAACCGAATACTAGTTGCTGCTTCGAAGGGGTTCTGATCTCAAACAAGGTGAAGGCAGCCGTCGGGTTTCAAAGAAAACGAGAGAGAGATATCTAGGGTTGTTACCGGTTACCAAAAACAAACTCACGCAAGGGTTGGACAAAAATATAACACATTCGATACTGGGCCGAAGCCCATTCTCCTCGCAAGCCCATTCTAATGAAAACTCTTAGGTGTTTTCGTCCAGTGGTGTATTCGACTAGAGAGGTTTTCGTGTGGGGGTTGTTTTCAGCAAGGATTTATTAATTACACATCACTATCAATACAATAAGCATACATCTCAAATAGACACTTATAATGCACATCATCACGTGTATAAGCAATCATAATACGGTTTAACATTTTACAAGCGTGTACGGTTGTGAAACAAACAAGTCGTGTCAACAAACAATCTAACCAATTAACGTGTAATAGTGCGAAGATGGAATCTTGGAAACTCGAGTTGTCACATTATCCCCAAGTTGAAAGAAATTTCGTCCCGAAATTTAGCACGTACTCACTGAGGAAGCTAGTTAAGTTGCATGGTTTTCCTGATTTTCCTGGGGTGTCACATCCTCCCCCCGTTGATCTGAAATTTCGTCCCGAAATTCCGTAGCTTTAGCCTCAGTAGTAGTTGTACCGTTTGCGAACAGTTGGGGATACTTTTGTTTCATCAGATCTTCGCGTTCCCAGGTGAACTCTGGGCCGCGACGTGAGTTCCAACGAACTCGAACGAGAGGTATTCTAGTATGTTTGAGGATCTTAACATCCCGGTCCGTGATTTCGACTGGTTCCTCGACGAATCGCAACTGCTCGTCGATAGTGAGCTCCTTCAAAGGAACTACGTGGGTCTCATCTGACAGACACTTCTTCAGATTTGACACATGGAAAACGTTGTGAACTGCACTGAGTTCTACTGGTAAGTTCAGTTTGTAGGCCACCTTGCCTATTTTCTCAATGACTTCGAAAGGTCCAAAGTATCGTGAGTTAAGTTTGCCCAGTTTACTAAAACGACCACACCCTTCCAGGGTGAAACTTTGAGTAGTACACGCTCCCCAACCTGGAGTTCTAGTGGTTTTCTGCCCTTATCGGCGTAGACGTTCTGACGGTCACGAGCTGCCGCCATTCGTTGTCGTATCTGAGCAATTCGCTCTGTTGTGTCCACCACAAGTTCTGGACCAGTAATCTGACTATCCCCCACCTCTGCCCAACAAAGAGGTGACCGGTATTTTCGCCCGTACAATGCCTCAAACGGAGCAGCTTTAATGCTGGTGTGGTAGCTATTGTTGTACGAAAATTCCACAAGTGGCAGATGCTTTTCCCAGCCGTTGCCAAAATCAATGACACATGCCCTAAGCATGTCTTCGAGGGTCTGGATGGTACGTTCCGACTGCCCATCCGTTTGCGGGTGATAAGTTGTGCTCATATCTAAACGTGAGCCAAAGGACTTGTGCATTGCTTGCCACAGTTCTGAAGTAAAACATGAATCTCGATCCGAGATAATAGAGATGGGCACCCCGTGCCTCGAGACAACTTCCTTGAGATGTACTTCTGCTAGGGTGGAGAACTTATCCGTTTCCTTGATAGCCAGGAAGTGAGCAGACTTTGTGAGTCGATCCACGATCACCCAAATAGAATCACTACCACGTTGAGATCTAGGCAGGCCAGTAACAAAATCCATGGAAATTTGCTCCCATTTCCATTGTGGTATCTCTGGTTGTTGAAGGGGGCCTGAAGGTTTCTGGTATTCTGCCTTGACTCTCGCACAAGTCAAGCACTTGCTAACGTATGTTGCTATATGGGCCTTCATGCTAGGCCACCAATATGTGGTTTTGATATCGTGGTACATTTTATCCGAACCAGGATGTACTGAGTAGCGAGACTTGTGTGCCTCATCCATCACAAGTTCTCGTAAGTTGCCATAAAATGGGACCCAGATGCGTCCTGTGACGTAGTAAGCACCGTCTTCCTTCTGTTCTAAGTGTTGCCTTGAGCCGCGTAGGGCTTCAGCCCTGACGTTTTCTGGTTTCAATGCTTCTACCTGAGCATTTCGTATTTGCGAAGGAAGACTAGACTGTATAGTAAGTTGTAAAGCTCGTACGCGCTTGGGCGCAGTGTCCATCCGACTGAGGGCGTCAGCCACAACATTGGCTTTGCCCGGGTGGTACCTGATCGAGCATTCGTAGTCATTCAGCAGTTCGACCCATCGTCGCTGTCGCATATTGAGTTCCTTCTGTTTAAAGATATGCTCGAGGCTCCAGTGATCAGTGTAGATAGCGCATTTGGTACCATACAGGTAGTGTCTCCATATCTTAAGTGCAAAAACAACCGCTCCCAGCTCTAGATCATGTGTAGTGTAGTTCTTTTCATGAACTTTGAGTTGGCGTGAGGCGTGGGCTATAAATTTATCCCGCTGCATCAATACGCAACCAAGACCCTGAATGGATGCGTCGCAGTAAACCACGAAGTCGTCTGTGCCCTCTGGCAATGAAAGAATAGGTGCACTGCAAAGTCTATCCTTTAGGTGCTGAAACGCTATTTCCTGTGCGTTTCCCCAACGATAAACAACGCCCTTCTGCGTTAGTGAAGTAAGAGGTTGTGCAATCTTGGAAAAATCCTTGATAAACCTCCTGTAGTAACCTGCCAATCCCAAGAATTGGCGAATTTCCGTTGGCGTACGAGGTGCAGGCCAGCTCTTGATTGACTCTACCTTGGATGGATCAACGTGAATCCCATCCTTGTTCACTACATGGCCTAAGAAATGGACCTCACGAAGCCAGAAGTAACATTTTGAAAACTTGGCGTACAGCTGTTCTCTTCGGAGGAAATAAGTCGTAAATGTTGCTCATGTTCCTCCTGACTCTTCGAATAGATCAGGATGTCATCGATGAAGACATCAACGAACTTGTCTAAGTAAGGCTTGCACACTCGATTCATCAAGTCCATGAAGACCGCAGGTGCGTTTGTTAGCCCAAAAGGCATAACCAAAAACTCATAGTGTCCATAACGGGTTCTAAAGGCTGTTTTGGAGACGTCCCCTTCTCGGACTCTCAGCTGGTGATACCCCGATCTCAAATCGATCTTTGAATAGTAGCTCGACCCTTGCAGCTGGTCGAACAGGTCGTCAATGCGTGGAAGAGGGTAGCAATTCTTCACAGTCACCTTGTTCAGTTCACGGTAGTCGATGCACATTCTGAACGTACCGTCTTTCTTCTTCGCAAATAGCACTGGAGCTCCCCAGGGCGAAAAGCTAGGACGAATAAAACCCTTATCTAAGAGTTCTTGCAGTTGCGTAGATAGTTCTTCCAACTCTGATGGAACTAGGCGATAAGGTGCATGAGCTATGGGCGCTGCTCTAGGAGCTTGTCACCATGAATTACCAAAGGTTCTTAACCAGCACAAGGAATGCGGACGATCTTTTCATTGCAAAGAGTCCCTGCTCGATGTTGAGGTGGCCAATCCATACCAATAACGATGTCGAAACCATTACAATGTGGGGTCATTCCTAGCATCATCCTGACCAATCACGAACACTCGACCCCTGGCACCATTGCCGTCGTTATTACCCCCGTTGTTGTCTCCATTGTTGTTCCCGTTTCCTTGGTTGTGGCTCTGTTTCTGGTTCAGGTTCAACTGTGGACGGTGTCTCTTGAAGTGACCTTCAGCACTACACTGATAGCATCCCTTGTTACCCGGCTGTTGCTGCTGATTCTGTGGAGCTTGTGGCTGCTGTTGTCGGTTCTTATTTGCAGGACGTGAGCTTCTACAATCTTTGTTGCACGATCCGCTGTGGTGCAATTTACATCAATTGCACTTAGGGTGGTTTCCCCGGTATCCACCCTGACTTCGATTACCAAAAGACTGCTGCCTGGGGCTCCTGTACTCATCCGTTTTTCGCTGCTGCGACTGAGACTGAACTGAAGTGGAACCCTTTGCTCGAATTTCCATCCCACTTGCGTTTGTTGTCACTGGGAGCATCCGAAGTAGTTGTAGCAGCATTAATACGTTTCGGCAGTTTATTCTGTCCTACCGCCTGATCTGAGAGACGTTGAGCAAGACGAGTAATATCCTGGATGGTTGCAAGGTTGGCCGATGTCACATGACTTTGAATCTCTGGTACTAAGCCTTTGAGATACAGCTCAATGCGCTTGATGGGAGGATCCACCATTATTGGACATAACACCGTCAGTTTGTTGGATCGTTTCGTGTACGCTTCTATCTCTGACCCCGTCATCTTCAGGTTAAAGAATTCCACCTCCAGCTTGTGGATGTCATCACGGTTACAGTATTCACGTTTGATCAGTTCCTAAAAATCATTCCATGGGGTGGCATTAGCAGCCGCCAGCCCCCAGCATCTGAACTTGCGCGCTCCACCAAGTTAGCGTAGTGCCTTCGAGAGTACCAGTGGCATGTTTCACCCCACGAGCCTCAGGGCATTCACATATCTCTAGGACAGACTCGAGCTTTTCAAACCAATGGAGGAGTCCAACAGCTCCTTTCGTGCCACCGAAAGTACTAGGACGACAGTCCATGAACGTCTTAAATGTGTATACGGGTGGCTGAGCGTTCTGACTTTGTTGTGCGAGGAAGAAAAGACAGGGTTAAGCGCGAGAGTTGTGTCATGAGAGTAGGATCTAACATCCTAGGATAGGTTCGTAACAGTAGGTTATACCTCCTGCCTGAGCGGCTGCGAGTGCTGCCGTAACTTGTTCGTTGATAAGAGCCATCAGCTGGCTTGAGTTAGGTTCGCACGTTCCCTCATGATCTCACATCGAAGGAAACACAAATAGGAAAGGTGTCGCGAATGTGTGTAAGTGTGGAGTGACAGTAGGGAGCAAGCACAAATGTGTTTTCAAACTATAGTTGCTACGTTCATCTAAGCATACCATGAGCAAAGTTCTATGCAATCTAGCAAGTAGGCAATATAAAACGTAAACCATATCACTTAGAATGTCGAGCCTTGCACGTGGAGTGAAGCGTCGTTGTGGATCGTAGAGCACTGTACAGGTTATAGTCTGGTTTTAACAAAAACGTTTTCCTTTATTAAAACCAAGTTCTCTATAACCAATGGCTCTGATACCAATCTGTCACACCCCCAAAATCCACATGCGGAGTATCACCGCTTGGAGGTGTGACTGACCAGGATCAAACCACTAATCATATTGAACAAGCAAGTAATTAAAAGTAAAAGTCCAACCAACATAATTAGTGTCCAAAACAACCATAGTTTAAGTTACGAGCGGAAGCATAATGTTTAAAACCAAAACATAAGTTTAATTATCCAAAGGTTTAACATGGCACACAGCTGTCCATGTCCCATAACGACACTCCCCATGCAAGCTCCAGCTAAGTACCTATAGACCTGCAAAGCATGTAGTAACGAGTCAACAACAAGTTGAGTGAGTTCACGTTTGGTTGTCCAGTTTATAGTTGTTCCAAAAACACAGTTTGCTCTTTACCAGCTATCCAGCCGTGGGGGTTACCCCATAGTTCGAAAAACATTTATTAGTTACCCGTTCTTACGTTGGCTATTCCAGCCCGGCTCTATGGCCGTGGGGGCTACCCCATGTTTAATTCACCAGACTCGTTACCATATCGACTACTAACGTTCGTCATGTTTAAGTGCCCTAACGTCTGTGTCTATCATCACTGACGTGCCATAGTCCATTAGTCCACGCCCGTCCTCTGCGGCACGGTGTGAGGTTTGTTAAACCTAATAGCGCTATTTAACTAATGACCCGTTCGCCATTGGCCTCGGCGATTAAGTCGATACAAAAGGAGGGACTTCGTTGATAGAGTTCTAGTCTGGTATAGTTAAATACGTCTCAACAGGACGAGGAATCTATGTTCCTGATTACGTCTCAACAGGACGAGGAATCTATGTTCCTGATTACGTCTCAACAGGACGAGGAATCCCTATTCCTTAACCCATTCCCAACCCCTGGGAATCCCATGCTTTGTAGAGAAGTGTGAACTCACCTTGGTTCGCTCGGCAGATACACAGAAAGGTCAAGCCTAGCAGCTAGTGGTCAACCACGTCCTAACATGGTTACCATACAAGTCAGGTTTTGATTTCAAGTAGTGCACATAAGTATCACGTAAGATAGCATATAAGAAACACATACGGATCATGGCAAACACATAATACACGTTAACACCTTAACAGTAACACTCAAGTACTCCTTGTGTCTAATCTTGTACGATCCGAAAGATATGGCCCAAAAACAATCGGCCCAACATGTTGTGCGTTCAGCACGACCTTGTGCGATCCACAACATGTTGTGCGACTCCGATAAACACCCGGCCCAAAATATCAAGAAGCCCAACATAACATAAGTGGTTAAATAAGTAACCAGCCCAACACTATAATCACGGATCCCTTGTGCGATCCGTGAACCCTTGTGCGATTGAAGCTAATCCGGCCCAAACCTATACCCGGCCCAACAGTTAAGTAACATGACAACTTGTGCGGTTCATTAATTCTTGTGCGACTGAGATGTCTAGTGCGACTCAGATTAAATGTCCGGATTTCATGCAAAGCAGTTATATTATTTCCTTTTGTGAACATATCAATTAACAATTCCAACAGTTTCATAAATCAAAACCCTAATGATGTCTAACTGTTACATCGGTTTCATCGTAACATCATCAACATTAACAGTTACACACATCGATTCAATCAATCATATTGCGCATGTATATATATTATTATTATTATAAAAATGGCCGACAAGAACTGCTGTACATGTTAGTTCCCCACAAACCGATTACAATAATTAACTCATGCAGACAAGTTCGTTGCTTTGTGTAATGCCGCCCATTAATGTCCAATAAATCCAATAGTTGTCAGAATTATGAACGTTATCAAAACACCCCAACAATGGCCGACATATGCTATGCTTCCATGCTATTTATTGGACCGATTAAAATAGATCTGACAATTGTTTCTAAATCAATTGATACAAGAATCCATATGATGTCATAGTTGACTATTATTTTGATGACCGACAACTAAATTAATTGACACATATCAATTTTGATTTCAATATTTAATAATCATGCAATACTTACTGAAAATTCCTATATTAACCACATGGCTTGATCAGATCATTCATTATCACATTAACAGGCATACACGATTAGTCAAATCATCCAATATACATATGGCAGTTTGTCGATAATATAAATATATACAACGATCACGAATCCCCACAACACTCAATAAAACAAGCACAATCAATTATGCTAAACACATAACAGTACAGAAGACATGCATGATACGAGAAGTTAATTCAAAACATAAATTATTACACTAACCGAATACTAGTTGCTGCTTCGAAGGGGTTCTGATCTCAAACAAGGTGAAGGCAGCCGTCGGGTTTCAAAGAAAACGAGAGAGAGATATCTAGGGTTGTTACCGGTTACCAAAAACAAACTCACGCAAGGGTTGGACAAAAATATAACACATTCGATACTGGGCCGAAGCCCATTCTCCTCGCAAGCCCATTCTAATGAAAACTCTTAGGTGTTTTCGTCCAGTGGTGTATTCGACTAGAGAGGTTTTCGTGTGGGGGTTGTTTTCAGCAAGGATTTATTAATTACACATCACTATCAATACAATAAGCATACATCTCAAATAGACACTTATAATGCACATCATCACGTGTATAAGCAATCATAATACGGTTTAACATTTTACAAGCGTGTACGGTTGTGAAACAAACAAGTCGTGTCAACAAACAATCTAACCAATTAACGTGTAATAGTGCGAAGATGGAATCTTGGAAACTCGAGTTGTCACACAAAATCAGCTGAGGGGGCAAGCACTCCCGGTCAAAAGGGTGTTAATGGGTAGTTTAATGGTTTGGAATGTTAGGGGCTTGAACCATCCCCTGAAACAACGAGAGGTTCGGAAATTAATTACTGAAAATCATCTTAATATTTGTGCTGTTTTGGAGTCGCATGTTAACAATTCTAATCTGGATAGCGTTTGCAAAGGGGTTTTCGGGAACTGGGAGTGGTATTCTAATAGTAGTAATTGTTCGAGGGGTACTCGGATTATATTGGGCTGGAATAAGGAGTTAGTGGACCTTATGGTGATCCATCAAACTGACCAGGTTATCCATGTGCAATCCCGTCTCAAGTCGGAGGACAAGATCCTCTTTTGTTCGTTTGTTTATGCCGAGAATAAATACCAGGATAGAAGAGATCTGTGGGAAAATTTATGTATGCACAAAAACTTTGTTAGAGATAGGCCGTGGGTTGTAATGGGGGACTTTAACTCGGCGCTATCAATGGAAGATTGTATAGTTGGCTCTTCTACTATTACTATTGGCATGAGAGAGTTCTATGAGTGTGTCCAATGTAATGAGCTGGTTGATATCAAGAGCCATGGAATGTATTTTACCTGGAATCAAAAACCGAAACAAGGAATTGGTGTGATTAAAAAGATTGATAGGATCATGGGGAACATTCACTTCTTGGATATGTATCCTGATGCTTATGCTCTCTTTCATCCTTTTCGTATTTCGGATCATACACCTTGCTTACTTTTCTTATCCAGCTATAAACATAATCGGCCAAAACCCTTTAAGTTTGCTAACTTTCTAGCAACTAAGGAGGGATTCATCCAATGTGTTTCGACTGAATGGAGTAAGGAGGTTCAAGGGGTAACCATGTTTTCGGTTGTTAAAAAACTCACCTCTTTGAAATCTCCCCTAAGACGTCTTCTATACAAGCAAGGTAATCTCCATGAAAGGGTTAAGTCTTTGAGGTTGAAGTTAGATGAGGTTCAAAAGGCTATAGATGCTAATCCGTTTGATATTGGGCTAAGAGAGGAAGAGTCTATCCGTCTTAAAGAGTTCCGTTCAGCTTCTTATGATGAAGAGTGCTTTCTTAAGCAAAAAGCTAAAGCGGACTGGTTGGTGGCGGGTGATTCTAATACTAAATTTTTCCACAACTGTGTGAAAATGAGGAACGTGTGCAATAAGATCTTCCAAGTCAAAGATATTAACGGAAATCAATTCAAGGGCGATGATGTTTTTGCAGTGTTGGTTAGTCACTATGCTGATTTTTTGGGTACGGTGCATAATGTGGAAAAACTAGATGCAAATGGTTTGTTCTGTAATAGGCTGGACTCAAATGTTGCAACTTCTATGATTCGTCAGGTTACGCGAGAGGAGGTAAAAACTGCTATGTTTTCTATTGGTGAGAATAAGGCCCCAGGTCCTGATGGTTACACTTCGGCGTTTTTTAAAAATTCATGGGAGATTGTCGGTGATGAGGTTACGAAAGCTATTTTGGAATTCTTTAATAATGGGAAGCTGCTGCAACAAGTCAATCACACCATAATAGCGTTGGTCCCAAAAGTTACTACACCTGATTCGGTAAGTGATTATCGGCCTATTTCTTGTTGCAACGTGATTTATAAGTGTATCAGCAAAATACTTACTGATAGAATCAAAGGTAGCCTGGATTATCTGGTGAATATTAGCCAATCTTCCTTTGTACCTGGTAGAAAGATATCAGATAATATCCTTCTTACTCAGGAGTTAATGCATAACTATCACCTGAATGTTGGGCCTCCTAGATGTGCGTTTAAGATTGATATTCAGAAGGCTTATGATACAGTTAGCTGGTCTTTTCTGGAGGATATCCTGATTGCGTTTGGATTCCATCACAAAATGGTTAGTTGGATTATGACGTGTGTTAGTACTGTTTCATACTCTTTGAGCATTAATGGTAATCTTCACGGGTATTTCAAGGGCAAACGGGGGTTGAGACAGGGGGACCCGATATCTCCTTATCTTTTTACTTTGGTCATGGAGGCTCTTTCGCTTTTATTACACAATGCAACTACCTCTAGTAATGCATTTAGATACCATATCCATTGTAAAAAACAGAAGATTATAAATGTCACTTTTGCTGATGATCTGTTCATTTTTGTGAATGCTGATGCCGTTTCGGCTAAGATAGTGAGAGATGCTCTTAATCGGTTCTCTAGGGTTTCGGGGCTGATTCCAAATATGAAGAAAAGCACGGCCTTCTTTGGTAACGTTCCTCAATCTATTAAAAGAGAAATCCTGATCATTATGCCATTTCAAGAGGGTGTGCTTCCTGTTCGCTATTTGGGAGTTCCTCTAGTATCATCTAAGCTATCGTATAAGGATTGTAAGGTGCTGGTAGAGAAAATGGAAAAGAAGATTGATAACTGGACGACAAAATCTCTATCTTTTGCAGGCAGATTACAGTTGGTTAATTCGGTCCTTTCGGCGATGCAGATTTACTGGGCTACAGTTTTCTTATTACCAGCTAGAATTGTTACAGAGTTGGAAAAACGTATGCGAGATTTTCTATGGTCTGGTAATTACCAGAAGACTGTGAAGCCAAAGGTTGCTTGGAAGGTTGTTTGTCTACCGAAGGATGAGGGAGGTTTGGGTATTCGTAGCATATCGGATGTTAACAAGGCCCTCTTATCTTCACATGTCTGGAGCATCCTATCCAATCGGAAATCTTTATGGGTCCAATGGATTCATACTTATAAGCTTAAGGGTCGAAGCTTCTGGGAGATCCCTTGTAGAGGCCGTATGACATGGGGATGGAGAAAACTTCTTGCTAGTCGGAGCCTCATTCGTCCTTTCATGTGGAAAACTATAGGGAATGGTGCTGAAACTAATGCTTGGAGCGATACTTGGTGCAATGTGGGTCCTCTTCGTGCCTTTATTACTCCTCGTCTTATCGCTAATGCAGGCTTCAGCTTGCAATCATCTCTAGCTGATCTGGTGTCGCAAGATGGGCAATGGAGTTGGCCGACTGCTTGGTTTAACCTGTTTCCAGTCTTAATTAACCTGATGGTTCCTACTTTATGTGAAAATTCTCGAGATAGGTTGGTTTGGAAAGACTTGGAAGGGAACAATCGTCCATTTTCTTCTTGGGAGGTTTGGAATAATATTCGGCATCATGCGAGTAAAGTGCAATGGGGGAATATGGTTTGGTTTAAACAATGCATTCCTAAGCATGCATTCCATATATGGCTAGTTATTCAAAACAAATTGAAGACACAGGATCGGCTTCATGTCTGGGAAGTGGGAAGTGAAACAAATTTGAATCTTATGTGTTGCCCTTTATGCTGTTATAACAGGGATTCGAGAGACCATCTCTTCTTTCAATGCTCGTTTGCTATGCAGGTTTGGAACAATGTTAGGAGTTTCACCAATATGGAAGATGTTAATGGTAGCTGGACCGATATTATGGCTTGGATGAGCCAAAACTCGTCCTTACAAAAGCCTGATAATGTTATTAGTCGGTTGGTACTTGCGGCTGCAACATACTTTATATGGCAAGAACGAAACACCAGGTTGTTTTCTCGGAACCATCGGACGGCTATGGTAGTGTCTCAGGAGATTATTAATACGGTTCGATTGCGGCTTATTTCCTTCAAGTTTAAAAGGAGATTTGAAAATGGTAGCTTGGTGGATAAGTGGAAGATTCCTGGAAACAATTTAGAGATTGATCCCGGCTAGTTAGTTGTATTCTTTGTAGTTTGTTTTTGTTTTCAGCCGTGATTGGTTTTGTTAGCTGGTTTGTGGCCTTGAGTGCCTAGTTGTGTTTTTTGGGATGTTTGTTCCTAGTGTTGGTATGCCAACGCTAGTTTGGGTGTGGTATTTCAGCCACACTTCTGTTTTGTATGGTTTGATTAATAAAATTCACCGGGGTAACCCTTTACCCAAAAAAAAAAAAAAAAAAAACATGTCGGAAATGGCCTTAATACGCAACGGGGACTGAATTGGAAGCTTTGGAAACCAATTGCTGAACAGAGGGACCTTAGCGTGACACCTAGCCCCCTTGGCGTCACGCGAGGCCCCTTCTGATCAGCAAAAGCCATTTTAAACACATGTTAACAGCCCTTAAACCCTCCAAGGGCCAATGCCAAGTGTCAAACTCTTATGGTGGAAGCAAAATGAGCTACCACAACATTCCAACAAGTGTAGGAATGTGATCATTCCCTCTTCTCCAAGAAACGATCCTAACGGTGAAACGAAATCTATAAATACCCACCTCAACTTCACTCATTCCTCACAAGAATCTGATTTGAGAAGCTCTAAGTTGAAACCTTTGTTTCATACCTGAGCTACTTGAATCAAGATTAGCATTCGGGGACCCTTTGTAAGTGTTCCTTCGTTCTTTTATTGCTTTTCGAGTCCGAAAGTCA
Organism: Helianthus tuberosus; assembly: GCA_030545235.1. Taxonomy (NCBI): domain Eukaryota; kingdom Viridiplantae; phylum Streptophyta; class Magnoliopsida; order Asterales; family Asteraceae; genus Helianthus; species Helianthus tuberosus. The sequence continues at coordinate 41,690,917 of CM060426.1, read as the reverse complement.
AACTTTGTTTGACTTTCTGCATTGACCAGTTTATGGTCAATGCGAAGTTCGTTTGAACTTCGCAACGTGAGCGTAATCACGATGGTTATAGTCCCTTGTGACTATGCCTACTGATTACCACGTTGTCTAGGGTCGTAAGGGTAAGCGATCTAATAAATCGCTTATACCTTCGAACCCGACCCATTTGGTCGATCATTAGGATTCGACCAAACACTTTAGGTGACCATAGTATATAGGGAATAACCTTCCGAGGTTATACCTTATGGTCGCTTCGTTTAAGTAGTTGTATGATAGGTAGTTTATATGCCTTAGGTAAATTACCAAAATACCCCTTTGATGCCAAAATTCATTTTAAACATATGTAACATAACTTTTGACATCTAAACTGATTTGACAACAATATTAGACATGTTAAGGCATATGTTACTTGTCATAGGACTAGTTAAGCGGTCCGAACACGTTTCACACGAACGACGCGTTAAAGTAGCATAAGCTACCTAAGCGGGTCGTAATGGGTCGTAAGCACTTATGTTAGGTTTCATTTAGTATGTAGGCTTTGTTAAACCATAATACATGAGTTCCTATACTCATTTGGTTTACGAGCCCTCATTCTATCCGATCCTCCGATATAGGTCCGGTTTATTAACATAGTTACCTATATTAGGTGCCGTTTGATTCCGAGATCTCTAGCATTGCTTGGTGGTTATCTTAGGACTTCTGGGCAATCTCAAGTGAGTACATAGACCCCTCTTTTACTGTTTTCAAACTGTTTTGGGGTGAAACACATGTGCCTACTTGTTACTTTCATGCTTTCCATGTTTTCACATTATATACTTGCTATGTTCATTAGTACATTTATAGTACATGATTTCATTGTGTTCATGCTATGTATGTCCATTGTGTACATACTTAGTACATTGTTTTACATTACATTTCATCCTATGTATGTCCATTGTGTGCATACTTAGTACATTGTTTCACATTACATTTCATGCTATGTATGTCCATTGTGTGCATACTTAGTACATTTGTTTCACGTCATATACTATGTATGTCCATTTGTTACATACTTAGTACAGTTGTTTTCATCACATGTTTACATTTTGGTATGACATTTAGGTTGTTTAAAATGGAACAATACATTCATTAACATTAGCTACGCCGTTCGTTAGTAGGTAGTGGTACCATAGGAATTGACAACTCCCGTTCCGGACATCCTGGGTAGGTTTGGATGAAAGGAATGACCGAATTCGATACACATAACTTAGATAAACCTTTAATTTGTTTAAGGGTTTATCGCCACAGTCTCAAGGCTTGGATGTATGCATTATAACAATACCGCATAAATGTTTGTATCAGTATAGCATGCATTTGTTCCACAAAACATAACTTTGATTTAAACCATGTTTTACTTCAATACCTTGTTTTTGTGCATTTTACATATGGGTTAGTTGATATATTTCACTTACCATACATGATATTTTTGGGTACACATTACATGATCTACATTAAACATAAACATTTTGACATTGATATACACATTTAGTGGTTTACATCGGACATAGACATTTCGATATGGTTTACACATTAACACATGACAATTCATTTATACATAAACAATTTACATTAGTGGTTGGTTTGAGTAAGTGATTTGAGTAACGAGGCGTGTGTAATATGATACAAGCATGGTGGATACGCCGCTGGTACTTCCTATATATAAGTGTTTGTATGACATTACATGTCGTAGCGTTACTTAAATCATTTCAATATTTGACATATTACGTTTTACATAAACAACTTATTCTCACAAGACATTGATTTACAAAACAACTTATCTTATACAAACTCATATTACTTGGTTATTCATTTAACCTTACATTATTCTCTTATATATATATATCATCGCTTTTTGAATGATTTACAAAACAAAACAAAACAAAACAATTTACAAGGTTCATGACTGACTTTTGTTAAACAACTTTTTCTAAACTCATAAGTCATGAATCCTCTTTTCACAAATCCTATGTATCTCACAGGCATTTTTATGCTGACGTACTTATTTTCACATGTGTTTTCAGGAGCTTTTGCGTAGGATGATGATCATGACACTAGGGCGGACCTGTGCCTTAGAGACTAAAAATGAAGATATACTAGTTTAATTATGTTATGAACTCTTTGTTTCCTGTTTGGGACAATATAACACTCTTGTTTAATAAATAAAATATAACTTTGTATGCCATGGTTGTGAAACAATAATTCTGTTACAACACTCCCAGACGTTTCCGCCACGTTTTGTATGTTCTACGTGGTCGGGGTGTGACATTACCCTTTGTCACACCCCCAAAATCCACACGCGGAGTACTACCGCTTGGAGGCGTGACATGACCAGGATCAAGCCACCAATCATATTGAACATAAGTATATAGTAAAAGTCATTCATCAATACGATAGGTGTTTCCAAAACCAAATATAAACAAGTGGGTAGCGGAAGCAATAATGTAAAACCCAACATAAGTTTAAGTACAAAATGTCATAATGTTTAAAAACACATTCACGATCCATGTCCACAACGACCGTGCCTCCCGTGCAAGCTCCAAAAGTACCTAAGGTCCTGCAAGGCATGTAACAGAGAGTCAACAACTAGTTGAGCGAGTTCACAGTAGGTTATACAGTTATAGTTTTCGTATTGTAAATCGTAAGTTCGTTTAGTAGTCATGTATCGTATGTAATATCATCGTGGCCCTCTAGGCATGTTTGCGAAGTTTAGTGGGGGTTTCCCATATGTTCACTAGACTAGGTATATTTGTATCGCGGCCCTCCAGGCATGTTTGCGAAGATTAAAGTATAGTTCGCGGCCATTCCAGGCATGTTTGCGAAGATTGTTCTAGTATCGCGGCCGATCCCGGCATGTGTGCGAAGAGAAGTATATGTATCACTAGTCTAGTAGTATCTACCATTGACCTTCCTCTTCCGAGGCCTATGGTATGTAATTCCGATAACTCTTAAGCTTAAATAATCAATCAATCAACCCATTCCCAACCCCGGGAATCCCATGCCTTTGTAGAAGTGTGAACTCACCTTGTTTGCTCGGTATGCTAAGTTAAGTGCTCACAATTAATCAGTCAAGGCCTATAGTGCACGTATGTTCAGTCAGTTTACGTTCGTAATGTTTCACATGAAACTAGTGTCACAGTAATATCATATAACACACAACAGTTAATCATGCTTTAACAATCCATGTTACACATAAAGGCTTTCACAGTCCATTATGACAATGTTATCCATTAACAGAAAACAGAAGTAATAGACATAGTAAAGTTATCAACTTAACAGGGTTAACTAGTTTATTAAGGTTAGTATATCTAACCAAGTTAATAAACTAAACAACCTTAACATATATAACCTGGTTAATATAACATATTGAACAGTATCATGTTAAATAGAATTTACAACTAACAGAGTTACTCAAACAAATAAAGTTAACAACTTTCAACTTAACAGAGGTTTACCTATTTAACAGAGTTAAATAAACTAACTGAGTTATTCAAGTGATTAGTTTAATTGAATAACATATTTAATGACATTAATTATTAACAGTATACATGTTGTCTAACACACCCTAGTGCCGAAAACACATAAGAGCCGAAATCCCTATGGCCGAAAACCCTTAAGAGCCGAAAACACCTTAAGAGCCGAAAACACCTATATGCCGAAACACATAAGTGGGCCGAAATCTAGGTTGGGCCGAAATCCCCTTTTAGCCGAAAACCCCCTTTGGGCCGGAAATGTTTGGGCCGAAATCACTTAATGTGATTTCGTCCAGTTGATTATTGTGGGGGGTGTTTTCGTGAGCTTCATCATCTTCACCAACACTCACTGTAACTTAAAAAGAAAAACCCAGCAACTAAATCTCATTACAGTTACATGATGAATCATTTATAAGTCATTAATCAACCATTGATATGAAACAATTACTCTACCAAAGCTTTGTGAAATCTAGAACATAATCCCATCAGTTTATCATTCATAACATATACCCACTGTTGATCCAAACATCCAATATTCAGACAGTTCATAGATAATAATTATCTAACAATCACACAATGATCAATCACATAATCACATATATCAATATATACATACATCATGATTAAACATCAATAATCATACGATATGTAACTAAAACAGCTGAATCATGAAATCACTAACCAAAGATTAAACAGAGGTTTTGCTTCAAGTGAGGAATTCTCTCAGTGGGTTTCAGAGATAGAGAGAGAAACAATGTGATTAGATATGGTTTGGTAAATGTGAAACTTCTTTGAGAAGATTGTTTATAAATATCTCAATACCCCACTGGGCCAAGGCCCAGTCTCTGTTTTCGTTTGGGCCCATGATAGACGAAAACACTCAAAGTGTTTTCATGAGTGGGTGATTTCATAAGTACTTGTTTTCAGTAAGAGATCCATCCTTATATAACATGTTAATTAATACAGACCTTAATAACACACACTCACATATAATAAATATTATGGATCCCAAGTATAAAATATAAATCGAAATACGATATAACGTATTACAAAGGTGAGCGTTGTGAAACAACGAGTCGTGTAACAAACAACATAAACAACAATAAAAAAAATTAACGTGCACTAAATGCGAAGATGGAATCTTGGAAACTCGAGTTGTCACATTATCCCCAACTTGAAAGAAATTTCGTCCCGAAATTTAGCATGCGGTTACTGAGGAAGCTAGGTAAGTTATTGTTCACTGGTTTTCCTGGGGTGTCAATCTGTCACATCATCCCCCCGTTGATTTGGAATTTCTTCCCGAAATTCTGTAGTAGCTTCAGCCTCAGTAGTAGTTGCATTGTTTTCGAACAACTGGGGATATTTGAGTTTCATTTGGTCTTCGCGTTCCCAGGTAAACTCTGGGCCACGACGGGAGTTCCAACGAACTCGAACAAGAGGTATTCTGGTGTTCTTGAGGACCTTAACATCCCAGTCCGTGATTTCAACTGGTTCCTCGACGAAATGCAATTGTTCGTCGATAGTGAGCTCCTTCAGAGGAACTATGTGGGTCTCATCTGACAGACACTTCTTCAGATTCGACACGTGGAAAACGTTGTGAACTGCACTGAGTTCAGCTGGTAAGTTCAGTCTGTAGGCCACTTTGCCTATCTTCTCTATGACTTCAAATGGTCCAACGTATCGTGGATTGAGCTTGCCTCGTTTTCCAAAACGAACAACACCCTTCCAGGGTGAAACTTTGAGTAGTGCTCGATCCCCAACCTGGAACTCGAGTAGTTTCCTATCTTTATCGGCGTATACTTTCTGACGGTCACGAGCTGCCGCCATGCGTTGTCGTATTTGAGCAATCTTTTCAGTAGTATCAACTACCATTTCTGGACCTGTGATCTGACTGTCACCCACCTCTGCCCAACAAAGAGGTGATCGGCATTTACGCCCGTACAATGCCTCAAATGGAGCAGCTTTAATGCTGGTGTGGTAACTGTTGTTGTACAAAAATTCCACAAGTGGCAGATGTTTTTCCCAGCCCTTGCCAAAGTCAATTACGCACGCCCGAAGCATGTCTTCTAGAGTTTGAATAGTGCACTCAGACTGCCCGTCTGTCTGAGGATGATAAGCTGTGCTCATGTCTAAACGAGAGCCAAAAGATTTGTGCATTGCTTGCCACAGTTCTGAAGTAAAACGTGCATCACGATCAGAGATAATAGATGTGGGCACCCCGTGCCTCGAGACAACTTCCTTAAGGTATACGTCTGCTAGAGTGGAGAACTTATCCGTTTCCTTAATAGCCAAGAAGTGAGCAGACTTTGTGAGTCGATCCACGATCACCTAAATAGTATCATTTCCGCGCTGAGATCTAGGTAGGCCAGTAACAAAATCCATGGAAATTTGCTCCCATTTCCATTGTGGTATCTCAGGTTGTTGGAGTGGGCCTGAGGGTTTCTGATATTCCGCCTTGACTCTCGCACAAGTCAAACACTTGCTAACGTAAGTTGCTATGTGGGCCTTCATGCTAGGCCACCAATATGTAGTTCTGAGGTCGTGGTACATTTTATCCGAACCAGGATGTACTGAGTAGCGAGACTTATGAGCTTCATCCATTACAAGCTCGCGTAAATTACCATAGAGTGGGACCCAGATGCGTCCTGTTACATAGTAGGCGCCGTCTGCCCTTTGTTCTAACCTTTGCCTTGAGCCGCGTAGGGCTTCAGCCCTGACGTTTTCTGGTTTCAATGCTTCTACCTAAGCATCTCGTATCTGTGAAGGAAGACTAGACTGAATAGTGAGTTGCAACGCTCGTACACGCCTAGGTGTAGTATCCTTTCGACTGAGGGCGTCGGCCACCACATTGGCTTTGCCCGGATGGTACTTTATAGCACATTCGTAATCGTTCAGCAACTCGACCCATCGACGTTGTCGCATGTTCAATTCTTTCTGCTTGAAGATATGCTCAAGACTCCTGTGATCGGTGTAGATGGTGCACTTGGTGCATACAGATAATGTCGCCATATCTTGAGCGCAAAAACAACAGCTCCAAGCTCTAAATCGTGTGTAGTGTAATTCCGTTCGTGAATCTTAAGTTGGCGTGAAGCATAAGCAATAACTTTATCCCGTTGCATCAACACACATCCAAGACCTTGGATGGATGCGTCGCAGTAAACTACAAAATCATCCGTGCCTTCAGGCAAGGAGAGGATAGGTGCGCTACAAAGTCTATCCTTTAAGTGCTGAAACATTGTTTCCTGTGTATCACTCCAACGGTAAACAACACCTTTCTGTGTCAGTAATGTAAGCGGCTGTGCAATCTTTGAGAAGTCTTTGATAAACCGTCTGTAATAACCCGCCAAACCCAAGAATTGGCGTATTTCTGTCGGTGTGCGAGGTGCAGGCCAGTTCTTGATCGAATCTACCTTGGATGGATCGACATGAATCCCATCCTTGGTTACCACATGGCCTAGAAAGTGGACTTCACAAAGCCAGAAGTCGCATTTTGAAAACTTAGCGTACAGCTGTTCCGTTCGAAGGAGTTCCAGAATAAGTCGTAAATGCTGCTCGTGTTCCTCCCGACTCTTCGAGTAAATCAGAATGTCATCAATGAAAACAATAACAAACTTGTCAAGATAAGGTTTGCACACCCTGTTCATAAGATCCATGAAAACCGCAGGCGCGTTCGTTAGCCCGAATGGCATGACCAAAAACTCGTAATGGCCGTAGCGAGTTCTGAATGCTGTTTTGGAGACGTCCTCATCCTGGACTCTCAGTTGATGGTAACCTGACCTCAGGTCAATCTTTGAGTAATAGCTCGACCCTTGCAACTGGTCGAATAAGTCGTCGATGCGTGGAAGTGGATAGCGATTCTTCACCGTCACTTTGTTCAGTTCGCGATAATCTATGCACATACGAAAGGTACCGTCTTTCTTCTTCACAAATAATACTGGAGCTCCCCAGGGCGAAGAGCTAGGACGTATGAAACCCTTTTCCAAAAGTTCTTGCAATTGCTTAGACAGTTCTTCCAGTTCAGTTGGAGCTAAGCGGTAAGGCGCTCGAGCTATAGGTGCTGCTCCTGGAGCTAGCTCGATCTGAAATTCGACCGGGCGATGAGGCGGTAGCCTAGGTAACTCTTCAGGAAACACTTGAGGAAAGTCACGTACTACAGGAATATCCCCAATCTTTTTCTCAGTCGTCGATGTATCAGTAACGAGTGCTAAAATAGCTATGTGGCCCTTTCGTAAACACTTCTGTGCCTTCAAGAAGGAGATGATGCCACTCACGACACCACTCTTGTCGCCTTGAACTTCGAGAGGTTCTTTGCCAGTACGGGGAATACGAATGATCTTCTCCTTGCATAGGATCTCTGCTTGCTGTTGGGATAACCAATCCATACCAATGACGATGTCAAAACTACTCAGAGTTATAGGAATGAGATCGATAGAGAAAGTCTGACCAGCGAGGATAAGATTACAACCCTGAACTATGTGTGTGGCCTCTAGACTTTTACCATTAGCTAACTCTACGACATGTTTGGTGTTCAAAAGTGTTGGTGCGCGTTTAAGCATTTGACTAACTTTCAGAGACATATAACTGGTATCCGCACCCGAATCAAATAATACGGTAACATAAAAGTCGTCGAGAAGAAACTTACCCGTAACCACATTAGGATCGTTCCTCGCATCACCCCGACCAATCACAAATGCACAACCCCTAGCACCATTGTCGTTGTTGTTTCCCCCGTTGTTGTTGTTGTTCCCAGTGCCCTGATTATTGTTGTTGTTCTGATTCTGGTTTAACTGGGGGCAGTTTCGCTTGAAATGACCTTCAGCCCCACACTGAAAGCATGTCTTATTTCCTTGCTGTTGTTGCTGTGACTGGTTTCGTGGAACGGGTGGCTGTTGTTGCTGGTTCTGATTCGCAGGCCTTGAGCTCCTGCAATCTTTAGCTTCATGACCTACCCTTAGACATCTCTGACAGCGGCCTTTACGACACTGACCACTGTGGTGTTTGTTGCACCTGTTACATAGTGGATGATTTCCCCGATATCCACTCTGCCCCTGACCACCAGACGATTGCTGACTCAGACTCTGGTAATCACTAGTCTTGCGCTGCTGCTGTGCTTGAGACTGTACAGTAGCTGAACCCCTGCTGGAATCCCCTTCTCATTTCCGCTTGTTGTCACTGGGAATAGCAGGAGTAACTGGAGTGGTAGCGGTAGTAGTAGCGTTGATACGTTTAGGCAGCCTGTTCTGTTCCACTGCCTGATCGGTGAGGCGATGAGCTAGCTTGACGATCTGTTGAATAGTGCCAAGATTCGCTGAGGTTACGTGACTTTGAATCTCCGGCACCAGACCATTGAGATACAGTTCAATACGCTTAATGGGAGGGTCTACCATAGTAGGACACAAAATAGCCAACTCATTCGATCTTCTGGTGTACGCTTCAATTTCTGACCCCGTCATTTTCAAATGGTAAAACTCTACCTCCAGCTTATGAATTTCATCACGGCTACAGTATTCCTCTTTGATCAATTCCTTGAAACCGTTCCAAGGTGTGGCGTTAGCAACAGCCAACCCTAACATCTGAACTTGCGCATTCCACCAAGTCAGCGCAATGCCTTCTAGAGTACCAGTGGCATACTTCACCCTGCGAGCCTCAGGGCATTCACACATTTCAAATACTGACTCAAGCTTTTCAAACCAATGGAGGAGTCCAACCGCTCCTTCCGTGCCACTAAAAGTAGTAGGACGACAGTCCATGAAAGTTTTGAAGGTGCAAACAGGTGGTTGACCTCCTGCTTGTGTGGCTGCAACTGCCGCAGCAACTTGTTCGTTAATGAGAGCCGTCAGTTGGGCTTGCGTCATGTTAATGCGTCCAGACATGATCTTCATAGCAAATATGACATAAGTGAGAGAGGTTCGCGAGTAGTGCGATAACAGTAGAGAGTAAGCACACAAGTGTTCTCATGCAATAGTGTTACGTTAATCTAAGCATACCCGGAGCAAAGTTCTATGCAATTCTAGCAAGTAGGCAACACAACATGTATCATATTACCTAGGATGTTGAGTCTTGCACGTGGAGCGAGGCGTCGTTGTGGATCGTTGAGCACTGTTCTGGTTATAGTCTGGTTTTAATAAAAACGTTTTACCCTTATTAAAATCGAGTTCTCTATAACCAATGGCTCTGATACCAATCTGTCACACCCCCAAAATCCACACGCGGAGTACTACCGCTTGGAGGCGTGACATGGCCAGGATCAAGCCACCAATCATATTGAACATAAGTATATAGTAAAAGTCATTCATCAATACGATAGGTGTTTCCAAAACCAAATATAAACAAGTGGGTAGCGGAAGCAATAATGTAAAACCCAACATAAGTTTAAGTACAAAATGTCATAATGTTTAAAAACACATTCACGATCCATGTCCACAACGACCGTGCCTCCCGTGCAAGCTCCAAAAGTACCTAAGGTCCTGCAAGGCATGTAACAGAGAGTCAACAACTAGTTGAGCGAGTTCACAGTAGGTTATACAGTTATAGTTTTCGTATTGTAAATCGTAAGTTCGTTTAGTAGTCATGTATCGTATGTAATATCATCGCGGCCCTCTAGGCATGTTTGCGAAGTTTAGTGGGGGTTTCCCATATGTTCACTAGACTAGGTATATTTGTATCGCGGCCCTCCAGGCATGTTTGCGAAGATTAAAGTATAGTTCGCGGCCATTCCAGGCATGTTTGCGAAGATTGTTCTAGTATCGCGGCCGATCCCGGCATGTGTGCGAAGAGAAGTATATGTATCACTAGTCTAGTAGTATCTACCATTGACCTTCCTCTTCCGAGGCCTATGGTATGTAATTCCGATAACTCTTAAGCTTAAATAATCAATCAATCAACCCATTCCCAACCCCGGGAATCCCATGCCTTTGTAGAAGTGTGAACTCACCTTGTTTGCTCGGTATGCTAAGTTAAGTGCTCACAATTAATCAGTCAAGTCCTATAGTGCACGTATGTTCAGTCAGTTTACGTTCGTAATGTTTCACATGAAACTAGTGTCACAGTAATATCATATAACACACAACAGTTAATCATGCTTTAACAATCCATGTTACACATAAAGGCTTTCACAGTCCATTATGACAATGTTATCCATTAACAGAAAACAGAAGTAATAGACATAGTAAAGTTATCAACTTAACAGGGTTAACTAGTTTATTAAGGTTAGTGTATCTAACCAAGTTAATAAACTAAACAACCTTAACATATATAACCTGGTTAATATAACATATTGAACAGTATCATGTTAAATAGAATTTACAACTAACAGAGTTACTCAAACAAATAAAGTTAACAACTTTCAACTTAACAGAGGTTTACCTATTTAACAGAGTTAAATAAACTAACTGAGTTATTCAAGTGATTAGTTTAATTGAATAACATATTTAATGACATTAATTATTAACAGTATACATGTTGTCTAACACACCCTAGTGCCGAAAACACATAAGAGCCGAAATCCCTATGGCCGAAAACCCTTAAGAGCCGAAAACACCTTAAGAGCCGAAAACACCTATATGCCGAAACACATAAGTGGGCCGAAATCTAGGTTGGGCCGAAATCCCCTTTTAGCCGAAAACCCCCTTTGGGCCGGAAATGTTTGGGCCGAAATCACTTAATGTGATTTCGTCCAGTTGATTATTGTGGGGGGTGTTTTCGTGAGCTTCATCATCTTCACCAACACTCACTGTAACTTAAAAAGAAAAACCCAGCAACTAAATCTCATTACAGTTACATGATGAATCATTTATAAGTCATTAATCAACCATTGATATGAAACAATTACTCTACCAAAGCTTTGTGAAATCTAGAACATAATCCCATCAGTTTATCATTCATAACATATACCCACTGTTGATCCAAACATCCAATATTCAGACAGTTCATAGATAATAATTATCTAACAATCACACAATGATCAATCACATAATCACATATATCAATATATACATACATCATGATTAAACATCAATAATCATACGATATGCAACTAAAACAGCAGAATCATGAAATCACTAACCAAAGATTAAACATAGGTTTTGCTTCAAGTGAGGAATTCTCTCAGTGGGTTTCAGAGATAGAGAGAGAAACAATGTGATTAGATATGGTTTGGTAAATGTGAAACTTCTCTGAGAAGATTGTTTATAAAATATCTCAATACCCCACTGGGCCAAGGCCCAGTCTCTGTTTTTGTTTGGGCCCATGATAGACGAAAACACTCAAAGTGTTTTCATGAGTGGGTGATTTCATAGGTACTTGTTTTCAGTAAGAGATCCATCCTTATATAACATGTTAATTAATACAGACCTTAATAACACACACTCACATATAATAAATATTATGGATCCCAAGTATAAAATATAAATCGAAATACGATATAACGTATTACAAAGGTGAGCGTTGTGAAACAACGAGTCGTGTAACAAACAACATAAACAACAATAAAAAAAAATTAACGTGCACTAAATGCGAAGATGGAATCTTGGAAACTCGAGTTGTCACACCCTTACCCTTACCCTTACCCTTGTCAGAATCAGTCGACTTCTTTTTATCACACTTGCGGGTAAGTTTACCCTTCCTGACTTGAGACTCAGTCAGGGTAGCAGATAACTTGATTGCATGACGAACGGTAGTAGGATTAACACTGGTCACAATATCCTGAATGGAATCGGGTAAACCATCGATATATCTCTCGATTGCTTTCTCCAGTGGGGTAACCATAGTGGGACAAAACAAACTGAGCTCCTCAAATCGATCCGTATAAGCACGATGTTCACCCCCATCTTGCTTTAAATCGTCAAACTCTCGTTCCAAAGCTCGAATTTCAAGACAGGGACAGAACTCTCTCATCATGAGAGCTCGGAGTTCTTCCCAAGTTTGTGCTAATGCCACTTCGGCACCCCTATCACGCATCACTCCGTTCCACCATGTAAGAGCTCGCTTCTCAAACACGTTTGAAGCGAACTCAACCTTACGCGCATTCGGACACTGCACATGTCTGAATGTGCTCTCGATACTCTCGAACCACTGCAGGAGCGCAGTTGCTCCTTGTGACCCAGAAAACTTAAGCGGCTTCGCAGAATTGAAATTCTTGAAATTACACTGTGCGTTATTGTTGTTATTATTATAGTTGTTGTTGTATAGCTCGTGGATTTGAGTCACAACGCCTGGAAGTACGGCAGCCATTTGCTGAGAGACAAGGGCGGCGATTTCTTCAGCAGTAAAAGTTTGAGCATCGCGTCGAGGAGGCATTGTCTAACAAGGAAACATGAGAAACGAGTGAGGTCGACAATTGGAGAAACAAAGGAGGTATTGAAAACATCGACAAAACACACGGAGTGCGAACATTTGTTCATTACCTCAAACAAACAAACGACACGCAGTGACTAATCAAAGTAAATAGGTCATAATTGTCACACCCCCAAAATCCACACGCGGAGTATCACCGCTTGGAGGCGTGACTGACCAGGATCAAGCCACCAATCATATTGAACAAGCATGTAAGTAGTATATAACAAAAAAAAATCCAACACAATACAATTGGTGTCTAAACAAAACATAGTTTAAGTTGCAAGCGGAAGCATAATGTTTAAAACCAAGTCATAAGTTTAAACGTTTCAAATGTTTAGCATGGCACACAGCTGTCCATGTCCCACAACGACTCTTCCCACTCCGATGCAAGCTCCATAGATACCTAACGACCTGCAAGGCATGTAACAACGAGTCAACAACAAAGTTGAGCGAGTTCACAGTTGATTGTTCAGTTATTGAGTTCGTTTCATAACCATGTATTACCTAGTATCCTTGTTTACCAACCCTTTTTACGACAGGCTTCCCATGTTGTATGTTACTAGACTAGTCGTACCCATAAGTGTCCTTCCCAATCCGAGGACAGTGTTAAGTATGAGTGTACGTAGGTTTTACGTACGTGCCCTTCTCAATCCGAGGACAGTAGTAAGCATGAGTGTACGTAGGTTTTACGTACGTGCCCTTCTCAACCCGAGGACAGTAGCAAGTATGAGTGTACGTAGGTTTTACGTACGTGCCCTTCTCAACCCGAGGACAGCAGCAAGTATGAGTGTACGTAGGTTTTACGTACGTGCCCTTTCCAATCCGAGGACAGTAGTAGGTAGTCTAGTAGTGTTGATAATACAAATAGTTATTCAATCCCATTCCCAACCCACCGGGAATCCCATGCCTTAGGAGTGTGAACTCACCTTGGTTTGCTCGGTATGCTAAAAATTACACGCTCACAAATAATCTGTCACGGCCTATAGTACGCACGTATATACAATCAGTTTTCGTCCGTAACGATTCACATGCAATCTATGTCACAAAGTGTGCTTAGGCAATCATTATCAAGTAGCACATAACAGTTATTTCATGTTCGTACAATTCGTGTTTCACGTAATTGAGTTTTCTTTTTTTAGGTAAAGGGTTACCTCGGTGATTCTATATATTCACAAACAAAGAAAACAAGTAGTGTAGAGAGTCTACACTAGTTCAGTCATGAGACATGCCCCATGAAAGTAGAACAAAGAACAAACAAGAAACACCAACAAAACTAGAAAACAACTAGACTAAAATCTAGAAAAATGAGACATGAAACAAAGTAAATCAGCCGCCATCGTCAACAACGTGTCCCCCGTGAATCTCCCATTCTCCAAGAAGTCTTCGCACACTTGCAGTATTCTTTAGCTTGGCTCCCATCAGCTTGTATCTAACCGTGGCTAAAATAATTTCACTTAATTTCTCAGGAGGCCTCAGCTGATTTTTGAATAATCTAGCATTTCTTTCTTGCCAAATGAAATACAGAGTAGCCGCAACAAGAATTTTAGCAACATAAATCCTAGCCGCTTTAGAACGAGCTCGAACCAGCAACCAATCAACAATATCAGTCCATATCGGCCTGACCACATCCATACCCACCTTGCTTCGAACTATTTTCCATACTTGAGAAGAATATTCGCATTCAAAAAATAAGTGCGAATGAGAGTCAAAATTCTGATAACATAATAGGCAACACATCATATTCATGTTCTTTCTCCGCGTCATCTCCCAATTTAAAATTTTAACTTGAGTCAAAAGTTTACCTTTAATGACTAACCACATCATAAACGCATGCCTAGGGATGCACTGCGAGAACCAAACAATATTGCACCAATTGACTTCCGGGTCTTTGTACCGAATGGAATGCCAAACACCAGAAGAGGAGAACTCGGTTATAACACTACCATCTCTCCATAAAATTCTATCAAGCTTTGTCGGATTCAGATGCACTTGGTCAAGTTGAATGAGAACCGGGAAGAGATCTCTCTATGCCATAGGCCAGGACCAAGTATTATGGGAATAGATGTTAGCCACAGTATCGTCCAGTTTAAAATCTGCATCGGTAATGATTCTAGGCGAAATAAAATCACCGAGCGGACCTATATCACACCAGTAGTCGAACCAGGCTGAAGTGTTAGCGCCATTGTCTAACTCCGACCAAATATGATTTCTTATAAGCGACCTCAATTGAATCAACTTTCTCCAAGACCAACATCAATTAGAGGGGGTTTTACACACCCAGAAACTCTTGCCTTTTAAACGGTAACTATACACGTAATTGAGTTTTCAGTCTATTCTAACATGGATTATCAATTAACAGGTTCAACAGAGTAAACTGTATCAAGGATGTGAATGGGAACCAGTTTGAGGGAAGTGAAGTTGCAGCTACTCTATTAGCTCATTACTCTGAGTTTATGGGTAAGGAGGATAAAGTTGATAGACTGGAGGATGGGGAGCTCTTTGTTAATGTTCTTGGGGCAGGTGCAGCCGAGAATATGGTGAGACAGGTTACTGGTGATGAGGTTAAAAAGGCCATGTTTGGGATAAGCGAAAATAAGGCTCCTGGTCCGGATGGTTATACTTCAGCTTTCTTTAAGAATTCGTGGGATATTGTGGGAGATGAAGTTACAAAGTCGGTGCTAGAATTTTTTAATAATGGTCAAATTCTTAAACAAATTAACCATACCATTTTAGCATTGGTCCCAAAGAGTGACACGCCTAACTCGGTGCTAGATTACCGGCCGATTTCATGTTGCAATGTGATATATAAGTGCATTAGCAAAATTATTACGGATAGAATAAAAAGCTCGTTGGGGTCTCTAGTTAACATAAACCAGTCGGCCTTTGTGCCAGGAAGGAAGATCTCGGATAATATTCTCCTTACACAGGAACTTATGCATAACTATCATATTGATCGAGGTCCTGCTAGATGTGCGTTGAAAATTGATATTCAGAAAGCTTATGACACTGTCAGCTGGTCTTTTTTGGAAGATATTCTGAAGAAGTTTGGGTTTCATCAAAGAATGGTTTCATGGATTATGGCTTGTGTCACGACGGTTTCGTATTCGGTGAGTATTAATGGCGAGTTGCATGGTTATTTTAGAGGAAAACGGGGGTTAAGGCAAGGAGATCCTATGTCTCCGTATTTGTTTACGTTGATTATGGAGGTTTTATCATTACTTTTACAAAAAATGGCCTTGAATCCTGCGTTTAAATTTCATGCAAACTGTTCGAAACAAAAGATAATAAACGTCTCGTTTGCTGATGATCTCTTTGTGTTTGTGAATGGGGATTCTTGCTCAGTTCAGCTAGTTCGTGATGTGTTGTTGAAGTTTACTAGTATATCGGGTCTTGTTCCAAACTTGTTGAAGAGCACAATCTTTTTCAGCAATGTGCCAAGTAATATAAAAGTTGAAATTCTGAACTTATTGCCATTTAGGGAGGGTGTTTTGCCGGTTAGATATCTTGGGGTACCTCTCATATCTACAAAGCTATCTTTTAGAGAGTGTAATGTTCTGGTGGAACGGATGGATAGAAAGGTTAATAACTGGATGTCAAAATCTTTATCATTTGCGGGTAGATTGCAACTTCTCAATTCGGTGCTAGCGGCTATGTATACGTATTGGGCATCGGTCTTTATTTTGCCAGCTCGCATTATTAAGGATCTGGAAAAGAGAATGAGGAGATTTTTATGGAATGCTGGTTCCCAAGGAAAGATCCGGTCAAAGGTGGCTTGGAAGGATATTTGTAAACCGAAAGAAGAGGGTGGCCTTGGAATTCGTAGTATATCCGAGGTTAATAAAGCCCTCATGACATCGCATATATGGAGTATTATAACAAATCGAGAGTCATTGTGGGTCCAATGGATCCATGCGTATAAGGTTAAAGGTAGAAACTTCTGGGAGATACAATGCAGGGGTAACTTGACGTGGAGTTGGAGGAAGATATTGCAGATTCGGAGTCTGGCAAGACCTTTTATTTGGAAGGTGATTGTGAGTGGATCTCAAACAAATGCTTGGAGCGATAATTGGTGTGATTGTAGCCCAATTCGGAGTTTTATTACTCCAAGAGTGATAGCAGGAGCTGGGTTTAATTTGCAAACTACTGTTGCTGATCTTATAGATGATGATGGTCGATGGAGGTGGCCGCAAGCGTGGAATGACCTATTTCCGGTTCTAAATGATATTACGGTTCCCATTCTTCTTGCTAGTTCGAATGATAGGTTTGGATGGAAGACTTTAGATGGAAATATTGTTCACTTTAATTCTTGGGAAGCATGGAATAATTTTCGGTTACGAGAAATGAAAGTGGCCTGGGTAAACATGGTGTGGTTTAGTCAATGCATACCAAGGCACTCATTTCATCTTTGGTTAGTTATAAAGGATAAACTGATGACACAAGATCGGTTGGCAGTCTGGCAAGCGGGTAGTGCAACCAATTTAATTCTTATGTGTTGTCCCCTTTGTAAGCATGGTAGAGACTCTAGAGATCATTTGTTCTTTCAATGCTCTTTTGCGTCAAAGATTTGGAACATGGTTAAGAGAAGGATTGATATGGCGAGTGTAGATGATACATGGACGTCTGTTATGGATTGGGGAGAGCAGAATGCGAGCTCAAAGAATTTAGATCAAATTGTGTGCAAACTTGTTGTGGCGGCTTCTACATATTTCATTTGGCAAGAGCGGAACAACAGGCTTTTCTCGAATACTCAAAGATGTGCTGATACAGTGGCTCAGGTGATCCTTGATACGGTAAGACTTCGAATAATGGGGTTCAAGATCGGAAGTGACATGAAGCATAGGAAGCTGGTGGAGAGATGGAAGATTCCAATGCACAATATGGAAGAGAACCCGGGTTAAAGAGCATTTAGGGTTGGGTCATTGTGTTGTGTGGCTTAGTTTTGTTGGGCTGTCTTTGTGTTAGGCTGTTTTGTTTTGGTTGTTGGTTTTTGTGTCCTAGGCTTTGTGTTTGAAGCCTAGTAGTGTGTGTCAACTGTTTGTCGCACCCTGTTTTATTATTTATATAAAATTCACCAGGGGTAACCCTTTACCCAAAAAAAAAAAACTGTGACACCCCAGGAAAACTAGGAAACCAACGCAACTTAACTAGCTTCCTCAGTAACCACGCGCTAAATTTCGGGACGAAATTCTCTTAACAGGGTGAGAATGTGACAACCCTCAAATTTACATGTAACCGAACAATTTATTAATGATAAATAAAGTGCTTGATGACTGTACTGAATCATTTAACTGCTTTCTGATTTCGGTGTTACACTTACCTGTGCTTGTTAACATACTAGTAGTATACAGAAAAGTTACTAAATGGTCCGGTATGCTTTTCTGAGTGTTGAAAATTAAAAATGTTACAAAAATATATATATATATATATATATATATATATATAGGACGCTTTACGGATTAATTAAGCACTTTAATGGAACAGTATCAAACCGAACAACCGGACATTTACCCGGAACACCAAAGTAATGCTAGAGGCATTGTTTTATTCTTCTGAGCTAGTTAGGGTCCCCGAACACCCTAACACACTATATAATTAATAATACACCTTAATACACTAACTAAACTTTTGAATTCTAACTAGATTGGTAACTATATCATTGAAACCCAACCAAGACCCCCCCTAACTACACGGTACAAGGTGGGTCACCACCTTAGATTTTAGTTGATAATTTAATGTGATCTTGTTGATGGATTAGGAAACACATGAACCTTTAGACAATGAAATGTTGGAAATCTTCTCTATTTAACCAAAGGACCCTCATTCACTCTCATCCTCACAACCTTCAAACATTTTCCTTCTTCCTCTCCTCCTTGTTTCAGCCGAACACAAGACCACCCACAATCACCATCATCTAATCTTCATCATCCAATTCCAAGCTTACTCAACGGTGTTAGAAGGCATACAACGAGTCTTGGTGCTTGAAGAACTTGAAGGACCTCTTCCGTTTACTATTAACCACCCAATCTTCATCTTGTTTCTTCCCTAGCCTTATGCTAGTAGTAAGTGCTCCTAATCACCATCTTGTTCTTGATTTTAGTGGTTAATAGATGATTAAATGGTGAAATGTTAAAGAACACCAATGAACATAACTTAAAGTCTTGAACATAAGGAATAAAAGATGGATAAAGAGAAGTTATGTCTATAAATCATGTAGATCTTGTGTTGTTATGATTCTTGATTGATTTCCTGATGATTTGCTGGTTAATATTGATGTTTGATGTTGTTGTGATCACTAAACATGTTAACGGAATCAATCGAACACAAATTAGAAAGCTAAAGGATGAAAATAGAATCTGTCCAAGCTTTTACAGCCAACTTCAGTTGGCTGTAAACAGGTCATAACTCAACGAAAAACTGATATTTTGAGTCTATAACGTTTTATTATGAAATACGGTTCTAATGGCACCAGAATCATAATTTTGGACTTCGTTTACTATTTTTAAAGTGTCATTTTGTAACAGCAGCTAGAGCTGCATTTTTCTGCTGAAAATATACGTTTTGTTTTCTGTCATAACTTGAGTTCTGTGTAGAGTTAGATCATGAAACTTGTACTGTAGATGACCACCGATGTATTTGTAATTCTCTCATTGGAATTTCGTAAATCGGACTCTCAATGAATTTTAAATAAATTATTCTGTGGACTGCAGTCAGAAAAAGATAAATCAGATTTCAGTCCGGAAGATGAATTTTTATAAAATATTGGTAATGAACTGGACCCCGATACTTTTACACAATAATATTTGGATCGTTTAAGACATTCTGTAAAAATTTGGGAATTTTTGGAATAAGTTAACTATTTTATTAAAATGTCCGAAAACAGCCCGGTTTTGAATATTAATGCTGAAATGACATAAGTTGTAATTTGCATGTCTAAATGTCGGGTAGGTTATCTGTTAATGATATAACGTGTTCTGTGTGTTATGTGCATTATCGTATGTTTGTTTATGAGTGGGGAATGGATGGGAAACTTATATGGGCATAAACCGTTAAAGTGATGCATGTTATGTGATAGATACGTGTAGGAACTTTGTGCTCTATTTGAAACCACTAAATGACTAACTGGTAATCATACTAGGACGTGATTGACCAACCTTGATTGTTAGCTATTTGTGAGAGTCAAACCGAGCAACCGAGGTGAGTTCACACTTTTCTACAAAGCATGGTAAATTCCCGGTGGGAATGGGATTGGGTACAGGAATAGGGATTCCTCGTCCTTTGGGACGCGTTCAGGAATGTGAATTCCTCGTCCTTAAGACGTGTTCAGGAATGTAAATTCCTCGTCCTATTGGGACGTATTAGACCTACCGGACTAGAACTCTATCAGCGAAGTCCCTCCCTTTTTGTATCGACTTAATCGCCGAGGCTATGGCGAGCGGGTCATTAGTTAATAGCGCTATTAGGTTTAACAAACCTCACACCGTTCCAGTCGGACGTGCGTGTACTAATGGACTATGGCACGTCGGTGATGATAGACACCGACGCTAGGGCACAATTGATTTTTTTTTTTGGGTAAGGGTTACCCCTGGTGAATTTTATAAACAAATAAAACAGGGTTATAGTGAACTTGGTTTTAAAAAGGGGAAAAAGCTTTTTGATAAAACCAGACTATAACCTGTACAGTGCTCAACGATCCACAACGACGCTTCGCTCCACGTGCAAGACTCAACATCTTAGGTGATATGGTTTATGTTTATATTACCTACTTGTTAGTTACATGGTACATTGTTCATGGTATGCATTAGTTAATGTGATAACTGCTATTTGAACCTTGTGTGCTTACTCTTTTCTGTCACTCCACACTTACGCACTTGCAACACCTTTCTTACGTGTGACCCTTCGATATGAAGATCATGAGTGGACGAATCAACCTCACACAAGCCCAGCTGACGGCTTTGATCAACGAACAAGTTACTGCGGCACTTGCAGCCGCCCAAGCAGGAGGCCAGCATGCCCAGCCACCTGTGTGCACATTCAAGACTTTTATGGACTGTCGTCCTAGTACTTTCAGTGGCACTGAAGGGGCCGTTGGAATCCTCCACTGGTTCGAGAAGCTCGAGTCGGTCTTCGAAATGTGTGAATGCCCTGAGGATCGTAGAGTGAAGTATGCTACTGGTACTCTTGAAGGGGTAGCGCTCACGTGGTGGAACGCTCAGGTTCAGCTGCAGGGGTTGGTTGCTGCTAATGCCACCCCATGGAACGGTTTCAAGGAACTGATCAAGGAAGAGTACTGCAGTCGTGATGACATCCACAAGCTAGAGGTGGAATTTTTCAACCTGAAGATGACGGGGTCGGAGATTGAGGCGTATACGAAAAGGTCGAGCATTGATTGAAATTTTGGCGGAAAATGATTTCAAGGAGGAATTAATTATAGCTGTTCCAGAGCTTGAGGGTGACGGGTTCGTGAAAGAAAAGATGTTTGTAGAGTATGAATGGAGTCCGTACAGATGTAGTCACTGCCGTGTGTTTGGTCATTCTGATGATCATTTTCCGAAACAAGTTAAAGCTACTAGGCAACAAGGAAGCATGGTTAATAACAGAAAGAAACAATCTCATGTAGATAAACCTCGGGATTAGTCAAAGAAATTGGTTGATGATGATGGTTTTACAGTTGTAGACGATAAGAAGACTGCGAAGCGATCTGGATTTCCGGTCAATAAGCAAAAACCAAAATTCGAATATAGACCTATTGGTACTAAGACGGGTGGGAGTATCAAGAAATCTGATAATTCAAATACCCTGGTTTCTAGCAATCCTTTTGATGTTTTAAGAGATGAAGTTGGGGAATCTAGCAAATCGGCTAGGACAAGGGATGATGGAACTGAATATTCGGATGACGAAGAGGTGGTGGAGGTTTACAATGAGACGAATGAGTTTCTTAAAGTCGATCCAAGCCATGATGTTCATAAAAAAGGGGCAAGCACTCCTTCTTCAGGGGTGTCTCAATGATTAGTATGGCTGTTTGGAATATTCGGGGTTTGAACCGCCCTCTAAAACAAAATGAGGTTCGTCAGGTTGTGAAAGAGAATAAGTTAAGTCTATGTGCGATCTTAGAGTCTCATGTATGTGTGGATAATCTTCGTAAGGTTTGTAATGCTGTGTTTCGGAGATGGGATTGGACCTCTAATGGGGGATGTTGTAATAAAGGAGCTCGTATTATCTTGGGTTGGGACCCGATGGAGGTAGATGTTATGGTTCTTGCGCAGGCAGCTCAAGTCTTACATGTTCAGGTTTTTTGTAAGGCTAATAAGAGTATGTTTTTTTGTTCTTTGGTATATGCTGCGAACGATTATGTTTCTCGTAGGGAGCTCTGGCAGAATTTACGAATGCATAAAGTCCTGGTTCATGATAAACCTTGGGTGATTATGGGAGATTTCAACTCTGCGCTTAATATTGAAGATAAATCGATTGGTACTTCCTCCATTTCGCCTGGTATGCGTGACTTTAAAGACTGTGTTGAGCATATTGAAGTTTTTGATATAAATCAGACTGGATTACATTTCACATGGAGTCAAAAGCCCAAAAAAGGTATAGGATTGCTGAAAAAGATTGATAGAGTCTTGGGCAATGCTCCGTTTGTTAGCTCTTTTCCGGATTCGGTTGCTGTGTTTAGGCCATATGGTGTCTCGGATCATTGTCCGTGTGTCCTAAAGTTGTTCTCGGCTGGTAAATCGAAACCGAAACCTTTCAAGTTTGCTAACTTCTTGGTTCATAAGCCGGGTTTCTTGGATATTGTTAATTCTAACTAGGATGTGCAAATTAATGGAGTTCATCAGTTTCGTGTCATTAAGAAACTAACTCTCATGAAACCTTCTCTTCGGGCTTTCCTGTTTCAGCAAGGGAACCTTCATGAAAAGGTTGCCAAACTTCGTGGAAATCTAGAGGCTCTTCAGCGTGATATTGATAGGGACCCATTAAATGATTTATTACGTTGTCAAGTTTGAATGGTGCGCTCAGACTGCCCATCCGTCTGAGGATGATAAGCTGTGCTCATGTCTAAACGAGAGCCGAAAGATTTGTGCATTGCTTGCCACAGTTCTGAGGTAAAACGTGCGTCACGATCAGTGATAATAGAGGTTGGCACCCCGTGCCTTGAAACCACTTCTTTTAAGTAGATGTCTGCTAATGTAGAGAACTTGTCTATTTCCTTAATAGCCAGGAAGTGTGCAGACTTTGTGAGTTGATCTACGATCACCCAAATAGTGTCATTTCAGTGCTGAGATCTGGGTAGGCCAGTAACAAAATCCATGGAAATTTGCTCCCATTTCCATTGTGGTATCTCAGGTTGTTGGAGTAGGCCCGATGGTTTCTGATATTCCGCTTTGACTTTCGCACAAGTCAAACACTTGCTAACGTAAGTGGCTATGTGAGCTTTCATGCTAGGCCACCAATATGTAGTTCTGAGGTCGTGGTACATCTTATGCGAACCAGGATGTACTGAGTAGCGAGACTTATGAGCTTCATCCATTACAAGCTCGCGTAAGTTGCCGTAGAGTGGGACCCAGATGCGTCCTGTTACATAGTAGGCTCCGTCTGCCTTTTGTTCTAACCGTTGCCTTGAGCCGCGTAGGGCTTCAGCCCTGACGTTTTCTGGTTTCAATGCTTCTACCTGAGCATCTCGTATCTGTGAAGGAAGACTAGACTGAATAGTGAGTTGCAACGCTCGTACACGCCTAGGTGTAGTATCCTTTCGACTGAGGGCGTCGGCCACCACATTGGCTTTGCCCGGATGGTACTTTATAGCACATTCGTAATCGTTCAGTAGTTTGACCCATCTACGTTGTCGCATGTTCAATTCTTTCTGCTTGAATATATGCTCAAGACTCCTGTGATCGGTGTAGATGGTGCACTTAGTGCCATACAGGTAATGTCGCCATATCTTGAGCGCAAAGACAACAGCTCCCAGCTCTAAATCATGTGTTGTGTAATTCCGTTCGTGAATCTTAAGTTGGCGCGAAGCATAAGCAATGACTTTATCTCGTTGCATCAACACACATCCAAGACCTTGGATGGATGCATCGCAGTAGACTACAAAATCGTCCGTGCCTTCAGGCAATGAGAGGATAGGTGCGCTACAGAGTCTATCCTTTAAGTGTTGAAACGCTGTTTCCTGTGTATTACCCCAACGGTAAGCAACACCTTTCTGTGTCAGTAGTGTAAGCGGCTGTGCAATCTTTGAGAAATCTTTGATGAACCGTCTGTAATAACCCGCCAAACCCAAGAATTAGCGTATTTCGGTTGGTGTGCGAGGTGCAGGCCAGTTCTTGATCGAATCTCCCTTGGATGGATCAACATGAATCCCATCTTTGTTTACCACATGGCCTAGAAAGTGGACTTCACGAAGCCAGAAGTCGCATTTTGAAAACTTAGCGTATAGCTGTTCCGTTCGTAGGAGTTCCAAAATAAGTCGTAAGTGCTGCTCGTGTTCCTCCCGACTCTTCGAGTAGATCAGGATGTCATCAATGAAAACAATAACAAACTTGTCAAGATAAGGTTTGCACACCCTGTTCATAAGGTCCATGAAAACCGCAGGCGCGTTCGTTAACCCGAATGGCATGACCAGAAATTCATAGTGACCGTAGCGTGTTCTGAACGCTGTTTTGGAGACGTCCTCATCCCGGACTCTCAGTTGGTGATACCCTGACCTCAGGTCAATCTTCGAGTAGTAGCTCGACCCTTGCAACTGGTCGAATAAGTCGTCGATACGTGGAAGAGGATAGCGATTCTTCACAGTCACCTTGTTCAGTTCGCGGTAATCTATACACATGCGGAAAGTACCGTCCTTCTTCTTTACAAATAGTACTGGAGCTCCCCAGGGCGAAGAGCTAGGACGTATGAAACCCTTTTCCAATAGTTCTTATAATTGCTTCGTCGAGAAGAAACTTACCCATCACCACGTTAGGATCATTTCTTCCGTCACCCTGACCAATCACGAACGCTCGACCCCTGGCACATTGCCGTCGTTATTATTACCCCCATTGTTATTCCCATTATTGTTCCCGTTTCCTTGGTTGTGGTTCTAATTCTGATTCTGATTTAACTGCGGGCATTGCCTCTTGAAATGACCTTCAGCGCCACACTGATAGCATCCCCTGTTGCCCTGTTGCTGTTGCTAATTCTGCGGTACTTGCTGTTGCTGTTGACGATTCTGATTTGCAGGCCGTGAGCTCCTGCAATCCTTGGCTTCATGACCCATCTTGAGACACCTCTGACAACGTCCTTTATTGCACTGACCACTGTGGTTCCTGTTGCATTTGTTGCACTTTGGGTGGTTTCCTCGGTATCCACCCTGCCCTTGACTGCCAGAAGATTGCTGACCAGGACTCTGGTAGCCATCGATCTTTCGCTGCTGCGCCTGAGACTGAACTGTAGTCGAACCCTTGCTGGAGGCTCCATCCCATTTTCGTTTGTTGTCACTGGGAATAGCAGATGTAATAGAGGTACAGCTCAATACGCTTGATGGGAGGATCCACCATAGTTGGACATAACACTGCCAGTTCGTTGGATCGCTTCGTATATGCCTCTATCTCTGATCCCGTCATCTTCAGGTTAAAGAACTCCACTTCCAGCTTGTGGATATCATCACGATTACAGTATTCTCGCTTGATCAGTTCCTTGAAGTCGTTCCATGGGGTGGCGTTTGCAGCTGCCAGCCCTAACATTTGAACTTGCGTGTTCCACCAAGTCAAAGCAACGCCTTCGAGAGTACCAGTGGCATACTTCACCCTACGAGCCTCAGGGCATTCACACATTTCAAAGACCGATTCGAGCTTCTCGAACCAGTCGAGGAGTCCTACGGCTCCTTCAGTGCCACTGAAAGTATTAGGACGACAGTCCATGAACGTCTTGAACGTGCACACAGGTGGTTGAGCATGCTGACCTGTTGCGTATATAAGAGCAGGACAAGGTTAAACACAAGAGTTGGTTTATGAGAGTAGGATCTAAAGATCCTTGAGTGAGTTGTGATGGCAGGTTATACCTCCTGCCTGGGCAGCTGCGAGTGCTGTAGTAACTTGTTCAGTGATCAAAGCCGCCAACTGGGCTTGAGTTAGGTTAACGCGTCCACTCATGATCTTCACAATACAGAGAACATAACTGAGAAGTGCGTCGTATCAATACGCAAGCGCGGAATGATAGAAGAGAGTGAACACACAAAGTTTTCAAGCAGTAGTTACAACGTTATCTAAGCATACCATGAGCAATGTTCTATGTAACTAACAAGTAGGTAATATAAACATGCATCATATCACCTATAGTGTCGAGTCTTGCACATGGAGCGAAGCGTCGTTGTGGATCGTTGAGCACTGTACAGCTTTTAGTCTGGTTTTAACAAAAACTTTTCCCTTATTAAAACCAAGTTCACTATAACCAATGGCTCTGATACCAATCTGTCACACCCCCAAAATCCACACGCGGAGTATCACCACTTGGAGGCATGACTGACCAGGATCAAGCCACCAATCATATTGAACAAGCATGTAAGTAGTATATAACAAAAAAAAATCCAACACAATACAATTGGTGTCTAAACAAAACATAGTTTAGGTTGCAAGCGGAAGCATAATGTTTAAAACAAAGTCATAAGTTTAAACGTTTCAAATGTTTAGCATGGCACACAGCTGTCCATGTCCCACAACGACTCTTCCCACTCCGATGCAAGCTCCATAGATACCTAACGACCTGCAAGGCATGTAACAACGAGTCAACAACAAAGTTGAGCGAGTTCACAGTTGATTGTTCAGTTATTGAGTTCGTTTCATAACCATGTATTACCCAGTATCCTTGTTTACCAACCCTTTTTACGATATTTAGTGGGGGCTTCCCATGTTGTATGTTACTAGACTAGTCGTATCCATATGTGTCCTTCCCAATCCGAGGACAGTGTTAAGTATGAGTGTACGTAGGTTTTACGTACGTGCCCTTCTCAATCCGAGGACAGTAGCAAGCATGAGTGTACGTAGGTTTTACGTACGTGCCCTTCTCAACCCGAGGACAGTAGCAAGTATGAGTGTACGTAGGTTTTACGTACATGCCATTTCCAATCCGAGGACAGTAGTAGGTAGTCTAGTAGTGTTGATAATATAAATAGTTATTCAATCCCATTCCCAACCCACCGGGAATCCCATGCCTTAGGTGTGTGAACTCACCTTGGTTTGCTCGGTATGCTAAAAATTACACGCTCACAAATAATCAGTCACGACCTATAGTACGCACGTATATATAATCAGTTTTCGTCTGTAACGATTCACATGCAATCTATGTCACAAAGTGTGCTTAGGCAATCATTATCAAGTAGCACATAACAGTTATTTCATGTTCGTACAATTCGTGTTTCACGTAATTGAGTTTTCAGTCTATTCTAACATGGATTATCAATTAACAGGTTTAACAGAGTTAACATGCAACAGAATTAACGTATCAACAGAGTTATCGTTCTAAAAGAGTTAACATGCTAACAAGGGTGACATACTAACATAGTTAATAAACTTTACAGAGTTATTAAACTAACAGAGTTACTGAACTAACAGAGTTAACAGACTTACCGATTTAGTAAACTAACAGTAAGAAAGTAACAGATTTAACATACTAGTTACATATCATTAGACAAAAACCCTTAGGTGACGAAAACACTTGGTGGGCGAAAACCCTATTTGGCGAAATCACCACATGGCGAAATCACCCAGGCGACGAAATCCCAGGTGATTTCGTCGGCTTAGTGTTTGACGAAAACACTGGGTGTTTTCGCCTGGCCCTTGAGATTTCGTCTGCTCATGATTTCCTTGGGTAGTGTTTTCGTGGGTGGTGAGTTTTCGTCGGTTACATCATCATCTTCACCATCAATTACGAATTCACAGAGACCCTAATTTCATCTAACAGTTACGTTGTCTTCATCACACAATCATTCAATCAAACCAAATCATATAATCATATGAATTACTAAATCATTATCCCATTCTGATTATTATTCAATCATCATTCAACATATCAGGATCACCCACATCAATCAAGCATACACAGTACGTATAACAAAACCAATCATACATCATATTATAAGAATCCTTATCATACCCATCTATTAAATCCATAAACAAAATTACCTAACAGTTACCTCATAATATCAAACAAATAATCACAAGTGTTTTTAATCAACTAATCGAATAAGGATTTACACTAACCGTGATGAACGGATTAATGACTGGATCGATCTGGGGAAATTCGGGGAACACAAGATTGCCGTCGGGTTTCACAGGAGAGCGAGAGAGAATGTGAGATTAGGGTTTTCTCAGTTATCGATTTTGTGCACGAGTTAAAACAAATCCTTTATTTAATCGTTACTAGGCCAAAGCCCACTCTTGTTTTCGTTGGCCCTCTAGTGGACGAAAACACTAGGGTGTTTTCACCACAAGAGGTGTTTTCGGGTGGGGTATTTGGTTGGGGTGATTTCGGGTGGGGATAGGTGTTTGGAAAAAGTTCCATTTTCATTAATTAAAACATATTATTAATACCAAACAAAATATTAATAATAATAAAAAAAACATATATTAACATACACACTTATAAGGCACACCATATAAATATATAAACAACACTTGTGAACAGTTATTAAGTCAAGTAGAAACCTTGAAAACTCGAGTTGTCACAATAATAATGTATCGCTGAAGACATGCTCGCCTATAAGTGAACACTCACCTCAAGAGTTCCCAGGTAAGAGTGACTGGTCCGATACTGCGGATTTGTACGAACACTCCAGCCTTAGACAGAAAACTCAGGGTACAGGCATTCACTCTTCCAGTTTGCACGTGTTCACATTATTTAGACCCAAACTTTGACGAGATTTTGAGAACTGAGAGGGTTCAAAACCTTACAATCAATCATCCAAGGATAGATGATTAATTTTCGAAGCAGATTTGTTATTGTGTTCTCGTTGTGGTTATCACCTAAGGATAGGTGACGGTCTTGTTTTAAAATCTAAACGCAAGATAACTCGCGTTAGGGTCCTAGAAAGTTATAGTCTAGGTCAAAGCATTACTAATAACCTAATTCCCTATAACCATTGGCTCTGATACCAACTCTTCTGTCACACCCCGACCACGTTAAAACAACAAACCGAGGCGGAAACGTCGGGGAGTGTTGTAACAGAATCATCGTTTCAACACCCATGGTAATTAAAAGTTTCGTTTTATTGATTCATTAAGTAATTTACATTGTCTTAAAACTAAACAAACAAATTAAACATCGTCTAATATCGTTTTTATGTCACTAAGGCCTTGTCCAGATCCTAAGTGAACATGCTTCCTAGCAGTCAACATCATGCAACATCACCTGAAACATATGTAAAAACAAAGTCAGCAAAGAAATGCTGGCGAGCACATAGGTTTTGTGAGAGTATCGGATTCATGGCTCGTTTGTATGTTGCAGTACCTCATTAGACTCCAAGAGTCAAAAGTACAAACCTTGTTTTTGAAAAGTGTATTGCAACATAATTTAACCAACTCAAATCAAGATAGTTATAGTATATAAAATCTCGTAGCCATGATTCTTAACCCCAAAACATTTGTTTTAGTAAACCAATTCGTAAAACATCTCGTTAAAACTCGTTAATAAAACTTGTATGGTTTATATCATTTCAAAAACCTCGTTGTGTGACATCGTTTCAAATCGTTACCCAAGTGAACTAAATAATGACATGAAATGTAATATGATAAGAGCACTTATATATAAGATGTACCAGCGGCGTATCTACCATGCTTTTATCATATTACACCCATCCCATTACCTAATCACAACCCAAAAACCAATCGTTCGTTCAAATCGTTTTATCTCGTTTAAGTCGTTCCAAATCGTTTAATTCATCCCAAAATCGTATTCGTTTTAATTGTGAAACTACTTATGGTCGTCTCGCTAATAACATTCAAACCTTCGTGACTCGACTACCTCGTTTCTCGTATTAACAAACCACCAAAGGGTAAGTTAACAATCATCAGATTCGGTCGTTACCTACTTAACTCCCACACATAACCATGGGTGTAGTCTGATAACGGGATTTGTCAGATCCTATGGTACCATAACCTAATACTGGTCGGCTTGATCAATGCTAATGAATGCCATTCATTATGTAGTTTCAACCAACAAGTTTCGTTCACATTATCGAAATCGTTATTAGTTTAATATAAACCATCTTAATCGTTTTTGAAAACATCGTTAAAATATCGAAATCATTTTAATACATATGAATCACCCCAAAACAATTGAAAACAGTAAAATAGGGGAACTATGTACTCACATTGAATGATAGGGTATCCTTGATCTAAAGAACTTAGCGAAGCTCAGACAAACCAAGGAAATTCAAGTAGTACCTAGTAATCGGATCGCTAGTAAATAAATCAACACCTAAATCGGAAGATCGGATAGAATGAGGTCTTGTAAACCAAATGAGTGTTGGAACTCATGTGATATGGTTTAACAAAGCCTACATCCTAACTTGGAACTTAGCCTAAGTGCTTTCGACCCGTTACGACCCATTAAGGTAGCTTATGCTACTTTAACGCGTCGTTTGCGCGAAACTATGTTCGGATGGTTAACTATGTGCTATGTCAAGTCTTACATGCCCAATAATACCTAAACATGTTACTAAATCAGATTATATGTCAAAAACATGTTCACATATGTAAAATACGGATTTAAGCTTTAAAAAGGGTGTTTTGGTCATTTCCTATGGCACAAGCTACTTAACAAATAACTAACCAATCCTATGTGATCATAAGGTATAACCTCAGTGGTTATTCCCTATGCAACTATGATCACTAATCAAGCTTGGTCGGATCCTAATGATCGACCAAACGAGTCGGGTTCGAAAGTCTAAGCGGTTGTTTAGACCGCTTAACTTACGACCCTAAACAAGCACTAAACTATTAGTGACGAGTTAAACATGTCAAAACATGTTTAACTAACTTATAAAACTGATTTGGTATCAAAACAAAGTGTTTTGATACCTATAAGTAGTTCCGTTGCAAAATGCGTGCTAAAACGCATTTTGACCGAAACTTTGACTCGTCACTACGCCTAGTTAACGTGGTAATCAGTAGGTATAATCGCTAAGGATTATAACCATCGTGATTACAATCACGTTGCAAAGTTCAATTGAACTTTGACTTGACCAATTGATGGTCAAAACCGAAAGTCAAACTGTTGGCCAAACTGTTTGACTTTCTGCTTAAACATAAAGAATAAGCATGAAAGAAGACTTACTAAGCGTCCTAGCATCATATCCAAATCAATTTTTAACAAGTGTTTCATTTGTTCCGAGTCGAAGTAAACTTGCTTGGCATTCGACTCCATCAAAGTTCTTTCATTATCGATCGAATGTTTTGCGATATTCATTGCTTCTCCATCTTCGATCGAAAACATTATTTCTTTGATGTTCCATTTCCAATTGAAAATTCTATGATGTCATTTGAAACAAACTTTCAGATTCACTTTTTTTTGGGTAAAGGGTTACCCCAGTCAAATTTTATATCACTCAAACTAAAAAAAAAACAAGTGGGAGCCAAAAACACGAACCCCCAGTTCTCAAATACGACATGCCATATTTGAGTGAACAAGCAAAACTGCAAACACAAATAACTAGACAACCGACTACATACTAACTAAAATCATAAAACATTAGCCGCAATCATCATCCTAAACCAGTAAACCTCTAGGAAGCCTCCATTCATGCAATACTCTAGTAGCGTGATTTGTGGCCTTAAACTTCATAGTGTGTAGCTTCATTCGAACTGTATTTAAGATCACTTCAATAAGTTGATTCGTACTCCTTTTCTTTCTAGAAAAAAGACGATGATTCCGCTCCTGCCAGACAAAATATGCGGACGCCCCAACCACTAGCTTCATAATCACATGATCGGCCTTCTTGGAATCCGCAAACAGTAACAAATACGTGTAAATCTCATCCCATGAAGAGTTAATCGATCCCATGTCCACCTTCCCCCTAACACCATGCCAAACTTGTGTTGCATAAGGACACGCAAAGAACAGGTGTTCATGTGAATCAGGCCCAGTCATGCATAAGGAACAACACATAAGATTGAAATTATAGTTACCCGATGAAGCCCATGTACTCATAACATCCTGCGTCTTCAGTTTTTTATTAATAAGCAGCCACATAAGAAACGAGTGACGAGGAATAGCTTGAGGATACCACACCAGACTAGCCCAAGACACCTCATTCCGATGAGGCCGAATATCATCCCAAACAAACGTAGTCTGATAATCCACATCCATGCCCGATCTCGTTCTCCATACGACCCTATCCTGCACGTTCGGGTGGAACATAACCGGTTGCATATTATTCAAATCTGGGAACCGAATTAGCCAAGTGTTCGGCCACCTCCAACCTCCCGGATCACAAACATTGGCAACTGTGGAGCTCAAGTCAAGACCCGCATTAGCTATCATGCTTGGAGTGATAAACGAGATCATAGGACAAAAGACATCCCATTTATCAAACCATACCATAGTTCTATTGCCATTTCCAATGTTAATCCATATACGGTCACGTATGATAGGTCGAATTTGAAGGATTTTCCTCCATGTCCACGTCTCATTATTTCTACTTGGAATATCCCAGAAACTTCTTTTACGAATACGATACGCATGAATCCATTTGACCCAAAGAGATTCTCGACCCGTGAGAATACTCCAAATATGAGCGACCATGAGAGCTATATTCATATCCCACACTCGACGAATCCCCAAACCTCCTTCTTTTTTCGGCAAACACACCTGACTCCATTTCACTATAGCCTTCCCTTTTATGTTGTTACCCTGAGCCCAAAGAAAACGCCTCATCCTATCCTCCAGCTCCTTAACTAGACGCTTTGGCAAAACAAACATAGAGGCCCAATAAACATTCATGGATGCTAACACCGAACGAATCAGTTGAAGCCTACCTGCAAAAGATAACGTCTTTGTTTTCCAGCCCGTTATTCTTGATTCCATACTTTCCACTAGCCGCTTGCAATCCTTGTAAGTAAGTCTAGTTGTTATTAAAGGGACTCCAAGGTATCGGACAGGCAGCCTTCCTTCCTCAAACGGCATTATATCACGAATACGGTCCTTTACACCTTTTGACACATTGCAAAAAAATACAGTGCTCTTATTCATGCTAGGAACCAGACCCGACATACTCTTGAATGCGTTCAAAGACTCCATAATAACTTTAGCGGACGGTTGATCCCCTCGAGCAAACAAAAAAAGATCATCCGCGAAGCACAAGTTTATTATTCTCTGTTTTTGACATTTATTGTGAAATCTAAAATCGTTCGACACTGTAACTTTGTTTATCAAAATCAACGTTAAAACCTCCATCACCAAGGTGAAAAGATAAGGAGACATCGGATCACCCTGACGCAACCCTCTCTTCCCCTTAAAATACCCATACAGATTACCATGAAGCGCCACTGAGAATGAAGTTGATGTTACACACCTCATTATCCAACACACCATCTTCCTATGAAACCCAAAACCCATTAAAATTTGTTTTAAAAAATTCCAATCAACCGTGTCATAAGCCTTTTGGATGTCAACCTTAAAAGCACATCTTGGGGGTCCAACATCTCGGTGATAGTTATGCATTAATTCCTGGGTTAAAAGAATATTATCCGATATTCTTCTACCAGGAACAAACGCCGACTGATTAATACTAACAATATCGGCAAACCCTTCCTTAATGCGATTCGTAATTATCTTGCTGATACACTTATACAGAGTATTACAGCAAGAAATAGGCCTATAATCAGAAATAGTCGAAGGGGTAGATACCTTTGGAATTAAAGCAATAATCGTGTGATTGAGCTCCTGAAGCAGATTACCATTCTGGAAAAAATCTTGCACAGCACCACAAACGTCTTTCCCGATAACCTCCCAAGACTTCTTAAAGAAAACTAATGTGAAGCCATCCGGGCCAGGCGCTTTATTCCCCGCAATCGAGAACATAGCCGCTTTAACTTCCTCTTCCTCTTCCGTTACCATCCGCACCATGTTACTCGCTATATCAGAATGAAGCACTTTCTGGAATAACTCCGGTGTTGGATGTAAGCTGATCTCACCCGTGCTTCCAAAAAACTTCGTATAGTGCTCAATCATCACTTGAGGCACTGCTCCCCCTTCATGTAGAGTTCCCGTAGCATCTCTAACAGAGAAAATACGGCTTCGGTGATTTTTTGTTTTCACGACATTATGGAAGTATTTCGTATTTGAGTCACCCACCGCAAGCCACTCTACCTTAGATTTTTGCTTCAAAAAGGATCCCTCATCATGAACGGCTTCCTTATATTCTTGAAGTAATATACCATGTTGAGCTAAAATGTCTTCATTTAACGGATCACCATCTAAGCTCATTTGGCACATATCACTCTTCACCTTCTCATGAAGATTGCCCTGTTTATGAAATAATTTCCGAAGCGGAGATTTTAACAACTTCAGCTTCCTCACCACTTGGTACATACGATAACCATCAATATTAGAATGCCATACTCGCTTAACTTCTTCCATAAACCCATCCTTTTCAGCCACCAAGTTAACAAATTTAAACGGCTTTGGTTTGTCCCTAGTCACATTCGGCAGTTTTAAGATACTAGGCGCATGATCCGACACTCGATAAGGATGAAAAAATGCCGAAGCATTAGGAAACATATCAATACAATGGATGTTACACATTATACGGTCAATCTTCTTTAAAATCGGCCCTTTTTTATGTTGATTATTCGTCCAAGTATAATGAAGGCCCGAGCTATTAACATCAAACATTTCCAGTTCATAAACACACTCCTTAAACTCCCGGTCCCCTATGTTTAACGTAGAAGATCCTACACTTGTATCGTCACTAGATAAGGATGAGTTGAAATCTCCCATCATCACCCATGGTTTGTCACGCATAAACATACGGTGCGCCAATAAGTTCTTCCACAAGTCCCTCCTAGTCTTGTAAGAATTTTCCGCATAAACAAAAGACATAAAAAGAGATTTTCTATCCAACTTAAACATGACCTGAGTGTGCACCACTTGGTCCGTTTGGTGAAGAATCATCACATCAACTAAGTTGGCATCCCAACCAACCATTATTCTAGTACCCCTCGTGCAGTAATTTGCATTAGTAGCCCAACTCCATGACTTGCAAACTTTTTTACAAACATCAGAAATATTAGACGAATCCACATGAGTCTCCATAATTGCACACACTTGCAAATGATTATCTAACATCACTTGCCGAACCTCTTTTTGTTTAGGGGTGCGGTTCAGACCCCTTATATTCCAAGACGCTAAGCTACCCATGGATACCATCTTTACTGGGTGTGCTTGCACCCTTAGAGTCTTGGTTCCCCTTCTTGTTTCCAACGAAATTCGGAACATCAGCTATTAAATCATCAACTCCCACTGTATCCACAATTACTTCCTCCATAGACGAGCTTTTGTACTGATTTTGCTTTGGTTTTGTCGTATTCTGCTTCTCCACTCCACTCGTTTCAGCTTCAGACGAGACCTTTTGTTGATCCAGATCAGTATCATCACGCAGAACATCAAACGGGTTCGCAGTTAAGATCTGATTCTCGTTCTGCATCTTACCATCTGTTTTTTTGTTTTTGCTTAATTACTGGCCGATAAATAAGCTTCTGCTTCTGATTATTCACGTGAACTCCTTGAATATTCACTTTCTTATTCTTCTTCACAGCATCATGAAACCCTTGTTGATCCTGCCCAACTGTCTCAACAGACTTCGGTTTCTTTGGACAGGAGCTACCATCATGCCCAAAAACACAGCATGTATGACATCTTAACGGAACCCAATCATATTCTACTTTTATCTCTGCTTTAGTAAAACCCTTCCCATCCAACGATGGGATCGCCATAATGATATTCTTCTTAAAATCCATATTAGCGTGGACATCTATCAATGCTCTCGCAAAACTACTTCTTCCCCATGACTCCGCACACATAGTTGCCTTATACGAGTCCAACATCTTCGGAGTTCCAATCTTTGATGCTAAAAGACTGAGCCCATCTTCTGTGAACGCCTCTAATGGTACATCATGCATTTTGACCCAAACCGGAACCGTTGTGATATCCTCTTTTCAACCGTGATACCTGGTGACCATTCCTTCAATATAATCGGTACGTTTCTTATCATCCAAGGACCATCTTCCAGTAGCTGATCAATACCTTTCTTAGTCTTAAACTTGAAGAAAAAAAATCCCTTAGCA
Source organism: Helianthus tuberosus (assembly GCA_030545235.1). NCBI lineage: Eukaryota > Viridiplantae > Streptophyta > Magnoliopsida > Asterales > Asteraceae > Helianthus > Helianthus tuberosus. The sequence continues at coordinate 41,654,739 of CM060426.1, read as the reverse complement.
TTCATCATAATCCTCGACAATCCATACTTCACCCAGTTATGCTTGACAAAGTAATCCACTACTGGGAATGCCAAGCGTTTACCCAGAAAATACCCATACAACGTATTAGCATACCTCTCCGTAACCTGCTTCACCGATGATAAAGGAATAACTACATCAGCTCCATCCATCGAATCCTCAGAAACCAACTTCCTAAAATTCACTTTAACCTCCTCCTTCTTCGATTGAAGCACATTAGCAAATGATACATTCCCACTGTCCTTGTTATCCGAGGGCTGTTTATTATCAGACGTAGAAGCCCCTCCATCCGAGTTAACAATATATTTACTCTCCTTAAAAATACCTCCAATATCCACATTGTTACCCTTCATGACTTTCGTATTATGAGCAAACAAATTATCCACTGGAGTAGAGATGCTTTCTAATCCATCGAGAATTGAGGCATTGGACGTAGAGTACAAACCCTGTCTTGGCAGCATAGTGTTTCCTTCTATGTTCGTAACCCTCAGTCCTATACCCCGTATTGGCGCTGTAGCAGGTGTATTACCCCCTTCGTCCGAAACTAGATCATCATATATATTCGGACCATAATCATGACCCTTTCCCAGATTCCCAACAGGTTCATTACGTGCATCCTTAATAACATCATCAACTCCCTCCATCAGCAAAGAATCAGATCACCATGCAAAGAAAACAAGAAACACCAGAAGACCACAGATCGCGTAAGAAAGAAAGAAAACCCTATCTAGCAAAACCCTAATCCAAACTTCTTCACGAAATCAAATAGAGAACCCGAATAATCAAGGTTACTGCCTTACCAGTAGCACCGAAAACCCCAATTCTCTATTCAATCAGATCCGAATGTATGAACCAAGGCCGGCGATTAAAACAGAAAAAACAAATGACAAACCCTAAAATCTGATCGATCAAGTGATGCTAACGAGTTCGTAATGAAAGCTTGATAATCAACTTCCAATAACAGACTGTTATGCATCAAATCACGAAGAAACAGTAGGGTTTCATGAGGGAGAAAAATCGCCTGGCTAGAGAGAGAGTAGGGTTTTTAACATCTTTTCAGATTCACTTTATTACGCCTTCATTTGATTTCAAACACGGTGAATTTGTTTGATCACCGCTATTATTGAATTATTTAAATCACTACGACACCTTGTGGTGTCAGTACTAACTTGTAGCTTGGGCTAATCATTTTTGGGTAAAGGGTTTACCCCGGTGATTTTATAAAATACCAAATGAAACAAGTAGGAAGCTGGAATACTCCCTAGTTCTCTTAGAGGCATACCACTAAGAGTGCAACACAGACAAATCAAAACAACCAATTACATCAAAAAATTAAACATAAATTGGTCTTCAATCTTCATTAAGAAATCTTCTTTATCCATCTTCCACTCCTCCAAAAACCGCTTAACATTAGAAGTTTGCCTGTACTTGAAGGAGATTAATTTTGCTCTCACAGTGCTGATAATACCATCGGCAATTTATTCCGGGGGGTCTCAACCTGTTGCTGAAGAATCTCGTAGCTTGGGCTAATCATGATTGAGCGTTTTATGCAAAACACAGGTGATACTTGTTCGATCACCGCTATATTTGAATTGTTTCATTCATTGCGACACCTTGTGGTGTCGGTATAACTTGCAGCTTGTGCTGATCATGATCGAGCGTTTCATGCAAAACTATTTCATTGAACTTGTTGACTCTAAGTTCCATTTAGTGGATGTTATCATTTCTAGAATTCATTTGCATATTGTAAATGTCCACTTGAAATTCTATTGGTTGAAATTCCTCTTTTATTGGACCCCTGTTAACTTGGTCACATTGGTGACTGTATCAGTATATCTCGTTTCCTTTGACATTATTCATATTTACTTACGCATAACGTAACTTTAAGGAGTTAACGTAGTCTAAATTTCGAGGACGAAATTTCATTAACAGGGGGAGAATGTGACAACCGGTGATTTACGGCTCTTAATTACGTAATTAACAGGTGATCAACGCGATAATAAATAGTGTTTATGCCGCAAATTAACTTAATTAGGCCTTTGGAGTGCCTAGGAACGCTTACCCGACTTTACAGTACGCGTATGAAGATTCGCGTGGAATCTGCGGAACATCAAACGACAACGAACTGATACCGTACGAAATACGACAAACGCCACTATTATACGCCTATTAATTATTAAATTTTTATGCTTTCGACACTTATGAAGTTTGGGTTGCGATATTGGGTCTCGTAGGAATTACAGGCCACTTACACATGAGATGGGCTTGTGGGCCCTGGGCCCAAGCCCAAAACCCACAAGCCTAAACCTGCACATAATATATTAGGATCTTATCAAGATTTATAAATCTATACAAAATCTTGCAAAATCTATAGAAAATCTCTATAAAATCTTCCAAAATCTCCATAAAATCTTCCCAAGATTTACAAAATCCTTACAAGATTTACAAAAGATTTCATAAACAACTATAAAAGGAGTCTACCCCTTGATTTTTGAGCAGACAACAACCACACACACACACACAAAGAAAACTAATGCCTGGTTCCTTTCACTCCACTCTCTCTCTCGATATGCACACTAAAACAAAAAGAAAGCACAGAGAACTTATAGAAATCACCATCTTCACAAACAAAACCCTGCACCCCCTTTCTTCTCCCTCCCTCTCGATTGAACGCTGGCAGTTACCAGGAGGTGCCGACACCAGTGACGGTTGTTCACCGGTCACACACACCCACTGTCTCTTTCTCATCTCCAGTCGCCGGAGATCGGCTGGCGTACGGTGGCTGCAAACAAAGACGAAGAGAGAGAGGAGAGAGAGTGTCGACGAGGAGAGAGAGAGACAGAGATGAGCGGCGCCGCCGCTCATGGCGGCGGCAGTGGCGGCGCAGCGGTGGTCCTCTCAGTCTGACGAGTTCACGGTAACCCCCCCTCTGTTAATTTCTTTTCTTTTAAACATTGATGGCTGATGATGATGAAGATCGGCGGACCGACGGTGCGGTGGCTCAGTTCTGTTTCAAACAGGTGGTTTAGGCTGGAGTTCAAGTGACTTGGTTCAGGTTTTGTTCAAAATGGTTCATCTCTGGTTCGGGTTTTCTGTTCGAGCATCGGGTCAAGACAAGTCTACGGGTTCGGTTCAAGGTTCAAGTTCTACTCGGGTCAGTGTGGTTCGGGTCGTGGTTCAGTATCATGTTTGGGTCTCTCGGGTTTGGGTCATGCATCGGGTTCGGGTCAAACCCGGTCAAACCTGGTCAACTCGGTTGACTCGGTCAACCTTTTCAGCGCTTGACACGAGAGTTTTATCAACAAACCAAAACATATTTTGATATGTTATTTATAAAACCCAAAGCATATTTTGATATGCTATTTATGAAACCAAAACATAGTTTAATATGTTATTTACAAATCCAAAGTATACTTTTAATATGCTACTATAAGGTTATTCGTTTAACCTTACATTTATTTATACAAATCACATTGGTTACACATTACATGATTTACATTGGACACATAAACATTATTGACATTGATTATACATTACATGACTTACATCTTGACATAAACATTTTGACATATTATTCAATACGTTTGGCAATTGGTTTAAACATAGACATCTTACATTGTTGGTTTGGTTTGAGTAAGTGATTTAAGTAATGAGGCGTGTGTAATATGATACAAGCATGGTGGATACGCCGCTGGTACTTCCTATATATAAGTGTTTGTATGGTATTACATTTTGTATCGTTACCTGAATCATTTCAATTTGAGACATATAACATTTTATACAAATAACATACTTTTCACAAGACATTAATTTACAAACAACTTATCTTATACAAACTCATTTTACATGGTTATTCATTTAACCATACATTATTCTCTTATTTATACATATCATCTGATCTTATCGTTTTTCAAAAGATTTACAAGACAAAGCAAATTACAAGGTTCATGACTAAACATTTTCTCAAACATAAGTCATGAATTCTGTTTTCACAAAACCTATGTATCTCACAGGCATTTTTATGTTGACGTACCTATTTTTACACATGTTTCAGGTACTGCTTTGCAATGATGGTCGATACATGCTACATTTAGGATGGACTAGTGCCTTAGCAACTTTAAAACTTGGAAGATCATAGTTGTACTTATTTGATTGTATTAAAACAATGAGTTCATTTATTCAATAAAACAGAATTTATTTATTCCATGGTTATGAAACAATGATTCTGTTACAACACTCCCCGACGTTTCCGCCACGTCTAGTTACTTTACGTGGTCGGGGTGTGACACCAAACCTGATCCGCAAAAGAACATTGGAAGAACAAATGGTCCCGACTATCACGATCAAAATTACACAGCGGACAACACATCAAATTCAAATTCGTTTGACTACCTGCTTCCCAGACTGCCAATCGATCCTGAGTTTTTAATTTATTTCTAAATGCCAGCCACAAATGAAACGAATGCCTCGGAATGCATTGAGAAAACCAAACCATGTTACACCACATCACCTGATTTTCCCTATTCCGAATTGTATTCCAAACTTGCGACGATTTGAACTCACTTAATTTCCCATCCAAGTCTTTCCAAATGAGACGATCCACAATATTAGGAACAAGAGAAGGGACCGAGATCGTGAATAACACCGGGAAAAGATCCATCCAAGCTTGGGGCCACCTCCAATTACCATTCTGATCAATAACATCCGCAACAGACGACTGTAACAAAAACCCAGCATTAGCAATGGACCGAGGAGAGATAAAAGAACTAAGCGGACTTAGCGAGCACCACATATCACTCCAAACATTAGTTTGAGCACCACTTTTAATAGAAGACCATATGTGAGGCCGAATGATATGACGAATAGACAGAATCTTTCGCCATCCCCAACTCACACTCCCACGGCACGGAATCTCCCAAAAGTTTCTCCCTTTAAGTTTATAATCATGAATACATCGAACCCAAATAGAATCCCTTTTAGTGATAATACTCCAAATATGGTTTGCCATGAGCGATTTATTAACATCAGAAATACTTCTAATGCCCAAGCCGCCTTCATGTTTAGGCAAACACACATCCTTCCACGCAACCTTAGCACGGATCCTACCTTCCGAACCAGCATTCCACAGAAATCTACGAATACGCTTCTCAAGCTCACTGGTAACCCGAGCTGGGATAATGAAAACAGACGCCCAATAGATGTGCATAGATGAAAGAACCGAGTTAATAAGCTGTAAATGACCAGCAAAAGACAATGATTTGGTCGCCCAATTGACTATCTTTTTATCCATACGGTCAATGAGAATCCTACAATCTTTATATAGAAGTCTTGATGAGATAAGAGGAACCCCAAGATAACGGACCGGAAGAACACCCTCCTGAAACGGCATAATATCCAGAATTTCCTGCCTTATCGAATGAGGAACATTGCAGAAAAACACCGTACTCTTAGTTGGACTTGGAGCAAGCCCTGACATGTTAGTAAATTTCTCCAGCGCATCCTTGATCTTCTTAACAGGACCGACATCACCATGAACAAAGATAAATAAGTCATCCGCAAAAGACACATTAATTATTTTCTCTTTAGCACAGTGAGGATGATATTTAAAAGACATACTAGCTGCTCGTCGAAGCAGAAGCGATAAAACCTCCATAACTAGCGTAAATAAGTAAGGCGACATTGGATCACCTTGCCTTAACCCACGTTTACCCCTGAAATATCCATGCAGATTGCCATTAATACACAAAGAGTACGAAACTGTGGACACACAAGTCATGATCCAGTTCACCATTTTATGATGAAAACCAAATCGAATCAGAACATCCTCCAAAAATTTCCAGTTGACAGTATCATATGCTTTCTGAATATCAATTTTGAATGCACACCTAGCCGGACCCCTGTTAATGTGATAATTATGTATCAATTCCTGAGTGAGAAGAATATTATCCGAAATCTTCCGTCCTGGCATGTGACACCCCAGGAAAACCAGGAAAACCATGCAACCTAACTAGCTTCCTCAGTGAGTACGTGCTAAATTTCGGGACGAAATTTCTTTCAACTTGGGGATAATGTGACAACTCGTATTTCAGAACCTTCTTTATACTTTCATGTAACGTATGTAAACACTGTGTGAGTATATGAACCTTGTGATTGATTAAATGTTATGTTGTTATGATTATGTGATAATGTGTATTGTATAGTATTAAGCCGATCGTGCAACGCTATTCGAATCGCACAAGCCTTTGGGCTTAACTACCCTCGGCCCACTTCTCTTGAACTTGAACCGAATGGGCAGCCATGTTAAGGGTTCGGCCCACTTCACCATACGTATACACACCCTTAGAAAGTTGTTCTCACTTGTTGCAAAACAATCACACAACACACCCACAAACCCTAGCTCTTCTCTCTCTCTCACGAACTCGAAGGCAGCCGCACGCATCATCTAAGTTCATAGTGTTCGGATCAATTCTTGTTCCTTCTCTATTCGGTTAGTATATTAATTATTGTTGGATGGTTTATGATGTGTGTTGCATAGACTCGATATGTTGATGAGATATTGTTATAATTGTGTCGAATGATAATATTCTTGTTAATCGGATAAGTATGGTAACTCGGATATCATGTATTGTTTCATGATTTTATGATGATATGTTATATATATGCTCGACATGATGGATGATGCAATGATGTGATTGTTCGTATAATATGTGATTGAGTATGAATGTATGTAATCGGCTGCCATGATGTTTACATGTATAGATTAATTGAGTTTGTCAGCTAGTATGCATGCCCATGTGATCTCTGTTTTAGTTCAATTCCCAAGTTAAGAGATTAGTAAATATCACATATCATAGTTTGGTCCAATAATCTTTGAGATGCTTAAATGATGGTCGGCTATTGTTGTTTAATTCGATGATGATCATGTGTGAATTGTAGTATTGACAAAAACAAAGCATGTGCATAGTAAATGTGATTGTCAGAATAAGATTATCACGTGATGATAATGGATTGATGTTTTGATTAAATGCATGAACCGAGTGAAGTTGATGATATGTATGAAAGGTGTGGTCGAATGATTTTCAAGTATATCACGTGAATATCAGTGCATATGATGATGATTTCTTTATCAATTAGTGGGGGTTCGAGTATTAAGGTTATAAGAATTAATGATGATTGTTCAATTTGATCGATTACAGTGTGGCTTGGAAACTGTTAAGTGGTTAATTGATAATTGTTAAAATTGGAAACTATGGAATAGATATCACTGATTGCATAATTCACGGAAATTAGTTAACCTGATCGCACAAGTCATGACCAGTCGCACAAGGTCATGATCGGTTGCACAAGTGAAATGTAATTGAATATTGGGCCGGGTATGTGTTTGGGCCGGATTAGTCAAATCGCACAACATGTATTGGATCGCACAAACCGTTTAATTGTTTAATGTTTGGGCTGTATATGTATGTTGGGCCGGGTATGGATGGGCTTAAACGAGTGGATCGCACAAGGCTTATTGACTTGTGCGAGTCCATTCTATAAAATTGTACAAATGTTTAGTATGTTAGCGTGCATAATATGTGTTGTTATGATCCGTGTGTGTGTTCTTACATGCTATCTTACGTGATTCTTATGTGCACTCTGTGAAACCAAAACCTGACTTGTATGATAACCATGTTAGGACGTGGTTGACCACTAGCTGCTAGACTTGACCTTTCTGTGTAATCTGCCGAGCAAACCAAGGTGAGTTCACACTTCGTTACAAAGCATGGGATTCCCAGGGGTTGGGAATGGCTTAAGGAATATAGATTCCTCGTCCTGTCGAGACGTAATCAGGAACATAGATTCCTCGTCCAGTATGAGACGGATTTAACTATACTAGACTAGAACTCTATCAACGAAGTCCCTCCTTTTATATCGACTTAATCGCCGAGGCCAATGGCGAACGGGTCATTAGTTAAATAGCGCTATTAGGTTTAACAAACCTCACACCGTGCCGCAGAGGACGGGCGTGGACTAATGGACTATGGCACGTCAGTGATGATAGACACAGACGTTAGGGCACTTAAACATGACGAACGTTTGTAGTCGATATGGTAACGAGTCTGGTGGTTTGAACATGGGGTAGCCCCCACGGCCGAAATGCCAGATAACTATCATGGGGTAGCCCCCACGGCCATAGAGCCGGGCTGGAATAGCCAACGTAAGAATGGGTAACTAATAAACGTTTTTCGAACTATGGGGTAACCCCCACGGCTGGATAGCTGGTTAAGAACAAACTGCGTTTTCGGAACAACTATAAACTGGACATCCAAACGTGAACTCACTCGACATTGTTGTTGACTCGTTACTACATGCTTTGCAGGTCTATAAGTACTTAGCTGGAGCTTGCACAAGGGAGAGTCGTTGTGGGACATGGACAGCTGTGTGCCATGTTAAACCTTTGAATATTTAAACTTATGATTTGGTTTAAAACATTATGCTTCCGCTCATAACTTAACTATGTTTGCTTTGGACACTAATTGTGTTGGTTGGACTTTTACACTTAATTATTTACTTGTTCAATATGATTAGTGGTTTGATCCTGGTCAGTCACGCCTCCAAGCGGTGATACTCCGCATGTGGATTTTGTGGGTGTGACATGGCACAAACGCTGATTGATTGATACTGACAAGAGAACCCAAACTACCTTTCAAACGATCAGTAATAATCTTGCTAATACATTTGTACAAAACATTGCAACAAGAGATCGGCCTATAGTCCAAAACTGAATCCGGAATGTCTTTTTTCGGATGTAAAGCAAGGATAGTGTGATTAATTTGTTTAAGAAGCTTACCGTTTTCGAAAAACTGTAAGACCGCATCAGTAATTTCATTCCCGACAATATCCCATGCTTGCTTGAAAAAACCCGAAGTATACCCATCAGGCCCTGGGGCCTTATCATCTCCAATATCAAACATAGCGACCTTAACCTCCTCACGAGTAATCGGACGAATAATATGCTCCGCGGATTCATTGCTAAGAATATTAGAAAACAAGTTTTCCAAATTAGTTGTTTCAACCGGAGCTTCCATACCCAAAAAATTCGAATAATGTAAAACCATAGCATCAGCAACTCCTTCTCCTTCATGTCTAACCCCCATAAGATCCATAACACTATGAATTTTAGCTCTGGCATTCCGAGATTTCACAGTGTTATGAAAAATTTTTGTGTTTGAGTCCCCAGCACAAAGCCACTCTACCTTAGACTTCTGTTTCAGAAAGCATTCCTCATCATATGCAGCTGCTTGAAAATATTTAAGACATTGAGTTTCCAATTGGCGAAGCTGAACATCGAACGGATTACCATCAACCTGGACCTGAAGCTCATCTAATTTCTTTCTCAAATTACTAACTTTCACGTGCAAGTTTCCCTGGTTGAATAAGATCTTTCTCAACTTATGTCACACCCCCAAAATCCACACGCGGAGTACTACCGCTTGGAGGCGTGACATGACCAGGATCAAGCCACCAATCATATTGAACATAAGTATGTATATCAAAAGTCATTCATCAATACGATAGGTGTTTACAAAACCAAATATAAACAAGTGTGTAGCGGAAGCATTTAATGTAAAACCCAACTTAAGTTTAAGTACAAAATGTTATAATGTTTAACAAAACATTCTCGATCCATGTCCACAACGACTGTGTCTCCCGTGCAAGCTCCAAAAGTACCTATGGTCCTGCAAGGCATGTAACAGAGAGTCAACAACTAGTTGAGCGAGTTCACAGTTGGTTAATTAGTTATAATGTTCATTTCGTAAATCGTATGTTCGATTAGTAATCATGTATCGTATGTAATAGCATCGCGGCCCTCAAGGCATGTTTGCGAAGTTTAGTGGGGGTTTCCCATGTTTTCTAGACTAGTTATATTTGTATCGCGGCCCTCCAGGCATGTTTGCGAAGATTAAAGTATAGTTCGCGGACATTCCAGGCATGTTTGCGAAGATTGTTCTAGTATCGCGGCCGATCCCGGCATGTTTGCGAAGAGAAGTATATGTATCACTAGTCTAGTAGTATCTACCATTGACCTTCATCTCCCGAGGCCAATGGTATGTAATTCCGATAACTCTTAATCTTAAATAATCAATCAATCAACCCATTCCCAACCCCGGGAATCCCATGCCTTGGTAGAAGTGTGAACTCACCTTGTTTGCTCGGTATGCTAAGTTAAGTGCTCACAGTTAATCAGTCAAGTCCTATAGTGCACGTATACTCAATCAGTTTACGTTCGTAATATTTCACATGTAACTACCATCACAGTATTATCACAAAGCGTGTTTGACAGTTAATCGCACATCACATAATAGTTAATCACAGTTTATTATAGCATATCATCCAATAACGCACTTTATACTTTTACTGACTTGGCATAGTTAATGAGCCATAACATAGTTGAATCAGAACTAACAGAGTTAACATATGTAACTGGATTAACAACTTAATGTAGTTAAGAACAAACAGAGTTACATACAGACAAGTTTCCTAACTTACTGTGTAAATTAAATAAATAGGGTTAACTACTTAACAAGGTTAACAAACCATAAAAGTTAACAACTTACTAGATTAACAGAGTTAAGTAAACTAACTGGGTTATACAAGTGGTTAGTTTAATTAAATAACATATTTAATAACAATAATTATTAACAGTAGACATGTTGCCAAACACACCCTAGTGCCGAAATCCAATAAGTGCCGAAAACCAAACTGGGCCGAAAACACATATATGGGCCGAAAACACATAAGGGCCGAAATCCCTTTATAGCCGAAAACCCACACATGCCGAAAACACCTTTAGCCGAAAACCCCTATGTCCGAAATCCATATGAACCGAAATCCCATCTGGGCCGAAAACACCCTATGGGCCGACTGTTTGGGCCGAAATCACACAAGTGATTTCGTCCACTTCCTTTGTGTGGGGGTTTTCGTTACTATTCAATCATCATCAATACTTACTGTAAGTTTAAAACCCAGTAACTTTCTCATTACAGAAACATGTTTAATCATCTACAAGCCATTTAAATCAATCATGAATATGTAATATATGATTTGCCAACATCGTATGATACCAGAATCCCCCAGTTTAATCAGTTTATCATTCAATAACAAATACCCACTATATGTCAAAACATCAAATATACAGAAGGTTCATAGCCAACAATTATCTAACAATCACACCATGATCAAATCACATAATCACATATATAAGTGTATCCAAACATCATGATTTAAACATCCAAAATCATATGATATGCAACAAGAAACACTTGAATCATGAAATCACTAACCAAGTATTAAACAGAGGTTTGCTTCAAAAGAGGAACTCTTTGTGGGTTATCAGATGTAGAGAGAGAGAGAACAAGGTGATAAGATGTGTTTTGGTAAATGGAAACTTATCAGAGAAGATTTGTTTATAAAAATGATTATACAAAAATATCTAATCACTGGGCCATGGGCCAAGCCCATCTGTGATTTCGCCAAACCTACTGGACGAAAACACTAAAGTGTTTTCATCACTTGTGTGATTTCATGAGTGCTTGTTCTCAGTAAGTTCCATCTTTTAATTAACATATAATTAATACAAACCATAATAGCACACACTCACATATAATAAATGTCATGGATTTCCAAATATAACATATCAGTCGAAATACGATACAACGTATTACAAAAGTAAGCGTTGTGAAACAACGAGTCGTATTAACAACAACTAGAACAATAATAATAATAAAAAAAAAATTACGTGCACTAAATGCGAAGATAGAATCTTGGAAACTCGAGTTGTCACATTATCCCCAACTTGAAAGAAATTTCGTCCCGAAATTTAGCATGCGGTTACTGAGGAAGCTAGGTAAGCTATCGTTTACTGGTTTTCCTGGGGTATCACATCATCCCCCTGTTGAGTTGGGATTTCATCCCGAACTTCTGTAGTAGCTTCAGCCTCAGTAGTAGTTGCATTGTTTTCGAACAACTGGGGATATTTGAGTTCCATTTGGTCTTCGCGTTCCCAGGTGAACTCTGGGCCACGACGGGAGTTCCAACGAACTCGAACAAGAGGTATTCTGGTGTTCTTGAGGACCTTAACATCTCGGTCCGTGATTTCAACCGGTTCCTCGACGAAATGCAACCGTTCGTCGATAGTGAGCTCCTTCAAAGGAACTATAAAGGTCTCATCTGACTGCCACTTCTTCAGATTCGACACATGAAAGACGTTGTGAACTGCACTGAGTTCAGCTGGTAAGGTCAGTCTGTAGGCCACTTTGCCTATCTTTTCTATGACTTCAAATGGTCCAACGTATCGTGGATTGAGTTTGCCTCGTTTGCCAAAACGAACAACACCCTTCCAGGGTGAAACTTTGAGTAGTGCTCGATCCCCAACCTGGAGTTCGAGCAGTTTCCTGTCTTTATCGGCGTATGCTTTCTGACGGTCACGAGCTGCCGCCATGCGTTGTCGTATTTGAGCAATCTTTTCAGTAGTATCAACTACCATTTCTGGACCTGTGATCTGACTGTCACCCACCTCTGCCCAACAAAGAGGTGATCGGCATTTACGCCCGTACAATGCCTCAAATGGAGCAGCTTTAATGCTGGTGTGGTAACTGTTGTTGTATGAAAATTCCACAAGTGGCAAATGCTTTTCCCAGCCCTTGCCAAAGTCAATTACGCACGCCCGAAGCATGTCTTCTAAAGTTTGAATAGTTCGCTCAGACTGCCCGTCTGTCTGAGGATGATAAGCTGTGCTCATGTCTAATCGAGAGCCAAAAGATTTGTGCATTGCTTGCCACAGTTCCGAAGTAAAACGTGCATCACGATCAGAGATAATAGAGGTGGGCACCCCGTGCCTCGAGACAACTTCTTTAAGGTATACGTCTGCTAGAGTGGAGAACTTATCCGTTTCCTTGATAGCCAAGAAGTGAGCAGACTTTGTGAGTCGATCCACGATCACCCAAATAGTATCATTCCCACGCTGAGATCTAGGTAGGCCAGTAACAAAAGCCATGGAAATTTGTTCCCATTTCCATTGTGGTATCTCAGGTTGTTGGAGTGGGCCTGATGGTTTCTGATATTCCGCTTTGACTCTCGCACAAGTCAAACACTTGCTAACGTAAGTTGCTATGTGGGCCTTCATACTAGGCCACCAATATGTAGTTCTGAGGTCGTGGTACATCTTATCTGAACCAGGATGTACTGAGTAGCGAGACTTATGAGCTTCATCCATTACAAGCTCGCGTAAATTACCATAGAGTGGGACCCAGATGCGTCCTGTTACATAGTAGGCGCCGTCTGCCCTTTGTTCTAACCTTTGCCTTGAGCCGCGTAGAGCTTCAGCCCTGACGTTTTCTGGTTTCAATGCTTCTACCTGAGCATCTCGTATCTGTGAAGGAAGACTAGACTGAATAGTGAGTTGCAACGCTCGTACACGCCTAGGTATAGTATCCTTTCGACTGAGGGCGTCGGCCACCACATTGGCCTTGCCTGGATGGTACTTTATAGCACATTCGTAATCGTTCAGTAACTCGACCCATCGACGTTGTCGCATGTTCAAATCTTTCTGCTTGAAGATATGCTCGAGACTCCTGTGATCGGTGTAGATGGTGCACTTGGTGCCATACAGATAATGTCTCCATATCTTGAGTGCAAAGATAACAGCTCCAAGTTCTAAATCGTGCGTAGTGTAATTCCGTTCGTGAATCTTAAGTTGGCGCGAAGCATAAGCAATAACTTTATCCCGTTGCATCAACACACATCCAAGACCTTGGATAGATGCATCGCAGTAGACTACAAAATCGTCCGTGCCTTCAGGCAATGAGAGGATAGGTGCGCTACAAAGTCTATCCTTTAAGTGCTGAAACGCTGTTTCCTGTGTATCACTCCAACGGTAAACAACACCTTTCTGTGTCAGTAATGTAAGCGGCTGTGCAATCTTTGAGAAGTCTTTGATAAACCGTCTGTAATAACCCGCCAAACCCAAGAATTGGCGTATTTCGGTCGGCGTACTAGGTGCAGGCCAGTTCTTGATCGAATCTACCTTGGATGGATCGACATGAATCCCATCCTTGTTTACCACGTGGCCTAGAAAGTGGACTTCACGAAGCCAGAAGTCGCATTTTGAAAACTTAGCGTACAGCTGTTCCGTTCGAAGGAGTTCCAGAATAAGTCGTAAATGCTGTTCGTGTTCCTCCCGATTCTTCGAATAAATTAGGATGTCATCAATGAAAACAATAACAAACTTGTCAAGATAAGGTTTGCACACCCTGTTCATAAGATCCATGAAAACCGCAGGCGCATTCGTTAGCCCGAATGGCATGACCAAAAACTCGTAATGGCCGTAGCGAGTTCTGAATGCTGTTTTGGAGACGTCCTCACCCCGGACTCTCAGTTGATGGTAACCTGACCTCAGGTCAATCTTTGAGTAATAGCTCGACCCTTGCAACTGGTCGAATAAGTCGTCGATGCGTGGAAGTGGATAACGATTCTTCACAGTCACCTTGTTCAGTTCGCGGTAGTCTATGCACATACGAAAAGTACCGTCTTTCTTCTTCACAAATAATACTGGAGCTCCCCAGGGCGAAGAGCTAGGACGTATGAAACCCTTTTCCAAGAGTTCTTGTAATTGCTTAGACAGTTCTTCCAGTTCAGTTGGAGCTAAATGGTAAGGCGCTCGAGCTATAGGTGCTGCTCCTGGAGCTAGCTCGATCTGAAATTCGACCTGGCGATGGGGCGGTAACCCAGGTAACTCTTCAGGAAACACTTGAGGAAAGTCGCGTACTACAGGAATATCCCCAATCTTTTTCTCTGTCGTCGATGTATCAGTAACGAGTGCTAAAATAGCTATGTGGCCCTTTCGCAGACACTTCTGAGCCTTCAAAAAGGAGATGATGCCACTCACGACACCACTCTTGTCGCCTTGAACTTCGAGAGGTTCTTTGCCAGAACGAGGAATACGAATGATCTTCTCCTTGCATAGGATCTCTGCTTGCTGTTGGGATAACCAATCCATACCGATGACAATGTCGAAACTACTCAGAGTTATAGGAATGAGATCGATAGAGAAAGTCTGACCAGCGAGGATAAGATTACAACCCTGAACTATGTGTGTGGCCTCTAGACTTTTACCGTTAGCTAACTCTACGACATGTTTGGTGTTCAAAAGTGTTGGTGCGCGTTTAAGCATTTGACTAACATTCAGAGACATATAACTGGTATCCGCACCCGAATCAAATAATACGGTAACATAAAAGTCGTCGAGAAGAAACTTACCCGTAACCACATTAGGATCGTTCCTTGCGTCACTCTGACCAATCACAAACATACGACCCTTTGCACCATTGTTGTTGTTGTTTCCCCCATTGTTGTTCCCACTGCCCTGATTATTGTTGTTGTTGTTCTGATTCTGGTTTAACTGGGGGCAGTTCCGCTTGAAGTGACCTTCAGCCCCACACTGAAAGCATACCTTATTCCCTTGCTGTTGTTGCTGTGACTGGTTTCGTGGAACTGGTGACTGTTGTTGCTGGTTCTGATTCGCAGGCCTTGAGCTCCTGCAATCTTTAGCGTCATGACCTACCCTTAGACATCTTTGACAGCGGCCTTTACGACACTGACCACTGTGGTGTTTGTTGCACCTGTTACATAGTGGATGATTTCCCCGATATCCACTCTGCCCCTGACTACCAGACGATTGCTGACTCGGACTCTGGTAATCACTAGTCTTGCGCTGCTGTTGTGCTTGAGACTGTACAATAGCTGAACCCCTGCTGGAATCCCCTTCCCATTTCCGCTTGTTGTCGCTGGGAGTAGCAGGAGTAGCTGGAGTGGTAGCGGTAGTAGCGCTGATACGTTTAGGCAGCCTGTTCTGTTCCACCGCCTGATCGGTGAGGCGATGAGCTAGCTTGACGATCTGTTGAATAGTGCCAAGATTCGCTGAGGTTACGTGGCTTTGAATCTCCGGCACCAGACCATTGAGATACAGTTCGATACGCTTAATGGGAGGGTCCACCATAGTAGGACACAGAATAGCCAACTCATTCGATCTTCTGGTGTACGCTTCAATTTCTGACCCCGTCATTTTCAAGTGGTAAAACTCTACCTCCAGCTTATGAATATCATCACGGCTACAGTATTCCTCTTTAATCAAATCCTTGAAATCATTCCAGGGTGTGGCGTTAGCAACAGCCAACCCTAACATCTGCACTTGCGCATTCCACCAAGTCAGCGCAATGCCTTCTAGTGTACCAGTGGCGTATTTCACCCTGCGAGCCTCAGGGCATTCGCACATTTCGAATACGGACTCGAGCTTTTCAAACCAATGGAGGAGTCCAACCGCTCCTTCCGTGCCACTAAAGGTAGTAGGACGACAGTCCATGAAAGTTTTGAAGGTACAAACAGGTGGTTGAGCGTGCTGACCTGTTGTATATAAGAATCCAGTACAAGATTAAAACACAAGAGTTGGTTTAGGAGTGTAGGATCTAAAGATCCTAGTGTGAGTTACAACTGCAGGGTATACCTCCTGCTTGTGCGGCTGTAAGTGCCTCAGCAATTCGTTCGTTAATGAGTGCCGTCAGTTGGGCTTGCGTCATGTTGATACGTCCAGACATGATCTTCATAGTAAATATGACATAAATGAGAGAGGTTCGCAAGTAGTGCGATAACAAAAGGGAATAATCACACAAGTGTTCTCATGCAATAGTGTTAAGTTAACCTAAGCATACCCGGAGCAAAATTCTATGCAATTCTAGCAAGTAGGCAATAAGACATGTACCATATTACCTAGAGTGATGAGTCTTGCACGTGGAGCGAGGCGTCGTTGTGGATCGTTGAGCACTGTTCTGGTTATAGTCTGGTTTTAATAAAAACGTTTTCCCCTTATTAAAACCGAGTTCTCTATAACCAATGGCTCTGATACCAATCTGTCACACCCCCAAAATCCACACGCGGAGTACTACCGCTTGGAGGCGTGACATGACCAGGATCAAGCCACCAATCATATTGAACATAAGTATGTATATCAAAAGTCATTCATCAATACGATAGGTGTTTACAAAACCAAATATAAACAAGTGTGTAGCGGAAGCATTTAATGTAAAACCCAACTTAAGTTTAAGTACAAAATGTTATAATGTTTAACAACACATTCTCGATCCATGTCCACAACGACTGTGTCTCCCGTGCAAGCTCCAAAAGTACCTATGGTCCTGCAAGGCATGTAACAGAGAGTCAACAACTAGTTGAGCGAGTTCACAGTTGGTTAATTAGTTATAATGTTCATTTCGTAAATCGTATGTTCGATTAGTAATCATGTATCGTATGTAATAGCATCGCGGCCCTCAAGGCATGTTTGCGAAGTTTAGTGGGGGTTTCCCATGTTTTCTAGACTAGTTATATTTGTATCGCGGCCCTCCAGGCATGTTTGCGAAGATTAAAGTATAGTTCGCGGACATTCCAGGCATGTTTGCGAAGATTGTTCTAGTATCGCGGCCGATCCCGGCATGTTTGCGAAGAGAAGTATATGTATCACTAGTCTAGTAGTATCTACCATTGACCTTCATCTCCCGAGGCCAATGGTATGTAATTCCGATAACTCTTAATCTTAAATAATCAATCAATCAACCCATTCCCAACCCCGGGAATCCCATGCCTTGGTAGAAGTGTGAACTCACCTTGTTTGCTCGGTATGCTAAGTTAAGTGCTCACAGTTAATCAGTCAAGTCCTATAGTGCACGTATACTCAATCAGTTTACGTTCGTAATATTTCACATGTAACTACCATCACAGTATTATCACAAAGCATGTTTGACAGTTAATCGCACATCACATAATAGTTAATCACAGTTTATTATAGCATATCATCCAATAACGCACTTTATACTTTTACTGACTTGGCATAGTTAATGAGCCATAACATAGTTGAATCAGAACTAACAGAGTTAACATATGTAACTGGATTAACAACTTAATGTAGTTAAGAACAAACAGAGTTACATACAGACAAGTTTCCTAACTTACTGTGTAAATTAAATAAATAGGGTTAACTACTTAACAAGGTTAACAAACCATAAAAGTTAACAACTTACTAGATTAACAGAGTTAAGTAAACTAACTGGGTTATACAAGTGGTTAGTTTAATTAAATAACATATTTAATAACAATAATTATTAACAGTAGACATGTTGCCAAACACACCCTAGTGCCGAAATCCAATAAGTGCCGAAAACCAAACTGGGCCGAAAACACATATATGGGCCGAAAACACATAAGGGCCGAAATCCCTTTATAGCCGAAAACCCACACATGCCGAAAACACCTTTAGCCGAAAACCCCTATGTCCGAAATCCATATGAACCGAAATCCCATCTGGGCCGAAAACACCCTATGGGCCGACTGTTTGGGCCGAAATCACACAAGTGATTTCGTCCACTTCCTTTGTGTGGGGGTTTTCGTTACTATTCAATCATCATCAATACTTACTGTAAGTTTAAAACCCAGTAACTTTCTCATTACAGAAACATGTTTAATCATCTACAAGCCATTTAAATCAATCATGAATATGTAATATATGATTTGCCAACATCGTATGATACCAGAATCCCCCAGTTTAATCAGTTTATCATTCAATAACAAATACCCACTATATGTCAAAACATCAAATATACAGAAGGTTCATAGCCAACAATTATCTAACAATCACACCATGATCAAATCACATAATCACATATATAAGTGTATCCAAACATCATGATTTAAACATCCAAAATCATATGATATGCAACAAGAAACACTTGAATCATGAAATCACTAACCAAGTATTAAACAGAGGTTTGCTTCAAAAGAGGAACTCTTTGTGGGTTATCAGATGTAGAGAGAGAGAGAACAAGGTGATAAGATGTGTTTTGGTAAATGGAAACTTATCAGAGAAGATTTGTTTATAAAAATGATTATACAAAAATATCTAATCACTGGGCCATGGGCCAAGCCCATCTGTGATTTCGCCAAACCTACTGGACGAAAACACTAAAGTGTTTTCATCACTTGTGTGATTTCATGAGTGCTTGTTCTCAGTAAGTTCCATCTTTTAATTAACATATAATTAATACAAACCATAATAGCACACACTCACATATAATAAATGTCATGGATTTCCAAATATAACATATCAGTCGAAATACGATACAACGTATTACAAAAGTAAGCGTTGTGAAACAACGAGTCGTATTAACAACAACTAGAACAATAATAATAATAAAAAAAAATTACGTGCACTAAATGCGAAGATAGAATCTTGGAAACTCGAGTTGTCACAACTTAGGCTTTAAGTTCCTCATTTTCTTTACAACTGAAAGCATAGTGACTCCCTCATATTTTTTCATCCACTCGAACTTAACAGTTTCCTTGAATTCCGGTTTAGAGGCAATAAAATTCAGAAACTTAAATGGTTTTGGACGAAACCCATTATTACCGAGAATTTTTAGAATACACGGCGTGTGATCCGACATACGGAACGGATGAAACATTGCATAAGCAGTAGGAAATTGATCTAAGAATGTAATATTACCCATAATTCGATCTATCTTTTTCAATAAACCACCTCCACTCTTCGGCTTTTGATTCCATGTATACTGTAGGCCATGCGCATTGATATCCATCAATTCAGCTTGTTGGATACAATCCTGAAATTCACGCATGCCAATGGACGGTTTAGAAACCCCATATAACGAGTCTTCAATGTTAAGAGTTGAGTTAAAGTCTCCCATAACCACCCACGGCTTGTCATAACACAAGGCTTTATGCTTGCATATATCATCCCAAAGCAATCTACGATCTATATACTTGTTCTCTGCATAAACAAACGAACAAAAAAGGATTTTCTTGCTAGCTTTAAAAATAACCTGCGTATGAATAATCTGATCCGACTGAGCAAGAACCATAACATCCAAACTATCAGCATTCCATCCCAGAATGATTCTGGTGCCACGATCACACACCCCACCATTAGAAGTCCAATTCCAATTTCGAAAAACAAATTTGCACACTTTGGCAAGTTTACCAACATCCACATGCGATTCAAGTATAGCACACAACTCTAAATTATTCTCAGACACAATAGTACGAACCTCACTTTGTTTCAGGGGCCGGTTCAATCCCCTAATATTCCATGACATAAGGCTACCCATTTAAACCATTGTTACCGGGAGTGCTTGCCCCCTCAGAGAGATCAACATGCTGGTCATTGGACATGAATTGAGCCATTTCCGTAGGAGTATCTTCCAGAATTTCATCTATACCATGTGCCGTTTGATACACCTTCTTATCCGTACCATCTTTGTTATTAGGTATATTCTCATCCCCATCACCGTCCACTGAATCTAGAGCATCGAAAGCATTTGAGGTTTTAACATTAATATTGTTCGAACGTGAACCGGAATCCTTCTTTGTACCCGAGGTACTAGCAGCCGCCTTATTCGATTTTTGCCTGTAAACAAATTTCGTTTTTTGTTTTTTATGCATGGCTCCAAACTTTGCAACCTTCCTTTTATCCGTAATAAACCCGTCATCATCAACCGTTACATGTTTGAGCTTTTCATTCGAACTTTTTGGGCAGTTTTAATCATTATGACCAAATATGCAACAAACTGAACACCGCTGAGGTTTCCATTCATACTCAACCGAAATCCTTTCCATAATAAATCCCTCTTCTTCAAGCTTCGGAATAGCAACAACTATATGGTCCTTGAGCTCATCATCCGCATTAATCTCTATCAAGGCTCTAGCAAAGCTACTTCTACCCCAGCTATTAGCACACATGTCAGCCGTGTAACTATCCAACCTCTTTGGAACCCCAAGCTTCGAATCTAGAAGACTTAAGCCATCATCCGTATAAATAGCAATAGGAACATTGTGAAGTTTAACCCATACAGGAACTGACTTAATGCCCTCCTTTTTTAGACTAATCGATGGAGACCAAATATTAAGAAATAACAGAATTTTACGAATTAGCCACGGCCCACCCTCCAGAACCTTATTCATACCTTCTTTTGAATCAAACTTGAAAAAGAAAAAGCCGTTCTCATTCATCATAATCTTAACAAAGCCAAATTTTGCCCAAACATTTTTAACGTAATACTCGACTACCGGGAATGGCAGTCTATTATCAGCTTCTTGATATTGTCTACGTCTTAGGGTTGTGTCTAAGCCATCGAAATTTTCTGGGTCTCAAGGAGCAACTGCGCTCCTACAATGGTTTAAGAGTCTGGAAAGCACATTCAGACATGTTTGATCCTCTCTCCTTATGACGATTGTCTTCAATCGCCGCCTTGGTAAGCTGTCTGAAACCCTGATTTATTAACCTGGTT
Source organism: Helianthus tuberosus (assembly GCA_030545235.1). Taxonomy (NCBI): domain Eukaryota; kingdom Viridiplantae; phylum Streptophyta; class Magnoliopsida; order Asterales; family Asteraceae; genus Helianthus; species Helianthus tuberosus. The sequence goes on along the minus strand of CM060426.1, from coordinate 41,633,335 downwards.
GTTATTGATTGCGGTTAACTGAGATTAATTTAGCTAGATTGATACTCTGGTTTAATCGATTAAGGGTTGAAGATTGTTTCTAGGGTTTTAAGGATTAGGGTTTTTTTGTTTTTGTTCTCATTCGCTTGCATGGTTCTGTCGTTGACTAAGGAGTGTGTTTGAATACGTTTTCCTTGTGCATGGAGAGAGATCGGGATAGGGGTTTGGAGGATTTAGGGTTTCAATCTTTTACTGAAAAGTTGCATGGGGATATTTTTATTACGTCGAAGGGCACAATTCCGATGCAGGTTCAGGAGACTCGTGATGGTAGGGGCTTGGAGAATCTAGGGTTTCAATCATTTGCTGATAAGCCTTCATTGTTTTGCAAGCCGATTAACATTGATGGTAACCCTATGATGCCTCGGCGTGGTGTTATTAACGTTATAGACGAATTAGAAAAAGTTACTGTTCCAGTTCCTTCGGTGTCCGCTAATACTGATGTTTGGGCTGATCAGACTCAATCATCATCATCGACACCAGTCTCTTATGCTGAAAAGCTTCAGTCTAATGTGCGAAATAAACGAGAGGTTAATTTTAGACTCATTGAGTCAATGGAGACACGTGAAGATGCTGATGTTGTTATACCTAGGGAAGTTGTTAAAAAAGTTCAGGAAAGATTTGACAACGTCTTGTATGGTTATTTTCTAGGCAATCGACTACCTTTTCCTGTGGTAGAGTATTATGCAAAGAATGTATGGTCAAAGTTCGGTTTCGAGAAGATGATGATGAACTCCAACGGGTTCTTTTTCTTTAAATTCAATTCCAAAGAGGGAATGGCTAAAGTGCTTGAAGGGGGGCCTTGGTTGATTCGGAAAATGCCGTTATTCTTGAATGTTTGGACTCCTTCTGTCAGCCTTAAAAAGGAGGGGATCAAAGCAGTTCCGGTATGGGTTAAGTTACACAATGTTCCCATTGCGGTATATACGGAAGAGGGATTAAGTTTGTTAGCTTCAAAGATAGGTAAGCCTAAGAGATTGGATAGCTATACTGCGGATATGTGTTCTGATAATTGGGGTAGGAGTAGTTTTGCTCGTGCTTTGATAGAAATTAATGCCGATAATGTTTTGAAAGATCATATTGTTGTGGCTATTCCAAAACTAGATGAAGAAGGGTACATCATGGAAAAAGTGGATGTGGAATATGAGTGGCGGCCTCAGCAATGTTCTATGTGTTGTGTGTTTGGCCATACTGATCAATCCTGTGTGAAGAACGTCAATAATAAAGCAAAACAAGTGGTAGTTGATGATGATGGATTCATTATGGATAAGAGGAAGACGGCCAGGCAGGGTACAGTCTTTAAGAAGCAGAAGACGAAGTTTGTTTATAAACCTAAGCTTACCAAAGCTGGTCCGAGCACCTCTGGTACGAAGAATGATGATCAACGAAGCATGGAGGAGGGTTCGAAGCAACAGCCGGTGGGGGGGGGGGTCACTACCTGAAATTCTTTTGAAGCTTTAGTTTCAAATGAGGGTAATGATACGGATAAAGCCCAGCAATAGCTGGAAAATACAAACAAATCTGGCGGTAAAAATGGTCAACCTGATGTCAACATAACAGGTGGTAAGCATGTTCAATCTGAGGATGTTTTGGAAGCTACGCCTACGGAGATGTCAGCTTTCATGGGTAACGATAAGCATGTGCACACTTCTGAGGGGGCAAGCACTCCCGTTTCTACAGGTTTAAATGGGTAGTATTATGTCCTGGAATATAAGAGGGTTGAACCGCCCCCTGAAACAAAATGAGGTTCGTCAGATTGTAGCTGAAAATAAATTAAATGTTTGCGCGTTGTTTGAGTCTCATGTGGATGTTTCTAAGTTAGTTGACATTTGTCAAAAAGTGTTTCGGAATTGGAATTGGACCTCTAATGGTGGCTTATGTAGTAAGGGAACGAGAATTATCCTGGGGTGGAATCCAGATATGGTCGATGTTATGGTTCTTTCGCAATCGGATCAAGTCATTCACACGCAGATTTTATTTAAAGCTGATAGTAAGGTTCTATTTTGTTATATAAAGAATCAAATGGGCGACTGGGGCGATTCTGGGAGAACAACGTGAAACCCTAATTTGATCATCTTTCTTCATTCCTTCTCTGGATTGGATCTGATTAGTTCCATAACATCTATTCGGATTCCTTTCATGAGTAAGGGTTTCGTTTTTTCTTAACAAATTAGGGTTTCGGAAGTTTGTTACATTTTGCTTGTTGGTCCGATTGCTGAGTGGTCTGATTGTTTTGCTGATTCTTATTTTCATGTGCGGTGGTTTAGTGTTACAACTTTAGTTTGATCTGCATTAGGGAATCAGCAGGTTTTCACTTCCCACTACATTAGGGTTTTCATAAATCTGTCCCTAAATCATTCGTAGTTGTTATGGATGTTCAAGATGCAGACATCTCGAACGACTTTACGAGAAAGATTAAGAATATTGACGGAAGACCTTTTCAGCCAAGACAATCGTCACATATGGCGGCTAGGGTTTCTGATTTGCGGCATAAGAAGGTTAGTTTTATGCTTCCGCTAAATGATACTGACATCGATATGGGTTGTTCTGACTCTCCAAATTAGAATTATGCTAAGGTCTTTGACAAACGAAAGGTAGCTTTTGTGCTACCGCTCAATGATGTGAGTCCTGTTCCACGAGTAAAAGATCAGAAACAGGTACAAGCTGCACGTCTTCAACAACAATCCTACGCGGATGTGGTCCTAAACGAACAGGTAGAACAACGTGGTGGTAAGATGGGTTTTGTTTCAAATCAGAATCATAATGCTGAAGATAGTGTTACAAATGCTAATGACTCGAATCATAAGATTAACTTTCGAACACTAAATTCAGAAATCTCGATGGATGGAGTGGATGTAGTGCTTCCAGTTGATTTTGTTCGGCAGGTTAATGACAGGTTAGCTAATACTCTTTATGGTTACTTCCTGGGGGATAGAATTGCTTATCCAGTAGTTGAATTCTTTGTCAGAACAAATTGGAAAAAACATGGTCTACAGAAAACTATGATGAATTCAAATGGGTTCTTTTTCTTCAAGTTTGAAGATAGAAAGGGTATGAATACTGTTCTTGAAGGGGGTCCTTGGATGATACGTAACAAACCATTGTTTCTTAACATGTGGTCTCCTACAAATACCCTTAAAAAAGAAGAGTTTAAAAAAGTAGCGGTTTGGGTCAAGTTGCATGATGTTCCCCTAGTGGCTTATTCTGATGATGGGTTAAGCATGTTGGCGTCTAAAATTGGTTCTCCTTTGCGGTTGGATTCGTATACTATTGATATGTGCAACGAGGCTTGGGGACGAAGCAGCTATGCTAGGGCCCTTATTGATATATCTGCTGATCATGATTTTAAAGAGGTCCTAACTATGGCTATTCCTGAGCTGGATGAGAACAAGTATATCAATGAAACTATTAGTGTGGAATATGAATGGAAGCCCCCGAGATGTGCCCACTGTTGTGTATTTGGGCATGACTCTGAGGAGTGTCCAAAATGCATTCAATCAACAGTGAGACCTCCTACTAATAGTCCGAAAGTAGATGGGGATGGTTATAAGAAAGTTAAGACAAAGAAGAAATCAAAGAAGAGCGGATTTCAAGTAAACAACCAGAAGCCCAAGATTGAATATAGACCTGTGGATAAAAAGAAAAAGGCAGTGAGTTCTACCTATGTGAGTGCACGGGGTACTAGTTCGTCCAAGGTTCAAACACACAATTCGTTTAGTGCTCTTGGGTTTGTTGGGGGAATGGGGGTTCCTTTAAAGGTGATTATAAAGGGGGGCGTGAGCTAAATGAGGAGTCTGACGATGACGGCGTAGAGGTTGTATATGATGAAATGCAAGAGTTTATGACATCGGGTACACATCCTACGTCTTCCAGTACAGGGGCGAGCACCTCTTCCACAACATCATCCAATGGATAGGTCGTTTCTGTTTCATGCTTGGGGGCTGCCGATTGGTGGCAATTTCATTTTTGATGATGGCGGTTGATGTGGTTGTTTGATTTATTTTCGTATTTGTCTACTAGTTTAGTCATAATCATGATTATAGTAGGCTAGGTCGAGGTGGTATCATGGTTTGTTTTGTTTTTTTGCTTACATATATGGGGCCTGTCCTGTATATGAACTAGTGGGGAATTCATCCTCACTACTTGTACTTATTTGGCGGTTGTCTTTAATAGAATCACCGGGCTAACCCTTTACCCAAAAAAAAAGGTTCTATTTTGTTCGTTTGCGTATGCGGAAAACAAGTACCAGGATCGTAGAAGCTTATGGGAGAGTCTCTGCAATCACAAGAGTTTGTGTCACGACAAACCTTGGGTAGTGATGGGAGACTTTAACTCAACACTACACCTTGAGGACTCATTGTATGGTCCGTCTAATCAAACGATAAGCATGAATGACTTCAATGATTGCATCCAGTTCACGGAGTTGTTTGATGTTAAAGGTCATGGCCTCCACTATACATGGAACCAAAAACCAAAAGAGGGAGTTGGGCTTCTTAAGAAGATAGACCGTGTTATGGGTAACATTAAGTTTCTAGATATGGTCCCGGATGCTTTTGCCATGTATCATCCTTTTCGTGTGTCTGATCATACGCCATCTATCCTAAAAATGATTACTATGCATGACAATAAGCCAAGGCCGTTTAAGTTTCCAAACTTTATAACCACAAAGCTGGAGTTCAGGAAGTGTGTGGAGCTAGAATGGTCGAAATCTGTTCAAGGTATTTCTATGTTTTCGGTTACTAAAAAACTTAGAAATCTCAAACCTCATCTAAGGAAGATTTTATACAAGCAAGGCAACCTTCATACCAAGGTTACCGATCTTCGGAAAAAGCTAGATGATATTCAAATTAGGCTTGATGAAAACCCGTTGGATGCTAGCATTCGTCAACTAGAAGCGTTGTGCCTAAAAGAGTTTCATATTGCGGCGTATGATGAGGAGTGTTTTCTCAAACAAAAGTCGAAAGTGGAATGGTTATGTGCTGGTGACTCGAATACTAGGTTCTTTCATAATGCTATTAAAGGTAGAAATGCAAGGAGTAAAATCCATAGTGTTAAGGATTGTGATGGAAACCGATATGAAGGAAATGGGGTTGCGGATGCTTTAGTCGCTCATTACTCGAACTTTTTAGGTGTTGATGATCAGGTTGAAAGCATGAATCTTGATGATCTCTTTGTTAATGTTCTCAGTCCAATCGATGCAAACAATATGGTCCGCCAGGTCTCTCGTGAGGAGATTAAATCGGCAATGTTTAATATTGGTGAAAATAAGGCCCCGGGTCCAGATGGATATACTTCTGTGTTTTTAAACAGGCTTGGGATATTGTTGGGAAGAAGTTACAGATGCGGTGTTAGCTTTTTTTGAGAATGGTAAAATTCTTAGACAAATAAATCACACTATTTTGGCATTGATTCCTAAAAAAGAAACGCCTGACTCTGTTTTGGATTATCGTCCTATTTCTTGTCGTAATGTTTTATACAATTGCATAAGCAAGATTATTACGGACAGAATTAAGGGAAGTTTGGATGCTCTTGTTAGTATCAATCAGTCCGCGTTTGTGCCTGGTAGGAAAATCTCGGATAATATCCTCCTCACTCAAGAGTTGATGCACAACTATCATCTAAATCGTGGCCCAGCTAGATGCGCTTTTAAAATAGATATTCAGAAGGCCTATGACACGGTAAATTGGGCTTTCCTGAGATCCATTCTTGTTCGGTTTGGGTTCCATCAAAAAATGGTCGACTGGATTATGACTTGCGTTTCGACGGCTTCCTACTCTCTTTCTGTTAATGGTCACCTTCATGGTTACTTTCCTGGTAAGAGAGGGTTGCGTCAGGGGGACCCGATGTCGCCTTATCTCTTCACGCTTATTATGGAGGTACTCTCCTTATTGCTTCAACAGGTAGCGACCCCTAACTCGTCTTTTAAATTTCATCATCATTGTGCCAAGCAGAGAATTATTAATGTGTCTTTTGCGGATGATCTATTCATTTTCGTGCATGCTGACACGGGTTCGGTTAAAAAGGTTAAAGAGGCGTTGGAAACTTTCACTAGTATGTCTGGATTAGTACCTAGTCCTTCTAAGAGCACGGCTTATTTTTCGAATGACAACAACTCGGTGAAGCAGGAAATTCTATCATTAATGCCGTTTCAAGAGGGTAGTATTCCTGTTCGGTATCTTGGAGTTCCTCTAATCTCCACTAGGCTCATTTTTAAAGATTGTAAAGTTCTGATTGATCGAATGGAGAGCAAAATAAATAACTGGATGACTAAATCTTTATCGTTTGCGGGTCGTCTTCAGCTTATTAACTCGGTTCTGTCTTCTATGCATATTTATTGGGCTTCTGTTTTCATCCTTCCTGCAAGGGTAACAACTGAGCTGGAGAAAAGGATGCGGCGTTTCCTTTGGGGTACTGGATTACAAGGTAGGGTTCGAGCTAAAGTAGCATGGACCGATGTCTGCTTGCCTAAATCAGAAGGGGGGTTGGGTATTCGAAGTGTGATGGAAGTGAATAAAGCTCTCATGACGAATCATATCTGGAGCATTATCTCTAAAAGAAACTCTTTATGGGTTCAATGGATTCACTCGTATAAGCTAAAAGGTCGGTGTTTTTGGGATGTCCCGTCTCGTGGTAGCATGAGCTGGGGATAGAGGAAGATTTTGTCCATCCGTAACTTGGTTCGGCCTTACATTGGGTTTTCTATTCGAAGTGGTCATCAAGCTAATGCTTGGAGTGATAATTGGTGTCCTTTGAGTCCGATTAGTTCTTTTATTTCTCCTAGAGTGATAGCTAAGGCAGGGTTTAATATGCAGTCTAGTGCGGCGGATCTTTTGGATGATTTGGGTAACTGGAAATGGCCACAAGCATGGTATGACTTATTTCCGGTTCTAATCAATCTTCCTCCTCCAAGTCTAGAGCAACATGTGAACGATAAACTCACCTGGAAGGATTTGCAAGGTAAAGATTCTTATTTCAGTTCAGCTCAAGTGTGGAATAACATTAGGCCTCGGGTTGATGTAGTTCCTTGGTCTAACATGGTGTGGTTCTCGCAATGTATTCCTCGTCATTCGTTTCATATGTGGTTAGTGATCAGAAACAAACTCAAGACTCAGGATCGTCTAACCTTGTGGGAAGCTGGTAGCGGTACGAATTTGAGGCTCATGTGTTGTCCTCTATGCAGTTATAATCGAGATTCTCGTGACCACCTATTCTTCCAATGTGCTTTTGCGTCACAAGTGTGGAGCAATGTTAAAAAGATGGTGAATTTGGATAGTGTAGATGACTCTTGGCAAGCCATTTTTTTGGGTAAAGAGTTACCCCGGTGATTCTATTAAAATGCAACCGCAAATAAGTACAAGTAGTGAGGATGTGTTCCACACTAGTTCATATACAGGACATGCCCCATATATGTAAATCAAACAAAAACCAAAGACCTATAACACCCCATAACCTAGTCTACTATACATCATGACACGACATCTAGTAGACAGACAATGCAAAAACCACAAAACATAATCTTCAACCACCATCATCAAAGATAAAGTAGCCACAAAACAACAGCCCCTTTAGACGAAAAGCAGACAGCCTATCCATTAGAGAACTTGGTAGAAGAGGTGCTTGCCCCTGCTTTTGAAGAAAAAGGATGAGTACCCGATGTCAAAAATGCACTAGTTTCATTGTAGACTTCTTCAACCTCCTCCTCATCTGATTCCTGCCTGTCACTTGACGGTTTCTTCTCCACTCGACCCACAGTGGTACCTCCCTGATTACCAGTATCATCCTTCAGAATGTCAAACGGGTTAGATGTTGAAACCTGATTCTGCATCGGTCTCTTTGAGGACGATTTTGGTTTAGGGTTGACAACTGGCCTGTAAACTAACTTAGTCTTCTGATTTTTCATATGGATGCCTTGGTTGTTCACTTTCTTCTTCTTGACCCCTACAACCTGAAATTCATCATTAATCTTTTCAGCATCCCCACTAGAAGATACCTGAGGATTCTTTGGGCATGAGCTATCTTCATGACCAAACACGCAGCAAGATGAGCACCTTAAAGGCTCCCAATCATATTCTATTTTTACCTCCACCTTAGAATGACCACCACCATCTAAAGATGGGATTGCGACAGTTACACTCTTCTTTAACTCAGTCCCCGCCTGCACTTCAATGAGAGCTCTAGCATAGCTGCTTCTACCCCAAGACTCAGCACACATCGTGGCCGTATACGAATCCAACATCTTTGGAACCCCTATCTTAGATGCAACCAAACTAATACCATCCTCAGTAAATGCCGCTAACGGCACATCATGCATCTTGACCCAAACTGGAACAACTCTAATATCCTCTTTTTCCATCTTGATAGAAGCTGACCACTCCTTCAAAATTATCGGAACATTCCTTATCAACCAAGGGCCATCCTCTAACATTTGATCCATCCCTTCTTTAGTCTTGAACTTAAAGAAAAAGAACCCGTTTGCATTCATCATTAATCTAGATAGACCATATTTAACCCAGTTGTTCTTTGCAAAGAAATCCACCACAGGGTATGCCAATCGTTTACCCAGAAAGTACCCATACAAAGTGTTAGCATACCTGTCTGTGACTTGTTTAACCGATGTCAATGGAATAACTACATCTGCTCCATCAACAACTTCACTAGATTCCATTGCCCTGAATTTCACCTTAATGTTTTCCTTAGTGTTCTTCACGACATTAGCAAAGGAGATAGGATCCGCAATTCCGGGATATTTTTCCAAACCCTGAACAGCCACCGATTTTGCTTTATCCAAACCTGAAATTGGCGTGTATCCCATACCCGGAGAATCCCAGAAATTCTCATTCAGATTTCCTAGTCGGACAGGAGCCGAACCCTTAGAACTCTCGTCAATGATGCTTGAACTTTTAGTCTCATTCAACGGGATTCCACGTCTCGGCTTGAGGGTATTTCCCTCAACATCAATAACCCGATTCGCCAAATCCTGAAACGACAATGTAGGCTTACCGTGGACATCTTGTGGTTTCCCACCAGATTTCGCTCGATCATCCATTCAGTGAATAACAACTCTCTTTCAACCCTACGAAACAAGCAATAGTACGCAAACACCCAAGCAAACTCGGCCAGACAAACCCAACGAACAAAGAACAGAATCAAACCCTAAACTAGCTGAAGCCCTAACCCATGAATCTTACAAATCAGAAAGAAATACTGAAAAATCAAAGCCGACTTACCAACAATTCAATCCAATATGCTCGAAACAGAAGTTGAAGGCGGCGAATATAAAGAATCAGAAAACCCTAGCCGAAAATCAAAACAATCCACAAAGACAGATTACGAAATAGAGGTTTAAACCCCTTATCGTCGATCTGATCTTGACAAATGGAGCAAAATGATGGCTCTAAGAAGAGTGACATTATTATTTGTAAGCTCGTGATTGCAGCATCTTCGTACTTTATATGGAAAGAAAGAAATAATAGGCTGTTTTCTAACAACCAAAACACGGTTGCTACGGTTACAGAATGGATTAAGAGCACGGTCCGGTTGAAGATCATGGGGTTCAAGTTTCGCGAAGACACTTGCCGTCGAAGGACCTTTAAGGCTTGGAAGATCGATCATAGTGAGGACGAGGAAGACCCAGGCTAGATGTGATTCAAGTTTTTCGGTCTTTGTTGCTTTATGCTTGGTTGTTTTGTTTTTGTGGGTTTTGGTGTCGTGTTTGTATGTGGCAAACTGGTTGTGTGGTTTTGTGTCTCTTCTAGACTTGGCATGTCAAGTCTAGTTGGTGTGTCAATTTAGGCTCACCCTTGTACTGATTTGGTTGATTTATAAAATTCACCGGGGTAACCCTTTACCCAAAAAAAATGTCCAAATGAGCAAAAGGTTGAATTCGCATCTAGTGTTTTTGAGAAACAAGCCTTAACATGGTGGAATGGCGTGATGATGGATAGGGGTGCCGATGTGGCACTGGCTCAAACCTGGGAAGAGCTTCAAGGTCTAATGATGAAGGAATTCTGTCCTCTTCATGAAATCAGGGCATTGGAAAGGGAATTCGACAATCTTAAACAAGATAGTGGTGAGCATCGAGCCTACACGGATCGATATGAGGAACTAAGTCTGTTATGCCCAACCATGGTTACACCTTTGGATAAGGTAATTGAAAAGTACATTGATGGCCTCCCTGACTCAGTGCAAGACATTGTTACTGGTAGCAACCCTACTACAGTTAGACAGGCCATTGAACTATCCGCTACCCTGACTGAATCTCAGATCAGGAAGGGTAAACTTTTCTGAAAAAGCGACAAGAAATCAACCGATGAGTTGAAACCAAAGGATAAGCAGACTGAGTCCTCTAAGAAGTCAAAGAAGCGTAAGGCTTCCCAGAACTTAGCCGTGGTTGCTCAAAACAATCCAGTTGCCCCTAACCAACCAGCTCAACCCCCTGCTAAGAAGCCATATAACGGAACTGCACCTATGTGCAACCAATGTAATCTTCATCATCATGCTAGTGTGCAATGCCATAAATGCCTAAATTGTGGACTTGCTGGTCATACAGCTAGGGTTTGTCGAGCTGCAACTGCACAAAATTAAGCTGACAAGAACCCTGCTCAAGCTCGTTTTCCACCAGGTTCTTGCTACAACTGTGGCGAGATGGGCCATTTCCGAGACAATTGCCCAAAGCCTGCTAATGCAAATCCAGCATATGGATGAACATTTGACTGACTGGAAGACTCTCCCCCTGTTACAGAAATTTCGTCCTCGAAATTTAGACTACGTTAACTCTTTTAGAGTTACGTTATGCGTAGGTAAACACAAATAGTGTCAAAGTGGTTGACCACGAAATCGAATCAAAACATATTCGAATTATGGGAATTCAACTCTCCTTCCTTGGCGATTTTCTTGTTCTTCATGAAACCCTAGATTTTTCTTTGTGATCTTTTGTATAACAGTCTGTGATTAGTGTTTTGATTTATCAAAACTCTATAACTAACTCGTTAGCAATTGTGATCAATCTGAGATTAGGGTTTTGGTTTCTTTTCTTCATCAATCGTCGCCCTAGGTGTAGTCTTGAAATCCTGACTTATTAAATCGGTTGTCATTAGTCGCGATTAACTGAGTTTAATTTAGCTAGATTGATACTCTGGTTTAATCAGTTAAGGATTGATAGTCGGCTCTAGGGTATAAGGATTAGGGTTCTCATCTGGTTCGTGTTCTTCATTTTCTTGGTGCGGTGGTCGTTTTCTGTTTTGCATGGTGATTTCAGTTTTGTTGTTTAAGGGAGAGTTGTGTTGTTTCTAATGAATGAACGTGGTAATCATGGGAGTAACATCCCATCTAATCAGTTGAACCATGGATTGTTTGATGCGGATGGGTATCCCTTATCTCCGGTTGCAACTGAAGATCTCAATGATCCATTAACTCCGGGTACAGCTCCTGTTCGAGGTATTGGACTACGTGTGACTAACATCGAAGGAAAATCAATGCTACCGAGAAGAGGTATGTTTTTTACGGATAACGTGTCAGTTCTTGATGGTTTGGCTGCCATTTCCAAACCCGTTAACTTGGATAATGTGGAGAAAGTCAGCTCGGTTAATCAGAGTGAAGAAGAGCAGCATGATCATGCTGCTAGTAGTCAGCAGAACTCTGGTAATGCTGAAAAACCTTTGTCTTATGCTGAATCTGTTAGGGGTACTAGTGCTAGGAAGGTTAACTTTCGAGCGTTGGTGACTGATGAGAAGCAGGATGGTTGCGATGTTGTTTTATCTAGGGATTCAGCCAGAGTAGTGCAAGATAAGTTGGCTAACACGTTGTATGGATACTTTTTGGGGGATCGGGTTGCATACCCTGTTGTGGAATACTTTGTTAGGAACAATTGGAAACGATTTGGATTGCAGAAATCAATGATGAATGCCAATGGTTTTTTTCTTTTTCAAGTTTGCTGACCAAGCAGGTATGCTGAAAGCTCTTACTGAGGGACCATGGATTATTCGTTCACAGCCATTGTTTTTGGAAGTTTGGTCGCCGTCGGTTAAGCTTGAGAAGAAGGAAGTGAAAAAGGTTCAGGTTTGGGTTAAATTCCATGAAGTTCCTATAGCTGCGTATACGGAGGATGGATTAAGTTTGATTGCTACAACTATTGGGGAACCGAAAGCTTTGGATTCTTTTACAACTTCAATGTGTGTAGATATGTGGGGTAGAAGCAGTTTTGCCCGTGCACTGATTGAGATTTCAGCCGATAATGATCTCAAGGAGGAGTTAACTATTGCGGTCCCTTGTATTGATGGGGATGGATTTGTTAAGGAGAAGGTTTATGTTGAATATGAATGGTGTCCCCATAGGTGTGGTCGATGCTGTGTTTTTGGCCATAATGAGGAGTGTTGTCCAAAGCAGGCTACTAAAGTGTCTTATGGTAAACCTAAAGATGGCAAGATCCTTGGTCAGGATAAGAAGCTTAAGCAGCCGATTCAGGAGAGGGGGCCTTCAAAGCGTCAACCAATAGTGGATGATGAGGGTTACACGATTGTTCATGGTAAGAAGGCAGCTAAGAAACCTGGCATACCAGTCAACAAGCAGAAACCCAAATTTGAATACAGGCCTATTAATAACAAAAAGGATGGTGATACCAAGAGGATAGCTGAACCGCCGACTCTAGTGACCAATAACCCTTTTGATGTTTTAAGTGAAGATGTTGGTGAATCTAGTAAACCTTATCGGGGGACGGAGGGAGGACAAGATGAATCAGACGATGACGAGGTGGAGGAAGTTTTTAACGAGACGAACGAGTTTCTTAGAGAGGATAAGCATATTGACGGAGCCAAAAAGGGGCAAGCACTCCTTCTTCAGATGGTTCTAAATGACTAGTTTGGCAGTCTGGAATATAACGGGATTGAACCGTCCTTTGAAACAAAATGAGGTTCGACAGATGCTAAAAAATAATAATCTTAGTTTATGTGCTATCTTGGAGTCTCATGTGGGAGTGGATAATCTTCAGAAGGTTTGCAATGCTGTGTTTAGGAGTTGGGATTGGACTTCAAATGGGGGATGTTGTAATAAAGGGGCTCGGATCATCTTGGGTTGGGACTCGGTGAAGATGGATGTTATGGTGATTGCTCAAGTGGCTCAAATTTTACATATCCAGGTCACAAATAAAGCTGATAATAGTAAGTTTTTTTGTTCTTTGGTGTATGCAGCGAATTATTATATTTCTAGAAGGGAATTGTGGCATAATTTGCGTGTGCATAAGGGTATGGTTCACGATAAACCTTGGGTTATCATGGGAGACTTCAACTCCGCTTTGAATCTGGAGGATAAGTCTATCGGTAGCTCCTCTATATCTCCTGGTATGCGAGATTTCAAAGATTGTGTTGAGGAGATCGAGGTTTTTGATATAAACCGTACGGGCCTTCATTTCACTTGGAGTTAAAAACCCAAAAAAGGAGTAGGATTGCTGAAAAGATTGATAGAATAATGGGGAATACTCCGTTTGTTAGTGCTTTTCCAGAGTCTGTTGCCATCTTTAGACCGTATGGAGTTTCGGATCATTGTCAGTGTGTATTGAAGCTGTTATCGTATGGAAAGCCAAAGCCAAGACCTTTCAAATTTGCAAATTTCTTGGTATATAAGCCGAAATTCTTAGATATTGTAAAGACTAATTGGGATATTCAGATTAATGGGGTTCACCAGTTCCGTGTAATTAAAAAGTTAAAAATTTTGAAATCTCCTCTTCGTGGTCTTTTGTTTCAGCAGGGGAACCTTCACCAGAAGGTTAGTACTCTTCGTGGGGAGCTTGAGAAAATTCAAAAAGATATTGATAGGGACCCTTTGAATGATATGCTGCAAAGTCAAGAAGCCGCTGTGCTCCAGGATTTTCAGGAAGCTTCTCTTGATGAGGAGAGGTTCCTCAAGCAGAAATCTAAAGTTGACTGGCTCAGAGCGGGTGATGCCAGTACGGCCTACTTTCATACGACGTTAAAGTGTAAGAACCATATAAACCGTATTAAGGTTGTCTATGACTCGAGTGGAGATATTTTTGAGGGTGATGGGGTGGCTACGGCTTTTGTCAAACATTATGAGCAGTTTTTAGGGTGTGAAGGGCAAGTGTCTTTGTCTCCTTCGCCTGATATTTTTTCTAATAAGTTGAGTCCGGAAGCTGCAAATAATATGGTTCGTCCTGTTACTTTGGACGAAATAAAATCAGCTGTGTTCTCTATTGGTAGTGATAAAGCTCCTGGCCCAGACGGGTACACGGCGGCTTTTTTCAAGAAGTCTTGGCATATAGTGGGGAGCGAAGTTTCGGAAGCGATTCTTGATTTTTTTAATGCGGGGAAACTGCTTCAACAACTTAATCATACTTTAGTTGCTCTGGTTCCAAAAGTGGCGGCTCCTACTAGAGTTACAGACTATCGACCTATATCCTGTTGTAATGTTATCTTTAAATGTATCAGTAAGGTGCTGGTGGATAGGTTGAAGGGTTCGTTGAACGGAATAGTTAGTATTAACAAATCTGCTTTTGTCCCGGGCCGGAAAATATCGGATAACATCCTTCTTACTCAGGAGTTGATGTATAATTACCATCGAGATTTTGGTCCCCCGAGATGTGCTTTCAAAGTGGACATCCAGAAAGCTTACGACACAGTTGAATGGAGCTTTCTTAAAAATGTGCTGCTGGGTTTTGGTTTTAATGGTACTATGGTGGATTGGATAATGTTGTGCGTGTCTACAGCCTCTTATTCCATCTGCGTTAATGGGAATATACATGGGTACTTTAAAGGCAAACGGGGTTTAAGGCAGGGGGATCCCCTATCGCCCTATCTGTTTACATTGGTGATGGAAGTTTTGACATGTATTCTGCATCAGACAACAAGAATTGATTCGTCTTTCCGGTTCCATAATAAATGTGAGAAGCAGCATATTATCAACCTTTGTTTTGCAGATGATCTGTTTCTGTTTGCTAGGGGTGATGTGGCTTTGGCTAGGTGTATTATGGACTCCCTCACAAAATTTACTCAAATGTCAGGCTTAGTTCCTAGTCCTCAGAAGAGTACAGGTTTCTTTTGCAACGTTCCTAATCACGTTAAAGGAGATATTCTAAACGTTATGCCTTTTGTGGAGGGTTCGCTTCCCGTAAGATACTTGGGTGTTCCTCTTGTTTCTTCTAGACTTCTATACAAGGATTGTAGTATTCTTGTGGAACGTCTTGATCAGAGAATCAATAATTGGAAGAATAAAATGCTTTCTTTTGCTGGCAGATTGCAGTTGATTATCTCGGTGCTCTCGGCTTTACATGTGTACTGGTCTTCAGTTTTTATTCTTCCAGCTAGGGTGGTTAAAGAAATGGAATCGAAAATACAGATTTTTTATGGGCTCAATCCACTTCCAAATGTGGTAGAGCGAAAGTGACTTGGAAGTCGGTTTGTGTGCCAAAGCATGAAGGTGGTTTGGGCATTCGTCGGATTGCGGATGTAAATAAATCGCTTATGGTTTCGCATATTTGGAGCATTCTTTGTAATCGTAATTCGCTTTGGGTTGATTGGATTCAGTCTTATCGGCTTAAAGGCCGTAATTTTTGGGACCACAAGATGCCGGCTACTTGCTGTTGGAGCTGGAAAAAGATGGTTCAAATTCGGCCCTTAATTCGGCACCACGTATGGTCTAAAGTTGGTAATGGGAGCCGTATTTCAGCTTGGTTTGACTGGTGGAGTGATATTGGTCCGCTATGCAATGTCCTATCCCCTAGAGTAATAACTAGGGAGGGTTTTTCGCTAAAGGATTCGGTTGCTGATGTTTATTCGAATGGTTCGTGGCTTTGGCCAGATGCTTGGAAAGATACATATCCAGTACTTATTCAATTGGATCAGATGCATCTAAATTTAAATGCTCAAGATAAGTTACTTTGGAAAGATGGAGATCATATGTCCGAACACTCATCGTCTACGGTTTGGGAGTCCATCCGTTCAAGGGACCAGGAGGTGAATTGGGTGAGTATTATCTGGTTTTCTCAGTGTATTCCACGTCATGCGTTTTTGATGTGGCTTATTATGCGACGTAAATTATTGACGCAAGACAAAATCTTGCAATGGAGCCATTCAAGGAGGAAGAACATGAACATGATGTGCTGTCTTTTGTGCTATGAGAATGTTGATTCGCATGATCACCTATTTTTTGAATGAAAATTTTCCATGCAAGTCTGGTGTACGGTTCGATCTAGAGTGGCCATGGAAAATGTAGACGCTAAGTGGAGTGTTATTGTCTTTTTTTTGGGTAAAGGGTTACCCCGGTGATTCTATTAAAGACAACCGCCAAATAAGTACAAGTAGTGAGGATGAGTTCCCCACTAGTTCATATACAGGACATGCCCCATATATGTAAGCAAAATAAACAAACAACCCAAGATACCACCTCAATCTAGCCTACTACAATCATAATAATGACTAACTAGTAGACAAACGAAAAAATCAACAAAAACGACTTCAACCGCCATCATCAAAAATGAAATTGCTACCAAACGGCATCCCTTTAGCGTGAAACATAAACCACCTATCCATTGGACAACTTTATGTGAGAGGTGCTTGCCCCTGTACTGGAAGACGTAGGATGTGTACCCGATGTCATAAATTCCTTCGTTTCATCATATACATCCTCTACCTCGTCATCGTCAGACTCCTCATCTAGATCACGTCCCCCTTTATATCTTCCCTGGGAGGATCCTCCGTCCCCCCCAACAAACCCAAGAGCACTAAATGAATTGTGTGTTTGAACCTTGGACAACTAGTGCACCGCGCATTCATGCTCACTGCCTTTTTCTTTTTATCCACAGGTCTATATTCAAACTTGGGCTTTTGATTGTTAACCTGAAAGCCGCTCTTCTTTATATTCTTCTTTGTCTTGACTTCCGTATAACCATCCTCATCTACTTTCGGACTGTTTGTAGGAGGTTTCACTGTCGATCGAATGCAATTTGGACACTCCTCAGAATCATGCCCAAATACACAACAGTGGGCACATCTCGGGGGTTTCCATTCATATTCCACCCGAATAGTCTCATTGACATACCTGTTCTCATCTAACTCAGGAATAGCCATGGTTATGACCTCTTTAAAATCATGTTCAGCAGAGATATCAATGAGTGCCCTAGCATAGCTGCTTCGTCCCCAAGCTTCATTACACATATCCCTAGTATACGAATCCAACCGCAAAGGAGAACCAATTTTAGACGCCAACATGCTTAACCCATCATCAGTATATGCCGCTAAAGGAACATCATGCAATTTCACCCAAACCGCAACCTTTATAATATCTTCTTTTTTAAGAGTACTTGTAGGGGACCAAGTGTTGAGAAAAAGTGGTTTATTACGGATCAGCCATGGACCCCCTTCAAGCACGTTATTCATACCCTTTCTATCTTCAAACTTGAAGAAGAAAAACCCATTCGAGTTCATCATAGTTTTCTGAAGACCATGTTTCTTCCAATTTGTTCTCACAAAGTATTCAACAACCGGGTAAGCAATTCTATCCCCCAGGAAGTAACCATAAAGAGTATTCGCTAACCTGTCATTAACCTGACGAACAGATTCGATTGGTAGGACAACATCCACTCCATCCAATGAGACATCCGATTTTAATGATCGAAAGTTAATAATAGGGACTTGATCAGCCGACTCATTAGCCTTCCTAGCTGAATTATCAACATTCTGATTATGATATTGATTTTTCGAACCATAATCCACCTTAACACCACCCTGATCAGCCTTGTTTGTTTGACACAACATTAGCGTACGATTGATGTTGAGAATTAGCTCGGGAGCTAGGACTAACATCATTCAATGGAAGCACAAAAGCTACTTTTCGTTTATCAAAAACCTTCGCATATTGCTGATTAGGAGAATCAGAACGACCGTTAACATGTTCAACATCATTCAAAGGTAGCATAAAGGTTACCTTTTTATCAGAAACCCTAGCCGCCATGATGGATGTTTGTCTCGGCTCAAATAGTTTCCCATCAATATTCCTGATTTTCCTCGAAATACCATCTGATATATCTGCATTCTGTTCATCTATAACAACAGTCAAAGATGAAATTCCGATGAGTTGCCGAAATCTGAATATATATCGCCCTCGAAAAAGGTTATCGAACCCTAAGTGGCAGCCGCAACCCTAAAGCAAATAGGATTAATCTGCTGAAAATAAACAGCCCTGTCGAACCAATATCAGCAAAAGCAAAATCAAACAAAAGGAATCAGATCTGCTAATTGACAACACAACTCGCCGACCAAACCCTAATACTGAATGATTATGCAAATCGAACAGCAACTGGTATCCCACAATCGCCGAAACTAACACCTTAATCTAATCAATAATACCTACTTACAATTGACAGCAAACCGAAATCAAATGTAAATAAACTGATCGGATCAAGAACACGAGAACAGCAACTCTAGCGAAAAAACCCTAAGCCGATCCTTCAATCACCCAACCCTTAAAGCTATTAAAATCGATGAATATCAGGTAGAGATTGAAAAACCTAGAGTTGTGTTGAAAAACCTAGAGTGTTATTGTCGACTGGCTTGGATCTCGTTCTCGGTCTAAATCAGCGAGGAATCTGGTATGTAGATTGCTGGTTGCTGCTATGGCATACATGATTTGGCAGGAGAGGAACAATAGACTATTTAAGAACCATGCAAGGCCGCCGGATACCATTAGTCAGATTGTGCTAGAAAATGTTCGGTACAAGTTGATAGGGCTTAGATTCAAGAACACAGCTAGAGTTCGTGAGCTGCTGGAGAAATGGGATATTCACGGAGCGGACTTAATGATGGATCCTGGATAAATTTTCTGTTTTTGAGTTCGGGTC
Source organism: Helianthus tuberosus (assembly GCA_030545235.1). NCBI lineage: Eukaryota > Viridiplantae > Streptophyta > Magnoliopsida > Asterales > Asteraceae > Helianthus > Helianthus tuberosus. The sequence goes on along the minus strand of CM060426.1, from coordinate 41,614,455 downwards.
TGTCTAGATAGTAGTCTAGTGGTTGATGTATTTGTTTCGCTTGGTTGTCTTTGGTTTTCTTTGTTACACTTTCATGAGGGTGTGTCTCATGATTGAACTAGTAAGGACGTTTCCTTACTACTTGTTCTTTTTGTTTGTGAATATATAGAATCACCGGGATAACCCTTTACCCAAAAAAAAGACGATGTTGTTTAGAAACATTCGAACTTTATGTATTATTTTCTTTTGTTATCCAAGTCTTTGAAACAAATATTTTGGTTTATAAATAAACATTTATTTGCTTTACGATGTACAAATGTAGTTACATGTATGAACAACTTATCCCCTACGATACCGATACCAAGGAACCGTGTTCCTTGCCAAGCAAACTATTCTCGTTTCTTCTAAAGAAACGAAGTACAAGGTGCAAGTTACAACTCTGGACGAATACCCAAAGTACCACTTTAAATCCTTAAAAGGATACCCAAGGGTACTTCCGTAAGCCCTTGATTGGTCTTACATACCATATCTTCCCAACTTCACGATATTTTACAACAGCATATGATTTCAAAAGAATATGCATGTTTTCAAAAACCTCATACATGTTTTCAAAATCATCTCACATGGTTTTAAAAACAATTCATAAAAACGTTTACTTAATATACTTAGTACGTGGTTTCAAAAACAAAAACATTACAAAAAGTTTTCGAAAAACATATTTTTAACGATTCCAAGCATAGCTTTCAAAAACAATTTTGCTCGTATGTTGCCTTAACATACGTGGTACACAATTTTCAAGAACACTATGCTTCATATGTTGTCATAGCATACCTAGTACAAGGTTCCTAAACTCTTCCCGCTATACGAATTCCAAATCCTTATAGGATCTTCTTCATAGTTAGATCCTTATAGATGTTTAAAGCGCAAAAACCAAGGTCCTTAATTGGATTCCTTGTGTGCTTAAATACGAATGTTACGATTCTTTTTGAACAAAATCAAATCCTTATAAAATTGTCCTATCTTTATAAGATATAATTCTTGAGGTTGTTTGAAGTGCTAGTTGAAGTCCATTGACTGGATTCCTGGTATACTTTGAATGCCCGTGTACAAATCAACGTCAAGTTAAAAACAAACTAATAACGAATTAAATAACCAAGTGAACAATTGTGTAACTATTATGTGCTTACGTGTTTATGTGTTGACATAATCAAATTAAATTTATCACAAGATTGTTCGACCGATTCTATCCCCTACACATTATAAAATAAACTGTGCGGACTGTGCAAGGAATTACGAAATTATGGATGCATACATAATTATGGAATTCAGTGCACAGAAACCACAACAAGTTTTGTCATGTGCCAACCTAATCAATAAACAAAAGTTAACTATATTCTTTTCCGTTTCTGATGAAGTACCCACAGAGGAAAAATGAACTAGCTATTCATTTTTCGCTTCTGAAAGAAAATCCGCTGAGGGAAATGAATAATATATTCATGAACAGTGTTCACTTTCGTTTCTTATGAAATACCCACAGAGGAAAATGAATTGTCCATTCATTTTCGCTTCTGAGAAATACCCACTGAGGAAAATGAACAAATTCATTTTCATTTATGATAAAGTACTTGCTGAGGAACATGAACTATCCGTTCATTTTCACTTTTGAAGAAATAGCCACTGAGGAAAATGAATAAATTCATTCCATTTCTGGTGAAGTACCCACTGAGGAAAATGAACTGATCATTCATTTTCACTTCTAAAGAAATACCCGCTGAGGGTATGAATAATCCTGCATTAATTTTGTCATTTTCGTTTCTAATGAAGTACCACTGAGGAACATGAACCATCCGTTTATTTTCACTTCTGAAGAAATATCCACTGAGGAAAATAAATAAATCCATTCCACTTCTGACGAAGTACCCACTGAGGAAAATGAATTATCCATTCATTTTCACTTCAAAAGAAAAATCCATTGGGGAATGAATAATCCTGTATCGATTCCTTCATTTCCACTTCTGACGAAGTACCCACTGAGGAAAATGAATTATCCATTCATTTTCACTTCTGAAGAAATATCCATCGGGAAAAATAAATACTCTTTTCAGTAATCTTTCATTTCCACTTCTGACGAAGTACCCAATGAGGAAAATGAATCATCCATTCATTTTCGCTTCTGAAGAAAAATCCATCGGGGAAATGAATATTCTTTGCGATAATCCTTCATTTCCATTTCTGACGAAGTACTCACTGAGGAAAATGAATCATCCATTCATTTTCGCTTCTGAAGAAAAATCCATTGGGGAAATGAATACTCTTTGCGATAGTCTTTCATTTCCACTTCTGACGAAGTACCCACTGAGGAAAATGAATCATCCATTTATTTTCGCTTCTGAAGAAAAATCCATTAGGGAAATGAATATTCTTTGCTACAATCCTTCATTTCTACTTCTGACGAAGTAATCCACTGCGGAAAATGAATCATCCATTCGTTTTCGCTTCTGAAGAAGTAACCATTGAGAAACGAACAGCTTATCCATTCCTTCATTTACGTTTCTGATAAAAGTATCCATTTGAGAAAATGAATTGCCCATTCATTTCCGCATTTAAAGAAATATCCATTGGAAATGAATAACCTATTCGTCTTTCATTTCTACATCTGACGAAGAATCCATTGGAGACAATGAATCATCCATTCATTTTCGCTTCAAAGTATATCCACCGGGGAATGACAAGGTTATGCCTTGCATGGAAATCTTTGATGGGTTACTCTATGCAAATAGATAACACCCTAGATTCCATGCAAGACAACTGTTTAACACAACGTTACAGACAGACAGACTCCTACGAATAAATTTCGGGACGAAATTTCCTAAAGTAGGGGAGACTATGACATCTGTGCCCCTACGACCATCATACAAATACAAAACCAATGAAATCTTATGTTTCATACTTGAGATTTGTATAAATATGTGTATCATTTGCACATATCAATTCTTGTTCAATTTCGAGCTTTAAATCGCTTTCTGGAAAGTTATACGCGAACTGATGCGTAAACGTAATCAGTTTAGCACGACAAACACTCCATAATAGTGACATAGGCTTAACATACCTTAAATAACCTTTACATGACTTAGAAATAAGTTTTGAAGTGTATGGTGTGTCGAAAACAAGTTTATTCGATCGCAGGGACTATTTGTGTCAAACTGCAAAAGAATGCCGATTCGTATAGTAACGAACATTCCGGAATATGACCATAAGCTAAAAATACCCTAAATATCCTTTACATATCTTAGAAATAGGCTTTGAGGGGTTCGTTATGCAAAAATACGCTTATTTGATCAATTGCGACTAAAAGCGTCAAAAAGTGCATAAGTTTGCATTTACGCGCATATCTTACGTTCTGTATATATCCGGACATCCAAAAATTTTTCTAATCATTAAAATATTTTATTTTAATGATTGGAATGCAAAAATACCATTCGTCGTGTAATTTGGATCGTTTTTCGCGTTTTTTTTTTGGTAAAGGGTTACCCCGGTGATTCTATATATTCACAACCAATAAAAACAAGTAGCGTGGAAAACCCACACTAGTTCAGACATGGGGCATACCCCATGACTGTAAACCAAAACTCAACCAGAAAACAAAAACATCCAAACAAAGACGACCACTAGACAAAACATCTAGACTAACAAAACAAACAAACTAATCAACCGCCATCATCTATGACCGCCGCTCCATGAATATCCCAAGCTTCCAGCAATCTCCTCACTTTGTCAGTGTCTCTAAACCTCATCCCCATCAGCTTGTAACGAACCGTGTTAAAGATATTATTAACGATAACTTCAGGAGGCCTTAATTGGTTCTTAAATAATCTATTATTTCTTTCCCACCAAATATCATAGGAAGCTGCCGCTACGAGCAGTCTACTAACAACATTTGAAGCTGATTTCGAGCGAACCCGGGCACACAACCAATCCAAAATATTACTCCATGAAGCATCGACCGAATCCATACCAGCTTTATTTCGGATAGAACACCAAATCTTTGACGAAAACTTGCATTCAAAAAACAAATGGTTATGAGAGTCCACATCCTCATAGCATAATAAACAGCACATCATGTTCATGTTTTTCCTCCGAGCCAAATCCCAACGTAAAATCTTGTCCTGAGTCAATAATTTCCTCCGAACAATAAGCCACATAAGGAACGCATGTCTCGGAATACATTGAGAGAACCACACAACACCAAACCAATCAACCTCTGACTCCCTGTCTCGAATAGAGTGCCACACACTAGCCGTAGAGAAGTCAACAATGTCCGAACCATCTTTCCAACTCAGTTTGTCATCCACATGAGGCTCTATCGTAACCTGCATAATCTGATTAAGAGGAGGATACAAATCTAACCACTCCACCGGCCATTGACACGCTCCGTCAACTACCAGCTCATCCACAGTAGCCGACAAAGAAAAACCCGCTGTGGTAATAACTCTAGGGGTTAAGAACGAACATAACGGGCCCAGGTCACACCAAGAATCATACCAAACTGAAGTATTCCGACCATTTCCTATCCTGGACCAAACATGCTCACGAATTATCGGTCTAATCTGAATAATTTTCCTCCAACTCCAACAACTATTTGAAACCACCCGACAATTCCATAAAGTACGGCCTTTGAGGCGATATGAATGGATCCAAGCAACCCACAAAGACTCCCTTCTCGTTAAAATACTCCAAGCATGAAACGCCATCAGAGACTTATTAACATCCCCAATTCGTCTAATACCCAACCCGCCCTCACTTTTAGGAACACAAACAGCTTTCCACGAGACTTTAGCATTCCCTTTCTGAAAAGAACCTTGGGACCATAGAAAATTCCGCATTCTAGCCTCCAAATCATGCACGATTCTAGACGGCAAAATAAAAACCGAAGACCAGTAGATAAACAAAGAAGACAGAACCGAAATGATTAACTGCAACCTACCAGCATACGAAAGGAGTTTATTCTTCCAATTACTAATACGATTCTCCACTCTCTCCACCAGAATACTGCAATCCTTAAACAAAAGTCTCGACGAGATAAGAGGAACCCCCAAATAACGAACGGGCAAATTACCTTCCGCAAACGGCATAACATCCAAAATACCTCTTTTGACATAACTCGGAACATTACAAAAAAATAACCAGTACTCTTTTGGGTGCTAGGCTTCAAACCTGACATCTCAGAAAACCGAGAAAGAGAAGACATAATGCATTTAGCCGAGCCAACATCACCTCTCGCAAAAAGGAATAAATCATCAGCAAAACACAGATTGATAATTTGTTGTTTTTCACATTTGTTATGATACCTGAAAGAAGTATTAATTCTGGTAGCATGCTGCAAAATGCAAGTCAAAATCTCCATAACTAGAGTGAAAAGGTATGGAGATAACGGATCTCCTTGCCTTAAACCCCGTTTACCTTTGAAATAACCATGGATGTTCCCATTAACACAGATCGAATAAGAGGTAGAGGAGACACATAGCATGATCCACTCCACCATAACCATGTGAAAACCAAACCCAATAAGAACATCCCTGAGAAAGGACCACTCCACCGTATCATACGCTTTCTGGATATCAACCTTGAAAGCACATCTAGGAGGACCCGACGACCTGTGATAATTATGCATCAGCTCCTACGTGAGAAGAATGTTATCCGAAATTCTCCTACCCGGAACAAAAGCAGATTGGTTAATACTCACAATACTACTAAGGGCACCCTTTAGCCGATCCGCCACTATCTTACTAATACATTTGTAGAGGACATTACAACAAGAAATAGGCCGATAATCCCCAATAGCTGCAGGAGTAGGCACTTTAGGGATTAAAACAATAAGCGTATGATTCAGCTCTTGAAGAAGCCGCCCCGTGATAAAAAAGTCTTGAATAGCATTAGTAACGTCCATCCCAATAATAGGCCAAGCGCTTTTGAAAAACGCAGTCGTGTAACCATCAGGGCCCGGAGCTTTATCATTACCCATAGCAAAAAATACCGATTTAACCTCATCCACCGAAACCGTCCTAACCATATTACTGGCGACTTCAGCATCCAGCTTTCTAGCAAAAAGATCCGGCGTAGGCTTCTCTGAAACAATACCAGCACACCCAAGAAACTTCTCATAATGCTTAACAAAGGCATTCGAAACAGAATCATCTACATGAGAGATTCCATTCGAATCGGTTTTCACATCAATACGGCATCTATGGTTCCTACTCTTTAAAGACTTATGAAAAAACGCCGTATTAGCATCCCCGGCCCTCAACCAGTCGACTTTTGACTTTTGTTTTAAAAACCTCTCCTCATCCAAACACGCTTCCTGATACTCACGAATAACCTTTGCTTCATCAGTTCTCAAAACTTCATCCAAGGGCTCACGATCGATACTCTGTTGAATAGCTTCTAACTTGTCACGAAGATTGGTAACTTTTTTGTGCAGGTTTCCCTGCTGAAACAAAAGAGCATGCAACGGAGACTTTAACAATCTTAGCTTCTTGACAACACGGAATTGGTGAACACCATTAATATGAACCTCCCAAGAAGACTTAACTATGTCAATGAAACCAGGCTTGTGAATCAAAAAATTAGCAAACTTAAACGGTTTTGGCTCCAATTTAACCTCCTTCATAATTCTCAAGATGCAAGGACAATGGTCCGAAATTCTATACGGCTGAAAGACCGCGACCGAATCCGGAAAATGAGACATAAATGAAGTATTACCTAACACACGGTCAATCTTCTTTAGCAAACCCACACCCTGCTTCGGCTTTTGAGTCCAAGTAAAATGAAAACCATTGCTATTAATATCAAAAACCTCAATCAGCTCAACAAACTCTTTAAACTCCCTCATACTAGCCGTCAAAGAAGAAAAACCAGAAGATTTGTCCTCTAGGTTTAACGCTGAGTTGAAATCGCCCAAAATAACCCAAGGATCATCACGAACAAGGGCCTTATGCACCAACAACTGATGCCACAATTCCCTACGGACAACATAAGAGTTAGCAGCATAAACAGTGGAACCAAAAAACCTCCTATTATCAGCTTTGATCACAATCTGCAACTGCATAACTTGATCCGTTTGAGACACCACCATCACATCGAAGACATTAGGATTCCATCCAAGAATAATACGAGTTCCCTTGGAGCAGCAACCCCCATTAGAAGTCCAGTTCCAATTTTTAAACATAGCGGAACACACCTTATTGAGATTACCAATATCAACATGGGATTCTAAAATCGCACACAAACTCAAACTATTATCTTTAACAAGCTTACGAACCTCCATTTGTTTCAGCGGGCGGTTCAACCCCCTAATATTCCAAGCAGCAAGACTAACCATTGGAAACCACTGGTTTAGGAGTGCTTGCCCCTTTAGCGTTTTTGGTATTCTGACCACCTTCACTTAAAAATTCATTGGTTTCATTATAAACCTCAACGACTTCCTCATCATCCGAATCGTCCAACTCATTTCCAATTCCTTTACTACTTTCCCAGTGTCACCCTGAATTTCATTTAAAGCCGCAAACCTATTATTGGAACCCACCTTAACCGAATCTGAACCAGGCCATGCCCCCCCTTTACTTGAAGTCACCGGCCTATATTCGAACTTAGGTTTTGGCTTGTTAATTTGGAATCCAGGTTTCCTCGCAATCTTCCTTTTATGAACACCCATATACCCATCACTATCCACAATCGGACCTTTGTTGTTACCACCAACCTTATAGTTCTTCCCACTAGCCTCTGGAATAGGTTGTTTCATAGTTTGATGTGGGCAATCCTGATCAGAATGACCAAAGATACAACAATGAGAACATCTATGAGGACACCACTCGTATTCTACCCACAGCTTCTCCTTAACAAATCCATCCCCCTCTAACACCGGCACCGCTACCGTTAACTCCTCTTTAAGTTCATTATCAGCTGATATCTCAATAAGCGCTCGCGCATAACTACTCCTACCCCATGCATCCAAGCACATAGACGTAGTGAACGAGTCAAGCATCTTCGGTTCACCAAGATCAGTAGCAATTAAACTTAAACCATCCTCCGTGAAAGCTGCAATTGGCACATCATGAATTTTGACCCAAACCTGAACCCTTTTAACTTCCTTTTTTTTCCAATTTCACCGTAGTCGACCAAACGTTAAGAAAAAGAGGTTAATACCTTATAATCCACGGACCTTCTTTCAAGACTCTCATCATACCCTCCTGATCAGCAAACTTAAAAAAGAAAAAACCTTGGGCATTCATCATAGACTTCTGAATCCCAAACTTCTTCCAATTAGTTCGCACGTAATATTCAACAACTGGGTAAGCCACTCTATCCCCCAGAAAGTACCCATACAAAGTGTTCGCCAACTTATTCTGAACAACCCGCACAGATTCTCGAGGAAGAACAATATCACAGCCCTCTTGCACATTGTCTGATGCAAGAGACCGAAAATTTATCTTTCTCGCATTCACATTCAAAACCGATTCAGCATAGGACTTAGGAGCACCCGAAGCATTGTCATTATCAGATTGGTTTTTGAAACTACCCAACGAATTTCCCTCCATTCCGTCAACAATATCCTCACTGATCTCATTAAAAACATTCTCATGAACTGGAGTTCCGTCATCAACATTACTAGGATTCTGGTTAGAAACCTGGGCACTATTCGTATTAACAGGATTTGTTACCTTAGTCAGCTCATCGATGATGTTAATCATTTTTTAGCAGCTTTACTAACACCCCTTCTTGGCAATACAGCATTCCCATCAACCGTAAAACCCTTATTCCCTGGAAACTTATTCAGGTTCGGTGGCTTCACTCTTGGGCCTTGACCAGATGGTTTCTTACGATCATCCATATGAAAAGCATCACCTCTCTCAATAACACGAAACAGAACACAAGCATGCAACGAAAAACCAGACAACCAGGCGGCAAAAAACAGAAAACAAAAACCCTAAACCTAGCTAAACCCTACCCCATGACTTTATCAAGATTGTATAGCGTAGATGGTAATTCTCGATCCTTCGTTATTGTTTTTCAATCCTGGATGTCATGGATGGTTGGGATCGTTTTTCGTGTTCGTTCGTGTTTCGTCGTAATTAACCAAATAACGTGACCGTACGACCAAATGAACTGACATCCGAGATATTTCCAAGCATATTTCATGTCCCCTATACTTTAACTTCATTGTAGAGCCTTGAAAATGGGTTAATGGGGTTTGTGACAACTCGAGTTTCCAAGATTCTATCTTCGCATTTAGTGCACGTTAAAATTTTTTTTTATTATTATTATTGTTCTAGTTGTTGTTGATACGATTCGATGTTTCACAACGTTTACCTTTGTAATGCGTTATATCGTATTTCGATTAATATTGTGTACTTGGAAATCTGTAATATTTGTTAATATGTGAGTGTGTGTTATTAAGGTTTGTATTAATTACATGTTAATTAAAAGATGGGACTTTACTGTAAACAATATCATGAAATCACTCAAGTGGTGAAAACACTTTAGAGTGTTTTCGTCCACTGATGACCACGAAATCAGAGATGGGCTTGGCCCATGGCCCAGTATTGAGATATTTTGTATTAATCATTTTTATAAACCAATCTTCTCAGACAAGTCTCACAATTATCAAAACAAATCTTATCACATTGTCTCTCTCTCTCTCTATCTCTGAAAACCCACAAAGAAGTTCCTCATTTGAAGCAAACCTCTGTTTAAAATCCTTGGTTAGTGATTTTCATGTTCAGTTGTGTAAAATGCTTATCGTATGATTATTGGATGTTTAATCATGATGTATGAATATATGTGAATACATGATTTATCATAGTGTGCTTGTTAGATAATTATCATACATGAACTGTGTGTATATTTGAAGTTTAGATCAACAGTGGGATTATGGTATGAATGATAAAATGATGGAATTATGTTCTAGATTTTACAAAGTTTTGGTAGAATGTTTGTTTTAATATCAATGGTTGATTTGAACGACTTGTAGATGATTAAACATGTTTCTGTAATGAAATAGCTACTGGGTTTTATGTTACTGTAAGTTTGCTGAAGGTGATGATGTTTCACGAAAACACCCCCCACAAAGGAAGTGGACGAAATCACTTAATGTGATTTCGGCCCAAACAGTTCAGCCCACATAAGGGTTTTCGGCCCAACCTAGATTTCGACCCACATAGTGTTTTCGGCAACATATAAGGATTTCGGCACTTAGGGGGATTTCGGACCTTAAGTGTTTTCGGCACATGTTTGGTTTTCGGCCCAGTAAGGGTGTTTTCGGCCCACATAGAGTTCGGCCCTATTTGGTTTTCGGCTCTTTTGGTTTTCGGCAAACATAAGGTGATTTCGACACCTTATGTGTTTTCGGCACATAAGGGATTTCGAACATAAGGTGGTTTTCGGCTAAGGGGTTTTCGGCACTTTTGTGTTATTCTTGGCAACAAGCTACTGTAAATAATTAATGCCATTAATATGTGATTCATTTAAGCTAATCACTTGATTAACTCAGTTACTTTATTTAACTCTGTTAAATATGTAAACATTTGTTAAGGCTGTTTAGTTATTAACTTGGTTAGACATGCTAAACTTAATAAACTAGTCAATCCTGTTAAGTGGATTAACTCTGTTAAGTGTAACAACTTAGTAAGGGACTTGCATGTGACTTGAAACCTCGTATGGAATGATTAATTGTTTATACAATGCACAATATTAATTGTCAAACACACTCTGTGATATTACTGTGATGCTAGTTACATGTGAAACATTACGAACATATTCTGACTGAACATACGTGCACTATAGGATTTGATTGATTACTTGCGAGCATATAGTTTAGCATACCGAGCAAACAAGGTGAGTTCACACTTCTACCAAGGCATGGGATTCCCGGGGTTGGGAATGGGTTGATTAACTGCTTATTTATGCTTAAGAGTTGTCGGAATTTCATACCATTGGCCTCGGGAGATGAAGGTCAATGGTAGATACTACTAGACTAGTGATACATATACTTCTCTTCGCAAACATGCCGAGATCGGCCGCGATACTAGAACAATCTTCTCAAACATGCCTGGAATGGCCGCGAACTATACTTTAATCTTCGCAAACATGCCTGGAGGGCCGCGATACAAATATAACTAGTCTAGAAAACATGGGAAACCCCCACTAAACTTCGCAAACATGCCTTGAGGGCCGCGATGCTATTACATACAATACATGATTACTAATCGAGCATACGATTTACGAAATGAACATTATAACTAATTAACCAACTGTGAACTCGCTCAACTAGTTGTTGACTCTCTGTTACATGCCTTGCAGGACCATAGGTACTTTTGGAGCTTGCACGGGAGGCACAGTCGTTGTGGACATGGATCGTGAATGTGTTGTTAAACGTTATAACATTTTGTACTTAAACTTATGTTGGGTTTTACATTAATGCTTCCGCTACACACTTGTTTATATTTGGTTTTGTAAACACCTATCGTATTGATGAATGACTTTTGATATTCATACTTATGTTCAATATGATTGGTGGCTTGATCCTGGTCATGTCACGCCTCCAAGCGGTAGTATTCCGTGTGTGGATTTTTGGGGGTGTGACAGATTGGTATCAGAGCCATTGGTTATAGAGAACTCGGTTTTAATAAGGGGAAAACATTTTTATTAAAACCAGACTATAACCAGAACAGTGCTCAACGATCCACAACGACGCCTCGCTCCACGTGCAAGACTCATCACTCTAGGTAATATGGTACATGTCTTATTGCCTACTTGCTAGAATTGCATAGAACTTTGCTCCGGGTATGCTTAGGTTAACTTAACACTATTGCATGAGAACACTTGTGTGATTATTCCCTTTTGTTATCGCACTACTCGCGAACCTCTCTCACTTATGTCATATTTACTATGAAGATCATGTCTGGACGTATCAACATGACGCAAGCCCAACTGACGGCTCTCATTAACGAACGAATTGCTGAGGCACTTGCAGCCGCACAAGCAGGAGGTCAGCACGCTCAGCCACCTGTTTGTACCTTCAAAACTTTCATGGACTGTCGTCCTACTACCTTTAGTGGCACGGAAGGAGCGGTTGGACTCCTCCATTGGTTTGAAAAGCTCGAGTCCGTATTCGAAATGTGCGAATGCCCTGAGGCTCGCAGGGTGAAATACGCCACTGGTACTCTAGAAGGCATTGCGCTGACTTGGTGGAATGCGCAAGTGCAGATGTTAGGGTTGGCTGTTGCTAACGCCACACCCTGGAATGATTTCAAGGAATTGATTAAAGAGGAATATTGTAGCCGTGATGATATTCATAAGCTGGAGGTAGAGTTTTATCACTTGAAAATGACTGGGTCAGAAATTGAAGCGTACACCAGAAGATCGAACGAGTTGGCTATTCTGTGTCCTACTATGGTGGACCCTCCCATTAAGCGTATCGAACTGTATCTCAATGGTCTGGTGCCGGAGATTCAAAGCCACGTAACCTCAGCGAATCTTGGCACTATTCAACAGATCGTCAAGCTAGCTCATCGCCTCACCGATCAGGCGGTTGAACAGAACAGGCTGCCTAAACGTGTCAGCGCTACTACCGCTACCACTCCAGTTACTCCTGCTATTCCCAGTGACAACAAGCGGAAATGGGAAGGGGATTCTAGCAGAGGTTCAGCTATTGTACAGTCTCAAGCACAACAGCAGCGCAAGACTAGTGATTACCAGAGTCCGAGTCAGCAATCGTCTCGTAGTCAGGGGCAGAGTGGATATCGGGGAAATCATCCACTATGTAACAGGTGCAACAAACACCACAGTGGTCAGTGTCGTAAAGGCCGCTGTCAAAGATGTCTAAGGGTAGGTCATGACGCTAAAGATTGCAGGAGCTCAAGGCCTGAGAATCAGAACCAGCAACAACAGCCACCAGTTCCACGAAACCAGTCACAGCAACAACAGCAAGGAAATAAGGTATGCTTTCAGTGTGGGGCTGAAGGTCACTTCAAGCGGAACTGCCCCCAGTTAAACCAGAATCAGAACAACAACAACAATAATCAGGGCAGTGGGAACAACAATGGGGGAAACAACAACAACAATGGTGCAAAGGGTCGTATGTTTGTGATTGGTCAGAGTGACGCAAGGAACGATCCTAATGTGGTTACGGGTAAGTTTCTTCTCGACGACTTTTATGTTACCGTATTGTTTGATTCGGGTGCGGATACCAGTTATATGTCTCTGAACGTTAGTCAAATGCTTAAACGCGCACCAACACTTTTGAACACCAAAGATGTCGTAGAGTTAGCTAACGGTAAAAGTCTAGAGGCCACACACATAGTTCAGGGTTGTAATCTTATCCTCGCTGGTCAGACTTTCTCTATCGATCTCATTCCTATAACTCTGAGTAGTTTCGACATTGTCATCGGTATGGATTGGTTATCCCAACAGCAAGCAGAGATCCTATGCAAGGAGAAGATCATTGGTATTCCTCGTTCTGGCAAAGAACCTCTTGAAGTTCAAGGCGACAAGAGTGGTGTCGTGAGTGGCATCATCTCCTTCTTGAAGGCTCAGAAGTGTCTGCGAAAGGGCCACGTAGCTATTTTAGCTCTCGTTACTGATACATCGACGACAGAGAAAAAGATTGGGGATATTCCTGTAGTACGCGACTTTCCTCAAGTGTTTCCAGAAGAGTTACCTGGGTTACCGCCCCATCGCCAGGTCGAATTTCAGATCGAGCTAGCTCCAGGAGCAGCACCCATAGCTCGAGCGCCTTACCGTTTAGCTCCAACTGAACTGGAAGAACTGTCTAAGCAATTACAGGAACTTTTGGAAAAGGGTTTCATACGTCCTAGCTCTTCGCCCTGGGGAGCTCCAGTATTATTTGTAAAGAAGAAAGACGGTACCTTTCGTATGTGCATAGACTATCGCGAACTGAACAAGGTGACGGTGAAGAATCGTTATCCTCTTCCACGCATCGACGACTTATTCGACCAGTTGCAAGGGTCGAGCTATTACTCAAAGATTGACCTGAGGTCAGGTTACCATCAACTGAGAGTCCGGGATGAGGACGTCTCCAAAACAGCATTCAGAACTCGCTACGGTCATTACGAGTTTTTGGTCATGCCATTCGGGCTAACGAACGCGCCTGCGGTCTTCATGGATCTTATGAACAGGGTGTGCAAACCTTATCTTGACAAGTTTGTTATTGTTTTCATTGACGACATCCTGATTTATTCGAAGAATCGGGAGGAACATGAGCAGCATTTGCGACTTATTCTGGAACTCCTTCGAACGGAACAGCTGTACGCTAAGTTTTCAAAATGCGACTTCTGGCTTCGTGAAGTCCACTTTCTAGGCCACGTGGTAAACAAGGATGGGATTCATGTCGATCCATCCAAAGTAGATTCGATCAAGAACTGGCCTGCACCTAGCACACCGACAGAAATACGCCAATTCTTGGGTTTGGCGGGTTATTACAGACGGTTTATCAAAGACTTCTCAAAGATTGCACAGCCGCTTACATTACTGACACAGAAAGGTATTGCTTACCGTTGGAGTGATACACAGGAAACAGCGTTTCAGCACTTAAAGGATAGACTCTGTAGCGCACCTATTCTCTCATTGCCTGAGGGCACGGACGATTTTGTAGTCTACTGCGATGCATCTATCCAAGGTCTTGGATGTGTGTTGATGCAACGGGATAAAGTTATTGCTTATGCTTCGCGCCAACTTAAGATTCACGAACAGAATTACACTACGCACGATTTAGAGCTTGGAACTGTTGTCTTTGCACTCAAGATATGGAGACATTATCTATATGGCACCAAGTGCACCATCTACACCGATCACAGAAGTCTTGAGCATATCTTCAAGCAGAAAGACTTGAACATGCGACAACGTCGATGGGTCGAGTTACTGAACGATTACGAATGTGCTATAAAGTACCATCCGGGCAAAGCCAATGTGGTGGCCGACGCCCTCAGTCGAAAGGATACTATACCTAGGCGTGTACGAGCGTTGCAACTCACTATTCAGTCTAGTCTTCCTTCACAGATACGAGATGCTCAGGTAGAAGCATTGAAACCAGAAAACGTCAGGGCTGAAGCTCTACGCGGCTCAAGGCAAAGGTTAGAACAAAAGGCAGACGGCGCCTACTATGTAACAGGACGCATCTGGGTCCCACTCTATGGTAATTTACGCGAGCTTGTAATGGATGAAGCTCATAAGTCTCGCTACTCAGTACATCCTGGTTCAGATAAGATGTACCACGACCTCAGAACTACATATTGGTGGCCTAGCATGAAGGCCCACATAGCAACTTACGTTAGCAAGTGTTTGACTTGTGCGAGAGTCAAACCGGAATATCAGAAACCATCAGGCCCACTCCAGCAACCTGAGATACCACAATGGAAATGGGAGCAAATTTCCATGGATTTTGTTACTGGCTTACCTAGATCTCAGCGTGGGAATGATACTATTTGGGTGATCGTGGATCGACTCACAAAGTCTGCTCACTTCTTGGCTATCAAGGAAACGGATAAGTTCTCCACTCTAGCAGACGTATACCTTAAAGAAGTTGTCTCGAGGCACGGGGTGCCCACCTCTATTATCTCTGATCGTGATGCACCTTTTACTTCAGAACTGTGGCAAGCAATGCACAAATCTTTTGGCTCTCGATTAGACATGAGCATAGCTTATCATCCTCAGACAGATGGGCAATCTGAGCGTACTATTCAAACTCTAGAAGACATGCTTCGGGCGTGCGTAATTGACTTTGGCAAGGGCTGGGAAAAGCATCTGCCACTTGTGGAATTTTCATACAACAACAGTTACCACACCAGCATTAAAGTTGCTCCATTTGAGGCATTGTACGGGCGTAAATGCCGATCACCTCTTTGTTGGGCAGAGGTGGGTGACAGTCAGATCACAGGTCCAGAAATGGTAGTTGATACTACTGAAAAGATTGCTCAAATACGACAACGCATGGCGGCAGCACGTGACCGTCAGAAAGTATACGCTGATAAAGACAGGAAAATACTCGAATTCCAAGTTGGGGATCGAGCACTACTCAAAGTTTCACCCTGGAAGGGTGTTGTTCGTTTTGGCAAACGAGGCAAACTCAATCCACGATACGTTGGACCATTTGAAGTCATAGAAAAGATAGGCAAAGTGGCCTACAGACTGAACTTACCAGCTGAACTCAGTGCAGTTCACGACGTCTTTCATGTGTCGAATCTGAAGAAGTGGCAGTCAGATGAGACCTTTATAGTTCCTTTGAAGGAGCTCACTATCGACGAACGGTTGCATTTCGTCGAGGAACCGGTTGAAATCACGGACCGAGATGTTAAGGTCCTCAAGAACACCAGAATACCTCTTGTTCGAGTTCGTTGGAACTCCCGTCGTGGCCCAGAGTTTACCTGGGAACGCGAAGACCAAATGGAACTCAAATATCCCCAGTTGTTCGAAAACAATGCAACCACTACTGAAGCTGGAGCTACTACAGAAGTTCGGGATGAAATCCCAACTCAACAGGGGGATGATGTGATACCCCAGGAAAACCAGTAAACGATAACTTACCTAGCTTCCTCAGTAACCGCATGCTAAATTTCGGGACGAAATTTCTTTCAAGTTGGGGATAATGTGACAACTCGAGTTTCCAAGATTCTATCTTCGCATTTAGTGCACGTTAAATTTTTTTTTTATTATTATTATTGTTCTAGTTGTTGTTGATACGACTCGATGTTTCACAACGTTTACCTTTGTAATGCGTTATATCGTATTTCGATTAATATTGTGTACTTGGAAATCTGTAATATTTGTTAATATGTGAGTGTGTGTTATTAAGGTTTGTATTAATTACATGTTAATTAAAAGATGGGACTTTACTGTAAACAATATCATGAAATCACTCAAGTGGTGAAAACACTTTAGAGTGTTTTCGTCCACTGATGACCACGAAATCAGAGATGGGCTTGGCCCATGGCCCAGTATTGAGATATTTTGTATTAATCATTTTTATAAACCAATCTTCTCAGACAAGTCTCACAATTATTGTCACACCCCGACCACGTGGAACATACAAAACATGGCGGAAACATCGGGGAGTGTTGTAACAGAATTAATGTTTCAAATCCATGGCAATTGAAATTTCGTTTTATTCATTAGAAGTGTTACAATGTCTTAACAAACAAGGAAATACAACATAATTAACTAGTCTGCATCTTTTATTGTCACTAAGGCCCATGTCCGCCTAAGTGTATCTTGATCAACCCTATGCTTCATTTCCTGAAAAACACATGTGAAAATATGGTACGTCAGCATAAAAATGCCGGTGAGATACATAGGTTTTGTGAAAATAGGTTTCATGACTTATGTTTGAGAAAATGTTTAGTCATGAACCTTGTTATTTGCTTTGTCTTTAAATCATTTGAAAAAAACGATAAGATCAGATGATAAGTATAAATAAATGTAAGGTTAAATGGATAACCAAGTAAAATGTGTTTGTATAAGATAAGTTGTTTATAAATCAATGTCTTGTGAAAAGTATGTTATTTGTATGAAATGTTCTATGTCTCAAACTGAAATGATTCAAATAACGTGACGACATGTAATACCATACAAACACTTATATATAGGAAGTACCAGCGGCGTATCCACCATGCTTGTATCATATTACACACGCATCGTTACTTAATCACTTAATCAAACCAAACCAAACAATGTAAAATGTTCATGTCAAGATGTAAATCATGTCAAAATGTCTATGTCAAATATCCAAGTCAAATGTCTATGTCAAATATCCATGTCAAATGTCTATGTTTAAACCAATAGTCAAAAGTCCTTGTATAAACCATGTCAAATGTTGATAGTCCAAAAGTAGTCAAGTAATGTATAACCAAAATGATATGTATGGTAAGTAAAATTTAGACTACTTAAACCATAAGTAAAAATGAACAAAACAAAGTATTGAAGTAAAACTTGGTTTAAATCAAAGTTATGTTTTGTAGAATAATGCATGCTTTACTGATACAAACACTTATACAGTATGTTAAACGCAAACATTCAAGCCTTGAGACAGTCGGATAACCCTTTCAGTCAAGGTTATCAAAAGAATTGTATTCGGATTCAGTCATTCCTTACATCCAAACAAACCCGGGATGTCAGGAATGGGATTTGTCAAGTCCTATGGTACCACTACTTACTACCGAGCGGCGTAGCAAATGTTAATGAATGTTATATAGACCCGTTAAACAAACCAAATGTCATACCAAAATGTAAGCATGAGATGAAGATAATGTACCTAGTATGCTAGAGTAAACATACAAGGTAGAGTTGTAAAACAATGTGTCCATATGTTACTGGAACATATGCAACAGAGATGCAATGTAAAATGATGTACTAAGTATGCTAATTTAACATACAAAGCAGAAAAGTCATGTAAATCAATGTGCTTAGCATGTTATCAGTCAACATACATAGCAGAAAAGTCATGTAAATCAATGTGCTTAGCATGTTATCAGTCAACATACATAGCAGAAAAGTAATGAAATCATGTACTATAATGTACTAACAAACATAGTCGGTATATGATGTGAAAACAGAAAAGCAGGAAAGTAACAAGTAGGCACATGTGTTCCACCCCAAAACAGTTTGGAAAACAGTAAAAGAGGGGTCTATGTACTCACTTGAGATTGCTCAGTAGTCCTTGAGTAACAACCAAACAATGCTAGAGATCACGGAAATCAAACGGCACCTAATATAGGTAACTATGTTAATTAACCGGACCTAAATCGGAAGATTGGGTAGCATTAGGGTTTGTAAACCAAATGAGTGTAGGAACTCATATGATATGGTTTAACAAAGCCTACATACTAAATGAAACTTAACCTAAGTGCTTTCGACCCATTACGACCCGTTTAGGAAGCTTATGCTACTTTAACGCGTCGTGCGCGTGAAACGCGTTCGGACCGCCTAACTAGTCCTATGACAAGTGTTATAT
Source organism: Helianthus tuberosus (assembly GCA_030545235.1). Lineage (NCBI taxonomy): Eukaryota > Viridiplantae > Streptophyta > Magnoliopsida > Asterales > Asteraceae > Helianthus > Helianthus tuberosus. The sequence goes on along the minus strand of CM060426.1, from coordinate 41,595,458 downwards.
GCCTAAACATGTTACATAATCAGTTATGTGGCAAAAGTTTAGGTTACATATGCTAAATTACCAATTTCGCATGAAAAGGGTATTCTGGTAATTTACCTAAGGCATATAAACTACCTATCATACAACTACTTAAACGATGTGACCATAGGGTATAACCTCGGAAGGTTATTCCCTACCTACTATGGTCACCTAATGTGTTTGGTCGGATCCTAATGATCGACCAAACTGGGTCGGGTTCGAAGGTATAGGCGATTTATTAGATCGCCTACCCTACGACCCTAGACAACGTGGTAATCAGTGGGCATAGTCCCAAGGGACTATGACCAACGTGATTACACTCACGTTGCGAAGTTCAAACGAACTTCGCATTGACCATTACTGGTCAACGCTGAAAGTCAAACAAAGTTTGACTTTCTGACTCGAAAAGCAATAAAATAAGGAAAAGAACGAAAGAATACTTACCCAGGGTCCCCGAATGCTAATCCCGACTCAAGAACTCAGGTATGAAACAATGGTTTCAACTTAGAGCTCTCAAAATCAGAATTCTTGTGAGTTTAAGCAATGGGGGGTATGGGGTATTTATAGTTTTCGGGTAACCGTTAGGATCGTTTCTTGGAAAAGGGGAAAAGATCTAGTCCGTACACTTGTTGAAAGGTTATGGAAGCTAAATTCCATCCTTATCTAGTGACTAAGCAAGTTAGAACATGTGGTGGTGGATCAAACATGTGCAACTTGTGATTAAATACACTTAATCTGGTCAGAAGGTGGGAAGCGGCCCGCTTTAGGATCAGCCAAACACAATGCGGGCCGCCTGAGGCTTCTGATCTGCATATATGTTTCAGAAATGACAGTTTCAGCCCCTGCACGTGTTTAAGGCCATTCCCGACACTTCTAAGGCCCGTAAAGCCAACTTTAAGGCCCTAAAATGTTGCCTAAACATTGTGGACATGAAACATGCTCAAAAATATGCCGGGTGATGGTTCGTTTGGTCGTACGAACGCGATGTTCGGTTAATTACGACGGAATGCGCATAAGCGCGAAAAACGATCCAAATGACGTAACGAATGGATTTTTCTTATGGCGAACACTAAAATATAATGTAGTCATGCTTACATAAATTTTTGGGTGTCCGGATGTATTCAGAACGTAAGTTATGCGCGAAAATGCAAACTTGTGCACTTTTTGACACTTTTAGTCCCTGAATGACCCAAAAGTTTATTTTAGCACACCGAACCCCTCAAAGCCTATTTCTAAGCTATGTAGAGGATATTTAAGGTGTGTTTAACTTATGGTCATGTTCTGGAATGTCTGTTACAGTTCAAATTGGCATACTTTCGCAGTTTGTCAAATTTAGTCCCTGTAGACGAATTAACTTGTTTTTGCCATACCAATGCCTTCAAAACTTATTTCTAAGTTATGTAAAGGTTATTTAAGGTATGTTAAGCCAATGTCACTATTCCGGAGTGTTTGTTGCATTAAACTGGTTATATTTACGCATCGGTGCGCGTATAACCTTCCAGAAAGTGATTTAGAGTTTGAAATTGAACAAAAATTGATATGTGCAAATGATACACATATTTTTACAAATACCAAGTATGAAATACAATATTTCATTGCTACAGTATTTGTGTGATGGCCGTGGAGGCACAGGTGTTACAGTCTCCCCTACTTTAGGAAATTTCGTCCCGAAATTTATTTAGAGGAAACTTGTAAGAGTTTAAAACATGAAGTTGAAAAGATCGAACAATATTGGCTAGATTTCTGAACTTCTAGTAACTTTAATAATCATCATGATTGCAACGTAAGAGGGATACCTATATATACAAGTATATAAAGCGTCATTGGTGCGTCCACCGTACCTCCATTACATCGTCCTCATTTTGTTATTGTTGTCGCTATTGGTTCCTTCACATAATAAATCTTACTGGATTTCTGTGCACTAAATTTCATAATTATGTGCGCATCCATAATTAGAGAATTCCTTGCACAGTTCACACAGTCTATTTTATAATGTGTAGGGTAAAACCAAATGAACAATCCTGTGATGAGCGTGACTTAGACCGCCATAGAGTCCTTTAGACTAAATCAATAAATGATTTAAATAGACTATCAAGGAGTCTGTTCAGCTACATCACTAGATGTCATTTTTTTTTTAACCAAATTGTGAATCAATCTTTTTGACTAGACCACTAAAGGGTCTCTTATGAATCTTGGAGTGGTACTATATAATCCAAGGGTCTTAACTATTACATAGAAGCCCATTTAAGGATTAAAGGTAGTACCTTTTGAATATCCTGCTACGAATCCCTCATATGAAGATATGAAAGATCCTGCAAGGATTTGGATAAAGAATATCCAGAGTAGTAAAAACACCAAAAATGCAAAAAAAGAAAACATAAGATAAGTAAACACATAGTCACATAACCACAAAATTGTTTGTTAATTTGTCTTGTAAATTGCGTACATGCATTTAAAGCACACTAGGAATCCATTCCGTGGATTTCATTTGGTACTTTAAACGTTATCAAGAATCCAACTATAAAGATAGAAAGATTCAAAAAGAAAATTCGACTTCGATTATTTGGAACCGAAGTGTTCGAATTAAGGTACATAAGGAATCCAATTAAGGACTCTGATTTGAATAATAATCATCCACAAGGATCTAATTGTGAGGATAAAAAGATCCCATATGGATTTAAAAGTTGGAGATGTTTTGAAACCTTGCACTGGACGTGCTTAGGTCAAAACATGATGTAAAATGCTTAAGAAGTTGAGATGCTTGATATGTCAAGGCGACATATGAAGCAGAATTTTGAAGGTTAAGTCAATGTATGAGGAAAATATTTTTGAAAACTATGCATGGGGTTCTTTTAAGAAAAATGTGTTTAACGTTTTTGAAACCTTATATATAATACTTTTTGAAATCATAAAGTAGGTGTATTAGGTAGATATATTTACAAAAATGTTTTAAAATCATGCGAGATGAATTTTGAAATTATGTATAAGGTTTTTGAAAGACATGAATGATGCTTTTCGAAATCATGCACTTGATCAGAAAATGTATTGTGTTAATATTGTCTTCAGACTATATGAAATATTTTGAAATTAGAAAGGTTGGTTTTGATAACATGGCCAATGTTTTTGAAATAACATAGACAATGCATCTAGAAAAATTGTTTTCAAACTATATGAAATGTTTTGAGATCATGAAGATTGTTTTGAAATACTGGTACCGTGTATGTTGAAAAATTAAAACGTAATGGGTATGAGATTTGAAAACACCCTTAGTTATCTAACCAAGGATTCAAAGGCACTGATGTGCAGAAGCATGATCACTCATAATGTCACTTTATCTTCTGTACTTTGTTTCTTAGAATGAAACGAGTACTTAAAATGTTTGAGGGAATCACGAGCGATCATTTGAAAGAGAGAATCACAAGAGTAGTTTGTAAGGAACATAGTTCCTTGATGTAGGTATCATAGGAAAAGTCATACACACATGTAATTATACTTGTATATCAGAATTGTGAACAACAACTTTTATTTATGAACGAGACATATTGTTTCACAATACACGAAAACAAAAGAAACAAAGGCATAAGACAGCAACATCCTTTGTTCAGCTGAATGCTCATCCGTGGGTCGGATTTGCATTAGCAAGCTTTGGGCATCGGTTTCTGTAGTGGGTCAGATCCCCACAATTGTAACAGGCACCAGGTGGGTAGTATGGTCGTGCAGCTTGACCCTGTTGCTGAGCAAGAGGCTGAGCAACTTGTTGAGCCGGGTTCTGAACTGGGCGATTCGGATTAGCAGGGATGCGGCAGGTGTTAGCAAGATGACCGGATCTTCCGCAGTTGGTGCACTGACGACACTGGAGGTGTGGTTGATGATGGCCGTTACACCTGTTGCACAAAGGTGCATTGCCAAAATAAGGCTTCTTGGCTAGTGGTTGCGCAGGCTGATTTGATGCAGCTTGGGCCTGTGCAGTAATGGCATTGTTTTGGGAAACCTTACGCTTCCTTGCCCTCTTGGATGAACTAGAATCCTTCCCATTCTTGTTTTGACCTTTCTTGCTATCCTCCTTGTCAGACGACTGTTTCTCGCCCTTGTCACCCTTCCTGTGTAATTTATTCTTCCGAATCTGCGACTCAGTCAATGTCGCTGATAACTCGATCGCCTGACGGAGTGTGGCAGGGTTACTACCAGTAAGGATGTCTTGTACCGAGTCAGGTAGGCCGTCGATGTACCTTTCGATAGCTATGTCAAGTGGGGTAACCATTGTCGGGCAAAGCAGACTCAACTCCTCAAACCTATCAGTATACGCCCTGTGCTCACCACTATCTTGCTTCAACTCATCAAATTCCTTCTCCAAAGCTCGCTGCTCATGACGAGGACAGAATTCCCTCATTATCAGAACCCTGAGTTCAGCCCATGTCTGTGCTAGAGCAACTTCTGCACCACGATCCCTCTTAATCCCGTTCCACCATGTGAGAGCCCTCTTCTGAAACACACTTGAAGAAAACTCGACCTTGCGATTGTCAAGACACTGCACGTGGCGGAAAGTATTCTTAATGCTCTCGAACCATTGAAGAAGCCCAGTCGCTCCTTCAGAACCACTAAACTTGAGTGGTTTAGCCTGGTTGAAATCCTTGTATTTGCATAGTACTTTGTTGTTGTTGTTGGCTTGGTTCCATTGAGCAAAGAGGTTTGGGAATTGAGCAGCCATTTGCTGCGCAATGATTTCTGCCAATTCGGCAGTCTCTATCTGGCTTTCGCGTCGAGGAGGCATTCTGAAAGAGGAAACATGAAAGGAAACGAGAGAGAGAATTAGACGAAAAGAATGAGATGAAACAAATCTGATGAAAGCAAGGATAGTGGTCATTTGTTTGTTACTACAAAGCAACAAACGACACACAGTGACTGATCAAAGTAAATGGGTCAAAAATAATGTATCGCGAAGACATGCTTGCCTATAAGTGAACACTCATCCCAAGAATTCCCAGGTAAGCACAACTGGTCTCGCGTCTGATGAGATGTATACGAAGTGCTTGCCTAGACAGAAAACCCAGAATACAGGCATTCACCCTTCCAGTTTGCACGTGTTCACATTATTTAAAACCCAAAACCTTGACGAAATTTTGAAAATTCAAAGGGTTTCAAAACCATATAATAGAGAGTTCAAAACCTAGTAATTAATCATCCTAGAACAGATGATTAGTTTTCAAAGCGGTTTTGTAATTTATGTTCTTGTTGTGGTCGTCGCCTAAGGATAGGCGACGGTATTGTTTTATGACTAAACGCAAGTAAACTCGCGTTAGGGTCCTAAGAAGGTTATAGACTAGGTCAAAGCATTACTAATAACCTAATTCCCTATAACCATTGGCTCTGATACCATCTCAACTGTCACACCCCGACCACGTGGAACATACAAAACATGGCGGAAACATCGGGGAGTGTTGTAACAGAATTAATGTTTCAAATCCATGGCAATTGAAATTTCGTTTTATTCATTAGAAGTGTTACAATGTCTTAACAAACAAGGAAATACAACATAATTAACTAGTCTGCATCTTTTATTGTCACTAAGGCCCATGTCCGCCTAAGTGTATCTTGATCAACCCTATGCTTCATTTCCTGAAAAACACATGTGAAAATATGGTACGTCAGCATAAAAATGCCGGTGAGATACATAGGTTTTGTGAAAATAGGTTTCATGACTTATGTTTGAGAAAATGTTTAGTCATGAACCTTGTTATTTGCTTTGTCTTTAAATCATTTGAAAAAAACGATAAGATCAGATGATAAGTATAAATAAATGTAAGGTTAAATGGATAACCAAGTAAAATGTGTTTGTATAAGATAAGTTGTTTATAAATCAATGTCTTGTGAAAAGTATGTTATTTGTATGAAATGTTCTATGTCTCAAACTGAAATGATTCAAATAACGTGACGACATGTAATACCATACAAACACTTATATATAGGAAGTACCAGCGGCGTATCCACCATGCTTGTATCATATTACACACGCATCGTTACTTAATCACTTAATCAAACCAAACCAAACAATGTAAAATGTTCATGTCAAGATGTAAATCATGTCAAAATGTCTATGTCAAATATCCAAGTCAAATGTCTATGTCAAATATCCATGTCAAATGTCTATGTTTAAACCAATAGTCAAAAGTCCTTGTATAAACCATGTCAAATGTTGATAGTCCAAAAGTAGTCAAGTAATGTATAACCAAAATGATATGTATGGTAAGTAAAATTTAGACTACTTAAACCATAAGTAAAAATGAACAAAACAAAGTATTGAAGTAAAACTTGGTTTAAATCAAAGTTATGTTTTGTAGAATAATGCATGCTTTACTGATACAAACACTTATACAGTATGTTAAACGCAAACATTCAAGCCTTGAGACAGTCGGATAACCCTTTCAGTCAAGGTTATCAAAAGAATTGTATTCGGATTCAGTCATTCCTTACATCCAAACAAACCCGGGATGTCAGGAATGGGATTTGTCAAGTCCTATGGTACCACTACTTACTACCGAGCGGCGTAGCAAATGTTAATGAATGTTATATAGACCCGTTAAACAAACCAAATGTCATACCAAAATGTAAGCATGAGATGAAGATAATGTACCTAGTATGCTAGAGTAAACATACAAGGTAGAGTTGTAAAACAATGTGTCCATATGTTACTGGAACATATGCAACAGAGATGCAATGTAAAATGATGTACTAAGTATGCTAATTTAACATACAAAGCAGAAAAGTCATGTAAATCAATGTGCTTAGCATGTTATCAGTCAACATACATAGCAGAAAAGTCATGTAAATCAATGTGCTTAGCATGTTATCAGTCAACATACATAGCAGAAAAGTAATGAAATCATGTACTATAATGTACTAACAAACATAGTCGGTATATGATGTGAAAACAGAAAAGCAGGAAAGTAACAAGTAGGCACATGTGTTCCACCCCAAAACAGTTTGGAAAACAGTAAAAGAGGGGTCTATGTACTCACTTGAGATTGCTCAGTAGTCCTTGAGTAACAACCAAACAATGCTAGAGATCACGGAAATCAAACGGCACCTAATATAGGTAACTATGTTAATTAACCGGACCTAAATCGGAAGATTGGGTAGCATTAGGGTTTGTAAACCAAATGAGTGTAGGAACTCATATGATATGGTTTAACAAAGCCTACATACTAAATGAAACTTAACCTAAGTGCTTTCGACCCATTACGACCCGTTTAGGAAGCTTATGCTACTTTAACGCGTCGTGCGCGTGAAACGCGTTCGGACCGCCTAACTAGTCCTATGACAAGTGTTATATGCCTAAACATGTTACATAATCAGTTATGTGGCAAAAGTTTAGGTTACATATGCTAAATTACCAATTTCGCATGAAAAGGGTATTCTGGTAATTTACCTAAGGCATATAAACTACCTATCATACAACTACTTAAACGATGTGACCATAGGGTATAACCTCGGAAGGTTATTCCCTACCTACTATGGTCACCTAATGTGTTTGGTCGGATCCTAATGATCGACCAAACTGGGTCGGGTTCGAAGGTATAGGCGATTTATTAGATCGCCTACCCTACGACCCTAGACAACGTGGTAATCAGTGGGCATAGTCCCAAGGGACTATGACCAACGTGATTACACTCACGTTGCGAAGTTCAAACGAACTTCGCATTGACCATTACTGGTCAACGCTGAAAGTCAAACAAAGTTTGACTTTCTGACTCGAAAAGCAATAAAATAAGGAAAAGAACGAAAGAATACTTACCCAGGGTCCCCGAATGCTAATCCCGACTCAAGAACTCAGGTATGAAACAATGGTTTCAACTTAGAGCTCTCAAAATCAGAATTCTTGTGAGTTTAAGCAATGGGGGGTATGGGGTATTTATAGTTTTCGGGTAACCGTTAGGATCGTTTCTTGGAAAAGGGGAAAAGATCTAGTCCGTACACTTGTTGAAAGGTTATGGAAGCTAAATTCCATCCTTATCTAGTGACTAAGCAAGTTAGAACATGTGGTGGTGGATCAAACATGTGCAACTTGTGATTAAATACACTTAATCTGGTCAGAAGGTGGGAAGCAGCCCGCTTTAGGATCAGCCAAACACAATGCGGGCCGCCTGAGGCTTCTGATCTGCATATATGTTTCAGAAATGACAGTTTCAGCCCCTGCACGTGTTTAAGGCCATTCCCGACACTTCTAAGGCCCGTAAAGCCAACTTTAAGGCCCTAAAATGTTGCCTAAACATTGTGGACATGAAACATGCTCAAAAATATGCCGGGTGATGGTTCGTTTGGTCGTACGAACGCGATGTTCGGTTAATTACGACGGAATGCGCATAAGCGCGAAAAACGATCCAAATGACGTAACGAATGGATTTTTCTTATGGCGAACACTAAAATATAATGTATTCATGCTTACATAAATTTTTGGGTGTCCGGATGTATTCAGAACGTAAGTTATGCGCGAAAATGCAAACTTGTGCACTTTTTGACACTTTTAGTCCCTGAATGACCCAAAAGTTTATTTTAGCACACCGAACCCCTCAAAGCCTATTTCTAAGCTATGTAGAGGATATTTAAGGTGTGTTTAACTTATGGTCATGTTCTGGAATGTCTGTTACAGTTCAAATTGGCATACTTTCGCAGTTTGTCAAATTTAGTCCCTGTAGACGAATTAACTTGTTTTTGCCATACCAATGCCTTCAAAACTTATTTCTAAGTTATGTAAAGGTTATTTAAGGTATGTTAAGCCAATGTCACTATTCCGGAGTGTTTGTTGCATTAAACTGGTTATATTTACGCATCGGTGCGCGTATAACCTTCCAGAAAGTGATTTAGAGTTTGAAATTGAACAAAAATTGATATGTGCAAATGATACACATATTTTTACAAATACCAAGTATGAAATACAATATTTCATTGCTACAGTATTTGTGTGATGGCCGTGGAGGCACAGGTGTTACAATTATCAAAACAAATCTTATCACATTGTCTCTCTCTCTCTCTATCTCTGAAAACCCACAAAGAAGTTCCTCATTTGAAGCAAACCTCTGTTTAAAATCCTTGGTTAGTGATTTTCATGTTCAGTTGTGTAAAATGCTTATCGTATGATTATTGGATGTTTAATCATGATGTATGAATATATGTGAATACATGATTTATCATAGTGTGCTTGTTAGATAATTATCATACATGAACTGTGTGTATATTTGAAGTTTAGATCAACAGTGGGATTATGGTATGAATGATAAAATGATGGAATTATGTTCTAGATTTTACAAAGTTTTGGTAGAATGTTTGTTTTAATATCAATGGTTGATTTGAACGACTTGTAGATGATTAAACATGTTTCTGTAATGAAATAGCTACTGGGTTTTATGTTACTGTAAGTTTGCTGAAGGTGATGATGTTTCACGAAAACACCCCCCACAAAGGAAGTGGACGAAATCACTTAATGTGATTTCGGCCCAAACAGTTCAGCCCACATAAGGGTTTTCGGCCCAACCTAGATTTCGACCCACATAGTGTTTTCGGCAACATATAAGGATTTCGGCACTTAGGGGGATTTCGGACCTTAAGTGTTTTCGGCACATGTTTGGTTTTCGGCCCAGTAAGGGTGTTTTCGGCCCACATAGAGTTCGGCCCTATTTGGTTTTCGGCTCTTTTGGTTTTCGGCAAACATAAGGTGATTTCGACACCTTATGTGTTTTCGGCACATAAGGGATTTCGAACATAAGGTGGTTTTCGGCTAAGGGGTTTTCGGCATTTTTGTGTTATTCTTGGCAACAAGCTACTGTAAATAATTAATGCCATTAATATGTGATTCATTTAAGCTAATCACTTGATTAACTCAGTTACTTTATTTAACTCTGTTAAATATGTAAACATCTGTTAAGGCTGTTTAGTTATTAACTTGGTTAGACATGCTAAACTTAATAAACTAGTCAATCCTGTTAAGTGGATTAACTCTGTTAAGTGTAACAACTTAGTAAGGGACTTGCATGTGACTTGAAACCTCGTATGGAATGATTAATTGTTTATACAATGCACAATATTAATTGTCAAACACACTCTGTGATATTACTGTGATGCTAGTTACATGTGAAACATTACGAACATATTCTGACTGAACATACGTGCACTATAGGATTTGATTGATTACTTGCGAGCATATAGTTTAGCATACCGAGCAAACAAGGTGAGTTCACACTTCTACCAAGGCATGGGATTCCCGGGGTTGGGAATGGGTTGATTAACTGCTTATTTATGCTTAAGAGTTGTCGGAATTTCATACCATTGGCCTCGGGAGATGAAGGTCAATGGTAGATACTACTAGACTAGTGATACATATACTTCTCTTCGCAAACATGCCGGGATCGGCCGCGATACTAGAATAATCTTCGCAAACATGCCTGGAATGGCCGCGAACTATACTTTAATCTTCGCAAACATGCCTGGAGGGCCGCGATACAAATATAACTAGTCTAGAAAACATGGGAAACCCCCACTAAACTTCGCAAACATGCCTTGAGGGCCGCGATGCTATTACATACAATACATGATTACTAATCGAGCATACGATTTACGAAATGAACATTATAACTAATTAACCAACTGTGAACTCGCTCAACTAGTTGTTGACTCTCTGTTACATGCCTTGCAGGTCCATAGGTACTTTTGGAGCTTGCACGGGAGGCACAGTCGTTGTGGACATGGATCGTGAATGTGTTGTTAAACGTTATAACATTTTGTACTTAAACTTATGTTGGGTTTTACATTAATGCTTCCGCTACACACTTGTTTATATTTGGTTTTGTAAACACCTATCGTATTGATGAATGACTTTTGATATTCACACTTATGTTCAATATGATTGGTGGCTTGATCCTGGTCATGTCACGCCTCCAAGCGGTAGTATTCTGTGTGTGGATTTTTGGGGGTGTGACAGGGTTTAAACGCGTCAAAAATGCACTAAGTAGTGTGTAGGGGCCTGTTTTGTAAAATTCTGAAACTAGCAGCCTAGCCGTAGCGTTGCTCGACGCCTAAGCGCTTTTTCTGTCGCACGATGCGACGACTCTATCTGGGCAGAAACCTTGTTTCAGCAACTGGCTTGAATTTCAGGGTCTTTTACGCAAATTTTTCAATACTATGGACTTGTTTTAGAGCATCCCATTGTATTAGAAACCATGTTCCACAAGTGTAGGGTCAAGATTGAACCTCCTAACACATGGAATGATCTCCTTGATCCAAACTTACTATAAATAGAAGTGGGTTTCTCATTCATTCCTCACATTTGATTCTAAATCTACTCTAAGTTGAAGTCTAGGATTCATACCTGAGTGTTTTGGATCAATTCTTCCTTGCTTGAACCTTTTGTAAGCTTCTTTCATGCTTGTTTATGCTTTTCAAGCATGAAACAGTGTTTGACTTTCTACTTGGACCATGAATTGGTCAACACAAAGTTTGTTTGAACTTTGCAACGTGAGCTTTCACAATGGTTATAGTCCCTTGTGACTATACCTACTGATTACCACCTCGATTAGTCAAAGTGACGAGTTAAAGTTTAGGTCAAAATACGTATTCATGCGTATTTTCTACGAAGCTATTTTCGGGTATCAAAACACTTTGTTTTGATATCAAACTTGTTTTCTAACTCAAACTCATAACTCAAAATACGTATTTATACGTATTCGTCTAAGATTCAAACTCATAACCCGTTTAGTGCTCTTGAAGTTGTTGGGGGGAATGGAGGTTCCATACAGGGAAACATAAAAGGGGGACGTGGTCCAAATGAGGAGTCTGATGAGGATGAGGTAGAGGTGGTTTATGATGAAAGCAACGAGTTTATGACATCGGGCACGCATTCCACGTCTGCTAGGGTAGGGGCAAGCACCTCTCATACAAGGTTCTCCAATGGATAGAGTTTTTTTGGATCAGGCCAGGGGGTTGCTTCTGGGGGGCAACTTCATTTTTGATGATGGCGGATGAAGATTTTGTTTATTAGTTTTGTCTTGTCTACTAGTTAGTCATTTTCATGATTGTAGTAGGCTAGGTTGATGTGGTATTTTGGTTATTTGACATTTTTGCTTACATATATGGGGCCTGTCCTGTATATGAACTAGTGGGGAACTCATCCTCATTACTTGTACTTATTTGGCGGTTGTCTATAATAGAATCACCGGGGTAACCCTTTACCCAAAAAAAAACTTGTTTTCTAACTTAGTTAAACATGTTTTAACATGTTTAACTCGTCACTTTTAGTATAGTGCTTATATAGGGTCGTAAGTCAAGCGGTCTTGACAACCGCTTAGACTTTCGAACCCGACCCATTTGGTCGATCATTAGGATCCGACCAAGCATATTTTGTGACCATAGTTGTATAGGGAATAACCTTCCGAGGTTATACCTTATGGTCGCTTAGTTTAATTAGTTGTATGATAGGTAGTTTATATGCCTTAGGAAAATAACCAAAATGCCCTTTTCATGCATAATTTGAAGTTTTTTTTTGGGTAAAGGGTTACCCCGGTGATTCTATTAAAACAACCGCAAATAAGTACAAGTAGTGAGGATGAATTCCACACTAGTTCATATACAGGACATGCCCCATATATGTAAGCCAAAAACAAAATACCTATGACATCAAGTAACCTAGTCTACTTTACATCATGAAAAATGTCCAGTAGACAAACAAAACAGAAACCAACAAGAGTCATTATCCTCCATCATCAAAAATAAAATTGCCTCGAAACAACATCCCCTTGACACGAACCAAATTCATACTATCCATTAGAGAACTTTGTGGAAGAGGTGCTTGCCCCTGCTTTTGAAGACAAAGGATATGAGCCCGAAATCATAAATTCATTTGTTTCATTATAGACTTCAACAACCTCCTCATCATCAGAATAAGCTAAATAAATCATCCCTTGTTCCCTTACTTTTTTGACGGACCGTACCCTGCTCATCCCTTAAGGCATCAAACGGGTTCCGGGACACTACACTAGCCGAAGGATCGGATTTTTTTACCCCTCCACTCGATTTGAACCCAACCGGCCTGTACTCGAATTTCGGCTTAGCTTTATTTATATGAAAACCAGATTTCCTAGCCGCTTTTTTGCTATCCACATCCATAAAGCCATCTTCATCCACAACTGGAGCCTTAACCGGACCACGAGGTTGCTTCCCAACATTTTGTTTCTGAGGTTTGGGCACTTCCTTAGGACACTTCCTAGGCTGTCTCGGGCAAGACTCGTCAGCATGTCCGAAGACCTTACAGTGGGCACATCTATAAGGACTCCATTCATATTCCACACCCATATTTACTTTAATAAAACCTTCACCTTCTAGCTCAGGCACCGCTATAACTATTTCCTCTTTTAAGTCATTCTCAGCTGAGAATTCTATCAAAGCTCTAGCGTAACTGCTCCTTCCCCGAGCATCCGTACACATAGAAGTGGTATACGTATCCAACAATTTCGGCTCACCTATGGCCGTAGCAATCATACTCAACCCATCTTCCGTATAGGCAGCTATAGGAACATCATGGATTTTAACCCACACTTGTATCTTTTTGACTTCCTTCTTCTCTAGTCTCGAAGTAGGCGACCATACACTAAGGAAGAGAGGTTGTGAACTAATAATCCAAGGTCCTTCTTTAAGAACATTCATCATTCCATCTTTGTCTACAAATTTGAAAAAGAAAAACCCGTTTGCATTCATCATAGACTTTTGCAGACCAAACTTCTTCCAGTTGTCTCTTACAAAGAACTCAACAACCGGATAAGCCACACGATCCCCCAAAAAATACTCATACAGTGTATTTGCTAACGTGTCTTGAACTAGTCTAACAGATTCCCGCGGAAGCACCACATCACAACCATCTTGCAACACCGGACTCGCAAGAGTTCTGAAGTTTACCTGTTTGGTCTTGGCTGCCATAGCTGATTCAGCATAAGACCTAGGCATCGAAGCACTACCCAGACCAGATCGGACATGAAAAGTTGCCTTATCTTCCCTACTTTCCGACACCCTCATGTTCGGCTGCTCATTTTCCACAGGAACCTGAACCGAAGATTTTAACAATTCATCAATGATGTTGATCTTCGTAGGTTCCGTTTGAGATGTCTGAACAAATCCCCGACACGGCAGCCATGTATTTCCCTCAACAACAATAACCCGGTTGGCTAAAGTCTCAAAAGAAAGTGATGGTTTAGCACAATCAGCCACTCCATCCGTTTTACCTTCATCCAAATGTAACCCTAATGTGTACGCACAGATTCTGAGCTACAAACCAGCCGACTCAAAACAGAGATGATAATCCCAATGCTGGAAGCAACTCAATAAGCGACTGCCGAACCCTAAATCAATTAGGATCCAGTCGTCGGTAATCAAAAAACAAAGAAGTCGGAGCCCTAACCTCGATAACTGAAAGCAATAGTTAAACGAACGGTATTGACAAACGAAATCGGAACCCTAAACTCGAAATCAGAAATCAACAGCTTAGGGTACGAACGAAATAAACAGAAAACCTAATCTCGAAAAAACCCTAATCTGATTTCAAATGATTAGAAACTAAGGAGCATAATAGGAACTCCCTAGATGCTAAGCAAGATCGATCAGAACCAGGCTTGGATTGAAAAGAGGATTGTTTCACAAGATCGCCCAGATTCGCCCAGAGCTCTCCATCATACGATTCTTGATTGTCTCGTAATTTGAAGTTAAGCATATGTAACTTAATTTTTGATAAGATGGCTTTTCTCTGGTTCCCAAGGCGATTTTGGTGATTCCTCTAGGTTAGGTATTGGGGTTTTGTCGATCCTTCTGAGTAAGGTTTCTAGACTCTACCCTGGTTTCTAATATTTTGAAATTGGGATTAGGGTTTTCGTTTCTTATTTTCAGGGTTTCTGTAGCTTTTAGTCACCGAGGATTTTGTCTCTTTTCTGTTCTTCTTTCGTTGCATGGTTTCCTGAATTTATTGACATGGATAAAAGTAATAATCCAATCCCGGATGAACGTAACAAATCTGGTAATATTCCACAGGATGATCGGAGTAAGCCGCCTTTACCCTTTAAGGGTATTGCTAGCCGAGTAGTCTATATTGATGGTAATACTATGGTGCCACGTCGGGGTAGCTTTCACACGTCACAGTCTGATCCAAAACCGATCAATGTCATTGATGTGCTTACAAAAATCACTGTGCCAGTGACTTCTGAGAAGACTCAACCTGATCAGAACCTTGTTGAAGGAGAAAATTCGAATACAATTAGATTACCCCAGAATGTTCAGGGTTCGTATGCGGATAGGGTAAAGTTAAATACAAGAGCGAAGCGAGAGGTTAACTTCAGACTTCTTGAATCTACAGAGACTGTGGAGGAAGCTGATGTTGTCATTCCTAAGGAAGCAGTTCGTCAGGTACAAAAGAAATTCGAAAACGTTCTTTATGGTTATTTTCTAGGTGATACATTGCCGTTTCCAGTTGTTGAATATTACTTAAATAATGTTTGGGCAAAGTATGGTTTCGTTAAGCTGATGATGAATTCAGATGGATTTTTCTTTTTCAAATTTGAATCTAAGGAGGGTATGAATAAAGTTCTTGAAGGCGGTCCATGGTTGATCAGAAAGATACCTCTGTTCCTGAATATCTGGGGTCCGATGGTCAGTTTAAAGAAGGACGGTATTAAATCGGTTCCAGTTTTGATTAAGTTACATAATGTTCCTCTTGCTGTCTACACGGATGATGGTCTAAGTCTTCTGGCTTCGAAGGTTGGCATACCGAAAAGGTTAGATAGTTATACAGCTGATATGTGCATTGAGAATTGGGGTAGAACCAGTTATGCTCGTGCTATGGTTGAGATAAATGCAGATAATGAATTAAAAAATCATGTAGTGGTTGCTATACCAAAAATGGATGAAGAAGGTTTTGTGATGGAAAGAATCAAAATAGAATATGAATGGAAACCTCACCGTTGTGAAACTTGCTGTTTATTTGGCCACAATAATATGTCTTGCCCAAAGATTCCAAAGGAGAAAGCAAAACAGATTACTATTGATGAGGAGGGGTTCATTACGGATAAAAGGAAAACAACCAAACATGGTTTTCCACAGAAGAAGCAAAAGCTAAAATTCATGTATATGCCTAAAACTAATTCGGTAGGAGCAACTACTTCGGGCACTAAGACTCAATCGGATTCTAAGGGAGACACAGCGTTTGTGAACATGCACAATAAATTTGAGGCGTTAGCGGATGATTCTTTGAAATCAGGTACCTTAAATGAGCTGCATTCTCTGGAGCCGATTTATGAGAAGATGGATGGGAACGGGAATAATGTAGTAGATAAAGGTTAAAAAAAACGAATCAGAATAATGCTGTGGAGGAGGGTTTTGTAGACCCGTTTCAAACGGAAATATCGTCTTTCATGAGTGCGAATAAAAAGAATGTAAGTTCTGAGGGGGCAAGCACTCCCGTTGACATGGGTTTTTATGGATAGCATAGCCGCTTGGAATATAAGGGGCTTGAACCGGCCCCTGAAACAAAGAGAGGTTCAACAAATAGTTAAAGAAAATCGCTTGACTGTTTGTGCCATTTTGGAATCTCATGTGGAGGTTTCAAAGCTTTCAAATGTGTGTAGTAGTGTTTTTAAAAAATGGGAGTGGACTTCTAATGGCGGGGTTTGTAATAGAGGAACCAGAATCATTGTGGGATGGAACGATGAGAATCTAGACCTTATGGTCTTAGCTCAAACGGACCAGGTTATGCATGTCCTTATAAAGCCTAAAATTGATTCTAAAGGTTTGCTTGTGTCTTTTGTCTATGCAAAGAACACTTATCAGGACCGAAGGGTTTTATGGCAAGACTTATGCAAACATAAATTGGTTGTGAGGAATTAGTCGTGGATTGTTATGGGGGATTTCAACTCGGCTCTCTATATGGATGATTTTCTGCATGGCTCCTCTACCCCTACGTAGGGATTTTTTTGATTGTGTTCAACATAATGAGCTGCTAGATATCCCGGGTCACGGCCTTCATTTTACTTGGAATCAAAAACCAAGAGATGGGATAGGCATTCTAAAGAAGATCGACCGGGTGATGGGCAATGTTAGTTTCTTGGATGATTTTCCTAATTCTCATGTGCTTTATCATCCTTACCGGTTGTCGGATCACACTCCGTGTATTCTTAAAATGGCTAGAGATTTTCGGCCAAAGCCAAAACCGTTTAAGTTTGCTAACTTCATAGCTACTAAAGATGAGTTCAAGGAATGTGTGGCGACTGAATGGAGCAAAATGATAGAGGGTATTCCTATGCTATCTGTGGTTAAAAAGCTTCGTAATCTGAAACCTCTGCTAAGAAAACTTCTCCATAAACAAGGTAACTTGCACATTAAAGTGGATGATCTTAGAATCAAGCTGGATGAAGTTCATAAACAGATAGACCTGAACCCGTTTGACGCTGCTCTTCGGGTTAAGGAGTTTAATCTTATAAAGGAGTTCCATTGTGCTGCTGCTTATGACGATGAATCGTTTTTAAAACAGAAGGCAAAGCTTAAATGGCTTAAGTGGCCGGAAGCTTGGTACGATTTTTATCTGGTCCTGATTAATCTAACGCCACTGATTCTTGACCAAGACGTTCCAGAGAAGATAATTTGGAAGGATAGACAAGGCAAACAAAGGGATTTCAGCGCTAGTGAGGTTTGGGAGAATATCCGTTCGCGTGGTGAGGATGTTGGTTGGGTTGATTTGGTGTGGTTTAGCCAATGTATTCCTAGACACTCTTTCCATATGTGGTTGGTCATCAAAAACAAGCTGAAAACTCAGGATCGGATGGGTGTTTGGGATGCGGGGAGTGCAACCAATCTAAATCTTATGTGCTGTCCGCTTTGTAGGCATGGTAAAGACTCTCGTGATCACTTATTTTTTCAGTGCTCTTATGGGCTGCAAGTATGGAATACGGTTAAGGGAATGGCTTATATGGATACAGTTGATGCTAACTGGGACTCTATTATGACATGGTTTTCCCAACACCCTACAGGTAAGTCGGCAGAAAGTATTGTTAGTAAACTGGTTATGGCAGCTTCTACTTATTTCATTTGGCAAGAGAGAAACAATAGGCTTTTCTCTCCAAACCAGCGTAATGCCACTATGATTGCCAATATTGTTCTCCATACGGTACGCCTGAAGTTGATGACGTTCAAGGCAGGGAGAGGATCCAAGAACCCGTTATTTTTAGAAAGGTGGAAGTTTCAAGTGAAGACTTTAAGCATCGACCCGGGCTAGAGTCTTTTATAGTTTAATTTGTCTTAGTTGTTTCCATTGTTTTGGCTTCTGGTTTTTCTCTTGGCTGTTTTGTTTGGTTGGTTGTAGATGTTCGTTTTGTTTGGTTGTGCTAGTCTTGGTATGCCAAGGCTAGCTCTTGTGTGCTTCTCTGGCACACTTGTGTGATTCTTTATTCTTTATATATAAAATTCACCGGGGTAACCCTTTACCCAAAAAAAAACTTAATTTTTGATACGTAGAGCGAAACTCAACCCTATTCTCTCTCCTTAGGAGATTTCATGTTCTTCATGAAACCCTAGCTTTTTCTTTATGATCTTTGTATAACAATCTGTTATTAGATATTTGATTTTTCAAACATCTATTACGAACTAGTTAGCAATAGTGATCGATTGGAAACTAGGGTTCCTGCTTGCTTTTTCTTCAATCGCCACCTTAGAAATCAGTTCGAAACCCTGACTTATTACATTGGCTGCTATTGATTGCGGTTAACTGAGTTTAATTTAGCTAGATTGATACGTTGGTTTAATCAGTCAAGGGTTGAAGATTGATACTAGGGTTTTAAGGATTAGGGTTTTATAAGTTTTCTGTTCGCATGTGTTGTTGGTTTTCTGGTGAGCGGGCTGATTTTACGTGAATCTGTGTGCATGGAGAGAAATAGGGATCGGAGTTTGGAGGACCTAGGGTTCCAGGCGTTTACGGAAAAGTTGCATGGGGATGTATTTATTAAGCAGACAGAAACACAGGAGAACCGAGGGAAATTTTCATCGTTGGGTAAGAGTAATGACGGTAGGTCATTGAACTTTGATGGTAATCCTCTTATGCCTAGACGTGGTGTTGTTCAGAAGGAGCCGAGAATGATAAATATCATTGATGAATTGGAAAAGGTGTCTGTTCCTGTCCAAGAGGTAAGTGATTCGGCTGATCGCAAAATGGAGGAGGGGCCCGTGAAGGATGCAACTCTGCTGCTGTCATATGCTGATAGGGTTAAGAAAATTACTTCAATGAAACGGGAAGTTAACTTCAGAATGTTGGATTCGGGAGAGACAAATCCTGATGCTGATGTTGTCATTCCTCGTGAGGTAATTCGAAAGGTCCAGGAGAAGTTCGTGAATGTTTTATATGGATATTTTCTGGGTAATCGGTTACAATATCCTGTCGTGGAATACTTTGCTAAGAACGTTTGGGCAAAGTATGGTTTTGTTAAACTCATGATGAATTCGGATGGTTTCTTTTTCTTTAAATTTGATTCAAAAGAGGGTATGGCTAAAGTGTTGGAAGGAGGGCCATGGCTGATTTGGAAGGTGCCGTTGTTCTTAAATGTCTGGTCCCCATCAGTTAGTCTTAAGAAAGAAGGTATTAAATCTGTTCCGGTGTGGGTGAAACTCTATAATGTTCGCGGTCTACACTGATGATGGTTTAAGCTTACTAGCATCCAAGATAGGTGTGCCAAAACGACTGGATGGTTATACAGCTGATATGTGCACGGAGAACTGGGGAAGGAGTAGTTTTGCTCGGGCATTGATTGAAATAAATGCGGATAAAGAACTTAAAGACCATATTGTGGTTGACATACCAAAGCTAGAGGAGGATGGATACATTACTGAAATAGTGAATGTGGAATATGAATGGAAGGCTCAAAGATGCTCGTTGTGTTGTGTTTTTGGTCACAATGACCAAACGTGTAGTAAGAATGAAAATAAAAAAGCAAAGCAAGTGGGCATTGATGAGGAGGGTTTTACTATGGATAAGAGGAAGACGGCTCGACTGGGTGTGATACAAAAGAAACAAAAGCTGAAATTTATGTACAAGCCAAAGATTAACAAGTCTGGCCCGAGTACTTCTGGTACAAAGGAGGTTAACGTGAACAACAAGACAGCGGACAATGTCAAAACAAGGAATTCGTTTGAGGCTTTATCGAAGATAGATGGGCAGGAGTTGAAAGATGACAATGTTTTGAGGAAAAACGTGAACAAAAACAATGGGAAGCACACTAAGACTGATGAGGAGGTGGTGGAGACTATACCAACGGAAACGACAAAGTTTATGAGGAATGATAACCATGAACAGGTTGCTGAGGGGGCAAGCACTCCCGGTCATATCGGTCTTAATGGATAGTATTCTTACATGGAATATAAGGGGGTTGAACCGACCCCTGAAACAAAGTGAGGTTCGTGTAATTCTCTCGGAAAATAAAGTGTCTGTTTGTGCTATTTTAGAATCTCATGTGGAAGTCGCTAATCTGGCCAGAGGATGTAATAATGTTTTTAGAAAGTGGAGTTGGACGTCAAATGGGGGGTTATGTGATCGGGGCACAAGAATTATTCGAGGATGAAATAGCGATGTTGTGGATGTCATGATTTTGTCACAAACAGATCAGGTCATTCACTCTCAAATCTGGTCCAAAGCTGATAATACGAGTGTGTTTGGCTCTTTTGTTTATGCGAAGAATAAGTACCAAGAGCGAAGGAGTCTTTGGGAGGATTTATGTAGACATAAGTATTTGTGTATGGATAAGGCATGGTTTGTCGTGGGTGATTTTAATTCAGCCCTTCATGTGACAACCGGTGATTTACGGCCCTTAAGTACGTGATTAACAGGCGATTAACGCGATAATAAATAGTGATTAAGACGAAGATTGACTTAATTAGGCCTTTGGAGTGCCTAGGAACGTCTATACGACTTTACCGTGCGCGAACGGTGGTTTACAGAGAAACCTGCTGAATATTACGCGACGACGAACTGATACCGTACAAGATACTGACAACGCCGACAAATATTAAATTTTTTTACGATATATTCTAGCTTCGTAATTAAATTTTAGCAATCGTAGTTGAATCCAGCTCGAAAAACGGATTAAAGACGGCAACGATGTAATTTTTCGTGATTATTACCGTTATCAACGCGCGAACGCGACTACGACGGATACCGACATTATTTTTACACGTTTTTAACTCTGAAATATTATTTTACTAGGCTACGGTGAATTCGATTTTAAAAAGTGTCTCGTAGGAATTACGGGCCACTTACACATGAGAAGGGCTTGTGGGCCCTGGGCCGAAGCCCAAAACCCACAAGGCTAAACCTGCTCATAATATATTAGATCTCCCATCAAAATCCTTATAAGATCTCTACAAAATCTTTCAAAATCTATATAAAATCTTATCAAATCTTTAGAAATCCTTACAAATCTCTTCAAATCTCTTCAAGAGATCTTGATTCAAAGGATAAAACATACCTGATTGTAATTTGAATACATAATGGACAATAAAAACCTTCCTCATTCTATTAATACACAACAACACACACAATAAAAAAATTGAGAACCAGGTCCCTATCTCTCTCCCTCTCGATTACATACATACCCACACACAAATACAAGGACATCACAGACCAAAACATACACACAAACATAACCCAAATCAAACCCTAAGAAGACACACTTGCAGACAACTCAACAACCTCATCTCCCTCTCGTGTAACACCGCGACCGGAGACCCGGATTTCCGGCCGGTTCCCTTCTTCTCCGACTAGCACACTCAAAATCCTCCAACCTCCTCTACATATGAACCACCACATGGCCCTGGATTCAGTCTCTCTCTCTCTCTCTCTCTCTGACAAACTACAACAGCAACCACACCACCGCCATAGCAGTGGCGCTGTGGTGGGTGGTGCTGTGTGACGGCTCGAGCAAGATCAGGAGGAAGAGAGAGAAAGTGAAGACAGAAGAGAGAGAGAACTGGTGGCCGTGGAAGCGACGACGGTGGTCGGTGGTGTCTCGCTTGCAACGTTAAGCTCTGGTGATGATGCAGATTTGTTGATGAAGACACGATGTTTGTCACACCCTGTCTTTTGCGGAAGCGTATGATGTGTGACTAGCTTGTTATCATTGCATTCAATCGTAATAAACAACTACATGATCAAAACGATGTTCATCCATTTATGAAAATTTGAGTATTACAAACACTTGTTATTTAAGTTTTCAAAACACGACCTTTGACAAGGTTACGATTCAACAAAAGTGGATGACATCTAAACTTGTAGTCTACTTCTAGTTACGACACTTGCGCCCAAGATCCATCCTGTCACCTGAAATACATGTAATTTTGGAAAACATCAACATAAAGTTGAGCGAGTTCATGCATTTTTGTATTTCACGTTTTTATACTTTGTATGAAAACATAGTATGTGTCATGTATAATTCAAGTCTTTCTTGAGTACCCCACGTACTCAAGTATAATTCCCGTTTTCTTGAGTACCCCACGTACTCAAGTATCATTTAGTTTTCTTGTGTACCTCACGTATTAAATGATTGTTTATACAAGGACATTAAGGCATGTGAGGACATATGGAGCATTAGTGTTGGCTCCTTTAAGGCATGTGAGCATATGGAGCATTAGTGTTGGCTCCTTTAACTGTGTCGATTACCCTCGACTGTGTCGATTAACCTCGACTGAGTCAATTTCCCTTGACTGTGTCGATTACCCTCGACTGTGTCGATTAACCTCGACTGTGTCGATTTCCCTCGACTGGGACACCGAAGCACTCAAGAGGTCACATGAGGACCATGAGTGGGGCTCGGCCGTACCCGTTAGATCTAACCCTCGTCCCTAATTATGTATTAATGGCATCTCAATATCTAGTTTAAGCTCACATGATCTAGTATTTTCTAGGCTTTTATTAAAGCTCATCATATTGCACTCACCACGAATGCTTCTCGTATTCTTTTGTATTCTCAATTCATATTGCACTCGGTACTCGTTTTCACCAAGAGTGCTTCTAGTATTTTTACCATTTGTAAAAATTGTAATATGTGTAACATGTATTTCACCCCCGAGAGTTATAAAACCAAAAACAGTTAAAGAAAAGGGGGAGCATGAACTCACAACTTTGCGTTCCTGTGCGTCGTAAACTTCACCGGATTTGCTTAATTAACGTCGTAACCTATACGCGTTTTCTTAACGTTAGTCACTAGACTTGCGTCGCACAAGTACAGTCACTCTCTATTGTGTATATATTCTTGTGTTAAAAATATTTTATATTTTTAACTAAGTATCTTACTTATATTATTTTCTCAAAAATTAATATAAGTATTTCATGTTTTGCACTTTGCACCCGAATTATGTATCTTGTATGTTGTATGTGTATTTTTATGTTTATACTCCTCATGAGTATTTAGTGTATCTTTAAGTCTTAATACACTAGCACGTATAACACATACTATATACACTTAGCACAAAAGTTGGTGATAAAATAATATATATTTTTCTCTCAAAAATATACATACTTATATTCATTTTTATTCTCGAAGAAATCCTCATTTCTTATTACCAAAAATTAGGGAAACCTTGGTAATACTTTAAATACATTTTTAGGGAATAAGTTTCCCAAAAAACTTATATTTTTCTAAGTGTCGAAATTTATAGAAATTTCGACAGAGTTTCCCCTAAAAATGGAGGTTTCCCATGTTTTCAAAACATGTGTTTATTTTCTTTTAAATCGTCAATAATCATCAACAACAATTATCAACAATAATCACTAATTTCTCCACTTCATGAACTTGAATATTTACAAAAATGTGTAGTAACTTACTAGCACATTTAGTAAGTCTTGTTATCTTTAAAATAAGTTTAGTTTCTTAAAAACTTTATTTTTAAAGAATTTGAAGTTTCACAAAAATATTTCTTTGTTGAACTTCCTTGTTACACAAGTGTTTACACACTTGTTTATTTACTAAAAATATATTTAGTTCATGTAAGATCCGGGTTTTAAACAAGACTAATATTTTTGCTTGGTTCTTCCGAAAAACCACTTGTAGATCTTTAGATCTACATGTTTAGAGTCTTATTTTACAAGAAAAATTACTTTTACTCAAGTTCATGTTTAGTGTGTAGTAGAGTTTCATCATTTAACCCTTTTCATTCTTAACATATTCTATGTCATGTTTCATGAACATGACTAATCCGGGTTAGATGATGATCCGAGCTACCACAACATAGATCGGCACTAAATAATCACCACAAAACAAGTTTTACACAACTATACTTCTTTTATCCAACAAGTTCATCATTTTTATAAGACTTTAAACTATGTTCTTTAGTGTTCTTAATTTTTAACCATTAAACCACCTATTAACCATCATAAACAAGAACAAGATGATGATTAGAAGCACTTACTACTAGCACAAGGCTAGGGAAGTTTCAAAGTGTAAAAGTGGTGGATAAAAGCAAATGGTGAAGGTCCTTCAAGTTCCGTTGCTTGCAACCTTCCTAATTAAGCTCGAGACACCTTAGAATCACCATAGATTGCTTGGAAAGGAGTTGAAAAGTGAAGGGTGAAAGAGGGGTGTTTGGGCCGTAGCCATGGAGGGAGGAAGGGAGAGAAGAGTGTTGTGATGAAATGGTGGTATTTATAGACCTTCCATATAGCATATTCCTAGCATATTCCTGGTATATTCCTGGTATATTCCTGGCATATTCCTGGCATATTCCTGGCATATTCCTGGTATATTCCTGGCATATTCCTGCCATATTCCTGGCATATTCCTGGTATATTCCTGGCATATTCCTGGCATATTCCTGGTATATTCCTGGCATATTCCTGGTATATTCCTGGGTTTGGTGCGTTGTTTGTGTTTTGCAGTGTAAGCATTGTGTCGCGTAGGAACACACGGTACGCGCTTAAACTTGAAAAATAACGTTTTTAAGCGTTTTAATTTATTTTTCAACACGAACTTGATTAAAATAAAATTTTAATCAGAACAGAATATTTGTGGGATTAAATATTATCCGGGTGGCCGCCAAAGTTTCGTTTCGCAGTTTTGTCGTAATTAGTTCTGCACTTAAAGTGTGTTTCAGGTGCCTTTTAGCGCGTGATTTAGCTTTCACAACGACCATAAATTAAACCCTTATATGTACTCTTGGGTTTTAATGTACTTTCGTCGTCGGACCTACACCTAGGCCTCAATTCTAATGTCTGACTGCTTTCTGCAGTTCTGTTGACACGATGTGTCTTACCGGTGAGTTTACTAATATTTCTGACGCAACGCTCTCGTTTATGCATAAAGCTATATTTTGTAGTATATATCATGCATGAATTCACTTGTATGGAATTCAGAAATTTATTTGTCTGGTAAACCAGATCATGCACAGTCATTTAAGCGCAAATTGTTGTTCATCTAGTGTACGGAATGTACGGAAAAGTGACGGTTGTCACAATGTTGACAGTGGTGGTTCGAGTGGCGATAGCAGTGGTGGACGCCGGAGCTCCAGTCCGACCGTCGACGACATCAAGCTCAGTTCAGGTTTCAGTTATGTTGGTTTCATGGAACAAGTGAACTTCTGGACTCGGGTTTGTATAACTTGAATTTGGTTCGGCTTTTAGGTTCAACTCAGATTATGGTTGGGCAAAGTCTTGTCTCGGGTTAGTCACGGGTCAGTTTCGGGTGCTACGGATTCTGGTCAACAGAAGTCAAACATCAGTTTCCGTCAACTCACGGTTCGGTGATTCGACATGAGGATTGGTAAAGATTAGTGACGCGATTTATTTAATTAAGTTTTATATAGTTTTAACGTCTCACGTGAACGAGCTCGAACCGGTTAATTATAGTTTACGGTTAATATATTTGACGAATTACATTATATTGATTGAATATTGTTGAAGTTTGATAAAAATAACGACACTTTAGTTGTCGGGGCCGTCCAAAAACAGAGGAAACTCTGCCCGTTTTTTGAGAAAAACCATAAAAATAACGTGTTTATTATAAACCAAACCCATCGGATACAAATAGTCTTTTATAAAAACAAATACAAATATATGGTTTTACTCTCGACGACACTTTACACCTTACGAAAACGACGAGTCAGAAATTATTTACAACCAATGAATATAGTTATTATATTTCTTTTCGGATACCAAACAACACAACGACTCTTTTCAAAAATAAATATAGTTTATATTTATTTCCAATATCATACAACATGGATTCTTTTATAAAAAAAAATATAGTTATATATTTATTAACACAACAACTCGACGATTGTTTTATAAAATAAATATAACTTTTATATTTATTTCAAACGCCTAAACGGCATACGATATATAATACGAGTTTATTATACATTCTTTTCATAAAACATTCGTTACATACACGTACGACTTCTCAAAAACGACTAGCGAAATTCTACCGATAAATTTATATACTTTTATATAAATATATATACTTTAATTCTCATGAGAAACTAAGTCTTTTCAAGACTTGTAAATCCTTAATGACGTTAAACGAGCTAACAAGTATAACTTTATCATTTACATCAAGTTAACAACTTACCGTCAAATCGTTCGGTTAACGATTCGGTAGAGCTCGATGACACGTAGTTTAGTTACCGCGTTATTTAGAAACTTATAAGATATTCCGTGCTAGGAATATTGTAGAATGCACGCTAGCGAGTCTCGCCTTGGAAACAACATCACGAAGTCGTAAATTAGCTAGCTTTGCACAGGAATATTCAGGTGAGTTCATAACCCCACCTTTTATGGTTTTACATTTTTATAAATGTTTTCGGGGTGGAAAGATATGCACGTTTTACAAGAACATACAAAGTTTTTGAACGAACGAAAACTCATATTTCTAAACCATGATACGAATGGATTACAAAGAACTCAAATGGTTTACGAATGATTTGTACTAAAGATACCGGTTTTACAAAACAAATGCGTATTTTCGAAACGTGAATGATCTTAATGATTAGGGACGGGATTGTCCTAGTTATAATAATGGGAATGGGTCGGTCTGCGTACGTAAAACGAGACAACCCAGTGAGTTCATGCTCCCCCTTTTCTTTTAACTGTTTTCAGTTTTATAACTTCGGGGGTGAAATACATATTACAAATAATACAATGTTTATAAATGGTATGATGGATACAAAAACAAGAAGCACTCTTGGTGATAACTAGTGTCACACCCTGGCTTTGCGGAAGCGTGGTTAATTCTGGTGTGACTTCTTAATACCATAGCTTAACCATAACAAGCTATATGAATTAAAAACCATGCAAGTCATCCATTAAGTTTTGAAAACCAAGTACAATACCATTGTTTTAACGAGAACATACCCTGACAACCATAACCTTGTTCCATAAACATTACAACTTAACATAATATAAACATGGTTTAAGGACTGTGTCTTGTCCAGGAAAGAGACACATCCCCTAAACCCCGACGACTTCATGACTAGTGCAGCGGAAAACGTGCCATACCGTGCCAGATCCGTTAATTTCCTGAAATACATGTAAGTTGAAAAATCAACAATAATGTTGAGCGAGTTCATGCGTTTAGTATGTGCGCGCGAGTAAACCTTTATAATCATTGCATGTATGAATGTTTTGTAAACGCTGGTATGAAAGCAAATAAGGAAACATATCAGTTATTGTGTATCCACATGGTCCAACCTGCGGGCGCATGGGAGGGGATAGGTCAAGGTCACCACATGGTCCAACCTACGGGCGCATGGGTGGTGTACGACGAAGTCACCACATGGTCCAACCTGCGGGCGCATGGGTGGTGTTAAGACGGGGTCACCACATGGTCCAACCTGCGGGCGCATGGGTGGTGTTAAGACAAGGTCACCACATGGTCCAACCTGCGGGCGCATGGGTGGTGTTAAGACAAGGTCACCACATGGTCCAACCTGCGGGCGCATGGGTGGTGTTTGTTATGCTCAAATAGGCCTATCACTCGTATCCCTCGATCGTACTACGAGGACTAGTGTTCTTAAGGTTTCACCTACCCAATCACATAACCTAACAGTTCCTTCCGTAGCTGACCATACCATGTAAGAAACATTCGTAATCATAGTAACATGTATTTCACCCCCGCAGTTAAGAAAAACTGAAAACAGTTAGAGAAAAGGGGGACATGAACTCACAGTGGATGCGTAAACTCTATCAAGCGTCTCTGAAGCAGTAAGCTGTGCAACGACCTACAAGTGCTAATTCTATTAGACGGACGGCCGTGCTTTAGCTTTACAGTTTATGTTTGCGGGAAATAGTTAGACAACTATT
This sequence comes from Helianthus tuberosus, assembly GCA_030545235.1. NCBI lineage: Eukaryota > Viridiplantae > Streptophyta > Magnoliopsida > Asterales > Asteraceae > Helianthus > Helianthus tuberosus. The sequence continues at coordinate 41,567,092 of CM060426.1, read as the reverse complement.
TCGTGTTACATTTTGTATATGCTTGATAGTTATTTTCCTTCCCAAGGATGGGGGATTGAATACATGTGCGTAATATTTTCCATCATTAAGTCTCACTTAACCTTTATATATATTCAACTCCAAATATATGTATTTATCAAAAATACGTTGTTAAAGTACGCGTTCATAAATATTTCCGAAATTGTGTAAGTTACGTTTTAACATACAAGTGGTAATATAATTACCGGTGTAACTTATGTATTTATGGCGAAAGCGTTAGTATCACTTTTGGAGTCGTTATCGTTTGTAAACATTATTTTTACTCTAAAAATAATATTTGTGTATTTCACAAAATAATCATAAACAGTGTTGTGACAAATATATTTATCACGTTAATCTTTGTGAAAATCCCACCTCCGAATGTTTAGTAAAATATAGTGCTGGCGAAATTTATGTTTCGAATGTATGTCCAAAAATAGTTGTAACACTTGTTGTGTAAAGAGTCTAAGTGTTAGGTTTTTAGAAAATTTCGCCAGAGTTTCCTCTGTAACTGGAGGTGGCCACGCTTTCAAGCGTATCATTTTCTTTTAACAAATCAATTCAACAACTTCTTTATTTCATCAAACGATTTCTGACACATCAAACTAGTCAATAAATATGTAAATTTGCATAATCGCATGAACTTGTAGTTTTTCCGAATCTATATCATAAATCCCATTTATATATGTAGATCTTTATATAAAGTACTTTCAATCTTGTAAAAACCTCGTTTTTAGAGAATCCGTTTTTTTACAACTTCTAGTTATTTTTCCCAAAAATAGTTATTTTGTCGAAACATGCGTCACACAAGTGTTTACACACTTGTGTGTTCTAAATATCATTCTTAGCATTGTAAGATCCTTTTAAAAATACATGGTTTCTTAATTGTGTGGTTCTTTGAAGATACCACTTGCGGATACGTAGATCCGCTAGTTTTAAACACCCTTTTACCGGTTAAAACACTTTTACACAAGTAAAATATTTCTTTACAAGTTCATGTCTCTAAAATGTGGTAGTGTTTCACTTTTAACCCTTGTATCTTTCAAAAACAAGCTTATGTGATGATACGTGATTTTACAAAGTCGGGTTAAACGAAGATTCGAGCTACCACATTATAGATCGGGTCACAAAAATCACAAATTTCAAGTCCTACGACTTTTACACAAGTTACATGTCTTTAACCACCATTTTTGTGATTTTACTAGACTTTAAAGATCCAAAACGCGTGTTTACAATATTTAACCGACGAAAGTTCTTTTAACCACTTTAGATATGTGTAAAAACAAGTTTTAAAGGTTATACCTCTAGCTCAAGGCTAGGGAAGAGTTGTGACGAAAACCGCGTGGATAAAAGCCAACGAGAGTGGTCCTTCGCGTTCCGCTTGCACCAAAGCTCCTTATACGCGATCCTTGAAGTGTGTATGTGTTTGGAATGATGGAAGCAAGAACCGAAATGATGATGGTGGTGTGGATGGGGTTCGGCTGAGAGCCACCAAGGAAGAAAGAGAGAGAGTTGGTTTGTTGATGTTAAGTGATAACCCTCTAGTAGTTAGTGTGTTTATATAGGCAAGACTTAGTGCTAATGTCCAATGGTCATTGTGTAGTGTGGATATTAGACATGGCAAGATCTTGGCAAGATTTCAAGTACTAGTGTGTCCCCTAGTTAGAGGGGCCGGTTACGAGAGTAAGGGGGGGGGGTATCTAGTTTGATTTTAAGTAGTTTAGTTAGTGTTTAGTTATGTTAATTAGGTTAGGTTAAGTATTAACCTTGTTAGTTGCGTACGACGCGTTATGACGGGTGTTAGGGTAATCAGAGACCCTAACTGGCTCGGAAAAAGAGTAATAATAAAAATACTAATATTTTCATGTTCCGGGTAAAGTCCGGGTGTCCGGTTGGATAGTAATCCGTTAAAGTGTTACAAAAGACTTTAAAGTGTCGTTATTACATTTTAGTGACACATTTTGTTTTCCCGACACTTTAGAAAGTGTCTAGTAATATTTTCTCATTTCTGGCACTTTACTAGTCAGCTAGAAGCTGGTTAAATTATTAAAGTGCTGTGTTTGGTACTTAAAGTACGTTCTGGCACATCCGAATCAGTGTATCTTATCCCCTAGAGACGCGGTAACACAACCCTTATATCCTACACTCACTACCAGTGTAGTCAAAATATATGAGGCTCTTAACAGGCCTTGAGGCAGTATTTGCCTGATGCTGGTTATATCAGCATGTTCACTGTGTATCCGTTTAGTGCTACTGTGCTTTTTGTGCATCATGTTTGTCACTAGGGTTCAGTATGTAATCAATGTAGTGACAGCAATTAAAGTATGATGCAAGTAAGTGCATGTATCAGTATGCAGGTAGCAGTTTATCAGCTAGTTCAATCAAGCACAGTAATCAAGTAGTAATTAATCATTAATTTAAGTCGTACGGATACCTGGTTTTGTGCGGGTTGTCACATTCTCCCCCCGTTAAATAAATTTCGTCCCGAAATTTAGGTTCTGCTTGTAGAAGCAGGGTTCTTAGGAAATAAGTGGGGGTATTTCTCTTTCATCCGGTCCTCACGTTCCCAGGTAAATTCAGGACCATGTCTGGCATTCCAACGTACCTTGACGAGTTTGACACTGCTCCGGCGGGTCTTGTTAACTTTCCAATCCGTGACCTCAACAGGTTCTTCAACGAAGTGGAGCGTGTCGTCAATATGAATCTCGTCGATAGGAATGGCAACGTCAACTTGAGTTGGACTCTTCTTTAAATTGGATACGTGAAATGTATCGTGAACACCATTTAGTTCAGCGGGCAGGTCCAACTTGTATGCTACCGTCCCGATTCTTTCTAGAATTCTAAAGGGACCAATGTAGCGTGGATTTAACTTTCCTCGCTTTCCAAAGCGCGCTACCCCTTTCCAGGGTGAAACCTTTAACAATACCCTCTCCCCGACTTGGAAGTCCACATGCTTCCGGTTTGGATCCGCGTAGGCCTTTTGCCTGTGGCGAGCGGCTTCGATGCGTTTAAGAATTTGCGCAATCTTATCAGTCGTCTCTTGGACGATCTCGGGACCAGCAAGCTGCCTATCACCCGCGTCAGACCAACATAGTGGTGATCGACACTTGCGTCCGTATAGGGCCTCAAAAGGCGCAACACCAATACTGGTGTGGTAGCTGTTGTTATATGAAAATTCGACCAAGGGTAAGTGTTTATCCCAGCTACCTCCTAAATCCATAACACATGCCCTCAGCATGTCTTCCAACGTTTGTATTGTTCGCTCGCTCTGGCCATCAGTTTGCGGATGGAATGCAGTGCTCAGATTCAATTGTGAGCCAAAAGATTCTTGGAAAGATTGCCATATTCTTGACACAAATCTCCCGTCTCTATCAGAGATGATCGAGAGTGGTACTCCATGTCGTGCTACGATCTCTCTCATGTAAATTTCCGCAAGTTTACTAGTACTGTCTTTCTCCCTGATTGGCAGAAAATGTGCGGACTTTGTTAGGCGGTCAACAATCACCCAAATCATATCATGGCCTCTTGGCGTTCTTGGCAGTTTTGTAACAAAATCCATTGAGATTTGTTCCCATTTTCATTTGGGAATCTCAGGTTGTTGCAGAAGTCCCGAAGGCTTCTGGTATTCTGCCTTGACCTTAGCGCACGTTAAACATTTGCTTACGTAGACAGCAACGTCGCCTTTCATCCTAGGCCACCAATAGTAATCTTTAAGATCCTGGTACATCTTATCCGATCCAGGGTGGATAGAGTACCGTGACTTGTGCGCTTCATCGAAAATAACTTCCCTTAATCCATCAAACAGGGGAACCCAAATCCTTTTCTCAAAACATAACGTTCCTTCCTCGTTCGGTACCAAAAGCTTCTCCATTCCACGGAGATATTCTTCCTCAAGGTTTCCCTCCTTGAGAGCTTCCTTTTGTGCAGCACGAATGCGCGAGGGAAGGTTGGTTCGTACAATCATTTCCAATGCTCTAACCCTTATGGGCTTGATTCTTTCTTTACGACTTAGGGCATCGGCAACTACATTTGCCTTCCCCGGGTGATACTTGATCTCGCAGTCGTAATCATTCAATAATTCGACCCAACGTCTTTGCCTCATATTCAACTCCTTCTGGTTGAATATGTGTTGTAGGCTTTTGTGATCTGTGAAGATTGTGCATTTTGTACCATACAGGTAGTGTCTCCAGATCTTTAGTGCAAAAACCACAGCGCCAAGCTCTAAATCATGGGTGGTATAGTTCTTCTCGTGCACTTTCAGTTGGCGTGATGCGTAAGCAATGACCTTCTGGCGTTGCATCAACACACAACCCAATCCCTGACGCGATGCGTCGCAGTATACCACAAAGTCATTAGTGCCTTCTGGTAGAGCTAAGATTGGCGCGTTGCAGAGCTTATCTTTCAATATCTGAAACGCTTCATCCTGTTTGATTCCCCAATCAAACGTCTTATCCTTCTGGGTCAGGAGCGTCAACGGTTGAGCGATTTTCGAAAAATCCTTGATGAACCTTCGATAGTAGCCAGCCAAACCCAAGAATTGTCGAATCTCGGTTGGCGTTGTAGGCGTTTCCCAATTCTTGATTGCCTCGACCTTTGTGGGATCAACATGAATTCCATCCCCATTAACCACATGTCCAAGAAACTGGACTTCGCGTAGCCAAAACTCGCACTTGGAGAATTTGGCGTACAGTTGTTCCTTCCTTAGCAGCTCTAGTATGGTTCTAAGATGTTGTTCGTGTTCAGCCTTCGTCTTTGAGTAAATCAGGATGTCGTCGATGAATACAATCACGAACTTGTCTAAGTATGGCTTGCAAACTCTATTCATCAAGTCCATAAATACTGCAGGCGCGTTTGTTAAACCGAATGGCATCACGAGGAACTCGTAGTGTCCATAACGAGTTCGGAAGGCTGTTTTCGGGATACTTTCCTCCTGTATCCTCAGTTGATGGTATCCAGATCGAAGATCGATCTTAGAGTAACAGCTTGAACCTTGAAGTTGGTCGAACAGATCGTCGATTCTAGGCAGTGGATACCTGTTCTTGATCGTCAGCTTGTTCAGTTCTCTATAGTCAATACACATGCGGAAACTTCCGTCCTTCTTCTTGACAAACAAGACCGGAGCTCCCCAAGGCGAGAAGCTTGGTCGGATAAAACCCTTATCTAACAGCTCCTGGAGCTGTGTTGACAATTCCTGCATCTCTGATGGAGCAAGTCTGTATGGTGCCTTAGCCACAGGCGCGGCGCCTGGAACTAAGTCAATGTGAAACTCCACTTGCCTCTGAGGTGGCAGTCCAGGTAAGTCTTCTGGGAAGACTTCTGGATACTCCCTTACGACAGGGATGTCTTCGATCCTTGGCTCGGCAGCCTTCTTGTCTACGATGTGTGCCAGAAAAGCAACACATCCTTTCTGTAAACACTTCCTTGCCTTCAAGCAGCTGATAAATCTTAGCGGCGTGTCACGCTTCTCTCCGTGAACCAAAATTGTCTCACCATCGTCAGTTGGGATGCGAACAACTTTCTCGTGACATACTATCTCCGCCTTGTTTCCGGATAACCAATCCATTCCTACTACCACGTCGAAGCTCCCCAATTGGACTGGTAGTAGATCCAGAGTAAACTCGCGTTCTCCCAATTCTATCACACAACCTCTGATTACTTCGTCGGCTCCAACTAACTTTCCATTAGCCAATTCGATCGAGTAGGGTATGTCTAACTTATTAGCAGCTAACCCAAGCATATTCTTAAATTCTAGCGATACGAAGCTATAATCGGCACCAGTATCAAATAAAACGGATGCATAGCGTTGATTGATAGGGAACGTACCGGTAACAACATTTGGATCTTGACGTGCTTCTCTAGCTTCAAGTTGGAACACTCTACCACGGGCTTGATTCAGTGTTGGGCAATTCTTCTTAAAATGCCCGATTTCCCCGCAATTGTAGCATCCGAGCCTCTGCCCATTACCATCCCCATTTCCAGCTGGTTGTTGATCTGGTTGGCATTGCCAGCCTGGTTTACATTGTTGCCTCGGTTTCTGTTTCCTCCAAAATTTCCTTGCTGGCGATTCCCATTTCCGCCACGGTTATCATTCCTATTTCCATATCCTCCCTGGCCTCCCCGGCCAGTACCAACCCAACAGGTGTCCTTCAAATGACCACGTCTCCCACATACTTCGCATACTTTTAGCTGACATTGACCCGAATGGTGGCGTAGACAGGTATTGCATCTGGGCTGGGTGCCCATGTATCCTCTTCCTTTCCTTCCACTGCCAGCTGCACCCTGAGCTGGCGTGCTTGGTGCTCCTCTCTTACCATCACCGCTAACACTTTGTTTGAAGTTTGAAAACTTTCTTTTGTTACTTCCGGACGACTCAACATGCGTCTCTTTCTCCTTTGCCTTTACATCACCAAACTTGTTTAAACGAATCCCCTCCTCGGTGAGAGCCACGCTCAAATCGATGGCTTCAGTGATAGTCGCTGGTTTGGAGGAGGTTACCATGCTTATTATTTGGGGAGCCAAACCCCAAATGAAGCGCTCGATTCGTTTGTATTCGGGCGTAACCATGTAAGGAACCACTTGAGATAGGTCATGAAACCTCTGAACGTACTCTGCTACTTTCGGACCATCCATCTTTAAGTGCCAAAATTCAGTCTCCAACCTCTGAATTTCTGCGCGTGAACAGTACTTTTTGCGCATCAACTCTTTCAATTCGGCCCAAGTCAGGGCGTAGGCGGCAGCTTCGCCTAAGGTTTGGACTTGTAAGTTCCACCAAGATAGGGCTCCGTCGAGAAATAGCCCTGAAATGTATGTGACTTGTTGATCCTCAGCACATTTGCTCATGCGTAAGACGGAATCGGTTTTCTCAGCCCAGCGGGTAAAGGCAACTGCACCTCCTGTGCCATTGAAGTTAACTGGTTTGCAGTCTAAGAACTGCTTGTAGGTGCATCCGTGAGGTGGATTGTTATTGCCTTGATTAACACTTCCGCTCCCTCCTGGCTGAGAAGCTGCGTACTGCGCTATGGCAGCAGCAATGACTTGCTGTAGCTCTTCCTGAGTGGTAGGCATAGGCTGCTGTTGTCGTCTTGGTGGCATCTTTCTAAAAGATGTGTTCACATAGGTTAGTGAAGTGTACGTATGCATTCCACAATACCAACACATAACATTTCATGTTATCAACAAGTCAATCACATAACCTCTTATGTTATAGGACATAAACAATTGATTGAACATCGCATGTGATGAGAATACTGCGATTGTATTGCTACAATTCGAGACCACAATGTAAAGCTCACAAATGCACTGCTATATCATACTACATCAATGACCTAGTAGGGGACGACCCTAGACAAGTCGTGTGGTCGCTGGTCATGTTCAGGAGTCTCTGGTTCGTCCTTTCTCAGATTTCAGGACTCCACGTCAAGTTTCTGAATTTCTGTCCTAGAACAACATTTTTTTTTTTTTTCTTCTCAATCGTTTCCTTGAGCTTGTCCCAGCTCAGTGTATAAGCAGCATCTGTGCCATGGGTCTGAACCTAGAGGTTCCATAAGAGAGTGTGCGATCTAGCAATATCCCCGAGATATAGGTAACACTCTGTTGGGGCGAACAGTTACTCGTTCTTAGAATGGAGTTGGTCTCTTCGGACCAACGAACAAATGCATCGGTGCCTCCCGTTCCGTCAAAGTTTAAAGGCTTGCAGTTCAGGCACTGTTTATAGGTGCAGCCAGTTGAGGGGGTTATCCCGAGTAATGCCATCGTTGTACTTAGAGTGGAGGGCTTCATGTCGTGCATTTATCTGTGAGATGCGTTCTTGCAGCTCGTCTTCTGTCCTCAGTAACGTACCGGTGCTTGTGTCACGTCTGGGGGACATTCCCTTTTTGTCGAAATAGTGTGACGCGGGTTGGACAATGTTTCGATTGTCTATGGGGTATATATATAGCAACGCAAGCCATCATGTAATCACCCCATTTCACACGCAGATATACCCACTGTATAAGTGGGGAAATAAATTCCTGAGCCTTCACATAGGCTCGTCAATTTGGCTTGTTGCTTGTAATAGAATGAACTCGAGGCTACATCGCCTAGGTCATTTGTGTTTAGGTTATCATTAGCTTGACCTGCAGAGTCCACCAGGGTTCCTGTGCACTACAAATCGTTATTACGTGGGCCCCCGTAATAATAAATTGTCTTGCACAGTTACCCCAAATTTTCTCTCACCCAAGCAGATGATCAATCAAGGAGCAACAGCCGGTGCATTGGCATGAACAGGGTCATGCTCCAATGCGGGGTCAGGAGCAACGCCTGGCTCAGGGGCCACGGCTAGCTCCGAATCAAAAACTCCATCTCAAAATCAGCTGGATCAACAATCACAGGGGTTACAGGATCCCCCAAGGGCTTGTCTAAGTGCATGAACTCAATGTCATGGTCTGGATCAACGCCAGGCGGAAAAACAGAATTGTCCTCATACTCATGATCAAACTCAAAACTGTGTGCGGGATCCGGTGCAGCTAGTGATGCCGTATCAGGGTCGGCGTCGTGTAAGTAGTGCTGCATTCCCTGTATGTGCGAAGATGCGGGTATCAGAAACTCAAATGAGTCTGGGATAGGGGAATGGTCATAAGTCTCCCCTATAGGAGCGTCCGCATGTAGTAGTCTAATACCAGCAGTAATAAGGCCCTGCCCTCGAATGGGTCCTCCTCCAGTAGATCGTTATTGTCTTCAGAGGCCTCGTTGGGAGGGCGTATCATCAACAGGATAAGCGGCAAGGGGCACAGGAGTAGGGATCACCGCCAGTGGTAAAATCCCAACAAGATGGCCATCAGTAGGCTCTGCTACGACTTCAGGCAGTGCACAAAGGGCTGAAAGTCGTCATTGTCTGTGCCGGTAGTATCCGAAATGCACACCTCGTGCCCTGTTGAACTATGTCGTCTGATACTATGGTCATGGGGTTCGCAGTGCCCATCTTTCTAGTACTTGATGAAAGCATAACGTTTGTAACACAAACACATATACGTATAATAATCAATCATATAATCAGTTAATCACATAAGTCACCAAGTAAGGCATCACATAATCCTCCTAGTCTCAATACCATCCAGTCTACCAGACTGCTCTATCCTTTACTTAAACCAAACCTCGATCCTCCAGATCGATCCTATAACAAACCAACGTGCTCAACTACCTTGACCATCTCGATCCTCCAGATCGATCCTCAGCCCTCCAAGCTGAACTTATAATTAATAAAATGTGCTCAACATTTGTTTGTAAAAAGTGTGGATCTGGACTTAAGTGGTATGCAGAAAAATGTTTTCGTGAGAGCCCTAGTGATCATAGTCTAGACTCGAGACAGAATCCTAGTTCGCTATGATCAGAGCTCTGATACCAAGCTGTCACACCCTGGCTTTGCGGAAGCGTGGTTAATTCTGGTGTGACTTCTTAATACCATAGCTTAACCATAACAAGCTATATGAATTAAAAACCATGCAAGTCATCCATTAAGTTTTGAAAACCAAGTACAATACCATTGTTTTAACGAGAACATACCCTGACAACCATAACCTTGTTCCATAAACATTACAACTTAACATAATATAAACATGGTTTAAGGACTGTGTCTTGTCCAGGAAAGAGACACATCCCCTAAACCCCGACGACTTCATGACTAGTGCAGCGGAAAACGTGCCATACCGTGCCAGATCCGTTAATTTCCTGAAATACATGTAAGTTGAAAAATCAACAATAATGTTGAGCGAGTTCATGCGTTTAGTATGTGCGCGCGAGTAAACCTTTGTAATCATTGCATGTATGAATGTTTTGTAAACGCTGGTATGAAAGCAAATAAGGAAACATATCAGTTATTGTGTATCCACATGGTCCAACCTGCGGGCGCATGGGAGGGGATAGGTCAAGGTCACCACATGGTCCAACCTACGGGCGCATGGGTGGTGTACGACGAAGTCACCACATGGTCCAACCTGCGGGCGCATGGGTGGTGTTAAGACGGGGTCACCACATGGTCCAACCTGCGGGCGCATGGGTGGTGTTAAGACAAGGTCACCACATGGTCCAACCTGCGGGCGCATGGGTGGTGTTTGTTATGCTCAAATAGGCCTATCACTCGTATCCCTCGATCGTACTACGAGGACTAGTGTTCTTAAGGTTTCACCTACCCAATCACATAACCTAACAGTTCCTTCCGTAGCTGACCATACCATGTAAGAAACATTCGTAATCATAGTAACATGTATTTCACCCCCGCAGTTAAGAAAAACTGAAAACAGTTAGAGAAAAGGGGGACATGAACTCACAGTGGATGCGTAAACTCTATCAAGCGTCTCTGAAGCAGTAAGCTGTGCAACGACCTACAAGTGCTAATTCTATTAGACGGACGGCCGTGCTTTAGCTTTACAGTTTATGTTTGCGGGAAATAGTTAGACAACTATTTCGTGTTACATTTTGTATATGCTTGATAGTTATTTTCCTTCCCAAGGATGGGGGATTGAATACATGTGCGTAATATTTTCCATCATTAAGTCTCACTTAACCTTTATATATATTCAACTCCAAATATATGTATTTATCAAAAATACGTTGTTAAAGTACGCGTTCATAAATATTTCCGAAATTGTGTAAGTTACGTTTTAACATACAAGTGGTAATATAATTACCGGTGTAACTTATGTATTTATGGCGAAAGCGTTAGTATCACTTTTGGAGTCGTTATCGTTTGTAAACATTATTTTTACTCTAAAAATAATATTTGTGTATTTCACAAAATAATCATAAACAGTGTTGTGACAAATATATTTATCACGTTAATCTTTGTGAAAATCCCACCTCCGAATGTTTAGTAAAATATAGTGCTGGCGAAATTTATGTTTCGAATGTATGTCCAAAAATAGTTGTAACACTTGTTGTGTAAAGAGTCTAAGTGTTAGGTTTTTAGAAAATTTCGCCAGAGTTTCCTCTGTAACTGGAGGTGGCCACGCTTTCAAGCGTATCATTTTCTTTTAACAAATCAATTCAACAACTTCTTTATTTCATCAAACGATTTCTGACACATCAAACTAGTCAATAAATATGTAAATTTGCATAATCGCATGAACTTGTAGTTTTTCCGAATCTATATCATAAATCCCATTTATATATGTAGATCTTTATATAAAGTACTTTCAATCTTGTAAAAACCTCGTTTTTAGAGAATCCGTTTTTTTACAACTTCTAGTTATTTTTCCCAAAAATAGTTATTTTGTCGAAACATGCGTCACACAAGTGTTTACACACTTGTGTGTTCTAAATATCATTCTTAGCATTGTAAGATCCTTTTAAAAATACATGGTTTCTTAATTGTGTGGTTCTTTGAAGATACCACTTGCGGATACGTAGATCCGCTAGTTTTAAACACCCTTTTACCGGTTAAAACACTTTTACACAAGTAAAATATTTCTTTACAAGTTCATGTCTCTAAAATGTGGTAGTGTTTCACTTTTAACCCTTGTATCTTTCAAAAACAAGCTTATGTGATGATACGTGATTTTACAAAGTCGGGTTAAACGAAGATTCGAGCTACCACATTATAGATCGGGTCACAAAAATCACAAATTTCAAGTCCTACGACTTTTACACAAGTTACATGTCTTTAACCACCATTTTTGTGATTTTACTAGACTTTAAAGATCCAAAACGCGTGTTTACAATATTTAACCGACGAAAGTTCTTTTAACCACTTTAGATATGTGTAAAAACAAGTTTTAAAGGTTATACCTCTAGCTCAAGGCTAGGGAAGAGTTGTGACGAAAACCGCGTGGATAAAAGCCAACGAGAGTGGTCCTTCGCGTTCCGCTTGCACCAAAGCTCCTTATACGCGATCCTTGAAGTGTGTATGTGTTTGGAATGATGGAAGCAAGAACCGAAATGATGATGGTGGTGTGGATGGGGTTCGGCCGAGAGCCACCAAGGAAGAAAGAGAGAGAGTTGGTTTGTTGATGTTAAGTGATAACCCTCTAGTAGTTAGTGTGTTTATATAGGCAAGACTTAGTGCTAATGTCCAATGGTCATTGTGTAGTGTGGATATTAGACATGGCAAGATCTTGGCAAGATTTCAAGTACTAGTGTGTCCCCTAGTTAGAGGGGCCGGTTACGAGAGTAAGGGGGGGGGGGGGGTATCTAGTTTGATTTTAAGTAGTTTAGTTAGTGTTTAGTTATGTTAATTAGGTTAGGTTAAGTATTAACCTTGTTAGTTGCGTACGACGCGTTATGACGGGTGTTAGGGTAATCAGAGACCCTAACTGGCTCGGAAAAAGAGTAATAATAAAAATACTAATATTTTCATGTTCTGGGTAAAGTCCGGGTGTCCGGTTGGATAGTAATCCGTTAAAGTGTTACAAAAGACTTTAAAGTGTCGTTATTACATTTTAGTGACACATTTTGTTTTCCCGACACTTTAGAAAGTGTCTAGTAATATTTTCTCATTTCTGGCACTTTACTAGTCAGCTAGAAGCTGGTTAAATTATTAAAGTGCTGGGTTTGGTACTTAAAGTACGTTCTGGCACATCCGAATCAGTGTATCTTATCCCCTAGAGACGCGGTAACACAACCCTTATATCCTACACTCACTACCAGTGTAGTCAAAATATATGAGGCTCTTAACAGGCCTTGAGGCAGTATTTGCCTGATGCTGGTTATATCAGCATGTTCACTGTGTATCCGTTTAGTGCTACTGTGCTTTTTGTGCATCATGTTTGTCACTAGGGTTCAGTATGTAATCAATGTAGTGACAGCAATTAAAGTATGATGCAAGTAAGTGCATGTATCAGTATGCAGGTAGCAGTTTATCAGCTAGTTCAATCAAGCACAGTAATCAAGTAGTAATTAATCATTAATTTAAGTCGTACGGATACCTGGTTTTGTGCGGGTTGTCACAACTAGTACCAAGTATGATGCGTTTTGAGGAATGATACGAGAAATCGTGTCACGAATAGGGTAGTACCATAAGCACCATTAATCGTGTACATACTTAGACCGCAGAACAAAAGGTTAGATCTAACGGGTGTCCGGGCAGCCACACTCTTGGTGAAAACTAGTACTGAGTAGTGCTTTTGTGTCTCAGTCGTGAATCGACAACTAGAAAAATGCCTATGGTTTGGTTGCTTCCTATGTCGTGTCACATGTTAATGGCCTTGCAACCCATTAACAACAAGATACATACAGAAATACTTGATTTATACAAGATACATACAGAAAGACTTGATTTATACAAGATACATACAGAAAGACTTGATTTATACAAGATACATACAGAAATAATTGATTTATACAAGATACATACCATGTTTTCATACAAAGTTCCGTATAACATGACAAGAAAATGATTTTAAATTCATTTTCTCAACAATACTTCAAAAACCGGTTATTCAACAAGATTTATTTCAAATCTTTTACAAACAAACTATGAACTCGCTCAACTTTACGTTGATTTTTCGCATGTTTCTTTCTCAGGTTGCATTTCTAAGACAAGGCACGGTTGGAATAGGAGAACCATGTGGAGTCGAGTACTTAGTGGCGTTCATTTTCTAAAATACTTAGCTTATTTGCTTCCGCTGTGCGAATGAAGATACCAGTCCAGTCACGCCAATGCTCTGATAGTCGGGGTGTGACACTTCATGTTGATGATTCGTTTTTTGGTACCTCAAGTCAATCGATTGGCATGCGGGAGTTTTATGATTGTGTCCAAGATACGGAGCTTGTTGACGTTAAGGGTCATGGTATTCACTACACATGGAACCAGAAGCCGAAGGAGGGGATTGGATTACTTAGGAAAATTGATCGACTTATGACTAACGTAAAGTGTCTAGAGTTATTTCCTGACACCTATGTTATGTATCACCCGTATCACGTTTCTGACCACACTCCTTGTATCCTGAAGCTGGCTAATATTACAAACACCTCTCGGCCGAAGCCTTTCAAGTTTGCTAATTTTATTACTACAAAACCTGATTTCAGAATTTGTGTTGAGCGAGAGTGGGCGAAGAGAGAATCCATATTTGTGGACGTATTGCCAATGCTTGAACAAGACAGCTTAGACCTGTTAGAGCGATACCAGAAAAAGGACAGAAATCGATCTCTTTAAAGACAGAAAGACCGGTAACCAAGCAAGATAGAAAGAAATGACCGATTGCCATACATAGACCGATGAAAGAGAACCGACTGTTGTTGGCAGGATAAATCCCCTTATTACAGAAAGAGATCGAACGGAATATTTTTCTTCTATTATGAGATTTCGAATGACATCTGTAAAAACTAGATGATTCAACGAGTGCCGATGCTTTGCTTTGGCGTAGGTGTCTGTTAAATATTGTTTGGGATGGTCTAGTAGTTGTTCCGTTTTCATCTACGGTTGACGGAACACAGAGCAAGGACTTCCTGCCCGATCCGATTCCGGGGTTAAAAGAAAAGGCCGTGGACAAGAAAGCGGTTAAACTGCCCCTTATGATGAAGTGAGGGAGCTGCATCGACCCTTTCAGTGGTTTTAGGCGCTAAATGCTAGAAATATAGGTTAGTGCGGGATAATAAATATCCACACTTTCTTATAGCTATAGCCGAGACTTCTGTTGATGGAAGGGGATAGACGAAGTGACTCGATTTAAAGTAAGCAATGAGAGGCAATAAGGTCCCGATGTCACTCTTTTTTTTTTGACTGACCGGATCGGTCACTCCTCAACCAACTAAGACATTTCTGAGCAGTTCCCCTCACCCCTTATCACTTAAAGGCAGACCTAACCCAACATTCTACTGCTCTCTAAAGGGCCTGCCTATTCTATTAGTCAAGCTTGGAGAACATAGTACTAGGACTTGCTAGATGAAAGACCTTGATTGGTGAAGGGCTTAAAAGTTAGGTAGCTGCTATCTATCGGATCTTTTCTAAGAGGTTAGGTAGGTGGTTGAGTCGAAGCGGAGAAGGAGACTAAGTCATCGGTCGTGCCGGGATTGATTTCCTACTTCCAGCTGAATGAGGGCCACACAGCCGTCAACCCTGCTGGAAATGCTTTCTAGATCCAATCTCCTGGTCTTTCGTTCGCTATTCGAATGTCTAGACCGGTAGAAATGTACGAAAGGTGGTCTTGCCCTTTCCTTTACAACTAGTATGTCACACCCCCAAAATCCACATGCGGAGTACCACCGCTTGGAGGCGTGACTGACCAGGATCAAGCCACCAATCATATCAAACATAATATGTAATAAATGTAATTTAAACCAAACGATATGAAAGGTGTTCAAACAAAACATATTAAGTGTCTAGCGGAAGCATAATTGTAAACCCAATGCGAGTAATAAGTTCGAATGTCTAAATGTTTTAACGTAGCATCCTCGATCCATGTTCCACAACGACTGCGCCTCCCGTGCAAGCTCCAAGAGTACCTATGGTTCTGCAAGGCATGTAACAGAGAGTCAACAACTAGTTGAGCGAGTTCACAGTTGGTTATTCAGTTATAGTGTTCGTATCGTAAATCGTAAGCTTGTTTAGTAATCATGTATCGTATGTAATGGTATCGCGGCCCTCTAGGCATGTTTGCGAAGTTTAGTGGGGGTTTCCCATGTTTTCTAGACTAGGTATATTTGTATCGCAGCCCACCCGGCATGTGTGCGAAGATTTAAGTATGGTTCGCGGCCATCCCAGGCATGTATGCGAAGATTGTTCTATTATCGCGGCCAATCCCGGCGTGTGTGCGAAGAGAAGTATATGTATCACTAGTCTAGCAGTATCTACCAATAACCTTCCTCTCCCGAGGCCTATGGTATGTAATCCCAATAACAACTCAAGCATAAGTAATCATCCAAACCCATTCCCAACCCCGGGAATCCCATGCCTTGGTAAGAGTGTGAACTCATCTTGGTTTGCTCGGTATGCTAAGTATGTGCTCACAGTTAATCAATCACGTCCTAAGGTATGCACGTATACATAATCAGTTTGTATTCACGAAGTTGGCACGTAAGTATAATCATAGTGGACAACGCATCAATAATCACCGAGTAACACATTGCACGTAGGTTAAATCATACAAGTTATGTTTTACACTTAACGGTAGTTAAGTAACCAGGTTAACTTTTAACAGAATCAAAGTAAGTTATTGTGCTGTTTTCCCATTCGACGAAACACCCTTGTTTCGTCGTGATACCCTCGGCGAAACACACTTGTTTCGTCGTGTTTGTTTTGTCACAATTGGTTTCGGCGAAACACATTTGTTTCGCCGTCACCTGCGTTTCGTCTGAGACGTCTGTTACGTCATAAATCAGTACACAGAAAACCCAAATCGTCGATCATACAGCAATCACATAAAATCATTCGGCACCGAATCATCATCTAAACATCATAACATAAATTCAGATCACACTAGCAACATTTCATGGTCGAGCATTCGACCGTATAATCCCGATGCTATATAGAGTTACTACACAACTGTTTATTAGAACCCTAAGCCGATTAAATCATGTATACGAAATTAAGATCATACTCACATATTCGCATCCATTCCAGAAATCAGACAAGCATACACACAACATGTATAAAGAAATCAAAGGGCAAAGAAACCGATTAGACGAGTACGCACTAACCGAGATATCCGGGATGATAGTTTGATCGCTAGAGAGGGCTTGGGAGAACACAGAGTTGCCGTCACACACACAAGGGAGTTCTAGGGTTTTTCTGTTTTGCTAAAGTGTGACGAATTGAGCGGTTCCGTAACTTATATGCGTCTAAGTGTTTTGGGCCCTTACTGGGCTTGGCGAAACTGGGCTTGGCGAAACAGACTTCTGTTTCGTCGAGATGTATATGGCGAAACAGTATATGGCGAAACAGTCTGTTTCGTCGGGTCCTTTCATAACAGTTCAAGTGTTTTTCTAAAATGCTAAGTCTCATGTTATAATATCAATCACATACATGCAACAATCACAATACAATACGTTTCATTATAACACATACATGTACAGTTACAAGCCAACCAAGTCAAACAACTAAACAGTCAAAGTCAACGTGCAATAAAAATGAAAGTGAAAGTCGGAAACTCGAGTTGTCACATTATCCCCAACTTGAAAGAAATTTTGTCCCGAAATTTAGTATGTGGTTACTGAGGAAGCTAATTGTGTGACGTTGTTTACCTGTTTCGTATCGCGGCTCCCCGGGCAGGTTTGCGAAGATTACTGGTTTTCCTGGGGTGTCACATTATCCCCCCGTTGATTTGGAATTTCGTCCCGAAATTCTGTAGTAGCTTCAGCCTCAGTAGTGGTTGCACCGTTCTCGAATAACTGGGGATGTTTGAGTTTTCAACTGATCTTCTCGCTCCCAGGTGAACTCTGGGCCACGACGGGAGTTCCAACGAACTCGAACAAGAGGTATTCTGGTGTTCTTGAGGACCTTAACATCCCGGTTCGTGATTTCAACAGGTTCCTCGACGAATCGCAACTGTTCGTTGATAGTGAGTTCCTTCAAGGGAACTATGAGGGTCTCATCTGACAGACACTTCTTCAGATTCGACACGTGAAAGACGTTGTGAACTGTACTGAGTTCAGCTGGTAAGTTCAGTCTGTAGACCACTTTGCCTATTTTCTCAATGACTTCGAATGGTCCGACGTATCGTGGGTTAAGTTTGCCTCGTTTGCCAAAACGAACAACACCCTTCCAGGGTGAAACTTTGAGTAGCACTCGGTCCCCAACCTGGAACTCGAGTAGTTTCCTGTCTTTATCTGCGTATGCTTTCTGACGGTCACGAGTTGCCGCCATGCGTTGTCGTATTTGAGCAATCTTTTCAGTAGTATCAACTACCATTTCTGGACCTGTGATCTGACTGTCACCCACCTCTGCCCAACAAAGAGGTGATCGGCATTTACGCCCGTACAATGCCTCAAATGGAGCAGCTTTAATGCTGGTGTGGTAGCTGTTATTGTATGAAAATTCCACAAGTGGCAGATGCTTTTCCCAGCCATTGCCAAAGTCAATTACGCACGCCCGAAGCATGTCTTCTAGAGTTTGGATAGTGCACTCAGACTGCCCATCCGTCTGAGGATGATAAGCTGTGCTCATGTCTAAACGAGAGCCAAAAGATTTGTGCATTGCTTGCCACAGTTCTGAAGTAAAAGGTGCATCACGATCAGAGATAATAGAGGTGGGCACCCCGTGCCTCGAGACAACTTCCGTCTGCTAGAGTGGAGAACTTATCCGTTTCCTTGATAGCCAAGAAGTGAGCAGACTTTGTGAGTCGATCCACGATCACCCAAATAGTATCATTCCCACGTTGAGATCTAGGTAGGCCAGTAACAAAATCCATGGAAATTTGTTCCCATTTCCATTGTGGTATCTCAGGTTGTTGGAGTAGGCCCGATGGTTTCTGATATTCCGCTTTGATTTTCGCACAAGTCAAACACTTGCTAACGTAAGTGGCTATGTGAGCTTTCATGCTAGGCCACCAATATGTAGTTCTGAGGTTGTGGTACATCTTATCCGAACCAGGATGTACTGAGTGGCGAGACTTATGAGCTTCATCCATTACAAGTTCGCGTAAGTTACGATAGAGGGGGACCCAGATGCGTCCTGTTACATAGTAGGCGCCGTCTGCCTTTTGTTCTAACCGTTGTCTTGAACCGCGTAGGGCTTCAGCCCTGACATTTTCCGGTTTCAATGCTTCTACCTGAGCATCTCGTATCTGAGAAGGAAGACTAGACTGAATAGTGAGTTGCAACGCTCGTACACGCCTAGGTGTAGTATCTTTTCGACTGAGGGCGTCGGCCACCACATTGGCTTTGCCCGGATGATACTTTATAGCACATTCGTAATCGTTCAGTAATTCGACCCATCGTCGTTGTCGCATGTTCAATTCTTTCTGCTTGAAGATATGCTCGAAACTCCTGTGATCGGTGTAGATGGTGCACTTGGTACCGTAAAGGTAGTGTCTCCATATCTTAAGTGCAAAAACAACGGCTCCCAGCTCTAAATCATGTGTAGTGTAATTTCGTTCGTGAATCTTAAGTTGGCGCGAAGCATAAGCAATAACTTTATCCCGTTGCATCAACACACATCCAAGACCTTGGATGGATGCGTCACAGTAGACTACAAAATCGTCCGTGCCTTCAGGCAATGAGAGGATAGGTGCGCTACAAAGTCTATCCTTTAAGTGCTGAAACGTTGTTTCCTGTGTATTACCCCAACGATAAACAACACCTTTCTGTGTCAATAATGTGAGCGGCTGTGCAATCTTTGAGAAGTCTTTGATGAACCGTCTGTAATAACTCGCCAAACCCAAGAATTAGCGTATTTCGGTTGGTGTGCGAGGTGCAGGCCAGTTCTTGATCGAATCTACCTTGGATGGATCGACATGAATCCCATCCTTGTTTACCACGTGGCCTAGGAAGTGGACTTCACGAAGCCAGAAGTCGCATTTTGAAAACTTGGCGTACAGCTGTTCTGCTCGAAGGAGTTCCAAAATGAGTCGTAAATGCTGCTCATGTTCCTCCTGACTCTTCGAATAGATCAGGATGTCGTCAATGAAAACAATAACAAACTTGTCAAGATAAGGTTTGCACACCCTGTTCATAAGATCCATGAAAACCGAAGGCGTGTTCGTTAGCCCGAATGGCATGACCAAAAACTCGTAATGGCCGTAGCGAGTTCTGAATGCTGTTTTGGAGACGTCCTCATCCCGGACTCTCAATTGATGATAGCCTGACCTCAGGTCAATCTTCGAGTAATAGCTCGACCCTTGCAACTGGTCGAATAAGTCGTCGATGCGTGGAAGTGGATAGCATTCTTCACGGTCACCTTGTTGAGTTCTCGATAGTCGATATACATCCTGAAGGTACCGTCCTTCTTCTTTACAAATAACACTGGGGCTCCCCAGGGCGAAGAGCTAGGGCGTATGAAACCCTTTTCCAATAGTTCTTGCAATTGCTTAGACAGCTCTTCCAGTTCCGTTGGAGCTAAGCGATAAGGTGCTCAAGTTATGGGTGTTGCTCCTGGAACTAGCTCGATCTGAAATTCGACCTGGCGATGAGGCGGTAGCCCAGGTAACTCTTCAGGAAACGCTTGAGGAAAATCGCGTACTACTGGAATATCCTCAATCTTTTTCTTTTTCTTCGATGTATCAGTAACGAGTGCTAGTATTGCAGTGTGGCCCTTTCGCAAACACTTCTGAGCCTTCAAAAAGGAGATGATGCCACTCACGACACCACTCTTGTCACCTTGAACTTCGAGAGGTTCTTTGCCAGAACGGGGAATACGAACAATCTTCTCTTTGCATAGGATCTCTGCTTGTTGTTGAGATAACTAATCCATACCAATGACGATGTCGAAACTACCCAGAGTTGTAGGAATGAGATCAATAGAGAAAGTCTGACCAGCTACCACATGAAAACATCCCCTGTTACCTCGCTGTCGCTGCTGGTTCTGTGGAGCTGGTGGTTGTTGCTGTTGGTTCTGATTCGCAGGTCGTGAGATCCTGAAATCCTTAGCTTCATGACCCATCTTGAGACACCTCGGGCAACGATCCCTGTTGCACTGACCACTGTGGTGTCTGTTGCATCTATTGCACTTTGGGTGATTTCCTTGATATCCACCCTGCCCTTGAATACCAGATGACTACAGACTGGGGCTTTGTTAATTATCTGTCTTTCACTGCTGTGTCTGGGACTGAACCGAAGTTGAACCCTTGCTGAAGGTTCCATCCCATTTTCGCTTGCTATCACTGAGAATAGCAGAGGTAGTAATAGTAATAGTAGTAGTAGTATCGATACGCTTGAGCAGCCTGTTCTGTTCCACTGCCTGGTCTGTGAGACGATGAGCAAGACGAGTAACATCATTGAATTGTAGCAAGATTAGCAGCCATCACATGGCTTTGAATTTCTGGTACAAAGCCTTTGAGGTACAGCTCAGTGCACTTGATGGGAGGTTCCACCATAGTAGGACACAAAATTGCCAGTTCGTTAGATCGCTTCGTATACGCCTCTACTTCTGACCCCGTCATCTTCAGGTTAAAGAACTCTACTTCCAGTTTGTGGATGTCATCACAGTTACAGTATTCTAGCTTGATTAGTTCCTTGAAATCGTTCCAAGGGGTGGCATTAGCAGCCGTCAGCCCCAGCATCTGAACTTGCGCGTTCACCAAGTTAGCGCGGTGCCTTCGAGAGTACCAGTGGCGTACTTCACCCCGCGAGCCTCCGGGCATTCATACATCTCAAATACGGACTCGAGCTTTTCAAACCAATGGAGGAGTCCAACTGCTCCTTCCGTGCCACTGAAAATAATAGGACGACAGTCCATGAAAGTTTTGAACGTGCACACAGGTGGCTGAGCGTGTTGACCTGTCGTGTGCGTAAGAGTAACATACTTAAGCACGAGTGTTGGTTTACGAGAGTAGGATCTAAAGATCCTAGAGTAAGTGGTGATGGCAGGTTACACCTCCTGCCTGGGCAGCTGCGAGTGCTGCGGTAACTTGTTCAGTGATCGAAGCCGCCAACTGGGCTTGAGTTAGGTTAACGCGTCCACTCATGATCTTGATATCAAGGAGAACATGAGTGAGAGAGGTTCGCGAATAGTGCGAAGACAGAAGGGAGTAAGCACACATGTGTTTCAATCATCAGTCGTTACGTTTATCTAAGCATACCATGAGCAAAGTTCTATGTAATCTAGCAAGTAGGCAATGTAACATAAATCATATTACCTAGAATGTCGAGTCTTGCACGTGGAGCGAAGCGTCGTTGTGGATCGTTGAGCACTGTACAGGTTATAGTCTGGTTTTAATAAAAATCGTTTTTCCCCTTATTAAAACCGAGTTCTCTATAACCAATGGCTCTGATACCAATCTGTCACACCCCCAAAATCCACATGCGGAGTACCATCGCTTGGAGGCGTGACTGACCAGGATCAAGCCACCAATCATATCAAACATAATATGTAATAAATGTAATTTAAACCAAACGATATGAAAGGTGTTCAAACAAAACATATTAAATGTCTAGCGGAAGCATAATTGTAAACCCAATGCAAGTAATAAGTTCGAATGTCTAAATGTTTTAACGTAGCATCCTCGATCCATGTTCCACAACAACTGCGCCTCCCGTGCAAGCTCCAAGAGTACCTATGGTCCTGCAAGGCATGTAACAGAGAGTCAACAACTAGTTGAGCGAGTTCACAGTTGGTTATTCAGTTATAGTGTTCGTATCGTAAATCGTAAGCTTGTTTAGTAATCATGTATCGTATGTAATGGTATCACGGCCCTCTAGGCATGTTTGCGAAGTTTAGTGGGGGTTTCCCATGTTTTCTAGACTAGGTATATTTGTATCGCAGCCCACCCGGCATGTGTGCGAAGATTTAAGTATGGTTCGCGGCCATCCCAGGAATGTATGCGAAGATTGTTCTATTATCACGGCCAATCCCGGCGTGTGTGCGAAGAGAAGTATATGTATCACTAGTCTAGCAGTATCTACCAATAACCTTCCTCTCCCGAGGCCTATGGTATGTAATCCCAATAACAACTCAAGCATAAGTAATCATCCAAACCCATTCCCAACCCCGGGAATCCCATGCCTTGGTAAGAGTGTGAACTCACCTTGGTTTGCTCGGTATGCTAAGTATGTGCTCACAGTTAATCAATCACGTCCTAAGGTATGCACGTATACATAATCAGTTTGTATTCACGAAGTTGGCACGTAAGTATAATCATAGTGGACAACGCATCAATAATCACCGAGTAACACATTGCACGTAGGTTAAATCATACAAGTTATGTTTTACACTTAACGGTAGTTAACTAACCAGGTTAACTTTTAACAGAATCAAAGTAAGTTATTGTGCTGTTTTCCCATTCGACGAAACACCCTTGTTTCGTCGTGATACCCTCGGCGAAACACACTTGTTTCGTCGTGTTTGTTTTGTCACAATTGGTTTCGGCAAAACACATTTGTTTCGCCGTCACCTGCGTTTCGTCTGAGACGTCTGTTACGTCATAAATCAGTACACAAAAAACCCAAATCGTCGATCATACAGCAATCACATAAAATCATTCGGCACCGAATCATCATCTAAACATCATAACATAAATTCAGATCACACTAGCAACATTTCATGGTCGAGCATTCGACCGTATAATCCCGATGCTATATAGAGTTACTACACAACTGTTTATTAGAACCCTAAGCCGATTAAATCATGTATACGAAATTAAGATCATACTCACATATTCGCATCCATTCCAGAAATCAGACAAGCATACACACAACATGTATAAAGAAATCAAAGGGCAAAGAAACCGATTAGACGAGTACGCACTAACCGAGATATCCGGGATGATAGTTTGATCGCTAGAGAGGGCTTGGGAGAACACAGAGTTGCCGTCACACACACAAGGGAGTTCTAGGGTTTTTCTGTTTTGCTAAAGTGTGACGAATTGAGCGGTTCCGTAACTTATACACGTCTAAGTGTTTTGGGCCCTTACTGGGCTTGGCGAAACAGACTTCTGTTTCGTCGAGATGTATATGGCGAAACAGTATATGGCGAAACAGTCTGTTTCGTCGGGTCCTTTCATAACAGTTCAAGTGTTTTTCTAAAATGCTAAGTCTCATGTTATAATATCAATCACATACATGCAACAATCACAATACAATACGTTTCATTATAACACATACATGTACAGTTACAAGTCAACCAAGTCAAACAACTAAACAGTCAAAGTCAACGTGCAATAAAAACGAAAGTGAAAGTCGGAAACTCGAGTTGTCACATAGTAGCTAGTAGCTCCGTCGTTGATCTCTCCTCTTCCCGGCCGGTTGTGACTCGTATGTCCAGCCAACGACTATCGATTTCTAACGAATCCATAGATTCTTCTACCATTCAACCAGATCTTCTAGATTGCATTCTCATTTTCCGGCCTCGAGCAACTTTACTAATATGGGAAAAGCCCTTAACTTAATTTAATTCATATTAGATTAGTATAATATAAAGCGTTAGCGCCCAACCGGCTTTCCGCCTACGTTTGGTCGTGCTGCTATGATGTAACGTGCAGTCGTCCCGAGGCATTTTAGGATTTCAAGTCCTTTATGGATTTCAAGTCGGGAACAGAGCTGTGACTTATTCGGCGCTATATCACTATTCATTCATTCTCAGCCATAGCTGTTCACGAAACGTGGCGTGGGCATCTGTCGGTGGCGGGTTAATTCCGAGCGAGAGGTGAAACCAATCCCATTCATCCTGGTCTGATCCGAACGGATCTTGTTGAATGAATTGATACATTGTTCTATGCCCTAATTCTTAGTTCATTTTTCCTACTCGGACCTGCCGTACTTCCTTTGACTACTCCTAAGATATAGTGGAAACATTTTTTTATGGTGGAGAGTGGGGAGTGAAAACACCAATGCAACAGAGAACGACCACATGAATCGGAATCCGCTTAACTTATTAAGACAGACGACCGAGAAAGAAAGGCTCCGCGTTCTCCAAGTGGTTGATCTTAGCTTAGCGTGCTAGTCGCTGCTTCAATTCGTATAGTGATAACGCTTTCTCTTTCTTAGCGCTCCCCCCTTGTATAGTAAGGGGAACTTTGGTTGCGCAGCTTTCTCTTATACTTATAGGGGTATATTTTCTCTGACTTGACTCAGCTTGACCTACTTGACTTAGCAGTTAGAGTATCGCTTTCATACGGCGAGAGTCATTGGTTCAAATCCAATAGTAGGTAAAACTGATCGAAAGCCCCGCTTTTGCCAGCATGACAGCAAGCACGGACTGGCAGCAAGGACTCAATTGAATGACCAAAGCATCGGTTGCTTCCGCTTGTGGCCTTCTTCGAGCGCCTTGACACCTTAATATCAACTCACCCCCCTCTTCCACAAGTAGGTGGAGACCAGGAGAGTCAGAAACCCCAACGGGAACCCTTCACCGCGCCACGCGATTCTTTAGCGAAGCGCTCTCTCAGATGTTTCCACTCCTGCCCCCGCAAGCGAAAAGGTTTCAAGATACCAGTAGACCGAGTGAAAGTGAACAGCTCCGAGCAAATCTTCTAGAGAGCGTACCCTTTGTTTCTACTCTTTCTCTCTTCTAAAAAGAACTCAAAATCCAAAAAAGAAAAAAAGAATCTTTTGTTTTTGTTTTTTTTCCTGCTTTTTGGTTGTCGGGACTCCTTGAAGCTCAATCAAAGTACATTTTCCAGCTCCTTTTTTATCTCGCTCTGCATAACTTATTCATCTGGTAAGTCTGTTGCCGGAGGTGAATCATCGGGGATAGGATGTGCTGCGAGGAAGTCAGCCTAGATGGTTCCATAGATGGGTATAAAATAGAATCCGTCCAAAGTTAGGTACCTGAGACAGATGTCGAGAGTCATCACATAAGGAAGATATTGATAAATAAGCTTCGAGGGCACTCCGGCCGGTGCTTGCTTCCTCAAGTCGGGTATCCGTATCGGTGGCTGTTGGCAATTTCGTTAATGGAGGAAAGACTTAATAGGAACCCCCTGCCGACGTCAATCCGAGACCTTTTTTCCAGATTTTTCATTGATTTTCTTGCTTTATTTCCACTATTACATGGAAGGGAAAAGGTACCACTGAACACAAACTTAATCTATCTTTTTTAGCCAAAAAACATTTTTAAAAGGTGAACTTAGGATGTTTAAAGTTTTATATTCCGGGTTTTTCAAGTTAGGTTCCAGTATTGCATATGGTTTATATAATGTTAGTAGTTAAGGCTTTGTTAAGAAGTTTCTTTCTTTGCGCCTTTAAACCTGAAGGGAGTTATGGCATTTGAGTTGAGTTACTAATAAGGGAGCAATGCAGTGTAGAGAGATAATAGTAGTCTAGGGAGGGAGTCGCTGTCTATAAAGAGAATAGCTTGAGAGTGAGATCAGAGTAGGACCTGTTAGAATCATACCGAAGCCATACCCAGGTCATACCCGAACTCACCTCCCATCACCCCTTGAAAATAGGGCTTCCAACCCCTGGTTAAGGACCTTAGTCTAGCTTTCCTGTTTACTTGCTTTCCATTCATCCATCTCCTCCTGGAAGGACAGAATGGTAGGGGAGGCGAGAATCACTGGTAAGGGTTGGCCCGGAGCTCTGCGGTTGATCCGTTGGGTAGGAATAAGAGTCATTAATGGCTTTCGAGATGAGGCAGCCAACCACTCTTCCTAGGTAATGCGCCCAAGAAACTGTGCATGTGTCACTGTTTCGGTCGTTGGGAACGGTCATGGTGTAGCCTGTGCAGAAGATGAGTGAGATGTATCCCGACAAGGTGAAAGCCATTCAGGAGATGCCGATCCCACGAACTAACTGAGAAAGAAGTTCACGGATTACGAGAACAGATATTCAGCACTAGAACGGACGTGCTGCGCATTCGCTTGGGCTGCTCTGGCAGTACATGCTTTATTGGAAGTACCTAATCTGCTTTTTGAAATCTTTACTTTCTTATACAAGATTCTAAGGTCCTTCCCCTGTATATAAGTCTGTGCGATTTTTCCCCTGGCCGACGCTACCCTTACTGGTATCAGTGCAAGGGAAATTAGTACGGGTTGCCATAGTTGTCTGGATGGATTGGAACGAAGGAATGAAGGAGGGCCGACCTGCCCAACAAGTAGACCAGAATAACTAACTTCTAGTCCAACTAGCTAGAGCTCCAGCCCAAGCCTCCAAATCGAAGCTTCGGAGAGCCTTCTCCCATGCGATGAGATGAATTCTGTCTCTCCATCCAACACCAGACCGTGGACATCTCGTCCGAATTCCTTCAATCCTAGCAGCCATTCCTTTCGGGACCCCGGACAAGGAGGGAATAAAGGCAAGCTTTGAAGGGTGGACTTCATTAAAAACAAGGCCTTACCAGCTTGACCTAATAGGGCGGGCACCTTTCCAACCGGAAATCTTCTTGTTGAATTTCTCTGTAACTGAATTCCAAAGTTCATCTCTTCATCTTCCTAGCATACCAAAATGAACCGAAATGGAATTGGCTATTGAACAACCAAACATATTCCGGCCGGCCCTCATAGTGTGGATGAAGGAAGAACACCTTACTTCTTTCAAAAGACGGAAACAGAGTCATTTTTTCCCACTGGCCTAACTAATGATTTTACCTCACTTTGTTGTATAGACAAGCCTGACTTTTTAGATAGGAATTCAGAAAAGAGTTCTAACTTACCTTCCTGACTGTGCTTCCTGCTTTTGGACCTATTTTCTATTTCTATTATAGTGGTAAGAGTGTAGTCTACTGCAATAGGAGAAAGGAAAGCGGGCCAATATTCATGATAAGACCCTCTTTAGGCTCCCTTTTTCTGCTCGTTCCTGTCAACGAATGAATTTACTACTTGTGTCACTGACATTCCATTAGCATGGTGGACTATAGACCGGCTTTCACGTTCACTCTATAGGAAGGGGACTTAGATTAATCGATTCAATGGGCGAACTGCTTTCCTTTAAAGGAAGCAAGTGATTGAAATGACAAGCTTGTAACTGATATGAAATCGGGAGACAGTAAGTTGGACGAGGAGCTCATGTACCACAGAGTGGGCAAATGCTCCCTTTTTTCAAGAGACTGTTTATGTTCTTGTTTCTTTAGTCTCTTTACCTTCGAGCATGAATTCCTGAACCCAATACTAGGAAAGAGCTTCATACCCTATAGAACTTATAGATCGGCTAGCGAAGATGGCTCAGTCTCAGTAGATCCCTCACTCCTCGCCGGCTTACGGAAAGAGAGCCCTAAGGGGGAGAGTTTCGGTACTTCAGGCATATCTATCAATGGGCAAAGACATGAGAGCCTTCTATTTATCTCTTCCAGTCTTATAAAGGAAAGAATGCAGGATGAACAGGCTTGATTGTCGATAGGTGTGACAACCCTCAAAATCCCATGTATTCCGTACAATTCATTAATGATAATTAAAGTGCTTGACGACTGTGTGGAAATATTTAACTGCTCTCTGGTTTCTGTGTTATATTCACATGTGCATGTTAACATACTAGTAGTATGCAGAAAACCTGACTAAATGGTCCTGAATATTTTCCTATGTGTTAGGAATTAATTGTGTTGCAAAAATATATATATAAGACACCGTACGGAATAATTAAACACTTTAACGGAACAGTATCCTACCGAACAACCGGACATTACCCGGGACACCAAATATTTGTCAAACCCATTGTTTTATTATTTGTGGCTAGTCATGATCCCCGTTTGCCATAATACCCACTAAAAACCCCATGACAAACTTATAACATCAATTATTTACAATCTAACTATCCATTCACCATTTTAGTCACAATTTTACATAAAGCCCCCCCCCCCCAAACCGATTTTTAGTCCCAAGAGGACCCACAAGATCCACTCCATACTTCTTAGATCTCTTAGTATATTTTATGAGATATTATGTGATGTCTTGCTTGAGATTGTGAACATAATATATGGTGTAAGATTATAAGTAACTTCCAAGATCATAACCATCATTCCTCAATCTTTCATCTCACTCTTCACACTCTCTCTCTCCCTCACGGTTTCACCCCAAACCGAAACCATCACCACCACTAAACATCATCATCTTCTTCCAAGATACAAGTGCCATTCAAAGCTTAGTGTTCATCCATGGAAGGTGCAACTTGAAGGGGTTTCAAAAGAGCATTGTTCTTGCTTAGTTTTTCACCTTTTCTCATCACATTTCTTCACTAGAGTTCATCCCTAGCTAGAGGCTAGTAGTAAGTCTCATTTTGCCTTGGCTCATCTTGTTCAAATTTATGATTTGTAGTAGGATGTGTTGTTGTTTAAATCACTAAATTACAAGAATACTAGAAAATGTGAAACATGAGTTATGAACATAAAAGCTACATAAAAGTTTACTTATGTCTGAATCATGAAGCGGAATCTTGTTGGTTTGAGGGTTGGTTAAATCATACTTGATTTTTAAAAGTTGTTTTCTTGATTAAACCCGTTAATCGGACACTTGTAACACGATTAATAACATTTAAACTTTAAAATAACATGCTGATGTACTTTTTCAGCCGCCTTCAACAGGCTGTAAACGGACTTTAATAAATCGAAAAACGGAATTTCTGAAGCCTAAATCGTGTCTTTTCGAAAAACGAAGAAAATGGCGCTGGAATTGTATTTTTCTGAGGTCGGTTACTATTTTAAAAGTCTGTTTTCGTGACAGCAGCTAAGGCTGATTTTAACTGCAGTAAAATGGGTCATACGTTTTCAGTCACAACTTGAAATCTAAACCGAACCAGCCCCTGAAATTTTTATCAAAGATGGTCACTGATGTATTTGTGACCCCCCAACTGGAATTTCGACAAACGGACTTACGAGGAATTTTAGACGAATTATTCCGTAAACTGTGATCAGAATGTGACAAATCTGATCACAGTTCGGTAAACGATTTTCTATAAAATATTGGTAATGAACAGGACCCCGATATTTTTACACAATAAAATATGGAACGTTTGAGTCATCCTGTAAAAATTTGGGAATTTTTGGAATAATTTAACTATTTTATTTAAATGTCCGAAAACAGCCGGTTTTGAATATTAATGCTGAATTGACATAAGTTGTGACTTGCGTGTCTAAATGTCGAGTATGCTATCGGTGAATGATCTAACATGTTATATGTGTTACGTGCAATATCGTATGTTTGTTTATGAGTGGGGAATGGATGGGAAGTTTATATGGGTATAAACCGTTAAAGTGATGCATGTTATGTGATAGATACGTGTAGGAACTTTGTGTTCTATTTGAAGTCACTAATAAACTAAGTGGTAATCGTACTAGGACGTGATTGACCGACCTTGACTGTTAGCTACTTTTGAGAGTCAAACCGAGCAACCGAGGTGAGTTCACACTCTTTCTAAGGCATGGGATTCCCAGGGGTTGGGAATGGGATTGAATAACTACTCGTACTATCATTACTATTAAACTACTTTTCACCGTCCTCGGATTGAAGGGCACGTACGTAAAACCTACGTACACTCACACTCGCTACGGTCCTTGGATCAAGAAGGGCACGTACAAACACGACTAGTCGACACATGGGAAGCCCCCACTAATCTTCGCACACATGTTTGGGAAACCGCGATACGGCCACTAATCATCGCACACATGTTTTAGAAACCGCGATCCGGCCACTAATCATCGCAAACATGTTTGGGAAACCGCGATACAGATAACTAAGATACTTGGTTTACGAAATGAACAAATGATTCACGAACACTATAACTAAACAACCAACTGTGAATTCACTCAACTTTGTTGTTGACTCGTTGTTACATGCCTTGCAGGTCGTTAGGAATCTATGGAGCTTGCATCGGAGTGGGAAGAGTCGTTGTGGGACATGGACAACTGTGTACCATGCTAAACATTTGAAACGTTTAAACTTATGATTTGGTTTTGAACTTTATGCTTCCGCTTGTAACTTAAACTATGTTTTGTTTAGACACCAATTGTATTGTGTTGGATTTTACAAACTACTTACATGCTTGTTCAATATGATTGGTGGCTTGATCCTGGTCACGTCACGCCTCCAAGCGGTGGTACTCCGCATGGTGGATTTTGGGGGTGTGACAATTGGTGACTTTATGGTGGGCGCCTATCTCTTATTATACTATAGCAACGGGAGAAGTCGGGATTGGTGCCCTAAATGAAGGGAAATCTAGAAAAAAATAGATTTTGCCCAGATAGAACTTTTTCAATTCATGATCTGCTCTACGAAGGGAAAAGTGAAAGTCTCATTTGACAGCTATATAAGATAGACACTTTCTAATTTCCATGTCTGTCTATGAGGGAAATAGGTCAAGTGTCATTTTGCAACTGTATGAGCATGAACATCTACTTTCGAATTTGAATAGTCCTCTTAGCTGGTCGATTGGCTTGAATCTCTCTTTCTTTTGAATCGTAACCTACTATTAGTGTATGCCTAAAACTGAACTAATTACTTTTCTCTAACCAACTTATGACCAAACAAAAAATGACTTCACTAATGGATAGATTTCCCTCTCCTCATTCGAAACTACTTCTATCTAGCTCCTCTCTTCACCATTTTTGGTCAAAAAGAGTAAGAGTATTCAATCCTAAAAGTCCTAGGAGTTAAGCATGTTGGTGATGAACTAGTTCTCGTTCACCCCAGACTTGCTGGGTAGAATGAGTCAAGCTGGCTTTCAGAAGTCTTGCTGCGAGGAAGATTAGAAACGCCTTACTATATTAAATTTAGAATAGTGGCATTTTTTCTACAGATATGGAGTTTGTTGAGAGGACTTGCATCCTTCGTTCGTAGTGGTCATTTATAGTTGTTTTTCCAACTGAACCTAATTTACTATTTTGAACCAAGAGGGGGCTCTTACTTCTTTCATCTCTAGGTTGAGTACTAGCAAGTCAGGGATAAGAGAAAAGCCTGGGAAGGAATCTGGTTTTTAGGATCTGTAGTGGAAGAGTGTACTGGTGGTGGTTTAGTTAGAGACAACAACGAGAAGGGCGCTCTCTCTTGTTTCAGCTGATTCTCCTTTGGATAGATGGGGGTGTCGGTGTAAAGATTGCATGGAACAGTAAATGGCAATGGAATCAAACCTCCCCCTACAGGTAAGTTCAGTCTGTAACTAAGGCTTTCTAGGCATAGGGCTAATAGTACAATGGCGGTGCGGCTAGGCTTTGTGGGTTCGAATGCCGGTTTGAGATAACCAGCAAGGCAAGGGAAAGAAGGAAGTCTTCCTGCGGAGGGGGAAGAAGCAGCCCAGTTTAATAGATTCAATGGTCGACTTCCTTGAATCGAAGAGGAATGCTAGTGCTTCTGACTGTGAATATGAGAGGAAATTTCACCTTGACAAAACAAATGAAGTAAAGAATCCTATTGACTTCTAATGCAGAAATGAAATTGATAAGGCATTTGAAAGCCCATGTATCTGAGTCTGTCATCCATAGGAAGAGCATTCCTGAGGAATCTCCAGAAGAAGAGAATCAACCCATCTTAGGAGGAAGCCACTGGTTCCATAATAGAGACCACCAAGGACTTTTTTGGCCATGAATTCTGGGAAAATGCCAATAGGAAACAGAGGAGAAAAGACCTGAAGGGGAATGATGCCAAACTAGTATATCTGGGATGTCAGAATCTAGAGAGATATCTAAAAAAATAGATTGAGCCTCTGTGGATAAGCTAGGCAGAACTAAGGTAGAAAAATCAGCAGATTAAATAACTTCTCTAAAAGGAGTATTAAGATCCACATTCTGCACAAAAAAAGCACCAGCACCCCAGTTAGCCATGCTGAAGCTGATGTTACTAGCACCTACCACCCAATGATAGTTGCCCAGAATGGTACTAACATGAGGGAAAACATTCCTCCAAACATGAGAGCTTAAATTAGAAAGAAATAGGCTTAGACACCACATCCAATGGATGACCCTATTTAGATCTCATAAACTTGCCCCAGAGAAACTGACCAACAACATAAACCCCCGCAAGTTTGGCATGCAAAGCTTTCCTGTCTAATTACCAACCCACCCTCCTTCCTCGATTGACAAATGTTGTCCCAAGCAATCCAGTGGTGCATGTGCTCACCATTGGAATCCCATAATCAATTAGCCATAACACTTTTCACCTTAGAAATTCCGGTCTTAGGGGGAGACCACACTGCCAAGGTATGTATAGGAATAGGGGAAAGGACTGATTTTAAGAGAGTGAGCTTACCACCAAAAGAGAGAAACCTGGCCTTCCATCCGTCAATCCTTTTTCTGATATTCATTTCTAAATCATTCAAATATGATGTTTTTCTTCTGCCTTTGAAGATAGGGGCATCAAAATACACAATAGGGGACTCTTGAACTGAAAACCAGTCCAATGATGAATTAAAGCGATATTTGTGTTTTTTGAAGAGCAGAGAAAGCGAACTTCTTTTGAATCAAATCAAAACATATAAGAAGTGGCTTGGAGAACACCTTTTGGATTTTTTTATAATTTGAAAGCAACTAGTGCTCTTTGAGGAAAAGGGCTTGGGCTTGGGCTTGTTGTCGAACGAGATGGGGTTTTTCCTTCTTAGTAACGGTCTTACTCTATAAAATGACTTTTTAATTAAATAAGCTATTAAGGTTAGGAATCGACGAAGAGGTTCTGAAAGTGAATCAGATCTAGGCTGTTTGGGGGAGTTGAGCAAGAGGGAGCTGTTGCCCTAGTCGAAAGTTGAAACAGTTAGCAAGGAGTTCTTTCCCAAAGAAGCATTTAACCCAGCTGTTGTCTTCTAAACTGTTGGACCAATTGATACAAGCTCCCATACTTGTTGTCTTCTAAACTGTTGGAGCTCCTCTTGCATGGCCTCTACCCAGCTGTTGTCTTTCAGTGCCTCTTGGTACTTGACTGGCTGACGGAGAGATAGAAAACCAGCAAAAAGACAGATGTTTTGGGATTGACTTCTTGTGAGCACCCCTTCACTGATGTCGCCAATGATTTCTTCTGGTGGATGAGATTTCAAGAAGATCAGATCTCCTTTGTACGGAACAATGGCATTTAATGGTGAGGGCTGCAGATGTGAATCATCTGAGCAAACAACTGTTGGTGACTTTGATGATCCAACAGTGTCTTGAAATGGAGGTGGAGGAATAGGAGGTAGTGGTGTGGACATATGTTGACTTTTATCCACTGTTTGAGGACTTTTATCAACAGTTAAAGGGCTACTTTGGTCAACAACTGTTGAGGTAGCAGTGGTTGAGCTTTGACAGCTGTTTTGAACATCTGATGCTCTTGCAATGGATTTGAAGGTTTGCATTGGAAGAATCACTTCATACCCATTGTCTGTTGGAGGATTTTGAGATGGACCTTCACTGTTAGTCTTGACAGAAACATTTTCAAAAGTTAATTTATCAAGATCAAACAATTCTGCTGGGTTTGCAGGGATTTTCATTGAAGAAAGTTCATTGAACTTCACATTCAAAGTCTCTTCCACTGTTTTGGTCCTTGTGTTAAACACTTTGTAGGCCTTAGCAGTGGTTGAGTATCCCAAATGATATCCACTGTTTACTTTTGCTGCAAATTTTGAAATTGAGTCTTTTAAGTTCAAAATAAAGCATGGGCAGCCAAATACTTTAAAGTATGAGATCAGTGGTTTGATTTTATACAGAAGTTCATAGGCAGTCTTTTGATGCCTGGGGTTGATTAAAACTCTGTTTTGGACATAGCAAGCAGTGTTTACTGCCTCTGCCCAGAAAGTTAATGGCAAACCTGAATCAACAAGCATGGTTCTGGCAGCCTCAATCAGTGTCCTGTTCTTTCTCTCGACATCCCCATTTTGCTCTGGTGTCCTTGGAATGCTGTACTGCCTTACAATTCCTTTTGACACACAAAACTCATCCAACTCCCTATTTCTGAACTCTGTGCCATTGTCACTCCTGAAGACTTTTACTGGCAAGTCAAACTGCTTTTCAACCTGTTTGACAAAGTCTTGCAGAATGCCTGCAGTCTCATCTTTGAAATGTAAGAAATAAGTCCATGTAAACCTAGAAAAGTCATCCACAATTACCAAACAATATCTTTTCTTTTTAAGACTCATGACTTTAACTGGGCCAAACAGATCCATGTGCAGCATTTGCAAGCACTTGGTTGTTTTAGACTCTTCAATGGACTTAAATGAGCTTTTATGTTGTTTTCCTTTTAAGCAGGAGACATAATGCTCAGAACAGGTGAATAGTTTTTGAGGTAGACCTCTTACTAACCCCTGTTTTGACAAAGTAGTGATTGTCTTGAGATTTGTGTGCCCCAATCTCCTGTGCCAAAGTTCTGTCTCTTTGTTAGAGGCAGCTAAGAACAGACATGCATCAGTCCTGGAGCTCTCTTTTGACAAATCAACTACATAAACATTTTTTTTTGGGTAAAGGGAATTACACCGGTGATTCTATATATTCACAACCAATCAAAACAAGTAGCGTGGAGTGTAATACCCAAAAATTTAAAACTATTATTATTATTATTATTTATTTTAGTTAATAGGAAACCCTAATTGAAACACCCAAGTGATCATCGTTGAAGTTGAATGGAGTTAATACACTAATGCGAGTTCCGTTGTATCTAGAAATTAGAACTCGTAACCAGGGAGATCCTAAAATAGAATATTTAGCAATTAAGTAAAATTATTAGCTAAGTAAGATTAATTAACGGCTAAGCAAGATTAATTAAGCTAATTAATCAGCTAAGCAAGATTAATTAAGTCAAGCAGGTAGGTAGGCATGTCAAGCAGGTAGGTAGGCATGTCAAGCAGGTAGGTAGGCATGTCAAGCAGGTAGGCAAGCATGTCCAAATTTCAGCTATAAATAGAGGACAGGGGCATTCGAAATTTGGAATATCAACGTCAAAAGAACTCAAAACACACACGAAACACTAATTAGTATAGCGGGGTGCTGCCGCAATCAGGGTAATAACTCAATCGCTGCTACGATTCATTGTCCGATCGATCAATATATCCAATGGATGTTTAAGTGCTGCCCACATTAGGGTTATACTTTGTCGTTCGTCATTAATTTGACGGATCATCGTTAATTCGATGGATAAAGTATTGTACTTTGTCATTCGTCATTAATTTGACGGATCATCGTTAATTCGATGGATGAAGTATCGCACTTTGTCATTCGTTGTGAAAATTTGATCTCGTGAGTTATCGTAAAAGCTGTATTAGTTAATTACCTAGTTTGTGTGCAAATTAGGTTAAGAGAATAATCAGTAGGCTAAACTCTGCCCGTATAAATCTACAATTGAAAACAAGGTAGCATCACTTGGAAATTTTAAGGTACGGATAGATTCTTTTCCTTCGATTTACGTCGTTTGAATTTAAGTATATCATTTCTGATTTTAAGTTCTGTATTAAGATTAAGTTATAAATTCCGTACGGATAGAATCTTTTCTTTCGATTTATCATTTCTGATTTTAAAGTCCGTATTAAGATCTAAGGTATAAGTTATAAGTTCAGTACGGATAGATTCCTTCCTTTCGGTTTCTGTCAATTCTGATTTTAAATTCCGTATTAAGATAAGTAATAAATTCCTTACGTATATAATTCTTTATTTCGATTTAGGTCAGTTAGGCACGTATAGAATCCTTTATTTCGATTTATGTCAGTTAGGCACGTATAGAATCCTTTATTTCAATTTATGTCAGTTAGGTACGTATAGAATCCTTTCTTTCGATTTATGTCCGTTGGGTACGGATAGACTCCTTTATTTCGAATTACGTCATTTGGATATAAGTATATCATTCCTGATTATAAATTTCATATTAAGATTAAGTTCTGAAATAAGTTATAACTTCCGTATTAAGATTAAGTTATGAAATAAGTTATAAATTACGTATTAAGATTAAGTTAGGAAATATGTGTTGTAAGTTACAAACGTTTTGAAAAAGGTTTTGCATCAGTTATTTAGAAAATGGTTTATTTTATACGAGTTTCATTTCCTACTCTAGTGGTTCCTTATTAACGAGTCAAGGTTTTATCTTGTTTCGTTTAATAAACCACATTTTGGGGACGAAATTGTCAAGATAGGATTGATAACCATACCTTGATGACTGGTTCCACTCTTATATTTTCAATCTCGCCAAAGATTCGTATTTTACAAGTTACCAGTTAAATATCTTAAGACTTATAAGTTATAAGTAAATAAGTTACAAGTTTAATATGATATATAAGTATTATGTTACTCAAGTCAAATTGTTTTAAATTACTATGTCTTGTTTTTAAAAAAAACTCCTCACGTCTTTGATTATCGATTCAGTTGACAGTCCGTTCGATTCCTATTCTAATCATTTGATTTAGTTTCATGTCATGCGATAGTTTTTCTGTTAAGTTGTACTCATTATCGCATGTTCCAATATATGTTCCGTTCTGTTCTGAAAATAAGTTTTATAAGTTATGTGAATAAGACCATTCGTACTCTGATACCCTGAGTATCGCTTCTCGTGGAGTGTCCCACGAGCATGTTGTTGCGGCATCGACATCATGTGCTCCATCCGTGACGGAGAGATTAGTTCACGGCGTCTCTTAAGTACAAGTGTGGTACATATATTAGGAGGCGTATGGATCAGATCCTAGGATTTAAGTTTTCAGGAAATGGATAACGGGTATGACAACTTGCCATTTCGTGTGATAATTATGCAGGAGTAGCTACCTGTGTATTGTCACGTTTTCAGTTTGCTCATGGGTACATCCATAAGATATGATTATGAAATTAAGTTATTTGCATCGTCAAGTTCCATCCGGTTATCAAAATAAAATAAGTTTTCGTTTTCCTCTATCCGCACACTGGGCAAAACTTTCGAAATTTTGCTCAGACGTACGTTTTTTGTTGTTGTTGTTTTCTTCTTTACGTCAGGTTATCAAGACAAGCTGGGACGGAATATGGAAGAGTGCTCGAGTGTTTAGAAAAGACGGTAGAAATAATTGTAATGGATTAGATATCCTTCATTAAGCTGTAAAGCCTTGTAATACATTTAAGTATAAATGGAATTATGTTTTTGATCTGACTACTGTTATAGTGACACGCCGGCCCGTTCCGGGACGGGGTGTTACATGGAGAGTCCACACTAGTTCAATCATGAAACATGCCTCATGAAAGTAAACAAGATAAAAAACAAAACCGCAAAACAGAACCAGTACAAACCAACTAGATTAATATCTAGACAAAAACACAACTCAATAAAAGCTAATCAGCCGCCATCGTCCATGATGTTCGTTTCCCGAATTTCCCTTCTCTGTCTTCTTCAGCTTCACTCCCATGAGCTTGTACCGAACCGTATTAAAGATGATCTGACAGATAGTCTCTGGTGGTCTTAATTGGTTTTTGAAAAGACGAGCGTTTCGTTCCTGCCATATGAAGTAAGCAGTCGCCGCCACTAAAATTCTGCTAACATAATTAACAGCCGATTTGGATTTCGCTCGCACCAGCAACTAGCTCACAATATCCTCCCAATTATGATCGACAGTATCCATTCCCACCTTTTGCCTAACGATACTCCAAACTTGAGAAGAGAACTTGCACTCGAAGAAGAGATGACTGTGAGAATCATTGTCCGCATAACATAATAAGCAGCACATCATATTAATATTTTTCCTTCTCGCGAAACCCCAGTTAAGAATGACATCTTGAGTCAGCAATTTCTTCCTCATAATCAACCATATTAAGAACGCGTGCCTTGGGATACATTGAGAAAACCAAACCACTTTGCTCCACTGAATCTCCGACTTGCTATACTAATCGAGTGCCAGATGACCGAGGCCGAGATCTCATTAAGATCCCCTCCAACCCTCCATCGAACACTATCACTTTTATTCGCTTGAATCTGAATTTGATCTAAGTGGATGAGAACTGGAAACAGATCCCTCCAAGCCGCAGGCCACAACCAGGCACCGTTTGTGAAAGTATCCGCTACTGACGCCTCCAACCGGAACCCTGCATTCGTTATAGTTCTAGGCGACAAAAAATTACCTAGCGGCCCTATATCGCACCAAGAATCATACCAAGCTGAAGTGGATCTCCCATCCCCAAGTAAAGACCAAAAATAATTTCGCAACATCGGTCGCAATTGAAGGATTTTGCGCCAGCTCCAACAACAATTAGTAGGGGCCTTGCATATCCAAAAACTTTTGCCTTTTAACCTATATTCATGAATCCAATCGACCCAAAGATATTTGCGTTTAGTAATAATGCTCCAAATATGGATCGCCATAAGAGCTTTATTCATATCCCCAATACGCATAATCCCCAAGCCACCTTCATATTTAGCGAGACAAACCGAGTTCCAAGAAACCTTAGCTTTGCCTTTTGTGAAATGTGCTATGTTGAGACCATAAAAAGTTTCGCATTCTAGCTTCCAAATCCTAGACAACACGGGCCGGTAAGATAAACACCGAAGTCCAATATATATGCATCGAAGATAAAACAGCAACCACTAACTGTAGCCTCCCAGCAAACGAAAGAAGCTTATTCCTCCAGCTCGAGATACGCTGCTCTAGTCTCTCAACCAAGACACCACAATCCTTGTACAAGAGCCGAGAGGAAATAAGAGGGACGCCCAAATATCGAACCGGCAACTCTCCATCCACAAATGGCATAACACTCATAATAGCATTTTTAACATTACCAGGAACATTACAGAAGAAGACTGTACTCTTCTGGATACTAGGCACCAACCCTGACATCTTCGTAAACTTATTCAAAGAAGACATAATACATTTAGCCGATCCAACATCGCCTCTAGCAAAAAGGAAAAGATCATCCGCAAAACATAAGTTAACAATTTGCTGCTTCTCACATTTATTATGAAACTTGAAAGACGAATCAATTCTGGTAGCATGAAGCAAAATACCAGTCAAGACCTCCATAACAAGAGTAAATAAATACGGAGAAATTGGATCCCCTTGCCTTAATCCGCGACTACCCCTGAAAAAACCATGAACATTCCCGTTCACACAAATTGAGTATGACGTAGTAGAAACACATTGTAACAACCCGAACTTTCAAGGTTCATGGCGTTTAATCTTGTGATCTTAACTTCTCGATATCCCTATCCAATGTGTTAAACGTTCTGTGCTGTTATAACTCCGTTAAACTTAAACGTTTATGATAACTCTGTTAAATAACATGTAGGTATATTTGGGCCGCACTTGTATTGGGTCACATGCTCACACTTTAAACCTCTACACTACTCCTAATTCGTATCGGCCCACACACACACCCGGAGCCCAAAACGAGCACATGTAGACACTCAATTGCATCAGACTTATGCTTGGGCCTTGTAGAGCCCAAATGGATCTTAGACTTGGGCCGGCTACTAGTATTAGCGTGTATACACACACAGGACGTTCACGTAATATCATATCATAAGCATATTCTAACCCTAGTTCTCTCCTTGGGTGATCGACGGAAGCAGGAGGATAATTCCCCACTCGATCGTAACCATCAGGAAACATTCTCATCCAAAGCCCCACTCCCTAATCTTTCTTCGGTTAGTATCATACCATGCTTTGATTTTACTCTCTGATGATACATGGTTGTGTTCGCTGCGTAGTCTATCTTTAACTGTTAAGGGAAACGTTTGTGTGTTTTGTTGATATTGTGTATGGCCTGCGAATACGATAGTGATTCTGATTTGGATTTGGATTTAAGGATGTAATTGCTTGACTGATGTTATAATTTGATAATTGTATGTTCAAACCATAATTCCGAAGGGAATGATAATATGCATTTGTTCGAATAACTGAAAGTGCTTGATCCGATTTGATTAGCGAAAATGAATGCATGAACTGTTATTTGATTCTTAGGGATGTTATGTTGATTGATCCATGTTGAAATCTGTGATGATGATTAAGTTGATGCGTTGTAACAGTTAGGACATTTGGGTTGCAGGTGCACAACAACTATCTGATATTACCTCCGACGAAACTTAATATTTCGTCACACACATCAATCCGACGAAACATAGTGTTTCGTCACACACTTAAATCCGACGAAACTTAGTGTTTCGCCACACACTTCAATCCGACGAAACTTAGTATTTCGTCAAAGCATCGGGCCCCATACTTGGACTTGTTAGGTAGTTGGACCACACACTAAATCGAATCACACCAGGCCCGATTGCACAATCACTTTTGGGCCGGAAGGTAATAAAGGGCAACGCACATGTATTTGGGCTTTACATGCTAATTGGGATTAACATGCTAATCATGTGGGCTGCACTAGTGAACAGATTATACATATATTTAGATGAGGCCGCACACATGAGTGTGGGCCGTACTCTTCGAATGGGCTCGTGCTTATGGGCTGCACGCTTCCTCCGAACCTTAGTGGGCCGGGTAATCAACGAACCGCACACTACATTGGGCTGAACTAGGTTAATGGGCCGCATAATTTGATGATGAGTGACAATGGGCTGTTGGGTATTTATTGAACATAATCTAATAATATGACCTAGTATGTGACCCGAATATATGATATGCGAATATATGATATATGAATATATGATATGCGAATAAATGATATGTGAATATATGATATGCAAATATATGATATGAGAATATATGATATGTGAACATATGGGGATAATGAACTGGTATGTTGCATGAATTACTGTTGTGATTTGTATAACGATATGTGTAATCTGTGTACGCTACAAGTGTAGTATGTGTAGAGAATACATGTTCTACGTGCATATGAAACTGGCTGTTATTGGTAACCACACTAGGATATGGTTGATCAACGTGAAACAAAGTAATATAACATACCGAGCAATCTCAGGTGAGTTCACTTCTCTTAAAACAAGTATGCGTCCGGTGGGGACAATCAAACTGTCAAAACTTGTAAACGGATTTTCGTAAACCCATATCCTTATAGGGGATATGAGGCGGTTTTCAAATACCCACATCCCTGTAGGGGATGTGAGGCGGATTTCACATACGCATATCCGTGCAGGGGATATGCAACGGTTTTCAGTAAACGTTAATGTTGGATAATACACTCACTCTCTATCACTTAAGTCCCATCATACTACCGGGTTAGTTGCTTGTAGGGCAACGGGGTTATTAGTTGATAGCGCTATTAGGTTTGGCACCCTCACGACGTACCTCGATAGGACGGGCGTGAACTAATAACTTTAAATCATGACCAATGTTTGATAGAGCATTGGAGAAGGGCAAAAAGGGTCGTCTGCGGTATCGAGTTATTATCAACATAACACAGCATAACATAACATGAATCAGTAAACGGTAACGAACGGTTTAACAAAACAGTGAACTCACCGGCGTTGTCTGATACACGTTTTTCTGCATGCTTGCAGGCCTTTAGGTACATGTTGTTAGAACTTGCTGTCTGGGATGCTGGAGTGGTCATGGGTCAAGTTACAAGGAATCACAAGACAAGTTTAATGGCTTTTATATACTTAAGTTACAAAACGGCCGGTCCTAGAAACGGCGGCAGCGGCACGAGAAGTTAACGACCGAACGTGCTGCAACCGAGGGATCACCAGGCAGCTCTTTCGCTCTATAGGGATCAGGGGGGGCATAGCACAATTCTTCTTGGAGGAAGGTTGGTTTGCCCGGGTGACGGATCATGCCATAATATACTCCTACCTATACTATAGCACCAACACCCGAAGTCGAGCACATATACGACGATCTTCATGCGTGAATAACGGGGAGGAAAGAAAGGGCGGTAGATGAAAATGAGAAAAGGCGCCGCGTCTGGGTGGGCGGGCGGAATGGATGAGCGAAAGGTGTCATGCCATGGAGTGGGTAATATCCCGAGTCTTATGTAAGACAACTAAATGCACCTCGTGGTGCTGCCGAGGAACTGAGGGACCTTCTCGAACACAGGATAGGTAATTGAGAGATAGAGCTAGCCTATTCGTTATGGGGAATCAATGCTCCGGGCCGAATAGAGCTTACCTACAGCACCTGGCTTTCTCCGGCGCATATTAGCTTAGCTGCGCTTAATAGGTCGGTTTGCCTTCCTCTCTGGCGGCCTCCTTACCTTACCTCCGCTACACTCTCACTCGAAGCTACGCCTGCTGAGCAAGATGCATTGCGATTTCCTCTTCTGTGGACGCACCTATGACCCAGGACGGGAAGAGAAAGACTTTTTTCTACGGCGAGCTTTCTCTCGTAAAGCCAAAGACGCCCCAAGACAAGTTCCAACTGTTGGGAAGGGGACATGATCAATAGAACCTGGTTGGATCCGGGCTGGGAGAGGAGCGCCCATTCCTAACCACTTTCAAAAAGGTTCGCTCATGCTGAAGGGAGCATCCCCACTTAGTGATCGGTCCGCTAGTTCACGCAAATCCGAAGAAGTTATCAAGGACGAGCCACATGCAGGGAAACTTGCACGTGTGGTTCTGGCCGGGCTTTCCTGAGGTATCTAATAACCTTGCTTCTGCTCGCCGCTGGCTCACCTCTCCTAACTATTGCCCATTTATTCTGGAATATTCTTTTTAGGAGGGACAATTTTACATATTTCTGCCAAATCTTTCTATTATTAAGTACGACTGGTACCATTTCGATGTGTTTCGATTCTTCCAAACAAGAGAGGTTCGATGCTTCTGAATCCATTGTATTAATTCCAATTCTTACTCGCAGTATGCTCTTTATGATCTCGGCTTATGATTCAATTGCCATGTATTTAGCTATTGAGCCTCAAAGTTTATGTTTTTATGTGATCGCAGCATCAAAAAGAAAGTCTGAATTTTCCATGGAAGCCGGCTTGAAATATTTGATCTTAGGTGCATTTTCCTCAGGAATCTTATTGTTTGGGTACGACCGGAC
The DNA here is from genome assembly GCA_030545235.1 of Helianthus tuberosus. Classification (NCBI taxonomy): domain Eukaryota; kingdom Viridiplantae; phylum Streptophyta; class Magnoliopsida; order Asterales; family Asteraceae; genus Helianthus; species Helianthus tuberosus. The sequence goes on along the minus strand of CM060426.1, from coordinate 41,523,811 downwards.
AACTACCGATATGTATTAATATCTTTTCTAATAATGTTGTTGTTAAATATATATCTATCTATATTGTAAACTATCGGATCGAGTATTACTTAGATGTGAAACTTGCGGACCTCATTGATTGTGATATTGATCTTACGGGGGGAACGAAATCAAAGAATATATAGACTAACTTGTGGAGACCCTCTATGTAGTTGTCTATCTAGGGTGATCGATCTACATCTTTCCCCATAGCCCTGGGGCTGTGTCTCGATCTCCTATGTGCGAAATCTAAGGGACTTGTTCCTATGGATATTCCCCTTGTCTAATTCCACGCCTTATGACGAAAGGGGAGTCAGCGTGACGTAAAGTGAAGATTGGGGGAAGTAGAGAAAAATTCCCTTCTGGGGTATTCCGAAGGTGTAACCTAGGCAACAAAAAAGGGGCTCGATACTTCAACTAGAGGAGCGACGTTCTCCAGGTCTCCACGACTCAACGTCACACGTTCTCCAAGTCCGAAGGGATCCAGTGCCCAACTACCGGCTCCTCCCGGAATTGAGTTATCGGAGCCGAGCCAGGAATGGTCGTTAGTGGACACCTACCTTCACCGGTTAGAGAGGCCCTCTTTAATACATTAAGAAAAGATGTTCACAGGGGCCAGAAAGACTCGGTCATAGGAACTTAGACCACCTATGCGCTGGTGAAAACCACCTCGACAGGATCAGAGTAAACAACAATGTCGAATCAGGCCGCCCCTTGCCTTGAAAGAATTAACACGCGGCCACCAGCTTTCCCAAAATAAGGGGGATCTGCTACTTACTGCTCACGGAAACATCCGACCTATACTATAAGTCGTCCGCCTATTTTTCTGATCTTCTTTCCTTCTATTTATCAGATTTTTGGCTTTGACCCATTCAAAGTGAAAAATTGGGTTGATGATGTTGGCTAAAAAAGAGGGAGAGAGGAGAGCCTTGGGGTACGCTCACTTTTGCATTTTTGTTTAGGTTCTCGAGATTCTCAATCGCTTTTTTTAGTGGGGAGGAAGAGTGTGTGAATGACGATTCTCAGACGAGGGAATCGTTCCTCTCTAAATAAAAAGAAATTAGTTCTCTTGATAGAGCTTTCACGTCTGCGCATATCATTTTTTTCCTTTCCATTCCGTGCTTACCATATCATGGGCAGCTGGGCTGGAATCCGTGTGATGGTTCAAAAGTGCTTTCAAAGATTCATCGCATCCCCAGAGAGATACATTGTTTCCATTGTGACTTGGTCGTCAAAAGGGGCACTACTAGTGTTGTGTACTTTTCATTGGAGCACACCTTTCGCTAGGAAGGGATCGGTTACGAGTACGAAATGCTTTTCACATACAAGTCGGATAGCGCGATAAGGCAGTTACACTCCTCCGCCTGGCATTCCAGTTCAAATACTAGTGAGGTAGACAACCTCATGTCATGCGTGAAAATAGTAAGAACCTTGCCTACGGGCTCATTGCGACACTCAAGTACGAAGGAATTCTCCACTTCATTAAGGAAGGTTTTAGAGACAGAGGATCAAAGCAAGGGAACGAGGTGACCGTAGGGAGGGTTTGGTATGGTAGTGAGACCAATAGGGAAACATAATAAATAGGGAGTCTGTGAAAGATCCATTGACACACGAAGGTAGAAGTCAGGTGTGTATTAAATAGCATAGCTACTGAATTCGCAAAGACTCCTTCCTCTTTTAAGTTAAGTGAGGAACTCGCCTGAGGGAAAGGGACTGCGACCTTCAACTCCCAAGATATATCATATAATATAGCATGTTGCCCTGAAGAAGGATTGGAGTTATTTACCTTCGGTCCATAAACGCAAGAATCGCGAGACGGCAGACATCGGCCGATGAGGCTAGTAGGGCCCTAGTCCTGTAACCGGGCAATGATAATTCCTAACTGAGAAGTCACCACGAGCATAACAATCTTATTGGAACTTGAAAGAGAAGTGAATTTGTGAATGCCTAACTGAACGTTCAAGATTGGATTCAGAAGAACCTGAGGCGACCGGAAGGGAGGCGAGCGAAGTGAGGCGTCCATAATTTCATAGAGATAAACGGTTCAGCTCCCTTCTAAGCCTTTAGAGGATTAGAGGAATCATCGATGAAAGTGTTACATACTTATTTATGAAGATCGACTGGATAACCTTCTACTGACAGAGTGGTGGGTGCTACTGTCTTATCTTATCCCTTCTTCTTTTACCCTGCTGGTCATTCAGTTCAGTCAAGTTCATATGCTTTCCAACGTGGGAGTAAAGGGAGTTGGTAGCATTCCCCTGGCTTTCCATTTCCAATAAGTCTGGGATAAACTAGAAGACTAACTCCTTCCCCTCCTAGGGCTTCAGCAAAGTGTCTATTCTGAGGCTTAGGAGAATGAAGCAGCCCCGGCTGTGAGTGAACTCCCCTCTACTTCCAGGCAGTAGGACTAAACCAAAAGTATCTTCTCTTCTCCGGTTCTAGCTTACGTTTGAGTTTCCTCTGACTACAAGGTAATTTCTCAGCTGGAGAAGAAGTGGACGAACAACACCTCCTTTCCTTGCACTAGTGCCCGCTTTTCCACATCCACTTCAGGGAGAGAGCAAGTATAAATCATAGCTTTAGGCTTTCGAGCCTTTCTTCCTAGGACAAAAGCCTTACTTGAACTTGAGCGGTTGTTTGGAACTAATGCTACACCTTGGGGCTGCATTCCCTTCTTCTTAGCACGGATCTCCCTCTTCAATCCCCTGCTCCTACCATTGAAACAGCTAGGGGCTAGTAAGTCCTGCCAATATCAGGGAAAGAATAGCTCCCGAAGGGCTTCCTTCTTTATCAAAGCGACTAATAGGCTTGGGTGGCTAGGGCACATGCTATCGAGGTTACACGTCTGGTCCCGAAACCACATCTGGAAGATGCGATTCCTGGATGTAGTTGGATGTGATTATCGGTGAAAGCATAGAAGGATCTTCTGTCAATAGTCACAGGGAATTAAACTATAGCTTTAGGACCTGACCTGTAATAGGTGGTGTAAATGTCCTTATTTATTATAGGATGAAGATGATTCACTCACCAAGAAGACCGTCTACTCGAGCATTAAGAGTTGATTCAATTGCCAACAGAAGACCGTCTGCGACAACAAGACCATCAGCAGCAGATGATTGAACAGCGGATGCGTTGTGGAGATCAGCCCTAATTGAAGACCCGATACTCTCAACCAAGAACTTCTATATATAACACCAACCGTGGAACAGGAGCATGCGTTACACACGTCGTCAGCTAGCGGATGCAAGCAGAGTGGGACCTTCTCCGATAGTCTCTTTCATCATAATATTGAAAGCTTCCCCGCCCGATGCTTTGTTAATGTCAGAGTTGATATCAAGATGAAAGGGAAAGACAATAAGAAAGATTCAAGATAAAGACTAGAAGAAGGGGTTTTCTTAGAAGAATTCCCACTTGGATTGGTAGTGAGAACCCGATCTCCAGAAGCTAATTGGCAAGGTTCGACTTGACCGAAGCGGATCGCAACTCAAGCACAACTAGAGTTCACTCACCCACGTGCCCAATACTTGATGTGATGACTCTAGCCCCATGTCGGCTTCATTGACGAGTCATGATGCTGCGATATAGGATCAAAATCGACTTTCATTTCACTTAACTCATCAAAGCAAGGAGTGTCTACTAGATAGACAATTAGTTCCGAGACTATGAGATTGGGCTATCGGCCGGTATTAGTTGAAGTCAACAAAGATGGAAAGCCTTCCCCCAATCCAACATTTTCTAGGGAAAAAAAGATAGATGACTGAGATTCACGGGATTTTGAAAGCGCCGCATCTAGCTCAGCAGCTTCTTCAAAAGAGATGACGGATACAGAGCGGTTACCACTTGTAGGCTCATTCACGAACTAGGCCATGAGTTTGCTTTAACAAGTGCACGAGCAGAAGCGGAGACAGAGTCGTCCCCCGATCTGAGATATTAGCGAGATTAGCTACACGCCACTTAACCTAAAGAAAGGTCGACCTGAGAAAGCCCTTTTTAAGCTGATAGGAGAACTTCACTTACTCAAGAAATTGAGTAGCGAGAATCTTTCCTCAGAGGCACGGAAAGGGTCCAAGCCATAGGAAAGACAGCAACTTGAGTGCGGAGAAGGGGAAAGGGCGCTCGAAGCAAAAGGAAAGGAAAGAAAAGCACACCATATAGGTCAGCGGCATCAGCAGTTGAAGAAGTTGACGGCCGGATTCAAGCAAAAATGGGATAACCTGAGAAGGAGAGGTCACCTTTCTATATGAAAGAAGAAGATCTGGCTCTTCTTCAAGAACATAAGAAGGGGATCGCCACAATCAAGAAGCAAGCTAAAAGCTGTTGTTTAGATAACTTCATGTTATGAAACAACCAAGAAAAAAAGTAATGATTGGAGTAGCCCGCCCAGTAGAGGCTTTCTTAGTGAAAAAGGTATATTCATGGATGGATTAGGGGAAAGAGTCTTCACCTTACTTTCAAGTGTCAATCATTTTTATTGAACTTTCTTTCAGGCTAGCTCTGGGCAGGGCGCATACACACGAACTTTGAGTCGGATCCAAGCTCCAGTAGACAGCGAGACAGCCATTGTGGTAAACGAGGGCAAAGCAAGGGAAAGAGAGGTGAGTAACGCCAAGGGGAATTCCAGCACGGAAGCAAATGTTGTTATCACACGTCCGTCCGGTCTGATTGATTCACCTTCGATTATTCAATCAAGGAAGCAGAATCAACCGCCTTTGAAGAAAGATGACTTCTATTTTAAGATGATGACTTCTATTTTAAGATATTGAGTTGGACAGTCAAAAAGCCCAAAGGACAAAAATAAGAGCAAAAACAGAAGAGATGTCTTCCTCATAGGCCATTGACTATCTATCCCCGGAGTCTTTCTCTACGTCAAAGGGTCTCTCTTTCTTGAACAAGCACGGCGCTATCAGGACAAAATCCTAGAAGAAGCAGAAAAAGAGGAAGAGAAAGAGGAGCGAACAGCCACTATCATGTGACAACCCGTAACTTCAAAGGTGCAAACCGTTTGTTTCGCTTTTATGAATCAAATCCTATAGTTATTTTATTTGGTAAATTAATTTTGTCCTTGAGTTTATCTGGGAACGAGAAGACCAAATGAAACACAAGTATCCCCAGTTGTTCGGGAAAAGTGCAACCACTACTGAGGCGGAAGCTACTGCGGAATTTCGGGACGAAATTCCAAACCAACGGGGGAATGATGTGATACCCCAGGAAAACCAGGAAACCACGCAACCTAACTAGCTTCCTCAGTGAATACGTGCTAAATTTCGGGACGAAATTTCTTTAAACTTGGGGATGATGTGACAACCCGTAACTTCAAAGGTGCAAACCGTTTGTTTCGCTTTTATGAATCGAATCCTATAGTTATTTTATTTGATAAATTAATTCTGTCCTATTGAATTATATTTTATTCACGTCGCGTTAATTTGAGTTGAGCTGTTTGAACCATAGCCATGTCCCGCTAGTCGACCCCACCTACTTGCGCAACCCGAAACCTTTGAGAGTCGAGACATAGCGAGGATATTTTTTTTAACGACATTGCTAACTCATTGTGCATATATATATATTTGTCGGTTTTGTTTAAAATAATAATAATAATAAATAAATACATAAATAAAATAAAACAATAATAATAGTCATAATACATGTTAATTATGATAATACATAAATGCATGATTTGAATTCAAGCTTGTCTGGTGGGAACCTTTGCGTGAACCAATCTCCCAGCCCACCATAACCCTTATCTCGGCCCACACACACACAAAATTCCCACCGCCAATGTTCAGCCATAAAGTCACGTTTATACGTATATATATTCGCGTAATGTTCACCCTCACGCATAACACACGAACCCTACGGTAGTTGGCAGCGGTCTCCTCCACCACCCCGTACACCACCTCTCGTTCCTCTCCCTCCCTCGACAACCGGAGAACACCACCGCTCCTCCGTCACCAATCGCCGTTACGCGGTATACTCAAACTCTAGAGTCTTTTCCTTTAAGGCGACAACCCATCTTTTCTGTTCGGAGTATTCATCTCTCGAAGCCTATCACTCGTGTCTAACGGCAACCACATCGCGGTTAGTTCGAACTAATGTTTAGTCATGCATGATTCTTTAGTAGATCAATATATGTCTGCATAAGTGGATCTGATTGATGAAGTTTTGTGAACTTTTGGAATACATGTTCGTAGATAGAATGGATCTTGTAGTAGATATATGAATGATTTCGTTAATTGGTTTTAATGGACGTTGGTTGTAATAGGTTAGTCGATGTATGTTAGCATGATGAATTTGTTAATGACTAGAGTTGACATTCTGTGGTTAATTGGTTTGACACTTGACATGTATATGCTTGATATCTGCTAGAGATATGTTGATGTTCACGTTAAATATTAAAGTGTATGTGTCAACCTTCATGCATATTTGAATAATGATAACTAAGGAACAAATCTTTGCTTGTGTCTCTAAGTAGTTCCTGTTAAATGGATTACAAACCATAAGAAATAATGGTGCCCTCCTATTAATGGAGATAGCAATAAACGGTTGTTTTATAGTCAAATATAATGGCTGAATAGGTGATGAATTGAATCGGCTTCTGTTGTAATGATGATGATGAGAATGTTTTGCCTATTTTGAATTGATTGTTTAATACACTGTGAACCTATAAATGATAAATAAGAATTGTGGATTGGTGATGGGCCGCACACTGCCATTAATACCGTAGTGGGCTGCCAAGATGTTGTTAGCCTAGTATGCTTGTGACATGAAATTACTTGTGACCCAAATTGCTCATTGTGTATTTTGTGAACTTGCTTGCATACTTGTATGCGAACCGAACTGTGGTAAATGCTATTGTGAGATACGAACTTGTGATGTGAATATACTTATGGCCCGAACGCAAGCTGTAACATGAGTGATGATGTGTGCCATATTTGCTTACAACTTGTGGAATTTATACAAAGAATATATGATTTACGTGTAAACGGAACTGATTGTCATTGAAACCATATTAGGATTTGGGTGTCCAACGGTAAACAAGTAACTAATCATACCGAGCAAACCAAGGTGAGTTCACACTCCTAAGGCATGGGATTCCCGGTGGGTTGGGAATGGGATTGAATATCTACTCGTACCATCATTACTATTAAACTACTTTTCACTGTCCTCGGATTGAAGGGCACGTACGTAAAACCTATGTACACTCATACTTACTACTGTCCTCAGATTGAAGGGCACGTACGTAAAACCTACGTACACTCATACTCGCTACGGTCCTTGGATCAAGAAGGGCACGTACATACACGACTAGTCTAGTAACATACAACATGGGAAGCCCCCACTATTCATCGCAAACATGTTCGGGGAACCACGATACGGATTAATATGATACACATGGGAAGCCCCCACTAATCATCGCAAACATGTTTGGGGAACCGCGATACAGATTAATACAGTACATGGTTTACGAAATAAACATATGATTTACGAACACTATAACTAAACAACCAACTGTGAACTCGCTCAACATTGTTGTTGACTCGTTGTTACATGCCTTGCAAGCCTTTAGGTGCTAATCAATGGAACTTGCTGTCTGGGAAGCTGGAGTGGTCATGGGTCGAGTTACATGGAAACGCAACACAAGACTAAGAGCTATCACATGTGGTTTATAAACACTTAACGAACTATATATGCTTCCGCTGTAAGCTGTGAATTATTGTAACGCTGTAACACTTATTGTTAATCAAATGAAAGTTTTATTTACATATACCTATGAGTTCAATGTGATTGGTGGCTAAGATCCTGGTACGTCACACTCCCTGCGGTGTTTACGCGAGTGGTATTTTGGGGGTGTGACTATCACATCATTAGATGAGCTTCAGTTGCGCCCCTTTGTGAACGAGGGGATCAAAAGGCCAGCCAAAGGAAGTACGGCTGAGTTTCAAGACTACGAGACTAAGAGTTGGGACTAGCCGCATGTCATCTTTCTCAGAGTCTGAGCCTGACACCTCTATTATTACATCAAACAACAATTGAATTGGGATCAAAGAATTAAGGAATTGAGTCTGAGCCCCGTCTGTCTTGTGTTCAACGAAGGAAAGTGCCCTTCCTTCTTCAGCTTGAAAGACATCTCAGGAAAGAGCTACTTCAACTGAAGAAACTTCTTTAGTAGCGAGAACCCCCCTACTCGAGAATAAGGTCAGGAAGTGAAGTGTTTTTTAGTTTTTCTTTCAAAATCTAGTAAGTGTTATGCGGGGGTGGGGATTCAGACCGATGAGGGACATAGGAATTGCCCTGAACTATCTGGAAGGCTGAAATAGCTTTCTCGAGAGCCTCTGGGAGGTCGGGGTATTCAATCCCATGATACTCAAGGAGCAGGCGTCGTATCCCAGGGGTTCTACTAATACATCGTATAGCGGGTCCAGGCTTGAAGTTATACCAAAAATGGAATGGGACAGTCATTCAAAAATGAGAAAAGAAAAGAAGGGTGTCAAGACATTTATATGACCAAGATGGCCATCTCACGAGATTCGAACCAATATCAAGCTACTTTCCTTTAGTAGATCTGTCATCCCCCTCATTATAGTCCTCCTAGAATCAATAGCATTTCGTCAGAATACATCCTGTCTTTTCACCTTAGTAGTCCTATGCATAGTCAGTACTATAGCCACAATCATGGCTACTAATAAAATCAGACTAGGAACCAAAAACCAGACGGAATAGTAGGTATAAAGTAAATTGCCCAATGTTTCCAAATTAGTCCAACTTCGTACCTTTCCGGCATAAACCATATATCTCAAAGAGGTCGTATTTCTTTGGGTTGGTAGTAATGGAATGCTTTCATTTTCTAAAATGAAGAACATTTCCCACCAAAAGATCAGTCCAATAACACCACTCACTGGTAAATAGCACAATACTTCTTCGTGAATCTCCGCTATTTGAATATGGAACATCATAACAACGAATAGGAATGAAACAGCTATAGCTCCTATATGTTCTACTGGGAAGATCATAGCGAAAAAGTCGAGACCTGACAAAAGAAGTAAACTTGAAGTGTTGCGAAAGACTAGGACGGGAAACAAAACGGAATGTACGGGATTTTTAGCACGTACAACCGTCAACCCAGAGACCAAAGCAAGGCTCGACAAAACAGAAAGTATCATAGTACGCCGTCATTCCCTGTTCTAGTGCTTGCATACCCATAAGGATACACTTATATACCCGAATTTCGCCGGATTGTAGGAATGATAACTGATCATTTGATCAGAAAACTAAGGGAGACTGGGCATAAAGAAACTGGAAAAAGGTTTCTAAGCAAAGTTGCTGAGTATAGGTCTCGCGTGCTTGCTATAGAAAGTACATATACGAGTCACGAGTAAGAGGAAGTAGTAACGGTCGATGGATGTCCATATTTGAGTATTTGCTGACGGAATACCTCACATCAAGGTGACAGGATTCGAACCTATGGCCCTCTGTACCCAGAACAAATGCGCTGACCAGACTGCGCTACACCTCTTCTCACCACCCCAGAGCATATAGATCCACCCGATCGATGAACACTCAAACTGAACTCACCCATCCTTTTGGGCACAGGGACGCGAGAACCTAAGAAACAACTTTTTTTTTCTTTTTTCCATTTTGATAGATTTTATATATTTTTTATTTTATATATCTATTTTGAATATGCCTCCAGCAAGGTAGGGCGACGCAAAAAAGCCGTATAGTGCAGGAGCGCTCACATTTTTTGTCTTACTCTTGCACTTGAATTTCAAAATCCGACCTTTGGACCCTTGGCCCGCTTAGAAGTGGATTCGAACCACTGACACAAGGATTTTCAGTCCTTTGCTCTAACCAGCTGAGCTACCTAAATCACTTTCCTAAAAGATGTTTTCTTCATCGAATAGCGCCCTATCTTACCACTAGACTAGTAAAAAGCCCTTGTACTAAACATAGAATAATAATGAAGAATAATAAATAATAGAATCTATATATAGGCCTTTTTCGCTTCTTTGTCAAGCTTTCGAGCAGCTCTTTCAACTGCCGCCTAATCCCCCTCAAGAACCGAGAGCCGCCCAGCCCCTTGACAGCCGGAGGGAGCTTGCTTATAGAAGAAGATAGGCCGATCAAACAAAAAGAACACACAAATGTCTCTCCGCTCCTAGTCACTAAGTAGTGCTATTCCGGGGGGCTGGACTCCACCAAGAGGTTCTTTCTCTCATGTCATTTCGCCCGCCCTTTTCACTTCTGTTCTGGAGGAAATGGGATTTGAACCCATGATACAATCTTCTTGTATGTCGATTTAGCAAACCAATGCCTTAAGCCACTCAGCTATACCTTCAAGTTGTTGATCGGAATTGAATTTGATGTGCCAGGTTTGGTTGGTTGCCCGAAGGGCTACTGATCTGATCAACTGCGTAAGCCGTAGCGCACTAGCGCGCGTACTATCCCGGGGACTCTATCCAGATCTATGGATCTCCCCAGCATCCAAGCGAGACTCCATCAAAATCTGCCACTCGTTGGGCGACGCCTTCTTTTCTACGAACACCCCACCACTGAATGACGAACTTTGCCAGTTTTCACCTCCGACCCGAGAACACAGGGTCAAGCCAAGCCCTTACCCGCCTAAATGGAATTCATATCTCCTTCGTCTGGTCAAGAAGGGAGAAAGCCCGTGGAACTGGACTGTGACTCTTCTATTACATTATGGAGAAGTCCATTCTCGTCATGGTCGATCCACGTCCTACCCTAGTGCCCGGAGAACCAGTCTTGCTTAGCTTACAAAGCAAGCTTACTAACGCGAATCATTTTTTATTGATTGCACGAGCTAGCCAGCAAGCCAGCAAAGCCCCCGAAAACAAGTTTTACGCAGAAAGGTAGTGAACTCTTTTTGCTCAATAGCTAAATAAAGATAAACCAAACTACCCGAAGAGGAATGAAAGCTTCAAATCGAGTTCTCTCTAGTAAAGAAGTGGATTTCCTTATTAAATAAGGAAAGGCAATAATAAGAAAAAAGTACAGAGGTCTTGCGAGGCGGTCATTGGGATCGAATCTTCCTGGCAGCGGGCGAGAAGACCTCAGTTGGAGACGGGGCGACTTTCTCTATTTCACGAAGATGTCATTTTCTAGATAGGATTTTTGGTTGTAAATCAATGTTAGTAGCCCTACTTTCCCCACTTTCAGCTATCCTTTTTTTGTTTTTTTCTGCCTTCCACTTTCGAGAGCTAGACCAGACTTCCTTATCTGGCTTCCAGTCTACTAAGGACAGTTGGCTCAGACACTGGCTTTGAGTTCGGACTTCCTTCTTTATATGACCAGTTCAGGAGCTGCATGATCCAATGAGCTATCAGCTGAGAGACTGGCTTCTCGGTTTTTAGTAATGACTCAGACAGAGCAGCTTACCTTGCTATGATGAGTTATAGAATCAATTGAGCGAAGCTACCTACTTAGCTGATCTAGTTAGAGGACTTCTTTAAAGAAGGGCTTTAATCCACAGAATTGAGTTTCCATTAGAATGGTGAAAATGCTAATGGTGAGATTGGTTACAGGAGCTAGTTTTAAAAGAATCAATCAATCAAGCTTGGACCCGTGCAATTTATAGGCCTCCCTCAAAAGAACCAGTCCAGACAATCATCTGACTCCCCGGAATGAAAGCTTCTTTTACTATTGCTTCTGAGTTCGTATCGCTACAATAGAAGAGGAAATTTCATTAGGTCATAAACTCTTATGTAGTCACTGAACGGCACCGCTCGATTCTACTGCCTAAGATGCTCCTCCCGGTACCTGCTTGAGTTAGCGTAAGCGGCTCGTAAGACCAAGGAGTTAGCCACCTTCTGGGTTAGAGGAAAACTAGACCCGGCTAAACGGCGTTGGGAGAGTGAAAGGGATAGAGCTCTGAAATAGTTAACTCAGAGCTGGGGTGGGAACCCAATCGATGTGCCATAAGAAGGCAGTGATGAAGTTGGTGATTGTCGCATGTTAGTGTTAGAGATTCAGATAGAGGAATGCAAACTAGCAAACTGCTCTATCAGCGGAAAGAGGGAGAGAGCCAATACATGTCAGGGGGGAGAGGTTAAGCAGGTTTCTTAGACGGAAGGTTCTTAGTCTAATCAGAAACAGAACCCGTCTGTAACCACAATGACTATATGCTTAACACACCTTCAAATCGAAGAAGGACTTTTTGGAATGGGAATGGATGAAGCGGGTGGAGGAATGGTCAACTCATCAGGCTCATGATCTGAAGACTACAGGTTCTAATCCTGTCCCCGCCTAATCACTTGAGATCTTTTTGGGGTGGTAAAAGTTGTGTTGCCAGCTAGCGAATGTATGATTCCTACTTCGATCCATAGGGCATAAATTCCTTACTCTATCAAGTAAGCAGCTTCGCCCCTTAGTCTCACTATGTTCAACTAAGCCACTTCGTACCTTAGAAAGGACTGGGAGCTCTAGCTCATTTCTATTTCCAAGGGACTATATCGAGAAAGATAAAGGAGTAGCGCAAGCTAGACGAGCAGAGAGAATGTCTGTAGAGGGAGTTTGAGTCCTAATACTACGCAAATTCTTTGAATTCTATTAGTTTACTAAAGAATTGCTCAATGAATCTGTTGATTTGAAATCAAAGGATGGTCTACGATCAACAGAAGAGTCGAAGAGAGGGTTTCTATTTCTATATCCCCACAGGACTCTATTTAGACGCTCTCTTTTCATCCCTATAGGGATTGATTGAAAACTATCCTTAGATTAGTGCTTGTGCTATTCCTTTAGTCCACACCTCTGCTTTGGGGACTACTTTTAAAGAAAAGGGCTATTCTAAAGAAGGAAAGAAAGCCATGAGAGCCGCTTGTCCAGCCAGTTAGCAGCTAAGGAGCTACTCTAGAGTTCCTTCCAGTTGGGAAAGAGTTAGCTTAAGCTTAAGACCGGTCAAGTCAAGTAAAGGGTAGGGCAGATGTAGTCGATACAGGTTTACACGAGACGGATTTAGTCGATGTCGATACGGATTAAGCACCGCTTTCCCGCTTGTAGACACTGCTGCAGTCTTTGATGATTCGTCACTACGAAAGAAACTGGCTTTTGCCTCTTCCATACTGGGCTGGGGTATTTTCTCGCTTTATGGCTTCTCTTCTAATTTAAGCACATCAATGAAGGAAGAGAGGCCATAAGCGGCTATTGGATAGAGAGCTTTTAGAACACTGTAGATCCGTTGATACTGCTTTTCACGCTGCCTTCTCGCTTGCCTGCATAGGACGACAGCTTCCGGCTATCAATGAGTCAAAGCCTGAGGGTCTTAGAGAAAGACCAATAGAATGAGTTTTGTGACACTGAATTACGCCTTCTTTTCAATCCTTTCTCTTTCAAAGAAGGTGCAGCCAGTGAGCTAGGGTTCTGTATCAGTCTCCATCCTTGTTTTTCTAATAAGGCCAGATTTCAATAAGATCTATTTATAAACCAACCCCTTCCCTTTTTATAAATAAGCACATATGATCCCAGCTCTTCCAATCAATTTGCTTTTCATTCCCAGTCTTTCTCCATCAAGAATTCCTAAGGAGATTCTATTTATTAGTTCTTTACTTTCTTTACTCACATAATCCTTCTGGAGTTTCTGTCGAAGCACCTTCCTTTTATTCTAGAAAGGGAGGGTCTATGCCTTCCTTTTATAATCTCTCTTTCTTCTATCTGATCTTCTTTCAAATCATTTCATGATTCCTTTACTATAGATTTACGTCCTTGTTTAGCCGAGCAGGTTCGAAGACCACTAGGGATTCGTTGAACATCGTTTAACTCATTTCGTTAGCTTTGGATAGTACGTAAATCTTCATTCATCATTATCAAATAAATAGGATAGTACGTAGTCACACATAACATGATCCATTCGACCATGATACCATTCTTTTGTTTGTTCGTCCAAGTGTAATGAAATCCCGAGCTATTGACATCAAACACATCAATAGCATTCACACACTCCTTAAATTCCCTTGTGCCAATACTATTTGTAGAAGTGCCCGTTAGCGTATCATCCATCTCCAACGTAGCGTTGAAATCACCCATTATGACCCACGGTTTATTTCGCATAAACGAATGGTGTTGACCTAGATCATTCCACAAATCCCTTCTATCCTTGTAATGGTTTTCCGCATACACGAAAGAACAAAACAACGACTTCTTGTCAAGCTTAAACACAATCTGCGTATGAACCACCTGATCAGTTTGAGCAAGAATCATCACATCCACTATGTTTTCATCCCATCCCACCATTATCCGCGTCCCTCTAGAACAACAACAAGCATTTGTGGCCCATTTCCAGTTACTACACACTTTTTTGCAAACATCCTACACATTAGAAGCATACACATGAGTTTCCATAATAGCACATACTTGCACATGATTATCAGTAATTACCTGACGAGCCTCCTTTTGCTTAAGGGAGCGGTTCAACCCCCTAATATTCCAGGCACCGATACTACCCATTAGAAACCTCGTTACCGGGTGTGCTTGCACCCTCAGATTTGTTACCATCAATCTTCCTATCCATGAACTTAGGAATCTCATCTAACAGGTCTTCCACTCCTATATCGTCTATTATAATCTGGTCCTTAGAACCCTTGCTTTCTTTATTGTTAGTCTTCACTTGTTTCACTGGTTTATCATTAGGAGCAGCCATTCTATTCGCCACCTCCTCATCTTGCAGCACATCAAAAGAGTTAGACACCTTAACCTGAGAAGTGGACGAAGAAGCTTTATCCGATGGGGTTTTAGCTTTATTTATCGGCCGATAAACCATCTTCGGCTTCTTGTTATTAACCTGGAACCCTTGCTGGCCACCTTTTTTGTTCTTACCTTTAAACTCCCTAAAACCGTCAGCATCACTCTTGGACCCATCCTCCACCACCGTCTTCGGGTTCTTCGGACATAAGTTATCCTCATGACCAAAAACACAACACGTGGCACATCTTAGCGGCTCCCAATCGTATTCTACTTTAACCTCTGCCATCGAAAAACCACTACCACCCAAACCTGGGACCGCCACTTTCACAGTTCTTTTTAATTCAGATCCAACATGCACCTCAATAAGAGCTCTTGCAAAACTACTTCTACCCCAAGATTCGGCACACATCGATACCGTGTACGAATCTAACATTTTCGGATCTCCTATTTTAGAAGCTAATAAACTCAAGCCATCCTCAGTAAAAGCCGCCAAAGGCACATCATGCATCTTTACCCACACAGGAATAGCCGTTATATCTTCTTTAAATAGGTTGACCGAAGGTGACCACTCATTCAAAATAATCCGGACATTCCTAATCGTCCATGGACCATCTTCCAACAATTTTTCCATCCCCCTCTTTGAGTTAAACTTAAAAAAGAAGAATCCCTTCGCATTCATCATTAATCTTGATAACCCATATTTTGCCCACTGGTTTTTAGCAAAGTATTCAACAACTGGAAACGCCAGCCGTTTACCCAAGAAATAGCCATATAACGTATTAGCAAATCGATCATTTACCTGTTTGACCGAGTCAACAGAAATAACAACGTCCACCCCATCCATCTTCTCCTCCGTTTCCAACTTCCTGAAGTTAACTTTAACTGGTTCCTTCTGGGTCTGAACAACCTTCGCAAACGAGATAGGCTTGTTAATGGTAGTTTCCGGATTATCCACTTGACTCGTGATACTCTCCAAGTGGCCAACATCCGTACTGCCAGGGTTTGCATGGGAATCCTTCTTCGCTGCCGTGTATCCACCTCCATATCCCCATTCAGCATTCAGCTCCACAGGTTTAGAGATTTCGAACAAACCATCAATGACCGACGTGTTGTTAGTTGAATAGATTCCACGTCTAGGCATTAGAGGATTGCCCTCTATATTTGTTACCCGCAACCCAATACCACGAACCGGTGGTGACTTATCATCAGTCCCATGAGTAGTTCCATCATCCAAAGGTTTAATACCGTCACTTCTTCCCTCCATGCAAGCGAAATAACGTGAAATCAAGAAAATCCAGCCTACCAAAGAACATAAGAACAAACCCTAATCTAGCTCTTTACAGCATGCTACTAATCAAATCGAAATAGGGACTCAGGTGAATCAAGGTTACTACCCAGCCAGTAGGACCGATAAACCCTAATCACTATTCCAATATAATCGAAACACACAGTAAAGGAAGGCGACGAAAAAGAAAGACATAAACCCTAGATTCAACTCAATCACTTTGCTAACGAGTTCGAATTAGAAGTATTGATGAATCAACACTCTAATAATCAGACTGTTATACAAAAATCATGAAGAAAAATCAAAGGTTGCAAGAGGAGCCAAAATCTCCATGCTAGAGAGAGAATTAGGGTTTTTATTGTTCTTTCCTCTTAATAGAACCCCAATCTGGACCAACATTATCCATACCTCCTTTGATTCGGACCGTGTTCCAAACTTGCATTGAATAATTACAATCGAAAAATAAGTGAGTATGGGAATCAACATCCGCATAACAAAGAAGACAACACATCATATTCATGCTCTTTCTTCTTGATATATCCCACTGTAGGATTTTGTCTTGAGTCAAGAGTTTACGACGAATGATCAACCACATAAAAAATGCATGTTTAGGTATGCACTATGAGAACCAAACAAATTGAATAATTACATTCGAAAAATAAGTGAGTATGGGAATCAACAACCGCATAACAAAGAAGACAACACATGATATTCATGCTCTTTCTTCTCGATATATCCCACTGTAGGATTTTGTCTTGAGTCAAGAGTTTACGACGAATGATCAACCACATAAAAAATGCATGTTTAGGTATGCACTGCGAGAACCAAACAAAATTCACCCAATCCACCTCTTGTTCCCTATGTCGAACTGAATGCCAAACCTGAGAAGAAGAATGTTCAAACAATTCATTACAATCCTTCCAAAGCAGCTTATCTCGCTTGTTAGGGACCATCTGAACTTCGATGTGGTTAAGAACCGGAAACAGATCTCTCCAAGCAACCGGCCATCTCCAAACTCGATTAAGTTAAATATCCTGAACTGTAGCATTAAGATTGAAACCCGCTGAAGTAATGGTTCTTGGCGAAACAAAATTACCCAACGGACCCAAGTGACACCAGGAATCATACCAAGCTGAAGTATTGCTACCATCCCCTAACTTGGACCAGGCAAAATCTCTAATGAAAGGCCGAAGTTGAAGGATTTTCCGCCAGCTCCAACAACAATTTGAAACTAATATACAAATCCAAAAACTTCGAGTTGACGGCAGAGAAAGACTGGGCATTCAGGCGAGTCGCCTGGTGGTGTGGTACGTAGTGGGTTTAGTACGCCCCGCCAAAACGGCTCCGAAACAAACAAAAAGGTGTGTGCTGCACTCACGAAGGACTGCCAGTGATATACTGGAGGAAGGTGGAGATGACGTCAAGTCCGCATGGCCTTTATGGGCTGGGCACCACACGTGCTACAATGGCAATTACAATAGGAAGCAAGGCTATAAGGCGGAGCTAATCCGGAAAGATTGCCTCAGTTCGGATTGTTCTCTGCAACTCGGAAACATGAAGTTGGAATCGCTAGTAATCCCGGATCAGCATGCCGCGATGAATATGTACCCGGGCCCTGTACACACCGCCTGTCACACCCTGGGAATAGGTTTCGCCCGAAGCACCGGACCAATGATCACCCATTACTTCTATGTACCACTAGTGCCACAAAGGCTTTTGGTGGTCTTATTGGCGCATACCACGGTGGGGTCTTCGACTGGGGTGAAGTTGTAACAATGTAGCCGTAGGGGAACCTGTGGCTGGATTGAATCCTTCGCGATGGAAATTCCCTTCAAGGTGCTTGCTTCCACTGGTGGCGGGCGGGCGAAGGGTCCAAAGGACACGTAGCCGGGGGCGAGTCAGAAAATCCAAGAATTCCATTTTCCTTCTTGTTCATCAATCGGAAATCAAGACAAACCGGGCACTACGGTGAGACGTGAAAACACCTGATCCCATTCCGACCTCGATATGTGGAATCGCCTTGCGCCATATGTACTGAGATTGTTCGGGAGACATGGCCCAAGCCCGGTACGAGGATGACTTGTGCCTAGGGGTGCAATGAATTCTTTCTTTTTCTTCGGTATGCCGCTCCGCGAGCTAGGATAAAATGATCAGATGTCCCTTTCGTTTACAACAACCTTAACCGCACAAGCCTGGGCTGGGCCTACCTCCATCCCTAGAGGAGCCGTATGAGGCGGAAGCTCCACGTACGGTTTTGAAGCCGAGCCTTTCCAGCAATGGAGCCTAGGGACCGATATGATGATTGGTTTAGGTAGGGCGGCCGGCCTACTACAGGCACCTGTAGGGATTAGTGTGTGAGACCGCGATCCTCAAACTGACGCATGGGACTCACCCTTTACTTGGGAATAGAGAGGGGAAACATAGCATGTCACAAGAACTGTAACACCTGTGTCATTTCAACCATCAAACAAATTCCAAACCAATGAAATATTGTATTTCATACTTTGGACTTGTATAAATATGTGTATCTTTTGCACATATCAACTCATGTTCGATTTCAAGCTCTAAATCGCTTTCTGGAAGGTTATACACGCACTGATGCGTAAATATAACCAGTTTAATGCAACGAACACTCCAGAATAGTGAAATAGGCTTAACATACCTTAAATAACCTTTACATAACTTAGATATAAGTTTTGGAAGGTTTGGTGTGGTGAAATCAAAGTTTAATCGCTTACAGGGACTTAATTTGACAAACTACGAAAGTATGCCAATTTGAACTGTAACAGACCTTCCGGAACATGACCATAAGTTAAACATACCATAAATATCCTTTACATAGCTTAGAAATAGGCTTTGAGGGGTTCGGTGTGTTAAAATAAACTTTTGTGTCATTCAGGGACTAAAAGTGTCAAAAAGTGCACAAGTTTGCATTTTCGCGCATAACTTACGTTCTGAATACATCCGAACATCCAAAAATTTATGTAAGCACTAAAATATTTTATTTTAGTGTTCGGCATAAGAAAAATCCATTCGTCACGCCATTTGGATCGTTTTTCGCGCTTGTGCGCATTCCGTCGTAATTAAGCGAACATCGCGTTCGTACGACCAAACGAACCATCATCCGGCATATTTTTGAGCATGTTTTGAGTTCCCTATACTTTAACTTCATTTTAGAGCCTTGAAATGAGGTTAACGGGGTTCAAACGCATCGAAAAAGGCCTTAAACACGTGCAGGGACCATTTCTGCCAATTTTGAAACTTTTCTGAAGCTGGTGCATGGTGGCGTAGCGCGACTGCATAGGGCCTTTACCGTCGCGCTACGCGAGCGCCTTATCTGGGCAGAAATATCAGTTTTTCACTTTCGGGACCAGATTCGATGTATAAACAGCTGTTTAATTCACAACCACACATTCTAACATGCTTAGTCAGCGGATAAGGATGGAATTTAGGCACCATAACTTTGCAACACATGTAAGGATGGAATTTAAGCACCATAACTTTGCAACACATGTAAGGATGGAATTTAGGCACCATAACTTTGCAACACATGTACGGATGGGATTAAGGCAAGTTTTCCATGAAACGATCTTAACGGTTCGGGTATTCCTATATATACCCCATACCCCCCATTGCTAAAATCACTAGAATTCTGATTTGAGAACCTCTAAGTTGAAACCATTGTTTCATACCTGAGATTCTTGAATCGGGATTAGCATTCGGGGACCCTTCGTAAGTATTCTTTCGTTCTTTTCCTTATTTTACTGCTTTTCGAGTCAGAAAGTCAAACTTTGTTTGAGTTTCAGCGTTGACCAGTAATGGTCAATGCGAAGTTCGTTTGAACTTCGCAACGTGAGTGTAATCACGTTGGTTATAGTCCCTTGGGACTATGCCTACTGATTACCACGTTGTCTAGGGTCGTAGGGTAAGCGATCTAATAAATCGCTTATACCTCGAACCCGACCCAGTTTGGTCGATCATTAGGATCCGACCAAACACATTAGGTGACCATAGTAGGTAGGGAATAACCTTCCGAGGTTATACCCTATGGTCACATCGTTTGAGTAGTTGTATGATAGGTAGTTTATATGCCTTAGGTAAATTACCAGAATACCCTTTTCATGTATAATTGGTAATTAAGCATATGTAACCTAAACTTTTGTCACATAACTGATTATGTAACATGTTTAGGCATATAACACTTGTCATAGGACTAGTTAGGCGGTCCGTACGCGTTCTACGCGCACGACGCGTTAAAATAGCATAAGCTACCTAAACGGGTCGAAATGGGTCGTAAACACGTATGTTAGGTTTCATTTAGTATGTAGGCTTTGTTAAACCATATTACACGAGTCACCACACTCGTTTGGTTTACAAACCCTCATTCTATCCGATCTTCCGATTTAGGTCCGGTTTATTAACATAGTTACCTATATTAGGTGCCGTTTGATATCCGTGATCTCTAGCATTGTTTGGTTGTTACTCAAGGACTGCTGAGCAATCTCAAGTGAGTACATAGACCCCTCTTTTACTGTTTTCCAAACTGTTTTGGGGTGGAACACATGTGCCTACTTGTTACTTTCATGCTTTCCTGTTTTCACATCATATACCTGCTATGTTCGTTAGTACATTATAGTACATGATTTCATTACATTTTATGCTATGTATGTCCATTGTGTGCATACTTAGTACATTGTTTTACATTACATTTTGTTGCATATGCTCATCCAGTATATGAACACATTATATTACATTTTGAACCGTTTATAACTATTTGACTATGTGAACCGTTGTAATCATTTGTATCTGTGAACCGTTTGTACCTGTGAACCGTTTGTATCTGTGAACCGTTTATAACTATGAACCGTTTGTATCTGTGAACCGTTTGTATCTGAGAACCGTTTGTATCTGTGAACCGTTTGTATCTGTGAACCGTTTGTATCTGTGAACCGTTTGTATCTGAGAACCGTTTGTATCTGTGAACCGTTTGTATCTGTGAACCGTTTGTATCTGTGAACCGTTTGTACCTGTGAACCGCTTGTATCTGTGAACCGTTTGTATCTGTGAACCGTATTTGACCATACATAAACATTTCTACTATTGTTAAACATTACTTTGGTGGTTTGGTTTGATTAAATGATTAAGTAACGATACGTGTGTAATATGATACAAGCATGGTGGATACGCCGCTGGTACTTCCTATATATAAGTGTTTGTATGGTATTACATATTGTAGCGTTATTTGAATCATTTCAGTTTGAGACATATAACATTTTATACAAATAACATACTTTTCACAAGACATTGTTTTACAAACAACTTATCCTATACAAACCCATTTTACTATGGTTATTCATTTAACCATACATTATTCACTTATTTATACATATCATCTGAACTCATTGTTTTTCAAATGATTTACAAAACAAAGCAAATTACAAGGTTCATGACTAAACATTTTCTCAAACATAAGTCATGGAACCTATTTTCACAAAACCTATGTATCTCACAGGCATTTTTATGCTGACGTACCTATTTTCACATGTGTTTTTCAGGAGCTGTTACATAAGATGATCAAGATATATATAGGCAGACTTGGGCTTTAGTGACAATAAAAGATGCAAGACTAGTTAATTATGTTGTTTTTCCTTGTTTGTTAAGACATTGTAACACTTTTAATCGATAAAACGAAACTTCAATTGCCATGGATTTGAAACAATTAATTCTGTTACAACACTCCCCGATGTTTCCGCCACGTTTTGTATGTTCTACGTGGTCGGGGTGTGACAGAAAAGATGGTATCAGAGCCAATGGTTATAGGGAATTAGGTTATTAGTAATGCTTTGACCTAGTCTATAACCTTCTTAGGACCCTAACGCGAGTTTACTTGCGTTTAGTCATAAAACAATACCGTCACCTATCCTTAGGCGACGACCACAACAATAACATAAATTTCAAAACCGCTTTGAAAACTAATCATCTGTTCTAGGATGATTGATTACTAGGTTTTGAACCCTCTATTGTAAGGTTTTGAACCCTCTGTTATATGGTTTTGAACCCCTTTGAATTTTCAAAATCTCTTCAAGGTTTTGGGTTTTAAATAATGTGAACACGTGCAAACTGGAAGGGTGAATGCCTGTATTCTGAGTTTTCTGTCTAGGCAAGCACTTCGTATACATCTCAACCAGACGCGAGACCAGTTGTGCTTACCTGGGAATTCTTGGGATGAGTGTTCACTTATAGGCGAGCATGTCTTCGCGATACATTATTTTTGACCTATTTACTTTGATTTTTCACCGAGGTCGTTTGTTGCTTTGTAGTAACAAACAAATGACCACTATCCATTGCTTTCATCAGATTTGTTCATCTCATTCTTTTCGTCTAATTCTCTCACTCGTTTCCTTTCATGTTTCCTCTTTTAGAATGCCTCCTCGACGCGAAAACCAGATAGAGACTGCCGAGTTGGCAGAAATCATTGCGCAGCAAATGGCTGCTCAATTCCCAAACCTCTTTGCTCAATGGAATCAAGCCAACAACAACAACAATGGTCCATGCAATTTCAAGAGTTTTAACTCGGCGAAACCACTCAAGTTTAGTGGTTCTGAGGGAGCGACTGGGCTTCTTCAATGGTTCGAGAGCATCGAGAATACTTTCCGCCATGTGCAGTGTCCTGACAATCGCAAGGTCGAGTTTGCTTCTAGTGTGTTCCAGAAGAGAGCCCTTACGTGGTGGAACGGGGTGATGAGAGATCGTGGTGCAGAGGTTGCTCTAGCACAGACATGGGCTGAACTCAGGGCTCTCATGATGAAGGAATTCTGTCCTCGACACGAGATCAGGGCTTTGGAAAGGGAATTCGACAATCTGGAGCAAGACAGCGGTGAGCATCGAGCCTACACGGACCGTTATGAGGAGTTGAGTCTGTTATGCCCAAACATGGTCACGCCTTTGGATAAGGCAATCGAAAAGTACATTGATGGCCTCCCTGATTCAATACAAGACATTTTGACTGGTAGCAACCCTACTACAGTTAGACAGGCCATTGAGCTATCTGCAACCTTAACTGAATCAAAGATCAGGAAAGGTAAACTTTTCCAAAAAGGTGACAAGAAGCCGGTCGAAGAATCGAAACCAATCGAGGAATCACAGATCATGGATGAACAGACTGGATCCCCCAAGAGGTCAAAGAAGCGAAAGGCTTCTCAGAACTACGCTGTGGTCGCTCACAATGATCAAGCCGTCCTCAACCAACCAGCTCAACCCCCTGCCGGGAAACCCTACAACGGAACTGCACCCTTGTGCAACCAATGTGGCCTACATCATCATGCAGGGGTGAAGTGCCGCACATGCCAAGTTTGCGGACTTATAGGTCATACAGCTAGGGTTTGCCCAACCGCAGCTGCACCAAATCAAGCTGGCAACAATCCTGCTCAAGCTCGTTTTCCACCGGGATCTTGCTACAACTGTGGCGAGATGGGCCATTTTCGTAGGAATTGCCCAAGGCTTGCTAATGCAAATCCAGCGCAGGGATGAGCATATGATCAACCAGAAGACAACATCATTTAGAAATAATCACGTCTTATGTATTATTTTCTTTTGTTGTCAAGATCTAAGAAACAGTTGTTATCGTTGTTTATAAATAAATCTTTTATTTACATTGCAATGTATTTATGTGATTGTATGTATAAACAACATATCCCCTACAATACCGACAATCAAGGAACCGCATTCCTTGAAGAACAGACTACTCCCAAATTTCTTCCATTGTATGATCTCCTGCGTTTTTCACGAAAATCCTAAGTACCCGTTTCTTCCAAGAGAAACGAAGTACGAGGTGCCAAGTTAATAGCAATCAATAACAAGATAATAGCAATTAAACAACTATGTGATTATGTGCTTATGAACATTACAAGACAAACTGTGCGGACTATGCAAGGAATTACGTAATTATGGATGCATACATAATTATGAAATTTAGTGCACAGAAACCACAGCGAGCTTTGTCATGTACCTAGAAGTTAACCCTATTCATTTCCAATTCTGATGAAGTATCCGTTGAGGAAAAATGAACTAGCTATTCATTTTTCACTTCTGAAGAATATCCGTTGAGGATATGAATATCCGTTTATCCTTCATTTCCAATTCTGAAGAATACCCGTTGAGGAAAATGACTCCGTTTGTGCATTTTCGTTCTGAAGAGTATCCGTCGAGGGAAATGAATATCCGTTTATTTAATCCTTCATTTCCAAACCTGAGGAAACAACCGTTGAAAATGACTCCGTTAGTTCATTTTCGTTTCTGAAGATTATCCGTTGAGGAAATGAATATCCGTTGCTTAATTTTTCATTTCCGTTTCTGAGGAAGCAACTGTAGAAAATGACTCCGTTTGTTCATTTTCTTTTCTGAAGATTTTCCGTTAAGGAAATGAATATCCGTTTGTCTATCCCTTTTCATTTCCGTTTCTGAGGAAACAACCGTAGAAAATGACTCCGTTTGTTCATTTTCGTTTCTGAAGATTATCCGTTGAGGAAATGAATATCCGTTTGTCTATCATTTTCATTTCCGTTTCTGAGGAAGCATCTGTTGAAAATGACTCCGTTTGTTCATTTTCGTTTCTGAAGATTGTCCGTTAAGGAAATGAATCCCCGTTTGTTTATTCCTTCATTTCCGCTTCTGAAGAATATTCGTTGAGGAAAATGACTCCGTTTGTTCATTTTCGTTCTGAAGAATGTCCGTTAAGGAAATGACAGGATCATGCTTTACATATCTCTGGTGGTTATCTGACACAAAGTCACAAATAGACTCCTACGAATTAATTTCGGGACGAAATTTCCTAAAGTAGGGGAGACTGTAACACCTGTGTCATTTCAACCATCAAACAAATTCCAAACCAATGAAATATTGTATTTCATACTTTGGACTTGTATAAATATGTGTATCTTTTGCACATATCAACTCATGTTCGATTTCAAGCTCTAAATCGCTTTCTGGAAGGTTATACACGCACTGATGCGTAAATATAACCAGTTTAATGCAACGAACACTCCAGAATAGTGAAATAGGCTTAACATACCTTAAATAACCTTTACATAACTTAGATATAAGTTTTGGAAGGTTTGGTGTGGTGAAATCAAAGTTTAATCGCTTACAGGGACTTAATTTGACAAACTACGAAAGTATGCCAATTTGAACTGTAACAGACCTTCCGGAACATGACCATAAGTTAAACATACCATAAATATCCTTTACATAGCTTAGAAATAGGCTTTGAGGGGTTCGGTGTGCTAAAATAAACTTTTGTGTCATTCAGGGACTAAAAGTGTCAAAAAGTGCACAAGTTTGCATTTTCGCGCATAACTTACGTTCTGAATACATCCGGACATCCAAAAATTTATGTAAGCACTAAAATATTTTATTTTAGTGTTCGGCATAAGAAAAATCCATTCGTCACGCCATTTGGATCGTTTTTCGCGCTTGTGCGCATTCCGTCGTAATTAAGCGAACATCGCGTTCGTACGACCAAACGAACCATCATCCGGCATATTTTTGAGCATGTTTTGAGTTCCCTATACTTTAACTTCATTTTAGAGCCTTGAAATGAGGTTAACGGGGTTCAAACGCATCGAAAAAGGCCTTAAACACGTGCAGGGACCATTTCTGCCAATTTTGAAACTTTTCTGAAGCTGGTGCATGGTGGCGTAGCGCGACTGCATAGGGCCTTTACCGTCGCGCTACGCGAGCGCCTTATCTGGGCAGAAATATCAGTTTTTCACTTTCGGGACCAGATTCGATGTATAAACAGCTGTTTAATTCACAACCACACATTCTAACATGCTTAGTCAGCGGATAAGGATGGAATTTAGGCACCATAACTTTGCAACACATGTAAGGATGGAATTTAAGCACCATAACTTTGCAACACATGTAAGGATGGAATTTAGGCACCATAACTTTGCAACACATGTACGGATGGGATTAAGGCACGTTTTCCATGAAACGATCTTAACGGTTCGGGTATTCCTATATATACCCCATACCCCCCATTGCTAAAATCACTAGAATTCTGATTTGAGAACCTCTAAGTTGAAACCATTGTTTCATACCTGAGATTCTTGAATCGGGATTAGCATTCGGGGACCCTTCGTAAGTATTCTTTCGTTATTTTCCTTATTTTACTGCTTTTCGAGTCAGAAAGTCAAACTTTGTTTGAGTTTCAGCGTTGACCAGTAATGGTCAATGCGAAGTTCGTTTGAACTTCGCAACGTGAGTGTAATCACGTTGGTTATAGTCCCTTGGGACTATGCCTACTGATTACCACGTTGTCTAGGGTCGTAGGGTAAGCGATCTAATAAATCGCTTATACCTCGAACCCGACCCAGTTTGGTCGATCATTAGGATCCGACCAAACACATTAGGTGACCATAGTAGGTAGGGAATAACCTTCCGAGGTTATACCCTATGGTCACATCGTTTGAGTAGTTGTATGATAGGTAGTTTATATGCCTTAGGTAAATTACCAGAATACCCTTTTCAGGTATAATTGGTAATTAAGCATATGTAACCTAAACTTTTGTCACATAACTGATTATGTAACATGTTTAGGCATATAACACTTGTCATAGGACTAGTTAGGCGGTCCGTACGCGTTCTACGCGCACGACGCGTTAAAATAGCATAAGCTACCTAAACGGGTCGAAATGGGTCGTAAACACGTATGTTAGGTTTCATTTAGTATGTAGGCTTTGTTAAACCATATTACACGAGTCACCACACTCGTTTGGTTTACAAACCCTCATTCTATCCGATCTTCCGATTTAGGTCCGGTTTATTAACATAGTTACCTATATTAGGTGCCGTTTGATATACGTGATCTCTAGCATTGTTTGGTTGTTACTCAAGGACTACTGAGTAATCTCAAGTGAGTACATAGACCCCTCTTTTACTGTTTTCCAAACTGTTTTGGGGTGGAACACATGTGCCTACTTGTTACTTTCATGCTTTCCTGTTTTCACATCATATACCTGCTATGTTCGTTAGTACATTATAGTACATGATTTCATTACATTTTATGCTATGTATGTCCATTGTGTGCATACTTAGTACATTGTTTTACATTACATTTTGTTGCATATGCTCATCCAGTATATGAACACATTATATTACATTTTGAACCGTTTATAACTATTTGACTATGTGAACCGTTGTAATCATTTGTATCTGTGAACCGTTTGTACCTGTGAACCGTTTGTATCTGTGAACCGTTTATAACTATGAACCGTTTGTATCTGTGAACCGTTTATAACTATGAACCGTTTGTATCTGTGAACCGTTTGTATCTGAGAACCGTTTGTATCTGTGAACCGTTTGTATCTGTGAACCGTTTGTATCTGTGAACCGTTTGTACCTGTGAACCGCTTCTATCTGTGAACCGTTTGTATCTGTGAACCGTATTTGACCATACATAAACATTTCTACTATTGTTAAACATTACTTTGGTGGTTTGGTTTGATTAAATGATTAAGTAACGATACGTGTGTAATATGATACAAGCATGGTGGATACGCCGCTGGTACTTCCTATATATAAGTGTTTGTATGGTATTACATATTGTAGCGTTATTTGAATCATTTCAGTTTGAGACATATAACATTTTATACAAATAACATACTTTTCACAAGACATTGTTTTACAAACAACTTATCCTATACAAACCCATTTTACTATGGTTATTCATTTAACCATACATTATTCACTTATTTATACATATCATCTGAACTCATTGTTTTTCAAATGATTTACAAAACAAAGCAAATTACAAGGTTCATGACTAAACATTTTCTCAAACATAAGTCATGGAACCTATTTTCACAAAACCTATGTATCTCACAGGCATTTTTATGCTGACGTACCTATTTTCACATGTGTTTTTCAGGAGCTGTTACATAAGATGATCAAGATATATATAGGCAGACTTGGGCTTTAGTGACAATAAAAGATGCAAGACTAGTTAATTATGTTGTTTTTCCTTGTTTGTTAAGACATTGTAACACTTTTAATCGATAAAACGAAACTTCAATTGCCATGGATTTGAAACAATTAATTCTGTTACAACACTCCCCGATGTTTCCGCCACGTTTTGTATGTTCTACGTGGTCGGGGTGTGACAAGAGCGAGGTGAGGTTTGGAACTCTCTTGCGAGAGGGACGCCTCGCAAGGCGGGCTTTTAGAGATGAGGCCTTTTGGCGAAGCCAAGTCAATTTCGGGCCACCAAACCCCGCAACTGATGAAAAGGCCCTCTGGTATGGAGTAAAGGGAAGCGTGTATGTTGTCACACTCCCTTCCTTCCATAGGTGCCTAGAGGACGGGCCAGACGTAGCAGAGCGACGACCCGGGAGCAGATTCCCCACCGGGGGGGGGGGCAGGAGAGGGACATCTCAAGGCACATCACGACCTACAGGCAACACCAGCGAGACATGGGAAGGCAACCCGATTGGGAGTCAGAGGATCCATAGTACCTGCAGCCTCCCGGACTTCATCTTCATCATTTTTGAAAGCGGGGGGAAGGGATCTTTTTTCTGCAACGAAAAAAAAACGGAGCAGATTTAACTCGGCACAACCTAACGATACATCCAATACCAATGATCTGTGCTTAGAATGCGTTGCTATATCTCTACTCTAGAAAGCTATATAGGCAACAACGAGCGCGGGTTGACCCGGGGCTTACCTTTCATTACTTCTTTCACGACGAGAGAACCGCATCCGCATCAGTCGAAGTGGTGGAAGGCCCCCTGAGTCAAAGGGAGAGCTTCTGCGCCTCTCTCCAAGAGATACGATTCGGAATCTGAATCAGCTGAAGGAGAGTGAGAGTTCGAAGTTGCCGGTAGGTCAATATCCGGGGGTTGCTTTCCCTTAGTAATAGTCAATACGAGGCCCAGAACCCTATACGGGGCAGTGAGAGGAGCTGCTTCTTCTTTTTATACTTGCCCATCAGGACCCTTGCCCTATGTTAGCCAGTTTCGACTCTGGACCATACCGCAGCAGCGGTTGCCGCTCGATCGAAATGGGTCTAATCCTGATATGGGTATTGGCGCTTTTGATTAAAGAATGTTCTCCGCCTTTTTCCTCCACCTACCAGGCTAGGTAATTGTTAGAATGTGCTTCATTGGAACGTAGCTAATCGTCCTTGCTTTTAGAGAATTGTTGGATCTGCCTCGGCCTTTTTGCCTATAGTCTAAGGAACCGGTAGCAAGAGAGCTCTAAGAAGTGGGGGCAACCTCATAGTTTTATAATGATTCTTTCACTCCTGTCCCCTCATAAGAGGAGGATGCCAAGAGTTTCGCTCAACGGCCTAAGGACTACCTGACCTGCTGAACTTCCTGCAATTCAATTCCCTAATGAAATCAACTACCTGTCTAAGTGCACTAGCTGACTTCTCTATTGCATAACGCTACTCACCTGACTTCATAATCACAGCTAAGCTGCCTACTGTGAGGATCTAGCCGTTGCTTCATGCATACCTTCCTTCATAAGAATAGGCTAGGATTAGTCCGGATCTAGCCTTAGTGTAGTAAATACCATCAATAGGATGAACTATATTTGAAGGAAGGCATCTATTCATGTCTTTATTGAATTTGATATGCGTAGATTCGATTCGGAGAAGATATTCTTTCTTGTAAGAACATGGCAAACTAAGTGAAGTCATTCAAAACTGGCAAGCACCCGGAAGCACTAGACCAATAAGCTAGATCTCCCTATGGGGCATTGCATGTTTAGCCAGACCGCTCCGCTCGTGCTTCTCCTTGCGTCTTGAACTAGAACAGGGAAATCGCTACTAAAGCACTTTCTCTCATGAATTGAAAGAGTTCTATCTCATATAGGGTCAAAATCTACTCTTATACTCTTGCAAGCAAGGCGAGAAGCGATTCTCTTAGCCGGCATACCCG
This sequence comes from Helianthus tuberosus, assembly GCA_030545235.1. Lineage (NCBI taxonomy): Eukaryota > Viridiplantae > Streptophyta > Magnoliopsida > Asterales > Asteraceae > Helianthus > Helianthus tuberosus. The sequence continues at coordinate 41,493,874 of CM060426.1, read as the reverse complement.
ACGAATCAAAAAAGCTATAATAAGGCAATCCATGGGCATGGAACCCCGAAATAGCCAATCTACAATCAAACTTTTAATCAGGTCGAAAAATGATTGCCGGTGGGTAGAACCAAGACTCATTTTAGCCAGGATCTTACGTTCACTACTTATCTAGCTACTTTAGGTCGTTGTAGTCCATAAATCAAAATAAAACTTTATCAGAGCTTGCATTCGATGCCGTTGATTCAATTTCTTCACCACCGATAGGAACTGCCCACCTATCCAGGTAGACTCACCTGTGAACCACGAACTACACTTACAGACAACCTAAGAAGAAACGGAGTCTCACCCATCATAAGCATAAGAAGCAAAAAACTAGAAGAATAAACAAGAGATAACGCGCATACAAAGAGGATTCTTAACCGTTCGCGAAGAGAAGATAGTTGTTTTAGGCAAGGAAAAAGCCAACCATAGCAGAACGCAATCAAAGCTTTCATCCTTTGCCGCTCCTTCAACCGATTTCATTCATTCATAAACTCGCTTGAACGTGCCATCAAGAGCTCCAGCTGCAAGAGGATAGGATCTTTTTAGGCTGGGCACGAAAGCTGCATTGATTTGACTTTTTGCTTCTGCTATTGAAGCGAAAAACCCCAAGAAAACTTTATCAATTCTCATTCTTCTTTGGCGACAAGGAAGGCTACCCCTGGGTAAAAGTACTAATCCGTCTATCTACTTACTACCTAACTAAGAGAATGGTATTTACTGAGAGAAGTAGTACGAGGAGCTAGATTGTTTTTTTGGGTAAAGGGTTACCCCGGTGATTCTATATATCAACAACCAAAATAAAACAAGTAGTGAGGAGACATCCACACTAGTACAATCATGAGACATGCCCCGTGAAAGTAAACCAAAAACCAACACAAGAAAACAAAACACCAACAACTAGACAAAAATCTAGACAAAGAGGACACACTACAAACTACTCAGCCACCATTGTCTCTGTCATCACCACTCTGGATATCCCAGTCAGCTAGAAGTCTTCTCACATTCGACGTGTCCTTAAACTTGTAACGAACGATCATTCCTCTCCTGCCAAATAACATACGCAGAAGCCGCCACCACCAACTTACTAATCAAACAGCTGGCTGACTTCGATCTGGAACGCAAACACATCCACTCCACAATAGACGATAGCTTTGGCTCCACACTAGACATACCTGCCTTTCCACGAACGCCATCGCAAACTTGCATCAAGAACGGACTTTCAAAGAAAAGGTGCTGATGAGAGTCATAGTTCGCATAACACAATAAACAGCACATCATATTCATGTTTTTCCTCCTCTCAACACCCCACCGAATGATCTTATCCTGAGTCAAAAGCTTCCGCCTCATAATCAACCACAAGAGGAACACATGTTTAGGAATACACTGAGCAAACCAGACAATGCTAACCCACTGTAGTTTCGGCTCCCTCGAACGGATCGACTGGCAAACTAAAGCTGATGAATAATCTGACATGTCATTCCCATCCTTCCATAGAAAACGACCAGCAACAGTGTTGTTAATGGTCATATTAGACGCTTGTATAAGAACAAGATAAGTATCCCTCCAGGCCAGCGGCCATCTCCAGTCCCCGTCAGCCCACACGCCGCTCACTTTAGCATCCAATCGAAACTTGAATTGGTGACATTTCTCGCTGTCAAATACGAACATAATGGGCCACCCTCACACCAGTTATCATACCAAGCAGACGTGGACCTCCCATCACCAACCCTGGACCAGACATGCTGTATAATACTCGGCCTAACCTGTAAAATCTTTCTCCAGCTCCAGCAACTATTAGAGGGGATATTACACTCCCAAAAATTTCGACCCTTAAGCCTGTACGACTGGATCCAATCAACCCACAAGGACTCCCTGTTAGAGATAACACTCCAGATATGGGAGGCCATCAACGCCTTATTAACTTCTCCTATCCGTTTTATGCCTAAACCACCTTCAATTTTCGGAACACACACACTTTTCCACGCCGCCTTTGCTTTCCGAAAAGACGTCCCTTGGAACCATAAAAAATTACGCAATTTTCCTTCCAGGTCATTAATAATTCTAGCCAGCAATATAAAGACTGATGACCAATAGATATGCATTGCTGATAGAACCGATATGATGAGCTATAATCTACCCGCAAAGGATAATAATTTTGTAGTCCAGGACGAGATACGTTGCTCCAATCTTTCAATCAAAATACTACAATCCTTATACAGGAGCCTCGAGGATATAATGGGGACCCCGAGATATCTAACAGGAAGCTTACCTTCAACAAAAGTCAGTAAATCCAGAATAGCACCTTTAACATGCCTAGGAACATTACAAAAGAAAGCTGTACTTTTTTGAATGCTCGGCACTAAACCTGACATCTTAGAGAACTTTGTCAAAGACTCCATAATGCATCTAGCCGAATGAACTTCACCTCTAGCAAACAAGAATAGGTCATCCGCAAAACAAAGATTAATAATTTTCTGCTTTTCACATTTATTATGAAACCTGAAAGACGCATCAAGCCTGGACATTTGTTGCAAAATACACGTTAACACCTCCATAACAAGAGTAAACAAGTATGGAGACATCGGATCCCCTTGCCTCAAGCCACGCTTGCCTTTGAAATACCCATGCGTATTACCATTAATACAGATAGAATAAGATGTAGTCGAAACACACACCATGATCCCGTCCACCATCCTGTGATGAAACCCGAAGCCAAGTAACACATCCTTTAAGAAGTTCCAATCGACCGTGTCATACGCTTTCTGAATATCCACTTTAAAAGCGCACCGAGGCGGGCCGAAGTTCCTATGATAATTATGCATAAGCTCTTGCGTCAATAAAATATTATCTGAAATCTTCCTCCCTGGCACAACCGCAGACTGGTTAACACACACAATCCCTGAAAGCGCTTTTTTCATACGATCAGCCACTATCTTGCTAATACATTTATATATAACATTACAACAAGCAATAGGACGGTAGTCCGTAACGGTTGTCGGAGAGGAGACCTTAGGGATAAGGACAATCAACGTATGGTTTATCTCTTGAAGCATTCTCCCATTATTGAAGAAATCTTGGACAACAAAAATCACCTCGTTACCAATAATCGGCCAAGCATGCTTAAAAAATGCAGCGGAGAACCCATCTGGGCCGGGCGCTTTATCATTACCCATACCAAACATCGCCCTCTTAATCTCATCCCCTGTAACGTGAGCAACCATATTAGATGCCGTATCAGAGTTGAGCCATTGCACAAACAAATCAGGAGCTGGCCGAATCAATGTATCACCGACACATCCAAGAAAATTCTCATAATGAAGAACAAAAGCCTTTGGAACATCCTCACCCTCAAACGATTGCCCAACAGCATCCGTAATGGCATCAGTTCTACTTCTATGATTCCTACACTTCAGAGATTTATGAAAAAAAAGCTGTATTGGAATCACCAGCTCTTAACCATTCAACCTTTGATTTTTGTTTTAAAAAACGCTCCTCATCCAAGCTAGCTTCCTGAAAATCCCGAACTAGACTAGCTTCTAAAGCCCGAAGATCAGGATCAGACGGGTTCTGATCTATAGACGATTGAACTGTATCCAACTGTAAACGAAGATCAATCACTTTTTTATGCAAATTACCTTGCTTAGTTAATAGAGCACGAAGAGGCGACTTCAGCATCCTAAGCTTTTTAACCAATCGAAACTGGTGATCACCATTAATACTCACCTCCCAATTCTTTTCAACAATCTGAAGAAACTCCGGTTTATGCACCAAGAAGTTAGAAAATTTAAACGCTTTTGGCTTCAATCTACCAGCAACGGGTATAGTAAGAACACCAGGATAATGATCCGATATTCTATATGGTTTGAAAACAGCATACGAATTCCGAAATTCATCCACAAATTGGGTATTTCCCATCACCCGGTCAATCTTTTTAAGTAAGCCAACACCCTTTTTTGGTTTTTATGACCAAGTAAAGTGAAGCCCCGTTCTGTTAACATCAAATACCTCAATATCAGCAACACACTCCTGAAAATCATGCATACCTATTGTGATAGATGATCCTCCCATAGATTTATCCTCCATGTTAAGTGCAGAATTGAAATCACCCATAATCACCCAGGGTCTATTACTAACAAACAGCTTATGCAGAATTGAAATCACCCATAATCACCCAGGGTCTATCACCCATAACTCCCTTCTAGTGACATAATAATTAGCCGCATAAACAATCGAGCAAAACAAGACCCTCTTATCAAACTTAAAGAAAATTTAAACATGAATAACCTGAGCCATCTGAGATAAAACCATAGCATCAAAAATCTCGGGGTTCCAGCCAAGAATTATACGAGTTCCTTTATCACAAACACCCCCATTCGAAGTCCACTCCCAGTTTCGAAACACAGAATTACAGACTCTATCAAGCCTACTAACATCCACGTGAGATTCTAGAATAGCACAAAAACTCAAGCTATTATCTTTAACTATCTGGCGAACCTCTGATTGTTTAAGAGGACGGTTCAACCCTCTAACATTCCACACGGCTAGACTAACCATTGGAAACCTTTGGTGAAGAAGTGCTTGCCCCTATTTTAACATTGGTTGCCCGAGAACCCTTCATCATAAACTCATCAGTTTCATTAAAGACCTCAAAAACTTCCTCCTCATCAGAGTTCACCTGACCCGGCTCAAATAACTTGCTACTCTGACCCGTATCATCCATATCTTCCTTAAGCACATCAAAAGAGTTACTAGTCGTGAACTTGGAAGTGGATGGCCCAGAAAGGCCTCCCCCTTTACTGGACGTATTGATCGGTCTATACTCAAACTTTGGTTTAGGCTTGTTCATGTTGAAACCAGTCCTCTTAGCTACTTTCTTTCTATTCACATCCATGAATCCATCGGCATCAACCACATGAATGGATTTAGACGGCCCACTACCCATATTTTGAACCGACTGCTTAGGATCACCTCTCATATGTTTCTTCATAGGCTTTAACATACACGACTCATCAGAGTGGCCAAATACCGGACAATGCGAGCATCTGTGAGGGGTCCATTCATACTCAACAAAAACTTTCTCCTTTATATACCCCTCTCCCTCGAGTTCAGGAACTGCCACGACTAATTCCTCCTTGAGATCGCTTTCAGCAGAGATTTCTATAAGAGCCCGAGCATAACTACTTCTCCCCCAAGCATCCATGCACAAGGATGTAGTAAACTTATCCCGCTCCTTAGGTTCGCCAATAGCAGTTGCTATCAAACTTAAGCCATCCTCCGTATAAGCCTCAATAGGCACATCATGTATTTTAACCCACATTTGCAAGTTCTTAACATCTTTCTTTTCCAACTTAGTAGTCGGAGTCCATACATTAAGAAACATTGGTTGGGATCTAATGATCCAGGGCCCATCATTAAGCACACTCTCCATCCCACCATGATCCGCAAATTTAAAGAAAAAGAAACCATTTGCATTCATCATAATCTTTTGAATACCAAACTTCTTCCAATTATTACGAACAAAATAATCCACCACCGGGTATGCCACACGATCACCCAAGAAATACCCGTATAGTGTATTAGCTAGTTTATCATTAACAGCACGAACAAAATCTCGGGGAAGAACTATATCACAACCCTCATGCGTTCCCGAGCTTGCTAAGGATCTAAAATTAATCTTTTTTACCTTAAGATTCAGCACCGACTCAGCATACATTGGCTAATGCTCTTGATCGTCATCCTTTTTCTGACCCTCCACATTATCCTGCATACTCCCACCTTCATCCATAATATTTTCTAAACCCTCCATGTCCGGTGAAGATTCCTTGACAACATTGTCCACAGGAACCGGAACAGATATCTTCTCAAGCTCATCGATAACATTAATCAATTTAGGTTCTGAATTCGTCTTGAATATCCCCCTTCGGGCAAGTTTCGGATTGCCTTCATTATTCAGACCACGGCTACCACCACCCTTAGAGGAAAGTGGTGGCTTACCACGATCAACCTGCACATCAGACTTCTTACGTGCATCCATACTGGAAGATCACCTCTCTCTATTCCCACATAAAACAATACACCATGCAAAACAAGAAACCAAAAAAACCGAAGACCAGCAGCGAAAACAAAAGAAAGCAAAAACCCTAATCTAGCAAAACCCTAACCCATATTTCTTGCAAAACCATATAGAGAAATTGGTAGATCTAGGTTTCTGCCTAACCAGAAGGACCGACAAACCAAATAATCTATACAGTCTATCCGAAACACACGATAAGGCCGGCGATTGAAACCAAAGAAACCCTACTTCTGATCGATCACAAATGCTAACGAGTTCGTTACAGAAGTTTAGCGAACCAAACCACTGATCACAGACTGTTATACACCTGATTATGAAGAAAAAGTAAGGATTAGACAGGGAAAAGGAATCGCCATGCTAGGAGAGAGCATTAGGGTTTTTCAGTTCTTTCACGACATTGTAGGAGCTAGATTTTTGCTATCTTCTTTTTGGCAGTGGGATAGGGAAACTATGAGAACTGAACTTTCACTTTCTAACTTGAACTCATAGCTCTTTCTCTTTTTATCTTTTGAGAGCTGTATCTATTTTCAAGCTTATAAAAGGAACTGTTTCTAAATTTCTCCGGGGTAACCCTTTACCCAAAAAGGAACTGTTTCTATTCACTTTAAAGAGGGTCTCTCCTGTCCGGCTCGATATGAACAAGGTAGGCTGGTAGGTGGGTAGGCTTCTATCCGACTAGTAGGACATGCAGTTCTCCCCTTAGCCTTAGGGCAGACACGAAATCAATTAACAGCTTCTAAAGAAAAGAGGACGACTTAAGACAACAAGAATGGCTAAAAGAAGTAAGTCACTTGCAGGCCCAAGAAGAATGAAAAGAAATCGATGAATGTGTCCCGACCAAGCAACGAAGAAGCGCTAGCAGATGAGATTGGGCCTATATAGACTAGGAAACACAGGGAAAGACAGTCTTGGGGGTCCCCAAAACAGAGTGAGGACTAGCCCTTTGAGGAGCTCTCTAAGCTGTCTAACTCTCTATTACCATATGCAGAGGGAAAGCAGGTTTAATAGCCGGATATAGTAAGAAAACAACTAAATAGAAATGTGTACTTGCTACGGGTGAAGGAGTAAAGAGTTTCAATAAAAAAATCTCCTTAATGCGACTGCGGGAAGGCTGTTCCTGCTACATTTCACTGGGGAAGAAAGAAGGAATTGAGTCCTTTCACATTATCACAGAAAAAAGGGATTGCCTCTTAGTCAATTTTGACTGGAAAAAGACCCGGAACCCCATACCCTCTCATTCACTTACTATAGGACGAGGAGCGTAGATTCATCTTACTTTTTATAAATGGAAAAAGAGACATAAGTCACGCATTCAAGCAAGAGCCTTTGCCTTTCTTCGCTATGTAAATAGAGGGCCGGAGGAAGAAGTGCCAGAACCTCAACAAAAGAATGAAGGTGATAGAGTCTTACAGGAGACACTAGGCTTCGGAATTGAATGGAATGATTCCTCTCCCTTGGTTGCCTTCACTGCCCATGAATCCCTTCTCTTTTTCTATTTCAGTAGTCTTATGTGGTCTGGTCTGTCCATTAGTTGCTTAACTCATAGTAGTTAGGAGGTTGTTGTCCTAATGAGTGTAGCGGAGTGCTCCCTATCCTATTACTCATCTATAGGGCTATCACCCTAGCTTTCCCTGTCTCTGCCTTTCTTTCCGAGTCCTGAGCTTTTCTTCTTGACTATTACTTGGGATTGGGTTTGACACTATTCAATACTAAATATCTACTCGTGGAGGAGGGTAGGCAATAGATTCATCTTAGGCGGTAAGCGAAGGAACTGTAGGGCTTAGGGCAGCGAGTGAGCCTCGTATTTTTATTCAATAGCTCTAGGGGAGGTGAGAAGAGAGGCAATAGCTATTATAGAAGGACTTAACAATTCATGGCATGAATTAGAGTTGAAGGAAGAAAGACATGAAATGCTAGAAAGATAGAATCTATGAATTGATGGGATTTTAACATGTTTATCAAAGCAATTTCATCCATATGAAATAAAAACGCAGCGGAAAAATAGTTTAAAACATGTTACTTTTATAAGATATAAAACCATTTATATGCAAAATCCCAAAACCCGGATCCATATATGAGATGTATACTTACAAACACAACCATAGGATGTTTAGAAAACTACCTTCTTGAAGTGCAAGGGTTATGAAACGGATGATGCTTCTTGAAATGGTTGTCTTCAAGAGTAGAAGACCTCAAGCTTGTATACCCCAAGCTTCCAACAAACACCACAAGTTTAGCTAGGATTTAACACTTGAAGATCAAAGAATGAACACTTGAAAGAACCCTCTTATGGCCGAAATTTTAGAGCAAAAATTCAGCTCATCATTTATTTGGTCATCCATAAAGTTTATATATAATTTGAGAGAAATGTCCACCTCTTTTTTCACCCAATGGAATCATCTCTAACTCATGCAAAAGCATGTACATGCATTGGACCAAAGTCTTTGGATAGACCACCCAATCTAAATCCATGCATATGCATGAAATGTGATTGGAACAAGACTTTGGATAGAGACAAAGGGGGGGGGGCATGTGGGTTTTATAAAAAAAAATAAATTTCTTTTATAAAATTAAGTCTTGGTACACACATATATATATATATATATATATATATATATATAACTTTTATAAATATAACACTATATTTGCAAAACTTTATATAATCTTTTATAATGTTATTTAACCTATTAAATAACAAAATAAAATATTCTCTCAAAATAAATTATCCACATAATTTATTGGTTTCTCAAGTGTAATTATTTAGAAAACCTATTTCTAAATATTGTAAGTGTTAACATTTATTTGTTTGATTACATCACAAATAAATAATATAAGTGTTTGTCTAGCTTGTTATTGGGTATGACTCGACTTGGATCATAACGTACTAGCCACATCAATTTATTATGTGTCTTGGGCATACAGAGTCCAACAATCTCCCACTTGCTCAAGATACATAGAAGATTGATTCAAGCAGTAAATGACGCCTAACTACGGTTTACTACCCCCAATATGTATGACTATATTTGCCATTCAATAACATCATCCCTTTCAAGTCCCTTACTTGAACATGATTTAGGTGAATCTATCATTTATCCTTTCGTTACAGATGTCATGTTAAATCCAGAGACACAGAGTGATCACTCTCTGTTGATTTAACTTTAGCAGGCCTTAGACATCTTACTCTCAACGAATAAGAGGAACAAATCCCATCTTGACTACATACGTCTCTTACAATTACCTTGTACCACACCTGAGCTTAGCCTTATGTACTGCCTTGCTACAGACAGCCAAGAACTAGGTCAAGGTATAATACTTGGTGATTATCAAGACCCAATATGTATCTCAGGTCAGAGGATACTATGATATTCGCCTTTACTCAAAATTTACTTATGATCAATCACAAATGATTCCATGCAGTAATATTTGAGAGCGAGTCAGTCCAATATTTGTATCCCACAAATATCTATGAACTTTGGTAGCAACACTTTGCTCTATATTCATTCTAAATGAATATCCACCAATCCAAGTTCATAATAGTCTTACATTCATATTTGTTCCCACAATTATGATCGACTACGGACATTTAGAATAATTAACTTATTCACGGATTTAAACATGCTAATATGAAACGTAACTCAAAATTCCATAAAAGAGTTAAAATAACAATTGTTTCAATATCCAAATACAAAATTGATCAAATCCAATCACTAGAATATCGAAGTCCTAAGGAACATGTATGACCCTCATGTTTTCCCCTGTCAAGGAGCTTCGTGAGTGGATCCGCAATGTTTTGATCTGTGTGAACTTGGCGGATACATATCTTTCCCTTTTCAACTTCATCCCTTATGTAGTTGAATCTCTGCTCGATATGTCTAGTCTTTTGGTGCGCACGAGGTTCCTTGATTTGAGCAATCGCACCCTCGTTATCACAAAAGATCTCTAGGGGGTCTTGAATGGTAGGGACCACCCCTAGGTTGGCTATAAATTTCTTCAGCCATGCAGCTTCCTGAGCTGCCAATGAAGCGGCGATGTATTCTGATTCTGTAGTGGACAATGCTACCACGTCTTGTTTTGAGCTCTTCCAAGAGACTGCTCCACCATTTAAAATGAAGACATACCCCGATTGCGATCGAGAATCATTTCGATCGGTTTGGAAACTCGCGTCCGTGTAACCCTTTACAACGAGTTCCTCCTCACCAGATCCATATATTAAGAACATATCCTTAGTCCTCCTAAGATATTTCAATATACTTTTAACAGCCATCCAATGACTGTTACCTGGATTCTGCTGGTATCTACTCGTCATGCTCAAGGCGCATGAAACGTCCGGTCTGGTGCATATCATTGCATACATGATGGATCCTATAGCTGATGCATATGGGATTCTTTTCATTTTTTCTTGCTCATCCTTTGAGCTTAGACATTGAGATGTGTTCAATATTGTCCCCTTTTGAATAGGTACAAAACCTCTCTTAGAGTTCTCCATTTGGAACCTATTCAAGACTTTGTCAATGTATGCACTTTGGTTTAAACCTATCAAGCGCCTTGATCTATCCCTATAGACCTTTATTCCCAGAATGTAGGCGACTTCACCAAGATCCTTAATGGAAAAACAACTTCCAAGCCAAGCTTTTACACCTTCCATGGTTGGAATGTCATTCCCAAATAGTAGAATGTCATCGACATACAGTACTAAGAAAGTGATGATGCTCCCACTAGCTTTCTTATACACACAAGCTTCATCACCGTTCTTGATGAATCCAAAATTCTTAATTTCTTCATCAAAACGATGATTCCAACTTCTAGATGCTTGTTTCAATCCATAGATTGATTTCTTTAACTTGCATACTTTGTCAGGATGTTTTGGATCGACAAAACCTTCAGGCTGAACCATATAGACATCTTCATCAAGATATCCATTAAGAAAAGCCATTTTGACATCCAATTGCCAGATCTCATAGTCATAATATGCAACTATGGCAAATAATATCCTGATTGACTTTAGCATCGCCACAGGCGAGAAGGTCTCATCATAATCAATCCCTTGAGTTTGAGTGAAACCTTTTGCTACAAGTCTTGCTTTGTAAGTATCCAAGTTACCATGCATATCCGTTTTCTTCTTGAAAACCCACTTACTTCCAACTACTTTGGAGTTGAGTGGTGGCACAACCAATTCCCAAACTTGGTTGTCATACATGGATTGCATCTCTATGTTCATGGCTTCAAGCCATTTGTCACAATCGGATTTTGACATTGCATCATGGTATGTGGTTGGTTCATCTGAATCTACCACGTAGCATCCATCCATGAAAAATCCATATCTTTCAGGTGGATTACTAATTCTACCAGATCTGCGAACATTTTGTGTGTTCTGATCAACCTCTTGATCGTTTTCAACAACCTCTTGTTGAGTGCTAGTATCAACCAAACGTGTATCGTCTTGTGGTTCTTGATCTTCCTCAAGTTCCACTGTTCTACAACTAGTTCCTTCCATAAGGAATTTAGCTTCTAAGAACTTACCCTTTCGAGCAACAAATACCTTTTGCTCGGTTGGATCGTAGAAATAATATCCTATATCATCTTTAGGATATCCTACAAAGATACACTTAGTAGATCGGACTTCCAATTTATTTGGAGTGTATTGATTAACATAAGCTTCACAACCCCAAACCCTTAAGAATGATAATGATGGAGGGTTTCCATGCCATATTTCAAAAGGTGTCTTTTCCACTTTCTTGGTTGGGGCCATATTTAGTATACGGACTGCGGAGAGCAAAGCGTAACCCCAAAATGATAGAGGTAATGTGCTTCTAGCCATCATAGATCGAACCATATCTAATAGAGTTCGATTTCTCCTTTCGGACACACCATTGTGTTGTGGTGTTCCAGGTGGAGTAAGTTGTGAAATGATTCCACAACTTCTAAGATGATCTTGAAAATCACCACTTAGGTATTCACCTCCTCTATCGGTACGAAGGACTTTAATTGTTTTCTTGAGTTGATTTTCTACTTCACTTTTGAAGTCTTTGAACATTTCAAATGCTTCATCCTTGTGTCTTAGTAAGTACACATATCCATAACGACTATAGTCATCGGTAAATGTAATGAAGTATCTTTCACCATTCCTAGTCATCGGCTTAAAAGGACCACATACATCTGAATGTATGATACCTAGTAAGTCTTTAGCCCTTTCAAAAGTTCCACTAAAGGGTGTCTTGGTCATTTTGCCTTGTAAACAAGATTCGCATACATCAAATGAATTATCTTCATTTGTATTCAGAAGACCATTTTTCTGAAGTGTATGCATGCGATTCTTGCTTATATGTCCAAGGCGACAATGCCAAAGATAGGAATCACCCAAATCCATTTTGAGTTTCTTGTTGGTTACTTGGTACATTGAGCTATCATATGATGCGTTATCATGATCTAATTCATAAATACCATTTAAAGACATAGCTTTAAAATAAAACACATCATTCATAGAAACATAAATGTCTTGGTTAACAAAATCAAATTTAAAACCACATTGTCTCAAAAGGGAAACTGAAATTATGTTCCTAGTCAAACTAGGAGCATATAAAACATTCTTCAAAATCACTTCCAAACCACTTGGAAGCTTTAAAACGTAGTCTCCTTGAGCTTCGACTTCAACTTTTGCTCCGTTGCCCATAAAGAGACTACTGTCTCCCTTCTTGTAATGTCTACTTCTTCTGAACCCCTGCAACGAATTGCAAATATGAGTTCCACATCCGGTGTCTAGTACCCATGTGTTAGAAGAAATAACATTAAGCTCAACATGTATCATAAAGATAGTACCTGAGGTTTGCCCTGCATCCCTCTTGTTTTTCAACTCCTTGAGATAGGTTGGACAATTTCTCTTCCAATGTCCTATCTCACCACATTCAAAACATGGGTCATTTGTAGCAACCTTTTGCTTCTTCTCCTTCGGTTTGGTGGGTTCTGCTTTAGCTTTTCCCTTCCCTTTCCCTTTGACGTGTCCCTTTCTTTTAGCATAAGTTGCTTTAGAGTCGGGGTGGGGCCTCTTTTTGTTGCCTCCTTCATTGATCGCTAGGACGGGTAAAGCCTTTTTGCCCATTCCTGCTTCGGCTGTTTTGAGCATTTCATGAAGCTCACCAATGCTCTTGTCCCATCCATTCATGTTGTAATTCATTACAAAACTCTCAAATTTCTTTGTTAAAGAGTTGAGGATCAAATCCGTAGCCAACTCTTTAGAGACGGGACAATTTAGCCGTTCGAGGCGATCAATGTGGCTTTTCATCTTGAGAACATAAGATGATACCGATTGGGTTTCCTCCATTCGACATGCATGAAGCGCTCGAACGGTTTCGAAGCGTTCTACCCTTGCTTGTTGTAGGAACATTTCCTTTAACTGGGTAATCATGTCGTATGCCCCGTGATGTTCAAAATCCTTTTGAATTTCGGGAATCATAGTTCCCAACATGAGGCATGAGGCTTGCATGGAGTCCTCGGTATACTTAACCCAATCGTTGTAGGCTTCCAAATCTTCCACGTTAGGTTCATCGGGAATAGGATCGTCCAACACATAGGATATTTTCTCTTGCTTGAGAACGATTCTCAAGTTTCGAAACCAATCCATGAAGTTGTTATGGTTGAGACGATCCTTTTCAAGGATGGTTCTTAGTGATAGGTTTCGGACGATTTGGTTAGTCGGGTTAGCATTGTTAGCGGCCATCTACAAAATTTAACAAGTTCAATTTTAGTATTTTCGATATTATTATATTTTAATCATTAATACCCTTTTGTGTCTTAAAGACAATTAATAATTAAAATCTAGAATCCAATGTTACATTTAAATATTGGTTAGGTGACCTTTATCCCTCTATTTAAATTAACAAGGTAGTCAACGTTTGACAATTGCAACTCTTTGCAACTTCTAGCCATATGGGATCGGTTAAACATCTTTATGTTTAGTTGGCATGTTTAATCCCATCAACACCTTTGTTCCCCATGCTTTGGTGACCCTAAGTTCATGGTTTCCAAATCAAGTCGTCCAACTTACACACACGTGTGAGTTTATACACATAAGTGGTTAGGTGACCTTTATCCCACAAACATGGTAAACCCACCTCGAACATACAAGTTCCCTCAAATGTGGTTAGGTGACCTTTATCCCACAATAAGAGTTCCCAAGTGTTTCGAGTGTTGTATAAAAGGATGGTGTTTGACTTGTTTTATAAAAGGGTTTTTAATATTTCAAAATTCTAGTTTAGAAAATATTATGTACCATATATTTGCATGCATTCAAATCAATGGTACTTTGGTGAAAACAAATTTTCAAGGTTCTATTTAATAAAACCCATTTTATTATAAAATCATTAATTTTTAATAAAACCTTTATTAAACATTTTAATGACTTTTTCAAGAACCAATTTTATGCTTGTTGTTGATTATTAGTTTGTTAAGTCATGCATATCTACATATCATCTAAACAACAAAATAAACAACCACACAAGCATAACAATAGGTGCATAACCATAGCCAACTATTTTGACAACACTTGTTAGCTGAAACAAGTGTGTCAAAAGGTCCTTCCTAAAGGGTGAAAATGACACAAGTAATGTGTCGATGAACTCCCACTTGATCCCGCATCCAAATGCTTCAAGTCTCCTTCTTGTGTTGTGATTTCTCCACCTTCTTTGAGCTTCCAAAAGTCTTTTATATTCAGCTCCAAACTCTTTTGGACTTCAAAAATGTGTTTTGGTTATTGGGTTAAAATCCCGTTGAGAACGATGAAGTTCTTTGGACCGAGTATTATGGTCCAAACCAAAACCGCATTTTTGTGTGCATCTTCTTTTACAAAATATATCCTAATACATTTTTTCTAGTAAAATAAAATGCACCTAATCTATTTATTTTACATACCAAATGAAATAAATAAATTACATATCTTCTAATGGAAGAACAAAATAATAATTATTACAACCCATTGAAATAATAAATCACAACACAATCATTCAACACAAGGTCATGGCTAGGTCATATGCACCAAAATATATATCCAAATATATATATATTAATTTCAAGAAGCATAAAAAAAATGGTTCCCTTTTATAAACATTTTCGGCTATTTTCAAAAAACCGAAAAGTTAAGTTTTGTCCAAACAAACAAATCATCCATATGAAATAAATTTTTCAAGATTCTCTTATGCATGTAAGAAAATAATCTTGAAAAACAAAGGGTTAACCATGTTAAAATTTTCGGCCATAGGGTTTTCTTCAAACCCGAAACCCGAAATTTTAATATAGTGAAGTATGCACTCATATAAGCGGCTCTAGATGCCATTGATGGGATTTTAACATGTTTATCAAAGCAATTTCATCCATATGAAATAAAAACGCAGCGGAAAAATAGTTTAAAACATGTTACTTTTATAAGATATAAAACCATTTATATGCAAAATCCCAAAACCCGGATCCATATATGAGATGTATACTTACAAACACAACCATAGGATGTTTAGAAAACTACCTTCTTGAAGTGCAAGGGTTATGAAACGGATGATGCTTCTTGAAATGGTTGTCTTCAAGAGTAGAAGACCTCAAGCTTGTATACCCCAAGCTTCCAACAAACACCACAAGTTTAGCTAGGATTTAACACTTGAATACAAAGAATGAACACTTGAAAGAACCCTCTTATGGCCGAAATTTTAGAGCAAAAATTCAGCTCATCATTTATTTGGTCATCCATAAAGTTTATATATAATTTGAGAGAAATGTCCACCTCTTTTTTCACCCAATGGAATCATCTCTAACTCATGCAAAAGCATGTACATGCATTGGACCAAAGTCTTTGGATAGACCACCCAATCTAAATCCATGCATATGCATGAAATGTGATTGGAACAAGACTTTGGATAGAGACAAAAGGGGGGGGGGGGCGGCCCCATGTGGGTTTTATAAAAAAATAAATTTCTTTTATAAAATTAAGTCTTGGTATATATATATATATATATATATATATATTTATAACTTTTATAAATATAACACTATATTTGCAAGACTTTATATAATCTTTTATAATGTTATTTAACCTATTAAATAACAAAATAAGATATTCTCTCAAAATAAATTATCCACATAATTTATTGGTTTCTCAAGTGTAATTATTTAGAAAACCAATTTCTAAATATTGTAAGTGTTAATATTTATTTGTTTGATCACATCACAAATAAATAATATAAGTGTTTGTCTAGCTTGTTATTGGGTATGACTCGACTTGGATCATAACGTACTAGCCACATCAATTTATTATGTGTCTTGGGCATACAGAGTCCAACATGAATGAGCTCTTTCGTCTAAGCCTAGAACTAGGCAAGAGCAAGGAATGGACTTTAAGTGAGTGTGAAAACCAGAAGGAGGGGACAAAGGTCAGTTCTATAAGGCAAGAAAGCAAGATCAAAAGAAGGAGCAATGCAGAATAACTAAGCATGACAAGGAGAGGATAGCTAGACTTTCAAAGACGGTAGCAATGGCAAGGAGACTAATCCCGATATTCTTTCCCTAGCAATTGGAGGATTCTATTGATCCAAGACCTGTATGTAGACCTGGGCCTCC